>OY728126.1:980775583-990775583 GCA_963277665.1 Viscum album
TGCCTTTTGTTTCAAAAGGACGTCATTTTAATTGAAAAACATCAACTGGCATACGTAAAACCGAACAAACGCATTCGGATTGTGTCGATACATTATCAAAACGATCCATGGGTCATATGTGACGTGTACAAGTCAACCCTGCCTCAATACGAGGTGCGGTGTGGCCGCCACCACTCAAAGTGTCTGTCTTTTGTTTCAAAAGGACATCATTTGAAGTGAAAAACATCAACTGGCATACGGAAAACCGACCAAATGCATTCAGATTGTGTTTATACTTTATAAAAACTATTCATGGGTTATATGTGACGTGTATGAGTCAACCCTGCTTTAATCTGAGGCATGGTGTGGCCCGAATCACTCTAAGTGGCTCTCTTTTTCTTAAAATGGACAACAATTTAAGTACATACAAAAAACCGACCAACGCATTCGGTTTCCATTAAAACGTTAGGAGAACGATACATGGGTCATATGTGACATGTATGAGTCAACTACACCTCAATCCGAGGTGCGGTCTGGTCGGCACCACTCAAAGTGTCTGGCTTTTGTTTCAAAAGGACGTCGTTTTAATTGAAAAACATCAACTGGCATACAGAAAACCGACCAAACGCATTCATATTGTGTTGATACATTAAAATAACGATCCATGGGTCATATGTGACATGTAAAAGTCAACCCCGCCTCAATCCGAGGTGCAGTGTGACCGCCACCACTCAAAGTGTCTGTCTTTTGTTTCAAAATGACATCATTTGAAGTGAAAAACATCAACTGGCATACGGAAAACTGACCAAACGCATTTGGATTGTGTAGATACTTTATAACAATGATACATGAGTCATATGTGATGTCTACGAGTCAACCCCGCCTTAATATGAGGCATGGTGTGGTTGGAATCACTCTAAGTGGCCCTCTTTTGCTTAAAATGGACAACAATTTAAGTACATACGGAAAACCGACCAAACGCATTCGGTTTCCATTGAAACTTTATGAGAACAATCCATGGGTCATATGTGATGTGTACGAGTCAACTCCGCCTCAATCCGAGGCACGGTGTGGCTGGCACCACTCAAAGTGTCTACCTATTGTTTCAAAAGTACGTCATTTTAATTGAAAAACATCAACTGGCATACAGAAAACTGACCAAACGCATTCAGATTTTGTCGATACATTAGCACAACGATACATGTTTCATATGTGACGTTTACAAGTCAATTCCGCCTCAATCCAAGGTGCGGTGTGGCCGCCACCACTCAAAGTGTCTGTCTTTTGTTTCAAAAGGACATAATTTGAAGTGAAAAACATTAACTGGCATACATAAAACCAACCAAACGTATCAGATTGTGTCAATACTTTAGAAAAATGATACATGGGTCATATGTGATGTGTATGAGTCAACCCCGCCTTAATCTAAGGCACGGTGTGGCTGGAATCACTCTAAGTGGCTCTCTTTTTCTTAAAATGGAAAACAATTTAAGTACATACGGAAAACTGACCAAACGCATTCGGTTTCCATTGAAAATTTAGGATAACGATCCATTGGTCATATGTGACGTGTATGAGTCAACGCCGACTCAATCTGAGGCGCGGTGTGGCTGGAACCACTCAAAGTTTCTGCCTTTTGTTTCAAAAGTACGTCATTTTAGATGAAAAACATCAACTGGCATACGGAAAACTGACCAAATGCATTCAGATTGTGTCGATACATTAGAACAATGATCCATGGGTCATATGTGACGTGTAAGAGTTAACCCTGACTCAATCCGAGGCGTGGTGTGGCCTCCACCACTCAAAGTGTCTCTCTTTTGTTTCAAAAGGACGCCATTTTAATTGAAAAACTTCTACTAGCATACGAAAAACCGACCAAACGCATTCGTATTGTGTCGATACATTATAACAACGATCTATGGGTCATATGTGACGTGTAAGAGTCAACCCCGCCTTAATATGAGGCACAGTGTGGCCGGAATCACTCTAAGTGGCTCTGTTTTGCTTAAAATGGACAACAATTTAAGTACATACGGAAAATAGACCAAATGCATTTGGTTTCCATTGAAACTTTAGGAGAACGATCCATGGGTCATATGTGACGTGTTAAAGTCAACTCCGCCTCAATCCAAGGTGCGGTGTGGCTGGCACCACTCAAAGTGTCTGCCTTTTGTTTCAATAGGACGTCATTTTCATTGAAAAACATCAACTGGCATACATAAAACTGACCAAACGCATTCGAATTGTGTCGATAAATTAGAACAACAATCCATGGGTAATATGTGACGTGTATGAGTCAACCCTGCCTCAATCCGAGGTGCGGTGTGGCCGCCACCACTCAAAGTGTCTGTCTTTTGTTTCAAAAGGACATCATTTGAAGTGAAAAACATCAACTGGCATACGGAAAACCAAAGAAATGTATTCTTATTGTGTCGATACTTTAGCACAATGATCCATGGGTCATATGTGATGTGTAAAAGTCAACCCCGCCTTAATTGGAGGCACGGTGTGGCCGAAATCACTCTAAGTGGCTCTCTTTTGCTCAAAATGGACAACAAATTAAGTACATACAAAAAACAGACCAAACACATTCAGTTTCCATTGAAAATTTAAGAGAACGATCCATGGGTCATATGTGACGTGTACGAGCCAACACCACCTCAATCCGAGGCACAGTGTGGCTGGAACCACTCAAAGTGTCTGCCTTTTGTTTCAAAAGTACTTCATTTTAATTGAAAAACATCAACTGGCATACGGAAAACCGACCAAATGCATTCGGACTGTGTCGATACATTAGCACAACAATCCATGGGTTATATGTGATGTGTACGAGTCAACTCCACCTCAATCTGAGGTGCGGTGTGGCCGGTAGCACTCAAAGTGTCTGTCTTTTGTTTCAAAAGGACATAATTTGAAGTGAAAAACATCAACTCGCATACGGAAAACCGACCAAACGCATTCGGATTGTGTCGATACTTTAGCACAACGATACACGGGTCATATGTGATGTGTACAAGTCAACCTCACTTTAATCTGAGGCACGGTGTAGTCGGAATCACTCTAAATGGATCTCTTTTGCTTAAAATGGACAAAAATTTAAGTACATACGGAAAACCAAACAAACGCATTCGGTTTCCATTGAAACTTTAGGAGAACTATACATGGGTCATATGTGATGTGTACGAGTCAACGACGCCTCAATTCGAGGTGCGGTGTGGCCGTCACCACTCAAAGTGTCTGCCTTTTATTTCAAAAGTACGTCATTTTAATTGAAAAACACCAACTGGCATACGGAAAACCGACCAAACGCATTCGGGTTGTGTCGATACATTAGCACAATGATCCATGGGTCATATGTGACGTGTATGAGTCAACCCCGCCTCAATCCGAGGTGCGGTGTGGCCGCCACCACTCAAAGTGTCTGCCTTTTGTTTCAAACGGACGTCATTTTAATTGAAAAACATCAACTGGCATACGGAAAACTGACCAAATGCATTCAGATTGTGTCAATACTTTATCAAAACGATCCATGGGTCATATGTAACATGTATGAGTCAACCCCGCCTTAATCTGAGGCACGGTGTGGCCGAAATCACTCGAAGTGGCTCTATTTTGCTT
The DNA here is from genome assembly GCA_963277665.1 of Viscum album. NCBI lineage: Eukaryota > Viridiplantae > Streptophyta > Magnoliopsida > Santalales > Viscaceae > Viscum > Viscum album. The sequence continues at coordinate 980,779,184 of OY728126.1, forward strand.
AAAAGGGACAACAATTTAAGTACATACGGAAAACTGACCAAACACATTCATTTTCCATTGAAACTTTAGGAGAACGATCCATGGGTCATATGTGACGTGTACGAGTCAACTTCGCCTCAATCTGAGGCATAATATGGATGGCACCACTCAAAGTGTCTGTCTTTTGTTTCAAAAGTATGTCATTTTAATTGAAAAACATCAACTGGCATACGGAAAACCGACCAAACGCATTCGGATTGTGTCGATACATTAGCACAATGATCCATGGGTCATATGTAACGTGTATGAGTCAACCCCGCCTCAATGCGAGGTGCGGTGTGACCGCCACCACTCAAAGTGTCTGTCTTTTGTTTCAAAAGGACATCATTTGAAATGAAAAACATCAACTGGAATACGGAAAAGCGACCAAATGCATTAGGATTATGTCAATACTTTAGAAAAACGATCCATGGGTCATATGTGACGTGTGCGATTCAACCCTGCCTTAATATGAGGCACGGTGTGGCCGGAATCACTCTAAGTGGCTCTCTTTTTCTTAAAATGGACAACAATTTAAGTACATACGGAAAAATGGCCAAATGCATTTGGTTTCCATTGAAACATTAGGAGAACGATCCATGGGTCATATGTGACGTGTATGAGTCAACTCCACCTCAATCCGAGGCGCGGTGTGGCCGGAACCACTCAAAGTGTCTGCCTTTTGTTTCAAAAGTACGTCATTTTAATTTAAAAACATCAACTGGCATACGGAAAACCGACCAAACGCATTCGGATTGTGTCAATACATTAGAACAACGATCCATGGGTCATATTTGACATGTACGAGTCTACCCTGCCTCAATCCGAGGTGCAGTGTGGCCGCCAACACTCAAAGTGTCTGTCTTTTGTTTCAAAAGGACATCATTTGAAGTGAAAAACATCAACTGGCATACAGAAAACTAAACAAACGCATTCGGATTGTGTCGATACTTTAGCACAACGATCCATGGGTCATATGTGATGTGTATGAGTCAACCCCTCCTTAATCTGAGGCACGGTGTGTCCAGAATCACTCTAAGTGGCTCTCTTTTGCTTAAAATGGACAAGAATTTAAGTACATATGGAAAACCGACCAAATGCATTCATTTTCCATTGAAACTTTAGGAGAACGATCCATGGGTCATATGTGACATGTACGAGTCAACACCGCCTCAATACGAGGCGCGGTGTGGCTGGAACCACTCAAAATGTCTGCCTTTTGTTTCAAAAGTACGTCATTTTAATTGGAAAACATCAACTGGCATACGAAAAACTGACCAAACGCATTCGGATTGTGTCGATACGTTAGCACAAAGATCCATGGGTCATATGTGATGTGTACGAGTCAACCCCACCTCAATCCGAGGTGTGGTGTGGCCGGTAGCACTCCAGGTGTATGTATTATGATTCAAATGGACATTATTTCAGGTAAAAATATATGGTATACAAAAAACTGATCAAATTATGAATTGAATTCCAGATTCCACATATAATTTTCATCTAAAATTTAAATTGAATTCTAAATGAATTATGTATGTTTATAATTATGTTATGAATTCTAATTTAATTATGGATGTGTATAGTTCCACCATTATATATTAAATGTGTATGAATTTGTTCTCTATATGTAAGTTTTAGTTGGTTATTGCAGGTATAATAATTGTATATGTATGTGTTAGTTTATTTTAGGTACAATAATTGGATTGAAAATGAGAGGGAACCCACAAAATGAGACCTGGTGGGAAAATTGGAGAGCTGGTTGCGAATTGGGGAGCTGCTGGGCAAATTGAAGAGCTGCTGTGCAATTTGCCTAGTAGAGGCTATGCCAGCGGTTCAAAACCGTTGGCATAGAATGTCTAGGTTTTGTTTTACCAATGGTTCATAAAAGCGTTGGTAAAACACTTTTCCCAACGGTTTTAAACCGTTGGGAAAGAAGAGATTTTGGGTTTTTCCCAACGGTTTTGAAAACTGTTGGGAAAAACATGGTAATTTTCAGAACTTTATCCCAACGGTTGTAAACCATTGGGAAAAAGCGTTCCCAACGGTTTTCTAGAACCGTTGGGATAGGGTAATTTTTCTCCACCCTATCCCAATGGTTCACTGTAAACCATTGGGAAAAGTTTTTCCCAACGGCTTACTTTCCTACAGTTTGCAGAACCGTTGGTATAACATATACCAACGGTTCTGCAGCCTTTCCCAATGGTTCTAAACTATTGGGAAATCCTATATTTCTAGTAGTGACATGACATGCACTGGTAGATACCATACATGGTTGATTATAACAATACCTAGTAGGATTTCCTAAAATAACCAAACATATAACATCAAGATTATTCATCTCATCACTATAAATTTATGCCAAAAAAGATATTATACAGAATAGTAAATAAGAATAAACTCAGATATACTTATAAAAGACACTTAGTTACAAATGTATCAACCACTTCCAGTCATATTTTTTCTTGAGGTTTCAAGTGTAATGCTTATCTGGGAGAATCCACTTTATGAGATATACTATCACAGATGACATGAATATGAGAGGTCATTTTCATTAGGTTTATCCCAGAATGATCACAAAGTATGATGAGAGGATTCATCCAAGATACAAACTCGATCACACTAATATCTCATCAGAAATATCAGATACTGATACATAGATATGGGGTCAATAAAAAGGGATCACTGGGAGATACCTAAACCTATTGGATTTATCCTAATAGATAGTGGATCAAAACCCATGCAAATATTGGTCACACCAATTCCAATATCCCTACATAGGGTGAATAATGTAGATGAGTATTGGTCTGGGCCTCTCGAAGAAATTCCTACTTTAATCCGCCGAGGGGTTTGAAGTCAAATGATTAGGAATAGATTCCATACTAAACCCACATGGAAGAAGAATGAGACTAACTCACTCTAGAAAAATGAAAATTGATCAAACTATACAAGTATGAGGAATATATAGAGGAGTCACAATCCTATGATGAGGATGTGACACCACACTAAAACCTCATAGGAATAGACTAAGGGAACACACTCAACTGATACTAGTCTAATAAAGCTCACAGAAGATCATAATGAAGTTTAACTAAGGATAAAGAGGACTCCAACTTATACTTTAAGGAGTACATGACGTGTACTTAGGGGTACATGGTGTGTATCACTAAGCCTAGAACTACATGTGTCCTATGCCCAAAAAACACACACTTTTCCACAATACACAGTGTGTCCCTAAGGGTGCATGGTGTGTAGATGATGACATAGAACTTAGTGTGATGACTTCCCATTCTAGTGCATTATGACCCATGTCCATGTACATATCTTCACATGACATGTAGGGGTCTGGGCTGGCACATGGTGTGTTGTATGCCTATTCTGATGTATTTCCTAAGTACATGGCATGTGGGGTCACATGTACACCTAGATTTGTACTCCCTATACACAATGAGCTAGTTAGCTAAGGGCCACACAATGTGTGATACTTATCTCTATGCAGAAACCCCAGTGTCATACAAAGTGAACTGCACATTGTGTATTCATAAGAATACATGTCGTATAATTAATAATTTCATAAAATTTTAAAACTATCCATACATCATCATCCAAGAATCTATATCCTTTTAATTCACTTGAAATTACACTACAGGTCATGGATCAAGGGTTTACCAAACCCCCTCGTTATGGGAAGTTGAATTCCGACCACATCCACCACTCAAGAAACACTCACTGTCATGCCTCCCCACCACCGCATGAAAAAAATGTGAACTAAAACCCCTGATCCATAAAATATTCTAATGTTTCCATCATGCACCTAGATCACATCACCAATCCTAAATCTATACCCAAGGAAAATGATCTCGTTTGTCAAATATCAAATTCACAATGATTAGTTTCTGGGAATTATTCTAATCGTCGACCAAAAGAAATGTTAATGATGAACACACATAGAATATGGGTGGGGGAATAAAACAAAACAATTGGGAATAAAACTTGTCTATGTTTGGGTTGGTTATGATCCATCTCTATTAGAATGATGATCTAAAAAAACTAACAAAATATTAGTTATCCCACAAATCCCGGTTTATTAAACCCATACCCGCAATAATTTTGATCCATGAATCAACTCATTAGATGTCTGATCCTTGTTTGTTATAGGATAATAAAATGGTAATAATGACAAATAAGTCAAATTCCTTACCTTGAGTTTGGATCCATCACTAAGGAAAACAATCTTGTGTTCCCATTCTTGGTGAGATCCTAGAACTCCAATGGTGTAACAACCCTCGATCTCGATTCTTGTTTGAAAAGAATGATATCCTACAACAGTCCTACATCTATAGGGTTATGAAGATAACCATGATATATCATCATAAATTCATATTTATAGAGTAAAATATGTTGTTGCATCAACACAATATAAAAAATAAATTGGTTACTTTATTTTATTATTTGTTCCTACGATGACTTTTTTTTCCAAATGCTTGAGCAAGATAAAAATCATTTCACACCTAGGGTAAAATTGGAATTATAAACTCAACATAAGTCTATTATTTTTTATCTGATAATCCATTTTTGGGTTATTTTATAATTCTAGAAATACAATCCACATGTGAGATGAATATATTTTATATTTTTAAAAAATCATCAATACCGGGATCACCAGGCCTTGGATTCCCATGTCATCTCAGCACCTAGATCCAGAAATATTCCAAATCCTCACACGGAAGAAAACAAGACATTATATTCTCCACTCCTTCAAGGATTTTCATCCTAAAAAGAACAAAACCAACTCACAAGAGAGGATACTGAGCTCTCAAATGGGTATCATATTCCCATGAGCTCCCTCGATGGTTTGTCATGATATCAATAAAGACACACATAAGGAAACCATTACCCACAAAGGTAATTATCATGTCAGTTCTCAATGCCACTGTATCCTTGAAAAAGGTAACTCCACCATCATGGGCCAACTTTCACAAGTTGATATCATGCAATGAGTCATGAATATACCCCCTCAGCTAGGACATGTGTAGAACACCAAACACCCTAAAGTTACTATGGTCATAGGGTTAAGTTGTACACCACCTCGGTAACCCAACATAGTAATAGGAAAGTGGAAGGGCCTAAGAACCATATAGAAAACCTAATTCCCTAGATAAAACTCCATAATTATTAAACTTAAAAGGCCACTATCATTAGTATGCAAAGGACTCTTGACATTTCATGGATGTTATCATCTATCCCTAGGTGAATTGAAACTTTTATAATCATAGCTAGCACAAAATCTAGGGCCCAAGCACCATCTCACATTGGTTCCAACTAGTACAATAGTGTCCCGCATGTTCCCACATACAAGGCCTCAAAATAGTGCTTTATCGATGGTGGAGTGGTGATGTTATGGTATACAAACTCCATCGATGGTAGATGATTCTCCCAGTTATGGATTAAAACTAACAAGAGAACTCAAAGCATATTCACCAAAAACCAAATTGTTCAGGTTACCTTGGTACATAACTAGGGAAAGTCATTATAATCAATTGAAACTAATCCCCCAAAGGATTCTTGAATCATCTCCCAAATCATGTTTTGAAGAAAACGTCAAGGCTTTCAATGATCATCAAGGGAATTCTGTAAATCCAAACTACCTCCTGTATGAAAAAGCATCCCAAACTCTCCACAAATCTTTGTTGGTAATAACCTATAGATATGTGGGACACCAATAGTTTAACATGAAAACTTGTTTCAACTATATTGGATTCCCAATTGATTCTAAGAGATATTAGTACATCCTCACCCCCACCAGATGTACTGCTAAGGAAAAACAACCTACTTATCAACTCTTTTCATAGTATGACTGGTGTCATTGTCCATCCTCAAGCAAGGATGGCATGCTCCCCACATTCAAAAAATCTGTAATGAACAATCCAATGGGTATCTGGTCACACAAAATCTCATAATAGATATCCTTGAGTTTTACCTCCCTATATTATTGAATAAGCGAAGGGGTAACAACTATTAACTGAAGGTAAACCACACAATCATCAGGTGTCACATGTGCTCCTCCTTGGATGTCGAGAACACATGGATTCAGTCAAAGAATACTACCATTAAATGATCCAAGAAGGGTTAATGATCCTTCTAAAAATCTTAAAACTCTTATAAGGTGTACAATACATTTAAGGGTATCACCATGAACTCAAAATATCTATAGTGGATTTGGAAATTCACCACTGTTATATCGTTCTACAAAACAAGAGATAATGATAAACTATCTTAAGGTTAACTTTGAGAACCACTTCCCACAGAACACTGGTCTATGAATCCATCCATTATTGAGAGGGGATATTATTCCCTGTGTCAGTTGGTTCAAGTGACACCAATATAAACCCAAACTCATGTAATCATATGACTTCTGATTGAATTACACTTAGCTTCCTAAGTGAATAAACTAGGTCTTACAAAACCACTTTCTCTATAAACTCATGACTGCACCTTTAGCCTCTAAATCTTAATGGGTTTCATCCAATATGTTGTTGAAAATATCAGGGTGATCCCTGGTTCCATTCCTTATAGAAGTATAACTCTCGACGAGGATATAAACTCAGCACATCCCTAGGAAAGATGTCCTCTTTTTCCTCCATCACTACAGAGAAAAAAATCTTATAGCATTCATTGTTCCAAAGGTATTACTATCCAACTGATGAGAAGTCAGTCATAACCTCATGCACAAGAGATCATCCTACTCTACCTAGGACCAATCCTTATCAATGTAATAAAACTCCATCCCATAAGGAAAAATATCAGCCTCAATCATTGGTGGAAACTATATGATCAATGATGGTAGGAAAACAATCCATACTGTGGGAAACATTATAGGATCTCACTACCACTATGAAGAGATTCTACACAAGGCTTTATCGCTCCTCCTAGAGTCAGGTCACACCTTAAATAGATGTTTATGATCATTGATCCCTTCTAAAGGAGGTTAAAACACAACTGTCAATCTAAAAGGAACCGTTGGTATCGCAAGTTATCAAACAAGGGTTATGATCAGGGATAAGTGGCTCAAGACTCTGTGTGAAGGAACTCAGGCAGTGAAAACACATATCATACCTCAGACCGTTCTCAAAGCCTCTAAGAGTTCCTACTTCTTGGAATGTATCCTTTACCATTCTCACTTATTCACCAAAACCAAGTCTTTCTCTAACACCTTATTACACCAATATTCCCCAAACACATAAGTCAAAGGATCTCATACACCACACCTTTACACTATCCTATTTGAGAAGAACTAACTCACCAACATTTTTTTGGATCACATCAAAATATCATGTCTCAGTGGGGGAAGAATCCCTCTTTCTTGTGAATTCAAAGTTGTGTCAAACATTACCAACATAAGGATATACCAATTCCCCATGTTTTCCTCAAAATATTTGAACAAAATAAGTAAAAAGAGTAGTTTTTAACTATGTATAATAGTACTACAAAAAAGTATAAAGGACACACAAAGTACCTTGAAATAATACTGGAGCCTCTGGGTCAAGAGCCTCCAATGTCTTCACTTGACCATGTTCCTGACTGCCAGCTTCCCGAGCATGGGGTAATCCACCTTGTGGTGGTGGTTTTAGCAGTAAGCCAAAGTGCCAACCACCTATTGCTAATACCCCAACTCCTTCATCACATTTTACACCTAGAAAACATCCCCACTCCATCCAAATACTCTTACCAAGTGGTCCATCTAACATATCTTTTAGTGTATCATGATGAGTATGAATATAATATGTGAGATGTCCTCTTTTGTGATAAGAATAATAATGCCTTGCGATCATTGCATTTAAATATACCTAGGGTATTCGATGAAACCTCTTTTTTCATGACTTATGTCACACGACTATTTTTGGTAGGTCCTTCTAGCCATAGATCCTAGGAAATACCTACCTCAGAAGCTCAAGATATGAATTTGATTCCTAATAACCATAATCTAGTACCAAAAGATCCATCCATGACTCAGTTTGACATGATGCATCCACCTAAACCACTAGAGGTGGGTCCAAGAACTGATCAATAGGAAAAAGAGCCACCTTCTGATTATCTTAAAGAAATACCATCTCATATCCAAGCCTCTTAATGAATTCATCATCACTCATCCTTTAATACTCTCAACTTTTTTTCATAAACATCACTATCCACCATCATGAATACATATTGAAATAAAAAAATATGTATGGCAGTCAATGAGTATATATTGGGATATGACTCAAGAAGGAAATGTAAACCAAAAATCATTCCTATATGATGCATGTACCAAAGTTTTCTCTGTAACTTGTGTCTACATTCCCCAAGTCAACAAGTAGGTTATCGGAGTCTCGGTGAATGCGTATGTTTTTCACCACACCAATACTAGAGTCTCTGGCCCAAAATCCAAATTTTAAACAATTTAACAATGTTCCCCTAGTACCCAAACTACACCTCACAAGTATAAATTATAAAAAATCTATTTATAAGACAAAAACTAGCTCATATGACACTTTTTTATTACCTAACTCACAAGGGATTTCCTAGATAGAGATGAGTTGAGTGTGACTACCCCACTACCACTTCCAATAGGTTAGAGGTTAGTGATAAGGACTGAGTAGGCATATCACACATACAGGATGAATTAGACTAAAGTACTTATATGCACACACACATATCCAAGACCATATAATACTAAAATGAATAGAACAACTAATAGAAATAATTCAAAAATAACATCTATCCCACATCAGAGTATGAAAAAAGTACTAGAAAGTAATAAAAGGGGCCAAATACAAACCCAAAAAAAATATGGAAAATAAAGTTCGACATACTCATAAGTAGGGGACTATTTTCAAATGAAATAATGGAAAAAACCTAGGTCTATCTAGGCCAAACCATGATCCACCTACACTAAGTCTTCCAAGGAATCTGTAAAAAATCTATCAACTGTATAAGATACAACATGTGCGAGCAGATCCCATGAAGGGGTGATCATAAAAATACTTAATAGGACACATTAAAATTACCAAACATAAATAAAAAAGAGTATCATCTCAACACTATATAGGTATGTAAAACAAGATACAAGAAATGTAAACAATAATAAACTCGGATATTGTCATAAAATACTCCATGTTAGAATGGTCTCAACCATTACCAACCATAGTTCAACTCGATGTTTCAAGGGTAACACTCATTCAAAAGAATCAACTCCACAAACTATACTATCACTGATGACACTAATATGATTGTTCATACTCATTGGTTCTATCCAAGAAGAAGCATAATGGAAATTGGGAGGATTCGTCCAATATGAAGACTCGATCATACTAATATCTTCTCAAAAAGATCAGATATCAATATATAGATTGGGGGTCAACACCAAGGTATCACTAGGGGGACACCTTACCCTACTAGATTTATCCTAAAAGATAGGGGAACATCACCTATGTAAATATTGGTCACACCAATTCCAATGACCCTATATAGGGACTACAATAGAAATGAGGATCAGTCTGGGCCTCTTAGAGTAATTTATTCACTAATACATTGAGGGTTATGAAGTCAAAAATCAGGAACATATGCCATAATAAATTTTTTTAGAAGAATACTGAGACTAACTCACTCCAGAAAAGGGAACTCACTCACACTATACAACTCTGAGGAAGCTATAATGGGGGTCACAATCCTATGATGAGGATGTAATACCACATCAAATCCTTTTAGGAATGGACCAAAGGAACACAATAAACTGATAATAGTCTAATAAATCTCACATAATACCACAATGAAGCTAAACTAAAGAGAAATAGGACTATAATCTATTCTTAAAGGAGTACACAACATGTCCTTATGGGTACATGGCATGTCTCACTAAGCCTAGAACTGTCTGTGTCTCACAATCACATGGAATGTACTTTCCCACAATACATAGCGTGTCCTAAAGGGTACACAACATATAGATTATAACCTAACACTCAGCGCTCTACCTTCCCATGCCTATTCATTCTGACTCATGTATGTGTACATCTATTCACATGGCGTGTAGGGGTCTAGGATGGCACTCGAAATGTTGTCTTCATGTGCCCATGTAGTATCTAAGTACATGGTGTGTGGGGCCACATGGACACCTAGAAATATACTCCCTGTACATGACGATATGGTTGGATAAGTGACACATGGCATGTGACATGTATCACACGTTGCATGATACTTATCTCTATGAAGAAACCCTAGTGACTCATAGAGAGTACTACATGGTGTGTGTTTATATGGCTACATGTTGTGTAGTCAGAAATTTAATAGAACTTATAGATTTTTCATTTATCATCTTACAAGCCTCAAAAACCTCTGAATATTTAAAAAATCATGGAACAGGTCAAGGATATGGAGTTTACTAAATCCCCTCATTTCCGGTAATCAGATTTCATCCATGTCCACCACTTGGGAAACACTCGCCATTGTGTATCGTCACTGCCACATGCCAAAACTCTGAACATGAACCCCCGATCCATCCAATGATATACTACCATCATCACAAACCATGATTGAATCATTAATCCTTAATATATTCTTGAGTAAAGAGGTTCATCTCATCAATGATCAAACATTCAATGATCAGTTTATGGGCTTTCATTGAACTACTGACCAAAAGAAATTCCAATGATGAACATGCATTGAATGGTGGGGGGGGGTACAAAACATAAGAATTGTGAACAAAACCTGACCATGTTTAGGTTTTCCATGATCTGTCTCCATTATAATGAATATTTAAAACAAAATAAAAAAATAATTATTATCCCCCAAATCCTAGATAATCAAACCCATACCCACAATATGTTCGATCTGAGAATAAATATATTATTTGATCGATTTAGGTTATTTTTAGGGTAATAAAATAGGGATAATTTCATATAAATAAAATTTTCTACCAGGAGTTTAGATCAATTAATGATGAATAACAATATTGTGTTACTTTTTTTGGTGAGATCCTAGAACTCTGATGGTGTAATGATACTCAATCTCAATCTGTTGTCGTTCACCAAAAATGATATCCGCCAACAGTCCTCTAGATCTCTTGGGTCATAAAGATAAACTTAAGATATCATCATAACTATATATTTATAGAGGAAAATAGTAAATTTCATCAATGTGATAAAATAAATAAATTATTTAATTTATTTTATTATTTGTGCCTACGATGACATTTTTTCTCAAACGTCTAAACTAGATAAAGAAAATGTCTTACCTAGGGTAAACCCATAGTTTTGAACTCAAACAAAGTCTTAGATTTATGATCTCAGAATCTATTTGGGAATTATTTTACTCTTTTAGAAATATTGTGAATTCATGATGTTAATATGCTTTATATTTTTTTTAAAATATCAATTTTGGGCTCACCGGGCCTTAGATTATCTTTCCATATCAGTTACTAGCTTTGAAAATATTCCTAGATATATTACAAAGCCTCAAAAAGAAAAAATTGACACATTGAAAAAGGTTCGAGCAATAATTTATTTAAACAAAAAATTAAATGAATGGTTTTCTTTTTTTAGGTTGATTGTGTATTTGATAATAGATCATCACCAGTTATCATTGCTCAATGGATCTGAAGCCAAATAACTCTAGATAATACACACATGATTTAATATTCTATAAGAACTCTGATCATCAAATTCTAGGTTCTAGTGAAGAACATTGATGAATCCTTTGATGTATCGAAAATCACTGCGATCATGTTTCTTAGATCTATGATGATGAATGAAAATAAAATGTTTCGAATGATATTTTCTCTCTCTAGGATGCAGGATGGAGGAGGGAAGAGCTCTCAAATACATGGTAATGAATAGTACCCTAGAAATCAACTTCTCTATGCTTATATAGTAAAGGGTAACTACTTTTTAAGGGTTCACTGACCTTTGTATATATAACTCCAACTAAATAAGCAGTAAATAACCAATTAAGATGATCTAAATTCATCATAATGTCATTTATATTTTTATCAATTACTTTTAATTTATAATAAATATATTATTTGATAAAAGTGAGTCATTAAATTTACTTGTAATTCCTATAAATATTAAACTAACCTTGAATATTAGAATAATATACATTTTAATAATATTTTTCCATGTATTCACCTTGTGAAAACATTTAATAAATAAATTAAAAACAATTATTATATACTCTAATAGTAATTAATTTATTTATTCATTGGTGATCATTTATTCTCGAACATTTGTTAGACCCTATGGTGGGGCCCACTATGTCTTATACACATATTCACTAAAATATGGAAGACTTTTGAATGTGCTGTTGTGTTTTCTTCCAAGACCTTATATTGATAGTAGTGAATACTATTAATATAACAATTTTCATGAAACCCTCCCTCTAAAGATACCCCTCCTGGGGTGGAAATGAAGAAAGAGTGATAATGACCCATGAGTCCCACTTCCAATAGGTCATGGGTTAGTGACTAGCACCAAGGGTGTACAAATATTACAATATGGGAGGTATTACCCTTTTATAAGTAATAAGATAAAGATAAAATATGAATCACCGACAAAAAATCCAAGGCATAATATATAAAAGATAAATCCAAAAACCATCCCACATGCATGAAAAAAAGTAGAACTGATACAAAAATAGTAAAGTCTCGAAAGTAAATACCCAAAAGTCAATCTAAGCAGTGACACAACAACTTTCCAAAGGTACAAGATAGTAACACCCAACATGGTCCCTGAAATCCTCTTGGAAACTTGAAAGAAGTTTTATATATGTAGGGTGATCATAAAAGTATACTCCGTAGGAAAACCAATGTCTCTCATGCACATGTGAAAGAATCAAACTAATTCCCCTATGAGAAAAAAACAGAACCAAAAAACACCTAAATAGGAATAAAAACCATCCTATCCTCACCAAGGCATGCTCACCAAGCTACGTAAGTCATCTAATGTAATATAAATCACATCACTGATAGGGTAACCCATACCACTTTCCCACTGGTATTCCACTTTCACCTAACATCGTACATCCTAACACTCTCATCCATTATGTATACCACATAACATCCCACCCACACATACCTGGGCCACAAACCATATCAAAACCTTCCCGCACACACCTGGGCTTCACAAAAAAAATTTCCATCACACAACTGGGCCCCACAACACACCACATCTCATCCCAAAGACACCTGGTAAAATGCATCATCATTTCATCCTGAAGACACATGGGAAAGCACAATATACCTCTCTTGAAAACACCTGGTCCATCAAAAACACCATCTATGACACTAAAAAATCTTTGACCACCACAACCTCTATCATACCTACCTCACCTGGAAGAGATAACAAGAAATAACGGGTACCCAACCATCCGTACTCCTCACCGGATATTGGGAAGGACACCCTTCCTCGTGACGATGGGGGTGTTTGGAACATAATGTTCAACTAGGATGGGGTGCATATAGAAATTGTAAGGAAATTAGAAGTATATACATATATGATACCAAAAAATCAATCCCAACCTAAGTGTTATCAAACAAATCACCAACTCACAACACTATCACCTTTTCTTCCACCTCTAAATGCACAACACCACACATCAAGCCATAAAACCCATTTCACATTCCTAACCAATTTATTTAACCATTTTCATTCTTTTATCCAAAAAAACCAAGACATTATACTCTTTATCAAACAATTATTGATTAATTCCATCACTTCTTGGTCAAATAATAAGCACAACACACAAAAAGAAACATAATCTCAGTCATTTCAGAAGGTGAAGAGCCTTGATAAATTAAGGTAGCTTCACATTAAAGACACGTCGTTCAACAACCTCTCAATATAGGGTGAAGCTTTTTGCATGTTATTCATGGATAAAATTTGAGAGAATTACCCATATCAATCACTACTATACTTCTTCAATCTCAAACTACCCAAACCACCATACCAACCCAAAACAAACCCCTAACACATATCCACATCTAGAAATATAACATAGAACAACCAATTATTCATCCCTTCTACATAATCATACCACACCCATCATAGACCCACTATAAAAACACATGCCATAAACTCCCCCACATGTAAAAACCACACAAAACCACACACCACATTATAACAAAATATTTAAAATGTTCATAATAATATTTATTACATTCCACTACTTTTCACTGGGGAGTTATCACACAAACCAAAATCCTAGGAAAACCAATTAATTAACCTAGTATATGTGGTAATACAATTTTTTATTTTTTTGGGTGATACCAAACAATCTCAAAAAAGAAACAACCACATAATATGTGTCCATTGAAAATCAATCCACCAACGACCACAATTTTCAGCAAGGTGTTTAGCCCATATAATCACAATATTACAATCAATATCAAATCTATAAAAACATGTGGATCAAACCCCATTTCTCCTTTTCAATTCAAATAATCCATTATTTATCTTCAATTAATCCAAAAAACCATGATTCACTAATAAACTGATGTAAATCCCCTCCTGTATGATGCACAATAAAGAGAAATGAAGGGAATCCTACTTTAAGGAATCTATCTAGTTGTTGCACATTGTAGGGTAAAGAAAAAAACTCACAAACCAAAACCACACCATGATAAATATGGATCAACCTATACCACACCAAGGATCCATAAAAATTGTAACACATACCCTAACCCAAAGAAACACTACTGCAGTGGATCCCCAGAAGAAAAATGGAAGAAAACCAACCAAGGGATATAACTCGCCACGGATCAACCACATATCACCAATGAACATCCACCGGGATCAACAGATTAAAGAGGGATGAAGAAGGGATTGCAGGACACCTTGAGGTGCCTAGGTTTAGAAAAAAATAAGAGGAAAAAAAGTACAACTAAATGAATGAGGGTTTGGATGAAAATTAATTTTAAAAATACACATGATTGGGGTATTACATAATGTGTATTCCCCTTTCACGTCATGTAATAACCAGGGTTAGGTTTTTGCTAAAAGATGCACCACCTCTTCATTTTATTTTATTTTTCTAACCTATAAATATTACACACTGTGAAACTCTTCTTCACGCCGTGTAAAATATTTACACACCATGAAACTTCCAAGAAAATTTGTGAAACCAACTTTCACATCATGTAATCCAGTTACACAATGTGTAATCACCCTTCTTCCATCCTTTAGCAACCAAACTTCAATAGACTCCGCATGAGCCTCCTCCAAATACCTCAAACAACTTAAAATAGAAAAGTAACAGACAGGTAAGGAATATAACGTTACATTAGATACCTCTCAAATGATTATTTCCCTCAAGAATCCAAAACCAATCCTAGAAGAAAATAGGTCTGAAAAACGAATCCCGTGAGATAAATATCAAGGATATATTCATACCTCAAACTCTACCACCAACCAAGCATACCATACCAAATGACCAAAAACATCTCACACAAACTCATCACCATGAAACCACAACTGAAAACAGTCTCCTCTCACACAACTACAATGCCACACAACTAACAAACCACACTATCCCAAACACATGAATCCGGGAATTATGTCTTCCATGTCAAGATACTATCTACTTTAGGCAGCACTGACTCACCCGCATGGGTTTAATAACATTGAAATTATTGATTCTTGATTAGGAATTAGGTTCCCCATTTTACATATGTTAGAAATTTTTCATACATAGAACCACACACATCAAAAACTAAGGGAAACAACTCATCTCATAAAACAAAAGGGATCTAAACAATACATTACAGAGAAAAATAAAGCAAGTCAAAACTCAAAAAAACTCTAGGCACTGGGAATACATCTGCATCTATCACTCTTAATTACTCTCCTATAGGGAACCATTAATCTATAACACATGATCCAAATAAATGGACCATCCTCACAAAAACTTCTTCTAAAGATCTTGGACCTCTACTGGCTGCTCTACAAACATCACTTCATCCTTTACATCTAAGTATCCCCAGTCGATGATATGGGAGTAATCATGAAAATACCAAAGAAGTTGAGAAATGTGAAAGACGTCATGGATCCTCTATAACTACGGTGGAAATTTCAACCAATGCGCCACCTCTTCCACTCACCCCAACACTTCAAAGGGACCAAAAAAACCATGGAGAAAGTTTACTCCCTCTTCCAAACCTCCTCTTCCCACATTGAGGAGAAACCTTCAATAACATGTGGTCCCCAATATCAAATTCCAAGGGCCTCCTTCTATGATTTTCATAATACTTATCCCAGTCATGCACTACTTTCATCCTCTCATGAACGAGATGAAATTTATCTATCGTGCTCTGCACCACATCAAGACCAATAACAACTATCTCCCCAAATTCCATTCATAACAACAGATAACAACACGATATCCCATATAAAGTTTCAAATGGAGTTGTGCGAATGGAATAGTGATATCTATTATTACAAGAAAAATATACGAAGGGTAGGTGTCATACCCAAGATCACAAAATTCCACAACACACACTCACAACATATCCTCTAATGTCTAGATAGTTTGTTCCATCTGCCCATCTGTCTGAGGGTGAAAAGTAGTGTTGAGGTGTGATTGGGTGCGAAAAGAATACTAAAATCCCCTCCAGACTCGTGAGGTAAACCATACATCCTGATCCAAGACAATTGTTCTTATAACTCCATGAAACTGCACCACCTTGTTCATGTATCACTTGGCTAAGAAATCCACTACGCCCGACTCCTTTATAGCTACGAAGTGGGAGGATTTCATCAACTAGACCACTATCAACTAGATAGTATCACAAACTCTTTGAGAATTGTGTAGCCCTATGATAAAATACAACTATATTTAATCCCAATTATACTCATAAACATAAAAGGGCTGAAAAAAACCACCAGGAACATGATTCTTAACCTTCACCTGCTGGAAAACCAAACACATTGCCACAAACTCTGCCACTATCTATTTTATCCCAAGCCACCAAAAATGAATCCTCAATCCACCGTACATCTTGGAAACTCTTGGGTGTACCGAAAAAGGTGATTTTTGAAACTTATGAATGACTCCCTTGAAAATCACTACTAGAACAAATAGATTTCCATGAAACAACATCTGGTTGCAACCATGCTCTGACCATACCTACAAAGAATTACCATGGCCAATACAATCGTGCAACACCTCTTCCTCTAAGTCTCCCCACTTATAATACTACACTTACTTCATCAGAGAAGACCATACCATCATCTGAAATAAACATACTCTACTAGTATCCACTCTGGCATCTATGTTAAGGGACTCAAACTCCTCAATCGCTCTATAAGAATCCATAGATTCTCAGAAAAACTCCTTCTGCAACTTTATGCTCAAAGCATGTACCTTGAAATTTACCTTTCTTGAGGTGTAGGATATATCAAAATCATAGTTATGAAGAAACTCCATCCACCTATAATATCATATATTCATATCATGTTGGGAAAATACATACCTCAAACTCTTGTGATTCGTGAAGACCACAAAGTGATCCCAAATGAGGTAATTCTTCCACAAATTCAGAGATAATGCAACATCTGACAATTATAGAACATGGGTGGAATATTCATTCTTGTGGGTACATAACTACCTAGACCCAGGAGAGATCACCACCCACTGCTACATTAACACTTATCCCAAACCTTGACAGGAAGCATCACAAAAAACCTCAAACATCACATTTTTTTCTAAAAACAAGAGAACTGGGGAACTGACCATCTTCCCTTCTAGGAAACTAAACACTAATTGACATTAATCACTCCACAAATAATATTGGTCTTTCTTGGTCAAGGATTTCAAAAGGGATATAACTTGAGGGAAATCAAGTACAAACCTCTGATAATAGCCTGTGAGACCAAGGAAACTACGAACCTCTTCCACATTCTTGGGTGCTTCCAAAAAAAAACTAATTCAAACTTTTATGCCTCTACTATGAAAACCTTCTAAGACACCCCATGCTCAAGGAAATGCACATCTTATTTTCAAAACATACACTTGTACAACTTTCTATAGAGCCAGTGGCGTCAAATACTTTGCAAGAAAGTTATGAGGTGTTTGACATGATACTCCTCTAACTTTGATTAGATAAAGATATCATCGATGAATATGATAAAGAACTGATCTAGGAACACATGGAACATCGATTTCATAAGTCCCATTAACATGGATGGTGTATTCGTAACACAAAATGACATGACTACAAAATTGAAGTACCCGTATCTGCATTTGAAGGCAGTCTTCAGAATATCTCCCCCATCACCCTCAACTGGTGATATCTAGAATGCAGATCGATCATATAAAACTAACTACCCATATAATATTGTCATTGAGATCATCTATTCTTGGAATAGGGTAACAGTTTTTAATGTCATATGATCCAACCTCTGATAGTCTATTCAAAACCTCAGACCATCGTCTTCTGTCTTTATGAACAACATTGGAGCACCCCAAGTCAACAAACTAGTCTGGATAAAACCCTTCTAAATCAGATCATCTATTTGAATCCTTAACTCTTTCAACTTAGAAGGATCCCTTTGATAATGATCCATCGAAATCAGAGAAGAAGAAGGATGCATGACTATCCCAAACTTGACATTACATCGAGGGTGTAGCATTATAACAACCTCAGGGAAAATATACAGGAACTCCCCAATGACCTTGGGAACCTATAACCTCTCAACATCCATATATTCCACTGAAATCTCATTAAACAAGGAAATAAGGGGCTCCACACACCAACTACCCACCTGACAACCCCACTTGCCAATGAGAACCACACGTTGGCCATCCATATCTGAAAAAATGACTCCCCACTAGAATCAATTAATAATGGTACATATGGAATAAAAATAGTAGATTCTAATAATGATATCGTATGTCTTCATTATTAGCAATAATATATACCCATAGGACTGATGTGGTCCCATCATCAGTCTACAACACCGGCACACATCAAAAAATATAGTCTGGCCTCCGACTGGTGTACTAAACACTTGGGGCATGATAAGCCTATATAATTATAGTCCCATATCACGGGATAGAGTGGGTGAAAAAAAAGAGTGTTCAACTCCTAAATTAAACAAGGAACAATAAAGGTTACTAAACAAACTGATCATACCCATGACAATCTCTGGACCCACTGGAACTACTGCCTCCACTGCTTGCAACTAACCACACCCAGCTATTCTACCTCTCTACTAATGAAAACCTCCATGACCATGCTTTGGTTGTGGTCCAGGAACATGAGAAACATCCTGAGGTTTGACTCTACCTGTTCCATCTCCCCTCATTGAATAAAAAACTAATTCCCCTACTGATGAAACGACCTCACCGGAAACTGCTGGTGAGGATGGCACTAAACCTATCCAACCCCACAAAACTAAGCTAGGGGAACCACTAGGAACTAGATC
This sequence comes from Viscum album, assembly GCA_963277665.1. Classification (NCBI taxonomy): domain Eukaryota; kingdom Viridiplantae; phylum Streptophyta; class Magnoliopsida; order Santalales; family Viscaceae; genus Viscum; species Viscum album. The sequence goes on from OY728126.1 coordinate 980,798,650, forward strand.
TAGTAATGTCCATGAACTCCAAAACCTAAACACACTGGAAAAAATCTACCAGGAAAATCACAGAATTCACTAGAACCAGAAGTCTTGAAATGAAGATACTGAAGTCGACTCTCTACTGGTCGAAACCTCAATGGTTTTGGAACCTGAGACCTACCACTGACAACTCTTACTCTTAAAGAACTCTGATGGATCCCTTATCATGGTATAACTCTTGTGAGTGCATTATCTCGATCAACTATACCTTCTTATGAACCTCTAAATACGTTGTCAATGTAAAAGGAGTAACAACATACTGGATAGAAGGATAGAGTGCCTTCTCAAGATGTATTACAAGAGACTCCTAATTAGAAAAAAGATCTTGAGATAATGTAGAATGTCCTTGAACATGATTCATAGCCACTGCACTGATATAATCCCCTATTGAAGAGAAACAAGCTACTACCTCTTTATTACCTTCATGGTCAATAAAAAGGAACTATGACCAAAACTCTTTCTGGAAGTCAACCCACAAAATGTCTTCCTCCTTACACTCTCCTAAATACAACATCCACCATTGAGGCACAAATCCCCACATCTGAATAACTGAAAAATGGACCCAATACCCCATTGGGGCCCAAATCAAACAAAAAGTGATATTGAGCTACTCCATCAAACTCTCTATCTCCACATCTAAAACACTTACCTCGTACTTCACCAAAATCTAGAACTAGAAATCATGCAACATACTTTGGAACTGGTCACCCTCTTCAACTGGATCAACCCTACAATGATAAACCAGATTAGCCTTTTGAACCTCCACTTCTGAAGCCACACACAAACGATGACCAAGATCCATAGCTGAAAGTTAAACAAGTATTTACTAATCTCAGTAGTATGAATTTTCATTAGGATTTATTTTAATTCATTTTATTTATTTTATCCATTTTAACCTTTACAAAACAACCCAATTCAAACAAGAACACAAGTCAATATGATGCATGTACCATTCATAGGTTTATACCCTACAAGAAGATCCATCTCACTTGGTTTCTCAATAAGCTCAGAGTCCATTCACTGGATCACGGGGGGGGGGGGGGGGGCTCTAAAATCCCATGTCTTAGTCAGTATCCCTAGATTATGTCATGTAGCAAGGTCAATCAGAACTATTTACACACCATCCCATGCAATCCTTACTTTCCCAACTCTAAATTACATCTTACCTCACAACCATCAGCCTCTAATACCACTCCTTAAAGACCCCCTCCCTCCAAGGATACCCCTCTAGGGATGGAAATGAAGAAAGGGACATAATGACTCTCGAGTCCCACCTTCGGTAGGAACTGGGTTGGCAACTTGCACCAAGGGTGTACAAATCTCACAATATGGGAGGCATTAAACTTTTATAAGAAACAAGATTAGGAGACAAGATGAATCATCCACAACAACTCTAAGAAATAATATATAAAAGAGAAATCCAAAAACCATCCAACATGTATGCAAAAAATTATAACTGATATAAAAATAGTAAAGTCTTCAAAGTAAATACCCAAAAGTAAATCTAAGAAGTGACAAAAAAATTTTCCAAAGGTCTAAGCTAGTAATGCCCAGAACGGTCCAAAAAATACTATTGGAAACCAGAAAGTAGTTTTATATATGTAGTGTGAGCATAAAAGTATACTCAGTAGGAAAACCAAAGTCTCAGATGCACATGTGAAAGAAGCATACTAATTCCATTGTGAGAAAACAACAGAACTAAACATCACCTAAATAGGAATACAAACCATCCCATCCTTACCAATGCACGCTCACCAAGTAATACAAGTCAAGCAATATAAATTACATCAGTGATAGGGTACCCCACACCACTTTCCTACTGGTATGTCTCTCTCTCCCAACATCGTAAATCATGAGGCTCTCATCCCTTCTATATACCACATCACATCTCACCCACACACACTTGGGTCACAAACCACATCACAACCCACCCAAACACACTTGGGCCTCACAACACTTTCTACCCACACACACTTGGTCATCACAACACATCCCATATCATCCCGAATACACATGGGAAAGCACGTCACCATATCATCCCAAAGACACCTGCGAAAGTACAAGCCACCTCAACTGAAAACACTTAGGCCATAACAACCACCATATAAGACACCAACAGACCTTTGACTATCATAGCCTATTCCATACCTATCTCACATAGAAGAGATATCAGAAAAGAATGGATACCCATCTATTCGTACTCCTCACCAAATATTGGGAAATACACCCTTCCTCATGACGATGGGGGTGTTCATCACATAGTGATCAACTAGGGTGAGGTGCATATTAAAATAATAAGAAAAATAAAATTATATACATATACGATACCAAACATTCAAGACCAACCTAAGGGTTCCCAAAAAAATCACCAACTCACAACACTATCACATTTGCTTCCACTTCTAAATTCACAACACCACACATTAAGTCACAAAACCCATTTCACATTGCCAACCTGTTTATTTAACTATTTCCATTCTATTAGTCAACCAACCCAATAGATTTCATGATTTATCAAAAAATTATTGACTCATTCCATCACTTACTGGGAAAGTACTAAGCACAACACACAATAATAAAGATATTCATAATCATTTTAGAAGGTGAAAAGACCTAATAAATTAAAGAAACATCACATTAAAGACACATTGTAACACAACCACTTCATATGGGGTGAATATTTCTTCATGTTACTCATAGAGAAACTCCAAGAGAATTAACCATACCAATCACTACTATCCTTTTTCAAGGTCATCCTACAAAATCCTCTATGCCAACCTAAAACAAACCCCCAACTCACAACCATATCCAACAATATAATATATAAAAACCAGTTCTGTAGCCCCACTACATAATCATACAATGACCATCACATTCACACTATACAAGTACATACCATCTAATTCCACAACATGTACAAACCATAAAAAATCACACATCACATCATAATTTTTTACAGGTTCACAAGAAAATTTATTACATTCCAATACTTTTCTTTGAGGTGTTATCACACAAACTAAAATCCTAGGACAACCAATTCATTAGACAAGTATACATGGTTATCCAATTATTCATTCTTTTAGGTGATACCAAAAAATGTCAAAAAAATAACAACCACAACAGATGTATCAAATTCAAAAAAAAACCACCAACAAACACAATTTTTAGTAGGGAGTTTATCCCATATAATCACAATATTACAATCAATATTGAAGTGGTAAAAATATATAGATCAAACCCCATTTCCCCTTTCAATTCAAACAACCTATTCTTTATCTTCAATAAAGCCATACCAACCATTATTCACAGATAAACCAAATTAAATCCCCTACCACATGATTTAAAATAAAGATAAATGAAGGGAATCCTACCTCAAGAAAAATTTCAAGTTTTTGCGTATGGCATGGAGAAGAAGAATGCTTGTGACCCAAAACTGCACCACAAAAACTATGGATCAACCTATACCACACCAATGATCCATAAAATCAAAACCCAACACATAACCTAACCCAAAGAAAAACTATCATAGTGGATCCCCAGAAGATGAATGGAAGAAACCCAAGGAAGGTAGAGAAATCACCACAAACCAATCGCAGATTGCTAATAAACATCCACCAAGATCAAAAGATCTATGAAGGATTAATAAGGGCTTAATGGGAACATCAGTATGCCTAGATTTTTCCCAAAATGAGAGGAAAAAATAAATCATGGCTGAATAAATGAGGGTTCCTCTGAAAAATAATTTTAAAAATACACATGATTGGGGTATTACACGATGTGTAATCCCATTTCATGTCATGTAATACCCAGGGTTTGGTTTTTTCTGAAAAACGAATCACCACTTCATTTTATTTTATTTTTTTAACCCCAAAATATTACAAATTCTGAAACTCTTCTTCACACCGTGTAACAAATTTACATAGTGTGAAACTTTCTAGACAAGCCACAAAACTAAATTTCACGTCATGTAATTCAGTTAAATGATGTGTAATCCCCATTCTTCCAGCCATTAGCAACTGAAATTCTCCATAGTCCCCCTAAGCCTCATATAAAAACCTCCAACAACCAAAATTGGAAAAGTAATAGACCGAGAAGGCATGAACCATTACACCAATAGTGGTGTCTAGAAACCCATCAATTCCCCTAAAGAGATAAGGAATATTCATAGAAATAAAAACCATCCTGCAAACACATGTTGCGTAATATAAACTCTTTATGTCATTATATATCATAAAGAAAGACACACACTTTTGTGTCATCATCTTTTCTTTATTTATTATTCATTGATTTAATTGGATGGACTTTCCTTATTCTACCATGGACATGGATTTATAAAGGTATTACCATCTTGATCAATTAGGTACGAGATATCACTTCTATTAAGAAGCAACAAATTCAATCTTGATTATTCAATAATTGTCATACTATCAATGACACACCCGATGCAATCTAACTCTCTATGACTTAAATTCCAAAGTTTTTTATTTGAATCAAATTATGTGATAAAATAGTATACACTAATAATAATATCAAGTCAGAATACCATTACATGTGTTCATAGATAGGAACTAACAATGACACGTGAAACATGTGGTGTTCCTATTAGTGGGCCATTCATCATGATCTGATCTAATTGAGATCATCAAATGTGAACATTATGCGAATAATTCTTAGTGCTTATAATCCACCAACACCTAATAGTCAAACATCATCTATGTATAGTAAGTATGATGTATCTTGTTCATTGGACATATTTTTAAGATTAATTTTATAGTATCTCAAGGTTTTCATTATATCTAGATAACTGGTATAATCTTTTTATATGAAAAATAATCTATGTAAATTACTAATTAAATAGTTAATATAGAAATATTAACACTATTATGGTAAGTGTAAATCATGCATTACCCATTGTATACATGATATGGTAATTGAAAATTATTATTCAAGTTGGTTCTAGAGAACCCACTATTACAATAGGTGAACTAAATCGAAAAGTGTAACACCCCAAACTTCCATGGTACGTTTCCCTTCGAATAATCGATAGCGTGTGTTGTACGCAACCTCGAGTTCTAACACACACCACAACTAATTAAACTAGCTATTGTGAATAGTAATACCTACTTTTTGAAATCATATATATTTTATATTTCAAAATGGACTTCATTTTTGGATTCAGAATATCGAAATTAGCCTAGGGTGAAATTTTGGTACTTTTCGGATAAATTTTATATTTTGATGAATAGTGAAAATTACTAAATTTTAATTAAAAACAACTTTTTTAATCAAAATAATTAATATTGATAAATTATTAATTTGAGTGTTTTTAAAGTATATTTAGAATATATTTTTACCATTTAATTTAATTTTTGTCATTGGACATAATTTTACAATTAAACCGAACATAAACAAGTGTCAATCTTTTGATAGTTATTACCTCTTAAAAACACGCTTTTTGTTTTGACAGCGGGAATTAATTTTAAATTAATTTCTGCCACTTCTGTGTTTTGAATTTAGGAAAATGGATTCCATATTTGGAATCAGAATGTTCAAATTGTGTAAATAGGTAACTTTTATTTTTAGACATTTTGAATAGTTACTGTGGTAAATATTTTATTTACCATGGTTAAAGGGTAAATCCGGTAAATAAGTGTTAAAAAATAATATTATAATAATACAAAATTACCCTAAAACGTGTCCTAACCTTATTTGTGGACACATACCCGACCATGGGCATCCTTGGGTCAATTTGGGGACCCCTTGGAGCCACTTGTATGTGGTAGGGACACATTATATTAATAAAGTTAAAATAAAAATAAAAATGGCATAAGCTTACATCTTTTAGAAGAACAATTTTTATATAGGGTTATACATGTTGGATTTTAGATTATAAATATTCATTAGAAAGATAAAAAGATTTCCTACATGATGATATTTTATTTATAATTTTTAGACATCAAATAAGTTAAATTATTAATGACACAATAATGATGCAATGTTTACCTCATTAATAAATCATTGAAATAAATAATATTATAATGATTAAAATATTATCTAAAACCTGTCCAATTCTTATTGGTTGATGTTATTTAGAATATGAGTCATCTTATCTTTGACCTCAATGATTTTTGGACCATTATAAACCGAATATAATTATATTATAAAGTAATACTTTCACTCTTTCCTAAAGAGCCCCTCCTCTCCCTTATAAAAGGAGACCACTTCTACTCATTCCTCACACCTCTCAAGCCACTTGGCTCGTCCAAACTCTGCCCAACTAAGCTCCCCAAATCCCTCTCCTCCTCCTTGAAGCTTGCCCTTAGGCAGAAAGCATTTCAACAAGTCCTTTGGTTCCAACCAAAGTGAGTTACCTAAATTAAAGGTAACGATTTCTCTTAAATTATTTTCATTTATTTTGCTTCTTCAACCCCCAAACTCTTTTTATTTCCTTTATTTTGTAACAAAAACAGTATCCTCAATATACTAGGATGTAGTTATAAGAAGGATTCAAACTACACATACACACAACTCCATCTAATGGATGATGAACATAATGTTTCTGTGGATGGCAAACTAACGCCTCACGAAACGATGATTGTTCAAATACATATTACCGCCTCTCATGGTGGCCATTATGATGGAACTGTAATTAAATATGATATTAATGATATATATTTTATATATAAGCTTCTGTAATTCCATTTTATTTCATACCATTATTCGTTTCATGTTGTATATACATACGATAATTTCATTTGAGGAAGTGCGGACTACCGCCCCCTTAAAATGATATGACTCGTTCATACCACACATGGAACGTATAAAGGATGGTGTTAATGAACTTAAGTAACATATATAAAATATTATATTATACTGTAATAGTAATATACCTATGTATCATTTGGATTCGATTATTTTAAAATAAAAATTAAATGGAAGTAGCGTTCGTGCGTACGTACGGACTACCGTCTCCACGAACGCGATGAGATTCATTCTCCATCGTATCCATTCAAGTATAATTATCATTTAATGATTTAAAAATGATGTTTAAGGACTTTATATCATTCTGGATATGAATAAGATACAACAAACATGACTTATGTAACAAAACATATAAAGAAAATGAGTAAGTTAACACCCGAAACGACGATAATACTAAGATATTATTATCAAATCAATATTAAAAGATCATATATGATATCATATTAATGTATATGATTCTTGTATAATTTAGTAACAATTATTTCACTATTATACAGGAGGTTAACCTACCCCAACCAAGGAAAAGTACAAGGTAAGGGTTATTTCACAATCTCTTCATTATCCGAAGTTGTATTATACGTAATAATCTACTGGGACCTCTTTATCATCCACATCCATGTTTCTTCGAAATGTATTTCAAAACATTTTTACTATTTACAAGAATATAGGTTAAAGTAATTTATACCCTTGTTTGACTTTTTATAAGAGGTTTATAAAGGAATCTTTCCGTCGTTTTCAAAACAAGGTCCTTTTTAACCTTTTTGACAGAATTGAGGTAAGAATGTTTTTTTTAACTTATACGGCGGGTGCGCTTATTTTCCGCTGTTATAAAATCATCGAAGCTTTCCATACAAGCTTATAAGAATATTTTCAAAGAAAATGTTTTATTTTATATGGATCTTAAATGATTTCAAAATAAAAGGAGATACTTCTTTAAAAAGAATTTTGATTTCAACTATGTCAACATCCTTTGATGGATTTTAAGATTATTTGAAGTTGATTTATTATGATACAAAACTTCTATATTGTATTGAAGGTTTTGTGATATGTTTGACTGTGGATGTGCTATTTTTATACCATTCATAGTTTATGGTGAAATTATTGACATTTCGTATGCTAGTTTTAATACGAATGTTTATGTTATGTTTAAACCTTTTCATATGGGAATGCATTGGACTTAATAAGTGACGGGTGGAGCCCGCTATAGCTCCTCGATGCATCGATAGGTCTCATGAGACAAACTAGTGTCTTGGCACAAGGCCTTGACAAAATCTTATTTGTAGTCTTGGCACGAGGCCTTGACTATGTGGTTATGATAGTCTGGCATTATGCATTCCAACATTATGAAAGTGGTTATTGATTTTTGCATGTGATTATTCGATTAGTAGAATATCCATGTGAATAAGTAAATGGCATTATTTCATTTTACTTTTGCCATACCATGTTGAAGTTAAAGTTTAAAAGGCTTTTGTTTTAGTAATGCATTGCCTTAAATGTTTATTCTTATTTATGAAAGTTTCCGCTATATTGTTATCCTTACTGGGCATTTGAGCTCACCCCTTTTCTATGTTTTATTTTTCCCAGGATGTGAAGAAGTAAGTTATGAATGACCTGCAAGGATTTTATGAGGGGTTAATAGTGTGGATTGTGGAAACATTATGTTGTTGTATTAGTTTTTCATTTTATGATGTAATGTAAAACTTATGAATATATCTAGTGTTTCCAAGGCTACTAAACCAATCGGTCTTTCAAGATTTGATCTTTCTTGTGATCATGCCAATGTTATGAAGTAATGCACCGACTCTGGGTAGCTGGGGTCGGGGCGTTACAGTTGGTATCAGAGGAAGTTTAGTACAAACCTTGGAAGCTAGATTTAGATAAACTCTGATTAGAGCACGTAGACCTAAGATGAACTTTGAGGATTAGTATAGAAGAACTTCCTAGAATTTTGGTATTGTAGAGATTTTGTGAGTTTTCCAAACAATACATCCCTATATGGATACGAGCAGGTAGAGGCGGCTCTGGCACAGATGTACCTAGGGGTAAAACCCGAAAACACCGCTTTGAGCTAGACTCGAACGGGAACTGGTGCACGACAACAGGCCTTGCTGCACTCTTGGTTACGACACTCCCGGGGGATATGCTTAGGATAACTCTCATTTTCTTTACAAATCATTTTGAAGGGATTATGAGTATATACTTCCTCAAAGAAAACATTCTTATGATTGTGGATTATATCCATAAATAGTTCAATTTATGTTAAGTGTTTTATAAGTATGGGATTATGTATTTTGATTCATAAACTGATCTAGTTTATGCCATTGTTTAGAAATGGCGCCTAGTGGAAGAAATGGAAACCGTATCAATGAACGCACTCCATGTAGGGATTGCCCTCCTACTCAAGATAATTATAGTGGGGCTGGTGATGCAACTGGTGCTGATCAGCTAATCACCATACTGGGACAACTTACTCAGGTTATGAATAATAACCTTACCCGTATGGAGCACCCTGATCCGCAGCGTGGAGGATCAATGTTAGATCGATTCATGAGGCAACAACCACCAACGTTCAATGGGAATACAAATCCCTTAGTAGCTGAGCAATGGATATTTTCCCTAGAGAAACTATTTCAGGCTTTGGGGAGCAGTGAAAGGGAAAAAGTTATCATGGCAGTTTACCGCCTCACTAGAGATGCTGATCAATGGTGGTCATTGATTCAAAATACGAAGGAAGATGATGAAGTATCAAATATGGAATGGAGGGAGTTCAAAGATCTGTTTTTAGAAAAATACTTCCCTCGCGACCATCGAGCAGATATGGAAAGGCAATTTCTGAGTCTGAGACAAAAGGAGGATGAGAATGTCACAAAGTATGAGGCTAACTTTACAAGGTTAGCAAGGTATGCTGGAGATTATATTCGCAACACAAGAAGTAAGATTGATCGTTTCTTTGATGGGTTAAAACCATTTCTCCGTCGAGCATTAGTCTCACAATCCTTTTCATCGTACGAAGACATTGTCTCATGTGCTATCAAGACCGAAAAGGAATTCTCTAAGTCTTATGACTTTAAAGCAAAGAAAGAGAAGAAGAGACCTGCTGATCAATCTGGGAATGGAAATAAGGGGAAGAAGGGGAAGGTTGAATATCCATCTTGTGGTAAATGCTGGAAGAAACATCCTGGTACTTGCTTGAAGGGAATGGGAGTCTGTTACAAGTATGGTGAAAAAGGCCACCAAGCTCATGGTTGCAAGGGGAAGAAGGAAGCTACCAACATTCAGTGCTACAATTTCAGGGAGATGGGGCATTATGCAAATGCATGTCCTAAGCGTCAGGAGAACTTACCTCAGAAAATGCCAAGGGATCAAGGCCAGGCTTATGCTATCACTACTGCTGAGGTAGAAGCTCCGAAAGACGTGGTGGCAGGTAATTTAATGGTTTCCTCAAGTTTAGCAAATGCATTATTTGATTCTGGATCATCGCATTATTTCATATCTTCCCATTTTGCTAAGAAAATTAGATATTTCCAATTTGATTTAATAAGGGAGTTGTCAGTTAAAACTCCTAAGGGAAGTATCGTTGCAACAAAGTTTTGGGAATCAGTCCCCATTAGAGCACATAAATTTTCATTATCTGCTGATCTCATCGTCATACCTATGATTGAGTTTGATATAATCCTCAGTATGGACTGGCTTTCGGACTATGATGCGAAGATTTATTGTAAGAAGAAAGAGGTTACGATTCTTGATGATAATGATAAGGAACACCTTATTTTTAGAGCAGAATCGTCACCACCTAATTCTTATTTAGATCCACCCCCATTAGCTCAACTAAATTCAATTATTGGGGAGGAAGAGAATGAAATAACTGTCGGTGAGGAAAGGAATGTTCAAATAGAGGATGTACCTGTTGTGAAAGAATTTGTAGATGTATTTCCGGAAGATTTACCTGGACATCCTCCAGAACGAGAAGTTGAGTTTTCCATTGATTTGATTCCTGGATCAAGACCTATATCGAAGACCCCTTATAGAATGGCCACTGTAGAGTTAGTCGAACTAAAGAAACAACTAGAGGAATTGAGTAATAAGGGATTTATTCGCCCTAGTGTTTCTCCATGGGGAGCCCCTGTTCTTTTTGTTAAAAAGAAAGATGGATCTATGAGGTTATGTATCGACTACAGGGAGATCAATGCTATAACGATAAAGAACAAGTATCCCCTACCTCGTATTGATGATTTATTTGACCAACTGCATGGAGCTCAATACTTTTCAAAGATTGACCTTCGATCTGGATACCATCAGTTGTGTGTGAAGAAGGAAGACATTCCGAAGACAGCATTTCGAACCAGGTACGGGCATTACGAGTTTACTGTAATGCCTTTTGGATTGACTAATGCACCCTCTGTATTCATGGATCTGATGAATAGAGTTTTCAAGGAGTATCTCGATGAATTTGTGGTGGTATTTATTGATGATATCTTGGTATACTCCAAAACCTACGAAGATCATGAAAATCACTTGCGCATTATCTTGAAGACTCTGAGGAGGCATGAATTATATGGGAAGTTTAGCAAGTGTGAATTCTGGCTTCAGGAGATTTCTTTTCTTGGCCATATTGTCTCAAAAGATGGAATCTTTGTTGATCCTTCTAAGACCAAGGCAATCCAAGAATGGCCAGCACCTACGAGTATAACTGAGGTACGCAGTTTTATTGGTTTGGCAGGTTATTATCGACGTTTCGTCCAGAATTTTGCCCGATTGGCTAACCCATTAACGAAGCTCACACGTAAAGGGGTTAAATTTGTTTGGACAAAAGAGTGTGAAGAATGTTTCGAAGAACTGAAGAGAAGATTAGTCAATGCTCCTATATTGACTCTACCATCGGGGAATGATGGGTTCGTTATTTATAGTGATGCATCAAAGAAAGGACTTGGTTGTGTCCTTATGCAGAATGATAGAGTTATTTCCTATGCATCACGACAGTTGAAAATTCATGAACAAAACTATCCTACTCATGATATCAAGTTAGCAGTTGTAATCTTTGCTTTGAAGATATGGAGGCACTACCTCTATGGGGAAAAATGTGAGATTTATACTGATCAAAAGAGTTTGAAGTATATTTTCTCACAAAAAGAACTCAACATGAGGCAAAGGAGATGGCTTGAATTACTCAAGGATTATGATTGCACGATACACTACCACCCGGGGAAAGCAAACAAGGTGGCAGATGCTTTGAGCAGAAAAGACCATGGTGTTTTGAACATGATGAGAATTGAAAGGGATCCAATTTTCATGGATCTAGTGAAGATGGACATGGGAATAACCAGGGAAGGTGAAACATCAATGCTTTTTCAAATGGTTGCCAAACCATCTTTACTAGAAAGGATTAAGAGTTCTCAGACCGATGATGAAGAATTTCAGAAGAAGATTAAAGCTGTGAATGATGGGAGATTGAGAGACTTTGTGTATGAAGATGGAATTTTGAAATTCGGGAAGAGACTTTGTGTTCCCAATATACCTGATCTAAAAAGGGAATTGCTGGATGATGCTCATAGTTCCAATTTCTCTATACACCCTGGGAGCACCAAAATGTATAGAGATTTGAAGGAACATTTTTGGTGGGACAACATGAAGAGGGAGATTTCTGATTTTGTGTCAAGATGTATGGTTTGTCAACAAGTGAAAGCTGGAAGGCAACAGCCTGGAGGAGTCATGCAACCTCTTCCCATACCGGAGTGGAAATGGGACAATATTATGATGGACTTTGTCATGGGGCTACCAAAGACTCCTAGAAGGAACGATGCAATATGGGTTATTGTTGATCGTCTTACCAAGTCAGCACATTTTCTTGCTATAAGAGAAGATCTACCCCTGGAACGTCTAGCAAGACTATACATTAATGAAGTTGTGAGACTTCATGGAATACCTCTATCGATTGTTTCTGATCGTGATCCCCGTTTTACTTCAAGATTCTGGAAAAGTCTTCAGAAATCCCTGGATACTGAACTTCATTTGAGCACTGCTTACCACCCTCAGACAGACGGACAATCAGAACGGACTATTCAGACCTTATAAGACATGTTGAGATCTTGCTCACTTGATTTTCATGGTATGTGGGATCAATATTTACCACTGGTAGAATTTTCCTATAACAATAGCTTCCATTCGAGTATTCAAATGGCACCATATGAAGTGTTATACGGAAAGAGATGTCGTACACCAACTTGTTGGGATGATGTTGGTGAAAGAAAACTTGTAGGCCCAGAGCTAGTGGAGGAAACGGTGGAAAAGGTGAAGGTAATCCAAAATCACATCAAAGCAGCTCAAAGTAGGCAGAAGAGCTATGCCGATAATCGAAGGAAGGATTTGGAATTTCAAGTCGGTGATCATGTTTTCCTAAAGGTATCTCCGTGGAAGGGAGTCATACGTTTTGGTAAGAAAGGCAAATTGAGTCCCAGGTACATCGGACCTTTCGAAATTCTAGAACGAATTGGGGCTGTAGCTTACCGATTGGCAATGCCGCCAAGTCTCTCCAAAGTTCACGATGTGTTCCACGTATCTCTGTTGAGAAAATACATGCTTGACCCAACGCATGTACTCACCTATGAGGAATTAGAACTGGAACCCGATCTGTCTTATTGCGAAGAGCCCGTCAGGATTCTTGATACAAGAGAACAAGTACTGAGAAACCGGACGACGCGTCTGGTAAAAGTTTTGTGGAGAAATCATAAGATGGAAGAGGCAACGTGGGAACCTGAGGAACATATGATGAGGAACCACCCGAGTCTTTTTATGCAGTAATACCCTAGAAATTGCGAGGACGCAATTATTTGAAGGAGGGGAGAATGTAACACCCCAAACATCCACGGTACGTTTCCCTTCGAATAATCGATAGCGTGTGTTGTACGCAACCTCGAGTTCTAACACACACCACAACTAATTAAACTAGCCGTTGTGAATAGTAATACCTACTTTTTGAAATCATATATATTTTATATTTCAAAATGGACTTCATTTTTGGATTCGGAATATCGAAATTAGCCTAGGGTGAAATTTTGGTACTTTTCGGATAACTTTTATATTTTGATGAATAGTGAAAATTACTAAATTTTAATTAAAAACAACTTTTTTAATCAAAATAATTAATATTGATAAATTATTAATTTGAGTGTTTTTAAAGTATATTTAGAATATATTTTTACCATTTAATTTAATTTTTGTCATTGGACATAATTTTACAATTAAACCGAACATAAACAAGTGTCAATCTTTTGATAGTTATTACCTCTTAAAAACACGCTTTTTGTTTTGACAGCGGGAATTAATTTTAAATTAATTTCTGCCACTTCTGTGTTTTGAATTTAGGAAAATGGATTCCATATTTGGAATCATGATGTTCAAATTGTGTAAATAGGTAACTTTTATTTTTAGACATTTTGAATAGTTACTGTGGTAAATATTTTATTTACCATGGTTAAAGGGTAAATCCGGTAAATACGGGTTAAAAAATAATATTATAATAATACAAAATTACCCTAAAACGTGTCCTAACCTTATTGGCGGACACATACCCGACCATGGGAATCATTGGGTCAATTTGGGGACCCCTTGGAGCCACTTGTATGTGGTAGGGACACATTATATTAATAAAGTTAAAATAAAAATAAAAATGGCATAAGCTTACATCTTTTAGAAGAACAATTTTTAAATAGGGTTATACATGTTGGATTTTCGATTATAAATATTCATTAGAAAGATAAAACGATTTCCTACATGATGATATTTTATTTATAATTTTTAGACATCAAATAAGTTAAATAATTAATGACACAATAATGATGCAATGTTTACCTCATTAATAAATCATTGAAATAAATAATATTATAATGATTAAAATATTATCTAAAACCTGTCCAATTCTTATTGGTTGATGTTATTTAGAATATGAGTCATCTTATCTTCGACCTCAATGATTTTTGGACCATTATAAACCGAATATAATTATATTATAAAGTAATACTTTCACTCTTTCCTAAAGAGCCCCTCCTCTCCCTTATAAAAGGAGACCACTTCTACTCATTCCTCACACCTCTCAAGCCACTTGGCTCGTCCAAACTCTGCCCAACTAAGCTCCCCACATCCCTCTCCTCCTCCTTGAAGCTTCCCCTTAGGCAAAAAGAATTTCAACAAGTCCTTTGGTTCCAACCAAAGTGAGTTACCTAAATTAAAGGTAACGATTTCTCTTAAATTATTTTCATTTATTTTGCTTCTTCAACCCCAAAAATCTTTTTATTTCCTTTCTTTTGTAACAACACCAGTATCCTCAATATACTAGGATGTTGTTATAAGAAGGATTCAAACTACACATACACACAACTCCATCTAATGGATGATGAACATAATGTTTCTGTGGATGGCAAACTAACGCCTCACGAAACGATGATTGTTCAAATACATCTTACCGCCTCTCATGGTGGCCATTATGATGGCACTGTAATTAAATATGATATTAATGATATATATTTTATATATAAGCTTCTGTAATTCCATTTTATTTCATACCATTATTCGTTTCATGTTGTATATACATACGATAATTTCATTTGAGGAAGTGCGGACTACCGCCCCCTTAAAATGATATGACTCGTTCATACCACACATGGAACGTATAAAGGATGGTGTTAATGAACTTAAGTAAGATATATAAAATATTATATTATACTGGAATAGTAATATACCTATGTATCATTTGGATTCTATTCTTTTAAAATAAAAATTAAATGGAAGTAGCGTTCGTGCGTACGTACGGACTACCGTCTCCACGAACGCGATGAGATTCATTCTCCATCATATCCATTCAAGTATAATTATCATTTAATGATTTAAAAATGATGTTTAAGGACTTGATATCATTCTGGATATGAATAAGATACAACAAACATGACTTATGTAACAAAACATATAAAGAAAATGAGTAAGTTAACACCCGAAACGGCGATAATACTAAGATATTATTATCAAATCAATATTAAAAGATCATATATGATATCATATTAATGTATATGATTCTTGTATAATTTAGTAACAATTATTTCACTATTATACAGGAGGTTAACCTACCCAAACCAAGGAAAAGTACAAGGTAAGGGTTATTTCACAATCTCTTCATTATCCGAGGATGTATTATACGTAATAATCTACTGGGACCTCTTCATCATCCACATCCATGTTTCTTCGAAATGTATTTCAAAACATTTTTACTATTTACAAGAATATGGGTTAAAGTCATTTATACCCTTGTTTGACTTTTTATAAGAGGTTTATAAAGGAATCTTTCCGTCGTTTTCAAAACAAGGTCCTTTTTAACCTTTTCGACAGAATTGAGGTAAGAATGTTTTTTTAACTTATACGGCGGGTGCGGTTATTTTCCGCCGTTATAAAATCGTCGAATCTTTCCATACAAGATTATAAGAATATTTTCAAAGAAAATGTTTTATTTTATATGGATCTTAAATGATTTCAAAATAAAAGGAGATACTTCTTTAAAAAGAATTTTGATTTCATCTATGTCAACATCCTTTGATGGATTTTAAGATTATTTGAAGTTGATTTATTATGATACAAAACTTCTATATTGTATTGAAGGTTTTGTGATATGTTTGATTGTGGATGTGCTATTTTTATACCATTCATAGTTTATGGTGAAATTATTGACATTTCGTATGCTAGTTTTAATACGAATGTTTATGTTATGTTTAAACCTTTTCATATTGGAATGCATTGGACTTAATAAGTGACGGGTGGAGCCCGCTATAGCTCCTCGATGCATCGGTAGGTCTCATGAGACAAACTAGTGTCTTGGCACAAGGCCTTGACAAAATCTTATTTGTAGTCTTGGCACGAGGCCTTGACTATGTGGTTATGATAGTCTGGCATTATTCATTCCAACATTATGAAAGTGGTTATTGATTTTTGCATGTGATTATTCGATTAGTAGAATATCCATGTGAATAAGTAAATGGAATTATTTCATTTTACTTTTTCCATACCATGTTGAAGTTAACGTTTAAAAGGCTTTTGTTTTAGTAATGCATTTCCTTAAATGTTTATTCTTATTTATGAAAGTTTCTGCTATATTGTTATCCTTACTGGGCATTTGAGCTCACCCCTTTTCTATGTTTTATTTTTCCCAGGATTTGAAGAAGTAAGTTATGAATGACCTGCAGGGATTTTATGAGGGGTTAATAGTGTGGATTGTGGAAACATTATGTTGTTGTATTAGTTTTTCATTTTATGATGTAATGTAAAACTTATGAATATATCTAGTGTTTCCAAGGCTACTAAACCAATCGGTCTTTCGAGATTTGATCTTTCTTGTGATCATGCCAATGTTATGAAGTAATGCACCGACTCTGGGTAGCTGGGGTCGGGGAGTTACAAAAAGGTTCAGGAGAGACATTGTCATTTTATTCATGTTTTAGTTATAAATAAAAGTTTAAAATATTGGTGGTAAAGAAGAAATAATGGGATTAGTTGATAGTTCATGGTTTAGTTTGTACCCAAGAGAATCAAGTCTTTCGATGTACCCAATAATATTGAGTAGATGAGATATAACTTGATTCTGTTCATCTATCTTGCACCTATACAGTTCACTTGATATCTCAAACCTTTCTTTACTTTCTCTCCCATAATATAGCTCTTAGATATGAGTTATCATATTTTAAGAATCTTTATCGTCATGTATTTTCTATAGTTGACTGAACATCGATGACAACACATTACACTAAACATATAGTGCATTATCTCTATGATTCTTAAATTTTTATTTATCTATTTTTCTAACTCCCTAAGGGGGATCCGTAGGATGTGGAGACTCTAACCCTTAAATCTTCTTCTCTTGGAATAGTACTATGTACAAGGGCTTGAACCACTCCTAGAAGTTATGGTCGGTCAAGATATTTTCTTTATCTAAAATTGATCACAATGAAAATGTATCCGTAGTGTTGATTTATATTTTTTTCTATAATAAATAAACTTAGTAGTTGGAACTTTATCTTCATTACTGATTAGAAATTACTGATTAATTAATTCTTTAAATATCTCCCACTATTCTATTAAACCCTAGTATCCCTCACTACTAGATTTAGAATACCCAGTATCTTAAGTATTATAGTGGCCAAAGATCCCTGAAACATCTCCTCATAGTATAAACTATGGATACACAACAACTTGAAGAGTTTCAAGTTAGTCACTATATTGGACAACCACATTGACTTGAGGATCCTTAAATTGTTGAGTGTAGTCCCAACTTATTAAAATCATAACATTGATTCACTCATGATTTTGCCTCTAAAGTGGTATCAAGCTAGCTATGAATAAATCTTTTCTACCATATTTAGTTATGTCGACCCATAAATATTATAAAAAATTCCCTTCAGTAGAGGCATCCTCAACTAGGGATGACGTGTACCTCTTACACCTAGTTTTTTTTTCAAATATATGTGAAGGAATACATTGAAACATAACATTAATTTGAGGGTTTTTATTGTTACTTGATGAATGAATTATTTTTCTATTTTTTATTTTCATACTATGTGTCCATGATCACAACTGAACATGATGTAAATAAAAAACATTCATTACTTCTTTAATTGTTTTAATCTATACGTTATTTGTTTTTTATTTAATGTGTTCTTGCAAGCATGTGAATTATCAAAAACAATAAAAACTGTGTAAATTAAATAAACCACATAAATGATATTTAGTATTTAGTATTAGTTGATCCATTTATACTCAATAGATAAACCCTAGACTTAGGGGTATAATACCTGAGTTAGGTCTTGACTCGTATCGCAAATCGTAACCTGGTCTAATGTTTTCACATCTAATTTGAAATACCAACTCATCTTGGAATGGTCCAAATCCTGTAGCGTTATCATAATTATACATAAATACTCACACATAGGCGAGGGGGTCTCAAAAAGCACAAAATATGTACAAAATAATACTAATGGATGAACAATCCCTTATATATATTAAATGAAAAAACTATGCATAGACTGTGAAAAATAAATAATTATTACAACCATTGAATGAAGATGAAATAATTAATGAAATAAATATAAAACTAGAAAAACATAAGTCAGTCAATGCACAAGTCCATTCAGCAGATAAATTAAATTCACGATAAAAATTAAAATGTAATAAATTTAAGTCTGTGGGTAATTAAATGAATTAAATGAATTATTTTAATTAAAATAATTTATTTCATTTGGCCTTGTAATAAATTTATTTTTTATTCCCAAAATTAAATTAATTTTCAAAAATTAAATTAAATTTTACTTTTTAAAATCCAAAAATTTAAATTAAATTTCAGATAGTATAAAATTTCCACCATCCCCAAAAACCACCAAGGTTTGTTGTGGGTTAGACATAACCCCCACATATCTGTTTCGGGTTGGGAAAAACCCATGGAGACTGATTATGGGTTAGACAGATTCTACCCAAGCCTATTCTCGGTCAGACAGGACTCGCCCTAACCTTTAATAGGTTGGGATGACATGAATTTACCGCAGGTCAGTCCACTTACTCCATGAGGTCCTTATAGGTGGGAGTATTCCGAGGAGGGTCGTGTGGGGTGGGTCATCGCTGGATGGGACCAAGAAGGTTAAGAGGCCATGAAAGGGTATGTATGTAGCAGTGACTATGGCAGGGGAGGCTGACAGGGACACAACAAGCATGACAAGGTTAGCTAACTAGGATGATGGTGCCAAACGGGTGGTCGGTCAGGAGTGGATGGAAGGTGTGGGTTACTAGTGGTGGCATGGTAGGGGTAGGTGACTGGGATGGTGGTTCCAGGTAGGTGGTTGGATGGGAGAGGATTGGGTGGTGACATCAGTGGGAGGAGGCTAAGAGTCGGTGTTGTGGTGGGGCGAAGACCGCTAGGGAAGCCTATGGGGAGAGCACCCGCACAAAGACTCGCTTCCAATGATAGATAACATATTATTATTATTATTATTATATTCAGTTTTTTTTTCATTAGTAATCACCCCTTGAGAATTTTTTATGTTTTCTTATTTATTAAATTGTGTCTATGATGACTGGTGGACACCCACCCACCTTTTTATTTATTTTTTAAATATTTTCTTCAATAGCCTATTGTTTAGGATTTTTATCTTTACTGACCATGCTTCACATTATTTTTTTTCATTTTATAATAATTCCACAAGTGTGTGAAAATAATCCCACCAGACGAAACTATTCCAACCGCCATATTCCCTCCATAACCTGTTTGAAAAATGGAGTGACTAGAAAAACACCTGGAAAATGAGATCATATGTATATATATAGTTCTTCAATTTTATACCCACATTTCAATCAAAATTAAAATTTTTGATGTCCATAACACTATCAAAAATCAGATTAGTGCACATTCTTTTCAATTAGGACCAAAATAAAGCTCTTAACTTAAATTTAAGGACAACTCTATTTTTCTTGGCTTAAAAATTTCACACAATCACTCTGATACCAGTCTTTGGCAATAGGGAATGAAAAAAAGGAGGTCCTGATATTTAAAATTTTCATCACCAAATCGATGTAATTTTTTCATCTATGGTGATATATTCCCCGATAAAGGCCTGAGGATCTCATTTTAATTTATTTAATCAAAAAAATAAATCAAATAATTATCTCATTTGGATTGATGGTTTGTTCAAAAACATCACATCTCCAGTGATCATTACTTGAAGGATTCAATGTAGAAACCCTCTATATCATCCACACCAACTTCAAGAGTCCATGAGAACACTTATTGATATAATTTAGGTGCTATAGTGGAGGTTGGATGATGACTTTGATGTCTCAAAAATCAACACTATCCTATTCCTTTGATCCTAAAAGGAGATAGGAGATCAAAATCTTGGAATAGGAATTTCTCTCTCTATAATGTAAGAAGGAGGTGTGAGGTTCTCTCAAATTTGAGTGGTTTAATAGTCCTTAAAAATGATCTTCCTATTAGTTATATATTGAAGGTTAATTACCTAGAAAGGGTTTTACAACACCTTTATAAAAAACTCCCACTAAATAAGCCGTAAATGACATGTTACGATAAACTAACCAGGACATAAACATCATTTATATTTTATCACCTACTTGTAATATATAAAAAATATATATTATGTGATAAAATATAGTCATTAACTTGAATGGGAATTCCTGAAAATATTAAAAGAATATTGAATTTTAAAATAATATTTGTTCATATAATATTTTTCCATGTGTTCACTTAATAACTTGTGAATATGGTTAATAAATAAATTCAAGTCCAATTATTCTATACTCAAATAATAATTAATTTATTTTTTCATTGATGATTTTTTATTCTTAGATGAATCTTAAACCCCGTAGTGGGGCCCACAATGTTTTATACTCCTCTTCATAAAAATATGGAATACTTTTGAATACACTAAGTGTGTAACCCTCTAGACCCTTATTTCAATAGAAATTAATACTTTTAACACACCATGAACTCAGTCTAGTAACCCATCAAGGCTCCTGAGGATATAAGGAAAATTCATATCAAGGACAACCTTTCTTATGAATAAACACTGTTTAATATATTCTCTTTGTCATATGATATCACATAAAGAAGGATTCACACCTTGTGTCATCATTCATACTTGCATTATTATTCATTAACCTAACTAGATATACATAACTTCTTCTTCCATGGCCATGGATTTAATGAAGGTACTACCATATTAATCAACTAGGTCTAAGATATTACTTCCTTTCAGAAGTGACAAATTATATCTTGATTATTCAATCAAATTTGGACAAAAATGATACAAATAGTACAAGCTACCTCGCAATGACATCAATGCCATACTTTTCATAATGAATCAAAGTATGTAATAAAATAGTATTCAATGATAATAATCTCAATTCATGAGACCATTACACATGTTTGCAGATAGGAACTACCAATGACACCTGAAACATGTGGTGTTCCTATTGGCGGATCAGTCTTCATTATCTCATTTACTCGAGATCACTAAGTGAGAACTTCATAAGAATAAATCTAAATGCTTATAATCCCTCATCACTTGATGATTTCACATCATATGTGTCCTATAAACAAGATGTATATTGACTATAGAACATAACTTTAATATTACTTTCATGGTATCATTAGGTTATCATTATAGCTAGTGAATTGCTATAACCTTTTAATACAACATTTAATCTAAGGACACTACCTTAAGTATAGTGGATGCAGAAGCATCAACACTTTTATGGTAAGATAAACACATGTATATATCAAATTGTATACATGTAATGGTAATAAAAGTACATTCATACATTGGGTCTAGGGCACCCACTTTCAACACTCCCACTTTCACTATATCCAACTGCTAATAAGAATTATCCTACTGGCTCTCACATGGGTATCATGCTTCTACTGAGATATTGATTTAGTCAAACTATCTCCCACGTTATTTTCTATGGATACTATACTAACTGTGACTTCAACTCTATGAGCAAAATCCATCAAGAGATAAAAGTTACGAAGTATATGATTTCAGCCCTAGTGTGACCTAATCTCATTATAAAGAACCACTACTGCAGTATTATCACAATAAACCAGAACAAGTTACACACTACTAGGAATAATAACAATTTCCAAAAAAAAGTTTTGTATCCAATTTACCTTCTTAGATGAATCATAAGCTATGATATAATGAGATTATATTGTAGATCTATTGACCATAGGTTACTTTGAGATTATCCAACACACCACACCACCATATAGGGAAAATACATATCCTGATTGTGATTTCATATCATCATGATATGTCTGAAAACTATCATCAGTGTGTACCCTCAATTATAGTTCACCATATTCTCTTTATACCAGAAACATATCCTTTATTTTTATCAAGTACTTCAGGATAGTTTTTATAGCTACCCAATACAGCTCTCCTAGATTAGCATGATATCTACCCACCATGCTAAAATTAAAGGCGACATCAGACCTAGTGTATAACATGAAATACATGATAGATCTCACTTCTAATTCATAATGGATTATACTCATTCATTTAATATCCTCCAATTTTATTGGACACATTTTCTTGGAGATATTGATACCATGTGATAATGGAAACAACCCCCTCTTAGATTCTTCCATATTGTACATTTTGAGTATCTTTTCAATATATGAACTTTGAATTATCCCAAGAAGCCTTTGGGTATATCTCAGTAGATCTTAATACCTAGGATATAGGATAATTCACCTAAGTATTTCATGTTGATTTTTTTATTTAACCATGACTTAACTAATTATATGTCTTTCACTTAATTTCTAAAGATTAATATGTCATAAACATATAATAAAAGGAAAACAATGGAAATCCCACTAACCTTCTTATATACACACGTATTTATTTTATTCTTGATGAAACAAAATTATATTATATCCTTATCAAAATGAAAATCCCTTGATCTTGATTAATACTTTAACCCATAAATGGTTATTTATAGATTGTATACATTATTTGTACTATTTTACTAAATAAACCCTTCATGTTGAGTCATATATACATTTTCATCAAACATCCCATTTAGAAAAGCAATTTTGACAACCAATTTCCAAATTTTATAATCAAAGATGGATACTATTTAAAGTAATTTTCTAATGGATTTTAGCATCGATACTAGAGATAAGGTTTCTTTATAGTCTATGCCTTTCCATTTCCTAAAATTCTTCACTTCTAGTAGTTCCTTATAGTTATTGACTTTACCATCTATGTCCAGCTTTTTCTTGAATACCCATTTTCACCCAATGCGTTTTAAATTAGCTAGAGGGTATACTAAAATTAAAACTAAATTTTGGTACATGGATTAGATATTATAATTAATAGATTATTTACATTTAGTATCATATTTTACATTTACTACATCATTATAGGTTATAGGTTCATTATTATTTAGGATCAATGTGTCACCTGATTCAAATATAAGAAATTTATTTCACCCTAGTTCTATAACCTCTTGATTTGACCTATGTAGTACTTGTATCTCAAGATCATCTTTATATCCCATTATATGTTTTGGAGATTATTCCCATACCAAATCTTGTACATCTTGATCATCTACTTCATCAAATTATATCTTTCTCCCATTATTTCCATTAAAAATGTGTTGCCTTTCTAGAAATATGGCTTGTATTTCCATAATTAATTTTATATATGAAGGGTTATATAGGTAATATCCTTTATTTTATTTAGGATAAACTATAAATATTCACTTTATTTGGGATTTTAATTTTTTTCTAGGTATATTCTTGAAGAAAGCCTCATATCCCCAAACACATATGTGTGATAAAATGTGTTTCTTTTCATACCCCAACCCATATGGAATTCCAACTGAAGCTTTAGTTGGTACTCTATTAAGGGTATATTCGATTATTAGTATTGAATATCCTCAAAAAGAATAATGTAAGAGTTTCTTAACTCATCATTGATCTAACTATATCAAGCAACGCCTGATTATTCCTTTCACTAACACCATTCCACTAAAGTTTGTAATTAGCGAGTTGAGATACTCTCCCACACCCATTTAAGTGATCAATGAATTCTTGGTTGAGATACTCTATACCTCAATCTGAGTGGAGTGCCTTAATATTATCACTAATTAGGTTCTATCCTTAATTATGACATTCATTAAACATTTAAAAGGAAACAGACTTATACCTCATTAAGTAAGCATGAACATACCTACTATAGTTATTGGTAAAAGAAATGATCTACAAAATTACACCCCTTGAATATACAAAGGAAAACCACATATGTCAGTATGAATCAATTATAGTAATTTAGTGGCTATTAATCCCTTCCCAAAGAAGGGTGATGTGGTTATTTTACCTTGTAAAAAAGCATGACATACATATAGGTGTTTTAACTCAATGAAGTCTAAAAACCCTCCCTGGTGTAATTTGGGTAAATGATTCTCATTTACATGAACAAGCATGAAGTTCCATATGTAGGTGTTATATTAGTCATTTTCCCTAATTTTGTCATTGATTTCCATTTCAGGATTTTTAAGTTCAAGTATATACAATCCATTGATTAGATGAACCATACCATAACATATATTATCCTGATAAAAGATACAATATTTATTTACAAACTTGAAATAAAATCCTATAGTGTCCAAACATGACACTGAGATTAGGTTTCTAGTAATTAACATACTATAATGATAATTATTTAATACAATAACTAAACCAATAGGCAAATTTAGATGATAATATATCACTTCCAAGGATGCTAGTCCCACACTATTTAAAGCCTAGAGATCCACCTTTCCATTTGAAATATTATGGAATCTACTTGTTTCATGTATGTGAATACAAATGTTTGAGTAAAATGATATATCTAATACCCATATTTTATATAAATATAGATTGAATTCAATGAAAAAAATATTAGAATTAGAAGAATCAACCTTTTTATTTTTACTATCCTTGAATTTATTATTATAGTGGACCTTATTACCATATTAAAGATATGAAACCACCTTCTAATTTCCTCCCTCTATATCATCAGTTTTTTTGAAGGATGTTGCATCGACGTCTTTGGAATGTATTTAGTCTTATACCCATTATCCTTGCCCTTCCTCCTATTTTCCACTATAAGGACTCAAGAATTGATATTCTTCATATCCTTATCAATTTAGTGAACTACATCCAAAAGGTTTGGGAGTGACCTTTTCATGTTATTTTTGTTAGAGTTAAAAATAAAATTCAAAAAACTTAGTGGAAAATAGGTAAGAATGAGATCAGTTTCATGTTTTTTGTTCAGTTTGAACCCAAGAGATTCAGGTATCTCTATGTACCCAATCATCTTGATTACTTGATGTCTTGATTGATTACATTCTACCAGCTTGTACCTATAAAGTTCACTTAATATCTCAAAAATATCTTACCTTGATCTCTTCTTATATAACTCTTGAACATGAGTTAACATCTTGTAATAATCATTATCCTCATGAATTTTCTATAGTTGAATGGATACCGATGAAAAAATAATAAAATGAACATCTATATTATCTTCTCCATGCTTATTATATTTATATTTATCGACCTTGCTTTCTCCCTGACAAGGATCAACATGAAGTGAGGACTCCAACTCATAAAGCTTTCTCTCTTGGTTTAAAACTATGTGCAAGTGCATTTACCACTCCTAGAAGTTATGGCTATTTTGGATATTTTCTTTATCCAAAATTGATTATAGTGATAATATACCAATGGGGTTGATCTTCATTTTTGTATAAATTAAATAAACTTGTCATTTTTTTACTTTATCTTGATTACTGATTAGAAATTACTGAATAATTAATTCATTAAATGCCTCCCACTATTTTATCAAAACCTAGTATCCCTTAATACTATATTAGGAATACTCAGTAATTTGAGTATTCTAGTTTAAAGGAACCATGAAACATATCCTCATAATCCAATATATGGATACACCACAACATGGAGAGTTTCAAGGTAGGAAATAGACTAGGCAACCACATTAAATTGCAGATCCTTGAACCGTTAAGTGAAATCTCAGCTTCTTGGAATCATGACCTTGATTCCCTTAATGATTTGTCTCTAAAGTGGTAGAAATCTAGATATAGATTATCATTTTCTACTAGATTTAGTTAATTCAACCCATCACTCTCATAATAAATCTCTAGTAGTATGAGGCACCCTCAACTAGGGTTGACAAGCACCTCATACACCCATTTTTATTCAAATATAAGCAATGATAGGCATTATGAATTAATATTACATAGAGGGTTTTTATTTTCACTTGATGATTGTATTAATTTTCTGTGTTTTATGTTTATACTACTGGTCTACACTCATGAATAAACTTGTAGTAAATAGAAATCATTAATTATATATTTACTTATTTTAATCTTTGTATTTTTTTTATCATTTAATGTGTTATCACAAACATGAACATTCTCAATAATAATAAAAATTCATAAATTAAATAAAAATTCCCAAATTCACTTGATAATTTGATATTGATTGATTCATTTATACTCAATGGATCAAACATGAAATAAGGATTATAATAACTAAGTTGAGTCTTGACTCGTATCACAACTCGCACCCGATACAATGTTTCCACATCTCATCTGTGATATTGCTTCATCTTGACGTGGTCCAAGTCTTATATCATCATCAATATAATACATAAATACCCACATATATGTGAGGGGTTCTAGGGAAGCACACAATATATATAGAATAATAATGATGAACACATAGGCTCATATACATATTAAATGAATAAAATGAATCATATACCATCAAAATTAAATAATTATTATAATCATCACATGCAATTGTATTAATTAATTAAATGAATATAAAACTAGATAAACATAGGATTTTTAATTCTCAAGACTGGTCAAAAAATAAATTAAATGTGCATAAAAAATTAAAATGTGGTAAATATAAGTTCAAGGGAAATAAAATAAAATATTTTAGTTCAAGTAATTTATTTTGTTTGACCACAAAATTAATTTAATTTTTATTATAAAATTAAATCAATTATCAAAATTTATCATTATTTTTTAAAATCCAAAAATATAAATTCATTTTTCGATATTTTAAAATTTCCATAGCTCTATAACCCGCCCAATCCCATTGCAAGTTGGGAAGAACTCGTGCATGCCCATTATGGTCTGGGAAAACCTGCACTAGCCATTTGGGGTCATAACAATCCTATAAAGGCCCATTTTTTGATAGGAAGAACCCAACCCACTCTATACCGTGTCAGACTGAACAAAATTTACCACAGGTTGGCCCACTTTTAGCTGAAGGCCCACACATGAGGTCGTCTTCTGAGGGTATATGCATGTAGATGGTGACTATTAGAGGGACTGAGAAGGGAAGGATGAAACCAGTAGGGTATGCATGTAGTGGTGATTTTAATAGGGGAGAATGACCTAGATGTGGAAGGTGTGACAGGGGTAGCCGACCAAGATGGTGGTTCCAGGCGGGTGGTGGGCTGGGAGCGGATGACGTGTGTGGGTGGCTAGGAGCTCTACAATAGTGGTAGAAGACTAGGATTATGGTTCTAGGTGGGGGTCATCCCGGAGAGGAGCAGGCGATGACATCAATGGGAGTATTCCAAGAGTTAGTGGCATGGTGGGGTAGTGACATCTGGGGAAGCTAACGGGGAGAGAAACAACACGAAATCTTGCTTCCATTGAAAGATAACATATAATAATAATAATAATAATAATTTTTATTTTTTTTGTTGTTGTTATTATTATTATTATTTTTATTTTTATTTCTTATCCTTAGTAGTTGGCACCCCCTCTTTAGTTTTTTTTTAGTTTTTTACTTATTAATTTTTTTTATGTTGACTAAAAGACCCCCACCCACCTTCCCCTTTAGTTTTTTAAATAGTTTTTTTCAATATACTATTTTCTAGGATTTATGTATTTTCTGACCCCATTGCCCATTTTGTTTTTCGTGTTTATGATAATTCCACATGCATGTAGAAATAAGCCCACTGGATGAACTGTTCCAACCATCAGATCTTGGATGGAACCTGGCCAGAAAAAAAGATGATCGAAAAAATTCCTAGAAAATAAGAATATATATAGGTCTTCAATTTTATATCCACATTTATTTCCCAATTAATTTTTTTGATGGATATAAATAGGTTTTCCAAAATTATATCGACACATAGTCTATTCCATTGGGACCCAAAAAAAACCCTATACTTAAATATAAGTCCAATTTAACTTTTCTTAGTTTAGAAAATACACATGATCATTATGATTAAAATTATTGTTATTGGGGAGTGAAATAGAAGTAGATAGACCAAGTATTTAAAATTTTCATTATTGGATTGACATAACTCCATCGTCTCTAGTGACCTGATCCCGAGAAAATTCCCAAGGATCTATTTTGAATTTATTTAAACACAAAAATATAATGAAAATTTACCTCATTTATATTGATGGTCTATTAGTATGAAACACTTTTATAGTTATCATTTCCTAAAGGATCAATGGTTGAATCTCCCTATATCATCCACAGACTCTTTAAGAGTTCTTTGGAGTGTTGATGGAAATAATCTGGGTGCTAGCATGGATGTATGATGACATCTTTGATGTATATAAGATAACTAATATCCTATTCTTTAAATCCATGAAGGATATCAAAGATCGAAAGATTGTAATGATGCTTTTCTTTCTTGGTAGTGGGAAGGAGGATAGAGGAGCTCTCAAATTTGAGTGGATGAATAGTCCCTAGAAAATGAGCTCTATCTTTCATATATAATGGAGGCTAATTACCTATAAAGGGTTTCTCCAACCCCTGTATAAATATCACCCACTAAATAATACATAAATTAACTGTTATGATGAACTAACTCTGTCATAAATTTCTATTATATTTTATCACCAACTTTTAATATATAATAAATATTTTACATGATAAAATAGAGTCATTAACTCGACTCATAATTTCCTAAAAATATTAAAAAAACATTGATTATTAAAATAATATTGATTCATATAATAATTTTCTATGTATTCACCTAATACCATGTGAATACAATTAATAAATAAATTAAATTCCAATTATTATATACTCAAATAATAATGAATTCATTTATTCATTGGTGATTTGTTATTCTTGGAATTCTCTAGGAATGTAATTTATATTTTATCACCTAATTTTAATATATAATAAATATTTTACAATATAAAAGTGATTCATTCGGGCTAAAGTGAGTCATTAACTACGGTTCATGTAATCTCTAATCCTATGGGCCTTGTTAGGGTTCCCCATAATCCCTTGAAAGGGGGGTTATCAAAAATCAATAAAAAATAAGGTCTTCGGGCTATTCGGGCTAAAGTGATTGATTAACTCGACTAATAATTCCTGAAAATATTAAACAAACCTTGATTATTAAAATAATATTCATTCATATACTATTTTACATGTATTCACTTAATACCTTGTGAATAAAATTAATAAATAAATTCAACTCCAATTATTATATAATCAAATAATAATGAATTCATTTATTTATTAGTGATCATTTATTCTTGGAACTATCTTGGACCCCATAGTGGGGACTACCATGACATATACTTTTATTCATCATAATAGGATAGACATTTGAATATGTTTAGTGTGTGACCCTCTAGGACCTTATCTTGGTAGCAGTGAATACTATTCATAGAACAAGTGCAGAGTCTATAAACTCATCAAGGCCCCTAGAAAGATAAGAAAATTTCATAGCAACGACAACCATTCCTATGAACACACACACCATGTAATATAATATCTTTTTCATATGATATCTCATAAAGAAGGATGCATAACTTATGTCATCATTTGTATCCACATTATTATTCACTAACCTAACTTGATATATTTACCTTCTTTTACCATGTCCATGGATTTAATGAAGGTACTATTATCCTAATCAACTAGTTCTGAGATATTACTTCTATTTGAAAGAGAAAAATTCTAACTTGATTATTCAATCAATTTCATACTACCAATGGCGCACCCAACACAAGCCACCTCTATACAAGATCAATTCCATATATTTAATTATGAATCAAAGTACATAATCAAATAGTATAAATTGATATGAATCTAAATTTATGATACCATTACACATGTTTTCATATATAAATTACCAATGAAACCTGAAACAATTGGTGTTAATATTGGTATATTAGTCCTTAGGATTTCATCTACTCAAGATTATTAAGTACGGATATTATGAGAAGAAGTATCAATGTTTATGAGACCCCAGAACCTGATAGTCACACATCATCTATGTCCTGTCAAAATGATGTATCTTGATCATAGGGTATCACTTTAGGATTACTATCATGGCATATCTAGGTTATCATTATAGCCTAAGAACTACTATAAACTTTTAATATTACATATAATAAAAGTTCATTACCATAAATATAGTGGAAACCAAAATATCAACAGTATTATGGTAATATAAACACATAGACACATATAAAACTATATACATGTATTAGTAATTAAACTACATATATGAGTTGGGTTTAGGGAGCCCACTTTCAACACTCCCACTTACAATATATCCAATTGCTAACTAGTCTTGACCATACTGGATCTTATATGAGTATCACGTTTTTACTGAGATATGGATTTAGTTTATGGGTATTTTGGGTTATCCTCTATAAATACTTTGTGAACTATGAATTCACATCTCTGATTAAAATCCCACAAGATAAGAGACTTCCAAAGTATATTCCATTTCTTCTAGTGTGGCATAGGATCCTTGGAAACCACCACAACTACAGTTTTATCAAAATAAACTAGAATATAATTTTTACAACTGGGAAGAACACTAATGTCTATGAAAAAGCTCAATCTCCAAACTTCCTCCTTAGCTGTATCAGAATTAGCGATATACTCAGATTCTGTAGACAGTGAATGACCAAAGTTTGCTTTAATATTCTTCATCTCACCACACCACTACTCATGTACAAAACATAGCCTGATTGTGATTTAAAATCATCATGATCTGTTTGGAAACTAGCATTAGTGTATCCCCTCATAGTAGTTCATAATATCCACCATACTCCAAAAACATATCCTTTATACATCTCAATTAATTTAGGATAACTTTTACAGCTACCCAATGTAGACCTCCTAGATTATTATGATATCTTCCCACCATTATTAAAGAAAAGGAAACATCATACCTAGTATATGAGATGACATACATGATAGATCCTACTTCTGAGGTATAATATATTATACTCATTATTTCAATCTCATTTGTGATTGTGGAAACATTTTCTTGGATATATTGATACTACCTGACATTAGAAAAACCCATCTCTTAGATTGTTCCATTTTTTTACCTTTTGAGTACATTTTCAATATATTTACTTTGACTTAGCCCAAGAAACCCCTTGGATTTGTCTTAATATATCTTAATCCTTAAGATATAGGTTGTTTAACCTAATCCTTTCTTGGAGAAACATTCATTTAACTAAGTATCAACTTATTTAAGACTTGTACCTTATTTTCCATAATTAATATGTCATCAACATATAATACAAGGAAAATTATGGCATTCCCACAGACCTTCTAATAGAAAAATGGTTCACTTTTTTTCTTGATAAAACCAAATTCTCATGTGGTGTTATCATAGAAAACATTCCATGATTGTTTTTGCTACTTCAATCCATAAATGGTTATCTATAACTTTCATACTTTATGGGAACTATTTGACTTAATAAACCCTTTGGGTTGAGTCATATAGACATCTTCAAACAACTATCCATTTAGAAAGGTAGTTCTAACAACCATTTTAAAAATTTCATAATCATGGAAGGATACTATTTCAATTAATATTCTAATGGATTTCATCATTGATAATGGTAACTAGGTTTCATCATAGTCTATTCATTGACATTTCTTAAAACCATTTTCCATCATTCATTATTTATAGGTATTGAATTTACCATATATATCCAGTTTCTTATTGAATATACATTTTCAACCAATGGGGTTTATATCAGTTGGATGTCCAAGAAAAATTCAAAATTGATTTTGGAATATGGACTCCATATTAGAATGCATAACTTTTTTTCCATTTAACAATATCATTTATATATACTTCTTATTTATAAGTTATAGGTTCATAATTCTCAAGGAGTAATGTGGCCCCTAATATTATGATAAGAAAATGATATCACTTTCATTATCTAACATCTTGAGTCGAACTATGTAGTTCTTGTGTCTTAGGAACATCATTATCTCCCACTATCTCTTTTAGAGATTATTCTCGTACCAACTCTTGTGCATCTGGAGTATCTACTTCATTAAATTATATCTTTATACCACTATTTTCATTGGAAATTTGTTCCATTTTTATGAATATGACATGTATTTTCCACAAATACTTTTCTATCTGAAGGGTTATATAGGTAATATCCTTTTGCTTCTTTTGGATAACCTAAAAAGACGCAATTTGTACATCAGGATGCTAATTTATCACTAGTTATAGTCTTGAAAAAAAATCCTCACATCCCCATACATGTATATAAGATATATTGGGTTTCTTTCCATAGCACAACTCATATGGAATTCTATCTATATATTTAGTTAGTACTCGGTTAAGGGTATATGCCACTGTCAGCAATGTGTATCCCCAAAAGGATAATTGAAGAGTTGACTGAATCATAATTGATCTGATCATATCAAGCAAGGCACAATTCCTCCTTTCACATACACCATTCGTTTGAGGAGTGTAAGGAGTTGTGATTTGGGATACTATCCCTTGCTCCATTAAGTGATCAATGAATTCTTAGTTGAGATACTCTTTACCTTAGTCTAAGTGGAGTGAATTAATATTCTTACCAAGATAGATTTTTACTTCATGATGATATTCGTTAAACATCCAAAAAAATATAACTTATACCTCATTAAGTATATATAATGATAAATACTATAGTCATCACTATAAATAATGAAGTATAACATCCCAACCTTTTCTTATACTATAAACATACCACATATGTCAGTATGAATCAATACTTGTAATTTAGTGGATATTACCCCTTTTCTGAATGAAGGGTAGTTTTGTCAATTCAAGTTGTAAACAAGTGTGGCATACATCTAGTGGGTTTAACTTAGTTGATCCTAAAAACCTCATGTCATGTAAGTTTTGTTAACACTTCCCATTTACATGACCAAACATAAATTTCTATAGGCTAGTGTTATATGATTCACTTTTACTAGTTTTATTTTTATTTCCATTACATGGTTTTCATGTTTAAGTATATACAATCCATTATTAAGATGCACCATATCATAACATATGTTATCCATATAAAAGAGACAAAAGTTATTTCCAAACTTGAAATAAAATTACATAGTGTTTAAACTTGACATTGAGATTATTTTTCTGGTAACTAAAAGAACATAATAATAATTATTTAATATAATAACCAAACTCCTAGGAAAATTTAGATGATAATCTCAAACTTCTAAGGATGCTAGTCTCAACCCATTTTCATCCTAGAGATCCAAATCACCCTTTTCATTCTTCTAAAATCTACTTGGTTCTTGTATGAAAATACAAATGTGTGAGCCACATGTTGTATCCAATACCCAACTTACAGATAAAGACAAATTTCATTCAATAAAAATATACATAAAGTAGAATCATAGAATTACCTATTTTCCCCAGCTTTGGAATTATTATTCTAGTGGCCTTTCTTTCCAAATGAAAAGTAGAAAACCTACTGATCATTTCCCTCCCTCTATATCTTTGGTTTTTTGGAAGGATGGTTCATTGATGTCTTCATCCTGGGTGTAGCCTTAGAACCATTATCCTTACACTTCCTCCTCTTGTTCACCATAATGAAAGAAGAATTGGTATTGTTCATATCCTTATCATCTCGGAGAACTAAATCCATAAGGTCTGAGAGTGAATTTTCATGTTATTCATGTTTTAGATTACAAGAAAAGTAAAAAATAATAGTGGTAAGAAAGAAATAATTATATCAGTTTCTAGTTCTTGGTTCAGTTTGAACCCAAGAGATTCAAGTATCTTTATGTACCCAATCATCTTGAGTACATGAGGTCCGACTTTATTCCCTTATGCTAGCTTTTACCAATACAATTAACTTGATATATCATACCTTTCATTCCTTTAACTATCCTATTATAACTCTTCGAGATGAGTTATCATCTTGTATGTATCTTATTCTTCTTGTATTTTCTATAGTTAACCCAAAATTGATGACAACATGATACACTGAACATCTAGTGAATTATATATATGTTTCTTATATTTTTCTTCATCCTCCTTACTTCTCCCTTAGGGGGATCATTAATAAGTGATGAATCCAACACATAACACTTCCACTATTAGTGTAGTACTATGTGAAAACCCATGTACAAATCTTAGAAGTTATGGAAGGTCCAGATATTTTATTTAACCAGAATTGATTATAGTGATAATGTACTGATGTTGTTGACTTCCATTTTTGTCTTCAATAAATAAACTTAGGATTTGGTACTTTATGTTGATTAATGATTAGACATTAATGATTAATTAATTCATTAAATGTCTCCCACTATTTTATCAAACCCTGGTAGCCCTCGTTTCTAGATTCAAAATACCTAGTAGATAGAGTTTTCTAGTGACCAAAGATCCCTAAAACATCTCCTCATACTCCAATATATGTCTATGCCACTACTCAAAGAGTTTCAGGGTAGGCACTAGGCTAGAAATCTGTATTGACTTGCATCTCCTTGAACTATTGAATTAAGTCCCAACTTCCTGAAATCATATCCTTGATTCCCTCAACACTTTTCCTCTAAAGTTGTAGTAAGGTATCTATGGAAACTTATTTTCTACTAACTTTAGTTAATTCGACCCATCAACCTCATAATAACTATCCAGTAGTATAAGGAACCCTAAACTAAGACTGATGAGCTCCTCATACCCCCAGTTTTGTTTAAATATATACAATTAAAGGCATTGCAACTTAATCTTACTTTGAGGGTTTGTAGTGTTACTTAAAGAATGAATTAATTTTCTATTTGTTATGTTCATACTATGTGTTTTTTCTCACAACTAAACATGTGGTAAATAGAAAATATTCATTGCATTTTTAATTATTTTAATCTATGCACTATTTTTTTATTATTTATGTGTTCTCGCAAACATGAACATTCTCAAAAATTATAAAAAATGTATAAATTAAATACACTAAACCACTAATCTTGATCATTTGATTTTGGTTGATCTATTTATACTCAATGGATAAATCATGACCGTAGGGGTATAATATATGAGTCAGGTCACGACTTGTATTATAGCTTACACCTTGGTCCAATGTTTCCACATCTCATCAAGGATACCACCTCGTCTTGGAATAGTTCATGTCTTATAGCATCATCATCATAATTCATAAATACTTTCATATAGGCGAGGGGGTCTCAGGAAGTGAAAAATAAATAATGAATAATACTGATGGATGTGTAGGCCCTTATACATGTTAAATAAAAAAATTGTGAGTATACTTTCAAAAATAATTAATTATTACAACCATCACATGAATTTGTAATAATTAATTAAATAAATATAAATCAACAATAACATAGGTTGTTCAAAGATCAAACCCACTTGAAAGTTAAATCAAATGTACAATAAAAATTAAAACATGAAAATTTTTAGTTCGAGGGACATTAAATAAATTAAATGAATTATTTTAATTTGAGTAATTTATTTCATTGGGTTCGGAAATTAATTTAATTTTTATTCCAAAAATATATATTTTTGGATTTCAATTTTATAATTATTTTTAAATCTGAAAAATTAATTAATTTTCATATATATTAAAATTCCCATGGGCTCCAAAACCTTCCCAGTCCTGTTGCGGGTCAAGATGAATTTGTGCATGCCGATTTCGGGTTGGGAAGAACCCATGAAATCCCATTGTAGTTCAGTCCAATCCTTCCGAAGCTCATTCTAGGTCAGATAGAACCCACCCTTCCTTGTACTAGGTTGGGATGACCCAGATTTACCATAGGTCGGTCAACTTGTAGTCAGAGGATGGTGTGGGAGGGAGTTCACTAAAGGGGACTAGGAGTGGTAGGTCACCACCATAGGGGACCGAGTAGGGAAGGAGTCCACTAGAAGGGTTTATTCATGAAGGAATCTTTAGAAGGGTTGGCTAATAAGGATGCAGTGTGCACGACTAAGATAACTGACCGAGATAGAGATGCTAGGCAGGTGGTCAGTTGGGAGAAAATGGTGGGTGTGGGTGGTCGGAAGCTGTGTGACAAGGGCAGGATACTGGGACGACTATTCCTGGAAAGTGGTCAGTTGGTAGTAGAGTGGGTGGAAATGATAGTAGGAGGAGGCTAGGAGACAGTGGTGTGGCGGGGCGGCGGCCGATGGGGAAGTTGCCAGGAAGAGAAACGATGCGACAACTTGCTTCAAGCAAAAGATAACTTATTATTATTATTAATGTTGTTTTGGTTATTTTTTTCTTCAGTAGGTTTCACCTACCTATAGACTTTGTTTTGTTTATTTATTTATTAAATTGTGTCTTTTTTAACCAACAAGCACCTACACTCCTTCCCCTTTATTTTTTTATTATTTTTCTATAGATTTTTAATAGGATTTTTGTATTTTATAATCCCATTTTCCATTCCATTTTTTTGTGTTTATGATAATTACATATACATGTGGAAATAATCCCACTAGTTGAAACTATTCCAGCTACTAGATCCCTACCAAAACCTAGATGTAAAATGGTGTGATTGAAAAAATTCCTAGAAAATAATAACATATGTATATATATATAGTTCTTCAATTTTATACATTCATTTTGATATGAATTAAATTTTTGGATGTTTATATATAGGCAATCCAAAATTTAATTTACGCATAGTATTTTCTATTGGTATTAAAAAAATATCTCTATTTAATTTAAGGAAAATTTAATTTTTATTATCTTAGAAAATTCATGTGACCGATCTGATACCGATTGATGGTACCAGGGAGTGCAGTGGATATAGGTGGGTTAGGGATTTAACATTATCATCACCATATCAACATAACTCCATTTTATGCAGTGATTTAAACCCCATCAAAGGCCATAGGATCTCATGTGAATTTATTTAAGCACAAAATTATAATGAATGATCGCATCATTCATATTGATGGAGCTTTCAAAAAAATATATTCACTAGTGAACATTTCTCAAAGGATCTGAGGTTGTATCACATTGGATCATTGACAATTACTTCAAGAGTCCTTGGAAACGTTGATTGATGAAATTAAAGTGTTAGTGCGAGGTACAATTATTCCTTTAACTTCTCTATGATCACCTCTATCCTGGTCCATCAATTTGTGAAGGAGTTTAAAGGTAGAATTCTTAGAACAAGGATTTCTCTCACTATGACACGAGAAGAAGGAGAGAGGAGATCTCAAATTCTTATGGATGAATAGTTCCCTAAAAATGAGGCACCTCTTCCTTATATAGTGGAGGTTAATTACCTTAAAAGGGTTCTACGACACTCACATAAATAATACCCACTAAATAAGTCATAAATGACATGTTATAATGAACTAACCATGTCATAAATGTGAATTATATTTTTTCACCTACTTATAATATATAATAAATATATTATGTGATAAAATAAATTCATTAACTCAACTCATTATTCCCACCAATAATAAAAAAACCTTGAACATTAAAATAATATTCATTCATATAATATTTTTTCATGTATTTACTTAATAATTTGTGGATATGGGAAATAAATAAATTCAACTCCAGTTATTCTATACTTGAATAATAGTAATTTTTTTCTTTGGAAATAATTTATTAATAGACACCACTCAAACCTCATAGTTTTCCTTACCATGTCTTATAATTTGATTCATCGGAATATGGAAGAATTTTGAATACCCTAAGATTTTAACCCTATAGGACCTTATCTCGATAGTAATGAATTACATTCACAGTCTGGGAGTAGAGTCTAGAAACCCATCAATTCCACTATGGAGATATGGAGAAGTCATCGTAATGAGAAATTTTCCTAAGAACACACACATTTTAATATAATCTATTTTTCATATGAT
Organism: Viscum album; assembly: GCA_963277665.1. Lineage (NCBI taxonomy): Eukaryota > Viridiplantae > Streptophyta > Magnoliopsida > Santalales > Viscaceae > Viscum > Viscum album. The sequence continues at coordinate 980,837,148 of OY728126.1, forward strand.
TTCTCATAAATTGGGATGCACACCTTATGTCATCATCAATACTTTCATTATTATTCATTGACATAACTGGATGGACTTACTTTCTTCTACAATCTTCTTGCATTTAATTAAGGTACCGCTGTCCTGATCAACATATCTCAATATATTAATTCATTTTAGAGGAGACAAATTCTCTCTTTATTATTCAATCAATTTTATACCAAAAATGATAAACCCAACATAAACTACCTCGCTATGACATCAATACCATAGTTTTCATCATAAATCAAAGTATGAAATCAAATAGTATACAATAATAATAATCTCAATTTAGGAGACCATTACATGTGCTCACAAATAAAAACTACAAATGAAACTTGAAACATGAGGAATTACTATTAGAGGGTCAATCCTCTTGATCTCATCTACATGAGATCACTAAGTGCAAGCATCATGAGAAGAACTATAAATGCTTATGATCCCCCAACACCTGATGATAAAACATCATTTTCTCTTATATGTATAATGTATCTATACGTAGGATATAACTTTAATATTACTATCATGGTATATCTTGGTCCTCATTACAACCTAGGAACTCTTATAACCATTTGATACAACATGTAATCTAAGGAAATTACCATAAATATAGTGGATACAGAAGTATCAACACTATTATGGTAAGATACAAACATGTTTATATCATATTATATACATGTAAAGGTAATAAAAGTACATACATGAGTTGGGTCTAGGGAACCCACTTTAAACAATATCTTGGGTAGATTATTTATAGTTTGGGTGAGAGGACTGACCTTAGATGAATTGGATACTATGATGGGATTTATGACATCTCTTTAGAGAGGTTGCTATATGTATTTCCTAATAGTAAAATGGGGCCCTAAAATGTTTATAACTATGAAGAGGGACATAATTCCCTAAGTTATGAGTGATGACATGGGTAGTAAAACTGCGATCGAGGAGCCTATGTGGGGTGTCCGTGATTGATGTGGTATAGGAGACCCTAGTGGATACCCTAGTGATATAGTGACCCATGAGAGGGTGCATGCAATAATGGGTAGTGATGATTGTGGGTGTTACCATAGAACTCAAATAAACTATGTGAGATAGATATGATGTTAGTGATGATGACAGGTCATGCACTTTAGAGGTTGACCTATTTTATGTGCAATGAGTTCATGGGTTTGGCCAACCCCTGTTAATTTTGTTATTGTGTTGAGATATTATGAGAGGGGTGAAAAAACCTTGATAAATTAAGTGGAATTCCTTAGTGGTTACCATGGATTGGACTATTTGGTATAAATAGATTTCCTAGACTAGTCACCTAAGATTTAACCATTGAGCCTGATACTATTGGATGACTAGGAAATACTTCTAGGATTCGACTGTTGAGCCTAATACTATTATAAATTAGTTTGGAAATCCACTTAGATTTCTCCTTTGATATAGAATTCCCAAGACACTGGGATTCATCCATCAGGTCTATATTATTATTACCTTGGAATTTCTCCTTGTAACTGACTGTATTCTTGATAATAGATTTCCTAGGACGTTCTCCTAGGTATCTAATATGGTCCTAATACAACTGGATTTTATTGACTCTATGCCCGATTCTAATGGATTTTCTAGGACTACCTTCTAGGAATTAGTGCTTGAACTTACTGATATAGGTTCGTTGGGTCTGGTATTGGTTAGTACATCTACATAAACTTCTTAGAGAAACTCCAACACTTTCCAAATCAGGTATAGTCAATCTCAGGCATCATGTTAAGACTCGATAACCAAAAATGATAATTTTATTGACACTTTTATATTTTATTTATTTTTTCGTATCAACATCTCACATTTGGATCACAATAGTATATGATGGCTAAAATTGGGGGTGGTTTGTAGTTTAAAATTTTAAAATAAACAAAAAACCCAAAACCACTATTCTTAAAAATATTGGACTCAGAAATCATCTGATGATCAGAGTATGTGTATCAAATTGAAAAGTTGTTTGATAAATAAAAGTTTTTAATCAGGATCACAAACAATATGATAATACAGTTATTAGAAAGATTAATATAAAAAATAATATCTAATATAAATTGTACAACATAATATAAAAATATAGAAAAAAATAATATGAAGTATTATAAAAAAGTATTAATTACATACAATATTTATGTAATTAATTATACCCTTTAACCATAAGAGTTAAGGAAGTTAGAAATCCTGAATTAAGATATCCACAATTTTAAACCAAATTGTTTGGTCTATCTTTCCACACCAGTAGATCCCTCGATACGGTGATCAAAATAAAACTATCTTTCTTAACAAATAAATACCTTGATATGATGATCGAAGTCAAATCTATATTCCAATCCTTTAGAAGACCTCAATATGATGGTCTAATATCATCTATCTTTCCTATCCCCATAATCCCTTAATCTAAACCTTGATTGGATAGAATAATACAAAAGAAAGACATTTTAAGGATTTCACAGTTCCTCACACATAATCCTTTGCACACAACATTCTATAAAATTACAAAGCGTAAGAATGAGATGTTCAAGAAGAGAAAAAAATAAAATATGTTGAGTTACAAATGAATCATATCCTAGATCCTATAATGAACTCTTATTTATATACATCCTCCAATAGTCATATTTTCCATGAATTATGGAGTTGGTTGTAGTGGCTTTATATGATATTTACTTCATAGCTCAAAAAAACATCTCCATATATTTTATTTTTGATTAGAACCATTAAAATGATTTAATAAATTTCTTCTAATAGAAATAATTCCAACACTCTGATTAAAACTTTGGTTAGTCTAAAGAACTAATATATTATCAATCTGATGAATTGAACTAAGGTTAGTTCAATGGATATGAAAAAAGTTAAGTCTGATGGATATGACTTTGGCCAGTCTAATGGACTGATCATTTGTCAATTTTATGGACAAGACAATAGTTAGTCTAATTGACCAGACTCTAAGCAGTTTAATGTAGTAGATTAAAGAATATAAAATTTATATTCATTTATATTAGGATTATTTCTATGTTTGGTAGAAAATAATTTTTTCAAAAAAAAAATTATAAAAAACTTGGGATATATAAATTTAGTAAAATAATGTTTTAATAAAGTGTTTGTAATTTTTAAAAATAAGGAAAGGTAAATTAAAAAGTATAAACTTTTGACTCAAAATTATCCCCTGTTTTGGAAAGCACAAAAAAATAGTGAAAAAAATATTAACTTTGAAAAAAAACACTTTGTACATTTATGAACCTCAAATAAATTCTTTAGAAGGAAAATATACCATTTTCTTATATTATAAATCCCCCTTTCATTATGAATTATTTTTGTTGACCATTATTAATCCAATGAAAAATGAAATATTATTTTGGATTCTACCCATCAATAAGTTTTATTCCTTTAGATAGTTTATCCCCCTTATAATATTTCTGCCCCTTTTTGATTTTCAAAAAGGAATAGGGAAAGTAATATTCTTTCTTGTAATGTTAGAAAGTAATACGAATAATTTTTTATTGAATAAATATTCATCTGAGATAAAATATAAAATATCCATCCAAGTAAAAATTATAAAACTTTCATACACAAAGTATTTAGAGAATTAATTATTCAAATAAAATAATTCAAAATTTTAGATTCAAAATTATATTAATATTTCAGCAAAAAAAGTCATTCTTTCTTATACAACTTTTTGACAATTGATTTAATCTTATTAAAGTGCTCCTAGTTTTTCACAAATTTATATGCAATGGATTAAATATTATCTATTTTCTCTACTATAACTAAAATCCTATGATTATCTTTCATTAAAATTACAACCTCCTCTTCAAGAAAACTTATTTTATTGTTTTCCTCCTTCATCCTCTTAAACTCTTCTTCAAAATACATGATCCTAATATTCTCTTATTTAAACTTATGAATTGATTCTCTTAGTTATGAGATTTCTTGATTTTGATAATATGATTAGTCTTCATAAACCATCCACAATATTTATCCTATCTGATACATTTGACAAAAACTTTTCCAAATAATCATCCATATCAAAAAAACATTATTAACCTCCATAATTTGAACATCATGTTATTTCAAGTCTCTATCAATTTATCTTGAAAACTTCACCATATGATTGAATAATTTTTATGACTTATACTTGTCTTTGAAACAATTAATATCATCCTCATTCTGAATTACTAATTACATCAAAAACATCAATGATTCCAACTTATCATTCAAATTATTATAAATCTGTTCTCACCTTACTTCAATATTTGAAAGATATGGAAATTAATTCATTATATGTTTCATAGTTAGACAAATATAATCCATTATATTTTGTTCTTCAATTAAAAATGAATCTAATGACTCTAGTGAAGCCTCTAAATTATGCGGATGAGATGGTTCAACACCAGTCTTCTATTTTCCTTCAACATTTTCTTTCTCCAAATATTTTACAACATCTATTTCTCTATTAGTTTCTACCATATATGATACTTTTTTAAGAGAATTTTGAACTTCATCTTCTTTATATTATGATGATTGATCATCCATCGAAAAATCTAGAGCTGGGTTCTAATCGGGTTGAGATGATATATGAGGTGATGATGAAGATAAATCCAATGAACTTTATTCAAATTTTGTTTCTTCTTCTTCTTCATATAGCTCTTTCTCTAAGTGTATTGTAGTTCTTAAAACTCCCTTTATAACCTTAGGAATTTTTTGTTGTTGTTTCTTCTCCACAACATTCTTTAATTATTCTAGAACCAATTCTTGAAAGGATTTTTAAACGGATTTTCAACTACAACTTCTATTTTATTTCCTTTTCAATTATATCTAGAACTACCAATGTTTAAACAAGTTATAAATTTGTAGTAGGAATTATTCTAGAGCCTAAAAATAGTTTAGATAATAATAATAGAGATATTGAAAGAGGTTGATCTTCTGATGTTCTTTCCAATCCCTTAAGAAATATTTTTATCATATTTTCTTCAGCGAGACTTTTCTTTTTATTCTTCTTATTTTATTCTTCTTTCATTACATTTGATAATTTTATTTTAAAATCTTTATCCTATTTTTTATCAAGAACAAAATAAGGATATTATATATTCTTTATAGATTTATGGGACATTATCTTTTTAAAATAATCATTGTATATTGCAATTTTTCTTATAAACCTTAGGTATAGAAGACTCGTGTTTTCTTTTTTCTTGTACGGATTCTTTTCTTTAAACAATTTCTGTATTAGATGAATCATAGTATAATTTTTCCACAAACTTATTCAACTTTGGATTGAAAACAAGTTTCATTTTGTCCATGGTTTCCTCACCAATGGTATAAAAAAATTCATGTAATGTATATGAATTATTCTTAATCTGAAAAAATTGTATATAGTTAACCAACATATTATTAATAAATCATGGGAACATGAGAACCCACAACTTCATTGATGTTTTCTTAATGGAATAAATATAAATAAAAAGAAACTTCACCAGATTAATATTCCTCATGTTGAAAAGAAATTCCAATATGAAAATATCAAGGACTTTAAGAGTATCACTATCTACCTTTCTTGTTATCAATTATCCTTACCTACACAAGGTTACAACTCTATTGTCTGGAGTGAGGTGGATTAAATTTATAAATTTCTCATAGGAGGAAAATAATGAGGCTTCAACTTTCAACTTCTCAAAAGATCTAAGCTTCTCTAGAATCTTATGTATGGAATATTTTCTCCATCATATAGAAGAAATTTAACAAGATCAACAACTTGTTGAATCATATTTTTATAACATTCACCAAAAAAGTTAAAAACAACAACTTTAGAATCATCTAACACACTAAATTCTAGGGTATAATAATATTATCTTATAATTTCTAGATAATTTATGTCAAAAAATATTCTTGAACATAATTTTTTTCCCATACTATAAATTTAATAAATATTTTCAGAATAGAATCATACTTTTCATAAAATTCTTCGTCAATAATCCTTTCCTTAATAAATTCTTGTTTTGCAAAGTCTTCTTCAATAGACATCTGAATAAAACTGATACAGAAACTCAGATTGAAGAGGTGAATCAGACGAATCCCGAACATTCATATTAAACAATAAAAGAGGTTATGACATTTGAGAATAAATTATAAAAAAACTAACACGGGACAAGGGTGACCCACCCATTATATATAGGCTCCAGGGTGACCCTTCGTATTCCAAAAAACCAACAACTCAGATTGAAAACAAAAAACCAATATAATAGATGAAATTTAATCCTTGAATGATTTAATAATTATTTTTAACTCTTAATTTTTTTTAGAATAATATTTTATCGGAGTAATTATAAGTCCTATTATATAAACTTTTAAAAATTGAAACAAATTAAAAGTTTATAAAAAAAAAGAAAAATATGTAAAACAACATAAAAAGATAAAATTAATTAAAAAAAATATTTGAAGAATACCTATAGAAGGAGAAATTTAATTTCAGTTTGAATGTTTTATTGAGTTAACTGTTCTTCTTGGTTTTTGTAACATAAATTTAATCCAATAAACTTTTATAAAAAAAATATTTTCTAAAAAAATTGGTAAAAATTTTGAATGTGAAAGCAATTTTTTAAAATAATTTACTCCAAAAAACATTGTATAAAACATTGATTCTAAAATTTATATATAAACTTTGACTCCTAAATACTAAAAGATATAAAAACATAAATTTTTTATAAAACCTAAAAAAGTTTAGAAAACAAAATTTTTTTGAAAACCAAAAAAATGTACTCCCCATTTGAAAAATAATTAATTAATATAAGAATATTAGTAAGAATGGAGTATATATGTATGATAATTTGATATTAATAATTCCTAGATTCGATTTTATATATTCAAATATATTGGAACAAATAGGTTTAGTAAAAATATATGCAAGTTGTTCTTTCTTTCTGATGAATTGTAAAATGATATATCATTTTTATGTCTGATCCCAAAGGAACTTATGTATTATATCTATGTTCTTTTCTCATGAGTGATATGATGGGTTTTTATATAAATAAATGGCACTTGAGTTATCATATAATATTTGAGTTTTAGTAAAACCCATGTTATAGTATGTGAGTGTGTGTTGCATCCACAACACTTGAGAACAACAACTTTCATCTACCACATATTCAGATTCAGCAGTGTAAAGTGCTACTGAGTATTGTTTATTATAATACCAAGAAACTAAATATTCACTTAATAAATGAAATTTTCTAGAAGTACCTTTCCTATCCATTATACATCCTCCAAATTCATCATCCAAAAAATAATTAATTCAAAATCATTTCCAAGAGAGTAAAATAAACCTAAATTTATAGGTCCATTATGGTAATGAAAAATTATTTTTACAAGTTTAAGGTTGAAATATTATTGATTTTATTGATATCTAGAACATAATTATATAGAAAATATTAAATTAGGACTGCTAGATATTAAGAAAATTAGACATCCAATCATTCCTATAAAAATATTTTGATGAAATTTTTTTCCAACTTAATCAATATCTAATGTATTTGTAGTTTTGATAGGAGTAATAATACTTTTAGTATTTTCATATACAAATATATTAAGAAGATATATAATATAATTATATTTAGATACAAATGTTCCTTATGGTTTTTGATATATTTGAAAACCCATAAAATATGTAAGTTCTCACATCATGCTCATTTCAAAATTAGACTTCATAAGATTCAAAAAGGAATATGTTAAACACATTTTAGTTCAACCAAATATAATCTCATAAACATAAATTTAAACAATTATGATCTTTTAGAAACTTATTTTATAAAAAGAGTTGGATCTACAGCTCCCTTAATATTTTTTTTAATAAAAATCTATTTAACATATCATATAAGGATCTAGGGCATCATTTAAGTCTGTAAAGTGCCTAAGTTTAAATACATGTTTTGGATGCTATTTATTTTCAAAACTAGGGGTTTTTTCTATACAAACTTTTTTATATACATATCTGTTAATAAATTCACACTTCACATCCATTTGAAATAGTTTTAAATTTAAGAATGATGCATATGCAGGAATTATTTGAATATATTGAAGTCTATATATTAAAACATAAGTTTATTCATAATATATGACATCTTATTGATTGTATCCCTTTAAAACAAGTTTAACTTTATTTTTAACTATTATTCCATTTTCATCACATTTTTTATAGAAAAACCATTTTACTCCAATTACAAAAGTATATTTAGGTAATTAAACCAAATTACAAACTTGATTCCTCTCAAATTAATTGAGTTTATTATGCATAGATTTTATCTAATCCTCATCACCTAAAGATTAATCTAGATTTTTAGGTTTGAATTGAGATAAAAATAAAACATGTTGAATTTCATTTCTCAACAAACTTTTAGTTATGTCTGGTTGATCAACATCACCAATGATATTATCACTAGGATGATTCCTAGTAAAAAAATTATTTGTGGATTTATTGAAATATATTCTTCAATAATATATTAAATTTATTCTCGAGGTATAACTTTAGAAATATATTCTTCAATTATTCTATAATTATAAGAACTTTCCAACATAGTTTGAAAATAATTTTTTGAAATAACATTTAAATATGTTGGTTGAGGTTGTTTGGAAATAAAGGGATCAGTTTCATAAAATTTAATATGTACTATTTTCTTAAATGTACATGTATTTTTATTAGAAACTCTATATTCCTTACTAGTTTTAGATTAACTTAAAAATATTACTTCATCAGATTTTGGATAAAATTTATGTAATTTATCTTTAATATACAAAATGAATACTTTTCATACAAAAAATTTAAAGTAAGAATGTTTTGGTTTATTTCTAGTCCACAACTGATAAAGAGTTTTATTAATAAATGGTCTTATGAAAACTAGATTTATAGTACAATAGGAATTATTACCTACTTCATCCCAAAAAAAATTAGCAACTGAGTACTCACTCAACATGTTTCTAGTAATATATTGAAGAATTGTATTTCTTCTTTTGACAAAAACATTTTTATGGTATTTTAGGTGATGAAAAGTTATGTATAATACATTTTTTACTATAAAAAGATTCAAAATAATTATTTAAACATTTTTCTACATTATCACTATGAATAGTTATCAAGGATATGTTTTTATTATTTTTAACACTGGTTATAAACATTTTAAAACAAAATAAGGCTTCCGATTTCTTTTCTAGAAAATAGACCCAAGTATGTCTTGTGTAATCATCAAATAAAACATTTACATAATATTTTCCACCGATACTTATAGTTTGTGTAATACCAAACAAGCCCATGTACACTAACTATAAAGAATCATAAGTTTATACTTCACTAATATAATTAAAACATGACTTGTGTTTCTTTCATAATTGAAAAGAATTGTATACTTTATAAGTATCAAACCTAAGTTCTGATTAATACTTAACCTGTCCTTTATTATATAACTTATCTATAGTTATAAGATTATAGTGTCTTAATATTCTATTCAATAACCAATATTGGTCTTCTATTTCACTAAGGAAAGGTAGATCATGTCCCCTAAGGCGTTCTTTGTTTAATTTTTATACATTATGATGCCAATTTGTAGAAAGAAGAAACTCATATTTGGAACCATGAATAATACATCTATCATTCCAAAAGATCACCAGATAACCCTCATCACATAATTTCATTAAGCTAATAAGGTTGTTCATAAGACCTAGAAAAAATAAAACATTGGAAATTAAATATTTTCCAAGAAGAATAATCTTACCTATTCTGATAATTTTTCCTTGAGAATTATCTCTGAAAGTGACTTTACCTCCTTATATCTTCATAATATTATTATAGAAATCTTTGTTTTTAGTCATGTTTCTAGAAAAAACACTATCTATGTACCAAATATTCTTGTTTTTGGTACATTATTTATTTTTTTGAAAACAAAAACATTAGTATTTTGGAACCCAAACATTCTTTGGTAAGGTATTATCAAAAATTAATATTTTAAGAGTCTAAATTTGTCTAAGCTTACAATGTTGAGAAAATGTAATTTTTTTTAAAAAATAATATTTGTGAAATCCTATGTATTGGACTTTTTTTAAAAGATTTTTTTCTTCCAATGTCCATAAATTTTAAACTTTGTTGAAAATGAATCACTTTTTAGAAAAAAATAGTTATTAATAAAAATAGGCTTTCTATTAGTAAAACCCATTCCAAAAATATCTATATAAGGTCTAATTTGATTATAAATTTTTCAAAGTTTTCTTTTCCAGTGGTAAACTTTGAAAAAATAATTTTCATACTAGAAATTTATGAACTTAGTTTTATTACTAAGTTTTTATCATCAGTATAATTTTTATTCAAACTATGTTTTACAATATCATTTTGTAATCTTGTTTTCTTGAAATTAGATTTTTTAAATTTTTTTGAAAGATTTTATTTTTAAAAATTAAATTTCTCAAGTTATTTAGAAATATATGATATATGAGTAGTAAGAGTTGAAATAATTTAATACCTCCAAAAGTTTTTCTTAATAGTTATCAAGTTTTTTAGAAATCTTATAGTTTTAATTTTCTAAAAACTTAACAAATCCAGAAACTTCTTCAAAAATTAATAAATATTTTTTTTAGATGAAGAAGATTCTTCATCATAATATGTAGAACTATTATTTTTAAAATCATTAGGGTAATTAGTATTTACTGTGAGATTCATAATACATTCAACAGTTACCTTAGCCATGAGACATTTTTTGACCTTTGGAAATTCAACATAGAATCCAATATCCTTATGTATTGAACTTCAATTTTTTGAATAATTCTTAGAAGAACTATCTTCTCTAATAGCACTCCTTGTGTCTGATGGTTTTAGACACTTATTGTTCCTGTGCTTATGATACCTTTTAGAATTTCTATCATAATTTCTTTCCTTCTTATCCTTTATTTTCATATTAGGATAATCAAGTATGATATGTTTAACTTTATTATATTTATAGCATATCACTTATAATGAATCCTTTTTATCACCTTTATCAATGTGACTCTTTTTATATCATTATTGAAAATCAATCTTTCCCACTATCCTATTCATCCTTCTCCAAAGATTATCCAAATCATTCCCTAAATTTTTTGATGAACTACTATCAGTCTCAATAACAACTTTCTTCTTTTTAGAATACTTCAAGACTTTCTTAGCAGATTGAACTATACTAGGAACATTTTATGTAGTATCAAAAGAAACTCATCTATTCTTATTTTTCATTTTTTATGCATATCTCTTCATCCTAACATCATACTGCATATGGTTTTCAATAAGATCATCCAGATTAATATTAGTAATACTTCTTGTTTCATCCAAAGAATTTATTTTGGATTCACATTCAATAAAAATAAGTTCTATTATTTTCTCTACTAAAATACAATATTAAATATCTTTCTCTCCTAGAGATTTCAAACCATTTATAATATTCATGACACTTTGGTGATTTTTGTAAATGAATATCCAGGTAGAAAATAAAAAAATTAATAGTTCGTATGAAGTATAGCTCTTCTAGTTTAAACACCTCTAGAAGTACCCAAATGTGTTACCTACAGCTTCTTCTAAATATTTTTTTTGTGTATTCATAATATGATATCTGGAAATATATGTTTCTTATCATTGAATATAAGAGAGTGTTATTTATTCTATAATTTAGATGAAATTATAACCTTTCCTAATTATTAATAGTTTTAACCTCCTTATCTGGAATATTATAGTTTTTAGTCAACATAAAAAAGTTATCAAATACCGTATCTATAACAAAAGTTTTCATCCTATATCTCTAATATTATTAATCATTACCACAGAAAATAGGTCATCTACTAGGATTCAAATTCTTGAGAGTACCAACCTTTAATCTTTCCATCTTATCAAAAATAGAAACTCTTTATACATTACATGTTAGTGTAATAACTATTTATAAAAAAATAGTTTATAAAAAACATAATAAACTTGCAACAGATAATGGGAGTAAAAACTAAGTAAGTATAATAATAGAACCTACTATGATACCAATTGCAGGATCTTAAGAGTATATTATGGCTACAAGTGGGGGGGTGAATTGTAGTTTCAAAATTTAAACTAGCACAAAAACCCAAAACCACTTTTGTTAGAAAATTAAACTCATAAATCATTCGATGATCACCTTATGTGTATCAGATTCAAAATTTGTCTAATAAATCATAGTTGTTAATCAGGATCACATAAAGTATGATAAAATATTTATTAGAAATATTCGTATAAATAATACATTATAATATAAAATTCATAGAATAATATAAAACTTGTAAAAAAAATAATATAAAATCTTATAACAGACTAGGAATGACTTATAATTTTTATAAAATTAATTCCACACTTTAATCTTAAGATTTAAAGAAGTTTTAAATACCAATGTCATATATACATAATTTTAAACCTAACTATAAGTTTTATTAGTCCACACTAGGAAATATCATGATATGATGATAAAAATTACTATGTATTTCTAAAACAAGAAAGCCCTCAATATAATGATTGGAGTCAACTATGTCTTCTAATATATTTGAAGACCTTGATCTTATGGATTGTTATAACCGATCTTCCTATCCATTAAATCCCTCGATCTAAACCTCGATTAGATAAACAAATATAGAAAAACACTCTAAGGATTTTCTAATTCCTCACACATAATCCTTAGAACAAAACTCCTTAAAATGCTTAAAAACCTAAAATGAGATGTTTAGGAATAGAAAAATCTCAAGCATGTTTATTTGAAAATGCATCAGCTCCCATCTCTTCTACTTTACTCCTATTTATAGTCATCCTCCAAAGTTCATATCTTATGTGAATTTTATAGTTGGTTGCAATGGACTCAGATGATATTCAATTGAAAGATTAAAAAAATCTTCATTTAATGTTATTTTAATTAGAAACATTGAATGTTGAAATAAATTTGTCCAATAGAACTAATTCCAACATAATGATTATAAACTTGAGTTAGTTTGAAGAAATAAAATATTATCAATCAGATGAACTGAAATAAGGCCATTATCATGGATCTAAACAAAGGACAATCCAATGGACATGAATTTGGTCATTATAATAGATACATCATTAGTCAATTCGAAGGAAAATACATTAGTCCGTCTGATTGATCAAACTTTGAGTCAGTCTGATGTATTGGATTAAAGAATATAAAGTTTATGTTTGTTTATATCAAAACTATTTCAATATTTAGTAGAAGATTATTTTTATAAAAAAACATTCTAAAACACTTCGGATATATAAAATTATTAAAATAAGGTTTTAATAAAGTTTTTTTGATTGTCAAAACAAAGTAAAATTTGAAATTATAAACTTTTGACTCAATACTCACATGAAGATACACTAATTTTATTGGTTACGTATGAGACAATATTGGTGGTTCCCTATTGAATTGTAATCACTCCCTTATCGAGAATACATTACACACGGGTACTTGAGTGGACTTCATTAATCATAGTTTTTGGTAGGGTAGAGGCTTGACGTTTCATGATTGAGAGAAATTTGTCATATTGAGTTGGATATCCATATTGAGGTATAACCTAGGGATGAAAGTAGAACTCCATATAAATTATCTTTATTTATTTTGGTTAGTGTATTATTATTTACCTAGAAGGTGATCAATCATTTAATAATTGTATGATCATGAGTATGTATGACTGATTGCTTCAAAATTCATTATTATTGATGGATATGTTTTACTATTCTGTGTAATCTGATTATTTTCTATGCATAGTGTTTGTTTATTTTTCTGTAATTACACACTAAAATATGGCGGTATAGTCTCCCCATGATAACACCCTAAACACACGCTGCTAGTTGGCGGCATCTAATATATGGGGAGGTGTGCCTATGGTCCTAATAGCTCTTTAGACATGACACAATTAGTGGTTTGTGGATGGGGTGTTACAAAAAATGGTTTTAATAGGGAAAAAGAGTGATGGTATGTACCAAACATGAAAAAACATGTTTTACTATGAAAATAAGACTACAAAAGAAAAGGAAATTAGTGATAAAATAATATTATTCTATGTTGTTGAGTAAACAAAAGAATAAATTTGAGAAAAATACTCCTAATAATTAAATGAATAAAATTGTGAAGGATGTCAGAACTACAAAGAAATTTTTTTTCTACTATGGAAGGAGATAAAACATCATAAACCATTATAAACTGGTCATGAATATCATGATAAAAGGTATCAAGCTAGAAATTGAAAAATTCTCTCAATAAGGGAGAGAACAAAGAAATGAGGAGAAAAAATGGGGGAGAAGATGGTTTTTCAAATCAAGGAAGTTTAAGATATGAGAAAGATTTTAATTTACAAAAATAACTTTTTATTTATTATCAATAAGAGAGAGAAGGTAAAATTCTTAGAAATGAATGAAAATTTAATTTAACATGAAGTGGACTGGGTATTGATAAAAAATCTAAAGGGGGAGATTGAATAAATTGAGTGGATTAATGGAGGTGATGTTATATTTATTTTAGATATATTTGTATCAAATACAATCAATATAGGTTTAATTTTGGTAATGGTGGAATAATACACACACTAAAAATGATGAAGATATTGCCTATATTTTTTTTATAGAATATTAAGAATTTGATGTTTTGGAAAACCTAGTTGGACATATTCTCAGTAGCAACTATATATGTCTGATTATTAGAGAGATGGTCTTTATGTAAATCAATTAGAAGTTCCAATTATTGTGAGAAGCACTAAATATAATAGTTAATAGTTAAATTAGAGGATATGACTACGGAATTTCTTGTAAACTTATGACTATAAAAGAGATAAAGAAGGTTCAATGATTTTAGAAGAGATGATTATAGTTGTGGAGAAATTATCCTTGAGTTATCAATGATAAAAGATATTGTATACAAGATATAATATCACTTGAATGAAGAATTTGAGAAGGATTTTTTGGAATTAAAATTAAAGTGTCCATGAATGTACTTGAAATACTCTAAATTGAGTGTTTAATATACTGAAAGAATTTATAAATGAGTATGATATTTTTTGGAAATATTCTGACAATTTCTAAAGTTATTTGATGTGTTTTGAACAAACTAAAGAGGGAATAATATATATTTAAGTTGATTTGAATCAATTATAGAAGCCATATGTTTTATTTAATTTTAAAAAGTCCTAAAATTTATTGGAATTTGTAAGATTCAACTAATTTTCATAAGTTTGATCAAATTGGGAAAAATGAAAAATAAACATTGTATTGTTTTTTCTTGATCTTCATGTGGTTGTTTTTGCGTATAATTATATGAAATTCACAACTACATTAACTTCATGTGATTAATTTCTTAACTACATATGTATCACTCACTCTTAATGAGTTTAACTTTGAATGTTAATAAGGTTCATATGGAAGTTCATAAGGTTTATTTTGAATCATAGTAAGGTTCATTTCAAGGAAAAAAGAATCTAGGTTAGGTTAACTCAAAATTTTATATGGTTGATTTAGAACCTCATAAATTTAAATTTAATGTTTGTAAGGTTCATGTGAGATTTTTTTAATGTTCATTCAAAAATAAATGAGAATGTCATAAGGTTTTTTCATTCACAGCTTAAGGTTGTCACATAGTTTTTTAATCTTTATTTAAACACATGAAAGAAAAATTGAGCTAAAAATTAGGGAAAATGTCACAAAGTTGTGTTTTGGACTTTATATAGTTTTATATTAACTTTTCCAGGCTCATAAGCTTTATTAAATTTTGAGATTTAGAAAGGATGAAATATTTAATAATTTCATGAATAAATAATCTCAAGAATAAACTAAATTAGATGATGCTAAATTTTTTCTCAATCAATTAAAACATCACAAAATTAATTTTGAATCAAGATGAATTAGTCATGTAAATGATATTTTCACTATTGAGAATAAGATCATAGAATAATGAAATTGCATGATATTAAATGTTACTGAAATGAATATTAAAGAATAAATGATACTAGAAATAATATCATATGATGATCATGTTGATCTTTATTGAATAAAACAACACAAATTAATTATGATTCAAGATATATTATGAGAAGGATATTCTTAAAAATTTAGGAGAATAAGATCAAGATGAGATACTATATATGATTCAAGATGAATCTTGTATTGGTATTTCAAATTCACTCATTCCATGACAAAATGATCCATTCTACAACAATATTAATGATGTATGATTTCATACAATAATAGAGATTGATCTACACATGGGTTATTTGGCGTACTCATTTGAGAATATGTTTCTTGATATTGGTATAAAAATAAAGAAGATACTTATTCAGTGGGTATAAAATGATAAGAAATGAGAAAGGGTGTCCTGGAAAAGATGTGGAGACAAGTAATTGTGGTAAAAGAAGTATTCTTGATCTTGGGAAAAACCCCCACTTGAACGTGTTTAGAAAATGGAATAACGATCATGTTGTCAAGAGTGATAAGATTATAGAATTAATTTTATAATTGGTTTTTATGGAAATATTAGAATAATGAATTATTGATTAATTCACAAGGATCTGAGGATATAAATGGAGAGTAATAAGAAATAGAATCTAATGATATCATAATGAGAGCATAAGAGAACCCAATAC
The DNA here is from genome assembly GCA_963277665.1 of Viscum album. Classification (NCBI taxonomy): domain Eukaryota; kingdom Viridiplantae; phylum Streptophyta; class Magnoliopsida; order Santalales; family Viscaceae; genus Viscum; species Viscum album. Next base: position 980,853,819 of record OY728126.1, read on the forward strand.
TTCTCAAAATAATAAAAAAAATTTGGGTATTGATGAATAATGATAATTTCATCATATTTTATTTATCAGATCTGATTTCTAGAAGTAGAAGGAGGTGAATAAGATGCCTTATAATACTCTATATTGTAGAAGTATGAGGTAGTGTGAAAGAAAGAAGTGTAAGAATAGTTGTGGAAGGTTATTGTGTAGGTAGTTATTATAATTATTTATTGGTAGTCAAGATCCTTTAAAAATATGTTGATAAATATTGTGATCATATTCTGAATAATATTTTTAATGAACCAACCTAAAGTAACATGAAAACCGGTATCTGATATGATTTTCCACTAAACCGAAGAGAATTCTTGATCCCCATGGGATGGAGATAAGCACCTAGGAATCTAGAAACAACCTTTGGGAATTATTTCACCTATAATAAAATAAAAAAATAAATAAAATTACATTAATTAAACAAAATAAGATAAATAAATCAAATATATATATATAATGTATAAATAAACAATAAAAAAACTGATGGTAATATGTAAAAAAAATCCCATACCTCTGTGGTTTATGACTAGTTACCATGCCGCAAGTCAACTTCCCTCACCCAACCATGCACGATTATACAAAAGAAGAAAAGAATAACATGATCACCTACTATATGAAAAAAAAGATTGTAAACACTAAACGACACAAGAAGGATGTGAGCTACAGATCCCAGTATGATTTCACCCAAGAATCTATTCCGTAAATTTATAAGTTAATTCAAATATACTAAAATACGATAAAATAAAAAGAGTATAAGGATTTAATTATTATAATAGGAAATTAAATCCATATTTGTTTAAAATAGTGATGATTTTAAAACATAACTTTAAACTTTTCAAAAAAAAATTATCAAATCAAATTTGGAAAAAGTTGATTTCATAATTTTAAGAAGAAACATTTTTTTGAATTTTTTTGAAAACCATTTCAAAAGATAACATTGGATTAATCATAAAAAGTTAGATCATGAACATAATATCAAAATTTGTATCAGATTCAACACAATGGAGTCAATATGCATCATATTAATAAATGGATCTCTTAAGAGAAGTAATCAATCAAGAATGGGAACTCCAAATATATGTAGTGAGAATAAAAATTTTCATTTATTGTGTATCAATTTTATTGATATCATGGGTACAATATAGAATAGATAGCGAGCCCACCATATCCTAGATAATAAAAATAACCATAACTAATCATTAGACTTAAATCTAGTCTCACAGGTCTCAATATTACCACTTCTATGAACATATTATTTCTTGGACACATGTCCATATCACAAACTTTCAAATTATCTACATATCCACTAATAAGGGTGTGATTCTATTAATGAAACATAAATCTAGGTCATCCTATCTAACTATCTAGGTTACCATGACTAGTCAAATGATGTGAGTGATATAATCCAGTTATGAGGATCACAAAAGGGATCCTTATTAATATCAATGCTGAGCACATGCCCTAAATATTTAAATCATGGGCTCATACCCTCAGTTCACTTCCCACTATCACCTCCAAACTCACTCAAAGTAAATAATACATTTTTTAAACAACCATCAATGATAAGTAAAATAATAAAGAAAGTTAAATAATTAATTATTATAAAAAATGGTTATTATAAGTTCCAGACAGACCATCAAGCATCATTAATTTCAAATAAAGGATTTAATTTAAAATAGACATTAAAAGGGGTAATCATCCCCACTTCCTTTCATGAAACATCATCAAAATTCCAAATGTGAATTTAAGCCAATAATTTCTTTCAAAAAATCCCTAAGGAATTCAAAGGACATTTTAGATCTTTAAAGGCTCATATAAAAACATGGGCCTAAAACCTCTTTATACGTGAACAATAAATCTTTCAAAATCACCTAAGAATTACCATTTTATAAACAAGGGAAATATCATTAAAATAGGGATTTAGTTATTTAAAAAAATTAATCATTTTAACTCCTTTGGAAATCATTTCATATATCATCCAATTTTATTCAAATAAAAGTATTAAACTTTAGAAATCTAATCCCATGTCTAAACCCTCACTTTCTAAAAAGCATAATTTAAAATATTTTGGAAAGGGTATCAAAATCAATATGAAATTTTTAATTTTATAAAATCATATGAGGTCAATATCTTGATAAATTCAATACATGCCAATAGTGAAAAGAATTAAAGAATATTTCATGAGTCAATATAATGGAAACATTCATATAATATGTATCAGATGTTAAGAAACAAATATCTATGAATTCCTAAGTAATAATGAATTACAAGAGGAATTAAAAGCATAGAAACACCTACATGGAATATCTGGAAACTACCCAGAATTGATCTCTCAAGTATAGGGTTGAAAGAACAGTAAAAGGGGATAAAGAAACTGTAAAAGATGAAATTGGGTTTCCCAAGAGATAAGAGGAAAACTATTTATATCAAAGGGTTTGAGGGGCTTTGGGTTTTTATAACCAGTTTGTAGAACATAAAACCATGGAAAATTATACCATTATAGAAAACTAAATTTCTAAAAAAACATTCCATAGTAAATCAAAAGAAACTACACCATAGTGTATATTCAAAAAAAAATCTGGTATATGTGATTATGTCCACACTAAAGATAAAAAAACTGGGAAAATACCACAATATAACTAAGTACGCTATGAAAAAACAAATGAAAACTAGGATGGGACTACACAATAGCCTATCACCATGACACATCCACCCCTAAAAGGTATAATCACTATTCAAGACCATACATGACTCCACACCATAGCCCCTAATCCACACTGTCGCCTAGGCTTAAATGGAAGATTAAAAAATTTATATCTACACCATAGTTGAATTATTCTATACCGTAAGAATGAGCCTCTAGAAGAGGGATATTCTGTAACTTTCTACCAATGACACATCTACCCCCTAAAATAGAAGATCTAACAAATTCACCCCCATAGTGATCCATGCCACACCTAACTCTCCCATGGAATAACCATTCCCACTCTACACCACAACCCTTATCCTCTATGGAGTGACTACCTGAAAAACTCTAGAAAAACAATAAAAGCACATTGGTCCTTAAAAAATAGTAACAATATGTTCAAATCTCCCCACCTTATCACTATATGTCCCCAGATGGATTCCAATCCAAAATATAGAAAAATAATATATAAAAGAACTCACTCAATTATCTTATGAGATGAACAGTCATCAAACCCAAAAATTTGTTAACCAAAATAAGTATAATATCAACAACTATCATCACAAAAACTCATCAACACTGATAGGAACTGAAGAAACCCAATAAAAATAGAAATAATTGTAGACCTAGTATAGGTTTCCCATCAATTTAGTGATTTACCAAAATGGTGTAACATGATAACAATATGTCCCTTCACCACTAAAAAATAGACTTCAAAAACTCACCAAGGAAAAACTATAAGATCCAAAACCAAACACTCAAAAGAACGACACAAAAATAACTCAATGATTCCAAAAGAGAAACTTTCTTAAAGACCCATCAACAATCAAACATCTATAAACAAGTAATATAACTAATAAGGATTTACACCCTAGGAAAGTACTTAATGAGAAAATATTTTTTTTCAACACTAATCCTCACCCCTTGATGATCTCTTCAAAACATCCACCAACACATCTAGTTTTCTAGTCCTTTAAAAATATATATCATCCATGTTACCTGAGTATAATTCCAATTTTTAACCAAGTCCAATAGGAAAGAGATCAGGAGAACATGGTTACTACACAAACATGGTTCAATACTCCCGTAAGGGAGATCATCTGTCACATCAATATCAAGCTTTAACCATTAAGAAACAAATTAGATAATACCAAGGAACAACCACCAACATGATTATATCTAACACTAACTATAGGAATACACCCTTGAAAGATCAAAAAATAAGGCATTTAAAAGAATAACAACACCAATATATAATGGTTCTCAGTAAAAGTTTCCACTTCATCACTAGGATAATAATGAACCTCAAGAAACTAAAAATGTTCAAGATGAAGGATAACCATTCAAGAGTATACACCCACAAGTTAAATCCAAAAATATGTTAATAAAATGAAACCATCATCCTTATCACCACCAAGGTTCATAAGAGATCATAAAAAAAAGGTAAAAAAAAAACATTCCACCAAGATCTCCAAAACAAAAATGTTGCTAGGAATAGAGAATCCACAATAAGGAAAACTCAAATAGTTTCCACTATGATTTATGAAAATAAGAAGTTGATTCAACATCCATCACAACCAAAAGATCCTATACTTCATGAAAAGTTTAATTCAAGGCCAATGGCCATAGACCAATTATTATGAAGAATATTCAACCTCATAGTTAGGATTTGATGATTCTTAGTTAAAAATTACCCTTTTGATAGACTAACTTATATAATCTCTTAAGTTGACCGATGTCGCAACATATTTTATAAAATTTCTAGGCTTTAAAACACAACTTACTAGAATGAGTATGAATTTTACACTAGAAGCACATGGTATTCCTCTTCTTCCCCTGTGAATACTATCCTTACTTAAACAACTCCCAAAATCCACTAGATAGGTTTTCTTTTCCTAAATACACTACAAACAAGGAATTATTCAATAAACTATAAGAAGGTGAATGAAAAAATAAAAATACCTGGGCATTCTAATGGCTAGAAAGGCTCTAGCTCCACCACTTGTTTCAGAGTATGGGTTGAGTCATCAACTAGAGATGTCACTTCTATAAAACATGAAGGACCACTCTAAAGATCATATATATGAAAAAACTCTCTATAATCCATGGAAAAATTTCCAGGAGAAAATTCTAGACAACAAAAAACACATTCTCATCAACTAAATCATAAATAAACACTCAGACAGAGCATAAAAAATCGAAACAAGACACAAAGTAGTGTTATAAAAGCATCAATACTTTTAAACACACTAGATTTACTCATTTATAAAAAATTTCACTTTCCTATAAAAATGATAAATCTTAATATAAATCCATCATAGTTTAAAAAATAATTTACCATATAATTTAAATTATTCCCTGATTTTAAAAGTATTAATCATGTTTTTCAATTATAAAAACCATTTATATTTCAAATACATTAAAAAAATTATTATTAAAACATTTCTTTATCATATCATGAAAAAGTCTTTTGAAATTAGTTTTAAAAACGAAAAATTTCATAATGATATTTTTTGGTAATTGAAAGCATTTCTCAAAGAACTCAACAGAGTTTATTTTAAGCCACAATTTGGTTTTCACAAAGGATTTAAAAAAATAACCAAATGCATTAAAGCTGAAAAGACCAAATAGGATCATGAAACAAACCACATCCATAACCCTCTGAACTAACATCACACGAGTAAAGTAATTTTGGAAAAAAATGGATAGGGTACCAAGTTTAGAATAGAGTATAACCGTATAGGGCATAGTAACATGGGATGACAAACAAAACACCAAATAAGCAATAGTTTATAGATTTCTCTCTTATTAGTCTCACCAATTTTTCACAATGCGACTATATTCATATTTTCATTCCAAACCAAAAATCATAAGAGATTCAAAAAATATAATGTAATATAATTGGAAATATAAATCTAACTTATCATCAGAAAAACAAAAAATCAAAATAAGTACTCAATTCCCTAATTTCATTAGTAACTCACATCTCGTCGTGAATAGGTGGTGGTCAAAAACCCACTCATGACTACCTCTTAAGTCCTGACACATTTTTAATCTCCTTATACAATAAATTTACCCAAATAACATAAGAAATTTATTAGAAAAGTAACATCCCATAAGTTAAAAACTACAGTCGGTACCATTTGTAACAATGTAACCCAGACTAACATCCAAACCGCTATCCGAGGTAATTTTACACTAACCCAAAGAGTGTTATCAATCCCCACAGGCTAGAAACAATCACCTACGGATCCTGAAAAAAACATTTGGGAATGATTTTACCCATAATAAAATATATTAATAAAACTATTTTCACTACCGAAACAATATCAAATAAATTAATCAAACAACTATATAAGGTATAAAAAGATGATACAAAAACGAAAGGCAATACATAACCAAAAAATCCATCTCTTGGTAGTCCACGACCACCCACCATGTCCCTAGTCAAATTCCCTTGTCCAAAAAAGCACAATACCATAATTTATGAAGAGAATAACTTGAGAACCATCTATTAGAACATAAAGGATGAAAATAAAAAATGCCACAAGAAGGGTGTGAGCTATAAATTATAGTAGGAATTCACCAAATACTATATGTAGTTTATTAATAAGATAATTAAAATATTATACAAGAGGATTAAAATAAATTGAGTATAATTTTTTACATATAAGAATTAAAATTATATCCATAGCAATCAGTTTACAATAGTGTTGGGTATAAGACAAAAGTTTAAACTTTTCAGAAAAAAATATTAAATCAAATTTAGAAAAATCCCATTTAATCATTTGAAAGAAAAAACTTTTTTTTGAAAATCATTGAAATATATTTCACAAGATAAATCCAAATAAATAAAGAAAAGTAATAACATATAACTAATATCAAAAGATATATAAGAGTGAATACAATAGAGTCAAGATACATCATCTCAATAGATAAATCTATCAAGAGTAGTAATCAATAAATTAAGGCAACTATAGTTCTATGTAGTGATAATGAATGTTTTAATATATCGAGTATCAAGTATATGGATTTTTTTGGGTACAACCTAGACATGATAGTGAGTCCACCATAGTATAGCATATCAAAAATCATCATGACTAATCAATCAGATTATATCTATTGTCACAAATCTCAAGCTAATATGTTCCATGCACACCTTATTTCCTAGATGCATGTCTATATATTGATACTTTTATATTCTCTATGGATCCACTAGAAGAGGTGTGAGTTATCTAGAAAAGTATAATTATAGGTCATCCCATCTAACTATGTAGGTTCCCATGACCAATCACAAGTGATGAGTGAGAAAATAAATTTATGAGAATTATAATGGTTATTTTTATCAATATCAATCACAGGATCATGCCCTAAACATTTCAATCATAGGATCATGCCCTCAGTTCACATCCCACTCTCACCCACAAACTCCATCAAAGTAAATAACCCTTTTTTTCAACACCAATTAATGGAAATTACAAGAATCAAGAAAGTAAAAATAAGGGATTATTATATGATTGGATCATCATAATTTCTAACTAGGATATCAAGAATAACTAATTATAAATAAATCCTTTAATTTTAAATCAAAATTTAAAAGGGGTAATCATCCCCACTTCCTTTCATAAAGCATCATCAAAATTCCAAACAATAATTTAAAAAAAAAATCAAAAATATCCTTAAGGAATTAAAATTAAGTTTCTTATCTTTAAGTATTAAATTCATTTCAAAAAATGGGTCTAAACCCTATTTCCATGTGAAAAATCACTCATTTAAAATCACCCAATAATTCCAATTTTATAAATAATAGAAAAACACTTTAAAAGGGATCATGGTAATTTAAAAAATTAAATCATTTTAAATCCTTTGGAAATCATTTCATATATTATACCATTTCATTTATATCAAATCATTATAGTTTAGAAATCAAATCCATGGAATAGACCCACACTTCCTATAAAATAACCATCAAAATCTCTTTAATAGGGAATAAAAATCAACATGGTATTCATCATTTTATAAAAAATTGAGAGTTCAACATCATGATCAATTCAATCCATACCATTAGTGAAATGGATTAAAGTAGTTTTCATGGGTCAATTTAAGGTAAAAATTCATAAATAATGTATTAGAATGAATGAAACACATATATACAAGATCTCATGTAATAATGAATTATTATAGGAAGTAAAAGCATATAAACACTTACATGAAATATGTAGAAACCACTAAGAGTTAATATCCCAAGGATGTGGTTGAAATCCCAGAAAAAATGGATAAAGATCCTCCAAAATACACACATAGGTTTCCCAATATTTGATATCATAACCAATTATATCATATGGTTTGAGGGGATTTGAGTTTTTATACCCAGTTCATAGTAAATAACACCATGGAATAACCCACCATTACATGTTAAAAAATTTCTGAAAAAAACATCATACCATAGTGCAATGAAAGGTATTACACCCCTTTGGCTGGTCAAAACTATATTTGAGATATGGGGTAATCTCTATGACATAGATCTAAGAAAACTGGTGAAAGGACAGTGATGCTTCTATGAACACTAGTTGTTACTCCCAAACCTAGGAAGGGATTACACTGCAACCTATCACCAAAGTTAAACCACCCTTAAAAAGGAAATAGAATAGTTCAGGACCCTACAAGAATCTACGCAACAACCCCTAATCCATGGTATAAACAAGAATTAAATATAAGAAAAACAAAAAATATCCATATCTTAGATAGATCATGCTATGCCTTAGAGGAAAACCACTAGAATATAGATATGCCACAGTCGCCTATCCATGATGTAAGTACTCCATAAAATTGAAGATCCAAAAAAATCACCCCACAACATTCCACACCATATCCGGATCACCCACGATAAAACCATTTTCACTCCATTCCAAAAACCTTCTCCTCTATGGCATATCTACCTACAAAAATCTAGAAAAACTAGATCAGAACCCATTTTCTCAAAAACTAGTAACGGAATGTTACAAGAACATAGAGAAAGATTGTTTTTAGAGACTAAGTTGCATGTTTTTATTCTTAAATATATAAAATAATTCAAATACTATAATAATGAAGAATATTAGATCATATATATTCAATGAAATATCATGCTGACTGAAGATCCACTTCAAGAGGTCGGATGAAGTTTTATAATTCCATCCATGAAGATTGAAGACTGTGGGATGTAATATAAATCTAGTAGGATGTTGGAAATAATAGTGAGATACTATGTATATTTTGGATGAACTATGAGTTTAGAATAATCCTTTCACACACCAAAATAGTTAATAATATTATTATTAGTAGATAATCTGTGACTTGGGTTGAATAACCGATCATAATAAGTAGTGGGTTTTCCATGATATATCGAATCTTATAAAAAAATTATGCACTACTATTTAATTTAAATTTTATATTGCATATAGTGTTTTCATGTTGGATAATAGAAAAAAAAATTATTTTTACCCTAACAGGAAAGATATGTTAAAATACCAAAGGGGTTAAAATATTATATTTTTTTTGTAATTTAGTAAATGTTAGTCAGACATGATTTACCCCCACTCTAGTGAATACAAATTTCATTGGACATATGAAGTGGTATTAGAGAAAATGTTTACCTATAGTTAGATCTAAAATTTTCTTTCCAATGTTTTTTTATCAGACATATATAATTTTTAGATTTAAATTATTTTTATAAGAGACTCTGATAGAATATTCTATTTATATTCCTATTGCTAAAAATGTGGGTGTTTCTAGCAAAAATATAAATTAGTAGGAACAGAAGGTAAAAAATAATTAAAAAGTGAAATAGGAATCACCAATACCTGAAGGTAATCATAATGGTAAATATTTTGATAAATCTATTGAAAATGATTCCTCAAATAAATCAAGTTCTAGCTATAATGAAAATTTATTTAATGAATCAATCTATGATTTTTTTGAAGTAAAAGATTATATGAATAAATTTCTTATTGAGGTTTTCACACACATATTTTTATTAATAAATAAACTACATGATGGAAAATCATAGTTAGATATGGAATATATTACAATGAAAGAAACATTGGTTAAAAAGGTATATAGATATAAAACTATCATAAAGCTGGTTGAAGCCAAGGAACAATCTATTTTAATTTTTAGTGAAATATTTTATCCAATTGATGAAGAATTAAAAGTTCCTATTATGATATTTTTTTAAGAATATTGTTATATAAGTGATCCATTAATTAGAAAAATCACACAAAATCTTTATGAATATCAACGATGCTAAGATGTAAGTGAAAGAAAATAAAATAAAAACCCATGAAAATTATACACTATAGTCAATAAATATTCCCAGGGATTAGATGAAGATGATGAAAATATAATTTAAATATAGGATTAAGCACTTGAATATTATAAGTACATGATTAATATAAAATTAATTATGTTGGATATGAAGTTGAGAAGTTTGGAAAATACCCAAAAAAATATTCACAATTTGTTGAAAAATAAGTATTACCACATAAGTTTCTAAAAGGAGTCTTTCTTTGAAGAAGACTCATATTGGTTAAAATATTGATTAAGAGCATCTGTTGAAACAAATACTTAAATCTCTTGAAAACGGTAATCCATTGTCCGGATAAATCTATTTATACTAATGTAGTTGTTTTTACTAGTGTGGGATTCAAATAAAAATCTTGAAAAAATGGATGGATAACAATTATAATAGATCCACCACCTCATTTAAGGTGGATATAAGAATATCAAATAATTGAAACTCCCAAAATTTAATTTAAAATATTTTTGTACCTTCCTAAAATAGTAAGGATTCCAATTTGGCTAGACTACATCTATAAGAAAAAGATAATGATTATTTGGAAAATATCGATGTTGTTGGAGGTTTGGGAATAAGGCTATTGAATTTTGGCATATAATGTCAGTGCATAGAAATTATAGAAGTCTTGAATTGAGTGGGATAAGAGTTTAAGTTGAAATAAAACCCACTATCCTAATGAAGACTTCTAAAAAAGAGATAAATCTATCTATTAAGAACAGATTTGAATGATTAGAAAGATTCTATAAGTATTGAAAAAAGGTGGTCATAGGGAAGAAGTGTTATAGTATGTACCAAACAAGCACAAATCACATATTGATATGAAAATGAGGCCACAACAGAAAATTAATTGTGTGATAAAAGAAGACGAGTCTTTATTGAGGAGTAAAAAATGAAGAAAACTAAGAAAACTACTCCTAATAAGTCAATAAATAAATTGTGAAGTATTTCACATATATAAGTAAAATATACTTATACTATGTAAGGAAAGGTAACATTATGGAAACTATCCATGTAAATCAAGATAAAAAGGTAAAAAACTAAAATCAAATGAATAATCAATCCAGGAATAGAATAACAGTATTGGTTTGATATATAAAATTCATAATAGTGAAATTAAAAAGCTACCAAGAAGCAAAAATCAGTGGCCATTGAAAATATGTGTGGAAGCTTAAAATTTTTAGGGAATAAAAATATAAAGTGCATGACATGGATATTAGAACATGTTAAGTTGTTGAAAAAAATGAAATACACCAATGAATTATATTGTTTTAAGTGTTGTTATGAAAAAGGGGTACGTACACAAGAAGATGACTGAGAATGTGCTAAAATAATATTTAACAATTTTCTCAACCTAGTTTAAATTGGTCATGGATATGAGTAAATATAAAAATAATTAATTTTCTTTATTGGTAAAGTAATGAATCTTATTCCAACAAAGAAGGCAGCTCAATAAGAAAACAAATTTTTGGTGAGCATCCCTTAAATAGGGGTATCAAAAGGGTGAATATGTAATATTTTTTTGTCTTATTATTAAATTTTTAATTCTAGGAAGAATTTAAAAACTAAATTTTGAGTTAAATTGATTTCCTTTCCATTAATATTTTCTTATATGTTAAATCTAGTTTCCAATGAAGAGATATTGTAAAAAAAATTCGGAGAAAATAAAATTTCACTTGAATGTTTTTAATGTGTTTGTTGAGCTGAAAGGTTCCTAAAATTTCTTAAAAATTAGTTTATACGACTCTAAAAAATAAATTTAGAGTTGGTATCACATTGTGGAATGTATGTGTACAAATTTATTGTCTAAACTAATCGCTTATATTTTCTACACTGATCATGATTCGTGTGGAATTAGAGTGGATTAATTAGTGATAAATTACCAATAAAATATTATTCCACCCTTATATCATGGGAAATTGGATGATTATCTCAATAATATGGAGAACAAATAAAGGAGGAGAACAAAATGGGAGAAGATAATTTTTAAAATAATGGAAGTTGAAGAGTTGAGTAGGATTTTACCTTGCATAAAGAACTTTTTATTTATTGTCAACAAAAGAGATAATGTAAACTACATTGAGAAGAATAAACATTAACTTTAAGATAAATGTTGAATGGGTATTGGAAAAAAATCCAAAGGGGGTATTGAGGAACCTAATTGGATTAATGGATATGATGTTGTATTTGTTGTCAATATAGTTGTATAAAGGATAACCAATCTAGGTTGAATTTGGTTGAAGGAGGTGTAATCCACCCTTTAAAATAGATGAATATATTTCCCATTCATTTGGGTATAAAATATTGGGATGTTGTTATCATGGAATATATAGTTTCATAGATTTTAAATAGAATCTATATAAATATGATTATTGGATAGTTTTCCTTCATGGAAATTAATTACAAGTGTTTATTTTTGTAAGAATCACTGTTTAAAATATTTAATTATGGAGTTTGAAGAGTTGGATATTGAAATGGCCAGTGAACAGCTTGTAAAGCTATGATTAGATAAGAGAAAAAGGATGTTTAATGATTTTATAAGACCATGATAGAGTTCTGTAGAAAACATAATTGTGTTATAAATCATGAATTTTTCTACATACAATGTATAATATCACTTTGATGAATAATTTTGTAAGTTTTTTTTAAATTGAAATTAAAGTGGAAGTGAAGGTATTTTAAATAATCTCAATTGAGTAATTAATATGCTTAAAGAATTTGGAAATGAGTATGGAGTGTTTAATAAATGTTATTATAATTTATAATGTTATTTTAACTATTTTGAGTTTAGTTGAGAAGGTTTGAGATGAATTAATGTTGAGATGATTAAATTATAAAAGTTGTTGGTTTTGTTGAATTAATTCCTAAACTTTACTGGATTTTGAATGGTTCACCCAATTTTTATAAGGCTTATATAGTTGGAAAATATGGAAAAGTAAACTTTATAATGTTTATTTTTTATCTTCTTAATGTTGGATCTAAGAAAAAGTTTATGAAAATGACAATGGAATGGACATCATGAGGTTTATTTCTAAACTTCATAAGGTTTATTTCTGAAATTCATAAGGTTCACTCACTCTTCTTAAGGTTAAATAAAAATTTTTATAAGGTTAATTATGAATCTTTGTAAGGTTCATTTTAGAGATAAAGGTAACTTCATAATGTGAACTTTGAATTTTATAAGGTTGATTTGGGACTTCTTAAAGTTAATTATGAATTTTGTAAGGTTCACTTGTGATTTCATTGGGTTTATTTCAAAAGAAAATAGAACATTTTAAGGTTGAAAAAAATATCATAAGGTTAATTTAATCTTATGAAATGGAAGCTGAGTTAAATTTTGTAAAGGAATAAATATTTGTGTAAATTAGAGTTGCACAAAACTAGAGCTGTGCGATCTGGATTTTAGAAAACCTTGAATTTTTAAAAAACAAGGAAATTTTCATGAATTTGGAAAGTTTTGTGAAATAGGAATGATATATAAAGGATATTTATGTGAATATGACATGATTTTGGAGTTTTGCATGTTTAAAAAAAATAGGGCTAACAAGTTTTGTGGGAACAGAGAAGTTGTGTGAATTAGAGTTGTAGGAGTGAAAAAAGTTGGCAAGAGTCTTGTGAAATAGGGTTGCATGGATAAAGAATTTTGAATTTTCATGAAGGATATATATTTTAATATAAATTACGAATACCTAGAGTAGAATATTAGAGATACAATTTCTAGAGGAAGATTCATGAGAGATAAAAATACACTAAATTCACCAAAATCAATTTGTAGGAAAGAGTTATATGAACCATTGAGTTTCATGAGTGAATTCCATGAATAACTGAGTTATATGAATAGATTGTTCGCATAAACCTATTAATTATGAAAAGGATAGTATTTTATGAATGAAATTACTTGAAAAAGTTTCATGTATACATACTTACAAAGATACACTTAAGTGAACAAGAGTTTTTTGAAAAGGAGTTACGTGAAAGTGTCTGTTAGACATTCTTAACAAGTGAGTTGGAACCCATTGCATACCTTTATAAATAAATAATTTGTTAATTAAAGTATCAGTGAGTAACACTTGAGAATTTTAAGTGGATTATATTATGGATTTCATAGCCCATTTGTAATATATAATTTTAAAAATCAATGAACACCTACCCATACTTGCTGAAAAAATTGAGATTGTGAAGCTCTATGTTGGAATGTTTGACAAAGAACTACTTATATATAGAGAAGTGAAAGATGGGGAGAAGAAGGTAATAACCCTTGAAGTGAAGAAGTGACCTTGGGTGAGGAGTGACTAAACCCAAAAACATTATAAGGGGAGTGACCCTAGACATTAGAGTGACCAATCCTAAATCCACCACTGAAAGTTATTTAGTATATTCTGATAGTTTGAAACATTTCCATTTTATAACCCTTAGATTATCCCAGTGTAGGTGAACCATGTAAAATTATTGTGTCCCTTGTGAATCATTTACTTACCTACTATAGGACATAAATTTTTTTTCATGGTTCGAGTGTTCATTGATCAAACTCGATTAAGTCTGAGATAAGTAAAGTATTAATCAAATCAATACTGAAAGAAGAATAATAGAGTGACTCTATTAACTGTGAAGTCAAGATCATTTTGTGTATTGGTATTTTGATGTTACAAATGTTAAAATTGGAAGGAATTTCATACCCTTACTCAATCCCTCTCAATATATCTCTCACCAATGAACACTAGTGGGTCTAAAAATTGGTCTTATAACATAGGTTTATATTATTGGATTTGTTTAATTATGAATTTATCTGGTTGTTATTGGAGTTGGATAACATAATTCCCTTATATTTATTTGGTGATATGGGGAATTTAAATAATATAAAATAAATAATAAATCCATGGGAGTTCCATATATTAGAAATATGATTGAAAAAATTGATATTCAGATGGAAGATTACAACAACCTTCAAAAGAATGATATTAATGATCTTGATTGTGTATCTATTTGTTTATAAAATGATTCTACAATATTATCCAAGTATCTTGATTTGTAAAGTGATGTTGGATCTAATAATGATGATGAAATATCAATATATCAAAAGCTGGAAGCTATCTATATTCTAGAGTAAGTATAATAGTGGATGAAAGAAGAAAATATAAAGTTGAGAAAGGAGAATGAGAATTAAGAAATTATTATTATAGTTCTACTTTCTAAGGATGAAAAAGTGAATATATTAAACAATAGACTAGCTTAAAGTTTTATGATCTGTAGAATAATAATGATTCTCATGCCAAGGAATTAAAGGGGATGTCTTATAAATTGAATAGTCTTAGATATCGTTCAAGGGAGAGGGGCCTTGAATCAAAAGAAGTTCAAAACTTAAAGGCTAAGAAAAATGAACTTTCTACACACATGGATGAAATTATTGAGTTTAATAATAGAATGAAGCAAGTGAATGTGTCCCAGAGTGACGATATTATGAAAATGCGTGAAAATATGAAAGTTAAAAGTAATTTCTTAAAAAACTTCACATGAGATAGAAGTGAAAATGATCATGGATAAGGAGTTCAGAGAGATTATTATCCCTTTCAAAACAAAACTTTATGAGAGGTTAAATTCAAAAAAATAAGGGTTCTCATGTTTAATGGTGATGACTACCCAACTAAATGAAAAGGATGAGAAAATCAAAAATCTTGATTAGTGGTTGAAATCCTGTATTGAGAATAATAATATTACTCCTATAATAACATAAAAAAGTGGAGTTAGCACTTATGAAAATATATAATTTGTGAAAATTTAAAAGTGTTTTATTGAATCTAGAAGTGAATATTCCTAAAATAAGGTATCTCTTAAGTGATACTATTTTGTAGTAATGGTACATAGTATGAGTTTTTTCATAGAAGCATAAGAGATCAAATAAAAAATAAATCTACTACAACAACATCTCAACTAAGGCATGACTATACAAGGTATAATTTTAATGAGAGATTCTTTTTCTATGCTAACCAAGGAAATATGGATAGGAATTATAGTAATTGGTAAACTAAGGTTTTAATAAATATTTTCTCCACTCCAAGGATAAAGAAAAAATGTTTTCATTAGAAGAAATTATATTAAGCTATAAAATAGATTTACCAATTTGAAGGGAAATGCTGGAGCTCAATGAAGGGTTCACTAGGCACTAACTATGGATTTATCACAATAGAAATCATGGAAATATTGGAAACAAATTGGTGTAAAAAGAAGGAATCTTATCCGCCTATGAGAAAATTAAATGAGCCTAAACATAATGACTCACCAAGGAATAAAAAGTCCACAATGGCTTTATTATCTATCAAAGATGAAAAATATTACTCATTCCTGACTAGTATCAAAAAATGTACCATAAAGAAAAAAACAAAAATAACTATGGAAGATCCTAAGAAAAGTAAAAATAGTTATTTGAATAAGAGTTCCAAATTTATTTATGAACAAAAGGGTTCCTATAAATTTAAAAAGAATATTTGGAAAACAGAAAGGAACCCAAAAGTCACTCAAGTGAAATAAGAATCCTAAAATAAGGAATGAGTTCTGATATCTAGTGGATCATTTAGTGACAAAAAATTTTTAGAAGAAAATTTTGATGAGTGATGTGTCATGAGATCCTTGTTGGTAAAAGTATACAATAAAAGAATGTTTGTGGCTTGAGCCATGAATAAAAGAAAAATTCCAAGCCAAGAAAGGAGGTGTCTAAAGAAAACATATGAAATAAATGTTGTATAAGTGTTATCACTCAATAAAGATCCATTAATAGGGCATTGATGAATCCTACCTCAGAGAATGATCAGAAAGATAAGGATACTTGTGAGTTTATGTTGATCCATTCCTTTAAATTGAAAATGGGAAAAGGAAAGTTGGAGAGTGAAGGGTTGGTCCACCAAGACCAACCTCATTAATTAACTTGAGGAAACAACAAACATCCTATATCACCATGTGTTTAAATTATATAAATATTGTTGAAGTATTATATGTTTTTGGGAGAGATATGATCCATTGGAAAATTTCATGAAAATATGTAATTGGTATTGAGGTAAGATTTGAATCTATAATCAATGATGGAAGAAGAAACAAAAGTGATATCTTATTGAGTATTAAATTACAATGATAGAAATTCAAAAATAATTATAAGAGTAATAAAATTGGGTGTCACAAGTGGTATCGAGTTTCAATTAATATCATCTGACTATTTTCAAGATATTAAAAGATGCTATAAGTGGATGACTATCATGTTGAGTTTTAATAATATTTTTGGTATTGTAATTGAGACATTCAGAAAGTTTTTTAATATAAATATATGAAAAGTGGTATCCCTAGAAACTAATTAAATATGCATGGTGGATAAAAAGAGAAATATGTACTATTAAGGGGTATCAATTTCAATAACTGGCATTAGTTTGGATTTGAGAGACAATCCTTAAATAAGATATCGAGTTTGATTCACACACTCAGGTATTCATGTTTATTAACTAATGGTTTCATGAATGTTTGGTTTAGATCATAGGTAAAGTTACATGGTAGAAGTTAAATTTATTTGATTTCTTGTGATTTATGGAAGCTAGAGAGTGAAATAGATGAAATTGATGTCATTAAATTAAAATTTTGTTTCCTATAATGAGTCCCAGTCCAGTACTCTTAGAGGTTTTTTATGGATATTTTTTAATTCATAAGTATACCCACTTGAAATAATTTACAATGGAGATACAATAAAATAATGCTTTTGATCTTGAGATTTTTCTCAAACCTGTAGTCAAATATTGATAAATAACATTGAGGGATAAGTGAAGTTGTTTTCCTTGGGCCACAAATTTTGGGATATGTGTAGTAGTTTTATATTGTAGGGGATATTATTCTTGCTTGATTATATGTAATGATTTTAAAATAAAGGGGGAATTTATATTTGGAATCTCCCTAGGAACATCATTGATGATATAGATATAGTTCATCGATATAGAGCATGGTCTTAGTTGAATAAAAATCTTAGAGGATCTATATTGTTTGGAATTAAGAAGATAGGGGGAACATGATACCCATACCAACAAGTTGTATCTTAACTAACAAATTGATAAAACCATATTCCTCATGGAAATGTTTTCATTATATCTTTACTTATTATAAAACACATTTTACTTATGAGTTATAAAATGAAATAAGAATTTTAGTTTTGGGAATCTAAGTGTTTGGAAATATTTGAAATAGATTTTGATCATGTTTTGAGGAATAGTGAGTGTTATGAGTGTTTGAGGAAGCCTAGAGGGGTTTTATTCAGGAGGTGGTCGACTGCATCATGGAACCTCATGCTTGCGAATTTACCTATAGGAAAAGACAAGGGATTCAAGTACCAAAACAATAATTTAACTGAGCCTTTTCTCTATGGTTTCTTCCCTATAAGAAACAAATAAGGTGTTTCAATAGGTGTTTTGGTTGAGGGTGTTAGGATAGGTTGATGTGGGATCCAAAAAACCTCGGTGCTAGGAATTTTTGAGGGAATAATTTTTGGTTGATGAGTGGTTCTTGGGGATTGTTCCTACATTAATTGATCATGAAAATAACCATTTAATTAGTAATTTTTACTGAAGGGTTCCCCCTATGGGAAATAGAGGCAATCAAAATTCCAATTATGGGAATTTTAGGGGTCATAGTGCATGGTGAATGGGGTGTGGGAATAAGAATGGTGTAAATAATGTGATTCACTTGGGGTGTTGGTTTTATAAGGTCAAAACACTTAGTTCTACATCATAATTAGACCTAATTGAGAATTTTTATAGGAACATAGGGAGTCTCTCCCTATGGTGCATTTCATAGTGTCTGGAAGGGGTTCCATTTTGAAATAGTGAGTGGTGAGGCACCTCACCAGGGTCTTTAGCATGTTAAGATCCTTGGGGATTATTTTGGGTGAACCATGAAGAAATTAATTCCATGGTGGACTTATAGTGGTGAAAAGTTGTTGTGTTTTTATGTTTTTCCCCCGCAGAGTTTTCAAGGGGTTTCCCCTTCCTCTATTCTATCGTAAATTTGACTAAGAGTGTTCCAAGGGAGGTTTCTCCATCCATAATCTATTATTATAATCCCATTATTAATCAATTATAAGAGGATTAAAATTTCTATTTCTATCATCTCTCTTGGATCTTATCCCTTATTATTTCCCATCTTATTCTCACCAATTTAGGCAATTTGACTATAGTTTTGAGAGATGGTTTCATCATATAATAGGGGAATAATCTTGTTATGATGGAACCTTGGTGTGTTATGGATATATGATGTCATGATATGATGATCATACACCATTTAAATGAAGTTAAATCTCTCAAAAAGTTTTTAGATGGTTTTAATTTGAATTATATTAAATTGGTTGTTGAACAGGTATTGGTTGTTAAATCTTTTTATTGAGATAATTGGTTTCTATTTTGGTGTAATGAGGTCACTGGGTGAATTATTATACAATTATGTCTATATAAATTATGCTAAATAATTTAATATGAATTTTTATAATTTATTAAATTGGAAAAATAATTATAAATTGACAAAATTTATTTATTTAAATGTTATATATTGAGTTAGGACCTTGTGTGGTCTAATAAAGGCCATTTGGTCTAGGAAAATCATGGGTGAGAGTTGTTAAAATGCTTTAAAGGGAATTACTAGGGTTGAGGTAGATGACATAGAGTTTATTTGACTCGCTTTATCTTTTAGTGATTTTATGTTCAGGTGCAAGCACTATTATATTGGTCTCCGTGTTTCGTGACCTATGTGATTTTTCCATAAGGTTGGGACAGACTTGTGTTGAACTAATAATCAACATGAACTACATAGCTCACTAAATGGTTCTATAGTGGTACCTAGGTAGAATGAGTTCTATTATACCTCTTTATGGATTTATTGGTGGAGTGTGTTGGATTTCAAATAAAATACTTATTTCCTTTATAAAATGTATTTCTTAAAGGAAATTTGACTCAAATGTTTTTTTAAGGAAAAATTGGTGACTAAGAATTAGTTTTTTAATGTAATTTAAAAACAAAGTTGGGGTTTTATAAATAATGTTTTGATGGATTTGTGACAAGGTCTAACCGCTAATAAGGAGACATATCATGCTATTTTTAAATGGTTTTAGAAGGAGGTGTTTAACTTGGTTTCCAAAATATATTTGGAAGGTATTAGTTGAGTTTTTTTGGTTTGTTTTACCACATGAAGGATCTTCCCTACTTTATAAAGAATAAGTGATTTGATATGTTCCCATTACTATGATTTCCTTATGCTTAGATTGTTGCATGATGATGTATATTATGTATGTTGGCCTATGATGGTTTATTTTAGTATCAAAGTGGTGGGTTGATCTAGATGGATGTGATGATCCCCTTATAGGGAAGTGATGGGTTTGATGAACCCTAATTAACATCAAGGGACGTCACAACCTAAATGACACATTAGGAATAATAGGTGTATATGTGATCAAGGAACCCATGTAGGGTGTTCGTGCTATGATATGACTTAGGGGGCCTCACTGGGTGCCCCGGTATCATGTTACCATAGATATGGTTGATGTGAGATATGTATAGTGATGATTTTGAGTGTCACATCAGAACCTAAATCTTTATCTGAGACTAATATGGATATAGCGATGAGTTTAGGTCATGAACATGAGAAGTTGACCTTGTTTTGTGAGGCGTGTTGGGCAGAGGGCTAACCTTGAAGTGATGTGTTATGTGAGACAACCCAATAAGGACACATTACCCACCATGTTATAATTAATAGATGAATGGGAGGGATATACTAAACTCTAAGTATATCTATGAAGATTTCATTGGGTGGTTACTCCAAAATTATCCTTTGGTTCAATATAGAATACCTCAGTGGTTACCTAAAATTTCACTTATGGGTCTATCTAAATGCCTTGGGCAATCCCCTTGGATTCGTCCTTCGGTTCTATATTGAATTTACAAGATTCTAAGATTAAAACTTTAATTATATATATAATTCCTAGGTGGTTCCCTAGGATTCGTCTTTCAGGTATATATGGATTTCTCGAGTGGTTACCTTGAAATTGGATGTATGAAAGACTCTGGATTTCCTTGGACTTTCTCCTTGGAATTTTCTTTATGCCTATAGTTATAGGATAATGTGGACTAACACTTTTGATCTGGATATATGAATATTATGATTATAAACAATCCAAAACTGTATGAATTAGGTGTGATACTGGGTACAAGTTTTGGCGTAGGATTTTTCCTCCCTCGATGGTTAGAGTGAAATGACTAGAGAAACTCCAACACTAGATAAAGGAGGTATGGTTGGGGATTGAGGTGGACTAGTTGACACCTGATTACCCGAGGTATATGATTTTATTGCATTGAATGTTATGTCTCATTATGGTTGTGTTTCATGAAAATTATTTCTCTTTATATTTTTGTATTTCATGTACACCCACTTGATCACACCAACACTCAGTATTGGTGGGAAATTGGGGATTCCTACCGAGTTGTTGGACTCACCCTTACCCACATACATAAAATGAGTTTCAATGTAAGTGGGTAGAAATTTAGGTTTTCCCACTAGTTAATAGGTACTTCTTAGAGCCAGATACAAGGTAAAATTCAAGTTGGTTATGAATGTTGAGGATTCGTCAAGTTGAATAATGTGAGTTGATATAGTGGATAGTTTAATTTTAGTTGTTTTTCAATGTATACTAACCAATGAACCATTGTTTATTTATATATAATGTCATTTTTATCTTCTTCTACTATATTTTGTTTTTCTTTATCATGCATACTATTTATTACTTCATATTTTAGACTTATGGCCCTTTATCTCCCTATTTATTTGTCCACAATTTTTTTGGGATGCCTGTTATACAGATGGGTCAAGTTAAATTTTTTGTGGATCCAGGTATGATCCTCATAATATTTTTAGAGTGAACAGTCTCCCCATATCTATCTTAGTTCCTTTCTTCTATTCAGATGCCTTTGTAATATGAGGAGGTGCACCAAAGATCACATGGAATCCCCACTTGGGTGTTGTTTGAGAAATATAGGTTAAGACATTACAAAGTGGTATCAAAACATCTTTTTGGGATGGGGTAGTGGAGTTGAAGATTAAATTAGGTTATCATTGATTGGGTGATAAAATGAGCACATGCCTAGAAAATATGACATCATTTGAAATACAAGTTTACTGGGGATGTCTGATGTTATGACTAGGTGTTGTAAAAGAGGGTTCACACTATATAATCACATACTTTGACCAGTTTGTACTATTTAATCTCATAATTTGATTAAATTAAAAAATAATTACATTTATATCTTAGTGAGTAATATTTCATTGGGTGTGACATTGGTGTCATTTCATTGATTGAATTATCAATATAAAATTTATTACTTCCCAAAGTAAGTGATATCTCAGGCCTAGTTGATCAGGATGGTAGTACCTTCAATAAATACATGGCCATGGTAGAATAAGGCACGTCTTTATAGTTAGTTCAATGAGTAATAAATCAATAAAATATGATTACATGAAGTGTGTGTTCTACTTTATGAGATATCTTGTGACATATAGATTATATTATATAATGATTATTCGTAGGAAAAGTTGTTGTTGCTATTACTTCTACTTCTCACCTTAAAGGCTTGATGGGTTTCTAGACTCTACTCCATGCCTATGAATAATATTCACTACTATCATGATAAGGGATTGGTGGTTCAAACACTTAGTGTATTAAAAAATATGTACTATTCCAATGAATATAAGTAAAGGGCATGGTGGGACCCACCATGGGGTCCGAGTTATGTTTGTGAATATACGATCGTCATGAAATAAATAAATTCATATTATTCAAGTTTAGAAAAATTAGTGTTGAATTTATTTGTTAAAATTATTCACAATATATTACGTGAATACCTGAGAAAACATTTAATGAAAATAATATTATTTTAGTATTTAAGGTTTGTTTAATATTTGTGGGAACAACGAGTTGAGCTTCATGCCTCTCTTTTATCATGTGTTATATTTATTATATTACATGAAAGTGATAAAAATATAAATGAAATTTATGGCTCATAAAGTCAATCATAAGAAGTAGTTTATAGCTTATTTAGTTGGTAATACATATTTGGGGGTCAGTGAGCCATTTCTAGGTATTTGAAACCTCACTATATTAGGAGGAGGAGGACCTCATTTATGTAACTATTCACTGCATGATTTTGATATCCCCTATATCCTATGTCCTACTTCCTATATGGAGAAGAATCTGATCCCAATGATCGATCCATGTTCTTTTTCATGGATCGAGGGATCAGTATTGTGGTGACCATTGAGACATCAAAAGCATCATTATATCTCTATTCTAGCACCCAAATTTTGATGATCGATGCACCTAAAGACATTAAAAGTGCATGTGGATGATCTAAATGGATCGATATTTGGTTCCTTAAAGAAAAGGTCTTTCATGATGGGAGGTTGTTGAATGCATATTCAAATATAATGACACATATTTCAACGATTGATGTTCATGTTGACATTCAAAGTGCATGTGGATGATCTAATGGATCCAGATTCATTTCTTTCAAGAAAAGGTCTTTCATGATGAGTGGTTATTGAGTGAATCTTCAAATAGAACAATGTTTTTTTAGATTTTTTTTTCTTGAAATCATTACATGAGATCCTAAGCCTTTTTATTGGGATTCACATTACTAGAGATAATGTGTTATGTCCATCGATGATGAAAATTTTTAATTCCTTTTACCATATTCTTCCACTACTTGCCTTGGTACATTCAATTGGTATCAAAGGTACTATTAAAAATTTCAATCCAAGAAAAATTAAGTTTACCTTAAATTCATGAATAGGGGATCGTTATGGTCCCATCGCCTTAGATGAAGATTTAATACAATATTGGATGACCATGTTGAAACCATTCGAAGATTTGAATAAGATTGAAATCAGTGTTTATAGGTTTAATAATTGAAGAAAATATTTATATGTTTGTTAATTTTTACCCAAAATCATTCATTATTGGTGGATTTCAGTAAACCATTGGTTTCCAGTGAAGTTTTATATGGAAGAAATATTTCTTTCTGGCTAAGGGGTTCTTTTCAAAAAAATGTGGAATATAATATTATTTTCTTATTTATTTTTTCAAAACACTATTAATTTAGAATTAAAAAAAATAAACAAAAATAAAATAATATAATATTTAAAAACTCAATATAGGGAAAAGGGTATGGCTTCTGATGCTTTAAGCCAAAGATATTTTTTTTCAAATTGAAAAGTAGGGGTGTTGGCTGCCAACGACTAACCCACTATAATTAATAAAGACACAAACGAGAATGTTTGATAGAAAAGATCTATAAATAATAATAATAATAATAATAATAATAATAATAAAACTTTTAACATTGGGTCAACCATCACTTCCGCCCCTTTAGCCTCCCTGCCAACCAGATCCAGCATTGGTCTCGTGATTGGTCCCATCATCCTTGCACTCAACTAAAAATTTTGACCTCTTATGCACTGTATGACCACCCACCATGTTTAGCTCCTACATAGGATGCACCACACCAACTATCCACCCATTTCTTTCACACCTCTCACGGACACACCTTTTGGGTAATCCCACCAGCTTGCCTCCAGCATTATCCTTCTGTGTGGCCTCTCATCACCCGAACCCATGGAGCTTGACTGGACAACCTTGAAGCCTAGTCGAGTTGACCCGATTTAGAAAGAACTTGTTCATCCCTTTCATGACCTGCCCGACCCCAATCGAGCTACATAGGGACCTAAGAATAAAATTTTTTAAAAAAAATTCCAAAAATTAAGTTACAATTTTTCAAATAAAATCAGACCGAGCGACATAAATTAATTGAATTATAATTAAAACTAAATTAAATTATTTAAATTCATTTAGTTAATCTCAACATAATTTTTTCACATGTTTAATTTTTATTATGCGTTTAATTTTTGTGTCAAATGATCATGAGCGGTTCCCAACCATTGTATTTCTAGGATTAATTAATTAATTAATTAATACATGTAGTTGATGTTGGTATTAGTTGATTAAATAAATTTATTGTCTTTGCATCATCTGTCTTCTTCATTATATGTATAAGGGTCTGTGTGTACATGATATCTATATTAAATGTGTATTATTAATTCCCTAATCCCCTCACTTACATGAAAGTACTTTTATATTATGACAATGATGAAAATAGATATGGACCACATCGAGATGATACGATATTCCAAATGAGATGTTGATACGTTGGATTGGGGTACCAGCTGTGATATGAGTCAGACTCAACTTAGGTATTTACCCCTAGGCTCTCGGTTGATCCATTTATATTGAATGGATTAACTTGTAATAAACCCTCATTACCAATCATTTATTTATTTTTATTTATGCATATATTAATATTATTTTTTTAATATGCAAGTGAATGAAATCGTTAAAAATAGTAAACTAAAATTCATAGATTTAGACCCAAAGAATTTTTTCACTTTACTTAATAGAAAAAATATGAGTGCGATCACTTAGTACATATATATCAGATATAAAATAATTTCATTAGTTGAGTGAAAAATATTAAAACCCTAAAATATATGTTAAGTCATAATGTCTTCCACCATTTGAATTTGAACAAAACTGGGTGTACAAGGTACATGTCTACCCTTGTTGAGGGTGACTCTTACTAAAGGGGAGTTCTTATGGAAGTGATGAATCAACTTAACTAAATATGACAACAAATAAGTATACATAGATATATTTTTTCTTATTTAAAGGTAGATAGTTGAGTATATCAATTTTTTATTTCAAGGATTTGAGACTTCACTCAATAGTTCAAGGAGCTGTGAGGTAATGCGGTTGGACATTAAAATACATACCATGAAACTCTATAAGTAGTAGTGTATGCATAGCTTAGATTATGAGGATATGTTTATAAGATCATTTTTACTAGAATAATTATGAGACTAAGTATTATGAATCTAGTAGCGAGGGATACTAGGTTTGGTAAAATAGTTGGAGACATTTAATGATTTAATTGGTAATGTCTACCAGTAATCAAGATAAAAGTATAATATGTCAGTGTTTCAGAGTAATATAGGTTGTTACACAAAGTACTACAATATATTAAATTCTTTGTGTTCGATTCCCTACTATCTATTGATCCACCTTAGGAAGAGGGGGTGTGAAAATGATTACAGGATACTCATGCATAATGAATTTTATTTTTACAATCTTAATTATATAATCAACGTATAATGAGTTTTGGAAAAAACATCAGTACATGGATTATTTCACATGTTGTCTTATCTCTATGAATCTTATGAGGATAAAGTGAAATGAGATATTAATGGAGTGATAATTACACAGAATACATGTAAATTAAAAAACAAATCACATTATTTCAATACAACCCTTTCTTATATAATTTTCAACAAATTAATATATTTTTTTAGGATTAAAAAAAGAATATTATGGGTAAAATGGTTCATTTCCTTTTGTATAGGGTTATTCAAGTTGATAAGAACTTAAAAAATATTAATCATTATTTCTTATAGTGAACAAGTTGAATGAAAAGGTGAAATGGATAATAGAAATACTAACACCAATGAACCCTTCATAAATTACTTCAATGGAAAAGAGGATGATCATTATACAAGAGGCTATTATCTTTTCATATCATAAGATAGTTCTATTTAAGATAGATATAATGAACTCAATTGAAGAAACAAGTAGTCACTTCTTCTTTAGGAATCTTCATCGTCACATGTGATGTTTATATCATATTTTTTGGGTATTAAATCAAATATGCATATTATAAATGTGTATTTAAATATAGTAACCAATTAAGAAAAAAACATTACAAGAAGTAATGTGAATTCTCCAAGTGACTGAGAAAGGATGATTCCAAATTCAATTGTGATAAGTACACAACTTTTAATATCAAAACTTAATGATTCTATTAGAAAATTTATTGAGTATTTCTAGAAAATTTATTTTTCATGTTCATTGGATAAAAGGATAAATTATTACATTTTTGGAATTAATGTTTATTATGGTGTCTAATACTCAACTAATAGTTTAGTAATGCTTAAATAATTAGTAGTAAATGATGAATATAAAATATGAGATTCATTTATGACAAGTTGTGGAAAGATAATTATTTTTATAGTAAAACTAAGTAGGTGTAAAGGATATACATATTATGGTTTTAGACTCTTTAGACCTAATGATATTAGGTATTATTGACACACTATCTTGTTTAACATTAGACAAAGAAAAATTTAGAAATAAAGGTAATCCACAAAGAGTTTGGAACTAGTTTAGCTAGAGAGCGTGAACTATTATAAGGTTAATATAGTGTTAAATATACATGATAAGATTCATTTAAAAGTTTCAAGGAATATAAAAGTTAAGTATGGTATATGCATTGTTATAATAATTCATCGGTCATGACATATTGAGTAAATTTATTCCTAAAATCACATTTCCTTATATATTTCAAAGAAATGATGTTAGTAAGGGGATCGATGATGAGTTTTACATTTAAAAATTGATCATTAAAATGTATCATGGGGTAATTACTAAACACAAATTTATTTATACAACTAAAATACATGATGCAAGTAAAAGGATCATCAATGTGAAGATTCAAATGCATTGTAAATAATTCCATTTTATTCAAGAAATTATTTGAAAATAGTGGTGTTATCAAATAACCTCATGCCAACTAATATGAAAAATGGATATCATATGAGTCACAGTATGATATAAATCCATCATGTCATAATAACATGTGTTTAGATTCAAAGTGTATGTTAAGGATATAAATAGACTTACTTCAAGAAAAACACAATATGCATCAAAAGTAATTATCCAAATAGTTTATAAGGTTATTACATAAATCCCTAAGAAAGAATAGTGATAGTAAAATAATAGAGTATATTTCTATAAAGGGTAAACATCTCTATTTGAGATAGTGGTCATAAGGTTGACTCAGATTTAGTAAATTATATAGATGAACAAGTGGGTGGCATAGGAACAATATCCATAATAGCTTGTGGAAAAGGAATGTTCTAGAGAAACATACTACATAGGAAGGATAATACTATAGTAATGGTTTTAAATTCACCACGACTTGGGATACATTATTCATTGAGAATAATGAATCCTGCAATAAATCAGTAAATAGAAAAAATATAATATTTAAAAGATCAATTAAAATTAAATAATGGATTCCATGTATTAAAGTACATGTAATTTCTATTTTGAATGTTTCAAATATAGATATTAGAGTGTGATTCTAGAGGAAAATTTCATGGATGGAACAAGAGTGGTACCAATAAGGATCGATTGGTTTTACTAAATCATCATGTAAAAATACATTATAATCATCTACTTATCATAACTACGTTCTATTATAATTAAATTGAGCATTGGATTTCAAGGACACCTTTATTTAAAGGTGTATATAAGCACAAATAGAAATATTTAGTGACACCATAGAATGCCAATAAAGGTGTGCAAGTTACTAAAATGTAGTTTTGAATTGAAGATAGAAACAAGATCATATAATATTCATTTAGAATGAATTTTGAAATATGTATACAAGAGTTCAATGGCAGTATCATTGTTTTCTAAGAAAAATATGTTTGATAACATATGGAAAAAGGTTATCGGTCTTAAAGATATTTAAGACCGGAATGGAAGTAACTCTCTTGGGATTTACTTAAAGTAGAAACCAAATTTTTAGAGAATGTGATCTACTGAAGTTTACCTAATGGTTTTCTTAGTCCAAGTCTAATTACATATACTGACATGGTATTCAAAAATACAAGATGGGACAATTTGATAGAGAATTATTACCAATGTTAGATGACATAATTCTCTCTAAGAAGACATGTATAAGACATAGAAGGAGATTAATGTGGTGAGTTGAATTCTATATGCTCCATTAATGAATCGATCACATATACCATGCTATGTAATTGATATGATATTTAAAATATATAATTTATGGTAAAAAATATCTGTAATAACCTGGATAAATGAATGGGAAGTAGTTAGAACTATCCAATTATATTCGAGATAGTGTAAAATATATTTTTCTAGTACTTGGAGAGGAAGGACACTAGTTTAATAGGGAACAAACTTGTATTAATTTGAATCAATATGATATAATATCATAGTTAGTCTATGGTAATGAGTAAGAAGACCTCATTCAAGCTAGTGGTAGACATATCTACAAACACTGAGTGTGTTTTAGATTATAATGTTGTTGAAGAAGTGGTGTAAATTATCATATGATTTGTTACAATTCTTATATAGTACCGGTGGTAGAATTATCATAATTTATATTATGATAAAATATTACCTAAAAAGTTGTCTTCTCATGAAAACTAATAACCAAATTCCATATTTTTTTAGTTTATCTGGTGTGCATATATTTGTTTTGGGTGAAGGTTTATTTTTACTTCAGCATCTTTGAGATGAAACTTCATAAGAATTATACTAAATCATATATGATCTTTTACAATGAGTATTAATACAAATTTCATTCAGGATTAATCTACAATAAATTCACTCTTCAAGATATAATGAAGATTAAATCACTATTTCCTTATTTTTTAGTAAAATAAAGAAATTCTATCATAATATTACCTTAATCTATTCCCAAATTAGTGTGTTAAGAATGGGCATATAATTTTCAATGAATATGCATAAACTAGAACATGCATTTGATTGGTGAACCAAATGTAACTACTGAACATAGCCTTGTTGGGATCAATAGGATTTCCATGTGCATTTCATCCAACCTCAAATTTTATACCTTTGTTTATCACTTTAATGTTTTTTGATAACACCATCATGCTATGAAACTCATTTTTTTGGGAAATGGGTTGTTCAAGGTCTAAAATTTACTTTACTTCACCACTATCAATATGTTGTTCTTCTATATTGGTAGTATCAACGTGTGTAGAAAATTTTTATTCCTATGTATTGGGAGCATCATCAAGTTGAGAAACCTATGGTTCCTCAGGATTGGGAGCATCAACATGTGAAGAAGTCTTTATCTACAAAAGTGGTTGAACATTAAATTTAGATTATTTGAATGAAAAAATGAATAAATAATAATATTAGGTAATACAGTGTATATTATAAAAAATATAACCAAATTATTAAAAAATATTTTTTTAATGGTTGAAGGTATTTGATCCCTCTATTGAGTATCAAAATCCCCTCATTGTGGTATCCTATGACATAAAAGACCCCATCTACATTGGGACTTCTATGAAATAATTGAGACATCCCAATGAACGTTTTATCCTCAGTTGAATTGACATCTGGACCTTCAGTGTTTTTGGTCAATAATATAATAATTCAAAACTTTTAGTTTATAGGATATAGAACATAAAATAGTTATACTACTTTTGTTTCCATTATAAATGGTTCATCTTTGTACCCTTCCATACTAAAATCCACTTTCATGAATCCCAATTCTTTTATTTCAAGCACACCCATGTTATCAACCCACTTGAATTGAAAAATCAACAATTTGAATGTTCTATAATCCAACATTCATATTTGTTTAATGATAAAAAACTATGATATATTCTAATAAATTTCATTTCTATCCTACAAATTCATGATGCTTGTGATTTATTTTATTCTACCGTGGAGAATATTATCGGTGAAGAAGTTTCCAAGATTTAATTATTGTATTTGGGTTCAAATTAGATTTCCTTGTAGTCACCTAACATCCATATAGGCATCTAAACTATAGAATAGTTTTAAATTGTCACACAAATTTTATAGGACATGATATATCTTTCTTGTATCGAGACACACCACACTTTGGTCATTTTTAAGTGATCCGTTGTGACATCTCATCACCTACTTTTAGGTATTTTGCTTCTCTTTTCCTGTTTTCATTTTTAACTAGGTTCGTCCTGGGACTCGCGAGGATGGATAAAATTTTCTAAGAAAATAACGTAAATTTAAGAGATGATTTTTTTGTTTGAATTAATAGGATCTAGATGAAGGTATAATAGATTTGTAGGGTTATTCCCAAGGATGGATAGTGCCTGAGTTGGTTTGAGGATTATATGTAAGAATGTGTAGTTTTTTAAGTCTTCATGAGAAAAAAACATCCTATAATGGGAGTACATTATGTGTAAATTATACAGGGAAGATTCCATAAACTTGGTACATAGAGATAAGTGATTACACGTTGCTTAATATTAAAATATTGGGTTTTAATAAAAGAGAGATGGTTTTTTCAAAGTATCTATGTCCTAAGGATTACATAATGTGTAAATGGATTACACACCAAGAAAGTGATGTGGTGTTGGATTTTAGGGTTCCTCTCATCTAAAACTTTCATTAATTCATTTGCACCTCCATTGGGTCCCATGTTATGGCCCTTCTTCAGTGATTTTTAGAGCCTCTTTTCAATATGGATTGATTCGTTTGGCGATTGAGCACCGTTGCGGTTGGATTGAACCTCTCAGGGAGAGTAATCATTTCTTCTTCTTCATTGTCTTTGATCATAATAACACCATTGTGATGCACTATTGGAATTGTTGATTAATCTGAATTTTTTCACTTATTTCCTTATAGATAAATTTTGGGATCTTATTCTAAGGTAAAATTATTGTTAGTTGTGGTGCGATAGGTGTGTGTTCTTGAGGCATGTCTCATTTCATATTATACACCAACACTTTTTTTATTGATATCAATTCTATGATGTGTAGATTTATTGATGGGCCTATATTTTTATTATTGTGTTCTTATTGTTGGTGGATCCCTTTGTGGGCATGTGTAACCCGAGTTTTGTTATAGGTGCCTCCGTCTCTAGCCTATATTGGTGAACTGCATTGGTTCTATTTTTGATAAATTATTTTATTAAATTAAATTTTATGACATTATTGATTTGGTTTTTGTGCATAGAACATTTTTTTATAAAAAATGGGTTTCCCATGGTTTTGGTAAATTAAAAAGGTGTTTTCAAAGCATTGTGAAATGGTTTTATGAATTTTTTTCAAAGAATGGTTTGTTGAAAATTGTTTGATGAACTAGTTTGGAAAAGAAAGAACATGCGAAGCCTTGGGTGCTTAGTTGGAAGGTAAAGTAATAGGTCTCATCCATTTTCCAGGGGTTTTCTCATTGGTATTTCCTCTTCTCCATAGGCCTGTTATTCTAGGGACTTGTTAAACCTATTGGGGGGTTCACTTGCTGGGGTGTTCCTTTGATCTCTATACTCTATTAATATGTATAGTGTATTGATTTTTATGTGATTATATATGTTAATTACATGTTTCTTAGTTATCCTGACCTAGTGTCATCCCTGGCATGATGTTACATGTGCTTCTTGGTCAATTTGGGATACTTTTGGTTTGAACTATTTTGTTGTACTACAATGGAATTGATATGATATGTGATACATTATTTTTTTGACATGATATATATTATGTGATATATAGATATTAAATTATTTTAAACTGACTTACCCACTTTATTTGAAAAAATGAATGGGGGGGAATTAAATTGATTTTCCATGATTTTGATATAAAAAATGTTAAACTGTATCATGCCTTATTTTATTTAAATTTTAGTGTGCTTGGATTTTTAATCAAATAATTGATATGGAACACCCAAGTGGGACCCTACTGATCTTGTTATATTACACCCTCTATACCCCCTTGACAGTTCATAGACCTGGTTATGACTTTTGATGCATGTAAAAGAAAGGTGTCTTAGTGAGGCAGTGAGGTTTTCTATCAGCAGGGTTGAGTAGCTGGTGATGAGATAGTGGGAATATTCCAGTGCTATCACATGAATTAGTTGGTTTGTCCTATTTTGGTATTCTTTTATGTTTGTACATATACTTAGAGATTATTCTACTCTTGATTTATTTGGTTTCTGCTATTTTTTTTGTTATGGAATGTATTTATATTTTCTTATATTGTCTCTATTGTGTATATATGTTCAATTTTTAGCTTCATGTTGCGTGAAATAATTCCCTATATTTTTTCAATGGCCATGTGCTAGTTTCCAACCCATGGGGATTAGGAACACCCTTCGAGTATGAGGCAGGTTAGGTTGGGTACTTATTTGAGAGGATATTTGGGTCAGTTTACTATAAAATGGTACTAGATCCCAAGGTTTTGGGGTTTTTTATTATCTTGAGATATTTGATAGAATGAAGATAGGATTTTATAGAATTGAGAGGTATATTACAATGATTTTCTTGCCAATTCTTTCTATGATGAGACTCAAGTTACCATGGGCTGTTGGGATGTGCATCTCTTGTATTGAGTTTTGATGTTAATCTCAGTTTTTTTCTTATGGTTTTTCTAGTTTGAAATAATATTATTTTGTGTTTGATCATTTATTTTGTTTCAATGTGCAGTAGTATGCATCTGAGACATGTTCTGTAATCTCTTTAAGAGGGAACAATGGATTCTCATTAAATAAATCATCCCCTAAATCAAAACTTTATCAAGGCTATAATATAGGCAGTTCATGTTGTTGATTAAAATGTTCCACAAGATCCGAATGTAGTTGTTGAGGTAGAACCGAGAGATGTAGGAGAAAGAGATCAATCATGGTAGTTATTTCATGAGAATAAACAATCCTTTAAATGTACAAATTAACCTTAAGAGGAAGAGTACTGGATTAAATAAATTGACCAGATTTTCAAATTTCTAGACACACCTGAGAATATCAAGCTAAAGTGTTCAATGTTCATACTTGAGGGTCCTAGAAAGTGTTTATGGGATTCCATGGTACAGTCGGATAGGCACATAGTATTGGAATGGTATGGTTTCAAGACTCTATTCTTCCAGTAGTTCTGTCTAGATTCATTGATGATGATGAAGTATCTAGAGTTCCTCTTTTTGCAGTAGGGAGAGTGATCAGTGTTGGAATACACCAAATAGTTTTTTGAGTTGGTTTATTTTTCACCATAGGTTGTAAATAATGAACAGATGAAAGATTAGAAGTACCTTTAGGGTTTGCAACCAAATATTACTATGAATGTCTTGAAGGCCTTCATTTTTATTGATTTTTGATAACCCATTTTCAATGGATGAGGGGGAACCCTTACAAGGCCCGTAGGCTCAGAGATTACATGGCCTGTAGGCTTAAGAGATTACACAACCCGAAGGTCTTAGGGAATTCAACCAGACTATCTACAAGGGACAACCCCTCCCCACCATCTGCATCATGATAGTAGCTCTCCACCTTCGCATGGTCGTCTGGCTAGGCTTCCCGTGCAATCACAGGCTGGTCCCGATGGCATATCCATACCCTCTCATTCTTAAAAATCCATTTGGCTCTGCTCTGGTGAGTGCACCTTCTCTAAATCCTCTTCTGGGGCTGCTCCTTTTTGTAGTGTGTCTGGGGAAACTGAATGTGGCCGAAAGGCCTTGAGGTGGCTCGAAGGCCTTAAAGGTGGCCCGAAAGCCCTACTGACCCAAAGGCCTGGGTGCCCCGAAATCCTTATAGACTCCAAGCCCAAACTGGTGGATTAAGGTGAATATTTCTAGCTGTTACAGTACCGAACAGTACCAGCTACAATAACTGCTACAGTTCCTGCTTCAGTACCCACACAGTGTACAATTTTTCTACAGTCCCTGTACAGTTTAAAATTCTACTACAGTACCGCACAGTGTACAGTCTACCACAGTCCGTACTACAATGCTGCTACAGTGCCCCCGAAAATATGCCTCTACCTGGTTTTGAACCTGGGACTTGTGGATATTAGATTGTAGGTATCTATGCTGAAGCTTTTGACCTATACGGAGACAATGGAAAAAAATGTGATTAAAGAAATTAATATGGTAGGAAATGTTGGATAATATTCTCTTTCTCATATATCTAGAGGAAACTTTAATGCTGTTCCTGGGAAGAAGTGGAAGTGGAAAGATCCTTATAGGAGCTGTTGAGGTGTTTCTCAATAGCATTCCTCTTCAGCTCCTCTAGTCATGAATAGTGGTGTGCCTCTGATTTGATATCAGTGCGGCAAGGTCGGACACACGCGATGTTCTTATCCTTCACTTGTTAAGGTGTGCAATATCTATGGACGATATGGTCATCTACAAAACTTTTTTTAGGCTATGTCTACACCTTTATATGGTTAGGTAACATCACCTCCAAAGGATACTATAGTGCAGTTAATTGCTTCAAAGACTATAGTGCTCCATCTACAGGCCTTACGTGTGAAAAAGCTTCCAATCGTAGATGATTTTACAACATAGTTAGACGTGAGTTTAGTGATAGTGATAGGTACCATGTTTATTACATCCTCAGTAGTGATTACTTTATTTGATACTAGTGCTTCCCACTCATTTATATCTGTTCATTTTTTTGATATTATTAACCTTACAATAGATATTATTTACTTTGTTTTGGAGTTAGAGACACCTCTTCATAAGTCAAAATTATAGGGTTTTTGATGTCCCTCTTATGTGCTATCAATAGCTAATATGGATTTAGTATTTTATTTTCTTATTCTAAATATATATCTATTTGATTTCATTAACATGATGTATTTTCATGTTTCTCATCATATAATGGTTTATTGATATCATCAGTGTGTCTTTTTTATTACATCTGATGGGAGATCATGGGTGTTTTATGGTGATTAGGATCTGAGGTCTAGTTTTGCAGGAACTTCCTACCTAGTTCTCATGAGTTTTCTGTTTATGTTAGCAGTTGTGCCTAATGACATATCTTCTATTTTTTATCTTCCCACTATTTTTATGACATTCCTGACATTTTCCTACAAAATTTATCTAGGATTACTCTGGAGAGGAAGGTAGAGTTTGAAATTGACCTGGTTCCAATGGTTCAATAAATATCGATACCTTCTTACTGCATGTCACCATCAAAGATGAAAGATATCAATATTCAGTTGGAAGGCCTAGTGACGAAAGGTTTTGTTCACCCTAGTGTTTCACCTTGGGAAGACCTAGTGCTTTTTTCCAATAAGTAAAATGGTTCACTCTAATTGCGCATGGACCATCAGAAGTTGAACTGGTTAATGGTTAATAACAAGTACCATTTTCCTCATGTGGATGATATTTTTGATCATTTAAATGGGAAAAGTGGTTTTTAAAGATTAATCTTTAGTCTGGTTATCATCACCTCAGAGTTTGGGAGTGTGATATACAAAAGAAATATTTTATGCGAAGGTATGACCATTAAGAATATCTTGTGATTCCATTTAGTCGGACTAATTCTCCTATAGCTTTTAGGTATTTTATGAATCAGATATTCCATTAGTATCTCAACACTTTTTGGTAGTTTTCGTAGATGATTTTTTGGTTTAATCATGATCTGAGCATGATAATGAGAATTATCTATGTTTGGTTTGGAAATCCTGTAGAGTCACTATTTGTATAGAAATATTTCAAAATTAAACTTCTAGATTCATGAAGTGAAATTATTAAGGAACATGATTTCTAAGCATGGCTTATCTGTTGATCCTGAGAAGGTAAAAGCTGTTTTTTCATGGGAGTAACCATTAAATGTCTATGAAATTTAGAGCTTCCTTGGTCTTTCGAGATACTATCGATGATTCTTCAAGGATTTCTCAAAGTTGGTGTCACCTTTGACTACTCTTACCAGCAAAGGGGTAAGATTAATATGGGATGATAAGTGTCAGTCTTATTTTGATGTGATAAAATCAATTCTGACATTGTCTCCTATTTTGATCTTACTTGAGCTTGGTAAGTAGAATATGGGTTTCTATGATGCTTCTGGTGCTAGTTTGGGTTGTGGGATTAGGCATAATGATCATCCAGTAGCTTATAGTTCTCTTTAGATTCAATCGCATGAGAAGAATTATACCACTCATGATTTAGATCTTTTACATAGTTATACATTCTCTTAAGTGTTGGTGACATTATATTTTTTGGAAAAGGTTCACAATCTTTTTTAAACATAAGAGGTTGAGCTATATATTTTCTCATAAGTAATTGAATCTTAAACAAAGGTGGTCGGTGGAATACCTTTATATGTTTGATGTCAATATTACCTATATCACTGGAAAAGGGAATATCATAATATACTCTCTTAGTAGTAAAGTTTCATTGTAAGCTATTTTGGAATTGAAGGAAGAGTGAAACCTTATTAGATTTTTGCTCAAATGCATATGGATGCTCAGGAGGATGTCTCAATCATGGTTTTCACCAATTTTGAGTTATCATCATCACTCCTTGAGTCTTTTATATATATTTACCAATAGGATGTTGAGTTCAAAGAAATTCAAGAAACCCTATATGGTGGGGATACAATTTATGGTCGATCACTCTCTTTAGATGATATTATCAGTTTTGGGGATCAGTTTATCATCCCAAGACATGTGAGAAGTTTTATTTTGATTAATTTTCATATTTCATAATGTTCCATTCATATGAGAACTAAAAATATGTATTATGACATTATAAGATGATTCTAGTGGTTGGGTATGAAGCGTGACATTGCTGACCATGTGTCCCATTGTTTCACCTACCAACTGATTAATATAGAGTATCTAAAACCTTCTAGTTTTCTCTAGCCTCTTCCAGTGCCAATTTAGAAATGGTAATAAGTATCCATGGATTTAATTTTTGAGTTACCATGGACTCCCTGAGGGAGTAATTCTATCTTGGTGGGGATTGATCAGTTTAAAAATCCATCTCATTTTATTTCAATCAAATACACCACAAAATTCAAAGATCCGGTTAAGTCGCATGTGTAGGAAGTCTTGAAATTACATGGGGTTAATTCTACTATAGTTTCAGATAGTGATCCTATTTTTACTTCTAGGTTATATTGAAGTCTCCAAGAGTCAACGAGGACTCATAATAGATTGAGTAAAGCTTATCACCCATAAATAGACAGTCTGACTGAGTGCACAATTCTAATTTTAAAGGATATGGTCTATGCTTTTTTCTTGGATTTTGGTCGATATTGGGATATCCATATGGGACTGGTTGATTTTTATTATAACATAATTTTCAGTCATTGATCAGAATGGATTATTTTGAGGCTTTGCATGGTCACCCGTGCTGATCAAATATTTGTTGGTAAGGGGTGTGTGAAGATTCTTTGGTGGGACAAAGTTTGGTTCATGAAATTTCTATGAGAATTCATGATATACATCAGTGTTTGGTTACAATTCAGAGATATAATTCTTATGTAGATAAAAAACATCATACTTTGTATTTTTCTATAGTTGATCATATTTTTTTAATATTTATCCTCAATTGGGTTTCCACTAGCTTGGAAAATAGGGAAATTTGGCTCCGAGATATGTTGGACCATTTGAGTTATTGGGTGGCTTGGGTAGGTTTATTATCAATTAGAATTTCTAGATCATTTGATCGGAATTCAAGATGTTTTCCACATATCACAGCTCAGGAAATACCATATTTATCCTTCTCACATTCTTATTTGGGAAGAGATTTAGTTATATTCAAATGTTTCAATTATTGGGAAGCCAGTTAAGATCATTAAATCTTAAGTGTAATCCCTGGTTGGGAATTATATTCTTTTAGTAAGAGTGTTATGGTGATATAGATTATATTATCATGAAAATTGGAAGCATGGGTTATTAATGAGGGAGAAGTTGCCCCACCTCTTTACCAGACATCATTCTTCCACATTACTTCCTAGGGATGAAAATTTTTATGGTGCAGAGTTTGTAACATCCCATTACCCACTTTTAGGAATTTCCCTTCTCTTTTATTTTTTTTTTTCACTTTAACTGGGTGCATCTTGGGACTCTTGAGGATGGAGAACATTTTATGAGTAAAATGAACTAAATTTTGGAGATAAGTGTTTTTTGAATTAATGGAATCCAGGTAAAAATGAAATGGATTTATGGGGTTGTTCTTAAGGATAAAGAATTCCCAAGTTGGTTTGAGGTTTGTATGTAGGAATCTATAGATTTTGAAGTCTGTTAGAGAAATAAACACTATGTAATGGGATTACATAATGTTTAAATTATGTAGCTAAGATGTTGTTAACTCGGAACATAATGTGAGGTGAGGGCATGCCTTGTAAAGGTTACATGCTATGTAATATTAAAAGATCAGTTTGTAATAAAAAAGAAAATGGGTTTTCACCATATATGAGTCCCATGGATTACATGATGTGTAAAGAGATTAAACACCATGTAAATATAACAGTTTTGGATTTTAGGGTGACCCTCAGCTAAAAATATCATTCATTCATCTTCACCTCCCTTGACTCTTAACCTAGATACTTTCTCCAATGATTTTTTGAGTCTCTATTTGATCCAGATGGATTCGTTTGGTGATTGATCACCTTTGTAGTTGGATTTCATCCATCTGGGTGAGTAATACTTTATGATTATTTGTTTACTTTGATTGTGGTAGAACTATTGTGATGTTATATTGTATTTTTTGATCCATTGTTAATTTTCCTCTTGTTTCTTTATAGATCAGTTATGCGATCTTGTTCTAGGTGAAATTCTTGTTGTTTGTGGTGTGGTATGTATGTATTCTTGAGGTATGTGTTATTTACTCTTATACTATAACCCTTTTGTTTAATTGGATCAATTCTACGATGTGTAGATTGATTCTAGGGCATCCATTATCACTGTTTTGTTTTTATTTTTAGTGGATCCCACTGTGAGTGTGTGCGACCTAAGATTCGAGGTAAGTGGTTCCGTATCTAGCTTGTGTTTGTAAATTGTATTGATCTTGTTTTTTATAATTATTTTATTAAATGAAATTGAATGATCTAACTAATTTGTTTTGTTTCCATGGAAATGGGTTTTTATTAATGTTGGTTTTACATGGTTTGGGTAAATTGAAAAGGGTTTTTCAAATAATTTTGAAA
Organism: Viscum album; assembly: GCA_963277665.1. Classification (NCBI taxonomy): domain Eukaryota; kingdom Viridiplantae; phylum Streptophyta; class Magnoliopsida; order Santalales; family Viscaceae; genus Viscum; species Viscum album. The sequence continues at coordinate 980,893,728 of OY728126.1, forward strand.
TGGTTTTATGAAATGGTTTTAAAAGAATGGTTTGTTGAAAAAGGCTTTATGAACTAGTTTTTAAAATAGAGAACATGGTAAGCCGTGAGTACTTAGTTTGAAGGAATAGTAATAGGTCTCATCCAATTTTAGGGGGTTTTCTCATGGGGTTTTTCTCTACTCCCTAGGCCCATTATTACAGGGACTTGTTAGACATGTTTGGGTGTTCACTTTCTGGGGTCTTCTTCTACTCTCTATAATCGATGACTATGTTTAGTGTGTTGATGTGTATTTGATTTTCTATGTTAGGTATGAGTTTCCTAGCTATCCTAAACTAGTGTGATCCCTGACATGATGTTACTTTTGATTATTATCCAATTTATACTATATTTTGTTTGAACTGTTTCATGGTACTTCCATGGATTTTATATGATATATGAAAATGATTTTTTAACATGATATATCTGATGTGATATATGGATATTAAATTATTTTAAATTAATTTACCTAATTTATTTTAAAATGTGTGAAAAAGAGAAATTAAATTGGTTTTCCATGATTTTGATATAAAAAATGTTAAACTATATCATTCATTGTTTTCTTTAATGTTGAGCATACTTGGATTATTGTTTAGAGTATTGATATGGAATACCTATATGGGACCCTATTGATTCTGTTAACTCACACCCTTTGTACCCCCTTGATGATGCATAGACTTGGTTATATCTTTAGATGTAGGGAAATACAAGGAATTGTTGTGAGGCAGGGAGGTTTTTTGTCTTCTGAGGTGAGTAGTTGGTGGTGAGATGGGTGTAGTTTACCCTTGTTATCACATAGATTAATTAGTTTATCCTATTTTAGTAATCCTTTTGGTTGGAACTATTCTTAGAGATTGTTTCTACTCTTGATTTATTTGGTATCCTCTATTTTTTTTCTATTATGGAATATATTTATCTTTTCTTTTGTTGTCTTTTTTGTGTATATATGTGTAATGTTGTTTCTTTGGGGTATGAAAAATCATTCCCTCTTTTTTTGTTCGATGTTTAGTTCTATTCATCAACCTATGGGGATAAGAAATTCCCTTTGGGTATGTGGTGGGGAAGGTCAAGTACTAGTTTGAGATGGTATTCAAGTCAGTTTGTTATATTCATAGGCCTTGAGAAACAATATACAATCATTTTAAAATGCATGTATTCTTTTAGTGATCATACTGATTGAATGTAGCATTTGTTTAGTGTTATATGTTCGACAAGGAAGGTCATTATCTTCTAGGATCATATCATTAAAGAGAGAAAGTAGTTCATTAAAAATAATGTCACTCTATATTTTTTCATATTGTATATTATATAGATTTATCTTGGATGATAATGTAGTATATTTAGTACAACCAGCAATAATTATTTTCCTTTCACAACTCTTTAACTTCTCATACAATTTTGTATAATCATGACGTTCATCTTCAACAGTCATTCTCATTTTCTTAAGATGAGCTTCATCAATGTTTACACCTATAATCATATCATTGATATAGTCTTCTTCATTATTAAAACATTTAATCATATTAGATGATCCAAAAAACATAGTGTTATCATAGTCACTAGCTACATTCACTTTTTCCCTATGATTATTCCAACATTTATAAATTTGATCTATTCTATGACAGATCAAGTGTTCTTCCAAATCCACTTGAATAATTAGTCTTGAATAATAATAGTGTAAACATGAAAAGGGGGTTTGAGAAGGGCCATATGTATTATCTTTTAAAAAAATTATAAACTCTTTCACTACATCCTCATAATAATTCTTTATATGAATAAAAATCATCCATTTTCAATTCATATCCATTATATTTGTTTGATTAATATTAATATTTAACAAATTTAATAAAAAAAATTATGAGCTTAGAACCCAAAAAGTTCATTCTTAACGAATCATTTAAGCTACCACAAGCAATTTTTCAAAGATAATAAAAGCCAGATGTTGCGTATTGATATTGTTTTATAGTAGTGGAAATCGTTGAAGGAAAGAAATGTGTGATATATATAAAGTTACAAATAATCTAATTAAATTTTCATCTATTGAAAAATAAAGATATCAAGGATAGTTTCTGTTACTTTGTTAGGTGAGATTACAACATGAGGGTGGATTTTCTGTTAATTCATTTATTCACCTTTTACATGGAGGTTCAGGTGGTGTTTTATCTATGAGACTCTTAGAATCCAAATTTTATCATTTTATAGATGATAAAATCTTTGATAGGGCCTAATGACATGGTCATTAGAACCAAAAATTCAAAGAACCTCTTGAATTTAAATCCAATGAAAAAAAAGAATTAATCTAGGGTTCTCAAGATACTAGAAAAATAGATGAACAATATAATTTGGGTTTGATGAATGCTTCAAATTTAATCAATCCATATGGATAGTAAGAAGCCTCAATAACAAAAATATAAATTCTTATTGGGGTTGGGAATAAAAAACAACTTTAACACTAGTTGAAGAAGTGTCCTAATGGGATTAAAAGAAATCCTTATCTCAAAATAATGATTGAAGTATAAGCCCAAATACTAGGGATAACCTATAAATGAAACTTATCCTTGGTGGAACTAACAAAGAGGATCAAATCCGGAAAAATTCCAAAGTGGAAACTAGGGAAAAGATCAAGAACACACTAAAAATAAAGACCCACTTGATAATTGGAACCAAGTTTGAAATGAAAGTGGAAGAAACCATTAATGGAGTCATTAGGGGGAAACAACTATTACAAGTGAAAATTTACAAAACTAATAAATTATGAATGAAAAAGAATGTGAATTAACCTACTTAATAATGATCTGAAACATTCTATTATGTATGATCACTTATTGTATAATTCTTAAAGATGAAATTTTTCACAGAGCATGAGGTTAGTGGTTTGTGTTTAATTTTTTTGTCATATATTTTCATGAAAATGAAAATATAAAAGGGATTTTGGTATTCTATCTCTTAATGGAAGAAAATGGGAAGAGTTTTATTTATTTTAGTCCATGTGAACTATAAGCATACCTGGAAGCTAGAGCGGATTACTATATATGCAATGTAAAAACCATGCTTACTTATCATTTGAAATTTACACCTTACATGATAAGTGGGAAGGGTTTTTAATGTATATAGATGGTCCTTTAATCCATATCCTCATTCAATTGGGACCTATATGAAATTAGAGTGTGAAATTTGAAAAAGAATATCTCACATATGATTAGTTCAATGATATATCATATGATTAAATAGAGAGAAAAAATTCAAAAAAAGTAGTGAGCAATTGAAATAAACAAAAGGGAGGATTTGATGTTTATTCATTTCATAACTTGGTATGTTGTGGGATAGGTAGTGTTTCTATGAATTGATTATTAGGAACTGATGTTTATCTTTCTATAGATGATGAAAAAGTTGGTAGGTTTTAATCATGTGGTATTGAGAACCCAATTTTTGAAGAAACTCTTGAATTTAAATAAAATGAACAATAAGTCTTCGGATAGGGTCCCCATGTTCCACTACCATTTCATAAATTTCACATTTTATCAAAGGGACCTATCAAAAACCCATGAAAACTAATTCAATTAATTAAACACCACATGCCTATTTAAAAAATTACATTTATTAAATCAATGTAAAAAAAAATTAAACAACCCAAGAGGCATAAAAAACCATCACTATCATCATAATAAGGATTTAAACAATTAAATCATCTTTTATAAAACATGTAATAAAATTAAAAAATCCAACCGAGGAATTTTAATTTGAAAGGACTACTAAATTCTAAAAAAACAATTAATAGAATCCAATTTTTAAGATTTTTTTTAAAACCAAGTTCAAGATATAGAATTTGAGTTCCTAAACCACTCTTTTTCCTTACACATGTATGCTTTTATAAATATAGATACTACTCATACTATTGCACATATTCATACTTCATTGTTTGAAGGTATATAATAATGTATCTATATTTATATCTATTTAATTGTGTATAAGTATCAAAAGTTTCATGAAATAATTTTTTATTAAGAACTATAAATATAAAAAAATCAGTACAAATCATATAAACTAAATTAAACCCATTTCAAAATTCTTATAAAAATTATAAAAAAATTATAGATATTAAAATGAGTGGGGTTCTTCTACCTGGTAGTGGAAGAGAATGGGTGGAATTTTTTTATTTTAATTTGTGGGAGAAGCATACTTAGAACATGAAGAAGATTACCATTTGTGCACTACAAAAAATCGGCCTACTTAACATTTGTAGGCACCACCTTACATGATAAGTGGGAAGAGATTTTTCGATGCACAGCTAAGAGATTCATTAAATCAGAGTGAGAAATTATAATGAATGAGTGAAATAAACATGAGGTCGAGGAAGAGGGTGAAGAAAAAATGGATTGAGGTGAGGGATATTGGGTTGAGAATTAGTGAGAAAGATTAAGGAAAAATATGATCACTCGCATGTTCCATTAAAACCGTTTGGGAAAATTAAAAACACAAAATGATATTTGAGAGGGAATGTTGGATCACACATTACTTTTGGTTTGAAAGTGTGATCCACAATAGGGAGACCACACGATGGTTGGGATGGATATGAGTGAAAGTTGGATATGACCTCGGTGAGGGGACATGGAGTTGTCATTTACGTGCATAAATGGTGGTGCATGGGACAAGCTGGTGAGGACCATAGTGTGGGGTCCAGGATGGAGATGATTATTTCACAAACATGTAAAGACATTAGGATGCAGGGAGAGCAGAATTTGGGTTGTGGGGTGGCTATAGGCTTCGAAATGGGGACATGTTTCTAGGGGAAGTTGGAGACAACATGGAGTGAAAATTTTGGTGAGTTCTTTTTAGGATGGTGGCCAGGATGCGTGAGGAGAGGTGGTCATTATATTATGCCTCCATTGGATTATGTTCCTTTGTTCCATTTTGTTTTGGATATTTTTTATTGTGGGATGATCAATGCTGGAAGATGTAGGACAACATATGATGGTGTGGGAAGATATTGGGTGTAACTTCCTTGGACCCCATGGGCTTTCGATATCACGGGATGTAGATGATGAGAAACTCCCACTTATGATGTGTTGACTGGCACCTCCAACAACGAGATTTGGGGAAAACTATGATTGTGTGAGTGATGATGATGAAGGGAACAACAATTTCCCCATGAGAACATTTTTTAATAGTAAACAACAGTTGGCACTTCTTCTATGATGACCTTGGTTGGAGTTGTGTCAGCCAACCACATCAATGCAGTCGAGTACATGAGGTTTTTATGGCTGATAGCTGTCAACTGGCTTCATGGCCACACCGGCCGGTGCAAATGTTTCTAGGCCTTGAGGCCTTTATAATGTGGGGTTTTGAGACTAAAAAATGTGGGTCTATAGGACATGATGTGTGGATCTTCATGTCAAAATTTGTTCTTTTGGGTGGAATTTTTTTACTTTATTGGTTTGGTGGTATTTTTTGTGTCAAATGCTTACTGGTTCCTGTTTTTTCATTTTATTTTCATTAACAAATTTTAGGCTTGAGAGAGCTCGGTACCTGAACCTTCCTGATTATAAAACAGGGCTTCTTATTTTATGCTCAATAAGGGGGCCTTTTCCGTCAACCTTTTTAATATATATATATATTTATATAATTATAAATATATTTATATAACTGTATAAATATATATATATATATATAATATTTATTATAATTTTATAATTATTTTAATATATATATAATTATAAATAGAATAAATATATTTATTATTTAAATATATTTATTATAATTTAAATATTTTTAAAAAATATATTTATAATTATATAAATACATTTTTAAAAAATTATTTAAATTATTTATAATTATAAATATATTTATAAAATTATATTTATTTGTATAATATATATATATATATATATTAAAAAAGTTGGGACCAAAGCCTCTATATATTATGAAAGCAAAGACCCATTTCTATCTATGTAGAGGTAAACCCATTACATAGCCCGTAGGCCTAAGGCTAAGTGACCCATGAATATGGTCTGAAGGCCACGAGGCTTGAAAGCCCTAAGTTTAGGCCTAAAAGCCCATTTTTTGGCCTAAAGGCCTCTCCAATGAATAATTTTGCTGCAATAACTGGGATACTATAATACCTGCTACATTATTGTTGTCGCTACAATGTCATCACTACTACAGTTCCACTACTGTTATAGTTCCGCTACAGTTCCCTACTATAATACTCGGGAAATCTCTCTATACAGTTTTGAACCTCTGTCTTTTGGATGCAGGATTAAAAGGTTTACCACTCAGGCACCACCCTAAATACATATTTATGTATATATATAAGTGTAAATATAATAAATATATTTATTATTTAAATATATTTTTTATAATTTTATAATTATTTAAATATATAATTATTTATTTATAATTATATAAATATTTTTTTAAAAAATTATATTTATTTATTTAAAATTATAAATGTATACTTTTATAAATATAGTAAATATACATTTATAAATGTTTATTTACAATATATTTTTATAAATATATTTTTAACATTATCAATGAATATATAATTTTAAATTCCTAAATGTTTAAAATGAGTGAAATTGAATAATTAAAAATGAAAAGACTTTAAAAATATTAAAAAATGGATAAGTTCTATTAATTATACAAATTACAAAAAAATGAATATTTATTAGAATGATGATGAATATATATTGAATTTAATAAAACTTATTAAATAAATATGTATAAATTTTAAAAAAATGAATAAATTCTAAAAATATCAAAAATTAATAAATATAAATAATGAGAAAGATTAATATTAGCTAAAATAATATAAAAAATGATTAAATAAAATTAAAAAAATTACAAATATATTAAATATTTAAATTAAAAATTTATTTTAAAACTATTTATAAAATAATTTAAATATATTAATTATATAAATTTCAAACTTATTTTAAATATTAAAAATTAATAAAAAAATGAATAATATTATTTATATTAATTAAAAACTTATTTAAAATATTATATGTATAGTAAATAAATATATGTATAAATTAATATTACCGAATGATTAGATTCCAACAAATATAAAAATCAATAAATATTAAAAATGAATAAATAATATTAAATAAAATAAATATTAAAAATGAATAAATAAAATTTAATAGAAAAAAATATTTTAAAAATGAATTCATATAATATTAACTAAATGAATTGTAAACATGTATATAAATGAAGGAAATATTAAAAGTTCATTTAAATAACTAAATTATAAAAATTTCAAACATTTTAAAAATATTACAAAATAAAATTATATAAATTAAAAACATATTAAAAATAATAGTTGGTAAAATATATATATGTATATAAAAGAATAAATTCCAAAAATATTATATAAAAAATAAAAAAAATACACCTCAAATGTGAAATAAGTACATTCCATACATACACATGTACATATGTTCTATAAACATATATATACATCCCATGTACATGTGAACATATATACATACAGATACATACATATGTTTATGTAAAATACCTATATATACACATACACAAAAAACACACACACACAACATAATTCATACACATATATGCACATTGATATTGATATTAATATATTCCAAATAATCTTTTTTTATTCTTTTCATAAAACCACTTTATGGGGAAAAATGAGAACCCGCACATAGTCCAAGCATCACTCAATTCAATGGTCATGAAATTCAAATTTCAAAATGAAAATCATATGAAAATTTCATGGGGCACATATCCCGCAAATCCTACAATCAACATATCACCATCATCACTGCCATCAACAAATCACCATCATAAATGTCATTTTGCTGTCATAATATCATCATCGCCATCACCTATCATGAATGCCACGAACCAGACTAGGTCACCATCCGACCCAGTGCTCGACCCGGTCCGCGATAAGGCCCGAAGGGCATTCTCGATCCCCACGGGCTGACACAAATGCTCGGGTATCAAAACATTACATGGGAACAATTTACCCAAAATAAAAGACAAAAATAAAACTAACAAGATAAACAAACTGAAACTAGAAATAGACAACCATACATGCCTTTAAACTATAAACAGTTTTAAATTTTACAATTCAACTATGACACAAAGTGAACAACAATAAAGATAGAGAACTAAAACTCCAATACCAACCTCCAAATGAAGACCATCATCAACCAGAACCACCATCACTAAGAACGATGCCTCTACATGTGACACATAAACAAAAGGGTCTACATACACCCAAAAGTGTATGTAGGGTATGATCCAAGAGCCCAGTAGGATACCACCCAATAAAAATGTTCCATGCCACAACATCAAAAAGATAATTTAACATGATTATTTAAAACCATACTTTTAAAACGCTATTAAGGAAAACATTTAAAACCTAAAAGTGAAAATTTAAGAGTACTAAAAGAAAAAAAAACCATTTCAAAATAATACTTTAAAATGGAAGGTAAAATTTATAACTAACATGCATATACTCAAGTGGTCCTCCGTATGCCGACAGAAGGCACCACGCCATGAATAGTAGAGCACTACGGGTAAATCCTCTAAGGTTTATCTAGCTCGAGTGGGTCCCCAGAACCTCCTGTCTCGGTGAAACGTGGCTTAGAAACCACGAACCTCAGCAAATGTGGATTAAAATACCACAAACCTCAGAAAACGTGGCTTAGAAGACCAAGACCCACAAAATTCATATGTTTAGTTTTTGTTGGAATCCTCAATCCAGCTAAGTGAAATAGGGACGATACCACTCCGGATCACTAGTGCACTAGTTCTATTCCTCCCACCTAGATACTTGGGATTTTCCTTGTGCTCAATCAAGTTTCACATTCACATTGTATATTGATTTCTCATATCACAAACCAAACAAGACATTACACACAAAAGACATCATTTTCATACCCAAACAACATTCCAAAAACTCACACATACCAAAATACCTTTCAAAAATATATTCATCGTTACCAAATCATTCCGCAAATCCACATTTGGAAACACTCAAAGAAGAACATAAACAATATACACAACTTAGAAAGAATTATTTAAATAACATAACAAGGGACGACACAAATAAACACACCGATTTACAAATAGGAAAGTCACTTCAAATCACTTGCTTAACACATTCACCTTAAAACTAGTTTCACACCACTTGCACAATTAAATGAACCATTTCCTCCACTTATAAAACACCACCAAGTGACGCAAAGTGGGTTTACACAAAAAACATATATTTTTATATAAACATGCTACTTTAAATACAAACACATATTCAATTTTTTTCCAAACACTACATTCAAGCCTTCTCAATAAACCAATAAATCATTTAACTATTTGTTAAATCATTTCAACATAAACCAAGAAAACATTACACCAAAAACCACTTAAATAAACAATTTCTCTATTAATAAAACAACACACATGCATACCATAAGGACTCACTTTAAAACACACAAATATTAGATTCCAGAACCATTTGAAAATCAATTGGACATCCCAACCCTTCTAAAACCCCATTCACACCCCTAGATCATACTCAGGGTTCATAAGAAAAATAATCATGTCAAAATAGTTTATCTTCTTTAAAAAAACTCAATTTAATCACACTCGCACCTCAAGAATTCTTGAAAACACAATTTTCACACCTTAAACAATTAAATAAAACATGTCTAAATATTTTAACAACACAACTCACATGAAATACATTAGAATTTACTAAAACAAATTCAAATTCATCAAATATTCATATCGAAGAACGTACAAAAATAAAATTCCCATCATGAAATTAATCATTAGAACACATTGTAATTTAATTAAGGATCAATTTAAATCATCTAAAGATGGTATGGCATGGAACCACCTAACATTGGCGCTGAATTTCCCACAAATTTATGCGAAACTCCAATCACACCATGAACACACCACACAAAGATCAAATTAAACCCTAAGACAAGAATCAAACAAAATAAAACATCAAAAACGGACCAAAAACCATCTAAACCCTCACCCGTTAATCTTCCAAAGGAGGAAACCACCCAAAATGAATAAAGTGCACCTACGGCGGGAATATTGGGAGCTAGACGTAGCTTAATGGGAACCATCAGAGGTGCACCGTGATGGAAAAAAAATATGGCCAGAAGGGATGGAGGCTGGTAGCCATGGGGGGGGGGGGGGAGCGGCACAAGTTGGTCGGCGTGCGGGGGTGAGACATGAGGGGAAGGTCAACCATAAAGAGGCTCGTCTGGCGAACGGTGCAGGCGAGGAGGGAAGGGGGTGCAGCGCCAGAAAGGGGAAGGGAGGGCGGCGAGCTGGGTAGGAGGCAGGGGCGCGATGGCTGTAGTCCGGCATAGGAGGGGGCAACGCGACGGGAAGATGGGAGGTAAGGGTGGTGAGATGGGTACGAGGAAGGGGCACGATGGTTCTAGTCTGGTGTAGGAGGGGGTAGTGTGGTAGGAAGATGAGAAGTAAGGGGGTGTGTTGTGACGGTGAGTGGGGAAAAAGGGGGTAGTGCAAACCCTAGCACAAAAAATAGAAAGAAAAAAAGAAAGAAATGAAAAGAAAATAAAAATAAATGGAAATTAATAATAATAATAATAAAAGTAATAATAACAACAATAATAATAATAATAAACTAAAATAGAAATAATAATAATAGCTCAATAAAATTATACCCTCAAGGATAATTATAATGATAATATTATTAATTAAAATTTTAACAATTCTAATGATAATAATTAATGATTATCATAATAATAATTTATGGCGATAATATTAATACCATTAATGACATTGATAATTTTGTAATAACAGTTATAAAAACAATGACTTAATAAAGTGTTAACAATATTAATAATGATAACTTAAAAAAATCTATACACTTAACACTAATAATAATAATAATAATAATTTAAATTGGAATTAATAATAATAATATTATTAGAACCATTCTTAATTTATCTTATTTCATTAGTTAATCATCGGGCAGGGCGTGCGGTGAACCGGGTGAGGTCGTGTGGCAACCCAGGCAAAGTTGTGCAGCTTCGATCGTGCCTCGCCTGTGCGTCGGACACCGCCACACCTAAAATATTCATTTATCAGTAGAAAGTAAAAAATTTAATCAGGCACATCCCACACTTCGACTAAGATTTGAAAAGTAGAATAAAAACAAAAAAAATAATAAATAAAAATTGTTTTAGAAAACCGGGTGTGACAATTCTCCCCACCATAGCGCTTTCTGTCCCCAAAAAGCCACAACTAAGATTGAATCCCAAATTAAAAGACAACACCCCCTTAAGGTTCAAAGAGGATCCCCACCAAAAAAGAAAGGGAAGACAGGAAAAATAATCGTGCTCAGAGAAAGTGACTCAAAGACAACTTCATTAAACGCGTAAAAATACTTTTTGATATGTGTCTCCCTCCCAAAAGAGATAGAACGCCTCCAGTTGACTGATCAAGGGAAGGAATTCTTGCACCCAAGGAATCCAACATCACAAGATGAAACATCTCAAGCACTATTAAACAAAAACCACACCATTTTTCTAGAATGAACAAATGAGTTCAAACCATGTCTAAGGAACACTCTTATCACTCATCACCAAGCCATCTATTTGAACAAAACTAAAAGGCCAACAGGGGGAAATCCCAAAAGGGCACCCCACCATTAGAAACTTACCGACGCCTAAGACGAGACTAGAAAAATAACACGATGAGGCCCAGGCAGACTCCCCACCATTATGAAAAGAGCCAACACCTACTCATTCCAGAGACACTTGTGTGAGACCCATCGTGGATCTCCCCACCATTAGAACTAACAGAAGGTACAAACTTTTAAAAAATTTGATGGTGACCAAAAACCCCACCACAAGGGGAGGGGAGGGTGGGGCCCAACTACCAGGGCATCAAAACCTTGACCTAAGACCAACCAATATCACTACATCCCTAGATGATCACTATTCAAATCTGAGGTCTATTTACCTAAATGACCCCATGAGGTCCACTAAATGTGATTACATTCGGGGAGATGCCACCCCCAAAACATTAAGGTAATGAGACGACCATGCTTCCTTGTATCTACAGGAAACATCACACACTCTAATGGGTCATTCGGAACTGAAACTCTATAAGAAGCAATTTAAACTCTCTTCACCTTCAACACCAATGACCGAAATGAGGTCGGGATCCCACACACTCTCGGGGTTTCTGACCATGTTCTAGCATCACTTCGAGGCCTATGGATGGAGCCCGGATGTTTGAAGAATCTGTTACATCACAGTCAGTCAGGGAAGACTCCTGAATGGAGCTTCTCCCTTTGGTGTCACACATAACCACACCGAAACACTAATAAACACAACACACCACGTCATACAACTACTCTCTCACAGAACATCCACCAGAACAGAGGTTTAAATGATGCACATGCATCACCTCTTCACCTTCACCATGAAACATAAGAAGGATAGATGCACAAAAAACACTACCCTTTGAATAGAAAAATTAGAGCTCCCTGAGAGGACACACTCCTATGAAAACAGGTATTCCCGAAGGATCTTATGAATTCCACCTTTTCTCTTCGAAGAGAACTCACACCGTAATATGTCACCAAGAATGAACCCCATAGCCGATGAATGCATTTCAAGCCTTTCAAGACATTGGTCAGCACCAATAATTCTGAACCACCTTCACCCTTCCCCACTGGAATTCCTTTCACCGTTTCTGGGGGAAAACCTTCTGACACAACAGTGTCGAACTGCATACTCAACGAGTCAAACAAATCAAAAGACCAAAAATCCATTCAAATTCCCTCCCATCTGTCATTCATCTATGAGAGGATATACTTAACCGAAAATTAAAAAGGGATAGACTTAGCATGATCACTAAAAAGAGAGTGTCCTTTGATCTACTAGAGGGTCGACCAATGGTGAATTGTCTGTGGTCGCACTTCAATCGCATGTTAACGCTTTATGAGGGGGTGTGAACTATTCAGGAAAGAAAACCATGGACCCAATGAAACTGGTCTAATGGTCAATAAATACTACAAACGAACACTAAACATGCAGGGGGAACCACTACAGGGGCTTCCGAAGCACTTTTCAAAGAAACTACTAACCACACACTTTCACCCCAAATTACCAATAAGAATTCAGACTCAAAAAATGAATCAGTAAAAAAAGCTCTATTGGCATGGAATGACTCACATCCAACATTTCCAAAATACAAGGACACACCACACAATCACCGGTTATTAAAAACAATTTTTTTTCCTTTAATTTTTTTTGAAAATAAACGAAGCTAGTGGGTAGCGCAAACACCAATGGTGTCCCATGGGCCTCACACATGAATATTCTCATGCCACATTGACACCCACCTCATATCCATCCAGGACCTCATCCTCTCATGCCATTAACCATTTCCATTTTCTTATAAACTCATACATGTGGTTTTCCATGAGATCACCAATGATCAAAACCAGACCTTTCAAATTTTCAAAACCAAACATTCAACCCACACTTCTCAAACCTTACACATAATTTCATTTTATTAAGAGCTACATTTGAAAAAAATTTCCAAGACCAAATCATTTTTACTTAGAAACTAGATTTCCACAAATCCAAAACAAAGAGACAAGTAACGATGTAAGAGGAGGCTAGTGTTGGTGGGTGATTGAGACATATGGTTAGAGATCATATGTCAATCACGCCACCAGCACAGAGAGTATTCTAGTTTTGTGTCCCTGGCTCCACATGGCTTGCCAGACCCTGCGAGCTCACTGGGACCACTGACATTACTCCCCATTCATTTCCCCTAAACAAGATTATTCACAATGACCAATGACTCAGAAAAACCTCAAATTACTCTGGTAACTCGAGTCCTGCCACGAGGTGTGCTGGCCAGGCACCTTGCTCGTAGTTAGAACGTCGAGTTCTGACACCCTTAACTTTGATATACCTTGCCTATATACTAGAAGAACATGACCCAAGAAGCAAAACCTCCCTCTGATACCATTTTTTCACGAACCAGACCGGGTCGCCATCCGACCCAGTGCCCGACCCGGTCCACAACAAGGCCCGAAGGGCGTTACTAATCCCCATGGGTTGGAAAAAGTGCCCGGGTATCAAAACATTACATGGGAATGATTTAACCTAAATAAAAGATAGAAATAAAACTAACAAGATAAAAAAAATGAAACAAGAAACAGACAACCATACACACCTTTAAACTATAAACAGGTTTAAAGTTTACAATTCAACTAAAACCCAAAGTGAACAACAACAAAGATAGAGAACTAAAACTCTAATACCGACCTCCAAGTGAAGACCATTAGTAACCAGAACCACCATCACTAAGCACTATGCCTCAACCTTTGACACACAAAGAAAAGGGTCTACACACACCCAAAGGTGTATGTAGGGTGTGAGACAAGATCCCAGTAGGATACCACTGAATAAAAATGTTCCATTCCACAACATCAAAAAATAATTTAACATGATTATTTAAAACCATACTTTTAAAACGCTTTTAAGGAACAAATTTAAAAACTGAAAGTGAAAAGAAAAGAGTACTTAAAGAAAAAAAACCATTTTACAATACTACTTTAAAATGGAAGGGAAATTTATAAGAAACATGTGCATACTCAAGCGGTCCTTCTTATGCCGATGGAAGGCCCCGCACCATGAATAGTAGAGCACGGTGGGTAATTCCCCTAAGGTTTATCTAGCTCAAGTGGGACCCTAGAACCTTGTGTCTCGGTGAATCATGGCTTAGAAACCACGACCCTTAGAAAATGTTTCTTAGAAGACTACAACCCTCAGAAAATGTGTCTTAGAAGACCACGACCCTTAGAATTCATATGTTTAGTTAGTGTTGCAATCGTCAATCCAACTAAGTGAAATAGGGACGATACAACTATGGATCTCTAGCACACTATTTCTAGTCCTCCCACCTTGATACTCAGGATTTTCCTATGATCTCAATCAATTTTCACGTTCCCATAGTATATTTATTTCTCATATCACAAACCAAACAAGACATTACACACAAAATTCATCATTTTCATACCCAAACAACATTCAAAAAACTCACACACAGCAAAATACCTTTCCAAAATATATTCGTCGTTACCTAATCATTTCGCAAATCCACATTTGGCTACAGTCAAAGAAGAACATAAAAAATTCACACAACTTAGAAATAATTATTTAAATAACATAACAAGGGACGACACAAATAAACACACCCAATTAAAAATTAAAATGTCACTTCAAATCACTTGTTTAACACATTCACCTTAAAACTAGTTTCGCACCACTTGCACAATGAAATGAACCATTTTCTCCACTTATAAAACACCACAAAGCGATGCAAAGTGGCTTTACACCAAAAACATATCATTTTATATAAACATGCTACTTTAAATAAAAACACATATTCAATTTTTTTCCAAACCCTACTTTCACACCATAACAATAAATCAATAAATCATTTAACTATTTGTTAAGTCATTTCAATGTAAAACAAGAATAATTTACACCAAAAACCACTTAAATAAATAATTTATCTATTAATAAATCATCACACATGCATACCACAAGGCCTCACTTTAAAACACACTAATTTTAGATGCCAAAACCATTTGAAAATAAATTCCACATCCCAAGCCTTCTAAAACCCCATTCACACCCCTAGAACATAATCAGGGTTCATAATAAAAATCAACACGTCAAAATAGTTTATATTCTTTAAAAAATCTCAATTTAATCACACCTTCACCTCAATCATTCTTGAAAACAGAATTTTCACACCCTAAAAAATTAACTAAAACACGTCTAAAGATTTCAACAACACAACGCACATGAAATACATTGGAATTTAATTAAAAACAATTAAAATTCATCAAATATGCATATCAAAGCACACCAAAAAATAAAATTTGCATCACGCAATTTATCATTAAAACACATTGTAATTTAATTAGGGAGAAATTTAAATCATCTAAAGATGGTATGGCGTGGAAACACCTACCTTTGACGCTGAATTTCCCACAAATTCATGCAAAGCTCCAATCTCACCATAAACACACCACAAAAAAGATCAAATTGAACCCTAAGAAAAGAATAAGACCAAATAAAACATCAAAACCGGATAAAAAACCATCTAAACCCTCACCCGTTAATCTCTCAAAGGAAGAAAACATCTAAACTGAAAATAGTGCACCTGCGATGGGCATATTGGGAGTTGGACAGAGCTTAAAGGGAACCGTTGGAGGTGCACCGTGTAGGAAAAAAAAGATGGTTGGAAGGGATGGAGCTGGAGGCCATGGGGGGGGGGGGGGGAGCGGTGCAAGCTGGTCGGTCGGGTGGGGGCACGACATTAGGGAAAGTTCGGCTGGAAGGCCACTGGTTTGGTGAACAGCGCATGGGAGGAGGGAAGGGGTGTGGTGTCGAATATGGGTGGGGAGGGCGGTGAGCTGGGTAGGAGGCAGGGGCACGACGGTTGTAGTCTGACATAGGAGGGGGCAGCACGAAGAAAATATGGGAGGTAAGGGCGGTGAGCTGGGTAAGAGGAAGGGGAACGACGAAAAATGTCCGGCGTAGGAGGGGGCAGCACGACAGGAAGATGGGAGGTAAGGGGGTGTGTTACGACGAGGAGAGGGGAAAAGGGGGGTAGCCCAAACCCTATCACAAAAAAAGAAAGAAATGAAAATCAAATAAAAATAAATGTAAATTAATAATAATAATAATAAAAGTAACAATAATAATAATAATAATAATAATAATAATAAACTAAAATAGGAATAATAATAATTTCTCAATAAAATTACACCCTCAAAGATAATTATAATGATAATATTATTAATTAAAATTTTAACAATTCTAATGATAATAATTAATGATGATCATAATAATAATTTCTGGTGATAATATTAATACCATTAATGACATTGATAATTTTGTAATAACAGTTATAAAAATAACGACTTAATAAAGTGTTGACAATATTAATAATGATAAGTTAAAAAATATATATTCTTAACACTAATAATAATAATAATAATAATAATATTTTCAAATGACATTAATATTATTATTATTATTAGAACCATTCTTAATTAATCTCTTTTCATTAGTTGACCATTGGGCAGGGCGTGCAATGAACCGGCCGAGGTCGCACGACGACCCAAGAAAAGTCATGCAGCTTCGACTATGCCTCGCCCATGCGTCGAACACCGCCATTCCTAAAATATTCATTTATCAACAGAAAGTAAAAATTTTAATCGGTCTTAGCCCGCACTTCAACTAAGATTTGAAAAAATTAATAAAAATAATAAAAATAATAAATAAAAATTGTTTTAGAAAACCGAGTGTGACAGTGAAAGCTGAACCATCCTCTCACCCATCTTCTTCCACCATCCTCTCACCTGTCGCCAATGATGAAATCCATCAGAGTCCATTCATCACTTAAAGGTGCACTGCAATCCATCAATAATTAAAGGAAATGTAACACATAGAGCTGAAGGAAAAAAATCCCACGCCACAGTGCCTCCTAAAATGTCGTCGGCCACTCAAACAGCACCGCCCAAAGCCTCCTTCGGTACCATCACACTGGACTAACTAGGAAAGGAGTGATGAACCTTGGATCCAGGGTAGAAGTTGATATTAATATATAAATTCAAATATCTTATATTAATAATACATCATTTATATTCATATTATCTAAATTATTAATATATATATATATATATTAATATATAATATTTATTTTAATTATATACGTGCATTATTTAATTAGTGTTTATAAATAATCATTAGTTTTTTAATATATATGCGATAATTATATAAATATTAATAATATTTTTTATTAAAATACTTTATAAGTGTTATAAAAGAACTTAATAAGATGCACCTTTATCACTGCTAAAAAATGCATTGATAAAGAGTACTTTTATCAGAACTTTGTTTAGCAATGACAAAATTTTCCTTTATGAGCTCTTTTAGTTAGTGATGAAAAAGGTTACCATTTTATTAGTTCTTTATTTTTAGCAATAATAAAATTCAGTGCTCGATAAAGCATGATATGTGGTAGTGTCTATCTATTATCCATCTTATTAAGAGGGAAAGGTATCCCTCCTTGTATACCCAGGGTGTGAGTTCCTCTATCTCATCATATATTTAGGGTTTACTAACCATTATTTATCTAGGTCTTTAGATCCTCTATTTGTGGGTTTTATTAAATATATGGTCAAATATCCCCCATATACCCAAGGTGTGGGATCCTCTATCTCAACCTACAGGTATGGTCAGGTGTCTCCCCATTCAACCAAGGAAGGATATCCTTCATCTGTATTTTTTTGTCTCTTGACTGAGGTGTCCTATAATGTGGCACAAAATTCACTTTATGATTCCTATGAGGTTACATAGGTTTTTTGGTGGTGGTAGTTCAAATGCTTGATTAGTGGGTGATATGGATGGTATGGCAGGTGTATTACTCCCTCATCTGAAGAGCATGCTTTAATGATTAGAAGGCTCACCTTCTTGGATTTTGGCTATGATGTGGTAGTTTTAATGATTCGACACTTTTTGGTTTAGAGACTTGTTGGATGTACTATTTCCCTTGTGACATGTACTTATTCTTTTGTCTCATAGATTAATTATGTACAGTTCAGTGGATCATTTATATATCTTACTGGTGTTTTGGTTATATTTTATATTAGAGGTATGTGTGTTTCATGTTATTATATCCTAATACCTTCTATGTTGTTAGATATGCAAACTCGATGCTAGTCACCAACCCTTGTCCTATTTGAGGTGGTCTTGGGAGGATACTCTCAGCCAACTACCAGCCCAGGTGAGTCCTCAATGGGTTAGTCTATGTCAAGTGAGAATATTCTATAATTCATTTTATAATTGGTTTTTTTTGAAATTATAGAACAATGAATTATTGATTAATTCATGAGACTACAGGAGTATATATGTGAAGGATGAAGACATATAAAATAATGAGCCTGTATTGATAATAGAAAAGAACTTGATACTAATCTAAAGAAGAAAATGTATTTTGGTATTGAAGAACACTACTGGAAAACTAACATATACCAACGGTTTGGAACTGTTGGTATATGCCTCCAAACCGTTGGTATATCCTATACCAACGGTTTGGAGAACCGTGGCCAAGTAAGCCGTTGGGATAGGTCTATACCAACGGTTTTCCCAAAACCGTTGGTATAGACCTATCCCAACGGTTTTGGAAACCGTTGGTATAATTAATATGAAAATCTTTACCAACGGTTGTGGAACCGTTTGTATATGTATTTCAAAAAAAAAACATTCGCTGGGATTTGATCCCAGCACCCCTAGTTTATTATTGAACGACTTAACCACTAACCTAACATGACTTTTGTGTATATAATTACATAAATATATATATGTATTCTCATAATTATATTAAATTTTGATTTATATAATGTTCTGGGTAAGAATAAATGATAAAAAATCAAAGGATCTATACCAACGGTTTTGACAACCGTTGGAATAGATTTTGAGCCTGGATTTGGTTCTGGGTGAAGGTTGATTCATGGGTGACCTTTCCCAACGGTTTTGGCAAACCGTTGGGAAAGGTATACCATTTCCCAACGGTTTTGGCCAAACCGTTGGGAAAGATGTCCACAAATTGGACCTTTCCCAACGGTTTGGCCAAAACCGTTGGGAAAGGACCCCACAATGTGGGTTTTCCCAACGGTTTGGCCAAAACCGTTGGGAAAGGGTATACCTTTCCCAACGGTTTGCCAAAACCGTTGGGAAAGGTCCCCACAATGTGGGATTTCCCAACGGTTTGCCCAAACCGTTGGGAAAGGTGGCATCAAAGTGGGATTTCCCAACGGTTTGGCCAAACCGTTGGGAAAGGGAACCTATACCAACAGTTTTTATGAACCGTTGGTATAGAAGCGTTGGGAAAGGTCAGATTTCCAGTAGTGGAAGAAGAAGTCGATATGATTTTGTGGATTAGATCTAGTTTGTGAAAGTAGAAGTAGAAGGATAATAACAAGACTCATGATACACTGTATTATAGAAGTTTTAAATAGTTAGAAGTAAAAAAGAGGAAGAATAGTTGAGGAAGGTTGACATGCATGGTGTAACATCTTCCAATTTGACACTCTCTCACATGGACAAAAAGGGTCGGTTATGATACCTCAAGCACACCTCCCCATTTTCCAGAGGCTGCCGACTAGCAGTAGGGGTGTGAGATGTATAATGAGTATACTATACCCCATAGCATGAAGTATCATAGAAGTAGAAAATAAACCATACAAATCAAAGAGATCAATGTATAAACATTTAGGAAGACAACATAAATATCCAATTGAAATAATCCTATAAATAATAAGGAATGATGTAATTATGTGCTAGAATGTGACTAAATTTCATGATGTAAACAATACAATTAAAAGAATAGCATACTCAGATAAAGACTCAAATTTCCCCAATCCCAAACCACAAGTCAGTCCCAAATCCAAACTTCATCCCATCCAGCAAAAAAGTAATAAAAAATTTGATTTTCCCTTGTCCAAACCTACATCTATGTAATCTTCTTGGGTACCAAATGACGTCCTAGATAGGGTGTGAGTATAACTCATTTGGTCGACACCATCATGTCTAAACTAAAATATTCTGTTAATAAGTGTACGCAATAAAGCGATAAACAATTTTGTTAAATAATTCAATAATTAATAAGATACACCAACTATATGCCTCAACTTCATGTTGGAATATCTTTGAGCATGTCTTACAACCATGAAAACTATAACCATATAACCATGGTAAAATAACCTTCTTCGGTGCCATGACAAAATATCTCAGAGAATTTCTTACAACCATTCCAACAACCACCATATAACCATGGTATAGTCATAATAATCTAGGTCAAATACCTATAAGAATTACAACATGGGGCTGGGCATGGCCCACTCTCTATAATCATTATTGCATGGGATTGGGCTGAGCCCACACAATATTAACATTACAACATATAAG
Source organism: Viscum album (assembly GCA_963277665.1). Taxonomy (NCBI): domain Eukaryota; kingdom Viridiplantae; phylum Streptophyta; class Magnoliopsida; order Santalales; family Viscaceae; genus Viscum; species Viscum album. The sequence goes on from OY728126.1 coordinate 980,914,783, forward strand.
TGTTCAAGTTCCAAGGTCAAGCCTGATATATAAGCATTTTAGCATCGAAAAAAAGTCATGTCATACAACATGGATATCAGAATATCACATCATTTATATCAATGGTTAATTATGAAAATTATCATTTTTCTTTTAAAAACCACTTAAAATTATATCACAATTGATTAAAAATTATATCGATAAGAAATAATCCACAATTTAGGGATTCTATAACACTAAATCACCTAAGGTATCATGTCAATCTAAAAACAATTTAAAACATTATCCAATTAAATTATATTCATGGGTATCTCACACCCATGAGTAGCTATAATTCATGTCAAAATCCAATTGAAACCAAAGTACTTGAAGTAATAATCTCATTCACTTATTTAATTGATTTGGGAACACATTGCATTAGTATAATCACAATATTATATAAACTAAGCAATTATAAAACCATGGGGATAAAATTTAGACCCCCTACCTTTAACTGATGTTCCAACAATGCTTCCAATGACAAACACTTGTGAGGAATATGGTGCAGATGATCAAAAAGAGTTTCCAGATCAAAATGGATCAAGATCAAAACCAAAAATTCAACACGTCAAAGGATTTCTCAAAAATAGTTTGAGATCCAAGGGAGAGAAGGAAGAAACCTAACTAAAAAGATTTACCAGGAATTTCTCACACAAACGGGATGTCCAGAAGGGAATTTGGCACTCCATAATTTCTTAGAGGGTTTCCCTAGGTCAAGAGGATAAGATTTGTAGCTGATTGAAATGAGAAATCTACCTCACATCACACATTAAACAAAAGGTTAGGGAATTACATGTTGTGTGATGTAGTTACACGTCATGTAAATTTTTTAAATAGAATACACCAAAATATCCATCACCTCATATTTATTTAATTAAAACACCAATACAATTACATAACGTGCAGTACCTTTACATGGTGTGTAAATTTCCTAAAGATGGGTTTTCAGCCTATTTTCTCTTTAAGAAACCTGAACCCATTTTAAAGCTTCTCAACTTACCAAGAACCCATGCTTACACTTAACCCATTTATACTTGGACTCCATAAATTCAAACAAGAATACACACAAAAAAATTAGGTTATTTCCCCCATCAATTCTCTCCATGTGAATTCACTTCATTTATATCAAGTTTCCTCACAACCTAATACAATGTTTATTCAAACAACAATCAATATTGATGAAAAAAAATGAAAGAAAATATTAATGAAAAACTTAGAGAGAGACATACCTAGAAAAAGATGGGATCTTAAAACATCCCCACCTTATAATAGAACATCTCTAAGCTGATCCCAACATCACTTTGAGGTATCAACGAACAAGTTGGGATACTATGTTCACATATCAGACTCCCTCTCCCAGGTCTCCTCTTGAACTCGCCCATGCTACCACTACTCCAAACTAATGGTATAGTCCTACCCCGAATACATTTCTTACTACAATCCACAACCCATATCATATTCTCTTCAAAATATTCACTAACACAAATCTTGATGTCTGCTATGTGATAAGTCTACTTCATGCTTATATATTTGAGTGTTTAATGACTTTTTTTGTATTTAATTTATTATTCTTTCCAATTTGTGAGTGTATTAACTTGATTTATGTTTTATGGAAAGAAACATTGAATATGAGAAAAGGGAATGAGAAGTGGAGGAAAAATGAACATAAAGATAATTCGTGTCATGATTGAATCTCACGACGTGACAACTATTTTTTGAGGAATAAAAAAGCTGTAAAACTGGAAAAAAACACTATTACATGTTGTGTACCATAATTACACATCGTATCTTAATCAGGGAGTAAAGTCTCCACCAGAATAAGTCATGATGAGCATACATGTTGTGAACGACCAGTACATGTCGTTTAACTTAAGTACACAAAGTGACAACATTCAAAGCTACAAATTTATGAAAGATATTTGTGTAAGATTATTGCGGATGTGTAGGAAACACGAATAAGGAGTACATGACATGTAACTTAAGTACCCATCATGTAAGTGGTCAAATTTCCAAAATCTTAGCCCAGATCTACGCATGCATCACATAGATTCACAAAATGTGGATCGCCATTACAAGTCACATACCCCAAGTACACATCATGATAGATGTTGGGTAGAACCCAATTCAAGCCTATAAATAGAGGTGTTGGCTAGTGGTTCAAGGCATTCCAATTCAATTAGAGACAAAATATTAGAGCAAAGTTGTTGTTCCCTTTTCGAGTTATTTATTTATTTCTTTTCATTATGTTTTATTTTATCTCTCATTTTTGTTTTCTCATCACTAACATGATGGGGTAAACCCATCTAGTTCTAGGGTTATGTAAATTAAGTGGGTAAGGTGTGTTGGATGTGTTTATTTTAATTTATTTATGTATTCGGTTTGCGTAATTTATATATTTAAACTCTAATCCCTTTCTTTTTATTTTATCATGACCATTGATATTAAAATCTAAAAGGAACCTTAAAATTATGCAACTAATTACCCTAAAAGGAGGCATGAACATTATTAACTTTAAAGGAAATCAAGTTTAAATATGGTTTCAAGACAAACTCCATTTGTAGAAATCCTATATTACCAGACCAAGGGAAAAAGGGTATTGCCACATTAAAGAGGAGATACCATAACCATTGGATCTTTCTTGTCTTAACTCCAACACCAATCATGAATTAATCAATCTATATTGTAAAATCCAATTGCACCCAAACCCTGATATTACATTACCCTAGCACAATTTTTAAATCTGTTTTCACAACTAATCAATCAATCTGTTTCATTTTCACATCGCTTTCTAAAATCAATCAATTTCTTCTTTTCTCACATATTTCCGCAATTTAATAGAATAAACTTTTGAATTTATAATAAAAATAAATCACTGTATCTGTGATTTTGACCTCGAAATTACCAATACTAATTATTAATTGCTAGAGTAACATAGTTTGAGTTTTATAAATTTGTTTTTTATAGAACCGTAGGGAAGTAATGACACTCTATGGGGATATCACTATGTCTATCACATGTGAAGGGTTTGAATAATATCTCTATAGACGAGGCACATGGAACAAATCATTCTTGTCACTATATAATTGTGGAAGGGCTAAAAATATGCCACTAGACCGACCCTTTCCACTATCTCAAACAGGCCGACAAACCCGGGTGCTAACTTTCCCTATTTCCAAATATGGTGTCGACTTAGCCTAGGAAACACGCAAAGGAAAACATGATGACCAACCTTGAATTCCAGTGGTCATCTTAAATGGTCAGCATGATATTTTTTCCTACTCTACACTATCACCAACCACTTTCTAATCAACTGAATCTACTCTGATGTCTCTTATATGAGACTAGCCCCAACAACTGCTAACTCACCTGGCTCCATCCAACGAAGAGGAAAATGAAATAGACTTACATAAAATCCCTTGAAAGGTTCTATTTGTATTGATTATTGGAAGATATTATTATAATAACACTCCACTAGTTTCTTATGTTGCTCCCATGAACCACTAAAATTTAAAAAATAGGCCCATAACATATCCTCTAGAACCTGAATCGTCTTATTTAATTGACCATCAGTATGTAGATGATAGGTTGTTCTTAAAAGAACTCAAAATCATAGATCATTCTAAAGGAACTGACAAAAAATGAAATGCGAAATGATGATCTATGTTGGAAACAATACTCCTTAGAACACCGTGCAACCAAAATAACTCACGCATGTAAATACTTCCCAGATCATCAACTATAAAGGTTCCATCGAAAGGAAATAGGTGGTCTAACTTAGTCATTCGACCCAAAACCACCCATAAAGTGTTATTCTTATGGTTTTTCTAGGTAATACTCTAAAAAATTCCATTTTGACATCATCCCATCCCCACTTAGGAATGGAAAAGGCTACAAAATCCCAGCTAGCCTCTGATCCTTAGCTTTTACCTACTGAAAAGTGAATAATCTAGCCACAAATATATCTACCACCTTCATTCCAGAACACCTGTAGTTTCTATGGAGACCATGATACATCTTTTTCAAAGCCGGATGCACCACCCATCTAGAATCATGAAATTCTCTCATCATCTCCTCTTGTAAGCCCGTAGGAAGCCATATTGGGCCATAGAAAAGAAGATAATTTCCACTACTGAGAGTCCATCATAATGGTTTCTCCCCACCATATAATTTTTCTCTCAGAACTAAGCCCTCTGGATCAAAAAACTACTCAGTATTAGTCATGTACAAAAGCATCAGTATAACACATATCAAAGTCAGAGCCACTAGTCCTGAATACTCCTGAACATCTACATGCATGTCTACAAAAAGGTCCATTATCCTCCACTATTCTCAATACTCCCGTATTGCATTAACATATGTATTACGGCTCAAAAAATATATAATTATGTTACCCTTTCTTTTTGTATAATCCAATTCAAAGTCAAAAGGCTACATATACTCGACCCACCTCCTCTAACGAAGTTTCAATTATCGTTGAGAAAATATGTACTTGAGTCTCTTCTGACCTGTGTAAACCAAAAAACTCTCACCCATTGGAGAGTGTCACCAAAATCTTATGGAAGGTTCCACTACTTATAACTCTAAATCATGAGTAGGATAATTCCTCTCATGTGGTATCAGCTGTCTAGAGGTATAAGAAACCACTTAATCCTCCTAAATTAGAACTAATTTGAGTCTAATTCTAGATGTGTAATTATTTACAGCGTATTATTTACACAAAATAGGTAATGTGAGTGTATGTTCTAAGTTTATCCTACCTTTAAACTCTTAAAATGATCTCTCACAAGAATCATACCAAACAAGATTCACCCCTTTTTTGGCCATCTTAGACATTGGTGCTGTCAAATGGGATAAATCCTGGATAAAGCGTCAATAATAACCTGCTAAACCCAGAAATCTATGAATCTTGTAAACATTATTAAGATATTTCCAAGATACCATGGTTATGACTTTTTCTAGGTCTACTGACACTCCTTCCTTATAGATGAAATAGACCAAGAAGCATACTTTATTAATCCAGAAATTTCATTTGGTTAGCTTGGAATAAATCTAATTCTCTATCAACGTACTCATGATGATGTCAAGATGTTTGGAATGATCATCTGTTGACTAAAATTACACTAATATATCATTGAAAAAAATCACCACAAACTGGTCCAAGAAAAGGATGAAAGATCATATTCATTAAGGCCATCAATACCACTGGCACATTAGCCAACCCAAAAGGCATCACTAAAAATTCATACAAGCCATATCTACTCCTAAAAGAAGTCAGAGGTATGTCTGATGGTCTCACCCTTAACTGATGGTAATATGACCTCAAATCAATCTTGGATAAGATCTTATCACCTATCAACTAATTGAAAAGATCATCATTGTGTAGAATAAGATAATGGTTCTTAACTATCATCTAGTTTACCCTCCGATAATCCACACATAAGTGAAAAGACCCATTAGCTATATTGGAAAATAGAAATAGAGAAACCCAAGGAGAAGTACTAGGCTTTATAAATACTTTATATTCTAGATCTTCCTACTAAACTTTAAACTCTAAAAGATCTACTGGATCTATTCTATATGGTGGGATAGAAAATTTCTCTCCTCCCTACACCAAAGTCGATCATGAACTTGATATCTCACTTGGGAGGTAATCCATATAATTTGTTAGGATAAACATTCTAAAAATGGTATAACACTAGAGGGAAAGAATCTTGTTGTATTCCACAATTTTATATAGAATGAACTATTGTCTAAGATGAGAGGCAATCTTATCTACACTGAATTGGTCCTATATGACTAGCCTAAAAATGCCGCTCACCTTGGCTAAAAAAACTACCTACTTTTGGAGATATAAAAGTATCTCTACTCCTATAATAATTGATATGAGACTGGTATATAACTAACCAATCCATAACAAGAATCAAGTTGAAGTATATCATTTCCATCATGAATGGTTTCCAAAAGAAATAGAAACCAACAATGTCTAGAGAAAATTCCTTTCAAAGTTTGATATTCTATGACTGCACTCCCAACGGCATGTCAATAGTTAGAACACCATCCAAGATTTCAAAATACAAGCCCAAGCCATTTATAGAAAGATAATATCTAAAATAATGTGATTCTCTTATATCAAACAACACACAAGATAAGGTATGTGATACAAGAATTGGACCTCTGATGGTAGACGATCATACATCTACATTAGTTGAAGTAGTCTTTATAACGTGCAACTAAATTGTCCCTCTACCCTAGGCTATAGCCTAACTACCCCGAGATAATTCCCTTTCTTGGTACTATTTCTCATGAACTCGGGTACTAAGTCCCCTTGGCCTGAATGACTCAGTGGAACTCCAACTACCAGCCTGTTGAGGGGTAGCTGAGCCCCTTCTCGGCTTACATGCCTGTTCTGATCCCCTACCAATGGTTTTTTGTGGTAAATTAATTCAGAACCTCTAAATATGACTCATTATGTGATATATGCGACACTCGACTATGGGGAAAGGACACTGTGGACATTTTTGGACAAAATTTCCACACTAATAGCACTGAATGAAACATGGTCTTGAGATGGTTGTCCACTTCCCTAAATGAACTTACCACTACTACCTTGGTGGAAAATTTAAAAGTGGAACTTCTTTCCAGTCAATGAAGAACTCCTAGATTGCCCTATTGAAATAGTATATCCACTTATCAGGGCCTCTATCATATTTTATTCCATGATGAGTGTCTATTTCATTAGGCCCTCAAAACATCTTAAGAAAAAAACTTTTACCTATGATCTAATATCATAGTGAATACCTTTCTAAAAACCTATCATCACGGAGATATAATCAGTAGAAAAAGATGGATAAAATAATCACATGTTAGTAAAACATTCAGAATAGTACATAAATGACATCATGTGTTGCATCATATGCATAAACTCATGAGATTTTTCATTACTTAACATATCAGGATAGAAATGATGCAAGAAATTCATCTCAAATTCTTTCCAATATAGCTCATCCTTCTTCCCAACTTCCTCTAGAATATCCCACCAATGCTTGGTAAGTCCATGGATAATATATTCAGAAAGATTAAACATTCTATTTACAGGTGTATCAAGATGATTGAATATTGTCTGGAATGACTCAATCCATTACCCGGCTACTTGGGGTTCCTCTTCCCTCATAAAAATTAGCAGATGTTGTAGGTGAAACTCTATTGTCAGCTCATAAATAAAACTAACAAAATGAACGATCTCGTTTTACATGGATTGTATGACCCTCAGGAAGCTAGCGTGAAGCTAAACATCCATCTACTCCTCAAAAACTACAGGAATCCCTGGTTCACATATATTAAGAGAGTTTTGATTTCCAATATCCTGATGCTCAAGTCGAAAATGAGGAGGAGACATTTTCTCTATAAGACAAATTCACACCTTAGAGAACTAACTATCAACAAGGTCAACCTCATCAGGTTACTATGACATAGAACCACTGACCCCTAGTCTCTTTAACATAGCTTACATATTGTTTACCATGACACATATACTCATTTAATTTATCTAGTGAAATAGATATCTCATATTATAGTTCAATAGGCAAGTATATATCACATGAAAATAGATATACCTCTATCATGAACAATGCATGTCAATATATCCCAATGTGCCTATTATGATGAATTTATAACCATATTATTCCATACTGGGCAATGAGTATAAATCTCAACAAATAGTAACATTATAAAATAATAGCCTCCCACAACATGTGAATCATTCTTGGTGAAATAACATCAACAATAACAAGAACACAACACAAACAGAAATCCCATCCCAGGGTATATGGATTTTTCCCCATACATGGGTTGGATACTCTCACACACAATCTCATTACTAAGTCCCAAAAAAACTAGTCTTCTTTATACCTTTCCCAAATAGTAAATTAGAAGAAAAAAATAACCTAATCCTATGATACCAATTTTTAATGTTCGTCGATCAAGAACTCTCTCACATGGAAAAAAAGGGTCTATTATGAGACCTCAAGAGAACCTTCCCGTACGGTAGAGGCTTTCGACTAGTAGTGGGGGTGTGAGATGTATAGTGTGAATACTATACCCCATGGTATGAAGTTTCATAGTAGTATAAAATAAACCATACAAACAAAAGAGATCAAAGTATAAACATAAAGGATGGCAACATGAAGATCCAACTGAAATAATCCTATAAATAATAAGGAATAATCTAATAACATGTTGGAATGTAACTAAATTTAATTATGTAAACAATATAAAAAAATAATAACAGAATCAAATAAATACTCAAAATTCCCAGGCCCCAAACCCCAAGTCGGTCCCAACTTCAAACTCTATCCCATCTAGAAAACAAGTAATTAACCACAAGGTCCTTTTCCCTTGTCCAAACCTACATGCATGTAATTTTCTTTGGCACTAAATAGAGGCCCAAATAGGGTGTGTGTATAAATCAGTAGGTTGAAAATACCATGTCTAAAAAAAATAGTATAATAATAAGTGTATGGAATAATTCTGTAAACAAGTGTATTAAATAATTCATGAATTAATAAAATACAACAACCACCTACTTCGGCTTTGTGCTGGAATATATATGAACATGTATTATGACCATTACAACCATAAGCATATAACCATGGTAAAATAACCTACTTCACCTCCATGCTAGAATATCTTGGACCATGTCTTAAAACCATGCTAACAAACACCATATAACTATGGTATAGTCACAAAAATATGATTCAAATCCATACAAGAATTACAACATCTGGGTCAAATCCCTATAAGCATTACAGCATGGGACTAGGAATATTCCACTCTCTATAAGTATTATAACTTGGGACTAGCCCGAGCTTGCTCAATATCAGCATTACAACATATAAGTGTGTAAGTTCCAGGGCTGAGCCTGATATATAATCATTTCAGTATGGATCATAAGTCCTATCATACAACATGGACGTCAAAAGATCACATCATGTATCTCAATGGTTAGATATGTGAATTACCATTTTTATTTAAAAATCAACTTGAAATTATATCATAACTGATTAACAATTATATCAATAAGTAATAAGACACAATTTAGGGATTATATAATAGTAACCACCTAAGGTATCATCTTATAATAAACACACTTTAAAACATTATCCAATTCAATTATATTCTTGTTTCAATAACCCCCATAGGTAGACATAAGCTAGGTCAAAAGCCAGTTGAAGCCAAAGGACTTCGAGGAATAATCACATTTACTTATTTAATTGATTTGGGTGAACACTATGTTGGTGAAATCACGATATTTCATAAACATAAGATTTATCAAATAATAAGGTTAATATTTAGACCCCTACCTTTAATTTATGATACAACAATGCTTCCAATGGTAAACATGCATGAGAAAGATGGTGCAGATGATAACAAATAGGTTTTTAGATCAAAATGGATCAAGATGAAAACCAAAAATGAAATTACTCAAAGGATTTCAATGAAACAGTCTGAGAACCTAGGGAGAGAAGGAAGAAACATAACTGAAAAGACTTACCTAGGATTTATCACACAAACAAGATGTCCAGAAGGGAAGTTGAAACTCCAAAATCACCTGGAGGTTTTTCCTAGGTTGAGAGGAGAAGAACTATAGCCGATTGAAATAATAAATCAACCGCAAAAATATAGTTTAAACATAATGTTTGGGAATTATATGATGTGTAATGTAGTTATATGTTGTGTAAATATTTTTAAAGGAATATTACAAAAACTATGTCGCCTCATAATTATTTAATTAAAACACCATAACAATTACATGACGTTTAATGCATTTACATGACGTGTAAATTTTCTACAGATGGGTTTTTATCCTATTTCCCCTTTAAATAACCCAAAAACCTTTTAAATATTCTCAAATTTATAAGAACTTGTGTTAATACTAAACCTATTTATAATTGGACTCCATTAATTCAAACAAGAATACATCCCCAAAAATTAGGTCATTTTCACCAACAAATCTCTCCATGTGGATCCACTCGGGATTTCTCAAGTTTCCTCATAACCTAAAACCATGTTTATTAAAATAACAACCATCCACGATAGAAACTCAACCAAAAGAAAATATTAATGAAAAAATAATATAGAGAACTACCTGAAAAAATAATAGATCTTACACATGGAGTTCCTATGATTATTTATCAGCATTCAGGATCCATGGATTCCAAGTTGCGAGAATTTAGCGATCAGATTTTGAATAATACATGGGTGAAAGATTTTTTATAGAGACCAAGTTGTATATTGTTATTCTTGAAGATTTATAATAATTCAATGATTTTATTGAGGAAGAAGACCAAATAATATTGATTTTATGGCATAATAAGCATACTTATGATCTACTTAAAGAGTTTGTAGGTACCTTTGTAATACCATCCAAGAATACTAAAAACCATGGGATGAGATATAAATCTAGTGGGATTCTAGAAAGAATAATGAAATATTGTTTATGTGTGATATACAGTATCAATTCATAATAATTCATAACCACGACACTTTTAATTGATAATAAGATTATTATTGGAGAATCTATGTCTCCAAGTGAATCAATCACAACATAGAGTAAGTTTCCCATGATAGGGTCCAACCTTGTTAAATCACCATGTGCTACTCTTTACATAAAATATTTTCATTGCATGTGGTTGATTCATATTGTGTAAGATATTAAAAAATAAATTTATATCCTAATAGGTAATAGTGGTTTAAATACCAAAGGGTTTAGAATATTATAATAAAATTTGGAATTTGGTAAAAGTTAGTCACACATGATTCACCCCCTCTTAGGTGATCGCACAGTCTCCTAAGTATCTCACATCCAATGACAACAGCCACCACAATAGCCACACAAAAACCTCCTTTTCCTACACATCCATCCATTTCACCATTTTAAAACCACAAAATAGTAAATCCACAACTACCACATCAATAACCACATCTTTCCATGCTAACTATGGTAGACTAGCTACAAAAATATGTAACCCATTCCACATAATTCATATAAATAATAAAAAAAATACCAAATTAACCAATAAACAATTTTAGAAATAATAAACATTAAGAATCCCTCTTTTTAAACCATGAATTCATATTAATTGAAAATTTATTACATGATCTAAATCACCACAATTCCAAATCTCACAAAACAGATTCATTTATTTCAATAAGTGATTAATATTTTATGAAGGGTGGTTCAATCAATTTAATTCAAATAATAACAAATATATAACAATAGTAAGAAGAAAAAAAGTCAATCTTCCATAAATAATAATAAGTATCATATATTCATATAAAATGCATGTGAAACACCCCCCTTTCAATTTCATTTTGTTTAATTCATTATATTCACTATGTTAGTCCTTAACATCCACACAAGGAAATAAAAAATATGATACTCCCATAATTTATACCAAACAAAGAGGAAGAATTCTCAAATTGCCTACCTAAATGAAATCTTAAACAATTTTTGTATAAGAATAAAGGGAATGAGAATATCACAGGGATAATAAAATCTATTGGAAAATTCAAAAAATTATATCATAATAAACTTGATTAAAACCATGTCCCAAGGATAAAAAGATCTAATAAAATCCTCTACATCATCCCCTCTAAGATGATGGATAGAGGAGAAACTAATAATAAATGAAAATAAACTCACCATGGATAAAAAATGATTGGTATATTGAATCCTAGTGCTAAATACAATGAAAAGGGTAGTCAAGGTATCCAAAGACACACATATTATTGCTTAGGCTTTGATGGAAAATGAAATAATATATAATAAGTTTCATGGTATTCTGAATTCATATTAAAATTGGAATTTAATAAACTGTATCATTATAGGAAATGGTCATACGATGATGGGTCAAAATCAATCACACCAATAACAATATGGTTATAAAATTATTTAAAAAACAAATGATGTTATCCTTCCTTAAAGATTTACATATACATCTTTACTAAATCCATGAATATTGGATCCTTTTCCATACTCATCATAGATAGAACTCTATGATCCTTCCAAATTAAAGAAATCTACCACATTTTTTACCATTCATAGGGTGGTTGGGTATCATACAATCATAGTCCTTGAGCATTTACAACCATATCCTTTTACTCATGTTGAGATCCTACTATGTAAATATATATTTTAAACTCTTATAATCCATGTATATTTCATTAATTTCACCATACAAATAGTGTCTCTTTATCTGCAAAGAAAATATTATTGTTGCCTACTATGTATCATTAATTGGATAATTTTATTCATTGGTATTTAAGTTAATAGATTCATAAGAAACAACTATATCATTTATTATCAGTACACCTCCTAATAATTTTTTCAATGCATCATTGAATATAAAAATTCTTCCATCCCCATGGGTAAATTTAACACTTTTGAATTGATTAAAACAGTGTCCCATATCATTGTAATTGATGTGTTGTAAATTGATATCATATCTATTTCCTATATACCCATGATCTTGATAGAAACTATATATAAACTTGAAACAAACTTCCGCACCCTTTAGGAAATATTCTAGGTATTTCTTTCCATAATTATTTCATGCCAGAAATTTTTATCTTCCTTTATCCTTCTTTTACGAAGTCTCTACATAGATATCAATTTTCCTCTTTTTATGTTAATTTACATTGATAATATAAAACTTAGAGAACTCCTTTTTAGTTATGATTTCAATTTTCACTATATCCTTATATGATGTAAAATATTAAGATACTAATACCCTTTATAGGATTTAATTTATTCCATAAAAGAAGAGATCATTCTTTTATTCTGGATTTCATATATAATTTGTAATGTGTCTCGCTACTCTTGTAAATATAGCCTCAAACCTAGTATCAGTTTCCTCTTTATTTTTGTTATAAATTCAGAATTTTCCTTTCAATATAATATTTTTTATCTTTAGGAAAATATTTCTCAGGGAGTGATGCCTTAAAATAATTATACTATATAATTTTTATTTCTTTGTCTTTATAATTTTGAATCAATGATCACAATTGATTCAAATATACATTTAGATGATATAAATTCATAATAACCTTCTTCCTTTCAATATATCCTGAAATTATGAATAGTTTCAATAAAAATTTATTCCATTTCACTATCACTAATGGAATAGTTGTTCTATTGAAATATGGAGGTCATTTACTCCTGAAATGATTCATTGTTGTTACACCTTGATGAGAAGAAACATGTTGGTATATATAGGTAATGTAATTTTTCATAAACCAAGTCAACTTCCCTGATATAGTGATAATTTTCCCAAATATTACACAAACTTCATTTTTTTTATCAATAGGGAAATCTTTACATTGATTATGGGTATTAACATAGATTACTATCCTTTTATTAGTTTCTATTTTTAAACAATGACATATACTAATTAATTAATGAATAACATTATGAATTATGAATCTAAGTATATAAAAAATATTCATTTATTAAAATTTCATATTAAATATTCTATCCATTCTATAAAATTACTTAAACTTACAAATAGTTATCATAATTTTTTCTCTAGATATACTGTTATAAATATAGTTCCAAAGGTTTCTAATAAAATTTATCTCATATTAGATATATAAAAACTAACTTCAGTAACCTAGATATGATGGTTATTTTTTACAAAGACAACAAAATACATAGATCAATATATAAATGATCAAAAAATTTAATAGTCTCTTGATACTGGATACATACTTGATCATTTCATTATATTGGAATTTAAAGCATGTAGTAATAACATATAAAGATTTATTATTCCTTCATTTATTATACTTAGATAACATATGGTATTCATCATAGTTTATTAGAGAAATAGTAAAATAATATAAAGGGTTAGCTTAGATTCTCATTAAGGGATATAATACAATATAATCTAATCATGGAATAATCCTGAAATAAAAAATATAATAAGAATAAATAAACAACTAAATGTCATATAGATGAGTACATAAGACAAAAAATATCCATGAATGAAATAACAATAGAAAAATATAATCACATAGATAACAATAATATATCTCATATTTAAGTAATTTATAATGCAAGAAATCATAACCATTCTGTTCAGGCCTTCCATTAATACATCATAAATAAAGGGTCAGGATGTTCCCAATACTATATGATAGTATGTCTCATGAGACCCACCAATGCATCGAGTTCTTATATTATTATGATATCCTCATTCCACTTAATAATTAAAAATCATTCATTATATAAAAGAAATGAATATATAATAAAATATATAATGTTACCTATGGAACCTCTTACATAAACTTGGATAAGTAATCAATTATTATCTATATTGAAATAATGGATATATATATTCCCAATATTTTACTAGTAAAATGAAAGGTGTAAATTTTTATTTGTTTTATGGGATATATTATTTTCTATTATCAATATTATAATACATGAAATCCTTTCTTTGGTCAATCAAGAGTGGAATCAATGATATGAAATAAGAAATACCATAAAACAAGTGAACCTCACTATAAATGGTTTTCATCTTTAATGGTAGATATTTTTATTTATTTTACTTAGTATAAACTAATGGTTTCTTGAATTTAATATTATCCACCTACCACTTGAATCACTGGATGCTTCGGTAATACCTCTTCTACAAAATAGTGCACTAACCCCTCATCTTAGAAGTAAAAATGAGAGAAATGGAATCATTAGAGAGATTATCAAAAAAATAATGATCTATAGTGTCTCAAAATATGACCAAAGTTACTCTATTTTATATCCCTCATTCATTAAATAAAGGATTTGTATTTCTAATGATCCATACATTATTTAATGCCCAAAATCTTTGGATTCCACCTCATTTATTAATTTACTTTTAAAATTCCATAACAATTATTTATTTATCTCCTCATAATTATATAATGTTTCAATAGTTAAAAATAAATATGGTAATAATCATGAGAGAGTCAATTGAATTATATCATATACTATTCATCACATGCACCTTGAAATGGTTCTAAAAATGGTTGACAGGCACTGACCATAGAATGGTGACTTTCACCACATCATGGTTAATACATTAGTGCACAATACTCAATAATCCCCCAATTGAACTAAATCCTCGTAGACTCTATAAAAACATTATAACTCTTTTTAAAGTAATCCAAACTCATTTGTACATTATTATCATTATCAATCGCACATTTTAGATAAATTTTTTTCACCAATATCTGTAACGACCCAAACATTCATTAATGGAAATACCTCTTGATATAATTAAATGTCTCTTTATGTAAAATGTTTATATAAAATATCAACTTATTTGGTTTTATTTTTTTGTATTTTAAAAGACTATGAATAATTGTGACCGTTGCTAATATAGTCATTGAACAGTGATCACATTATTAGTATAAATATAGGTGTTTAACAAATCTAATTAACTCAAATAAAGGAAGTGATGGTCTCATTCAGTAGATGTGCCACACACAAATCCCATTTGTCAGATATTGGAAAGGAGGTTTCATCTTTGGGATTTTCTCTTGAACAAGACCAATCTGATCTTGAATATGTTAAGCTTGAGCAGGACCACCTATGAGTGAAGTGGAAGTTGATAGAGATTACCACCCGAGCAATGTTATCCGAGTCACCCCAAGAGTCTGTCAACATTGCACACCTTACTCTTTAGTCTTATGCAGGTGTAATAAGGGGTTATGTAACAAGATCCTAGTACTATGGTTATGTACATTATTTTTGTATATAATAATGAATATACTTTCATTGTATTATTGTTACCTTGTAAATAGTTTCTAAAGCACAAATTGCATTTTTTAGTTAATGTTCAACTAAGAAATATATTTTGATGAATTAATGGATTCTTGAATTAAATAATATTTTTATAAAATATTATTATTATTATTAAATTAATTTTTATTAAATATAAATTATCGTATAATTTTATGAATACAATTGTAATTTTTATTAAGGTTTGAAATCCATTTTTATCAAAACCCATGAATTTTCGATAAATGTTGGTTTTTATTTTAAAATTGAAAATTAACATATTTAAAAAATTATTTAGATAAAATTAATATTATTTTTAGAATCAAGATGTTGAAATTATCCAACGGTGAATTTTTCATCATTTTCTGAGACAGTTAAATTTTTGGGTAAAAATTAAATACCGTTTAAATATATAATGTGTTTTATGACATCATAATGACCCAATAGTGATGTAATAAAATACTATAAACTTTATGTTCGGCCAATATATGTTTTACCATTAAAATAATGTGATTTGTTTTGTTTAATTAATTTTACAAAGCTTTAGTGGACCCTTCAAGGCTAATTAAACATATTGTCTTTTTAAATTGTTTTCCTTGGGAGTGTGACTCACCTCCACATACGAAACCACATTATTTTAAGAAGTTAGGAATTTGGCCTTATAAGATATTTTTTCCACTTCAATTTTCCAAAAAACATGGGCAAAAACCATGGGATTGTTTGTGGTTTGGATTAGGTTAATGTGAGGTGTCCCAAACCTAAATAATAAAAAATTCCCCCACCTTTCCTATATAAACCCACCCAAGATCCCACTTCCTCCTCACTCAAATAATTTGGAGTTCGTCCAAAATATGACCTCCTATATCTAGAATCCTCATAAGGTACCTCAAACTCCCAAGAAGCCTCTCTCAAGCCTTTGTAAGCACAGTTCCATGAAAGGATTTTTCTTCCTTTCTCATTTTTGTACAATATTCTTTAAATTGTTATGACCTTTTAATTTAAATTATAAATATTGGGGTATGGTTTAGAACCTCCCCCATACTTTCCTATTTATTTTTAAATGATGGGATACCCCTTCCCTCTTATTAAATTCCTCCCATGTACACCCGTTACTATGCTGAAATTCCAAAAGGAATTTCCCTCTCCTCATTTTCATTCAAGAAATTATTTTGTATAATGAATATAAATTCCATTAAATTTGTTGGGAAATGTATCTATATTACCCCCTTACTGTCCATGTCATGTAAATATGATGATACAACCCTTTATCTTTCATCAACCATTTTATGAGTTCTTATGTCACATCGTTATGCTGCTGAAATTGCACCACGCTTTTCCAAGCCAAAGTCATTGTGTAGTGAATACCATGCCCATTTCTCTATCAAGGGTATTAAACTTTATGGAAATTTACTTATTGTTTAAATAGTTTCATGTATGTGTTCCACATTCATTTATCATGGAATAAAATAATTGTGCTGAATGATTCAATGTTTTATGATCCATGTGGCACACTTATGCATGAAATGAAATGTTTAAGAAGGGTGTTCCCTAATAGCACTCCAATGCATTGGGTAAGTATAGTATCACGATATGTCATGTAAAATGGGTGTTTACTCATGATAATTCAAGTTCAACTATGATTTACTTGTGCTTCATGTGTAATGAGGGTATACTCATGCTCTATGTGTAATGAGCCTTGGCTCATGTTAATTCCATGTTAAGTGTTATTGCCACATTTCCATGTTATGATTATAATTATTTATCATGTCTTTATTTTTATGCTACTCTTGTGCTCTATTGATATGACTATTAACTAAAATATATTTTATTCCTCATTTTATTCAATGATTATTCCCTTATTGGGCTTTATAGCTCACCCTTTTCTTATGCATGTCCTCAAGTTATCCCATGCAATGCTAATTAAGAGGTAATGTAGTTGTCATGTATAGGAAGTTTTCAATAAAGATATTTTATTTCATGTTTTAAGTTGTTATGTAATGATCTTAAGCCCCAAAGACACTAGAACTCTTGATCTTCTATATTATATCAAGTGAATTTTATGTAATAAATTACGTTTAATTGTGTAATAAAAAGCAGGGTTTTCATAATATCAATCCTAGTTAAAAGGCCATATTCTACTATAGAGTTGAAAAAATAATGAATTCCCTGGTATATAATTTTATGAAAATAATGGCCTCTAACAAAACATCATTGCTACTCAATCTATAAAAAATTTTGACATGATCTGGGTCAAACAAAATCATATCTCTATAATAAAATGTTCACTACAAAATGTTTCTCTATACATCGTATGAATTATTATATAATACCTTTATAAATGATATCAATTTAACACTAGACAAAAAATATTCCCATCTAGTACATTCCATCTTATAGAATCATGATTTTAAAAAATAGACTGACCGGTTTAAATAAAGACATCATGTTTCATTGATCCAAGTAGTTGAGCACATCAGATGTCACTTAATTAAGAATGACTATGAATTTTCTCTTTTTACTCAATCATGGGTCTAGATATTATAATTTTCATACAAGAGGACAAATATATTTTTTCTTAAACTCAACTGATGACATGATCAACAACCTAACAAACCACCCCTTGATTAGCATAGCCTCAAGTTTGGTATAAGAACTGTACCAAAGTATAAGGTTAACATGCTAAGTATATTTTCAACCTTAGGTAATAGGGATTAATATTAATCATACATCCCTATGTATATCAATGGATATATGGAATTTCATGTGATATACTTTCATGGGTGGGTTTAAATAATACATCTCTATTTATCATCTCAAGAGTCTAATTTGTATCATTTATAATATTCTACTCATGCTAACCTTAACATAAGATCAGAATCCATAATACTTTATAGTGATAATTGATTAGTTATAATTCGATGTCATACTTTCAAGGGGATTTTATCATTAAAAAATTCATGTAATATATGTATCACACATGAATGAATGATAAATTGATATTTTTTAATAAAACCATGATACTACCCCACTGAACACAATCATTATATCTAGTATTGCATATATATAATACCCAAAGGCTTCACATGAACCTTATAACTTTATCGTGTTAATGTATTTTTTTCAATTGATCTACTATGTTCTTGTTTATATCCACCCAATATGTTGATATTTATATTTCATGCATAAATATTTGAATGTATTTTATAATTTTATATTTAATTGATAATTATTTCCCATGTGTTAATTGTTTTATTTAATTTTGACACATTGCATTTAAATTTTATTTAAAGAAAAAATAAGTAAATAAATTAAAATTCATGTCATGAGATGATTGTGTCAAGAATTCATGGCTTGAAGAGGAGGCTTGAAGTGAAAATATATGAAATAGAATCTAGATAGCCACATTTATGGTGTGGAGATTAGCTTAATTCCATGAATATGATGAGTTTCATGGGATACTTCAGGATGTGAACTTGATCATGATATCCATCAGATGTAGTGAAGACCCGAACATTCATAGCATGACACCCCCTATCATGACATGAAACTTGTTGATAGGATTTTTTAAATTCTTATTTTTTCTAAATTTTAACCATACCCGTATTCATTTCAACAGTAACCCTTGGGGTTTAATTAGTACCATTTATAGGGTTAATTTATAGAATTTAAGACACCCATGGATGGATTTTTTCCCATAAATACAAGGGGGGATATTTTATTTAAAGGTATTGAAGAACATATTTTATCCATAGGTATAATTTGATACAACATAGATTTTTCCCCCATGATACTCCATAATTCCGTTAGGAATTCTTTTCTCATTATCCCTTTATCACCCTCTCATGACTATCATGATGGGGGTGATTTTCTCATGTGATGAGTGATTTAATCGTAAGGGGATTTTTCTAGTTGGATGTGTTTTATTTATTTTAGATTGTGTTGGGTTGTATGTTCATGCCTTAATTCCATCTCCCTAATTTATTTCATAATTATCATTATTAATTGAACTAGGAAGAATCATTAAATATATGAAAAATCATCCTAATTCATGCATGATTATTGTGTGAATCAGGATGATCTACTTAAACATAGTCTTGAATCACTTAATTAACTGATCCAACTGAATTAATTGACCATAAGAAGAGGGTAAATTAATGATTTAGATATAAATCCCCAAGAAAAAGGGAGTTCTTACATTAAACTTTGTCAAAAACATAACTAAGTAGGATTAATGGTTAATCTACTAGAATATGGACCGAAAAATTAATGAACTTAGAACTTTTTATTCAATTTATGGAAAAAAATTATTTCTTCACTCTATTTATCATTTAATTTCATTCAATCATCCTTAATTTTCATATTTACTATTAAAATAATCTCTAGTTTTCAACCTCAAACCCACCACTCTCTACATTCAATCAGTCAATAGTATATTTTGAGTTTAAAAATAAATTATTAAATAAGATTTATCCCCATATAAATTAATGATTCCCTCTAGGCCAGTTAAATTTCAAGCACCATTTTTTGGTGATGTTTTCTGATTATTCATTAGCTAATTATAAATATTCCAATTATTTTTATTTTAGTTCCCAATTTTATACTAGGTCTTGTAAAGTTGTCATCTTAGATCATACTATGAGTCATGACTACTCCACTCATGGTAAAGGAAAATTGTTCGAGCTTGAATAAAATCTTTAGTTTGAAATAATCATAAAAAAGTAGACAATGAACTAAGAAGATGGTATGGATGGACAATAACAGAACAAAATGTTCAGATGAGTACCACATGGACCACCAAAGATATATACACTCATGGAATAGAGGAGACACTCAGGTGTGGGGATTAATCCTAGAATCCTAGTGCCTATACTCATAGCACATAAATTCAAAATTAAGCTGACTATAATGAAGATGATCTTAAATTCAATCTTGTTTTTTAGGTTACTACTGGAGTATCTGAATAGTCACATAGGTATTTTCCTTGAACTATATAACACTATTCAATTTAACGACATCTCAATGGATGTGGTAAGACTATGGTTATTTAAATTTTCATTAAAGGATAATGTCAATGAATAAATTAAAATCCTCCCACCTCATTCCATTACAACATGGGATGAGATATTGAGAAATTTCTTGACCTCGTTCTTTTCCCATTCAAAATATTTGAACATTTGAGATGATGTTTTGAATTTCATGAAATTTTATAAAGAATAAATTTATATTTCCTAGGAATTATTTAAATATTTAATTCAAAAATTACATCATCATGGTATATAAATATGGTTACTAATTCAACTTTTTATAATGTTTTATTACAAGTGAACAGGTTTATTGTCGATGCCACAATAAGCAATTCATTGATGATGAAATCACCCAATGATATCTTTAAGCTTTTGGATGAGATGGGAAAAATTGTTTTCATTGGAAAATTGAAGGACTATAAAGTCTAGGGTTGTATATAGTAGAAATCGAAGGATGAATGGAAGCCCATATAGAGGACATATAAAGAGAATTGGATGCACTGTTGGCTTACCCTAAACACCAAGTATTGTGTATTGAAGATGTAAATAATTTTGATTATAATTTCCAAAATAAATTTCATTGGTGGATGACTCAATAATAGTAAGCTAAATATTTTTATCTAATAAAAAATGGATACCATCAAAAAACACCTCAAGTTCCCTCACTCACAAGCCAAATTCACTCCTTTTGGGAGAAATTTTACAACTTCATGACCATCACTAGAGCATCTATAAGATAAATAAAAATGGATCCAAGTACTCAAAAATTTCCTGATGAAATATAGAGTTCTATGTGAGATATATTATTAAAAAACTCTGAGAAAGGCTAAGGGGAGTATTACTAGGAAACCTAGAAAACATCCCACACAAAAAAAGTTAAGTCAATCTCCTTAAGAACTAGAAAAATCACCCAAGATCACCCTTAATTGAGCAAGAAACACAAAGAAAAAAGTTAATAAATAGAAGGAATGGGAAAGGGAGGAACCAACACCACCAGTCAAGCCATGAATACCACTTCTATAGAGGTTGAAATAGGACATGATTGAAGAACATAGAGATATTTTTATTGAAAAGTTTAAAAAAGTTACAAATTAATATTCTTTTTATAGAAGAGCTATCTAACATGGAAATGTTTTTAAAGATTATTAAATAACTGGTGAAAAAAATAAAGCTAGAATAAAATATAATGTTACCACTCACAAGAGAAGACTCTATCATAATATCAAAGTATCTACCAAAAAAATAAACCAGACCAAGGAAATTTTTTCCATTCCAATTTATATTGGATCTAATAAATTTATAGAAACAGTATGTGATTTTGGTTAGGGAGTAAATATAATTTATTATAATACCTTCATAATTTTTGGACATGAGGACCTGAAGCCTATAAGAGTTTCACTTCAACTAGTGTATTCAACAGTGAAATACCCACAGGGAATGATCAAATACATTTTGGTTAAATAAGAAATTTTTATCTTCCCTATTGAGTTTTTTGAAAGATATGGATGATTGGTAGACACCTATCATTCTCAGGAGACCATTTTTAGAGAATGGAAGAGGAAAAATCTATGTGGAAAGTGTTTAAATGTTTCTAGGAGTGGGAAGTGAGAAATTCGGTTTCAACATACAACAAGAAATGAATAAGTACAACATAATGGAGGATTACTTTCTATAAGATGACATGTTTGAAGATGGATAGGTTTCCATCCTAGAAGGAAAATAAGAGACACAGTTTTTATAGATTGATGAATAAGGAGAATGGTTATGAATATAAGTAGAAATCTAAGAGATAAGATCACTGATGATAGTGGAATAGTTAAAACCCAAAACATTGAAGAAGGCCAATAGGTTTGGATGACACATAACCTAGAATTTTTATTTTCTAATCTGAAAAATAATTATTGGATATTCCTGATGGAGTTTGAGAATGCATTACCTCAGGGAAGAATGAATCTGTTTTCTAAAGAAGGAAAGAGACCCATATGAAGGTATCAGGGTGTGCAGCAAAAGTTGGAGTGATAAGGATTTAATTTTTTTACCAATGATTGATCTAATAACATCATCATTGGTGAAGCACATCCCAAATTAAATCCCTAGGATTACACTTGAATAAGTTTAATCAAAAAAATTAAACAAAAAATACTTGGTTTGATTTGAAGCCTTATGTTCATCATCTACTTATTACTGGTGATCACTTCTCAAAGAGTCCTAATTTTAATTACCCTAGATCGTCCACATGTGCCTAAAAAATATGAAGGATCATTAATCATAGAATTCCAAGGGTTAGTGTAGAGATCCGATGATGCCTTTGATTCCCCAATGATCACCGCATCAATGTTCCTTCAATATAAGGAGATAAGTTCATTCTGAACACTTGGATCGAGATATTATCTCTCTAGAAAGTGGGAGATGATAGAGATAGAGGCTCTGAATAACTCACAATGAATTTTCAAAATATGAGAGCTTCCCTCCTCCAATATATAGTGAGTTATGAAATCACTCGAAAAAGGATCCTCGACCCCCAAATATTTATTACCCACTAAATAAACCATAAATGACATATTATGACTACTATACTTATTCATAAATATCATTTATATTTTTATAACATTCTTTTAATATAATAAATATATTATGTGATAAAATTTAGCCATTAACTAGATTTATCTTTCCCACAAATATTAAATAAATGTTAAATATTAAAATAGTATTCATTCATATAATATTTTCCTTGTATTTACTTTAATAATTATAAATACATTTACTAAATAAAATGAATACTAATTATTATTAACTTGAATAATATGAAATTATTTTTATCTTGGAAATCATGTATCCTTGAACATATCCCATACCCTAATGGTGGGTCCCACCATGTCCTATATACCTATTCACTAGAATATGTAATATTTTTTAATATGTTATTATGTGTGACCCTCTGGGCCCTTATCTCTATAGTAGTGAATCCCATTCACAGACCAATACTGAAGTATAATAGCCTATTAAGGCCCATGAAGAGATAAGGAATAGTCATAATAATGATAGACAACCTACGAACATGCACTGTGTAATACAATCTATTTTTCTTTTGATATCTCATAAAGTAGGATGTACAATTGTATCATCATCCTTTAGTGCTATACTATTTGTTGATCTAACTGGATGAACATGCCTTTGACTACCATGGCCATGGATTTATGACGGTACTACCATCCTGATCAACCTAGCCAGAGATATTATTTCCTCAACTTGGAAGTGACAAATTCTATCTTAACTATTCAACCAGTATCATACCATCAATGATGCACCCAAAAAAATTTAACTCACCACAATTTCATTATCTTGGATATTTCCTTTCATAAAATTACATGATCAAATGGAACATATTTATAATGATCTCAAGTCAAGAGACCAATACACATATCCATAGATTGGAACACCCAATGGTACCAAAAACATGTGGTGTTTCCATTGGCTGTTCTATTCTCATAATCTCACCTACCATAGATCACCAAGTGTGAACATCATGAGAAGAAATATAAATTCTTATGATCCCCAACACCTAATAGTCATATATCAACTATTTTCAGTCAATATAATGTATCTAGACCATAAAAAACATGTTTAAGATTAATTCCATGGTATCTCGAGGTTCTAATTATAACCCGAGATCTTCTATAACCTTTTTATATGATAAATAATATTCGGAAATTACTATAAAATAGTATATGTAAAAATTTATACACTATAATGGTAAGTGTACATCAATAATATCTCAAAGTATACATGAAATTGCAATAAAAAAGTATTGTTTAGTTAGGTCTAGGTAACCCATCGTTACAACAATCCCACTTGTACTAGATCCAACATGCTAATTATCTTTGTTAGCTATCACATTATTAAAATCATGTTTTTACTGAGTCATGATTTTAGTTGTTGAGTCTAAAATATATCTATTGTGTAGCTATTCTTCTATGTGCAACCTCACATCCTAGATTAAAACTTCTCAAGAGATATAATTCCTCAGTGTATTCCTTGTTCCACTGTATAAACTTGACATATCAGCTATTACCAATAAATGAATTTTCATCATGATAAAAAATTACTTACTAGGTGTGATTCCAAGTACTAGAACAAATCCTTGCATATTTTATATGGCTTCTTAGTTGCCTCATAAGCCTCAATGCACTAGGTATTTATAGACATGGCTACTACAGGCTTGAATGAGCCTATATTTCTCATTACCTTAGTTTAACTGGAATGTTAGATCATATTTAACTTATAGAAATACTAGTTTTTACCCCCTTGTAAATAGTATCCATTCTTCTCCCCATACTCTGTATATATCCAATATACTTCCTCAAGTACAATTGGATAGTTCTGACTACTTCTCTTGAATTTCTCTTGGATATAATTGATATTTTCCTACTTTAATGTATATATTGGAAATATCATTTCTTGTACATAGCATGACATATGTCATTGATCCATCATAAAAGCATATTGAATTCATATTAACACACTAATATCTTCTTATGTGCTACACATGTCTTCTTGGAGAGATTTGTGCCATGTGAAACTGGTAACAATTCTCTCTCAAATTGTGCCAACTTGTATTTTTAAATACATTATCAGTATATGTACTATTAACTAGGTCTAAGAAACTATTAGATCTTCCTAAGTAGATATAGTCCCCTATAATTTAGGTTTCTACTTTAAGTTAATATCTAGAGTATTTCTTTCATTAGGTTCTTAATTAAATATAATACTAATAGTTTTTTCCATATATTATGAAACATATTTCACTTGGAAAAAAATAGTGCTCCCACTAACTTTTGGTAGACACATGGAAAATACTCACTCCAAATGAATACTCTAAGATATTATTTCTTATTTTTAATCCTAAACTAGATTCCAGTAACATTCACCCTTTTTGGAATTCGATGATGACATTGTCCCTTTCTGGTTGTGTCTTATAGGAACCTTCCATGATTGCTGGTCTTGAAATCCAATGCTTAATAAAATGATCATATAAAGCATCTTTGATATGTAAAATTCTAATGTACTTATTCATAATGACCTGGTATAACCAATCGATCCTTATTATTATTATTATGCTTGTACCATCCATGAATCCACTCACATTAATACCAACAATATTATTCAAAATAATAAGCCCATGTACTTTGATACGTGGGATCCATTATTGAATTTTAATTGATCTTTTAAATTTTAGCTAATTTTAATATACTTATTAATTGTAGGAATTATTATTCTTAATGAATAATGTATCACCAGTTGTGCTGAATATAAATCCATCACCATGGTTTTATCCTTCTTATGAAGTATGTGTCTCTAGATCATTTCTCTTCCATAAGGTCTTGTGGAACTTGTTCCTATTTCAACTATTTTTTCATCTTTAACATTTTATAAACCCAATTCAATATTTCTCCCACAATATCAAATAGAGATGTAAAACCTTTTATAGAAATATATTATATAACTTGACTATATATTTTCTATCAAAACGATTTCAATAATATCCTTATAAAAAATTAAGATGATTACTTTTCTTTCACATTGTGTTTTACTTGATGCAAGTTTGTTTATATCCTAACAAACTCTTTGCATATAAACACATGTTATTATGAAAATGGATTTCCATTATACTATAAATCATATGATAATAACTTTTCCTTATATTTGACATATTGTTATGGGATAACACCATTATTTGTAACGCATGTATTGAAAATACTGGAAGTTTCTACAATGCATGATTTTTAAAATTAATTTACCTTTTACTCACATCATGACTCTGATGTGTATAAGGAAATGTGCATTTAGGGATTTCTCCATGCTAAATTTTTGTTGATCAATGTTAATATGTAAGAATCATCATCAATCCTCTAAATTAGTATCAAATATCTTATTTGGATAAGGCAATGTGCATTTAGAAATTCCTCTACCCTACATTATATTTGATCAATGAATGTTCGATCAAGATATTCTTATACAAACCAGACTAAGACATCTCATATATTCTGACCATGAATATACTATACCTCACTTTAACATTCCTTAAACACTTAAAGGAGTCATATGAAGTATAATTACCACTATTTTACCCTTGGAATAGTTCACACTCTCTATCTGAACTAATTTCAATATCTTTGTGTATTACCTTTATTTTATAAAGGTTTCTTTCTCTAAAATGAAGTACGAAAGTATTTCAATAATACCCAATCTCTTTAACTATAAAGATTCTAAAAACATTCTAGGTATATCCTTTAAAAATAAATATTTTTTCTTGAAGAATTATTATCTTTCTATAACTAGGAAAATAAGTATTACATTTTATATTCATCAGGTATTTCCAATGATTCAAGAATTACTAAAATATTGTTTGAGTATTAAAAACCATAAAATACATCCATTCCCAAACTATAATAACGTATCATTATTTATAAAGGAAACATGAGATAAATTTTTTGGTAATACTCAATAAAAGTTAAACTATAATCATTAACCTTGGAAATTAGAAGTTGTTTGCTTCTCATCGCTGACTTAGAGACCACCCTTTCTCAACCACTTGGAGGAAACACCTTACTAATAATAATGTTTCTATACATACTTTGTTGTTGTATTTAAATATCCGTTTTTAATAGTAATATTGAATTTAATACCCAAGAAGTATGACCATAACATTATTTTTATATCGATGAATATATCTGAAGAAGAAGCGAATACATTCTTCTGTGATTCAGTTTATTGTATTTATCCCGAATGGCCTGAAGGCCTTCATTTTTATTAATTTTGTGATAACCCCTCAACTCATTGCATTTAATTTATACTTTAAAAATTATATTTCATGACATGATAAGTTAATAAACTCTTATTTAATGCCTTTTTATTTAAAGGAAGTTTCAAGGGTAAATTTTATGTTACTCTTACCATTGGACTTTTTCGCCTTGTCTTTCCACTTTTTCTTCATAAGAACTAAAGATTAATCTTTATTTAATTTTTTTATTTCTTAGAAAACCTTACCAAGAAGGTAACAAGGTGTTTTTCTCTATACTATTCATTTTGTAATTGTAAATAAAACAAAATTATATGGGTAAAAATAATATTAGAATAGAATGTATTGAAAGGTCATGATCCACCTTTCATATTTACACATAACCATTGTTGTTATCACTAATTCATATCTCAATTTTATTTCTCCTTACAAGATTCTTGTAGATGAGACAACATATGAAATCATCCAAGTCCTTATGTTGTTTCCACAAATCACATCATAAGTTGATAATAGAATTATAAAAAAACCATTATATGCATCTAACATGAGTCTCTTCTAATCATTTTTAACACCCTTGTTTGTTGAGGTGGCTTAACAGGTATTGGGGACACCGACATCTTGAATGTTTTATGTTGTTGTACTTTTCACAAGAATCTGTAATACTATTGGAAATTCATGCTGGATAGGACATTTAATTTGTCTATAATTAATCTTAGTGTGTACTTGTGGTATTACTTTCCATTTTCTAGAAAAAAAAATATATTAGACCAGTATTGTTTCTGGATTATTGATTAAGACATTATTGATTAATTAATTAAAATTTTCCATTATTTTATCAAACTATATAAACTATCTATAGTAGAATTAGAATAATCCATTTTTTGAGTATTCTAGAGGAAAAGAACCTTGAAAACTCTCATAATAGTCTATAATCTTTGGCTACACCACTACTAGGAGGGTTTAAGGTAGGTGTTTAACTGACCAGCCACATTAACTCACAAGTCCATGATCTGCCGAGTGAATTCCCTACTTCTAAAATCAAAAACATTATTTACTCAATGTTTTCCTCTAATGTTGTAGCAAGCTAGATTTGGATTATTTTTTTAAAAAATTTAATTAAATCAACTCATCACTCTCATAAGAACTCTCCAATAGTAGGAGGCCCCTCCAACATTGGTTGACAGAGAACCCCGTACACATGGTTTTATTCAAATTCAGATAATGGAAGGCATTAGTGAAAAAATATATCTTTGAGGGTTTTATTATTATATGAATAAATTAAATCCTTTTCATTTTATCTATTCATTATTTCTTATTATTTTATGTGATAGTCCATAAAACTACACATTCATAAAATAATAAACCATGGATACATAAAATTAGATGACATGATCAGGAGTCAATACTATTTGAGAGAATAATATATCAACCTAGACCTTAGGGGTAACTCCTTCATCCACGTTGCTTGCGACTCAAGTTGCAACACTCACCCATCCAATGTGTCAAACTACTATTTTATGCATCACCAAATCATGGTTCGAAGTATATCACTGATCATCCTCATCATTATATAATAATACTCTCACATGTGTGAGGGGGTCATGGGAATGTAGAATACAGATAATTTTTTTTATCAAAGCATGCAGGACCCTATACATATAATGTGGAAAATACGACACACATGTGACACTACTACAAAACTAGGAAAGGGAAGTGCCCCCTTATATCAGCGCTAAGAAAAATCACTGATAATGGTTACCTTGTATCAGTGATAAAATTTTAGTGCTGATATAGGGTAACCTTTATCATGGCTAATGAAGTGCTGATAAAACGACCCTTTATCAGCGCTAGAAAAGTGCTAATAAAGAATCTCTGTATCAGCGCTAAAATTTTAGCGCTGATAAAGGAAGTCTTTAACAACGCTTTGTTAGTGCTGATAAAACCTTAGTCTATTTTTTTTATAAAGTCAGTCGCACAGTTCCCTCATTTTATCGCAACCTAAAGCTTTCACGGTATTGGAACCCTGAGACTCCCCTCTGCCACCCGCTGAGTTCGCGTTGCCGGACCTTCTCCGCCCTCGCTTCTCATTGTCGAACCTCTTCCATCCTCACTTCTCATTGCTGGACCTCTGACGCCCTCACTTCTCGTTGCCAGACCTCCACCGCCCGCAATTCCCTCTCTTCTCATTGCCGGACCTCCGCCGCCCTCACTTCTCGTTGTCGGACCTCCGCCGCCCGCAACACCCTCTTCGTTTTTCCGGACCTTTGCTGCCCGCAATGCCCTCTTCTTGTTGTCGGACTTAGGTTGGATTTAATCTCATTTATTTGGGTTAAATCTTTATGGTTATGGTGTTTAATTTCATCCTTAGGGCCTTTCCTTATTTCAATTGGTGGTTTCATTATGGTTTTGTGAAGATATTAAGAAATAGGTAGGTTGTTGCATTATTTGACATTGTTATAGGTGTTTAATACGATTTATTTGGTTCTAAAATTGTTTTATAAATTTTATGGGTTATAGGAAACATGTTTTCCAATTTTTTTGTTGTGTGTAAGGGTTTGATAATTATTTAAATATTGTAAATGGTTGTTTGTCATGTGTGTCTATATTATTGGAAGTGTGATTGTATAAAATAGATATAATTTGATATAGGGGGTTGAATTGAGAACAATGGAATCCTAGTTATCTAGGTGGGTAGACTAGGTCTAGTATATTAGGTGAATTAATCAGGCCGATGATTGGTCTCCTTAATAAGGATATACATAACGACACTAACTAAACATTCATGTGCTAGGGATTGGAGGCTCAAATAGGACCTTCATGTCTAAGAGATGTGATCACCAAAAGTACGAGGATCCTAAGACCCTAGTAACCCTAATAACTTATATATTTTCTATAGTTCTCATACTATTCTTACCATTATCTGGTCATGTTTACTTTATCTTTTATTTCAAAGAATGTTTTATTTAAATTGTATCTTCCTTTTTCTTAAAAAATAACATGTTAATGTTTATTATAATGTCATTACAAGGAATCTATTTTTGTTGTGTCATACTAGGTATGTTGGCTCACACCTTATATACACCCTCATGTTTATGTAGACCTTATTATGATTTAACCAGTTAAAGTCAAGGTTTCCTTGGTGGTGATGGTGGATATATGTGCTATTAGTTCACCTTTTGGTGACTATTATTGATTGTGAAATGGGGATGTTGACCCTCATGTTTCATGGAGGCTTGGTTGTATTGTTGGTTCCCTTACCTTTTTTTGTTATTTTGGTTTTGGTTGAAATTGTTAAATGCTTATCCCCTATTGCAGTGTTATATTTTGGTCTATTATATTGTGAAATTTGGTTATGATATGGTGTTTGATTATTATGTAATATTTATGGATTTTTACATGAAAAAACCATTCCCAAAGGTGTTACTCAATGCCTAGGAACTAGTTACAACCCATGGGGATTGGTAATTCCCTTTGGACCTTCCCACGAGTTGGGTCAGGTGTCAAGTGGGATGGAAACCTGGCCTAGTTCAGGACAAGAAGTCTACACCATAGTATGGTTGTCTAAATATTTTTTGTACTGTGTCTATGGGAGGTTGCAACATGGTATCTTTTTTTATAGTCTTAAATTCCATGAGCCCCATTTTATATTCTTTTTTCTCCTACACAACTCTCATTTGAAATCTTGATTCTTTAAGGCTTACAAGATTCATTTTAACTCCTCCAAACTCCCTTCTTCTCAGATAGAAGCTCCAGTGGATGCATTTGGTTTCTCTCTGATAAGAGGATCTCTCATCGATTGTAAATCCTCTATATCCTCTTATATCCTACTTATAGAGTGATAGATCATCATCTTTTTAGTGAATCTAATATTCTTTTTTATGAATCTTGATTATAGGTTAGACTACTTGATCTCCTACACCTTCATTATTCATTGACCGATCCCATCATGGGTGTTAAGTTGGGTTGATCACTAATTAAAGGCAGGTGGTTCCACAATGTTTCTTCCACCAAATTGAAACTTTTTTTATTGATTTATTAAATATGAATTATAAAAATAATTTAATATGATTTGAATTAAAGTGGATTTTATTTGTGATTTTAGAGGCATGTATTTTTGAAATAAATCCCCTTCTTAGTTGTTTTTTGTGTCATGGAATGGTTTGAGAAACAATATATTTAAGTAGGAATATTTTATAAAATAATTAGACTTGATTTAAAAAAAATGATTAGAATATAATATGATTTGAAAAGGGAATAGATTTTATGAAAACCTGTGATTTGGTTTTGAAATGAAAATTCATGTTGAAAACTAAGATTGGGTATTTGAATGTAATAAATGAAATAATTTGTAATGATTGCTTTTCCCATGTTTGGTTGATTATTTGATTTGAAGTATATGAAGTTGGGGTATTTAGTATTAATTTGGATAAGAATGTTAGGATATAATCTCCTAGCTCCAGATTTATGATGAAAATACTAACTTAAACATACTATGACATGAATTTTTCCCCAATGGGAATTTGAGTCCCGATGACCTGAGTCATGGGATGTGTTCACACATTGAGCCAAGATCACTGATTGAGTTATGTGAGGATCATATTACTAGAAACTAACATACCATAGGGTTTGATACATGTTACTATGATATAATTGTTTTTATTATTACATGACATTGATTATAGAACTATTTTGTTCATGCCAACTAATTTATATAAGAGTTTTATATACATTTTTCATTTAAGTAAGTTTTTCTATATCTTCCATCCTTTTGATAATGAAATTATATGATGTTGGAAATATGTAAATACTAAGATACCATATTGGTACATGTTACTAATATTTATGTGTGACTATATACTTATTATATTTTCTTATTATTTCTTACACACCACCACTTGAGTCG
The DNA here is from genome assembly GCA_963277665.1 of Viscum album. NCBI lineage: Eukaryota > Viridiplantae > Streptophyta > Magnoliopsida > Santalales > Viscaceae > Viscum > Viscum album. The sequence goes on from OY728126.1 coordinate 980,947,344, forward strand.
AGTAACCTGATTGAAATCTGTATTGGTACTTTGGTTCTGATATTGATATGTTTTTTATGTGTTTGTGACATGTGTTTGTGTGGATATATGGGTACTTAGTCATGATGATATTAAATGTAGGGCAGAGACCTAGGAGTGGTAGATGTATCATTCTTGATTATTTTTGTGTTTGGTCTGGGGTGATTTGAGGAAACTATAATGAATCTAAAGTAATTATATTTAATGAAGATGATTAAATACTAATGGTTAGGCTCTATTAATCATAATTTTTATAAGGAAGTGATTCTATTCTGCTTTATTTGGAAGTCTTGTTTTGTGTAATTGAACCATAAATACTAATATTTGAGATTCAAATAGGATGAAGATGAATAAAGATTGGATGGATGCTAATCATTTGACAATAGAGTACGAGAACAAAGTGAAAGAGTACATAATGTTTGCAAAGGATCACGCAAAGGATCCTTCTCAAATACTTTGTATGTGTTTACATTGTTGTTATTATAGACTACTTACTCCAGAGTAGTTGGAAGAAAATTTGATATGTCACGAAATAGATCGGAGTTATAAATGTTGGAATAAACACAGAGAAAAAGCGAATGTAGCTACTGGATGGGATAAAACTGCATTTTATGGATCGCCAGATATGAATACAAATATGGATAATGAAGAAGACCATATGGAGGATGTGATTGCAGATGTCAATGATGATGAAGATCGTATTGAGTAAATTACAATGACAATTCACGATGAACTCCGTGATTTCCCAAAATTGTTTGAGAAGTTAAAGAGTTGTGAAAAGATGCCATTGTATGATGCTTACACTAAGTATACAACACTGTCAGCTGTACTGAAGTTGTATAAATTGAAAGAAGGAAACAGATGGAGTGATTTCAGTTTTGCGGAACTACTTTCTCTCTTGAATTACATGCTCCCAGAAGATAATGAGCTCCCAAGATGGACATATGAAGCCAGACGAATGCTACACTCAATGGGAATGATTTCTGAAAGAATACATGTCTTCCTGAAAGACTGTATGTTCTTTCTCAAGGAGAACAAATCACTTATAGAATGCCCAAAGTGTGTTTCTTCTTGATACAATAAAGATAAATCCAATCCTACGAAAGTTGTATGGTACTTTCCAATCATTCCAAGGTTTAGGCGTCTATATGGAAGTGAAGAAACTGCAAGACAATTGTTGTGGCATGTAGATAAAAGAAATAAATATGGGTTATTATGTCATCCGACCGACTCTCCTCAATTGAAGAAAATTGATCATGAGTATCCTGAATTTGGAAAAGAGCCGAGAAACCTTCATCTTGTGTTATCTATATATGGAGTGAATCCTTTTGGTTTTCAAACCAGCACTCATAGTACATGGCCTGTTATGTTGGTAAATTATAACTTTCCACCCTGGTTATGCATGAAGCAAAAATTCATCATTTTATCTATACTTATATTAGGAACAAAACAACCAGGTAACGATATTGATGTTTATCTGGCTCCTTTGATCGAGTATTTGAAGTTATTTGGGACTCAGGTGTAATGTTTTATGATGATTATAAAGGTGAATACTTCATATTGAGAGTGATGTTGTATGGGACAATAAATGATTTCCCTACTTATGTAAATTTTTCAGGCTATAGCATTAAAGGAACTCAAGGGTGTCCCATGTGTGAAGAAGATACATAATCAATTAGGTTGAAACATTCATCGAAATCTGTGTTTCCAGGACATCATAGATTTCTAACTCATCGGCATAAGTACTGATCTAAGACGACATCATTCAATGGAAGTTCAGAAAAACACGCAACACCGTCTCCACTAACAGGTTATCACCTTTTTGAGAAAGTAAAATATCTGAACACTATTTTTGGTAAACCATTTTTGAAAAACCTTACAAAAATCGGTTGAAAAAAGAGATCAATTTTTTTTTTGAATTACCATACTGGAACTGTTTGTATGTCAGAAATTTTCTTGATGTGATGCATGTGGAAAACAATGTATGTGATAGTGTTATCAGAACGTTGCTAAATTCCCCTGGAAAAATAAAAGATGGAATTAAGGCAAGGTTGGACATGGTTTACATGGGAATATGAGAAGAGTTGGCTCCCGTGAAGGGTGAAAATCGAATGTTTCTTCCTCCAGTTGCCTATACTCTTTGTAGGCGGAGAGATATCAGTTTTGAAACTTCTTCAATGATGTAAAGGTTCCATAGGGGTACTCATCAAATATCAAGAACATTGTTTCAATGAATGATTTGACGTTAAAAGATTTGAAATCACATGATTTCCATGTTTTGATGCAAGATCTAAATCCTATAGCTTTACGTTTCATTTTTCCCAAGAATGTTCGTCATACATTAACCAAACTTTGATTATTTTTCAAAGATATATATAGCAATGTTTTAGACCCGGGGAAATTTCCAGCTATGGAAAAAGAAATTTTCATCATATTATGTGAAGTAGAAATGTTCTTCCAAACAACATTCATCTATATGATGGTTCATTTGATGATTCACTTAGTTAGAGAGATTCAACTTTTTGGTCCTATTCACTATAGATGGATGTATCCTGTTGAACGGTATATGAAGATTTTGAAAGGGTATGTAAAAAATTGAAGTGGGCCAGAGGGTTGTATAGTGGAGAGATATATTTTTGAGGAAGACATTGAATTTTGTACTGAATACCTATCTGATGTGGAGAGCATTGGTCTCCCGAAATCTCGTCACACTGGATGCATTGAGGGTGAGGGAATTTTTGGAAGAGAAGTCGTGAAAATCAGTATTACAGATCAGGAGTAGGCTCATCTTTATGTTTTGCATAACAGTTGGGAGGTTTCTCTATATATTGAAACACACAATGAAATTATTAGGCAGTTGAATCCATCAAGGGCTGAAAAATGGTTATCAGATACACATAATCACCAGTTTATAGGTTGATTTTAGGACCATATATTTAAGGAGTTGGATGAAAATCTGAATTTAATTTCAGAACGACTTCGATGGCTAGCTATTGGACCAAGTGTGTATGTATTATCTTATAGTGGTTGTGTAATTAATTTTTATACATTCTATACAGATGAACATGATGAATATAGTACCGTGAAAAATAGTGAAGTTACACTAGTGGCTGAAGCGATTCATATTTCTGGTAGTAAGGGAAAAAATCCAATTTATGAAAATATGTCATATTTTGGCATTATCAAACTAATATGGGAGTTGGATTATAAGACATTACAATTGAAAATTTTTCAATGAAAATGGATTGATAAAAACAGTGGTGTTAAAATAGATGAATGGGGATTTGTGAAAGTTGATTTTAGTAAAGAAGGGTACAAAGACGAACAGTTTATAATGGCATCACAAGTGGTGTATGTTTTTTATGTTCCAGATCCCGCAAACTAAAAGTGGTCGATTTTTCTATTATCGTCCAAAACTACTGAAGGTTCTGATGAAAATTCTGTCAAGGATGATACTTTTAGTGGTACGTCGCAATCATTTCGGAGCGGTCCCAATGCAAATGATGTTTTTTATGTTAGAGGAGACCACAATGAAGGGATTTGGATAGTCTATAGAGGTTTCAAATCCCTCCAACCTTTGAAAAAAAGAAACAGAGTTCAGTAAACAGGTTATATTTTGTTTTTAATATAGATCTTGTTATCTCATGTTATTATCTTATCATTACTGAATTTATGTAATCTGAATTAACTGTTCAACCACTTTTGCAGATAATGACTTCTGCACATTCTGGTTCTCCTAACCTTGAGGCTGAACAAGTCTCTCAAGCTGCTACTGTTATGGCTGCTGCTGCTCCTGTTGCTCCTGCAGCTCATGTTGCTGCTGTTGTTGCTCATGCTGTAGCTCCTGTTGCTCCTACTGCTCATCCTGCTATGGCTCCTGCTGCTCCTGCTGCGGCTGCTGCTGCTCCTACTGCTACATCTCCTACTGCTCCTAGTGTTGAGGTCCGAAAACCATCAACACATGCCGTTGATACCATTCCAGATGAACATATAGATGATGTTGATATCGATGAAATGGTCGGGAATGAAGGATCGATGTCACAGAAAACACATGCATGTCGTAGTTTGACGGTGTTAGCCAAAATTCTTAAGGCGAAAAGAAAAGGCATCAAATTTGAAGTCGGATGGAATGCACAAGGCCAACATGTGAATCCCAACAAGGTTATATTTAGCAGCTACATTGGAGTTTTAACTCGACAACGCATGCCGATTGACATAGATTCATGGAACCATGTTGTGTCCGGGCTGAAGGCTATGATCTGGGAAGAAATTATGGTAACATTATGAATTTATTTCTTTAATTTACTAGCAAATAAAATAATGAAACAATGTCTTACTCTTCTCAATCTCTTGCAGAGTACATTTATAGTAGACGATTCACACAAGGATTATTTACTAAGGCTTGCAGGAAATATTAATCGAGGTTTCCACACTATTTTAACAAGATGCCACCTAAAATAATCTAAAGGTAAAATAAACCCGCACCCTCCCATTGTCTATGCTCACCTGATATCCCAAGAAGCATGAGATGCATTTATTGGCCGTCGTGGGGATGAGAAGTTTCAGATACATTGTGGGTGATAATACGTTGTTTGAGGATACCTGTATTCATCACTTTGATTGTCAATATTTCATTTATGAAATAGAAACTCTGTATTGAAAATAAGGAACATGCATCAAAACCAACATACCCCTATCGTAAAGCAAGGATAGGGCATGCTTCATTAGAAAAGAAAATGGTACGTATTTTAAATTTACAGTAATAATGTTAGGTGCCAATAAAAAACATCATAATTATCTTTCTATGTTTATATGTAGATTGATGAGTCTAAAACCAAATGCACGTCCATCCCACGTCATGTGCGATGGAAGGAGGCACGTGTGAACAAAGAAGGGACGTTAGTAGATGAGAACACACATAAAGTGTGGGAAATATGTGTAAGTATGACACGATGATAAAAATATTTGTTTAAAATTGCTATTACATAAAAATAATTAGTTATTTTCCTATATCCGACAGTCACAGGAATCAGCTACTCCTGTAGTGGATACAGCCCTATTATCGATGGCTTTGAAGCAGCCCGAAGAATACAGTCATGTAAGAGGTGCAGGGTTTGGGGTGACACCCCGAGTATATTTTGAGAAGAAGAAAAAAATGGATGATACAGATGAAAAATTTGAACAAATGAGCGAAAACATTGCAACCCTTGAAGAATGATTACAATGGCAGGGAGAGTTGCTATCAACTTTTATGGGTGGGAAGCAAAGGGAAGACACAACTTAGGAACAACCAGCAGTTGATCATCCCACCCCACCCCACTATCTTTGAGGTGAGCCATTCACCTAAAAGAACTTTCTTAGTCGTGGTAATCAATATTCTAATAATTGTTCCCGTGAAATGTGAATCAGACAAACACTGATAATTTTTCTGTACTGATCTTCTACAGGGTGATCATGATTGTGATTTATATCTTTCAACACCCACCTATCACCTTGTAGCGAGGGATACAATGTTCAATATCCCAGATTCCACACTTCATAATAGACCACTTCTGAAAGATCATCTGAAAGTGACAATTACTGTAGCTCATGAACCAAATTCAGAGCTACCTATTACACTTGATGATGATGATATTCATACGGTCTAAAAGGCTATTGGGACATTCATTGCATGGCTATCACAACTTGTAAGAGTACATGTAGACAAAGAGGTATTTATTTCCTTTTTTTTCAAGCTAAAACCTTAACAATTAATGAAAAAAGGGTCTGAACCAATGATAGTTGTTATAGACGGATAAAGAGAAGGGGGTGACAAACGTCGGCTCAAAACGATCTAAAGGATCAACCAACTGATCCCAAGGAGCTACTGAAAGCAAAATAACACCACCTATTCTCTATCCACATTTTCTAGCATTGAAGAATCATGTGGATATGAAGCTAAAAGATGGTAATAGTCATCTAGTGGTTTTCGAATAGAATATATACGGAGAGGAAAGTAAAGATTTTGTTGCTGCTGAACATGTAAATGAAATCCTTGAAAATGGTTGGCTAGGTGTCATAGTTATAAATATATATATGAGGTATGTTTCCATGAATTGATTTTCTAAAAGCTGATCTACTATGAAAATTATGACTAAATGTATTTTATATTGTCGACAGATGCATTTATGAAAAATAGTTGAAGGAATTTTCCCATGAGCCAAGATTTGGACTCGTTAGTCCTCATATCACATCAACACAGCTAACAAAAATAGAGCCATCAAAAAGGGATGCAATAGTGAACGACTTTCTGAAAACATTTGAAAGTAAGATTACATATGACAGACTTTTCCTAATACCAACCATACAGGGGTAATACTCTACGATTAAAGCATATCAATTATATTTTCAATTCTTTTATTACTTATTAATTTTTGTGTTTTTATGAAAAATTGGTTGCTAATTGTGGTGAACTTGGATACTCTGAAGATTTATTTTTTGGATTCAAATCAAAGATATCCATCAAACCGACCACACATGATGGAGTTTGTGAATCTGTATGACACTAAATCTTACGTTTTAGGTCTAAACATCAAGTAATATAATTTATATTATCTTTTACTAAGGATTATGTTATGATAGGGTGGTGTATCATTATCATCTAAAAATGGAATGAGGACAGGGGATAAGCATAGGGAGCAAGCAAGTACTACGTTTGGACAAATATCATGGTATATATAATAAAATTTCACTATCCAAACACATCTCAACATAAGTTACTTATTTACCTAATGATCAATTTTTTTTCAGTGTCCAAAACAAACAAACGATAATGATTTCAGTTATTATGTTTGTAAATTTATGAAAGAGATCTGTTGAGTCAATAAGGTTTTCCTTATGACTTTTCCATTCCTTCTTGTTTTGAAAATCACAAACACCTTATCTTTAAGGAAAATCGATTTTGTAAGGAAAATGCTTTCTTAAGGAAAATTGCTTTTATAAGGAAAAATGCTTTCTTAAGGAAAATTGCTTTTGTAAGGAAAAATGCTTTCTTAAGGAAAATCGCTTTTATAAGAAAAATTTATCCTTATCATATTTTCATTAATATTTTTCTTAAGTATGAAATTCGGATTCACTTTCTCGGAATCATTAAAACTGATAAAAAGCATTCTGTTTTAAGATTCAGTTCTGGACAAGAACTATAAGGAATTTTCATTCCGAATTCCGGATATGAATTCTGACTTAGTTCTATTCCAGATTCAGGATTACGAATTCTGAAGAAGAATTCTCATTACGAATTCCAATGAAGAATTCTCATTACGAATTCCAATGAAGAATTCTCATTACGAATTCCAATTAAGAATTCTCATTACGAATTCTAATGAAGAAATCCCATTCCGAATTCTCATTACGAATTCCAATGAAGAATTCTCATTACGAATTCAAATTAAGAATTCTCATTACGAATTCTAATGAAGAAATCCCATTCCGAATTCTCATTACGAATTCCAATGAAGAATTCTCATTACGAATTCTAATGAAGAAATCTCATTCCGAATTCTCATTACGAATTCTAATGACGAATTCTCATTACGATTTCTGATGACGAATTCCTATTCCGAATTCCTATTCCGAATTCTCATTCTGAATTCACCTATTAAACAGAATCTGATTATCATTGTTTTATACACTCTGAATTTACTCACTCCGAACTTTCACTCCGAAGTTTCTATTCCGAACCTTTTTTTGTTAGAATTTAAAACGATGTCGTGCATTCTGTTACACTTACTTTGTTATAAAACGATGTCGTCCATTTTGTTATAAACTAACCGTTGTCTAAGTGACACGTGTACAGGTCCCTCCGAACTTTAAGGAAAATATGACCGTTGGAGAAGGAGCCGACCTTACCTATAAATAGGAGCTCATTTGAAAGAGCTCGGTGCGGTTGGAAAAACAACTGAGTTTTGTGCCTACATGCTGTTGAAGTGATTTCTAGAGAGAGAGTCTCTTATTAACTCTCAAAGCTTCGTGCGACTCCGAATGTTGGTGATTACATTCGAGGGATTCCGGGAATAGGAAGACAGAGGTGCCGACTACCTTAAAGATCGAGGGCTTTCTTGCTGAGAAAGACAGAGGTGCCGACTACCTTAAAGATCGAAGGCTTTCTTGCTGAGAAAGACAGAGGTTGCCAACTACCTTGAAGTTGAGGGCTTGCGGGGATAGCAATACAGAGACACCGATCTTCGTATCGAGGGCTTACCCTGGTGTGGGTAAGACAGACTTGCTTGAAAGTATAAATCAAGGGACCTTTATCCAAGGTTGTTGGATACCCTTCTCTTTGGGTTAAAAGACTATTATCTTGTTACTAGTAGTTTTACTACTTGTCTTTATTCCGCTGTAAATTTGTATCTTAAGGAAAGTATAATTTTCTTATACTTCCTTACTTACTTTGATTAGTTTAGATTCTATACGCTTTAAGGTAGAATCTCATATTGTAACTTTTGTTAAGTTTCAATTTTCGGAACTATATTTCCGGAACCTACTTTTGGAATCTCTTTCCAAGTTTAATTCGGTGTTAGAGGTGTTGTGAATTTACTTAGTTTAACTTTGTTAAACTTAGCCCTTTCCTTTTCTTAAGGAAACTCTAGTTGTTCATAACTAACTTTAAAGGTTCCAAAGGAATTTTTAAAGTATACAATTCACCCCCCCTCTTGTATTTTGAGCATCACTGAGCAACATGATCTTACAAAACCTAGACTTTCCTACTTCAAGGTTTTTGGTTGCAAAGTATTCATTTTGAATACTAAGGATAACTTACATAAATTCGCACCAAAATCAGATGAAGGAATTTTCTTAGGTTATTCCACAACCTCTAAGGCTTATAGAGTTTTTAATAAAAACACTTGTACTGTTGAGGAAACAGTACATGTAAAATTTGATGAATCAGATCCTTTTGTTTTTAAAACCTCTCAACCTACATCCTCGGATGTGTTTTCAAAAACTGATTATCAACCTTTGATAGAAGAACCTTCTGATAAGGAAATTGTTCCAGAAGATACTTCTGAAACATTCACCCCAGAAGACTTTCTACCCTATGTTGATGAACAGGTTTTACAAAACCCAAATCAGATGTTTCTTAAGAATCATCCCAGTGACAGTATCATTGGTGATGTAAATCAACCTGTAAGGACTAGAAGTTCCTTAAGAAATGAAGTAGAACATCTAGCATTTCTTTCCCAATTAGAACCTAAAAGCACTGATGAAGCTTTAGGTGATGATGATTGGATCAAAGCAATGCAAGATGAACTAAATGAATTCGAAAGGAATAAAGTCTGGACCATGGTTGAAAGACCTAAGGAAACTTCTGTTATTGGAGTAAAATGGGTTTTCAGGAATAAATGTGATGAAAATGGAGTCATTGTTAGAAATAAAGCTAGACTTGTTGCTAAAGGCTATAATCAGCAAGAAGGAATAGACTATGAAGAAACCTATGCTCCAGTAGCTAGACTTGAATCTATCCGTATTCTACTTGCCTTTGCAGCATTCTTTAATTTCAAACTATTTCAAATGGATGTGAAATGTGCTTTTCTTAACGGTTATGTTCAAGAGGAAGTTTTTGTTGAACAACCTCCTGGCTTTGAAGATACAAAACATCCTGATCATGTTTTTAGACTTACCAAAGCTTTGTATGGCCTTAAACAAGCCCCACGAGCATGGTATGATAGACTCACTGGATTTTTGCTTCAAAATAACTATGTTAAGGGAAATGCAGATCCAACCCTTTTTATAAATAAAGATAAGAAAAATGTTTTGATTGTTCAAATTTATGTTGATGACATTATATTTGGTTCAACTCAGCAATCTTTGACTGACTCCTTTGCTAGTCTAATGAAATCTGAGTTTGAAATGAGTATGATGGGTGAGTTAACATTTTTCCTTGGTTTTTAAATTTCTCAAAAACCAGAAGGAACCTACATATCTCAACATAAGTATATTAAAGATCTTCTTAAAAAGTATGGTTATGACAACACTAAGAGTATAAGTACTCCCATTGGTACCTCAAACTCTTTAGATCTTGATGAAGCTGGGAAACCAGTAGATCAAACATCTTTTAGAGGTATGATTGGAAGTCTACTTTACTTAACAGCTAGTCGACCAGACTTAATGTTTTCAGTATGCTTATGTGCAAGATATCAATCCAATCCTAAGGAATCTCACTTAAAGGCAGTAAAAAGAATTTTTCGCTACCTTAAGGGAACCATGGATCTAGGATTATTTTATACTTCTGGAAATGATTTTGTTCTAAAAAGCTTTTCTGATGCTGACTTTGGTGGATGTAGAATGGATAGGAAAAGTACATCTGGAACTTGTCATTTCTTAGGAGATTCATTAGTTTCTTGGTCATGCAAGAAGCAACATTCTGTTGCACTCTCCACTGCTGAAGCTGAATATGTAGCAGCTGGAAGTTGTTGTGCACAAGTGTTGTGGATGCAACACACACTCACAGACTATGGCTTGAGTTTTACTAAAACTCAAATTTTGTGTGATAACACAAGTGCCATTGCCCTAAGTAAAAACCCAGCACATCACTCCCGTGCAAAACACATAGATATTAGGCATCACTTTCTTAGGGATCACACACTTAAAGGAGATATTATTCTTCAGTTTATCGGAACGCAAGATCAACTTGCTGATATTTTCACAAAATCCTTGCCTTCTGATAGATTTGAATATATTAAACAGAAGTTAGGAATGATAACCGTAAGGTAATCTTCCTTAATTAACTTTCTGTTGAAAAATCTCCTTATAGTAATAAACTCCTTTTCATAGGGGGAGTACATTTGTTTTTTTATTTAACAAAGTTTTTTCAAAATTTGTTTTCGAATTTTTCGGAACGAAAATTTCCGGAATGGAACTTTCGGAACTACCATTTTCCAGAATGGATATTTTCGTACAGAATACTTCTGGAATGAAAGTATTCGTATTGAAAATTTCCGGAATGGACAACTTTCGTACTGGGACTTTCATAACCAGATTTTCGTACCAAGTTTTGTTTTTCATATTTTACTTTTTCGTATTGACTTTTTCGTATTGAGTTTTTCATATTGACTTTTTCGTATTGAGTTTTTCGTATTGACTTTTTCGTATTGAGTTTTTCGTATTTACTTTTTCGTATTGAGTTTTTCGTATTTAGTTTTTTGTATTAACTTTTTCGTAGTCGTCTTTATATTTCCCATTACGAATAACTTTCCTAAGCTAATCCGAAAGGTATGATTTCCTTACTGAAGTTTTCGTAATCATATTTTACTTGCTGGCAATTTCTTATAGTTTGTTTTCGGATTATAGTTTTCTTAAATCTTTGTTTTAATAAAACCTCAAAAAGATCGGATTCAAGCTTTCAACCGTTAGATCAGATCTCAGATCATTCTAAACCGTTAGATCAACCGAGGAAGTTGAACCGTCATCCCATTGCCTATATAAAGGGGACCCTATTTTCTCGTCCCACATCGATTTCAAGCTTTTGCGTGCTGAAGCTCTGACTCTCTGTTTTAAGGCCATTCCGAACTTCAGCCTTCTCTGTTCCGAACTTCTCAGAGACTTCTAATCCGAATGTCTGCAGAGTTAGCTTCTCAAGAAATGTCTTCAACTAAGCCCATTTCACAGTGGTTAGTCTACAGAGAACGGTTAGTGCATCCGAATTTCTTCAGCAACTATGATTCTATTATATCAAAGAATATCAAGCTGAATGGCTGGGAAGATGTTGCGGTATCAAAAACCGGCAACCAAGATGAAGTCTACTCTGACTTGCTTGTCGAGTTTTATGAGTCAGTTGCTTTCTTCATGGAAGATAATAGAGAGAAGTTTTCCTTCAAATCGTATGGCAAGACATATAAGCTATCTTACACCAAGGCTGCAAGCTTGGTAGGGTTGAATTATGAAGGTGAAGCTGAGTTTATCTCACACGTTCTACCAGACTCCTTGGGTAGTTTCAACAAGGAGAAAGCCTTAGAAATTCTCGGATTGGATGATGACAAGGCTCCGAAAATTGAAACTCTTTCTACAAACTTCCGGATTCTGGAGTTATGGGTGCAAGGGCTTATCGTACCGAGAAAAGGAGACAAGGATAGCTTGAAGAAGAGTGAGATATACATCTTGGATTTCCTGATAAATCTAAGAAAGTTCAACCTGATAAAGCATATCCTTCTTAATATTGTGAACTTGAAGAAGGGAAATCTGAGAGCTCAAATAGTAATGTACCCGGCAATATTGTCGAAGCTGATAGTTCGGTGCCTAGAATCCTTCAAGGTTGCTTGCAATTCTAAGCCGAAAGTTTGTAAGATCATGTTGCTCAGTGATGCAACTCTTAAAAGGATGAATATAGCTTTTAACAAGGAGTCAGGGAAGTTCATTGATCTACCTCCTCAAGTAGAAGTGACTCAAAGGGTCTCTCTTGTTTAAAATGGACACAATTTTAAGTGAAAACAACAAGTGACCTACGGAAATCCAACCAAACACATTTGGATTGCCTTGATCTTTTATAAGAAGAATCCAAGGGTCCTTGGTGACATGTACGAGTCATAACCACCTCAATCCGAGGCACGGTGTAGGTTGGGATGACTCGTACACGTCCAAGGGTAACTTACATAAATTCGCACCAAAATCAGATGAAGGAATTTTCTTAGGTTATTCCACAACCTCTAAGGCTTATAGAGTTTTTAATAAAAACACTTGTACTGTTGAGGAAACAGTACATGTAAAATTTGATGAATCAGATCCTTTTGTTTTTAAAACCTCTCAACCTACATCCTCGGATGTGTTTTCAAAAACTGATTATCAACCTTTGATAGAAGAACCTTCTGATAAGGAAATTGTTCCAGAAGATACTTCTGAAACATTCACCCCAGAAGACTTTCTACCCTATGTTGATGAACAGGTTTTACAAAACCCAAATCAGATGTTTCTTAAGAATCATCCCAGTGACAGTATCATTGGTGATGTAAATCAACCTGTAAGGACTAGAAGTTCCTTAAGAAATGAAGTAGAACATCTAGCATTTCTTTCCCAATTAGAACCTAAAAGCACTGATGAAGCTTTAGGTGATGATGATTGGATCAAAGCAATGCAAGATGAACTAAATGAATTCGAAAGGAATAAAGTCTGGACCATGGTTGAAAGACCTAAGGAAACTTCTGTTATTGGAGTAAAATGGGTTTTCAGGAATAAATGTGATGAAAATGGAGTCATTGTTAGAAATAAAGCTAGACTTGTTGCTAAAGGCTATAATCAGCAAGAAGGAATACACTATGAAGAAACCTATGCTCCAGTAGCTAGACTTGAATCTATCCGTATTCTACTTGCCTTTGCAGCATTCTTTAATTTCAAACTATTTCAAATGGATGTGAAATGTGCTTTTCTTAACGGTTATGTTCAAGAGGAAGTTTTTGTTGAACAACCTCCTGGCTTTGAAGATACAAAACATCCTGATCATGTTTTTAGACTTACCAAAGCTTTGTATGGCCTTAAACAAGCCCCACGAGCATGGTATGATAGACTCACTGGATTTTTGCTTCAAAATAACTATGTTAAGGGAAATGCAGATCCAACCCTTTTTATAAAGAAAGATAAGAAAAATGTTTTGATTGTTCAAATTTATGTTGATGACATTATATTTGGTTCAACTCAGCAATCTTTGACTGACTCCTTTGCTAGTCTAATGAAATCTGAGTTTGAAATGAGTATGATGGGTGAGTTAACATTTTTCCTTGGTTTTCAAATTTCTCAAAAACCAGAAGGAACCTACATATCTCAACATAAGTATATTAAGATCTTCTTAAAAAGTATGGTTATGACAACACTAAGAGTATAAGTACTCCCATTGGTACCTCAAACTCTTTAGATCTTGATGAAGCTGGGAAACCAGTAGATCAAACATCTTTTAGAGGTATGATTGGAAGTCTACTTTACTTAACAGCTAGTCGACCAGACTTAATGTTTTCAGTATGCTTATGTGCAAGATATCAATCCAATCCTAAGGAATCTCACTTAAAGGCAGTAAAAAGAATTTTTCGCTACCTTAAGGGAACCATGGATCTAGGATTATTTTATACTTCTGGAAATGATTTTGTTCTAAAAAGCTTTTCTGATGCTGACTTTGGTGGATGTAGAATGGATAGGAAAAGTACATCCGGAAACAGTACATGTAAAATTTGATGAATCAGATCCTTTTGTTTTTAAAACCTCTCAACCTACATCCTCGGATGTGTTTTCAAAAACTGATTATCAACCTTTGATAGAAGAACCTTCTGATAAGGAAATTGTTCCAGAAGATACTTCTGAAACATTCACCCCAGAAGACTTTCTACCCTATGTTGATGAACAGGTTTTACAAAACCCAAATCAGATGTTTCTTAAGAATCATCCCAGTGACAGTATCATTGGTGATGTAAATCAACCTGTAAGGACTAGAAGTTCCTTAAGAAATGAAGTAGAACATCTAGCATTTCTTTCCCAATTAGAACCTAAAAGCACTGATGAAGCTTTAGGTGATGATGATTGGATCAAAGCAATGCAAGATGAACTAAATGAATTCGAAAGGAATAAAGTCTGGACCATGGTTGAAAGACCTAAGGAAACTTCTGTTATTGGAGTAAAATGGGTTTTCAGGAATAAATGTGATGAAAATGGAGTCATTGTTAGAAATAAAGCTAGACTTGTTACTAAAGGCTATAATCAGCAAGAAGGAATAGACTATGAAGAAACCTATGCTCCAGTAGCTAGACTTGAATCTATCCGTATTCTACTTGCCTTTGCAGCATTCTTTAATTTCAAACTATTTCAAATGGATGTGAAATGTGCTTTTCTTAACGGTTATGTTCAAGAGGAAGTTTTTGTTGAACAACCTCCTGGCTTTGAAGATACAAAACATCCTGATCATGTTTTTAGACTTACCAAAGCTTTGTATGGCCTTAAACAAGCCCCACGAGCATGGTATGATAGACTCACTGGATTTTTGCTTCAAAATAACTATGTTAAGGGAAATGCAGATCCAACCCTTTTTATAAAGAAAGATAAGAAAAATGTTTTGATTGTTCAAATTTATGTTGATGACATTATATTTGGTTCAACTCAGCAATCTTTGACTGACTCCTTTGCTAGTCTAATGAAATCTGAGTTTGAAATGAGTATGATGGGTGAGTTAACATTTTTCCTTGGTTTTCAAATTTCTCAAAAACCAGAAGGAACCTACATATCTCAACATAAGTATATTAAAGATCTTCTTAAAAAGTATGGTTATGACAACACTAAGAGTATAAGTACTCCCATTGGTACCTCAAACTCTTTAGATCTTGATGAAGCTGGGAAACCAGTAGATCAAACATCTTTTAGAGGTATGATTGGAAGTCTACTTTACTTAACAGCTAGTCGACCAGACTTAATGTTTTCAGTATGCTTATGTGCAAGATATCAATCCAATCCTAAGGAATCTCACTTAAAGGCAGTAAAAAGAATTTTTCGCTACCTTAAGGGAACCATGGATCTAGGATTATTTTATACTTCTGGAAATGATTTTGTTCTAAAAAGCTTTTCTGATGCTGACTTTGGTGGATGTAGAATGGATAGGAAAAGTACATCCGGAAACAGTACATGTAAAATTTGATGAATCAGATCCTTTTGTTTTTTAAACCTCTCAACCTACATCCTCGGATGTGTTTTCAAAAACTGATTATCAACCTTTGATAGAAGAACCTTCTGATAAGGAAATTGTTCCAGAAGATACTTCTGAAACATTCACCCCAGAAGACTTTCTACCCTATGTTGATGAACAGGTTTTACAAAACCTAAATCAGATGTTTCTTAAGAATCATCTCAGTGACAGTATCATTGGTGATGTAAATCAACCTGTAAGGACTAGAAGTTCCTTAAGAAATGAAGTAGAACATCTAGCATTTCTTTCCCAATTAGAACCTAAAAGCACTGATGAAGCTTTAGGTGATGATGATTGGATCAAAGCAATGCAAGATGAACTAAATGAATTCGAAAGGAATAAAGTCTGGACCATGGTTGAAAGACCTAAGGAAACTTCTGTTATTGGAGTAAAATGGGTTTTCAGGAATAAATGTGATGAAAATGGAGTCATTGTTAGAAATAAAGCTAGACTTGTTGCTAGAAAGTTTAAAAACATGATTTTGAAAGTGAGGATTTGAAAAACCATGTGGTTGTTCTACAAAAACATCTTCAAAAATAAAACCATTTAGAAATGAACTTTTCACATCCATTTGATATAACTTGAAATTCAGATGTGATGCAAAGGAAAGTAAGATCCTAATTGCCTCTAATCTAGCTACAAGTACGAAGGTTTTCTCATAGTAAATTCCTTCTTCTGGATTGTAACCTTGTGTAACTAGTCTAGCTTTGTTTCTAATGATATTTCCAGATTCATCAAATTTGTTTCTAAACACCCACTTTGTGCCTATGGTTAAAGTGTCCTTAGGTCTTTCTACTAATTACCAGACTTTATTTCTTTCAAATTGATTTAGTTCTTCTTGCATAGCCATTACCCAAAATTCATCATTGATAGAATCATTGATATTTTTAGGTTCTAACTGTGAAAGAAAGGCTTTATGTTCAACCTGATTTCTTAGAGAAGCTCTAGTCTGTGTTCCTCTATCTAGATTACATACAACAACATCTAAAGGATGGTTCTTTAGAATCTTAGTTGGTCTCGAAAAGGTAGGGCTAGAGATTTTAGGTTCATCAACAGGTTGGGAGTCAACAGATGCAGGTTATGGAAAATTTCCAGAACTGGATGTTTTAACTATAGGTCCACTATCTTTATCATTAAGGTTCAAAACAGAGAGATCATCTTCAAGATTTTCAAGAGAGGTCTTAGGTTCATGTGGATCAGTTTCATAAAATTTGATGTGAACAGATTCCTCCACACATTTGGTTCTCTTATTGAAAACTCTATAGGCTTTACTAGAAATAGAGTAACCTAGGAAAATTCCTTCATCACTCTTGGATGAAAACTTGTTAATATTATCTTTGGTATTAAGAATAAAGACTTTGCAACCAAAAACTCTGAAGTAGTTGACCTTAGGTTTCCGATGGTTCCACAACTCATAAAGGGTCTTCTTAAGAACAGGTCCGATCAAGACTCTATTGATAATATAACAAGCTATATTGACAGCTTCAGCCCAAAAATAAATAGGTAGGTCATACTCATTGAGAATGGTTCTGGAAATTTCCTGAAGGGTTCTATTCCTCCTTTCTACTACACCATTTTACTGAGGTTTCCTAGGGGCAGAGAAATTGTGACTATAACCACTGTGTGAGCAGTAGGATTCAAACTCATGATTCTAAAACTCACAGCCATGATCACTTCTCTAAGTTTTAGTCTCAAGTCCACTAAGGTTCTCTACAGACTTGGAATATTTAACAAAGTGAGAACAAGCTTCACTTTTGTGAGCTAGAAAATATACGCAAGTATATCTAGAAAAGTCATCTACTAGAACATAGACATAGTGCTTCCCATTTAAACTAGAAACTCTAGAAGGTCCAAACAAATCCATGTGAACCAACTCGAGAGGTTGAGAAGTTGACACTTCATTCATTGATTTAAAATAAACTTTATGTTGCTTTCCATTTTGACAGGCATTACAAAATTTATCTGCTGGGAATTCAAGTTTTGGTAGGTCTCTAAATAAGTTCTTCCTAGTAAGTTTTCTAAGTGAATGTACATTGCAATGTCCTAATCTTTTGTTCCAAAGCCAAGACTCTTTATGAAAATAATTTAAACAAGTAATATTTTGCATAGCTAAAGAATATAAATCAACAGTATAGACATTTTCATTTCACAAGGAAGAAAATAGTGAAGCATTTTTACAATTAAAAACATTGCAAGATTCATTTTCAAATTTAACATTAAAACCGTCATCACATAACTGAGAAATACTTAGTAAATTATACTTAAGACCATCAACAAATAAAACTTTAGAAATTAATACTCAGTCAGTGTTACCAATCTGGCCTGAGCCAATGATTTTCCCTTTAGAATTATCACCAAAAGTGACAAAAACTCCATCAACTCTGACTAAGTTTTTAAAGCATGAGAAGTCTCCTGACATATGTCTTGAAAATCCACTGTCCAAGTACCATGTCTTTCTACAGGATCTCTTTAAGCAGGTTCCCTACAAAACATATTTAGATAGGAAATGATTTTGGTACCCAGATTTTCTTGGGTCCAGACAGGTTAGCTAATAAAACATTATGTACCCAAATTTGTCTTATGGGCTCATAAAATTTGTAGAATCAACAGATTTTGAAAGATAAACTTTATTAGATCCGTAACTATGAATATAACTTGTTGAAGCATATGAACTTCCAGAACTATAACTATCTGCATTCTGTCCTAATTTAGAAATAAATCTAGTTTTGGTAATTTTTCTTTTTCCAGGTTGGTATCTTATACCAGTAGTATATCTAGGTGCAATCTGCTTACCTAGAACTTGAGTGAGAGTATCTTTTCCATTTGTGAACTTTTATAAATACTTTCTAAGTTTCTCATTTGACAATTTCAGTTCAGTGTTTTCTTTAAGTAACTGAGCATTCTTTTCCATTTCTATGTCAAGATCAGATTTATGTTTAACAGTTAAAGCATACTGTTTCCTTAAACCTTTTTATTTGTATTTCAGCTCATTACAGGTTTCTTACAACATATCACATTATTCAAACAGTTAAAATTTTGACATATTTTCAGAATCAGAATCATCTTCAGAATAATAAGAATTTAAAGAAGGAGTTTCTGATGTTACCTCAGAAGTGTTTGTCATAAAACACATGTTTTCCTTATTTCTGTTTTCAGTTTCAGAGCCTTCAGATTCACTAGATCTATCCTCAGAAGCACTCTAAGTAGCCTTCATGGATTTCTTAAACATATTGTCCTTATACTCATACTTCTTCTTGTATTTCAGCTTTTGACATTCTGCTTTTATATGTCCTTTTCTTTTGCATTCATAGCAGACAACTTCATCAGATTTTTCAGATTTCTTCCAGTCCTTTTTCCAGTGACCCTTGTTGTCATACTTACTTTGTAATTTGATTTTCTGAAAAAATTCTTTTTTCCTATAAAACTTCTTAAATCTTCTGGCTATGTGATCCATTTATTCATCACTATCAGATGCACTTTTACTTTATTCATAGCTTGACCTATCACTTACAGCTTGAAGTTTCTCCTTATCCTTATTCTTTGAAGTAGATGTCTTGAAGGCAACTGACTTCCTTTTTGGTTCATCATCTTCTTCTTTTTTTACCTTAAGCTCTTTTTCATACATCATAAACTTGCCAATAAGTTCCTTGACTCGCAGTTTACCAATATCACAAGATTCTCTGATTGAAACAGAAGTGCCTCTCCATCTTTCAGGTAGGCATCTCAAAATTCTCATGATCTGCTCCTTTGATGAAATGTCCTTTCCCAGTGAGATCATTGTATTGACAATTTCGTTAAACATGAGATACATATCAAAAATGGGTTCATCAGGCTTTATCTTAAAATTATCATATTTAATAGTATAGGTGTTCAATCTCATTTCCTTAACATTAGTTGTTCCTTCATGAGAAACACTTAAAGTATCCCAGATTTCATATGCAGTCTTACAAGCAGATATTTTATTAAATTACTCATCTCCTAAAGCACAATATAGAGCATTTATAGCTTTGAATTTATTATTGTGAGCTGTCTTAGTAGCTTCATTCAAAGTAGATCTAACAGTAGTAGGAATTTTATTTTCTGATTCTATGGCAGTCCAAATATCAAAACCCATGCTTTCTAAATGAATTTTCATCTTAATCTTCCATTGAGCATAGTTGTTTCCATTTAAAAATGGTGTTATGTTAGTAGCAACACCTTCAAGTATGTTATCCATGATAACTATGTTGAGACAAAAATTTTAAAGAGATAAAAATTTAGAAATAACAGAAATTTAAAGAACTTTAAAATACAACTAAAATCACAGTTGAAAAACAGAGTACTTCAGAAAATATTTTAAAACCTCTGTTACCAAATGTTGGTCGGAGTGGACACTCAAGAGGGGGGTGGGGGGGTGAATTGAGTTCGAATTAAAATTTATGTTTAAAATACTTTACTAAAATCCCCCAATTTAAAATACTAATTGAATTGTAGTGAATTTGAACTAAAGAAAACTTTCAGTTAGGTTCTCAAGGGATTGATTAATTCCAAGTTAATCTAATCAGAAGATCAGATTAGCTTTTGAAATAGACCTAATGATTTGAAAATAATGAAAAAACTTTCTAATTCAATTATCAGAGTAACTTTGAAAAATAGTTTAAGTTTTAAAGCACTTAGAAGTGGAATAAAAGGTTTTAGATAACTAAATAAAGAACAACAGATATAACCAAGAGGTCCAGTCTCAAGTTGAGACTTATTCCTCTAAAAAATTTATATAAATTTGATCCACACCCTAGATCGGGGTTCACAATATTTTACAACCATCCAGGTCAAAGACCTCTACCACATTTCTACGTGGGAAACAAAAACAATAGCAAATGCAGCTGTCCAGGTCACATACGACCTCTACCACTATCCACAGTGGGAAATAGAAGATGTAAGGAGTTTGAATGAGGATTTACATATCCTCCAGTTAAGGTTCAGGAGACAGTGTGTGTGTAAATTAAAACTGATGATACACACTGCTCGTAATGTAAATAATAAATCACATAACAAGATATAGAGTTTATAATGGCTCTAGTGATTGCAGTGCAGCACTGGACTCCATCGAATTGATCAGAAGTGGTATTGAGTCCTCTTCTATTTTTTTTTGAAAAACAGAGTGTCGTCTACTTGACATCCAGGTTCAAAGATAGTGAAAATGTAGTCGATGAAGTTCTTCAAAGTCCTCGTGAATGTACACATCTCTTCTTGAGTAAGCGTGAGTGTGTATGATCTTCTTTGTCTTCTTGGTCGTGCATGTATATCTGTATGAGCTATTCTTGTATTTTGTATTCTGTGTGTTGTCTCTTGTTTTTCTTCATGTCCTTTGCAGCAACAGGGACTTCTTATATTTATGGCACGAGCTCTGGAAAAATAAATGATTTCTTTTTTTAGGTACGAGGTACAGTTCCCTGATATCCAACAACCTTTATTAAATAAATGACAGAGCATTAAAATATACCTGATATGACTGTTGGTTAGATTAAATAAAGATAAATAAATTAAGGTAGCGTCAGATTCTCTTGAATGGTAGCATTGGATATTGGTATCCTTGTGTAACGGTAGGACTTTATATCGGTAACCTCTTGTGTAATGGTAGGTCTTTGTATCAGTAACCTCTTCTGTAATGGTAGACTTTCTATCGGTAGACTTCATGTCTGTCAGTAGACTTGATCGGTAGCGGTAGACTTAATGCACCAGTGACCTTTCGTGTAACGGTAGCCTTTATGTACTGGTAGCATCCTTGGTGTATCGGTAGACTTCCTTCGGCAACTTGTCTGTAATGGTAGGCTTTCATAATGGTGACTTGTTGTATCAGTGAGCTTGTATAACGGTAGACCTGTTGTACCGGTAGACTTGATGTATCAGTAGACTTGATGTATCGGTGACCTTCACATATCGGTAGACTTGATATACCGGTGGAGTTGATGTATTGGTAGACTTGATGTACCGGTGGACTTGATGTATCAGTAGCTTTGTTCTGTAACGGTGACCACTTTTCTGTTTAAGCATTTTATTGGAAGAATGGGTTAAGTTAGAATATATATCCATCCAGTAACCGAATTCTCTAAAGATAATGTAAATATTATAATATATGAATATTTGCATGGTGTACAGAAATACTGAAATAAGTAATTAACCATTAATCAATATAGGGATTATCAAACCATAATTTAGCATAATTGGGATTATCAAAATATAATTGAGAATAATTGGGATTATCAAAATATGAGTTCAACTAATTCTCCCAGAGGGTTCAACACTCTCTTTTGTTTAAAATGGACATGATTATAAGTGAAAACAACAAATGACCTACGAAAATCCGACCAAACGCATTAGGATTATGTTGATACTTTAGAAGAATGATCCAAGGGTTCTTTTTGAAGTGTAAGAGTCAACCCCACCTCAATCCGAGGCACAGTGTGACCACTATCACTCAAAGGATCTCTCTTTTGTTTAAAATGGACATGATTTTAAGTGAAAACAACAACTGACCTACAGAAATCCAACCAAATGCATTCGGATTGCCTTGATCTTTTATAAGAATGATCCAAGGGTCGTTGGTGATGTGTATGAGTCATCCTCGCCTCAATCTGAGGCATGGTGTGGACAGTACCACTCAAAGGGTCTCTATTTTGTTTAAAATGGACACGATTTTAAGTGAAAACAACAACTGACGTATGGAAATTCGACCAAACACATTTTTATTATGTTGATTCTTTAGGAGAATGATCCACGAGTCCTTTGTGACCTATAAGAGTCAACCCCGCCTCAATCCGAGGAATGGTGTGACCGCTACCATGCAAAGGGTCTCTCTTTTTTAAAATGGACACAATTTTAATTGAAAACAAGAACTGACCTATGAAAATCCAACCAAACACATTCATATTGCCTTGATATTTTATAATAACGATCCAAGAGTCCTTGGTGATGTGTACGAGTCATCCCCACCTCAATCTGATGAACGGTGTTGCCGGTACCACTCAAAGGGTCTCTTTTTTGTTTAAAATGGACACGATTTTAAGTGAAACAACAACTGACCTACGGAAATCCAACCAAGCACATTCAGATTGTGTTGATCCTTTAGGAGAATGATCCACGGGTCCTTTGTGATGTTTACGAGTCAACCCCTCTTCAATCTGAGGCACTGTGTGACCGCTATCACCCAAAGGGTCTCTCTTTTGTTTAAAATGGACACGATTTTAAGTGAAAACAACAACTGACCTAAGAAAATCCAACCAAATGCATTTTTATTGTGTTGATCCTTTAGTATAATGATCCAAGGGTACTTTTTAACATGTAAGAGTCAACCCCGACTCAATATGAGGCATGGTGTGACCGATACCACCCAAATGGTCTCTCTTGTTTAAAATGGACACAATTTTAATTGAAAACAACAACTGACCTATGAAAATATGACTAATGCATTCAGATTGCCTTGATCTTTTATAACAGCGATCCATGTGTCCTTGGTTACTTGTACAAGTCATCCCCGCCTCAATCTGAGGAACGGTGTGGCCGGTACCACTCAAAGGGTCTCTCTTTTGTTTAAAATGGACACGATTTTAAGTGAAAACAACAACTGACCTACAGAAATCTGACCAAACACATTCGGATTGTGTTGATCCTTTAGGAGAACGATCCACGGGTCCTTTGTGACATGTATGAGTCAACCCCATCTCAATCCGAGGCACTATGTGACCGCTACCACTCAAAGGGTCTCTCTTTTGTTTAAAATGGACACGATTTTAAGTGAAAACAACAACTGACCTACGGAAATCTGACCAAATACATTCAGATTGTGTTGATATTTTAGGAGAACGATAAAAGGGTCCTTTTTGACGTGTAAGAGTAAACCCCACCTCAATCTGAGGGACGGTGTGACCGCTATCACTCAAAGGGTCTCTACTTTGTTTAAAATGGACACAATTTTAAGTGAAAACAACAACTGACCTACGAAAATTAGACCAAACACATTCGTATTGCCTTGATCTTTTATAAGAATGATAAAAGGGTCCTTTGTGTTGTGTAAGAGACATCCCCGCCTCAATCTGAGTAATAGTGTGGCCAGTACCACTCAAAATGTCTCTCTTTTGTTTAAAATGGACACGATTTTAAGTGAAAACAACAACAGACCTAGGATAAACTGAACAAACGCATTTGGATTGTGTTCATCCATTAGGAGAACGATCCACAGGTCCTATGTGACATGTACGAGTCAACCATGCCTTAATCGGAGGCACGGTGTGACCACTATCACTCAAAGGGTCTCTCTTTTGTTTAAAATGGACACAATTTTAATTGAAAACAACAACTGACCTATGAAAATCCAACCAAACACAGTCGGATTGCCTTGATCTTTTATAAGAACGATCCAAGGTTCCTTGGTGACATATATGAGTCAACCCTACCAATCCCATGGACCGCCCCCTACCCCCTGGACACAAATCCACCCCCACCCTTCTGGACACCCCCACCCCTTGTAAAGCCCCCCGACACCTTGGACACCAGCCCACCCCTTGGAAATCCCCCCATGGACACGAATCCACCCCCACCCCCTGTAAAGACCCCCGGACACCAATCCACCCCTAGACACCCCCACCCCCTGTAAAGACCCCCGGACACCAATCCTCCCCCTGGACCGCCCCTACACCCCCTGGACAACAATCCACCCCTAGACACCCCCACTGTTGGAACCATGCATGTTCTATGAAGGAATTGGAGTTTGGTTTGTGTTTGTTGTCAATCTTCAGTGGAAGTTCTGAATGTGTGCCAACAAAGTGGTCATACAGTTCAAGCAGACAACAATATTGAAGGTGGTGATGTTTCCCAGTGTTTTCCAATTTTTGGGCCTCAAAATCGGAAAATTAAGTCTTGGATTGTCTGTAAAAGGAGGTGCGCACAAAGTGGAAGTGGTGCGTGAAAAATAAGAGCCTTGTGCGAAAAATTTGAGTTGGGCGCGAAAATGAGCGGGATTCGCAAAATAGAGGATCGAGGTTTTTCGTGCAAATAGTGTTTCAGAATCATAATGTCAAAAAACGGCAAAGGCATGGGTTGTGCGAAATATCTGATGATGTGCGCGAAAATGGTATCAGTGCGAAATATTACACGCCAGATGAGAGTTTTTACGCACCACAGAGGTTTTTGCGCGTGTGGGTCTTAGACACCTATAAATATGAGGTGACCCCCTTCATTCCGCATGGTTGAAGACATAGTGAATATCCGAGGTCTGATGCACGGAAAAGGATCGCGTAAATGGGCTGGCACGAAATTCTCTGAATTGTGTGGAAAATTTCAGGATGCGTGAAAAATGAAGAGTTACGCGTAATGATTTGGTTCACACATAAAATATTTAGTTGCGCAAAAAAGGGGGGTTTCTACTCGAAATATTTTTCCGTGTGAAAAGTAATGTTTGCACGCAATAGGGAGGTTTTGCACACAAAGGTTTGGTGTTGCACGCAATTGTCAGTGAAGTTTGTCAGCATGTTCTAGTTATCTGGTTCAGTGGTTCTGTGCATTCTAGTGCATCTATTCTGGACTTCGATGCAAGCAGAGTCTCGTGCTGAGCAGAGGAAAAGACTTCAATGAAAATCTATTGAAGAGACCTTCACGTCTATAAACTGAGTGGGACTTCACCAAGGGCAGTGAGCTAGGGGGAGTCAACAGGAGTGACCCGAGGGAAGCAGTGAGCTATCCTTGAACCTTTGTAAAGGCAGTGAGCCTGGGACATAGTGATTGTTCCCGAACCATTGCAATCCACAAACTAGTGAAGATTAGTGGAATTTGGTATGACCGACAACCTGTCGGTGTATGCTCCTTAGACGTAGCCCTTAGTGGTGTAGCAAGTAAAAAGTGTTGTGTCCTCTCTCTGGATGTGAATGTCTAATTTCTAATCTTATCCATCATATAGGTTTTACAAGTTCCTACCAACGTGGGAACAAGATCCTATACTTTAGAAGAAAAATATGTCACCCTGATTCACCCCTCCCCTCTCAGGGTGTCCTGGGGTCCTACAAGTTGTATCAGAGGGAGGTTGTTGGTGTTAAATCTGTCCTCTTTCGTCATGGAGAATGCAGTCAATGTCACGGGAGTCACTCTCTTCGATGGAAGTAATTTCCAGATTTGGAATAATATAATGAGATCTCATTTAAGATCCCTTGGAATGGAAGTTCTATTTTCCACTATCCAAGGTATACATGTTACTGATCCAACAGGGCTGGCTATAACAGATGCCGATAGAAAAATTCTTGATACTGATGCTAAAGTGCAGAATGCTCTCACCATAGATCTTTCAGATCAGATCTATCTAAAGGTGATGAGTTGCACCTCAGCAAAGTCTATGTGGTATAAACTTGAAAACATCTATGAAGGAGACAACAAAGTGAAATAGGCGAAGCTTCAAGTCTTACACAATAGGTTTTATGATTTAAAGATGCATCCAAATGAGAATGCAGATTCATTCTTCAATCGAATTACTGAAGTAGTAGGAGCAATTAGAGGTATTGGAGAAGAAACCAAAGACATTGATATATTTAAGAAGATACTGAGAAGACTTCCTCCTATGTACAATGCAAAGGTGTCCGCCCTTGAAGAAAGAGATCTAGCCAAACTGTCTCTGGATGATCTTTTAAGTAGTATAGTGGCATATGAGATAAGAGTCAAACCCGAAGATGCCACAACTCGTGTAAGTAAGGAAATGGCATTCAAATCCATGGACAAACTGAAAATTTTAGAAGATAGTGGTGGTTAAGATGAAGAGGAAAAGGAGATTCTTTCTCCCATCGCCAAGAATCTAAAGAAGGGAAAAGGTAAATTTAATGGAAAGCTACCTCTAGAATATTTTCATTGTGGAAGAGTCGGGCACATTTCCTCTCAGTGCCAAAGAAAGTTTGATGATGATGAAAGCGAAGTAGAATAAATCGAGAAGCCTCAGAGAAGGTTTTTCAAAAAGGGAGTCTTCAAATCTGTAAAGAAAATACAAAGGTAGAGTTTTGTCTATGAAGAGAAAGATGATGATACTAAATTATGTGAAGAAGGAGAACTAGAATTCAAAGCAAGAAACCATGCTTCCATGATGGATACCATTGAAAAGTCAGAACCCTTGATCAATAAAGATAGATATAATTAGATTATTTCTAATGGTGATTCAAAGACTCAAATTAAGGTTGATTTTTCCAAGCTTCAGAATAAATGTAAGAGATGTAATAAGTAGAAGGAAATGGTGTAAGAATCATCAGAATATGTTGACGAGCTTGAAGCGGAGATTGAACAACTAGAATAACTAGTGAGAGTTCAGTCTTAAATCCTTGAAAGCATAGATGATGTAGTGGAACTAAAGCATAAAATTGAAGAACAAGAAAAGGTCATAAATGACCTTTCATCCAGACTAGAAGAGAAGTCCAAGACTGTTGAGGGACTTGAGGAAGAAGTTGTTACTCTTAGAAGTAAAATTGAATGTCGATCAATGACAAATGAGGGAAATGAGAAAATTCATTTCGGAAGATTCTCATATGCAGAATTACTAGCAAGAGAAAAGTGTGGTTCAGATGGGGTTGGAAAAATATTAAGTGATCAAAGATCCACTTAAATGGGAAAGAGTGGAATTGGCTGTGAAGCTGTGACATCAACTACTGCAAGTAAAGAGAGCCAAAATAACAACAAGATGAAAGTTGGACATGCTGAAACATTACCTGAAATGCTGAAAAGGAAATTCTCAACCCAAACTAAAAGATTAATTGAAAATTATCTTCAATCTTTCAGAAATGATAGGAATTTAAACTATTCTACCAAGGAAGAAGACATGAGGATAAATTCAAGTGAAAAGACATTTCCTCTCATGAAGTGTCAGTTCTGTGGTTATCTAGGTCATACCTTGTCGTACTGTGAAGAGGCAAGGAGCTACTTGAATGGGGAAGATCTGGGAAGTCAGCAAAGGAGAACGATTTCATATCCTCCATATTATAGAAGAAATAACTTCTATGGTTACTATTTTAATTGTTCTAACTTTGGCAATAAAGCTATGTATTGCAGGCAGTAGTACGACAGGAGAAATACATACAACACTCATAGACAGGCCAGTTTTCATCCTCCTGATGATGTTGTTATCACAAAAAATTTTTCACCTCTAGAAGAAGATTATGGGTATGAAGAACTAGATTATGTGGAAGAAAGTATTAAAAGGCCATTAGTATCCTATGCTCAATCCAATATCTCATGGAAAGAGAAGAAGAAGATCGAGAAATCCAATCTTGCAGAAGTATCCCTCAAAGCTACAAAGAGAAGCAACATCTGGATCCTTGATAGTGGATGCTCTTCCCATATGATGGGAAATGCTGACCTTTTTAAGAACATTGAAAAGAAGGTTGATGGAATAGTACGGTTTGGTAATGATGGTGCATTGAAGATTAAAGGCAGTGGGAATACTGCTCTCGCCAACGAGGAGCTCAAGAAAACTGAAGTTCTTTATGTGGAAGGTCTATGACACAATCTCCTCAGTGTAAGTCAAATTTGTGACTCAGGGCTCATAGTAACCTTCAATAAAAAAGTTGGCACTATAAAAGAAAAAATAGGGAATTTTATTATGGAAGGCTGTAGAACAGATAGAAACTTATATCAGGTTGACAACAAAGTGAACTCTTGCTATTTGTCTGTTGAAGAAGAAAAATATTTGTGGCATTGAAGGCTGGGGAACATTAACCAACAAGACATGGAAAAGATATCTAAGCTGAAGGTAGTCATGGATATTCCCATTCTAAAACATGAACAGGAAAAGTCTTGTGATGCTTGATTCAGGGGAAGCTGGTCTGTAATTCATATCGGCCAAAGAAGAAATGGGCATCACATCTTCTTGATCTCATTCATACTGACGTAGGTGGCCCAATAAATGTTGCTGGAACCTATGGAGAAAGGTACTTCGTCGTTTTCATTGATGATTATAGTAGAATGGCTTGTGTAATGGTGATTCACAGGAAGTGACAAGTACTTGATTTCATAAAAACTCATCGCCGGATTGCCGAGAATGATACTGGACGGTCAATAAAATTCCTGTGATCTGACAATGGAAGAGAATACACGTCCATCGAGTTTGAAAATTACCTAGAAAAACATGGAATACAGCATGAGGTAGCTGCTGTGAGAACTCCACAACAAAATGGAGTTATTGAGCGTTGGAATCGATAGGTCACCAATATGGCCAGGACTATGTTGATTGAGAGTGGTATCTCTCACCATTACTGGAAGGAGGCTGTTGAAGCTGCAGTGCACATTCAGAATTGAACAGGGCACTTTATGGGAGAAACGAAGACACCATACGAATTGTGGCATGGAAGGAAACCTTCTTCGAAATAATTTCATGTTTTCGAAAGCAAATGTTTCATTCAGAATAAAGAAGGAAACCAAGGAAAGATTGGTGACAATGCTGATGAAGGAATTTTTCTTGGGTATCCAATGAACAGCAAAGCATACAAGTGTTTCAATAAACACTTGGGGAGGATTGTGGAAAGCAACGTTGTTAAAATCGTTGAAGGAAAAACCCGAAATTCTTCAAATAGTACCTATACTGATGAGATGGTAGATGAGAATGAATATGAACATGGAATAAATACAAATACAGAAATAGAGGAAGGTGTACAAAACACTCAGGGGTCAAATCATGATGTTGAATCAGAAAAAGAATCTGACGAGGAAATCTTGGATGGTGAGAATGGAACTGAACTTCACAGGAGAAATCGAAGAGTAGAGATTGATCCATATAAAATAATTGGAGACAGGAATGCACCCACACAGACAATGAGGATGAGGAATAGCACACCTTCTACATTTCTGTCAGTTGTAGAGCCATCCTCATTTGAAGAAGCTGCAAAGGATGAATCCTAGGTGAAAGCCCTGAATGAAGAGTTAGATCAGATTGACAAGAATCAGACATGGGATCTTGTCCAGAGACCCAAAGGTCACAATCTGATTGGAACAAAATGGATATTCAAGAACAAGTTTGATGAGCATGGAAGCGTTATCAGAAACAAGGCTCAACTGGTATGTAAAGGGTATTCTCAGATTGAAGGTGTTGATATTGAAGAAACCTTTGCTCCAGTGGCTAGACTGGATTCAATCAGGCTGTTCCTTTCCATGGATCTCCATATAGGATATAAAGTATATCAAATGGATGTCATGACAGCATTTTTAAATGGTGTACTCAAAGAAGAAGTCTACATTGAACAACCAGTGGGTTTTCTTCTTGGTGATGATGAATCAAAGGTATGCAAGCTAAATAAATCACTTTATGGCTTGAAATAGGCACCACGGGCATGGTACTACAGACTAGATTCTTATCTCAAGAAGCTAGAATTAAAAAGAGGAGGAGTAGATCACAATCTCTATGTAAAGAATTCTCTGAAAGATCAGTTAATGGTTCTCATTTACGTTGATGACATTATATTTGGTGGCAGTATGCAGAAATTAGTGGATGAATTTTCCAATCATATGAAATTAGAATATGAAATGTCAATGATTGGGGATCTTACATATTTCTTGGGACTTCAGGTGACTCAAAGGAAAGACTACACTTTTATCTCACAGGAAAAGTATGCAAGAGATCTGCTGAAGAAGTTTAATATGCAAGACTCCAAACCAATGTTAACTCCGATTGCAGTTAGAACCAAACTTGGAAAGAATGAGAATGAGAAATCTGTAGATCCCACCATGTACAGGAGGATCATTGGGAGCCTACTGTACCTGACAGCGACACAGACAGATATTGTCTTTTCCACATGTCTTGCAGCCCTCTTTCAGTGTAATCCAAAGGAGGAACATTTGGCAGTTGTAAAAATAATCATGAGGTATATTCAAGGTACTCACAATTATGACTTATACTTTTCTGTAGGAAGGGAATGTGAATTATCAGCATTTTCAGATACTGACTGGGCTAGCGATGTTGTGGACAGAAAGTCCACCAGTGGTGGAGCATTCTTTATTGGTAATAAATATGTCGGCTGGTTGAGCAAGAAACAAGAAAGTACTTCTATTAGTACTGTTGAAGCTGAGTATATATCCGCCACAAAGGCATGCACTCAACTGCTATGGATGAAGCAACAATTAACAGATATTGGTGATGAGGTAAAGCAACCAATGGAAATTTACTGTGATAACAAGAGTGGAATTGATCTTATGAAGAATCCTGTTCAGCATTCTCGTACAAAACATATTGAAATCAGGTATCACTTTATCAAAGAAAAAGTTGAGCAAGGGATGATTAGAATAGATCATGTGGGAACTAATGAGCAAGTATATGATATCCTGATGAAACCACTGTCAGCAGCTGTGTTTGAAAGGAATCAGTTGAACCTCGATGTTCAACCACCTCTTATTGCATAAAGAGGTTCCAAAAACCCCTTCTCCCCGATTTTGGTAACTTTTTCTATCTGTTTATGGTTGTGATGCAGGTTTATGGGGGAGTTACTATCTAGGGGGAGTATGGTTTTACCAGAACATTGAATAAATTACCGGCCTTTGGGTTTATTTTCAATGGGGGAGAAAGGAATAAATTCAGGCATGTTCAGTTATGTAACGAATTCAGTGTCATTGATAGGATGAGATGGATGAGAAGGAATTCATTGGACATTTAATGCTTCTGTGACACTATAAGAATATTTCTTGGGAATCATTGAGAATTCCAAAACACGGGAACCCAATTCAAGCTTCGTCTCTTGTTTTCTACACCGAGCATTTCTCACGTAGACTTAGAGTGTTGGCTAAGTTGATCCTTGCGTTTTTTGATTGAATGGGGATGGTGATCTTATTGAATTTATTTGGTGATTGCCAAAAAACCCAAAGGGGGAGATTGTTGGAACCATGGTTGTTCAATGAAGGAATTGGAGTTTGGTTTGTGTTTGTTGTGAATCCTCAGTGGAAGTTCCGAATGTGTTCCAACAAAGTGGTCATACAGTTCAAGCAGACAACAATATTGAAGGTGGCGCTGTTTCCCAGTGTTTGCCAAATTTTTGGGCCTCAAAATCGGAAAATGAAGACTTAGATTGTCTGAAAAAAGAGGTGCGCACAAAGAGGAAGTGGTGCGCAAAAAATAAGAGCCTTGCGTGAGAAATTTGAGTTGGGCCTGAAAAAGAGAAGGATTCGCAAAATAGAGGATCGAGGTTTTTCACGCAAACAGTGTTTCAGAATCAGAACGTCAAAAAATGGCAAAGGCATGGGTTGCGCGAAATATCTGATGATGTGCACGAAAACGGTATCGTCACGAAAGATTATGCGCCAGATGATAGGTTTTACGCGCCATAGAGGTTTTTGCGGGCGGGGGTCTTAGACGCCTATAAATATGAGGTCACCCCCTTCATTCTGCATGGTTAAAGACTTAGTGAAGATCCGAGGTCTGATGCGCAGAAAAGGATCGCGTAAATGGGCTGGCGCGAAATTCTATGAATTGCGCGGAAAATTTCGGGATGCGCGAAAAATGAAGAGTTGTGCCTAAAGATTGGGTCCGCACATAAAATATTCAGTTGTGCGAAAAGGGGGGTTTCTGCGCGAAATATTTTTCCTTACGAAAAGTAACATTTTCACGCAATAGGGAGGTTTTCCACGCAAATGTTTGGTGTTGCACAAAATTGTCAGTGAAGTTTGTCTGCACGTTCTGGTTATCCGGTTCAGTGGTTCTGTGCGTTCTAGTGCATCTATTGTGGACATCGATGCAAGCAGAGTCTCGTGCTGAGTAGAGGCAAAGACTTCAATGCAAATCTATTAAAGATACCTTCATGTCTATAAATTGAGTGGGACTTCACCAAGGTCAGTGAGCCAGGGGGAGTCAACAGGAGTGACCCAAGGGAAGCAGTGAGCTATCCCTAAACCTTTGTAAAGGAAGTGAGCCTGGGACCTAGTGATTGTTTCCGAACCATTGTAATCCACAAACTAGTGAAGATTAGTGGAATTTGGTACGACCGAAAACCTTTCGGCGTATGCTCCTTGGACATATCCCTTAGTGGTGATCCAAGTAAAAAGTGTTATGTCCTCTCTCTGGATGTGAATGTCTGCTTTCTAATCTTATCCATCATACAGGTTTTACAAGTTCCTACCAACGTGGGAACAAGATCCTATACTTTAGAAGAAAAAGTTGTCACCCTGATTCACCCCTCCCCTCTCAGGGTGTCCCGGGGTCATACACCCACCCCCTGTAAAGCCCCCCGACACCTTGGACATAAGCCCACCCCCCTGAAAAGCCCCCCCCCCAGACACCAATCCACCCCCATAACTGTCCCCCACCCCCGGGACACCAATCCACCCTTTGGATACCCCCCCCCTCTGGACACCCCCACCCCCTGTAAAATCCCCCTCGACACCTTGGACACCATCCCGCCCCCTGGAAAGCCCCCCGGACACCCCCTACCCCCCTTGGACAGCCACCCCAAACCCTTTAATAGCCCCCAAACCCCTGAATTCTGAATTGAAATCTTTATGTACTTAATTAACATATGAATTATATGTTAATGGTGTACGGGTATAATTGTTGTATGGGTATACTTGGTCTAATTAGCTTATGATTTATGAGTTAATTTTGTATGGGTATACTTGCTTTAATTAGCTTATTGAGATGCTGATTTTTTTTGCAGGTGTTCAGGTGTGTTGCTGCAGATTTTTTCATAGCAGCAGAGAGGGAATTTATCAGCACTAAAAAAGAGCTGATAAATCGTGCTTTATCAGTGCGTGTTTAACACTGATAAAGGGTACCCCCTTTATCAGTGCCGAGTTTTACAACGTTTTTCTAGAACTGTTAAAGCCCATTTTTAGCACTGTTAATGCCCGTATTTGTATTAGTGTGATCATTTATTAAAATAATTATTAAAAATAAGAATAATAATAATTAAATAAATAAAAAAACCATACATGCATTGGTCGGTTTATGACTCATGATCAGTTGACACACATTCAACTCATGTAAAAAATTAATATCATAATAAAAAATTAAACATACAATAAATTATTTTTGAGGGAATTTTTATTGAATTAAAAATTAACTCTTATTTTTCATTCAAAATTAATGTCGTTCAGTCTCATCAATTAATTTAAATATTATTCATAATTTAACTTTTTTTTGAAATATTATTTATTAATTTAATTATTTTTAAATTATATATATATTTCAAAAAGTAATTTATATTGAAATATATATATATAAACTTTTAAAAATTACATGTGAAAACCTGGATAGGGCCTGGAGGGTTTTATTGTACCAACCCCACCCACTCTTGGGTCAGGTAGGTCCCACCCAGACCTAATTTGGGATGCACTAGACCCGCCCATTCTTTTTTGGACCGGGCCTCTCATTCAAGGGCCACACGCAGCTATCCGAAAAGCTGGAAGCGGTTACCTGGGGGAAAGAGATCATAAGAAGATCCCCTACGGTAGGCGGGAGGCTAGGGGTGGGATGCCCCCCGGTAAGGACAATAGAATAGCGGTGACGAGGCAATGATTGGTGCATGATGGGGTGGCCTTAGTAGTGGGGTCAGAAGACAGGCTCGACTGAACACTGGGGGTCCTGTCGGATCTGGATGGGGAAGTCGCCTATCACAGTGATGGCACTTGGGGATCCCAAGGGTGGTGCTGGGGATTTCTACAGGGAGGCAGTGAATGCGAACCAGGTTGCGGGTGGATGTAGAGCCACTAGAAATTGATGGTCACTTATGAAAAGCCGATGGTGGCCTCATAAGTGATCCAGATTTGGCAGTGGCATCAGTCGGATGAGGCCGAAGGGGCTAGACACAGACGTCCGGTGGCACCCTAGGAAGGTAGGGCGAAGAGGCTGGTGAGAGAGGAGGGATGCGACTATAGGAGGATGGCATTGATGGAGGCTACTCAGCCTCCTATTATTATTTTTATTAGGCTTATCAGTTATGATTTTGATAAAAATAATAAAAATATAACATAATGTTTTCATGAAAATGATTATAACAAAGAAGGCATATTCTGGTGACTATTCCATCCAATGCATATCTACCTAGAAAACAGTTCATTATAATTTTATCTCATATATGATTTTGAGTAAAAATTAACATATATTTAAATATATTTTCTACAAACTAAATCCCTAAAATAATTTCAATCCATGTTCAAAATTTCGGATGACGAAGACTGGTCATCTTGGGATGTATTGAAATTTCGTTTGCAGAGTTGAGACCATAACAACACCCTCTTGAAAATTTAGTGAAAATTTAATTTTTCATTGGATTAAAATTTTCACACGCCACTCTGACACCATTTGAATGTTCTAGGGTGCGTATAAAAAAAACAGACCAGAGATTTAAAATGATTCCCTGCCAATTGACACAACAACATCATCACCGGTGAAGAACTACCCTAGTTAATGCCTGAGGACCATACATGAAGAAGTTTTCACACAAAAATTAAACCAAAAATACTTGTTTCGAACTAAATACCCACATTCATCATTTGATCATCACTGGTGATCACTGCTAAAATAATCTGAAATCTAATCCCTCTAGATCATCGACACGCGCTTCAAAAATCTGCGGGACTATCAGTCTTAGAATTCCAGGTGCTATCATGGAGATCTGAAGATGCCTTCAATAACCCAATGATCACCGCATCATTGTTCCCTCAATGTAAGAAGTTGAGCTCGATATGATCACTTGAATCGAGAGAATATCTCTCTTGAAAGTGGGAGAGGTGTGATAGGCTCTAAAGAACTCATAGTTATTAGTTTTCATGCAAGAGCCTCTCTCCTTCTATATATAGTTATATATGAAATTACCAAAAAAAGGCTCACCAACCCCTGGATATTTATTACCCACTAAATAAACCATAAACAACATATTAATACTACTATACTCAGTCAATAAATATCTTTTTTATTTTTATAACTTTCTTATCATAAAACAAATATATTTCATGATAAAATCGAGCCATTATCTAGACTCTTTATTCCTGTAAATACTAAACAAATATTTAATATTAAAATAATATATATTCATATAATATTTTCCATGTATTCAATTTAATACTTGTAAGTACATTTAATAAATAAATTTAATACCAATTATTTTGAACTTGAATAATATGAATTTATTTATTCATTGGCAATCATGTATCCTTGAACATATCTCAGACCCCAGTGTTGGGGCCACTACTACAATTTAGCCTTTTATTAACGCTAAAAACCGATATTAACAGCGCTAGAAAAGCACTGTTAATGCCAACGAAGATAAGGGGGGGGGGGGGTCCACTTTATCAGCGCTCCAAAAATCGATGATGTAAGACCCCAGAATTTTATGAGATATATTATTTTTTTCATATTTTATATTTTACACTACACCAAGATTACCTTGCACTATATGCAACACCATATTAGCTTGCAGTATACGCAACACTAATCTTGGATCGTGTTACACACAATTTCAAGTTTGTTTGATAGTAGTTATTCTACGCAACATTGAGTGTGTATGTATATATATATATATATATTCAATGTATAAATGAAATATGGTTAGACTTTGTTATACGCAACAAAAAATGAGTCTTTCACTACACGCAACCCTGACTTGGCTTTCATTTCACACAATGACGACCTTCCTCGATAGCGTGTGTTTTACGCAATACCGAGTTTCACTAAATAACGATATATGGTTATAATATTATTATGAACTATCCATTATGAATAGTATCAACTAAATTTTGAATTTTATAACATTATTATTCATCTTACACATTTTCCAGAACATGGTATGAGAATAAAATAAATATTTTGGGTAAAATAAGTATTTTTCAAAAAATGCAGTTTTGCCGCCTTTTGATGGCGCACCCACTTTAAATCTAGTTTTTGACATGTTTATAAGTTCAATTTGAAAAAATAAAACTTTTTCTTTGGAATCAGGAAATTAAAATTTAATTTGGATAATTTTTCATATTATTCTAATAACTTTCATATTTTAATGAATAGTAAAAAACACGCTATATTTTAATTAAAAACAACTTTTTTCATCGTAATAATTTATATGGTTAGATTATCTTTCTAATTGGTTTTAAAGTGTAATTATAATATATTTTAACCATTTAATCCAATGTTTGTCATTGGAATTAATTTCAATTTGAAATTGGATAATAAACAAGTGTAGGTCTTTTGATAGTTATTGTTTCTTAAAAACATGCTATATGTTTTGATAACGGGAATTAATTTTAAAATTAATTAATTCCACTTCTATGTTTTGAATTTGGAAAAATAGACATAATTTTTGAATTTGGAATATCAAATATAGCTTAGGTGGAATTTTTGGTATTTTTCTGAAAAACTTCAATTTTTGATGAATAGTGAAACCCCTTAGTGGTAGTTAAAAAACTAACTCTTTTATTTAAATGAAATTTTACCACTTATGTGAATTGAATTTCAAAAATCCAATATACGTGGTTGTTATTAAGAAGTAAAATGTGGTTCAACAAGATGAAAATAATTTTTGGTGAATAGTAACTTTTGATTTTTATTTACCACGGTTAAAGGTAAATAGGGTAATTCAAGGTTAAAAGAATATTATAATAATTCAAAATTACATTAACACTTTTTCTAACCTTATTGGATGAGTATTTACCAACCATGAAAATCCTTGGGTCGATTTTGGGACCCCATTGAGCCACTTGGTAGTGATAATGACAATTTGGATTAATTAATTTAATGTAAAGACAAAATTGACATTAACAAAAATCTTTTTATAATTAATTTTTATAATGGGTTATATAAATTATCCTTTTGACTATAAATATTAATTGGAAATCTAAAAATATTATCTACATGATGATATTTTTTTTAATAATTTTTAGACATCAAATAATTTAAATTATTTATGACACAATAATGATGCAGTATTTTTACCTCATTAATAAATGATTTAAATAAAAAAGATTATAATGATTAAAATATTATCCAAAAAAATGTCCAATTCTGATTGGATGATTTTATTTAGAACATGAGTCATCTTATATTTATCTTTAATGATTTTTTGACCTTTTGAAACCGAAGATAAGTTTATAAAAAAATAATATTTCCACACTTTCCGAAAGAGCCCCTCCTCCCCCTTATAAAAGGAGACCATTTCTATCTAATTTTTCACACCTATAAAGCCATTTTTATCATCCAACCTCTGCCCAATTAAGTTCACTACATCCCTATACTCCCCCTAGAAGCCTTACCTTGGGCAGAATTCACTTTAAGAAGTCCTTTTGGTTCATACCAAAGGAAGTTACCCAAATTAAAGGTAATGGTTTCTCTTAAATTGTTTTCTTTTATTATACTTCTCCAACCCCTAAAATCTTTTTAATCCATTATTTTTTAACAACAACAGTATCTTCAATATACTAGGATGTTGTTATGAGAAGGATTCTAACTACACTTACACACACCTCCATATAATGGATGAAGAACATAATGTTTCTGTGGATGGCAAACTAAAGCCTCACGAAACGATGATTGTTCGATTTTCTCCTACCACCTTTCATGGTGGACATTATAATGACACTATATTTAAATATGATATATATTATGTTTATTATTTCCTTATTCTTCTTTACTTCTCAATTATATCAAGCCTTTATGGTTTCTATAGTGGGTAAATACGATAATCTCATTTGAGGAAGTGCGGACTACCGCCCCCTCAAAGTGATGTGATTAGTTAATGCCTTATGTGGGACGTATAAAGGATGGAGTTAATGATATTATATATGATATTATACTGGAATTATAATATAAATATGTATCATTATGTTTTAATTCCATTAAAATAATAAATATAAATGAAAGTAGCGTTCATGCGTACGTACGACTTACCATCTCCATGAACGGTGCATTTAATTTCTTACCTCTATATGTTATGTACTATTATAAATACATGTATATGATGGATATATATGATATATATAAATCATGAATATCTCTCTGGATATAATGAACCTTTTACCACATGAACAACATGTAATTATAAGAAGTCCATTTTTGACTCAAGTACCAAATATCGACAAAACAAACATTATTAACATAAATGGTTACATAATGTTTATAACATGGTAATAAGAGATATAAAAGGAATAATCGACTTTAAAAAGGTTCTTAAGCAAGTATAAATTAGATTTGGTTTATTATTCAGGAGATTAAATAACGATCGAGTCAAGTCGGACACGAGGTAAGGGAACTTCTTAACCCAATTTTTGTTTTTTGGGTTGATCTTGTCTTTCTTGTTTATGTCATTCTTTGATTATGTGAGAAATGAATTTTTATATCTTATCATGTGTTTATAATTTCTTTATGTGACCTTATAGTGAATAAACATAAGTGATCTATTTTATTTACAAAAAGATCTTTGTAAGGGATAATTTTACAAATCTAATTTTTTCCGAGATTGTTTATTCGTAAGTATTTACTAGGGTTACATTTATAATACAGGTCCCTATTTTCTAAAAATTGTTTCATGTATGTTTAAATTCCTTTTTACCCATTTTTGACTTTTACTACATGGTATGTAAGGAATATTTCTTTGGTTTACCATACGAGGTACTTTTTGAATTTTCTAGCAAAAGTACGAGAAGAATGTTTTTTTAACTTATACGGCATGAATGGATTTTTACAGTTTTATAATGCCTTATTTTTATGAAGCTTACTCTACAAGATTTCATGTCTATTTCCAACAAAATAATTTTATTTTAAAAATTCCTGGCATTTTGTGAAAAGAAAATGATTTTGAAGAAAAAAGGATATTTTTCTCATGAACTCATTTCAAGTGTTTTATCAAAACTATTTACCATCTAAAATGACAGTATTTTCTATGTTTATGTTTCAAGTATAATGTCTCTATTATTTACATAGTGTGAATTTTCATATGATGAAATTATATACTTTTGCTTTATATGGATTATGTGATTATGTTTATGAAACCCATTTTATTCTTTGGGTTATGATGAATGTTTTATGTATATTTTGTGGCACAAGTAAGAATGATTTCATTATGATATGGGTGGGACCTATATCTCCCTATAATGCATTGGGTAGAGATTTATATCTCATGAGATAGACATGACTGGAATGGTAAGTTAATCCGGTTCAGTGATACAGGGCAAGAACGAGGAGTGAACTCGATTCAGAAAGGGAATTTGTCCACTAAGATGGTCTTGGAAGCAATGCCTTGGCTACTATGTAAATCATATCATGTGCTTAATGGTTTTACACAATTACATTTTTATTCTCATTATATTTTATCATGATTTATGTTCCATTATGATCTATTCCTTATTTACTGCCATGTTTTATGTCATTGCTCATGATTTTGATGTTTAAACATTATGTTCATGTTTTAAGTTCAAATGTATATGGTTTGTTTTATTCTCTCCATGCTTACCATTACTGAGAATTTGAGATCACCCTTTATATGTTTTCTTTTCCCCATGATATAAAGAAAAGTTTTAGATAAGAAAACAAAAGGGGAAGATCTTTATAGGAGATGTTGAAGATCTTTCACAATGATTAGAATATTTTGTTCCGAGTTTCCAAAGACACTAAACTATTACGATCCTTGAGTGTTGGTTTTTTTATTATGTATTAAGTATTCCGAAAAAGTAATGTGATGTCCATGTACTCCGAGATTTGGGTCTCTACAGCTGGTATCAGAGGAAATGTTTAGTTAACCTTTGGAAACTAGGATGCGAAAACTTTAGTGAGATCCCTGGAGTTATTTCTAAGGTATGTCTATGGATGTCCCTAAGGTTAGGTATAAGTATAGGTTATAGTCCTAGAATTATGGTAAAGATATTATAATTAAACCTAAGATGTTATATATTGAAGTTACTTCCCCTTTATTATGTTGTTTTCCTAGCATGAGTTTTTCCTCTCACACTGTTCTTTTTGGGTTTTAAATGATGGCTAGAACCCGAAGTAACCGTGTTGATCAATGTAATGGAAAATGAAATGATTTCCCTTCCGAGAAACCAAATGCGATTGGAGATGGAGTGAAAAATCTTATTTTTATACTTACTCAAGCTATGAATCATTCTATATTTCCAAATGATCAGAGAAGGGAACAATATTCTATTGAGTCCTTCATGAGGAAACATCCACCATCTTTCAATGGGTCTTCTGATCCACTTGTTGTTGAACAATTGATCAGTATCCTTGAAAATATATTTTCCATACTTCTCTATTTAGAAAATGAGAAAGTCATTCTGGCTATTTACTATTTAGAAGGTGAAGCAGATCAATGGTGACTCTAATTAAGAATACGAGGCCCCGAGATGAAATTGAATCCATGGAATGGGCTGAGTTCAAGAACTTATTTTTCAATAAGTACTTCCCTCGCATTCTTCGAAAAAATATGGAAAAGGATTTCCTTAATCTTAAGAAAAATGATGATAAATCTGTTGGTATATACGAAGCGAATTTTACAAGGCTTGCAAGGTATGCATCTAGATTTATCATCCAACCTGAAACTAAAGTTGATCGATTCTTCAGTGGCTTAAAACCAAGTCGTCGAAGGGAATTTGTGATCAGAGACTTTAGTATCTATGAAGAAATTGTGTGTTGTGCTATCAAGGTAGAACTGAAAGTTGGTGTTACATATCCATCTCATAGTTTTTAAAAGAAACGAAAGAGGGAATTCAAGGAGAAATATCAGAATAATGGTGAAAAGAAGATGAATGTTTCTTTATGCTCAAAGTTTGGAAAGAAGCATGGTGGATATTGTCTTAAAGGGACTAGAAAATGTTTTATGTGTGGAAAATAAGGTCATCGAGCTGCTGAGTGTCGAAGTAATGGAAAAAGGGTTGCTAATAATGTGAATAAATAAAAGACTGTAGAGAACGCACCACCAACACTTCAATGCTTCAAGTTCAAGGAAATGGGGCATTATGCTAATCAATGCCCTAATCCAAGGGTTAATGATGATCAACGTGAGAAACCTCTTATGGAAAAGGATAAAGGGAAGTCACATGTGATCATTATTTGTGATGTTGAGTATGAAAATGATGTTGTGTAATGATTAAGTGTTTATGTAATGGGATTTTGAAATAGTATCATGGAATCTCATTTATAGTATCATGGAATTTTGGAATATCTATGTATTGGTTTTAAATAATTATATGGTACCGGTAACTATGAAAAGTGATTGAAATATTTTTGGAAAGAAGATTACATGCGCATAATGACGGGATAAAGAGAAAATGAAATAAGGACAATGTTATATCATTGTTTGAGTATGTAGAAATTTTGGGATTTTGGTATGTCGAGAGAGTCAATGTTTGACTGCATTAATGTTTTCCGTAAGGTTCTATGGTAAGAATACATGATTAAGGTATTCACATGTGAGATAAATCTTATGATATATGGGGGATAAATGATTATTTTCACATGGTTCTTATATGACCTCCCTGGCAATCTTTTTCACTATAATATGAGATTGGACATAAGTATTTATGATAAGCCTAAAGATTGGAATGGATTATGTTGGACATAAGTTAGTATTGTTTAAGGCTAGAACTTTTTCAGTATTATTGATGGAAGGTTATAATAATATTGTTTTATAAAAAGGACAACCTGTAGGACCGGTGAAAACCCGTCGCGCCGGACAAGGCTGTTGGAATCGAACCCACAACCGAAGTGCGACAGGCCTTTATCGCCTACCAATGGCCTACAAGTAGTCCCATGATAGTAGATACTAGTTTTATTTTATTAAGTAGGATGATAGATTATGTATAAGTCTATTTTGGAACCATATTTGATTAATCTCACCATAGATGGACTTATGTATATAACTTTTGCTAACATATGTTTGAGACAGATGGAATGACCTCTCATTCTATCACATGATCTGATAAAACTTCTCAAAAGACAAATTCAACATCATTTCTCTGATATATGAAGTGAAAATTTTTCGAGGCACG
Organism: Viscum album; assembly: GCA_963277665.1. Classification (NCBI taxonomy): domain Eukaryota; kingdom Viridiplantae; phylum Streptophyta; class Magnoliopsida; order Santalales; family Viscaceae; genus Viscum; species Viscum album. The sequence goes on from OY728126.1 coordinate 980,989,990, forward strand.
AGAAACGTTGAGATTGTACCAAAATAAAGTAAGTATTTCTTTTAATTCAAAAATTATTCAACATTTGGGAAATGATCTTGAATACCAAAAATGTTGTTCTACTACTCTCATATCTGATGAATCAGATGGTACCTTAGATCATCACAAATTTATGGCCTTGTGATTATTGGATTTTTTATAGCCATGTTCTCTACCACTCTCCATCAGAACTTGATGGTTACATTTCTCTTCCATATCCATACTTTTTCACCTATGATCTCCTATGTGGGAACCCAAGTGATGAGTTACTTTGGGTATCTGTTTTTTTTCTAACGTTCATTTTTTAAAAGTAAGTTTTAGTATTCCTTTTTTCGATATGGATTTCTATAAAAGAAACTCTCAAGTAACAAACCATTTATAACCCCAACGAATTTCAAGGGCAAAATTCATTTTAAGGGGGGTAGAATGTAACACCCTAAGATTTTATGAGATATATTATTTTTTCATATCTTCTGTTGTACACTACACCAAGATTACCTTGAACTATATGCAACACCGTATTAGCTTGCAGTATACGCAACACTAATCTTGGATCATGTTACACAAAATTTCAAGTTTGTTTGATAGTAGTTATTCTACGCAACATTGAGTGTATATATATATATATATATATATTCAATGTATAAATGAAATATGGTTGGATTCTGTTATACGAAACAACAAAGGAGTCTTTCACTACACGCAACCCTGACATGGCTTTCATTACACACAATCGCGACCTTCCTTGATAGCGTGTGTTGTACGCATTACCAGGTTTCACTAAACAACGATATATGGTTATAATATTATTATGAACTTTCCTTTACGAAGAGTATCAACTAAATTTTAAATTTTATGACATTATTATTCATCTTACACATTTTCTAGAACATGGTATGAGAAAAAAATAAATTTTTCTGGTAAAATAAGTATTTTTAAAAAAATGCAGTTTGGCCACCTTCTGATGGAGCACCCACTTTAAATCTAGTTTTTGACATGTTTATAAGTTCAATTTGAAAAAATAAAATTCTTCCTTGGAATCATAATTTAAAAATTTAATTTTGGATAAAATTTTCATATTATTCTGATAACTTTCATATTTTAATGAATAGTAAAAAATGCTATATTTTAATTATAAACAACTTTTTTCATCCCAATAATTTATATGGTTAGATTATCTTTTTAATTGGTTTTAAAGTGTAATTAGAATATATTTTTACCATTTAATCCAATTTTTTTTATTGGAATTAATTTCACTTCGAAATTGGACATAAACAAGTGTCGATCTTTTGATAGTTACTGTTTCTTAAAAACACGCTATTTGTTTTGATAATGGGAATTAATTTTAAAATTATTTAATTTCACTTCTATGTTTTGAATTTGAAAAAATAGAAATAATTTTTGAATTCGGAATAAGAAATATAGCTTCAGATGAATTTTTGGTATTTTTCTAAAAAACATCAATTTTTGATGAATAGTGAAACCACATAGTGGTAGTTAAAAAACTGACTTTTTCATTTAAATGAAATTTTACCACTTATGTTAATTGAATTTAAAGAATCTGACATACATGATTGTTATCACGAAGTAAAATTTGGTTCAATAAAATGAAAATAATTTTTGGTGAATAGTAACTTTTGACTTTTATTTACCACGGTTAAAGGTAAATAGGGTAATTCATGGTTAAAAGAATATTTAAAAAATTAAAAATTACCTTAACACTTGTTCTAATATTATTGGATGAGTATTGGTCGACCATGGGAATCCTTGGGTTGATTTTGGGACCCCATTGGGCCACTTGGTAGTGATATTGACAATTTGGATTAATTAATTTAATTTAAAGACAAAATTGACATTAACAAAAATATTTTAGTAATTAATTTTTATAAGGGGTAATATAAATTATCTTTTCAAATATAAATATTGATTGGAAATATAAAACTATTTACTACATTATGGTATTTTTTTTATAATTTTTAAACATCAAATAAATTATATTATTTATGACATAAAAATTATGGAGTGTTTACCTCATTAATAAATTATTTAAATAAATAAGATTATAATGATTAAAATATTATCCAAAACATTTCCAATTCTAATTGGATGATTTTATTTCGACCATGAGTCATCTTATCTTCATCTTTAATTATTTTTGGACCATTTGAAACCGAAGGTATGTTTATAATAAAATAATATTTTCACACTTTCTAAAAGAGCCCCTCCCCCCCTTATAAAAGGAGACCATTTCTATCCAATTCCTCACACATATCAAGCCATTTGGCTCGTCCAAACCCTTCCCAATTATTCTCCCTAAATCCCTCTCCTCCCCCTAGAAGCCTTACCATAGGAAGAAGGCACATCAAGATGTCTTTTTGGTTCAAACCAAAGGATGTTTCCCAAATTAAAGGTAACAATTTATCTTAAATTGTTTTATTTTATTCTACTTATCCAACACCTAAAATCTTTTTAATCCTTTATTTTGTAACAAAAAAATTATCCTCAATATAATAGTATATTTTTATGAGAAGGATTCTAACTACACTTACACACACCTCCATCTAATGGATGAAGAACATAATGTTTCTGTGGATGGAAAACTAACGCCTCACGAAATGATGATTGTTTGATTTTCTCCTACTACCTCTCATGGTGGCCATTATGATTACACTGTATTTATATATGATATATATTATGTTTATGATTTCTTTATGATTATTTAATTCCCAATTATATCAAGCCTTTATGGTTTCCATAGTGGGTAAATACAATAATCTCATTTGAGGAAGTGCGGACTACCGCCCCCTTAAAGTGATGTGATTCATTAATGCCTTCTGTGGGATGTATAAATGATGGAGTTAATGATATTATATATGATATTATAATGGAATTATAATATACCTATGTATCATTATGTTTTAATTCCATTAAAATAAGAAATAGAAATGAAAGTAGCGTTCATGCGTACGTACGACTTACCGTCTCCATGAATGGTGCATTTCATTTTTTAGCTCCATATGTTATGTACTATTATAAATAAATGTATAGTCTGGATATATATGATATATATGATATATATAAATCATGAATATAATTCTGTATATAATGAACCTTTGACCACATGAACAACATGTAATTATAAGAAGTCCATTTTTGACTCAAGTACCAAATATCGACAAAACGAACGTTATTTACTTAAATGGTTACATAATGTTTATAACATGGTAATAAGTGATATAAAAGGAATAATAAACTTTAAAAAGTTTCTTAAGAATTTATAAATTATCTTTGGTTTATTATTTATGAGATTAAAGAACGATCGAGTCAAGTCGGACATGAGGTAAGGGAACTTCTTAACCCAATTTCCGTTCTTTGGGTTGATCTTCTCTTTCTTGTTTATGTCGTTCTTTGATTATGAGAGAAATGAATTTTTATATATTATCATGTATTTATACTTTCTTTACGTGAACTTATAGTTAATACACATAAGTGATCTATTTTTTTTACAAAAAGATCTTTGTAAGGGATAATTTTACAAATCTTATTTTTTCCGAGATTGTTTATTCGTAAGTATTTACTGGGGTTACATTTATAATCCATGTCCCTGTTTTCTAAATATGGTTTCATGAATGTTTAAAGTCCTTTTTACCCATTTTTTACTTTTACTACATGGTATGTAAGGAATCTTACTTTTGTTTACCATATGAGGAACTTTTTGACTTTTCCAACAAAAGTACGAGAATAATGTTTTTTTAACTTATACAGCATGAAAAGATTTTTACGATTTTATAACGCCTTATTTTCATAAAGATTACTCTACAATATTTCATTACTATTTTCAACAAAATCCTTTTCTTTTAAAATTGCATGTAATTTTGTGAAAAGAAAATTATTTTTAAGAAGAAAGGATATTTTCCTGAAGAACGCATTTCAAGTGTTTTATCAAAACTATTTCCCATATAAAATGATAGTATTTTCTATGTTTATGTTTCAAGTATAATGTCTCTATTATTTACATAGTGTGACTTTTATTATGATTAAATGATATCCATTTTTTTATATGGATTATGTGATTATGGGATGATATTTATGAAACCCTGTTTATTCATTGGGTTATGATGAATATTTTACGTTTATTTTGTGGCATAAGTAAGAATGATTTCATTATGAGATGGGTGGGAACTATATCTCCCTCCAATGCATTGGGTAAATATTTATATCTCATGAGATCGACATGGATGGAATGGTAAGTTAATCTGGTTCAGTGATACAGGACTGGAATGAGGAGTGAACTCGATTCAGAAAGGGACTTTGTCCACTAAGATGGTCTTGGCAGCAATGCCTTGGCTACTTTGGAAATAATATCATGTGCTTAATGGTTTTCCACAATTACATGTTGTATTCCCTTGCTATTGTATCATTATTGATGTTCCATTATGATCTATTCCTTATTTATTTCCATGTTTTATGTCATTGCTCAAGATTTTGATGTTTAAACATTATGTTAATGTTTTTAAGTTCAAATGTATATGGTTTGTTTTATTCTCTACATTCTTACCCTTACTAATCATTTTAGCTCACCCTTTATATGTTTTCTTTTCCCCATGACATAAAGAAAAGTTTTAGGTAAGAAAACAAAAGGGGGAGATCTTTATGGGAGATGTTGAAGATATTTCACAATGATTAGAAGATTTTGTTCCGAGTTTCCAAAGCCACTAAACTATTACGATCCATGAGTGTTGGTTTTTTTGTTATATATTAATTATTCCAAAAAATTAATGTAATATCTATGTACGCCAAGATTTGGGTCTCTATAGCTGATAAAGGAGACCCCCCTTTATCTATGCCGACATTAACAGTTCTTTTGTAGCGCTGATAAAGACCCCTTTATCAACAATTTTTTCAGCGTTGATAAAGGGTCCTATTATCTATGCTAAACAAGAACTGATAAATTCACCTTCCCCTACACCTGCAAAACTAGCACCTGAACGCACAAAACAACACCTGAACACCTATACAAAACAACACCCGTACACAATATTTTGACAAACAATGCTATATACATTTACGTAACATCATGAGTACAAAAAAACACACTACTATATACATTTAAAACAATGTTTTACATGGTTACAATTAAAATTATCCAAAAATAGTTAGAAAAATTAATGTTTCATCCTTTGATATCTGTGATCCTCTCTAAAAAATTGTCGTCCACGGTATTTTTTGCCGAACAAAGAATCCGAACTCAAGGAAACAAATTCACCTATATATGAAAACAAATATTATGTTATTAATACAATAAATGAAATAAATTAAAACATTAATATTAAAGAGTACATTAATATGGAAATGTGAAACTAAAATATGGAAATGATAAACTCAAATGTTTTCATTCTGATAACAATGAAAGGGAATAATGTAAAATAAATATGTTTTTAGATGATTTATCTCATTTAATAAATACCGATTCTTTATCTAATGAAAAGATTTACCAGTCACACAGTGTGTCGGATTGAGGTGTCGTCGATTCGTACATGTCACAAATGAATCAATATTTATTAAACCAAATGTGTTTTCTCGGTTTTCTGTATGTCACTTGTGTTGTTTTCTAAAGTTAATGTCAATTTGAAACTGATATCAGAAAATTTTAGCCATATCAGTGACACCATGCGTCGGATTGAGGTGAGGTAAATTATTACACCTCAAAAATGACTAATGGATAGTTTTCCTAAAGTATTAAAACAATCACAACGCATTTTATCAGTTTTCCATATGTCAGTAGTGTTGTTTTCTAAAGTTTATGTCAATTTGAAACTGATATCAGACACTTTTAGCCTTACTGGTCACACCGTACGTCGGATTGAGGTGTATTTGATTTGTAAACGTCAAAAATGACTCATGGATCTTTTTAATAAAGTATAAAAACAATCCGAATGTGTTTGCTTGGTTTTCCTTATGTCACTTGTGTTGTTTTCTAAAGTTAATGTCAATTTCAAACTGATATCAGATACTTTTAGCCATACCAGTCACACCGTGTGTCGGATTGAGGTGCGGTCAATTAATACACCTCAAAAATGACTAATGGATAGTTTTCCAAAATTATCAAAACAATCCGAATGCATTTCATCGGTATTCTGTATGTTAGTAGTGTTGTTTTTTAAAGTTAATGTCAATTTCAAACTGATATCAGACACTTTTAGCCATACCGATCACACCGTGCGTCGGATTGAGGTGTGGTTAATTCGTACACCTCAAAAATTACTCATGGATCGTTGTCCTAAAGTATCAAAACAATCCAAACACGTTTTCTCAGTATTCTGTATGTCACTTGTGTTTTTTTCTAAAGTTAATGTCAGTTTCAAACTGATATCAGACACTTTTAGCCATATCAGTCACACCGTGCATTGGATTGAGGTGGGGTCGATTCTTACGCCACAAAAATGACTCATGGATCATTTTCCTAAAGTATCAAAACAATCCTAATGCGTTTTATTGGTATTCTGTATGTCAGTAGTGTTGTTTTCAAAAGTTTATGTCAATTTCAAACTGATATCAAACACTTTTAGCCATATCGGTCACAATGTGCGTTGCATTGAGGTGCAGTTGATCCTTACCCATCACAAATGACTCATGGATCATTGTCCTAAAGTATCAAAACAATCCAAATGTGTTTTCTTGGTATTATGTATGTCAGTAGTGTTGTTTTCTATAGTTAATGTCAATTTCAAACTGATATCAGACACTTTTATCCATATCGCTCACACCGTGTGTCGGATTGAGGTGTGGTTGATTAGTACATGTGAAAAATGACTCATGGATCGTTGTACTAAATTATCAAAACAATAAGAATGCATTTTCTAGGTATTCCATATGTCAGTCATTTTGTTTTCTAAATTTCATGTCAATTTCAAACTGATATCAGATACTTTTAGCCATACCAGTCACACCATGCATCAAATTGAGGTTCGGTTGATTCTTAAACCTCAAAAATGACTCGTGGATCATTTTACTAAAGTATCAAAACAATCCGAATTCATTTTATTGGTTTTCCGTATGTCAATTGTGTTTTTTGCTAAAGTTAATGTCAATTTCAAAATGATATCAGACACTTTTAGCCATACCACTCACACCGTGCGTCGGATTGAGGAGTGGTCAATTCTTACACGTTGAAAATGACTCATGGATCATTGTCCTAAAGTATCAGAACAATACGAACATGTTTTCTTGGTATTCCGTATGTTAGTTGTGTTGTTTTCTAAAGTTTATGTCAATTTGAAATTGATATCAGACACTTTTAGCCATACCAGTCACACCGTGCGTCAGATTGAGGTGAAGTCAATTTTTACACCTCAAAAATGACTCATGGATCATTTTATTAAAGTATCAAAACAATCCGAACGTGTTTGCTCGGTTTTCCATATGTCACTTATGTTGTTTTCTAAATTTAATGTCAATTTCAAACTGATATCAGACACTTTTATCCATACCGGTGACAACGTGTGTCAGATTGAGGTGTGGTCGATTTGTACACCTCAAAAATGACTCATGGATTGTTGTCCTAAAGTATCAAAAAAATCCGAACGCATTTGATCAGTTTTCCATATGTCACTTGTGTTTTTTCTAAAGTTTATAACAATTTCAAACAATCTGAACATGTTTTCTCAATTTTTACACCTCGTAAAGGGTTATCATATATGATCAATAAGTTTAAACAAGGGATATATAAATGATCATATATGGATAACATTAGTAGGAATTCAGCTTCATCTTATTTGTGTACAATCTTCCATCAGGTATATTGCCTATTCGTTTCTAAACACATCTATATCATCTTTTGAATATGAATTTTTGTGACAGTCATGGTAGTACTAAAAAAATATAAATACACAAATAATTAATAAATATTTTAAATTAACTCGTAATTATTTTTAAAAATACCTCGTCAGGGATGCTAGTTTGTTGATGAAATACGATCTCTTTCATAAATTTACAAACATAATAACCACAGTCCTTTCCGTTTGTTTGTTTTGGACACTACAGAAACATCGAAAAAAATAAGTAATTTTTTTGATATGTGTTTGGATAGTGAAATGTTATTATATATACCCAGATACTTTTCTAGTTGTAGATCTTGTAGGCTTTCTCATCATTATACCCTGGATTCATTCTATGCATTAGATGATATTTATGCACTGCCCTATCATAACAGAATCCTCATTAAAATATAACATAAATTATATAATTAGATGTTTAGTTTTAAAATGTTGGATCTAGTATATTACAAATTAACAAATGCCATCATGCGTGGTCGGTTTGTTGGATATCCATGCGGTGAACCCAGAAAATAAATATTTGGAGTATCCAAATTCCCTACAATCAGCATCCAATGATCCCTAAAAATACAAAAAAGAATAAGTAACGAAAGAAATGAAAATATAGTTGATATCATTAAATTGTAGAGTTTTACCCCTACATCGTTGGTATTAAAAATATTCTTTCATCCATAATTTTGTTTTCAAAAAATTTGAGCAGGGATGACATTATTGCAGCCTCTTTATCAGAATCTATTTCTTCTTTTGAAGAGGTGGTGTGAAGACTAACGAGTCCAAATTTTTGTTCATGGGGAAATCCATTCAATTGTTTTTCATATATACGCCTGCAAAAAATATAAAATGTATTTATTCATAATTATCTGAGTATATTAGCTTTTGTAAAATCAAATCATGAAAACATACCTCATGTATACATTTACAACTGAGGAACCTATCCATTCATACTTGAGGATGTCATTTACATTTTCAGTAGTAATGAAATCTGATGTATCCTCTCCATACATATTTTTTTCAAAATCAACTGTGTGAGCATTGATATTTATCAACTTTGTATCCACATGAGCCTACAATGATATTAACTGTGGATATACAACGGGCGGGGTGAAGGTGCTCTCAGTAGACCATTTCAATCGGTTAGTTGATCCTTGAGATATTTTTGACCTGATATTTCATTTCACCCATTCTCTTTGTTGTTATGTAATAACATTCATCAGTTCAGACCTTTTTTCATTAAATGTTAAAGGTCTATCTTGAAAGATAACTTGGAAATGGATACCTCCTTGTCGACATTTTTTTTACAAGAAATGACGGCCATGCGATGAATGTTCCAACAGCTTTTTCAACCATATGAATGTCGTCATGATCATTTGAAACAGGTAGCTCGGAACTCGGCTCATTAACTACGTTAATTGACACTCTGAAATGATCTGTTGGAAGTTATCTGTTGTGTAGCATGTCATTCTGCGTATTGAACACCGTAGCCCTCGCTACAAGGCGATAGGTGGGAGTTGATAGATATAAATAAAAGTCATTTTCACCATGTAGAATATTAGTAAATGAAAGGTATCAGTGTCTATGTGAATAAAATTTCATAGAAACAATTATTAAAACATTGATTACCTCAGCTAACTAAGGTTTTTTAGGGGAATGGCTTGCCTCAAAGCTGGTGGGGGGTGGGGCGGGATCATCATGCATGGGTTGCTGTTGTGTTGTTTCTTCTCTTTGCCTATCCCCCATCAATGTTGCTATTATATCTCTCTGGTATTGTAATTCTTCTTGAAAAATAGCTAATTTTTCTTGCAGTTTTTCCATTTTTTTCATTTTCATCATCCGCTTGTTTTTTTTGAAAATATGTTCGGGGTGTCACCCCAAAACCCACACCTCTGACGCGGCCATACTGGTCTAGCCGCTTCAAGGCTTCTGAAAGTATGTATTCATCTGGTGTTGGTGTTGGTGATTCCTATGACTATATCAGATAGAAAATATAGAAAAATAAGTAGTAATTGTAATGTAATAGAAATTTGAAACAAATAAAATTTATATTATGTCATAATTACACATGTTTCCCACACTTTTTTTGTGTTTTAATCTATCAGTATCCCCTATTTATTTACATGAGCATCCTTTCATAGCATATGGCGTGGGATAGATTTGGCTTTCGATTTTGATTCATCAATCTGCATATAAACAGAGAAACATGGTTATGGTGTTGTTTTATGTCACATATAAGTAGTACGGTAGATTTAAAAGACGTACCAATTTTTTCTCAAGTGAAGCTTACCCCATCCTTGCTTTAGGGTAAGGGTACGCTGGTTCTGCTATGCGTTTTTTATTTTCATCACTCAGTTGTTGTTTCATAAATAATAAATTGTCAATCAAAGTGATGAATACAAGAAACATCAAACAACGTATTACCCCACACAATGTACCTGAAAAGTATGCTCCCCACGATGGTTGATAAACATGTCCCATGCTCCTTGGGATATCAAGTGTGCATAAAGAGGAGGTGGGTGCGGCTTGATTTTCCCTTCATCATCATTAAGATGATATTTCGTTAAAATTGGGCGGAAACCTCTACGAATCCTTCCTGAAACTCTTAATACATATTCCTTGTGTGAGGAATCTACTATAAATGCACCCTGCAATGGATGATGAAGTGTAAGTCAATGTTTTGGTATTTTATTTTAATAAATTAAAAAAATGATATCATAATGTTATCGTAATCTCTTCCCACATTAGTGTCTTAAGACTGGTGAGAACATGGTGCCACAACTGTACATAAATCGGCATGCATTGCCGAGTGAAGATTCCAATGTAGCTAATAAATATGGATTTTTTGGGGTTAACATGTTGGCCTCGCTTATTCCATCCCACCTCAAATTTGATGCCTTTTTCTTTATCCTTATGGATTTTGGATAACATTGTCAAACTACGACACTCTTGTTTTTTTGCACTTTCAGGGTTTCATTTCCTACCATTACCTCATAAGTATCATCAATATCTTTTTCCAGAGCACTATAATCAGCACTGAGACTAGCAACAATGGGTTTAGAAACTTGTTGTTGCTCTGCACTGGGATCACCAACAGCTGGTTGAGAAACCTGTTGTTCCTCTGCACTGGGACCACCAGCAGGTGGTCGAGAGAACTTTTATGCCTCGGGATTGGGTGCATCAGCAGGTGGAGAAGTCATTATCTACAGAAGTGGTTTAACATTTAATTTAGATTACATAAAAGCAACAGTGGATAGATAATAACAGAACGTAACACAATGTATATTAAAATAAAAAAATAACCCGATTATTGTACTCTATTTTTTTCTTTATAGGCTGAAGAGATTTGACTCCTCTATCAACTATGTAAATCCTTTCATTGTGGTATCCTCTGACATACAAAACACCATCTACATTGGAAACACTGTGAAATGATTGTGAAGTCCCTATAAAAGGGTCATCCTCCGTTGAACTTTCATCTGACCCTTTAGTTGTTTTGGTCGATAACAGAACAATTGCCCAATTTCAGTTTACGGGGTCTGGAACATAAAATACTTGTACTACCTGTGATTCCATTATAAATGGTTCTTCTTTCTCCCCTTACTTACTAAAATCAACTTTCACGAATCCTAATTCATCTATTTTAACATCACTCATGTTATCAACCCACTTGCATTGAAAAATCAGCACTTTGAATTTTTTATAATCCAACTCTCATATTCGTTTGATGATGCCAAAGTATGACATATTCACATAAATTGGATTTTTTTCCTTAGCACCGAAAACATGCATCTCCTTAGCCACAAGTGTAACCCCACTATTCTGCATGGTAATGTTTTCATCATGTTAATTAGTATAGAATGTATAACCATTAACTGCATAAGCATTGTAAGATAATACATACACACTTGCTCCTCCGGCTAGCCATCGAAGTCGTTCTGAAATTGTGTATGATTTTTCATCTAACTGCTTCAAAATATGGTCCTGAAACGATCCTATAAACTATCACTTATGTGTATCTGATATCCATTTTTCATCCCTAGATGGATTCAAATACCTAATAATTTCTTTGTGGGTTTGAACATATGGTTCAACGTCGAAACTGTTATGAAAAACGTAAAGGTGAGCCTACTCCTGATCTGTAATATTGATTGTGACAACCTCTCTTCCAGAAATTCTTTCATCCTCAATACACTCAGTGTGATGAGATTTTGGTAGGACAACGTTTTCCACACCAGATAGGTATTCGGTACAAAATTCAACAGCTTCCTCAACAATATATTGCTCCGCAATACAACCCTCTGGACGACTTTGATTTTTGACATACCCTTTCAAAATCTTCATATACCGTTCAATGGGGTACATCCATTTATAATGTACAGGACCACATAGTCGAATCTCTCCCACCAAATGAACTATCAAATGAACCATCATATCAAAAAATTTCGGCGGGAAGAACATTTCTAATTCACATAATATGACAATAATTTCTCTTTCCATAGTTGGCAATTTCACCGGGTCTATAACTTTGCTGCATATAGATTTGAAGAAGAAACATAGCTTCGTTAATGTATGATGGACATTCTTGGGAAAAATGCAATGTAAAGCTATCAGAATTAGATCATGCATCAAAACATGGAAGTCATGTGATTTCAGACCCTTTAATTTCAAATCGCTCATTGACATGATGTTCTTTATATTTGATGAATACCCCTCTGGAACCTTTAAGTCATTCAAAAAGTTTCAAAACTGATATCTCTCCTTCCTGGAAAGAGTGTAAGCAGCAGGAGGAAGAAATATTCGTTTTTCACCCTTCACTGGTGCCAACTTTTCTCGTATTCCCATCTCAACCATGTCCAATCTAGCTTTAATTCCATCCTTCATTTTTCCAGGTGCATTTAGAAATGTGCCGATGACACTATCACATAATTTTTTTTCAATATGCATAACATCAATAAAATTTCTGACATACAGACAATTCTAGTATGGTAATTCAAAAAAAAACTGATCTGTTTTTCCAACCAGTTTTCGTAAGGTTTTTTGAAAACGATTTACCAAAAGTAGTGTTCAATTATTTTACCTTCTCAAACAATTTATCACCTGTAAGTGGATACGGTGTTGTACGTTCTTCTAAAATTCTTTCGAATGATGTCGTCCAAGATTGGTACTTATGCCGTCGGGGTATAAATCTACGATGTCCTAAAAACACGGTTTTCGATGAATGTTTCAACCTAATTGACTGTGTACCTTGTTCGCAAATGGGACACCCTTGAGTTCCTTTAATTCTATATCCTGACAAATTTCCATAAGAAGGAAAGTCATTTATCATCCCGTACAACATGGATTTCAAATTGAAATCTTATTTTTTGTACGCATCATACAATGTAACACTGAAATCCCAAAATATTTTCAAATAATTGATCAATGGTGCCAAATAAACATCAATATCATTACCCAGTTGTTTTGGTTCTGATATAAGCATAGATAACATGATGTATTTTCGTTTCATGAATAACCATAGTGGTAAGTTATAATTTACCAACATAACTGACCATGTACTGTGACTGCTACATTGAAAACCAAAAGGATTCACCCCATCTGTAGATAACTCCAGACAAAGGATTCCCGGCTCGTTTCCAAATTTAGGATACACGTGATCAATTCTCTTCCACTGAGGAGAGTCTATCAGGTGACATAGTTTCCCATCTTTAATTCTTGTATCTACATGCCATGTCAATTGTCCTGCAGTCTCCTCACTTCCATATAGGTTCCTAAACCTTGTAATGATTGGAAAGTACTATACAACATTCATAGGACTAGAATCATCTTTCTTGTATCAAGAAGGACCACACTTTGGGCATTCTTTAAGTGATTTTTGGTCCTTGTGAAACAATATACAATCATTTAGGCCAGGGTGTATTCTTTCAGAGATCATACCATCGATCATATCATTCGTTTAGCATCATATGTTCGGCTTGGGAGTTCATTATCTTCTGCGAACATTTCATTCAAGAGAGCAAGTAGTTCTGTAAAACTGGTGTCACTCCACCGATTGCCTTCTTTCAAATTAAACAGCTTCAGTACGGATGACAATGTTGTATATTTAGTGCAACAGACATAAAATGACATTTTTTCACAACTCTTTAACTTCTAAATTTTTTTTGGGAAATCATGAAGTTCATCTTCAACTGTCCTTGTAATTTCCTCAATACGATCTTCATCATCATTCACATCTGTAATCACACCCTCCATATGATCATATTCACTATTAAAGCTTGTAATCATATTAGATCTTCCATAAAATGTCGCGTGATTCGAGCCACTACCTACATTCGTTTTTCCTCATGTTTATTACAAACTGTATAACTTCATTCTATTCCGTGACAGATCAGGTGTTCTTCCAACTCCTTTGGACTAATTTTTCTTGAATAAGAACAGCGTAAACATAGACAAAGGATTTGAGAAGGGTCACATGCATGATCTCCTGAAAAATTTATAAACTCTTTCACGCCATCTTCATACTCTTTTGTCAACCGATTAGCATTCATCCATTCTTTATTCATATTCATCTTCTTTAGGGGTTCGATCTCAAACGTTCCTAATATTATGATTTAATTAATCAAGTATCATTGTTTGGGTTTTATAAAAAAAATCATGGTACAAATGCCTCTACAATGAAATAGAGGAACCTACCCCAAAACATGTGAAAGTACTTTAACTCTATCTATATATGGGGGACTATGCCCTATCTTTTGTATATCTTCATAGAGTACCTAAAACCTAAACATTGAGGACTCTTCACCAAAATATGGGGAGTACCATACTCCATATTTTCTCCAAACATCTCACTTTTCACTTGTCAACTCTCAAGCAGAGTGAAGATAATTAAAATATCCAAACCACATCGTGTGCAATTTCCATTGAATGAGGGAATCATAATATTGTGATCTACATGAGAATATATTTATAATGGGCTACTCATACCTGAAATATTATCATCTAAGTGAAAAATAAATAATAATAATGAAATTAACATAGCACCCAATTTGTTCAATGGATACACAATGTGTAGGGTTCTGAGTCAAGGTTGGTTGTAGACTACCATTTCTAAACTCATGTGAAATCCATATACATGGTGTGTTCAGTAGGGTGAAGATCGTCTATGGATAAGATACCTGATTTAATATGACATATATCAAATTAATTCCAAGTTAGTCTTACAAAGACAGCATGATGCCTTTCAAAATACATGACATATAGAAAAACTTGAGCTAAAGGCGTGTACTTTAGATACAAAATGAGTCACTTCACTGGCTATGCATTAAATTTTTGTGGAATACACAGTGTGTAGTCCTTACATGACCACTAGGGGTGTATATTATATACACATCAAGTTTATATTGTATCTATATATGGTGTGAGTGAAGTAAAACACATATCATATGGTTCTACCATTATTTCATGGCATGTACATGGTTTCATGCTGAAGTATATGTCTTGGAGATGCATTGTGTGTGACCTATGTTCATGTGACATGTAACATTTAAAATAAAACTTATTCCAAGTTTGAGTCAGAAGATGAGTCATGTGGTGTATATTTTGGAGATAACTGTTGTCTGGCATTAAAATCTATATGAAATCCATGTATGGTGAAGCATGTTCCATTTAACTAGACTACATACCATGTATTTTAAAAATATATAGAATCTTAAAAACATCATCTTCACACCATAAAGTGTCTCATAGAGTCCTCTAGTAGTGGGTTTTTAGGATTCAGTGGAATTGCACTAGTAACAAAGTGCTGGTGCCATTGAAATGGGTAATGTTTGGATTGATATTCAATGGTGGAAGAACAACAACATGGAAAACAAATGGCATATCAATCATGCCAAAAACCACAAAACTATACAAAAATACAATTGTGCTCACAATCGCAACACCATACAAACCAAACAATCACAATTTTAGATTTTACAAAGCATCCCTTATTCAATTTTTTTTGTTAATTCAGGGGTTATCACATAATTTTTATCATCCTGGGGAGTTCATTCATAAGTCAAGTATACTTAAACTAATAATTTTTATATTCAAATGTTCAACAAGAACCAACCAATATGCAATTCATTTGGTGCGCAAACAAGGACCACCAACGACCACGATTTTCAGCGGGGCGTTTAGCCTGTACATTTCACATTATAACCATCAATATCAAACAGTAATAACATGTGAACAAGAGGAAAACTATGAGTAACATGAGAAAACTCATCGTGAAGGTTTCGTTAAGCACACGACAGAGGTGCGTTAGTGGTAGAGGAGAGGCGCACAACAGAGGATATTTCCAACTAAAAAGAAAACATAAAATAGGGAAACTCATGAAAATAAAATAATATAAAATCGAGTACACCATTTACCACATCCTACAAACCCCAAGAACCCACTAAAACCGAAATCAACCCACACCATGGTTAAACAAACCTTAAGATAACAAAAAATTATAGAACCCACCTTCGATAGAATGAGTTCAACAGACTTTTTAAAATATAAAGGATGAACATACAATGGGTAAGCCCTGACCAATAGGTCCTCCTAACTAGGTATAATCTCCATGATTATTATAGATAGAATATCCCAAATGATTTATCCCTGATCAATCCTCTGTTATCACGCCTTTCACAACACATACATCCTAATCGCATGACTTTAAACTTCATGGTACAATCTTTTCAACACAACACGTGGTATCTAGTGAGTAGGATCATATCCCTATTCAAACTCAATGAGGCTACCCATACATCTTGAAAAAAATTAGGGGGAAAACACATATTTCCAATGGGACACCCCTGGTACTCTTTTCCAATCTTAACATCACACCATGCCAAAACTCACCACACGATCACGAGTTACCCAACATTATTCCAAAACCAAAGGAATATACCCATGCTTCATTACCCTAAACCCATCCATCTAGGTTCAATAGTGATGGTCACATTAAAACCATGCTATAAATCAATAGGGTTAGAAATCCAAATGATCATGTCCCTCAACCCAGTCAAAACACCAAAACTCAAGAATAGAGAGTGCTTCCCTTATACAAATCCAAGGCATGACCATTCCTTCACTATCAACTTGATAACACCTAATATGAATCAATCCCTCATGTCAAAGAATCTACCCCATTTTTATGTATCTAAGGTATTCATAACACCAAGATAATCCCACTCATTAGTCTCCCCCAACCACAAAAACTCACTAACTCACTACCATCCTGAGTCACATGCTAACGACCACTGGGATCTCACACAAACCCCTTACATCAATTCTTACAAAATACTTAGCCCATGGGTGCCACTCTTGTCCCCACCTCAAAACACATGTCATATAGTGAACCAAACCAACCACTTACTATAGGTTCTCACACACCTGCTATCTAAAAGAACCTACAATACAAGGGTCTCAACACCTGGGCTCTCACTCTTGCCCCAACTACCCATACACAGGTTCAACTCACTTATAACAAAATTATAATTCATCATAATCATTCAAGGATAATCATTTCTCATTTATGTTAACCCAAAAGAAGGAAAAATACTCCTACACTAACCAGTGGCGGCGGAGGCGGAGGCGGCGGCGACAGAGGCAGCGACGGCAGAGGCAGTGGAGGTCGTGACAGCGGAGGCAGTGATGGTCATGGAAGCGAAGGCAGCAGTGGTCGTGGTGGAGGAGAAAAACCCAACGACGTGGAGGCAGCGATAGAGGAGAAAAACCCAATGGCGGTGGTGGAGGAGGAGGAGGAAGATGAGGAGGAGGACAAGGAGGAGGAGGAAGATGAGGACACAGAAGAGGAGGGGAATGAGGAGGAGAAGTCACGGTGGAAGAGGGTCCTGGTTTAGCTTCTACAAAAGCTTTACCGCAGGCGAGAGAGGAGGGCCTATTAGGGTTATTAAAAAGAAACCCCTGGAACGTTTATCAGCACTCGCTAAAAGCACTGATAAAGGTATGTTTTATCAGTGCTAAAATAAAAGCGCAGATAAAACATAAATTTATTAGTGCTTTTTCAGCACTGATAAATAGCTACCTTTATCAGCGCTATAATTATAACGCGGATAAATAGGTATTTTATCAGCCCTTTTTTAGCACTGATAAAGGTATCTATTTATCAGCTCTGAAAAATCACTGATAAATATTAAAATTTTATATAAATTAAGAATAAAAACTTTTATCAGCACTAAAATAAGCGCTCATAAATGCACCCTTTTATCAGCGCTAAAAAAAGGCGCTGATAAAGGGTATACCTTTATCAGTGATTATTTTAGCGCTGATAAAGGTTAGAATTATTAGTGCTTTTAACTAGCGCTGATAAAGGAATACCCATTTATCAGTGCTTTCTGTTCAACGCTGATAAAGGGCAGCGCTTCCCTTGCCCAGTTTTGTGGTAGTTGGGGGCCACCATTTCCTATTTACCAATTCACCAAATTAGAGTAGATTCTTGAATATGCTATTTTGTGTGACCCTCTAGGCCCTTATATTGATAGTAGTTAATAACATTCAAAGACTAATAGTGGAGTCTAGAAACCCACCAAGAACCCTAAATAGATAAGTAATAGTCATAGAAATGAAAACCAACCTACGAACACGCACAATGCAATATAATCTATTTGTATTTAGATATCTCATAAATCAAGACACACACTTATGTCATCATCCTTTCATGATTAATTGGTTGTTGATCTAAATAAATAGACTTAAATTTGACTACCATGACCATGGATTTATGAAGGTACCACCATCCTGATCAACTTTTCTTGAGATATTACTTCCTCAACTCCGAAGTGAAAAATTCTGTCATGACCATTCAACCAATGCCATACCACCAATGACGCACCCAAAACAAGCTACCTCACTAAAATTTCATTATCATGTTTTTTCTTTCATCAATATACATAATCAAATGTAACATAATGATAATGATATCAATTCAGGAGACGAATACACTTGTCTAAAAAAAAATATCCAATGACACCCAAAACATGTAGTGTCCTTATTGATGGTTCTGTCCTCATGATTTCATCTACCAGATATCACTAAGTGCGAAATTCATGAGAATATGTATTAATGATCATGATTCCCCATCAAATGATAGTCAGACATCAACTGCATCCAATTAGTTTGATGTATCTAGATCATAGGAAATATGTTTAAGATTAATTCAATGTATATTGAGGTTCTCATTATAGTCCAAGATCTTCTATATCCTTTTTATATGGAAAATAATCTATGGATATTACCATTAAATATTGAAAGAATAAATTTATAAGATATAATGTTAAGTTTTCATTATTCATATCTCATTGTATACATAAAATGGTAATCATAAATTATTATTTAGTTGGTCCTAGGGAACCCACTATTACAACACCATATACATGGAAATATCATAACTAAGGCCATTTTTGAATTCAGACTAGGTATAATCTTTCCAATACTATTTCACCTAAGCTAAAGAGGTAAGGTTGAGACAAAGATGTTGAATAAAAGATCTTGTGGGAGACAACCTGAGTTTTTAAAAGAGTTTTTCTATTTTCATGTATAGTAACTCTCCTCAAAAATATTTTCAAATATCATTGTAGAAGGGCCTATACTTTCAAAAGTGTATTTTTAATTTTGAGTCCAAATTATGGAATAAGAATGTAGAAAGGGAACCATAATAAAAGGCGATATGTAGGATAATCCCATCAAAAGGGAAGTATAAGTTTTAATTTTAGTATTTCATGCTACTCCTCTACTCCCCTACTTAAGAAGTTTAAATTTAAAATGCGTTCCGCATTTTTGAAATTTTTTTCTTTAATAATTAGCCTAGGTGATAAACACCACTCATGATAATCATCATGAAAAATTTTGAATTTACTTTTCAATGAATTAAATTAAAGAAATTAAGGGAATTAATAAGTAAAGATAAACAGGAGGTTTTGGATTTAACAAATCACAATTCAGTGGAATTGGTTAATTTATGTAAATGACAATTTTTCGATATTTTCTATGTTTTTAAAATATTAAATTTATATGATTTAATTTTATTTTTAGTGTTCATTTAACTCATTAATTTTCATAATTTTATGTTCTCATTCATGTTTTTTTTGAAGATTTATATTTCTATTCTTTTCTCAAGTATATTTCCAAAGAGGACCATGCATGATTTCCTCTAGAATATTCTTAGCATCTTATTGAAACTATGATCGTAAAAGTTTTCTTTTAATATTATTGAGGCATATTTTAAATACCTTACCCTAAAAACCACCATCACATTAATAATTTTTAATACTATAGAATCTATGGACAAACCTTTTAGGTAATATACACATTACAGGCCTATCATATCATTTCTTACCCTACTATATGCATTTTCATGATTATAAAATAAATAAATGTGGGAGAGACCGCACCATGGTGGAAGTGATGAAAATTTTTAAATGGATAAGTGTGGAGGTGTTTTTATTGGATATTTGGAAGGTTTACATTTGTTAATTCACTGTACTTTATTTCACACCCTTTTAAAAAAATATAATAAAATGAAAAAAAATTGGTTGAGTTTTGGGGTACCAAGAATTAAAATTTACTTAACCAATGATTTTTATCATTTGGGGTTGGTTGGTGGATGCGAGAGTTATCAAAAATAAACTATTTAAAAAAAATATAAATAAATAAATACAATAGGGTGTTTCATTTTTTTTATTTATTCATAGGGTTTCTTTGAGCTTGGAAAAAAGGTGAGATGTCATTATCTTTAAAGGAAGTATCATCATTGATAATATTTTGATTATCATGAAAAATACCTCAATCAATAACCTCTTTTTGAGATTTATGTTTTTAAAATCATTACCAGCCAATCCTAAAGCCTTATATTCATATGAATCAAATGATGAATCCCCCATGATTAATTTTCTATCATTGATTCTATGGGTGGAGAAAGTAGATGCATTATCATTTGATAGTAAGGAGCGTGATTTGAGTTATAAGAAAAACTCCATTTACACCTGTTACATTAATGATGACTAAAAATAAATTAAATTTATGTAGTTTTAAATGGAATTCACATTGATAATTAATTGAAAATTATGAATGTAATAGAGGATAAGAATGGATAATTCAAAATAGAAAAAGTAAAATACATTGTTGGTTTGTTTCTTTGAAAAATGACGAGTTGATAAAATTTTCCTGTGTGATACTTGCACATTTAATTCCATATTTAATCACTTAAAACTATTGAAATTGATTTTTTGATATTATAAGGATGAGAATCCCTTGTATTTTTTTTTTGATATTTCATTCTTGTGGAAAAGCATGAGATTAAGTATGGAGAGATTTGATTGGGCACTTCATGCATACATATTTGAATATAAAATTAATATTTTTTGTAATTAAATTGATAATTCATTCACATGTGTTTATTTATTTAGTTTTTTATGGAATTTTCCATTTAAATTGGATTCAAATAAAAAAGAAGAAAATAAAATAAAATTCACATTGTGAGATGTTTATGGCATGAATTCTTAGATTGAAGAGAAGACTGAAAGAAAAAATAGATGAAATGAAATGTGGCCAACCTCATTCATATTGTGACACTTATATTCAAACCATGAATGTATTGAGTTTTATGACCTGAGTTATGATGTGAACTAGGATATGAGATCTTACGTATGGAGTGGAGACTTGAATTACAATGGTGTGACACCCTATAAGATCCTTGACTTTTTGGATGTATGTAATTGTTTAAATTTTTTTCTAAATATATTAAATATAGTTAATGTAATGTTTACTAGGTGTATGAGATGACTCATAGGTGTTCTTTGGGTTCGAGACACGAAAGAATTGAAAATCGGGCCAACCTATACAAGCTTCATGGTTGATGCATGGTTAAGAAAATCATTCAAGGGGGGAGGCCAAACTGTGCGAACATGGATATAGCCATTTCACACAGTTGGTGCACAGTTTGTGAAATGATGCAGCCTCCATAAGAAAACTATGAAATAATTAACAGAGGAATTTCACATGGATGGAACATGGTTATCCAATCCATGTGGGATACCTAAGAAACCATGTGACTTGGATCTTCCTTAGATAGTAGTCGACACACGGTTGGCGCACAGTTTGGAAAACCATACAGCCAAACCATGAAACTCATTAAAACTAGAAATTTATGAAACATACCCATTGGTATTTTAAGTATCTTACCCAATTTCTTCCCAATTTCTAATCCTATAAACCCTAGTTATGAACCTTGATGATTCATTATTTCAAGGGACCATTCTCCCTCGATTATAGTAAGTTTGGAGTGTCATTGGGTGTAGATCGAAGCATCAGGTTTTTCTAATGCTCCTCTTGATTCTCTCTTCCAGATTAGGAATTGTATATTTAGAAATATACTGATGAATCCATAAAACCCTCTTTTTATAGTGTAATCTAGGATGGGGATTCAAGGGGTTCTTGAATCTAGATCTAAGGCTAAGGTCAAGTATGTGTTCATTTCCGAAATCGAGGTAGGTGGTCTACAAGTTATATTTCATATTCTTTAAGTTATTTTGTGAATGTGTGGTTGTGTTAATGGTTTTTTCTATTTTTTTAAATTTAATTCCTTTAGTATGATTTTCTAAAATGATTTTATAAATGATTAATTGAACCCCTCATGATTCTCGTGGGATACATTGAGGTTGATTTGAACGGTTTAGGGCCACCCATGGGGTGTACCAATATTCCCAAACAAGGAAAATGGTGATGTTAAGCATGAAATTGAGATGTAATAATGTAGATCTCATGATGAAAATGTTGAATTGTTAGTTTGACAATACTAAAATATGGGTTTCCACAACGCCACCCTTTAACAGCTCTAAAAAAGCACTGATAATGGGGGTGCCTTTATCAGTGCTAAAAAAAGCACTAATAAAGGGTACATTTAACAGTGCTAAAAAAAGAACAGTTAAAAGTGGACCTTTATCTGTGCTTTTTTTAGCATTGATATAGGCACCCCCTTTATCAGTGCTTTTTTAGCACTGTTAAAGGGGCCCCCTTTATTAGTGTTTTTTTGGTAGCGCTGATGGGGGGGGGGGGTTATCAGTGCTTTTTTCCCTAGCGCTGATAAAGGGTATATTAAAAATATATTTCATAAAAATAATATATTGATATATAAATATATAAGTATATTTATATTGATATAAATATAATATATACTCTTTAAATATGTTTTAGATAAGTATAAATAAAAATTTCCACTTAATATATAAGATATGTAGTAAAAATGGCTTATAAAATTTATTAAAAAATTATTAATTAATATTTTGATAATTATCATCGACTAATAATCATTTAATAACAATTCGAAGACAAAAAAATCAAAAAATTAATAAAAGATCAAAAATAAGTTGAAAAAGTAACTCAAACATCAAACGACCATGAATTTTGATCCGAGTGTCTATTCGAATTATACATCATATCAAATCGAAGCATGCGATGATCTATACATGCTAGTGACCCTAGGGAACCTTCTGTCACATTTTTTTAAGGAAAAAAATGTCTGAGAAGGGCTCCAAAATTGAGTTTTTAGTCCGAATACCCAAATGTTTTAACATTAAATAGAATTTTAGCCTCGTTTCAGGGGGTCTTTTTGACCTTTTTCACTGGGGTCTGAATTTATTCTAAGGGGTTATATTTATATTAATATTATGGAATTTAAATTTTATTGTTTTTTACAATGTAATATTATTTAAAATCAATGATATAACAATATATACATATTTTTTTACATATTCACCCATAAAAAATTAATTTTATATATAAATAATTAAACATATTTACATATAAAGTATATTTTTCAATATATAAATCTTATATAAATAAAAAACTAATATCCATTTTATTTAAAAAACAAATATATTAATATTTATATACCTATATGATGTGTGTGTGTGTGTGTGTATTTGTGTGTGTTTGTATTGACAAACTGATATATATTATCTATATATTCTAAACATATGTATATACATATTAATATATAATATTTGTAAATATATATAAATATGTATAATTATACTTAAAAATACACATATAATATGTTTATGTGTGTTGTATATATGTATTTATTTATTTATAAACACACATAAAAAAAATATTTTATAAATGTATTTAAAATCGATATTATAAATATATATTAATATACGAATAAATATATGGATAAAAAATAAAAACATATATAAATAAATAGATATAAATAGATATTAATATACGAATAAATATATAAATATATAAATATAACTATATATGTATATATATATATTAATATAACTATATATATATATATTAATATAGATATATATATATATATATATGTTAATATAAATATATATTAATAAACGAGTAAATATTACTAAATATATATAAATAAATAGGTATATTATTAAATGGAGAGAAAATGAATATGGTGGAGTGGTAAAGGATTAGGCGGCCAGGCAAGATGTCTTAAGTTCAAATCCATGGGAGGCGGGTCGCGCGCATGGGTGGAATTACTACTAGTGCTATTAAAGGGGGTGGGGTGGTGGTTGGGGAGTGTGGGCTAAGGGGGGGGGGGGGGTGGGATGAGGTGTACAGGTTGAGGGTGGGGGCACTTTTAAAGTGAGCTTCGAGCGCTATTGAATCCCCTCCCCGATATGTAGAAATATTTTTTTTATTTTTTATTTTTTAACTTTTATCAGCACTTTTAAAAAAGTACTGATAAAATGGGTCTTTTAACAGCACTAAAAGAATTGCTGATTAAGGACCCATTTATCAGCTCTTTTTTTAGCACTAAAAAATACCCCTTTTATCAGTACTATTTTTAGTGCTGATAAAAGAGGTCTTTATCAGCACTTTTTTAGCACTGTTAAAGGGGACCCCCCTTTATGTTCGCCTCGATTATTATCAATTTTTTAGTGCTATAAATGTGCTTTTCTAGCACTAATAAAGGCCATATTTGAAGTAGTGTGAGTTAAAAAGGGGGATCTTGATAGTGTTGTCTAGACCTTGACAACGTTATAGTGAACTATTAGGATTAATATGAAATGGGTTAGAAAAATTAAAGTGGTTGTGTTAATGGATTACGAATTACACTTGAAATGTATAGGTGGGTTAATGCATGTGAAATTGTGATTTTTTTAAATGGTCCAATGATTGTTCATCAGTGATTATGTGAAATGGTTAATGTTTGGAAATTGTGAATATTCATGATGGTTAAGGTATACGTAATGTAAATGAGTTAAATGGGTTATACCCATTAAGTGGTAAATGTGTTATTAGGTTAATTATTGATAATTATAAATGTGTTGAATGCAATTTGAATTGTAAATGTTATGTGTATTGATTTTTAATAGTTGTGAAATGGTATATGTGGTAAATGGATATAAGCATGTGTACATGGTACAGAAGTTGTGGGTAGTGACTGATTCTCTACTCTTACGGGTCAGGTTGGAATGATGCTCTAAACTGTACCATAATAATGCATGGGTTAGGGAGTCATAATGATGATCTAGGGCCCTATGGATACATTGGAAGATTACCTAGACCGGCACTCTAAGGTAAGTGTGATCAAATTTGGTAAGACTACCAGAACTGACACTCCAAGATAAGTATGATGAAATTGGATGCATACTTAGACTGACATTCCAAGGTAATTATGATGAAATTATATGATTACTTGGACTAATGCTACAAGGTAGGTATGATGAAATTGGATGATAACCTAGACTGACTCTAAAAGGCAAGTGTGGTGAAATTGTTTAAGACTACCTAGAATAATTCTCCATGTTATCTATATTGGTATTATTCTGTGATGTTCACCCTAGTGAGATAATGATCTTGATTATTACCTTGTGTTTAGTGGTTGACCGACATAGGATGTTGTGAAATGAATAGAACACCAAACCCATGGAATTAAATGATGATAATGGTTAGTTGAATAATGGTTTACTAATGACATCTTATAACTCCTTATTTACTTATTATATATTTATTGCTCACATGAACACTCTGTTTAGATTTTATATTTTGTAGACACCATTGGTGGTGACCTACTAAGTTGTACTCACACCATACTCGGGTCACCGTTGGGTACCCAACCAGATTTCATGGTTGCAGGTCAGATTAAGGGAAAAGGCCCTATGCTAGGGAATTGGGTTGGGCATGGGACGTGCATAGATGATAATATGGACTTAGAGTTAGGAACTATTTTGGGGATTATTCTATTTGTATTTATTTTGGGCTTTCCTCAAATTTGGCACAATTAGCATGAAATGACATATTTATTGTTGGTTATGGTCTGTACCCTATTTGGGAATTGGTTGGTAATGCATGTTATGGGTTCATTGTTTATGGTTTCCTTTATTATATATGTTTTCTTCTATGGATTACTATGGTAAATATGGTATAGTCTCCTCACATTACTTATCATACCTTCACTACTAGTCAGTAACATCTGATGTATGAGGAGGTGTGATTGAGGTTAGGAGATGACTCGGCTCTCGACACTGGTTTAGTGTCTTCTAGGCTGAGGAAATTATAAAGAGGCATTAGAGTAGTTATTTTTTAAGACATAATATTTTGGGATGGTAGACTATAGGTTAAGAAGTTTCGGGCCTTGTCAATGAGCTCATGCATGGGAGTAGCTAACCCATGTTTGTGGGAAAACCCAAGTACCTAAGGTTGGAATTGTTTTTCTTATTATGTCTTGTTATAGATGGATATATTTAACCATTGGGTGATGTACTTGTTGTGTTATGTGGATATTTTAAGATATTTTTATCATTCCTATAATGGCATGAAATTATGCATTCATGTATCATTGTAGACACCTAGGGATATAGGTGACCTGCATCATAATAGCCAACATGGGATTGGTGTGTGGGGCATAAAGGTAGGAAATTCATTTCACTTCCTTTAAAATTTAAAGAAGATGGAGTCTAAAGAAAATGATTCAAATGGTTAAATGAAGAGAATGTGAAATAACGAGTAAATAATTAGGCTAGATGGAAGCTTTTAAATGAGTTAAAACCTTGTTTGTAATAATTTGTGGAATGGGAATGTGCCTAAAAGGGAATTTTTTTCATTATTAAAGTGGAATGGTTTAAAAATATTTCCCAATTAAAGTCTCATGACCTTGTGAATTGTTCTACACATGTTTACCATAGACCGCGATATGGATTTTTGAGGGTAGTGCGCTAGATGTGATGGTTTCTGTTGGGATAAAATATGTTAAATGGGTTGGTTATGGATAATGTAGAGCCTTATTTTGGGTAAATTATGGATGTTTTATGTTAAAGATTCTAAGACTAATGTTATTAATTATAGAGAAATTCCACCATGATTACATCTTTCAGTCAAGTCTCAATAATATATCATCAAAAATTATCCCCCAAAAGTGTTCCAAGAGACCCTAATTGTTCAATTTAACATAGGATAGAAGAAGTTCCATGATAAATTCACTCATTTTACATAGATTATGGAACGAGACCTAGGGAGGGTTGCACCTTGCATGTTTGAGATGACTAGAGAGTTTCAGCTGTAGACCCCTCAGACATTTACCAAAGAGGGTGGGATAGAGAAAACCAGGTTTTGGCAAGATTCCATCCAGATAATTCTTGATCACTTAAAGACTCCTCCCAATATGAGAGTCAAGATGGGAGCCAACATGTTGTGAGGGTAGAGAAAGTGTTGGTGGGACATCCTGGTCTATATTGAGTAGGTAAAGGGTATTCTACGGAAGAGCATCCAAGAAACGTTTCTCAAACATTACTATTTAGAGACGTTGAGGTAGGACAAGGCTGCGTAGTTTATGAGGTTGAACTAGGGGAATATGTCGGTGATGAATTATTCTGGCCATTTCAAGGACATGAAACATTTTGTTCCCACCTTAGTAGGATACAAGGTATCTATAGAGATATGTTTCTATGATGTACTTTGAAATGAGATAAAGTCCTAGTTAAATATCTTTTTCTAAAGAGGTTTATAGAGGTAATGGATCAGGCTGTTATCTCAGAGGAAAATATCAAGAAGGCTTCAGGTAGTGGATGTGCAGTTTTAGTTGGGTGATCCATTGGTGCAGCTTCTGATGGTAAAATAACCATTTTTAGAGAATCCACCAGGGAATCAGTGGACAGGATAGTCAGAAAAGGGAACCAGTGTCTCAGGGCAATGACTGAGTCTTCTTTTATCAGTGAGGTAGATCAGGACATGTGTAGAGTCGGTGTTATTGACCACCAGTCCAATGTCAAGCATGTAGAAGTTTGGTTCATGTGTAGAGGTTCAATAAGAACCCTCAAAAAATAGGAATGGAGGGAGGATCGTGGCAGATACTGAGTGTAAGAAGGGGGTCGGTTACCTCGTATCAGATAGGCAGTTGGGGATCTATTGGTCATACCAATGGACATAGAGGATGTGGTAATCCAGGGAAAGATCATCCATATCAATAGGGTAGGACAATGCCAAGATCTTATACTGGAGCCCAGGGTAGAGGGATAGGTCAGCTTCATGTAGTTCAATCTACATAGGGAGGTGGCGATACTAGACCATTGACTATTAGAGGTATGATTCTAGTGAATTATACTCTTTCTAGAACTTTATTTGATATAGGTACCTCAAATTATTTTATTTATGCTCATTTTTTTGTTATGTCGGGTATATCAGTGAAATGACTGTATGGGGTTATATCAATTGATACCCCATTAGGGGTGAAAGTAGAAAATAGTAGGTAATATAAGGGGTGTTCTCTTGAGGTTGGAAAGTACTACTTTTTATGGGACTTTTTTTTGATGGAGATGTAAGGTTTTGATATGATTTTGGGAATGAACTGGATATTTTTGTACCAATATAATATTGATTGTTACAATCATAGGGTAATGTTCACATCCCTTTAGGGATATGTTTATGTCCATCATGTAGAATGAGACATCCGATTAGGCCGTGTAGGGATAGTTTGTCAATAGTTAGGTGAACTCATGACCCAAGTGGCTTGTATTGTGCTTGATAATAGAAGAGTATAGAAACTTGTCTTACCTCCTATGGTGTATCAGTTTCAAGATGTGTTTCATGAGGACTTCTCAAGGTTACCGCTCAAGATATATATTGAGTTCACAGTAGATTTGCTTCTAGTGGATGAATCATTTTCTATTCCTCCAAATAAAACAGAACTAGTGCAACTCTAGGAAATTAAAACTCAGTTGAAGGATTTAGAGAATAAAGGGTTCATCCTTCCTAGTACATCACCATGGGGATCGCCAGTTTTTTTCAAGAATGTTGATGGACAGTTGCAGTTATGTGTCAATTATAGGAAGCTGAATCAGATGACAGTCAAGAACCGATACCCTCTTCCTAAAATCAAGGATCTTTTTGACCATATGTGGGGTTTTTTGGTGTTTTAAAAGATTTATTTGAGGTTAGGGTATCATTGGATAAGTGTGAGAACTTATGACGTGTTGAAGACTACCTTCAAGATCAAGTGTGAGTTTTATGAGTTTATTGTTATGTTGTTCGGGTTGACCAATGCACTGGTAGGGTTCAAGGCTCTGATGAATTGAATATTTCACCCTTATCTGGATCAGTTTTTTGTTTTTTTATGAAATATCGGTGTACTCTAGAACTCATGAAAATCATGCCAAACATCTTAACATATTGTCCTGAGTATACTAAGAGATCATAGGTAATACACCAAGATATCAAAGTGTCATTTCTGGATTGATAAGGTGAATTTAATGGGTCACAACATCTCTAAGTAAAGTATCTCAATAGACCCAGATAAACTGCATGCAGTGGTATCTTGGGAGAATCCCATGAATGTTTCTGATGTTTAGAGTTTTTTGGGATTGGCTGATTATTATCAAAGACTCCTTACAGAATTCTCCTATTTTGTAGTTCCATTTTTTAGATTTATAAAGAAGGGTATCAAGTTTGAGTCATATGGGGCTTGTGATAATGCTTTTAAATAGTTGAATAATTAGTTGGATACCACACTTATTTTGATCTTACGTGAGGTAGGTAAGAGGTATACCTTGTTTTGTGATGTATATGGTGTTGGACTTGGGGTAGTACTAACGCAGGAGGATCAAGTAGTGGATTTTGGGTTATAAAAATTGAGGCCTCATGAAATAAACTACCCCACTCATGATCTTGAGTTGGCCATAGTGGTTTATGTTTTAAAATGTTGGTGGAAGTACTTGTTTCAATAATGGTTCATGTTTTATACCAATCATAAAATTCTAAAGTATGTCTTCACTCAACATGATTTAAATCTTCAAAAACAAAGATGGTTTGAGAACATGATTTTTTTTGACTATTATCTAGTTAATATACCAGGAAAGGGGAACAATGTTATAGATTATTTGAGTTAGGAGACTAAAAAATAGGTTGTTTAAGAGTCCTATACTGAGTGGGGGATGATGGTGTTGTTTGTTGAGATGCATCTGGTGGTTCAAGATGGGAATGAGAAGACGAATCTTGCATCCTTGGTAGTTGAGTCCACCATTTTGATCTGGATCAAATAATGACAACTTGAGTATCCAAAATGTTTAGCTATAAAGGAAAGTCTTAAATGTTGGGAGGCACCTTCCAGTGGGACCATTGGTGATGATGGGATCCTGTATGTTCATGGTTGTGTTGTTGTGCTAGCATGTATGTGAGAAGATTTGATGCACGAGTTTCATGCATTGAAGTGGGAAAATGCATCTTAGTTTGATGAAGACGTATCATGACATTTGTAGGTAGTATTAGTGAATGATAATTAAGAAATAGGTTGTAGGATTCATTGAGAAATGCCTTACCTATCAGCAGGTGAAGGCAGAGTATCAGTGACTAGGTGGTCTGTTACAACCATTTCCCATTCTAGAGAGAAAGTGGGATGATGTATGGATGGATTTGGTGGCTGGGAGACACCTCAGAAGAATTATGTGATCTAGGTAGTTTTATATAGATTGAATATGTTGGATCATTTCATACCGATTCAAGAAACATTCACCGTGGATCAGTTGGGTGAGCTATATGTTAGGGAGATAGTATAGTTTCACGGGGTGCTACATAAAATAGTATCAGACCATGATCATCATTTTACATTATGATTCTGGTAGGAATTACATAAGGTGCTTTGAACCCAAGTGTTTTTGAGTATGGATTTTCACCAATAGATGGATAGGAAATTAGAATGTATGATATAGGTACTCGAGGACATGTTGAGGTCTTGTGTCCTAAATTTAAATGGATTTTGGGAAAATCACTTATCTCTTATTGAGATTGTGTACAATAAGATTTTATAGGATATGATTCAAATGGAACCATATGGGGAACTCTATGGTAAACCTTTTAGATCTCCACGATTTTGGTTGGAGGTAGGGGAATCAGAGTTTTTGGGACCAAGTCTCATATAAGAGAAGTCAGAAATGATTTTGTTGATTCATAACAGTATGGAAACATCTTAGAGTAGGCATAATTCATACAAGGATTGACATCGTAGGCCTCTTGGGTTTGGGGTGGGTGATCAGGTGTTTCTTTGGGTGTCACCAAGGTTAGTTCACTATAGGATTTAGAAACTGGGTAAGTTGGTGCCCAGGTATGTGGGGTTGATTTTGATTACGGATAGGATTAAACTAGTGGAATACGGATTGGATATTCCACAATGGTATAATGTTAAACATGATGTTTTTCATGGATCACAACTTATGAAGTGTCACCCTAACCCATATCATGTGATTGATGTTGAGGATGTTGAGATTGAGGTAGATGCATCCTTTAAGAAGCATTCAATTTGTGGTGTGGATCATTGTGAGAAAGTCTTATGGGGAAAGGTTGTTCCCTTGGTTTGAGTTTTGTGGTAGCATGGAAATGTTTAGGAAGAATCTTGGGAGAGAGACTCAGGTATGTGGTCTCATTGGACTAATCTTTTTTTCTTCGGAATCTCAGTTATGACTAGAAGTGCACCTCAAGGATGATCCTTTATAAGGTGGAGAGTTTGTAATATAAAAAACATCATAGAGGTATGTACTTGTTTAAATTTGGGTCTGAATTTAGTAAATAGGGTTAATAGAATATTTTCCAGGTGCATGAGAGGACTCAAGGGTGTTCTGGGGGTTTGGGATATGAAATAAAGGAAAACTGGTCCAACCTGTGAATGATTCACGGTTGGCGCACGATTACGAAAAATGTGCATGGGGGAGGCCAAACCATGAAAACATGGATAGAGACATTTCACATTGTTGGTTCACTGTTTTTAAAACTATGTAGACTCCCCAGAAAACCCTTTCAATCATGGATAGAGTCATTTTAAATGGTTGGTGCGTCATTATCCAAACCGTGTGGGCTACCCAGGAAACCATGTGACTCATTAAAAATGGCATTTTATGAAACTTCCCCCTCAGTATTTTAAGTATCTTACCCCATTTATTCTGAATTTATTCTTCTCTCAACCATAGTGATGAACCTTGATGACCTAATCTTTTATGGTACTGTTCTCATTTGATTCTATTCCATTTGGAGTGTCGTTGGGTGAGAATCGAATCTCTAGGTAAGTATAATTCTTCACTTACTTCTCTTTTCCATATTAAGGATTGTATCTTTTTATATCACCTTTTGAAGACGTAATAACCTCTTTTTATGGTGGATTATAGGTTGAGGATTCAAGGGGTTCTTGAATATAGATCTAAGGCTAAGGTTAAACATGATCTTATCTCCAAAATCGAGGTAGGTGGTCAATACGTTATATCCCATAGTCTTTAAGTTGATTTGTGCATGTGTGGTTGTGATAATGTTTTCTCTTATTGTGCATTTGATTCCTTTAGAATGATTTGGTAAAATGGTTGGATAAATTATTAATTAAACCCGTAATGATCTTTATGGGATGTTTGAGGTTGTTTTGAACAGTTTAGGGAAACCCATGGGGTATGCCTTAATATTCCCGAACATGGGAAATAGTGATTTTAAGAATGAAATTGAGTTGTAATCAAGTAAAACCCATTATGAACATATTTAATTGTTAGTTTGAGTTAATAAGGGGAATATCAATACTGGTTTCTAAACCTTGATAATGGCATAAGTAATTTTTTGTCTTGGTATGAAATGGGTTAGATGAATTAATGTGGTTGTCCTCATGGATTATGAATTGAAATTGAAATGTATATGTGGGTTAATGCATGTCCATAAGAGAATTTTTTAAATGGGGGAAATGATTGTAAATTGGTGATTATGTGAAATAGTTAATATAAAGAAGTTTTGAATATTCATGATGGATATGGAATGAGTAAGGGAAATGGGTTAAATGGGATATTCCAAGTAAGTGGTAAATGTGTTAATGGGTTATGGTTTGATAATGATACATCTGTTAAAAGAAATGTAAAATGTAAATGTTATGTGTATATATTGTGAAGGGTTGTGATATGGTATATGTGTTAAATAAATATAATCATGTGAAAATGGATTAGAATTTTTGTGTAGTGATTGATTCTTTACTTCCACGGGTCATGTTGGACTGAAGATCTAAACCCCACATTAAGAATGCACGGTTAAGGGAGTCAGATAGATACTCTAGGAACCTACAGATGCATTGGAAGACTACCTAGACTGAAGATCCATGGTAAGAATGACGAAATTAGTTAAGACTACATGGAATGATACTCCAATTTAAGTATGATGAAATTGGATGATTACCTAGACTGGCGCTCCAAGGTGAGTATGATAAAATTGGATGATTACCTAGACTGATTCTCCAAGGTAAGTATGATAAAATTGGATGATTACCTAGACTGATGATCCAAGGTATATGTGATGAAATTGGTGTAGACTACCTGGACTAATGTTCCAAGGTATGTTTATTAGTCCTATTGTGTGATGTTTACCCTAGTGAGATTTAGAGATTAATTATTACCTTGTTCTTAGTGGTTGAACAATGTAGGCTAATGTGAAATTAATGGAACACCAAACACATGGAATTAAATGATGATAATGGTTTGTTAAACAATGTTTTACTAATGTCATCTTATCACTATTTATTTAATTGTGATATATTTAATACTATCATGCACTATCTATTTAGACTAGTTATTTTGTAGAAACTATTGGTGATGGCCTACTGAGTTGTACTCACACCTTTCTCAGGCCATTGATGGGTACCGAAACAGATTTCATGGTTGTAGGTTAAGATAAGGGAAAAGGCCCTATACTATGGAGTTGAGTTGGGCCTGAGACATTCATGGATAAGGATCTTGACTTAGAGTCAGGAATTTTTTTGGGGATTTTGGTTTTTTCATTATTTTGGATTTTCCTCACTTTTGGAACAATTATCATGACATGTCATATTTATTATTGGTTATAGCATATACCATGTTTCAGAATTGGTTGGTAATAAACATTTTTGGTTCATTTTTATGGTTTCCTTTATTTAATATGTTATATAATATGGATGAATCTGGTAAAGTGGGTAATGTGTCCCCACATGACTTATCTCACCCTCACTGCTAGTTGGAAACCTCTGGTATATGGGGAGTCATGTTTGAAGTCATATGGCGACTCAGATCAGGGCAACAGTTTAGTGGCTTCTGAGGTAGGGACATTACACACCCCCTATAAAGATGTGAATAATAGGGATGAGATTTATGGCATTAATATTATCTACAAATTTTGACTGGGCCCTGTATTAATTTCCCTAGTAACTCAGAGGTTGACTTAGACCCATTTATCGGGATAATTTTTAGAATTTAAGGTATTAGGGGATGTATTTTCTCATATAAATAAAAGGGGGAGTTGTGTTGTAAAGTAATCGAAGAACGCATGTTAGAACTGGGTATAAAGTGATACAATGCAGAGTATTCCTATAGGATAATCCATCATTCACTCAAGAATTATTTTCTCACCCCCATATCACCTTATAAATATTAGAATGATGGGGTACTTTTCTCATGTGTTGAGTGATGTAATCATAAGGGGATTATTCTTGTTGGATGTTTTATTTTATTTTATTTTATGTTGGGTCGTATGTTCATACCTCAATTCTATCACCCATTTATTTAATCATTATCATTGTTAATAAAATTAGTAATAATCATTAAATATACAACTAATAATCCCAATTCAAGCACAACCATTGTGTGAATCAGAATTATTATGCATAAACATGGTCTTGAATCACCTAATTAATTAATCCACCTGAAGTAATTGACCATATGAAAAGGGTAAATTGATTATTTAGAGATAAATAACCAATACCAAGGGTGTTCATAGATTCAAATTTAGAAACAATATAACTAAATTAGATTATGTATTAATCCACTAGCACATGAAAACAAAAATTAATAAACATGGTATGTTTTATCAAATTGATTTCAAACCAAATTTCTTTTCTTACCCACTTTCTTATTCAAACACATTAAATAATCATTAATTTTCCTAATTATTATCATAATTATATCTTTGATTTGACATTTGAATTTCCAATCACTACATTCATTCAGTCATTAGTGTTAGTTTTAGTTTAAAAATAATTTATTAAACTTTATTTTACCCAAAGGAATTAATGAAACCCTCTGAGATGGTTATAGATATTTAAATCACCCCTCTCAATGGTCTCTCAAATGAGATGATATTTCTTAAATATTTTTACAGTTCTTTTATAAGACTGAAATTCCCTGTCTTTAGATATAGCTCCATTATTATCATATTAAATAATTCACTCCATTAATACAAATA
This sequence comes from Viscum album, assembly GCA_963277665.1. Classification (NCBI taxonomy): domain Eukaryota; kingdom Viridiplantae; phylum Streptophyta; class Magnoliopsida; order Santalales; family Viscaceae; genus Viscum; species Viscum album. The sequence goes on from OY728126.1 coordinate 981,025,569, forward strand.
ACCATCTCATGTTAAGTAATGAACTTATTAGTCTAAACAATATCATTTATAGAATCTTATATAATATTGTATTCCACTTATATTGATAATTACACCTTGGTGGTTTGTTTGGAACTCTTCTAATTAATATCTATACCATTGAGGTAAAATATAAAACCAAGTTAAGATCACATAACATACTTTTAATTTTAGAAAATAGCATAAATGTAACCCTTTACAATGAGATTATCCATACCTCCAATGATTAATAACATATCCTTACAACTTCTCAATCACTAAACGATGTTCTTGATAATAATACTATGACTCTTATTAGGATTGGATTTGTATCTACTTATTATACTATAAGAATTAGTGATATAAGGTCAAGTACATATCATTAAATACATGATAAAACCCATTTAGGATGTATATGGAATTCTATCTATCTTTTATAACTCATTAGATGGATCTTAAATATTTATAAGATTAATGCTATGAAATACTAATAAATACCCCTTATTGGGGTTATATATGATAAAAATCTTAAGCATTTTTACAATATATATGTCTTGAATCAGTTCAAGAAGCATCTATGATCTATCTTTATTGAACTTCATACCTATTATGTAGGTTTCTTCATCCATGTATTTCATTAAAATAACCTTCCCAACCACACCTTTATAAAATATAAAGTTCATAAATTTTTCCCATTAAGTAGTGTATCATCAACTTATAATATATGAAATAACACTACACTCCCACTAATATACTTGTATATAGAATAATCATTTAGGTTTTTTATGGAACCAAACTCTTTGATTCCAACAAAAAATCAGATCCTACAAATACAAGAATCTTTTTTCACTATATAAATGGACCGTTGAAACCTGTAAACCATATAAGACTCATTTGGAACTTTAAAATAATCAGACTTTATCATATACATGTCTTTGATTATATTAATTTTAATGAAATTGTTTCTAAAATCCATTTAATACATCTCATACTCATAGTTATCTAATATGACAAAAAATATCCAAATAGACTTTTTTATCAAAATTGACTAAAAGGTCTCTTCATAGTCAATTCCACAAATTTTTTTATAACCTTTTACCACCAAGATATCCTTATAGTTAGAAACTATACCATCCTTGTTAGTTTTCTTATAGAAAACCCATTTAAATCCTATGTTTTTGACCCCTTTAGATGTATCCATCATGTTTGAAATTTTGTTAAACAAGAAATCCATCTTATATTTCATAGTATCTAAATATTTATCGAATTAAAAACTCTAAATGGACCCTAAATAGGTAAATATTTCATCATCTATAAACATTAATTCATCATATTTTCTACTAATAAATCTATATATATTAGTCTCATGGATAAACCTACCATACCTTTAATGTTCCTGTGTAACCTAAATTTGTTCTTCATCCACAACTCTATGGAAATTATAATGATCTATCCTTAGAACATCATATAATATTGAGTTTTTAGTCAATAATTCACTTCCTAAAATTTCATGGATCTTTTTAGTTTAGAGAATTAGGTCATAACTCTAACATAACATACCATATATTAAAAAGTGTATACTACTACTTAGTATCAATTTTCTTCCATAATATAAAAAATTTAAAATGAAACAAAATTTATTTTCAGGGAAAATTTTTATGACTTTGAACTTGAATTATTGTTTGTTATTACTCATCCTTAAATCCTATGAAAAATAATTTAAAAATATGGGATGATAACAAAAGCTCAATAATGGACATAAAAGAAATAAATTAGTTAGTATTGTAAAAAACATAAAAGCCCATTATTTTTTTTACTATTATCAAAATATTATTTGGGCTTATGAAATAAATATTATCAACATCAAAAACACAAAATTTTTTCTTAAATAAATCTTTTAAAATCCATATCATGAAAATAGAAACCCAATTATAAAACATAGAGCATCATATTCATAAACCATGTTCAATTATGTCAGAAATAACTAGATACCAGTTAAATACATAGGATAAACCACCCATGTTAAATTACTCCTCCTTTACTTTAAAGATAAGAAACATCAATCAATGAATTACAGATCTATATATTTTTCACCCTTTATATAAGCACTATCATTATCACCCATTGTATAATTTGTATCAAGATGATGCATCATAATATATAATGATCAAGTAACATATCATGAATAAAATATTTTATTATTACCCCATTTCATTGTACAACCATTGAAAATATATTTTGAACCCAAAATCAAAACACTTTCCATTTTCGCACATAAATAAGGACAAATTTAATTTTTTCTTAAAAAATATTCAAAATGAAAAATTTCCAAAATACTATGGAGATGATTTAATTTGAAAATAAATAGGGAAAATTTTAATGGAACCTTAAAACTAATAAAAATTCAGGATGGTGAAAAATTATATTTATGTTGTATATGATAAATAAAAACATTCCTTTATACTTTGGTAAAAAGAGTCAAAAGTGACCCGTACAAGAAACATTAAACAAATCCCTATTGAAAACATTTATAAGAAATTAAAAAAAGACATAAAATTTAATTTATAATTCATTTATGTACATATAAATATATCCACATATTTTTAAAGAATATGGACATGGAAGAATAATATTTATAAAATAAATCATTAAAATATTTTAAATGAGGTTCTAATTTAAAGAGTCTCTTATATTGAGTTTGACGCCACATACATTATTTTTAATCCCAAATAATAAATTTATATTAATTATTAAATTTATTAATAATAATTTTTAATTTTATTATTCCTTTTATTTTATTTATTTCCATTTCATATACAATTACTTAATCAATTATGTTCAGGTCAGATGTTTTGATGAAATTCAATTCATGTGCCCAAAATGAATGTGGTAACTTGAATATTTGCAAAATTTCCATTATTAAATAATATATAGAATAATAGTAATTTCATAATTATCATTTTATATAAAAATTATACTTTTAAAACCAATTATTAATTATGGTTATAAAATAATGAACTACATTAGAATAACAAAGACGATTGGCTGTAGGTACGCATGAGTAATGCTTCCATTTTCAAAGATCATGATAAAAAAAGTGAAGTATTATTTTATCTTTCCATAATTATAATTATATAATAAAAAAATTTATTTCTTCAAATACACTTATATAAAATTTGTGTGATGTGCCTATGAAAAATGAATCACATTGTTTAGTGGAGTTGGTAGTCCACACGTACTCACAAATGAAATTATAATTTTTCAATAGATGAATATGTAATAAAAAAGATGATATATAATATTTAAAGAATAAAATGTATGTCATTAATATCATATATATATATATATATATATATATATATTAAATACATCATTATAAATACCCCCGAGAGGCAGATATGGAAAATGAAACATATCGCTTCATGGAGGTGTTAATCCACACATATGTACAAGCGATGTTTTCATTTCCCATAATATGGAAAAAGAGAAGAAAAGTGTTGAAACATAATCATAATAACATCTAAATAGATTTAATATACTTATGTAAATATTTCAACATGGTTAAATAATTTTTTAATGTGGTGTAAGAAGAAATAAACTTGAAATGGGTTGGTTAAGACATATACCTTATCCTTGAACAACCTCTTTGGATTACACCTTAAGCCCCATAGGTTTCCTATTTTGGTGAGACTAGGACCAATAGTATGTGAGGAATTAGGTTTGTAAGAGACATGGGGAATGATTTTCTAAACTAGAGTGCTAAAAATGTGTCAGAAAGAGATAAGATGAGGTTTCCATTTATAAGAGAGGGAAGGGCACTCTTGGAATTATTTAAAGTATTAAATTAATATAAATTAATTTTCAAGGAAATATTTATCCACATTCATATAATTATAATATGGGATGAATAGAAGTATAATTAATCTTAAATAACAAAACTTGGACATGTTCAGGTGATGTTCTCTTTTTTATCTTTTGGTTTTAACCCTCTGTTAAACCTTTTGACAATTACAAGGGTATCAATGTTTTTTAATCTTTAAGAGTCAATAATGTTACTATAAAAAAATTACCTTGAAATGGACCATGAATGATTTTTTCAACCATATAAAATTAAATTTTCAGAATATAATATTTTTAGTAATTTTAAATTATATAATAAAAAATTATTTATTATAAAATACCATTAATTTCATTTTTAGTACTATTCATTTAATTTGACTTTGAAAATAATATGACAACAATTTTTTAATATAATAAAATAAAACAAACCAAATATTATATATATATATATAATTCATGTAACACTATAAATCACCCAAACAATATTACTTTTAGTGTTTTTAAAATTATTCACTTGATTTTCCCTCAGCTTACACAAATTTTTTTGATGGGGTTGTATAAGTATTTAAGGTAATTATTTCATCACATAAAATTTAAAATAAATTACCATGATAAAAAAATTCCTTAAAATAATCATTTATAACAAAAAAAAATTCATTTTTATCCCTTTAATATATATATTGAAAGAAAGAGAGTGACATTTTTAACATTATATTTACTTAAATTAATATATACTTCATCTTTAATGAAAAATGTATTTTTTTTCCAAAAAATATAATATTGGATGATTATGTTCGAAATAAACTGATATAAAATATTAAAGTCAAGTGTTAGGCTTATTTTTCTTCCTTATAATATTTTTTAACCTTAATTACCCAATTTACCCTTACTGAGGCGACAAATTTTACTGCAATTAATATTTATATTGAACCAAAATAAAAGGGAAATATTTTAAAACATTTGAAATATTATTTAAAATATGGAATTAATTTTTCAATATTAAATTTCTATAATTGGAAGAAATTAATTTAAGATTAAAAAACAAAACGCAATGAAAATCATTTTTTTTCAAAAATATGTTTTAAGTCCAAAAATGACTTAAACCAAAATTAGGTATAATGATGATTCAAATTTAATTAATTAGATTATATATAATTAAATAATTCTTATGTTACTTTAGGATTATAGAATCACAATGAGACATTTTAATAAAAAAATGACAATTTTAAAAAAATTGGTATTTTTCATTATTCAATGAAAAATCAATATTTTCATAAAAATACAACAATTTGACCCTAATATTAATATTAATTTTTTATTTTAGAAATTAATTTCATTTATTAAAAATAAAATTTTAAAACTTAGAACTGAATAATTTAAATAAAACCTTATGATACATGAAACTGAATTTAATGAGAATAAAACCATTTCCTTTTTGATTGAAAAATTACTTAATATTCTTATAAAAAATACTACTATATAAAATATAATTATGAATATTAACAAGGAATGAAATTTATTATTAACTTTTCATAGGCTATTAAATTCTTTCCTATTTTTGAAATTTTGTGAGGCAATTTTATTCATTTTTTAAATAAGTGGGGTTATCTTTCCCTCATAGCATTTTTAGATTCTTATGTTGCTTATCAAACCATATAGTTTTTACATAAATCCTTAAATTGATGAATTAAATTATTCCACAAATATTTATCTCCACAGTCAATAATTGGTATCAGATGGTCTACATTAGAATGATTTTCTTCCAACTAAACTACTTTAGTGATCAAAACATGAGATGCATCTATAAAATATTTTCTTAACAATGAAACACGAAATATGTTATGTACGTGAGATAAAATTAGAGTTAATGAAACATGGTAATAAATTAATCCAAATATCTCTATGAATTCATATGTTTTAATGAAAAATGGACTTATATTTTCTTTTTACCCAAACTAATAACACTTTAGCATGGAGATAATTTAAGAAAAACATGACCAACTACCTCCTAAGAAAAATCTTTCCTATAGTTATCTACATAACTTTTCTACCTAATTTGATAAATTATCATATATTTATGAACCATATTCAACCTATCAATAATTTCTTCTACCAAATATAGTTCTAACAACTTCCTTTCAGTGACTTCATCCCAACAAGATGGAGTTTGACATCACTTTCTATATAATGACTCATAAAGTTCCAACTGTATACTAGAATGAAAACTATTATTAGATAAAAACATGACTAATGAATTTTATTGATCCTAACATCCCTATTAATATATTGAACATGTTTGAAGTATGTATTCCAAGTAATAAATAATTTTCTCAGACTGTTCATCAGACTGAGGATGAAAAGATGTAAAAAAATTTAATTTTGTACTCAATGACTTCTGATGTATTTTCTAGAAATTATTGGTGAATAAAGGATCACAATAATATACAATATAGAGAGTAATTTCATATACTATGAATATCCCTTTAAGGAAAAGTCGATAAAACTAGTCTAAATACATAATTTCATGAATAATCCATTTAATGAGTCATCATTGTAGAGAAAAAGTCACCATTTCTAGATGGAAGGTCCAAAGCTGGAGAATTTACCTATCATATTTTTATTTATTTTAAAAAACATCACACTCTTTCATCCATATGAATTTAACTCCATTTTAGTCAACTTAGTCAGTGGAATAGACAATTGATCAATGTTTTCAACAAACTGATAGCAGTAACCTGCTAATACAAGAAACCTAAGAACCTTTATAACATTTTAAGATATCTTACATCCATCAAAAAATTTAGTTTTATCTGGGTCAACTATTATTCCATCTTTAGAAACAATGTGTTAGAGGAAAGAGATTTTTTTCAACCAATATTCACACTTAATAAATTTTCCATATACATTATTTTGTTTAAAGGTTTAAAAAAAAATCCTTAGGTGTCTTTCATGATCTTCATGAATTTTAGAATATACCAATATATCATCAATAAACAAAACAAAAAATTTATCTAAATAGTCATGGAAAAATCTAATCATAAGATCCATGAATACAACTAGTGCATTAAATAACCCAATGGTAATAAAAACAAAACCAATAATGTTCATATCTAGTCCGAAATGATATATTTAGAATATCTCTACCCTTTATGTTTAGATGATGGTACCCTGAGCTGAGATAAATCTACAAAAAATACCGTGCTCCTTGGAGATAATTAAAAAATCATCAATATGAGGAAAATGATACTTATTACTTAAAGTCATGTTATTCAAGGAAATAAAATCAATACAAAGTCTCATTAAATAATCCAAAATTTTCACAAATAAAATAGGATCATCCCAAAGGTGAAGTTCTAGGATCAATGAAACCTTTACCAAGAAATTCCTCTAACTATATTTTCAATTCCAAAATTTCTACTTGATAAAATAAATAAGGTGTTTGTGAAATAGACTTATAATTAAGTATTAATTCAATATAAAACCCTATGAAATGATCAATAATAACACCTAGAAAATCATTAGGAAATATTTCCATATATTTATTCACTACTAGAACATCACTAACTTGAATAATTTATTTATTTTTAACCATATTATCTTTATAACTTTCACTACTATCAATATTAAATTTCTCAACTTCTTGATATGTTATCTAAATTCAAATCCATACCAAGGAAAAAATAAAACTCCAATATGGGGAGTTTGATAAGATTTATAGAAAAGAATGTCTCACTTATAACAATATAAATATTACTTTAAATCTTGGTTGCATTAATATTTTCACCTTGAATTTTAAAAAAAAATTCTATATCATTTTCATGAGGTGATGTTCCCATTTTAATTTTAAATTTCTTAAAAATTAGGAATGTGGAGATAAATTTCCATTTAGGCCATTGAAATAATTCAAATAAATAAATAAAATACATATAATTACTTTTTTAGATAACTCAACATCAAACATAGTAATAGAAAATGGTTTTTACAAACATTTTTTATTTTGATCTTTATGATTTCCAAGAAGAGTGACTAACTTTGGGAACACATTAACATATTTCAACAACAAATTTCAATTAAAAAATCTATCCATTGTCTATCAATATTTTACTCCATTATTAGATTGGTTAGGACCATTTTCATTATAGTCACAAGCCATATAACTAAACTTATGACACCAATAACATTTTTTGAAACCTGTCAAACTATTATTGAAATGTTATTTTACAACACTAGAAACATGTTGGTGGATTACCTCTAGACTTATTAGTTGTATTATTCTCTATTAATTTTCACCTTGTACGTTTTTACACTTTTTATCTCAAGGAACATAAGTTTTGATAAGCTTCATCTCAAATTTCTCAAAACAATGAACAAATTTATCACAAATTTTAAATTTTTAGGTATCCAAATTTATCCAAAACTTGGTTTCAATCCTGAGTTAACTCTATTAATTTTATTATCAAGGATCCAAATAAAATTTAGTGCATACCTATCTAATCTTGAAAAATTTTCTTCATACATGGATACTTAATATTCATTTTTTTTAATTCCAAGAATTTTTTCTCCATCATGTGTCAAAAAAAATGAAATTTTTTTTTATCTAGAAAAACATCCTAAAATTTATCTCATTCGATAGAATCAAGATCATCTCCCGCTTTGGTATTCTTAACTAATGACCACCATTGATAAGCTTCTCCTCTAAAATGGTAAATATAAATATCTACCTTTTGATGTTTAAAATATCCCATGACCTTAATTTTTTTTTCCTGAAGCATTGATCCATCCATTGGATACCATTAGATCTAAAGTTCCACTAAAAGTGGGTTGGTGTTGTTTTATAAAATGATCAACAATCAACATATTCCTTTATAGTAAATCTAGTCTCTCTCTAACTTAGATTCCACCACCATTTATAAAATGTGTTAACTGATCCATCCCTATAATGTATTTTTTAGTTCCAATTCCAACTATTCCAAGATACTGATTTGGAAGGAAATTATCCTCTTGATACCTTCCTAATTTAGCTTCCTTATTTCCTATACATAAAACCATTCTGAATAGATATATATTAGATCAAACAACATGGTAATATTCAAATTATATATCATTTCAATATTAACCATGAATTAGAATCAATTAATAAAATTATATTAACATTATCTTAACCTTTAATGTTATTTAAAACTGTCGTATAATACCAAATATATGGATCCAAAATAAAATATTCACATAATATTGAGTATTTAGTCAAGAATATACTTCCTTACATTTCAAGGATAATTATGATTTATATATTTAGAGAAATAGGTCATAAATCATACATAACAAACCGATATATTAAAAAATGGACACTTCTTGTTAGTATCCATTTTTCTTAGACAATAATAATTTTAAAATGAAACACATTTTTATTTTCATGAAAAATCATCATGACTTTAAAATTGACTTATTCATTATTCTTACTCATCCTTAAACCCTGTGAAAAAAATTTAAAAACATGGGATGATCATAAAAAGATTAGAAAGGGATATATAAAAATAAATCCATTAATCCAGTAAAAACATAAAAACCCATAATTTTTTTACCTTTATCACAATATTCATTAAGAATATGAAATAAATCTATTTCATATGAAGAAACACTTTTTTATCAAATAAAACATTTGAAATCCATATCAATCAAATATAACACCTTTTAGGAAACTTAGATAATCATATTCATAACCCATGATCACTCATGTTAGAAATAACTAGAGACTAGTTAAATCCATAAGAGAAAGAACCTTGGTTGAGTACCTCCTTATTTACTTTGAATGTAAGAACCATTTCCCAATGCATTGGAGATTAATATCATACTCACCCGTCATATAAGTTATAATAGAATCACCCATTATATAATATGTATTAGGCTCACCCGTCATCATTTATAATGCTGAAGTATCTTATCAAAAATAAAAAATTATTATTTTACTATTTCCTTATAAAACCCTTGAAAAAATATTTTGAACCATTAATAAAAACACCTTCCATTTTCACAAATTAATAAAGACAAATTCCATTTTTCTTAAAAACTATTTAAAATAAAAAATTTACAAAATATTTTGGAAATTATTTAATTTGAAAATTATAATGGAAACTTATAAAGTAAGATTTAAACAAATGAAAATCATGAAAAAATAAAATTTCATTCATGAAGTATATGTCAATTAAAAAAATTCTTTTACACTTTGGTTAAAATATCCAAAATTGACTTTCATAGAAAATGTTAAAAATATTCTGTTTTGAAAAAATTTCTAATAAATTCAAAAGAGACATAAAATATCCTTTAGAGTTCAATTATTTACACACACACACACATACAAACACACACACACATATATATCCATAAAAGTATTTTAATAATATGAACATACATAAAAATCATTTTTAAAATAAATCTTTAAAATATTTTAAATGAGGTTTTAAGTTAATGTGTACCTTACCACGAGTCTGACTCATCAAAAATTTTATTTATCTTCCTGAATAATAATATTATGTTAATTATTTACTTTCATAAGAACCTTTTTCAAATTTATTATTTCTTTTATTTTATTTATTAACATTTTTATACAATCACTTTATCACTTAAGTTTATGCCATATGTTTTGATGATATTCAGATCATGTGTCTAAAATGACTTTGGTAAAATAACTATGGTCAAATATTTTATAAATAAATTATATATATAATATTTAAAATAAGATAATTTTCTTTTTTATACATCAATTTTACTTATAAAACAAACCATTAATAATGGGTATAAAAAATGAACAATGTTACAATGATAGATATTGTAGGTCGTACGTACTCATGTTCAACGTTTCCATTTTTCAATGATCAGGATAGAAAAAAGATAAATATTATTTTATCTTTTCATAATTATAATTATATAATAAATACCATATTATTTATTTAAAAACAATTATATTTAGAATTCATGTGATGTGGTCACAGAAAACAAATCACATTGCTTCATGGTGGTGTTGGTTTAGAAGTACACCCAAATGATATTATAATTTTTAAATGGATGGAAATGTAAAAAAAATATATGATAAATTATATTTATATAATTTTAAATATGCCCTGAATATAATATATGTACATTAAATCCATCATATAAACATCCATGAGAGAAAATTTTGAAAAAAACACACATTGGTTCGTGGAGGTGGTAATCCACTTGTACACACATGCGATGTTTCCCTTTATTATAGGTGGGAAAAGAAAATGAAAAACTGTTTTACCATAATAATAAAACTATTTAATTATATGAAATATACTTATGTTATTATTTAATCATGGTTAAAGAATATTTTAAGCATGTGGAAGAAGAAATTTTGTTCAAATAGGTCGGTTAAAAATTTTACCTTCTCCTTAGACAACCTCATTAGCTTACACATTAAGACTCATATGTTTAGTTTTTTAGTGATACTGAGACCTCTAGTATATGGGGAACGATGTTTGAGAGAAACTAGGGAATGAAATAGTGGAAATTGAGTTTTAAAAAGGTCTTAGGAAGAGAGGAGATGAGGTTCTCTTTTATAAGTGAGGGGAGGGACACTTTTAGAATTACTTAAGTACTATATTAATAAAAATTAATTTTTATATAAAAATGGATCCAAATTGATATAATTTGGATATAGGGTGAGTATGAGTTAAAATAATATCATAAAATAATATTTATACAATTTTAGTTGATGTTTTGACAGTTATATTTTGGTTTTAACCCCCTGTTAACCATTTTGATATTTATTGAGGTATCAAATTTTGTACACTTTAGAGGTTAAGAAAGTCAATATAGTATAAAAAATGACATATAAATGAAAATGGTTGATATTTTCAACTGTATAATATTCTTTCAGAAAAATATAATATTTTTTGTAATTTTAAATCATTTAATAAAAAATTATTTATTAAAAAATATCATTAATATCGTGTTTGGAACTATTAATATAATTTGAATTTCAAAAAAACATGAAAACAAAGGACCTTGGATAGAATCCATTAAAACATACCTAATATGTTATGTATATCTATAAAATTTATGAGACACTATATATATACATATATTAGGTTCTTGAGGGTACAATTACATTCAAACACACACACCACACACACATGCCATAAAGGCAGGCCATAACCCCCCAAAGGGATAACCCACCCCTCAAGCCTTATTTATTTTTTAATAAATGAATCAAAGGCCCTAACCCATAGGTTATTCATGACCTGGAGGCTCAAAAAGTAATTATACAAAAAATTTGGTATAATGATGATTAAAATTTAGTGAATTAGATTATATAAAATTAAATATGAATTGTGTTACTTTGAGATAAAATTCAAATAATAATGAGACTTTTTTTATAAAATTAAATGAAAATTTTACAAAAATTGATATTTTAACCATTAACTAAAAAATCAATATTTTTAAAAAAATTAAAAAATTTCAGCCAAAAGATTACTTTGACATACTAATTTTAAAAATGAAATTCATTTTTTATAATTTTAATTCTAAAATTTTGAATTTAATATTTTAATTAAAAACTTATAATACATGAAAATTAATTTTATAAGAATAAACTATTTCATTTTTATTGAAAAATTACTTAATATGTTTATAATGAATAAAAATATATAAAATAAAATTAATGAATATTAACAACACATGAAATTAATTATTAACTTTACTTGATTGTTATAGAACTAACTCACTTTCTATCTCAGAAACACTTCCTGTTTGTTTATCTTAAACTTCTCCATGTTTAACTTTCCTCCCAATTGACTCCTCCATTGATATATTCTTCACCAAAGAACACCATGTAATTCCACAAATACTATGTGTTCAGTATGATATAAATGTTACATCTTGTAGTATAATTTATATAACCAATAAATACCCAATTATCTGATTTAGGACAATGTTTTTCTGAATCCAAACATCATACATATACCTCAAAACCATAAATCATCATATAATAAAAATTGGTATTTTTCACATACCATCTCTCATACAGTTTATTTATGACTGCATTTGATGGAATGAAGTTTATTAAGGAAGATTATGATTCAAGAATATGTCTTTGGGATAGTATAGGAAGATCCCAAAAACAAATTATCATTTGATCCATGTCCAACAAGGTACAATTAATTTTCTTGGAACCCCTATTCCACTATGGTATTCTGGGAGGAAAGAGTTGTGAAATAATTCTATAAACTCTTAGATTATCGGTGAATTCCTAACTTAAGTATCCCCCACCCTAATTCAATTGGATAATCTTAATAATTTTACCAGTTGATTTTTTTACTTTTATTCTAAACAATTTTATATTTTTAAGGGTTCCAAACTTATATATCATTAGAAACACATAACCATATTGAAAAATATCTCTAGTAGAGGTTTCAAAATACCTATACCCATTACTTTATTGAGTACTTAATGGTCCTTATACATCACTACGTATAAGATATAATCAAAAAATATACCTCTCACCTATTACAATAATATATTATTTTGTAATTTTTCTTAATAAACAATATTCCCAATCATCAAATGATTCATAATCTAATTAATTAAACAATCCTTCTCTATGACGGACAAAAAATGAAATTTTTTATTTAAAGATAACTGATTGAACAAAAAGATGGAGGTCTTAGAAGATAAAAGTAGTGGAGTATAAGGGAGTCCCTAGGGGTAATTTTAATACATTTCAATTAGGGATAAAAATACTTGAATAAATAGCTAAACCCTTAGTCTGGTCACATTTTAGAAGAAAGGAAGACAAACACCATGTTCCCATATATCCGAGTGTGAATAGTCTTAATATTTAGAAGAAAGATGCTTTTAGAGGCCCTAAAAGAGTAATAAATACTCTAAGTACTGGTGGAGAGTTCCAATAAATCATTTATCACCATGATAGATTCAGATTCAACAACTTATATATTGATATTTTTAATTTTACCAAGCATGATACTAGTGAGCATTACTTGGGATTACACTTGAATAGAGTTACCCTCCCTAAAGAAAGCTGAAAAGGACAAGATTATTGAGCCCCAAAAGTCATGAATAATGCAAACTTCACTCATGATACCTTTAATATAAAATATTGATATTTTTAAATGGAAATACTATGTTTGTTAGTGTACAAATGAACACCTAAATATTAATATTTACATGTGAATGTTATAACCTAACCATTAAATTGGCATGTGTAAATAAGAAAAACTGATTTATTAAATAAAAATAAAATTCAAACTCAATAGAAATTCATTTTTTAAATATTATAAAATAATCACATAATTTTTTGAAAAGTCATTTTTTATCCAAAAATAAATAAATTCTCTTCAAAAACGTTTTTTATTATTTTTTATGTAAAATAATATAATTAATTTATGGATAAATTATAAATTGATTTTGATAAAATAAAATTCATTTTTAAATAATAATATAAAAATTTTACTATGGGAAAATATTCATAATTTTCTGAAAAGTTTGATTTTTAAATAAATAGTAAAAAATAGAAATTTTTATTGAAAACTGCATTTTATTTTAAAGGATTAGAAAGGAAATAAAATATAAATTGGATTATTTTTAAATTTAAATTAGTTAATTTGGATATTAAATATTCTAATTTTGTTTTTAAAATAAATATTATAATTTAAATTAATATAAAAACATTTTTAAATTTAAAAGATCATTTTTTTGAAAAAACTGTTTTTAATTTTATTTTTCTAAATAAATTTTAAATTAAATACTGAAACTTTTGTTTTTTGAATTTTTACAAATATTAATACATATTTTTAGTTATTAGGTTTAAATTTATTAAATATTCCAATTTTATTTTTGGCCAATATGAATAGTAAATTTTGCAAACTTTGTTAACATGATAATGAGTAAATTGAGTAATTTAAAACTATTTTTATTAAAAGAAACATAATGAAATAAACCATCTCGAGGACTCGATCCCATGACCACTACCCCAAACCCCTAAAATGACCTAGAAACATTCTGAAATTTTAATTTATGAATTTAATTAAACTATTAACACCTAAGGATATAAACTGAGTTAGTTAATGGAAAATTTCCCATGAAAATGACTTATATATAATTTAAATAAAATAAAGTCACAAAATGTCACTTTCTGTAATGCCCCGACCCCAGTTACCCAGAGTCAGTGCATTATTACATAACATTGTCATGATCACAAGAAAGATCAAGTCTCGAAATACTGATTAGTTTAGTAGTCTTGGAAACACTAGATACATTCATAAAGTTTACATTATATCATAAAATGAAAAACTACAAAAATATAGTCTCCATAGACCACACTCTTATCCCCTCATACTATCCCTCCAGGTCATTCATAAAATACTTCTTCACATCCTGGGAAAAATAAAACATAGAAATGGGTGAGCTCAAATTCCCAGTATGGATAATAATATAGCGGAAACCTTCATAAATAAGCACAAACATTCAAGGCAGTGTATAACTAAAACAAAAGCCTTTTAAAACTTTAAATTAATAATAATATGGCAGAAATGAAATGAAATAATTCCATATACATATTCACATGGATATTCTACTAGTCTAATAATCACATGGAATATCAATAACCACATTCATAATGATGGAATGCATAATGCCAGACTATCATAACCATATATCCAAGGCCTCGTGCCAAGACTACAAATAAGATTTTGTCAAGGCCTTGTTCCAAGACAATAGTTTGTCTCATGAGACCTACTGATGCATCAAGGAGCTATAGAGGGCTCCACCCGTCACTTATTAAGTCCAATGCATTCATCATATGAACAGGTTTAAACATAACATAAACATTCGTATTAAAACTAGCATACAAAATGTAAATACTTTTTCCATATACCATGAATGGTATAAAAATATCACATCCACAGTCAAACATATCACAAAACCTTTAATACAATATGGAAGATTTGTATCATAGTAAATAAACTTCAAATAAGCTTAAAATCCATCAAAGGATGTTGACATAGATGAAATCAAAACTATTTGAGAGAAATATATCTTTTTTTGAAATCATTTAAAAGTCACATAATTATAAAATAAAACTTTTACTTTGAAAATATTTTTAGAAGCTTGTAGGGGAAGCTTATAAGATATTATAATGGCATAAAATACCCGCACCCTCCGTATAAGTTAAAAAAAGACATTCTTACCTTAATTCTGTCAAAAAGGTTAAAAAGGACCTTGTTTGGAAAACGACGGAAAGATTCCTTTATAAACCTCTTCTAAAAAGTCAAACAAGGGTATAAATGAATTTAACCAATATTCTATAATATTTTAAGAATTATCTGAAATACATTTTTAAGAAACATGGATGTAGATGATAAAGAAGTCCCAGTAGATAATTACGTATAAACAACCTCGGATAATGAAGAGATTGTGAAATAAACCCTTACCTTTTACTTTTCCTTGATCGATGGTATGTTAAAAACCTGTATAATGGTTAAATAATTGTTATTAAATTATACAAGAATCATATACATTAATATGATATCATATATGATCTTTTAACATTGATTTGATAATAATATATTAGTATTATCGTTGTTTCCCGTGTTAACTTACTCGTTTTATTTTCTATATTTTGTTATGTAAGCCAAGTTTGTCATGGATAGGTTGTATCTTATTCATATCCAGAATGATATCAAGTCCTTAAACATTATTTTTAAATCATCAAATGATAATTATACTTGAATGGATACGATGGAGAATGAATCTCATCGCGTTCGTGGAGACGGTAGTCCGTACGTACGCACGAGTGACAATATCATTCGTTTGATATTAAAATAATATATAATTGGATGGTATATCATATATACAGAATATTTATCATGTTATATTTATTATTTAAATGAATTACACATCATTATTATACCCATCCAAATAATAATTTATTGAATGACAATTACACCACGACGTGGAGACTGTAAGCCCTACGTACGCAGTTATGGTGACATGTCATTCAAAGGATGGATAAAATACTGAATATGGTTGTACCATATTTATATTAACATCACAGTATATATAATATACTGGAGTTATTATTTTAGAATGGGAATAACAAAGAAATAAGAAGTTGAAGAAGAAAGGAACTTGAAAGAGGGTGGAAAAAACATTACCTCTTCTTCGGGTTCTTCCTTTTAATTTGATCAAAATGACTCCTTAGGTTGGATTTATGAAAAACGTACGGCCTCTAGGATGAAGTGAGGGAATTTTAGAGAGTATTTGGGAAGGGTTTGGCCGAACCAAAAGGATTTTAAGGTGTTAATTAATGAGAAGGTGGAGTTCCCTTTTATAAGAGGGGTGAGGGGCACCTTTGGAAAAGCTAGAAATATTATTTTATAATAAATTCATATTCGGTTTATAATGACCTCAAAGTGGATTATTTAAATTTTACGGTGGGGAAGGGTTTAAAAACACTCAATAAATAGGTTTTAGATAGGTTTGGGTCACTATATTAACCTTATCTTTTAGTTTTAACACTTAGTTAATTAGTTTAACAATTACCATGTCACTTTGTATTTTTATATTATATAGTTAATAAACATACTATATACATCCAAGAGACCCCAACGTAATCCATTAATCGTACACCTATCATGATATAAGTCTCTTGGTAGAACCTTATATATTTAGGAATTTAATATCAATTAATAATATAATATTTGTTTTAAAAACTCTTTTATGTCAATTTTGACACTATTCAATAATTGATTTTTTTAAAACATAACAGAATGATTACTTAGAAAAAAGTTAATTAAATAAATTCTAACATGTCATATTAACCTATAAAATTATTGGTATTTATAAAAAGTCTCAAATTATATTTATTTGGGTATTTATAATATCAATTATTCTAATTGTTCATTAATTAGGTAATTACTGCATCACCATTGTGTCATAAATAAATTAACTTATCTAATGTCTAAAAATTATAAATAAAATACCATTATGTAGGAAATAGTTTTATCTTTCTAATTAATAATTATAGTTCAAAATAAAACATATATAACCCTATGTAAATTTTTTTTTCTAAAATATATATGCTTATGTCATTTTTGTATTTATTTTAACTTAATTAAAATAAAGTGTCCCTATCACCTACAAGTGGCTCCATAAGGTCCCAAAATATACCAAAAGATGCCTATGGTCAGAAATGTATCCATAAATAATTTTAGGACACGTTTTAGGGTAATTCATTATTATTATAATATTATTTTTTAACCCTTATTTACCAGATTTTCCCTTTAACCATGGTAAATAAAATTTTTACCGAAGTAATTATTCAAAATGTGTTAAAATAAAAGATACCTATTTAAACAATTTGGACATCCTGATTCCAAATATGGAATCCATTCTTCCAAATTCAAAACACAGAAGTGGCATAAATTAATTTAAAATTAATTCCCACTGTCAAAACAAAAAACGTGTTTTTAAGATACAATAACTATCAAAAGATTGATACTTGTTCATGTCCGGTTTAATTGTGAAATTATGTCAAATGACCAAAATATTATTAAATGGTAAAAATATATTCTAAATATACTTTAAAACCACTCAAATTTATAATTTATCACTATTAATTATTTGGATTAAAAAAGTTGTTTTTAATTAAAATTTTGTACTTTTCACTATTCATCAAAATATAAATGTTATCCGAAAAGTACCAAAATTTCAACTTAGGCTAAATTAGATAATTTGAATCCAAAAATGAATTCCATTTTGAGAGATAAAATTTATAAAATTTCAAAAAGTGGGTATTACTATTCATACCGGCTAGTTTGATTAGTTGTGGTGTGTGTTAGAACTTGAAGTTGCGTACAACACACGCTACTATATTATTCAATGAGAAGAATACCGTGGAAGCTCAGGGTGTTACATTCTCCCCTCCTTAAAATAATTTCATCCTCGAAATTTTTAGAAAATTACAGTATAAAAAGACTCAGGTGGTTCTTCATCATAAGTTCCTCGGGTTCCCACGTTTCCTCTTCCATCTTGTGGGTTCTCCATAAAACCTTTACCAGACGAGTCGTCCAATTTCTCAGCACTTGTTCTCTCATATCAAGAATCCTTATGGGCTCTTCGCATTAAGACAGATTGGGTTCCAATTATAATTCCTCATTGGTGAGTACATGCGTTGGGTCCGACATGTATTTCCTCAACAGTGATACGTGGAACACATCGTGAACTTTGGAGAGACTTGGCGGCATTGCCAAATGGTAATCTACAACCCCAATTCGTTCTAGAATTTCGAAAGTTCCGATGTACATAGGACTCAATTTACCCTTCTTACCGAAATGTATAACTCCCTTCCATGGAGATACCTTCAAGAAAACATGATCTCCTACCCGAAATTCCAAATCCTTCCTTCAGTTATCGGCATAGCTCTTCTGCCTACTTTGAGCGGCTTTGATGTGGTTTTGGATTACCTAGACCTTTTCCATTGTTTCCTCCACCAGTTCTGGGCCTACAAGTTTTCGTTCACCAACGTCATCCCAACAGGTTGGTGTGCGACATCTCTTTCTGTATAACGCTTCATATGGTGCCATCTGAATACTCAAATGGAAGCTATTGTTATAAGAAAATTCTACCAGAGGTAAATATTGATCCCACATACCCTGAAAGTCAAGCGAGCATGATCTCAACATTTCTTCTAAGGTTTGAATAGTTTGTTCTGATTGTCCATCTGTTTGAGGGTGGTAAGCAGTGCTCAAATTATGTTCAGTATCCAAAGCCTTCTAAAGACTCTTCCAGAATCTCAAAGTAAAATGGGGATCTTGATCTGAAACAATCGATAGGGGTACTCCATGAAGTCTCACAAATTCATTAATATATATTCTTGTTAGATGTTCAAGTGGTAAATCTTCCCTTATAGCAAGAAAATGCGATGACTTGGTAAGACAATTAACAACCACCCATATTGCATTGTTCCTTCTAGGATTATTTGGTAGTCCCATGACAAAGTCCATAGTGATATTATCCCATTTCCACTCAGGTATAGGAAGAGGTTGCATGACTCCTCTAGGCTATCGCCTTCCAGCTTTCACTTGTTGACAAACCATATATCTTGACACAAAATCAGCAATCTACCTCTTCATGTTGTCCCACCAAAAATGTTCCTTTAAATCTCTATAAATTTTGGTGCTCCCAGGGTGTATAGAGAAATTGGAACTATGAGCATTGTCTAACAATTCCCTTTTTAAATCAGGTATATCGGGAACACAATGTCTCCTCCCAAATTTCAAAATTCCATCTTCATACACAAAGTCTCTCAATCTCCCATCATTCACAGCTTTAATCTTCTTTTGAAATTCTTCATCATAAGTCTGATAACTCTTAATACTTTCTAGTAAATATGGATGGGTAACCATTTGGAAAAGTATTTATGTTTCACCTTCCATGGTAATTCCCATATCCATCTTCACTAGATCCATGAAAATTGGATCCCTTTAAATTTTCATATTGTTCAAAACTCCACGATCTTTTCTGCTCAAAGCATCTGCCACCATATTTTCCTTCCTCGGGTGGTAGTGTATTGTAAAATCATAATCCTTGAGTAATTCAAGCCATCTACTTTGCCTCATGTTGAGTTCTTTTTGTGAGAAAATATACTTCAAACTCTTGTGATTAGTATAAATCTCACATTTTTCACCATAGAGGTAGTGCCTCCATATCTTCAAAGCAAAGATCACAGCTGCTAACTCGAGATCAAGAGTAGGATATTTTTTCTCATGAATTTTCAACTGTCATGATGCATAGGCAATAACCCTATCATTCTGTATAAGGACACAACCAAGTCCTTTCTTCGATGCTTCACTATAAATAACAAACCCATCATTCCCCGATGGTAGAGTCAATATAGGAGCATTGAATAATCTTTTCTTCAGTTATTCAAAACATTCATCACACTCTTTTTTCCAAACAAATTTAACCCCCTTACGTGTGAGCTTTGTTAATGGGTTAGCCAATCGGGCAAAATTCTGGATGAAACGTCGATAATAACCTGCTAAACCAATAAAACTACGTACCTCAGTTATACTCGTAGGTGCTGGTCATTATTGTATTGCCTTGGTCATAGAAGGATCAACAGAGCTTCCATCTTTAGAGACAATATGGACAAGAAAAGAAATCTCCTAAAGCCAGAATTCTCACTTGCTAAACTTCCGATATAATTCATGTCTTCTCAGAGTCTTCAGGATAATGCACAAGTGATTTTCATGATCTTCGAAGCTTTTTGAGTATACCAAGATATCATCAATAAATACCACCACAAAATCATAGAGATATTACTTGAAAACTCTATTCATTAGATCCATGAATATAGAGGGTGCATTAGTCAGCCCCAAAGGCATTACCGTAAACTCGTAATGTTCGTACCTTGTTCGAAATGCTGTCTTTGAAATGTATTCCTTCTTCATACACAACTGATGGTATCCGGATTGAAGTTCAATCTCTTAAAAGTATTGAGCTCTATGTAGTTGGTCAAATAAATCATCAATGCGAGGTAGGGGATACTTGTTCTTTATTTGTTATAGCATTGATCTCCCTGTATTCGATATATAATCTCATAGATCCATCTTTATTTTTAACAAAAAGAATAGGGGATCCCCATGGAGAAACACTAGGGAGAATAAATCCCTTATTACTCAATTCCTCTATTTTTTTCTTTAGTTCAACTAATTCCACAGTGGCCATTCTATAAGGGGTCTTCGATATAGGCCTTGATCCAGGAATTAAATCAATGGAAAACTCAACTTCTCGTTCTGAAGGATGTCTAGGTAAATCTTCCGGAAACAAATCTCCATATTATTTCACAATAGGTACATCCTCTAATTAAACATTCCTTCCCTCACCCACAGTCATTTCATTCTCTTTCTCCCCAATAATTGAATTTAGTTGATCTACTGGGGGTGGATCTAGATAAAAATTTGGTGGTGACGATTCTGCTCTAAAGATAAGGTGTTCCTTATCATCATCATCAAAAATCGTAACCTCCTTTTTCTTATAATTAATTTTCACATCATGGTCAAAAATCCAATCCATACTGATGATTATATCAAACTCAATCATAGGTATGATGATGAGATCAACGGATAAAGAACATTTATTTGCTCTAATGGGGACTGATTCACAAAACTATGTTGCAATGATACTTCCCTTAGGATTTTTAACTGAAAAATCCCTTGTTAAATCAAATTGGAAATATCTAATTTTCTTAGAAAACTAGGAATATATGAAACAATGTGATGATCCAGAATCAAATAATGCATTTGCTAAACTTGAGGAAACCATTAAATTACCTGCCACCATGTCTTTCGGAGCTTCTAGCTCAGCAGTAGTGATAGCATAATCTTGGCCTTGATCCCTTGGAATTTTCTGAGGTAAGTTCCCCTGAAGCTTAGGAAATTCATTTGCATAATTTCCCGTCTCCCTACAATTGTATCATTGGACATCGATAGCTTTATTCTTCCCCTTGCAATCACGAGTTTGGTGGCCTTTTTCACCACACTTGTAACAGACTCCCATTCCTTTTAAGCAAGTACCAGAGTATTTATTCCCACATTTACTACAGGATGGATATACAAACTTTCCCTTCTTCCCATTATTTCCATTCCCAGATTGATTAGCATATCTCTTCTTCACATGCTTTGCTTTAAAGTCATAAGACATAGAGAATTTCTTTTCTGTCTTGATAGAACATGAGACAATATCTTCGTACGACAAGAAGGATTGTGAGACTAATGCTCAACAGAGAAATGGTTTTAACCCATCAAAGAAATGATCAATATTACTTCTTGGGTTACATATATAATCTCCAGCATACCTTACTAACCTCATAAAGTTAGCCTCATACTTTGCGACATTCTCATCCTCCTTTTTGCCCAGACTTAGAAATTGCCTTTCCATATCTGCTCGATGGTCACGAGGAAAGTATTTTTTCTAAAAACAGATCTTTGAACTCCCTCCATTCCATATTTAATACTTCATCATCTTCCTTTGTGTTTTGAATCAATGACCACCATTGATCAGCATCTCTAGTGAGGCGGTAAACTGCCATGATAATTTTTTCCCTTTCACTACTCCCCAAAGCCTGAAACATTTTCTCTAGGGAATTTATTTATTGCTCAGATACTAAGGGATTTGTACTACTATTGAACGTTGGTGGTTTTTGCCTCATGAAGCGATATAACATTGATCCTCCATGCTGCGGATCAAGGTGCTCCATACGGGTAAGGTTATTATTCATAACCTGAGTGAGTTGTCCCAGTATGGTGATTAGATGATCAACACCAGTTGAATCACCAGCTCCACTATAATTATCTTGAGCAAGAGGGTAATCCCTACATGGAGTGCATGCATTGATACAATTTCCATTTCTTCTACTAGGTTCCATTTCGAAACAATGGCATAAACTAGATCAGTTTATGAATCAAAATACATAATTGCATACTTATAAAACACTTAACATAAATTGAACTATTTATGGATATAATATATAATAATAAAAATGTTTTCTTTGAGGACATATATACTCATAAACCTTTTATAATGATTTTTAAAGAAAATGAGAGTTATCCTAAGCATATCCCCCGGGAGTGTCGTAACCAAGAGTGAAGCAAGACCTGTTGTTGTGCACCAGTTCCCATTCGAGTCTAGCTCAAAGCGGTGTTTTTGGGTTTTACCCCTAGGTAAATCTATGCTAGAGCCGCCTCTACCTGCTCATATCCAGACAGAGATGTATTGCTTGGAAAACTCCCAAAATCTCTACAATACCAAAATTCTAGGAAGTTATTCTATACTAATCCTCAAAGTCCATATTAAATCTAGGTTCTCTAATCAGAGTTTATCTAAATCTAGCTTCCAAGGTTTGTATTAAACTTCCTCTGATACCAACTGTAACGCCCCGAACCCAGTTACCCAGAGTTGGTGCATTATTACATAACATTGTAATGATCACAAGAAAGATCAAGTCTCGAAAGACTGATTAGTTTAGTAGTCTTGAAAACACTAGATACATTCATAAAGTTAAAATTACATCATAAAATGAAAAACTACAAAAATATAGTCTCCATAGACCACAATCTTATCCCCTCATACTATCCCAGCAGGTCATTCATAAAATACTTCTTCACATCCTGGAAAAAATAAAACATAGAAAGGGGTGAGCTCAAATGCCCAGTAAGGATAACAATATAGCGGACTCTATTATAAATAAGCATAAACATTTAAGGCAATGTATAACTAAAACAAAAGCCTTTCAAAACATTAACTTCGGCATAATATGGAAGAAATAAAATGAAATAATTCCATATACTTACTCACATGGATATTCTACTAGTCTAATAATCACATGCAATATCAATAAAAACTTTCATAATGATGGAATGCATAATGCCAGACTATCATAACCACATAGCCAAGGCCTCGTGCCAAGAATACAAATAAGATTTTGTCAAGGCCTTGTGCCAATACACTATTTTGTCTCAGGAGACCTACCGATGCATCGAGGAGCTATAGCGGGCTCCACCCGTCACTTATTAAGGCCAATGCATTCCTCATATGAACAGGTTTAAACACAATATAATCATTCGTATTAAAAGTAGCATACGAAATGTAAATACTTTTTCCATAAACCATGAATGGTATAAAAATAACACATCCACAGTCAAACATATCACAAAACCTTTAATATAATATGGAAGATTTTTATCATAAAAAATAATCTTCAAATAAACTTAAAATCTATCAAAGGATGTTGACATAGATGAAATCAAAACTATTTGATAGAAATATCTCTTTTTTTGAAATCATTTAAAAGTCGCATAATTATAAAATAAAACTTTTACTTTGAAAATATTCTTAGAAGCTTTTAAGGGAAGCTTCTAAGATATTATAATGGCGAAAAATATCCGCACCCGTCGTATAAGTTAAAAAAAGACATTCTTACCTTAATTCTGTCGAAAAGGTTAAAAAGGACCTTGTTTGGAAAACGACGGAAAGATTCCTTTATAAAACTCTTGTAAAAAGTCAAACAAGGGTATAAATGAATTTAGCCCATATTATATAAAATAGTAAGAATGATCTGAAATACATTTTTAAGAAACATGGATGTGGATGATAAAGAAGTCCCAGTAGATAATTATGTATAAAAACCTCGGATAATGAAGAGATTGTGAAATAAACCCTTACATTTTACTTTTCCTTAGTCAATGGTATGTAAACCTCCTATATAATGGTGAGATAATTGTTATTAAATTATAAAAGAATCATATACATTAATATGATATCATATATGATCCTTTAACATTGATTTGTTAATAATATCTTAGTATTATCGTTGTTTCGGGTGTTAACTTACTTGTTTTATTTTATATATCTTGTTACGTAAGCCATGTTTTTCATGGATAGGTTGTATATTATTCATAAACATAATGATTTCAAGTCCTTAAACATTATTTTTAAATCATAAAATGATAATTATACTTGAATGGATACGATGGAGAATAAATCTCATCGCATTCGTGGAGACAGTAGTCTGTACGTACGCACGAGCGACAATATCATTTTTTGATATTAAAATAATATATAATTGGATGTTATATCATATATACAGAATTATTATCATGCTATATCTATTATTTACATGAATTACACATCATTATTATACCCATCCAAATAATAATTTATTGGATGACAATTACACCACGACATGGAGACGGTAAGCCGTACGTACGCACGTATGGGGACATGCCATTCAAAGGATGGATAGAATACTGAATATGGTTGTAACATATTTATAATAACATCACAGTATATATAATATACTAGAGTTATTATTTTAGAATGGGAATAACAAAGAAGGAAGAAGTTGAAGAAGAAAGGAACTTGAAAGAGGGTGGTGAAAACATTACCTATTATTCGGGTTCTTCCTTTTGATTTGATCAAAAGGACTCCTTAGGTTGGATTTCTAACCAAATGAAGGCCTCCAGGATTAAGTGAGGGAAGTTGAAAGAGTATTTGGGCAGGTTTTTTCCAAACTAAAAGGCTTTGATGGTGTGAATTAATGAGAATGGGGAGTTCCCTTTTATATGAGGGGTGAGGGGCACCTTTGGAAAAGCTAGAAATATTATTTTATAATAAATTCATATTCGGTTTATAATGTCTCCAAAGTGGAATATTTAAATTTTAAGGTGGGTAGGGGTCGAAAACCACTCAACCAATAGGTTTTAGACAGGTTTGGTTCACTATATCAACCTTATCTTTTAGTTTTAACTCTTAGTTAATTAGTTTAACAATTTCCATGTCACATTGTATTTTTATATTATATAGTTAATAAACATACTATATACATCCAAGTGACCACCAAGTGGTCCATTTATTATACATATATCATTATATAAGTCTTTTGGCAGAACTTTAGATTTTTAGTAATTTAAAATCAATTAATAATATAATATTTGTTTTAAAAACTCTTTTATGTCAATTTTGACACTATTTAATAATTGATTTTTGTTAAAATCATAACAGAATGATTAATTCAAAAAAAGTTACATAAATAAATCCTAACATGTCATATTAACCTAGAAAATTATTGGTATTTATAAAAAGTCTAAAATTACATTTATTTGGGTATTTATAATATCAATTATTCTAATTTTTCATTAATAAGGTAATTACTACATCACCATTGTGTCATAAATAAATCATATTATTTAATGTCTAAAAATTATAAATAAAATACCATTATGTAGGAAATATGTTTATATATCTAATGAATATTTATAGTCGAAAATCCAACATATATAACCCTATGTTAAAATTGTTTTTCTAAAAGATATATGGTTTTGTCATTTTTGTATTTATTTTAACTTAATTAAAATAAAGTGTCCCTATCACCTACAAGTGGCTCTATGGGGTCCCAAAATCGACCCAAAGATGACCATGGTCGGAAATGTATCCAAAAAATAAGTTTAGGACACGTTTTAGGGTAATTTATTATTATTATAATATTATTTTTTAACCCTTATTTACCGGATTTACCCTTTAACCATGATAAATAAAATTTTTATCGAAGTAATTATTCAAAATGTCTAAAAATAAAAGTTACCTATTTACAAAATTTGGAAATCCTGATTAAAAATATGGAATCCATTTTTCCAAATTCAAAACACAGAAGTGGAGGAAATTAATTTAAAATTAATTCCCACTGTCAAAACAAAAAGCGTTTTTTTAAGATATAATAACTATCAAAAGATTGATATTTGTTCATGTCCTGTTTAATTGTCAAATTATGTCCAATGACCAAAATTTTATTAAATGGTAAAAATATATTCTCAATATACTTTAAAAGCACTCAAATTCATAATTTATCACTATTAATTATTTCGATTAAAAAAGATGTTTTTAATTAAAATTTAGTAATTTTCACTATTCATCAAAATATAAATGTTATCCGAAAAGTACCAAAATTTCATCTTTAGCTAAATTCAATACTCCGAATCCAAAAATGAAGTCCATTTCGAGAGACAAAATTTATAAAATTACAAAAAGTGGGTTTTACAATTCATAACGGCTAGTTTGACTGGTTGTGGTGTGTGTTAGAACATGAAGTTTCGTACAACACACGCTACTATATTATTCAAAGAGAAGCGTACCGTGGAAACTTGGGGTGTTACACATTTTTTGTCTTAAATATATCTTATGTGTCTAAATGGGAAAAAAGGTATGTTATAAATGAATTTATGTTTTAATCTTTTACTTAATAAAATTATTTTCATGATATAAATTTATTTATGACTTTCTAGGACACTTGGATGAGATTACGATGTTTATAATATTTTATTTAATGAAAAGTAAAAATTATCACATTAACATTATTAATAACAATATAATTTTGGATATGGTGTTATTTAAAAGATATATTTGACTATAATTATTATTTTAAAATATAAAATATTTATCTATACCATGGTATTTATTTTTAATTTTTAGTGAAGAAATATTCATCTTAAATAATTACAGAATGATGATGGAGTAATTATTCAATTAACATAAAAATCAAATAAATGTTATTAAAAATATTAAAATAAACCTAATTATAATTAATTAAGGTGTTACATGAATTTTATATAATATTATGAAATATTAAGGGTATATTAAATTATTTTTTTCTAAGTTATATTTTTATTGATTTCACTAAATTCAATGTAATGAATAGTTTCCAAATTGACACTAATGATATTTTACATTCATAATATTTTATTAAATTTTTTAAAAATATAAAATTATTAAATAAGTACAAAAGGGATGATATATGGCCTAAAATATCATGAATTATCCATTTATGTTCTAATTTACACTTTATAAGTAAAAATTACATCCTTTTAATATCGAAACATTTGTAACCATAGTTAAGGTTAAAATAGGTTAACTAAGGGTTAATAAAAATGATAAGGTTAAAAAAAACTTGTCTATAATATATTGGTTGATGAAATTAAAAAATTATATCATCTTATCTTCAAATACATGGCCTTTTGGAAGTATTTTAATTGAGATTGAATTTATTATAAAATAATATTTTGAGAAATTCCAAGAGTTCCCCTCCCCTCTCTTATAAAAGGTTACATCTTCTTCTCTTTTGACCACACTTCAAAAAATATTTTGATCAGCCAATCTCTACCCAAATACCTTACAAAAAGCTATCCCCTAATTCTCTTGGTCTTATTTTAGGATGAACAACATAATATTGGGTCTTAAGGTGTTAAGAAAATGAATTGTCTGAAGAAGAGGAAGATAAATAAATACATGTGATGAGTCGAACTCAAGATAAGGGGATTATTTTAAAACTATTATTTTAAAAGATTATTTTATATTCTCATGGAAAATATTTTATTTTTAATAATGACCCTAGATATGGACATCATCTATAACTTTTATTTACATTTTATACATTTTAATATGAGATTTGTTTTTTTAATTTTAAAGCATTTATATTCATATATTTTAAACGAAAGTAATTAATATTTGGATAAATGTATTTATCAAAAAACTGAATTTATTTAAGATATTAGAAGCTATTAAATTATTTTATTCTTTGAAAATAATATATATAAGATTTCTAATGGTTTTTAATAGTTTAAGAATAAGAATGAAAAATATTTTAAATTCAACACTTAGGTATCAAATGAGACGATGAGGAATGAGGAGTGAATCCAAAAACTCAATGAGACATTATCCTACAAGAGATACTCATTCTAGCCAAAATATTTTCTTAATATTTTATAAGTATAATTTTAATCCAAAAAAGTATTATTATTTTCAAAATGTTCTTATAAAGAAATCTATATATTTTTCAAAGGGTATTTTTGAATGGTTTTCAAAATGATAAGTATTTTTAAAGGGTTTGAAAATAATTTTTCACATAAAAACCTATATAATTATTTTTAAAAGGAATATATAATTTGAAATATTTATTATTTTATATAAAATGTTTTCAAAGGAATTTTCAAAGTATTTTTCACTAGATTTAAAACCCATAATTGGATAATTTTATGCTCATCCCATGTTTTATAGTATTTTGTAAAAGTGTTTTTGAAGTTATAAAGTGGATGAATTCATTTAAAAAGCTCTCATACATGAATCCAATTATTTATTTTATAATTTTTTTGAAAACTCTGATATTATTTAATGTATTTTATTAATTTTCCAAAACCTAGACAAAAAAATATCCCCATTTATATAATGCGCTATGTATTTTTTTAGTTAACTTTTACAAAATAAATAGTTTGTTTTACTATTGAATCAAAAAATGCAGGTCCAAATATTTACATTTATTATCCGAGTAATAGTCTAGACAACATTTCATATTAGGTGTTGTCGTTTGAGAAAAAATATAAGAGATAAAATTTTATTTTGAACTTCTAGGTAATTAATTTAACTTAAGAATATAAAATTCCATCCATTTTTTTCTTAATTATAAATAAGTAAATTCATTATTTTATTAAGTATTATAAACAAATTGTGATGGATAACTTCATTTAAGGGTGTGAGGGGGGGGGGTATGTAACATCTTGAAATTTTTAAAATGAAATACTATGTTCATTATTGTATAAATGAACAGCTAAATATTATTATTTTTATGTGAATATTAAAAACTATACATTAAATTGGAGAGTATGAATTTTAATAAATAGCTTATGACCTAAATATAAACTTACTACTCAATAAAAATTTATTGGTAAAAAATTATAAAATAATCCCAAAATTTGTTTAAAAGTCATTTTTTTCTCCAAAAATAAACATTATCTTCAAAAATGATTTTTATTTTTTTATGCAAAAAATATATACTTAATTTATATATCTTTTAGTAAATATATTTAATTAAATAAACTTAATTTATGAAATCATTATATAAAAATTTTCCAATGCTGAAATTTTGAGAATTTTCTAATAAGTTTGATTTTCACTAAATAGTAAAAAATACTGAATTATATTGAAAGCTATATTTTATTTTAATGTAAAAATATATTTTATTGTTAGTATTAAATTTTAATTAGTTCATTTGGATATTAAATAATACAATTATGTTTTTTGAAATAAATTTTATACTTGAAATAAGTATAAAAACATTTTAAGGTAAGTTATGAAAAAATTTAAGTGTCCATTTTTAACTTAATAAAATCATTTTTATGATATAAATTTATTTCTGAATTTTCGGGACACTTGGATGAGATTATGATGCTAATAATATTTTATTTAATGAAAATTTAGCGTTATCACATTCACGTTATTAATAACTATATCATTTTTAATATGGTGTAATCCAGAATATATCTTCGACTATAAGTATTCTTCCAAAACTGAAAGACTTATCTACATCATGGTATTTTATTTTTAATTTTTAGTGAATAAATAAGTATCTTAAATAATTACAAAATGATGATGCGATAATTATTCAATTAACGAAACAATCAAATAAATGATATAAAAAATATTAAAATAAATATAATTTTAATAAGTATGAATTTTCAGAAATTTTCTAGATGATTATGACATATTAGTGGTATATTAAATTATTTGGTTCTTATTTATATTTTTTAAATGATTTTAGTAAAGTCCAAGTAATGAATAGTGTCAAAATTGACACTAAATATATTTTATAAAAATAATATTTTATTAAATTATTTAAAAATCATTAAAATATTAAATAATGAAAAATAGGATGATATATGGTCTAGAATATCATTAATTATCCATTTATAGACTAATTTACTCTTTATAAGTTAAAATTACATTTTTTTAATATTGAAACATTTGTTACCGTAGTTAAAATTTAAATAAGTTAACTAAGGTTTAAAAAATGATAAGGTTTAAAACTAATAAAAACATGTATAAAATATATTTATTAATGATATTAAAACCTTATGTTATCTTAAAATTTAATACATAAACTTTTTTAGGTATTTGGATAGATATTGAATTTATTATAAACTAATCTTTTGAGAAATTCCAAGA
The DNA here is from genome assembly GCA_963277665.1 of Viscum album. Taxonomy (NCBI): domain Eukaryota; kingdom Viridiplantae; phylum Streptophyta; class Magnoliopsida; order Santalales; family Viscaceae; genus Viscum; species Viscum album. The sequence continues at coordinate 981,056,991 of OY728126.1, forward strand.
GTGCTCCTCCCCTCTTTTATGAAAGGGAACATCTTCCGTTATTTTGATCACACATAAAAACCGATTTGGTTTAGCCAATATCTACCCAAATAACTTTTTATAATACCTCCCCTAATTCTATAGGTCTTAATTTAGGATGAACACCATAGTTTTTTGTCTGAATGTGTTAAGAAGAGGCATTGTATGAAGAAGAGGAAGGAAACGAAATGCATTTGATGAGTGAAACTCAAGGTAAGGGGATTATTTTATAAGTATTATTTTTATAAGATAATTTTATATATTCAAGGAAAATATTTTATTACCAATAATTATATTAGATATTACCATAATCTATAACCATTATTTACATTTTATACATTTTAATATGATCATTTTTTTAATTTCAAATCGATTATGTTCATGTATTTTAAATATAAGTAATTATTTTATAGAAAAATTTATTTCTCAAAAAAATGAGATTTTTATAAGATTATAAGTTATTAAATTATTTTCTTTTTTTAATATAATTTATGTAATATTTTTAAAGGTTTTTAATGGGTTACGAATGAGAAAGACAGATCTACTAAAAATGGTTTCCTAAAATCCCGCACTTGGGTATCAAATGAGATGATAGGAAATGAGGAGTGAATCCACGACCTCAATGGGATGTTTTACTAAAAGATATTCTACTAGTTCCCGTAGATTTTTTTTAAGATTTTTTAAGTATCATATTAATCTATAAAATTATTATTATTTTCAAAACGTTTTTAAAGAGAAATCAAAGTATTTTTCAAAGGGTGTTTTTGAATGGTCTTCAAAATAATAAGTATTTTTAAAAGGTTTTTAAAATTATTTTTCATAAAAAACCGAGCTTATTATTTTTAAATGGAAAATATAATATGAAATACTTTTTATTTGATACAAAACGTTTACAAAGGAATTTTCCAAGTATTTTTCACCAGTTTTAAAACCCCTAACTGGATAATTTTATGCACATCCCATGTTTTAAAATATTTTTCATTGGTCTTTTAGAAGTTAAAATGTGGATGAATTAATTTAAAAAGTTCTCACACATTAATACAATTAGTTATTTTATATATTTGTTTGTAATCAATGATATTATTTAAGGTATTTACCTATTTTTTCAAAACTTAGACAAGAAAAGATCCTTATTTGTATAAATACTGTTTATTTTTTTCATATATATTTTAAAAAAAAATATATAGCATATTTTTAGTACTAAATCCAGAATCACGGGTTCGAGTCTTTACATTTGGTATTAGAGAAATGGTCTAATTTTTTTTTGGAGATTATGCATTGTCATTTGATGAAAAATATAATAGATAAAATTTTCTTTTGAACTTTTAAGTAATTAAAATTCCTTAAGAATATAAAAGTTTATCTATTCTAGTTTTTATTAATTATAAATAATGAAATTCAGAATATTTTTAATTATGATGAACAAATTTCCAGGTATCAATTCATTTAGGGGAGAGATCAGTAGAATGTAACATCCCATTTATTTTAAAAATAAAATACAGTGTTCGTTGGTGTAGAGACGAACACCTAAATATAATTATTTACAAGTGAATTTTTACCTACAATGGCCCAAAGGCCTTCATTTTTTATTGATTTTTTTGATAATACACCTTTTAAAGGGTGAGGTGGAACCCTTACAAGGCCCATAGGCATAAGTATTACATAGCCCGCAGGTCTTAGAGGAATTCATTTCCTGTAGGCTTCAAACATTACATACAACCCAAACTAACTACTTAAAAATTCTCCTCCCTAGCATCTTTATCGTGAAATCAGCTATCCACCTTCGGATGGATATTCGGCTAGGAATTCTCGTGTATGAATAGGCTTATCCCAATGGCAGGTTCCTTACCCTCTCATTCTTGAAATCTGTTTAGCTTCTGCTGTGGTCAAAGAACCTTACTCATCCTCTTTATAGATCTTGTTCCTTGTAGGTTGTTTGGTTTGCATCTGCACTTCAAGGTGGACCAATAGCCTTGAGGAGGCTATAAGGACTTACTGACCTGAAGGCCTGGGTGGCCCGAAGGCCTTAAAGGACTCAGAGACCAAATTGGCGGCCCGAAGGCCCAAACGGGGGCATATTCCATGCTGCTACTGTGCCAAACAGTGACTGCTACAGTTCCTACTATAGTACGGAACAGTTACTACTACAGTACCTACTATAGTGCTGCTACAATACTTCTACAGTACCTAGAAATTCTGCCTCCGCCTGGATTTGATCCTTGGCCTCTTGGATGCACTTATAGAGTCCTTACCTACCGGGCTAACAGTCATGTGCTTACAAGTGAATGTTACAACCAAGAAATTAAATTAGAGAGTATGAATAGTAATAAATGATTTATATCATAAATATAAACCTTTTACTCAATAGAATTTTTTTGGTAAAAAATTAGAAAAAAATCCCATAATTTTTTGACAAGTCATTTTTTGTCCAAAAAATACGTTCTATTCAAAAATGATTTTTAATATTTTTTATGTAAAAACAAAATAATTAATTTTAAGATTTTTTAGTAAATTTATTTGATAAAATAAACTTCATATTTTAAATAAGGATATCAAAATTTTTTTATGTTGAAATTTAGATAATTTTTTAAAAAGTTTAATTTTTCAATGAATAGTGAAAAAAATACTGATTTTTATTGAAAACTATATTTTATTTTAAAGTAGTAAAAAGGTAAAAATATATATTCATTATTAGTTTTAAACTTTAATTAGTTCATTTTTATATTAAATAATCCAATCATTTTATATTGAATAATCTAATTATTTTTTAAATTTATTTTATACTTGGAATTAGTATAAAAACAATTTAAATTTTAAAAGGGTATTTTTGTAGAAATACAATTTTTAGTACATTTTTCAGATTTAATTTAAAACTAAATTATGAAATATCTTTTTTTAAATTTTGAAAAAATTATTGCATATTTGGAATCATGAGGTTAAAATTTAGTAAATTGGATACTTTTATTTTTGGCCAATATGAACAGGAATCTTCGTAACATCTGTTACCATAGTAAAGGGAAAATTGGATAATTTATGTTAAAAATAAATTGATATGGTCTACAAAATGATCTTTAAACTTTCACAAATTTTATTTGGTGAAGTTAATTTGACTTTTAACAGCTAATTATAGAAATTGAGTTGTTTAATGGACACTTGTCTATAGAAATGACTTATATGTTATTTAAATCAAAGAAAGTTACAAAATATCACTTTATTTGTCTTAAATATCTTTTATGTGTCTACATAGGGAAAAGTTAGGTTATGAAAAAAATTTAGAATCCATTTTTAACTTAATAAACATATTTTGATGATATAATTTTTTATGACTTTTGGGGCCACCATGATGAGATTATGATGTCAGGTCCTGGGATCAAGCACTATTGGGACCAGGCACTATTTTTTACTATGATGACAGTGACGTAGGCGGTGATGTAGGTGATGACCTAGGAGGCGATGAATACAAATATGAAAACATTACATAGGCCTGGTGACATAGGCATGATGATGTAGGCATGACGCTGCACTAGGCATTTGGGCCATGTAATGAGTTTCATGTCCATTAGGCCTACGTGCCATGTTTTAATTAAATAAGGCTTTATGGGTGGCTTATCCCCTTAAGAGGGGGGGGGGGTATGTAATTTCTTTCTGGTCTATGTGTGTTTGAATATATTTTTACACCCAATAACTTAATATATATATATATATAATGAAAATTCAATGATATCACATTCATGTTATTAATTAATACATCATTTTTAATATGATATTATAAAAAAGATATATTTGACTATAAGTACTATTTTAAAATATAAAATATGTATATGTATTATATAATTTAATTTTTTATTTTTAGTGAAGAAATTATAGTCTTAAATAATTAAAAAATGATGTTGCAGTAATTATTCGTTTATTGAACAATAAAATAAATGATACTATAAATATTAGAATAAATATAATTTAAATTAAATAAGGTATTCCACAAAATTTATATACTATCATGACATAATATAGGTATATTAAATGAATTGGTTAAAATATATCTTTTTCCCTTGATTTTATTATTTTCAAATTTATGTATAGTGTCAAAATTAACACTAATGATATTTTTTAAAAATAATATTTTATTAAATTATTTAAAAATAAATAAAATATTAAATAAAGAAAAATTAGATGATATATGGTAGGGAATATCATGAATTAGAAATTTGTGGTCCAATTGACACCTTATAAGTAAAAATTAAATCCTTTTAATATTGAAAGGGTTGTTATCGTAGTTAAAATTAAAATAGGTTAACTAAGGGTTAATAAAAATGATAAGGATTAAAATAACAAAAAAAACTTTTCTAAAAAATATTTTTTGATGATATTACAACTTTATATTATCTTATCTTGGAACACATACCCTTTGGATGTATTTTTATTGAGACTGAATTTATTATAAACTAATATTTTGAGAAATTCCAAGAGTGCCCCTCCCATCTCTTATAAAAGGGAACTTCTTCTTCACTTTTGATCATACTGAAAAACCTATTTGGTTCAGCCAATATATTCTCTAATACCTTTAAATAATCCTTCCATGCATTCTATAGGACTTATTTTAGGATTAACACCATATATTTTAGTCTTATGGTGTTAAGAAAAGGGATTTTACAAAGAATAGGAAGATAAAGAAATGCATGTGATGAGTTGAACTCAATTTAAGAGGATTATATATAGACATCATCTATAATTTTATTCATATTTTATTCATTTTAATGTGATTTTTTTAATTTCAAAGAGTTTTTGTTCATGTATTTTAAATGTAAGTAATTCTATTTTAGAAAAATATATTTCTCCAGAAAATGATATTTTTTCAATATTAAAAGTTATTAAATTATTTTATTCAATGAAAATAATATATTTAGTATTTTTGAAGTGATTTAAAGTGTTTAAAATTAGAAATACATATCTTCTAAAAATGTTTTCCTAAAATTCTACACTTGGGTATCAAATGAGAGGATTAGAATGGGGAGTTCTCCCACAACCTCAATAGGACGTTTTTATAAAAGATATAATTCAAGTGGAAATATAATTTTCTTACGATTTTCTATGTATAATTTTAATTCCTAAAATTATTATTATTTTCCAATGGGTTTTAAGGAGAAATCCAAGTCTTTCTCAAAGGGCATTTTTGAATGGTCTTTAAAATGATAAATATTTTTAAAAAAAATATTGAAAATTTTTCTTCATGAAAAACCCTAGATTATTATTTTTAAAAGGTATATATAATATGAAATATTTTTTATTTGATATAAAATGTTTTCAATGGAAATTTCCATATATTTTTCACTAGTTTTAAAACCCCTTACTGGATAATTTTGTACTAATCCCATGTGTTAAAATATTTTTCATAAGTCATTTATAAGTTATAATGTGCATGGATTCATTTAAGGAGTTATTTTATGTGAATCCAATTAGTTATTTTCTAATTTATTTTTTATAAATTTTGGTATTATATAATGTATTTTCCTAATTTTTCAAAACCTATACTTGAAAAGATCCTTAATTTTATAATTTGCTGTGTATTTTTTCAGTTATATTTTATAAAAAATATACTACATGTTTTTATTATTGATTCTAGAAGCATATGTTTAGGAATTTACATTTTGTATCACATCAATGTTCTAGACAACATTGGAGATTATGTGCTTTCGTTTGAGAAAATATCTAGTATATAAAATTTTCTTTTTAACTTCTATGTAATTAAGATCCCTTAAGAATATTAAAGTCCAACCATTCTCATTTTTCTTAATTCTATATAAGGAAATTTAAAATTTTCTTATGTACATTTAATGGAATGTGATGGAGCAATTCAGTTGGATGGGAAGTAACATCCAGAGAATTGTATAAGGAAATAATATGTTCGTTAGCGTATAAAAAAACACTTAAATATTATTATTTACATTTAAATGTTATAACCTAACCATTAAATTGGAGGGTATCAATAATAATAACTAATTTTTGACAATACTTTAAACTTAATACTCAAAATAAATATATTAAAAAATATTATAAAATAATCACATAATTTCTCAAAAAATTATTTTATTCCCTAAGAAAAAATTATATTCTCTTGAAAAATTATTTTATGGATTTTTAAATAAAAATAATATAATTAACTTTTTGAGATTGTAAAAAATATATTTAAAAATAAATAAATTTTATGTCAAAATATCATAATTTTCTTATTGTGAAATTTTGATTTTTTTTTTGAAAAGTTTAATTTTTCAATGAATCAAAAGAAATATTAATTTTTATTGAACAATGTATTTTATTTTAAAGTATTCAAACTGGTAAAAATATAGTTTTATGTTTTAATTATTTAATTTGGATATTAAATAATCCAATTATGTTTTTTAAAATGGATTTTACACTTGAAAGTTGTATAAAAACATTTTAAATTTAAAAAGAGATTTTTTTCCGGAAAACTAATTTTCATTGCGTTTTTTCAATTTAATTTTAAATGAAATTATGTAATTTCTATGTTTTTAATTTTTAAAAATTCATTCAATATATGGAATATTTTTAAATTCAGTAAATATGATAATTTTATTTTTGGCCAATATAAGTAGTAACATTGGTAATTTTTATTTCCATGGTAAAGGGTAAATTGATTAATTTATGTTTAAAATAAAATGATATGGATTATAAAATGACCATCACACATTCCAAAATTTTATTTTATGGATTTAATTCTACTATTAACACCCAATTATATAAATTGAGTTTTTTATTGGATAGTTTTCCAAGAAAATTACTTATATATTTTTTAAATCAAAGAAAGTCACAAAATGTCACTTTCTTTGTCTTAAATATATCTTATGTGTCCAAATGGAAAAAATGTTCGTTATGAAAGAATATAAGTTTCTATTTTAAATTAAATTAAATAATTTTCATTATATAAATATATTTATGACTTTTTCGACCACTTGGATGAGATTATGATGTTTATAATATTTTATTTAATGAAAAGTCAATGATATCACATTCATGTTATTAATAAAAATATCATTTTTAATATGGTTTTATCTATAATATATCTTCAACTATAAGTATTATTTTGAAATATAAATTATTTATCTATATCATTTTATTTTATTTTTAATTTTTAGTGAAGAAATAAGTATCTTAAATAATTACACAATGATGATGTAATAATTATTCAATTAATGATACAATAAAATAAATGATATTTAAAATATTAAAATATATATAATTTGAATTAAATAAGGTCTTATAAAATTTTTATAGATTATTAAAACGTATTTGGGATATATTAAAGGATTGTTTTCGAAGTTATGTTATTTATTGATTTTATTAATATTAAAGTAATGAATAGTGTCAAAATTTACACTAATGATATTTTATAAAAATAATATTTTATTAAATTATTAAAAAATAATATAAATATTAAATAATTATATAGGTTATGATATATTTTCTAAAATATCATAAATTTTCCATATATGGTCCAATCTAAATATTATAAGTAAAAATTACATCCTTTTAATATTGAAAAAGTTATTACCATAACTAAAATTAAAATAAGTTAACTAAGAGTCCATAAAAATGATAAGTTTTAAAATATCACCAAAACTTGTCAAAAATATATTTTTGATAATATTACAACCTTATCTTATCTTATAATACATAATTTTCTGATGGTATTTGGATTGAGACTGATTTTTTTATAAACGAATCTTTTTAAAAATTCAAAGTGTACCCCTCCCCTCTTTTATAAAAGGAAAATTCTTCTTCTCTTTTTATTACACTTCAAAACCTATTTTTATCAGCCAATGTATACCCCAATAAATTATTAAAATTACTCCCCTCATTATAGAGGTCTTATTTATGGCTCAATACCATATATTGTGGTCTTGAGGTGTTAATAAAAGTCATTGTCTAAAGAAGAGGATGTTAAATAAACGTATGGGATGGGTCAAACTTAAGGTAAGGGGATTATTTGAAGAGAATAATTTTATAAGATAACTTTATATTTTTAGGGAAAATATTTTGTTATGAATCATGATAGTATATATAGACATAATCTATAATTTTTATTGAAATTTTTTGAATTTTAATATAAGATTTTATTTTATTTTCAAAGCATTTATGTTCATGTATTTTAAATGTATGTAATTATTTTATGAAAAAATGGATTACTCCTAAAAATGGATTTTTTCCAAGATTATAAGTCATTAAATTATTTTATTCTATAAAAATAATATATATAAGATTTTGAAAGGGTTTTAAAGGGTTAAGAATGAGAAAGGCAGATCTTCTAAAAATGTTTTCCTAAAATTCAACACTTGGGTATCAAATGAGATGACGAAGAATGAGAAGTGATCCCATAAAATCAATGATACATTGTACTATAATATATGTTTCATGTTTCTATAGGGGTTTTTAATATTTTCCAATTATCATTTTAATCTATAAAATTATTGTTATTTACAAAAAGGTTTTAAGATGAAATCCAAATATTTGAATGATTTTCAAATGATAAGAATTATTAAAAGGGTTTGAATTTTTTTTTTCAAAAACATAATCCTAGATTATTATTTTTAAAATGTATATATAATAGAAAATATTTTTTATTTGATATAAAATATTTTCAAGGGAATTTTACAAGTATTTTTCACTCATTTTAAAACCCCTTACTGGGAAATTTTATGCTCATCATAGGTTTTAAAATAAATTTGGCAGGTTTTTTATTGGTTTTAAGGTGGATGGATTTGTTTAAGGAGTCTTCACATGTGAAACCAATTAGTTATTCTATAGTTTTATTTGTAAACTCTGTTAGTATGTAAGGTAATTTCCTAATTTTCCAAAACCTAGACTAGAAAAGACCCTCTGTTTTATAATGTAATATGTGTTTTTTTCATCTATATTTTATAAAAAATACACAAAATGATTTTAGTACTGAATATGGAATCATGGTTTCAGGTCTTTATATTGAATACATAAACCATTCATGTTTAACTTCAAACAGTTTCTTAGCACCATCTAGCTCACCTAAGCTCCCAACCTTCCCATATGAGTACTAGTTGCTGCTGTAGAATTATGTTGGACATATCCCTAAAATATTTCAGAAAAACATTCCTCATTATATATTGAACCATGTTCAATAATGAGATGTATAAATCTTGTTTTTATGAATTAAAAAATATACCTCATCCTTTTATGGTGAACAACATTATGGGTTTCTCCCAACTCCCATTTAACTACATAAGGATGATAGATTTTAATTAAGAAAATGAGTTTGTTTTATATTTACACTCAATACATTCATTTAGTAAGTCATATAAAGATTCATAGTGAGAATTAGTTAATGAGATACCCCTAAGAAAGAACCATATATGTTTTTTCAAATCACTATCAATGAACAAATAATAAACCGAGTCAACAATAGTATTATAAAAAATCATGAAATTGGAGGCTATAGGAATACCATTATTTTAAATTTTCACTTAAATAGGGATTATTTTATAAAGTATTATCCAAATAACTAAATTTAACTTGGGAGTAAATTCATTACACAAAATCTTGATTCTTAGAGGATCTATGGTCTTCTTAGAGTGGATAATACTATGAAATCCCAAGCAGGAGAACTTAGTCGAGGGAGAGAATGTGAATATAAAACAATTATGCTCAACCAATATTTTTAAAGTAAGAAATAAGGTATTATAATTATTATTAATAACTAATTCATTAAACAGATTATGTGTGCTTTCTTGTTTAAATCAAATGTTGAAGACCGAACACCCTGAGTGGAGGAGAGGAGATCCCACCCAGTTGTCCTTCCTGAAGGTTATGTCACCCTTTCCAATGATCCATGATGAATTATTGAGGATGGAATTATTTTATCCTTAAATACTACACTATTAATGATAACCATAATAACTATCAATCTAGATGATTGTAAAACTACCATATTTCTTCTTGATAAAATTGGATCATAGATAACTGCCCTCAATCATCTACCAAATTATTTTTTCTTGTAGTTGCTTCATCCCTTCCTGTGACACCCACCGAACCATTAATACATCTAATTTTGAGTTTTATTTACTATTTTGTTTAGATATTACAACTTCCAAGATTTGAAAACCTCATTTTTAGGAAAGACATGCCAAGGTGCACAGTTAATACATGGTTTGTCTAACCATGCACCTAACCATGAGTGGGGGGGGACAAAGGGAACCTGTATAGTTTAAGATGGTCTATCAAAAATTTCAAGGCCTAGGGGTAAATATTTGGGATACAATATCTCCCACACAATTGACCCATGTTTTACTAAACCATACGGCCAAATCATGTGTCCCCATATAAATCATTAAAATGAAGTCTTTTACTCTTTTCTCCTATTGATTTTAAGACTTTTATCCCCCATTTTACATTCCCATTGTGATAAAACCCTCCCCCTAGTCTTGAATCTTTCCCCTCTCCTTGTTGGAAGATTTGTCTTTGAAATCAAGGTGTTTTTTTAAAGGTAATCTCATTTTCTATTGATTTCTTTTTTTTATTTCCCATTCTTTAGTATTGTTCGTTCATTTTCATGGAAGTATGGAACCCTATATAGTGGGTATGGATGAAACTAGACTTTTAATGGTGTTTTTATTTCTTTTCATGTGTTTTATGTTTTTGAGGTCTCCTTATACCTCTTCTATGTGGTTGTTATAGATGGAAATGAGGTTGAAATCAAATCTAAGGTAGATGTCTCTATTTAAACGAATTTCACATGGCCTACATTTAAATTATAAATTGTGTTTGGTTTATCTTTTTTTAATTTCCAACTAAATGATTTTAGGATTATTTTTACCCCATGTTTAATGAGTTTTATGACTTGGTTTTGAAATTGTTTGTTTAAAGAGGGTTCTCCAAATGGGGGTGAAATGTGAGCACCCAAAGTGTTTAATGAAATGGATCAATGATGTTTTATAGTTTTAAAATAGATTTTTGAAATGGAATTATAAATTTTTTAACCATGGGGATAATTGTATTATAAAATGGGCATGTTTATTTGTGAAATTGGATTGTGGGATGGGTTTTGATTATATGGAACTTGTTTTTATTATGTTGGAAAGGAGTAGCACATGGGTTAACTAAGGTGTGAGTGAGGGGTTTTCCATTGGAATGTGAGTGTGTTTGGGTAGGAAGACTGTGAGATATTCTAGTTTGGTTACTAGGAGACATTTAGAGCCTTTTGGAAGGAAGGTCACTAGATCTTCTATTTTATTACTGAGATACCATGGCCGCTCTTGGAGTTAGGCCCTAGGAAGACTATGCGATCTATATATTTTCTTTTTCATCTATTATACACTATTGAGACTCACTCGAATTAAAAACTTATGGTTATATCCCTAGGTTCACTTACTCATTACATATTGTTTTATATGATTTTATGCATTTTACTAGTTCCATGTTTAACATGATGAATTCATTATTCAATTCTCCATTTTTATGGTTATACGATGATGTTATATGATGATGTTATGCTCACCTCTTTTATGAATTATTATATATGTTGATAATGTGGTTACATTTTTCATTGATTCTTTATTTGATCCAATTTTGAAATTGATTTAAAAAATATGTTTTGTTTTTAAAAAAGTAAACCAAAGGGATTCCAAAGAATTGATGAAATTTGAATAATTTGAAATTTTTTTAGTCTTGAAAATTAGATTTCAATCTACCTTATTGGTTTTCATGTGTAAAGTCTTAAATATATTCATGGTGGTGTAATACTAGGATTTTTTCCTCACACCCTATATATGATTATGTGTGTCTATAGATTTTGTTTTTGAAGATATAGGTAATGTAAAGGGAACCATGTACCAAGGTGGATCTTATTAATTATCTCCATACAATGTATTGAGGAGGAGACATGGTCTCATGGTGTCAACTCATGCAAATATATTTTGGGATTTTGGTATCCGTCGGGATGTATGTATTGGTATTTTGGGGATTTATCCCCTTATATTGAGTTTTGATTTTTGACTTGAGATACAATATATATATTATTTGTTACATAATGTTTTATTAATGATGTTTCTTATGGTTATGGTATCTCATTTTCTTTACTACATAATCTAGACGATTACATTTAATTATATTGACTCTAATGCTAAAGATGTGGCTATCCCATTTCATGGATGGGTAATGCCAATTTACCATGGGTGAAACCATCCCAAAGAGATTATTGATTATTCATGGGGCTTATTACTAGAAAATAGTGATTGGGAAAGTTCTTTGATCCATGTTACATGATGACTCAGGTGATGGGTTGGTTTGTACTAGGTCAGTTCATTACAAAATGTTATCATAGTTGTTTTTATTTTCGAGTTAGTGGTTTCTTAGAGTTAGGAATGTCAGGACATAGGATATACGAATTAGGGAGTTCCTGAATATCTCTTATTCATCCTGAACCTCAGGTTTCCTTGGGTTTTTTGGGATTGAGTTTATGTTTTGAGCCCGATTATTGGATTTTTTATGATATTTTGAGGTATTTATTATTCAATGATGAATCTTGGGGTGAGACTGGGGGCTGTTATCTATTTTGGTGGTGAAATGGGGCAGTTTAGATAAGGTTAATGGTCAGTGTTCATGATTATTAGTAAATTTATGTTAACCATATAGACTTTTCTTCCATCTCTAATGACACCTGCATAGTTGCCACATAGTTTTCCAAACCGTGCGTCCAAACCCTGAAAAGTGGAAAATCAATGTAATGTTTGATGTTTTTTTCTTTTTTTTATTTTGAGATGATTTTTATGAGACTATTTCTTATTGATACCCACAATGAGGGTTTATTTTTGTTCTTTATATGTTTTTTGAGAATTAATTGGGTTTGATTCAAGTTTATATTTTGTGTCTTGTAGACAATGCACCCCAGAAGGACCTCATCTAGGCAAAGAGAGGGTACTATGGAGAACACCCCATAGTAAAACCCACTTATTGATCCAACTTCGGTGGATTTAGTAATTTATATGATTCAATCCTTAGGTTAATTGGGAAGTTGATATCTGGCATAGAAATTTGACCATTCTGAGGGTTTTACAAGAAAAAATCCATCTATTTTTTATAATGACAATGGAATATAATGATCCTAAGGAGTTGATGGATCATAATGAGTGTATATTTGAGTTTCTAATGATCCCTGAGAACTCTAATGTGGGATTCTACCCATAAATTATATAAGGACCATGTAGAAAGTGGTGAGAGTTGATGGTTCTTCTGAGGAGGTATGGGGATCTCACATGGAAAACTTTCAATGTGGTGTTTAATCATCATTTATACCTAGATATATTGATGGAAATGAAGGCTCATAAGTTATTGAAGTTAGAACAAGGGGATTTTTCATTGATTGAGTATACCACCTGATTTACATATTTTGTTCATGTATCTTCATATATCCCCATGAATGATTACATTAAGGTTTGGTGTTTTGATATGGGTTTGAGGCCAAGGATCAGGTCTATACTTATTCTTCATTTTCTACCAACCTATTTAGAGGTGGTTTAAAAGGATCCTAAGTAAGAATCTAATTATAGAGTAAATATAGGTTTTATTGGTGTTCTTTTATTGGTCAAAAACTAGAGTTCTTCAGCAGGAAAGAAGTGGAAATAGGATGAGCCTTAGCAGGGAAGTGGAAAGAGTATCTATCTGTCATCTAGTATAGCACATGTGGAATCTATATAGCATAAACTGATGATATATTACTATTGTGGTAAAGGTGGGTACACCATGACTAATTTACTAGTCTCTGAGGACATGTCACCTATGTGGGAATTTGTGGAATCTTCAGTGCTTCTTTCAGTGTGTTTCATGGGGGAGCGATGAAGGATACACATTTTCAATGGTCTATTAGGTGCATTCTGATGATTCCTATGGTGGAGGATATCAACCTCAAAGAAATACGAATTACAAATACAATAAGAATCTTGGAGTGGTCCTAAGGAATGATATCTACATGTGGTGGATCTTATTCCATATTTATCAGATTCTAAGCTGGACACCATAAGAGGTACATTGATCATTGATTCTTTTATGAAATAAGTTTTATTTGATATGTTCAAAACCCATTCATTTATTTCACTTAAGTTGATTATTAATTTGGGTATGAAAGAATATTTGATGTTTTTTGTTATGGATTTTCTAACCTCATTATGTAGGATGAAGATGTAGGGTTTCAAGAGTCTAGATTGATGTGTTTCAATTGCTGACATGGAATTCGTTTGGGGTTTCCTCAAGTTAGAACTTGATGTTTCTAAACTCCTCATTTTCATGGATTGGTTGATCATATTCAAGGTGATTCTTGACTGATATCATTGAAGGGTCAGTTTCTTATGCCTGATGGGAACACTTAGGTCTTTCAGGGTGATTAGGATCCCTAATTAGGGGAGAAATTACTAGTTTCTTTATAATTAGAATTGATTTTATTCTAGTTTTTGTGGATGTTATTTGATGATTATAAGTAGAGTTCTATGAGTGGGCTTCAATTTTTTATGGATTGGTTCCAGGATTGGTCTATAGAGGATTTCTTGGCATTTTCACCATAATGAGAGTTCATGTTTACTATCGATATGCTCCCCAGGATGATCCAAATTTACTTTCCATTTACCGTATGGATCTAGCAGATCTGAAATAGTTTAATTAAAACTAGAGTATCTTGAGGGAAAGTGATTTATCTACCCCAGTGTGTCATCAAGGGCTTAATCAATGCTATTTACAAAGAATATATATAGAATCATATAACTTTTCATAGACTATTGTAAGGTTAACCAAGTTATTGTGAAGAATAAATACACATTTCTTAGAATTGAATATCTCTTTGATCTACTCAAAGGAGTTCATTGGTTTTCAAACATTGAATTAAGATCTGAGTACCAAAAGTTTGAGATTTTGGAAGGATGATATTCTATATATCTTCTTTCGATGATGGTATGGAAATTTTGATTATACAGTGATGCCATTTTGGCTTACTGATGCTCATGTGGTATTTATGGAATTGATTAACTAAATCTTACATCAATTTTTGGACTCCTTCTTTACCATGCTTATTGGATGTAATATTGTTGTATTACAAGATATAGGAGAATCATGATGACCATCTGGAGGTTGTTTTAGGGGTTTTTAGGGATAACCATATATATTCCAAGCTATCCAAGTTCGAATTTTGGATTCCAGAAGTAAATCTTTTAGGCCATGTCATTTATGAGGTAGAAGATTAAGTGGATCCATATAGTGTTTGAGTAGTCATGTCTTGGGAACTATCTAAATATATGTTTGGGATTTGTAGTTTTATAGGATTTATTAGGTATTATAGATGTTTTTTTGATACTTATCCAGTATATCTTCTCCAATGATATCGTTGATAATGAAAGGGGTGAAGTTTGAGTGGCATAATAGGTTCTAGTGTGCTTTTGAGAATTTTCAGGCATGTTTGATGTATAGAATAGTTGTAATCCTTTCCGATCATGGGAAGGTTTATGTCATATATAGTGATACTTCTAGTGTGGGTTTGGGGTCTGTTCTGATACAGGATGACCATGTAGTGGCCTTTATCTTGTGGAATCTATTCCTACATGAGAGAAATAATCCCACCAATGAAATGGAATTATCAGATGTGATGAATGAACTGAAGACATGGTGACATTAACTCTTTGGGGAATGATTTATAGTGTATTCAAATCATAAGAGTCTGAAATATATTTTCATCCAGAGGGACCTAAACCTTAGATGACGACACTGGGTAAAATAACATTAGACTTTTGAATTTGATATTGTGTATGCACTTGGGAAGGGGTATGTGGTCATCAAAATATTGATTAGGAATCTTCTAGTGAAAGCATTTCGAGAATTACTGGATGAATGGGGTTATATGGGTCTATTTTCTGATCTAAATTTAAAAGTATGGGAGGATAGAGAGTAGGTGTTCTAGGATAGTGTATAGATTACAACCCCTCTCATCGACTGTGTTAGAAGTGAGCATGTATTAGAACCATAGTTCCAATAGATTAGTAGTGATTTAAATGGTGGGAAGACCTTGGGTGACTGTTATTGGTCTATTGATTGTTCTCTCCATTTTTAAGAGATGGATGGTAGTTCATTTGAGATTGTGGTAGGAGATGATGCATGAGGTGCACCATTATAGTTAGGCCATACCCATCATGGAAATGAAATTGTTTTGTACCTTTAGAGGTTGGTATTAGAGTCCTAGAATGAGACATGTAGTTGTAAATTTCATTTCTTGATGTTCAACATTCTAGAGGATAAAATATAAGCATCATAAACCTATCATGTAATTTCAGAAACTTCCTGCTCTAGTTTGGAAGTGGGAAGATATCTATATGGATTTATTGATCAGTTTACATCATACTCTGAGTGAGAGAGTTACCATATGGGTTATTTTTGATCATTTGATGAATTCAGCCCATTTTCCTCTCATTAGTGTCATGACCTGTCCTTGGGGCCCATGACGTGACTAGCCCAAGCCCGCCTCCCATAGGCCAGGGGCTGGAGACTAGCACCAAAGGCGTAAATACCGATAACTGGGAAGGCATTGCCTTTATAGAACATAAACACATCCAACCAGAGTACAAGCGGAAGTAATACACTAAGTAAAAAAGAAAGTGCTGAAAAGTAAATGGGCCAGAATACAAACCCAACTGAAAAGTACAACTACAACTGAATGAAAGTACATCAGAAAAGACAATAGCTAGAAGACAGAAATAGCTCATGGGTCATCCACCTCTGATCCAACCTGAAGGGTAGGTACAGATAGCACAGCTCCTGGATCATCCACCATGGATCCTTCATGAAGGGTAGGCACAGATAGCCTCCTCAACGCTCTCGCCTATCACCTCCTCTGAGTACCGTCTCATCGTGAAGTCCACCTCTGGGTACTGACTCGTCGTGAGGTCTATGTCTGGGTGCCTTCTAGTCCTCGAACACTCGGCCTCCATCAGCGTTGTCTGTCATCTGCATCCAACACAACGAGATGCGTGTAACACCCGAGACTTTTATGAGAAATATTTTGTATTTATGTTATATAAATCATCAAAGGAATCTTTCACTACACACAACACTAGCTTGAATTTCTTTACACGCAATCATGACCTTCCTTGATAGCTTGCGTCGTACGCAATACCGAGTTTCACTAAACAACAATATGCTATTAAAATATTATTAAAACTAGCCATTATGAATAGTAATAAACACCTTTTGAAATTTAGTAAATTTTATTTTTAAAAATGGACTTCATTTTTGGATTCGGAATATCGAAATTAGCATAGGGTGAAATTTTGGTATTTTTCTGAAAACTTTCAATTTTGGATGAATAGTGAAAACACTAGGTTACTATTTAAAAACCGACTTTTTATTTAAATAATTATTTATTTTATTTAAATTTATTTTAGGTAAAAATTGATACATAATACCTATATAAGTTCAATGAAACTCATTGGAGTCATTTTATAATAATTATATATATATATATAAATTTTATGGAACTTTTCACCGTTTTTTACCCACCTCCTAGGAGAATATCCAAATTCACATAAAACATAATTTTACTGCTTCTGTGAATGAATTTCGAAAATTTGAGAGACACGGTTAATATCAAGGACTAAAATGTGGTTCAATGAGATGAAAATAATTTTTGGTGAATAGTAACTCTTTAATTTTTTTACCACGGTTAAAAGTAAATAGGGTAATTAAGGGTAAGAATGATATTATTATTATCCTAAAACATGTCCTAATTATATTGGATAAGTTTAATTAGACCAAAAACAACCTTAGGAATAAAATATAACAATTTAGGCCCACATGGATTAGATTAGGACATTTATTGTTAATTTATTTAAAGAAGGGTTAAAATAGTTAAAATCAAAGTTTAATAACTAAATAATTTTTTAATATAGGGTTATACATAAGATAAATTCAACTATAAATATTCATTAGAAAGATAAAAATATTTCCTACATAATGGAATTTTATTTTTAATTTTTAGACATTAAATAATTTAATTTAGGCCTGACACAATGATGATGAAGTAATTATCTTATTAATGAAATATTGATATAATTTATGTTATAAATACCCAAATAAATGTAATTTGAGACTTTTTATGAATTCCAATAATTTTCTACGTTAATATTACATATTATTACTTTTTTAATTAACTTTTTTCGAACTAATATTTCTGTTATGATTCTCACAAAAATCAATTACCAAATAGTGTCAAAATTGACATGAAATAGTTTTTAAAACAAATATTATATTGTTAATTGTTATTTTATTTCTAAAAATATAATGTTCGGCAAAATGACTTATATAAGGTTATATATATTAATAATAAATAACTTGGGGTTCGTTTGACTTGTTATAGTAAGTTTATTAACCTTATAGTGTAAGAATACAAGAAGACACGGTAAAAGTTAAATTATCTAACTTAAAGTTAAATCTAAATGATAAGGTTAAAATAGAAACCTAAACTTGTCTAAATTCTATTGGATGAGATGATTTCAACCCATCCACACCTTATCTTCGAAATAAATCAATTTGGAGCTATTAAAAACCGAATATGACTTTATAAGAAAATAATATTTTTAGTTTTTCCTAAGGTGCCCCTCTACTCCCTTATAAAAGGGCACCTCCTCCCTCTCTTCCTCACACCACTTTAAGAATTCAAGATCGGCCAAACCCTACCTAATTCTCTTCTAAACTTCCCTAGAAACATCCTAGAGGTCCTGGTCTTCTTCAAAGACCAATTTTAGTGCCCTAAAAGGAGGTCTCAAAGAGGCGATTCAAAGAAGAGGTAATGTCCGTTACCGATTCTTTCAACTTTATTTCTTCTTCCACTTATTCTTATTTATTTGTTTCATTATGAAGTAATAAAATAAGGATCACTCATATACTTATATGTTATTTTAAGTATGAAACAACCATATTTCACCATCTATCCATCCTACGGAAAACAAAATCACCGCGCGTGCGTACGTACGGAATACCGTCTCCACGCTGTACTGTAATCTATTTTCCACCACCACCTTAATTGGATGGGTATAATGGTGTAAATAATAACCATATAAAATTATTCTAAAGTGATATTGATTCTGAAATAGTATACATACCGTCAATTACAATTCCACGATCATGGGAACGATATCATCACTCGTGCGTACGTACGGAATACTGTCTCCACGATGTGATGCGACTCGTTCTACATGATATTCATCGCATAATGATTATATAAATGAATTTAATAAATTAATATGATATATATTACACTAATACCATTCTGTAAATGAGGTATCTGTATCCTAAAAAGAAGAATAAGAATTTATTTGACAAAACCCGTATAAGAACAAAAAGTAATAAACACCTGAATAACAAGTAGTAATGAAATATTACTAATAAGAAGCTAAGAATATAACCATATATGATATCATAAAAATAAGTATGATTCTGTAATAATTAAATAACATTATTTAAATCATTATATAGGAGGTTTGGACACTTATGAAGCAAATCGGACCTAAGGTAAGGGAGAATCTCGCAATCTCAATTTTTATCTGAGATTGTTTATACTTCAGAATTTACTGGGGAATATTTATCATCCACATCCATTTTTTCTCAATATGTAATATTTATATCCTTATACAATTTTTTATGTCCAATTTTACCCTTCGTTGAGTTTTTAGTAAAATATATGAAAGGAATCCTTTGTCATTTTTCTTACGAGGTACTTTTTAACTTTTCCGGCCAAAGTATGAGAAGAATGTTTTTTTAACTTATACGGAATGAATGGATTAATATAAAATTATTTCCATGAAGCTTCATTTAAAATTTTTCAAGTTTATTTTTAATCAAATTCTTTTAGTTTAAAATTGTATGACATGTTAAGAAAGGAAAAATAATTTTGAAGTAGAAAGGATATTTTCCTCAAGAATGGAGTTCAAGTGTTTTATCAAATTATTTTCCATCTAAGATAATATAGGGCTCTGTTTCTATCCATATTTTTACATTTCTTTCATTATGTTATGATGAAATTAGTTTTATGATGTCCTTTTATCTTATATGGATTATGTTAAGATGGCATGATGTTTAAGATTCCCATTTTTATTACATGGGTTATGCTATGATGTATGATTTATGATTTTGTGGAACACATAAGAATGGTTTCATTATGTGATGGGTAGGACCTATATCTCCCTCTAATGCATTGGTTAAAGATTTATATCTCATGAGATAGACATGGCTGGAATGGCAGGTTAAACCGGTTCAGTGAAACAGGACTGGAATGAGGAGTGAACTCGGTTCAGAAATGGACTTTTTCCGCTAAGATAGTCTTGGATATGAGTCTTGACTACTAAGAAATGATTCTCTATGATTATGTGTGTATGCCAAAATGTTTCATGTTTTATGTTATGATTATTGGGATTACATTTCACTAATATTATTTATCCCATGTTATGAAATTATGATCTCTTTTGGAGGATAAGATTTCTAAAATGATATGTTCTTATGAATATGATGTGATTGATATTTATTTTGTTTACCCTTATTGAGCATTTGAGCTCACCCTTTTGTATTTTTTATTTTCCCCAGGTCAGGAAGAAGGAATATTAAATAAGATATGCCAAAAGGGACTCTAGATATGACAAAATAAAAGGGAGACATTTTAGATGATTTATGAACCAGTTGTTTATGTTTCCCAGTTTCTAAAGACTCTATACCTATACGGTTCTTTCCTAGTTTTGTTATATGTTGTAATAAGTGTGCTTCAATTATGAAGTAATAAGAATGTATGTAAAGTATGGGTTGTTATAGTTGGTATCAGAGTAAAGGTATAGTCAACCTTTGGAAACTAGGATGTGAAAGCCTTAGTAAGAATCCTAAGGATAAGTCTAATAATAGAACACAATCTTAGTGTTTTAAAAATGGCCATGAACAACCTATGATAATACCTTAAGTGTGAAATTTTATTCATGATTATGTGGTTTTCCTATTATAATTAGTGTTTCTCACACTATTATTCTTGGTTTTATTCAATGGATGGAACTCGAAGGAACCGTGTTAATGCGGAATGCGACGGGCAATGCAATGATTGTCCCCCTGAGCAACCAAACGTTATGGGAGCTGGAATGCAAAATCTTATAGCCATGCTCACATAACATTCTCAAGATATGAATCATGCAAGACTTCCAAACGAGCAAAGGAAGGAGAAACATTCTGTTTAATCCTTCATGAGGTAGCGTCCACCTTCATTCAACGGGTCTACTGATCCATTACTTGTTGAACAATGGATCAGTACTACTGAAAAGCTATTTTCAGTTCTTCAATGTTCTGAACATGATAAAGTCATCTTAGCAGTGTATCGTTTGGAATGAGATGCTGATCAATGGTAGAATCTTATCAAGAATATTAGTCAAAGAGATAAAATTGAGTCTATGGAATGGGTCGAGTTCAAGAACTTATTTTTCAATAAGCACTTCCCTCGTATTCTTCGAACAAAGATGGAGAAGGAGTTTCTTGAACTAAAGCAAAAGGATGATGAATCTTTTGGTACCTATGAAGCAAATTTTATAAGACTTTCAAGGTATGCTTCTGGTATTATTATCCAACCTGAGATTAAGATCGATCTATTCTTTAGTGGCTTAAAACCAAGTCTTCGAAACGAATTATCCATACGGGACTTCAATAGCTATGATGAAATCGTTCAATGTGCTCTCAAAGTCGATATGGAGATTGGAGTAACCCATCAGTCATATAGGTTTGATAAGAAGAAGAAAATGGAATTTAAAGGAAAATCTAAAGAGCACACTGAAAAGAAGATGTGTTTTTCCTTATGCTCAATGTTTGGAAAGAAACATGGAGGGAGTTGTCTTAATGGGATAAGTAAATGTTTCAAATGTGGAAAGTAAGGTCCTTGGGCATTTGAATGTCACAATGATGGGAAGAAGATGTCTAGTGATGTGAACAAAGAAAAATCTACACAAAGTTCACCTCCTACACTTTAATGTTACAAGTGTAAGGAAATTAGGAATTATGATAATCAATTCCCTAATCCAAGGGTTTTTAATGATGATCAACGCCAGCAAACTCTTAAGGCTAAAGACAAAGGAAAGTCACATGCAATTTCTATGAGCGATGTGGAGTACGATAACGAAGTGGTGAAAGGTACACTTACCATCCACTCTAAAGTAGAAAATGTTTTATTTGATTCTAGATCCACCCACTCTTTTATTTCTGAAGAATTTTATAAGGGTATTGTCATATTACCTCAACAATTAGATGTTGTGTTAGCTGTGACAACCCCTAATGGCACAACAGTCGCATCAAAAGTCTATAATTCTTCTCCGATTAAAGTTTGTGGGAAAGTGCTTCCGACAAATCTTGTGATCCTTCCTATAGTGGAATTTGATGTGATTCTTGGCATGGATTGGATTTCTTTATATGGAGCTCGTATCAGTTTCCAAATAAGGGAAGTCACATTTCATATTCTAGATCAATCTATGATCGTCTATTGATGCAAGGATCAACATAACCTTCCAGTGGAAATTTCTTCCATCTTATGGGTCTTGATTCCACTAAATGAAGTTTATTTATCTCAAATGGTTGGTGAGAAACTCACGATTAACGATATACCCATTGTACGGGAGTTTGATGATGTATTTCCAAAGGAATTACCGGGTCTTCCACCAAATTGTGCAGTTGAGTTTTCAATAGAACTCGTACCGGGTGCTTTGCCTATTTCAAAGACACCATATAAAATGGCCCCAATTGAGTTGTAGGAATTGAAGAAGAAACTCCAAGAGAATCTTGATAAAGCATTCATACGCCCTAGTGTGTCACCTTTGGGAGCACATGTTCTATTTGTTAAGAAGAAAGATGGATCAATGAGACTTTGTATTGATTATTGAGAACTTAACAAGATCACGATCAAGAACAAATATCCTCTCCTGCACATTGATGACTTATTTGACCAACTACACGGAGCTCAATACATTTCCAAGATTGATCTTTGTTCAGGGTATCATCAATTAAGGGTAAAAAGGGAGGATATACCAAATACGACTTTACGTACAAGGTATGGACACTATGAATTTATAGTTATGACATTTGGTCTTACTAATGCCCCTGCTATCTTCATGGATCTGATGAATAGGGTCTTGAGACTATCTTGATCAGTTTGTGGTAGTCTTTATAAATGATATTCTTTTCTATTCAAAGAGCAAGGAAGAACATGAATATCACTTGAGAATTATATTGAAGACCCTGAGAAAGGAGAAGCTTTATGCCAAATTTACCAAGTGTGAATTTTGGCTTCAAAAAGTTGCATTTTTGGGTCACATAATCTCAAAAGAGGGGATATCTGTGGATCTAGCAAAAACAGAGGTAATCGAAAGATGGTTGAGACCAAAAACAGTAACCGAGATCCGAAGTTTTCTTGTTTTGGTTGGTTATTATCGACATTTTGTGAAATATTTTTCATGATTATCTAATCCACTCACCAGGTTGACTCGAAAAGGAGTTATTTTTGTGTGGATGGTGGAATGTGAAGAGAATTTCAAGGAGTTGAAAAGAAGGTTATCTAGTGCACCTGTACTCACACTTCCTTGTAGTGGAGAAAGGTTTGTGATCTACAGTGATGCATCCAAGAAGGGATTGGGATGTGTTCTCATGCAAAACGATAAAGTGATAGCTTATGCTTCACGACAGTTTAAAATCCATGAGCAAAATTACCCAACTCATGATTTGGAGTTAGCTGCGGTAATCTTTGCATTAAAGATTTGGATGCATTATCTTTATGGATAAAGGTGTGATATTTATACTGATCATAAAAGTTTAAAGTATATTTTCACACAAAAGGAGCTGAATATGCGCCAAAGAAGATGGTTGGAGCTGATTAAGGATTACGACTGCTCAATCCATTACCACCCTGGGAAAGCAAACAAGGTGGCAGATGCATTAAGTCGACAAGACCATGCTATCTTATCCATGATGGGGATCACAAAAGATCCAATATTTATGGATTTACAAAGGATGGATCTTGGAATTATAATGAAAGGGGAAAAATCGTATCTTTCTCAAATGAATGTTCAACCATCTATACATGTGAAGATTAAAGAGGCACATAAGGAAGATGTGGAGTTACAAAAGAAGGTGAGAAATGTTCCTGAATTCAACCTTGATTGTGATGGGATAATAAAGTTCAGGAATCAGGTTTTTGTTCATCCCAACCCAGAATTAAGGAAGGAGCTGCTGGATGAGGCTCATAGTTCTTCGTTCTGTATTCATCCTGGAAGCACAAAGATGTATAGGGACCTGAAAGAGTACTTCTGGTGGGATGGCATGAAAAGAGATGTTGCTGAATATGTCTCTCGATGCTTGGTTTGTTAGCAAGTTAAAGATGAGAGACAGAAGTCTAAGGGGATGTTACAACCATTACCCACACCCGAATGGAAATGGGTAAACATCACTATGGACTTTGTCACCGGACTTCCTAAAACATCAAAAGGCAATAATGCTATCTGGGTCATAGTTGATCGTCTTACAAAGTCTGCACACTTCATTGCTATTAGAAAGAATTTATCTCTAGATTAGCTTGCCATGATATATGTAAAGTAAGTGGTAAGATTGCATGGAGTACCAATTTCCATTATATCTGATCGGGATCTGAGATTTACCTCGATGTTTTGGAGAAGTCTTCATCACCCTCTGGATACAGAGTCAAGTTTCCGCACTGCTTATCATCCTCAGAGAGACGGTCTGTCTGAGAGGAAAATTGAAACTCTAGAAGATATGTTGAGAGCTTGCTCTATGGATTTCAAAGGTAGTTGGGATCAACAACTACCTTTGGTAGAATTTTCTTATAACAATAGATTTCACTCCAGTATTCAAATGGCTCATTATGAAGCTCTCTATGTAAAGAAATGCAGGACTCCAACTTGCTGGGATGAAGTTGGGGAAAGAAAGCTATTAGGACCTGATCTTGTTGATGAGATGGAAGAAAAGATCCGATATATTGAACAACACATAATATCATATCAGATTCAACAAAAAACTTATACCGACTACCAAAGAAAAGACCTAGAGTTTGAATTGGGTGATAAAGTGTTCTTACGAATATCTCCTTGGAAGAGAGTAATGAGATTTGGAAAGAAGGGAAAGCTGAGCCATAGGTATATCAGTCCTTTTGAAATACTGGATCGTGTGGGGAAGGTAGATTACCAATTGGCACTTCCACCGAATCTCTCTCAAGTTCATGATGTGTTCCATGTATCTCTCCGGAGAGAGTACATACCTGATCCTTCACATGTACTCAGCTCAGAAGTTGTACCGCTAGAGCAAGATCTTTCTTATGAAGAACAACCGATAGAGAATCTGGATCGTAGTGAAAAATTCCTATGGAACAAGACCACTCGCTTGGTGAAAGTTTTATGGAGGAACCAACAATTAGAAGAAGAAACATGGGAGCTTGAGGATATGATGAGGGATAGGTATCCTCATCTGTTTGTTACAAAGTGACGAATTTCGAGGGCGAAATTCACTTTAAGGGGGGTAGAATTTAACACCTTAGAATTTTATGAGAAATATTTTGTTTTTATGTTATATAAATCATCAAAGGAATCTTTCACTACACACAACACTAGCTTGGATTTCTTTACACACAATCGTGACCTTCCTCAATAGCTTGCGTCGTACGCAATACCGAGTTTCACCAAACAACGATATGCTATTAAAATATTATTAAAACTAGCCGTTATGAATAGTAATAACCACTTTTTGAAATTTTGTAAATTTTATTTTTCAAAATAGACTTCATTTTTGGATTCGGAATATCAAAATTAGCCTAGGGTAAAATTTTGGTATTTTTCTGAAAACTTTCAATTTTGGATGAATAGTGAAAACATTGGGTTACTATTTAAAAACCGACTTTTTATTTAAATAATTATTTATTTTATTTAAATTTATTTTAGGTCAAAATTGATTCATAATACCTATATAAGTTCAATGCAACTCATTGGAGTCATTTTATAATAATTTTAGATATATGAAAATTTTATTGAACTTTTCACCGTCTTTTACCCACCTCCTAGGAGAATTTCCAAATTCACATAAAAATTAATTTTACCTCTTCTATGAATGGAATTTAGAAAATATTAGAGACACGGTTAATATCAAGGACTAAAATGTGGTTCAATGAGATGAAAATAATTTTTGGTGAATAGTATCATTTTACTTTTTTTACCATGGTTAAAAGTAAATAGGGTAATTAAGGGTAAGAATGATATTATTATTACCCTAACACATGTACTAATTCTATTTGATAAGTTTAATTCAACCAAAAACAACCTTAGGAATAAAATACGACAATTTAGGCCCACATGGATTAGATTAGGACATTTATTATTAATTTATTTAAAGAAGGGTTAAAATAGTTAAAATCAAAGTTTAATAACTAAATAATTTTTTAATATAAGGTTATTCATAAGATAAATTCTACTATAAATATTAATTAGAAATATAAAAGTATATCCTACGTAATGGTATTTTATTTTTAATTTTTAGACATTAAATAATTTAATTTATGTATGACACAATGATGATGTCGTAATTATCTTATTAATGAAATATTGATATAATTGATGTTATAAATACCCAAATAAATGTAATTTGAGACTTTTTATGAATTAAAATAATTTTATAGGTTAATATTAAATATTATTACTGATTTAATTAACTTTTTTCGAACTAATATTTCTGTTATGATTTTCACAAAAATCAATTACCAAATAGTGTCAAAATTGACATAAAATAGTTTTTAAAACAAATAATATATTATTAATTGTTATTTTATTCCTAAAAATCTAAGGTTCGGAAAATTGACATAGATAATGTTATATATATTATTAATAAACAACTTGGGTTTCTTATGGCTTGTTATATTATGTTAATTAACCTTATAGTGTAAGAAAACAAGAAGACACGGTAAAAGTTAAATTATCTAACTTAAAGTTAAATCTAAATGATAAGGTTAAAATAGAAAAATAAACTTGTCTAAATTATATTGGATGAGAGGCTTTCGACCCATACCCACCTTAGCTTCTAAATAAATCAATTTGGAGCTATTAAAAACCGAATATGACTTTATAATAAAATAATATTTTTAGTTTTTCCTAAGGTGCCCCTCTCCTCCCTTATAGAAGGGCACCTACTCCCTCTCTTACTCACACCACTTTGAGCCTTCAAGCATGGCCAACCCCTGAAAAAGTATCTTCTCCACTTCCCTATAAACATCTTAGAGGTCCTTTTTTTCTTCAATGACCAATTTTAGTGCCCTAAAAGGAGGTCTCAAAGAGGCGCTTCAAAGAAGAGGTAATGTCCGTTACCGATTCTTTCAACTTTATTTCTTCTTCCAGTTCATCTTATTTAGTTGT
This sequence comes from Viscum album, assembly GCA_963277665.1. Lineage (NCBI taxonomy): Eukaryota > Viridiplantae > Streptophyta > Magnoliopsida > Santalales > Viscaceae > Viscum > Viscum album. The sequence goes on from OY728126.1 coordinate 981,084,494, forward strand.
TTAATTATTATGTAATAACATCAGTATCACTCATATACTGATATGTTATTATAAGTATGAAACAACCCTATTTCACCATCTATCCATCCTACGGAAAACAAAATCACCGCGCGTGCGTACGTACGGAATACCGTCTCCACGCCGTTGTGTAATCTATTTTCCACCACCACATTACTTGGATGGGTATAATGGTGTAAAGAATAACTATATATAATTATTGTAAAGTGATATTGATTATTAAATAGTATACATACACTCCAATACAATTCCATGATCACGGGAACGATATCATCGCTCGTGCGTACGTACGAAATACCGTCTCCACGATGTGATGCGACTCGTTCTACATGATCTTCATTGCATAATGATTATATAAATGAATTTAATGAATTAATATGATATATATTACACTAATACCATTATGTAAATGATTATCTACATCCTAAAAATAAGAATAAGAATTTATTCGACAAACCACACATAAGAACAAAAAGTAATAAACACCCGAATAACAAGTAGTAATGAAATATTACTAATAAGAAGCTAAGAATATAACCATATATAATATCATAAATTTATTTATGATTCTTTAATAAGTCAATAACATTATTTAAATCATTATGCAAGAGGTTCGGACACTTACGAAGCAAATCAGACCTAAGGTATGCGATAATCTCGCAATCTCAATTTTTATCCGAGATTGTTTATACTTCAGAATTTACTGGGGAATATTTATCATCCACATCCATGTTTCCTCAATATATAATATTTATATTCATATACAATTTTTTAAGTACAATTTTACCCTTCAGTGAGTTTTTAGTAAAAGATATGAAAGGAATCTTTTGTCGTTTTTCTTACGAGGTACTTTTTAACCTTTCCGGCCAAAGTACGAGAAGAATGTTTTTTTTAACTTATAAGGCATGAATGGATTCATAGAAAATTATTTCCATGAATATTACTTTAAAAATTTTCATGTTTATTTTTAATAAAATTCTTTTAGTTTAAAATTGTATGACATGTTAATAAAGGAAAAATGTTTTTGAAGTAGAAAGGATATTTTCCTCAAGAATGGAGTTCAAGTATTTTATCAAAATTATTTTCCATCTAAGATAATATAGGGTTATGTTTCTATCCCTATTTTTACATTGATTTAATTATGTGATGATGAAATTATTTTTATGATGTCCTTTTATCTTATATGGATTATGTTATGATGGCATGATGTTTAAGATTCCCATTTTTATTACATGGGTTATGCTATGATGTATGATTTATGATTTTGTGGCACACATAAGAATGGTTTAATTATGAGATGGGTGGTACCTATATCTCCCTCTAATGCATTGGGTAATGATTTATATCTTATGAGATAGACATGGATGGAATGGCAGGTTAAACCGGTTCAGTGAAACAGGACTGGAATGAGGAGTGAACTCAGTTCAGAAATGGACTTTGTCTGCTAAGATAGTCTTGGCTATGAGTCTTGACTACTAAGAAATGATTATCTATGATTATTTATATATTCCACAAAGTTTCATGTTTTAAGTTATGATTATTGGGATTAAATTTCACTACTAGGATTTATCCCATGTTATGAAATTATGATCTCTTTTGCAGGTTAAGATTTCCAAAATGATATGTTCTTATGAATATGATGTGATTGATATTTCTTTTGTTTATCCTTACTGAGCATTTGAGCTCACACTTTTGTATGTTTTCTTTTCCCCAGGTCAGGAAGAAGGATATTAAATGAGATATGCCAAAAGGGACTCTAGATATGATAAAATAAAAGGGAGACAATGTAGATGATTTATGAACCAGTTGTTTATGTTTCCCAGTTTCTAAAGACACTATACCTATACGGTCCTTTCCTGGTTTTGTTATATGTTGTAATAAGTTTGCTTCAATTCTGAAGTAATAACAATGTATATAAATTATGGGTTGTTATAGTGTGGGCATAGCCCATGCAGGGGTGAGTACAACGATACTCAGTAGGGACCCCGAGACCCTCAAGCTCTCACTAAATCCAACTAGGATAATCACAAAGAAAGTTCTCAATAGATAACCCTTACTTAGGTATAAGCCCATACTTATACCTAAGTTATCAAGTAGCCCATCTCAGCCACGAGCTAGCACACAAATATGAATTTTATGGATAACCACTACTTAGGTATATGCCCATACATATACGTAAGTTATCATGTAACCCATCTCAATCACGAGGAAAACACAAAGGTCATTGACTCAGCTCAAACCAGGATTTTATTCATGATGTCTAAACCACAGATTTTAAAGAACTCCTCCTCTGTCTAGTACAGTGGGTCTGCCGCTACAACCAAGCGCTTCCCACTAACCTTGGACTGTTAAAGTACTCCACCTGTCGAGTACTGTGGGCCTGCTACTACAACCAAGTGCTTTCCACCATGGGTCTGCCGCTACAACCAAGCGCACCCTCTCACAGCCTATAGAGGTACTCCTTCTGTCGAGTACCGTGGGTCTGCCGCTACAACCAAGAGCTCCTCCATCGTGGGTAAGCCGCTACAACCCAGTGCTCCCCACTAGGCTATCCGAATCACTCCGAGTCGATCGATCAACAGTCATCAAGTCTCAGCCAGCTACTAGGTCTCTGCACTCCACTTTCTTGTCACTGAGAGGGTCCGATCCATGAGCTACTGGTTGATACTCCAAGTATCACAAAGTCCAATGAAGAAGTATCCCAAAGGTCTCCCACATCATAGGAATCTCAACATGATTACCAACACCGCAGACGGTTCGTCAAACGGACGTCCGGTCTGAAAGTTATCGGCTTTTCCGTTCCAGGGGCCCGGTTGGATTTCTAGTACAATCCAACCCGACCTTACTCCAACTGCATCCAAAACTAAGGTGAAGTATGCCAAAAGTTCTATCTCATCAAAAGGAATCCAACAATGTTGACGGCACGTCAATCGGACATCCGTAACTCAAGTTATAAGCGTTTCTGCTCCGAGGGCCCAGTTGGTTTCGTGTTCGAACCAACCTGGCTATACACAAAGTTTGCCAAAACCTTGAGTGTAATATACTGAAACAACATCCTAGATTCAAGGAATCCTACTCAACTGACGGTGCGTTGATCGGAGGTCCGCAACTCAAGTTATATCCGTTTAAGTGAAAACAGTCCGAAAATAGGGGGTCTGGGCCCGGTCTGACTCGGCCCAATACCCCCTGGGTCGGACCGAACCGGGTCAACCCATCCTGGGTCCGAGTCCAGCCCAATTGGGCACGGTGTGGCCCGACTGTTGCGGCTCGGCCCGGCGCTAGCGGCCCAGCCCCGCGCTGGCGGCCCGGCGCGGCGCTGCACGAGCGGCCCAGCTTGCATGGCCGACGACATGGATCTTGGCCGAGTGGGATGCGAAGGGGGGGCATTGCCCCCCTTGATTGAGGAAACAATCAGCCATTAAGGCCGGCCTTTATTGTATTCACGGGACATAAGGGTGTCCCGCCTCTAGTTGGTGCCGGCGGCTGGCTCAGCCAGCCGCTCCTCTGAACCACCGTGGCTCCTGCCCGTCCGGCGCGGCGCAATGACGCCGCGCCCCTCCACCACGGCCCGCACTTGGTCGCGACCTCCTTTGGCCTCACCTGTGCGACGCGAAGACACCGCACACCATCGCCGTGGCCCGCCTCAGCCGCGGACCTTTTTCGTTCCCGCGCGGTGCAACGGCACCACGCCACAATTGTCTCAAGGTTCAATGATAATCAACAAGAGAAGGGGAGGAGATTCAGCCATGTTTGTGCGGTCCGACTCCCTCCCGTTATGTTGATAACAAGTGGCCAAAAGAAAGAGAATTCTCAACGACAAACAAAGCGCCATATTAATTAAATAAAATTGAACTTAACCCCTACCTCAATGAAAAATGTCGAACGACGGGCATCATGGAAAATGATGTTACGGGGTGAGGTTTCGTAGACATCGACGAAGAGTGTCCAAGGAGGAAGCATCATCTCCCCTTTTCGTATCGGAGAAATGAAAAGGAAGCACTGTAAAGTCCCTAAAAATTCAAGGAAATTTTTTTCTTAATTTTCTTTTGATTTTTACAAGAAATTAGTTTCTGACGGCACCGGATTCCGAGGCCCGGTGTGCCCGGAATCATTTTCCGAAGTTTTGCTCGGGTACGTTCAGTGAACGAACGAGCGAGTTTTTCTAACTTTTGAACCGGTTCTCGGAATCGAATTCTGAGGGCAACGATGGAATCGCAACGCCGGTATTTTCTTAGAAACGCCTCTTTTGGAGTTGCGTTTTCTCGGATGTGGTTTTTAATTTTTGGGCTTAAAGTTAAGAAATAAAATAATTGGTACGACAAACTTTATTTTATTTCACTTAAAGCCACTTAAAAGCCACTTTAAGATGCTTAACCTGAGTTGAAGCGGATAAGATGCTATCCAAGAATATCCTACCCTCTTGGTAGGATATTTGTGAGGTGGGGCCCGCACGAGCCCCACCGTTTCTTTTCCGCTAAGTAACGCACCCGCGAAAACCCGTCATTTTGAAAGTCGACTGACGCATTTTCTTAATTTCTTAACGCACCCATTAATTGGGTGGTTAACTTCGTGAATTAATTCTATGAATTAATTTAATCATTTCTTAACCTGTTTACAATCCGTTGGCGTAATAATAAAATAAGACCAACGCACAACTTCTGGAGAAATGCTCGTTGAGAGGTTTTGACAAACTTTGTGCCTTCATCCTTCTTCGCGAAGAACGCGAAGAACGCGAAGAACGAGAAGAACGCGAAGAACGCGAAGAACGCCATCACCCTCAGAGATCGACGACGCTTCTTCCGAGACGTTCTTCCCCGCAACGATCTCCTATCAAAAACTGCTTGAGGTAGGAGATTTCAGGTTCTCCTTTTAATTTCATAGTGGTTTATAACAACATTATGGATTTAATTAATATAATTAAATCTACATGTTCTTGAACCTCGGAGTTCGTCGATGCGATACTGTATTCCGCAAAGATGCGACGCCCTTCCGCGACGACGCGACGCCCTTCCGCGACGACGCAACGCCCTTCCGCAACGCGACGATCGCCTCCTTCCGCGGCGATCAATTCCGCGAAGAACGCGCGTGCGGTGACTTGACGAGGTAGGGGTTTGTTATGAAATAATTTATATTCCCATGATTGTTTTTTAAAAACGAAGAACCCAGATCAAGTTCAATTTTAATTCTATTAAAATTGTGCCTTGCTTGTTGTACATGTTTTGAATATTTTATTCTCGATTGTTATCACCTAACGCGGAGGGTGCAGGCCAAACAAACACGGCCCGACAACCCTCCGCAGTTCATCGTTGTTGTGGGGACTGGCGGGCGATGACAAAACATGCCGCAGGGGTGATTCGTTGATTCCATAGTGAAGAACAGAACCCGGGAGGAGCTACGGCGCAGACGTGAGCGAAATCGGACCACCGGAGCAACTCCGGTGGCCCACGGAACCCACCGACGGCGCTGGTCGCCCCGGTGGGCCACCGGACAGGGCCGCTGCGGCTGAAGCCGCGACGGCGGCAGCCAGCAAACCCACGACCACGCGGGTCCGGCATGCACGGGATGCGGCAAAGCCGTGTCCGCTGAATTCCAGCGCGACCCCACGTGGGCCGCGACACTTCCATCCCGTGGGGGCAGCGCCCCACAGCTCCCTCACTCGGCCGTTCGGCCGAGTCGAGCCGGGCCGGCCCGAACGGCCGGGTCGCGGCCCGGCCGGACCGGGCCGCGCCGAACCGGGTCTGACCCGGACCTGGGTCGGGTCGACCCAGGGGGGGCGGGGGTCAGGCCGGGTCGGTCCGGGCCCAGACCCCCCGTCTTCAGACCGTTTTTGGTCTTTTACCTGTATCCTAAGCTACGGGCCTCCGAACGACGCGTCGTTAGCGGAGATGCGATCCTTGGATTGAGACGGTCGTTTCGGTATATCGCACTCAAGGTTTCAGAATACTTTGGGTTCGGTCGGGTTGGTTCGTACACGAAACCAACCGGGCCTTCGGAGCGAAAACACTCATATCTTGAGCTTCGGACGTCCGATCGACATGCCGTCAACTTCATTGAATTCCTATAAGTGAGGCGGATCTTTTGGTATACTTCGCCCGAGGTTTGGACATAGGTGGAGTATGGTCGGGTTGGTTTTGCGTTAAAAAAACCAACCGGGCCCCTGGGATGAAAAAGCCAATAACTCTCAGACCGGGCGTCCGATTGACGTGTCGTCTGCGACGTTGAGTTCCTGATGACGATAAAGATATTTTGGATACATCAACTCTGGACTATGTGTTCGTTGATGTATCAACCTCTCGGCTCGTGGAGCGGACCCTCCCGAACGAGCTTGTTGTGTGCGGGAACCCTAGTGTTGGCTGCGACTGCTACTGTGACGACGACGACTGTGCAAAGATCCCAGTGGATTCGACAACGACGACTACAACAATCAATGATCCTTTGTGGGTCAGTGCTACCAATCCTGTGTGGGTACGATCCTGTGTGGGTCAGCGCTCAGCGGTCCTGTGTGGGCCAGCGCCTACAGGTCCTGTGTGGGCCCGATCCTGTGTGGGTCTTTGCGGGGGTTAGTTACCTATCGATCCTTTGTGGGTCAGATCCTTTGTGGGTCATTGCGAGGGTTAGTACCTATCGATCCTTTGTGGGTCCGACGACTTAGATGGATCAATGATCATCTCTATCGTCATTTGAAGAAGTATACCTGTGTGAGCTAAAACTCTGTTTTACTTTCCTTTGTGGATTGTGTTGCACTATCCTGTGTGGATTTACGTTTTACATTCCTTTGTGGATTGTGTTGAGCTATCCTGTGTGGATTTACGTTTTACCTTCCTTTGTGGATTGTTTTGAGCTATCCTGTGTGGATTTTACATTTTTGTTTCCTGTGTGGACTGGGTTTTACTTGAGCTCAGATGTTGGAGCCGAGCGAGAATTGATGACTTAGGTATATGTATGGGCATATACATAAGTAGTGTCGGATGTTACTTCGTGATTGTATATTTCCTTTGTGGTTTATACTTTGTGGATTTTCGGAGACCTTAGGGGGTCTCGGGGTCCCTACTGAGTAGCTTATACTCAACCCTGCACGGGTTATGCCCGCACTACATTGTGTTGGTTGCAGACGACGGACAACGCTGATTGTGGTGGAGTCTTACGGAGCAGGATGATACCTGGAGGTGGACCACTGGGCGGGACGCACTCGGAGTGGTTGGCTGGACCCAAGGAGCAATGGAGGCTTTCTGTACCCACCCTTCAGGAGGGAATTCCAGAGGATGGATCGACGTTGCAGCTTTATTTTTCAGTTTCTGTTTTTCCCCTTTCAGTTTTACTTTACAGTTGGGCTTGTATTTCCAGCCCCCTTTACTTTTCTGCACTTACTGTTGTACCAACTTTTACATAGTGTTTACTTCTTCTGCTTGCTTACTCTGTAGTGCTTGTTTACTTTTCAAAGGCAATGCCTTCCCTTTTACCGGGATTTTATGCCTTGGTGCTAGTCGCCAGCCCCTGGCCTATGGAAGGAGGGCTTGGGGTAGTCACGGCACAAGCCCCGCGGACGGGTCGTGACAAATTGGCCTCAGAGGAGTTTGGTTCTACCGCGGACACTGATCTTTTCTATGTGAAGCAATTGTGTTTAGTGTATTGGGTGTGGTTATTAGTCCAGGGAGTCCAGTGTTGGTGCGGCGGCCGACGTATCCGTACACCAGGCTCCTGACTTCTGATTTCCGACTTAATGCATGAAAACATTGATTGCATGTGTGTTTCAAGTTTTCTTTGTGATTACTTGTATCAGCTCACCAGGTATACTGTTCTGACCATGGCGCACTTGTTTCTTTTCAGGATGGCCCCACGATGGCAGCCAACTAGGGTTCAGAGAGTTGAGCGTGACGACAGCCCGCCGAGCGACGAGGCCTCGCTACAGGGCCCTTTGATAGCAGAGGCACCGACGATACCTCTACCCGCCGAGCCACCGATGCTTCTAGCACCAGACGCTGACGATGCACGTCGCCTCAATGATCTGCACGAGTTTCAGTGCCAGCAACCGCCTAGGTTCCGTGGGGAGACGGACCCCCAGGCAGTAGAGGACTGGCTAGATGCAGTGGTGTGAGTTTTCCGGCTAGTGAGGACACCAACAGACCTTATGGTGATCCTCGCAGCGAGCCTACTGCACGCAGAAGTAGGACGATGATGGAGCTTGATGCTCTAGGTGCACGATGAGGCCTCTCTCATCTAGACAGACTTTGAGGTCCTGTTCCGCTCAGAGTTCGTCTCAGCCACCCTCCGTGCGGTGCACATCTTGGAGCTTCTTCAGCTGCGGCAGGGCAGCTTGACGGTCGCCTAATACTCGGTGAGATTCACCGATCTCTCGCGCTACTCGACCGACATGGTATGGGACCCGTTCTTCCAGGCCCGGAACATTGAGCAGGGATTGAGACGCGAGATCAGGGCATCACTGATCTCCCTCAGCATCTCGACCCAGGCAGGAGTACTGGAGCGAGCCCTTTTGACCGAGAGCTTTCTTGCTAAGACTTCTCCAGCGGCGAGACCTACCGCGGGGCGACACGTAGCAGAGTCTTCCACAGCGGGAAGTCGACGGATGACTCATGGCTCCAGGCAGACCAGACCCTCATGCAGACGACCTCAGGACACTGGCTCAACGGTGCGGGGCACACAACGTGGAGCCAGTCTTTCGAGAGGCAGGCAATGCTACACTTGCGGCGGGCAGGGTCACATGGCTCGTGACTTCCCGACCCACCGTGCCGAGGAGCAGCAGACAGTTGAGGGGCCACCTAGGCAGAGGCAGAGGGTCGACCGTGGCGGTCCGCAGGGAGGAGGCATACAAGGCAGAGGAGCTGGCCGAGCAGCAGGTGGTGGGCGACGCTTTGAGGCTCTACCACCACCACCACCAGGAGGGCCGCCCCGACCACAGGGAGCTGGTGGGTAGATACAGGCACAACTCTAGGAAGCGGAGGCCTATGACCACGGCGCACCTGAGATGATTCGAGGTACGATCTGTGTCTATTCCACCCTTGCTGCAGTTCTTATAGACACAGGAGCGAGTAACTCTTTCATAGCTGCTGCACTTGTTCGGAGCTTGGAGATTCCGACAGAGCCGTTGGCTCGATCCTTATGGATAGAGACTCCTACGGGAGCAGACTCGACGATTACGCACTGGTGCCGATAGTGTGAGCTTACTCTGGGAGGCGAGAGCTTCAGCTGGGATCTTATTGTAGTGGCATCAAGGCCTTACGACATCATCTTGGGCATTGATTGGTTATCTACAGTCCATGCACAGATTGAATGTATTAGGCGCAAGGTGTGATGTGTACGCACCGACGAGAGCAGGTTCACCTTCACCGGCGAGAAGGGAGCCTTCGCAGCACAGGATGGACTCTCGCAGAGGAGAGGACAACCCATCACTCATCAGTTGGCTAGCCTCATCGTAGGAGCTGTTGACGTGCAGAGTCCTAGTTTTCCTGCAGTGGTGGATCAGTATGCATACGTCTTTCCCGAAGACGTTCCAGGACTACCTCCTCGCAGAGAGGTAGACTTCCATATCGACCTATACCCTAGGACAACCCCGATATCGACTCCAGCATATCGGATGGCCCCCGCTGAGCTTCGAGAGCTACGGGTACAGTTGGAGGACTTGCAGGGAAAGGGTTTCATCCGACCTAGTGTTTCACCCTAGGCTTCACCGATTTTGTTCGCCAAGAAGGCGGATGGGAGCTTGTGACTTTGTGTCGATTATTGGCGCCTTAACCAGGTGACAGTGAGGAACAAGTATCCGCTACCGAGGATTGATGACCTCTTCGATCAGCTCAAGGGAGCATGGTGGTTCTCAAAGATAGACCTCAGGTCAGGCTATCATCAGCTCAGAGTTCGGGACGAGGACGTGCAGAAGACGGCCTTCAGATGTCGGTATGGCCACTATGAGTTCTTGGTTATTACATTTGGCATAACCAATGCTCCAACAGTGTTCATGGGCCTCATGAACAGGATCTTCCAGCCATACCTTGATCGATTTGTCATAGTCTTCATAGACGACATTTTGATATACTCGACGACTGAGGAGGAGCACGCTTACCACTTGAGGGTTGTACTAGACACACTCCGAGAGCACCATCTTTATGGAAATCTCTCGAAGACTCAGTTCTGGATACGTGAGGTCCACTTCTTGGGACACGTCATCTCTGAGGTGGGAGTTGCAGTGGATCCTGCGAAGATCGAAGCGATGCTAGCTTGGGAGCCACCCAGGAGCGTGACAGAGGTGCGGAGTTTCTTGGGACTAGCTGGATACTATCGGAGATTCGTTCCAGACTTCTCCAGAGTTGCGGAATGATGTACATGGATTTTTACATATATTTTTATAACTTTCTAACATAGTTTTAATTAATTAGTTTAACCAATTTTTATATTTTTAGTTTATTTTTGTAGTTTTGTAGTAATTTAGGTATTTTGATAATTTTTAGTTAATTTATATACTAATATTAGTAATTTAGTATTTCTATTAGTCATATTAATTTTATATATTATATTTAACACTATATTATTATTATTAGTTTCACTAATTTTAGTTTAGTTTATTTTATTAATTTTTATTAGTATGTATATTTTAATTTGTATTTTTTATTTCATTATTTGGTTGAATTAATAAAATAGTATTTGGTATTAGTTTATAGTAATATTATATTTAATTAGTTTTTTTTAATTCAAAATTAACATTTTTTTTCTTTTGTTTTATTTTTATTTTTTATCCCCCCTAACTACCCAGGCCAACCCCCTCCCCTTGACCCGCTCCACTTATCCACGCCCCTCCCCATTTTTCTCTCCCGCTGGAACTGCCGCCTCCATTCTCCTCCGTGAAACCTGCGCGCCCCCTCATCCCATTTAACCGACCCCCTGCCTATCCTTTACTACCCGGCGGAATCCCCCTCCCCCTCCATCTCTCTCCACGCCGCTGCTCCCCAAACGACCTCCTTTTCTACCCGGCTGGACCCGCCACCCCCCTCCTCCCCTTCTCTCCCGCTGGACCCATCGCTCCCCTTACTCACCCGCGACCCTCGCGCTCCCCCTCGCCCAAGTCCCCAGCACCCTCACCTGAAGCCGCTCGGCCTCCCCTTCCATTCCCAGCACCCAGCCCCACCGGACCCAGCCGCTCCCCTCTCGGCCGCCAGCCCATTTCACCCCGCCGGACCCAGCCGCTCCCCTCACGGCAGCGCCTGCGGGCCGCTTCTCCACTCACCTCCGCACTCCATTCCCAGCGCCCACAGCCATCTTCCTTTTCTTCCCTTCTCCACCCGCCACCCTCCTTCCCTTTCTCCCCCTGAACCCGTAGCACCCCACATCTCCCTGGCCCCCCTATCTACCCAGCCGAACCCGTCTCTCCCCCCTCTGCCGGCTGGAACCGCCGCCCCCATCTCCTCATCTTCTCATTATCTTCTTTTTATTTTTTTATCTCTTTTCTTTCTATCTTCTATCTTCTCTAATTTTATCTTTTTTTTATCTTTCTTTTTCTTCTTTCTTTCCTGTTTATTTAATTTCTTTTCTCTTCTCATTTTCTTCTATTCCTTTTCTAATTTTTCACGCATCAACCAGCGGAACCATCACCAAGAGCGCAGCGGAGGTTCGAACTCATCATCGACGCAGCGGAGGATTGGAACGTTCACTTGGCTTCCGAAGATTCACATCGCACGGCGAGAGCGAGCGCAGATCAAAACATATTTTTCAGCGACGCGGTGGTTTGATTCGGGTGCGGCATCAGCAACTGCACGGAGCGGAGCGATGGTTATTGTTTTGCGATCGTTGACGACGTCTCGCGATGACAATTACGACGACATGAGCACGGTGATTTCTGTTTATTATTTTATGTGCTGCTTTGTCGTCATGATGGCGGGTTAATTCATTGATGTCGGAGTTGTGACGAAAGTGATGGTGAATGCATGTCTTTAATTTATTTCTACGTTTGATTGCATTTTAAATTAATTTTAATTGGTTGTTTATTTAATTAATTATATCTGCGTTTAAATTAATTGTCATTTGGGCTCTGCACACGTGCTTTGGTGCTCGTTCGTGTGATACCTAATAAGTAATCACAAACGGGAGTTCATCAGAGAATTTATTTATCTGGAATTCGATCAAGCGCGCGATCGAATTTTGAATAAATAAATATATTAATTGAAAAATTAATATTTTGTGTGCGCTCTCCTTCAAACTTGCATGAGTGATACATAATAAGTAATCTCATGTGAGCGAACCCAACGCAGGTAGATACTTCGACTTTGTGAGAAACGGGTCGTTGTATTTCACCAAGTGATTCAGTGCTTTAATGACGCACAAATTATTCGTCAGGACAGAGAACGAAATGACGGATAATTTGTGTAAACATTAAAATATTGTCTAACATCAGAGAACGAGACCAGATAGTATTTTGATTAAATTTGGAATCGGTGATAATTGAATAAATAAATATTCAAATGTGGGAATTAAATAATTGACATTGCATGCACTTGAACGGACGTCACGACTCTGACACTTCCATCTCCGCCAGTTTCTTTCATAGCTTAATTCACTTAGATAGTTTAGTCAATTTAAATAGTCATTTTTAAAATAGTCATTTAGGTTTTTTAGAACTTAGTAGTAATCACACAATTAAAGCCCATCCGCCTGAACATTCCTCCAAAAGGATATTTCTAGTGTCTACTCACATTCTCTCTGTGGTTCGACTCTGCTCGCCACTTCTACAGTAGTTAGTAGGTAAATAAATATTGCAAATTTGAACGCGTTGCGACGCGCGTGCCAAATTTCTGGCGCCGTTGCCGGGGAGAATAGTAGCATTAGGAGTTCCTTTAAAAGAGTAATTTAGTTCAAAAATTAAAAAAAAAATTATAAAAAAAAACCAACAAAAAAACAACAGTTTACTACTCTGGGAATTTTTCATTGCAGGAATTTTCAAGACACCCAGGAGCTCGGAATGACGTGGGCCGCACCACACCATTACAACCAGTACCCGCCCTATGCAGCCCCGACTCAAGGTATGACATATAACGATTCACCGCCCATGATCTATCCAGGTAATCCCGTTTATTTCAATGATCTTTATTCAAGTCCATGCTATGATCCATATGAGAACATTTCATCATGCTATGAAACAAGTCCTTATACATCTGTTAATCATTTTCAAAGTCAATGCATTCCTGAAAATTTAGAACTTGACAATTCATGTCAAACAAATGATTCAATAATTGAACACAAGTTGCATTGTGCTATCACTGAGACCAATCAGAGGTTTGAACTTCAAGATGAATGCAATGCAAAGTTGCTTTCCTCAACAAAAGATCTAGAAAATCAATTGAATAATTTAGTAGATCATATGAATCATATTTCCGAACTAGCTGCTTCATTACCCCTTGATGATCTAATTCAAAACAATTCTTTTGAGGAGAGTGCAATAGAGGTTCCATTTGAACCACATCTATGTCCCGAGTCTGATAATGGGATTGATCTGGCTTCTTATCATACAATTTATGACTCCCCTCCATCACAAAATAATTCTTCCAATCTAATCACATTTCAAGAATATGAGAGTTTGGTCTTCCGCCCTGTTGAACATACTGTTCCCTCGGAAAATGTGATTTCATGTCCTTCTTCTATGAATTCACAACCTAGTCATCCCAAAGTGAAAAAGGACACATTCAATGTATATCAAACTACGCCTTTTGAGGATGAAGAGGACATTGAACTAGGACCATTCTTTACCATGATAGATTTAGAATTGAACCAAGAGACATTGGATTGCCACACTCAAGAGGACATCACTTCAAATGACATCGAATCACCTCTTTATGAAAATCTTTGTGAGTCCGAAACTTTTTCTAAAATGGAGACATCTGAAACATTTCTGGAGTCGAAGAATCAATCAGCATTGGTGGAAGAGAACACTCATAATTTTCTAGAAACAATGGAAGAATGGGATTTCTTGGAGGATCCTGATTTCGTGGTGACACATGCACCAATAGAGAAAAATGATGAGGGTGATATAGAAGAAAATATTGAAAAAGATGTCATTCTTGACACAATGGAGTCATCTGCTCCAATTGAAATACCCATATATTCTAACAATATTTTTGACCTTGGCACAATCAATGAAACCATCGAGCATGAATTGAGTTGGAAACCAATATATTTCCCCGTGCTAGTGGTTGGGTGTGAAAACGAATTGGGATACATCATCAACCCAGATACTACATTCAAGGATATGATGGATATAAGCCGACCGCTGAAGGAGTCTAGTAATGGCACTTTTTCACTTGTGTATGTTCAAGGAGCTTGCAGGATAAACTCTTCTTCAACGAATGGATTCCGCACTCCTACTGAAAAAGAAGCAGATGCATGGTTTACATTTCCGTTCGATCCTGGTGGAGTTTCAATAACGTCTGGCTGAAGACGAAGTAAACTTAGCGCTCAATGGGAGGCAACCCATCATTTTTTTGTTTTCTTTTCACTGCATTTCATTTCATTTCATTTAGTTTTATTTTAAATAAAATGGCATGCATTTACAACAATCTGTTTTCTCCCGGCACAGTAGTGGATTTAAATTCATCTTAAATATTTTTATCATCCACATTTTTTTTATTATGGTGTGACTTCTTTGATATGATGCGAGTATGTGCTGTCAATGTGTAGGTTTTACAGGTATACCATTTCTGGAGCTTCATCGGATACAAACAACCTCTCCGCATCAATCTGCACTTACACAGGGAAGTGTTCTATTTTTTTCCCCATATTTTATGCTTCCAAAAACACCATGTAAAAAAAATGAAAAAAAGAGAAAATTTTGAAAAATGAAAAAAAACTAACATTCTTGTCATTGATGAACCCACATAAAAGCTATTGTATTCTTGTCGCAACATAGTTGGGAACATACCACTTGTGTCCCTAGGCAGTTTGAGCACCTGATTCTTGTTTTGGAATTATCTGATCCTTTCCCTCATGACTTAGATGATTGCTGATATTATTTCATGCTTCGAAAATGTTTTTCAAAAACTTGTATATTTTTACACTTATTCGCACTCATGATCATCTGTGCTGTCCAAAATTATATTTCCATACCCGTGAGGACTCTGAGCTATTTTACAATCATCTCTTATTTCTCTTATTTCTTGAGGGAATCTCAGCCATGTTTTGTCTGCTAGAACTTGCCATGTTTTTTCCATCAAAGCGATAGGAATTTTTGAAAGTTGTACTAAAATGATCAAGGCATCTGTTTGATATTTTAGCCCCGTTGACCCACTGAGCCACCCAAACATTTTCTCCTTCGTATAGCCCTTAGAAGCCATGCAGGAGCCTTTTAGGATGAGCCCAAGCCGATACCCTTCCCTACCAATTTCTTGAATTTTTGCATGATGATTTCAATCTAAGTGTGGGGGAGAGAGACTTACTCATGGAGAGGGTTCTTCGAGGGGCAGTGAGTCATTTGATGTACATGGATTGACATTATCCCATACTGATCATATGAGTTCTTTTTCACAGTAGCCACATTCATTTCATATTATTTTGATATAGGAATATAGAATCCTTTTCAGTTCCAACAATGAGTACATTGGTGGTCATTACGCGGTAACCCTCGACTTTGGGGATACCTATTAAAGTGATGATCCATTACTCCAGGAACTAGAAAGTTTTCTATATGACCTACCTTTATTGAGATGTTACATCGTATACGCTACTTGTGTACCTTTCTTTGGGATTATTGTCTGACATTTATTTCATGGGGTTTTGGAACTGATACTCAGTTGTTTTTCCTACCCATCTTATTTGAGTGAGTTGTGTAAAAAAAAAAGAGCGAAACATTGGATTATCAAATGCTTGGGGACAAGCAGTGTTTTAATTGTGGGGGAGCGAGAGTTTGAGGGAGACATTTAGATTGACTTATCATGCATTTATTTCAAGATTCAACCCTCCTTTTTACCAAAAAGATGTCAATTTTTTTTAACCCACCGTCCCACAGCTTCAGAAACATTTGAACCTCATGTAAAGTCCTTGAGATTGGTACATTCTTTTGATTTCCACTAGTGGAGATGTGAAATTCATGGCAAGCCTATGGTAAGCCTGCATGTGTATGAGAACTGAGAAAAACTTTGATCAAATCTTTTCGAGCGATGAGTGTAATGGCAAGGTAGGTCAAATGATTGATGAGTGCACATACTTGTTTTCAAAAAATGCAAGTGAAAGAAAAAATTGTTTTTGAAACTAAAGTTTTAAATGAAGCATGATATATTATGAGGAAAGAGATTGGAAAATTTTGAACATGTAATTTTGATGTTTTGATTTGTCTGCGGCCACTTGTGTTCTCTTTCTGATTGTTTTTCCCAGGAGTGCAAAAGTTTAAGTGTGGGGGATTTGATGTACATGGATTTTTACATATATTTTTATAACTTTCTAACATAGTTTTAATTAATTAGTTTAACCAATTTTTATATTTTTAGTTTATTTTTGTAGTTTTGTAGTAATTTAGGTATTTTGATAATTTTTAGTTAATTTATATACTAATATTAGTAATTTAGTATTTCTATTAGTCATATTAATTTTATATATTATATTTAACACTATATTATTATTATTAGTTTCACTAATTTTAGTTTAGTTTATTTTATTAATTTTTATTAGTATGTATATTTTAATTTGTATTTTTTATTTCATTATTTGGTTGAATTAATAAAATAGTATTTGGTATTAGTTTATAGTAATATTATATTTAATTAGTTTTTTTTAATTCGAAATTAACATTTTTTTTCTTTTGTTTTATTTTTATTTTTTATCCCCCCTAACTACCCAGGCCAACCCCCTCCCCTTGACCCTCTCCACTTATCCACACCCCTCCCCATTTTTCTCTCCCGCTGGAACTGCCGCCTCCCTTCTCCTCCGTGAAAACTGCACGCCCCCTCATCCCATTTAACCGACCCCCTGCCTATCCTTTACAACCCGGCGGAATCCCCCTCCCCCTCCATCTCTCTCCACGCCGCTGCTCCCCAAACGACCTTCTTTTCTACCCGGTTGGACCCGCCACCCCCCTCCTCCCCTTCTCTCCCGCTGGACCCATCGCTCCCCTTACTCACCCGCGACCCTCGCGCTCCCCCTCGCCCAAGTCCCCAGCACCCTCACCTGAAGCCGCTCGGCCTCCCCTTCCATTCCCAGCACCCAGCCCCGCCGGACCCAGCCGCTCCCCTCTCGGACGCCAGCCCATTTCACCCCGCCGGACCCAGCCGCTCCCCTCACGGCAGTGCCTGCGGGCCGCTTCTCCACTCACCTCCGCACTCCATTCCCAGCGCCCACGGCCATCTTTCTTTTCTTCCCTTCTCCACCCGCCGCCCTCCTTCCCTTTCTCCCACTGAACCCGTACCACCCCACATCTCCCTGGCCCCCCTATCTACCCAGCCGAACCCGTCGCTCCCCCCTCTGCCGGCTGGAACCGCCACCCCCATCTCCTCATCTTCTCATTATCTTCTTTTTATTTTTTTATCTCTTTTCTTTCTATCTTCTATCTTCTCTAATTTTATCTTTTTTTTATCTTTCTTTCTCTTCTTTCTTTCCTGTTTATTTAATTTCTTTTCTCTTCTCATTTTCTTCTATTCCTTTTCTAATTTTTCACGCATCAACCAGCGGAACCATCACCAAGAGCGCAACGGAGGTTCGAACTCATCATCGACACAACGGAGGATTGGAACGTTCGCTTGGCTTCCGAAGATTCACATCGCACGGCGAGAGCGAGCGCAGATCAAAACATATTTTTCAGCGACGCGGTGGTTTGATTCGGGTGCGGCATCAGCAACTGCACGGAGCGGAGCGATGGTTATTGTTTTGCGATCGTTGACGACGTCTCGCGGTGACAATTACGACGACATGAGCACAGTGATTTCTGTTTATTATTTTATGTGCTGCTTTTTCGTCATGATGGCGGGTTAATTCATTGATGTCGGAGTTGTGACGAAAGTGATGGTGAATGCATGTCTTTAATTTATTTCTACGTTTGATTGCCTTTTAAATTAATTTTAATTGGTTGTTTATTTAATTAATTATATCTGCGTTTAAATTAATTGTCATTTGGGCTCTGCACACGTGCTTTGGTGCTCGTTCGTGTGATACCTAATAAGTAATCACAAACGGGAGTTCATCAGAGAATTTATTTATCTGGAATTCGATCAAGCGCGTGATCGAATTTTGAATAAATAAATATATTAATTGAAAAATTAATATTTTGTGTGCGCTCTCCTTCAAACTTGCATGAGTGATACCTAATAAGTAATCTCATGTGAGCGAACCCAACGTAGGTAGATACTTCGACTTTGTGAGAAACGGGTCGTTGTATTTCACCAAGTGATTCAGTGCTTTAATGACGCACAAATTATTCGTCAGGACAGAGAACGAAATGACGGATAATTTGTGTAAACATTAAAATATTGTCTAACATCAGAGAACGAGACCAGATAGTATTTTGATTAAATTTGGAATCGGTGATAATTGAATAAATAAATATTCAAATGTGGGAATTAAATAATTGACATTGCATGCACTTGAATGGACGTCACGACTCTGACACTTCCATCTCCGCCAGTTTCTTTCATAGCTTAATTCACTTAGATAGTTTAGTCAATTTAAATAGTCATTTATAAAATAGTCATTTAGGTTTTTTAGAACTTAGTTGTAATCACACAATTAAAGCCCATCCTCCTGAACATTCCTCCAAAAGGATATTTCTAGTGTCTACTCACATTCTCTCTGTGGTTCGACCCTGCTCGCCACTTCTACAGTAGTTAGTAGGTAAATAAATATTGCAAATTTGCACGCGTTGCAACGCGCGTGCCACGACACCACTATCAGCTTTGACGAAGAAGGGGAAACCCTTTGTGTGGTCAGACAGATGTCACCAGAGCTTCCAGGAGCTGAGACAGAGATTGACTAGCGCACCTATCTTGAGGTTTCCTGAGGAGGGAGTAGGGTACGTAGTCTACTGCGATGCATCAGGGACCGGACTCGGATGTGTCCTGATGAAGGAGCGGGCAGTGATCGCCTATGGATCACGTCAGTTGAGGCTGCATGAGCAAAACTACACTACCCATGACCTGGAGTTAGCAGCAGTGGTCTTCGCTCTGAAGACATGGAGACACTATCTGATGGGCGAGCGCTTTACAGTCTCTTCTGACCATCAGAGTCTCAGGTACATCTTCTCGTAGAAGGACCTGAACCTGAGACAGCGGCGATGGCTCGAGTTTCTCTAGGACTATGAATTTGAGATAGTTTATACTCCTAGGAAGGGGAACATGGTGGCCGATGATCTCAGCAGGAGGACGGGCATTCAGCTACTTGAGGTGGCGACAGAGAAGCTAGCCGCTTTTCAGATATCCTTCGTGGATAGAGATGGAGTAGCCTTCCTCTAGTATCTCACAGTCACCCCTCCACTACTACAGCGGGTCAGAGAGGCACAGCGTGGGGACGCTGACGGTGAGACGTGGCGTGCACAGATATCCTAGGGACAGACACCTGATGGATTTTCCTTTGGAGCAGGGCACGTCATACTTTTCAGAGGACGTACCTTGGTACCATTCTCTTTACGAGAGGAGGTGCTGAGAGAGTTTCACACTAATCCTTTGGCAGTATATCCTGGAGTGGCGAAGATGTACCAGGACCTCAGAAGACAGCACTGGTGGCCAGACATGAAGAAGGTTGTGGAAGGGTTCGTTTCTCGATGCCTCACCTGCCAGCAGGTGAAGGCAGAGCATCAGGTACCAGCGGGCTTGGTACATCCCTTGGAGGTCCCAGAGTGGAAGTGGGATGGCATATCTATGGACTTCGTGATTGGACTTCCATAAACTTCCAGATGTCACGACTCCATTTGGGTGATTGTTGATCGACTCACCGAGTCGGCTCACTTCTTACCCATCAGAGAGAAGGGCTCAGTGGAGAGCTTGGGGCGTCTCTACATTCAAGAGATTGTACGGATTCACGGTGTTCCATCATCTATCGCCTCCGATCGAGATTCTCGCTTTACTTCCCGGCTTTGGAAGGGGTTGTAGGAGGCATTCGGGACGCAGCTACGTATGAGCACTGCCTTTCACCCTCAGACGGATGGTCAGACGGAGAGGACCATTCAGACTCTCGAGGACATGCTCCGCGCATGTGTCCTCGACTTTGGTCGTACCTAGGAGGACCACCTACCCTTGGTGGAGTTCGCGTACAATAATAGCTACCACTCCACCATCGGGATGGCACCATATGAGGTGATGTATGACATACCTTGCAGATCTCCTTTGTACTGGACAGACCCTGGGGAGTCAGCACTTGTGGGACCAGAGATGGTCCGGGCCACGATAGAGAAGGTCTAGGTCATCCAGGAGCGGATGAGGACAGTTCAGAGCCGGAATAAGTCTTATGATGATAGGAGGCGAAGGCCACTGGAGTTCGAGGATGGCGACCATGTCTTCTTGCGTGTCTCACCTCGACGTGGATTACAGAGATTTGGCCGAGGCGGAAAGTTGTGTCCACGATTCATTGGACCATTCCAGGTCATCGGCAGGATTGGCGAGGTGGCTTATCGCCTGGCTCTACCACCTTAGTTGCACCGGGTGCACGACGTCTTCCACGTATTCCAGCTGAGGAGATACGTGCATGACCCGACACACATCATTGACCATGGGGAGCTAGATGTGGATGATGGGGTGACCTTTGTGGAGGTCCCGGTGGAGATCGAAGATCGACAGGAGCGGGTCCTACGTGGACGATCGATTCCTCTTGTGCAAATTAGATGTCAGCACGGGAACCTCCATGAGAGCACTTGGGAGCGGGAGGCTCAGATGCGTGCTCAATACCCACATTTGTTTCCCTAGTTTATGATGTATCTTTACGGGGACGTAAATCCTTGAGGTGGGAGTGATGTAAAGACCGGAAAAATTCAAGGAAATTTTTTTTGTCAATTTTCTTTGGATTTTTACAAGAACGCAGTTTCTGACGGCACCTGATTCCGAGGCCCGGTGTGCCCGGAATCATTTTCCAAAGTTTGACTTGGGTACATTCAGTGAACGAACGAGCGGGTTTTTCTAACTTTTGAACCGGTTCTCAGAATCGAATTCTGAGGGCACCGATGGAATCGCAGCGCCGGTATTTTCTTAGAAACGCCTCTTCCGGAGTTGCGTTTTCTCGGATGTGGTTTTTAATTTTTGGGCTTAAAGTTAAGAAATAAAAGAATTGGTACGACAAACTTTATTTTATTTCACTTAAAGCCACTTGAAAGCCACTTTAAGCTGCTTAAGCTGAGTTGAAGCGGATAGGGTGCTATCCAAAAATATCCTACCATCTTGGTAGGATATTTGTGAGGTGGGGCACACACGAGCCCCACCGTTTCTTTTCCGCTAAGTAACGCACCCGCGAAAACCCGTCATTATGAAAGTCAACTGACGCGTTTTCTTAATTTCTTAACGCACCAATTAATTGGATGGTTAACTTCGTGAATTAATTCTATGAATTAATTTAATCGTTTCTTAACCTGTTTACAATCCGATTGAGTAATAATAAAACAAGACCAACGCACGACTTCTGGAGAAATGCTCGTTGAGAGGTTTTGACAAACTTTGTGCCTTCATCCTTCTTTGCGAAGAACGCGAAGAATGCAAAGAATGCGAAGAACGCAAAGAACACCGTCACCCTCGGAGATCGACGACGCTTCTTCCGAGACGTTCTTCCCCGCAACGATATCCGATCACAAACTGCTTGAGGTAGGAGATTTCGAATTCTCTTTTTAATTTCTTGGTGGTTTATAAAAACATTATGGATTTAATTAATATAATTAAATATACATGTTCTTGAACCTCGGAGTTCGTCGATGCGATACCGTATTCCGCGACGACGTGACGCCCTTCTGCGACGACGCGACACCCTTACGTGGCGATCAATTCCGCGAAGAACGCGCGTGCGACGACTTGACGAGGTAGGGGTTTGTTATGAAATAATTTATATTCCCGTGATTGTTTCTTTAAAAACGAAGAACCCAGATCAAGTTCAATTTTAATTCTATTAAAATTGTGCCTGGCTTGTTGTACAAGTTTTGAATATTTTATTCCCGATTATTATCACCTAACGCAGAGGGTGCAGGCCAAACAAACACGGCCCGACAACCCTCAGCAGTTCTTCGTTGTTGTGCGGATAGGCGGGCGATGAAAAAACATGCCGCAGGGGTGATTCGTTGATTCCGAAGTGAAGAACGGAACCCGAGAGGAGCTACGGCGCAGACGAGAGAGAAATCGGACCACCAGAGCAACTCCGGTGGCCCGCGGAACCCACCGGCAGCGCCGGCGGTCGGAGGCGGCGGCGCCCCGACGCGACCCCAGACAGGGCCGCCGCGGCTGAAGCCGCGGCGGAGGCGGCCAGCGGACTAGCGGCCGCGCGGGTCCGGCATGCACGGGGCGTGGCAAAGCCGCGTCCGCTGAATTCCAGCGCGGCCCCACGTGGGCCGCGACACTTCCATCCCGCGGGGGCAGCGCCCTGCGGCTCCCTCGCTCGGCCGTTCGGCCGAGCCGAGCCGGGACGGACCGACCGGCTGGGTCGCGCCCTGGCTGGACCAGGCCGCGCGGAACCAGGTCCAACCCGGACCCGGGTCGGGTCGACCCGGTTCGGGCCGACCCAGGGGGGGGGGGGGGGGGTCGGGCCGGGTCAGTCCGGGCCCAGACTGTCTTCGGACCGTTTTTGGTCTTTTACCTGTATCTTGAGATACGGGCCTCCGAACGACACGCCGTCAGCGGCGATGCGATCCTTGGATCGAGTCGGTCGTTTCGGTATATCACACTCAAGGTTTCGGAATACTTTGGGTTCAGCCGGGTTGGTTCGTACCCAAAACCAACCGGGCCTTCGGAGCGGAAACGCTCATATCTTGAGCTTCGGACGTCCGATTGACGTGCCGTCGACTTCTTTGAATTCCTCTAAGTGAGAAGGATCTATTGGAATACTCCCCCCATGGTTTGGACGCAGGTGGAGTATGGTCGGGTTGGTTTTGCCTTAAAAAAACCAACCGGGGCCCTGGGACGAAAAAGCCAATAACTCTCAGACTGGGCGTCCGATTGACGCGTCGTCTGCGACGTTGAGTTCCTGATGACGATACGGAACTTTTGGATACATCAACTCTGGGCTATGTGTCCGTTGATGTATCAGACTCTCGGCTCGTGGAGCGGACCCTCCCGAACGAGCTTGCTGTGTGCGGGAACCCTGGTGCTGGCTACGACTGCTACTGTGACGACGACGACTGTGCAGAGATCTTCAGTGGATTCGAGGATGACGACTACAGCACTCAGCGATCCTTTGTGGGTCAGTGCTACCGATTCTATGTGGGTCTGATCCTCTGTGGGTCAGCGCTCAACGGTCCTATGTGGGCCAGCGCCTACAGGTCCTGTGTGGGCCCGATCCTGTGTGGGTCTTTGCGGGGGTTAGTTACCTATCGATCCTTTGTGGGTCAGATCCTTTGTGGGTCATTGCGGGGGTTAGTACCTATCGATCCTTTGTGGGTCCGACGACTTAGATGGATCAGTGATCATGTCTATCGTCATTTGAAGAAGTATATCTGTGTGAGCTGAAACTCTGTTTTACTTTCCTTTGTGGATTGTGTTGTGCTATCCTTTATGGATTTACGTTTTACATTCCTTTGTGGATTGTGTTGAGCTATCCTGTGTGGATTTAAGTTTTACCTTCCTTTGTGGATTGTGTTGAGCTATCCTGTGTGGATTTTACGTTTTGCTTTCCTGTGTGGACTGGGTTGTACTTGAGCTCAGATGTTGGAGACGAGCGAGAATTGATGACTTAGGTATATGTATGGGCATATACCTAAGCAGTGTCGGATGTTACTTCTTGATTGTATCTTTCCTTTGTTGTTTATCGTTTGTGAATTTTTGGAGACCTTTGGGGGTCTCGGGGTCCCTACTGAGTAGCTTATACTCAACCCTGCACGGGCTATGCCCTCACTACGTTGTGTTGGTTGCAGACGACGGAAAACGCTAATCGTGGTGGAGGCTTGCAGAGCAGGATGGTACCTGGAGGTGGACCACTGGGCGGGACGCACTCGGAGCGGTCGGCTGGACCCAAGGAGCAGTGGAGGCTTTCTATACTCACCCTTCAGGTGGGACTTCCAGAGGATGGCTCGACGTTGCGGCTTTACTTTTCAGTTGTTGTTTTTCCCCTTTCAGTTGTACTTTACAGTTGGGCTTGTATTTCTGGCCCCCTTTACTTTTCCACACTTACTGTTGTACCATATTTTACTTAGTGTTTACTTATTCCGCTTGCTTACTCTGTAGTGCTTGTTTACTTTTCAAAGGAAATGCCTTCCCTTTTACTGGTATTTTACGCCTTGGTGCTAGTCGCCAGCCCCTGGCCTATGGAAGGCGGGCTTGGGGTAGTCACGGCATGGGCCCCGAGGACGGGTCGTAAGAAGCACGTCGTTGGAGAACTCCCGCGTCGGTGTCTCTTCCCTTGTCGCGGAGGAGAAAGGGGATGGAAAAACCGGAGTCGCTGAGTCGTTGCTCTTCCTCGAAGTCTTGGCGTTCTTCAACGAAGAAGATGAATTTCCCCCAGAGAATAGAGCTCTCTTCCCAATATCCTCACACAACAAGCCAACATAATAAAATAAGGACTCCCCTTATTTTATTCTTTTCCCATGCTTTTCAAAAAAAAAAATTCAATATTGAATTCACATAATTAATTAATCTTGAGTTGTCAAATTTAATGGGGTGTTATGTTGGAAATATTAATGTGTAAGAGGAGAAGCCACATAATCAAAAACAAGGGAGGTTTAAAGGGATTTTAAGGGGTTATGGGGAATGTGAAAATATGGGGGCTCGTGTGGGCCCCACCTCTCCTTTATCCTCTCAAGAGAAGTTAGCAACCTAGTGGGTCCCACCCCAACTTCCACACATAGGTTATAATCACTTAGAAAAAAAATAAAACTGCAACACATATTTTATTTCAATCTTCAATTAAACCACTTTTTTTAAACAACTCCTCCCAAGAAAACGCACCTTCGGAAAAGGTCCTCTTAAGAAAATACCACCACTGCGGTTTCATCGGTGCCCTCAGATTTCGATTCTGAGCACCGGTTCAAAAGATAGAAAAACCCACTCGTTCGTTCACTAAACGTACCTGAGCTAAACTATGGAAAATGATTCCGGGAACACCGGGCCTCAGAATTAGGTGCTGTTAGAAACTTCGTACTCCTAAAATCCCAAAGAAATTAAGAAAAAAATTTCCTTTAAATTTACGGGTCTTTAAATTACTCGCACCTCAGGGATTTACGTCCCTGTAAAGCTACATCATAAACTAAGGAAACAAAAGGAGGTACCGAGCATGCAACTGAGCCTCCCACTTCAATGTTCTCTCCTGGAGGTTCTCGTGCTACCATTAAAAGTGCACAAGAGGAATCGACTGTCCTCATAGGACCCACTCCTGTCGATCCTCAATCTCCATCGGGACCTCCGCAAATGTAGCCCCATCATCGATTTCTAGCTCCCCGTGATCGATGATATGGGTTGGGTCGTGCACGTATCTCCTCATCTGAGATACGTGGAAGACGTCATGCGCCCGGTGCAACTGAGGTGGATGGGTCAAGCGGTAAAACACTTCGCCTACACTATTGAGGACCTAGAAGGGTCCGATGAACCTCAAAGATAACTTTCCGCCTGGTCCAAATCTCCGTAATCCACGTCGAGGTGAGACCTGTAAGAAAACGTTGTCGCCATCCACAAAATCTAGTGGTCTTTGTCTCCTATCAGATTAGAACTACTATTTGTACTGTGTAGTCTTCATCCGATCCTGGATGAACTGCGCTTCCTCTATCGTAGTCTGAACTATCTCTGGTCCTACAAGAGCTGCTAAGATTTATCCTTTGCCGATAAGAGAAATCGAGTCTCATCCCCTGGACGAACCACGTTCTTTTCCTAATACAGTCTATCCTGACATGAATGATACTAATCCATGCCATGGATGACGTTTTAATGCCTCGACGCTATTGCCAAAAGATTCAATCATTACTCTCACCTCCAAGGGTTGAGTCACACTGTCGGCATCAGTGTGTGGTAACTGGGTCTCCTCCAGTAGGAATATCAAAAGTGAGGGTCAAGTCAACAGTTTAAACTGGAACCACTAAGTACACAAAAAGGAAGGAAGAAAATGTCACAAGTACAAGTGTTTTTTATTACGGCAGCTCGAATTACATAGACATATAGCAACTACAAACATCAACAATGACAACAAGGAAACTAGAAGCACCAAGATCAAAGGTCTCCATGCCTGGAACTAGTCCCACTATTGTACGCATGCTTCCGGAGCTCCATAGTCATATTCTTCAGCTACCTGAAGTTGAGCTCTCCCATGTCCACCTGTTCCCTGCAGTCGGGGTGGACCTCGTGGTGGTGGTGGTGGAAAAACCTCGAAGCATCGTCCACCTCCAACTGCACGGACAGCTCCCCTGCCTCGATCTTCTTCTTCTTGCGGTCCGCCTCGATCGAACCTCTGCCTCTTCCTGGGAGGTCCTTCGTTTATCTACTGATCATCTAAATTGCGGGTCGGACAGTCATGTTCCATGTGACCAACCCCTCCGCAGGAGTAACACTTTCCTCTCCTAGTAAGTCGTTCTCCACCCCGGGTGCCTCGCACACATAATCATGTGTCATGCGGTCGACCACCTATAGGTCTGGTCCTCTTGGACCTTTGCATCATTTGTCTACTTCCCGCTGCAGAAGACTATGCTGCATTCCAGCTAGTGGTGGGTACTGCTACTAGAGACTACTCAACAAGGAAACTCTCCACTAAGATGGCTCGCTCCAACACCCCTCTCTACGTCGGGATACTGTGAGAAAAAAATGAAGCTCTAATCTATCGCCTGAGCCCCTGCTCAAAGGTTCGGGCCCTAAAGAATGAGTCTCGTACCATATCAGTGGAGTAGCGTGAGATATCTGTGAACCTCGCTGAATACTGCGCCACCGTCATGCTACCTTTATGAAGATAAAGCAGCTCCTGTATACGCACCGCTCGAAGGGTGGCTGGTACAAACTCTTCCCAGAATAGTCTCTAAAAGTCTACCCACAGAAGTTTCGGCTCATCATGCATCTGGAGCATCATGATCCACCATCTACCTGATGTTTCATGAAGGAGGCTAGAAGAAAGGATCACTATGAAGTTTTCTGGTGTCCCTACTAGCCTAAAGACTCTCACCACAGCCTCCAGCCAATCCTCAGCCGCCTGCGGGTCCGTCTCTCCCCTGAACCTGGGTGGCCTCTGGCACTGGAACTCATGAAGTGCACTCAAGAGACATGCAATCTCTACAGCTAGAGATGGTGGAATCGGTGGACCAATGGGTTGTAGTACCGCTGGTGCCTCAACTGGAAGAGGGCCCTGTACTGAGGCCTCGTCACTCGGCGGGCTGTCAGTACATACAACTCTCGGGGCTCCAGCTGGTCATCCGTGGGGAGGCATCCTGAAATAAACAGATGTGACATGGTCAAAGACTATACCTGGTGAGCAGACCTGGTTTGAGCTGACATTAAAACTTTTGGAAACACACATGCAATCATTGTTTTAGTGCAGTAATTCAGAAATCGGTAGTTAGGGTCCTAGTGCATGGATACATCGGTCGTCGCACCAACACTGGACTCCTTGGACTGATAACCACACTCAATACCCTCAACATTATTGCTTCACATAGAAGAAATTATAAGAGTCCTGAATTCTGTGGTAGAATCGACTCCTATGATACCAATTTTTCACAACCCATCCTCAGGGCCCGTGTCGTGACTACCCCAAGCCCGCCTTCCATAGGCCAGGTGCTGGCGACTAGCACCAAAGGCGTAAATCCCGATAACTGGGAAGGAATTGCCTTTATAGAACATAAAAACATACAACCAGAGTACAAGAGGAAGTAATACACTAAGTACAAAAGAAAGTTCTAGAAAGTAAATGGGCCAGAATACAAACCCAACAGAAAAGTACAGCTACAACTGAATGAAAGTACAACAGAAAAGACAACAGCTAGAAGACAGAAATAGCTCATGGGTCATCCACCTTAGATCCTACCTGAAGGGTAGGTACAGATAGAGAGGCTCATGGATCATCCACCATGGATCCTACCTGAAGGGTATGTATAGATAGCCTCCTCAATGCTCTCGCCCGTCACCTCCTCCGAGTACCATCTCGTCATGAAGTCCACCTCCGGGTACTGACTCATCGTGAGGTCCACCTCCGGGTGCCGTCCAGTCCTCGAACACTCGGCCTCCGTCAGTGCTGT
Source organism: Viscum album (assembly GCA_963277665.1). Lineage (NCBI taxonomy): Eukaryota > Viridiplantae > Streptophyta > Magnoliopsida > Santalales > Viscaceae > Viscum > Viscum album. Next base: position 981,112,809 of record OY728126.1, read on the forward strand.
TCATCATCTGTATCCAACACAATGAAGTACGGGCATATCCCGTGCAGGGGTGAGTATAAAGATACTCATTAGGGACCCCGAGAACCTAAAGGTCTCACTAAATCCAACAAGGATAATCACAAATAAAGTTCTGAACAGATAACCCTTACTTAGGTATAAGCCCATACTTATACCTAAGTTATCAAGTAGCCCATCTCAGCAATGAGGTATCACGCAGATATGAATTCGATGGATAACCACTACTTAGGTATATGCCCATACATATACGTAAGTTATCAAGTAATCTATCTCAATCATGAGGAAAACACAAAGGTTATTGACTCAGCTCAAACCAGGATTTTATTGATGATGTCAAAACCACAACTACTGGAGAACTCCTCCTCTGTCGAGTACAGTGGGCCTACCGCTACCACTAAGCGCTTCCCACTAACCTTGGACTGCTGAAGTACTCCACCTGTCGAGTACTGTGGGCCTGCTACTACAACCAAACGCTTCCCACCATGCATCTGCCGCTACAACCAAGCGCACCCCCACATAGCCTACAAAGGTACTCCTTCTGTCGAGTACCGCGGGTCTGCCGCTACAACCAAGCACTCCTACGCCGTGGGTCTGCCGCTACAACCAAGCACTCCCCACTAGGCTATTTGAATCACTCAGAGTCGATCAATCAACAGTCGTCAAGTCTCAGCTAGCTACTAGGTCTCTACACTCCACTCGCTCGTCACCGGGAGGGTCCACTCCATGATCTACTGGTCGATACTCCAAGTATCACAAATTCCCACAAAGAAGTATCCCAAAGGGCTGCCACATAATAGGAATCTCAACACAACAGACGGCGCGTTAATCCGACGCCCGGTCTGTGTGTTATTAGCCTTTTCGTCCCGGGGGGCCAGTTGGTTTCGAGTACGACCAACCCGACTGTATCTCAACTGTACCCTGATCTCTCATAGGGTATACTCATAGGGACTGTTTCTCAACATGATTACCAACGCCGCAGATGGTTCGTCAAACGGACGTCCGGTCTAAAAGTTATTGGCTTTTCCGTTCCAGGGGACCGGTTGGATTTCGGGTACAATCCAACCCGACCTTACTCCAACTATGTCCAAACCTCATGTGAAGTATGCAAAAAGTTCCGTCTCATCAAGAGGAATCCAAATAAGTCAACGACGCATCAATCGGACGTCCAGAACTCAAGTTATAAGCGTTTCCGCTCTGAGGGCCCGGTTGGTTTCGTGTTCGGACCAAACCGGCTGTACCCAAAGTTCGCCAAAACATTGAGTGTAATATACCTAAATGAACATATCGATCCAAGGAATCCTACGTAATTGATGGTGCATCGATCAGAGGTCCACAACTCATGTTATGGGTGTTTAAGAGAAAATGGTTCGAAAATAGGGGGTCTGGGCTCAGTCCGACCTGGCCCAATTCCCCTTGGGTCGGCCCGAACTGGGTCAACCCAAATTGGGTTCAGGTACGGCCCAGTTGGGTGTGGCCCGGCTTGATTGGTGCGGCCCAGTCTGGCTGGTGCGGCCCGGTCCGGCGCGGGCTGCCCAGCCCGGCGCGGGCGGCCCGACTCGCGTGGCCGGCTCGACCCGCGTGACCGGCGGCTCGACTCTCATCCAAGCGGGAAGCGGGGGGGGGGGGGGGGGGGGGGGGCTACACCCCTTGATTGAGGAAATGGACGTCCATTAAGGCCGAACTTTATTATATCTGCGGGACCAGAGGGGGTCCTGCCTTTAGCTGGTGCCGGCGGCCGGCTCAGCCGACCGCTCCTCTAAACCGCCGCGGCGCGATAGCGTCACGCCCCTCCGCCGTGGCCCGCACTTGGTCTTGGCCTCCTTCGGCCTCACCGGTGTGGCGCGATGGCATCGCGCACCATCTCCATGGCCCGCCTCGGCCGCAGCCCTTTTTCGTTCCCGCGCGGTGCAACGACACCGCACCACCGTTATCTAAAGTTTCAACGATAATCAACAAGAGAAGGGGAGGAGATTCAGCCATGTTTGTGCGGTCCGACTCCCTCCCGTTATGTTGATAACAAGCGTCCAAAAGAATGAGAATTATCAACAACAAACAAAGCACAATCTTAATTAAATAAAATTGAACTTAACCCCTACCTCAATGAAAAATGTTGAACGACGGGCGTTGTGGAAAACGACGTCGTGAGGTGAGGTTCTGTAGACGTCGACGAACAGTGTCCGAGGAGGAAGCAACATCTCCCCTTTTTGTCTTGGAGAAATGAAAAGGAAGCGCATCATTGGAGAACTCCCACATCAGTGTCTCTTCCCTTGTCGCGAAGGAGAAAGTGGATGGAAAAACTGGAGTCGCTGAGTCGTTGCTCTTCCTCGGAGTCTTTGCGTTCTTCAAAGAAGAAGATGATGTTCTCCCAGAGAATAGAGCTCTCTTCCCAATATCCCCACACAACAAGCCAACCTAATAAATTAATGACTCCCCTTATTTTATTCTTTTTCCATGATTTTCAAAAACTTAAAATTCAAGATTGAATTCACTTAATTAATTAATCTTGAGTTGTCAAATTTAATGGGGTGTTTCGTTGGCAATATTAATGTGGAAGAGGAGAAGCAACATAATTAAAAACAAGGGAGGTTTAAAGGGTGTTTAAGGGGTTATGGGGAATGTGAAAAGATCGGGGATCGTGTGGGCCCCACCTATCCTTTATCCTCTCAAGAGAAGTTAGTAACCTAGTGGGTCCCACCCCATCTTCCACACATAGGTTATAATCACATAGAAAAGAAATAAAATTGTAACAAATATTTTATTTCACTCTTTAATTGAACCACTTTTTTTAAACAAATCCTCCCGAGAAAAAGAACCTTTGGAAAAGGTCCTATTATGCAAATACCGCCACTGTGGTTTCATAGGTGCCCTCAGATTTCGATTCCAAGCACCAGTTCAAAAGATAGAAAAACCCACTCGTTCGTTCACTAAACGTACCCGAGCTAAACTTAGAAAAATGATTCCGGTCAAACCGGGCCTCGGAATCAAGTGCCATTAGAAAATGCATACTCGTAAAATCCCAAAGAAATTAAGAAAAAAATTTCTTTGAAATTTACAGGTCTTTACAATTAGGGGGTCAGGGAAGGTAGATGACCTTATATGCTTCTATGTTTGATAGGTAATTTGGATTCATGGAGTGCTCTCAAAAATTATTTAAGACTAGGATTCTCATTTTACTTCTACATTTTGGAAGGGACTCCATGAGCCTTTGGGAACTGAGCTGATGTTGAACACCACATATCAATAACTGAGGGATATTTCTTATGAGTGGACCATCTAGACTCTCAAGGGTATGTTGTGATAATTTGTTCTTAATTTTAAAGGTTTTTAGGAAAGGAAATTTTTATTGGATGTGTTTTTATATAACAATAACTAAAAATTGTTGATTAAAATGTCCTAGTTTTAGGTGTTATATATATCTCTTTCTGAGTTCCCATTATGTTGGGTTGAAATGGGTGAACATTCCTTAGTTGTATTGAGTCTCATCCAAGAGATTACCATGAAAGTATGAATAATTCAGAAGTGGTTAGAGACAACCAAGGGTTAACTGAATTCGTATGTTGTCCATTGTCATCACAAATTGGAATTTCAAGTTGGTGATCAGTTGTTTTTGTGAGTATTAGTTTGACTGTGGCATTATCATTTGGGAAAGAAGGGAAATATGGAACCATGTTATATATAACTGTTTCATATTGTGAAGAGTCTTGAAAAGTTATCCTATCAGATGGATTATCCACCATAGTTGAACTTGATCCACGACCTCTTCCATGTTTCCTAGTTAAAAATATACAATCCATACACATATCATGTGTTGGAGTGGGAAGATTTAGAGCTCTATCCTGATTCCACCATTGTAGAGTAGCCAGTTCATAACTTGGATTATCAGAATAAGGTGATCCATGGTAAGTCAGTCCCATTGGTCCATGCGATATAATAGTGTGGTGGTAATAACCATGGTAAATGGGTGTGGGAAACTTTGGTGAAAGATTAATAGCCTCACTTTATTTCTTCTTAAGGGATTCTAATGACTTTATAGGGGTCAAAAGTGGCATGGTGGGGAGTTTGTGACACATTCTCAGTCACTAATATGTCTAATTTTTAGTTTTATTCATTTTTTGGTTAGTTTTTTGGGGATTCTGGGTGATATTGGTAAAAAAACCATATTTTTGGGGAAGATAAACCAAGGCACACAATTGGAACATGATTTGTCTAATTGTGTGTCTATTCACATTAAGGGGATAGAGGGATCTTGTACTATTTGATCATATTTTTTTAAAATATACTAGGCCTAGGGGTAATAGTGTGACTTTGGTTTTGGGAAGATACTAGCTCCTACATAGTTGGTGCATAGTTTTTTAAACTGTGAGGTCAAACCGCTTATCCATGTCCAAATAAATAAAATGTAGTATTTTATCATTTTCATCTATCTATTTTAAATATTTTTTACCTCATTTTCCATTCCAATAATTCATATCCTATCCTTTTTTCCTTGAATATCCCCTCTCTCCTTAGTGGTGGATTTATCTTTTTAATCATGGTGTTTTTCTTGAGTTAAGCTTCTTTCATCTTAAATATTTAATTATTTTCAATTCTTAATCCTTTTTCTTCTATTTTCATGGATGTTTGGAACCCTAGATGGAGGGGATTGCTGAACCTAGGGTTTTAATGGAGTTTTTCTTATTTTTTTCATGATGTTTAGGTGTGTGATTTCTTATTCTACCTATTCTATGAGTTTTTCATCGAAGGTGACAAGGTTGGAACTAAATCTAATGTAGGTGTATCAATTTAATGTAGTTTTTCATGGATTACCTTTTAATTATGAATCACTTTTTCTTAACGTTTTTTTAATTTCCAAATAAGTGATGAATATTTGATGTGTATCTGATTATTCACTAAATGAGGCTAATATTCATTGTTAATATATATAATATTAATGTACTTTATTATTCATAAACACCATTTTAGTGCATTTTACACTTTGAACATCATTTCACATTGTGATTGTAATTCCTTCTTAAAATGCACTATTATGTGGTACATTTTTTAACATCATTTAAAGTACCCAATGATTCATATGATTTTAAGGTATTTAATTATCCATATTTTAATTTTATATTTTGGTAAATTTATCTACACTTCAATATGAACATGTTTCATTCAAGGATCAATGGAGGATTCATAAAGGATGATGGAGATATTTGGAGATGAATGGAAGCAATTCTAGAGAAGTTAGAATGGACACCATCCCACTGATGAGAAAGTGGGGCCCAAAATACCGGCCCAATGAATTCCAAATTTCGTGGGATGATATAAAACATGTAGATTAACAAATCACTCTTCATGATCCAATGCTAATTTGGCCTCCATGGTGGTCATTAAGGTGTCCCAATTTTGAGATAAAATTATGGTCCAGATTCTACGGCCCAGAAACAAATCCTACTAATATGATAATATCTCATAATCCAAAACATCAAATGGGCCCCAATTTTACATTCTGTTATAAAACATATGGGGATCCATTTTCTTATTCTATGTCCCACTCTGATTCGTCCATCTAGATGGTCTTACAAGCGCGTCTGTTCGGTGGATGAAAGCTGGATGGCACCTTGGGTCAAGTGTAAAAAAGTCCAAGTTCCACAAGCTTTCCACCACCCTAGGCCTACCATAATCAAGTGGGATGCTTTGTACTATTGGTGGCTCGACCCAAGGCTCCCAAAATTCCTATTTAAGGAAGTGGTGGTGGATACGTTGATCATCTGTTGATCTTTCTTTCATTGTAATGTTTTGCTGCGATTTTGTTGTCTCAAGTTTTCCTTTCACATGTAAGTTGTTCAATTCACGTTAGTTTCTTAATAAAAGTTCTTCTTATCCTCTTATTATGTTTTTATTCATATAAAATTGATACCTTTGGATCAAGGTGTGAATTTATTCACACCAAAAATTGTGAAATTATCACACAACGGTGGAGTGATCGTTATTTTATTGTGTTTTTTTTACTTCTCCATTTCCTCCCTCACGAGTCTACTTTCCGCATCCATTGAAACCATAGAATCAATGGTGGGATCACCCACTTAGGGGTTGATCCAAGGGTGTAGCAAGGTGCAGTATTAGATGTTATTTATCACCCCATTAATGTCTAATCACTTCCTTAATTGATATTTTTATTTGTTGATTTTTAAACTTTATCATCCTTGTTGAATTTAAGGCCACACACTTCAAGTGCTAATACAAACCTTTACCATGAATTGCTAAAAACATTGATCCTTCAAGTGTATATGTGGTTATTATTATGGTTTGTTGGTATAAAATTAGTAAGTGATGAAGTTGTTTGATCTCCTTAAATTAACTCAACTCAAATATAAGAAATGGAAATAATTGAAAAGGGAATACGTCCAATCCAACCCATGTGATAACCTAAGATCAACTCATTCTTTTAAATTAAATCCACTTAAGTCTTTTAGAGTTCCTTTAAACCCATATAAAATCAACCCAAGTTGGCCACTTCATAGCTAAAAATATTCCTTAGAATGTACGTGTCTATAGGTTTTTTCTGAGGTCTCTGAGGATTCGACAACCCTAGCTAAACTACGAGGACCATCCTACCTTCTTATCTTGGGTAAATTTGAGCGTGAATCAAATTTTGGAACCATTTAAGGGGACCTAAGTAAGTTATCTTAGACACTATAATCCTTTTCTTTTCATCCCACTTCTCTATTCTCACCCCCTCACTCCTATGGAAGGCAATTTCGATCAAATCCAAACATGGGGAACCTATCCCTACTTTGATCACCCAACCCCATGTGTGATGTACAATGACCATCATAATTTATAATGGTGGGATCATCAAAAACCTAATGAACCACAATTTTTTAACTCCTATGATACACAAAACATTCCAACATATAATGAGTTTCAATCCTTACAAAGCCAATATAAACAACCTCCTGTGCAATTCCAACAACCTAATTATCCACCTAGAATTGACCATTTGGATCAACCCCTTATCCATACTAATTTAAATCTATTACATGAAAAACTATGTCAAAAAATGGAGATAATTAATTTTGAGGTTTCATCATTGATATTAGAACTACAAAGCTTTGAGACGGTTATGGAACCCATTCCCACTCATGTTATCCCTTCCCCATCATTGATAGGAGACTCATTTCTGCCACAAACATCTCATGTATTTATTGAAGAACCAAAAATTGGATTTGGGATAGATGAAGTTGATAAAGTTATTATTTAAGGGTCTTCAAATCAAGAGGAAATTGTTTTTTTGGATTCAAAAGAGGAAAATTTTACATCGTGGATTGAGTGCCCCTATTATAACTCCATTAATTTTTTTTTTCAGAAACACCAATCATTGAAACATTAGGAGGAATCAAAAACATTGAGTCCATAACCATCCGTGACACTAATCCTTCCAATTTGGTGGTTGAATCTTTTATTCCAAAGGAACTAATTTTTTTGAGAAATTTGGAAAATGAAACTGATTGGATTCAAAATATCCACCGGTGTTTGAATGTCCAATCCAACCAGAGCTCAAAATTATCATCCTTCCTTCCCCACTAAAGTATCATTTTATAAGGTATAATCATTACCTTTCAATTGGAATTAATTCTTATCTTAAAACCAAAAAAGTTGGAATGATCATTAGTGTCTTAGGCAAGACTACAGAGGAAACTGGATCAACCATTTCTGATATTCCTTGTATTTTCCCACTCATTGTAGAATATAGGTTTGTACATGACACAAATTATAAACAAATAATTAATCTCAATAAAGTATAAGAGGATAAAAATGGGGTATTTAAAATGATTAAAGTTGGTATTGGGTAAGTTATGGGGGTTCAAGTTGAGCTAACGATGTTAAAGAAAGCGCTACATGGGAGGTAACCCATGGTTTTCAAGTTTCCAATAATTTTTTTGTTTTAATAAAATTTATATTTTAAATAGAATTAATGAATCATTTTGACATTTAAAAAAAATATACTATTGACCTGTTCTTCTTTTATGAGTATGGATGGGTATGAAAGGGGAGAACCATATTCATCAGTGTCATGTGGTGTGATCCTTGAGTAATACCTTACCCATAAATTTAAAAAGAAGACAATGTATCATCAATTTATTTTATTTTATTTTCAGGCCTTTGTAGGTTAAAATAAAAATACAATAAATAAATAAATAATAATATAATAATAATTAAAAAAATCCTACATCATAGGTCATGGGGAAAACCCCGTCACAACTGGTGAAGCCGCAGGGATTCGAGCCTAGGACCGAAGAGAGACAGGGGCACGTGCTTACCACTGACCTGCGGCTTTTTTGTGATTCCTTATTCTATAATTTTTATATATATACTTATATATTACATTATTTATTATATAAATAAATATATATATATATATATATATATTGTTTTGTTTTTTTTGTTTTTTTCTTTCTTTTTTCCTTTTTCTACTAGGTAACTCTACAAGTGACATGGATATCAAAGGACTAAATTGGAGAAATAAGAAATTCAACTTCAACCACCAGGTGACTTCATTCCATGATCCTCACATTTCAATTTCCTTTTTGAAATTCACTTACCTTCCTCTACACCTAAATTTTTATTTCTTCAAACACAGGGGATAGTGTTATTTTAAGTTGGGGGGGAGAGAAAATTTAAAAATGATTTTGTGTAAAAAAAATGAATGATTTGAATTTTTTTGTGTAAATGGAATGAAAAATTCCTTTAACTTTGAACATGGAAATACACATTGCACACTTTTTAACTAAATATCATATAATTTATTATGCCCTGATTTTGATTTTAATCCATGTATAATTTCATGATCATAGATTTTGTGAAGTGTGGCTATCTAATGTGATATTTCATGGTTTATATTTTCGCCGAAATTAAAGAAAATCACAACGTACATCCTTTGGATAGTGGGGTATTAGTTTGAGTTCATCGGGTCCCCAAATAAATATCATAGGATTGGTGATCATTTTAGTTTTAATATGAGTATTAAAAAAAACAATAAATTTGCACGTAGAACAATGAAATGACCTAATGCGTGGCTTTCACCACTTGGGGATCGAGACTCCATAGTTTTCTGGCCAATAGTTTGTAATTTTATCTCTATTTTTGGTAATTTGAATTTTTTTTTGACTGAGTTAACTTGAGATGATGTTCGAGTATGTGGGATTAACTTGGTTCCCTAAGGTCTATGAGCCTTGGAGTCATCGGCAAAGTCTCGCTACAGGGGTTGACTCTTTTGAGTGCAATTTAATTTACCATGGAAAAATTATAAAAAAAATAAAAAAAAAATACAATAAAAAAATTTGAATACTCATCTTAATATTGAAATGTGATTCCACCTAGCACTTCCGTCATTTCCCCATTGAATAAATATGAAACCCCATGTCTATTGTGAATCACAACACATCCTCATACTTAATTGATATTGGATGAAATATGGAAATGAATTTGAACAAAGTAATGGGATTGAGATTGGGATATGATTATGAAACTATCTTGTATTAAAATATTTTGATGGGTTTCATGATTTTTTGGTATAAGGGTTTTTGGTGATCATTGTGTATTAAAATGCTTTTGGAAAAGGGAATTCAAATTTCATATTGTTGAGATAGATTTTGCTCAGGACTAGAAAAACTCAAGCTGGGGGGTGTGATTAGCCTGTAAATAAGGATAATATTAATTATTAATATATATAATATTAATGTGCTTTATTATTCATAAACACAATTTTAGTTCATTTTACACTTTGAACATCATTTCACATTATGATTGTAATTCCATCTTATAATGCACTATTATGTGGTACATTTTTTAACATCGTTTAATGTACCCAATGATTCATATGATTTTAAAGAATGTAATTATCAATATTTTAATTTTCTAATTTGGTACATTGATCTACACTTCAATATGAACATGTTTTTTTCACGGATCAATGGAGGATTCATAAAGGATGATGGAGATATTTGGAGATTAATGGAAGCAATTCGGGAGAAGTCATATTGGACACTGGCCCACTGATGAGAATATGGGGCCCAACACACATGCCAAATGAATCCAAAATTTCGTGGACTTGTATAAGACATGTATAGGAACAAATAAATATTCAGTATCTAATGCTAATTCGGCCTCCATAGTGGCCATTATGGTGGCCCAATTTGGAGATAAAATTCTGGGCCAGATTCTGCGGCCAAGAAACAAAGCCTACCAACATGATCATATCTCGAAATCCAAAACTCCAAATGGGCCCAAATTTTACAGGAGGTTATAAGACATCTGGGGATCCATTTTATTCTTCTATGGACAACTCTTATTCGGCCAACTAGAAGGTCTTATAAGCGAGTCTGTTAGGTTAATGAAATATGGCTGCCACCTCGAGTCAAGTGTGGAAAAGTCCAAGTTCCACAAGCTTTCCACCACCCTAGGCCTACAATAATCAAGTGGGATGATTTGTTGTCTCAAGTTTTTCTTTCACATGTAAGTTGTTCAATTCACTTTAGTTTCTTAATAAAAGTTCTTCTTCTCCTCCTATTCTGTTGTTCTTCATATCACTTTGATACCGTTGGATCATGGTGTGAATTTATTCACACCAAACCTTGTGAAATTATCACACAATGGTGGAGTGATCGTTATTTTATTGTATTTTTTAATTCTCCATTTCTTCCCTCATGAGCCTACTTTCTGCTTCCATTGAAACCATAGATTCAATGAAGGGCTAACCCACTTATGGGTTGATCCAAGGTAGTAGAAAAGGACTGGATTGGATGTTATTTATCACCCCATTAATGTCTAATCACTTCTTCAATTGAGATTTTTATTTGATGATTTTTAAACTGCACCATCCTTGTTAAACTTAAGGCCACACACTTCAAGTTCTAATACGAACTTTTACCTTGATGTTCTCAAAACTTTGATCCTACAAGTGTATATGTGATTAGTATTATGGTGTGTTGGTATAAAATCAGTAAGTGATGAATTTTTTTGCTCTCCTTAAATTAACTAAACTCAAATAAAAGAAATTGAAATAATTGAAAAGGGAATACATGAAATCCACCCCAAGTGATAAACCAGGATCAACTCATTCTTTTAAATTGAATTCACTTAAGTCTCTTAGAGTTCATTTAAACCCATCTAAAATCAACCCAAGTTGGCCACTTCATAGCCAAAAACAGTCCTTAGAATGTACGTGTCTATAGGTTTATTCTTAGGCCTATGAGGATTCAACAACCCAATCTAAACTACAAGGACCTTCCTACCTTCTTCTCTTGGGTAAATTTGAGCGTGAATCAGTATCCCATGTTTATTATGTTTTATGACTTTTTTTGGGAAATTTGGTGTTTAATGAAGGTTTTGGAAATGGTGATGGCATGTGCACACCCCAAAGTGTTTGATGAAATGGATCAATGATGTTTTATGGGATTCAAAGAATTTATGAAATAGATTTATTACTGTATTTATCTTGGGTAAAGGTGTTTTATAATATAGAAATATTTATTTGTGAATTGGTATGTGTGATGGAATTTTATTATATGGAACTTTTTTAAGATTATGTTGGCATGGATTAGTGCATGGGTTAACTGGGGTTTGACTAAGGGTTTATGTAAAGAACCGTTAGAGATTTCATTCTAGTTTCTTTGGGATGGTGAGACCCTTTGGGTAGGAAAACCATGAGATATTGCATTTGGTTATAGATAGACCGTGAATTCTCTTGAAGTTGGGCTTGTGGAATACTATGAGAGTTTTTTTCTTATAAAACAAGCATGATTTATTTAGACTCACTCACATTAAACACTTATTATTAGAGACCTAGGTGCACTTACTCATTCTAGGTTGGTTTATATTCTTTTATGAATTTTACAAGTCCCATGTTTGATATGATGACTTTGTTATGACCATTTCCATTTATATGGTAATATGATGATGTTATGCACACATATATTATGAATTGTTAGATATAAACACTAACTTTTTGGTATTAATTTATTTATTTCTCCTATTTCTGTAGGTTTTTAATAGTATATTAATGTTTTTTATTGAATTAAAATATTTCTAGTGAAGAAAATAATGTAAAAAAAAAGAGATGGAAGATTCTTGAGAAACCATATAGACCTCTAAAAGGTTAAACTAGACCATCAATAATTACCTTGATAAGATTTATACTAAGGAAAAAATGAGTAAGAAAATAAATGATCAGAGAGAGGATCCCCTGTGAAAAAGCCACTAATTTATTTGAGAATTTTTTTCCCCTGAGAGAGATAGTGAAACATGGTGATGATAAGAATCAAGAGAAGAGGTCACATACCCATTCAGAAAAACCCCAAATTTTTAATGAATTTGAGAATTAATCTCTATTCTATTTCATCACAAGAATATTTTATATCTATTTTTATCATAATGTTGGATCCAACCACCTTTCTGTCAATATTAGATATCATCTCACAATCTAGGCCAATGGTTCCTTGAATTCTTTTTTCCTTTAAGAAATCCATATTGTTATTTATAAATTTGATTTGGAAAGTGTATAAAGTCTCTTGTTTAAAATAGTATCAATCAAATTTTTTACTATTTTATAAACTAATAGGGCATAATTAACCAAATCCATTGGCTTTTTTTACCATAGTGTTGAAATATGAATGGTGGTTACAATGACTATTGGTAGAGTACCTCCTATAAAATGACCCCGAACCACCCTAATGACCTCCCTTTTAATGATTTCTAGAGAAATAGAATAAAATGGACATACGAAGACATAAAGTCTTAGATAAATACCCATATTAAATGTTTTGATAAATTTAAAGATTTATTCTTCTTATAGAATGGACTTAAGATATAAATTATATTAGTCATAGATGGACCTATGGATCTTGTTAAAGGCTCCACTATCCACATAATCACGAGTAGTACCTTAACTCCATTAAATATCTGGTTCTAAAACAAAACCATAGAAACATGACACCACAAGAGGAATAATGGTGAAAGATAAATCATCATGCATCAAGTTGATTGTCCCAGTAAAGATATTTTCTCTAATACATGCATAGAAGTAAGCCATGTTGTGAACTCCTTTCCTTAACAACTTTTATTTAAACCTTTCACTTTTATAACTTTCAATATGAACACATTACTCATCCATGTTATATCAATTAAGAGATAAAATAATAAAGGTATCATCATCCCATTGATCTTGTAATCTATTGCTCAGCTGAATAATTTCATCTAGAAGATCATCAAGGGTGATGCTTTGACTTGGGGATTGATATTCGATGATATTATATAATTTTTTTAATGTTTATAGATTATTTTTAAGAGAAACCCAGAAATTGACTTGAACCATATGTAATAAATACTCATGAACCATCTCTATAAATTTATAGAATTCCATCCAATGGACAAGATAAAATAATCCTCGATTACAGACACTGAATCCAAAATCTGTAACAGTAAGAGAGTGTGGTCAGATAGATTTATAGCTAGGTGTCTCATAGATGTGTTTGGGAGTTTGAATAGGTATTTAAGGTTACCTAAAGACCCATACATCCTTCTCCAAATTCTTTTGTTACCTCATTTATTATTAAATTATGTGTAAATTTCCCTTAATTACCCCAGATCTAATAGGTTTTTTGATCAATAAAGGTACTAAACTCTTGTATGGAACTATTAGGATAGATTATTCAACCCTTATTCTTACTTTAGTTAATAATGGTGTTTAAATATACTCTTAAAAACCAAGCATTGTGTTCTGGATTGAATGAGGAATGAGTCTCCCATAGCTCTAAAATTTCAAAAATCTCACATTTTGCGTAAGAAAATATCATGAATAAAGTGGTGTTATCATTGCCAAAATTGATGGTGATATAATTAATAGAAATATCAATAAAATTCACTTGAATATTATTCTCCCAAAAATTATATATATGATAGTTGATCGAGATTCTATGCATTTAATTAGATACATGAAACATTCTACAAATAGCTTTGATACTTATGATGTTATAATCAAAGTTTACTTTATTACACTAAATGTTATAGATTGGATTATACATATCTAGAATTTATAAAAAATTAACAATATTTTAAATTCTATATAACATTTCATTCATATATATAGAACAAATCTTGCTCTTAATCATGAAAAAAACTATTTTTTTATCAAAACATGATGTGGAAATCAAATTTCTGTTTATAGCTAGAACATAGAAGCATAATTAGAATTATTGAATAAATAAACCATGTTGACTTAGATAATAGGTTTTTAAATCCAATACAAAAACTCTTACCGCATTTAAAACACATAGATCCACTTTTACTTTTATCAATTCTTTCCCATTTTCATGTTTATATTTATCAGCTCAAATGTGTGATGAAAATCAGGTATCCAATACCCATGAATTAAAATTAGTGAAAATAATTTTTATAACAATCACATCCATATGCTCATAATTTTTCTCTATGAGAATATTTTTGGTCCCATATATTAGATATAACTAGACTACAAGAGGGGGGGGGGGGTGAATTATAGTGAAATACAAGTCTCACAATTTTGTTACAAATCAAGATGTAAGTTGAATGAAAGTTAAAAATTCAATAATATTAGAGTAATAAAGTATAAAACATAATTATAATTAAATGAATAAAAAATTATTGAATTTATGATATAAAAAATAAATCATCATTAATTAAAAAAATCATAATTTAAATAATCTAATCTAATTTTTCAATTATGAACAGGTAAACAAAACAGAATTTAATAAATAAAGAATGAATTAGATAACAATCCAAATAACATAAATGATATTTTTACCATAGAAATTATAGTAAAATAACCCTTAGATTTTAAACCAAAGTTGTAGGTCGTTCCTAACCTAGACCATTGTAACCAATTTTACACAACACTTCATTGATTTAAACCTATCAGAAGGTATCGTGAAGCTTAGCTCTAAGATCCTATTTGATCAAATTATTGAAAACAAGACCAAATATGGAATTCACCTAAAAACCTATTAATAATATACAAAACTTACATTCCCCATAAGCTCATCTATCAACATGACTATAAAAATAACAGTTTATACATCCCAGAATTCATTAATCATGAGGGACCAAAAAATGTGAAAATAAAACTTAAATATAAGCTTAGAGCCCTGAAAATAAATCCTCACCAAATTATTTAACTTAGCCCACATTGAAGTACCACTACAAGCATAAGATATCAAAATAAAATGAGATGATGCAAAACAATTTTTCAGTAGAGTTATCATTATGTGTTGAATGCCTTACACTCCATGAATCTTTAGTTGGATTTATATTCAACACCATAAAAATATACAATGTTTGAATTCTGAGTTCTTCGAGTTTGGTTGAAATTGTATTGGAAGAATATTTTCAAGTCCCATTGAAAGTAATAATTATCTTCTGATCATATTAAACATTTCCTTATAAGTTTATTTTTATGTTTTGGTATTCATTATAACATAACTAAGTTCATTAGAACATAGGTAACTAAAAATTCAAACTGTAAAAAAATAATAATAAAAAATTCAAGATAAATAAAATAATTTCATGAGTATTGTGATTTTCAAATAAAGAAAAAATTTGAACCTTTTATTCAATAATCTATCCATTTTTTAGAATCATAAGCATGAATGGAAAATATTAATTTTAGTAAAAATTAAAATATAAATCCTTATAACCATTGATGAAATTCATAACATCTGAATGTTTCATTTTTTTTCAAAACATCAATTCTTTCCTTTTATAGGTTTTACCTTTTAAATGAAAATATTTAAAATATTATATAAAACTTCATATTCTCATGTTTTTCCACTTTTTTGATTTTACAAAATTAAAAAAGGAAAACTAATTTTTGAAGAAGATAAAATTATGAAAGACATTTAAATAATATCAATCATAAAAAAAAGAAAATACACCTCTCACTTTTGATAGGCTCTCCTAGGGGGAATATTTATTCTATTTTTAGATATTTAATGAATGTAAGTAATTCCTGGTAATCACCATCTATATGAAAATCATAGAAAAAGTTTAGTTAGGAATAAATTATGTCATTCATTCATAAATTTTAAATAATTTCAAAAAAAATATAAAATGGAACAAAAAAAAATTAGAATATTCAAAATATTAAGAATTAAAACCATTCCAGGAATCAAAGATGAATAATTTAAGTAATTAGATAAAAATTAATTCAAACATTATGTTTAAAAATCATTAAAAAATATTTATTAAGTTCATGTAAATTGAATAAATAAATTAATAATATACCATGAATTTTAGGGTTTAAAAGAAAATAATATTTCAATAAGTTATCTACCATATTGATGACATGATATTCTTATTTAAAATATAGTTCCATAAAATCCATTTGAACATATTATTATCTTTTGTTAAAGGTAAGAAAAAATTTAATATAAAAAATAAAGTTAAATTAATCCAAATGAAATGAAAACTCTCCCTAAACAAAGGATGTTGACATATAAATATTTTTTTAAATTTTAAACACTAATAAAAATTAAATAAAGATAATTATTTTCAAAAAACCAAACATAATTTACTTGGGAAAAGGATATAATAATTCATCTATAAGTATGTAATCACTTTAATCATTGGAATTTATGTCGTCAACAGGTATACCTTCATAGGTCTAGCCATATGAGTGAATAATACCTTGGGTACACATATACTTATGATTATTTAATATTAAAGAGTATAAAATTATTAACAATATAAGATTTATGATTTTCAAATGATTGAAATTTATTCAGTGAGCGTTGTTTTCTCTAATTTCCTCTAGGATACCATTTTTTGTGGCAGGGAGCTTTACTTGTAACAAAGTAACTAGATTGATAATTTCTACTTCTTTTGGTTTTACTATTGAGTCTGTAAGCTAGTTACTTATGTATAATTTTTTATATCATTTTTCAAAATATTTCCTTCCAATTGTAATGTTATTCAAAATCTTTTTTAAACCCTAAAATTATTAAATAAACTAAAAAAATAAATATTATCTTTGGAATATTTAATAAGTACTGGTTTAATAGATTCATTCTTATCTTTAGTAAATGATAATATTTTTCCTTTCTTCTTAGAAGTTAACTTTTAAACTTCAATTATTTATTTTTATAAATTTGAATACATTTTACACTTTAATTCTTCACATTATTTAATTCCATTGATTACATAACAGGGTTTATTTTTTTACAATGAATTATTCTTTGAGTTTCTTGTGGATTTTGTGAGTCCTCTAATACATGTATTCACATTCAAAAACATAACATTTCATTTCATCATACCTTTGAGGAAATATATCATCCCTATCCAATAAAAATAAGAAAATAGGATTTAGATAAATTTCTCCAAGAGTATTAGGATAAATATTTCCCATTAAACATATATTATTTATGGGAATATTTGAGAAAAAACTAATAATATTTCTACTATCATTATCTGAATCACTATTTCTATAAAAAGATGACGGACCCTTAAAGGAACCCCATGTATCACTCATGATTTGAATGGTTTCCTTTCTTTATTCTTTGAAAAAATTATCTTTATTATTTCTCTTAAATCTATAAGAATTTCTTCTATTGTGCCTTGGTTTCTTAATTTCATAATAGATTATATTAGAAGAATATTTCCTTTCATATATGTGCTTCTTATACTTTTTGTAATTATAGTAATTTTTTAAAAAAATTATTATATCTAATCATTCTCTATTATATATTCAGAATTTCACCACCTGTAGGTTCAATATCACAATCATTGTAAATTCCTATTGAATTTCTCTTAGTCATACTCGACTTTGAGGTATGTTTTATAAATATTAAATCTCTATAAATTTAAATAAATTTTATTCTGTTATTTTTTTCTTTTTCTACATCTATTTTTTATATAGACTCAGGTTTCATGATATTTTTGAGGGGATTATCAAGAGTAAGATTCATGATATATCTCATGCCCTAAATCATAGACCTTGTAGATTCCCATTCTCCCAGTAGAATTTCAACCACTTTCTCAACTACATGATCTACCAATAACTATTTCTCATAAATATACTATAAAATCTTAATTATTTTCATGACACGATTATTAATTTGAGTTATAGTCTTACTATGTTGAAAATTGATACCTTGATAATTCACTCTCAATATAGGTCTTTTCATTTCAAGAACCTTCAAAGTACCAAAATATGAAACTTATAACTACTTTGAAATTATGTTGGATATAAGGAATGAGGAAACCTGACCATAAATGTTTGTATGGATAGAATAAAGAAAAATATTCCTAACATGAAAATTAAGATGAAACTTTTCATGTCCATCTTGGGTAGAGCCAATAACTTCTTTCCCTAGAATCTTGTTATTTCTAGTGAGCATGAGATAATTCCGTAATCCCATGTTGGTAAAATATGTCTCCATGTGATATATATTATATTCATAATCATTTAAATAAAATATAAGTGTTCTATTTCGACTTAAGTTTCCCAAAATTTTAATAGGAATAATAAATACCATAACAAAACTAAAATAAACCTTTCCTTTACCACATAGTTAGAGTAAGGAAACAGAGATAATTTTTTTTTGAAAAAATGAAAAATAATTTTAGGCTCAGACTTAGTATAGAGAATTTGTGATACTAACTGTTGTTATTATATATTAGGCGTGTTATTATTACAAGAGGGGGTTAATTTTAGTAAAAAACAAGACCCATAACATTAATCACAATTAGTAAGTAAGTGGACTAGATGTTAGAAATTTGATCAATATAAAATTAGCAATGTATACAGTTCAATGAGAATTAAATAAATCATAAATTAGACAATTTAAAATATATACAATAAATAACTGATAATTAAAAACGTCATAATTTAAACAATCTATTAAAAATGTAAAGTAAGAAAAAGTAAGAATAACTAAATTTAAGAAAGAAAACATGTGTTAGATAAAAATCCAAATACCAAAAAGGGTTGTATTACCATAAAATAACCTAACAACACGCCCCTTATCTTTTAAATTGAAGTGGTAGGTGGTTCGTAACTTATTCCAAGGTAACAAAGTTCATATCAAACTTCATTAACTCAAAATTATCAGAAGATATCATGAAACTCAACCCCAATATCCTATTTGATCAAAAAATTAATAACAATAATGTACCTAGAATTCTCGAGCAACCCATTCAGAATATTAACTTCTTTTATCCCCAAAAGATCATTGAAAAACATGATCAAAAAAATAATAGGTTACATAGCCTAAAACCTCATAAATCTCAAGTGATTAGAAAATTAGTAAATATAATTGAAATAAATTATAAGATAATTACAAAGAAATACTTACAAAATCATGCATTCTAGTACACACTAAAATACTAATACAATCATTAGCTCTCAAAAGGCAATGAAATTATGAAAAAAAATTCCTAGTAGACTAATTAGTGTGTGTTTAGTGTATTTTACACTATAAATCCTTAGTTAAATTTATAGCCAACACTATAATAAACTCTATGTTTAAATTCCAAGTTATTAGGGTATGGTTATAATTACATAAAAATAAGTTTTAAAAGATTCATTTAATTTTATATCTATATTGGGATCAGATAAACCATTTCATTACAGTACTCTTCAGAAGTTCTAGTAAGAATGGTCACATAACTATGTTCATCAGAACTTATGTAGCAAAAAATTAATTAAAAAATCATAAGTTAAATCAAATTTTAGAATGAGTTTATTGTGGTTTTCAAAAGTAAGGACAAAAATGAGTCTTTGAATAAACCAAAACTTTTAATCCTTAGATACCAATCTAAAATTATTGTATAGATAATAAAAATAAGACATCTCAAAATAATAATTGTAAGGAATTATATAATATACAAAAAATACATATCTATGGGTGAGTATCATGTTTTATACCTTTTCATCATGCAATTTTAATAAATTTACTCTCACTAAATATAATGACCTTATATATTATTACTATTTATTGATCCAAGATACATATTTCATCATGGATTAACCCAGATAATTTTATAACTCAATCAATGAAAATTTATACTATATAATAATATTAATCACATCACATTAGATCTTTATTAGTTAGGTGGATACAATTTTTCCCAATTTATCATATAAATTATTCTAATAGTATTCCTCTAGGCACTTAATGGTTATGGTCACCCAACTAAATTTCATCTACATCTCACATTAGGAATAAGCACCTAATAGTTAGGGTCACCTATAATCTGGAGAACATAGAAACATATAATTTGTGGGAACCTAATAGATAAGGTCACTGTGTTGAATTATAAAAGTCTTGATAAGTGTATTCTTTAGATAGAATCTCATATTTAATATTTTAAGGGATTTCGTTATCTCGCAGTTTCTATATGCATCATATGCACATAATATGTAACTATTGTATACCATAAAATTTTTAAATATCATGTAATCCCTATATATATGCATTATACTATAGATTTAGTCTTGTAATACCTATTCCATTCACCAAATTAATATATTCTAAATAAATTAATATATAACTCTTTATACAAATCATATTTTGTGTTAATAATAAAAAATAGAATCCAAATATATTTACACATATCTAAATGTATCACATATATAAGATATGTGAAAATATTTTATGTAAAAGTTTAAAATTTTATGAATATAAAATTGCTATAAAATTAAGCATGGAGTGAAAAATATCCAATCTCTAATTTTCTAGACTAGGAATAATTATCTAGGCTGCTGAATAGTTTGACCCAAAGTCCCTCTACCCATATTTCATTACTAAATAAAAACCTAAATCACATCATAACTCACCTAATATATTTGAATTACAATTAACATATAGATTCAAGATCATAACTCTATAACAAACCAAATTCATGGAAAAAGAAAATTAAAATCATATGTTGTTATACCCAACAAGAAACTATTATATACATAGTATGATAATTTCTATGATGAAAATTCAATAATGTAAACTAAATCATACAATATTCATATATAATAAATTATTTATATACATGAATATTTTTATATAAATTTCATGAAAAATGAACAATTCAATTATTTAACATGATAAATAACAAATTTAGACAATCATAATAATCAAAACCAATTTTTTATATTATAAAGTCACGTAGATTCAATAAGGGACTACACCATCAAAAAAAATTTATAATTTTTATTAGTTTTTATATACACCATAACATTCTACCTTAGTGTTTTAAAATTTTATAATCCTTTTTATTCTTTGAGGGACTCTCCTCGAACTGCGCCATAATGAAATGGCATACTACACATTGATCCTTTGGTCAACCAAGAACCATGACATAGTACAGAATATTTTTGGGTGTTATTTAGGTTATTTGATCTCAAAAAGGATTGTGAAATAGATTAAATACACATTAAATATTCTCCCTTTGTCTCATCATGAACTAAATTGTCTTTTTAATATCCACAATGATGTGTTTATTCATTTTAGAAGCTCTAACTGTTATATTGTGGTCAGCTAAAAAGTTAGAGTGATGTTGAAAATGATACTCTATTTTATGGTTAATGAAAATACATGCATTTTTCATTAGACCATACCATTTTCCTAGGAGATGTTAACAAAATATTGGATGAATGTGGGTATAACTCATCATTTTGGAGATAAAAAACATATACCATTATATAATGGTTTGACCATGATGTAGTTCTAGGAAAACCCATTTAGGGTCTTCAAAACCAATCTCCATCCTATAAATTAATGATTTTCCTATGATATGATACCAACAATGAGTTTTTTATATAGGTACCAAAGAATTATACACATATTATTAGATTATTTTTAATATTATAATCCATTAATTATAACCCAAAGATCATGAGTCATAATTTCTTTGTGAGACTATATTCATAATACAGCGAAGTGAGACTAAAATAAAACTAATTTATTTTATTCTATATAATAAGATACAAAATCATTTCAATATCCTAAAAATTCATGGGATAACCTAGGGAATACATAGAGAAAATGGTTGATTTAAAAATCCTAATAAGGGAACAAACGTGATAAGGAAGCACAACTTGCGAGCCAAATGTATAACATAAATATAAAAGAGAAGGCCCATGAGTAATCACATGGAAGAATAACATGTAAAACATTGTATCATAAGATAATATAGTAATATGAAATGTGACATCAAAATATAACACAAAATAAACAATATTTAAGGCCAAATGCCTAGATAATATCACATAGAGGACAAACTCACAAAATGGATTAGGTACTCTCCCTAATCCCATACATGACGCCTCATGAGACTAAATATTTATCCAGTGAATTGAAGTGATATACTAGATCAACCATCATAAAATGTTCATGATTATGTGTGAAAAAAATTTAAATCATTAATAATATATAAACATAATAATTACCCATAAAAAATAAATGGGTTTCGTAATCATGTCTCATTGCATAATCAAAGGAAATTTCATAATGAATTCATTTGAGATACGAACATATGGAATGTATTACCTCATGACATTAAGGAAGAATAATATATGTATATATTTGAGAAAAATATATACACAATTTATAAGAAATCCAAAACATCAAATGTTTTATTAGTTGATGAAAATGTAATTAAAATTTTACGTTGAATATTTGTTGAGAAATATTCCATTTTCACTTTGAGATCTCTTATTAAAAATATAAAAATTTACAAAATTTCATTGAAAAATTTTTATATAAAAATAAACATAGAAAATTATAAAGTAAGATTAAAATAATTGAGGGGTGTTGACTTTGTGTAATTATGTTCTTTCCCTATATGTTAAAAAACAGTCCTTTCACATTATTGTAAAAAGGCTACAAAGTACCTCGTTCAAAAAACAAAAATAAGATTCCTATCAAAATATTTTTATAAAAATTAAAAAATGGGTAAAAATTTATTTAATAAATCATTTTGATAATGTTAAAAATATTCTTGAAAATATTTTTAGAAAAAATAGATATGGAAAAAAAGGATTTTTAATCGACGATAGAAATAGAGTGACCTTTTCTTAAAGACATTTTCTACAAAATTTTATGTACTAATGAGTGAAGAATGGTAATATTATGTGAAAATTTCCTGAATAAACATATGGAAAGAAAATTGAATGGATTCATGATATAACAATCAAATAATTTCCTATAATGGAAATTCAAGCATAAATAATCCCAATTAAAATGAGATTGAAACATAAAGCCTTACTAATTTGGTAACTTTTGAATCATAACTAACATGAATTTAGTAAATTACATGGAACAAAAAATATCATTAATTATGAAGGAATGATGATATAATATGTAAAGGTTATATATATAAACTATTTAAAATAAATTAGGTGAATAAAAGAACAAGTGTCTTAATGAAGGATGTTTTCAGATAAAACCCTTACCTCGAGTCCAGACTTTTTCATGTATATATTTTATCTTTTTTATAATAAACTAATATAAATTATTATTTTTATTAATAATATTATGTATGATTTTTAACTTATAATTTAACTATTAAATTAATTTATTTTTGTAACTAATTTATTTACTTAATCAGTTATGTTCACGTTAGGTGTTTTTAGGATGCTCAATTCATAATTTCAATACAACATCGGTATATTGAACATGGTCAAAGGGGTCATTTTTCAATAATATACATAATAATAATAATTAATTAATTATAATTTTTAAAAATAAATTATAATTTTAAAAATAATTATTAATTATGGATATGAAAAATCAACTTCGTTACAATCATGGAGATGGTAGGTCATACATATTCATGTGTAACGTTTCTATTTTTCAATGATCATGATAGAATAAAGTTAAGTGTTATTTTATATTTATTAAATGATAAAAATATAAAAAATATAATATTATTTCTTTTAATATACTTACATATACCATCCATGTGATGCAGTAATAAAAAACAAATCACATCGCTTTATGAGGTAGTAGTTTGCCGTAATCATGAATGACATAACCGTTTTTTCTTGGATAGTAATGTAACAATGTATGTGATATATTAATTTTATATAATTATTAATATTTCATGAGTATCATATATAAATATTAAATCCATCATCATAAATATTCATGAGATATGATGATAGAAAATTAATTATATCAGTTTGTGAGGTAGTAGTCCACCGTACAGATGAATGATGATTTTATATCCCATTTGATATAAGATGATATGGATAAATATTATTCCCTAAAAATAATAAAATATAATTATATAAGATATACTTATGTAATTATATTTTAATTTTTAATACATTATTTAACGTGGAAAAAACATTAAGTAAAAATAAATATATTGGTGAAGATGATTACATTCTCTTAAGGATATCGCCTTTAGATCTCTTATTAAGGACTTTATGGTTGTTTTTTTTTGAAGACCAGAAGCTCTAGATTTCCAATAAGGATTTTTGGGAGATATTTTTTCAGTGTTACTTCTATCTAAATATCTTAATATGTGTTAATATTTTAGGAGAGTAGGTTCCGTTTTATAATTGAGGGGGATTGACATTTTTCTAAATAACTAAAACAATTCAATAATGTGTAGTCACTCTCATAGAAAGTGCATCCAAAATTGAAAAATAATGTATTAAAGGATTGATAAGACTGAAAAAAATGTACCCCTAAAAAGAAACATGTTTTAAACAGTTTATCCCCTTTTCTTATATGGGTACACACTTTTACTATTTCAATTTTTTTACCATGTTAACTAGTTTTTTATTGTTTTTACTATTCATTATGACAAAAAATTAATTTGACATTAGTATATAATATATTTTATAATGATTAAAAATATTTAACCCATATTATTAATTTAAATTAACAAAAGTGGTATAATTTAAATTAAAAAAACCAACAAGGGTAATGAAAAATAGGTTTTCCAAAAAATACATTTTTCAAAGAAAAATGATTTTACATTAACTCTATGACTAGTAATATTCATTATATAAATTTAAATTAATATATATATATATAATATAAATTTAATACAAATAATTCATATTTAGAGGTTATTTTAGTTAATTAAAAATCAGAAACATTATTCACTTTAAAAAAGTTTTTATAAAAATTCATTTTTAAGCTTAGGAAAAATCATATACTAAAACTTGGTATAAATATAATTAAAATTTAATTAATAAGATTAAATATAAATAAAGAATAATTATTTTAATTTTAATTAAAATTTATTTAATAACGTAATTTTTAAATTAATTAATTAATTAAAAATAAATGACAATTTTACAAAAATTGATATTTTTCACTATTCAATTAAAAGTCAATATTTTTTGGAAAATAACAAAATTAGCCTTTTTAAAATTTAATATAGTTATTTCAAAAATCATTATCATTTTATAAAATGAACTTTCTAAAACTTCTATAATTTAAATATAATATTTTTCTCTTAAAAAATAATAAAAATCATTTTTGAATGAAACATATTTTTTTATAGAATAAAATTTATTTGTTTAAAGTTGATGGATTATTAATAATTTGTCAATGCATTTATATATGAATTTTTCATAAATAAGTTAATACTATTATCAACTTCCAATTTTATAATTATTCTAAATCAGACATGTTTATATCATAATATTTTAGTATTAAACTATGGCTCGTTTAAACTCATTATTGCATGTAGAATATGACTGTTGATTTTTTTTATAAAATCTCAAGGTGTTAAATTATACACACTTAAATAAAATATTTCAACACAATTTGAACTTATACTTAGTAATCAATCACTTAATATTCGAAATTTCTATTGTTGAAAACCCACATCAGAAAAATTATTAATAAAACTTCCTCTTAAAAGAGGGGAGAAGGATATATGAAGGTTATATAGAATACCAAATAACTAGGTTTCCAAGTAGGATGTGAAAATATGGACATAGAATAAAAGACTAAATAATTATATAGAGTGATATATATCATTGATCATAGGAAATTGAATAATCAAAATAAAGTTAATGACCACAAAAACAAAAAAAATTTATGAATTAAAATACCATTGATTTATATAATATGAAGTTAAAAGAATAGGTTTTTTGTTTCAAGACTATTTTCTTAGAGTTTATAAATTTTTTTTATGATAAATATAAATAAGACCAAAAAATATAATTAGTTGATGATTTTTTATTTCATAAACCAAATTTCATTCTTTAGTTGTGCTTTGATCACTTTCCACTTCACCTATTACTTGAAGAAATAATTATACCATATGAATTTTTTATTCTTGAAGTACTGAATTTAAATATTATCAGATTATAAGATCTAGAAAAGTGTAATAAGATATTTCTCCTATATTTAATAACAAAAAATATTATTACAAAGTAAGGAAATTCCCAAAATGAATATGAATATATTAATCCCTAAAGTTAAATAATATAACCAAAGGGTTAACATATATCATTCAGTAAATATATAAATATATATGCCAAATAACCTCAATAACCTTAATACGAAATAAGGTTTTATCCTAAAATAATATCTCATTCCCTTCAGCATACATCTTCAAAAAAATAATATAATTCTACCCAAATAATACTTTATGTTAAACCTAAAGGTTATATATATATAAATGTAATAAAGATTTACCAAAATATAATTAATCACCTAAAAATCATAAAAATTCATAAATACTTGATCCTCTAATTTGTTTCATGAAATCAACTTAAATTTTTTCTACTGAACCATTTAAATTAAAATAATGTCATACTAAAGAGTACATTATGTAGGATAGTGGTAGGTATTGTACCCTTATTTTCATTCGGTTGTGTGTTCAAGCCCCATAATCTCACTAGATGTGATGGTTTGTCACCTAGTATAAATATTAACCTTTTTATAAAACCATATTTATATAATTTCTATAAAATTCTCAAAAATTGGATGAACAAATTCAAAATAACATTAATCATAAAATAAGTTTTAAACCACTAAATTCTATTATATAGCTTATTTCCCCCCAAAAAAATCAGACAGTCTTCATTGATTATAATTATCTCAATATCACGTACATATCAAATATTATATTTTCATTAATTATTTATTATTCCATAAAATACATTCTTACCATTAAATCACCTTTCTAGGTCATTATTACTATTAAATATATTCTTGAAAATCCTTAAAGAAAACTACAATAGAATAAACCATAGAAGTTTCCTAATTATTATAACCAGAATACAATTAATAAAAACACATTAACAACACATGTTTATAATTCAAAAATCTAAACATTTCCGTCATTCAACTTGAATGAATGTCATAAAAATTATCTTCGGAATTAATAATTGGATTAGGGAATTGAATCAGATAATAAAAAAGTTCCCCATATATGTGACATTGAACTATTTTGGGTTCCTTAAGTTGAAATTTATTTCCCTGAGTCTTGTTAACCAAACTATTCATTTTTATTTGGAAATTAGCTACTTTGTGTAATTATTTTCCATACATAACTCATCATTTAGTTTTAAGGATTTTTCCATAGTGCCTCTTCCAAATTTTCTTGACATGTGGGAAATTGAATTTTATTTTCTTTATCATCTTTAACACTTGAAATTCCATGAGAGACTATCCTTATCCTCTTTAATGTGTTTAGAAATTCAACTAAGTTATATTTTTTAATTTTAATTCGAGATAACTCATTTAGTTTGATCACAAGATCTATAACTTCCATTCCCATTAGGTTAGTCATCTCATTATGTGAATCATTACATTTACCACCACATTATTTTCTCGCATGATTTCTCATATTTATTTCCATTAACTAAAAATAATAAAATAAAAAATATGAGAATAATAAATATAAAAAGGGAAACAAATAAAATTAGAAGTAAAATATTATAAATAATAAGTATAACCTAACATACGAGTCTCTAAGTTTCAATATAGGTTATCCATGCTAATTTTTTCTATTATATTTTCAAATCTAATAATTTTTTCAAGTCCTTGATAATGGTTCATAAATATTTTTCTGAATTTCCAAAACATATCCCTTGGGACTTTCAAACCGACTACATAGAAAGGCCTATTTTCATGAACTAAGTGAAAATAAAGTCTATATCAATGCACCATTTCAAAAGTTATTAAAACTAGGTAAAACTATTCTAGAGCCACATCCACTGGTAGTGACTAGACTAAGATATAATTTCTCATAAACCACTCACTCCATTATTTGCCAAAATTACATAATATTTTCTTGTACTTAGACTTATCCTTAGAATTATTTCTAGGGTTATCACTATAGAATTATCTTCTTACTTTCCAATGGGTAACTAAAACTTTTCTTTGATACCAAATATAGAAAACCAATACTTTAACACATATTATTTCATTGGTTTTAACATAAAAATCCATTAATTATAACCCAAAGATCATGATACCTAGTATCTTTTTATGAATAGGTTTATAATATATAAAATTGGTACTAATATAAAAAATCTTTATTTTATTCTCCATAATGATCTCATAAATACATCCAATTTCCTAAAACTACATGTGATAACTTGGGGAATTCATAGACAAAAAAGGGTGATCTAAAAAGTCTAGTAAGGGAATAAATATAATAAGAAAGAATAACCTGTGAGTCAAAGGTATAACAATAATTCATAAAATAGAAGGATCATGAGTAATAAAATGGAAGAATAAAACATATAAAATTGTTTTATAAGATCATATAATCATAAAAAATGTGAAATTTACATATAAAATTACATAATCATGAGTTAAGTCTATCTTCCATGACAATATTACATGATGGAAAAAGTACCATAATGGATTGGGCTTAGTCCCCAATCCCATACATGATGCTATATGAGACTAAAGTTTTAACCAGTGCATTAGAGAACTATCTGGGAACACCCATCATAACATGTTCATGGTAATTTCTGCGATAAAATGGAAATAAATCAAAAAACATCTATATTAGAATTACCCATGGAAAGAAATTGGTTTTCATAATCTTCTCTCGTGTCATAATCGAAAGAAATTTCATAATTAAGGGATTTAAGAGATGAACATAAGGCATGTATTACCCCAAAAAATTAATGTAGAATAAGTTAAGTATATATGTGAGATACACACACACACACATATATATATATAATTTAAATAAATCCATAATATCCAAGGTTTTCATTATTGATTAAAATGTATTTAATATATTACATGAAATATTTCTCGAGAAAATTACCCCTTTAACTTTTAAATATCCTTTTAAAAATATTTAAATTTATATAATATTATAGAATTTTTTTGTTTAAAAATAATAATAAAAATATAAAAAAGAAGATTCAGAAAATTTATTGGTATTAATGATGGGTAATTATGTATATTTCATATATTTTAAAACAATATTCCTTTCACACCATTGTAAAAATATTAAATAATAATTTATTCAGAAAATGTAAAGAATATTCTTTTCAAAACATTTTTTAACAAATAAAACATTGGAATAATTATCTTTAATAAATATTTTGGATAATGTTAAAAGTATTCTTGAAAATATTTTTAGAAAACATGGATGTGGAAGGAACATGACTTTCGAACGAAGTGAGAAATGAGTTCATCTTTTCTTCAAAAAAATTTCTCAGTAATTTTAAGTAGAAAAAAGAGGATAATGAAAATATTACATGAAAATTTCGTGAATATCCTATGTATATGTAAATTAATGGTTTTTATCAAAAAAATATCAAATAATTTCCTTCAATGGGAATTCAAGCATATACAATCCCGATTAAAATGTGTTGAAATATAAACCCTTAATTCTTTGGTAACTTTTAAATCATGAATGAAATGAATGAAATAAATGAATTAAAACTTAATATATCATGAATTATGAAATATTCATGGAATAATATTTAAATGGTCAGTATATAAACCATTTAAAATAAATTAAGTGCATAAAAGAACATATTTCTCAAAGAACGAAGTCTTGAGATGAAACCCTTACCTTGAGTCTATAATTTATGGTGTATGTCTTTTTTCTCCTGTTTAATAAAAATATATTATTTATTAATTTTATTAGAAATTTTTTTCAAGTTTATTATATTATTATAAAACAATTTAATTCTTTTATTTTAATGATGTAATTAATTACTTAATCAATTATGTCAATGTCATGTGTTTTTGGGATGCTTAGTTCACAATTTAAAAATAAAGTTGGTATGTTGATCATTGTCAAAGGGATTATATTCAATTAATTTATAGTTTAATAATAATTAAATAATTATAATTTTTATACATAAATTATTCTTTATAAAATAACCAGGAATTATGGATATGAAAAACTAACTTTATTGCAGGAATAGAGACTGTAGGCCATACATATGCATGAGTAACGTTCCCATTTTTCAATGATCATGATGGAAATAAGTTATGTGTTATTTTATTTTTAAATAATGATAAAAATATCATAAAAATATTATTATTTCTCTACATAAACTTACTTGTACATCTCAGGTGATATGGTAAAAAAAATGAATCAAAACGCTTCATGAGGTGGTAGTCCGCCATACACACGAACGATGTTATCATTTTTTCCATGGATTGTAAGTTAAAAAAGTATATGATAAATTAATTATTAAGAAATTTTAATATTTCATTATTATCATATATAAATATTAAATACATCATTATAAACATCCATGATATTTAATGATGGAAAACAAATGACATCGCTTTGTGAGGTGGTAGTCCACTGTACTGACCAATGATGGTTTTGTTTCCCATTAAATAAAAGAGTAGATGGGTAAATATTATTACATAAACATAATACCATTTGATTATATAGGAGATAATGGTGTTATTATATTGTAATTGTTAAGACATAATTGAAGCTGAAAAAAATAATAAGTAAAAATGAGTTTTGTTAAGATGATTACATTCGCTTCAAGGAATCTCCTTTAGATATCTTATTATGGACCTTGTGGTTGGTTATTTGGGAATAATAGAAGCTCTATAATGTGGATATTCTTTTGGGAAATTATTTTTTCAGGTTTTGTTTGAAACAATTGTCTTGAAAGATATGAATAAGTTAGGGGAGGGGGTTCCCTTTTATAATTGAGGAGTAAATGTTTTTGTAAATACCATAAATAATTCAATAATGGGAAGTCACTATCAATCATAATGCCTCCAAAATTTAAAAATAAAGGATTATAGGAGTGATAATTATGAAAAAACCCTCCAGAACTACAAAGAAACATGTTTTAAAAATTTTATCCTCTTTACCTCTAAGGTTACTCATATTTACCATTTTCATATTTTACTATGGTAACTAGTTTTTTTATTAATTTTACTAATCAATATAAAAAAATAAGTTGACCTAATTATATAATATAAATTATTATAATTCCAAATATTGAATTATTTTTATCCATTTCAACTCACATATGTGACAAAATTTAATTTAAAATAAAACACATAAGCATGAAAAAAAAGTGGCTTCCAAAAAATGAAATTTTCAATGAAAAGATGATAGTACATTAACTCTATGACTAGTAATATATTTTATATGAATTTAAATAAAAAATTTACACTATTAATATAAAAATTTCAATTAAATAAATCCTATTTATCATTTAATTTAATTAATTAAAATTTAAAATATTATGCACTTTAAAATAGTTTTAAGAAAAATGTGTTTTTAAGCCTAACAATAAACTAATACTAAATTTTGATATAAATATTATTCAGATGTAATTATTTGGATTAAATATAAATCAATAATAAATATGTTACTTTTAAATAAAATTAAAATAAT
Source organism: Viscum album (assembly GCA_963277665.1). Lineage (NCBI taxonomy): Eukaryota > Viridiplantae > Streptophyta > Magnoliopsida > Santalales > Viscaceae > Viscum > Viscum album. The sequence continues at coordinate 981,144,666 of OY728126.1, forward strand.
AATGGTAATTTTAAATTAGTTAATTTATTAAAAATAAATGAGAGTTTTACAAAAATATGTATTTTCACTATTCACTAAAAACACAATATTTTCCAAAAATAAAAAAAATTCACCCTAATTAAAAATTTAATTAATAATTTCAAAAAAAATATAATTTTATAGGAAAAAAATTATTTTCCATAAATTAATTATAATATTTTCTACCAAAAATAAATAAAAATCATTTTTTAAGGAAATATATTTTTGTTAAATAAAATATCTTTATAAAATTTGACTGCTTATTAATAATTTATCAACAAATTTATATAATAAATTTTCCTAAATAATTTAATACTATTAATACCCATAAATCTTATTGTTAGGTTAAATCTGTGACATTTATATCATAATATTTTAATTTTAAGTGATGGTTAATTTAAACTCAATGTTGTGTGTATAATACACTATCAAACATAGTGTTACTTTAAAGTTTTAGGGTGTTAAAATGTGGAAAATATGAATTTAGATTATAATTAGAACAATACACAAAATACATGATAATATTTAGTAAAAGTGGGGTTGATATGATGAAGTAATAATAACCATAAAATAAGCATACCTTACAGTTTATAGTTTCAAGTTTTACTAGTAGCGAGTTTGATCATGTTTTGTCAAAATAAACTAATGGGATCCAAAATTTGATTCTATTCACTATATTTTAGAATAATCAAAATCTTTGATAGTCACTGTCGTACTCCTCCTATCTTAATTATGTTTTAATGATCAAAAATAATATACATCCTGTAAAACCTGTTAATCGTGTTTAATCTGTCTCAAATCATGAGTACAAATGGTTGGTTTATTTATGCTTTAAATAAACCTATCCAAGATATTAAGTTCTATATTTGATTATTGAAAACTATATTTTAATTGTTTTTGTAATTATTTCTTTAATGAATGATTAAGTTTAATTCATTATGTGAATTTTACAACTCAAGTCCATATACATATATTTGGCTAAGTCTGAGACACTGTGAACCAGACATTGTGACCCAGACACCGCGACTAGATACTGTGACCCAAACACCATGACCAGACACTGTGACCCAAACACCATGACCAGACACTGTGACCCAGAAACCATGACCAGACCCCGTGACCCTTACACCATGGCCCAAACATCGTGCCCAGACACTATGACCCAGATACTGTGACCAAACACTGTGATCCAGACATGGTGATTGTAGAGACCCTAAGCTTGACGTACATAGATATTACATTACTTTTGCGGAATACATAATACATAACAAAAACAGACACACTAGGATCGTAATAGTTTAGTGTCTTTGGAAACATGGAACATAATCTTCTAATCATGGTGAAATATCTTCAACATCTCCCATAAAGATCTTCCACTTTTTGTTTCCTTACCTAAAACCATTCCATTAATCCTGGGGGAAAATAAAACATAAAAAGGGTGAGCTCAAATTCTCAGTAAGGGTAATCATGGATAAAATAAAACATACCATATGCATTTGATCTTAAAAACATGAACATAATGGTTAAACATCAAAATCTTGAGCAATGACTTAAAACATGGAAGTATATAAGGCATAGATCATAATGGAACATAAATCATGATAACATAGTATAGGAATTAAACATGTAATTTTGGTATCCATTAAGCACATGTAATGATTTCCATAGTAGCCAAGACATTGCTGCCATGACCATCTTAGTGGACAAAGTCCCTTTCTGAATCGAGTTCACTCCTCGTTCCAGTCCAGTAATACTGAACCGAATTAACTTACCATTCCAGCCATGTCTATATCATGAGATATAAATCATTACCCAATGCATTGGAGGGAGATATAGGTCCCACCCATCTCATAATGAAATCATTCTTACTTGTGCCACAAAATAAACATACATTATTCATAAAAACCCAATAAATAAAATGGGTTTCATAAACATCATCCCATCATCACATAATCCATATAAAAGAAATGGATATCATTTCATAATAAAAAAATTGAAACCATGTAAATCATAGAGACATTATACTTGAAACATACACATATTAAATAATGTCATCTTAGATGAAAATGGTTTTGATAAAACACTTGAAATGAATTCTTGATGAAAATATTCTTTTTTCTTCAAAATATTTTTCTTTTCACAAAATGTCATGCAATATTAAAATAAAATGATTTTGTTGAAAATAGACATGAAATCTATTGGAGGAATCTTCATGATAATAAGGATTTATAAAACCGTAAAAATCCTTTCATGCCATATACGTTTAAAAAAACATTCTTCTCGTACTTTTGTCGGAAAAGTCAAAAAGTACCTTGCAGGGTAAATAATAGAAAGATTCCTTCCATACCATAGGGTAAAAGTAAAAATGTGTAAAAAGGACTTTAAATATACATGAATACACTTTTATAAAACATGTACATGGATGATAGCAATAACTCCAGTAAATACTTACGAATAAGCAATCTCGGATAAAAATGAGATTTGCAAAATTATCCCTTACCTTAGGTTCGATATGCTTCGTACGTATCCGAACCTCCTGTATAATGATTTAAATAATGTCATTGACTTATTACAGAATCATATTAATTGTTATGATATCATATATGGTTCACTTATGACTTTATATTACCCGTTCTTTTGTAAATTCCATGTTAAAGAGTGTTTTGGGTAAAATCATTTCATTTGTCGTCCGTGTTTTGACTTTTAATAATTCATATGATTACTTAGATCATGATTACTTAATTCAGAATATAAAACATGATTTATATATAATATATATTCAGAATATACATATATATAATAGATCGATAAATGGAAAGAAATACACCGTTCATGGAGACGGTAGGCCGTACGTACGCATGAACGTTGTTTTCGTTTCTTCATTGAATTGAATGGAATTAATTGGATGACATACATATATATATAAATAAATCTATTATCATTATTATGTCATATATTTAATGATTACTTATTATATATACTGTATAATCATTCATGAACGGTTAATCATTGAGAAGGAATCTCATCACCTCGTGGAGACGGTATTCCGTACGTACGCAGGAGCGATGATATTGTTCCCATGATTGTGGAATTTTATTGGATTGTATGTATACTATAACAGAATCAATATCACTTTACATTAATCATATATAGTTATTATTTACACCATTATACCCATCCAGGTAAGGTGGTGGTGGAAAATAGATTAAACCACGATGTGGAGACGGTATTCCGTACGTACGCACACACGATGATTTCATTTTCCGTAGGATGGATAGATGGTGAAATAGGGTTGTTTAATACATATAATAACATATCAGTATATTAGTGACACTGGTATTATTACTTCATAATGAAACAACCTAAGAATAAGAAGTGGAAGAAGAAATAAAGTTGAAAGAATCGGTAACAGACATTACCTCTTCTTTGAAGCGCCTCTTTGAGAACTCCTCTTAGGGCACTAAAATTGGTCATTAAAGAATACCAAGACCTCTAGGATGTTTCTAGGGAAGTGGAGAAGAGAATTTGTCAGGGTTTGTCCGAGATTGATTGCTCAAAGTGGTGTGAGGAAGAGAGGGAGGAGGTTCCCTTTTATAAGGGAGGAGAGGGGCACTTTTGGAATAACTAAAAATATTATTTTATTATAAAGCCATATTCGGTTTTAAATACTTAAAAATTGATTAATTTTAAAGCTAAGGTTGTGATGGGTCGAAATTATCTCATCCAATAGAATTTTGACAAGTTTAGTTTACTATTTTAACCTTATCATTTAGATTTAACTTTAAGTTAGATAATTTTACTTTAACCGCGCCTTTTTGTGTTCTTACACTATAGGGTTAATAAACATACTATAACAAGCCAAACTAACCCCAAGTTGTTTATTACTAATATATATAACCTTATATAAGTCATATGGCCGATCATTAGATTTTTAGTAATAAAATAACAATTAATAATATAATATTTGTTTTAAAAACTATTTTATGTCAATTTTGACACTATTTAGTAATTGATTTTTGTAAAAATCATAACAGAATGATTAGTTCTAACAATGTTAATTAAATAAATACTAACATGTCATATTAACCTAGAAAATTATTGGAATTCATAAAAAGTCTCAAATTACATTTATTTAGGTATTTATAACATCAATTATGTCAATATTTCATTAATAAGATAATTACTCCATCATCTTTGTGTCTTAAATAAATTAAATTATTTAATGTATAAAAATTTCAAATAAAATACCATTATGTAGGAACTATTTTTAGATTTTTAATGAATATTTATAGTCAAATTTATCTTATGTATAACCCTATATTAAAAATGATTTAGTTATTAAAGTTTGATTTTAACTATTTTAACCCTTCTTTAAATAAATTAATAATAAATGTCCAAATCTAATCCAAGTGGGCCTAAATGGTCATATTTTATTCCTAAGGTTGTTTTGGGTCGAATTACACTTGTCCAATAGAATTAAGACATGTGTTAGGGTAATAATAATATCATTTTTTACCCTTAATTACCCTATTTACTTTTAACCGTGGTAAAAAAAATAAAAAGTTACTATTCACCAAGAATTATTTTCATCTAATTGAATCACATTTTAGTCCTTGATATTAACCGTGTCTCTCGGATTTTCGAAATTCCACTCACAGAAGCGGTAAAATTATGTTTTATGAAAAATTTAGTTTTTTTAACTACCACTTAGTGGTTTCACTATTTATCAAAAAATGAATGTTTCCAGAAAAATACCAAAAATTAGGCCTAATATATATTTGATATTATGAATTAAAAAATGATGTCTATTTTACCAAATTAAAAACATATCAGTTACATTAATTAATTTAAAATTTAATTTCCGTCGTCAAAACAAATAGTGTGTTCTTAAGAGATAATAACTATCAAAAGATTGACACTTGTTTATGTCTGGTTTAAATGTGAAATTACATCCAATGACCAACATTGTATTAAATTGTAAAAATATATTCTAAATATAATTTAAAACCACTCAAATTAATAATTTATCACTATTAATTATTTCGATTAAAAAAGTCATTTTTAATTAAAATTTAGTAATCTTCACTATTCATCAGAATATGAAAGTTATCCGAAAAGTACCGAAATTTCACCCTAAGCTAATTTTGATATTCCAAATCCAAAAATGAAGTCCATTTTGAAAGATAAAATTTATAAAATTTCAAAAAGTCAGTATTACTATTCATAATGGCTAGTTCATAATAATATTATAATAATATCTTGTTTATTGAAACTCGGTATTGCGTACTACACACACTATTGAGGAAGGTCGTGATTGCATGTAATGTAAGTCATGTCAGGGATGAGTATTGTGAAAGATCTTTTGGTGTAGCGTACAACACAAGACATTAATGAAATTAAAAATAATATTTTCTATAAGATCTCGGGGTGTTACATTCTACCCCCCTTAAAATGAATTTCACCCTCGAAATTCGTCGGGGTTATAAATGGTTTACTACTCGAAAGTTTCTTTAATATAAACCAACATCGTAAAAAGGAATACCAAAAATTGGATTTAAAAACTAATGTATGAAATGTAATGGTTACCCAAATTAACACATCACTAGGTTTTCACGTAGGAAAACATAGGTGAAAATATGGATATGGAAGAAAAATCTAACCATCAAGTTCTGATAGAGAGTGGTAGAGAACATGGCTATGAAAAATCCAATAATCACAAAGCCATAAATTTGTGATGATCAAGGGTACCATATGATTCATCAGATATAATGGCACTAGGACAAAATATTTGGATTTCAAGATCATTTCCCTAAAGTTGAAGAATTTGAATTAGAATAAATACTTACTTTATTTTGGTAAAATCTCACTATTGTTCGTGCCTTGAACAATTTCCACTTCATCTCTTAAAGAAATGAAGTTGAATTTGTTATTCGTGATGTGTTAGTAGATCATGTGATAGAATGACGGGTCATTCCATCTGTCTCAAACAAAAGGTTAGCAAAAGTTATTAAATATACATAAGTCGATCTATAGTGAGATTAATCATATATGGTTCTTAAAATGGACTTATACTTCATATATCATGCTTCTTAATATAATAAAACTAGTTTTTACTAAATAGGGACTTCTTATAGGCCAGTGGTAGGTGATAAAGGCCAGTCGCACTTCGATTGTGGGTTCGATTCCCACATCCTTGTCCAACGCGATGGGATGTCGCTCGTCCTGCAGGTTGTCCTTTTTCTAAAACTACATTACTATAACATCCCATCAATAAAATCGAAAAAAATTCATATCCTTAAACAATACTAACTTATGTTCAACATAATCCTTTCCAATATTTAGGCTTATCCAAAATACTGTTGTCCAATCTCATATTATGGTGAAAATGATTACCAAAGAGTTCATATAACAAGAATGTTAATACCATCGTTGATCCCCATATATCTTGTTGGTCAAATTCTAATCATGTGAATACCTTAATCATGTACTCTCTTGAAAAATGAATACCCATTGAATCTTAGTGAAAACATGAGTGGTGTCAAAAGTTAACTCTCTCCACATACCAAAACCCCAAAATTCTATATACTCAAACCATGATATAACTATTTCCTTATATCAGTCATGAGCTCATGAATACTATCAAACATTTCATTTTCTCCTTATCCCTTCATTATCCGCATATCATCTTTTTTCCAAAAATATCTCAATAAATTTCAATGGTTACTAGTACCATAAAATTATTAAAAACCACAATAGACCAATACATAAATATTCCAATATTCCACGATACCATATACAACATTATTTTAGAATCCCATTACATAAACACTTAATCATTCCACCACATCGTTGTCATATTCAACATCGCCAAAAGTGACTGCATGTGACTTCCCTTTGTCCTTTTCCTTAAGTGGTTTCTCATGTCGATCATCACTAACCCTTGGATTAGGGCATTTATTAGCATAATGCCCCATTTCCATGAACTTGATGCATTGAAGTGTTAGTGGTGCATTCTCTGTAGTCTTTTCTTTATTAAAATCATTAGAAACCCTTTTTCCATTACTTCGACACTCAGCTGCTCGATGACCTTCTTTTCCACACTTAAAACATTTTCTAGTCCCTTTAAGACAATCTCCACCATGCTTCTTTCCACACTTTGAGAATAAGGAAACATTCATCTTCTTTTTACCATAATTCTAAGATTTCTCCTTGAACTCCATATTTCGTTTCTTGTCGAAACTATGAGATGGATAAGTAACACCAACTTCCATTTCTACCTTGATAGCACAACACACAATTTCTTCATAGCTACTGACGTCTCTTATAGCTAATGACCTTCGATGATTGGGTTTTAAGCCACTGAAGAATCGATCAACTTTACTTTCAGGTTGGATGATAAAGCCAGATGCATACCTTGCAAGCCTTGTAAAATTCACTTCGTATACACCAACAGATTCATCATCCTTTTTCTTTAGTTCAAGAAACTCCTTCTCCATCTTTGTTTGAAGAATACGAGGGAAGTACTTATTGAAAAATAAGTTCTTGATCTCGTCCCATTCCATGGACTCAATTTCATCTCTTGGCCTCGTATTCTTGATAAGATTCCACCATTGACCAGCTTCACCTTCCAAACGATATACTGCTAAGATGACTTTATCATGTTCAGAACAATGAAGAACTGAAAATATTTTTTCAGTGCTACTGATCCATTGTTCAACAACAAGTGGATCAGAAGACCCACTAAAAGAAGGTGGACGTTGCCTCATGAAGGACTCAATAGAATATTGTTCCCTTCTTTGCTCATTTGGAAGTCCAGAATGATTCATAGCTTGTGTAAGTATAGAAATAAGAGTTTGCACTCCATCTCCCAAAACATTTGTTTGTTCATGAGGATAATCATTTCATTGTCCATTTCATTTATCAACACGGTTCTTTCAGGTTCCAGCCATCGTCTAAAACCCAAAAAGAATAGTGTGAGAGGCAAAAATCATGCTAGGGAAAACAACATAATACAGGGAGAGTACCTTAAATATCTAACATCTTAGGTTTAATTCTAATATCATTACCGTAATTCTAGGACTATAACCTATACTTATACTTAACCTTAGGGGAATCTCTAGACATACCTTAGAAATATCTCTAGGGATCTCACTAAAGTTCTCGCATCCTAGTTTCCAAAGGTTGACTAAACCTTTCCTCTGATACGAACTGTAGAGACCTGAATCTTGACGTACATAGATATTACATTACTTTTGCAGAATACATAATACATAACAAAAACATACTCACGAGGATCGTAACAGTTTAGTGTCTTTGGAAACTTGGAACATAATCTACAAATCATGGTGAAAGATTTTCAACATCTCCCATAAAGATCTTCCACTTTTTGTTTCCTTACCTAAAACCTTTCTTTTAATCCTGGGGGAAAATAAAACATAAAAAGGGTGAGCTCAAATGCTCAGTAAGGGTAAGAATGGATAAAATAAAACATACCATATACATTTGAACTTAAAAACATGAACATAATGTTTAAACAACAAAATGATGAGCAACGACTTCAAACATGGAAGTACATAAGGCATAGATCATAATGGAACATAAATCATGATAACATAGTATGGAAATAAAACATGTAATTGTTGCATCCATTAAGCACATGTAATGATTTCCATAGTCGCCAATGCATTGCAGCCATGTCCATGTTAGTGGACAAAGTCCCTTTCTGAATCGAGTTCACTCCTCGTTCAAGTCCTGTAATACTGAACCGGATTAACTTACCATTCCAGCGATGTCTATCTCATGAGATATAAATCTTTACCCAATGCATTTTAGGGAGATATAGGTCCCTTCCATCTCATAATGAAATCATTCTTACTTGTGCCGCAAAATAAACATACATCATTCATAAAAACCCAATAAATATATTGGGTTTCATAAACATCATCCCATCATCACATAATCCATATAAAAGAAATGGATATCATTTCATAATAGAAAAAGTGAAACCATGTAAATCATAGAGACATTATACTTGAAACATAATCATATGAAATAATGTCATCTTAGATGAAAATGGTTTTGATAAAACACTTGAAATGAATTCTTGAGGAAAATATTATTTTTTCTTAAAAATATTTTTCTTTTCACAAAATGTCATGCAATTTTAAAAGAAAATGATTTTTTTGAAAATAGACATCAAATATTTTGGAGGAAGCTTCATAAAAATAAGGCTTTATAAAACCATAAAAATCCTTTCATGCCGTATACGTTAAAAAACATTCTTCTCGTACTTTTGTCAGAAAAGTCAAAAAGTACCTTGAAGGGTAAAGAAAAGAAAGATTCCTTTGATATCATGGGGTAAAAGAAAAAATGGGTGAAAAGGACTTTAAACATACATGAATACACTTTTATAAAACATGGACATGTTTGATAGCAATAACCCCAGTAAATACTTACGAATAAGCAATCTCGGATAAAAATGAGATTTGAAAAATTATCCATTACCTTAGGTCAGATATGCTTCATACATATCCGAACCTCCTGTATAATGATTTAAATAATGTCATTGACTTATTACGGAATCATATTCATTGTTATGATATCATATATGGTTCACTTATTATTTTATATTACCCGTTCTTTTGTAAATTCCATGTTAAAGAGTGTTTTGGGTAAAATCATTTCATTTGTCGTTCATGTTTTGACTTGTAATTATTCATATGATTACTTAGATCATGATTACTTAATTCATAATATAAAACATAATTTATATATAATATATATTCAGCATATACATATATGTAATAGATCGATAAATGGAAAGAAATACACCGTTCATGGAGATGGTAGGCCGTACGTATGCATGAACGTTGTTTTCATTTCATTATTGAATTGAATGGAATTAATTGGATTACATAAATATATATATAAATAAATCCAGTATCATTATTATGTCATATATTTCATGATTACTTATTATATATACTTTATAATCATTCATGAACGGTTAATCATTGATAATGAATCTCATCGCGTCGTGGAGACGGTATTCCGTACGTACGCACGAGCGATGATATCGTTCCCATGATTGTGGAATTTTATTGGAGTGTATGTATACTATAACAGAATAAATATTACTTTACAATAATAATATATAGTTTTTATTTACACCATTATACCCATCCAAGTAAGGTGGTGGTGGAAAATAGATTACACCACGGCGTGGAGACGATATTCCATACGTACGCACGCGCGGTGATTTTGTTTTCTGTAGGATGGATAGATGGTGAAATAGGGTTGTTTAATAATTATAATAACGTATCAGAATATGAGTGATACTGAATTTTTTACTTAATAATGAAACAACCTAATAAGAAGAAGTGGAAGAAGAAATAAAGTTGAAAGAATCGGTAACAGGCATTACCTCTTCTTTGAAGCGCCTCTTTGAGACCTCTTCTTAGGGAACTAAAATTGGTCTTTGAAGAAGACCTGGACCTCTAGGATGCTTCTAGGTAAGTGTAGAAGAGAATTTGGCATGGGTTGGCCGATATTGAAGGCTCAAAGTGGTGTGAGGAAGAGAGGGAGGAGGTGCCCTTTTATAAGGGAGGAGAGGGGCACCTTTGGAATAACTAAAAATATTATTTTATTATAAAGACATATTCGGTTTTAAATAGTTCACAATTGATTTATTTCGAAGCTAAGGTGGGTATTGGTCTAAATCCTCTCATCAAATAGAATTTGTAAAAGTTTAGTTTACTATTTTAACCTTATAATTTTGATTTAACTTTAAGTTAGATAATTTTACTTTTACCGTGTCTTTTTGTGTTCTTCCACAATAGGGTTAATAAACATACTATAACAAGCCAAAATAACCCCAAGTTGTTTATTGTTAATATATATAACATTATCTAAGTCATTTGGCCGAACCTTATATTTTTAGAAATAAAATAACAATTAAAAATATAATAATTTTTTTAAAAACTATTTTATGTCAATTTTGACACTATTTAGTAATTGATTTTTGAAAAAATCATAAAAGAATGATTAGTTCGAAAAAAGATAATTCCATCAATACTAACATGTCCTATTAACCTATAAAATTAGTGGAATTCATAAAAAGTCTCAAATTACAATTATTTGAGTATTTATAACATCAATTATGTCAATATTTCATTAATAAGATACTTACTGCATCATCTTTGTGTCACAAATAAATTAAATTATTTAATGTATAAAAATTAAAAATAAAATAACATTATGTAGGAAATATCTTTATATTTCTAATGAATATTTATTATCAAATTTATATTATGTATAACCCTATATTAAAAATGATTTAGTTATTAAACATTGATTTTAACTATTTTAACCCTTCTTTAAATAAATTAATAATAAATGTCCTAATCTAATCCAAGTGGGCCTAAATGGTCATATTTTATTCCTAAGGTTGTTTTGGGTCGAATTAAACTGTCCAATTGAATTAGGACATGTGTTAGGGTAATAATAATATCATTTTTACCCTTAATTACGATATTTACTTTTAACCGTGGTAAAAAAAAGTAAAAAGTTACTATTGACCAAAAATTATTTTCATCTCGTTGAACCACATTTTAGTCCTTGACATTAACCATGTCTCTCGGATTTTTTAAATTCCACTCACATAAGCGGTAAAATTAAGTTTTATGAAAAATTTAGTTTTTTTAACTACCACTTAGTGGTTTCACTATTCATCAAAAAATGAAAGTTTCCAAAAAAATACCAAAAATTAGGCCTAAGATATATTTGACATTATGAATTCAAAAATTATGTCTATTATACCAAATTCAAAACATATCAGTTACATTAATTAAATTAAAAATTAATTCCCGTCGTCAAAACAAATAGCGTGTTCTTAAGAGATAATAACTATCAAAATATTGACACTTGTTTATGTCTGGTTTAAATGTGAAATTACATCCAATGACCAAAATTGTATTAAATTGTAAAAATATATTCTAAATGTACTTTAAAACCAGTCACATTAATAATTTATCACTATTAATTATTTCGATTAAAAAAGTTTTTTTAATTAAAATTTAGTAATTTTCACTATTCATCAAAATATGAAATTTATCTGAAAAGTACCAAAATTTCACCCTAAACTAATTTCGATATTCCAAATCCAAAAACGAAGTCCATTTTGAAAGATAAAATTTATAAAATTTCAAAAAGTCGGTATTACTATTCATAACGGCTTGTTCATAATAATATTATAATAATATCTCATTTAGTGAAACTCGGTATTGCATACTACACACACTATCAAGGAAGGCCATGATTGCGTGTATTGCAAGGCAAGTTAGGGATGAGTGTTGTGCAAGATCCTTTTGGTTTATCATACAACACAAGACATTAATGAAATTAAAAAGAATATTTTTTATAAAATATCGGGGTGTTACATTCTACCCCCCTTAAAATGAATTTCGCTCTTGAAATTCGTCGGGGTTATAAATGGTTTACTACTCGAAAGTTTATTTAATAGAAACCCACATCATAAAAAGGAATAACAAAACTTGGCTTTAAAAAATAATGTATGAAATGCAACGGTTACCCAAATTAACTCATCATTGGGTTTTCACGTAGGAAAACATAGGTGAAAATATGGATATGGAAGAAAAATCTTACCATTAAGTTCTGATGGAGTGTGGTAGAGAACATGGCTATGAAAAAGCCAATAATCACAAAGCCATAAATTTGTGATGATCTAGGGTACCATCTGATTCATCAGATATAAGGGCACTAGGACAACATTTTTGGATTTCAAGATCATTTCCCTAAAGTTGAAGAATTTGAATTAGAATAAGTACTTACTTTATTTTGGTACAATATCACTATTGTTCATGCCTTGAACAATTTACACTTCATCTCTTAATGAAATGAAGTTGAATTTGTTATTCGTGATGTGTTAGCAGATCATGTGATAGAATGACGGGTCATTCCATCTGTCTCAAACAAAAGGTTAGAAAAAGTTATTAAATATACATAAATCGATATATAGTGAGATTAATCATATATGGTTCCTAAAATGGACTTATAATTCATATATCATGCTACTTAATATAATAAAACTAGTTTCTACTAAACAGGGACTTCCTGAAGGCCAGTGGTAGGCGATAAAGGCCAGTCGCACTTTCGTTGTGGGTTCGATTCCCACAGCCTTGTCCGACGCGATGGGTTTTCGCTCGTCCTGCAGGTTTTCCTTTTTCTAAAACTACATTACTATAACATCCCATCAATAATATCAAAAAAAGTTCTATCCTTAAACAATACTAACTTATGTCCAACATAATCCTTTCCAATATTTAGTCTTATCCAAAATACTGCTGTCCAATCTCATATTATGGTGAAAACGATTACCAAAGAGTTCATATAACAAGCATGTTAATACCATCGTTGATCCCCATATATCTTGTTGGTCACATTCCAATCATGTGAATTCCTTAATCATGTATTCTCTTAAAAAATGAATACCCATTGAATCTTAGTGAAAACATGAGTGTTGTCAAAAGTTAACTCTTTCCACATACCAAAACCCCAAAATTCTATATACTCAAACCATGATATATCTATTTTCTTATATTAGTCATGAGCTCATGAATACTGTCAAACATTTCATTTTCTCTTTATCCCTTCATTATGCGCATATCATCTTTTTTCCAAAAATATCTCAATCAATTTCCATGGTTACCGGTACCATAAAATTATTAAAAACCACAATAGACCAATACATAATTATTCCAACATTCCATGATACTATATACAACATTATTTTGGAATCCCATTACATAAACACTTAATAATTCCACCACATCGTTGTCATATTAAACATCACCAAAAGTGATCGCATGTGACTTTCCTTTGTACTTTTCCTTAAGTGGTTGCTCATGTCGATCATCACTAACCCTTGGATTAGGGCATTTATTAGCATAATGCCCCATTTCCTTGCACTTGATGCATTGAAGTGTTGGTGGTGCGTTCTCTGCAGTATTTTCTTTATTCACATCATTAGAAACCCTTTTTCCATTACTTCGACACTCAGCTACTCGATGACCTTCTTTTCAACACTGAAAACATTTTCTAGTCCCTTTAAGACAATCTCCACTATGCTTCTTTCCACACTTTGAGCATAAGGAAACATTCATCTTCTTTTTACCATTATTCTGAGATTTCTCTTTGAACTCCATCTTTTGTTTCTTATCAAAACTATGAGATGGATAAGTAACACCAACTTCCATTTCAACCTTGATAGCACAACACACAATTTCTTCATAGCTACTGAAGTCTCTTATAGCTAATTCCCATCGAAGATTTGGTTTTAAGCCACTGATGTATCGATCAACTTTATTTTCAGGTTGGATGATAAAGCCAGATTCATACCTTGCAAGCCTTGTAAAATTTACTTCGTATACACCAACAGATTCATCATCCTTTTTCTTTAGTTCAAGAAACTCCTTCTCCTTCTTTGTTCGAAGAATACGAGGGAAGTACTTATTGAAAAATAAGTTCTTGAACTCGTCCCATTACATGGACTCAATTTCATCTCTTGGCCTCATATTCTTGATAAGATTCCATCATTGATCAGTTTCACCTTCCAAACGATATACTGCTAAGATGACTTAATCATGTTCAGAATATTGATTAACTGAAAATATTTTTTCGGTTCTACTGATCCATTGTTCAGCAACAAGTGGATCAGAAGACCCACTGAAAGAAGGTGGAAGTTGCCTCATGAAGGACTCAATAGAATATTGTTCCCTTATCTGCTCATTTGGAAGTCCAGAATGATTCATAGCTTGTGTAATTATATCAATAAGATATTGCACTCCATCTCCCAAAACATTTGTTTTTTCATGAGGATAATCATTGAATTGTCCATTGCATTTATCAACATGGTTCCTTCGGGTTCCAGCCATCATTTAAAACCCAAAAATAATAGTGTGAGAGGCAAAAATCATGCTAGGGAAAACAACATAATAAAGGGGGTGTACCTTAAATATCTAATATCTTAGGTTTAATTCTAATATCGTTACCGTAATTCTAGGACTATAACTTATACTTATACTTAACCTTAGGGACATCCCTAGACATACCTTAGAAATATCTCTAGGGATCTCACTAAAGTTCTTGCATCCTAGTTTCCAAAGGTTGACTAAACCTTTCCTCTGATACCAACTATAGAGACCTGAAGCTTGACCTACATAGATATTACATTACTTTTGCGGAATACATAAAACATAACAAAAACAAACACATGAGGATTGTAATAGTTTAGTGTCTTTGGAAACATGGAACGTAATCTTCTAATCATGGTGAAAGATCTACAACATCTCCCATAAAGATCTTCCACTTTTTGTTTCCTTATCTAAAACCTTTCTTTTAATCCTGGGGGAAAATAAAACATAAAAAGGGTGAGCTCAAATGCTCCATAAGGGTAAGCATGGATAAAATAAAACATACCATATACATTTGAACTTAAAAACATGAACATAATGTTTAAACATCAAAATCTTGAGCAACGACTTAAAACATTAAAGTACATAAGGCATAGATCATAATGGAAAATAAATCATGATAACATAGTATGGGAATAAAACATGTAATTGTGTCATCTATTAAGCACATGTAATTATTTCCATAGTATCCAAGGAATTGCAGCCATGACCATGTTAGTGGAAAAAGTCCTTTTCTGAATCGAGTTCACTCCTCGTTCCAGTCCTGTAATACTGAACCAGATTAACTTACCATTCCAGCCATGTCTATCTCATGAGATATAAATCTTTACCCAATGTATTAGAGGGAGATATTGGTCCCTTATATCTCATAATGAAATCATTCTTACTTGTTCCCCAAAATAAACATACATCATTCATAAAAACCCAATAAATAAAATGGGTTTCATAAACATCATCCCATCATCACATAATCCATATAAAAGAAATGGATATAATTTTATAATAAAAAATTGAAACCATGTAAATCATAGAGACATTATACTTGAAACATACACATGTTAAATAATGTCATCTTAGAGGAAAATGGTTTTGATAAAACACTTGAAATGAATTCTTAAGGAAAATATTCTTTTTTCTTCAAAATCTTTTTCTTTTCACAAAATATCATGCAATTTTAAAAGAAATGGATTTTGTTGAAAATAGATCATGAAAATAAGGCTTTATAAAACCGTAAAAATCCATTCATGCCGTATAGGTTAAAAAAACATTCTTCTCATACTTTTGTCGGAAAAGTCAAAAAGTACCTTGTAGGGTAAATAAAAGAAAGATTCCTTCCATACCATGGGGTAAAAGTAAAAATGGGTAAAAATACTTTAAACATACCTGAATAAACTTTTATAAAACATGGACATGGATGATAGCAATAACCCCAGTAAATACTTACGAATAAGAAATCTCGGATAAAAATGAGATTTGGAAAATTATCCCTTACCTTAGGTCCGATATGCTTCATACATATCCGAAACTCCTGTATAATGATTTAAATAATGTCATTTACTTATTAAAGAATCATATTCATTGTTATGATATCATATATGGTTCACTTATGACTTTATATTACCTGTTCTTTTGTAAATTCCATGTTAAAGAGTGTTTTAGGTAAAATCATTTCATTTGTCGTTCGTGTTTTGACTTGTAATTATTCATATGATTACATAGATCATGATTAGTTAATTCAGAATATAAAACATGATTTATATATAATATATATTCAGAATATACATATATATAATAGATCGATAAATGGAAAGAAATACACCGTTCATGGAGACGGTAGACCGTACGTACGCATGAACATTGTTTTCGTTTCTTCATTGAATTGAATGGAATTAATTGGATGACATACATATATATATACATAAATCCAGTATCATTATTATGTCATATATTTCATGATTACTTATTATATATACTTTATAATCATTCATTAACTGTTAATCATTGAGAATGAATCTCATTGCGTCGTGGAGACAGTATTCCGTACGTACGCACGAGCGATGATATCGTTCCCATGATTGTGGAATTTTATTGGAGTGTATGTATACTATAAAATAATTAATATCACTTTACAATAATAGTATATAGTTATTATTTATACCATTATACCCATCCAAGTAAGGTGGTGGTGGAAAATAGATTACACCACGGCGAAGAGACGGTATTCCGTACGTACGCACGCACGGTGATTTTGTTTTCCGTAGGATGGATAGATGGTAAAATAGAGTTGTTTAATAATTATAATAACATATAAGTATATTATTGATACTGATGTTATTACCTCATAATGAAACAACCTATGAAGAAGAAGTGGAAGAAGAAATAAAGTTGAAATAATTAGTAACGGACATTACCTCTTCTTTGAAGCGCCTCTTTGAGAACTCCTCTTAGGGAACTAAAATTGGTCTTTGAAGAATTCCAGGACCTCTATGATGTTTCTAGGGAAGTGGAGAAGATAATTTGGTAGGGTTTGGCCGATCTTGAAGGCTCAAAGTGGTGTGAGGAAGAGAGGGATGAGGTTCTCTTTTATAAGGGAGGATAGGGGCACCTTTGGAATAACTAAATATATTATTTTATTATAAAGCCATATTCGGTTTTAAATAGTTCCAAATTGATTTATTTCAAATCTAAGGCGGGGATGGGTCGAAATACTCCCATCAAATAGAATTTGGACAAGTTTAGTTTACTATTTTAACCTTATAATTTAGATTTAACTTTAAGTTAGATAATTTTACTTTTACCGTGTCTTTTTGTGTTCTTACACTATAGGGTTAATAAACTTACTATAACAAGACAAACTAACCCCAAGTTTTTTATTATTAATATATATAACCTTATCTAAGTCATTTGGCCGAACCTTATATTTTTAGGAATACAATATCAATTAATAATATAATATCTTTTTTAAAAACTATTTTATGTCAATTTTGACACTATTTAGTAATTGATTTTTGTAAAAATAATAATAGAATGATTAGTTCGAAAAATGTTAATTAAATCAATAATAACATGTCATATTGACCTATTAAATTAGTGTAATTCATAATAAGTCTCAAATTACATTTATTTGGGTATTTATAACATCAATTATGTCAATATTTCATTAATAAGATAATTACTGCATCATCTTTGTGTCATAAATAAATTAAATTATTTAATGTATAAAAATTTTAAATAAAATACCATTATATAGGAAATCTCTTTATCTTTCTAATGAATATTTATAGTTAAATGTATCTTAGGTAGAACCCTATATTAAAAATGATTTAGTTATTAAACTTTGATTTTAACTATTTTAACCCTTCTTTAAATAAATTAATAATAAATGTCCTAATCTAATCCAAGTGGGCCTAAATAGTCATAATTTATTCCTAAGGCTGTTTTGGGTCGAATTATACTTGCCCAATAGAATTAGGACATGTGTTATGGTAAAAATAATATCATTTTTACCCTTAATTACCCTATTTACTTTTAACCGTGGTAAAAAAAGTAAAAAGTTACTATTCACCAAAAATTACTTTCATCTCATTGAACCACATTTTATTCCTTGATATTAACTGTGTCTCTCGTATTTTCAAAATTCCACTCACAGAAGCGGTAAAATTAAGTTTTATGAAAAATTCAGTTTTTTTAACTACCACTTAGTGGTTTCACTATTTATCAAAAAATGAAAGTTTCCCGAAAAATACCACAAATTAGGCCTAAGATATATTTGAAATTATGAATTCAAAAATTATTTCTATTTTAACAAATTAAAATCATATCAGTTGCAATAATTAATTTAAAAATTAATTCCCATCGTCAAAACAAATAACGTGTTCTTAAGAGATAAGAACTTTCAAAAGATTGACACTTGTTTATGTCTGGTTTAAATGTGAAATTACATCCAATTACCAACATTGTATTAAATTGTAAAAATATATTCTAAATATACTTTAAAACCACTCAAATTAATAATTTATCACTATTAATTATGTCGATTAAAAAAGTTGTTTTTAATTAAAATTTAGTAATTTTCACTATTCATCAGAATATGAAAGTTATCCGAAAAGTACCAAAATTTCACCCTAAGCTAATTTCGATATTTCGAATCCAAAAATGAAGTCCATTTTGAAAGATAAAATTTATAAAATTTCAAAGAGTTGGTATTACTATTCATAACAGCTAGTTCATAATAATATTATAATAATATCTCGTTTAGTGAAACTCAATATTGCGTACTACACACACTATCGAGGAAGGTCGTGATTGAGTGTAATGCAAGGAAAGTCATGGATGAGTGTTGTGCAAGCTCCTTTTGGTGTAGCGTACAACACAAGACATTAATGAAATTAAAAAGAATATTTTTTATAAAATCTCGGGGTGTTACAGTGACCCATACACCGTGACTAGACACCGTGACCTAGACATTGTGACCAAGACACCGTGATCAGAAACTGTGATCCTAACACCACATCTACGCTACCGGTTCCTAATCTCTACAAAATCATTCCATCATAAATTTCTCAACGCTTAAAGTCAAAGAAGAAGACATTGTTTAGTGGTGACACTGTTTCTAAGTGACACCATTTCCAGATAGATTGTGACACAATTCTTTAATATGTTTTTTTGTTTTCAATTTAATTTCTAACGGTCATATTTGAGTCTTTTAAATGCACTGACTTAATTAACATTTATTTGTAGACATGTCAGCTGATAGTACGAGGTACAAGGTGAAGAATACATGCATCCTGTTGTCACCAATATATGCACTCCAAGAATAAAAATAAAAGCTTGGACCAAAAACATACAGTTGGTAGAGTAGCAGAAGTGCGAGAATTCTTGTGAAAAGAACTCACACATGAAACAAGATACATTTGAAGAACAAACTAAGCATTCAATAATAAAAAAGAAAGAATACCATATATTAGATTTAAAAACATATTCACAATATCAACTCCATGAAGAACATGATCTAGATGTAACTCAAAACCAGATCCCTAGACTTGAGATACTTTGTTTCTCACAAGAGGACTCGATTCTTACATGTGCTTCATCCCAGATGTCCAGAGCTTCATAGAATAACACTCAGAGCACTTCTAACCTTATCTTATCATCTTTTCTCTATTGTGTATTGTTTTTAGATTTCGAGCAGTGTGTGTGTGTTTGTATAATAACATACACTATATCCAACACTAAACTGAAGGATATAAGATATCATTCCTATCATTTCTTTTTACACTTTTTTACTCCCACAGATAAGTGTGGAAGAGGTCCCTGTGTGACCTATTAATTTATACCCATGAAGAACTACAGAAGAGGTCGTGTAACTTGGAAAGTATTGTGCACTGTTTTATACCCTGATCCAGGGTGTGGATCAAGTTTATTAATGTAAACTGCTTTGTGTCAAGTAGTCACCAAGTGGGGAGGATTAAGTCTCGGCTTGAGACTGAAGCACTTGTTTTATACATACTGGGTTGTTTAATTTAGTTTTCTTTGTTTTAATTTATAACATGGAAATCACTATATTTACTTTGATATTTAATCTTAGAAATAATTAATAATTGTTTTTCCTTATTAGAATATCTTGAAAAGTAATATCAATAACTCATATTAAGATTACTAAAAATTAATTAATCTTCAAAGAAGTTATTTGAACAGTAAAACCTTCATAAACATATTACCTTGATTAAATGGGTTATATTTATTTTTATTAGGGAACCTTTTAAGAAAAATTTGCAAACAGAAATTTTTATAGATACTCAATTCACCCCTCTTGAGTACGCTACTCTGACCAAAATTTGGTATCAGAGGAGTTTATTAGGACTCTATGTTTTAAACTATTCAACTGTGATTTTAGTTGTACTATAAAGATCTGTAATTTTTTTTAATTATTAATTTCGATCTCTTTAAAAGTATTTCTTTATAATGGATAATATACTGGAAGGTGTTGCAACAAACAGACCACCATTATGTAATGGAACCAATTATTCCTAATGGAAGATTAAAATAAAAATACATTTAGAAATTATGGGTTTTGAAATTTGGTCTTCAATTATAGATGAGTATAAGATTCCTTCTACTGATATAATCACTTGGGATGATCCAAACAAGTCTTCATATAATAACAATTTCAAAGCCATGAATCCTTTATATTTCTCCTTAAGAGATGAATAATTTAATAGAATTTATGCATGTAAAACTACCCATTAAATTTGCGATACTTTGTCTATTTCACATGAATGGACTTCTAGTGTAAAAGAAATAATACTTAAGACATATAATATTAAATATGATAACTTTAAAATGAAACCAGACGAGCCTATTTTTGACATGTATCTTAGGTTCAATGAAATTTTCAACACAATGATTTCTCTTAGAAGATAAGTTATTTCTAAAGAACAAATCATGAGGATTCTCAGATGCCTACATGATAGATGGATATGAACCTCTATCTCTATTAGAGAGTTATGAGACATCATCAAGTTACCTATAAAAAATCATTGGGAAACTAATAATGTATAAAAAGAGTTGAAAGTCCATAATAAAGAAGAGGATAAAACCAAAAGAAAATCAATTGTATTTAAGACCACCACCTCTAAACAAAAAGATAAAGGGGAATTGGAAGTCTCTGTAGAAAGTTCCAGTAGTGAACAATCATCAAATGAAAGTGATGGGGAGATGAATCAATTATCCAGAACGTATAAAATATTTTATAATAAGAATAAATTTTCCAGAAATCCCAACATCAAATAAAGATATGAACATAAAGGAATCTGGTAGTAAGATTAGAAATGAACTGAAAAGTCTGATGAGATAGTATGATATGAATGTAAGAGAAAAGGGACATGTAAAGGCTGACTATATGAAGATCAATTAAAAAAAGAAATATAAGGAGAAAGATAGAAAGTATAAAAAGGTAATGAATACAACATGGACTGCTTCTGAGGACAATTCAAGTGACTCAGAATCTTCAAATGATGAACAGTACAACAAAGCCAATATGTGTTTTATGAAAAACACATCTGAGGTAACACTGAATTCTTCTGTACACAATTCCTATTATTCTGGAGATGAAAGTGATTCTGGGAATCTGTCTAATGAATAAATTTTTGAGTTCTATAATATTCCTGAAGAGACATATAATGAAACAAAAGATAAATACAAGTCCTTAAAGAAATAGTATGCTCTTACATTAATAGTTAAATCCGAACTTACTTTATAAAGAGAGAAACGAACTAAATTTCTCAAAAAAAAACAATGAATTAAAGAAATCTAATGAGAAATTGAAAAAGTACCTTGAAAGGTTTACTATTGGTAAAGACACTTTGGTACAAATGATAGGTAAACATATTACTCCTAAATATACTAATTGTATTGGATATCAACCTGGTAAAATAAATATTGGAAGAACTAATTTTTTTTTCTAAATCTAGGACATAAAACTTTACTTCTAGTTCTGGAAAACATTCAGCCAGTTCAAATTATGATTCAATCCCTACTGCTTCATTTTTTTCTGGACCAAATAGATTTTATTTTTTATGCACTTTACATAATGCATATAGAAAACCTATGAGGCAAATGTGGGTTTCTAAATCACTAGTCAGTAATATTACTGACCCAAACAAATATGGGTTCGAAAATCTGTTTTTATTTAACTATTTTGTAGGAAAGTTTCTTAAAGAGATTCTTTAAAAGCTTTTGGTACATGGACAATGGGTTTCCAAGACACATAACATGGGATTATTCATGCTTTAAGAACTTAATAAAAATTGATGGTGGACATGTCTCCTTTGGTGAAAAATCCAAAGGAAAAAATCATTGACCTTCGACAAATCGGTAACTATAACTCAGTTTTAATTTCCAAAGTACTTTTTGTTGATGGATTGAAATATAATATGGTTAGTATTTTACACCTATGTGATGATGTATTTCATGTTAAATTTAAAAATTATGCTTGTAATGTTTGTAATTATAAAAAATGAATTAGTGTTTTCTGCATTAAGAAATGAAAATGTATACTCTGTTAACTTAGATTATTTAGTTTCTCAAAGTGCTTTATGTTTAAGTGTATTTCACAAAGAGTCTTGGATTTGACATAGGAGACTAGAACACTCTAATATTAACTCTCTTAGAAGGCTAAATAGAGAAATATTAGTCAATGACCTACACAAACTTGAGTTTCCAAAAAATAAAGTGTGTGATCCTTATCAAAAAGGAAAGTAACACAAAATTTCCTTCAAACCAAAGAATGAAGTGTCAACTTATCATCCTCTAGAATTGGTTCACATGGATTTTTTTGGACTGTATAGAGTTTCTAGTTTAAATGGAAAGTACTATGTTTATGTTCTGATAGATGACTTTTATTGATATACTTGGACTTTCTTTTTTTCTCACAAAAGAGAAGTCAGCTCTCGCATCACCAAATATACTAAAACTGCAGAAAATATTAGTGGACATAAAATTGAATCATTAATAAGTGAACCTGGCCTTGAGTTTGAAAATCAAGAGATTGAATACTTTTTCTTACAAAATGAATATAGTCATAATTTCTCTTACCCTAGAACACCTCAACAGAATGGAGTTGAAGAAAGAAGAAATAGAATGTTACAAGAGGTTTCTATAACTATGCTTAGTGAATATACCTATTTATTTTTGGGCTGAAGCTGTAAATACAAAATGATATATTATTAATAGAGTGTTGATTAAACCCATTCTAAAAGAAACTCCATATGAGTTATGGAACAATAGAAAACCCAAAGTAAGTTAATTTAATGTATTTGGTTGAAAATTATATATCCTTAATACTAAGGAAAATCTTGAAAAACTTTCATCCAAGAGTGATGAAGGAAATGTTTTAGGATATTAACTCTCTAGTAAATCCTATAGAGTGTTTAATAAAAGAACTAAATGTTTGGAAGAATCTGTCCATGTCAAATTTGATGAAACAGATCCACATGGGCCTAAGAGCACTCTAGAGAACCTAGAAGATGATGTGTCAAATGTGGAGATCAATTAAAAATCTTCTAAACATCCTGTAAAGACTTCTGTGAAAAATTACAGTTCTGAAAATTCTTTAGATTTAAGTCATAATGAACCTGAACCTATTGAAGAACCTAAAATCACTAGTCCTTCTTTTTCTAGAGCTGTTAGAACCCTTAAGAACCATCCTTTAGATTTTGTTTTAGGATATTTAGATAACAGAACTCAAACTAGAGCTTATCATAGAAATCAGGTTGAACATCAAGGCTTTTTGTCACAACATGAACATAAAAACATTAATGATGATATCAATGATGAATTTTGAGTGATGGCTATGCAAGAAGAACTTAATTAGTTTGAAAGGAAAAAATCATGGAAACTTTTAGAAAGACCTAAAGACATATTTACCATAGGCACTAAGTGGGTGTTTAGAAATAAGGTTGATAAAGCTGGTAATATAGTTATAAACAGGGCTATATTGGTTGCACAAGGCTATAATCAAGAAGAGGGAATTGAATATAAAGATACCTTTGCAACAGTAGCTAGACTTAAAGCTATCAGAATCCTTCTTGCTTATGGTACACATTTTAATTTTAAACCATGTCAAATGGATATTAAAAGTGCTTTCCTAAATGGATATACAGTTGAGGATGTATTTGTTGAGAAACCCCCTAGTTTTACAAATCTCCATGTTCCAAATCATGTTTTAAATTATCAAAATATTTATATTGTTTAAAAAAAGATCCAAGAGCTTGGTATGATAGATTAAGTACTTTTCTTATTTCCAATGGTTTTAAAAAAGGAATAGCTGATCCTGCCCTTTTTATAAAATGAATTTCCAATAATGTTTTAGTGGTTTAAATTTATGTAGATTATATTATATTTGGATCTTCAAAAAATTATTTATGTATTTAAATTTCTAAAATGATGAAAAAATAACTTGAAATGAGTTTAATGGGTGAACTAAAATTATTTCTTGGATTTCAAATATTTCAAAATAATGATGGAATTATTTTTAATCAAAGGAAATATACTAGGGATCTTCTAAAAAGTTTTTTCATAGATATCAATAAGAGTAGTGACACTCCAATGAGTACTACTTATATGTTGGATCTTGATGAAGACAAAAAATATGTTGATCAAACCATTTACAGAGGAATGATTAGAAGCCTACTCTACTTAACTGCTAGCTGAACTGACATTATGTTTAGTGTATTTTTGTGTTCTTGTTTTCAAGAAAACCCTAATAATATCATTTAAATGCTGTTAAGAGAATTTTCAAATACCTCAAGAATACACCCAATCTTGGAATGTTATATCCTAGAAGACAATCCTTTGAGTTAGTTAGTTATACTTATGCTGATTTTAGTAGTTGTATGTTAGATAGAAAAATGACCCCTGGAACATGTCACTTTTTAGAAAAGTCACTAGTATCATGGTATAGTAAGAAATAAAAATTTGTTGCATTATCTACTTACAAAGCTGAATACATTGATGCTGGTAGCTGCTGTGCACAAATTTTGTGGATGAAACTAACGTTACTAGATTATGGATATCAATTCAGGAATGTAACCATAAATTGTGACAATACAAGTGCTATTAACATCTTAAAAAATATTGTTTCACACTCTAGGACAAAACATATTGATGTAAGACATCACTTTTTGAGAGACCATTATAAAAAAGGTTATATCACTTTGGAATTCATTGGAACTGAATATCAGATCACTGATATATTCACCAAACCATTAAATTATGAAAGAATATATTACATCATACATGAATTTGGAATGATAAATCTTAAGTAGTATGTGTACTGTTTCACAACATACTATTTCACAATTTACTGTTTCACAAGTCACTGTCTTAAGATTACTGTCTAGATCGTAGAATTCTATAGTTTGTTGTCTTAAAAGTTGTTGTTTCATGTTTACGGTCTTACAGTTACTATCTCTCGGTTAATTTATCACATACTCTTTCAAACAATACAGTCACACAGTAGAGGTCTTACCGTGAAAACATATTATGGTCTCACCGTGAAAACATGTTACAGTCTCATCATGAAAACCTATTATGGTCTAACTGTAAAGCAATGTTATCATTTTATTTACATATTATAACATGTATCACTATAATTCATCGTTTTATTCTTTTACTTTTCTATGGTTTTGAATTTGTAATGCTTGATATCCCTAAATGATAAAAATGAAAGAATCTTTATTCCTTTCTTCACTTGAGCCTTCTTCTCTCAAACTCGAAAACTCTTTCCCTCTCTATCGAACCTTTTTTGAATGAACAGAATGAAACACTCATCCTCATTAACTCCTGATAAGATAATATCAAAGAAGAAGATGAAAATAACACCGAAGATAGTTCCCAAAGGTCCTTTGAATCTATACCTGGTGGACAGAACAGTGGTACCAGAAAAAGAAATATGCCCAAAGTGGCCACGGTCAAGTAAGTCTTTAGTATTAAAAGTACTGAAAGAGAAAGGATGGCTGTATTAGTTCACAAAAGATGAAATAATAATAAACCCAAAGCTATTTGCTCAATTTTATTAGTTCTTTCAATTATCATTTGATATAGAAGATGGTTTTATTATGAGAAACTTGATCAATGGCCAAAGATGTACCTTTTCTTCGAGGTTATGGGCTTCTTGCCTAAGGATACATCATGAGGGTATTTTTGAGGAATACCAGAGAGGTACTCCTCCACCAAGTGAGATATTTGTTTTAGAAGAAATCTTGGGAAGCTTGACTGGTAAAAAACAAAGAGAAGATTTATTACTACTGAGTTAGATGGTGAAACCAGACAATTGTTTAAGTTTGTTTAGAATCTGATTAGTCCAAGAAAATGATATTTTTCTACACTTAGGTATTAGTATGTATTTTTTATATATTTTATGAATAATGGACACAAGATTAACCTATGAAAATATATTATACATCATATGTGTGAGTTGATAAAGGAAAATTCAAAGTCAACCTATTTCTTCTACTCAAGGTAAATCTCATCTGTGATTCATGTTAAAGGGTTGGTCGGACTGAATGAAGAAGTCATTAAGGACAATGAATTTTTTATCTCAAAGGTTACAGTAAAAAGAATAAAAATTAGTTGGAATCCATGGAGAAAATCATGTGTAGAGGATATTGATAGGGTTTTTCAAAAGTTCAACACTGTTGAGCATTCTCTAAAAAAAAATTTGATCTTGGTTTGGAACCAGATGAAATTGTTGACTATGCTTTTGAAGAGGAAGAGGAAAAGGTTGTTGCACCTATATGGAAAATTATCATGGATTAGAAAGATGGTGGACCTTCTCCTCAAGTATTAATTGAGAAGGAAGTACCTATTACGAAATAAACTGTTGTTTTGGAAGAATAAGAACCTACTTATAGAGAATAATATGTTTATTATATAAGGGAAAAGGCTATTCTGGAAGAGCATTTAGAAGAAGATCTTTCTCCAGAGAAAGAAGCTGCATTTGAGGAAAACTTAGAGGAACATGTTGTTCTTGATATTATCCCATAAAATGAAGAAATAATGGAGTAATCCTTTTAGTTGGCTAGAAAATAAATGGGTAAGGCTATTAGGGATGAAATATTGGAAATATATCAAAGAACTAAATCTATTATTCATGTAAGAGATTCACTTATTGAGGCGGAGCAACAACCTAATCTGGAAAGTGTTGATATTATTAATCCATTTAACCCAATATCTGTGGATACATGGTATAAATTCTCTATCTACTTTTATGTGAATGATTCCCAAGAAGCCTCAGTTAAAGTTATAGATCTATCTACTATGTTTCAATTGAAATCTATATCTTCTCTTGAATTTTTCTCTACAAAGGAAACTGATCCTATCAAAACTCTTATTCTTGAACCTTTAGAAGAACCTTCTACCTTAGTGAGTAAGGATGATTTGAAATCCATTGGAGCTACCATATTGGATGGAGTTGAAAATCTCATGAATACTCAACCTGCTCCTATAACCAATTTGAGTGAAAGATATGCTTCCCCTTTGTTAGAAAAGATCATATGGAAGATTCATCCAAAAATGCTTCATGAAATTCAAGAGGTCATAATTGAGAATAGATAAATAAGTGATGAAGTGAAGTCTCTCAGATCTATAGTTAAAGATATATAGAGAGTTATGAAATCAAGACCATATACTATTGTCCATCCTATTGAGTATGTTGGTAGTTAGATTCCACAGGAAGTTTACTCCCTTATTCAACCTAACCTAGCTTACTTAGCTGGCAAGGTGAATAGAAGAAACAAAAAAATAGTTCAATAAATGAGTGAGATTGTCATTTCTCTCAAAAAATTAACTGATGAGTATAAGGTCTATCTCCAAAAAGTTATGAATCAACTAAATTACCTTAATTTAGCTTTTACATCTTCGAGTACTTCTGAACAGTCATTTAAACCCTCATTGGATAGTGATATGCTCAGATCAGTTGTTAAATAAGAAAATTAATCATTGCTAAGGGGATTTGACAAATATTATCTATTTCTGGTTGTCAAGAATAGTGATAGAGTTCTTTATTTGGTAAGAATTAATTCAAAGATTGAAAATGATGACCAGGAAGAAAATACTAAGAAGGTGGATGTCTACTTCAACAGTATTTTCTCTAAGCATGATATGAAAAACCATTTCAAGTACCTTGTAGAGATTCTAAAAATCCATCCTATCACTCAAGCTTTCAAAAATCAAGTTCATAAGCTAAAATATTTCAATCCTTTGTTGGAAAAGTTAAAGGAGAACAAAGATGACTTTGATAAAGTGATGTAGTATGGTGGTGAGATTATTGTTGAATTCATCAAGTTATTGAGGTATTATCTTCATGTGTAGAGAACTGTTATTGTGGCTCCTGTAGCTTCACCCTTGTGACCTAGTTTTCCTCCTTCCTCATTCATTTCCATTGACTTTACCTCTATGTTGGTCTCTCAAGATCTGAGTCAGATCGGACCTGTTATCCATGACCAAAAATTACCTTGGTCTTCTACCAAATCTACCTTGTCCCCTTCTATTTTTGAAGGACTCTCTCTTCCTTCTCTGACAGGTGGTTCACTCCCTTCTTCAATTTCTACCTCTGCTCCTGTAGCTTCTCCTAATGCTGCTGCCTAGGGAAAAGAGAAGACATCAAGTGCTGAAGAAAAGTTAACACTATCATTTGACAGAGATATTTTTTTTATTTTTATTTCTTACTGATTGTAATAACACATATTTATCAATCTAATGGACTGTAAACTATTCTTGTCTATTCATTTATTTACTTTTGTACTCTTTGATAATCCAAAAAGGGGAAGAGACATGAGATATAAATTCACACTAAGGG
This sequence comes from Viscum album, assembly GCA_963277665.1. Lineage (NCBI taxonomy): Eukaryota > Viridiplantae > Streptophyta > Magnoliopsida > Santalales > Viscaceae > Viscum > Viscum album. The sequence goes on from OY728126.1 coordinate 981,174,033, forward strand.
AGAGACAAATCCACTAAGAACATATATCTCACTCATATGATTTTTGATCATCAAAAGGGCGAGATTGTTGGACCCATACAGTCTTAATCATATTTTAATGATCAAAAATCTTATACATCCTGTAAAACTTGTTAATCCTGTTTAATCTGTCTCAAATGATGTGTACATATGGTTGGTTTTTTTATGGTTTAAATAAACATATATAAGATCTCAAGTGCTATTTTTGATTATTGTAAACTATATTTTAATTTGTTTAGTAATGATTACATTGATGAATGATTACTTTTAATTCATTATATGATTATTACTGCTCAAGTCTATATATAGATATTTGGATAAGTTTGAGACACTGTGATCCAGACACCGTGACCCATACACCGTGACCCAGACATCATGACCAGACACCGTGACCCATACAACATGACCAGACACCATGACCCAAACATTGTGACCAGAAAACGTGACCCGGACATCGTGACCAGACACAATGACCCTGACACTGAGACCTAGCCACCGTGATCAGACACCGTAACCCAGACACCGTGACCCTGACCCCATGACCAGACACAGTGACCCAGACACTGAGACCTAGACACCGTGATCAGACACCATGATCCTAACACCGCATCTGTGCTACCGGTTCTTGATCTCTACACAACCATGACATCATAACTATCTCACCGCTGAAAGGAAATAAGAAGACACCATTTCATGATGACACCATTTCCAAGTGACACTGTTTCCAGACAGGCTGTGACACCGTTCATTAATATGTTTTGTCGTTTTAAATTTAATTTCCAATGGTCATATTTGAGTTTTTTAAATGCACTAACTTAATTAATATTTCTTTGTAGACATGTTACCAAATAGTATGAGGTATGAGGTGAAGAATACATGAATCCTTTCGGCTAAAACACATGCACTCTAATAATAAAAATAAAATCATGGCCCAAAAAATGAAAAGTTGTAGAGCAGAAAAAGTATGAGCATTCTTGCAAAAAGAACCGACACATGAAACAAGATATATATGAAGAACACACGAAGAATTCACGAATCTGAAAGCTGGGATACCATAGATCAGAGTCAAGAATATCTTCGCAATAACAACTCCCCAAAGAACACAAGCCAGATATTATTGGAAACCAGATCACCAGACATGCGATACTCTGTTTCTTGTAAGAGGACTCTATTATTACATCTACTTCATCCTAGAAGTCCAAAGATTCATATAACAACACTCAGAACACTTCTAACCTTATCTTAACATCTTTTCTCTGTTGTGTATTGTTTTTATCTTTCAAGAAGTGTGTGCATGTCTTTATAAAAAACACGCAGTCTCTTGCACTAAACTGAAGTATATAATATATTCTTCCTCTCATATCTTTTTATAGTTTTTTAGCCCCACAGATAAGTGTATAATAGGTCCCTGTGTGGCCTATTAATTTATACACATGAAAAACTGTGGAAGAGTTCATGTGACCTAGACAGTCCTGTGCACTATTGTATACCCCAATCCAGGGTGTGGATCATTTTTATTAATATAAACTACACGGTGGCAGGTGATCACCAAGTGGAGTGGATTAGGTCTCAGCTTGATACCTAACCACTTGTTTTATATCTGTGGTGTTATTTAATTTATTTTTCTATATTTTACATTATAATTCAAAAATCACTATATTTACTTTGACAGTTAATCTTGAACAAAAGTTATAATTATTTTTCTTTATTATAATAGCTTTAAAATTAATATCAATAAATAATATTGAGATTACTTAGAATTAATCAATCTCTAGAGAATTTATTTGAATAGTCAAACTATCATAACCATATTACTTTGATTAACTGAGCTATAATTATTTTTATTGGGGAACCTTTTAAGAAAAATTTGCAAACATAAATTTTTATAGATACTCAATTCACCCCCTCTTGAGTACTCTACTCCTACCAATAGTCACTATTATAAAAAAAAGTATAGAACATCCTCCTTGAAAGGGAATATAGATATGATCAATTGAGGGAGATTTTTTTTCCAACAGAGAATGATATTGAGTGTCTCAAAACAAGGTACAATAAACTCAATTTTATAGGTTTCATTATTTGAATAATGGATCCTCTTGTTGTTATAATATTTAATTTTTCATTAAATTGACAAACTATTTGGTTTCTATCGTATTTATTAATTAAACTATTAAAATCCTTTAACAATTAATTTTTTATATAGATAAAATCATATAATGTTTCAATAGGTTCAAATAAGTATGATAATTTTCATGGGAGAGTTAATTTAAATATTTCATTCAAAATTCAAGAAATTTAACTAAAATTGACACTAATAAACTTGAGAAGACACTGACCATGGTGTGGTGACTTTGATTATGTCATTTTTGTTTTTTAGGGATCAATACTTAACACTTTTAAAGAAAACACCCTTTAATTAGAATTATAAAATATGGGGAATTCACATTGTATATAATAAAATTATTTATAGTCAAGTAAATATTTAAAAATATTAAAAATACTAGGAAATATATTGAATGAATCCATGAGATAAATAACATTAATGCATAATAATAAGATAAAATCAAGAGGGTGAGATATATAGTGATAGAGCACATAATCATAAGAAATAAAAATTATGGGCAAGTTCCCTTTTGAATGAAATTTGTATCAATTACAAATCAGTAAGGGTGGAAAATAGATTATTAATAGATTAAAAATAGAAAGATTTATATTCAATACTTTATAGATGATACATATAAGAGAAGCCAAGTAATAGAGAAACAATACTTGAAAAGAATAAATAAATATAAGAGAACCCCTTACCTAGAGTTCTAAATCACTTTTTATCTTCTATAAAATAATTAATAGTGTAGAAAAAAATTATAAATTACATTATTTATGTGATTTATAATATTTATTTGATGTTTTAAAATCAAATTTATATCATTTTTATTCATTTATTAAGTTAATATTGTGTGTATGGATCCTTTTTGAGATTGTTTAGTTCATAGTTACAAAACATCATCGATGTAGCATTAATAGTTGATGGTAATCTTACAATAGTTATATAAAATATATAATTGATATGATATATATTTCATTTCATTCTACAATTTTGGGAGTTAAATAGTTAAACAATTATTTACAATTTAATGAATCTTCCTTGGTATGCTTGTTTAAGACACTTAAACCAACCTTGATGAATTATATTTAATATTAATAATATAATTTGTAATATATCATTATAGATCTTGAAAATAAAATAATTTGATTATTAATATAATAAATAAATAAATATAGATTATAATTTATTTTAAAATCATTCATGATGGTTATAAGTTAAAAAAAGATCACCATTCACTCGGGTAGTATAAAACTACTTTGGGTGAATGATGTTTTTTTAGAGTTTAAGAGAATACTAATATAAGGAACCTTCCTTAAAAATTTACTTCATCTTGAGTTAAATAAAAAATTCACATTGATGATATTTTCAGGTTTAGAGTTTTAGAGAATGAGTCCATAACTATTACATTAAATCTCAAATATTAAAAAGTATATACTTCTACTCTATCCAATTTTTTAACAATAATAAAACTCCTAAAATTAAACAAGAATTCTCTTCTTGATATAAATCTTCATGAATTATTCATTTCCCTTAACCTTCTTTATACCCTACGAAAAACATTTCAAAAACATGGGATGAGCATAAAAATCTCAGTAAGGGTTATAAAATAAGGAAAGAAAACATTATTCCATCAATTAAAACAAATAAATGAAATCATAATTTTCACTCATATAACATAATATCATTAACATACCTCAATAAATCATCAGATTTATGAATAACACATAAAAATCACAAATCATTAAGGTAACTTGTGGAATCCTTAACATACATACATTGTATCTTTCATAGTGACATAGGGAGTTATGTTTGGAATACCCACCATAGTATATTCCCTAAATCTCTTAAGAGAAACATCAAAGTTTACATCTATCATGTTACCCAATGCATTGGAGAGCTATCTTAGACTCACCCTCCCTAGGTTTATCATAGAACCACCCATATTTGGTTTATTACGTAACCACCCGTAAAATGTCCAAGTACCATTACATAATCATAACACATAAAAAATTGAAATTATTAACATTTCACTCATCAATTAGAATAAATCAATTCAATATATTTGAAATATTCAATCCATTTTGAAAACCATTTAAAACATTTAATAAAGTTATTTTTGAATCAAAGTGTCTCATACCACTTTGAAACTTTTAAAGGAATTAAAATTTTAAAACATTAATGTCCAAATAAATAAATCCTTAATACTATTTTGAAAACATGTAAATTAAGGAGAAATAGTTTGAAAATTAAATCTTTAAAACATTTCAAACAATGTTTTAGTTAAAGAGTCCCTTATCACTTGATTAAATAATTGAATAAAAATAATTAAATAAGTACATTAAAAAACATATAATATCATGACAATATAGATATTCATGATATAAATGTAAAAGGTCAGTATATACACCATATAAAAGTTAATTGGTTCATAAAAACAAATAATTCTCAATGGAATGTAAATTGAGATGAAATCCAATACAAATATCGTATCATTAGATTAAGGATAAATGAATGACATAAATATGTGTGAAAATATAAATACACCCAATATAAGTGGATATTATGTTTAAAACAATGATAGGTCATTCAAAAAAAATCTTGAAAAAAAACCAATGACATGGATATTTAACTTAATTAATTGAGATTGAGTTATGTTTTCCCTTATAAATTTTTTATAAATGACATAAGAATTTATCAATGTGGTGATTATGTGTAGAAAAAGTATATACAGAAAAATAAAAGTAGAAATTACAACATAAATAAACAAACAATGATTCTACTCATAATATTGGAAAAAATATAATCAATGCAGTATGCGTAAAACCCAATGAGTGGAAATTGAGATTAGAAATTCCCTTATGAAAATTAAGCAGCCTAATTGTAGCAGTCTGGAATTACTTCCAGTGGAATATAATTGATAACTATCAGGGCACTCCATGGGTGGCTACACCCCCTGGGCGGGACACATCACTATCCCCAGTGGCAGCCATTTCTTAATGAAGCCCTTTGGCGGAGATCCATGATTCGTCCAATGCTCACAAGTGAGAGTTCCCAAGGATTGGATTCATTCCTAACTCCTTTGCCTCTGATACCAACTGTAGAGACCAAAAGATTGATGTACAAGGACATTACATTACTTTTGCAGAATAATTTATAGATAACAAAAACAGACGCACAAGGATCGTAATAGTTTAGTGTCTTTGGAAACTTGGAAAAATAATCATCTAATCGTGGTGAAAGATCTTCAACATCTCCCATAAATATCTTCCCCTTTTGTTTTCTTACCTAAAAACATTATTTAAATCATAGGGAAAATAAAACATATAAAGGGTGAGATCAAATTCTCAATAAGGGTAAGCATAGAGAACATAAAACAATCCATAAACATTTAAATGCAAAAAACATGAACATAAAATCTAAGCATCAAAATCATGAGCAACGACATAAATCATGAAAGTACACAAGGTATAGATCATAGTGGAACATTAATCATGATAAAATATCATGGGAATATAACATGTAATAGTAGAAAACTATTAACCACATGATATGATTTCCATAGTAGCCAAGGCATTGCTGCCAATGCCATCTTAGTGGACAAAGTCTCTTTCTAAATCGAGTTTACTCCTCGTTCCGGTCCTGTATCACTGAACCAGATTAACTTACCGTTCTAGCCATGTCTATCTCATGAGATATAAATAATTACCCAATGCATTGGAGGGAGATATAGGTCCCACCCATCTCATAATGAAATAATTCTTATTTATGCCACAAAATAAACTTGAAACATTCATTATAAACCAAAGAATAAAATGGGTTTCATAAACATAATCCCATCATCACATAATCCATATAAAACAAATGGATATTTCATCATAAGAAAAGTGAAACCATTTAAATCATATAGACATTCTACTTGAAACATATACATATGAAATAATGTCATCTTATATGGAAAATGGTTTTGATAAAACATTTGAAATGAATTCTTGAGGAAAATATCTTTTCTTCTTCAAAATCAATTTCTTTTCACAAAACGTCATGAAATTTTTAAAAGAAAGAGATTATGTTGAAAATATTCACGAAATATTTTGGAGGAAGCTTCATGAAAATAAGGCTTTATAAAACCATATAAATCCTTTCATGCTGTATATGTTAAAAAAACATTCTTCTCGTACTTTTGCCGGAAAAGTCAAAAAGTACCTCGTAATGTAAAAAAAAAGATTCCTTAAATACCATTTAGTAAAAGTCAAAAATGGGTTAAAAGAAATTTAAACATACATGAAACCATTTTTAGAAAATAGGAACATGGATGCTAAATATAACCCCAGTGAATACGTATGAATAAACAATCTCGGATAAAAACAAGATTGGAAAAGTTATCCCTTACCTTATGTCCGATATGATTCGTATGTATCCGAACCTCCTAAATAATGATTTAAATAATTTCATTGACTTATTATAGAATAATATTCATTGTTATTATATCATATATGGTTCACTTAGGTATTTATATTACTAGTACATTTGTCAATTCCATGTTAAAGTAGCGTTTTGGGTAAAATTGTTTCATTTATCGTACGTGTTTGGACTTGTTGTTCTTGATATTATTATTACATATATCATGATTTAATTAATTAAAGAATGTAAAACATGATTTATATATCATATATATTCAGTATATATATATATATAACAGATAGATAAATTAAATGAAACACACTGTTCATGGAGACGGTAGGTCGTACGTACGCATGAACATTGTTTTCCTTTCATTATTGACTTGAATGGAAGTAAGTAGATGACACACACACACACACATATATATATATATATGTATAAATAAATCCAATAGATTCATTATTTCATATATTTCATTATTATTCATTATATATACTTTATAATCATTCTTTAATGGTTAATCATGAAAAATGAATCTCATCGCGTTCGTGGAGACGATAGTCCGTACGTACGCACGAGCAATGATATCATTCCCATGATCGTGGAATTGTATTGATGTGTATGTATAATATTAAAAAAAATATCACTTTACAATTACCATATATATTTATTTATTTACACCATTATAACCATCCATGTAAGGTAGTGGTGGAAAAAATGATTACACCACGGCGCGGAGATGGTATTCCGTACGTACGCACGCGTGGTGATTTTGTTTTCTGTAGGATGGATAGAAGGTGAAATAGGGTTGTTTCATATTCATAATAATATATCAGTATATTAGTGATACTGATGTTATTAATTTATAATTAAACAACTAAATAAGAGGAAGTATAAGAAGAAATAAATTTGAAATAATCGGTAACGGATATTACCACTTCTTCGACACTCCTCCTTCAAACCTCTTCTTATGGTACTAAAATTGGTCATTGAATAAGACCAGAACCTCTAGAATATTTCTAGGAAAGTTTAGAAGGGAAATGGGCAGGGGTTGGCCGAGCTTGAAGGCTCAATGTTGTGTAAATATGAGAGGGATGAGGTTCCCTTTTATAAGGGAGGGGAGGGGCACCTTTGGAATCCTCAAAAATATTAGTTTAATATAAATTCAAACCCCATATAAAAACCTCCAAAAATGACTCAATTCAAATATTAGATGAGATAGGGTTTTAATAGTATCAAAAAATAAAATTTAGACATGTTTTGATTTTATTTTAAACCTTATCATTTTGATTTATCCTTATTTAATCTATTGATTTTTATTTGTGGTAATAAAATTATAAATTTTAAATGGTTATAAATAATCACTTATGTGTTGTTAATTTTCCATAATTGGATACTTTATGACCTTTTAGACTATATAAATTTAAATTTATAATTTTTAAATATTTTTTGTGATTTTTAAACAATTTAATAATATTTTATTTTTATAAAATAACAATAGTGTCAATTTTGACACTATTCATTTATTTGAATTTAAATAAAATCCACACAGAGGATATATTCGAACTGAAATATTTAATAGGTTTATAAAATATCATATTAATTTATTAAATTATTGGAGTACATTAAATAGTTCATATAATATTTATTTTACTATTTGTAAAACCATTTATTTGATACTTCTCTTAATAAAATAATTTCTACAACATTTTTTTTATAATTATTAAATATACTTATTTTTTTGCATAAAAATTAAAACTAAAATAATAGGAGGAAGATTAATCTTATATATTTCATAAGAATACTTTTAGTTGGATTTATATTCTAAAACACTCAACTTTTAAAATGTTATATTTATTAAATTATTAATATGACAACTTTGACATCATTTAAAATAAAATAATATAAGTGTCATAATCACTTTTATAAGACTCCAAACGGTCATATATTCGATCATTGTATGCTTATAGTGTATATATACACTACCAATATGTTTTGGTCAGGTTTGTGAGCCTTTTAATAGGTATTATTATTTCAATAAAAACTATATTACTTATTTTTCACTAAATAAATAATATCTCCATCATTAATGTATAACCTATTAAGGTAATTAAATATCTCTTAAAAATTATAAATAAATTACCATGATAAAGAAAAAAAAAATTATATTTCAAACGAGTATTTATAACTGAATTTATATTCTGTATAAACTTATATTAAAAATACTTTAATTATTAAAGTTGAGTGAGACATATTTCACTTTCCTTTAAATAAAATAAACTAAAGGTCTTAATCATCTCCAAGTGGATTCCAAATGATTCCATTTCAACCCAAATATGCCTTAGTACAAAATATAAGCATCCAATTATATTAAGACAAGTGTTAGGGTATTTTTATAATATTATATTTACCCTTAATTACCCGATTTAACTTTTACCGTGGTTAATAAAATTTACTGTAGTTACTATTCATAATGCCCAAAAATAAAAAGTAGTCTATTAACATAATTTGGACCCACTGATTCCTAATATTGAATCCATTTTTCTAAATTAAATACACAAAAGTTGCAGAAATTAATTTAAAATTAATCATGTTTTTAAGAAAACGAGTTTTAAAAGTTAAAACATTGCAAAAGATTGAAATTATTTTACCTATGAATTCAATGTAAAATAAATGATAATGACATAAATTATATTAAATGTTAAAAATATATTCTATTTATACTTTTAAACCATTAAATATTATAATTTAACCATATAAATTATTACGATGAAAAAAGTTGTTTTTAATTAAAATATAGCGTGTTTTTACTATTCATTAAAATATGAAAGTTATCAGAAAAATATCAAAACTTTATCCAATGTAAATTTTTATATCTTGTTTCAAAAGAAGTAGTATATTTTGTAAAATTAAACTTATAAACTTGTCAAAAATTATATTTAAAATGGGTGCACCATCAAACGGCGGCAAAACCGCATTTTTTGAAAAATACTTATTTTACCCGAAAATTTTATTTTGTTCTCATTCCATGTTCTATAAAATGTGTAAGATGAACAATAATGTCATAAAATTAAAAATTTATTTACTACTATTCATAATGGCTAGTTTATAATAATATTATAACCATATATTGTTGTTTAGTGAAACCCGGTATTGCGTACAACACACGCTATCGAGGAAGGTTGCGATTGCATGTAATGCAAGCCAAGTCATGGTTGCATATAGTGTAAGACTCCTTTGTTGTTTAATATAACAAAATCTAACCATATTTCATTTATAAATTGAATATATATATACAATCAATTTTTCATATAATAACAACTATCAAAGAAAATCCAAGATTAGTGTTGCGTATACTGCAAGCTAATATGTTGTTGCGTATAGTGCAAGATAATCTTGGTGCATCATACAATAGAAGATTAAAAAGAGTATATCTTATAAAATATCAGTTTGTTACATTCTACCCCCCTTAAAATGAATTTCTCCCTCGAAATTCGTCGGGGTTATAAATTGTTTACTATTCATAGAAACCCACATCGTAAAAAGGAATACTAAAACTTGATTTTAAAAACTAAAGTATGAAACGTAACGATTATCCAAAGTAACTCATCACTGGGTTTCTATATTGGATAACATAGGTTAAAATATATATATGGAAGATAAATCCGACCATCTAGTTCTGATGGAGAGTGGTAAAGAACACGGCTATGAAAAATCCAACAATCACAAAGCTATAAATTTGTGATGTTATAAGGTACCATCTGATTAATTGGATATAAGGGCACTAAGACAACATTTTTGGTTTTCCAGATCAATTCCCTAAAGTTGAATAATTAAAATTAGAAGAAATACTTACTTTATTTTGGTAAAATCTCACCGTTGTTCATACCTTGAACAATTTCCACTTCATCTCTTTAAGAAATGAAGTTGAATTTTCATTTCACGAAGTTTTATCAGATCATGCGATAGAATGATAGGTCATTCCATCTGTCTCAAACATAAGTTAGAAAAAGTTATATACATAAGTCCATCTATGGTGAGATTAATCAGATACGGTTCCAAAATGGACTTATACTTCATCTATCATCCTGCATAATAAAATAAAACTAGTTTCTACTAACCAGGGACTTCCTGTAGGCCAGTGGTAGGAAATAAAGGTCTGTCGCACTTCGGTTGTGGGTTCGATTCCCACATCCTTGTCCGACATGACGGGTTGTCGCCCGTCCTGCAGGTTGTCCATTTTTTCTGAAAATACATTATTATAACTTTCCATCAATAATATCGAAAAAGTTCTAGCCTTAGAAAATACTAACTTATGTCCAACATAATTCATTCCAATATTTAGGCTTATCCAAAATACTGCTATCCAATCTCATATTATAGTGAAAATGATTACCAGAGAGTTCATATAAAAATCATGTTAATACCATCGTTGATCCCCATATATCATAAGATATGTCTTTTTGGTCACATTCCAAACATTCGAAGGCCTTAATCATGTATTCTCTTGAAAAATGAATACCCGTTGAACCTTAGTGAAAACATGAATGCAGTTAAAAGTTAACACTTTCCACATACCAAAATACTCAAAATTCTATATACTGAAACCATGATATCACTTAGTCCTTATGTCAATCATGAGCTCATGAATACTATCAAACATATTATTTCCTCCTTATCCATTAATTATGTGCATATCATCTTTTTTCAAAAAATATCTGAATAACCTTTCATGGTTACTAGTACCATTCAACATATACTTTCAAATACTTTAGAAAAAACAATAGTGTAACAATCCTTAGATGTTTTTTTATTCTATAGTACCATTAAATTACATATACAACATAACTCTTGATAAACATAGAATCATTCCACTACCTTCTTAAACCATTGACCAAGCTTCAACAATTCTTTCATCTCATATATCATTTGTAGTCTCCTCATCACCATCCACATAAATACTACCCACATGACCATGCTGATTCTCTTCATGAGATTTTCCCTTAGGGAATTGGTTTTCATAATGCCCATACATTCCACATTTAAAACATCTAATCATTGTTGATGTTGTAGCAAAACCATTATCCTTATCCATGGTATTAACTAAACCTTTTCCTTTTCACTTACTGGATTTGTGTCTTTCTTTTCCACACCCAAAGCATCTTCCATTTCTTTTGAAACATTCTCCTTGATGCCTCTACCCACATGATTTACATGAGGTAAATTGAACTTTCTTTCCTCTATGATCATCACGAAACTCCATCTTTCTCTTATTAGCTGAGTCAAGAAACTTACCAAAGTTGAGATTATTGATCATATTATGAGATTGATGATTAGCCATAATAACGATTTTTTGCCTTCCAAATACCATTTCATTTTTTTGATCATAAATAATATCATTCCATTGTCCAGAATATTCTTCATTAACATGAATCTTCTAGTTTCTAGAAATTTTCTAAAACCCAAAAAGAATTGTTTGAGAGGCATAAATCATGCTAGCAAAACAACATAATCAATGGGAGTACTTTCAATCTCTAACATCATAGGTTTAATACTAGGTTATTCATGATTGTTATCATAATTTTAGGACTATAACCTAAAATTATAATTAACCTTAGGGAAATCCCTAGACATACCTTAGAAATATCTCTAGGGATCTCACTAACGTTTTTGCATCCTAGTTTCCAAAAGGTTAACTAAACCTTTCCTCTGATACCAACTATAGCAGTCTGGAATTACTTCTAGTGGACTATAATTGATACCTATCAGGGCACTCAATGGGTGGCTACAACCCCTGGGTGGGACACACCACCATCCTCAGTGGCATCCATTTCCTCATGAATCCCTTGGGTGGAGAGCTATGCTTTATCCAACGCTCACATGTGAGAGTTCCCAAGGATTGGATTCATTACAACCTCCTTTACCTCTGATACAAACTGTAGAGACCCAAATATTGACGTACATGGAAATTACATTACATTTTCAGAATACTTGATACATAACTAAAATAGACGCACAAGGACCGTAATAGTTTAATGTATTTGGAAACATGGAAAAATAATCTTCTAATCCCGGTGAAAGATCTTTAATATCTCCCATAAATATCTTCCCCTTTTGTTTTATTATCTAAAAACTTTCTTTAAATCCTGGGGAAAATAAAACATATAAAGGGTGAGATCAAATGCTCAGTAAGGGTAAGAATAGAGAACATAAAACAATCCATAAAAATTTAAATTCAAAAAAACATGAACATAAAATCTAAACATCAAAATCATGAGCAACGACATAAATATTGGAAGTACACAAGGCATAGATCATAAAGGAACATTTATCATGATAAAATAGCATGGTAATAAAATATTTAATTGTGGAAAACCATTAAGCACTTGATATGATTTCCATAGTAGCCAAGGCCATCTTAGTGGACAAAGTCCCTTTCTGAATCGAGTTCACTCCTCGTTCCAGTCATGTATCACTGAACTGGATTAACTTACCGTTCCAGCCATGTCTATATCATGAGATATAAATATTTACCCAATGAATTGGAGGGAGATATAGGTCCCACCCATCTTATAATGAAATCATTCTTACTTGTGTGACAAAATAAACTTGAAACATTCATCATAACCTGAAGAATAAAATGGGTTTCATAAACATCATCCCATCATCACATAATCCATATAAAACAAATGGATATTTCATCAAAAGAAAAGTGAAACCACGTAAATCATAGAGACATTATACTTAAAACATACACATATGAAATAATGTCATCTTAGATGGAAAATGGTTTTGATAAAACATTTGAAATGAATTCTTGAGGAAAATATCCTTTCTTCTTCAAAATCAATTTCTTTTCACAAAACGTCATGATATTTTCAAAAGAAAGAGATTTTTTTTAAAATAGTCATGAAATATTTTGGCGAAAGCTTAATGAAAATAAGGCTTTTTAAAACCTTATAAATACTTTCATGCCGTATAAGTTAAAAAAACATTCTTCTCATACTTTTGCTGGAAAAGTCAAAAAGTACCTCGTAACGTAAACAAAAGAAATATTCCTTACATACCATGTAGTAAAAGTCAAAAATGGGTAAAAATGACTTTAACCATACATGAAACCATTTTTATAAAACAGGAACATGGATGATAAATATAACCCCTGTGAATACGTAAGAATAAACAATCTCGGATAAAAACGAGATTGGAAAAGTTATCCCTTACCTTATGTATAATATGCTTCGTATGTATCCGAACCTCCTGTATAATGATTTAAATAATGTCATTGACTTATTAAAGAATCATATTCATTGTTATTATATCATATATGGTTCAGTTAGGTATTTATATTACCCATTCATTTGTCAATTCCATGTTAAAGTAGCGTTTTTGGTAAAATTGTTTCATTTATCGTACGTGTATGGACTTGTTGTTCTTGATATTATTATTACTTATATCATGATTTACTTACTTCCAGAAAGTAAAACATGATTTATATATCATATATATTCAGTATATTTATATATATATTTAATAGATAGATAAATGAAATAAAACACACCGTTCATGGAGACGGTAGGCCGTACGTACGCATGAACGCCGTTTTCCTTTCTTTATTGACTTGAATGGAAGTAAGTAGATGATATATATATATACATGAATCAAGTAGCTTAATTATGTCATATATTTCATTATTATTCATTATATATACTTTATAATCATTCTTGAATGGTTAATCATGGAAAATGAATCTCATCGCGTTCGTGGAGACGTTAGTCCGTACGTACGCACGAGCAATGATATCATTCCCATGATCGTGGAATTGTATTGAAGTGTATGTATAATATTATAGAATCAATATCAATTTACAATAACCATATATAGTTATTTATTTACACCATTATACCCATCCGTGTATGTTGGTTGTGGAAAAACTGATTACACCATGACGTGGAGACGGTATTCCGTACGTACTCACGCGTGGTAATTTCATTTTCCGTAAAATGGATAAAAGGTGAAATAGAGTTGTTTTATATTCATAATAAAATATCAGTATATTAGTAATACTAATATTATTACTTTATAATGAAACAACTAAATAAGAGGAAGTAGAAGAAGAAATAAATTTGAATGAATCGGTAACGGATATTACCTCTTCTTTGACACGCCTCTTTGAAAACTCTTCTTAGGGAACTAAAATTGGTCTTTGAAAAAGACCAGGACCTCTAGAAGATTTCTAGGAAAGTTGAGAAGGGAAATGGGCAGGGTTTTTCTGATCTTTAAGGCTCAATGTTTTGTAAAGATGAGAGGGAGGAGCTTCCCTTTTATAAGGGAGGAGAGGGGAACCTTTGGAATCCTCAAAAATATTAGTTTAATATAAATTCAAACCCCACATAAAAACCTCCAAAAATGACTCAATTCAAATATTATATTATATAGGGTTGTTATCACATCAACAAATAAAATTTAGACATGTTTTGATCTTATTTTAAACCTTATCATTTTGATTTATCCTTATTTAATCAATTTAATTTTATTTGTAGTAATAAAATTATAAATTATAAATGGTTATAAATAATCACTTATGAGTTGTTAATTTTCCATAATTGGATACTTTATGAAATTTTCGACTATATAAATTTAAATTTATAATTTTTAAATATTTTTTTGTGATTTTTAAACAATTTAATAATATTTTATTTTTATAAAATAACAATAGTGTCAATTTTGACATTATTCATTTATTTGAATTTAAAAAAAATACACACAGAGGATATATTCGAACTAAAATATTTAATAGGTTTATAACATATCATATTTATTTATAAAATTATTGGAGTAAATTAAATAGTTCATATAATATTTATTTTACTACTTTTAAAACCATTTATTTGAAACTTTCCTTAATAAAATAATTTCTACACCATTTTTGTATAATTATTTAATGTACTTATTTGTTGCATAAAAATTAAAAATAAAATACTATGATGAATATTAATATTATAGATTTTATAATAATACTTTTATTCTGATTTATATTTTAAAATACTCAACTTTTAAAATGTTATATTTGTTAAATTATGAAGGTGACAACTTTGACATCATTTAAAATAAAATAATATAAATGTCATAATAACTTTTATGCAACTCCAAAAGGTCATTTATTTGGTAATTGGATGCTTAGGGAGTATATATACACTAAAAAGATGTTTTGTTCAGGTTTTTGAGCCTTTTAATGGGTATTATTATTTCAATAAAAATTATATTACTTATTTTTCACTAAATAAATAATTTCTGCATCATTAATGTATAAGATATTAATGTAATTAAATATCTCTTAAAAATTATAAATAAATTAACATGATAAATAAAAACATTTTATCTTTCAAATGAGTATTTATAACCGAATTTATATTCTGTATAAACTTGTATTAAAAATACTTTAATTATTAAAGTTGCGTGAGACATATTTCACTTTCCTTTAAATAAAATAAACTAAAGGTCTTAATCACCTCCATGTGGGTTCTAATGGATTCCATTTAGACCAAAATATTCCTTAGGACAAAATATAAGAATCCAATTATATTAATACAAGTGTTAGTGTAATTTTATAATATTATATTTACCATTAATTACCCGATTTACCTTTACTATGGTAAATAAAATTTACCGTAGTTACTATTCATAATGCCCAAAAATAAAAAGTAGCCTATTAACATAATTTGGGACCATTTATTCCAAATATGGAATCCATTTTTCTAAATTAAATACACAAAAGTTGCAAAAATTAATTTAAAATTAATCCCATTTTTAAGAAAATGATTTTTAAAAGTTAAAACATTGCAAAAGAATGAAATGATTTACCTATGAATTAAATGTAAAATAAATGATAATGACATACATTATATTAAATTGTTAAAATATATTCTATTTATACTTTAAAACCATTCAATAATATAATTTAACCATATAAATTATTATGATGAAAAAAATTGTTTTTAATTAAAATATTGCGTGTTTTTACTATTCATTAAAATATAAAAGTAATCAGAAAAATATCAAAACTTTATCCAATGTAAATTTTAATATCCTGATTCAAAAGAAGAAGTTTGTTTTGTAAAATTTAACTTATAATCTTGTCAAAAATTATATCTAAAATGGGTGCGCCACCAAAAGGCGCCAAAAATGCATTTTTTCGAAAAAAAATTATTTTCCCCGAAAATTTTATTTTGTTCTCATACCATGTTCTATAAAAAGAGTAAGATGAATTATAATGTTATAAAATTAAAAATTTATTTACTACTATTCATAACGACTAGTTTATAATAAAATTATAACCATATATCGTTGTTTAGGGAAACCCTGTATTGCGTACAACACACTTTATCGAGGAAGTTTGTGATTGCGTGTAATGCAAGCCAAGTCAGGGTTGCGTGTAGTACAAGAGTCCTTTGTTGTTTCATATAACAAAATCCAACCATATTTTATTTATACATTGAATATATATATATATATATATATACACTCAATGTTTCATAGAATAACAACTATCAAACAAACTTGAAATTGTGTGTAACACGATCCAAGAGTAGTGTTGCGTATACTGCAAGCTAATACGGTGTTGCGTATAGTGCAAGATAATCTTGGTGTAGTATAAAATAAAAGATTAAAAAGAATATATCTTATAAAATATCAGTTTGTTACACTAATGAAGTCAATTAAAAAATTCAAAAAATGAGTTGATGAGAGAAAAAAGGGTCTTTAATCAAATGAACATAAAATTTATAGAAATAATGATATAGAACAACATATCCCAATAGAAGAAAATGTAAATTAAAAAACATAACATAAAATAAGTCTTTGACTAAAAGATGAGGGTGAAAAGTTCCCTTACCTTGAGTCCCATTCATCACGTATGTTTTTTATTCTTAATGAATAATAATATTAAGTTAATTTATACTCAATTAAGATCCTATTTCAAAATTATTATTACTTTTTATATCACTTATTACGAAATTATAAGAATTACATAATTGTTTAAGTTAATATTGGTCATTTTGTCGATATTGGGTGCTTGAGTCAAAAATGAACTCGTTATAATTTCAAATTGTCTATGTAGTCAAAATTATATTATATAGAGAATCATATTCATGTTATAAAGATCAAATATATCTAGTATATATGTATTTAGATATATTATATATGTATTTAGAATAGTTTATAACATTTTGAGATAAAAAATGAAATGCACCGTTCATGGAGACGGTAAGCAGTACGTGCTCATGAACGCTACATTCATTTATTTATCATATTTAAAGGAATAAAAACTAAATGATAAATAGGTATATTATAATTACATTATAACATAATATTTTATATACGTTACATATTTTCCTTAATTCCATCCTTTATACGTTCAATGTATGGCATGAACGAGTCATATCACTTCAAGGGGCCGGTAGTCCGCACTTCCTCAAATGAAATTATCGTATTTACACATCATGAAAAGAATTAAGGTATATATGTAAATAAAAATTACATTATCATAGAAATTATATAAATATAATATATATTATTTATAAATATAGTGCAATCATAATGACCACTGTGAGAGGTAGTAGTGGAAAATCGAACAATCATCGTTTCATGAGGCAGTAGTTCGCCGTACACAGAAACACTATGTTTGTATCCATTAAATGGATAAATGTTAAAGTTTAGTTAGAATAATTCTCATAAAAACATCCTATTATATTTAAGATAATTGTTTTGTTATAAAATAATGGAATAAAGAGTGTTTATGGGGTTGGAAAATGAAAATTAATGAAAGAAGCTTGAGAGAAGACATTACCTCAAATCAAGTAACTCCTTTTGATTAAGCTAAAAGGATTTCTTAAATTGACTTTTGACCAAGTTTAGGCTTCTAATAGGAGTAAAAGAATTTTGGGAGATTTTATTGGAAGATTTTGGAACAACCAAGGGGATTGAGAGGTGTGATTAAGGGTTAGAGGTGATTCCCTTTTATAAGAGGGAGGAGGGGCACTTTAGGAAGGTATTGAAATATTATTTTACTATAAAATTATTTTAGGTATAAAATGGTCCCAAAGTCATTTATTTCAAATATAGGATTCTTTTGGGTAGAAAATATCTCATCCAATTGGTTTTAGACAAGTCTTTATCACAAATATAACCTTATCTTTTAGCTTTAACCCTTAGTTAACTAATTTGACTCTTACCACGTTTTCTTGCATATTCATACTATATGGTTAATATATTTACTATAAAATCATAGTAGAACCTAAAGTGGTTAATTAATGACATTTAAAATATTATATAATTTATTTGTCCTAATCTTATATTTTTAAGACTATTATATCATTTAATAAAATAGTATTTGTTTTAAAATCTCATTTATATCAATTTTTATACTATTCATGTCATGAATTTTTTTAATAATATATAAAAACTTGATTATTTTGAAAAAAACATCATTAATTCAAATATAACAAGTCATAATAATCAATAAAATTCTTGGATGTCATAACAAGTTTCAAAATAAATTTATTTTAATATTTATAATCTTATGTATTTAAATCATTCATTAATAAGGTAATCACTACATCATCATTCTATCATAAATAAATTTATTTATTTGATGTCTAAAAATTATAAATAAAATACCATGATGTATGAAATAATTTTAGTTTTATAATTACTATTAATAGTCAAAAATATCACTTATATAACCCCATATAAATTTATTTTACTAAAATATACATGTTTTTGTTGCATTTTTCTTTACTTTAAATTAATTCTTATAAAATGTAATTTTCACATTAAAGTGACTTCATGGGGTCCCAAAATTTACCCAATGATTCCCAGGGTTTGAAATTTCTCCTAAAATAGGATTAGGACACATGTTAGTGTAGTTTAATATTATTATAATATTATTTTTTTACCCTTATTTACCAGATTGACCCTTTAACCATGGTAAATAAAATAATTATGGATGTTACTATTCATAAAGTCTAAAAATAAAAGGTACCTATTTAAAAAAATTGTAAATCATGATTATAAATATGGAATAAATTTTTCCAACTTCAAAACACATAATTCACTGTAATTAAATTAAAATTAATTCCCATTGTTGAAACCAAAAAACAATTTTTTAAGAAGAAATAACTATCAAAAGATTGACATCTAGTTATGTCAAATTTAAAAGAGAAATTACATATAATTACCATAATTGAATTAAAGTATAAAAATATAATCTAATTACAATTTAAAACCAATTAAACATACAATCTAACTATATAAATAAATTTTATGAAAATACAGTTTTGACATAAAATGCTATATTTTTCACTATTCAATAAAAAAATGAGTTTTATCATAAAATTACAAAAAAACTATTCAAAGTAAATTTAGATGTCACTATTATATAGAAGAAGTTTATTTTTTCAAATATAATATATAAAAGTGTCAAATAATATATTAAAAAAGTGTTCACAATCCAAGGGTAGTAAACTGGCCTTTTAAAAATATTAGAGTATTTCATGCTTAAAATCAGATTCATTCTTATTTTAATCCTTTAAATTTTATTGGATAAATTTGAAGACATTTAATAAACATTTATAATAATATTTTAGTTATTTCTAATTATTTCCACTAATACAACAAATAGGCATCAAATACCATTTTGATTAATAATAATATTATATTATTTTTCGGTATAACTCAAAGTTGTGTGCAATGTAAGATTTTGGGGAAACCCGTTGTTGCATGTCGAGTACGCTATCAGAAAAGTGTCCCTTTAACATAAAATTAATATCTTTTTTATAATTATTAATATAATTCAAAAATTATTATTCTATAAACACCTAGGTTGTTATATCCTTCCCCCCTTTTGGAAATTTCATCCTCGTAATTTTAAAATTGGGCTCTAATTCTTCATTGAAAATCCCACATCATAAAAATAGTCAATAAAAATATCAATTTAAAAGAAATAAATAGAAGTAAAAAAGGTCACATGAGATAACACATACTAGGATTACATGTCATAAATCATGGATATGGAATAGAAAACAAACCATCATGTTCTGATTGAGAGTGATTGAAAACATGATCAGGAGAAAGTTTACTACTAGAATAACATAAACTTGTGATGATTTAAATGATATTTGATTCCCTAGTAGGAAAAGTGAACGTTAAATGTTTTTTTAGTTCCTTTTCATAAATTTGAGGAATTTATTTTTTAGAATGAATAAGAAAATAATATATTCTTACCTTTCACGTATAGTTTCATCCTTTAATAAATTTTTACCACAAACTCATCTTCTCTCTAAACGATGAGTATTCATGATGAAATTGTCACACTTGAAGCACTAGAATCAACTTCTAGATAGTCACATAATCTATACAAAATGAACTATTTATTTCCCCTATCATTAGACATTAACCATAACCAAAATGGTTAATACAAATTAGATAATCCCCAAAAAGGATAATTCTTTATATAAAAAATACTATTCTTAATCTAAAAAATTCAGCAAAAAATACCCAAAGTTCAACAAAGACCATTAAATACACAATTTTACTTCAAATTATTAAATATAATCCAAACTAATATTGAAACCCAAAAATCAGAAGAATTTTATCACATAGTATTCCACGATAAATATTAATATTTCTCTCTAAATAACATATACTACTCTTAAAGTATCATACTTAAAAGTAATTAACCTAATCACATATTCTCAAAGATCAGTTAATCATTTCCATAACTAACCCAAATCACTATAAGTCCAAAATAAAAACATATATTCTTCCAAAATAAAATTCAACCATTACTCCTCAAATAAAATCCCATAGTATTTTATTTTATTTATCCATATAATTTCCCAAAAGAGAAAACACCTTCCAAAATAACATTTATCAATTAATCACCGAATCATTTTCCTATACTATGGGTATCCATTTGATAAAACATAAGTTACCAAAATAAAATTACTTTTGATCCATAAATCCATTTAACTAAAAATAATTATTCATACTAACCAGGGACTTCTCATAGTCTAGTGGTAGGAAATAAATCCCAGTCACACTTTGGTCGTGGGTTCAATTCACGCAGCTTTGTCTGACGCGATAGGTTATCACACAGTCTACGTGTTGTCATTTTTCAAAAACCGTATAATTATAATAACATTAAAAAAATGAGATAAAATACTTAAAAATATCTATAACATGTTTTAAACTGAAAGGTTTTTTCATACCTCACATTTTGCATCCCAAAAACTAATAACCCACAATTACCTTAAAAACAAAAGACCACATGAACCTCTAAGGTTATCCATTATATCCACAAATGAAAATATAATTAGTCCTTGAATAAAATTTTCACATATCAAACTTCAGTGTTACACACACTAGGAAAATTCTTCCAAATTAATCCTATCACTAATATATTTAAACGTATCATCATCCATAGATCCAACATAACTCTTCAATTCATAAAATATAGACATCTTAATCATCAAACATTATTCATGATCCTTTATCTATGTTATTCCATCTTATTCTTTTATGATTATTTCTTATAAAAAATGATGCATAATGTACTAATATTTCAGTAATGTCAAAACATGAGCTAAAAAAATAATCCATACCTTTTATAGGTCATTTTCAGTTTCTTCATATTTAATTGGAATGGCATTAGGAATTGGTAAACATATATTTGTATGATCCTTCTGATACCATTCCCAAAACTTCTTCTTAGGACATCTACTTTCATAATGACCATGTATAACACGTTTAAAAAATTCAATTGATCCTTGAGAAAGAACTTATTTCCCTTTCCTAGAGTCAACTGGGCCTTTACTTTTTATATGGAAGGTTATTACTTTATGACATTCATTACCACATCTGAAACATCTTCCCGTACCTTTGAATAATTTTCCTAGGTATTTCTTTCCACGTCCTTGACACATAGGTTTTTTAATATACTTACCTTTATGATTATTACTCTAACTTCCATTGGGATTTGTTTCTCGTATATACGATGCCTTAGAAAAATCAGTATGGTTCAAGTGGTCAATCATGATTCCAGATAGTGGGTTAAGAATAACCAAAAGAGTTGTCATTATAGCTCCAATTTCATTCATTTTCTTATTTAGAAAATCACCATAGTTTCCTTCACATACATTTTTTTAATTTAGTGCCTAATAGATCCATCCATTTACTAAAACCAAAAAGGTTAGTGTGATTATATTAGTAAAATAGTCATATAATATCTTATGAGGAGGGTAAAAACTAAGATAAACTTATTCAGGTTATCGTAAACTCATTCAATTTATCTAAAATAACTATGAATCTTTCTAATATTCTAACCATTATAGTTATTTAACATATTCTTAAATAACAATATAACCTCTAATGTTATCTAAACCAACCTATGATACCAACTATAAGTCCCTAGCCTTAAACATTTACATGATCTTAAGTTAAATTAATAATTCACATTGATGATCTTTTTCAGGTTTAGAGTTTTATAGAATAAGGCCATAACTATTACATCACATTTCAAATATTAAAAAGTACACACGTATATTCTATCCATTTTTTTCATAACAATAAAACTCCTTAAATAAAATAAGAATTATCTTATTGATATAAATCTTCTTGAATTTTTCTTTTCTCTTACCCTTCCTTATACCCTGTGAATTTTTTTCAAAAACATGGAATGAGAATGAAAAGCATAGCAAGGGTTATAAAATAAAGAAATAAAACATTTTTCCATCAATTCATAATATTAAATGAAATCGTACTTTTCACTCATATAACATAGGCTCTTTAACATACCTCATGAAATCATAATATTTATGAATAACACATTGAAATACTAAATAATAAAGGTATCTTGTGGAATCCATAACACACTTACACTATAGCTTTCACAACTATATAAAGAGTTATGTTTGGAATACCCATCACAATATATTCCCAAAATATCTTAGCAAAAGCATTAACATTTACCTCTATCATGTTACCCAATACATTGGAGAGCTATCTTGGGATCAACCTCCCTAGGTTTATCACAGAACCACCCTTATTTAGTTTATTACGTAACCATCCATAAAATTTCCAAGTACAATTACATAATCATAACACATAAAATATTGAAATTATTAACATTTCACTCATCAATAAGATGGAATCAATTCATGTTATTTGAAATAATCAATCCATTTTCAAAACCATTTAAAATATTTAATGAAGATATTTTTGAATCAATGTGTCCCATACCACTTTGAAAATTTTAATGGAATTAACATTTTAAAAAATTTATGTACATATAAATAAATCGTTAAAATAATTTTTAAAATATATTAATTAATGGGAAATATTTTTAAAATAAAATCTTGAAAATGTTTAAAACAATTTTTTAGTTAAAGAGTCCCTTAACACTTGAGAAAATAGTTGAATAAAAATAATTAAAAAATAAAATTAAACAAACCTTATAATATCATGAGAATAATGAGATTCATGATATAATATGTCAAAGTGCAGTATATATACTATATAAAATTGAATTGGTTCATAAAAACAAATAATTCTTAATGGAATTTAAATTGAAAATAAATCTTTTAAAAAGATCGTATCATTAGATTAAGGATAAATCAATGACATAAATATGTGTGACAAATATAAATACACCCAATATAAGTGGATATTAAGTTCAAAACAATCAGAGATCATTCAAACATATTCTTTAAAAAAAACCAATGACATGTATATTTAACTCAATGAATGGAGATTTAGTTAATATTTCCCTTACGAAGTTCATATAAATGACAAAATAATTTATCAAGGGAGTGATTATGTGTAGTAATTGTATATCAAAAACAAGAAGAAGTAGAAATTAAACATAAATAAACAAATAGTGATTCCACACATAATCAAGGCATAATATAATCAATGCGGTATGTGTAAAACCTAATGAGTGGAAATTGAGATTAGAAATTCCCTTACGAATGTTCGGTATCCTAACAATGTCACATAAAAATTCATAAAATGAGTTGATGAGAGAGAAAAGGGTCCCTCATCACATGGATATAAAATTTAAAGTAATAAGGATATAGAAGAAAAAATCCCAACATAATTAAATGGAAATTAAAAGACATAACATAAAAGAAGTATTTAACTAAAATATGAGGGTGAAAGGTTCCCTTACCTTGAGTCTGATTTGTCACATATGTTTCTTGTTCTTCCTGAATAATAAACTTAAGTTAATTTATACTTGATTAAGAAACTTTTTAATGTTTATTATTTCTTTTATATCACTTATTAACTCATTATAAAAATTACATAATTATTTAAGTTAATATCGGTCATTTTGTCAATATTGGGTACTTGAGTCGAAAATAAACTTGTTATAATTACAAATTGTCTATGTGGTCAAAAGTCCATTATCTTTAGAATAGTATTTATGATTTAAATAAAATATATGTCTAGTATATATTTCTTTATATCCTGTATATATGTATTTATAATAGTCCATAACATTTAGAGATAAGAAATGAAATGCATAGTTCATGGAGACGGTAAGTTGTATGTACGCATGAACGCTACTTTCATTTCTTTTTCATATTTAAATGAATTAAAAATAAATGATACATATGTATATTATAATTTCAGTATAATATAATATTTTATATATGTTAAATATTTTCATTAATTCTATCCTTTATATGTTCCATGTATGGCATGAATTAGTCATATCACTTTGAGGGGGCGGTAGTCTGCACTTGCTCAAATGAAATTATCATATTTAAAGATCATGAAAAGCATAAAGGTATGTTTATAAGTAAAAATTAAATTATCATAGAGATAATATAAATATAATATATATCAAATATGTATAAATTTCCATCTTTATGTACACCATGAGATCTGGTTGGGGAAAATCAAACAATCATCGTTTCGTGAGGTAGTAGTTTGTCGTACACAGAAACAGTATGTTTGTATCCATTAGATGAAGGTGTGTGTAAGTGTAGTTAGAAAAATTATCATAAAAATATCCTAGTATATTAAGGATACTAGTTTTGTTATAAAATAATGTGATAAATATATATTAGGGGATAGGAGAAGGAAAATAAATGAAAGATGCTTTAGAGAAGACATTACCTCAAATGGAGTAACTCCTTTTTATTTAAGTTAAAAGGATTTATTGAATTTTCTTATGCCCAATTTAAGGATTATATGAGGAATATTGGGATGTTGGAAGATTTTTTGGGAAGAGTTTGGATGAACCAAAAGGATTTTTATGTGTGATTAAGGGTAATAGGTGATTCAATTTTATAAGAGGGAGGAGGGGAACTTTTGGAAGGTATTGAAATATAATTTTATTATAAAATGATTTTCGATTTAAAATGGCCTCAATGTCATTTATTTGAAAGATAAGATTCTTTTTGGTAGAAAACCTCTCAAATAATAGGTTTTAGATAATTATTGGTCACAAATTTAATCTTATCTTTTATCCTTAACTCTTAGTTAACTAATTTGAATCTTACCATGTATTCTTGCATATTTATAATATATGGTTAATATAGTTACCATAAAATAAAAATCAAACCTCATGTGGTTCATTAATGACATATAAAATTTTATCTAATTCGTTTGGATGAATCTTATATTTTTAGGACTATTATATAGTTTAATAAAATAATATTTGTTTTAAAATCTCATTTATGTCAATTTTTATACTATTATTATCATGACTTTTTTTTAAAAATTCATAACAACATGATTATTCAGAAAAAAATTCATTAATTCAAAGACAAAAGTCATAATAATCCCTAAATTTTGTGTATGATATAAAAAGTTTCAAAATAAATTTATTTTAATATTTATAATCTCATTTATTTAAATCATTCATTAATAAGGTAATCACCACATCATCATTGTGTCATAAATAAATTTATTTATTTGATATCTAAAAATTATAAATAAAATACCATGATGTATAAAATATTTTTATATTTCTAATGAATATTTATAGTTTAAAGGATAAATTATATAACCCAATATAAAAACTGTTTTACTAAAAGATATATGTTTATGTTACATATTTTTACTTCAAATTAATTCTTATAAAATGTCATTTTTACATCAAAGTGGCTCCATGGGGTCACAAAATTGACCCAAGGATTCCCATGGTCAGGAATGTCTCTTCAAATAGGATTAGTAAATATGTTAGGGTAGTTTAATATTATTATAATATTATTTTTCCCCTTATTTACAAGATTTACCCTTTAACCATGGTAAATAAATAATTACTGAAGTTAATATTCATAATGTCTAAAAATAAAAGGTACCTATTTAAAAAATTTGGACCTACTAATTTTAAATATTAAATCCATTTTTAGAAATTTAAAACACATAATTCACTATAATTAATTTAAAATTAATTCCCATTGTTGAAACCAAAAAGTGGGTTTTAAAGAAGCAATAACTATCAAAATATTGACATGTATTTATGTTCAATTTAAAAGTTAAATTACTTAAAATGACTATAATTGGATTAAATGATAAAAATATAACCCTATTAAACTTTAAAACCAATTAAAAGTACAATATAATTTTGTAAATAAATTATATGAAAAGATAGTTTTGACTTAAAAAGTTGTATTTTTTTGATGTCCCTATTTTGTAGAAGAATTTTTATTTTTTAAAGAGAACATATAAATGTGAAAAAAATATATTTAAAAAGGGTTCACCATAAAAGGGTGGTATACCGATCTTATAAAAATATTAGAGTATTTCATTCTTAAAATTGGATTCATTCTTATTTTAAGCCTCTATAATTTATATGATCAATTTAAAGACATTTAATTAACATATATAATCATATTTTAGTTATCTCTATTCAATATATCCAATAAAATAATTAGGCATTAACAACCATTTGAAATAATAATATTATTATATTATATATGGGTATAACTCAAAGTTGTGTGCAACAAAAGATTTTGGAGAATCCCTTGGTTGCATGTTGATTATGATATCGGAAAAAGCACCCATTTGATTTAAAATTAATATCTTTTTAATAATTATTAATAGAAATAAAAAAGTATTATTCTATAAATACCTGAGTTGTTATAACTAAAATTAATAAATATTTAATTTTTATAAAAATGATAAATCATAAAAATTTTTAAAGTTTATTTAAATATAAGTTATGTTAT
Source organism: Viscum album (assembly GCA_963277665.1). Lineage (NCBI taxonomy): Eukaryota > Viridiplantae > Streptophyta > Magnoliopsida > Santalales > Viscaceae > Viscum > Viscum album. The sequence continues at coordinate 981,201,795 of OY728126.1, forward strand.
GTATTTGGAAATAATATAATATAAATGAAAATACATTGATTTTTAAACCCTTATTTCAAAATCAAAATGATTTATGAAACGGGTTCAATGAGAGGGAATATATAATATCTCACTCATAATGGATCAAAGAGATGTCAATACCATAAAAATATTTTAACATAAAAAGATTTTAAAATAATAATTTTATATTAGATTGTTTAAAGGGTATGAAACACTTTGTTTATATTATGATACACACAATAATGTGTTTATTCAATAGCTTTGATTACACAGAATATCGAGTTTTACCGAACAAAAATTCTCTATTAATGTTATTATTTAGATGATTTTTATTATCTAGTTTTTGTAATGGAGCATATAGATGAGATACAATGAATTATGAAAATATGTTTTAAACATTTATATATAATTAATTATTTGTTGATCAATTAATTATAAATTAAAATAATACCCTTTTGAAGATAAAAGGAAACATTTTTCTGAAAACTATTTAAATACATACAAGTGTGTTTTATACCAATAAAATAAAAATATAACTATTTTTGGACTAAATTAATTAAATTTAAATGTAATATATTAAATATAATGTTTAAAATTCATTCTATGTTGTTTCTAGACAATAGATAAAAATAAATACAATTTTATGACTAATATATATATATATATATATATATATATATTCTTCTAAAAAGTAGTTTTTTCACCTTTTTTGGCTAAACTTATTTGGAAAATAATTTCTTAAGATTTTAGGATTTTTATTTCAAAAAATAAACTTAAATTTTAAAATTGGAAAACAAGAATTATCTAAGGGTGAATTTTTATGATTTTTCTATAATGATTCTTTTTCTGATGAACATTAAAAAATAATAGATTTTAATTGAAATCTATATTTTCATCTCAATAATTTATAATGATAAATTATATGATATATTAGTTTCAACATCACAATAGTTAAATTATATATCTGTTATTCCAATATATTTCATTGGAATCTTTTTTATTTTTATTTTTTATATAAAAAAATTATAAACATTTGAACATTTTCACTTTAAAAACATTATTTCTCATCATGTCTAATGAAATAATTGTAAATTAAATTCTACGAATTTTATGACATGAATTTGGGAAAATTGATTCTATATTTGTAATAATAATAAATAATAATATATAATAAGTTCAAATAAAATTAAAATAAAAATTGTTAGTGAATTGTTTTAAAATTAATTATAGTTATTAAGGTAAAAACATGTTTACATAGTGGTCAAACTTGTCAGATTAGGGGTAAAATGACCTAAAAACTTGTAAAACCCCATTTATGGACATATTTTGACACTTAAAACCTTATGATATATTTTTATGAGTTATTGGGGGCACTATTCTAGGAAATTGACCTCTATGATAAGTTAAGTAAATAAAAATAAAAAAAGGAACCTTCTTTTCTTTTAATATCTATAATACGTTGGGATTGGGACACAAACCATATTAGTTTAGTTATACATAGTATTTTTAAGGATAAATGTGTTTTTATCATAGTAATAATTTATCATTAAATTTTATATGTGAATTAGTTACTGAAAATTATTATGAAATGCCAACATAGTAATTATTAAATTAATAATTAACTAAAATAAATAATAATAAAAACATTAAAATTTAAGTAAATTGAATGAATTGTTATCTTAAATTAAATTTTTAGATGAATATGTCTTAATACACTAGTGTAAAATTAATATATTAAAATTATTTTATTTTCATGATGTTTTTAAATTTAACATAAATAAATATCAAAATTGACATTATTATCGTTTTTAAAAAAATGATATTATTTTAAATGAATTAAAATTAGTAAAATAACTAACCGCTACCAGGTGATTTTTAAATTTTAATAAATATAAAATATGGTCAATTAATGGACCATTTTTTCTTTTATAATGTACATATTTACCCTAAAATATTAAAAAACTATATTAGAACTTTTACGGTTAAAATGACTTTTTTTCACATTATAGGCGTTTGTATTAACCTTATTTCAATGAAATTTCTATAAAAGATATTACTATTTATAGATTAATCACATTATGAAAAAAATTAAGGTTATTTTAATGATTTATGATAAAATTCATTCTTGATGTTCTTTATTCATTATTCGGTTCATGGATATTTTAAATGATGTGTGCACCCAGATAGCACCAGGTGAGTCCATTATAGTTTATATGATGGGTTTTCCAAAATATCAATCAAATTCATTGGTTAATTATTATTTTCTGAAGATATTTATTTTTTAAATTTTTAGTGTGGTTATTACAATTTTAATGGTTTTCTGAGGATTCTATAAGGGTTCTATGAGATGACTTTCAATATAACAATATATTATATCTATTATTTATATGGGTTTATGATGTTACTTTTGATAAATATTGATAAAACATTGATCATGATTATTTATTTTTCTGACTATTTACTTTATTAAAGCCTTATTCCATGTTTTTAAATCTTATAATCTACGTATTTATGGGTATGAGTGAATTTATGATTCGATCATGCAATTTTATTATATCATCATATCCTTATTCTATTATTATATCCCATGATGAAATTCATTTGTTAATTCTTACATTTTCACTTACTCATAATTTTATCTCACCCTTCTTATATTTCTTTATACCCTTTTCATCAAGAATGAGTTTTAATGAATTATTTCAGGAAGGAATTTCATATGGATAATGAAGATGAATTAATGTGAAATAATGAAATCAAGGTTAAATAGGAGAAATGATCATTTAAATTCATGTGAATTATTTGAATTGGAGTTTGTACTAATTATATAAAATTATAAACCTAAAAGGTATTTAAGGATATAATTTATCTAATTTTTCATTTTTAGGTTGTACGGTTTGGATAAACAACTGAGTCACAATTATCAACATCAAAGTTGGAAATGTAAAGTTTAAGATTTCATAACAAGATCCAAGAGTTTCGGTTTTATGCTTTTATATTTGGTTTGAAGTGGAATTTTTAGATAAAATTAGAGATTAGGATGTTTTAATGTGAGGTTATGTTAATAGTGATGAATACCATCATAGGTTTATCATGAGTTTAAATTCTTAGACCCCTCATTTGATGGTTTTAAGTATTATATTTTTTGTGGTTATTAAGGAAAATTTTGGACATGTTTTTTTGGATTGGAGTATTTGTATCCCCTAGGATCAACATGAAGTGTTATTTAGGGGAGAATTATTTTTGATATGTTTAAAGAAAAAAAGGACAATTCAAAGGTAAGATGAGAACTTGTCATATCTAGAAAGGCTATGGGGCTCGAACCCCCAATTGAAGGGCAACATGGGTGTAGTGTCTTCAACTCACCTATGTGATTTCATGGTTAGTATGAAATTTTTATAGATAAATATTATGTTTATTTTGAAAAACACAGGAATAACAGTTGATTTATATTAGAAGAACATATGATTAAATCATTCTAATGTTTGGGTTTTGAACATAGTTAAGAAATGTTTGAATAATTATAATGATAATTATTTATGGAATGATTTACTTTTAAATTTGGGTATTGATTTTTAACATTAAATATTAATGTATCATATGATGTTTTACTCATTTTGTGAATTACCTTACCATGTTCTTACAATTTTGGTTTTGTTTAATGTTTAAAGATATGTAGGATAACATAAACACAAATTTTATGGTTTTTTGGTCTTTAAGCATATATTTTAGTGCATCAAGAATTAACAATACATCTTTAATAATCATTATTTATAAAAAAAGATGATATTGTGGTGGAAATTAGAAAAAGGATGAAATTTCACTCATAATGTAATTATATATCCAAAATTTTCTTAGTATAGATAGCATGATAATTACAAAACATTATGAAAATGATGTTGAAAAAAATAATATAATATCACATTCAATTTTGATGAAAAAATGTTCTTTTAAATCATTATAGATTTATGGTTTGGTGGATTTTAACTTCCATTGACCATTCACTATCTTGTGACCAATGACCACAATCACTCTCTATAAATATTTACACTTTTCCTCCATTTCGACCAATGTTCTCCAATTTGGAAGCCTACTTATGTGTTACTATATATTAAATTCATATGTACTTTTATCTTTTAGTAAGAGGTTATTTTACTAACCCTTTTTACAATGTGGCATTATAACCAAAGTATTTTCAATGCCCAACCTATGATTACTTAGATAAAGTTCAATTGTGAGGATGCAATTTATTAAAGGAGGAGAGGATGTAACACCCCAAGATTTAAATGAAGAAAATTATATTAAATAATGTAAATGGTATGAAAAATTATTTTTTCTTATAATATTCACAACAATGAGTTTCTTCAATAGTTTGTGTTGCATGTGAGAATGTGTTTTACCGAACAACAATATACTATTAATATTATTATTTAACATGAAAATTATCATGTAGCCATTGTAAGGGTGGATATGGATGGGACTAATTGAAACATTATTTTTTTAAAATGCATATATAATGAATTATTTAGGGATTAATTATTTATAAATGAAAATAAAACCCTTTTGAAAATAAAAGGATTTTTTTCTACAAATCTATGTAAAAGTGCACAAGTGTGTTTTATACCAATATAATAATAAAATAAATATTATTGGATAGTATTAATGAAATTTATGTTTAATATATTCAATTTAATTTATAACAATCATAGTATGTGTTTTCTAGACAATATATAAAAATAAATCCAATTTTACACTTAAAAACAGTATTTGTTTTCTAAAAAGTATTTTTATTGCCATTTTATAGTTCACTTAATATAAAAATAATATTAAGAAATTTTATAATTTATATTTTAAAAAATAAACTTAATAATTTAAATAATAATACAAATATTATCTTTGGGTGATTTTTTGGTAATTTTATGAGACGATTATTTTTTATTAATCTTGAAAAATATTGGATTTTAATTGAAAAATGCATTTTTATATAAATAATTTATAATATTAAATAATATTTTAATTTTTATTTAAAGTAAGAATAGTTAATTAATATATATATATTAATACAATATAGATCATTTTAATCCTTTTTATATTGAATTTTGATATAAAAACATTTAAAACTTTTGAACATGCTCACTTTACAGACTCCCTTTCTAATCACATTTGTGGGATTCATTTTAAATTAAATTATTAAGCCTTTGTGAGTTTAATTTATAAAAGTGGATTAAATATTTATAATCATCATAATTTATAATTTATAATATGGTCATCTTAATTTTTGACGACAATTATTAGTGAAAAATATTTCATTTAATTATAGCGATTACGGTAAAATGAGTTTACATAGTGGTTAAACATGTTAGATAAGGGGTAAAATGACCTAACAACCTATACAACACACATTTTATGGAAGTATTTATACCATTATCACCTTATTATACATATTTATGAGTTATAAAGATACTATTCCATGAAATTGACATAAATAATAAGTTAAGTAAAAAAGACAAAAAAGGAACCTTCTTTGCCTTTAATATCTATAATGATTTTGGATATGGAAAAAACTATATTGGTTTTGTTTTATATATTATTTTAAGGATAAATGAGTTTTTATCCTAATAAAAATTTAACATTAAATTTTTTATATGAATTAGTAACATAAGATGCTTAAGAAAAACCAACAGAATAATTATTTAGTTAATAATCAACTAAAATAAATGATACTAAAAATATTAAAAGTGATATAAATCGAATGAATTATTATGAAAAATTAATTTTTAATATGAATATAACATTTAAAACAGGTTTTAAATTAATATTTTTAAATTATATAATTTTATTGATGTTTTTAAATTTAACATAAATAAATAATGTCAAAATTGACATTATTATTGTTTAATTATAAATGATATTTTATTAAATTATTTAAAATTACTAAAAATACTATACCCTAAAAATTGAATTGAAAATGGTAATTAATATTAAAAATGTTCCATTAATGGAACAAATTATCTTTTATGACGAACATATTAATCTTTAAATAGCAAAAAACTCTGTGAGTGTAGTTAAGGTTAAACTATTGTTTTTGCGCATTATATGCATTTGGGTTAAAATCAATTTTACACACACATGATATTATTATTTTTTAAAATCATATAGAATATTTATAATCATTTCTTCTAAATTTTATAATAAGTTTCCTTTAATTTTGTGTTAAAGGATGAATTACCTAGGCTAAAAAACTATTTACCGTGGTAAAAAAAATATAAAATTGATTAAATATAAAGAATAAGAAAAAAATTATAAAAATGATTTTAAATTTTAGTGGTGTAAGTTTTTATTGACACTAATTTCCCTATAAACCATTATTTTTAAATTTTGGAAGCACATGAGTTAAGGGAGACCTTCTAATAGTGAATATTTATAAGAATGTTACTCCACCTCAACTATAAATGGGCACTCACTCTTTTCACTTATCCACACTTCTCAAGCAATTTGGATCATGAAAAACCTACCAAAATCACTACCAAACTTCCCTCACTTAATAATTGGAGACTTTATTTTAGAATAAATCCATCTAAGGAAGGTATTTTGTGCAAACTAATAGGAGTTATCTAAGAAATATGTAATGTTCATCAACGTGCATTTTTGTTTTATTTATTTATCCACCCCCTAAATTATTATTATAACATGATTATATAATAAAAATAATTTCCTAAATATATTTATATGTTTATATGTTAAGTTTATGAAATAAACCCCCAGAAACATCTGTAAAATGGGTTACAGAATGATTATTCATGTGCATGGAAGACTACCGCCACACAAAACGATGATGTTCATTTTTCCATTAACATCTCTCACGATTGGGTATAATGATGGATATAAAGTTTATATATTATATTTATAAAAATTTTATTCTTTTTTATTCATTATATCATATATACCATTTTTATATTCCATTATTTAAGGGACATGATAACGTCACTCGTGTATATGGCATACTACTTTCTTGCGAAGCGATCTAAAGTGTTTTTCACTAACGCATTACATGGAAGGTAATAAGGGTAGAAATAATGAATATATATGATATAAATGACATAATTATAACATTAATTAAATAATTATATTTCTGTAAATATAATAGATAATTTTATTTAATACCTTTTCACACATTAAAAAATTGATAACGTCATTCATGGATGTGTGGACTACCGCCTCCTCAAAGTGATGCGATTCCTTTTACACCAAAAGAATGATATATATAACATTATAATTAAATATCATGGTATTAAAGATATTATTATAATTATTTAAGGATAAAATATTACATACCATATTTCCATAACGATCATTATAAAATTGAAACATTACTCATGTGTACGTACGACCTACCGTCTCTATGATCACAACGTTAGTTCCTTTATCATAACCATATTTCATGATTGGTTTTAAAAGTATAAATAATGTTAAAATATGATAATTATTTAATTAATAATAATGTTATTATTTTTAAATAATGACTTTTTTGACCATAGTCAACATACCTAAGTCATTTTGGACATATAAGACGAATATGGTCCAAACATCTGACTTAAACATAATTGATTAAGTAATTATATATAAATTTTATATAAGTGAAATAAAATTAACAATAAAATAAAAAAGGGTTGACAAAAAATTAAATAATTTACTTAATTTTATTATTTATTAAGATAAATAACAAGCATAATGAATCAAATTTGAGGTATGGGTTTTTCTAATCTCCCTTTTATTTCTGTGAGATTATACCTTATTCACCCCTTATGTTTGTTTTGTGCTATATATAAATCCCATGAATGTAATTTTTTATTATTATATCTAACTTTATTGTTACTAACACATACATTTTATTATCTCTCTTTTATGGGGTTTACATTTTCCATCTTACAAAAGCGATAATGCATTTCTGTCAGAATTTTCATTCTTTGAGTCTTATGTTGTGTTATAAACCTATATTATTTTACAAGGTTTATATGAATCCCCTTTGAGATGTAATATCAGGAATTTATTTTTTCTCATTATATTTTAAGTTTCATTTAATGTAATACTTTCATGGGGATTATGATTCAAAGATACCAAATTTGTAAGTTATTGATATTACAATCTCATCGATTATTGTGATTAAGTCTCCAATGTTGAAATATTATGATCAGCATATAAATAATTCTCATGAATTTTATTATAGTTTTATTATTTAATTATAATACATGTTTTCACTTCATTTTTCTCTATTTATGTACTCGATATTTCAAAATCATATTTTTAGGAAAAATCACATTTTCATTTGAAAATTATTTTCTTCAAAAGCCATGTTTCATAAAAATATTTTCAACAATGTTTTAAAAAGTTTTTTTTTAAAATTTTTATAGTTATATTCCCCAATAAATGTTTTAAATGTTTTTAAAAATATTCTCTTTTAATATTTAAATGTTATTTTCAAAGAAGAAGATTTAAAATATTTTATGTTTTAAAAAGTTATTTTCAAAATGAAAAGGGTATTTTCTATAACTTTTTAATGATATTTTAATTATATTTCCATTAATAAATGTCAAAATTCTTATAGTTACTTATTCTACAACAGGGATAATTGTTATTGATACCATACTCATTATTTTTATGGATATATTAATATTTTTTGAAAAGAGATTGTTATAGAACCTGTTTCTTTTCCATGGGTTACCCGTCTTTCAAAGATATTGTTATAAAACACATTTAATTTCCATGGTTTAACCATGTTTCAAAGAGATTATTATGGAACCTATTCCTTCCATGGGTAAATAATGTTATTAAAAGAATATTGGTTGTTTCAATGATTTATGATGAAATAAATTCTCTATGTGCTTTATTCATTATTCAGTTCTTGGATATTATAAATGTTAGGTGCACCTAGATAACTCTGTATGAGCCCATTATAGATTATATGATGGGTTCTACCAAATAGAGCTCCAATTAAGTTGGTAATTATTATGTTATCTAGAGAATTATATTAGAAGTTGATATTATGGTTATTCCAATTTTTAAGGGATTCATAAGCATTTTGTAAGGGTTAGATGAGACGGTGTTCCGAGAGACCAATATCTTTTATATATTATTTCTATGGGTTTATGATATTATTTTTGATCAATATTAATATCACACGGCTCATGATTATTGATTCTTATGACTATTTACTCTGCTAAATGCTTATGAAATTTTTTCATATTTTATAATCTAGGTATTGATGGGTATGAGTTCTTTTATGATTTTATCATGCACTTGGATTATGTTATCATAACCTTGTACTCTTATTAGGTTAACTAATGAAATTTATTTGTAATTATTATTTTTTTCCTTAATGAGAATTTGAAACCACCCTGATTTTGTTTCCTTCTCCCAGGTTATAAATAATGTGGTTGAACGAATTATGTCTAGATGGAATTTCATATGGATGATGACAATGACTTAATGTTAAATAATGAAAGAAAGGTTAAATGGGAGAAATGACCATTTAAAGTCTTGTGAATTATTTATGTAGGAGTTTTTCCTATTCTCTAAAACTCCAAACCTAAAAGGTCTTCTATGATGTAAGTGATCCAATTTTCATTTTTATGTTGTAAGTTTTGGTTGAAAAAAACTGGGTCACAGTTATAATCATAAAAGAAGAAAATGTAAAGTTTATGATTTCAGAACCAGATCTGAGAATGTAGGTTTTGGGATATTATAAATATAATTATAAAAATAAATGAAAAGTGTGATTAAAATAGTTAAAGATAAAGTAATCTCAAATAAGAGATGCAAAGGAAGACTTGATAACCGTTACCTTTATCTTTGATTTTGTTCCTTTGAATTATGTATAAATCCTTCAAAATATGATCTTTTTTTATTAAACAAGGGCTTTAGGAATGTGTCAAGAAGCGTCTAGAAATGTATATGAGAAATTTTTTGACAATGAAAGAGGTTTTTTAAGTGAGGAGGAGGGAATTGAGGAGAGGAGTTCTTATATCATAGGGGAGTGGTATATTTGATAAAAATATTGATCAATTTATTATTTTCCCTCAAGAATTTTATCAATCTTTATTACATTGATTATTATTTTAATTTTTTTAAATAATTAATACTTTATTAATATTTAAATACACCCAAAACCAAATTTAATATTAGAAACATTTTATTCAATACAAATAATTAGATATTTATTTTTATTTGAATAAAAAAACATCTTTGAAAATTGATTTATATTATTATAAGTTAATTTTATTATTTTTAAAATTAATTATTTTACTCATTAAATACATTTTATGTTTGAATAATATTTTATAAATTATAAAATACTATATTGATCCTAATGATGGCATATGAATTATTGTTTACATAAACACTATATTTTTTACTATTTACAAAAACTATTTTCAGAAAAATAACAAAAAATAACTATTAGGAAATTTTGAATGTATGATTATAAAAATTAGTTCTATTTTATTAAATTTTTTTTATATAAATGATAAATTAAATTATTAAAAAAATTAAAGTGTATTTTGAAAACTTATATCTCATGCCAAAATGTTAAAAAATCTTCATTTTAATAATATTTTTTATTCAAAGAAATGTAATTTTTATTCTAATTAACAAATCAATAGTCATTATTTATATTTATTAATTATACCATTATTTTTTGACATTATTCATTTTAATAGACTTGTATATATTACATATAACATTCATATTACTGTTACAATGGCCATGATATTATTTCAATAATCATATTATCCATTATAAATACACTTCATTATTTCCTTATAAATTATTTATATCATTCTATTAGTTAAATATAATATCTATTATAATTCTTATAGTTTTATCCATAATAAGAATTCATCATTTATTCTATTTATTTCTTATGGAGTGTGATCCCCCAATGTTTAAAATTATAGTGCTGTTATATATTTTTTTTGTGTGTTTTGTAGCCCTAGTTATAATTGTTGCAGTGAATATTAATTTTTAGTTACATTATAATATTATAATGAAATTAAAGGACTCATGTTGTAATGAATGTTTTATTTATTATTATAGAATCTCAAGTCTTAAAACCTAATTTTCAGTTTTTGCTGTGTCTAAACCATAATTGTATGGTAAATTGTTTTTCTATTTTTTAAATATTTTTAGTTGTTTAAAAAATATTTATTATTTTAATTTTATTTTTTACATAATTTTTTTGTTTTAAAAATATGAAAAGGGGTGTTTTGATGTACTATGACCTATAAATGAATTTTTTTTGTTTGGGTTAGAAGTATAAAAATGATTTTTAATTTTTTTAATGATTTTAAAGAATAATGATTGGTTAAATGTGACATTTTAAAGATCTATAATGCACTAATTCAAATTATAGAGGGTTTTAACTATGTTATTTAGTGAAATTTGATTTAAAATAGGCTGATTATGTCTAAGGAAATGGTTTTTAGTTGGATCAATTTGGTTTTAGGGTGATGTTATAAGCAATAACAACTTAGCTTGACAACCATCCATGAGGTTAAATTAATTCCCATCATAAATTAATTTTCTAATTTATATTATACTCTTCTAAATCACTAACTATAAAGGTATAGAAAATTTCTAGTATAAGGTAAATCCCTTAATGATGTTTGGCCCTTATAATGAAACTTTATACTAAAAATAAGACTATCCCAATTGATTAAATTCTAAATAATGAAGGCGAATTGAGTTTTCATAAATTTGGGGTCATGAATTAATTGAAATTTAATTATTTTTAATGAATGATCTTATTGTTCCTAGAATTTATTTTAATACATACTATATCTATATATTTTTCATTTAAATATTAAATTCCACTTTTCTTTATGATCAAGTAGTTCAATTTATTAAAGGTTTAAGTGATCTAAAATAATATTTAAGCATAATATACTTAAACTTATTCAATGGTCAAGAAAAAATTCAATAAAATTGTTCATGTGCTAAATAGAAATGATTATCTTAATAGAAAATGATAATGATCAAGTAAATAAGCATAAAGAATAAAGAATAATTTAATAAAATTTTCCAACATGAGACAAAATTGAAAATAAAATTGTTGAATCAAAAAAATAATTTCATATCATTTATTTTAAAAATAATATTACAATCATATTTCATCGGAGCAAACCTAAATATGTTTCTTAAGTCTTCTATGTGTAGATTATAACTTATGATTCAACATTCCAGCAAGAAATATTTGAAGCGCCTATGTTCCAAAACATGGTGCAGGTGTTAAACAATATTCAATAGGTGAAAGAGTTTCTTTATATGAAATTTTAACCAAACAAAAAGAACTCAAAATGTTACCATTGAAGTTTGTAACAAAAAAATCTATAAATTGGACCAATGCTTTATAGAACGGATGATACTAAAAATGATCAATCTATTCATGAAATATTTATCTAAATTGATTATTTTTATTGTATTATATTTCTAGTATTTTTCTTATAGATTTTATTATTCGGAACTAAATTTTTAAATCACAAAAACTTTCTATTTTTAATCATTCTCCCACCCCTATGTGATTGATGAGATTCCGGTGAGGAATTTTCTATTTTTCATCATTGAGATCAATGAGTTCCCATGGATAAAAAATTATATCTTTCAAAATGTAAAGTTAGAAAAAGTCTAGGGTATTTAGAATTTATTATGAATATACTAATCTATGATAATATTGGGGATATAACTATCTGCTACTGGTGTTCCATTGAAGAAGATATTGGGGTGGATCTTATAACAACAGACTAGTTAAGTTGCTGAAGTTCATTATTTATAACATGGATACATTAATTCAGGTGATTGAATCTCATACTGGTTTGGGATAAAAGTGAAGAATTTAATGATTATAATTGATGTATTTAGATTATCATCCCATTATCCATTCATTATTTATCTATTTATATGTTAATGTAATGCCTCGACCCTAGTTACCCAGAGTCAGTTCATTATTACATAACATTGGCATGATCACAAGAAAGATCAAATCTCGAAAGACTGATTAGTTTAGTAGCCTTGGAAACACTAGATATATTCATAAAGTTTTACATTACATCATGAAGTGAAAAACTTCTACAACAACATATTGTCTCCATAATCCACACTATTATCCCCTCATAATATCCATGTAGGTCATTCATAATTTACTTCTTCACATCCTGGGAAAAATAAAACATAGAAAAGGGGTGAGCTCAAATGCCCAGTAAGGATAACAATATTGCAGAAACTTTCATAAATAAGAATAAAAATTTAAGGTAGTGTATAATTAAAACAAAAGCCTTTTAAACTTGAACTTAAACATAGTATGGAAGAATAAAATGAAATAATGCCATTTACATATTCACATGGATATTCTACTAATCGAATAATCACATGCAATATCAATAACCGCTTTCATAATGATGGAATGCATAATTCCAGACTATCATAACCACATAGCCAAGGCCTCATGCCAAGACTAAAAATAAGATTTGGTCAAGGCCTTGTGCCAAGACAGTAGTTTGTCTCATGAGACCTACCGATGCATCGAGGAGCTATAGCGGGCTCCACCCGTCACATATTAAGTCCAATGCATTCCCATATGAAAAGGTTTAAACATAACATAAACTTTCGTATTAAAACTAGCATAAGAAATGTGAATACTTCATCCATAAACCATGAATGGTATAAAAATAACACATCCACATTCAAACATATCACAAAACCTTCAATACGATATAGAAGTTTTGTTTCATGATAAATCAACTTCAAATAAGCGTAAAATCTATCAAAAGATGTTGACATAGATGAAATCAAAACTCTTTTTAGAGAAATATATATTTTATTTTGAAATCATTTAAGAGTCATATATTTCTAAAATAAAACATTTTCTTTGATAATATTCTTATAATATTGTAAGGGAAGCTTCAAAGATTTTATAACGGCGGAAAATAGCCACACCCGCCATATAAGTTAAGGAAAACATTCTTACCTTAATTCTGTCGAAAAGGTTAAAAAAAGAACCTTGTTTGGAAAATGACAGAAAGATTCATTTATAATCCACTTATAAAAATTCAAATAGGGGTATAAATTACATTAACCCATATTCTTGTAAATAGTAAAAATGTTTTGAAATACATTTTTAAGAAACATGGATGTGGATGATAAAGAGATCCAAATAGATTATTACGTATAAACAACCTCAGATAATGAAGAGATTGCGAAATAAACCCTTACCTTGTACTTTTCCTTGGTTAGGGGTAGGTTAAACTCCTGTATAATGGTGAAATAATTGTTATTAAATTATACAAGAATCATATACATTAATATTATATCATATATGATCTTTTAACAATGATTTGTTAATAAAATCTTAGTATTACCGTTGTTCTAGGTGTTAACTTACTCGTTTTCATTTATATGTTTTGTTACACAAGCCGTGTTTGTCATGGATAGGTTGTATCTTAATCATATCCAGAATGATATAAAGTCCTTAGATACTATTATTAATCATTAAACGAGAATTATACTTGAATAGATAAAATGGAGAAAGAATCTTATCGCGTTCGTGGAGACGGTAGTCCGTACGTACGCACGAGCGACAATATCATTCTTTTGATATTAAAATAATATATAATTGGATGGTATAACATATATACATAATAATTATCATGTTATATTAATTATTTACATGAGTTACACATCATTATTATATCCATCCAAATAATAATTTATTGAATAATAATTACACCACGACGTGGAGACGGTAAGCCGTACATACGCACGTATGGTGACATGTTATTCAAAAGATGGATAAAATACTGAATATGGTTGTACCATATTTATAATAACATCACAGTATATTTAAGATACTAGAATTATTATTTTATAATGGTAATAAAAAAGAAGGAAGAAGTGGAAGAAGAAAGGAACTTGGAAAAGGGTGGTGAAATCATTACCTCTTCTTCGGGTTCTTCATTTTGATTTGATCAAAAGGGCTCTTAGGTTGGATTTCTGACTAAATTAAGGCCTCTAGGATTAATTGGGGGAAGTTGACAGAGTATTTGGGCATAGATTGGCCGAGCCAAAAGGCTTTGAAGGTTTGAGTTAATGAGAAAGTAGAGTGCCCTTTTATAAGAGGGGTGAGGGGAACCTTTGGAAAAGCTAGAAATATTATTTTATAATAAAATCATATTCAGTTTCTGATGACTCCAAAGTGGATTATATAAAGTTTAAGGTGGTTATAGGTCTAAAAACACTCAACCAATATAATTTAGATAGGTTTGGGTTACTATATTAACCTTATCATTAAGTATTAACTCTTAGTTAATTAGTTTCACTTTTACAATGTCTCTTTGTATTTTTATATTATATGGTTAATAAAATTTCTATATACATCCAAGAGATCTGAAGTGGTCCATTAATGAAACACATATCATGATATAAGTCTCTTGGATGAACTTTAGATTTTTAGGAATTTAATATCAATTAATAATATAATATTTGTTTTAAAAACTCTTTTATGTCAATTTTGACACAATTCAATAATTGCTTTTTTTGAACCTCATAACAGAATGATTACTTCAAAAAAAAGTTACTTATGTCACTAATAACATATCATATTAACCTAGAAAATTAGTTTAATTCATTAAAAGTCTCAAATTATATTTATTTGGGTATTTATAATATCAATTATTTTAATGTTTCACTATTATGGTAATTCCTACATCATCATTGTGTCATAAATAAATTAAATTTTTTAATATCTAAAAAATATAAATAAAATATCATTATGTAGGAAATCCTTTTATCTTGCTAATTAATATTTAAAATAGAATTTATATTATGTATAACCCTATATTAAAAATGTTTTAGTAAATAAACTTTGATTTTAACTCTTTTTAACTCTTCTTTGAATTAAATAATAATAAATGTCCTAATCTAATCCAAGTGGACCTAAATGATAATATTTTATTCCTAAGGTTGTTTTTGGTTGATATACACTTGTCCAATATAATTCGAACATGTTTTAGGGTAATATTAATATCATTTTTACCCTTAATTACCCTATTTACTTTTAACCGTGGTAAATAAAAGTAAAAAGTTACTATTCACCAAATATTATTTTCATCTCATTAAACCACATTTTACTCCTTGATATTAACCATGTATCTCAGATTTTTGAAATTCCAATCACAGAAGTGGTAAAATTAAGTTTTATGAAAAATTCAGTATTTTAACTACCAATTAGTGGTTTCACTATTCATCAAAAATTGAAGTTTTTCAGAACAATGCCAAAATTTCACCCTAAGCTATAATTGATATTTCAAATTCAAAAATGATTTCTATTTTTCCATATTACAAAAATACTTGTTGCATTAATTAATTTTATAATTAATTCCTATTATCACAACAAATAGCGAGTTTTTTAGAAACAATATATATCAAAAGATTGACAATTGTTTATGTCCAATTTCAAAGTGAAATTAATTATAATGAACACCATAGGATAAAATGGTAAAAATATATTATGAATATACTTTAAAACCACTAAATAATATAATTTATCACTATAAATTATTTTGATTAAAAAAGTTGTTTTTAAGTATTTTTCACTATGCCTAAAAATTGGACATTCTCAGAAAAATACCAAAAATTCAACTTAGGATAATTTTGATATTCTGAATCCAAAAATGACGTCCATTTTGAAATATAATATATATATAATTTAAAAAAGTAGGTATTATTATTCATAACGGCTAGTTTGATCGGTTGTGGTCTGTGTTAGAACTCGATGTTGCTTACAACACACGCTATTACATTATTCAAAGGAAAACGTACCGTAGAAGCTTGGGGTGTTACATTCTCCCCTCCATCAAATAATTTCGTCCTCGAAATTTCTAGAATACTACCGCATGAAAAGTCTCAGGTGGTTCTTCATCATAAGTTCCTCCGGTTCCCATGTTGCCTCTTCCATCTTATGGTTTCTCCACAAGACTTTTACCATACGCGTCGTCCGGTTTTTCAGTACTTGTTCTCTCGTATCAAGAATCTTGATGGGTTCTTCGCAATAAGACAGATCGAGTTCCAGTTCTAATTCCTTGTAGGTGAGTACATGCGTTGGGCCAGGAATGTATTTCCTCAACAGAGATAAGTGGAACACATCGTGATCTTTGGAGAGACTTGGAGGCATTGCAAATCGGTAAGCTACAACCCCAATTCATTCTAGAATTTCGAAAGGTCCGATGTACCTGTGACTCAATTTACCATTCTTACCAAAAACATATGACTCCATTCCATGGAAATATCTTCTGGAAAACATGATGACCGACTTGAAATTCCAAATCCTTCCTTCGATTATCGGCATAGATCTTCTGCCTACTTTGAGCTGTTTTGATGTCATTTTGGATTACCTTCACCTTTTCCATTGTTTCCTCCCCTAGTTCTGGGCCTACAAGTTTTCTTTCACTAACGTCATCCCAACAGGTTGGTGTACGGCATCTCTTTCCATATAACGCTTCATATGGTGCCATCTGAATACTCAATTGGAAGCTATTGTTATAGGAAAATTCTACCAGAGGTAAATATTGATCCCACA
The DNA here is from genome assembly GCA_963277665.1 of Viscum album. Taxonomy (NCBI): domain Eukaryota; kingdom Viridiplantae; phylum Streptophyta; class Magnoliopsida; order Santalales; family Viscaceae; genus Viscum; species Viscum album. The sequence continues at coordinate 981,219,415 of OY728126.1, forward strand.
TACCCTGAAAGTCAAGTGAGAAGGACCTCAACATGTCTTCTAAGGTTTGAATAGTTCATTCTAATTTCCCATCTATTTGAGGGTGGTAGGCAGTACTCAAATGAAGTTTAGTATACAAGGCTTTATGAAGACTTTTCTAGAATCTTGAAGTAAAACGGGGATCATGATCAGAAACAATCGATAGAAGAACTCCATGAAGTCTCACAACTTCATCAATGTATAGTATTTCTAGACATTCCAGTGGTAGATATTCTCTTATAAGAAGAAAATGTGGTGAATTGGTAAGACGATCAACAATAACCCATATTGCATCGTTCCTTCTAGAAGTCTTTGGGAGCCCTATGACAAAGTCCATCGTAATATTGTCCCATTTCCACTTCGTTATGGGAAGAGGTTGCAATACTCCACCAGGTTGTTGCCTTCCAGCTTTCACTTGTTGACAAACCATACATCTTGACACAAAATCAGCAATATCCCTCTTCATGTTGTCCCACAAAAAATGTTCTTTCAAATCTCTATACATTTTGGTGCTCCCAGGGTGTATAGAGAAATTGGAACTATGAGCATCATCCAACAATTCCCTTTTTTAGATCAGGTATATCGAGACTACAAAGCCTCTTCCCGAATTTCAAAATTCCTTCTTCATACACAAAGTCTCTCAATCTCCCATCATTCACAGCTTTAATCTTCTTTTGAAATTCATGATCATCAGTCTGAAAACTCTTAATCCTTTCTAGTAAAGATGGATTGGCAACCATTTGAAAAAGCATTGATGTTTCACCTTCCCTGGTTAATCCCATGTCCATCATCACTAGATCCATGAAAATTGCATCCCTTTCAATTCTCATATTGTTCAAAACACCATGATCTTTTCTGCTCAATGCATCTCCCACCTTGTTTGCTTTCCCCGGGAGGTAGTGTATCGTACAATAATAATCCTTGAGTAATTCAATCCATCTCCTTTGCCTCATGTTGAGTTCTTTTTGTGAGAAAATATACTTCAAACTCTTGTGATCAGTATAAATCTCACATTTTTGACCATAGAGGTAGTGCCTCCATATCTTCAAAGCAAAGATCATAGCTTCTAACTCAAGATCATGAGTAGGATAGTTTTTTTCATGAATTTTCAACTGTCGTGATGCATAGTCAACAACCCTATCATTCTGCATAAGGACACAACCAAGTCCTTTTTTTAATGCATCACTATAAATAACGAACCCATCATTCCCCAATGGTAGAGTCAATATAGGAGCATTGACTAATCTTCTCTTCAGTTCTATGAAACATTCTTCACACTATTTTTTCCAAACAAATTTAACCAGTTTACGTGTGAGCTTAGTTAATGGGTTTTCCAATCGGGCAAAATTCTGGACGAAACGTCAATAATAACCTTCCAAACCAATAAAACTGCATACCTCAGTTATACTCGTAGGTGCTGGCCATTATTGAATTGCCTTAGTCTTAGACGGATCAACAGAGATTCCATCTTTAGAGACAATATGGACAAGAAAAGAAATCTCATGAAGCCAGAATTCACACTTGCTAAACTTCCCATATAATTCATGTCTTCTCAGAGTCTTCAGGATAATGCGCAAGTGAATTTCATGATCCTCGTAGCTTTTAGAGTATACCAAGATATCATAAATAAATACCACCACAAATTCATCGAGATATTCCTTGAAAACTCTATTCATCAGATCCATGAATACAGAGGGTGCATTAGTCAATCCAATAGGCATTATAGTAAACTCGTAATGCCCATACCTGATTCGAAATGCTGTCTTCGGAATGTATTCCTTCTTTACACACAACTTATGGTATCCAGATCGAAGGTCAATCTTTGAAAAGTATTGAGCTCCATTAAGTTAGTCAAATAAATCATCAATGCGAGGTAGGGGATACTTGTTCTTTATTATTATAGCATTTATCTCCCTGTAGTCGATACATAACCTCATAGATCCATCGTTCTTTTTAACAAAAAGAACAAGACCACCCCATGGAGAAACACTAGGGAGAATAAATCCCTTATTACTCAATTCCTCTAGTTGTTTCTTTAGTTCAAATAATTCTACAGTGGCCATTCTATAAGGGGTCTTTGAGATAGGCCTTGATCCAAGAATTAAATCAATGGAAAACTGAACTTCTCATTCTGGAGGATGTCCAGGTAAATCTTCCAGAAATACGTATACATATTCTTTCACTACAATTACATCCTCTATTTGAACATTCCTTTCCTCACCCATAGTAATTTCATTCTCTTCCTCCCCAATAATTGAATTTATTTGAGCTACTGGGGGTGGATCTAGATAAGAATTAGGTGGTGAAGATTCTGCTCTAAAGATAAGGTGTTCCTTATCATCATCATCAAGAATCGTAACCTCTTTCTTCTTACAATAAATCTTTGCATCATATTCCGAAATCCAGTCCATACCGAGGATTATATCAAACTCAATCATAGGTATGACGATGAGATCAGCAGATAAAGAACATTTATGTGCTCTAATGGGGACTGATTCACAAAACTTTGTTGCAATGATACTTCCCTTAGGAGTTTTAACTGACAACTCCCTTGTTAAATCAAATTTAAAATATCTAATTTTCTTAGAAAACTAGGAAGATATGAAACAATGTGATGATCCAGAATCAAATAATGCATTTTCTAAACTTGAGGAAACCATTAAATTACCTACCACCACGTCTTTCGAAGCTTCTACCTCAGCAGTAGTGATAGCATAAGCTTGGCCTTGATCCCTTAGCCTTTTCTAAGTTAAGTTACCCTGATGCTTAGGACATTCATTTTCATAATGTCCCATATGCCTGAAATTGTAGCACTGAACATTGGTAGCTTCCTTCTTCCCTTTGCATTGACGAGCTTGGTGGCCTTTTTCACCCCACTTGTAATAGACACCCATTCCCTTCAAGCAAGTATTGGGGTGTTTCTTCACACATTTTCCACAGTATCGATATTCAACCTTTCTATTATTCCCCTTATTTCCATTCCCAGATTGATCATAAGATATCTTCTTCTCTTGCTTTGCTTTAAAGTCATAAGACTTAGAGAATTCCTTTTCTGTTTTGATAGCACATGAGACAATGTCTTCGTACGAAGAGAAGGATTGTGAGACTAATGGTCAATGGAGAAATGGTTTTAACCCATCAAAGAAATGATCAATCTTACTTATTGGGTTATGTATATAATCTCCAGCATACCTTTCTATCCTTGTAATGTTATCCTCATACTTTGCAACATTCTCATCCTCCTTTTGTCTCAGGCTCAGAAATTGCCTTTCCATATCTTCTCGATGGTCATGAGGAACGTATTTTTTCTAAAAACAGATCATTAAAAACCCTCCATTATACATTTGATACTTCATCATCTTCCGTTGTGTTTTGAATCAATGACCACCATTGATCAGCATCTCCGGTGAGGCGGTAAACTGTCATGATAATGTTTTCCCTTTCACTACTCCCCAAAGCCTGAAATATTTTCTCTAGGGAATTTATCCATTGCTCAGCTACTAAGGGATTTGTACTCCCATTGAATGTTGGTGGTTGTTGCCTCATAAAGAGATCTAACATTGATCCTCCATACTGCGGATCAGGGTGCTCCATACGGGTAAGGTTATTATTCAAAACCTGAGTGAGTTGTCCTAGTATGGTGATTAGTTGATCGGCACCAGTTGCATCACCAGCTCCACTATAATTATCTTGAGCAAGAGGGAAATCCCTACATAGAGTGTGTGCATTGATACGGTTTCCATTTCTTCCACTAGGCACAATTTCTAAACAATGGCATAAACTAGACCAGTTTATGAATCAAAATACATAATCCCATACTTATAAAACACTTAACATAAATTGATCTATTTATGGATATAATCCATAATCATAAAAAATGTTTTCTCTGAAGAAGTATATACTCATAATCCCTTCATAATGATTTGTAAAGAAAATGAGAGTTATCCTAAGCATATCCCCCGGGAGTGTCGTAACCAAGAGTGCAGCAAGGCCCGTTGTCGTGCACCAGTTCCTGTTCGAGTCTAGCTCAAAGCGGTGTTTTTGGGTTTTACCCCTAGGTACATCTGTGCCAGAGCCGTCTCTACCTTCTCGTATCCAGACATGGATGTATTTCTCAGAAAACTCATAAAATCTCTACAATACCAAAATTATAGGAAGTTCTTCTATACTAATCCTCAATGTCCATCTTAGGTCTATGAGCCCTAATCAGAGTTTATCTAAATCTAGCTTCCAAGGTTTGTACTAAACTTCCTCTGATACCAAATGTAACACCCCGACCCCAGTTACCAAGACACTAGTTTGTCTCATGAGACCTACCGATGCATCAAGGGGCTATAGCGGGCTCCACCCGTCACATATTAAGTCCAATGCATTCCCATATGAAAAGGTTTAAACATAACATAAACATTTGTATTAAAACTAACCTACGAAATGTAAATACTTCATCCATAAACCATGAATGGTATAAAAATAACACATCCATAGTAAAACATATCACAAAAACTTCAATACAATATATATGTTTTGTTTCATAATAAATCATCTTCAAATAAGTGTAAAATCCATCAAAGGATGTTGACATAGATGAAATCAAAAATCTTTTTAGAGAAATATCTCCTTTATTTTGAAATCATTTAAGAGTCATATATTTCTAAAATAAAACATTTTCTCTGAAAATATTCTTATAATATTGTAAGGGAAGCTTAGAAGATTTTATAAAGGCGGAAAATAGCCACACCCACCGTATAAGTTTAAAAAAACATTCTTACCTTAATTCTGTCGAAAAGGTTGAAAAAAGCACCTTGTTTGGAAAAAGATGGAAAGATTCCTTTATAAACCACTTATAAAAATTCAAACAAGGGTATAACTGACTTTAACCCATATTCTTGTAAATAATAAAAATGTTTTGAAATACATTTTTAAGAAACATGGATGTTGATGATAAAGAGATCCCAGTAGATTATTACGTATAAACAACCTCGGATAATGAAAAGACTGTGTAATAAACCCTTACCTTGTACTTTTCCTTGGTTGGGGGTAGGTTAACCTCCTTTATAATGGGGAAATAATTGTTACTAAATTATAAAAGAATCATATACATTAATATGATTTCATATATGATCTTTTAACATTGATTTGTTAATAATATCTTAGTATTATCGTTGTTCCGGGTGTTAACTTACTCGTTTTATGTTATATGTTTTGTTACATAAGCTATGTTTTTCATGGATAGGTTGTATTTTAATCATATATAGAATGATATGAAGTCCTTAGATACTATTATTAATCATTAAATGAGAATTATACTTGAATGGATACAATGGAGAATGAATCTTGTCGCGTTCGTGGAGACGGTAGTCCGTACGTACACACAAGCGACAATATCATTCTTTTGATATTAAAATAATATATAATTGGATGGTATAATATATATAAATAATAATTATCATGTTATATTTATTATTTACATGGGTTTCACATCATTATTATTCCCATCCAAATAATAATTTATTGAATAACAATTACACCACGACGTGGAGACGGTAAGCCGTACATACACACGTATGGTGACATGTTATTCAAAGGATGGATAGAATACTAAATATGGTTGTACCATATTTATAATAAAATCACAGTATATATAAGATACTTGAGTTATTATTTTAGAATGGTAATAACAAAGAAGGAAGAAGTGGAAGAAGAAAGGAACTTGGAAAAGGGTGGTGAAATCATTACCTCTTCTTCGGGATCTTCCTTTTGATTTGATCAAAAGGGATCTTAGTTTGGCTTTCTGACTAAAGGAAGGCCCCTAGAATGAAGTTAGGGAAGTTGATAGAGTATTTGGGCATAGTATGGCCGAGCCAAAAGGCTTTTAAGGTGTGAGTTAATGAGAACGGAGTGTTCCCTTTTATAAGAGGGGTGAGGGGAACCTTTGGAAAAGCTAGAAATATTATTTTATAATAAATTAATATTCTGTTTCTAATGGCTCCAAAGTGTATTATTTAAAGTTAAAGGTGGGAATAGGACGAAAATAACTCAACCAATAGAATTTAGACAGGTTTGGGTTACTATATTAACCTTATCATTATGTATTAAATCTTAGTTAATTAGTTTCACTTTTACAATGTCTCTTTGTATTTTTATACTATATGGTTAATAAACTTACTATATACATCCAATAGACCCCCATGTGGTCCATTAATGATACACCTATCTTGATATAAGTCTCTTGGATGAACCTTAGATTTTTAAGAATTTAATATCAATTAATAATATAATATTTGTTTTAAAAACTCTTTTATGTCAATTTTGACACTATTCAATAATTGATTTTTGTGAACCTCATAACAGAATGATTACTTCGAAAAAAGTTACTTAAGTCACTCCTAAAATATCATATTAACCTAGAAAATTAGTTTAATTCATTAAAAGTCTCAAATTATCTTTATTTGGGTATTTATAATATCAATTATTTTAATTTTTCACTATTATGGTAATTCATGCATCAACATTTTGTCATAAATAAATTAAATTATTTAATATATAAAAATTATAAATAAAATATCATTATTTAAAAAATCTTTTTATATTTCTAATGATTATTTACAATAGAATTTATATTATATATAACCCTATATTAAAAGTGTTTTATTAAATAAACTTTGATTTTAACTCTTTTAACTCTTCTTTGAATTAAATAATAATAAATGTCCTAATCTAATCCAAGTGGACCTAAATGATATTATTTTATTCCTAAGGTTGTTTTTGGTCGAGATAAATTTGTCCAATAGAATTAGGACATGTGTTAGGGTAATATTAATATCATTTTACCCTTAATTACCCTATTTACATTTAACCGTGGTAAATAAAAGTAAAAAGTTACTATTCACCAAAAATTATTTTCATCTCATTGAACCACTTTTTTACCTTGATATTAACCGTGTCTCTCGGATTTTCGAAATTACAATCACAGAAGAGGTAAAATTAAGTTTTATGAAAAATTCAGTTTTTTAACTACCACTTAGTGGTTTCACTATTCATCAAAAATTCAAGTTTTTCAGAACAATGCCAAAATTTCACCCTAAGATATAATTGATATTCCAAATTCAAAAATGATGTATATTTTACAAAATTCATAACTTAAATGGTGAATTAATTAATTTTATAATTAATTCCCGCTGTCACAACAAACAACGTGTTTTTAAGAAACAATATATATCAAAAGATTGACAATTGTTTTTGTCCAATTTCAAAGTGAAATTAATTATAATGAACACCATTGGATAAAATGGTAAAAATATATTCTAATTATACTTTAAAACCACTAAATAATATAATTTATCACTACAAATTATTTTGATTAAAAAAGTTGTTTTTAAGTATTTTTCATTATTCATAAAAATTGGACGTTCGCAGAAAAATACCAAAAATTCAACTTATGATAATTTCGATATTCTGAATCCAAAAATGAAGTCCATTTTGAAATATAAAATATATATAATTTCAAAAAGTAGGTGTTACTATTCATAACGGCTAGTTTGATCGGTTGTGGTGTGTGTTAGAACTCGATGTTGCGTACAACCCACACTATTACATTATTCAAAGGGAAACGTACCGTAGAAGCTTGGGGTGTTACAATTAACTTTTGAATAGTTTTCTTTTTTGTACTTTAGTTAGGATTTTTAACTTCCAAAACTTTTTGTTCTTCTTAGTATACCACCTATTTATCTTACATGTTTAATTTTATATTACTCTAATTATACATAAATTATATCTTATGTATGCATGAATTTTTCAGTGGGATAAAAATTGAGCTGGTCTTTCAAATTCAATTAGACACTCACATAACGATTTTATGTGAAAGTATGTTTAATATCAGATCTTATTCTTTAATTTAAATATCTGATATTAATAATATTAACTCCCCATATAATAACATGTATAGGGGACTTGATATTTTGCTTTATATATCGAAGATACAATACTAGTTAGATGTTTGGAAAATATTAATGAAATCTATATACTGATATTTGATAGAGCTGATTATGAATATTTGTATGAACATATGTACATGTATATTGTAAATAATGGTGTAGAAAATTATTTTATGTTAAATAGAAATTAAAAAATTCTAAATAAGGATATTTTTAGTTTCACTCATGAAGATAAGGTAGAATTTCAATTCAATTTTCAATTTAGGAATACTCTATTATGTGATTTTAAATGGAATATATACATTTAAAAAAATTATTATAGAATAATATATAGTATTTGGAAGAAGCTCTAAGAAACTCATTTCTAAACATCAATGGGTTTTAAGATGGAGAGAGATATATTTAGAGTGGATTATAAATCATTCTATTTTCTACCTGGTGAATATTTTTCCAAAATTAATGAGCAGTACATAAAAATAGTGAATAGACTTCAATCACTTTGTAAGAATGAGATCAATGATGATCAATAAGTGAAAAAATCATAGAAAATAGACCAAAATAATTATAATATAAATGAATAGTTATTGGAACACTTATGCAATATGATATAGAAATTAAGTGAGATGCTAAGAAAGAAGGATAGAATAATGGAATAAGAATTTATACTACTAAGGGAGGCCTAACTTACAATGATCAATCTTTAAATCATAGTACATCGATAACAACAGCTATGGAATTTTTTGATGAAATTTTTCTGAGACTTAATGATGAAGAGTACATGAACCTATCTAGAAAGATGCCTGGTAGTCTTAATTTCTAGAAAGATTACTGAAATAACAAGAAATAAAAAAATTATAAATCTAGTCAAAATAATGATTAATATAATTTTTTTTTATGATTTTAAGAAAACATGGCATGTTAGACTCAAGCGTTTGAGATTGAAAATGAAGGAGGATTAATCCAATGAGACATTAAGGAGAAAAGGAAGGAAAAAATTTAGAGCCCAGACATATGCATTAAGAACTAGTAAAGATCCATATTTAGATGATAAAAGGATATAATAAAGTGATTATAGTCAAAATAAAACAAATTTCTATTCTAAAATACATTAAGTGAATCATGATTCGTGAGAATAGTAATAGATGAATTAGTAATATTTTTTTTAATTATGTTCACTTTTTTTCATTAAATGTTGAACATAAAGATGATGAGAATGAAGTATCCTCATACGATACATTTAAGAGATATAGTAGGGAAGTTAAAGGAACTTTACAATGAGTCATCAAAAGATAAATTAGAGTTTAAGCTGAATTCATTGAGAAGAAAGTGGAGCTAGTTAAGTATAAGAATGAGTTTGTAAAATCAACTTTCGAGTTAAGTAGCAACGATAGAAAAATTTATAAATCAAATAATGAAATTTTTATACTATCTTATTAGTTGAATGGTACGGTTCTATGGTCACTAATACTAATAGAAATATATTTATTAATTTGAAATATGAAGTTGAGATCTTAAAAAAATTTCTTTCAAAATTTACATCTAAAAGGAAGAATTTTGGAAAGCTATATAATATAATGAAACAAAAAAGGGAAAATTACACAATAGGTAGTGAATCCTCTAAAATATACCATTACGAATCATAATACATCATGATGAAGAGTGTAACTTTTTTCTAAGTGTTAGAGTGGGGGATACTAGAAGAATAAGTATTTGTTTAATAGAATTAAATCATTCAAAATTCACCAATATTATATCTAAAAGTAGTTTTTGGATATAGAAAATATGTGAGATAGAATAATGTGGGTACTAGAGTTATTTTTTTGCGGATACATCCAGACCTAAGAATGTCTAGATACCTAGATAATAATTTCTAATGAAATAGAGAACACTGCATACTAGCATCAAAATTTCAACATCTGGTACCTGATAAATTTTTAATTTTATGTCTAATATTTTTACTTCTATACTTACATATTATATCATAATTATTTATCTAATGTATGATTTGTTTTCATTTAAATTATTATTTTTACATAATTAGTTTATAGTTTGAATTTTTTTTCATTACACTTTAACTCCTTGGTTAAGGGGGAGTTTTTTAATAAATTTCATGTATATATTTTTTTCTACCTTAGTCTTCAATAGAAGATAGTAATGTAATATATGAAATACTTTTGTAACCATATTATATGGAGAAATATCACCTTCATCTATTGGAAGATAAATTCTAGGAGGTTCATTTCTTTTCCCTCTTATATTTTAAATCTTATTATGAATTTGTAATTTACTTTGATTTTTTCAGTAAATTATAGTATATCCTTGAATCCTATTTTATTAATGTACTTTTTTAGAAGCTAACTTATTTTTTTCTAAGAAATTTGAAATATAATATTTTTATGATATTTTCCATCACTATCTTAATAGTAAGAAATAAGGATTTTCAAATTTATTTGAAATCAAGGGCTAGGAGTATTTCCTATATAAAGGCTTATAGAACCAAATTTATTTTTCATCATTTATTTTGAGGCTTCACATGTTTAATATCTTGAATTCTGGTTTATTGTTCATTATTTACAATCTATTATGGCCTCATATGATGAATTCATAACCAAAGAGATGTTCATGAAAGTCTAGTTGATTTTGAGTTGTATTCCAAGACCGAATCAGTGTTAAAGAAGTTTACCAATTTTAAGGATGGGAAAACCTACATAACCTGAAAAATAATATCAATTATTTTATCCTCATACCATACATATATTTCATTTAAGTTTTATCTTTAATGAATCATATGGTGTGAAGATGAAAAAGTTCAACATTCTATAACATTAGTTTTTATTTATGATAAAGTATTTTTCTAAAGAATCCAAACTACCACTTGAAGGAAAAGAAATGTTCTTATCATTCAAAATAATTGAATCCTATAGAATTTTCATCAAAGTAAGAGTTAGGAAAAGCATGTTCCATATGATGGAGGGAGTTTAAAATATATCACATATAGTTTCATAAGGAAAGATTATATTTTAATGAATCAAAACACCCTTATTTCAAGGAATTATGACAAAGAAAATTTCAATATTTTCGATGTATATGTCATATATTTTTTTTCACTATGAAGAGATTCATTATTATGAAGTTTATTTGGGACTTTATCAATGTTTTATATTCCATAATTGTGTATACTAATATCCTTCATCATTCAAGGAATTTGAATCAAATACTTGTAACTTTTTTATAGAATTATAGAGTAAATAAACTTGCGGCTATAGAAAGGGTGAAGGAAAACCCTTTATAATTTGTAATTATAGATAGGATGAAGATGATGTATGATGAAATTGAAAATAATTTTTTTAAATAATATAAGTCACACATTTGGTAATATAGAAGGAAATTGAAAATAAGAATAGAAATGAGAAGAAATAGGAGATGGTAGAGTAATTTATAGATCCTATAAATTCACCCATCTTAAATAAGATAAATGATTGGAAATGATTAATGAGAGATCCAAAAGGATTATGGAGAAACATCTAGATAATATTGATAGTAAAAACAATGTAATTTGATGAACATTAAAATTTAAATAATGTAAAAAAACATTATTTTGACCTTACTAAATTGTAGATTGAGGCTATGGTATTAAAAGAATTATAATAGAAGGAAGTAGGAATAAGAAAAAGTTTTCTTTGAAATTTAAGTAACCTCAATATTCCCCACCAATAGTAACAATCATAGAACCTATAAAAGACATTAAATAGAATTTTATAAAGTAATTATAATTTTGAAAAGATCTATCTGGTACTGGAAATAAAATTATTATGGAATATGAGGAGGAATATTTTATGAATCCCTTCCACCTCAAGTAATCGAGATATGTAAAGAAGTAAATACACTGAAATAATTGGATGATATGATTATATCCACTATGGGATCATCACCTCCTTATGAAGTTTCTTTTTATCATCATCATTATAAAAATTTTATTCACCATATAATTCATTTTAATTAGAAATTTATTGGAAGATATTAACTAAAAGTCCTAATCATCTTCATTAGGTAATGGAAAAATTCTAAATAAAAAATTATATGAAATAATATATTTACCATGCATAGTCATATAAATATTAAGAAGCTTAAAATGAAAAATCTATATGTGATATAGGAAATAATGGAATTGATGTTGAAAAAGTGGAGAAAGCACAATCCAATTATTAGGAATCCAACTAGAAAGGTATAGTAGTTAAGTTCTGTGGCATATCTTTTAAGACATTGTGATAAACCCTTTGGAAAGCTAGAAAATAGTAAAGTGATAGAAAAAAGAAACTCCTCACCCTTATTTTAGATATGAGTGATGATTCATTTGGTGGATTTGGGGGGGACTATCAAGTGAATAATTATTTATAATATACTAAGAAGGTTTATTCCAAGGTATTTCATGAATATAGAACATGGTAGTGGTAATCAGGGTAGATGGGTTAGATGTAAGCCTCCTAATATGAGGTTGAAATTGAATGTGGATGGCTCATGTATTGCTGGGGAGATAAGTGGTGGCTGTCTAGTCAGAAATAATTTGGGATCAGTGAGTCTAGGAATCACCTCCTTTTATAGACTATGTAGCTTCATTGGGGAGGAGGTTAGATCTATGAATATTAGGCTTATGATATAGTATTTTTAATATCTAGGTTTGTGAAGTTGAATATAATTAAGCTATATTGGTATCGTTAATTCAAGAGATAGAGAACTCACAATTGGAATAGGCTTACTTCATCTGGAATTTCATAATTATTTTCAGATAGGGTGTTTGTGTTGGAAATAATTAGAGGGAATATAAATTTATGGATGATTATTTATCTAAGAAAGGGATTTCATAAGATATATTAATTTAATACACACGTTTGGGATTCTTACCTAATGACTGTATGCTTATTATGCAGGGTGACACCCCCGACACTCATCATTTCTAATCACCATGATCTAGAGATGCTTTTTATTATTGTGTTATTATTTTTCTTAACCATAATAAAAAGTTAATTTTCAGTCTGGTGGTCACTTAGAAGTTAGAGTTGAGATAAAAAATTATTTAGATTAAATTTATTTTAAAGGACATTTTCATAATTAAATTAATAGAAAAGGAACCATCCTTGATATTTGAATACATATAAAGAGTGTCTAACAATATATCTTTATCACCTCATATAGATTCTATGTTGATCCTAATATATAGCATTAGTGTAAATTCTTAGACCTCATATAAATGATAACAAATATTTTATCCATGAGTTGAAATTAATGATGGCATATTTTTTTAGTGAAAAAGATATTTCCCAAAGGGATTTGTCTCCTATACTAAATAAAATCAAAGTTACAAAATTCTGAAACATGTTTTTAAAGAAATTCATTATTCCAAAAGTTAAAGAGATCAACAAATCATCATTTAATAGAGATAAATCTTTGTCCATGATCCCCTTGATAGAAATTCCATCTGATAAGTAGTTTGCTTCACAGAAAACATGAGTAACGATGCAGTTCATGGACAAAACAGATTACATATAGTTGATCCACCTATACACTTTCTTCTACAATTAGTGAATAGATCCATTTTTAATTTATTTTACCACTATAGTAGAGTTAAATTTTAGCCATAAATTTCTCTATACTCTCTAATTCACCACATCCAATGCACTGATAGTGCAAACAATCTCAGCACCAAGTGACATGGTTATGCCACTAGGTTCAAAGATACAACCCATTGTATTTCAAAAATGATCTCTAAAAATAGTACCATACCTGGAGGGACCAAGGTTTCCTCTTGAAACACCATCTGTGTCACATTTTATCCATCCAGGATAAGGATAGATCCACACGACTTCAAAAGTTCTAGAAGGAAGAAGATACATACCTGAAAGGTAAAAGCCCTCAAGAATAGAGAAATCATGTGTAGATTTGTCACAACCCCCAGATTGAAGATCATTCACATATTTCACAGCATCAATGATTTGGGAAAGCACATATTGTGTAAATAAATGCCTATCTTCATAAATCTATTTGTTATGGCTATACAAAATCACACGTAATGTTTCTGTGCAAGATACGATGAAAATATTGTGATGTCTATGAGAACCAAGAAGATGCATGAAAGAAGTAAGATGTTCTATGTTATCCATGGGGGAATATTACTTCAAAAAGAGATCCCAAAATTATACATAGAGCATCTACTATGAAAAAACTGAGAAACAAATGGTCAATTTATTCCTTATGTTGGTTACATTAGACACATATTAAGAAAATATTAAAACCCATAAGCTGTAAAAAATCATCATTAGGGAGATTATAATGACTAATTATCAAGTAATGGGATATTCTATATGAGCGGATCCAAGATTTGTTCAAGTGATTACATAATTTTCTATGGGTAATTTCATAATAAATATATCTGGAAGATAAAATACCATTAGTAGTAGGTTCCCAAACTAGAACATCATCACTAATAACCAAATATAAATTCAATTTTTTCTTGATATCCATAGGGATATTATCAGGAGAGTTATCCATTTGATATTTAATCGATGTAGCTGTGTGAATAAGTATGCCATTAAAAGAAATATTGTTAAGGAGAGGAGTACTTGTCTAGTTGTCTAACTAGAAATTGAGAGAAGCCATTTTTCTTACCAACCAATGAGAGTTATTTAAGATATTGGAGAAGGAATATTTAAAATTAGTCCATATGAAAGATTCTATGTAATTTGATCTTCTAGTCTTGAATTTTTCTAGGAATATGGACTTTAAGAAAATAGTTTCTAATAATTTCTTAGTGATTAGTTTCCACATAAAATTATCCTTAAAATCTTGATTGAATTTTCTAAGATTCTTAATACCAATTCCATCACAATTAATAGGATGAAAGTAATGTTTCCATGGAATAGAGGAAATATTTCTTTGTATAATGATACTAATCCATACAAAATCAGTATGGAGAAGATTATACTTTTAATAAGGGAATATGACCATTTATAAACCATAAAGGAGAAAATAAATTTTGATACAATGACATAATTCCCATGTCTAATTCTACCATCCATGAAAATAGGATTACCTTTCCATTAAGTTAGTTGATTTATGAACTAGATCACAATGTGAGAGAAATTACCTATGTGAGGTTTCCCCATATGCATTGGTAGACAAAGATATATAAAAGAAAAAACTACTTTTATGATACCAAACTCATTGATTATATTTATTATTTTGGAGGCAAAAATATTTTTTTCAAAGTACAGGTAAGACATGTCCTAGCTAATAACCTCAATTGAAACTTTTTCATATTTAAGGATATAATTATTGATGTTTTTGTGGTTTCTTATATCAAATTGAGTAAAAAGGATGATATAATCAATAAATAACAAATGAGTGGGATCAGAAAGACCACTCCCCTCCCTGATAGGTGCCAATTTGTTTTGGTCAACATATTGATGAAGAGTTTACTTAAATTATCCTGTATAATAGTGAATAAAATTGCTTGGAGAGGATCAATTTTTCTAACACCTATTGAGGATTTGAAATATCCCTCTAGATATCCATTGATAATAAATGAAATGAGAGAAGATTTATGGAGGAATTTTATCCAAGTTATAAAAAACTCATTAAAACCAAACTTTATTAAAACTTTATAGATAAATCCCTAATAAAGAGTGTGAAATGGTTTTTTGACATCAATATTACTAGAAACATTAACTCCCCTTGAATATTTCCTAATAATATTAACTCTTTCAGATTCATTAATAAGACATTATTGGAAATATTTACCCTTAATAAAACCAAACTGATTTTGTTTAGACAATTATATCAGCAATGGTAACAAGCATGTTTAAAATAAATTTACCAATAATTTTATAAATAGTATTAAACAAGGACACTGGTCTACAAATATAAATCTCATATTAATTATCTATCTTATAAATACGAGAACGAAATTGAGTATTGAAACCTTGTGTAAGATAAAAACCTTTAAAAAAGTGATTAACAAGTCTGCAAATTTCCTAGTGAATTATATCCCAATAATACTGGAAGAAAGAGTTTTTATATCCATCCAAAATAGGTCCACTCCCAGTATTTAAACCAAAAACTACATCTTTGATTTTAAAATCTAGAGGAAAAATAGTGATATTTTAGTTTTCCTCGTGAATGACATGCTTATGAATGATGTCTTCATTTCCTTAGTGTAAGGACTGGAAGAATTAACCAGATTCATGTAATAAGATACAAAATGGGTATCCAAATCCTTTTTCTTATAAAAAAAATCCCATTGTCACTATGAATAGTAAGGTGATGATTTATTTTTCTATATCTTTAAAGGGAATTGAAAAAATTGGTGTTTCTAGCACCTAATTTAAGAAATTTCACTTTGTAAAATTCCCTTTGCACATTTTCTTTGAGTTTAAGAAGAAAATTCATATCACGATTAATCTTTCTTCCATACTAAATATCATTTTTAAAGTCACAACAATAATCCATTTCTTCTATATATTAAATAATTGATTCAATTTAAGAAATATTTTCATCAATATAGAAAAAATATTTCATTCTCTAAGCTTTCATTTTTTTATTATTAATTTCAGCTTTAAAAAATAATCCACAAAATATTATTTAATTTTGGTTGAGTTCAAAGTTTCTTGAATCAATTTTCTGCAATTTGGAAGTATATTCCAAGAATCAATGAATCTAAATGGATGAATAATATTTTCTAATTTGGATAATAGATTAAACAAGATAGGGTGATGATCAGATTTGACTCTAGTAAGAGTAGAATAAGGGAAATAAGCTCAAAAATCAAGGTTCATTGAATTAAAATAGGCTCAATATAATTTACTTTCAACTATCTTAGTTATATTTTTTCTATACCAAGTGTAATTGGAACCAACTAGATTAACCTCATCAATATTTCTATTTTCGATGAAACCCTTAAAATCCTTGATATAAGTTGAGGAAATAAATAGGCATAGCCTTTCATCTAGATTTAAAATTTCATTAAAGTATATAATATGAATCCAGGGGAAATTAATGTAGTTTCTAATGTCTTGAATATTCTGCTAAAGATACCTTGTTTCTTGATATCAACTAAAGAAATATATGAAAGAGTAGAAATATTGTGTACCTAGATGAAATTAACTAAAATAGACCATCTAAATTGTATAAATGAAATGATAAATTCTACACATCCTTAAGTGAAAAAAAACCCAAATCATTTTTATATCATTGGTGGACTATTTTGTGCTGATAAGATGATAAACAATATGATTAAGAGAGGTAACAATTTCATATGAAATCATTTTTGGTTCAAATATACATAGATGATCAGGATTATTCTTGTTAATAATAAGTTTAACTATTTATGGATTATAAATACTTTGATAGTTACAGAAGAGGGTATTCATTTAAACATTCATTTGGAGAAAGATCCCCCTTTCTTATTCCCACAATAATTTTTATTTCTGGTATATTTTCTAGTGGCCATTGATTTTTTATCTTCCATATCAAACTTATTTTCTTTGCTGGATGTGAAAGGACATGAGTAATTCACATAAAACAGCTACTCTTTTGTGCTATTATCTAAAGTAAATTGATCAGTTAAGTTATTAACAACACTATATTTAGATACATATATAACTTTATCAATAAAAGGCCCATTATGGTTTGGAAGTGTGTTATAAAAAACACTTCTGTTGAGTATATTCCTCTGGTATATACATTTTGTGTCAATATAACATAAAGCCTCATTTTTCAGCACTATCCTTATAGATCAGAGAGTTTTGAACACATATATTCACTTATAGATCAATATGTTTAACCATTGCATTATTCTCAATATTTTTTCTGATATAAACTTCACTTAGAGAAGGAGAAACAAAACTGGTGTTTAAAGTGTTCGGTAAGACCTTCATGATCCTAGAAATGTCATAGTGGAAATATAATAGAATAGGGTAGGGGGAAACATTACCATAATATTCTGATAAAGATGAATGAGGATCATCCATATCTAGGGTTTCATCACTTATAGTGTCTACCGTATATTGATAGTTTCTGGAAAGTTCAATTGATATAGATTTTAAAACTCAATTATTATAAAAATAACCAACAATAATAGAATGAATATTATTTACCTCAGAATCACCCTTAACAATAATATGAGTAGGTGATATTACATTGTCCTCAGGCTTACTGGTAGCATCTACTATTTGTTTTTCATATGATCCAACATTGTGCTTATCATATAGATAGACAAAATGAAATACAATTTCATGTAAAAAATATAGAGAAAAAGAATGATCCTCATCAGTTGAAATTCTATTCTAGGTTGTAAGTTCATCAGAAGTTCTAATAGGATTTGAAATATTGCATGGACCAACATATTCAAACTCTTTATCATCTTCCTCAACTTGAAAATCCCACAATTTTCCATTGAAGTTTCTTACATCAAAGGTGATAGATTATTTCACCTAATTACTTGGATCATCTTTCATTGATAAATAATTTCTTTACAAGTACATTTGATTTACATTCTTCATCCTATTAACATACTTCCTACCACTAGAGCTAGAGGGAGACTTTTCTTACTTTTGAATAATTCTTCAATTGGAAATATTAATCCCAACAATTCTGCATAATTCAAAAAATGGAGGGACAAATTCATATTCCATCTTAACCTAAATATTTTGGTCATTTGAAGATAAATTGATAACATTTATAATCTTTGTATCAAAATATTCATCAACTAATATCATTTCATATAGACACATGTATCCACTAATGGTGTGATGAAGAATCTTCAAAAGAATTCCAATGAAAGTAGTAATATCATTCAAAATGTTAGGATTCCAAAATACCCATATCAAGACATGATTTCTCACCCCGATCTATGTAGTTTAGTTCTTTTATTTTTATGGATTGAAATTGAAATTCCAATCATATATTTTCAATGTTCAAAAATTTAAATGAATATTACCTATTCTACGAATAACATTAAAATGATATTTTCAACACATAAGGATGCAGAAAAATACTCTCCCATTTTGTATCATCTTCTAATCCTAACCTCACAAAAAATGTGACATTATAGATTTAATATCATCATTAAACCATGGATTATCTCTCATAGAGTATGTAATATATCCAAGAATGGAGAATGAACTCATGGTATTAAATAAATATTCGGAAGATAAATAAAAAATTGAAAATAAGACTGAGAAGCTAGTTTAAAAATCTCTAAATAAATAATTAATTTATAATTTTCTCCATTCTTATGATTGTTTCAAACTTTTTTTATTATTTTATGACATCATTTTTTTGATGAATTTTGTAGTCAATAATCAATTAATAACCTGATGAATGAATTTTTTTGAAGCTAATATATTTTTTTATCCCCAATGGATATATTAGTTTTGATTGTTTTTTTGGTATAGTATAGAATATTCTATAAAAATTTAAGAAGAAAATAATTTTTCACCTTATAATTCATTAAAATTATAAAATTATAAGTTCAGACTATGGAGAGAAACATAAAATTGAAATGAATAATTTTTTTCAAGAAATGTGGTGATAATTTTACTCTTATGAGCTTATTTAGAATCTTAAGTGGGAGAGTAAGTTCTATGAATGTTTTAAGAAAAATTATACTCCACTTTAATTCATTTTAATTCACTTGATTTAACTTCTATATCATGTTATTAATGTTTTTATTCTATGATATTTTTTGTTTCAGTTTGAAATACTAGAAACGATATATTTTCCTTTGTTTAAGGAGGAGATCATGTTTTACTAATGCGTTTTTTAGTTTTGTTTTAAGAGGGGAAAGATTTAAATTTTTTAAATGATAAAATCAAGGGGATTTATAATTAAAATTTACATGGAGTAGTGCTTTGGAAACATTGAATTATTTATAAAAGAAAGAGGAAACCAAGTACAACCGGGCGCTCAAGGAGGGAAGGAATGATGCAAACCCAGTGAGTCCCCATGAAGATCATCCTTACACTCTATAGGTAGTGAACCTAAGATATCTTAAATAATACAATCCTCCCCTGGAACACCCCTGCGAGAAAGTACATCCGCTGTAAAGTTATCCTCCCTCCAAATATGCCGAACAAACTGTCCATGATTGGTCTCTATAATGCAGCGAAGAATGAGATAAGTCAAATCCCATGACACCAAATGGTTCCCCAGAATGGACCTCACCATAACATTAGAATCAGACTCAATCTCCGCCACCTAGATACCATGCTGTCCACAAATAAAAAAACCCAAAAGAATCACCCACACCTCTACAACCAATGAATCACCAAGACCATAGAAGACTGTGAATCCCGAAATAACCGATCCTCATGAGTCTCGAAGAACCCTACCACCTCTCATCATCCCTCCCATAAAATATCCATCCATGTTGAGTTTCAATTCCATGAGTATTTTGGTTATTTTTTTTCTAGAATATTTATATCTTTTATTATGAGGAACTAAATTTAAAAAACTCAAATATATTTGGTTTGAAAACATTGTTTTGATCCTATATGATTGATATGATTCTAGGGAGGAATCTATTTGTTCTTATCATTGGGATTGATGAGTTTCTATGTCTAAGAAAATAAATATTCTAAAATATGAATTTTGATGAAGTCTTGGGTACCTGGACTTTATTCCAATCATGTTAATCAAATATACACTTAGGGATATATATTCTTCCTCCAATAATCCTATTAAATAAGTTCTTAGTGAAAAAATGTACCTATCTATGGGTTAAGTCAAAAAATTTCCTTACATAGGACTTGGATACCTTGATTTAGGATATTGAATCTCCTTCCCCGTAGGGGTAAAATCAAATAATTCCATGTTTTTAATTGTTTTTGAAATAAATATAAATTTAAAATCATTTATATAGTTATAAAATACTCGATTCATTATTATTACATTTTTATGTTAATTTATGATTGGTTTTCATGATTGAACTTCATTTGAGCCTTTTAACATATGAAGGGTTATTTTTCACTTGGTACACCACTTATTTATCTTGATCATTTAATTTTATATTACACTGATCATTTAGAAATTGTATTTTTCAAAAAGTTTACTTTTTTGAGTGGGATAATGTCACAAACCATGCTAGGATGCCATCAAACTCAACACCCTACCTGACCCGTGGCATGGCTCGATAGGAATTCTCTATCATCATTGGGTAAAAACTAGTTAATGGGCATCGATTAACAATTTTAGGAATATTTCATCCAATGAAATCCAACCACAAAAACCCACAATAAACACACATCACATCTTAATCAACATTGATAATACAATATATCAAAAGAAAGAACTATAAAATGAGTTAAAAATTTACCATTTACAAAAAAACCACAACAACCAAAAGGGGGAGAAGAACTAGCTAGAGCACAATACACTCTAAAACAATGGATTTATTCCATAATTCCTCCTCCATATAAAACCTATCCAAGAAGAAAATACTAGCACATAGAATCACCACCACCACCAGCACATAAAGTATTTCTTTTACCTGAGTCAAACAAACAAGGACTACATACAACCAAGGGTGTATGTAAAGAATTTAAAAACATTCCCAATATTATTCCACCGAAAGATATTCCGCGTAAGGAAATTAAAAGATAATTTTACATTTTAGTTTTTCATAAAAATAATGATACAATTTTAAATAAAAAAAGATTTTAAATAAATGATGAAGTAAATGAGATAATAAGATGTGATTATTAGAATTACATGAGAACCGTTAGAAATACCTAAGGTACTAGATTCAATGGGTTCCTAGGATCCTCATACTATCAATGATAAAAACCTAGACTCAATGGTCTATCTCTTGCTCGAGCCAACCAATCCCCATCATGTTTGTTTAGTTAGTGTTGTTATATAATCCTGCTAGGGTGATCGAGCCTTGACCATGTGGGCTCACCTAACACACTAGACCTTGTATTACCAACTAGATTCCTAGGATCCCCATGTGATCTATTTCAATCTCTATATCAAGTGATAATACTTATTATACCACCACACTTTAATCAATTGAAATCACATTTAACAAACAACCATTTACAAAGATAAATTCACCATTCAATCATGAACACAAACTGAATCCCACAGAAAACACATTTCTCACTTCCCACACAATTTATAAAACCCATTTGAAATCAAAATAAATGAAAATAAAATCATAAAATAATGTCAAAGCATGGATCCACCTACCACTTACTTGAAAAAACCTGAAACCAATTTGAAAATGAAATTTGTGCCAAGGAGAAACCCTAAGGAAGTAGAAGCATATAAAAACTATCAGGATCCAACCCATAAAAAATATTGAACCCAAATTAGATCAACCTATCCATCAGATATTATATAACTAAATAAATAATAATTAGAGAACCAATAAGAAGGGTAAAGAGAATAGAGGATGAACTTACTTGCTGATTTATTGAAAATAAAATCCAAAGACACCCATGATTTGAATCCCAAGGGAGTGGAAGGGTAGGGGGTGTGACTAGGGATATAGGGTCAAATGGGGAGAGAAATGAGTAGTTTGGTGTAAATATTTTGGAGTAGAAAACTATAATTTTAATGTTTTGAATGATCTGGAAGGCTGCACGGTTTGGCCACATGATCTGCTAGACCGAGCACTAACTTTGCGACACCTCTATCCAATTGAAAAGAGGCCACACCTTTTTCTTAGAGGGTGAGAACGCTTATGCACCTAGATATGTGCCTAGAACAATGAAACTGTTCTCGGTGCACTATTAGCCCTGGAGTCCCACACTTCTATATGCTAGGCTATTTGACCTGGACAGTTCCACTGTCTAGGGTGCACAATTTTTACTAGACTGGAACATGGTTTTTAATGGGTTGGATCATAGTTTCTACTAATAATGCACCAACTATGTTCCTCCTTTAGTGCATCCCAAAACCACCTTATTTTCACAAAGAATTTTCTATAAAGAAATGAAATAAATATAAAACCCAAAATTAAATAGAATACACCTCAAAATAAATCCACTAATGTGATAACTATCCCAAACATGAAACATTTTCACCTTTGGAATGGTAATATGAAGTCTTATCAGAGAATTTGTGTGGATATTGATCCTCCACCCAAATTTTATTATCTCATTTCTTGTGAACTTCATTTTCATGCTTCAAAAGAACCCAAACCAACAGTATAGATTTTCCCTAAATCACTTTATCTTGGGAATCCACAACCCACACCTTGTGCCCAACTAAAGTCAAATCTTGTTCCAAATCAAATTACTCTCAGTTAATCATGTGATTGGGGTCTAGTTTATTCTTATTAAATTTAAAGACATGGAACACATCATGGATCAATGTCAACTAGATTTTTTAAACTAAACCATATGCCACCTTACCAATTAATTCAGTAACCTCAAAACGTCTAACAAACCTCAGTGTAATCTTCCCATGATTAAAAAGATGACGGTAACCCAAGTGAGGTGTCACCTTTAGAAACACTCATTCACCACCATATAATTCCAAGGATTGACTCCACTGATCGACATATGATTTATGGAGGCTCTGTACTATAAATAACTATTTCATGATTAATCAAAATTTATTTTATGTCCCTTTCACTAGGCTCAGTCACAGAAAAGAAGTATCACCCACTTCTATCCAACATAGAGTCGACTAACATAAATGATGATAACGTTCCTCAAAGTTTTCCATTTTAATCATGTATTAGTAAATATTTTTGTAAAGACCCGTAAAATTCAAGGGAAATTTTTTCTTAATTTTCTTTAGAATTTTACAAGAGCGCGGTTTCAGACGGCACATGATTCCGAGGCCCGGAGTGCCCAGAATTAATTTCCAAAGTTTGGCTCGGGTACGTTCAGTGAACGAATGAGCGGGAATTCCTAACTTTTGATCCGGTGCTCGGAATTGAAATCCGAGGGCACCGATGAACTCGCAGCGCCGATATTCTCTTAAAGAGACCTTTTCGGGAGTTGCGTTTGTTGCGGGTTGAAAGTTAATTTTGGGGTTTTTAGTTTGAGTTAAATAAAATTTGTATAGAACAAATTTTATTATAACTTGTTAAAAACCTACCAAAGGGGGGTTGGAAGTGGGACCCACACCCACTTAACCTCCCTTGGGAGGATTAAGTGTGGTGGGGCTCACACAAAACCCTAAACCTTTCAAATTCTCCCAACTCCCTTAACGCCTCATTTAATGGCTTGAGTTACCTTTTTAATTATGGGAGTTAAACCTTTTGAATTTCAAACTTTTGAAATTCTAATGTGTTATGTGATAATAAATTAAGATGTTGTCTTATTTTATTTTGGGTTTTTTGTTTGTCTTCTTGAGAGGTGGAGATCTCTTCTTCTTCTTCAAACTCAACGAAGAACGCGAAGAACGTCGTTCTTCAACGAAGAACTTCTCCGCCGAAGAACACGGTCCATCCGCGACACCGTATCCGCGACGCGACGTACTTCTTCCGCGTCATCTCTTCCGCGACGGTTTCCCGCGACGAACGCCATCGACAACGACTCTTCCTCCGACGTCAAAGGAATCGACACCGATATTCCACGACTACGTCAACGTGCGACTATCGAGGTAGGGGTTCTTGAGTTCATTGTTTTCTTTATTATTTGACTTTCCTCAAGACTTGACGAAGAACGCTCAATTTCCGACGAAGAACGCCGCTCCGCTCTTCTTCGTCTTCCGTGTCAACGAAAGAGAACACCGCTTCCTCCTCGGACCTTCTTCGTCGACATACGAAGATTCACCAACGACGTAACTCTTCGGGCATATCTCTTCGTCAACGGATTGACGAACGATGACCGCGACGCCCGACCACCGTGACGTTGTCTTCCGCGGGACGTTGTCAAATCTTCGATCTTATACCCGAGGTAGGGGTTGTTGATGCATTATTTATTTATTCCATTTCTTGAACGTGGATCTCGCATGTCTAACTTGAGGCTTTGAATGTTTAAGTTGAGTTATTTATTTAACGTGAGGGGGGCCGGACCGCATGAACACGGCCGAACCCCCCTCCATCGTTTATGTTGATTTATCTTGCGGGTAGAAGCAAAGTGGCGTGGTGCCATCGCACCACGCGGACATTCGTGCAATTATTCTACGCGGCGCCGTCGCGCTACACCGAGGAAAATCTTCAAGAACGGGACGCCGTCGCGCCGCGTTGAATGGAATCAAGACACGGCGAAGGGGCGCGGTGCCGTCGCACCGCGCCGGATGACGAACGCCGCGGCCGGTTCCGGGCCGTGGCGGGACGAGGAGACCGCGGCCGGTTCCGGGCCGCGGCGGAAGAGAAGACCGGCGGCCGGGCCGCCGGTGTTGGAAGCCGAAGGGGGGACCGAAAATTTCCGGTCAGTTGGAGAAAACCGGCCGGCCACCTGGCCGGCCGGAAGTCATAAAAAAACCGGGGAAATTAATCCCCCGGCCGTCATAATAAAACCCCCCTCTTTAAGAGGGGGGGGGGGGGGTTCCATAAAGGGGGGGGGCAGCAGCCCCCCGGTTCCGCTCAGACAGGCCCCCCACGTGGGGGGGGGGGGGCGTTTTTAAAATATGGGCGCGGCATGTAGCCGCGCCGTCCTTCCCAAGAAGCGGGGGCTTAGCCCCCCGCGTGCCACCCTCGTGCGGCGCCAGGCGCCAGCCGCCGCGGCCTCCTGCGCCGCCGCGCAGCCGCCGCCGGCCGCCGCGCCGCCGCCGCGCCGCCCCGGGGGGGGGGGGGGGGGGGGTCGGGCCGGGTCGGCCCGGACCCCCCCGTTTCGAACCAGAATTGGTTTTTGGCCCATAACTTGAGCCTCAGACCTCCTAATGATGAACCGTCTGCGGAAACGCGATCCTTGGATCGAGACGGTCGTTTCGATATATCGCACTCAAGGTTTCGGTTAACTTTGAGTTCGTCCGGGTTGGTTCGTTCACGAAACCAACCGGGCCTTCGGAGCGGAAACGCTCATATCTTGAGCTACGAACGTCCGATTGACGCGCCGTCAGTCGCGTTGTGTTCCTCTTAGTGAGACGGATCTTTTGGCATACTCCGCCCGAGGTTTGGACGCAGGTGGAGTACGGTCGGGTTGGTTTAGCCTTAAAAACCAACCGGGCCCCGGAGACGAAAATGCCAATAACTCTCAGACCGGGCGTCCGATCGACGCGCCGTCTGTTGCGTTGAGTTCCTGTTGACGATACGGAACTTTTGGATACATCAACTCTGGTCTTCGTGACAGTTGATGTATCAGCCTCTCGGCTCGTGGAGCGGACCCTCCGAACGAGCTTGCTATGTGCGGGAACCCTAGTGCTGGCTGCGACTGCTATGACTACTACTGCTACTGTGACTGCGACGACGACAGTACAGAGATCCTGTGTGGATTCGACGACGACGACTTCAGCACTCAGCGATCCTACGTGGATCAGTGCTACAGGTCCTGTGTGGGCCCGATCCTGTGTGGGTCCTTGCGCTCAGCGGTTCTGTGTGAGCCAGCGCCTACAGGTCCTATGTGGGACCGATCCTGTGTGGGTCATTGCGGGGGTTAGTTACCTATCGATCCTTCGTGGGTCCGACGACTTAGATGGATCAGTGATCATCTTTATCGTCCTTGAAGAAGTATACCTGTGTGAGCTGAATCCTGTTGCTTTCCTGTGTGGATTGTGTTGTGCAATCCTGTGTGGATTATGTTTTGCTTTCCTATGTGGAATACGTATACTTTCATGCGTGGACTGAGTTGTACTTGGGCTCGGAGGTTGGAGCGTATTTTAATTGATGACTTAGGTTTATGTATGGGCATATACCTAAGCAGTGTCGGTTGTTACTTCGTGATTGTACTTTTCTTCGTGGTTTATCCTTTGTGGATTTGAGAGACCTTCAGGGGTCTCGGGGTCCCTACTGAGTAGCTTATACTCACCCCTGCACGGGCTTCGCCCGCACCACGTTGTGTTGGTTGCAGACGACGGACAGCGTTGACCTTAGCTGAGGCCTACAGAGCGGGACGGTACCCGGAGGAGGACCACTGGGCGGGACGTGCACGGAGCGGACGGCGGGACCCGTGGAGCAGAGGAGCTATCTGTACCCACCCTTCAGGTGGGATTTCCAGTGGACAGCTCGGTGTAGCGGCTTTTACTTTCCAGTTGTTGTTTTCCCTTTCGAGTTGTACTTTACTTTCAGTTTGGGTTTGTATTCTGGCCCATTTACCTTTCCGCACTTTCAGTCGTACTCTGCTTTGTTTAGTATTTACTTTCCACTTGTTTACTCTGTGGTGTGTGTTTACTTTTCAAAGGCAATGCCTTCCCTTTTTACCGGGATTTACGCCTTGGTGCTAGTCGCCAGCCCCTGGCCTATGGAAGGAGGGCTTGGGGTAGTCACGGCACGGACCCCGAGGGCGGGTCGTGACAAATTGGTATCAGAGGAGTTCGGTTCTATCGCGAACTCTGATCTTTTCTATGTGAAGCAATAATGTTTAGCGTATTGAGTGTGGTTATCAGTCCAGGGAGTCCAGTGTTGGTGCGGCGGCCGACGTATCCGTACACCAGGACACTGACTTCTGATTTCCGACTTAATGCACGAAAACATTGATTGCGTGTGTGTTTCAAAGTTTTCTTTGTGATTACTTATATCAGCTCACCAGGTATACTCTTCTAACCGTGGCGCACCTGTTTCCTTTTCAGGATGGCCCCACGACGGCAGCCAGCTAGGGTTCCGAGAGTCGAGCGAGACGACAGCCCACTGAGCGACGAGGCCTCGGTGCAGGGCCCTTTTCCAGTAGTGGCACCGGTGGTAGCTTTGCCCGCTGATCCCCCGATGCTTCCAGCAGCAGCCGCTGACGATGCACGTCGCCTCAGCGCACTGCATGAGTTTCAGCGCCAGCGACCGCACAGGTTTCGCGGGGAGACGGATCCCCAGGCAGCAGAGGACTGGCTGGAGGCAGTAGTTCGAGTGTTTAGGCTAGTGAGGACACCAGCAGACCTCATGGTGATCCTCGCTGCGAGCCTACTACACACAGCAGCAAGACGATGGTGGAGCTTGATGCTTCAGGTGCACGATGAGGCATCTCTACTTTGGACGGACTTTGAGAGCCTTTTCCGCTCGGAGTTCGTCCCAGCCACCCTTCGTGCGGTGCGTATCCAGGAGCTTCTACAGCTGCGGCAGGGCAGCATGACGGTCGCTCAGTACTCGGCGAGATTTACCGATCTCTCGCACTACTCGACCGACATTGTACGTGACCCATTCTTCCGGGCCCGGACCTTCGAGCAGGGTTTGAGACACGAGATCAGGGCATCGCTGATCTCCCTCAGCATACCGACTCAGACAGGAGTACTGGAGCGGGCCCTTCTGATCGAGAGCTTCCTTGCTGAGTCTACACCAGCACAGCGACCCACCGCAGGGCGGCACGTGGCAGAGTCATCTGCAGCAGGTAGTCGACGGATGACTCAGGGGTCCAGACAGACCAGACCTTCGGGCAGACGATCTCAGGGCACTGGCTCAGCAGTGCGGGGCACACAGCGCGGAGCCAGTCTTCCGAGAGGCAGACAGTGCTACTCGTGCGGCGGGCAAGGCCACATGGCTCGCGACTGCCCGACCCGTCGTGCCGAGGAGCAGCAGACAGTTGATGGACCACCGAGGCAGAGGCAGAGGATCGACCGTGGCGGTCCACAGGGAGGAGGCGGACGAGGCAGAGGAGCTGGACGAGCAGCTGGTGGTGGCCGACGCTTTGAGGCTCTACCACCACCACCACCAGGAGGTCCACCCCGACCACAGGGAGCTGGCGGGCAGCGACAGGCACAGCTTCAGGCAGCAGAGGCCTACGACCACGGCGCACCCGAGATGATTCGAGGTACTATCTGTGTCTATTCCACCCTTTCTGCAGTTCTTATAGACACAGGAGCGAGTCATTATTTTATAGCCGCTGCCCTTGTTCGGATCTCGGAGATTCCGACAGAGCCGTTGGCTCGATCCTTACGGCTAGAGACTCCTACGGGAGCAGACTCGACGATTACGCACTGGTGCCGACAGTGTGAGATTACTCTAGGAGGCGAGAGCTTCAACTGGGATCTTCTTGTAGCAGCGTCGAGGCCTTACGACGTCATCCTGGGCATGGATTGGCTGTCTACGGTCCATGCACAGATTGACTGTTTTAGGCGCAAGGTGCGATGTGTACGCACCGACGGGAGAAGGTTCACCTTCACCGGCGAGAAGGGAGCCTTGGCAGCACAGGATGGACTTCCGCGGAGGAGAGGACAGCCCATCACTCATCAGTTGGCTAGCCTTATCCTTGGAGCAGTTGACGTGCGGAGTCCTGGTTTTCCTGCATTGGTGGATCAGTTTGCAGACGTTTTTCCCGACGACGTTCCAGGGCTACCTCCTCGCAGAGAGGTAGACTTTTATATTGACTTGTACCCCGGGACAGCCCCGATATCCACTCCAGCATATCGGATGGCCCCCGCCGAGCTTCGAGAGCTACGGGTACAGTTGGAGGACTTGCAGGGCAAGGGGTTCATCCGACCCAGTGTTTCACCCTGGGCTTCCCCGATATTGTTCGCCAAGAAGGCGGACGGGAGCTTGCGACTTTGTGTTGACTATCGTCGCCTGAACCAGGTGACAGTGAGGAACAAGTATCCGCTACCGAGGATTGATGACCTCTTTGATCAGCTCAAGGGAGCACGGTGGTTCTCGAAGATAGACCTCAGGTCAGGCTATCATCAGCTCAGAGTCAGAGACGAGGATGTGCAGAAGACAGCCTTCAGATGTCGGTATGGCTACTATGAGTTCTTGGTTATGCCTTTTGGTGTAACCAATGCTCCAACAGTGTTCATGGCTCTCATGAACAGGATCTTTCAGCCATACCTCGATCGGTTTGTCGTAGTCTTCATCGACGACATTCTGATTTACTCTACGACAGAGGAGGAGCACGCCTATCACTTGCGTGTTGTTCTTGACACACTCCGAGAGCACCAGCTTTATGGTAAGCTCTCGAAGTGCCAGTTCTGGATACGTGAGGTCCACTTTTTGGGACACGTTATCTCTGAGGCGGGAGTTGCAGTAGATCCCGCAAAGATTGAGGCTGTGTTAGCATGGGAGCCACCCAGGAGCGTGACTGAGGTTCGGAGTTTCTTGGGACTAGCTGGTTACTATCGGAGATTTGTGCCGAACTTCTCCAGAGTTACGGCATCACTCACAGCTTTGACGAAGAAGGGGAAACCCTTCGTGTGGTCAGACAGATGTCAGCAGAGCTTCCAGGAGCTGAGACAGAGATTGACTTGCGCACCTATCTTGAGGTTGCCTGAGGAGGGAGTAGGGTACGTAGTCTACTGCGATGCATCAGGGACCGGACTCGGATGTGTTCTGATGCAGGAGCGGGCCGTGATCGCCTATGGATCACGTCAGTTGAGTCCGCATGAGCAGAACTACGCTACCCATGACCCGGAGTTAGCAGCAGTGGTCTTCGCTCTGAAGACATGGCGACACTATCTGATGGGCGAGCGCTTTACAGTCTTTTCCGATCATCAGAGTCTCAGGTATATCTTCTCGCAGAAGGACCTGAACCTGAGACAGCGGCGATGGCTCGAGTTCCTCCAGGACTATGACTTTGAGATAGTCTATACTCCTGGGAAGGGGAACGTAGTAGCCGATGCCCTCAGCAGGAGGACGGGCATTCAGCTACTCGAGGAGGCGACGGAGCAGCTAGCCTCTTTGCAGATATCCTTCGTGGATAGAGATGGATCAGCCTTTCTTTAGTCTCTCATAGTCACTCCTCCACTACTGCAGCGAGTCAGGGAGGCACAGCATGGGGACGCGAACTGTGAGACACGACGTGCACAGATATCCTCGGGACAGGCACTTGATGGTTTCTCCCTTGGAGCAGAGCACGACATCCTTTTCAGAGGACGTACCATGGTAACAGTAGCTTTGCGAGAGGAAGTGCTGAGAGAGTTTCACACTTCTCCTTTGGCGGTACATCCTAGAGTGGCGAAGATGTACCAGGACCTCAGACGACAGCACTGGTGGCCAGGCATGAAGAAGACTGTAGCAGAGTTCGTTTCTCGATGCCTCACCTGTCAGCAGGTGAAGGCAGAGCATCAGGTACCAGCAGGCTTGGTACAGCCCTTGGAGGTTCCGGAGTGGAAGTGGGACGGCATATCTATGGACTTCGTGACTGGACTTCCACGCACTTCCAGAGGTCACGACTCCATCTGGGTGATTGTTGACCGACTCACCAAGTCAGCACACTTCTTACCCATCAGAGAGCAGGGCTCAGTGGAGAACTTGGGACGTCTCTACGTTCAGGAGATTGTGCGGCTCCACGGCGTGCCATCATCTATCGTTTCCGATCGAGATGCCCGCTTTACTTCCCGGCTTTGGAAGGGGTTACAGGAGGCGTTCGGGACGCAACTACGTCTTAGCACAGCCTTTCACCCTCAGACGGATGGTCAGACGGAGAGGACCATTCAGACTCTCGAGGACATGCTCCGCGCATGTGTCCTCGACTTTGGTCGTAGCTGGGAGGACCACCTACCCTTGGTGGAGTTCGCATACAACAACAGCTACCACTCCACCATCGGGATGGCACCGTACGAGGCGTTGTACGGCCGACCATGTAGATCTCCTTTGTGCTGGACAGACCCTGGGGAGTCAGCACTAGTGGGACCGGAGATGGTCCAGGCCACGACAGAGAAGGTCCAGGTCATCCAGGAGCGGATGAGGACAGCTCAGAGCCGGCAGAAGTCATACGCTGACAGGAGGCGGAGGCCACTGGAGTTCGAGGATGGCGACCACGTCTTCTTGCGGGTCTCACCTCGACGTGGTATTCGGAGATTTGGCCGAGGCGTCAAGTTATCTCCGCGCTTCATCGGACCCTTCCAGATTCTCAGCAGGATTGGCGAGGTGGCTTATCGCCTGGCTCTACCACCTCAGTTGCACCGGGTGCACGACGTCTTCCACATATCCCAGCTGAGGAGATACGTGCATGACCTGACGCACATCATTGACCATGGGGAGCTTGACGTTGACGATGGGGCGACTTTTACGGAGGTCCCGGTGGAGATAAAGGATCGACAGGAGCGGGTCCTGCGTGGGCGATCGATTCCTCTTGTGCGCATCAGATGGCAGCATGAGAATCTCCAGGAGAGAACATGGGAGTGGGAGGCTCAGATGCGTGCTCAGTACCCTCATTTGTTTCCCTAGTTTTTGATGTATCTTTACGGGGACGTAAAGCCCTGAGGTGGGAGTAATGTAAAGACCCGTAAAATTCAAGGGAAATTTTTTCTTAATTTTCTTTAGAATTTTACAAGAGCGCGGTTTCAGACGGCACCTGATTCCGAGGCCCGGAGTGCCCGGAATTAATTTCCGAAGTTTGGCTCGGGTACGTTAAGTGAACGAACGAGCGGGAATTCCTAACTTTTGATCCGGTGCTCGGAATTGAAATCTGAGGGCACCGATGAACTCGCAGCGCCGATATTCGCTTAAAGAGACCTTTTCGGGAGTTGCGTTTGTTGCGGGTTGAAAGTTAATTTTGGGGTTTTTAGTTTGAGTTAAATAAAATTTGTATAGAACAAATTTTATTATAACTTGTTAAAAACCTACCAAAGGGGGGTTGGAAGTGGGACCCACACCCACTTAACCTCCCTTGGGAGGATTAAGTGTGGTGGGGCCCACACGAAACCCTAAACCTTTCAAATTCTCCCAACTCCCTTAATGCCTCATTTAATGGCTTGAGTTACCTTTTTAATTATGGGAGTTAAACCTTTTGAATTTCAAACTTTTGAAATTCTAATGTGTTATGTGATAATAAATTAAGATGTTGTCTTATTTTATTTTGGGTTTTTTGTTTGTCTTCTTGAGAGGTGGAGAGCTCTTCTTCTTCTTCAAACTCAACGAAGAACGCGAAGAACGTCGTTCTTCAACGAAGAACTTCTCCGCCGAAGAACACGGTCCATCCGCGACGCCGTATCCGCGACGCGACGTACTTCTTCCGCGTCATCTCTTCCGCGACGGTTTCCCGCGACGAACGCCATCGACAACGACTCTTCCTCCGACGTCAAAGGAATCGACACCGATATTCCACGACTACGTCAACGTGCGACTATCGAGGTAGGGGTTCTTGAGTTCGTTGTTTTCTTTATTATTTGACTTTCCTCAAGACTTGACGAAGAACGCTCAATTTCCGATGAAGAACGCCGCTCCGCTCTTCTTCGTCTTCCGTGTCAACGAAAGAGAACACCGCTTCCTCCTCGGACCTTCTTCGTCGACATACGAAGATTCGCCAACGGCGTAACTCTTCGGGCATATCTCTTCGTCAACGGATTGACGAACGACGACCGCGACGCCCGACCACCGCGACGTTGTCTTCCGCGGGACGTTGTCAAATCTTCGATCATATACCCGAGGTAGGGGTTGTTGATGCATTATTTATTTATTCCATTTCTTGAACGTGGATCTCGCATGTCTAACTTGAGGCTTTGAATGTTTAAGTTGAGTTATTTATTTAACGTGAGGGGGGCCGGACCGCATGAACACGGCCGAACCCCCCTCCATCGTTTATGTTGATTTATCTTGCGGGTAGAAGCAAAGTGGCGTGGTGCCATCGCACCACGTGGACATTCGTGCAATTATTCTACGCGGCGCCGTCGCGCTACGCCGAGGAAAATCTTCAAGAACGCGACGCCGTCGCGCCGCGTTGAATGGAATCAAGACACGGCGAAGGGGCGCGGTGCCGTCGCACCGCGCCGGATGACGAACGCCGCAGCCGGTTCCGGGCCGCGGCGGGACGAGGAGACCGCGGCCGGTTCCGGGCCGCGGTGGAAGAGAAGACCGGCGGCCGGGCCGCCGGTGTCGAAAGCCGAAGGGGGGACCGGAAATTTCCGGTCCGTTGGAGAAAACCGGCCGACCAGCTGGCCGGCCGGAAGTCATAAAAAAACCAGGGAAATTAATCCCCCGGCTATCATAATAAAACCCCCCTCTTTAAGAGGGGGGGGGGGGGGGGGGGGTTCCATAAAGGGGGGGGGGGGGGCAGCAGCCCCCCGGTTCCGCTCAAACAGGCCCCCCACGTGGGGGGGGGGCGTTTTTAAAATATGGGCGCGGCATGTAGCCGCGCCGTCCTTCCCAAGAAGCGGGGGCTTAGCCCCCCGCGTGCCACCCTCGTGCGGCGCCAGGCGCCAGCCGCCGCGGCCTCCTGCGCCGCCGCGCCGCCCCGGGGGGGGGGGGGGTCGGGCCGGGTCGGCCCGGACCCGGACCCCCCCGTTTCGAACCAGAATTGGTTTTTGGACCATAACTTGAGCCTCGGACCTCCGAATGAAGAACCGTCTGCGGCAACGCGATCCTTGGATCGAGACGGTCGTTTCGATATATCGCACTCAAGGTTTCGGTTAACTTTGAGTTCGGCCGGGTTGGTTCGTTCACGAAACCAACCGGGCCTTCGGAGCGGAAACGCTCATATCTTGAGCTACGAACGTCCGATTGACGCGCCGTCAGTCGCGTTGTGTTCCTCTTAGTGAGACGGATCTTTTGGCATACTCCGCCCGAGGTTTGGACGCAGGTGGAGTACGGTCGGGTTGGTTTAGCCTTAAAAACCAACCGGGCCCCGGAGACGAAAATGCCAATAACTCTCAGACCGGGCGTCCGATCGACGCGCCGTCTGTTGCGTTGAGTTCCTGTTGACGATACAGAACTTTTGGATACATCAACTCTGGTCTTCGTGACAGTTGATGTATCAGCCTCTCGGCTCGTGGAGCGGACCCTCCGAACGAGCTTGCTATGTGCGGGAACCCTAGTGCTGGCTGCGACTGCTACGACTACTACTGCTACTGTGACTGCGACGACGACAGTACAGAGATCCTGTGTGGATTCGACGACGACGACTTCAGCACTCAGCGATCCTACGTGGATCAGTGCTACAGGTCCTGTGTGGGCCCGATCCTATGTGGGTCCTTGCGCTCAGCGGTTCTGTGTGAGCCAGCGCCTACAGGTCCTATGTGGGCCCGATCCTGTGTGGGTCATTGCGGGGGTTAGTTACCTATCGATCCTTCGTGGGTCCGACGACTTAGATGGATCAGTGATCATCTTTATCGTCCTTGAAAAAGTATACCTGTGTGAGCTGAATCCTGTTGCTTTCCTGTGTGGATTGTGTTGTGCAATCCTGTGTGGATTATGTTTTGCTTTCCTATGTGGAATACGTATACTTTCCTGCGTGGACTGAGTTGTACTTGGGCTCGGAGGTTGGAGCGTATTTTAATTGGTGACTTAGGTTTATGTATGGGCATATACCTAAGCAGTGTCGGTTGTTACTTCGTGATTGTACTTTTCTTCGTGGTTTATCCTTTGTGGATTTGAGAGACCTTCAGGGGTCTCGGGGTCCCTACTGAGTAGCTTATACTCACCCCTGCACGGGCTTCGCCCGCACCACGTTGTGTTGGTTGCAGACGACGGACAGCGTTGACCTTAGTTGAGGCCTACAGAGCGGGACGGTACCCGGAGGAGGACCACTGGGCGGGACGTGCACGGAGCGGACGGCGGGACCCATGGAGCAGAGGAGCTATCTGTACCCACCCTTCAGGTGGGATTTCCAGTGGACAGCTCGGTGTAGCGGCTCTTACTTTCCAGTTGCTGTTTTCCCTTTCGAGTTGTACTTTACTTTCAGTTTGGGTTTGTATTCTGGCCCATTTACCTTTCCACACTTTCAGTCGTACTCTGCTTTGTTTAGTATTTACTTTCCGCTTGTTTACTCTGTGGTGTGTGTTTACTTTTCAAAGGCAATGCCTTCCCTTTTTACCGGGATTTACGCCTTGGTGCTAGTCGCCAGCCCCTGGCCTATGGAAGGCGGGCTTGGGGTAGTCACGGCACGGACCCCGAGGGTGGGTTGTGACAATTTTAATAAAAAAATACCACCAATACCAAATGGATGTCCGATGATCCACTAAAATCCAACATGAATGTCTGGGGAATGTATTCCAAACTTTTATTTTCTCACTCCGTCTGACCATCCGTTTGGGGATGGTATGACATACTAAGTTTGACATGTGATACCATTACCTTGTTAAGGAATTCCCACAATTGATAGGTATAAAAGGGTACCTATTGGAAAAAATAGTTGATGACCAACCATGAAGCCTCATAATCTCATGAACATATAACCAGCCCAAATCATCCACTTTGGTCGAATACTTGATCAGAATGAATGGGAATAATTTGTCTAAAATTCCATCACAGCCCGAATTGAGTCCCTTCTCTTAAGTGTATGTAGTAACCCAATGATAAAATCCATGGTGACCTCATCCCACTTCCGGATAGGAATGATGAGTGGTTTATGGAAACATGTGGGCCTATGGTGATCAAATTTAACTTTCCAAAAAGTATAACACCTAGATATGAAGTTATCTAGATCACACATCATACATGGCCACCAAAACTGGGGATGAATATTGTATAACATCATGGTGGTCCCCAGATGAACAATCCATTGAGACTGGTGGCTATCCTACACAACTAACTTTTTCAAAGATAACGACACCACAAAGCGAACCATGAAACCAAGATATCACTCAAGTGATATCAACCACTCACTAAGTACATCCACACTATTCAGATGTAACTGAGAAAATCGACATAACACATAATTATAGATTTCTTCTCATATCATCTATAAATGATATAGAATCAACTAAATACTAGCCAAGATCATGCCTCTACTATGTTACTTATCTTTTAGGTGAATCTAGGTAAAAAGAACCATAAAATTTCATACATAACTTGATTCTTTCAAGGATTTCACTGGTATCTTTCTACTCAGATCACTGACTACCACATTAACTTTTTCTCGGATTATAGACAATATCAAAGTCAGGAACATGAAGATACTCAACCCATCAGTGATGCCCTAGATTTTAATCATTCTAGGAGAAGATGTAGGTAAAAATTGTATGATATGAGTAAACCATGAATTTCTTCCCAAATATATAGTGAATCCATATATTCAAAGAATGCATCACCACTACCATTTCTATTTCATGGGTTGTGTAATTCTTTTCATGTGGAAATAGATAAAAAGTTCTATATGCCACCAAATGGTTATACTGCATCCACACACACCCAAGACCCCATAACTGAAGGGTCACACTAGACCACTTATCCCTTTTCAAATTCTGGTGGGATCAAAATAGGGGTAGTGGCCAGCCATCTCTTTATTTCATTGAAATACTCCTGGAATTTTGAGCTCTATTCAAACCTTTCTACTTTTTCGGTACGAAATTTCATGTGATAAGTGAACTGAGATAAATTCATAATAAACCACTTGTAATATCCCACCAATCCCAAGGAAATCCTAATATCGAAGACATTTCTTTGTTTACCCCATGACACTACCACTTATATTTTTTCAGGGTCTACTGAAAATCCATGTTTTGAGATCATGTGGCCCAGAAAGATGACTTCCTGGATCTAGAAAGTGAACTTATAGATCTTAGTATTGAAACTGGGATTTTGAAGAGTTCTAAGCATTATACCTAGGTATTTTCCTTAATCCTTCTCTATCCTAGAATATCCCATGATGTAATCTATGAACACCACAACAAAAGAGTCAAGTTAATTATGGAATACCCAATTAATAGGAGACAAGAAAACCATTGAAACATTTATAAAACTAAATATAATGAAAAAGTATTTAAATTTGACATACATACTTTAGAAGCCTATATTTGGAATGTTTACCATTCTGACCCTAACATGGTGGTACCTAGAGCATAGCTGAATCATGGAAAACCACATTTCCCCCTTGATATGATCAAAGAGGACATCAATTTTGGTAAAGGGATATTTAATATTTATTGTAACCTTATTCAACTTCTTGTAATCAATGAACAACCAAAGGTATCCATCATACTTTTTAAAAAGCAACACTAGGGTGGCCCAAGGCGAGATACCTGGGTGAATAAATCCTTTCAATTCTAAATCATCGTTTTGTAGCTTTAATTCAATCAATTTGGTATGGACCATATGATACGAGGGAAGATATATTGGTTGTGTTCCAGGAACCAACGTAATGGTAAAATACACATCACGTTGTGGAGGTAGACCTAATAAATCATCGAGAAAAACCTATGGGAACTCATCCACCACTCGGGAAAACCCATTCTTCGAGCCTCTACCATCATCCTCCAGTATAAGAGAAGATACCTTGAAAAAAAAGGCTACCCAACTCTAGAATTGGAGACCCATCTCGCCCTGATCGGGGATCCCTTTCAACTTGGAAGACCTGAGTACTATTATCATGTGACACAAAACTCACCTACCAAAAAATTAATATTCACCTTGAAATAAACTATCTAGTCCATGCCCATAATCACATCAAAGAGGTCTATTTCTAGAACCAATAAGTCCCATTTCAACTCGACTTCTGATAGAGTAAGAGAAAAATACATACATCTCAAACCCTACAACATATTATTTCCAAGTGGTGTAACCAAATCCATTGTGTAAGTCATGAGCTCACTCGGTAATTATATAAATCCCACAAGATAGTAAATAAATAAAAGAATTATATTCACTTGTATCAACTATAACGATTAATATGGATGATGAAATGAAAATAGTACCCTAAAAATTTGTAGGTCCTACATCCGATTCTATTGGTACTTGGTCAATATCTTAAAGGTTTATTGTCTCTGCCAATTTTTAAAGATGATCAAAAAGTTTTGACTCTCCCTGGAGCCAAATATTCTTATAAGAGGATCTATACTTTCTACCATACCCAATAGACTAAGAACCCATGTCCCTTTGATCCAGCAGACTAAGATGAAAAATCTATATTCACTGAGGAATCTGCACCACTATGAGTCGACACACCATTCCTACAAAACCTCTATATGTAACCCATATTCTCACACTGATGGTAGGTTTTAGGTTGTATAAGACACACTAACAAAACGTTACTTGAACTTCCATACTAGTATCACAAAACTAACCCATCACTAGTGGTTGTAGATGAAAGAGGTCAAGATAGGTGGCCCGAACAACCACCTCCCTTTTCTCTTACTTATTATGCTTAAGTGTCCTCTCATGTGTTTCACCACCTTATCCAATTGTTAGGACTTTCCTAGAGAAACCTGATGTACAAACACGATTAATCTTCACCATCAACGCTCAGTCAATTACCTTAATATACATCTTCAACTTAAACAATAAGTTCAAGGATCAAATGTCTGTCTACAACCCCATTTTAAACCATTGATCATTCAGTTAGCCATTAGAATCTACGTAGGGTAAGAAACAAACCAATTATACAAAATGGTTGTAATACTTCAAAAAGGTTTGATACCCATTATTGAGATAAAAAAATCATGGGTCTCAATGAGGTCCATGGTATCAGGGAAATACAACTCATTTTAAACAACCTTGAAATCATTCCAAACCATCTTCTTATTTTTCCCAATATGACCCACTATTTACCATAACCTATTACTATGGCCTTCCAACATAAACAAATAATATTTCACCTTGACTGCTCTATGATACTGAAGAAACTTGAATATCCTCTCAAAATTTTCAATCCAACCCTCTACCTCCTAGGGGTTTGTGCTACCCTGGAAGGAAAGTTGTTTGTTCTCGAGGTAATCCTGATCCTTTTCCTTTTCCAAAACTAGTTTGGATTATTTATAATGATAAAAACCATATCCTTCTCCCTAATCCAATTCTTGAATATCTTGAACTACTACTTTTATTAATATCTGATCAACTAGTGAGGGGAAATTTACTTTGGATGCTCCACAATTGCACATGAAGTCTTTGGGGAGGCATGATGCTACACAATTACACAAGACAAAATAAAAAATCAATACATTACACATAGAAATTTTCAAGAATAAAAAATCTCAAATTGTTCGATAAATCAAGAAGAAACCCCAATAAACAAAATGAAAAATCAAACCACTCAACCATATCTTAGTGTCCATGCATAATCTTCATCCTGGAGGAGGATTCAGAAAAAATCCAAAACATCAAATAGTGACCCAAGGTATGTTTACCACTCACCTCACGTGGTGTGGAAAATTTAATTTACCTTTATATTATGACTAACTCGGTCACTAGAAGCTTCTAGGGTTGATCTAATAGGAAATTTTAGAAAAGTAAGGTAGACATGACTTGTCAGTTTTTATCTGATTATCTAGAGAAACTAATCAAAATGAAAGTATAAAATTATTTGAAAAAAAATAGTGAAAATAATATAGGGTAAGGAAAAACCAAAAACCCTGAATTTCAGGGTTGAAACTTGATCATGGTTAATTGAAAAAGTTATTATTTTTTATTGAAATTAATAATGAATTTTTTTTACCATAGGGATTCAATTATATTACTATTTCTTAGTTTGATAATAGGTAATAATTTATTTAAATATTAAACCCTTGGTCTGGTGATAGAATGTTCAAATAAATATTAAAACATTATCCCTAAATCAATGGTAACTAGGTTACATAATGGTCATGGATTTTAATGTTTAAATCTCTTTAGTTCTCACCACTGGTGTAATTATTGGTCTGATACAAAACTAAAAATAAATGTAGAATTAATTTCTTTAAAGGAATTATAAGTCAAAGATGATAATACCATTAATAATGTATAATTAAAATTACAACACACCCATTATATTTATTAAAACCCCAAAAATATAAATTCTTCCTCTTATGACCATGGTCACGGTGTGTGGGTGGAGTAGAAATGAAACCCCTACTATGGAAATGAGAGGATAAAGGTTAAAGGGATGAAGTACACTAAATAGTAGGAAAACAGAAGTAAAAATCCTATTTTAATTTGAGTGAAATCAAATGGTAGATCAAAAACACTTCCCCCACGAATGTCTAACCTTGAATTTGGAGGTATTCACTCTTATTTATAGAAAAAATTAAGCTCAAAAGTGTACTCAAATTCCATACCTTATACTTTGGTTAACCACTATTTTATTTGATTTCTATACCAGTATATGAACATTTGTGTCACCTATTGAAATTTAAGCATCAGTGGTCAATTGGTGGAAGTACATGGTGTATAGAACCACAACACATTCCATGTAGAATAAGTACAAGTACATAGCATGGGGGTCAGCCACCATCATATTCTATAATGAAAGACATGAAATGTGAAGTATATGTACATAGCATGGGGGTCATGGTCAAAAACATGGGTGTGTACTCAGGTTGGTTGAGTTGTTCCTAGGAATGGTAGGTACATGAAATGTGTTTATAAAGTACATGTTGTGTATATTTAATTTTTTGTTTTGATCATCCTAGATTTTTTAATTTCACTATAAATGCCAAAAAAAATCACCATGTACACCAAAATAAATTATTTTATTCATAAAATAATGTTTATTAAATAATAAATGTTTTAATAATTAGTAAAATGAATGAATTTAGTTAACCCAAAATTAGGCACATCAAAATCAACCACCCTTAGTCATTTAAAATACATCAATAAAATTCTCGACATTTAATTAATAGAATCCACACTCTAGAAAGGGAAGAATTTAATTAATTAAACTTATAAATATTATAGTCATAGAAGAGGATTTTAAAAGGTACAAAACACATTTTTATTTCAAATATATTCTAATCATGCCTCATATATAATTTAACTAAATACTTTCATTCTCATTTAGTTACATTTTTTTACTTTTCATAAATAAACATTTCACTTGATGATTTAACTCACCAGGAAAATGTCACACTCATCACTCAAGATCATTTAATAATATTTATTCTCAATCTCATATATATTAAATTTTTCTATAAGAATTAAAGTAATATCATTATCCACTTATTTATTAAATCACAAAAATCATTTGGTCATTTAATAAGGTTTTGATTTTGTTGAGGATAAGGGTATGTAGGTAAGGATGTGAAAATAAACATAGAGGTTTGAAAATTGGGGCCGAATTCTTAAATAATAAATCATGATATTTAATGGAAACGATCAATGGAAATTCATCCCTATCAAGATCTCCCAATTTCCACCATTTACATGATCTTAACTTTCCAAACCGGGTTTATAAACCATCAATGTGGGTAATGAATGATGTTAGTCCTCTACTGATTTTTTGTTCAAATGATGAAGGACCAATTAGGAAAACAAGGAATGGTGGTTTTAGAATCTTTTTCCAAATAAAAAATAGATACTCTCCCCCACAATTAATTTCATGGCCACTCACCAAAATATTCCATAAATTACCAATCTCCCTTTTTGAATCTCAAATTATTAATCAGGCAATATAGTCAAAGAATTAGGGTAGGAAGGATAAGTAGGTTTCTAATGTGGATTCCTAACAAGGAAGTTCATGGATATTATTGGTTTCACATAGGTATAATTTATGGTGGGTCTCAATGACAAAAAGAGTTGATAATATCAATCAAATGACTTATTCATTTTAATGTGATTCAAAATCATAATTTTTTTGAAGAGAAAAAAAATATAGTTTGAGTTGTTATACATATCCCAAGAATCTATCATGAAAGTGGGTATAAAGAAAAATATTTCAAAGGGTTTAGAATACCAATCAAAAGTGTGCATAAAAATGGGAAAATCGAGTCATGACATGAATATAAATGATTAGTCTAATAAATGAAAATATCAAATAATTTAAACAAATAATTAAACTATATTAGTAATTATTTTAAAATAAAATACAATTAAAATAAGAATGTAACTTTTAAAATTATTATGTAGGTATTTATTATTTATAATTATAATTATTAAAAATAATTTGACATTTTAAAATATTTAATCTATTTAATGATTTATCCTAGATTAATTTAATGGTAAAGACTAGCGTAGTCAAGAGAATCTCCCCCACATAGAATATCACACATATTCCTCCTAGTGAGATAATAAGGAAGTGAAGATAATGTGTAGTGGTACAAGTGGACTAGGGTAAGGTAGAGTTATGAAAGATGTAATCTAATATAAATGAAATAAAATAAATTCCAAAATAATACTCCCTTCATAGAGAGGCCAAAAATTTAAAAGGAAGTCGAAAGAATACACTCTGACATGCCAGAGTACCTGTGAATATAAATGGAATGTAAAAAGGATTTTTATGTAAACACACCACAAATTCAAAAGAATAAAAAAACTTGTATATAAATATTTAAAGAACTGGCTGTCAGAAATAGGTACCAAGTGGACTTAGTAGAGTCACTATCTAATAATAGGGGATTTGATAGAGAAGGTATAGTAGAAGTGGAAGATGGTTGTGCATGACCCTCTATATGATTCATGGGCTCAGTTAGAATAGAATTGGATGCATCAGAGGAAGTGTCTCCTGGTTTAGAAGAAGATAATATCATAGAGTTGGTGGCTAGAGATGTGAACTTTTATTGTGGTACTGAAGGTTG
Organism: Viscum album; assembly: GCA_963277665.1. Classification (NCBI taxonomy): domain Eukaryota; kingdom Viridiplantae; phylum Streptophyta; class Magnoliopsida; order Santalales; family Viscaceae; genus Viscum; species Viscum album. The sequence continues at coordinate 981,262,749 of OY728126.1, forward strand.
AAGAACCAGTCGAGGAGCAGGTGCTAGGAAGATCAGAAGGCCTAGGTGATAAATAGTAAGGCCGGCAATTTCATCTATTAGAATGATTAAATGATCCATAACATGTAAGTGATGGTTCATGATAGCCAGGAGGCCCATCGAAGGTGAAGGTAGAGGTGGGGATGTAGATGCTGTAGGAATAGGAATGGTGTAAGAGGAGGTAAGGGAGGAATAAGTGGGGATGGTAAGAGATAGAATGTATATTGGTGGAGATAGTGGTGGGAGTGGGATCTGAGTAGCATCCCCATGAGGGGAAACTGGGTTCTCTCTCTCCATAGCTGGTGGTGAGTGATTCTAAATGAGAAAAATGGTGCTCCCCCGATTCTAGAATATCTTCATGTGAATAAGAATGAGATACTGAATCATCTTGGTATAACCTAAGTTGTCATAAGGGATATATGGATCAGATACTCCCAATTATTGTGCCAAATGAGTGGCATTGAAACCGCCCATTAGGTTACCCAGATGGAAAAAATAGGGAGTGGAAGTGTGAGGTATAAAAGTAGTGGAGGTCAAGATTTTCCATCTGGATGATACATGTCATCATATCCATGTTCTATTCATACACAGCTCCCCTGTCCTCATGACATGGGAAAATAATGGATATTAATCAATATTGGATGGAACAAAGGGGTGGAGAGATGATCAATTTGCACTTCAAGTTGGTGGAAGTGTACCAGAAATCTGGTCAAACAAGATCCCGCCAAATAGAGGGTAGGTCAGAGAGGTCTGGTTAGGAGATAGAAGAAACAAGGGGGTGGGGTGGATGTTTGTGGGTGTAATCTACACCCTTATCTAAACTCCTCCATCATTAGTGAAATGTTTCACTCACTGAGTTGAAACACACTGGTGTCACAATATCACTCGTTTCCTTATTGTAGGTTGTCCCATAAAACTTGAAACTCATATTGAACTAAAAAAAGTATGGAATGTAAGAGTGATGACCTAGATAACTATGATCATATTTATATGTCCCATCAACTCCTCAAGATCGTTAAACTGGCCCAGGCACTCTGGGATGCTGATTTCCAGGACCAGACTTCTCATCTGGATCTTCCATTGTGAGATTTATCGGAGCTGGTCATTGGCTTCATGAAGTGCATCAAATTCAAAACATGGGTGTGGTTTGGTCCAGGATTCTATGGGAACCAGAGGATGTGGTGAATCATCCATTGTAATGAAATTCCCCAAGAATGTGGCAACTGGTGGAGGTGCATCAACTGTTGTCATGGATAGATCTGAAGTAGTTGTAGTATTTGAGGAAATGGGTCCCTAAATACCTGTGGAAGGTGTTGAAGATGATACTGATGGTGTAGTAATGTCTACAGTACTGGAAGATGTTATTGAATATGTCATAGCTTGTGGGAGAGAAGGAAAAATCACCAAATTTGGTGGCTGGTGAGTCAGAAGATCCCCCGCGACATGCCCTCCCGGTGTCCTGATACATGCTCAATGCGATACAAGTCGCTCATCATTAGTAGCAAGAATTGTACTCTTCCCTCTATCTTGGTCCTCATCTTCCATATTCTAAAAAGAATAAAAATATGAAAACAATGAAAAAATTCAAAAAGAAGATAAACAATGAGAAAATTTAAAATAAAGGTACAAGACATGTATATCTAGAGTACCCTACATTTAAGATGATCATGATGCCAACCCATGTTCTCTAGATACACATGCTGAGTGGTCATGTGTTTGTGGAAATCAAAGAATACTGCAAGCGGAATTTGAACACATCGTGTATGAGGACATGGGAAGACAGGATGTGTATGTTCCATGAAACATCTCCTACCAAGTGGGGTAGAAATAAGTGTACATGATGTGTATCTAAAGCACACGTCATGTTTTGGAACATGGGAAACCGACCCACGTCTGTTCCATGACATGGTGAATTAATCTAGGGAAGAGTACATGGATTTTTCCAAACATAAACACTATATGTGAAACATGGAATGTATGATTGTGTATAAGTTAGGACATATAATATTCTATTGAAGGTAGAGGGAAAAGTATATAGCATGTACTGAACACACACAAAATATGTTTTCAAATTCTGAATAAAAAAAATGTGGTCGTGTTCATGATGTGCACAAAATGCATTGTTCGTATGTTCCCTTGTACAGTGGATTTTGGCCAAATTACTCACTGCTCCATAAATTACCTAAAATGTATCAAAAACATTGAAATTAAGGGTGAGGAACAACATACCTGTATTGTATATCTAAACGTGGAATAAAAAATTTCTTGAATCACAATTAATTGGTATATTTAAACTATAGATGTCATGCGGCGTATGATGGATGAAAATTGGAAGATGGGGGGGGGGGGTCGACACATGTTTATGTCGGGTTAGGGTTCTAGGATTTTATACTTAGGGAACATGTTGTGTATGTCACTATACACGATGTGTATGTTTACATATAAACATATTAATATTTAATATAAATATTTATTATTATAGATATTTATTAATTGTTATTAATTATTAAAAATAAATGTACATTTATAAATAAACATATGCATGTAGTGTATTAGAGAAATACATGTCATGTTTTCAAAAATTTGAAAAAGAAAACTATAAACTTAGGTCTGGTGCTCAGGGCATGTTTCAAATCAACTACCAGGCCGATTCGAGTTTGTACCCTCAACCACTAGAGATAAGGTTGAAGTACTAAAAAATTCATTATTATTTGATAATTTAAAATTAGTTAAACACTATATGGAGAAAGGAAGAATTCATGGAATGTGGTTTTAATTATTTAATATTGGAATTATGTAGGGATATTGACTAAAGATGAACCTAGGTCTTTTAGACTATGGGTTATAACTCTTCCAATCAACCCACATCACCCTCAGGTGATTTCTTATTTTTTAAAAGAGTTTCAAAATTATCTTAGAAAATAATATATAACAATCACATGTTTTATACCAAAATACATGACATGTGGTTTAAACTTAGTGAAAAAGGATGGAACTGAGTCTTCTAGAGGGACTTGAACCCATGTATTTTGGAACTGTGGGATATGATTCTACCATCCAATTTAGCCCCATCATAAGTTTCCTTTTATTTTTTAATGGTTTTACGATTTTTCAAAATTCCACACACGCTGTTTAAAAAAAAACAAGAATAAAAAGAATGAGTCCTATACCAAAGAAGGGTGGAGAGTGATTAGAATAGGTTATGGCTTGGATACACCCCAACTACATTTCCATTAGACCAGAATTCATTTCTTTTTTATTAAATTAATGAATATTTATTTATAAATTTTTTTAATACAATATACACTAAACTAGAAGTTAAAGGTATGTATTATGACACACATAGCGTGTAACCACCTTTTACTCACATTTAAACATTAGATGAAAGACATTATAGTACATGATGCATAAAGGAGAAATACACTATGTTTAATTATTTAAAAAGAAAAGAGAGAGAGTTAAAGAGAGAGAGATAAAGAAAGGGAGAGAGAGATGATGAAAGAAGGCATGGGTTTCCACATAGAAAATTCCTTTGTTTTTTGTCGTTGGATCAACCTGAGTAGGGTACTTACTCATAGTCTGAAGGTAGATGTGGCTTCTGCTATGTGAGCCACCACATATATACAACACCATTGTCTTTTAATCAGGCTTTTTGACCTTCAGGTATTCTAGGTAGTGAATTTAAATATGATTACTCTATGTTTAGGAAACTCCAAAGGTGGGATTATTCCTTGGTTTTATCATGTACTTACTCCACCTCCTTGGGTTCCTGTTTTGATATACTGAAAACCTAAAAATGATGACAAGAATCCTCTAAAGCAGGTAATAAATCAAACGAGGGATTGTAAATGAAGAAATGATCAAACCCAAAATTATCATAATGTGACATGTTCCCATATTCATGGTTTGTGTTTTGAAAATAATTTTCAGAAATGTTTAGCACATTACAAGTGCAAAACACATTATAACATGCTTTTTAATTTGAAATAAAATAAGAGCACCAATATTCATACTCAATCAGATTATCTATATTAGATATTATCTTAAATTTTTTTGTACCATATTTCTAATTCATCCTAACATTTTAATTTGGTCAAACTAGAGTATGGTAAAGTATTACATCCTTGATATTAATTTTTTGATATTACATGAATGTGGTTTCTGAAGAGAATAATTTTTTAGGGTTAAGGATGTGCGTGGGTATACCTCATATTTAAACCCATCATCCATGCACAGATAATACTATTTTGGATAATATTACTTTATTTCTAGATCATATAGATAAAAATCCTCTCCAGGTAAAGTATACCAACCTCTAGTTTAATAACTATCCATAGGTATGTGAGATCGAGGTTCCCAAGAAAAGAATCAAGAAATGGAAAAGAAAAATTATGGGTAAAACAACCTAAGCTCATAATTACACTGGTGTTTTCCATTTTTTCCCAGGAAATAGTGATAAAACATGATCACACCCATTCCAAGGCACGAAAATTTGAATATTCCCTTCTAATCTATGAAATTGGGTAGCTAGATGTATCCAGGGTCGTTCCCATAAGGAATTATGGAAAATAAAGGTTAGACCATGTTATTGAGTTTCATCTAATTATCTAGAAAAAAATAATCAAAATGAATTTGTGATTTTTTTAAAACATAGTGAAAACGAGAGAAGGGAAGGAACTATCAGGAAAAATGTGTGTTGGGGTTGCAACTTGATTAGGGTTAATTGAAAAATTTATTTTTTGTATTAAAATGAATTATGAAAATATTTTTACCATAGGGATTCAATTATATTATAATTTTTGGTTTGATAATAGGTAATTATGTATTTAAATATCAACCCCTAAGTCTAGTAATTTAATTTTCAAATACATATTAAATCAATACCCCTAAAATAGGGACAAACGACTCACCCAATATTCATAGATTCTCCTATTGAAACACATTTAGTTCTCACCGCTAGTGTCATTCATGGTCTGACATGACACCAAAAGTAAATATATAATTAATTCCCTAATGTTATTGTAAAAAAAGATCTTAATAAAATAATATACTATAATTATAATTTCAAGAAACCTGTAATATTTATTACAACCCCAACACTATAAATTCAGCATCTTTTGACCATGTTCATGGTGTTCTGGTTAAAGGGAAATTCAACCCCTACCATGAATATGAGATGATTAAGGGTAAATGGATGAATTACACAATATCGTAAGAAAGAAATAAGTAAAGATCCTATTTGGATTTTAGGGAGATCAAATGGAAGAGAGGCAACACCACCACCTCAAATTTCCAACCCCGAATTTGGAGGGATGCTCTCATATTTATTGAAAAAATTAAGTACATGAAGTGTAATTAAAATTAAACAATATGTACTTTAGTTAACCACTATTTTCATGGGTTTATCTCTTGGAAAGTGAAAAACTACACCACTCATTGAATTTGAAGTGTCGACAGTTGGTTGGAGGAAGTATACAACATGTAGCTTCGGCGCACATGGCGTGTAGAATATCAATCAACCACCAAATTCTTTTGGAAGAGAATACAGAAAATGCAAAGTATAAGTACATGTAATGTGGGTATTGGTCATCTATATGAGTGTGTACTTAGGATTTCCAATCCCTTAATAGTCAATATAGGTACACGACATGTGTTTATAAAGTACATGCGGTGTATATTTATTTTATTGATATTATTATCCATGATTTTTGAATTTGGCTAGAAACTACTGAAAATCACCATGAACCCAAAAATAATTCATTTGATCCATAAAAGAATGTATATCAGGTGAAAACATGTTTTAATAATCAGTAAAATGGATGAATTTAGTAAAAAAATCAGACACATCACCTATCACGATGTGTGTTGGAAAAACACCCCACTAAAAACTGGAACATCAATCCATGATAGTTTTAAATCTTTTATATATAAAATATAGAAAATAAAATGAACCAAAGAAAGGAAAACACTTACCTATGATACAATTTTTTACAAAGTAGGTCGGGATTCCATCCAATCTGACACTCGCCGCTGCCTATAACATGACTTGAAGTGTGTTCTCGATCCCCACTTGTAAAAAACTAGTATCTGGGAATAGATTTATACCATTGTGAATGGGTTAACCCATGAAATCCAACCAAAAAACCTACAGGAAACATATATAACATCATAACCAATATTCATAATACAAGAGATCAAAAGAAAACACTACAACAATAGCTAAAGGTTTGACATTTACAAAAAAACCATAACAAACAAAAAGGGGAGGGGAACCAATTTGACTACAAGCCTTTGTGCAAAATGTGGGCCCACATACTCATTCCACCTCCATCAACACCTTTCCATGAAGAACCACTAGAACATAGAACTGCCATCACCACCATGAAAAATCATTACTTTACCTATGTCAAACAACACAAGGTCTACATAGACCTGAGGGTTTATCTATGGTGTGATTCAACATTCTCAGAATGATACAACTAAAAAATATTCCATGAAATTAAATTCTTATAAAATTTAACATTAATGTTTTTAAGAAAAAGCATGATACAATTTTAAATAAATAATTCCTTGAAGTAAATGAGTAAATAAATGAGACAACAAGATGAGTTGATTAGCTTAACATAAACACTATAGGATATTCATAAGTTACTAGGGTTATAGGGGTCCTAGGATACTGGTACACTAGGTGATCAAAACCTGGACACAATGGTCCATCTCTTTGTCAATCCAACTAATCCCCATCATGTATTTTTAGTTAGTGTTGTTATAAAATCATGTCCAGGAAATAGGGCCTCGACCCTGCTGACCTGCCTAGTGCAATAGACCCAGTCTTCCCACCTAGATACCTAGGATACCAATGTGCTCTAATTTAATTCCAATATCAAACGATAAGAATTATTATACCACCACAATTTCAAAAATTGAAATAAAATTTTATAAAAAATTATTTAAAAAAGAAAATTTTCCAATCCATCATGAACACACACTGAATCACATTTAAATCACCTTTTATACCACCCACACAATTTATAAAACCAATTTTAAATCCAAATAAAGTATAATAAAATCATCAAATAATTTCAAAGCATGGAACCACCTACCTCTTTCTTGGAAACAAGAAAAATCGATTGGAAAACACAAGTCACACCAATGAGAAACATAGAGGAAGCAAGATCACACCAAAACTATCAAGATCCAACCCAACAAAAAAATTAAACCCATATTAGGTTAACCTATCTTCTAGATATGAGATAAATCAAGAAGTAAGTAAGAGGGAACTAAGAATAAGGGAAAAAAGAAGATAAGAGGAAATTATTTTACGATTTCTTTAATATCAAAGCCAAATACACTCAATATTTGAAGCCTAAGAATGTGGAAGAGTAGGGGATGGAACTAGGGCTCTGGGGTCAAATGGGGAGTAAAATGGGTTATTTGGGGCTGAATTCAGGGTGTGAAAAAAGAAAAAATTAATTTTTTTAAAGATATGAAAGATTAGAATGTTTGGTCACTTGGTTTTCTAAACCATGAACCAACTATATGACACCTATGTCTAAAGAGAAAACAGGATACTTTGTTTTCTTAGAGGGGACATACACCCATGATCTTATACGTGCAACATAGAGAGTTCCATTATAAGCACCCAACCTTAAACATTACATAATCAAGCTATTTTAACAGGATATCACTTCTTTAAATTCTGAAATATATTTTTGGTTTATATTTTTAGAAAATTAGGACATAACTCATACATATCAACCCAAAATCTAAAAAAGTGGGTACCATTAAAATAGTATCCATTTGTTCCAAAATATAATTTTTTTAACACAAAAAAATATGATTTCTTTGAAAAATAATCATAAATTTTAAATTGAGTTATTTATTTCTCTTGTACATCCTTATAACCTATGAAAAAAATTTGAAACCATGGTATGAGCATAAAAATCTCACTAAGGGATATGAAAGGAAAGAAAGAAACCATTAGTCCATGAATACTTAAAAACATATGAAATCATTTTCACAAAGACAATCTTCTCACCCATATATACTTACTTTGTAAAACATGATATTTCCATAAAATATAGAGAACATAAATAAAATAATAATGGTATCTGGGGGAATTAATTACTTATATTTTACCACTTATGGCTACCTTATGATTTGTAACCCTCACGACCACATTATAATGTAACCCTCACAACTACCTTTTGGTGTAACCATCACAATTACACATAGAGTTACCATACGACCGACCTCCAAATTACACATACCCAATTTATTTGAGAGATATATAGGTCCCACACTTCATCATAAAATATTCCCAAGAACTATAACATAATCATAAAACAAGAATAATTTCATAAAAACATTACTTTAAATTTTGTAAAATAGAATTTTAAAAGAGAATTTTTAAAGAAGAGTCCCTTAAAAATATCATGTAACTAAAGTGAGAATTGATATAACGAAAGGAATAAGTTTATACACTAAAATTACACAGAATAAAACATAATATGTATTAAATTCATTACAAAAATAATCTTATTACCACATAATTAAATAAATAGAAGGTTAACCCAAAGAATTGAAACTAGGTTAATAATACCCTTACCTCAGGTTCTTCTTACTTTTAACTTGTTTAAACATCATATATAATGGTTAATATGTTGTTATTGATATTTTAATTAAGCATAATCATGTTTATAACACCCTATATGATCATTTTATAACATCATTTGACCTATTTATTAATAATATTTTTTTATTTCCTTTGTTTTGGGTGCATGCTTTACATGATTTCCATGGTCTGTTCATAAAGAATGTTCTTGTCGAATGGAAGATAAAAACCAAAAGTGGAATAAAATAGTGTTAATATGTTTATTGAATATTTAATTATTCAATAAATAATTTTATTTTTTTTGTTTGAGGATGACTTGTTTGATAAATCGTTAGTGATATTCGTTTAGATCATTTTGGCAGTTTTTAGATAATCATGAACTTCTTTCATCACATACCTTTAATATTTTTCATATAAGTTAATTAAAGAACATAAGATAGGTAATATCATCAAATTTAAAATCATAATCAACCATTAAAATTGTTTTACTACCATATTTTATGGAATTAAAGGAAATTGAAGACACATCGTCCACGATGTCGGTAAATTGACCCATCACGGATGATGTTTTTAATTTTAGAATAAGAGGAAGAGGAGAGGAAGAATGATGATGATATTTTTCCAAAAACATGATAAAACTATATAATATATATAATGATGTAGATTTTATACGTCTTATATATGAGGATGTTAATAGAGTATACTAAAAGAAAAGAATTGAAAAGAAAACACATGAAAATGAAAGAGGATCTTTACCTTTTGATCTTTTCTCCTTGAGATCCTCCTTAAGGCCTTTGGTTTTGGCAATTTGGTGAGACTAGTAGGTATTGGACGTGGGAATGAGCCCTGGGAATTTTATTAGTCATAATTTATACAATTCTAATATCTTTTGAGATGTGATAGGAAGAGGGGGTGAGGGTGGCATTTATAGTGAAAGTAAGAGAGTTTTTAATTAATTTCAAAGGACAACTCATTAGTGGTATTTAAATAACCATGGGCTTTCCCATGGTTTTAGATCATAGTATTTTCCACTTGGGACACCTCATTTAATATTTTAATCCTCAAGAGTTGACCAGAATTTTTACATCATTATTACATCATTATGATGTCATTAAACAAACTGAAACTCAAAACTATATTTTTACTATTCAATTAAAATTCAACTATCTCAGAAAAATCGCAAAAAAATACCCTGACCATTTTTCAATGTGTAAAATTAAAAAATGAAATCCATATTTTGAAATTAATTTTATAAATCTGATTAATTTGATTTTTAAATAAAATCCTAATTTATTTGGAAAATAAAAATTTGAAAACTACAAATCATTTTATATCACCTTGAAAAAATAATCAATATCTCATTATATTATAACCTTAAGACAAAAATATATATGATTTACTATTAGTAACGTTCATATTAATATTCATAAGGGTATGTTACTATTTAAAAAAACAAGTTGGTTCTATCAAACTCTAAATAACTTACTAATTGCAACTATAGATGTCCATTTTTCAAAATTAAAATCATAAAAGAGAAAAAATTATGTTAAATGACTAGTTTATAACTATCTACTAAATAAAGAGCTTCATTATGTAGAGGCTTAGTGTTTCACGCATTTCAATTTATTTTTCAAAAAAATTGAGGTGTTATATTTTCCCCACCTTCTAGAAATTTTATCCTCACGATTTTATTTACTTATTGAATAAATGAGGGTACATTTACCTCATAGTATTTTTATATTACCATGTTACTTGTCCAACCTTTTAGTCTATATATAAAACCTTTACCTATTGGATTACCTTATTTCTCACTACTTTTTCTATTTGATCAAGAATCTGAATATGTTTCTCTTCATAAAAAAGGTTCTTTTCTAGCTGAGCTGATTCTTGGATCAAAACATGAGATGAATCTAGAACATAATTTCCAAAAATTGAAACATGAAAAACATTGTGTACCTAAGATATACTTGTAGGTAAAGCTACTTGGTAGGAAACTAGTTGGACTTTTTCTATGATTTCATAAGGTCTAATGAACTGTGGACTTAGCTTTCATTTCTTACCAAAACACATAACACTTTTCTATTGTGAGATTCTATGAAAGACATGACCACCTACCTCTAAAGTAAAGTCTTTATCCCTGATCCAATGACATAATATCTCAAATATGAAGGAAATGATAAGATTTAGTCAACCGATCAATAATAACCCAGATTGTATTATTACCTCAAAAATTCTTTCGATGTCCCACAACAAAGTCCATGAATATGTTTTTCCATTTCAACTGTAGCACCGGTAAAGGCTGAAGCATCACATTCTGTAACGCCTGCTCTGCTTTAGACAGTTGACATGTAAAACATTTCACTGTAAAATATGCAATATCTCTTTTCATTTCATCAAACCAGTAATACTCCCAATGGTCCCTGTACATCTTTGTGTTTCCAAAATGAATTGAAAAAAGGGAACTATGATCTTCGTAGAATAATTCTTTCACCAGTTAGGAAACACAAGGCACACACAATCTTTTTCCAAATCTCAAAACACAATATTTATCAATGTTAAATTCTGGAAACTTACCAATTTTAACCAATTCTACAATTTTCTATAGCACCCCATTAGCTTTTTGGGATTTCTTCAGCCTGTCTCATAAAGGTGACTACACAGAAACCTAAAACAAAACAAAGGAATTTTCATGTACTAAAAACTACGAAGCCAAAATTCATTAAATCATTAATCAAAGGGACTTGTTCTAGTCATAAAATAATTAATGATGCATGATGTTTTCGACTCAAGACATCTACCAATTTTTCTAAATTTATAGGATGGTAATTGATCATGAAATCATAATATTTTATCAATTCAAGCCATCTTTTCTATCTCATTTTTTATTCTTTTTGAGTGAATATATACTTCAGACTTTTTTTGGCCAGTATACATTTAACATTTGGCTCTGTATAATTGGTGCCTCCAAAATTTTTAAGTGAAAACCATAGTTGTTAATTCCAAATCATGTGTGGGATAATTTAACTCATGAGGTTTTAGTTGTCTTCAAGCATAATAAATTACCTGATCCTTTTGCATCAAAACACAACCAATTCCCCTTAATGAAGAATCAATGTAGATGAAAAGATCATCATTTGTGGAATGTATGGTCAAAAGTTGAGCATTCACCAATATTATTTTCATTTTCTGAAAACAATAATCACATTATTTTTTCCAGATGAATTTAAATCCTTTCCAATTTAACATAGTTAGTGTACTAGATAACCATGAAAATTTTTCAACAAACCTCTGGTAATAGCCGGAAAAACCAAGAAAACTATAAATCTCAGTTATATTTGTTATTCTTGGCCATTCTTGAATAAAAATAATTTTAGCAGGATCAACAAAAACGCCATCATTCGAAACAATGTGACCAAGGAAATAATTTTTTTTGCAACCAAAATTCACACATGCTTAATTTTCCATACAGTTTATTTTCTTTTATAGTTTGTAAAACACCCCTTAGATGTTTTTCATGATCCTATTTACTTTTATAATATACCATATTTTATTCAATAAAAACAACAACAAATTTATCCAAGAACTCATGAAATATTCTATTAATAAGATCCATGAATACAAGAAGTGAATTAGTTAACCAAAACGGTATAACAACGAACTCATAATGACCACATCTAGTTTGAAAAGCTATTTTTTGAATGTCATCCTCCTTCAATTTCAGATGATGGTACCTAGATCTCAAGTCAATCTTGAAAAAATACTAACCTCCTAGGAGTTGGTCAAAAAAGTCATTGATTTGAGGAAAATGATTTTTATTATTAATAGTAATGTTATTAAAAACTCTATAATCATTTGAAATTCTCATGGAATCATTTTTCTTTTTAACTAAAAAATAGAATCTTTCCATGGTGAAGTGCTAGGATGAATGGATCCTTTATTAAGAAAACAATGCAACAAATTTTTCAATTCAAGAAGTTCTATTTAATCCATTCGATAAGGGGGACTTGAAATTTTCTTTGCATTATAAACAAAGTCATTTGTGAATTCAACTTCCCAGTCAGCCATAACACTGGGTAACTCATTTCGAAAAACATCAAGGTATTCATTTACAACTAAAACATAATTAATCTGAATAGTTCCCTTATATTCAACAATATGACCAAGATAAATTTCATTTACATATTTAAATATTTTCCTAAATTCATGATATGTTATCAATATTATGGGTTCTTCCTTATATAAAAACTAAAACTCTTTCTTAAAAAATACTTCTTTATCTCTACAATCAATCATGCCATGATTAACAGAATGCCAATATATACCCAGAATGACATAAAACTATACTAAGGAAAAAACAATAAGTTTTGTAGGTAATGTCTTTACACATATCTTAATAAGAGGATTATTAAAATGTCTTTTTCTATAATCTTTTCCCATGGTGTTTTAACAATAAGTTATGGTCTCATTTATTGAGGTGATATTTCTAATTTACCAGAAAATTTCTTAGAAATAAAGGAATGCGTAGACCCCATATCAAACAAGAATTTAGAAAAATTTATGTAAATAAACATAGTACCTGATACCACTTCATTGGATGCATCAGAACCTATTGACATAGTTGCATCTAATCTCACTATACCCTTCTTCTTATAGTTTGGATACTTTCTATCACTTGGATTTTTCTAAGGGAATTCATTTTCATAATGACCCATCTCACCACATTTGCAACAATTTATAGTTTTCTTATCATAAATGATCTTAAGAACATTTTCATTACAATCTCGGGCCATATGTTCAAAATTACCACATCAAAAACACTTGCTAGTTTTTTTAATACATTCCTCATGGTGCTTTTTACCACACTTTTCAAAAATTGAAATCTAGAATTTCATATAATCATATTTCATTGATTGATTCTTACCCATCGCTTTCCATATAGACCTATTCTTATGCTGGTCATCAATGTACATATGATCCTTAGAAAACTCTATTTCTACCCTCTCATCCCATCAGAAAAGTATTTCATAACTTTTGAACTCATGGGAAGCCAATACCCTTCGATATCTTGGTTTTGATCTTGAGTAAAAATGGTTGATTTTTCTATCAAGATCCAGAATAATATTCTGAGCATGCCATTCCTATAGAGTGGATTATTTTTTATAAATGGCCACTGAATCTCCTTTCTTTTACCTCAATCCAAGCTATTACTTCTCCATCATAAGTCAAACCACTTTATGAAAATATTTTTCAAGGAAATGACTTTTAAATTCATCCCACTCTAAGGATTTAGTCATTTATCTATCCCTGATATTATTGACCATTGACCACCATTTAATAGATTCAACTTCAAAATGATAAATGGAAAGAATAAAAGTTTGATTATCTGAGAATCCCATAACATCAAATATCTTTTCAAGTGATTTAATCTATCCTTTAACAATAATGGGTGAGAGGATCCACTAAAAGTAAGATGGTGTTGCCTCACAAAATGTTCCATTATTATAATGTTCTTTTGGGGTATATCTAGTTATTCTCTTGCATAGATTCCACCGAAATTTATTGTCTGTGTTAGCTGAACCATTACTATCACAAAATTCTTGGTTCTAATTCACATCATTCTAAGTTGCGGATTCTGAAAGATATCAGCCCTTCAGTTCTTTCCAACTTTAGCTTCCCTGTTTATTATGTGGAAAACCATTCTGAACAAACATATCTTAGGCAAAGAAACATGGTAATCTTTAAATTCTATACTATTTTAATATAAATATTAGTTGAACATAATTTATGGTATTCTGTTAACATCACACTAACTCTTAAAGTTACTTAAACCATGGTCTGATACCAACTATAAGGACCCAGACATAAACATTACATAAATATATCTATTAAAACTAGATTTCACTTATTTATCTTACCAAATATAATTTTGGTTTATATTTTTAAAAATTTAGGACATAAATCATACATATCAACCCACAAGAATACAAAGTGGGTACCATTAAAAAAATATCCATTTCTTCAAAAACCTAAAATATTTAACAGAAAACAGAAACATGTTTTCTTTGAAAAATATTTATATCATTTAACTTGACTTCATTATTTCTATTACACATCCTTATAACCTATGAAAAAATTTAAAAACATGGGATGAAATTAAAAATCATATTAAGGGATATAAAAAGAAATAAAGAAATGATTAGTCTAAGAATACTTAAAAACATATGAAATCATTTTCACAAAGACATACTTTTCACACATATATACTTACTTGGTGAAACAATTTATTTCCATAAAACATAGAGAACATAAATAAAATAAAAAAGGTATATGGGGTGAATTATGTACTTATATTTTAACCCTCATAGATACCTTATGATTTATAACCCTAATGGCTACCTTACAATGAAACCCTCACAACTACCTTATAGTGTATCTAT
Source organism: Viscum album (assembly GCA_963277665.1). Taxonomy (NCBI): domain Eukaryota; kingdom Viridiplantae; phylum Streptophyta; class Magnoliopsida; order Santalales; family Viscaceae; genus Viscum; species Viscum album. The sequence goes on from OY728126.1 coordinate 981,277,818, forward strand.
CGTAGTTACATTTAGAGTAACCATATGGCTAACATCCAACTTGCACACACCCAATTCATTGGAGGGAGATATAGGTCCCACCCTTAATCATAAAAAATACCCAAGAACAATAACATAATAATAAAACATGAATAATTTCATAAAAAAATTACTTTTGAATGGTTTGAAATAGAATTTTAAAAGAGAATTTTTAAAGAAAAGTCCCTTACAAATATCATATAACTAAAGTGAGAATTGATAGAATTAAAGGAATATGTATATACACTGAAAATAAAAATAATAAAACATAATATAAATTAAATTCATTAAAAAAATAATCTTACCACTGCATAATTAATGAAATAGAAAGTTAACCCAAAGAATGGTAACTGGATTAAGAATTCCCTTACCTCGGGTTCTTCTTACATAAAACATGTTTAAACCTCATGTATAATGGTTAAAAGGGTTTTATTAATGTTTTTACAGATGAATAATCATTTTTATAAAACTTGGTAATTTTATAACATTATTTGACCCATTTATTAATAATATTTTGTTATTTCCATTATTTTAGGTGCATGCTTTAAATTATTTCCATGGTCGGTTCGTAAAGTATTTTCTTGTTGAATGGAAGTAAAACTCCAAAAGTGGAAAAAAATGGAATTAATATGTTTAAAAATATTAAATGACCCCCTAAATAATTTTAGTTATTTGTTATTAGGATTAGTCATTAGATAAATCATTAGTGATATTTGTTTATATCACTTTGACGGTTCTTCGATAATCACGAACTTTTTTTATCATATACCATTAATATTATGCATATATGTTAAATTCAGAACATAATATCGATCATATCATACAATTTAAAATCAGATTCGACCATTAAAATGGATTTAAAACCAGCTTTGAAGTATTTAATGGAAATTTAATACACATCATCCATGATGTTGGTAAATCGACACATCAGGGATAATGTTTTTATTTTGGAAAAAGAGGAAAAGAGAAGAAGAATGATGATGAATTTTTCTATAAACATGAAAAAAATACAGAATATATATAATAATAGAGCTTTCATTCCTTTTGGACAAGGGAATGTAAATAGAGTATAATAAAATAAAATAATTGAAAAGAAAACACAAGAAATTGAAAGAGGGTCTTTACCTTTTGATATCTCCTCCCTGATATCCTCTTTAAGGCCTTTGGTTTTGTCCTTTTGGTGAGACCAGGAGGTCTCAGATGTGGGTAAGAGCCTTTGGAAAAATATTGGGCCGAATTTATACAATTATAAAAGATTGAGAGGTGTGAGATGGAGAGGGGAGTGAGGGTGGTATTTATATTGAATGTGAGGGAATTATTAATTAATTTCAAAGGACACCTCATTAGTGGTATTTAGAAAACCATGGGATTACCCATGGTTTCTTCCATTGTTATTGGCCACTTGGGACACCTCATATTATATTTTTATCCTCAATAGTCGACTAGAATGATTACGTCATTAATACATGATTATTATGTCATTAAACACACATAAAACTTAAAACTGTATTTTTACTATTCACCAAAAATTCAACTATCTTGAAAAAATCTAAAAAAAACTTAACCATTTTTTGAAATATAGAATTCAAAAATGAACTCCATTTTGCGAAATAATTTTCTAAGTATAATTATAATTTTTTAAATAAAATCAAAATTTATTTGAAAAATATCAATTTTAAAACTATAACTCATTTTATATCACCTTGAAAAATTAATCAAGATCTCATTATCTTATAATTGTAAGGTAAAAAATAATAATATTATTTACTATTCATAAGGGTCAAATTAATATTCATAATACTATTCATAAGGGTATGTTACTATTAACCAAAAAAATAATTTGGTGCTATTAGACTACAAATAACATACTAATCACAACCGTAGATGTCCATTTTTTGAAATTCATATCATACAAGCGGAAAAATAATTTTTAATGTCTATTTTATAATTACAAAATTAGAAAATAGTTTTATTATGTAGAGCATCAATTTTTCATTCATTTCAATTTATTTTTTTTCAAAACCTTTGGGTGTTATAGCCACTACCTTGTGTACACAGTTAACTATAGAGGGCCACATGCCTATATTCTAGGTCGTGTGGCAAGGATAATGCCAATATTTAGGGTGAATGGTTTACACTAGGATAGTGCATAGTTTCTACTAACTGTGCGCCAATTGTGGCCCTCCTTTTGTCTGACCCAAAACCACCATTTTCTAAAAAACTCATGGGAAAGCGATTCAATAAAGATAAAATCAAAAATTAAAGACAAAATACATCAAAATAACAACACAAATGTGATAGATGAGTAAGTGAGTTAGTATTTAAAATTTAATTCACCCTATCGCTTGAATATAACATACAAATTCCAATTTGGGACAACAACAAGAACTAGACCATTTAATCACCTTTTATTATAAAAATTGCACAAAATTTTTACTGATCCATGAATTAACAATCAATAAATATATTATTCATGTTAAACATGGAAGGGGGTATATATATATCATAACATAAATAAACTAGAGAGATTTATCCTTCCTTATCTCCAATTAAAGTCATCCAAATGATTTCTGATTTCTTGAATCAATGAACACATATATTTATAGAGTTTTTTGTCTAACATAAATTATCCTATAATGGTCTCCTTACATTGTATTATATTAATCATAAAAAATAATAGTTCAATCTTTTGTCTTTTTATCTAATGATATATCTCCTATATCATTATATGTTTTTTATATTTAAAATACATGTTGTAACACAACATATATTATGTTGTAATTAATCACGGTCTCCCCTATCAATATTCATCTTTCCATCCTTAATTCTATAACCTCATGTCCTAATTTAACCTATCAACATTGTCTATTATTATTATACCCTTATTATACAACTCATATAACAACAATAAAACACATAAAATTACTTTGTAATAAATTCTCATGACTTTTCCTTCTAAAAATGTCGTATTACAAGTTAATCTGCTATCATGTTTAGGACAAGAACATTGTTTATTATTAATATTTAAATGATATTCAATAATCACTATGAAATATCCCATTTCTACACTATAATATTTTCTTTCAATTCTATTTTAACTTCTAAAAATAATCACATCACAACATAACATTATCAAAAACTAATTTTCTCTCCCAATATAACTTTTTTTAAAACTCCTCCAAATAAAATGTTAAGTATAATTATTTCATAAAACATAAAATATTGATTTTGTTGTATTAAAATTTTAAAATATTAATATTAACTATAAAAAATGTGAATAATGTTTGAGCAATGAATTTTCCCAACCTTAAACTCTTACTTTTCATTAAATATAAATCTGTACTACATCATTGATAAAATTTATAATATCCATATTTTAATTATCATGATCAATAAAATCAAACTATTCTCAGTGAGGAATAAAATTTCAATAATTATATAAAAATTTCTTTTTAACTATATACTTATTTAAAAAACCAATAAATCATGAATTCTAATTTTCCTTTAAAAAATCTCTTTTCCCATATTTGAACTTCTCATTTATATATTTTGGTCCCACATAAGAAGATACTCAAAGTGGGGCTAGGGGGAGGGGTGAATCTGGGTATGCTAATTTCAAACCACCATTCGTAAATATCTTTATTTGAGATTAATAAAAAAACTCTTATCTCCCTCATGAATAATATAAAAATAAAAAATCACAAAAAAATAAGCATAAGTGATTTTTCTTAATTCACATGTACTAGAATAATTCCAATAAAAATATACATAAAGATGCATCATTGTATTAAAATCCATTAATATTAATGAATTCTTAATAAAAATTTAGAGTGTTCTCGCAAAACCTTTAGGTTCATACCCAACACATTGATAACTCTCTTCTCTCCTCACTTGGAAGGAATTAACGACACCTCCATGTTACACCTTGGTCATCTACAATCCAATAATGATAATTACACCATTAAAGGTGTATTAATCTTCTCCTCCTTCATTCACGTGATGAAACCTTATGAACTCCTAGTGAGATAAAATCCTGAATATTATTCCTTTTTTCCCATAATTGTTTATAATTCCTCTTTTATTAACATTAATCTTGGATTTTTCATCCTTTTATATAGAAATATATCTTTAATTTACCAAGAGAATATCTAAATTTCCCCTAATTAATTAATTTAGGTAATATTTTAATTATTGGAAAAATTCAATCATAAATTACTTCTAAATAAAATTCAACAACTTTAAATTCAAATCAATTAAAACTCTCTAAAATATTAAAACTTTGAAAAATGGTAAATCTATTAGATTCAAATTCATCATGGAATGATGAAAAAATTATTGTGTAATGTTATTATCTTCAAAAAATCATGGTGACAGTCATCTCATACTATGATATTTAAAGAATTATATTTTTATAATGTATCAATCTAATATATCATTACAAAATACCTTCAACATGGTAAAACTTCTACTCAGTAGAAGAAAATTCATGGTCTTCATTTCACAATGCTTTTACCATCATCAAATTTTGACCTCTATCATTAAAGCATAAATTTCTCACCATAATATATACCTATCATGAGTTTTTATTATACATAAACCTCATATATTATGGAAACCTTAATTTATGATTTAAGATACTAACTACCTTAAATAAAGATATGATAGATAATCATTAGGTCCTCATTATATATTGACCTTCTACTTTATGGCACAATATACATTACTACAATATAATTTTAGTCTTCTGACCAAAACATCCACCATGTCTTCTAATACTAAATGTGATGAAAAAAAATTATATTAATGAGTATTTATATTATATGAAACATTATTTGTTCAAAAACACAACCCCAATACACAACCCTGAATTTTTTCTAATAATTTCCTCCTTTGGGTTTTTAAAACACTTTCTTTGACTAGTAATTCATCTATAAAAATCATCAACTAGATAAAAAATGCATCTTCAGATAACACCTTCAATTATTCACTAATTAATGACTATAAGAACACATTATTCATATGCATTATTAAAAACAATATTAAAAAAAATATCAATGAAATATATTATTGATCTTTATAATCATTGTTACGACTTATGTTAAAATTATTATAGAAATTAACCTCTTAAAAATACATTGTTAAAATCATAACCCAAAAATCTAATCTACTTATAATAGTTTCAAATTACGTAAAAAATTTCAATAAATTCTCCTCTTAGTCTTTAAAATCACATACTCTGACCTTACCCATCTTAAAAAATCAAGGTTTCACAATTTGTCAACATAAGAGATGAAAAAATATAATTTCCATTTATAGATTTTATAAATAAATATGAACACTATTTATCCATATATCTCTCTTATAACATGCTTATATATCCACCTTTATAAATGAACCTAGAGAAAAATTCATTAAAAGTTTATAATAGAGAAATAACAATTTTATTGAATCAGAGAATGCGGGAAAAAAACATTTCATAAACTAATTAATAAAAAACCCACTTGTTAATTACATTATTGGAATGAAAAACACTTTAGGGGAGTGGTTTAACTTCTCCAAACAATATAATTGGATGGAGATGATTGAACTCCAAGATCCAACCAATTATTTTCAAACACTTCCTTCAATAGCATCTTTATAATGATGTCCGAAACATGATTTTGAATAGACATATACTCCAAATTCATTATCCCTTGGAAAACATACTCCTTAATTAATTGATATTTAATCTCAATATAATTTTACCATGATCGATAAACTATATTTTTTCTATGGTTAATAGCATTCGAGTTATCACACATGATTTCAATAGGATATTTTACCTCAAATCCAATATCATTAAGGTTTCTATTTATCCAAATAACATGTATTTTTTTATTTAACATGGTGGAATCATATTCAGTAATTATTTATGAGATAAAATATTTTCTCTATCTTAGCCAATAAATACACAAGTTACTAAGATAAAATGCACCCTTGATGTTGAATTCCTATCAATTTCCAAACCAACCTAATTTATATCTATAAATCATAATAACTTGTGTTGTGATGTTGTATTGTAAAATAAATAGAAAACAAAAATTAATTTCATATAGCATATAATTCACTTTAGTTTATGAAAGTATAATTTTTTAGGACTAATTTGGTACCATGTATCTTGAAAAGTACTATCGGCGTTTTCATATCCTTTGAATACTCTATTTAAAATCTTTTGATCACTTATTTGGTATATTTATATAGATAAATAAGTACTACTGGTGTTATCATATCCTTTAAAAAATCTATTATAAATATTTTTATCCTTCTTTGGTATATTTATATTATTAAAAAATTTCCATGTATTCCTTATATAAGCTGAAAAGCCAAGGAACAAAAATTACTCACTAATCATAAACATTTAAAAATCACACCTCATGATATCTTTAAACTTCTTAAATTGTGATTCATTCAAACCTAAAAAGATTATTTCATCAACCAAAATTATAATAATCATACATTAATCATCGATTTTTTTAATATATAGATTTTGATTGTAACACCCTGACCCCAGAAGCCAATAGTCGATGCATTATTTTATTATTTTGGCATGATTTCACAGAATAAAATACCAAAGTACCAAATAGTTTATTAGAATTTGTAAACTAAATAAATACATGAAATTAAAAATTAAAATCTAAAACATAAAAATACAATATTAGTTTTCTTCGAGCATGAAATTATTCCCCTTAGTGTAACCCAACATATCAAAATGAAAACACTTATTTGTATCCTGGGGAAAAATAAAACATATAAAGGGGGTGAGATCAGATTCTCATTAAGGGTAAGAATATAAAAGAAGTAATTATGAAATAATAAGAATAAATAATATAGAAATGTAATTAACTGAAACACCTTCCATTTAAATAATTGGAAATTGCATAATCAAGATGGAAAGGTAAATAACTAAAAAACATGCCATTTAAATAATCACATTCTAAAGACCCAAAATTTCCTTCTATTTTTTTTAATTAAATGAGAATTTTACTATTCCGAAAAACTTGACGGCATGGGATTCTGAGGCTTGGAGTTCCCAGAATCAATTTCTGAAGGTTTGTTCGGGTACATTCAGTAAACGTACGAGCATGTTTTTATAACATTTGAACCGGAGCTCGGAATTGAAATATGAGGGCACCGTTGAACTCGTAGTGCCGGTATTCACTTAAGGAGACTTTCAACTCGACGATAGTGGGTCTAGAATAAAAGATAGTTTTTGGGTTTTTCCTGGAAAATAATAAAACAAAATGAACTACACTTTATTTTATTTTTGAGCCACCATGTGGAAGTTAGAGGTGGGTTCCACCAGAACTAAACCTTTTTGTGGGAGTTGAAGAGTGGGGACCACCCCACTATAACCTCTCATGAGATGTTATGGTGGTGGGGCCCACCTGAACCTAACCTCCCGCGAGGGGTTACGATGTAGGGACCACCTGAGACTAAACCACCCTAATAATGGTGGGAGAGGAAAACCTCTCAACTCCCCTCATTAATGAGGGAGAGTCTCGCCAACCCCTCATTTAATGGTGTCAACCCTTCCTTTATTTTAACTGTACCGAACTCATGAATTAATTAAGTCAAACCAAATTAATTAATTGACCCATTTTGAATTCTTATTCCAATGCCTTAATAGATTTTATAATCTTTTATTCTTGGATACATTTTATTTTGTTGGAAAATGAGGAAGGTGCTTTTGATAGAAAAGATCTCGCTAAAAAAGAACGAAGAATGCATTCTTCCAACAGAGAACGATAGAAAGGAGTGTCTTCAACTTCTTCCTTGGAAGCACCTTGAGGAAGCAACCAATGTGGGATGTCTTCGACGACCGACCCTCCCTCTTCATCGACGAACCGACGCACGAGCTCAGGATTGGATGGGCACGGTGGATGCGATGAACGATGAAAACTCCATTTTCTTCCCCATGACTCCATCATCAAACAATGAACATAGGTAGGGGTTTAATTTTATTTAAGTATGATATTATTCCCTTGTTACTTTTCTTCCAAAACAATGAAAGCGTAACAAATTATTATCAAGATGATCCATAGATGTTTTTCATTGCGAGTTGGGAATATTTTCGTTAATGACAGATTATGGGAATTAATTTTTTTTAAGATATATTACATGATCATTATTCACTTCATTATTGTGAGCTAATTTCTATCACCCTAAATACGAAAGGGTGCGGACCAAACCAACATAGTCCCACCCCTCTGCCGATCTTCTTTGTGATATTCTTTGGCATGGCGACGAGGCAACGAAAGTGATGAAGGCAAACTATGCCGCCCCATGACACTCCAGCTCCCCGGGCTGAACCGCGCTGCCCTCTAGGTTCCGAGCCACCCTGGTCGCGCTGCCCTCCAGTCGCACCACATACCAGCTGAACTGGCCGAGCCGCGCCGCACCCCGGCCGGGCCGCGCTCCGGCTGCACCACACCCCGACTCCTGGCCACCTCTCTTACTGTACCTCCCGCACCCCTCACGACATCCACCTAAGCACCGGCCGAGCCATTATCCACGCACTGCCCGTGCCCTGCAGCTCCACCATTTGTGCACCCCATGTCCCCTGCACCGTCTATAAGGCCCCAGTCTTAAACCTTACTTAATCTTGAGTTATTACAATATTACACATTGAGGATCTTTTCGGGTTTAGAGTTTTAGATAATTAGATCATAAAACCTGTATTACATTCCACATATAAACAAAGTGGTTACGTAAAGATAGTATTCTTCTTTCCCATCAATGGAAACATATTTAAAATAAAACATGGATTCTTTCTTGACACTTCCTTGACACTGTCATCATATCATGTACCTTTCCCTTCACCTGTGAAAAACATTTCAAAAAAAACATGGGATGAGCATAAAAAGCTCAGTAAGGGATATAAAAATATGGAAAGGAAACATGGGTACATATATACATAAGAATTAAATCATACATTACCCATAAAACATAAGTACTTTAACATACCTCATAAAATCATGAATAAATCATAGAAATCATAAGACATAAAGGTAACTTGAGGAATTCATAACATTCTTACGTTGGGAGTAACCCTCTTGGTTACGTTTGGAATACCCATCATAGTATATTCCCTAAATCTCTTCGGAGAAACCATAACGTTTCACTCCTTCATGTTACCCAATGCATTGGAGAGCTATATCGTGCTCACCCGCCTTTAGTTTATCACGGAACCACCCGTCTTCATAATAATGCCCAAGAACCTCAACATAATCGTATCACATAAAACATGCATAAAGGAAACATAACATTTCCACCTTTCAATCACAAGATATCAATACACCACATTGATATAAAAACATTATGAAAAACATTTTCAATACCAAAATAAACAAAAATTAAAACATGGTATTTATTTTTCTTTTTAAAAAAAGGTATGGATTGCAGAGGAAGCCGAAAATCAAATAATGGTCACAGCGGCGGAGAAGTCATTGTTGCCGCATACGTACGACAAAAACATTCCCTTTTGTCGTTTAGTAAACGCTTCGTATAAATAAGATTACTTTTGAATAAACATAAAAGTCAAAGGGGTTTATACACTGTATAAAAGAAGGTTGTGTATAAAACAAAATATGCCTCAATGAAAGGAGATTGAGACGAAGTCCCATACAAAGATGGTATCCTTGGTTTAAAGATAAATCAATTACATAATTATGTGTGACAAACGAATACACCAAATATAAGTGGATATTAAGTATAAAATAATCAAAGGTCATTCACACATATTCAAAGGATGGAATATTCAATAACTACATGTTGAACCCAAAGAAATTGAAATTGGGTTAAGAAGTTCCCTTGACAGCCTAATGGCGTCACATCAAAATGAGTTGATGAGAGATAAAAAGTTTATCTCATCACTTGGACATAAAATTTACATCAATATGGATATATGAGAACATATCCCAAAATAAAAATATGTAAATTAAAATAACCAACAAAATAAGTCTTTTAAAAAGAGGAGGGTGAAAGGTTCCCTTACCGACTTGGGTATCCTTCAAAACATACACCCCATGAAAGAAGGACAATACATCATTGATGTAAATAATCATAAACGAAAGTCTTTTACACAAAGAGTAGAATAATGGGAAGTAAATACAACACTCAAAGGAAATTGTGGAAAATGTATCATAAATCTCACGGGAATAAAAGGGAGATGAAAAATCCCTTACGAAAACTCAACAGCCTAACGACGCCACATAAAACTTACAAAAATGGATTGATGAGATCAAATAGGGTTTCTCATCATATTAACATAAAGTTTATAGAAATATGAATATAAAATAACATCCCACAACATAACAAAGTAGATCTTAAAATAAGTGACATAAAGGAGAGTACTTAAAAAGAAAGAGAGAGGTTAGATCTCTTACGAAAATTCGGCAGCCTAACTGCGCCACTCAAAACTTCCAAAATGAATTGATGAGAGAGAATAGGGTCTCTCATCACATGAACATAAAAATTATAGTAAGATAAATATAAAAGAACATCCCAATAATAAGAAAGGTGAGATTTAAAAGGAATGACATAAAAGAGTGTACTTAAAAAGAAAGAGTGGAGTAGGATCCCTTACCTCAGGTCCGACTTGACTCGATCGTTCTTTAACGTCCTTAAAATCGGGTAACTCTCTTAGATTTGAGCTAAAAGGCTTCCTTGGGAAGACTTATGCACAAAGTGAGGCTTCAAGGATTAATATAGGGATGTGGAGAGCCAAAATGGGCAGGGGTTGGCCGATCTAAAGGCTTTGGGAGTGTGGGTAAGGAGGTAGAGGTGGGGGCCTTTTATAAGAGGAGAGGAGGGGAACTCTTGGAAAGTAAAGAAAAGTTACGTTATTTTAAAATGAGTTTCGGATTCAAAAGGTCCCAAATTAATATAATTAGAGGGTTATGTGATAAGGGTTCGAAATCCACCCATAAAATAGGTTTTGGACATGTGTAGTTCATAGATTTTACATTATCATTTCATTTTACTTAAATCCTTTATTAATGAGGTAATTGCTACATCATCATAATGTCATAAATAATTTAATTTATTTGAAGTTTAAAAATTATAAAAAAAATACTATGATGTAGGGAATCTTTTTAGATTTACAATGACTATTTATAATAAAACATCTGACTTGTATAACCCCATGTAAAAATTATTTTAGTAAAACATCTCATGTTTGTGTCATTTTTACTATAACATTAAATAAAAACTTATTTATGTCATTTACCAACCAAAGTGGCTCCATGGGGTCCCCAAGTTGACCCATGGATTTTCTTGGTCAGACATGACATATCCAATGAGGTTATGACATGTGTAAAGCTCATCTCATATTATTAAAACATTATTTTTACCTTAAACTACACTAATTACCACTAATCGCGATTAAGAACTTAAAAGTTACTATTCACCAAAAAATTATTTTAATCTCATTGAACCAAATTTTACTTCTTAATGACTACCAAGTATGTAATATTTTTAAAAATCAAATCACAGATGTGGCAAAGTTTCATTTAAATGAAAAATCAGTTTCTTTAACTACCACTTAGTGGTTTCACTATTCATCAAAAATTTAAGTTTTTCAGAAAGATACCAAAACATCACCCTAAGATATATTTGATATTCCGAATTCAAAAATGATGTCTATTTTACAAAATTCAAAACATATAAGTCACATTAATTAATTTAATAATTAATTCCCACTGTCAGAGCAAAAAGCGTGTTTTTATGAAATAATAAGTATCAAAAGATTGACACTAGTTTAAGTCTGAATTCAAAGTGAAATTAATTACAAAGACCACTATTGGATTTAATGGTAAAAATATATTCTAATTTCACTTTAAAACCAATTCAAAAGATAATTTAATCATATAAATAAATTAGATTAAAAAGAGGTTTTGAATTAAAATACAACATTTTACACTATTCATTATAAAAATGAACTTTATCAGAAAGATACCAAAAAGTTACACAAAGTAAATTCTGATGTCCCAATTCTTAAGAAGAGTTTTATTTGGTCCAAAAGGATGTATAAGAGTGAAAAAAACTATATTTAATGACAGTTCTCCATCAAAAGGCGATAAGTGAACCTTTAGTGAAAATTAGGGCATATACGCCTAAAATTGAATTCTTTCCGTATTTTATGCCTTTATCTTTTATTGGATAAATTTAAAAACATTTAAAAACATATATAATCATATTATAGTTATTTCTATCCATTCACGCCAATACAATGGCTACATGTTAACTACGATTTAAAATAATATTATTTTATTATTAGCGTGCAACCTAAGATTCCCAAGAAACTCGTTGTTGCCTGTTGGGTACGCCATCGAGCATAGCGTCCCCTTTAAAGTCATATTAATATTTTATTCACAAATATGGATAAATATGAAAATGTCATATTCTTTATTTACCTGGGGTGTTACATCCTTCCCCCCTTTTGGGAATTGTGTCCTCGCAATTTTTAAAATTGAGCTTGGAAACATCCTTGAAAGTCCCACATCAGAACAAGAGTCGGTAAAACAATCACTTTAAAATAAAGGAATATAAGTACAGAGGTCACCCCAGTTAACCCATACTAGGATTACATGTAGAAAAACATGGACATGGAAGAAAAAGAAAAGGGTCATGTTCTTGAGGGAGAGTGATAGTGAACATGTCAAGGAGAAAGTTAACTATAAGAAAATCACAAACTTGTGATGGGTTAAACGGTATTTGATTCCACAGTAGGAAAAGTTAATAGACAACATTTTTTTTAAGTTACTTTTTATTGAGGAATTTATTCATAAGGAAACATAATCACTTATCATGTAAACTTTCAACTTTTATTAGATTCCTTACACAAATTAATATTTTCTCCAAAAGACGAGTATTTAGGAAGACTTGTTCACATTAAGAGTACTATAATCAACTTCTAGAAAATCACCTAATCCACAAAAGAGAACTATATACTTCCCATGTCTTTAGACTTTAACCAAAAACAAAACCAAAAAGGTTAGTACAAGATCAGATAATCCAGAAAAGGATAACCCTTTAAAAAGAAAATCTATGCTTAATCTCCAAAATTTGTCCAACAAAACCCAAAGTTCAACGAGGACCATCCGATAAACAATTTGTCCATAAAATTCTTCAAAGTAAACCAATCTGAGATTGAAACCCAAATATTTGAAGGATTTAGTCACATAGTCTTCCAAGTTAAATCGTAACATTTATCTCCAAACAACATCAGTTTCTCCTAAAGTCTCGTATTGAAAAGTAATTAACCTAATCACATATCCTCCATGATAGGTTAATAATTTTAATAAATAACCCCAAATAATCTTACTCTTAATTCATAAAATCATATAACTAAAAAAATTCAGTCAAACTAACCAGGGACTTCACGTAGTCCAGTGGTAGGCGAAAAATACCAGTCGCACTTGGGTTGTGGGTTCGATTCCCGCATCATTATCCGACGTGACGAGTAGTCACACGGTCTGCATGTTGTCCTTTTTCCAAAACAATATAATTCTCAAATCATTCACCAAAAGAGATAAAATCATCAAAAATAACCATAAAATAATTTAACCTCAATTTTATCTCATGCCTTTCACTTCCATCATAACATATAGTAACCCATAATTACCTCAAAAGTAAGGATCATATAAACTCTAATGGTTACCTTTATAATTATTACCTGAACTTCCACATCAATTCGTCATCTCGTACATGATGCATTAAAGATCATACCAAGGTTCAAGTGGTTGATCATGACTCCTTGATAGTTGGTTTAGAACAACCATGAGTTTCCTCATTGAATCCCCCATTTTATCTAGTATCTTAATCATAGAACCACAACAGTTTCCTTCAAACCTGTTGTCTCTTTGGTGCCTACTAGATCCAGCCATTTACTAAAACCAAAAAGGTCAGTGTGAGTATATCAACATAACCATCATGTACTAATGAGTAAGATAAACACAAAGATATACTTACTCATTCACTTTATCTAAAAATTATGACACTTTATAAAATCCTAGCCAATATGGTAATGTCACTTATGCTTAAAGAATACCCTAACCTCTAAAGTTATCTGAACCAACCTTTGATACCAACTATAAGGCCCCAGCCTTAAACCTTACTTAATCTTGAGTTATTACAAGATTACACACTGATGATCATTTTGGGTTTAGAGTTTTAGAGAATTAGATCATAAAACTTGCATTACATTCCACATATAAACAAAGTGGTTACATAAAGATAGTATTCTACTTTTCCCATCAATGGAAACATATTTTTAAATAAAACATGGATTCTTTCTTGACACTTCCTTGACAATATCATCGTATCATTTACCTTTCCCTTGGCCTGTGAAAAACATTTCAAAAAAAAAAACAACTTGGGATGAGCATAAAAAGCTCAGTAAGGGATATAAAAATATGGAAAGGAAACATGGGTACATATATACATAAGAATGAAATCATACTTTACCCATAAAACATAAGCACTTTAACATACATCATCAAATCATGAATAAATCATAGAAATGATAAGACATAAAGGTAACTTGAGGCATTCATAACATTCTTACGTAGGGAGTAACCCTCTTGGTTACGTTTGGAATACCCATCACAGTATATTCCCTAAATCTCTTCAGTGAAACCTTAACGTTTCACTCCTTCGCGTTACCCAATGCATTAGAGAGCTATATCGGGCTCACCCGCCCTTAGTTTATCACGGAACCACCCGTCTTCATAATAATGCCCAAGAACCTCAACATAATCACATCACATAAAACATGCATAAAGGAAACATAACATTTCCACCTTTAAATCACAAGATATCAATACAACACATTGATATAAAAAAATTTTGAAAACCATTTTCAATACCAAAATAAAATAAAAGTAAAACATGGTATTTATTTTTCTTTTAAAAAAAGGTATGGCTTGCAGAGGAAGCCGAAAATCAAATAATGGTCACGGGGGTGGAGAAGTCGTTGTTGCCGCATACATATGACAAAAACATTCCCTTTTATCGTTTAGTAAACACTTCGTATAAAAAAGATTCCTTTTGAATAAACGTAAAAGGAAAAGGGGTTTATACACCGTATAAAAGAAGGTTGTGTATAAAACAAAATATGCCTCAATGAAAGGAGATTGAGACAAAGTCCAATACAAAGACGATATCCTTGGTTTAAGGATAAATCAATTATATAATTATGTGTGAAAAACGAATACATAAAATATAAGTGGATATTAAGTGTAAAATAATCAAAGGTCATTCACACATATTCAAAGGATGACATATTCAATAACTACATGTTGAACCCAAACAAATCGAAATTGGGTTAAGAAGTTCCCTTGACAGCCTAATGGCATCACATCAAAATGAGTTGATGACACATAAAAAGTTTATCTCATCACTTGGACATAAATTTTACATCAATAAAGATATATGAGAACATATCCCAACATAACAATATGTAAATTAAAATACCCAACAAAAGAAGTCTTTTAAAAAGAGGAGGGTGAAAGGTTCCCTTACCGACTTGGGTATCCTTCAAAACACACACCCCATGAAAGAAAGACAATACATCATTGATGTAAATACTCACAAACGAAATTATTTTACACAAAGCGTAGAATAATGGGCATAACATACACCACTAAAAGGAAATTGTGGAAAATGTAGCATAAATCTCATGGGAATAAAAGTGAGATGAAAAATCTCTTACGAAAACTCAGCAGCCTAACGGCGCCACATAAAACTTACAAAAAAGGATTGATGAGATCAAATAGGTTATATCATCATATTAACATAAAGTTTATAGAAATAGGAATATAAAAGAACATCCCCCAACATAACAAAGAGGTGCTTAAATGAAGTGACATAAAGGAGAGTACTTAAAAAGAAAGAGAGAGGTTAGATCTCTTACGAAAATTCGGCAGCCTAACGGTGCCACTCAAAACTTCTAAAATGGTTTGATGAGAGAGAATAGGGTCTCTCACCACATGAACATAAAAATTACAGTACGATTAATATAAAAGAACATCCCAATAACAAGAAAGATGATAATTAAAAGGAATGACATAAAAGAGTGTACTTAAAAAGAAAGAGTGTATTAGGATCCCTTACCTCCGGTCCGACTTGACTCGATCGTTCTTTAACGTCCTTAAAATCGGGAAACTCTCTTAGATTTGAGCTCAAAGGCTTCCTTGGGAAGACTTCTACCCAAAGTGGGTCTTCAAGGAGTAAGAGAGGGATGTGGAGAGCCATAATGGACAGGGGTTGGCCGATCCAAAGGCTTTGGGAGTGTGGGTAAGGAGGTAGAGGTGGGGGCCTTTTATAAGAGGAGAGGAGGGGCACTCTTGGAAAGTAACGAAATTTTACGTTATTTTAAAATGAGTTTCGGATTCAAAAGGTCCCAAATTGATATAATTACATGGTAATGTGATAAGGGTTTTAAATCCACCCATCAAATAGGTTTTGGACATGTTTAGTATATATATTTTACATTATCATTTCATTTTATTTAAATCCTTTATTAATGAGGTAATTGTTGCATCATCATAATGTCATAAATAATTTAATTAATTTAAAGTCTAAAAATTATGAAAAAAATACTATGATTTAGTAAATCTTTTTAGACTTCCAATTACTATTTATAATCAAAAATCTGACTTGTATTACCCCATGTAAAAATTGTTTTAGTAAAACATCTCATGTTTGTGTCATTTTTACTTTAACATTAAATAAAAAATTATTTATGCCATTTCCCAACCAAAGTGGCTCCATGGGGTCCCCAGGTTTACCCAGGGATTTTCTTGGTCGGCCATGACACATCCAATGAGGTTAGGACATGTTTCATGCTCATCTCGTATTATTAAAACATTATTTTTACCTTAAACTACACTAATTACCACTAATCGCAATTAAGAACTTAAAAGTTACTATTCACAAAAAAAATTTTAGTCTCATTGAACCACATTTTACTTCTTAATGACAACCATGTATATCGGATTTTTGAAAATCAAATCACAGAAGTGGCAAAGTTTCATTTAAACGAAAAATCAATTTCTTTAACTACCACTTAGTGGTTTCACTATTCATCAAAAATTTAAGTTTTTCAGAAAGATACCAAAACTTCACCCTAAGCTATATTTGATATTCCGAATTCAAAAATGATGTCTGTTTTACAAAATTCAAAACATATAAGTCACATTAATTAATTTAATAATTAATTCCTGCTATCAGAGCAAATAGCGTGTTTTTATGAAATAATAAGTATCAAAAGATTGACACTAGTTTAAGTCTGATTACAAAGTGAAATTAATTCCAACGACCACTATTGGATTTAATGGTAAAAATATATTATAATTTAACTTTAAAACCAATTCAAAAGATAATCTAATCATATAAATAAATTAGATTAAAAAGCAGTTTTGAATTAAAAGACAACATTTTACACTATTCATTATAAAAATGAACTTTATCAGAAAGATACCAAAAATTTACACAAAGTAAATTTTGATGTCCCAATTCTTAAGAAAAGTTTTATTTGGTCCCAAAGGATGTATAAGAGTGAACAAAACTATATTTAATGACGGTTCTCCATCAAAAGGCGATAACTGAACCTTTAGTGAAAACTAGGGAATATACGCCTAAAAGTGAGTTCTTTCCATATTTTATACCTTTATCTTTTATTGGATAAATTTAAAAACATTTAAAAACATATATAATCATATTTTAGTTATTTCTATCTATTCCCTCCAATACAACCTCTACATGTTAACTACCATTTAAAATAATATTATTTTATTATTAGAGTGCAACGTAAGATTCCCAAGAAACTCGTTGTTGCGTGTTGGGTATGCCATCGAGCATAGCGTCGCCTTTAAAGTCATATTAATATTTTATTCACAAATATGGATAAATATGAAAATGTCATATTCTATATTTACCTGGGGTGTTACACCATCGATGTTCGAACCAGCTCATCGACCACCGCACCCCCCGTGCACCCCACGACTCCATCGTCCACGTGCCCCGCGGCTCCCGGACTGAGCCGGCCTCCCGGCCCTGTTCACGCCACCCTGGCCCCGTTCGCGCCACCCTGGCCCCGGGATGAGCTGCCTCGAGCCGGCCCCTCATGGCGCCCTCCGGGATGAGCCATGCCCTCGTGGCTCCCTCCCGGCTGAACCACCCTCGTGGAGACCCACGGCCGTTCGATGCCCTCACGACCGGTCCACGCTCTTGCGACCCTCGGCGACCCCTCGCAGCTGGCTGGGCTGGGCCCAGCGGGCCAGTCCAAACCTAACGGTATGGCCCACCTAAAGGGTCGGGCCATACCCAATGGGTCTGGCCGAGTCGATCCATACCGGGTCGGCCCATACTTGGTCAGGCCGGGTCAGACCGCACCTGGACCCATTATGACCCTTTAATTTCTTTTGGCCATATCATTGGCACTGGGTATCCATTTGACGAACCGTCAGCGACCCTGGTAATCTTGGAGCATGAATGTCTCTTTGAGAATACCCCATTAGAGTTTTAAGTTTTGTTGAGATATGATCAGGTTGGATTGTGCACAAATCCAACCGGGCCCCGGGACTAAAAGACTAATAACTCAGAGACCGTGCTTCCGATTAACACATTGTCTGTTGCGTTGAGACCTCTATGATGTGGAGGACTTTTGAGATACATCTTCATGGGACTTTGTGATAGTTGGAGTATCGACTAGTAGAATTAAAGTGGATCTTTCCAGAGATGAGCGGACAGAGTGCAGGGACCTAGTTGCTGGCTGAGACTTGACGACTGCTGACCGATTGAATTGGGGTGACTCAACTAGCCCAGTGGAGAGCGCCTAGTTTTGGTGGCATACCCATGGTGGCGGAGCACCTATTTGTGGTGGAAGACCCATGGTACTCGACAAGAGGAGTACCTATGTAGGCTATTAGGGGGAGTGCCTAGTTGTGGTGGTAGACCCACAGTGGGGAGCACCTTGGTGACGCAGAAGACCCATGGTGCTTGATAGGTAGACAATCTCAGCAGAACAAGGTTAGTGGGAAGTGACTTGGTGTCGTAGTAGGCCCATTTTACTCAACAGAGGAGGAGTTCTCTAGCCGCCATGGTTTCGATAATGTGAATAAAAATCCTGGTTGAGATGAGTCAGCAAATTTTTTTTCCTCATGATTGAGATGGATTACTTGATAACTTAGGTATATGTATGTGCATATACCTAAGTTGGTTTATCTATTGATTTCATACTTTTTGGTTTATCCTTGTTGTATTTTTTGAGACTTTGAGGGTCTCGTGGTCCCTACTGAGTATCGTTATAATCACCTCTGCATGGGCTATGCCCACACCTCATTGTGTTGGATACAGATGACGGACAATGCTGACTGAGGATGAGAGTACCAGGACTGGATGGTACCTAGAGGTGGACCTTACTACGTGCCGGTACACGGAGGAGATAGATGGATGTGGAGTGTTGAGAAGGAAAATTGTACCTACCCTTCAGGTAGGAACCATAGAGGATGGCCTAGTGTCTACTTTTCCTATTTCCTCAATTGTACATATACTTTTAGTTTCTTGTAATCTTCAGTTGGGCTTGTATTCTGGCCCATTTTTACTTACTTTACTCACTTGTAGGTTATTCAGTTTACTCGTGATTGTATCTGATGTGTGTGTTTACAGGTTATAAAATCAATTACTTCCCAGTTTTAGGGAATTATGACTTTTGTGCAAGTCATCGGCCCCTGGTCTATGGAAGGCGGTCTTGGGGTAGTCACATCATGGGCCCCGGGTGACGGGTCATGACAAATTGGTATGAGAGGAGTTGGTTTTACAACAGAACTTAGGACTCTAATCTTTCTTTTCTATGAATCAATAGTGTTAAGTGTAGTGAGTGTGGTTCTTAGTTCTGGGAGTCCAATGTTGGTGAGGCGGCCGACGTATCCATACACCAGGACCCTGACTTCCGATTTCCGACTCAGTGCATGAAAACACTGATTGTGTGTGTGTTTTCAAAAGTTTTCTTTAAGTCAGCTCAACTAAGTCAGCTCACCAGGTATAATCTTCTAACCGTGTTGCATCTGCTTCTTTTAAGATTCCTCCCCACAGATGACCAGCTAGAGTCATGAGAGTTGTATGCACATATATCCCACTGATCAATGATGCCTCGGTGCAGGGCCCTTTTCCAGTGGAGGCACCAGTGGTACCACTTCCCGTTGGTCCACCGATGCCACCAGCCCCAGCAGCAGACGATGCATGCCTCTTGAGCGTGTTGCACGATTTCCAACACTAGAGGCCACTTAGGTTCAAGGGAGAGATAGACCCAATGGTGGATAAGGATTGGATGGAGGCTGTGGTGGGATTTTCCTGACTGGAAGGGACACCAGAAAACCTCATGGTGATTCTTGCTGCCAGCCTTCTATAGGCAGCCGCGAGCAGATGGTGGAGCTTGATGCTCCAAGTTCACGATGAGATGATGCTTCTCCGGGAAGACTTTGAGATCATATTCTAGGCAGTGTTTGTCCCAGAGACTCTTCACACAATGTGCATATAGGAGCTACTTCGTCTGCAGCATGACTGTAGCTCAGTACTCAGCGATGTTCACAGACCTCTCACACTACTCCACCGATATGGTACGAGACCCATTCTTTAGGGCCATGACCTTTGAGAAAGGACTCAGATAGGAGATCAGGGATTTAGTTATCTAACTCAGCATCCCGATGCAAGTAGGGCGGGTTAGAGAGAGCCCTTATAGTGGAGAGTTTCCTTACTGAGAAATCTACAACAGTGAGACCCACCACCAGTTGACACATAGAAGAGTCTTCTACAGCTGCCAGAAGACAGATGCCACAGAGGTCCAAGAGGACTAGACCTATAGGTGGACGACCACATGACTCAGGATCGATTGTGCGGGGCACCCGGAGCAGAGACATACATGCTAGGAGAAGGCAGTGTTTCACATGCAGCGGGCAGGGTCACATGGCTCATGAATGTCTGACCCACCGTTCGGATGATCAGTAGATGGTCAAAGGACTTCCCAGGAAGAGACATAGATTCGATCGAGGCGGTCCATAGGGATTGGGTGGATTTGGCAGAGGAGATGGCCATACAGTTGGCGGTGGACGACATTTTTAGGTGTTACCACGACCACCACCAGGAGGTACACCCCGACCATAGGGAGAAAGTGTACAGGGGAGAGCTCGGCTCCAGGAAACTGAAGACTATGATCACTGTGCTCTAGAGGTGATATGTGGTATAATCTGTGTCTAGTTTACCTTAAAAATAGTTATTATAGACACAGGTTCTAGTCACTCTTTCATTTCCACTGCCCTCGTTCGGAGCTTGGAGATTCCAATGGAGCCGGTGGCTCGATCCGTACAGCTAGAGACTCTTATAGGAGCATATTTGATTATTACGCACTAGTGCTGGAAGTGTGAGCTTACTCTAAGAGGCAAGAGCTCCGGCTGGGATCTCCTAATAGCAGCGTCGAGGCATTACGACGTCATATTGGGTATGGAATGGTTATCTACATTCCATGCCCAGATTGACTGTATTAGGCACAAAGAGCGGTGTGTCCGCATCGATGGGACCAGGTTTACCTTCACCAGTGAGAAGGGAGTCTTTACAGCATAAGACAGACTTACTCAGAGGAGAGTGTAGCCGTCCACTCATTAGTTGGCCAGCCTTACCCTCATAACAGTTGAGGTGGAGAGTGCGACATATCTTGTAGAGGTGGACCAGTACGCGGATGTTTTCCCTAATGATTTACAAGGTCTAACTCTTCATAGAGAGGTGTAATTTTACATTGACTTGTACCCCGAGACATCACCGATATCTACACTGGCGTATCATATGTCTCTCGCGGAGCTTTGCGAGCTGCAGGTACAACTAGTGGACTTGTAGTGGAAGGGATTCATCTGGCCTAGTGTTTCTCCTTGGCCAGCCCTGATTCTGTTCGCCAAGAAGGCAGATGGGAGCTTGAGGCTTTGTGTTGACTACCGGCAGCTGAACGAGGTGACCGTGAAGAATATGTACCCACTCCCGAGGATTGGCGACCTAATTTATTAGTTGAAGGGATGACGGTGGTTCTCGAAGATAGTCCTCAGATCAGGCTATCACAAACTCAGAGTTCGAGATGAGGATGTGAAGAATACGACATTCAGATGTCGGTACAACCATTATGAGTTCTTGTTTATTTCATTCAGTGTAACAAATGCTCCAACAATCTTATTGGGAATCATGAATAGGATCTTTTAGCTATACCTCGATCGATTTGTTATAGTCTCCATCGTCGACATTTTGATATACTCGACTACTAAGGAGGAGCATGCCCATCACTTGCGGGTAGTACTGGACACACTCCGAGAGTACCATCTTTATGGTAAGATCTCAAAGTGCCAGTTCTGAATCCAAGAGGTCCACTTTTGGGGACATGACATCTCAGAGGCTGGAGTTTCAGTAGATCCAGTAAAGATTGAGATGATACTTTCTTGGGTGCCACCTAGGAGTGTGACGGAGGTACAAAGTTTCCTCAGTTTGGATGGATACTACCGTAGGTTTGTGCCAGATTTCTCCAGAGTTCCAACACCACTATCAGCATTGACGAAGAAGGGGAACCCCTTTTTGTGGATAAAGAGATTCTATCAGAGCATTCAGGAGCTGAGAAAAAGACAGACTAGTGCCCCCATCTTGAGGCTTCCAGAGGAAGGCGTTGGGTACATATTATACTGTGACGCATCAGGGACTAGACTCGGATGTGTCCTAACATAGAAGCGAGAATTGATCTCATATGTATCTCGTCAGCTAAGAGAACATGAGAAGAACTATGCTACCCATGACCTGGAGTTATAAGTAGTGGTCTTCGCCTTGAAGATGTGGTGACACTATTTGATGGGCGAACATTTTATCTTTTACTCTGATTACAAGAGTATCAGGTATATATTCTCTCAAAAATACCTGAAGCTGAGAAAATGATGTTGGCTTGAGTTCCTCTAGGACAATGACTTAGAGATAGTTTATACTCCTGGTAAGGGGAATGTTGTTGCAGATGCACTCAGTAAGAGATCGGGTATACAGCTTCTAGGCGAGGTGACGAAGCAGCTGGCTGCTTTTCAAATATCTTTTGTGGATAGAGACGAAGCATATTTTCTACAGTCTCTTATAGTCACTCCCCTACTCCATCCGTGAGTTAGGGAGGCAAAGCATGGGGACACTGAATGCGAGACACGACATTCTCAGATATACATAGGGCATGCACCCGATGGATTTTCTGATGGTAGGGAGCACATCATCCTCTTCAGAGGGCGTACCATTGTACCGATGTTATTTCAGAAGGAACTGTTGAGGGATTTCCACACATCCCCTCTGGTGGTATATCCGGGAGTAGAAAATATGCACCAGGATCTCTAACGACAGCACTGGTGGCCAGGAATGAAGAAAGAAGTTGCAGAGTTTGTCTCTCAATGCCTCACTTGTCAACAAGTGAAGGTAGAGCATTAGGTACCTGCATGCTTGGTTCAGCCTTCAGAGGTCCCAGAGTGGAAGTGGTATGGGATATCCATGGACTTCATGACAGGACATCCATGTACATGCAGAGGTCATGAATCGATTTGGGTGATCATCTACATACTCACCAAGTCATCCCAATTACTACCGATCAGAGAGCAGGGTTCAGTAGAGTGCTTTGGACGTCTCTATGTGCAGGAGATTGTACGACTACATGGAGTACCTTCGACGATTGTCTCCAATAGTGACACACGATTTATATCCTGGTAATGGAATGGGTTGCAGGAAGATTTTGGGATGCAGTTTCATTTAAGAACCTCCTTCCATCCTCAGACGAATGACCAGACTGAGCGAACCATTTAGACCCTCAAGAACATGCTACGTGCTTGTGTTCTCGACTTCAGTCGTAGCTGGGAGGATCACTTGCCTTTGGTGGAGTTTTCATAAAAAAACATCTATCACTCCACCATAAGGATGACACCTTTTGAGGAGTTATACAGGCGACCTTGCAGATCAACTTTGTGCTGGACTGACCCATGGGAGTTAGCACTGGTGGGACCAAAGATGGCACGAGCTACCATAGAGAATGTGTAGATCATCCAGGAGCAGATGAAGACTGCACAGAGCAGGCAGAAGTTGTATGCTGACAGGAGATGTACACCTCTAGAGTTCGAGGATGGCGACCATGTATTTCTATGGGTCTCACCTCAATGAGATCTACGGAGATTTGGATGAGGCGGCAAGTTAGCTCCGAGATTCATCGGATCTTTTCATGTCCTCAGCAGAGTTGGCGAGGTGGCTTACCACTTAGATCTTCCATCTCAGTTGCATCGGGTGCACAATGTCTTCCACTTATCCCAGCTGAGGAGATACGTGTACGACCCTTCCCACATCATCAACCATGGGGAGATGAATGTTGATGATGGGGAGACTTTTTCGGAGGTTTTAGTAGAGATTGAGGATCGACAAAAGCAGGTACTTTGTGGATAGTCGATACCTCTGGTGCATGTTCACTGACTGCACAGGGACCTCCAAGAGAGTACATAAAAGCGGGAGGCTCAAATGCGTGCTCAATACCCTCACTTATTTCCTTAGTTATGAGTTGTAGCTTATGAAGATGTAATGACCTGAGGTGGGGAGAATGTAAAGACTCGGAATTTCCATGTATTTTTTTAATTATATGGGAATTTTATGAGTTTATGAAACTTGACGGCACATGATTCCAATACCCGGAGTGCTTGAAATCAATTTCTAAAGTTATGTTCGGGTATATTCACCAAACGTACGAGCGGTTTTTTATAAATTTTGAACCGATGCTCAGAATTAAAATCTGAGGGCACCATTGAATTCGAAGCACCGATATTATCTTAAATAGACTTTCACCTTGATGGTAGTGGGTTGAGAAAAGAAGAATTTTTTTGGGTTTTTCATGGAAAATAATAAAATAAAATGAACTACACTTTATTTTATTTTTGAGCCACCATGTGGAAGTTGGAGGTGGGGTCCACCAGAACTAAACTTCTTTTTTGGAGTTGAAGTGTGAGGACCACCCGACCATAACCTCCCATGAGAGGTTATGGTGGTGGGGCCCACCCGAACCTAACCTCCCACGAGGGGTTATGATGTGGGGACCACCCGGGACTAAACTCCCCTAATAATAATGGGAGAAGAAAACCTCTCAACTCCCCTCATTAATGGGGGAGAGTCTCTCCACCCCCTCCTTTAACGGTGTCAACCCTTCCTCTCTTTCAATTGGGCCAACCTCATGAATTAATTAAGTAGAGCCAACTTAATTAATTCACCCATTTTTAATTCTTATGCCAATGACTTAATAGATTTTATAATCTATTATTCTTTGATACCTTTTCTTTTGTTGGAAATGGAGGAAGGTGCTTTTGAGAGAAAAGGTCTTGCCAATGAAGAATGAAGAATGCATTCTTCCAACAAAGAATGCCGACAAGGAGAGTCTTTAACTTATTCTTTGGAAGAACCTTCTGGAAGCAACCGACGTGGGACGTATTCGATGACCGACCCTCCCTCCTCATCATCATCAATGAACCAACGCATGTGCTCGAGATTGGATGTCCGCAGAAGAGTCAATGAATGATGACAACTTTGTCTTCTTCCCAGCGACTCCATCAACGAACAACAAACAAAGGTAGGGGTTTAATTTTATTTAAGTATGATATTATTCTCTTGTAAATTTTCTTCCAAAACAAAGAACGTGGGCCAACATATTATCAAGTTGATCTGTGGATGATTTTCCTTGTGAGTTTGGAATATTTTTGTTAATGAGGGATTATGGGAATTGATGTTTTTAAGATATCTTACATACTTGTTCTTCACTTCATTCTTGTGAGCCAATTGCTATCACCATAATCAAGGAACGGTGCGGACCAAACCAACGTGATCCGACCCCTCCACCAATCATCTCTGTGATGTTATTCAGCATGGCAGCGAGGTGACGAAGGCGATGAAGGAAAACTGTGCCACCCCCGTGACATTCTGGCGCCCTGGGCCGAACCGCGACGCCCTACGACTTCTGAGCCACCCCGGTCGTGCTGCCCATCGGCCGCCCCACCCACCGGTCGAACCGGCAATGCCACGTTGCACCCTGACCGAGCCGCACTTCAGCCGCACCACACCCCGGTTCCCATCAACCGTGACTCCTGCACCTCCCCCACTCCTCGCGACATCCTCCCGAGAGCCGGCCTAGCCGGCCTCCGCGCACTCCGGTGGCCCCATGAGTCTGCTGTCCATGCTCCCAGCGCGCCCCATGTACCTTGTGCCACCGCCAGAAAAACTAGCATGCTGGCCTCCACACGCCCCATGGCATCGCCATCCACGCCCCCAACGACGCCCTGGCCGAGCTGGCCTCTCGGCCCCTACCGCGCCACCCCGACACCATGCCGAGCCTCCCCGAGCTATCCCCTCACGACACCCTCCAGGCCGAGCCATGTCCTTGCAGTACCCTACAAGCTGAGCCGTGCCCTCGCGGTGCCCTATAGGCCGAGCCACCCACACAGCGACCTCTGGGCTGAACCGCCCTCCCGCCGACCCATGGCCGGTCCGCTCCCTTGCGACTGGTCCATGCACTCCCGGCTTACTGGGCTGAGCCCAGCGGGCCAGGCCGAACCTAATAGGATGGCCCACCCAACAGGCCGAAACAGACACAACGGGTCAGTCCTGGTCGACCCAGATCAGGTCGACCCTGACTGGGTCAGGCCGTGTCGGTCTGTCTGGGTCGGACCGGACCCAGGCCCACTACGACCCTTTACTTTCTTTTGGCCATATATTAGGCACCGACTATCCATTTGACGAACCGTCAACGACCCTGGTAATCTTGGAGCATGGAGGTCCCTTTTAGTATACCCCACTAGAGTTTGGTGTATAGTTGAGATACAGTCAGGTTGGATCGCGCAAGAATCCAACCGGGCCCCAGGGACTAAAAGGATAATATCTCATAGACCATGCGTCTTATTGACGCACCATCTATTGCGTTGAGACCACTATGACATGGCAGACCTTTGAGATATTTCTTAGTGGGACTTTGTGATAGTTGGAGTATCAACTAGTAGATCATGGAGAAGATCCTTCTAGAGATGAGAAGATAGAGTGCGGAGACCCAGTAGCTGGCTGAGACTTGATGAATACTGACCGATTGACTCGGAGTGAATGGACTAGCTCAGTGGGGAGCGCTTGGTTGTGGCGGAAGACCCACGGTGGAGGAGCCCCTGGTTGTGGCGGGAGACCTGATATAATCGAAAGGAGGAGTACCTCTATAGGCTATTAGGGGGATTACCCAGTTGTGGTGGTATACCCACGGCGGGGAGCGCCTTGGTGACGTAGCCGACCCAAAATACTAGACACGAGGAGTACCTCAGTAGTCCAGGGTTAGTGGGAAGCGCCTTGGTGTTGCGCCAGGCACACTGTACTTGATACAGGAGGAGTCCTCCAGCTGTTGTGGTTTTGATAATGTGAATAAAAATCCTGGTTGAGCGGAGTTAGTAACTTTTGTGTTTTATTCATGATTGAGATGGATTAATTGATAACTTAGTTATATGTATGACCATATACCTAAGTGGGGTTATCTGTTGATTTAATACTTTCTGGTTTATCCTTGTTGGATTTTATGAGACCTTGAGGGTCTCGAGGTCCCTACTGAGTATCATTATAATCACCCCTGCATGGGCTATTCCAACAAATCGTTGTGTTCGATGCAGATGACGGACAACGCTGACCGAGGCTGGGAGTACCAGGACTGGACGATACCCGGAGGTGGACCTTACGACATGTCGGTACATGGAGGACACAGAAATATGTGGAGTTATTTGGAGGGGAACTGTACCTACCCTTTAGGTAAGAACCTTAGTGGATGACCCAATGGCTGTTTTTCCTATTTCCTCAGTTGTACTTGTACTTTCAGTTTCTTGTACTCTCCAGTTGGGCTTGTATTCTAGCCCCTTTTTACATACTGTACTCACTTGTTGGTTATTCAGTTTACTCGTGATCGTATCTATTTTGTGTGTTCATAGGTTGTAAAGTCAATGTCTTCATAGTTTTTGTGAATTATGCCTTTGGTTCTAGTCGCCAGCCAATGGCCTATGGAAGGCAGGCTTGGGTTAGTCACGACCCGGGCTCCGGGGGATGGGTCGTGATGAACATGAGCAAGGAAACATAACCATGAATATTATACTAGTCTAATAATCACATGTTATATAAATAACTAATCTCATAATAATGTAATGAAATTTTTTGGAAATCTAAAACATACCATCATGGCCTCGGCCAATCCATTTAAAAATAAATGGTTAAGGCCTCAACTAAATATATATTTAAAAATAAATGGACAGGCCTCTACCAAATCCATATCTAGTTTGTCTCATGAAACCTACCGATAAATATAGGGGATATATATGGCCTCTCCCATCACTTAATTTTTCTAATTCATTCCTCATATGAATGGGGTGAAACATAAACAACATAAACATTCGTATTGAAAAACTAACATACAAAATGGGAATACTTTATCTATAAACCTTGAATGGTGTCAAAATTTCACATACACAGCCAATCCAAAACCTAAACCATTAAATGAAATTTGGTAAATTATATCATAATATATCAACCTCAAATAATTATAAGATCCAATAAGTATGTTATGTAGATGAAACTACTATAAAAAAGCATTATAAATTTATTGGAAAAAATATCCTTTTTTTACTTTGAAACCGTTTATTTAAAAGTTGTGAATTTATAAAAGAAAAAATATTATTTGAAATTAACTTTTTAAACTTTTAAATTAAGATTCAATTCATTAATGAATTATTGTGGCGGTAAAATCCTCTCATGCTGTACAAGTTAAAAAAACAGTCCCTTCATATTTTTGTCGAAAATTTCACTAAGTACGTCATTTGGAAAATGAAAAAAAATATTCCCTTCAAATTGTTTTATAAAAATTAAAACATGGGTAAAAATAATTTAATTTTTTGTAGGATAATTTTAATAATATTTTTGAAAACATATTTAAAGAACATGGATATGGATGATAATAATTTAAATGATTTTAGTGAAAGATTCTTGAGGAAAATAATATTTAAACATTCTAAAGTGTCCCGTACCACTTTGAAACATTTGAACTATAATACCCAACATTAATGTATTTTATTATAACATGAGAATAAGTTTATTTATGATATAACACGTTAAAGGAGAATCATATAAACGAAACCACAAAAATAAGTGGTTAATAAGGCATATATCTCATAGAAGTAAAAGTGAGACAGGAAACCCCTTATGAATTGAGTAACATTAGAATCATGAACCCTATAAAAATAAACCTCAATTAAAGATTTGAATATAATTAAATATTATAAATTAATTATATACCATTTCATAGGTCAGTATATACACCACACAAAATACGGGAGTGGTGAATATGGCATGTATCTCACAAAAATAAAAAGTGAGATGAAATTCACTTTCCTTACGATCCTGTTAGTAAAATATTATATAACATCACGTATATTGGTTTTAATAATGTTATTAACTTATATAATAACCTTATTAATATTTATTATACCATATATGATCTTATTATATTATTTTATCACCTACTTGTTGATAATATTTCATTATTACCCTTGTTTCAGGTGTTTAATGCTTCAATTTCCTATGAATGTATAGTCATGTAAGTATTGTTTCATATGAATAGGAAATACTTTATTCATATCCATAATAATATTATGTACATAAATATTATATTCACCCATCATATTTATTTATTTATAATCATTCATTAATGGTTAACATGGAGAATGAATCTTAACGCATCATGGAGATAGTAGGTTGTATGTACACACGAGTGAGAGTATCATTACCTTAATGGTAAAGTTATAATGAATTGGTTAGTATA
This sequence comes from Viscum album, assembly GCA_963277665.1. Taxonomy (NCBI): domain Eukaryota; kingdom Viridiplantae; phylum Streptophyta; class Magnoliopsida; order Santalales; family Viscaceae; genus Viscum; species Viscum album. The sequence continues at coordinate 981,307,783 of OY728126.1, forward strand.
TTAATTATAAATGATCAATATAATATCATATTTATTATTTATATCCACTATATCGATCATTATACCCATCCATATAATGTTGTGATGAAAAATAGATTATACCACTATGTGGAGATGGTAAGCCGTACCTACACACACATGGTGATATTATTTTTTGTAGGATAGATAAAAGGAGGATTATTGTTTTCACATAATCATAATAATATCTCATAATATATATGATACACTTTATTATATAAATAACATATGAATATGATGTTTAAGAAGAAATGAACATAAATGAATTGGTAAAACAATTACCTTCTCTTCATTGGACTTCCTTTGAATATCCTCTTAGGGAAACTAGGGTTAGTATTTTTATCATACCTTAACCTCTAAGATGTGTATATATATGTTGATAAGGTAAATGAGTTGGGTTTTATTGAGCTAGAAGGCTCAATGTGGCGTGAGGAAGTTGTGGAGGAGGTTCCCTTTTATAATTGAGGTGAGGGGAACTTCAGAAAAATCTCAAAATATTAAATTAATATAAATTATTTTTAATTTAAAAATCTCCAAAAAGTGAGTTATTTAGATGATAATATGATTATGGGTCTAAATAATCTCACTAAATAATTTTTATACATTTTTATTCCCCATTATTATCCTTACATTTGGATTTAACCCTTTGTTAAACCCTTTAACTCTTACTGTGAAAACATGGATTTTTACTCTTGAAGGGTCAACATGGACACAATAAAATGAAAAAGAACCTCAAGTGGATAATTAAGGACATATTTGACCTTATTATAGGCATTTTTATTAATTTTATCTTTTTATAAATTTTATATTATTTAATAAGATATTATTTATTTTAATGTATCATTAATGTCAATTTTGATACTATTCAATATTTGTCTTTTTAAAAATATCCTAAAAACAGGGAAAGGTAATTAATTGAACACAATTTCTATTTAAACAACTGGATAAGGCATAATAATTATGTAAAGGTAAATAAATGAAACACACTCCATTTAAATAATCACAAGAGCTAAGAAAAATAACTATGGATATTCTACGAGTCGAATAATCACATGTAATATAAAAACTAATATCATATTGATGGAATGAATAATGATAAATATCTGAAACATACTGACCAGGCCTCTTCCAATATATATAAATATAAATGGTTAAGGCCTTGGCCAAATCCACATATAAAATAAATGGGCAAGGCCTCGACCAAGTCCATATCTAGTTTGTCTCATGAGACATACCGATCCATCAAGGGGAAACAACAAGCCACGCTCATCCCTTACTAAGTGAAAGGAATTCCTCATATGAAAATGGGGAAATTTAAATAACATAAATATTCATATTAAAAAAATATCATACAAAAAATGTGAATAATTGAACCATAAATCATGAATGATATCAAAATAGAACATCCACATCCAAACTAATTCATAAACCATTCAAAAAAATAGAGTAAATGATATCATAAGATATCAAACTCAAATAAGGATACGATTAAGAATTTATGTTGAAATAGATAAAAATACTCTAATAAAATCATTACAACTTTCTTTATGAAAATTCCCTTTTTAATTTGAGATCATTTATTTAAAAGTAGAAAATTTATAAAATAAAATATTTTCAGTGAAAAACCCTTATAAACATTGAAAGAAAACATTAAAACATTAAGACATCATGACAATAGTAAAATCCACTCATGTCATATAAGTTGAAAAAACATTCATTCAGTATTTTTTTCAAAATATTCAGAAATTACCTTTTTTGGAAAGTGAAAATAATTTTCTTTTTAAACAATTTTATAAAAAGTCAAACATGGGTAAAAATACATTAACAATTTATAGGATAATAGTAAACAAATTTGGAAAACATTTTTAAGAAACATGGACATGGAAGATGATAATTTAAATTATTTTTTTAAAATAATATTGAAGAAAATAATATTTAAACATTCCAAAGTGTCCCAAAACACATTAGAATTTAAAATTAATTTATATTAATTTAATATTTTGTGAGTTTCTTATTGTGAAACTCATATCAATTATAAAATGTCACCTAATTTATCACTTCCTCAAACCACATTGTGTCTTTTAGATCAACCAACCCCTAACCATTTCTCTTCTCAACTTCTCTAGACATGTCCTAGAGGTTCTGGTCTTCACAAAAGACAAACCCTAGTGTCTATAAGATGAGATCCATAGGAAATATTTTTTCCCATTAATTATATCATTGTTTCAGCTCTCAAAAATTTTAAACCATGAATTAATTATTATTATTATATATATACTGTATATATGGATTTATAAAAATATATAATATTTGGAGGTAAGAAATTAAATGCATTATTTACAGAGACCGACGGTCATACGTACACATGAATATTACTTCCATTTCATTGTTTATTTTAAAAGAATAAAAATTAAATGATATATATATTATAATTATAGTAGAATATATATGTAATATATATCTCATATTTTTATTTAAATAATTTTTAATACATTCCATGTATAACATAAATGAATCACATCACTTTGGGGAGACGGTATTTCACACTTCCACAAACTATGTTATCATATTTATAAAAAATAGAAAGAATAATGATATGTGTTATAATATAATGAAAACAGAATAAAGGAATAATAAATATCATATATAAAATATATAAATATAGTTCCAATCATAATTCCCAACCATGAAAGGTGATAAAGGAAAAAACAAAAAATCATTGTTTTGTGAGGCGGTAGTTCACCATACACATAAATAGTATAGTCGTTTCTAATTACATGGAAGTGTGTGTTAGTATAGGTAGAACCCATAGAATAATAAAATCTAAGTAAATTGAGGATAATTATGTTATTATATAAAAATTTAATAATAAAAATTAAGGAGTGGGGAATTAAATAAAACTAAAGAGATCGTTGAATAACATTACCTCATTTTTAGGTAACTCCAATTGGTTAATATCAAAAGACTTCGTTGGTTTGATTTAATCCAAAATAAAATATTATAGGATGAGGGTAATAAGGACCCAGAATTAAACATAACTTATTCTAGTGGTTTTGAACTAGAATTCATATTTGAAGATCTTTTCAGTTTAGAGTTTGAGAGAATTAGGAAAAACTCTTACAAAGTAGAACCATACATTACATGTGGACACTTATAATCAATATCCTTTTTACCCAATAGAAATCCATCTTAAAATAAAACATGAATTCATTTTGAGACTTATATTCAATTATTTTATCATGACATTTTATTTGACCTTATCAATATTAAGACCAATGAAAAAAAATTTAAAACTTGGTGTGAGAATATAAGCTTAGTAAGGGATAAAAAAAGAAAGGAAACGATTAGTTCAGTAAAAACATGAAAAATAATATAAGGATTATCTTCATCATCAAAGTTCATTTATAATAAGAAATAAAACATTTTTACATGGAAAACAAACACACATTTTCTCAAATACAATCATTAAAACCCATAACAAGTAACTATATCTCATTTAGAAGACTTAGAGGATCATATACATAAAACAATTTCAATTAGAATAACAATACCTAAGACTTCCAATGAAATAGAGATATATATTTGGGATCACCCTTCATATAATCCATATTGTTCTCACCTGTGAGCTATAATGGGGCTCATCTCATCGTATAAGATATATTAGGCACACTCGTAAGCCATAATGGGGATAAACCCTTCATATAAGTTGTATTGGGATCACCCATTTCATATAATTATAAAGTAACATTTCTTGAATAAAACCCATTTCATAATAAAACCCTTCGAAAAACTATTTCAATCCCATATAAAAAACACTTTCTTATAAAAATACCTTTTTCATTTAAAAATTCATTTTTAATACCAAAACACCATTTTCATTGAATAACCATTTTCAATACCAAAATACCCAAAATGATAAATATAATTTTTAATATTAGGGAACATTAAATCTTAAAAATTAATATTAAAATAGACTAATGTCCATAATGGTGGAAAAATATTTATCATTGTATACATTAAGAATAAAACATTCTTTTTTTTCATTTTTCAAAATGTTCCATATAAAAACACTTAAAGATATCATTTTTTGAAAACCATTGAATGAAATTAAAAATAGACATAAAATTTAATTTATATTAATTTTATATCCATATAAATAATTATGTAAAATAATATCATGAATATTGACATGGAGGAAATCTTTCATGATTAAATCTTTAAACATTCACGGTTTCCCATACCACCTTGAACATTTAAATCATAATCTTCAAGAAATAATACATTTACCCAATCAAAAAATTATACAAATATAGATAATATATGGATATAAAATTTCATATTATCTATAAATAAACCTTATAAAAGTATAAAGGTGAATAAAACCAAGAAATTCCTGAATGAAAGGATATTGAGATGAAATCCATTACCCTGAGTCCGGCTCATCATATACAATATTTATATTCCTGAATAATAAACTTAGGTTAATTATTTACTTTCTTTAGAATTATTTTCAATTTTTTTTAATTTTACTTTATTTTTTATAATTATTACATACAACTACTTAAACAATTAATTTTATGTCAGTTGTTTGGACCAAATTCGGTTCATGTGTTAAAAATATATTTGGTAGTTAGATTATGGTCAATGGGGTCATTATATAAACATATACAAAATAATAATAATGAAATAATTATCATATTTATATATCAATTATACTTTCAAAACCAATCATTTATAAAAAGGGAACCAACATTATAATCATGTTGATAGGAGATCGTACGTACGCATAAGTAACATTTCAATTTTCAATGATCTTTATAGAATGAAGGTAAGTAACATTATATATTTGAATAATGATAATTAAATCATAAAAACCATGTTACATAATAATATTTACTTATATATATAATTCTTATGACATAAAAGGAATCACATTGCTCAAGGAGGTGGTAGTCCTCACGTCCACGAACGACGTTATCACATTTATAGTGTGTGAAAAGGGTAATAAAGAAAATGATATATTATATTTACAGTAAGATAATTATGTCATGAATATAATATGTATTTATTTTATGTCACATATGATTAATTAAACTCACCCTTAATATTTTCCATGTATTGTGTAAACTAATTACATCACCTTGAGAAGGCAGTAGACCACACATCCACAAACGAAATTATCATATTTACCAAAAATAAAAGGAATGAAAGAATGTTTTATATTATAATTAACAGAGCATAAATAAATAATAAATATCATATATATCATGTGAAAACATTGTGTCCATAAAAATTCCAACCATTATAGGTGGTAAATGAAAAAAACAATCATCGTTGTGCGAGGTTGTAGTTCGTCACACACATGAACGGTAAGTTCGTTACCCATTATATGGAAGTATGTGTTAGTGCAAGTTGAAAACTTAATATAAAAAAATATCAGTATATTTTATATACTTATTTTAATATATATATATATATGTAATAAAAATAATTGAATGGGTTTAGGTAATAATTAAGACAAAAATACTTAATAAAAAACGTTACCTCTTCTTCCAATGATCTCCTTTGATTAACACCATCAAACATTTATGGTGGGTGTTATGCATAAAATAAGGCCTATAGAATGTTATTATAGATTCTAGGAATTGATTTGGGAATATATTTTCCAATCCTTGTTGGTTTTGAAGTGTGAAGAAAATAGAAGAATGGTTCCCTTTTATAGGAGAGGGGAGGGGCACTCTTGGAAATTTTGAAAATATTAAATTAATATAAATATCTTTCCATATAAAAATGAATCCAAACTGATTTATTTAAAATATATAATGATTTTATGTTTAATCCCCTTTATCTAATTAAAATTAGATAATTTTTTACTATTTTTTTATCCTTATCGTTTTTTAACCATTATTTACTCTTACAATGATATCTTGTAATTTAAACTTTGAGGGTTAATATAATTAGAATAACATGCCAAACAACCATTAAATGAGTCATTGATGGAATGATAAGACTTATACAAACTATTTGGCTGAATCTTATATTTTTATAAATTTTATATCATTTAATAAAATATTATATATTTTAAAATATCATTATTATCAATTTTGGCACTATTCATTTCTTGACTTTTTTAAAAAATAATAAAAATATGATAAATTTGAATCAATTATTCTAACATGTCTCTAAAATTTTAAATTAATCCATATAATTCTTGAATGAAATTAATCATATTAAAATATATTGATTTAAATATTTTTACACACATTTATTTGATTCTTCTATTAATTAAACAATTGTTATATCATCATTGTGTCACCATTTTAAAAAATTATCTTATCACTAAAAATTATAAATATATTTCCATAATGTTGATAAACATTTTAGATTTATAAAAAATATTTATTTTTGATAATATAAATTAAATAATCCTATATAAAATATATTTTAATTCATAAAAGAAAGTGTGAAAAAATTTCCTTCTCTTTGAATAAAATGCTATAAATGTCCTAAAGTCATCAAAGTTGCTTCCATATGTCACAAAATTGGACCAAGGAATATTTTGGTCAAATATAAATTATCAAATAAATTTTTTACTAGTGTGAGGGTAATTTTATAGTATTTATAATATTACTTTTACCATAATTTACCTGATTTACCCTTAACCATGATAATAAAAATAAAAACAAATATTACTATTAATAATTTACAAAAGATAAGTTGAACCTATTAGAACATAAATTTCATACTGATTACAACCAGGTATTTATATTTTTCAAAATTCAAAACAAAAAAGTAGCTAAAATAAATTTAAAATTAATCACATTGATGGATCGAGAAAATGAGTTTTTTAAAGTAAAAATGTTAAAAAGATTACAAAGTTTTTATATCCAATTTCAATGTAAAATTTATTCCAATGATCTAGATTAGATTAATGGATAAAAATATGATTTAATTATACTTTAAAACCATTCCAAAATATAATTTACAACTATAACAAAATTTTATGAAAAATTAGTTTTCAACTAAAATGCATTATTTTTTTAGTATTAAACAACAAATTAAACTCATTAGAAAAAAATTAACCAACATGAATTTTGATACTCCTCTTTAAAAGAAAAAGTTTATTTTGTCAAATATAATTTATAAAACTATCAAAAAATTGATTTAAAATAGGTATTCCATCAAAATGGGGAAAAAATGTATTTTAGAAATGTATGTCATTGGATTCAATTTCACATTGAAATTGAATATAAATACATTTCAATCTATAGAACATTTTTACTTTAAAACCTGCTGTTTCATCCCACCCATGGGATTAATTTTCAATTAATTTATATAAATTCTATGTTTTTAATTATAAAAAATGGATTCCATATTTTTAATTAGAAGATACACATTTATTCAACATGTCCCTTTTATTTTTGTTCAAAATATAAATAGTAACATTGATAATTTTTATAACCGTGGTTAAGGGTAAAACATGTAATTAAGGGTAAAAATAATATTATTAATATTATAAAACTACCCTAAAATAGTTCTAACTTTATTTTATGAGATATTTTCGACAAAAATCATTGTTGGGATGATTTTATGTCCACTTTTCTCCACATGTAGGACTTAAACCCATTTATAATATTATATTCAATGAAAAGTAAATTTTGTCACACTTTTTTTTAACAAGTGAATTATTTTTTAATATTGGGATATAAAAGTGACACCTTTGAATATAAGTAGTAATTTTAAAGGTAAAATATTTATATACATCATGGTAATTTATTTATAAATTTTAGTGATAAAATAATTACCAAAAATGGTGACACAATGATGATGTAGTAATTATTTAATTAATTGAAGAATCAAATAAATGTTATTAAAAATATTAAAATAAATATAATCAGATAAAATTAATGTCATAGATGAATTTTATGGATGACTTTGAAATGTTATTGATAATTTAGTTTTTTTGTTTTCGAATTTATCATGTTGTGATGCTTTTTTTAAAAAGTAAAGAAATGAATAATGTAAAAATTGACGCTAATGATATTTTAAAATATAAAATATGTTATTAGATGATATGAAATTTATAAAAATATAATATTACACCAAATAGTTGGGATAATTATTATATGTTCATAATTTACTCATTTATTGGTTGTTTGACATGTTATTGTAATTATATTAACCCTCATAATGTAAATTATACGATATCACGGTAAGAGTTAAAAGAGGTTAAAACAAAAAAAAAAGATTAAAAAATAATAAAAACTCATATAATTATAATTTTTTAGTTATATTTGACCTAATATAATAATATATTCAAAATAAATTAGTTTTAATCCATTTGGATTAGATAAATAATTTATATTAACTTAGTATTAAAAATAATTCCAAGAGTGCCCCACCCCTCTCCTCTAAAAAGGGAACCCATTCTTCTATTTTCTTCACACTTCAAAATTTTTTTGGTCCAACAAATATATTACCAAATAATTTACTAGAAACCATAATAACATTATAGGGGCCTTAGTTCTGGGATAAGACCCTCCTTAGAGGTATTAAGGAGTTAATCAAAGGAGATCATCCGAGGAAGAGGTATTGTTTTTAATTAAGTGTTTCAGTTTTATTTTTCTTCTACTTCCTTAAAATCATATTAATCAATTATGAAATAAAAACCCTAGTATAATAAGTATACTAAGATTTTATTATGTTAATATAATCACTAAATCAATATCTACTTCCATAAAACGGAACAATAATTAATCGTTCATGCATACGTGTGAACTATCACCTCCACAAGCTGGTAAAATTCACTTTCCATTACCATCTCTAAATACTAGTTACAATGTAGGAATTAATGTTTATATATGATATTAATTAAATATTTATCATTATAAGAGGATAATATATCATTTTTGTTCTTACCTATCCATGCACATAAAAATGATAACATCGTTCGTGTGTACGTGTGAAATATCACCTCCATGAATCGATGTGATTCATTTTTAATCAAAAAAGCATATACATAATATATAAAAGTATATTTAAATGATTAATATTATGTTAATGGTATTTTGATAATTCAATAAATAAAATATAATATTTATCTTCATTTCATGATGATCATTTAAAAATGGAAACATTGCCCGTGTGTACGTACTGCTTACCGTCTCCATGATTGAAACATAGTCTATTTCTCATAACCATAATTAATGGTTTGATTTAAAATTATAATTTATGTATAATATTTATTATTAATTCCTGAATATTAATCTATATATGATGGAATAATGACAAATTTTACCATTGACATCATACGAAGTTCATTTTCGACTCAAGTACCGAACATCGACAAAATGTCTGACATGAACATAAATAATTAAGTAATTGTTATAACATGATAAAATGGTAATAAATGATAAAAAAAGAATATTTAAAATTAAAATTTTCATAAGAAATAAAATTATCAACACAGGTTTATTATTCAAGAAGAAAAAGTGAATACGTGATGAATCAGACTCAATGTAAGGGACCCTTTAACAAAAACATTAATTTAAATGTTTTACAGATTTAATTTTATAAAAATGTCTTTTTCAAGTCCATGTTTTCAAAATGGGTTTTATTAATATATTTATATATTAGTTGATGTTTTTGAAATATAATTATTATTAATTTATCTCTAATTATTCAAATTGGTATGGGACACTTTGATTCAAAAATCTCTTTTTAAATGTTTTAAATAAGTTTTGAAAATGTATTTTTTATTTAAATAACTTGAAATGTTTTATTATGAGTAAAAATGAAATTTTTTGATTGACATGTTGAAAATTTCAAGCTTTTATGTGTCAGTACTTAGAAATTTCATGGGTGATCCTGATATAATTGTAACAACCCGACCTCAAATATAACTTATTCTTGTGGTTTTGAACTAGAAATAACATTACAGAATATTTTTAGTTTCAAGTTTTAGATAATTAGGAAAAAAAATTATAATGTAAACCCATACAATAAATATGGACACTTATACTCAGTGTACATTTTTTCACTAAAGAAAACACTTTTAAAATAAAAAATGGAATTCATTCAAGACACATCTTCAACTTTTTCATCGTGACATATTCTTTTCCCTTATCAATCTTACGACCTATGAAAAAATTTAAATCTTATGTTGTTCACAAAATATTAGTAAGGGATAAAAAAAGGAAACTAGTAGTTTAATAAAAACATGAAATCTTACAGAAGGTTTACCTTCATCATCAATGTTCATAAAGAATCAGAAATAAAACATTTTCACATGGAAAAAAGAACATATTTTTTCTTAATTAAAATCATTAAAAACCATAAAAATTAACTAAATCTCATTTATGTCACTTATAAAATCATATAAATAAAACCCTTTCAAAACTATTTCAATTAGAATAACCATACGACCGATTTCCAATGAAATAGAGATCGATAATAGAGATCACCCTTAGTATAAGATATATCAGGCACAACCGTGAGCCATAATAGAGATAATCCCTTCATATAAGCTATATCGATCTCACCCATGAGTTATCCAAAGTTTTTAAAAGGAAACAATATGTTCAATAGCATATATGATACACCACTTCCTGCTTAAAATAACAACTAAATATTATTATTTAATATGGTAGTTATCACATAACCATTAGAATAGAGGGAATTAACAAGATTAAATTAATTATAAAAATATGGTTTAAAAATGTATTTATCATTAATTCATTGGTGAACAATTAATTATAAATGAAAGAAAACCCTTTTGAAAATAAAAGGAATTAATTTTTTAAAAAACTATTTAAATGGGAATAAGTGTGTTCTATACCAATTAATTAATAAATTTATCTTGTTGGATTATATTAATGATATATATATATAATAAATTTAATTTAATGTTTAACTTTCATCTTATGCTTTTTCAAGAAAAGAATTATAAAAAATCAATTTTTATAAATGAAAGAAGTATTTTTTAAAGGCAATTTTGTCGCCATTTGATAACTCACCTATTTTAAATATATTTTTTGACACTTTTAAAAATCATTTTTTCCCAAATAAACATTTTATTTTTAATCAAAATATCATAATTTACTTTGGTTGTAATATAGGTATTTTTATGATAAGTTTCTTGTTTTGATGAATAATCAAAAAAACAATGCATTTTAATTAAAAAACTACATTTTCATCAAATTCATTTATAGCGTTAAATTATATATTTAAATATATTTAAAGTATAATTATATTAATATTTATCATTTAACCCAATTTAAGTCATTGGAATCAATTTTACATTGAAATTGAATATAAATTCATTGTGAACATTTGAATGTTTTTACTTTAAAAACTCATTTTCTTATTGCATCAATGAGATTTATTTTTAATTAATTTATACCAATTCTAGGTGTTGAATTTGAAAAAAAATAATATCATATTTGGAATAATAAAGTTCAAGTTATACACATAAGAAAAATTTATTTATTTTTACATTATGAATAATAACTTTAGTAATATTTTTTATTATCACGATTAAGGGTAAATCAGGTAGTTAAAGGTAAAAATAATATTATAACTAATATAAAATCACCCTAACACTTATTATAATTTTATTTCTTGATTTTTTTGACATAAATATTCTCTGGGATGATTTTATTTCTACATTGAGTCATATATTGGATTTAACACTTGTATAGCATTTTATTAAAAGAAAAGTTAATTTTGCACACTTTTGTTTTTAACAAGTAAAATATTTTTAATATGGGGTCATGCACGGTATATAATTGACTATAAATTGTATTTGAAAATATAAAATATTTTTATACATAATTATAATTTATTTATAATTTTTATGAAATAAATAATTAAATTAAATAGAGACACAATGATGATGAAGAAATTGATTATTTAATGGTAGAATCAAATAAATTATATTAAAAATAAAAAAATAAATATAATTTGATAAAATTGATTCCATCCAAAAATTTTATAGATGAATTTAAAATTTAGAAGATTATTTAATATAGTTTCTTAAATGTATAAAGTTGTTATGATATTTTTAAAAACTCAAATAATGAATAGTGTCAAAATTGACATTTATGATATTTTAAAATTAATAATAATTTATTAAATCATATAAATTTTTTAAAAATATAAAATTAGTGAAAATTATTGGTATAAGTCTAAAAATTCCATTAATAAGTTAGTTTTTTTCATTCAGAATTTATTGTACTTACAGTAAACATCAATGTGTAAATTACATGATATCATGGTAAGAGTTAAAAGGGGATAAAAAAAGATAAAGATTAAAATAACTTCAAAACTAATCTAATATTCATTATATGAATTTTATTAGACCCAAAATCATAATATATTCAAAATATATCAGTTTTGAAAAATTGTAATTAGAAAATTAATTTATATTAATTAAATATTTTGATGAACTCCAAGAGTGCACATTCACTCTCTTATAAAAGAGAACCCATTATTCTCTATTACTCACACTTCTAAAACTATTTTGTTAGAAACATATATGACCAAAAAACTTACTAGAATCCCACAACACATTCTAGAGGCATTAGTTTAGCAAAAACACCCTCCTTAGGGTTGTTAAGGTTTTAATCAAATAAGATCGTCTGAAGAAGAGGTATCGTTTTTTAATTACAGGTTTCTATTTTATTGTTTCTTGCACTTCTTTAAAAAATAATTAAACCATGGTAAAATAATAAATCCAGTATCCTAAATATAGTTTTATTTTATTATTTTAATATCATCACTAAAATAAATTTCCACTTCTATAAAATTGCGAAATAATTAATCATTCACGTGTTGGTGTGAACTATCATCTCCACGAATCGATATAATTCATTTTCCATTACCATCTCTCAAGACTTTTTATAATGACAGAATTAATTTTTATATAATATATTAATGAAATATTTATTGTTATAAGAGGATAATATATCATTATTTTTCTTACCTTTCCATACACATAAAAATGGCAACATCGTTCGTGTGTACGTGTGAACTATCACCTCCACGAAGTGATGTGATTATTTTTTAATAACCACATCAAATTGATAATATATTTAAGTATATTTAAATAATTAATATTATATTAATGGTAATATGGTAATTATATAATGATAAATAATACTTACTTTCTTTAATGATCATTGAAAATTGGAAATGTTACTCATGTGTACGTACGACATACCATCTCCATTACTATAACATATTTAATTTTTCATATACATATTTAATAAATGGATTTAAAAAGTATAATTGATATATAAATGTTATTATTGTGTCATTAATGTTATTCTAGAGATGATGTAATTGTGACCAATTTGAATATTGACATCATACAAAGTTCATTTTCGACTTAAGTACTTAATATCGACAAAACATCCCACATGAACATAAATAATTATGTAATTTCTATAACTTGATAACATAGTAATAAGTGATATAAAAAGAATAATAAAAATGAAAATTTTATTAAGAATGTAAATTATTAACATAAGTATTTTATTTAGGAAGAAAAAGGGAATACTTGACAAATCGGACTCAAGGTAAGGGACTCTTTAACTAAAACATCTATTTAAATGTTTGAATGATTTATTATTATAAATAATTCTCTTTCATGTCCATGTTTTCAAAATGGGTTTTTATGAATGTTTTTATATGTACATAATTTTATAAAATGTTACGTTTTTTAGTTTCATTCAAATAATTCAATGTGGTATAGGGCACTTTGATTTAAAAATATCTTTTTAGATGTTTTAAATGTTCTTTGAAAGTGAATTAGTTATTCAATAAATGAGAATTTTTTCTTATGGGTGAAAATGAAATTTTGTGAGTTACATGTTGGAAATTTAAAGTTATTATGTGTTTTTATTATATAATAGTACATGGACATTTGATGGGTGGTTACGCTATAACCTCCAATGCATTGGGTACGAGAGTCGGTTGTATGGCTATTCCATTTATTAGAGTGACACGTATGGAAGTTGACCGTATGATTATTAAATATTTAAGTGTGACTTGTTTGGAATTAGACATCGTGGTTTTTCCATTTTAGTTTAATTATATCTCAAGTTATCTACTTATCATTTATATTCTTTCTTATGAGTTTTCATGAAAATCATTTGATTTTCAAAAGTTAAGATAATGGTATTTTTAAAACGATGATAACTTTTTTTAAGGCACAAAGGTATGTTTTTAAGGAAAATTTTAATGTGTTATCAATGGAATAATGGTTTTATTTCTTCATTTCCATTTGTGATCTTTTTTTTCTCATCATAAGTTTTAAAATTTCTTTCACAGGACTTAAGATAGGTAAGGGAAAAGAAGATTTCATGATGAAATAATTGAATATGTGTCTTGAAAATAAGTCATGTTTTTATGAAAGGGTTTCCTTTGGTGTAATATAATGGATATTGAGTAAAAGTGTCCACATGTAACATATGGGTCTACATTGTAAGAGTTCTTTCTAATTCTCTAAACATTAATGTTAAAATATACTCAAATGTGAATTCTGGTTCAAAACCACTAGAATAATTTGCATTTAATTATGGGTCCATAATGTTGGTATCAATGGATGGTTTGAATAACATTGTAAATTTGGATGTTTTATTAAGAGTTATTGATATAAATAAGGGTATATAATTTTTTGGTTTATCATAATTTTGGTATCATAGAAACCCCTTTTGAGGCTTTAAGTTATGAAATTTTATGGTGATTAACAGTATTTTTAAAGACAATTATTTTTTAGTTAATTATAGGTTATTACTTTTTACGATGTAAAATTAATGGTATGAGATAACCTTTGAGGTTAAAACATGTTATGATAATTTTTGAGGGTTGCATCACATTATGAGAATATTATAAGAGTTATATTGTTTTAGAAAAATAACCACCCACAGGATGGGTGGCAACTCGTCACATCTAGCAAGACTGCTGGAATGAAACCCACAATCGAAGGGAAGAAGGGGTTCATCATCTATTTTCTTGATTTAATTTATGGATGTAGAATAAGTTGATTATTGGGAAACAATATCATATTTCAAAATGATTTAGTTATTAATTGATTAATGTTATTTCGGTAGATGATCACTATTATGGAAAATAATATAAGTTTAAGGAAAACAATATATTATGGGGAATAATGTTTGAATTGTATTTTGGTGTCAAATATGATTTTATTTTTGACTTATGATGATTCATGTTATTTATATAAATGGTTATAATATCTTTAGGATTATGTGATTTAGTCAATTAATTTTTTTGTTTCAGATATTAAGAGTGATTGATGTTGGTTGGAAGATTATGTGATCCAATCCTTTTGAGTTTTGGGTTTCAATATTTTTTTGGGAAATATATTTATTTTCTGAATGATATTTGTTGAACTTTGGGCATTTTAGTTGAATTTTTGATATTTATGTAGCTTTCTGTTATTTAATGTTTTATCCCTTTTACAAAATTATCTTATATTATCCTAAAATATTTGTATTTGGTTAGTTTATAAATATGAGAGAAATATAAAGTTAATATTTTATGGATTATGTGAGTCTCAAGAAGTTGATTCTAGTGCTTTAAGTGTGAAAAAATCATCTTGAATACTAATCATTTGGAGAAAAAGATGAGTTTGTGGTGAAAATTTATTAAAGGATAAAACTCTAATTTTAATGTAATTATATTTACTTATGTTTCTAGTACAAGAATTCATAAATTATTTGAAAAATATTTTAAAACAAAAACTTTACCAATTTAATTTTCTTACTAAGAAATCAACGTTCTTTTAATCAATCACAGATTTAGGGTTTTGCGATTATTAAAATTCTCACAACCATCTTCTCTATCAAACTCTATCAGAACTTGATCGTTAATTTTATCTTCCATGTATATGTTTTCCAATATGTGTCCCTATTATGTGTCCTTTTTTTACTTCTCTTTCTTTCATTTAAAGTGGATGTTTTATTAATCCTTTTCTCGATGTGGGATTAAGAAAACAAATTTAGAAATGTAAAAGCACTAGTTTTTTATCCTGAGTTCAAATTGAAAGGATACAAATTATTAAAGGTGGGTTAGAATTTAAAATACCATGTTTTTAAAAAGGAAATACTATATTCAATATAATAAAAGATATACCACATCAAGTTTAAATGAATAATTAAAAATTATTATTTAAATGATATTGTCATAACATAGTCGTTAGAATAGAGGGAATGAATAATATTAATTTAATTATAAAAACATAGTTTACACATGAATATATAATGAATTATTTTACATGTTAATTATAAATTAATGTAAAACCCTTGGTAAAATAAGAGAAAATGGTTTTCTAAAAAACTATTTAAAAGTGAAAAATGTGTTTTATACTAATAAATAACCAAATCACACTTGTTAGAATATATTAATGAAATGTATATATAATATACTAAATATAAATTTTAATGTTAATTTTTCGTTATTTCTAGAAATGATATATGAATAAATCTAATTTTATGCATAAAAATAATTATTTTTCAAAAAAAGTAATTTGCTGCATTTTGATGGCACACCTGCTTTTAAATCTATTTTTTTGATAATTTTAAAAATTATATTTGAAAAAGTAAAATTATTATTTGAAACTGGTGTATCAAAATTTACTTTGGTTTAGTTTTTTTTGTATTTTTCTAATGAGATTTATTTTTTAATTAATAGTTAAAAAATAATGCATTTTAATTGAAAACTGATTTTCATCAAATTTATCTGTAGTATTAAATTTTTTATTTGGTTAGGTTAAATTATAGTTAAATCAATTTTTAATCATTTAATCCAATTTAGGTCATTGGATTGAATTTTACATTGAAATTAGATATAAAAACTATGTGATGTTTATAAAGTTTTTACTTTAAAAAATCATTTTCTCATTCCTTCAATGCGGTAAAATTTTAATTAATTTATTCGAATTATGTGTTTTGAATTTGAATTTTTTTTCAATATTTGGAATTATAGCATTATAATTATGTAAAAATGCCCATTTGGTTTTTTGATATTATGAATACTAGCTTTAGTAATATTTTTTATTAGTACGGTTAAAGGTAAATCGAGTAATTACAGGTAAAAATAATATTATAAATAATATAAAAATACCATAAAAGTTATTATAATTTAATTTTATGGGTTTTTTTGACAAAAATATTCCTTGGGATGATTTTATGACCATTTGGATCCACTTGGAGGACTTTAACACTTTTATAGTATTTTAATCAAAGAAAAGTCAATTTTGTCTCACATTTTTTTTAACAAGTGAAATATTTTTAATATGTGGTTATATAGAGAATATATTCAACTATATATAGTATTTATAAATATAAAATTTTTCCATAGATGATGGTAATTTATTTATAATTTTTGTGAAATAAATAATTAAATTAAATGGTGACACAATAATGCTGCATTAAATATTTAATTAGTAGGAGAATCAAATAAATGATATTAAAAATATTAAAATAAATATAATTTTATATAATGTATGTCATACACTAATTTTATAGACTAATTTGACATTTTAGGGATGCGGTAATAGAGTTTGTTTGAAGATATCATGTGTTTAAGATTTTTTTAAAAAGTCAAGAATTGAATAGTGTCAAAATTGAGAATAATGATATTTTAAAATATAAAATATTATAATAAATGATATAAAATATAAGGTTTGACAAAATAGTTTTTCTAAGTCTTATAATTTCATTAATGACTCATTTATTGGTCCTTTGACATGTTATAGTAATTATATTAACCCTGAAAGTGTAAATTACATGATATCACAGTAATAGTTAAAAGAGTTTCAAACAAAAAGATAAGGATTAAAAAATAGTTGAATATAATTTTAATTGGGTGTATATTATTTGACTCAAAATAATCATATCTTTGAAATTAATCATTTTGGATCCCTTTTTATCAAAAAATTAATTTATATCAATTTAATATTTTCAGTCAATCCAAGAGTGCCCAACCTTTTTCCTAAAAAAGGTAACACGTTATTCTAAAAACTTCACACATAAAAAGGTATTTGCTTCAGCCAATATCATACAAAATATCTTTCTTGAATCTATACCCACATTCTAGAGGCCTTATTTTAGGCATAAAACCTTTCTTGGAGGTCTTAAGGTGTGAATAAAAGGAGATTATCTGAAGAAGAATTATCGTTTATAATTAAGCATTTCTATTTTATTTTTCCTTCCACTACCTTCAATTATTATTCATACATTTTGAAATAATAATTCCAGAATCCTATTTATTGTGAGATGATTTTATTTTAACATCATCACCTAAATACATCTCCACTTCTATTAAATAAAAAAAATTAATTGTTTTTAGCACGATTAAACTATCACCTTCACGAACTGATATAATTTGTTTTCCATTACTATATCTCTAGATAGGTTAAAAAGATGAAATTAACATATATATATGATATTAATAACATATTTATAATTATAATTGAATAATATATTAATTAAGTAATTACTTTCTATACAAATAAATTGATACCGTCGTTTGTGCGTACGTGGGAACTATCACCTCCATGAAGTGATGTGATTCATTTTTAATAACAACATAATAGGTATAATATATATATATGAATGTATATTTAAATTATTAATATGATATTAGTGATATTATTATCATTCTATAATGATTAAATAATACTAAACTTTTTTCTATAATGATATTGAATATTCAAAACGTAACTCATGTGTATGCACAGTCTACCATCTCCCTGATTAGAATATTGTTCATTTTTCGTAACCATACATAATGGTTTTATTTAAAATTATAATTTATGTATAAATATGATAACCATGTAATGAATCTTATTCTAGATATGATTTACTAATGACCAATTTTACTATTGACATAATATCAATTCATTTTTTACTAAAGCATTGAATATCATCAAAACGCCGGATGTGAGCAAAAACAAATAAGTAATTATTATAATATGATAATAAGTGATATAATAGGAATAATAATCTTTAAAACGTTTATCTAGAAATTAAATAATTAACCTATGTTTATTTTATAGGGTGATAAACAATGTACATGATGTGTCGAACTCAAGGTAAGGTATTTTGTCTCTGTCCCTTTTTGGTGAGGAATTTCATGATGACATGCACATTTATTCATTTACAAGGCATATATATAGCTAATATGACACTTCATATCCACATTTTGTCAATAATAATTTTATTTAATATATTATAAAAAGTTAATATTTTTTTGGGATTAATATTTAAATGTTCAAGGTGGCAGGAGACACTTTGAATGTTTAATGATCAATCCTTTCTCTATTTCAATATTATTAATATTTTTTATTTATATGGAAATAAATGGACTATAAAAGTGATTTTATTTCCATTTTTAATTTCATTCATATGTTTTCAAAAATAAATATTTTTATACGTTTTATATGGAATTTTTTGACAAAAGAAAAAAATAATGTTCTATTCTTAACCTATAAGTTGAAAATGACTTTTATATCGACATGACCATTATTTTATTTTCATATTAATTTTTGATATTTCTTGTTACCTTAAAATAAAAACATATTAAGGTGTTAATCAATGGATATCATCCAAAGGGTATGTATAGTTTTTAATTAAGTGTTTTTATTTTATTTTTTCTTCCTCTTCCATTAAATATTATTCCACCATGATGAAATAATAACTCTAGTAAACTCAATATATTTAGATGTCATTATGTTAATATAATCACCTAAATCCGTCTACACTTCCATCAAATGGAAAAATAATTAATCATTCATGTGTACGTGTGAACTATTACCTCCACAAATCGATATAATTATTTTTCTATCAATGTCTCTAAAGAATATTTATAATGATGGAATTAATATTTACATATAATATTCATGAAATATATATAATTATAAGTAAATAATATATCAGTTATGTTTTAACTTTACATACAAATAAAAAAAATAATTTCTTTCATGCATATGTGTGAAATATAACCTCTACGAAGTGATGTGATTCATTTTTAATGACAACATCACATGAATAATATATATATTTGTATATTTAAATAATTAATATGATATTAATGATATTATGATCATTCTGGAAAGATGAAACAAAACTAAACTTCTTTCCATAATGATCATTGAAAAACTGAAACTTTACTCATGCATACGTATGTCCTACCATCTCCATGATTATAAAATTGTTTATTTTTCATAACTGAACTTAATGGTTTTATTTAAAACTATAATTTATATAAAATGATTATAACCATTTAATTAAGATTATTCTATATATGATGGAAAAATGACCAATTTTACTATTAACATCATATCATGACATTTTATACTCAAGTATAAAATATTGTTAAAATGCATGACGTAAATATAAACAATTAATTAATTGTTATAACATGATAATAAGTGATGAAAAAGGAATAATAAAATTTAAAATTTTTATCAGGAAAGTAAATAATATACATAATTTTTATATTAAATAATATAAATATTTTATGTGACAAGTCATACTCAAATTAAGAGATTCTTTAACAAAAACATCATTTTCATTTTTTAAAACATTTTTGTTCTAAAACTCTATCTTTCATGTCAATGTTTTCAAAATGTTTTTACGAATCTATTTATATGGAAATAAATGTTTTAAAATTTTAAAATTTTGAATTTTTCTCAAATTATTCAATATGGTATGGGACACTTTGATTCAGAAATATATTTTAAAATGTTTTAAATGGGTTTTAAAATTTTTTGTTTATTTTATTAACATGAAATTATTTATTATGATTGAGAATTAAATTTTATGAGTGACATGTTGAAAATTTAAAGATTATATGTTTTTGTACTTGTACATTTCACAGGTTATCCCAAAATAGATTATATGAAGGGTGGAGCCCCATTATATCTCACAAGTGAGCCTGATATATCTTATAGAAAGGGTTCAGACCCATTATTGCTCATGAAAAACTGGTGATACCGATATAGAATATACGAAGGGTGGGCCTCATTATAGATCTATAATGAATTGGGTATTCCAATGATAGAAGTTGACTGCAGGGTTTTTCCATTTATAAGGGTTAATGTAAGAGTGATATGGTAATGATGTACCAAGGCACCTAAGTGATTATTCTATTCTTGCTAATCAGTTTTTAAAAAATGGGTTTTAATGGGTTTTCATGTTTTCACTAGACTAATGATTTTCCTTCTTTATGTCACTTTCTGAGATTTTTGAGCTCATCCTATGTTTTTAAAATATTTTTCACTAGAATTAAATATTGTTAAATAAAAATTAAATTCCACGATGAAAGTATTGAAGATGTTTCATGAAAATAAACTATGTTTTTAAAGGGTTTCCTATAGTGGATAAAATGGAAGTGTCCACTTGTAATATATGGGTTTAATTTTTAAGATTTTTTCCCAATTCTCTAAAACTATAAATTAAAAATATTTAAAAAAGTTAATTCTAGTTCAAAAACTATAAAATATTTAATGTTTATGGTTGGGTCCTTAAAAAAAATCATTGTGAACATTTTAACGATTTTACTTTAAAAACTTGTTTTCTTATTCTTTCAATGGGATTAATTTTTAACTAATTTTTTCCAATTATGTGTTTTGAATTTGGAAAAATGGATTCCATATTTTTAATTATAATGTCTAAATTATGTAAATTGGTCCCTTTTATTTTTGGAAAATAGGAATAGTAAATTTAGTAATTTTTTCATTAATATGGTTAAAGGTAAAACAAGTAATTAAGGGTATAAATAGTATTATAAATATTATAAAACTACCTTAACACCTCCCCTAATTTTATTGGATGAGTTATTATAGACAAAAAGATTCCTTGGGACAAACTATAAGGACCCAGCCTTAAGCGTAACTTATTATAGTGGTTTTGAACTAGAATTCAGATCCGAGGATATTTTCAGTTTAGAGTTTTAGAGAATTAGGACACACTCTTACAAAGTAGACCCATAAATTACATGTGGGCACTTATACTCAATATTCATTTTGTTCAAAAAAAGTAAACCCTTAAAAAAGAAGACTTATTTACAATACACATCATCAATTCTTTCATCATAACATCTTATTTTCACTTACCAGTCTTAAGACCTATGAAAAACATTTTAAAACATGGGATGGGTACAAACATATCAGTAAGGGACAATGGGAAAGAAAAACACTTGTCCTGTGAAAACCTATATAACCTTTTCTTAAAATAAAACATGCATTTTTACCTTGAAAATAATATTATCATTTCAAATACATCATTATATTACCTTTTGAGAACAACAATATTTTTGTGGAAACTCATAAGAAAACATATAATATATAAGTAGGTAACTTGGGAAATAATTATACTAAAATGTATTAACCATATGGATGACATACATACATGTCACTCTTAAAAATTTAATAGAGATATGACTAACTTCCATACATATCACTCTAATAAATGGAATAGTCATATGGCCGACTTCCATACCTAATGCATTGGACGTTATAACATAACCACCCTTCCTTGGTTTATCACGATACCACTTACAAAATTTCCAAGTACTATTATATAATTATAACACATAAAATCAATAAATATTGAACATATTAAAAAAAAATTCATTTTTTATCATAATAAATCATTTCAATTTATTAAATAACCATACCATTTTCAAAACTGATTTAAAACATTTAATAATATATTTTTAAATCAAAGTGTCCCATACCACATTGAATCATTTGAAAGAAATTAAAATATTAAAATTTTAAAACATTCATTTCTATATAAATACATTAATAAAAACCATTTTGAAAACATGGATCTGAAAGAAAACAATTTATAATAATAAATCATTAAAACACTTAAAACGATGTTTTAATTAAAGAGTCACTTACCTTGAGTCGGAGTCATCACCTACAATATTTATATTCCTGAATAATGAACATAAGCAAATTATTTACTTTCTTCAGATAATTTTTAATGTTTATTGGTCCATTTATATCACTTATTATCCTATTATAATAATTACAAAATTATTTATGTTCATGTTGGATGTTTTATCGATATTTGGTACTTGAGTCCAAAATGAACTTGGTATGATGTCAATAATCAAAGTGGTCATAAGTCCATAATATCCAGAATAATATTCAGGAAATAATAATAAATTATATATATAAATTATACTTTTAAATCAAACCATTAATTATGGTTATGAAAAATGATCTACATTAAATTCATCGAGACAATAAGTCGTACGTACGCATGGGTATCGTTTCCATTTTACAATGATCATTATAGAAAAAGGTAAGTATTATTTTATCTTATTATAATTATTAAAATATCATTAATATAATATTAATCATTTAAATGTACATATATATATATATATATTATCCATGTGATTTTGTGATTAAAACTGAATTACATTGGTTCATGGAGGTGATAGTTCACACATACTCATGAACGACATTATCTTTTTTATGTGCACGAAAAGTAAGAACAATATTGATATATTATTATATTATAATTATAAATATGTCATGAATATAATATTTAAATAATAATTCCATCATTATAATCAGTCTTAATATAAGATAATGGAAAATAAATTATATCAGTTCGTGGAGGTGACATTTCACACGTACGCACAAACAATTAATTATTTTCCTATTTGATAGAAGTAGAGATGGAATTATGGGATGATATTAAAATAATTAAATATAAGTATATTTTTGATACTAGATTTATTTTATCATTATGGTATAAAAATATTTGAAAAGATAGGAATAAGAAATAACTTAGAAACACTTAATTAAAAAACGATACCTCTTGTTAAGATGATATCCTTTGATTAAGACATTAACACCTATAAAGTAGATGTTATGGATGATATAAGCACTTTATAATGTGGGTATCGATTTTAGGAATAGATTTGGCCATATCTTCATTGAACCCAATAGGTTTTTAAGTGTCAAGAAAATAAAAGAATGGGATCCCTTTATAGGAGAGGGGAGACACACTCTTGGAATTATTCAAAATATTAAATTAATATAAATTAATTTTCAAATAAAAATAGATAACAACTGATTTCTTTAGAATATATGAATAATTTTGGTTGAAAATAATTAGTAAAATAAAAAATAGATCAGTTTTTTCTATTTTTTAATCCTTATATTTTTATTCTAACCCCTTTTAACTCTTTCAGTGATATCATGTAATTTAAACTTTGAGGGTAAATAAAATTACTATAACATGATAAAATAGATAAATCAATTATTTATGATATTATAATACGTATACCAACTTTTTGGATGAATATTAGTTTTTATAAATTTTATATCATTTAATATAATATTTTATATCCTAAAATGTCATTAGTATCAATTTGACAGTATTCAATTCTTGACTTTTTTAAAAAATCATAACAACATGAGAAATTCTAACCAATTACTAAAAAATATCACTAACATTTTAAAGTCATCCATAAAATTTGGGGATGACATTAATTATATCAAATTATATTTATTTTAATATTTTTAATAATATTTATTTCATTCTTCCATTAATTAAACAATTATTACATCATCATTGTGTCACCATTTTATGTAAATATTTTATCACTAAAAATTATAAATAAATTACCATCATGAAGATAAATAATTTAGATTTAAAATTTCAATTTACAGTTCAATATATCCTTTGTATAACCTCATATTAAAAATATTTCACATGTTAAAAATAGAAGTGTGAAAAATTTGATTTTCTTTGAATATAATATTATAAATGGGTTAAAGTCTTCCAAGTGGATCCAAGTGGTCATAAAATCATCCCAATGAAGATTTTTTTCAACAATAAACCATAAAATAAAATTATGATAAGTTTTAGTGTATTTTTTAAATATTAATAATATTATTTTTACCATTGATTACCTGTTTCACCTTTAACCATGTTAATAAAAACAATTACTAAAATTACTATTCATAATTCCTTAAAATTAATGGTATATCATTACATAATTTTGAAATTGTGATTCAAAATATGGAATCCATTTTTAATAATTCAAATCATATATCTGAAGGAAATTAATTTAAAATTAATCCCATTGACGAAATGGGAAAATGAGTTTTTAATGTAAAAACGTTCAAAAGTTCATAATGTTTTTATATCTAATTTAAATATAAAATTGATTCCAATAAAATAAATTGTATTAAATTAAAAAAATGATATAATTATACTTTAAAACCATTCAAAAATATAATTTAACAATATAAATAAATTTTATGAAAATGTAGTTTTAAATTAAAAATGTAATATAATTTCACTATTCATCAAAAAATGAATCTTATCAGGAAATAAAAAAAATGGAATAAAAGTAGATTTTGGTACTTATATTCAAAATAATAAGTTTATTTTTTCAAATATAACTTATAAAAGTGTGTAATAAAATATTTAAAAGAGGTTCACCATCAAAAGATGACAAAATTGCGTTTTTTGAAAAATACTTTTTTATGTGTAAAATTGGATTTGTTCATATATCTTGTCTAGAAAAAAAAGAGAAAGTTAAGCATTAGATTTAATATATATATATATATATACATATATATTTCATTAATATAATCCAACAAAAGCAATTTGTTTATTTGTTTTTATAAAAACATACTTTTTGAGCATTTAAAGAGTTTTTTCATAAAAACATTTTTTATTTTAAAAATGGATTTATTTTGAGTTAAAATTAATTAGTCACCCAATAATTAATTTTTTAATCATTTCAAAACCATTTTTTCATAATTCAATTAATCTTATACATTCCCTCTATTAAAATGGCTATGAGATAACTACCATATTAAATAAAAAAATAAATTGTTCATTTAAGATCGATGTGGTGTATCATGTATGCTATCAAATATTTAGAGAATTTGGAAAAAGTCATAAAAAAGTAGACAGATAAATTACATGTTAAAACTTATAATCAATATCCATTTTCCCACAAAATTAAACCCTTTTAAAAATAAAACATTACTTCCTTTAGAGACAAAACTTCAATTATTTCATCATGAAATATTATTTTACCTTACCAATTTTAAGACCCATGAAAAGAATTTTAAAATGTTGGATGAGCCAAAACATATCAGTAAGGGATAAAAAAGAAAGGAAACTGTTAGATTAGTAAAAACATGAAGACTCATAAAAGGTTTACCTTCACCCTCAATGTTCATTGAGAAAAAAAAGAAACATTTTCACATGAAAAAAACACACATTTTTCTCATATATAAGCTTTAAAACCCATAATAAGTAACTAAGTCTCATTTAGTTGACTTAGATCATCATATAAATAAAAAAAAATTCAAAACCACTTTCAATTGGAATAATGATACGACTAAATTATAATTGAATGAATATCTATAATGGGGATCACCCTTCATATAAGCTATATCAAACTCACCCATGAGCTATAATGGGGCTTATCCCTTCGAATAAACTATATTGGTCTCATTGATGAGCTATAATAGGGATCATCCCTTTGTATAAGCTATATCAGTCTCATCCATGAGCTATAATAGGTTTCATCCTTTCGTATAAGCTATATCATTATCATTGACGAGTTATAATGGGGATCATCCCATTTTATAAGCTATATTGGTCTCATTCACGAGTTATAATGGGGATCATCCCATTTTATAAGCTATATCAGGATCACCCATTTCATTTAATGAAAAATTACTATTTCTGGAATACAACACATTTTTTCATAAAACCCTTTGATAAACTCTTCTAATCCCATATGAAAAACACTTTTGTATAAAAATACCATTTTCATTTAAAAATCAATTTTCAGTACCAAAACACACCTTTCATTGAAAACCAATTTTCGATACCAAAATACCAAAAATGAAAAATATGGTTTTTCATTTAATGAAAAATAAATATTAAAAATGAATATGAAAATAGAATAATGGTCATGAGAATAGAAAAGTCATTATAACCATATACATTAAGGTTAGAGCATTCTTTTTGTCATTTTTCAAAATGTTTCATATAAAACACATAAAAATATTATTTTTTTAAAACTAATTAATGAAATTAAAAATAGATATAAAATTAATTTCATAGTAAATTTGTATCAATATAAATAAAAATAATATCAAGAATATTTAAATGGAGAAAGCATTATATATTTAAACTTTCAAAGTGTCTCATACCACCATGAACATTTAAATCATATTCCCCATAAAAGAATAAATTTTAAAAATAAATTAAATAACATGATTATATATAAAATATGGTAATGAAATGTCATATTATATATATATAATCCTTATAAAAGAATAAAGATGCATATCATCGAGAAATGCCTCAATGAAAAGAGATTGAGACGAAATATCTTACCTGAATCCTGATTCATCATTTACGTTATTTATCTTCCTAAATAATAAACATTGGTTAAAATTAAATTTATTTATAACCTTTAAATTTTTTTTATTTATTTCAAATCGCTTATTATCTTTTTATAAAAATTACTTAATTATTTATGTTTACGTTGGACGTTTTGACGATATTCGGTACAAGAGTCCCAAATAACCTTAGTATGATGTCAATAGTCAAAGTGGTAAAAATTACATCATATAAAGAATAATATTAATGAAATAACAATCAATTTTATACATTAATTATACCTTGAAATCCATCCATTACATATGGACGTGAAAAAAAACTATGTTACAATCATAGAGATGGTAAGTCATACATACGCATGAGTAATCCTTCCATTTTTCAATGATAAATATGGAAATAAGGTAAGTATAATTTTATATTTCCTAAATGATAATAATATAACTAATATAAAATAAGTAATTTAAATATACTTTTATATGTCATCCATGTGTTGCGGTGATAAAAAATGAGCCACATTTCTTTGTGGAGGTGATAGTTCACACGTATGCACGAAAAACATTATCATTTTTATGTGCATGGAATGTAAGAAATTAATTGGTATATTATTATCTTATGATGATAAATATTTCATTTGTATCATATATAATAACTAATTCCATCATTATTATGAGTCTTGAGAGACGATGATGGAAAATGAATTATATCAGTTTGTGGAGGGGATAGTTCACATGTACGCACAAAAAATTAATTAATTTACCATTTTATTGAAGTGAATATTGATTTAGATAATGATATTAATATAATAATATCGCATTATATTTATAATATTGTAGTTTCTATTTCATCATGATTGAACACTATTTTAAGGAAGTGGAAGAATAAATAAAATATAAACACTTAATTAAAAACGATACCTCTTATGCAGACGATATCAATTGATTAACACCTTAAAACCTATATAGAGGATGTTATACATAATCTAGGGCCACTATAATGTGGTTATGGATTATATTAAGGTATTTGGTCAGATTTTTGTTGAACCAAAACTATTTTTAAGTGTGAGTAAAAGAGAAGAATGGATGCCCTCTTATAAGAGTGGGGAGAGAAACTCTTGGAATTCTCGGAAATATTAATTTAATATAAATTAAATTTCTAACACAAATGGATCCAAACTGATTTATTTTAATTATATGATGATTTTGTGTTGAATAAAATTCATCCAATAAAGTTTTGATAAGTGTTGACAATTTTTTAATCCTTTTCTTTATAATTTAACCCCTTTAACTCTTAGCATTATATCATGTAATTTTCACTTTTGGGGTTAATATAATTACTATAAAATAAAAAAAAGACCCATAAATGAGTCCTGAATTATATTAACCCTCAATGTGTAAATTTTAAGAACACAAAACTTCATTTTATGTATGGATCTTGATTTCAGGTGTTTTTGAGGAAGAATGATGATTTTGGAAAATTTCTAAGTACACTCAGTTTACTCTTGAGTATAGGCCGTGTACCCAATTGCTACGTGTATCCATATACTAGCTAGGTACATGGCTGTGTTGTTTACCTAAATTAAGGGATGGTTAAGGCATATACATGACACTTAAATTAAATAAACACACCGTGTACTTTTATTTTTATTTGATTAATCAGACCAGGGTTGCATCTCATCTCCCAAACAATCTTCTTCTAACCTTGTTTCATCCAGGAGTGATTGAGAGAGACAATCAAAGTCCAAGCCACTTTTTCTCCATCCACGGTCCGATTTAAATTTTTTTGGGTGAGTTGGATTCCCACCGGTGAGTTCTCTATTTCCCTGGTGCCTATCTTAGTGATTTCTCCTATCTCTCGAGTTATTAAAGGTTGAACATTTTTGTACATTTCTATAGATCTAGGATGTTCTAGGCTGATTGAAGGGCCTAATTTCAAGATTTTGTTTTACAACATCATGGTAGGTGGTTTGTTGTTTTACGAAGTTTTTCTATGAGTTATATATTCCTAAGTGCTGATTACCCCTGATTTAGGTATTTTTTGTTAATGAATTGAACCCTGTGATCATCTACCATAGCTTGATTAATAAATTAAGGGTTTTTTTAGGTTTTTATGCTAAATTTAATTTTTAGGGAACACCCCATGGGTGAATTTACTTGTTTGAATGTTTATGACCATTTGGTCCAGGTTGCCTATGAGGTGGACCTTGTTTCCTTACCTTGCTTGTTAGGTTGGAACTTATTGCTTATTGTTGCTTGTTAATTGATTGTGTTATGAATTGTAAATGCTTATACCTTTAATAATTGATATTAATTTGTGCTTATAGGTATTATTTGTGTATGATTTTATTGTATAGGGCTGTGAGAACATGGTGTAGTTAGACCATAGAGGGAATTGCCGTTGAGGGATTCCCTAGAGTATCTATTATATTAACATTGTTAGACCATAGGGGGATAGATGATGAGTTCTCCCTTAGAGTGTCTATAGTATACCATCATGAGACCATATGGGGAAAGGACATTGAGTGCTTCCTCAGAGAGTCTATAGTTTACCATTAAAAGACCACAGAGGGAATTGACGGTGAATGCTTCCTCAGAGAGTTTTTTTTTGTGATACCAAAAGGGTTAGACTATGTGATATTTTCTAGAGGGTCGTTATATCTTTATTGATTTGATGATATGTCAAAATTAAGGGGTCATACTATTAGAACATTCCCTGAGGGTTTCTTGTTAATGATTGATTGACTATGATGAGTCTACCAAGCCGAAGCACAGGCTTGGACTCAGTCTTTCTTGATTTTTTTGATGTCCTTCGAAGACATCTATTTTTTATTACATAGGGGATACATAGATTAGGATAAGTCGAAAAGAATAATTATTCAACTATTTGAATAATTAATAAATGTAAATCAATGTAATTGGAAATTTTAGGACTGTTTACTTTTGAGTACTTCCGAGTTTATTGCATCATTTCAGCATTTTACCTCATATATATATTGATTGATTGTTAGGCATTGATCTTTTGGTTGTTTCCTACTAGGATTCGTCTTAATCCCTCTTTAGGTCTTTTTTTCAACCCAAATTGATTATATGGTTACAAGTATAGATAAGGGAAAGTTCCCTTCTACATCAGCTACTTGATTGCTATCAATGTAGGAGAGCATGAGACCAAGTTGGGGCTTGTGATGATGCATGAGTTTACTTGTTTCTTTTGTACTTTATTTTAGTATTATATTTACATAATCGTTAATTTTTTGTCTATTTCCCTAGATATTTATGATATTCATAATTTAGTTATATATACTGTAGTTATTTTACTATCAGTCTTCCGTTGTTTACTTTGTTGTAGGCTATTACTACTTCTACTACTATTTTCTGGTTGTTTCTATTGTGTTACTCTTATAATGAGAGAATAGTTTCACACTATCACACCCAATGCACTCATTTCTAGTCTAAAACCTCTGTCATTTAGGTAAATGTGCTTGAGGCCATGTGACCAACTGATTATGGGGCACTTTTGGGTGGCACCCAGATCTGGGATGTTACATAAACTACATGATATCATGGTAAGAATTAATAAGGGTTAGTAAAAAAATACAAGTATTAAAAAATAATAACAACTTGAATTATTTTAATTGGATGAAATATATTCGACCCAAAATCATACTATCTTCGATATTAATAAGTTTGGAGACATTTTCATTTTGATGAATTTCAAGAGTTCCCCTCACCTCACCTATAAAGGGGCACCCATTCATATCTATTACTCAAACCTCAAAAAATTTTAGGTTCAGCCAATATATTCCAAAATACCTTCCTATAATCCCTCAACACATTCTTTAGGCCTTATTTTATACATAACACTCACCTAATATGTTTTAAGGTGTTAACCAAAGGAGATATTTTAAAGGAATTGTAACATTTTCAATCAAGTGTTTCTATTTTATTTCTTCTTTATTTTTATTTAAATATAAATCTGCCAAAGTGAAATAATAATTCTAGTATCCTAAATATATTGATATATTTTTATATTACGTTTTATACTTGAACTTACACACACTTCCATCTAATGGGTAATGAACTTATGATTCGTGTGTACAACAAACTATCACCTCACGCAACGATGATTGTTCGTTTTTTCATCACCACCTCTCATGAAGGACTTATGATGGACACAATATTTTTATATTATATATATGGAATTTATTATTTCTTTATTCTTACCCAATTAAAATATAAAAAATACCTTCATATATTCCATTTTATGTAAATACAATAGCCTCATTTTTGGATGTGTGGACTATTTCCTCTTTAAAGCGGTGTGATTATTTAACAGAATTCTTAAAATGTAAAAAGGGTGGGTTTACGTAATTATATGTGAAATTCAAGACATATATATGATATTCATGACATAATTCCCTTAATATAAATATAATATATCATTTTCCTTATTACCCCTTTCACACACTAAAAAGTTGATAATATCGTTCGTGTATGTATAGACTACCGCCTCCTCGATGCGATGTGATTTCTTTTACATCACAATAATTATATAAAAAGGTATATAGGATTAAATAAAATGGTGTTTATGATATATTTATGATTATAGAAACTTAAAAATTTCTTATTTTCTTTCCATAATGATCATTGAAAATTAATTTATATTAATTTAATATTTTGATGAATTCCAAGAGTGCCCCTCCCTTGTCCTATAAAAAGGAACCCATTATTATCTTTTCTTCACAAATAAAAACCTATTTTTTTATCAAATATCTTCCCAAATAACATCATAGAATCCCTACCCATATTCTAGATGCCATATTTTAGGTAGAACACCCTCTTTCAAGGTGTTAAGGTGTTAATCAAATAAGATCATCTGAAGAAGAGGTGTCATTTTTATTTAATTTTTTTTATTTTTTTTCTTCTCCCAATTCATTAAAATATTATTCAACCATGGAGATATAATAAATCAAATAGACTCAATATACAGAGATGTTATTATAGTAATATAATCACCTAAATCCATCTCCACTTCCATCAAATGGGTAACAAATTAATTGTTTGTGCGTACGTGTGAACTATCATCTTCACAAACCGATATAATTAATTTTACATTATCATAACTAAATAGTGGTTATAATGATGGAATTAATGTTTATTTGTGTTATTCATGACATATTTATCATTATAATGGAATAATATATCATTTTTGTTCTTACCTTTCTATGAACATAAAAATGATAATGTCGTTCATGCGTACGTGTGAACCGTCACCCCTACGAAGCGATGTCATTAATTTTTAATCACAAAATCACATGGATAATATACATAAGTATATTTAAATTATTAATATGATACTAATTGTATTATTATTATTCTATAAATATAAAATAATACATACATTATTTCCAAAATGATCATTGAAAATTAGAAACATTACTCATGTGTACGTAAGGCTTACCGTGTCTATGATTGTAACACATTTAATTTTTCATATCCATATTTAATTAATGGATTTAAAAATAAATATTTATATAAAAAATTATTATTATTTCATGAATTTGTTTCTCGATAAAATGGACTAAAACAATTAAAATAAATCATGATCAATTTTATGAAAACACTTCACAACATTCAACATGACATCCCCCAATCCTTATACATCCTAAATTCATATGAAAGACATTAAAAAATGGGATGAGAATAAAAATATTAGTAAGAGACATAAATAAATAAAATCATTATTCCAATAAAAACATGAAAAACCATTAAAAACTATTTCTAAAAAACTCTTTAACAAGCTTATAAAAATCACATAGGTTCCTTGAGACATCATTACCATATCACTCTTATATTCACCCTTACAAATGGAATAACCATACGACCAACTTCCATATCTGGAGTACCCAATTAATTGGAGATCTGTAATGGGTATCTCCATTATTATAAGATATATAGGGCTCATCCATTTTTCATGAGCTATAATGGGACTCAACCCTTTGTATAAGCTATATCATGCTCACCCATTAACTATATTGGGGCTCAACCCTTCGTATAAGCTATATTGGGATCACCCATGAAATGTCTAAGTAACAACACATAAAAAATTCAAATTTTCAACATTTCACTCATAATATTTCATTTAAACTCATAAGAAAACATTTAAGGTTTTTGAAATAACTAATCCATTTTTAAAACCCCTTTAAAACATTTAAAATGTGATTTTTAAATCATAGTCTCCTATACCACTTTTAAACATTTGAGATAAATTAGAAAATTTAATGTTTTAAAACATTAATTTCTATATAAATACATTTATAAATATAATTTTGAAAACATGGACATTAAATCAAATGTTTTAGGAGAGTAAATCTTTAAAATATTTAAAATGATGTTTTTGTTAATGAGTTCCTCACCATGAGTCCAACTTATCTCATATGTTATTTATCTTAATGAATAATAAAATTATGTTAATTTATAATTTTTTGAAATTTTTTTTCTTGCTTATAATTCCTCTTAAAAAACCTATTACCAATTTATAAAAATTAATTAGTTATTTAAGTTCACATTGGATGTTTTGATGATATTCGGCCCTTGAGTCAAAAATGACATCAGTAAGTCAAATACTAGCATTTAGTCCATCCCCTCCGGAATGATATTCATGAAATAATAATAAATTATATATTTAAATTATAATTTCTAAATCCATTAATTAAATATGGATATAAAAAATTAAACATGTTACAATCATGGAGATGGTAAACTGTACATACGCATGAGTAACATTTCCATTTCTCATTGATCATTGTGGAAGAAAGGTAAATATAATATTATATTTCAAAAAAGATAATAATATCATATTAATAATTTAAATATACTTATTTATATTATCCATGTGATGTGTTTATTGAAGAAAAATCACATTGCTTTGTGGAGGTGATAGTTGACATGTATGCACGAACGACATTATCATTTTTATATGCATGGAAAAGTTAGAACAGAAATGATATATTATCATATTATAATTATAAATATATCATTAATATCATATATAAAAAGAAATTACATAAACATAATATTTCATTATAGACTGTAATTGAAAATTAAAAATATTATATATAAAAACTAATTCCATTTTCTGATGAATAGTGAAAAAATATTACATTTTTAATTGAAAACTAATTTTTCATCAAATTTATTTATAGTGTTAAATTATTTTTTGAATGGTTTTAAAGTATAATTAGATAATTATTTAACATTTAATCCAATTTATGTAATTGGAACAAATTTCATATTGAAAAAATATATAAAAACATTGTGAACTTTTGAACGTTTTTACTTTAAAAACATGTTTTCCCGTTCCGTCGACAAGATTAATTTTCAATCAATTTATCCAAAATATATGTTTTAAAATTGAAAAAATGGGGTCCATATTTTTAATACTATGTTGAAAATTATGTAAATAGGCCCCTTATATTTTTGGACATTATGAATAGTAACTTTAGAAATTTTTTATTAACACTGTTTAAGATAAAATGGACAATCAAGGGTAAAAATAATATCATTAATATTATAAAACAACCATAAAAATTTTCAGAATTTTATTGGATGAATTATTGTCGATAAAAATATTTCTCGTGAAGATTTAATGTCCACCTGAACCACTTGGTGGACTTTAACCCAATAATAATGTTATATTAGAAAATGTAAATTTTTTCACACTTTTGTTTTTAACAAGTGAAATATTTCGAATATGGGGATATATATGGGATATATTTGATTATAAATAGAAATTAGAAATATAAAATACTTATATTAATCATGATGACTTATTTATAGTATTTAGTGATAAAAAAATAAACTAAAATATTGACATAATGATGATACTATAATTATTTAATTAATGGAAGAATCAAATAAATGTTATTAAAAATATTAAAATAAATATAATTTGATACAATTAATTTCATAAAAAAATTTATGGATAAATTTGACATATTATTAATATGTTAAACTATTTTTTTTTGAATTTATCAGGTTTTTATTGTTTTTTTAAAATTCATGAAATGAATTATATCAAAATTTGACAAAAATGATATTTTAAAATATAAAATATTTTATTAAATGATATAAAAATTATAAAAAACTTATATTTGTCCAAATAGTTT
The DNA here is from genome assembly GCA_963277665.1 of Viscum album. Lineage (NCBI taxonomy): Eukaryota > Viridiplantae > Streptophyta > Magnoliopsida > Santalales > Viscaceae > Viscum > Viscum album. The sequence goes on from OY728126.1 coordinate 981,343,393, forward strand.
GTATAAGTCTTATAATGTCATAAATGACTCATTTATTGGTCGTTTGTAATGTTATATTAAATATATTTACCCTCAAATTGTAAAATACATGATATCAAGGTAAGAGTTAAATGGGGTTAAAAAAAGATAGGGATTAAAAAATAGTTAATAATTATATAATTTTAATTGGAAAACTTTAATTGACCAAAAAAACATCATATAATATAAATAAATCATTTTTGATCCATTTTTATTAGAAAATTATTTTATATTAATTTAATATTTTAGAGAATTCTAAGAGTGCCACACCCCTCTCCTATAAAAGGGATCCCATTCTTCTATTTTCATCACAATTGAAAACCAATTTTGCTTTTCTAAGATATAAAAAATTATATTCCTATAATCCCTCCCAACATTTTATAGTCATTATAACAGGAATAAAACCCTCTTTATAGGTGTTAAGGTTTTAATAAAAGGAAATCGTCTGAAGAAGAGGTATCATTTTTAATTAAGAATTTCTATTTTATTTCTTCTTCCTCATCCTTAAAATCTTATTCAACCATGAATAAATAATAAATCCACTACCAAAAATGTACTAATATTATATTATGTTAATATCATCTCCTAAATACATCTTCACTTCCATCAAATAGGAAAATAATTAATCATTTGTGCATACATGTGACATATCACTTCCATGAACTGACATAATTTGTATTCCATTAACATCTCTAAAGAATATTTATAATGATGGAATTAATGTTTATATATTTTATTCATGAAAAATTTATCATTATAAGAGGATAATATTTAATTTTATTTATGAACTTTCCATGCACATAAAAATGATAACTTTATTCGTGGGTACGTGTGAACTATCACCTCCACGAAGCAATGTTATGTGTTTTTAATCACCACATCACATGAATAATATATATAAGTATTTTTAAATTATTAATATTATTTTATTATATTATGATAATTATGTAAAGGTAAAATAATAATTACCTTTTTTCCATAATGATCATTGAAAATTTTAAATGTTACTCATGCGTACTTAATGCTTACCATATTGAGGATGGTAACATATTTAATTTTTCATATCCATATTTAATTAATGGATTCAAAAAATATTATTTATGTATTAAAGTAATTATTATGTTATGAATATTATTCTATAGAGGATGCACTACAGGCCCTATATAAAATATTAAACTTATCGATGTAATTTTGGAATCATGTACTGAATATCATTTTAATCATTTAAATGTACTTATATATATTATCCAAGTGATTTGGTGATTAAAAACGAATCACATCAGTTCATGGAAGAGATATTTAACACGTAGGCATGGATGATGTTATCATTTTTATGTGCATGTAAAGTAAAAAAATGATATATTATTAACTTTTAATGATAAATATGTCATGAATATCATATATAAACATTAATTTCATTATTATAACCAGTCTTAAGAGATGGTGATGAAAAAAAATTATATCGGTTTGTGAAGGTGATAGTTCACACGTATGCATGAATGAATAATTTTTTCCCCATTTGATGGAAGAGAAGATGGATTTAGGTGATGATTTTAAAATCATAAAAAATAAATATATATAGGATACTTTTTTTTACACCATCATGGATGAATAATATTTTAAGGAAGTGTAATAAGAAATAAATTAGAAACAATTAATTAAAATTGATACCTCTTCTATGGATGTTCTCATTTGATTAAAACCTTAACACCTCTAAGAAGGGTGTTATTCTTGATATAAGGACTCTAGAATGTAGGGAGGAATTCTAGGAAGGTATCTAGATAGATATTGGTTTAACAAAAAATTTTTTTAAGTGTAATGAAAAGAGAAGAATGACTTCCCTTTTATAAGAGAGGGGAAGAGTACTCTTGGAAATATTTAAAATATTAAATTAATATAAATTATATTTCTAATCAAAATGACTCCAAAATTATTTATATAGAATATATTATGATTTTGGACCGAATAACATTAATCTAATGAAAATTAGTTTAGTTTTTAATATTTTTTAATCCATACTTTTTGTTTTAACCCCATTTTACTCTTAAAGTGATTTCACACAATTTATAATTTGAGGGTTAATATAATTAAATTAACATAATAAAAGTCCAATAAATGAACCATTTATGACATTTTAAGACTTATCCAAAATGTTGTTTTTAATCTTATATTTTGATAATTTTTTATCTTTTAATAAAATATTTTATATTTTAAAATATTATTAGTGTTAGTTTTGACACTATTAATTATTTGAATTTTAAAAAATATCATAACAATATGATATATTCGAAACTACTTATTTAACTCATTATTAACATGTAAAATTCATTCATAAAATTAAATTATGTCATTAATTATCTCAAATTATATTTCTTTTAATATTTTTAATATCACTTATTTCATTCATCCATTAATTAAACAATTACTTCATTATTATTATGTCACCATTTAAGGTAATTGTCTTATCAATAAAAATTATAAATAAATGTCCATGATGTAGATAAATATTTTATATTTCAAATTACTATTTATATTCTAACATATCTATTATAAAAACACATATTAAAAATATTTTACTTGTTAAAAACAAAAGTGTGACAAAATTGATTTTTCATTGAATATAATATTATAAAAGGGTTAATATCCTCCATGTGGCTCCATGTGGACATATAATCATAAAAATAATTTATTATTTCAATAATAACCCATAAAATAAAATTATTAAAAATTTTAGAGTAGTTTTTTAATATTTATAATATTTTTTACCCTTAATTACCTGATTTTCCCTTAACTGTAGAAATAAAATTAATTACTAAAGTTTCTATTCATATAGTTTAAAAATTAAGTTTATCCTATTAGAGAATAAATATAATACTAATTAAAAAATTTTATATAATATTTTCCAAATCCAAAAAAAATGAAGTGGCTAAAATTAATTAAAAATTAATCCCACGGACGAGACGAAACAACGAGTTTTAAAGTAAAAATGTTCAACATATTGAAGTGTTTTTATATTCAATTTCAATGTAAAACTTACTCCAATGATATAAAATTGATTAAATTATAAAAATAATAATCTAATTATACATTAAAAACATTAAAATATAATTGTATATAATAAATAAATTTTACGAAAATGTAGTTTTCAATTAAAATGCATTGTTATTTCACTATTAATCAAAAATGAAACTTATCAGATAAATATCAAAAATTAAACCAAAGTAACATTTTATAATAAAATTTAAAATAATAAGTTTACATTTACATATTGAATTTTCAAATGTGATAGAAACTAGATTTAGAACAACTGCATCATTAAAACTGACAAAACAACCTTTTAAAAAAAATACCAATTTAATTCAAAAAATTGGATTTGTTCATATATCATGTCCAGAAAACACATAACATGGTTTTTAAACATTATATTTGATAATATATATATATATATATATATTCCATTAATAAAATTGAGAAATTTTAATTTTTTTATTTATTGGTATAAAAGAGACTTCTGCGCTTTTAAAAAGTTTTTTCAGAAAAGCATTTTATTTTATTGTACAAAGGGTTTTACATTAATTTATAATTAATCGATCACAAAATAATTAAATATTTATAAATTTTAAACCATATTTTTATAATTTAGTTAACACTATTCATTTCCACAATTCTAACGCCTACGTTATAACAGTAACACTTAAATAAAAAATATTTATTTTTTATTTAAACATGATAGGGAATATCATTTATGATATTGAATATAGTATTTAATTTTAAATAAAAAATTTAGGATGTCTTATTCTCCCCCTTCATTAAATTTCTTCCTCAAAATTTGAACTTAGGATCGAAAACTATGGGTTAGAATTTTCAAAATATCTTTATTCAAATCCCACATAAGAAAAAGGATTAATGAAACTTCCAATTTAAAAGAAATAAATAGAAGTATGGAGGTCACTTGAGATAACACATACTAGGGTTTCATGTCAGAAAACATGGATATGGAAGAAAAAACTAAATGTTAAAGACTAATTGAATGTGATAAAGAACATGATCGTGGTAAAGTTAAGCATCACAAATCCATAAATATGTGATGGGAAAAAAGGCCATTAAAAAAATAAACAAATATTTTTTTTAAAATACTTTCCATAGAGTTGAGAAATTATTTTAATTCATGGAATAAGATCATATGAAACATACTTAGGTGAAAATTATAGTTTTATTATTAAATAAATTTACACCACAAACTCATATTTTTCTCCAAGTGAAGATTAATCAAGATGATTTTTTTCATGACTGGAGCACTATAATCAACTTCTAGAGAGTCACATAACCCATAAAAGATAAGTTATCTATTTATACTTTCTTTATACATTAACCAAAACCAATTTTTTTAGTACACGATAAGATAATTCCCCAAATATAAAAAACCTTATATAATAGAAAAATACTTTAATATTTAAAATTCAATAGTAATACACATAGTTCAATATAGGTCATTTAACAAATAATTTTATTTAAAATTATTCAAATAAATCCAAACTAAGATTGAAACCCAAATTTCAGGACTTGATAAGATAATATTCTAGTATAATTTTTACACTTATCTCCTAATAACATCTGTCACTTTTAATGTCTCATATTAAAAAAATGCAATTTTATAAATAAAATATTATACATGATTTTCTTATTATTTCCATAAATAAACCAAATCACCTCAAGTGTATAATAAAGTCATAGATTCTTCCAAAATATGATTTAACCTTTAATACTAAAAAATAATCCCATAGTATTATATTTTCATTAGTCTTATATGATTCCCAAAATAGCGAATGTATTACAAAACAACATTAATCACTTAATCACCAAATCAGTTCCCAATGCCAATGTAGTATATTTAATAAACCATATGTTACTAAAACCAACTTATTATTCATACATCAAACCATATAAATAAAATTAAAAATTCATACTAACTAGGACTTCACATTGGCTAGTGGTTGTCAATGCACCCTCACTACCCTTTAGTTATGGGTTTGATTCTTGGAGCCCTTCCGAACATGAAGGGTTCTCACCCACATTGCAGGTATTGCATTTTATGAAACTTAATAATTATCATAAAATTCAAAAAATATGATAATGTCCTCAAAAATAACCATAAAAAGTCTTAACCTTAATTTTTATCTCATAAATTTAATTTTTCATTCCAAAATGTATTAAACCATAATTACTTAAAAAATATCTCCAATAATACCCTTTTCCATCTTAAAAAATCAAAACTTAAATCCTATAAATGGTTTCTAAGACATTAAACTTATGATAAAACTTAAAATTATAAACCTATGATGATATCCTTAAATATTAAGAAGACATACTGATCTTAAAAGTTTTTTGAACCTTCTTTCAATCATAACTATAAGGTCCTGACCTTAAATATTACATATTCTAGTGTTTTTGAATTGTAATTTTCATTAGATGATACTTTCAGTTTAGAGTTTCAGATAATTACGAAAAACTCTCATAGAGTAAACCTATACATTACAAGTGGACTCATATACTCAGTATCCAATTTTTCTACCAAGGAAACACTTTTAAAATAAAACATGCTTCCTTTTCATGACACATATTCCATACGTTCGTCATGATATGTTATTTGTACTTACCAATATTTAAGCCCTTTGATTTTTTTTAAAACTTTGGGTGATTATAAAATCTCAATAAGGGTTATAAAATGAAATAAAACCCTTAGTCTAGTGAAAAATAGGAAAACCCATTTAATGTTATTTGAGTTAATGTAACAAAACATTTTAAAATGAATAACACATGTACTTTTTTCTCAAATAAAATCATTAAAACCAACAAAGTAATTAAAATTCCATTAGGTGACATAGATAATCATATACTTAGAACCCTTTCAAAATCCTTTCAATTGAAATAACCATACAGTCAACTTATAATATTATTATTTCCAAATAAATTGGAGATCTATAATGGGGATCCCCTTCGTATAAGCTATATCAGGCTCACCCATAAGCTATAATGGGGCTCATCCCTTCATATAAGTTATATTGGTCTCACCCATAAGCTATAATGGGGCTCAACCCTTCCAATAGGATGTATTGGGCTCACCAACGAGCTATAATGCGGCACAACCCTTTGTATAAGCTATATCAGACTTTCTTACTTCATATAATTTTCAAGTATCATATCATTAATAAACTAATTTAATCATAAAACCCTTTGAATAACTATTTTAATATCATATTTAATCACTTTTGGATGAAAATACCCCTTTCTTTCAAGATCCATTTTCAATACAAAAAAAATATTTTCATTAAAAAACCATTTTCAATACCAAAATACCAAAATATATAAATATGGTTTTCAATTTAAATAAACAAGATATATTGAAATTTAGTAATATAATCAATTAACATCCATGGTGGTAGAAATGTTATTGTCATCGTGTGAGTTAATAATAATAAATTTATTTTTTCAGTTGTCAAAATGTTCCGTATAAAACATATAAAAATAATATTTTTGAAAACCTTTGGATGAAATTAAAAATATACATACAATTTATTTTATAATCTGTAATGGTCCGTACCTCTCCGGTCTATTCATTTGTGAAATGTGGTGCTGGAGGTGTGCCGAGAGGTCAAGGTGACTTGGGGGTGCATTTGGGTGGACTTTTAAGGAAAGATAAAGGGAATAGATTTCACACGGTTGGCACATGGTTTGGCTAAATAGTGTAGCCAAACCGTGCAAGGTTGGTGTTGGAGGCAGTGGCTAACACATGGTTAGTGCACGGTTTGGCTAACCATACGGACTAACCCTGCGAGGAGTGTTTGGCAAGGCATAATCTAATGCACGGTTAAGGCATGATTTATTAAACCGTGCGGACTAACCATGCAAGAACTTAATGTGAGATCCTAAAATTGTGGATCTGAACGATTTTTCCTCTAAATGGTTTATTTAAGCCCCTAAATATCCATAAATCAGGATTACCCTTCCTTGGAGGTAAAAGAACCTCTCCCATGCATTTTAGAGGCGATCCAGAGGCTTTTCTTGGTGAATCGAAGCTGGTTTCTTGAGTTATGTGAATGTTCATGCTTGATTTCTTAAATCTACTTAGATCTACTCCTCCTCCTCTCTAAGTTTCTTAGATATACTCCTGTTATGGGTAGATTTAAGCATGTGGATGTCAAATAGGATGAGCTTTGGTCTTGGTTGTGTTAGGAGAAGATATCTAAAAAGGATTTGTGTAGAATCGACCAGGTTTTATGAGCATTCTTCGACTGTCATGGTTTCGTCAACAACCTTTGAGGTAGGGAGCTTACCTTCTTCTCTCTCTCTCACTTTTTCGCATCATTCGGGGTGGGTATCCTCTTGTTTTATGAGATATGGTTGAACCGGTAAATAAAGAGAATAACTGGTTAAAAAACGGGTTTGGGGATATTTTTTTTGGTATTGTTGTTTTATTTCCATCAATGCTTCTCCTTTGATTATGTTGTGAATTGAATGGACTTATTCCTACTAAAAAACACAGTCGTTGTGGGCCTTTTCTTGCGCCATTATATGTTTCATGGTTTTTCTAGATTGTTTCGTGGATGGAATTCATAAAATGTGGAAATGGGTTAATCTTGTAAAGATGGATGATTAAATGAATACCTAGAACCCTTGTATGATCACCCCGATTAAATTAAATAAAAGAATTAATTTTGTGGTTGCAGGTTGGGGTTTAATTATGTGAAGGGGCGTTTCATGGTTTTTGTGGAACGGGTGAGCAGTGGGGCTGCGGTAGGCTTGGTTGTGGGTTGGCCTGTATCATATGGTTGTGATGGGTAGAGGAGCTGCGGTGAATTGTATTGAAGTGATAATGATGTGGTATAAGTATTGTTTCTGAGGTGTTTTTGGTTGTGGTGGTTGGCAGCAGGGCTGCAGGGATGGGTTGTGCATATGAATAAAAGTGGAAGAGTTAACTAATGAACTGTGGGGCACGATAGTTGATTATAAACAGAAAATCAATGGAATTGATTAGTTGATAAAATAAAATGGTTTTGGGTTGCTTGTGTTTTCCCTAACCTTATTTGTTGTCGGTAGGGATATGTTTTATGAACGTTTGATCTGGTTTGGTTGTTGTTAGTTTCTCATTAGTTAAGGAACTGATAAACTGCAACTGTTGAATCATGAAAAGCTTAATGGGGTTTGGGGCTGTTCATTGTGTGCATACTTTCGTGGTAGTAGTGTCGAGGCATGTGCTCAGATATTTTGTGTAGAATCCTTAGGATGGGCTGAGTGGTTGATATAATTATATAAATCTATACGTTTTATGTTTCTTTACGCACCCCACCCATGTTGAGCACCAAGTGCCGAACACCCGTGGGACGGGGGGTGAGATTCCCAAACATCCAAAGGATGGACAGTTACTGTTCTTCCCTGTGCTCCCTCTTCCAGGTTCTATAGCCCAAGATACTTTGGGCAGGTTATGACAGATGTTTCCCAAGAGTATTCAGGATGAGGATGTGATATGTTCCCAGGTGTGTTCGGGATGAGACGTGGTTATGGACGAGGATTGAGGGGCGGTCGAATGCAGGATGAGATATGGTTATAGCCGAGGATTGTGTGCTGATGGGATACTATGAGCTTTTTATGGCTAGGTTGCGGCACTATCTCGAGCTTCATATGGCCAGGTTGCGGCACTAGCACAGGAAGAGGGGGAAGCATCAGAGCGTTAGGCATGAGGTCTTGAGCAATATTCAGTGGGAAGGTGGTGTGGGGTACCCATAATTTGATAATATTACTATACTACTCTATTGACATGCGATATTTGGTGATTGTGTCTTGTAAGGTTGGGTGGATAGATTCCTTGCAAGGATTTGGTTCCTTCTGTTTTCTCATGTGGAATTAGGATGTCTCCCCACCTGTGTACGAGAGCATTTGGTTTCCGTACTGAGTATACTTGTATGCTCACCCTATGTTTACTTTCAGTTTTTCTGGAGGACTTCAGGGACAATGCTTGACCTTGCTAGTTGGGCGTTGGATTTTTGATGGTTGCAGTTTTTTCTTTCCTTTTATGGTATCATTCTTTGGAGATTTTCTTGTACTTGTACTATTGATTCCATATTGTATAAAACATGCATATGGAATTGGTTTTGGGTTTATTTTCATTTAATTGTTCCTTTTTCATTTGGTGTTTGACTCATCCTATTTTCCGATCTTAATTAATAAAAAGGGTAATGCCTCCCATAATTGTGAAAACTCATACCCTTTATGCTAGTCACCACTCCAGGGCCTACTGAAGGTAGGATTTGAGGGTCATTATCTCCCTTTCACCATTTCCAGCTTAGGTGGGACATCTTTGGTGGGAGGGTGTCGTGACAGAATAGTATCAAAGGATGGGGGTTGAGAGATAGGATGGATTATGGAGTTAGGCACAGTGAGAATTGCATGGGATGGTAGGGAAACAATGTCAAGTGATCTTGGAGTGTGAAATAGGCCCGGGAATACCAGATAGGACACGAGATTTTAGGGATCCCTATGATCCAATGCAAGGAATCTGGACCTACTGAACGACCAAGGGAGGCCACACTGATTGTAGGGTAGATACCCTAGGAATGGTAAATGCATCATAATGACATGTTTTCTTATGTTTATGGGGAATTTTGGGGATTTAGAATGAATAATAAGTCTAAGAAAATCTAAGAACAATATTCTACACTACTCGGTATTAGGAATTCCTTGTTTACCTTGCAGATATGGAACCTGGGAGATGACCACGGGTAGTGCGGGCGATCGAGGCCCAGGATGTTGACTTGGCTGATCAGCAAAGGGCTGACCGAGAGGAGGAGGAAGATCAGTGGTAGAAGACACTTCCTGCCTTTTAGTGCAAGACTCTCAGGAAGTACGAGGGTTGCATCTCAAACATGGAGACAGAGAGCTGGCTAGAGGAGCTGGTGATAGTTTTCAGCTTGATCCGGGCTCCGATGAAGTACTGGGTTCCTCTGGCTATGAGCCAGATGTGTGGAGAAGCACGTCAGTGGTGGACGCTTTATCATGGGGAGAAGAGGGAGGCTGAGGTCACGTTGATTGACATCAAGAAGGAGTTCTAGATGGAATTATTCTCTTCCACAATTAAGGCTGAGAAGAGGTAGGAACTACTCTCCCTCCATCAGGGGAGTATGTCAGTGAGGGAGTTGGGGATCAAGTTCAAGGATCTCATTCACTTTGATCCTGACCTCTTTCCGGATGAGGAGTCTCAGGCGAGATGTTTGGAGGAGGCACTTCAGCCTTCTCTCCAGTATGATGTTACTCCCTTCACACTACCGACGTACTTGGAGGTCCAGAAGAAGGCCGAAGTGGTGGAAAGGATGCACACGCTGGGAGGTGTGTTGTGAGAAGGAATCCAGTTGGGCTCGTCAAAGGGGAAAGATGTCAGCAGCAGGCCTCCAGCATCAGGGCCCTCTAGCTTCCGACCAGTAGGGAGCAGGCCTCAGTAGTTTCAGTTCTGATCTCCCGGTCCTCACCTTTATCCTTCGAGCCCAGGACCGAGGTGTTTCTTCTGTGGCAGCTGTGGGAACCATCGGAACCAGTGCCCGGACTGAGTATAGTACAGTGGAGGTGGACCAGTACAACACCCGCCTCAGCCACAACATTTTCCGGCCAGAACCTTCTAGTAGCAACAGTAGGGGCAGCGAGCTCCCGCTCCTCCGAGGGAAGACGTTGCAGGAGGATGCTGACCTGAGGGCATTCCTCAGGGACCTCGACCAGGGTGTGGTTGGGGAGGTGGCCGAAAACTGAGAGGAAGAGGAATTGGGCATGGGCAGATGCACGCGGCAGAGGCAGCAGTTCTAGTAGGGCCAGAAGTTGTTCGAGGTACGATCATCTTGTTTAGTACCCTTGCTTATGACTTGTTTTATTAAGGAGCTTCACAGTCCATTGTTATGCCCAGTCTAGCCTCTGTCTTGGTCCAAGACCTAGAGATGCTTTTCGTACCCCTGGTTTTGAGTATGCCAGTTGGAGGTCAGACCAACTTGTCTCGTGTTTTCCAGTAAAGTAGGTTGATGTTGGGGCCACACCAATCCAGTGGAGATCTCCTTTTACTGAAAATATTTCCATACGACGTCATTATAGGCATCGACTGGATGTTCTCAGTGTGTGTCGTCATCGATTGTTTCCAAAGAAGGGTTGTGTTTTCAGACTTGTGCGGCCGATGTGTGACTTTCATTAGTGAGCAGGGTTACCAGGAAGGTAACTGGCAAGTGGAGCCTCTCCTTTCCTTGTTAGATGAACTGTTAGTGGAGTCGGCGAATACAGAAATGGTGGAAGTCCCAGGGATCGTCTGTGAGTTTATGGATGTCTTCCGTGAAGAGGTGGTGACCCTACCCCCTCGATGTGATGTAGAGTTCAGGATGGAATTGCAACCTGGTGCCTGTCTGATTTCGATGGATCCCTACCGGATGTCACCTTTTGAGTTGCGGGAGTTGCAGATTCAGATTAATGATATGATGAAGAAGGGTTTTGTTCGACCAAGTGCGTCACCTTGGGGTGCTCCTGTCTTGTTTGCAAATAAGGAAGATGGTGGTCTCAGGCTGTGCATAGACTACCGGAGACTGAATCAGGTAATGGTCAAGAACCTTTACCCCCTCCCGAGGATAGACGATCTCATTGACCAGCTGAAGGGAGTAGGTTGGTTCTCTAAAATCGATCTGTGGTCTGGATATTAACAGTTGAGGGTGAAGGAGGGTGACATCTTGAAGAATTCCTTCAGATGTAGGTATGGACACGTTGAGTTTTTAGTCATGCCATTCAGAGTTACAAATGCACCATCTGTGTTCATGGGACTCATGAACTCCGTCTTCTGGGAATTACTAGATCTGTTCATAGTGATGTTTATTGACGACATTATGATCTACTCAAGATTAGAGGAGGATCATGCTGAGCACCTGAGAATAGTTTTACAGGTCCTCTGACAGCACCAACTCTATGGGAAATTTTCCAAGTCCAAGTTCTGGACTCAAGAAGTGCACTTCCTTGGGAACGTGGTGTTTGAGTAGGTAATAGCGGTGGACCCATCGAAGGTCGAGGCAGTTGTTTCTTGGGTATCACCCAAGAACGTGGCAGAGGTTCATAGTTTCCTTGGACTGATAGGTTACTACCGGAGGTTTGTACCCAACTTCTCCCAAGTTGCAGCACCATTGATAGCCTTGACGAATAAGGATCGAACTTTTGTGTGGGATGAGCAGTGTGAGGCATCCTTCAGTTATCTGAAGGAGAAGTTGGTTAGTGCCTTAGTGATAAGATTTCCAGAAGAAGGGGCGGTGTATGAGGTGTTCTGTGATGCTTCAGGGAAAGGCCTTATATGTGTGTTGATGCAGCGGGAAGGGGTGATCTCTTATGGGTCTAGGCAGTTATTTCCTCATGAGTGTAATTATGCCACCCACGATCTAGAGCTTATGGCGGTCGTTTTCACGCTAAAGATATGGCGGCATTACTTCATCGAGGAGCGCTTTGTGGTCTTCAAGGATCACAAATGCTTGAAGTATATCTTCTCCCAGTGGGACCTGAACTTATGATAGTGAAGGTGGATGGAGTTCCATTTGGACTATGACTTTGAAATTTCCTAAACCTCAGTAAAAGGGAATGTGGTGGCCGATGCCTTGAGCAGGAAGTTGCAGAAGGATGCGGTTCGAGAGTCAGTAGATGCTTGTAAGGAAATGGAGGAGTTGGCTGCCCTGCACCTGGATGCAAGGATGGATGGTGGTAGAGGTTGCATGTATTAGATGACAGTGCAGTCTTCTCTACTACGACAGGTGGAGGAGTCCCAGTGGGGAGACTCAGAAAGTGAAGTGATGTGTGACCGGGTTGCCCAAGGCGATGCCACAGAAGGGTGGACGGAGGATGGTCAAAATCAGATTCTCTTTCGAGGGAAGATGTTTGTTCCAGAGATGATGCGTGATAGGGTTCTTGGTGAGTTCCAAAACACACCCCAAGCGGTACACCCAGAAGTTTCCAAGATGTACCAGGTTTTGAGGAGACAGTTTTGGTGGCCCGAGGTAAAGAGGACAGTAGCAAGTGCCTAGTGTGTCAATAGTTGAAGGTTGAACACCATGTTCCATGCGGTTTGTTACAACCATTAAATGTCATTGAGTGGAAGTGGGATAACATCTTGATGGATTTCGTCATAGGGCTACCCTAGGTTCAAGGAGGCTTCAATTCCATCTAGGTGGTGGTGGACCGGTTGATGAAATCGGCTCACTTCCTGGCGATCAAGGAGTCGGGTGTAGTGGATTCCTTAGCATGGAGTTATATGGTTGAGGTGGTGCGGTTTCATGGAGTTCTGCGGTCCATAGTCTCGGATAGGGATGCATAGTTTACCTCACGATCCTGGAGAGGGTTGCAGCATGCTTTTGGAACCTAGCTACGCCTTCGGACTGCTTTCCCCCCCTAGACAAATGGGCAGACAGAGCGCACCATCCATACATTGGAAGTTATGCTACGAGCATGTGTTTAGGACCTTGGAGGATCATGGATACAATAATTGCCTTTGATATAGTTATCTTAAAACAATATATATCACTCTACCATTGTCATGGCTCCTTTCGAAGCTTTGTACGGGAGGCTATGCCGCCCACCATTATGCTGGACAGAGGTCAGAGAAGTAGGTGTTCTTGGACCAGAGTTGGTGCAGAGAACGACAGAGAAGGTTCAGCTTATATGAGAGAGGATGAAGGCAGCTTAGGACCGGTATAATTCATATGCAAATAATAGGAGGAGACCCATGGAGTTTGAGGTCGAGGACCACGTATTCTTGAAGGTCTCCCCCCGTCGTGGGCATCGAAGGTTCGACAGAGAGAGTAAGATTTCCCCTAGGTTTGTGGGACCATTTGAAGTGCTCTAGCAGGTCAGTGAGGTGGATTATCAACTGGCATTGCCACCACAGCTACAAAGGTTGCACGATGTATTTCATGTGTCCCAACTCCGTCGGTATCTGCACAAAGATTCACACGTCCTTGACTGGGGAGAGCTAGATATCAGTAACGATGCAACGTTCATGGAGAGACTAGTGATGATTGAAGGTCGTGAAGAGAAGGTTCTTCGTGGATGAACCATTCTTTTGGTTCGTGTGTTTTGGAGAAACAGTGGGCTTGAGGAAAGTACGTGGGAACGAGAGACGTTGATGCACGCCCAGTACCCAAAGTTTTGTTTAAGTTTTTTTCTGTTTTTTTTATACTTGGTTGATAGAATGCTTTAAATTTCTAATTATGGAATGTGTGGTTATCATTTTCTTTGGATGTGTGTGAAGTGTCCTGAGATGTGGGAGGGGAGTACATGATCCCTAGATAAGATGCATTAATGTGGATGCACCTAAATATGTGCGAGCGAGTCAGTGCCACCCAAAGCGGATAGTATCTTAACATGGAGGTAGAGAAACCCCTCACCCACATGACTGGGCAGTTTAGTCTTTTGTTTTTCTTGGTTTCATGGGGTAGAGGAGCTGTATTATTGTGATTGTTCAGAAGATATATGGAGAAGGGGGCGCTCTTTGGTAACAAGAAGGTTTCCCTTGAAAGGAGTCTTTCGAGGGGGAGTTGTTCGGACCCCTCTACCTTCTTTAGGTGGGTTTTTGGATTCTCGAGGATGAGAATGTTTTGAGAGGTATATGATGTAATTTCCCAGACCTCTCTAGTCCATTAATGTGTGAAATGTGGTGCTGGAGGTGTGTCGGGAGGTCAAGGTGACTTGGGGTGCATTTGGGTGGACTTTTAAGGAAAGCTAAAGGGGAATAGATTTCGCGTGGTTGGCACATGGTTTGGCTAAACCGAGCAGCCAAACCATGCAAGGTTGGTGTTGGAGGTAGTGGATAACACACATTTAGTGTACAATTTGTCTAGCCGTGCGAACTAACCATGAGAGGAGTGTTGGGTAAGGCAGAAGCTAACAAACGGTTAGCGTGTGATTTGTTAAACCGTGCGGGCACTTAAAGTTATATCCTAAAATTTTGGATCTGAACTCTTTTTCCTCTAAGTAGTTTTTTAAGACCCTAAGAGGCCATAACTCGATATTAACCTTTCTTAGAGGTAGAAGAACCTCTCCCAAGCATTTTGGAGGCGATCCGGAGGATTTTCTTGGCGAATCGAAGCCGGTTTCTTGAGGTATGTGATCGTTCCTGCTTGATTTCCTAAATCTACTTAGATCTACTCCTCCTGTTCTCCATATTTATTCGATCTACGCCTGTTATGGGAATATCTAAGCGTGTGGATATTGAATATGATGAGCATTGGTCCTGGTTGTGTTAGGAGATGATATCTAAGGAGGATTCGTGGATAATCGACCTGGTTTCTTGAGCGTTCTTCGACTGTCGTGGTTTCGTCAAACACCTTTGAGGTAGGAATATTACCTTAGTCTCTATCTGACTTTTTTTGCATCATGTGGGGTGGGTATCCTCTTGTTTTATGAGATATGGTTGAACTGGTAAATAAATATAATAACTGGTTAAAGAACAGGTTTGGGGAGATTTTTGTTGGTATTGTTGTTTTATTTCTATCAATGCTTCTCATTTGATTATTTTGTGAATTGAATGGGCTTGTGCCTATTGAAAATCATGGTCGTTGGGGGCCTTTTCTTGCTCCATTAGATGTTTCCTTGTTTTTCTTGATTGTTTTGTGGATGGAATTCATAGAATGTGGAAATTGGTTAATCATGTAAAGTTGGTTTATTAAATGAATACCTTGAAACCTTGTTTGATCACCCCGATTAAAAAAAATGAAAGAATGAATTTTGTGGGTGCTGGTTGGGATTTAATTATGTGAAGGGGTGTTTCGTGGTTTGTTGTGGAAAGGGTGAGCAGCAGGGATGAGGTTGGCTTGGTTGTGGGTTTGCGTGTATCATATGGTTGTGATGGGAATTAGAGCTGCGGTGAATGGTATTGAATGGATAATGATGCGGTACATATATTTTTTATGAGGTGTTTGAGGCTGTGGTGGTTGGAAGTAGGGTTGCAGGGATGGGTTGTGCATATGAATAAAAGTGGAAGAGTTCACTAATAAACTGTGGGGCATGGTAGATGATTAAATACATAAAATCAATCGAATTGATTGGCTGATAAAAGAAAATGGTTTTGTGTTTCTTGTGTTTTCCCTAACCTTATATGTGGTTGGTAGGGATATGTTTTATGAACGTTTCATCTGGTTTGGTTTTTGTTAGTTTCTTGGTAGTTAAGGAACTTATAAACTAAAACTGTTGAAACATGAAAAGATTAATGGGGTTTGGGGCTATTCATTGTGTGCATACTTTCGTGGTAGCAGTGTCGAGGCATGTGCTCAGATATTTTGTGTAGAAGCCTTAGGATGGGATAAGTAGTTGATATAATTATATAAATCTGTACGTTTTATGTTTCTTTAAGAACCCCACCCATGTTGAGAACCACGTGCTGAAAACCCATGGGATGGGGGGGGGTGAGATTCCCAAACATCTAATGGATGGATGGTTACTATTCTTCCCTATGCTCCCTCTTCCAGGTTCTATAGCCCAAGATCCTTCAGGCAGGTTATGACAGATGTATCCCAAGAGTCTTCGAGATGACTATGTGATATGTTCCCAGGTGTATTCGGGATGATATGTGGTTATGTCCAAGGATTGAGTGCCATTGGAATGCGGGATGAGATGTGGTTATAGCCGAGAATTGTGTGCTGGTGGGATACTATAAGCTTCGTATGGCCAGGTTGTGCCACTAGCTCGAGCTTTGTATGGCCAGGTTGCAGCACTAGCTTAGGAATAGGGGGAAGCATCCGAGAGTTAGGCGTGAGGGCTTGAGCAGTATTGAATGGGACAAAAGTCTGACAAAAATGAATTTTCATTGAATATGATATTATAAAGGGGTTAAGGTCTTCCAAGTGGATCCAAGTGGACATAAAATAATCCCAAGAATGATTTTTCTTTACAATAGCTCATCCTATATAATTTGAATAAGTGTTATGGTATTTCTATAATACTAGTAACATTAATTTTACCCTTTGATTACCCATTTTACCTTTAACCGTGTTAATACAAAAATTACTAAAGTTATTATTCATAATGTCTAAAAATAAAAGGGATGTATTTAAATATTTTTGAAATTTTTATTAAATATATTGAATAATTTTTTTTAAATTAAATTCACATATTTCACCTAAATTAATTGAAATGTAATCCCATTGATGGAATAAGAAAACAAGTTTTTAAAGTAAAAATAGTCAAATGTTTACAGAGTTTTTATCTGTAATTTCAATTTGAAATTGATTCCAATGAACTAGATTGGATTAAATAATAAAAAATCCTCTAATTATAAATTAAAACCATTCGGACATATATTTTAACACTATAAATAAATTTTATGAAAAATTAGTTTTTAATTAAAAATTCAATACCTTTCCACTATTCATCAAAAAATGAATTTTATCATAATAATACCAAAAATAATATGAGAGTAAATTTCTATAATAATATTTAAAACAATAATTTAATTTTTTCAAATATAAAATAGATTTTTTTTTTTGAAAACAAGAATTAAAACAGTAGTTTCATCAAAAGGCTACGAGACTTCCTTTTTTGAGAAATACTTATTGTATGTGTAAAATTGGATTTGTTTATACATCATGTTTAGAAAAAACTTAAAATTAATGTTAAAAACAAGATTTAATATTATATATATATATATATTTCATTAATATAATCTAAAAATAGTGATTTGTTTATTTATTAGTAAAAAACATACCTTTGAACATTTAAATACTTTTTTCAGAAAAATAACTTCTTTTATTTTTAAAAAGGTTTTAAATTAATTAATTATTAATTGATCAAAGAATTAATTATATATACATGTTTAAATAATATTATCATAATTCAATTAGTACTATTTATTCCTGGAATTCAAATGACTATGTTATAATTATAACATTTAAATAATGATATTTAATTGTTCATTTAAAAATGATGTGGTGTATCATGTATGCTATGGAACATATTGTTTAATTTTTAAAAACTAGATATGTTACATTATCCCACATTTAAATAATTTCATCCTAGAAATTTTAACTTAGGATCAAAAACTAAGGGTATGACTTTTCAAAATTCTTTTTTTAAATCATACATTAAAAAAAGGATTATTAATACACCAACATTAAAATAAATAATGGAAATTACTAAGGTCACATGAGATAACACATACCAGGGATCCATGTAAGAAAACATTGATATGGAAGAATAAATAACCTTCAAGTTATGATGGAGAGTGATAGAAAACATGGTCAGGAGAAAGTTAACAATTACAAAACCCTAAATCTGTGACAGCTTAAAAGGTCAATGATTTCTTATTAAGAAAAGTAAACTGATAACATTTTTTCAAGATTATTTTCTTATATTTGAGTAATTAATTTACTATATAGACTAATAACATATGAAAATATAGTTACATGACATATATATATTCATACTTTAATAAAATTCCACCATAAACTCATATTTTTCTCCAAATTATGAGTATTCAATGTGAATTTTCCAATCCCTAAGCACTAGAATCAAATTATGTAAAATCACATAATAAAAAAAAGATTAACTATTTATTTCTCAAGTCATTATACATTAACCAAAACCAATTTTTTTTTAGTATAAGATAAGATAATTTCCCAAAAATAATAAACATTTTATGATAAAAAACTACTTGAATCTCCAAAATTGAACAATTAAACCCAAAGTTCAATAGAGTCCATTCAACAAATAAATGTTCTTAAAATTTCTCAAATTAATAAAAACTAATATTGAAACCCAAAATTAAGAAGGATTTTATAACATAATCTTCCTAGATAAATTTTAACACTTATCTCCAAATAATATCAGTAACTCTTAATGTCTCATATCAAAAATGTAATTTTATAAATCACATAATCTAAATAATATGATAATTATTTCCATAAATAATCTAAATCCACATAGGTGCACAATAAAATAATAGATTATTCAAAAATATATTTAAATATTTAATCCTCAAAATAAAATCCCATAGTATTATATTTACCTTTATAAGAATCAATTAATTTTGGGTATATATGTTTTATTGAATAGATAACCTTGGGATTGTAAAATGATTTGGTGATTAAGTGATTAATATTTTTTCTGAAGATGTTTTATCTTTTTAGAACCCTTTTTGATCAAGGTAAATAGAATAATATGGTATTTTATTTAAGGAAAAAAGTTTGAAATATAATTTTGAAGAATATATGATTTATTTATGGACATATAGGGATTTGGGTTATTTATGTAAATAGTTAGTTTATCATGATGATTACTTGGGAAACTATTTTTTGGTATGAGACTTCAAGTGTAATTGATGTTATTTGGAAATAATACTAACAATTTAAATTGGAATATTATTTTATCAAATAATTTTTTGGGTTTCAATTTTTTCCAAAGATTTTTTGATAAATTTTAAGGGTAGTTATTTATTGAATGCTCTATATTGGTTTTTGGGTATTACTATTTAATTTTAGTGATTGAATTAGTTTTTCTTAATATGAGGTCTATTATTTTTGATGTATTATGTTATGTTGTACTAAAAATTTTGTTTTTACCTAATGTCTATTGATAGAAGAAATAAATAGTCAATATTTTGTTAATTATGTTATTCTTTAGAAGATGATTCTATTACTTCATGCTTGGAAAATTCATTTGGAATACTCATCATTTAGAGAAAAAATGAGTTTGTAGTGGGAATTGGTTGAAGTATGAAACTATAATTTTCAAGTATGTTTTCATATGTTCTTAGTACAAGTAATAAAATAAATTTTCAACTCTATGAAAAGGATATTAAGAAAACAATATTTGTTTACTTTTATTACATAGAAATCAGTGACCTTTTAACTTATCACATATTTATGATTTTGGGTTTGTAAAATTTCTCATGATCATGTTATATATCATTCTCCATCAAAGCTTGATTGTTAGATTTCTATTCCATGTCTATGAATTTTTATATAAAACCCTCTTATGTGTTATCCCAGATGACATTCGTACTTTCCTTTATTTTAAGTGGATGTTACATTAATATGTTTTCCAATTTTGGATTTAAACAATTGTATTTTGAAAAGGAAAACCTCTATTTTTCAACCCCATGGTAAAATTATTGAAAAAATCTTCTTAAAGGGAGGATAATGTAACATTCTGAGTGTTTAAAAAGTAAATACTATGTTCTATAGAGTAAATGATACACCACATCAAGTTTAAAAGAACAATTAAATATTATTATCTAAATGTTACTATTATAAAATATTCTCTACAATGGAGGGAATGAATATTATTAATTGAACTAGGAATTTTTTTTACAAATGTATGTATAATAACGTTTTTACAAATTAATTAGAAATGAATGTAAAACCATTTGTAATATAAAAGAAAATTTGTTTCTGGAAAAACTATTTAAATGTACAAAAGAATTTTTTATAAAAATAAATAATAAAATCCTACTTCATGGATTATATTAACGATATATATTTAAATAATTAAATCTAATGTTTAAATTCATCTAATATTTATTCTAAAAATGATATAAGAACAAATTCAATTTTATAGAAAAAATGATTTTTTTTTCTAAAAAGATAGTTTTACCACCTTTTGATAGAAACCCTATTTTAAAGCTAATTTTTTACATTCATATAAATTATATTTGAAAAAATAAAATTTTTATTTGAAATCATTCTATAAAAATTTACTTTGGTAGAATTTTGGCTGTTTTTTTGACAAGTTTCATGTTTTGATGAATAGTGACATAAAATACTATATTTTAATTGAAAATACCTTTTTAATAAAATTTATTTATAGTGTTAAATTATATTTTTTAATGTTTTTGAAGTATAATTAAATATATATTTTTTATAATTTTATCTAATTTAGGTCATTAGAATAACTTTATCATTGAAATTAGATGTTAAAACATTGTGAACTTCTGAACGTTTTTACTTTAAAAACTCATTTTCTCATTTCGTCTGTGGGATTAATTTTTAATTAATTTATATCAAATATGTGGTTTGAATTTGTAAAAATGGATTTAATATTTGGAATCATAAGTTTCATATTTTTCATATAGATCATTTTTATTTTTGGACATTATGAATAATTACTTTGGTAATATTTTTTATTACTGCGGTTAAAGATAAATCCGGTAATTATGTGTATACATAATTTTATAAATAATATATAATTACCTTAACACTTATAGTAATTTATTTAATGATTTTTTTCAAACAAATATTTCTTAGTATGATTTTTTGTTCACTTGGATCCACATGGAGAACTCACTTTTATAGTATTTTATTCAATTAAAAGTCAATTTTTTCCCACTTTTGTTTATTACAAGTAAAATATTTTTAATATGAGGTTATATAGGGAATATATTCAAATATAAATATTATCTGGAAAGATAAAACATTTTTTTAAATCAAGGTAATTTATTTAGAAATTTTTAGAATGAAATAATTAAATTAAATTATGACACAATGATGATGCATTAATTGTTTAATTAATGAGAGAATCAAATAAAAAACACTTAAAATATTAAAATAAATGTAATTTAACATAATTAATGACATAGATGAATTTTATGGATGAATTTTACTTGTTATGGGATGAGTTAATAGAGTTCTTTCGAATATTTCATGTTGTAATTATATTTTTAAAAAGTCAAAAAACAAATAGTGGCAAAATTGACATTACCGATATTTTAATATAAATAATATTTTATTAAATGATATAAATTTTATAGAAATATATATTTTTCAAAATTATTTTCATATGTTTTAAAATATAATTTATGTATCATTTTTGGTTGTTTAGAATTTTATTGTAATTATACTAACTCTCAAAGTGTAAATTACATCATATCACAGTAAGTATTAAAATGGGTTAAAAAACATAAGGATTAAAAAATAGTCAAGAATCATCTAATTTTCATTACATTAATGATATTAAACTGAAAATAATAATATATTAGGAATAAATTAATTTGGATCCATTTTAATTAGAAAATTAATTTATATTAATTTAATATTTTGAAGAATTCCAAGAGTGTCTCTCCACTCTCCCATACACGGGCACCCATTCTTCTCTATTCCTCACACTTAAAAACCTATTTTTTCTAGCCATGATCTTCCAAAATACCTTCTTAGAATCCCTATTAACATTATATAGGCCTTATTTTAGTAATAACACCCTCCTTAAATGTGTTATGGTGTTAATCAAAAGGGATCATATGAAAAATATGTATCATTTTTAATTAGGTGTTTCTATTTTATTTCTTCATCAACTTCCTTAAAATCTTATTAATATAGGATGAAATAACAAATATAGAATCCTTAATATAAAAAAATGTTATTATGTTAATATAATCACCTAAATACATCAACACTTCCATAAAATGGCAAAATAATTATTCGTTCACGCGTATGTGTGAACTATCACCTCTACAAACTGATATAATTCGTTTTCCATCACCATCTCTAAATACTGGTTATAATAATGGAATTAATGATTATAGATGATATTAATGAAATATTTATCATTTTAAAATAATAATATATGTAATTTCTTGGAAATTCAACATAATTTTTTTAATTATATGAAATTATTTTAGGATCGCACGCTCTGACGGCACATGATTCCGAGGCCCAGAGAGCCTTGAACGGAAATTTAATCTTTTTTAATGTAAATTCAGTAAATTTGAGAGCAAGATTTTCTCTCTTTTGAAATATTTCTTGGATAAAAAATTAGAGGTAACAATTGAATTTAGAATGCTGAGAATCACCTAAAAATGACTTAAATTCAGTCGGCAAGAGCCGAGCGGAAAAGTTATTTTTCAGACCTTTAGAGAAAAATAATAATATAATTTAAAATAATTATTTTATTTATTTTCTCGCCATGGGTGGGGGATGGTGACGCTGCCTAGCAGTGAAAATGCGGTGATATGGAGCATTAATTAAACTCATTAATGGCCCGTATAATGCAACATAATGATACAATAAAGTAAACATAACTACAATGCGCTTTCAAAAATGAAACATCATAATGATGCAACGTCACAGTGTAACAAAAACGTTGTGACGTGATTCTTTTTATTAAACCAACATGTGGGATAATGGGGAATTAAACTATAGGGATTCTATGATGAAATTCTAGCATTTTTCATCTCGAATAAAGAACAATGAACACTTACGAGACTTCATCGCCTTCGATGTTCCTCGAAGAATAGATCCAAAAGCAATGTGGACATCATGAAACCTCAAGGATGAACACTTAGGCATCAAACTTCAACTAGGTAGGGGATTATAAATTTCAATTGTTTGATTATTTTCTTCCTTTTTCTTGAGAATTAACAACGAACATGAATCAACTGACTAACGGGTTGATCCGTGAATCGGTCGTTCTTGAAGTGGATATTATGCAAGGGTTTGAATTAGGGTTTTAATATTATTGTGTGGATTAATACTTCCCCCATGCTTAGACTCTAATGTATAGGGTACATGATAACAAAAACTAGGACTGATCCCTCCGCCATGTTTTTTTATTTTGTGTTATTCATGGATGATTTCTCGAGATGGTGGAAAACCGAGTTTAAATCCATCGCAACGAAGGTGATGGCCTAGTGATTCCGTAGACGCATGTGGCTGGAGAAATGGACCACCGGAGCGACTGTAGTGGCTTGTCAAAGGTACTATTGGCACACTGGTGCTGGTGGAGGAGGGAAACACATCGTGGAAGTGGGGTGGCACAACGCTTATTGGCACTGCGTGGAGGAGTGACCCACTCGGGTGGGTTGGAGGCATGCTGACACGGTCCACGTGCGTGTGAAATGGCCCCCCAACATGGTAGGCCGTGTGAAGCCCCACCGACTGGTTGATCACAGAAAGAAGACTACCCCACGCTGACTGCGGGGCAAGAGAAATGCTAGACCGGTCCTCCTAGGGAAGACCGGGTTGGCTAGTGGGTCAGACCCACACCACTGGTCCATAAACACATCTCTAGGCCAGACGATGCCACCGCGCTGGACCCTCAATGTCGTGCTGGACCCACCACCGGGCCAGACCTTTCCTACAAACCAGACCCATGAAACCAATGGGATGGCTGGGCCAGACCCATACTGGGCCCACACTGGACCCACGTTAGAACCTTGGACAGGGTCAGGTCGGGATGGTCTGATTGGGTCGAACCGGACCCGGACCTGACCTACCTTATTTCACTAAAATGATCATAACTTACAGACCAGGCATCTGATTGACGCACCATTAGAGGCATTGGGACCCTTGAAATGAGATGTCACTTTTTTGATACTCCACTTTAGTTTTAGTAGAACATGGTGTATAGATGGGTTGGATTAGGCTTGAATCCAACTATGACCTTTTAAATAAAAATCCTATAACTTATAGACTAGGTATCTAAATGACACATTGTCAGTTGCGTTGGGACCCTTATGACGAGACAAAATTTTGGTATTACTCTATGTGGGAAGTTGTGGTGGAGGAGATATGACTGATGGATTGAGGATTGGATCCTTCTGAAATCAATTATGCTATGTTTGGGAATCCAGTGGCTGGTTGTGATGAGAATAATGAATATAGATCATTGGTGGGTCAGAACCTAACGATCGTCAGTGGGTGAGCACCTAGTGATCCTTCGTGGGTCAGATCCTAACGATCCTCTGTGGGTCAGCATCTAGAATTCCTGTGTGGGTTAGTACCTAGTGATCCTCTATGGGTCAACACCTAGTGATCAGTTGTGGGTTAACACATAGCGACCCAGTGTGCTTCAGTAGAAGAGCCTCTTGATGGAATAAGATGATCTAGATTTACGACTAATCATATTTACTTATGTACTTAAGTTATACCTAGTGTGATCTGCATATTTTACTTTGTGCTTTGTATTTTAGATATTTATTTTTGGAATTATCTATGGGGTATTTTTTCTTTATGACGTTTTCCTTCATGGATTTCAAAGAGACCTTTGGGGGTCTCAAGGTCCCTACTAAGTATTGTTATACTCACCCCTATATAGGCTTCGCCTGCATGTGTTGTGTCTGGTGCAGACGATCGACATTTCAACAGAGGTGCATAGAGGTATGGGGATGACAGATGATATGATGGTGTAATTGGTGGCCTAGGACCAGGTGGGTCTCAGTATGACTGAGAGGGAAAGAAATACTACTTTGGATTTCATTATCTTCGCTACTCTCATGATCATGTGGGGTTTTCTGTGGATGGCCATCCGAGTTTCCTTTTCTATATTACTGTTATCAGTTCCTTACATGGATTGAATTTTGACCCACTTACATTCACTTGTACTTTAACTAAGACTTTTTTAGTGGTATACTTGTTTCCCCCTTTCAGTGTTTTGGGATGTGGTTGGACGTGTGTGTGTACAGGTTTAGAGGTACTTTCTTCCCTTTTTGAGATATGCCTTTTCGGTGCTAGTTACCAGCCCCTAGACTATGGAAGGCGGGCTTGGGGTAGTCGCAGCACAGGCCCCGGGGGATAGGTCATGAAAATATATCAATTATTTTATTATTTTTCAAATCACATAAAAATTATAACGTCGTTCATGTGTAGGTGTGAACTATCACCTCCATAAAGCAATGCGATTTGTTTTTAATCTCCTCATCACATGTATAATATATATAAGTAAATTTAAATTATTAATATGATATTAATGATAAAATTATCATTTTATAAGTCTAAAATAATAATTACCTTATTTCCATAATGATCATTGAAAAATGGAAACGTTACTCATGCATACGTATGGCCTACCGTCTCCATGATTATAACATTTTCATCTTTCATAACCATAAATAAAGGGTTTGATTTAAAATTATATATTATGTATAAAAGTTATTATTATTTCATGAATATTATTTTGGATAAGATTGAATAAAGTCCACTTTTTTACATTAGACATCATTTTATAGTCGTTATGCGCTCATATACTGAATAACATTAAAACACCCGATGTGAACATAAATAATTAAGAAATTATTAAAACATGATAATATGTGATATAAAGGGGTAATAAACTTGAAAAGGGTTATGTAGAAAGTAAATAATATAATCTTATTATTCTTGAATATATGTATTTCCCATGATGAGTCCAACCCAAGGTAAGGGACTCTTTAAAAAAAATCATAGTTTTAAATGTTTTAAATATTTATTCTTCTAAAACTTTCTCTTTCACGTACAAGTTTTATATTTTTTGAATACTATATGATCAGGGTAAATAGAATATTATTTTATTTTATTTTAGGAATAAATATTGAATTATATTTTTTAATAATATATTATTTAATTGTGTACATATGATGATTTATGTTATTGATGGAGATGGTTAGCGTTTCATGAAGATTATTAGAGAAATTATTTATTATGAGACATTAAAAGTGATTGATTTTATTTGGAGATAAATGTTAAAATTTATATTAGAATAGTATGTTACCAAATATTTCTGAATGTTGGGTTTCAGTATTAGTTTGTATTATTTTGAGAAATTTTAAGGAAAGTTATTTATGAAATGGTTATGCTAAAATTTGGGTATTTCTATTGAATTTTGTAGATTGAGGTAGTTTTTCATCATATAAGGTTAATTATTTTTGAGGAATTATATTATCTTATCCTAACCATTTTGGTTTTGGTTAGTGTTTCATGAAAGTATAAATATATAGTTAATATTTTTTAGATTCTGTGATTCTCTAGAAGTTGATTCTATTGATTCAGGTGTGACAAATTCATCTTAAATAATCATCATTTGGAGAAAAATATGTGTTTTTGGTAGAATTTGATTAATAGATGAAACTAAACATTTAAAGTAATTATATTTCCTTATTATGTTATTCTAAGTTGTAATAAAATTTATAAACCCTATGAAAGGATATTAAAACAAAAACATTATTCGTTTACCTGTCTTACAATGAAATCCATGACCTTTTAACCCATCAAAGATTTATGGTTTTGTGGTTGTTATCTTTCCCATGACCATGTTCACTAACACTCTCCATCAGAACATGATAGATAGTTATCTCTTCAATTTCGATGTTTTCCAACATGGAACCCTACTGTTTGTTATCTCAAATGACATTCATACGTTACTTTCCTTATTTTAAATTGGAAGTCTTATTAATCCTTTTTTTGATGTGGGATCTTAATAAAGTTATATTGATTTTTTTTATCCTGAGTTCAAATTGAGAGGATAAAATTTATTAGAGGGTTTAAGTGTAACATATTGAGTTTTAAAAATGGAATGACTATGTTCAATAGTGTACATGATATGACACATCAGGTTTAAATGAACAATTAAATATTATTATTTAAACACTACCCCTAAAACATAGTCTCCATAATGGAGGAATGAATAGTATTATTATAATTATGAAAATATAGTCTAGTCATGTATATATAATAACTTATTCTACCAATGAGATATAAATTATTGTAAAACCCTTTGTTAAATAAAATAGTTTTTTTTATAAAAAGCTATTTAGATGTGCACAGGTGTGTTTGCATGATAATCAATCCACTTTTGTTGGGTTATATTGATGATATATATATATATATATATAATATACTCAATATAATGTCTAAATTTTTTATTATATGTTTTGTAGACATGATTTGAAAAGAAATCCAATATTACTTATAAAAGAAGTATTTTTCTAAAAAGGCAGTTATGCCACCTTTTGATGGTGCACCAATTTTAAATCACATTTTTTGACACTTTAAATAGTTATATTTGAAAAAATAAACTTTCTATTTGAAATATTATTATCATAATTTAATTTGGTTTAATTTTTAGTATTTTTCTAATAAGTTTCATCTTTTTATGAATAGTAAAATTAAAAAAGACATTTTAATTTAGAAAACATTTTCTTCTAAATAATATATTGTGTTAAATTATATTTTTGATTGGTTTTAATGTTTAATTAGTTTATTTATTTATCATTTAATAAAATTTATATCACTCGAATCAATTTCACATTGATATTGTATATAAAAGCATTTTAATATTTTAGTGGTTTTTAATTTTAAAAAACACTTTTTTGTCATTCCATCAATGGGATTAATTTCAATTTAATTACTAAATATTTTGTTTTTTAAATTTTGAATAATGATTTCCATATTTTTAATTAGTGGGTAAAAATTGTATAAATATGTTCCATTTATTTTTTGACATTATGAATTGTAACTATAGTAAATTGTTTTTTTACCGAAGTTAAGTGTAAATAAAGTAATTAAGGGTAAAAAAATATTATAAATAATATAAAATTATCCTAAAACATGTCATAATTTAATTTTATATGTGTTTTGCATAAAAAATAACCTTTTTTTAGAATTTTTATCTTTTGAAAGCCATTTGGGAGTGAGTATGACATTTATATTATTATATTTAAAGAAAAGTCAATTATGTCACACAGTTGTTTTTAACAAGTAAAATATTATTAATACGAGGTTATATAAGAGATAAATTTGACTATAAATATTACCTATAAATATAAATTTTTTCATACATCATGGAAATTTATTTATAATTTTTAGGAAAAAATAATTAAATTAAATGGTTACATAATGAGGATGCAATAATTACTTAATTAATGAATGAATAAAATAAATTATATTAAAATTACAAAAATAAATCTAATTAGATTTAATTGATGTCATCCAAAAATATTATAAATTAATTTGAAATTTTTTGGATTATTTAATAGAATTTTTTGGATAATATCAAGTTGTTAAGATATTTTTAAAAATTCAAATAAGAAATAATGTCAAAATTGACATTATTGATATTGTAACATGGATATTATTTTATTAAATGATATATATTTCATAAAAATATTAAATTCAAAAAAAATATTTGGTGTAAGTCTTAAAATGTTATAAATGACTCATTTATTTGTTTTTTGGATTGTTATATTAATTATAGTAACCCTTAAATTGTAAATTACATGATATGACAGTAAGATTTAAAAGGGTAAAATAAGGGTTAAAAAAGATACGGATTAAAAAAATAGTCAATACTTGTCTAATTTTCATTTTATGATTTTATTTAGACCAATAAACATCCTATATCTAAAATAGCTCATGTTGGGTCCATTTTTATTGAATATTAATTTATATTAATTTAATATTTTTAATAATTGCACGAGTTCCCCTCCTTTATCCCATAAAAGGGCACCCATTATTCTCCTTTTTAACAATTAAAATATTATTTTTTTAGAAAATATCTGGATATATTCTTCACTATAATCTCTACCTAAATTATAGAGGCCTTATATCAATAATAACACATTTTTTAGAGGCGTTATGGTGTCAATCAAAGGTGACCATCCGAAGAAGAGGTATGAGTTTTCATTAAGTGTTTCTATATTTCTTATTCTTTCACTTCCTTGAAATATTACTCAACAATGATGAAATAATAAATATATTATACTAAATATTTTTATATTTTTTATGTTAATATCATCAATTAAATCCATTTCCACTTTGATCAAATGGGAAAAGAATTAACAATTTTTGCATATGTGTAAACTATCACCTCCATGAACTGATATAATTCATTTTCCATTACTAACTCTCAATAATGGTGATAAATATAGAATTAATGTTTAAATACTATATTAATTACCTATTTATCATTATTAGTGAATAATATATCAATTACATTTATACTTTCCATAAACATAAAAATGATAACATCATTTGTGTGTATGTGTGAACTATCACCTCCAAGAAGTGATGCGATTAATTTTTAATCACAACGGATAATATATATAAATATATTTAATTGATTAATATTATATTAATTATATTATTACAATAATGTAAAGATAAAATAATTTTTAACATCTTTCTATAATGATCATTGAAAAATGAAAATGTTGCTCATGTGTACGTACAACCTACCCTCTCTATGACTGTAATGTTGTTAATTTTTCATAAATGTAAATAATTGATTGATTTAAAATTATAATTGATTTATAAAGATGATAAAAATTCTCTTAATATTATTCTGATGATGATGGACTATTGACCACTTTGACTATTGACATCATACTAAATTTATTTTGGACTCTTGTAATGAATATCGTCAAAACGTCCAACGTGAAATTAAATAATTAGGTAATTGATATAACATAATAATAAGTGATATAAAAGAAATAATAAACTTTAAAAATAATATAAATGAAGTAAATAATTTATATAATCTTATTATTTATGAAGATAAATATCGTACGAAACAAATTTTACTCAAGGTAAGGTATTTTCCTCCCAATCTCTTTTCATTATGAAATTTCATGATGATTCATACCTTTATTATTTTATAAGGTTTATATATAAATTATATTTCGTTTCACATCCATATTTTATCTATAATAATTTTATTTAATTTATTGGTAATAGTTATTATTTTATTGGGCTTAGGATTTACATGTTCAAGGTAGTTTGAGACTCTTTGAATGATTAAAGATTTAATCCTTTCTCCATTTCAATATTCTTGATTTTATTTTTATTTATATGGAAATAAATATTATTTTATTTCTATTTTTAGTTTCATTTAGTGGTTTTAAAATATTAGTCTTTTTATGTTTTTTAGGGAATATTTTGACGAAGGAAAAAAGAATGTTCTATTCTTAACGTATATGGTGAAAATGACTTTTTCACCACCATGGACATTATTTTAATTTTGGATTCCTTTGGTAGATTTTATGTTACCTTAAAAGAAAAAAAATATTTATATTTTTGGATATTTTTATATTGAAAATTGATTTTCAATGAAAATGGTGTTTTGGTATTAAAAATGGATTTTTAAATGAAAATGGTGTTTTTTATGTGAAATTATTTTTCATATGGGATTAAAATAGACTTTTGAAGGGTTTTATGATAAAATGTGTTTTATTAAAGAAATTTTAATTGATAATTATATAAAATGGGTGAGTGAAATACAATTTAAATGAAGGGTTAATCCCTATTATAGGTCACATGTGATCATGATATTGCTTATAAAATGGGATGCGCCCCATTGTAGCTTACCAGTGAGCTCGATACAGCTTATAATAAGGGATTATCCCCATTATAGATGAAGGATAAGACCGATATAGATAATATGAAACCCAATTTTAGATGTCCATTTCACGGGAAGTCGTCCGTATGTTTATTTGAATTAAAGGGTTTTGAATGAGTTTTATGTATATTATGCTCTATATCGCCTAAATGAGATTTAGTTACTTGTTATGGGTTTTAACGATTATCATTGAGAAATTGCAATGACACAATTTATTAAGGGGATAAAATTTAACATCCCATGTTTTTAAAAAGGAAAGACTATGTTCGATAGCATACATGATACATCACATAGAGTTTAAATAAATAATTAAATATTATTATTTAAATGTTATCGTTATGATATAGTCGTTAGAATTGTGATAATGAATAGTATTAACTAAATTATGAAAATATTGTTTATAAATGTATATATAATTAATTCCTTGGTGACAAAATAATTATAAATGAAAATAAAACCCCTTTTTAAATAAAAGGGAATTGTTTTTTCTGAAAAACTATTTAAATTCAAATAATTATGTATATAAAATAAGAAAATCACTATTTTTGGATTCTATTAATGATATATATATATATATATTAAATATAATGTTCAAAATTCATATTATATGTTTTTTAGGCATGGTATAAGTATAAATTTAGTTTTATAAATATATGGAGTATTTCTTAAAAAGGAAATTTTGCCACCCTTTAATGGAACACATATTTTAAATCTAGTTTTTAAAAAATATATAAATTATATTTATAAAAATAAACTTCTTAGTTGAATTAAGAGTATCAAAATTTTATTTGGTTGGATTTTTTGTATTTTTTCTGATGATTTTCATGTTTTGATGAATAGTGAAATAAGATGCCACATTTTAATAGAAAACAAATTTTTCCACTGAATAATTTAAATTGTTAAATTATACTTATGATTTATTTTAAAGTATAATTATATTTATGTTATTATACTTTTATCTATTTTAAGTCATTTTAATCAATTTCTCATTGATATTGGGTAAAGAAACATTTCAATCTTTGAAAGGTTTTTACTTTTAAAAAACATGTTTTCTCATTTCATAAATAGGATTAATTTTTATTTAATTACCAAATCTTGTTTTTTTTATATTTTTTAAAATTAATTCCATATTTTGAATCATTGGTTCTAAATTATTTAAATTTTTGACTATTTTTTTGACATTATGAATAACGACTTAAGTAATTTTTTATTACCATGGTCAAGGAGAAATCAGGTAATTAAGGGTAAAAATAATATTATAAAAAATATAAAATTTCCCTAACATTTGAACAAATTTCATTGGATGAATTATTTTTACCAAAATAATCCTTGTTAAAATTTTATATCCACTAGGAGCCACATGAAGGACTTTAAACACTTTTTATAGTATTTTATTCAACGAAATGTCAATTTTGTCACACTTTTGTTTTTAACAAGTTAATTATTTTTAATATGTGATTATATAGGTAATTTATTTGACTATAAATATAATTTGGAAATCTAAAATGTTTATATACATAAGGGTAATTTATTTATAATTTTTAGGAGGGAAAATTTTAAATTAAATGGTGGAATAATAAGGATGCATAAATTGATAAATTAACTGGGGAATCAAATAAATGATATTAATAATATTAAAACAAATATAATTTGATATAATTTTTATCATAAAAAAAAATTAGGGACGAATTTGACATGTTATGGATGAGTTAATAGAGTTTTTTAGAAGAAATCAAGCCGTTATGATATTTATAAAAAGTAAAATTTATAATAGGGTCAAAATTGAAATAAATTCCATTTTAGAATAAATAATATTTTATTAAATGATATAAAATTAATAAAAAAAATTAGATCAATTGATTGAGATAGGTCATAAAATTTCATAAATGTATAATTTTTTTTCTTTTGGCATTTTATAGTAATTATATAAAAATTCAAAGTGTAAATTACATGATATCATATTAAGAGTTAATAAGGCTTGAAACAAAAAATAAGGATTAAAAATAGTAAAAGCTTAAAAAAATTTAATTGTATGAAAGTTATTCAACAAAAAATAATAATCTCTTCAAGATATATCCTTTTTTATAAACTAGTATTAGAAAATTAATTTATATTAATTTCATATTTTGAATATTTCCTAGATATCCCCTCCTCTCCCATGTAAAAGGGCATCCATTCTTCTCATTTCCTCGCACATAAAACCTATTTGGTATTTCCAATATCATAAAAAATATCTTCCTTAAATATCTCCCCACATTATAGATGCCTCATTTTATGCATAACTCATTCCTTAGAGGTGTTAATGTGTTAATCAAAGGAGATCGTCTGAAGAAGAGGTATCATTTATAACCAATTGTTTCTATTCTATTTATCATTACACTACATTCAAATCATCTTCAACCATTAAGAAATTATAAATAAAATATACTAAATATATTTATATTTTATTATGTTAATATTATCTCCTAATCTTTCTCCACTTTGATCAGATGAGAAAATAATTAATCATTTGTGTGTATGTGTGAACTATTATCTCCATGGACTAATATAATTATTTTTCCATTACTGTCTCTCATGATTGGTTATAATGATGGAATTTACGATTATATATGATATTAATTAAATATTTATCATTATAACTGAATAATATATCAATTACATTATTATTTACCATATACATAAAAATGATAACATCATTCGTGTGTATTTGTGAACTATCATCTCCATAAAGTGATGTGATTCATTTTTAATCACCACATAACATGGATAATATATATATGTATATTTAAATTATTTATATTATATTAATTATATTATGATCATTTTATAAAAATTAAATAATACTAACCTTCTTTCCCAAATGATCATTGAAAAATGGTAATGGTACTCATGCATACATCTGACTTACCGTCTCCATGAATGTTACATAGTTATTTTTTCTTATAGATATGTAATGAATTTTTTTAAAAGTATAATTAATTTAAATAATTTAATTATTATTTCATGAATATTATTCTATATATGATTTAATATTAAACACTTTGTCTATTTACCTCATGCGAAAGTCATTTTGGACTCTTGTACCGAATATCAATCAAAACGTACAATATGAACTTAAATAAATAAAAATTTTCTATAACATGATAATAATTTATATAAAAGGATTAATTAACTTTATAAATGTTGTGATTCATGTAGATAATTAACATAAGTTTATTATTTAGGATGATAAAGAATGAATGTGATATTTTTGACTCAAGGTAAGATATTCCATCTCAATCTTCTTTCATTGATCCATTTTTTGATTCTATGCACATTTATTCGTTTATAAAGCGTATATAAAGATAATATTACATTTAATATCCATATTTTATCTATAATAATATTATTTAATGTTTTTTAAAATGTATTATTTCTTTGATATTATGATTTAAATGTTAGAAGTGGTATGGATGACCTTGAATGTATAAAGATTTAATTATCAAATCTTTTATCCCTGTAAATATTTTTATATTATTTTACATATTTATTTATATATATATGAAAGTAATATAAATTAAATTTTATTTATATTTGTAATTTCATTAAATGTTTTTCAAAAAGGAATATATTTATATGTTTTTATATGGAACGTTTTTACAAACGTCAAAAAATGTTCTATTATTAACTTATATGACAATAATATTTTTTCC
Organism: Viscum album; assembly: GCA_963277665.1. Taxonomy (NCBI): domain Eukaryota; kingdom Viridiplantae; phylum Streptophyta; class Magnoliopsida; order Santalales; family Viscaceae; genus Viscum; species Viscum album. The sequence goes on from OY728126.1 coordinate 981,378,222, forward strand.
ACCACCATGGCCATTATTTTATGTTTATCCTAATTTGTAAGATTTCATGTTTCCTTAAATAAACAATCTTATTTATCAATTTATATATTTTTGTATTGAAAATGATTTTTCAATGAAAATTGTGTTTTCAATTGAAAATGATTTTTTAAATTGAAATGGTATTTTTATGAGTAAGTGTTTTTCATATGGGATTAAAAGAGTTTTTAAAAGGGTTTTATTATGAAATTAGTTTTATGAATGAAATTTTACATGATAATTTTATGGAATGGGTGTGCCCGATATAACTTATAGGAAGTGTTAATGTAACACCCCAGGTAAATAAAGAATATGACATTTCATATTTATCTATATTTATGAATAAAATATTGAAAAGACTTTAAAGGGGAAGCTATGCTCGATGGCGTACCCAACACCAAACAACGAGTTTCTTGGGAATCTTACGTTGCACTCTAATAATAAAATAATATTATTTTAAATGGTAGTTAATATGTAGTCGTTGTATTGGCGGGAATGGATAGAAATAACTAAAATATGATTATATATGTTCTTAAATATTTTTACATTTATACAATAAAAGATAAAGGCTTAAAATACGGAAAGAATTCAATTTTTGGCGTATATGCCCTAGTTTTCACTAAAGGTTCACTTATCACCTTTTAATGGAGAATTGTCATTAAATATAGTTTTGATCACTCTTAAACATTCTTTTGGAACAAATAAAACTCTTCTTAAGAATCGGGACATCAAAATTTACTTTGTGTAAATTTTTGGTATCTTTCCGATAATGTTCTTTTTTTAATGAATAGTGTAAAATGTTGTATTTTAATTCAAAACCTCTTTTTAATCTAATTTATTTATATGATTAGATTATATTTTGAATTGGTTTTAAAGTGAAATTAGAAAATATTTTTACCATTAAATCCAATAGTGGTCGTTGGAATTAATTTCACTTTGAAATCAGAGTTAAACTAGTGTCAATCTTTTGATACTTATTGTTTTATAAAAACACGCTATTTGCTCTGACAGCGGGAATTAATCATTAAATTAATTAATGTGACTTATATGTTTTGAATTTTGTAAAACGGACTTCATTTTTGAATTCAGAATATCAAATATATCTTAGGGTGAATTTTTGGGATTTTTCTGAAAAACTTCAATTTTTGATGAATAGTGAAACCACTAAGTGGTACTTATAAAAACCGATTTTCCGTTTAAATGAAAATTTTCCATCATTGTGTTTTGATTTTCAAAAAATCCGACATACATGGTTGTCATTAAGAAGTAAAATGTGGTTCAATGAGATTAAAATAATTTTTTCGTGAATAGTAACTTATTAAGTTTTTAATCGCGATTAGTGGTAATTAGGGTAGTTTAAGGTATAAATAATAATTTTATGAAATTAAATGACCTAGAAACATGTCCCAACCTCATTGGTTGTGTCATGGCCGACCATGACATGCCATGGGTCAACTTGGGGACCCCATGGATCCACATTTGTTGGGAAATGACATAAATTACTTTTTATTTAATGTTAAAGTGAAAATGACACAAACATAATATGTTTTACAAAAACAATTTTTAAGTGGGGTTATACAAGTCCAAATTTTGATTATAAATAGTAATTGGAAAGATAAAACGATTTCCTATATCATAGTATTTTGTTTATAATTTTTAGACATTAAATAAATTTAATTATTTATGACATAATAATGATGCAGCGATGACATCATTATTTGACGATTTAAATAAAATAGAAAGATAATGTAAAATCTATAAACTACACATGGAAAAAACCAATTGGATGAGTGGATTTCGAAGATTTATCACCTTATCCACGAATTTTATCAATCTGGGACCTTTTGAAACCGAAACACATTTTCAAATAAAGTAATATTTCTTACTTTCCAAAAGTACCCCTCCTCTCCTCTTATAAAAGGCCCCCACCTCTACCTCTTTTCCCACACTCCTCAAGCCTTTGGCTCGGCCAAACCCTGCCCATTTACTCTCTCCACATCCCTCTCCTCATCCTAGAGGACTCCCTTTGGGCAGAATCCTTTCAAAGGAAGCCTTTAGGCTTAAATCAAAAGGAGTTACACTTTTAAAGGTAATTCATTCCCTCATGTTCATTTGTTTTATTTTGCTTCTCCAACCCCCTAAACTCTTTTTATTTACTTCTTTTGTAACAACACCAGTATCCTAAATATACTAGGATGTTGTTATAAGATTTATTCGAGCTACACTGTCACACAACTACATCAAATGGTTAAAGAACATACGGTTTCCGTGGATGGTGAAATTCTGCCTCCCGAAACGATGATTGTTCAATACTCATTTAACACCTTCAAAGGTGGCCATTATGATGTCACTATTTTTATATATGATATATAATATTTTTATGTTTTATTTATGCTTCTGTATTTTTCATTTTTGTCTTACCTTTATGGATTCCATTATGGGTATACGCGATATCTTCATTTAAGGAAGTGCGGACTACCGCCCCCTCAAAGTGATTTGATTCGTTAAATACCATATGTGGGATGTATAAAGGAGGGAAATATGATATTATATATGATATTATACTGGAATTATTATATACCTCTATATAATTATTATTTCTTTTCATTAAAGTATGAGATAGAAATGAAAGTAGCGTTCATGCGTACGTACGGCTTACCGTCTCCATGAACGGTGCATTTCATTTCTTACGTCTAAATGATTATGTAATGTTATAAATGCATGCATGTACTGGATATATATGACATATATGATATCTACATCATGAATAAAATTCTTGATATAACATTTTGCCACACGAACAACATGTAATTGTATGAAGTCCACTTTTGACTTAAGAACCAAATATCGACAAAACAAACATTATTAACTTAAATGATTAAATAATGTTTATAACATTGAAATAAGTGATCTAAAAGGAATAATGAACTATAAAAAGGGTTCTTAATAAAGTGTAAATTACCTCAAGTTTATTATTCAGGACGTTAAAGAACGATCGAGTCAAGTCGGACCCAAGGTAAGGGATCCTACTCCTCTCTTTCTTTTTAAGTACACACTTTTATGTAATTCCTTTTAAAGCTCATATTTCTTGTTATTGGGATGATATTTTATATTACACATACTGTAATTTTTATTTTCATGTGATGAGAGACCCTATTCTCTCTCATCAATCCATTTTGGAAGTTTTGAGTGGCGCCGTTAGGCTGCCGAATTTTCGTAAGAGATCTAACCTCTCTCTTTCCTTTTAAGTACTCTACTTTATGTCACTTCTTTTAAGCTCATTTTTGTTATGTTGGGGGATGTTCTTTTGTACACCTAATTCTGTAAACATTATGTTGATATGATTAGAGACCCTATTTCCTCTCATCAATCCATTTTGGAAGTTTTATGTGGCGCCGTTAGGCTGCCGAGTTTTCGTAAAGGATTTTTCATCTCACTTTTGTTCCCGTGAGATTTATGCTACATTTGCCACAAATTCCATTGAGTGGTGTATGTACTGCCCATTATTCTACTATTTGTGTAATATACTTTCGTTTATGAGTATTTACATCAATTATCTATTGTCCTTCTTCCATGGGGTGTATATTTTGAAAGATACCCAAGTCGGTAAGGGAACCTTTCACCCTCCTCTTTTTTAAAAAGACTTCTTTTGTTGGGTCTTTTAATTTACATATTGTTATGTTGGTATATGTTATCATATATCCTTATTGATGTAAATTGTATGTCCAAATGATGAGATACTCTTTTTATCTCTCATCAACTCTTTTTGATGTAATGTCGTTAGGCTGTCAAGGGAACTTTTTAATCCCATTTCGATTTCTTTGGGTTCAACATGTAGTCATTGAATATGTCATCCATTGAATATGTGTGAATGACCTTTTATTGTTTTAAACTTAATATCCACCTATATTGGGTTTATTTATATTTTTCACACATATCTTTGAGATTGATTTGTCCTTAATTTAAGGATACCTTCTTTATAAGGGATTTCATCACAGTTGACATTTCTATTGAGGGTTCATTGTTGTTATGCACCAATTCTCTCTTATATGATGTATATACTGTCCTTTGGAGTATTATATCACGAATCCATTTATTCTCATGATATTACAATGTTCTGACTAAATGTTATTCCTCAATTATTGTATTCAAGTGTCTCTGATTTTGGTGAAACCCCTTTAACCAAAATATCGTTTTAAATGTTTTAATTATTTGTTCTTATTAATATCCATGTTTTCAAAATGGTTTTAAGGATCTATTTATATGGATATTAATGGTTTAAAATTTTAAAAGCTTCAAGGTGGTATGGGACACTTTGATTCAAAAATCTCTTTATTAAATGTTTTAAATGGTTTTGAAAATGGTTTTTAATGGATTCATTATTTCAATATCTTAAACTGTTATATTGTGATCGAAATGTGGAAATGTTATGTTTCCTTTATTCATGTTTTATGTGATAAGATTATGTTATGGTTCTTGGGCATTGTTATGAAGAACGGGTGATTCCGTGATAAACTAAGGGCGGGTGAGCCCGATATAGCTCTCCAATGCATTGGGTAATGCGAAGGAGTGAAACGTTAAGGTTTCTCCGAAGATATTTTAGGGAATATACTGTGATGGGTATTCCAAATGTAACCAAGAGGGTTACTCCCTACGTAATAATGTTATGAATGCCTCAAGTTTCCTTTATGTCTTATGTCTACTATGATTTATTCATGATTTGATATGCCTATGTTTTATGGGTAAAGTATGATTTCATTCTTATGTATATATGAACTCATGTTTCCTTTCCATATTTCTATAACCCTTACTGAGCTTTTTATGCTAATCCCAAGTTTTTGAAATGCTTTTCACATGTCAAGGGAAAGGTACATGATGTGAAGATAGTGTCAAGGATGTGTCAAGAAAGAATCCGTGTTTTATTTTAAATATGTTTCCATTGATGGGAAGAATGAACACTGTCTTTTGTAGCCACTTTGTTTAAATGTGGAATGTAATGCAAGTTTCATGATCTAATTCTCTAAAACTCTAAACCTGAAAAGATCCTCAATGTGTAATCTTGTAATAACTCAAGATTAAGTAAGGTTTAAGGCTGGGTCCTTATAGTTGGTATCAAAGGGAGGTTTAGATAACTTTAGAGGTTAGGGTATTCTTTAAGCATAAGTGAAAATTACCATAATGGTTAGGATTTCAGAAAGAGTCTTAGTTTTAGATAAAGTGAATGAGTAATTATATCTTATTGTCTATCTTACTCATTAGTACATGATGGTTTTGTTGATATACTCACACTGACATTTCTATTTTTAGTGAATGGATGGATTTAGCAGGCACCAAAGAGACAACAGGTTTGAAGGAATCTGTGGTGGTTCTCTGATTAAGATACTAGATAAAATGAAGGATTCAATGAGGAAACTCGTGGTTGTTCTAAACCAAATATCAAGGAGTCATGATCAACCACTTCAACCTTGGTGAGTTATCTAATGCATCAGGTACGAGATGGCCAATTCGATGTGGAAATTCAGGAAATAATTATTAAGGTAACCATTAGGGTTTATATGATACTTAATTTTTAGGTAATTATGGGTTACTCTATGATATGATGGAAAATGAAAGGAATGAGATAAACTTGAGGTTAAAATATGTTATGATTATTCTTGAAGATTTTATCTCATTTTGGGGAATGTTTTAAGAATTATATAGTTTTGGAAAAAGGACAACACGCAGACCGTGTGACATCCCGTCGCGTCGGACAAAGCTGCGGGAATCGAACCCACAACCAATGTGCGACTAGTATTTATCGCCTACCACTGGACTACGTGAAGTCCCTGGTTAGTTTGACTGATTCATTCTAGTTATATGATTTTATGAATTAAGAGTAAGTTGATTTTGGGTTATTTTTGAAAATGATTAACCTATCATGGAGGATATGTGATTAGGTTAATTACTTTTCAAAACGAGACTTTAGGAGCAACTGATATTGTTTGGAGATAAATGTTACGATTTATCTTGGAAGACTATGCGACTAAATCCTTCAAATATTTGGGTTTCAATCTTATATTGGTTTACTTTGAAGAATTTTATGGAAAAATTGATTATAGAATGGTCCTCGTTGAACTTTGGGTTTTGTTGGACAAATTTTGGAGATTAAGAATAGATTTTCTTTTTATAAAGGGTTATCCTTTTCTGGATTATCTGACCTTGTACTAAACTTTTTGGTTTTGGTTATGGTTAAGGTCTAATGATATGGGAAGTATATAGTTCTCTTTTGTGGATTAGGTGATTCTCTATAAGTTGATTATAGTACTCTTAATGTGAACAAGTCTTCCTAAATACTCGTCTTTTGGAGAAAATATGAGTTTGTGTAAGGAATCTAATAAAGGTTGAAAGTAAATATGATAAGTGATTATGTTTCCTTATGAATAAATTCCTCAATAAAAAGTAACTTAAAACAAAAATGTTGTCTATTAACTTTTCCTACTGGGGAATCGAAGACCGTTTAACCCATCACAAGTTTGTGATTTTCTCATGGTTAACTTTCTCCTAAACATGTTTTCTATCACTCTCCATCAGAACATGACCCTTTGTTTTTTCCTCCATGTACATATTTTCATACTTGGAATCCTAGTATGGGTTAACTCGGGTGACCTTTGTACTTATCTTTCTTTATTTTAAAGTGTTTGTTTTACCGACTTTTGTTCCGATGTGGGACTTTCAAGGATGTTTCCAAGCGCAATTTTAAAATTGCGAGGACGCAATTCCCAAAAGGGGGGAAGGATGTAACACCCCAGGTAAATAAAGAATATGATATTTCATATTTATCTATATTTATGAATAAAATATTGAAAAGACTTTAAAGGGGAAGCTATGCTCGATGGCGTACCCAACACGCAACAACGAGTTTCTTGGGAATCTTACATGGCACTATAATAATAAAATAATATTATTTTAAATGGTAGTTAATATGTAGCCGTTGTATTGGCGGGAATGGATAGAAATAACTAAAATATGATTATATATGTTCTTAAATATTTTTACATTTATACAATAAAAGATAAAGGCTTAAAATACGGAAAGAATTCAATTTTTGGCGTATATGCCCTAGTTTTCACTAAAGGTTCACTTATCACCTTTTAATGGAGAATTGTCATTAAATATAGTTTTGCTCACTCTTAAACATTCTTTTGTAAAAAATAAAACTCTTCTTAAGAATCGGGACATCAAAATTTACTTTGTGTAAATTTTTGATATCTTTCCGATAATGTTCTTTTTTTTAATGAATAGTGTAAAATGTTGTATTTTAATTCAAAACCTCTTTTTAATCTAATTTATTTATATGATTAGATTATATTTTGAATTGGTTTTAAAGTGAAATTAGAAAATATTTTTACCATTAAATCCAATAGTGGTCGTTGGAATTAATTTCACTTTGAAATCAGACTTAAACTAGTGTCAATCTTTTGATACTTATTGTTTTATAAAAACACGCTATTTTCTCTGACAGCGGGAATTAATCATTAAATTAATTAATGTGACTTATATGTTTTAAATTTTGTAAAATGGACTTCATTTTTGAATTCAGAATATCAAATATAGCTTAGGGTGAGTTTTTGGGATTTTTCTGAAAAACTTCAATTTTTGATAAATAGTGAAACCACTAAGTGGTACTTATAAAAACTGATTTTCCGTTTAAATGAAATTTTTCCATAATTGTGTTTTGATTTTCAAAAATCCGACATACATGGTTGTCATTAAGAAGTAAAATGTGGTTCAATGAGATTAAAATAATTTTTTCGTGAATAGTAACTTATTAAGTTTTTAATCGCGATTAGTGGTAATTTGGGTAGTTTAAGGTATAAATAATACTTTAATGAAATGAAATGACCTAGACACATGTCCCAACCTCATTGGTTGTGTCATGGCCGACCATGACATGCCATGGGTCAAATTTGGGACCCCATGGATCCACTTTTGTTGGGAAATGACATAAATTACTTTTTATTTAATGTTAAAGTGAAAATGACACAAACATAATATGTTTTACAAAAAAAATTTTTAAGTGGGGTTATACAAGTCCAAATTTTGATTATAAATAGTCATTGGAAAGATAAAAAGATTTCATATATCATAGTATTTTGTTTATAATTTTTAGACATTATATAAAGTTAATTATTTATGACATAATAATGATGCAGCGATGACATCATTATTTGACGATTTAAATAAAATAGAAAGATAATGTAAAATCTATGAACTACACATGGAAAAAACCAATTTGATGAGTGGATTTCGATGACTTATCACCTTATACACGAATTTTATCAATGTGGGACCTTTTGAAACCGAAACACATTTTCAAATAAAGTAATATTTATTACTTTCCAAAAGTACCCCTCCTCTCCTCTTATAAAAGGCCCCCACCTCTACCTCTTTTCCCACACTCCTCAAGCCTTTGTCTCGGCCAACCTCTGCCCATTTACTCTCTCCACATCCCTCTCCTCATCCTAGAGGACTCCCTTTGGGCATAATCCTTTCAAAGGAAGCCTTTAGGATTAAATCCAAAGGAGTTACACTTTTAAAGGTAATTCATTCTCTCATGTTCATTTGTTTTATTTTGCTTCTCCAACCCCCTAAACTATTTTTATTTACATATTTTGTAACAAAACCAGTATCCAAAATATACTAGGATGTTGTTATAAGATTTATTCGAGCTACACTCTCACACAACTACATCAAATGGTTAAAGAACATACGGTTTCCGTGGATGGTGAAATTCTGCCTCCCGAAACGATGATTGTTCAATACTCATTTAACACCTTCAAAGGTGGCCATTATGATGTCACTATTTTTATATATGATATATAATATTTTTATGTTTTATTTATGCTTCTGTATTTTTCATTTTTGTCTTACCTTTATGGCTTCCATTATGGGTATACGTGATATCTTCATTTAAGGAAGTGCGGACTACCGCCCCCTCAAAGTGATTTGATTCGTTAAATACCATATGTGGGATGTATAAAGGATGGAAATATGATATTATATATGATATTATACTGGAATTATTATATACCTCTATATAATTATTATTTCTTTTCATTAAAGTATGAGATAGAAATGAAAGTAGCGTTCATGCGTACGTACGGCTTACCGTCTCCATGAACGGTGCATTTCATTTCTTACCTCTAAATGATTATGTAATGTTATAAATGCATGAATGTACTGAATATATATGACATATATGATATCTACATCATGAATACAATTCTTGATATAACATTTTGCCACACGAACAACATGTAATTGTAAGAAGTCCACTTTCGACTTAAGAACCAAATATCGACAAAACAAACATTATTAACTTAAATGATTAAATAATGTTTATAACATTGAAATAAGTGATCTAAAAGGAATAATGAACTATAAAAAGGGTTCTTAATAAAGTGGAAATTAACTCAAGTTTATTATTCAGGACGTTAAAGAACGATCGAGTCAAGTCGGACCCAAGGTAAGGGATCCTACTCCTCTCTTTCTTTTTAAGTACACACTTTTATGTCATTCCTTTTAAAGCTAATCTTTCTTGTTATTGGGATGATATTTTATATTACACATACTGTAATTTTTATTTTCATGTGATGAGAGACCCTATTCTCTCTCATCAACCCATTTTGGAAGTTTTGAGTGGCGCCGTTAGGCTGCCGAATTTTCGTAAGAGATCTAACCTCTCTCTTTCCTTTTAAGTACTCTCCTTTATGTCACTTCTTTTAAGCTCATTTTTGTTATGTTGGGTGATGTTATTTTGTACTCCTAATTCTGCAAACATTATGTTGTTATGATTAGAGACCCTATTTCCTCTCATCAATCCATTTTGGAAGTTTTATGTGGCACCGTTAGGCTGCCGAGTTTTCGTAAGGGATTTTTCATCTCACTTTTGTTCCCGTGAGATTTATGCTACATTTGCCACAAATTACATTGAGTGGTGTATGTACTGCCCATTATTCTACTCTTTGTGTAATATAATTTCGTTTATGAGTATTTACATCAATGATCTATTGTCCTTCTTCCATGGGGTGTATATTTTGAAAGATACCCAAGTCGGTAAGGGAACCTTTCACCCTCCTCTTTTTTAAAAAGACTTCTTTTGTTGGGTCTTTTAATTTACATATTGTTATGTTGGGATATGTTATCATATATCCTTATTGATGTAAATTGTATGTCCAAATGATGAGATACTCTTTTTATCTCTCATCAACTCTTTTTGATGTAATGTCGTTAGGCTGTCAAGGGAACTTTTTAACCCAATTTCGATTTCTTTGGGTTCAACATGTAGTCATTGAATATGTCATCCATTGAATATGTGTGAATGACCTTTTATTGTTTTACACTTAATATCCACCTATATTGGGTGTATTTATATTTTTCACACATATCTTTGAGATTGATTTGTCCTTAATTTAAGGATACCTTCTTTATAAGGGATTTCATCACATTTGACATTTCTATTGAGGGTTCATTGTTGTTATGCACCAATACGCTCTTATATGGTGTATATACTGTCCTTTGGAGTATTATATCACGAATCCATTTATTCTCATGATATTATAATGTTCTGACTAAATGTTATTCCTCAATTATTGTATTCAAGTGTCTCTGATTTTGGTGAAACCACTTTAACCAAAATATCATTTTAAATGTTTTAATTATTTGTTCTTATTAATATCCATGTTTTCAAAATGGTTTTAAGGATTTATTTATATGGATATTAATGGTTTAAAATTTTAAAAGCTTCAAGGTGGTATGGGACACTTTGATTCAAAAATCTCTTTATTAAATGTTTTAAATGGTTTTGAAAATGGTTTTTAATGGATTCATTATTTCAATATCTTAAACTGTTATATTGTGATTGAAATGTGGAAATGTTATGTTTCCTTTATTCATGTTTTATGTGATAAGATTATGTTATGGTTCTTGGGAATTGTTATGAAGAACGGGTGGTTCCGTGATAAACTAAGGGCGGGTGAGCCCGATATAGCTCTCCAATGCATTGGGTAACGCGAAGGAGTGAAACGTTAAGGTTTCTCCGAAGAGATTTTAGGGAATATACTGTGATGGGTATTCCAAACGTAACCAAGAGGGTTACTCCCTACGTAAGAATGTTATGAATGCCTCAAGTTACCTTTATGTCTTATGTCTACTATGATTTATTCATGATTTGATATGCCTATGTTTTATGGGTAAAGTATGATTTCATTCTTATGTATATATGAACTCATGTTTCCATTCCATATTTCTATAACCCTTACTGAGCTTTTTATGCTCATCCCAAGTTTTTGAAATGCTTTTCACAGGTCAAGGGAAAGGTACATGATGTGACGATAGTGTCAAGGATGTGTCAAGAAAGAATCCGTGTTTTATTTTAAATATGTTTCCGTTGATGGGAAGAATGAACATTGTCTTTTGTAGACACTTTGTTTAAATGTGGAATGTAATGCAAGTTTCATGATCTAATTCTCTAAAACTCTAAACCTGAAAAGATCCTCAATGTGTAATCTTGTAATAACTCAAGATTAAGTAAGGTTTAAGGCTGGGGCCTTATAGTTGGAATCAAAGGGAGGTTTAGATAACTTTAGAGGTTAGGGTATTCTTTAAGCATAAGTGAAAATTACCATAATGGTTAGGATTTCAGAAAGAGTCTTAGTTTTAGATAAAGTAAATGAGTAAGTATATATTATTGTCTATCTTACTCATTAGTACATGATGGTTTTGATGATATACTCACACTGACATTTCTATTTTTAGTGAATGGATGGATCTAGCAGGAACCAAAGAGACAACAGGTTTGAAGGAAACTGTGGTGGTTCTCTGATTAAGATACTAGATAAAATGAAGGATTCAATGAGGAAACTCGTGGTTGTTCTAAACCAAATATCAAGGAGTCATGATCAACCACTTCAACCTTGGTGAGTTCTCTAATGCATCAGGTACGAGATGGCCAATTCTATGTGGAAATTCAGGAAATAATTATTAAGGTAACCATTAGGGTTTATATGATACTTAATTTTTAGGTAATTATGGGTTACTCTATGATATGATGGAAAATGAAAGGAATGAGATAAACTTGAGGTTAAAATATGTTATGATTATTCTTGAAGATTTTATCTCATTTTGGGGAATGTTTTAAGAATTATATAGTTTTGGAAAAAGGACAACACGCAGACCCTGTGACATCCCGTCGCGTCGGACAAAGCTGCGGGAATCGAACCCACAACCAATGTGCGACTGGTATTTATCGCCTACCACTGGACTACGTGAAGTCCCTGGTTAGTTTGACAGATTCATTCTAGTTATATGATTTTATGAATTAAGAGTAAGTTGATTTTGGGTTATTTTTTAAAATGATTAACCTATCATGAAGGATATGTGATTAGGTTAATTACTTTTCAAAACGAGACTTTAGGAGCAACTGATATTGTTTGGAGATAAATGTTACGATTTATCTTGGAAGACTATGCGACTAAATCCTTCAAATATTTGGGTTTCAATCTTATATTGGTTTACTTTGAAGAATTTTATGGACAAATTGATTATAGAATGGTCCTCGTTGAACTTTGGGTTTTGTTGGACAAATTTGGGAGATTAAGAATAGATTTTCTTTTTATAAAGGGTTATCCTTTTCTGGATTATCTGACCTTGTACTAAACTTTTTGGTTTTGGTTATGGTTAAGGTCTAATGATATGGGAAGTATATAGTTCTCTTTTGTGGATTAGGTGATTCTCTATAAGTTGATTATAGTACTCTTAATGTGAACAAGTCTTCCTAAATACTCATCTTTTGGAGAAAATATGAGTTTGTGTAAGGAATCTAATAAAGGTTGAAAGTAAATATGATAAGTGATTATGTTTCCTTATGAATAAATTCCTCAATAAAAAGTAACTTAAAACAAAAATGTTGTCTATTAACTTTTCCTACTGGGGAATCGAAGACCGTTTAACCCATCACAAGTTTGTGATTTTCTCGTGGTTAACTTTCTCCTAAACATGTTTTCTATCACTCTCCATCAGAACATGACCCTTTGTTTTTTCCTCCATGTCCATATTTTCATACTTGGAATCCTAGTATGGGTTAACTCGGGTGACCTTTGTACTTATCTTTCTTTATTTTAAAGTGTTTGTTTTACCGACTTTTGTTCCGATGTGGGACTTTCAAGGATGTTTCCAAGCACAATTTTAAAATTGCGAGGACGCAATTCCCAAAAGGGGGGAAGGATGTAACACCCCAGGTAAATAAAGAATATGACATTTCATATTTATCTATATTTATGAATAAAATATTGAAAAGACTTTAAAGGGGAAGCTATGCTCGATGGCGTACCCAACACGCAACAACGAGTTTCTTGGGAATCTTACGTTGCACTCTAATAATAAAATAATATTATTTTAAATGGTAGTAAATATGTAGCCGTTGTATTGGCGGGATTGGATAGAAATAACTAAAATATGATTATATATGTTCTTAAATATTTTTACATTTATACAATAAAAGATAAAGGCTTAAAATACCGAAAGAATTCAATTTTTGGCGTATATGCCCAAGTTTTCACTAAAGGTTCACTTATCACCTTTTAATGGAGAATTGTCATTAAATATAGTTTTTCTCACTCTTAAACATTCTTTTGGAACAAATAAAACTCTTCTTAAGAATCGGGACATTAAAATTTACTTTGTGTAAATTTTTGGTATCTTTCCGATAATGTTCTTTTTTTTAATGAATAGTGTAAAATGTTGTATTCTAATTCAAAACCTCTTTTTAATCTAATTTATTTATATGATTAGATTATATTTTGAATTGGTTTTAAAGTGAAATTAGAAAATATTTTTACCATTAAATCCAATAGTGGTCGTTGGAATTAATTTCACTTTGAAATCAAACTTAAACTAGTGTCAATCTTTTGATACTTATTGTTTTATAAAAATACGCTATTTGCTCTGACAGCGGGAATTAATCATTAAATTAATTAATGTGACTTATATGTTTTGAATTTTGTAAAACGGACTTCATTTTTGAATTTAGAATATCAAATATAGCGTAGGGTGAATTTTTGGGATTTTTCTGAAAAACTTCAATTTTTGATGAATAGTGAAACCACTAAGTGGTACTTATAAAAACTGATTTTCCGTTTAAATGAAATTTTTCCATCATTGTGTTTTGATTTTCAAAAATCCGACATACATGGTTGTCATTAAGAAGTAAAACGTGGTTCAATGAGATTAAAATAATTTTTTCGTGAATAGTAACTTATTAAGTTTTTAATCGCGATTAGTGGTAATTAGGGTAGTTTAAGGTATAAATAATACTTTAATGAAATGAAATGACCTATAAACATGTACCAAACTCATTGGTTGTGTCATGGCCGACCATGACATTCCATGGGTCAAATTGGGGACCCCATGGATCCACTTTTGTTGGGAAATGACATAAATTACTTTTTATTTAATGTTAAAGTGAAAATGACACAAACATAATATGTTTTCCAAAAACAATTTTTAAGTTGGGTTATACAAGTCCAAATTTTGATTATAAATAGTCATTGGAAAGATAAAAAGATTTTATATATCATAGTATTTTGTTTATAATTTTTAGACATTAAATAAATTTAATTATTTATGACATAATAATGATGCAGCGATGACATCATTATTTGACGATTTAAATAAAATAGAAAGAAAATGTAAAATCAATGAGCTACACATGGAAAAAACCAATTGGATGAGTGGATTTCGAAGACATATCACCTTATCCACGAATTTTATCAATGTGGGACTTTTTGAAACCGAAACACATTTTCAAATAAAGTAATATTTCTTACTTTCCAAAAGTACCCCTCCTCTCCTCTTATAAAAGGCCCCCACCTCTACATCTTTTCCCACACTCCTCAAGACTTTGGCTCAGCCAACCCCTGCCCATTTACTCTCTCCACATCCCTCTCCTCATCCTAGAGGACTCCCTTTGTGCATAATCCTTTCAAAGGAAGCCTTTAGGCTTAAAGCAAAAGGAGTTACACTTTTAAAGGTAATTCATTCTCTTATGTTCATTTGTTTTATTTTGCTTCTCCAACCCCCTAAACTCTTTTTATTTACTTATTTTGTAACAGAAACAGTATCCTAAATATACTAGGATGTTGTTATAAGATTTATTCGAGCTACACTCTCACACAACTACATCAAATGGTTAAAGAACATACGGTTTCCGTGGATGGTGAAATTCTGCCTCCCGAAACGATGATTGTTCAATACTCATTTAACACCTTCAAAGGTGGCCATTATGATGTCACTATTTTTATATATGATATATAATATTTTTATGTTTTATTTATGCTTCTGTATTTTTCATTTTTGTCTTACCTTTATGGCTTCCATTATGGGTATACGCGATATCTTCATTTAAGGAAATGCGGACTACCGCCCCCTCAAAGTGATTTGATTCGTTAAATACCATATGTGGGATGTATAAAGGATGGAAATATGATATTATATATGATATTATACAGGAATTATTATATACCTCTATATAATTATTATTTCTTTTCATTAAAGTATGAGATAGAAATGAAAGTAGCGTTCATGCGTACGTACGACTTACCGTCTCCATGAACGGTGCATTTCATTTCTTACCTCTAAATGATTATGTAATGTTATAAATGAATGCATGTACTGGATATATATGACATATATGATATCTACATCATGAATAAAATTCTTGATATAACATTTTGCCACACGAACAACATGTAATTGTAAGAAGTCCACTTTCGACTTAAGAACCAAATATCGACAAAACAAACATTATTTACTTAAATGATTAAATAATGTTTATAACATTAAAATAAGTGATCTAAAAGGAATAATGAACTATAAAAAGGGTTCTTAATAAAGTGGAAATTAACTCAATTTTATTATTCAGGACGTTAAAGAACGATCGAGTCAAGTCGGACCCAAGGTAAGGGATCCTACTCCTCTCTTTCTTTTTAAGTACACACTTTTATGTCATTCCTTTTAAAGCTCATCTTTCTTTTTATTGGGATGATATTTTTTATTACACATACTGTAATTTTTATTTTCATGTGATTAGAGACCCTATTCTCTCTCATCAATCCATTTTGTAAGTTTTGAGTGGCGCCGTTAGGCTGCCGAATATTCGTAAGAGATCTAACCTCTCTCTTTCCTTTTAAGTACTCTCCTTTATGTCACTTGTTTTAAGCTCATTTTTGTTATGTTGGGGGATGTTATTTTGTACTCCTCATTCTGTAAACATTATGTTGACATGATTAGAGACCCTATTTCCTCTCATCAATCCATTTTTAAAGTTTTACGTGGCGCCGTTAGGCTGCCGAGTTTTCGTAAGGGATTTTTCATCTCACTTTTGTTCCCATGAGATTTATGCTACATTTGCCACAAATTCCATTGAGTGGTGTATGTACTGCCCATTATTCTACTCTTTGTGTAATATAATTTAGTTTATGAGTATTTACATCAATGATCTATTGTCCTTCTTCCATGGGGTGTATATTTTGAAAGATACCCAAGTCGGTAAGGGAACCTTTCACCCTCCTCTTTTTTAAAAAGACTTCTTTTGTTGGGTCTTTTAATTTACATATTGTTATGTTGGGATATGTTATCATATATCCTTATTGATGTAAATTGTATGTCCAAATTATGAGATACTCTTTTTATCTCTCATCAACTCTTTTTGATGTAATGTCGTTAGGCTGTCAAGGGAACTTTTTAACCCAATTTCGATTTCTTTGGGTTCAACATGTAGTCATTGAATATGTCATCCATTGAATATGTGTGAATGAACTTTTATTGTTTTACACTTAATATCCACCTATATTGGGTGTATTTATATTTTTTCACACATATCTTTGATATTGATTTGTCCTTAATTTAAGGATACCTTCTTCATAAGGGATTTCATCACATTTGACATTTCTATTGAGAGTTCATTGTTGTTATGCACCAATTCGCTCTTATATGGTGAATATACTTTCCTTTGGAGTATTATATCACGAATCCATTTATTCTCATGATATTATAAAGTTCTGACTAAATGTTATTCCTAAATTATTGTATTCAAGTGTCTCTGATTTTGGTGAAACCCCATTAACCAAAATATCGTTTTAAATGTTTTAATTATTTGTTCTTATTAATATCCATGTTCTAAAAATGGTTTTAAGGATTTATTTATATGGATATTAATGGTTTAAAATTTTAAAAGCTTCAAGGTGGTATGGGACACTTTGATTCAAAAATCTCTTTATTAAATGTTTTAAATGGTTTTGAAAATGGTTTTTAATGGATTCATTATTTCAATATCTTAAACTATTATATTGTGATTGAAATGTGGAAATGTTATGTTTCCTTTATTCATGTTTTATGTGATAATATTATGTTATGGTTCTTGGGCATTGTTATGAAGAACGGGTGGTTTCGTGATAAACTAAGGGCGGGTGAGCCCGATATAGCTCTCCAATGCATTGGGTAATGCGAAGGAGTGAAACGTTAAGGTTTCTCCGAAGAGATTTTAGGGAATATACTGTGATGGGTATTCCAAACGTAACCAATAGGGTTACTCCCTACGTAAGAATGTTATGAATGCATCAAGTTACCTTTATGTCTTATGTCTACTATGATTTATTCATGATTTGATATGCCTATTATTTATGGGTAAAGTATGATTTCATTCTTACGTATATATGAACTCATGTTTCCTTTCCATATTTCTATAACCCTTACTGAGCTTTTTATGCTCATCCCAAGTTTTTGAAATGCTTTTCACAGGTCAAGGGAAAGGTACATGATGTGACGATAGTGTCAAGGATGTGTCAAGAAAGAATCCGTGTTTTATTTTAAATATGTTTCCGTTGATGGGAAGAATGAACACTGTCTTTTGTAGCCACTTTGTTTAAATGTGGAATGTAATGAAAGTTTCATGATCTAATTCTCTAAAACTCTAAACCTGAAAAGATCCTCAATGTGTAATCTTGTAATAACTCAAGATTAAGTAAGGTTTAAGGCTGGGGCCTTATAGTTAAGCCCAATTATATCTCACGATAGGGCCTCATACAACTTATATGATGAGATAAGTCTCATTATATCTACGGGTCTGAACGATATAGCTTATACAAATAGATGAGCCTCATTATAGATCATGGGTGAGCTCGATATATCTTATACGTAGGTTATTCCCCATTATAGATCCCCATTTCATCGAAAGTCTTCTGTATGATGCCAATTTAATACATTTAAAAAGAGATTTTTAAATCAAAGTGTCCCATACAAATTTGAATCATTTGAAAGAAACTAAAATGTTGCAATTTTAAATCATTAATGTGTATATAACAAAAATCATAATTTTTATTTGAAAACATAGACATGTGATATAAACATTTGTAAGAATAAATCTTCAAAACATTTTGAACGATGTTTTAGTTAAAAATGCCCTTACCTTGAGTCCAACTCGTCATGTAAAATCTTTATATTCATGAATAATAAAATTAGGTTAATTATTTACATGATTTATAAAAAAATTTAAGCCAGATATTAATTTTATTTCACTTATTAAAATGTTTTACACAACTACATAAACAATTAAATTTACATCAGGTGTTTGGGCCAAACTTGGTTCATGTGTTAAAAACAACTTTGGTAGGTCCACTATGGAAAAAGGGGTCATTATATAGACATATCTAGAATAATAATCATGAAATTATTATCATATTTATATAAAAATTATTCTTCTAAAACTATTCCAGAATGATGGTTATAAAAAATAATCATATTTACAATCATGGGGATGGGAGGCCATAGGTACACTTGAGTAACATTTCCTTTTTTAGATGATCATTATAGATAGAGGTTGAAGAATGAAACATTAATTCTCAATAATGTATATTTAATTATGTTCTTAGTCTAGTTAGTAAAATAATTCCTCAAATCTATGAAAACTTAAAAAAAAACATTATCTGTTAACTTTTCTTACTGAGAAATCAGTGACCTTTTAACCCATCATAGATTTATGGTTTTTTGATTCTTAACATTATCCTCACTATTTTTTCTATCAATATACATCAGAACATTATGGTTAGTTTTATATTTTATATCCACATTTTTATACATGGAACCCTAGTGTGTGTTATATCAGGCGACCTTCTTTCTTCCCTTTATTTATTTTAATGTTGATGTTTCATTTGTACTTTTTTTGGTATGGGATTTCAATAAAGTAATTTTGAAAAGTCAAACCCTTATTTTTCAATACAAAGTTATAATTGAGGGGATTAAATTTTTAAAAGGGGGTGAAAATGTAACATCTTATTTTTTTAAAACGAAACACTAAGTTCGATAGCATACATGATACGCCACATTGAGCTTAAATGAACAACAAAATATAATTATTCAAATATTATCATTGTAACCTAGCCATTTGAATGGTGGAAATGAATAATATTAAATGAATTATGAAAATATTGTTTATGCATGTGTATTGAATTTATTATTCAACCAATTAATTATAAATTAATGTAAAAGCCTTTTAAAAATAAAAGAATTTTTTTATGAAAAACTATTTAAATGTTCAAAAGTATGTTTTTTTACCAATAAATAAATGAATCACCATTATTTCATTATATTAATTATATATATATATATAATATTCAATAAAACTTTTAACATTCATTTAATTTGTTTTCTATACATGATATATCAAAAAATCCAATTTTACACACAAAACCATTATATTTCAAAAAAGAGAGTTTTGTCGCCTTTTGATGGAGCACGAATTTTAAATCTAGGTTTTGACCCCTTTACATAATGTTTTATTTTAAAAAATAAATTTCTTATTGAAAATATGAGTTTTCAAATTTACTTTGGTTAAATATTCGGTATTTTTCTAGTAAGTTTCATGTTTTGATGAATAGTGAAAAAATAAAGCATCTTAATTGAAAACTAATTTTTCATAAAATTTATTTATACTATTAAATTTAATATTTTAATGGTTTTAAAGTATTAATAGATCAATTATTTATAATTTAATTCAATATAGGTAACTGGAATCAATTTCACATTGAAATTGTATATAAAAACTATTTGAACTTTTGAACATTTTAACTTCAAAAACTCATTTTCCTATTTCATCAACAAAATTAATTTTCAATTAATTTCTACCAATTATGTGTTTTTAATTTTTAAAAATGGACTCCATATTTTTATTCATAAGATCCAAATTATTTAAATGGGTCCCTTTTATTTTTAGACATTATGAATAGTAAGTTTATTAATTTTTTTTTTAACACAGTTAAAGGTAAAACAGGTAAATAAGAGTACGAAAATATTATAAATTTTATAAAACTATGCTAACACTTGACCTAATTTTTTTGGATGAGTTATTTTTGATAAAATTATTCCTTTAGAAGATTCAATTTTTCACATGGAGGGCTTTAACACATTTATAATATTATATTAAAAGAAACGTTAATTTTGTCATGCCTTTATTTTTAACAAGTGAAATATTTTTAATATGGGGATATACATGGGATCTAGTTGGCTATAAATATTAATTTTAAATTTAATATATTTATATATATCATGGTAATTTATTTATATTTTTTGGTCAAAAAATAATTACCTAAAATGGTTCCCAATGACGATGTAGTAATTGTTTAATTAATGTAAGAATCAAATATATATTATTAAAAATATTAAAATAAAAATATTGATACTATTAATCTCATCCATGAATTTAATGGATTTATATGAAGTTTCAGTGATATTTTAGAAGAATTGGTTATAATTGAATATCTTTTTATTTATTATTTTTTAAAAAAAGTTAAGAAATGAATAGTATCAAAATTGACAAAAACGATATTTTAAAATATAAAATATTTTATTAAATAATATAAAATTTAAAAAATATAATATTAAGGAAAATATTTGGTATAAATATTATAATTTCACCAATTAATAATTTATTAATCATTTGGCATGTGATAGTAATTATATTAACCCTCAAAGTGTAAATTACATGACATCACGATAAAAGTTAAAAGGGGTAAAACAAAAAGATAATGATTAAAAAATAGTAAAAAAATTTATACTTTTAATTGGATGAATGGTATTATACCAAAAATCATAATATCTTAGAAATAAATTAGTTTGGATTCATTCTTATTAGAATATTATTTTATATTAATTTAATATTTTGAAGAATTCCAAGAGTGCCCCTTCCCTCTCTTATAAAAGGGAATCCACTCTTCTCTATTCCTCACACTACAAATCCCATTTTGTTCATAAAATAACTTTTAATATACCTTCATATTATCCCTCCCCATATTCCAGATCCATTATTTCATACATAACACCATCTTTAGAGGTGTCAATGTGTTAATCAAAGGAGACCATCCAAGGAAGAGTTATCATTTTTAATTAATTGTTTCTGTTTTATTTCTTATTCCACTTCCATAAAATATTATTAACCACGATGAAATAATAAATTAAATTTAATAAATATAATGAGATGTTATTAGGTAAATATCATCACCTAAATCTATCTTCACTTCCATTAAATAGGAAAACAATTATTTATTTGTGCGTAACTATGAACTATTACCTCCACAAACCAGAATAATTTTTTTCCTTTCCTGCATCTAAATACTGGTTATAATGATGGAATTAAAGTTTATATATGATATTAATGAAAATTTTATCATTATAATTGGATAATATATAATTTTTTTCTTATATTTCTATGCACATAAAAATGATAACATCATTCATGCGTATGTGGGAATTATTACCTCCACGAAACGATGTGATTAATTTTTAATCACCACATAACAAGAATAGTATATTTATGTCTATTGAAATTATTAATATTATATTAATGTTATTATTATAATTCTATAAATATAAAATAATATTTATCTTCTTTCCATACCGATTATTGAAAATTAGAAATGTTACTCATTCGTATGTACGACATACCATCTCCATGATTGTAACATATTTCATTTTTCATATATATATGTAATGAATAAATTCAAAAATAATAATTTATATATATATTTTTTATTATTTCATGAATATTATTCTAGTAAGAATATATTAATTACTACTTTGACTATTGATATCATACAATGTTAATTTTGGACTCATGTACTGAATATCGACAAAACGTCAGACATGAACATAAATAATTAAGTAAATTTTATAAAATGATAATAAATGATATAAAAGAAACACTAATAATTAAAAAATATTTCAGGAAATTAAATAATTAACTTTAGTTTATTATTCAATAATATTGAGATTGTCTGTGATGATTCAGACTCAAGTTAAGGGACTCTTTAACTAAAATATTATTGTAAATGTTTTATGAAATTATTTTTCTAAATCATTTTCATTAAATTTCATGCTTTCAAAATAGTTTTTATTGATTTATTTATATAGAAATGAATTTATTAAAAATTTTATTTTATAATTTATTTCAAAAGTTTTAAATTGGTAATAGACACTTCGACTTAAAATCACTTTTTTTAGATGTATTAAATTTATTTTAAAAAGGGATTGATTATTTCAATAAATTCAAATGTTTTTTAACATATACGACATGAATGGAATTTTCTAATTTCATGATTCCTTAATTATTTAATGTTTTCATTATAATATTTCATACTCATTTCCAAATAAAGTGGTTTATTTATTATGTGTGGGTTTTTTATATATTGTAAAGTGATTTTTACATAAAAAGGGTATTTTGTTATCTAGAAGTGTTTTACACATGGGTTTAAAATATTTTTCATGTTTTTTATTAATTATTTAGTCCTTGGATGTTAAATGTGTACACTTATACTCATTATCAATTTTTTTTCACTAAAGGAAACCCTTTTAAAATAAACAATGACTTCTTTTCAAGACACATCTTCAAATCTTTCATCATGAAATCTTATCTTCCCTTAATAATCTGTTGGCCTACGAAAAACATTTTAAAACCTGGGATGAGAAAAAAATCATTAAGGGAAATAAATAATCAAAAAAAATATTATACGTAAAACTAATAAAACATTTATTTCAGAATATACCATTTTACCATTAACAAAGGTTCATCATTTAAAAAAGATCATTATCTTACCTTTTTAAAATAAAATGATTTTTGTGAAAACTCATAAGAAAACATATAATATATAAGTAGGTAACATGGGACATAATTATACTAAAATAGAAAACCCATACGGTCAACTTGCATACATGTCACTCTTAAAAATGGAATATCTATATTTCTGACTTCCAAAACCAATGCATTTGAGAACTATAATGGGACTCACCCATTTTTCATGAGCTATATTGGGGATATTCCCTTCATATAAGCTATATCGGGCTCACTAATGACCTATAATGATGGTTAACCATTCATATATAATTTCTATGTAACATTATATAATCATAACACATAATAACATGATATTTTCAAGATATCACTCTTAAAATTTCAATTTTACTCATAAGAAAACATTTATTATTATATAAATAATCAATCCATTTTAAAAGACCAATACGAAACATTAATAAAAGAGATTTTTTACTCAATGTATCCCATAACACTTTGAAAATGTTTAAATAAATTGAAAAATTAACATTTTAAAACATTCATGTCCATATAAATAAATCCATAAACCCATTTTAAAAATATTGACATGAATGATAATGTTTTAATAGAATTAATCATTAAAAAACATAATATGGTGTTTTAGTTAAATTGTCCCTTACCACTTGAGAAACACTTGGATAAGAATAACTAAAGAATAAAATTTAAATAAAAAATTAATTATAATGAGAATATATTAATTCATGTTATAAAATGTCAATAGGGTAGTATATACACCTTATTTGATTAGAAAGATGGATAAAATCATGATATGTCTCATTGAAAGGAGATTGAGAAGAAGTCTCGTACCTTGAGTCTGGATCATCACGTATAATATTTATATTATTAAATAATAAAATTAGGTTGATTATTTAAGTTCTTAAGGTCATTTTTCAATTTTATTATTCTTTTAATATCACTTATTGTAATTATATATCAATTACTTAATTATTTAAGTTCACATTGGATGTTTTGATGAACTTCGATACTTGAGTCTCAAATGACTTTGGTGTGATGTATATAGTCAAAATGGCCATTATTCCACCTTATCAAGAATAATATTCATGAAATAATAATAACTTTTATCTATAAAGTACAATATAAATCAAACCATTTATGCATTTTTAGGAAAAATGAACAACATTATAATCATGGAGATAGTAGGTTGTACGTACACATGAGTAACGTTTCTATTTTTCATTAATCATTTGAAAAGAAGTTAATTAATAATATATATTTAAATAATAAAAATAATATCATTAATATCCTATTAATAATTTAAATATAATTATATATATAATTCATGTGATGTGGTGATGAAAAACGAATCACATCGCTTCGTAGAGGTGATAGTTCACACAAATGCGCGAACGAAGTTATCATTTTCATGTGAATGGAAAGGTAAGAAAAGAATTAATGTATTATTATTTAATAATGATAAATTTTTCCTGAGTATCATATATAAATATTAATTCTATAATTATAACCATTATGGAGATATGGGGATGAAAAATGAATTATATCATTTTTTGGAGGTGATAGTTCACACATATGCACAAATGAATAATTTTTTTCCCATTTGATGTAAAAGGTAATGAATATAGGTTATGGTATTAAAATAATTAAATATAAGTAATTTTTTGATATTTTATTTATCATTTCATCATGGTTTAAGGAGATTTGAAGGAATTTGAAGAAGAAATAACATTGAAACACTTAATTAAATACAACACCACTTCTTTTAATGGCCTCATTTAATTAACACATTAAAACCTAAAAGAAGAATTTTAAGACAAAAATAAAGAATCTATGATGTTTTTATGGATTCTAGTAAATTATTTTTGTAGATATTTCCAAATTCAAATACGTTTTGAAGTGTGTGGAACAAATTAGAATGAGTGCTCTTTTATAGGAGAGGGGAGAGTCACTCTTGGAATTATTCAAAATATTAAATAAATATTAATTAATTTTGTATTCCAAATGGGTATAAACTGATTAATATCTAATATATGATTATTTTTTGTCCAATATTTCTCATCCAATTAAATTATATTAGTTTTTAATATTTTTTAATCTTAATCTTTTTGTTTTAACCCATATTAATTTATACTGCCATATAAAGTAATTTATACTTTGAGGGTTAATATAATTAATTTAACATGTCAAAAAACCAATAGACGAGTCATTTATGAGTTTTTAAGACTACTACCAATTATTTGGATGAATATTTTATTTTATTAAATTAATATTATTTAATAAAATATTGTTTATTTTAGAATAGAAATAATATAAATTTTGACACAATCGATTTGTTTACTTTTTTAAAATATCATAACAACATGATATATTCAAACAAAATATTTAAAAACATCACTAAAATATATAATTAATCCACAAAATTAGTTAATGACATTAATTTTAACGAATTATATTTATTTTAACATTTCTAATATCATTTATTTGATCCTTCCCTTAATTAAACAATTATTGCTTCATCATTTTTCAAACATTTGATTTAATTATTCATTCACTAAAAATTACATATAAATTACCATAATGTAGACAAAAAACTATATATTTCTAAAGATTATATATAGTGGAACATATCCCTTTTATAACCCAATATTAAAAATGATTGACTTGTCATAAAAAAAGTGTGAAAAATTGATTTTCATTGAATTAAATACTACAAATGTCATAAATTCATCCAAGTGGCTCCAATATCTCACTTAATAGGCCCAAGGATTATTTTTTATAATATAAATTATCAAATAAAATGGGATAAGTAATATGGTAATTTTATAATATTTATTCTTTTATGTTAACCCTTAGTTACCAGATTTACCTTAAATGTGGTAATTAAAATAATTACCAATGTTACGATTCCTAATTTCCAAAAAATAAGTTGATTATGTTAGATCATAAATTTAATAAATATTAAAACCATGAATGTACTTTTTTAAAATCAAAACATATAAGTGCATAAAATTAATTTAAAATTAATCTCATCAACAGATCGAGAAAACAAGTTTTTAATGTAAAGACTTTTAAAAGTTCACAATGTCTTTATATCCAATTTCAATGTAAAATTGATTATAAAGGATTAAATAGAATAAAAGTATAAAAACTTAATTTAATTATAATTTAAAACCATTCAAATATATAATTTAACTATATAAAAAAAGTTTATAAAAAATAGTTTTCAATTAAAATGTTGTGTTTTTTCACTATTCATCAATAAATAGATCTTATTAGAAAAATAAAATAAATTCATCCAAAGTGAATTTTGATACTCTTATTTCAAAGAAGAATTTTATTTTTTCAAATATAACTTATATAGGTGTCAAAAACTATATTTAAAATAGGTGTTCCATCAAAAGGAAGCAAAACCGCCCTTCTATAAAAATACTCTCTTTATCTATAAAATTGAATTTGTTCTTATATAATGTCTAGAAAATAGATAAGATAATTTTTAAAAATTAGAATGAATATATATATATATATATATTAGAATCCAATAATAGAGATTTTATTATTTTATAAACTCGCTTATTTGAATTTAAAAAGTTTTTCAAAAAAACATTTCCTTTTATTTAAAAATGGTTTTATTTTCGTTTATTATTATTTAGAAACTGTATAATTAATTATAAATAGATATATAAACAATATTTTCATAATTTAGTTAATCGTGTTCATTTATTCCATTATAATGTATATGAAATAACTACCATATTAAATAATAATATTTAGTTCGTTTAACCTTGATGTGACATATCATGTACAATATCAAATGCAGAGCTTCCTTTAAAAAACACGTGATGTTGAATTCTCCCAACATTTAATAAATTGTTTCCTTCAAATTTGAAATTGGGGTTGAAAACTAGTGGTTTTACTTTCCAAAATATATTTCTTCAAATCCAACATTGAAAAAAGAATTAATAAGACTTCCACTTTAAATAAAATAAAGGGAAGTTCGAAGGTCACCTAATATTACACATACTATGGTTCCATATAGAAAAATATGGAAATGGAAGGAAAAACTAACTATCATGTTTTTTTGGAGAGTAAAATATAACATGGTCATGATAAAGTTAACAATATCAAAACCATAAATCTAGGATGGGTTAGAAAATCATTTATTTCGTAGTAAGAAAAGTAAACGGATAACATTTTTTGTTTCAAAACATGTTTCATATAGTTGAGTAATTAATTTACTATCTATACTAAGAACATAATGACATAAACTTACTTGATAAGTATAATTATATCCATTAATAAAATTCCACCACAAACTCATCTTTTTCTCCAAATGATGAGTATTCAAGATGAAATTCTTATGCATAAAGAACTAGAATCAACTTCTAGAGAATCAAATATTCCAAAAAAGATTAACTATATATTTATCCTATATTTAGACATTAACCAAAACCCAATTTTTTTTAAAAGATAAGATAATTCAATATAAATAAAAAACCCTCTATGATGAAAAACTACTTCTATCTCTAAAATCCAACAGTAATTCCCAATATTCAAGAGTAAATGATTTTATTTGGAGATAATTCTTAAAATATATCTTGGATGACTATGTGATCAAATAATTATTGGATTTAAATATTAGTATATATTATTTTGAGTAATTTTAAGGATAGTTATTTATTGAATGGTCTATATCAATCATTGGGTATTGTTGTTGAATTTTGGTGTTTGATTTAGTTTTTCATCATATAAGATTTATTCTTTTTGCGGTATTATCTTATATTGTACTAATAATTTTTGTTTTTCTTAATGTATAAATAAATTAGAAATATATAGTTAATACTCTTTTATTATGATATTCTCTTGAAGTTTAATCTAGTGCTTCAGGTGTGAAAAATTCATGTTGAATACTCATTGTTTGAAGAAAAAGAGGAGTTTTTGGTAGAAATTGGTTGAAGGGTGAAACTTTAATTATCAAGTAGGTAAGTTTAGTTATGTTATTATTCTAAGTAGTAAAATAATTTCTCAACTCTATTAAAAGTATTTTGAAACAAAAACATTATCTGTTTACTTTTCTTACTAAGAAACCATTGACCTTTTTACCCATAATAGATTTTTGGTTTTATAATTATTAACTTTCTACTTACCATGTTATCTGTCACTCTTCATCAGAACATCATGGTTAGATTTATCTTTCATATCCATGTTTTTCTATATTGTAACCTTGTTTTTGTTATCTTAGGTGTCCTTCTTAATTCCATTTCTTTATTTTAAAGTGGAAGTTTAATTTATCATTTTTCTAATGTGCGATTTCAGTAATGTAATTTTGAAAAGTCAAACCCCTAGTTTTTTATCCCAAGTTCTAATTGAGAGGATGTAATTTATTAAAGTGGGAGGGGATAATGTAGCATACTATGTTTTTAAAAAGAAACACTATGTCTGATAGCGTACATGATACACCACATTGAGCTTAAACGAACAACTAAATATTATTATTTAATATGGTAGTTATTTCATATATGTTAGAATGGAAGAAATGAAAAGGATTAAATAAATTATGAAAATATGGTTTAATCATATATTAATAATTAATTATTTTGTGACCAATTAATTATAAATTAATTAAAACCCTTTTGAAAATAAAAAATAAATCATTTTTTGAAAAACTATTTAAATATGCACAAGTGTATTTTATATGAATAAATTAATAAATAACTATTTTATGATTATATTAATGATATATATATATATATAATATTCAATTTAATGTTTAAAATTCATCTTTTGTGTTTTCTAGACATTATATAAGAACAAATTCAATTTTACAGATAAAAGAAGTATTTATTCAAAAAAGGAATTTTTGCTGCCTTTTGATAACACACTTGTTTTAAATATAATTTTTGACACATTTATAATTTAATTTTGAATAAAGAGATTCTTTTAAATAATACTGTAAAAATTTACTTTGATTTTTATTTTGTAATTTTTAAATAAGATTCCTTTTTTGAATAATAGTAAAAAATAATGCATTTTAATTGAAAACTATTATTTCATAAAATTTGTTTATAGTATTATATTATATATATGGTTGATTATAAAGTATAATTAAATAATGTTTTTAACATTTAATCTAATTTTGGTTATTTTAATCAGTTTCACATTAAAATTGGATACAAAAGGTTTTTGAGATTTCACATTTTTTAACTTTAAATTTCATTTTCTCAATCTGTCAACGAGATGAATTTTAAATTAATTTTTGCCACTTTTGTGATTTTAATTTTGAAAAATGGACATGCAAGGTTGTAATTGTTATGAAATTTATGATCTAATAGGATCATCTTAATTTTTTGAAATTATGAATAGTAACTTTAGTAATTATTTTTATTACCATGGTTAAGGGTAAATCAGGTAAATAAAGGTGAAAATAATATTATAAATATTATAAAATTACCCTAATTTTTTTAAAAAATAATTGGATAAGTTATATATTAACAAAATCATTATTGGGACGATTTAGTGAGATCTTGGGACCACTTGGATGACCTTAGGACATTTATAGTATTTTATCCAAAGAAAAGTCAATTTTGTCACACTTTTGTTTTTAACAAGTGAAACATTTTTAATATTGGGTTATATAATGGATATATTATAATATAAATAGTATTTATAAATATAATATTTTTATATACATCATTGTAATTTATTTATAATTTTTAGTGGTAAAATAATTAACTTAAATGGTGACATATTTACGATGCACTAATTATTTAATTAATGGAATAAATAAATAAATGTTATTAAAAATATTAAAATATATATAATTTTAGATAATGAATGTCATAAAATATTTTTTTGGATGACTATTATATGTTAGGGATGAGTTAATAGTGTTTCTTAGAAGATATCAAGTTGTAATGATATTTTTAAAATGTCAAATAATGAATATTGTCAAAATTATCACCCATGATATTTTAAAATAAAAAATATTTTATTAAATGATATATAAATGATAAAATTCTTCTAAAATTTACATACACATAAAAATGATAACATTTTTCTTATAATAAGATAATTTTTTCATTTTTTCTTACATTTCCATGCACATAAAAACGATAACGTTGTTCGTTCGTACATGTGAACTATCACTACCACGATGCGTTGCGATTTGTTTATAATCACCTTATCACATGATAAATATATAAAAGTATATTTAAATTATTAATATTATATTAATGGTATTATGATAATTATGTAAATATGAAATAATATTTAACTTCTTTCCATAATGATCTTTTAAAATTGGAAATTTTACACATTCATATGTATGACTTACCTTATTCATGATTGTAACTTATTTAATTTATCATATACATAGTTAATTAATGGATTTAAAAAGAATATTTTATATATAAAATTTATTATTGTATCATGAATATTAATTCTGGAGTAGATGGAATAATTACCACTTTGACAGTACTCAACTTGCTGATGTCATTTTGGAATCAAGTACCCAATATCATCAAAACATCCGGAGTAGACTTAAATAATTATGTATTTTTTATAACATGGTAATAAATGATATAAAATGAATAATAAACATGAAAAATGTCCTCATGAAAGTATAAATTAACCTATTTTTATTATTCATAAGGACAAATAACGTACGAGATGAGTCATACTCAAGGTATGAAATTAACATATGTTTATTGTTATAAAACTGCCTCTTTCATGTCCATGTATTCAAAATGGATTTTATGAATGTATTTATATAGAAAATGTTAAATTTTTTAAATTATGTCATATGATTTAAAGTTTAATGGGAATATTTGATTCAAAAATATCTTTTTAAATGTTTTAAAAGGGATTTGAAAAGGGATTGTTTATTTTAATAACTTGAAATGTTTTCTTATGAGTGAAAATAAAATTTTATGCGTAACATATTGAATATTTAATGATTTTATGCATTGGTATTTAGAAATTTCACAAGTGATATTAATATAGATTATATGAAGGGTTGATCTCCATGAAAACTCATGGTTAATCCCAGTATAACTTATACGAAGGGTTGATCCCCATTATATCTCATAAACATTAATGATCCTGATATGGCTTATATGAATGGTGATCCCCATTATAGATATCCAATGTATTGGGTATTCATGATATAGAATTCAAGCATACTATTATTCAATTTTTAAGGGTGAATGTAATAGTAATATGTAAATGTTGTCCTATGTCACCTAAGTGATTATTCTATTCTTGCTAATGATTTATTTTTCGAAAAGGTTCTTAATGGATTTTCATATTTTCACTATACTAACTATTTTATTTCTTTATGTCCCTTACTATGATTTTTACGCTCATCCCATGTTTTAAAAATGTTTTTTAATGGTATTAAGTATTGGTAAGGACAAATTATATGTCATGATGAATTTATTAAATATGTGTTAAAAAAAGAACCATGTTTCTTTAAAGGGTTTCTTTTGGTGTAAAAGATTAATACTGAGTATAAGTGTCCACTTATAATGTATGGATTTACTTTGTACGATTTATTCCAAATTATTTAATGAATGGGTTTACTTTGAAAGTGTGTTCAGTTAATTACCTATCCTTATTATTTCTTCTTATTGTTTCATAATTACTTCTATTTTACACTTACCCTTACTGAGAATTTGATCTCACCCCTTTCATATGTTTTATTTTTACCGAGGATAAAAAGAAGTGTTTTTATTTTGATATAAAGTGTTACACTGAGGGGATTAATGGTATTCTAGAAGAAAATTATTTTTTTATTTTTATTGTTTAGATTGTAATGTGAATTTCAAGTATATTTCTATTTTACCATGATTACTAAACTATTCACCCCTTTAGGATTTTATTTCTTGTAATCATACCAAGGTAATAAAATAATGCACCAGATCCTGGCTTCCGGGGTCGGGGTATTATAGTTGGTATCAAACAAAGTTTAGTAGAAATAGTAGGATCTAGATTTTGGAAAACATAGATGAGGTGACACAACCCATTTGTCTAGTATGTGAAAAAAGTTATTTATAAAATAATGAAATTGCATTTTATAGAAATATATTTACTGGTAAGGATAACTATTAGGGTTTATATGATCATTGAATTTAAGGTAATTTTTAGTATTCATATTATTGAGAATATAAAATAAAACATATTATATAAAACTTGTGGTTAAATCATTTCAATAATTCTGAATAAAAATAAGTTATTCTTTACTATGGTTATCAAATTTTTGAATAATATTAATATATGTTTAGAAAAAAGACAACCCATAGGCCGAGTGACAACCCATCATGTCTAGAAAGGAAATGGGTTTGAAACCACAACTGAAGGGTGATAAGGGTAGAATTCCTATAAATAAACTACAAGAATTATTTTTCATCTTGACTATTTAGTTGAAGTATATAGTAGATAAAGGTTATTTTGATTTAAAGATATTTATTTTATCAAATAGATAACATTGGTATTGGAAAATTATTTTATGATTAAGTGATTAACATTATTTTGGGATAAATTCATTGTTTTGGGAATACTATAATATTAGGGTAAACATAATATTATAAAGAATAAATGATGAATTGTATTTTACAGTCAAATACGATTTTGTTGTGGACTTATGGAGATTCAGTTTATTTTTGGAAATGTTTTTAAAACCTTGAAGTTTATAAGATTGAAAAAATTAAATTTTAAGTATAAGAAATTAAGAGTGATTGATTTTATTTTTGAAGACTATATGATAAAATCCTTCTGATATTTTTTTGGTTGGGTTTCTATCTTAGTCTAGAATTATTTTGCCCAATTATAGTTATTCTCTGAATGATCTATGTCGAACATTGAGTTTTACTATTTAATTTTGGATATTTTTTTGTGGAATTATCTTATATTATCCTAATAAATTTGATTTTTGTTAATGTATAATGATAAATAAGAATATATATTTTTTCTTTTGTGGATTTTCTAATCATTATATGTTGATTTAAAATATTTAGGCGTGAAAAATCCATCTCAAATACTCATCATTTAGAGAAAAAGATGAGTGTGAGGTGGAAATTGATTAAAGGATGAAACACTACTTATCAAGTAAGTATGTTTCACTCTATTCATAGTCTGGGAAATAAATTAAATATTCAAATCTAAGGAAAATATCTTTAAAATAAATTTTTATCATAATACATTCTTTTCTGATGAATGAAATGGACCCTTAGATCATCGTATATTTATATCTTTGTGGTTGTTAACTTTCTTCTGACCAAGTTCTCTACCACTCTCAATCATAACATGATGGTCATATTTGTCTTTTATGTACAATTTTTCACTTTACACTAATATTAATCTATTTTAAATCATAATTTTGAGGTGGCCTTTACATTTCCCTTTCACTTTTATTAAGACTATATTTTATTAACCCTATTTCCAATGTGGGTTTCCCACAAAGAAATTTTGAAGTATTAACCATTGATTATTGAAATCAAAATCAAAATTTTAAGGATGAAATTTACTAAAGGAGGGGATAATGTAACACCCTAATACTTTACCATATTTTCTCTTATAATAAATTTAATTTTGTTGATATCTTATAATACACACAACATCAGGTTTAAACAAAACACTATTTACTCATGTTTTGTATAGTCATTTAATTTATAATTCTTTTAGAGAACTTATCTAGTAAATTTATATATTATATATCTAATAAAATATATTTAAATTCATAAAATTAATTTGATAGAAATATGATATGGATGAAACCAATATTACCCATAAAAGCCAATATTTTTATAAGAGTTGTTTTACTACCTTTTAATAAAGAACCTATTTTAAATCCAATTTTTGAGAATATTATATCCTTTATTTAAAAAAATAAAATTCTCCTTTTAAATAGAAATATAAAAAATAACTTTGGTTGAATTTTTGGTAATTTTTTGATAAGTTTTAAGTTTTGATGAATAGTAATAAATAAGGCATTTTAATAGAAAATGCACTTTTTCATCAAATTTATTTATAGTGTTAAATTATATAATTTAATGTTTTAAAAAAATAATTATATTATTTTTTATCATTTAATTCAATGTAGGTCATTGGAATCTTTTTTATATTGAAATTAGATATAAAAACTTATTAAACATTAGAATGTTACCTTTTACCCGCCTTCTTGCCAAATCTACAGGATTAGTGTTAATCATAATTTAGCCACTTCAATGAATTTAATTTTGAAAAAACGACATAAAATATTGTAATTATTATGATATTTAGAGTCTAATAGGTTCAACTTAATTTTTTTGTCATTATTTATATTAACTTTAGTACATTTTATTTACAATAGTAAAGGGTAAATCAGGTAGTTAAAGGTAAAAATAATATAATAATATTATAAAATCACTGTAACACTTATCCAAATTTCATTGGATAAGAGTGTTTTTACAAAAATAAAACTCAGGCTCAAATTATAACCTTTTAATTCACTTGGTTAAGAATATGACATTTATTATATTTTATTTAAGTATAAGTTAAAAATGTCATACTCATATTTTTAATAAATATATAATATTTAATATAGGGTCATAAAAAATATAAATTCATATATAAATATTTATTTTAAAGATAAAATTTGTATCTACATTATGATAATTTATTTTTAAATTTTAATGATAAAATAATTAACTTAAATGGGGACACAATGATAATGAAGTAATTGTTTAATTAATGGATATATCAAAAAAATAATATTAAAAATATTCAAATAAATATAATTTAACATAATTAGTGACATAAAATAATATAGTAGATACATTTTATATTTTTTTATATATTATAAGTGTTGGTTAGATGTTATAATGTTTTTAGGATATTTTGAAAAATAAGAATATTGAAAAGTATTATAGTTGACATAAATTATATTTTAAAATAAAAAATATTTTATTAAAAGATATAAAATAATTTAAAATATAAAATTCATCAAAATAACGATAATAATATTAAATATTTCATAAAAGGTCTATTTTACATTTTTTTTCATTTTATATTAACTATATTAACCCTTAAAGAGTAAAAAGTCTAGTTGTCACATTAAGAGTTAAAGGGTTTAACTAAGCGTTAAATCCAAAGGTTAAGGTTAATAATGGGACGTAAACATGTATAAAAATTATTAGTTGAGAGTATTTTGACCCATAAGCATATAATATTTTAAATAAATCTCTTTGGATCCATTTTTAATTTCAATTTAATTTATATTAATTTAATATTTTGAGATATTCATAAAGTGTCTCTCACCTCAATTATAAAAAAGAACATCATCCTTCACTTCCAAACACCACCGTGAGACTTATATATCGACCAAAAATAGTATAATTATCTTATAAACTTCTATATACACATATTATAGGTTCTGGTATTCTCAAAATACCATCCCCAATGTCTCTAAGAGGAGGCACAAAAAAAGTCGACCAACAATGAAGTAATTGTTTTACCAATTAATTTAAGTTCATTTCCTATTCTACTTCTAATTAAAATGTTGTTTACATAATAAATAAATTAATATAGTATCATATATATGATTAAATGTTATTATAATTATGTTACAACCATAATACTAATTTTATATATCTTACAAAATTAATATAACCATGTGTGTGCGCGTACGACTTGTCGTCTCCACACCGTGGTGTAATTTGTTTTTCATCAATAATTTATTTAGATGGGTATAATTATTGATATAATAGATATAAATAAAAATTATTACATGATATTTATTCCATAAAATTTATATACCATCCAATCACTTACCACTATACCATTATGAGAATGATATTGTTGCTCATGAGTACGTACGGTCAACCATCTCCATAACGCAATGAGATTTATTATCCACATTTACCATTCAATAATGATTATAAAAAATGAATATGATGAGTGAATATAATATTTATTGAATTTATATAATTATTTCTCTGAATAAAATATATCATATTCCTAAAAAACAATACTTACATGACCATACATGTATAAGAAAAAGATGCAGTTAACACCAGAAACAGGGGTAATAATGAAATATTATCAAAAAATGGGTGATAAAATAATATAAGAAGACAATAAATGATATAATAAATATTAATAATTTTAATATGTAAGTTAATAAAATTCATAAAAACATTATATAAGAGGTCAAAACATGTTCTACTAATGTAAGCATAAGGTGAGGGAATTTCATCTCACTTTTTATTTATGTGAGATACATCCCATATTCAGCACTCACTTATTTTGTGTGGTATATATACTAACCAATGAAATTTTATATCTCTAATTTCTTTTAATTAAGGATATTAAAATATTTAATTTATTTTATTATTCAATGGGGTCCATGATTCTATTGCTAATCAAGTAGAAAGTGGTTGCTCATCTCACTTTTACTTCTGTAAGATATATGCCTTATCCACCAGTTAATTTTTTTTTGTGGTGTATATAATTCTCTTTTGACATGTTATATCATGAATATAATTATTATTAGGATATTATAGGTTAAATTAATTTTGGTTATTATATTTTAAATGTTTCAAAGTGAAATGGGACACTTTGAAATGTTTAAATATTATTTTCCAAAAGAATCCTTCAATGAAATAATTTAAATCATTAGAATCCATGTCAGTTTTATTAAAAAAAATTTCCAAACAAAATTTAATATTATCTTACATATTTTTAAGTTATTTTTACCCATGTTTTAATTTTTATAAAATGTTTTGAAAGGAATATTTTTTTCATCTTCCAAATGAGGTACTTTATGAATTTTTTGAAAAAAATACTGAATGAGTGTTTTTTAACATATATGGCGTGAGAGGATTTTAATACCATCATGAAAAATTATATTTTTAAGATTCCTTTAAAAATTTATTTTCAAATACAGTTTTTTATTTCAAATATATTTTAGAATAATTGTTTTTAAATTAAAAAATGGTATTTTTCTCAATAAATTTTTAATAATTTTATTAGAATGATTTCATCTATGTCAATATCCTTTTTAAAAATTATGATTATTTAAGGATAATATATTATAATATCATTTACCCTATTTCATTAAATGGTTTATGATTCATTTTATCTTTGGATGTGCTATTTTGATACCATTCTTGGTTCAAGGATATAATATTCACATTTCGTATGCTAGTTTTTAATATGAATGTTTATGTGGTTTATGTTTCACCCCATTCATATGAGGAATGAATTGGACTTATTATGTGATGGTAAGGGGACACTATATCCCCTCGATGAATTGTTAACTCTCATGATACAAACTAGATATGAACTTCACCGAGGCCTTTCCCATTTATTTATAGATTTGGCCAAGGCCTTAACCATTTATTTTTAGATTTCTTGGACGAGGCATCGATGGTATGTTTCAGTTATCTTGAATTATGCATTCCATAATTATTATATTAATTATTAATATTCCATGTGATTAATAAACTAATAGAATATCCATGGTTATGTTTCCTATGTCATGTGATTATTTAAATGGCATGTGTTTTAGTTATATACCTTGCCACCTTGATTATGTCTTATATAGTTCATTAAATGAAAAGTGTGTTCAGTTCATTTACATTACATATTATTTATTATTATTGTTTCATAATTTCTTCATGTATATATTTACCATTAATGATCACATGAGATCTCTCCTTTCATATGTTTTATTTTTCCACAGGATATGAAGAAGTGTTTTGATTTTGATATGTAGGGTTACACTAAATGGATTAATGGAATGCTTGAAGAAACTTTTTTTATTGTTATGTTTTATATTGTAATGTAAATTTCAAGTACGTATCTAGTTTAAAAATATTGTTAAATTATTCCATCCTACTATATTTGATTCTGTGTGATCATGCCAATGTAATAAAATAATGCACTGGCTCCAAGCTTCTTGGGTCAGGGCTATATAGTTGGTATTAAAGGGAGTTTTGTATAAACCTTATTAACTAGATTTAGGAAAAACATAGATTAGGTAAAACAAAACATTGGTTTAGTATGTTTGTAAAAATTAATTAAGGAATAATTACTTATCATTTTGTGGAAAATTTTTTAAAGGTAATGATAACTATTACGGTTTATATGATCTTTGAAGTTTAGGTAATTATGGGTATTTATATTATTTGGAATACAAAATGAAATGCATGAGATAACATATATGGTTAAAAATTTTCTTGAAAAACATAGAATCCAATTAACCCCTTTCCCATATTTCATAAAGGATCATGTGTAATTCAATTTAAGTAAGAAAAATAAAATCAAACGAATGCTTAAAAAGTACATCGTTCATTTGAAGTCACCGGTTTTATTCACTCATCATCGATGTGTAGTTGTTGTAAGACACCAAACTAGACACCCAATAGATCATAAACACATGATCCAAAATTCCAAGATCATCGATCTACGTTTTTCAGATTCTAGCATAGGAAATCAAAGAGATTTATGATGTACCTTCGATTGCCTAAAGGTTGAAAACTTGATCGAGAAAGTGGGATTGATCCAACCTTGTTCTTACTTTAGAATATATCTCTATGAACTTAAGAGAAGACGAGAAGAGATATTCACTCTCTAAATTCATGAAAATGGTGGATCTTAGTATTCAAAAGGATAAAAGGAGCTTTTATTCTAATTTTATTCTTTCTAAAATTTCACTTTGGTCCCTCATAAGTAATAAACTTCATTTTAGACACTGTGTCCATATATGAAATAATAAACTTGAAATAAATGTCAAAAATATTTTATCACTCACTTATAACACAATAAAATATTACGTGATAAAATATGAACCATTAAATCGGCTCATAAGTTATTCAAATAATTTAACAATCCTTGAACATCCAATTTTTATTCGAAAAATTATATTTTTCTCATATTCACATTTATAGTCAAACTACTTGTGAATAACTTGAGAAATGAATTCAATCATCAATATTATATACATGAATAATATAATTGCATTAGTATTTTTTCGATCGTTCAAATTTAGACATCCACCGGCCCCTGCACATGGGACCCACTTCATCCTAAACTCTTATTCATAAGAATAGGTGGAACTTGGGGATACACTTAGTGTCTGAACCTCTAGGTCCTTATACGAATATCAGTGACTCAAAGCAAAAAACTAATAGTTAATTTTAGAAACCCATAATGGTCCATAAGGAGATAAGGAATGTAATATCAATAAACTGCCCTACGAACACTTACTGTGTAATATAATCTATTTATCTAGTGATATCTTATAAAGAAGGATCCACAATTGTGTCATCATCCTTTTGTTGATTTATATATTTCATGATCATACTGATGGAATTTCAATCTTGTACCATGTCTATGGATTTATTAATGTACTACCATCCTGGTCAAACTAGGACCATGAGATATCTCTTCCTCAACTTGGAAGTGAAAAATTCTATCCTGATTATTCAACTAATGCCATACCAGTAATGAAGCACTAAAAAACTACCTCTCCACGATTTCATTATCATTTTTTCCTTGCATTAAAGTACACGATCAAATGGAAGACACTGTTAATGATATTATTTATGGAGACCAATACACATGTTCATTGATAAGAACAACCAATGACACCTGGAAATTTTGATGTTCCTATTGGCGGGTCTATTCTCATGATTCACTACTAGAGATCACTAAGTGTGATCTTTTTAAGAACATGTCTTAATGATTATGAGCCTCCATCACCTGATATTAAAACATCATAAGTGTCCTATCAGTATGATGTATCTAGACCATAGGGAATATATATTGAAGATTACAATCCTAGTATCTAGAGGTTCTCATTATAGTAGGGAACAACTATAAAATTTTTATACGGCGCATAATATAAGGATATTACCATGTAAGTATAGGATGCATAAATATCAACACTATTATCATAATAATAAACACATGTATATATCAAATAGTATACTTGTAATGATAACCAAAAGTACTGTTCATGTTGGGTCTAGAGAACCCACTATGACAACACGCCCACTTGCACTAGAGCCAACTTTCTAACCATCATTGTTAGCTCTCACATGATAATAACATATTTCTTCTGAGATATGGATTGGGTTAGGGTCCTTCCACATTTCCACTCCCTAACTATTTTACTATGTTAGGCCTTATCTCCTTGAGTAAAACTCATCAAGAGATGTATTCCTTTAGTATATCCATTTCTTCCACTATCCAAAATTAACATCTTTGATAGTAAGAGTATTAAAATTTACATTATGATTATAATTTACTTACAAGGTGTGAATTCAAGAACTAGAGAAATTCATTTCATATTTTATACTGATTATTATCTTGAGCAGAAGACACAACCTACTTGGTAATTGTAGATATGGATACCACTGGCTTAAATGATGTTGTGTTGCTCATTACCTAATCCTATCCATGATATTACATCACACTAATCTATATAATAGTACTTTGTGTCCCCTGAAAACTAGTATCCTTTTCTCTCCACTTACTAGGGATATATCATTTGTACTTCTTCAAGTGTAATTAGATAGTTCTAACTACACCTCTTAAAGTTCTTTTATTCACAACTGATATTTTCATACTATAAATTATATCTTGGAAATATCAATTGTTGTATATATCATGGCATATGTGATTGATTCATCACTAAATCAAATGGAATTCAAATCACCACATTTATCTCCTCTTATGTCCTAGGCATATCTAGCTAGAAATATATATGCCATGAGACACTGCTAACAATTCTCACTTGAATTGTTCCAACATGAATATTTAATAATATGTCAGTATATGTATGATTAACTAGGTTTAAGAAACCGTTATATCTACCTCATCAAATATCATTCCCTAGATCTCTGGTTTAGTGAATTTCTAGATTTTTATTTTATCTGGATCTTAACTAACTATAAGAACAATAAATATTTTACATATGTTAATAAACATTTTTACTATTAAAATAATGGTGTTCCCACTAACCCCTAGTATATTCATGAATGAGATTCATTACAAATGGATATTCTATGATCTAGTTGGTTACATTAACCCTAAAGTGGATTTCAGTAAATTAAACCCTTATTGGCATTTTATGTTTTCACCATCTCTTTCTGGTTGGATTGTATAAAAATCTTCCATGATTGGTGGTCTTGACATCCAATTCTCAATAAAATGATCATAGAAATTAGCAATGATAATTAAAGTTATAATGTATTTAGGCATAATTACTTGATATAACTAATCAATCTTTATTAGTAAAATTCATGTACCATCCATGTATAGTCTCATTTGAATATCCACAAAAGTATTCAAATTAGTAAGCCTCTTGTACCATGATACATGGAATCCATTATTGAATTTTAATTGATCTTGTCAATCTTATCTAATTTCAATACACTTCTTACTTTTATAAATCATTATTCGAAATGATTAATGTTTCATCGAATATGGTGAATATAAAACCATCACCATGGTTTTATCTTTCCTACACAAAATGTGTCTTTGGAACATTCCTTTCCACATGCTCTTTTGGGATTTGTTCCTATGTCAACCATTTATACATCCATACCATTGAATAATCTCAATTAAATATTTTTCTCACTATCTCAAATAGATATGTGCACCATTTTAAAGAAATATAGTCTATAACTTGACTACATCATTTCAATCATAGGAATTTCTATAATATCTTTAGAAAACATAAATATTATTACTATAGACAAACATTGTATTTTTTATTAATGAAAGTATGTTTATATCATAACAAAATCTGAATGTAAAAACATGTTCTTATAACATAATGGATTTCCATCATACTATAACTCATATGATATCCATTTTTCAAGATAGTTGTCAAATGGTTATGAGATAACATCTTTATTTTTCAAGAATGTATTTAAAATGGAAGTATCTTCAATGATTAAATTCTTTCATTTATTCTCCTTTTACTTACATCATGAATCATATGTTTATAAATAAATGCACATTTATGAATTTCTCCATGTTACCTTTTCTTGATCAATTTTAACATGTAAGAATCACCATCAATCCTCCTTATTATCATCAGAAATTTGATGTGTATAAGGTAACGTGTATTTTGGAATAACACAATGCTACATTATCTTGATCGATGAATTCTTGGTCAAGATATTATTCCATAGAACATCTCAAAACATCTCATTTATTTTGACTAGGCATATTTCATAATTCACTTTCACATTCCATAAATACTTAAAGTAATATTATGAAGTATACTCACCACTATCTTAACCATGGAATAGTTTATGCTATCTAGTAGGACTTATTCTGAAATCTTTGTGGATTATATTTATTTATATTTGTTTCTTTGTCCAAAAAATATATACATAAGTATCTTGATATTACCTAATGTATTTAACTCTAATGTTTATAAAACCATATTTGTTATATCCTCAAAAACTATTTAGTTTTTCTTCACAAAATATTTTCGTACCACCTTTTTCATGACCTGACCCAATGGGGCTCAAACCGTAACTCTCCAAGCCCAAAAGCATAGGCCAGGGGATGGAGATTAGTACTGAGTAGAATATCACACAAATGGGAGGCCTTATCCTAATGTACCTATGAAAAGACACCAACATACACCTATATTAAACAATTTAGAGATGTATAAATTAAAAATAAAAACACATAAATATATTTATCCCAAATTTGATACAAAAGAAGTACAAAGGAAAAAATCCACACCCAAAAAAATAAAATTATAAAATAATACAACCTACTATTAAAAAGGGGATTACTATTAGACACCCACCGGAAAGCTCCTAAACCTAGCTACAACAAAACTCCATGGTCAGTCTAGATCACTAAGCTCCTCCTACTCCGGGTCCTCTTGGGACTCTGTAAAAAGTATTATAGTCTACAAAAGACACAAAACATGAGGAGAATTACCATGAATAGATGAGTATAAAGATACCAAGTAGGCACCCAAAAAATTCCAAAAGAAAAGGGAGCAACTGATAGGCAATAGTCCTCTCAACCCAGCCAGAGGGAACCCAAACAAGAGAAAGAAACTCCACCTTGAGACCACACTTGACTATACATGACTAGTCATCTCAACGCAACTAGTATGTAATAAATTATACATACCGAGGGGTATCATAGAATATAACCAGATATAATCATCTTTAGTTCCAATTCTCATAGTCCCAACCATAGACTGTCCATAGCAAGTGACTTGAAGTTCAAACACAAATGAACATAATGATCTGATGGGGAGTCAACTTCACAAATTAGAACAACTTTATACCCAAGGCTCGAAGGTGAAAAAATATTAAGGAGAACACACTCCATGAACCAATACATCCCTAATGGAACTCAAAACAAGAGGGGTCACACATTGGGAACTAGAAGCTGATGACCCAACCTCACGATCCCAAATGTCACTCAGCCGAGAGATATCACTCAAATGGGAAAGAAAAACTAATAAAACAACCCTACCAACCCTCATAGTAACAATCTGGGAGGGCATGCTTAACGGATAGCACCACTGTAAATATCACCCCATGATCAATTAGAACTCCAAACCTTAGGTAGGTGATCCTACCTAGGGTCCGCTAGGGGACACATAAAAAACATAGATGAAATATCGAACTTAGAAAAGGGTATCGTGCAACATCCCATATCTAAAAAAATATCCTAGTAGTGGATCAATGCCTATTTAGAGTTGGTCACTCATATTTCAGAAACACTACCTAGTGAAATCATTACATTAGATCATAGAAGGACAAATTAGATATCGATACCTAGATAGATGGTCTGCGCCCACGGCCCTTTTGGGGC
The DNA here is from genome assembly GCA_963277665.1 of Viscum album. NCBI lineage: Eukaryota > Viridiplantae > Streptophyta > Magnoliopsida > Santalales > Viscaceae > Viscum > Viscum album. The sequence goes on from OY728126.1 coordinate 981,422,245, forward strand.
TTCATCCCCTACAGGAATAAACTCTTGGGTAGAGGATCAATGCCCATGAAAATATTGGCCATTAGGATTCCAAGAATCCTACCAGGGAAACATGAAGGGGTGTGAGGATCGTGTCAAGCCTCTCAGGTTGATACATGGTCCAAATAAACTTATTTTTCAATCAATGCAGATTGTGATGACTCACTCTAGAATGTGGGAACACAACGACACTGCACGTATTCATGGAATCCAAAGAGTGGCCACAAATCTTTGAAGACGATGTGATTTTGAAACCCTTATATTGAAAGCACTAGAGGGACACAATCAAACCTACTTGTCTAAAAATCAATAACATAAGGACCAAAATTAACCACTCAACCCATTCAGTAAAGGCATCGCTAACCTGAGCCACCCACACAACCTATCCTGCACAATGCACCTCTTAGTCCCAAATAGTGTCCACCATTACATTCTACGTAGAAAACTACTCAGTATAGGCTACTCACAAGTTTGAATATGAGACCCAAAGAATGAGATACAATGAGTGAAATATCTCAAAAATATCTCCAAGGAGTACATGGAATGAACTGGGTCCCAAGTTACCTACTTGTATATTATATGTTTTCTTATAAGTTTTATGGGAAATAGTTTGATTTTCAAAATGTAAGATAATGATATTTTAGAAAAAATGATCCTTTATGGATTCTAAAATGTTAATTATAGTTAAAAAAACACAAGAATAAGTAATTTTTAAGGTTGTAGCCTTATATTTGGTATCAAGGAATAGTTTATACATCATTAGATATTGAGAAAATTTCTTAATAGTAAGGCATATCATCATGAGTTTATAATTTAAAGTTTGATCATAAGTTCAATGTCATAGAGGCCCCTTTTGAGGATTTATGTTATGAAATATTAAAATGATTAACTATATTTTTATATAAATTTATTTTTTATGTAATTATGGGTTATTACTTTTTGGGATGAAAAATGAAAGGAATGAGATAAACATTTAATTTGAAACATTTTATGGCTATTTTAAAGTACTTTAACATATTTTGGGAACCCTATATGATCATAGAAAATGGAATACTATATGAATTTATTTGAGAAGTAAAAGATGAATTTTATTTTGGAAGATTATATGATTTTATTGGGGACTTATGGTGATTCAGTTCATTTATGGAAATAATTAGCATATCTTAGAGATTATGTGATTTAGGAAATTACATTACTGGTATAAGACATTAAAAGTGATTGATGTTATTTTGATATAAATGTTAAAATTTATCTTGGAAGACAATGTTATCAAATCCTTATGATGTTTGGGTTTCAATCATTGTTAATAAATTTTTGTGTAATTTAAAGGAATGTTATTTGTTGAATGGTCTATGATAAACTTTGGGTATTACTATTGAATTTTTGAGATTAAAGTTGTTTTTATTCATGTAAGGTTTATTATTTTTAGGGAAATTATGTTATCTTGTAATAAATATTTTGGTTTTGGATACTATGTAAATATATGATAATTAGATATTTAATCTTTTGTGGATTATTTAATTCTCTAGAATATTATTCTAGTGCTTCAGGCGTGAAAAATTCATCTCGAATACTCATCGTTTGGAGAAAAAGATGAGTTTGTGGTGGAAATTGGTTGTAGGATGAAAATACAATTTTAATATAAGTATATTTATATATTTTATTATTAAAAGAAGTTAAATAATTACACAACTCTATAAAAAGGATATTAAAACAAAAACATTATCCATTCACTTTTCTTACTCAGAAATTAGGGACCTTTTAACTCATCACATATTTTTGGTTTTGTGATTGTTAAATTTTTCATGATCAAGTTCTATATCACTCCACACTAAGATTAATAGTTATTTTTCTTTTCCATGTCCAATTTTTCTTACATGGAACCTTCCTATGTGTTATCTGATTATACTTTCGTACTTTCCTTTATTTATTTTCTAGTGCAAGTTACATTAACTGTTTTTGCGTTGTGGGATTTCAAATAAGGTATTTTTAAAAGTAAAACCCCATTTTTTCAATTATGAGATCAAATTTTGTGGAAAATATTTATTAGGGGGGGTATAATGTAACATCATGAGTTTTTAAAAGGAAATATTGTGTTCGATAGCGTACATGATATGCTACATCGAGCTTAAACGAATAACTAGATATTATTATTTAAATGTTACCATTTTAACATATCCATTAGAATAGAGGTAATGAATAATATTAAATGAATTATGAAAATGTGGTTTACATTTGTATTTATAATTAATTAGTTAGTGAAAAATTAATTATAAATGAAAGAAAACACTTTTGAAAATAAAAGTATTTTTTTTGAAAAACTATTTAAATGTGAACATGATTGCTTATTACCAATAAATTAATAAATAAATCTCTTTTTATTATATAAAAAATATATATACATATAATATATAATTTATTGTACAAAATTTATATTATTTGTTTTATAAATATGATATAAGAACAAATATAAATTTATGCATAAAATGATTATTTTTCAAAAAAGGAAGTTTTGTCATCTTTTGATGAAACAAATATTTTAAATATATTTCTTGACACTTTTATAAGATTTATTTTTCAAAATAAACATATTATTAAAAAAATGAGTATCAAAATTTAGTTTTTTTTTAATTTTTGGTATTTATTTGGTAAGTATCTTGTTTTGATAAATAGTGAAAATACTGCATTTTAATTGAAAGCGGTTTTTTCCATCAAATTTATTAATAGTGTTAAATTATATATTTTAATGGTTTCAAAGTATAATTTAATAATGTTTTATAATTTAATCTAATTGAGGTCATTGGAATCAAATTGACATTATAATTTTTTATAAAATCTTATTGTACTTTTGAAATTTTTTACTTTAAGATGATTTCTCACCACATTGGTAGGATTAACAATGAAATTAATTTAGCCACTACTGTTAATTGAATTTTAAAAAATGGACAAAAAAGACTGCAATAAATATGATATTTATGATCTAATATGATCAAATTAATTTTTGTAAAATATGAATAGTAACTCTAGTAATTATTTTTATTAACACTATTAAGGGTAAATCAGTTAATTAAAGGTAAAAATAATATTATAAATATTATGAAATTACCCTAACACTTGTACAAATTTAAATGCATGAGATTTAGTATAGATAAAATAGTCCATGGGAAGAATTATAACCTTTTTAGGCCACTTAGGTGAGATTATAAAATTTATAGAATTTTATTCAATGAAAAGTAAATTTGGTCACATATTTTTATAAAAAGTGAATATTTTTTAATATAGAGTTATATAAAGGATATGTTTGACTATAATTTTTATTTAGAATGATAAAATTTTTATCTACATCATGGTAATTTGTTTCTACTTTTTAGTGACAAAAATTAAATTTAATGGTGACACAATTATGATGCAATTATTGTTTAATTAATGGAAGAATCAAATAAATGTTAATAAAGTTGTCAAAATATATAAAATTATATATAAATAATTTCTTAAACAAATATTATAGATTAATTGGACATGTTAGTGATATTTTTAATTATTTGGTTCGAATATATCAAGTTGTTATGATATTTTTAGAAAGTCATGTAATGAATAGTGACAAAATTGATATTAATTATGTGTGAATATATTAATTATTTTATTAAATGATATAAAATTTATAAAAAAATATAATTTGTTAGAATTATTTTTATAAGTACTAAAATTCTATTAATGACTCAGTTTTGGTCTTTTGGAATTTTATGAAAATTATACGAACCCTCAAAGTGTAAATTAATTGTTATCATGATAAGAGTTAAAAGGGTTTAAAACAAAAAAAAGGATTAAAAAATAGTCACAACACATTAAATATTCATTGGATACATTTTATTAGATCCAAAATCATAATATATTCTAAATAAATCTGTTTTGAGGCATTTTTATTAGAAAATTAATATATATATATATTTAATATTTTGAATAATTCCAAGTGTGCCCTTCCCCTCTTCTATTAAAGGGAACCCATTCATCTCTAATACTCACACTTAAAAACCTATTTTTTTGGACAATATATTCCAAAATACCTTTCTATAATCCCAAAAAATAATCTTTAGACTATATTTTTGGTAGAACAACCTACTTAGAGGTGTTAAGGTGTTAATCAAAGGAAATCATCTGAAGAAGTGGTATCATTTTTAATTAAGTGTTCCTATTTTATTTCTTCATCCACTTCAATGAAATATTATTCATCCATGATAAAATAATAACTCAATTATAATCAATATACTTAGATGTTATTATTTTAATATCATCACCTAAATTCATCTCCACTTCCATTAAATGAGATAAGAATTAATCGTTCATGCGTACGTGTGAACTATCACCCCCACGAACAAATATAATTCTTCTTTCATCACCATCTCTCACAACTTGTTATAATGATTTAATTAATTTTTATATATTATATTAATAAAATATATATCATTATAATAGAATAATATATCAATTACATTTTAACTTTTGATGCACATAAATATGATAATGTCTTTCGTGTGTATGTGTTAACCATCATCTCCATGAAGCGATGTGATTCATTTATAATCACCACCTAACATGGATAATATATATAAATAAATTTAAATTATTAGTATTATATTAATTATAGTTTTATAAATATAGAAAGTTGAAATAATACTTACGTTCTTTCCATAATGATCTAGGAAAAACGGAAACGTTACTCATGTGTGCGTACATCGTACCATCTCCATGATTATAACATTGTTCATTTTTCATAACCATAAATAAATGGTTTTCTTTAAAAGTATATATTATGTATAAAATGGATTATTATTTCATCAGTATTATTCTGGATAATATGTACTTAAGTCCACTTTTGATTTTAGACATCATACCAAAGTCGTTATGGACTCATATAATGAATATAATCAAAACATTCGAGGTAAAGAAAAATAATTAAATAATTATTATAACATTATAATAAGTGATATAAAAATATAATAAACATGAAAAGTATTATTTGGAAATTAAATAACATAAATTTATTATTCATAAATATAAGTATAGTACGTGATGATTCAGAATCATGGTAAAAGACTCTAACAAAAACATATTTTTAAATTTTTAAAAGATTTATTCTTCAAAAACATTATATTTCTTGTCCATGTTTTCAAAATGACTTGTTTGAATGTATTTATATGAGCATGAATGTTTTAAAATGTTAAATTTTTGAATTTCTCTTTAATTATTCAAAGTGTTATGGGGGACATTGATTCAAAAATCTATTTTTAAATGATTTAAATGGGTTTTAAAAATGGATTGGTTATTTCAATAACTTGAAATGTTTTCTTATGTGTTAAAATAATATTTTACTAGTGAAATGTTTAAAATGAAAATATTTTATGTGTTTGTACTTTGATATTACATGGGTGAGCCCGATGCAACTTATATGAAGGGTTTGTCCCCATTATAGCTCATAAGTGTGCCTGATATCGCTTATATGAAGGGTCTAGCCCCATTTTAGCTCCTGAAAAACAAGTCATATTAACATATCATATATGAAGGCTGATCCCCATTATAAATCTCCAATGAATTGGGTACTCTAGAGATAGAATTAGACCATATGGTTATTCCATTTATAAGGGTGAATGTAAAAGTGATATAGTAACAATGTCCCAAGGAACCTACATGATTTTTCTATGTGTGATAATGCGTTTTTAAGAAAAAAGTTTTAATAGTTTTTCATGTTTTTACTAAACTAATGATTTTCTTTCTTTATTTCCCTTATCGATCTTTTTATGCTCATCCTAATTTTTTTAATGTTTTTATAGTACTTAAGGATGAGTATGGATTGGGTGATGTCATGTTGAATTTCATCAAGAGTTTTCATAAAAGGGATTATGCTTTATTTTTAGTGTTTTTGGTTATGAAAAAATGTATACTGTTCGGAAGTGTCTACTTTGTATTTTTATGGTATGGTTATGGCCTGATATAGGATATAATCAGTATAAATTTTTTCACCAAAGGAAACCCATTCGAAATGAAACATGACTTCCTTTCAAGACATATCTTCAATTCTTTCATCACGATATATTCTTTTCCCTTATCAAACTTAAGACCAGTGAAAATCTTTTTTAAAACATGGGGTGAGTGAAAAAGACTAGGAAGGGATAAAAAAATAGGTAGTTCAGTAAAAACATGAAAAATCATATAAGGATTACCTTCATCCTTAAATTTCATCGAGAATAAGAAATAAAATATTTTCACATGGAAAACAAACAAACATTTTTCTCAAAGAGAATCATTAAAACCCATAATAAGTAACTAAATCTCATTTAGTTGAATTAGAGAATTATATACATAAAACCCATAAAAACCATTTCAATTGGAATAACCATTAGGCTGAATTCCAATGTAATGGAGATCTATAATTTGGAACATTGTTCGTATAAGCTATACTAGGCTCTCCTGTAAGGTATAATTGAGCTCATCCCTTTATAAAAGTTACATTGGGCTCACCCATGAGCTAAAATGGGGCTCATCCCATTATATAAGCTATATTGGGCTCACATGTGAGTTATAATGTGGACCAAACCTTCATATAAGCTATATCAATCTCACCATATTTATATATTTCTCATGTACCATTTCTTGAATAAAACAAATTTCACCATAAAAACATTTGAAAACTATGCTAATCTAATTTGAGAATCGCTTTCATATAAAAATACCATTTTCATTTAAAAATCCATTTTCAATACCAAAAACCCATTTTTATTGAAAACCCATTTTCAATACCAAAATACTGAAAATATAAATATGGGTTTTATTTTAATGTAGCATTAAATATTTCAAAGTAAGATGAAAATAAAATAATGTCCACGGTGGCCAAAAAGTCATTGTCACCATATACGTTAATAATAGAACATTATTTTTGTCATTTGTCAAAAAAATTTATAAAACAAATAAAATATTTATTTTTTATTTTTTTAATGAAATTTAAAATAGAAAAAAAATTCTTTCTATAGTTCATTTATATCTATATAAACAAAAAAATAAATTATATTGAAATAGATAAAGGACTAAATCTCTAAACATTCAAAGCATCCGATACAACCATGAACATTTAAATCCTAATCCTCATAAATGCATAAAATCTAATAATATATTAAATAAAATTATTATATATTAAATATCGATAAGAAATGTTATATTATCTTAATATACAACTTATAAAATAATAAAGGTGCATATCATCAAGAAACGCCTCAATGAAAAGAGATTGAGACAAAAAATCCCTTACCTTGATTCTAACTCGTCACATAAAATATTTATCTTCCTAAATAATAAAAATAAGTTATTTATTTACATTTTTGATATAATTTTTAATGTTTATTATTCCTTTTATGTCACTTATTATCATTTCATAACAATTGCTTAATTATTTAAGTTCATAACAAATGTTTTGAAGATATTCGATACATGAGTCCAAAATGGCTTTGATATGATGTATATAGTAAAAGGGGTGATTAATACATCATATACAGAATAATATTCCTGATATAATATTAAATTTTATACATCAATTATAATTTTTTATTCCTTTCAATAAATATGGGTATGAAAAGTGAAATATGTTACAATCATGGAGACGGTAAATCGTACGTGCGCAAAAGTAATGTTTCCAATTTTCAATGATCATTGTGTAAATAAGGTAAGTATTATTTTATATTTTAAAAAATTTCATAATACCATTAATATCATATTAATAATTTAAACATACTTATATATATTATCCAAGTGGTGTGGTGATTAAAAATGAATCACATCACTTCATGGAGGTGACAGTTCATATGTATGCACATATGACATTATTATTTTTATATTCATGGAAAGGTAAGAGGAAAAATGATATATTATCAAATTATAATGAAACATATGTCACTAATATAATATATAATGATTAATTATATCTATACAATCATTATTGAGAGAGTGTAATGGGAAAAAAATTATATCGGTTCGAGGAGATGATAGTTGGCACGTAAACACAAATGATTAATTCTTTTCCAATTAGATAGAAGTGGAGATAGATTTAAGTGATGATATTAAAATAATAACCTATTATAATATTTATTATGTCTGAGTTATTGTTTCATCATGGTAGAAGAATATTTGACGAAATAGGATGAAGAAACAAAATAGAAACACTTAAATAAAAATGATACCACTTCTTCGAACAATCTCCTTTGACTAACACCTTCACACCTATAATGGGGAGGTTCTTCCAGATATAAGGCCTATGTAATTTTGGGAGAGATTATATGAAGTTATTTTTGTAGATATTGGCTGAAAAAATAGGTTTTTATGTGTTATGAATAGAGAATAATGGGTGCTCTTTTACCGGAGAGGGGAAGGACACTCTTGGAATTATTGAAAATATTAAATTAATATAAATTAATTTTCTAATAAAAATGGATAAAAAATGATTTATATAGAACATATGATTATTTTGGGTTCAATAAAATTCATGAAATAAAAATTAGATACATTTTGACTATTTTTTAATACTTTTATTTTTGTTTTAACCACATTTTAACTCTTATCGTGATATCATTTAATTTACAATTTGAGGGTTACTATAATTACCATAAAATGAAAATGACCTAAAATGAGTCATTAATTAAAATTTTGGACTTATAGAAATTATTTTTACTATTTTTAAAATTTAGTAATTTTATATTATTTAATTAAGTATTATTTATTTCAAAATATCATTAATGTCAATTCTGACACTATTTTCAAACGAAATTCTCTAAAACATGATAAAAATGCAATATTAATCCATAAAATTAATTCATGACATTAATTAAATCAAATTATTTTTATTTTAATACATTTAATAAGATTTATTTGATTATTCAATTAATTAAACAATTTCTGCATCATAATTATATCATCATTTAAGATAATTATTTTGACACTAAAAATTATGAATAAATTATCATCATTTAGATAAATATTTTTTCTTTGAAATTATTATTTATAGTATAATATAATCCATTTATAAACCCATATTAAAAATATTTCACTAGTTAAAAACAAAAGTTTGACAAAATTCACTACTCTTTGAATATAATATTATAATTGGGATTAAGTCATCTAAGCGAGTCCAACTGGAAATAAAATAATCCCAATCAATATATTAATCTAAAATAACTCATAAAAAACTCGGAGATGTGTTAGGGTTGTTTTATAATATTTATAATATTATTTTTACCCTTAATTACACAGTTAACCTTTAATCGTGTTCATAAATAATAATAATGTTACTATTCATAATGTTGAAAAATAAAAGGGAACAATTTAAATAATCTATAAAATATAATTAAAAATATGGAATCCATTTTTTCAAATTAAAAAAACATATTTGGAAGAAATTAATTGAAAATTAATCCCCTTGACAGAACGATAAAATGAGTTTTTAATGTAAAATAATTCAAAAGTTCTCATAGTTTTTATATCGCATTTTAATATAAAATTGATTCCAATGACCTAAATTAAATTAAATGATAAAACATTGATCTAATAATAATTTAAAACCATTCCAATATGTATTTTAAAGCTATAAATAAATTTTATTATAATGTTGTTTTCAATTAAAATGCATTATTGTTTTTACTATTCATCAAAAAATGAATCTCATGAGAAAAATACAAAAAAATTAAACCCAAATTTTTTTTGATACACATATTTCAAATAATAAATATATTTTATGAAATATAATTAATATAATTGGGAAAAATAGATCTAAAACAATTGCACCATCAAAAGGATGAAAAAATGCCTTTGATTTAAAATACTCCTTCCATCCATAAAATTGAATTTGTTCTCATATCAAATCTAGAAAACATATAATATAAATTTCAAAAATTAGATTTAATATCATATATATTTATATATTATTGATAAAATACAATATTATTTATTTTATTATTTTATGAACAATATTATTTGGGTTAAATAGTTTTTTAGAAAAACATTTTTTTTAAAAAAGGGTTTCACATTAATTTATAAATAATTAATCACTAAATAACTAATTACATATACATATGTAAACCATATTTTCATAACATACTTAATAATAATCATTCCTATCTTTCTATAAATTATTTTAAAATAGTAACATTTTAATAATAATATTTAATTATTCGTTTAAGCTCAATGTGGCGTATCATGTATGTTATCCAACATAGTATTTTTTTAAAAACTAGGGATGTTACATTATCCCCCTCCTTTTGGAAATTTCATCCTTCCAATTTTAAATTTGGGATCTCTATCTAAGGATTGACTTTTCAAAATACTTTTATTGAAAACTCAAAAAACCCAAAATAACTCTTTCCATGATGATCATAAGAAAATGGAAACGTCACTCATGCGTACTTACAACTTACCATATACATGATTTTAACATAGATATTTTTTAATATCCTTGTTTAATTAATATATTTAAAAGTATAATTGATATATAAAACTGAATAATATGTCATGAATTTTATTTTTGTGATGATAAAGTATTGAAAAATTTGACTATTGACATCATACTATTGTCATTTTGGACTCTTAAACCGAATATCATCAAAATGGTCAATACGAACTTAAATAATTAAGTAATTATTATAACATTATAATAAGTGATATAAAAGGAATAATAAACATTAAAAATGTAATAAATCAAGTAAATAATTAACCTAAGAAAATTATTCAGAAAAATAAATAATGTATGTGATGAGTTAGACTCAATGTAATGAATTTCATCTCAAAATCCTTTCATTGAGTTTTTTATTGATGTTATAAACCTTTATTATTTTATAAGGTGTATATATTACTACTATGACATTTTATATCCAATTTTTATCTATAATCCTATTTTTTAATGTCTTGGTAAATATATTTCGAATATCCTTTGTGATAAATTGTTTTAAATTTTTTTTATTTGTTGAAAACTAATATATATATATATATATATTTATAAGAATGTTTTTGTTTTTTAGGAATCAGACCTAGTATATTGTAATTATATTTGTAAAAAAATTGAAGGTTAATGAAATTTTGAATTCAAACACAAAGGGGGACGATTTTTTTTTCTACACTCAGGTTTCCTAACTTGGGTTTTATGATTGAGTATAAATAGAAGCAGAAGCAGCTAGAAATATGAAGTTGTTGATCAGATGCACCATCAGACTCAGATGCATCATTAGTTTTTCTTTTCCATAACCCAAAAGATAAGTTTATATGAATGGAATTCATAATGATGCTGAAGAGGTTTTGTTTAAGAATGTGAATTCAGGAGTTAAAAAGTTCTTTGTAATTCCTCGACCCAAGTTACCCAGAGTTGGGGAATTATTATGTATCATTGGAATGATCACAAAAGATCAATTCTTGAAAGACCGATTAGATTAGTAGCCATGGAATTACTAGATAAATTCATAAGGTTTACAATACATCATTAAATGGTAAACTAAAACAACATTATTTCCATGGAAAACAATATGATCCCATAGACTATCCCTGCAGGTCAGTCATAATATACTTCTTTGAAACATGGAAAAATAAAACATAGAAAGGGGTGAGCTCAGATGCTTAATGGGGGTAAATAATTTATAAGAAACTTTCATAAATAAGCATAAACATTTAAGGAAATGTATAAAACTAAAAGAAAAATCTTTTTCAACATAAAAATAATCATAATATGGAAAATATAAATCAAAATAATGCCATTTACTTACTCACATGGATATTCTACTAGTCGAATAATCACATGAAATATCAATAGCCACTTTGATAACGATGGAATTCATAATGCCAGACTTTCATAACCACATAGTCTAGGACTTATGCCAGGACTACAAATAATATTTTTTCAAGGCCTTGTTCCAAGACACTAGTTTGTCTCATGAGACCTACTGATGCATCGAGGAGCTATAGTGGGATCCACCAATCACTTACTAAGTCCAATTCATTCCTCAAATGAAAAATTTTAAACATAACATAAATATTCGTATTAAAAATATCATACAAAATGTCAATAATTTATACATAAACCATGAATGGTATAAAAAAACACATCCATAGTTAAACATATCACAAAACCTTCAATACAATATTAAATATTTGAGTCATAATAAATCAACTTCAACCATGTTTAAAATCTATCAAAGGGTATTGACCTCTATGAAAATGATTTTTAAAACTCTTTGAGAGAAATATTTATTTTCATGAGAACATTTAAAAGTAACAAAATTTAGAAATGAAAAAATCTAATGAAATTTTTGAATCAAAGTGTCTCATACCACTTTGAAACTTTTGAAAATAATTAAGATTTATAAAACATTCATGTTCGTATAAATAAATCCTTAAAAACCATTTTGAAAACATAGACATTAATGAGAATGATTTAGAAGAATAAATATTTAAAACATTTAAAATGATGTTTTAGTAAAACTTCTCTTAAATTAATCCCTTTGAAAACTATTTTATGAAACATGGACAATGAGAATAAATATGACCCAGTAGATACTTACGTAAAAACAACCTCGGATAATAAGGAGATTGTGAAATTAACCCTTACCTTGCACTTTATTTTGGTTGAGGGTACGTTTAACCACCTATTTAAAGACCATAGTATTTTATTAGATTATACCAAAACCATATTTATATTTATTATATAATAAATTATTAATTAATGACTTTATACTACCCATTTAATAATGATTTCTATGTTAAATTAACATTTCATGTAATAATCGCTTTCTTTATCGTACATGTTTTAACTTGTTATTCTTGATCATATCATTTAGATAATGATTTAAGTAGTTCCTGAATATAAAACATGATTTATATGTCATATATATTTTAGAATATGAATATTTATAATAGATAGATATAAGAAATGGAAAGCAACATTTATGGAGACGGTAGGCCGTAGCTACCCAAAAAACACTGTTTTTATTTTCATTTCGTATTAAATAGAAGTAAGTGAATAATATATATGTAAGTATATATATATATATATAAATATATATATCTAAAATATCATTATTTTTTCATATAATACATACTTATTAGTAATATATATTTTTATAATCGTCGATGAATGGTGAACGTTGAAATGAATCTCATCGCGTTGTGGAGACGGTCATCCGTACGTACGCACGAGCGACAATATCATTTACATAAAGGTGTGTAATAGGATGGTATATTAATTTTATAGAGACATTAGCATGTTATTTTCATTATTTATATACATATTACTCATCGTCATATCCATCCAAATAATATAGTGTTGAATAATAAATTACACCACGACGTGGAGACGGTAAGTCGTCCGTACGTACGCATGGTGAAATTATCTTTCATATGATGGATAGAATAATGAATATGGTTGTTAGATATTTATAATAACATCACATTATATAAAATATACTTTTGTTATTATTTTATAATGGAAAAAACAAAGAATGAGGAAGTGGGAGAAGAAATGAACATGAAAGAGGCGATGAAATATTTACCTCTTCTTTGAGTTCTTCCTTTTGATTTGATCAAAAGGGCTCGGTAGGAGGGAATTATGACTAAATTAATGCCTCTAAGATTAAGGGGGGATAGTTGAGAGGGTATTTGGGTAGGGTTTGGAAGATCCAAATGGATTTGAAGGTGTGAATTAGAGAGAAGGAGGAGTTTCTTTTTATAAGAGGAGTGAGGGGAACCTTAGGAAAAGCTAGAAAAAGTATTTTATAATAAAATCCTTTCGGTTTATAATGGATAAAAAGTGGATTATAAAAAGTTTAAGGTAGTTATGGGTCTAAAACCACTCAACCAATAGGTTTTAGATAGGTTTGTGTCACTATATTAACTTTATCTTGTAGATTTAACTTTTAGTTAAATAGTTTGACATTTTCCATGTCTCTTTGTATTTTTATATTATATGGTTGATAAACTTAAAATAAACATCCAATAGAGCCCCAAGTGGTTCATTAATAATACAAATATCATTTTATAAGTCTTTTTTTAGAACATTAGACTTTTAGAAATAGAATATCAATTAATAATATAATATTTGTTTTAAACTATTTTATGTCAATTTTGACAATATTTGGTATTTTGATTTTTCTAAATTTATAACAGCATTACTACTTAAAAAAATTCATCTATCCAACAATAATATGTAATATTAACCTAGAAAATTAGTTTAATTCATAAACAGTCTCAAACTACAACTATTTGGATATTTTAAATATCAATTATTTTAATTTTTCATTAATATGGTAATTACTGCATCATCATTGTGTCATAAATAAATTAAATTCTATAATGTCTAAAAAATATATATAAATTACCATTATGTTGGAAATCATTATATATTTATAATGAATATTTATAATTGAATTTATCTTATGTGTAACCATATATTAAAAATGGTTTAGTTATTAAACTTTGAATTTAACACTTTTAACTCTTATTTGAAATAAATAAGAATAAATGTACTAATCTAATAGAAGTGTACCTAAAGGATCATATTTTATTCCTAAGTTTGTTTTTGATAAATTACACTTATCCAATAGAATTAGTACATGTGTTAGGGTAATAATAATATCATTTCTACCCAAATTACCCTATTTACTTTTAACCGTGGTAAATAAAAGTAAAAACTTACTGTTCACAGAAAATTATTTTCATCTTATTGAACCATATTTTACTTTATAATCCCAACTGTGTCTCTCGGATTTTTTAAATTCAATTCACAGAAGTGGTAAAATCAAGTTTTATGTAAATTTGCAAACGCTCCTTGGAGGTGGGTAAAAGACGGTAAAAAGTTTAATCAAATTTTTATATTCCTAAAATTTTTGTAAACTGACTCCAATGAATTAAATTTAACTTATATAGGTATTATGTATCTATTTTGACCTAAAATAAATTTAAATAAACTAAATAATTATTTAAATAAAAAGTCGGTTTTAAATAATAACTCAGTGTTTTTCACTATTCATCAAAAATTGAATGTTTTCAGAAAAATACCAAAACTTCACCCTAAGATAATTTTGATATTTCAAATTCAAAAATGAATTCTATTTTACCAATTTTAAAACATATATGTTTCATTAATTATTTTAAAATTAATTCTCATTTTCAAAAACAAAAAGCGTATTTTTAAGAAATAATAACCATCAAAAGACTGACACTTGTTTATATCCAATTTCAAAGTGAAATTAATTACAATAGCCATAATTGGATTAAATGGTAAAAATATAATCTTATTATACTTCAAAAACATTAAAATGTATAATTCAACACTATAAATTATTTTTATTAGAAAACTTTTTTTCATTTAAAATATAGTGTTTTTCACTATTCATCCAAATATAAAAGTTATCAGAAAAACAACAAAAATTTATTGAAACTAAATTCTTATGTCCCAATTCTATAGAGGAAGTTTATTTTGTCAAATTTAATATATAAAAGTTTCAAATATTTGATTTAAAAAGGGTTTTCCAATAAAAGGAGGTAAAATTGCATTTTTTTTAAAATACATCTTATATCTGAAAAAAATGAATTTGTTTTTTCATTATGTATAAGAAACTCATAATATGGATTCAAAAATTATAAGGATTATATAAAGTTCAAAATTTAGTTAATACTATTCATAACCTTTTTTTGAACAACTAGTTTGGTAAGTCGTGGTGCGCTTGAACTCGATGTTACATGTAGTGCAAGTTATTGAATAACTTCGAAAAAAATGTACTATAAAATCATGAGGTGTTACACTTTTCATCCTTTAATAAATTGAATTATCTCAATTTGAAATTGTTTTTCAAAAATAAATGGTTGAAAATAAAAAATACCTTTGTGGGAAAACCCACATCGGAAATTAGGTTAATAAAATTTAGTCTGAATAAGAGAAAAATGGAAATGAAAGGGTCACCACCAAATTATGATATCGATTTGGAGAACATTAGTGGCAATTAGAGACATGTAATTTGAGGAATAACGTAAAAATTTATAGGGATTGATTGAGGTCATCAATCAAAAACTAGTGTAAAATTGAGTGTCTCAAATCCATCAATCTGTGATGATTTAAAATACCATCGGTTCAACAAAACATAAGGAATTAGGATAACACATTTTTGGTTTTAATATCCCTTCCTTAATGTTTAAGAATTAATTTACCTATATAATAAGAGGAAAAAATTATATATATATATATACTTGACAAGTAGAGTTTCATCCTTCAACTAATTCCAACCATAAACTCACCTTTCACTACAAAATATTTCAAAAAAACCTCTATTTATGATAACCGTATAGGGTTCCAAAAAAATAATGAATTTATAATTCACCTATTATACCATTTAAAAAACTAGATTATAAAATCTAGGGACTCCACGTTGTCCAGTGGTAGGAGATAACTCCCAATCACACTATGGTTGTGGGTTCGATTCCCGTAGCTTTGTCCGATATGACGTATTGTCACACGGTCTACATGTTGTCCTTTTTATCACAATCCAAAAATAACCTTAACAATAGTATCCAATTTATATCTTAATACATTCTAACATTTAGAATTATCCAAAATACTTCTATCCAAACTCACATTCCAAAATTTATATGGAAGGTAATCATAATGAAGATCCTTTTTTCCGTGTAATAACACGTGAACACCTTCATCATGTATTATTTTAAAACATGGTAACACCCTAAATTACCATAAATCCTTATTTATTACATTAGTTCCCCTTTATCATTTTTATAATATTGGATATATTCTTTATATCAAAAAATATTTAATATTCCAACAATGATGAAATAAACAAACTATTAATCAGTTCCAAGGAAGTCAAGAATATCCTATATAATTTATCAAAATCAATAATCTCTTATACCAAAATCACTACCTCATTATTAGAACCATATTAAGGATTACTTTTCCTTGAACAATTTATTTATCCAAAAAAGTGAAGCGTACTATTAAGCCACTTTTCTTAGAACTATATAATCTCCAATCCTCAATAAAATAGTACTGCAGTATAATCCTTATTTACCTCTATAATTAATATAACCAGAATATTGTTGATAAAAAACTCAAATGAAATAATTATATAATAACAACATAAGAACACTAGTCATTCCTCTTCATCTGAGGTAGCATCATAACTTGATTATTATCTAATAATATCATTTGCGGTATACTATAATGACTGGGACATTGATTCTCGTAGTGTTCCAACGCATTGCAGATGAAGCATTGTACATTTGAAACCTTTTTATAACCCTTTCAATCACATACTTGGTGTCCTTTTTCTCCACACATATAAAAAACTCCCATTCCCTTAAAGATTTTACCAAGGTGATTCTTTCCACATTTATCACATATGGGAAAATCCTTCTTTCCCTCCACCATATTTTTCTTCTTTGGATTCCCTTCAAATCCATAGAACTCTGAAAATTCTTTACTTATCTTATTAACACATGATACTATTTCTTCATATGATGATAATACGTGGGAGACAATTTTATTTCTAAATGTTGGCTTAACACTATGAAAGATATGATCTTTCTTACTCTTTGTATCATGTGTGTTGCTGGAGGTCTCATTCCATCTACTGGGCACCATTTCTATTCAATGGCATATACTAGATCAGTTTATGAATCACAACGCATAATTCCAAACTTGTAAAATACCTAAAGCAAATTGAACAGTTTATGTATATAATCCATAATCATAAAAATGTTTTCTTTTAGGAAGTATATACTCATAAACCCTTTATAATGGTTTGTAAAAAATCGAGAATTATCCTAAGCATATCCCATGGGACAGTTGTAACCAAGAGTGCAGTAAGGTCCATTGTCGTGAACCCGTTGCCATTCGAGTCCATCTCAAAGCGGTGTTTTCGGGTTTTACCCCTGGTTACATCTGTTTCAAAGCCGCCTCTACCTGATCATATCCAGACAGGGATGTATTTTTTCTTGGAAAACTCACAAAATTTTTACATTACCAAAATTCTAGGATGTTCTTATATATTAATCCTCAAAGTTTATCTTAGGGTAATGTGCTCTAATCAATGTTTATCTAAATCTAGTTTCCAAGGTTATTGCTGCACTTCCTCTGATACCAAATCTAATGCCCTGACCCCAGTTACCCAGAGTCGGTGCATTATTACATATCATTGGCATGATCACAAAAGATCAAGTCTTGAATGATCGATTAGTTTAGTAGCCTTATAATTACTAGATACATTCAAAAGGTTTACATTACATCATAAAATATAAAACTAATAAAACATTGTTTCCATTAAAAAAACTAAGATCCCATCGACTATCCCTGCAGGTCAGTCATAATATACTTATTTGCATCCTAGAAAAATAAAATATAGAAAGGGGTGAGCTCATATTCTCAATAAAGGTAAATATTTTTGCGGAAAATTTTAAAAATAAGCATAAACATTTAAAGCAATGTATAAAACTAAAACATAAGCCTTTTTCAACATAAACTTCATCTTAATATTGAAAACATAAATCAAAATAAGGATATTTAATTACTCACATGGATATTCTACTAGTTGAATAATCACATGCAATATTGATGGCCACTTTCATATGATGGAATTTATAATGCTAGAGATTTATAACCACATAGTCAAGGCCTTGTGCAATGACTAAAAATAAGATTTTGTCAAGACCACGTGCCAAAACACTAATTTGTCTCATGAGATCTACCGATGAATCGATTAGCTATAGCGGGCTCCACCCATCACATACTAAGTCCAATGCATTCCTCATATGAAAAGGTATAAACATAACATAAAAATTCGTATTAAAACTAGAATACAAAATTCCAATACTTTATCCATAAACTATGAATCGTATAAAAATAACACATCCATAGTAAAAAATAACATAATAACTTCATTACAATATGTAATATTTGTATCATAATAAATCAACTTAAAATAAGTTTAAAATCCATAAAAACATGTTGACCTCGATGAAAATGATTTGTAAAACTCTTTGAGCGAAATATGTATTTTTCATGAAAACATTTAAAAGTAACACAATTTAAAAAGGAAGAAATTTAAAGAAATTTTTGAATCAAAGTGTCCCATACCACTTTTAAACTTTTTA
This sequence comes from Viscum album, assembly GCA_963277665.1. Taxonomy (NCBI): domain Eukaryota; kingdom Viridiplantae; phylum Streptophyta; class Magnoliopsida; order Santalales; family Viscaceae; genus Viscum; species Viscum album. The sequence continues at coordinate 981,441,436 of OY728126.1, forward strand.
AAGGAATTAACATTTTAAAAAATTCATGTTCATATAAATAAATCCTTAAAAAACATTTTGAAAACATGGAAATTAATGAGAATGATTTAGAAGAATAAATATTTAAAACATTTAAAATGATGTTTTAGTAAAAAGTCCCTTAAATGAATCCATTTTAAAAATCTTTTATGAAACATGGAAATGGATAATAAATATGTTCCAGAAGATACTTATCTAAAAACAGCCTCAGATAATAATGAGATTGTGAAATTATCCCTTACCTTACACTTTCCTTTGGTCGAGGGTACATTTAACCTCTTGTATAATAACCATAGTATGTTATTAAATTATACCAGAACCATATTTATATTTATTATATCATACACGATTCCTTTATGACTTTATACTACCCATTTAATAATGATTTCTATGTTAAATTAACATTTCAGGTAATAATCGTTTTCATTATCATACATGTTTTAAATTGTTATTATTGATCGTATCATTTAGATAATGATTTAAATAGTTCCTGAATGTAAAACATGATTTATATATCATATATATTTAGATTATTAATATTTATAATAGATAGATATATGAAATGGAAAGCACCGTTTATGGAGACAGTAGGTCGTAGGTATGCAAAAAACACTGTTTCTATTTTCATATCATATTGAACGGAAGTAAGTGAATAAGATATATGTAAGTACATAAATATATATTACATAAATATATATATTTGAAATATCATTATTATGTCATATATTACATACTTATTAGTAATATATATTTTTATAATCGTCGAGGAATGGTGAACGTGGAAATGAGTCTCATCGCGTTGTGGAGATGATAACCTGTACGTACACACGAGCGACAATATCATTTCCTTGAAGGTGTGTAATTTGATGATATATTAATTATACTGAGAAATTATCATGTTTTTTTCATTATTTATATACATATTACTCATCATTATATCCATCCAAATAACATAGTGTTGAATAACAAATTACACCACGGCGTGGAGACAGTAAGCCGTACGTATGCACGCATTGTGACATTATCATATATATGATGGATAGAATAATGAATATGGTTGTTCCATATTTATAATAACATCAAAGTATATAGAAGATATTGTAGTTATTATTTTATAATGGAAACAACAAATAAAGAGGAAGTAGAAGAAGAAATGAACTTGAAAGAGGTGATGAAATATTTATCTCTTATTCGGGTTCTCCCTTTTGATTTGATCAAAATGGCTCCTTAGGTTGGCTTTATGACTAAGGGAAAGCCTCTAGGATGAAGGTAGGATAGTTGAGATGTTATTTGTGTAGGTTTTGGCTGATCCAAATGGCTTGATGGAGTGAATTAGAGAGAAGGGGGAGTGCTCTTTTATAAGAGGAGTGAGGGGCACCTTAGGAAAAGCTAGAAATAGTATTTTATAATAAAATAATTTTCGGTTTTAATGGCTCAAAAGTGGATTATTTAAAGGATAAGGTGGGGATGGGTCGAAAACCACTCTACCAATAGGTTTTAGTCAGGTTTGGGTCCCTATATTTACTTTATCTTTTAGATTTAACTCTTTGTTAAATAGTTTTGCATTTACCATGTCTCTTTGTATTTTTATATTATATGGTTAATAAACATATTATAAACATCCATGAAAACACAAAGTGGTTAATTAATGATACAAATATAATTATATAAGTCTTTTTTCTAAACATCATATTTTTAAGAATATAATATCAATTAATAATATTTTTTTTTAAAAACACTTTTATGTCAACTTTGAGACTATTTGTTATTTTGTTTTTTCTAAATTCATAACAGCATTATTACTTAAAAAAATCGTCTAACCATCCCTAATTTGTCATATTAACCTATAAAATTATTGGAATTCATAAACAGTCTCAAATTACAATTATTTGGATATTTATAATATCAATTATTTTAATCCTTCATTAATACGGTAATTACTGCATCATCATTTTTTCATATATAAATTAAATTATTTAATGTGTAAAAAATATAAAAAAATTACCATTATGTATAAAATATTTTTATCTTTATAATTAATATTTATAGTCTAATTTATCTTATTTGGAACCCTATGTTAAAAATGGTTTAGTTATTAAACTTTGAATTTAAAAATTTTAACTCTTCTTTGAATTAAATAATAATAAATGTCCTAATCTAATTCAAGTGGAACTAATAGATCATATTTTATTCCTATGTTTATTTTTGGACTAATTAAATTTTTCCAATTGAATTAGGACATGTGTTAGGGTAATAATAATATCATTTTTACCCTTAATTACCCTATTTACTTTTAACAGAGGTAAATAAAAGTAAACAATTACTATACACCAAAAATTATTTTCATCTTATTGAACCTAATTTTACATAATGATCTCAACTATGTCTCTCGTATTTTTTAAATTCAACTCACATAAGTGGTAAAATTACGTTTTATGTAAATTTTCAAATTCTCATAGGAGGTGGGTAAAAGACGGTACAAGTTTCAATAAAATTTTTATATACCTACAATTATTATAAACTGAATCCAATGAATTACATTGAAATTATAAAGGTATTATGTATCTATTTTGACCTAAAATAAATTTAAATAAAATAACTAATTATTTAAATAAAAATTCAGTTTTAAACAATAACTCAGTGTTTTTCACTATTCATAAAAAATTGAATGTTTTTAGAAAAATACCAAAAATTCACACTAAGATAATTTTGATATTTAGAATTCAAAAATGAATTCTATTTTACCAATTTCAAAATATTTAATTTTCATTAATTAATTTAATATTAATTTCCGTTGTCAAAAAAAAGCATATTTTTAAGATATAATAACTATCAAAAGACCCACACTTGTTTATATCCAATTTCAAAGTGAAATTACTTACAATCACCATAATTGGATTAAATGGTAAAAATATAATCTAATTATACTTACAAACCATTAAAATGTATAATTCAACACTATAAATTATTTTGATTAAAAATGTTGTTTTCTGTTTAAATATAGTATTTTTCACTATTCACCCATATATGAAAGTTATCATAAAAACAACAAATATTTATTGAAACTAAAATCTTATGTCCCAATTATAAAGAAGAAGTTTGTTCTGTCAAATTGAAAATACAAAAGTTTTAAATATTGTATTTAAAAAGGGTTCTCCATTAAAAGGTGGTAAAATTTCATTTTTTATAAAAATATTTCTTTTATCTGAAAAAAAATGAATTTGTTTTTTCATTATATCTAAGAAAATAAAAATATGGATTATAAAATTATAAGGATTTTATAATCATCAAAATTTAGTTAATACTATTCATAACCTCTTTTGAACAAATAGTTTGGTAAGTCGTGGTGCGCTTGAACTCATTGTTGCGTGTAGTGCAAGTTATTGAATTACTTTGAAGAAATAATGTACTTTGAAATATCTGGGTGTTACATTCTAAAACAATATAAAGAAATCATATGATGTTTTACTGCTCAATAAGTTATCAAAAATGATGACAAAAATCATGATAAAATCATTGGATAATTATAAAAATCATTAATGTTGTATTGGTTTCAAGAATACTGGACTTAGAAATAGAAAGATTCTCGAATGTTTAAAGCTGATGGTGGTTGAAGAAATTAATTTTTTCAGAGTAAATAATTCCATCATAATGAGATGATAAATAAGAAAATCATAATGATTTTAGAATTAAATAAATAAATAAATATATATAATGAGTTAAGAAGGAAACATAATCATAATTAGGTGAGAAGGAAATAGATTATAATCAGTGGAGAAAGAAACTGATTATAATGAGCTGAGAAGGAAACATGTAATGGCCCGGACCTCTCCGGCCCATTCCATTGTCAAAAAGAAGGCCACAATGTGTTCTTGAGGGTAAAATGGACTTTTCACACACTTTCCATAATTTTGAAACTACACACCATGTTGTTTGAGTACACGTCGTGTACTCCCTTTCCAGGTATACCCCGTGTTGCAAGCCGTGTCCTTGCTATGTGAAATAATGGGTGCACGCCGTGTGCCCAGTTCTACACGCCGTGTAGTCCTTCCCCACGTACGCGTTACTAGTCAACGGCCGTGTGCCATGTTGGCGCCGTGTCCCTGCCATGTGCAATAAATGGGTACAGGCCATGTGTCCAAACTACACACTGTGTAGTCCCTACCTGCATATGTGTTACCATCAAACCATATGTTGACCAGTCAACGGCCGCGAAGCCGTGTTGGAAGCTGCCTGGAGACCGTGTGAATTAACCGAGTACACACCGTGTACCATAAAGTACACTCCGTGTACTTTTTATTTTCTCACCTATAAAAGGAGGGGTCCCCTCCTCCTTTGAACTCACCCCTCTCCTCCCCTCTCCTCTAAGCAGAGCTCTCCCAATAGACTCAAAGGATCTTTCTTCCATAACTTCTTCATCCGAGCTCCGATTTATGATCCGTCAGTACCCACGGGATCGTAACGATGAGGCAGAGCTTCCGAGCATAGATCTATTGTATTTCCATTGGCCTTTCCTTTCTAACATCCACCGAGGAGGTTTTTCCAGGACCTGACAGAAGTGATAGATACCGACAGGCGTCTTCTAAGGTTGATCCGAGGGAGCGTTGTGATCAGAAACCTATTGACGTAGGGATCTTACCTTCGTCTCTCTAATTTGTGGATCATGCGGGGTGGGTATCCTCTGGTTTTCATGAGAAATAGTTGAACCTATAAATAAATGTAATAATTGGTTAATGAATGAGGATGGGAAGTTGGGATTACTGTTACATTATATCCTGTGATATTATGTTGTGAATTGAATGAGCTTCTGCCTATGGAAAATCACGGTCGTTGGGGGCCTTTGCTGGCGCAATTAAATCTGTACCTCTCCTTCGGGATTTTCTTATGAATGTAACTTTGTGGAATGTGGAAATTGGTTAGTCATGTAAAGATGGCTGGTTTAAAATATGGAACCCTTGTGTGATCACCCCGGTTGAAAAAAAAATGGAATAATGAACATGTGGGTGTTGGCTTGGTTACGTAGCATGTGATGGGGGTGTTTTGTGGGTTGTTTTGGATAGGGTGAGCAGTGGGGCTGCGATTGACTTGGTTGTGGGTTGGTGTGAATGTTGTATTGATGATGGGCCGTGGGGCTGCGATAAATGGTATTAAATGGGTAATGATGTACGGTGTGGTTGTGGTTATGGTGGTTGGCAGTAGGGCTGCAGGGATGGGTTGAATGTGAACGGGCTATGGGTTGTGATTAATAAATAAATGTGGAAGAGTTAATGAATGGTGGGGAACGGTAATGAAATGGAAATGATAATCAATGGGGTTGGTTGGTTGATTAGAAGGAATTTGTTGGGCTGCTTATGTTTTTCCTAACTTGATTTGTGGATGGAAGGGATATGTTTTACGAACGATTCATGTGGTTGGTTGTGGATAGTTTCCCAGTAGTTAAGGAACTAAATAAACTATTTCTGATGAAATGTGAAAACCTAAATGGGGTTGGGATTGTTTGTTGTATGCATACATCGAGGTAGCACTACCGAGGAACGTGATCAATTTTCTGTTTAGAATCCATAGGTTGGGCTGTGTGTTTGGTATACATATATATATATATGTATCTTTTGTGTTTTATCGCACCCCACCCATGTTGAGCACTTAGTGCCGAACACTCCCATTTTATGAGAGAGGGTGTTTTTCCCATGGTTACTAGCTCCTTCCTTCTCCTTCTCCCCTAGGTTGTGAGGACTTGAGGTGACCTCACACCTAAGACTCTTAGGGTAGGTTTCAATTGGGGTGGCTTTAGCCCAAGACTCTTCGGGCAGGTTCTACTGTTTCCTAAGAATCTTCGGGATGAGGCCCAGGTGTGTGCGGGCAGGATACATGGTTGTGAGGCCCAGGTGTGTGTGGGCGGGATACGTGGTGGTGAGGCCCAGGTGTGTGCGGGAAGGATGGGTAGTTGTGAGGCCCAGGTGTGTGTGGGCGGGACGCGTGGTTGCGAGGCCCAGGTGTGTGCGGGCGGGGAGAGTGTGGCAGCGTCAGGACATTTGCCGTTAGGAAGAGAAGCTAACTAAAGGTAAATGGTGCGGGGTACCCAATACACTTGTTCTTATATACTACTACCTATCGTGCTTGTGTTTTGGTGAGTGTGGCTAGTGAGGATGGGTTGATATAATTCCTTGCTAGGTTTCTTCTGTTGTTCTCATGGGACATTAGGATGTCTCCCCGCTTGTGCACGAGAGATTTAGGTTTCCCTACTGAGTATACTTGTATGTTCACCGTACGTTTACATTCAAGTTTCCAAGAGGACTACCAGGGCCGTGCGGGACCCTACTAGTTGGACAGTTGGAGTTGTTACTGTTGTTTTACCTTTGTTTTCTTTTGGTATTGTACTTTGAGCTTTCTTGTACTTGTACCTTGTTATAAAATTGTTTAAACATGCATGTGGGCTTGGTTTGGGTTTATTTCTATACACTTGTTCTTTTCCTTTTTGGTGGTTGACTCATCCTATTTCCCGATCATAAATAATAAAAAGGGTAATGCCTCCCATATTTGTTAAAACTCATACCCTTGGTTCTAGTCGCCACCCCGGGGCCTACTGAAGGCGGTACTCGGGGGTCATTATCTCCCTTTCACCATTTCCAGCTCAGGAGGGCCATCTTTGGTGGGAGGGGGTCATGACAGAATGGTATCAGAGGTGATGGTTGAGAAATAGGATGAAGTCTGGAGTTAGGCACAATGAGGATTGCATGGGATGGTAGGGCGACAATGTTAGTTAATCTTGGTGCGTGACATAGGCTAGGGAAGACTGGCTAGGACGCGGGATTTTAGGGCCCCCCGTAGTCCGATGAAAGGACTCTGAGCCTACCGAACGACCAAGTGAGACTACATTGATTGTAGGTTAGAGACCCTAGGGAAGGTAAATTCATCATCATGATTGTGTTTTACTTGATTTGGGTGTTCTGGGAAAGAAATTGAAATAAAATGATAAAATAAAACCTTGAGTTTTGCTTAATCCTTGGGCTTAGGCGATCCTTGTTTACCGTACAACTATGGCACCTGGACGTCGTCCTCGGGTGGCTCAGATGGCGGAGGCCCAACAGATTCAGGCAGTCGATCAGTTGAGGATTGACCAAGAGGAGGAAGATAGCCAGTGGCAGAAGACTCTCCATTCTTTCCAGCGGTATACCCTCAAGAAGTACCAGGGTAGTACATCAGATATGGATACGGAGGGGTGGCTTGAGGAGCTAGGGATTGATTTTACCTTGATCTGTGATCAGAGGGAGTACTGGGTTCCCCAATCAGTCAGTCAGCTGAGAGGTGTGGCGCGACAGTGGTGGACGCTCTACCTCGGAGAGAGGATTAAGGCAGAGGTTCCATGGGCTGACTTTGATAAGGAATTCCGAGAGGAATTCCTTTCTTCCACGATCAAAACAGAGAAGCGGTAGGAGTTACTCTCCCTTTAGCAGGGGAGTATGTCGGTACGAGAGCTGGGGATAAAGTTCAAGGATCTTCTGCGCTTTGCTCCAGATTTCTTTCCGGATGAGGAGTATCGGGCGAGACGTTTGGAGGAGGCGCTTCATCCTTCGCTCCAATATGTTGTCACCCCCTTTACCCTTCTGACGTACATGGCAGTGTAGAAGAAGGAAGAGGTTGTAGAGAGGATGCACTCTCTGAGAGGTGCACCCCGAGAGGGGATCCAACCAGTTTCATCGAAGGGGAAGGCAGTCAGCTGCAGGTCTCCAGCGACGGGACCATCCAGGTTCAGGCCAGTGGGGAGCAGGCCCCAGTAGTTCCAGTTCAGATCTTCAGGTTCTCACCCTTTTTTCATGAGCCCAGGACCGAAGTGTTTTTCTTGTGGATGTTTCGGGCACGTTCAGAGTCGGTTCCCGACCCGAGCATAGTACGGTGGAGGTGGGCAGGCTCAGCACCCACCTTATCAGAACCAGTTGCTAGAGAGGCCCTTCCAACAGCAGTAGGACCATGCTCCTCCGTGGGCAGACTTTGCGGGAAGAGGCCAAACTCATGGTGCTCCATAGGGACCTCGACCAGGGCATGGTCGGGGAGGTGGACGACATCAGAGAGGCATAGGAGCTGGGCATGGACAGTTGCATGCAGTAGAGTTGACAGCTCCAGCAAGACCATAGGTGGTGTGAGGTACGATTTGTTTGTTCAGCACTATTGTTTCTGCTTTGTTCGATTCGGGAGCCTCGCACTCCTTTGTTGCACCTAGTCTATCCCATGCTTTGGGACTGGACATAGAGAGGCTTTCCGTACCCCTGGTACTGAGTACACGAGTTGGAGGCCAGACCAGCGTATCTTGTGTTTGCCGGGGGTGTGGGGTGACGTTGGGGCCACATCGATCTAGTGGGGACCTTCTTCTGTTACAGATGTAGCCATACGATGTCATCTTAGGCATCAGCTGGTTTTTTTCTGTTAGTTCCGGTATCGACTGCTTCCAGAGAACCGTTGTGTTCTTTGATGTGGATGAGAAGCGTGTAACTTTTGGTGGCGAGAGGAGCTATCAGGTGGGAAGCCGGCATGTGCAGCCTCTCCTTTCTTTATTAGGCGGGATATCAGTAGCTCCAGCTGATATAGAGATGATGGATGTCCTGGAAGTTGTTGGGGAGTTCCTCTATTTTTTCCTAAGGAGTTTGTGACTCTACCCCCCCCCCCCCCCCCGACGTGACGTTGAGTTCAGGATAGACTTACAGCCTGGTGCCCGTCCGATTTCGATGACCCCTTATCGGATGGAACCTTCGGAGTTATGGGTGTTGAGGATTTAGATTGATGATCTGATGGAGAGGGGTTTTGCTCAACCCAACGTGTCGCCATGGGGAGCTCCAGTTTTGTTCGTGGAGAAGGAAGATGGTGGACTCAGGCTATGCATAGACTACTGAAGGTTGAACCAGGTAATGGTCAAGAACCTCTACCCCCTTCCAAGGATTGATGATCTCTTCGACCAGCTGAGGGGAGAAGGTTGGTTCTCTAAGATTGACTTGCTATCGGGATATCATCAGCTGAGGGTAAAGGATAGTGACATCTCGAAGACGGATTTCAGGTGCTGGTATGGGCAGGTCGAGTTTGTAGTGATGTCGTTTGGAGTTACAAATGCACCAGCTGTGTTCATGGGACTTATGATCTTTGTCTTCTGAGAGTTTCTGGACCGGTTCATCGTTGTGTTTATCGATGACATCCTGATCTACTCAAGATCAGAGGAGGAGCACGTTGAGCATCTCAGGGCAGTCTTGGAAGTCCTTAAAAACCACCAGATTTACAGGAAATTGTCGAAGTTTAAGTTCATGACGCAAGAAGTACACTTCCTTGGGCACGTGGTGTCTCATCATGGAGTATTAGTGGACCCGTCGAAGGTAGAGGCAGTTGTTTCTTGGGTGGAACCAAAGAGTGTGGCAGAAGTTCGTAGTTTCCTGGGGTAGGCAGGTTACTATCGCAGGTTTGTTTCAGACTTCTCTCGAGTTGCTGCTCCATTGACAGCTTTGACTAGAAAGAACCAGGTCTTCCTATGGAGTGAGAAGTGCCAGAATGCTTTTGACTACCTGAAGGATATGTTGGTCTGTGCTCCCATAATCAGGTTTCCAGAGGAATGGTTGTTGTATTAGGTGTTTTGGGATGCTTCTGGACATGGTCTGGGGTACGTGCTGATGTAGAAGAAGGGAGTGATCTGTTATGGGTCTAGGCAGTTACGCCCTCACGAGTGTAACTATTCAACCCATGACCTAGATCTTGCAGCACTAGTGTTCTCACTGAAGTTGTGGAAACATTACCTCTTCGAGGAGTGCATTGTGGTCTTCTCAGATCACAAGAACCCGCGTTATATCTTCTCCCAGTGTGACATGAACTTATGACAGCGGAGATGGGTCGGGTTTCTCCAAGACTATGACTTTGAGATCTCTTACACTAAAGGTAAGGGCGACGTTGTGGCTGAAGCCCTGAGTAGGAAGTAGCATCAGGAATTAGTTTGGTAATCCACTGATTCTTGGAAAGAGATGGGAGAGTTGGCTGCCTTGAACTTTGATTCAAGGGAAGAAGGTGTTAGAGGCTGTTTGTTTTAGATGACAGTGCAACCCTCCTTGTTGCAGCAGGTGTAAGGTTCTCAGTGGGGGGACTCCGAGGTGAAAGTGATGCGGGATCATGTCAATCAGGGTAACACTCTAGAAGGCTGGTCAGAGGACATCCGACATCAGATGCTTTTCCATGGAAGGTTGTTTGTCCCGGAGACAATGCGTGAGGGAGTTCTCCGTGAGTTCCATAGCTCAGCCTTAGTGGTACATCCAGGAGTTTCTAAAATGTACCGAGGCCTGAGGGAACAGTTTTGGTGGCCCGGGGTGAAACGTGCAGTGGAAGAGTTTGTGGCTAGATGCCTAGTGTGTTAGCAAGTGAAGGCCGAACACCGTGTTCCCAATGGTTTGTTGCATCCTTTAGATGTCCCCGAGTGGAAGTGGGATGACATCTCAATGAACTTCGTCATAGGACTACTCGGAGCTCAGGGTGGTTATGATGCTATCTGGGTGGTGGTGGATCGTCTGAAAAAATCAGCTAACTTCCTAGCAATAAAGGAGTTAGGCCCAGTGAGTACCTTAGCACAGAGGTACGCAGACGAGGATGTATGGTTTCATGGAGTCCCAAAGACTATCGTCTTAGATCGGGATACTCGGTTTACCTCATGAGTCTGGAGGGGGTTACAACATGCTTTTGGCACCCAGCTACGCCGTAGCACTGCTTTCCACCCCCAGACCGATGGTCAGACAGAGCGGACTATCCAGACGTGGGAGGACATGCTCCGAGCATGCATTCTAGATTTCAGAGGATCATGGGTATGACACTTTCCTTTAGTAGAGTTTTCCTACCACAATAGATTCCACTCTAATATTGGCATGGCGCCGTTTGAGGATTTGTATGGAAGGCCATGTTGTTCACCCATTTGCTGGGCAAAGGTTAGTGAGACAGGTGCCCATAGTCTAGAGGTAGTTCAGAGCACCAAAAAGAATGTCCAGATTATACGTGAGAGGATGATAGCGGCTCAGAACCGACAGAAGTCTTATGTTGATCGTCGGAGGAGGCCCTTGGAGTTCGAGGTGGGGGATCATGTGTTATAGAAGGTTTCCCCTCGACGAGGGCAGTGTAGGTTTGGGAAAGGGAGAAATCTCTCACCTAGGTTCACTGAACCTTTTGAGGTGTTGAGGCGAGTTGGCGAGGTTGCATATCAGCTAGCCCTGCCACCTCAGTTGGAGAAGGTTCATGATGTCATCCATGTCTCCCAGATTCTTTGGTACTTACACAACGACTCCCACGTTATCAACTGGGGAGAGTTAGATATGGGAGATGACGCGACCTTCGAGGAATGACCATTCAAGATCAAGGATCGTAAAGAGAAGGTTCTCCGTGGATGAGCCACTCCGTTGGTTCGTGTGTTGTGGAGGCATGGTAGCCTTGAGGAGAGAACTTGGGAGCGGGAGACCCAGATGCACGCTTAGTAACCGGAGTTGTTTTGAATTATGTTTTTCCTTGTTCTTCTGATCTTTGTGTTGATGTTGTACTCTTTACCTTTGATATATGGAATGTTTGGCTTTTCAGTTGTGAGACCTTTTGTTTCCTTGATCCCTGGTAATGTGTATCATGTCCAGATGTGTGGAAAAGGGGAAAACCTGACCCTTGACTGAGACGCATTAATGTGGATGCGATTGAACCCATGCGGGTGAGTCAGTGCTGCCTAAAGCGGATAATATCTCGACATAGGAGAAGAAATTTCCAAAACCACATGTTCGGGCAGTGTGTTGGTTGTGTGGTGTTGGGGGTAGTTCGAGTTGAAAAATCCTAATGTATGAAAGTGGGAAGACGCAATTCATAATCGTGACACATTAATGAGGATGCGATTAATCCCGTGAAGGCGAGTTAGTGCCGCATAAAGTGGATAATATCTCGACATAGGAGAAGGAATTCATAGAACATATGATTAGGGATGTTGGTTGGGTTCCTGTTATAAGGAGAACCCTAAGAGGTATCTTGTTGGGTTCCTCTGGGTTGGTTTTTGAATTCTCGGGGACGAGAATGTTTTAAGAGGTATCTAATGTAATGGCCTGGACCTCTCCGGCCCATTCTTTTGTCAAAAAGAAGGCCATGAAGTGTTCTAGAGGGTAAAATGGACTTTTCCCACACTTTCCAGAATTTTGAAACTACACGCCGTGTAGTTTGAGTACACACTGTGTAATCCCTTTCCAGGTATACCCCATGTTGCAAACCGTGTCCTTGCTATGTGAAATAATGGGTACATGCCATGTGTCCAGTTCTACATGCTGTGTAGTCCTTCCCCGTATACGCGTTACCAGTCAACGGACGTGTGCCATGTTGGATCTGTTTCCCTACCGTGTGCAATAAATGGGTACACGCCGTGTGTCCAAACTACACACCGTGTAGTCCCTCCCCGCCTATGCGTTACCCTCAAACCGTGTGTTTACTAGTCAACGGCCGCGGATCCGTGTTAGAAGCCGCATGGAGACCATGTGAATTAACCAAGTACACATCGTGTACCATAAAGTACACACCGTGTACTTTTTCTTTTCTCGCCTATAAAATGAGGGGTCCCCTCCTCCTTTCAACTCACCCCTCTCCTCCCCTCTCCTCTGAGCAGAGCTCTCCCAAGAGACTGAAAGGATATTTATTCCATTACTTATTTGTCCGAGCTCTGATTTTCGATCCATTAGCAGCCACAATATCGTAACGATGAGGAGAAGATTCCGATCTTGGATCCGTTGTCTTTCCTTAGGCCTTTCCTTTCCGAATTCCACCCGAGGAAGTTTTTCCAGGACCCGACAGAAGTGACGGATGCTGACGGACGTCTTCTAAGGTTAATCTGGGGGAGTGTTGCGATCAGGAACCTGATGAGGTAGGGATCTTACCTTCGTCTCTCTAATTTGTGCATCATGCAGGGTGGGTATCCTCTTGTTTTCATGAGAAACAGTTGAACCTATAAATAAAGATAATAATTGGTTAAAGAACGGGGATGGGAAGTTGTGATTTCTGTTACTTTATATCCTGTGATATTATGTTGTGAATTTAATGATCTTCTGCCTATAAAAAATCATGGTCATTGGGGGCCTTTGCTTGTGAAATTAAATGTTTCCCTCTCCTTATAGATTTTATTATGAATGGAACATTGTGGAATGTGTAAATTGGTTAATCATGTAAAGTTGGTTGTTTTAAAATCTGTGACCCTTGTGTGATCACCCCGGTTGAACAAAAAATGGAATAATGAACATGTGGGTGTTGGCTTGGTTATGTGGCATGTGATGGGGGTGTTTTGTGGGTTTTTGTGGATAGGGTGAGCAACGGGGCTGCGGTTGACTTGGTTTTGGGTTGGTGTGAATGTTGTATTGATGATGGGAAGTGGGGCTGTGATAAATGGTATTAAAGGGGTAATGATGTACGGTGTGGTTGAGGTTATGGTGGTTGGCAGCGGGGCTACAGGGATGGGTTGAATGTGAACAGGCTATGGGTTGTGATTAATAAATAAAAGTGGAAGAGTTAATGAATGGTGGGGCATGGAAATTAAATGAAAATGATAATCAATGGGGTTGGTTGGTTGATAAGAACGACTTTGTTGCGCGGCTTATGTTTTTTTAACTTGATTTGTGGATGGCAGGGATATGTTTTACGAACGATTGATGTTGTTGGTTGTGGATAGTTTCCCAGTAGTTAAGGAACTAAATAAACTATTTCTATTGAAACGTGAAAACCTAAATGGGGTTGGGATTGTTTGTTGTATTCATACTTAGAGGTAGTAGTGCCGAGGCAGGTGCTCAGTTTTCTATTTAGAATCCATAGGTTGGGCTGTGTGTTTAGTATACATATATATATCTGTATATTTTGTGTTTTATCGCACCCCACCCATGTGGAGCTCTTAGTGCCTAACACTCCCATTTTATTAGAGAGGGTGTTTTTCCATTTCTTACTAGCTATTTCCTACTCTTTCTCCTGTAGGCTTTGATGGCTTGAGTCGACCTTACACCTAAGACTCTTCGGGTAGGTTTTGATTGGGGTGGCTTTAGCCCAAGACTCTTCGGGAAGGTTCTACTATTTCCCAAGAATCTTCAGGATGAGGCCCAGGTGTGTGCGGGCAGGATACATGGTTGTGAGGCCCAGGTGTGTGCGGGCTGGATACATGGTTGTGAGGCCAGGTGTGTACAGGCGGGATACGTCGTGGTGAGGCCCAAGTGTGTGCGGGCGGGATATCTGGTTGGGAGGCCCAGGTGCGTGCAGGCGGGATGCGTGGTTGCGAGGCCCAGGTGTGTGCCGGTGGGGAGAGTGTGGCAGCGTCAGGACGTTTTCCATTAAGAAGAGAGGATAACTAATGGGAAATGGTGCAGGGTACCCAATAATCTTGTTCTTATATACTACTACCTGTTGTGCTTGTGTTTTGGTGAGTGTGGATGATAAGGTTGGGTGGATAGAATTCCTTGCTAGGTTTCTTCTGTTGTTCTCATGGGACATTGGGTTGTCTCCCCACTTTTTCATGAGAACTTTAGGTTTCCCTACTGAGTATACGTGTATTCTCACCCTACGTTTACTATCTGGTTTCCAGGAGGACTACCAGGGCCGTACGTGACCCTACTAGTCGGACAGTTGGAGTTGTTGCTGTTGTTGTACCTTTGTTTTCTTTTGGTATTGTACTTTGAGCTTTCCTGTACATGTACCCGGTTATATAATTGTTTAAACATGCATGTGGGCTTGGGGTGGGTTTATTCTTATACACTTTTTCTTTTCCTTTTTGGTGGTTGACTCATCCTATTTCCCGATCCTAAATAATAAAAAGGGTAATACCACCCATATTTGTGAAAACTCATACCCTTGGTGCTAGTCGCCACCCCGGGGCCTACAGGAGGCGGGACTCGGGGGTCATTATATCCCTTTCACCATTTCCAGCTCAAGAGGGGCATCTTTGGTGGGAGGGGGTTGTGACAAAACATATCATAATAAGCTGATTACATAGAATAATGAATTTTTTTTGAGAAGTTTTTTAAATATTTTAAGAGGTAAAATATGAAATTAAAATTTTTAAAAATCTTAGAGAAATCTAAGAAGGATTTAAGAAGTAAAATAAGAAGATTAAATGTGAGTGATTTTCAGTGTTTTTGTAATCTGAGGAAGCGTGGAATGTTTTCATGGATTAGTATTTTGATTTTTTTACTTTCCTATAAATACCTTCTTATATATTTTTCTCACTGTAACTTTTATATAAGTGGAAAAGTCAGAGCTCTAAATAAATCAATTGAATGTTATTTCTGGATAGAGTTTCTTGAGTAAGATCACACAACCAAAAGTTTTTATATTGGAATGGGAAAGATCGTAATGAGAAGATCATATTGAGTCAATCAGAATCAAGAATATTGGACTGACTTTATTTTTTAAGAGAGTTTGAGAAGTCTAAGTTGAGTAAGGTAGAATCGTATTAAATTCATCATATTAAAAAAATCAGATGCATCCAAATCAGAATAAGGATTTAGATTAATAATTGTACAGTAGTTTCAATATTGTCTTTATTATTATTTTTAGCTCAATTGTTTTAGAAGAAAACTTTTTAAACTAATAGGATTCAGTATAATCTTTCTTATAAGGATATATAATTTATTTAATGTGATTGGTTACAAGTTTTATTCACTTATTTGTAAAAATTAATTTTTATAAACCCATGGGAGTGGATATTTAAAGGATGTGGGTTCTCACATTGAGGCTAAACATTGTAAAACTTATGTTCGTTACTTTCTTTTCTACCTTTTCGTGCATGTGTGATAAAAAATATATGATAAAGAACTAAATCTTAACAGGTTACAAGGGTTAAGTTATAAAAAGTATTAAAACATATGAAAGTGAACAACTAATTAAATCCCAATCTCATTTTTTATTCGATCCTTTGGAATATCAATTGGTATTCGATCCAGGTTCCGTTATTAAACCCTTATCATAGATAAAATCAATTCTATCAACAGTATAAGAATTCTTACATTTGATGAAAAAAATTTATGGATAGAAAAATTATATGATTCTTTATTTCTTATCTCTAATCATGAAAGTTGTTGATGTTTCTACTAATTGGTTTCCACATATTATAAAAAATATTCATATTATATTTACTAATAAGATAAATATAGTAGTTGATAGAAAGGATATAAATGAAATCCTTATGTCTTTATCAGATAATGTTTAGTATAAGGTTATGGGTATCAATACTTCAAAAAGTATTTTGGATAAGATGGAAAGAATTTTCGAAGGAAATACTAAATTGAAATAAGAAAAGATACAAATATATCATATTAAGTATGAATATTTCGTAATGATAGATAAAGAAACTATTGATGAATAATTCACTAGATCTAATTAAATTGTTTTAAATATCAGAGTATTTTTAGATTTCCTGTAAGATTCTACAATTGTATATAATCTTATATAAAACATCCTAGAAAGGTTTGATTCTATAATTTACTATTTAGAATATAAGGATGATTTATCTCTTAATGAATTTAATAACATTCTTGTTTCTTATTAAATGATTAAATCTCTAAAGAATATGAAAGTTAAAATGGATTTTAAAGATATGATAAATTTAAAAATTTCAGATGTTGAATATGTGGATCCTTGTGACACCAAAGATAAGAAGTATGATGAGTTGAATGAAAATATTATTTCTATTATCACTAAAAACTATCAGATAGGAAGATGAAAATATACTGGTAAAATAACTCCCCAATTTTTTGAGTGTAGTGGAATTAGAATCTTTTCTATGAATTTTCCTATGAAGAGAGTTGGATAATATCAAGAAAATGTTGATGAAAAATCTTTATTGGAAGAAGTGGGAAAAAATGATAAAGAATAAAAGTACTCCAACATATAAAATAACAAGTTGACTGAAAAAAGGATTATGTTATGTAAGAAAGTTGAAGCGAACTCAACTGAATAAAATTCTTTGGAAAATGAATGTTTAGAAATATTTCGAAAATTCATTAAAAAAGATGAGAAAACAAAAGATTCCTTTGGTAGTGAAGAATATTATAGAGTATCAGCTCAGAATAGAACATGTTGCATGTCTTAATAAAAACAAAACACCCAAGAAAAGATTAGAATAATAACGAAATATTTTTAAGAAATTTCTGATGGAAAAAATTTTTCATCATGCAAAAGGTAGAATACATTTAGTAGATCTTAAGTGGCAATCATTGAATTGTTGAATAAGGAAAAATAGTGGAAGATCTCAATATGAAGTTGGATAGCAAGGAAGAAGAAGTTAAAAATATTTAATCCAAATATTTTATGTCCAATATTATTCGAAGGAAGATGAAAAAAAAATTTAATAAATCCTTGGATGTAAAATATGAGGCTTCTAAAGTATTTGAGAAAGCTCAAATCAAGAAATAGGTAAAATTCACACATAAAACAATAATGTTTCATCTGGTTTTTCTAACATTTCATGTTTTAAAATAATTATTAGGAACTATTGGGTTAAAAAAGAGTGTAAGAAACCTATTTTATCTATAAATGTTGAAAAACCAATCAGGAGGAATGATGCTCCTCGTCAAGAGATTTTTGAAGAAGAAAGAAGTTATGAGCCTCAAAAAAGTTTCTAAAGAGAAAGATATTTCTTCAATGGTAAATAAATATTTTATGTCCAATATTATTCGAAGGAAGATGAAAAAAAAATTTAATAAATCCTTGGATGTAAAATATGAGGCTTCTAAAGTATTTGAGAAAGCTCAAATCAAGAAATAGGTAAAATTCACACATAAAAAAATAATGTTTCATCTGGTTTTTCTAACATTTCATGTTTTAAAATAATTATTAGGAACTATTGGGTTAAAAAAGAGTGGAAGAAACCTATTTTATCTATAAATGTTGAAAAACCAATCAGGAGGAATGATGCTCCTCGTCAAGAGATTTTTGAAGAAGAAAGAAGTTATGAGCCTCAAAAAAGTTTCTAAAGAGAAAGATATTTCTTCAATGGTAAATAAATATTTTATGGCTATTACAGGTGTTGTTGAATCATTGGGTATAGAGAATATAATTTTTGTAGGAAATTATCTTTAACAGGAAGAATATTTTAAAAAAAAGATTGAATTATTGGAAGTATAATGAGTAACTTTCTCAAATTATAGAATGTTGAAAAAGTAAATTCCCAAGATGTTAGAAACTTTCCAAAAAAAAATAAATTTGGATTTATAGAAGAATTTTTTTTGTAAGATGTGATATGGCTTTTCATCATGTCTAAAAATGTATGACATTCCTTTTGGAACAAGTTTCATAGAATAGTAAAGAAAAGGAAGCTGAAAAAAATGTTTAAGAAAGTGATTTTGTTTTTGAGACAACTTTGAAAGAATGTTAAAATAATAAACCATAGATACTTGATAGTAGTTATTCTTCACATATGAATACTAATATAAAAATATTAATAAAATTTGAAATTCAGGATGTAGGATCAAATATTTTTGGTCATGATAGTTCCTTAAGAATCAGGGGAACAAGAACAACTGATATTGAAGGAGAAAAGTTTAAATATAAGGACTTTAAATTTGTTGATGGTATAAAACATAACCTACTTAGTGTAATACAACAGTGTGATTATATAAAATAATTAATCTTTATAAAATATTCATGTGTTATCCAAAGTGTGAAATATAGAAAATTTATTACAAAAGTAAAAAAGAACCAGTGGGAATCTATTCCAAATTAAAGAGTTGTATAACTCATGTTACTTGATTGATTAAGATGAAAATAAGTTGTTGCATTGAAGACTTGGATAACCTGGGAATAAAAACATGAAAAAAATTTCTAATGATTATGCTTTCTAAAAATATATATAATTGAATATAAGAGACAAATATGTTTGTATTATTTTCCAAAAAGTAAAGATGACTAAAACATTCATAAGGGGATTGAGATAAAATCAACTAGACCTCTTGAAATTATTCATTCCGATTTGTGTGGGCTGATGATACATAAATCGATAAAAGTAGATTTATAATTTATCACTTTTATTGATGTTTTAACACGGATAAAAATATAATTTTTATGGAAAATAAGAGAAAGTTTGTGGAAAATGTTATGTTTTTTAGAAAATAAGTTAAGAAATAAATGGGGGCTTATATAAATATGTTGAGAACATATAATGGTACCGAATTCAAAAGAAATTCTTTTGAATACTATAAGAGAAAACATGATATCAAACATCAGTATAGTTCTCCTTATACTCAGCAAAAAATTTGATTTATAGAAATAAATAATAGAATCATGGTAGAAATGGGAATAAGTATGTTCGTAGAATACAAACATTCATCGTTTTAAAGGAAAATAGTTGTTGGTATTATTGTACATGTTCAAAATAGATGTTTATTGGGACTTGAATCTAAAATAAATCCTTATAAAATGTTATATAAGAACACTTCATTAAAAAACATCAGGGTTTATATAAGTCCATGTTTACATAAAGACTAATATCTGAATATGGAAAAGTTTGAAGAGAAATTCGAGGAAGGAAATTTTACGGGCTAGTCACCAAATGTAAGAAGTTAAAAAAACGAGAATAAACAATTATAAAGGTGGGTAAACTCATATAATGTGAACGTTATTGAAAATAAAAATTCTATTTAAAAAAGTTATTGATAATGTTGAGGAGGATAAACTACATATTTCTCACAATAGTGAAAGTATGTTAGAACATTCTTATCAAGATTTAGATGAATCATGTAATAAAGAAAATGAAGTTGGGAGAGAAAAATTAAAATTTTCTACCTTGTAAAAAAATATTTATTTTGAAAACATTATTGGAAATCATAATTCTCTAGTTATGAGAAGAA
This sequence comes from Viscum album, assembly GCA_963277665.1. Taxonomy (NCBI): domain Eukaryota; kingdom Viridiplantae; phylum Streptophyta; class Magnoliopsida; order Santalales; family Viscaceae; genus Viscum; species Viscum album. The sequence continues at coordinate 981,461,298 of OY728126.1, forward strand.
AAAATTTGAGATTAGAATATCAGACTATACTTATCTAAAAAGTTGAACAAGAATTGGTTTCATAGGATATTCAACATAATGAATGAGCGGATGATATGAATGAAGAGTTTGATCAAATTGGAAAAAAATGAATCATGGGATCTAGTTTCTTTTCTATAAAATAAAAATATTATTATAACCAGGTGGTTATGCATAAACAAGTAAAATAAACATGGATATGTTTTAATAAACAAAGCATGACTTGTTTGTAAAGGCTATGCATAGGTGGAATGTGTGGATTTTTAAGAAACGTTTTTTCTAGTAGCAATATTAGAAACTATTATAATTTTTTTATCAATATATGAACATAATAATTATAAATTCAATCATATGGATATAAAGTCATATTTCATGAATGGTGAGATTGATAAAGAGGTTTACGATGAAATACCTTAAGGGTTTATACTTTATGAGGATGAAAACAATTGTAGATTGGAGAAATATTTGTATGGGATGAAACAATCTCTACATGCATGGTATTATAAACATAATAATTGTTTTACATTTTTGAACATTCCAAAATTAATATTTGATAGAATCTTATATGTGAAAGATGTTGAATCCAAAGTCTTAATTGTAATATTTTATGTATATTGTATAATTTTCTTATTGGGATGAAGAAAAAGTTTCTAAAGAACATTCTAAGGAAATGAAGAAGATTTTTGAAATTTTATTTTTAGGGGAATTAACTTTATTACTTGGATTAAATATTCAACAAAAACAAAAGTACATTTTATTATCTCAAGAAAAGTATTCCGAGGAATTGTTAAAGAAGTTTGGGATGAAAAAATACCAAAACAAAATCTACTCTTATTTTTGTCAGAACAAAGTTGATTAAAGATAAATTAGGAATAAGTGTGAATCAAAAAGTCTTTCAAAAGATAAAAGGAATTATTCTTTACCTTACTTCATTAAGGCCTAATATTGTTTATGCTGTGAATTTGTGTGTTAGGTATCAAAGTAATCAAATAAATTACATATGTTAGAAAAAAATAGATTTTGAGATATGTTGAAGAAAAAACATCAATTGGGTTTTTATATAAAAGAAATAGTGAGATAATGTTTCATGGTTATACCAATTTTCAATTGGGATGGAGATTTTAATGATATAAAATCAACATTACGAGGAATATTTTTCATGGATGAATGTTGTGTGAGTTGGTATAGTAAGAAATTTTTTTTAGTAACTTTGAGCATAGAAAAATATGAATATGTTGTAGCTACTCAAGCTTGTACTCAAATGTTGTGGATGAAAGGTCAGTTGAAATATTTGAACAAAATGTTTTCTAAACCATTGATTATACTTTGTGATAATCAAAGTGAAATCTATCTTTATAAAAATAATGTTCAAAATTCAAGATCAAAACCCATTGATATAAGGTTTCACTTTATAAAAGTGAAATTTTCCACTATAGATGTTTCACTGGAATACATTTCAACAACGTATTAGATTGTTGATATCTTGAAAAAAAATTAATCCTTAAAGAAAGGTTTGTGTAATTATGACTGCAAATTCATGTTCAACCTTCTTTTAGGGCCTCCTAAAACTCATTAGGAAGTTTCCCCCACCCAGCTTTGCATTATATTGTAAAAGGGGGAAAGAAAGTAAAAATTTTCTACTTTTTAAGAGGTTTTTACATATCTATATTAAATGAATTTGAAGATATGGTTATCATAAAATGGGGGTGGAAAATGGAAAGTGAGAGGAAAAGATAAAAGGGAGGATTATTTTATCTTCATATAATTGAAAATTTTGATTACCAATGAGGGATGGAATTCCATCAAAAAAATTACTTTATCCAGTAGTGTGGGGTTAGGATGCTCTATTTTATGAAATGTTATGATTTGATAAAAGTAAAAAAAACTTGAGTTATTTAAAAAGTTTGAGTTTTGAAAAATCTATTAGAGTTGAAAATGTTGTTAACAAAGGTTTTTAACAAATTCAAATGGGGAAATTTAAGAACCTTTGTGATAGATTATTTCAAAAAAAAATTCTTATTTTTTGACAAATATTTTTTTTATATGAATGTTTTTGTTATCCCAGAATAGGACCCAGTCTATCATAATGATATTTGTATGAAAATTATTGGTTGAGTAATATTTGAATCCACATATAAAGGGTGAGAAAAGTTGTTTTTCCAGAATTTGGTTTCCGGACTCGAGTTTTCAGATTGAGTAGCACTGGAAGTAGAAGTAGTCATTATGTTTTTGATTGGATGAACCATCAGACTCAGATAAATCAGAATTTTGTATTCATATTAATAAAAAAAACTTCTAATAATAGAATTCATAATTATGATGAAGAATTTTGTTAAATAAAGTGAATTATAAACTAGTAATGTTCTCAAAATTTCTAAAGAAATTAGATGATTATTTTATGATCAAGAAGTTCTCACAAATCATGAAAACTATCATGATAAAATAATTTAAAGAATTGGAGGAATCAAAAATATTATGTCAGTTCCAGAAGTACCGGGATCAAAAGTTTCAATATGTTAGAATGGTTAAATCTGATGATGTTTGAATAATTTAGAAGTTTTAGAGTAAAGAAATGCATCTTAATGAGTTGGGAAAGAAACAGAAATCGTAATGAGCTAAGAAAGAAATATAAATTTTAATGAGATGAGAAAGAAACATATATCATAATGAGCTGAGAAAGAATCATATTTATAATGAGATGAGAAGGAAACATATTAATAATTAGCTTGGAAGGAAACAGATCGTAATGAGTAGAGAATGTAATTGATCATAACGAACTAAGAAGGAAAAAGATCATAATAAGATGATTATGAACAATATTAAAAAATATGATTCTAGAAGTTTTATGAAGAATTGAAGAGTTAAAAATATAAATTTAAATTTTCAAAGTTCATAGATAAATCTGAAAAGGATTGAATAGGGGAAAAAAATTTTAAATGTTAGTGATTTTCCAAATTTATTTAAATATTTGGAAGAGGGGAATGTTCTCATGTTTTCTAATATTTATTTTTTGATTTGCTTATAAATACTTTCTCAGATTTTTTGTTCATTGAAACTTTTATATAAGAAGAAAATGTAGAGACCTAAAGAAATAAAGTGAATGTTATTTCTAGAGAGAGATCTCATGAGATGGATTTGACAGCTGAATATTTTTTACCAGATTAAAAAATATCGTATTGAGTCAATCAAACTCATGAATATTGGATAGATTTTTTTACTGAGCAGATTTTGAGAAGTACATATTGAGTAAGGAAGAATTGTATTGAAGTCATCAGATTGAGAAAATTAGATCCATCCAAATTGGCATGATGATTCGAACTATGAAATTTTGGAACTTCTTTAATAATGTGTTTATTATTTTGATTGGATCAATTTTTTGTAATAAAACATTGTAAACATGTAGGTGTATGTATAATCTTTCTTATCTAGAGATAAAAGGAGTCTAATGGGATTTGGACCATGTTTTATTCACTTCATTGTAATTGTGAATTCTCATAGCCCCATGAGAGTGTCTATGGAAAGGATATGGTTCTCACACTGAGTCTAAACCTTTTAAATCATGTGTGATTTACTTGTTGTCATAATTTTTCATGCATGATTATTTATAAAAGAAATGATAAAGAAATAAATATTAATAGTTTTCAGAGGTTAAGTATAAAAAAGTACTAAAAATTATAAAAGTGAATAACTAATTCTACCACCCCTTCTAAATTTTTATTCTATCTTTTAGAACATTATATTATTTATTGGATTTTCTAATATAAATTTTAAATGTGGTATGGGACACCTTTAATGTATAAATATTTATTTATAAAATATTTTCTCCATGTTAATATTCCTAAAATTATTTTACATATTTTTATATATGGATATAAAATTAATATAAAAGAAATTATATATATTTTTAATTTCATTCAAAGGTTTTTAAAAAGTAATATTTTTAAGTGTTTTTATAAAGAAAAGTTTGACAAAAAACCAAAATAATGTTATATTCTTAACATATACAGCGATAAAGACTTTTCCACTACCATGTCCATTATTTTATTTTCATCTTCCTTTATAATATTTGAGGTTTCTTTAAATGAAAAATCATATTTATCAATTTGGGTATTTTGGTATTGAGAATTGTTTTTCAATGAAAATGGTGTTTTGGTATTGAAAATTGATTTATAAATTAAAATTGTATTTTAATACAAAAGTGTTTTTTATATGGGATTAAAATAGTTTTTCAAAGGGTTTTATGATGAAATTAGTTTTATTCATGAAATGTTACTTGAGAATTATAGCTTATGGGTGATCTTGATATAGATTATTAGACGAGATGAACTCAATTATAGATCATGGGTGAACCTAATATATCATTCCATAACAATACCATAAAAATACAAAGCATAAACTTCTAACAGTATCAATTTTTCAAAATCTAAAACACTAAAAATAGAGCCTGATCACTTTTATGAAAAATATTCACAAAATTCAACATGAAATCACCCAATCATTACTCATCCTTATGTCTGGTGAAAAATTTTAAACAAAACATTGGATGAGCATAAAAATTCCATTAAGGGACATAAAGAAATAAAATTTTTAGTCAATTGAAATCATAAAATCCCATTAAAAACTATTTCTTAAAAACTCATTAGAAAAAATTAAAAAAATCACATATGTGCCTTTGGAAATCATTACCATATTACTCTTACATTCACCATTACAAATGGAATAACTATATGGTCAACTTCCATCCCTGGAATAACCAATACAATAGAGTGATATAACGGGGCTCACCCTTTGTATAATCTATATGAGGATAAACTATTTTTCATGAGCTATAATCGGGATAAAAACTTGGTATAAGAAATATTGGGATCACCCATGAGAAATAATGTGGCTCAACCCTTCGTATAAGTTTTATCAGTCTCACTCGTGAAATGTCTAAGTACTAGCACACAAAATATTTCAATTTTCAATATTTCACTCATAAAATTTTATTTTCACTCATTAGAAAAATTTTCAAATTATTAAAAGAACCAATACATTTTTAAAACCCATTTAAAACAACTAAAACTCATTTATTTGAATTAGAGAATCATATACATAAAACCCTTTCAATTATAATAACTATATGTCCAACTTCAAATGAATCATAGAAATATAATGGGGATCACCTTTTGTATAAGCTATATTGAAATAAATTGTGAGATATAATGGGGATCATCCCATCGTATAATCTATATCGGGCTCACCCATGAGATATAATGGAGCTTATCCTATCGTATAAGCTATATATGGCTCACCCATGAGCTATAATGGGACTCATCCCATCGTATAAGCTATATCAGGCTCACGTGTAAGCTATAATGGGGATCACACAAGAGCAATAATGAAATTAAATAATTAAATAATTGTTATAAAATAATAATAAGTGATATAAAATGAATAATAAACATTAAAAATTACATTATGAAACTGAAGAATTAAATTATACTAACTATTTATAAATACAAATATTTTATGTGATGAGTCAGACTCAATGTATGAGACTCTTTAACTTAAAAATTATTTTTAATGTTTTAATTATTTATTATTTTAAATCTTTATCTTTCTTTTAAATTTTTTCAAAATTGTTTTTATGAATGTATTTATATTTATATTAATGTTTTAAAATGGATTTTTTTGAGTTTCTTTCAATTTATTCAAAGTGGTATGGGAAAAATTGATTTAAAAATAACTTTTTAAATATATTAAAATCATTTTGAAAATGGATTGATTTTTTAAATAATTTGAAATGTTTTTTTATGATTGAAAATGAAATTTTATGATTGACATGTTATGATTGTATAATGATACAAAGACATTTGATGGGTTGTTACATGATAAATCAAGGACAAGTGGTTACGTTATTACCGCCAATTAATTGGGTATAGAAGTTGGGTGTATGACTATTCTATTTTCAAGAGTGAAATTCATTAAAATTGATTATATGGTTATTCTATTTTTCAGAGTGATATGTACGGAATTTTACTACATGGGTATTCTATCTTAGTTTAATTATTTACCACGCTACCAACTTATATTTTATATACATTCTTTTTATTTTTATGAAAATTGTTTGATTTTTAAAAGGTTTTATAATGGGTTTTTAACATGATGATATAATTTTAGGGTAAAATTCTATGTTTTTTTAAGGAAATATTATATGGGTTTTTTCTTGACTAATGGTTTGATTTATTTTTATATCATTTACTATGTGTTTTTGTGCTCATCCCATGTTTTAAAATATTTTTTCACCGGTCTTAAGATAGGTAAGGGAAAGAGAGATTTCATGATGAAATAATTGAAGATTTTTAAAGAAAAGAAACCATGTTTTATTTTAAAAGGGTTTACTTTAGTGGAAGAAATTGATACTGAGTATATTGTCCACTTGTATTGTGTGGGTTTAATTTGTAAGAGTTTTTCATAATTCTCTAAAATGCTAAACTAAAAAGATCCTCGAATGGTATAATTAATGTCAACCGGGAATTTTATATATGTCTTGGAGATTTTAGGGATGAGTTAGAATAGTTTTTTTAAATTATATCATGTTTTTATGATATTTTTAAAAACTGAAATGATGAATAGTGTCTAAATTGAGATTAATTATATTTTAAAATAAATGATATTTTATTAAATGATATAAAATTCATAAAAATATAAAACCTAGCCAATTAATTCGGATAATTTTAAATATGTCATCAATGACTCATTTATTGGTCATTAGGAATTTTAGAGAAATCATATTAACTCTAAAACTGTAAATTGTATGATATCAGTGTAAGAATTAAAAGGGGTTAAAACAAAAAGATAAGGATTAAAAAATAGTAAAAACATATATAATTTTCATTTAATGAATTTAATTATACCCAAAATCATCATATATTCTAAATAAATCTGTTTTAATTCATTTGGATTAGAAAATTAATTTATATTAATTTTATAGTTTTAATAATTCTAAGAGTTCCCATCCCCTCTACTATAAAAGGTCACCCATTCTTCTCTTTTATTCACACTTAAAAACAATTTTTATTTGGCCTAGATCCACCTAAATACCTTCTAGGAATCCCTCCCTATATTCTATAGTCATTATATTAGTTAGAAATCCCTCCTTATAGGTGTTGAGGAGTTAATCAAAGGAGATGGTCCGATGAAGAGGTATCATTTTTAATTAAGTTTTTATATATTATTTCTTCTTACTATTCATCCAAATATTCTTCCACCATGATGAAATAATATCTACAATATCCAAAATATATTGAGATTTTATTATGTTAATATAATAACCTAAATCCATTTCCACTTCCATGAAATTTTAAAATAATTAATCGTTAGTGCATACGTGTGAACTATCACTTCCACGAGCCGATATAATTCGTTTTCCATCACCATCTTTCAAGACTGGTTATAATGATGGAATTAATGTTTATATATGATACTCATGACATATTTATCATTATAAGTTAATAATATATCAATCACATTCTAACTTTCCATACACATAAAAATTATAATATTGGTCGTGTGTACGTGTGAACTATCACATCCATGAAGCAATGTGATTCATTTTTAATCCCCAAATCACATGGATAATATAAATGTATATTTAAATGATTAATGTGATAATAATGATATTATTATCATTCTGAAAATATGAAATAATACTAACCTTCATTCAATAGTGATCATTGAGAAATAAAAACGTTACTCATGCGTAAGTACGACCTACCATCTCCTTGATTATAATGTTGTTTATTTTTCATAATCATACATAATGGTTTGATTTAAAATTATAATTTTTGTATACATATTATAAAAATTTCATGAATATTATTTTGAAGATGATAAAATATTGACCACATTGACTATTGATATTATATCAAGTCATTTTAGACTTAAGTATCAAATATCATCAAAACATCTGATGTAAACATAAAAAATTAATTAATTTTTATAATATGATAATATGAAATATAAAAGAAATAATAAACATTACGATTATTATCAAGAATGTAAATAATTAACCTATGTTTATTATTACATAAGATAAATATTGTATGTGATGAGTCAAACTCAAGGTAAGGGGCTCTTTAATAAAACATCATTTTAAATGTTTTAAAGATGTATTGTTATAAAATATTTCATTAATTTCCTTGTTTTCAAAATGGTTTTTACGAATTTATTTATATATACAATAATGTTTTAAATTTTTTAATATTTTAATTTCACTCAAATTTTTCAAAATTGTATGGGACACATTGATTAAAAAATATCATTTTAAAAGTTATAAATGGGTTTTGAAAATGGATTGGTTATTTCAATAACTTGAAATGTTTTCTTGTGAGTGGAAATAAAATTTTATGAGTGACATGTTGAAAATAGAATTATTTTATGTGTTGATACTTATATAAATTGCATGGGTGAGATTGATACATATTATAAAAAGGGTTGATCCCCCTTATAGATCATGAAAAATGGGTGAGCCTGATATAGATTATATGAAGTGAGAGCCCCATTATAACTCTCCAATGCATTGAGTATTCCAATGATGGAAGTTGACCGTATGGTTATTACATTTGTAAGGGTGAATGTAAGAGTGATGTGGTAATGATTTACCAAGACACCTAAGTGATTATTCTGTTCCTTCCAATGAGATTTTTAGAAATGGTTTTCATGGGTTTTTATGTTTTCACTAGACTAACGTTTTTAATGGTATGAGATAACCATTGAGGATGGGTTAAAACATGTTACGGTTATGTTTAATTTTTTTATCATATTTTTGTGAACTTTATATGAATTATAACTATTTATAGAAATGAAAACATGTATGATGGTTGACAACACATCACGTCTGGATAGGTCGTGAGTTTTGAACCCACAATCTAAGGGAGACAAGGGTACATCACCTACCACTAGCCTAAATTAAGTCCTACTTAGTATGAATTTTTCTTTTTAGTAAGATGATTGTTTGGAATAAGAATAATATTAGTTTTGGTACTTATGTTTTATTAAATACAAATCATTGGGATTAGAAAATGATTTAGGTATTAAGTGATAAATGATATTTTATAGGATATTTTCTATTTTGGGAATCCTATATGAACAAGGAAAATATAATACTATGGTATTTTACATAAAAATTAATAGTTGAAATATATTTTGGAAGAATATATGATTTTATTGTGGACTTATAGTGAATCAAGATATTTATGAAAATTATTATCATATCTTAGATATTATGTTGTTTAGGAAATTACATTTTTGGTATGAGACATTAAGAGTGATTGATATTATTTGGAGACAAATGTTAAAATTTATCTTTGAAGATCTTGTTATCAAATACTTATGAATTTTGGGTTTCAATATTAGTTTAGATTATTTTGAATAATTTTATTGAATTTTTTTTTGAATTTTCTATGTTGAACATTGGGTATTACTATTGAATCTTAGAGACTAATGTTGTTGTTTTTCATTTTTGGTTTACTCATTTTGGGGAATTATCTTATCTTGTACTAAACATTTGGTTCTGGTTAATGTATAAATGCATGAGAAATGTATAGTTAATATTTTTTTGATTATGTGATTATCTAGAAGTTTATTCTAGTGCTTTAGGCCTAAAAAAATACATTTTGATTACTCATAGTTTGGAGAAAATTATGTGTTTTTTTGTGGAATTTGATTAATGTATGAGACTATAATTTTCATTTAAGTATGTTTACTTATGTTCTTTGTCTAAGTAGTAATAAAATTCCTAAACTCTATGAAAAGTGATCTTAAAACAAAAGCGTTATCTTTTTAATTTTTATAATGATCCATACTTCGCATACATTGATATTACTACATAATTAATGTAAATTCATTATAACATATAATAAAACCATGATAGGATTGTATAGGTATAGTGTCTTTAGAAACTAGGAAACATAAATAAATATCTCATAAAACATATACATTGTCTCCCTTTTATTTCTTCATAACTAGACTTCCTTTTGGCATATCTTACTTTATACCCTTCTGCCTGACCTGGGGAAAATAAACATACAAAAGTGACCTCAAATTCTCAATAAGCATAAACAAATGAAATATCAATCATATCATATTCATAAGAACATAACATTTGAAAATATTATTCTGCATATAAAATATATTAATATCATGTTATGGGATAAATCATAAAAATGAAATGTAATCCTAATAGTCATAAAATAAGTCATGATATTTTGTTTCATACACACATACACATATAAAATCATATCATATTTGTCAAGGCTCATTACCAAAACCATCATAGCGGAAAAAGTCTATTACTAAACTAAGTTAACTCCTCATTCCAGCCCTATATTACTAAACCATATTTACTTGTCATTCCATCAATGTCTATCTCATGAGATATAAATATTTACCCAATTTATTGAGGTAGATATAGGTCCCACCCGTCTCATAATGAATCTATTCTTACGTGTTCCATAAAAACATAAGAACATTTACTATAGAATAACCCATGAAATAAAATGGGTTTATTAAACTTAATTCCATCATAATGTAATGAATATAAAATATAATTCCATAATCTATATAATGAAATCATATTAATAATAGGGATAAATACAGAACCCTATTTAAATAGCATCATCTTAGATGAAAAATAATTTTTATAAAACACTTGAAATTAATTCTTGAAGAAAATATCCTTCCTTCTTCAAAACAAATTTCATTTTTCAAAATTACATGCAATTTGAAAAGATAAAAATTTATTTGAAAATAATCTTAAAATCATGTAGAATAAGATTCATGGAAATAATTCGTTATGAAACTTTAAAAATCCATTCATACCGTATAAGTAAAAAAACATTCTCCTCGTACTTTTTCTAGAAAATTCAAAAAGTACCTCAAATCAGAAGAAGACAAAAGATTCCTTTAACACCTTTTTAAAAAAATTACTAAAGTGTAAAATTAACTTTACAAAATTACAGAGGAATAGAAAAAATATTACATAATTAGAAAACTCAGATGTGTGTGATTAATATACCCCAAAAAAACTTATGTATAAACAATCTCGGATAAAAATGAGATTGTAAAATTATCCCTTACCTTAGGTCCGATATGATTTTTATGTATCTAAACCTCCTGTATAATTATTTAAATAATTTTAATGATTTATTCATAAAACATAATCATATTATGATAACATTTATGATTATATTTTCATCTGTTTGTTAGTAACATTTCATTGTTACTCGTTATTTGAGTATTAACTGGTTTATATTCTTATATATGTTTTGTCGGATATATTCTTATTTATATTTTTAGGATATATTTATATCATTTAAAACATGGTATTATTATAATATATATCATATTTATTCATTCAATTCATATATATAATCATGGTTTAAAGAAGATTATGTAGAATGAATCACATCGCACCATGGAGACTGTAAGTCGTATGTACGCACAAGCGACAATATAATTCCCATAATTGTTAAATGGTATTGAAGTGGATGGTGTAATGTATATAATAATTATAATAATTTTATATTAATCATATATATTTATTATTTATACCATTATATCCATCCAATAAAGGTGATGGTGAACAATGGTAAGTCGTATGTATGTACGCGCGACGATTTCATTTTTTGTACGATAGATAGAAAGTGAAATATGATTATTTAATATTTATAATAACATATTAGTATATAATTAATACTTATGTTGTTACATTATAATGAAAAATCTAAAGATGAAGAAGTATAAGAAGAAAGAAATTTAAATGAATCAATAGAAGAGATAACCTCTTCCTTGATGTGCTTCCTTTAAATTTCCTTTTATGGAAGTAGAGATGGTGTTTTGATAAGACCATCACATAAAAAATGTAACTAGGTGATTTAGAAAGAGAAATGGGTAGGGTTTGGCTGATCTTAATGGCTCAAAATTTAGTGAAGTGTAGAGGGAGTATGTGCCTTTTTATAAGAGAGGATAGGGGCACTTTAGGAATCTTTGAAAAATATTAATTTATAATAAAATAAAACCATACCAAAAAACCTCCAAAGTGTCCCAAATTTAAATATGAGATGAGATAATGTTTTAATGTAATAAATTAATAAATTTTGGACAACTTATATTTTCAATTTAAACATTATATTTTTAATTTACACTTAGTTATTCTATTAAATTTTAATTTTGGTAATAACATTCTAGATATTTTATGGTAATGAATATTTACATATTTAGTTTTAATTGACCATATATAAATAATTTATTCTATTTTAAACCTTATAATTATAAATCTATATTTTTTAAATAGTTTTATGATTTTTAAATAATTTAATAAAATGTTATGTTTATAAAATGTCAATAATGTCAATTTTGACACTATTCATTTAGTAGACTTTAAATAAAATTCACACAGAAGATAAATTCAAAAAAAATATTTAATACACTCATAAAATGTCATAGTAACCTATAAAATTCTCTTATCACATTAATTATCTCATATGTTATTTATTTTAATATTTTTAAAACCATTTATTTGATATTTCAATTAATAAAATAATTTATACATCACTATCGTGTCACCATTAATGGTAATTATTTAATCTCTAAAAATTATAAATAAATTTCTATGATGTATGTAATTATTTTATATTTCTATATACTATATATAATATATTTTATCTCTTAGTTATCTATATATTAAAATTAATATACCTATATAAAATGAGATTGCGACATTTTGTCCATTTCATTAGTTTTTATTACATTCATGTCATTTTCATAGGTAAGTGGCCATAAAGTGATTCCATGTAGAAATATAGATGATAAGAGTTGAATTTAGTTATATTATAGTATTTTTACAGGTGTTAAGGTAATTTTATAATATTATTTTTACACTTAATTACAATATTTACATTTAACCATGGTAATGAAAATAATTACCAAAGTTATAATTCATTGTGCCCAAAAATAAAAGTATCCTTATTAACATAATTTGGAAATAATGATTCCGAATATGAAATCCATTTTTCAAAATTCAAAAAATATATGTTGTAGTAATTAATTAAAAATTAATCCCATTGTTGAGAAAACGGGTTTTAAAAGTTAAAACATTGAAAAAGATTGAAATGTTTTTACCTATGAATTCAATGTAAAATTAATGATAATGACATAAATTATATTAAATGGTAAAAATAAATTATATTTATTCTTAAAAACCATTAAAAATTATAATATAACAGTATAAATTCTCTCATTAAAAATAGTTGTTTTTAATTAAAATTTACCATATTTATACTATTCATCAATGTATGAAAGTTATCCGAAAAATATCAATAATTAATCAAAATTAAATTTGTATTTTCTACTTCAAAATAACATGTTTATATTTCCATATAAAAATTATTAATGTGTCAAAATATTAATTTAAAATGGATTATCTATTCAAAGGTGAAAAATTAACCTTTTCAAAAAAAATACATCAAATAGGGTTTTATTTATAACCTATGACTAAAATATCCATTTGATGATTATCAAAAATATTTTATTAAGTATATAACACACATATATATAATTAATTTCATTACCAAAAGTAATTCACCCTAAAAAAACTATTTAATTGATTTATATTTTTCCATAAATAATTGATAGAAAATAAATTCATAATGCATTGTCACAAATTAGTTATAATACTTCCCCTATCATAATAAGTAGTATATAACAGTAATTTTATAATAAGGTCATCTCACAGTTCATTTGAACTCAAGATTGTTTGAAAAACAATCTATTGAAAAATAAAAATTATTTAAATATATTCGGGTGTTACACTTTTCATACTATGAAATCAATGACCATTTAATCAATCACATATTTATAGTTTTGAGGTTGTTAACTTTCATAGGACCATGTTCTCTAACACACTCTATCAGAACATGATAGTTAGTTTTCTCTTCCATGTCTATGTTTTATTACATAAAAACCTAGTAGTTGTTATCTCATGTGACCATTCTACTTCCCTTTATTTCATTTAAAGTAGAAGTTTTACTGACCCTTCTTCTAATGTGGGAATTCAATAAAGGTATTTTGAAAATTTAAACCTTAGTAACTGAATCCAAATTCAGAATTATGAGGTCACAATTTATTAAAGGAGGAGAATTTAACATTATTATTTTTTTTAAATGAAACTCTATGTTAAATTACGTACATAATATGCTACATCAAGCTTAAACGAACAAATAAATATTATTATTTAAATGCTACAATCATAATATAGATGTTAAAATGAAGGGTGTGAACTGGATTAAATGAATTATGTATATATGGTTTACATATTTATTTATAATTAATTATTTGGTGAATAATTAATTATAAATTAATGAAAACCATTTTGAAAATAAATGAAAATCATTTTCTAAAAAACTATTTAAATGTGCGCAAGTGTGTTTTATACCAATAAATTAATAAATCACCCTTTTTGTATAATATCAATGATATATATATATATAATTTATAATTTATTTTTAATATTCATCTTATGTGTTTTCTAGAAATGATACAATAACAAATCCAATTTTACGAATAAAAGTAACATTTTTGAAAAAGGCATTTTTTATGCCTTTTGATGGCACAATTATTTTAAATCTAGTTTTTGATACTTTTACATATTATATTTTAAACAATAAACATATAATTTTAAATTAGAGTATCAAAATTTACTTTTCTTGAGTTTTTTTTAATTTCCAGATAAGTTATATTTTTTTATGAATAGTGAAAAAATAATGCATTTTAATTGAAAACTAATTTTTCATCCAATTTATTTATAGTGTTGAGTTATATTTTGTTTTGTTTTAATGTGTAATTAAATAAAAATTTTTATCACTTAATTCAATTTATTTCATTATAATTATTTTCATAGTGAAATTGGATATAAAAACATTGTGAACTTTGGAACGTTTTTACTTTAAAACACGTTTTCTAGATCTATCAACGAGATTAATTTTAAATTAATTTCTTCCACTTCTATGTTTTGGATTTTAAAAAATGGACCTAAATAGTTGTAATAAGTATGATATTTATGATCTAATTGCATCCAAATAATATTTGGAAAATATGAATAACAAATTTAGTAAATTTTTTTATTACCATAATTAAGGGTAAATCGAGTAATTAAGGGGAGAAAATATTATAAAATATTATAAAATTCCTCTAACACTTTTCCAAATTCCATTATATGTGTTATTTTCGACCAAAATCTTCTTTTGGGTGATTTTATTTGTTCTTAGAGCCACGTGGATGAATTTATGATATTTATTGTATTTTATTCAAAGAAATGTTAATTTTGTCACACTATTGTTTTTAACAAGTGAAATATTTATAATACGGGTTTATATAAGGGATATACTCGTTTATAAATAGTTTTTAAAAATCTAAAATGTTTATCTATATCATGGAAATTTATTTATAATCTTTAAGAAATTAATAATTAAATTAAATGGTGTCTTAGTGATGATGAAATACTTGTTTAATTAATGGGAGAATCAAATAAATGAATTTAATAATATTAAAACAAATATAATTTTATCAAGTTAATGTCAATTTTTTTTTATGAATTTGACATGTTATTAGTGCTTTAGAAGTTTTGATTCAAATTTATGTTGTTGTTTTATATTTTAAATAAGACAAAATAATGAATAGTGTCGGAATTAAAATTTATGATATTTTAAAATTAATAATATTTTATTAAATGATATAAAATATTAATCTAAAATTCTTCTAATGGATTGTAATATATCTCAAAATGTAATCAATGACTCATTTACTGGTATTTTGGAATTTTATTATAATTATATTGAACCTTAATATATAAATAACATGATATCACGGTAAGAGTTAAAGAGATTAAATAAGTGTTAATACAAAAAGATAAGGATTAAAAAAAATAAAAAAAAACTTGTCTTAAATTATTGGATGAATATTATTAAACCCTTTTCACCTTAATATTGTTTCTTATTTTTTTAATACACACTTTTCTATGATATTACCTTATATATTATTTATGTCAAAAATAGTAAAAAAAAATATCACTACCTTTGTATTTACTATCTTTTATATTTCCAAATAGAGAAAAAATCATATATTAATGAATATAAATTCTTAATTATATAATAATTAAATTATTATAATTATATAATTTTATTTTAAATTTTTAGTAATTATATAATTACCTTAAATGCTTCTTTAATACTAAAAACACTATTTATTTAATTAATAGAAAAAAATTGATATTAAAATATTAATTATGATATATTTTGGATGTATTATCATTTCTAATAAAATTTATAAATCTAAAAGATATATCAGAGATGTGTGAAAGAATTAGATTCAAATTCCCACATTGTCTAGATGTATTTGAAGTCAAACTAAATGAATAGTATCAAATTTGAAAAAAAGACATTCTATTGAATTAATATATTATTAACTTATATAAAAATTAAAAAATGTATAATAATTATATTAAAGTTGAAGTCATGAATCATATTTTAAATTTTTTTCTTTATTTTAAAGTGGAAGTCTCATTAATACGTTTTCTCACGTGGGATTTCAGCAAAGGTATTTCGAAAATTCAATCCCCAAGTTTTGATCCTGAGTTTAAATTGTGAGGATAAAATTTACTAATGGGGGAGAAAGTGGCATCCCAATTTAAAAAAAAGAAAGGCTTTGTTTAATATCGTACATGATATTCCGCAGTATGTTTAAATGAAAAATTAAATATTTTTATTTAAATGTTATCATTATAATATTATCATCAAAATAGAGGGAATGAATAATATTAATTGAATTATGAAAATATAGTTTAGAAATGAATATATAATTAATTACTTGACCAATTAATTATAAATAAACATAAAACCCTTTGTAAAATAAAAGACAATGTTTTTCGAAAAAACTATTTCAATGTAAAAAGTGTGTTTATACCAATAACTAAAAAAATCACCCTTGTTAAATTATATTAGTGATATATATATATATATATATATATATTTTATATTAAATATAATATTTAATATTTATCTTATATTTTTTCTAGATATGATATAAGAACAAATTCAATTTTACGGATAAAAGGAGTATTTTTCAAAAAGGTAGTTCTGTCGCCTTTTCATAGAACACCTATTTTAAATCAAATTTTGACACTTTTATAAGTTATATTTTAAAAAATAAACTTATTATTTCAAATAATAGTATCAAAATTTAGTTTTGTGGCATTTTTGGTATTTTTCTGATAAGATTTATTTTTGATGAATAATGAAAAAAATAATACATTTTAATTGCAAAATACTTTTTCACCAAATTTATTTATAGAGTAAAATTATATATTAATTTTTTTTGAAGTATAATTATATATTTTTATTATAATTTATTACAATTTATTTACTTTTAATCAATTTAAAACTGAAATTGGATATAAAAACATTGTGAACTTTTGAACATTTTTACCTTAAAACACTTTTGGCGCTCCATTAACAGGATTAATTTTTAATTAATTTATACCAATTTGGTGTTTTTAATTTGGATAAATGGATTTAATATTTTTAATTATAGGGTCCTAATTATTTATATTGGTCCCTTTTATTTTTGGACAATATGAATAGTAAGTTTAGTTATATTTTTTCTTACCATATTTAATGGAAAATCAGGTAATTAATGTTAAAAATAATATTATAACTAACATAAAATTACCATAACACTTATTCTAATTTCTGAGGATAAGTTATAATCGACAAAATTATTATTTGGGATGATTTTATTTCCACTGAGAGCCACTTAGAGGGATTTAACACTTTTATAGTATTTTATTCAATGAAAAGTCAATTCTATCACACTTTTGTTTTTAAGGAGTGAAATATTTTTAATATGGGGTAATATAAAGAATATCTTTAAAAATAAATAGTATTTAGATATATAAAATGTTTTTATAAATCATTTTAATTTATTTATAAATTTTATGTGGGTAATAATTAAATTAAATGGTGTCATAATGATGATGTAGTAATTATTTAATTAATGAGAGAATCAAATAAGTGATATTAAAAATATTAAAAAAATTAATTTATATAATTGATGCCATCGAAAACTTTTATGGGAAAATTTGACATTTTATATATTATTTAATTGAGATTTTTTAAAGATATAAATTTGTTATTGTTTTTTAAAATAATAATGAAATGAATAGTGTCAAAATTTACACTAACGATATTTTAAAATATAAATTATTTTATAAAACGACATAAAATTAAAAAAACGAATATTTGGAAAAATTGTGGGGATAAGTATTATAATGTGATAAATAACTCATTTATTTGTCGTTTGGCTTGTTATTGTAATTATATTAACTCTCAATGTGTAAATTACATGATATCACAGTAAGAGTTAAATGGGTATAAAACAGAAAGATAAGGATTACAAAAATAGTCAAAATATATCTAATTCTATTTAGATGAGTGGGATTTGACCCAAAATCATCATATATTATAAATAAATTAGTTTTCATCCATTTGGATTATATAATTAATTTATATTAATTTAATATTTGGACAAATTCCAAGAGTGTCCCTCCCCTCCCCTATAAAAGAGAACTCATTATTCTCTTTTCTTCACCAATCAAAACCTATTTGGTTCGGCCTATATCTACCCAAATATCTAACTAGAAGCCCTCAAAACGTTATATATTCCTTATATATGGAATAAATCCCTCATTAAAGGTTATATGGTGTTAATCAAAGGAGATCGTTTGAAGAAGAGGTATCATTTTTAATTATGTCTTTCTATTTTATTTTTTCTTCCTCTTCCTTCAAATATTATTCCACCATGATGAAAAAATAAATATAGTATACTAAATAAATTGAGATGTTATTATTTTAATATCAACACCTAAATTCAACTCTAATTCCATAAAATTGTAAAATAATTAATCATTCGTGCATACATGTAAACTGTCTCCTCCACAAATCGATATAATTCGTTTTCCATTACAGTATCTCAAGACTAGTTATGATGATGGAATTAGTATTTATATATGATATTAATGAAATATTTATCATTATATGAGGATAATATATCAATTATGTTCTTACATTAAATGGACATATAAATGATAACGTCGTTCGTGCGTACGTGTGAACTATCACCGCTATGAAGCGATGTGATTCGTTTTTAATCACCACATCACATGGATAATAGATATAAGTAAATTTAAATTATTAATAAGATATTATTTATTAAATTATAATTATAAAAAGATAAAATAATACTTACCTTCATTCCATAATGATCAATGAAAAATATAAGGGTTACTCGTGTGTACGTCCGACCTACCTTCTTCATGATTATAACGTTGTTCATTTTTCTTAACCATACATAAATGGTTTTATTTAAAAGTATATAATATGTATAAAATTTACTATTATGTAATGAATATTATTATTTATAATATGTATTAGAAACCACTTTTTTACTTTAGACATCATTCAAAAGTTATTAAGGACTCATATAATGAATATCATCAAAACCACCTATGTGACCTTAAATAATTAAATAATTTTTATAAAATGATAATATGATAAATAAAGGGATAATAAACTGGAAAAGAATTCTACATAAATTAGATAACCTAAGTTTTTTTTCCAGGAATATAATGATTTTATGTGATGAGTTTAACTCAAGGTAATAAACTCTTTAACAAAAACATCCTTTCAAATGTTTTAGAGATTTATTATAAAAAACATTATATTTTATGTACTTTTTTTCAAAAATATTTTATATCGATGTATTTAAATGGAAATTAATTTTTAAAAATGTTAATTTTTTTATTTTTGTTAAATTTTTCAAAGTGGTATGGGACACGTTGTTTCAAAAATACATTTTTAAATGTGTTGTAACACCCCAATATTTCATAGTATGTTATATTTTTAAAGTAATCTAGTAGCTTGCGCTATACGCAACACCTAGTTCGAGCGCACTACGACTTACCAAACTAGTCATTCAAAAGCGGTTACGAATAGTATTAACATAACAGTGAATTTTTTATACTATATATAAATTTATAATTCATATTATGTGTTTCTTAGACATATTATAAGAACAAATTCATTTTTTTCATATAAAAGAAGTATTTTTCAAAAAATTAAAATTTTACAACCATTTAAAGGAAAAACATTTTTAAAACCAATATTTGACACTTTTATATATTCAATGTAATGAAATTAAATTATTCTTTAGAATAGGGACATAAAATTTATTTTGGATAAATTTTTGGTCCTTTTCTAAAAAATTTATATTCTGATGAATAATGAAAAATACTAAATTTTAATTGAATTTTTTTTACTAAAAATAATTTATAGTGTTAAATTATGTATTTGAATGGTTTGTAAGTATAATTAGATTATATTTTTATCATTTAATATAATTTAGGTGGTCATAAGTAATTCTACATTTAAATTGGACATAAACACATGTCAATATTTTGATAGTTTTTACTTTTAAAAAACCCGTTTTTCGATTTTGACAACAGGAATTAATTTTAAATGAATTAATGAAACTTATATGTTTTGAATTTTGTGAAATAGAATTCATTTTTTAATTTTTAATATCAAAATTATTTTAGGGTAAATTTTTGGTATTTTTCTGAAAACATTCAATTTTTAATGAATAGTGAAAAACAATGCGTTATAGTTTAAAACCGGCTTTTTATTTAAATAAGTATTTATTTTATTTAAATTTATTTTAAGTCAAAATAGAGTTATAATACCTATATATGTTCAATTTAATTCATTGAAGTCATTTTATAATAAAATTAGATGTATAAAACTTTATTGACCTTTTTACCCTCTTTTACCCACCTCCTAGATGCATTTGCAAATTTGCATAAAACATAATTTTACCACTTCTATAAGTGAAATTTCAAAAATATGAGAGACACAGTTGATATCAGTAAGAAAAATGTGGTTCAATAAGATTAAAATAATTTTTGGTGAATAATGACTTTTTTACTTTTATTTACCACGGTTAAAAGTAAATAGGGTAATTAAGGGTAAAAATGACATTATTATTACCCTAACACATGTCCTAATAAAATATGATCCTTTAGGTTAACTTGGATTAGATTAGGACATTTATTATTATTTAATTCAAAGAAGAGCTAAAAGTGTTAAGTTCAATGTTTAATAACTAAACCATTTTTAATATAGAGTTACACACAGTAGAAATCCGAATATAAATATTCATTATAAATATAAAAATATTTCCTACATAATGGTATTTTATTTATAATTTTTAAAGATTAAATATATAAATTTATTTTTGACACAATGATGATGAAGTAATTACCGTATTAATGAATGATTAAAATAATTGATATTATAAATATTCAAATAAATGTTATTTGAGACTTTTTATGAATTACAATAATTTCAATGTTAATATGACATGTTAGGGTTGATTATATGATTTTTTTGAAGTAATAATGTTTTTATAAAGTTAGCAAAAACAAAATACCAAATAGTGCCAAAATTGACATAAAAGAGTTTTAAAAAAATATTATATTATTAATTAATATTCTATTCTTAATAATATAAGGTTCATCCAAAAGACTTATATAATGATATGTGTATAATTAATGAACCACTTGGGGTTCTTTTGGAAGTTTATAGTATGTTTATTAACCATATAATATAAAAATAGAAAGAGACATGGTAAATGTCAAACTATTTAACTAAGAGTTAAATCTAAAAGATAAAGTTAATATAGTGACCCAAACCTGTCAAAAACCTATTTTTTGAGTGGTTTTCGACCCATCCCCGCCTTATCCTTTATATAATTCATTTTGGATCCATTATAAACCGAAAATGATTTTATTATAAAATAATATTTCTAGCTTTTCCTCAGGTTCCCCTCACCCCTCTTATAAAATGGAACTCACCCTTCTCTCTAATTCACACCTTAAATTCCATTTGGCTCTGACGAACCCTGTCCAAATATCCTCTAAACTGTCCTCAATTCATCTTAGAGGTATTCCTATAGTTAGAAATCCATCCTAAAGAGTGCTTTTTATCAAATAAAAAGGAAGAAACTGAAGAAGTGGTAAGTATTTCATCACCTCTTTCAAGTTCCTTTCGGCTTCCACTTTCTCTCTCTTTATTTTTTCCATTCTAAAATAATAACTCCAGTATCTTATATATAATGTGATGTTATTATAAATATGGTACAACCATATTCATTATTCTATCCATCCTTTGAATGACATGTCACTATACATGCTTACATACGACTTACCGTCTCCACGTCGTGGTGTAATAGTTATTCAATACATTATTATTTGGATGGGTATAATAGTAATGTTTAATTTATTTAAATAATAAATTTAACAAGATAATGATTCTTTATATATGATATACCATCCAATTATATATTATTCTAATATCTAAATAATTATATTTTCGCTCGTGCATACGTACAGATTATCGTCTCCACCAACGCGATGAGATTCATTCCCCAACGTATCAATTCAAGAATAATATTGATTAGATAATTAAAAATAATGTTTAAATACATAATATCATTCTGAATATGAATAAGGAACATACTATATATAACAAACATTACTTATGTAACAAATCATATAAGGAAAACGAATCAGTTAACACCCGAAACGATGATAATAATAAGATATTATTTGAATGAAAATTAATTTTTTTTTTCAAAAGCACTTTTGAGGAAAAAGTGGGAAACCAGAAATACATCAAAGACATAAAACACAACTATGCCTCCATGGGACAAGATCATCAAGACAAAAAACATCCAGTTCAAGAGTAAGGAAAAGATCCACCCTACCAATAAGAACAATATGAATAGAATCCTCCTTCCCATAGCTTCTCGACTAGTAGTCTCGTGCAATGAAGCATGGGAAGGCTACCGATGGTGAATGCCATACCCTCTCAAAACATCCAATTTTGGATAACGGTGATAAGGAGAGTGCTTCTTGATCTGAACCTCTTCTGACATCATCCTTGGAAAGTAAACTACATGCAGTTTCTTATGGTCTAAGGCCATAGGTCCACAAGAGATTCAGACCAACAAAACCAAGACCACCTTACCATGTCATAAGAAATACATGATTCAACATTTGAAGACTATAGGTTTTCTCCAATAAAAACATACCACCCAGAAATTCAAACCACACCACCCAAACCAAAGGCACTATCGGTGCCAAAAAAACATCCAAACAAGTCTGTAGACAAAATGCAGGTTCCCATCGCTGCTCGACAAGACTCAGTATTGCATTCTCCAAATCTTGACATGGACGCACTGAAATCAGCACCAACAAGCACTAATTGAACCCTCCAGTCACCATAACAGCACAAAATCAAACCACAAAAGCCACTTAAACTGACTCCATGGACAAACAACACCAAAACCTCCAGCATTCATATTGCAAACCACACTTGGATTCCCTTCTCAGCAAAGCATGGAACCCGAAGAAACCTTAATCCCTCCAACAATAAAAAACCCACAAACCAATATGAACACGAGATGAATAGAGCCATATCCCAAAATAGAAATCCCATGAAAAACAAAGACCCAAATCCAACACAACTAGAGAAGCAACAAAATCTGAAAACTAAAAAAGAAGTAAAAAAATAAAGGATCAAGAAACAATCACCCATTTTACGGACACCCGAGATTCATAAATCATTGGAAAAGCGACCAAATCTTATTGCCACCATCCAAGTCACCTCAGGGACCACAACAGACTACCCAATGCATACACCAGAGGTGAGCTTCAATCCTCTGACATGCAAGATGGATCTCATCCTCTAGAGAATCACCGCGCCGCTGGTTGAACCCTATTCATCGAATGTAGAGTGAGGCGAAGAGGGCCAGCAGTGGTGAGTAAAGATGAGGTAGTAAATTCCACAATGTCATTAAAGATGAATTTCCGCAAGCCACCGATCCAACACTGAGGGGAAGATCTGAGCCGACCTGAGGCGGAATGGAGGTAGGTGGCGGTGAGGAAAAACCCTAGCTGAGAAGTGCCCCTTAAGGGCTCATCAAAATCAAAATTCATAAGATATTATTAACAAATCAATGTTAAATGTTCATATATGATATCATATTAATGTATATGATTCTTTTATAATTTAATAACAATTATTTCACCATTATACAGGATGTTAACCAACCATCGACCAAGGAAATGTACAAGGTAAGGGGTTTTCATCTCACTTTTATTCCCGTGAGATTCATGCTATATTTTCCACTGCTACCTTTTGTGTGGTGTATGTACTACCCATGATTGTATTGTTTGTGTAATATAATTTAATATATGGGTATTTACATCGTCATTGGATGATCCTTTTTTCATTGGGTCTATGTTTCGTAAGTTACCAAATCGTTAAAGGAATTTCAAATTTCAATTTCCACTCATTCGGTTTTACGCTAACATCATTGATTACTTTACCCCAAGATTATGTGTGAAATAATTATTTATTTACTTTTTTAGTAATTTACACTCCCCTTTTCATGGATATACTTTTGATACACATAATCACTCCATTTATAAATTCTTGAGTCATCGATACCAACTTGATAAGAGTAATTTTAACTCAATTTATATTCATTGAGTTAAACATCCAAGTCATTGGTGTTGTTTTTACAATAATATGTGTGAATGTAATCTAATTAATTTACACTGAATATCCAATCATATTGAGTGTATTTATAATTTTCACACATAATTATTTCATTGATACATCCTTAACCTAAGGATACAGTCTTTATAATGGAATTCATCCCATCTTATATCCCATTGAGACTTCTTTGTTGATTATGGGCCAATACACTTTTATTTGGTGTATATAATGTAATTTGACATATTATATCTTGAATCCATTTATACTCATGATATTATAATGTTTTTATCACCTCAATTATTTGTTTTTAAGCATATCTTGTTTGGTTAGTAATTCTAACTAAAATATCATTTTAAATGTTTTAAAATTTTATTCTTCTAAATCATTCTCATTAACATCCATGTTTTAAAAACAGTTTTAGGGTTTTATTTATATGGAAAATAATGTTTTAAAATTAAAATTCCTTTTAAAAGTTTAAAATTAGTATAGGACACTTTGATTCAATAATCTATTTTAAACAACTTTTTGATAAATTGTTAGACTTTTAAATGTTTTAAAGAAAAAGGGAGACATTTCTCTCAAATAGTTTTGATGACTGACTTCATCTATGTCAATATCCTTAATTATTATCGATTGAGGTTGATTTATTATAATACGATCTAACATATTCTATTTAATTAGTTATGTTTGACTTTAGATGTATTATTTTTATACCATTCGTGGTTTATAGATAAAGTATTGACATTTTGTATGCTAGTTTTAACACGAATGTTTATGTTATGTTTAAGCCTTTTCATATGAAGAATGAATTGGACTTAGTAAGTGACGGGTGGAGCCCGCTATAGCTCCTCAATGCATCGATAGATATCATGAGGCAAAATAGTGTCATGGCATAAGGTCATTACAAAATATTATTTGTAGTCTTGGAACAAGGCCTTGAATAAGTGGTTATGAAGTCCGGCATTAAGCATTACATCATTATGAAAGTGACTATTGATATTTCATGTGATTATTAGACTATTAGAATCTCCATGTGAAAAAATAAATGGAATTATTTGATTTTATATTTTCCATACTATGCTAAAGTTAATGTTTAAAAGGCTTTTGTTTTAGTCTTATACATTTCCTTAAATGTTTATTCTGATTTATGAAATTTTTCGCTATATTGTTATCCTTACTGAGCATCTGAGCTCACACCTTTCTATGTTTTATTTTTCCCAGGATGTGAAGAAGTATTTTATGACTGAACTACTGGGATAGTCTGAGGGGATATGAGTGTGGTCTATGGAAACAATGTTGTTGTAGCTTTTATTTTTATAATGTAATGTAAAACTTATGAACGTATCTAGTACTTCCAAAGCTACTAAACTGATCGGTCTTTTGAGACATGATATCTTGTATCATGCCAATGTTATGTAATAATGCACCAACTCTGGGTAACTGGGGTCAGGGTGTTATAGTTGGTATCAGAGGAAGTTTAGTACAAACATTGGAACCTATATTTAGATAAACTCTGATTAGAACACTTATCCCTAAGATAGACATTGAGGATTAGTATAAGAGAACTTCCTAGAATTTTGGTCTTGTATAGATTTTGTGATTTTTCAAGCAATACATCCCTATCTAGATACGTGTAGGTAGAGGCAGCTCTGGCACATATGTACCAAGGGGTAAAACCCAAAAACACCGCTTTAAGCTAGACTCGAACGAAAAGTGGTGCACGACAACGAGCCTTACTGCACTCTTGGTTACGACACTCTTAGGGGATATGCTTAGGATAATTCACATTTTCTTTACAAAACTATTTGAATTAATTTAATATAAGATGAGAATAAATAACCGTCCTTAATCATAAGGTGTTTTAGTTTGAAAATAAGTTTTTATAATATTCTCTAAATAATTTTATTACTCACACTATGATTTCTTGTGTTAGTAAATAGCTAGTTTCCAAGGAAGAAATAGTAACATTGAACATGATGTACAAGGCAGGAATGATAGAGGAATTGAGAAACGGAGTGGAATGTTTATATATGTAAAATATATCATGTTCACGTGAAATCAGTTTTCCAAAAATTATGATAAAAAACATGTATATTAACCAACACTCGAACTCAAAAATAATGAGAAAGCTGATAAATGATAAGAGCTCCAGTAGTGGAGACCATAGAGAAAACAATCTTCAATTTACATCATGTAGGAAATGTGGAAGGAGACACCCCAGAAAGTGTCTCAATGGAACAAAGAAATTCTTTACGTGTGGGAAAGAAGGGAATAAAGTAAAGAATTACTGAGGAAAAATGAAGAGTACTATGGAAGAAAATAAAAATGGTCCTAAGAATACATTTACAATAATTTTCCATAAATATAGGGGACCTATCCATTACCTAAGTGAATTCCCTATTCTATAGAATATTTCCATTGTCAAAGAAGAATCTATATGGAAATAAATGGTTGGAGAAATGTTTAAAAGTTTTAGTGTACTTTGTTGATGGGATTAATTTTGAATAATTTTCTCTTGTATTTATAACCCTTCAGTTTTCCATGTGAAAATGATATTTGAGGAAGAATTATCTTTTATCTTGTGGAGATAGTTATAAATAACCATTTGGTTTTATATGATCATTGAGTTTGAGGCAATTACAAGTTATTATATTTTTGGATGAAAATGAAAGGTATGAGATAAAATTTGTGTTTAATTTATGTTAGGGTTATTTTGAGTAATTTATCTCATTTCGGTAATTTTATAAAATATAGTTTTTGAAAAAGGACAACACTCAGACCGTGTGACAATCTATCGCGTCAGAAAAAGCTGTGGGAATCGAACCCACAACTAGAGTGCGATTCGAATTTATCGCCTACCACTGGACTAAGTGATGTCCCTGGTTAGCGTGACTAATTCTTTTTTGTAAAATTAGTTTATTTATCAATAATAAGTTGATTTGGGATCTTATGTCTTATCAAATGGATATCCTTAGTATAGGAAAATGATTTGAGGATTAAGTGATAAATGTTATTTTGAAAGATGTTCCCTCTCTTGAGAATACTATATGACTAAGGATAATAAAATACTACAGGATTTTATTTGAGGTGTAATGTTGGATTTTTATCTATGTTTTTATTTTGGATATATAGTGATTTGGTTTATTTATGGAAATTAATGTCCTATCATAGATAATACATGATTAGGTTAATTACTTTTAAGTATGTGACTTTAAGAGTAGTCGATGTTATTTGGAAATACAATTTAATGTGGAAGACTTCGTAATAAAATTCTTCTACGTTTTGGGTTTCAATATTATTTTGGATTATATTAATGTATTTTAAGGACAATTGTTTATTGAATGGTATTTATTGAACTTTGGGTATTGCTAGTTTAATTTTAGAAATTAAGATAAGTATTTATTTCCTTAAAGGATTATCCTTTTTCGGGATCATCTGATCTTGTACTATCCATTTTGGTTTTGGTTATTCTCTAAATGTAACATCCTTGACCTGGAAGCCACTAAACCGGTGCTCCGATCTGGGTGGTTACATGACCTTAAGCACGCCTCCCCGTGTGCCAAAGGCTGACGACTAGCAGTGGGGGTCTATCTGGTCAAGTGGCGAGACTATACACCCTTTTTATTAGAGTAAGTCAAAATAGAAATAAACTAATAGTGGAAAAAATAATCAACAAACAAGGAACATGTATAACAACCCTTTCCAACAATAAAATATGTCATGTCATACTACATGTGAAAAAGTGAACAAAACCCCAAAATAAAGACAATGGCCAAAGATCCCAAAAATGGTCTCGACTCCAAATCTAAATCCTCCACCAAGTGCTACCCATGTCCACTCAACTATCTAATAAGGACCCTTGCCTTCTCCTGACCTTCAAACGTGAAGTCTGATCGGGTACCCAACGGTTGCCCAAACAGGGTGTGAGTACTACTCAGTAGGCCACCACCAACGGTGTCTACAAAACATCCAGTATGAATAGGTAGTGCATGAAAAAGGAATATGAATGATAATTGCCACGTAGTTAATTAAGTTTCCATTAACAAGTTCAGAGCCAAAGTCATTTCCATTTCCATTACCATTCATTTGTTACAAATTATCATCACTTACCATTTCATCACATCTCCATGGGTTAATCACATACATTATGTTACATGGGCCTAAGGCCAATAATCACATGAAAGAGGGTAAACACATCGTTATCCTATCTCACTAGGACTAACCCCATCATTTCAACCATAACCTCACCTCAAAGCCTCAGTCCGGGTGGATGCAGCCGTTAGGAGAATAGACCCTTAGTCCCCTTTCCTAACCCATTCATTTTGGGTAGAGTTTAGAACCTCAATTTTCACTCGACCCATGGGCATAGATCCTCATGTTATAACCCACTCTACAAAGCCTTGTGCACATGATTATATATCTGTAACCATCAACCATCCAAACCACTTCCCTTCAAAAAACACTATTCCCCACAACCCACATGGGAAACCACATCATGGCTTAACCCATTAACACATTACCATTTCACATCATTTTAACCATTCACCCAATTCCCATGTGTCATGCCTATCTCACTATGCACTCAACATTAAACCCATAATCTTTCCCATTATGGTCTTTAATCGGTTTACACATTAACCCATTTAACCCGTTCATCATTCCCATGAAACAATCATTTAACCAATTACACTTTAACCCTTAGGTTATTTCCATGTCTTGGTGAATCACCTAACTTCTATTCCAAGTTCAACCGATCATGCCAACATATTTTTCAAGGGATCAACAATTCATTACAATAATGCCACTTTTTTATTATAAATCCCCAAATCCAGGAAAAGCTGGAACATACCATGGATGGCCCCAATTAGGTCAAGTCTGTCCCAACACATCCCATGGGGATCGTGAGGGTTCCCATTTTCCATTTCAAAAACCATTATTACCAAACAGGCCACGGTTATCCTAAACATAACCAAAGGAAATCAAAAACACAACTAAACATGCACAAATACCCAAATAACTATGGGATATCACTTGTAGACCACCTACCTCAAAACCGCGGTTGAAAGCACTCACAATCAAGTCCTTATACCTCGATCCAACCAACCTTTGGAGCTTCAACCTAAAACTCACACAATATTTAGGGTTTTAGAGCTTCGAAATGAGATGGAGAGAAGATACAAACCCTAAACCAAAAAGAGAAACAAGGATGGGATTAGCCTTACCGAGAGCTTCGGTCTGAAACCAACAGCAGCAAAAACGCCTTAAAATCGAAGGAGATCAGTCTCTCGGAGCCTTTGGGAGATTTGGTTCATTCCTAGGGTGGAGAGGGAGGAAATTAGAGGAAATCCTGAGTGGGGTTTTAAAGCCCGAAGTGGAAAACTTTTAATTTTTCTCAACCTTAAGTGGCCGAATGGTTTGTCCGAATGGTTTTGAAAATCGTTTTCTAACCATGCGAATTCCACTTTCCGGAGGAGGAGTGGTCACATGATTTAGCCCGGGTAGGCCACACGGGTTGCCTGGCTGTGCGCAGGCCGCATGTCTTTCCCAAATTTACTTTCTTCCATGCCCCGAGCCCCTAGAAAACCCCAAGGCCTCTTACACTTTCCGGAAACATTTCAAAGCCCAAAAAACAAAGGGTTTAACACAAAACACAACAAAAACATACCTTTCCAAAAACCGGGATCTTACAACCTCCCCACCTTATAATGGCTCGTCCTCGAGCCGAGTTTCCAAGCCTCATTGATCCACCGAAGAGAAGAGTCCGGGACACTGAGCCTGCATATCCGATTCCCACTCCCATGTTTCTTCCTGAACATTCCCATGCATCCATTGTACTCGTACTAATGGCACAACCTTTCCTAACAAGACCTTTTCACTATGATCCACCACACGAACCAGATTCTCCTCAAAGAACACATCAGCCTCAAGCTCCACATCCTCAACATCAACCATGTGGGATGGGTCAGGATGATACCGTCGAAGCTAAGACACATGAAACACCTCATGCATCCAACCATAAAGCTGGGGAAGAGCCAATAGGTAAGCCACTGGTCCGATCCTCTCCACAATTTCAAGAGGGACCTCATACCTGGGTTCCAACTTAACCTGCATTCGAATCCGTCGGTGACCCAACCATAGAGACACCTGAAGGAACACTTAATCACCCACCCTAAACTCAAGATTTATACGCCTCCAATCTGCATATGACATCTGCCTACTCTGAGTTGCATCCATCCGCTTCCTAATCAACTTAACTCTCTCTGAAGTCTCCTGCATGAGACTTTCCCCCAACAATTCGGATTCATCGGCCTCAAGCCAACATAACATATATGTACATGGCCCCCCGTAGAGTGACTCAAACAGTGCCATCTGAATCGTTGCCTGAAAACTATTGTTGTATGAAAAATCAACTAACGATAGGTTTCTCTCACAAGAACCACCCAAGTCCAAGACACAAGCTCTTAACATGTCTTCCAACAATTGGATCGTACGCTTCAACTTCCCGTCTGTCTGTGGGTGGAAATCAGTACTCAAAAACACCTTCGTACCAAGCTCCTTCTACAAACCTTGTCAGAAAGGCGATGTGAAACGTGGATCTCGGTCCGAATCTATGGTTCGTGGACACCATGCAACCAAACTATTTACCAAACATACAGTTCACCCAACTAGTCGAATGTATGTGTCTCTTGAATCGGTAAGAAATGAGCCACTTTCGTTAACCGATCCACAACCACCCATATTTTATCATTATTCCATGGAGTCCTTGGAAGACCCACGACAAAATCCATTGTCACATCATCCCACATCCTTTTCGGAATGGGCCATGGATGTAACAAACCACCTGGGTATTGATGCTCGACCTTCACCTGCTGACAGGTAAGGCACCGTTCCACAAATCCCACAACTTCCTTCTTCATCCCAGGCCACCAAAAATGCCTTCAAAGATCACGGTACATCTTGGTAAAACCAGGATGCACTACCCACTTTGATGCATGGAACTCAGGAATCAACTCTTCCCTCACACACTTTGGAACAACCACACGATCCCGAACCCGAACAACACCTTCCATGTCGACGGCCTAACCAGATGGCAGCTCCCCTCTTTTAATCTTTTCCTTCGTGATCAAACACTCAGGATAATCAAACTGAACGTTCCTTAACTCGACTTAAAAGTGTCGACTCCTTCGCTAAGGAAGAAAAATTGACCTGACCACTCTCCTCCTGCACCTCCAGGTGTATTTCTGCCAACAAAGCCATCACCTTCCACTCGATGGTGGACTGCTGAAAAATCTGATTCTGAACCTTCCTGCTGAGAGCATCAGTAACACTATTTCCCTTTCCCAGTTTTTACACCAACTCAAAGTCAAATGACTAGATATATTCAAACCATCTTTGCTGTCGAAGATTCAGATACCATAGTGAGAAGATACACTTAAAACTCTTATGGTCGGTAAACATTGTAAAACGTTCTCCCAACAGATAGTGCCTCTGGTACTTCAAGGTGTTCACTACTGCAGCCAACTCAAAGGTCATGAGTGGGATAGTTTCTCTCATGGGGTCTCAACTGCCTTGACCCATATGACACAACCCAGTAATCCTGCCTCAACACAGCCCCATGTCTGACTCCGGATGTATCACAAAACACGATGTACTTCTTACCCAGCTCAGGAAAGATTAAGATAGGTGCAGTCGTCACCCACTTTTTTAACTCTTGGAAGGAATTTTCACCAGCCTCAGACCACTCAAAACTGATTCCCTTCTTGGTCAAGCCCGAAAGTGGCGCTGCCAAGTGAGAGAAATCATGAATGAACCTTCGGTAATAGCCGGATAAACCCAGAAAACTCAGAACATCAGAAACACTCTTGGGCTGCTCCCAAGATACAACTGCCTGCACTCTCTCTGGATCCACTAACACACCTGCCTCTGAGATGATGTGACCCCGAAAATGAACCTCACCTATCCAGAATTGACACTTTGATAGCTTGGAGTATAGCCGATGCTCTCTTAGCGTACCCAAGACGATGTCAAGATATTTGGCCTGATCATCGTGAGTTTTCGGGTACACTAAGATATCGTATACAAAGGAAACCACAAACTGATCTAGATAGGAATGAAATATTTGGTTCATCAAAGCTATAAACACCGCTAGTGCATTTGTCAATCTGAGAGGCATTACCACAAACTCAAACAACCCGTACCGACTCTGGAAGGCTATCCGCGGTATGTTGGAAGACCTCACCCTCAACTTGTGGTAACCTGACCTAAGATCAGTCTTAGAAAACACAGATACACCCCTGAACTAATCAAACATTTCATCAATTCTAGGAAGAGGGTACCAGTTTTTCACTATCATCTGCTTCAACCTACAATAGTCAACACACAGCCTCAACGATCCATCAACATTCGTTGAGAAAAGCACGGGAGATCCCCAAGGATACGTACTAGGACAGATAAACCCCTTACACTCAAACTCCTCAAGCTAAACCTTCAGTTCTTGGAGTTCTGCTGGTGCCATTCAGTATGGAAGAATAGAAACTGGATCCACTCCCAACAGCAACTCGATTGTGAACTCAACATCCCTCTTAGGGGGTAACCCTGAGAAATCCTCAGGAAACACGTCCTAAAACCGATCTACCACAGGAGTGAAAAAGACAGCTCCCCTCTAGCATTTTCATCAAGAATGAGACATGTCACTCGACCTGTGAGTCCACTCATCTATTGAGACAATGGACCCGCATTCCCTGCTCAAACATCTCATTCTACATGGTGGACATAGGCGTCACCCTCAAGCGACTTGAACGATACTCTACGACGGTAACAATCTATGTGCACATGATACAAGAACAACCAATACATTCCCAGGATTAGGTCAAACCCTGATATCTCAAGAATGAAAAAGTACCACAGAAAATGATACCCACCAACATCCAAGGCACACCCCTTGAATTGCTTGATATCCTTTACCCGCACCCCCAACAGAGTGTCAATTGACATAACTCCACACACCCTCTCAACGGGTAAACCCAACACTACCACAAGTTGAGTAGAGAAAAAAGAGAGTGTGGCACCTATGTCAAACAATGAACTAACAAAAGTAGAAGCTACAAGGATTGTAGCTTGAACAGTCGATGGTCCAGCCTCGCCATCACCAAGTGAAAACTAAACTGCCTGAAGCTGGCTTGCCCCTCTACCCTGGGCTCCAGCCTGAGTACTCTGTGCTACACTTCCCTGTTGGTGTGAGCAATCTTTCCCTGGAGTTCCATGTCCACCGACCCTACTAGTACGGCCCGTGGAGCTCCAACTACCCACCTGATACGGGTTAACTGGTCCCCTTCCCGTACCCGGCACTTGCTTTTCACCATCATGCTCACCTGCCTACTGAGGGTTCTTGCAGAACCTCTGCACATGCCCCATCCTGCCACATTAACGACACTCAACTAGAGGTCTACGAAACTGACCAAGCGTATGCCCCATCCTAACACACTGATATCAGAACACTTGATTTCCACTTTGAGAGGCTGACCCCCTCTTCCAGCCACTTTTCACACTTCCACCATGCTGTGAGCTCTCATGGCATCGCTTTCGACCTTCGGTAGCTGCACCGCTCGTCTGTCCTACTGAAACCACAAGCCCACTACCCGAAGCACCCTTCAGGCTTCCTTCCGAGATCAGTGCCTGATCTACTACCTCTACGAACCACTTCAAGCGGAAGATGTTTACTTGAGACTTGATGTCATGTCTCAGCCCATCCTGGAAACATATTTCTACTGCTGCCTCATCCGCTAAAAACACTGGGACAAAGCATCTCAAACCATTGAAGTGACTAGCATAGTCCATCACCGATAGCGATCCCTGAGTGAGGCTCATAAACTCTACATATCGCTCCTGTCTCAAAGTATCTGAGTAGAAATTCTCTGGATACTTTTCCTGAAAAACCATCCACGACATTCCCTCAGCCTGCT
Organism: Viscum album; assembly: GCA_963277665.1. Taxonomy (NCBI): domain Eukaryota; kingdom Viridiplantae; phylum Streptophyta; class Magnoliopsida; order Santalales; family Viscaceae; genus Viscum; species Viscum album. The sequence goes on from OY728126.1 coordinate 981,495,991, forward strand.
CGATTTGAGCCTGAATGTCCCACCAACGCCTAGCCTGGCCACACAACATATAAGTGGCCAGCATCACTCACATTTCAACAGGGGTCTCCAGATGGTCTAGTATCGTCTAGATAGACTCTAACCAGAACTCGTGTACTTCTAGAATTCCCTCACCTATGAAGTTTGGAGGGTGTTGCAGTTGGAACTCCCTGGTCAGCTCAAAATTACTCGGTGCAACCCGCCCTGGGTCCTGATCCATCATCTGCATAAGGCGAGCCATGTTCTCCTGGAACTGGACTTCTCTACCTTCATTGATTACAACATTTTCTTGCTCCTCTCCTAGAGGAGTGTTCTCAGCAATATCCTCCTGTTTCCCAACTTGTAACCGACATCATGGTGGCATTTCTCTATAATGCCAAGCATGATATTTAGCACATATATCATAAACATTCAAAACTTCATCAAAATCTCTTTACTAGATACAACGACCTACTTGTTTTATTTCATTCATTTCATTATTTCTTGGTTTCATGAAATGCATGATGCACCCTACTTTCTTGCCTCCCACACCCATCCCATGCATGTGCATAATCACAATGCATGTCACCTATCTCCTATAATGATGCATGAATTAGAATCCTTGTACCTTTAAGTCCATGAGCCAAATATCATAAAACAATCACATCACACATATGTGCATCACCTAATGGTGAAATATCCTCAACTATAACATCACACAACCAAGAACAACATTTCCCACCCAGGGTGACTTGGGTTTTCCCCCGTACATGGGTTAGCTACTCTCAAGCATGAGCTCATTACCAAGGCCCAACACCTCTTAACCCTTGGCTACCAATCCCAAATAACAAGACCTCAAAGAACGATAATAAAGACCTCCTATGATACAAGTTTGTAACGTCCCTGACCTGGAATCCACTAAACCGGTGCTCCGAACTGGGTGGTTACGTGACCTTAAGTGTGCCTCCCCGTATGCTAAAGGCTTCCAACTAGCAGCGGGGGTCTATGTGGTCAAGTGGGGAGACTATACCCCCTTTTTATTAGAGTAATCCACAACAGAAATAAACCAATAGTGGAAACAATAATCAACAAACAAGGAACATGTATAACAACCATTTCCAACAATAAAATATGTCATGTCATATTACAAGTGCAAAAGTGAACAAAACCCCAAAATAAAGACAATGACCAAAATCCTCATAATGGTCCTGACTCTAATACTGGATCCTCCACCAAGTTCTCCCCATGTCCACTCTACTATCTAGAAAGGACCCTTTCCCTTCTCCTGACCTACAAACCTGAAGTCTTCTCAGGTACCCAACGGCGGCCCGAACAGGGTGTTAGTACAACTCAGTAGGCCACCACCAATGGTGTCTACAAAACATCTAGTATGAAAAGGTAGTGCATGAAAAAGGAATATGAATGATAATTGCCACGTAGTTAGTTAAGGTTCCATTAACAAGTTCAGAGCCAAAGTCATTTCAATTTCCATTACCATTCATTTGTTACCAATTATCATCACTTACCATTTCATCACATCTCTATGGGTTAATCACATACATTACGTTACATGGGTCTAAGGCCAAAAATCACCTACAAGAGGGTAAACATATCATTATCCTATCTCACTAGGACTAACCCCGTCATTGAAACCATAACCTCAACTCAAATCCTCAGTTCGAGTGGATGAAACCGTTAGGAGAATAGACCCTCAGTCCCCTTTCTTAACCAGTGCATTTAGGGTGGAGTTTAGAACCTCGGTCTTCATTTGACTTATGGGTGTAGATCCTCATGTAATACCCCACTCTACAAAGACATGTGCACATGCTTATATATAAGTAACCATCAACTATCCAAACCTTTTCCCTTTGACAAACACTATTAACCACAACCCACATAGGAAACCACAACATGCCTTAACCCATTAACACATTACCATTTCACATCATTTTAACCATTCACCCAATTCCCATGTGTTATGCCTATATCACTAAGCAATCAATATTAAACCCATAATCTATCCCATTATGGTCTTTAATAAGTTTACACATTAACCTATTTAACCCGTTCATCATTCCCATGAATCAATCATTTATCCCATTCCACTTTAACCATTAGGTTAGTGCCAAGTCTAGGTGCATCACATAACTTCTATTCCATGTTCAACCGATCATGCCAACATATTTTTCAAGGGCTCTACAATTCATTACAACAAGGTCACTTGTTTATTATCAATCCCTAAATTTAGGAAAACCCGGCACATCTAATGGATGGCCCCAATTAGGTCAAGTCTATCCCAACACATCCCATGAGGATCGTGAGGGTTCCCATTTTCCATTTTAAACACCATTATTACCAAACATGCCAAGGTTATCCAAAACATAACCAAAGGAAAGCAAGAACATAACTAAACATCCACAAATACACAAATAACTATGGGATATCACTTGTAGACCACCAACCTCAAAACCGTTGTTTAACGCACTCTCAATAGAGTCCTTAGGCATCTATCCAACCATCCTTTGGGGCTTCAACCTAAAAATCACCCAAAAGATAGGGTTTTAGAGCTTCAGAACGAGAGGTAGAGAAGATACAAACCCTAAACCAAAAAGAGAAGCAAGGATGAGATTATCCTTACCTAGAGCATCGATCCACAATCAACAGCACAAAAAATGCCATAGAATCGAAGGAGATCAGTCTCTTAGAGCCTTTGGGAAATTTGGTCCGTGCCTAGGGTAGATAGGGAGGAAATGAGAGGAAATCCCGAGTGGGGTTTTAAATCCCGGAGTGGAAAACATGTAATTTTTACCAAAATTATGTGGCCGCACGGTTTGGAAAACCATGTGCAAACCGTGTGCATGCCACTGTCCAGAGGAGGAGGGGTTGCATGATTTAGCCTAGACAGGCCGCATGGGTTTTCTGGCCATGCGCAGGCTGTGCGCCCGAGCCTGTCTTACCCAGATTTCCTTTCTTCCGTGCCCCGAGCCCCTAAAACTCCCCCAAGACCTCTCACACTTTCAAGAAACATTTCAAATCCCCAAAAACAAAAAGGTTTAACCCAAAACACAACAAAAGCATACCATTCCAAAAACTGGGATCTTACACGAAATACAATTTATATATATATATATATAGTTTATATTTTTTGGATTATGTGATTCTCTAGAAGTTGATTCTAGCGCTTCAGGTGTGACCAAGTCATATTGAATACTCATCATTTGAAAAAAGATGAGTTAGTGGTAGAAACTTATTAAAGGATAAAACTGTAATTAAATAAGTAAGTATATCTCTTTATGTTCTTAGTCAATCTCGTAAATAAATTCCTCAACTTTATGAAATGGAACATAAAACAAAAAAAACATTATCCATTTAGTTTTCCTAGAGGGAAACTAATGATGGTTTATCCCATCACAAGTTTGTTATTTTATTGTTGTTAAATTTCTTCTGATCATGTTTTTTATCCCTCTCCATCAGAACATGACACTTAGTTTATCATCTATATCCATGTTTTCCTACATGTAATCCTAGTATGGGTTATCTAGGGTGACCTTTGTACTTCTCTTTCTTTATTATAAAGAGATAGTTTTATTGACTTTTTTTTTGATGTGGGACTTTCAATGATGTTATGAATCCCAATTTTATAATTGCGAGGATAAAATTTCTAAAATAGGCTAAGAATGTAATAACCCATGATTTCATAGTAAGTTATTTTCTTTAAAGTAATTTAATTGCTTGCGTTATACGCAACACCGAGGTGGAGCACACCAAGACTTACCAAACTAGTCGTTCAAAAGCTGTTATGAATAATATTAACTGAATTTTTAATTTTATATACTCTATATAATTTTAGAATCCATATTATGTGTTTCTTAGATATAATATTAGAACAAATTCATTTTTTTCAGATAAAAGAAGTATTTTTCAAAAAAATGCAATTTTACCACCTTTTAATGGAAAACCCTTTTTAAAACAAATATTTGACACTTTTATATATCCAATTTAATGAAATTAAAATATTCTTTAGAATCGGGACATAAAAATTTATTTGGGATAAATTTTGGGTACTTTTCTAATAACTTTTATATTTTGATGAATACTAAAAAATACTAAATTTTAATTGAAAAAAACATTTTAATCGAAATAATTTAGAGTGTTAAATTATGTATTTTAATGGTTTGTAAGTGTAATTAGATTGTATTTTTATCATATAATACAATTTAGTTGATTATAGGTAATTACACATTTAAATTTGAAATCAACACATGTCAATCTTTTGATATTTTTTACTTTTTAAAAAACCCACTTTTCAGTTTTGACAATGGGAATTAGTTTTATAATAATTAATGAAACATATATGTTTTGTATTTGGTAAAATAGAATTAATTTTTGAATTTATAATTTCAAAATTAACTTAGGGTAAATTTTTGGTATTTTTCCGAAAACATTCAATTTTCGATGAATAGTGAAAACACTACGTTATAGTTTAAAACTGACTTTTTATTTAAATAATTATTTATTTTATTTAAATTTATTTTAAGTCAAAATAGATTTATAATACCTATATAAGTTCAATTTAATTCTTTGGAATCATTTTTTTTAATAAAATTAGATGTATAAAACTTTATTGAACTTTTTACCATCTTTTACCCACCTCATAGGAGCATTTGCAAAATTGCATTAAACATAATTTTACTGCTTCTGGGAGTGGAATTTTAATAATCTGAGAGACAATATTGATATCAGTAAGAAAAATGTGGTTCAATAAGATGAAAATAATTTTTGTTGAATAATATCTTTTTACTTTTATTTAACACGGTTAAAAGTAAATAGGTTAATTATGGGTAAAATGATATAATTATTACCCTAACACATGTCCTAATTCTATTGGATAAGTGTAATTTGTCCAAAAAAACCTTAGGAATAAAATATAATCCTTTAGGTCCACTAGGATTAGATTAAGACATTTATTATTATTGAATTCAATGAAGAGTTAAAAGTGTTAAATTCAATGTTTAATAACTAAACCATTTTTAATATAGGGTTACACACAATATAAATTCAACTATAAATATAAATTAGAAATTTCAAGATATTTTCTACATAATGGTATTTTATTTATAATTTTTATACATTAAATAATTAAATTTATTTATGACGCAATGATGATGCTGTAATTACCGTATTAATGAAAGGTTACAATAATTGATATTATAAATATCCTAATAAATGTAGATTGAAACTTTATAGGAATTAAACTAATTTTATAGGTAATTATGACATGTTAGGGTTGGTTATATGAATTTTTTCAAACATAATAATGCTGTTATAAATTTATAAAAAACAAAATACCAAATACTGTCCAAATTGACATAAAAGAGTTTAAAAATAAGATTATACTATTAATTGATATTCTATTCCCAAAAATCTAATGTTTGACCAAAAGACTTATATAATGATAGGTGTATCATTAATAAACCACTTAGAGTTATCTAGGAAGTTTATAGTTAGTTTATTAACCATATCATATAAAAATACAAAGAGACATGGTAAATGTCAAACTATTTAACTAAGAGTTAAATCTAAAAGATAAAGATAATATAGTGACACAAACCTATATAAAACTTATTGTTTGAGTGTTTTTTTACCTATCCCAACCTTAGAATTTAAATAATTCATTTTGTAGCCATTGGAAACCAGAAATGATTTTATTATAAAACAATATTTCTAGCTTTTCCTAAGGTTCCCCTCACCCCTCTTATAAAATATCACTACCCCTTCTCTCTAATTCACACATAAAAAAGCCATTTGGAACGGCCAAAACCCGACCCAATACTCTATCAACTGTCCTCCTTTAATCCTAGATGTCTTTTTTGGTCAGAATGCCAACCTATGTATCCCTTTTGATCAAATCAAAAGGAATAACTCGAAGAAGAGGTAAATATTCCATCACCTCTTTCAAGATCCTTTCATCTTCCACTTCCTCTTTCTCTATTGTTTACATTCTAAAATAATAACTCCAATATATTCTATATATTTTGATGTTATTATAAATATGTTACAACCATATTAATTATTATATCCATCCTTTGAATGACATGTCACCATACATGCATACGTACGACTTACAGTCTCCACGTCGTGGTGTAATTGTTATTCAGTACATTATTATTTGGATGGGAATAATAGTGATGTTTAATTCATGTAAATAATAAATATAACATGATAATCATTATTTATATATGATATAACATTCCATTATATATTATTCTAATATCAAAATAATGATATTGTCGCTCGGGCGTACGTACGGATTATTGTCTTCACGAACGCGATGAGATTCATTCCCCAACGTATACATTCAAGACTAATTTTCATTAGATGATTAAAAATAGTGTTTAAAGACTTAATATAATTCTGAATATGGATAAGGTAAATCCTATCCATAAAAACATTACTTACGTAACAAATCATATAAAGGAAAATGAATCAGTTGACACCCTAAATGACGATAATACTAAGATATTATTAACAAAGTAATGTTTAAAGATCTTATATGATATTATATTAATGTATATGATTATTGTATAATTTAATAAAAATTATTTCACCATTATACATGAGGTTAACCTACCCTCAACCAAGGAAAAGTACAAGGTAAGGGGTTTTCATCTCACTTTTATTACTGTAAGATTCATGCTATATTTGTCACTGCTACCTTTTGTGTGGTGTATTTACTACCCAGGATTTTATTGTTTCTTTAATATACTTTAATTTATGGGTATTTAAATCATAATTGGATTATCCTTATTTTATTGGGTGTATGTTTCATAAGATACCAAATCGATAAAAGAATTTCAAATTTCAATTTCAACTCAATCGGTTTTACGCAAACTGCGCTGATTACTTTACCCCAATATTATGTGTGAAATCATTATTTATTTACTTATGTAGTAATTTACACTCCCATTTTTATGTATATAATTTTGATACACATAATTTATCCATTGATAAGTTCTCAAGTCATCAATATAAACTTGATAAGAGTAATTTTAACTCAATTTCTCTTCATTGAGTTAAACATCCAAGTCATTGGTGTTGTGTTTACAAGAATATGTGTGAATGTACTCTGATAGATTTACACTGAATATCCAATCATATTGAGTGTATTTATATTTTTTACACATAATTATTTCATTTATTTATCCTTGAACTAAGTATATGTTCTTTATAAAGGAATTTATCTCATCTTACATTCCATTAAGACTTCTTTGTTGATTATACGCCAATCCAATTTTATTTGGTGTATATACTATACTTTGACATATTATTTAATTAATAACTTTATTCTCGAGATATTTTAATGTTTTTATTACCTCAATTATTTTTATTCACGCATCTCTCATTTTGTTAGGAACTCTAACTAAAATATCATTTTAAATGTTTTGAAATTTTATTCTTCTAAATCGTTCTCATTAACCTCTATGTTTTCAAAATGGTGTTAAGGTTTTATTTATATGGAAAATAATGTTTTAAAAATGAAATTCCTTTTAAATGCTTCAATGTTTCATGGGACACTTTTATTCAATAATTTATTTTAAATAGATTTTTGATAAATAGTGAGACTTTTAAATGTTTTAAAGAAAAAGGGGGATATTTCTCTCAAATAGTTTTGATGATTAATTTCATATATGTAAATATCCTTCATTATTCTCGATTGAGGTTGATTTATTATAATACAATATTATATATTATATTGAATGAGTTATGTTTGACTTTGGATGTGTTATTTTTATAAGAATCGTGGTTTATGGATAAAGTATTGACATTTCATATGCTAGTTTTAATATTAATGTTTATGTTATGTTTAAACATTTTCATATGAGGAATGAATTATACTTAGTAAGTAATAGGTGGAGCCTACTATAGTTCCTCAATTCATTAGTAGGTCTCATGGGACAAACTAGTGTCTTGGAATAAGGCCTTGAAAAAAACTTATTTATAGTCTTGGCACAAGGCCATGACTATGTGGTTATAAAGTCTGGAATTATGAATTCCATCATTATGAAAGTGGATATTGATATTTAATGTGATTATTCAACTGGTAGAATATCCATGTTAATAATTAAATGAAATTATTTGATTTTATCTTTGCCATACTATGATAATGTTCATGATTAAAAGGATTTCTTAGTCTTATATATTTCCTTAAATGTTTATGCTTATTTATGAAAGTTCCCGCTATATTTTTATCCTTACTGAACATCGGAGATCACCCCTTTCTATGTTTTATTTTTCCCAGGATGTGAAGAAGTATTTTATGACTGACCTGCAGGGATACTCTAAGGGGATATGAGTGCGGTCTATGGAAACAATGGTGTTATAGATTTTCATTTTATAATGTAATTTTAAACTTATGAATATATCTAGTACTTCAAAGGATACTAAACTAATCAGTCTTTTAGGACATGATTCCTTGAATCATTCCAGTGTAATGTAATAATGCACCGACTTTGGGTAACAGGGGTCAAGGCGTTAAATTTTTTAAATGAGGTTTTAAAATGAATTGGTTATTTAAATAACTTGAAATGTTTTCTTATGATTGAAAAAGAAATTTTATGAGTGACATGTTGAAAATTGAAATATTTTATGTGTTGATACTTGGAAATTTCATAGGTGAGTCCGATATATCTTATATTAATGGTGAGGCCCATTATAGCTCTCCAATGCATTGGGTACTCTAGAGATGGAAGTTGACTGTATGATTATTCAATTTATAAGTGTGAATGTAAGACTAATATAGTAATGATGTACTGAGGCACCTATGTGAATTTTATAATCTTGGTAAAGAGTTAATAAGAAAGTGTTTTTAATGGGTTTTTATGTTTTCACTGTACTGATGATTTTCTTTTTTTATGTGCCTTACTGAGCATTTTATGCTCATCCCATGTTTTTTTATTCCTTTCATAGGACTTAAGAATGAGTATGTATTGGGTGATGTCATTAATCCTTTTTTCTGATGGGGGATTTCAGAAAATTTATTTTGAAAATTCAACCCTTAGTTTGTATCCTCACTTCAAATTTTGAGGAGATAATTTATTAGGGGGTGATAATGTTACATCCTAATTTTTAAAAAAAAGAGAAACTATGTTCGATATCATACATGATACACAACATCGAGCTTAAACAAACAACAAATATTATTATTTAATATGTTAGTTATCAAATAACCATTAGAATGTAGGGAGTGAATATGATTAATTTAATTATGAAAATATGGTCTACACATGTATATATAATTTATTAATTGGTGACCAATTAATTATATGTGAAAAAACCCATTTTGAAATAGAAGGAAATGTTTTTCTAAAAAGCTATTTCAATGTGCACATGTGTGTTTTATACCAATAAAAAAATAAATCACACTTTTTTAGATTATATTGATGAAATATATATAAAATAATCAATATAATGTTTATAATTCATCTTTTTCTTTTTTAGACATTATATAAGAACAAATTCAATTTTACAAATAAAAGGAGTATCTTTTCTATAAATTTAGTTTTGCATCATTTTGATGGATCACATATTATAAATATAGATTTTAATTTTTTTACGTTCTATTTTAAAAAATAAACTTTTTATTTGAAATTATAGAATCAAAATTTACATTGGTTTAAATTGTTGTCTTTTTTTTATAAGATTTTTTCGATGAATAATGAAAAAATACTGCGTTTTAATTGAAAACTACTTTTTCATAAAATTTATTTATAGTGTTAATTTACATATTTGAATTTTTTATTGTATAATTAAATTTTATTTTTATAATTTAATCCAATTTAAGTTATTGGAATCAATTTTACATTGAATTAGTTATATAAACTTTATGAACTTTTGAATGTTTTTACTTTGAAAACTAGTTTTCTCGATCCATCAACATGATTAATTTTAAATTAACTTTAGTCACTTATATGTATTTAATTTTTAAAAATGGAAAAACATGGTTTTAATTAGTATTATATTTATGATCTAATTGGATCAAATAAATTTTTAGAAAATATGAATTGTAACTTTAATAATTATTTGTATTACCACGGCTAAGGGTAAATCTGGTAATTAAGGGTAAAAATAACATTATAAGTATTATAAAACTACACAAAATTTATCCTAATTTCATTATATTAGTGTTTTTGGACCTAAAATAATCATTGGGCCTAAATATAACATTTTAAGCCCCTTAGGAAAAGAATATATCGTTCATGAATACCTGTGAACTATTACCTCCACGAAGCGATATAATTCTTCTTCCATCACTGTCTCTCAAGATTTTTTATAATGATGAAATTATAGTTTATTTAATATATTCATGAAATATTTATAATTATTAATTAATAATATATCATATACATTCTTACCTTTATATGAACTTAAAAATGATAACATCGTTCATGCATACGTGTGAACTATCACCTTCACGAAATGATGTGATTAATTTTTATTCACCATATCATATGGATGATATATATAAGTATATTTAAAACGATTAAAATTTAATTAATAATATTAAGGTAATTCTATAAATATAAATTAATCATTATCTTATTTTCATAATTATAATTGAACAATTGAATTGTTACCCATGTGTACGTATGACCTACCTTATCCATGATTATAACATTGTTAATTTTTAATAATCAAACATAAATGGGTTTATTTAAAATTATTATTGATGTATAATATTGATTATTATTTCATGAATATTTTTCTATATATGATGGACTAATGACCACATTTACAGTTGACGTCATACCATGTTCATTTTCAACTCAAGTACCAAATATTGAAAAAACTTCTCACATAATCTTAATTAATTAAGTAGTTATTATAACATGTTAATAAGTTCTATAAAAAGAATAATATAATTTAAAAAGGATATCATGAAATTAAATAATTATATTAATTTTATTATTCATGAAGATAAATATTGTACGTGACAAGTAAAACTCATGATAAGGGAATCATTAATGAAAATGTCATTTTAAATGTTTTATTGATATATTATTATAAATATTTATATTTAATGTCTATTTTTTAAAAAATGGTTTTATGAATTTATTTATATGGACATGAATGTTTTAAAATGGTAATTTTTGAGTTTATTTCAAATTATTCAAACTGTTATGGGACATTTTGATTCAAAAATATATTTTTAAATGTTTTAAAAAGGTTTTGAAACTAAATTGGTTATTCAATAACTTGAAATGTTTTATCATGGCTGAAAATTGGATTTTATGAGTGAGGTGTTGAGAAATAAAAGTTTAATGTGTTATTATAATATAATGGTACTTAGACATTTGAAAAATTGTTACATGATAAACCAATGAAAGGTGGTTACATTATAACCTCTAATGCATTGGGCATATATATTGGGCATATAGATATTCCATTTTTAAGAGTAACATGTATAGAAGTCGACTATACAGTTATTACATTTCTAAGAGTGACATGTATGAAAGTCGACTGCATGGTTATTCCATTTTAGATTAATTATTTCCCAAGTTACCTAATAATGTTTTATATGTTTTCTTATAAGTTTTCTTGAAATTAATTTTATTTTTAAAAGGAAAGTTACTAATATTTTTTAAATTGTGATTACTTTTTAAGGGTAAATAGGTATGTTTTAAGGAAATTTTTTAGGGATTTTCACCAAACTAATGGTATATTTTCTTTTATGTCTCTTTCTGAGTTTTTTTCTCATAACATGTTTTAAAATTAATGTTTCACATGGTTTATGGAAGAGTTTGTTCAAGGATGAAATCAACAAAAAATTGTAAAGATATATCAACAAAAGAAATCATGTTTTATTTTCAAGAGTTTTATTTTTGTGAAAAAATGGATATTGATTATAAGTGTCCACTTGTAATATATAGATTTACTTATTATGAGTTTGTCCTAATTCTCTAAAACTCTAAACTAAAGAGATCCTCAGAATATAATTCTAGTTAAAAAATATAGAATATGTAATTTTTAAGGTCGAGTATTTACAGTTGGGATGATTAAGAAACCTCAGTAAGATTCTTAAAAAACTAAACCACTATTCAAGTGAAAATCTATTAATAAATTCCATAAAAACATACCTTTTTACCCTAAAAAAGTGATCATCATTTAAAAAAGATCATAATTTTACCATTTTAAAATCAAATGATTTTCATAAAAAATCAAAATAAATAATATAAAAGATAAGTAGGTAACTTGGGAGATAATTATACTAAAATGGAATAACCATACAGTTAAATTTCATATATGTCACTCTTACAAATGGAATATACATATGACTGACTTCCATACATGTCGCTCTTACAAATGGAAAAGCCATACGACTAGCATTATACCCAATGAATTGGAGTTTATAATGTAAAAACTCATCCTTAGTTTATTACCGAAGCAATTATACTTGGTCTATCACATTACCACCCATAGAATGTATGAGTACCATTATATAATCATAACAAAAAAAACATTGAAATTTTCAATATGTATCACACAAGAAAACATTTAAAGTTTTTGAAATAACAAATCCATTTTCAAAAACAAATTTAAAACATTTAAGAAAGCTATTTTTGAATATATGTGTCCCATAACACTTTAAAACTTTTGAAATACATTTACATATTAAAAAATTCATGTACATGTTAATAAATCCAGAAAAATATTTTGAAAACAATGACACTAATTAGATATATTTAGAATAATAAATGTTTAAAACATTTTAAATGATCTTTTAAGTAATGAGTCCCTTACCTCGAGTTCGACTCGTCACATACAATATTTATATTCCTAAATAATAAATTTAAGTTAATTATTTAATTGGTTGAGATACTTTTTAATTTTTATTATTCTATTTATATCACTTATATTTATATTAGAAAAATTAATTAATTATTTAAGTTCATGTTATATGTTTTGTCAATATTTGGTACTTGAGTAAAAAATGAACTTGGTATGATGTCAATAGTCAAAGTGGTCACAAGGATATCATCTCCAGAATAATATTCCTGATGTAATATTAAATTTTATACATAATTAATAATTTTTAATGAAACCATTTTTGTTTGGTTATGAAAAATGAACAATGTTATAATCAGGGAGATGATAGACTATACGTACGCATGAGTAATGATTCAATCATTCAATGATCATTATAGAAAGAAGGTAATTATTAATTTATATTTCAAACATATATTAATAAAATTAATATCATATTAATCATTTAAAAATACTTATATATATATACCATCCATGCGATGTGGTGATGATAAATAAATCACATTGCATCGTGGAGGTGATAGTTCAAACGTACGCACAAACGATATTATCATTTTTATGTGAATGGAAAGGTGTAAATTTATATGATATATAATTATTTCATTATGATAAAAATTCCATGAATATCATATATAAACATTAATTGAATCATTATAACCAGTCTTGAGATATGGGGATGGAAAATAAAATTATATTGCTTTGTGGAGGTGATATTCCACACATACGCATGAAAAATTAATTCTTTTCCCATTTGATAGAAATTGAGATGGATTTTGGAGATTATATTAACATAATAACATATCAGTATATTATGGATATTGGAGTTATTATTTCATCATGGATGAATAATATTTTATGGAATTTGAAGAAGAAAAAAATAGAAACACTTAATTAAAAACGACACATGATCTTTAGATGATCAACTTTTATTAATTGTTTAACACCTATAAGGATGGTTTTATGCCTAAAAAACCCCTCTATAATGTGGGAAGGGATTATAGGGAGGCATTTGGGAAGATATTTTCCAATCCAAAAAAATTATTATGCATGGAGAAAATAGAAGAATTGATGCCCCTATATAAGAGAGAGGAGGGGAACTCTTAGAATTCTTCAAAATGATAAGATAATATAAATTTATTTGTTATTTTATAGATACATCATACTAATAGAACACTATGATGTTTGACTATTAGGTATTGGTGGTTCATATGTATTAAGACTTCTTCTCATGATTTTCGTACATAGTGATCTCTAGAACTGAGATCATGAGGACTAACCTACCAATATGAACACTACATGTTTTGGGTGTAATTGGTTGTACCTATCGACGAACATGTGTATTGGTCTCTGTACATGAGATATTTATTAGTGTGTTCCATTTTACTATGTACATTGATGAATAACAAATACCATTATAATGAAATCATGGATAGGTAGTGAGTATTGGGGTGTCATTGGTGGTTTGACATTGGTTGAATGCTTAAGATAAAAATTGTCACTTACAAGTTGAGGAAGAGATATCTTGGTGGTCTAGGTGGACCATGATGGTAGTACCTTCATAAATCCATGTACACGGTACAATAATATATGTTCTTCTAGTAAGGTCATGAAATATATAAGGAAACAAAATGATGATGATATAAGTGTTCATTCTTCTTTATGATATATCACTAGACCAAGAGAGTATATTACATAGTAAGTGTTTATAAGAGGAATTCATAGATATGATATTCTTTATTACTTTAGAGTCTATTATGGGTTTCTAGAATCTACTACTGGACTATAGTTTGGAATCACTGCTATTGATATAAGGACTTAGAGGGTCACACACCATGTGTATCTACAAGTTCCACTATTCTAATGAATAAGAGTTTAGGAAAATGTGGGCCCCATGTACGTGGCCCAGTGAATGTATGAGTATGAAATATTGAAAATAAAACCAATTCAATTATCTTATTATTGTTTATAATAATGATTATTTTATTTATTTATCATGATATTCATAATTAGTTTTATCATAAATGTTAATATGATAAATACATAATTTTTCAAATGAACATTGGATGTTAAAGGTTCGATAAATTATTCAGAGAGATGAAGAGCCAGGTTAATAGTTTTTATTTTATCAGGTAACATTTAAATGTTTTACAAGTGACTGATAAAATATTTTAGACATTTATAAAAAATAAAGTCATATATGTGTGCAAATGTCTAAAATGAAAGTTAATACTTTCCAGGGACCAAAGTACAATTTTGGAGTGTATAACCTATGTATAAAAGCTCAATTTAACCCATTGAATTATAATATCCACAATTTGTCCGAATTTAGAGATATAAGATCCATTCTAATATTCTCTCAAGTTATTAGAGAGAGATTATGAAGGAAGATGAATGTTGGATCAATACCGCTTTCTCAATCGAGTCCGCGTTCTTAGGGTTATGAAAGGGACACCGTAAAGCTCTTAAATTTACCATGATAGAACTTTGGAAACATAGATTAAAAATCTAGGAATTGTGGATCATGTTTGTATGATCTATAGGTTTTATAGTTTGGTGTCTTATATCCATGACACATCAACGGTGAGAGAATCAAGTTGACGACTTCAAACGAATGAGGTACCGTTTAATATTTTATTTGATTATATTTTTCATGCTTAAATTGAATTACAAATGATCATTTTAAAAATCGTGTAAAGGGTTTAATTGGCTTATATGTTTTTAACATGAATCCTAACCCAAAATTTTAATGTGCATCTACTGTGACCCCAACTATGAGGACCCAAAATTAAACACAACTTTTTCTAGTTTTTGTGAACTAGAATTAACATTTGAGGATATTTTTTGTTTAGAGTTTTATATAATTAGAAAAAACTATTACAATGTATACCCATACATTACATGTGGACACTTATATTAAAAATCCATTTTTTGACAAAACTAAACCCTTTAAAAAAAATTGACTTCCTTTAGAGACATAACTTCAATCTTTCATCAAGACATCTTCTTTTCTATTACCAATCTTAAGACCTATTGAAAAAATTTTAAAAAGTGGGATGAGAAAAAAATGATCAGTAAGAGACATAAAGATTGAAAATTGTTAGTATAGTGTAAACATGATAAACCATTGAAAAAATTATCTTAAAAACTCATTACCAAACATAGAAAAATCACATAGGTTCTATGGGACTTTATTACCATATCACCCTTACATTAATCCTTACAAATGGAATAACCATTGAGTAGAATTCCACCTCTAGAGTACCCAATGGATTTTATTTTATAATGTAACCACACATACATGGTTTATCATGGAACCAAAAATCCTTGTTTTATCATGTAACCAGCTGTCAAATTTCCAAGTACTATTGGGTAATCATAACATATAAAATATTACAAGGAATCAAATACTGAAGGAATGATCCATTTAATAGTTATGGAAGTCCATATTAAATACATGATACCCCTAATATATCATGAAATTAGTAATAAAAAAGTAATACATAATAAAATGAAATAAAAATAATCATTGGACCTCATTCAAATGATTCCTCCTCCTGACACCTGGAGAGCAAACATAATAAGGGTGAGAAAAAATGGTCAGTATGGGTAAGTAAAGCAAAATAAATATTGGAATAATTAAAATAAATCAACATAGGAAGGTAAATAACATATAACACAATCCATTCAACTAACTAGATAGGAAATATTTAATATATCAAGGTAAGAATCCAAAACACATTCCATCTAAATCATAAATGTCACGACCCGTCACGGTGGGGCCTGAGATGCAACTCTCCAAGCCCACCTCCAATAGGCCAGGGGCTGGTGACTAGCACCGAGTAGGCATGCTACTAACATGGGAGGCATTTCCTATTAACCTATACACACGCACACAAATCTCCAAGACCACAAAGCTAAAAATTAAAAATTACTAAAGAAGGAAAAAGCATGGATACACTAAAAACCCAACCAACACAGTATGATAGGAAAGTGAAGTACAGTAATGTAAAACCCTAGGCTAAAATACAAGCCCACCAAAAGAAAGTTTTCAAAAAGTTCAACATGTAGATAAAGGTACTGGGACTGCAACTCATCACTGAGGGAACACACATCGGCCTTTCTGATCTCACTGAGCACCATCTGGTCCTGGTCCACCAAGAATCCTGTTCAAGGCTCGCTTGTCTGCACAAGACACGACACGTGCGGGCAAAGCCTGTGCAGGGGTGAGTATAACAATACTCAGTAGGACACCCTGAAACCACAAAGGAAATAAAACAGAGGAACAAAAATTCCACAAAGAAAGGTACAGTCAACTCTACATAGTATATTTATACAAAACATATAACAAGAATATCCAGATATACTCATACACAAACAAACTTCGCAATACCGCCGTTATGATCCAGCTCGAAGATTCCACTAAGCATGCCATCGGGAGAACACACTCCTAGGTCTAGAGAGAGAGAGACACGAAGTATTCATTTCGGGAGAACACACTCCACATGTACTTTGGGAACAGGATGCACAGATGAAGATCACAACCATGTCATGGGGTGATTCCGACAACTCAATCTGAGCTAATCCGCTAGGCAGTGGATTAGCGCCCAGGTAAGGTAGGTCACGTTGATACCAAGAACTCTACCTAGGGTATCAGGAATGAATAATGGACCCGGCTCTAAGTGTCGTAGAGGGTATTCCAACAACTCTATTCAGGGAGTCCCGCTAAAGGGATCATACTCTTATATATTAGGAAATGGTACCGTAAATCCTCAGGATAAAGGCCAAGGGTATGGACCCTAAGAAGGCTAGTCCAAGTCATGGAAGACAAGTGGCCCATGCCATGAAGAAAAGGTTACACGGCGTGTAGTATGGTTTCATGCCGTGTTCCTTGACCCTGGGTACTGCCCATGTAAATGGATCGCGTCCTTCATTCAAGCCATGAAAAACCAAACTACATGGGGTGTAGTAAAGTACACGTCGTGTTCCTTGACACCGGGTACTGCCCGTGTAAATGGCCCATGTCCTTCGGCATGTCGAATAAAAAAACAACTACACGGCGTGTAAAAGAAATCAGACGCTGTGTTCGAGAACCTGGACTCGCTCCGTGTACGCTGGCCATGTGCCCGTACACGGTCTCTGGCCGTGTCTGTGTCGTCGGCTCATGTACTAGTATACGGGGTATGTCTTGTATCAAGCCAGGTCTGGCCGGGGAGGGGTATACATGACGTGTCCCTGGCCGTGTACCCTTACCATGTCCGTGTACTGTCGGAGTACACGCTGGGTAACCCTACCGATGAACACACACAGTGTAGCCCAAACTACACGACATGTAGTCAAGAAATTTACCGAAGCGTCGTCTTACTTCGCATGCCTCGAATGTTGCTCCGGATCTTGATCCAACAGTCCGATCGTCGCGAACCTCTGGATTTGGGGTCATCCCTCCCCTAGGAAACCAATTCCGTTGGGTTCGGGCTTTCGATCGGTCTTGAAAATGCATCACAATCCGTCCGCACGAAATCGCCCGAAGAACAGGAACTTCCGAACCACGTCGATTCATCCTCCGCCACCACCGTTGCACCTCCTCTAGGTTGCCTTGACGTTGGATCTTTGATTTTGGATCATCACATCAACAAACGAATGCGCAACGATCGATTTCCTCGAAGAACACATAGAATGTAATAAATAACGCAAGGGAAAAAAACAAGAATCAATAAGAGGGGTGAACCACAATCATTGTTCGTGAAGATCCAGGTTTTCCACTATTAGATTGAAAACCAAAACAATCTCTAAAATCAAAGCCTAAAATCCCCGCATGAACCCGTCCCACAAGAACGATCAACCCGCGGGCTAATCTGTTCGTGGATTAGTCCATGTTCATCATAGAAATTAGAAATGAGGGAACAATAAATCGATAACAATTATCCTACCTGGATTCACTGTGTTTGTTGGCGAAGATCCGCTCTCCCCATTGGCGTCACCACGTTGGGAGGTTTTATTTAGATCCTTAAGAGCCGCCAAGCATTTTAGGGCTTGAGGTTTGTAACCATGGACCCCCTACGCATGCCTTTATTTAAAATAACAAAAGATACAAGATTTAAAAAATCTCGCCGCAGAAACAAGATTTAAATAAAATATTTTAATTAAATATTTTATTATTGTTGTGTCCAAAAAACAGATTTCACCACCGAATTGCACCGGCCAATGTTAGGCCTCTCCTTAGATAAAATCGTTGTTTTGAACACAACGGTGCTCTCAGATTTCTGATCCGAGAACCTATTCGGGAGTTATTTAACATTTTTAGGAAAACTGCACGCGCGCCTAATTTAATTATTAAATTAAATTCAAATATTTGTTCTGGGCTCACTGGGCCTCGAAACTACACGCCGTCTCAGAGCCTGGTCTCGAGATAATTCCCATATAATATTAAAATAATACATGGAAAAATTAGGGACATTACATCACACCCACCTAAGGGATTTTACGTCCCCGAAAAGCCAAAACAAGGGCTACTAAAAAATATGTGGGTACTGCATGCAAATCTGAGCCTCCCGCTCCCACGTGCTCTCCTGGAGATTCTCGTGCTGCCACCAGACACACACCAAGGGAATAGCTCATCCACGAAGGATCTTCTCCTGTCGATCATCGATCACCATTGGGTACTCAGCAATGTTCACTCCATCGTCGATGTCCAGCTCGCCCCAGTCGATGACGTGCGATGGATCATGCACGTACCTCCGTAGCTGCGACACATGGAAGACGTTGTGTACCCGTTCCATCTAAGGAGGTAGAGATAAGTGATACGCCACCTCTCCAACTATACTAATAATCTGAAAAGGGCCAACAAACCTCAGAGATAATGTGCCCTAGAAAGTGGACCTCTTGTAACCAGAACTGAAACTTCGAGAGTTTCCCATACAACTGGTGCTCTCGGAGTGTGTCTAGAACCATCATTATGTGTCTCGTGTGCTCCTCTTCAGACGCAGAGTACACAAGGATATCATCAATGAAGACCACTACAAACTGGTCTAGATAGGGATGAAAGATCTGGTTCATGAGTCCCATGAACACTGCCAAGGAGTTCGTCATGCGGAAGGGCATTACCAAGTACTCAATGTGACCTTAGGGACATCTGAAAACCGTCTTCAGTATATCCTCATCCCGTACTCACAACTGGTGATAGCATGATCGTAGATCAGACATCAAGAACCATTGTGCCCCTCCCAACTGGTCAAATAGGTCATCGATCCTCGGTAGTGGTTACCGGTTCTTCACGGTCACCTGATTTAAGAGCCGGTAATCCACACACATCCTCAAGCTCCCGTCCTCCTTCTTGGAAAACAGCACTGGGGCTGCCCGGGGTGAAACGCTGGGTCTCACAAAGCCCTTCTTCTGCAAGTCGTCCAGCTTCATCCTCAGCTCACGATGCTCTGAAGAAGCCATCCGATAAGCTGATGCTGATATCGGGGTCGTCTCGGGTTGCAACTCAATGCAGAAATATATCTCCAGATGGGGAGGTAGCATGTGGACATCCTCCAGAAAGATGTCCTCGTACTCAGCCACCACTGCTGGAAACTGGAAACTCGTAACATCTACCGCACCAAGGGCTAGTCTAGCCAACTGATGTGAAATCGGTTGTGCCCTTCTATGCAAGAGTCCATCCTGCGCTGCCTGGTCCTCTCTTTCACCATAAAAAGAGAACCTTATCCCATCACTACAGACACACCAAATCCTTCGCCTAAAACAATCAATCTGGGCATGAAATCTGGATAGCCAACCCATACCAAGAATGACATCGTAAGGCCTCGACGCTACCAGCAAGAGGTTCCAGCCGAAACTCTCGCCTCCAAGGGTCAGGTCACACTGCATACAAAGGTGTGTGGTCTCTGAATCTTCTCCGGTCGGTGTTTCTAAGCATAAGGGTCATGTCAATGACTCAAATGGAATCTCAAGGTCTTGAACTAGATAAGAAGCCAGAAAGGAATAACTAGCACCTCTGTCTATCAATACGGTATCCAAAGTAGAAAAGACACAGATAATACCTCTAATCATTCCGGGAGTACCAGGGTCATAAGCCTCTACCGCATGCAGCTGCCTCTGCCTCTATCCACTAGCTCCCTGAGCCTAGGGAGGACCTCTTGGGGGTGGTGGTGGTAAAGGGTCGAAACGCCGACCACCTCCAGCTGCTCTCCCAGCTCCTCTTCCACGTCCGCCGCCTCACGAATCTGCCTGCTCCACACATTGCCTCTGCCTTGGTGGTCCATCCACTGCTCCCGTTTTAGTATTACAGTGTGTCGGACAATCTCGAGTGAGATGTCCCCTACAGTCACATGAGTAACATCGCCTCTCTCGAGGATGGTTGGATACGTCCTATGAACCCTATACGGTTGATCCCTTGTCCTGGTATCTCCTCTGGAAACGTCTCCCACGCCTAGGACCCTGACGTCGGCTCCCTGCCGATGAGGTCTCTACTCCAGCTCACCCACTACTAACAACTGCAGGTTGTCCCTGCTCTTCCAGGAAGCTCTCGACCACCAAAGCCCACTCGAGAACCCTAGCATAAGTAGGAATTCTCATGGGGATGATGCTAGCTCAGATATCTCTGCGCAAGCCCCACTCAAAAGTCCGAGCTCTGAAGTACTGATCTCTGACCATATCCATTGAGTGCCACGAGAGTTCGGTAAACTTTGATGAATATTCGGCCACTGACATGGTACCCTGCTGGAGCTAAAGAAGCTCTTTTATGCATACTTCTCTCAGGGTAACCGGTGAAAACTCATCTATGAAGAGATGTTCAAACTCTGAACATGGAAGAGTCGCCTCGTCGTGAGTCTGGATGACCAAACTCCACCATCACCCTGTCGAGCCCTGTAGAAGGCTCACTGCCAGGATCACCATCTGGTCTACTGGTGTCCTGACCAAACAGAAGACTCTGGCCAATGTCTCAAGCCATTACTCTACTACCTGAGGGTCAGGCTCGCCTCGAAACCAGAGGGGTCTCTGTCTCTGAAACTCATGGAGTGCGCTCAGCCTGCGCTCCTCTTCCACTGGTACAGTGGGCGCTAAACACTGCCCCACAGGTGGTGGTGTAACTGACATGACACCTGGTGGTAGAACTGGGGGATCTGGTCCCTGTATCAAAGCTTCATCACTTAGGGGGCCATTCTTGTGATCGGGCTGCCTGATCCTAGCGGGTGCACATCGCGGAGGCATCCTGTTTAAGAAACAAGATTTATCATAGTCAGTGAGTATATCTGGAGATCTGACTTAAGAAGGACATGGAAACCACAACCCATTCCTATATGATGCATGTACCATATTTCCCCCCCATGCAACTAGTGTTTTTATGATCCAAGTCGAAAAGCAAGTTATCAGAGCCCTGGTGTATGGATACGTCGGCCGCCACACCAACACTAGGGTCCTTGGCCTGAGAGCTGAACGGGAAACACTTAACACTGTTTCCCCAAACCAACTCACAGACTCTCGGTCCTAATGTAGAACTGACCACCTCTGATACCACTCTCTCAAGACCTATCCCGGTGGGGCCCGAGCCGCAACTCCCCAAGCCCGCCTCCAATAGGCCAGGGGATGGTGACTAGCACCGAGTAGGCATGCTACTAACATGGGAGGAATTTTCTATAATCTTGTACACATTCACACACATATCCAATCCCACAAAGCTGTAAAGTAAAAAATACAAAAGATGGAAAAAGCATGCATACACTAAAATCCAAACCAACAGAGTATGATAGGAAAGTGAAGTACAGTAAAGTAAAACCCTGAGCCAAAAGTACAATCTCACCAAAAGAAAGTCTTCAACAAGTCCAAACTTTAGATAAAGGTACTGGGACTGCAACCCGTCGCCGAGGGAACACACCTCATCCTGTCTAATCTCACTAAGCACCGTCCGGTCCTGCTCCACCTAGAATCCTGTCACAGGCTCGCTCATCTGCACAAGACACGACATGTGTGGGCAAAGACTGTGCAGGGGTGAGTATAACAATACCCCGTAGGACACCATTTTACCACAAAGGAAATACAACAGAGGAAAAAAAATACCACAAAGAAAGGTACAGTCATCTCTACACAGTATATGTCTACAAAACATATAACAAGATATCTAGATATACTCATACAAAAATGACCTTCGCGATACCACCACTTGGATCCACCTCGAAGATTCCACTAAGCATACCATCGGGAAAACACACTCCTAGGTCTGGAGAGAGAGACACGAAGTAATCGTTCCAGGAGAACACACTCCACAAGTACCTTGGGAACAGGATGCTCGGATGAGGATCACAGCTAAGTCATGGGGTGATTCCGACAACTCTGTATGAGCCAATCCGCTAGGCATAGGATCAGTGCCCGGGTAAGCTAGTTCATGTCGGTACAATGAACTTTACCTAGGGTATCAGGAATGAATAGAGGATTCAGATCTAAGTATCATAGAGGGGATTCCAACAACTCTTTTCAGGGAGTCCTGCTGAAGGGAGTATTCTTCTGTATATTAGGAAATGGTACCGGAAACCTTCAGGAGAAAGGCCAAGGGTATGGAACCAAATAAGAATAGTCCATGTCACATAAGAAAAGTGGCCCAATCCATGAAGAAAAGGTTACGGGGCCTGTAGTGTGGTTACATACCGTGTTCGTTGACCCCAGGTACTTCCTATGTAAATGGACCGTGTTTTTCGTTCAAGCCGTGCAAAACCAAACTACACGGCGTGTAGTAAAGCACACACTATGTTTCTTTGACACCAGGTACTGCTCGTGTAAATGGCATGTGTCTTTTAGCTTGTCAAATAGAAAAAAAAAACTACACAGGGTGTAGATGAAATCACACGTTGTGTTCGAGAACCTATGCTCACTCCGTGTACACTGGCCATATACCCGTACACAGTCTTTGCAAGTGTCTGTGTCGCCTGCCCGTGTACCAGTACACAGTGTATGCCGTGTATCTAGCCGGGTCTGGGTAGGGATGGGTATACACTGTGTGTCCCTGGCCCTGTACCCTTCTCGTGTCAGTGTACTCTCAGAGTACACGCTAGGTAACCCTACTGACGAACACATGTCATGTAGTCCATACTACACGATGAGTTGTCGGGAAATTTACAGAAGCATCGTCTTTCTCGGCATGCCTCGACTATTGCTCCGAATCTTTATCCAACCGTCCGATCATCACGAAACTATGGATTCAAAGACGTCCCACCCCTATGAAACCGATTCCGTTGGTTTCAAGCTTCCGATCGGTCTTGAAAATGCATACTGATCTATCTGCACGAAAATTCCCGAAGAACGGTAACTTTTGAACCGCATTGATTCATTTGTCTCCATCGCCGTCGCACCTCCTCTAGGTCGCCTCGACGTTGGATCTTTGATTTAGGATCATTAAGTCAACAAAAGAATGCGCAACAATTGATTTCCTCCAAGAATGCGTAGAACGCAATGAAGAACATGAGGGCGAAAAACAAGAATCAACAAGGGGGTCGAACCTCGATCGTTGTTCGTGATGATCCGGGTTTGCCACCATTAGATTGAAAACCAAAACAATCTCTAGAATCAAAGCTTGAAATCCCAACATGAGCCCGTCCCGCAAGAACGATTGACCCGCGGGCTAATCTGTTTGTGGATTAGTCCGTGTTAATCATAGAAATCAGAAATGGGGGAAGGAGAAATCAATAACAATTATCTTACCTAGATTCACTGCGTTTGTTGGCGAAGATCCGCTCGCTGCGTCGTCGTCGCCGTGTTGGGAGGTTTTCTTCAGAGCCTCCAGAGACGCCAAGGGTTTCAGGGTTTGAGGTTTGTAACCATGGACCCCATGCATATGCCTTTATTTAAAAGAACAAAAGATAAAAGATTTAAAAGATCTCACCTCAGAAAGAAGATTTAAATAAAATATTTTAATAAAATATTTTATTACTGCTGCATCCCGAAAACAGATTTCACCACCAACCTGCGCCAGCCGATGTTAGGCCTCACATTAGGTAAAACCGATGTTCTGAACGCAACGATGCCCTCATATTTTTGATTCGAGCACCCGTTCGGGAGTTATTCCACATTTTCAGGAAAACCGCACGCGCGCATAATTTAATTATTAAATTAAATTCAATCATTTTTTCCGGGTTCAGTGGGCCTCGGAACTGCATGCCGTCTCAGAGCCTGGTCTTGAGATAATTCCCATATAATATTAAAATAATACATTGAAAAATCCGAGAAATTACAATAATGTTTAAAATATAATACATCCATAGATATTTTGATTTAAAATATCATGGATAAATAATAAATGATTATTAATAAAAAAATTTCTTAATTATCAAATTCCATGTTTTTAAGCACATGGTATATTTTCCATCAAGAGAAAATAGAAAATATTCTGATTTTTCTAACTAATTCATCTCATGAGACTACTAATTCATCTAGGGGATTTCATTAACTAGTCCCTAACCCATAGAGCTTTTCTTAAAGAGTCCTCAATCCGTGTATTATATGTCCAAAGAATTCATCATATATTTAATAAAAAATTTTCATTATAAAATATCCACATAGAATAAAGAATATATATTTATAAATAATACCTGATATGAGGATAATTATCAATAAGGGTTGTTCACATCTAAACATTCTTAAAGAGAAATAATCTTTAAACATTTCAATGTATCCCATAGCACTTTGAAACATTTAAATCACAACCCCCTTGAATTAAATAAACCATATAAATGGACGAGAATAAGTATATTCATGATATAACATGTCAAAGAGAAGTATCTTTACCATATTAAATTAAATAAGTTTATAACAAAAAATAAGTCTCAATTGAATGTAAATTGAGACAAAATCCCTTACCTTGTGTTTATTTTGTGTGAAAGTCATTTAAATTCTTATATAATAGTATTAGTCTTATCACTGACTTGTTACAAAATCATATTAATATTTATGATTTCATATATTATCTTCTCATATTATCTTATTACCCTTTTGATTGTATTCTTTCATTATTTTCACTATTTTGAGTGTTAAATTCCTGGTTTCTCAAGTAAGTTTTAACTTGTTACTTGTTGTTATGATTAATTAGAAAATGGTTTCATCATATTCAGAATTTAACAATGATTTAAATATGACATATATTCATTATATATAAATTTATAGAAATATATAAATTTTGGATATAGGAAATGTAGTGCACCATTCTTGGAGATGATAGGCCATACATATGCATGAATGCTACTTTCATTTCCTCATCATATTTATCACAAAAAACATGAAAAATAAATGATATATAAGTATATGTATATTATGGTTCCATTATCATATATATTTAATATATGTTACATAGTTTTATTAAAACCATCTTTTATACATTCCATGTATATCATGAACAAATCACAACGCTTTGAGGGAGCGGTAGTTCAGACTTCCACAAATAATGTTATCGTATTTACATGAAATAGAAAGTATAATGGTATATGTTATAAGAGAATTAAATAATCATAAATACATAATAAATATCAGATAAAACATATATAAATATAGTGTTCATCATATTTATCAACCATGAAAGGTGGTAATGAAAAAATGAACAATCTTTATTTTATGAGGTAGTAGTTCATCGTACACATAAATAGTATGTTCATTTCCCATTAGATGAAATTGTGTATAAGTGCTGGTAGAACCCATATCATAAAAACATATCAGTATATTTTGGATAATAATTTTGTAAAATAATCATTGAATAAGGATATTTTAGGCGGTGGAGAATGGAAATAAAACTAATGATCTTGAGGAAACATGTTACCTCTTAATTCGGTAACTCCTTTTGGTTTTCACCAAAGGGATTCCTTGGATGGATTTCTTCCAAAGTGATGATTCTAGGATGAATATAGGGATATTTTTAGATTATTTTTATGGTTCTGTTCGATCTAGATGTCTCAAAGTGGAATGAGGAAGTTAGGGAGTGGGTTCCCTTTTATGAATGACCCGAGGGAACTTTTGGAATTTCACAAAATATTTATTTATAATAAATTAAATATCAATAAACATAATTATAAAAGTTCATGTATTAAAATTTAATATTAGTTAATATTTTAATATCACTATAAAATAGAATTTAGATATATTTTGGTGTTATTTTAATCATTATCATTTTGATTAACCACTAGTTAACCCATTTTAATTTTAATTACGGTAAGCAATTTTTCTATACTAAGGGGATGAAATTTTTACTTATAAAGTATCAATTAGACCATAAATAGAAATTTTTTGATATTTTAGACAATATATAATATATTATTCTTTATATAATATTTTTATTATTTTTAAGTAATTTAATAGAATATTATTTTTATAAAATATCATAAGTGTCAATTTTGACACTATTGATAAATTTGATTTTAAGAAAATACAAAGAGTGAGATAACAACAAAAAATTCACTTAAAAAACAGCTAAAATTTCATATTCACCTATAAAATTTATGTATCACCTTAATTGTTTCAAATTTTATTTATTTTAATATTTCTAATATTATTTAATTGATTGTTTCATTAATTGGGTTATTACTACGTCATCATTAAGTCACAATTCGATTTAATTATTTATTTCATAAAATTTTTAAATAAATTACCGTAATAAAGAAAAAAAATTAGATTCCAAATTACTATTTATATTCAAATATATCTTTAAAATAACTATATATAAAAAATGTAACACTTATTAAAACAAGAGTGTGAAATATCAGACTTCCCTTACAATAAAACACTATATAAAAGGATTAAGGTCATCTAATTGACTCCAGAGACTACAAAATAGTTTCAATGATGATTTTGGTTGAAAAAATCTTATCCAAAGAAATTATTACAAGTTATAGGGTAGTTTTATTGTCTTTATTATAAATTTGTTAACCGATAATTACTTGATTTACCCTTAATAGTGGTAATTAAAATATTACTAAATTTTTTATTCATATTCTTAAAAATAAAATAAACCTATTTAAATAATTTAAACCTACTGATTCAAAATATGGAATATATTTTTCAATATTAAGAACATATAATTTATTGTCATTAATTTAAAATTACTCTCGCTAACAGAATGAAAAAAATGAGTTATTAAAGTGAAAATGTACAAAAGATTATAATGTTTTTATATTTATATTCAATTAAAAACTGATTCCAATGGTTTAAATTAGATTAAATGATAAAAAAACTATCTAATAATACTTTTAAACCAATCTAAAATATTATTTAACATTATAAATTATTTATATGAACAAGCTATTTTCAATTAAAATGTAATATTTTTTCACTATTCATCAAAACCAGAAACTTATCAGAAAAATTCCAAAAATCCAGAAAAAGTAAATTTTTGATATTATGAATTAATATAATATATTATTTTTCAAAAATAATATATAAAAGTGTCAAAATTGGATTTAAAATAATTTCACCATTAAAACACAGTAAAATTGCCTTTATAAAAAAATAGAATTTTATGTTTAATATTGGGTTTGTTCTTATCTTATTCTAATAAAATGTATTGGATGAGTATAAAAAAATTTCATTGGATATATAATATATAAATTTACTATATAAAATCTCTAAAAGTGTTATAATTTAATTTACTATGCCAAATGTGACTAAATAGTGTTTTGTGTAAATCGAGTGTTGTGTGCATTGCTAAGCTATAAAAAATACTATCTTTATTCTAAAAATATATATTTAAAATTCTTGGGGTGATACATTCTTCCCTCATAAAAAATTTCATCCTTGAAATTTTAGGGTTATTACATTAAAAAGGATGTGGGTAATTTTCCTTCATAGAACACTCTAGTTCCCATATTCCTTCTTCTATTTTGTGATATCTCCTGAGAACCTTTACCAGAAAATTCATCTGATTCATTAATAATTTATCTCTAGTATCAAGAATCTATATGGGTTTTTCATAGTATATAATTTCAGGTTCCAACTCTTTTTTGTTATTGGGGATCACATGTGTTGGGTCTGGCATGTACTTCCTTAGCATATATATATGGAACACATCATGCACCATTGAGATATTTGTAAGCATTACCAAATAATAAGAAACCACCACAAACCTTTAAAGAATTTTTATGGGTCTGATGTACCTAAGACTCAGTTTCCCTTTATTAATGAACCTCACAACAACCTTCTATGAAGATACATTTAGGAAAATTTGATCTCTCACTTGGAACTCTACATCATTCCTCCGATCATCGACATAACTTTCCTATATAATTTTTTGTTATTATTTATTCAACTAATTTTAGGCCTACATGTTTCATTTCACCAACTTCATCCCAACAATTTGGATAATTATCTTTCCATATAATGCTTCATATGTCGCCATTTAAATACTTGAATGGAAATAATTATTATTGGAAAACTCTACTAAAAGTAAGTAATAATCCAACATACCTTGAAGGTCAAGTGAGCATGATATCAACATATCCTAAATTGAATTATTCTTTTAGATTTCCCATCAATTTGAGGATGGTAGGAAATTCTCAAATTAAGATCAATGTCGAGAACCATCTAATTTTTTTCCAGAATTTCCTTGTAAAACATGGATCTTGATCATAAAAATTTGATAAATTTGTGCCATGAAGTCTTATAACGTCATTAATATATATCATTGGGAGGTTCTCAAGAGGTATTTATTATCTTATTGAATGTAAATGAGTATATTTTGTTAGGTAATAAACAATAACCAATATTACGACATTCCTTATAGAAGTATTTGTTAGTCCCATGAAAAAGTCCATAGTAATTCCATCTCATTTCCACACAGAAATAGAAATATTTTATAGGAATACTTTAGGATGATGCCTCACTTCTGTCATTTATTGAAAAACCAATCATCTAGAAACATAACCATCAATTTCCTTCTTCATGTTATCCCACCGAAAATGTTCATTCAGGCCTCTATACATCATTGTATGATAATTGACATTAATCTATTTTCCAAATTTTTTTTGAGAGTTTTAATTATTAAAAACATACTATAATTACAAATCAAGAATAAAATATATCCTCCATTTGTTCTAAGTGAGAAAAATAAAATTATAGAGATTTTAATAAATTATTTTACCCATTCTAAGAGTTTAAACTTTAAAAATAAAGGCTTTATTATTGTTTTATATAATAAATAAAAATAGATTTTTTAATATAAATCGAAATACGGTTTCTTATATATAATTTGATAATATATATATTTTTCATAAAAAAACTCACACTTAAATATAAAATGAAACATAGAAGGCTTAAATATAATATCTTGAAAATAATATAGGTAAATTAATTAAATCATAATTTAAATATGAACCAATTTCAAAATAAAACCATTATATAGAATAAAATAATTTATCTTTTAAATTAAATAATATCATACTAATTTGAAAATAAATATCTTATTTAATAAATAAATAATTCTAAAATATACCTTATCAATTTAAGATGTCTACTTCCAGACCCAATCCTCCTTCAGTCGAATGCTTGAATTCACTCATTCTCTATATTCCTCGCTAACTCTCTTTCTAATGCAGTATGCCTCGACAAAGTATCTCACTGGAAGGCCTCTCCAAAATCACAAAATAATGAAGATAATTACTAAAACCCTCTAGATTTCTTAACAAAGGACTCTACTCACCATCCCTCTGCACACCAATATTTATAGAAAATAATACTAGTTAGACTGTATTTTTTATCTCAAATTGTAGAGGGTTTTATATATTGGATTACAATATAGATGAGCTAAAAAGTTATTTTGGTTTAAAATGATAGAATTTATGTATATTTTATACATATCATAAGGAAAATAGGGATCCAAAAGAATATAAAAAGATTTTATAGTGTCAAAAATACTACATTGGATATGAAAAAAAAAACATAGACTTACATAAGGTTATGAGTATTCAATCAGAGATATTTTTATATTTTTATACTTCATTGATAGTTACATGTTGAAATCAAAGAATAAAATCTAAAATAAAAATAAGATATCAATTGAAAATCATATATTCTTTTTATGATGTAATGATTCACATCCATACATAAAAGGATCCAAAGGAGACATGAATCGTTGAAAAACGTTATTTAAAATAAATAAAACATTGAAAATCAGACATCAAAATAAGGATAAATAGGGAATGTAGTAAAATATTGGGGAATAAAAATACAGTTTAACAACAAAATATGACCATTGAATGTTGAACTAATAACTATTAATCTGATCAAAATACATAGAAAGAACAATCCTAAATAAAAATTATATACATTAGCCTACTTGTAGATATGTAAAGATAGATATTTTATAATAACTTCCATGATAAAGAAAACCTAACCATCTACTTCACTGATCATATATAGCATTCAATATTCCATCTCTCAAACCGAACTCGATGTTCAATAAAACCATACTCCTATCTTGGCCTATCGTCTGTGATCTACTTTGACTCAATTTCATGGTTTCCAACCTCACCGGCCACCATATCAAAATCTCCTTACTTCTACCATGGCCGGTTTGAGAATACCTCTATGGTCGACCACCCAAAATAAAGTCCAAGAAATCTATAGACATGACTCACAAAAACCTCTTCCCTAAATCTTTCTATAATTCTCAATTTTGGGGGAACTGAACATGTTTATCACTATTTTTTTTTCTTACCACTATTTTATTATTATTTATTCATCATTTTGATTTTATTATATTTCAATTTATATAAATTAACAATATATGATATTTCAAAAAATAAATAAATAAATTATATTTCGATTATACATAATTTAAATTTAATTTTATAATAATAATTTTTATGGATATATTTATATAGACATGATTGTTTTAAAATATTAATTTTCCAATTTCTTTAAAAAATTTCAAATTGGTATGTGACACTTTGATTTAAAAATATATTTTATAATTGTTTTAAAATATTTTAATAAAAATTATTGGTTGTTTCAATAACATGAAATGTTTTCTTATGACTGTAAATGAAATTTTAAGAGTGACATGATGAAAATTGAATGATTTTATTTCTTAATGTTACTTGTACGTTCTAATGGTGGTTATTTGATAATCCAAGGATGGGTGGTTACAAGATAGACCAACGAAGGGTGGTTACCTTATAAACTCCAATGCATTGGGTATAAATTTTAGATGTATGGATATTCTATTTAAATGAGTGACATGTATGGAAGTTGATCGTATAACTATTCCATTTGTAAGAGTAAATTTATGGAATTTTACTGTATGAATATTCAATTTTAATATAATTATGTTCCAAGTTAATTACCTATATATTATATGTTTTATTATTATTTTTTAAAAAAATTATTTATTTTCAAAAGGAAATATATTGATCTTTTTTAAATGATGATATTTTTTAAGGGTAAAAATGTATTTTTTATTTTTAGAAAATGTTTTATTCATTTTCACTAGACTAATGGTTTTATCTCCTTATTTCTATTACTATGATTTCTTTTCTAATCATATGTTTTGATATTTTTTCATAGGTATTGAAATTAGCAATGGAAATGAAGATGTTATTATTGAATATGTCTCTCAAAAAGAAGTCTTGTTTTTTTAAAGGAGTTTTATTTGGTGGGAGAAGTGGATATAGAGTATATGTTTCCACATATATTGTGTGGGTATAATTTGTTATATTTTTTCATAATTATATAAAACAATAATATGAAAATATCCTCGGATGTGAATTCTAGATTAAAACAACTATAATTAGTTATATTTATGGTTGTGTCCTTACAGTTGGTATTAAAGGTAGTTTTCTACCTTTTCATGGCACACCTATTTTAAATCTAGTTTTTGAAACTTTTATAGGTTATATTTTACAATTTAAAATTATTCATTAAAAGAGGAGTATCAGAATTTATTTTGGTTTAATATTTAATATTTTTCTGATAATATTCATTTTTTGATGAATTTTTCAAAAATATTGAATTTTAATAGATTTTTTTTTCATAAAATTTATTTATAGTGTTAAATTATCTATTTGAATAGTTTTAAAGTATAATTAGATGATGTTTTTAATATCTAATCTAATTTAGTTTATTGGAATCAATTTGAAAATGAAATTTTATATAAAAAAAATTGTAGACTTTTGAAATCTACCGGGTTCAACACATAAAAATAATGTGTATTTTTTTATAAAATAAATAACAAAAAGTAAACATTTCATTTATATTTTGACAAACTTTTTCATTCTAGGATCTATATAATTAGAAAAAATCGTAAAATTTATAATAGGTATCATAAAATAAAACATTTTTTTCATGTATTCTAACTCCATAAGTGACGATGCCCAACTTAGAAATTTTATGATACCTGTGAAAATATTTTAAAAATAATGGGAAGAGAATTTAATTTCATATTTAGGGGTTTTAAAACAGTTGAAACGCCTTTTATAGAATCTTCTTTTGAAAATAAATTTTAAGAAATTATTTGAAAATTATTTTGTAAATATCATGAAAATATTTTCAAAAAGTCTAATGATTTTGAAAATACATTAATAGTTGAATTTACTTACGTTCAAAAATTGGTTTAAAAATAATCCAGTGATTATTTTCACAAAAAAATATGCAAGATTTTGAAAACAAAATACTAATACCACTTAAAACATTGAAGGTTTCCTTTTGCCTACCCAATTACTGAGGGATGGGTTCAATCCCTAATTCCGTACCATTTTTACAATGTTCAAGTATCAGATTTTATGAAAACATTTTATGTTTTCTTTATATATACATACAATATTCACTCGTTTTTCTACTTTAAAAAACATTAACAACATATGATATTATATAAATATACACTTATTACTTGATTAATAGAGCTTATAATAAATTGTACAACTAAATTTCTCCACATTAAATATTTTATAAATACATAAAATTTTATTAACATTATTGAATTATTTTTTTCATTCATTAGACACATAAAATAATTTCAAAATTATTTGCCTATGTAAATATGATTTATTCAATACACATAAAAAAGATAATTAATCAAAATAGTACATGTATGCATGATATGTCATGATTTTACATGTACTCCCTCACTTATAATGAAATATTTAATTACTCAAAATGTACATAAAATAACCCCTATCATATATTCCAAAATAAATAACATAACAAAGATAAAATAAAATCAATTACTCTTTTAAAATCAAGAGTTAAAACATTATAAGAATTTTTTAATTTTACATCATATCATGAGAGTAAATATTTTATTTAAATAATTTCCTATAAATTAAATTCACTTCATAAGTGGTTTAAACTATAATTCAATTAAAAGATATACATATATTCTAATTCAAAATAAAAAAACAAGGTTTCTTTATAAAAATTTTAATGACATGAAAATAATATCATGCTCAGATATTTGTTTGAAAAAATAAATATATGGTAATGAAATAAATAATTTGAAAATAGAAATTTATTTTATAATTTAAATTTCATAGAATGGAAATAAAAATAATAATCATAAAATACCTTTAAAATGATTTTAAACATAAAATTAAAATATATAATAATAATAATAATAAACCCCCTTATAAAAATAATATCATGAACATAATAAGAATTCTGAAAAAAATACTTTGATATATTCTTAACATACTCCATTAATGAAATAAAATTTAAATGAAATAAATATTTTCACTTACCTTGTCTTTAAAGTAGGGTGACTAGTTCTCAAAAAACTGAGGAAGGGAGGAGTCTACTCACTCGATGATAGAGGCTTTATATCTAAACCATAAGATATTTATCTCCTATTTATAAGCTCAATTCCCTCTAGTTGTATATTGTTTATCGATTCATTCTATGTCATCTTATCCAATAAATATTTAATGTTTTCTTTTTTTGTTCAATTTGGGGTTCAATTCGGGATGCTGATATATATATATATATATATATATATATATATATATATATCCAACTAAGGCAAATTTAGAGTATTCAAATCAAAGGAGGCCCATCTATATTTTATGTGTTTCGATGTTTACATACTGACTCGATTAAGAGAAAAAATTAAAATTAGACAATTAAACATTTACATCAATTTCTAATATATATATACATCATATAATCTAATCAAATCAAATCAGTGGATCTTTTCAAGAATATTAAATGAAATTGGAAAAAACTAACAATTATTTTTGACAAATCGAAACACACAACATTTACTCATTAGAATCATTTCTATTTCCAATTGATATGGTTAAAGAAGAACCCAAAACAATTTTATGCAATCGTCATCTGAGGAAAAAATAGAAGGGAATGAAAAAATAATGAAATCAATACACTCAAAACAAATATAAAAATGATATTTAGACATACACAAAATAAAAGTGTGACACCCACATTTAATAAATCGATTTTCAAAATGCCAGTAATGAAGAACAGTCATCTATAATCTCTTTTTAGCATAAAATGGATTCATGATCGAACCTTTAACCATAGACACACTAAAAACATTCAATGTCGGGAGATCTCGAGTTACCCCATCAAAATTTGAGCCCCTTTTGGGGTTCAAAACATGATCTTTAACTAGATATGATGTATGGTTCCCCATTGAAGCCCTCGACCTCAATCTATCTCTTTTCCAATTTGAAATATGATTTTTTGTTTTATTTATTTATTTATTTTAAACGTTTATAACGTATTCATATTTTAGTTTTCAGAAAATATTAATACTAATAAGATATAGTTTTAAAATAATTAATAGTTATAATTTATTTGAACTTCATAATTGAAAAAAAAATCTTAAAAAAATTACATATTCAAGTGGTTTTGAAGACGAATTTAAATTGGAGGGTATTTTTAGTTTAGAGTTTTATAGAATTAGGAAAAACCCTTATAATGAAGACCCATACATTAAATGAAAAAATTATACTTAGTATAAAATTTTTACACTAAAGGAAACCATTTTAAAATAAAACATGACATATTTTTGAGACATATATTCAATTATTTCATCATGAAAAATTATTTTCCCTTACCAATCTTAAGTCCTATAAAAAACATTTTCAAACATGGGATGAGAAAAAAATTCTCAGTAAGAGACTTAAAATAATGGAAACCATTAGTATAGTGAAAACAAATAAAAATATTCCTTAAAAAATACCATTGTACCCTGAAAAGTGATAATCATTTCAAAAATATCATTATCTTACCATTTTAAAATCAAATTATTTGGGTGAAAACTCATAATAAAGAATATAAATTATAATTAGGTAACATTGGAAATAATCAAACTAAATTGGAATAACCAAGTGGTCAAATTATAAACATGTCACTCTTACAAATGAAATAATCATATGGTCGACTTCCATACATGTCACTCTTATAAATGGAAGAGTCATATGGTAAACTGCCATACCCAATTCATTGGAAGGTATAACGTAATCACCAATCCTTGGTTTATCATGAAACCACCCATCCATTCTTTATCACATAACCACTCATCAAATGTCCAAGTACAATAATCATAACACATAAAATCATGCATTTTTTAATATTTCCCTCTTCAAATTTCATTTACACTCATAAAACCATTTCATGTTATTTATTGAGTATTTTTATTCCTTAAAAATAAATTGATCAGTTATGAGACCATTCATGTACTTTGAATGAGAATATAACCATTATAATATTAGATTCAATGGAAAGTGAATTTGGTAATTCTTGTTTCTAATAAGAGAAATATTTTTATTATAGTATTATATAAGAGATATTTTTGACTATAAATAGTATTTTTAAATATAAAATTGTTATATACATCATTTTAATTGATTTAAAATTTATATAAAATTAATAATTAAATTAAATGGTGACATAATGATGATGTAATAATTCATTTATTAATGGGTGAATCAAATAAATGATATTAAAAATATCAAAATAAATATAATTTTATATAATTGATACCATACATGAAATTTATATATTCCTTTTACATTTATGGGTTATTTAACAGTTTTTATTCAATGTTATCATGTTTTTATGATATTTCTAAAATGTAAAATAGAGAATAGTCTTAAATGTTACATTAATGTTTTTTTAAAATAAATAATATTTAATTAAATAGTATATAATTTCTAAAAATCTAAAATTTGGTCAAATGATTAGGATAATTCTAAAAATTTCATCAATAAATCATTTTCGGTTGTTTGTAATTTTATAGTAATCATATTAACCCTCAAAGTGAAAATTATATGATATTACTGTAAAAATCAATAAATGATAAAACAAAATGATAAGGATAAAAATTAGTAAAAACTTATCCAATTTTTTGTTAGATAAAGTTTATTATAACCAAAATCATAAAATATATTACATAAATCATTTTGGATCCATTTATATTAGAAATTTAATTTATATTAATTTTATATTTTGATAAATTCCAAGAATGCTCCTCCCCTTCCTATAAAAGGGTACCCATTCTTCTCGTTTCTTCACACTTCCAAACCTATTTTTTTAGAAAATATCTACCCCAATATCTTACTATAATACCTCCCAATATTATATATGCCTCTATTTCATAATTACACCCTCCATAAATGTGTTAAGGTGTTAATAAAATTTCATCATTTGAAGAAGTAGTAACATTTTAAAATAAGTTTTTTTTATTTTATTTCTTCCTTGAACCCCATAAATTATCTTTTTTTTAATATTTATATAATAAAAACATATCATCAATATACTTAGATATTTTTATATTAAGGTTCTTACCTAAACGTATACACAATTACACCTAATGGGTAACGAACTTACCGTTCATGTGTACGGAGAACCACCGCCTCTCACAGTGATGATTGATCAGGTTTTCATTAACACTCATCACGGTGGGAATTATGATAGACAGATGGTTTTTATATAATATAATATATTTTTATAATTTATTTATATTTATTTAATTATAATATGAAATATACCTCTATGCCTTACATTTTTTGTAAATATGATAATTTCAATGGTATTTGTGTGGATTACTGCCTCCTCAAAGCAATGTGATTCATTAACACGATACATAGAAAATAGTAAAGTTTGGTTTACTTAATCATATGTGGAAAAATATATATATTATATTCATGACACAATTAACATACTATAAATAAAATATATTATTTTATTTGTTACTGTTTACAAACACTAAAAAGGCCATAATGTCGTTCGTGGATGTGTGGGCCACCGCCACCTCGACGTGATGTGATTAATTTTACATCAAAATAATTATATATATAAGTTTATATGATTAAATTAAACTATATTTATTATATAATTATTCTAATTTAAATATATAATTTTACTTACCTACTTTCAATAAAGATCATTGAAAAATGGAAACGTTACTCATGTGTTTGTACGACCTACCATCTATACAGTTGTAATGTTGGTTCATTTTCATAAATGATA
The DNA here is from genome assembly GCA_963277665.1 of Viscum album. Lineage (NCBI taxonomy): Eukaryota > Viridiplantae > Streptophyta > Magnoliopsida > Santalales > Viscaceae > Viscum > Viscum album. The sequence goes on from OY728126.1 coordinate 981,534,256, forward strand.
GATTTTAAAATAATAATTGATAAATAAATATGATAATAATTGCATGATTATTTTTCTAGATATGTTTATATAATGAACGCTTTTACCATAGTTGACATACCAAATATTTTTTTAACACATGAACCGAATTTGGTCAAAACACCTGATGTAAAACTTTTCCATTATTAAATGGACTATAAAAGAAATGTTATTTCTATTTTATATTTAATTAAAAGGTTTTAAAAAATGATTCTCTTTATTTCATATATATGTAATTTTTTAAAAAATGAAAAAAATAATGTTCTATTCTTAACGTATATAGTGACAATGATGTTTCCACTATCGTGACCATTATTTTATTTTCATCTTCCTTTGTAAGATTTGACGTTACCTTAAAATAAAAACCATCTTTATATTTTTGGGTATTTTCATACTAAAAATTTTCTTTCAATAAAAATTTTGTTTTGGTATCGAAAATATTTTTTAAATAAAAATGGTATTTTTATACAAAAGTGTTTTTCATTTGGGAATAAAACAGTTTTTCAAAGGGTTTAATGAAGAAATGTGTTTTATTAAAGAAATGGTACCTACGAATTATATGAAATATGTTATCCCAATATAGGTTATTCGAAGGGTTCATCCCCTTTATAGCTCATGGGTGAGTCTTACATATAATATATAATGGGATGAGCCCCATTATCAATTATAGGTGAACCCAATATATCTTATACAAAGGGATGATCCCTAGTATATCCCACAGGTGAGCCCGATATAGATTATATGAAGGGTGATACCCATTATAGATCTCCATCGCATTGTAAGTTGGAAATATAGTTATTCCAATTGAAAGGGTTCTAAAAGGGTTACGAAAGTGTTTTAGGCATATGATGATCTAATTCACCAAAATGAGATTTAGTAAGTTGTTATCAGTTTTAAAGATTCTATTTGAAAAAGTGTTATTTTTTTCCATTTGAAATTTTTTTTATTTATTATTCCCAATTAAAATTTAAGATGAAGGTAAAACATATATAATTTTACATGTTTTTATTAAACTAATGGTTTCCTTTCTTTTTTTATCCCTTACTGAGCTTTTGTTCTCACCCAAAGTTTTAAAATGTTTTCCACAGGACATACCATGATACCGTGTAATTTACAATTTTAGGGTTAATTTAGTTACTTTACAATTCCAAATCACGATTAAATAATTAATTGATGACATTGTTGCACTTATCCCAATTAGTTTTCTAGATTTTGGATTTTTATTATTTTTTTTATCATTTAGTAAAATTTTATTTTTTTTAAAACATCATTAATGTAAAATTTTAAATTATTAAATATTGGACTTTTTAAAAATATCATAACAACATTATATCTTCGAACAAACTCTATTTACTAATCCATAACATATCAAATTAATCAAAAAAATCATGATTAACATCAATTATATAAAATTATATTTATTTTAATATTTGTAATATCATTTTTATTCTCCCATTAAGTCATCATTTAATTTAATTATTTCATTCCTAAAAAATATAAATAAATTAACATTATGTAGAATAATGTTTCAGATTTCCAAAGACTATTTACAGTAAATAATTTTCCTTGTATAAACCCATATTAAAAATATTTCACTTTTCATAAACAAAAAGTGTGAAAAAATTGAATAACTATACAGTTGACTTTCATATATTTCACTCTTTCAAATGGAATAGTAATATGAATTAATTCCATACATGTAACTCTTACATATAGTATTACCATATGACTGACTTCCATACCCAATGTACTGGAGGTTATAATGTAACAACCCATACATGGTTTATCATGTAACCTCCAATCAAATATCTAAGTACCATTAACAAATAGAACCATGAAATTCTAAACATGTAACCCTTTATATTTCGTTTATACTCATTATAAAACATTTCATGTTATTGAAATAACCAATCCATTTTCAATAAACTATTTAAAACATTTATAAAAGATATTTTTGAATAAAAGTGTCTCATACGACATTAAAACACTTAAAATAAATTTAAAAATTAAAATTTCAAAAAATTCATTTACATATAAATAAATCCATGAAACCCTTTTTAAAAAATTTACATTAATGAGAAGTATATAGAATAATAATTCTTTAAAAAATTTAAAATGATGTTTTAGTAAAAGAGTCCCTTAACTTGAGTCTGACTCATCACACGCAATATTTATCTTACTAAATAATAATGTTAATTTAATTATTTACATTATTTATATCATTTTTAATATTTATTATTCATTTTATATCACTTATTATCATTTTATAACAATTACATAATTATTTAATTTCATGTTGTACGTTTTTTCGACATTCAGTACTTGAGTCTAAAATAAACTTGGTATGATGTCAATAGGAAAAGTGGCCATTAGTCCATCATATACAAAATAATATTAATGAAATAATAATCACTTTCCGGCATAAATTATAATTTTAAATCAAACCATTATGTCTGGTTATGAAAAATTAACTACGTTATAATCATGGGGACGGTAGGTTGTATGAACACATGTGTAACATTTTCATTTTTCAATGATAATTATGAAAAGATTATAATTATAATTTAATAATTATATGATGATAATAATATCATAAATATAACATTACAAATTTAAATATACATACATATATATATCATACATGTGATGGGGTGAAGAAAAATGAATCAAATCGTATCGAGGAGGTGATAGTTCACAAGTACGCACGAACGACATTATCATTTTTATGTGCATGGAATGGTTAGAAGATAAATGATATATTACCATTTAATAATTATAAATATTTCATTAATATCATATATATACATTAATTCCATAATTATAAAATTTCATAATAGACGGTTATGGAAAACGAACTATATCAGTTTGTGGAGGTGATAGTTCACACGTACACACAAACAAATAAATATTTTTCCATTTGATTGAAAATATGATGGATTTAGGGGATTATATTAAGATATTAACATATAAGTATATTTGGGACACTATATTTTTTATTTAAACATGTTTTAATTATATTTTATTGTTGATTAAGATGAAATATAATATAAATACCTAATTAAAAATCTACCTTTTCTTTGGACAATATTCTGTGATTAACAGATTAACACCTCTATGTAAGGTGTTATGCCTAAACTAAGGCCTATAGAATGTGGGGAGGGATTTCAGTAAAGTGTTTGGGTAGATATTGGAAGATCCGAATAGGTTTCTAATTGTGAGGAATAGAGAAAAATGAGTTCCCTTTTATATGAGAGGGGATAGGTACTCTTAGAATTCATCATAATATTAAAATATAATAAGACTATATTAGAGCCAAATACATAAAAATAGACCGTAAATTAATATTTTATGAAATTTTAGACTATATATTAATCCATTGGTTATTATTATACATTTTCATGTTTTTTAAATAATGTGATACTATATTAATTCAATAAAATATCCTTTTTGTCAAATTTGATAATATTCATATAATTTGACATCAAATACATCAAGACCAAGTGGAAATTCAAAAATAATGCTTGAAAACATATCTAATACATATTTTCAATATATAAATGTTTTTATACACATTAACACATCTATAATATATCAAAATAATATTTTAATATCAATTATTTTATTTTTGTGTTATTTAAATAAATATTGTTTTAAGTATTGAATACACATTTATAGTAATTATATAATTTCTAAAAATAAAACAAATTAAACTGTATAATGAAAATAATTTCAATATAATCAAATTAGGCCTTAATATTCATCCATATCTTGATTTTGTTCCTATGGGTAGAAATAAAAGATATTAAATACAAAGAGAGTGATACTTTGTAACTATCTTTGAATTAAATAATATATAAGTTATTTTCATGGAAACGTGTACATTAAACAACTACAATTCAATATTAAGGTGTTAAGGGTCTAATACGATTCATCCAATAATTTCTATAATACTATTTTTTATTTTTTGATTCCTTTAAATTTTTAACCCTTATTTAATCCCTTTAACTCTTAGAGTGGTATCATGTAATTTGTAAATTAATGGTTAAAATAATTACTATAAAATGTCAAACGACCACTAAATGATCCATTAATGAACTTTGGATAAATATTTCAACTAGTTAGATAAAATTTATATTTTTATATATTTTATATCATTTAATGAAATATTATTTATTCAAAAATATCATAAATGTCAATTTTGACACTATTCATTATTTTACATTTTTAAAAACATCATAAAAACATGATATCTTCAATTTAACTCTGTTAAATCATCCCTACCATCTAAAATTCATCCAATTTTTTTTGAATGGAATCAATTATATAAAATTATATATATTTAAATATTTTTATTTTCTTTTATTTGATTCTTCTCTTAATTATACAATTACTGCATCATCATAGTGTTACAGTTTGATTTAATTATTTATTTTAAAACAAATTACAAATTAATTTTTATGATTAATATAAAAATTTTAATTTTCTAAATAGTATTTATATTTGAAGATATCATCTAAATAAATATATATTAAAAATGGAATACTTATTGAAAACATGAAGATGATATAATTGTCTTCCCTTAGAATAAAATAATATAAAATCCTTAAAGTCATCCATGTGGCTCTAGGAGGCTATAAAATCAGACTAAGGATGCTTTTTGTCGATAATATCTTATACAATAAGATTAGAACAAGTGTTAGGGAAATATTATTATATTTTGTAATATTATTTTTACCCTTAATTACCTGATTTACCCTTAACCGTGGTAATAAAAAATAATAATAAAGATATTATTCATATTTTTTCCAAATATAAAATGGAACTATTTATTTAGATTTCACCTTTTGATTCTGAATATGGAATCTATATTTTATAATTCAAAAAAAAAAAATTCTAAAAAAAATTAAAATTAATTCCATTGACAGAAAGAAACATCGGGTTTTTAAAATAAAAACCCATTAAAATATTGAAATTATTTTATATCCAAATTCAATTTTAAATTTATACCAATGACCTAAATTTGAATAAACGATAAAACATTTATGTAATTATACTTTACAACCATTCAAATATATAATTTAACACTATAAATAATATTGATGAAAAAGTAGTTTTCATTTAAAATGAACTATTTTTTTTACTATTAAACAAAAAATGAAACTTATCAAAAAAATATCAAAAATTAAACCAATGTAAGTTTTGATACTATTATTTCAAATAAGAAGACTTTTTTTTAAAATATAAGTTATAAAAGTGTAAAAATTTTATTTAAAACAAGTGTGCCATCAAAAGGAGGAAAACTGTATTTTTTGAAAAATACTTCTTTTATTTGTAATATTGTATTTGTTCTTATAACATGTCTTGAATATAGATAAGAAGAATTTTAAAAATTAAATTAAATATTATATATATTTCATTAATATAATCCAATAAGAGTGATTTACTAATTTATTGGTATAAAATAAACTCTTGAAAATTTAAATAGTTTTTTAGAAAATATTTCTTTTTATACAAAATCATACCTTTTTACCCCTAAATGAGTTCATCATTTACAAATGATCATTTTAATATACTTATAGTGTTACCAACTGTCGTTGGTTTATCATGTAACCACCCAAGAATTTCAAAGCACCAATATATAATTATAACATATCAAATATTGAAATTATCAACATGCAACTCATAATATTTTTATTTACACTCTTAAGATAACATTTCATGATATTTAAGTAATGAATCCATTTTAAAACCCATTTTAAACATTTAAAAAGAGATTTTAAAATCAAATTTTACAATACTAATTTAAAATATTTGAAATAAATTAGAAATTTAGATTTTTAAAACATTCATGTCCATATAAAAACATTTATAAAAACAATGTTTAAAACATGTACAAGAAAAAGAAATATTTATAATAATAATTCTTTAAAACATTTATAACTATATTTTAGTTAAAGAGTCTCTTACCCTGTGTCTGACTCATCACGTATAATCCTTATATTACTGAATAAAAAACTTAAGTTAATTATTTAATTACATGATATTATTTTTAATGTTTATTATTCCTTTTATATCACTTATTATCATGTAATAACAATTAATTAATTATTTTAGTTCTTGTGATATGTTTTGTCGATATTCAATACTTTAGTCGAAAATGTACTTTGTATGATGTGAATAGTCAAAGTGTTCATTAGTCTATAATCTAAAAAATAATATTCCAGACATAGTAATCACTTTTACATATCAATTATATTGTTAAATTAATTCATTAAATTTGGATATTAAAAATGAATAATGTTACAATCATGGAGACAGTAAGTCGTACGTATGTTTGAGTAACATTTCAATTTTTCAATATTAATTATAGAAAGAATGTAAGTGTTAATTTATCTTTCCATAATTATATTAATTTCATTAATATAATATTAATCATTTAAAAATACATATATATATCATCCATGTTATGTGGTGATGAAAATTTTATCACATCTCTCCATTGAGGTGATATTTCACACGTACACACAAATGACATTATCATTTTTATGTGTATAGAATTGTAGGAACATATATGATATTAATTATTTCATAATTATAAATATATTATTATTATTATATATAAATATTAGTTCTATAATTATCATCTATATTGAGATATAGTGATTGAAAATGAATTATATCAGTTCATGGAGGTTAAAGTTCACACCTACAAACGAATGATTAATTATTTTCTCTTTTGATAGAAGTGAAGATTGATTTAAGGGATTATATTAACATAATATAATTTCTGTATATTAAGGATAATAGAGTTATTATTTCATCATGGTGGAATAAGATTTTAAGGAAGAGGAATGAGAAATAACAGAGAAACACTTAATTAAAAACTATAATTCTTTTTTAGACAATGTCCTTTGATTAAACCCATAACACCTATAATGAAGGTGTTCTTACTGATATAAGGACTCTAGAATTTGTGTAGGGATTTTAGGAAGTTACATTAATAGATCTTGGATATACCAAAAAGTTTTTTTATTGTGAAGAAAAGAGAAGAATGTGTTCCCTTTTATAGAAATGGGGAGGGGCACTCTTGGAATTATTCAAATTATTAAATTAATATTAATTAATTTTCAAATACAAGTGGATCCAAACTGAGTTATGATTAATATATTATAATTTTGGTTTTAATACCATTCATACAATAAAAAATAGATATGTTTTGAATATTTTATAATCCTTATATTTATGTTTTAACCCCTTTTAACTCTTATAGTGATATCATGTAATTTAAAATTTTAGGGTTAATATAATTACAATAAAATTAAAAAAGTACAAAAATGAGTCATTAATTAAATTCTTAGACTTATAAAAATTAGTGGGATGAATTTTATATTTTTTTATATCATTTAAAAAATAATAATTTTTTTAAAATATCATTAATGTCAATTTTGACAGTATTCATTATTTGACTTTTTTAAAATATCATAAAAACTTAATATATTCAAAATAACTCTATTTAACCATCCCTAATAGGTATAATCCATCCAAATAATTATTGGATGACATTAATTATATCAAATAGTCTTTAGTTTTATTTTTTAATATCATTTATTTTATTCTTTTAATAACTAAATAATTTCTGCATAATCATTCTGTCACCATTAAATTTAATTATTTATTTTATAAAAAAATTATAAATAAATTACCATGATTTAGTTATACATTTTATATTTCAAAATAATATTTATATTTTAAAATATCTCTTATATAACCCATATTAATGATAATTTACTTATTGAATAGAAGGGTGTGATAAAATTGACTTTTCTTTCAATATAATAACATAAATGTCATACTCACAACCAAGTGACCTACAAAGAATATAAAACCAACCCAAGGATTATTTAATAATATAAATCATCGAATAAATTTAGGACAAGTGTTAGGTTAATTTTATAATACTTATAATATTATTTTTACCTTCAATTTCACGATTTACTGTTAAATGTGGAAATTAAATAAATTACAAAAGTTACTATTCATATTTTTCCTAAAAATAAAAGGGACCTATTAAAAAAAATTGGATCCTTTAATTAAAAATAAGGAATCCATTTTTTATAATTCAAAATACCTATGTTTTAGAAATCAATTGAAAATTAATTTCACTGATGGAACGAGAAATCAAGTTTTAAGGTAAAAACGTTCAAAAGTTCACAAATCTTTTTATATCAAATTTCAATGTTAAATTGATTAAAATGACATAAATTGGATTTAACAGATAAAAACATGATCAAATTATACTTTAAATCCATTCAAATATATAATTTAGCATAATAAATAAATTTGATGAAAACACAGTTTTCAATAAAAATGCAGTATTTTTGCACTATTCATCAAATAAGGAATCTTATTATAAAAATACCAAAAATTAAACCAAAGTAAATTTTTATTATAAAATTTCAAATAAGAAGTTTATTTTTTAGAATATAACTTATAAAATTTTCCAAAACTAGATTTAAAATAGGTGAACCGTCAAAAGGTAGACAATCTACCTTTTTGAATGATTCTTCTTTTATAACTAAAATTAAATTTATTCATATATTATTTCTAGAAAAAACAGAAGATTTATTTTACGAATGATATTGAATATATTCTATATATTTAATTAATATAATCCATCAAGAGTGATTTTATTATTTTATAAACACACTTATTGACATTTAAATAGATTTTTCAGAAAAACATTTCTTTTTAATTTAAAATGGGGTTTACATTAATTTAAAAATAATTGTTTACAAAATAAGTAATTATATATAAATGTGTAAACCAAATTTTTATAATTCAGTTAATACTATTTTTTCCCACAATTATAATGACTCTGTTATAATAGTAACATTATAATATTAAATTTTTCATTTAAACTTGATGTGGTGTATCACATGCACTATAGAATGTAGTATTTCCTTTTTAAAAAACATGGAATGTAAAATTCTCCCCCTTTAATAAATTGTTTCCCCATAATTTGATCTTGGGATTGAAAATAGGGGTATGAATTTTAAAATAACTTGGTTTTGAACCCCACACTGGAAAAATTATTAATGAGACTTCCACTTTAAAATAATGAAATGGAAGTAAAAAGGTCACCTGAGATAACACATAGTAGGGTTACATGTTGAAGTACATGGAAATGGAAGGGAAATCTCACTATAAAGTTTGATGGAGAGTGATAGAGAACATGGTCATAAGAATGTTAATAATCAAAAAACCATTAGTCTCTCATGGGTTAAAAGTCATTGATTTCTTAGTAAGAAAAGTAAACATATCAATTTTTTTGTTTCAGGATCCTTTTCATAGACTTGAGGAATTATTTTATTACCTGGACAAATAAAATAAGCAAATCCACTTGACATGTAGAGATTCATTCATTAATAAAACTTCACCAAAAACTCATCTTTTTTTTCAAATGATTAGTATTCAAGATGAGTTTTTCAATCCTAAATAACTCGAATCAACTTTTAGAGAATCACATAATCCAAAAAATATTAACTATCTATTACTCCATTATTAGGGAAATTAGTGTTTGGTATGAGAAATTAAGAATGATTGTTTTTATTTGGAGATAAATTTTAAATTTTTTCTAAGTGTATGCTACCAAATACTTATGAGTTTTGGGTTTCAATATTATTTTTAATTATTTTGAGTAATTATAAGGATAGTTATTTATTGAATGGTCTATTTTGTACTTTGGGTATTACTGATAAATTTTATAGATTCAATTAATTTTTTTCATTATATTAGGTTTATTATTTATGGGGAATTATATTATCCTGTAATTATCATTTTTGGTGTTTCTTAATGTCTAAATATAGAAGGAATATATAGTTAATATTTTATGGATTATTTGATTCTATAGAAGTTGATTCCAGTGCATCAGGAATGAAAAATTAATCATAAATACTCATAGTTTGGAGAAAAATATGAGTTTTCGGTGGAAATTGATTAAAGGATGAAACTCTACTTGTTAAGTAAGTATATTTCCTTGTATTCATAGTCAAAGTAGTAACAAAATTTATCAAATATATAAATATTATCTTAAAACAAAAATGTTATCCATTTAATTTTCATACTAAGAAATCAATGACCTTTTATCACATCAAAAACTTTTGGTTTTATAATTGGTAACTTTCTCATGACCATGTTATCTTTCACTCTCCATCAGAACATGATAGTCACTTTTCTCTTCCAGGTCCATGTTTTCCTACATGGAACCCTAGTATGTGTTATCTCAGTTGACTTTTGTACTTCCATTTATTTATTTTAAAGTGGATGTTTCATTAATCCATTTCCAATGAAGGATTTAAAAAAAGGTATTTTGAAAATCCAAACCACTAGTTTTGGATCATGATTTCAAATTGCAAGGACATAATTTATTAAAGTAGGTAAAATGAAACATCCAAAGTTTTTAAGAGAAATCACTATGCTCAATAGTGTACATGATGCACCCTATCAATCTTAAGAAAAAATTTAAATATTATAATTTAAATTGTACAATTATAATCTAGCAATTAGAATGGCGAGTATGGACAATATTAACTAGATATTGAAAATATGATTTATACATGTCTTTATAATTAATTATGTTGGGAGAAATTAATTATAAAATAAAATAAAACCTATTCTAAAATAAAAGGAAATCATTTTTTAAGAAAATATTTAAATAAAAATAAGTCTGTTTATAAAATAATAGGATCATTCATGATGGATTCTATTAATTAAATATATATATATATATATATATATAATATTAAATATAATGTTTAAAATTCATCTAATATATTTTCTAGACATGAATTTTATATCATTTAACAAAATATTATTTATTTTAAAATATCATTATTGTTAAATTTGACAATATTCATTACTTGACTTTTTAAAAATATAATAACAACAAGATGCCTTTGAAGAAAATATTTTAACACATCACTAAAATGTTAAAGTCAAACCAAAAATTCAAGGATGACATTAATTATATCAAATTTTATTTTTTAATTGCTTTAATATCATTTATTTGATTCCTCCATTAATAAATAAATTACTCCATCATTGTTTCATCATTAATGTTAGTTTTTCACTAAAAATTATAAATAAATTACCAGGATTTATATAAACATTTTAAGTTTCTAAAGACTATTTATAGTCAAACATATCATTTATATAACCCCATATTAAAAATGATTCACTTGTTAAAAACAAAAGTGTTAGACAACTGACTTTTCTTTGAATAAAATACTATAACTGTTTTAACGTAAACCAAGTGGCTCTAAATGATCACAACATTTTTCCAAGGATGATTTTGGTCAAAAATAACTCATATAATAAAACTTCTAAAAGTGTTAGGGTAATTTTATAATATTTTATAATATGTTTTACCCTTAATTACCCGATTTACCCTTAACCACGGTAATAAAAATAATTACTAATGTTACTATTCATATTTTTCTATCCTATTATATTATAAATAACATAATATGTTAAACCATGTCTGTCCATTTTTTCAAAATTCAAAACACAGAAGTGGAAAAAATAAATTTAAAATCAATCCCACTGAAGAATAATAAAACCATTTTTTAATTAAAAACGTTAAAAATTTCAGGCATAATAATATTCATGAAATAATAATCACTTTTTTATATCAAATATACTTTTAAAAACATTAAATAAAGATGGATATGAAAAATGAACTATGTTACAATCATGGAGACGATAATTCATACGTACGAATGTGTAACGTTTCAAATTTTCAATGATCATTATAGAAACAAGGAAAGTGTTATTTTATATTTAATGAATAATAATAATACTATTAATATCATATTTTTAATTTAAATAAATATAAATATATTATTCATGTGATGTGGTTATTAAAAATTAATCGTATTGCTTCGTTGAGGTGATAGTTCACATGTACGCACGAACGACGTTGTCATTTTTATGTGAATGGAAAGGAAACAAAAATGATATATTATCCACATATAATGGTATATATATCATGAATATGGAATATAAAAATTAATTCCATTATTATTACTAGTCTTGAGATACGTTAATGGAAAATGAATTATATCAGTTCGTGGAGGTGATAGTTCATACATACGCACAAATGATTAATTATTTTCCCATTTGATAGAAGTGGAGTTGGATTTAGGTGATGATATTATCATAATAACATCTTTGTATATTTAGGTAACTGGATCTATAATTTCATCATAGATGAAGTATATTTTAAGGAGTTGTAATAAGAAATAGAATATAAACACTTAATTAAAAATGATACATCTTATTCGGATGATCTCATTGTATTAAAACCTTAAACCCTATAAAGAGGGTGTTATACCTAAAATAGGGCCTCTAAAATATTGGTATATATTCTATTAAGTTATTTGGGTAGAGATTGCCTTAACAAAATAGGTTTTTAATAGTGATAAATATAGAATAATGGGTTCCCCTTTATAAGAGAGAGAATGGGCACTCTTGGAATTATTCAAAATATTAAATTAATATAAATTAATCTTATAATCCAAATGGATAAAAAATGATTTATTTCTAAGATATAATGAATTTGGGTCAAATACCATTTATCCAATAATTTTAGGCAAGTTTTTAGTTTTTTAGGCCTTATCTTTTTGTTTGATCCTTTATTTTACCCTTTTAACTCTTACCATGTTATCTTATAATTTACAAAATGAGGGTTAATATAATTACTATAACATGAAAAAAATACCATTTTCATTCAAGATACCATTTTCATTACAAAAAACCCTTTTAATTGAATTCCCATTTTTAGTACCAAAATACCCAAAATATAAATATGGTTTTTCAATTAATGAAATGTGAAATCTTAAAAGGAAAACAAAAACCAAATAATGGACACTGTGACAAAAACATCCTTTACATCGTGTGGGTTAAGAATAAAACATTCATTTTGTCAGTTCTTAAATTTTTTTTATAAAACACAAAAAATGATTCATTTTCAAATCATTTGAATGAAACTACAAATAGATATAAAATTTCATTTATAATAATCTTATATCCATAAAAATAAAATTTTAAAACAATATCAAGAATGTTGACATGGATAAAAAGATTTGATAATTAAATGTTAAAAAATTCAAGGTGTCCTATACAAAACATTAAAATAACATGAGTTTAAAATAAATCATAATATCCATTAAAGAATAAATTCCCCAAAACATTAGATAACCAGAGTATAGATAAAATATGGATATTAAATGTCATAATATCTGTATACACACCTTATAAATGAATAAAGGTGCATATCATCAAGAAATACCTCAATGATGTCAATAGTCATAGTGGTAATAAGTGAATAATATCTAGAATAATATTAATTATATAATAATAACATTTATTTGTAAATTATACTTTTATATACAACCATTTATGTTTGGTTATTAAAAATGAGCAACATTATAATCATGTATAAGGTAAGCCGTACAAATGCGTGAGTAACATTTCTATTTTTCAGTGATCATTATAGAAAAAATGGTAAGTAATAATTTATATTTCTATAATAATACTAATAATATTAATATAATATTAATCATTTAAATATGCTTATATATATCATCCATGTGTTGTGGTGATGAAAAATGAATCACATCACTTTATGAAGGTGATAATTCACATACATGCATGAACAACATTAAAAATTTTACATGAATAGAAAGGTAAGAATGTATATGATATATTATTATTTAATGATTATTATGATTTAATTAATATCATAAATAAAAATTAATTCCATCATTTTAACCAGTATTGAGAGACAGTGATAGAAAATGAATTATATCGGTTTGTTGAGGTGATAGTTTAGAAGGACACACACCTGATTAATTATTTTTTCATTTGATAGAAGTGGAGTTTCATTTAGGTGTTTATATTAAAATAATTAAATATATTTATATTTAGGATTCTTAAGTTATTATTTCATCATATATGAATAATATTTTAAGGAATTGGATGAAAAAATAAAATGTAAACCCTTAATTAAAATTGATACCTCTTCTTCGGACGATAACCTTTGATAACATGTTAACAAATATAAGGAGAGTGTTATGGATATAATTAGGCTTATAGAATTTTGGTAGGGATTATAGTAAGTGAAATATGTTGGGATTAGATTAACCAAAAAGGTTTATAAGTGTGATGAAAAGAGAATAATGCATTCCCTTTTATAGGAGAGGAGAGGGGCACTCATAGAATTCTACAAAAATATTTTAATAATATAAATTAATTTTACAATAAAAATGGATAAAAATAATTGATTTACATTATATTTTAGTTTTTGGTTGATTAAAATTTATCCAATGGAAATTAGATATGTTTTTTGACTTTTTTTAATCCTCATATTTTTGTGTTGACCCCTTTTACCTCTTACCATAATAGCTTGTAATTTACATATCAAGGGTTAATATAATTACTATAACATTCCAAAAGACTAATAAATGAGTCATTTGTGACATAATAAGACTAAAAACATCTATTTTCCCAATTTTATATTTTTTCAAATTTTATATCATTTAATAAAATATATTATATTTTAAACAATGATTAGTGTCAATTTTAAAACTATTCATTAATTTAATTTTTTAAAAATTCATACAAAAATTATGAATTCTAAAAAAATATTATAAAATATCACTAACATGTAAAATTATTCTATAAAATTCTTGGATGACATTAATTATATAAAATTATATTTTTTTTAATATTTGTAGTATCATTTATTAGATTCTTCAATTAATTGAACAATTACTGCATCATTATTAGTTCATCAATTTAGGTAAATATTTTATTAATAAAAATTATAAATAAATTACCATGATGTAGATAAATATATTAGATTTCAAATTAATATTTTTAGTCTAAGATATCCCATATATAACCTCGTATAAAAAATATTACACTTGTTAAAAAAAGTGTAATAAAATTGACCTTTCTGTGAATATAATATTATAAATGGTTTAAAGTCATCCAAGTAGATCCAAGTGGACATAAAAGCTTTCCAAGGAATATTTTTGTTGAAAATATATCATAAAATAATATTAAGACAGGTTTTAGTGTATTGTTTTACCATTTATAATATTATCTTTACCCTTAATTACTCATTTTAGATTAAAAACCTATAACCCCTGTAATTTTTTTAAAAAAAAGGGGTAAACACAAATGAAAATTAAGGGAAATAAAAATAAATAAAATGATTATTCTAGTAAAAAATAAGAAAACATTTTTAATTTTTATTGAGATAATTAAACAAAAAAATTTCATATGAATGAAACATATATTTTTTGCTCAAAGAAAATCATTAAAACCAATAGTAAGTAATTAAAACTCAATTAGGAGACTTAGAGCATCATATACATAAAACCTTTTAAAAACCCTTTAAATTAAAATAATCATATGATCAACTTCCAATATTATTATTAACCAATTAATTAAATATCTATAATAGGGATTACCCATTGTTTAAGATATATAGGGATCACCAGTATGTTGTAATAGGGTTAATCTCTTTGTATAATCTATTCTAGGCTCACCTTTGAGACATAATGGGGCTCAACCCTTTTTATAATCTTTATCGGGATCATATTTGAGCTATATTAGGGATCAACCCATTGTATAAAGTGTATTGGTCCCACCTATTTCATATAACACTCAAGTAATATATCATTAATAAAACACTTTTATCATAAAAACCTTTGACAAACTATTTTAATCCTATATGTAAATGCTTTAAAATAAAAATATCATTTTCTTTCAATAACCCATTTTCAATAAAAAAACCCTATTCATTTAAAACAAATTTTCAAAACCAAAATACCAAAAAATATGAATATTATTTTTCATTTAAAAAAAACTAAAATATTACAAAGGAAAATGACAATCAAATAATGGCCATAATGGCGGAAAATTCATTGTCATCATGTGCATTAAGAAAAAAATATTCCTTTTTTCCATTTGTCAAAATGTTTCATGTCAAACACAGAAAAATATTTAGTTTAAAATCCTTTGAATAAAATTAAAAATAGATATAAAATGTACATTATTTTATATCCATATAAATAAATATTTAAAAAAATATAATGAATATTTACATGGAGAAAAATATTTGACAATTACATCATTAAACATTCAAGGTGTCCCATACCACTTTGAACATTAAAATCATAATATCCATGCAACAATACATTTACTAAAACATTAAATAAAATTATTATAGATAAAAAATGTGTATTAGATCTCATAGTTGTTTTATATACACATTATAAAATAATAAAAGCGAATATCATCAAGAAATGCCTTAATGAAAATAGATTGAGAAAAAATATTTTACCTTGAATCTGACTTGTCATGTAAAATCTATATCTTCTTGAAAAATAAATATTGGTTAATTATATAATTTCTTGATAAAATATTAATCTAATTTATTCCTTTTATATCACTTATAATCATGTTACAATAATTACTTAATTTTTTTATGTTCACGTCAGATGTTGTGACGATATTCGATACTTGAGTCTAAAATGAATTTGGAATGATTTTAACAGTCAATGTGGCCATAATTCCATCATCCCTAGAATAGAATTAATCAAATAATAATCACTTTTATACATAAATTATACTCTTAAATCAAGCGATTACATATGGATATGAGAAATTAACTACGTTACAATCATGATGATGGTAAGTAGTATATACGCATGAGTAACATTTCATTTTATCAATGATCATTATGGAAATATGGTAATGTGGTGTCAAAAGTATCTTTTTGAATCTCCTATTACTTTTTTTGGATATCACAAACTCTTTATTAAATACTTAATTACTAACTCATTCATATAAAATTATTTTTAGAATGTTTTTATAAAACCATATAATATTTTACCTCATATACATTAATTATTTTTGACCTATGAGAATAAATTTATATTTTATAATTATGATATTTATAATGAGTATGCATACGATAAATATCATACTCATGAAAATTATTGTAATTAAAAAATCCATTATTAATATACCAAGTTTACATATGATTTATATCATACACAACACTTTCAAATCAATTATAAATAATTCTGTGTAGTCGTTCATACTAACAAGATTTTCATAATCATATTAAAAAATGATTTCAATATAAATCATATTGAAATTCAAAATGAATATCATCAGACTCACTACAATTTATTTATTAGATCCAGAAATCTTTACTGTAATGTAAGAAAAGAAGAAAAAAAATGATGTCGTGCATTCTATTATTATATAACCGTTGAAGTGACTGGTGTCTAAGTCCTCGATAAAATTACAGAGAACATATACATGTTGGAGATTAAGATGAGCATTAGAATACTTTTCTATAAGTACCAGGTCAATTGATGATCTCAACACATTCGACAGAGAACTAAAGTGTGATGTTTTTGTAGCTCCCATTGAATTTTTTCATTCTTGTTTTTATAAATAATAAAAAGTATGGTTATATTTTTCCTAGTATTTTTTATTGCTTTAGAGAATGTATTTATTAAGGAAACCTTGTTAGGTCTTCTCCTTAAGAAATTTATTTGTGTGTTCAATCTTTTTCTGATCGAGGGATTACGTGGATAACAAGATAGAGTTATGCCGATCATTTTTATTATCGATGGATTGTGAGGATAACAAGACCATGTAGAGCCAATATTTGTATCGAGTTCTCATGAGGATAGTGAGATAGAACGATATTTATATTTATGTATTAGACTAGATTGAATAAGACATAATTTTTTGAAAGTATAAATCAAGGGACCATTATCATAGGTTATTGGATACCCTTTTATTTGAAAATAGATATATAAAATGTTAAGAAAAAGAATGGTGAAGTTTCTTTAAATACTACTTTAAATATTATAAAATCACAGACTCCAGATTTTTTTAAGTCTTCTAGAAAAAAAAAATCTATCATTCAATCTGATTCAAGTAATTCTAATCAATTTTAGAATGAGTTAGATAATATTTCTCAAATAATTAATAAAATTGTGGGAAACAAAAATTTTCAATATCATTAAAGGAAAGCTTATAAGGGCAGGAATGAAAAGAAGGATTCTGAAGTTACTTGTTATGAAGGAAAAAGAGTTAAACATATTTATCCAGATTCCCCAATGTTAAAAGTAAAATACAAAAAGGATAGACATTTTAACAATAATATGAATATGTTTTATAAGTCTAAAGGAAAGAAAGTTCTTAGATATTATGACATCTGGAGTGTAATTGGAGGAGATTTTAATGAAAATTATTCAGATAATGAATGTCCAGATCAGAGGAATGTAGGTCTAATTCCTAAAATATCTATTAAAAACAAATAATCTAATGCCAAGTTATACACTTCTGAATCTTGAAATAATATATATTTAATTGAAAATTATCCCAATGTGAAGAATTACATATATTTGAATGAATAATCCTCCTTATCTAGTGATGGTAATACTTTACATTCTTTTGAAGATGTTCCTGAGTTTGTAAATTTTTTTGAAAATATAAATTGCAATGTTTCCAAAAAACATTATAAGGATAATGAAAAACATGAAAATAATATTCAAGAATTGATGTTTAAGAAAATGAAATATCAAATCTATCAAGAGATATTGATAAATCCAATTCTAAAAAAGATACAATTTCTATTGAATTAGTAAAACTATTTTCTAAAAACGATAGTTTAAGAAGTAATTTTATGAAACTAAATTACATTACTAATATAGATGTGCATAAGAATTTAGTTGTAAAACCAAAATCTTAAATTTATTTACCGAATAAATTCTATAAAACTTCACTCTGGTAAGGAATATCTTGATAAATGTTTATAAAAAATTCCTCCACATGTCACGAGTTCAGGAATGTGGCATACTCATAGAAAACCGGTTTTTTGTAAAAATTTCTTTGTTTCTAAAAATTCAAAATTTTGTACGAAATTTTCTTATAAAGGAAATTGGGAAATGAATTTTTCTTTAAATAAAATTAAATATTTTGGATTTCATAGTGTCCATTTCTTAAAACAAATATAAATTTATATGATTTTGTTTTCAAACAATTCTGTGCCCACAAATTTTTTGGTTCCGAAAGTTCTTTTTTTTTCAATAAAACAAACGAAGTAGAAAAATAATAATACATGGAATATAGATAGTGGTTTCTCCCAGTATATGTGTGGTAACAAATACTTCTTTGATAATATTATATAATCAAATGGTGAAAAAAATAATTTTGGAGATAATGCTGAAGAGAATTTTATTTCTATATGTAATGTTGATATTCTTGGAAAATATTTAATTTCAAATGTTTTATTTATTTAAGGTATTTAGAACAACCTTATAATAATAATTTAATTATTTTATGAAGGTTACGTTGTGAATTTTAGGAATATTAAATTTATAGTACACAATTACAAGGATGAATTAATTCAGTATTCCTATCAACCTGAAAATGTATACACACTTATCTTATAAGACTGTAGGAGCTGATAAATACCTTGTCTTAGTGAAATGAAAGATCAATACTGGTTATGGAATAGAAGTCTAGGACACAGTAAAATTAAGATATTATTTAAATTGACTAAGAAGAGTCTTGTTAAGGATCTATTAGAATACATATTTGATTATTAAAAAGTATATGATCCTTGTCAATACAGTAAGAAACATAAGTCAGGATTGAAACTTATTAATGAAGTATCAAATTTAAATGCTTTAAAGTTAGTGCACATGGATTTATTTGGCCCCACACAAACTAAAAGTATTGGAGGAAACTCTTATATATTTTTTTAGTTTATGATTACACTCGATTTTCATGGGTATATTTTCTATCAAATAAATCTGAATCTTTTTTACCATTTTAAAATCTTTACAACCAAAGTTAAAAATGATACAAATCATACCTTGATAATTATCTATAAATATCATGGTGTAGAATTTTTAAATTATTATTTTGAAACATTTTTTATTAAGAATCAAATTATACACAACTTCTCAGCACCTAGAAATCCTTAGAAAAATTCTGTTGTGGAAATTATAAATAATATTATTCGAGAAATAACAAGAACCATTTGAGTGAGTACATAATTTTTAATTTTTTTGGCTAGAACTATTATTAATACTATCTATACTATAAATCATGTTTTAGTTTCATATTTTATTTACTAGACACCTTATTAGTTATGTATAGTCCGAAAACCAAAATATCCATACATCATAGTATTTGGATTAAAAGTATTCTTTTTCAATACAAAAGCTAATATACACAAATTCACACTGAAGTTAAATAAAGTTATATACTTATGCTATTACACTACTTATAAGGCTTATATAGTTTTTAATAAAAACTCTTTTACTATTGATGAAATTTTACATTCTAAATTTTATGAAACTTGTTTTCTTTTAAACATACCAAACCAACGTCCTTGGATGTGTCTTCCAAAATTGATTTTTAACCGTTGATAGAAAACTATCCACCAAAGGAAAATAATCATGAAATTGTTTATGAAGTACTTACCCAAGAATATTTTCTATCTTATATAGATGACAAGGTTTTATAAAACATAGTTGACTTGTTTCTTAGAAATCAACCTAGTGATAGTATCATTGGTGATGTGAATTAACTAGTTAGGACTAGAAGTTATTTATGAAATTAAGTATAACATCTTGATTTTATTTCCCAATTATAACTTAAAAATACTGATGAGGGTTTAGGTGATGAACATTAGATTAATTCCATGTAAGATGATCTAAATGAATTCAAAATGTAAAAATTCTAGAACTTTATTGAAATACCTAAAGAAACATTAATAATTGGAGTAAGATGAGTTTTCAGAAACAAATGAGATAAAAATTGCACAATTATTATAAATAAAGAAAGACTTGTTGCTAAAGTTTATAATCAACATGAGGGAATATATTATGAATAAATCTATGATTATGTAGCTATATTTGAATCTATTCATATTTTATTAGACATTGAAGCATTATTTAATTTCAAAAATTTTCAAATGGATGTGAATTGGGATATATTTAATAGATAAGTATTAGAGGAAGTTTATGTTGAACAACCACTTGGTTGTAAAGATACAAAACATCTTAAATATGATTATAAACTCACTAAAGCTTTATATGTACTCAATCAATCCCCCAGATCCTTTCATGATAGATTAATGAGTTTTTTGTAATAAAAAAATTATGTTAAGAAAAATGTGGATCCAAATATTTTTATAAATAATTTGAACAAAAACATTATGATTGTTCAAATCTGTGTTGATGAAATTATATTCAGATCAACACAAAAATATTTAACAGATTCTTTTACAAATCTTATGAAATTTGAAATTTAAATGAGTATGATGGCTTCATTAACATTTTTTCTTGGTTTTCAAATTTCTCAAAGACTAGAAGGTACTTATATGTATCCACATAATTATATCAAATATCTTGTTAAAAATTATGGATATGAAACACTAAAAGTATTAGTACTCCAATTAGTAACTTAAATACACTTGATATTAATGATTCTAGAAAACCATTAAATTCCGATATATTTGAATACATTAAAAAGAATCCTTAAATGATAAAAATCAAGTAATAATTCTTATATAATTATTTTTTTAAACCATCTCTTTACATTAAGTTACTAATTTAAAAATAGTGATTACATATAGTTTATTTTTTAAATATATATATATTTTTGAAAAATGTGTATTCAAAATTTTCACACTCTAAATTGTCATACTGAAAAGTTTCGTACTCAAAATTATAATAAGAAAAATTTTATTACACTAAATTTTTGTACTCAAAATTTTCATTCACAATGTTTTCGTACTCAATTTATTTAAGAATAACTAACTATTATAACTAATAAATCTATCTTGAAACTATGAAATGTAAAATTTATTATACCTTAAAAAATTTCAATTCAATTTTATTTTATTATATATTATTTCTTTTAAAACGATTTATCGAATTCATTTTTAATTTGATAAGTGTTTTTATTTGAAAAAAACATCAAGTATTCATTATTTTCCATCATTTTTTCAACCGTAAGATCATTTGTATCTAATATGAATCATAGAAGCTAAACCATTTCCATTCTTAGCCTAAATAAAAGGAAACCCTAACCCTTCCCCACATCTATTTTCATAACTTTTTCCCCAAAAATCTGGTGCTCTTCATGTAGCTCAGTCTGGAGGATTTCCTTCTCACAATTAATTTTTCATACTCATGTCAAAATCCACCATATCTTCTCCCAGGGAAATGCCTCCTAAATATTTCTCAAATATGACCATCTTTAGAGAAATGTTTGTTAAGAATGATTTTTATGAGAAGTATGATTATTCATTGAAAAGTGTTATCAAAATTTAAGGATGGGAATTCTTATCTCTAAATAAACCTATGTCTGATCATGATCTTATTCATGTTGATAAATTTATAGATTTTAATAGTTTTGTTAATGTTGATAAGGATTTAAAAATATATATTCTTATATATCGAAAATATTATAGCATATCCGTTTAAAAAGATTCTCATTTCCTTAGAGTACCCACAGAAGGAGACTCTTTTGTCCCTCTCACAAATTACCAAAGGATAAATGTACTTTTAATAAGAAAAAAGATGAGGAATAACTTTTTGAAGTTCATGTGGATAAAAGAAAAGTAACTCATCTCTCTTCTGATAATCATCTTACTTCCATATAAAGTCCATGTTTTTATTCCAAGAAAGGGTTATAGGGAAACCCTAATGGTTTTATATATCTTTATTTTTAATTATTTACTCTATAAAAGATTGGTGAAATTGATGTGATATATCTTTATATCCACCAACAACCTAAATACCAAAACTATAAAATCCTAGTTAATAATGTTTCCAAGAATCGTAAGTACGTTTTTAACTCAGAGTTTGAAAATTTTCGATGTTGAAATTATGTCAGTACCGAAGAAATTGAACCTTCCAATTATTAGTGATGATACAATATAAATGTTGAAATTTCATTATGATAATGAATCAAAAATTATTGTGAAATATTTTAAAGTAAAACCTTCAAATTATGTTATTGAAGGTAGTAAATAAGTCTTAAAATAAACTGTACTAACAGTTCAAGAAATGAAAAGGAAAAATAAGTTTGTTTCTCCAAAGAAGTAAAAGAAACAAAAAGAATATGGTGATGAAGTTTCTAATGAATAAAGAATAAGAAAAACTAATTGTAAAGAAGGAGACCCTAAATTTTGTCTTTATCCTTCCAAGACCTTAGACGAAAATAATCATAGAGAATAATTTTTCAAGGAAGAAGAGATAAAATAAATATGAAAAAAAGAAATTCAGATGTTCTTGACATTGAAAGTTCAGTGAAAACTATTGAGAAATCAAGTGCTGGAATTATACTGATGAAATCTACTGAAGTAGGTAATATTATTAGCTCTCCCTAAGATAAGGAAAAATGAAAGAAAATAGTTTATGAAGAATAATTTCCCATGAAATTTAGTCAAGAGAAATATCTAGATGAAAAAGAATACAATGAGATGATACAAATACATATGTACATTGGTGAAGAAGAAGAAGAAGAAAGAAATGATTAAGAAGACGAACAATAAGAGGAAGAACAAGAAGAATAGGAGGAGGAAGAGAATAATGAGGAATCTATTCAAATATAAAAATTGGATTTCAAGAAATTACCCCAGAGATATTTATAAGAAACATCTTACATGTTACCATCTCCAGGAGTTCAGTCCTAAAAACAAGTTTCCTAGAGAACCAAATCCGATTAAGTCATTAATGTTTCTAATAAAGATAAAGAGACCAAGTTTGATAAAACCTTAATAGTCTTCAGGATATGTGAATATTGTAACCAATTATAAAGAGATTCTGTATTTCGAGGAAGATAATGACTCAGCAAATACAATCACTATAAAAATATTTCAGTATATTTTTTTAATATTTAGAATGAATGGAAAATACTTTTAGTTATTTTCCAAGGAATGATTCTAAAAATAGATTTGGTTTCTCAAAACTGAAAATAAAAACCATAATTAGTCAAAACTTTAACAGAGAGATTAATTAGTCTTGAAAATAATTTTAATGTTTTCGAAGAGAGTTCCCAAGAATATAAGAAGTCATGAAAAAAAGATGTCATATAATTCCGATGAGAATATCAAATTTAATGAAGACAGAATTAAAGATATATGGAATTTTTTAAAAGAAATATGTGTTGCTTTTAACTAGTTAGCTAGTGATACTACCCGAAAATGATGGTTTTTAAAAAATATCAAAAGATCAATAGATACCCAGCCTAGAGAAATCAAGAATATAAATGGTAAGTTAGAATATATTAAACTAGAGTTGTCAAGGCTCAAGAATTAAAAAGATGAAATAGTTTAATTAAAAAATAAAAAGGTTTTATTGAATACTATAATCGAAGTTCATGAAATGTTTAGTAAGGAATAGGAAGAAAATTTTCAACCTCAGGAAGAGAAACCTAATACCCAGGAACATAAAATACAATCTCATGAAGAAAATTTTTTTATTCTAGAAGAAATGTTTCCATTCCAAGAATAATTAATTCAAACTCATGATTGTTTATTTTAGATCAAGAAGAAATGTTTCGAACCTATCTTGAGTTTCTTGAAAAGATAAAGAAAGATAGAATATTATTCGAAAATTCGAAAATAAACATGTTAAATCTATTACAAAAGAATTAATTTTTTTACTCTTGTTATAAGATTTAATTTTCAATGAAAATATTTTTTATCTATATTCAATTTTATTAAATGTCTTCAAATTCATTTGGACTAATGTTTTTTCATTTATTTTTTAGATGATCAAGTAATCTATTGTTATTATTTCATTTTTTATAACTCTTTTCAAGTATTAGAAGTATTTTCCCTA
The DNA here is from genome assembly GCA_963277665.1 of Viscum album. Taxonomy (NCBI): domain Eukaryota; kingdom Viridiplantae; phylum Streptophyta; class Magnoliopsida; order Santalales; family Viscaceae; genus Viscum; species Viscum album. Next base: position 981,559,233 of record OY728126.1, read on the forward strand.
TTCCTTCTTGAAAATCACAAAGGGGGAGAAATTTATATAAAATTGCAGAATTCTAATGTAAGGGGGAGATACTTAGAAAAAACTTCTAAAGAAGGGAATACTATCCTTAGTTAAGTTCTTATCCTAAGGAGGAGTTATTTAAATTTACTATTTTATTTAGATGAGTTATAAACATAGGGGGAGACAAGTATAAATGTTTAATTCTGAATAAGGGAGTTCTTAAAAAAAATAATGGACATTTTTTTCAAAGTTATTTTCTATTTAATACTTGTGGATTGTGATTTCCAAAAAGAGAAATATTATTGAGTCAAAATACTCTTTTTGACTTTTCCATTCCCTTTATTCAATAAATCACAAAATCCTTCTTAAAAACTTAATTACTAACTCTTTCACGTCTAATGTATTTTTAGAATATTTTTATAAAAACATATAATATTTTACCTTAATTACATTCTGTATTTTTAACCTATGAGAAGAAATTTATATTTTATCATTAGGATATTCGTAATGAGTATTTATATGATAAATAGTGTACTCATGAAAATTATAGTAATGGAATCTTCCATGATTATCATACCGAGATAATATGCAATTTGTATCATACAAATCATTTGAAAATCAATTATCAATAATTATGTCTAGTATTTCATTCTATAAATATTTTCATAATTAGATTTAAAAATGATGTCAATATAAATCGTACTGACACTCATAATGAATATCATCGGACTCATTTCAATTTATTTTTCATATCCATAAAACTTGATCATAATGTAATGAAAAATTTTAGAACAAAATGATGTAAAACATTTATTTATTATATGAATGTTTATGTTTCAGGTGTCAAGGTCCTTACAAATAATTTCTGAGAAAATATGACTGTTGGATATCAAGATAATCGTTGGAGGGATTTTCTATAAATACCAGGTCATTTGAACAGCTCAACACATTCAATAGAGAACTAAAGTGTGATGATTCTATAGATCTCATAGAATGTTTTCAATCTTATTTTTATATATATATTAGAAATCATGAATAGCATTTCTTAGTATTTTTTATTGATTTTGAGAGTATCTTTCTTAAGGAAACCTTTTCACGTTGTCTCCTGGACAAATTTCTTTGTGTGTCTGATCTTTCGCTAATCAAGGGATTATGGGGATAACAAGACCGAGTTGTGCTAATTAATTTACTGATAGAGTGCTTGAAAGGATATCATGATATAATGATGTTGATCTTTTTTTTTGAGGGATCATGTGGATATCAAGATATATCGATCTTCATATTGAGGGATTACCCTTGTGTGGGTATGGCATACTTTTTGAATGTATAAATCAAGAGACCATTGTCTTAGGTTATTAGATACCCTTCTCTTTAGGTTAGATGAATTAAATTTTCAATTAATTGTTTTGTTACAAGTTATTTGTTAATCCTGATGCATTTAAAATAGAAAGTGCATATTTTATAATTATATTTTTATTTGTAATTTTTTATCATTATATATTTTTCTAACTAAATTTTTATATTACTCCATAAATATTATTTCAGTGATTATGATTATAACACTTTATCTGATTATGATTCTATATGATTAATGATAGAATCATTATTTTTCATTTATCTAATTTATAATAACCACTATGTTTATGATTCTTACTATGTTTATTCTGATTAAATCATTTTCTATTGTGAATATAATTAAATTATGTTTGTAAACTGTGACTTAATAGTCATATAGAAATCAACTTGATTAGGATATCTTTTTAATCAGATCCAAGGGACTATTCCAATTATTTTTTAAATACTTAATAGGTTTTATTAATTCCATTAGTTTAATCTCAATTAAAATAAATTCTTTTAGGGTTAAAAAATGCTTTAAACTTATAAATCACCCCTCTTTTATTTAGCCATCAATATATACATGTTGATCTTATGACTAAGTATTATTTTTTATTCCATAATGATGATAATATAATTAATATAATATTAATCTTTAAAATATAATTATATATATTATCCATGTGATGTGGTTATTAAAAACGAATCACATCCTTCGTGTAAGTGATATTTCACATGTACGAACGAATATCGTTATCATTTTTATGTGAATGGAAATTTAGAACCTAATTGATATATTAATAACATATAATGATAAATATTCCATGAATATCATATATAAACATTAATTACATCATTATTACTAGTATTGAGAGATAGCGATGGAAAAAAAGTATATCGGTTCATGGAGGAGATAGTTCACACGTATGCATGACTGATTAATTCTTTTCCCATTTGATGGAAGGGGAGATGGATTTAGTTGATGATATTAAAATAATAACATATAAGTATATCTAAGATATTGGATTTATTATTTCAACATGGATGAATATTATTTTAAGGAAGTGGAAGAAGAAATAAAATAAAAACACTTAATTAAAAAAATACCCCTTCTTCAGACGTTCTCCTTTGATTAACACCTTAAAACCTCTAAAGAGTGTGTTATTCCTGATTAAATTCCTCTATAATGTGTAGAGGGATTCTATGAAAGGATTTGGGAATATATTTTCTGAACCAAAAATGTTTTAAGTTTGAATAAAAGAGAATAATGGGTACTCTTTTATAGGATAGGGGATGGGCACTCTTTGAATTCATAAAATTATTAAGTTAATATAAAGTAATATTCTATTAAAAATGGATCAAACATGATTTATTTAAAATATATTATAATTTTGGTTCGAATATAACTCATTCAATGAAATGTATATAAGTTTTGACTATTTTTTTATCCTTATCTTTTTGTTTAAACCCCTTTTAAGTCTTACTATGGTATCATGTAATTTACATTTTGAGGGTTAATATAAATACTATAACAAGAAAATGACAAATAAATGAGTCATTTATGAAATTTAAAGACTTAAAACAACTATTTATATTAATTTTAGATTTTTATAAATTTTATATCTTTTAAAAAATATTTTTTAATTTAAAATATCATTAGTGTCAATTTTGACACAATTCATTATTTGACATTTTAAAAATTACATTACATCTTGATATCTTAGAAAAAACTTCTTTAAATAATTAATAACATGTAAAATCATCCATAAAATTCATGGATGACATTAATTATCCAATTCTATATTTATTTTATTATTTTTGATATAATTTATCTGGTTCATCTATTAATAAAAAAATAATTTCATCAACATTGTGTCACAATTTAAGGTAATTATATTATAACTAGAAATTATAAAAATATGTTCATTATGTAGATAAATTTTGTAGATTTAAAATTAATATTTAAATTAGAAAATTTCACCTATATACCCTCATATTAAAAAAAAATTAATTGTTAAAAACAAAAGTATGAAAAAATTGACTTTTCATTGAATATAATATTATAAAGGGGTTAAATCCCTTCAAGTTGATCTAGGTGGACAAAAAATCAACCCAAGGATTTTTTTTGGTTGAAGATAACTCGTCCAATAAAATTAGGATATGTATTTTTGGTATTTTAATAATATCTATAATATTATTATTACCCTGAATTACTTGATTTACCCTTAAACGTGGTAATAAGAATAATTACTAAAGTTATATTTCATATTTTCCAGAAATTATGTTAATAATATTTGATCATAAATATCACAGTAATTAAAAAATTTTATGTTCATTTTTTTAAATTCAAAAACACAGAAGTGGTTAAAATTAAATGAATATTAATCTCACAAAAGGGACGAAACATATGGTTTTAATGTTAAAACATTCAAAAAAATGAAGTGTTTTTATATTCAATTTCAAGGTATAATTTACTCCAATGACCTAAATTATATTAAATAATGACAAATAATCAAATTATACATCAGAATTTTTTAAAAATATAATTCAATAAAATAAATTATTTTGATGAAAAATAAATTTTCAATGAAAATGCATTATTTATTCACTATTCATAAAAAAATGAAACTTATAAAAAAATACCAAAAACTAAACAAAATTAAATTTTTTTACAAATATTTTATCGAAGAAAATTATTTTTTAAAATATAATTTTTAAAAGTGTCAAAAACTGGATTTAAAACAAGTGTTTCATCAAAAGGCAGCAAAATTGCCTTTTTTGGAAAATACTTCTTTTATTCATAAAAGTGGATTTGTTCTTATCTCATGTATAGAAAACACATAAAATTAATGTTATAAATTATATTAGATATTTTATATAACTATATATATTCCATTAATAAAATTTAAAATAGAAAATTTGATTATTTGTTGATATAAAATAGACTTGTGCACATTTAAATAATTTTTCAGAAAAGAATTTTATTTTATTGTATAATGGGTTTTACATTCATTTATAATTAATTGGCTATGAAATAATTAATTACATATACATATTTAAACAATATTGTTATAATTCAGTTAATACTATAAATTCCCACTATTTTAATGAATATCTTATAATGGTAACATTTAAATAATAATATTTAATTGTTCATTTAAACTTGAAGTGACGTGTCATTTATAACAACAAACATATCATTTCCTTTTTTTTAAACCTGGGATGTTAAATTCTACCCCAACCATTAATAAATTTTATTTTAAAAATTTGAACTCTGGATTGAAAACTAGGGGTTTTACTTTACATGATATCTTTATTAAAATCCCACATCAGAAAAAGGATTAATGAAACTTCCACTTTAAAAGAAAGAAATAGAAGTATGGAGATCACCTGAGAGAAAAAAAATGAGGGTTCTATTTATGAAAGCATGGATACTGAAGAAAAAACCAAATCTCAAAGACTAATAAAGATTGATAGAGAACATGATTATGGGAAAGTTAACAATCACAAAACCATAAATATGTGACGAGTTAAAAGGTGATTGATAAAATTTAACGTATAATGATTTTTTTTTAAAATAATTTGCATAGAGTCAATTAATTATTTTACTACTTGTAATAAGAAAATAAGGAAACATACATACTTGAAACGTATAGTTTCAACCTTTAATATATTTCCACCACAGAATCATCTTTTTCTACAAGTGATGATTATTCATGATGATTGTTTTTATCCATAGAGCAATATAATCATCATATAGAAAATCAAATAATCCATAAAATATTGTCTATTTATTTCTCCTGTCTATTGACATTAACCAAAACCAAATTTGTTAGTAAAATATAAGATAATTCCAAAAAATAATAAACATTATATGATGAAAAAATACATCAATATTTAAAATTCAATAGTAATACCCAAATTTCAACATAGACAATTAAAGAAATAATTTTCTTTAAAATTCCTTAAATTATTCCAAACTAATATTGAAACCCGAAATTCAGAAGGACTTGATAACATAGTCTTACAATAAAATTTTAACAGTTATATTCAAATATGATCAATCACTCTTAATGTCTCATATAAAAAATGTAATTTTATAAATACAAAATTTAAAATATATGATAAGTATTTCCATAAATAACCTAAATCAGTATAAGTGTACAATAAAATTGTAGATTCTTCTAAAATATAATTAAACCTTTAATCTTTAAATAAAATTCCATAGTATTTTATTTACCTTAATCTTATAGGATTCCCAAAATAGTTAATTTATTCCAAAATAAAATTTATCTCTTAATCACCAAATCATTTCCAAATACCAAGGTAACATATTTGATAAAACATATGTTACCAAAAACAACTTATTATTCATCTATCAAATAATTTCACTAAAAATTAAAATTCATACTAACCGCGATTTCAAAAAACAAAGAATTATGAATAGTTAAACCCATATTTTTTGATCTCAAGTTCAAATTATGATGATGCAATTTATTAAAGGGGGGATGTAAAATCTCGTGTTTTTTAAAATTAAATACTAGCATATATGATACACCACATCAAGATTAAATGAAAAATTAAATATTATTATTTAAATTTAACCATTAAAAGACAATTGTTGGAATGGAAGAAATGAATAGTATTAATTGAATTATGAAAATATTGTTTACCCATGTTTATATAAATAATTATTTTACCAATTAAATATAAATTAATGTAAAACCCTTTGTAAAATAAATGATTTTTTTTCTGAAAAAACTATTTAAATTTTTTAAAGTATATTTCTATACCAATAAATAAAGAATTCACTCTTTTTTTACTATATTAATGAAAAGTATATATAATATATTAAATATAATGTTTAAAATTAATTTTATGTGTTTTCTAGAGATAATATATAAACAAATCAAATTTTACTGATAAAATAATAAATTTTCAAAAATACAGTTTTGCTACCTTTTGATGGTGCACCTATTTTAAATATATTTTTTTAACACATTAATAAGTTATATATTAAAAAATGAAATTATTATTTAAAATTATAGTTTTAAAATTGATTTTTTTTGAATTTTTGGTGTTTTTTTGATAAGATTCATTTTTTGATGAATAATGAAAAAATAATACATTTTAATTGAAAACTACTTATTTATAGTGTTAAATTATATTTTTGAATTATTTTAAAGTATAATAAAATATTTTTATTATCCTTTAATCCAATATAGGTTATTAGAATCAATTTCTCATTTAAATTGGATATAGAAACTATGTGAATTTTAAAAACATGTTTACATTGAAATATTCTTTTCTCGATTAGTCAATAAGATTAATATTAAATTAATATTAGCCACATATTTGTTTTTAATTTGGAAAAAAATACATGGAATTAATAAATTTTATATATTTTATATAATATGATTGACTTGCTTTTTGAAAAATATGAATAGTAAATTTAGTAATTATTTTTTATTACCACGATTGAAGGTAAATCAAGTAATTAAGAGTAAAAATAATATTGCAAATATTATAAAACTACACTAAATTGTTTATTAATTTAATTTTATGAGAAATTATATACCAAATTATTACTTAGGAATATTTTACATCAACTTGGAGCCACGTGTAAGAATTTAACCTTTTTATAATATTATATTCAATGAATAGTCAAATTTGTTACACTTTTGTTTTTAACAAGTGAAATATTTTGAATATGGGGTTATAAAGATGGTCTACTCAAATATAAATATTAACTAGAAATATAAAATATTTATATACATTATTATTATTTATATATAATTTTTAGTGATAAAATAATTACTTAAAATAGTGACACAATGATGATATAATAATTTTCTCATTAATGGAAGAATCGAATAAATGTTTTAAAAAATATTAAAATAAAAATAATTTTAAACAATTAATGTTATAAAGAAGTTTTTGGATGAAATTAACGTGTTAGTGAATTTTAGAAGTATACTTTTGAATTTATCTTGTCTTTCTGGTATTTTTTTAAAAATCATGAAATGAATAGTGTCAAAATTGACAGTTATGATATTTTAAAATATAAATATTTTTATTTAACAATATAATTTTTTCGAAGATATAATATTTTGTAAAATATTTGGGATAAGTCTTATAATACCATGAATGACTCATTTATTGGTCGTTTTACATGTTATAGAAATTATATTAACCCTCAAAGTGTAAATTACATGATATCAAAATAAAACTTAAAAGGGGTTAAAACACAATGATAAGGATAAAAAAATAGTAAAACTCATATAATATTCATTGGTTATATTTTATTAGATCCAAAATTGTCATATATTTGATTTAAATCAGTTTGGAGCTATTTGAAATTGAAAATTAATTCTTATTAATTTAATACGTTGAATAATTCCAAGAGTGTTCCTCATCTCTCTTATAAAAGGGTACTCGTTCTTGTATTTTCTCCAAACATGGAAAGATATTTGGTTCAGCCATTATCTAAACAAATTTTTCCTAGAATCTATCACCACATTATCAAGGCCTTATATCAGGATGAATAGCCTCCTTAGAGGTGTTATGATTTTAATCAAAGGAGGCCATCCGAAGAAAATGTATTACATTTAATTAATTGATTTTATTTTATTTATTGTTTCTCTTCCACAAAATCATATTCTACCACGATAAAATAATAAATTTAGTTTCCTAAATATACTTAGATGTAATTATGTTAATATCATAACCTAAATCTAACTCCACTTTCATCAAATGGGAAAATAATTAACGATTGATGCGTATGTGTGAACTATCACCTCCATGAACCGATATATTTTTTTTCTATATTATCGCCTCCCAAGAAAGGTTATAATGATATAATTAATGTTTATATATGTTATTAATGTAATATTTATAATTTTAATAGGGTAATATATCATTTTTTTTCTTACCTTTTCATGCACATAAAAATGATAACTTTGTTAGTGTGTACATGTGAACTATCACCTCCACAAATAAATGTGATTAATTTTTAATCACCGAATCACATGAATAATATATATAAGTATATTTAAATTATTAATATGATATTAATTATATTATTAACATTTTGAATGGTTAAAATAATACTTACCTTATTTTAATAATTATCATTGAAAATTGGAAAAGTTACTCTTATGTATCTACGACTTACCGTCTCCATGACTGTAACATATTTCATTTTTCATATCCATATTTAATGAATAGGGGTTAAAAAAGTATATTTTATGTATAAAATTTATTATTATTTAAGAATATTATCTTGGATTGTATGAAAAAATTACCACTTTGACAGTATTCTACTTTCTAATGTCATTTTGGACTCAGGTACCTAATATCATCAAAACGTCGGCGTGAACTTAAATAATTATGTAATTGTCATAACATGGTAATAAATGATATGAAAGGAATAATAAACATTAAAAAGATTATCAGGTAAGTATAAATTAATATATTTTTATTATTCAGGAAGATAAATAATATATAAGACAAGTCAAACTCAAGGTAAGGGATTTCATCTCAATCTTTTTTCATTGAGGAATTTCTTGATTTTATGAACCATTATTATTTTATAAGGAATATATAAAACTAATATAACAATTAATATCCATATTTTATCTATAGAAGGTACTGAAGAAGGTATTATGGTCAGCACTGTAGCAGACACTATTCGGTGTTGTAATAGGTGAGACTATTCATTCATCTGGGCCTTTGGGACACCTATTTGGCCCTCAGGTCATGTAAGGATTTCAGGTCAACCAAGGCCTTTGGGACAGTTGATTATCACGTACTTCAGGCCACCTTATGAACTAAGGGCCACCCTAAGGCCTTCAAGCTACATGAAATACAGATGTACCAGTCATAATACAAGGGACAAGGCTTCAGAGGAGGATTCAGGGCAGGCACATTCCCTAGAGTAGAGCTAACTATAATTAGAAGAATGAGAGGGTATGGATTTTCCATCGGTACCGGGCTTGTGCAGCTTTTTATAAGATAGTTAAGTGACTAGCCCCGCGAAGGTGGAGTGTTTCTATCATGACATATGATGGGGAAAAGTAGTTCTATGTTGTTTTATTTTGGTGATTCTCTCTAAGACCTAGGGGTCATGCAATTGTCTCTAAGCCTTTGGGATTTGTAAAGTTTCCGACTCACCCCTTGAAAGGTGTATTATCAAAAAATAATAAAAAATGAAGGCCTTCGGGTCATTCTAACCGAACTATATAATGTTTTTTATTTCTATTTTCAATTTCATTAAAAAAATTGTCCGAAAGAAATATTTTTAGGTGTTTTATATGGAATGTTTTGGAAAATGATAAAAAGAATGTTCTATTTTTAATGTATATGGTAATTATAACTTTCTAACTGTTGTGGCCATTATTTTATTTTCATATTCCCTTGTACGGTTTCATGTTTCCTTAAATGAAAGACCATATCTATAATATTTGTTATTTTGGTATTGAAAATGGGGTTCCAATGAAAAGTAAAATTTTGTATTAAAAATTTATTTTTAAATGAAAATTGTATTTTTATATGATAATGTTGTTTATATGAGATTACAATTGTATTTAAAAGGGTTTTATGATGATTTTTTTTAAGAAATGTTTCTAGAGCATTATAGGAAATGAATGATCCTCATATAGCTTATACGATGGGATGATCCCCATTATAGCTAATGGGTGAGCCCAATATAACTTATATGAAGGGATAAGCACAATTATAGATCATGAGTGAGCGTGATATAGCTTATGCGATGGGATGAGCCCCATTATATCTCATGGGTGAGCATGATATAGCTTATACGAATAAATGAGCTACATTATAGCTCACTAGTCAGCCTGATATAGCGTATACGACGGTTGATCCCCATTATAGTTCTCTATTTCATTGGAATTCAGTCATATTATTATTCAAATAGAAAGGGTTTTGAAAGGGTTTTATGTATATGATACTCTAATTCATGTAAATGAGATTTAGTTAATTTTTATGGGGTTTAATGATTTTATTTGAAAAAAATGTTTGTTTTTTTCCTTGTAAAAATGTTTTATTTCTAATTCTAAATGAACATCGAGGATGAAGGTAAACATTATATGAGTTTTAATTCTTTTATTGAACTAAAAATATTTTTTATTTTTTAACATTCACTAATATTTTTTACTCACCCCACATTTTAAAATGTTTTTCATAGGTCTTAATATTAATAAGGGAAAAGAATATTTCCGGATGAAAGAATTGTATATGAGTCATAAAAGGAAATCAAGTTTTATTTTAAAAGGGTTTAATTTGGTAAAAAATGTATACTTAGTATAAGTGTCTGCATATAATGAATGTGTATAATTTGTTGGAGTTTGTACCAATTATCTAAAAATCTAAAATACAAATATCATTGAATGTTAATTATAGTTTAAAAGAAACTTGGATATGTAATTTTTTAGTTGAAGTACTTAGAGTTTGAAACCCATAAACATTTCCTTAAAAAGATACCTTGGTACCCAGAAAAGGTGGTCATCATTTAAAAAATACCATTATCTTACCTTTTAAAAATCAAACTATTTTCATAAAAACTCATAAAAAAGAAAATAAAAGATAAGTAAAAACTTTGGGACCTATGTGAACTATAATAGGATAACCATGAGGTAAAATTAAAAACATTTCATTCTTGTAAATGGAATAACCATACGGTCTAATTCCATACATATCACCCTTACTAACTGAATAGTCATATAGACTACATCCATACATAATTAATTGGAGGTTATTACTTAACCACCTATCCTGGGTTTACCACTTAAGCACATACCAAATGTTCAAGTACCATTATACAATCACAACACAAAAATACATGAAATTTCCAACATGCCTTGTAACACCCCAAGTTTCCATAGTAAGTTTCCCTTTGAATAATTTAATAACTTGCATTGTACGCAAATTTGAGATTCTAACACACCGTGACCAATCAAACTAGTCATTATGAATAAAAAATACCAACTTTTCAAAATTTTATAAATTTTATTTTTCAAAATGGGTATCATTTTTGAATTCTGAATTTCAAAATTATCTTAGGTTGAATTCTTCGTATTTTTCTAAAAATGATCAATTTTTGATTAATCGTGAAAAACACTGCGTTATTGGTTAAAACTAACTTTTTATTTAAATAATTATTTATATTATTGAAATTTATTTGAGACAGAATATATACATAATACCTACATGTTTTCAATTAAATTCATTGGATTCATTTCATAATAAGTTTTGATATATAAAAATTTTATTAAACTTTTTACCGTCTTTTACCCACCTCCTAGGAGCATTTGAAAATTTTCATAAAACATAATTTTACCACTTATGTCAGTTAAATTTTAAAAGTCCTAGAGACATGGTGAATATTAGTAAGTATAATTTGGTTCAATAAGATGAAATTTATTTTTGGTGAATAGTATCTTTTGACTTTTATTTACCACAGTTAAAAGTAAATATGGTAATTATGGGTAAAAATGATATCATAATACCCTAACACATGTTTTAAATCTATTGGATAAGTATAAACAGACCATAAAAAACATTATAAAAATATATGACCCTCTTTGGTCTACTTGGATTAGATTAAGACATTTAATATTATTTTATTTAAAGAAGAGTTAAAAGCGTTAAATTCAAAGTTCAATAACTAAACCATTTTTAATATAGGGTTAAACAGTAGATAAACTAGATTATAAATATTAATTAGAAATATAAAAATATTTCCTACATAATGGTATTTTATTTATAATTTTTAGATAATAAATAATTTAATTTATTTATGACACAATGATGATGCAGTAATTACCTTATTAATGAAATATTATAATAATTAATATTATAAATATCCAAATAAATGTAAATTGAGACTTATAATGTATTAAAATAAATTTATAGTTTAATACGACATGATAGGGTTGGTTAAATAAATTTTATTCTAAGTGATAATGTTTTAATGGATATCAAAATAATAAAATACTAATTAGTGTCAAAAATGTAATATTTGAGTTTTTTTAAAAAATACAATATTATTAATTGATATAATATTTTTAAAAATATATTTTTTAGCCAAAAGACATAGATAAGGTTATATATATTAATAATTAACCAATAGGGGTTCTCTTGGAAGTTTATAGTAATTTTATTAACCATATAATATAAAAATACAAAGAGACATGGTAAATGTCAAACTATTTTACTAAGAGTTAAATCTACAAGGCATGGTTAATATAGTGACTTAAACCTATATAAAACCTATTGGTTGAGAGGTTTTATACACATAAATACCTTATCCTACAAATAAATCATTTTGGAACCATTATAAACCAAAAATTATTTTATTATAAAATAATATTTCAAGCTTTTCCTAGAGTGACCTCCACCTCTCTTATAAAAGGGAAATTCCCTTTCTCTTAATTTCACACCTCCAAAGACATTTTTATAGGAAAACCCTCCCCAAATATCCTCAAAACTTTCCTACCTTTATCCTAGATGAATTTTTTTTGTCAGAAATACAACTTATGGAGCCATTTTGATCAAATCAAAATGAGGAACCCAAAGAAGAGATAAATATTTCATCACCACTTTCAAGTTCTTTTCTTCCTCCACTTCCACTTTCTTTGTGGTTTCCATTATCAAATAATAACTCTAGTATATTATATATAATTTTATTTTATTGTCAAAATAGTTCAACCATATTCATTATTCTATCCGTCCTATAAATGACAAAGTCACCATAGGTGTGTATGTACGACTTACCGTCTCCACGTCGTGGTGTAGTTTGTTATTCAAACACTTCATTATTTAGATGGTTATAATAATGAGTATAACAAATGTATATAATAAATATAACATGTAAATGATTCTGTATATATAATATAACATCCAATTATATATGATATCTCAATCAATATAATTATATTGTCACTTGTGCGTACGTACGGATTACCGTCTCCACGAACACGATGAGATTCATTTCCACATCATAACCATTCAAGAATAATTTTCATTTGATGACTAAAAATAATGTTTATGAAAATAATATAATCAATTATATGAATCAAATACATCTTATCCGTAACAATCATGGCTTACGTTACCAAGCATATAAAGGAAAACGAATTAGGTAACACCCAAAATGTTGATACTACTGAAATATTATTAACAAAGCAATATTATAATATCATATATGATATCATATTTATGTATATAGTTCTTGTATAATTTAATAAAAATGATTTAACTATTATATAGGATGTTAACGTACCCTTGAACAAGGAAATGTACAAGGTAAGGTTTAATTTTACAATCTCTTTATTAGCCAAGGTTGTTTTTACGTAAGTATCTACTGGGACCTCTTTATCATCCACCTCCATACTTTCTTAAAAAATGACTTTAAAATCATTTTTACTATTTACTAGACAATGGGTTAAATTATTTTATTCCCTTATTTGACCTTATATGTTTTGAATGGAATCTTTCTGTCGTTTTCTAAATAAGTTACTTGATGACCTTTTCGACAAAATTAAGGTAATAATGTTTTTTAACTTATACGGAGGGTGCATCTATTTTCCACAATATAACATCATAGAAGCTTCACTTAATAGATTATAAAAATATTTTAAAAATAAATGTTTTCTTTTATAATAATGTGACTCTTAATTGGTTTCAAAATAGAAGGAGTTATTTCTTTCAAATAGTTTTCATTTCATCTATGTCAACATCCATTGATGGATTTTAATCTTGTTTGAAGTAGATTTATTATGATACAAATATTCTATATTGTATTAAAGGATGTGTGATATGTTTGACTATGGATGTTTTATTTTTATACCATTCATATTTTATGATTAAAGTGTTGACATTTCTTATGCTAGTTTTAATAAGAATATTTATGTTACGTTTCAACCTTTTTATATGAGGAATGTATTGGACCTAGTATGTGATGGGTGGAGCCCGCTATAGCTCCTCAGTACATTGGTAAGTCTCATGAGACAATTAGACGTGGAATTGGCCAAGGCCTTTCCAAATTTGATATATTGTTTTGGCCGAGGCCTAAATCATTTGTAGATGTCTTGGTCGAGGCCTTGAAAGGATGTTTCAGAATGTATGACATTATACATTCCCTCATTATGAAAATAAAAATGACGATTCATATGGTTATTCGACTAGTAGAATACCCATGACTATGTTTTATTGTGGAATTATTTACTCAGCTCATATTCCCACCATAAAGTGTTCATGTTTATTTTTTGTAAAGGAATGTGTTTTTAATTATTCATCATGCCTAATTTTTATGTTATCTTCTATGGTATTACTTACCCTTACTGAGTATTTGATCTCACCCATTTCTTATTTTTCATTTTCTAGGATATGAATAAGTTAGTTATGAGTGACATGCATGCATAATCTATAAGACTTGGATGTTTCTAATGGAACAAATTAGTGTTTTAATACTTTTCAAGTTGTAATGTTGAACTTATGTATGTATCTTGTTTCAAATAATATTAAATAGATCGGTCATTCGAGACATGATTCCTTTTATCAAGCTAATTTTATGTAATAAAGCACTGAATCTAGGTAAATGGGGTCGGGGCATTATAGTTGGAATCAAAGGAATTTTATTAAAAACATTGGAAACTTGATTTAGAAAAAGTTTTATTATAGAACATTACCCTAAGATAGAATTTGAGTATTAGTATAGAAGAACTTCCTTGAATTTTGGTACTATAGAGATTTTGTTAGTTTTTCAAAAAATACATCCCAATATAGATATGAGCTGTAAGATGCGGCTCTAGAATACATATACCTAGGGGTAAAACCTGAGAACACTTCTTTGAGCTAGACTTGAATGGGAATTAGTGCAAGACAACGGGCCTTGTTGCACTCTTCGTTACGGCACTCCCAGGGGATATGCTTAAGATAATTATCATTTTCTTTACAAAAAATTAAGAAGGATTTAGGAATATATACCTCCTCAAAGAAGACATTTTTATGATTATGGATTATATCCATAAACTATTCAATTTATGTTAAGTGTTTTACAAGTCTGGAAATATGTATTGCGGTTTATAAACTAATCTACTGTATTCCATTGTATAGAAATGGCATAAAATGGAAGGAATTAAAACAACATCAATTCACATAATTCATATATGTATTTCCCTCATACTTAAGATTCTTATAGAAAATATGGTGAAGTAATTGGTGCTGATCAGCTCATCACCATATTATAACAACTCACACATGTTATGAATAATAACCTTACTCGTATGGAGAACCCTGATCCACAATGTGGATGATCAATGTTAGACCACTTCAGGAGGCAACAACCACCAATATTTAATGGGTCTACATATCCTTTTTTAGTTGAATAATGGATAAGTTCCTTAGAGACAATATTTCAAGATTTGGGGAGTCGCAAAAGGGAAAAAAGTTTTCAAGGAATTTTTTTGCCTCACCGGAGATGCACATCAAAGGTGTTCATTAATTCAAAACACAATGGCGGACGAAGAATTATCAAGTCTGGAATGAAGAGAGTTTAAAGATCTTTTCTTATAAAAATATTTCCTCATGACCATTGAGTGGATATGGAAAAGGCAATTTCGGAGTATGATATAAAAAGAGGGTAAAAATGTCGCAAAGTATAAAGATAACATTACAAGGATAGAAATTAATGCTGCCGATTATATATATAACCCAAGAAGTAAGATTGATCATTTCATTGATGGGTTAAAACCATTTATCTAGAGAGCATTAGTCTCACAATCATTATCATCATATGAAGATATTGTATCATGTGCTATCAAGAACGAAAAGAAATTCTCAAAGTCTTATGACTTTAAAGAAAATAAACAGAAGAATATATCTGATAAACACTCTAGGAAAGGAAATAAGGAAATGGGGAAGAATGGAAGAGTTGAATATCTACCCTGTGATAATTTTTGAAAAAAACACCCTGCTTCAAGTCTAAAAGGAAAAATATTATGATAAAAATGTGGACAGAAAGGACATCTTTCTAGTGATTGTAAGAAGAAAGAAGCAACAAATGTTCAGTGATACAATTGTAGGTAGATGATACATTATGAAAATGAATGTCCAAAGCATCAGGGAAACATACCATAGAAAAGGCCAAGGGATCAAGGCCAAGGTTATGCGATCACTACTACTGAGGTTGAAGCTCCGAAAGACTTGGTAGAAGGTAATTTATCGGTTTCCTCAAGTTTAGCCAATGCTTTATTTGATTCTAGATCATTGTATTTTTTCATAGCTTCCCAATTTTGTATGAAAATTATATATTTCCAATTTTATTTAACAAGGGAGTTTTCAGTCAAAACTCTTAAGGAAAGTATCATTGCAACAATGTTTTGTGAATCAGTCCCCATTAAGGAATATAAATGATATTTATCTGCTGATCTAATCATCATACCCATGATTGAATTTTATATAATCCTTGACATCGATTGGAGTTTGGACCATGATGGGAAAATTTATTGTAAGAAGAAGGAGGTTATAATTCTAGATTATGATAAGGAGTACCTTATATTTATAGCAGAAATGTCACCATTTGATTCTTATTTAGATCCACCCACAATATCTCTACTAAATTCAATCATTGGGGAGGATAAAAATGAAATAATTATGCACGAGGAGAAGAATGTTCGAATAGAGGACATACCTATTGTGCAAGAATATGTTGATGTGTTTCTAGAGGATTTACCAGGACATCCTCGAGAATGAGAAATTAAGTTTTCCGTATATTTAATTCCTAGTTCAAGGTCCATATCAATGAACCCTTATAGAATGGACACTGTGGAATTAATGGAACTAAAGAAACACCTCGAGGAATTGAGTAATAAAGGATTTATTTTCCCTAGTGTTTTTTATGGGGAGCCCATATCCTTTTTGTTAAGAAAAAAGACTGATCTATAAGGTTGTACATTGACTACAGTTATATCAATGCTATAACAATAAAGAACAAGTACCCCTACCTCGCATTGATGATTTATTCGACCTACTTCAGGGAGATCAATATTTTTCAAAGATTGGCCTTTAATCTAGATATCATCATTTGTGTGTGAATAAGAAAGGCAATTTGAAAACATGATTTTGAACCAGGTATAAGCATTACATGTTTATAGTAATGCCTTTTGGATTGACTAATGCACCCTCTATCTTCATGGATCTAATGAATATAGTTTTCAATGATTATCTTGATCAATTTGAAGTGGTATTTATTGATGAAATTTTACAATACTCTAAAAGCTACGAAGATCATGAAAATCACTTGTGCATTATTTTAAAGACTCTTAAAAGAAATGAATTATAAGGGAAGTTTAGAAATTGTGAATTTTGGCCATAAGAGATTTTATTTCCTATCCATATTATCTCTAAGGATGAAATATCTGTTGATCCTTCAAAGACCAAAGAAATCAAAGAATGGCCAGCACCAACGAGTATAACTGAGGTGCACATTTTTATTGGTTTTGGTAGGATATTATAGACGTTTCATTTAGAATTTTTCATGGTAGGAAAACCCATTAAGAAAGATCACACGTAAAGGGGTTAAATTTGTTTGGACAAATAAGTGTGAAGAATTTTTTGAATAACTGAAGAGAAAATTAGTCAACTCTCCTATATTGACTCTACCATCAGGGAACAATGAGTTTGTTATTTACAGTGATTCTTCAAAGAATGGACTTGGTTGTGTTCTTATGAAAAATTATATAGTTATTTTCTATGCATCACGACAGGTAAAAATTCATGAGAAAAATAATCCCACTCATTATCTTGAGTTAATAGCAGTAATATTCGCTCTGAAGATATGGAGACACTATCTCATTGGTGAAAAATGTGAGATTTATACTAATCACAAGAGTTTGAAGTATATTTTCTCACAAAAAGAACTAATCAGGAAAAAAAGTAGATGGCTTGAACTACTCAAGTATTTTTATTACACAATACAATACCACCTGGGGAAGGAAAATAATGCGGTAGATGCTTTGATCAGAAAGGATCATGGAGTTTTGAACAAGATGATAGTTGAAAGGGACCCTATTTTCTTAGATATAGTAAAGATGGATATAAGAATAACCATGGAAGGTGAAACATTAATAATTTTTTCAAATGGTATCCAAACCATCTTTACTAGAAATTATAAAAAATTCTCAGACTGATGAAGAGGAGTTTCAAAAAAAGATTAAAGATGTAAATGATGGAAGATTGAGTGACTTCATATATGAAGATAGAATTTTGAAATTCGGGAAGAGAAATGGTGTTCCCTATATACCTGATCTAAAAAGGGAATTTTTTGATGATGCTCATCACTCCAATTTCTCTATACACCCTGGGAGAACCATGATGTATATAGATTTGAAGGAACATTTTTGTTGGGAGAAAATGAAAAAGGAGATTTCTGATTTTGTGTGAAGATGTATGGTTTTTCAATAATTGAAAGCTGGAAGACAACATCATAGAGGAGTCATGAAACCTCTTCCCATACCTGAGTGTAAATGAGATGATATTATGATAGAGTTTGTCATGGGGCTACCGAAGACTCATAGAAGAAGTGATGCAATATAGGTCATTGTTGGTCGTCTTACCATGTCAGCACATTTTCATGATATAAGAGAAGATCTACCACTTGAACATTTAGAAATACTATATATTAATTAATTTGTAAGACTTCCTGGAGTACCCCTATCGATTGTTCCATGAGCATGATCCCTATTTTACATCATGATTCTAGAAAAGTCTTTAGAAATCCTTGGATAATGAAATTAGTTTGAGCACTGCCTACCACCCTCAAACTAATGGACAATCATAATGGACTATTCAAATCTTAAAAGACATGTTGAGATCTTTCTCACTTGACTTTAAAGGTATGTGAGATCAATATTTACCTCAGGTAGAATTTTCCAATAATAATATCTTCCATTAAAGTATTCTGATGGCACCATATGAAGAAATATATGGAAAGATATGTCGCACACCAACTTGATGGGATGATGTTGGTGAAAGAAAACTCGTAGGCCCAGAACTTGTTGAGGAAACGATGGAAACAGTGAAGGTTATCCAACCCCACATCAAAGAAGCTCAATGTTGTCAGAAGAGCTATGCCGATAACCAAAGGAAGGATTTGGAATTTCATGCAAGACATCAATTTTTCTTGAAGTTATCTCCATGTAAGGGAGTTATACGATTCGGTAAGAAGGGTAAATTAAGTCCAAGGTACATCAGACCTTTCAAAATTCTAGAATGAATTTGGGTTGTATCTTACTGTTTGGCAATGCCACTAAGTCCCTCCAATGTTCATGACGTGTTTCATGTATCACTATTGAGAAAATACATGCCTGACCCAACACATGTACTCACCTATGAGGAAATTGAACTGGAACATGATCTTTCTTATTGTGAATATCCTATCAAGATTCTTGAAACCAGAGAACAAGTGTTGAGAAGCCAGACAACTCGTCTGGTAAAAGTTCTATGGAGAAACCATAAGATGGAAGAGGCAACGTGGGAACCATAGGAACTTATGATGAAGAACCACCCAAATCTTTTTTTCCAGTAGAATTTTAGAAATTTCAAGGACTAAATTATTTGAGGGATGGAAGAATGTAACACCACAAGCTCCATGGTATGTTTCCCTTTGAATAATGTGATAGCTTGCATTCTACGCAACTTCAAGATTCTAATACACCACGACCAATCAAACTAGCCATTATGAATAATAATACCCACCTTTTGAAATTTAATATATTTCATTTTTCAAAATGGACTTCATTTTTAAATTTGAAATATCGAAATTAGCTTACGGTGAATTTTTGGTATTTTTCTGATAACTTTTAATTTTTGATGAATAGTTAAAACACTACATTATTGGTTAAAACCGACTTTTTATTTAAATAATTATTTATATTATTTAAATTTATTTTAGGTAAAAATAGATACATAATACCTATATATGTTCAATGTAATTCATTGGAGTCATTTTATAATAAGTTTAGATATATAACAATTTTATTGAACTTTTTACCGTCTTTTACCCACCTCTTAGGAGTATTTGAAAATTTTCATAAAACATAATTTTACCACCTATGTTAGTTTAATTTAAAAAATCAAAGATACATGGTTAATATCAGTAAGTAAAATTTGGTTCAATAAGATAAAAATAATTTTTGGTGAATAGTAACTTTTGCCTTTTATTTACCACAGTTATAAGTAAATAAGGTAATTAACGGTAAAAATGATATCTTAATTACCCTAAGACATGTCCTAATTCTATTTTATAAGTATAATTCGACCAAGACCAACCTTAGGAATAAAATATTACCCCATTAGGTCCACATGTATTTGATTAGGACATTTATTATTATTTTATTTAAAGAAGGGTGAAAAGAGTCAAATTCAATGTTTAATAACTAATCTATTTTTAATATAGGGTTACACATAAGATAAATTCAACTATAAATATTCAACAGAAATATAAAAATATTTCATACATAAGGGTATTTTATTTATAATTTTTATATATTAAATAATTTAATTTATTTATGACAGAGTGATGATGCAGTAATTATCTTATTAAAGAAATATTAAAATAATTAATATTATAAAAATCCAAATAAATTTAAATTGAGAATTATAATGAATTCCACTAATTTTATAGGTTAATAAGACATGTTAGGATTGGTTAAATAAATTTTACACGAATTGATAAAGTTTTAATGACTTTCAAAAAAATCAAATACTAAATTGGGTCAAAATTGACCTAATTGAGTTTTAAAAAAAAATACTATATTATTTATTGATATAATATTCCTAAAAATTTAAGGATTATAAATAAGACTTATATGAGGTTATATATATTAATAATGAACTACTTGGGGTTCTCTTGGAAGTTTATAATAAGTTTCTTAACCATATATTATAAAAATACAACGAGACATGGAAAATGTTAAACTGTTTAACTAAGAGTAAAATCTAAAAGATAAGGTTAATATGGTGACCTAAACCTGTCTAAAACCTATTTTGGGAGGTTTTTGATCCATACACACCTTATCCTAAAAAATCATTTTTGAGCCATTAGAAACCGAAAATGATTTTATTATAAAATAATATCTAAAGATTTTCCTAAAGTGACCCTCAACTATCTTATTAAAAGGTACTTCCCCTTCTCTTAATTTCACACCTCCAAAGACATTTGGATCATCCAAACCCTGAAAAAATATGCTCCCAACTTTTCTACCTTCATCTTAGAGGCCTTTCATTGGTTATAAAGCCATCCTAAGGATTCCTTTGGATCAAATCAAAAAGAAGAACCCAAAGAAGAGGTAAATATTTCATCACCTCTTTCATGTTCTTTTCTTCTAACACATTCTCTTTCTTTGTGGTTTCCATTATAAAATAATAAATCCCATATATTCTATATACTATGATTTTATTATAAAAATATTAAAACCATATTCATTATTCTATCCATCCTATAATTGACAAAGTCACCATACCTGTATACGTACGACTTACCGTCTCCACGTCATGGTGTAGTTTGTTATTCAAACAATTAATTATTTAGATGGGTATAATAATGAGTATAACTCATGTAAATAATAAATATAAAATTTTAATAATTCTGTATATATGATATACCAACCAATTACATACTATTTCTCTATCAATATAATGATATTTTCGCTCGTGCGTACGTACGAATTACCGTCTCCATGAACGCGATGAGATTCATTTAAACGTCTTAACCATTCAAGAATAATTATAATTTAATGACTAAAAATAATGTTTATGAACATAATATCATTCTGTATATGAATCAAATACATCTTATCCATAAAAAACATGGCTTACATAACCAATTATATAAAGGAAAATGAATCAGTTTACACTTGAAATGATGATACTACTGAAATATTATTAACAAAGAAATATGAGAGGATCATATATGATATCATATTTATGTATATAATTCTTTTATAATTTAATAAAAATGATTTAACTATTATACATGAGGTTAACATACCGTTGACCAAGGAAAAGTACAAGGTAAGAGTTAATTTCAGAATCTCTTTATTATCCAAGGTTGTTTTTACGTAAGTTTCTACTAGGACCTCTTTATCATCCACATACATGTTTTATTAAAAATTTATTTAAAAATATTTTTACTATATACTAGACTATGGGTTAAATTCATTTAAACCCTTATTTTACCTTATATGTTTTGAATGGAATCTTTCCATCGTTTTCCAAATAAGGTACTTTATAACCTCTTCGACAAAATTAACGTAAGACTGTTTTTTTAACTTATATGGTGGGTGCGGCTATTTTCCTCCATATAAAATCATTGAAGCTTCCCTTACAAGCTTATTTGAATATTTTCAAAATATATTATTTCTTTTATAATTACGTGACTCTTAAATGGGTTTAAAATAGGTGTTATTTCTTTTAAATAGTTTATATTTCATCTATGTCAACATCCTTTGAAGGATTTTAAACTTATCTGAAGTTGATTTATTATGATACAAATCTTTCATATTGTATTAATGTTTTTGTGATATGTTTGATTGTGGATGTGTTATTTTCATACCATTCATGGGTTATGGTTAATGTATTGACATTTCATATGATAGTTTTAATATGAATGTTTATGTTATGTTTCAACCTTTTTATATGAAAAATGTATTGGACTTAGTAACGGGGGTAGACTACTATAGATCCTCGGTACATCGGTGGGTCTCATGAGACAATTAGACATGGAATTGGACGAGGCCTTTCCCAATTTGAAATTTGGTTTTTGTTAAGGCCTAAATCATTTTTAGACCTCTTGGCCAAGGCCTTGACCAGATGATTCTGAATGTCCAACATTATACATTCCCACATTATTAAAATAAAAATGATGGTTCATGTGGTTATTTGATTAGTAGAATACCCATGACTATGTTTTATTACGGTATTATTTTCTCAGCTTATATTCCTTCCATAATGTATTCATTTTTTTTATTTGTAAAGGTGTGTGTTTTTAAATATTTACCATTCTTATGTTTTTGTAATCTTTTGGTGTATTACTTACCCTTACTGAGCATCTGTGCTCACCCATTTCTTATGTTTCATTTTCCCAGGATATGAAGTTTTTAGTTATGAGTGACATGCATGCATAATCTAGGAGACTTGCATGTTTCTAATAGAACAAATTAGTGTTGTATTTTCTTTCAAGTTGTAATATTGAACTTATATATATATCTTGTTTCCAATAATAATAAATTGATGGGTCTTTCGAGACATGATTCCTTGTATCATGCCAATGTTATGTAATAAAGCACCGAATATGGGTAACTGGGGTTGGGGTGTTACGTGCCCCCATAACATTTTATTTTCACCTATAGAAAAACATTTCATGTTATTAGATAACTAATTAGATTTAAAATCCCAAAATTTAAAAGGATTTGTAACATATTATTATAAGATAAATTTTAACATTTATATCTAAATAACATCAATCACTCTTGAAGTCACATACCAAAGATTAATTTCCCTAGTAATCTTTAATATATGATGACCATTTCCATAAATCCACATAAGTCCAAAAAACATCATAGATTATCCCAAAATATAATTCAATATTCATTCCTAAAAAATGTCATATTATTATATTTACATTATTCATATAGAATTCCCAAAATATAGAATGTCTTACAAAACAATATTAGTCACTTGATCACCAAATCATTTCCCAATCTCAAGGTTATCTATTCGATAAACAATATGTACCCAAAATCAACAGACTCTTATTCTATAAAATCAATTAACTAAAAACTAAAATTCATACTAAACAAGACTTCATGTAGGCCAGTGCTAGGAAATGCACCATTGTCACCTTATGTTTTTGTTTTTGATTTCTGCAGCCTTTTCAGACATGATGCGTTATTACCCATCCTATGTGTTGTCTTTTTTTATAAAACTATATAATTCTTATGACATTCAAGAAGTATTATAATGTCCTAAAAATAACCATAATAAAATTTTAAAATCAATTTTTTCCTCATACCTTTCATTTTCACCCCAAAAAAGTAATAAACCATAATTACCTCAAAAATAATTGTCTCCAAAAATACTATTAGTCACCTTAAAATTTCATAACATAATTTCGCAAAAGGGTATATAAGGAATTAATTTAGATAAACCATTTTTATAATCTATATAGATCTTACAAATTTTATATAATGATCATGTAACATATCATTAATTAAACACTTTCATCATTAAACCCTTTGAATAAATATTTTAATCCCATATGTAAACACATTCAGATCAAAATACCATTTTATTTCCAGAACCCATTTTCAATACAAAGACACCATTTCCATTGAAAAACAATTTCACTACTAAAATACCCAAAAAAGATAAAGATGGTTTTTTATTTAAGTAAATATGAAATCTTAAAAACGAAAATGACAATCAAATAATGGCCACGATGGTGGAAAATTCTTCAGCATCATATGCATTAAGAATAAAACATTACTTTATCATTTTCTAAAACCTTATATATAAAACACATAAAAAGTTTACTTTTTAAAAACATTATATGAAATTAAAAACAAACATAAAATTTACCATGTAATAATTTTATATGCATATAAATAAAGATGTAAAATAATATATAGAATATTGACATGGAGAAAATATTTTGATAATTAAATCTGTAAATATTCAAAGTGTCTCATACCACTCTGAACATTTAAGTCATAATCTCAAATAAAGAATAAATTTAAAAATCATAAAATTACATCAGTATAGATGAAATATGGATATTAAATTTTATATTAGCTTTATATACACCTTATAAAAGAATAAAGGTGCATATAATCAAGAAATGTCTCAATGAATGGAGATTGAGAGAAAATTCCCTTACCGTGAGTCCAACTCATCATGTAATATATTTATATTCCTGAATAATAAAATTAGGACAATTATTTAATTAATTTATAAACTTACTCAAGTTTATTATTAATTTTAATTCACTTATTACAATGCTTGTAGAAAAATACATAGGTAATTATGTTTACATCAGGTGTTTTGACCAAATTCGGTTCATGTGTTAAAAACGTATTCGGTAGGTTGATATGGTCGAATGGGTCATTATAAAAACATATAAATAATGATAATAATGAAATAATTACCATATTTATATAACAATTATACTTTTAAAACCAATAATTTAGGAAAAATTAACCAATATTAAAATCATGGAGACGGTAGTCCATACTTACACATGAGTAACATTTCCATTTTTCAATGATAATTATAGAAAAATGTAAGTAAAATTATATAATTATATAATTATAATTATATCATAAATACAATTTTATTTAATAATATGTACTTATATATATATAATTCTTTTAATGTAAATGTAATCACATCACGATGAGGAGGTGGTAGTCCACATGTCCACAAACGATGTTATCACATTTTTATTTTGTGAAAAGGTTAATAAAGAAAGAGATATATTATATTTCTCTTAAAGTAATTATGCCTTGAATAAGATATATATTTATTTTATATCACATAAAATTAAGTAATCACACCCTTAATAATTTCTATGTATTGTGTGATTGAATCACATCGTTTTGAAGAGACGGTGGTCCACACATCCACAACTTAAATTATCATATTTTCAAATAATGGAAGGCATGAAGGTGTGTTTTATAATATAATAATATAATATTAAAGACATCATAAATATCACGTATAAAATATAATATTTTGTTTCTATTATAATTTCTCCAATGGTAGGTGGTAATGAAAAAATGAACAATCATTATTCTGTGAGGTGGTCGTTTATCGTACACACGAACGATAATTTCATTACCCATTAGATGGAAGTGTATATAAGTGTAGGTAAAATAATTAATATAAAAAAATATAAAAATATTAATTATAATGAGGTTATAATATAAACATTAAATAAAAATAATTGAGTAGGTTCAAAGAAGATATAAAACAAAAACACTTAATTAAAAACCATACATCTTATTCGAATGATATCATTTCATTAACACCATAATAACTTTAAGGATGATTTTATACCTAAAATAAATCATCTATAATGTTTTTAGGGATTCTAGGAAGCTATTTGGGTAGATATTTGATGATAAAATAGGTTTCTATGTGTGAATAAAAGAGAAGAATTATTTCCCTTTTATAGGAGAGGGGAGGGACACTCTTGGAATTATTCAAAATATTAAATTAATATAAATTATTTTTCTAATTAAAATGGCCACCAAATTATTTATATCTAATATAATATGATTTTGGATTTAATTCCATTCATACAATGAAAATTAGATACGTTTTGATTATTTTTTAATCTTTATATTCTTGTCTTAACCCCATTTAATTCTTATTGTGATATCATGTAATTTACAATTTGAGGGTTAATATAATTACTAATTCCAAATGAACAATAAATGAGATATTAATGACATGATAAGAATTATCCTGAATATTTAGTCGAATCTTATATTTTTATAAATTTTATATCGTTTAATAAAATATTTTCTATTTTATATTATCATTTGTCTCAATTTTGACACTATTCATTTCTTGACTTTTTTTACATATTCTAGTGTTTTTGAACTAGAATTTTCATTTAATCATATTTTCAATTTAGAGTTTTATAAAATTAGGAAAATATTTTAAAAATAAAAACTATATATTAAAATTTGACACATATACTCAATATCAAACCTTTCTACTAAAGAAACCATTTTAAAATAAAACATGGTATCTTTTCTTAACACATCTTCCATAATTTCATTCTGACAAGTTATTTTTCCTTACCAATATTTAATCCCTAAATTTTAAAACATTGGGAGAGCGAAAAAGCTTAGTAAGGGATATAAAAATAAAGAACACCATTTTCTAGTGAAATTCAAGAAATTTAATGTTCATTGAGTGAATTAAACAAAACATTTTCACATGAATAACACAAATAAGTTTTTATCAAATAAAATAATTAAAACCAATAGTATGAAATTAAAATAACTATAGGTGAATTAGATAATCATATGCAAAAATCACTTTCAAAAACATTTCAATTGGAAAAATGATACATCTGACTTCCATTGCAATGGAGATCCATAATGGGGATTACCCCTCATATAAGCTATATCGGGCTCACCCATGAGCTATAATGAGGATTATCCATTCGTATAAGCTGTAACAATCTCACCCAGGAAATTTCCAATTACCAACACATAAAATCTTTTAATTTTCAACATTTAACTCATAAAATTTTATTTTCACCCAAAAAACATATAAATTTATTTAAATAACCAATCTATTTTGAAAACCCATTGAAAACATTTAAAAAGAGATTTTTGAATCAAAGTGTCCCATACCACTTTGAAATATTTGAGAGAAATTAAAAAATTTAACATTTTAAAAAATTCACATAAATATAAATAAAATCATAATAATTATTTTTAAATCATGGACCTTAAAGAAAATGTTTTAGAAAAATAAACATTTAAAACATTTAAAATGACATTTTTGTTAAAGACCCTGTTATCTTGAGTTAAACCCATATCATATATTCTATATCTTGCTAAATAATAAAAATAAGTTCATTTATACATTATATTGAAATTTTTCATGTTTATTATTCATTTTATATCATTTATTACCATGTTATAACAATTACTTAATTATTTAATTTCACTAGGATGTTTTGACGATATTTGGTACTTGAGTCCAAAATGACATCAGTAAGTTGAATACTATTAAAGCCGTATTTAGTCCATCCTATCTAGAATAATATTAATTAAATAATAAATAATTTTTATATATCAATAATAATTTCAAATCCATTCATTAAATATGTATATGAGACCTGAAATACATTACAATCTTAGAGATGGTAAGCCCTATATACGCGTGAGTAACATTTCTAATTTTCAGTGATCATTATAGAAAGAAGGTAAGAATTATTGTATCTTTCTATACAGATCATAATACCATTAATATATATAAGATATTAAATATAATGTTCAAAATTCATATTATGCATTTTTTATAAATTATAAAAGAATAAATTCAATTTTACGGATAAAATGAGTATTTTTCTAAAAATGATGTTTCGAAAATTTTTAATGGAAAAAAAAATTTTAAATCTAGTTTGTGAAAATTTTAATAATTATATTTTAAAAAATAATCTTCTTATTTTTTTCTATGAATAATGTGATTCATGATAGCTTTTACTTCTCGGTCAGTGGGGGTTTATCACTTATTCTTGCTACTGTGTGTAATGAAGAAATATTGAGGAATATTTTTTTTTATTAAACTCATTTTATGACTTTTCTCTCTTGAAATAGATATGTTTCAAGGGAAAATTCAGCCCTTAATATGGATTATTTGATGTTTTATGTAAGGAACCAATTTTTGTATGATTAAATGAAAATTCTGATGGAGCTTCAAGAGGTAGTCTGGGGCTCTCTGGCTGTGGTGTTGTCTTCAGAAATCATAAAGGGTGTGTTTTTGATGTTTTCATGGTTCTTGGGGAATTAATTATTCACTTCAGTCTGAAATGATTGGAATTATCATTGTGGTGGAACAAGCTGCGAATTGTGGATGGTATAATTTATGGATCAAGAGAAATTCTACTATTGTTGTATCTACCATCAGGATGGGTCTTTCTCACTTGTATCAGAAGATAACTAATGGTTGGATTAAGTGTTTGGATACTCTATTTTCCTTCAATAAAATTATAATAACAATTTATAGGGAATAAAATATTGTTGCTGATGGTCTTGAAAATAAAGGTGTCAATGGAGTTGATTTTTCTTGGTATGATCATGTTCCTGATGATTTTCTTCCTTTTCAAATAAAGGATTGTGATAAGTCTCCCATTTTTGGACTTGTGTAAGATGTATATTATATTTAATATTAATTTGGTTTTAAAATGTTATTTGTGCTATATTAATTCATATTTATTGATTCTTAAGATTTCTTCTCATCTCTGGTTGATGCTGATATGAATGGTTTTTTACATTTCATAGTTTGAAATAACTCTTTGGGGCCTATTTAGTTAGTTTTTAATTTTTCCGCTTTCACGGAGTGCTCTGTTTCAATGATATTTTCATAGGAATGAATTCACCTATTTTTCGGTCCTTGTTAATAATTTCTGGACTATATTTAAGTGAGCATCTACTATGATGCTACATCTGTAATGCAAGGACCAATTAGAGTCTCGAAAGGGACCTGTTGTGGTGAAAACATCATCCTAGTTGTCCATAATCACGAGCAAGAATTCTAGGTATTCATAATGTTGAAAAATTACCCTTAGGCTGCAATAATTCAGGACAACCACTATGTCTCCTAGATCATGCTACTTTTTTGATTCACCTGGAGTGGCCTACTTCATTGCTGGTAATGGAATGAAAAGAAGGTACATGAATTCCATGGAGTGGCCTGATGATGATTTATTCTTATGTAAAGCATGTAATATCCTACTAATTGACATCTAGAGATCACCCCATCTACATAGGGAGGTTCATGATGCTTTTAATTTGAAATCTGGGCTTACGAACATCAACACCATAAATATTTCATTATTCTTGTTGGGTGTTCCATGATTGTATCTTTCTCCTGTACAATTTTCATTTGGTTTAAAAAACATATATTATATATACTTGTTTTCCCGTTCTATAAATGAGATTAATTTTAATTTAATTTATGCCATTTTTTTTGAATTTGGAAAAATTTATTCCACATTTGTAATCAGAAGGTCCAAATTATGTAAATATGTTAGTTTTATTTTTGGCATTATGAATATTAAATTTAGTAAAAAAATTATTAACACAATTAAAGGTAAAAATGGTCGTTAAGGGTAAAAATAATATAAAATATATTATTAAAAAACCCTAAAACTTGTCCTAATTTGATTAGATGGGTTTTTTTCGATAAAAATATTCATCGGGATGATTTTATGTTCAGTAGGAGCCACTTAGAGGACATTAACCCATTTATAAGGGATATATTCAATTATAAATAGTGATTTGATATATAAAATATTTATCTACATATTGGTAATTTATTTATATTTTTTATTGATAAAATATTTACCTAAAATGGTGACACAATGATGATACAATATTTGTTTAATTAAAGAAAGAATCAAATAAATGTTATTAAAAATATCAAAATAAATATAATATTATATAATTAATTTCATCCATGAATTTTATGGATTAATTTAACATGATAGTGATATTTTATAATAATTGGATCAAATTTATCATGTTGTAATAAAATTTTAAAAAATTAACGAAATGATAAGTGTTAAAATTGACACTAATAATATTTTAAAATATTAAATATTTTATTAATTGATATATAATTTATAAAAATATAAGATTATGCCTAATATTTTGGATAAGCTTTATAATGTCATCACTGACTGATTTATTAGTTTTTTTCCTGTAATAGTAATTATATTATCCCTAAAAGTTTAAATTACATGATATCACGATAAAAGATGAAAGCGGTTAAAACAAGAAGATAAGGACTAAAAAATAGTAAAAGAATATATAATTTTAATTATATGGATGATATTATACCCAAAATCATAATATAATATCAATAACTCAGGTTTGTTTCGTTTTTATTAGAAAATAAATTTATATTAATTAAATATTTTGAATAATTCCAAGGGTGCCCCTCCCCTCGCCTCTCATCTACAATAAAAGGGAACTCATTATTCTCTTTTTTCACACTTTGAATCCTATTTGGTTCATCCAGGATCTACCAAAATTTATTCCTATAATATATCCCCACATTCCAGATTCCATATACATAGAATTACATCCTTTTTAGTGTTTTCAAGTTTTTAATCAATGGAGATCACTCGAAGAATAGGAATCATTTTTAATTAAGTGTTTCTATTTTAATTATTCTTCATATTCACTATAATAATCTTCATCCATGTTGAAATAATATACCAATTATCCTAAATATACTGTGATTTTATTATTTTAATATCATCACCTAAATATATCTCCACTTCCATCAAATAAAAAAATAATTATTCATTCATGCATACGTGTGGACTATCACCTCTATGAACTATTATACTTTTTTCCATTACAATCTATCAATAATGGTTTTAATTATGTAATTAATGTTTATATATCATATTAATGTCATATTTATCATTATAATTGGATAATATATCATTTTTTTCTCACATTTCCATGCACATAAAAATGATAATGTCATTAGTGCGTTTGTGTGAACTATCACCTCCACGAAGTGATGTGATTCATTATTTATCCCCACATAAAATGGATTATATATAAAATTATATTTAAATGATTTATATTATATTAATTATATTATGATAATTATTTAATTATTAAATTATACTTACCTTCTTTCCATAATGATCATTGAAAAATGGAAGCGTTACTCATGCATACATACAGCTTACCGTCTCCATTATTGTAACATAGTTCATTTTTCATATCCATATAAAATGGGTTGTTTTAAAAGTATAATTAATGTAAAAAATTGATTATTATTTCAATAATATTATTCTTTATATGATTTAATATTGTCCCCTTTGACTATTAACATCATACAAAAGTCATTTTGGACTCTTGTACAGAATATCATCAAAACACCCAATGTGAACCAAAAGAATTAAGTAATTGTTATAAAATGATAATAAGATATATAAGAGTAATAAAAAAAAATTAAAATGGACATAAATAAATTAAATAATTAACATATATTTATTATTTATGAATATAAAAAATATATGTGATGAGTTGGACCCAAGATAAGGGATTTCGTCTCAATCCCCTTTTATTGAGGCATTTCTTGATGCTATTTACATTTATTATTTTATAAGGTATATATACAACAAATATAAAATTTAATATCCATATTTTATCTATAATAATAATATTAAATGTTTTGGTAAATTTATTATTTCTTGGATATTATGATTTAAATATTCCAAGTGGTATGATACACCTTCAGTGTTTAATGATTTAATTATCAAATCTTTTCTCCATATAAATATTTTTCATATTATTTTGAATATTTGTTTATATGGATATAAAACTAATATAAAGGAAATTTTATGTATATTTATAATTTCATTAAAATATTTTCAAAAAGGAATTTTTTTAAGTGTTTTTATAAAAAACGTTTTGACAAACAACAAAAAGAAATTTCTATTCTTGAAGTATACAGCGACAAAGACTTTTCCACTACTGTGGCCATTATTTTATTTTCATATTGATTTTTAAGGTTTCATTTTTCCTTAAATAAAAAACCATATTTATCATTTTGAGTATTTTGGTATTGGAAATGGATATTTAAACGAAAATGGTATTATTATACGAAAGTATTTTTTTTATATGGGATTAAAGGAGTTTTTAAATGGGTTTTATTATGAAATGTGTTTTATTAAAGAAATGTACTTGGAAATTATATGATATGGGTGATCCTAATAAATCTTATACAAAGGGTTGAGCCCCATTATAGGTCATGGGTGAGCCCAAAATAACTTATACGATAGGATGAGCCCCATCATAGCTCACGGGTGAGCCCGATATAGCTTATATGAATGGATGAGGCCCATTATAGCTCATGGGTGAGCCAAATATATCTTCTTTGAAGGGATATACCCATTATATATTTTCATTACATTAGAATCTGGACATATGGTTAATTCCATTAAAAAGGGTTTAAAGGGTTTTATGTATATGATGTTATAAGTCACCTAAATGATATTTAGTTACTTGTTATGGGTTTTAACAACTATATTTGAGAAAATTATTATTTTTTCAATGTGAAAACGTTTTATTTATTATTATTAATGAACTTTGAGAATTAAGGGAATCCTTATAAATTTTTTCATGTTTTTATAGATCTAACAGTTTCGTTTCTTTTTCCCCTAATTGAGCTTTTGTGCTCACCCTAGGTTTTAAAATGATTTTCATAGGTCTTAATATTGATTAGCTAAAATAAGATTTCCTGATGAAATATTTGAATATTAGTCTCTAAAAGGTATCATTTTTTATTTTAAAATGTTTTACTTTGGTGTAAAAAATGGATACTGAGTATAAGTGTCCACATGTAATGTATGAGTCTACTTTGTAAGAGTTTGTCCAAATTCTCTAAAACTCTAAACTGAAAAGATAATATAATATTAATTATAGATAAAAAACACAATAATAAGTTATATTTAAGGTATTTTCCGTATAGTTAGATTACCTTAGTTATTTTTTTGGTATTTTTTGGATAACATTCAATTTTTTTTAATAGTGAAAAAATAATGAATTTTAATTGAAAACTATTTTTTCATCTAATTATTTTATAGTGTTAAATTATATTTTTGATTAGTTTTAAATTATAATTAAATAATTTTTTTATTTTTTCATCTAATTTATCATTATAATCAATTTCACATTGAAAATATATATAAAAACATTGTGAACTTTTGAATGTTTTAACTTTAAAAAATCATTTTCTCATTCCACCAACGAGATTTATTTTAAATTAATTTATATTAATTCAATATTGTTAATTTTGAAAATGGATTCCATATTTTGAATAATAAGTCCCAAATTATTTAAATAGGTCCCTTTTATTTTTTGGACATTATGAATAATAACTTTAGTTATATTTTTATTACCATAGTTAAGGGTAAATCAGGTAATTAAAGGTAAAAATAATATTATAACTAATCGAAAATTACAAAAACTAGTTCCAAAATAATTGGATGAGTGTGTGTCAACTAAAATATTCTTTGGGATGATTTATCACCACTTGAATCCAGTTTGAGTAATTTAACCCTTTTATAGTATTTTATTCAACGAAAAGTAAATTTTGTCCCACTTTGGTTTTTCACAAGTGGAATATTTTTAATATGGGGTTATACATGTAATATATTTGACTATAAATAGTATTTATAAATCTAAAATATTTATCTACATCATGTAAATTTATTCATAATTTTTATAAAATAAACAATTAATTAAAATTGTAACATAATTATGATGTAGTAATTTTTTCATGAATGGAAGAATCAAACAAATAGTAATAAAAAATATTAAAATAAATATAATGTGAAATAATTAATGTTATACATTAATTTTATGGATTAATTTGACATTTTAGTGATGATTAAATATTTTTCTTTAAAATATATCATGTTTTTATGATATTTTCAAAAATTCAACTAAGAAATAGTGTTAAAATTGACATTATTGATATTTTAAAATAAATAATATTTTATTAAATGATATAAAATTAATAAAAATATAAAATTAGGACAAATAATTAGGATATGTATAAAAATGTTATCAATGATTAATTGAGTGGTATTATAGAATTTTATAGTAATTATATTGAATCTCAATGTGTAAATTACATGATATCACAGTAAGAATTAAAAGGATTAAATAGGGGTTAAAACAAAATGATAAGGATTAAAAAATTATAAAAACATATATATAATTTTAATTATTTGAATTTTATTCGAGCCAAAATAATAATATATTTGAATTAAATCACTTCGGGACAATTTTTAATAGAAAATTAATTTATATTAAATTAATATTTGAATAATTACAAAACTCCCCCTCTCTCTTATTATAAAAGGGAACCCCTTCTTATCTTTTATTAACACTTAAAACCTATTTGTTTCAGCCAATATCTACCAAAATACCTTCATAGAATTTATACACACATAATAGAGGAATTCTTTTAGTCATAACACCCTCATAATAAGTGTTAAGGTGTTAATCAAAGGATATCGTCCAAGGAAGCAATATCGTTTTAACTAAATGTTTTGTTTTATTTATTCTTCAACTTCCTTTAAATATTCTTTTGCCATGATAAAATAAAAAATAAATGATAATCAATATATTGGAATGTTATTATGTTAATATCATCTTTTAAATCTATCTCCACTTCTATGAAATAGGAAAATAATTAATCTTTCATGCGTATGTGTGAACTATCACCTCCACAAACTTATACAATTCATTTTCCACCATCATCACTCAAGAAAGGTTATAAAGATGGAATTAATATTAATATATGATATTAATGACATATTTATCATTATAATTTAGTTATATATCAACTAAATTATTAATTTCCATGAACATTACAATTATATCATCATTCAAGCGTGTGTGTGAACTATCACCTCCACGATCGATGCAATTTATTTTTCATCACCACATCACAAAGATGATATATATATATATATAATTATAATTAAATTAATAAAATTATATTATTTATTTCATGATCATTCTTGAAATATAATATAATACTTAAATTCATTCCCTAATGATTATTGAAAAATAGAAACGTTACTCATGCATACATATGAATTACTATCCCCATAATTGTAATATAGTTCATTTTTTATATCCATATTTAATGAATTAATTTAAAAGAATAATTTATATATAAATGTTATTATTATTTCGTAAATATGATTATGGGTATTATGGAATAATGACCAATTTGTCTGTTGACATCATACCACGTTCATTTCTAATCGAAGTACCAAATATTGACAAAACGCCTAACATGAACTTAAATAATTAAGTAAATTTTATAACATGATAATATGGTAATAAGTTATATCAAAGGAATAATAAATATTAAAATGTTCTCAATAAAGTAAATTATTATGATAAGTTTATTATTCCTGAAGAAAAATATCATATGTAATGGTCTGTATTTTTATGGCTATTTTTTAAAAAAATATTATATTGATTAATTTTGAGACAAGGCACAGAGATGATGTGTGATTCCATGTTCCGGTGTTCCCGAATCAATTACTTGAAAAAGATTAACCTTTTAGTAGCATGTGTGTAAATTTTTCTTAAAGAAGTGTAATATCTCTTAAACGGGTGCCCAAATCAGAAATATGAGGGCAACATTGAGCTTTGAATGGAATATTTACCTTAGGTGCGATATAACATTGGTCGGCACATGTCATCTGTATAAACATTCACCAAAGATATAACCATAAATAAAATAATTAAATAAAAATATTTTTTTTAAATCCTAATAAATCATGAACAGTGACATGAATTGGAAATATGAGACCATTGTTGAGTGTTTAATATGTTCTATTATCTAGGTGTGACTTAACTTGTATTGGCATGGGTCTTCTATGAAAGAAATTGAAAAGAACGTGATAATTACTAAATAATTTAAACTATAAATATTTTTTTGATGCAACAATTTCCTTTAAAAATAAACTTATGAAAAAATAATAGTGTTATCCACATGACTCTGTGAATGATAAAGAACCACTATGGATGAATTTGGATAACCCTATCAAGAAAACGATCATGGAATCACATATCGAAGATCAACAAATGTTGTTCTTGATGGATCTCACCAACAATGGTGACACAGTGACCGATCATCGTCGTTGAGATATCCAAATGAAAGGTAGGATGCGTTATTTTGGATTCCTATCCCCATTCTAGAATTCAATGACGAACGTAGACCAACTGACAAACATGTTGATCTGTGGATTGATCATAACCTTTCAGGATGGGCATTATTTCTATGGGATATATTGGGAGGTTTATATTGTGATTATTTGTTGACTAATTCTATTTTCATTATATCAAAAATTAACCATGATCGACGTAAACATTGATTTAGGTACATTCCTCTTGTTTGATTTATTATTTTCTCCCCTTGTTCATCATCTGGTTTGGACATTCTTTTCTTGGGCCATGGCTCGACAGATCCAGATTAATTGATTATTTCACACATGATTCTTGGTAAAATGATCGAACATCACAGATATGGGAATGGCATGACACGAGGGAGGTGTGAAGATAGACATAGATCAATTTGAATGACAGTGGATCCCTGAATCTACATTCTTCAGTGTTCTTCATCAGAATTAAGAATGACCTTTTTAATAGTTGTTCAACTGGATGGTAGATGAATCACATTGTTTGGGTGATGGTACAATTGAACGAGGATGGATATTGAGTTTCCTAGAAAGGCATGGCTAGAGCAATAGAAGAGATGACCAGAGCACGAATGAGGTATTCGGGAAAATATTATGCCACACGGCATGTAATCCAAGATTACAGGGCATGTGGGGCCCCTAACTAGTGGATAGGGTTTCAGGTAAGAGATAATAATCACAAAACATGTGGATCTACCCACACAATGTGTTGTCACTATCGGATGACTCTTCATGTACATGGGAAGTACATAGACATGGGGAGGAGTACACGGGTTGCCTACATGGCGTGTACTCCCCCACACGACTTGGTCTAGACCATGTACACAGACTACCCCATGTACTGGTACACATGCAGAGATATAGGGTTTTATACAGTAAAATAACACACAACAAGAGTATACGATCAGACCTCGGATGGAGGGACACAGTGTATAACTACTTATACATGTATTTTAACCATCTTCTATATGACACAATTGGAATGTCATGGGTTTCTGTACATGAGTAGTCCCTGGGGTTAAGGGACATGAAGTGTGATCCTACTACACATCATGTACCCCTTTCTGCATGGCTTGAATATCTTATACATCGTACCTTGGGAAAGTTTAATTTAGGTTTATTCCATTTATCTCTTCCTTGATGGTTAGTGGATATCAATTCCTACTCATAAGAGTATAATCCCTTAAGTAGGACTTCTTATATAGAGTCATTGGAATCCGCTGTGTGCCCTAGTGTGGGATCCCTTATTCATCTCTGTTCCCCAGGTAGAGTCCTTAATATTGATGTGACCAGTCCAACAAGACTTAGATCCTCTACTTAGTGGGTTAATCTAGATGGAGTTCTTGGTATCACCCCATGGCCCTGGTAGTGATCCTCATCTATTGTATCATATCTCTCTCTTCAAATATATCAATGCATCTCTCTCATGATAGTTCCTGACAAATAGTACTTATTGGATGGAGGTCATCAATTATATTAGACTTAGGAGTGTGTTCTCCCACATGATTTATTCATGGAATCTTCGACTGAATTCCTAGTGTTGGTATGCAGTAGTTATAACATGCCTCAACAATGGGTGTCATGGATTTAGTATATATGAATACTCTTTTTATATGTACTGTATACATATAGCTGTGTAGATTTGAATATACTTTACTTTTTGTATTTCTTTGTGGTTTTATGGTATCCTACTATGTATTTTTATACTCACCCCTATATAAGCTTTTCATGCATGTGTGGTTTCTTGTGAAGATGAGCAACCTTTTGATGGAGTTTTAGGTAGACTATGACCGGATGGAGCTCTGGGAGATCAGGAGGGTCGAGGTGACTCTATGGATATAGAAAGTAGTCCCTGTACCATTGTTTATAGGTTGGACTTATGGTTATAGACTTCCTTTGGTGGGATTGTATTTGGCCTAGTTTCGCTTTAATTTACCTTTCTATCGTGCTATATTGGTTGGGATATAGTGGTATACATGAATTGTTTTCTTAGTGTTTTTTTATATTTGATAATTTTGTGGTCTTGGAGATGTGTGTGTGCATACAGATACATAAGAAATGTCTCCCATGTCAGTGATATTCCTACTCCGTTCTAGTCACCAGCCCCTGGCCAATTGGAGGTGGGATTGAGGAGTCATGGTAGAGGCCCCACTGGGACGAGTCATGACAAAGTGGTATCATAGGTGTTCAGTTCTACCATAATACTTAGAGTCCATGAGATTGGTTTTGGAAAACATTGTTTAGTGTTATGAGTTTGGATTTCAATTTAGGGACTGCAGTGTTGGTGTGGCGGCAGCTGTATCCATACACCCGGACTCTGATAACCTATATTTCGACCCGAAACATGATAACATTGATTTTTGTTAAAATAATGGTACATGCATCATATAGTAAAGGGTTATGGTTTCCATGTCCTTGTTGAGTCAGCTATCTAGATATACTCATTGATTGATGTATATAATATTTTACAGGATACCTCCACAATGCAAACCAGCTAGGATTCAGTAGATTGATCATAAGGATGACCCCCTCAATGATGTGGATTTGATATAGGGACTAGTTCCCATGATGTTTCCCTAGGTGCTGCATCGGCCATACTGCCACCTGTAGAGAAGAACGTGGTACCCATAGTACCATTAGATGATAAGCATAGGCTGATCATGCTTTATGAATTTCAATAGTAGAGACCCCTCATGTTATTAGGTGAGACCAACACATAGGAAGGAGAGGACTGACTGGAGGCGGTAACCTAAGTTTTCTGTCTGGTTAGGACGCCTACAGATCAGATGTTGGTCCTAGCAATGTGGCTTCTTTATGGATCACCAGGATGATGGTGGAATTTATTTACCAGATCTAAAGACCAGTCAACTCTTTCATGGTCAGAGTTTGAGAAAAATTTTGGAGAATAGTTCTCACATTATAAGCTAAGGGTTATGTATATATAGAAGCTTCTATAGATCTTGTAGGATGACATGTCAATATCTGAGTATTCATCAAGACATACCTACCTATCCATATACTCGAGGAATATGATACATTATCAACACTACATGGCTCGAACCTTCGATCAAGGTCTCTATAATGAAATATGAGCCAACATTACCCCTCTGTGTATTCCTACTTATAAAGGGATTCTTGAGAAATATTTTGTGGTCAAAAGTTTCTTAGATAAGAAGATAAAATTGATGGTATTAAGTAGTGGGAAGACATGAGTAATGACCTCGGAAGATGGAATCCAATGTCAGTGTTAGGGAATTTGATGTAGGAGACATCACAAGAAGAAGACCCAAAACATGGGATCTATAGTTCAAGGCTTACAGGGTGGTTCCATCGGCCTAGAAAGAGGCATCACTACTCATGTGGTGATAGGTAACATCTCAGCTGAGACTGTCCAACCCATCGTACAACTCACATGGATACTTTTGATAGACCACCAAGGTAGAGAAAATGACAGCAGCATGTAGATCCATATGGCGGTGGACATGGAAGAGGACCTGGGAGAGTAGTATTAGATGGTTTATATTTCTACTTATTTCCAACACTACCCCCAGGTTGTCCACTCCATGCTCTGGGAGATAGAAGATAGGGGAGGGGACAACGACATGAGATTAGGGAATATGAACTAGGGGCATTGAGAATGATTCGAGGTATGATATGTTTATTTTATACTTTAACTAACATACTGATAAAAATAGGTTCTATTCATTCCTTTTTCGCCAAATATATTTTTTTATTCCTAGATATTTTGGTCGAATCGTTGAATCAACCCTACCACATGGAGACACTAACTAGAGAAGGCTCAGTGATCACACATCTATACTGATAGTTTTACTTGACCCTTAGAGGAGAGAGTTTCAGTTGGAACCTATTGGTGGTAGTGTTGAGTAATTTTAACTTCATTCTTGGAATGCATTGGTTTTCCATAGTCCATGGCTATATTGATTATTTTAGGTGAAGGGTTTTGTGTGTCTGTAGTGAAGGTATGAGGTTTTATTTGGTCAGTGAAAAGGAAACCTAGGAAGCATAGGATGGACTCATTCATAAGAGGTTGCAACCGATTACAGATTATTTAGCTAGAATAAACCTTGGTGGAGTGGATTTTATGATTTTCCAGTTCCCATCAGTAGTGGTGGAGTATGAGGACGTCTTTTCTGAAGATGTTCTAGGTTTACCTCCCCACCAAGAGATAAACTTTTCTATTGATCTAAACCTTGAGACAACACTGATATCTACACCATCATATCATATGGGACCCACAGAACTTCGTGACTTGAGGGTGTAGTTGGAGGAATTATAGAGGAAGGTGCATTGTGAGACCCAGTGTTTCACCCTGGACATCCCTTGTTTAATTTTCCAAAAAATACAAATAGGAGTTTGGTATTGTCTGTATATTATTGGTGTTTAATCCAAGAGACCATAGAGAACATTTATCCACTATCAAGAATAAATGAATCCCCCCATTCTATTGGTTGAGAGGGGAACATCGATTCTCAAAGGTT
This sequence comes from Viscum album, assembly GCA_963277665.1. NCBI lineage: Eukaryota > Viridiplantae > Streptophyta > Magnoliopsida > Santalales > Viscaceae > Viscum > Viscum album. The sequence goes on from OY728126.1 coordinate 981,600,642, forward strand.
GACCATAGGTAAACGCTTTCAAAAACTATGGAATAGTTTGACAAGAACTCAAACCTTATGATTACCAAAGGAAGGTGTTAAGTATGTGATTTTCATTAATATATCAATATTCAAGCTTGGTTGTGTTCTGATGAAGAGGCGTGCAGTGGTTAACGATGGATCACACTAGTTGAGACCCCATGAGAAGAACTACATGAACTATGATCTTAATTTAGCAGTGGTAGTCTTCACATTGATGTTGTGGTGACACTACCTAATGGGAAGTGGTTTACCATCTAGTCTGATAACAATTGTCTCAAGTATATATTCTCTTATATGTTAATGATCTTGATATAGAGGTGATGGCTAGAGTTCCTCCAAGACTATGAATTTGAGATTTTATATACTCTTGGAAAGGGGAATGTAGTGGAAGATTCTCTTAGTATGATATCTAGTTCACATTTGTTGAATGAGGAATTAGAGTAGTTTTCCTTGTTATAATTATCCTTAGTGGATAAATATAAATCATCTTACCTACAGTCATTGGTTATTACCCCTACACACTTATAATGATTCAAGGTGGCACATCTTGGGGATACCAACCAGAAGACCCCACATGCTCAGATATCTATAGGTCATACTCATTATTGATATTCAAAAGTTTGGGTTGTCATAGTATTTTGTAGAGGAAATACAATAGTAGTAGTGGTGTTATGGGATGAGGTGCAGAGGGAGTTTCATATGTCCCATTGTTTTGGTACATAGAGGTGGGGCGAAGATGTATCAGGTCCTCCGATGCAAGTTTTTTTGGCCAAGAATAAATATGGGAGTTGGAGAGGTCAATTCTTAGTGCCCTACTTGTCAGCAAGTGAAAGATGATGTCAGATACATGACTTATTTTAAAGTTGAATTTCATTTAATTTCCATTAATTATTTGTTTTGGGGGTTTCCCAAGCGTTTATGGAGGAATGAGTGAGTTTTCATGAATTGGGCCAAACTGTGAGCCCAATTCTAGATTTAAAAATAAATTTTGATTCCTTTATAACTCCTTTATTTTTCAACATTTTTCGTTCATTATAATTCCTAATTGTCATCCACTAACCTATGAGCGCCAAAAAAGTAATTAGGACCACTTTTAAATCTATAATCAGGGTATTGTAGTTTTTATTTAAGGGATTGGGCCCGCCCAAAATCCCATTTCCTACATTAAAAATAATTTTTAATTATATAATAACGCATTCTATTTTTAAGTTTTTTTCATTGATTCAAACTCCCACCCGAGCCCACATACCTAAGGCACGCCCCCATTTTCTCCTCCCCAATTTAGAGCTCAATAAAATCTCTAAATTGTGTGAAAATTCTCTGGATTTCAGAAATCACCCAAATTTGAATAAATAAATTGATCCTTTGATAAATCCTTCCATATTTCTGTTTTTACCCCATTATAGTTCCTTCATGACCTAATAATCCTTTTTTGAAACTCCCTTAAATTTTTATCTATTTTAAAATTCAGATTCTTGTGGATTTTGGGTCGTTTCCTCAAGATTGTTTTGGGTATGTGTTTATCTCTTCAATTCCTTCATTCTCGTTAGGGTTTCCTCCCTCTTTCATAAATTTATGGAGTGTCCAGAAGTTAGGGTTCATTCCTATGGTTTCATTTCGGGTATTTCTTGTGAAATATTATAGGGTTCATTTTCACTTCCTTATGGTGTGGAGGAGATGCAGTTGAGGTTTCACACCAAGATTCCAGGATTTTGAATCAAAAGGTAGGTGGTTCCATGTGTAAACAATTATTGATGTATTATAATTCTATATTTTCTCATTTTTCATATTCCTCATATGTTTGGGGTGGTTCTAAAACTGTTTGTGACTGATTTGGTTAAGTGTACAATTTTATAGTTGCATTTTAACATGAAATTGGGTTTTTTCATGTGTAACTCATGGGGTATTATTTGGGTGTATTTTATAACTTATGGAATTGGTTTAATAAATCTTTTTTGGCCTTCCAATTATGGTTTGGTGGTGTATTAATTTCATGTGGTCCTAAAAAGAAGTTTTTTAAATAGGTTTGATGTTTAAAACATTGTTATAATTCTTGAAATCATTTTATGAAAATGTGTGTTATCATTTGTATCTTTTGTGGTATTATTCAAAGTTATTTTATAACACTTTAATGTGGTTTTATAAATGTATCTAGGGCTGAAAATTTTGTTTTTTATAGGAAATGGTATGTTTTTGGTCTTAAATGGGGGTTTTGAAATGGGTTTTGCGTGCAAGACATAATTACACCCCTTGAGTTTGTTTTATGAAAATTATGAGTGTTTTTATGGTTAAACAAAGTGGGTAAAAGGGTGTATATGTAATGTTTGGGTGGTGTGTTTACCTAATATGGGTTTTTAAAAGGTAAGGTGGTTATATAAGAAGTCAAATATATTTTTTAGAATGTTTTATAAAGTGGTGAAGTGTTTTAGAAAATGGAATGAGAGCTGTAAAACATGGTTGTGGGCTGTTTTGTGTGAGTGTGTTGTGAAAAATGAATTTTTTTGATGAAATGGGTATTATATGATATTTCAGTGGGATTTTATGTGAGTTATAATGTATTTTAATGGTTTATAACAGTTTTTTAAAGGATTTGTGGAAGTGTTAATGAAATGTGAAATGTGTTGTGGGCTATTTTGGTGTGAGTCGGATTTCAAAATAAATATGAATGAAAAGTGGAATTTTTTGGTATACATGTGGGATTTTTGGTGAATTTTTTATTTGGAAATGATATTTTCATTTGAGAAGTATATTTATGGACTTGTTGAACTTTTTTGAGAACAAAGGGAAAACCTAGGTATCTAGGTGGGTGGACGTGTACTAGTATGCTAGTGAATCCATGGGGTTTGGCCTCAATTTCACTTAGAAATATTGACGCTAACAACCCTAACTAAACTATGATGATGATGATTGGGGAAACCTAGGTTATTGGTATGTTTACTACTAGTGTCTCATGCACGAGAACAGATATTTGTGATAGATATTCTCACCGAGATACGTGGTACCTGTGACCCACAATGAGCTAGTGCCTAGGGGTTATTTCCTATTGATTGTTCTAATTATATCCATTATACTTATAGTCGGAATATGGTATATTTGGATATAAAATTTAGTATCTTTGGAATTTATTTTAAAAGTGTTGTTTCATTAAATTATCCCACTTGAAAACTGATTTTTTTAGTTTCATCCTTTAGAAATTGTAACTAGAAATTACATGTTTTTGATAACTTGCATGCTTTTCATCATTGAATGTTTATCTCATTGAATCTCTTAGTGGTGGTATCCTACTGCAAATTGTCTCACACCCTACTTACAGCTTTGGGTTTAGTTAGACTTGGTTATTTTTGTTGTCATAGGTTGGGTACAATTTTTTTAGTTCCACTGGTTCGGGTTTCTAGCAGGTCCTTGGTGGTGAAGTCTTGTAGAGATGGATTGAGGGTGGTGCCCCTTGCCATGAAGGTTCTTTGTTTTTTTGATTTTGGTTTTATACCTTTTTTATATTCTTATTGAGTTGTTTTAAAATATGTCATTGAGTTCTGAATTATTGTAAATTATTGTTTGGTTTGAAAAATTCTGATTCTCTTTATTAGATTGTTTTGTTGTTTAATTCTTATAAACTCAGTTAAATCATTCCAATTCTCATTTTATGATACCAAGGATCTTTTTCCAGCCCTTGGGGATTAGGAACGCTCTTCGGGCCTTGTCGCGGGCTGGGTTTGGTGCCAGTTTATGCAGCGAACATATTCAGTTCGTGACAAAATGGTATCAAAGGAGGTTCACTCTCTTTGGGTCATTTTATTTGGGGAACGGTCAGGATAGAATAGAGTTAGGATTTTTGGGACTTGTCATTCTAGTTAGGATTATTGTGGCTGATCACCACACCTCATTACGTTATTCATGTCGCCAGGGGAAGTTGAAACTTTTCTGAGTCTTTTGGTTTTCTTGGTTTGATAATGATTACTGGAAATGAAAAGAGAGTTGGGTTAGTGGTCTCAGTGAGCTCGTAGGGTCTGGAAATCCATGTGGAGCCAGGGATATTTCCCTAGAACACTCTATGTGACAGTGAAGTGATTGGAATTTGGACGCCAACCATATGTCAAAGTCACCCATAGAAACTAGTTTCCTTTCGCATTGTCTTGTATTATTTAGTATTAAAATCATGGAACTTTGGTTTTAAAATGACTTCATCTTAAGAAGCGTAAAGTTTTTGTGAAATCATTATCTAATAAATAGGTAATGGTTATATTTTTCAAAATTGAGAATGGAATTTGCAGAATTGTATTGGAATGGAAAATTGTGTGTTTTAACCTCTTTTGAAAGCAAGAACTATGTCAAGGTTTGTTTTGAAAAAGTGTTTTCAATAGAGTTTTCTAAACTATTGAAAGGTGTTATAATGGTATGATATGTTTTGAAATTGATGTGAATAACTTGAAAGTGATTTTTCATTGGAATGATTGTGCCTTTATGAAAAGTTTTATTAATGCGGTAATTTTGGTTTGATTTCGTGGTTGGCGGTCTTGAGAAAAAGGAAGTATTGATTGATTTTTTTTTGGTTTTGAAAAGTGGAATGAGTTTTTATATTAACCTTTGGTATTTTCATGAGAAAACACCTGCATGGGGTAACATGGGATGGTGGATGGTAAATGGTATGATTGGATGAGTTTCAGGATGGATATGAGGAGGGTGCCTGACATGGCACAGAAACATGCGTGTGTGAGGACCATGGGGTACCATTGGTGGATATGCTAACCGATGAACCGATTATTTTAAAAAAGACGATTTCAAAGGAAAAAATTGATGTCTTGGTGACTAGTTTGGGATGGTGTGTATTATGTGTTTTTTAAAATGTTGATGTTGTGGGATGTTTTGAGTTCAAGAACCCCTCCTGTTTGAACTGTGTTTTGGGTTTATGTTTGGTCGGTAATGTGTGTGGAAGAGCTGGTTAGTTTTCTCTTCTAGTAAATGTTTGGGACGCCTTTACAGTGGTTCCATTCATGTGTTTGAATATGGTTTGCGGTATATCATGACCAATGAACCATCTTGGTTGGGTCCTTGGGTTCAATTGTTTGATAAGTTACTCCCCATTAAGGTTTAGTGCTAAACTGAAGTGAAACCCAGATGGTTTCTCCATTTGAAGACCATCCAGAAGATCAGTATAAAGAATATTTTTCTTATGCTTTTTAGATTGAGTCTACACCCTTTCCTTTCAGGGTTTGGTGTATCCTCTTGTAGCGGGAGAGTGATCATGGAAGGTTTAAAGTGACCTTAGCTTCGTAAGTTTCATGATTTGCTGAAGGTGGAAGTGGTCTGGGGTTGTTAGCATGTATGAGTATTTCGATGGTGTCTAAGAGTTCCTCGCAGTCCTTCACAGTCTCTTAGAAGAAGGAGTTCACGTTAAACTACCAGTGTGGGAAATCGGGTCATGAGAGGATATTGTGGCCACTTTATAGAATTATGTGTTATTTTGGGAAGTTTTGTAAGGTACCTCTCAATGCATTGTTTATATCAGTCGCAATGGTCATGTTCGGTGATTCCTTGTGATGTCATGCGCTCGATTGACCGAAAATGTGAAAGTCGTGAAATTCTCTGAGAGTCTATGTTATGTTGGGAGAATGTATCCCTTGGAAAAACTACAAAATCATCTATTTTAGAGGAAGGAGATTATAGTTGTTCTTTAATTCTATTTTTTATCTCCTAATGAAACAAGGTGTGATGTGTGTGCATATTTTGAGCACTTATTTCAATGAAATATCAGGTTAGGGTAAAGTGAGTTTGTAATGTGTTACGTCTTGGAAATATTAACTAGGATTGAGGTGTAGTGGTTGGTTGCACCGATGGAAGAATTCTTGTTCATGGGGTTTCCAAAGCATAACTATGAGGCCGAATATGCTTCAATCATTGAACTCCAGTGATAGGTATCGGAGAGAAGTTGGCTCGTAGTTAGGGGAAATACCATCTTCATTTAAACCCTTGTACAATGTCTTATCCTTAGTATGAAAGATGGGAATAGTTCAAAACTCTGGTGTTTTCATGGATGAGCACATATTTTGTTCATGATTAGTAGTTGTCATGTTATAGGAAGCCATGTAGAAATAATGATCTTCACAATTAGTGCAAAATTTCCCAAACCGTGCGGACTAACCATGCGCCCTTCCCAAATCATTAATATTTTTTGGGTATTTTTGTGTCGGCCCAAGCAGGTCGGTTAAGATGGTTGGTTATTATGGTGGGGAGACCCACTATGATTATCATGTATGTTCCTTAGTAATCATTTAATGGAATTCTACCCTTTGTACTAGAGATTCCATTCAGGCCTCCCCCTGTTAGTGTCCTGATTCTGTCTCGAAAAAATATATGTTTTCTCTTATGGTGGGGTGCCTATTTGTGTTCCCCATACCAATAGCTCAGATTTATCCATGTTATTGGATTTATAGTAGGTTTTCTCATTCAGAACTGTCTATCTACCAACATATTTATTGAGTAAATGTTGTTATTGGAGAGCGCCCAATGGTTTAGTTAAATTAAGGTTAGTGTAACCTTGTTCGAAGTTGTTGTTCGTTTGGGTGAATTGCTTGAGTCTTGTTTTGATAGTGTATGAGGAGTTTTCTTTTGGGATAAAGTATGAATGTGATTGATCATTTCAAGAAATTGGTGTAGGTTTGGGTTGTGAGATTAATTATTCAATAATTGATCACCGGAGGTGTTTTGGCCCTTAGGGGCGATGCTTGGAAAAAAAGTACATCTTGGTTTATTTGTTGAGTTTGGTTTTGGTATCTTGCATTACTGTGGCTTTATAGGGATGGAAATAATTAATGGTGAGGAGAATTTTCACATACATGACATATATTAAAGTAAAATTTCATTTATTTTCTCTTAATTCTTTGTTTTGAGGGTTTCACAAGCTTTTATGGATGAATGAGTGAGTTTTCATGAATTGGGCTAAACCGTGAGCCCAATTCCAGATTTAAAAATAAATTTTGATTCCTTTATAACTCCTTCATTTTTCATCATTTTTCGTCCATTACAATTCTTAATTTTCATCCACTGACCTATGAGAACCAAAAAAGTAATTTGGACCATTTAAAAATGTATAATCAGGGAGTATTTTAGTTTTTATTTAAGGGATTGGGCCTTCCCGAAATCTGATTTCCTACATTAAAAATAATTTTTAATTCTTTAATAACTCATTCTATGTTTACGTTCTTTCATTGATTCCAACTCCCAACTGAGACCACTTACCTATGGCGCGCACCCATTTTCTCCTTCCATAATTTGGAGCTCAATAGAATCACTAAATTGTGAGAAAAGTTTCTGGATTTCACAAACCGTCCATATTTGAAGAGGTAAATTGATCCTTTTATATCTCCTTCTATTTTTACTCTTTTTACCCCATTCCAATTTTTTCATTACCTAATCATCCTTGTTAGAAAATCCCTTAAATTTTTATCTATTTTATAATTTATATTCTGATGGATTTTGGGTCGTTTTTTTCAAGATTGTTTTTGTTAACTATTTCTCTCTTCAATTCCTTCATTCTCCTTAGGGTATCCTCCCTGTTTCATAAATTTATAGAGTTTCCAGATGTTAGTGTTCATACCTAGGGGTTTATTTTGGGTATTTTTGGTAAAATATTATGGTTTAGGATATGTTTTCACTTCCTTGTGGTGCGGTAGAGATGCGGTTGAGGTTTCACACCAAGATTCAAGGGTTTTGACTCAAAAGGTAGGTGGTTCCATGTTTAAAAAAATTATTTATGAGGTATCTTGCTGTACTTTACTCATTTTTCATATTCCTAATATGTTGGGTTTGGTGATAAAACGTTTTATTATTTATTTGGTTAAGTGTTAAATTTTATAGTTGTTTTTTAACTTGAAATTGAGTGCTTACATGTGTAACTCATGGGGTATTATTTGGGTGTGTTTTATAACTTATGGAATTGGTTTACTAAATCTTTTTTGGCCTGAAAATTATGGTTTGGTAATGTATTAGTGTCATGTGGTCCAAAAAAGAAGTTTTTTGAATAGGTCCGATGTGTAAAACATTGTTATACTTCTTGAGATCATTTAATGAAAATCTGTGTTTTCATTAGTATCTTTTGCAGTATTATTCAAGGTAATTTTATAACACTTTAATGTAGTTTTAAAAATGTATATAAGGAATAAAATTTTGTTTCGGATAGGAATTGGTATGTTTTTTGTCTTAAATGGGGGTTTTGAAATGGGTTTTGTGTGCAATACATAGTTACATCCCCTGAATTTGTTTTATGAAAATTGTGACTATTTTTTTGGTAAAACAAAGTGGGTAAAAGAGTGTATATGTACTGTTTGGGGGGGGGTGTTCACCTAATATGGGTTTTTCAAAGTTAAGGTGGTTATTTAAGAATTTAAATATTTTGTAGTATGCTTTATAAAGTTCTAAAGTGTTTTAGAAAATGGAATGAGAGATGCAAAACATTGTTGTGGTCTGTTTTGTGTGAGTGTGCTATGAAAAATGAATTTTGTTGATGAAAGAGGTATTATATGATATATGAGTGGGCTGTTATGGGAGTTAAAATTTCCTGGAATGGTTTATAAAATTTTTTTAAAGAAATTATCGAAGTGTCAAAGAAATGTGAAAAGTGTTGTGGGCTACTTAGGTATGAGTCAGATTTCAAAATCAATTTGAATGAAAAGTGGAGTTTTGTGACTTGTGTGGTATACATGTGGAATTTTTGGTTAATTTTTTATATGTAAATGATATTTTCAAGTGCAAGGTATATTTATGGACTTGTTGAACTTGTTTGAGCACAAATGGAAAACCTGAGTATCTAGGTGGGTAGACGTATACTAGTATTCCAGTGAATCTGTGGGGTTTGGCCTCAGTTTCACTTAGAAATATTGATGCTAACAACTCTAAATAAACTGTAATGGTGGTGATTGGGTACCACTAGGTTACAGGTATGTTTCCTACTAGTGGATCATGCACGAGAATAGATATTTGTGATAGTTATTCTCACCGAGATACGGGGTACCTGTGACCCACAACAAGCTAGCACCTAGGGGTTATTTCTATTGCTTGTGCTCATTAGATAATTTATACATACCGTCGGCATACAAAATATTTGTCTGGAAAATTCAGTATCTTTGCTATTTATTTTGAATGTGTTTATTCAATAAATTATACCACATGCAAACTGATTTTGTAGTTGCATCCTTTAGAAATTGTAACTAGAAATTACATGTATTGGAAAACTTGCATGATTTTTGTATTTGAATGTTTATAGCGTGGAATATCATAGTGGTGGTATCCTACTAGGCATTGGATCACACCTTACTTACACCATTTGGTTTAAGTATACTTGGTTATTTTTTTTTGTCAGGGGTTGGGTACAATTGTTTTAGTTCCACTGGTTCGAGTTTCTAGTAGGTCCTTGTTGCTGAAGTCTTGTAGAGATGTCTTGAGGGTGGCGCCCCGTGCCATGAGGGTTCTTGGTATATTTACTTTTGGTTTTGTGCCTTTTTATAGACTTATTGTGTTGTTTTAAAATATGTAATTTAGTTCTGAATTTTTGTAAATGATTGTTTGGTTTGAAAATATCAGATTCGTTTTATTGGATTCTTTTGTTGTTTTAAGTTTATAAACATGGTTAAATCATTCCCAATTTTTATGTTATGATACTAGGGAACTTGTTCCAGCCCATGGGGATCGGTAACGCCCTTCATGACTTGTCATGGCCTGGGTTTGGTGCCAATTTTGGCGGCAACCATATTCGGTTCATGACAGCTCAACACCAGGTTCCAACGGGTTTAACTCTACCCGTTGAGGTGCCTGAATGGAAGTGGAATAGGATATAAATGAACTCCATGATAGTTTACCGGATATTTCTTGGTAAAATGAGGCAATATAGGTGATCATTTACTGAATAATCAAATTGACCCACTTTCTAGATACTTGAGATCATAGTTAAGTAGATAGCATGGGATGCCTCCATGTTCCGTAGATAGTCTGAATCCATGGAGTTACATCGATTATTATTTCAAATCATGATGTATTTTATACATCCCAGTTATGGAAGGGATTATATGAGGCGTTTGGGACCCAGTTACACTTGAGCACAACATTCCACCCACAAACTGATGGCGAGACTAAGAAGATCATTCTGGTTCTAGAGGACATGTTGTGAGCTATCATGTTAGAATTTTTCTACAGTTGGTTGGATCACCTAACAGTGGTGGTGTTTTAGGGAAACAACGACTACCATTCCACCATTTGTATGACATTATTCGAGGAATTGTATGGGTTACCTTGTAGGTCGCCACTTTTCTGAAGTAATCCAGGAGAGTTAGTATTTATGGGCTCAGAATTGGTTCGAGCTACCACAATGAAGGTTCAAATCATCCAAGTGCTAATGAAGACTACCCAAATATATTAGGAGTCTTATACTAACTGGTGAAAATGTTTTTTAAAGTTAGAGGAAAACTACCATGTATTCATATAGGGTTCTCCTTGACGGGGATTACAAATATTTGTATGGGGTGGAAGGTTATCTGTAAAATTTATCAGTCCTTTTCAGATACTTTGTAGAGTTGACGAGGTGGAGTACCTCTTAGCTCTACCCCCATCGTTATACCAGGTACATGATGTCTTCCATATGTCGCAACTGAGGAGGTACATGCTTGAACCATCACACATCATCGACTGAGGTGAGATAGAAGTCAATGATGGAATGAATTTTTCTGAGTACCTAGTAGAGATTGAGGATCGAAATGAGAGGATCCTTAATGGGTGATCAATTCCTTTGGTGTGTGTCTGGTGGAAGGCTGAGAATCACTGGGAAAGACCATAGGATCAGGAGTCTTAGATTCAGGTTCAATACACTCATCTTTTTAGTATCTTTTATTTTTGATTTCAAGGGACATAAATCATTAAGGTGGGGAGAATGTAATTTTTTTGATTTTGATTTTTATTTTTAAATATTATATGAATTAATTTCAAGACCATAAATTGAGATGGAATGTGATACCAAGGATTGGGGTGGCTGAAAAAATTTCATAAAAAATATTAATCTTTTAATTGCATGCATGTGAATTTTTCCTAAAAAATAAAAATAACACTTAAATGGTTTCCTGAATAAGAAATAAAAGGGCACCATTTAGCTCAATATGGCTACTTTATCCAAGGTGCAATCGTTGTGGGTCATCTGTAAAAAAAATCACAAAGGACGTAACCATAAATAAAATAATTAAATTAAATTATTTTATTATTAAATCCTAAAAAATTTGGAACAAAGACTTATATTGGAAATATGAGTCTACTATTGATTTTGTAATGTGTCGTTCTTTCTAGGAATAGATTAACTTTAGTATATGCTGGTATTATTTGAAAAAACTCGAAAAGGATGTGATCGTAATTAATTAATTAAAATAAAATTAATTTTTTTGACACAATAATTTCTTTTAAAAATATCCTTATATATAAATTATAGGGTTAGCATCAGAACCCTGTGAATACTAGAGAATCAGTAAAAGGGGATTTAGGGATACCTCTCAAGGAAATGATGAAAAAAACATAGATCGAGGATTGATGAACACCGGTCATGACAAATCTTGCTAATGAAAACGATGCACTAACCAATATTCATTAGTAAGCAATCAAAATCGAATGCAGGATGCATTATTTTGGATTTTCGTCTATGTTATTTAATTAAGCGATGAAGTCAGACCAACCAATGAATAGGTTGATCCATGGAATGATCGTAACATTGTGGGATATGGTTTATTTCAGTGGGATTTATTGGGAGTTTGATCTAGTGATTATTTTTTACTAATTTGATTTTTTTCTAATGGAAATGAACCATGATTGACATGAACATTGATTAAGGTCCATTCCTCTAGTATTATTTAGGATTTTCTCCCCTAAATAATTTTTCATTGTTGGCGTTCTTCGCTTGGCCCACGACTCAACATATCCTGATAAATTGATCATTTCACACTCAATTCTTGGCACAATAATCTAATATTGAAAATCTCAGATCAACAAAACATGACGGAGGTGTGAAGATAGACCCTGGTTGATTCAAATAGTGGTGTATTCCTGAATTCACATTCTTCGACGTTCTTCAGTGAAATAAAGAATGGAATTTTTAATCCGTTGTGTGACTGGATCGGAAGACGAAACATGTTTTCTGGGTGATGTCGAGATTGAATGAGGATAGATCATGAGTTTCTTGTAAAGGCATGTTCAGAATGGTGGCTAGAGAAATAGAGGACATGACCAAAGCATGGTCCCGGTATTCTAGAAAATCCCATGCTATATGGCGTGTAATCTATGTTCACAGCATGTGGGTCCCCTGAGTAGCAACTAGGGTTTTAGGTATTGATAAGTATCACACGGTGTGTGGATCTCCCTATACAGTGTGTGGTCTCTATTTAATAACTCCGTGTTTACATAATAATAACACAAACACAGGAAGGAGTGAATGGGTTTCTTACACGGTGTGTACTCCCCCACATGGCTTGGCCTAAACCAAGTACACAAACAACACCAAGTACTAGAACATGAGTACCGATACATAGGTTTTCACCATTTACTGTCACATGACCAGAGTACATAGGAAAACCCCAAATGGAAAGACACAACATGTGACTGCTTATACATTCCGTATAAGAATATTCTACATGACATAGTTTGAATGAAGATTAATGTACCCGGTGTCAAGGGACATGAAATGATACCCTAAGACACGCCATGTAACGCTTTTTTCATGGCTTGAATCTCTTTTACACCGTACCTTGTACAATTTTAATTATGATTCATTCTCTTTATCACTTCCCTAAATGCTGGTGGATATCTTTTCTTACTAATATAAGTATGATCCCTTCAGTAGGACTTCATGGATAGAGTTGTTGGAATATCTCGAGAGGCCAGTGCAAGATCCCCAATTCATCTTCGTGCCCTAGGTATAGTCCTTGGTATTGATGTGACCAATCCTACCAGACATCGATCCTCTACTTATCAAGTTAATCTAGATGGGTTTTTTGGTATCACCCCATGGACTGGGATGTGATCCTCTTCTGTTGTATCATATCTCTCTCATCTGATCTATCAGTGTATCTATTTTATGACGGTTCCTAATAAACAATACTTCTCATATGAATATCCTCAGTGCTATTAGCCTCAAGAGTGTGTTATCCCAGATGAATGCTATATGGAATCTTAGAATAAATTCATAGTGTTTTTATGAAATAGTTTTGACTTACCTCTAGAATGTGTGTCATATACTGAGTATATCTAGATATTCTTGTTATATGTTCTATAGACAAATACTTGTATAGAGTAGACACTACTTTCCTTTTTGTATTGCTTTGTGGATTCGGGTTTTCCTACTGAGTATTTTTATACTCACCCCTGCATGGTCTTTGCCTGCATGTGTCCTGTCTTGTGCTAATAAGGGACCTTGTGATGGAGTCCTTGGTGGACCAGGACCGAATAAATATTTGTGAGATAAAGAAGGTTGAGTGGTTCCTATAGCTACAGAAAGTAGTCTATGTACCTTTGTTTACATGTTAAACTTTTGGTTACAGACTTCCTTTGGTGGGATGGTATTTAGACCAATTTCATTTTACATTAATTTCATGTCATGCTCTGTTGGTTGGGATATAGTGGTATAAATGCATTGTTTCATTAGTGGTTTTTTCACATTTCATCATTTTGTGGGCTTGAATATGTGTGTGTGTGTTTGTATAGGTACATAAGAAATGCCTCCCATGTTAGTGATATGCCTTATTGGTGATAGTCACTAGACCCTGACCTATTAGAGGCATGCTTGGGAAGTCACAACACATTCCCCACTACAACATTTCATGTACCATTATATGTGTACACATATAATGTTTGAGTCTATAAAACACCCAATTTTCTAGTGGATTTTTTTTGAGGTCGACGTCACCAAGCCGCCTTTGCGTTGTGTCTGGATTACCAATAGGAAGGAATTCTTCTAGATGCAGAAGGTTGTATTTTAATCATGGATGATGTTCGGTGTTGGATGTTGACTGTTTGGGCACCTGGAGGCCATTTGCTGGAATGCCAAGGTGGGTGTTTTCTCTCGGGTGTTGGAGACTTAGTGTAGTGGTGGTTGCGATCTTGGTGTTGATGAGAGGCTGCCTCAGGTGATTGTGAAGTATGTCTTGGGGATGGATCTGGTTGGGTATAGGAATGTGAATGGGGTTCTGAGTTCTCCTATGGAACCTGCGCTGTGTTCCGATGCTGGAGATTCTTCTGGTAAGGGAGCTCATTTGGAGGCTTCCTACACTGATTTGGCACTTGTTAAGGATATTTCTGATGGGAATTTGGATAGGGAGATGAGGCAAGGTCTTAATGTTTCTGTGTTGAGTCCTGGTTGTAGTATGAAGGCAGTGGAGGTGTCTTTAACCCAACCATGTTGCGGGTTTTTGACAGGTTGAGAGGTGACCTAGATGTTGAGTCCCAAACTGCAGTAGATGGGGCATTCCATCTTTAGTTGGTTCCTATTCCTCAGGAGTCTTTGGCCAATTCAACATTGGGTTCTAATAAAATGGGTAGCCCTATGACCTACAACTGGTTTGAGAATCTGGAATCTGAGGAGCATCCGCTGATACTGGAAGATCCAAAGATTACTGAAGATGGTGTCTTGCAAGATGTTGTCAGTGATACAGGAGGAGAAGTGGAAGTGATAGTGGAGAGGGAGCCTTTTGTTGATCTTAGTATTTCTCATCGTGAGGAAAACATGAAATATCCTGAAATGATTGATACTAATAGTCATTTTGAGAAAGGTCAAGGAGAAAATAATACTTTCCAAGAAGTGAAAGCCTCTGGAAAATGGGGGGATCTTTCAGATAGTGACAAGGAGAATAATAATGGAAGGACCCGACTCTCTTATAGTGAGATTGTTTTAGGAGGGAAGAAAAATGTGTCGGGGAATGAGAAAGCTGGGACTGATCTGCCAAGGAGGAAGCACATGAAGGGTTATTCTTCCATGCCAAAGCCAATTACTACTAGCTCCTCTTCCAACAAGGGAAAAGTAATGTAGTCCTCTGAGTAGTTCCTATATTTGGAAAAGATAAATCTCAAAAGGAAGTATGTCAAGGCCCTGGCACAATACGAGAGCTCAGACTGGGAGTTGGGTATTGTAGATGAAGCAATGGATCATGGTTATGGAGATGGGCATGACTTCTATGATATGTAGCTGTTTTCATGGATTGTGTTGTTTTCTTTGTGTACTTTTTTTTTATTTTAATAAATGTTCAGGGACTTTGTCTCTGGCTGAGCATTCCTGGTAATTATTAAAGTTACTATTCATAATTTCAAAAAACTAAGTTGATCTTATTTGATCATAAATATCATACTAATTAAAACCATTCATGTGTGTTTTTCAAAATTCAAAACAAAGAAGGGGAGTAAATTAATTTATAATAAATCCCATTGATGAGTCAAGAAAAATATTTTTAATGAAAAAAATATTCAAAATTTCACATAAAAACTATTTTGAAAACATGTACATGAAAGAGAAATATTAATAATAGTAAATCTTCGAAACATTTAAAATGATGTTTTAGTTAATGAGTCCATTAACTTGAGTCTGACTCATCATATACGTTCTTAATATTTTTGGATTGTGTACATAGGTTCATTACTTACTTACATAATTATATTTTCATGTTTATTATTCCTTGTATATCAATTATTAACATTTTATAACCATTACATAATTGTTTATGTTCACGTTAAACGTTTTGATGATATTCGATACTTGAGCCCAAAATGAATTTGATAGTATGTCTATAGTCAAAGGGGTCATTAGTCAATCATCTCCAGATTAATATTTATGAAATAATAATAAATTTTATATATTAATTATACTTTTCAATCCATTAATTAAACATGGATATAAAAAATTAAATATGTTTCAATCACAGACAAGGTAAGTTGTACATACACATGAGTAACGTTTCCATTTTTAAATTATCATTATGTAAAGAAGGAAAGTAAAAATTTATCATTATATAATGATATTAATATCATTAATATATTATTAATAAGTTTAATAAACTTTTTTACATAATCCATGTGATGTGGTGATGAAAAATGAATCACATCACTTTATGGAGGTGATAGTTGAAACGTACACACTTGCGACGTTAAAATTTTTATGTGTATTGAAAGGTAATAAAATATAGGATATATTATTATTTAATATTGATAAATATATAATTAATATCATATATAATCATTACATCCCTAATTATAACTATTATTGTGAGACAATGATGGAAAATGAATTATATCGGTTCATGGAGGTGATAGTTCACACGTACACACTAATGATTAATTATTTTCAATTTGATCGCAATGAAGATGGATTTAGGTAATTATATTATCATAATAACATTTAAGTATATTTTTGATACTTGATTTATTATTTTACCATGCTGGAATAATATTTTAATGAAGTTAAAGAAGAAATAACATAGAAACACTTAACTGAAAATGATACCTCTTCTTCGAACGATCTCCTTTGATTGAGACATTAAACCTCTATGGATGATGTTATTTCTAGTATAAGGAATCTATAATTTGGTGATGTATTCTAATAAGGGATTTGGGTAGATATGGGTTAAACAAAAAAAAGGTTTTTATATGTGAATAATATAGAATAATGGGTGCCCTTTTATAGGATAGGGGAGGGGCTCTCTTGTAATTCTTCAAAATATTATATTAATTAAAGGAATATTCTAATAAAAACCTATCCAAACTGATTTAATTATATGATATAATGATTTTAAATCTAATAAAATTATTTCAATGAAAATAATATTTTTATTAACTATTTTCCAATCCCTATCTTTTTTAACCCTTTTTTAACTCTTACCTTGATAACATGTTATTTAAACTTTGAGGATTAATATAATCACTATAATAAGACAAATGACCAATAAATGAGTAATTTATGACATGATAAGACTTACCCAAACTAGTTGGATAAATATTATATTTTCATAAATGTTATATCATCAAATACATTATTTTATATTTTAAAATAACATTATTGTCAATTTTGACACTATTCATTTATTGAATTTTTTAAAAATAATAATAACTTTATATGTTAAAAAACTATATTAAATCCTCTTTAACATGTAAAATTCATACATAAAATTCTTGGATTACATTAATTATATCAAATTATATTTAATTTAATATTTGGAATATTATTTATTTCATTCTTCTTTTAATTATTATATTACCGCATCATCATTGTGTCTCTCTATAATTTATTTAATTTACGACTAAAATTATAAATAAATTAACATGATTTAGATAAATATTTTATATTTTATATGAATATTTTTATATTAATATATATACTACATAACTCCACATAAATAATAGTTCTCTTCTTAAAAACAAAAGTGTGGAAAATTTGACTTTTCATGTAATATAATATTATAAATGGGTTGAAGTCCTCCAAGTGTCCCTAAGGGGAAATGAAATCATCCCAAGGAATATTTTACTTGATAATAACTCATAAAATAATATTTTGACAAGTTTTAAGGTTGTTTCGTAATATTTATAATCTTATTTTACACTTAATTATCTGTTTTACATTTTACTGAGTTTATAAAAAAATACTAAAGATTCTATTCATAATGTCCCAAAATAAAAGGGAAATATTTAAATAATTTTGAAATTATTATCACAAACATGGAATCTATTAATTAAAATTTAAAACAAATAATTTTCATATATTAACTGAAAATTAATCTCGTTGATGGAACGTGAAAAAGTGTTTTTTAAAGTTAAAAATCCTCAAAAGTTCACATTGTTTTTATATCCAATTTCAATTTGAAAATGATTAAAATGACATAAATAGGATTAAATGATAAAACATTATCTAATTATACTTTAAAATATTTTAAATAAATAATTTAACACTATAAATAAATTGGATGAAAAAACAGTTTTTAATTAAAATTTAGTATTTTTTCACTATTTATGAAAACATGAAACTTATTAAAAAAATATAAAAAATTAAACTAAAATAATATTTTATAACCTAATTTAAATTAAAAATTTTATTTTTTTTTATATAATATATAAAAGAGTCAAAAAATATATTTAAAAATGGTATGCCATTAAAAGATGACAAAATTGTGTTTTAAGAAAAATACTCATTTTATCGGTCACATTGAATTTTTTATTATATAATATCTATAAAAAACTAAGATTAATTTTAAACATTTTATTGAATAATATATATATATATATATTCCATTAATATAATCCAAAAAGTGCGATTTTAATTTGTTGTTTGTATAAAACACAATTGTGCACATTTAAATATCTTTTCATGAAAAAATTCATTTTATTTTAAAAAGGAACTTATTTTGACTTAAAATTAATTGTTCACCTAATAATTAATTATATGTACACTTGTAAACCATATTTTCATAATTATTTTAATACTATTCATTCCTTCAATTTTAATGACTAGTTTAATGGTAACTTTGAAATAATAATATTTAGTTGTCTGTTTAAGCTTGATGTAGTGTATCATTTATCTCTTGTAGACAATATTTCCATTTAAAAATTATGGATGTTACATTCTCCCCAATTTGATAAATTTTTTCCTCATAATTTTAACGTGGGATCAAAAACTTGGGGTTTGACTTTTCAAAATACATTTACTAAAATCCCATAATATTCTATTTATCGTAATCACATAAAGATTTAAAAATAGAAAATATCTTCCAAAATAACATTAATCACTTAATCACCAAATCATTTTCCAATACGACGGTTATCTATTTTATAAAACATATGTTTTCAAAATCAAATTATTCTTCATCCACAAGATCATTTAACTAAAAAGAAAAATTTTAATCATGTACAGACTCCACATAGGCTAGTGGTAGATGATGCTCCCTTGTCGCCCTTAGGCTGTGGGTTCGATTCTTATGGCCTCGATGGGCATGATGGATTGTCACCCTTCCCGCGAGATATCATTTTTAAAAACTATATAATTCTTATAAAATTCCCAAAATATGATGAAGTGCTAAAAAATAACTATAACAAGTTTTAAACTCAAAGTTTATCTCATACATTTCATGTTTCATCCCCAAAAGTAATAACCCATAATTACCTAAAAATAAATGTCTCCAAAAATATTGATAGTAACCTTAAAATTTCATTACATAAATCCTCAAAAATTGGTTTTTTAAGGAAATGAACTTATGATCAACCTTAAAATTATAATCCCATGTGATATCCCTAACTCTCAAGAAACCATATTAATCTCCAAAGTTGTCTAAACTATTCCTTTAATACCAATTATAAATCCCTAACCTTAAAATAAATTATTATAGTTTTTTTAACTATAATTCACATTTTATGATCTTTTCATTTTATATTTTTTTAGAATTTCATAAAACTATTACAAATTAAACCCATACATTACAAGTGGACCCTTATACTCAGTATCCATTTTTTCCACCAATGAAACCCTTTTAAAAAAAGACATAGTTTATTTTATTAATATAAATTAAATTATTTCATCATGAAATATTATTTTCCCTTACCAATCTTAAGACTTGTGAAAAATATTTCCAAACATAGGGTGAGCACAAAAGCTCAGTAAGGGACTCTTTAACTGAAAAATCATTGTAAATGTTTTAAAAAACTATTCTTATAAATCATTATCATTCATGTCCCTGTTCTTTAAATGTTTTTATGGAATTACTTATATGAAAATTAATGTTTTAAAATATAAATTTTCTAATTTATTTCAAAATATTCAATGTTGTATGGGAAACATTGATTCAAAAATCTCAAAGTGATTTGATTCATTCTCAAAATTCATGGAAATTATTAAGAACGGGTTTTATTAATCATATGTGATATAAAATACATCTAAATTATATTCATGAAATAATTAAATTACTCAAAATATAATATATCATTTTCTTAATTACCCTTATCACACACTAAAAAGGTGATAACGTCATTTGTGGATCCATGGACTACCGTCTCCTCGATATGATGTGATTCCTTTTACATCACAATAATTATATATATAACAACATATTATTAAATAAAATAGTATTTATGATATAATGATAATTATGGAAATATATAATGTTACTTACCTTATTAACATAACAACCATTAAAAAATAGAAAATGTTACTCATGAGTACATACGAACTACCGTCTATATGATTGTAATGTTGGTTTATTTTTTCTAAATGATTGGTTTTAAAAGTATAATTAAATATGATAATTATTTCATGATTATTTCTTATGATATGTTTATATAATAAACCCTTTTACCATAGTTAGCCTACCAATTTTTTTTTAACAAATGAACTTAATTTGGTCAAAACACTTGATGTAAACTTAATTGTTTAAGTAGTTGTATAAAAACATTGAAATAAGTGGATTAAAATTAATAATAAACTTGATGAAAGTTCCAAAGAAAGTAAATAATTAACCGATTTTTATTATTCCAGAATATAACAATTTTAAATGATTATTTGGACTCAAGGTAAGGGATTTTGCATCTCAATCTATTTTCATTGATTCATTTATTAATTATATGCACCTTTATTATTTTAAAAGGTATATATAAAATAAATTTGAAATTTAATATCAATATTTTATTTATATTAATGTTATTTAATGTACTGTTAATGGTTATTATTTTATGGGTCCTAAGACATAATTTTTCAAGGTGGTATATGACTCTTTGAATGTTTAATGATTTAACACTTTCTCTATTTCAATATTATGGATATTATTTTTATTTATATAGAAATAAATAGACTATAATAGGAATTTTTTTCTATATGGAAATTAATTCAAAGGTTTTCAAAGTGGATTCTTTTTATGTGTTTTATATATAACATTTTGATAAATGAAAAAAATGTACTATTCTTAATATATATGGTGACAATGAATTCTCCACCTTTGTGGAAATTATTTCATTTTCACCATACATTAAAATATTTAATGCTACATTAAAATAAAATAATCTTTATATTTTTTGTTATTTTGGTATTGAAAATGGGTTTTCAATGAAATGGGTGTTTTGGTATTAGAAATGGATTTTTAAATTAAAATGGGTTTTTTATATGATAGTGTATTTAATATGGGCTTAAAAGAGTTTTTGAAAGTATTTTATGATGAAATGTGTTTTATTAAAAATAAATTACCTAAGAATTATATGAAATGGGTGAGCCAAATATACCTTATATGATTTCTTGAGACCCATTATTGCTCATGAGTTATCCTGATATAACTTATACAACAGTATGTACTCCATTATAACACATGAGTGAGCCCGATATAGCATATACAAAGAGATGAGCCCAATTATAGCTCATGGGTGAACCCGATATAGCTTATATGAAGGGTGATAGCTATTATAGGTCTATATTTCATTAGAAGTAGACCATACAGAAATTCCTATTGAATGATTTTTTAAATGGGGTTTTTATATGATTCTATATGTAACCTAAATGAGATTTAGTTACTTGTTATGGGTTTTAATGAATATTTTTGATAAAATGTGTGTTTTTTTCATTTGAAAATGTTATATTTCTTATTCTCAATGAATATTGAGGATGGAGGTAAACCTTATATAAGTATTCCTATTTCTTATTCCCTACTAATATTTTGTTCTCACCCCATGTTTTAAAATGTTTTTCATCGTCCTTATGATTGACAAGAGAAAAGAATATGCCAAGAAGAAATAATTAAAGATGTGTTCCAAAAAGAAGTCAGGATTTATTTTAAAAGGGGGTTATTTAGTGGACAAAATAGATAATAACTACCAATATCCACATATAATTGGTGGGTATACATTATAAGAGTATGTACTAATTCTTTAAAACTGTAAAGTGAAAATATCCTCAAATGTGAATTCTTGTTTAGAACCACTGGAATAAGTTATTTTTAAGGCCATGTCCTAATAGTTGGTATCAAACATCAATTTAGACAACATTATAGATTATTACGTCCTCTCAAGAGTTATGGATATCATTATGGGTATATAAATTTCAAAAGTTTAATGCCTTATATACCATTTTGAGTCTTTCGGTTATGAATTTTTAAGGTGATGAATGATATTTTTAGAGACATTTATTTTTGTGGTAATTAGAGGTTATTGCTTTTTGGGAGGAAAATTAAAGGTATGAGATAAAAATTGAGGTCAAAACATGTTATGGATATTTTTTAGGACATTATCATACATTGGGAATGTGATTATGATTATATAGTTATATAAAAAGGACAACCTACAAGATTGGGGACAACCAATTGCATCCTGCAAGGCCACCGGAATCGAACCCACAACTGAAGGACAACAAGGGTGGATCACATAGAACTGGA
Organism: Viscum album; assembly: GCA_963277665.1. Classification (NCBI taxonomy): domain Eukaryota; kingdom Viridiplantae; phylum Streptophyta; class Magnoliopsida; order Santalales; family Viscaceae; genus Viscum; species Viscum album. The sequence continues at coordinate 981,623,060 of OY728126.1, forward strand.
CTACATGAAGTTCTGGTTGGTATGAAAATTTATTTTTAGTTAAATTATTTTATGGATGAATGATATATAGTTTTTTGTAATATATATTTTTTATCAAATAGATAACCATGGTATTTAAATATGATATAGGGATTAAGTAATAAATCATATTTGAGGATACATTTTCTATTTTGGGAATCCTATATGATCAAGGTAAATAGAATATTATGGTATATTATTTGAGGAATAAATGTTGAATTATACTTTGGAATAAACTATGATTCAATTGTATACAAATGGTGATTTAGGTTATTTATAGAGATGGTTAGTGTATCATGAATATTAATAGGGCAATTACTTTTTGGTATGAGACATTAAGAGTGATTGATGTTATATAGATATTGATGTTAAAATTTATCTTATAAGTGTATGTTACCAAATTCTTAGGAATTTTTAATTTCAATATTATTTTTGGGTTATTTTTTTTAAATTTTAATGACTATTATTGGTTGAATTTTCTATGTTCAACTTTGGGTATTATTAATGAATTTTGGAGATTGAAGTTTTTTTTTCATCATATATGGTTTATTATTTTTGAGGAACTATCTTATCTTGTACTTATCATTTAGGTTTTTCATAATTTATAAAGACATGAATAATAGATAGATAATAGCTTTTGGATTATTTGATTCTCTAGAGGTTTATTATAGTGCATCAGGTGTGAAAAATTCATCTTGAATACTCATCATTTGGAGAAAAAGATGAGTTTGGGGTGAACATTTATTAAAGGATGAAACATTATGTTTCAAGTAAGTATATTTCCTTTTATTTTTAGTCCAATTAGTAATATAATTTCTATAAAATATGAAAAAGATATTAAAACAAAAATGTTTTCAATTTTCTTTTCTTACTAAGAAATAAATAACCTTTTAACCCATTAAAGATATATTGTTTTTTGATTTTTAACATTCTCATGACTTGATTATATATCACTATTAATCTAATATTGATAGTTAGTTTCTCTTAAATATCCATTTTTTTCAAAATGAAACCCTAGTACGTGTTATTTCAGATAACCTTCATACTTTCCATTCTTTATTTTAACGTTGATGTTTTATTAATTCTTTCTCTGATGTGGGATTTCAATAATGGTATTTTGAAAAGTCAAAACTGTAGTTATTGATCCTGAGTTCAAATTTTGAAGTTGAAATTTAATAATTTTTATATATTGTAACATTATATGTTTTTAAAAGGAAACACTATGTTCGATAGCATATATGATACGCCACATCATGTTTAAGCAAACAATTAAATGCTACTATGTCATTGTTAAAACCTAGTCGTTAAAATGGTGGGAATGAATGGTATGAAAAAAATAATAAAAATATAGTTTAGATGTGTATTTTTAATTAATTATTTTGTGAGAAATTAAAAAAAATGAATGTAAAATGATTTTTTTAAAATAAAGGAAATGTTTGTCTGAAAAACTATTTAAATTTGAACAATTGTGTTTTATACCAATAAATTAATAAATAACTCTTATTAGATTATATTAATGAAATATTTATATAATATATTCAATTTAATTTCTAAAAATAATTTTAGGGGTTTTCTAGACATGATATAATAACAAATCCAATTTTATGAATAAAAGAAGTGTTTTTTTTTCAAAAAGGCAGTTTTGCCCCATTTTGATGGCGCACCTCTTTTAAATATACTTTTTGACACCTTAATAAGTTTTATTTTATTAAATGAACTTATTCATTGAAAGATAAGTATCCAAATTTACATTGGAATAATTTTTTTTTATTTTTCTGATAAGATTCATTTATTAATGAATAATAAAAAATAATACATTTTAATTAAAAACTACTTTTTCTTCAAATTTATTTATAGTGATTAATTATATATTTTCTTTTTTTAAAATTATAATTAAATAAGTTTTTTTATCATTTTATCAAATTTATGTCTATGAATATAATTTCACATTGAAATTGGATATAAAAATGTTGTGAATTTATAAATGTCTTTACTTTAAAAACCTGTTTTCTCAGTCAGTCAACAGGATTAATTTTAAATTAATTTTATCTACTTCTGTGTTTTGAATTTAGAAAAATGGAAATAAAAATTTATAATAAGTATGAAATACATGATATAATAGGATCAAATTAATTTTCGTAAATTATGAATTGTAACTTTATAAATATTTTTATTACCATAGTTAAGGGTAAATAAGCTAAATGAGGGTAAAAATAATGTAATAAATATTATAAAATTACCCTAACACTTGTACAAATTTTTATGGATAACTTATATTCAACAAAAATCACAATTTTTATGTTTTAGTGATATATTGGAGCCACTTAGATGGCATTAGGACATTCATTGTGTTTTATTCAAAGAAAAGTAAAATTTGTCACACTTTTGTTTTTAACAAGTAAAATATTATAATATTGGGATATATAAGAGATATGTTAGACTATAAACACAATTTTTAATTCTAAGAGGTTTTTTATACATCATGGTAATTTATTTTTAATTTTTCAGAATGAAATAATGAATATAAATGGTGACACAATGATGATACAATAAATACTTAATTAGTTAGAGAATCAAATAAATGATATTACAAATATTAAAATAAATAAATTTTGACATAGTTTATTCCAACCACAAATTTAATGGATAAATTTGACATGTTAAAGATGAGTTAAAAGAGTTTTTTAGAAGATATAAAGTTGTTATGCTATTTTTAAGAAGTCAAGTAATGAATAATCGTAATATTGACATTAGTGATATTTTAAAATGAAAAATATTGTGTTAAATGATATAAAATTTATAAAAATTTAAAATTACGAAAAAATAGGGATAAGTCAAAAAATTTCATCAATTAATCATTTATTGTCCTTTTACATTTTCTAGTTATTATAATAACCCTCAAACTGTAAATTACATGATAATGCGGTTAGAGTTAAAAGGGTAAAATAAGGTTTAAAACAAAAATATAAGTATTGAAAAAATAGTCCAAACTTATCCAATTTTCATTGTATGAATAAAATTAAACAAAAAATCACCATATCATAGAAATAACTCAATTCTAAGCCACTTTGAATTGAAGGTTAATTTATATTAACTTAATATTATGAAGAATTCCAAGAGTGCCCCTCCCCTCTCCTGTAAAAAGGAACTACTTCTTCTCTTTTATTCACACATCAAGACCTTTTTGGTTCATCCAATATCTATCCAAATATCTTCCTACAATCCATCCCCACATTTTTAGGTCCTATTATTAACCTTATATTTTTCCACTAACCCTTAGTTAAATCCTTGAACTCTTACCATAACAACTTGGATTTTTTACTCTTTAGAGTAAATATAGTAACTATACAATGTAAAACAAACAAAAAATGGATCATTGATGAAATATTTAATATTATTATAGTTATTTGGATGAATTTTATATTTTTATGAACTCTGTATCATTTAATAAAATAGTATTTATTTTGACGTATCATTTATGTCCATTATTATACTATTCATTTTTTGTCTTTTTAAAAATATCCTAACAACATTATAACATTAAAAAAACACTTCTAACATATCACTAACATATCAATTTTATCTATAAAATTCATGTATTTCATTAATTATGTTAAATTAAATTTATTTGAACATTTCTAATATCATTTATTTGATATTTCCACAAATTATATAACTACTACATCATCATTATGAACGTATTTAATTAAATGATTTATTCTCTAAAAATTAAAAATAAATTATCATGATGAAGATATATTTATTATATTTAAAATGAATATTTATTGTAAAATTTATATATTGTATAACAATATATTAAAAATTATTTACTTATTAAAGACATGAGTATGATATTTTTAACTTATCTTTAAATAAAATATAATAAATGTCATATTTTTACAAAAGTGTCATAAAAAGTAATAATTTTAGACTAAGGTTTATTTTGGATGAAAATAAATCATCCAAAGAAATTAAGACAGGTGTTAGTGTAATTTTCTAATATTATAATATTACTTTAACCTTTACTTACTTAATTTACCCTTAACTATGGTAAATAAAAATGTACTAATGTTACAATCTAAAATATCTAAAAAATTAATTTAATCCAATTAGACTCTAAATATCATAATAATTACAATTATGTATGTATATTTCTTAAAATTCAATTTAAATAAGTTAAAAGATTAATTTTAATTCTTATCCTGTAGGCATGGCGAGAAGGAATGTAAAAAAGAATATTCTGGAGTTCAATAAGTTTTTTAATCTAATTTTAATATATAAATTATTCTAGTGTACTAAATTGAATTAATATATGTATTATTGATCTATGGTGACATTAAAATCAATTCAAAATAAAATATTTATTTGAAGGAAAATATTTAGTTTTTAACTACAATGCTGTATTTTCACAATTCATAAAAAATAAAACATCAAAGAAGAATATTATAAATTCACACTAATTTAATTTTGATATTCGAAATTAAAAAAATGATGTTTATTTGACCAAATTAAATTTTTATGAGTTTCTCAAATTAATTTTATTATTGTTCACACAAGGACATAAAATGTAGTTCGTTTTATAAAAATAAAATTTCCAAGTCATTTAAAAAATTCATGGATGAAATCAATTATAAAAAATTATATTTATTTTAATATTTTAAATATCATTTATTTGACTATTTTATTAATTAAGCAAATGTTGCATTATCATTTTGTCACTATTTAATTTAATTATTTATTTCCCAAAAATTATAAATAAGTTTCCCCGATATCAGAAACCATTTTAGCTTTTTAAAGACTTTATATAGTCGAACATATTTATTATATAAATCCCTATTAAAAATATTTTACTTGTTAAAAACAAGAGTTATTGACTTATTTTTAGCATAAAACACAATATTTCACATTTAAATAGTTTTTTATAAAAAAAAGGTTACTTTATTTTACAAGGAGTATTACATTCAATTATAATTTTTCAAATAATTATATAAACCTTTGTAAAACATATTTTCATAATTTTGTTAATACTATCCATTCCGGCCATTCTAATGACTATGCGATAACTACAATATTAAATAATATAATTTATTTGTTCGTTTATGCTTAATATGGCATATCTAGTATGTTATCAAACACAGTAATTTGTTTTAAAAACTCAGTATGTTAAATTCCCCATACAATAACATGTGTCCTCACAATTTGAACTCGAGATAAAAACTAGGGGTTTGAGGTTTCAAAATACATTTTTTGAAATCCCATGTTGGAAAAAAGATTAATGAGTCTTCCACTTTAAAATAAATAAAGATAAGTATGAAGGTCACCTGAGATAACACATAAGAGGGTTCTATATAAGAAAACATGGATATAAAGAAAAACTAACTATCAATTTCTGATGGAGAGTGATAGTGGACGTGGTCATGAAAATTTTAATAATCAAAAAACCAAAATATGTGTTGTGTTAAAATGTTATAGATTTATTAGAAATTAAATTGAGCAGATAATGTTCATTTGTCAATTTTTTTTTGAGATGATAAATTATTATACTACATGGACTAATAACATATGGAAATATACTTAATTGTCAAGTAGAGTTTTAACCTATATTTTTGTCCAAATGATGCGTATTTAAGTTTAATTTTCATACCTCTGGAATTAGGATCAACTTCTATGGATCACTTAATTCACAAAAGTAATCAAATATATTACTCATTTCCTTATAAATTAAAAAAACCAAAATAGTTAGGATAATATAAGATAATTCCCCAAAAAAGTATAAACCTTCATATGATGAAAAACTACATTAATACCCAAAATCCAAAATTAATACCCAAACTTCTATGTAGACCATTCAACAAATAAATTCCACTAAAATTCTTTAGAATCATCCAATCTGAGATTGAAATCCAAAATTCAAAAGGATTTGATAACATATTATTCCGATATAAATTTTAACACTTATCTCCAAATAAGATCAACCACTCTTATTGTCTCATATCCAAAATTTAATCTTCTAAATCAAATAATATCAAATATATGATAATTGATTCCATAAATAACCTGAATCGTCATATGTTCACAATAGAATCATATATTATTCTAAAATATAATTTAACTTTTAATCTTAAAATAAAATACCATAGTATTATATATACCATAATCATATAGGATTCCCAAAATAGGGATCATCTTTCAAAACAACATCATTTTATTAATCACCAAATCATTTCCCAATCCAATGGTTATAAATTTGATGAATGATATGTTCCAAATAAAAACATATTCTTTATCAATAAAATTATTTATCTAAAAATATAAAGTCATACTAACTAGGACTTTACATAGGCTAATAGTAGGCGATGCACCCTTGTTGCCCTTCGGTTGTGGGTTTGATTACCATAGCCCTTCCAGAATTGACAGGTTTTCACCCATCCCATAGGTTTTCCTTTTTTAAAACTATTTAATTGATATAACATTCCCAAAATGTGATAAATATCTCTAAAATAACCATAACATAATTTAAACTCAAATTTTATCCCATACCTTTCAATTTTCATGCCAAAAAGTAATAACCCACATTACCTAAAAAATAAATATGTCTATAAATACCAATAATAACCACAAATTTCATAACTCAAAGCCTCAAACTGTATTTCTAAGGCACCAAACGTATGATCAACCAAAAAATTGAAATCCCATGATGATATGCATAACCGTTAATAAGAATCATAATGTTCAATGTTGTCTAATCCATCATTTGATACCAATTTTAAGGACGTATTTGAAAAACATAACATATTATATTATTTTTTTACTAGAATTCGCATTCAAGGATATTATCAGTTTTTTTATAATTAGGAAAAAATATTTGAAATTAAACCCATACATTACAAGTGGAATCATATAATATGTATCTATTTTTCCATAATCTAAAACATTTAAAATGAGGGATGATCGATTTTATGAAAACACTTCACAAAATTAAACATGACATCTCCAAATACATAATCATCATTAAGTCTTACGAAAAACATGAAAAACGTGGAATAATCACAAAAATATCAGTAAGGGACATATAGAATGAAAATATTTTGTCCAGTGAAAACATGAAAACACATTAAAAACTCTTTCTAAAAAACTCTTTAACATAATTATAAAAATCACTTAGGTTCCTTGAGACATTATTACCATTCCACCCTTACATTCAAAATTAAAAATGGAATAACCATAAAGTCATCATCCATATATGGAGTACCCAAATCATTTCAGAACTATAATGGGGATCACTCTTCATATAATCTATATTAGGCTCACGTATTTTTCATGAGATATAATGGGGCTCAACCCTTTATATATGCTATATCAAGCTCACCCATGAGCTATAATGGGGATCAAACCTTTGAATAAGTCATGTTAGGCTCACCCATGAAATATTCGAGTACCAAAACATAATGGTTTTAAATTTTCAACATAGCACTCATAAAATTTCATTTACACTCATAAGAAAAATTTTCATGTTATTGAAATAACCAATCAATTTTAAAAACCAATTTTAAACATTTTAAAAAATATTTTTTAATCAAATTTTCTCATTCAACATTGAAACATTTAAAATAAATTCTAAAATTTAATATTGTAAAACATTCATGTTTATATAAATACCTTCATAAAAACCATTTTGAAAACATAAACATGAAAGAGAATTTTTTATAAGAATAAAATTTTAAAACATTTAAAATGATTTTTTGTTAAAGAGTATCTTACATCGATTTAGACAAATATATTATATTTTTTGTCTTCCTAAATAATATGCTTAGGTTAATTTTTAATTTCAAGAGAACATTAAAGACCTAGCCTTAAAAATAACTTATTCTCATGTTTGTGAACTAGAATTAACATTTGAGTATATTTTCATTTTAATGTTTTATAGAGTTAGGAAAAAATATTAAAAATTAAAACCATACATTACAAGTGGAAACTTAAACTCAATATCCATTTTTTCTACCAAAGAACACCCTTTTAAAATACAACTTGTTTTATTTTCATGAAACATCATCAATACTTTTATCATGAAATTTTCTTTTTCCTTAACAATCTTTAATCCTTGTAAAAAATATTTTAAAAACATCGGATGAGAAAAAAATACGATTAAGGGAAATAAAGAAATAAAATCGTTAGTGAAATTAAAACACAAAAACCAATTTAAACACCTTTCTTAAAAACTCCTTAATAATATAAAAAAATCACATAATTTCCTAGGAAAATCATTACTATATTACTCCAACATTCACCTGTACAAATGGAATAACCTGATGGTTGACATATATCTCTGAAATAAACAATACATTGGTAAGCTATAATGGGGATCACCCTTAGTATAAGCTATATCAGAATCACCCATCTTAAATAAGATATAATGGGGATCAACCCTTCATATAAGCTATATTTAGCTCACTAATGAGCTATAATGGGGATCAACCATTCACATTAGCTATATTGGGATCAACTTTAAAATTTATAAGTTCCATTATATAATCATAAAATATAAAATATTTTAGTTTTCAACATTTCACTCATAAAATTTCATTTTCACTTATAAGAAAACATTTAAAGTAATTGAAATAACCAATACATTTTCAAAACAAATTTAAATCATTTTAAAAAAGATTTTGGAATCAATTTGTCCCATACTGTATTGAAACATTTGAGATAAATTATAAAATTAATAATTTAAAAAATTCATGTCCATAAAAATAAATCCATAAATACCATTTTTAATACATGTACATGAATAAAAAATATTTATATGACTAAATCCTTAAAAAATTTGAAACAATTTTTTAGTTAAAGAGTCCCTTAACTTTAGTCTGAATCATCACGTATAATATTTATCTTCTTGAATAATAATATTAAGTTAAATATTTAATTTATTTATGAATTTTTTAATGTTTATTATTCCTTTAATATCACTTATTATCATGTTATAATGATTTCTTAATTATTTCAGTTCATGTTGGATGTTTTCTTGATATTTGATACTTAAGTTGAAAATGAACTTGGTATGATGTCAATATTGAATGTGGTATTAGTCCATCCTCTACAGAACAATATTCATGAATTTTTTATCATATTTATACATCAATTAAACTTTTAAATCAAACCATTAATTATAGTTATGAAAATTAACAATGTTATAATCACATAGACGGTAGGTCATACGTACGCATTAGTAACGTTTCCATTTTTCAATGATCATTATGGGAAGAACATAAGAATTATTTTATATTTATAGGATGATAATAATATCATTAATGTAATGTTAATAATTTAAATATACGTATATATATTATCCATGTGATGTGGTTACTAAAAATTAATCACATCGCTTCATGGAGGTGATAGTTCACACCTCCACATAATAGACACTATCATTTTTATGTGCATACAATGTAATAACATAATTGATATATTATTATTTTCTAATGAAAAAAATATCATTAATTTTATATATAAACATTAATTCCATCATTATAACCTATCTTGTGAGTTGATAATGGAAAACAAATTATATCGATTCGTAGAGATGATAGGTTACACATACGCATGAATGATTAATTATTTTCCCATTTGTTCAAAGTGGAGATGAATTTGGGTGATGATATTGACATAATAATACATCATTATATTGAAGACATTTTATTTATTATTTCATTACATTTTTTTAATATCTGAAGTATGTTTAAGAATAAATAAAATAGAAACACTTAATTAAAAATGATACCTCTTCTTCGGACAATATCCTTTAATTAACAACTTAACACCTCTAAAGAAAATGTTATTCGTGATCTAAGACCTCTTGAATTTGGGGAGGGATTATAGAAAGGAATTTTAATATAATTTTTTAGATAAAAATTAGATTTTAGGTGTGAATAAAATTAAAGAATAAGTTCCTTTTTATTGGAGAGGTGAAGGACACTCTTGGAAAAATTCAAAGTATTAAATTAATATAAATTACATTTCAATTATAATTGGCAGAGAATTGAGTCATTTAGAATATAGGATTATTATGGTTCTAAATCCATTCATTAAATTCAAATTATTCTTGTTTTCTCTATTTTTTAATCCTTATATTTTTTATTTTCTCTTTTTAATTCTTACAGTAATATCATACAATTTTCACTTTGAGGGGTAGTATAATTACAAGAACATATCAAACGACCCATAAATGAGAAATTTATGACATTATATGAATTATACCAACAATATGGAAAAATTATATATTTTTATAAATTTTATATCATTTAACAAAATATTATTTATTTTAAAATACCATTAATGTCATTTTAGACAATATTCATTATTTGATTTTTAAAAAATATCATCACAACTTGATATTTTTACCAAAATCTATTAACTCATCCCTATCATGCCAAAGTCTTCCATTAAATTATTTTATGGACACAATTATATTAAATTATATTTATTTTAATATTTTTAATATCATTTATTGGATTCCCCAATTAATTAAACAGTAAATGGACTATCATTATGTCACCATGTAATTTAATTATTTTTACCCTAAAAATTGTAATTAAATTACCACAATGTAGAAAAACTATTTACATTTCCAAATTCTATTTATAGTGGAATATATTCCATTCATAACCCCATATTAAAAATATTTCACTTGATAAAAACAAAAGTGTGAAAAAATTAACTTTTATTTTAATAAAATACTATAAAAGTGTTAAAGTCTTCCAAGTTTCTGTAATTAGATATAAAATCACCCAAAATAAGATTTTGACCAATACTATATTAACCCTTCTCTTTATTATACACATAAACATGATTTACTTCATAAAATTTCACATAATAAAACTCTAAGGATTGAGAGGGCTAGTGTCTTGGGAAATTAAGAACATTACATACTAACTTATAACGTTTAAACACAACATCTTTATTGGAAACATCCTATACATGACCACTACATTCCTTTGTACATAGCATTGAATGGGATAACCTGAGACCTGCATAAGAAAATGGTGATCTATAAATCCTATTAAAGGAGTAAATAAATAATAACAATAATAATGCAATACATATTAGGAAATAGGTATATCAATGGAGCATAAGAGAAACATGAACATAAAGGAATGATATAACATGATTATCATAACATGGAAATTTGGCAACAACACTTAACATGGTATTAGAATTAGCAAAGGATCATTGACCATGGATAATTAGTAAATACTAATTTCACTTGAATTATCATGTGTAAACCCTAATTTCACATGACATATCATGATACTAATATTTACCCAATGCATTAGAGCACTATCAGGGCACACCCTTCTTAATCATTTCTTTTCATGCATAAGTGTGCCACATGAATCATATAACATGGATTAATTAAAAATCATAATTTATTCCTTGATAAAGGAATGTGCAATTTATACATGAAACTCTATAATAAATAAGTAAATGTGCATAATGTTTAATACCCTTGATAGATAAATGGGCATGGTATTCTCTAAACAATGATCTTGTATTGAAAAAACATGGTGCAATTTCAGAAGCATAACGATGTGACATAAGAATTCATAAAAATGGTTGATGAGATATAAAGGTGTGTATCATCATATGTGAATGAAATTTATATAATTTTAGGTTATATACATACATGCACCAATATAAGTAATGTAATTTAGGTTCATAATACAAAATAATTGCTTGAATGTAAATGAGGAGAGATAAATTTCTTACGCAGTTTCGGCATGTTAATGTGTGTTCATGGGAGGAATTAATGGGAGATAAAGGGGTATATTATCATTAAAATATAAATAAATAATTATGGGGGAGGTTATAAATTTTAACCCAACATGTTTAATTTAATTTTAAATGGAATCAAAACATAATGAAATTTGGACAAAAATTAGAATGGAAGAAATCCCTTACTTGGAAGTGTGATCTCAAAAGCGTGAGAGATGCTGGAGAGAGGCTTCTTGGGAGCTTGGGGTGACTCGGGAGGATTTTATAGGGATAAGGGAAGAGTTTTGATGTACTCCAAAGGCTTTGAGTGAAGAGGAAGTGGTGTCTTTTGTGGGTTAATATTGGAGAAGAGATGGAATTATTTATTATTTCGGTTTTGGCCACCACACATAAATCTAATCAAAACTACAAACCCAACCATGGTTTTGCCCATTTATTTTACAAAGGGGAGTGTAAATTTTTTTTATAAGGCCAATGGCCAATCTTCTTGATATTTTAGGCTTTCTTATGTGGTGGTGAGTCACACTCTCAAATAAATCATTTTAAAATGACAATGTGTTTTATAAGTCTTGAAGAGTCCACTAAGGATTTGTAAAATAAATTAAACAAACCTAAAATGACATTATTTTAAAAGTAAAACATATATTAGCCTAACAGCCTTATATAGTATTTTATTACATCTATATTGGGTCATTATGATGTCATAAAACACCTTATATAATTAAATTGTATTTAATTTTTACCCAAAAATTTGACTGTCTCGAAAAATTATGAAAAATTAACCGTTGAATAATTTTGATGTCCTGATTACAAAAATAATATTCATTTTATATAAATTAATTTCAAAATATGTGGATTTTTAATTTTAAAATAAAAATTGACATTCAGTGAAAAATCATGGTGTTTGAAAAAAACAACTTTCAAACCATAATAGAAATTACAATTGTATTCATAAAAATTATAAGATAATTTATATTTAATACAAATTAATTTAGTAAAAATATTTTATTAAAATATTATTTATTTCTAAAATCTATTAATTCATCAAAATAGATTTCTTAATTTACAAAAATTTCAATTTTTTCTTTAAAACCCATTTATAAAGTAACAATAATTAAATGAATGTATATTATTTATTATATAAAAAAATAATGACCATAATCAGAGTGCTAATGTCTTGTTACATAAACCCTTATAACACCCACATAAGACCTAAGGGTAATGTGTGTGACAGTGACATACTCTTTGGGTGGATCAGATAACATTAATCATGTGGTAATCTCTATCAACTTCCACTTCTCATGTAGGAAATTACATTTGAGATTAACATGTTAAAGCTTGTCTTGGGATTGGTCAAGGGTGATTCCTAAGGATCCCACCTTATTTCTATGCTCTGAAAAATGGGCTTTGAATGGATCAATTCAACTAGATGAGGCCATCGCTTCCTTTTTCTGAGTAAATTGGATTTGTTAAATCCTTATATTTATACTAATTATGTGATCACTGTTCAATACCTATATTATCAAAAATCACAATTAGTAATGGTATTTTAAAATCAAAAAACATAAAACCAAGTAAGTTTATAAGTTTTATATATTAGTAATAAGGCATTTAATTAAATCAAGAGGAATTATGATTAATGAATGTTTGTGTCATTACAATATCCCCCCTAAAGAAATTTCAACTTCAAAATTTCTTTTTCCCACCCCAAACAGTTGTGGGCAGCTCTACTTCATCACTTCCTCTTATTCCCACATTGCCTCTTCAGACTTGTAGTTTCTCTACAACACCTTGACGAGGGGAATTGTCTTATTTCGTAGAAATGTTTCCCTATGATATAAGATCTTCATCGGTTTCTATTTATAGGATAGGTTATTCTCCAATGGTACCACCTCAGGATTGAGTATATTCTATAGGTTGGTTATGTACTTCCTAAAGAGTTTTACTTGGAATAAATCATATATTAAAGATAGGTTCGGTGGGATTTCTAGTCGATAGGAAACATCTCTAATGCAATCAAGGATATCAAAATGGCCAACGTACCTTGGACTAAGCTTTCCCTACTTCCAAAATCTTATATATCTCTTATATGGTGATATGTAGAGGAATAACATGACCCCAACATCAATATCTAGGTCTTATCATCGATTATCAGCATAGATCTTTTGTTGAATCTGAGCAGCTTTAATGTGCTTCTTTATGGTCTTATCCTTCTCCACCATTTCTTCAACAATCTATAGACCTTGGAGTTTTCTCTCCCCAACTTCATCCCACCATGCTAGTTTTCTATACCTCTTCCCATAAAGGGCCTCATAAGGTTTCATTTGTATGCTTGAGTGGAAACAATTATTGTAAGAGAACTCAACCAGAGGAAGATGTTGATCCGATCCTCTGTTGTAATCCATTTAGTAATCTCTCAACATGTCCTAAAGTGTTTGGATAGTACGCTCAAATTGGTCATCAATTTGAGGATGATAATTCGTACTGATGTTCAGCTCAGTATCCATAGCATGTTAAAACTCTTCCAAAACATAGAGGTGAATATTTTATCTCGATTAAATAAAATCAATAATGGTACTGCAGGCATCCATACCAAAAATATAATGTATATCTATGCAAGCTGATCCAATGATAAATACTCCCGAATTGCAATGAAGTGTGCAATATTTGTAAGATGATCCACAACAACTCATATAGCATTGTTTCCTTTGGACTTCTTCAGAATTCTGGTAACAATGTCCATGGAGATGTTTTCCCATTTCCATGTTAGTATGGGTAATGGTTGCATTATCCCCTTAGACTTCGGCCTCACAACCTTCACTTACTGACATACAATGAAATTTGATGTATATTCAACGATCTCCATATTCATGTTATCCCACCAATAAAGCTCTTAGAGATCTCGATACATCTTTATGATTCCGGGGTGAATGGAGAAATTCAAACTATGTGCATCATCCAAATGTAATTTCTTTAACTCTATATTTTATGGAACACATAGTCTTGACCAAAATATCAAAATTCCCTCTTCATTAAATTTTAACTCCAAGGATTTCCCTTTTCTTATAGTTTCTACCTTCTTCTAAATTCTCTCGTCACTATTTTGAGTATCCTATAACACTTCCAAAAGAGGAAATTGAGAAATAATTTGTGAAAGTATTGGTGATATTTCCTTCTTTATGATTCTCATGACTATATTTAAAAAATATAAGAAGATTGGATCATTTTCAATTCCCATAAATGATAGAATCGCTGGGTCCTTTCTACTTAGAGCATATTCAACCTTGTTTGCTTTCCCAAGGTGGTAATGGAATGAGTAGTCATAGTCTTTTATCAACTCTAACCATCTTTGTTGGTTCATGTTCAACTCTTTCTATGTGAATATATACTTGATGATTTTGTGGTCCGTATATATTTCACACTTCTCCCCAAAGAGGAAATGCTGGAAAATTTTCAAAGTGAAGATTATTTCAGACAACTCCAGATCATGTGTTGGATAGTTTTTATCATGAACATTCAATTCCCTTGAATAATAGGAAATGAGTTTTTCATTTTTCATCAACACCCAACCAATTCCCTTGTTTAGAGAAACACTAAATACCACAAAAGGTTCTCCACTTGTGGGTAGTGTGAGAAGGAGTACAGTGATAAGCCTCTTTTTCAACTCCTTGAAGATATATTCACATTCATCACTCCAAGAAAACTTCACTCAATTCTGAGTTATCTTGGTAAGAGGATTTTTCAATCATGAAAAATTTCTCACAAATCAATGATAATATCCTACTAACCCATGGAAGCTACGTATATCCGTCACTGATGTTGGCCTCAGTCATCCCTCAATTTCTGCTCTCATGGAGGGATCCAAAGATATTTCACTTCTTGGGATGATATGGCCTAAGAATGATATATCCTTCAACCAGAACATACACTTAATGTACTTTGCATAGATCATATGCTTTCTCAGGGTATCTAGTACAATGCTTAAATGATTCTCATGCTCCTCCTTGGTTTTGGAGTATATTTAAATAACATATATAAAGACAACCAAAAATGTGTCAAGGTAATCTCTAAATACTCTATTCATCAAGTCCATGACGATTTTGGGAGAATTAGTGAGTCTAAAAGGCATTACTGTGAATTCTTAGTGCCCATACCATGTATGAAAAATAGTCTTGAGTATATCCTCCTTCTTCACCCTTACTTAGTAAACTCTTGACCACAAATCCACATTGGAGAATTATTGTGCACCATGTATCTGATCAAATAATTCATCAATTCATGGTAGAGAATACTTATTATTTATTTTGATTTTGTTTGGCTCATGATAATCAATACAAAGGCACATTGACCTTTCCTTCTTCATGACAAAGAGGACTAGTGTACCCCATGGTGAAGCACTTTGGTGTATGAACCCTTAATCTAGATTCTATTGTAGTTGTTTATTTAGCTCCTCAAGCTCCACAATATCCATTAAATATGGATTCTTGAATATTGGAAATGCCCTAGGTATAAGTTCAATTGAGAATTCATCATATCTTCTTAGAGAAGGACTAGGAAATTCCTCGAGAAACGCTTCAGCAAATTCCCTCAAAATAGGCATGTATTCAAGGATGGTTTCTTCCTTAGACTCAAGTATCTGATCCAGATATGCATTCTCATAGTGTAGTAATATCCACACTAGAGATGATGGTTCTAAATAAGATTCATCTTCCTCTTTACACCTATATAGAATCAGGGGTCGATTCTCTATACGGAGAGGGATTTACCTC
The DNA here is from genome assembly GCA_963277665.1 of Viscum album. Classification (NCBI taxonomy): domain Eukaryota; kingdom Viridiplantae; phylum Streptophyta; class Magnoliopsida; order Santalales; family Viscaceae; genus Viscum; species Viscum album. The sequence goes on from OY728126.1 coordinate 981,639,616, forward strand.
TCACGAAATTTTATGTTGGCTCTATATAGGGAAACCCAATCCATTCCTTGAATTGCATCAAATTCCACCAGAGGGAGTATGATGAAGTTCACCGGAAATTTACATCCATAGATTGTGACCTGGGAGGATTTATATTCATGGGATGAAATGATTTCACCATTTTCCATACTCACTAACATCTATACTTCCATGATTTGTGGTGGTGTTGGGATTGTTCTACTAATCATTCAGTATATAAAATATTGAATAGAACCAAATTCAATGAGTATGTTAAGTATTATTGAATGAATAACTAGAGTACCTATCACCACTTAGTTGTTGGGGTTCAATTCAGCGGTAGTGAGGAAAAAATATCACCCTTGGTTCCTTGGAGGATGTTGGTTTCCTCTGAAAACCCTTGTCTTAGGGAACTGATTTACAAGGTGCCATGGTTCTTTGAAGTTGATGAAATGGAAAATGAATTGACGGTCGAACGGAACGGTCCTCTCCTCTATCGCAGCCATAAGTTTTTCTTGTTGGAAGTTAACAGCTATGTGCCTTTCTCTTACACACCTAAATAATTTCCTTGTCCCCATCAGGCAATTTATGGGGTTCTTATTTTCACACATTTGGCAAGTGGGGTGCTGTATTTTCTTATCACTATCAGATTTATCCATTGAACAATTAGAATTTAATTCCACAATACTCTTCTTATCCCCATGATACGCCTAAGATTTTTTGATAACCATTTAGACCATGAGGTCACATTGGACAATTTATTCATAGCTCTCAAAGTCACGGATCAGTAGGGCTTTCCATAGTCTAGGATTTATACCACCAAAAAAGCGGTCAATTTTGCATTTAGGGCTGACGACATAGCCAGAGGATTATTGTGAAAGCCTTATAATGTTTAACTGGTATACTCTGATGGATTGGTCATCTTATTTTCATGAGTTCATGGAAGTCTCTTTCCATATTAATTCAGAGGGTGCGAGGAAAATATTTTTCAAAAAAAAACATTTTTTGAGAATACTTCCATTCCAACGCCTTGATCTCCTCCTTATTCTTCATATTTTTGATCACCAGTAATTGACTTCTCCCTTAATATGATAAGAATCTAGAAGAACCTTATCTTGTTAAAAACATTGAAGGATAGAGAAGATCTTTTCAATGGAGTTGATCAATTTTTCAACAATTGAGGAATCAGATGATCCATTAAAATTAGGAGGCCTTTGTCTCATGAAGATCTCGATTGTGAATTGTTCTTTATTAGGGGGGGGGGGGGGTTGAATTTTTCTCTTGAACCTTATTTATATTAAAATATTGAGTTAACTGAGAAAGTATAGTGACAATGTTCGTGATTCCTACTCCCATCAGATTGGGCATCTCAATAGAAAAATAATCACATTGATCATCGCATCGGTTGTTAGACCGGGTCATCCTTTTAACAGTCATTAGAAAGAATAAAAGGAATGTTAAGGGTAACACATAAAGGTTCATCCAAGGAAAAAAATTATGACTTATAAATAACATTTATTTCCTTAACTTATTAATCTATAGGCTTCAATCTATTTTATTCATGATCTACATCCCAACATATATTATTAGGGGTATTTTTTTAATTCACATAATAATGGTCCATACTAAAAATATGAATTTACCAAAGCATATCCTCTTTGAGTGTTGTAACCCAGAGTGAAGAAAGGCTCATTGTCGTGTACTAGGATACCCCAGGTCAAGCCTGGAACTCCTTATCATAGTTTTTTCTACTAGGTACATCTGTGCTACAACCACCTCTACCCTCTCATATCCTGAAAGTGTTTTATTTTCTTGATAAACCACTTACTCATTACTCACCAAAATTTATGTATTTTTTATTATACATAGTCTTATCCCTAAGGATTTCACTAGGGATTTGTAATACTAATCCCAAGAATAACTAAACCTATCCTATGATACCAACTATAACAACCATGCTCTTTCTTACACACATAAACATTATTTATTACACAAAAATTCACTTAAGACAACTCTGAAGATCAATAGGTCTAGTGTATTGGGAAATTAGTAACATTACAAAAAAAAATTAGGACATAAAAACACAACATCTTTATTGAAAAATTCTTTTACATGACCACTATATTCATTCGTATATAGCATCGAATGGGATAACCATATGACATGCATAAGAAAAGAGTGGGATATAAAGACAATTAAGGTAGTAAATAAGGAATAAAATGAAGAATATAATACATGTTAGGTAATAGGAATATCAATGGTGCATAAAAGAAACATGAACATAAATCCATGATATAACATGGTTATAATAACATGGAAATGAGGAACCAATACTTAACATGGTATTAGCATGATCCAAGGATAATTGCACATAGAGCATGAGTAAAACCTCATTGCATTTGAATTAGCATTAGTAAACTATCATTTCACTTGGTGTATCATGATACTAATCTTTACCCTATGCATTGGATAACTATCAGGGCACACATTTCATAATCATTTCATTTCATGCATAAATGTGCCACATGGATCATATAACATAGATTCATTAAAAATCATCATTTATTCCATGATAACAGAATGTGGAATTCACACATGAAACTCTATAATCAATAAGTAAATGTGAAAAAAGGTGAATACCCTTGATAGATAAATGGGCATGGTATTCACTACACAGTGATTTTGGATTGGAAAATCGCAGTGCAATTTCGGTAGCATAACAACATGACATAAAAATTCATAAAAATGGTTGATGAGAGAGAAAGGTGTGTTTCATAATAATTATATAAAATGTACATAAATGGAGGCCATAAAGATACATGTCCCAACATAAGTAATGGAATTTAGATTTATAATAAAAAATATTTCCTTGAATGTGAATGAGGAGAGACAAATTCATTAGGGAAAAATTCTACTGGATGAGGCCATCGCTTCCTTTTTCCATGTAAATTGGATTTGATAAAGATGTATATTTGTAATAATCATGTGATCAATATTCAATGAATATATTAGCAATATTCACAATTCATAATGGTATTTTAAAATCCAAAAAACATAAAACCAAGGATGTGCAAAAGTTTAATATATCTTTGATAAGACATTTAATTAAATCAAGAGGATTTTTCATTTATAAATATTTTGGTTGTTACAAAAAAACACACATCCAATGAAATTATAACATGTTTTATGGTAATTTTATATTAGTTAAAATATTATTTTTACCTTTAATTACCCTATTTACCTTTAACCATTGTAATAATAAATATTACTAATGTTACTATTCATATTTTCCAAAACATAAGTTGATCCTACTAGATAATAATCATCACACTGATTAAAAGCACATATTTTTGTTTTTCATAATTTAAATTATGGAAGTGTCTATAATTAATTTAAAAATAGTCTAATTTATGAATCGAGAATACAAGTTTTTAAATTAAAAATTATCAAAAGTTGACAATATTTTTATATCCAATTTCAATGTGAAATTGATTCCAATGAACTAAATTGGATTAATTGATAAAAAATAGATATAAATATACTTTTAAGCCATTAAAATATATAATTTAACACTATATATAAATTTGATGAAAAAATAGTTTTCAATTAAAATGAAGTATTTTTTCACTATTCATAAAAAAAACGAATCATATTAGAAAAATGCTAAAAAATTAACCCAGGTAAATTTTGATAATATGATTTCAAAGAATAAGTTTATTTTCATAAATAGAACTTATAAATGTGTCAAAATAAATATTTAAGATATGTATTCCACCTAAAAACATGTTACATTTATATCAGGTATGCTCTAAACCATGTTGTGGTTTTCCTTTTTAGTTTTCTTGGTAGGGTTGAGATTGAATTGGGAGGATACCTTTGATGGTGAAGGAATAATTTTTTTTGGAAATTTATTACACTAAAAATATATTGGTTCTACAAACTGATAGATAATTACATGTCTTTTAATATGGTTACACGATATGTAAATCATAAATGAAAATAAATCTTATTTTTATCAAATAGGTGATGGGTTTTTCGGAAATTATGAGACTTATCAGTTACATGATGTGTAATTAGGTTATAAGTCATGTGAAGTCCTGATGATTATTTTTAAACCGGAATCCCAACTGATTTATCTTTTGTTATTCCTCTATAATTCATTTCTCTTGACATAGAGCCTTCCCCCCAGGCGATGTTGGGAGCCTCCAACCCCTCGAGACTTTTTCCATTGGTGATTTAACATTGTGACGATCACAATATGTCTTTTTGAGTAATAATTATTCATTTCTCTCTATATATTTATCTATTTCTTCCTTATATTTTTATGGATCATCTTGAGTTTGATATATCTAAGAACTGTGTTATTGAATCTTTTTTCTAGGTTGAGTTCCTAAATAGATATTATGTGCATTTGTTCTTATTGGAGGGTTCTATTCCAGTAATTGTGTTTCTATGAAGAAGGTTTTCAGTTCCATCTATAGTATCCAATTTAATTAACCTTAAATTTCATTATTGAAATTCAGTTTGATTTAAAGTTATATTAATTAAATAGAATAAATTTCTTTCAATTGTTTTATTAAAAACCCAATTCCAATGAAATGGGGTTTTGGTTAATTTTGGTATGAAATTGGGAAACAATTCTCAATTCTAGTGAATTTGGGTCTGTTTGGGGAATGGATGAAATTTGATTGATAAATAAAATTATTCAATATAATTGTGGAATGTTGATTTGATGGAAATTTTTTAAAAATACCAATTCCAGTGAATTGGGGGTTTGTAATGAATTTAATGGAATTGCAGGAAAATTAAATTTGTGTATTTAATTATAAAATTGGATTGTAAAATTTCATTGTGATTTAATTTCAAATCACTAATTGTGAAAAAATTATTAAAAATTATTTTATGGAAACCCAATGGTTTCAAATTTTGGAAAAGGCTTATTTTTTTATTAAAAACATGTTATGGTTTTTAAAAAGAAATGTGGCATATCTGAAATGAGGGATGGGATTTAATTTTATTTTAAGCAATCATGAAATAAATTGTCCATCATTTTATTTACTTGATACTATCCAATCCTTAGGTAGTTATTGAGTTATTTTGGAATGCACTTTATGATTTACAACATTATAAAACCTCATATCAGCACATTCCATTCCTTAGAAGATCACAATGAGTCCCCTTTTACTTCTCCACAAAGGGGAGCATGAACAAACTTGTCATTTCAGAGTGTTGGGTCCCTATAGCAAGGAAATATTGTACCTATTTTTCACTTGACCACGTTTCTCTCTTGTTTTTATTTTAAATGTAAATATGCCATTATTGTAAACAGTTTTAAAAGACTTAAAAATTTATATAAACTATTTCATATAATTTTTTTTATTTAATTCATTTTTTGAAATGTTTTATTTTTGAAAAACACCTATATTATTAAAGGAAAATTCCTTATTTTGGAATGTATTTCCATTATATTAATTATGATGCATTAATTGATAATTTATTTAGATCTTTTAAATTGTAAATAATTATTTGTGTAAATATTCTTTTGTAAATGCCAAACTTGTTTACTTGAAAATTTAATTCACATTATTGGTTAATTTGATATTTGAATCTTACTATAGAATCATTGGTGAAATTATATTCGGATTTGGCTCACACCCTACTTGTTCCTTTGGGTGTTTGTAGATGATATCCTTCCATGTTTTAGAAAGGGGAAATGATTGCTTGGAGGTGGATCCAGCTATTGAACATTGAACATAGTGAGTTGTGTCCTTATGGACATAGACTATTTTCCATGCTTTTGGTACTTGGGTTGTAGTTATTTCACCTTTTTTATTCCTTTTATACATCTAGAACATTACTCCCTATGAATTTTCTTTTTATATGCATACTGTCTTGTCTCTTTCACTTCGACATTGTTAGTGGAAAAATAATTACCACTTTTATATTTTATGGTGTCAGGTGCCAGTCACTGACCTATGGTGATCAAGAACACTCTATAAGATATGTCAGGACGAGCTTTGTTATCATGTTACCAGAGTACCTAGGCTGGTTTTCGAAATGGTGGTATCACAACTCTAGGTTGAGTTTTTGTCATAAAGTTAGTATGCATTTTTTAATCTTTTTGGGAGTTAGGAGGTAGTTGAAAATGAGTTCCTAGCCATCTCTCACTTCAATGAACCTTATGTATTTTGGGGTGGTTAGGGAAATACCTACTGTGTATTAGTTCTATAATTTTCCCTATTTTGATTTGGATATTGTGAAATTCAAATATTTTCTGTTCTATCATTGAGGATTAATTTCCCACATTTCTCTGTTTGAGAATTATCTAATGTATTATTTATTTTCTTATGATGTTTTGTAGCATAATTACTCTAAGAAGATGTGTGAATCGGATCTAGGAGAAAGCTGATGCTGAAACATAATGGAAAAATACTCTTGTGGACCTAAACTTGGTTGAGGTGATTATGCCCATTGTCCAAGCTCTGGGATAGGGACCACCTCCCATTCTCGTTTATGCTCCAGTTGTGGAACCTTAGAGGGATATTCTCAAATTTAGTTCTAAAGAGTTCCTTTTCCAGAATACATCAATATTTAAAGGATAAAATTATCCTTAAGAGTTTGTGGAATGTTTGGGTAGTAAGGAACACTTTTTTGGGTTTATGGAAACACTTGATGAGATCAAAGTGAAGTGTGCCAATTTCATGCTGGAATGACTGGGATGAAGATTGTGGGATACTATGGTGGTGACGAAGAGTCATGAGGTATTAAAGTGGAAGGACTTCAAGGTTAGTTTCACTGAACTGTTCTATCTAGAGTTTATTATATTGGCCATGCTTATAGGGTTTTTTTCAGATATGAGAAGACTGGTACACTGATATAAATAGGTCTTTTAAAAGCACTAAAAACTAACTTTAAAAGATCTAGAAAAGAAATGTGAATCACCGCAAAGATAAATGGGGTCCCCTTTAACAACTCTAAAAAAGCACAGATAAAGGGTTCCCTTTATCTGTGCTAAAAAAATAATTGATAAAGGTTCCCCTTTTTCGACGCATTGTTAGCACGGATAAAGGGGACCTTTATCAGCACTTTTTTAAAAACAGATAAAGGCCCCCTTTATCCATGGTATTTTGAGCACTGATAAAATAAACCTTTATCAGCTCTATTTTGAGCACCGATAAAGGATTCCTTTAACATCACTATTTTGAGAACTGATAAAGGGGGCCTCTATCAGTGCCCAATTAGCACTGATAAAGGCCATGTTTCCCGAGAAAACCCTCAACCTCCACATATCCTACACACCTGAGATAACGCCTGCACTCACAGCACCAAACAACACCTGTACACAAAATAGATGCTCAAAACAATAGCTACAAACAAAAAAATCATAGAAAAATAGAACAACGCACACCAGTAGGGGTGGTACCTCTGTTGTCCTCTAAGTGAGTGATGGCCTCTTTATCCAAATCCTCCAAAACCAATCTTCTTCTGCCTTTCCCGTAGATCTTGCTATACCATATGGTTCCCAATCACTATGTAGGGAGCCCTAATTTTCTTTTATTGAATGTGGAGTTCAAATATGTCTTAGAGATCCTCAATCAAATGCTGGTATAGCGCATTTACCACAGAGAAGAACATCGGTGGACTCCATTGATTGGTTCATTTTTGGTTCTTGGGATCTACAAGAGAGGGTAACAATGGATCTTCTTGACAACAGATGCATTTTTATCTGTTTCTCCTCAGAGGGAGACTTAATCAATGCTTGGTCTAGTGTGACTCACTGCTACAGAAGGAAACACTTCTTCCTCCAAAGATAGTCTTATGAATTCCATATAAATCGAGACTCCCCTTCGGTGGAGATATGAGTGAGTTTCCCTAATATCCCCCCTTCCTTTTCAAAATCCATTGTTCATTAGGATGCTTGGGAACCTCATAGAGAGGTATTTATCCTCTGATCATCGAACCACTATTGTGTTCCATCATTTTAATCCTCATGTGTGCATGGAAGTGGATACCTTAAGGAATCCACTTGAGTTCATTTGGATTTCCATAGAAGAAGAATACTGGTGTAAACAGATGGTTGTGTATGAGTTGTGGGTTGACTTCTGTTCTGGTTTCAAGCGTTTGGGACACTCGTCGGTGACAAGTAGACATGGGTCAGGACACCGGATTTTTGCAAAGCTGAATATGGTCCCAGGTGAGGTTGTTGTTCGTGATAGCCCTTCGAGGGTCTATTACAGTGAAAAAAATGTAGAGGGGAAATTGGATACTCCTGATCAATATCACTTACAATGTACTGGGATTATAGTTTTACAAGAGACAGGTAGAGGGGTTTCCAAGAAAAGAGTGGGGAGCCCTATCTGCACTGAGGCATTTCAGTTTTCTGTAGGGGATTCAAAGGATGGATCCTCCTATGGTTATGACCTTAATGCAGGTGTGGAGATCTCAGAATCCTTGTATCCATCTCATTATGGGTATTTCTAACCAGATAGAAATCTTAATTCCGTTGTGGAATGCATTGTATATCCTGTTTCTGAGCCTCCATGTAGAGAAGTCACGGTTCCAAAGCCATCTTTGGTTTCTCAGAGAAGGAGATCCATATGGACACTACAATGATGCTGCATAGTGAGGAGGTTGAACCTTTGGGGAACATATTATAGGAGGTGGCCTTGTTGACTGTTGTGGTGCCTCCACATAACAAAGGGTGGCTTGAGGATGGGAGTGTGGCCGGGCCTCCAGGAATTCAGGAGGTGCACTGGTTATATGCAGTAGTGTCTCAACTTGGAGAAGGTATTTGGGGTGAGGGAAGTGTCTTGGACCCCTTGGACCCACACATTTTCTATTCAAAAACCCCATGATATCCAAAGGCTGCATGTATAGGGAAGAACAGGCAGAGCCCCAATTACTTGGGAAACTGTTTTGGGCCGAGGCCCCCCACGGAAGGCCTAAGTGTTGAGTTGAGGAGCCATTTTGATACTCTGGCTGTTCAAAATCATGGATTGTCTCATAAAGAGGATGATTTAGGTGATGACAGTTATAGTTAACTCTCAATGGATAGTTGGGACTGTTTTGAAGGGAAAGGTCCTAACATCCCTAGAAGGAAGAAGTGACTAAAAGGGAATAGTGACCCAAGGAAATGCATTGTGGTTCAGGGGAAAACCCCTAAGGGACATAAAGACCATTATCACTTTCCCAAAACAATGGAAACCAGGTCATCCATGAAAGGTGGGATCATGGAAAGAAAAGACCAGCATGATAGGGAAAGAGGTGATCCAAGAAGAGATCCAAATGTGATGAAATAAGAGGTAGGGGACTGCCTAAAGCTCATATTCCACTCCAAGGGAAAAATTATTGAAAAATTCCATCATTACAAATCCTCAAATGAGGATATTTAAAGAATTTATCATTCTCTAAGCTATGGGTGTGTAATGGTATTGGCCTTTTACAGAATTAATCACCACACTATGTTCGTGGAGAAGTGATTTGACTTTAATGGTATTATTTTCATAGAAGATTCCATTGTGAGCGATCACACTCACAAATACCTATATATCTAGTTCTACTTGACACAACACTCTCCAGACCTATATGGTAAATGTATTCCTAATCTCGTTTTCCCAGTAATGGAATGTGATGGGAAACACCACCATAACTAGACCATATCCCCCATCGACTGGAACAACTTTTACAGGAACCCCGTACATTGTTACCAAATCTGTTGGCACCCTCATTGTTGATAAGCCTAAATATATTCTTAAAATCCTATCTTTTCCATCTCAAAAACATGCTTTGTTTTAGTACACTGAACTAAGAAAAAACAACCCTGGTTCATCCCAAATCTTCAATCTGGTCAAATAACCCAGCTAAATAACCACCCAAACTTCTAATTTGATATATAATTCTACATTTTTTATCTATGAATACGGGTTTTAGGATTGAAATCATGTTAGAAAATTTTAAAATCAATCCACATGGTCTTAAAAATTAAGTGCATGAATTTTTCAAAGTCATGCGATCACATGACCATAACAGGATCACGTGATCAAATGAACATGGTAGATTTATACGATTATAGGACCCTTGATGCTTTATGTGATCATGTAAATAAGAGATGGTGTCAGATGAGAGTGGTGCACAACCAATATTCCTTCAACACACTGCATCGGTAGAATCAACAGTATAAATGACCAAAATAGAGAATATAAATAATCCATGCCATAATAGTTTAGTTCTAGTGCTATTGGAAACATGGAAACATAAAGAACTAGTTCATAAGAGTCTCTAATGAAGTTATTATTTACAATAAAGAAAATTCATTTCTAAATCCCTTCATCATAATCTATGGATACAAAACATAATAAAGGGTGATCGTATATGCTCAATAAGTGTAAAAAGGGATATATCAATGATCATATAAGGATAACATAAGTAGTATGAATTCACATTCATCATATTTGTGTACAATATTTTAACAGGTATGATGCCCATTCGTTTCTAAACACATCTATATCATTTTGTGAACATGCGTTTTTGGGATATTCATGGTGGTACTAAAAAAATATAAATACATGAAGGATTAATAAATATTTTAAATGAACTCGTAATTATTTTTGGAAATACCTCTTCAAGGATGTTATTTTGTTGATGAAATACTATTTATTTCATAAATTTACAAACATAATAACAACAGTCTTTTCCGTTTGTTTGTTTTGGACACCACGAAAACATCGAGAAAAATAAGTAATTTGTTTTAATGTGTGTTTGGATTGTGAAATGTTATTATATATACCAGGAAACTTTTCCAGTTGTAGATATTGTAGGCTTTCTTTTCCATAGGCCCTGGATTCATTCCATGAAGTAGACGATATTGATACACCTCTTTATCTTAACAAAATCCTCATTAAAAGATAATATAAATTATATAACTATATGTTTGGTTCTAAAATGTTGGATCAAGTGTATTACAAATTAACAAATTCCATCATTCCTGGCCGGTTTGTTTCATATCAATGCATTGAGTCCAAAAAATAAATTTTTGGAGTATCCAAATTGACTATAATTAGCATCCAATGCTTCCTAAAAACACAAAAACGAATAAGTAATGAAAGAAATGAAAATATAATTGATATTAATAATTTGTAGAGTTTTACCCCTGCATCATTGGTATTAAAAAGATTCTGTCATCTGTAATTCTGTTTTCAAATAATTTGAACTGGGATAAAATTATTGCAGCCTCTTTATTAGAATATATTTCTTCTTTTGAAGAGGTGATGTGAGGACTAACAAGTCCAAATTTTTGTTCATGGGGAATTCCATTCAATTGTTTTTCATATATACGCCTATAAAAATTGAAATGTATTTAGTCATAATTATCATAGTATATCAGCTTTTGTAAAATCAAATAATGAAAACATACCTCATGTATACATTTACAACTGGGGTTTCTAGGAATCCATACTTGAGGATTTCATTTACATTTTCAGCAATAATGATTTCCAATTTTTCCTCTCCATGCATATTTTTTTCAAAATCAATTGAGTGAGCATTGACTTCTATCAACATCGTATCCACATGAGCTTGTAATGATATTAACCGTGGATATAGAATGGGTGGGGGGAAGGTGCTCTTAGCAGACAGTTTCAATATGTTGGTGGATCCTTGAGATAGTTTTGAGCTGATATTTCATTTCACCCCCTTCTATTTGTGGTTCTATAATAACATTTATCAGTTCAAACCTTTTTTATTTAAATGTTAAAGGTTCATCTTGAGAAATAAATTGGAAATGAATACCTCTTTTTCAACATGTTTTTTTACAAGAATTGGTGGTTATGCAATGAATGTTCCAATAGCTTGTTCTACTGAATGAATGTCGTCATCATCATTTGTAACTGGTACCTCAGTACTTGGATCATTAGATACATTAATCGACACTCTAACATGATCTGTTGGAAGTTTTTAGTTTTGTAGCATGTCATTCCGCATGTTGAACACCGTAGCCCTCACTACAAGGCAATAGGTGGGAGTTGATAGATATAAATCATAATAATTTTCACCCTATACAATATTAGTACTAGAATGTTATCAGTGTCTATGTGATTCACATTTCACATAAACAATTATTATAATGTTTATAACCTAATCTAAGTCAGGTTTTTTATGGGAATGCCTCACCTCAAAGAAGGGGAAAAATCATCAAGCACGGGTTATTTTTGAGTTGTTTATTCTCTTCCCCCCCCCCATAAAACTTGATATCATCCCTCTTTTGTACTATAATTCTTATTGAAACATAGATATTGTTTATCTAATACTTTTAATTTCCTCAGTTTGATCCTCCAATTGTTTTTCTTTCTGAAAACATGTTCGGGGTGTCACCCCAAAACCCTAACCTCTGACATGACCATACTGTTCTGGCTGCTTCAAAGTCATTTAAAGTATGTCTGCATCTGGTTCAGGTGTTTTTGATTCCAATGACTATGTTAGATAGAAAACATTGGAAAATAGGTATTCATTGTTTTTTAATTTCTATTTAATGAAAATGATATTTATATTATGCCATACTTACACATGTTTCCCACACTTTTTGTGTGTTTTCATCTATCAGAATCCCCAATTTATTTACACAAGCCTCCTTTCGTATCACATGGCATGGTATGGATGTGCCTTTCAATTTTGATTCATCAATCTGCATATAAATAGAGGAATATGGTTATGGTGTTGTTTTAGGTCTCATAAAAGTACAATGATAGATTTAAAATACGTGCCAATTCTTTTTCAAGTGAAGCATACCCCATCCTTGATTTATGGTAGGGGTACATTGGTTTTGTTGCTCGTTCATTATTTTCAACACTCAATTGTTGTTTCACAAATAAAAAACTGTCAATCAAAGTAATGAATACAATAATTTTCAAACAATGTATTACTTGACAGAATGTACCTGAAAAGTTTTCTCCCCAAGACGGTTGCTAAATGCATCCCACACACCTTAGGATATCAACTGTGCATAAAGAGGAGGTGGGTGCAGCCTTATTTTCTATTCAACATCTTTAAAAAGATATTTTGTTAAAATTGTGCGGAAGCCTCTATGAATCCTTCCTACAACTCTTAATACATATTCCTTGTTCAAGGAATCTACTATAAATGCACTATGCAATGGATGATAGAGAGCAAGTCAATGTTTTAGTATTTTATTTTATTATAATAAATTAATGAAATGATATCATAATGTTATTGTAATCTTTTCCCAGAATAGTTTCTTAATCCTGACGACATCCTGCTACCATGACAGTACATCAATCGACAGGCGTTGTCGAGTGATGATTCCAATGTAGTTACTAAATATGGATTTTTTGGGGTTAACATGTTTCCCTCGCTTATTCCATTCCACCTCATATTTGATGCCTATTTCTTATTCTTTAAGTATTTTTTATAACATTTTCAAACTAAAGTACTCTTGATTTATTTTTTCACCGTCATACTTTCATTTCCTAACATTTCCTTATAAGTGTTATCATTATGTTCCTCTAGAGTGCTAGCATCGACACTAGTACCAACAGTAACAAGCTGAGAAACTTTTTGTACCTCAGCAATGGGACCAACAACAACAAGTTGAGAAACTTGTTGTTACACTGCACTGGGACCAGCATCAGTAGGTTGAGAGACCTATTATACCTTAGGATTAGGACCATCTACAGGTGCAAAAGTCTTTATCTGGAGAAGTGGTTTTACATTTAATTTAGATTACATAAAATCATCAGTGAATTGATAATAACATAATATAAAAAAATGTATATTACAATAAACAAATCACCTAATTATTGAACTCTTTTTTTAAGAGATGAAGAGATTTGACCCCTAAATCAACTATGTAAATCCATTCATTGTGGTCTCCTTTGACATACAAAATTTTTTCTACCTTGGGAACACTATGAAAGGATTTCAAAGTCCCAATGAAAGGGTTGTACTTTGTTGAACATTTATATGTCCCTTCAGCTATTTTGGTCGATAACAGAACAATTTACAAATTTTGGTTTGTGGGATCTGGAACATAAAATATGTGCACTTATTGTGATGCCATTATAAATAGTTCATCTTTCTCCCCATAATGAAATAAACTTTCTTGAATCCTAATTTAACTATTTTAACATCACTCTTTTTATCAACCCACTTTCATTGAAAAATAAGCACTTGAAATTTTGTATAATTCAACTCTCATATTTGTTTGATGATCCCAAAGTATGACATATTTTCCTAAATGGGATTTCTATCCTTAGCCGTGGAAACATGCATCACTTCTGCCACAATTGTAACCCCACTATTCTACATGGTATTTTCATAATCAGGTTTATTATAATATAATGTATAACCACTAACTATATAAGCATTGTATGTTAATACATGCACACTATCTCTTCTAGATAGTCATCGAAGTCGTTCTGAAATTGAGTTCAAATTTTCATCTAACTTCATAATAATATGGTCTCAATACCATCCTATAAAATGTCGATTATGTGTATCTAATATCCATTTTTTAGTCCTAGATGGATTCAAATGCCTAAGAATTTATTTGTAAGTTTGAACATGTGGGTCAATGTCGAAACTGTTATGAAAAACGTAAAGGTGGGACTTCTTTTGATATGTAATACTAATTGTGACAACCTCTCTTCCAGAAATTTTTTCACCCTCAAGACACCCAGTGTGACGAGATTTATGTAGGCCAATTATTTCCGCATCAGACAAGTATTCGGTATAGAATTCAATGGCTTCCAAAACAATATATTTCTCCACAATAAAACCCTCTTGAAAACATCGATATTTGACATACCCTTTCATAATCATCATATACCATTCAATGGGGTACATCCATCTATAATGTAGAGAACCACATATTCTAATATCTCTCACCTAATAAACCATCAAATAAACCATCATATCAAAAGATGTTGGTGGTAAGAACATTTCCAATTCACATAATATGACGGCAATTTCTATTTCTATAGTTGGAAATTTCTCTAGGTCTATAACTTTGCTACATATAGCTTTGAAGAAGAAACCTAAATTCATTAATATATAGCAGTAATTCTTGGGAAAATGCAATGTAAAGCTATAGGAATTAGATCATGCATCAAAATATGTCAATCATGTGATTTTAGAGCCTTTAACTATAAATCTATCATTGACATGATGTTCTTGATATTTGATGAATACCCCTCTATAAGCCTTATGTTATTCAAGAAGTTGAAAAACTGATATCTCTTCTACCTAGAAAGAGTATAAGCAGTAGGAGGAAGAAATGTTTATTTTTAACCCTTCACGAGTGCCAAAACTTCTTGTATTCCCATCTCAACCATGTTCAATCTAGACTTAATTCCATCATTTGTTTTCCTGGGTTCATTTTGCAACGTGTTGATGACACTATCTTATAAATTTTTTTAAGCATGCATAACATCAAGAAAAATTTTCACATAAAGAAAATTATAGTATGATAATTCAAAAAAAAACTGATCACTTTTTCCAACTGATTTTCGTAAGGTTTTTCAAAAATGGTTTACCAAATGTAGTGCCCACATCTTTTAATTTTACAAAAAAATTGATCATCTGTTAGTGGAGACGGTATTGTATATTGTTTTGAACATCCATTGAATGATGTCGTCCAAGATTTGTACTTATGTCATTGGGGTAGAAATCTAAGATATCATAGAAACATAATTTTTTATGAATGTTTCTAACTAATTGACTATGTACCTTTTTCACAAATGAGACACCCTTGAGATCCATTAATTCTATATCCTAAAAATTTTCCATAAGAAAGAGAGTCATTTATCATCCTGTACAACATGGATCTCAAAGTGAAATCTTCATTTTTGTAAGAATCATACAATGTAACACATAAATCCCAAAATAATTTTAAATCCTCTATCAATGGAGCCAAATAAACATGAATATCATTACCTGGTTGTTTTTGGTTCTAATATAAGAATAGATGACATGATTTATTTTCGTTTCATGCATAACCACGGTGGTAAGTTAAAATTTACCAATATAACTGGCCAAGTACTTTGACTACTACTTTGAAAACAATGAAGATTCACTTGATCTGTAGATAACGCAAGACGTATGTTTCTAGGATCCTTTCCAAATTCCAGATAGTCATGATGAATTCTCTTCAACAAAAGAGAGGATACTAGGTGACATAGTTTCCCATCAATAATTCTTTTGTCGGCATTCCATGTCAATTGTCTTGCAGTCTTCTCACTTACATATAGGTACCTAAACCTTATAATGATTAGAAAGTACCATACAACTTTCATAGAACTGGATTCATCTTTTTTGTATCAAGAAGAACCCAATTTTGGGAATTCTTTAAGTGATTGGTTGTCCTTTCAAAACAATAAATAGTAATTCAGGTAGACATGTATTCTTTCAAAGATCATACCCATCGAGAATAGAATTCATTTGGAATCGTATATTCGGCTTGGGAACTCATTATCTTCTGGAATCATGTCATTCATGAGAGCAAGTAGATCCATAAAACTGGCATCATTCCAACTGTTTTGTTCTATCAAATTATAAAACTTTAGGATGGTCGACAATGATGTTTATTTATTGCAAACAGAATACAATGGTGTCTTTGCACAACTCTTTAACTTCTCAAACAATTTTAAGCAATCACGATGTTCATATTCAGTTTTCCTTGTCACTTCCTCCATAAGTTCTTCATTATCATTCACATCTGTAATCACATCCTCCATATGATCTTCTTCATTATTCATGCTTGTAATCATATCAGATGATCCATAAAATGCAGTGCTTTCTCAGACACTATATGCATTCATTTTTTCCTTGTGATTATTCCAACATGTATAACTTCGATATATTTCATGACAGATCAGGTGTTCTTCCAACTCCTTTGGAAAACATTTTCATGAATAACAATAGCATAAACAGAAAAAGGATTTGATAAGGTTCACATGCATGATCGTTTGAAAAATTGAGAAACTCATTCACGCCATCTTCATAATCTTTTTCCAACCGATTGGAATTCATCCATTCTTTATTCATATTCATCCTATTTGATATATTAATATTAATATTTAACAAAATAATTACACAAAATATGTTCCACTAGGGTCATCATCCAATTATAATCAATGAAACTAGCTATGGTAAAAAACACCCTTACCTCTCCATGCATTAATCAGGACCAATGTAGATCACACCCATCTTCATAACAACCGAATCAATGGAACTAGATATGAGAATACCTTTCACTAGATTGTTTTGGTATCCCACATGTGATCTATAGGCATTATTGTAAACTTATTTTTATTTTTTCTATAGAATCATAATGTCTCTAGTAAAGATCTGTGTTACTAAACTAATGAATGGTTTGATTTAAAATATGGTTCTTGTGGGTGGAAGGATTCATTAACTATGTTGTTATGGTTATTTGACTAGGGTATCCATAAAGTGTCTCATACAGTCCTCTAGTGAAGTGATTTTCTATGATTCAGTGGAATTGCACTAGTAAAAAAGTGGTGGTGCCATTGAAATGGGAAATGTTTGGATTTATATTCAATGTTGTAAGAACATCAACATGGTAAAAAATGGCATACCAATCATGCCAACAACTACAACACCAAACAAACATACAATCGTGCTCACAATCGCAACACCATACAAACCAAACAATCACAATTTTAGATTTTACAAAGAATCCCTTATTGAATTATGTTTGTTAATTTAGGGGTTATCACAAAAGTTTATCATCCTATGGAATTCAATCAATAGTAAATATACATAAATTAATAATTTTTATATTCAAATGTTCATTAGGAACCAACCAACATGAAATTCATTTAGTGCACAAACAATGACCACCAACAGCCATGATTTTCTGTGGGGCCTTTATCCCGTACATTTCACAACATAATCATCAATATAAAATAGTAATAATATGAGAACAAGATGAAACCAATGAGTAAAAAGTGAAAAATTACCACCAAGGTGTCGTTCAACATGTAGTAGAGGTGCGTTCACGGTATAAGAGAGGTGCATGGTAGAGGAGATTTCCAACTGAAATGAAAACATAAAATGAGAACACACATGTTAAAAAAATAATTAGTCAATAGTGGGATTTTATTTTCCATCTAGGATATCTACTTCCTGTTTATATTTTTTTTGCGTATCTGCTATTTTCATATATTTTCAACTTATAAATGGGACATGTCTGCTTTTCAAGAGAGAAATATTTTGTAATTTACTCTAATTTAGGGGTAAAATATTCCACATTAATTGAATTTTTTTCCAGGGGATTGTTACTATTCCGTAGGAATCATGAACGACTCTTAGGTTCGTAGAAAGCTAGGTTAGTTTTTTGTTAAGATATTGGTATGTGCCGTATCATTACATATCCAACTGTATTTGACCCATGTCCATTTAAATATAGGATTAGGGTGGGTGTTCAGACACTAATATATAGAAGGAATAAGAGAGGTAAAAATTGGTCTAGGCTCTCCAATACAAGTGATAAAAGATGAAACATACACCAGGTGAGGGATAAAAACCCAAGAAGAGAGGAGGGGGTGGTTGGCATAGCACAGAGGGATTATGAACTTATGTTTTTTTTCTACATTATTTAGGATATTCTTTTCACTCAAAGATCATGACTTATTATTAATTATTAATCACTATTGTGATTATTTTTTACATGGATACACATATCCTAATTTACTTAAGGGTGAATATCCTCCACCAACTCAATATTCTTTATACCTCCCAAAAAAATTTATCACCTTGTTAAAAATCATAATGCATTAGATTAAACTATTTCAATTATTTAACATGAATTGGGTGGTAAGTTTTATTATGACCACTTTGAAAGGATTTTTTTGGAAGAGATAATGAACATGATGTTCCGAAGAGAAAAAACAATTATAGAGGTATAAGTTGGGACCTAGGAGATTTTATCTCTAAGGAAATTAGAAAAAAGGAGTTGAGACCAACTCCCAACTAGAAACACAAGAACTACTTTGATAATTGAGTAAATCCATCCATATAATTTTCCATCAATAATTTTTGATGGCTTCACTCTTGATATGAATCATTTTACATTAGAATAATATATATTACCTTATTCTTTTATAGACCAAACAATACAGTTGCTAAGTAAATGGGGTGAGTCAATATTTGATCTCTACTTACATCACCTAATAAAAATACCACACCCTAGAATCCTTTTAAACAATTATGTTATAATTATTGAAAAGAATATTCATAAAATAAATTTGAAACTATCATATATTGGATCTCCCTTATTAGATATGAAACAACACATGTCATTGTTTCTCCTTCAATTAAAAATAAAGGGAATTATCCAATTATTGACTACAAAAAATATTCCCTGATATCTGTAGATCCCCATAATCACCACAACATAAGATCCATCCCTAATGAATAGATACTAGAAACAAGATAATAAAAAATGGAATTCAATGATCCTTTTATATAAAGAATAAAAAAATCTAAAAATCCTCTAACATTATCTCTATCTTATAATGAGGGATATTTACCTCATAATTAAATAAGAAATAATGATTAAACTAAAAATATGAATTCCTCTTAGAGTTATCCTACTTAGGGATCACCATTTTACAATCAATTGAAGTATCCATAATCACCCCACCCAAATCAACCACAAGATTATCCTATTACCATAAAACTACATATCAAAATGCATGAAAAAATACAAAAAACATTGGTAATGGTTTGAAACCATGAAACTCAAAAGGAGGAGGATGATTCAGAAGCCAGAAGAGGATGAGGAGGAAGAGGACGCAATGATGGCATATGATGAGGAGAAGTAGGGTCGTGGAGGAGGATGATTGGGGCGGAGGATGATGATGATGGTCACGACAGATGAGGGATCACAACGGAGGAGGAGGAGAAGGAAGTTGTGGAAGAGGAGGAGGAGGACGGTCGCGATAGTGGAGGAGGAAAAGGTAGTGGGATAGGAGGAGGAGGAGGAGGAGGATTCAGGGCACAAGGTTCTGCTTCTATAAAGGATTGAATGCGTGTGATGGAGGAGGGGCCTGTTAGGGTTATTTTTTTAAAAAAGTTGTAACATTTATCAGAACTAGTTAAAATCACTGATAAATTTATGTTTTATCTGCAATAAAATAAAAGCGCTAACAAAATATAACTTTATCATCTATTTTTGAGTGCTGATAAAGAAATTACTTTATGAACGCTAAAAAAGCACTGATAAAGGGCATATTTATCAGTACTAAAATGTTAGTGATGATAAATAGGTATTTTATCCATGCTTTTTTAGAACTGATAATGGAATCTTTATTATTACTAAAAAGACACTGATAAAACATATATTTATCAGTGATAAAATTATAGTGCTGATAAATACTTATTTCAGAAATTATTTTTAATTATATATATAAATTAAAAATTATTATATATTTTAAATAAAATATATTAAATAAATATATTAAATATAATAAATATAATAAATACAGTTAATTCATCTAACTGATCTATAATAAACATTATTTTTTAATATAAATATAATAATTTTATATAAATTCATAATTAAAACTTTTATCAGTTCTAATAATAGAGCTGATAAATTTACACTTTATCAGAGCTAAAAAAAAGCACTGATAAATGATACACCTATATCAATGCTTGTTTTTGCACTAATAAAGTCTAAATTTATCAACACTTTTAGCTACAGATGATAAAGGACCACCCCTTTATTAGTGCTATTTTCTTATCACTGATAAAGGGAAGTGCTTCATTGGCCCTATTTTGTGGTAGTGGAAAGATAGTGATATATTATGGAAACTATTTTGCTGAGATCATAAAATTCTCACATGAGATTGTGTCAAATTATTAGTTGAAGGATTGAAGGTTCAATTTTGAACTTCTTCAGGATATTTTTTTATCATGTATTATTTCAGAAGATTACTTCTTAAGATGATTTAATGGATATAGGGCTTATGGTTGAAATGGACCTGACTGGAAATTCAGGGTTATCAGAAGTTTCTTTCTCTTTAAGTGTCAGTGTGAGTTCCTTTAATAGAAACAAGAAGTGTGATGATTCTCACAGTATTTCTCAATAAAGAAATTCATTATAGACCTCCTACAGTTCCTGGTATAGGTCCTATGGTTTACTACTAGTGCGGTAAGATATATCATTAACAATGGTTCTACACTATGGCACCCAATAATTGTGGCTCTTGCCAACATTGAGGGAACAACAAGCTATTATTCCACATTTATTCCACACCACATATTGTAATGGGATCATCATCTCCTCCTAAAATTGTTCAGAAATAATATGCCTCATGTTTGAAAGGGTTCCACCCATAGACATCCATAACAATGATTCTACACATAGTATAAGAGTCTCCAGAGAAAGTGGATATGGGTCCAGCGATATAGAAAGGCAGCATAAATATAGCTTCATCATTAATGAAATCTCTATTTGATACTATTGAATCTCATTCATTTATTTCAACCCATGTTTTTAATCTTATTAATTTTCTTATGGAGATTTTATCTTGTACAATGAATATTACTACACCCCTTGGTATGAAGAGAGAGAAGGGTCTCTGTAGTCTCTCTTTTGTTTTAACCCTATCAAATATCAAGCTAACTTGGACGTTTTTGGTTCTCGACATGAAAATGCTTGATGCCATATTCTAGATGGATAGGCTCAATTTCAAAAAATACCATATTGATTGTTATCTTTTACTGGTCCCATTCACCATTCCTAGTGGTGTGTGTGATGCCTTTCAAGGATAATGGGACCAAAGGTTGAGAAGAGCCATAATTTCATATCAGGATTTGGGGAAAGTGATATTTCTATTTTTCATTGATTTGGAGTGAGAATATTTGAATAGTGAACTCCCTCATATCATTATCGAGTTTTCCGATGTGGTTCTTCTATCTTCTATAGTTTTTTACTAATAAGGGAGGTTGAGTTCTTTATATAATTAATTCTTGGTAATCAACTAGTCTATATTCCCACTTACCATATAGCACTAACTAAATTGAACGAGTTGAAGTACCATTAGAATGAACTTATTGGGAAAGGCTATATACACCTAAGAATGTCACATTGGGTTGCTTCGTTTTTCTTTTTGAAGAATATTGATTATTCACTTGGCCTTTGCATTGATTACCAAAATCTCAATTGAGTGATGGTGAAGAACAAGTATCTATTTTTACGGATTGATGATCTGTTTGATCAATTGAATGTGGAGAAGGGGTTCTCAAAGACCGACCCTCAATCTGGTTACCATCCCTTGAGGATAAAATAATTTGAGTTTTATAATACCACCTTTCAGAGAATATATCGTTATTATTTGTACTTTTTCATTCCCTTGGGTCAAAACATTTATCTTATAGTATTTTTAGCATCAAAGACTAGAGTTTTCTAAATGTTTTTGGATACCTTTGTGGTAGTATTTGTTGGTGTAGTCCTTATTTACTCTATCTCTTAGGAAGATCATGTGCATTATCTGAGAACAATTTTGAGTTTTCTGAAAATCACAGAATCTATGCCAATATTTCAAAGTGTGATTTTTGGATTTTGATAGTGAAATTTGTGGGACATATTCTGTGAGAATATAGTATTTCAGTGGATCATAAAAATTTGAAATCTATTATTTAATGGAAACAACAAAGAATTTTTTTAGGTTCATAGATTCTTGGGATTGGCGAGATATTATCACCGATTTGTTAAGAACTTATAAAAGTTGGATTATCTATCGACTTCTCGAACTCAGAGTGGAGTGAAGTTTTCTTGGAATGATAAAGGTCAGAATTGTTTTGTTGAGCTAAAAGCTTTTTTGACTACTACACTGTTGTTAACTCTTCTAGAGGCTGGGAAGGGCAATGTGGTCTTCCATGATGCATCCAGTTTAGGATTGGGATGTTTTCTTATGAAAGTTAACTAGGTCATTACTTATGGGTCTCTTCAGCTTAGGAAACACAAGAAGAATTATCCAACCTATGACCTTGAAGATGAAAATGTGACATAAGTGCCTAAGATTTAGTGACATTACCATTATGGATAAAGTTTTACCAAGTATTTATAGCACAAGAACATGAGTTATATCATCTATAAAAATATTTTAATCTACACCAAAGTCATTGGGTGTAAATCCTACAATATTTTTATTTTAACATCACATATACACTAGAGAATGGGAATGTCACTACAGATGCTTTGAGAAGAAATATTTCGACCCATACTATGAAAGAATCCTTAAAAGAGTGGAATTTGATGGATCTCTTTTCACAGTTTCATATTAGACTCTATGAATCTGAGGCTGAGGTTTCCTTAGCTATCATCTAGTTGAAATATTCTCTTTTTAACATGATTCTTCACGATCAATTGCTTTATGCTGAGTTATGTAGAATTATAGACTCTCTTTATGGGGGGTAGACAATTTCCTTATGGTCTTTCTCTAAGTAGGGAATTCTATACTATCATAATAATTTTATTATTCCATTAGCAGTAAAGAAATATGTAATGAGGGATTTCTATAATTCATATTAGTTTGTGCACCCAAGAACCATAAATTTGTTATATGAAATGTTGTGGTAGTTCTGTTGTCCAAGTATGATATTGGACTTTGTTGAGGTTGTATCCTGTTTCTATATATACCAACAGGTAAAGGCTAAGTACCAGAAGCGTTTGGGTTTGTTGTAGTGACTTCCGGTCCCTACATGGAAGTTGGATGAGATGTTCATGGACTTTATTATTGGCTTGCCTCATACCCATATAAATAAGAATGTGTTATGGGTTATGATCGATATGTTGACCAAGTCGGCCCTATTTATACACCCAAAGTTGTGGAGTTTTGAAAACTTTATGTGGAAGAGATCATTTGTTTGTAGGGAGTTCCATATATTATGGACTCTAACAGGAATACTTAGTTCACTTATTATTTTTTAAGAGGCCTTCAGGAGGCACTGGGATCTCACATTCATTTGAGCATGGAATACCATTTTGTCGGATGGCTAGACATAAATAACAATACAGATTCCTGAGGATATGATTCAAACTTGTGTTCTCAACTTTGGTGGGGATTAGGATGATCATTTCAGGTTGTTTGAGTTTTATTAAATCAATAGTTACCGGTCCATGATTAAAATGTTTTTTTGAGGCATTGTATATACATCCTTGTAAATATCTATTGTGTTGGTTGGATATTGGTGATAGTTTCTTTTTTTGCACCAAGTTTAGTGAAATAGATGACAAAAAATATTGAGTTGATTTATTAGAGAATGTTGATGTGAAAGAGAGGATTTAAGTCATATTTTGATTATCCCCATAGACCTTTGGATCTATCATTTAGTGACAAGGGGTTCTGGAAGGATTTTCCTTGATTGGATCATCGATGGCTTGAGATGCAATGGAATATTTGTCCTCATTTTGTTGGACCTTTTGATGTTTTTGAGAATGTGGGGAAAGTTTCTTATAATTTGGAAATACCAGTGCAGATAATGTCTTTATATAATTTGTTCCATGTATCCTGGATCCAAAAGTATATATCTGATCCATCTCATGTTCTAATCTGGATTGATCATAAATTTGAACCCTCTTTATCCATAATTAAATATCCAATTAGGATATTTGATTTTAGAACTAAGTTACTTAGTGGGAGGATGATACCTTCTGTTCATGTGTAATGGTAACATGACTCTGATTCTGATGAGAAACGGGAGAGGGAGGTACTGATGAGAGAGTAGTGACTGCATATTTTTGAAATTAATGTTTCTTCATATGATTTTTTGGTATATAATGTTTTTATGTTAGGGAGGTTGTAAAATCTAGTTACCTTTATTTAAGGTATGTTGTAAAACTTTTTGTTGTTTTCCTTTTTTTTCTAGGTAGGGCCAAGAAGGAATTGGGAAGACACATATGATGGTAAATTCACGGATTTGTGGGAAATTTTCAGCACTAAAAATCTACGGGTTTTGAATCCTATTAAGTAATTTCATGTTGTTTAATGTAGTTACATTATTTTTAAATCATTAATGAAAAAAATCACATCTTTATCAAAGTGGTGATGGGTTTTCTAAAATTATGAGACATATTAATTTAATTCCATGTAATTGGGTTATAGGCCATTTAAAGTCTCGATGATTATTTTTTAATAATAATATAGACTGATTTCACTTTTTTTATTCAACCAAACCACCTCTCTCTCAACCTAGAGCCTTCCTCAGGTGATTTTGGGAGCATCTAACCCCTCCAGGACTTTTCATTCGGTGATTAACAATGTGATGATCAAAATGTGTCTTTCCATGCAAGCATTGTTCATTTCTATCTATCTATTTATCTATTACTTACTTATATTTTGATCGATAATATTGATTTTATTGTATCTAAGCCATGTGTTGTTGAATAACATTTCTAGTTTGAGTAACTATATCTTTTACACCATCTTTCTCATTGACGGGTTTAGTTGTAGGAATTGGGTTTTCATAAGGAAGGTGGGTGGTTCCATATTTGGTTGACAATTTATTAAACCTTATGTTGTTTTATTTAAATTCAACTTAATTTAATGTTTAATTTATTCAATTGAATAAATTTATTTTAATTTTTTTATAAAAAACCAAGTTCTTGTGAATTGGGGTTCTGATTCACGTTTTCATGAATTTGGGGAAAACCCCTAATTCTAGGGAATTGAGGTGCATTTCTGGAATATTTGGAATTAGTTTGAAAAATTAAATTGTTGAATTTAATTATGGAAATTTGATTTCATTTAAAATTTTGAAAACCCCCAATTCTAGTTAATTGAGGGTTTCTGATGAAATTGATTGAATTGTATGAAAATTAAATTTTTGAATTTAATTGTAAAATTCGATTTTAAAATTTCATAGTGAATTAATTTCAAAACCCTATTTGTGAAAAATGTTTTAAAATGGTTCTAGTGGAAACTCAATTGTTTCAACTTTTTGAAGAGACATATATTTTTATTAAAAATCCATTATAAAATTTAAAGGGAAAAGTGGCATATTTGAAATGGGGGTGGTATTTAATTTTATTTTAAGAAGTCTTGAAATAAATTTCCCATATTTGTTGGTAGTTTTGAACATGAAAACCTAAAGTAGTTAGTGAGTTATTTTGGGAGGAACTTTATGATTTACAATGTTCTAAAACCTCATGTCATCACATCCAACTCTATAGGTGGTGGTGATGAGTACCCTTTTACATAGGCCCAATGGGGTTTATGTACATACCTATCGTATCATAGTATTCGGTGCCTATAGCCTATAACTATCATACCAATTTGGTACATGACCAGGTATCTCAATTTTTTTATTTCAAAAGTAAATATTTCATTGTTGTAAAATGTTTTACATTCCTTGAGAATTTGTAGAAAATATTTTATTTAAAAGTGTTTATTTAATCCATTTTATGAAAAGTGAAATCTGTGTAAATAAACCCTTTGATTAAAGGTAAATGATATCTTTTGAAATTTATTTCTATCATTTGAAATGTGAAGAATAAATTTCTAATGTATTTATATATTTTAAATCACAAAGCATGTTTTCTTTAAATATGATTTTATAAATGTGAAACTTGTTTATTTGAAATTTGAAAGCACATTCTTAATTAATTTGATGTTGGAATCATATTATAGAATCATTGGTGAAATAATATTAGGACTTGGATCACACCCTACTTGTCCCATTGGGTGTTTTTAGATTATCTCCATCTAGGTTCGAGTAATGGGAAATGATCTATTAGAGGGGGATCCAGCTATTGAACATTTGACTTGGTGAGATGTGTCCTTATGGACTTGATAAATTATTCCCTACTGTTCATACTTGGGTTGTAGTGCTTTGGGCTTATTTATTCCTTGTCGACTTCTGGTACATTACAGCTACTACAGTTTCTTTTGATATTCATATTTTCTGGTTTCTTTTACTTCTATATTATTAGTGGAAAAATTATTCCCACATTTATATTGTATGACGCAAGGTGCTAGTCTATAACCCATGTGGATTGGGAAATCCCTTCTAGATATGTTAGGACCAGCTCTTTTATCAGGTTACTAGGGTATTGGGTCTAGTTTGTGACATGCCATTAAAAAGAAAAAAAACATTCTTTTTGAAAAATAGTTATTATAGTTGTAAAATTGGATTTATCCATATATAATGTCTAAAAAACACATAAAATTAATGTTAAACATTGTATTGAATATTATATATATTTATATTTCCTTAATATAATCCAACAAGAGTGATTTGTTTATTTATTGGTATAAAAACACACTAGTTCACATTTAAATATTTTTCTCAGAGAATTATTTACTTTTATTTCATAAAAGATTTTCATTCATTTATCACCAAATACTTATTAAACTTTTGAACGTTTTTTATTTAAACTGCTTTCTCACGACATCTTTGAGCCTACTGTTTAAATTAATTTAACCAATTATATGAATTGAATTTATAAAAATGGATATAAATAGTTTTAATAAGTATGATATTTATAGTATAATAGGATCAACTTATTTTTTTGGATATAATGAATAGGAATTTTAGTACATTTTTTTATACCATGGTGAGGGGTAAATCAAGTAATTAAATGCAACAAGTATATTATAATATTATAAAATTACCCTAACACTTTCCCAAATTTTATTGGATGAGTGTGTTTCGACCCAAATAATACTTGGGATGAATTTTTAACCTTTTTTATTCACTTGGGTGAGAATAATAAATTTTTTATATTTTATTTAAAGACAAATTAAAAATGTCATACTCATATTTTTAATAAGTAAATCATTTTTAATATAGGGTTGTACAGAAGATAAATTCAACTACAAATAGTAATTTGAAATCTAATAAAATTATATTCATAATGATAATTTATTATTAATTTTTATAGAAGAAATAATTTAATTAAAGGCTTTCATAATAATGATGCAGTAATTGTTTAATTAAGGGAAATATAAAATAACTGATAATAAAAATATTACAATAAATATAATTCAATATAATTAATGACATCCACAAATATTACAGATAAATTTTATATTATATGGATATACTAGTAGTTTGGGTTCGGAGTTATCATGTTGTTAGTATATTTTTAGAAAGACAATTAATGAATAGTATCAAAATTGAAATAAATGATAGATTAAAATAAATAATATTTTATTAAATGATGTAAAGTTAAAAAAAATATCAAATTATTTACAATGAGTATAATAATGTTAAATATTTCATTAATGATCTATTTGGGTTATTTCGTCAATATATATTAATTATAGTAACCCTTAAAGAGTAGAAATTCAAGTTGTTATGGTAGGAGTTACAGGGTTTAACTAAGTGTTAAATCCCAAATATGAGGATAATAATGGGACATAAACATGTATAAAAATTATTAGTTCATATTATTTCGATCCATAATCATATTATATTCTAAAGAAATTACTTTATAGCCATTTTTAATTTAAAATTGATTTATATTATTTTAATATTTTGAATGTTTTTTTAAAGTTTCCCTCACCTCAATTATAAAAGGGCATGTGCTCCATCACTTCTTCACACCACTTGGATCTCTATATATCAACGAAACCATGAACATTTATCTTACCAACTTCCCTAACCACATATTAATGGTGTTGGTATTCTCAAAGTACCATCCCTAGTCTCTCTAAGAGGAGATCGAAAGGAAGTCCCTTGAAGAATATGTAATTATTTTACCAATTCATTTAAGTTCTTTTCTTCTTCTAATTCCTATTCATATGTTGTTTCCATAATAAACTAATAAATATATTATAATATATATATATATACTGAAATTTTATTATTATAACGGGATAACCATAATCCTCCTTTTATCCATCGTAAGAAAAACAATATCACCATTTGTTTGTACGTTTGACTTATCATCTTTACACTATGATGTAATCTATTTTTAATCAAAACTATATTTGAATGGGTATAAAGATGGATATAATGGATATAAATAAAAAATATTACATGATATTTATTCTTTATAATTAATATATCATCCCATTCCTTATCAAATTACCATTAGGGGATGATATTGTCGCTCAAGCGTACGTACAACCTACCATCTCCACAACGTGATACGATTCATTCTCCAGGTTAACCATTCATGAATGATTATTAAAAAATATATATGAATAATGAATAAAATATTTATGAACTTAATATCATTCTATATATGAATAAAATGTATTCTATGCATATGAAACAAGATTTACTTGACCATACATGCATAGAAAAATGAAGTAGTTAACACCTGAAACAAGGGTAATAATGAAATATGATCAACAAATAGGTGACACAATAATATAAGAAGATAATATATGATATAATAAATTTAAATAATGTTATCATATAAGTTAATAACATTCTTAAAACTAGTATACAACACGTTAAATCATGTTCGACTAAGGGAAGCATAAGGTAAGGGAATTTCATCTCACTTATTATTTCTGAGAGATACATGCAATATTCACCACTCAGTTCTTTTGTGTGGTGTATATACTGAACTCTAAAATGTAATATCACTAATTTAATTTATTTAATTATATTAAAAAAAATTAATTTATGTGATTATTTTACACGGTTCATGCTTCTAATGATACTCAAGTAGTAAGGGTTTTCTCATCTAACTTTTACATCTTTGAGATATATGTCTTATTCACCAATTATTTTTATTGTATGGTGTATATAATGAAACTTTGACGTGCTATATCCAGAATATACTTCTTCTTATGATATAATAAGTGACTAATGTTAAACTATTTCAAAGTGTCATGTGACACTTTGAAATGTTTAAATATTATTTTCTTGATGAATATTTCAAATAAATCATTTAAAATTACTATCATCCATTACCATTTTTCATAAATTGTATTTTTAAAGCTAAAATTTTTATCTACATCATGTAAATTTATTTATTATTTTTAATGATAATATAGTTAACTTAAATGGTGACATAATGATGATGTGGTACTTGTTTAATTAATGGTAGAATAAAATAAATGATATTAGTAATAATAAAATAAATATAATTTGATATAATTAATGTAATAAAAGAATTTCATGTATGTATTTGACATTTTATTGATATGTTAGAATATTTTTTCAAATTTATCATGTTATTATGATGTTTTAAAAAATTCAAGAATTAAATAGTATCACAATTGACACATATGATATTAAAAAAAACTCTTATTAAAAGATATAAAATTTATAAAAATATAATATTTAGTGAAATAGTAGTGATGAGTCTTATAATATCATAAATGACTCATTTATTGGTCATTTAGAATGTTATTGTAATTATATTAACCCTCAAAATGAAAATTACAAGATATCGTGGTAAAATTTAAAAAGGTTAAATAAGGGTTACAACAAAAAATAATAAGTATTAAAGAAAAAAACTTGTTAAATAAATATTGGATATATAATATTTGACACTAATCACATTATGATCTATTTTTAGTTGTTTAATGGGATCTTTTATATAAAAATAAATTATATATTATTTAAATCAAAGATAGTTACAAAGTATCACTCTCTTTGTTTTTAATATATTTTATGTGTCCACATGGGGACAAAATGAAGACATGAAACAATATAAATGTCTATTTTGATAATAATGAAACTATTTTCATTATATAATTTTTTTAATTTTTTGAAATTATATGATTACTTTAAATTCTTCTTCAATGATAAAAAACTATTTCTTAATGTAATAGAAAGACCAAATAACTAATATTTCAAATATTAGTTTGGGTATATTTTGGATTATTTAATGTGCCTAAAAAATTATTAGATCTATAAGATATATTGTAGATTGTGGATAGAATTATATTTTAATTCCCATTTTTTTGGCGGTATTTAAATATAAATTAAATGATTATTATTAAATATGAAAATAACGAGATGTTATTAAATTAATTTATTATTAAATTTTTTAAAAATAAAAAAATGTAACACCCCATGCTTCCATGGTATGCTTCTCCTTGAATAATACAGTATCGTGTGTTGTACGCAACTTCGAGTTCTAACACACACCACAACCAATCAAAGTAGTTGTTATGAATAGTAATACCCACTTTTTGAAATTTTATAAATTTTATCTCTCCAAATAGACTTTATTATTGTATTAGGAATATCGAATTTATCAAAGGGTGAAATTTTGGTACTTTTCGGATAACTTTTATATTTTGATGAATAGTGAAAATTACTAAATTTTAATTAAAAACAAAATTTTTAATCAAAATAATTAATGGTGATAAATTATGAATTTGAATGGGTTTAAAGTATTTTTAGAATATATTTTTACCATTTAATACAATTATGGTCATTGGATATAATTTCACAATTAAACCGGACATAAACAAGTGTCGATCGTTTAATAATTTTTATTTTTTAAAAACAAGCTTTTTATTTTGACAGCGGGAATTAATTTTAAATTAATTTCTCCCACTTATGTGTTATGAATTTGAAAAAATGGATTACATATTTGGAATATGTATGTACAAATTGTGTACACAGGTAACTTTTATTTTTAGTCATTTTGAATAATTACTTCGGTAAATATTTTATTTACCATTGTTAAAGGGTAAATCTGGTAAATAAGGGTAAAGAAAATAAAATTATTATAATAATAAATTACCTTAAAACGTGTCCTAACCTTATCGGGGGATACATTTCCGACTATGGGAATCATTGGGTCGATTTTGGGACCCCATGGAGCCACTTGTAGGTGATAGAGACACTTTATATTTATTAAGTTAAAGTAATTACAAAAATGACATAAGCATATATCTTTTAGAAAAAAAAATTACATAGGGTTATATATGCTGGATTTTAGACTATAAATATTCATTATAAGTAAAAAAATATTTCCTATATAATTGTATTTTATTTATAATTTTTATACATTTAATAATTAAATTTATTTATGACACAATAATGATGTAGTATTTTCCTTAATAATGAACGAATCAAATAATTGGTATTATAAATGTTAAAATGAATATAAATAGAAAATTTTGATGACACACATGAATTTTATTGGTTAATATGACATGATAGGATTTCTTAAATAATTTTGGTTCTAATTAATAAAGTTGTTAAGGCTTTATCAAAAATCATTTATTGAATAGTGTCAAAATTGACACAAATGTGTTTTTAAAACAAATATTATATAATTGATTTATATTCTATTCCTAAAAATATAAGGATCAGCCAAAGGACATATATCATGATATTTTTATCATTAATGGACCACTTGGGGGTCTTTTATATGTATATAGTATGTTTATTGACTATATAATATAAAAATACAAAGTGACATGGTAAATGTCAATCTAAGTAACTAAGAGTTAAAACTCAAAGATAAGGTTAATATAATTACCCAAACTTGTCTAAAATCTATTGGTTGAAAGGATTTCGACCCATAACCACAGTAGACATTTAATAATAAACTTTTTATCCATTATAAACCGAATATGAATTTATTATAAAATTATATTTTAAGTTTTTCTTAAGGTGTCCCTCACCCCTTTTATAAAAGGGCACTCCCCCTTATGTCTAATTAAGACCTTATAAGCCATTTTGATCGTCCAAACCATACCCAAATACCCTCTAAAATATCCTCAATTCATCATAAAGGCATTATTTTGATACTAAATCCAACCTAAGAATCCATTTTGATCAAAATAAATGGAAGAACCCGAAGAAGTGGTAATGATTTCACAACCCTCTTTCAAGTTTCTTGGTTATTCCACTTCCTTTTTTTCTTTGTTGTTTACATTATAAAATAATAACTCCAGTATATTATATATAATTTGATGTT
The DNA here is from genome assembly GCA_963277665.1 of Viscum album. Taxonomy (NCBI): domain Eukaryota; kingdom Viridiplantae; phylum Streptophyta; class Magnoliopsida; order Santalales; family Viscaceae; genus Viscum; species Viscum album. Next base: position 981,672,500 of record OY728126.1, read on the forward strand.
ATTATAATTATTGTACAACCAAATTCATTATTCTATCCACCCTTTGAATGACATGTCACCATATGTGCGTATGTACGGCTTACCCTATCCACATCGTGGTGTAATTATTATTCAATACATTATTATTTGGATGGGAATAATAATGATGTTTATTTGATTTAAATAATAAATATGACATGATAAGGATTCTGTATATATTATATACCATCCAATTATATATTATATTAATATCAAAAGAATGATATTTTCGCTCGTGCGTACGTACGGATTACCGTCTCCACGACGCGATGAGATTCATTTCCAAGTTCACCATTCATCGATGATTATAGAAATATATATTACTAATAAGTATGTAATATATGACATAATAATTCTACTATAGATATATATATATTTATATATTTAAGTATTTATATACTTACATATATCTTATTCACTTACTTCGGTTCAATACTATATGAAAACAGAAACATCGTTTATGCTTACGTACGGACTACCGTCTCCATAAACAGTGTTTTCCATTTCATATATATGTCTATTATAAATTTTTATATTCTAATATATATGATAAATAAATCATTTTTTATATTCTGGAAGTATTTGAATCATGATCTAAGTGATACAATCAAGAGTAACAAGTTAAAACACATACGATAAAGAACGCGATTATTACCTGAAATATTAATATAACATGGAAATTATTATTAAATGGGTAGTATAAAGTCATAAATGAATAATTTATGATATCATAAATATTAATATGTTTCTGGTATAATTTAATAACACATTATAGTCTTCATACAGGAGGCTAAATGTACCCTCTACTAAAGGAAAGTGCAAGGTAAGGGGTTTTCATCTCACTCCTTATTTCCGTGAGATTCATTCCATATTGCCACTATTTCCTTTTGTGTGGTGTATGTACTGCCCATAATTATATTATTTGTGTAAAATACATTAATTTATTCGTATTTACATATTCATTGAATGATACCTCTTTCATGGGTTGTATGTTTTGTAAGTTACCAAATTGGTAAAGGGGTTTGATCTCACTCCTTATTCCCGTGAGATTCATACCATATTGACACTATTACCTTTTTTGTGGTTTATATACTGCTCATAATTGTATTATTTGTCTAATATACTTTAATTTATGTGTATTTACATATTCATTGTATTATAAATCTTTCATGGGGTGTATTTTTCATAAGTTACCAAATTGGTAATGGTTTATTTCACAATCTATTCATTATCTAAGGTTGTTTATACATAATGATCTACTGGGACCTCTTTATAATCCAAATCCATGTTTCTTAAAAATGTCTTTCAAATCATTCTGACTATTTTAAATAATATGGGATAATTTCATTTATACCCTTGTTGACTTCTTATATGAATTTTATAAAGGAATATTTTTGTCGTTTTCCAAACAAGGTCCTTTTTAACATTTTCGACAAAATTAAGCTAAGAATGTCTTTTTTAAACTTATACGGCGGGTGCGGCTATTTTCCGCCATTATAGTATCTTTGAAGATTCCATTAGAATATTATAAGAATATTTTCAAAGTAAATGTTTTATTTTATAATTACGTGACTTTTAAACAATTTCAAAAAAGAGATATTTCTCTCAAATAGTTTTGATTTCATCTATGTCAACATCCTTTGATAAATTTTACACTACTTTGAAGTTGATTTATTAAGATACAAATCTTCCATATTGTTTTTAAGGTTTTGTGATATGTTTGACTATGTATGAGTCATTTTTATGCCATTAATGGCTTATGATTAATGTTTTTGCATTTCGTATGCTAGTTTTAATACAAATATTTTTATTATATTTCATCTTCTTTGTAAGATGAATGTGTAGGAATCGTATATTTTGGGTTGGGGACCAGTAAAAGTAAGACCTCCAGGTTGGGGTCCGGTTACAGCAGACCCTCTGGGTTGGTGTCCGGTTATTAGAGGCACGCTGGGTTGGTGTCCGGTTATTAGAGGCACCAGGGTTGGTTTCCGGTTATTAGAAGCACTCCGGGTTGGTGTCTGAGTATTAGAGGCAATCCGGGTTGGAGTCCGGTTACATAAGCTCTCTAGGTTGGGTTCGGGTTATAGTTATCCCTTAGTTCTTGGCATGAGGCTTTGAGATAGAAATTAAAGTTTGGCATTATGCATTCCATCGTAATAAAAGTGGTTATTGATATTTCATGTGATTATTCGATTAGTCGAATATCCATGTGAATAATTAAATGTAATTATTTCATTTTATTCCTACCATATTATGCTGAAGTTCAAGTTTAAAAGTATTTTTTTTAGTTTTATACATTTCCTAAAATGTTTATGCTTATTTTTGAATGTTTCTGCTGTATTGCTTACCCTTATTGAGCGTTTGAGATCACCCCTTTCTATGTTTTCTTTTCCCAGGATTCCAAGAAGTGTATAGTGATTGATATGCTGGGTTATGCCAAGGGAATAATGGAATTCATACAGGATTATTGATGTTGTTTTGTATGTAATGTAATATTCATTTATGTAATCTATTTTCCACGACTGCTAAACCGATCGGTCCTTCGGGACTTGATTCCTTGTAATCATGCCAATGTATTAAAATAAGGCACCGACTCTGGGTAACTAGTGTCGGGCATTACAAAAAAATGTTAATTAATTAAAATAGGATATGATATGGTATTAAATGTCTTATAATTTTAATTTATGGGCCATTTTTACATATTTGGATCTACAATGGTCTTATTATATTTTAATACATTGATGAATTCCAAGAGTGACCCTTCCCTCTCCAATAAAAAGGATCTCATTATTCTATTTTATTTACACATAAAAACATTTTTGGTTTGTCCAAGATATACCAAAATAACTTATTAAAATACCTTAGCACATTATATAGGAAATATATTAGTAATAATACCCTTTTAGGGGTGTTATGGTTTTAATCAAAGGATGTTATCTAAAGAAGATGTATCATTTTTAATTAAGTGTTTCTATTTTTTTCTTCATACGCTTATTTAAAATATTATTCAAACATGGTGAAATAATAAATAAATTATCCTCAATATAATAAGATATTATTATCTTAATATTATAACCGAAATACATCTCCACTTCAATCAAATGGTAAAATAATTAATCATTCATGCGTGTGTCTAAACTATCACATCCACAAACTCATATAATTTATTTTCCATTATCATCTCTAAAGATTGGTTATAATGATGGAATTAATATTTATATATGATATTAATGAAATTTTTTTAATTATAATAAGATAATGTATCATTTTTTCTTACCTTTCCAAGCACATAAAAATGATAACGTCGTTTGTGAGAACGTGTGAACTATCACCTCCACGAAGCGGTGTGATTATTTTTTAATAAAAACATCTCATGGATATTATACACAAGAATATATAAATAATTAATATTATATTAATGGTATTATTATAATGTTTTAAGGATAAGATAATACTTTCCTTCTTTCCATAATTATCATTAAATTTTGGAAATGTTACTCATGCATACGTACGACTTACTGTCTCCATGATTGTAACGTATTTCATTTTTCATATCCATATTTAATGATTGGATTTAAAAATTATTATTTATATATAATAGTTAATATTATTTCTTGAATATTATTCTTTAAAGGATGGACTAATGACTACTTTTATAATATTCGACTTACGGATGTCATTTTTGGACTCAAGTAACAAATATCATCAAAACGTTCTTAAATAATTAAGTATTTGTTATAACATGGTAAATAATTATATAAAAGGACTAATAAACATGAAAAGTATTATAATGTAAATATAAATTAAACTATGTTTATTATTCAAGAATATAATGAAAGTAAAATTTGAGTTAGACTCAAGGTAAGGGATTATTTAACTAAAACCACATTTTATACTTTTGAAATTTTTATTCTTATAAATATTTTCCATTAATTTAAGTGTTTTGAGAATTATTTAATGGATTTAGTAGTAAGGAATTTAATTTTTTTGATGATAATTTTTTAATTTCATTAAAAACATCAAAGTGCTATGGGACACATTGATTCAAAATTCCCCCTTTTAAAGTTTTTAAATTGGTTTTTGAAATGATTGGTTATTTTGATGACATGAAATGTTTTATTATGAGTGTAAATAAAATTTTAAGAGTAACATGTGGAAAATTTTATGATTTTATGTGTTAATGGTACTTGGAAATTTAATGGGTGGTTACCAAGGATGAGTGGTTCCGAGATAAACCAATAGTTGGTTGTTGCGTTACGACCTCCAATGTAATGGGAATAGAAGTCAGCCTTATGGAAATTGTATTTTTAAGAGTGAAATGTATGAAACTTGGCCATATGAATATTCCATTTTTAGGAGACATTTATAGAAGTAAATCTTATAGTTATTTCATTTTAGTATAAGTATGTCCCATGTTGCCTACTAATATATTATATCATTTCTTGTGGGTTTTTAGGAAAATCAATGATTTTAAAAAGGTAATATAATTTTATTTTTTAAATGATGATCTCTTTTTCAGGGTAAAAATTTATGTTTTGTTTTAATTAAATGTTTTATGGGTTTTCACTGGACTAATGGTTTTATTTATTTATGTCCTTTTCTATGTTTTTTTCCTCATCCCAAGTTTTAAAATGTTTTTCACAGGTCTTGAGATTGGTAAGGGAAAAGAATATGTCATGATGAAAGAGTTGAATATGTTTCTAAAAAATAAGCCATGTTTTTAAAGTATTACATTGGTGGAAATAATGGGTACTGAGAATAAGTTTCAACATGTAATGTGTGGGTCTACTTTGTACGATTTTGTCCAGATTCTCTAAAACTATAATTATAAAAGATCCCCGAATGTGAAATCTAGTTTAAAAATTCTATAATAATTTATTTTTATGTACATGTCCTTATGGTAATTTATTTATAATTTTTAGTTATAAAATAATTACCTCAAATAGTGACATAATGATGATGTAATATTTTTTAATTAATGTAAAAATTAAATATATGATATTAAAAATGTTAAAATAAATATAATTTGATAGAATTAATGTCATCTATTAAATTTTTGGATGAATTTAACAAGTTGGGGATGATTTAATAGAGTTTTTTTGAATATATCACATTGTTATGATATTTTTAAAAAGTCAAATAACGAATAGTGTCAAAATTGAGATTAATGATATTTTGAAATAAATTATATTTTTTAAATTGATATAAAATTATTAATAATGTGAAATTTAATCAAATGATTTTTATATGTATAAAAAATTCATCAATGACTCGTTTTTGGACGTTTTTCATTTTATAGTAATTATATTAACCCTTAAAGTGTAAATTACATGATATCATGGTAAGATTTAAAGTGGGGTTAACACAAAAATTATAAGGATTAAAAAATAGAAAAAAAATATCTTATATTCATTAGATGAATTGTATTCAACATAAAATCATCATATATTATAAATTAATAAGTTTAGAGTCATTTAGATTATAACATTAATTTATATTAATTTAATATTTTGAAGAATTCCAAGAGTGCCCCCCTCTAATTTTATAAAAGGACACCCATTCATCAATTTTCTTCACACTTAAAACCCATTTTTGTTTAGTCATCTTTTTCTCGAATCCTTTCCTATAATCCCTCCATACATTATAGATTCTTTATTTTAGGAATAACACCCTCTTTAGAGGTGTTAATCAAAGGATATAATTTGAGGAAGAGGTATCATTTTTTTAAGTGTTTCTATTTTATTTTTTGTTTCACTTACTTCAAATCACCAACAACCAAGATAAAATAATAAATCTACTATTATTAATATACTGATATGTTTTTTTATCATGACCTATATCAATCTCTAATTTCAACAAATGGGAAAATAATTAATCATTCATGTGTATGTGTGAACTATCACCTCCACGAACCGATATAATTTGTTTTCCATTATAGACTCTCAAGAATGGTTATAATGATGTAATTATTTTTTATATATTATTATAATGAAATATTTATCATTATAATTGAATAATATATCATTTATGTTCTTACCTTCCATGCACATTGAAATGATAATATTGTTTGTGTGAACTATCACCTCCATAAAGTGATTTGGTTCATTTCTAGTCACCCCTCACATGGATAATATATATAAGTATATTTAAATTATCAATATTATATTAATGGTATTATGATTATTATGTTAAGATAAGATAATATTTACCTTCTTTTCTGAAAATAAAAATTTTATTTATGCATATATATGACTTACCGTCTCCAAGATTATATATGTGATATGTTAGACTATAAATAGTAATTGAAAAGATAAAATTTTTATCTTAAAAATGATAATTTATTTTTAATTTATAGATAAGTAATAATTGAATTAAATGCTTTCACATTTATGATGAAAGAATTTTTTTATAAATGGGAATATCTAACCAATGATATTAAACATATTAAAATAAATATAATTTGAGAAAATTAGTGTCATACAAAAATTATCTAGATTACTTTGAAATATTTGGGATATTTTTTCAAAAAAATTAAAATATTACATTTTATTACGATATTTTTAAAAAGTCATGATATGAATAGTGTCAAAATTGACATTATTCATATTTTAAAATAAATAATATTTTATTAAATGATATAAAATTAATAAAAAAATAAAATTCAGAAAAATGAATGGGATATGGTTTAAAATGACATTAATAACTCATTTATGGTTGTTTTTTATTTTATATTTTCTATATTAACCCTTAAAGAGTAAAAGTCCAAGTTCTCAAGATAAGAGTTAAAGGGATTAGCTAGGTGTTAAATCCAAAAGATAAAGCTAAGGATATGGCCTAATATTTTCTAAAAAATATTTTTTGAGATTATTTGGACCCAAAACCATATTATGTTATATATGACACACTTTTAATCGATTTTGAATTGAAAATTAATTTATATTAATTTAATATTATAAGAGTTTTTAAAAGTGACAATCACCTCAATAATAAAAGGGAACCTACTCCCTCACTTCCTCGTACCCTAATCCACATTGGATCGACAAATATATACCCAAAAATCTTCTAAATATACCTAACCTCATCCTAGAAACCTCCATTAATGTATAAATCCATCTAATAAATTCCTTTGGTGAAAACCAAAAAGATTTACCCAAAGCATAGGTAATTTGTTTCCTCAAGTTCTATAATTTTTTTCTATTATCCGCCCCTAAACTCTCTTTATTCCATGTTTATATTAAAAAAATTTCCTAAATATAATTATTTTTTGTTATGTTGAGGTTTAGATCTATACTTAATCACATTTCCATCTAATGGATAACAAACATATTGTTTATATGTATAGTGAACTACCGCCTCAGGAAATGATGATTATTCATTTTTCTTTTACCACTTCTCTTGGTTGGTCATTATAATGGACATGATGTTTTTATATGATATATATATATATATAATATTTATGTATTTATTCTTATTTAATTATTTTATAACACATACCTTTATAATTTCAATTTGGTGTAAATATAATAGCATTGTTTGTGAAAGTGTTGCCTACTGCCTCCTCAAAGAGACTTGATTCGTTAACGCTATTTATTGAATGTATAAAAATAAATTTAATAATAATATATTAAATATTTGAAATAAATATTATAATGTAATTATAATATTAAAATATATCTTTTACTCATTAATCTTTTAATAAAACAAATAAATGAAGGTAGCATTTATGCGTACATACGACCTACCGTCTCCATAAACAGTGCATTTCATTTCTTATCTATAAATATTATGGATTATTATAAATACATATATACTGAATATATATGATAATTAAATCATTGTTTATATTCTTCATATGATTAAATCATGATATATGTATTATGAATGACAAATAACATGTCAAAACATACTTGAGAAATAAGGTAATTAACACATGAGATAGTGAAAATGATGAGATATTATTAACAAAAAGGTGATAAAATTATATAAGAAGATCATATATGATATTATAAATATTAATATTCTTTTTTAATAAGATAATAACACTATTAATATAATTATACAAGAGTTTAAAGGATGATCACCCAAAAGGAAATGCAAGGTAAGGGATCATTGTCTAACTTTTATTTCTATAGGACACATGCCTTATTCGCTACTTTTTTATTTTTTGAAGTGAATATGCTACTAATGAAGGTATTGTTTAAATAATATTCTGAATAATATTTTATTTTTATATCCACATAGTCTTCTTTCTTTCATGGGAATATTATTCTACTGATTGTAAATTGATATAAATTTGTTTCATAATTTCATCGTTATTCAGGATTGTTTGTGTATAAGTATCCACTAGGGAATATTTCTCATCCATGTTAGTGTTTTCTAAAAATGTTGTCAACTTTATTAATAATATAAATTTATTTTATAATTTCATTTTGACCCATTTTTTACTATTTATAAAATTGGTTAAAATGAATCTTCTTATCATTTTCCAAAACAAGGTATTTTTCCTACAAACGTAAAAAATGAATGTATTTTAACTTATATATCATGAACAGAATTTCCCACTATGATGACACACTAATGCTATAAATATTCCATTAAAATCATACAAGGTTTTTATCAAATATAATATTTTCTATTATAAATGTGTGGCCTTTCAAATAAATTATTTCAAATTCGTAAGATATTTCATCTCAATTTACAGTAAATTGGGACTTATTGTTTTGTTATACACCAATTAACATTTCTATAGTGTATATACTTACATTTGACATGTGATATCATAAATACCTTTATTATCATGATATTATATATTTAATTTAATTAATTATTAATTATTATTTAATTATTTCAATGTTGTATGGGACACTTTGGAATGTTTAAAGATTATTCTTACTCAAGAATTTTTTAATGTCAATAACCCTTATTATTACTTATCCTCCTATAAGGTATTATTTATAAATATGTATAATTTTTAGAAAATGGAAATTTGATAAGGTATTTTTTTTAGATATATGAAGAATGATTTTTACATACAATACATAGGTTGCAGACTATTTAAGGCAAGCCTTATAGGTTGGGGAGCTGTTAATATAAGCCCCTCGATTCATTAATCATCTCATGAGATGAATTAGTTGGACAAATAAAAATAGTTTAAACTATATATTGATAGTAAAGTTATCACATTCCTAGGAAACATAATGTTTGACAATTAATAATCTACATTATTAAAATTTATTTATTATTATATTCCATGAAATTATTAAATCGATATATCTATGGATTCATTTCATTTTCAATTCAATGATTAATTGTATTGTGTTTAAATTTCTAAAATTGAGATAATGATTATGACCTATCTAGTATATTTTAATGGAATGTGTTATCAATTATTTACTTTTCCATATTGATTTTCAATTATAAATTCATTATTGCTTCTGATTTACTTACCCTTAGTGAGCATTTGAGCTCACCCTTTTATTTGTTCTATTTTCCCCAGGTTATAAAGATGAAATTTTTGAATGAGTTAAAGGATGAAAATTATTTTCATTTATTATGTTTTATTTTTTTAAAATATAATAAGGGAACCATTTATGTATCTAGTTCTTTAAGACTACTGAATTAGTTATCCCATGGGGATTTTATTCCATATAATCATGATAATGTAATAAAATAATGCACTTCCTCCGGGATTCTAAGGTTGGGGTGTTATAGTTGGTTTTAGAAGAAGATTATTATAAACCATGGAAACTAGATTTAAGAAAACATAGATTAAGGATCAATAAAAAAATAGTTTAGTATGCGTGAAAATGATATTTGAGGAATAATTCAATGGCATTTTAGAGAAATATGTTTAATGTTATTGATAACCATTAGGGATTATTTGATCTTTGAATTTAAGGTAATTATGGGAATTTATATTATTAGGAATACAAAATTAAACATAGGATATAACATTTTTGGTTAAATAATTTTTTTAATGATGACTATATTTATGAGGATTCTTAACCCATCTTTGGATAACATTAATATATTTTTAGAAAAAGGAAAACCTACAGGCTGGTTGATAACCCATCACGTCTAGAAATCCTGTGGGGTTTGAACCTACAACCGAAGGGTTACAAGGGAATAATGCCTACCACTAACCTATGTAAATTCCATGTTATCTTAACATCTTTTAGTTAAAATATATAATGGGTATGATTTATTTTGATTTTAGGAACATTCATTTTATCAAATAGATTACCTAGGGATAAAAATATGATTTTTTTTATTAAGTGATTAATGTTATTTTGAAAGACGATAACTATTTTGGTAACCCTATATGATGAACATAAATATAATACTATGAGATTTTTTTTAGATGTAAAATTTGAATTATATTATGTAATAATATATGATTTTATTTTGGACTTATGTTCATATAGGTAATTTATAAAAATGGTTTTCATGTCTTGGATATTATTTGATTTAGGAAATTTAATTTTTGGTGTAAGACATTTTAAGTAATTAATGTTATTTGGAATAAAATATGATCAAATAATTCTTATTTTAGGATATAAATATTAGTCTAGAATATTTTCAAAGAAGGATTTTTATTTTATAAATGATATATATTGAACTTCGGGTTTTACTATTAAATTTGGGAGATTATTTTTGGAGAATTATCTCATCATATCCAAACAATTTTATATTTGGTTGATTTAAATTTTAGGAGGAATATATAGTAATACTTTTGAAGATTTTTTGATCTATAAAAGTTGATTTAAAATATCCAAGAATGAAAAAAAATCATCATAAATAGTCATTGCTTGGAGAAAAAGATGAGTTTGTGGTGGAAATTGATTAAAGGAGGAAACTCTACTTATCAAGTAAGTATATTTACTTATGTTCTTAGTCTATGATGTTAATGAATTCTTCAACTCTAGGGAATATATCTTGAAACCAACAAATTTATTCTAGTACCTAATTATCCGATGAATCAAATGATCCCATAGATCATTGTAGATTTATAGCTTTGGGATTGTTAACTTTATCCCGACCATGTTATCTATCACTCTCCATAAGAAAAATATGGTTATATTTCTATTATATATCGATATTTTCTTACATGGAACCCTAGTATGTGTTATCTCTAGTGAGCTTCATACGCCAATTTGTTTATTTTAATGTGAGGGTCTCATTAATCATTTTTATGATGTGGGATTTGAACAATGATATTTTGAAATGTCAAACCCAAAATTCTTTATCCCATTATTAAATTTCAAGGACTCAATTTTATGAAGTAGGGGAGAATGCAACACCTGAAGGTTTTAAGGTATGTCTCTTTTTAAAATTTAATCTCTTTGATATCTGCCATTTCACAAAACACCATGTTTAAAAAAACAATGATATAAAATTAAATATCATTATTTTAATCAAATATAGATCATTGAAATCAATTTAAGATTGAAAATGGATATAATATCTTTGTCAACTATTTACTATTTGTACCTTAAAACCAATTTTCTCGTTCCGTCAGTGGGATTAATTTTCAACTAATTTCTTCTAATTATTTGATTTTAATTTGGAAGACTAGATTCATTATTTGGAATTATAAAGTCCAAATTATGGTTATATGCCCCACTTTTTTTAGACATTATGAATAGTAACTTTAGTGATTTCTTTATTAACATGGCTAAACATAAAATGAGTAATTAAGGGTAAAAAAAATATTATTAATATTATAAAACTACTCTAACCTTTTTTCCTAATTTTATTGGATTAGTTACTATCAAATTAATTCGTTCGGATGATTTTATGTCGAATTGTAGCCACTTGGAGGACATTGAACCATTTATAATATTATATTCCACAAAAAGTCTATTTTTTCACACTTTTATTTTTAACAAGTGATATATTTTTAATATAGGGTTATATAGGGGATATCGTTTACTATAAATAGTCATTTGAAATTTAATATATTTATTTATATCTTTATAATTGATTTATAATTTTTTGTAATAAAATAATTTTCTAAAATGGTGACACCGTGATGATGCACAAATTCTTTAATTAATGGAAGAATCAAATAAATGATATTAAAAATATTAAAATAAATCTATTTTTATACAATTAATGTTATCAAAGAATTTTTGGGATGCATTTGACATGTTAGTGATATGTTAGCGGAATTGGATCGAATCTATCATGTTGTTATGATTTTTAAAAAAATTCAAGAAATGATTAGTGTTAAAATTGACACTAATGATATTTTAAAATATAAAATATTTAATTAAATGATATAAAAATATAAAAATATAATATCCATCCTAATAGTTTGTATAAGTCTTATAATATAATTATTGACACATTTATTGTTCATTTTTCATGTTATAGTATTCATACTACCTCTCAAAGTGTAAATCACATGATATCATAGTAAGAGTAAAAAGAGGTTAAAATAAAATATAAGGAATAAAAATAGTAAAAAACTATCTAATTTTTATTTGGATGAGTATTATTTGACCCAAAATCCTAATATATTTGACATAAATAATTTTGGATTCATTTGGATTGGAAAATTAATTTATAATAACTTATTATTTTAAAGCATCCCAAGAGTTCCCCTCCCCACACTTATAAAAGGACACTCGTTATTCTCTTTTCATCTCAAATAAAAAACAATTTTTTTCAGCCAATATATTCATAAATACATTCCTATAATATATCCCCCCATTATATATGAATTATTTTTGAATGAACACTCACCTTAGAGGTGTTAAAGTGACAGTCAAAGGAGATCTCCCGAAGAAGAGGTATCATTTTTAATTAAACATTTCTGTTTTATTTTTTCTTCCAATTCCTTTAAATCATCTTCAAACATGATGACATAATTACTCCAATAAAATCAATATAATCAGATGATATTATGGTAATATAATCATCTAAATCCTTCTCCAATTCTATCAAATGGGAAAAGAAGTAATTGTTTGTGCGTACGTGTAAACTATAATCTTCACAAACTGATATAATTAATTTTCCATCATCATCTCTCAAGATCAGTGATAATGATAGAAATAATATTTATATATGATCTTAATGAAATATTTATCATTATTAAAGGATAATATATCATTTACTTTCTTACAATTTCATGCACATAAAAATGAAAACATTGTTCGTGTGTACGTATTAATTATCACCTCTACGAAGCTATGTGCTTCATTTTTATTCACCACATAACATGTATGAAATATATAAGTATATTTAAATTTTTAATATGATAATAATTATATTATGATAATAATTTAATGATAAAATAATAAATACCATCTTTCCATAATTATCATTGAAAAATTGAAATGTTACTCATGCGTACGTACAACTTGTCATCTCGATGATTGTAACATAGTTCATTTAATCTGTCAATATGTAAGTTATGGATTTAAAAGTATAATTAATGTATAAAATTATTTATTATTACATGAATATTATTTTTAAGATTATATACATATGACCACTTACTATAGACATCATACCAAATTAAATTTTGGACTGATGTACCGAATATAATCAAAACATCCATTATGAACTTATATAATTAAATAATTGTTATAAAATGATATTAAGAGATATAAAAGGAATAGTAAACATACAAAAGGTTCTAGATAAATTTATTAATTAACATAAGTTTATAATTTAGGTTTATAAATAACATTTATTAGGAATCAGACTCAAGGTAAGGGACTTCTTTTCAATATCATTTCATTGAGGCATATCTGGACATTATAGAACTTCAGTATACTATAAGGTGGATATACAACCATTTGGACACGTTATATCATGAATTACTTTATTATAATCATATTTAAAGTTTTTTTTAATTTTATTATTTAATGATTTATATTCAAGTGTTTCTCATGCGGTAAAAGACTCTTTTACTAAAATATTATTTTAAATGTTTTATGGAACTATTCCTCTAAATAATTCCTTTCAAGCCCATACATTCAAAATGGGTTTTATGGATTTATTTATATGGACATTAATGTTTTAAAATGTTATTTTTTTAATTTATCTCAATGTTTTCAAAGTTGTATGAGATACTTTGATAAAAAATATATATATTTAAGTGTTTTTAAATGGGTTTTAAAAATGGTTTGATTATTTCAATAACATGTAATTTTATTAATATATATAACATGAATGGAATTACCGGATTTCGTAAGGATTTTATTATTTAATGTTTAGTGTATACCTTTTCATACTTATTTCCAAAGGATGTGGTTTCTTTATTATCTGTTCATTTTTTATATTTTAATGTGATTTTTACAGGAAAAGATTTTGTTATCTTGAAGTGTTTTATACATGGGTTTTACACATGAAAAAGGTATTTTATATACGAAGGGTTGAGCCCCATTATAGTTCATGAGTAATCCCTATATATCTTATACGAATGGTTGATCCCCATTATAGCTCATGAATGTTTGGTGAGCCCAATATAACTTATAGAAATGGTCATCCCCTTTATAGCTCCTTAATGCATTGAGTACTCCGAAGGTGGAAGTTGACCAAATGGTTATTCCATTTGTAATGGTGATATGGTAAAGATATACCAAGGAACCTATGTAATTTTTCTATTCCTAGTAATGAGTTTTAAGAAATTGTTTTTAATGGGTTTTCATGTTTAAAATGGACTAACTATTTTATTTATTTATGTCCCTTAAAAATCTTTGTGTGTTCATCCCATGTTTTAAAATGTTTTTCATAGGTCTTAAGATTGTTAAGGGAAAATAAGATTTCAAGATGAATGAATTGAATATGTGTCTGAAAAGGAAGTCATGTTTTTTAAAAAAGGTTTTCCTATGGTAAAAATAATGGATACTGAGTATAAGTTCCCACATGTAATGTATGGGTCTACTTTGTAAGAGTTTTTCCTAATTAATAAAAACTCTAAACTGAAAGATCCTCAAATGTGAATTCTTGTTAAAAACACTAGAATAAGTTGTGTTTTTTGTAGATTCCTTATAGTTGGTATCAAAGATTGGTTTAGAAAACTTTTTTACATTATGATGTTTTTTTAAGAGATATGGTTATCATTATTGGTTTATAATTTTTATTTTGATCATTAGTTCTATGTGTCAGAAACCCTTTTGACGCTTTATGTTATTAAATCTTAAGGTGAAAAATAATATTTTCCAAGAAAATTATTTATGAGGTAATCATGGAATATTAATTTTTTGGGATGAAAAATGAAAGGTATGAGATAAACATTGAGGTTAAAATATGTTATGGTTATTTTTGAGTTCATTATCATATTTTTTGAATTTTATATGAATTATATTATTTTATAAAATGGAAAAACCATTGGATCAGTGAAAACATGTCATGTTCGGAAAGGCCACTGCAATAGAACCCACAACCGAAGGGTAACAAGGGTGCATCTTCTACCACTAACCTATGTGATGTATCGGGTTAGTGTGAAATTTTATTTTTATTCAAATGATTTGATGGATGAAAAATAATTTATTTATTTTTACATATATTTTATTGGATATATTTCCATTGGAAGAGAAAATGGTTTGGTGATTAAGAGATTAATGTTATTTTGGAAGACGTTCACTATTTTGGGAATCCTATACGATTAAAGAAAATATAATATTGTGGGATTTTATTAGAGAAATAATGGTTGAATTTTATTTTAGAGTAAAATATGATTTTATGGTTATTCAGGTTATTTATGGAAAAGGATATCATACTTTAAGATTATTAGGTAAATTACATTTTGGTATTAGACTTTAAGTGTAAATGACATTATTATTAGATAATTATTTAAATTTATCTTGGAATACTATGTGATCAAATACTTATAGATTTTGGGTTTTAATCATAGATGAAATTATTTTGAGTAATTTTAAGGAAATTTATTTATCAAATTAATTATGTTGAAATTTTGGTATTACTAATGAATTTTGGAGATTGAGGTAGTTTTTAATCATATATGGTTTATTCATTTTGAGGAATTATCTCATATTTATTTCATGAAATTTGGGTTTTGTTCATGTTTATAGGAATGATGAATATATATTTTATATTTTATAGTTTATGTGATTCTCTATAAATTTATTCCAGTGCTTATGGGGTGAAAAAAATCATCTTAAATACTCATGGTTTGGAGAAAAATATGTGTTTGTGGTGGAATTTTGTCACGACCCCCTCCCACCAAAGATGCCCCTCCTGGGTTGGAAATAGTGAAAGGGAGATAATGAACCCTGATTCATGCCTCCAGTAGGCCCCAGAGTGGTGACCATCACCAAAGGTATGAGTTTTCACAATTATGGGAGGCATTACCCTTTTATTAATTAAGATAAGGAAATAATATGAGTCAAACACCAAAAGAAAAACAAACAAGTAAATGAAAATAAACCCAAAACCAAGACCACATGCATGTTTTATACAATATTGAAACAAAAGTGCAAGTACAATAAAAGCTCCAAAGCATGATACCAAGGAAGGAATGAAAAAAATATAACTAGAAAAACTCTAACGCCCAATGAGCAAGGTCTGGCACGGTTCTTGAAGTCCTCCTAAAAACCTAAAGTAAACGTAGGGTGAGAATAAAATTATACTTAGTAGGGAAACCTAAAGCTCTCATGCGCAGGTGGGGAGACATCTCAATGCCCCGTGAGAAAACAGAAGGAACCAAAGCCTAGAAAGGAATCTATCCACCCAACCTTACAAGCCAAACTTACCAAATATCGCAAGTCAACAGAGTAGTATAGTAATATTATCAAAGAATGGGTACCCCACACCACCTTCCCACTGAATTATTCTCAAGCCCTCACGCCTAACTCTCTGATTCTTCCCCCTCTTCTTGAGCTAGTGCCTTAACCTGGCCATACGAAGCTCGAGCTAGTGCTGCAACCTGGCCATATGAAGCTCATTGTACCCCGCCGACACACAATCCTCAACTATAACAACATCTCATCCCGCATTCCGCCGGAACTCAATCCTCGACCATAACCATATCTCATCCCGAGGACACCTGGGAACATATCACATCTTCATCCCAAAAACCCTTGGGAAACATCTTTTGTAACCTACCCGAAGGATGTTGGGCTATAGAACTTGGAAGATAAAGCACAGGGAAGAATAGTAACCAACCATCCTTGGGATGTTTGGGAATCTCACCCCCCATCCCATGGGTGTTCGGCACATGGTTCTCAACAAGGGTGGGGTGTGTAAAGAAACATAAAATGTACAAATTTATATAATTATATCAACCACTCAACTCATCATAAGGCTTCTACACAAAAGATCTGAGCACATGCCTCCACACTGCGACAACGAAATTATGCACACAATGAAAATCCCCAAAACCCATTAAGCTTTCCATGTTTCAACAGTTTTATTTTATCAGTTCCTTAACTACTGAGAAACTATCAACAACCAAAACAGATCAAATTTTCGTACAACATATCCCTTCCAACCACAAATAAGGTTAGGGAAAACACAAGAAACACAAAACCATTTTCTTTTATCAGCCAATCAATTCCATTTATTTTCTGTATTTAATCAACTACCATTCCCCACAGTTCATTATTTAACTCTTCCACTTTTATTAATATGCAGAACCCATCTCTTCAGCCCTACTGCCAACCACTACAACCACAAACACCTCAGAAACAATACTCGTACAACATCATTAACCCTTCTATACCATTCACCGCAACTCCACTGCCCATCACAACCATATGATACAAGCCAATCCACAACCAAGAAAACCATAGCCCCGCTGGTCACTCGTTCCACAACAGCCCACGAAACACCCCTTCACATAATTAAACCCCAACCATCAATGACAAAATTCATTCTTTCATTTAATTTAATCAGGGTGATCATACAAGGGTTCCAGGTATTAATTTAATCATCCAACTTTACATGATTAACCAATTTCTATATTCCATGAATTCCATCCATGAAACAATATATAAAAATAAGGAAACATCTAATGGTGCAATAAAAGGCCCCCAATAATCATGTTTTTTAGTAGGAATAATCCCATTCAATTCACAACATAATCAAAGGAGAAGTATTGATGGAAATAAAACAACAATACCAACAAAAATTTCCCCAAACCCGTTCTTTAACCAGTTATTATCTTTATTTACCTATTCAACCGTATCTCATAAAACAAGAGGATACCCACCCCACATGATGCACAAAAGTGAGAGAGAGATAATGGCAATATCCCTACCTCAAAGGTTTTTGACGAAACCACGACAGTCGAAGAACGCTCAAGAAACCGGGTCGATTCTCCATGAATCCTCCTTAGATATCATCTCCTAAAACAACCAAGACCAAAGCACATCATATTTGACATCCACATTCTTAGATCTACCCATAATGGGGGTAGATCTAAGAAACCGAGATAAGAGGAGGATTAGATCTAAGTTGATCTAGTAAATCAACAAAGAATGATCACATACCATAACAATCCAGCTTCGATTTTCCATGAAAAGACTCCATATCACCTCCATAATTCTTGGGAGAGGTTCTTCTACCTCCAAGTAAGGGTAATCCTGATTTATGGCTACATAGGTGATTAAACGAACCATTTAGAAGAAAAATAGTTCAGATCCACAATTTTAGGATCTATCATTAAGTTCTCGCACGGTTAGTCCGCACTGTTTACCAAAACATGTGCTAACCGTGTGTTAGCTTCTACCTTGCCAAACACTCCTCGAACGGTTAGTCTGAATTGTTATCTAAACCGTGCGCTAACCATGCGTTAGCCACTGCCTCTAACACCAACCTTGCATGGTTTGGCCTCATGGTTTAGCCAAACCGTGCACCAACCGTGCGAAAGCTATTTCCCTTTATCTTTTTTTAAAAGTCCACCCAAACGCACCCCCAAGTCACCTTGACCTCCCGGAACACATCCAGCACCACTTTTCACAAAGGAATGGACCGGAGAGGTCTGGGCCATTACATCAGAAACCTATCAAAACATTCACATCCTCGAGAATCCAAAAACCCACATAAAGAAAGGAGAGGGGTCCTAACAACTCCCCCTTGAAAGATACCTCTCAGGGGAAAACCACCTTGTTACCAAAGAGTTCCCTCTTCTCCATCTATCTCCTAAAAAATCACAATAATACCGCTCCTCTCCCCCATGAAACCAAGAAAAATAAAAGACTAAACCATATAGTCATGTGGGTGAGGGGTTTCTGTTCCTCCATGTTAAGATACTATTCGCATTGGGCGACACTGAATCGCCCTCATGGGTTTAGGTGCATCCATTTTAATGTGTCTTAACTAGGGATCAGGTCCTCCCCTCCCCACATCTCATGACACTTCACACACATCCAGGGAAAAGGAAAACCGTACATTCCATAATTATCAAAGTAAAGCGTTCCATCAACCAAGTACAAAAAAAACAGAACAAAAATTAGAAAAACTCTGGGTACTAGCGCACATCGGTGTCTCTCGTTCCCATGTACTTTCCTCAAGGCCACCATGTCTCCACAACACACAAACCAAAGGAATGGTTCATCCACAAAGCACCTTATCTTCATGTACTTTGATCATCACTGATCGCTCCACAAACGTTTCATCGTTCCCAATATCTAGCTCTCTCCAGTCCAGGATGTGCGAACTATCATGTGAATACTGACGGAGCTAGGACACATGGAAGACATCATGAACTTTTTGTATCTGTGGTGGAAACGCCAGCTGATAAGACACCTCCTTGACCCACTCTAGCACATCAAACGGTCTGACAAACTTGGGGGAAAGCTTACTCCCTCTTTCGAACCTCCGCTGCCTATGCTGGGTGGAGACCTTCAGGAATACGTGGTCTCCGACCTCGAAATCCAAGGGTCTCAACCTATTATTGGCATATGACTTATAATGGTCTTGAGCTGCCTTCATCCTCTATCGTATAAGCTGAACCTTCTCCGTCGTGCTCTGTACCACCTCCGGGCCAAGAACACCTATTTCTTTGACCTCTGTCCAACATACGGGTGAGCAGCATGGCCTCTCGTACAAAGCTTGGAAAGGAGCCATGCCAATTGTAGAGTGATAGCTGTTTCTATAAGAGAACTATATCAGATCCAAGTGCTGTAATCATGATTCTGCAAGGTCCAAAACACATGTTCATAACATATCTTCTAATGTCTAGATGGTGCGTTCTGTCTTCCCATTTTTCTGGGGGTGGAAATCAGTGCTAAGTCGTAGTTGGGTGCCAAAAGAAGGTGGCAATCCTCTCCAGACTCGTGAGGTAAACTACACATCCCTACCAAAGACTGTGGACCTCGGAACTCCATGAAACCTCACCACCTAATCCACATAACTGTGTGTTATGTTATCCACTGCACCTGGCTCCTTGATCGCCAGGAAGTGAGCCGATTTAGTCAACCGGTCCACCACCACCTAGATGGCGTCGTAGCCTCCTTGAACCTTGGGTATCCCTGTGACGAAATCCATCGAGATGTCATCCCACTTCCATTCGGGGACATCTAATGGTAGCATGAAACCACCAGGAACATGGTGTTCAACCATCACCTACTGACACACTAGGCACATGGCCACGAACTCTGCCACCACCTACATTTCCCCAGGCCACCAAAACTATCTCCTCAGAACTTGGTAAATCTTGGAAACTCCCTGGTGTACCACTAGGGGTGAGTTGTGGAACTCACCAAGAACCCTCTCACACATCATCTCTGGAACAAACATATTTCCTCAGAAAAGCGTCTAATTCTGACCATCATCTATCCACCCTTCCAGGGCATCACCTTCGGCAAACCGGTCACACATCACTTCACTTTCTGAGTCTCCCCACTGGGACTCCTCCACCTGTCGTAGTAGAGAAGACTACACTATCATTGGATACAGGCAACCTCTACCACCATCCATCCTTGCATCCAGGTGCAGGGCAGCCAACTCCTCCATTGCCTTCCAAGCATTTGATGACTCTCAAAAAGCATCCTTCCGTGACTTCATGATCAAGGTATCAGCCACCACATTACCTTTTCCTAAGGAGTAGGAAATTTTGAAGTCATAGTCCTGAAGGAACTCCATCCACCTTTGCTTCCGTAAGTTCATGTCCCACTGGGAGAAGATATACTTCAAGCTTTTGGGATCCGTGAATACCACAACGCGCTCCCCAATGATGTAATTCCGCCATTACTTTAGCACGAAAATGACCTCCACAAGCTTTAGATCATGGGTATAATAGTTATGCTCATGAGTATGTAACTTCCTAGACCCATAAGAGATCACCCCTTGTCACTGCATCAACACACATCTAAGGCCTTTCCCTAAATCATCCCAAAAGACCTCATACGCCGCCCCTTCTACTAGAAATCCCAGTATTGGGTCACTAACAAACTTCTCCATCAGATAACTGAAAGATGCCTCACACTGCTCATCCCACAAGAATGCTTGATCCTTCTTCGTCAAGCCTGTCAAAGGTGATGCCACTCGGGAGAAGTTGGGTACGAACCTCCGGTAGTAACCTACCAGTACAAGGAAACTATGAACATCTACCACATTCTTGGGTGATACCTAATAAACAACTGCCTCGAACTTCGATAGGTCCACTGCTATTCCCGGATTGGACACCACGTGCCCAAGGTAGTGAACTTCTTGTATCCTGAACTAGTACTTGGAAAATTTCCCATAGATTTGGTATTGTCGGAGGACCTCTAAAACTATTTTTAGGTGCTCAACTTGATCCTCCTTTAATCTTGAGTAGATCCTAATGTCGTCAATAAACATGACTATGAACTGATCCAGGTATTCCCAGGAGACGGAGTTCATGAGTCCCATGAACACAGCTAGTGCATTTGTAACTTAGAATGACAGGACTACAAACTCAAAGTGCCCATACCTACATCTGAAGGCAGCCTTAAAGATGTCTCCCTCCTTCACCCTCAAATGGTAATATCCAGACACCAGATCGATCTTAGAGAACCAACTTTCTCTCTTCTGCTGGTCAATGAGATTGTATATCCTCGGGAGGGGTAACCATTCTTGATCGTTACATGATTCATTCTCCGGTAGTCTATGTACAGCTTGAGACCACCATCTTCTTTCTTTGCGAACAAGACAGGAGTACCCCAAGGTGACACAGTTGGTCGAAAAAAACCCTTCTTCATCATATTTTCAATCTCAATCCCTAACTCCCACAACTCAAAAGGTTCCATCTGGTAGGGAGCCATCAAAATTGGACGGGCACTAGGTTGCAAGTATATCTCGAACTCAAAATCACGCCAAGGGGGTAGGGTCGCCACCTCTTCAGGGAAGACTTCCATAAACTCACCGACGATCCCCAGGACTTCCACAATTTCTATATTTTCCGACTTCACTGATAGATCAGCTAACAAGGAAAGGAGGGGCTCCACTTTCCGGTTACCTTCCTTGCAACTCGCTCACTGATGAAAGTCGCACGCCGACCGTCCAAGTCTAAAAACACAAACCATATTTGGAAACAATTGATGACTGCACACACTGAGAACAGCCAGTCGATGCCTAGAATGACGTTGTATGGCTGCATTTTTAGTAAAAGGAGATCTCCACTGGATTGGTGTGGCCCTAAATTCTACCTACATCCTTGGAAAATAGGAGACAAGATGGTCTGACCTCCGACTGGCGTAGTCAAACCAGGGGTACAGAAACCGTCTCTATGTCTAGGCCCAAGACACATGCTAGAATGGGTGAAAAAAGGAGTGAGAAGCTCTTGAATCAGACAAGGCATAAGAAAGGGTACAAAACATGCTGATCGTACCTCGAACGACTTCTTTCCCTGCTGGAACTCCTGCCTCTACGGCGTGCATCTGCCCATGCCCAGTTCTTATGCCTCTCGGCTATCAGCCACCTCCCCCGACTATGCCCTAGTTGAGGTCCCTGATGAGCGCCCTGAGGTCGGCCTCGTCCTACAATGTCTTCCATTGGAGGAGTGGGAGCTCGCTGCCCCTGCTGCTGCTGCTGGAAGGGTCTGGCTGGAAACTACTTTGGCTGAGGCCGGTGTCGTACTGGCCCACCTCCTTTGTACTGTACTCGGTCTGGGCACTGGTTCCAATGGTGCCCACGACTGCCACAAATGAAACACCTCAGTCCCGATAATGATGGAAAAGGGCAAGGACTGGGATATCGGAACTGAAACTGCTGAGGCATACTCCCTACTGGTCGGAACCAAGAGGGTCCTGATGCTAGAGGGCTGCTGCTGATGAGTATCCCCTTTGAGGACCCCAACTATATTCCTTCTCACGACACACATCCCTGTGTATGCATCCTTTACACCACTTCATCCTTCTTCTGGACCTCCAAGTACGTCGGTAGGGTGAATGGAGTAACACCATACTGGAGAGAAGGCCGAAATGCCTCCTCCAAACGTCCTGCCCAAGAGTCCTCATCTAGAAAGAGTTTGGGGGAAAAGAGAATGAGATCCTTAAACTTGATCCCCAACTCCCTCACTGACATAATCTCCTACTGGTGGGAGAGTAGTTCCTACCTCTTCTCGGCCTTCATCATGGAAGAGAGTAATTCTGCCCGAAACTCCTTCTCGATGTCAGTACAGGTGACCTCAGCCTCCCTCTTCTACCCAAGATAAAGCATCAACCATTGATGCGCTGCTTGACTCATCTGGCTCACAGCCAGAGGAACACAGTACTTCGTCGGATCCCGGATCAAGGTGAAAGCTATCACTAGCTCCTCTTTCCAGATCTCTGTCTCCATGTCTGAGATGATGACCTAGTACTTCTCGAGAGTCTACCACTGAAAGGCTTTAAACATCTTCTTCCACTGATCGTCCTCATCCTCTCGGTCACCACTTTGTTGATCAGCCAAGTCAACCTCCTAGGCCTCAATCGCCCTCACTACTCGTGGTCATCTCCCAGGTGCCATAGCTTCAAGGTAAACCAGGAATGCCTAAGCCCAAGTAGTGGAGAATATTGTTCTTAAATTTTTACAGACTTCTTATTCATTTTAAAATCCTAAAATAACCCAAAAACAAAAGAATAAAATTTATTATGATGCATGTACCTTTCTTAGGGTATCCACCCTACAATCAGTGTGGCCTCACTTAGTCGTTCGGTAGGTCCAGAGTCCTTGCATCGGATCACGGGGGCCCTAAAATCACATGTCCTAGCCGGTCTTCTCTGGCCTATTTCACACTCCAATATCACCCGCCACTATTTCCCTACTTTCCCATGCAATCCTCACTATACCTAACTCTAGACTCCATCATATCTCTCAACCCACATCCTCTGATACCATTCTTTCACGACCCCCTCCCACCCAAGATGCCCCTCTTGAGCTGAAAATGGTGAAAAGGGAGATAATGACCCCCGCTTCCTGCATCCAGTAGGCCCCGGAGTGGCGACTAGAACCAAGGGTACATGTTTTTACAATTATGGGACGAACTAACCTTTTTATTAATTAAGATCAGAAAATAGGATGAGTGAAACACCAAAAGAAAAAAGAACAAGTAAATTAAAATAATCCCAAAACCAAGCCCATATGCATGTTTTATACAATACTGAAACAAATGTACAAGTACAAGAAACGCTCTAATGCACGATACCAATAAGGGAAAGAAAAAACTGCAACCCACAAAACTCCAACACACAACTAGCAAGGTCTCGCACGGTCCCTAAAGTCATCCTGAAAACCTGAAATTAAACGTAGGGTGAGCATACAAGTATACTCAGTAGGGAAACATAATGCTCTCATGCATAGGTGGGGATACATCCTAATTCCCCATGAGAAAACAGAAGGAACCAAAGCCTAGCAAAGAATCTATCAACCCAACCTTACAAGCCACAATCACCAAATATCGTAAGTCAATAGAGCAGTGTATTAATATTATCAAAGTATGGGTACCCCACATAACCTTCCCACTGAATACTACTCAAGACCTCATGCCTAACACTATTATGCTTCCCCCTCTTCCTGAGCTAGTGCCACAACCTGGCCATACGAAGCTTCAGCTAGTGCCGCAACCTGGCCATACGAAGCTTATAGTATCCCAACAGCACACAATCCTCGGCTATAACCACATCTCATCCTGTATTCTACTGGAACTCAATCATCGGCCATTACCAACATCTCATCTTGAAGACACCTCAGACCATATCACATCCTCATCCCGAAAGCTCTTGGGAAACATCTGTCGTAACCTGTCCGATGGATCTTAGGATATAGAACCTGGAAGAGGGAGCACAGGGAAGAACAACAACCAGTCATCCTTTGGATGTCCAGGAATCTCACCCCCATCCCACGGGTGTTCGGCACGTGGTGCTCAACATGGGTGGGGTGCGTAAAGAAACATAAAATGTACAGATTTATATAATTATATAATCCACTTAGCCCATCCTAAGGCTTCTACACAAAAGATCTGAGCACATGCCTCGACACTACTACCACGAATGTATGCACACAATGAACAGGCCCAAACCCCATTAAGCTTTTCATGTTTCAACAGTTTTAGTTTTCAGTTCCATAACTACCGAGCAACTAACAACAACCATACCAGATCAAATGTTCATAAAACATATCCCTTCCAACCACAAATAAGGTTACGGGAAACACAAGCAACACAAAACCATTTTCTTTTATAAGCTAATCAATTCCATTGATTTTCCATATTTAATCAACTATCATTCCCCCACAGTTCATTAATTAACTCTTACACTTTTATTCATACGCACAACCCATCCATACACCTCTGCTTCCAACCACCACAACCACAAACACCTTAGAACCAATACCCGTACCGCATCATTATCCCTTCGATACCATTCACTGTAGCTCTGCTTCCTTCACAACCATAAGATACACGCCAACGCACAACCAAGCCAACCGCAGCCCCGCTTCTCACCCGTTCCACAACAACCCATGAAACACCCCTTTAAATAACTAAATCCCAACCAGAACCCACAAAATACATTCTTTCATTTAATTTAATCGGAGTGATCATATAAGGGTTCTAGGTATTAATTTAATCATCCAACTTTACACGATTAACCAATTTCCACATTCTATGAATTCCATCCATGAAACAATCCAGAAAAACAAGGAAACATCTAATGGCACAAGAAAAGGCCCCCAACGTCCGTGTTTTTCAGTAGGCATAATCCCATTCAATTCACTACATAATCAAAGGAGAAGCATTGATGGATGTAAAACAACAATACCAACAAAAATATCCCAAAACCTGTTCTTTAACCAGTTATTATCATTATTTACCAGTTTAACCATATCTCATAAAATAGGAGGATACCCACCTCGCATGATGCACAAAAGTGAGAGAGAGATGAAGGTAAGATCCCTACCTCAAAGGTTTTTGACAAAACCACGATGGTCGAAGAATGCTAAAAAAACTGGGTCAATTCTCCACGAATCCTCCTTAGATATCATCTCCTATCACAACCAAGAACAAAGCTCATCATATTCGACATCTTCATGCTTATATCTACCCATAACGGGTGTAGATCTAAGAAACCAAGAGAAGAGGAGGAGTATATCTAAGTAGATCTAAGAAATCAAGCAAGAACGATCACATAACTCAAGAAACCGGCTTCGAATTTCCAACAAAAGCCTCTGGATTGCCTTCAAAATGCATGGCAGTGGTTCTTATACCTCCAAGGAAGGGTAATCCTGAGTTATGGATGATTAGGGGATTAAACGAACAATTTAGAGGCAAAAGAGTTCCGATCAACAATTTTAGGATCTAACTTTAAGTGCCTGCAAGGTTAGTCCGCACAGTTTAACAAACATTGCGCTAATCATGCGTCAGATTCTGCCTCGCCCAACACTCCTCGCACAGTTAGTCTACACGGTTAGCCAAACTGTGCGTTAGCCACTGCCTCCAACACCAACCTTGCATGGTTTGGCAGCATGGTTTATCAAAACTGTGCGCCAACCATGTGAAATCTATTTCCCTTTAGCATTCCTTAAAAGTCCACCCAAACGAACCCCCAAGTCACTTTGACCTCCCGACACACCCCCAACACCACAATTCACAAAGGAATAGACCTGAGAGGTCTGGGCCATTACAAATTAGATTAATGGATGAAACTCAACTCATCGTGTAAGTATATTTCCTTATATTATTAGTCTAGGTAGAAAAAAAATCAACTCTATGAAAAGGATCTTAAAACAAAAACATTATCTTTTTACTTTCCTTACTATGAAATCAATGACCATTTAACCCATCACAGATTTATGGTTTTGGGATTTTTAACCATCTCATAACCAGGTAATCTATCAATCTCAATCAGAACATGAATGTTACTTACTTCTTCTAG
Source organism: Viscum album (assembly GCA_963277665.1). Taxonomy (NCBI): domain Eukaryota; kingdom Viridiplantae; phylum Streptophyta; class Magnoliopsida; order Santalales; family Viscaceae; genus Viscum; species Viscum album. The sequence goes on from OY728126.1 coordinate 981,699,808, forward strand.
ATACATGTTTTCTTACATGGAACCATCCTATGTGTTATCCCATGTGACATTAACAATTTTTTTCTTTATTTTGAAGTGAATGTTTTATTTACCCTTTTTTCGATGTGGGATTTTATCAAAGGTATTTTGAAAATTAGAACCCCTTGTTTTTTATTCCATGTTCAAAATGTAAGGAAGAAATTTATTAAATGGGGGATATAAAATCCCAATTTTTACAAAAGGAAATAAAATGTTTGATAGTATACATGATACACCACATCAAGCTTAAACAAACAACTAAAAATTATTATCTAATATGGTAGATATCACATAATCATTAGAATGGCAGGAAAGAGAAGGATAAACTAAATTATGAAAATACAATTTAAACATGTATATATAATTAATTATTTTGTTATAAATTAATTATAAACGAAAATAAAACCATTTAGAAAATGAAAATGTTTTCTATTTAAATGTGTTCGAGTATGTTTTATACCAATAAATAATAAAGTCACTCTTGTTGGATTATATTAATGAAATATATATATTTATATATATTAATATATTAATATATATATATATATAAAATTAATTCTAATTTTTAATATTAATTTTATGTGTTTTATAGACATTATTTAGAATCAAATCCAATTTTACACATAAAAGAAGTATTTTTCAAAAAAAGGATGTTTTTCCGCCTTTCGATGGAGAACCTGTTTCAAATATAATTTTTGGCACTCTTATAAGTTATATTTTATAAAATTAACTTATTAATTATAAGTGGAGTATCAAAATTTACATTATTAGAATTTTTAGTTTTTTTTCTGAAAAGATTATTTTGTTATGAATAGAAAAAAATTAAGCATTTTAACTGAAAACTTATTTTTTATAAAATTTATTTATTAGGCTAAATTTTATTTTATAATAGTTTTAAAGTGAAATTAGATCATGTTTTTATTAGTTAATACAATTTTGGTCATTGAAATCAATTTCACATTGAAATGGGATATAAAATATTTATGAAATTTTAAATGTTTTTACCTTACAAAATTATTTTCCAATTCTGTCGAAGAGATTAATTTTTAATTAATTTCAACAAATTTTACTATTTTAGTATGAAAAATGGTTTATTTATTTGGAATCGGATTTTCCAAAACATGTAAATAGGTCCATTTTATTTTTGGAAATTATGAATAGTAACTTTTGTAAATTTTTTATTTATATAGTTAAAAGTAAAATGGAAAATAACGGGTAAAAATAATATTATAAAACTACCCTAAAACTTATAATAATTTTATTTTATGATTTATTTTAGATAAAATGTTTCCTTACGATGAATTTATGTCCCCTTGGAGCCACTTGGAAGACTCTAACCCATCTATAATATCATATTCAAGGAAAAGATGATTTTGTCAATATTTTGTTTTTAACCTATTACAGATATTCCCTATAAAAATGCACAAATAGGCTTTTAACAACACTAAAAACTTTTGTTAATCACATCACTGATAGGAGTGTCCCCTTTATTTGTCCTTCAAAAAGAACTGATAAAGGCCTTGCTGGATACAATGTGGGAGTAATATAAAAGGACACCCAACAAAAACTTGTAATTTCAATCAATTATATATACATTAAATTGAAATCATGAATACAAAAATTTCCACCCATGGTATATATAAAAAAACAATTGTATTTATATTTCAAACAATGTTTTATATATTACATTTACAATTATCAAATGAACATTTTAAACCATTAATATTTTTTCTTCTGACTCCCATGATTCCCTCTCCAAAATATATTCCCATTGTATCAGTTGTTGAAAAAATCATATCAAACCAAACAATAGATTATGCTTTATAAGAAAACAAATATTATATTAGTAATACTATAATGAAATAAATTAAACATTAATATGAAATAATACTTTAGTAAAATGTCAATATTGAATAAAAAATACACATTAGGAGTTATACTGGTCACATTGTGGATTGTATTGAGGTGGGGTTGATTTCTACCCATCAAAAATGTGTTATAGAAAGTGGTATTAAAATATTAAAATAATCCAAATGTGTTTTATTAGTTTTGATTATGTCACTTGTTATTTTACTAAAAATAATGTGAATTTTAAATAATGACATATTTGGAGTTATACTAGTCACACCGTGCATCATATTGATGTATGGATGATTCAAGACTATAAAATATTACTAGTGGAAAATTTTCATAACGTATCAAAACAATCTGATATCATTTTCACATTTTTCAGTAAGTCAGTTGTGTTTTTTAATTAAAATGCATTTGTAAACTAGAAACACTCATTATGACTCATATAGGTCACATAATGTGTTGGTTTGATGTGAGAATACTTCATAAATGTCACAAATGACCTTTGAATCATTTTCATAAATTATAAAGACAATCTGAGAGTGTTTTCTTTGTTTATAGTGACTGACACGTTTCAAACTAAAATAACCATTTTAAACTGATAACGGAAACTTTTAGTCATACCGGTCACGCTATACATCAGATTGATGTGTGGTTTATTTCTACACATCAAAAATGAATCATGGGTTTTTTCACTAATGTATAATAATAGTCCAAATTCATTTTACCAGTTTTCAGGATGTCATATGTTCTTTTTACTTAAATTAATGTCAATTTTAAATAAAAAGACATAATTAGAGTCCTACCGATCACACCATGAATAGTATTTAGGTGTGTTTGAATCTTACACATCTTAAATGACTCATGGATCATTTTAAAAAAATATCAAAACAATGGGAACGTTTTTCTCAGTTTTTGGTATGTCACCTATTCGTTTTTACATAAAATAATGTCAATTTTAAATAAAAAAAAGGCACACTTGGATCCATACCGGCCACACCATGTTTCATATTATGGTATTACTAATTTATAATCATAAAAAATGACTTATATATCATTTTTAAAAAGTACCAAAACAATATGAATTCTTTTTCTTGGCTTTTAGTATGCCAATTTTGTTTTTTTAATAAAATGTCATTTTAAACTGGAAATATGAATTTTGAGTCATAGCGGTCATATCGTGCATCAATTTGATGTGATACTGCTTCATAAACATCACAAATGACTTATTAATCACTGTAAAAAATTATAAAAAATGTTTTTTTCTATTTTCTTAGTTTAATTGAGTGATGTTTTGTGCTAAAATGTCAATTTTAAACAAATAACGGACACTTTTAGTCATACCAGTCACACCGTGTGGTAGATTGAGTTGTGATTGATTTATGCACATGAAAAATGACTCAGGGATCATTTTACTAAAGTATTAAAACAATACTAATTTTTTTAATCAATTTTCATTATGTCAGTTGTGCTTTTTACTTAAATTAACGTCAATTTTAATGAAAAAGACACATTTAGTTTTATACCAGTCACAATGTGTGTTATATTGAGGTGGGGTTAAATCCTATACATCAATAATGACTCATGGATAATTTTTATAAATTATAAAAATAATTGGAATGAATGTTCTTTGTTTTCATTTTGTCACTTGTTCTTTTTACCAAAATTAAAGACAAATTTAAAAAAAGTAAGACACTTTGAGTTATACTGGCCACACTGTGCATCATATTGAGGTTCAGTTGATTCCTACATGTAAAAAATGACATATATAATGTTTTAATAATGTATCCTAAAAATATCACGGTTTTTTATCAGTTTTCAGTATGTACATTGTGTTTTTTACAAAAATGTTTTTTTAAACTGGAAACATGCATTTTAAGTAATATCAGTCACATCATCCTGAGTAAGTTTGACATGAAGATGCTTCATACACATTAAAAATGACATATGAATCACCATCCTATATTATGAATAAAATTAGAGTATGTTTTATAAGTTTTTAATGAGTGAGATGTTTTGAACTAAAATGTCAATTTTAAACTGATAATGTTCATTTTAGTTATACTGATAATAATGTGCATCAGATTGAGGTGTGGATGATTCTTATAGATCACATACGAATCATTTATCATTTCCCTAAAGTATTAAAAATATCTGAATGTGTTGTATTGGTTTTAATTATGTCTCCTATTATTTTTACTGAATTTAATGCCAACTTAATATAAAAATACACAATTAAATTCATACCAACCACAACATTTATCATTTTGAGGTGAGGTTTATTCCTACACATCAAAAATTACTTATGGATCATTTAATTAAAGAATAAAAAATAATCTAAATGAAGTTTCTCAGTTTTCAGTATGTCCCTTGTTATTTTAATATTAATTTTAAATAAAAAGAGACACTTTAAGTGATACCAGTCACACCATGCATCATATTGAGGTGAAGTTGATTCCTAAACGTTGAAAATGACTGATGTATAATTTTCATATAGTATCAAAACAATCCAAATGTGTTTTCTCGATTTTCAGTTTTCTGGTTGTGTTTTTTACTAAAATATCATTTCAAACTGAAAAAACACATTTTGAGTCATATCATTCGCATCATTCATCATTTTTTCATGAGATTGCTTTATACACCTCATAAATGACTTATAAATTTCTTTCATAAATAATGAAGAAAATTAGAACATGTTTTATTGGTTTTAATTGATTGTAACGTTATTAACTAAAATGTAAATTATAAACTGATAATGGAATCTTTTAGACATACTGGTCACACAATACATCATATTGAGGTGTGGTTTATTCATAACTGTCAAAAATGACTCATGATTAATTGTACTAAAGTATGAAAACAATATGAATGTGTTTTCTCACACTACTAGAATTTTTAGCTTTAGAGGCGGTGGACATATAGCGGCCACCATTAGGCGGCCCCTGCATTTTTCTACACCCTGTGCCCTAATTTTTTCCTCCCGACCACTATACCCTAAATTTTCCCTCCCTGACCCCGCAACCCACCCCTCCCCGACCCCGAGACCCTGACCCCTGGTGACCCTGACCCCCTGCAACCCCGACCCCCGGTGACCTCGACCCCCGACCACCCCAACGCTTGACGACCCCGAACACCGGCGACCCCCACCCCCTTGCTTCCACACTGCACCACCTGCAACCCCTGTTACTCCCACAACCTTGCATCCACGTTGTTTCACCTACAACCTCAGTGACCCCCACCGCCTTGCCTCCACACTGCGCCCCCCGCGACCTCGGCACCACCGCAACCCGACAATCCCCACCCCTGCCTCTACGCTGCACCTTCGGACAGTCCCACCACCGTCATCCCCTCCCAGCCCCACTGCATCCCTCTACAAAGGCTTTAAATCCTGCCTCCATTTGACCCTCTTGGTCTATCATTCCCCTCCATGTAAAACCCTCCCATACTTCGTCCATTGGTTCTGCCCCTTTTGAATCCAGCCGTCGAACCCCTGTCTTCAAGTCATTGCGCCGTCATGGATCCGCAATCGAGTCACACCCCGTTACCCATGGTCTTGTCCTCTGTAGGTAATTGTTTTATCCTTAAAATTATATTTGAAGTCATTTTATTTTAAATTTTAATGATATTTGTTTTTTAGAATTTAAATAAGATATTTCAATTTTTATTTCTATTAAATACAGATTTGAATAAGAGTTGTATTGATATGCAAGATAGATTTTCGACAGAATATTATGAGGGGATTAAGAAATTTATGGATTTCACCAACAGATTTACAAGCGATATAATTAGTTTTCCATGAAGAAAATGTACAAATAGATATCTCTTCAAATGAGATAGTGTTAGAGAACATTTATTTTTGATTGTGTTTTTGAAAAAATATAAGACATGGACACATCATGGAGAAGATTCTGTTTCATGCCATCACTCAGAAAGTATTCATATGAATGTTAATTCGAGAACAGTTGATCCGATAAACATAATGCTCAATGATATAATGCGCCAGTTTCAACCTAAAGACAACAATGTCGTAAATGATGACATTGGATTGAGTAATCCTCGTTCTTCTGCAGATGTAGAAGCATTGAAATTAATTGAAATTCTTGATAATGCACATGCTGAATTATATCCCGGATACACTAAATTTAGTAAAATGTATTTCATCATTGAATTGTTACACCTGAAGGCCTTGAACCAGTGGTCAGACACCTCATTCGATATGTTTTTGGTATTGTTGAAGAAGGTACTCCCTGTTGGAGCGAATATTCCCGAGTCATTCTATCAATATCACAATTTGACTGATGATATTGATTTTACATATGATACAATTGATGTGTGTCACAATAATTGTATGTTTTTCAGAAAAGAGAAGATGCAATTAAATATGTGTATTGTTTTCTATACATCCAGGTGGAAGACCAATGAGATTAATCTGGGTTTTGAAATTCTTCCTGGGAGAGACTTGAATCAAGGGAAACATGTTGCCACAAAATAGATGCCTTTTTTCCACTGGAAATGAGATTGAAGAGAATATTCTGGTCAACGAAAATTTCTAAATTGACAACATGGAATTCAAAGAGAAAGAAATTGTATTATAAATTAACTCACCTGGCAGATTCTTTGGAATTGAAAGTGTTTGATCAATGACACCCAGACTTTTCCCGAGATGATCGTAATATTCGACTGGGTTTGGAAACAGATGGTTTTAACCCATTTAGGTCTATGGTTGGTGCGACACATAGTACATGTCTAGTGGTGTTGGTTCCACACAACATTCCCCCATGGGTATGTATGAATCAACCCTTTTTGTTCCTATCAATTCTAATTGATTAGATGAGAGGACCTGATGATAAAATGGATGTTTATATGCAACTTTTGATTGAGGAGCTGTAAGAATTTGGGTCTGATGGTGTAATGAATTTTGACTCGACAACTTATGAAATGTTTAGAATTCAAGACGCTTTGTTATGGACAATTAATGATTTCACAGCGTATGCTAACTTATCAGGTTAGATTATAATATAATAATTTTCATACCCTTGTTGTAATAAGAGTAAGAAATATATATGGCTTAAACACTGTTGAAAGTGGGAATATCTTGGTCACATGAGATTTGTTCCTCCATTGCATAGGTTCAGAAAAGATAGTGTATTTTTTGATGAGAATATAGAGTATGAACCATCACCAAAAATACATTCTAAGGTTCAAATTTGTGCACAACTTGATCAAGAAAACATCTGTACAATGTATGATTTTAATGATTAATTGGTTCCTTCATTACCTTCTATTCCTGCTGCAAATAGACAGTGCAATCATAATTTGTAGAAACAAAGTATTTTTTTAATTTCCTTGTGGGAAATATAATATTTTAAGACATAATTTGGATGTGATTCACATTGAAATAAATGTATTTGATAATATATTGTGCACCATTTTAGGCATCAAGGGGAAATCAAAGGAAAATGATAATGCTCGATGTCATTTGCAAGAAATGGGATTGAGAAAATCTTTACATTTACAACTGGGAGAAGGTAATCAGGCATACATGCCTGGTGCACAGTACACAATGAGTAAAAAAGAGAAACAATCATTTCTATCAATACTGAAGACCGCTAAGGTGATAGATAGTTATTGCTCTAATATTTCCAAGCATGTGAATATAACATGCATGAAATTAAAAGGGATGAAAATTAATGATAATCATATTTTTCTTCAACAGTTATTTCTTATTGTAATTAGTGATTGCTTACCTACCCAGGTTATTGAGCTATTGATTGGAGTTTCTAATAATTTTCAGACAGCTGTGTTCAACGAATCATCGCATGAGTGTCTTGAAAAAGCTACAGGATAAGATTATACTTGCACTATGTCACCTAGAAAAACAATTTATACTGTCTTTTTGTGATGTCATGGTTCACTTGACCATGCATTTAATTGCTGAACTCATTGTTGTTGGTCCCGTGTAATTCAGGTGGATGTATCCAATAGAGGGATACATAAATACATTGAAATGGTATGTGAGAAACAAATCTCGTCTGGAAGCCTCAATTTCCAAAGTATATTTAATGGAAGAGTGTACTAATTCCCATACTTCATATATTGATGAGGCTGAAACAAAGATAGATAAACCCTCCTACGATGATGAGGGCCCAATTGGACAAGGAATAACATTTGATATGCAGAATGATGAGTGGGTTCAAGCTCATCGGTATGTGTTGTTCAACACTCCATCAATTATTCTATTAATATAGTAAGTTTCATAGTTGATGTGTATTTTTTTATATATTTATTTTATTTATTAGCTTATATTGTGTTGTGATTTAGGATGCATATCACTGAGTTGAAACGTGAAAGGCCCCATGCAGCTAACTATCAAATCCAAAAACATCATTTCAACACATTTCATGAGTGGTTCAAGAGTCATGTAAGTATAATTGATTTAATATTTTTATAGTGAAACTTAGTTTTATTTTCACTATCATTTATTCATTAAACTATATATGTGAAATTTGCAGATTCAAAAGTTACGTGATTTAACCCATCATGTGAGAAAAGAACTCCACCAACTAGGTGATGGTCCATTTATTACAGCTCATCCCTACAAGTATTTGGATGCTAACAGATTCGTATTTCATATTAGGGATGTTGACATGAACTGAGCCATACAAAATAATGGTGTTTGTTGATATTTTGTTGGTTCGGGTTATTATTATGGATTTATGAGAGATATTATTAAGGTTATTTATGGTTGTGGCTTAAAACACATATTGTTAGGGCATGATTAGGTCTATCCGATTCATGGAAAGAAATTTTATAACATCCAATTTACATTAGAAAACATTAAAAATATGCTATATAAAGATGAATCAGTAAGAAATGAGACCTTCATACTGTCATCGCAGGCAGAACAAGTTTACTTTGTCAGCATTTATTCTGATTGGAAAGTTGTGGTGAAAATGTATAGAAGAGGGGTTTTTTCTGATTGACTAAGAATAATATGACGTTGTCACATTTCCTGATCAAGCATTTGACAAAACAACAGTAGCTATACGTGATGAAGATATACAATGGGAAAAAGAGACAGTTGAAGGAGATACGATGGAATTTCATGATTAGTGAAAATTGTAATTATATCCCTAGTTATTGTTTGTAAAAATATTTATGAGTTATATAAATATAAAAATTGCTTGATTTAACTATAATTTCTGTTAATATTGGTATGTCACAGGGTGGTCATATTGGTTCACCTGATGTTTTCGGAATGAATGTTTTCATATTTATAAATTAATTGATTGTTATTTTCTGTGTATATTTCCCTAACTATTTATAATCATTAATTTATATTGTAATTGAATTATGAATTTATTTTTATCGGGATCTAGTGCGTCTTCCAGTAGACGTAGTGGTCCGGGTAAAGGGGTTTGATCCTATAACTCTGGAGGCCGATTGGATGTGTTATTTTATGACACATTTCATCTAGTCGGAGAAGGTACTACTATATTAAGTCATTAGTTTGGGCATATGATATGAGACTCACAAAAATTCCCTCTACGACTCATGAATTGAGTTCTTTCCCCCAGGATACGATGGACATATTATGGAGGGAGGTTCAGGTAAATCCAATGTTTAATTTTTCATGATATTGCTATTATTATTGTCCCATCTACTGAAAATTTTATTAATAGGATAATTTGACATCCTGTCTGGTTGATTTTCGAGCTGTATGTATGTCCAAATGCTTAAAATTATAGAAGAATTATATGTCAAGGGTAAATAGAGATAACTGGACACCATTTGCGAGTGTGCTAGACATTCTACAACGAGTCCCTCTAGGCATTCTTCATGCATTGTGGCAGGATTTGGTGGCGTTTTGATCGAGTGAGGTGGATATGGTAAGATTTATTAATGTTAATCTATAAATGACTAATTTTTCAAATGTATATTAAGTAAATACAATGAATGTAGACCGAGTCTACTCATCAATCACATAATCGGGTGATGTAGGGAACGGCTTCTAGACTTATCACTTGACATGTGTCACAACTCATACATGATGTAAATTTAGAGTTAAGTATTCATTCATATTTTAAAAATATTGTTGCATAACATGGTGAACCCCTTTATTATAGTTACATGACTATAGTGAGCCAATCGATCAGATGTCCATATGGGTGAGGACTCATAGGGCGGGTGATATCGATGTTGTCGGTGTTATAGTATAAAAATTATTTACTAATAAATGTATTTTTATTTTATATAAATTATTCATATTTCTTCATTGATTCATTATATGCTAGAGGCTCAGTTTGATGCTCAGTTAGTAGAGTTTCTAGAGGCGAAATGTCATAGTACTATGCATAGGGATGAAATATTTCACCATGTTGTGGGGAATGACGGTCATGGTTATTCTTTGACTTATGGTGGTGATTTCTCATGATGTGCAGTTGTTAGAGTAGATGTGATGAGTGCATTCAGAGATTCAGGGATGTGCACACAGACTGAGATAGATGTTGCCATGCAGGATATGCAGCGCAATATGGATGCACAGTTTCAGAAGTTATGTGTTGAGTATGAGGAGTGGTTGTCACAGATTTCATCACGTATCAATGAAATGACGATGCAAAAAGTGGCGCCAAAGGTAAACAATAAAACAAACCATACTCAGATTGTATTTTTTTGATATGTTTAAGATACATAATATTGATATATATTGTAGGAAAAGTTCTGGGAGTTGTTTCTTTGGAGAATCCCAAGAACTCTTTAAATATCTACAGCTTTCTAGGGTTATTATAATACTATCTAATTATTATTCGTGATGTGTAAAAGGAGACGACACATCAATCGGAAATGTGGTTTGCACGGTACAACTCAATATTCATTTTTTAAGTGTTCAACGCACTTTAGAAATGCACATGGGGTGGTCCAAACCAGCACAATTATTTTTTAATGGACTAAAATCATTTGAAAACAACAGGTGAGTGAATTGTAAAATGTTTGGGTAGATGGCGCATCAATCGGAGGTATTAGGTGCCTGTGGTGACTGAAAACGCACTTCTAGTGTCATAAACGGCCAAAACGGGTGTTTAACTATCAAATTAATTGTGAACAACATCATATAGACATTAAATCACATGAAAAAAATATAATTGTTATTTGTGATGTGTATGAGGGGATGACACATCAATAAGACGTCTGGTTTGCGCAGAACTACTTAATATGCGTTTTTTAAGTGTTGGGCGTGCTTCAGAAACGCACGTGGGGCGGTCCAAATAAGATGAATGACATCAGAATGGCCTGAAATCAAATGAAAGAAATGGGTGATTTAATTTTGAAGTTTTCGGGCATATGAAATGTCAATCGGAGGTGTCGTGTGCCCTCAGTGACCGATAACGCACTTCTGGTGTCATAAATGGCCAAAACAGGCGTTTAACGGTAAAATTCATAGAGAACAACATCATATTGACGTAAAATCACTAGGAAAAAATATAATTATTATTCATGACATGTTTGAGGAGACGGCATATCAATCGGACATATGGTTTGTGCGGTATAGCTCAGTATGCATTTTTTTAAGTGTTGAGCGCGCTTCAGAAACACGCGTGGGGTGGTCCAAACTGGACGAACGATGTTGGAATCGCCTGAAATCAGACTACAACAATGAGTGAGTGAATTTTGAAGTGTTTGGGAAGACATCACGTCAATCAGAGGTTCCGTATTCCCGCGTTAACCGAAAACACACTTCTGGTGTCATAAATAGCCAAAACAGGCGTTTAACGGTCAAATGCATAGAGGACGGCATTGTATGGAACTGAAATCACTGGGCAACAATTTAATTATTATTCAAGATTTTTAGGAGGATACAAAACTTCAATCGAACATGTGGTTTGCGCATTACGACTCAATATGCGTTTTTATGTGTTGGTCGTGCTTCAGAAATGTGTGTGGGGTGGTCCGAACTGGACGAATGATGTCAGAATGGCCCAAAATCAGATAAAAATAATGGGTGAGTGAATTGTGAAGTTTTTTGGTAGACGACACATCAATCGGAGGTGTCGTGTTCCCACGGTGTCCAAAAACGCACTTCTGGTGTCATAAACGGCCAAAACGGGCGTTTAACGGTCAAATTCATAACGAAAGACATTGGATTAACCTGAAATCACATGAAAAAATATAATTATTATTCGTTATGTGTACGAGGAGACAAAATTTCAATCAGACAAGTGGTTTGTGTGGTACATCTCAATATGTGTTTTTTAAGTGTTTGGAGCGCTTCAGAATCACACGTAGGGTGGTCCAAACTGGTTGAGTGACGTCGGATTGACCTGAAATCAGACAACAACAATGAGTGAGTGAATTGGGAAGTGGTCGGGTAGACGACACATCAATCGGAGGTCTTGTGTTTTAGCAGGGACCAATAATGCACATTTGGTGTCATAAACGGCCAAAATGGACGTTTAATGGACAAATTCCTAGTGCACGACATTGCATTGACATTAAATCACAGGTAAAAAATCTAGTTATTATTCATGACATGTACAAGGAAATGGAACATCAATCAAACGGGCGGTTTTCATGGTACGACTCAATATGCATTTTTAAGTGTTTAGCGCACTTCAAAAACGTGTGTGGGGTGCTCCAAACCGGCCGAACGATGTCGGAATGTCCTGAAAAAAATACGAAAACAACGGGTGAGTGAATTTTGAAGTGCTCGAGCAGACTAACTATCAATCAGAGGTGTCGTGTGTTCATGGTGACCGAGAACACACTTCTAGTGGCATAAATGGCCAAAACGGGAGTTTAACGGTTAAATGCATAGCAAACGACATCATATTGACCAGAAATCATAGGGAAACAATCTAATTATTATTTGTGATGTTTAAAAGGAGACGAAACATCATTAGGACATGTGCTTTGTGTGGTACGAATCAATATGAATTTTTTAACTATTTGGCGCACTTCAAAAACACGTGTGGGGAAGTCCAAACCAACCGAACGATGTTGGATTGACCTGAAATCAGATGAAAACAACTAGTGGGTGAATTTTGAAGTGCTCGGGTAGAAGACATGTCAATCGGAGGTGCTGTGTGCCCGTAGTGACTGAGAACGCACTTCTGGTGTCATAAACGGCCAAAACGGGTGTTTAACGGTCCAATTCAAAGGGGACGACAACAGATTAACCTGAAATCATAGGAAAAAAATATAATTGTTATTCATGACACCTATGAAGACATGAAACGTCAATCAGACATGCGGTTTGTGCGGTATGGCTCAATATAAATTTTTAAGTGTTGGGAGCGCTTCAGAAATGCGCGTGTGGTGGTCCAAACCAGCCGAACGACATCAGATTGACCTGAAATTAGACTACAAAAATTGGTGAGTGAATTGGGAAGTGTTTGGGTAGACGACACGTGAATCAGAGGTGTTGTGTTCCCACGGTGACCGAGATCTCACTTCTAGTGTCATAAACATCCAAAACAGGCATTTAATGGTCAAATGCATAGAGGACGACATCATATTGACCTGAAATCATAGGGAAACAATATAATTATTTTTAGTGACATGTACGAGGAGATTTCATATCAATAGAACATTTGGTTTGTGCGTTATGGCTGAATATGTGTTTTTTAATTGTTGGGCGCGCTTCAGAAACTCGCGTGGGGTGGTGCCAACCGGACGAACGAAGTCAGAATGGCTTGAAATCAGATGACAAGAATGGGTGAGTGAATTGTAAAATGGTCGGGTATACTACACGTCAATCGGAGGTGTCATGTTCCCGCAGCGACTGAGAACACACTTCTGATGTCATAAACGGCCGAACGGATGTTTACGTTTGTGTGGTACTGCTCAATATGTGTTTTTTAAGTGTTTGAAACACTTCAAAATCACCTGTGGGGCATTCCAAACCGGATTAATGATGTCAGATTGCCTTGAAATCAAATAAAAATAATAGGTGAGTGAATTTTGAAGTTTTTGGGCAGACGACACGTCAATCGGAGGTGTCGTGTACTCGCGGTGACCGAGAACGCACTTCTGGTGTCATAAATGGCCAAAACGGGCGTTTAACAATCAAATTCATAACAGAAAATATCGTATTGACCTGAAATAATAGTAAAACAATCTAATTATTATTTTTGATGTGTATGAAGAGATGAAATGTCAATAGGACGTGCGGTTCGCACGGTGTAGTTCAAAATGCGTTTTTAAGTGTTGAGCGAGCTTTAGAAACGCGCGTGGGGCGGTCCAAACCGATTGTATGACGTCAGAATGGACTAAAATCAGATGAAAACAATGGGTGATATAATTGTGAAGTGTTTGGGTAGAAAGAATGTCAATCGGTGGTGTCGTGTGCCCGCGATAACCGAGAACACACTTCTGGTGTCATAAATGGCCAAAACGGGCGTTTAATGGCCAAATTCATAGCCGACAACATCTAATTGACCTGAAATCATAGGGAAAAAATATAATTATTATACATGACGTTTACGAAGAGACAAAACATCAATCAGACATGTGGTTTGCATGGTACGACACAATATTTCTTTTTAAAGTGTTGGGCGGGCTTCAGAAATGCTCGAGAGGCAGTTCAAACTGGATGAATGACATAGGAATGGCCTAAAATGATACTAAAGCAATGGTTCAGTGAATTGTGAAGTGGTCGGGTAGATGGCACATCAATCGGAGGTCCTGTGTGCCCGTGGTGACCGAAAACGCACTTCTAGTGTCATAAACAGCCAAAACGGGCGTTTAACAGTAAAATTCATAGCCAATGACATCAGATTAACTTGAAATCACTTGGAAACAATATAATTATTAAGCGTGATGTATACGAGTAGATGAAACATCAATCGTATGTGGGGTTTGCGTGGTACGACTCAATATGCGTTTTAAGTGTTGAGCGCACTTCAGAACCACGTGTGGGGCGATCCAAGTCGTCCGAACGATGTCAGAATGGTTTAAAATTAGAAGAAAACAGCGGGTGAGTGAATTGAAAAGTATTCAGGTATACAACACATTAATCAGAGGTGTTTTTTGCCCGCAGTGACTGAAAACACACTTCTGGTGTCATAAACGGCAAAAACGGGCATTTAACGGTGAAATTCATTGAGAACAACATCGTATTGACCTGAAATCACAGTGAAACAATATAATTATTATTCGTGACGTGTATGAGGGGACTACATGTCAATTGGATGTGTGGTTTGCATGTTACAGATGAATATACATTTTTAAGTGTTGGGCGCGCTTCAGAAACGTGCGTGGGGTGGTCCAAACTGAACGAACGACGTCTAAATGGCCTGAAATTAGAAGACAATAATGGGTGAGTTAATAATGAAGTGTTTGGGTAGATGGAACGCCAATCGTAGGAGTTTTGTGCCTGTGGTGACCGAGAACGAACTTTTGGTGTCATTAATGGCCAAAACTAGCATTTCACGGTCAAATGCATATCGAACGACATCACATTGACCTAAAATAACAAATAAAACATATAATTATTATTTGTGATGTGTACGAGAAGACGAAATGTCCATCGGATGTCCATTTTGTGCGGTACAACTCAATATGCATTTTTTAAGTGTTGGGCGCGCCTAAAAAACACACGTGGGGAGGTCCAAACTGGCCGAACGACGTTGGAATGGCCTGAAATCAGATGACAATAATGGGTGAGTGAATTGTGAAGTGGTCAGGTAGATGACACATCAATTAGAGGTACCGTGTACCTGCAGTGATCTAAAATGAACTTCGGGTGTCATAAATGGCCAAAATGGGCGTTCAATGGTCAAATTCATAGCAGACAACATCATATTGACAAGAAATAAAAAAGAAACAATATAATTATTATTCATGATGTGTACTAAGAGATGACACGTCAATCAGATGTCTGATTTGCGGGGTAGAACTCAATATGCCTTTTTTAGTTTTTGGCGTGCTTCAGAAACGCGTGTGGGGTGTTCCAAACCAGCCGAGTGACGTCTGAAAGGCCTTAAATCAGATGAAAACAACGGGTGAGTGAATTGTGAAGTGGTCGGGAAGATGACATGTTAATCGGAGGTGTCGTGTGCCCACGGTGATGAAGAATGCACTTCTAGTGTCATAAACTGCCAAAACGAGCATTTAATGGTCAAATTCATAGCGAACAACATCGGATTAACCTGAAATCACAGGGAAAAAATATATTTATTATTCGTGACATGTATGAGGAGACGACACATCAATCGGAAATGCGGTTTGCGCGGTACGACTCAATATGCATTTTTTAAGTGTTGGGTGTGCTTCAGAAACGTGTGTGGGGTGGTCCAAACCGGCCGAATGATGTTGAAATGGACTGAAATCAAACGAAAATAATGGGTGAGTGAATAATGAAGTGTTGGGGGATATGTCACATCAAACAGAGGTGTTGTGTGCCCGCGGTGACCGAAAACCAACTTCAAGTTTCATAAACGGCTAAATGCATAGAGAACTACAATGAATTGACATGAAATTATAGGGAAACAATCTAATTAAAACAATAGAATTAATGATTTTAAAATTTTAAAATGGTAATTTAAATTATGAATATATTTTGAAAATAAAATACTCTTGATCTGTTACATTAAGTTTGAATTGAAATATGTTAATTTGTTTCAATTATTTGTTTATAGGTTTTATTCGGTACTAATTTTGTTATTAATTTTTGTTATGCAGTTATATTTGATGATGGATGTGGATCTTGGAAGATGATTGATGAGATTTATGTGGGTATATTTTATTGTATTATTGATATTTTAAAAAAAATATTAAAAACATAGCGCAGCCGCCAAATAGCGGCCATTGTAGGTGATTCTAGTGCCACCTACAGGGGCCACCGTTTGGCGGCCGCTCTTGCTCTGGGATAAAGCATCTACCGTATGGAGGCCTCCATATGGCGGCCACCATATCCAATAGTATCTTACCTTCAGCCTCTTCCAAATGGCTGTCACTGATAGAAACAGCGACGTGCCAAAAGTGGCCACCATTTCGCTGACACTAAGAAGTTTCTATAGACCTTTAGCGATGGATTTTGGCGGCCACTATAGGTCATGATTGTACTAGTTTCAGTTATTATTATGTTACAATTTTGTTTTATGTAATTTAATATGAATTTAATATAAAAATCCACACTTAATGTCATATCATTCACACTGCGCATCAGATTGAGGTGCAGCTGATTCTTATACTTAAAAAATGACATATGGATCATTTTCCTAAATTATTAAAACAATCTGTATGCATTTTCTCAATTTTCAGTATGTCACTTTTTGTTTTTTACTTAATTTAATTTTAGGTTAATAAAAAATTTAACACCCGGACCCCTCTTGACTGGAGGTGGTGCATTACTTGTGATATTGGAATGGTTATAAGGAATGAAAAATCTCGAAGGAATGATCTGTTTAGGAGTCTTGAAGAAACTAGATACATAGATGAAACACATATTACATTGAAAAAGATTACAAAAATACAATACATAACAAAACTAAAAACAGCAACCACATGAACTCAATAAATGACATTCTCTTCATCACCTATTGAAGGTAAATAATGAAAGGGGTGAGATCAAAACGCTCAGTAAGGGTTACAAATAGTGGAAGCATGAATACAATAATATGTGAATCATAATCAATCTTACATAATCAATTTGGCATCACGAATAAATGAAAAACTAATTCCATTAATAAATTGAGAATGAAACTGAATCCATTGATTTTATCACAGTGAAAACCTCATGGATAATAATAATAACTAATAATTAATAAAGATAATTCTTATTAATTTGATGTCATTTATCTGGAACATGAAAGTATAATACCATTAAAACGGTTTAGTTCTGTGGGTAGAAACCTTTCTGATTTTTGGAAACAAACTCGAAGGGTTTGTTGCCAACTGATTTGTAACATGAGACCTACCGAAGCATCATGATGTTGTAGTGGGCCCCACCCACCTCTACATACAAATCATTTTTTATACATATATTAAACATAATATTATTATGAATTTTCATTATCTTTATAGAATATAGGACACAAATTCGTCAATATTTCCACAGTCAAAACAATATTGAAAATAAATAACTTGTGTAAAGTGGTATACAGCTTAGACAATAATCATATCCATGCTATGAGAATATAAAATTTTTAATGGAATATGATTTCAATTTAAAACTTGTTTTAAATGGGAATTAGGTACACCACATAATAAAGAGTAGGTGCACAATACTAAGCAAATCACAACGAAGTGAAAATTGAGACAAATCTCGTTACCACGTTTTAATCAATTGAGTCGTATGAACAAAAGTTATAACCACCAAATGAATCACATAACACCATGAATATCAATAGGACCATGATAAAATATATCAAATGGTATTATACCTATACCACATATAAGTAATAAGAGGCGAACAGTGGAAATCCCACCTAATTGAAAGTGAGATGAGAAAACCCCTTACAAATATTTCAACATGGTAATGAGTGTTATTGCGAGGTCTTAACAAGAGGTAAAGGGTATCCCATTATTTATATGTCACAAGTTCAGTATGGGGGAGGTGTAAAAACATACCCCATCATTTGGGATTAAAAATAAAAGAGCACAACATAGGGGCTATTCATGAATAAAAGTGACAGAGAGGATCCCTTACATTATGCTTGAAGGTGTTCTTGACTTGTTATTAAAGACCTAAATAAAAAAAGATTAGGATTATTAATTCATAATTGCAGAACCTCTTATATATGTAAATGATTTTTTATAACCTTTTTTATTTCATTCAAGGCCTTTTTATTAGTTATAAGGTTCAATTTCATTGTTCAGGCTCGTTTGATCACTTGGTTTTAAAAGATCGGTTCACTTATATTCAAGTTCGAATAAATATAAAATATAGAAGTGGTTGTATAGAAATGAATTTATAATCTCTTAGTAAACTTAGAAGAGATTAATTATTTTTAAATTTTATATTATTACTTAGAGTGAGGTCGAATTATTATACATATAACCTTAGTGAAAACTGTTTTTGTTAATTGGTGGGTTTGATTAGAATGAACATGTTTTGATTTATAACTTAATAACATTTGTAAAAAACGATTATATAACTAAAAAAGGTTATATTAAATATATAGTAATCTGGTTCAACCATAACACAAATAGTTTCATGACCATAATTAATGATTATAATAGAAATTGATAAATCGTTGCCCTTGAATGTGCTAAATTAGCACATCTCAAACGGTGCTTTCATTTCATCCAAATAAAGGGTGGGGAAAAAGAAAATATAATGAAATATCCCATTAGCGTAAAAACATTCTATTACATGTATGTTACAGGAGTTATCAAACTATTTGGGTGAAGTGAGGTGAGGAAAGAAACAAAAAGAAAAGAACATAGAAGAAATGAAGGAATTGAAAAGAGGAATTTACCTCTTGATACTTCCTCCGTTGAGAACCTCTTAAGGGGAATGGTTTTGGTATTTTGAAGAGGCTAGGAGATTTTGGATGTGTGGGATGATATTTGGTAGAGATTTGGGCATAATATTTTCAAGGCACAAGGCTTGAGAGTAGTGAATAGAAGAGAGAGTGAAGGGGGGTTTTATAGTGGAGGAGAGAGGGGATTTCTCAATATAAAATCCATTAATTTATTATTTCTCCACAAGACAAGAAATGGCGAGTCTTACATGACCAACAATAATAACTTTATCATGTGAATCCAAATAAATTGGGATTACATCAGAAAATCATCATCAATGACTCAATTAATCCATTATTTAGCATTTATTTTGAATAATTAGATTTTACTATTCATCAAAGATTCAATTATTTCAGAAAAATCCCAGATATTCATCCTAACCATTTTTCGACGTGTAGAATCCAAAAATGATTTCCATTTTTTAAATATAATTTTCTATATATTGTTAATTAAATATTTAAATAAAATCATTATTTAATTGAAAAATACAAACACTTAAAATTTGCTTCTTCATTTTAAAGGTGCATAAATTCATTTATACACTCAAAGGTATAGATACCATTCATAAGAGTCATATTACTATTCATAAGGGTATGTTACTATTCATAATGGTAGGTTACTATTCATTAGGGTAGGGTACTATCCACCGAAAATTGATTTTTTCCTTATCAGACTCTAAATAACTTACTGATCACAACCATATATGTCATATTTTCGAAATTCACATCCTAGAAGTGAAAAAATTAGGCTTACATGGCTAGGTTATGGATATCTCTTATAAGTAACCATGTTTTGTTCCATAAAGGCTCAGTGATTCATGGAATATAGGTTATAACTATAATGTATTTAAGAAAAACATACCATGAAGTGTTTGGGGTGCTACAAAAATGCACACTTAAAGTCATATAATTCCAAATGTTGATAAAATTGAGGAGTGGTTGGTTTCTACACATCAAAAATGACTTAGGGATTGTCTTAATAATGTATCAAACCAATTTGAATGTGTTTGCTCAGTTTTAAGTAGGCCAGTTTCTCTAATACCTACTAAATTGACCTAGACATTTCACACATAGATATCACAAATTAGTTGATTAATATTACATACATAATATAATGATCCATGATAGAATTGTTTAGGTCTAATGGTTTTGGAAGCATGGAAACATAAAAAACTAGATTATAAGAGTCTCTCATTTAGTTATTATTTACTAAAAACCTTCTTACACATATCATTTCTAAAAATATTATTTATATCCTAAGGATATAAAACATAATAAATGGTGATCATATATTCTCACTAAGTGTAAACAAGGGATATTTCAATGATTATATAAAAATAACATGAGCATAAAGATGTTAGAAGGTGATATTAACATTAGAAATTCATACCCTACATATCACATATCATAATAATAAGTCATGGATAAAATCATGGTTGTTCAAAGGAAATGAATCTTCAAGGATAAAAGAATTTTATAAACTAAAAACATAAACTTAAAAACATACTGAGAAAAATATGTATCAAATTGAGGTGTGGCTGATTGAGCTACGAATGATTACTATACTGTTTATGAAAATGTTTAAGACAGATCTTTTGTAAAGTCATAATTTGACTTCAACTACTTATAAATCCCTTGGTAGTTTCAACCTTATAATTCACTTCAAATTTCATGAAACATGGAGTTTCCTCTTCTTCTCAAAAAGAAACATGTTCTCACTTTTCTGACTTGTTACAAATAGTTGAAAGGAAAATATGAATTCCAAAAAGAACTCTAAAATTACTAAATAAGTATTAGATAAAAATTATTAAGAAAGTAATTTTAAAATGGATGATAAAATGAGGAAAAAATTAATTAATTACATAAGTAGTAGTAATTCACCTTTATATATTCTTGACCAATTTTCATATTGTCATTATCTCAGTTGCAGCCTCAAAGTCCAATATCTCAGGAGGATGATCTGTTTCGAAAAAACCTCCCCAAATCGAACGAATTAATCCACCTGTATAAGAAAACAATTATTATATGGGTAATATAAAAAAGAAAAAAATTAAACCTAAATATGAAAAAATCCACTACTTCAATTTAAGTAATATTTTCATTCTATTTGGGTACATTCTTCCATCAAGTATGTTTCCCATTTTTTTCTGGGAACATCTATATCATCATGTGTATATAAGTATTTTAGACAGTAAAAAATTTACTAAAAAAAATAATTACACAAATGATTAATAAACATTTTAAATTAAATAGTAATTATTTTAGAAAACCCTCTTAAAGGATGCTAGTTTGATCATGGAATATGATCTCCATCAAAAATTTACAAACATAATAACCATAATGTTGTACCTTTGTCTATTTCTTATACTGAAGAAACATTGAGAAAAATAAGTAATATGTTTTTATATGTGTTTAGATGGTAAAATATTATTATATATACCATGATACATATCCATTCGTAGTAATTTTTAGGGTCCTTTTTCTTATCCCCTAGCCTCATTCCTTATTTTTCAAAATATTTATGCACCACCCAATAATAATATAATCATCATTAAAACATAATTTAAATTATGTAACATAATGTTTAGTTTTAAAATATTGTATATAGTGTATTAAAAATTGAAAATTTCCATCATATGTGGTTGGTTTGTTGGATATACATGTATTGAATCCCGGAAATAAATCATTAGAGTATCTACATTAATCTCAATGAGCATCAAATGTTTCCTAAAATTACAAAAATAAATATGTAATGAATAAAATAGAAATATATTTGATATGATTAAATTTTAGAGATTTACCCCTGCATCATTAGTATTAAATAGGGTTCTTCATTAAAAAGTTTTCTTTCAAACGATTAGACTAGATCTTCCACTATTTCATTAATTTTTTGTATCTTTTTTTCTCATTCTATAGAGGTGATGTAAGGACTAACAAGTCCAAATAAACATCATGAGAAAATTCCTTCATTTTTTTTGATATATAATCCTTTCAAAAATATGAAATGTATTTAGTCATAATTAACACATTATATCAGATTTTGGAAAATAAAATCATGAAAACATACCTATGGTATACACTTACAACTAAGGCGCTTAGCTAATCATAGTCAAGGATTTCATTTACATTCTCAACACCATTGTAGTCTCTAACTTTCTTACTACTACCATCTTTTAATTTTGTATCCACATATACCTTTATTGCTAGTAAATGTGGATATAGAACAACTGAGGTAATAGGGATTTCAATAAATATTTTATATTGGTTGGTCGATCCTTTAGATTGTTTTGAGATGGTATTTAATTTCACCACATTCCCTTATTCTGTCTGTAATAATATTCATCAGTTTTGACCTTTATTCATTAATAGTTAAAGGTTTAGCCTAAAAAATAACTTATAAATGAATACCTTTTTCTCAACATGTTTTATATATGATGTGACGACTATGTGATGAATATTTGAATATATTTTTTGACAATATGAATAACATTCTAATAAATTGGAACATGTTACTTGATGCTCAGATCAGGAGCTATATTAATTAACACTCTCACATAACCTGTTGGAAGTGGCCTATTGTGTAGCATTCCATTTGGGATATTGAACACCGCAGCCCGTTCTAAAATGCAATCGGTGGGTGTTGATAGATATAAATAATAGTCATTATCACTCTATAAAATATTAGAATAATAAATGTATCAATTTCTGTCAGATTAAGATTTAAAAAAAATATTAGAACGTTGATTACCTCATATAAGAATATTTTTTGTGGGGAATGTCTCACATAAAAGCCGGTGGGGGTGTGGTGGGATCTTTATGCAATGGTTATTCATGATTTGTTTCTTCTCTTTTCCTCCCCCATAAAATATTATATCAACTCTCTATTCCCTTGGAATTATTCTTCAAGGTTTGATATTCCTTCTCTCATCTGTTTAATTTCTTCACTTTGATCCTTCTATTGTTTTTTCTCAGAACATGTTCATTGAGTCACCTCAAAACCTCCACCTTTGACGTGACCATACTGTTCTGGCTACTTATAGGCCACCAATAGTGGGTGTTCATCCAGTATAGGTGTTTCTATATTATATGACTATGTTAGATTGAAAATATAATTAAATAAGTTATCATTGTTATGTAATAATGATTTAACGAAATCAAAATTTTTATTATATCATATATACTCATGTTTCTCATAATTTTTGTATGATTTCATCAATTTGTATCCCATATTTATTTACATGTGCCCCATCCATGGCACATGGTGTGGGATGGAAGTGTCATTGGATTTGGATTCATCAATCTGCATATACACAGAGTAAAATAATTATGTTTTTATTTCATGTCACATAAAAGTGTTACAGAAGATTTAAATTATGCACTAGTTTTTTTAAGTGAAGATTACCTCATCCTTGATTTACAGTAGGGGTATATTGGTTTTGTGGCCCATTTCTAATTTCCAGCACTCAGTTGCTATTTAATAAATAAAAAAATTGTTAATAAAAGTGATGAATCCACCTATCATCAAAAAATGTATTACTAGCCACAATGTACCTGAAATGACACATATGCATGATGTACTGTAAACACATCTCATGTTTCCTAATTTATCAGGTGTGCATAGAAAAGAGATGGGTGCGGGTTTATTTTCCATTCATCATATTTAAGATTATATTTTGTTAGAATTGTGTGAATGTTTCTATGAATCCTTCTAATGAAAATTAATATATATTTCTTGTAGTTTTCATCTATTATTAATACACTCTTTAAGGAATATTAAAAATTAAGTAAATGATTCATTATTTTATTTTTAACAAAAGTAATGAAATGATATCATAGTGTTACCACAATATCTTCCCACATCAATTTCGTAAGCCTGACCACAACATGATGCCACAAATCTATATCAATTGGCACACATTTCCAAGTAATAATTCCAATGTAACTACTGAACATGGACTTATTGGGGTTAAAATTATAGCCTCGCATATTCCACCTATCCTCATATTTTATGCCTTTGATTCTCACTTTAAGGATTTTTTCTAACACCGTCAAACTATGGTGCTCCTATTTTTTGAGTTCTCAGTCCTTCATTTCCTACCATTTACTGAAATTCAACATCCTTAATATTTTTCTTTCGAGTGGTATCATTGGAATGTGCAAATAGTGTTAAGACCAAGATGATGATGAAGGTGTTTTTCATTAAAGTGTTTCCTTCTATTATCATGGAATGTTTTTAGAAATTACCTCACATTGTTTATTATAAAAATTGTATTGAGGATTTTTTTCAAAATAATCAGATCCATGTTTTGTAAAAAATTGGATACATGTTTTAAAAAGAATAGGGCTCACTGTTAAAGTCCATATAAATGAGAAGAAGCTGTTTTTGAAGAAGTTGTTTTGATCTAACATGACACATGACTAGAAAAAATGAAGAATCACCTTGAGAGAAGTAAATGTCTTCATATTAACTGTGGAACTAATGTGAATGTAGTGGATGTTTTGATTTAGATTCCTTGTGACTATGAAGAATTAATTATGATGAGTCATTGATGATTTTTATTTCATAAAAATCATGATTTTAATTGAGAACTTACGATGAAAGAATTATGTAATTAAGGGGGAGTAAGAGACGATACTAATTAGAAAGGTTGTACCGATTGGAAAAGTGGTGCTGATTGGAATGGTTGTAAAGATTAGAAAGGTTAAGCTAAATGGGAAGGTGGTACTGATTATAAAGGATATGTCGATTGGAAAGGTGGTGCTGATAGTAAATGTGGTTTTTATTTAAAAGGTGGTGCTGATTGAAGAGGTGGTTCTTATTGAAGAGGGGGTGCTGATCTAATGTAGCTAATATAGCATCGGAATAATCCATCTATATGGATATGAATATTTCTTTTCTAGAATGATAGTACCATGGCCAATCGTACTAAAAAAAATTCTAATTTTCATATCGAAATTAGGATGAGATAAATGGATGCTTGAATTGTTAAAAGAAGAGATAGATAAACAGTAATTTCATCTCAAATGTTTTTTCTCTGTGGGTCAAGAGAATAACGAAAGAAGTAGTATTTTTCAAGTGGATCAAGAGAAGAGAAGAATAAAATGATATCAATAATTTAATAAACCATTTAAAAGGGTTTGAATTACATTGTAGGTTTTTATTTGGGTCAAGAGAAGAGGAGAAGATGACGTTTTGGATTTCAAGTGGGTCGAAGAAAAAAGGGAAGGAGATTGCTGAATGAATTTCCTAGGAGGACCTATACATTCAAATGAAACATTTTGATCCAAATAAATTATGAGAGTTTTATTCCATAAATTATAATTCTATCCATTTCTTCATACATTTGTTTTCAATTGATACAAATATTTGTATTGAAGAAATCAGATTGTGAAAAATTGGACTCATGTATTGAAATCGTACAGATGATTCAAATGAAAGTCTAAAGAAAGAGATGATGTTTGAAGAATAACCGAGAAGCTTTGAGAAGAATTGAAGAAGTTATAATTTTTCTAATATTTGAGGGGAAATTCATATTTCAGTGAATTTAGGTGAGTGGGAAAGTTTTTGGGATTCCCACAAAAACCTATTCTTGGTCACCTATAAAAGGTAGAAAGTACATGGTACATTGAAAATGATGGATTGATGTTAACTATAGTAGGAAGAGAAGATCCAAGATTTGAGTAAGAGAAATAAGGGTCTGCTTTGAATGTTATTGAATTTTTTTTGATGGAGAAGTGAATGAAGGGCCATGATCATAACGTTGTATTCAGCTAATAATCGTACTCAATGGTTATCATATTTAGGGGATCATCATATTCAACTTTTCAATTGTATTCATCTAGTCATCGTATAAAGTTGGATTTATCAGCTTCGGTATTTATGTATTGGGTTTTTCATACTGAGGAAGAATTGTATTGTGTTTTATTGTACTCTGTAACTGAAGTGGTGTCGATTTATTTCTATTGAATTATATATGAAAATCAGACTTGAAGAATTGTTTTGGAATAATCTTACTTGGAGGAATCAAACTGGGAGAACCAGAGCCAGGAAAATCATACTGAGTTTTCACAACAAAGGCCATGAGGTTCTTACCTTTCTTCTAGGTGAGGAATTGAATAATTTTATTCCAATTGAATACATTTCTTGAATTGAAAATAATTGTATGTAACATGAGTTGTTTCATAACAATTGTATTACCTTATTTGTGTTAACAGGGTGCACATGAAATTGTGTAATTGTTTCATATTTCTATATGAGTGTAAGGTTATATCCTACATGTTGTGATCCAAGGATTGATTTCTAGTAGATTGTATGGTATGGGATCATTTCCAAACCATACCAAGGATGTAGCTATTTATATTTAATAGTGAACCTTGTAAATCATTGTTTTCATATGGCTGTGTTTTGGAATTTTTTTGTAGGTAATTCAAATATTTATCATGAAGTGATGGTTGTTTCAATAGAACATGTAACCTAAAAAAACAGTATCAGTATTTCATCCACTCCCCCTATCAGTGATACAATACACTGTTAGGGAACTTTCAACTAGTATGAAAGGGTTGGTTCCCTTTTCTATTCCTTGCAGATGGATATATTGAACTGTGTCAATAATAATGGTATTCTGGTCTTTCATGGAAATAATTATCATATCTGGAATTATATAATGTTGGCTAAACTTATGGCTATTAGTTATGGTGTTCTTTAAGCAGTAACAGTTTGGTTTCCATATCCAAAGGTTTATGAGACAAATTGAAAAAAATATACGAATGAAATACAAAAGTGAAGAAAAAAACTTCAAAAATTGGAGATTGATGTATGAAGATGTGAAGATGAGTGAGAATGAATATATTGGGTACTTATTTACCAGGGTGAATGATATAGTTAGTACAATCCAATTTCTTACTGAAAATCTAGATGACTCTATAGTTTTTGAAAATATATTGAGAATCCTACCCAAAAAATTCAATGCAAAAGTTTCTTCGTTAGAATACAGAGATAATGGAACATTATCTCTTGAAGATTTTCATAGAACTCTTATTACTTATGAAATAAGAATTGATAAAGCTTTGAAGTGGAAAAAAATTGATAAAGAAATTTATTTCAAGGCTGAAAAGATATAAGAATCAATTAATATTGTTGTTGAAAAATAAGATGGTGATTCTGACTCTAAAGATTCTGTATGTAAAAAACTCAATGATGTTTTATCCTTGTTTTCTAAAAATATGAAATGAGGTATATGGGAATACAAAATGAAAAATCCCTTGACATGTTTCAAATGTGGAAGAGTAGGTAACTTTTTGGCTAATTTTACTCGAAGAGAGATTGAGGAAGATAGTGATGAAGAAGAAATAAAGGAAAGAAGATTTTGGAAGAAATAGGTAGACAAGAAAAATTGAAACCCATAGGGAAAGAAAAGAAATTCATAAAATTAAAACGAAGAAGATTCTTATCAAAATATGAAGGAGAAAAAGGTAGTGATTATGAATCCAAAAAATCAGTTGTGTATGGTATTTAAAATAATTTTATTGGAAAAGTTAATAATGATGAATTTTGAAGTAATAGTTCTGAAGAAGAAGAAACTCAAATTGAAATAAATTTTAAAGAATAAATGAAATAATGTATGAGAAAGATTAGAAGGCTTGAAAAGTAAAACAAACAGTTAGAGGATGAATTTCCTCCAATGAGAAATCAATAATGTTTTGTTGTTGAGAAAGAAAATATTTTAATAGAGATTAATAATTTGACGAAATATCTTGAATAAGAAAATAATTGTAATGATCATCTAGAAGTAAAATTTAAAGCAACATAAGAAGAGTTAGAACATTTCCAAAAAAACCTTCTAAATATGAAGAGAAAATTAAATGTTTCCAAAAATATATCACTAAATTTGGGGAATGTTCTAATTATTAGAAAATTAATATTGTTCAACAAAAGTTACCTTAAAAGGTTGAGAATAAGAATGAAATTGTTTATAAAAAGGAATTCTTGAAAAGTTATGTATGTGGCCAAAGTAAAGAATTCAGAAGTTAAAATACATCCTGAATCGAAAAAAATTATTATCTCAATCCATAAATGTTTCAAATACTTCTAATTATTTTATGGTTGAAAATGATAAAATGAATCTGATTGAAAAAGAAAAGAAGGTGGATGAGAAACATATTCAAAATTCTGAATAGTATAGAGTTTTTAGAGGAAAATACATGTTTTATAGTTATTTCTAGTATTGTGGGAGATTTTTTCACATGGAAAGTATGTGTTGGTCTTACCAACAACATATCCACTATCCCATTGGAAATAGAAGTGATAAATTGGGGGGGAGTCAATATCCTCAAAGAAAGAAGACTGAGAATATTATTTAGGAATAAATCTAAAAAAGAAGAAGTAAATCTTGTAAATATATTCTAACTCTTGGAAACTATTCATAGAAGATGTGATCTACCTGGACACATTGAAAAAGGATGCCTTGATTTCATACCAACACAATAGAATATTCTTAATAATTCTCACAAGTTGAAAGTGAAGAAAGAAAAGAAAGGAGAAAAATCTCTTTTTTTGAAACTGCATTGAAATATATAAATATAGAACGACCATGGATACTTGATAACTGGTGTTCATCTCATATTAAAGGAGAATTTAAGATATTAAAAAATGTAAAATATTCTAAATAAGGCATAGTGACATTTAATAATGATGAATCACTGAAAATCAAAGGCGTTGGATCAACCATCATTGGAAAAGAAATGATCTAATCTAAATAAAAATTTTTACTGATGGGATGAAACACAATTTGGTTAGTGTTTCAAAATAATGTGATGAGGGTAACAAATTTATCTTTAGGAAAGATGAGTTTGTTTTGAAAAGTGATGAATATGGGAAGATTTTCATAAGAGGCCAACGTATAAAAGGGAATTTTTTTTAGATTGGTGAAATACAAAACTCATTCTACATGTGTATGGTGGAAGAAAATGAATGGTGGCATAAAATTTTCGGACACTTTTGTCCAAGAAACATGATCAAGTTATTCAAAAGAGACAGTGTTTGAGACATTTCTGATTTACAAAGAAGAAGATATTGGTGTTGCACTATCTTCCAGAAAGGAATGATTATAAATGTTTTGAATAAGAAATTCAAGACATGTTCAAAACCGCCCCTAGAGCTGATTCATTCAGATCTATGTAGACCAATGAGAAAATAATCAATGAATGTAGATAATTACATTATTACATTAATTTATTGTTTAACTTGCATTACTTGTGTCATGTATATGAAACATAAATCACATTCCTTGAAAATGATTAAACGTTTTAGAATAAAGGAAGAAAAAGAACTTGAGTATTTAGTGATGAAGTTACAAAAATATAATGGTGGAGGGTATAGAAGTGATGAATTTGAAGACTATCTTGATAACCATGGAATTTGGAATGAGTATAGTTCTCCAGACACTCCCCAAAAAATGGGGTTTTCTAAAATAAATAACCAAATATTTGTGGAAATGGTAAGAACCATGCTACTTGAACATGGACTCCCTCACTACATTTGTAGTCAAGCCTTGAGCACATTTGTTTATATTTAGAACCGTTTATCCTACATGCCTCAATTATGTATGAATCCATATGAATTTTTTATGGAAAAACTCCATGTTTGAAACACTTGAGAATTTTCACGAGTTTGTGAATTATAAAGAAAAAATGTGGAAACTATGGAAAGTTTGAGTGGATAGGTGAAGATATAATATTTCATAGATATGTTCCATAAGTAAGAATATATGTTCTTATACCAAGATAAAACAATAATTGTTGATTTGGTTGATTTGATATTAATTGAAAAGAAAGGGGAAGATAAACATGCTCAGGCAGACAAGGAAGTTGAGCAAGCTGAAGAAAACAATTATAATAAGGATATAAACAATTGTATTCATATTCAAGAAGAAAAAACGAACTCAAATATTTCAAGTGATGTGGGAGACACTATAAAATCTCATCCCAGGCTAAAGAAACAAGTGGAAGAATAGAATATAATTGGTGATCAACGTCAGAAGGTACAAACAAGAATAAAAACAAATGAAATTACAAATACTTCTATGTATTCAAAATTAGAGACGAATGATTTGAAAGAATACTTGAGAATCTAGAATGGGTTCAAGCCATGAACGAATAATTATATCAGAATGAAAATACAAATACATGGGAACTCGTAACCAAGATAGGAAAACAAAAAAATCAATGGTAGAAAATTGGTTTTCTGGAACAATCTGAATGAAGAAGGTGAAGTTATAAGAAATAAATCAACATTATTTCAAAAAGGGTATTCACCGGTTGAAAGGATTTATTTTTCTGAAACCTTTCTTTTGGTGGAAAGATTATAAATAATTAGAATCCTTCTTTCTATTGATGCACAATGAGGGTACATGATCTTTCAAAAGGATGTTAAATCCACATTTCTAAATGGTGATCCTAAATAGGTGGTTTATATTGGACAGTCATTTGACTTTGATGTTGGAAAATATACAAGCTATATGTGCAGATTGTGGAAGGAATTATATGGTCTAAAACAAGATCTAAAGGCATGGTATTCCAAATTTGATATTTTTTTAAGGAAGATGAATTTCATAAAAGGTAGAGTGGATAATAATTTTTATATTAGTTAAAGTCAAGAGTATTCCCTCATTGTAATTGTTTATATTGATAATATTATCTTTATTGGGGATGATGAAAGAAGTTGTGAATGATTTTATGAATAGATGAAGAAGGTGTTTGAAATTTCCATTCAAGGGGAAATTAAATACTTTCTTGGGTTATAAATCTTGAAAAAAGGAGATGTATATTTTTCTTTACTAGGAAAAGTATGATAAATAACTTCTCAAGTGGTTTGGCCTAGAAAATTAATAACTTGTTTCCACACCTATTTTAATGGAATTTCATTATCCAAAAATGTTGAAGGAAAATAAGTTGGTCATATAGAGTATTTGAAGATGATTGTAAGCCTATTGTATTTGAATACATCAAGTCCTGCCATTGTTTATGTTGTTACCTTATGTGAAAGATTTTAGAGTGGTCCAAAAGAATCACAGCTTATTACTAAAAAAATAACACTCTGATACATCAAAGGTAGAATAGAATTGGTAATTTGGTACTATAGCTTAGATAATATTGATTTGTTTGGGTATCAGATACAGATTAGGAAGGAAATATTGATGATATAATATCCACATCCAATGGAGTAGGATTTATAGGAAATATTTGTGTTAGTTGGAATTCAATGAAATATAATTCACTTACTCTCAGTACGACTGAAGATGATTATGTTTCTACTACTCAATCTGCAACTCAACTCTTGTGGATGAAAACTCAATTAGAAGACCTACTTATTGAACTGAAGTTACCATTTCTCTAGGGTTGTGATAATTTAAGAACAATCAATCTCACCAAGACTCTATTGCAATATTATAATTCAAAACATATTTATATCATATATCATTTCATCAAATAGAATTTTGAGAAGAATGATGTGAATCTGGATTAAGTTTCAACATCAGAATAAGTTGCTGACATATTCACAAAACCTTTACTAAAGGAATCATTTTCTAAATTGAGGTTGAACATGGGTGTCTAACCTCTTTCACTTCAAGGATGACGTATGTGTTTTTGTCCCCTCTCTCTAATTACCATTGGATTATATTTTTAAGGGGGATAATTTTATTGTTTTAGAAATCTATTACCCAAAAGAGAGAGTTATGGTTAAGCTGTGAAATTAGCATTATATTGCGAGTGAACTATTATAACTATTTGTTGGAGTGGTTGTAGTAAAGAAATTGTTTTGTATACTAGGAAGGTTGAAGAAGAGATGAGGAAGAAATATTATGATTTTTTCATAATCACTTCTTTTGGATAGCATGGATTTACTATCAATAATTCTTTATTCGTACAATGAGTTAGCTTACATAGGCATAGAATTGTTGTTAAGTAATCCATTTTATGTGGATATAATGTTTAGTGATTTATAAAACTTTTTTGACAACAAAATCGAATGGGGGATAATGTTAAGACCGAGATAATGATGGTGGATTTTTTCATTCAAGTGTTTTATTTATTTTTCAAGAAATGTTTTTGTAAATCACCATAGTTTGTATATAAAAAATCGTATTGAGATTAATTTCAAAAGAATAAAATCCATGTTTTGTAAATAATTAGACTCATGTTTTCAAAAGCTTCGAGCTCAATGTGAAAGTCCCTCATAAAGAGAAGAATCTGTTTTGGAAGAAGTGGTTTTGATCAAACATGACTCGAGATCAGAAAACAACTGAAATAACCTTTCTGGGAGAAAATGGAATCAGATTAACTCTAGAACCAATGTGAATGAATTTGATTTTTTGAATCGGAGTCTCAGTGACTATGATGAATTAATTGTGATGATTCTTTTCTGATATTTATTTCATAAAAAACATGATTTTAATTAAAAACTTATGGTGCAAGCTTGATGGAAGAAATGCGGTGATAGAGTTGGTGTCGATTAAAAAGGTGGTGCTGATTAGAAATATGGTATCGATTGGAAAGGTTGTATGGATTAGAAAGGAGGTTCCAATTAGATATGAGGTCTTGATTAGAAAGTTGGTGTCGAATGGAAAGGTTGTACGGATTGGAAAGGTGGTGCCGATTGAAAAGGTGGAGTCGATTAAAAATGTGGTGCCGATTGAAAAGGTGGTACTAATCAAAGAGGTGGTGGTGATCTATTGTAGCTACTATAACATCTGACTAATCCATCTAACCAGCCATAAACTTTTCCTACGTAGAATGATCATACCCATGCCAAATGTTCCCAGAAATATTATACTCTTCATATCATAATCAGGCTATGTTAAATGGCTATTTGAATTTCTAAATGATGAGATAAATGAACACTTATTTACTCTAAAATGTTATTTTCCAAGTAGGCTATGAGAAGAGGATAATAAGATGTTTTTTAAGTGGGAAAAAATATGTGAATGATAAAATGAGATCAATAATGTAGTAAACAATTTTAAAAGGGTTGAATTACTTTCTAGGATTCCATTTGGAACAAGAGAAGGGGAGGCGATAAAGTATTAAATCTCACGTTTGTAAAATAAAAAAGGGAAGGAGATTACTGAATGAATTTTCAAGGGGTAGATATACATTCAAATGAATGATTCTGATTCAAATAGTTTATGAGAATCATATTCAGCAAATCATAATGGTATCTATTTCATAATACATTTGTTTTCAATTGATACAGAGCTTTGTATTCAAGAAAATAGATTTAGAAAAATAGGACTCATGTTTTGAAATCATATCGATGATTCAAGTGAAAGCATAAAGAAAGAGATAATGTTTGAAAAAGAATTGAGAAGTTTCAAGAAGTGTTGACGAATTCATAATCTTTATGAGATTTTAGGGGAAATTCATATTTGGGTGAATTTATGTGATTGGGAATGTTTTTGGGATTCTTGCTAAAACCTATTTTTGGTCACCTATAAAATACAGAAAGTACATGGTATTACCCTCATGAAATATTATTATTGACTCTAGTATAGAGAAGCTTTATGTTTTTATTAAGGGAAATAAGGGTCTATTTTGATTGTTATGGAAAAATGTTTGATGGAAAAGTGAAAGAAGAGACAAGATCGTAACATTGTATTCAGCTGATAATCGTACTCAGTGGTTATCATATTCATTATATCATCATATTCGGTTTTTCTATTAAATTATACTGATCATCATATTAGTAGAGATTAACCAGATTTGGGATTTCCTTATTGGGATTCTCAGACTGAGGATGAATTGTATTGATATTTATCATACTCATGAATTGAATTGGTGGTGGTTCTTTTCTATAGAATTCTATCTAAAAATTAGACTGGAATAATTTTATTGGAAGAATCATACTCATGGGAATAAATCTAGGAGAATCACACCCAAGAAAATTAGACTGAGTTTTCATAACAAAGTTCAGGAGGTTCTTACCTTTGTTTTTTGTAAGTAATTGAAGAATTATATTTAAATTGAATATATTTGTTGAATTGAAAAGAACCATAGGTTACATGAGTTTTTAAATAACAATTGTATTACCTTATTTGTTCTAAGAGGGTGAAAACACATTAGTTGGATTGTTTGATTGTGATAAAAGAGTGTAAGGTTATATCGTACTCATTATGATCCAAGGATTTATTTCTAGTGTATCGTACGATATTAGTTCATTTTCAAACCATACCATGGACGTAGATATTCTTATTGAATAGTGAACCTTGTAAATTATTGTGCTTCTATGGATGTGTGTCAGATTTTTTTCAGTAGGGAACTGAAGTCTTTAATAGGAGGTGAAGGTTATTTCAATTTAAAAGAAACATAAATGAAAAATAGTATCCCTAATTCGCCCCTTCCCCCCATCAGTGATACAATACACTAATGGGGAACTTTCAAATGGTCATTGTATCTCTGTATAGAGAGTAGCATCTGGTTGGAAAACCCATTTCTCCTCAAGATTGGGAGAACCATCACGAACAAAAGGTCATTGATCCTCTGTACTATGATAAGTATCAAGTTTAGTGACATATTGTTCCTCAATATTGGGAGTACCATCACATGCGGGATTCCTTATCTGTAGAAGTGGATTAGTATTTAATTTAGAGTACATAAATATAGTAGTGAACATATAATAATATGAGGTAACATGATTTATATTACAAAAAAATATAACCTGATTATTGAACTCAAATTTTCTTAAAGTCTGAAGGGATTTTAACCCTCAATCAACTATCCAAATCCCTTTATTATGGTATCCTATGACATACAAAATTCTATCTACATTAGGACAACTACAAAATGATTGTGACATCCCAATTAAAGGGTCATCCTATGTAGAATTTTCATCTAACCCTTTAGTGGTTTTGGTCGATAACAGAATATATGACAACTTTTAGTTTGCGGGATCTTGAAAATAAAATTCTTGTACTATCTGTGATGTAATTATAAATAGTTTTCCTTATACGCTTCCTTACAGAAATCAAATTTCACGAATCCAAATTCATCTTTCTTAACAACACTTTTATTATCATTCCAATTTCATTGAAAAATAAACATTTGGAATGTTTCATAATCCAAGTCCTATATGTTTTTGATAATGAAAAAGTATGACATATTTGCGTAAATTGGATTTCTTCTCTTTGTACCATAAACATGCATCGCCTCAGCCATAAGTGTAACTCTACTATTTTTCATGATACTTCATTCATCATTTTCATTTATATAGAACTTGTAACTATTAATTACATAACCATTATATGATAATACATACGAACGTGGTCCTCTTGCTAGCTGTTGAAATCGGTCTAAAATTGAATCTGGTTTCTTATCTGACTCTTTAAAAATATAGTCCTAAAAAAATCTTATAAACTATTGATTATGTGTATTTGATATCTATATTTCATCCCTTGAAGAATTTAAATGCCTAAGAATTTTATTGTGGGTATCATTATATAGGGAAACCTCCAAACTATTATGAAAAAATGTAAAGATGTGCCTACTTCCGATATGTAATATTGATTGTGACAACATCCCTTCTAGAAATTCCTTCATCTACAAGCCACCAAATACGAAAAGATTTAGATAGAACAATGTTTTAAAAATAAAACATGTATTCAGTACATAATTTATTAGATTACCCAAAAATATATTACTCCATAATACAACTCTCTGAATGACTTCAATTTTTTGTCATACCCATTAAAAATATTTATATACCCTTAAATGTGCTATATATATCTATAGTGTACATGACCACATAATCGAATTTTTTTCACTAATTGAACCATCAAATGTACCATCATATCAAATAATATTTATGGGAAGAACATTTCCAATTCAAATAATATAACAGAAATTTATCTTTTCATTGTCAGTAATTTCACTGGTTCTTTAACTTTGATGCATATAGCTTTAAATAAGAAACAGAGCTTGGTTGAAAGAAATTCTTGGGAAAAAAGAAACATAAATCCATAAGGATGATATTTTTCATCATAACATGAAATTAAAGTGATTTAATACCCTTTAACTTTAAATCTGTCTTTGACATGATGTTCTCTATATTCAATGAATACCCCTCAGGAACCATTACATCATTCAACAAGTTGAGAAATTTTTATATCTCCTTCCTATAAATAGTGTAATAATTTGGGGGAAGAAAATATAATTTTCACCCTTTATTAAAACCAAGTCATCTCGTATTCTCATGTCAAACATGTTCACCTTAGCCATAATTTCATCCTTTTTTTTGACATTTCCATTTAGTAACGTGCTGATGACACTATCACATGATTTATTTTTCATCATTCATAACATCAAGAAAATGTATGATGTATAAAAAATTATAGTATGTTAATTCAAAAAAATTGATCTCATTTTCCAAATGGTTTTCGTATGGTTTTTGAAAAATGTTTTACTAAAAGTAGTGTCCATATATATTAATTTCTCAAATAGTAGATAACTTATTAGTTGATATACTATTGTACATTATTCTGTACTTCCATCGAATGATAGAGTCTCAGATTAATAATTATGTCATTGGGGTATAAATATTCAATTTCCTCGAAACACAGTTTTCAATGAATGTTTCAACCTAATTGACTATGTACCTTGTTGACAAATGAAACACCCTTGAGTTCCTTTAATGATATATCTTGAAAAATTTCCCTAAATAAGAATTTCATGTATCATCCCATACAACATGGATCTTAATGCGATATATTCATTTTTGTAATCATCATTTAATGTAATACTTGAATCCCACAATAATTTCAAATACTCAATCAATTGACCCAAATAAACATCAATATAGTTACCGGATTATTTTGGTCTTGATATAAGCGTAGATAACATTATGTATTTCTATCTCATGGATAACCACATTGGTTAGTTATAATCTACCAACATAATTCTCCACGTAATGTGAGTGCTGGTTTGAAAACTAAATGGATTCACTCAATTTGTAGATAATGAAAGACAAAGGTTTCTTGGATCTTTTCTGAATTTAGGTTACTCATGATCAATTCTATTCCACTGAGGAGATTATGCTGAGTGATTTTGTTTACCATCTTTAATTCTTTTAGGTACATTCCATGTTTATTTCCCTATAGTCTCTTCACTTCCATATGAGTGCCTAAACCTTGGATTGATTAGAATGTATTATAAATATTTTGTAGGACCAAATTCATATTTATTTTATCAAGAAGCACCACACTTTGGGAACTCAATAAGTGATTCTTAGTCCTTTTGAAATAGTATACAGTCATTCAGGCAGTGTGTATTCTTTCATAGATTATACCCATCGAGAGTAGAATTCTTCTTTCATCGTATGTTAATCTTGATCTCTTATTATCATCTAGGATCATGTCATTCTAGAGAAAATATAGTTCTGTAAAACTAAATTCACTCTATCTATATCCTGAATTTAAATTATACTTCTTCAGTATGGATAACAATACTATATATTTAGTGCAACTAGCATACAATGACGTCTTTGCACAACACTTTAACTTATCAAACAATTTTTGGTAATCATGAAGTTCATCTTCCATAGTCCTTGTAATTTACTCTATATGATCTTCATCATCATTCACATCTTTAATCACATCCTCGATATGGTCTTATATAATGTCCAATCTTGTTGTCATATCAGATGATCCATGAAACTCAATTTTTTCTACCCACCAGATATATTTACTTTTCCCTTGTATTTTTTTCAACACTTATAAATTTGATATATTCCATGATAGATCAAGTGTTATTCTAACTATTATAGACTAATTAGTCAAGAAAAAAAATGTAAACACGAACAAAGGATTTGAGAAGGGACATATGCATGATCATTTAAAATCTTGATGGAGTCTTTCACTCCATATTCACACACTTTATAGATGATTGTATGTCGTCCCTTCTTTTTCAAATTTGTCCAATATGATTCAGTAATATTAATATTTATCAAAATATATACACAAAAGGGTTCATTCGAATAAGAGGAACTCAATATTTGAATGATAGTTATTATTTTATTTTGTTACCCGAGACTCATCCCTTTAAAATCTAGATCCAAACTGAAATCAATTTGTAATTGTAGAGGACTCTGCTAATTTAAACCATGCAGGTGATGTTGGATTCAAAGTAGGTTTAAGAGTTGCAATATGATTAAACATTAATTCCCATTTTTTGATAGTGGGGTCATGATGGATATCAAATAGGTTGGATGGAGTTAGTGACATGCCCTTTCCATGGTGTTATTATCAATCTACTTGTCTTCACTATATAATGTAATTATTTTCCTAATTCTATAAAAATATTAACATATAAGATTATGTAAAAACTACATTTCAGATGTCCTTTGAAAACTATTTATAAAATCACACATGAAATGAGATAGATCAATCTATATTATATAGATTTTTTGTTAAAACCTCAAAAACCCTTTCTAAAATGAAATCAACATTAAATACAATTTAAAAACATTAACATCACTTTATGAAATTAAATCATGTGAGATAAAAACACAAGGAATGAAACCTAAGTCCACACCTAGTGTTTAAATCATTTTAAATCTACTTAAAACCAATAAAGGCTATATTGATCACATATAAGTTTTTAAAAAACATTTCAAAATACATGAATTATTTTTGAAGAACCACTTATGAATTTTCACACTGAAATAAATCCCAAGAGATGAACTTTATAAAAGATATATGAATAATAAATAACCAACATTTTATAAAATATAAATGTATAAAAGGTTTACACATGATCCAAAATATAATGTTAAACAAATAATAAATTTATTTTCATGAGATTCACCGTATAGTAAATATCTTAAAATAAAAAAATTAATATTGTCTCTTTATGCCCTATGGTGACCTCTACATCCCATTATCATTTTATCTTTAACAAGTGACTATAGAACACCACTATAAATGTGTGACCCTTTCATTTTAACTATATCATAGAAACTAACTCTATATATTCTTCAATGTGTATAGTATGGTGTGAGAAAAGAGAATAATATGATATCGTCAAATATTTTATACCATTTATTTTCAAGACAAACCAAATAATTCTAGTTTTAGGAAAAATAATAAAAAATTTTCTATTACATAGGGTTTAGTAAATAAAACTAACAAAACATATATTTTTATTTTAAAGAAAATATAATTTACCAAGATACAACCATAATATATAATAATAATAAAATATCATGAATCAACCATTAAGGGGTACCTCCAAAATATTTTTGAGTTTGTGTATTAAGTCATATAAAAGGTAGTAATTGATATCATACAAACAACTATTTTTATTCAATGCTTTCTTGCCAATATAGGAAAATATGAATCATGAACCTCCAATCCTTTTACATTGTTGGTGAATCATTCACACTTGCAAAATAAGATAATATTATACACCATTGTAATAATAAAACATAACATCAACTCTTCCTAGATAGTAACATGCATTAGAATAATATAAGTGGTGTAATATAGTCAAACATTTAGTAGGATTTAATGTTTTTACATAAAATATTCACCCTCTTCATTATTATATATATGTTGTGGAAAGAGGTTTATAATTTATAATCCCTCATGATGTGTTAATCCATAAAAAATGTCAACCCCATTGTATTTGAATATATTTCATGGGTATAGTCATAACATAACCAATCAATAAAGAAGAGTAATGATCATCATGTAAATAGTTTTCCTTTTAAACAATGTCTTGGGGCCATGTATAACCTTTCCAGTCCCTTAGGAATATAATATGATAATGGAATAACAAGTCAATTTAAGGAATAACATCAAAAATGGACTCATAATGTCTACTTATCATTACCTTTTTCTTCTATAACATATTAATAATTATATACATTGTTATATTGTGTATCAATATCGACTACCCCTAACACAACCCCTCACACATAATGATCATCTCTAAGATAATCCAAAGTACCTTAGGCCACCAATCTGTTATTTCAAAAATTAACCCACAGGGAA
Source organism: Viscum album (assembly GCA_963277665.1). Taxonomy (NCBI): domain Eukaryota; kingdom Viridiplantae; phylum Streptophyta; class Magnoliopsida; order Santalales; family Viscaceae; genus Viscum; species Viscum album. The sequence continues at coordinate 981,740,180 of OY728126.1, forward strand.
AAGTTATCACCCAGCCCAAATTATAACTCAACACTCTCAATGAAGCATCACATATCATCACAAGGGTTGGCTAATATCTCTCAATTTAAACCATTTAATAGTCACCCATCCCATGGTCTTCTCAATATTTTTTTTAAAATTGAAAAGATTAAAGTCATAGGAAGAATCTAAAATAAATGTGACACGTGTATATCATACACCACAAAATTAATATGTATTGTTAATTTTTTCATAGACATATGAATAATACTGGTTACCCATAAAATCCTTTACACTCTTTTATTCATTCCCATATATCACATATTATAGAAAAAACAAAAAATCAAAAATAATGATAGGTTCAAAATTTCCTATAGTATTAAAAGGTTTAACATTGGAAATCGTAACCAGATATATATATATGAAAAATGAACTATAAAAATTAATAATGAAACATATGTTTATAGATATATAAGAAATAACTAATAAACAGATATGAAACCAATTATAAATTAGTGTCTTCCTATAGTCTCAATGATATAAAATTATACCCACAACCATCACAATGATCAAACGATCTCTAAGATTCCAAACACTAAAAAAATATAATTAATATTTTAGTATTTAATAATAAAACCCAAATAAAATAAGAACATACCTTATATTTGGAGGTTTGGTGGCAGTAGTAGGGTCCAGTGGTGGTATAGATGGAGTAGGTGGCAACGATAGTGGTGGTGGAGGTCGCGGGGGGGTTCATGGTGAAGGTGGGGTTCACAACACAGGTGGGTTCATGGTTGAGTTGGGGTTTACAATGGAGGAGGGTTCATAGTAGAGAAAGGGTTCATAGTAGGTTAAGTGGTGATGGTGGTAGAGGATGAGTCGGTAGAGGAGGAGGATTTGACAGTTGGGGTCAGCATCCATGAGATCTTTATGTGGCTGAGAGGAGAACTAGAATCGTAGTTTCAATCCCTTTTCATATCTACGCATAATGACCCATTTTTGGGTTCAAATTTATGGTCTAAGCTAGATCTGTTTGCATCCCCGCATCTTATTTGATATTACCTCAGTAATCAGAACTCCAATTAGATTGTATCGTTCCCCATAGGAAGCAAAGTATGGGGTTATCACGCACTTCCTGATTGAAATTGAATTCAACAATACTCCTATTAAAATTGTGACCCTGTCCACTAATGATTACAATTTTTTATTAATAATTTGGTATGAGAAACTACCCACTGTTTAGTAGATGTAGTGGCATTTTCCATTCCAAGAATAGATGTAGACAGAAGTCTCATTGTGATTTTTATAACTTGAAGTGGAATTTGGTATCCGATTATAGGAGGAAGAAGACTGCACGAGATCGCTGGAAGGTAGATACAAACCCTCTTACCCCTGAAATATTTTTAGGGAGGACATCTGATGACATGAAGGGTAATGATGTGGTGATTTATAATGATATAGGATCTGATGCTTTGGTCCTAAATGAGAATTTAAAGGGTAGGACATGGGCTGATATTGCTGAGGAGGTATCCGCACACCCAGACGAGGAAGTTATCCTCCTTATTAATGATGGTAATTTTAATACATCCATAGGTGGGAATTTTCTCTTATATAAATATATGTTCATTTCATATATCAAGTCACTTATCAACGGATTTAGATAATAAAATATCTATTGAGGACACTAGACTGATTGATGTACCATTGGGTGACCAATCTCCTAATGAAGTTTTCATTATGAACTCTGTTGATCAAATAATTATAGAAGAGCATCACATTGCCTCTAATGATCGAATAGGTAAGAAAACGTTTATCGTTGAATCATATAGGATGTTTAAACATATGGAAAATGAATAGGTACCTATTTTTGAAGCTAGTGGTGACCATGGTAGGGGTTATAAAATGGTTTCAAGAGGTGACCATTCATCCCTAGAGAATAATATACATGGTAAGAATGATGTGCATGGAGGCTATGCGGATCACAATCCCGCTATTTCAGGTTCCTCATCCAAGAGCCATAATATTATGGAGGATAAATAAGGGTTTCAAATGGTTATCCATTGAAACTCTAAACCAAATTCTTAGGATGTGTAGGTTGCAGAATCTTTTCCAAAAATGTATGATGATAGTAATTAAATAAATGCTAATCTTGAGGTCATCAAGTGGTCATATCCACCTCATTTCACTGATCTTATGAAGAATGCATATGATTATTTTGATATGTATTCTTGGGTTGGAATGTGCCATGGAATGTGCAATTAATTCTGGTATTATTCCTCTGAAAGATGTGGATGGAGAAAGAATCATTACTGGACTCAATGAGGAGGTATAAAAATGGTATTTTTTGCAACTTGATGCTACTTTTTCTATGATGAAATCGAGTGTCTTTGGATTTTATGATTATATAGTATGGAAAAAGTTGTTATCCATCAATATTGATGATGGATTTCATTCCAACCCAGAAATGCATTGGAAAGATTTGTCTGGTATTTTTAGGACCACTTCCACTTCAATGAGATCACATCAGTCAACATTTGAAGATGAATGTGAGGCCCATCAAAGGGCATAGACTTGTCATTGAGGTCAACTCCTAAAAGATCGAAGAAGACATACAAAGAACATGGGATCTAGAATGATCTAGATCATCTGGATTTCGTTTGTTTGTTTTTTGTATGTGGTTTCTCTATGTCATGTCTGACTTGTACCTCTCCTCACTTGTTTTATTTTTACTTTTTCTAATAAATTTTGGAGTCATGGGTTTCAAACCCATGACTCAACTGTTTTCCGAAATAAATTTATATGTATTTATAATTACAACTATAAATAAATATATATTTATTTGTAAAAAAATTTAAAAAATAATTAAATATTAATATATACTTATAAATATAAATAATTATATATTTATAATTCTGTATATATATAATTAATATAATTAATATAATTTTATAATTATTTATAATATATCTAATTTTTTTAGAATTATAATTATATAAATTTGTATTTATTTATAAATATTTTTATATATTTATAAATATATTTATTTAATCATATATATTTATAACTTTATAAGTATAATAATTATATCTATTATAAAGTTATATTTATTTACATATATATATTTATAATTATAACTATAAAAAATATTTTTATAAATAGTTTTTTATAATTATAAATATATATATATATATATATAAAGTGATTGGGGGTATAATTAAATTAATCACAAACACACCACACACACATGCTTGAATGAAATTCTATAACCCACCCCCTAGGGATATCTCACCCATCAGGCCTTATTTTACTTAGTGCATAACCCAATGGCCCAATGGGCATGATGCCCAATACATGGCTCAAAGGCCCACAAATTAGCCCAAAGGCCCTGTGTAGATTCATGCCTCTATCATGGCTACAACACCGTCTACCTGTATCATTTTTTGTCATTTCTGCATTAGAACATGTATGTGTCATACCTGCGTGATTGCCTACAATGAGAAATTCACTTCCACAAGAATTTGAACATGGGTATGATGTAGGATAACAAGGATCCTTTACCACTTATGAAAGCCCGCAATTGGTATAATTATAATTATCAATATATTTATTTATTTATAAAATTATAATATATGTATCTATTATAATTTTATAACTATTTGAATAGATATATAGATATATATATAACTATAATTATAATTAAATATATTCAAAAAGTATTTATATATAATTATAAATATAATAAATATATTTATTATTTTAATATATTTATTTTAAATTTATAAGTATATATGAGAATAGATTCATGGGTATAACATGAATGAGTCATATACCTAGTAAAGTATATATATAATAAAAAATGAGTCTTTGCATATAGACAACATAAATAATAATAACAAAAAGCATGTAAAGTATAAATGAACGTTAAATCATGATGAATACATAACATATGTAGGTCAATTATACTCACTTATCAATATATTTATTGACCAAATTCATTGGAAACATATATTTAATTAAATATATACATTTAGTTTTTTATAATTACAATTACATTTATAATTATATACATTTAAAAATTATTTATATGGAATTATAAATATATAATTATAAATTGGTAGTTTGTGGATTACCAGATTGGTAAGGGACCCCCGTAATCCATCATGAGACCTGAGTTCAAATATAGATTGAGAGAATTTCCACAGGCAAGCGGGGATAAAGGCATGACACATGACGCAGACAGGTAGTGATGTAGGGATGATGCATGCCTATTGACATAGATAGTATAATTCGGGAATTACACTACAGTGGACCATTGGGTTATGTAATTGGCTTCACACCCACTAGGCCTTCGAGCTATGTATTAAATAAATAAGGTTTGATGTGTGAGCTATACCTTGGAGGGTTATAGTCATCCTTTCTGGCCTATGTGTGTGTGTGGTGTGAGTGTGTTTAATTTAATTATGCCCCCAATCACCTAAAATATATAATTATAAATATAATAAATATATTTATTATTTAATAAAAATTATTACAATAGTATAATTATTTAAATATATGTTTATTATAGTATAAATACTTTTTTTTAAAACAATATATATAAATGAATTATTAAAAAGTATATATTAATTATAAAAATTCCTTTTTATTTAATGTGTATAAATAAATATTATTTTTTAATATAAATATACTAATTTAATATAATTTAATAATTATTTTTTATTATAAACTTTTATCAACATTGATAAATATATATTTTATCAATGCTGAAAAAAGCACTCATGAAGGGTACACCTTTACCCACACTTTTTTTCACATTGATAAAGGTTGGATTTATCAATTATTTTGTCTGGTGATAATAAAGTCCCCCTTTTATTAGTACATTTTTTAGCACTGATAATGGTCGGTGCTGCCCTTCTGCATATCTGTTGAGGTGAAAATGAAATATTTATTAATATGGGGTAATAAAATGGATATTTTTGACAAAAAATTTTCATTTGAAAGGTAAAAGATTTATCTATATCATTGTAATATATTTAAAAAATTCAGTGAGAAAATAATTAACTAAAATGCTGACATAATGATCATGAAATGATTGTTTAATTAATTAAAAGAATCAAATAAATAATATTAATAATATTAAAATAAATATAATTTGATACAATTAATTTCATCCACAAATTGCCTGTATGGATTTGAAATTTTAATGATATTTTAGAAAAATTGGCTTGAATTTATCATGTTAGAATTTTTTTTAAATTTCAATAAATGAATTGTGTCAAAACTAAAAATAATGATATTTAAAAATAAGGAATATTTATTAAATGATATAAGATTTCTAGAAATATAATATTTATAAAACCAGTTGGTATAAGTATTATAATTTCATAAATTACTCGATTAATGGTATTTTGTCTTGTTATACTAATTATATTAACCCTCAAAGTGAAAATTACATGATATCATTGTAAGAGTTTGTAGGGGAAAAAATAAAAAGATAAGGATTAAAAAATAGTCAAAACTTATCTAATATTAATTACATGGATGTGATTCAACCCAAAATCATCACATATTTAAAATAATCATTTTGGATCATATTTTTATTGTATAATTAATTTATATTAATTTAATATTTTGAAAAATTCCAATGGTGCCCCTCCCTGCTCCTATAAAAGGGCACCCATTATTATCTTTTATTCACACTTCAAAACTATTTTGTTTAATATCTACCTAAATCCCTTCCTAAAATACCTATCCTTATTCTATAGGCTATATTATAGGTAGAACACTCACCTTAGAGTTATTAAGGTGATAATCAAAGGAAATCACCAGAAGAAGATGTATCATTTTTAATTAAGTGTTTATGTTTTATTAATTCATCCACTTCCTTAAAATCCACTTCAACAACGATAAAATAATAAATCCAATGCCCTTTAATATAATAATATTTTATTATATTAATATAATCACCTAAAACTATTTCAACTTCTATCAAATGGGAAAATAATTAATCGTTTGTGCATATGTGTGAACTATAACCTCTACGAACCGATATAATTCATTTTCCATTATTGTCTATAAAGACTGGTTATAATGATGAAATTAATGATTATATATGATATTAATAAAATATTTATCATTATTAAAAAAAAATAATTCCATTTCCTACCATTCCATTCACATAAAAATGATAACGTCGTTCATGCGTACATGTGAACTATCACCTCCATAAAGCGATGTGATTTCTTCACTACATAACATGTATGAGACATATAAGTATATTTAATTATATAATATTATATTAATGATATTATTATCATTGTGTAACAGTAAAATAATAATTACCATCTTTCCTTAATTATTATTCAAAAAATAAAAACATTACTCATTTGTACAGCCCGAATGGCCCGAAGGCCTTTATTTCTTATTCATTTTTGATAACCCCCATTTCAAGGGATGAGGGGGAACCATTACAAAGCCTGTAGGCTTAGTGATTACATGTATCATAGGCTTAAAAGACATTACATTACCCAAAGGTCTTAAGGAATTCAACTAGACTATAACTACAAGGATCTGCCCCTCCCCAGCATGTGTATCATGATGGTATCTTTCCACATTCACATGCCCATTTGGCCAAGCATCCCATGTAAGTATAAGCTGGTCCTGATGGCATATCCAAACCCTATCATTCTTCTAGATCCAGTGGTTCTTCTCTGGTGAGTGCTCCTACTCTGAATCCTTCTCCGGGGATTCTTCTTTTTGTAGAGCCATTCTGGGGAAACTGCATGTGGCCCGAAGGCCTTAAGGTGGACCAAAGGCCTTAAAGGTGGCCATAAATCCCTAATGACCAAAAGAAATGGGTGTTCCGAAGGCCTTATCGACGCCAAGATCAAACTGATGGCCCAAGGTGAATATTTCCAGCTTCTACAATGCCCAAAAGTACTTGCTACAATGACTTATACAGTGCTTGTTACAGTCCCAGAAATATGCCTCTGCCTAGTTTCAAACTTGGGTCTCGTGGATGCACTTAAGTATACCTCACCAAATTGGTTGAGGATCATTTTCTACTCATGCATACATATATCGTATCATATCTATGATTATAACGTAGTCCATCATTCATATCCATTTGTAATTGATGTATTTAAAAGTATAATTAATGTATAAAAGATATTATTATGATATAAATATTATTTTGGATATGATGGATTTTTGCCCACTTTGACTATAGACATCAACCAAATTCAATTTGGACTCATTTACAGAATATCGTCCGAACATCCAATGAAAACTTAATTAATTTATTCATTGTTATGACATGTTATTAATTGCTATTAAAAGAATAATAAACTTAAAAAAGGTTACCAATAATGTTATTAATTAACATAATTTTATTATTAATGATGATAACAAACATACATGATAGATCAGACTCATGGTAAGGGACTTTATCTAAATCTCCTTTGATTGAGTTATATCTTGATGTTATGGACCCTTATTTTCCTATAAAGTTTATATAAAAACTGTTTGAAAAGATATATCATGAGTTACTAAATTATCCAGACATTTAAGGTTTTTAATGTTATTATTTTATTATTTTTATTCAAGTGTTTCTCAAGTGGTAAGGGACTCTTTAACTGAATCATTATTTTAAATGTTTTATGGTATTATTCTTCTAAATCCTTCTCACTCAAGTCCATGCTTTCAAAATTGTTTTATGGATTTATTTATTTGGACATTAATGTATTAAAATGTTAATTTTTTAATTTCTTTCAGTGGTTTCAAATTTGTATTGGACTCTTTGATTCAAAAGTATATTTTTTAAATGTGTTTTAAAAATGGATTGATTATTTAAATAACTAGGATTGTTTTTTAACATATACGACATGAACTTAATTTATTAATTTCATTTTGATTTAAATATTAAATGTTTCCATTATATGTTTTCATGCTTATTTAAAAAAAGTGGTTTATTTATTATGTGTTAATTTTTTTTATATTTTAATGTTATTTTTGCACTAAAAGAATATTTTGATATCTCTAAGTGTTTTACAGATGGGTTTAAAAGTGTATTCAAGGTTTTTATTCATGATTTGGTATTTAGAAATTATATATAAAGGTGTTATCTCCATTATATCTCATAGGTAAGATCAATATAGAATATACTATGTGTCGAGTCCCATTATAGATCATGAAATATGGGTGAGCCCGATATAGCTTGTACGAAGGGTGATCCCCATTATAGCTGTACAATGCATTGAGAATTCCGGGGATGGATATCGACCATATGGTTATTCCATTTGTAAGTGTGAATGTAATATTGATATAGTAATAATGTACCATGGAAACTAAGTGATTATTCTATTCTTTATAATGAGTTATTTGAAAAGTGTTTTAATGGGTATTCATGTTTTACCTAGACTAATTATTTTCTTTCTTTATGTCACTTATTGAGTTTTTTATGCTAATACTATGAATTTAAAATGCTTTTAGCTGGGATTAAATATTGTTAAGGAAAAATTACGTCTCTTAAAAAAATTATTGAATATTTATCAGGAAAATAAACCCTATTTTTTAAAAATGGTTTCACTTGAGGAAAAAATTGATACCAATTATATGTGTCTACTTGTAATGTATGGGTTTACTTTGTAAGATATTTTCCTTGTTCTATAAATCTCTAAAATAAAAATATCCCCAAATGTGAATTATAGTTACAAACCACTATAATAAGTTTTGCCTAAGGTCAGGTCCCAAAACAACACCATAATTTTCTTTTTAGACTAAATTTAATTTTTTGGATATCTTACAATGCACACAACATTGGGTTAAAAACACTATTTATTCACGTTTTTCATAGTCAATTAAATTTTAAATTTTTTTAAGAATTTATATATTAAATTTATATGTTATATATCTAATAAAATATTTTGACACTCATACAATATATTTTATAGGAATATGATATGAATGGAACACATATTACACCTAAAAACCTATAATTTTTTAAAATTAGTTTTACCTCCTTTTAATAGTGAACCAATTTTAAATCCATTTTTTGTAAATTTCACATAATTTATTTGAAAAAATAAATTTATTATTTTAATTAATAATATAAAATTTTAATTGAGTGTACTTTTTGGTATTTTTTTAACAGGTTTCATTTTTTTATTATTAGTGAAAAAATAATGTATTTTAATAAAATACTACCTTTTCATCAAATTTATTTATAATTTTAAATTATATATTTCAATTGTTTTAAAGTATAAATATATTATTTTTTATCATTTAATCCAATTTAGGCCATTTGAATCTTTTTTTATATTGAAATTTAATTTAAAAACTTATTGATCTTTTGTACATTTTTACTTTAACCCTCTTTCTCTCCACATCTCCAGGATTAACGTTAAACATAATTTAGCCAATTATGAGAATTTAATTTTAAAAAATGGACATAAAATTTTTTAATAAGTAAGATATTTTGAGTCTAATTGGATCAAATTATTTTTTGGATATTATGAATGGTAAATTTATTGAATTTTTATTTACCAAGGTTAAGGGTAAATCATGTAATTAAAGGTTAAAATAATATTAAAATATTATAAAATTAACTTAAAAATTTTCCTAATTTCTTTGTATGAGTGTTTTTTGACATAAATAAACCTTAATCTGAAATTATTACCATTTTACGACACTTGGGTATGAATATGACATTTACTATAATTTTTTTAAAAATAAGATAAAAATGTCATTCTCATATTTTTAATAACTAAATAATTTTTAATATAGGCCCATACATAAGATAAATTAAAATATAAATATTAATTTTAAATCTAAAATATTTATATAAATTATTATAATTTATTTATAATTTACAATTATAAAATATGTAACTTAAAAGGTTGCACCATGTTGATTGAGTAATTTTTTAATTAATGAAAATATAAAATAAATGATGTTAAAAATATTAAAATAAATAAAATTTAACATAATTAATGAAATAAATGAATTATATATATATATTTTATATTTTTTAGATATATTAGAAGTGTTTTTTCATAGTTATAAAGTTGTTAGGAAAATTTTCAAAAGACAAATATTGAATAATATCACAATTGAGAGAAACGATACTTTCAAAAAAATAATATTTTATTAAATGATATAAAATTAATAAAAATATAAAATTATGGAAAATAAATATAATAAGGTTTAATATTTCATCAATGATCTATATTAACCATTAAGCAGTAAAAAGTAAAGTTGTCACATTAAGAGTTAAAGGTGTTAACCAAGGGTTAAATCCAAAAGATAAGAATAATAATGGAACCTAAACATGTCTTAAATTTATTGTTTGAGATTATTTAGATACATAATCTTATTATATTATAAATAACTCTCCTTGTATTCATTTTTAATTTAAAATTAATTTTTGTTAATTTAGTATTTTGGGAGTTCTCTAAAGTTTTATTCACCTCAATTATAAAAGGGATCCTCCTCCATCACTTCCTTACACCACATTTAGACTTATAGATAGACCAAAACTGACCCATTTCTCTTATAAATTTTGTTATATACATTATATTGTTCTTATATTCTCAAAATATAAACCCCAGTGTTCCTAATAGGTGATTCAATTGAATTCTACCGAAGAAGAGGTAATTGTTTTACCAATTCATTTAAGATTATTTCTTCTTCTACTTTTTATTTCTATGTTATTTACAAACTAAAGTAATAAATAAATTATCATGTATATGATTATATGTTACTAATATTTTGGAAAAACTATAATCCTCCTTTTATACATCCTATGAAAAACAATATCATCATGCGTGCATATATATGGCTAAGCGTCTCCACACCGTTGTGTAATATGGTTTTTCTTCAATAATTTATTTGTATGGGTATAATGATGGATATAATGGATATAAATAATAAATATGACATGATATTGACTATTTATAATTAATATACAATACAATTCCTTAACACTTTACCATTAAGGGAGTGATAATGTCGCTCATGCGTACGTATGACCTACCATCTCCACACCGTGATGAGATAAATTCTTCACATTAACCATTCAATAATGATTATAAAAAAATGTATATAAAAATTTAATATAATATTAATGAACTTAATATGAATAAAATATATCCTATTAATAAGAAACAATACTTACATTACTATATATGCATAGAAAAATAAACAACATAACACCTGAAACAAGGGTAATAACGAAATATTATCAACAAACAGGTGATACAATAATATAATAAACTCATATAAGATATAATAAATATCAATAAGGATATTATATAAGTTAATAATATTATTAAAACCATTATACACGAGTTTAAATATTTTCTGAATAAAGGAAGCATATAGTAAGGGAATTTCATAACACATTTTATTTCTGTGAGATACATGCCATATTTGTAGAGACCTGAAGCTTGACATACATGGAAAATACATTACTTTTCGGAATACTTAATACATAACAAAAATAGACACACAAGGATCGTAATAGTTTAGTGTCTTTGGAAACTCGGAATAAAATCTTCTAATCGTGGTGAATGATCTTCAACATCTCCCAATAAAGATCTTCCCTTTTTTTCTTCCCTAAAACCTTTAAATCCTAGGGAAAAGAAAACATAAAATGGGTGAGCTCAAATTCCTAGTAATGGTAAACATAGAGAACATAAAACAATCAATAAACATTTGAATGCAAAAACTTGACCATAAAATCTAAACAACAAAATCTTGAGCAAAGACATGGATCATGGAAGTACGTAAAGAATATATCATAAGGGAACATAAATAATGATAAAATAGCATGGGAATAAAACATGTAATTGTGGAAACCATTAAGCACATGATATGATTTCCATAGTAGCCAAGGCATTGCGGCCAAGACCATCTTAGTTGACAAAGTCTCTTTCTAAATCGAGTTCCCTCCTCGTTCCATTCCTGTAATACAGAACCAGATTAACTTACAGTTTCAGCCATGTCTATCTCATGAGATATAAATATTCACCTAATGCATTGGAGGGAGATATAGGTCCCACCAATCTCATAATGAAATCATTCTTACTTGTTCCAGAAAATAAACATACATCATTTATAATAACCCACAAATAAAATGGGTTTCATAAACATCATCCCATCATCACATAATCCAAATAAAAGAAATGGATATAATTTCATAATAAAAAAATTGAAATGATTTAAATCATAGAGACATGATACTTGAAACATACACATGTGAAATAATGTCATCATAGTTGTAAATGGTTTTGATAAAACACTTGAAATGAATTCTTGAGGAAAATATCCTTTTTCATCAAAATCATTTTCTTTTCACAAAATGTTATGCAATTTTAAAATAAAAGGGTTTTGTTGAAAATAGTTATGAAATATTGTGGAGTAAGATTCATGAAAATAAGGCTTTTTAAAACCGTAAAAAACCTTTCATGCCGTACAAGTTAAAAAAAACATTCTTCTCGTACTTTTGTCGGAAAAGTAAAAAAAGTACCTCGTAAAAGATAGATTCCATACATACCATGTAGTAAAATTCAAAATGGGTAAAAAGGACATTAAACCTACACGAAACCATTTTTTGGAAATATGGACATGGATAGGAACAATAACCCGAGTAAATACTTACGAATAAACAATATCGGATAAGAACCAGATTGGAAAAGTTATCCCTTACCTTAGGTCTGATATGCTTCGTATGTATCCGAACCTCCTATATAATGATTTAAATACTGTCATTGACTTATTTCAGAATCATATTCATTGTTATGATATCATATATGGTTCACTTATGACTTTATATTACCCGTTCTTTTGTAAATTCCATGTTAAAGAGTGTTTTGGGTAAAATCGTTTCATTTGTCGTCCGTGTTTTGACTTGTAATTATTCATATGATTACATAGATCATGATTTCTTAATTAAAGAATATAAAACATTATTTCTATATAATATATATTCAGAATCTACATATATATAATAGATCGATAAATGGAAGGAAATACACCGTTCATGGAGACGGTAGGCCATACGTACGCGTGAACGTTGTTTTCATTTCCTCATTGAATTGAATGGAATTAATTGGATGACATACATATATATATACTTAAATCCAATATCTTTATTATGTCATATATTTCATTTTTACTTATTATATATACTTTATAATCATTCATGAATGGTTAATCATTGAGAATGAATCTCATCGTGTCATGGAGACGGTATTCCGTACGTACGAACGAGCGATGATATCGTTCCCATGATCATGGAATTTTATTGGAGTGTATGTATAGAATTATAGAATCAATATCACTTTACAATAATCATATATTGATATTATTTACACCATTATACCCATCCAAGTACGGTGGTGGTGGTTAATAGATTACACCACGGCCTGGAGACGGTATTCCGTACGTACGCACACGTGGTGATTTCATTTTCCAAAGGATGGATAGATGGTGAAATAGGGTTGTCTCATACTTATAATAACATATCAATATATGAGTGATACTGATGTTATTACTTTATAATGAAACAACCTAATAAGAAGAAGTAGAAGAAGAAATAGTGTTGAAAGATTCGGTAACGGACATTACATCTTCTTTGAAGCGCCTCTTTGAGACCTCCTCTTAGGGCACTAAAATTTGTCTATGAAGAATACCAAGACCTCTAGGATGTTTCTAGGGAAGTGGAGACGAGAATTTGGCAGGGTTTGGATGAGCTTGAAGACTCATAGTGGTGTGAGGAAGAGAGGGAGGAGGTGCCCTTTTATAAGGGAGGAGAGGGGCACCTTTGAAAAAACTAAAAATATTATTTTTTTTATAAAGTCATATTCGGATTTTAATAGCTTAAAATTTATTTATTTCAAAGATAAGGTGGGGATCGGTCTAAACCCTCTCATCCAATATAATTTAGACAAGTTTAGGGTTCTATTTTAACCTTAAGTTAAATAATTTTACTTTTACCGTGTCTTCTTATTTTCTTACACTAAAATGTTAATAAACATACTATAACAAGCCAAAAGAACCCTAAGTTGTTTATTATTAATATATATAGCCCTATATAAGACATTTGGCCGATTATTAGATTTTTAGGAATAAAATAACAATTAATAATATAATATTTGTTTTAAAAACTATTTTATGTAAATTTGGACACTATTTGGTAATTGATTTTTGTTAAAATGATAACAGAATGATAATTTAGAAAAAAAGTTATCTAAATCAATACTAACATGTCATATTATCCTAGAAAATTAGTGGAATTCATAAAAAGTCTCAAATTACATTTATTTGGGTATTTATAACATCAATTATGTCAATATTTCATTAATAAGATAATTACTACATCATCATTGTGTCAAAAATAAATTAAATTATTTAATGTCTAAAAATTATCAATAAAATACCATTATTTAGGAAATCTATTTATCTTTATAATTAATATTTATAGTAGAATTTATCTTATGTATAACCCTATATTAAAAATTATTTACTTATTAAACATTGATTTTAACTATTTTATCCATTCTTTAAATAAAATAATATTAAATATCCTAGTCTAATCCAAGTGGGACTAAATGGTCATATTTTATTCCTAAGGTTGTTTTTGGACGAATTACACTTATCCAATAGAATTAGGACATGTTTTAGAGTAATAATAATATCATTTTTACCATTAATTTCCCTATTTACTTTTAACCGTGGTAAAAAAAAGTAAAAAGTTACTATTCACCAAATATTATTTTCATCTCATTGAACCAAATTTTAGTCCTTGATATTAACTGTGTTTCTTGGATTTTCGAAATTCCACTCACAGAAGCGGTAAAATTATGTTTTATGAAAAATTCAGTTTTTTAACTACCACTTAGTGGTTTAACTATTCATCAAAAAATGAATGTTTCCCGAAAAATTCCAAAAATTAGGCCTAAGCTATATTTGATATTATGAATTCAAAAATGATGTATATTTTACCAAATTCAAAACATATCATTTATATTATCAAATTTAAAAATTAATTTCCGTCGTCAAAACAAATAGCGTGTTTTTAAGAGATAATAACTATCAAAAGATTGACACTTGTTTATGTATGGTTTAAATGTGAAATTACATCCAATGACCAACATTTTATTAAATTGTAAAAATATATTATAAATATACTTTAAAACCACTAAAATTAATAATTTATCACTATTATTTATTTCGATTAAAAAGTTGTTTTTAATTAAAATTTAGTAATTTTCACTATTCATCAGAATATGAAAGTTATCCGAAAAGTACCAAAATTTCACCCTAAGTTAATTTCGATATTCCAAATCCAAAAATGAAGTCCATCTTGAATGATAAAATTTATAAAATTTCAAAAATTGGGTATTACTATTCATAAAGGCTAGTTCAAAATAATATTATAATAATATCTCGTTTAGTGAAACTCGATATTGCGTACTACACACGCTATCAAGGAAGGTCGTGATTGCATGTAATGCAAAGAAAGTCAGGGATGCGTGTTGTGCAATATTCTTTTGGTGTAGCGTACAACACAAGACATTAATGAAATTAAAAAGGATATTTTTCATAAAATTTCGGGGTGTTACATTCTAACCCCCTTAAAATGAATTTTTCCCTCAAAATTCTTCGGGGTTATAAATGGTTTACTACTCGAAATTTTCATTAATAAAACCCACATTGTAAAAAGGAATACCAAAACTTGGCTTTAAAAACTAATGTAAGAAACGTATCTGTTACCCAAATTAACTCATCACTCAGTTTCCACGTTGGAGAACATATGTGAAAATATGGATATGGAAGAAAAATCTAACCATAAAGATCTGATGGAGAGTGGTAGATAACATGGCTATAAAAAATCCAACAATAAAAATGCCATAAATTTGTGACGATCTAAGGTATCATCTGATTCATCGGATATAAGAGCACTAAGACAACATTTTTGGTTTTCAAGATCATTTCCCTAAAGTTGATGAAATTGGAATTAGAAGAAATAATTTCGTGATTTTGGTACAGTCTCACCGTTGGTCATTCTATGGAAAATTTCCACTTCATCTCTTAAAGAAATGAAGCTGAATTTTTCATTCGTGAAGTGTTAGTAGATAATGTGATAGAATGATGGGTTACTCCATCTGTCTCAAACAAAAGGATAGAAAAGTTATCAAAAAATACAAAAGTCCATCCATAGTGAGATTAATCATATATGGATCCTAAAATGGACTTATACATCATATATCATACTGCTTAATATAATAAAACTAGTTTCTACTAAACTGGGACTTCCTGTAGGCCAGTGGTAGGCGATAAAGGCTAGTCGCACTTTGGTTGTGGGTTCGATTCCCACAGCCTTGTCCGACATGATGGGTTGTCGCCCATCCTGCAGGTTGTCCTTTTTCTAAAACTACATTACTATAACATCCCATCAATAATATCAAAAAAACCTTTGTCCTTAAACAATACTAACTTATGTCCAACATAATCTATTCCAATCTTTAGGCCTATCCAAAATACTGTTGTCCAATCTCATATTACAGTGAAAAGGATTACTAAAGAGTTCATATAACAAGCATGTTAATACCATCATTGATCCCCATATATCATGAAATATGTCTTGTTGGTCACATTCCAAACATTCTAAGGCCTTAATCATGCATTCTCTTGAAAAATGAATACCCACTGAATCTTAGTGAAAGCATGAGTGTTGTCAAAATTTAACTCTTTCCACATACCAAAACTCCAAAATTCTATATACTCAAACCATGATATAACTATTTCCTTATATCAGTCATGAGCTCATGAATATTGTCAAACATTTCATTTTCTCCTAATACCTTCATTATGCGCATATCATGTTTTTTCCAAAAAAATTTCATCCACTTTCCATGGTTACCAGTACCATAAAATTATTTAAAACCACAATAGACCAATACATAAATATTCCTATATTCCACGATACTATATACAACATTATTTTTGAATCCCATTACATAAACACTTAATCATTCCACCACATCATTTTCATATTCAACATCTCCAATAGTGATCGCATGTGACTTCCCTTTGTCCTTTTCCTTAAGTGGTTTCTCATGTCGATCATCACTAACCCTTGAATTAGGGCATTTATTAGCATAATGCCCCATTTCCTTGCACTCGAAGCATTGAAGTGTTGGTGGTGCATTATCTGCCGTCTTTTATTTATTCACATCATTAGAAACCCTTTTTACATTACATCGACACTCAGCTGCTCGATGACCTTCTTTTCCACACTTAAAAAATTTTCTAGTCCCTTGACGACAATCTCCACCATGCTTCTTTCCACACTTTGAGCATAAGGAAACATTCATCTTCTTTTCACCATTATTCTGATATTTCTCCTTGAACTCCATCTTTCTTTTCTTGTCAAAACTATGCGATGGATAAGTAACACCAACTTCCATTTCTACCTTGATAGCACAATGCACAATTTCTTCATATCTACTGAAGTCTCTTATAGCTAATGCCCTTAGAAGATTTGGTTTTAAGACACTCAAGAATCGACCAACTTTACTTTCAGGTTGGATGATAAATCTAGATGCATACCTTGAAAGCCTTGTAAAATTCACTTCGTATACACCAACAGATTCATCATCCTTTTGCTTTAGTTCAAGAAAATCCTTATCCATCTTTGTTCGAAGAATATGAGGGAAGTACTTATTGAAAAATAAGTTCTTTAACTTTTCCCATTCCATGGACTCAATTTAATCTCTTGGCCTCGTAATCTTGATAAGACTCCACCATTGATCAGCTTCAACTTCCAAACGATATACTGCTAAGATGACTTTATCATGTTCATAACATTGAAGAACTGAAAATATATTTTCAGTGGTACTGATCCATTTTTCAGCAACAAGTGGATCAGAAGACCCACTGAAAGAACGTAGATGTTGCCTCATGAAGGACTAAATAGAATATTGTTCCCTTCTCTACTCATTTGGAAGTCTAGAATGAGTCATAGCTTGTGAAATTATAGCAATAATATTTTTCACTCCATCTCCTATAACATTTTCTTGTTCAGGAGGAAAATCATTACATTGTCCATTGCATTGATCAACACGGTTCCTTTGGGTTCCAGCCATCGTCTAAAACCCAAAAAGAACACTGTGAGAGGTAAAAATCATGCTAGGGAAAACAACATAGTAAAGGGGGAGTACCCTCAATATCTAAAATATTAGATTAAATTCTAATATCGTTAGTGAAATTCTAGGACTATAACCTACACGTATACTTAACCTTAGGGACATCCCTAGACATTTCTTAGAAATATCTCCAGGGATCTCACTAAAGTTTTCGCACCCTAATTTCAAAGGTTAACTAAAACTTTCATCTGTTACCAACTTTAGAGACCCGAAGCTTAATGTACATGGACAATACATTACTTTTGAGGAATACTTAAAACATAACAAAAACATACACACAAGGATCGTAATAGTTTAGTGTCTTTGGAAACTCGGAATAAAATCTTCTAATCATGGTGAAAGATCTTCAACATCTCTCAATAAAGATCGTCCCTTTTTTTTCTTACCTAAATCCTTTCTTTATATCCTGGGGAAAAGAAAACATAAAAGGTGGGAGCTCAAATTCCCAGTAAGGGTAAACATAGAGAACATAAAACAATCCATAAACATTTGAATGCAAAAACTTGAACATAAAATTTAAACATCAAAATCTTCAACAAAGACATGAATCTTGGAAGTACGTAAGGCATATATCATAAGGGAACATAAATCATGATAAAATATCATGGGAATAAAAAATTTAATTGTGGAAACCATTAAGAACATGATATGATTTCCCTGGTAGACAAGGCATTGCTCCCAAGACCATCTTAGTGGACAAAGTCTCTTTCTGAATCGAGTTCACTCCTCGTTCCAGTCCTGTAATACTAAACCGGATTAACTTACTATTCCATCCATGTCTATCTCATGAGAAATAAATCTTTACCCAATGAATTGGAGGGAGATATAGGTCCCACACATCTCATAATGAAATCATTCTTACTTGTGCCACAAAAAAAACATACATCATTCATAATAACCCAACAAATAAAATGGGTTTCATAAACATCATCCCATCATCACATAATACAAATAAAAGAAATGAATATAATTGCATAATAAGAAAATTGAAACCATGTAAATCATAGATACATGATACCTGAAACATACACATGTGAAATAATGTCATCTTAGATGAAAATGGTTTTGATAAAACACTTGAAATGAATTCTTGAGGAAAATATCCTTTTTTCTTCAAAATAATATTCTTTTCACAAAATGTCATGCAATTTTAAAAGAAAAAGGTTTTGTTGAAAATAGTCCTGAAATATTTTTTAGTAATATTCATGAAAATAAGGCTTTATAAAACCGTAAAAACCCTTTCATGCCGTATAAGTTAAAAAAACTTTCTTCTCATAATTTTGTCGGAAAAGTCAAAAAAGTACATCGTAAAAGAAAGATTCCATACATACCATGTAGTAAAAGTTAAAATGGGTAAAAAGGAAATTAAAAATACATGAAACCATTTTTAGGAAACATGGACATGGATGAGAACAATAACCCCAGTAAATACTTACGAATAAACAATCTCAGATAAGAACGCGATTGGAAAAGTTATCCCTTACCTTAGGTCTGATATGCTTCGTACACAACCGAACCTCCTGTATAATGATTTAAATAATTTCATTGACTTATTATAGAATAGTATTCATTGTTATGATATCATATATGGTTCACTTATGACTTTCTATTACCCGTTCTATTGTAAATTCCATGTTAAAGAGTGTTTTGGTTAAAATCATTTCATTTGTCGTCAGTGTTTTGACTTGTAATTATTCATATGATTACTCAAATAATGATTACTTAATTACAGAATATAAAAAATGATTTATATATAATATATATTTAGAATCTATATATATAATAGATCGATGAATGGAAAGAAATTCACCGTTCATGGAGACGGTTGGTCGTACGTACGCATGAACGTTGTTTTCGTTTCATAATTGAATTGAATAGAATTAATTGGATGACATAAATATATATATACATAAATACAGTATTGTTATTATGTCATATATTTATGATTAATTATTATATATACTTTATAATCATTCATTAATGGTTAATCATTGAGAATGAATCTCATCGCATCGTGGAGATGGTATTCCGTACGTACGCACGAGCGATGATATCGTTCCCATGATCGTGGAATTTTATAGGAGTGTATGTATACTATTACAGAATCAATATCACTTTACAATAATCATATATAGATATTATTTACACCATTATACCCATCCAAGTAAGGTGGTGGTGGAAAATAGATTACACCACGGCCTGGAGACGGTATTACGTACGTACGCACGCGTGGTGATTTCGTTTTCCATAGGATGGATATATGGTGAAATAGGGTTGTTTCATACTTATAATAATATATCATTATATTAGTGATACTGATGTTATTACTTTATAATGAAACATCTTAATAAGAAGAAGCGTAAGAGGAAATAAAGTTGAAAGAATCGGTAACGGACATTACCTCTTCTTTGAAGCGCCTCTTTGAGACCCCCACTTAGAGCACTAAAATTGTTCTTTGAAGAATACCAGGACTTCTAGGATGTTTCTAGGGAAGTGTAGAAGAGAATTTGGCAGGTTTTTGCCGAGCTTTAAGGCTCCAAGTGGTGTGAGGAAGAGAGGGAGGAGGTCCCTTTTATAAGGGGGGAGAGGGGGACCTTTGGAAAAACTAAAAATATTATTTTATTATAAAGTCATATTCAGTTTTTAATAGCTCCAAATTGATTTATTTTGAAGCTAAGGTTGGGATGGGTCTAAATACTCTCATGAAATAGAATTTATACAAGTTTTGTTTTCTATTTTAACCTTATCATTTAGATTTAACCTTTAGTTAAATAATTTTACTTTTACCGTGTCTTCTTGTTTTCTTACACTATAAGGTTAATAAACTTATTATATCAAGCCAAAAGAACCCCAAGTTGTTTATTATTAATATATATAACCATATATAAGTCATTTTTCTGAACCATATATTTTCAGGAATAAAATAACAATTAATAATATAATATCTGTTTTAAAAACTATTTTATGTAAATTTTGACACTATTTGGTAATTGATTTTTGTGAAAATCATAACAGAATGATTAGTTCAAATAAAGTTAACTAAATAAATACTAAAATGTCATATTAACCATGAAAATTAGTGTAATTCATAAAAAGTCTCAAATTACATTTATTTGGGTATTTATAACATCAATTATGTCAATATTTCATTAATAAGATAATTACTACATCATCATTGTGTCAAAAATAAATTAAATTATATACTGTCTAAAAATTATAAATAAAATACAATTATGTAGGAAATAATTTTTTATTTCTAATGAATATTTATAGTCTAATTTATCTTATGTATAACCCTATATTAAAAATGATTTTCTTATTAAACTATGATTTTAATTATTTTAACCCTTCTTTAAATAAATTAATATTAAATGTCCTAATCTAATCCATGTGGGCCTAAATGGTCATATTTTATTCCTAAGATTATTTTTGGCCGAATTACACTTATCCAATAGAATTATGACATGTGTTAGGGTAATAATAATACCATTTTTACCCTTAATTACCCTATTTAATTTTAGCCGTGGTAAAAAAAGTAAAAAGTTATTATTCACCAAAAATTATTTTCATCTCATTGAACCACATTTTAGTCTTTTATATTAACCATGTCTCTCGGATTTTTGAAATTCCACTCACAGAAGCGGTAAAATTATGTTTTAGGAAAAATTCAGTTTTTTAACTACCACATAGTGGTTTCACTATTCATCAAAAAAGGAAAGTTTCCAGAAAAATACCAAAAATTAGGCCTAACAAATATTTGATATTATCAATTAAAAAATGATGTATATTTTACCAAATTCAAAACATATCAGTTACATTAACTAATTTAAAAAATAATTCCCTTCGTCAAAACAAATAGCGTGTTTTTAAGAGATAATAACTATCAAAAGATTGACACTTGTTTATGTCTGGTTTAAATGTGAAATTACATCCAATGAACAAAATTTTATTAAAATGTAAAAATATATTCTAAATATACTTTAAAAAAACACAAATTAATAATTTATCACTATTAATTATTTCGATTTAAAAAGTTGTTTTTAAATAAAATTTAGTAATTTTCACTATTCATCAGAATATGAAAGTTATCCGAAAAGTACGAATATTTCACCCTAAGATAATTTCGATATTCCGAATCCAAAAATGAAGTCCATTTTGAAAGATAAAATTTATAAAATTTCAAAAAGTGGGTATTACTATTCATAACGGCTAGTTCATAATAATATTATAATAATATCTTGTTTAGTGAAACTCAATATTGCGTACTACACACGCTATCGAGGAAGGTCGTGATTGCCTGTAATTCAAGGCAAGTCAGGGATGCGTGTTGTGAAAGCTCTTTTTGGTGTAGCGTAAAACACAAGACATTAATGAAATTAAAAAGAATATTTTTCATAAAATCTCGGGGTGTTACAATATTCACAACTCGCTTCTTTTTTGTGGTGTATATACTGACCAATTAAATGTTATATAATTAATTTTCTTTATTTTATGATATTAAAATATTTAATTTATTTTATTATTATATGGGTTTCATGGTTCTGATGTTACTAATGTATTAAGGGGTTTCTCATATCACTTTACTTTTGGGAGATATATGCCTTATTCGCAACTTATTTATGTTTTGTAGTGTATATAATGATAATTTGATATGTCATATCGTTAATATAAATTTTCTCATGATGTAACAAGTTACATAAATGTTTGGGATTAGAGTTCAAATGTTTCAAAGTGGAATAAGACACTTTGGAATGTTTAAATATTATTTTCCTCAATAATCATTCAATGAAATAATTTAAAATTATTATCATTCATGTCCATGTTTCCTAAAAGAATCAAAGTATGAATAATAATATTCCAAAAAAATATGTATTTTTACCCATGTTTTAATTTCTATAAAATGTTTTAATAAAGTCGCCTTTTTTTCATTTGTCAAATGAGTTACTTTATGACTTATTTAACAAAAATACAGAAGAAGTGGTTTCTTCAATTTATATGGCATGAGTAGATTTTACCAGCATCATTAAACCTTATTGTTTCGAATATACATTTAAAAATTTATATGAAATTTATTATTTTTCTTTTATATTAATTTTATATAAATTATTTTGAAGTAAAAAGGGTGTTTCTATCATGAAATTTTTAATGATTTTATGAGAGTAGTTTCATCTATGTCATCATCCTTGTTGAATATTATGATTATTTAAGGTTGATATATTATGAAATCATTTACCATATTTCAATGAATGTATTATGATTTGGTTTGGTTGTGGATGTGGTATTTTGATACCATTCATTGTTTATGGTTAAAGTATTCAGATTTTGTATTCTATTTTTTAAATAAAAATGTTTATGTTATTTATGCTTCGCCCATTTCATATGAGGAATACATTGGACATAGTAAGTGATAAGAAGGGCCCTCTATATCCCGTATATTAATAGGTATTTCTAATGAGATGAAATAAATATGTACTTGATCAGGGCCTAGACAATTTTATTAGATGTGGATTTTTCTGAGGCCTTAACCATTTATATTCAAATGTCTTGGTCGAGGCCTCGACGGTTTTTTTCGATGTCCAACATTATGAATAAAATAATTATGAGATTATTTATTGATATTATAGGTGATTATTAGATTAGTATAATATGTATTTTTATGTTTTATTGATCATGTGATTATTTAAATGACATGTGTTTTAGTTATTTACCTTTCTATCTTGATTATGCCTTGTCCAATTATTTAAATATAAAGTGAGTTTGGTTCATTACCTTTCCATATTATTTATTCTTATTGTTTCATAATTTCTTCCTCTGTATTCTTACACTTACTAAAAATCTAATATCACCCCTTTCTTATGCATTACTTTTCCATAGGATATGAATACGTTTTTTGAGATTGATATGCAGGGTAACACTAAGGGATTAATGGCATGCTTGAAGAATATCCTTTGTGTTTATTTTGTTGTTTAAAATGTAATTTGATTATTAAAATATCTATCCAATTTACCAATAATACTGAACTATTTTGTCCTTTTGGATTTGATTTCTTCTAATCATTCCAATGTAATAAAATAATTCACCAACTTTGGGCTTCTGGGGTCGGGGTGTTTATAGTTGGTATTAAAGGAAGTTTAGTAGAAACCTTAAGAACTATATTTAAGAAATCATACATTAGGAAACACAACGCATTGGTTTAGTATGTGTGAAAAATTTATTTAAAGGAATAATGATTTTTCATTTTATAGGCGCATGTTTTAAGGTAAATATATATGTTAGTTTTTATATGATCTTTGAATCTAATTTAATTATGGGTACTTATATTATTTGGAATAGAAAATGAATTGTATGAGATCACATATGCGGTTAAAAAATTTCTTTAATATTTAATAAACTTAGGTTATGTTTTAGGAATATTGTTATATTTTTGAATAATATTAATATTTTTTTAGAAAAAGGAAAACCAACAGGCCGGGTGACATCCTGTCGTATCTGACAAGGCATGAAAAAGTCATCTTAAATACTCATTGTTTAGAGAAAAATATGGGTTTGAGGTGGAAATTGATTAAAGAATGAAAATATACTTATCAAGTAAGTATGTTTCCTCATATTCTTAATCTATGAAGAAAAATAATTCTTAAAATCTAAGGAAAATAACTTGAAAAAATAATGCAGTCATAGTACCTTATTTTCTGATGAATGAAATGGCCCCTTAGATCATCTTAGATTTATAGCTTTGTGATTATTAACTTTTTTTTCAAACATGGTATCTATCACTCTCCATCAGAACCTGATAGTTATATTTCTCATTAATGCCTATGTTTTCACTTATCACTAATTTTCTCCTATTTGAAATCCCAATTTGGTGGGGACCTTCTCATTTCCATTTCCATCTAATTAAGAGGGTATTTTATTAACCCTATTTCTGAAGTGGGTTTCCCCCAAAGGAATATTGATGTATCAACCATTAATTTTCAAAGTGATAGTTGAAATTTATAGGGAACAATTTATTTAATTAGGGTATAATTTAAATCCCCAACACTTCCCCATATTATCCTCTTATAATAAATTTAATGTTGTGGATATCTTACAATGAACACCACCTGAGGTTTAAATAAAACAATATTTTGTCACATTTTTCATAGTTAATTAAATTACAACGATTTAGAGTATTTATATAGTAAATTTATATTTTATATATCCAATGAAATATTTTAAATACTAAATCAATATATTTTATTAGAATACAATATGAATGAAACCAATATTAATCATCAAACCGTATAGTTTTTATAAAAGTAATTTTACCGTCTTTTAATGGATAACCTATTTTAAATCCAATTTTGACATTTTTATATACTTTATATAAAATAATAAACTTTTAATTTTTACTTTTAATATAAAAATATTATTTTTTGATTTTTTGGGTAATTTTCTGATAAGTCTCATTTTTTGATAAATAGTGAAAAAATAGTGAATTCTAATATAAAATAACTTTTTCACCAAATTCATTTATAGTGTTAAATTATATATTTGAATTTTTTTAAAGTATAATTAAATTATTATTTTATAATTTAGTCCATTTTATTTCATTTTAATATTTATATATTGAAATTGCATATAAAAACTTATTCTACTTTTGAACATTTTTACATTAACCCGTTTTCTCGCCACGTCTGCAGGATTAGTGTTAAGCTTAATTTAGCATCTTCTAGGAACTGAATTTGTAAAAATTTACATACACAGTTATAATCAATATAATATTATGATTCTAATAGTATCAACTTAATCTTTTGGATATTATTAATAGTAACTTTAGTAAATTTTTATCTTCAATGGTTAAGGGTAAATCAGGTAATTTAAGATAAAATGATATTATAATATTATAAAATTACTCTAACGCATGTTCTAGTTTCATTAAATGAGAGGTTTTAGACAAAAATTAACCTTAGAATGAAATTATATTCTTTTTTAACCACTTGGGTATGAATATGAAATTTATTATATTTTATTTAAAGATAAGTTAAAAATGTGATACCCATATTTTTAATAACTAAATCATTTTCAATATTGGTTTATAAATAATATAAATTATACTATAAATATTAATCTGAATAGTAAAGTATTTATATAAATTATGATAATTTATTTATAATTTGTAATGATAAAATTGTTAACTTAAATATTGACACAATGATGATGTAGTAGTTGTTTAATTAATGGAAATATCAAATAAATGATATTAAAAATATAAATATAAATATAATTTTACAAAATTAATGAAATAAAAAATGTATAAGTGAATTGGATATTATGGTGATATATTATAAGTGTTGTATCACAGTTTTCATGTTGTTAGGATATTTTTAAAAAGACAAATATTGAATAGTATCAAAATTGACATAAATGATACTTTCAAATAAACAGTATATTATTAAATGATATAAAAATTATAAAAATATATAACTCTTAAAACAAAAAATAATAAGGTTAATTCTATCATAAATGATCCATTTGGGGTTAATTTTTCATTTTATAGTAACTATATTATCCCTTAATGGGAAAAAATCAAAGTTGTCATGGTAAGAGTTAAACGGGTTTTCTAAGGATTAAATCCAAAAGATAAGGTTAATAATGAAACATAAACATGTCTAAAAATTATTGGTTGAAATTATGTAGACAAATAATCATATTATATTTTAAATTAATAACTATGGATTCATTTTTAATTGAAATTTTATTTATATTAATTTAATATTTTGAGAGTTTCATAAATTTCCCCACTCCTCAGTTATAAAAGGGAACATTCTCCATCACTTAATCACACCACATTAAGCCTTATATATTAACAAAACCTTGAATATTTTTCTTATAAACTTACATATACAAATACTTGAGGTTCCGGTATACTCTAATAATAAACCATAGTGTCCCTTATAGGAGATCCAAAGGAAGTTCACCGAAGAAGAAGTAATTGTTTTACCAATTCAATTATGTTCATATCTTCATCTACTTACACTTACTATGATGTTTCCACAATAAAATAATAAATATAGTATCATATATATTCTTATATGTTATTAATATTATGGGATAACAATAATAATCCTTTTCTCTATCTAATGAAAAACAATATAACTATGTCTTCGTGCGTATGTCTTACCATCTCTACATTGTGGTATAATATGTTTTTCATAACTAATTTATTAGGATGGGAATAATGATGTATATAATGGATATCAATAATTAATATGACATGATATTAATTCTTTATAATTAATATACCCTCCAAATCGTCACCACATTACCATTAAGGGAATGATATTTTCACTCGTGCGTACATACAGTCTACTTTCTCCATGATGTTATGAGATACATTCTCTACGTTAACCATTCTATAATGATTATAAAAAAAATGTATGTGATGAGTGAATATTATATTTATGAACTTAATACCATTTTTATATGAATAAAATACAACTCATTCATAAGAAAAATATACTAATATGACTATACATCCATAGGAAAATAAAGCAGTTAACACACAAAACAAGGGTAATAACAGCATATTGTCAACAAATGGGTTATAAAATAATACAATAAGATAATATTTGATATAATAAACATGAATAAGGCTATTATATAAATTAATATCATTCATAAAACCATTATAAATGAGATCAAATCATGTTTGAATAAAGGAAGCATAAGGTAAACAAATTTCATCTCACTTTTTATTTCTGAGAGATGCAAGCAATATTCATCCCTCACTGATTTTATGGTATGTATATATTAACATATGACATGTTATATATTTAAATTTTTTATTTATTTATATTTAAATCTTTAATTTATGATATTTTTTTGGGGGTTCATGATTCTAATACTACTTGTGTAGTAAGGGGTTTATCGTCTCGCTTTTACTTCTACGAGATATATGCCTTATTCACGACTTATTTTTGGTTTTGTTGTTGATATAATACTCATTTTACATGTTATATAATGAATATAATTATTGTCAAGATATTATATATAACATTAATTTTCGGTATTAAATTTCAATGTTATAAACATGAAATAATAAACTTTCTAATGTTTAAATGTTATTATCCATAAGAATCTATTGAAGAAATCATTTAAAATTATTAGCATCAATGTCCATGTTTCATAAAAATTCTTTCCAAAATAATTTTAATACTATTCTAAATTTATTTAATTTATTTCTACCCATGTATTACTTTTTATAATATTTTTTTGAAAGGAATCTTTTTTTTATTTTCCAAACGAGTCACTTTATGCCTATTTTGAAAAAAATTAAAAAGACTGTTTTTTAACTTATATGACTTGAAAAAAATTTACCACTTTCATGAAACATTAATTTTTTTAATCTTACTTCGCAAAGATCATTTAAAATAATTTCTTTGGGTTTTTAATGACTTTTAAATAAATGATTTCAATGTAGAAATGATATTTTTCTCGAGAAATTTCTAATGATTTTAAATGAGTATTTTTAAATATGTCATCATACTTTTTGAATGTTATTAATATTTGAGGTTGATATCGTATGATATAATTTACCATATTTCATTAAATGGTTTATGATTTGGTTTGGTTGTGGATGTGTTATTTTGATACCATTCTTGGTTTATTGTTAAACTATTCACATTTTATATGGTAGTTTTTAAATACAAATGTTTATATTGATTATGTTTCAACCAATTCATATGAGGAATGCATTGGAATTAGTATATGATTATAGGGGCCCTCTATATACCATTGATGCATTATTAGATCTCATGAGACAAACTATATATGAACTTTGCTGAGGCCTAGCAAATTTTTTTAGATACATATTTGACCGAGGCCTTAACCATTTATTTTCAAATGTATTAGGTGAGGCCTTGATGATATTCTTCAAATGTCTAGAATAATGCATTAAATAATTATGATAATAGTTATTGATGTTCAATGTTATTATTACTATATTATAATATTTATTTTTATATTTCCAATCTCATGTGATTATTTAAATAGTATGTGTTTTAGATATTTACCTTTCAATATTTATTATGCCTTATCTAGTTGTTTAAACAGAAAGTGTGTTTAGTTTATTACGTTTAAATATTATTTATTCTCATTGTTTCGTAATTAATTCCACTGTATGCTTAACCTAACTGAAAATCTGAGCTCACCCCTTTCTCATGTTTTATTTTTCCCTATGATATAAAGAAGTTTTTTGATTTTGATATGCAGGGTCACACTAAAGGGATTAATGGAATGGTTTATGAAAATTATTTGTGTTTATTTTATTTTAAAAATTAAATTTGATTATTCAAATAAGTATCTACTTTACAATTACTAATAATCTATTTGGTCCTTTGGGGATTTATTCCATATAATAATGCCAGTGTAATAAAATAATACACCGGCTATGAGCTTCTGGGGTTAGGGAATTTATAGTAATAAACCAAGGATGGGTGGTTTAATTTTAAACCAAGGAATTTTGGTTATTTTATAACCTCTTTTGAATTGGGTATATATGTCATCCATATGGATATTCCATTTGTAATTGTGACATGTATGAAAGTCAGCCGTATATATATTCCATTTTTAAGAGTGAAATGTATGGAATTTAACCATATGGTTATTCCATTTTTAGTATAATTATATCCCCAGTTACCTAATTATATATTATATGATATTTTATGAGTTTTCATGAAAATAGTTTATTTAAAAATCTATTATAATGAGATTTTTGAAATGATGAATACTTTTTTAGTGTAAAAAGGTATGTTTTTTTAATGAAATGTTTTATGGGTTTTTAATGGGAAATAGTTTTATTTCTTTATTTACCTTACTAGGATTTTTTTCACATCCCTTGTTTCTATTTTTTTCATATGTATTTAAAATGGTAAGTTAAAAGAATATTTCATGATGAAATAATTGAATATGTTTTAGGAAATGAAACCATTTTTTATTTTAAAAGGGTTCCTTTGGTAGAAAAAAATAGATACTGAGTATAAGGGTCCACTTACAATGTATGAGTTTATTATGTAAGAGTATTTCCTAATTCTCTAAAAATATAAACCAAACATATCCTCCAATATTAATTATAGTTAAAAAAACTAGAATACATTATCTTTAAGGTCAGGGCCTTACCAACTGTAGTCCCTAACCCCAGAATCCTGGAGCTGGTAAATTATTTTATTAAATTGGAATGATTATAAAGAATAAAATACCAAAGGAACAAATATTTTATTAGAAATGGTAAAATAGATACATAATTTAAATTCATGTCACAATGTTAAACATTAAAATACACAACGAATTTTCATCAATCATTCCATTAATCTCTTTTGTGTAACCCTATATATCAATATAAAAATAGTACTTCATATACTAGGGAAAGATAAAACATTTCAATGGAGTGATTGATCACAAAGGTTTTTTTTGTAAACCAATATTAAATTAATTTCTTATTATCTTAATAATTCATCATAGTGGCACACCCGATGGTTGATCACAAGGAGGTTCTTTACAACACACTATCTTTCTATTTTCTCTATTATATTCTATGTAATATAATACTAGAATAACTAATATAAAAGGGGGGATTTGAACTTCATTAAATATTATATATATATATATATTATAAATTAAAAACACAAAGAAATAAAATAAGAAACAAAAAGAAGTCAGTAGAAGAAAATTATTGCTCTCAAAGTTTCATGGTGATGTTATCATTGTTATTTAAAATATATTCCTCAATATTCTATTCAATATTGAAATCCAGACCATTCATTATTCACCCTATAATTAAAATGGTATTACACTACACTAAGTCCATTTCATGTAGGATTAATCTATTCTACATCAATACCTAATCCAAACTCCCCCATTTAAAAATCCCAGGTATAAATGGGAAAGAAAATGAGTTAATGAGGAAGAAGAAAACAATAATTGATATTGTGGGTAAATCTCACTTCATAATCATTTAAACAACCATTTAAATCCTAAAATAAAATAAAATATATTATACCGGAACAAAAAAACTCAAACACCACCAATTATCCCTAAAACACAAGTGAGGGTTAGCTCTCTACAAACATAGAGATAAAATAAGCACAGTGGGAGAAACACGTAAAAAAAAGAAATGGAAGAAGAAGAATATAAATACACAGATGAATAATAAATATACACTAATATATTTTGAAAATAATAAGAACTATTTAAATAGAAAAAATCCACCATTCACCCTTTAAATGGATATTCTTTTTAAAGGCAGAGGAGGTGACAATTTATAGATAAAATGGGTAAGAAATTTTGGCCCAAATTCCATCCATTGGATGTTAGATCCATTTTTACACATTGAATAGAATAATTTTTGAATCATGTATTCTTGAAATTTGTTAAATTATTCCAGTATGATTAATCCAAAAAAAATCATCTTTATTTTCCCACGTATGGATGAGTTATCTCTATTTTACTCGGAACATTTAATTCTTCCAGATGAACTCTTCATATTCCAAAACCTCAACTTCCCATGAAATTATGTACTTGAAAAATCCATATCAACGCATGTAAGACTTCATAAAATATGTTCCCAAATTTCTTATCCATGTCATAAAATAATTTAATCTTCTTTGGTTTATCCAACTTTTATATATAATCTCAATATTAAAAGTGTCCATATCTGTACACATTTTTTGAGGCATGATTTGTGAGTTAGTTTTGAGCCTCAAAAAGTTAGATTGAGCTTTGGATCCAGAAGGATAAAAAGTATCCCAAAATGTTAGGAAACCTAAAAGTAATAATTTCACACATTAATTAAATTTATAAATAATTATGCCTGAAATATAGAATAAAAATAATATATTTTTAACCAAAAATAGGCTAATTTTACAATTAATCTCAAAATTCCACTAAAACTGAAAAATGTGATAATTTCCCAAATAATAATACTATGGGGGTGTTTAAAAACATAAAATTAAATAATAAAATATGTGAAACTTTTAGCTTTATCACTCAACCACACATAACCTTCTCACTTCTAGGCAATCATAATATATTTAAATCTAAATCCACAAAACAGTTAAAAATGAGAAGGCATCCATGATCTTTTCAAAAATGAAATTCCATCTTATATCTTCTATTAAAAATAATTACCCCTCATTTTTATTACCTGTATTTAAATTTTTACAACCTAATAAATCCATCCATGTCCCAATTACAACCTATCTCACATTGAATTTTATGCCACTCTTCAATCCAGAGAAATTGATTCTAGAGTTATGCACATACGTGGAAAATGCATGTTTCACCATAGGATTATAAAAATTCTCATTTCTCCATATCACGGGCCATGAAAATGTTTTCAACCATGATTTTTTTTCAGGTGAATTATGTGGGATAGGGTTGGTGGGATGATTATTGAAAATTTTAAATTCGAAAAGTGGAGGTTTCACTTTTAAATAAAATGCATGAATAATCAAGTGGTTACACAAGACGAACATCACTCAAAACCCCTTAAAAATATGAAACACAACACCAACCCCATTTTTAGGATATTTTATAGGATCTTAATAATTAAATCATCATAATTCTATACTTTTTTTATTTTTTTTATATTTCCAGAAAGGCACAACTTTTTTTGGAGAATGATTTTATAATTGAATGCAATTAATGAATGAAAAGCATGCACATGATTTTTAATTGGTTAATGAGTCAAAAAAAAAATAATGTAAAATTATAAATTCATTTTCCTCTCCAATTTTTTGTTTTTTTCTCTATTTTTTATTCTTTTATCTTCTTTTGAAGGAGCACTTAATGAAATAAACAAAGAATAATTAAATAAAGACTCAATAACAATTTTTTAATTATCTAGAACCCAAAATGATGACACACTCATAAAACCATCTTAAAATGAAACACATCCTGAATTACACACATGAAAGACCCTTCCCCGAAAATAAAACATGAAATATTGATGTAAAAATACCATGTGTGTGGGTGTGTAGGGAAAATCATCTTGTAATGTCTCTTAAACCTATAAGTAAATTCCTGGAATATAAGGGCTAATGATGGATGGATGTAAGGTTGGATCTCAAGAAAAAATGTGGCCATCCAAATAAATTTATCAATACTATAAATTTTTTTATGAAATTGAAATCATTGAAAGAGAAAAGTCACACATTTTTGTACTCACACAAAATCCATGTTTCCCTTATGAATGTGTGGGTATTATAAAAAATATTTAAAAATGATTCATAATACATCACAAGATGGAAAAAATAATTTAAGTCAGTGTTTCATGGAACTAAATTCCAAAAATTAGTCAAAGACATAAAAAATCATGAAAATACAATTTAAGGAAAAAGTTTACGCATCAATAATCATTTAAAATCAATTTTTTTGAATAATTATTTCAATTTTACCTAAATAAATTGATGTTTAATTAATGATCAGACTATTCCTTGAATCTCAAGGTTTTTAACAATGAAAAATAAAAAAATAATAAAAAAAAGATATGCAGGTTAACCACCCCCCCACAAAAAGATTCTACTACCCCACATTTCAGATCAACAAAAAATAAATATAATGGAAGGAAAACTAAAGAGAGTGAAAGATACAACCTCAATTTATTTTCCAATGGTAACCATGAGTTAAGATCTTATTTACTACCACTAGACCAAAAAATCATAAAATAAAACAAATCATAAGAAAAAATTTACAAAAATGAAGATGAAGGGAAAAGATGATAGAATATGGTTTTCACACTTGTGTGGGTGCTATGTTTTTCTGCCCCTAGTCAGGAAGATGTAGTTTTTTAACCCCAATACAAAGGTCAATGGGGTTTTGTACTTAGAAACAACCATGTATTATTTCTAACAAAATCTATCAATATATTAGAGGAGTGAGTACCCCTAAAAAAATAAAAATATCCCCAACCCCTAGATAAGTTGAAAGGGAAAATTTGTGATGAAGAGGGGGGAGAAAAGAATATTGGGGTTCTCCTTGTTTTGTTCAGCTAGAGGATTTAAATACACTAGTGTTAGAGATTGTAAAATATTATGTGGAATCTATTTTGGTTTATGTTCATCAAATTATTCATCATTTATTTCTAATTTTGTTCCATCTTCCTCATTTTCACCGATGTGCAGCTTGACTAACTCATCCATTTTGTGCTCAACAAAAGAATATTCTTCATTTTATTCAACCAAGGACTAAATTAATAGTACCGAATATAAAATATCAACATATGTGATATTAATTGTCTATACATAATAAATTAAATTTTTATAAAAATAATGCTATGAAATTTTATATCTCTAAAAAATTTCACATTCAGACTCTTTTATCAAGAAGTGAAGCTAGGAATTCATTTGTTATAGAAGGAATTAAATATTTAATTTTAACATCAACCATAAAAATTTATTCATGAAATTTAGAAGGAACAGATATTTCATTCCACGTAGCTTTTACTTTTTTTTTCATTCATAAGGCTTTAACTTGTTCAACTTCAACGGCCAGCAATGCAATTATCTTGCATACTTTTTTTGAGAACTTGGAAATTCTTTTGAAGCATCAATGAATTTTGTTCCATTTGAATCTTCATGTCTGTTTTCTACTAGGCTTTCCATAATAGTTATCAAAAGGAGAATAATTGTAATAATCTCTATAAAAATCCACGTTGATTGAAGAAATCAAGGATATGCAATAAAGCTCTTTTTTAATATTTTGAAATTTATGATTTCGTTAGTTTTTTTTGAAAAAAATTTGTGCAAGCTCTTGGAATCCCTGGAAATGGAAAAAATTAATGATATCAATTTTCACATGATCCAATATTTAATATTTTATTTACCTAATTATGCAATATAGAGTGCAAACTAGGGTCGATCTCTCGAGGAGGCTACTGACAACACATTGCAATTCTATTATCACTATTATAAACTATCTATTATAAAACTAATAAACTAATATATATGGGGGTTTTTAAATGTATAAAATATAAATATAATAAATTATTATAAATATGAAAATACAAAAAAAAAATAAATAATAATAAAAACACAAGGAAGTTAGTGGAAGAAAACCATTGTTCTTCGGGTTCCATAGTGGTATTATCCTTATTATTTAAAATATATATAAATGTTTTATTCAATGTGGAGACAAAGAACTATCACTCCACACCCTCTCAATAGAATGGAATTAAACTACAACAATGCCTCTTCATGGAGGAGTAATCAATTCTATGTTAATACCCAATCCAAACTCCACAGTTTGAGTGATGGAGATATCAATGAGAAAAAAAATGAGTGATCAAGGAGGAGAAAGACAAAAATAAAGAATGTAGGGAGGCCTCTCACCATAATCATTTTAACCACTAATTAATTATTAAAATAAAACCTGATAAAACATGAAAACACAATAAAATCAAATACCAAAACTTCCTCCCTAAAATAACAGAGAGGGTTATGAAAGATTTAATTTGAGAATTTAATTTTGTCCAGGAGACTCTTTGTATTCAAAAACCTCAACTTCACATGCCATTATGTCCTTGAAAACTCTGTATTCACCAATTAAATACTTGATGAAATATGTTCCATAATTTCTTATCCAAAACATTACTAAATTTCAATTTCATTGGGATGTCTCACTTTGATATATAATCTCAATAATAAAAGTTTCCATATATATTCCCATTTTTTAGGCCTAATTTGTGAGCTAGTTTTAGGCCTCTAAAAGATGGATTGATCTTTAGATACAGAAGGGTAAAATGTTTTCTAAGATTTTATGAATCCATAAAAAGAGTAATTTTAATATTTAATTCAGTATAGAAATAGTTATGGATGATAAAATAATAAATATAAAATAGTTAAATACCAATATTAGGCTATTTTTACAATTAATCTCAATATTCCACTAAAACCTAAAAATGTTACAATTTTCCAAAAAATAATACTATGGTGGGTTTAAAGATATTGAATTAAATATTAAAATATGTTAAAATGTTATATTATTCAGTGATCTAAAATTATTAGTGAGGGTAATCCTATAGCGTAAGTAACTATAAAACAATAAGAATAAATAATATAAAGGTAATGAACTTAAAACACATTCTTTTAAATAGCTAGAGGAGGAATAATCAATATTTAAATATAAATAAATGGAATACATATCATTTAAATCATCCCATGTTCTAGGAAACTTAACCATAGAAATTATACTAGTTTAATAATCAATGGAATATCAATAAATAATCTCATTATGATTTAATTCTTAATGATTGACATCTGAAACATACCTTTGAGGCCTCAGCCAAGAAATATGAAAATAAATGGTTAAGGCCTTAGATAAATTAATATATAAAAATAAATGTATAAGCCTCAACCAAGTATATATCTAGTTTGTCTCATGAGACCTACCGATGCATCGAGGGGATTTAATGATCCTCTCCCATAATTAATTATGTATAATGCATTCATCATATGAATAAAGTGACATATAAAGAAAATAAACTTTCCTATTGAAAAACTAGAATATGAAATGTCAATACTTTAACCATAAACCTTGAATGGTATCCAAATAGAACATCCATATCCAATCCGAATCATAAACCATTAATTGAAATATGGTAAACGATATAATAATATATCAACCTCAAATAATCATAATACCCAATAAGGATGTTGACATAGATGAAACTAATCTAATAAAATCAATAAAAATTTGTCAATAAAATACCATTTTTTTACTTTTAAATATTTTATTTAAACTCCATGCATTCATAAAAGAAAAAAATAATTTGAAAATTAAATTTTAAACTTGTAACGTAATCTTAAAAACATTAATTTATCATGATGTTGGTAAAATCGGCTCATTCCATATCTGTTAAAAAACATTCCTTTCATATTTTTTGTATGAAAATTTCATAAAGTACCTTGTTTGGAAAATGACTCAAATTTTCCTTTCAAAATATTTTATAAAAATTAATACATGGTGAAAAATACTTTAATATTCTATAGGATAATATTAAAAATATTTTGGAAAAAATATTTAAGAAACATGGACATGAATGATAATAATTTATGTGATTTAATTAAAAAGTTCTTGAGGAAAATAATATTTAAGCACTCTAAAGATCCCCATAAAACATTCAAACATTTAAACTATAATCCCTAACATTAATGTAACTTATAATTTCATTATAATAAGGATATTTGTTGGGAAAAAATCCCTCAAGACATCATTGATGCATTTTTGAGGTGATTGTATTTGTTGACAATGTGGTCATCAGTGTTGTGATTGTTGAAAAAGCAAAAAAACGATATACAAATTTGTTGACAATGGGGATTTCATGGTGGAATGTATAGTTCTAGAGCTATGGTCAAAGATCAATGTTTGATTCAAGAACGTCGACAAAGGAATGGATGATCTGGAGGTTGTACAAAAAGAACAGATACAAGGTGGCGTCGTTTTCCAGTGTCTGCCAAATTTTTGGGCCTGAATATCAAAAAATGAAGAAAAGTGGTTTTTGGAAAAAGGACTTGTGCGCCATGTACTTGAAGTAGAGTAAACTTGCACGCCTAAGGTTTTTCAAGATCAGGAGGTCAAAATATGGAAAATTAAAGAGGGTCATGCAGGTATTGGTGTGGTCGTGCAGGTGACTTGCGCGCCGAGAAAGGACCTGTGCGCCGGTGCCTAGGAGAGTTAGAAAGTTTCACGCCATATGTTATTCAAGATTAGATATTTGAAATATGGCAATAAAAATAGGTTCGCGTAGGTGTCTTGTAGGTGAAGAAACCTGTGTGCCGGGACTTGCTTGCCGAGGGGAGACTTGTGCACCACCTCGTAGGTTGACCAAATGCCTAAAAATAAAAGACCACCCCTCCTCATTTCTAATGGAGTTCAACACATTGAAAAATCAGAGCTCCCATCGCGCTGGTGTGGTGGTCGCACAGGTGGTGTGTGGTTGCACAGGTAGACTTTCGTTCCAGTGTTTGAAGTTGCGTGTATGTTGGTAGTTGCGCGCCAGACGGTTGTTGTGCTCCAATATTTTCTTGGGCGTAAAAGGGATTGAGTCACACAGGTTTGGAGTTATAGAAGATTTTGCCGCATAGGTTTTATAGGCAGACATGCGTGCCAGTTGCGACCTATGTGCCGATACTTGCACGTTAGGTTAGACCTGCACGCTAAGTAAGGATGATTCCATGGCATTGTTTTCAGGCTGCGTGGAAGCTGGAAGTTTGTGAGATACCTTCGGTGTAAAGAAAGATTCATCTACGGGTGAAAGTTGGACTTCAACAGAGCATCCACATAAAATAGAGGATGTATTCATTAGAGATAGTGAAGAGTCCTACAAGTCTATAAACAGTGAGTGGATCCTTTCCGGAGCAGTGAGTAGAGTAAGAGGAAGAAGGTGATCCTCTCCCCTGGTAGTGAGCCAGGGAGAGAGAAATAGGGAGTGTCCCTTGGGAAAGCAGTGAGATGACCCTAAACATTATAAAGGAAGTGGGCCTGGGATAGAGTGACTGTGCCCGAACCTTGTAATCCAAATCTAGGGAAGTTTAGTATAATTTGGTAGGACCGATAACTTTTCGATGTATGCTCCTTGGACGTAGCCCTTAGCGGTGAACCAAGTAAAAATTGATGCATCCTGTGCATGCTTTACTTTCTGTTTATATTGTGAAACTGGAGAGAGAGAGAAAATTGTTTTTCTTAACAGTGAAACGAGACCCGAACGGGCTTTATTTTTAAATTATTCATACCCTAATTCATCCCCCTCTCAGGGTACTCAGGCTTGTGGACCTAAAAATTGGTATCAGAGTGAAAGGTTGATATTTTTTCTTCAATCAATGGAGGTCACTAATAATAAAGGGATTCTGATATTCTACGGATGTAATTTTCAGATATGGAAGAATCGAATGCAACACTATTTCTGATCTTTGGGAATGGATGTGTTTTCAGCAGCTATGCATGGTATCAGAACTGATATTAATAGTGGTGAATTATCAGAAGCTGAGCATAGAGAGTTGGATACTGATTCCAAAGCAATCTATGCCTTAGGGGGAGCCCTTTCCAATCTCATATATACAATGGTGATTCCATTCCAAACGTCACATGCCATGTGGGAAAAGATTTTGAATATATATGAAGGGGATACAAAGTTCAGAGAGGAAAAGCTATAAGTGTTGTGGAACAAGTATGATGATTTGGGAATGAACCCGAATGAGTTTGTTGATGCATTCTTTGATAGGGTAAATGTTTTGGTACAAGAAATGTGAGGTCTTGGTGAAATTATCGAAGACATAATAATTGTGAAGCACATCTTGAGAAAACTTCCACCTCGGTTCAATTTGAAAGTTTCGGTTCTTGAAGATAAAGACCCAAAAGAATTGACATTGGATAACCTGCATAGCACCCTAGTTGCATATGAAATGAGAAATGATGATAACGACACTGTGGAAATGGGGAAATCCAAAGAGGTGGCA
This sequence comes from Viscum album, assembly GCA_963277665.1. Lineage (NCBI taxonomy): Eukaryota > Viridiplantae > Streptophyta > Magnoliopsida > Santalales > Viscaceae > Viscum > Viscum album. The sequence continues at coordinate 981,779,856 of OY728126.1, forward strand.
TTTAAGGCCATGAAGAAGCTCACCATTGAAGATGCTAAGGAGGAAGAAGAGACAGATGAGGTAATGTCATTCCTCTCCTCAAACCATCAAAAAGGAAATGGAAAGTTCAGAGGGAAACTTCCTCTTGTATGCTTTAGATGTGGAAAGGTTGGACATATCGCAGTAAGATGCCCCAAAAAGTTTCAAGAAGAAAACGATGAAGATGATGCTGAAATTATCAAGAAGAAATATTCAACCTATGTGAAAGGGAAGAACCAGTTCAAGAGAAATTTCTTCAAGAAGAATAATCTTCTTTCACATGAAATAGATAGTTCAGATGAGTCTGGGATTGAAGAGGTTGAAGATATTGGAAACTTCAAAGATCATAGAGAAAGTGATATGGTGGTGGTCGATGGTAGTTCTCATGAAAAGGAAGAAACTGACGCTGGAGAAAAAGAAGATGAAGTTGAAGGAAGAGTTGATATGGAATCTTAATTGGAAGCATATCTTGAGGAGATAGAAGTTTGGAGAGCCAAAATGAAGAAAACGAATAAAGTTGTTCTTGATGCCAAACTTTATATGAAACAATATGATGTAGAAAATTTTGAGCTGTTAAAAGAAATTAAAAGACTAAAATCCTCAACACCAGAGAGCTCAGAAAATATTGTTGATTATAAGATTAATATTGAGGAACAAATGAAGGAAATTGATTATTTGACTAACACGGGAAAGGAGCAGGTCAGATGTATCAAAGAGATTGAAGAAGAAGTGGTCAACCTGCGATGAAAAATAAAGGATCAAGAAAAACTCTTGACCACCAATGTGATGTCAGGAAAGCAGGTCATTCAGAAGACTGAAATGGTGAATGAATAGCCTAGTTGTTCAGTAGGAAAGAAGTAGAAATTGAGCTCAGACGATAAGGCTGATTCAGGGCATGATAAGAAGCAATAATTTCTGGCAATTGACGTCAGACCAAAAGAACCCATCCCAAGATTGAAGGTTTATTTGGGCACAAAGAAGAATTAGAATATTCATAGATCCCAAGGGGAAACTCGTACTGTTGAAGTAACACGAAAGAATGAACCTTATATCAGGAGTTATTGTTGTGGGAAGATGGGACATTCACAGTATGTGTGTTCCATAGCCAAGAGATATTGAAGAGAACAAGAACAGAGGTGATAGCGAAACAGAGAAAGATTTTCCAAAACATAATTCTAAGAACACTGTTTTTGGTGCTGTAGATTTGGGCACATGGCTAGGTACTGTACTCCGACCATTAAGATAAATGTTCCAAAGAAGAACCAAAATGTTCGCAAGCAGCAGATCAATAAACCAACATGTGAGTTGAAAAAGAAGAACAAATTTGCGGCTTTGTAAGATAAAGTTGGTCCATCATACTATGAGAAAGAACAAAAGTCTCAGTCCATGCCGAGTGTGAAGGCAAAAGAATGGACCGAGAAGATGAAAAATGAGAAGGTTGCGGTGGAAGAAATTTCCCTTAAGGCATCAGATCGCTCTGGTGTATGGATCCTTGATAGTGGTTGCACTTCTCACATGACAAGTAATAAGGATCTTGTTATAGGCATAAAATATGACATAGAAGGAGTTGTCAAATTTGTAAATGATGAAGGCCTGAAGATTTTTGGATCGGGAAAAATCATGTTTGTGTGAAAAGAAATGAGACATATTTATTTCTTGGTTGTAGAGGGTCTTAGTCATAACTTTCTCAGTGTTAGTCAACTATGTGACTCTGGGAACTCTATCAGATTTACCAAGAAGATGTGTGTTGTGAAAGGAAAATATGGAGCAGTTGTTCTAAAGGGAAAAAGTAAAAATGGAAATCTTTACCTTGTAGGTGGGAAATAAGATACATGCCTTTTATTCGGATAGGAAGAAAACTAGTTGTGGAATACATGACTTGGTCATCTATACCAACCATCCCTGGAAGATCTAGTAAAGTGTGATGCTGCTAGAGACCTTCCCAAAGTATCACATGATTGCACTCATACGTGTTATGCCTGACAACGTGGGAAGATCAATAGAAATACATACATTCCAAAGGAATAGAAATCAACTAGAGTACTAGAATTGGTGCATGCTGATGTGTGTGGACCTATCTCACCACGAGCTATAAATGGGCAATGGTACTATGTTCTTTTCATTGATGATTATAGAAGAATGGCTTGGGTATTTTTCATTACCAATAAGACAGAGGTGTTAAGTTGCATAAATCAGTATAGGAGGGAATCATAAAGGATTCATGGGCAGATAACTCTAAAGTTTTTTACTGATAATGGTACATAATTCACAAACAGTAAAGTCAAAAACTATCTCGAGAAACATGGGATAAGGCATCAAGTTTCTTCAGTGAGAACTCCCCAACAGAATAGAGTGGTTGAGAGGAGAAATCATATCATCAACAACATGGCTAGAACGATGCTTATTGAAAAGGAACTACTAGAGAAATTTCGGAAGGAAGCAGTTTTGACATCGGTCTATATTTTGAACAGGTCTATGTTGTGTCCGAAGGATGGGAAGACTCCGTATGAAATGTTGTACAGAAAGAAGCCAACACTGAAATACTTTCTAATCTTTGGGAGTATGTGCTTCATCATCAACAAAAAAATCATAGGAATATTGAGACACAAGGAGATGAGGGGATATTCCTTGGCTACTTAGGGAAAATCAAATCATATAAATGTTTCAACAAAAGGCTGGGAAAAATTATTGAGAGCAATGATGACACTATAGTTGAAAATGAACAAAATACTCAACAACCCTATAAACAGTTTCTAGATGAAAGTGATGATGAGGAAAGCAACACAGGGGGAGAATAAGTGGCAGAGTCTAACTCAGAAGAAGATACTAATGATGAAAACGAAAGTGTCAAGTATGTGTCTGCAAGGAAGCCAAAGAGTCTAGATGAAATTGATAGGAAAAATATCATTGGTGATCAGAAAGCTCCAATTCAAACTCAAAGAATGAAATCATTACAGAATAAATCATTTTTTTCTCAGGTGGAGCCGAAATGTTTTTCCGATGCAGCTAAAGATGAAAAATGGGTTCAGGCTATGAATGAAGAGCTTGATCAGATTGAGAAGAACACGACATGGGAGATTGTTTCGAGGCCAGTAGACAAGAATGTCATCAGGACTAAATGGGTCTATCGCAACATGATTAAAGAATATGGCACATTGATTCAGAACAAAGCATGACTTGTTTTTAAGGGATACTCTGAGATAGAGGGAATAAATGTTGATGAGGAATTTTCACCGGTTGCAAGGCTGGAGACAATCAGATTATTTTTGGCCATAATAGTGAAAAGAAAGATCAACGTGTTCCAGCTGGATGTCAAATCCACATTCTTGAATGTTGTTCTGGAAGAGGAGGTGTATATTGAGCAGCCAGATGGCTTTCTCATTCATGAGGATCAGAAAACAGTTTTCATTCTGAAGAAGGAGTTGTATGGGCTGAAACAAGCACCAAGAGAATGGTACTCAAGGCTTGATCAGTACTTGAAGAAGCTTGGTTTCCAGCGTGGGGGGGTTGATTAAAATCTCTATTTCAGAAAAAATAATAATCAAAGGATGATGGTGTTGGTTTATGTCTATGACATAATATTTGGCCGATCAGATGAAGCTCAGTGCAGAAAATTTTACAAATTCATGAAAAATGACATTGAAATGTCAATGATTGTTGAGCTAACATTTTCACTAGGTCTACAGGTGATACAAAGAAGAAATTGAACATTCATTTCTCAATCCAAATATTCCATGGATGTTTTAAGAAGGTTTGGCATGGATAATTCCAAGGAGATAAAGACTCTGGTTGCTACCCGGATGAAATTATCAAAAGATAAGGATGGAAAGACAGTTAATATCACAGAATACAGGCAAATAATTGGAATTTTGTTTGTATTTGTCCACGATAAGGCCTGATGTTGTTTTCTCCACATTCCAAGAAGCAAGATATCAGAGTAATCAAAAGGAAAGCCAGATTCATGTAGTGAAAATAATACTTTAGTATATCAAAGGTGTTGTAGATTTTGGTCTGATGTATAATGACAAATCTCAATCAGTGTTATTGGGTTACACAGATGCAGATTGGGATGGATTATTAGATGACAGAAAATCAATGTTAGTAGGTGAATTCTATGTTGTTGGATTGTGTATTTATTGGCTAAGAAAAAAATCAAGATTGAATTTCATTGAGCACCGCTGAAGCTGAGTATATTGCGGCCACTCAAGCATGCACACAGTTATTGTGGGTAAAGCAGCAACTTGACGATATGGGAGTTGAAGTGAAGTCTCTGATCGGAATCCAGTGTGATAACTCATGTGATATAAATATCATCAAAAATCCCTTCCATCACTCAAGGAAAATGAACATTGAGATAATGTATCATTTTATCAAGGATAAAGTTGAGCAGGGAATCGTGAAGTTGTAGTATGTGCCTACAGAGCTACAGGTTGCAGACGTTCTGACAAAGGCCTTACCGAAGGTATCTTTTGAGAGGCATCAACTGGCTCTGGGAGTTCAGTCGACTCCCCACACTTAAAAGAGTGATGATGTGGGCCCATAACCTCCCTCTCCACGAGGTATGATGGGTTTTTCCCAAATGTGATGATACATGTTCTCTACTCTATTACCGCCTGCAAAAGACTGACCTTTGGGTTCGTTGACAAAGGGGGAGAAAATACTGATTGGTCAAGGGGGAGACATTGTGACTATTTGAAAAATCATGAATGATATGGGGAGAAGCTGACAGGTATAGCAGCGAGATAGGGGGAGCAATGAAAATAGGGGAGCGTATTAAATCTAAAGATTCTAGAAGTGATCGATCAAAGGATAGATATCACGACAGTTGAGGATCATGATAAAAGTAAATGAGTGGTGTTGGAATGTGGTAATAATATTTCCAACAAATTGTTATTAGTTTGCTGTCAACAGTGGGTGTTAGAGATGGAGTGATTCATTGATGAACATTTTATTTACTCTTGTTTCTCACACTGAGCATTGCTCATGTGGGCTTAGAGTATGTGTTGAATGAATCCTTGATCGCTATCAGAATCACAATAGTTTAATGGTGGATGATGAATTAACGATGTATATTTTTATGGAAGAGTTTTCAACAAACCCAAAGAGGGAGATTGTTGGGGAAAAATCCCTCAAGGTATCATTGAATAATTTTTTAGGTGATTTTGTTTGTTGACAATGTGGTCATCAGTGTTGTGATTGTTGACAAAGAAAAAAAAATAACATACAAATTTGTTGAAAAAGAGGATTTCATGGTGGAATGTCGAGTTCAAGATATGTGGTCAAAGAAAATTGTTTTATTCAAGAACGTTGAAAAAAGGATGGATGATCTGGAGGTGGTACAAAAAGAACAGATACAAGGTGGCACCGTTTTCCAATGTTTGTCAAATTGTTGGGCCTGAAGATCGAAAGTTGAAGAAAATTGGTTTTTGGAAAATGGACTTGCGCGCCATGTACATGAAAGAGAGGAAACTTGCGCGCCTAATGTTTTTCAATATCAGAAGGTCAAAATATGGAAAAGGAAAGAGGGTCGTGCATGTATTGGTGTTGTCGCACAGGTGACTTGTGTGCCGAGAAAGGACCGGTGCGCCTTTGCCTAGGAGGTTTGGAAAGTTGCGCACCATTTTTTTTCAAGATCAGATCTTCGAAATATAGAAAAGGAAATAGTGTCGCACAACTGTCTTTTAGGGGAAGAGACCTGCACGCCAGGACTTGCTCGCCGAGGGGAGACTTGCGCACCACCGCGTAGGTTGACCAAATTCCTATAAAGACAGGACCACCCCTCCTCATTTTTAACAGAGTTCAACACTTAGAAAAATCAGGGCTCCTGTCGCACTGGGGTGGTGGTTGCACATGTGGTGTATGGTTGCGCAGGTGGACTTGCGCGCCAGTGTTTGAAGTTGCACACCGGTTGGTAGTTGCGCGCCAATATTGGCTTGGGTGTAAAAGGTATCGAGTCGCGGAGGTTTGGAGTTTCAGAAGATTGTGTTGCGCTGGTGGTAGAGGAAGACCTGCATGCTAGTTGTGACCTGCAAGCCGATACTTGCACGTCGGGTTAGACCTGCGTTCCAAGTAAGGTTTTTTCCCCGGTAGTGTTTTCAGGTTGCGTGGAAGCTTGAAGTTTTCCCGATACCATCATTGAAAAGAGAGATTCATCTATGGGTGAAAGTTGGACTTCAACAGAGCATCCACATACAACAAAGGATATATTCATTAGAGATAATGAAGAGACCTAGAAGTCTATAAACAGTGAGTGGATATTTTTAGGAGTAGTGAGCAGAGGAAGAGGAAGAAGGTGATCCTCTCCACCGAAAGTGAGCCAGAGAGGGAGAAGCATGCAGTGACCCTTGGGAAAGCAGTGAGATGACCCTAAACTTTGTAAAGGCAGTGAGCCTGGGACAGAGTGAGTGTGCTCGAACCTTATAATCCACAACTAGTGAAGTTTAGTGGAATTTGGTATGAAAGACAAGTTGTCGACCAATGCTCCTTGGATGAGCCCTTAGTGGTGAACCAAGTAAAAATTGTTGTTTCATGTTCATTCTTTACATTCTTTTTATATTGTTCAACAAGAAAGAGAGAGAATATTGTTCTTCATAATAGTGAACCAAGATCAAAACGGGCTTCATTTTTAAATTAGTCATACCCTGATTTACTATAAGGCCCCAGCCTTAAACCTTACCTAATCTTGAGTTATTACAAGATTACACATTTAGGATCTTTTTAGGTTTAGAGTTTTAGAGAATTAGATCATTAAACTTGCATTACATTCCACATTTAAACAAAGTGGTTACATAGAAGACAATATTCATTCTTCCCATCAACAGAAACATATTTAAAATAAAACACGGATTCTTTCTTGACACATCCTTGACACTATCATCAAATCATGTACCTTTCCCTTGACCTGTGAAAAACATTTCAAAAACTTGGGATGAGCATAAAAATCTCAGTATGGGTTATAAAAATATGGAAAGGAAACATGAGTTCATATATACATAAGAATGAAATCATACTTCACCCATAAAACATAGTCACTTTAACATACCTCATCAAACCATGAATAAATCATAGAAATCATAAGACATAAAGGTAACATGAGCCATTCATAACATTCTTACATAGGGAGTAACCCTATTGGTTATGTTTGGAATACCCATCACAGTATATTCCCTAAATCTCTTCGGAGAAACCTTAACGTTTCACTCCTTCGCATTACCCAATGCATTGGAGAGCTATATCGGGCTCACCCGCCCTTAGTTTATCACGTAACCATCCGTCTTCATAACAATGCCCAAGAACTATAACATAATATTATCACATAAATCATGAATAAAGGTAACATAACATTTCCACCTTTCAATAACAAGATATAAATACAACACATTGATATAAAGACACTATGAAAACCATTTTTAATACCAAAATAAAAGAAAAGTAAAACATGGAATTTATTTTTCTTTTAAAAAGAAGGTATGGCTTTTAGAGGAAGACGAAACTCAAATAATGGTCACGACAGCAGAGAAGTCGTTGTCGCCACATACGTACGACAAAAACATTCCCTTTTGTCGTTTAGTAAAACGCTTCGTATAAAAAAGATTCCTTTTTGGATAAATGTAAAAGTCAAAGAATTTTATACAGCGTATAAAAGAAGGTTGTGTATAAAACAAAATATGCCTCAATGAAAGGAGATTGAGACGAAGTCCCATAAAAAAGATGGTATCCTTGGATTAAGGATAAATAAATTAAAAAATTATGTGTGACAAAACAATACACCAAATATAAGTGGATATTAAGTGTAAAAAAATAAGAGGTTATTCACACATATTCCTAGAATGACATATTCAAGGAGTACAAGCTTATCCCAAATAATCGAAATTGGGTTAAGAAGTTCCCTTGCAAAAAATCGACACCCTAACGGCATCACTTCAAAATTCAGAAAAAGAGTAGATGAGAGATAAAAAGGGTATCTCATCACTTGGACATAAAATTTACATCAATAAGGATATATAAGAACATATACCAGAATAATATTATGTGAATTAAAAGACATAACAAAATAAGTCTTTTAAAAAGAGGAGGGTGAAAGGTTCCCTTACCGACATGGGTATCTTTCGAAACATACGCCCCGTGAAAGAAGGAAAATACAACATTGATGTAAATACTCATAAATGAAAGAATATTACAAAATGAGTAAAATAATGGTCAGTACATACACCACTCAAAGGAAATTGCGGCAAATGTAGCATAAATCTCACGGGAATAAAAGTGAGATGAAAAATCCATTACGAAAACTCGACAGCCTAACGGCGCCACTTAAAACTTCCAAAAATGGATTGATGAGATCAAATAGGGTATATCATCACATTACAATAAAATTTACAAAAAGATAAATATAAAATAACATCCCCCATCATAACAAAGAGGAGCTTAAAAGAAGTGACATAAAGGAGAGTACTTAAAGAGAAAGAGAGAGGTTAGATCTCTCACGAAAATTCAGTAGCCTAACGGCGCCACTCAAAACTTCCAAAATGAATTGATGAGAGAGAATAGGGTCTCTCATAATATGAACATAAAAATTACAGTAATAGTAATATAAAATAACATCCCCATAACAGGAAATATGAGCTTAGAAGGAATGGCATAAAAGAGTGTACTTAAAAAGAAAGAGAGGAGTAGGATCCCTTACCTCAGGTCCGACTTGACTCAATCGTTCTTCAACGTCCTGAATAATAAACTTGAGTTAATTTCCAAATTATTAAGAACCTTTTTCTAGTTCATTATTCCTTTTAGATCACTTATTTCCATGTTATAAACATTATGTAATCATTTATGTTAATAATGTTTGTTTTGTCGATATTTGGTTCTTAAGTCGAAAGTGGACTTCTTACAATTACATGTTGTTCGTGTGGTCAAATGTTAATTATATCCAGACTTGTATTCATGATTTGGATATCATATATATCATATATATCCATAATATATATGTATTTATAATATTACATAATCATTTAGAGGTAAGAAATGAAATGCACCGTTCATGGAGACGGTAAGCCGTACGTACGCATGAACGCTACTTTCATTTCTATTTCATATTTTTATGGAATGGAATAATAATGATATAGATGTATTTTATAATTCCATTATAACATCATATATTATAACTTTAAATCCATCCTTTATACGTCCCACATATGGCATTAACGAATCACATCACTTTGAGGGGGCGGTAGTCCGCACTTCCTTAAATGAAGATATCGTATTTACCCATAATGGAAACCATAAAGGGATGACCAAAAAGAAAAATAAAGAATCTTAAGTAAAACATAAACATATTATATATCATATATAAATATAGTGTCATCTTAATGTCCACCTTTGAAGGTTTTAAAATAATGTTGAACAATCATCGTTTCGGGAGGCCGAAATTTGTCATCCACGGAAATAGTATGTTCTTTAACCATTAGATGTAGGTGTGTGAATGTGTAGCTCGAATCCTTCTTATAAAAACATCCTATTATATTTATTATACTGGAGTTGTTACAAAAGAAATTAATAAAAAGAGTTTATAGGGTTGGAGAAGCAAAATAATACAAAAGGACTCAAGTGAAGCCATTACCTTAAAATCAGGTAACTCCATTTGGTTTGAGCTCAAAGTCTTCCTTGGGAAGACTTCTGCCCAAAGTGAGGCTTCAAGGAGTAATAGAGGGAAGTGGAGAGATAAAATGGGTAGAGGTTGGCCGAGCCAAAGGCTTTGGGAGTGTGGGTAAGGAGGTAGAGGTGGAGGCCTTTTATAAGAGGAGAGGAGGGGCACTCTTGGAAGGTAAAAAAAAGTCACTTTATTTTAAAATGGTATTCGGATTTAAGAGGTCCCTCATTGATGTGTTTCGAAAATAAGGTGATAAGGGTTCGAAATCCACTCATCCAATAGGTTTTGGACATGTGTAGGTCTTAGATATGACATTATCATTCCATTTTATTTAAATCGTTAAATAATGAGGTCATCGCTGCATCATCATGATGTCATAAATAATTTAATTAATTTAATGTCTAAAAATTATAAAAAAAATACTATGATGTAGGAAATATTTTTAGATTTCCAATGAATATTTATATTCAAAAATATTATTTGTATAACCCCATGTAAAAATTGTTTTAGTAAAACATTTCATGTTTGTCTCATTTTTACTTTAACTTTTAATAAAAAGATATTAATGTCATTTTCTAACCAAAGTGGATTAATGGGGTACCCAAGTTGACCCATGAGTTTTCTTGGCCGGTAATGACACATCCAATTAGGTTAGGACATGTTTCAAGTTCATTTCATATTATTAGAACATTATTTTTACCTTAAACTACACTAATTACCTCTAATCGCGATTAAAAACTTAATAAGTTATTATTCACCAAAAAATTATTTTTATCCCATTGAACCCCATTTTAAATATTAATGACCACCATGTATGTCGGATTTTCGAAATTCAAAACACAAAGATGGAAAATTTTCATTTAAAGGGAAAAATCAATTTTTATAAGTACCACTTAGTGGTTTCACTATTCATAAAAAATTGATGTTTTTCAGAAAAATCCCAAAAATTCACCCTAAGCTATATTTCATATTCCGAATTCAAAAATGAAGTCTATTTTAAAAAATTCAAAACTTATAATTCACATTAATTAATTTAATAATTAATTCCCGCTGTCAGAGCAAATAGCATGTTTTTATGAAACAATAAGTATCAAAAGATTGACACTAGTTTAAGTCTGATTTCAAAGGGAAATTAATTCCAACGACCACTATTGGATTTAATGTTAAAAATATATTCTAATTTCACTTTAAAACCAATTAAAAAGATAATATAATCATATAAATAAATTAGATTAAAAAGAGGTTTTGAATTAAAATACCACATTTTACACTATTCATTAAAAAAAACTTTATCAGAAAGATGCCAAAAATTTACACAAAGTAAATTTTGATGTCCCAATTCATAAGAAGAGTTTTATTTGGTCAAAAAGGATGTATAAGAGTGAACAAAACTATATTTAATGATGGTTCTCCATCAAAAGGCGATAAGTGAACCTTTAGTGAAAATTAGGGCATATACGCCTAAATTTGAATTCTTTCCATATTTTATGCCTTAATCTTTTATTGAATAAATGTAAAAACATTTAAAAACATATATAATCATATTTTAGTTATTTCTATCCATTCCCGCCAATACAACAGCTACATGTTGACTACCATTTAAAATAATATTATTTTATTATTAGAGTGGAACGTAAGATTCCCAAGAAACTCGTTGTTGCGTGTTGGGTACGCCATCGAGCATAGTGTCCCCTTTAAATTCACATTAATATTTTATTCAAAAATATGGATAAATATGAAAATGTCATATTCTTTATTTTCCTGGGGTGTTACATCCTTCCCCCCTTTTGGGAATTGCGTCCTCGTAATTTTTAAAATTGAGCTTGGAAACATCCTTGAAAGTCCCACATTGGAACAAGAGTCGGTAAAACAGTCACTTTAAAATAAAGGAAGATAAGTACAGAGGTCACCCAAGATAAACCATATGTAGAAAAACATGTACATGGAAGAAAAATCAAAGGGTCATGTTCTTGAGGGAGAGTGATAGTAAACATGTCTAGGAGAAAGTTAACCATAAGAAAATCACAAACTTGTGATGGGTTAAACGGTATTTGATTCCGCAGTAGGAAAAGTTAATAGACAACATTTTTGTTTTAAGTTACTTTTTATTGAGGAATTTATTCATAAGGAAACATAGTCACTTATCATGTTGACTTTCAACTTTTACTAGATTCCTTAATCAAACTCATATTTTTTCCAAAAGACGAGTATTTAGGGAGACTTGTTCGCATTAAGGGTACTATAATGAACTTCTAGAGAATCACCTAATCTATCAAAGAGAACTATATACATCCCATGTATTTAGGATTTAACCAAAACCAAAACCAAAAAGGTTAGTACAGGTAAGATAATCCAGAAAACGATAACCCATTAAAAAGAAAATCTATGCTTAATCTCCAAAATTTGTCCAACAAAATCCAAAGTTTAACGAGGACCATCCGATAAACAATTTGTCCATAAAATTATTCAAAGTAAACCAATCTAAGATTGAAACCCAAATATCTGAAGGATTTATTCACATAGTCTTCTATGTTAAATCGTAACATTTATCTCCAAACAACATCAGTTGATCCTAAAGTCTTGTGTTGAAAAGTAATTAACCTAATCACATATAATCTATTATAGGTTAATAAATTTCCATAGATAACCCAAAATCAACTTACTATTAATTCATAAAATCCTCTAACTAAAAATAATCAGTCAAACTAACCAGGGACTTCACATAGTCCAGTGGTAGGCGATAAATACCAGTTGCACTTTGGTTGTGGGTTCGATTCCCGCAACTTTGTCTGACGCGACGGGTTGTCACATGGTCTACGTGTTGTCCTTTTTACAAAACTATATAATTCTCAAATCATTCCCCGAAAAGAGATAAAATCATCAAAAATAACCACAACATAATTTAACCTCAATTTTATCTCATGCCTTTCACTTCCATCATAACATATAGTAACCCATAATTACCTAAAAAGTAAGGATCATATAAACCCAAATGGTTCTTTATAACTATGTTCACAAAAGAACAGATAACTATTCCTTGAATAAAATTTTCATATATTAAACCTCAGGGTTACACATACTATAAAAAGTCTTCTAATGTAACCCCATCATCAAAATAGACTTAATACTCTTAAGAATTTCACCATAACTCTTGAAGCCCTTATATGTTGAAATCTTACTCATTCAACATTCTTCATGATCCATTAACCATTCCTTTCCAACTTATTCTGAAATACTTCTTTCCTACAAACAAAATCATGAGTCATATCCTAAGATTCCAAAATAGAAAAAAATAGTTATGAAATAATCCATACCTTTGATTGGTCATTTTCAGTTTCTTCATCCTCAATCGGAATGGCATTAGGTATTGGTAAATGAACATTTGTACGATCTTGGTGATCCCATTCATGAAACTTCTTCATAGGACATGTGTTTGCATAATGACCATGCACACCACATTTAAAACATTCAATTGATCCCTCAGAAAGAACTTCTTTCCCTTTCCTCGAGTCAAATGGATGCTTCCTTTTTACATGGAAGGTTCTTGCTTTATGACCTTCATTTCCACATCTATAGCATATTTCTGTCCCTTTGAAACATTTTCCTAGGTGTTTCTTTCCACATTTTTGACACATAAGTTTTTGAACACACTTACCTTTATGATTATTACTTGTAGTTCCGTAGGGATTTTTTTTTCGCATATATGATTCCTTAGAGAAATCACCAAGGTTTAGGTAGTCAATCATGACTCCAGATAGTTGGTTGAGGAGAATCACAAGAGTTCTCATTGCAGCACCCATATCATTCAGTTGCTTGCTCAAAAAACTGTCACAGTTTCCTTCACATCCACTGTAACTTTGGTGCCTGCTAGATCCATCCATTCACTAAAACCAAAAAGGTCAGTGTGAGTATATCAACAAAACCATAATGTACTAATGAGGAAGATAAACACTAAGATATACTTACTCATTCACTTTATCTAAAACTAGGACTCTTTCTGAAATCCTAACCATTATGGTAATGTCACTTATGCTTAAAGAATACCCTGACCTCTAAAGTTATATAAACCGACCTTTGATACCAACTATAAGGCCCCAGCCTTAAGCCTTACCTAATCTTTAGTTATTACAAGATTACACATTGAGTATCTTTTTAGGGTTAGAGTTTTAGAGAATTAGATCATGAAACTAGCATTACATTCCACATTTAAACAAAGTGGTTACATAAAAAGACAATATTCATTCTTCCCATCAACAGAAACATATTTAAAATAAAACACAGATTCTTTCTGGACACATCTTTGACACTATCATCTCATATTGTACCATTCCCTTTTCCTATGAAAAACATTTCAAAAACTTGGGATGAGCCTAAAAAGCTCAGTAAGGGTTATAAAAATATGGAAAGGAAACATGAGTTCATATATACATAAGAATGAAATCATACTTTACCCATAAAACATAGGCACTTTAACATACCTCATCAAACCATTAATAAATCATAGAAATCATAATACATAAAGGTAACTTGAGGCATTTATAACATTATTACGTAGGGAGTAACCCTCTTGGTTACGTTTGGAATACCCATCACAGTATATTCCCTAAATCTCTTTGGAGAAACCATAACATTTCACTCCTTCGCGTAACCCAATGCATTGGAGAGCTATATCAGGCTCACCCGCCCTTAGTTTGTCATGGAACCACCCGTCTTCATAACAATGCCCAAGAACTATAACATAATCTTATCACATAAAACATGCATAAAGGTAACATAACATTTAAACCTTTCAATAATAAGATATAAATACAACAAATTGATATAAAGACACTATGAAAACCATTTTCAATACCAAAATAAAAGAAAAGTAAAACATGGAATTTATTTTTCTTTTATAAATAAGATATGGGTTGTAGAGGAAGCCGAAACTCAAATAATGGTCACGGCGGCGAAGAAGTTGTTGTCGCCACATACGTACGACAAAAACATTCCCTTTTGTCGTTTAGTAAAACGCTTCGTATAAAAAAGATTCCTTTTTGGATAAATGTAAAATTCAAAGGGGTTTATACAACGTATAAAAGATGGTTGTGTATAAAACAAAATATGCCTCAATGAAAGGAGATTGAGACGAGGTCCCATAAAAAGACGGTATCCTTGGATTAAGGATAAATCAATTACATAATTTTGTGTGACAAAATAATACACCAAATATAAGTGGATATTAAGTGTAAAGAAAATCAGAGGTTATTCACACATATTCATAGAACGACATATTCAAGGAGTACAAGCTTATCCCAAAGAATCGAAATTGGGTTAAGTAGTTCCCTTGCAAAAATTTGACAGCCTAACCGCGTCACTTCAAAATTTAGAAAAAGAGTTGATGAGAGATAAAAAGGGTATCTCATCACTTGGACATAAAATTTACATCAATAAGGATATATAAGAACATATCCCAAATAATATTATGTGAATTAAAAGACATAATAAAATAAGTCTTTAAAAAGAGGACGGTGAAAGGTTCCCTTACCGATATGGGTATCTTTCGAAACATAAGCCCCGTGAAAGAAGGAAAATACAAAATTGATGTAAATACTCATAAATTAAAGAATATTACACAATGAGTAAAATAATGGTCAGTACATACACCACTAAAAGGAAATTGTGTCAAATGTAGCATAAATCTCACGGGAATAAAAGTGAGATGAAAAATCCCTTACGAAAACTCGGCAGCCTAACGGCGCCACTTAAAACTTCCCAAAATGGATTGATGAGATAAAATAGGGTATCTCATCACATTAAAATAAAATGTACAGAAAGAGGAATATAAAATAACATCCCCCATCATAACAAAGAGGAGATTAAAAGAAGTGACATAAAGGAGAGTACGTAAAGAGAAAGAGAGAGGTTAGATCTCTTACGAAAATTCGGCAGCCTAACGGCGCCACTAAAACTTCCAAAATGGATTGATGAGAGAGAATAGGGTCTCTCGTCATATGAACATAAAAATTACAGTAAGAGTAAAATAGAAGAACATCCCAATAACAAGAAATATGAGCTTAGAAGGAATGGCATAAAAGAGTGTACTTAAAAAGAAAGAGAGGAGTAGGATCCCTTACCTCAGGTCCGACTTGACTCGATCGTTCTTTAACGTCCTGAATAATAAACATGGGGTAGTTTACACTTTATTAAGAACCTTTTCTAGTTCATTATTCCTTTTAGATCACTTATCTCCATGTTATAAACATTATGTAATCATTTAAGTAAATAATGTTTGTTTTGTTGATATTTGGTTCTTAAGTCGAAATTGGACCTCTTACAATTACATGTTGTTCGTGTGGTCAAATGTTCATTATATCCAGAATTATATTCATGATTTTTATATCATATATATCATATATATCCAGAATATAAATGTATTTATAATATTATATAATCATTTAGAGGTAAGAAATGAAATGCACCGTTCGTGGAGACGGTAAGTCGTACGTACGCATGAACGCTACTTTCATTTCTATTTCATATTTTTATGGAATGGAATAATAATGATATAGAGGTATATTATAATTCCAGTATAACATCATAAATAACAACTTTAAATCCATCCTTTATAGGTCCCACATGTGGCATTAACGAATCACATCACTTTGAGGGGGCGGTAGTCCACACTTCCTTAAATGAAGATATCACGTTTACCTATAATGGAACCCATAAAGGTATGCCCAAAAAGAAAAATACCGAATCTTAAGTAAAACATAAACATATTATATATCATATATAAATATAGTTTAATCTTAATGGAAGCATTTGAAGGTGTTAAAAGAATGTTGAACAATCATCGTTTCGGGAGGCCGAAATTCACCATCCACGAAAACATTATGTTATTTTACCATTAGATGTAGGTGTGTGAATGTGTAGCTCGAATACTTCTTATAACAACATCTTATTATATTGATGATACTTGAGTTGTTAGAAAAGAAATGAATAAAAAGTGTTTATGGGGTTGGAGAATCAAAATAAAACAAAAGGACTCAAGTGAAGACATTACCTTAAAATCGGGTAACTCCCTTTGGTTTGAGCTCAAAGGCTTTCTTGGGAAGACTTCTGCCCAATGTTAGGCTTCAAGGAGTAATAGAGGGAAGTGGAGAGACAAAATTGACAGAGGTTGGCTGAGCAAAAGTCTTTGGGTTTGTGGGTAACGAGGTAGAGGTGGGGGCCTTTTATAAGAGGAGAGGAGGGGCACTCTTGGAAGGTAAAGAAAAGTCACTTTATTTTAAAATGGTATTCAGATTTAAGAGGTCCCACATTGATCTGTTTCGAGGATAATGTGATAAGGGTTCAAAATCCACTCATACAATAGGTTTTGGACATGTTTAGGTCTTATATATTACATTATCTTTCCATTTTATTTAAATTGTTAAATAAGGAAGTCATCACTGCATCATCATGCTATCAGAAATAATTTAATTTATTTAATGTCTAAAAATTATAAAAAAATACTATGATGTATGAAATAGTTTTATCCTTCCAATGAGTATTTATAGTCAGAAATATGATTTGTATAACCCCATGTAAAAATTGTTTTAGTAAAAAATTTCTTGTTTGTCTCATTTTTACTTTAACTTTAAATAAAAAGATATTAATGTCATTATCTAACCAAAGTGGCTTCATGGGGTCCCCAAGTTGACCCATGGGTTGTATTGGTCGGCCATGACACATCCAATGAGGATAGTACATGTGTCAAGTTCATTTCATATTATTAAAACATTAATTTTAACTTAAACTACACTAATTACCTCTAATCGCGATTAAAAAGTTAATAAGTTACTATTCACCAAAAAAATTATTTTTATCCCATTGAACCAAATTTTACTTATTAATGAAAACCATGTATGATGGATTTTTGAAATTCAAAACACAAAGATGGCAAAATTTCATTTAAACAGAAAAATCAGTTTTTATAAGTACCACTTAGTGGTTTCACTATTCATCAAAAATTGAAGTTTTTCAGAAAAATCCCAAAAATTAACCCTAAGCTATTTTTGATATTCCAAATTCAAAAATGAAGTCTATTTTAAAAAAATCAAAACATATAAGTCACATTAATTAATTTAATAATTAATTCCCGCTGTCAGAGCAAATAGCGGGTTTTTATGAAACAATAAGTATCAAAAGATTGACACTAGTTTACGTCTGATTTCAAAGTGAAATTAATTCCAACGACCACTATTGGATTTAATGGTAAAAATATATTCTAATTTAAATTTAAAAACAATTCAAAAGATAATCTAATAATATAAATAAATTAGATTAAAAAGAGGTTTTGAATTAAAATACAACATTTTACACTATTCATTAAAAAACTTTATCAGAAAGATACCAAAAACTTACACAAAGTAAATTTTGATGTCCCAATTCTTAAGAAGAGTTTTATTTGGTCCAAAAGGATGTATAAGAGTGAACAATACTATATTTAATGACGATTATCCATCAAAAGGTGATAAGTGAACCTTTAGTGAAAACTAGGGCATATACGCCTAAAATTGAATTCTTTCCATATTTTATGCCTTTATCGTTTATTTGATAAATGTAAAAACATTTAAAAACACATATAATCATATTTTAGTTATTTCTATCCATTTCCGCCAATACAACGGCTACATTTTAACTACCATTTAAAATAATATTATTTTATTATTAGAGTGCAACGTAAGATTCCCAAGAAACTCGTTGTTGCGTGTTGGGTACGCCATCGATCATAGCGTCCCCTTTAAAGTCATATTAATATTTTATTCACAAATATGGATAAATATGAAAATGTCATATTCTTTATTTTCCTGGGGTGTTACATTCACCCCCCCTTTCAGGGTACTCAGCCTTGTAGACCTATCAATTAGTATCAGAGGGAAATATTGATATTTTTTTCTCTCAATGGAGGTCACTAATCATAAAAGGGATTCCAATATTCAACTGATGTAATTTTCATATATGGAATAATCAAATGCAACACTATTTCTGATCTTTGGGAATGGATGTGTTTTCAGCAGCTATGCATGGTATCACAGCTGATATTAATAGTGGTGCATTATTAGAAGCTGAGTATAGAGAGTTGGACAATGATTCCAAAGAAATCAATACCTTAGGGGGATCCCTTTACAATCCCATCTATAAAAAGTTTATCTCATGCACAACGTCACATGCCATGTGGGAAAGTCTTTTGAATATATATGAAGGGGATACAAAGGTCAGAGAGGCAAAGCTGCAAGTGCTGTGGAACAAGTATGAAGATCTGAGAATGAAACCAAATGAGTCTGTTGATTCATTCTTTGACAGGGTAAATGCTGTGGTAGAAGACATGTGAGGTCTTGGTGAAATTATCAAAGACATAAAAATTTTGAAGCGCATCTTGAGAAAACATCCACCGCGGTTCAATAAGAAAGTTTCTATTTTTGAAGATAAAGACCTGAAAGGATTGACATTGGATAACCTTCACAACACCCTTGTTGCATATGAATTGAGAAATGATGATAACGACACTGTGGAAAAGGGGAAATCTAAAGAGGTGGCATTTAAGGCCATGAAGAAGCTCACCATTGAATATTCTCAGGAGGAAGAAGAGACAGATGAGGTAATATCATTCCTCTCCTCAAACCTTCAAAGAGGAAAACAAAAGTTCAAAGGGAAACTTCCACTTGCTTGATTTAGATGTGGAAAGGTTGGACATCTCGCAGTAAGATGCCCCAAAAAGCTTCAAGAACAAAATTATGAATATGATGTTGAAATTTACAAGAAGAAATATTCAACCTATGTGAAATGGAAGAACCAGTTCAAGAGAATTTTTTTCAAGAAGAAGAATATCCTTTCATAGGAAATAGATAGTTCAGATGAGCCTAAGGATGAAGAGGTTGAGGAGATTGAAAACTGCCAAGATTTTGGAGAAAATTCTATGGTGGTGGTCGTCGGGAGTTCTCATGAAAAAGAATAAACTAACACTGGAGAAGAATAAGAAGAAGTTGAAGAAGAGTTGATATTGAATACAAATTGGAAGCAGCTCTTGAAGAGATATACGTTTGGAGAGCCAAAATGAAGAAATCCAATAACGTGGTTCGTGATGCCAAACTCTATATGATACAACAAGATGAATAAAATTCTGAGCTGTTAAAAGAAATTGAAAGACTAAAATCCACAACACCAAATAGATCATTAAATATTGTTGAGTATAAGAATAAAATTGAGGGACAAAAGAAGTAAATTGATTGTTTGACTAACACAAGAAAGGAGAAGGTCAGACGTATCAAATATCTTTAAGAAGAAGTGGTCATTTTGTGATGAAAAATGAAGGATCAAGAAAAACTCTTGACCTCCAATGTGATGTCCCGAAATCAGGTCATTCAGAATACTGAAAAGGCGAAAGAGGATCCTAGTTGTTCAGTAGGAAAGAGGTAGAAATTTAGATCAGACATTAAGGATGATTCAGGGCTTGATAAGAAGAAAAAAATCTATGTCAATTGAAGTCATACTGCAAGCACCCGTCCCAAAATTCATGGTTGATTTGGGCACAAAGAAGAATCAGAATATTTAGAGATCCCAAGGGGAAACTCATAGTGTTGATGTAACACAATGGAATGCACCTTATATCAGGTTTTATTGTTGTGGGAAGATGGGACATTCACATTATGTGTCTCCCATATCCAAGAGATATCTAAGTGAACAAGAAGAGAGGTGACCTCCAAACAGAGAACGGTTTTCCAGAACCTATTTTGAAGGACACTGTTTTTGGTGCGATGGATTTGGGCACATGGCTAGGTACTCCACTTTGACCATGCAGAGAAATTTGCCAAAGAAGAATCAGAAAGTTCGCTAGCATTAGATCAATAAACCAACATGTGGGTTAAAAATGCAAAAGAGATTTGCGGATTTGCAAGATAAAGCTGGTCCATCATACTCTGAGAAAGAACAGAAGTCTCAATCCATGCCGAGTGTGAAGGAAAAATTATGGATTGAGAAGAAGAAAAATGAGAAGGCTGTGGTGGAAGAAATTTCCCTTAAGGCATCAGATCACTCTGGTGTATGTATACTTGATAGTGGTTGCACTTCTCACATGACATGTAATAAGGATCCTGTCACAGTCATAAAATATGACAAAGAAGGAGTTGTCAAATTTGGAAACGATGAAGGCCTGAAGATTGTTGGCTCAGGAAAAGCCATGTTTGGGAGAAAATAAATGAGGCATACTGATGTCTTGGTTTTATAGTGTTTTAGTCATAACATGCTCAGTGTCAGTTAACTATGTGACTCTGGGAACTCTATCCGATTTACCAAGAAGATGTGTGTTGTGAAAAGAAAATATGAAGCAGTTGTTCTAAAGGTAAAAGGAAAAAGGGAAATATTTACCTTGTATGTGGGGAAGAAGATACGTTCCTTTTATCAAGAGTGGAAGAATACATGTTCTGTCATAAATGACTTGGTCATCTATGCCAACCATCCATGGAAGATCCGGTAAAATGTGATGCTGCTAGAGACTTTCCCAAACTATCACGTGATTGCACTCATTCATGTGATGCTTTCCAACAAGGGAATATCATCATAATGACATAAATGATAAAGGAATAAAAATAAAATAGAGTCCTCTAATTGGTGCATGCTGATGTATGTGGACTTATCTCACCACGATCTACAAATGGGCAAAGGTACTTAGTTCTTTTCAATGATGATTATAGGAGAATGGCTTGGGTATTTTTCATTAATCATAAGATAGAGGTGTTCAGTTCCATAAAGTAGTATAAGAGGGAATTAGAAAGGATGCTTGGGTAGAGAATTCTAAAGTTTCGTATAGATAACAGTACATAATTCACAAACAATCAAGTCGAAAACTATCTCGAGAAACACAGGATATGGCATCAAGTTTCATCAGTGAAAACTTCCCAACAAAATGGAGTGGTTGGGAGGAGAAATCATATCATCAAAAACATGGCCAAAACGATTATTATTGAAAATGACCTACCAAAGAAATTTTTGAAGGAAGCAGTTTTGACATAGGTCTATATTTCGAACAGGTCTCTATTGTATCTGAAGGAATCGAAGACTACGTATGAAATGTGGTATAGAAAGAAGCCAATTCTGAAATAGTTTCGAATCTTTGGGAGTAAGTGATGCATTATCAAAAATGAAAACTATAGGAAATTTGATTCACAAGGATATGAGGGGATATTCCTTGACTACTCAGGGAAAAGAAAATCATATAAATGTTTCAAAAAAAGGCTGGGAAAAATTGTTGAGAGAAATGATGTCATTATAGTTGAAAATGAACAGAATGCTCAACGACCCAGTGAATTGTTTCTAGATAAAAGTGATAATGAGGTAAGAAACACAGAGGGAGCACAAGTGGCAGAGGATGAATCAGAAGAAGATAATGGTGATGAAAAAGAAAGGGTCAAGTCTGTGTCTATAATGAAGCCAAAGAGTCGAGTTGATATTGATAGGTAGAATATCATTGGTGATCAGACAGCTCCAGTTCAGACTCGAAGAATGAAATCATTATAGAAAACATTGTTTTTATCTCAGGTGGAGCCGAAATGTTTTTTTGATGCAGCTGAAGATGATAACTGGGTTCAGGCTATGAATGAAGAGCTTGATCTGATTGCGAAGAACAAGACATGGGAGATTGTTTCGAGGCCAACAGACAGAAATGTCATCAGGACTAAATAGTTCTATCAGAACAAGGTGAATGAAGATGGCACAATGATTCGTAACAAAGCATGTCTAGTGTGTAGGGGATACTCCCAGATAGAGGGAATAGATGATGATGAGAAATTTTCACCGGTTTCATGGCTGGAGACAATCATATTATTTTTGGCCATAGTAGTGAAAATAAAGTTCAACGTGTTCCAGGTGGATGTAAAATCTATATTCATGAATGGTTTTCTAGAAGAAAAGGTTTATAATGAGAATCCAGATGTTTTTCTTATTCATGAGGATGAAAACAAAGTTTGTAGGCTGAAGAAGGCGTTGTATTGGCTGGAACAAGCACCAAGAGCATGGTACTCAAGGCTTGATCAGTACTTGAAGAAGCTTGGTTTCTAGCATGGGGGAGTTGATTACAATATTTATTTTAGCAACAATAGTAATCAAAGGATTATGGTGTTGGTTTATGTCGATGACATAATATTTGGCGGATCAGATGAAGCTCGGTGAAAACAATTTTCCGAATTCATGAAAAATAAGTCTGAAATGTCAATGATTGGTGAGATAATGTTTTTCCCTGGTCTACAGGTGACACAAGGAAGGAATGGAACATTCATTTCTCAATCCAAATATTCCAAGGAGGTTTTAAGAAGGTTTGGTATGCAGAATTCCAAGGAATTGAAGACTCTGGTTGCTACCCGGATGAAATTATCAAAAGATAAGGATTGTAAGGCAGTTAATATCACATAATAAAGGAAAATCATTGGAAGTTTATTGTTCATGACCGTGAAAAGGCCTGATATTTTTTTCACCACATGCAAATAAGCGAGATATCAGAGTAATCCTAAGGAAATCCACATGCTTGTAGTGAAAAAAATATTTCGGTATATCAAAGGAAACGTGGATTTCGGACTGATGTATAATGAAAAATCTCAATCATTGTTATTGGGTTACACAGATGCAGATTGGGCCCGATCAGCATATGACAAAAAATCAATGTCAGGAGGTACATTCTATCTTAGTGGATTGTTTATTTCTTGGATAAGAACGAATCAAGATTGCATTTAATTGAGCACCGTGGAAGCTGAGTATATTGTAGCCACACAATCATGCACACAGTTATTGTAGATGAAGCAACAGCTTGATGATATGGGAGTTTAAGTAAAGTCTCCGATCGGAATCTAGTGTGATAACTCAAGTGCTATAAATCTCAGAACAAATCTCTTCCATCACTCAAGGACAAAGCACATTGAGATAAATTATCATTTTATCAAGGAGAAAGTTGAGCAGGGAATCGTGAAGTTGGAGTATGTGCCTACAGAGCTACAGGTTGCAGACATTCTGACAAAGGCCTTACCCAAGGAAGCTTTTGAGAGGCATCGACTGGCTCTGGGAGGTCATTCGACTCCCCACACATAAAAGCGTGTGGATGTGGGACCATAACCTCCATTTCCCTTAGGTATGATGTGTTTTTCCCAAATGTGCTGATATGTGTTCTTAATCTGTTACATCCTGGAAAGGAGTGACCTTTGTGTCCATAGACAAAGGGGGTGAAAATAGTTATTGGTCAAGGGGGGATAGTGTGGCTATTTGAAAAATCATGAATGATATGGGGAGAAGGTGACAGGTGCAGCAGCGAGATAGGGGGAGCAATGAGAAAGGGGGAGCATATTAAATCTGACGATACTAGAAGTGATTGATAAAAGAATAGATATAATGACAGTTGAAGATTGTGATAAAATCAAACGAGTGGTGTTGGAATGTGGTAAGAATGTTTCAAACATATCGGTTTCAGTTTGTTGTCAACAGTGGGTGTTAGAGTTGGGGTGATTCATTGATTAACATTTCATTTACTCTTGTTTCTCATGACGAGCATTGCTCATGTGGGATTAGAATATGTATTGAGTGAATCCTTGATCGCTATCAGAATCGCAATAGGTGAATGGTGGCTGATAAATTAATGATGTATCTTTTTATGGAAGAGTTGTCAACAAACCCAAAGGGGGAGATTGTTGGGGTAAAATCCCTAAAGGTATCATTGATGCATTTTTTAGGTGATTGTGTTTGTTGAAAATGTGGTCATCAGTGTTGTGATTGTTGACAAAGAAAAACAATGACATAAAAATTTGTTGAAAAAGGGGATTTCATGGTGGACTGTCGAGTTCAAGTGTTATGGTCAAAGATCAATGTTTGATTCAAGAACATCGAAAAAGGGATGGATGATATGGAGGCGGTACAAAAAGAATAGATACAAGGTGGTTCCATTTTCCAATGTTTTTCAAATTGTTGGGCATGAAGATCGACAAATGAAAAAAGTGGTTTTTGGAAAATGGGCGCGCGCCATGTACATGAAGGAGAGGAAACTTGTGCGTCTAATGTTTTTCAATATCAGAGGGTCAGAATATGGCAAAGGAAAGGGGGTCCTGTAGGTATTGGTGTTGTCACGCAGGTGACTTGCGTACCGAGAAAGGACCAGCACACTGGTGCCTAGGAGGTTTGCAAAGTTGCACGCCATTTGTTTTTCAAGATTAGATCTTCGAAATGTGGCATAGGAAATAGGGTCACGAAGGTGTCTTGCAGGGGAAGAAACATGCCCGCTGGGACTTGCGCGCTGAGTGTAGACTTGCGCGCCGCCGTATAGGTCGACCAAATGCCTATAAATATAGGACCACCTCTCTTCATTTATAACAGAGTTCAACACTTAGAAAAATCAGAGCTCCCATCGCGCTGGTGTGGTGGTCGCGCAGGTGGTGAGTGTTCGCATAGGTGTACTTTCACGCCAGTGTTTGAAGTTGCGCTCCGGTTTGAACTTGCGCACCAATATTGGCTTGGGTGTAAAAGGTATTGAGTCGCACAGGTTTGGAGTTGCAGAGGATTGTGCCACGCAGGTGGTAGAGGCAGACCTGCGCACCAGTTGTGTCCTACGTGCCGATACTTGCGCGCCGGGTTAGACCTGCGTGCCAAGTAAGGTTGATTCCCCGACAGAGTTTTCATGCTGCGTGAAAGCTGGAAGTTTTCCCAATACCTTCGGTGAAAAGAGAGATTAATCTATGGGTGAAAGTTGGAATTCAACAGAGCATACACATACAACAGAGGATGTATTCATTAGAGATAATGAAGAGACCTACAGGTCTGTAAACTATGAGTGGATCCTTTCTGGGGCAGTGAGTAGAGGAAGAGGAAGAATGTGATCCTCTCCACTGATAGTGATCCAGATAGAGAGAAATAGGGAGTGACCATTGGTAATGTAGTGAGATTACCATAAACTTTGTAAAGCCAGTGAGCCTGGGACAAAGTGACTATGCCCGTACCTTGTAATCAATAGCTAGTAACGTTTTGTGGAATTTGGTACGACCGACAACTTTTCGGCGTATTCTCCTTGGATGTAGCCCTTAGCAGTGAACTAAGTAAAAATATCTATGCCCTGTGCATGCTTTAATTTAGATTTATATTTTTTAATAGGAAAGGGAGAGAATATTGTTTTTCTTAACAACGAAACAAGATCAGAACGGGCTTTATTTTTAAATTAGTCATACCATGATTCACCCCCCCTATCAGGGTACTCAACCTTGTGGACTTAAAAATTGGTATAAGAGGGAAATGATGATATTTTTTCTTCTCTCAAGGGAGGTCACTAATCATAAAGGGATTCCAATATTCGATGGATTTAATTATCAGATATGGATGAATCGAATGCAACACTATTTCCGATCTTTGGGAATGTATATGTTTTCAGCATCTATGCATGGCATCAAAGTGGATATTAATAGTGGTGCATTATCAGAAGTAGAACATCGAGAGTTGGATTCTGATTCCAAAGCAATCAATGCCTTAGGGGTATCCCCTTCCAATCCCATATATACAAAGGTGATGTCATGAAAACATCACATTCCATGTGGGAAAATCTTTTGAATATATATGAAGGGGATACAAAGGTTAGAGAGGCAAAGGTGCAAGTGTTGTGCATAATGTATGAAGATCTAAGAATGAACCCAAATGATTCTATTGATGTATTCATTGACTCGGTAAATGTTGTGGTAGAAGACATGTGAGGTCTTGGTGAAATTATCGAAGGCATATAAATTGTGAAGCGCATCTTGAGAAAACGTCCACCTCAGTTCAATCTGAAAGTTTCTGTTTTTGAAGATAAAGACCCAAAAGAATTGACATTGGATAACCTGCACAGCACCCTTGTTGCATATGAAATGAGAAATGATGATAATGATGCTGGGGAAAAGGGGAAATCCAAAGAGGTGGCATTTAAGGCCATGAAGAAGCTCACCATTGAATATTCTCAGGAGGAAGAAGAGACATATGAGGTAATGTCATTCCTCTCCACAATCCTTCAAAGAGGAAAAGGAAAGTTCAAAGGGAAACTACTTCTTTCATGATTTAGATGTGGAAAGTTTGGACATATCGCAACAAGATGCCACAAAATATTTCAAGAAGAAAATGATAAAGATGATGTTGAAATTACCAAGAAGAAATATTCAGCCTATTTGAAAGGGAAGAACCAGTTCAAGAGAAATTTCATTAAGAAGAAGAATCTTCTTTCACAAGAAAAAGATAGTTCAGATGAGTATGAGTTTGAAGAGGTTGAGGAGATTGAAAACTTCATAGATCATGGATAAAATGCTATGGTGGCAGTCATCAGTAGTTCTCATGAAAAAGAAGAAACTAACGCTGGAGGAGAATAAGAAGAAGTTTAAGGAGGATTTGATATGGAAGCCTAATTAGAAGCATCTCTTGAAGAGATAGACGTTGTGAAAGCCAAAATGAAGAAATCCAACAAAGTGGTTCGTGATGCCAAACTCTATATAAAACAACAGAATGAAGAAAATTAGGAGCTGTTAAAAGAAATTGAAAGACTAAAATCCTCAACACCCGAGAGCTCAGAAAATATTGTTGAGTATAAGCTTAAAATTGAGGAACAAAAGAATGAAATTTATTGTTTGACTAACACAGGAAAGGAGTAGGTCAAACATATCAAAGATCTTGTAGAAGAATTTGTCAGTCTGGGACAAAATATAAAGGATCAAGAAAAACATTTCACCTCTGATGTGATTTAAAGAAATCAGGTCATTCCAAATACTGAAAAGGTGAAAGAGGAGCCTAGTTGTTCAGTAGGAAAGAAGCATAAAGTGATCTCAAATGTTAAGGCTGATTCAGGGCTTGATAAGAAGCAAAAATCTGTGGCAATTGAAGTCATAACGCAAGAAACCGTCCTAAAATTGAATGTTGATTTGGGCACAAAGCAGAATCAGAATATTCAAAGATCCCAAGGGGAAACTCGTAGTATTGAAGTAACTTGAAGGATTTCACCTTATATCAAGTGTTATTTTTGTGGGAAGATGGGAAATTTACAATATGTGTGTTCCATATCCAAGAGATATAGAATGGAATAAGAACATTTGTGGTATCCAAATAGAGAATGGTTTTCCAGAACATATATTGTAGGTGCTTGTTTTTGGTGTGGTGGATTTGGGCACATGGCTAGGTACTGCACTTTGACCATATAGAGAAATGTGCCAAAGTAGAATCAAAATGTTCACATGCAACAGATCAATAAACTAACATGTGAGTTAAAAATGCAGAACAAATTTATGGATTTGAAAGATAGAGCCGGTCTATCATACTCTGAGAAATAACAGATGTCTCAATCCATGCTGAGTGTGAATGCAAAAGTATGGACCAAGAAGAAGAAAAATTAGAAGGCAGTGGTGGCATAAATTTCCTTTAAGGAATCAGATCGCTTTGGTGTATGGATCCTTAATAGTGGTTTCACTTCTCACATGACAGGTAATAAGTATTTTGTTACAGGAATAAAATAGGACAAAGAAGGAGTTGTCAAATTTGTAAACCATGAATTCCTGAAGATTGTTGGCTCAGGAAAATCCATGTTTGGGGGAAAAGAAATGAGTCGTACTGATTTCTTGGTTGTAGAGGGTCTTAGTCATAACTTGCTCAGTCTCAGTTAACTATGTGACTCTTGGAACTCAATTTGATTTACCAAGAAGATGTGTGTTTTGGAAAGAAAATATGGATCAGTTGTTCTATAGGGAAAAATGACAAAGGGAAATATTTACCTTGTAGGTGGGGAAGACGATACGTGCCTTTTATCCAGAGAGTAAGAAAACCAGTTGTGTCATAAGTGACTTGGTCATCTATGCCAACCACCCATGGAAGATCTGGTAAATTGTGATACTGCTAGAGACCTTCCCAAACTATCGCGTGATCGCACTCATATGTGTGATGCATGCCATCAAGGGAAGATCACTAGAAAGAAATACAGGATAATGGAATAGAAATCAACTAGAGTACTCGAATTGGTGCATGCTGATGTATGTGGACCTATCTAACCACGATCTATATATGGGAACAGGTACTATGTTATTTTCATTGATGATTATAGTAAAATGGCTTGGGTATTTGTCATTACCCATAAGACAGAGGTGTTCAGTTACATAAAGCAGTATAGGAGGGAATCAGAAAGGATTCTTGGGAAGAGAATTCAACAGTTCTGTAATGATAATGGTATGAAATTTATAAACAGTCATGTCGAAAACTATCTCGAGAAACATGGGATAAGGCACCAAGTTTCATCAGTGAGAACTCCCCAATATAATGGATTATTTGAGAGGAGAAATCAGATCAACAAAAACATGTCCAGAACTATTCTTATTGAAAAGGACCTACCAAAGAAATTTTGGAAGGAAGTAGTTTTGACATCGATCTATATTTTGAACAGGTCTCTATTGTGTCCGAAGGAAGGGAAGTTTCCATATGAAATGTGGTACAGAAAGAATCCAACAATGAAATACTCTCGAATCATTGGGATTAAGTGCTTTATTATCCACAATGAAAATCACAGGAAGTTTGAGTCACAAGGATATGAGGGGATATTCCATGGATACTCAGGGAAAAGCAAGTCATGTAAATGTTTCAACAAAAGGATGGGAAAAATTGTTGAGAACAATGATGTCACTATAGTTGAAAATGAACAGAATACTCAACGATCCAGTGAACAGTTTCTGAATGAAAGTGATGTTGAGGTAAGCAACACAGGGGGAGCATAAATGGCAGAGGCTGACTCAGAAGAAGATACTGATTATGAAAAAGAAAGTGTCAAGTCTGTGTCTGCAAGGAAGCCAAAGAGTCGAGCTGAAATTTATATGCAAAATATCATTGGTGATCAGACGGCTCCAGTTCAGACTCGAAGAATGAAATCATTATTGAAAACATCATTTTTATCTCAGGTGAGCAGAAATGTTTTTTTGGTGCATCTGAAGATGAAAATTGGGTTCAGGCTATGAATGAAGAGTTTGATCAGATTGCGAAGAACCAGACATGGGAGATTGTTTCGAGGCCAGCAGACAAGAATTTCATCGGGACTAAATGGGTCTATCACAAAAAGATGAATGAATATGGAAAAGTGATTCGGAACAAAGCACAGCTTGTGTGCCTGTGATACTCCCAGATAGAGGGAATAGATTTTGATGATACATTTGCACCGGTTGCAGGGCTGGAGACAATAAGATTATTTTTGGCCATAGTTGTGCAAAGAAAGGTCAAAGTGTTCCAGATGGATGTCAAATCCACATTCTTGAATGGTGTTCTGGAAGAGGAGGTTTATATTGAGCAGCCAGATGGAATTCTCATTCCTGAGGATGAGAACAAAGTTTTCATGCTAAAGAAGGTGTTGTATGGGATGAAACAAGCAACAAGAGCATGGTACTCAAGGCTTGATCAGTACTTGAAGACGCTTGGTTTCAAGTGTGGGGGAGTTGATTACAATCTCTATATCAGCAACAATAGTAATGAAAGGATGATGGTGTTGATTTATGTTGATGACATAATATTTTGCGGATCAGATGAAACTCAGTGAAGAAAATTTTCTAAATTCAAGAAAAATGAGTTTGAAATGTCAATGATTGGTGAGCTAACGTTTTTCCTTGGTCTACAGGTGACACTAGGAAGGAATGGAACATTAATTTCTCAATCCAAATATGACAAGGAGGTTTTAAGAAGGTTTGGCATGGATAATTCCAAGGAGATAAAGTCTCTGGTTGCTACCCGGATGAAATTATTTAAAGATGAGGATGGAAATGCAGTTAATATCACAGAATATAGGCAAACCATTGGAAGTTTGTTGTACTCGACCGCAATAAGGTCTGATATTATTTTCTCCACATGCCAACCAGCGATATATCAGAGTAATCCCAAGGAAAGATACATTCTTTCAGTGAAAAGAATACTTCGGTATATTAAAGGCACCATGGATTTCAGTCTGAGGTATAATGAAAAATCTCAATTAGTGTTATTGGGTTACACATATGTAGATTGGGTCGGATCAGCAGATGAAAGAAAATCAACGTCACGAGGTGAATTCTATCTTGGTGGATTGTGTATTTATTGGCTAAGCAAAAATAATGATTTAATTTCATTGAGCACCGCGGAAGCTGGGTATATTGTAGCCACTCAAGCATGCACACAGTTATTGTGGATGGTGCAGTAGCTTGACGATATGGTAGTTGAAGTGAAGACTCTAATCGGAATCCAGTGTGATAACTCAAGTTCTATAAATCTAAAAAAAATTCCATCACTCAAGGACAAAGAACATTGAGATAAAGTATAATTTTATCAAGGATAAAGTTGAGCAGGGAATCGTGAAGTTGGAGTATGTTCCTACAGAGCTACAGGTTGCAGAAGTTCTGAAAAGGCCTTACCCAAGGAAGATTTTGAGAGGCATCGACTGGATCTGGGAGTTCAGTCGACTCCCCGCACTTAATAGAGTGTTTATCTGGGCCCATAACCTCCCTCTCCCTGATCTATGATGTGTTTTTCCCAAATGTGATGATATGTGTTCTCTTCTCTGTTACCGCCTGCAAAGGAGTGGCCTTTGGGTTTGTTGATAAATGGGGATAAAATAGTGATTGGTCAAGGGGGAGATAGTGTGGCTATTTGAAAAAATCATGAATGATATGGGGAGAAGTGGACAGGTGTATCATCGAGATAGGGGGAGCAATGAGAATGGGGTAGCGTATTAAATCCGATGATACTAGAAGTGATTGATCAAAGAATAGATATCACGACAGTTGAGTATTGTGATAAAAGAAAACGAGTGGTGTTGGAATGTGGTAGGAATATTTCCAACAAATTGGTATCATTTTGGTGTCAAAAGTCGGTGTCAGATATGGAGTGATTCATTGATGAATTTTTCATTTACTCTTGTTTCTCACGCTGGGCATTGCTCATGTGGGCTTAGAGTATGTGTTGAGTAAATCCTTGATCGCTATCAGAATTTCAATAATTGAATGGTGGATGATGAATTAACTATTTAAATTTTTATGGAAGAGTTGTCAACAAACCCAAATGAGGAGTTTGTTGGGAAAAAATCCCTCAAGGTATCATTAAATCATTTTTGAGGTGATTGTGTTTGCTGAGAATGTGTTCATCAGTGTTGTGAATGTTTACAAAGAAAAACAATGACATAAAAATTTGTTGACAAAGGGGATTTCATTGTGGAATTTCGAGTTCAAGAGCTGTGGTCAAAGATCAATGTTAAATTCTAGAACGTTAAAAAAGGGATGGATGATCTGGAGGCGGTACAAAAAGAACAGATACAAGGTGCTGCTGTTTTCCAGTGTTTTCCAAATTGTTGGTCCTGAAAATCAACAAATGAAGAAAAGTGGGTTTTGGAAAAAGTTCTTAGATGCCATGTACTTGAAGGATAGGAAACTTACATGCCTAATGTTATTCAATATCAGAAGGTAAAAATGTGGCAAAGGAATGAGGGTCGTGATAGTATTGGTGTTGTCTCGTAGGTGACTTGCATGCCCAGAAAGGAACTACCTGCTGGTGCCTAGGAGGGTTAGAAAGTTGCACGCCATTTGTTTTTCAAGATTAGATTTTTGAAATATGGAAAAGGAAATAGGGTCGCGCAGGTGTCTTGTAGGGGAAGAAACCGACAAGCCTAGAATTGCGCATTGAGGGGATACTTGCATTCCTCCATGTAGGTTGACCAATTGCCTCTAAATACCGGGACAACCCTCCTCATTTCTAACGAAGTTCAAAACTTAGAAAAATTAGAGATCCCGTCATGCTGGTGTGGTGGTCGCGCAGGTGGTGTGTGGTCATGCAGGTGGACTTTCGTTCCAGTGTTTGATGTTGCGCGCCTGTTGGTAGTTTCACGTCAATATTTTCTTGGTCGTAAAAGGGATTGAGTCGTGCAGGTTTGGAGTTGTAGAAGATTGTGTCACGCAGGTTGTAGAGGCAGACCTGCATGCCAGTTTTGACCTGCGCGCTGATACTTGCGCGCCAGGTTGGACTTGTGCGCCATGTAAGGTTGATTCCTTGGAAGTGTTTTCAGGTTGTGTGGAAGATGAATGTTTTCCCGATACCTTCGGTGCAAATAGATATTCATCTATGGGTGAAAGTTGGACTTCAATAGAGAATCCACATACAATAGAGGATGTTTTCATTAGAGATAATGAAGAGACCTACAAGTCTATAAACTATGTGTGGATACTTTCCGGAGAAGTGGGTAGAGGAAGAAAAAGAAGGTGATCCTGTCCACCGATAGTGAGCTAGAGAGATAGAAACAGGGAGTGAACCTTGGGAATGTAATTAGCTTACCCTAAACACTGTAAAGGCAGTGAGCCTGGGACAGAGTGACTGTGCCCGAACCTTGTAATCCACAGCTAGTGAAGTTTAATGGAATTTGGTACGACCAAAAACTTATCGGTGTATGCACCTTGGACGTTGCCCTTAGCACTGAACCAAGAAAAAATTGACGTGTCATGTGAATGTTTTACTTACTATTTATATTGTGCAAAAGGAAAGAGAGAGAAGATTTTTTTTCATAATAATGAAAAAAGATCAGAACGAGATTTATTTTTAAATTAGTCATACCCTGATTCACCCCCCATATCAGGGTACT
Source organism: Viscum album (assembly GCA_963277665.1). Lineage (NCBI taxonomy): Eukaryota > Viridiplantae > Streptophyta > Magnoliopsida > Santalales > Viscaceae > Viscum > Viscum album. Next base: position 981,813,137 of record OY728126.1, read on the forward strand.
CAGCCTTGTGGACCTAAAAATATTCATGATATAACATGTCAAAGGCTAATTATATACACCACACAAAAAAAATAAGTGGTAAATAAATCATATATCTCACAGAAGTAAAAGTGAGAGGAGAAACCTCATACAACTTGAGTAACATTGGAATATTGAAACATATAAAATAATAACATAAATTAAATATGTTAACATATTTAAATAATTTAAATTAATTATATAACTTTTCATAGGTCAGTATATACACCACACAAAATAATTGAGTGGGAGATATGGAATGTATCTCATAGAAATAAAGTGAGATGAAATTCACTTACCTTATGCTATCTATAGATGAACATGAATTAAACACTTATATAATGGTTTTAAGAAATTTATCAACATATATCATAAACTTATTCAAATTTATTATATAATACAATATCTTATTATATTATTTTATCACCCGTTTGTTGATAATATTTTGTTATTACCCCTGTTTCTGGTGTTAACCACTTCATTTTTATATGCATGTATGGTCATGTAAGTTTTTTATTATTCATAGGATATATTTTCATAATATAAATTATTATATTTTGTTAATAAATACTATATTCACTCACCTTATACATTTTTTATAATCATTCTTGAATGGTAACGTGGAGAATGAATCTTATTGCATCGTGGAGACGGTAGGTCATACGTATGCACAAGCGACGGTATCATTCCCTTAATGGTAAAGTGGAAAGAAATTGGATAGTATATTAATTATAAAGAATAAATAACATGTCATATATATAATTTATCTCCATTATATTCATCATTATACCCATTCAAATATAGTCGTGATGGAAAACAGATTAAACCACAACGTGGAGAGGGTATGTCATACCTATGCATGTGTGGTGAGATTGTTTTTTATAGGATGTATAAAAAGAGGATTATGGTTTTACCATTATAATAATAACATATCTAAATATATTATAATATACGTATTAAAATATTTTGGAAAAAACTTTTTAATTATTAAGTAGAAGATGAAATGAGCCTAAATGAATTGGTAAAACAATTACCCCTTCTTTAGTGGACTTTATTTGGATCTCTTCATAAATACACTATCGTTGATATTTTGAGAACAAAATAACCTCTAAAATGTGTAAAAATAACTTTAAAATAAAAATGGTTAGGTATTGGTAGATATATAAGGCTCAATGTGGTGTGAGGAGGTGATGGAGGAGGTGACCTTTTATAAATGAGGTGAGGGGTACTTTAGAAAACACTCAAAATATTCAATTAATATAAATTAATTTTAAATTAAAAATGTATAAAATATGAGTTTTTAGAAGATAATATATGTATGTGTTTAAATTATCTCTACCAAAAAAAATTAGACATGTTTAGGTCCAATTATTATTCTTATCTTTTGTATTTAACCCTTAGTTAATCCCTTTAAGTCTTAATATGTCATCTTGTCTTTTTAATCTTTAAGAGTTAATATAGTTACTATAAAATGCCAAAAAGAACCACAAATAGATAGTCTATAATATATATAAGATTTTTCTAGTCATTTGGATGAATTTAATATTTTTTTAATTTTATATCATTTAATTAAATATTTTTTATTTTAAAGAATCATCTATGTCAATTTTGATACTATTCAATATTTGTCTTTTTAAAAATATCATAAAAACTTGATAACAAAGAAAAAACAATACTAATATATCACAAACATATCAAATTTATCTATAAAAATATTGGATTTCATTAATTATGTTAAATTATATTTATTTTAATATTTTTAATATTTTTTTGATATTTTTATTAATTAAACAACTACTACATCATCATTGTGTCACCAGTTTTATTAATTATTTTATCATTAAAATTTATAAATAAATTATAATGATGTAGATTAACATTTTATCTTTAAAATTACTATTTATAATCTAGTTTCTCGTTTTTATATCCCTATATTAAAAATTATTTAGTTATTAGAATTATTAGTATGATATATTTAACTTATCTTAAATAAAATAAAATAAATGTCATATTCATACCCAAGTGGAATAAAAGGTCATAACTTCTTCCTAATGATTATTTTTGGTGAAAGCCACCAATACAATGAAATTAGGAAAAGTTTTAGTGTAATTTTATAGTATTATAATATTATTTTAACCATTAATTACCTATTTTACCCTTAACCTTGGTAAATAAAAATTTACTAAATTTACGATTCATAATATACAAAAAATTTAGTTGAACCTATTAGACTCTAAATATAATACTAATTTCAACCATGTTTTTACTTTTTTCAAAATTAAATTCACTGAATTGCATTTATTAAGTTTAACACACTTCCTACAGACGTGGCGAGAAGGTGGGTAAAAGGAAACATTCAAAAGTTCAATAAGTTTATATATATAATTTCAATATAAAAAATATTCCAATTACGTAAATTATATTAAATTATATGTAAATAATCTAATTATACTTTAAAACCCTTGAAATATATAATTTAACATTATAAAGAAATATGATGAAATTTTTTTTTCAATTAAAATGCATTATTTTTTCACTATTCAAAAAAATTAAAACTTATTAGTAAATTACCAAAAAATCAACCGATGTAAATTTTTATATTACTATTTAAAATAAGAAGTTTATTATTCCAAATAAATTATATAAAAGTGAAAAAGATGGATTTAAATTAGGTTTTCAATTAAAAGGCGTTAAAACTACTTTAATAAAAATATAAGTTTTTATTTGTAATATTGGGTTCATCAATATCGTATACCTATGAAATATATTGTATGATTGAAAAAATATAGAGATTATATATATAACATATAAATTTATAACTTTATTTCTCTAAAATTTTAATAATTTAATAAACTATAAGAAATGTGACTAAATATTGTTTTGTTTAAACTTGATGTTGTGTGCATTGTAAGATGTAAATAAAATTAAATTTACGATAAAAGGATGATAGGATAATTTCTTAGGGTGTTAGATTGGTCAAATACTCTAAATTGGAAATGAATATTCTAAAGTATCGATAATGACTATAAAACTAAGATATTATTGATTGCTTCAACTCATAAAGTGCCTTCCGAAACAAATTATTTTTCTCATCTTCATTGATAAGAAATACATCTATATATTCACTATAGGTTTCTTAATCAAATAAACCATTTAATAATTTTTATTTGATATAAATTGGGTGTACATTGAACCGATTTCATACCACTATGACCATGAAAAACTAAATTTTTTCAAATCTATCCATAGGAGTAAAAATATCATCCATGTCAATTCCTTCAATATAATAATAATCTTTACACATAAGACATTCCTTATTTGAATTAATTTTATTTCTTCATTTAGTTTGTTTTGGAAAACCAATGGTTTTCAAAAACATTCTTGTCCTCTAATCTTAAAAAATATTTTCAATTCATATTCTTATCAATTGGGTTATGATTTTTTTTACTTCCATGACTCGTACATAGCAGTCCTACTATAACTATTAAGATCTGCTTCTCATAGGAGTGAGTTTTATTATAGATAATTTAACCTTTATGTTTTCACTAGATCTATCCTGTCACTAATTTTTTTTCATTATCAATTTTATCCTTGATTATTGTATTCCTCACCACTATTAATCTTCTATAATCATCCTCATCATTGATTTCCTTTTTACTATCAACACTAGATCCTTGTGCTCCCACTAAGCTGCTCAAATTGGGATCAATTTGTTATATCATTTCTTTATTATTTTGTTTCAAATATTAAATTTTTATACCATAATTAAATTTTTTATTTTTATAAATTTTCCATTCCATTTATTGAAATATTAGTATGAATTTTTATTTAATGAGTAACAAAGAAATGTTTTTTCATCTCTTTAAGATTCAGGAATCCTATGGTTATTCTCTTTATTGATAGTAGGGAACTTAATTATGAATATTCAAATATATTTCAATGATGGGTCCTTTATTTTCCATATATCATATGGATTTTTTTCTTCACCTTAACATAAATAATCTCTATTTTTTATATAGACTACTGTCATGGTCACTTCCTTCCCAAAAATCAAATACAATACTTTCTAAATTAACTACATTTGATCTATGTTATTTATAAGCCAATTTCTTCTCTAAAAAATAGAAGTTTTGTTTATGATATTTCACTTTTGATAATTAATGACCTATCCTATGCTTCTTGAGATAGACCTCCTTTTGACTTTCGGTAAACCCCATGCCATAATTAGTTCCAAATTTATGAGTTATTAGTCTAAAAATATTCTCCTACAATTTCTACTAACATGTTATGAAATTTAACACTTCATATTTTTATCTGATCACCATCAATCATTCCATTCTACTATTTTTATAAATTAATATCACATAATAACACATGTTATTAATAGATATTATTGTTTTCACACTATAATCATCAACTTTAACCAACATGATCAACTATGATTACATGTTATATTTAATCTTATATATCATTTGAATAATCATTTACTTTTTAAAAACATCACACATGAGATTATGATTACATATAAGTTTAGGGATATCAAAAACATACTCATATTTTTACCAAAGTTTCCATGAAATTTTTAATCAAGTGGTGAATACTTTTATAGAACAAGTTGTTTTCACCCCATTGGACATGAAGCACATGTTTTATTTTCTATAAAATAAATTATAATTACCTTTGATTATTTTACCATGCTCCACAATTACACATTATTTTTCATTTATAGTAAAAAAATTAGTGAAACTTATGCATGAATCAAATTACATAAATGTATTACACATATAAGATTGTGACCAAGGATTTTAGCTACTAATACATCCATATCCCATATTTACTACCACCAATTGTGAATTTCTCAAAGACAATAATCTTTAAGACTTTATCATTTCCAAATCTTGGGAATGATTTTTTTTCAAACTAGGTGTGAATGATAATATACTGTTCTTATATCATATGAGAATTATATCCACATTCTAGATTCCATAATATAACATGATGCATTTTTAATAAAATTTTACATTAACTGCTTTATCATATTTTTTATTGACACCCACTATTTTACCATCTTGATTGGTCAATATTCTTATTCCTATTTTGTATATGATGGATCAAATTAATATTTCAAAGATAAAAAATTGATTATTATTTTTATCTCACCTGTTGAACCTCTCAACTATTAATAATTTTCATATTCAGTCTCCCTTAGAACACTCCTTCATATCCATGATGACAAATACATGGATTTTCATTCCTATCATCCACACAAAATATAGTAGTCATCAAAAAAATATTATGTTTATTTATTTCTTATTTTATATCACCATTTTTTCTAATTCCTTAAATGGAATCTTAGTTATGAAGACATGATGTTTTTATTCCTCTTCTTTATATAATAATAACACCTAATTTGTTTTGTGCATTGTTATGTATCTCTGTTGATTCCTTAACAATATTTTGTGTCTTTTGAGTGTCACCAAAATATATATTCCTCCTTTTAGTGGGTGTTTTTAGTTTAACATAAACCAGGATTATATTTTTTTAATGACCAAGATCCAATAAATGCTTTCCTTCATTTTTGAGGCATTTATTTTCTATAAATTTCTCTTACTTATCTAGGGGATCTCTATGATTTTTCTTCACTTTATCTATATCATCAACAATATAATTTTTCGATTACATATTGTGAGTCTAGAGTCTCTCTTGATCTTTAATCATTATTTATAAGATTATGATTTATCCTTTAAGACCCTAGATTGATTTGTATCAATATTTAAATTTTCTAATCCAAATATCAATAATATAGGAATACTCTACAAATTTGAGCTTGATTTCATTAAATTTCATAGAATTTTTGGGATTTTTATAATTGAAACATTATATTTCTTGCTTAAAATTAACTCTCTTATTTTTTATTCAGTATGTAGTGTTGGGATACATGAACCACTCCATTTGAGTTTTTTCCTTTTTTCCATCTAAATGTCTATTTCATAAATTCTACACTATAAATAAAAATTTAGGTATACTCTACCCTTGAATTAATGTAATAAACATACCCATTGTCCTATAATTTTGGTTTCTTTATGATAACCAAAAGGCCATATTTTTTGAGTTCTTTATATTCCTCTCTCTCTTCTATTTTTTTTTCTCAGATAACATATTCTTTTATAGAAAATCTTTATTTATTAATTTTATTAATGATAAATCCTCTTGAAATTAATATCATTTGAATATTTATTCATTACAATATTATCATCATCATTGTTACAAAATAAATGGGACACTAATTAGTAATGTGTTGAACCATTCTACATCAAAAAAATTAGAGGATTCTTCCCCTTGATTATTCCTTTTCCAATTTTCATATTTGGGGAAAGTAATGACATGGCTTCATACACCACAATTTCATCATCGTTGTCCTTCACCGAGAGATTATTAATTTCCTTTAACACCACTTCATTATATTTTTTCTTACCCAATGGATTATTTTCAATAGTCATAATCTCATATATAATGAGATCTCAACAATAAATATCTTATGTAACTAAATTATAATCCATATCCTTGAGAAACAAAACATTTAGATTTAATTGAGGTGTAAACCTTCGTAGAAAATGAATAAATAACTTTATATTATTAATGGTTTCTCTGATTCTATATATGTAATTCAAAACCACATTCACTAAATCAAGGAACATATCAATTGATTCATTCAAGTTCATTCTCAAATCCTTATACATGTTCTATAGAACCACAAATTTATATTTATGTATTTTCTAGTCACTTAAAACGATGTTTAGTAACTTTTTACACATGGATTATAAGGATTTAAATGAAATGGAATTTTCACACATTAATCGTACAAATCCCCGTAGCACATTCTTTATGTTGGCATCAACATCCATCTCTTTACGATCTATTTTAACAAATATTCAATTTCATTATTGATCATAATTACCTGTATGTAATCCACATACACATCAATGTACAATGATCCAAAGTAGTGTTGTATCCACTTCTTCAAATTTTTGATGTTTTTTTCATCAAATACAGGGAAATTTTTTGTTGAAAACCACTGCCATGGATTACAAATAGAGAATATCACTTTTAATCAAACCTTGCATTGTGATACCACTTGTTGGTATTATACATGGAAGTTACCCTTAATGAGGTTAGGGAGGGGTGAATAAGTGTTTGTTCATTTCAAATTTACATTACTAATGATATATTTTATGTAATTAAGAAGAACAAACTTCTATTCATGATGATGAATATGAAAGTGAAAAAGTATATAAGTGTAATTTAAATGATTTTTCATAGTTCACCAACACTATGATATATTCTGTAAAATATACAAGGTGATAAAATAGGTTACCAAAATACAATATTTTCCCTAGTTTATTATTTCTAATTCAGAGTATTCTCAAAAACCCTCTATATTTATAACCCAAACATTTAGAATTCACTACTCTCCTCACGTAGAAAGAACACACTTCTCCTCCAAGAGATTCTTTGATAATCCATGAACCAAAGATGATAATAACACCAATATATGTATAGAAATTTTCTTAACATTAATCTAGTTGTTGAAAATCCATGAATTCTTATTGAGATGAACTCTTATTTCTCTTCATTTTATTCCAATTTTTTTTGGAATTCCCCTCTTTCTCCCTCTGTCTCTGTTTCTTCAACATAAATCTCTAATATTTTTTTCTCCTTTTTTCTAAGAATATATCTCTAATATAATAAGAGAAACTAAAAATTTTCCCTCAATAATTTATTTATTTTATATTTAAAATAATAATAAAAATATTTATAAATGTCTTCTAAATTCAAGTCAACTACTTTTAGAAATGATTAACTTAAACTCCCCAAGATATTAGATCTTTTAAAATCAATAAATCTATCTGACTCAACATCAACATGATGTGATGAAAATAATTATTACATAATATACATGTATTTTTAAAATCACGTTTCAACTGACTTGTACTATGATATTTAAGGCATTATCTTCCTTTAGAATATATATTTAACTGGTAAGTCAAGAAAAAATCTTTTCTTCATGAAAAAACTTCCCTTAAGTAGTGGTTGACCAAAACATTACAATATTAATGGAAGGGAAGTAATTTAAAATTGATGTTCTAGGGAAGGGTGGACCATGTTTGTTCTAATTTTATCCCACATGGGGTTTCATATAAAAAATAAAAAAAATGTGAAAAAATGTCAAATCTTCTTTACCCCCAATAAAAGGCCATAGGTAGCCCATGGTCTCACCAATTGTTCTTAAATAATTGTTTAAATTAAAATATATTGGTAATATTTTATTAAAATATCCTATAATACATTATTAATTACATAAAATCATTAGTGATAAGAGTATGTGGGAAGAAAACCAGTTTTGGTAACATGGTCCCCAATAAAAATAGATTAAAGTTACCTTATTTATGAATAATCATTTTAATAATTCACATAACTTCTTATGAATCCATTAAATATCGTATAATGCACTCTTAGGATCCCACTTTACCCACCCATGTCCATTTCCCACATACATTCACATCCCTTGTCATCAAAATAGTCCCTCACCAACCACGACAACACATTCCACTATATAAATGCCTACAAACTACTTAGTTTTTAATGATTCAACAATGCAGAAAGCCCAAAGGGTCTATTTGTTAGCAGTGTGTAGTCCTAATCCATTTATGTCATGATAGTTTAATTTCAATTTTTCCATAAGAATAGTTTGACCCGTATCCATAGAGATAGATTCATTTTTCAAGCATATTCATATTTTACCACATGTAATTCATAATTATTTCACTAGTTCAAAAAATTAATTTAAATTCTAAAAATATGTTAAAAGATATGTCAAAAAGATACATATAATATTATTTTTAATATTTTTATCTATTTAAAAATTATTCTTATGGGTATGTTTTCATCAATGCGGGCTTCCTCACCTCAACACACATTCACACCAACATAACTTGTGTAAACTCACATTCAAAATGGTCAAAATTTTAAAACCAACCCCACTCTGTATCCTTCCTATACATTCCTTTCCCACAGTCTATAGGCATACATTAAATTAGTATTTCATGACACAATTTTTATGATGCAAAATTTATCATGGTGGCGTGAAATTATACACACATTCCATACCTCAAATGTTTTTTAAACATACATAGACATATTATGGAATGGCCACCTTGATTTATGGAATAAAATAATAACTGCCTTAAACTGAGATGCACAAGATAATCATGGGGCGATCTTGATAGTTTGATCTTCTACTTTACAATTTAATCTACACTACTATAATGTATTTTATATTTGTAGAAAAAAACTTCCTCCTTGTATTAAAACACTCTATTTGATAAAACCTTATTATATTAATTAGTCTTTTACAGGATAACCACCATGATTTTTCAACAATCATAACCCAAAAAATACAATATTATCCTTTTTCAAATAGTATTCATGTACACTTATGATATACCATATAAAAAAGTATTCATAAATAAAGAATAATTTAATTTGACTTAGGAAAGATACTCAAGTATAAGTATTTGAACTATAATATTCTTAATATTTATACTTTCAACGAAAAAAACAACTCTAATCCTGAGAACATCTAAATTAATCTCTCTCAAATGTTATGTCTTGGTAGGTAATGGGATAAAATTTAATAGGTTTAACTCTTTAATAAAATTATTAATTTCTAGTTCAATTTTCTATTAAAACACCTCACACACTATTTTTTCAAATAAAATCACCCATAACAACACTTTTTTTCTCTCATAGGACCAGAAATCTTAATAATGAATATAATGATTGATTCTTCCTTTATTTTTCATTTTTACAAAACAAAATTCAGTGGGAAGTCATGAAAGTACCACTAAGATAAATTGTTGAACCATTCTTCCACTACCAATGATATTTATTTTTATTCTTCTTCCAAATAAACATCATGAATCCAACTATTCTGATTTCTTATCTCCTTTATGATCATGTAAAATATTACGTGTTTGGTAAAAAACGGAAAAAAATTCTTGTAATGTGGATTTAGTTACATATTTTTATGATTGATATGGATATAATTAAAGATAAAATGTAAATGTGGTCTCAATGATTTAGGGGTTAAAAAATCCTCAGTAGTCCCATGTATCTTAATTTGACTCGACATTTATAATTTAAAAAAATTTCAATGAAAGCTATAACAATCAATATTTTTTAATTATTTTTAAATTAATAGATTACTATAAATAATATGAATTTTTTTTTATATTACATACAAATAGTTAGAATTAAAAAAATTGAAAATCACTAATGAAATGAATAAAAATATTTACCAAATCAAGGTAAATTTTAGATAATCAAAGCATAAAAGTCATTGAGAAATTTTATTTACCCAAATAAATTGATCTTATAAAATCATGATTCATTAAATTAATATTATCATGATTATCATTACTTATCCACCCATCATCTTAATAATTCAATCTTATTAAAAATAAAATCTAAAATGGGTAATATGATTTTCATAATAATCTCATTATACCAAGGTTAAAATGTAACATACCAAGTAATTAATGAATAATAGATATTTTTATCTATGTATATTTATGAATTATACAGTGTTTTAGAGGCTTAAAATGAGAATAAATCCAATCTTAAGCATGGAATACACTAATATTATTAAAAGATTGTTTTATTGCCTTTTGATGGAAAACCATTTTTAAATAAAACTTTTGAAAATTTTATCAGATCTACTTGTAAAAATAAACATATTATTTATTATTGGGACATTGAAATTTACCTTGGGTTAATTTTTAGTATTTTTCTGACAATATTCATTTTTTAATGAATAGTGAAACTACTGCATTTTACATCGAAATTTCTTTTTCATCTAATTTAATTATATTGTTAGATTATATTTTTAATTGGTATTAAATTGTAATTGGTATATATTTTTACCATCTAATCCAATGGTTATCATTATAATTAATTTCACATTGGAATTGGGCATAAACAAGTGCCAAACTTTTCATAGATATTGTTTCAAAAAAACCCTCTATTTGTTTTGACAACGAGAATTATTTTTAAATTCATTATTTCAATTTTTATGTTTGGAATTTGGTAAAATGAATTCTATATTTGGAATCATAATGTCCAAGTTATTTAATTAAGACTCTTTTGTTTTTTTGTACATTATGAATAGTAATGACGGTAATTATCTTTAATTATCTTGATTAATTAGTAATTTGGTAGTTAAGGATAATAAAATAATATCATAATAATAAAAAATGACCCCAAAATGTTTCCTAATGAGACTGGTTGTGTCATGGACAACCATGTGATTCCTTGTGCCAAACATAGGGACCCCATGGAATCAATTTTGGGTGAAGGTGACACTTTATATTTTTATTTTTAAAGAAAGGAGAATATCACTAAAGAATGTATCACCTGAGTAAATCATTTTTAATTTTGTCGACATAAATTATCTATTGTACTATAAATAGTAATTGTAAATCTAAAAATATTTCCTAAATCATAGTATCTTTTTTATAATTTTTGTACATTAAATAAATAAAATTTATATGACATCGTGATGATGCAGCAGTTACCTCATTAATGAACGATTTAAATAAAATGAAACGATAATGTAAAATATAAGAGTTACACTTGTCAAAGACCTATTAGATGAGTATATTTCGAACCCTTATCACCTTATCCTCGAAATATATCAATGTGGGACCTTTAAAATACGAAACACATTTTTAATATAAAGTAACATTTTAAAACTTTCCAAGAGTGCCCCTCCTCTCCACTTATAAAAGGCCCCCCACCTCTACCTCCTTACCCACACTTCCCAAGCCTTTGGCTCATCAAATATCTGCTAATTTTATCTCTCTAAATCCCTCTCTTCATCCTAGAAACCTTTCCTTAGGCAGAAAGCTCTTCAAGAAACCATTTTGGTTCAAACGAAGAAGAGTTACCCGATTTAAAGGTAATGTCTTCTCTATGTTATTTTGTATTATTTTTCTTCTCCAACCCCCTAAACTATTTTTATTCATTTATTTTGTAACAACACTAGTATCTCTAATATACTAGGATATTTTTATAAGATGTATTCAAGCTACACTTACACACACCTACATCTAATGGTTAAAGAGCATACTATTTCCGTGGATGGAGAATTTCTACCTCACAAAATGATGATTGCTCAATATTCTTCTAACACCTTCAAAGGTGGACATTAAGATGACACTATATTTATATATGATATATAATATGTTTATGTTTTACCTATGCTTTTTTATTTTTCATTTTTGACATACCTTTGTGGTTTCCATTATGGGTAAACATGATATCTTTATTTTAGGATGTGTAGACTACCACCCCCTCAAAGTGATTTGATTCATTAATTCCATATGTGGGACGTATGAAGGATAGAGTTAATGATATTGTATATGATATTATACTAGAATTATAATATACCTTTATATCATTATGATTCCATTCCATAAAATATGAAATAGAAATGAAATTTCCATTCATGCGTACGTACGACTTACCGTCTCCATGAACGGTGAATTTCATTTCTTACCTATAAATGTTATGTAATATTATAAATTCACGTATATACTGGATATATATGATATATATGACATCTAAGTAATGAATATAACTCTGGATATAATGTATACATGAGAAGCTTGTAATTATAAATAGTTTATTTTTGACTCAAGTACCAATGATCGTTAAAACGACCGTTATTAACTTAAATAATTACATAATGTTCATAACATGGTAATAAGTGATATAAAAAGGAATAATGAACTTGAAAAAGGTTCTTAAGAAAGTAGAAATTAACTCAAGCTTATTATTCAGGAGGTTAAAGAACGATCGAGTCAAGTCGGACCCGAGGTATGGGACTTCGTCTCAATCTCCTTTCATTGAGGCATATTTTGTTTTATACACAACTATATTTTATATGGTGTATAAACCCCTTTTACTTTTACATTTATTCAAAAGGAATATTTTTTTATATGAATCATTTACTAAATGACAAAAGGGATTGTTTTTTTGTTGTACGTATGTGGCGACAACTACTTCTCCTCTACCATGACCATTATTTGAGCTTCGGCTTCCTCTACAAGCAATAACTTTTTTTAAATGAAAAATAAATACCATGTTAGACTTTTCTTTTATTTTGGTATTGAAAATGGTTTTCATAATGTTTTTATATCAATGTGTTGTATTGATATCTTTTGATTGAATAGTGTAAATGTTATGTTTTGTTTATGCATGTTTTATGTTATACGATTATGTTATGGTTCTTGGTAATTGTTATGAAGACGGGAGGTTCCGTGATAATCTAAGGGCGGGTGAGCCCGATATAGCTCTCTAATGCATTGGGTAACGCGAAGGGGTTAAACATTAAGGTTTCTCCGAAGAGATTTAGGGAATATACTGTGATGGCTATTCCAAACGTAACCATGAGGGTTACTCCCTACGTAAGAATGTTATGAATGCCTCAAGTTACCTTTATGTCTTATTATTTTTATGATTTACTCATGATTTAATGCTTATGTTTTACGAGTAACGTATGATTTCATACATGGACTAATATTTTCATTTCATACTTTTATATTCCTTGCTGAGCTTTTTATGCTCATCCCATGTTTTTGAAATGTTTTTCACAGGTCAAGGTAAAGTTACATGATGTGATGATAGTGTCAACAAAGTGTCAAGAAAGAATCTATGTTTTCTTTTAAATATGTTTCCGATGATGGCAAAAATGAGTACTATCTTTTATGTAACCACTTTTTTTAAATGCGGAGTGTAATGCATGATTTATGATCTAATTCTATAAAACTCTAAACCTAAAAATATACTCAACGTGTATTCTTAAAATAACTCATGATTAAGTGATGTTTAAGTTTGGGGCCATATAGTTGGTATCAGAGGTTGGTTTAGATAAATTTAGGAGTTATAATTCTATAAAGTGAATATCCAAAAATATTTTTTTTATTGTCAAATTGGAATGATATTGCATTTGAAGATTACCATGTTGCTTCATCTAAGACATGTTTGTTCAGAATGGTTTTCCATAGAGGAAATAGGGAAGCAGTGCTAGGAAGGCATATAGAAGGAAATGACCTTTCGAATCAGTATACTGAGATGGTCGGAATTGGAACTGAACAGTTTGTTGTAGTGATGGCACAATTGACTCAAGTGATAAATGGTGGTGGTATCCATGCATCAGATCAGCCAGATCTACCATAGAGGAACATGTCAGTGGTGGAACATTTCATGAGGTAACATCCTCCATCATTCATAGGATCATCTCACCCTATGATTGCTGAAGGGTGGATTAAAGCACTATAGAAGATTTTCGATGTCATGGGGAGTTTAGACAATCAAAAGTTTAGTCTTTCTATTTACCTTTTGGAGGGTGAAGAAGATCAATGGTGGTTGATGGTTAAAAATATCAGGGACGCTGGTGAGATTGATGCTCTTGACTAGGATGAATTCAAAGGTATGTTTCTTGAGAAGTATTTTTCTAAGGCTGTTCGACTTAGGATGTAAAAATAATTCCTGGAATTGAGGAAAGAGGATGACTCAGTGGCTGCTTATGAAGAGAGGTTCACTCGATTGGCAAGGTATTCTCCAAATTTTAATTGAGACCTTGATAGTAAAATCAATCGTATTTACTCAGGATTAAAGCCAAAATATCGAAGGGATTTAGCTTCTCGCGAGTTCAAGAGTTAGAAAATCTTGTTCGATGTGATGAGAATGTGGAAATGGAGTTTGCTGATGATCAAGTGTTCTACAACAACAAACATAATAAGAGACCGAGGTGGCAGTGGAAAGGAAAGAATTCTTCAAAGAGGTATGATGGTAAGAAAACTAAGTTTCCAGTTTTTGATAAATGTGGTAAAAGGCATGATGGGGAATATCTTCTGAATTCTGGAAAGTGCTACCGATGTGGTAAGATGGGACATAAGGATCATGATTGCACTGAAAAAGATCAGCGTGATGGTAAGACCAAATTTGATTTACAGTTAGTGAAATGTTTTAAGTGAAATGAGATGGGTCCCTATGAAAACGAGTGTCTGACAAAGAGCTCGAGTGATGGGAAGCAGTTAGACTACAAGCAGAAATGGGTGGTGAAATCCTTTGCAACTACTTTAGCAGATGTCGGGCCATCAAATGATGTTGTAACAAGTACTTTGTTTATTTTTTTCAGATTATTCCAGTATGTTATTTGATTCGGGGTTTACACATTCTTTCATCGTTGAAAACCTTTCTAATAAAATGGAAATACCATCTCAAGAAATGACTCCTAAACTTGTGGTAAAAACACCTGGGGGAAATGTTGAGGCAAAAATAATTTATAATAATCTTCCTATCCTTATTCGTGGAAAGAACCTACTTGCAAACCTTATTGTTTTAACTCTAGTAGAGTTTGATGTTATCTTGGGTATGGATTCGCTCTCTATTGAACATGATTGGATTGACTGTAGAGCTAAAGAAGTATCTTTTCAAGGAGACTTTCAGTTTGTGTACAAGAATGAACCCTTACTATTGATAACATATCAAGATGCCAAGAAACTTGTAAAAGATGGAAATGATTGTTCCCTTGCACATATTGTTGAAAACAAAGGGACTGTTCAGATTAATGATCTCCCAGTGATAATGAGTATCCTGATGTTTTTCATGATGAGTTTCCTGGAATAATAGTAGATCAGGAAGTTGAATTTACTGTTGACTTAGTTCCCAATGCTAATCCAATTTCCAAACCCCCTTATCGAATGACTCAAATTGAACTTTTAGAGTTGATGGAGCTATTGAAAGATTTATTTGAGAAAGGTTTCATTTGACCTAGCACATCACCATGGGGTGATTTTGTTTTATTTGTTAAAAAGAAAGATGGTTCAGTGAGACTTTTCATTGATTATAGAGCCTTGAATAACATCACTGTTAAGAAAAAATATCCATTGCCTCATATCGATGATTTGTTTGTTCAGCTCCAGGGGGCTCAGTATTTTTCAAAGATTGACCTGAGATCGGGGTACCATCAGTTCAAGGTAAATGAAGCAGATATTCTGAAGACCGCGTTACATACAAGATATGGCCATTATGAATTTGTAGTTATGCCTTTTGGGAAAACCAATGTGCCTGCGTTATTCATGGACCTTATGAATAGAATTTTCCATGAGTTCTTGGATAAGTTTGTTGTTGTTTTCATTGATGATATATTGGTGTTCTCTAAAAGTAAAGAGGAGCATGAAAGTAATTTAAGGGTTTGTTTCAAACCTTAAAAGAAAAGAAATTGTATGGAAAATTCATCAAGTGTGTGTTTTGGTTGCATAAAATTTATTTCCTTGGTCACATTGTTTCTAAATATGGGATAACTGCTGATCCTGCAAAAACAAAGGATGATGAAGAATGGTCAAGGCCCACAAATGTAACTGAGATTCATAGCCTCCTTGGTTTGGAAGGATATTACCGAACGTTTGTTAGAATTTTTTCATGGTTATCTAGTCCAATGACTAAGCTAAATCTGAAGGGTGTAAAGTTTATCTGGACAAAAGAATGTGATGATTGTTTTCAGGAATTGAAAAGAAGATTGGTGAATGCTCATGTTTTGGCACTTCCTTCCAGGAAGGGTGAGTTTTTTATCTATAATTATGCTTCATTGAAAGGACTCGGTTTCATCCTAATACAGAATGATCAGGTAATTTCTTATACTTCATGATAGTTGAAAACACAAGAGGTAAATTACCCTACACATGATTTGGAATTAGCTGTTGTTGTTTTCTCTTTAAAAATTTGGAGGCATCATTTTTATGGACTAAAGTGTGAAATATATACCGATCAAAAAATTTTAAAGTATATATTCACTCAGAAAGAATTGAACATGAGACAGAGGAGATGGCTGGAATTAATCAAGGATTATGATTGTACAATTCATTACCATCCGGGAAAAGCAAATAAAGTGGCTGATGCTTTGAGTCGAAAAAGTAATGCTTCATTAACAATGTTGCATTTCGAACGTGATCCTTTGGTTAAGGATTTGATGAAATTTTTCATAGAAGTTGTTGGTGCAGGATGTCCTTCTGTTTTGTTTCTGGTATCAATGAAATATTCTCTATCAGACAGAATTATGCAAGCACAGAAGCAAGACAGTGAGTTGCAGAAAAAGGTAGAGCTAGTTCAGAATGGTAAGTTTCTTAAATTCAACATTGATAATGATTGTGTTTTGAGATTTGGGAAGAGATTGTGTGTGCCTTGTGATTCACAGTTGAAGAGAGAGTTGTTATGTGAAGCTCATAGTTCTTGTTTTTCAGTTCATCCAGGTAGTACTAAGATGTATAGAGATCTTCGGGAGTACTACTGGTGGGATGGAATGAAAATAGATATTGCTGATTTTACTATGATGTGATTGACTTGTCAATAGGTTAAAGAAGAGCGGCAGTTTCCAAAATGGATGCTTTAGCCTTTACCAGTACCAGAGTGTAAATGAGAGAATATATCCACGGAGTTCGTTGTGGGATTGCCGAAGACACCTTGAGGTAATAATGCAATCTTGGTTATTGTTGATCGCTTGACTAAATCTGCTCACTTCCTTTCTATACGATATACTTTATCCCTAGATCAACTTTCTCGTTTTTATATTAAAGAGATAATCAGATTACATAGAGTTCCTCTCTCCATTTCAACTTACTGTGATCCCAGGTTCACTTCTAACTTTTCGAAAGGCCTTCAGAAGTCATTGGGTACTGAATTAAATTTTAGTACAACTTTTCATCCTCAATCATATGGGAAGTCAGAACGAAAAATTCATACTTTGGAGGATATTCTACATTCTTGTTCAATGGATTATCATGGAATTTGGGACCAACATCTTTCTTTTGTGGAGTTTTCTTATAATAATAGTTTTCATTCCAGTATATAGATGGAACCATTTGAGGCATTATATGGGAAGCGGTGTCAAACTCCAGCTTTCTGAGATGAAGTGGGTGAAAAGAAGTTGATGGGACCAGAATTGGTAGAAGAGGTGGAAGAAAAATTTCAGCTGATACAAAGACACATGAGAACAGCTCAGAGCTGGTAGAAGAGTTATGCAGACAACAGGAGGAAGGATCTCTCTTTTGAGGTAGGTGATCATGTCTTCCTCAAAGTCTCACTATGCAATAGTGTGATGCGATTTGGTATGAAAGGAAAGCTAAGTCCAAGGTTTATTGGACCATATGAAATTCTGGAGAGAGTTTGAACAGTTGCATACCAAGTGGCTTTACCTCCGATTTTATCTCAGGTACACAATGTTTTTCATGTTTCAATGTTAAGGAAGTACATGCCAGATCCATCTCATGTTTTGAGTCCAGAGGTAGTTCAGTTGGAAGGGAACCTATCTTATGAAGAACAACCTGTCCAGATTCGTGACCACAAGGAGAAAGTGTTTCGAAATAAGTTGATTCATCATGTAATGGTTCTGTGGAAAAACCACATGATTGAAGAGGCAACATGAGAATCTAAAAAGGTAATGAGGGATAAATACCCCCACTTATTTTTTATGTAAATAAATTGTGGGGATGAAATTTTATAAAGGGGGAAGGATGTAACATCCCAAGTAAATAATGAATAATATATATTTTTATCTATGTCTATTTATGAATTAGATAGTGTCTTAGAGGCATAAAATGAGAATAAATCCAATCCTAAGCTTGAAATACACTAATATTTTTAAAAGATTGTTTTACTACCTTTTGATGGAAAACCATTTTTAAATAAACTTTTTGACAATTTTATAAGCTATATTTGTCAAAATAAACATATTATTTATGATTGGGACATTGGAATTTACATTGGGTTAATTTTTGGTATTTTTCTAACAATGTTCATTTTTTTAATGAATAGGAAAAAATACAGCATTTTACATCAAAACTTCTTTTTCATCTAATTTAATTATATGGAAATATTATCTTTTTAATTGATCTTAAAGTGTAATTATAATATATCTTTACCGTATAATCCAATGGTGGTCATTATAATTAATTTCACTTAGGAATTGGGCATATACCAGTGCCAAGCTTTTCATAGATATTGTTTCAAAAAAAACCATCAATTTGTTTTGACAACAAGAATTATTTTTAAATTCATTATTACAATTTCTATGTTTGGAATTTGGTAAAATGAATTCCATATTTGGAATCATAAGGTCCAAATTATTTAAATAAAACTCTTGTTTTTTGGACATTATGAATACTAACGACGATAATTATCTTTAATTATCTTGATTAATTAGTAATCGGGTAGTTAAGGATAATAAAATAATATCATAATAATATAAAATGACCCCAACATGTGTCCTAATGCTACTATTTGTGTCATGGCCTACCATGGGATGCCTTGTTCCAAACTTAGGGACCTCATAAAATCACTTTTGGGTGAAAGTGACACTTTGCCTTTTTATTTTTAATGAAAGGAGAATATCAGTAAAGATGGTATCACCTGAGTAAATTATTTTTTTAATTTTGACTACATATATTATCGCTTGGACTATAAATATTAATTATAAATATAATAATATTTTCTACATCATAGTATTCTTTTTATAATTTGTTGACATTAAATAAATTAAATTATTTATGACATCCTGATGATGCAGCAGTTACCTCATTAATGAACAATTTAAATAAAATGAAAAGATAATGCAAAATATAAGACTTAAACTTGTCAAAGACCTATTGGATGAGTATATTTCGAACCCTTATCACCTTATCCTCGAAATATATCAATGTGAGACATTTAAAATACAAAACTCATTTTAATATAAAGTAACATTTTATAACTTTCCAAGTGTGCCCCTCCTCTCCTCTTATAAAAGGCCCCCACCTCTACCTCCTTACCCTCACTTCTCAAGCCTTTGGCTCGGCCAATCTCTACTCATTGTATCTCTCCACATCCCTCTCTTTATCCTAGAAGCCTTTTCTTTAGGCAGAAATCTCTTCAAGGAACCATTTTGGTTCAAACCAAGAAGAGTTACCTGATTTAATGGTATAGTCTTCTCTAATGTTCTTTTGTTTTATTTTGCTTCTCCAACCCCCTAAAAACTTTTTATTAATTTATTTTGTAACAGAAAAAGTATCTTCAATATAATAGTATGTTGTTATAACATGTATTCAATCTAAACTTAAACACACCTACATCTAATGGTTAAAGAGCATATTGTTTCCGTGGATGGCGAATTTCTGCCTCACAAAATAATGATTTCTCAATATTCTTCTAACACCTTCAAAGGTGGCCATTAAGATGACACTATATTTATATATGATATATAATTTGTTTATGTTTTCCTTAAGCTTCTGTATTTTTCATTTTTGCATACCTTTATGGTTTCCATTATGGGTAAACACGATATCTTAATTTTAGGAAGTGCGGACTACCACCCCCTCAAAGTGATTTGGTTCATTAATCCCATATGTGGGACGTATAATGGAAGGAGTTAATTATATTATATATGATATTATACTGTAATTATAATATATCTTTATATCAATATGATTCTATTCCATAAAATATGAAATAGAAATGAATGTAGCGTTCATGCGTACGTACGACTTACCGTCTCCATGAACGGTGAATTTCATTTCTTGCCTCTAAATGTTATGTAATATTATAAATGCATGAATATACTGGATATATATAATATATATGATATCTAAATCATGAATATAACTCTGGATATAATGTATACATGAGCAACTTGTAATTATAAAGAGTTTATTTTTGACTCAAGTACAAATGATCGTTAAAATGACCGTTGTTAACTTAAATAATTACATAGTGTTCATAACATGGTAATAAGTGATATAAAAAGGAATAATGAACTTGAAAAAAGTTCTCAAACAAGTAAAAATTAACTAAAGATTATTATTCAGGAGTTTAAATAATGATCGAGTCAAGTCAGACCCGAGGTATGCGACTTGGTCTCAATCTCATTTCATTGAGGAATATTTTGTTTTATACACAACTTTATTTTACACAGTGTATAAACCCCTTTTACTTTTACGTTTATTCAAAAGATATCTTTTTTTTATATGAAGAATTTACTAAATGACAAAATTGAATGTTTTTTTGTCGTACGTATGCGGGGACAACGAATTATCTGCTGTCGTGACCATTATTTGAGCTTCGACTTCCTCTACAATCCATAACTTTTTTTAAAATGAAAAATAAATACCATGTTTTACTTTACATTTATTTTGGTATTGAAAATAGTTTTCATAATGTTTTTATATCAATGCGTTGTATTGATATCTTGTGATTGAAAATTGGAAATGTTATGTTTACTTTATGCATGTTTTATGTGATACGATTATGTTATGGTTCTTGGGCATTGTTATGAAGACAGGTGGTTCCGTGATAAACTAAGGGTGGGTGAGTCCGATATAGCTCTCCAATGCTTTGGGTAACACTAAGGGGTTAAACGTTAAGGTTTATCCGAAGATATTTAGAGAATATATTGTGATGGATATTCTAAATGTAACCCTGAGGGTTACTCCCTATGTAAGAATTCTATGAATCCCTCAAGTTACGTTTATGTCTTATGATTTCTATGATTTACTCATGATTTGATGCTTATGTTTTATGAGTAAAGTATGATTTCATACATGGATTAATGTTTTTATTTCGTACTTTTATATCCCTTGCTGAGCTTTTTATGATCATCCCATGTTTTGGAAATGTTTTTCACAGGTCAAGGGAATGGTACATGATGTGATGATAGTGTCAAGGATGTTTTATGAAAGAATCTATGTTTTATTTTAAATTTGTTTCTGATGATGGGAAGAATGAGTACTATCTTTTACGTAACCAATTTGGTTAAATTCGGAGTGTAATGCATGATTTATGATCTAATTCTCTAAAACTATAAACCTGAAAAGATCCTCAATGTTTATTTTTGAAATAACTCAAGATTAAGTAATGTTTAAGGCTGGGGCCTTGTATAAAACACATAGAAACAATTTAAGTGTGACATGATATATTACAATTATAAAATTTATAAGTTAATTAAAATATATGTCAAGTAAAAAAATATAATGAATTAAATGCTAAATTTATTCATAAAAAATAATCAGAAAAAAACAATAAAAAATATTTGGTTTCCTACCATAAAGTATTTGTTTAATTTTTTTTATTTAGATAGGAATTCTCTATTCCATCTAATAGATGAAGGGAAAATAGTTATCAAATTAAGATCAATGAATTATCTATGTTGAGTTTCCTGAATATAGATGGTCCTTGATCCTTTTTTTAAAACCAATATTACACTTACATAAGATAACACATCCTCTACTTATGTTGAAATTATCCACTAATATTTAGTCAATCTTTTATAATGAAAGGATAATTATTTAACTAATAAAAATTACTTTATCACTTATTTCATTATAGTTTTTAATAATACGTAATCCTATAGATTATCTATCTCGAGGTGACCAAACCATTATATATATAAATATTACATGATTATAGATGAATATCTAATTCATCTCATACTAATACATTCTCCAAAACCGTAATGGTTTAGTGTTTTTGGATACTGTAATCAAAATAAAAAATTTCCATGAACGATCTTAAAAATTTTCCAAAAAATTCTTCTCACATAGAATCCTTATTAAATGTATCCTATTTAAAAATATAATGATAATAAATTGTTAAAATTAAATCCTATTCCAAAAGAATAAATTCCTTATAAAAACACATGCACTATATTTAATTTTTTATTTTATATTGTTAAAAAAATATATCCATAATTATCCTATCAAACCTAAAATACTATTAATAATCATAACCATTGATAATATAGGTTCTCTATAGTGTCCATTAATATTAATATATGTTAAGGGTTATAATTTAATTGACATGGAAGGAAGAAATTATTTTCTCAACCAAAAGGATCAAACAGTATGTAGCCCATTTATGAGATCTCTCAAGGGAAGTGGAATCATTATGATTGTCCCTTAACTAATCCCAATCCAAGATTCAACTACTGAATCTTATGAAAAACTATTTATGGGATAAGTTCAACTGTTTCATGATTTTCACCCAAACATATATGTCGAGTCGCCCGAGGAAAGTACCACCATAACACACATTACCCTTAGGGAATACATTAGTGTAATATGGGATTATGTATCTGGACCCCAATAGTATGAATTTCTATATTTTATTTTTAATAAAATAATTATAATATTTATCCATTTTCAGTATTAATTTATAGACCTGATTATATAATAAGTTTAACAAAAACTAGATTTAATACAAATAAACCAATATTATATTTTTAAAAAATATATAGTTTCAATTAAAACTCTATGTTTGATAAATTAAATAATTTTTAAATAAATTATAGTTTCATAAAAAGTTTTTATAAAAATAATATTTATATAAATATAAATGGTAATATCATTTAATGAAGTTCAATAATTTTTTTATGGATTACATGTTTGTTAGTGTTGTAAAAACAATTATTTTGTAGTAATTATGGTTTTTTATATAAATATTTAAATTATCATATATAGAAAATTATTTTGTTAAAATAATTATTATTTTTGAAATCACCAAACCAAAATTAGATAATGATGTATTTTTCATAATTTTATGATAAAGTTTAATTTTTAAGTAAAAATTAAATATTGTACAAATATACGGTAGAAATATTTACATCATACATACATAAAATTGATGTAAAAAATAATATAAATGAAATAAACAACCAAAGATATATTTCCCCTTTAAATTAATAAATTTTTTATGTTATTTGATTATTTTTAGAAACCTATAATTAATCCTCTAAATCCTATATTATATTTTAAATTTTAAAAGTAGTTATTTATGAACATGATTCACTTCCACATCATGAATGTAATTATTTTAATGATTTATTTTCATATCATTATAAATTATAAAAATAATTATTTATGAACAGGACTCACTTCCACATCTTGAATGTTATTTTTTTAATGAGTTTAGTTATTATCATGATAATGTATTAAAAAAAACTCCTCTTTAGTAGAAGCCATGGAAAAAAATATGGGAATGTGTGTGGTTTTGATGGTTTTATCACTTAATGTCCAAAAACATAAGTTTATAAACATATAAAGAAATCCACTCTATCTTTCTATAAATACCCACATAAACTCCCATTTATCTTCACTAAAAACCCATTATGAATGAATTTTTACTCCCTATCACTCTCTAAATCTTTCCTAAGGTTTTCCCAATCTCCTAAGAATCTCCTCCCAATGTTTTAGAATAACCCATTCATGGTAAATTATTCGCTCATATTCCTTTTTATTCAAGTACTTTTTTTGTACTAATACTTTTTATTTATAATTTTCATGTTGAAATATGTTTTTAAACATTAATTTATCATCATTATAATTCCAAAGTATCAATAGACCACCTTTCTCTTGCATTAAAAACATCATTGAAGTTTTTTACACCCCCATTATGCTGATGAAATTATCCAATGATTTTATTAGACATAATTTTATTTTGTGAATACCCATACCAATTCCCACTCAAGGATATCCAAATAGATATAACCATCATTCATTGATTTTGGACTTCAATGTATGTAACCCAACGCCTAAATCATGTTATTAAATATGATGAAATATTATTATATTGTTTGATATATGTTAAAAAAATTAATTCACGTTATATGAATGTGTTTGGTGGGACCAAATTTATATATATATATATAATACAATGGGTAATGTTTTTATCTCATGAGATACCACGTATGGTTCACAAGATGTAAGCTATAATATAGTGTGTTATGATTTATTGATTATTGTCCTTTGCTTATACATATGATGTCATGTTTTATGTTATTGCTAAATTCCTATAATTCCTTAAATTTATCCTATTTTTTATGATTTTATGTTCATGATTATGATTCTTGTCCTCTTATATCATTATTTTATTCCTATTGATTCACATGCACTACTGTACTATACGCTTTTCATTGATTTTCCCTTTATTGGGATTTATATCTTACTCCATTCTTGTGTAGATCACCACATTATACCTTATAGTTTTAGAAGATCGATAAAATTTAAGAACATGTTATAGAGTTTTTAAATAATGTTTTATTAAATTTTCAGGTTATGGTGATATGTAAATATTTACGCAATGAAACAAGGACTCTCTGTCTTTCAGTATTCTTTTGAGTATATTTATGTAATAAATCATGAAATAAAGTATATACAATATATGGGTTTTTATAGATGGAATTAGAGTAAAGACTAGTTATTTTTTGGGATTAGGATTAGTAAACATTACTAAACACCATAGGGATAATACTAAACATAATAATACCTTTATAAAATTTAATAAAGCCTAGATTGAGTGGTTTCTAGGAAACAAAATATCATTCTTGATACTACAAGTGGCTGTTTCTATAGCATGGTTATTCCAAGTGGTAGTATCACCAAAAACATATATTGGGTATTAACTCAATCATTGAAAAGTGCATGAAAAAGAGGCCTTGATACACACCTAGTTTGAAACTCCCAAGGGATAAGCTTTAGTAATTTCACAATCTCTTTATGAACTATTATGATGGTGAAAAGATGATTATGATCATTAATGTCAAGAAAGAAACCATTGTTAATTTAGATTTAAACCTAAAAATTAATAGGTAATAGAATATATGTCATTTATTTTTTATCAATTCATTATTCATAGTCTCTATTTTATTTTCTTATTATTTTAAAAATTATCATCCATAATTTCCCCATTGTTGTAGTCAATGATTGGAAATAAAAAGAAGTAATTAAAAAACCAATTTGATGGGAAATGTGATGACTACCCAAATAAGATTCCCAAATATATGAATGTAGGAGTCAATAACTTCATTTAAATACTTATTCAATTAACTCAGATTTTGAATGGAAATGTGAATTAGGGGGAACACCCACACCCCTTAAGAATGAACAAGCTGCAATTGAGACCGTTATTCAAAAAAGGACTCTAAATTTTAGTGCATCTTATAATACCCTAATATTTTAATAATTTATCACATTCATTGAAAATATATTACCTATCCTTTAATGCTTCATGAAGGATATGGTCTTGTAGTATTTTTATTGCATGGAGGGATAATCTGACCAGTGGAAAAATTTTGTCATGTATATAACACCCAAGGATAAAATCGATGTAATAGAGTTGAATGAAATCATGATTTTTTCCATAAATATTTTCCTTACACTCTCAGAATTAAAATGTAGATAATATTACACAACCTCATGAAAAAAGGATTATGAATCCATTAGGGAATATGAGGATAACCTCAAAAGACATGCATGATATGCCTTGAACATTATCATTGGAATTGAAAGTAATGTTGACCAATTATTCATTGGGATAAATATGAATCTATTATAACATTTGGACATTTGATTCATTAAAAGATATGAGGAAATTATCTGATCTGACCTCAAATTTGATATGGAAACTTGAAAATCTCAAGGGAATAATAGGCTTGGAGATAAGATGTAGATGATGGATTTTAATTCTAGGGGTATAACTTCTCTCACCTCTTAATTAGATTGAGAAGGAAAGAGGATATTACTTGGCCTTAAGAGACATACCTGTGATCCTAGAGAATAGAAATAAATGCTGAGGGCCTCATAAATGGAAAGGGGTGATTTTTCCTTTAAAATAAAACAACCAACGAAACATTCCATAACCAAATAAACCACTACATGATGCATGATATAAATGAACAAAAAATTAAGGCAATACCATTATATCTAAAACAACTAAAAGATAGTACCATAAAAAAATTATAATAGAAAAGTACACAATGGGAGACAACATCTCAAAAATAAAATACATCAAATGAAAATTCCAAAGCTCTATCATGTTTCATGCTCTAACCCCACCAAATTAGCCTAAGTATCACGAAGTACTACTAAATATGTGTGATACATTTCCATTCACCATATAATGATAGATGATATAAAAAAAATCACCAATGTTTCAAAGTAGGGGTGGGTAATTAAACATAATAGGTTTTTGACAAATGACTTGCCTACTCACACCACTAGGGTAGAACATGTTTAAAAATTTATATAAAAAATTATATAAAATACTTCAAAATAGTTTTACAATTATATCAAAGCCAAAAAGTTCACATCAATATAGTTTTCCAAGGAAGGAACATAATTTTTTAAAGTCATTTAACATTTTTTTGGTATGCCCATTCCTTGACTCACCACACACCCACACATTCATGCTTCTTTGATAGTTCCATAATCCCAAGTAGTTTCTCATCCAATCTACTTCGGCCCAAATGAAACCTTCCCCTTTGTTATGGTAACATCCCATGTACCCCAATGGTACATGTCCTTATTCAGGGTCATGTTGACCATGAAATCACACAAAACAATGTATGCCGAAACCATTTAAAATAATCCATTTCAAAACATTTCAATAAAACATAATTTTTATTAAAAACATTTCCAACAAAACCATATTTTAATATAGGCATTTTAATGTCAAAAACCCGACATTCTTTTCACAACCAAAACCATAATTCCAAAAAAAATCACAAAAAATAACTAAATAAATTTTATACCATGTTTTCACAACAATTTCAAAATTAATTTCAATAAAAACAACCAATTTGAAATAAAACCATCATGTTATAAATAGATGAGTCAAGAGTGAAGCCACGTAGATCAGGGTTTTATGATAAAATAAAGAGAGACACTCAAACACCAATGAAAATAGGTTGAATCACCAAAAAAAGACCTTAGATCTCTTCCCCTATCAACAAAAAAGGAAAATATAATCATATATGGCATCATATATATTATATATATACACAACAAACATAGAGCTATGATACTGAGATATATAGTGGAGTATATACAAGAAAAAAACCATAAATGACCAAAAATAATGTCTTATCACAAGAATACAACTTCAAAACACAACGATAATCCTTTGGTTCACCTCTATATTGATGGGAGAATATTCCTTATCCTATGGAAAGATAGAATTTTGAGTTAGGGCCACATATGAGAAAAAAATGGTCTTATAGGTCAAAATCCATGAGATCATCCATTTTAGGAACTCACTTTTAACTCGTTCATGGTTAGTCACATAGTTAAGAAAACCATTTTCTAAACATGAGCCTACCTCTACCTCAAGGATAAACTTCACACTATTAGCTTGCACAATTATCAAACCATGCGACAACCCTACCAATGCTCACTGTCTCAATTTTTCTCCATATAGCACAATTTCTCCTTGTTAGATGCACGGTTTGGGAAAACTATACGCTGCTCCTAAACCTTCTCTTTAGCCTTTGTCTCACTTTTAATGGTTTCCAGTAGGAGTTTCATGGTTTTCCTAAACTGTTTAGCAACTATGCACTTGAATAAAACCCCCAAAATACTTCAACATTTCTCCAAATTCTCATAAACATAACCCCAAAACCTTATATACATAAAATAAGTAAATGAAGGGTTAATTAACTCAAATCGGGTGGGGGGGGGTGATAAAATCTCTTCACCATTGGTTTTTCCATCCCTAGAAAGTAGAAAACCAGTATTTTTCGGAAAGATTTTGGTCCATTTAACTTTCATTTCTTTCTCACATTCCCATGTATCTTCCTATATCTAACCATTTTTCCCAAAAACCCACACTAAAATGATGCTTTTTTATGATATTCTTTCTCTTCTTTTCCACAATACACACTAAGACATGTACCAATGAAGCATTAAATTATAGTTCAACATGATCCCATAAAATCACATGGTGAGGATTAAGCTGACACCATTTCAACTCAGATACATGGAAATGAATGATGAACAACATTGAACTATGGTGTAAGTGACAACTGATATGCTACCTCCTCAAACAATTCTAGTATCTCAAAAGGTCCTATTTATCTAAGAGATAATTTTACATGCATCCAATACATTGATTCCTAAGCCTGAGAGAGATCCTCAAAAACACATGATCGGTCACCTCAAATGAAAAAAATCATCGACGATGATATTTATATCATTTATGATGATTCAAAGTCATCACCATAAATTTCCTAATCAATTGAATCTTCTCCATTGTTTATTAAAAAAGGCTCAACCCTACCAGTGAAGTATCACCTGTTTCCATCCAAAAAAGTGCATAATGATACGGATTCCCATACAATGCTTCAAATATATCCATATGTATTGAGGCTTGAAAAATATTTTAATATAAGAACTCCACTAATGGAATGTTCCCTTACCATGAGCCACTAAAATCTATTACACAGTCTCGCAACATGTCTTCCAATGTCTATCTCATTCTTTCAGATTTGTCATCCATCTGAGGATGATGCACCATACTCATAGTCAAATGTTTCACAATATATTTCTATATGGATTTCTAGAATCAATATGTAAACATTTTATCTCTACCTGATACTATTGATACAAGTTTTTCATTCCTTTTTAACACTTATTAGATATTGATTTTAAACATGTCCTCCACTATATGGGATTCCTAAATTGTAATGAAATGAGCCTAATGTGTGAGTAGATACACTATCACCCAAATGGAATTGTATTTCTAAACCATTATTGGGATACTTGTTACAAAATACATCACTATCTTCTTCTATTTCCAAACTTGGATATGTAAATTCTATGACATACATTCTGGCCACTAATTCTCTGACATAATTTGCTGACAAGTTAATCATTGTCAAAAAAAACTAAACTACCTTTCTTTTCATACCAACCCACCAAAACTATTATTTCAATACATTATAAATCTTCTATATACTAGGATGAACAACCCATATAGAATGTTGGTAAGCATGAAGAAGTTGTTCCTAATAATCCGATGTTTCAACCATTCATTCTCGAAACCATAAAACTTAACTCTCATCCGGATTTCATCCCTTAGTTGTCTCCCCACCATTGATTTTTGAACTCATAGCATAACATTTGGAATCAAACATATGAGCCTATTTAACCATTTTTAATATACAAGGAACTGAGGAAATAAGAAAGAAAACTACAACATCACCTTGGTCTTCACATTCCAAGTTCATGTCCGCTAAAACCAACATCAACCACCACTCTTTTGAAGATTCTTTTTCAAATTGAGCATATGAATTTCTACATAATGCATCTACCACCGAATTTAAATTACCAGGAGTATACATCAAGTAAAATGTAAACATTTATAGATACTCCATCCATATCCTTTGTTTTATATTCAAATCCCTTTCTGAGAAAATATTCTTCAAGATTATATGATCCATGAACACATAGTATTTCTCACCGAAGAGATAATGATGCCAAGTATTCAACGCTTAGATGACTGCAACTAACTCCAAATTGTGTGTTGTGTAGTTATAATCATGAAAAATTAACTTATATGGGACATAAGAAACAACATTTTCTCCTTGAATAAGAACACATCCCCACCCAGATCCCAAAGCATTAGAATACACCACGTACCCTTGTCCTGATTCTAGACAAATAATTTCTCGTGCTGATGTAAGGTGAAACTTTATCACTTTAAAAGACTTATAAAATTCCTCATACCATTGTAATCAAACATTTTTATTCGAAAAATATTTCATAGGCCAAGCTAGTGAAGAAAATTCATGAATAAGTCATCAGTAATAACCATCTAGACCAAGAAAAAATAGTATCTAAAAGACAGTTTATAGAAAATACAAATAGATAACAACCTCAATATTTTCATGGATCCATAGAAACAAATCTTTCAGAAATTACATAGCTAAGGATATTAACCTATTACATCAATAAATATAACTTTTATTTCTTTTAATTCATACGGTGATCTCTCAATATTCCCAACATTGTCTCCAATTGTTTGTCATGTTTACCCCTTGTCCTTGAATATAACAATATGTCATCCAAAAACAGAACCATAAAATAATCCAAATATCTCTAAAATATATGATTCATCAATTCCAAAAATTCTTTCTGTACATTCGTAAGACCTAAAGGAATTAATAGATATTCATAATGGCCATATCTACTTCTGAATGTAGTCTTTGGAACATCCCCCCTTCGAACATGCAATTGGTGATATCTTGATCAAAATTAAATCTTAGAGAACAACTGATCTCCCCAAAATTGATTTTATATATCATCAATGCATGGATGTGGATAATAATTCATTATAATAACTTGGGTAATATTATGATAATCCACACACAACTGAAGAGTTACATCTTCATTTTTTATAAAAAAATCGTAACTTCCCATGGGAAAGTGCTTGGCCTAATAAAACCTTTTCTTTCTAGCTCTTCTAAATTCACATTCAATTACCTTAATTCAGTTAGTACTATTCGATAGAGACAAAGTGGTATATGAATGGTCCCTTGGTGGAGATCAATCATAAACTCCACTTCTCTCATAGGTGGGAAACCTAAGAAATTTCTGAGAAACACATCTTAAAATCGATCAAACACTATTGAAAAACGTTTAATCTCAATATTTTCCATAGATAACAAAGTAAAAGTTTTCATCTGGTATAATATCATTCCAACTTTTGGTGCCCAAAATCAAATTGCACCTGCATTTACATTCTTTTATCCTATAAAGATATGCTAGACTCCATCCTCAATCACAAACCTAATTGTTCTTCTATGACAATCTTTGTAAGCCGTTAATTTTTTATCCAATCCATATCTAGGATTATTTCAAGGAACTCCATCTCAAAAATAGATAAATACCATATCATCTCATCTATATCAATAGTTATATCATACTCTCTACATAAAAAAGCT
Organism: Viscum album; assembly: GCA_963277665.1. Taxonomy (NCBI): domain Eukaryota; kingdom Viridiplantae; phylum Streptophyta; class Magnoliopsida; order Santalales; family Viscaceae; genus Viscum; species Viscum album. The sequence goes on from OY728126.1 coordinate 981,845,016, forward strand.
CGAAATTATGTTTGGTCGAGATTTGTTTATAGTTTTATCATAAAATTCATCATTAAATCTTTTAAACATAGAAAATCAATAGCACAAGAAGAAATAAATGAATGAGAGTCACCTATATCAAATAACACTTGAATAAGGTTAGAGTTCAAAAGAATCATACCTCTCACTATCGATGTTCCTATTTGACCATCTACAATCACCTAGTCATCTCCATATAATTTCTTACTTGTGACACTGTGTTGCTTTTTTCCTTATTGAGATTTCCCCCAATGAGGAGTCATTGTATTCTTAGAATCACCATGGATATATCTTTTCTGATTATAAGAGGTATTTTTATTCCCTCGCCTCATTGAAGCATGTGACATCTGTGACACATGAGAAGTGTCTTAAGAACGTAACCATGGAGTACTACAACAATAGTACTAAAGATACCCCATTTAGTTGTAGTTGCATAATGTTCTAGGTTGTTCCATGCACTCTCTCTTTATGTGGTCAATCAAACCACATTGGAACCATCCTGCTTTTCTCTTGGGTCATGGAGGAAGGTTTACTGATCCAACCATCTGATTTTTGATTCATGGTACCACCATGGAAATAGGTTTCCATCTTCTATTTGTTTATTGTGTTTTATTTCCCACCATTTAATAAAGGTATCAACATAATTCCTCCTATCATAGTTGTTAAGATGTCTCATTCAGACATTTTCACTCTATTTACCATCTCTATATAATCTGTAGTACAGAGAACAACAATAATTGAGAGAATCTCCTTACTCATCCCCGATTCAAAGATACCAGCCTTCAAGGATTCTCTAGCAGTAAATTCAGGTGAAAAGTGTACTAAATTTTGGAATTTATCCACCTACTATCTTAAAGAATAATTTTACTACTTGAAGATAAAAAAATCTATTATTCACTTGATTCTGAATAGTTGAGAATAGAATTATTTTTAAACAATTACTCAAATTCCTGTCATACATTGACTTCATATAATTTAACCTTAAACACTAAATCCAACCATTTTCATACAAGATCATCCAATATATAATTCACCATAATTACTTTCAACTCTGTTGGTGTGCCGATGAAATCAATGATATGATTCATCTTGTTTAGACACACCTTTTCTTTTTCTAGTTCTATATCACCCCGAAATATGGGTGGATTCTGCTTTTGGAATTAGATGGAATGATCCACATTCCTTGGATCATCCCTCCCAATACCACTATCCATAGTCTGGAATGCTTGTATAATACTCTGAACTAGCTCTTAGTTCACCTGTGGCTCAGGTGTAACCACATTCCCAACATCTTCTTTTTATTGGTTCATATGGTACCTACCAAGTGCCATTTTCTATGAACACAAAAATGTCATAATCCTAACTCTATCTCAAATAAATCCAAAAAAATATAAAATTATATCACATAATACTACCACAACATTTATTTCCACCATTGAACTTTTCCGATGTTCAACCATTTTCGAAAAATTTCAACTTTCTTTTCAAAATCAAAATATTTTCAAAATACAATAAGCATGCTATTTTTCAAAATCATTCATTTGAAAAAAATTTCAACATTTTTCAAAAATAAATACATTAAAATAATCATATATCATAATTAAAAATTAAATATATAATCATAGTGGGAATGAATTCCTCTAATGCATGTCATGTTCATATCTTTGGCTAAACATATGACAATGATATTTTAAATCCTATAAGTGCAACAAAAACACTAATTTAAGCATTAAATGGTTAGCTATGTCTTTTCATGCTCTATATTTTATGTTTTGACAATCAGAATCCTTTCTATTATCTCAACTAAAGGAATAGACTTGAATTAATTTCAACTCCAAGACTAAAAACTAATACCATGTTAAAGACCACTTGTTCCAGAATGAAATTCAGAAGGACCAAGATAATACCAATTGTAATATCCCACCCCTCCTCATTGTCTTGGGAAGGTATAAGGTCATTACATGTCCTTAAGAAACATATCAAAGATGCCAAATACTAGTAATAAATGACTATGGATTTATAAACATATGGGGGATGTTTTCCCTTTAAAATAAAACAAAAACCAAACATTATGTAACCAAATAAACAACTAAATAATGCTTGATATAAATGAAATACTAGAAATACCATTAATATAAAAACCAACTACAAAAATAATACCACAACTAAATACTACAATATCAAAGTACACAGAGGGAGAAAACATCACAAAACCAAAATACTCAAAAAGAAAAAAAAATTCCAACATGATCCATGATCCAACTCCCCCAAATAATACTAAGTATCATGAAGTAATAATAATGATGTGTGATACAAAAACTTTTCATGTTCCATAATAAATTATATCTACAAAATCACCAATAAGGTAATGTAGGGGTGAGTAATGAATCTCAGTAGGTTTTCCCAAAATAACATCCATACTCACACCACAGGGATAAAACATGTTTTAAAATTTGTATAATTTTTTTTATCAGAAACACTTTATAATAGTTTTTTATTTATATTAAATCCAAATAGATAACATCAAAATAGTTTTCCAAGGAAGGCACATAAAAAATAACTTAAATCATTAAACATTTTTTGGCATACCGATTCCATGATTCACCACACACCCACACACGCATGCTTCTTTAAAAGTTACACACTCATGAGTGCTTTCTTATTCAATCACCTTTTCCCATAATTACACATGCCTCTTATTCAGGGCCACATTCTTTGTAACCTAATGGTACACATCCCTTATTTAGGGTCACATCGATCACGAACTCACAGAAAAACTTTGTTTTCAAAAACCAATTGAAAAAAAATCCAATTTTTTTTATAAAAATTAATTTATATTGAAAAACGTTCCAACAAGACATTTAAAAACCCAAAAAATACATATTTTAAAATAGAAATTTTAAAATCAAGAAACTAAACCAATTCGCACAACCAAATCTATAATTCCACAAAATTCACAAACCACCACTAAAGAAGGTTTCTACCATTTTTTCACAAGAAATGCCACAATAAATTTCAACAAAAACAACAAATTTGAATTAAATACTTCATGTTATAAATATAGGAGTAGAGATTGAACCCACATATCATAGGTTTTTATAAAGAAATGAAGAACGACACTCAAACACCAATAAACTTGGTTGAAACATTAAAAAACTCACCATAGATCTCTTCCTCTATCAAATAAAATACAAAAAAATATGGAATAAAATAACTTATATATATATATCCACATTGGTCATAGATATAATAAATATAGATATATAAAGAATAATATCTATGAAAAAACACCATGAATGACTAAAATGATGACTTACCACAGGGATCTGGCTTCAAAACGCCAAGAAAAGCCTTTGATTGCCTCTGAATCAATGGGAGATGATCAATTATACATTAGGAAGAGAGAATATCAAGTTACCACTGAATATAAGGAAAAAGTTTTCCTTATAGGTTAAAACATGTGACATTCAAAATTTTAGGATCTCAATTTTAAACCATGTATGATTAGTCGCATGGTTAGGCAAACTTTGTGCTAACTTTGTGGATTCCTCAGCCTCAGTGATAAAATTCACATTGTTGGATCGAATAGTTACCAAAATGTTAACCAAACATGAAAAAATCACTATATTAATTATACTCCACTTATCATTGATTATCCATAGTGAATGTGTGGTTTGGGAAAATCGTGTACCACTCGTGGGACTTCCCTTTAGCCTCTATCTTAATGTGCATAGTTTCCTACAGGCATTGCATGGTTTTCTCAAACCTTTCACCAAACATTCACCTAAATAAAAGAGCCAAAAACATTACAAAATTTCTCAATACCCTCCCGAAATTAATCCCAACACTTTATATACTTAAAATACATTAATGGAGGGTTACTTACCTCAAATTGTGGGTGCTATAAGGGGAGTGATGGAAAAATATACTGGTGTTATGAAAGTCTGATATCCCACTTTAAAAATTTTCAAACTAGGTATCTACTAAATTTCATAAAGGGGACATGGAAATACTTTAGTTGTGATATGTTAGGTCATCTATCAAGGGAATTTTTATTGGATAAACCCACCAATAAGATGGAAAAACGGAAATTTCCACTCAACCCTCAGTTGATTATCCAATGTTTTTAATATAATAAATAATGACACTATGTGATCCAATTTAGTAAGAAAAGGGTTATAAAATATAACCAATGTGAATAACCTCTAAATAATAAAGTTAAAGGGTCAGATCATGCCACCACAACTACTGAGGTGAATCATGACAACCAAGTGGTGACATCTTTATTAGTCATTAATTAAAGAATAATGAATGTATTTTTTATTGTAGATATATTCATTATTTAATTTCAAGAATGTTTAATATGACTTTTCAATCACCACGTCAAAATATAGAAGCTTATTTATCATTGAAAATGGTAAATGAGTCAATTATTTCATCCCAATAGTATAATTTCTCCACTATCAATATTTTTGGAATAAATTTTCTAGAGAACCTTGTGACACTCAATTTAGTGGAATTTGATAATATTATGGGTATGGATTGGTTTTACTTATATAGATCCAAATTAAATTTGTAGGTGAATTAATGAAACCTTGGTCTCATGAATAAACCTTTGACTCTATACTACTGTAAGGAGGATGGATCTCCTTTGAAATCACCATATCAAGCATGAATATTATTTCCTTATGAGTAGGAGAATCTAGATCAAATGATTAATATTAAGGAAAATATCACCCTAAATGAAATGTACATTGTAATGGAATATGTTTATGTGTTTCCCAAATAATTTCATTTTCTTCCTTTTAATCAAGATGTTGAGTTATCAATCCATATTATACACGTATATCTTCCAGAATACAAGACACTTTAAATAATGGCCACTATTGAAAATGAAGTGGTGAGGAATCAACCATAAGATAATTTGGATAAAGTGTTTATATGCTAATGTGTTCACCTTGGGTGTGTTAGTTCTTTTATTCAAGATGAAGTATGGTTTAATGTGCCTATGAATTGACTATTGTGAGATCAATAAAATCATTATAAATACTAAGTATCATATTACATAGACTGATGACTTGTATTATGAAATATATAGAACCCAGTAATTTTTTAAGGTTATTATTTACTGAAGATATTGTCAAGTATAGGTGAGGAAGGAGGATATCCCCAATACCTCATTACATATAAGGTGTGGTCATAATTATTTCATAGTGATTAAATTTTGATTGAATAATTCAATAGCTATATTCAGGGAATTAATTAATACATTCTTTAGGGATTAAAACAAAAATGGTAGTTTTTATAGATTATATTCTTGTTTAATCTATAATAAAGGTGGAATATGATGAGAATTTAAATTTTGTGTTGAAAAAATTATGAAAGGAACAATTATATGTGATGTTCAACAAATACTTGTTTTAAAGAGATCATTTAACAATCTTGGAGTATGTTATCACCAAAAAATGGTGATATAGGAATCCTTTGATGATAGATAAAATTAAAGGATAGTTTATTATAATACTTGGGATGAATATTCATAGTTTCCTTGTATATTCAAGAAACTACTGTTGAATTTTGAAAACATTATCATTATTTTATAACCCACTAATAATTCTAACATGAAAGGGAGTGAAGTTTATCTAGATCTATGAATGAATGGATATATTTAAATAGTTAAATAAGTGGATAATCACTATACCCATGATAACATTACTCATAAGTGGGGAAGGATTTTTTATCTATAATTATTTGTAAAAAAATATTGGGTAATGAATCATAAAAAATGACCAAGTGATAGGCTATTTCTCTAATCAATTAAAGATCCATGAGTATAACAACCCAAAAAATGATATATAATTGGCTACAGTGATTATCACATTGAATATGTGGTGACCTTATCTCTATGGGGAGATGTGTGAAATATATACGGATCAAAGAAAATCCCAAACTATATATTCACACAAAATAAGATCAATATAAACCAATGATGTTGGTTAGAGTTGATCAAGGATTTTGACTGTTTAATCTATTACCAACCCGAGAAGATAAATAACGTGGAATATTATCTGAGTATAAATGATCTTCAAACCTTATAGATAATGAGTTCTGAAGGGGATGAAATATTCTTATACCTGAAAAGGATGAACATGGAAATCATAAATGAAACATCATCCTATATTATTCAAATAATTTATAAACTATCTAATATTTAGAGGATTAAAGATGTCCAAAAATATGATAAGGATCAACAAAAAAGTATTGAATACTCTAGAGTTCTACATTGATAAATATGTAGTTGTATGGTTCGTAACCCAAATATGCATCCCATAAAAACTTGAACTAATGAGGGAACTTTAGGATGACAGAAATAGATCATTCTATCCTATTCATCCAGAAAGAAATAAAATGTTTAAATATCAGAAGAAAAACTTCAAAGGGTATGAAAAAGGGAGATATTGAAAATTTTGTATCTCAATGCTTGGAATGACAACAAGTCTAGGCTTAATGATTGAGGTTTAAGGGTATGATAAAACTATTGACTAAAATGGTATGGAAATAGGAAAACATAACTGTGTATTTTTTCATAGGACTCACTAGGATATATAATGTCAATTAAACAATTTTCATTGTATTTGATTGACTTGAAAATTTATCATATTTCATTACTATACTAGAATATTTTCATCTAGAACAACTCTCTATGATATACATAAGAAAGGTGGTAAAACTGCATGATTTTTCACTGTCTATTGTATATGACCAAAAATTGAGGTTTTCCTCGAGGTAATAGAGAATCCTACCACATTTGATTGATATATAGCTATGTTTTGGTACTTCTTGTCACCCTCAGATGGATCATTAGTCTTAGAAAACCATTATAATTCTATAGGATATAATGAGATTATGTTCAATAATATTTCAAGAATGTTGGGATCAACACCTTACCTTAGTGGAGACCTCATATAGAAAAAAGTTTCATTATATCATTCATATGGTCCTTATGGGAATATTTATGGAAAGATGTTTTAGACTCTAACATGCTGTGATGATGTTGGTGAGAAAAATCTGATTGGGTTTAATATTATCAAAGAGATGATATAGAAATTTTAAACTATGAAATTTTATTCTAAATCGATGAAAATTTAATAGTGAAATTATATAGAAAATTACCCACGTGACTTGGGGTTTGTGATCAAATATAATGTGTCCCTTCATATAGCACTGTGGAATAAATTCTTAAGGGTTTAGAATACAAGAATGCTCATTCCATTTTACATCAACATCTTTGAGATCCTTTATTGCATTATGACTATAAACTATCTACCAACACTCACTCATAAATTATCTTAATTACATGATGTGTTCTATGAATCCCTATTATGATAGTACATACCAGACCCCTCACATGTACTGAATGCATAAGAGGTACTTTTTGAGAATTATATTTGACAGTGGAAGCAATCAGTGGTGATATTAGATTAAAGAGACAAAGTTATATGAAACAAGATAACTCACCTGGTAAAATTAATGTGGAAGAACAACAAGTTTGAGGAGGCAACATTGTGATTGGAAGAGGTGTTGAAATCAAAGCACCCTAATCTGTTTTATTTCATGAAATGAAATGAAATTGGAAAAATTTCTAAAGGGGGTAGGTGAATTTAATGACCTAAATTTTTTAAAATTAAATTCATTTCTTAATAAATAAACTATTTATAGAAAAAATGTACTATATTTAATTTTTTACTTTAGACCATTATAATATATATCCATAATTAGAATGTTTGACCTAAAATACAATTACGAAACATAATAATTGATATTGTATCCATTATACAATGATCAATAAGATTATTATATATTAAGGGTTACAATAATATCTAATTGAAATTAATATAATAAGATATGGACTCGTCCACTAGACAAACTGAAAATTAGATTTTTTATTTTTCAAACACTATTAAGGGAAACGCAAGAACCCATGCAAGTAAAAAATACACACAATCATAAATTATATAAAATGGATAAAACATTAAATAATAATTTGAGCATATTTGAAAAATTAACTTTAAATAATTTCTAGTTAATATTGTTTACCTCTCTAGGTGAGTCATCTTTTATATGATCTTCACATCAATAATTCATTGTCTCCCACATTTGAATGTACTCCCCCATTTTTAATTTCCCTACATTGAAACATCTTATTAGAATATAGTCCTACTTGTTGATCCACATTGTCTAATTTTTTTTAGTATCCACAAGTATAAGTCGCTCTGTCATATTATCTACATCAACTTGTGAGGCATTAATCATAAGTGATTCCTCAATCATTTATTCATCGGATTAAAAAATCAGCTCCCAAAGATTGACACTATTTGGAACCTCCTAGCATAACATCCTTTCTTGTTCAGTAGGTACACCCTTAATGGGATCAACTTGGTCAGAGGTATTCTAATCTACCACTACTGAGGCTTCTAAGTTCTTACATGGAACTCCCATCACATCTATATCTTCTTGTTCAATGCAGTAGGTCAATTGGTCTTTACATTGAACCATCATACATAACATCCAAAGCTTCTCCTTATTGTGATGGTCATAGTCAGTCCCCTTAAGCCTAGATTTCATTTAAAACCATGTTTCCATCAATTTTGGTATGTATGAGTAGTCTTTTCGTCCATTACATTTCATTTTTTTAGAAGAATGTGGCTGCCTGACTTTTCATTTTCTTTCCTCCCCTTCTTCTTCCTAAAATTGTGGACACATATCCCATAGAAACCATTCTCACTCTCATGTGAGAAACTGCTAGAGAGCCGATCACTATTCAAAGCCATGAGGATGAATTGACTATCATCTGAACCCTCATCCATGGTTAGATATATTTTTTATTGGTCCAACCCTTCAATGACTAATCCTTTAAAGTGTCTTCCCAACTGAATCGATGGAAAAATATTCCTTGGACCTGACCATTTATCAATAGATTCTAAACCCCTTACAACCTGCACACCAAGAATTGGGTAATCCTTTGAAAAATTTCCAATTTCCAGTTGGATAACCACATCTCAAATAGTGTTGGTGATGGGAAACACTTTTACAGTCCTTTAAAGTACCTCCTTGTGTATGGTTCCACTACCATCTATAAAGGCATCAATATTAGAGGTTTCCTTGTGTTAGGTTGATGGAATATATTCATTAAATCCCTCTAACCCCCCTGACCTAGACGTATCAAACATTCCTTAACCATATAGATCATGTTTCAACCTTCAAAACACATATGAAACTCTTTGATCAATCGCACTCAAAAACACCTCCTTTAAGGTGAAAAAACATATTCTACATCCCCCACACCCCAATGACAAACTGGATCCATAGAGGAGGAATATTGTGGCTCTTGTTGGGACCCAACATGTAAACCAGATTTTCAACTAAACAATATTTTAGTTTTGGAACCTGCAAACTTCTTCTAGATGACCAAGACAGTTTCAAAAAGATAAATAAATAACCCAATACTCAAAACAAATTGGTTTATTATAAAGAAATTCTCTACCAACCAAAATCCACACATACTCCATTGGAAAATGAAAAACATAAACATAGCCCCAAATTCTTGGAAAAATTGGGTGACATATCTCACATGTTCCATTATCAGAAAAAAAATACCAATCCAAAAGGTTCCCAATAATTAAAATGATAGATGGATTTTGAAATGGAAGAGGAAGCTCAAAAAAATTACCCAAATTGTTGCCATGGATAAATCTCGGTTTATATGAAAATCATAGGACCACCTGAAAAAGAAGAATCTGAATCCATTATAGACACGGGGTGCACTAGACCAAGCCAAAACTAGATCATCCTCTATATAAAAACGAATCATCATAGGTCTTCTATCAATAAGACCTAATGTTTCTCAATCAGGAAAACCCCATCATTGAAGACTAATCTTTCAAACAGGTCCACTAACGGGCATCATTTATTAAAATGAGAAATTAGAGTCAGAATAAGAAATGAAGAGGCATATGTGAACTCTGATGCTGAGAGTGAAAGCTGTGGGAAACCGTTGAATAGATTGGAAACTTTATGTAAAAGAGAAATATGGTGTAAGGGTGGAAGAAAATTAGGATTCTAAAAAGGTGATAAGGAGCAAGGTTAGGCCCCCATAAAGGACTATGGAGGTCCCTCCCCCTCGCACAAGGGATATACCGATGCACCCATTAGCGAAACCTAGGGAATGAAGAAAAAGAGGTATCCTGAATGAGATGACTCTGAGTGAGTTCTCACTTACAAAATAAGACCTAGACCGTTAGGATTGTAACCTATGAAGCCCATTTATTTGAGCTTCTATGGGAGTTGGCATCACTAGTATTTCCCAATAACCAATCCCAAGCTAAGATTCAACAACTCATACATTATAAGAACTATTTATAAGAAATGTTAAAGAATATAATGTTTACAACCCAAACCGTGCTTACTGAACCACGTTATGAATGTACCACCATCACACACCTTACCCTTAGGGTGTACACTGGTGTAATAAGAGGTTCTGTATTAAGTCACTAGTATTATAAATTTATTATACTTTATTTTTAATAAATTATTTATTACATATATCCCTTTTATTATTAATTTATATACATTATTATATAATATTTTTAATTAAAACTAGATTTTTATATGAAGAAACAAAAAATGTATTTTTAGAAAATATATAGTTTCAATTAAAACAATGTTTTTGAAAAACAAATGTTTTTTAAAATAAATTTCATTTTAATGAATTAAAATTAATATAATAAATTTTATTTAAATATAAATGATATTATAATCTAATTAAGTACAATTTAATTTTAATGAATCCCAATGTAATTTTTTATAAGGTACATAATGTTGTTAGTGTCAAAAAACTAGTATTTTCTAGTAAATAATAATTTTTATTTAAAAGTGTCAATAATCATATTTGATAAATTATTTTGGTAAAATAAATATTAATTTTGAAGTCATTGTGACTAAATTATCTAATTGTTAATTTTTCCGAATTTTATTAGACAATCTACTTTTTTGGTTAAAAGTAAATGTATTATAGATACACGATATGAATTTTGAAATTATAATAGCAAAAAATTCTTGTAATAAATAGAATTAATGGAATCCACAATCAAACATTTATTTCTCCTTTAAAATAACTTTCTTTTGAGGTTATTTGATTAATTTTTAAAACCTATTATGAATTCTCCAAAACCTATATTATATTTTATGGTTTTAAAAAATATTGTTTATGAACATGAATCACTTCCCCATTATCAATGGTATTATATTAAATATTTTAGTTCTTCTCCAAATAAATTATTTAAAATAACTACTCTTTATTATAATCCATGGTAAGGTTTTTGTTTTTGAACATTTTATCATTTAGAGTACAAAACTAAAGTTTATAAATTAATAAATAATTTATCTCTCTTTTTCTATTAGTACCCACCCAACCCCTCATTCCTCTTCACTCAAAAACAATTTATTTTGATGTTACTCTCCCTATACATCTTGAAATCCCTCCCAAGTTATTCTGAATCTCTTAATAATATCCTCCCAAACATTTAGAAGCACCCTCTCAAGGTAATAGATTTTCTAATATGACTTTTTATTCAAGTAATTTATTTTTGTTATGCCTCCAGATTTACAATTTTTCATGTTTAAATATTATTTTACACATAAATTTAATATCCTTATATTTATTATGTAATTAAATACAAAATTTCACTCACATTAAACCCTTCCTTGAACCTTTACGTACACTCGTTATGCTGATGAAATTATCCCATAATTTTCAAAGCCAATCATTTATGTTATGAATACCCATCCCTGATTACACTTAAGGGTATTTTACAATATGTAACAATCTATCATTTATAGGGTACATCCATTCATGTACCCTCACTCCTTAATTGTGGTATTAATTCGGATGAGTAAACTTATTATTTTATGTTATCTATGAGGTACACAAATTCATGTACATAATATGAATGTGATGGGTGGGCCTAAAATTGTATATCCATCCAATGCATTGGTCAATGTTTTTATCTCAGGAGATACCATGTATAATACATGGGCGGTTATCCAAATCACACTATATTATGATGTATCGGTGGTTATCGTTGACTTACACTTATGATGTCATGTTTTATGCTTCCTCCATATCCCGAAAATGCATTGACAATATCCTCTATTCTTTTGATTTAATATCCATGATTATTATTATCACCATCCTATGTCATCATGTTATACTTATTGACTCTCATGTACTACTGTACTGCATGATTTTATTTGATTGTTCCCTTACTAGGCCTTACAACACACCCCTTTCTTATGTATGACCCTAGGTTATCCAATGAAATTTTAGAAGATCAATTTAATTTAAGGGTATATTATAGAGTTTTTAAATAATTTTTTGTATCCCTATATAAATTTACAGTGATATGTATCTAAATAATCAAATAAACTTGGCCCCTCAATCTTTTGGGATTGTTTTATATGTATCTCAATGTAATAAATCATGAAATAAAGTTAATAAGAGATATGGGATGTCATAAAAACCTTTCTTTATAACTTGGTGAAATGGAAACATAAGAAATGGTGAGATTAGATTTTTGTTAAGGGTAATAATAGGATATATTGATGATCCTAATTTATCATAAGATAACAATGAGGACATATGAACATGATCATAATTTATGAAATTCATACCTATTCAGTCAAGGAGAATTAATCATGAGTCATGACATGAGGATTTTTCATAAAAATGACATAATGAATAATAGTGCGGAATCTTAATTAATAAATAATTGGACATGAGTACATATAACATGAATAATACATAAGGTTTTTTCATAAAAATAAGTATATAAGATCATTTCCTCTCACAAGTGTCACTTCTAAGACTATCATTGCGTACAATGTCCCATAGTGTATTGAGTTAACACCATAACCTCTTTAAATTCTTTTAATTGGTAAAATATCTATCCCATATTTATTTGTGGAATGGGTTCACTCTCTATTTCATCTTTTCCATAGCCAAGATTCACTCCCAAGACTATCATAGAAGAAAAATTCCCTTACTATATGGGTTTGACTCACCATTGTAGTCTATATTATATTATGATATATTTGTCTTTACCCTATGAATTATGGGGATATATATAATTATGGTCCCACTTATCACATAATGAAAACCATACATTTTTATTTCATAAGATGATAAAAACATTCATCATTTCATAATAGCATAACACGTGCAAAATAAATGTGTTTCATAAACATTTTATCATCAAATAATCATAAGAATACATATAATGTAAGTCGGTGGTATCAAAAAAAATTATTATTTCAAAATATATTATTTATACTATGAGAAATTAATGGGTTTTATCATGTAGTGATTCACTGTTCATTTCCTTCCCTATGCCACTGTGATACACTAATTTTGTATCAAAAACTAAAAATTTAATAAAAAATCATTATTATGTTTGATTCCGTTATTCCATTTTAATCTATGTTAAAAAGAGTGATTTTAATTTTTTGAATGATTTTGTGGTAGGTGTAGGTGATTTATAGGGCCCAGAAAAATAAGATTAAAAAATGGGCTAAATTATGCAGGAATACAAGAACATAAGTGGACTAAACCTCAAATTTCTACTAATCCTTCCATACAATTGTGCTGAATTTTTTTATAAAGGTAAAAAATTCTTTGGAATATAGATAATATGAAGTCACTCAATCCTAATTCACCCATTATGGTTCCAAACTAAATAGATATGTCTAAGAAACCAAATATGCAGTAAGACAAAAGTTAGGTTTTGTATTTCATCCATATATTAGGTTGTGGTTTCACAAGGATTACAATGATTTTATAGAGATAGTCAAGGGGTGGTTAAATGAATTTTTCATTTTTAAAAAAGTGAGCTAATACATTTTTGCTTCCCAAAAATAAGGGCCAAGTATTTTCTCAAAATCTGGGTGCCCAAAACCACCTCCCACTTTGCCTATAAGTTGTCCCCTTGGGTACCCCATTTACATGCTAGAAAAAGGAGTGAAGTGATGCCATTTTTGAGTTCCATATGATTATTCTCTTCACCTTGTAGGTTCTGGTACTCTCTATCTACATAATGAGTGATAAAATTAGGAAGGAGATCCACCTGAGCTTCCTCCTCCTCTCGATGCCGGGATAAACGAAGAGGTCTTGTTTTGAGGGATCCACACACATGAAAATAGAGTGATGATTTTTATATAAGAAACTAGTTTGGATTAATTTAGGTGTTACAAAATTTCATTCCATGCATATTACATTATTTAATGTTTTAATTCTTTTTTTGATGCATGTGGTTGATATGATCTTAATTTCTAACCAAATAGTGTGAGGTTTTGAGTGTGTGACATGTGTTGATCTGATTGGACGACAAAATAATCCATTTATTACCTAATTTTTCGATATTTCAATTTTATTTGGAAGTTATTATACACCTAATAAGATATAAACCTAGGTTATATGACTTTTATTTCATGGTTTGTTTTAAAAATCATTGATATAAAAACATGGAAAGTAATTAGGATTATGACTAATTTCAACCAAATACATACTCCAATCCTGAATGAATATCTAATAAAAATGAGTTTTAAATATGTGTATTGTAAAAAAAATGAGCCCTTTATCTAATATTTTTTAAAATCCACATATTTTTTAAAATATTATACACTTTAAATTAATCTATTTTCTAAAAATTGTTTTCAAAACCACCCTTTATTTTAGTACTTATTATTAATAATTAACAATATAAACCTATTAAAAATCCTTGAGAGATGAAATCTATTATACCATATTATATAAAAAAAATTAACTCATAATAAATTTTATTTTTTATGACAACACAGTCAAATCTCGGTGCCTTTGCCGAGGAAAAATTTTGTTTTTAGTGTGCATTTTTTATAAAAATATTATTTGTTTTGTGATTGTTTTTCTCTTATTTTCTCTATTAATTCTTTTAAAGTTGATTTATAAAATCTACAATTTCTAGGCCCTTTTAATTATTTTCTATTCATCATAGAAAATAATTCATTTCGAACAATAACTTGAGAGGATCTTGCTTCATCGACACTAATGAGCACTAAACGATCCCTTAAAATATGGTGTGAAAAAGTCCACACTCTTCTTGATCCTTATTCTTCTTCTGAAACCAATATGAATAATAAAATAATAATGCAAAATATGGATTAAAATAACCATACCTTAATATAAATAAAATCACTTGATGTATAGACTCATCCAATACATATTCAAATATAAGGTAAGACACCCACTTTCGAATATAAATCTGGTTTAATTCACTTATTACAAAAATTCCATAGAATCACTGGAGAAGATCCACAAAAGAACTTAATATAATTTAACACTGTATTTTCATAACTAAAACCTTAAATTATGGTTTTATAATATGTAAATCTTAGATAATTCTCATTCTCATTATATGACACTACAAAAGATTGGTTTTTTATATAAATTCCCCAATTACAAGCTGGGTTGACATGAAACGCCTTTTTTATAAAAAATAAATCACATCCTATCGAACTAAAAATATATGTAAATAAATATGTTTTATAATTCAATAATAAGGGGAAACATTTCATGAATTTTTTGATTGATTTAAGAGGTTATGTTCAAGCTGTCAACACTACCAAATAAGTTATCAACATTTAACACAATATTTTTATAAAGGTTGAATTAATATTTATCAAAACACGTTTGATGTTATCATAGGTGGTGATACAGTTGAGAAAACCCCATTCAATAAAAGAAACTCATAGAGAACATTGTATAGAATAATAAAAAATTCGTTTCAAGGTCCAATATACCCATTCGAGGTGTCTATGTGGTGAAAAGTTATAAGTTTGAGAAGAATGTGGATGTGATGTTTGATGAGTTAACCTTCTATGACAACATGATATTTACCATGGGAAATAACAAAACTATTCACCTATCCATTTCCATATATATTCTTTTGACACCCACTATTCAGAACAATTCCATTAACTAAGATAAACTTATATGATTTGTGAGGAAATATTTCAAGGAAGCCCCTATAACCAACACATTATGCAAGAACCATACTAACCATCAAAACCTAGGTGAAAATACAACCAATACTATAGGAAGGATGGTATTAAAACCAATAACCATAGAACCGACTAGGTCAGTGTAGTAATCCACCACCACCACCCAGAAATCCTAAACCCCCAAAAGGTCTTTCCAACAACACCCTCCAAAAACTAATCCTAGACTAGAAAACATGATGAAACTAAATGATTACAATAATATAAAATTCCAAAAACCCCATAATCTTATATTCCAAAACAAAAAACCCAATTAGACCAACTTGCAAACTTGATGGGGTAAATCCAAAGTCATGGGTCATGTAAACTACCTTCTAAACCACTAGTCAAATCTAGGGATAAGGGTAATGTTTGTGCCATCACCATTCATACTATAACTGAACATAAAAATTAACACTAAAATTGATTCATCCCCTCCGGAGTAAACTTCCATTTTAACCATCTCAAATAATTCAAATAAAAAAAAACCTTATACTGATAAAAATACCACCAAAGAAAATAGTGTGTCTGTGGATGAGTCGCCTAGACCATCCATTCCTCTTCCATTTCCCCAAAGTTCAACCCAACCAAGGAAACAAAAATAAACATAACATTGTAAATAAATATTGTAAATGCTCAAAAAAGTATCAGTTAACATCACATTTATAGACATTGGGAAGAAAATTTCGTGATACACTATGCCTCTAAAGAAAATATGTTCAAATAGAAGGAGACTTAGAGGTGATGAAAAGGTGAGATTAGGGAGAAATGTATTATAATTGATAGATCCATCACTTACCACCAAATAAAATGATCCAAAAATATTCTTGGTTCCATGCACCATTGGGAATTATTTCATTCTAATGTTATGATTAACTAGGGATCCTCTATAAATATGATTCCACACTATATTTTCTCTCAATAATAGGTTGGGTAACTAAAGCCCAATATACTTTTTTCCCAATAAGAAAACCAGAGTACATCACACCCTATTAGTCTGATAGAGGATTTTATTGTCAGGGTAAACATTTTAATTGTTCCTACTGATTTTTATGTGCTTAAAATGGAAGTTGATATGATGAATGGACATGCCCAAATTATATTGGAATGAAATTTCTTAAAAACCTCCAAAACCATAATTAGTGTCCATAATGGTACATTATCTATATAGTTTTTTGGTGACATTTTCCACTTCCACATCATTGATTCCATGAAGAAATCCTAAGAATATAATTCCTCATTTTCAATTAATTTGATTAATATACTTCCTTCCCCTGAAAAAAATCATTTTCATTCCCCAAATCCCCTTTTTTTAGTTTTCATTCTTGATTGAAATTATAGGCAATGATTCATGAATTTAATGTTGTAGTTGAATAGAAGAATGACCTGGATGTTTGTTAATTTATGATTTATCGAGCACATAAGATCCCATGAACATGGATTATAATCTTGTAAAATATTATTCCTCATCAGGGGATTTTACTATTAAGTAGTTAGATGAGATAGGTGACCTCTCACATTCACAATCACTCCCATAAATCCTAAATACAACTAATATGAAACTTAAACCACTGCTTCAAAATTTGAAATACTCATATATTGATAATGGAAACAATATTCCTATCATCATTGCTAGTTCACTCCCTCCATAGAATTAATTAAGACTACTTCACCTTTTGAGAGAGTATAAAGAGGAATTGGTATGGAAACATTCTAAAATTCTTTATATCAACCCATCAATTTTCACGCACCATATATTGTTAAATGATGAGGCTAAACCAGAGACCCAGACAAAAAATATACTGAAACCAAACCTCCTAGATGTTGTTAAAAATGAGATAATGCTATTATTGGCTACTGGGATCACCTAACACATTTTTAACAGACAATGGGTCAGTCCGGTGTTGGTAGTTTCTAAGAAAATTGGTCTTATTGTAATTAACATTAAAAATAATGAATGGGTTTAAACCCATGTGAAGAATAGTTTGGGTGTCTTCATAGATTATCTCCAACTAAACCAACACACTAGAAAGTACCATTTCTTACGCTTATTCATTAACCAAATTCCATAGAGGATAGTGGAAAAGTAACACTACTATTTTCCTGATGGGTATTCAAGATAATTTTAGATCCATATTTTTCTTGAGGACCAGGAAAGGAAAACCATTACTTTCCACTTTAGCACATTTTCAAAAAGAAGGATTCGATTTGGTCTGTGCAATGCTCTAGGTACTTTCCAACGATGTATGGTTAGTGTTTGTCCCAATTTCCTGGATAATTTCATAAATATATTCATGGAAGATTTCAATATTTATGGATTCGTTTTTGATGAATGTTTGAGTAATCTTGGTTCTATACTATGACACTGTATTGAAAATAATTTCATATTAAATTATGAGACATTCCATTTCATGGTGTGAAAAGGTATAGTAGTTGGAAATATCAATTTTTGGGATTGTATCCATGTAGATAATGAAAAAGTGGATGTCATTTCTTTCAAAGAATTTGCACAAAATGTGTGGGATGTGTGGTCATTACTAGGTCATGCTTGATTTTACCAACATTTCATTCTTGACATTATTAAGATTACAGTCCTCTCTCTTTCAAACTCTAAAATGAAAAAGAATTTTTTTTGATAAAGAATGTGAGAAATATTTTAACAAATTAAAATGGAGTCTCACATCACCCACAATAATCCAACCACCTAAATGGGATTTAAAATTTTAGATCATGTGTAACGCCTCCAACTATGTAATTTGGATAGTCCTATCACAAACAGTCGATCGAACTCCAAATTTCATAGATTTTGCCTCATGCACACATGACCATAACCAAGAAAACTACACCCCAACTAAAAAAATAATTCCTTTACATTGTGTTTTCATCGGATAAATTTATGTCGTACCATTTAGTTTTCAAAGTAATTGTTTTATTAGAACATGAATCCCTCTATTATGTCCTTAGGAAATAGAATCCAAACCATGTCTCATTCACTGTATGCTCTTACTTCATGAATTTAATATACAAATTAGGGATTAAAAAAGAGAAGAGAATGTAGTGGTTTTCCATATTAGTAGGCTCCTTCCATACATAGACATTGACTCATCACCCTATATTCCCATAAAAAACATGTTTCCTAATGAGAAATTGTACTGAGTGAATGATTATATTCCTTGGTATGATAAAATTTTAAATTATTTGGTAGCATCTTGAATTCCTATAGATTAAAAAAATGATGGTAATTTTAAATATGAATCCCATTGGTACATTTGGGATAACCCCTACCAATAGTGTATATATAGTGAACATATCATTACGTGTTGTGTTACCGATAGCAAGTTTTAGTCTATCCCTAGGTTCTGCCACACACTTGCTTATAGGGGCCACTTTGGCCTCCAATGAACTACACACAAGGTCCTCGGTTATGGTTTCTTTTGGCCAACAATATTTCAGATGCACATGAATTCTGTAAATATTGTCCACATTGTCAAACAATGAGTAATTTTTCTTAAAATAAATGAAATTCCACAACAAACCATGCTCTTCTCTACCATTTTATATGTTTAAGGAATTGACATTATTGGTCCATTTACTATTTTCTTTGGGTACTTGTACATTAATCTTGTTGTTGATTAAGTATCAAAATGGGTAGATGAATGAGCCACTATGACTGATGATCAAAAAATAGTTGTGGAATTTTAGAGTCTAAAAATTTTGTTTAGGTTTGGATTACCTAGATTTATATTCAGTGGATAGGGTTCAAATTTTGAGAACTAAAAAATGAAATCACTTTTTCTTCAATATGTGGTCAGGCATCGAGTGTCTATTGCATATTACCCACAAAATAATGGTCAATCTAAAGTATCAAATAGAAAGGTAAAAGAAATTCTTGAAAATGGTTCAACCTAATATCCATGATTGGATTCTTATACTTGATGGTTTTTTATGATCTTAACATACTAATTTTAAAACTCTCATTAGAATTTCATTGTATCTTGTTGTTTTTAGAAATAGTTGTCACCACCTTGTTGATATAGAGAATATGGCCTTATAGTCCATTAAACAATGAAATTATAATATTTTTAGTGAAGTTTCTCAAAGGAAGTTATAGATTCAAGAGATGGATAAAATTCATATAGACTCATATGAGAACTCCAAGACATACATGGATGGAACTAAGGTTTTGACATGACCTCCTCACACTTTATCCTCAATTCAAAATCTAACAAAAGGTCATCCTTTTCAATGAAATTATCTTTTTTCATCTAGGTAATCTTAATTCCCGCAGGTTTGGCACATAATATATTACAACTATTTATCCATTTTGTGTTATTTAGGTTCAAAATGAAGAAACAAAACAATCATTCACTGTCAATGAGAAATGGTTAAAGAACATTTATGAAGTCATTCTGGAGTCCCTAATAGAGGAACTCCTAGTTTAAGAAGCAACATTCCAATGAAACCAACCTTCTTTTATCTTTCTATCCCATATTCTCTTTTATTACTACAAGGAAACTACTTACACAATTTGTGGGGTATTGGTACATTCCTAAGTTCATTAAGATTTTCATCATCTTTCTCACTTTTCCCTTTTTGTTTTCTTTATGGTATTGTTCACTCCCCTTATTTTCTCCATCAATTTTATGCTAGAATAATCAATTTAATACCCACTTAATCATTGAATGTATTGAAAATTCATGGGAAATTTCCCTATTTTATATTGTTTTAATAGTTTGTTTGTTCACTGATGTAATTTGTTTTTCACATGAATTAAACATTGAGGTGTGAATTTCTTTAAATTTGGTTTTTTTCAATAATATTATGTTTGATTAATTTTGAAACCTTTGATAAGAATGAAAACATTTATGTGAGTAGTTTATAATAATTTTTTTTTCACTTAATATTTTTTCACATCTTTGCACCCACCCGGGAAGTGTGAATTTTTATTACTCAAAAGTAGGTAAATATAAGTTATTTTAATATTTATCATCATTCAAAAATTATGTTTCCATACATTGATTCCTTATATAATATTTTTCATTACTATACTGTATTGACCTATTTGTGTGTACCTATTTTTAAACTATTTTACACCATTAAAAAGACTAAAAATCAAAAAATAAATACAATCACAAAACTACAAAATCAAAAAAAATTGTTCTGCCATGGAAATGTCAAAAAACACTCTTCCACAACCTTTTATCTTGTTTTAGCTATTACAATTAGTGTCGTGGGGGAGATGAATCATGGGTTGATTGATGATTGTGGTATTTCTTACAAATTTATCTTTTGAAAAAAAATGAGGGGAGGGATGAAATATACAAAATATAGGGATATCTACTTCTGGAGATTATGGTTTGATTTCCTTGAATTATTAAGTGAGTGGGTACTGTAAATTGATTACAAAGTTGGTAGGGCATGTTTAGTGGATATAATCATTTGAGAAGAAATTTTTTAAAATGAACTATATTTACTTGATAGGAATTTTGAAGAATATAATGAAACTATTTTCACGCACACAAGTGGAGAGTTAGTGAAATGGTTAGATTTTTAATAATTTTATCATATTTTTATCATGCATCTCTTATAAATTTTTATGATACAATTTATGAGAAATCCTTTTCCATGGTCACTCAGAAAAAATCATTGGTATGATTTTCTCTTTGATAACATTACTATGACACATTATATTTTCCTTTAATGTTAAATCATCATGAAGTTGGGAATATATATATATGAATATTTTTTTGAAATTTTACTTTTACAAGGGGAAAAAATATATAGTGGGGGGGTGTGACATTTAGTGTTTCATAATTCATTTACATCCTTACTCCACTGTGATAAATAGATTTTGTATCATAAATTAAAAATTTAATTAAAAATTTTAAATTATTATTGATTCAATTATTTAGTGTTAATAATTTTAAAAAAGCGTAATTTAACTTTTTTTAATGATTTCATTGAAGGGGGATGTGATTTTCATGACCCAAGAGAAGGTGAACAAAACTCGTCCAATTGCCCAAAAATCCATGAATATATGTGGAATAAACCACACACTTCTACGAATACGTGGAACCAATTATACTTAAATTTCATTATATTATCCAAACTTTCGTGGGATAAAACACTTTTGAAAACAATAAATCCCAATTTTTCTATTAAGGGGGCCAACCAAATAAATTATTCAAAAAAAATAGGATATGCACAAAGTCAAAAGTTAGGTTCTATATTTCATCTATATCTCAGGATGTAGTTTTACAAATGATGCCAAATCATTGGTAGAGATATTAAAGAGGTTTGTAAAAAATTATTTTTTTTAAATAGTGATAGAATAATTTATAGATGTGAAAAATGAGGTTTCAAGAGGTTTCTCGAAATCTGGGTGCCTAAAACCACCTCCCACTTTTCATATAAATTGGCACCTTAGAATCCCAATTTGCATGATAAACCAAGGAGTGAATTGTTTCCATTTTTGAGTTCCATAAGAGTATTATAATCACCTTTTAGGTTATAGATCTCTCTATCCTTATAGGTAGAGATAAAATGAATATGTATATCCACTCGAGATTCCTCCTCATCTCGATGACGGGCTAAAAAATGGGCGTTTGTTGTGAGAGAGAAAAACACATGACAAGGGAGTTATGATGCTTATATTTGCTATTTTTTAGAGTAATTTGGGTGTTAAAACATTTCATTCCACATTTATTACATTATTCCATGTTTTTACTCTTGTTTTGTTGAATGTGATTGATATGTTCTTAATTTATAAGTGATCAGTGTGAGGTTTTGAGTGTGTGACTTATGTTGTTTTGATTGTAAAACAAAAGAATAAATTTCTTAACCATTTTTTGGGATTTAAATTTTATTTTTAAGTTATTATAGCCCGAATAATCTATAATGACCTAGATTTAAACATTACATAATCTTGAATTAAATGAATTATTCACATTGAGTAACTTTTCATGTTTAGAGTTTTATAGAATTGGGCCATAACAATTACATTACATCTCATGAATTACAAAGAAGACAATTCAACCTAGTTTCCATTTTTTTCAAAATAAAAACTCTTAAAAAAAGGGTCATGTCTAGTTCCATGTTTTAGACAACATGAATTTTTAATGATCCCATCCTTAACCCTATTAATCTTTAAGTCCCTTGAAAATTATTTCAAAACTTGGCATGAGCATAAAAAGCTCAGTAAGGGTTAAAAAACAAATAAATAAAACCTTAGTTCATCATTACATACCAAACATAAACTCTTTAACATACCTAATGAAATAATAAGATTTATGAATAACACATACAAATCATAAATCATAAAGGTAATGTGTGGCATCCATATTATACTAACATTACAGCTATCATATCTATGTAGGTAGTTACATTTGAAATGCCCATCACAACATATTCACTAAATATATTAGGAGAAACATTCACGTTTACCTCTATCACTTTACCCAATGAATTGGAAATCTATATCAGGCTCACCCGCCCTAGGTTTATCATGGAACCACCCATATACATAAAAAATTACCAAGAACCATAACATATTCATAGCACAAAAAACAAACATAATGGAAAGATAAAATTTCCAAACTGCAATCAAAATATATCATTTAAATATATTAACATAAAAAACCATTTTCAATACCATTTTCAATACAAAAATCCATTAAAAAGTATATGGTATTTATTTTTATTCTAATAACATTATGGATTATTAAGGAAGCCTTAGATCAATTAATACTCGCAGTAGTGGAAAAGTTCATTGTCACCGCTTACGTTAAAAAGAAACATTCTTTTTTTTTGTCATTTAGTAAAATGTTTCAGTGAAAAATACTCTCTTTTAATGAAATGAAAATTCAATGGTGTTTATAAAACATATAAAATAATGTCACATATTAAAACAAAATATGTCTCAATGACAGAAGATTGAGATGAAGTCCCTTACCACATGTCTGATTTGAACTGTTCATTATTTAATCTCCTGAATAATAAACTAAAGTTAAATTTTACTTGCTTAAGATCATTTTTCAAGTTTATTATTCCTTTTATATCACTTATTACCATGTTATAAACATCATGTAATCATTTAATCTAATTACGGGTTTTTTAGATATTTGGTACTTGAGTCAAAAATGAACTTATTATAATTACAAGTTGTTCATGTGGTCAAATATCCATTATCTTCAGAATGATATTCATGATGTTGATATCATATATATCATATATATCTAGTGTATGTATGTATTTATAATAGTGCATAACATTTGGAGATAAGAAAATAAATGCACCATTCTTGTAGAAGGTAAGCCGTTCATATGCATGAGTGCTATATTCATTCCTATTTGTTATTTTAATGGAATTAAAACATAATAATACATTGGTATATTATAATTCAGTATTATATAAAATATAATATCATTAACATTATTCTTTATACATCCCACATGTGGCATTAATGAGTCATATCACTTTGAGGGGTGGTAGTCCGCACTTCCTCAAATGAAATTATCGCATTTATCCATAATGGAAACCATAAAGGTATGATATAAATGGAAAATATAGAAGAATAAAGAAAACATATTCATAATTTCTATCATATATAAATACAGTTCCATCATAATGTCTACAATGAGAGGCAGTGGGAGATAACTGAACAATCATTGTTTCGTGAGGTGTTAGTTTTCCATCCACAAAAACAGTATATTCTTTACCCATTAGATGGAGGTGTGTTTAAGTGAAGTTCTAATACATTTCATAAAAACATCCTAGTCTATTTAGGATACCATTTTTGTTAAAAAATAAAGGAATAAAAAGAATTTAGGGGGTTTGAGAAGTAAAATAAAACAAAAAAACTTAAGAGAAGGTGTTACCTTTAAATCAGGTAACTCCCTTTAGATTGAACCATCAGGTTTTGTTGAAGTGACTTCTTCCTATGATAAGGCTTCTACAAGGAGGATAGGGATGTATGAAAATTAATTGGGCAGATTTTGGATGAGTCAAGGGGCTTTAGAGGTGTGAGGAATGAGTTAGAGTTGAGTTTTTTTTATAGAGGGGAGGAGGGCCTCTTTTAAAAAGTGTGAAAATATTATTTTATTATATCATGATTTTCAAAATATAAATGTCCAAAACATATTGAAGTCTAACATAAGATGATTCATGGTCGAAATAAAATCATCCAATTATAATTAGACAGGTTTTGGATTTTATTTTAATCTTTATAATCTTATTTATTGAAATCACTTATTAATGAGGCAAATACAACATCAATATTGTGTCACAAATAATTTAATTTAGTTGATGTCTAAAAATTTTAAAAAAATATCATAATGTAGGATATATTTTTATATTTCCAATTAATATTTATAGTTGAAAATATAACTTATATAACACCATGTAAAAATTGATTTAATAAAAGACATTTTTATGTCATTGTTGTCTCTACTTTAATTTAATTAAAATAATATGTCATTATCAATCCCAAATGGCCCCATGGGGACCCAAAATCGGCCCAAGGGTGATCATGGTCGGAAATTTATCAACCAATAGGATTTGGATACATGTTAATGCAATTTTATATTATTATAATAATATTTGATTACCCTTATTTACTAGATTTACCCATTAACTATGGTAAATAAATTTTTTACTGAAGTAAATATTCATAATGTCTATAAATAAAACATACCAATTTAAACAATTTGGGACTCTTGATTCCAAATACGGAATCTATTTTTCCAGATTCAAAACAAAGAAGTGGCATAAATAAATTTATAATTAATTCCCGCTGTCAAAACAAAAGGCGTGTTTTTAATAAATATTAACCATCAAAAGATTGACAATTATTTATTTTCAATTTCAATGTAAAATTACTTTCAATGAAGAAAATTGGATTAAATAGTAAAAACATAATTTAATTACACTTTAAAAACAATTAAAAATATAATATAACCTTATAAATAAATTAGGTTAAAAGATAGTTTTGAATTAAAATGCAGTATTTTTCACTATTCATTAAAAATGAATTTTTTCAAAAAAATACCAAAATTTCATCCAAAGTAAATTTTGATGACCCGATTATAAATAATTATTTTATTATGTCAAATAGAACATAGAAAAGTTGTCAAAACTATATTTAAAGAATTTTCTCCTTCAAAAGGCAGTAAATCGACTTTTTAATGAATATTTGAGTATTTATGATTAAAATCAGATTTTTTCTTATTTTAAGCCTCTAAAATTTATTGGATAAATGTAAAAACATTTAAGAAACATGTATAATAATATTTTAGTAAGTTCTATTCCTTCCTTCTAATACAACGACTATAAATTAACACCATTTAAAATAATAATACTATATTATTAGTGTGCAACCTAAGATTTCAATGAAACCCATTATTGCGTATCGGGCACGTCAAACATAGAATCCCATTTAAAGTAAAATTAATAATTAATTCAAAAATATTAATAAATATGAAAATGTATTATTTCATTATTTTTCTGGGATGTTACATGCTTCCCCCCTTTTGAAAATTACATCCTCGCAATTTTATTCACTTATCAATAAATGGGGGTATTTATCCCTCATAGAATTTTCATATTCCCACACTGCTTGTTCAACCATATGGGTTTCCCACAAAACGTTTACCTGGTGAATTAACTTATTCCACAACACTTTATCTCTATGGTCAAGAATCTAGACTTGTTGTTCCTCATAAGGGAGATTCTCTTCCAACTGAACTACCTCTAGAATAAAAACCTGAGATGAATCTGGAATATACTTTCAAAACATTAAAACATGAAAGAAATTATGTACCTAAGATAAACATGAAGGTAAATTCACTTTTTACGCAATTCACCGAACTTTCTCTAGGATTTCATAAGGTCCAATGAACCATGGACTCAACTTTCCCTTCTTACCAAAACACATCACACTTTTTCATGGAGAAATTTTGAGAAAGATATGATCACCTACCTCAAAAGAAAGATCGTTCCTCCATTCAGCCGCATAACTTTTATTGCTACTCTGAGCTGTTTTCATATGCTTCTGAATCAATTGTACCTATTTCCCATCTCTTCTACAAATTCTGGTCCCATCAACTTCTTTTCACCTAATTCATACCAAAAAGCTTGAGTTCGACAATTCTTTCCATATAATACTTCAAACAGATCCATATGCATACTGGAATGAATGCTATTATTATAAGAAAATTCAACCAAAGAAAGATGTTGGAATCAAATTCCCTGGTAATCCATCGAGAAAGCACATAGCATATCCTCAAAAGTCTAAATTGTTTATTCTGAGTGCTAATCTGATTGTGGATGAACAGTTGTACTAAAATTTAATTCAGTACCCAATGAATTCCGAAGACCTTTCCAAAAGTTAGAAGTAAACTTGGGATTACAATAAGATACAATGGATATGGGAACGACATGTAACCTGACTATCTCTTTATCATACAACTGAGATGGTTGATATAGAGACTATGTTTCTCGAATATGAAGGAAATCAGAAGATTTATTCAATCGATCAAGAATAACCTAGATTGCATTGTTACCTAGAGATGTATTTGGTTATCCCATAACGAAGTCCATGGATATATTTTTCCATTTCCACTATAGTACGGGTAAAGACTAAAGCATCCCTTTCAGTAACTACCTCTCTACATTAACTTGCTGACAAGCCAAACACTTCACTGTAAAATCAGTGATATCTCTTTTCATTCTATCCCACTAGTAATACTCCCAAATATCTTTATACATCTGAGCACTGTCAGGAAGAACTGAAAACAGAGAACTATGAGCTTCACATAACAACTCATTATCTAACTTTTAATCACAAGGCACACATATTCTCATTCCAAAACTCAAAACACAATCGTTATCAGAGTTAAAATAAGGAAACTTACCCTTCTTAACCATCTCTACCTTTTTCTAAAACTCACTGTATTCCTTCTACCCTTTCTTAATTAAGTCTGATAGTGATAATCTCACTGACACCTAAAACAAAATAAAATATTTTCTAGCACCAAAAACATCAATTCCAATGTTTATCAAATAAAAAACCAAAGGATCTTGTTCCAAACATATCATGGTTAATGAAGAATTACTTTTTTGACTCAAAGCATCTTCCACATTGTTTTCTTTTCCTGGATTGTAATGGATCGTGCAATCATAATCCTCGATTAATTCCAACCATGATATTTGTCACATGATCAATTATTTCTGATTGAATATATACTTCAAACTTTTTTGGTCAGTATATATTTCACATTTTACTTGATACAAATGATGCCTCCAAATTTTCAAATCAAAAACAATAACAGCTAATTCCAAATGATGTGTAGGGTAACATAACTCATGAGGTTTCAACTGATGTGAAGTATAAGAAATTACTTGATAATTTGGCATAAGGACACAACCATGTCATTTCAACGAAGCATCACTATAAATATTAAACTCACCTTTTTTGGAAGGTAATTCTAAAATAGGTTCATTCAAAATTATTCTTTTTTATTCTTGAAAACAATCATCATATTCTTTTTTCTAAAAAAACTTAACACTTTTTAGAGTTAACTTTGTCATTGGACTAGATAACCATGAAAAATTCCCAAAAAACCTCTGGTAATAACCTACCAAACTAATAATACTACAAATCTCAGTTATATTTATGGGTCTTAGCCATTCATCAACAACCTTTTTTTAACAGGATCAATAGATACAACATTTTTTGAAACAATGTGACCAAGGAATGAACTTTTCTGTAACCAAAACTCACACTTTCTGAATTTCCAAAATAGTTTATTTTATTTTATGGTGTGAAAGACAACATTTAAATGACATTAATGCTTCTTTTTTAGTTTTAGGATAAAGCAAAATATCATCTATAAACACAACCATGATTTATCACCTGAATCAACCGTGCCATCAATGTAACAAACTGTTCAATAATGATTCTAATCATCTCAGGATGTTGATCTGTATGCCTTACTAGCAAAACTTCCATTTTTCCTCTATGAAAAACCATTCCGAACACAAAATATCCTAGGAGAAGCAGCATGGTAATCTGTAAATGCTATTACATTTCAATATTAACATAAATTTATTTATGGACATTAATTTAACATTACCCTAAATTATAGAGTTATATAAACTGACCTCTAATACAAACTATAAGGACATGACCATAAACATTACATAATCTTGAATTAAATGAATAATTCAAATTGAGGATCTTTTTAGGTTTAGAGTTTT
Source organism: Viscum album (assembly GCA_963277665.1). Lineage (NCBI taxonomy): Eukaryota > Viridiplantae > Streptophyta > Magnoliopsida > Santalales > Viscaceae > Viscum > Viscum album. The sequence goes on from OY728126.1 coordinate 981,874,413, forward strand.
AGAGAATTAGCCCATAACTATTACATTGCATCTCAAGAATTACAAAGTACACACTTATACTCAGTTTCCATTTTTTCACAAAATAAAATCTTTTGAGAAAAATAGTGATGTCTAGTTCTATGTTTTAGACAACACGAATTTTCAATGATCCCATCCTTGAACCTATTCAACTTTAAGTCCTGTGAAAAAATTTCAAAACATGGGATGAGCATAAAAAACTCAGTAAGGGTTCTAAAACAAAGAAAGAAAACATTGGTTCATCATTACATACATAACATAAGCTCTTTAACAAACCTCATGAAATCATAATATTTAAGAATAACACATAGAAATAATAAATCATAAAGGTAACTTGTGGCATCCATATCATACTTACATTATAGTAATCACAACTATGTAGGGAGTTAAATTTTGAATACCCATAACAAAATATTACCTAAATCTCTTAGGAGAAAAATTCACATTTACCTTCGTCACATTACCCAATGAATAGGAGAGCTATCTCAGGATCACCCACCCTAGGTTTATCACAGAACCAGCTATATACGTAAACAATTCCCATGAACCCTAACATATACATAGCACATAAAACAAACATAAAGGAAATATAACATTTCCACATTGCAATCACAATATATCATTTAAATATATTGACATAAAAAACCATTATAAAAACATTTTCAATACAAAAATCTGTAAATGAGTATACGGTATTTATTTTCTTTTAAAAACATTATGTCTTGTTAATGAAGCCTTAGATCAAATAATACTCGCGGCGGTGAAAAAGGTCATTTTCACCGCTTACGTTAAAAAGAAATTTTTTTATCATTTAGTAAAATTATTCATAGAAAAATATTCCCTTTGAATGAAATTAAATGTCAAAGGTGTTTATACAGTGTATAAAATAAATTCATGTATTAATATAAATATGCCTCAATGAAAGGAGATTGAGACGAAGCCCCTTACCTCGTGTCTGATTTGGCCCGTTCATTCTTTAATATCCTAAATAATAGACTAAAGTTAATTTCTAATTGATTAAGATCATTTTTAAATATTTTATTCCTTTTTTATCACTTATTACCATGTTATAAACATCATGTAATCATTTATGTTAATAAAAGTCATTTTGTCGATATTTGGTACTTGAGTCCAAAATGAACTTCTTATAATTACTAGTTGTTCATGTGGTCAAATATCCATTATCTCCATAATGATATTCATGATGTAAATATCATATATATCATATATAATCAGTATATGTATGTATTTATAATATTACATAACATTTGGTGATAAGAAAAGAAATGCAACATTTATGGAGATGGAAAGTCGTGCGTACGTATGAATGATACTTTCATTTATATTTCTTATTTTAATGGGATTAAACCATAATTATACATAATTATATTATAATTCTAGTATAATATCATATGTAATATCATTAAATCCATCCTTTATGTGTCCCACGTATGGAATTAATGAGTCATATCACTTTAAGGGGGCTATAGACTGCACTTCCTCAAATGAAATTATCGCGTTTACCCATAATGGAAACCATAAAGTATGATATAAATGGAAAATAAAGAAGCATAGATAAAACATACACATAATATACATTATATATAAATACAGTTCCATCATAATGGCCACCACAATAGGTGGTGGGAGATAATAGAACAATCATCATTTCGTGAGGTGTTAGTTTTCCATCCACAAAAACAGTATGTCCTTTACCCATTTGATGGAGGTGTGTGTAAGTATAGTTCTAATAAATCTCATAAAAACATCCTAGTATTTTTAGGATTCTGTTGTTGCTATAAAATAATATAATAAAAAGTGTTTAGGGGGTTGGATAAGTAAAATAAAACAAAAGAACTTAAGGGAAGACGTTACCCTTAAATTAGGTAACCCCCTTTGGGTTGAACCAAAAGGGTTTTTTGAGGTTCCTTCTGCCTAAGTTCAGGATTATAGGTGGAGTAGAGTGATTTAGAGAGCTTAATTGGGAAGATTTTGGATGATACAAGTGGTTTGAGAGGTGTGAGGAATGGGTTAGAGGTGAGGGATTCTTATAAGGGGGATGAGGGGATCTTCAGGAAAGTGTGAAAATATTATTTTATTATATAATGATTTTCTGTTACTAAATGCCCAAAAATTATTAGATTCAAAGGTAAGATGAATCATAGTAGAGATAAAATCATCCAATAATAATTGGATAGGTTTTGGATATTATTTTATTCTTTATAATCTTATTTATTTAGATCATTTATTAATGAGGTAAACACTACATCATTATTGTGTCAAAAATAATTTAATTTATTTGATGTCTAAACATTATAAAAAAATATCAGGATGTAGGAAATATTTTTATATTTCCAAAGAATAGTTATAGTCTAAAATATAACTTATACCACCCCCCATAAAAATTGATTTACTAAAAGATATTTTTTATGTCATTTTTGTCTTTACATTATGTTAATTAAAATGAAGTGTCATTATCACTCCCATGTGGCCCCATGGGGTCCCAAAATCAACCAATGGATGATCATGGTAGGAATTGTATCAAATAATAAGATTAGGATACATGTTAGAGTAACTTTATATTATTATAATAATATTTTTTTACACTTATTTACCAGATTTACCCTTTAACCTTGGTAAATAAATTTTTTATTGAAGTAAATATTTATAATGTCTACAAATAAAAGTTACCTATTTTACGAAATGGGGCATCCAGATTCCAAACATGGAATCTAATTTTCCAATTTCAAAACACAGAAGTTGCAGAAATTAATTTAAAATTAACTCCCATTGTCAAAACAAAAGGTGTGTTATTACGAAATATTAACTATCAAAAGATTGACAATTATTTATATCCAATTTCAAAATGAAATTACTTACAATGAACAAAATTGGATTAAAAAGTAAAAAATAATATATTTAAACTTTAAAACCAATTAAAAATATAATATAATATTATAAATAAATTATATTAAAAGGTATTTTGAATTAAAATACAGTATTTTTCACTATTCATTAAAAATGAATATTTTTAGAAAAATACCAAAATTTCATCCAAAGTAAATTTTGATGTCCCAATTATAAAGAATAATTTTATTTTGTCAAATATAATATATAAAAGTTACCAAAACTATTTTTAAAGAGGGTTCGCCATCAAAAGGCGGAAAATCGACCTTTTAATGAATATTTGAGTATTTAGTCTTAAAATCAGATTGTTTCTTATTTTAAGCCTCTAAAATTTATTGGATAAATGTAAGAACTATTAAAAAACATGTATAATTATATTTCAGTTAGTTCTATTCATTATTTACAATACAACGGCTAGGCATTAACTACCATTTAAAATAATAATATTATATTATTAGTGTGAAACGTATGATTTCAAAGAAACCCGTTGTTGCGTATCAGGCACTTCATTGAACCTAGAATACCCTTTAATGTAAAATTAATTTTTAATTTAAAAATATTAATAAATATAAAAATTTATTATTTCTTTATTTACCTGGGATGTTACATATGATATTCACCATGTCTATGGGATTGTTATATTAAGGTTTGGTTCTACTAGCATTGATATAAAAGCTTTGAAAGTAATTGGCATTCCGATTAATTTCAACCAAATAATTATTCCAAACCTAAATTAATTTCTATGAAAAATTAACTTGTAATTTATAGAGTGAAATCAAAATGACCTCTTTATCTCATATTTTTCAAGATCCACTTGGTTTGTAAACTATTGATCTCTTTATAGTAATTTATTTTCTTAAAACTGTTTTCAAAACCATCCCCTCTTTTAGTACTTTTTATTAAAAATTAATACTATAAACCTTTCAATTCTCTTGGATTAGAGGCCTATAATATACACTATGCTATAAAACCATCATTAAATTATAATCCATTTGAAGTGTGATGACAACGCGATCATGTTTTCATATAATAATCCTTAAAACGTTATCATCAAAATACAAGGAAATATTTTCGATGGTATAATAATATCACATCCCTAGTAAATTCTAATAATCCTTAAATGATGTTGACATATAATAAAAATACTATTAAAACATAATTTGAAAATTTCATTGAAAAAATCGAAAAAACCCTTTTCCTTCAGTATCCTTAAGCATTAAAAATTCCCAAAATATTGAGAAAATATTTTACTTGAAAATTTTCTTGAGAATTTTTAATGTAAGATTTAAATAAAATAATTTTCATTAAAATTGGAAAAACAATAATTAAATAAACAATAAAACACAATATTTAATCTAAAATTTTTTAAAATCTGAAAAGTGAGTCATTTGTAAAACATTTGAAAAGATTCATTTCAATCATTTATTAAAAAAATTAGTATTCTAATAATAATATTTATAAATATTATATATATATATATATATATATATATAATATCCATAAAACATTATTAATAACATGGGAATGCAATAAAAAGTATGTCGACCAAATTGGAATTAAGGTTGAATTTTTTTAAAAAAAAAATTCTTGATAATTTTAAGTACCAAAGAGATTAATATGGTACTAGTACAGAAATATTCCAAGAATTGACATTGTATAATAAAATAAATATTTTTTAAATTAAAATTTTTATATAATTTTCCTTAATTTATATTTAACATATACAATCTCAGAAAGAAATGTGAATGTCACATAAACCATTACCACTTCTGTATCTTTTGAATCAGAATAATATAAAAAAGAAATAAATTAAAATTAAACATAAAATACCTTAAACAAAAATATTTTCCTGAAAAAATGTTACAAGGAGTATTAAATACAAAATATAAATATAAATTGGTTCATAAGATGAATCATGTTGAATTTGAAACAATATTGAGAAGAATAACACTTCAAAATTTAGTAATTTCTAAATCAAAACTTCATGAAGAGGAGAAACATAGATGAGTTTGTAAATCCATAAAATTTTCATGAAAATAAAAATAAAATAAATTCATGTTAAGTATTTACATATCATAAAATAGACAAGTTTTGAATATGTAATATTTCTCACAAAAATAACAATGAGACAAGAAACCCTTATCTAAGGTCCCATAATTCTTTATACGCATTCTAACCTCCCATATAATAAATTTATATTTATTATAAAAATATATTTATTATAAATATATTTCATGAAACTATTCACAAACATTTATATTTTTAAATAATATTCCCTTAGAATTTGTAATTACCCATTTATTAACAATTCTTCATTAAATTCAACATTCAGGTGAAAACTGGTCTGTTTTACATGCAACTTTCGATTCGGTGGTTATGATAATTTCACCATGGCCATGTTTTAATCATCTAAATAATCTTAATAATATAATATGTTTCATATTTACTCATTATAAACAATTTTATAACCATCAATAAAAGTGAAGATGAAAAATGAATTAAATCACTTTGTGGAGACGTTAGTCTGTATGTATGCATTGGTATGGTTTTCATTTTTTGCATGGTGGTACAAAAGAAATGTTCAAAATAATTCAAACATAGATAATAATAATTATATCATAAATAAAATATATATTTCATTATATCTATCCTTATTACCATCCATGTAAGTAGTAAATTAAAAACAAATTACATCGCTTTATAGAGGTGATTGTCCACATGTACGCATGATTGAGGAAATAATAATTTAATGGATTGAAAATAGATTTTAAATTTAAATAAAAAGTAACATAAAAAAATATTATTATATTAAATATAAGAATTATTTCATTTTTATATGGTTATAGAACATTAATATGGGTTAAGAAGAAAGAAATCAGAAAATGATCGGTATGAACATATTCCTCTTCTTGAGGTATCCTCATTTGAAATGCACCTTAAGGCATCTTGGATGGGTATTTTGGTGATAAAATAACCTCAATTTATTGGATAAGGATTTTGGTAGAGTAATTTATAATATATTATTTCAGATAAAGTGACATATGACATAAATAAGAGAGTATAAGCGGTTCCCATTATAAGTGAGGGGAGTGACACTCTTATAAATACTATAAATATTTAAATATAATAAAAACATATTCAAGTGTAAGTGTCACAAAATAATCCCATATTATAATATAAGATTTTTTTTTTGTAATTTCACTTAACCAATATGATTTATAAATTTTTTTATGTTATTTTAACCTTTATCTTTTTAGTTTAACCCATAATTAACTCTTTTAACCTTTACTATAGAATTGATTTTTCAAAATGATTACTACTTATGATGACCAAAAATGAAATTGAACTTATAAATAAATTTAAACATGGTGATTAAAAATATTTTAATCTTTATATCAAATTTAATTCCAATAATTTTCTAGAATTAATTTTCAAACAAGTTCACGAAACGCAATGACAAATAGTTTTAGAAAAAAAGAATTTTAAAGCATAAAATATAATTTGTTATTATTTTATAATTATTAAAATCTATTAGTTGGATGTTAATATATGTTATTAAATATATTTTCAAAATAAATTATTAAAAAATTATCAGTACTGATTTATTAAATTTATTAAGATAAGTTTAAGTGTTCAAAATAAAAATAGTTTCTTGAAAAATATCTATTTTACCTTCAAATGATATTATCATCATATATAAAATATTTATAGCGAATTTATGATTTTTTATTCATTTTTTCGTATTCAATACCAATTTATTTAATAAAAATCATTGTTTATTAGTGAGCATGATATATAAAATATAGAAAAATACAATTCTTTGAAAAATTGAACTTTTAAAAAATTGATATTACATTTAATATTTAAAATTGAGTACTTATTTACTAGGAATTAATCAACAATTTTTCATTATGTAAAAATTTTGTACATAATTAAAAAAATTTAGTTAATTTTATTCATACTAATAATCCAAAATTATAGAAAAAAATAGTAACATTTATTAATAATCCTTCAAGATTATACCATGGATTGTTTACACTCGATGTTATATTTAAAGAAAAATATCAAACACATAAATTATAGTTTATGAGAAATATATAAAAAAATATTGATGTGTTACACCTATTATCAAAATTTTTATCAAATCCTATTTTTAATTATATATCAGAACACTTTTTTCTTTTCTCTTATCAATGGTTGAAATATCTTCAAATTCCAACTTGATTTCATCCCTCAAAACATCAATGTTGTGATAAATTTTTTTATCACTCAAAAAATATTTAGTCTAGAATTTCTCAAAACCAAATATTGAAGAAAAATACCCACATTGAACATTAATTAAGGCCCTTATGATTTTTCAAAATGACCTTTTAATTACAATAAGTGTTTCATTTTAACCCATCTCCCATATAAGAAAATATACTATAATGTATAATTTATCCACTTAAACCAGAACATTCTCAATAAAACCCCACGGATATCTCTCTATTGTATCCTCCAATTGAGGGGAAACTTTTATGGATTTAATTAAATATAAATATTGGATTTTAAAAGTTGAATAAAAATGATTTTTATACTTTCACTTAAACCACACAAAGATTTTGTAAATTCAAAAGATTCAATGTTATTGGGAATTGAAAAACATTCTAGATATTATTTATTCTTGATCAATATCCTTGATTCCATAATTAAAAAATATCCTATTAATTATTTTGTGTACATATACTTATTCTTCATATTATATTAAACTAACTCCTTCTATATAATTTTATAAGTTTTAATGATAACTAATATTCTGAAAATGGGAATGTTAATTTAATGATTTTTAATCATTTCTGGAAATTTAATTTTCTATTTATCAAATTTTCCATTCATAATCATTTTCTATAAGAGTATTTATGGGTTTTAAGGTTTTTTTATATTTTTATCTAACATCGATTTCAATAAGAGTTTCTTTTTTATTAAAGTATTCCTTATATTTCTTTTCTTTTATACTAATATTTTTTATCTTGTCCTTTTTTTAACACATTCCACCATGATTTTTATAATATTTAAAGTGATAACATTATCCTATCCACTTTTATTTATTTATATATCACCAAAAGATTCTTATCATTTTATCTATTTATATAGAGTCACAATTTTTAAAATTTAATATTATATATTATTTTTTAAAGTTATTATGAATTTAAAACCAACATTCAATTTCTTAAATGAATCTGTAATATTCATCTTGAATTTATCCAAGGTATACTCTAATGAAAATATTTTTGTTTTAATTATTGATAATTAATGTTGTTAAAACCTTATATATATTCATATTTGTTAAAATTCTTATCCATTTATCCTTGATTTCATTGCAACCTCCAACCTTGAAAATTATTTTGTTGATTAAAATTGTTGTAATTAAATATTTTAAATACATAACCTGAGGTTGATTAATTTAATATATTTTTTGTATTTTATTCCAAAAAATTTATAATTTTTTAACCATCCATCCATTAGTATCTATCACGTGTTTTCATTTTCTTCATCATAATCATTACATTCACCATTAAATTTATCTCCCTATAAATATCATAAAAAAATTCAAAAATCACTTCTTCCATATAATTCATTAAAGATCCTTTAGTGAAAACATCTATGATTGAATTATTAAATCGAGATAAACTTTTAAAAAACACTTTAATTTGAAATAATAAATGTAATACATGATGGACACAATTCCTCAACAAATTCATTAAACATATCTCATATTCGATAATATGATTCATTATCAAATTGAATAAAATTTAAAATATCAACCTGAATTTTTAAATATTTTTCATTGGAAAAAATACTTCTTGGAAAAATCTTATCATATCATATCATATTTTATTGTAATGTGTTACTAAATTTGAATAAATTCTTCTAAATTTTATTTTAACGAACATAGAAATAATATATTCTTTAATTCACCATAATAAATACCAATTATATAAAAGGTATGATAATATTCAATAAAAATTCTCAATTGGGTGTTTGGATATCCATGTGGTATCCTAATGAATTGAATTGAGTTTGAATGAATTTGAATTATTTCCAACCTAATTTTTATGTTTTTTCAATGAGTGGTGGAAAAAAAATGCATCCATTAATATTCTTCTCCTATACTATATTACTTACACTACATGGTACATTATTTCCACTTGATCCACTACATTCATTTCATTTTTTATTTATGATTTCTCAATGTTTTATTGATATCAAGATCAAACTCAAAAACACATTTCTCTTTTTCAACAATCGGTTATTGAAGTAATTATTCAGACATTAATTTTATATAACCTAGAAATCATAACATTAACACATAATAAATAATAAATAATATAATAAAAAATTTAAAGGGTACAATATAATTCTTATTATAATATATTGAACCTAAGATTCTTCTAACATAGCATGTCCCCAAAAAAGGTGAAAAAATTTGGCCACTGGTTAGGCATCATCAATTCCCTAAAAAATCAAGTTAAAATATTATACTATACTCACCATATTCATTAATTAAAAAATTGTAGTTCATGGTTAGTTATAGGTAAAAGCCACAGAGACATGTTGTCCTTGGTATGAAACTTTGACTCAAAAGCTAAATCTTTACCTGAAAATTATTAAAATATAACTAATTTAATTGAATAAACTATAACAGCAAGTGATAGTTAAATATGATAATTTCTTTTTATATCATGTTTGAAATGAACCACTAAGCTTAAACCACCCACAAAATATAGTTCATTAACTTTATTCCCTTTGATAGCTTTCAGAACACACAACCCCGAGTCTAAATGAACCGTAATATGATATATCGTTATAACCTAGCTATTAAATTCAAAGGTATGAATAAAAAAATATGAATATTTTATTTTTAAAAAATATAAAAACTAATTAATTTGTTATAAATTTATAAGAATCATTGAAAATAAAATGAAGTGGTTTCTGAAAAACATAATTTTTCTATGAGACGGTCTAGTCATGCATTGCACACTTAATTTAAAATTAATTTTTCAAAATTTTAGAAAATTTATTTGAGAAAATTAAATTTATTTTTAAAATTAAAATTCCAATATTATATTAGGATGAATTTTATAGATTTTTCTATAATGTTTTATTTTTTGATACATAGTGAAAAATACTGAATTATAATTTAAAACTGCCATTTTGGTTAAATAATTTATTATATTAAATTATATTTATATTTTTTAATGTAAAATTTGTTCAATGTTATATCAATTAACTAATTTTAGGTAATATGAATAATTTTCATATTGAATTTTGATATAAAAATTTTAAAAACATTTTCAAATTTTCCTTTTAAAACCCCTCTTTCTCATCGCATTGATGGGATTAATTTTAAATTAAAATTTTCCACTTCTATTAATATAATTTGTAAAAATTTATTAAAAATTTTAAATCATAATAATTTATATTATCTAATAAATTAAACTTAATTTCTGAATAATATTAATAGTGAAAAGAATAAAAAATATTTACCGTTATTAAGGTAAAAATGAGTTTACCGAGGGTTAAAATAATAAGATAAGTGCTAAAATGACTTAAAAATTTGGTAAGAACGGATTTATGACCATATTTAGACACTTTACACCTTAAGATATATATTTTAAGGGTTTTTGTGACACTATTCTATGAAGGTGGCATATATAATATGTTAAATAAAGACAAAGATAAAATTGTAGTTTCCTTACTATTAATATCTATAACGATTTGGGATTGGTAAAAACACAAAAATTAATGTAGTTATAAAATCACATTTGAAATAAAAATTATTTTATAGTAATGATAATTTATTTTTTATCTCTTATATATGAAATTATTACTTCAAATGATTATGAAACACCAACTTAGTAATTATTTAGTTAAAAGAAACATAAAATAAATAAAACAAAAAATATTAAAAGTGAAGTAAATTTTATGATTTATTATCTTCCATTAATTTTTTTGTATTAATATACCATTTTATAAATATATTAACATAATATATTCTTATTCAATCATTGTATTGGTATTTTTTAAATTCAAATTAATTGAACAATGTCAAAATTAACATTAATGATATTTTAAAAAAATTAATTTTTTAAATTGTTTAAAATTCCTAAAAATATTATATTATATAAATTCTTTTGTAAATATTTAGAGATATAAATTATGGTAATTTAATGGAACAGTTTTTGTTTTATTGTGACTATATTCAACCCTAAATAGTAAAAACTCAGTTAGCACTATCAAGCTTAAAATGATGTTAGTGCACATTATGTGCACTTGTGTTAAAATTAATTTTCAACATACAAATGATTATTAATTGATAAATTGGATTTAATATTTATAATCACTGGGTACAAATTGTCTAAAAAGTATCATTTTATTTTCGTCATCATGGATAAATTACCTAGGTTAAAAATACTAGTTACTGTTATGAAAAACCATAATTGTAAAATTAATGAAACATAGAAGTTAATGAACAAAAAATAAGAACATGCTATTTTTTATGTTTTAGATGTGTTTATAAAAAATATCATCACTCTACTCATTAGATAATAAATTTTATATTCAGTTGGGGTGAGATTAACTTCCAATAATTGAATAGTTTTGGGAATTTTTAAAATTACCAGTCCACCTCAATTATAAAAGGGAACTCACTCCCCTCAATTCTTAACAAATCTGATGAAATTTTTATAAAAAAACCTACCCATATAAATTATAAACATACCCTCTCTCATCGTATAATCATTATTTAGGGAATAAATTCAACCTATGAAGGCTTTGTTTCAAACCTAATGTTTATACCTAAGGAAGAGGTAATGTTCTTAAATGATTGTTTTTATTTTATTTATTCCATCACCTCATTAAAATATTATTAAACCAAGATCATTTAATAAAATAAGTATCATATATATAATAATATTATGTTATGTTATGTTAACTACCTAATAACTCTCACTTCCAAGAAATGGCATATAAAATTTTCATTCATGTGTTCGATGAACTACCACGTCATAAATCGATGTTATTTGTTTTTTTTAATTACCATATTTCATGGTTGGGTATGATGATGGATAAAAATTTTATATATGATATTTATAACATAATTATACATCCATTTTTATTATATCATATATACCTAATTTGTAATATCCATTCTGTAGGGAATATGATAATATTTTTCATGTGTACAGCTAACTACCATCTTGAAAAGTGATGTGATTCATAATTCACTAACACTTTACATTGAAGGTGATAAGGATATATTTAATGATTATATGGGATATAAATGATATTATTATTATATTAATGAAATATATTTTTTCTAAGTTAGTACATCATTTGGTTTTTACTCATTGAAAGATGATTATCCCACTCGTGTATGTGTGGACCATTGCCTACATAAAGCGATGTAACTCTCTTTTCATCACCAAACCTTATGGATGATATATATAAGAATTTTTAATGAATTAAAATGATATTTATGATATTATTATCATTTAATAAAGATAAAATATCACTTACTAACTTTACATAATGGTCATTGAAAAATGGAAATGTTACTCTTACATACGTATGACCTACAATCTTCATGATTGTAACATAATTAATTTCTCAAAACCATCTTTCATATTTATAATTAAAAGTATAATTTATGCATAAATATTATTATTATGTCATTATTTTTATTATGTAGATGATGAAATTATATAATATGAAAAAGAAACATTACATTTATAACAATGCACGAATGAGAAAACAACGTGATTAACACCCAAAACAATAAAAATAATAAAATATTATAAACAAATAGGTAGTAAAATGTTATAATAGGATAGTATATGATATTATAAATATTATTATGGTTATTTTATTTATTAATGAAATGATTAAAACCGTTATATAGGATGTTAATTCACATTAACCTAAAGAAAATTTTGAGGTAACACATTTCATCTCAATTTACATTCCACTGAGGATTATTTGTTATCATGCACTAATTCAAGTTTTTGTGGTTTATATAATTACCCTTTGACATGTAATATCATTATTAATTAATAATTAATGGTATTTAATTGTTTAATTTGAATTATTTTATCCAAGGGGATTTGACTTGAAAATTACCAAACGGTACAAGTTATTTTACAATATCACTTTATTTTGAAATTGATAATTTTTTTTGAAAAAATAACTTTATTTTTTATATCATTTTATGGTAAATTAAATTTCTCTTAAATATGAACATTATTGAATAATTGATATTATTGTTTCCATATATATATATATATTATATATATATAGTATTTTCAATGAATGTTTTATTATTAATTGGGGAAATATTGTTAAATATATATATATTTTAATCAAAATATATATTTGATGATAACTAATATTGATTCATGAATAAAATTGATCATTTGTTATATGAGGTATTTAATAGACATGTTGTTATGGGTGGGGCCTGGTTATAGATATCCCCTTGATGTATCAACAAATCTCTTGAGACAAATCAGTTTTCCAAACTAGATGAAATCCAATAAAGAATAATTTAGTTATTATTTTCCATGATATTTTCATAATGTTGTAATCTATGGATGAATTTCATTCTCAGTTTATTGACTAAATGGCATGAGTTTTCCGTTATTTAGCATGGTATGTTGATTATTATTTATTGATTAATGATAGAATAAATTTTACAAACCCCTTAATAAAAATTTTATCTCCCCCTTATTTTGTTTCCTTTTTCCAATATATGATGATAATTTCTTAGAATGAGTTCAAGGATACAAAATGTTTTCAATTTTCCATGATTTTTATATTATATCCATATATAAAATGGGTGTCCTATATGTATCTCGTTTTCCAAGACTACTAATTTATTTAGTACTTTAGGATGTTATTTTTTGTATCTTATCCCTATGTAATAAATTAGACACCATCTCTAGGCTACTGGTTCAGGGTCACTATAGTTGGTATTAGATGAAGCTTAATAGAAACCTTCGGGACATGATTATGGTAAAAAGAGACTACAAAACATAACCATATAAATGAATTTGTGGATATGTATAAAAGAACATCCAAATGTTTTGGTATAAAAGATATTTTGTGTTTTTTCTATAAATACATCATTATATAGATACAAAAACATGATGAAGTTTTGTAACATAGGTACCAAGGGGTAATAATTCAGAAATGGGTGCATTGGGAATAAACCAATCATCACCTGGTGTATGAAAACAAGCCATACTATAATCCTGGTTTGAAAATACTACTGGATATTCTTTTGATAATTTAAATTTTTATTATTAACTATTATAAAGAATTTGAAAATAAATATATCCATAAATAAATTAATTTTATAATTATAAAATTAAGAATACATAAATTTTTTATTTATTTTAATTGTTACATAATATTTAGAACTATAGATTATGATTTAAAATTCTTTATTTTATGATATAATCTAGTATATTAAATTGTTTAGAAATGGATATTGTAAGGGAGAAGGGTATCAATACTCACATACAATGTAGAAATTTCTCTATTGGTGAAGCCAACAAAGTCAGTATTAAAACTAATAAAATTATTGATATAATAGGGAAGCTTAATCAAGTTATGAAAAATAACTTTTCACGAATGGAGAAGAATATTACATAGTGTGATTATATTATGTTGGATCACTTTATGAATTAGAAACCTTCATCATTAAATGGGACTATAAGTGCATTTTTTGTTGAGAAATGGATAAGTTCCATGGACAATATATTTATAACTTTGGGAAGTAGTGAAAGGTTAAAATTTATCAGGGATTGTTACTTTCACTCATGAGATGAATATTAGTGGTTTTCATTAATTCAAAACAATAATAATGAGAAGAAAATTGAAAGCATTTAGTATATGTATTTCAAGTTATGTTTCATGTAAAAATATTTTTGTCAGAATAAATGAGTTAATATGGAAATACAATTCCTAAATCAAAGTCAAATAAAAGATGAAAATGCTTCTATGTTTGAAGAAAAATTTATAAGCTTATCAAAGAATTCTATAGACTATTGACATAATATAAAGAGCATGATTAGAAACTACTTTAATAGGATTAATCCAATTATTCAAAGGGAACTAGTCTCCCAATAATTCTCCTCATAATAGGACATAATAATTTGTGCTATAATTATAGAGAAAGAATGATCCAAATATTATTCTTTAAATAGAATAAAGGGAAAATTATGAATCTATAGAAAATTATAGATACTAGAAAGAAGGTAGATAATATTTTTCCCACATGTGATAATTATGGAAAGAAACACCATGATAATCACTTAAATGGAATGGGAGTTTGTTACAAGTGTAGAGAGAAAGGAAACGTGCACATTATTTCAAGGTAAATCAAGAGTATTTTAATGCAGAATTATTCCATTAGAAGGAGACAGGGAACTATGAAAATTAGTGCCCCATGCATCAAGGGATTAGACTCTAGAAGAATTTAAGGGATCTTGTTCAACATTTTTATATTGATGCTGTTGAAGTGTAATTATTAAATAGATTTTTTATTTTAATCCTTGATTTATATTGTAATATTATTTTATTGATGATATTCTAGTTATAAGAATTTTTAAATGTATAAGGATTGTATTGCAGTACTTTTCATTACAGTTTTGAAAGCATATTTTGAATGGTACTCATGACCAAGAAAAGTGATATAGTGGTAAGGTAAACTTCATGGAAAACATATTAATGAGAGAAAGATACCCTTAATATGTTTCTGATGTTGAGATAAAGATGTTAGAATAATGATATGATTGTTTCTGATAAAGTAAATTAGATATTACTTAATAAATAAGAAATGATTAACTATTTGTTGACAGAGTGATTTATGTTATCATTGATAAGTTAGAAACATTTTTGGATTTAGGGAATATATCCAAAAATCTGTGTTTTATTTAATAAATAACTAAGCATTCATGTTTTATCTATGGTTTTATGGTCATTCCAGTTATTACCATGTTTCAAGATAATACCTGATAATGCTTTTCACATTTTTGGTATGTAAATATTAAGTGCTAATCCATGTTGTTTTGGGGATTAATGACAAGTTCATTTTGGAAATTTAGTGTCTTTATTTCTAATGTTATTTATCTTATATTTTGGAAGAGTCTAAAGGTGTATTATATATATAATGGATTAAGTTTAATTTTATGTGTTTTTGGATAAAATTGGATAAGAAGTTTTATTTATTAATGACATGCTAAATATATTGATACAATTTGAAGTATCTTATGATCTATTAAAAGTTAATTCATGTTCTCCATGTATAATAAATTTTAATTTTTTATATCAATATCTTGGTGTAATATTTGAAGTGAAATTTGATTGAAGCATAACTAATGGGTCAATTATGACTAGGAAATAAAAATATCATGTAAGAATATTTACTTATATTCTCAGAGAATGCAATTATTCCGTAACTCTAGGAAAAAGATATTGAATCAAATTTTTTTCTTATTATTATAATTTTTATGATATCAATGACCATTTCATGGCCCTGGTTTATGGATTTTTTGTTTTTACCTTTCTCCTGACTATTTCTCTATCACTCTCCAATAGTATTTGGGTCTCAGTTTTCTCTCCAATGTCTGTATTTTTATTTCCCATATATGTTTTCCTATTTGAAACCTATTGTGTGTTATTCCTTATGCCCATTTTACTTCCCTTTATATCTTAATAATAAGATATTTTATTAACCCATTTTATGATGTGATTTTTCAATAATAGAATTATCAAATATCAAACACTTGATTATTAAGATGAAATTTAAATTTTTGGGATTAATTTTTTTTAGGTGGGGAGAATATAACACCCTAAAATTTTAAAAAACAAGAAAATCAGTTTTGATAGCATGTGTGACATCAAACAACAAGCTTAATCAACCCATGAAATATATTTCATTAAATTTAATCTCTTTAGAGGCTTGCGGAACATGAAACCCACTGTCTAAATGAACTATAATACGATATACCATTATATTATCGCTGTTGAATTAGTTGTTGTGAGTTGTAATAAATAAATTTTGAAAATTATACATTTTATACATATAAAAAAATCACTGGTTATATATTGATATAGATCATTTAAAAGAAATAAATCTGAAAGAAAGTATTTTTCTAGAAGACGGTTTTGTCACATTTTGGGCACATAATTTAAAATTGTTTTTAGCACTTATAGAAAAATTATTTGGGAAAATAGAATTCACTTTTGAAATTATAATACCCTTATTATTTTAGGGTAAAATTTATGGACTTTTCTAAAATATTTGATTTTTTGATGAATAGTGATAATACTAAATTTAAATTGGAAAGTGGTTTTTTCATTTAAAAAATTTAAAATGATAAATTGTAATTTTTATTGGTTTTAAATAAAAATTATTTCAATTATATATATATATTTATACAATTTAATTAACTGGAATAATTTTCATATTGAATTTTGATATAAAATGTTTGTAAACTTTTGAATATTTTCACTTTAATAACCCCTTTCTCATCGCGATTGGAAATTAGTTTAAAATTAAAATTGTACTCTTCTATGAATGTAATTTTGAAAAATATATTCCATATTTGTAATAATTATTATTGATATTATATAATAATTTAAAATTGATTTTATACCTAATTTAATAGTCAAAATAGAAAAAATTATTTATCGCTGTTAAGGTTAAATTATCTTTACCAGGGTTTAAACTATGAAAATAAGGGTTAAAATAAACTACCACTTTTTAAAATACCACTTTTTTGACTATATTTATACTCTTATAACCATATTATATATTTTTATTAGTTTTTTGGATAATTACCCCTGAAATTTACTTATATTACAAGTAATGTTTAGAAAAGGACAAAAAGAAACCTTCCATGATTTTTTATATATAAAGCTTTGGGATAAGGACAAAAACAACATATTTTCTGTTAAAAATACTATTTTTAAATATAAATGACGTTTTTTAATCATGATAATTAATTTTTATTTATTAAATATGATATAATTACTTATAATGATTAAGAGACACCAACTCAGTAATTATTTATTTAATAGAAAAAAAATGATACTAAAAATAATAAAAGTAAAGTATACTAAATGAATTATTAAGTTATGCAATTTTGTTTTAAAAAATGTATCATGTTATATAGGTTTTAACATAATATATTATAATTAATAATTTTATTTTTATTTTTTAGATTCAAATTAAATGAATAATCTCAAAATTTACAATAATATTATTTTATAAAGAATGCTAATTTATTAAATTATTTAAAATTCATAAAAATATTATATTATTTCAATTGTTTTTTAAATTTTGATAAATATATTATATTTTCTGTTAATTCACCAATTTTTATTTTATAGTTACCATGTTGAACCCTAAATAATAAAAATTTGGTTTTTACTACAATGGTTAAAAATATATTTGTACTCATTACATGCGCTTGTGTTAAAATTAATTTACAGAATACATAGGATTTTTATCGAAAAAATTGGATTTAATATCTAGAATATTTTGGAACAAATTATATAATAAGGATAATTTTATTTTTATCATCAATGATAAATTACCTTGGTTAAAAATACATGTTACTTTAGTAAAAACCAAAATGGTAAAGGTAATGAAACATAAAATTTAATGAAAAACACATTTAAAGCGTGGGATTTTTTTAAGTGGTGGGTGTTTTTCTTGACCATATAATCCATACACCCCTTTAATTATCAATTTTAAGACTCTTTGGATTATTTTGATTTCCCATTGTGAATTATATTAGGAATTTATAAAAGAGCCACTCCTCCATAATAAAAAAAAGAACTTAGTCTCCTCACTTATTCAAACAACCCAATCCATTGGGATCAACCAAAATTAACACAAATCAATTTAAAATTTCCATTATATCATTTCATGATCCATATTTTTTATATAAATCCAACCAAGGATTTGGAGCAATTCTATTTAGGATACCTGAAGAAGAGGTAATGTTCTTCAATGATAATTTTTATTATATTTCTTAATACAAAACCATAAATTCATATTAAAACATTATGATATAAAAACATAATTATATTACATATACTAATTTGTATTTATCTTTTGTTAAGGTTCTAAAACAACCCCTACTTCCATCAAATGGGTTACAAAATCATTATTTGTGTGTATGGTGGACTACCACCTCACAAACCGTTGTCAATCATTTTTCCATCACCACCTCTCAAAGTTGATTATGATGATGGATATAAAGTAAATATATTATATATACAACATAGTTATACCTCAAGATTAATTATTTAATGTATAATTTTATTTTACTTTCCATTTCATAGGGGATACGATAACGTCGCTCATGTGTACAACAAACTAGCTCCTCACGAAGCGATGTGATTCATCTTTCACTAACACCTTACATGGAAAGTGATAAGGATAAATATAATGATTATGTGTAATATAAATATAATTTTTATGATATTTCTGATATATTTGAAAATTTTAAAATATAATAAATCATTTTATTTTTACTCACTGAAAGGTGATTACATTGCTCGTGTATGTGGAGACTACTACCTTCAAGAAGTTATACAACTCTTTTTTCATCACCCCACCACATAGATGATATACATAAATATATTTAAATATATAATAAGGTATTTATGATATTTATGATATTATTATAATTATAAAAAGTTTAACTATTACTTACCTCTTCTTAATAATGATCATTGAAAAATGGAAACGTTACTCATGTGTACATACAACCTACCGTCTTTATGATTACAACGTACTTAATTTCTCAAAACTACATCTAATGATTGGAATTAAAATAATAAATGATGATTAAATACGAAAATTATTTTATGATTATTATTTTTTACATGATGAAACTATATAAAGCCTACAATAACTAAATCCTTCATAACAAATCATGAATTAGAAAACAAGGCAATTAACACCAAAAATAATGAAAATAATGAAATATTATTAACAAAAGGGTAGTAAAATGTTCTAAGAGGACCATATATAGTATTATAAATACGAATATGCATTTTGTATTAATCAATAAAATTATTAAAACCATTATATATGATGTTAAATCACATTCTACAAATGTAAAGCACGAGGTAAGGTGTTTCATCTGAATTTAAATTCAAGTGAGACTTATTTCTTATTATGCACCAATTCACTTTAATGTGGTGTTTGTACTGCACTTTTTTAAATTTAATTATATGAAAAATTCATAAATATTTTCTTTTTATGTTTCAGTTTTAATTATTTCATCTAATGGTATTTTATGTGAAAATTAACAAATGGTACAAGTTATTATTCAATCTCAATTTCGTTTGTGATTATTAACTTTCTTTTCCTCCGCTCATTGATATGCTTAAACTCAGCGGGTGCTCCAACCTGAACTGGGGTCGGAAGTGTTGCTCCATCTAAGTGTCATGAATTAAATAAATCATTTGATATATGAGGAATGATTTAGACATGTATACATGGGTGGGGCCCAATTCTAGATGACCCCTCTATGCATTGACAAGTCTCATGATATAAATTATTTTCCAAACCCGATGAGTGTGTACCAAGTAGTTTTAAATTAGTTGGCTAAATTAGATGTTTTTGTACCTAGTAGTTTTAAACTATCTTGGGGAAATATATTGATGGTATAGAAATCATTTTACTGAGACATGATGTCTAATAATTAAGATTTTCCCTACTTTAGAATTCATTTATTGTTATCCACGATATTTTTAAAATTATATTATCTCTAGATAAATTTTAATCTTTTTATAATGACTAAATATAATATATTTTCAGTTATTTACCATATAATATTGATTTTTATTTATTGATTTATGATAAATTATACTATCTGTAACCCTTAATGAGAATTTTTTATCCCCCTTATTCTATTTCATTTACCTAGGATATAAAGTGGATATATTGGAACGAGTTCAGGGATTCCAATTTTTTTTCTATGATTTATATTTTATATCCCTATATAAAATGAGTTAAATGTATGTATCTGGTTTACTAAGAAAACTAATCTCTTTGGTCCTTCAATATGAAATTCATTGTATATTATGCTAATGTAATAAAGAACACAACGAATCTGGGATATTGGAAGTGGGGTTGCTACATAAATTAGAAATAATGTAAGCGTATTGATTTTTGAAAAAATTCAATGTCAAGGGATACTTGAAATTAAAATGTTATTAATAAATTATTTTATTATTATCTAAATTGAATATTACAGATCATTATTCTTGGTATTTTCTCTCAGATTAAAAAACTTATAATTTATTATTATCAATAACATAATTAATTGAATACCCAGGTTATCCAAAACCATGTTTAAGAATAATATATTTAAATTCATTACATTGATCAGAATAAATTCAACAAACTAGATAATACATTAAATAATAAAATTCAAAACAATAAACAATGATCTTGATCATGGAAAGAAAAATAAATATATAATATAATAAACTTAAATAATCTAAAAATATTAAAAATTAATAAATAATAAACCATTTAATAACTCTTCATTATAAAACTCAACAAAAAATATTTACCCATCCCTGAATTCAAATATACTAAATATTTTATTCATGTTATGCATGGAAGAGGGTCCTAATATATCTTAAACAAATCAAACTATAGAGATTAAACCATCCATGAAATCAATTGAATGTCTTTTTGTAAATGATTAATATTTTATTCTAGTGATGTTATGACTCCTAGAACTCACATTGATTGGTCCAATTCTCATAAATGACTCATTTACATACTATATTTGAATATCACCCAAAGTGACTCAAATTTAACAATCAATAATTACAACATCACTGAAAAATATAAAGTCACTTACATTTAAATGACCTTTTAAGTTTAATGTTAAAGAGAGTTAGGAAAAAAATTTAACTAATAAAGGTAATGTAATTCTTATGAAATTGAATTTTCTAACACTATATGAGAATCTGCATATTCCATAAAAATAATTTAATATTTCCCAAAAAATGATCAATACATTCTACTCTTTTAGACATATCATTTTCAATAATTTTTTTCACAGCCTAAAAAAATAAAAACATAAGAAGGGAGAGATATATCAATCAATAAATGAAAATGTTTATCAGAAACTATCAAGGAATGAAATTGGAATGAATAATATGGAAGAGAAATAATGATAATCAAATAATACTATATAACTTATCACATGAGTTCAAAACAATCAATGGTGAACAATATAGATAAACACATAGAAAATAATGAATCAATTTATTATGATGGAATGAATAATTCCAAACATCTTTTAGTATCATGGCATCAACCAAGATATCATTATTACCATAATGGTCCTAAGAAATCCATCATTATTGCATTGGGTAGGCATGCACCAAATACAGAATCCTTTTATCTCGTAAGACAAATTGATGTGTCGTGGCAATATATAATACATTTCCCCACCAGTCAATTAATTATGTATAGTTCATTTACAAAATTAATAATATGAATATCAATAAAATTCATAATTAACATGCCTTAGGAATCAATAAGCATTAATATTCAGATACAAACATACATAATTCCCATACTTTTACTGATGTTAATTAACGGGATAACATGATTATAACCTATCCAAGGAATGAAGTTGAATGGTTAAAAATACATAATCAACATACCCGAGTAGTCAATAGTCATATGTATCAAAATAACAAATATATATTGTTAATAGTTCCTTAGTCAATAAATTTAACAACTCTATATGTAATAATCCATAAAATTAATATTGTATAGAGAAATAGGTATATTGTTAAATGAATAATTTCCCCAATTATTCCATGTATGGAGTACTGGTGGAAAACCTTCAATAAAAGGGAATAAATATTTAGTTTTCACAGAGAAAATACATTAAAAATAAAATAATTCTGATAATATAGGATGATTTTGCAGAAAAAGGTAGTGATGGATCATTTCATTAATTTTAAAGAACATTACATTATCATTTTATATAAAAAAAGAGTATGGTTTCATTTTAATAATATCATTGAGCAAGAATAAAATATTTTAAAAGAAATTTTCTTAGATTAAAAACAATTTTAGTAGTTTAAAAAATCACTTTATAAATAAGAAATATAATTGATATTTTGAAAGTATTTTAAAAGAAATATTTTTTAAAAAAATGAAGAGAAAAATAATTTCTTTTATAAACCATAAAAATATGAATAGAATGTTTCTTATAAAATAAAAAAGGGTATGAATATATGTTTACATGGAAAATATTAAAACAAATTAGAATACATTTTTAACATTTTCATAAAAAGATAAATTTATGAGTAACTTTAGAACGTTTTTTTTAAAAAATTAAAAAAAATTATAAAAAAAATATTTTGAATAAGAAAATTCAATAAAATATTATTCAAAATACATAAAGGTTATCAAAATTAATTTTGTGTCTATTTAAAACATTTGACTTTGAAAGTATGGAAAAATATTTTAATATTTGGAAATATATTTTTTGAAAACCAACATTGTAAATAGTGTATAAAAATTTATTTTTTAAATACGATATGGTAAATAATGAAGTCACATGAGATAAAAAATATTTTGGTTTCCAATTATAATTTAGAACATTCGAATGAAAGGAAAATTTTGACAAGGTGGGGAAACCTTCATTAAATATAAGATGAATTATTCATAACAATGTTTGATTTTTTGGGGGAAAATATTAATTATTTTAAAATATTTACATTAACAATTCATTATACCTAGATATTAAGGTAATGTAACATAAAAAATATTATAGTGGAAGAAACCCATATTTGGATAATGATGTTCAAGAAGAATTATTTTAACTCAATGAAGGGACATGAGTTAAAGAAAAAGACCCATAGGGTAGTGGTAACATAAGAATAAAAAAACATTAGAGAGTTACGATTAAATAGACCGTAAAATATAATTTTAAGATATATATTCATTAAAATTGAATATAATAAGGTATTTAATTCACTATATATAATAGATTATGGTGTTAAAAGTCAAACATGTCTCATGTATTTGAAAATGATCAAAGAAACCCATAAAACCTTTTAAAACATCTGAGTCAAAACCCTTTATATGATATGGTTTAAAATGAAACACTAATTACCATGAATAATGAGAGGATCTTGATAAAAAAATATTAAATGATTATTCTATACACCATAATATATAAAACATGGTGCATAATAAAGAATATGTAAAAATGGGTGAAAATTTTAGACAAGAAACATTTACCTTAATTCATGAGTTCTAATAATGTATTTGAATATCCATTATAAAAAACAATCATAATAACTTATTTAAAAACCTTATTCAAGTCTATAAATTTTTTATAAACATCATTTATAATTATCCTCTAAATATATATTAGTTAGTTATTATCTATTTGGAATATCTCGTGTGAGTATTCTTGATTGTTTAAAACTATTTTTGTGATAGTGGGGTTTTTATTAGTTATTCTCCAAAATTTCACCATTTATTCATAATACAAGGAACTAGAAATTATTTTTTATAATTTTTCATAATTTTATAATTAAATTCTATGAATTTTTTGTTTATATTCCATAAATATTTAATCATTAATGTCCATGTTTTAGTGATTTTACATCAATGGACGTTGGTATCTTAATTAATGAGTTTAAAATTATTGCTAGAATTATAGATCCCAAAAAATATATTTATTTTTTATCTATATAATAAATTATCAATAATTACATTCACATATTCATCCATAGTATTATTTTTTAGCATTTTCATGTAATTTGTTTTACATACCCAAACATGAACATACTAGAATTAATGGATAACTATGATTATGAAAGCTTTTTATTTTGGGAATAATATAATTATTAAATAAGGATAATTATAATATATAGATAATACTAAGGTGTTTAATAAGATTTTTAGAGTGTTTAACAAATAATAATGAAAAAATATGAAAAAATAAATACATTATTTTGTGGAGGCTATAGTCCACACAATGCATGATTAACGTTTCCATTTCTTGAAGAATGAGAGATAAATGAAGAGGATTATAATTTGTCTCTTCACATTTTTAATTATGAAATGTAGCTATTAAAATAATTTCATATGAATATAAGCTTAATAAAATTAAAGTGTATGATATGATATGAAAAAATGGAAGTGTTTCAAGTGGAAACCAAATTCATTAAGTGGTTTTTAAGGTGTGGTGAGAGGACCCTTTAAATGTGTAGAGAATGAAAGTATTGTAATGTTTTCTACTTAATATTAATAAGGAAAATTTTTCTTATGTTATAGATACTCAAAAATGAAAACTAATATAGTGGGTAATGAGATAAGTTTCAGAATCTCTCAACTATTCAATTGCACAAATAACGGCCCAAGACAAGCCTGCATTTATTTTACATATTTTACATGATATAATCAATAAATTTCATAAATAATAATACCCTATATACTAATATGTCCATTTTATTTGAATACTAGATATATAATTATTTTATTTTATAATAATTTATATTACTTCCCTTTAAAGGAACCAAATTCGACCATCTTCTAGACATCTCATTAGTAAGACACATCCTCATAACTTTTGGATTTAAAAAATATTCAATGGGTGAGATAAAACTCTATGTAATGAGTGAATAAAAATTTCAACAAGGATGAGTTCATAAGAATAAGTAAAAATGTGATCAAAGGAGAAATATCATAAAATCACAAGTGATAAATATAAAACATAAGTGAGCTTGAAATTACATGACATAATAATTTAAAGCCACAAAAGATCAAAATGGAAACATAATAGCTATAACATGGATTATAAACATTTAACATAAACCATGAGTCACAAGAGTGTAAGATTATAAATAATAATATCCTTCAACTATGGAACAAACATTTACATTAGTAAACATAACTTTCACGAGCCACACCATTAGTTCTCCTTCCTTCGAGAAACTAAAATGTACCATTTAATACATATATTTTGAGATATAAATTCTTTTCCAATACATTAGTGTGTGATATAGGACCCCAATTACCATTCATCCATATGTACATGTTCCATTTAAAAATCATTAAATTTTCAAATCATAATAAACCCATTGAATTAAATTAATTTTCATAAAATATTCAAATGGAAATAATTAAATTTTCATAAATAACAAATATAAATAAAATGGTATTCATAAATAATATAAATTGAAAACATTCACCTTTCATAAAGAACCCATGGAAGTAAAATGAGATTCAAAAAACATAAAAATGGAATAAAATAAAATTATGAATTAAATTGTCTGATATTGAAAATTTGATCACCCAAAATAATAACATAATAATAAAAAATATAGGGTGGAACATGAAATATAAATCTATTTAGGATAGATAATTTTAAATATAGAGGAAAATATAAACTAAATACTGAAAATATTTTTTGAAAATATTTTTTATTCCTCACTACAAAAGTAGTAATTACAAGTCTATTTTTTTAAAAAAAATCCTTGGGTTTTATGGAAAAATAAAAAATAAAACATTTCATAAAAATGGATTTGGGTGAAAAAACCTTTTAACCCATAAAAAATAGATATCTTCCTTAAAAAAGAATGTTAGAGAGAAATGAAGATAATATAAAAATTTATATCGCAAATAATGGAGTTTGAGTTGCTATGTCCCTTACTATTACCCTTGATATCCATTGATGTTGTTTTACCTAATATATCATAAATATAAAAAACATAACTAACTATTTCAAAACAATAATTGTATACATTTATATATATATAATTTTAATTAATATCTATTCTCTTCATGTATTATTTTGTTGTAATCTCTTTTCACCACTGTGCGTTAATAATCCTAGCCATTTTACACTAGGTTCGTAAAAGTGGTGTCAATGTTCATTTTTATCTGAAATAAAATCATTTAAAACTAGTTAATGTCTCTGTAATTTATTTTTTTTATAAAATCATATAATGTTATAATTATATTACATGGTATTCTTAGTCATGTTTCATAGAGAGAAAAACGATGATGAACTGGTTTTGGGTTTTTATTGATATTGATGGATTACATTACACCGATCATTATTTTTTTATATGAATATAAAAATATTAATAATATATATACCCCTCAGATATAGACTAAATCCATCCATTTTTTTAAGTAAATGAAAACAAAATGTTTATTCTGGGAGGTCATTATTCACACAATGCACAATACACATTTTTGTTTTTATTAATATAAAGGTATGGGGATTAATTCTTGTACCATAATTGTAATTACATAGAAGTGTAATAAAAATATTTATGTTATTATTTTAATAGGGTGAAATGAAATTTTAGGAAGAAGAAAATCCCATAAATAAACTAAAAAGTGAAAGGGAGGATAGGAAATTATGCCTCGCTTCTTGGATTATTTTCTTTTTAAAGGGGATTAAAACTTTGAGGGATGGTCTTTTGAGAATAATGAATCCTCATTAAGGTGGATATAAGTTTTTAATGTAGGATTTGATATTTTTTATGAAATTATGGGTTTTTGGTTTTTGTGAATGTGAGGAGAGGAGTGTCTATTTTATAAGTCAAATAGGGTGGCATTTTTTGTAAATACCTAAAAATTATCTATAATGGAAAGTAAATCTTGAAGAAAATGGATTAAAAATTTATAACTAATATAAATAACAATATATAAGTTTTATCCACATGTCCGTCACTCAATTAGAACATTTTCTTAACTTTTTAGCCCATTTACCTCTAAGGTTACTCATTTTTACTATTCCTGTTTTCACCACAGTAATTAGTTTTTACCTAGGTAACATATCCATTATGACAAAAAATAAAATGGAAATTATTATATAAAATTTACTTAATGATTCCAAATTTTAACAATATTTTATTTCATTCAATTTTTAGTTAAAATTTTAATTTTAAAATAAAAAAATGTGCATTGTATTAAATACAATTTTTTTTAAAAAAATTTAACATTAAATTTGTAATCTAAAATATCAGTATCTAATTTAAAATAAATTTTTTAAAATTTTAATCTCAATTATAAAATAAAATTTTTTTCTTAGAAAATGTTTTCATTAATATAAATCCATACCAATATAATAAAAATGTCATAAAAGTCATATTATTTATAAAAATATGATATATTCCATTATCCACCTAAAAATGAAACTTTTTAGAGAAATCCCAAAAATTTATCCAAATATTATATTATTATGATTAATAATAGAAATTATGTCTGATTTTTTCAAATTAAATTTCTAAAATTTTATAATACGTTATTTAAATAAAATATTGAAATATAGAAGAAAATTTTTTATATTGAAAAATATATTTTTAAAATGTCTATTATTGTTTATTTTTATTTCTTATAACATAATATTTAATTTATTGGAAATATATTATTCATATTATAAATATATTTTATTATTATATAATTATCATACACTTAATTTATTAGAAAAAACAATTAGAAAAATTTATTTTTAATCATAAAATAATTTTCTTAGTTGTTTTAGACATACTAATTAAATTTTATTAATATTAAATGTATTATTTATTTTAATTATACACAT
The DNA here is from genome assembly GCA_963277665.1 of Viscum album. NCBI lineage: Eukaryota > Viridiplantae > Streptophyta > Magnoliopsida > Santalales > Viscaceae > Viscum > Viscum album. Next base: position 981,903,008 of record OY728126.1, read on the forward strand.
ATTTCATATTTTTTAACTCATTTTTATACTTGTTAATAAATGACTAGGTTTTTTATGGTCATATTTAATATTTATATTTTTTCTAAATATTTAACAGTTTTTTGTTTTAGTTTGTTGTTCCATGCAGATAAAGCTATCAAACGTAGTTTTTATTAAAGAAAATAGACTCGGATTATTACATTCTACCCCCTTATAGAATAACTATATCTTTGAAATTTTATTACATGGAATAAAGAATGTGAAGGTACTTTTTCCTCATTTCATCCCCATGTTCCCACATAGTTACTTCAAACATATGACATCTCGACAAAACATTTGTGACATGGGTGGTTTTTTTCTAAAAACCTTTCCTTTTTTATCCAAAACGTTCATTGTGTGTTCCTCATATGATATATGATGTTCCTATTTCATATCTTTTTTATTTTAGTACATGTGAATTGTTTGATATGTACTTATTCAAAATTGATAGATGGAATACATCATATACACTTGGGAAGTTAGGCAGGAGTGTTAAGAAATAAGCTATATCCTTGATATGATCAAGGATCTGGAAGAGACTGATATACCAAGTGATTAATTTTAATTTCGTTATAAATCTCATAACACGCTTCCAAAGGTATATTTGAGGGAACATATTTTCACTAACATCAAACTCTATATCTCATTAATGATTATCTACATACCACTTTTGTTGAATTTTTTTCACTTTCATTTATAAATGAATGGTTTTTACCTTCTCTATCATTTCTTGGGAAAAGTTAGGACCTATCAACTCCATATCTCCAAATACATCCATGCATATTAGATTCCTACATCTCTTCCCATATATAGTCTTATATGGTTCCATCTGAATGGTAGAATAGAAACTATTATTATATGATACCTTTACCAAGTGTAGGTTTTAATCCTAACATACTTGCAAATCCACTAAACAAGGGCTATACAGATTCTGAAGAGTCTGAATTTGTCTATTAGACTAACCAAACATATAAGGATGATAGTAAGTGCTAAAAATTTTCTATATATCTAATTATTTCTAAATACTTCTTGGAAATATTTAGGTAAACATTAGATCCTGATCATATACAGTGGATAACAGTACTCCATGTATCATAACAACTTATGTTGGGTATATCATGGAGATAAGGTCAAGGAGGAAATATTATTTGATGATTATAAAATAAACTGAATTCATAAGTATATTGATGACAACCAAAATAAGATTATGAAATTTTCACATTTTGGGGAGTATTATAACTAAGTACATGTTGACGATTTCTCATTTCCAAACTAGTATATGTAATATTTGCAAAATAACCATATGAATTTATCATTCAGCCTTGACCTACTAGCATACCAAGAATCAAGATATGTATTTTTCAATATCTATCTCTATGTTATCCTAGAAAAAGTTTTTCTTTAGATCTATATATATCTTTGTGCTTCTTGGGTGAATGAATAGGGATGAGCTATTAAAATCATCCAAAAGCTCCCTCTTCAGTTCTTGTATTGATGGGACACAGATCTAGGTCCCAAAACCAATAACTCCATCTTTATCCAAATTGTACTCCAAAATATTCAAAACCTTTTTATAGATTTACAATATCTTTATAGGATTATTTGATCTTTACATGAACGAAATATTAATAATTTAATTGGGATAAATAGGGATTATATTTTACTAGTATGACTTCAATACTCATCATTTGAAAATCCATGAATATTAGGTCTCATTCAACCCTCATCATGTTAAGGTAACATGATCTTTCCAACATTAGGCATCGATCATATTGATTTCCCCTCAAAGTGGTAGTATATTGATCAGTCAAAATCTTTGATAAGTTATAACCATATACTTTAGAACATATTTAAATCCTTATATGTGATTATATATTTCAAACTTCTGTGGTCAGTAAAAATATCATACTTCTCAACATATAGATAATGCTTCCAAATTATTAATGTAATGATCACCATTACTGGATTCAAATAATTCTTCAAGTGAATTTTCATGAGGATACATCCCAATCCATTATTCTATGAATCACTGTATATTACAAACCCTTAACAACTATAATAAAATTTAAGTAAAATAGTAGTGACCAACCTTTTCTGTAGTTCCATAAAACATTATTCACATTCATATGTATAAAAGAACTTTAATCCCTTCCATTCTCACTTGGATAGTGGATTTGATATCCATGAAATATTTATCAAAAATATTTAGTAATATCATATTAACCTAATAGAACTATTGATATTGATTATAATGGTTATTCTAGTCCTTTATTAAATGACTTCACTTTTGAATGATCTATCGATATTCCCTTATTGGTGATTACAAGACCCAAGAATGAAACCTATTGTACCCAGAATTCATATTTTATAAATGTGAAATACAACATATCCTTTCTTAAGGTCATTAATATAATTTAAAAATTATCTTAATGTACTTTAATCTTTGATTATTTAAGAATATCATATAAAAATACATTCACAAACTAGTCCAGGTTATCCATAAATACTCTATTCATTATATCCATAAATATGAAAGGAAATTAGTGAATCCTAATTACATAACTATAATTTTTTAGTGTATATACCTTGTTCATAAATATGTGTTTAAAATATCCTCCCATTTTACCCTTAAATAATTATATATTTTTCGATTTTCAATCTTCAAGAAGTACTGATCTCTTCTGATTTGATTGAAAATTTCATTTATATAGGGTAAAAGATATCTATTATTTATTGTGATCTTGTTATGGTCATGACAATCAATGAGAAATAATATCAACCCACATTCCTTTTTAACAAAGAGAACTGGTTCTTTCTATGGCGAAACACAAGGGTGCATAAAACCCCTTTTAAAACTATCCTATAGCTATATCTTTAACTCATCTAGTTCAATGAGAGTCATTTTATATGTAATCCTTGATATATTCATAGATCCTAGTATACGACCAATCAATATTAGACCTCGCACTTTGAGGAAATATCTGGTAGTTCATCTGGAAATATATTAGTACATTCCTATACAATAGGCATGTCATTAATATTGACTTTCTCTCTAATCATTTTTACTATAAATTCCTCTTTTCTGGGTGTCAGAACCCATATTATAGTATTTTTATCCAAGAGGATATAATCCTTATGTTGATAGTTGAGAATATGATGATCTAGAATACGAAATTTGGTCTTCCATCTCTCAACAATTGATATGGTATATATCAAGGGATAACCAATATGTACCCATATCACATAAAATTCAACCAAGGGTATATGAATTAGATATAGTGGAAGTTTCTTCCCAATAATCTCAATTAGATAATATTTATATATCTTAGACATGATCATTGGGACAAAAATATTTTCTTAGATTGTTTGACATCCATAACATAAATTGGTGATTCAAAATTCTTTGATTTTTTTTTTGATATAAAATAATGTGATGAACCAGAATCAAATATGGTACTTGAAAAAATAGAATAAAGAGTAATTATACCTCCTACAACTTTGATATCATGATATTCTATAGTGGTAGCGATCGTGAATTTTGTTCCCTTTTATATCTATTTGTGAGGATGTTGGGAACTATTTTCTTCATTGGTATATGGGTTGGGGATTTGATTTTCCTAGTGTCTAAACTCATTCTACTAAAATAATTGTAATTCATGTACATCATTATCTTAGAACTTGTTCTCCTATACAGTGTTAACCGACCTATTTTCCATAAATTGGTAGTTATGGGCTTGGTGTCCAAATTTATCACATGCAAAATAATTCCTTGATCCTTTAATAAAATTACATAGGTTCTTTCTCCAACATTTTTTAACAGTGGGTTTGTGAAATTCCTCCCCCCCCCATGTGACTTAACATCTGGGTTCCCTTGGTATTCAACCATCCCTTTTCCCTCTTCATAGTACAAAGAGCCCCATATTTTATCTCTATATTTAGTGCTCATCAAAAAATATATTCATAGATTCTAAAGTATATTATTGAAAAATAAATTAGAATAATATATTTTAATATATTGAATAAATGATTAATTTTACTTTTGGATCAGAGAAAAAACAATAGGTGTATCATGAAATCCTTATGATGTTTGATTCATATAATCTAATGGATTTATCCTCCTTTTATTTCTACTCAAATGTTTATATATCCATATTTGTGTTAAGAGTTTGTGGAAAATACCTTTTAAGGAACCCCTTCTTAAACTCATACTATTCCATGGAGTCTGTTTCATTTTTTTGTATTATTAATAAGTGTTCCCCATTGGTCGGTCTCACCTTATGAAAATTAAACGGTCAGAAAAAACTTTTCATTTTTTGAGCACTAATTAATGGAAAATATATTTTACATTACATTGATCTATTGATCGGGGTAAGAGTATTTTAATATCCACTAAAATAGGGTGGAATTTTACACGGGAAAGACTCAATTGAAAACTACTCCCTCTTTAGTGCATTCAAGATCTCAACATGGATTGTGTTATTGTTACAAGGTTAAGACAATTGAGATAGTATTTATAAATGGTATTTTACATAATCTACCATTATATTGGGTTTTTAATTGGGGGTAACCATATAATTAAACATCACACCTATTTTTAACACAATTCCATCTAGTTACCACCATTAATAAAACCAAAAAGGAGTTCACAATGGTAATGAGAAATTAACTGCATAAGGGAAAAATAGAATTAATGTAATTCATCCTTAAAACATATCATTATTTAATACTATTTTTTTATTATATAACTATTTTTTTAACATATGTCATTCATGAGTAATTTTTAGGTTTTGTTTTATCATACCCCTTAACCTAATCTCTCAATGTAACCCCTGCATTAATACTTTAAAATGGTTTATAATGTGTATGATATCAACCAAAGAATATCCCATATGAGTTTATATATAGGAATTAATTTTTTCCTTTATTATGAACCATGTCATAGTTGATTAAATTCCCAAGAAATCATCTTTAGGGTCATTACCCCTAGGTACAACTATTCTATTGCTTGTATCTACATGAAAATATCCTGACAGGGATGGATCTACTAGGAAAAAATCATACTCAATACTTTACCATCATTTTACGATATCATATGATACTTTGGATAATCAATATTATTTTCCAATAGGTTTCTCTAAACTTAATTACAAAAATATATTTTCTAATCTCCTAAGATAACAAAACCTTTTCCCTAATACCAACTATAGTATTCCAAGATAAAAATGACTTTATTTTATATGTTTTAAATGATATAGAAAATTAAATTTCATAAATAATAATATCATAATGAGTGATAAGTTCAATGTCATAGAATAATATATATATATATATAATTATCTTATTTTATTATACTTGAGATCACTTTTATTTAAAGGCACCATACTAGATTATCTTCTAGAAATATCATTAGTAATACTCATCCTCATAAACTGGGGAATGAAAACATAATAATGGGGTGTGTTAAAACACTCATTAAGGGGTGAATAATCATTTTATCATGGATTATTAAACAATAATAAGTAAAAACATAAGCATAAGAGAAATATCATAACATCAAGAGTGATAACCATAAAACTAAAGTGATATTCAAAGTACATGTCACAAGAACATAAAACCTCAAAAGATATACATGCAAACATAAGAGCTATAACATGGATTATAAAAATTTAATATAAACCTTGAATCATGAGTGGATAATATCATAATGAGTGATATCCATTAAATGTGGCACTAACATTTTTTTAGAGGAAAATTACTTTCATGAACCAAACCAATAGTACCCATGATTATAAGAAACAAAATTTTACTAATCAATACCAATCTCTTGAGATCTAAATTCTTAACCAATGTTTTATAGGGTGATATAGGATAACACGTTCATTCATCCACGCTTATATGTTCCACTGAAAAATCATTCTCTTTTAACAACAAAATGAACCCATGGAAAACAAATAGGTTTTATAAAATATAAAAATGTAAAGTGTTATATATTTATAAATAAATCATGAGAATAAAATGGTTTTCATAAAACATTCAAATGGAAGTAATTAAACTTACATAATAAAATGGTTTTCATATAACATCCTGTTTTTTTAAATAACAACTTGAATTAAATTGTTTGATTTCAAAAAATTTATCACCCAAAATAATAACATAATAAAATAAACTATAAGGTAAAAAATAAAAAAAAAATATCCTATTGGATAAAAATAATTTTCCATATATAGAGGTAAATTTAAAATAAATAATGAAAATATGTTTTTTTAAACATTCTATATCCATCGTTGAAAAAATAATAGTTACATGTTTCCTTTCAAAACGTATTCTTTGTTGTTAATAAAAAATGAAAATAAAAAATTTCATTAAAATGGATATGGTTCAAAAATTATTTTTCCTTGTAAATAAATAGATAAATTCAAGAAAAATGTAAATTCTTGGAATGGAGATGTTGAATAAGAAGTTGTATAACTTGAATAATGGAGTTTGTGTTTGCAATTCCCTTACCTTTACCCATGATTTCAATATAAGTGATTTAAACTCATGTATAATAAAGATAAAAATATTAATTACCTATTTCATAGCCTTATTAATATAAATTTCAATACATATTATTTATTAATAACAATTATCTACATGTATTATATTCTTTTAATCTTTTTTCAAAATCAAGTGTTAATAATATTAACTATTTTGAACTATGTTTTTAAAGAATGTGTTTATCTTACTTTTTATCCACTAGATAATTATTTATAAACACTTAAAGTTACTTTAATTTATGTTTTATAAATACTTAATATTTTATAATTCTATTACTTGTGAGTTTGAGTCATGTTTCCTGAATATGTACATGACGATGGACTAGTTTTGTGTTTTTTACCGATATTGATGGATTTTATATTGTGATCATTATTTTTTCTGGTATCCAAAAATAAAATTATTAATAATATATAGTAAATATATATCATATATAACTATCAAATATAAATTAAAACAATCCATTTTTGGAAGTTATGGAAGATGTCATGTTTTATTAAGCAGACGGTAGTCCGCACAACCCATGATTCACATTTTTGTTTTTCTTAATGTAAGGTGGGATGGATAATGGTTATAACATAATTATAATAATATACCATATAATAATAATACCTATGTTATCATTTTAGTATGGTGAAATGAATTTTTTTAAAAAATAAAGTCATATAAATAAATAGAAAAGAGAAAGAGAGGTTAAGCCCACTTCTTAGATTATCACCTTTGTGTAGAGGATTAAACCTTTGATGCATAGTTTTTTGAGAATAAAAAATACTCCTTCAATTTTATAAGAGTTTGGATAAGTGGTTTTGGGATATTTTGTACCTAAATTAATGGGTTACAATTTGAGGGGAAGCAAGGATATCAATGTCCCTTTATTAAGTGAAAATGAGTGAAATTTTTACAAATACCCAAATCATTTCAATAATGGAAAGTTATTCTCCAAGAAAATGGATCAAAAATTGATAAATATTATACAATGAAAAGAGATTAGGTCTATACATACCTCTTCCACTCAATTAAAACATGTTTCTAACATGATACAGACTTTAACTCTAAGGTTACTCATTTTAACCATTCTCATTTTCACGATAGTAACTAGTTTTTCACTAGGCAATTTATCCTTTATGTACAAAAATAAAATGACCCTTATTATATAATTTATAACTAATTATTACAAAATTTAAAAATATTTTTTATTCTAATTTTAATATGGGAAAAAAAATAATTTTGAAATATTAAATAATTAATGTATTAAAAATAAATTTTTTAAAATATATAACTTAAATTCTAATATGAAAAATATGTGTTTATAAATTAAAAAAAACATTTCTAAAATTATAAATTAACTTATGAAGTAAATATTTTCTCTAATAAATATGTTTCATTAATTCCAATTTATACATATATAATAATAATTTAATGGAATTCATATTATTTGTAAAAACAATATTCTACACTATTGAAATAAAATAAAATATTTTAGAAAAATAAAAAAAAAATATCTTAAAAATTTATTATTATGAATAATACAAAAAATATGTTCATTATTTTTAAATTAAATTTCAAAAATTTTAGAATTCAATATATAAATAAAATCCCACAATATTAGAGAAAACTCTTTATTTTTTAAAATGGGTTTTCAAAATTTTTATTATTCGTTATTTTTTTTATTATAATTTACTAGTTAATTAATTAGAAATATATTATTCATATTACCAATATATTTTATTATTATTTAATAAAAATATATATTGTTTCTTGAATTGAAACATCAATTTTAGAAAAAAAATATATTTAAAGCATGACATGATTTTCTTAGTTGTTTTAAAATTACTAACAAAATTTAATTTTTTTAAAAGTATTCTTCATATTTATTAGACACATATTTCATATTATTTTTATTCCCATTAATACCTTCTAATTCAATGTCTAGGTTTTTAACTATCATATTTAATATTTACATTTTACCTAAATATGTTGTGGTTTTCATTCTAATTTGGTGTTATGTATAGACAAAGCCCTCAATAACAGTTTTTATTTATGGATGAAAAAGTCAAGTTATTCTATAACCCTTATTTTAAACAAGTTTTTATATCCTTTACTCTTAGAATTTTCACTTTTACCTTTTTTGGTTTTATCGTGTTAACTATGTTTTTCATAAGTAATTTACTTTTAATGCCTTAAAATAAAACAAAACATATTTTATAATGTGGAACTATTAAATAAAATTATAAAATCCATTTTATTAGATAATATTTATTTTTGTATGAAAATATATTTTTACATTAGCATATGTAATGTGTAAAAACATTCTTTTAAAAAAATGTATTTTTATGATTAAAATTTTTTATGTAGAGTATAATTATCAATACCTTAGTTTTCATGATATAAATTCATTTATTATTACAAATATATATGGATTTAAAATCAATAAAGAACTGAATTTTATAAAAAAATATTTTATTAAAATAAAATTCCAAAAAAATCTCTTATTGGGAAATATTAATTTAGTTAATAAAAAGTAGACCATAGGTTCTTGAAATTAGTAATTTTATTTTTATGTGTATATTTTTACTTCATAAATACATATTTGACCATTAATTTTTTGTATGTATTTAATTTATACATACTTCTTGATATAGTACCAAACACTACAATTTTAAAAAAATAATATATTTAACTAATCAATTAAAAATAATTTATTTTAAAAAAATCAAAAAAAATATATTACTAAGCTAATTTTGTTATTATAAATAAAAAAACATGGTCTACATTGTCAAATTAAAATTATAAAATTTTAGAATTTAGAATTATAATAAAAACATAAATATATAATGAAAACCATTTTCAAAGGAAAATAACATTTTTAATATATTAATAATTATTCATCATATTTCTTATTAATTACCAATAAAATTGGTTTCAATATATTATTCATATAAGAAATATATTTTATCCATGATTTATTTAGTTTCTAAAAATAATGTGTGTAAAACCAATTTTTTAATGGTTATATTTTCAATCATATATCAATCTTATAAGTTACATTGAATAACTAATTATATTTTTATTGATGAATTAGTATTAACAATGACATTTATTTTTTTCTATGTGTATTTCATAACCCATTTAGATCTATTTTTACCCACAAAATCAATGGTTATATCTTAAAATTTATATTACATTCTGTGATTCATTTTGGTTTGGGGTTGTGTGTTAGGAAGGCTATTCAACATAATAATTTTTAATTAAAAAATATTTTTAATTTTAAATTATCAGGATGTTTGAAATGAATTGGAGTTTTTTTAACAGCTTAAATCACACTACATGGGTCACATTATTTCATAATATATGTATCTTCATAAAACTATAATGAATCTTCCTACATTTTTGATATTGATATATCACCAAAATCATTATATCTTTTCTGGTCTAAATTATATCATTTTAGTAAATAAATTTATTTTTCCTCAATTCATCATAGTCTTCCCTATCGATCTTCATCTTTCCAACTGTTATGTCATAACCTCATTTCATAATTCAACCTCTTCAAAGATGTTCATTCTTTCTTATAAATTATGACACAACTTATATCATCATGAAAAAACCACATAACATCATTCCAAAACCACTCTCTATGATATTACCATATACTATTGGCATACAATAACACAAAGGATTTTTCAATCTTGTATTTTACACTTTTTCAGACTACAGTTTCCAACAATTTATAGGAATTTAAGAAAGAATTAATCTACCAAATTAAATAGACACATTAAAAAAATAATACAGCCTCATTAAATGGACACGTGGGGAAGAAAAAATGCAAGGAAAACCGTGTGTAGTCAATACACACTGCTTGGAAAAAAGATTCATGGAAAATAAATGTGGGCTGCTTGATGCGTGGGTTTTTTTCCATTTCCAACACTCCCCTTCAAACCAAAACTGGCTTCATCATGAGCATCATTCTATGTATTTTGAATGCATCTTTCGGTAGTTCCTTTGTGAAAATATCAGAAACATGTTCTTTAGTATAACAATATTCAAATTTTATCATTTTCTACTTCACACGATTTCTTAAAAAATAGGAATCAGGTATCAATATGTTTGCTTCTTCCATGTTGCACCATTTTTTTAGATATTTTGATTTCTAACTTATTATCCTTATATAAAACTATGGAACCATCTTTCATATTCTTTATATCCTTTAACATATTTCTTAACAAGATTCCTTCACAAAAAATGTATTATGCCGCCACATACTTTTCTTCACATGTGGATAAGGAAACCGCTCTCCGCTTCCTTGAATTTCACATGAATGTAGTCGATCCAAGAAAAAATACAAACAGAATGGTTCTTTTTCATTCATCTTGGTCACCTTCTCAGTCAATATCTGAGTATACATAGAGATTTACTTCTTCAATGTATGGATAAAACATACCAAAATCCACATTTCCTTTGACGTATATGAGGATTTCTTTTGCTACTAGCCAAGGTGACACTTTTGGTGCTTCCAGGTACCTACTTAGAATCCCAAAATTGTAGACAATATATAAACTTCTGATTCTGAGATACCTCTAGCATCCAATTAGACCCTTCATAGAGTTGAGTCAGTACTTCTTCATTATCCATATTTTATCAGTTTCAATCTTATTTTGACATGGGTTTTATAGTGTTGTGGTTAGAAATCTTGAAATTTTAAATGAACTCGTTGGAATACCTCTTCTGAGATATATAGATGCCACCATATTGTTGCTTTACTTATCTTCCCAAGAAAAAGGACTTGAGACCTTTGTTGGTCATCTCAAACTCCATGAACATGGCCCCCTTTAATTCATCGAGCAAAGGTTGATTGTTCCCTATAAACATAAAATCATCAACATACAAGCATGAAATAAGTATATTACCACAATCTTTCTTATTGGTGTAAAATACATTCTCATATGGATATTGGTTGAATCCTTTCTCTTAAAGATAGTTTTCTATACATACATTCAAAGAACATGTATCCTGCTTAAACCTATAGTGAGTTTTCCTCAGATGATACACCATGTCTTCATCCCCTCTCATAAAAAAGCCTTTAGGATGGTCAACATAGACCTCTTCCTCTAGAATTCCAATCAGGAATGTGGAATTCACATTCAATTGGTAGATCATTCAAAAATGATTAAAAACATAGGAGATAATCATCCTCACAATGTTAAAGAGATAAATATGAGAAAATACATCTTTTTAGTTACCCTATAGTTCTGTTTTTACCCATTTTCATTGATCCTTGCCTTGTATCGATCGATATCACCATTAGCATTTCTCTTGATCTTTTACAACCATTTTACACTGATTCACTTCTGACTTTTAGGGAGTGTAGTTAGTTCAATGTTTCATTTTTCTCTATGCAATGAATCTATTATTCCATAGATATTCTCCAACATTCTTCCTCTATGGATTTCTAAAATTTCAGAGGATCATGATTTGCATACAAGAAAAAAATATTTACCTCTTAAGTTTTCTCATAGATTTCATTTAAAATTTTCATTTTTATGGGTGCCGTGGGTGAGGTTGATCTCCAAAAATTTTGACTTGATGGAGTTCTATTAAGAGTGATGGAATGTACTCATGAATTTCTATGTTCGGATGATGTTCCCGAGGAAGGTGTAGTAGGTGTTTGCTCGTGATGACCTGGCCTTTCTTCAAAATCATCTTTTTTGATTGGAATTTCATTGTTTGATTCTTCATCATTCCATTTCTAAGCTTCTTCATCAATAAAGGCCACATCTCTACTCACCAATAATTTTTTGATTAGTGTAATGTAGATATTATAGGATTTATACTATTCCCTATACCTGATAAAGATGCACTTTTCACCAAAATCATCAATATTCCTTCTTTTCACTTTTGGAACATGATATTAGGAGACACACCCAAGGATTATTAGGTGCGACATGCTCGGTTTGTATCCACACAATACCTCTTGTGATGTCAAGTTTATGATGCTCTTGGATGGACACGGATTTAGCAGGTAGGCAGTACATGCCACTACTTCTTCCCAAAAGCTATTTGGTAGTCCTTTATCATTAAGTATGGTCCTCCTCATGTCGAGGATGGACTGGTTCTTCTGTTTTGCAATTCCATTCTCTTATGGCATGTAATCTACAGTGCAATTCTACTAAATTCCATGTTCCCTGAAAAAATCATGAAATGAATTTGATGGGTATTCTCAACCTCTATCAGATCATAGAATATAGATTCTATATCCACTTTCTTTTTCAACATGAGATTTAAACATTTTAAATATCCTCAAATCATAATATTTTTCTTTGATGCAATACAACAATATTTTTCATCAAAAATCATCAATGACGGTAATAAATTACCTATTACCTCTATGTGAGGGTGTTTCAAGTGGTCTGTAGTTATCAATGTGGACCAACTGAAGTGGTTCATTTTATCTTCTAGACACTCTACTTGGGAAGAGTTTCCTTTGTTGCTTTCTGAGTGTACACACCTCACATACATGATTTGGAACATAAATCACTAGCCAGCCACACAACCTGCTTGATGTGGATATATTTTTAAGGCTACTAAAATATAGATGCCCAAAAAGTAGACTCCATCTCCATGAGTCATTATTTATGAGTCCCAAGATACACTCCTCGGACTTTGTGTTAATATGAAGCATAAACATGTTATTATTCACCATTTTAACTTAAGAAGTAAGCCTCATGTGAGAATCACTTTTAGAAAAAGATGAATTTTCCAATGTGTATGACATACCTTTTCTCAGATAGGTGGCCAAGACTGATGATATTATTTTTCATTCTTGTTACATAATACACATTAAAAATGTAATTTGACTCACTAGTATTCATTTAGATTTTGATTATATCTTTCCCCATCACGGGTATCTTTGCGGAGTCACCAAGTCCCACATCACCATAACTTTCTTCTATTACTTCTCGAACAATTATTTATTACAATCATGGGGTTTCTTGCACTTGTGTCATGATACCACACATCAGTCCATTCACATGCCTTTTCTTGTGTGAGTAGGAGTGCGTTACCTTCTTCTTCATAATAAGATACTTCATCATAGTTGTATCGTTCATCATTATATATTTTCTCCAAAACTCTGAAGAATAATGGCCACATTTCATCAATTATAGAATTGCACGTTCTTTATGGTTCCATGACCACATGTGAATTGCCCTCCACCATTTCCTCTTCCAGGGAAACTGGTAAAAAATTACTTTTTTTGATAGCATGGATGATATCCACACCCTCTACACCTTGCACGATATCTACCTTATTTTGGTTGGTTGATTTTTTGTTCCTATAGATTCAAATTAATCACAAATACATGCTTCAGTGTTGAACCCACATTATTTTCATTCGTTGCTCATGCGCTTGCAACGACCCCATCAGTTCATCACTTGTTAGTTTCTCCAAATATTTTTATTCTTCGATTTCCAAAACCACATGCTTAAACATGGTTGTGATAGATCAATGCGATTTTTTAATAACTCAAATGTCCTTCACATTTTCACAATTCCATTTCAAATTTTTAACAATAACAACTAATCATGAGAAGTAGTCAGATATAATCTCACCTTATTTCATGTGTGACACTTAAAACTCCACTCTTAATATTTTAAAACATACCTACATCACTCGATCGACTCCTTTAAAGATATTGGAAAGGGTATCCCAAGCCTTATTTCTTGAATTTTCTTCGGCAATCTTTTCAAATGCCAATTTATCCAACCCTTGATAGTGGATGAACAAATTTTTTTTCCTTTCTTCATTCGGTTTTGGTGTCCCGTAGTTTATTTATTGATAAAGTAAACTACTTCCTCTATAGTGAGTATTTAATACCTATTAGTGATGATCTCCTATAATACATGTGATTTAAAAAATGCCTTCATTTTGATGCACCAACTTTTCTAGTTGTTCTTAGATAGCTTCAGACCATGCAGCTAGATTGTTTCCATCTTTAAAAAAATTGGAGGATCTTGGAAACTAACCTTTAATACCATTTTATTGTCTATAAAAGCTAGGAAAAAAAGAGATGGATAAATTTCACACAATAACACAAAGGGTTTTTCAAGCTTGTATTACAAACTTTTTCAGGCAACAATTTCTAAAAATTTACAAACATTTACAATGAAATGAAATAAAAAATTAAATAGACACATTAATTTAATAAAACAAACACATTAAATGGATATACAGGGAGGAAAAATGTTGGGAAAACACCGTGTGTAGTTAATACACACTACATGAAAAAAACGTGGAGAAAATAAATGTGGGTAGCTTGATGGGTGGGTTTTTTGTTTTCATTTCCAACAGAATTATTTCTCTTGTTTTTAGTTATTGGATTGAAATAGTGTGGGTGTGTTTCAGATGGAATATGCGTTTAATTTATAATTTCATCCATGGTTCTATTGAATTTAGGAATTTTATGGGAATACTTCTCTGACTGGGTTATAAAAGCCTTTGTGAGAATTTATATTTATCTCTTTTCATTTGGATGTGTGCATATTTTCTCAAGTAATACTGGTGGGAATCCACAAAATGGGAAGGTAATTTTGAGACCCATCATTCAACCACATGTAATTTTGTTGGGATGTATGGGTTTCCCACATGATTTTTGAATTTCTTTTTGATTTTTCATGATGTCATATTGATAATTTTGTGAGTTCCTCAAATATATTGTCAAGTGGGAAACAAGAAAGGGAAATATGTGTGGTGACACGTATCATCTAGTCCTCATTCTGTATGTTTATGTGGATATTAAGATTGCAGTTTCATGTTGTGTTGGTCCTGCATAATGAAACTTTAATATAGGGGTCATGTTCATTTTCGATTGATTTCAATTTTACTTTGAATTTGAGTGGAATGGTGGGTTATAATTTCGATTAATGTTAGTTTCCATTTAGAATTATGGACCATCGATACTTTCAGTTCGTGTTATTAAATGCATAATATCTCTATTCGTTCTGGGCTCCATGTTTTCCCACTTTTCAAAAGTGGTTTTCTCTTTTTTATGTTCAATAAAGGGGGGTTTATCCTCAAAAAGTTCTAATAAAATATCTCAAATATGATAATAAAATAATGTACAAATATATTGAAATAAATACTTAAAGATGTTGAACAAATACTTTAATCCCGCTCTTTGGTTATGGTCATGATTTTATAATGATTAAACTAAAATAAATAGGGCAATATGTGAAATTAGAATTCATAAATAAATAAATAAATGTTTAATTAGATAGGTTATAAGAAATTTAATTAAAGTTTATTATATGAAATCCATATTCCTTTATTTATATAAAAAAAGTTTCAATCTGTAACAAAATTTTCACTTTTAACCTAAAGAAATAAGAGTATATTATGACCATATCCAGAAAACACTAATCAAAAGTAGTGAAAGATTTATAATAAAAAATATATGTCCTTATTACCAAGATTTATTAGATTAGGATATTGGTAGAAATCCAAGTTATAATATATAGATCTTATTTAATTAGAAAATGAATAAAAATCATAATATTTATCCGAGAGACATTAGAAGAAAGAGTGAACAAAATAGTGTGGTTATTATATTAAAATTTTAAATGAACAAAAATCAATAAAAATGAAGGCATGAAGGATTAAATAGAAATATAGTAAATTCCAAAAGAAAATACCCACTCTTTAAAGAGTAGAATTTAAAATATGTTTAATGTATGCATTAATGTTCATGAGCTTTAAATGATGATACATTTCCTCTTAAATGGTCTTCTTTCAATCTATCTGGACCTGTCTCAAATTAGAAATTCCAAGGACTTTATATATATATAAGAATACATCCTTTTAGAATTATATCTATCAGAGCTTTATATAGCTTCTCATATGAATATCTGTCAATTGATTATTACACCTATCATGAATTCTTCTATGGTTAGTCACTTATCAAAAAATTGTGGTCAACATCACTCATCTTGTGATTATTGTATAATTTTCTCGTGGAAAATAACATATATTATATCAAAGAAAGATTATTTTAATTTATATAGTGTTTATGTGGATTCTCTATTGACTTTATAAATTTTTGAATTTGACCATTGGAAGGTGATGTTGAGGTGTAAAAAAGTTATTAGTTGTACTTCCTTATCAATTCATCAATTTCTCGATGATCATGGTCCTTGAAAAATATTCCAATGACATGGTATTAATAAAGTGTCAGATAGATGTTTACATTACCCTTTATTGTTTTCTTATATTCCTCAAGATTCTTCTATTCAAATTGACCATAGTTTTCTTTTCTAGTAAATGATGTTTGAAAGTTATGTTTAATTCCATAATTGTATTCATATATCTCTACATTATCAATTCATCATGTCATACATTTTCCTAGATACAATATCATAACTATAGTTTATATGATAAAGATGATTATGAAAAATTATTTACCCCCTTCAATTATATTGATTTTGGTCGATCATCTTCCTATATTGTTATGTCACTGTTAAATGGAGTTTAGATAGTGAATACGATTCCACAAGATTTTTCAATTGAAATTTATTTTTGTTAATTATGTTATCTATTTTATTTGATGTATTTATAATATATGGATTTCAACTATTGATGCATATTTTAGGTTCTATTCATTTAAAATAATAATTCATAGTAATTATTTTCATCTAATCAATGAAACATTTGATTCCTTAATTATCCACTGATAAGTAAATAGGTTCTAGTTTATCTTATTCTTATTCATTGTTCATTATTCCATGGATATTCCATTTTACTCATAATTTCTTTGAAGAAAGTTAGATAGAATAGTTAAATAATAAGATAAGTGTATTATGATCATTTAAATATATTTTCCACTCGATTTGAATTGTGATATTTGGAGTTGAATTAACAAATTCTATATATTTTATTACCATAAGACATGATATATTACATAATAAAAATGGAATCATGTGATAGAACGATATGTTCCATGTTATAAAAGGATATGCATCTTATAATAAAATTATTGGTATATTATGATCATTAAATCAATTCAATCCAAAAGATTATAACTATGATATCATGAGGATAAACCAACAATTTACCCCTTTTTGATGATCACAAAATACATTACATTAAATGTAACATTCTTTGTTTTTTAAAAGAGACACTATGTTTGATAGCATACATAATATGTCACATCAAACTTAAAAAAAAAAGATTATTATTTTACTTTATAACATAGTTGTTAAAATGGAAGGAATAAAAATTATTAATTCATTTGTGAAAATATGGTTTATAAATGTATATAATTAATTCCTTTGTGAAAAATTATTTATAAATAAACCCTTTTTAAAATAAAAACAATATTCTTAATGAAAAACAATTTAAATACAAGTAAGTGAGTTTATAAAATAATAAAATTAATTTTGATGTATTTTATGAATTAAATATATATGTAATATATTAAATTTAATGTTTAAAATTCAGCTTATATTTTTTTAGACATGATATAAGAACAATTCAATTTTTTTGATAAAATATGTATTTCTTTAAAAAAATCAATTTTACCTCTTTTTGATGGAGAACCAGTTTTAAAATCTCATTTTTGACATGTTTATATGTTCTATTTGACAAAATAAACTTTTCAATTTAAATTGGGACACAAAATTTTACTTTGTATAAATTTCTTCTATTTTGTGATAATATTAATTTTTTAATGACTATTGAAACATATTTCATTTTAATTCAAATATGTTTTTTCATAAAATTTATTTATATAGTTATATTATAATTTTAATTGGTTTTAATGTATAATTAAATTATTTATTTATCATTAAATCCAATTTTGATCATTGGAATAAATTTCACAGT
Organism: Viscum album; assembly: GCA_963277665.1. Lineage (NCBI taxonomy): Eukaryota > Viridiplantae > Streptophyta > Magnoliopsida > Santalales > Viscaceae > Viscum > Viscum album. The sequence continues at coordinate 981,921,431 of OY728126.1, forward strand.
GAAATTAGACATAAATCATGTCAATCTTTTTATAGTTTTTACTTTTAAAAACTCATTTCTCCTTTTGAAAATAGGGATTAATTTCAAATTAATTACTGAAACTTATGTGTTTTAAATTTTGAAAAATGGATCTTATATTTTTAATCAGTGGATCCAAATTATGTAAATAGGTTCTTTTTATTTGTTCTGATTTTATGAATAGTAACTTTAGTGATTTTTATTAAAAATATTTAAAGGGAAATCAGGTAAATTAAGGTAATAAAATAACCATAACACCTGCCAAAATCCTACTGGATGAACTAAAGTCTACCCTTATCACCTAAGGATAAAAATTTACTCATTATTGGACATTTTTTCATGACAGATATATAAATTTTATTAAAACAAAAGAAAGTGACGATATGTCATCCTCTTATTTATTATAATTATTAAAATATTAATATAGGTATAAAATTGAAAAAACATATATAATAAATAGTCTATATAAATATACTGAAATTATATACATCATGGGAATTTATTTATAATTTTTTAGAGATTAAATAATTACCAAAAATACAGACACAATTATAACATAGAAATTATATTATTAAGAAAAATATCAAATAAATGATATGAAAAATATAAACATAAATATAATTAGAATTAATTTTGGTACTAAATGAATTTTATTGGTGAATTTGATATATTATAAGTCTATTAAATGGTTTTTTTTATATATTATCTATAATGTTTTATTTTATTTAAATTTAATGAAATGAATAGTGTCAAAATTGACACTATTTATATTTCATAAAAATAATATTTTATTAAACTATTTAAAAATCAAAAAAAAATTAAAATTAAAATGTGTATATTATAAGGTCTATAAGGTCATTAAATTCCAAAAGTTTATTATTTAACCCCATATATGTAAAATTTATTACCTCGTACTATTTAAAATTTCCTTACCATAATTAAAATTAAAAGAGAATAATAAAGTGTAAATTGAAAAGATAAGGTTTAAAATAAAATAAATTCAAGTCTAAAAATTATTGGATGATATTATTTCTAACAATAATAATATTATATTCTATATAAATGATGTTAGATTACTTTTTATTTAAAAAATAATTCATATTGATTTAATATTTTAAGAGTTTCCAAGGGAGCCCCTCCCCTCTCCTATAAAAAGGTACCCACTCTTCTATATTACTAACACTTCAATAACCATTTTGTTAGGCCAATATATACCCAAAACCCATCATAAAACCCCTCCTAACATTATTGAGTCTTTATTTTAGTATGAACAACCTCTTTATAGGTGTTTAGGTATTTCTCAAAGTTGATCAGCTGAAGATATGGTATCGTTTTCTTTAAGTATTTCTATTTTATTTATTCTTCCACGTCCTTAGAATATTATTCTTCATAGTTAAAATAATAACTATAGTATCCACAATATATTTAGATGTTATTATTTTTAAATAATCACCTAAATCTATCTCCACTTTCATTAAATGGGAAATAAATTAATCGTTCATGCGTACGTGTGACCTATCGACTCCATAAACCAATCTAATTTGTTTTCCATATTGGAATCTCATTACTGGTTTTAATAATGGAATTAATGTTAATTTGTGATATTAATGAAATATTAATCATTATAAGATAATAATATATCAATTATTTTCTCACTTCTATGCGCATAAAATGATAACTTTGTTCGTGCATACGTGTGAACTATAACCTCCATGAAACTATGTGAGTTGTTTTTATTCATTATATCACTAATATGATATATATATATAAGTATATTTAAAATATTAATATAATATTCATCATGTTATGAAAATTTTGAAATATAAAATAATACATAACTTCTGTCGATAATGATCAATGAAAAATAGAAAATGTTACTCATGTGAACGTACTACTTACCATCCCCATGAATATAACATTATTAATTTTTTATAACAACAAATAATAGCTTGATTTAAAGGTATAATTTAGGTAAAAATTAATATAATGTTATTAATATTATTAGGGAGTTGAATGAATTATGCACACATGGACTAGTGACATCAAAACAAGTTCATTTTCGACTCAAGTATTGAATATCGAGAAAATGTCCCAAATGAAATTGAATAATTACAAACTTTTTATAACATAATAATAAGTGATATAAAAGAAATAATAAACCTGAAAAAGGTTCTCTATCAATTATAAATTAAACTATGTTTATTATTATATAATATAAATATTATATGTGACGAGTTAGAATCGCGGTAAGGGATTTCGTTTTAATCATCCTTTATTGAGGCTTATTTTGATAATATACATCACCTTCATTTATATTGTGTATAATTATCCCCTTTGACTTTTAATTTCATTCAAAGGTTTTTAAAAGGAATATTTTTCTATAAATTATTTTACAAAATTAAAAAAAGTAATGTTTTTAAATGAATGCAGCGAAAATGACTTCTCTGCTATCGTAAATGTTATTTGATATATTCCTTCCTCGATAAGCATTAATATATTTAAAAGGAAAAGAAATACCTTATTCCATTTTTGGGTTTTTTGGTACTGAAAATAGTTTGTAAAGTGGATTTACTATTTAAATATCTTTAAATAATTTCTTGTGATTGAAAATGAAATCTTATGAGTGAAACGTTGATAATTTTAATCATTTATGTGTTGTGATTATATAATTGTACTTGGACATTTGACCGGTGGTTACGTGATAAACCAAATATGGGTGGTTATGTGATAAACCAAAGATAGGTGGTTCAGTGATAATCCAATGTTGGGTGGTTATGTTATAACAACAAATTCATTGGGTATGAATGGTGTCCATATCGCTATCCTATTTACTGATATGTGTAGAAGTCCACCATATGGTTATTCCATTTAAGTATGTTTATGTCCCAAGTTACCTTTATATGTTATATTTGATTTAGAAAGGTTTTAATGTAATATTTAGATTTCAAAAAGTGTTAGAAATGATCTTATATTCAGTGAAGTGTATTTATTATATCTTAAAGGTGAAAAGTATTATTTTATGATAATGTAGTAATGGTTCACAACTGTTCACAAGACTAACAGTTTTCCTTCTTTGTGTATCAATTACTATGATTTTTATTCACATACCATGTTTTGAAATGTTTTTCACAAGATTTAAAGTAGAATAGAGTCCTATATGGGATCAAGGAAAAGTAATTATGTTTAGAGAAGAAATAAAACCATGTTTCTTTTTAAAAAAATTTATTTTATGTAAAAAATGGATAGCGAGTATAAATTTATTCTTTGTAATATTTATGTTGTTATGTATGAGTTATGGACTAATTATCTAGATCTCTAAAATTTAAACGACCCTCAATATGAAATAAAGTCAAATAATTGACTTAACTCATGAATATGTAATTTTTAAGGCTTGGACCTTATATTAAATCTCAAAACACACATAGAGGTTTATTAATTTTGAATGATGAAAATATATACCTATTAAAAACAAAGATTAAAATATTCTCCATCATATTATTATATCTAGAGTTTAGTTTCGACTAAAGTCACCCCTTTATGAGTATAAAAAATTTAAGCACAAGAAAAAAAATCTTCCGTTTTTTTATAGATAAGAGTTATGGGTTAAATATTCCCATTTCTGAATAAGATATACAAGAAAAACACAACTCTCCCCCCACATACAAAATAGTCCCAAATATAAAATTATTTAAAACCTCTATTAAAAAAATTAGAATCAATTTGATAAAATATATTATTGATCCATGTTCTAATAGAGTGAAATTAATAGAATGTAAAAAACTGATAATTTAGATATAAGTATCTTGAAATATAAATGACTAAAAATATGGTCATAGTTTTTTGTGTAAGAATGAAATTAGGGATCTTTCCCAAAACAATATTATCATGATGTTGAATAAGTGAAATTATAGAAAGAATAAAATTTGATAGAGTTTACCATTTAAGTTAGTTTTGAGGCATAAATATTGAAATGAAAAAAAAATTATTTTTCAGTAGATGCCAAATAATTTGATATTTTTTAATTTTTTTTTGAAAAAATATATTTTGAGTGATAGTGACTTTTCCTTATAATTATATATTCAAATTTTTTCTATGAAAGATTTTTTTTGATATTTGGTAATTTCTATATATCATTAAGGATTTTTATAATGTTTTGGTCTATTATTCCTTGTTGTTTAAAATTTATAGTCCCCAAACATGATTCTATTATGATTACCGTAAGATATATAAAACATAAAAAATTATGGATTGTAGTTGCGGTAAAAGTAATTTCTTATTAATTTACAAATGAGAGGATATCAATGTACTAAAAATGTACATAAAAATATAAGACAAAAATGGTATGAAATTATTCTTCAAATTCTCTTCTTATTCATTTACCTAAATCCTTTTCTATCTCATTTATCTATGTATCTATTTTTTACATTACCCAATTAAATTTATAATCTTGTACTTTATTTTAGTGCCTTTTATAACATTGTGGATTTTATTAGATAAAATTGAAATAGAAAAAATATTTTCATACTACTTGAGAAACTATCCTCTCAACATTTTTCATATATATAACTATTCAGTACATGAAGAGGTAGTAACCAATTCCATTCATTGGATAAGTGTTTTAATGGATAGTTTTGAAAATGATAAGGGTAATAAATTGAAATAGAAAAGGATGAAGTGCAAGCCTCACTTTAAAAGATAATAATTGTGGAAGAAGAGCTTTCTAAAAGGATGTTGAGAAATTTATGAAAAGGAATTTCATAAAAAAGAGAGAACCTCTCAAATATTGAGAGATATTTATGATTTTTTCAAGATTTGAGAAATATTAATCTCTCAAAAGGAAAGTTTTAATGGATTTATTGCCTTTTATAGGCATATAGTTAGAGTTTTAAAATTTTTAAAAAAATGAATGAAGGAAAACCCTTACAAAACACATGATCAAAAAATTTAATTCAATCAATATAGATTTAATATTGAATATAAATAGTATAATGGAATTTTGGTTCTAGAAAATGTAAAATATTCATATATTAAAAACTTATGAATCATTATATAAAATTGGATTGATATTAAATTATTTATTAATGTTTAAAAACAATATAATTGACAGAACAAGACATAGTTTATAATATTCATGATGTTTTGGAAATATGATTTTAAATATATCTAATGAATATTGATGATGAGTTTCAGGAAATATGTATTTCAGAATAAATATCTTCTTTGGTAAAACATTTATAGAATATAATTACTTTAGAATAGAGATTTTATTTTTTGATTTCTCGTTTATATTCTTCTCATATTTCTCTAATTATTTAGAGATTAAGACACTGATAAACTTTTAATTCTCTTCATCTAGAAGATCTATAAATTATAACATGAAGTGTTGAAATATTTCTATATTTTAATTACTATTATCACAATAATGTAACCGAGGTAGGTGACTTCATACATTATTATTTCATTATCTCTATAATTGTTGATTCAATATCTTGTGTCTAGAGGATTAAGGAGTTTTTTAATGTTTTTTTATTATATTAAAAATTTAAAGAGAATATTTTTTTATATATTTAACTTATGACTTTATAATTTTTACATAATTTTGAAAATTGGAGGATGTTTTTATAGAGAATGTATCTTTTAAATCATTTTCCTATCTATATATTGAGGATTTATTGACATAAAATTTATTGAACTGGGTTGATAGTACCTTGATATTCATATATTCTAATCCCAAGTTCATCAGAAGATTAGGATTCCTTTCCAGTAATTTTTAAATATATTATTTCATATTATAAGTGTTTATTTTTAGATTTATTATCTTAGGGTAGAATTATACATCACCAGTCCCATTAGAATATGAGTATTTGATAGATTTTTGTAGGTAACTATTATTTTCTTCACTAAATGAATTTTTTAAAAAAGTGATTTTAATACCATTTTTTGAATTTGAGTCTTCATTGGAATGATATTTCAATGGATAATTTTCATTATTTTCAAAGGAATAACTTGTCACTTGGTATGTTGAGTTAATTTGTAACACCCTAAGCTTCCATGGTACGTTTCCCTTTTAATAATGCGTTTGCTTGTGTTGTATGCAACATATAGTTTTAACAGACCACGATCAATGAAACTAGTCATTAAGAATAGTAATACCCTCTTTTAAAAATTTTATAAATTTTAATTTTTAAAATGGGATTCAATTTTGGATTCAGAATATCAAAATTATCCTTGGGTTAATGTTTTGTATTTTTTTTAGAACTTTCAATTTATGGTGAATAGTGAAAAACACAACGTTATTGTTTAAAACCGAATATTTATTTAAATAATTATTTATTTTATTTTAACTTATTTTAGGTCAAAATAGATAAATAATACCTATATTTGTTCAATTAAAATAATTGGAGTCATTTTATAATATGTTTAGAAATATAATTTTTTTGAACTTTTTACCGTCTTTTACCCACCTTTTAGAGCATTTACAAATTTGAATAAAACTTAATTTTACCATTTCTGTGAGATCTATTTCAAAAATCTAGGAGAAACAGTTGAAATATATAATTAAATTTGGTTCTATAAGATGAATATATATTTTGGTGAATAGTATCTTTTGACTTTTATTTACTGCAGATAAAAGTAAATAGGGTAATTAAAGGTAAAAATGATATTATAATTACCCTAACACATGTCCTAATTCTCTTAGACAAGTTTAATTTTACCAAAAACAATGTTAGTAATAAAATATGATCCTTTTGGTCCACTTGGATTATTTTAGTACATTTATTATTATTTTATTTTAAGAAATGTTAAAAGTGTTAAATTCGAAGTTTAATAACTAAACCATTATTAATATAATGTTACCCACAAAATAAATTAGAATATAAATATTCATTAGAAAGATAAAAATATTTCCAACATAATTTTATTGCATTTATAATTTTTATAATTTTTATAATTTAATTTATTTATAACATAATGATGATGCAGTAATTACCTTATAAATGAATTATTAAAATAATTAATGTTATAAATATCCAAATAAATTTAATTTGATACTTTTGATGAATTCAATTAATTTTTTAGGTTAATTTTATATGTTAGGGTTTATTAAATAATTTTTTGTTTGATGTAATCATGCTTTCATGATTTTCACAAAAACCAATTAACAAATATTGTCAAAATTGACATAATTGATTTTTTAAAACAAATACTATATTATTAGTTCATATAATATTCCTAAAAATATATGTCTTGGAAAAAAAATTAGATAAAGATATATATATTTATAATGAACCACTTTGGGTTCTCTTTTCTTGCTATAGTAAGTTTATTAACCCTGTACTAAAAAAATACATAGAGACATGGTAAATGTCAAACTATTTGACTAAGAGTTATATCTAGATGATAAGGTTAATATCATGACCTAAACGTGACTAAAACCTATGGGTTGAGAAGTTTTAGACCCATCCCTACCATAGCCTCTAATTAAATCATTTTGGATCCATTAGATACCGAAAATAATATTATTATAAAATAATATTTCAAGCATTACCTAAAGTGACCCTCACCTTGCTTATAAAAGGGTACTTTCCCTTCTTTAAATTTCACACATCCAAAGCCATTTGGCAAGGATAACCCCTACCCAAATATCCTCCCAAAATCCCTCAAATAAAACTATAGTCCATAATTTTATATGAAAGCCATCCTAAGGTGCCCTTTTGATAAATCAAAATTAAGAACTCGACAAAGAGTTAAATATTCCATCACCTCTTTCAAGTTATTTTTTTCTTCCACTTCCAATTTCTTTGTTATTTCAATTATAAAATAATAAATCGTGTATATTCTATATACATTGATGTTATTACAAAAATTTTACTACCATATTTATTATTCTATCCATCACATGAAAGAAAATTTCACAATACGTGCGTACGTAGGGCTTACTGTCTCCACGTGGTGGTGTAGTTTGTTATTCAAACACATCATTATTCAGATGGGTATAATAATGATTAAAACTGATTTAAATATTTACAATAACATTTTAATTATTTTTTTATATATAATATTCCATTCAATTACATATTATTTCACCATCAACAAAATGATATTGTCGCTCCTGTGTACGTACGGATTACCATCTCCACGAACGCGATGAGATTCATTCCCCTATCATAATCAACCAAGAAAAATTTTTATGATTTAAAATAATTTTTATGAACATAATTTAATTCTATATATGAATCAAATACATCCTATCCATAACAAACATGGATTATATAACCAATCATATAAAATAAAACGAGTCAATTAACACCTGAAATGATGATACTACTAAAATATTATTAACAAAGTAATATTGGAATGATATATATGACATCATATTTACATATATGATTCTTGTATAATTTAATAACAATTATTTAACTATTATATAGATTGTTAAATTACCATTGACCATGTAAAAGTACAAGGTAAGTGTTAATTCCATAGTTTCTTTACTTATCTGAGGTTGTTAATACATAAGTCTCTACTAGGATCTCGTTATCATCCACATCCATGTTTTCTTAAAAATGTGATTAATTTTTTTTAATCTTTACTAGAATATGGGTTAAATTCATTTATACCATTATTTTACCATATATGTTTTGAAATTAATCTTTTCTTTTTTTCCAAACAAGGTACTTATGACCTTTTCGATAAAATTAATGTAAGAATTTTTTTAACTTATATGGAGGGGTGGCTATTTTAGGTCTTTATAACATCATCGAAGCTTCTCTTACTAGATTAGAAGAATATTTTCAAAATAAATGTTTTATTTTATAATTATGTGACTTAAAAATGATTTCAATAAAAAAAAGAAAGTGAAATTTCTCTCAAATAGTTTTGATTTCATCTATGTCAACATCCTTTGATAGATTTTACACTTGTTTGAAATTGATTCATTATGATACAAATCATCGATATTGAATTGAAATTTTTGTGATATGTTTGAATGTGGATGTATTATTTTTATACCATTCAGGGTATATAGTTAAAGTATTAACATTTCATATGCTAGTTTTAATATGAATGTTTATGTTATGTTTCATCCTTTTCATATGAGGAATGCATTGGACTTAGTAAGTGATGGGTGGAGCCCGATATAGCTCTTTGATACCTCAGTATATCTCATGAGACAAACTAGTGTCTTGGAACAAGGCCTTGAAAAATCTTATTTTTAGTCTTGGAATCAGGCCTTGACTATGTGGTTATGAAGTCTAGGATTATGCTTTCCACCATTATGAATGTGTCTATTGATATTGCAAGTGATTATTCTACTAATAGAATATCCATGTGAATATTTAAATGGATTTATTTAATTTTATCTTTTCTATATTATGATGACGATTATGTTTAAAAGTATTTTTTTAGTATTATACATTTCCTTAAATTTTTATGCTTATTTATGAAGGTTTCTGTAATATTTTTATTCTTACTGAGAATTTGAGATCACCCATTTCTATGTATTATTTTTTCCAAAATTTGAAGAAGTATTTTATGGTTTACCTGTAGGGATAGTCTAAGGATATAAGATGGTTCAATAGGGGAAAAATTTTGTTGATGTTTTAATTTCATGATGTAATGTAAAACTTATGAATGTATCTAGTACTTCAAAAGCTACTAAACTAATTGGTCTTTCGGGATTTGATCCCTTATGATCATGTAAATGTTATGTAATAATGCACCAACTCTGGGTAATTGGGTCGGTTCATTACAGTTGGTATCTAAGGATGTTTAGTAAAAACGTTGAAATATATATTTAGAAAATCTCTAATTAGGGAACATTACCCTATGATAGACTTTGAGGATTAGTATAGAAGAACATCCTATAATTTTGGTAATGTTTAGATTTTGTGAGTTTTCCATGAAATACATCCCTATCTGGATATGAGCAGGTGAAGGCAGCTCTGGCACATATGTATGTACCTTTGGGTAAAACCTAAAAACACCACTTTAAGCTAGACACGAACAGGAACTAGTGCTCGAGAACAGACCTTGCTGCACTCTGGGTTATGACACACCCAAGGTATATGCTTAGGATAATTCTCATTTTCTTTACAACCATTATGAAGGGTTTATGAGTATATACTTCCTAAAAGAAAACATTTTTACTATTATGGATTATATCCATAAAATTTTCAATTTATGTTAACTATTTTACAAGTTTGGAATTATATATTGTGATTCATAAACTAATCTACTGTATGCCATTGTATATAAATAGACTCTAGTGGAAGTAATGGAAACCGTATCAACCCATGTAATCCATGTAGGGATTTCCATATTACTAAATATAATTATATTGGAGCTAGTGATTCAACTGGTGATCATCATCTTATCACTATACTAGGACAACTCACTCTGGTTATGAATAAACCTTACACATGTGGAGCACCGTTACCAACAACATGGAGGATCATTGTTATACAGCTTCATGAGGCAATAACCACTAAAATTCAACAGGAGTAAAAATCTATTGGTACCTAAGCAATGGAAAAGTTCCTTAGAGAAAATAGTTCATTATTTAGGGTGTAGTGAAAGGGAAATAGCTTTCATTGTAGTTTATCACATCATGGGGGGTGCAGATAAATGGTGGTCATTAATCCAAAACACAAAGGAAGATGAAGAAGTATCAAACATTTAATAGAGGGAGTTCAAAGCTATTTTCATAGAAAAATACTTTCCTCTATAACATCGACCGTATATGGAAAGACAATTTCAAAGTCTGAGGAAGTAGGAGGATGATAATGTCACAAAGTATGAGGGTAACTTTACAAGGATAGCAAGGCATGAAGCAGATTATATGCATAACCCATGGAGTAAGATTGATTGGTTCATTGATGTCTTAAAACTATTTCTCTTTTGATCATTAGTATCACAATCCTTCTCATCATATAAAGATATAGTCTCATGTGATATGAAGACAGAAAATGAATTATTTAACTCTTACAACTTTAAAGAAAAGTAGGAGAAAAATAGATCTGTTGGACACTCTAGAAATGGAAATACGGGGCAGAAGGAAAAAGTTGAATATTCATCCGATGGTAAATGTGGGAAGAAACACCATGGTACTTTCTTGAATGGAATGGGAGTTAGTTACAAGTGTGGTGAAAAAGGGCACCAAGATCATGATTGTAAGGTGGATAAAGAGGATGTCAATAGTAGATTCTACCATTGTAGAGAAAAGGGGCATTATGAAAATGAATTTCTTAAGCGCCAAGAAAACATTCCTTAGAAAAGGCCAAGCAAGGAAAATTATATATGATCACTAATGCTAATATTGAAGCTCCAAAAGATGTGGTGGAAGGTTATTTAATGGTTTCCTCAAGTTTATTCAATGCTTTATTGTATTCTTGATCATTTCATTGTTTCATATCTTCCCATTTTGATAAGAAAATTATATATTTTCAATTTGACATAACAAGGGAGTTTTCAGTCAAAACACCAAAGGGAAGTATCATTGCAACAATGTTTTATGAATCAGTTACAATTAGTGCATATAAATTTTCATTATATTATGATCTCATCATCATACCCATTAATTAATTCGATATAATCCTTAGAATAGATTGGATTTTTGACCATGATGTGAGAATTTATTGTAAGAAGAAATAGGTTACTATTTTCAATGATGCTAAAGAGTACCTTATCTTTAGAGCAGAAATGTCTCCACCTAATTATTTTCTAGATCCACCCCCAATAGTGCAACTAAATTCAATTTTTTGGGAAGAAGAGAATGAAATAACTATGGGTGAGGAAAATAATTTCGAATATGGGACTTATCTATTGTGCAAGAATATGTTGATGTGTTTCTAAAGGATTTACCTAGACATTTTCTAGAATGAGAAATTGAGTTTTCCATTGATTTAATTCCTGGTTCATAGACTATATCGAAGACCCCTAATACAATGGCCATAGTGGAATTAGTGGAACTAATGAAAAAACTAAAGGAAATGAATAATAATGGATTTATTAGCCCTAGTGCTTCTCCATGGGGAGCCCCTATCCTTTTTTTAAGAAGAAAGATGAATCTATGAGGCTGTGCATTGACTACAGGGAAATCAATGCTATAACAATAAATAACAAGTATCCCCTACCCCGCATTGATTATTTCATTGACCAACTTCATGGATCTCAATATTCTCAAAATATTCGCCTTCGATTAGGATATCATCAGTTCTGTGTAAAGAAGCATTACATTCCAAAAATAGCATTTTGAACCAGGTACGGGCATTACCAGTTTACAGTAATGCCTTTTTGATTGAAAAATGCACCCTCTATCTTCATGTATCTAATAAATACTGTTTTCAAGGAATATCTTGATGAATTTGTAGTGGTATTTATTTATGATATCTTGGTATACTCTATAATCTCCTAAGATCATGAAAATCACTTGTGCATTATCTGATGGACTCTTAAAAAAATGAATTACATGGGAAACTTAGCAAGTGTGAATTCTAGCTTTAGGAGATTTTATTTCTTGGCCATATTGTCTCTAAGGATGGAATCTATGTTGATCCTTCAAAGAACAAGTCAATCCTATAATGGCCAACACTGATGACTATAACTGAGGTATGTAGTTTTATTGGTTTAGCAGGTAATTATCGGTGTTTTGTCCAGAATTTTTCTCAATTGGATAACCCATTAACCTAGCTCACAAATAAAGCGGTTAAATTTGATTTTACAACAGATTTCAAAGAATGTTTTGAATAACTAAAGATAACATTAGTAAATGATTTTATCTTGACTCTACCATTGGGGAATGATGGATTTGTTATTTAGAGTGATGTTTCAAAGAAAGGACTTGGTTTTGTCCTTATATTGAATGACAGAGTTATTTCTTATTCATCACGGAAGCTAAAAATTCATGAACAAAATAATCCCACTCATGATCTAAAGTTAGCAGCTATAAACTTTGGTCTGAAAATATGGATACACTATCCTTATGGTGAAAATTTTTGTTATTTATACTGATCACAAGATTTTGAAGTATATTTTCTCACAAAACAAACTCAACATGAGGCAAAGGAGATGGGTTGAACTACTTAAGGATTATGATTGCACTATACAATACCACCAGAGAAAGGAAAATAAGGTAGAAGATACATTGAGTAGAAAGAATCATGGAGTTTTGAACAAGATGAGAGTTGAAAGAGATCCTATTTTCATGGATCTAGTAAATATGGATATAGGAATAACCATGGAAGGTGAAACATCAATACCTTTTCAAATGGTTGAAAAACCATCTTTACTAGAAAGGATAAAGAGTTCTCAGACTGATGATGAGGAGTTTCAAAAGAATATTTAAGCTGTGAATGATGGGAGATTGAGTGACATCGTATATGAAGACGGAATTTAAAAATTTGGGAATAGACTTTGTGTTCCTAAATTACCTGATATAAAAAGGTAATTTTTAGATGATGCTCATAGCTCCAATTTCTCTATACACCCTGGGAGCACCAAGATGTATAGAGATTTGAAGGAACATTTTTTGTGGGAAAACAAGAAGAGAGAGACTGTTGATTTTGTGTCGAGATGTATGGTTTTCCAATAAGTGAAATCTGGAAGACAACATCCTATAGGAGTCATGCATCCTCTTACCATACGTTAGTGGAAATGGGATGCTATTACGATGGACTTTGTCATAGGACTACCAAAGTCTCTTAGAAGAAATAATGCTATATGGGTCATTGTTGATCGTCTTACCAAGTCAGAACATTTTATTGCTATAAGATAAGATTTACCACTTGAATGTTTAATAAAACAATATATTAATGAAGTTGTAAGACTTCATAGAGTACCCTTATCGATTGTTTCTGATTGTGATCCACATTTTACATCAAGAATCTGGAAAGGTCATCAAAAATCCATGGATATGAAACTTTTTTTGAGTACTGCCTACCACCTTCAAACTGATGGACAATTAGAATAGACTATTAAAACCATAAAAGACATGCTGAGATCTTGCTCACATAACTTTCATGGTATGTGGGATCAAAATTTACCTCTGCTATAATATTCTTATAACAGTAGCTTCCATTCAAGTATTCAGAGGGAACCATATGAAGCGTAATATGGAAAGATATGTCACACACAAACTTTTTGGGATGATGTTGGTGAAAGAAATCTTGTAGTCTCAAAACTTGTTGAGAAAACAATATAAAAGGACAAGATTATCCAAACCCACATCAAATCAGTCCAAAGTAGGCAAAAGCGCTATGTTAATAATCGGAGGAAGGATATGGAATTTCAAGTAGGAGATCATGTTTTCTTGAAGGTATCTCCATGGAATGGTGTTATACGATTTGGTAAGAAGGGTAAATTGAGTCCCAGGAACATCAGACCTTTCTAAATTCTAGAACGAATTAGAGTTGTATCTTATCATTTGGAAATGCCTCCAAGTCTCTCTGAAGTTCATGATGTGTTCCACGTATCACTATTGAGAAAATACATGTCTGACCCAAAAAATGTACTCACCTATGAATAAATTGAACTAGAACATGATCTGTCTTATTTTGAAGAGCTTTTCAAAATTCTTGATACCAGAGAACAAGTGCTGATAAACCGGACGACTCATCTGGTAAATGTTCTATAGAGAAACCAGAAGATGGAAGAGGAAATGTGGGAACCCGAGGAATTTATAATGAAGAACCACCCAAATAATTTTATTTAGTAATATTCTAGAAATTTTAAGGCTGAAACTATTTTAGGGATGGGAGATTATAACACCCCAAGCTTCCACAATATGTTTCCCTTTGAATAATGCAGTAGTTTGCATTGTAGGCAACTTAGAGTTTTAACACACCACGACCAATGAAACTAGTCGTTATGAATAGTAATAAAATCATTTTGAAATGAAATAAATTTTAATTTTCTAAATGGACTTCATTTTTTTATTCAGAATATCAAAATTATCTTAGGGTGCATTTTTTGTATTAATCTGGGAACATTCAATTTTTGATGAATAGTGACAAACACTATTATTGTTTAAAACAGACTTTTCATTTAAACAATTAGTTATTTTATTTTAATTTATTTTGAGTCAAAATAGATACATAATACCTATATATGTTCTATGTAATTCATTGGATTCATTTTATAAAAAGCTTATATATATAAAATTTTATTGTACTTTTTACCATCTTTTACCCACCTTCTGGGAACATTTATAAATTTGCATTAAAACTAATTTTACAGCTTTTGTGTGTCGAATTTCAAAAATCCATGAGACACGGTTGACATCAGTAAGTAAAATGTGGTTAAATAATATGAAAATAAAATTTGGTGAATGGTTACTTTTGAATTTTATTTACCACGGTTACAAGTAAATAGGGTAATAATGGAAGAAAATGATATTATAATTACCATAACACATGTCCTAATTCTATTGGATAACTGTAATTAGACCAAAAAACCTATGAATAAAATATGATCCTTTTGGTCCACTTGGATTATATTAGGACATTTAATATTATTTTATTCAAAGAAGAGTTAAAAGTGTTATATTCAATGTTTAATAAATAAAACATTTATAATATGGGGTAACACAAAATATAAATTCGACTATAAAAATTAATTAAAACTCTAAAAATATTTCATACATAATGGTTATTTATTTATAGTTTTTATACATTAAATAATTTAATTTATTTATGAAATAATGATGATGTTGTAATTACCTTATTAATGAAATATTAAAATAATTGATGTTATAAATATCCAAATAAATTAAAATTGAGACTTTTGATGAATTAAATTAATTATCTAGTTTAATATGACATTTTATAGATGATTAAATAATTTTTTTGGAAGTAATCATGCTGTTATAATTTTCACAAAAACCAAATACAAAATAGTGTCAAAATTGACATAATTGAGTTTTTAAAAAAATACTATATTATTAATTGATATAATATTCCAAAAAATATAATGTTTGTAAAAAATACTTATATAAGGTTATATAAATTTATAATGAACCACTTGGGGTTCACGTGTCTTATTATAATAAGTTTATTAACCATATAATATAAAAATACAAAGAGGCATGGTAAATGTTAAACTATTTAACTAAGAGTTAAATATACAATATAGGGTTAATATGGGGACCTAAACCTGTCTAAAACTTATTGGTTGAAATGTTTGCAACGCATCCCCTCTTTATCCTCTAAATTAATCATTTTATATCCATTATAAATTGAAAAGGATTTTATTATAAAATAATATTTCAACATTTTCCTAAAGTGACCCTCACCTCCCTTTTAAAAGAGTACTTCTCTTTATCTTAATTTCACAACTACAAAGCCATTTGGTTCATCCAACCCCTACCCAAATATCCTAAAAACATCCCTCAAATCAACCTAGAGTCATTAATTTGGTCAGAAATCCACCCTATGGATCCCTTTTGATCAAATCAAAAGGAAGAACCCGAAGAAGAGGTAAATATTGCATCACCTCTTTTAAGTTATTTTCTTATTCCACTTCTTCTTTCTTTTTCATTGCCATTATAAAATAATAAATACAATATCTTCTATATACTGTGATATTATTATAAAAATGGTACCACCATATTCATTATTCTATCGATCAAATGAATGACAAAGTCACCATATGTGCATACGTACAACTTACCGTCTCCACGTCGTGGTGTAGTTTGTTATACAAACACTTCATTATTTGGATGGGTATAATTATAAGGCCCCAGCCTTAAACCTTACTTAATCTTGAGTTATACAAGATTACACATTGAGGATCTTTTCAGGTTTAGAGTTTTAGAGAATTAGATCATGAAACTTTCATTACATTCCACATTTAAACAAAGTGGTTACATAAAAGATAGTATTCATTCTTCCCATCAACGGAAACATATTTAAAATAAAACATGGATTCTTTCTTGACACATCCTTGACACTATCATCACATCATGTACCTTTCCCTTGACCTGTGAAAAACATTTCAAAAACTTGGGATGAGCATAAAAAGCTCAGTAAGGGTTATAAAAATATGGAAAGGAAGCATGAGTTCATATATACATAAAAATAAAATCATACTTTACCCATAAAACATAGGCACTTTAACATACCTCATCAAATCATGAATAAATCATAGAAATACTACGACATAAAAGGTAACTTGAGGCATTCATAACATTTTTACATAGGGAGTAACCCTCTTGGTTACGTTTGGAATACCCACCACAGTATATTCCCTAAATCTCGTCGGAGAAACCTTAACGTTTCACTCCTTCACGTTACCCAATTCATTGGAGAGCTATATTGGGCTCACCCTCCCTTAGTTTATCATGGAACCAACCATCTTCATAATAATGCCCAAGAACCTCAACATATTCGTATCACATAAAACATGCAATAAAGAAACAAAACATTTCCACCTTTCAATCACAATATATCAATACAACACATTGATATGAAAAAATTATGAAAACTATTTTCAATACCAAAATAATAGAAAAGTAAAACATGTTATTTATTTTTCTTTAAAAAAAAGGTATGGCTTGTAGAGGAAGCTAAAACTCAAATAAAGGTCACGGTGGCGGAGAAGTCATTGTCGCCGCATACGTACGACAAAAACATTCCCTTTTGTTGTTTAGTAAAACGCTTCGTATAAAAAATATTCTGTTCGGATAAATGTAAAATTCAAAGGGGTTTATACACCGTATAAAAGAAGGTTGTGTATAAAACAAAATATGCCTCAATGAAAGGATATTGAGACGAAGTCCCATTCAAAGATGGTATCCTTGGTTTAAGGATAAATCAATTACATAATTATGTGTGACAAAGGAATACACAAAATATAAGTGGATATTAAGTGTAAAATAATCAAAGGTCCTTCACACATATTCAAAGTATGACATATTCAATAACTATATGTTGAACCCAAAGAAATCGAAATTGGGTTAAGAAGTTCCCTTGACAGCCTAACGGCGTCACATCAAAATGAGTTGATGAGAGGTTAAAAATGCGTATCTCATCACTTGGACATAAAATTTACATCAATAAGGATATATGAGAACATATCCCAACATAACAATATGTAAATTAAAATACCCAACAAAAGAAGTCTTTTAAAAAGAGAAGGGTGAAAGGTTCCCTTACCGACATGGGTATCTTTCGAAACATACACCTCGTGAAAGAAGGACAATACAACATTGATGTAAATACTCATAAAAGAATGTATATTACACAATGATTAAAATAATGGGCAGTACATACACCACTCAAAGGAAATTTTGGAAAATGTAGCATAAATCTCACGGGAATAAAAGTGAGATGAAAAATCCCTTACGAAAACTCGGCAGCCTAACGGCGCCACATAAAACATACAAAAAATGGATTGATGAGATCAAATAGGGTCTCTCATCATATTAAAATAAAATTTACATCAACAGGAATATAAAATAACATCCCCCAACATAACAAAGAGGAGCTTAAAAGAAGTGACATAAAGGAGAGTACTTAAAAAGAAAGAGAGAGGTTGGATCTCTTACGAAAATTCGCCAGCCTAACAGCGCCACTCAAAACATCCAAAATGGATTTATGAGGGAGAATAGGGTCACTCATCATATCAACATAAAAATTACAGTAAGAGTAATATAAAAGAACATCCCAATCACATGAAATATGAGCTTAAAAGTAATGACATAAAAGAGTGTACTTAAAAAGAAAGAGAGTAGGATCCCTTACCTCAAGTCCAACTTGTCTTGTTCGTTTCTTTATATTCCTGAATAATAAACTTTGGTCAATTAAAAATTTCCTAAGTAACTCCTTTTGAGATTATTATTCATTTCATATCACATATTATAATGTTATAATAATTGTTTAATATTGTTAGATCATATCAGACGTTTTTTCCGATGTTTGGTACATGAGTCAAAAGTGAACTTGTTTGAAAAAAGATTTCCCATGTAGTTATAAGTAAATAATTTACAGAATAGTATTAATGATTAAAATATCATATATATCCATTAAATATTAATATTATACTATTCCATATCATTTGGCGAAAAAAAAACGAAAAGCACGATTCATGGAGACGGTAGGCCGTACGTACGCATGAACGCTACTTTCATTTTTTTTGTCATATTAATGGAATTAAAAAAATGAGAGAGATATATATATGTTATAATTCCAGAATTATATCTATAATTTAGATGTAATATATTACATATATATCCATTATATATATGTAATTATAATAGTACATAACATTTTGAGATAAGTAATGAAATGTACCGTTCATGGAGACGGTAAGCCGTGCGTACGCATGAACGCTACTTCCATTTCTATTTCCTATTTAATGGAATTAAAACATAATTATACATACTAGTATTTTAATTCCAGTATGGTATCATATATTATGTCATTAAATATATCCTTTATACGTACCACATATGGTATTAACGAATCAAATCACTTTGAGGGGGCGGTAGTCCGCACTTCCTTAGATGAAGATATCACGTTTACCCATAATGGAAACCATAAAGGTACACCATAAATGATAAAATACAGATGCTTAAGTAAAACATAAACATATTTGATATCATATATAAATATAGTGTCATCTAAATGGCCACCTTTTAAGGTGTTAGAATAATGTTGAACAATCATCGTTTCGGGAGGCAGAAATTCGCCATCCACGGAAACAATATGTTCTTTAACCATTAGATGTAGGTGTGTGTAAGTGTAGCTAGAATCCTTCTTATAAAAACATCCTAGTGTATTTAATATACTGTATTGGTTAAAAAATAAATGAATAAAAAGAGTTTATGGGGTTGGAGAAGCAAAATAAGTCAAAAGGACACAAGTTAAGACATTACCCTAAAATCGGGTAACTCTCTTTGGTTTGAGCTCAAAGGCTTCCTTGGGAAGGCTTCTGACCAATGTGAGGCTTCAAGGAGTAATATAGGGAAGTGGAGAGACAAAATGGGTAGGGTTGGCCGAGCCAAAGGCTTTGGGAGTGTGGGTAAAGAGGTAGATGTGGGGGCCTTTTATAAGAGGAGAGGAGGGGCACTCTTGTAAAGATACAAAATGTTACTTTATTTTCAGAAGAGTTTCGGATTTTAAAGGTCCCACGTTGATGTATTTCAAGGATAAGGTGATAGGGGTTCGAAATCCACCCATACAATAGGTTTTGGACTTGTTTAGGTCTTAGATATTACATTATCTTTCCATTTTATTTAAATCGTTAGATAATGAGGTCATCGCTGCATCATCATGATGTCATAAATAATTTAATTTATTTAATGTCTAAAAATTATAAAATAAATACTATGGTGTAGGAAATATTTTTAGATTTCCAATGACTATTTATAGTCAAAAATATGACTTGTATAATCCCTTGTAAAAATTGTTTTAGTAAAACATCTCATGTTTGTGTCATTTTTACTTTAACATTAAATAGAAAGATATTTATGTCATTTTCCAACCAAAGTGGCTCCATGGGGTCCCCAAGTTGACCCATGGATTTTCTTGGTCGGCCATGACACATCCAATGAGGGTAGGAAATGTTTATAGGTCATTTAAATTTATTAAAACATTATTCTTACCATAAACTACACTAATTACCTCTAATCGCGATTAAAAACTTAATAAGTTACTATTCACCAAAAAATTATTTTTATCCCATTGAACCACATTTTACATCTTAATGACAACCATTTATGTCGGATTTTTTAAATTCAAAACACAAATATGGAAAAATTTCATTTAAACGGAAAAATCAGTTTTTATAAGTACCACTTAGTGGTTTCACTATTCATCAAAAATTGAAGTTTTTCAGAAAAAACCCAAAAATTAACCCTAAGATATATTTGATATTATGAATTAAAAAATGAAGTCTATTTTACAAAATTCATAACATATAAGTCACATTAATTAATTTAATAATTAATTCCCCCTGTCAGAGCAAATAGCGTGTTTTTATGAAACAATAAGTATCAAAAGATTGACACTAGTTTAAGTCTGATTTCAAAGTGAAATTAATTCCAACGACCACTATTGGATTTAATGGTAAAAATATATTCTAATTTCACTTTAAAAAAAATTCAAAATATAATCTAATCATATAAATAAATTATATTAAAAAGAGGTTTTAAATTAAAATACAACATTTTACACTATTCATTAAAAAATGAACTTTATCGGAAAGATACCAAAAATTTACACAATGTAAATTTTGATGTCCCAATTCTTAAGAAGAGTTTTATTTGGTCCAATATAATGTATATGAGTGAACAAAACTATATTTAATGACGTTTCTCCATCAAAAGGCGATAAGTGAACCTTTAGTGAAAACTAGGGCATATACGCCTAAAATTGAATTCTTTCCGTATTTTAAGCCTTTATCTTTTATTGGATAAATTTAAAAACATTTAAAAACATATATAATCATATTTTAGTTATTTCTATCCACTCCCGCCAATACAACATCAACATGTAAACTACCATTTAAAATAATAATATTTTATTATTAGAGTGAAACTTAAGATTCCCAAGAAACTCGTTATTGCGTGTTGGGTACACCATCGAGCATAGCATCCCCTTTAAAATCATATTATTATTTTATTCACAAATATGGATAAATATGAAAATGTTATTTTCTTTATTTACCAGGGGTGTTATATCCTTCCCCCCTTTTGGGAATTGCGTCCTCGCAATTTTTAAAATTGAGCTTGGAAACATCTTTGAAAGTCCCACATCGGAACAAGAGTTAGTAAAACAATCACTTTAAAATAATGGAAGATAAGTACAGAGGTCACCCGAGTTATCCCATACTAGGATTCCATATAGAAAACATGGACATGGAAGAAAAAGCAAAGGGTCATGTTCTTGAGAGAGAGTGACAGTAAACATGTCTAGGAGAAAGTTAACCATAAGAAAATCACAAACTTGTGATGGGTTAAACGATATTCGATTCCCCAGTAGGAAAAGTTAATAGACAACATTTTTGTTTTATGTTTATTTTTATTGAGGAATTTATTCATAAGAAAACATAATCACTTATCATGTTGACTTTCAACTTTTACTAGATTCCTTAATCAAACTCATATTTTTTCAAAAAGACGAGTATTTAGGGAGTCTTGTTCACATTAAGAGTACTATAATCAACTTCTATAGAATCACCTAATCCACCATGGAGAAATATATACCTCCCATGTCTTTAGGCTTTAACCAAAACCAAAACCAAAAAGGTTAGTACAAGGTCAGATAATCCAGAAAAGGATAACCCTTTAAAAAGAAAATCTATGCTTAATCTCCAAAATTTGTCCAACAAAACCCAAGGTTCAATGAGGACCATCCGATAAACAATTTTTCCATAAATTTCTTCAAAGTAAACCAATCTATGATTGAAACCCAAATATTTGAATGATTTAGTCACATAGTCTTCCATGTTAAATCGTAACATTTATCTCCAAACAACATCAGATGCTCCTAAAGTCTCTTATTGAAAAGTAATTAACCTAATCACATATCCTCCATGATAGGTTAATCATTTTCATAAATAACCCAAAATCAACTTACTCTTAATTCATAAAATCATATAACTAAAAATAATCAGTCAAACTAACCAGGTACTTCATGTAGTCCAGTGGTAGGTGATAAATACCAGTCGCACTTTGGTTGTGGGATTAAATCCCGCAGCTTTGTCCGACGCGACAGGTAGTCACACGGTCTGCGTGTTTTCCTTTTTCCAAAAATATATAATTCTCAAATCATTCCCCAAAAAGGGATAAAATCATCAAAAATAACCATAACATAATTTAACATCAATTTTATCTCATGCCTTTCACTTCAATCATAACATATAGTAACCCATAATTACCTCAAAACTAAGGATCATATAAAACCAAATGGTTCTTTATAACTATGTCCACAAAAGAAAAGATAACTATGCCTTGAATAAAATTTGCATATATTAAACATCAGGGTTACACATAATATAAAAAGTCTTCTAATGTAACCCCATCATCAAAAGATACTTAATACTCTTAAGAATTTCACCATAACTCTTGAAGCCCTTATATGTTGACATCTTACTCATTCAACATTCATCATGATCCATTAACCATTCCTTTCCAACTTATTCCGAAATACCTCTTTCCTACAAACAAAATCATGAATCATATACTAAGATTCCAAAATAGGAAAACAATAGTCATGAAATAATATATACCTTTGATTGGTCATTGTTAGTTTCTTCATCCTCAATTGGAATGGAATTAGGTATTGGTAAACGAAAATTTGTATGCTCTTGGTGATCCCATTCACGAAACTTCTTCAAAGGACATGTGTTTGTATAATGACCATGCACACCACATTTAAAACATTCCATTGATCCCTCAGAAAGAACTTCTTTCCCATTCCTCGAGTCAACTGGATTCTTCCTTTCTCCATGGAAGGTTCTTGCTTTATGACCTTCATTTTCACACCTATAGCATATTTCTGTCCCTTTGAAACATTTTCCTAGGTGTTTCTTTCCACATCTTTGACACATAGGTTTTTGAACACACTTACCTGTATGATTATTACCTGTACTTCCGTAGGGATTTGTTTCTCAAATATATGATGACTTATAGAAATCACCAAGGTTTAGATGTTCAATCATGACTCCATATAGTTGGTTGAGGATAATCACAAGAGTTCTCATTGCAGCTCCCATATCATTCAGTTGCTTGCTCAAAAAACTGTCACAGTTTCCTTCACATCCACTGTTACTTTGGTGCCTGCTAGATCTAGCCATTTACTAAAACAAAAAAGGTCATTGTGAGTATATCAAAAAAAAAACATCATGTACTAATGATGATGATAAACACTAAGATATACTTACTCATTCACTTTATCTAAATCTAGGACTCTTTCTGAAATCCTAACCATTATGGTAATGCCACTTATGCTTAAAGAATACCCTAAAATCTAAAGTTATCTAAACTGACCTTTGATACCAACTATAAGTCCCCAGCCTTAAACCTTACTTAATCTTGAGTTATTACAAGATTACACATTGAGGATCTTTTCAAGTTTATAGTTTTAGAGAATTAGATCATGAAAATTGCATTACATTCCACAGTTAAACAAAGTAATTACATAAAGGATAGTATTAATTATTCCCATCAATGGAAACATATTTAAAATAAAACATGGATTCTTTCTTGACACATCCTTGACACTATCATCACATCATGTACCTTTCCCTTGACCTGTGAAAAACATTTCATAAACATGGGATGAGCATAAAAATCTCAGTAAAGGTTATAAAAATATGGAAAGGAAACATGAGTTCATATATACATAAGAACGAAACCATACTTTACCCATAAAACATAGGAACTTTAACATACCTCATCAAATCATGAATAAATCATAGAAATAATAAGACATAAAAGGTAACTTGAGGCATTCATAACATTCTTACATAGGGAGTAACCCTCTTGGTTACGTTGGGAATACCCACCACAGTATATTACCTAAATCTCTTTGGAGAAACCTTAACATTTCACTCCTTCGTGTTACCCAATGCATTGGAGAGCTCTATTGGGATCACCCAACCTTAATTTATCACGGAACCACCCGTCTTCATAATAATTCCCAAGAACCTCAACATAATCGTATCACATAAAACATGCATAAAGGAAACATAACATTTCCACCTTTCAATCACAAGATATAAATACAACACATTGATATAAAAACATTTTGAAAACCATTTTCAATACCAAAATAAAAGAAAAGTAAAACATGGTATTTTATTTTTCTTTTAAAAAAAGGTATGGCTTGTAGAGGAAGCTGAAACTCAAAATAAGGTAACGGTGGCGGAGAAGTCGTTGTCGCCGCATACGTACGACAAAAACATTCCCTTTTGTCGTTTAGTAAAACACTTCGTATAAAAAAGATTCCTTTTGGATAAACGTAAAAGTCAAAGAGGTTTATACACTGTATAAAAGAAGGTTGTGTATAAAACAAAATATGCCTCAATGAAAGGAGATTGAGACGAAGTCCCATACAAAGACGGTATCCTTGGTTTAAGGATAAATGAATTACATAATTATGTGTGACAAAAGAATACACCAAATATAAGTGGATATTAAGTGTAAAATAATCAAAGGTCCTTCACACATATTCAAAGGATGACATATTCAATAACTACATGTTGAACCCAAAGAAATCGAAATTGGGTTAAGAAGTTCCCTTGACAGCCTAACGGCGTCACATCAAAATGAGTTGATGAGAGATAAAAAAAAGGGTATCTCATCACTTGGACATAAAATTTACATCAATAAGGATATATGATAACATATCCCAACATAACAATATGTAAATTTAAAGACCCAACAAAAGAAGTATTTTAAAAAGATGAGGGTGAAAGGTTCCCTTACCGACATGGGTATCTTTCGAAACATACACCTCGTGAAAGAAAGACAATACAACATTGATGTAAATACTCATAAAAGAAATTATATTACACAATTAGTAAAATAATGGGCAGTACATACACCACTCAAAGGATATTGTGGAAAATGTTGCATAAATCTCACGGGAATAAATGTGAGATGAAAAATCCCTTACGAAAACTCGGCAGCCTAACGGCGCCACACAAAACATACAAAAAATGGATTGATGAGATCAAATAGGGTCTCTCATCATATTACAATAAAATGTATAGAAAGAAGAATATAAAATAAAATCCCCCAACATAACAAAGAGAATCTTAAAAGAAGTGACATAAAGGAGAGTACTTAAAAAGAAAGAGAGAGGTTGGATCTCTTACGAAAATTCGCCAGCCTAACGGCGCCACTCAAAACTTCCAAAATGGATTTATAAGAGAGAATAGGGTCACTCATCATATTAAAATAAAAACTACAGTAATATTAATATAAAATAATATCCCAATCACAAGAAATATGAGCTTAAAAGGAATGACATAAAAGAGTGTACTTAAAAAGAAAGAGAGGAGTAGGATCTCTTACCGCAAGTCCAACTTGTCTTGTTCGTTTCATTATATTCATGAATAATAAACTTTGGTCAATTAATAATTGCCTAAGTACCTCCTATATAGATTATTATTCAGTTCATATCAAATATTATAATTTTATAATAATTGTTTAATAATGTTAGTTCATATCAGACGTTTTTGCCGATGTTTGGTACATGAGTCAAAAGTGAACTTGTTTAAAAAAAGATTTCCCATGTAGTTATAAGTAAATAATTTCCAAAATAGTATTAATGATTAAAATATCATATATATCCAGTAAATATTCATTTTATACTATTCCATATCATTTGGAGATAAAAAACGAAAAGCACCGTTCATGGAGACAGTAGGTCGTACGTACGCTTGAACGCTACTTTCATTTTTTTGTCATATTAATGGAATTAAAACAAAATGAAAGAGATATATATATGTTATAATTCCAAAATGATATCCATAATTTAGATGTAATATATTACATATATATCATTTATATATATGTACTTATAATATTACATAACATTTTGAGATAAGTAATGAAATGTACCGTTCATGGAGACGGTAAGTCGTACGTACGCATGAACGCTAATTCCATTTCTATTTCATATTAAATGGAATTAAAACATAATGACAGATAATAGTATTTTAATTCCAGTATGGTATCATATATTATGTCATTAAATATATCCTTTATCCGTAACACATATGGTATTAACGAATCAAATCACTTTGAGGGGGCGGTAGTCCGCACTTCCTTAAATGAAGATATCGCGTTTACCCATAATGGAAACCATAAAGGTACGCCATAAATGAAAAATAAAGAAGTTTAAGTAAAACATAAAAATATTAGATATCATATATAAATATAGTTTCATCTTAATGGCCACCTTTGAAGGTGTTATAAGAATGTTGAACAATCATCGTTTCGGGAGGCAGAAATTCTCCATCCACGAAAGCAGTATGTTCTTTAACCATTAGATGTAGGTGTGTGTAAGTGTAGCTCGAATCCTTATATTAACAACATCCTAGAATATTTAATATACTGGATTGTTTACAAAATAAATGAATAAAAAGAGTTTAGGGGGTTGGAGAAGCAAAATAAGACAAAAGGACACAAGTGAAGACATTGCCTTAAAATCGGGTAACTCCCTTTGGTTTGAGCTCAAAGGCTTCCTTGGGAAGACTTCTGCCCAATGTAAGGCATCAAGGATTAACAGAGAGAAGTGGAGAGACAAAATGGGCAGGGGTTGTCCGAGCCAAAGGCTTTTTGAGTGTTGGTAAGGAGGTAGAGGTGGGGGCCTTTTATAAGAGGAGAGGAGGGGCACTCTTGTAAAGATACAAAATGTTACTTTATTTTCAAATATGTTTCGGATTTTAAAGGTCCCACATTGATGTATTTCGAGGATAAGGTGATAAGGGTTCTAAATAAACTCTTACAATAGGTTTTGGACATGTTTAGGTCTTAGATATTACATTATATTCCCATTTTATTTAAATCGTTAAATAATGAGGTCATCGCTGCATCGTCGTGATGTCATAAAAAATTTAATTTATTTAATGTCTAAAAATTATAAAAGAATACTATGATGTAGGAAATATTTTTAGATTTCCAATTACTATTTATAGTCCAAAATATGACTTGTATAACCCCTTGTAAAAATTGTTTTAGTAAAACATCTCATGTTTGTGTCATTTTTACTTTAACATTAAATAAAAACATATTTATGTCATTTTCCAACCAAAGTGGCTCCATGGGGTCCCCAAGTTGATCCATAGATTTTATTGGTCGTCCATGACACATCCAATGAGGGTAGGACATGTTTCTAGGTCATTTCATTTAATGAAAACATTGTTCTTACCATAAACTACACTAATTACCTCTAATCGCGATTAAAAACTTAATAAGTTACTATTCACCAAAAAAATTATTTGTATCCCATTGAACCACATTTTACTTCTTAATTACAACCATGTATGTCGGATTTTTGAAATTCAAAACACAAACATGGCAAAATTTTATTTAAACAGAAAAATCAGTTTTTATAAGTACCACTTAGTGGTTTCACTATTCATCAAAAATTGAAGTTTTTCAGAAAAAACCCAAAAATTTACCCTAAGCTATATTTGATATTCTGAATTAAAAAATGAAGTCTATTTTACAACATTCAAAACATATAAGTCACATTAATTAATTTAATAATTAATTCCCGCTGTCAGAGCAAATAGCGTGTTTTTATGAAACAATAAGTATTAAAAGATTGACACTAGTTTAAGTTTGATTTCAAAGTGAAATTAATTCCAACGACCACTACTGGATTTAATGGTAAAAATATATTCTAATTTCACTTTAAAACCAATTCAAAAGATAATCTAATAATATAAATAAATTTGATTAAAAAGAGGTTTTGAATTAAAATACAACATTTTACACTATTCATTAAAAAATAAACTTTATCGGAAAGATACCCAAAATTTACACAATGTAAATTTTGATGTCCCAATTCTTAAGAAGAGTTTTATTTGGTCCAATATAATGTATAATAGCGAACAAAACTATATTTAATGACGGTTCTCCATCAAAAGGCGATAAGTAAACCTTCAGTGAAAACAAGGGCATATACGCCTAAAATTGAATTCTTTCCGTATTTTAAGCCTTTATATTTTATTGGATAAATTTAAAAACATTTAAAAACATATATAATCATATTTTAGTTATTTCTATCCACTACCTCTAATACAACGGCTACATGTAAACTACCATTTAAAATAATATTATTTTATTATTAGAGTGCAACGTAAGATTCCCAAGAAACTCGTTGTTGCGTGTTGGGTACGCCATCGAGCATAGCGTCCCCTTTAATGTCATATTAATATTTTATTCACAAATATAGATAAATATGAAAATTTCATATTCTTTATTTACCTGGGGTGTTACATCCTTCCCCCCTTTTGGGAATTGCGTCCTCGCAATTTTTAAAATTGATCTTGGAAACATCCTTGAAAGTCCCACATCGGAACAAGAGTCGGTAAAACAATCACTTTAAAATAATGGAAGATAAGTACAGAGGTCACCCGAGTTAACCCATACTAGGATTCCATGTAGAAAAACATGGACATGGAAGAAAAAGCAAAGGGTCATGTTCTTGAGGGAGAGTGATAGTAAACATGTCTAGAAGAAAGTTAACCATAAGAAAATCACAAACTTGTGATGGGTTAAACGGTTTTCGATTCCCCAGTAGGAAAAGTTAATAGACAACATTTTTGTTTTAAGTTAATTTTTATTGAGGAATTTATTCATAAGGAAACATAATCACTTATCATGTTGACTTTAAACTTTTACTAGATTCCTTAATCAAACTCATATTTTTCCAAAAAGACGAGTATTTAGGGAGACTTGTTCGCGTTAAGAGTACTATAATCAACTTCTAGAGAATCACCTAATCCACCATGGAGAACTATATACTACCTATGTCTTTAGGCTTTAACCAAAACCAAAACCAAAAAGGTTAGTACAAGGTCAGATACTCCAGAAAATGATAACCCATTAAAAAGAAAATCTATGCTTAATCTCCAAAAATTGTCCAACAAAACCCAATGTTCAACGAGGACCATCCGATAAACAATTTGTCCATAAAATTCTTCAAATTAAACCAATCTAAGATTGAAACCCAAATATTTGAAGGATTTAGTCACATAGTCTTCCAAGTTAAATCGTAACATTTATCTCCAAATAACATCAGTTGCTCCTAAAGTCTCGTATTGAAAAGTAATTAACCTAATCACATATCCTCCATGATAGGTTAATCATTTTCATAAATAACCCAAAATAAACTTACTCTTAATTCATAAAATCATATTACTAAAAATAATCAGTCAAACTAACTAGGGACTTCATGTAGTCCAGTGGTAGGTGATAAATACCAGTCGCACTTTGGTTGTGGGTTCGATTCCCGCAGTTTTGTCCGACGCGACGGGTAGTCACACGGTCTGTGTGTTAAACTTTTTCCAAAACTATATAATTCTCAAATCATTCCCCAAAAAGGGATAAAATCATCAAAAATAACCATAACAAAATTTAACCTCAATTTTATCTCATGCCTTTCACTTCAATCATAACATATAGTAACCCATAATTACCTCAAAACTAAGGATCATATAAACCCAAATGGTTTTTTATAACTATGCCCACAAAATAAAAGATAAATATTCCTTGAATAAAATTTTCATATATTAAACATCAGGGTTACACATAATATAAAAAGTCTTCTAATGTAACCCCATCATCAAAAGAGACTTAATACTCTTAAGAATTTCACCATAACTCTTGAAGCCCTTATATGTTGACATCCTACTCATTCAACATTCTTTATGATCCATTAACCATTCTTTTCCAACTTATTCTGAAATACCTCTTTCCTACAAACAAAATCATGAATCATATACTAAGATTCCAAAATAGGAAAACAATAGTCATGAAATAATACATACCTTTGATTGGTCATTGTCAGATTCTTCATCCTCAATTGGAATGGCATTAGGTATTGGTAAACGAACATTTGTACGCTCTTGGTGGTCCCATTCACGAAACTTTTTCATAGGACATGTGTTTGCATAATGACCATGCACACCACTTTTAAAACATTCAATTGATCCCTCGAAAAGAACTTATTTCCCTTTCCTCGAGTCAACTAGATGCTTCCTTTTTACATGGCAGGTTCTTAGTTTATGACCTTCATTTCCACACCTATAGAATATTTTTGTCCCTTTGAAACATTTTCCTAGGTGTTTCTTTCCACATCATTGACACATAGGTTTTTGAACACACTTACCTTTATGATTATTACCTGTACTTCCGTAGGGATTTGTTTCTCGCATATATGATGCCTTAGAGAAATCACCAAGGTTTAGGTTGTCAATCATGACTCCAGATAGTTGGTTGAGGATAATCACAAGAGTTCTCATTACAGCTCCCATATCATTCAGTTCCTTGCTCAAAAAACTTTCACAGTTTCCTTCACATCCAATGTTACTTTGGTGCATGCTAGATCCATCCATTTACTAAAACCAAAAAGGTCAGTGTGAGTATATCAAAAAAACCATCATGTACTAATGATGAAGATAAACATAAGATATACTTACTCATTCACTTTATCTAAAACTAGGAATCTTTCTGAAATCTTAACCATTATGGTAATGCCACTTATGCTTAAAGAATACCCTAACCTTTAAAGTTATCTAAACCGACCTTTGATACCAACTATAAGTCCCCAGCCTTAAACCGTACTTAATTTTGAGTTATTATAAGATTACACATTGAGGATCTTTTCAGGTTTAGTGTTTTAGAGAATTAGATCTTGAAACTTTCATTACATTCCACATTTAAACAAAGTGGTTACATAAAAGATAGTATTCATTCTTCCCATCAACGGAAACATATTTAAAATAAAACATGGATTATTTGTTGACACATCCTTGACAATATCATCACATCATGTACCTTTCCCTTGACCTGTGAAAAACATTTCAAAAACTTGGGATGAGCATAAAAAGCTCAGTAAGGGTCATAAAAATATGGAAAGGAAACATGAGTTCATATATACATAAGAATGAAATCATTTTTTACCCATAAAACATAGGAACATTAACATACCTCATCAAATCATGAATAAATCATAGGAATCAGAAGACATAAAACGTAACTTGAGGCATTCATAACATTCTTACATAGGGAGTAACCCTCTTGGTTACGTTTGGAATACCCACCACAGTATATTCCCTAAATCTCTTCGGAGAAACCTTAACGTTTCACTCCTTCGCGTTACCCAATGCATTGGAGAGCTATATCGGGCTCACCCGCACTTAGTTTATCACAGAACCACCCATCTTCATAATAATTCCCAAGAACCTCAACATAATCGTATCACAGAAAACATGAATAAAGGAAACATAACATTTCCACCTTTCAATCACAATATATCAATACAACACATTGATAGAAAAACATTATGAAAACCATTTTCAATAACAAAATAAAATAAATGTAAAACATGGTATTTATTTTACTTTTTAATAAAAGGTATGGCTTGTAGAGGAAGATGAAACTCAAATAAAGGTCACGGCGGCGGAGAAGCCGTTGTCGCCGCATACGTACGACAAAAACATTCCCTTTTGTCGTTTAGTAAAACGCTTCGTATAAAAAAGATTCCTTTTGGATAAATGTAAAATTCAAAGGGGTTTATACACCGTATAAAAGAAGGTTGTGTATAAAACAAAATATGCCTCAATGAAAGGATATTGAGACGAAGTCCCATTCAAAGATGGTATCCTTGGTTTAAGGATAAATCAATTACATAATTATGTGTGACAAAGGAATACACAAAATATAAGTGGATATTAAGTGTAAAATAATCAAAGGTCCTTCACACATATTCAAAGTATGACATATTCAATAACTATATGTTGAACCCAAAGAAATCGAAATTGGGTTAAGAAGTTCCCTTGACAGCCTAACGGCGTCACATCAAAATGAGTTGATGAGAGGTTAAAAATGCGTATCTCATCACTTGGACATAAAATTTACATCAATAAGGATATATGAGAACATATCCCAACATAACAATATGTAAATTAAAAGACCCAACAAAAGAAGTCTTTTAAAAAGAGGAGGGTGAAAGGTTCCCTTACCGACATGGGTATCTTTCGAAACATACACCTCGTGAAAGAAGGACAATACAACATTGATGTAAATACTCATAATAGAAATTATATTACACAACGAGTAAAATAATGGGAAGTACATACACCACTCAAAGGAAATTGTTTCAAATGTATCATAAATCTCACAGGAATAAAAGTGAGATGAAAAATCCCTTACGAAAACTCGGTAGCCTAACGGCGCCACATAAAACTTACAAAAAAATGGATTGATGAGATCAAATAGGGTATCTCATCATATTACAATAAAATGTACAGAAAGTGGAATATAAAATAACATCCCCCAACATAACAAAGATGAGCTTAAAAGAAGTGACATAATGGAGAGTACTTAAAAAGAAAGAGAGAGGTTGGATCTCTTACGAAAATTCGGCTGCCTAACGACGCTACTCAAAACTTCCAAAATGGATTTATGAGAGAAAATAGGGTCACTCATCATATTAACATAAAAATTACAGTAAGAGTAATATAAAATAACATCCCAATCACAAGAAATATGAGCTTAAAAGGAATGACATAAAAGAGTGTATTTAAAAAGAAAGAGAGGAGTATGATCCCTTACCGCAAGTCCAACTTGTCTTGTTCGTTTCATTATATTCATGAATAATAAACTTTGGTCAATTAATAATTTCCTAAGTACCTCCTTTAGAGAATATTATTCAGTTCATATCACATATTATAATTTTATAATAATTGTGTTATAATGTTAGTTCATATCAGACGTTTTTTCCGATGTTTGGTACATGAGTCAAAAGTGAACTTGTTGGAAAAATGATTGCCCATGTAGTTATATGTAAATAATTTCCAGAATAGTATTAATGATTTAAATATCATATATATCCAGTAAATATTCATTTTATACTATTCCATATCATTTGGAGATAAAAAACGAAAAGCACCGTTCATGGAGAGGGTAGGTCGTACGTACACAAGAACGCTACTTTCAGTTTTTTGTCATATTAATGGAATTAAAACAAAATAAGAGAGATATATATATGTTATAATTCCAGAATGATATCCATAATTTATATGTAATATATTACATATATATCAATTATATATATGTACTTATAATATTACATAACATTTTGAGATAAGAAATGAAATGTACCGTTCATGGAGACGGTAAGCCGTACGTACGCATGAACGCTACTTCCATTTCTATTTCATATTTAATGGAATTAAAACATATTGATACATAATATTATTTTAATTCCAGTATTCTATAATATATAATATCATTAAATATATCATTTATACGTACCACATATGGTATTAACGAATCAAATCACTTTGAGGGGGTGGTAGTCCGCACTTCCTTAAATGAAGATATCGCGTTTACCCATAATGGAAACCATAAAGGTACGCCATAAATGAAAAATAAATAAGCTTAAGTAAAACATAAACATATTAGATATCATATATAAATATATAGTCATCTTAATGGCCACCTTTGAAGGTGTTAGAAGAATGTTGAACAATCATCGTTTCGGGAGGCAGAAATTCGGCATCCACAGAAACAGTATGTTCTTTAACCATTAGATGTAGGTTTGTGTAAGTGTAGCTCGAATACATCTTATAAAAACATCCTAGTATATTGCATATACTGGATTTGTTACAAAATAAATGAATAAAAAGAGTTTAGGGTGTTGGAGAAGCAAAATAAAACAAAAGGACACAAGTGAAGACATTACCTTAAAATCGGGTAACTCCCTTTGGTTTGAGCTCAAAGGCTTCCATGGGAAGACTTCTGCCCAAATTGAGGCATCAAGGAGTAATAGAGGGAAGTGGATAGACAAAATGGGTAGGTTTTGGCCGAGACAATGGCTTTGGTAGTGTGGGTAAGGAGGTAAAGGTGGGGGCCTTTTATAAGAGGAGAGGAGGGGCACTCTTGTAAAGTTACCAAATGTTACTTTATTTTCAAAAGAGTTTCGGATTTTAAAGGTCCCACATTGATGTATTTCGAGGATAAGGTGATAAGGGTTCGAAATCCACTCATCCAATAGGTTTTGGACATGTTTAGGACTTATATATTACATTATCATTCCATTTTAAATAAATCCTAAAATAATGAGGTCATCGTTGCATCATCATGATGTCATAACTAATTTAATTTATTTAATGTATAAAAATTATAAAAAAATACTATGATGTAGGAAAGATTTTTTTCATTCCAATGAATATTTATAGTCAAAAATATGACTTGTATAGCCCCTTGTAAAAATATTTTTAGTAAACCATCTCATGTTTGTGTCATTTTTACTTTAACATTAAATAAAAAGATATTTATGTCATTTTCCAACCAAAGTGGGTCCATGGGGTCCCCAAGTTGACCCATGGATTGTCTTGGTCGGCCATGACACATCAAATGAGGGTAGAACATGTGTCTAGGTCATTTCATTTTATTAAAACATTATTCTTACAATAAACTACAATAATTACCTCTAATCGCGATTAAAAACTTAATAAGTTACTATTCAACAAAAAATTAGTTTTATCCCATTGAACCACATTTTACTTCTTAATGACAACCATGTGTGTCGGATTTTTGAAATTCAAAACAAAAAGATGGAAAAATTTCATTTAAACGAAAAATTCAGATTTTATAAGTACAACTTAGTGGTTTCACTATTCATCAAAAATTGAAGTTTTTTAGAAAAAACCCAAAAATTCACCCTAAGCTATATTTGATATTCTGAATTCAAAAATGAAGTCTATTTTATAAAATTCAAAACATATAAGTACATTAATTAATTTAATAATTAATTCCCGCTGTTAGAGCAAATAGCGTGTTTTTATGAAACAATAAGTATCAAAAGATTGACACTAGTTTAAGTCTGATTTCAAAGTGAAATTAATTCCAACGACCACTATTGGATTAAATGGTAAAAATATATTCTAATTTCACTTTAAACCCAATTCAAAATATATTCTAATCATATAAATAAATTAGATTAAAAAGATGTTTTGAATTAAAATACAACATTTTACACTATTCATTAAAAAAATGAACTTTATCGGAAAGATAACAAACATTTACACAAAGTAAATTTTGATGGCCCAATTTTTAAGAAGAGTTTTATTTGGTCCAATAGAATGTATAAGAGTGAACAAAACTATATTTAATGACGGTTCACCATCAAAAGTCGATAAGTG
The DNA here is from genome assembly GCA_963277665.1 of Viscum album. Taxonomy (NCBI): domain Eukaryota; kingdom Viridiplantae; phylum Streptophyta; class Magnoliopsida; order Santalales; family Viscaceae; genus Viscum; species Viscum album. The sequence goes on from OY728126.1 coordinate 981,957,338, forward strand.
AACCTTTAGTGAAAACTAGGGCATATACACCTAAAATTGAATTCTTTCAGTATTTTAAGCCTTTATCTTTTATTGGATAAATGTAAAAACATTTAAAAACATATATAATCATATTATAGTTATTTATATCCACTCCCGCCAATACAATGGCTACATGTTAACTACCATTTAAAATAATATTATTTTATTATTAGGGTGCAACGTAAGATTCCCAAGAAACTCGTTGTTGCGCGTTGGGTACGCCATCGAGAATAGCGTCCCCTTTTAAGTCATATTAATATTTTATTCAAAAATATGGATAAATATGAAAATGTCATATTCTTTATTTACCAGGGGTGTTACAATAATAATGAGTATAACTGATTTAAATAACAAAAATAAAATTTTAATGATTTTTTATATATGATATAACATCCAATTACATACAATTTCACCATCAATATAATGATATTGTTGCTCGTGCGTACGTATGGATTGCCATCTCCACGAACGCGATGAGATTCATTCCCCATCGTAATCATTCAAGAATAATTTTTATAATTAAAAATAATGTTTATGAACATAATATCATTCATTAAATGAATCAAATACATGCTATCCTTAACAAACATCTCTTGCATCACCAAGAATATAAAGGAAAACAAATCAGTTAACACCTGAAATGATAATAATACTAAAATATTATTAAAAAAGATATATTAAAATATCATATATGATATCATATATATTTATATTATTCTTTTATAATTTAATAAAAATTATTTAACTATCTTACAAGAGGTTAAATTACCCTTGACCAAGGAAAAATACAGGGTAATTGTAAATTCCACAATCTCTTTGCTTATTTTAGGTTGTTGATACGTTAGTATCTATTAGGACCTCTTTATCATCAACATTCATGTTTTCCTAAAATTATAATTCAAAACATTTTTAATATTTAATAGTCTATAGGTTAATTTTATTTAAACCCATATTTGACCATATATGTTTTGAAAGGAATCTTTCCATCATTTTCCAAACAAGGTACTTTATGATCTTTTCGACAAAATCAAGGTAAGATTGTTTCTTTAAAATTTTACAGAATGTGTGGCTATGTTTTTCCATTAAAACTTTGTTAAAGCTTCCCTTATAGTATTATAAGAATATTTTCAAAATAAATGTTTTCTTTTATAAGTATGTTACTTTTAAATGATTTAAAAAAATAAAGATATATTTCTCTCAAATAGTTTTGATTTCATCTATGTAAACATCCTTTGATGAATTTTACAATTTTTTTAAATTTATTCATTATGATACAAATCATCCATATTGAATTTGTTGTTTTGTGATAGGTTTTACTATGGATGTGTTATTTTTAAACCATTCATGTTTTATAGTTAAAGTATTAAGATTCCGTATGATAGTTTTAATACGAATGTTTACGTTATGATTCAACCTTTTCATATGAGGAATTCATTAGACTTAGTAAGTGACGGGTGGAGCCTTCTATATCTCCCCGATGCATTGGTGGGTCTAATGAGACAAACTAGTGTCTTGGCACAAGTCTTGGACAAAATCTTATTTTTAGTCTTGAAAGAAGGCCTTGACAATGTGGTTATAAATTCTGGCATTATTCATTCCATCATTATGAAAGTGGCTATTTGTATTGCATGTGATTATTCGACTAGTAGATTATCCATGTGAATAAGAAAATGACATTATTTGATTTTATTGTTTCCATATTATTATGAAGTTTATGTTTAAAAGGCTTTTTTTCGTCTTATAAATTACCTTAAATGTTTATTCTTATTTGTGGAAGTTTCCGCTATATTGTTATCCTTAATGAGCATCAGAGCTCACCCCTTTATATGTTTTATTTTTTCCAGGATGTGAAGAAGTATTTTATAGTTGAGCTGTAGGGATTGTCTAAATATATAAGTGTTTTCAAAAGGGATCAAAATGTTGTTGATTTTTTTATTTCATGATGTTATGTAAAACTTGTGATTGTATATAGTACTTCCAAAGCTACTAAACTGATCGATCTTTTGAGATTTTATCCCTTGTGATCATGCTAGTGTTATGTAATAATGCACCGAAAATGGGTAACTGGGGTCGTGGAATTACCTAATTGGTTTATCATTTTGTTTTTTCCTTAATTCTTTTAATGAATTCATTGAGGGGATGTATTTAAGTAAAATATAAAATTCATATATTCCTTTTACTGATGAGATAAAATAAATTTTTTCATAGAGTTTATATGTTCCTCATATTCTTTTATTATTGAATATTCAAAATTTATATTAGACCTATTCTGATTATTTGTCTCTTTAAAGATCTATTTTATAGTGTTTTTAGAAATAGAATTATCAGATCTCTTCAATACATTGGATTCTATATATCATGAGAAGTGTGAAGTGATGAAACAAGCTTTTGTGCATATCTACTCATATTAGTGATACAAAATTACAAAAATATACATTTTAATTAAAAATTTAATTTTTTTTGGAAAAATGGAAGCTAACTTATTTATAATATTTCAATAAGGCCTTAATAATGACAATTCAACTAGACGTAATTATTAATATAAGAAACAATTCTATAAAGCCTTTATAATATGGTAATATGTTCAATAAAAAAATATAGAAACTAAAATCCATTTTTTTAAAGCGTAATGAAAACATAAATCTAAACAAAATTTATGATGCATAATAATTAAAACAATTTCTTTATACCAGGTTTCGGTATCTAAAAAAGGACAATAATAACTTAGAAAATTTCAAAAGATATCAAGAATTAAAAAATAGAGAATTATAAGAAATAGATACGTTCTAATACTAATTGATTTATATAAAATAAATATTGGTTTTTTCCAAGTGCATCCTTGGTCTTTAACTTGTTGGAGTTGAAATGATATAAATTTATAAAATGTTTCTCTAATACCAATGATTATATCGGATAGGAAACCTTAATGAGTGGGTGAATTGAAAAACTATGGAAAAAATCCTTTGTAAAATTTTCAACTTTAATCATGAAATTAGAGTAAAATAATAAATTATGAAATTTAAATAAATAAGTGTGAAAATATAAACAAATAATATAAATTAGGTTTAGGAATTGATAGGAAAATGAGTGTTCAATAAATGAATTTTCAGATAATTGGATTTTGTTTTCTTATTATATAATATCTGTTAATGGAAAATATAAAAAATATGATATGGAAATAAAATACACAAATATTGAAATAAACTCTATAGGATGGTAAGAGAATAAATCATTCTCGCTCTCATTATCAAACTCCAGAACTTATTGAACTAAAGTAAACAAAGAGACATACTAAAATTGAAATGATAATGAAATCGAAATGAATTCTCTAATGGACATGATACATGAAATGCTAAATAATTTTAAGATAAGTAATCCCTACATCCATTATCTATTTTAAAAATTAGTTAATATCCATGGTAATTTATTCTATTTTAACCAAATGTGGAAAGAGTATCTTATGACCTGATCCATAAAACACGAAGTAAAATCAGTTCCCACTTTTTGAAAAAATGGACAACTTTTTATCCCTAGTACTTATCTAATCAAAATATTAATGTTAAATCCATATAATTTGGGATTATTCATTAAAAATATCAATATAAATTTAATTCCTTATTGTAACTCCCTAATCCTAGATCATCAATTAGTGATCTAGATATAGAGTAACTGGGGCCTCAGGACGCCACTATATATACCAAAGGTTTGTGACTAGAAGTGGGGGTCTAGGTTACTACCGTGAAGAGACTATACCACCACATGGAAGTGTGAAATAATAGGAAAACAAAAAAACAACTTCTATGTATAATAATAAAAGTACGCACAAAATAAATAAGGCACAAGAACATGTTATATGAAATGTAAATATATTAGAATATAATTACACAAAATACCTATAATGAAATCATACAATGACTGATCTTCTACTTTTATAATCACGTATAAAAATAAAATAAAATAAATAAAATACTAGAGATGGTATACAACCATATTCAAGCTTCAACTCATCTCGTCTCCAAATATATTCTCAGAAGTCATACTTGATTAAGCTACTTTAGGCCTCGGTCTAACCTGAACCTGTGAACAGTGAAGTCTTCTAGGGTAACCAAGTGTCATGATTTATAAAGAATCATGTGAGTAAAACTCAAAAGGGTTACACTAATGTGGTTCTCTATATATATATATATATATAGTAAAGTTATGTATATACATGTTACATGCTCAGATGAATAAATAAATAATTTTTAGAATCAAAAAAATAGACACCATTGATCCTCAGGTTTGAACACAGAATCCAGGATCAGCTACACCTATAATTGATAGTTACATAGTTTATTAGATCGCATCACATGACCATTAAAACTAGTACCAAGACCATATTCATATATTATTATGTTAAAGTACTTATTTTTAGGGGGTGACCGTCGCCAATCCAATAGTATATGGATCAATGATTGAATCCTTGGTAACCATCCATGCATTCCAAATCTACCCAAGGGGAATATCATCTTCCATGGGAATATCATACAATATATCTAAGGGGAATAATACCCCAAATGGTAATCACATTTAGGGGAGTGATTTTAACTTTGATATTAGGAATAGAAATAGATTCCCATGTAACCACCAAGGCATTCCTTATAGACCTAAAGACCAATTCCATATAATCACCCAGGAAATCATCACAGGCATAAAAATTGTATCCTAGGTAACAAACATGGAATTACATAGGAAATTGGAAACTTTTGATCCTTTAGTTACATCCCAGGTAATCCGTATATAAGATATATACACCTCGTATGTCAAAACATCCTTCTCTATAATAAATATTATAACATAACATTGGAGTGACACCCACCCAACCCATTACACATAATAAGGGTTGGCCTCTCTAACACCTGACCCAACATAAATATTATTTCCATATCAGGAGTACATCATCAACTTGGGTTCTAAGGTGAAACCTACAGTCATCAATACCCATATCCCACACAAACCACCTCATGGGTTTGTATAACACTAGGGAACCTACTAGAGTCCCTTAAACCACACCATATCATGATAACCCCACATAGATTACTCTATCTTATTATTATATCTCTATACAAATCTCACCAGTTAGAGGGAATAACATCGCTCAGTACTATCTTGATCACATAATAACCTCAATGGAATCATAAGGCAAGTATCACTAGAATTGGTCTAAGTGATGGAATAAGGACCATTTCTATTTCTCAGTCACCATAGGTCAGTCCTCTCGCTCATGATATCCAAAAATTTTCCAATTTATTCCAAACTATAGATTTTATACTAATTATAGAGGAACAGTAACCTCATGGTCATCTTAACTATCCTATCATCTCGAAGGAAACTCCCAATTTTGTCATGGATTATTCAGGCCAATCATTATAAACTCAACAAACATCCCTATAAAAAAGGATACAAGAGAAATTAAACTGGTCTAATACATTCATCAAATTTATTCAAGTATCACCCTATAGGTTTGTGTATCAAAATACACACAATTATAATCACGGCCTTAACCACTGATGACTAATACATCAATCCAGTGCATACAGTCCATTTTTTCCTGTAACACTCTGCTCAACTAATTAATGGGAATTTTATTTTAATTAAAAAAATTAAATAATTTTAACTAGTCAATATCCCTTGGTAGAGGGACCACGCATATTAAATTCCACATAAATCATGAAAATTACCATATTAAAAATGAATAAGAACCCCCAACCTTAGTCATTACATTATTATCTTTATAAACAACCCATAAATTGTCTCCTAAGCATGTACTTGTCCAACCTTCCATAATTGAACAACATGAGACCTTAAATAAAGGCACAACATGCAAGTTTTAATTTTAAAAAATTATAATTAATTATTTTATTTAATTATAATAATTTATAATTAATTTACCAATTTGAATCAAATAATAAAATTATTATAATCTCACAGGAAAAATAATTTCATTGAATCCATGACCAAACACATATACATGGTCCATGGTATAATCTCAACACCATCCATGACACCAAACCAATCACATGAAATCTAATTAACCATTAATTTTATTTTATTTAGGTAAAAACCATTAAAGAATTTGTGAGGTGATATACCTCTATTGAAATGGCATGCGATGATATTCATACAATTTATCTAGGAATCCAATCTCTATTATGATAAATATACCCATCATCCATTAATGATTACTCTATTGTCTAGTGGAATAAAATATAAAAACCTAAACTAGTTCACCCAAAAATCATAGGCCTACAACAAAATCCAAAACACAAAGTGAGGAACCAAAGAACATATTATAAGTGAACATCAAAATTTATCTCACTGTAATCCATAGGGAATTAAAGGGGAGGAATATTGGGCGAGGTCTGATCAAAATGGAATCCCTAAGTGGCCCTCACCTCTAAAAAACCAATGGGGGTGTTTTTGTAGCATGACTAGAGGGGCCATGATGTAAGGCTCCGAGAAAAATTGTACTCAAGGGATCCATGGAATATCCATCCATAAAGAAGCCTGAGGCCCTACCTACCAAGCACCAACTATCGCATAGACCCCTGGGGGTACGTCATGGTTATCCTTTACTGAGGCCACACTATGGTGTGTCCTTCTTAGTTGTATCATATCTAGACCCCAATGACTCCTGACACACTAATCCCTATGATGATACCTCTATTAGGCATTTTGGATAAGCACTCCCCCATCATGCCATGCCTAACATCATGTTGTGGTATTCCTCATGCTTCCATAAAATGGGCACCATGACTTCACCATGGAATGACCTCCCTATCCATTTCCCTAGTGGGAATTCCTAGATCCCATGCCATATTCAGGATAAGAATTCCCTCTATGGTGTAACCACCTCAATATACATTATAAATTTCCTCGACAATAGTCATTTATTCCACAAACCTTAGGTTTACGCCATGGTGGTTGCATAAAGTATGAAATTTAGCTGTAGGGGAACATGAACTTTATCCTCCACTTATCTGAGACCCTAAACTCATATATTGTCCTTGTTCCACATCAAAAAACATATCCTAGATATGTTTAAACACTAATAATTCTGATCAAAATCTAGGTTCCCAAAATGAACACTACTGTATAAAAAATAATTTCCCTTTGAATGACCTAAATCATAAAAGGGAGTGTCTTTAAAACCTTTGTAGCATAATTACCCTCATCCATGAGATGTCTTGATTGGTCTTAACCATAAATATTTACCTACCATATTCATGATTTAAATCACAATTGGTTGCACTATACTTCAGAATGAAAACTAAGCTTCATCTATACAACTCCAAACATGAGGTGAATTATTCATTAAAAATAGATCCTTATTCTCATTATCCTCATTAAATATCATGAAACTACTCCATGAAAACCATATATCCTATGACACCATGTATCATTAATCAATTATTTACTCATCTTATAGTTCTTTCCACTATAAGACTCAGCTTATGATAGCTAATTTTGATCCACAATACTCATCACCATCAAAATATCCTACTAAATAAATTCCTATAGTATAATGATCACATTAATGTGGTTACCATATTAACATATCCCATTATTTGTAAAATAACTAATCAAATATCCCTAAGAATATCATTCATGAAAATAATCAGTTATACCCATTGACAAATTGAATATTTTTTCTATCCTAATTCTTTTAATTCCAAAGGAAACCCAAGGTTTTCTAAAAACCAAAATAAAAGTTTGAACCCTAATTTTTCCATAATTGAATTTCCAAATCCTCAATATAGTATAATAATGAAATTTTGTTCTCTCACTCTATGAAATTAGGAATCACCAATCCAATTTACACTTAGATAATATCAAAACCATCTTGAGCTCTGTACCAATGGATTGAATTCATATAACACCACAATAATATCCCAAATTAGGTATTTTACACAAGATTAGATAAATCTGTATCGCTAAATCACAGATATCAAAATGTCACATCATCTCTCTAATGAACAGTCTCATCAATCCCACTTCCTGCCCATATTATGGGTTCACCTCCATATGCCATACTCTTTCCATTTTCACATGTAATAAACCGACATGAATGTGATATTAACACTTGATCATGAACATGAGACATTAAAAAAATCATTCCCAACTCACTAGGAACATTATCCTCAATATCTACTAAATTTAATTCCATAATGAGGTTTACACCCACCAATAACCTATGGTGAACTCCCCACTATATTACATAACATATATCACTCCTTAATCATACATAAATAAGTTAGATCGTAATGCATGTTTTAATCCCACCGATCCATGCTCATTAATTCATCCAATATAGATATGTTCTAACCCAAATCATCCTTTGCACCACATCACATCCATTTATTATTCCATCTCTACAATATAGGGAAATTTTTCATTTTCATCAAAACCCTAGGAAACCAAGACCCCAAGCATTTCATAACTCCATTTGTCCTCCACTCACACATGGATACTGATCGACCCATCTCAATTTCATCCAAATTCAATGGGTGTCCACTCACATTCCACCCACTCATAGAACTTGACTCATAGTCCCATGAGTTTTACGTCATCCAACCTTGGATCACACACCTATAAAACTAACCATTCCCCATGTCATTTCAATAATTTTAAAATATAATCACTATTAAATCTCATCTTCAAAATTAATCATTTAATCTACTCCATGGTTTACTATATGACTACCTATTCACCCAAATTCATTCTAAAACAATAATAATCTACATAATATCAACCCATTATAGATTAAAATATCTAGGATCATGACCCATTGTATCATTTGGGGTCATTCCTTAAAGCACTAAGGACATGTATCCTACTAATACTTCCCTTGAAATATATCCTTAATTAAAATAAATACACCTCAAGGTAACTTTATCATGATAATACACATCATACCATGTGTCTAAACCATATAAATAGTAATATCTTCAATGAAATGATATAATAACCTGAAGAATATACCCATTCTTCTCATATCTATGGTAGTTCACAAGCGTAGTCTAACCCCTCTATTAGGTTACCCGCACAGACATCACTCAGCTCACTAATTACCTATCCAATATCAAAGAATGTCACTAAGATGTCCCAAATAGCACTTAAACCATGTATTATATAAGATATAACTCATGTGAAACATCTCTATATCCCCATCTCAAAATGACACAACGAGTCATGTGTCTTCACCCCCACTCTAGGGTTCTCACATATATCAAACCAAAATTACATCTAAGTTATCAGCTTACTAAGGCACTACTCCTCACCAAGAATCATCATATGAGACTACCGCCTTGGAATCCATGATCTAAAACACACACATATATATATAATGACATCAACCTATATAATATATGTTTATGTAAGAAATATTCATATAGTTTGGTTAAGTATAATTCCATTAAGAAGTTATATAGAAAAATATCATGTAGGTTGTTACCAATAATTTAAATAACTGAACTCATTTATTATTTTCATAGAAAAAGGACAAAAATATTTCACAATTGTTCTATCACAAATCCATCCAATGAATTTTCTATCCTACCAGTTTCACTATACATCCCTCACTAAAGGTATTGTATGGTCATCACCAAGGATCATCCCTCTATAGAACCTGCATGACCGTTCATAAGAGAAAATATATACCATGGTCCAGTTGAGTATGATTCCACTAACAAGTTATATGGTAAAACACCCTATAAGTCATGTTTGACATTTTAAATAGAACAATCCTCATCATTAGTGATACTAATAACACACAAGAAGATGTACATCACTTTATTTTTATGTACTAGTATGATGCATGTAGACGAGCATCTTCCCTCAGGAGAAGAAATGAAACCAAAAAAAACCAAAATCTCTAATAAATAACATCGTCATAATTTTCAATAATAACTAACTAAATTTTGAGAATAAAAATCTAGGAATATCAATTCCATTTCCTAATAACCTATAATTCTCCTCGAGAAAGGTGTTTGTGAGGCACCAGACTATGGTCCATCAAAATACTACACGCATTTCTAAATTATCTTTCTGAAATTTATCTAAATAGTAATAAAAAATAAAGGCTTGGATAAAACATTGTAATAAACTAGTCCCGAACAACTGATTGGTGTCTTTTATGGAGATCTACCTAGACCCCAGGCATACCACCCCGTATACTAGATGCTGTAAAATCATAGATTAGGTCTAGAGAGTTATAGCGTGGACACTATACCCTTGTGTTATAGTGCAAAATAGTACAAAAATAACCAAACATAATCCATGTTTAATAATCAAGGTACTTAGAAGAAATAAATCACAAAAACATGATTTATTAAATATAAATTTTTAATCATATAGTAATATATACTCACTATCATGACATCACACAGTGAACGATCTCTCACAAGGAAAATCCAATATACAAGATAAATAAAGAAAATAAAATATTAGAGTGGGTATTATACAATCTTTGAGACTTTAACTCATCCCATCACCAAATCCATTCTAATAAATCCCACATGATCAGGCTACTCCAGGACTGTTCCCAACTTAAACCTATAATCATTAAAGTCTACATGGGTAATTAGGTTTCATGGCCACCCGATCATAGTGTGAGAATAAATTGATAGGGAAAAAATAACATGATGCCATAAAAATCTAGAAAATCAATGTATTTGAATGTTTTATAATCAACTGAACAAATAAACAAACTGCATAAGGGCAAATAAAAAATACAGCTTATTATTGGGTTTAAACATGACACCTAGGATTAACTATACCTGCTTCGACCAACTACAATGTTTTTATATGAATCTCACATGACTATGAAGATTATCACCATACCTAGGATAATATAGTAGTAGTTCCATGAACCAATTACTAAAGGAATAAACCTAGGAAATCCAATAGTATCATGCTAAATAGATGAATCTTTAGAAAACACCTTAAGCATTCTAAATCTATCTAAGGGGAATAACATCCCTTCTGGGAATCACATTCCATATGTCCTAGAGGAATATGGTCGTACCTGGTAATTTCATCATGGGTATTAATTAGAACCTAATTATTGGAGAAAATATAACTCTCATATAACTACCCATGATATTCATATAGACCTGAAGGATGATTTTTACATAACCACCAATGAAAAACATATTTTCATAACAGTCAAGTCTCAAATAACCACATTTGAATTTCATATGAAAAATTATACCACCAATTCCTAGGAGATATCCTAGGATATATATATATATATATAATATACCTTTGAGGTAATTGTGACCCTCTTTAAAATAACTCCTATAATCATAAATTGAGTTGGCCACTTGCCCTAACCCATTATATATAACAAGGGTCAAACTCTCGAGTACACAAACCAATATAAAAACAATAAACATATCTTGATTATATAATAACTTTAGGTTATAAGGTGACACCCACAGGTTTAAATAATAATATCCCAAAATAACCCTCTAATGGGTTCACATAACACTGGGGAACCTACCAAGGTAACCCATTCAATAACATACAACGAAAACCTTACACAGGTTCTGCTATTTCATCTTCATATCTATAGTGATGTTAATCACTCATAGGGAATATCGTCCCTTGAAATTATCATGATCACATCATAGACACACTATCCTTATAAGGTATGTATCACTATAATTGGTCCTAAAATATGTCATAAGACATATCTTATATTTTTGGCCACCTCAGGTTGGTCCTCTCAATCAACCTACCTATAATCTACTCAGGGTCTAAAAACCCAATGCTCTAATACTAGTGGGGGGGTACATTCACCCATAATCATCCTAAATATCATAAGTCTATAAGGAAAATAATAATTAAGAAATGGATTCACAAGATAATCATTCTGAACACATCACAAATCTATAGTCAAAAGGGTCTAAAGGTAGTTATACAGGTCTAATAGGCTCATCAAATTCATTTAATCCTCACCCCTTTGGGTCTTTGAATCACAAGACACAAGATTATATTCATGTCCTTGACAATTGGTAACCAAGGTATCAAGTTAGTACACTTGGGTTCCTCATGCCGCAAGACACTTTTTCAACTAATTTATAAGAATTTAATTTTAATTAAACTATTTATATAATTTTAACATGTTGAACATTATTGGTCATCACATCGAAAATATCACATCCCATATAAATCATTTGAATTAATTTCGGGAAATTTTATAAGGACCACATACCTTAGTCATTAAGTCATATCCGTTTAATCATAACTCGACCACTCTCACACAAGTTTTTCTCAATCCAACTAACCATCACTAGACAACAAGAGGTCCAATATTAAGAAAAAATCCTAATAATTACTTATAAATTATTTTAGTTAATTTTTAATATTATTTATAAGAGTTTTTAATTGATTTTTCTATTTAATTAAAATAGATAAAATATATATAATCTCATTGAAGAACCTTTTTACACTGAAATCATCACCAAATGCCCACATGAGGTCCATGGAATACCCCAAAATCATCTCAAAAATAATTATTATTCTAAGAAACCTATTTAACCATTGATTTAATTTAATTGAGGTAAAAAATTATGAAAATAAACTAGGAAATGTAACTCTATTAAAAAAATTGTGATTATGTGAAGAAATTGTCTTGATTAGTCTTCCCTCCAATCCAAGAAATATTCCTATCATCTTAACACAATTTCCCCATTCTCTATTGGAATTAATAGAAAAATCCTTGCTTAATTTATCCTTAAATGTAGAAATATAATATAAAAATAGATGTGAACAAAATAACATATCAAAAATCACTATCAAAATGCATCCAAAAAATCACCTCTATCTATGGGGAATAAAAGGGGATAAATTGAGGGGGTGTTCTTTACAAATGTGCCTCCCCAAGAGACAATCCACTCTAAAAACAAAAGGGGGCCAACTGTTAACTTACAAATTTTCCCTAATAAAAAATAGGAGGATGAATTTTTGTGGCATGTCTATATGGTTCATAGTTCAAGGTTCCCAACATTAGCATGGATCATGGTTCCATGGTAAAACTATCCCTATAATTTCTCAAGGCCTAGACTCCCATGTTCCATCCATGGAATATTCCACAAGGATATCCTTGTGGTCCCCGTCAACCAAGGATGATCTATAGAATAACCTCATTAACTTCAATATATCTGAATTTTAGGGATTCTAGACACACCCAACCCCGTGTAGATTCCCCTACTGAGCATTCAAATAGGGATTCCCCCATCAAACCATGCCCCACACCAAAATATTATTCTCTTCTTGGTCCCTAAAAATGGTAACCAACATGCCACCATAGCATGGCCTCCCTAAACATTTCCCTTGAAAAAAAACCCTAACTTACATACCCATAATAGGGTAAAAATAATCTCCATGGAATAGACCTATTCTATTCTATGGTATTCCTTGATCATTTTCCACAATTACAGAACCCTCATGGAAACATAGATGCAATAATTCAGTATTAGGGACACCCTGCATTTATCTTAAACATTCCCAAGAACCCTAATTCATACCTCGGCTTTGTTCCACATAAAACAACATCTCATAGATCAATTAAAACACTTATTATTACAATTAAAATCCATTTTCTCAAGAAGATATTTTCTCTTGTTCCAAAAATTCTATTTCCCTATGAAAAAACATTATTATAAAAGGTTGGGTATTTACAATTACTCTCAGGACCTTTGTTAATGTAGGAATTAGGTGAATACAGTTGTGCGATCTTTATTCCATTTTAAAATAAATATAAGAAAAAAATTTTATAATTCACAAAGGATTAAAGAGTAAGAAAAGAAATTCTAGGAGAAAATATTTCTCATTAAAGACGATTATTAAGAAGATAACCAAAGGGATGTTCCAAAGTGCATGATCTCTCTATGATTAGACCTTTATTTCTAAAATGACCCATATTAAATCTATCTATATTAGTGTCTCAGATTAATTTTCCTTAGATATTTATATGATGTTGAGATTACAACCATTGTGAAATATGAGTGTTGAAGTTTGATGTAGATTCCCATATTATCATTCCTCATTTTACCATTTCAACGATCGTTGCCTATTCTATGGACACTCATTTATTTTATTGGTATGTTCGACATTGAACATCTTGTGATCATTGAACCATTTTCCCATTATAACTAAAGTTTTTTTATCTTGATGATTGTTTCTATTTAATATATTTAGAGTTGATATGAATTCATTATTGATTTCATGGATTTTTAAATAATATCATTAGAAGGCCATACTAACCTCGAAAAAAACCATATCACATTCTTTTCAAATTATCAAAGCCCCAATCATCAAATTCACTGAATAATTTTATAATGTTCATGTAAAAATATAGTGTTTGATATAATTTAATATTAGTATTTATGATTTTTTTAGAAGTTATGAGATTTATCTATTCATCTTTGACCATGGCCATATGATGTGATAAATTATGTCTAGATGATGAAGTTGATTCCACAAAGGTTTTCACATGACTATGCTTCATCCATTAAAAATTTCAACCATTTTCATTGATGTTATACTTTAACTTTAGTATGAATGATAAGGGTGAGTTTTTAGAAGTATATTCTCCTGTTTTTATTGATTTGTTTAGATACACTATATATTTTGATTGTTGTTATCATCAATAAATGTAGTTTTCATATTGAATTGAACTTCACATGATTTATCAACAAAATTATTATTTTTTCACTGTGTTATCCATTTTATTAAATGTATTATTAATATATTGCATTTTATTATTGATTTTTGTGGTGCCCTCATGTCACAATTGTTTTTTATATTACATTATTTTTGGTTATTTTGATTTATATGATGTTTTGGTTTTAGAACATTGTATTTTCTATAAATTTAATCTATTGAGTGGTTAGTTTGAACATGTTAGAGTAGTACATATGGAATACAAAGTGAATGAACTTTTTTATTTTATTTTTGTAATCTCGTTTTTAGGTTTCATGTCTAGTAAATAGTTTATGAAGACCATACTGGTTTTTATTAGAAGCTATGAGAATAAATTTGTGATTTGGGTAGTGGTTCATGAATTGAATATGATTAAGAAGAACTGTGTGAGGAAACCAAGATTATGCTGTAGTTTTTTAACAATGATTTTTACATGGTTGATGGAATGTTTGGTAAACCATGCAGCTAAACTGTGTCAGTATGATGTTATTTTCCATTGTAATTTACAAGGATGGAGAACGGTTTACCAAACAATGTAGCTGAGTTATACACCCTATCAAATTTTATAAGAAATGAATTTTTAATATTTCCCTTAGTTGGTTTTAGGGTATTATCCTTCTCCTCTCTTCCCATTTATTTTAACTCAGGCTATGGTGTGTATTAGAAATTAGTCTCTACCTTATCATTAGATATCAATCCTTCTTTCCAACATTTTCATATGGGTTTCACAAGATAATATCCTCAATTTATTCTTTTCACTTATCCTTTATCTCCCTCCCCTCGATTTTCATTCTCTTTTAAGCCATAGACACAAAATTATTGGGGATTATTCTAATAATGGTAATTTGTTTTTTAGGGAGTATAGAGGTTAGTTCTTTTCTGGATTGTGTGTTTAGAATTGATTTAAATTAGTTATGATGTGTATTTTATTGAGTTATTGAAGGTATTTTAGTTCCATTCATTTATATTACATGATATGAGATCTTTAGATACTTTAAAATGTTTCCTTTACATTGTATACCAATATATATTACCCATGATGTGTTAGAATACTATTTTGAAATGTTTTTTAAAAATCGCATAAACTTATGGCATGTTTAGTCTTTCTAAAAAATGATAGAGTGGCTATAATAATGTTAATTTAGTTATTTGAAATGGGTTTTGATAGAAGTTATTTTTAACAAGTGTTGTCATATGTATTAAAAAATCATTGAAAAGGGGGTGATTTTGGCCTTGTTTGAGATATTTTAAAAGCCTTTGGTCTTTGTGGTGATTTAAATTTTTTTATTGAATTTACAATAGAATGTATTATTTTCAAATGTTTTGTAAATAATGTTCTCTAAACTATGTTTTATAAATCCAAGGAATGACTTGGAATTCCAAGCATGATTTCAATGGATCATTTGGAACTTGATAAAAAAATTATTTAAAATTGTGCTTATTATAATTGTTGAGCACCTTTTTTAGGTTATTTATATTATGAATTGTGACCCTATGGGGGATTTTTATTATTGATGCTTATGCATGGTTGTGATATGGATGTTTCCTGTGATGGTTTTGGATGTGTGATTTGGTTTATCTATTTGTTTTTGAATATTGATTTATATGATGATATTTTTTCCAATTTTTTTTCTCACCTATGTTTTTTGATATCATTGAAACCCCATGTAACTAAATAAAAAGTTTGGATGTATTTTATACTAGATTAATGTCTGTAAGATAGCTACTTACCTAGGAATGTTACATCCTCCTAGGGGTTTATTTTGTACTTGATGAACTAAAATTGTATTGATAGGGATGATTTAGTTTCACATTGGGGTCTACTAGAGAGTGATCAGAAAAATATGCTCTAACATCATCAATTTATGACATCTTTATATTCAAATGATTCTTTGATTATTCCAATGATTATTTATGGGATCCTAATGTATACACCTTATTTGAATCCCTAATATTTTGAATTGGTCACATGGAAAAAAAATTGGTTGTGGGTTGTTTCATTATTTTCATTTATATCATAGTTCCTATTGTGTTTAATCATTTGGTTTATTATGGTTTTAGTTCACATTAAAAAAATTATAAATGGATTATAAGTTGTGTTTTATATAAGAGAAAGGAATCATTTTTCAAAATTCAATTTTATATTTTTTTTTGGAAAAGTGGAAGAAAAGGTTAGTTTTCAAACATAATGGTAATATTTTAATGGTTTGAAGAATATTTTAATGGTATTGTTGTTTTATTAATTGGAGTTAAAATCATAGATTCATGATTTATGTGCCTCTCTTGTTTTTTAAAAAGTTCCAATTTATGGTTTTAGAAAGAAAAATAGGTTACATATGAAATTTGATTTACTCATTATTTCTCAAGTGAAAATCCTATTTTATAAATTATGTTAAAACTAACATTTATGGAATGTAATATGAAATGAACATCTTATAATATTTTGTGAAATCCTACTAGGGAATGTTTCGAGCTCACCCAACATATAAACTTTTGTGTGTGTGTATTCATCTCTTATGTTTTCACTCAGGTTCCCCATATTTTATCCCCTTCTTTGATTGTTAATCTAGACTGATTATTGATGAGTTTCGATATGGTGAGTTATAATGAGTCACATTGTGGTTTTTTGGAGTTGTTTGGTTTTTTTTTGCGTTTATATTTTGGTTTGTTGTATTAACTAGTTTTGTATGGTATATTTTATCTTTTTTTATCATTGTATCTATATTTTAAATATTTTATTTTGGTGGTCTAGTTTTTTGGTTTGGATTTAATTTTATTATATTATTCCATGATTCGATTGATTCATTATTTGTATCTGTTTATTTTATATGCATAGATTAATGCCATCTAGATAGACCATACGGGATTCTCAGTAATTTCCACTTCTTTTTAATTTATATGAGGGTATAATCATTCCTAAGTGTACATTAATGAAACCAATGTAATAATTTCTTACCTACATGGATTAAGAAAACCATTCTTGCCTAGTTGCAGGTGGATTGGATATTATTTTGAGAAAAGAGTATCCCAGTTCATTACAAATGGTACTAGAGCCTAGGTTCTTAAAAGGGCCTTGGTTTTTAAAGAACTACCTTTTTACTTGGGTGTGTCATGGTAGAGTATAGATTATGATTACCCTTAGGCCTCAAAGGGTTGGTCATGAGAAGGTTCCCGATCACCACCTTTCAAGATATTGTTTAAGATTCTATGGGTAGGTAGGATTTAGAATCGGTTGAGATATTATGGTTGGATTGAGATTTAGGGTGATGTTTTTTTCCTCATTGGAATCGAATGAACTCCCTTGAGGGATGTCATTTGAGTTTTTGGGTGAAAATAGACACGAAGTGATACTCATGAGGTTGTCTTTCATGGGATGAAGAACCATATAGAGATCAGGTAAATTATTTTATAGATGTTCTATAAATTATTGTCTGATTATTCCTTGTACCACCAAACCATGCATCTATGTCACACATAATTCTGTATCCTATTTGGTTTCATTATTTATAAATATTTACCATTGGTTTTCCAATATTTTTTAATGATTAGAAAAGGACCATGGGTGGACATGTAATATGTATATGAGGTTGGGTTGAATTATGCATGATTCTAATGGTGTGATTTTACATATATATGTGTTTTGAAATTTGTAATGTGTGTGAAAAGATAGGTTTCCTAAAAAATGACTTCTCTTTGAAATGAGTCATTATAGCTTATTTATAAAATGAATTGAGTATTCATGAAATGTTTTGAAATTTTTGATTTCAAAAAGAAATTCAGAAAGAGTTTTATTTCTAAAACTATTTTTTTATTCATTTATAAAAACAAATTACCCACTAAAGGTGTGTTTTCAAGAGTGTATAGTTTTTAAATGATGGATACGGTAATGTATTTGGGAAATGAAAATTATATTTCTATGTAAAATTTGTTGAAAATAATTTATTTCTTTTTGAAGCTCGATTGGGTTAATTATTTTAAAATTAATTTTGTAGTTTTTAAAGTTAGGTTAAATGTTTTTAAGTTCCCCAAGAGAGTTGGGATTTTGAAATAAATTCTATAGTTTTAAAATTGGTGGGTTTTTTTAAGGTCACATGTGTTTTTTTAATTGTTCTTTAATTCATTATGGAATGTATTTGTTTTTAAAAGAAATGAATATTTTGGAATGTGTTTCTACTTGGTGATATGTATTTTTGGGTTTTGTATCTTTGTGTCTTATAACAGGTTGATTTGGATTGGGAAATATGAATTGTTTGGATTAATTTTTTGTTGTTTAATGTATGACTCTCAGAATGGTCTCGAAAGATGGAAAAAAATTATATTTTGGGATAACCCTTATGGTGAATCCTCTCATTCCTTAAGTGTGGTCCTATTAGTGGTTATAACTGTATATAATTTAAATGGAGTGGAAAACTCATTTGATCTATCTCATTATATACTGATACATCTTAAAGATTTATTTAATATGGTGTATGTTCATTGGGATTTACCTAAGATCATTTAGGTGGGTAATCCACTAATTTATTGAGCTCCATTTTTTGGTGAGTGAGTGGTGGAGGATTTTGTTCTTGTTTCTCAGTTCTTAAGAGGGTTCCCCCAACAAGACTTTATTTCTTTATTTCAGTATAAAATGGTAGGCATTAAATCGTTGGACTCTATTAGCTCATAATACTTTTTTGAGAGTGACCTTTTAGACCACTATTAGTAGTTTCATTTTAAAATGATGTGGGATGTGTTTTTTAACATTACCCAAATTTAGATGATGGTTTATTTTGGGAATGATTTTCATAGATCCTAGAGTGTTCATGGTTTTGAGGTTACCTTCATTTGGTATATCTTTTGGGTGTGCTTTTGGATTTATCTTATTAGAATGATGGTGATTTTTGGATTTTCATGCCTCTTTATTTTGTTTGGATGTGGTTGGTTATGAATGGGGTAGGGAATGAGTTTATTTTGGTTTCCTAGTTTGAACATGGAGTAGCCTAAGGTTTTTTCATGTGTAACTAGGATGTTATATTTGTTTCCAATTGGTTCTTGGGTACTAAGGGTTTGATATTATCAATCAGGTGTACTATAAGATGGTTATCTATAAGATTATACCCAAGTTACCACTAATATAGTTACATATCCCAAGGTTAGAGACATGTTTCTTCTTTTAGTAGAATATTTCACGGTGATTTAGTTATTTTTTGATTTAGGATGTGGTGGTTTTATGACCCAATTTTGGTGGTTTTGGATGTTACTTGGTTTTTGGGACTTTCAATTGGCCTTTTAGGTTGTGATTTCTTTATACAATTTGAGCCTATTTCATAGTGGTTGGTTATGATTGGTGGAATTACATGGGTTCCTTTTTTGATATGTAGAATCATGATTATTTTATAGATTCTATTTCTCTCAATTATATTTCCAATTATTTCCACCATTTTATAATAATTCTATATAGTGGTGAGACCTATGTTGGGTCATATTTTTTCAAATATTTTTTTGAGTGGTTATTTATTGATTTTTTCTTGAGGTTTTTTGGATTTGGTCAAGGATTGTGATAACTCATTTTGGGATGGATCATGATCAATTTCTTTCTTGTTTTTTGATCAACTTGATTTTTTTTTGAACTCTTCTAACCACTTTTTTTGGGGTTTAAAGAATTTATGTTTTTAAATTCCCTTTTTTTCTATGGACTTTCTAGGTCTATTAAGTGGAATGTTTGGGAGAATTGTGAAACTAATTTTTCACTACCGCTTTATATTTTACATTATTTTGGATTATTTTAAATTTTTTGATGTTTTAGTGTTGAAACATTGTATTTTCTATTAATATTATTATGTTTCGTGGTTGTAGTTTATGGATTAGAGGGAAAAAATAGAATATTGAGTGAATGGACATTTATTATTCATTGTGTTATCTCATTTTTAGTTTGAATTACCAATACATTATTAGGAACAAACATTGAACATCTTCTATATAAACCATGTGTGTCCCTTTATTTTGGGATAATAGAAAAAAATACACATGGTTAAAAAGATCTATGTGTGGAAACTATCATTAAATCTATTGTTTTTAAATGTTTTTTTCAGGGTGGTAACATTATTCGGTAAATTGTATGTACAGACCATGTGACTGTGTTGTGCTAGTCTAGTGTGATCCACATAGTTTCTCCAAAATTTATAAAAATACACTACCTAATCATGTAGTTATGCTAGTTTTGTAAAAAAATGACGTTTTTCTTTTTCAACTTACTTTATTTTAGTGTTTTTGTCTTATTGCATTCTCTTATTTTGTTTAGCAAAGGATGGGGTGTTTGTGGAAGATTCATCCTTCCTTTCTATATGGTTCTCAGGCATCCTTTCCATAATATTATAATAGGTTTCACAAGGTAGTGTCCTCTATTCCTTCACATCACATCTCTTATTTCCCTATCAACTCACTTTTTATTCTTTAACGATCCCTAGATACTATGTGTATTAGAAATGGGGTTCCATATGTGTCTAATGATGGGGCTCTTGTTATTTAGGTAGTTTGTAGGCTAGTTACTTGTTTTTTTGTGTGTTCACCATCGAAGGAAACACATTGAGATGATTTATGTGTTTTTATGAAATTTCATCATATTACATGCTATGGTATGTTTGGATGTTTCAAAATGATTTCTTTTGAAAGTATTCATGTATATGTTACCCATAAGTGGTTAGAAAATGGGTTATAAATTATTTCTAGATATGGAATAGAATTTTCACAAGTCATGTGTTTGTAAAAATGTATGTGTGTGTCTTTCAAATTAAATATGGTGTTTCAAAGTAATATTTAAAACTAGTTTATTTTTAAAAGGTCCATCTTATTTCTAAAAGTATTATATCAAAAAAAGGGTGCATTTGGGATAGTTTGATATTTTTCAATACCCTTTGATATTTGGGTTGGTTTTCATGTTATTTTATGGAATTTCCTTGTGAATGTAAAATTCTAAAATGGTTTGTAAAAACATGATATCAAAATTGTGTATTATAAAGTGATGTAATGGATAATAATTATAATCGTGTTTTTTAAGTCCTATTTGTAAATTGTTTAAAAGAGTTGATTTTATATTATTTTTACCCTCATTGTTTATCTCCTTTTTTTAGGTTATGTTTGTCATGGATTGTTAGCTAATGTTGTATTTTTATTACTGAGGATTTGGTCTGGTCATAAACAATTGATGTTTTGTGTGAGGGTGTTGGAGGTAAGGTGAGGTTTGACGTGTTTGTTTTAAATATTTATTTATGTGACGATGTTTTGATTATTTTTATTCTTGTTTCCTTTTATTTATCTCATGACTATCCTAGTTAACTAAGTATAATGACTTGATGGATTTTATACTATCTTAGTGTGCGCTGGCTAAACAATAAACTTGGAATTTTATGCACTTCAAGGGGTTTATTTAATACTCAGTTATGTGAATGGGTGTTGAGAAGGTTTTTTTAATTTTACATAGGGGGTCCCTAGAGAATATGGATATGGCCAAATGAAATAGGTTCTTCATCATTTATATTAGATCCTAGTGAGTTTCTAATGATTCTTAAACCCTTTTGAGAATGATTTTTGACATCCTGATGTGCATAGTTTGTTTATACCCCCTAAATATCAATTTTGGAACATGGAAATATTTGATTGGTTGTAGATTATTTCACTTTAATTTATTGATATAGTGGTGTATTATGTGTTTGTTACTTTTTTTATTGTGTTTCTAGACTAGTTTCAAACATAATTAAAAATGGTTTGGGAAGTGTATTTTCTTTAAAAAAGGTGTTTTTAATGGAATTTGAGAACTTTTAGAGAAAAATATGTAGAAATAATTGTTTTATATTATATTTAATTGTACTATTTTTTTTTGAAAGAAATTTTAATGGTAAGATTTTATTTTTTAATTATATTTAAAATTACAGTTGTAATTCAGATGAGCCTTTCTTTCTTTCAAAAGAGCTCTTTTTATGGGTTTGGTATGAAAAATGGGTTATATGTGATATTTTATTTACTCATTCATTCCCATTTAAGAAACCTATTATATAAATTGGGTTAAAACTCTAATTTCTGGAATTTAATATAAAATAAACTGCCTAAAATCTTTGGTGAAATCTTAATGGGATTTTTTGAGTCACAACCTGTATATAGACTAGTGTTTGTGTGTATATACAACTATTTTGTTTAATATCAGGTTCCTGTTATTTGATACAATTTTAACGATTCTTCATTTTGTATGAGGATGACTGAGTTTTGATTTGGTGATTGGCCTGAGGGGAGGGGGTTGATGGATCTATTTGGGGACTGTTTTGTTTTTATTTTAGTATGATGTATCATCCAATTTAGCTTGGTGTATTTTATCTTTTTTTTTCAGTGTATCTTCATCCACTATATTGTTCATTTTAAATCCATTTGTTTGGTTTGGATTGATTTTTACATTATCATTCAATGTTTAGGTTTCTTCTTTATTTTTATTTTCTTATTTTATATACATAGAAGTACACTGTATGGGTAAGTCATTTGAGATTATTGGTAGTTTTCTTTAATTGTTTATTTATTTACATATATTTGAAATCATTCCATAGTGTATGTTACTGATACCCATACACTAGTGTCTAGTTTGTGGTGATCTATAAATCTTTTAAAACATAGAAGTATGATATATCAGGTATTCATTTGATGGTCACTTGGGCTGGTTCATTATAAATGGTATTAAAGCCTTGTTTTTAAGAGGTTCCTAGTTTCTGAAGCAATATATTTTCACATGGGTATATAATGGTAGAATTTATATTGGGATTGTTGTTGGTACCTAGATGTTTGGTAGTAAATAATTTACTGGTCACCAAATTTCAAGATAATTCTTGAGCTTCCATGGTTAATTGGGATTTGGTTTCTTTTTAGAGTTATGGTAGTTATATTGAGGATTGTGGTGATGATATTTAATTCTCACTAGCATTGTATTACTTTCGACAAGGATCATCCTTGCAGTTTTGGGATGAAAAAATAAACAGTTTCAGAATAATAAGGTTGGATCACATTGCCTAAAAAATCATGCAGTGACCATGTTATTGAAATTGGAGATGCTTTATATACTATTACATGATTGGGGCATGGCTTTTATAACCATGAAGACAAGGTGAGAATAGTTATGTATCCCATTTTTTATTTATACTTATTAAATTTGTATTTTCTATAGTAGTTTTCAATGAGAAATAGCTTATGGGTGGTTTTGTGATATATTGGTGAGGTTGGGCTAGATTTTGGTTGATGTTTATGGTGTTAATTTTCTTATGTGTGCATTGTGAAATTTGTTATGTATAAGGAAATATAGATTTCCTATTTCTTCCAATTTGAAATGATTCATTAGTGAATGTTTATAAAATGAATGGGGTTTTATTTGATTTTTTTAAATCATTTATTTCTAAAATAAATTTGTAATTTTTTTAGTTACAAAAATAATAAATGATTTATTTTTAACAAATTTTAACCCTCTTGGGGTGTGTCTTCAAGAGTTTTTAGTTTCAAAATTTATTAAAAGGAATTTTTTTGGAAATGGGAAATGTATTTTTATGTAATAATTTTAAAAATATATTAGATATTTTTTAATCTTGACTGGGTCACTATTTTTAAAAAGACGATAGTGGTTTTCAAATAATGGTTTAATGTTTTTAAGTTCCCATGGATATTTTTTATGTTTAGATGAATCATAACGATTTAAAATGGTTGGGTTTGTATAATTCCATATTTGTGTTTTAAATGTTTGTGTTGATTCCTTATGGAATGTGGTGTTTTTAATAGAAATAGAAATTTTGGCATGTATTTTCCCTTAGTGATAAGTGATTTCAGTTTTTTCCCTTGATGGGTTGGGTAAGTTTATTTGGTTTTGGAAACATAATGGGTTGGATTCATCTTTTTTATTTGTTTTATATATGACTTTAGTAAAGGTCTTGATAAAACGTAGAAATATTGACTTTTGGTAGAACCTGTTGGGTGAGTCCTCTCATTTATTGAGTATATCCTTCTTTGTGGTTGGAACTATATAGACTCTAAATAGAGTGTATGATTCTATTTTTCTATATAATAATTTTCCAATATATATTGTATAATTATTCTAGATGATGTTTGTTTAGTGGAATTTTCCTGAGACCATGTAGGTTGGGAATCCACTATGTTCTTGATCCCACTATTGAAGTGATCAAGATATGAATGTTTGTAGTACTTGTTCCTTGGTTATTAAGATGTTTTCCATGATCCGACCATGGAATTTTTTCTATGTTATAGATTTAAACCCATAAAATTCAAACCTCTGTGAATGTTAATTCTGGATGTTTATTGGTTGTGACCATTCTGTACACCATTAGTAGTTTCATGAAGAAATGATATGGTATGAGTTTTTAGACAAGATTTAGATTTTTGTGATTATTTATTTTTGGGACTCAAGTTCAATGATCATAGAGTGTTTGGGGTTTTAGGTGAATTTAATTTGGTTTATCCAATGGGTGACCTTACTGATTTATCTTATGTGAGAAGTGATTGTTTTGGGATGTTTATTCCTTTTTTTTGAATTTGTAGTTCCCTGTGTATGATGCATGTCATTAGTTGTGGTTGTTTGGATTGTTTGGACATGGATGTGAATTGGGTATATGCATGAGTAAATAGGTTGTTTTGTTTTTTATGAAAAGTTCTTAGGTTCTAGTAGGTTGATAATATGTATTTAAATCACAATGAGATAGTCCTCTATTATATTATCCTTGGACTCCACTAATATTGTTACAAATCCAAAGGTTAGAGCCATGTTTCTTCTTGTAGTGAAACAATTTAGGGTGATTTATTTCTTTGGTTATTTTTTGATTTGATGTTTTTAAAGGACCGTCTTCTTTTTTCTTTGGACATTATTTTGTTTTAGGGTCTCTCGATTGGCATTTAAGATTGAAATTCTTTTATATAATTTGATCCAATTTAATTTTGGTAGGTTGTGATTGGTAATATTATATGGTTTTCAATATTGATATTTGGAATTTTGACTATTTTAGTAATTATATTTCTCTCGAAGTGGATTCCCAAATTATTTCATCATTTTAGATTATTTATAAATCACAGGGAGACTTATATTTGGTATATATTCTTAAGAATCTTTTTTTAATGGCTATTTATTTGATTTTTTGAGGTTATTGGTTTTGGTTGAGAATTTTGATAGCCCATTTGGTTGATGGATCATGATTACTATCACCATTATTTTAGGATCTTATCAAGTATTTCCCAAACCCCACCCACTATTTTTGTTGGGTGTGGAGATTTTATGTTTTCATTGTACATTTATTTTACCTATAACATTATATAGAAGTGGTATGGTTGGAATAATTGTAATGCCCACACATCACATTTGTTTTATATTTTTTATTATTTTTGGATATTTTTAATTTTGTGATTGAAACATTGGATTTCTAAGAAATTTTCATCTGTTTCACAGTTAGTGTTTATAGGTCAGAGGAAACCAGGTGAAATAAAAAGTTAATAAACATTTGTTATTAATATTTTCTTAGATATGTAGTCTCCAGGAGTAGTCATTGATTTGTGTTAAACCATTTGAGTTTATAGTGGAAACCATGTGAGTACATTTGTGCTTGGATTAGTGTTTCATGACTTTTAAATGGTTTGGGACAACCATGAGAGAAATCATTTGTTCTTTTGTAGTTTTTGATATTGGGTCTTGAATAGTTGAAAACTATTTTGGAAAACTGTTTAGAAAAACCATGCAAGTGTTTTTTATTTTTCCAGTGTGATCCACATAGTTGGTGCATGGATTACCAAATCTTCAAGCCAAACCATTTTTCTTATCAAGTTATATAAAAAAATGAATTTATAACTTTCTTATTACTAAATTTTAGTGCCATGGCCTTCTCCACTCCCCCAATTCATTTTATTGAGGTTGGGGTGTGCATGGGAGCTTATTCCCTACATTTTACATGAATCTCAAGCATATTTTAAAACATGAATGAGTGGGTTTCATATGGATATCCCGTACATTCCTATTCAAATATTCATTATTTTCTCCATATCATTGATTTTCATTCTCTCACAAACCCTTGCCGCTATATGTGTAGGATTTAGGGTTTAGAATTAGTTTATATATGAGTATTTGATTGTTTAGGGAATGTTGAGGCTTCTTCTTTTCATGGGTATGAATTATAGAATTAACGTGATGTGTTTTGATGAATATACTCTTGAAATTAGATAAGTGTTTTTATTTCACTAATATATATTTAATTATATGAGTTTTTTTTATGATTTAAGAATTTTTGTTTCTAATGTATGTATATATATATATATTACCCCTGATGGGTTAGAAAATTGTTTTCAAATTGTATCTATACATGGAATGGTCTTATCACAGGCTAGGTGTTTATAAAAATGTACAAGTGTCTCTTTCAAAGTATATTATGAGTTTCAAAGTGGGGTTTGATGCTGGTTGATTTTAAATAGTTGGGGGTGTATAAAAGGTATATTTTTAAAAAGGGGTGTTTTTGACTTGATTTGAGATGTTTTAAGACCCTTTGGTCTTCATGATGGTTTCATGTTGTTTTGTGAAATTTTCATGTTAAGTTTTCATTTTTAAATGGTTGGTAATAGATGTTCTCAAAATTAAGTTTTTTAGGTGTTGAAATGGGTTAGAATTCCAAGAATGTTTTCAAAGGCCCATTTGAAAATTATTAAAAAGAGTTTATTTGAAATTGTGTTTACCTTTATTATAGAGACCTATTTTTTATTTTATATACATTATATATTATGGCTATATAGGGGATTTTTATTATTAATGATTATACATGTTGGAAAAAGGGTATGTTTTATATGTGGGTGTTGGAGGTGAGATAAATTTTACCTATTTTGATTTAAATATTGATTTATGTGATGATATTATGGTGTGTTTGTATTCTAATCTAATTTTGTTGACATTATAGGAACCCTAGGTTACCATATATATTGGATGGATGTATTTTATACTTTCTTAGTGTGTATATGATAACTAGTGCCTTAGGAATGTTATGTCCTTCTTGTAGTTTATTTTATTATAAGTTTCTTGAAAGGGTACTCAGAGTGATGTTCTGGTTTCACATAAGGGGACCCTCGATAGAGTGATCCTATAATGTTGTCCAAAATCATTCATATTAGAGACTAAATTATTTCATGTGACCCTTTGATTCCTTGGAGGATGATATAGGGGATCCTGATGCACATACCTTGTTTTTATACATGAGAATTTGATTTTGTTACATGATACCATTTATTTATGTGTTGTTTTCTTTTTACCCATTGATATCTTGGTTCATGTTTTGTTTATTCCTTATTATTTATTGTGGATTTAGTTTACTTTAATAACAATTTATAAACTATTTTGAATGTTTGTTTTCTTTAAACTAATGATGATGTTTACTTTCAAAATGGAATTCGAGAAATTTTTTGGTGAAAAAGGAATAAGTGGTTGGTTTATATTCAAATTTGATGGTATATTTTTATTTATTAAAGGTTATTTTAAATAAAAATTTTGATCTATTAAATAGGTTTAAAATTATGGTTTGAGGAAAGATGATTCTTTCTTTTTTTTAAATATTTACAGTATATTAAATTAGATAGAATAAATCTTTTAATGTAATATTTATTTTACTCATGATTTCTCATGCGTCAAACCTATTTTATAAATTAGGCTCAAACTATCAGTTATAGAATTTATTATAAAATTAACTACAAAAAATATTTTTGAAATCATATTGGGAATGTTTGGTTTACATCCTATATACACAGTAGTGTGTTTGTGTGTGTGAAACTTTTTTTGTTTTATCTTTGGTGCTTGATAGTTTATCCCATCCAGTGATTGTTATTATGGTATAAGGATAGATTAGTTGGGATATTGTGAGTTACCACGTGATATGTGGAGGGGTTTTAGAGTTGTTTGAGTTTTATTATGTTTTTATTTTGCGATGTTGTTTAGAAAAATTCAGCAGTGTGTATTTTATCTTTTTATCTTTCTCAATCTTTTTATACTATACTTTCTTTTTGTGATCCAGTTGTTTGGTTTGGAATGATTTTTATTGTATCATTACATGTTTTTATTGCTTCAATATTTGTACCTGGATATTTTTTATGAATAAATTTACACTATTTGGATAGGTTATGCTGGATTATCCATAATTTACATTGATTTTTAATTTATTTATATGAGGGTGAAATGGTTTCCAAGTGTTCATTCTTAATACCCCAATACTAGTTTCTAATTCATGGGGAGTGGTAATTCCCTTCAGTCATAGTAGTAGGTCTTCTCTTGTATTTTTTCAATTGTTTCTTGATAAAATCCATCAAAAATGGTTTCAGAGATTTGGTTCATAACAGATACTAGGATTCTAAATCACTCCATAGTTACTAAGGTGTCTCATGATAGAATAGAGATTATTATTATTATTGTTCGAACATTGATTGTTTGTTATGAGTAGGTTCTTGATCAGTACCTTTGATAAGGATGCTTAAGTTTCAATGGGTAGTCATGATTTGAATTTTGAAAAGATATTCTTGTTATATTGAGGCATGTGGTAATGGTGTTTGATCCTCGCTAACACTTTATGAATTTATTTAAGGTCTATCCTTGGAGTTTTGATGTGAAAAATAAAAAAGATCTTTAGAACAATGAGGTTATATTTCATGGATAGACAAACCATGTAGTTACCATGTGCTTGATTTTAGAGCGATTTTAGAAATTATTACATCATTGGTGTATGGGCCATAAGAAATATATCTAAGTTAACTACAACTCTGTATCCTTTTATGTATTTTTCTTTATACTTATTGACCCTTTATAATAATTTGTTTTGTAGTGGGAAAAGGACCACATGTTGTCTACTGAAATTTTGACGAGGATCGGTTTGATTTTGGCTAATGTTTATAGTGTTTTTTCTTATGTTTGTGTTATAAAATTTATGATGTTTGTGGAAAAAAAATGTTTCTAGAAAAATGTTTTTGATTAGAAATGAGGCCTTGGGGATGTTTTGTTTAATGAACAGGGTATTTAATGTAATTTTTTTGAAATTATTGATTTCATAATTAAATTAAAAAATTGTTTTAGTTTTAAAACTAATTCATGATTTTTTAAAATATTTTTACCATCACAGGGTGTGTTTTCAAGAGTGGTTGGTTACAAAATATTTTAAAAGGTAAAGTGTTTAGGAAATGGTAAGTGTATTTTAATGTAAATGTTTTGAAAATAAAGTAGGGTTTTGTGAACGTAGAGTATGCTATTTATTTCAAATAGAGATTAGGGTTTTTTGAAGCAATTTTATATGTTTTGATGTTCCCTTGGAGAGTTGGGATATTAAAAATAAGCCTAATAGTTTCAAATGGTATAGTTTTTTAAAGAAACATGTGTTTTTTAAAATTGAGTTTATATTCACTATAGAATGTGGTAGTTATGTAATGACCCTTAATTTTATTATTAATTTTGTTTCAAATAGATATAATTTTAAATAGCTTGTTTCACATGCAATATTGAACTAAATCAAAACCATTATACTTTAAAATTGTTATAATGAAATATTAACATCATGATATATTTATTAAATTAGAATTTATAAATAAAACCAACCACAACGCGAAATATTTTGTTAAAAAAAATTGATGACATGAACCATTACAATTATTCCTTGGAGGATCACCTATCTGAGCTTGGAAAGGAGGTGGTATCACTTGGTTTTTCTCTAGAATAACCCCAATCCAAAATCTATGAATTATGATTGAAGAAAAATTATTTTTATAGAAGTACAAGATCATTGAAATTTATATGAGATCTATGATAGCTGAACTACCACCCATGACTGCAACTATATCATAACTTATCCCAAGATCTTACATAAAAATATTGATAGGTTATTTTTGAAGAAATTAATAAGATATAAAAATTTGATTATTAATTTAATAAGATACCTATAAATTTTACATTTCATCTTATAAATAAAATTAATGTTTTTTGGATAGTAATTCATTGATAAAATTCAATAGATGTAGCTAAATTACTGATAAGAACATTTTAGATATTTTTTTCGAAAAATAGATTTTATAAACCATATTTTAAGAAAATAAATATATTAGATAAAATATATTTTTGAAATGAATAATATATTAACACTAAAATATTTAATAATTGATCAAAAATATGAATACGAATAGTTAATATTTAAAAAAATAATTTTCATTTGAAATCCTTATTCATTATATTTAAATGTTATAATTTTAAACTAAAATTTAAAAATTTTAATTAAAAAACAAAATTTATTTTTTCATTTATAATAACAATATTATCTTACTTTGTTTTTTTGGGATTTTTTTGAACACATTGATGTTTGGTTGAATAGTATAAAATGCATATTTTAAAAAATAGATGAATTTAATGAAATTGTCATGATTATATAATGATTTTAAATTTCATGAAACCTTTTTTATGTAAAAAATATATTTTTTTTAAAATAATGCATTTAATAATTTAAATTGGAATTTATAACACTCATGTTTCACATTTTGGAAACATAAGTAATATTGTATTCTAATAAAAACTATTTTTGGTCTATTTTTTTAAACAATATCTGAAACGTAGAATATTGTTTTTGAATAATTTAAAATAAAAATAAATATTATTTGGTTAATAATAATAAAAATTAGTTTAACAAAAATAAAAATTTATATTTTTAACTTAATCATAATTTTTAAGTATAAAGAAACGTTTTTTCTGAAAATGGTTTATACGAGTTATGTAACCTAATATTAAAATTAATATTTTTCAACCTTATAAATTATATAGAAAATAATGAATTTATTATCAGAATTAATTATTTCTAAATTATTTGATAAATATTATTTTATTTTAATGCATTAAAATTAAATTAATTACTTAAAAAACTAGATACCTCAGTAAAAATGAAAAAAAGGAAAAATTGAAAAATCTATGAGTAAAAAACATAAAAACATATTAAAAATATTTGAAAATGTTTGGTTGAGGATTTATCAACCTTAAAATTTCCCAAAATATAATATTTTCCATCATTGGATCCACTTGACCTTTGAATATTGACTTTAATTTTTTTATTACTATAAAAAAGAAACTCATCTCCCTTGTAAAAGGAGTCATTACCACCCTACATATAGTCACACCAAAAGCCTTATATATTAAATTAAATACTTCCCAAATAATTTCCAACACTCCTAGAATAATCCTAGAAGTTTTTTATTCTCAAAATACCACCTCTAAAATCCTTAATCCAGTTTTAAAGGATCTCATGCAAAGGGTAAGGTAAAATTCTCAATTATTTCTTTTTTCATTACATTAATTTATTATTATACCTTAAAAATAGAATATACACGTTAAAAAATAATTAAATAATGATTATATGTACAATAAAATGTTATTTTTTATGAGATATCAATTTTCTACCTTTATCACAACCATTTGCAAAATGAAAACGGTGCTTGTGTTATGTGCGACTACCAGATCCAAAAGTGACATGATCCATTTGTTCATAACCACATTACATGAATGGTAAAAAGGGGGGATTTAATGAATAAAAATTATATTTAATATAATATTAATATGATTAGAATTTTAACCAATTCCTACCTTGTTTATATTCTATAGAAAATCAAGACGATGTTCATTTATATGTGCCGACTAACACCTTCACAAAAGAAGGTATTTCATTTTTAATCTAGGATTTTATTCTTTATAAAAGTATATTAAAATATGATTCAACACCTTAATATAATCTAAATAATATAATAATACTTATGTAATAATGATATTATTCAAAATTAATCACATTTTAAACCATACCCACCGATCGATTTTAGTATGTTCTTGTTTGGGTTGGTTTGACCACCTATGTGAACAATGCTATAAATTTATATCATGAAAGATATGGAAACATAAAAATTTTACTTATTATAAATAAGTTATAAAATAGTTTTTTATGGGTTTTTTAAATTTATATTAATATTTAACTCATTAAAATTATAATAATTTTTTCATAAAAAATTACAGAAACAAGATCTTCACTGACTTGTTCTTCAAGAATCATGACTAAACTTATCCTAGAATGAAATAATATATTTATAAATAAATAAAATTATATATTATTTTTCCATGGATTATATCACAATTTTTAACTTGGTATCAATAAATGATCATCAATAGAAACACTTTAAGGCATAATAAAAAATAATAAAAATTACCAACAACTAATGCGAAAAATGAATAGTAACTAATAAATAAATATAAAAAAAATTATAAATGAATTATAAAATATTGATAAATTTTAATAATTTTCTGAAACAGTTGATTATGATGGTAATATTTATGATATTAGATATTAAATTTCTTTCATGGAAGACAAGTATAAATGTATGCGGTTTTCTTGACTCAACTTCTTTTCTTGAGTTATAATGATTACATTTTGTCTATGGTTTTGAAAGATGGTTTTATTTTATTATATAATTATATTATGAGGACTTTAATAATTCTTTTCATTATTGTTATATTAATTTATTTAATTCTATATAAAATTTTATGATGTTATGAATAATTATCATTCTCAAAAAATATGATCATCTTCTTCCATGTCAATATTCACTCTTCATGACAATGTTCTCCATTAATATTTTTCAATACATATATGTTTTATTTTTGGTAATCCTAAAATTTATCCTTACATACAAATTAAAATTTTAATGTCTTAATTATTGAATATTATTTTTAGAATTAAAAATTTTCAAAAAATTGCACTTGAACTTTTTGAAAATGACATTAAAAGTGTAATGTAAATTTTTATTTTATGAAAAAATTAAAAACATTTTAAAATGACATTTTATGGTTTCACATTCATTTTCCACTTCATATAATGAGGTATTGTCAACTTGGAAGGTTATTTTTTATGAGTCACCCTTTAAATTCCTTATATAACCCACTTTTGGGTGATTTTAATTTTTTGTTATAAGATAATCAAATTCTAGGAGACATTTTATGTGATATCGTTACAAAAATGTTTTGAAACCCATTTTATTTTCTTGGATTCTTTATAATTTATTGAGTGATTATTTTCAATAAATGGATGATTAATAGGTGGGGTCCTATATTTCTCTCCCATACATTAGTTGAATGTTTAATTCTCAGGAGTTATGTATATGTGGGAATAATTCTGTTTGCTCGCAAGAATTGGTGAATGTGTTTAACTCACGAAGTTGATGTATACAAGGGCGAAATTATATTTTCACACTAAGCGTGGGTGTGAGTGAGTTTCTCAAAAACATGATGTTCTCATTCCTTATGTTTGTTCCATAGTTATTTTTATTCCATGTTTCCATGAAATGACACATTTTATGTCATTCTATAGATTATTCTCTATGGATCATGTTTATTATCTCATTAATCTACACGCGTTTTTATAATGTCCCATAAATTTCATAGATAAAAATTATATCCTGTTAGATGAATATTCACTAAATAACATAAAAAATTTATGACAGAACCATGTACATCTAGTGTATTTAAAAAATTGGATCATAAAAAAATGGTTCAAAAAATATCTACACCATCTCCCACATATTTCTTCATAACTAGCTCATTTTTATTCATATCATACATAATACATTCATAATATACTGGGGAAAATAAAAATAAGAAAGGGAAATCTTAGATGATTAGTAAAGTTATAAAATGGATATATCAATTATTATATAAGAATAACATTGGAAAAAGGGTACAATAACATAGAAATAACATTTAGAAACTATACTCTATATATGAAAGATTATAATATTTAAACATATAATAAATGTTGTCAGTTTATAAGACATGAATCCTAAAGAAATGTGATTCATTTGAGAATAGCACTAGTATAAGAAATGAAATTGTGTAATAAACATAAGATTAGAAAGTAATTTCCCAATTTTTCAAGTCCCATTGCATAAGATATCATATTGGAATGGGTTTACTCTTCCAACCATCATACTAGAAAATTTTCTTTACCGAACTGGGTTCAATCTCTATTCCATCTATTTCGTACTGAACTTGGTTCTCTCCCCATTCCAGTCCTATATATCACGTGAGATATAAATATTTACCTAATGCATTGGAGGGTGATATAGGTACCACCTATAATATAATTAAAATAATAAATATGTGTTCCACAAGAACAAAAATAATTTATTATATTGATACCCAGGTGAATAAATAGGTTTTATAAACATTTCAACATTGCATAAGCCATGGAAAAGTAATAGGATTCATAAACATCTTGTCATCAATAAAATAAACCGCATAGATAAAAAATATGTATGGTATTATTGAATCATATCCTAATTAAAGAAAAAGTAACATATAATAATGTTGTCTTTTATGGAAAATTATTTTGAATGATCACTTCAAATAATTCTTCAAAAAAATATCCTTTTGATTTTAAAAACTTTTTTTTTTTGAAATGCCCCAAAATTACAAAGGAAAAAACTTTATTTGAAATGAAACATTTAAGTTTTTATATTAATATTAAAATAATTAAAGAATCATGATAGAGGGTAAATCCACTCTTGCTGTATAAGTTAAAAATACATTCATTCTGTATTTGTTTTTAGAAAAGTGACAAAGTACATTGTTTGGAAAGTGATAAAAATATTCCTTTCAAAATATTTTGTAAAAATTAAAACATTTAAAAAATGAATATAAAATTATTTGAATAATAGAAAAAAAATTAAATATAATTTATAAAAAAGGACTCAGAAGATATATATTCCCCAGCAGATACTTAAGCATAAAAAATTCCAAATAATGATGAGATTGTGAAATAAACCCTTACATCAAGTTGTGCATTTATTTTTTCATGTTAAAACCTCTTTTATAATAAATACGGATTTATTATAAATTTCTTCCATAACCATAATTATATCATACCATGCATTATTTATTTATAACATCTTATCACATGTTTATTAATAGTTTGTTATTAAAATCATTGTTTTTTGTGGTAATTGCTTCATTTCCAAAGCATGCTTCAGTTTCGTAGTCTTTGTCATAATACATTAATATTTGGTCTCATAATTTAAAGAATTTTAATCATGGTATAAACATAATTTATAATAATTATATACATATTTATGATCATTTATAGAAAGTGGATATATAAAAATTGAATTACCCTATTCATGGAGGCGGTAGGTCATACAAATGCATGAATGATGTTTTCATTTTTCGATTGATGGATTGAAATAAAGGTAAATAATAATTAATATTTATATAATAATTATAATACTGTATATATATCATATATATTAATTAATTCAATAATAATAACAACCCATAATATATATGGATGAAAAATGTTTTTCATTGCTACGTGGAGATGGTAATCCGTATATACACATGAGCGATACATTTACTTATTTCATAATGGAAACAATTATGTATAATGGTGTATTAATATTTATAATAAAATTTAATAATATTGAGGATATTAAATATATTATTTTATGATAAAAATAATATATTTTTAGGAGGTTAGGAAGAGTAGAAAATAGAAACTTACCAGTTAGAGTGATTACCTCTTCTTTGAAATGTCTCTTTTGGATCTTCAATAAAGGGATACAGGGTTGGTATTTTGAGAATAAAGGACTAATATAATGTGTATAGGAAAGTGGATTAGATAAATTGTTGGTGTATGGTCGATATAGAAGGCTACATGTGCAGTAAATAAGGGAGGGATGAGGATTCCTTTTATAATTGAGGTGAAGATCATTTTTGAAATTTCACAAAAAATTATATTATATTAAATTAATTTAATATTCAAATAGAAACAAATTAAAATTTATTATAAAATAGGATAATATAATTTTTTAATCAAATAAATCAATATATTTTAGATAAGTTCTGGTTTATTTTGAACCTTATAATTTTGATTAACCCCTAGTAACCTATTTTAATTTTATTAATGATTATAACCTTTTTAATATTAAAAGTTTTTAATTTTTAATTATATGGATTAAATTGAACCATAAATGTTCAATTTATAACATTTTAAAAAATATCATAATAATTTTAACTTTTTAATTAATTTTTTGGCTTCTAAATAATTTAATAAAATATCAATACCATAAAATATCGTTATTCTCAATTTATATACTATTCATTACTTTGAATTTTAAAAACATTAAGACAAATTGTAAAATTAGAACCATATATATTATTATAACCCTAAAATGTTATGGTAACAAATATAATTTTTTAATTACATTAAATATTTAAAATTACTTTTTATATTTTTAAAATAATTTATTTGATTTTTCTATTAATTGAATAATTATTGCATCAGTGTTGTGTAAGAAATTAAGGTAATTATTTATTTCTAAAACTTAAAAATAAATTACCGTAATAAATATAAGTATATTATATATTAATGTAATATTTAAAGTCAATCATATCTTCTGGATAACCCCAAATTAAAAATATTATAATTATTAAAAATAAGAGTGTGTCATTTTGTCACTTTCTTTGATTTTAAAAATATTTAAGCCAATTTTATGGAAAAGTGACCATTAAATAACTAATTTTAGAAACATACGTGTTATGGTTAAATTTAAATTCATCCAATAAGAAATTTTATGAAATTTTATGGCTTTATCACTTCTGTTTAGTCCAAAAAAACCCGTTTTACCCTTTGTCAAGGTAATAAATCTTATCATAATTACTATCAATAATGACCAAAAATAAAGATGGATTAATTTCAAAATTAAAAACTTATTATGTTAAATATTTAATTCAAATTATCTGATTAAATAACTATTAATTAAATAAATTAAATTTTAATTATGTGTGTAATGTTTTACAAAAACATCTTTTTTTATGAAAAATACATTTTTAATCCCAAAAACTAATTTATTCTTATCATAATATTGGTATTTTTTTAATGTTTAAAATAATTAACCAAGTAAATAATATATAAATTTAATTAAAATGATTCAAAAATATTAATTTTATATATTTATATAAAATTCATTGCATGTATAAAACAAATTTTTTAGAAAAACATCTCTCTTGTTTTAAAATATTTTTTTGTTATAAATTCTAATAATTTTATAACTAATTAATTCATTTTATAAATGAATATTATATATATTATTGATAATTTATTTATCAATACTAATAATATCTAATATAATGGACATGAGATAATAGAAACATAATATTATACGGTTCTTTTAAACTCAGTGTTGCAGGCAACAAAAGTTGTCAGAGAAATAACGTTATTTAATGAGTTATATTTAATAACAATATTGGGGTGTTGTGATTTTTTAATGGTATATGTTTTTTGTTTGAGATTACATGTCCTTATATCATAAATAATAAATAATTATTATTATTTAATGTTCCTTTTAATAATATATATCTACCGTACTCATGTATTCTCTTATGATTATGATCTAACCCTTGATGAAATGTTGATGAGTTTTTCCCTTACCGAGAATTTCTAATATCAC
Organism: Viscum album; assembly: GCA_963277665.1. Lineage (NCBI taxonomy): Eukaryota > Viridiplantae > Streptophyta > Magnoliopsida > Santalales > Viscaceae > Viscum > Viscum album. The sequence goes on from OY728126.1 coordinate 981,995,642, forward strand.
CATTCTTATGTTTAAATAACATAGGTTATGAATATTATTTAACATATAAGAAGTATATAAATGTTCTTTTGTGGATAAATTATATATAAATGTCAATAAGTATTGTAAAATTATTTTATTATATAGTTAGTTCTCAATGACACTAAACCATCTACTCTTGGGATTGTGTGATTGTCATGATATATAATTTTCATATTATAGAAATTATGTAATGTAAATAAACTTTTATATTTGGTTGCCTATTATTGTATAAAATATTGTGTTTAAATAATTCTTTTTTTAAACCAGATCAAGTGTGTGGGTCTAGGGTATCTCAGTTGGTATTAGAGCAGGTTTAGTTATTTTTAAGGAATATGATGAGGGAACTTTATTGAGAACCTGAGGGATAATTCTAAGAATAATATGATCTCATAAAGTTTTGGTAAAGTGTATATTATACGTTTTTCCTATTAATGAATTACAATCTTTTTACAATAAGTGGATCCAGGTTCTTCAACAGATGCACCTACAGGTAATAACCCTTAAAGGGATGGTTGGGTATTCAATTGATCTTGATCTGGTGGATGATAATGAGGATTAACATCACACCTAGTTTTATACATTTTGGGTGTATAATTTAGTGACTCACATACTATTTAAAAACCATTATGGATGATTTAATTATAATTAGATGATGTACTATATAACAAGTTATGTTTGAGACCCTAATAGGAAAATGACCATGGCCATCCTAGGTTAGACAATTAGAGTTATAAGTTAATATAATTATACCATAATAGAAAAAAAATTATAATACATTGAAATTATGGTGTCATTGGAGAAAAAATATTAAGATTGATTTTTCATATTTATATGATCAATTAATATTCTTTTATTGGATATTAGCATAACAATTTTGGTTTTTTTATTTTGTTGGAATTAGGATCATGATGCTTTGAATGTTATTCCTTTAGAAACCCCTATACCTTATATAATGACCATTAATTTTAATATATGTTTTACTCTATGTAATTAAAATATGTTTAATATATTCCCCCACACAAAAAACCATACCAAAATGAAACTATTATATTTTTATACAATTAAAACAAAACCATTGAATTAGTAGGTATAAAAAAGAGTAATCATGTCATGATCTGACCCACCAGGACCCCACCTAGGTTGGAAGCATGCTGAGAATGGAACCCCAAACTAGAATCCAATATTACATTGGATAGAGATAGGCATTGAGTTGTAATATAACTAAAATGGTGTTCTTTAACATAATGTAACTTTACATATGCACACTGAAAGCTCCATGAAACAGTGTGGAGGTATAGGAATAAACTAGAACATATAGAGTATAAACCATGTTTTCAACAACCTCTTGGTAAAAAATCAAAGTACATTAGTGTAATATAACTTATAATAAAAGAAAAAATAAACACCAAACTATAAATTATGTCCCAACCTGATATTAAGTGGGAAAAAAATACCACTCAACTAAAAAACTCCAAGATCGGCTACCGAACATGGTTATCACCTCAAAGTACTACTACGATTCTCTGAAGTCCGCCCTAATATCACTATTATCTTCATAAGACCCAACACATGTAGGTGAATCCCATTTAGAGATTATTATATACATACTTAGTAATATTCCCCCAAAAATGATAATGGGGGAATATAAAAGGCAACGTATAGCTCAACCCATAAGAAAAAGGGTAAGAGAAATCCAATGTCAGATATGCTAAAAACCCATGTGAGAGAAAAAATGGATCTCTATATCCACAACCATCTAAGAAAGATGATTCATCCTTAAAATCCCTTTTTACATCTTCAATTCCTAACACCACACACAATCTCATAATAATATGAGTGGAGAGGCCTTCACTTTGTTATTTTTCTCCATAGTTAAGGGAGAACATACTCCAATAGAGGACCCACAGCCCATCGAAGCTCGATGAAGAGGGAATAACACTCTATAGATAGAGGTCCCACACCATCTTTAATAAGGGGGATTACATAATATACCTAGATAAAGATTATGGGGGACCCATTCCCTAGAATGAAAAGAGAGCACCAGCCCAAAAAACCCTGAGAGGATCAAACCCGTTCAATTCCATAATATATGAATTGCTAAAGGAAGTGCCCAAATAATTATTCCTCATTTCATATCTATGATTCCAAAAATGGCCACCATCACCTCCCACAAAGAAAACTGTTCAGGTTAGGCTACCCTTTGTAAATAATTTGAGTCTCTATGAAGAATATACACAAGGTAGAAGTTTCTGTAAAAAGTGCATAGATTGTATATAGGTTCACATAGTGTGTGTCTATGTCCTCACTTGTATATGGATTGGATAGACATGTGTATATTCTAATTGTGTATATAGAGTACACTAAATGTCTTATAACATCAGGGTATCTCCATGTCCTCCTAAACCATTCCTAGTTACTCGATCCCATGCCCATTTACTATGATAAAGCCCGTGTATCTAGTTATACCTGGGTACCTAGTGCTGCACATGCACATGTAACATAAGGGAATATGTCGAGTATCCAGTATCGAAACACAAGCTGTGTTGTAGTCCAACATGACATGTGATATTTAATTCACATAAAACCCTATCTAACATAGTTAATTGACTACATGATGTGTGTTCTTAGACCACCCATCATGTATGTGAGGTTTTAAAAAAATAAAGTCCTCCATGCATCGATCCAATGCCTCCACCGCAAATGGATCTTCGACAAAACCACCTAGGAACTTGGATATTGAGTTTACCACACTTAATCCAACACCTATGTTCAGATTCTAGAAACTCAAACAGGGTGTGGAACATCCCCATTGCCCGAAACTACCACTTTCCCTCACCTATGGACAAAAACATGTGATCCAACCTCCATTCCAGGTCTCCAACACCCCCATCCTGCATCACACCATGATTCATCTGCAAAACATCAATTCACATGCCATGCACAAATATACTTTAAATACTAAAACATCTCATACATAAATATTACATCTTAATAGATGAATATTCATCACATTACATAATGATACATGCCAAAATATTTTAGGATGAGTGACTTTGAAAACATTGAAAAATAAAAAACTCGTCCATAAGTGATATATATCATCTCCAAATATGTTCTTAAAAACTAGATACCTTTTTATACATATCATAAATAATACCTTTCATCATAATCCGGGGAAAGGAAACATAAGAAAAGGTGATCTTGGATACTCAGTAAGGGTAAACAAGGGAGATAATATAATATCATTTGAATAAGGGTATGGTAACATGTTAATTATATTTGATACCATCGATAGCATATCATAGATAAGTCACTTTAGTCATAACATAAATATTGAAAGTTCACAAGACTTGAATAATAATGTAATCAAAGGACATGAACCACGAGAACATAAAATTGGTATAAGGAATAGATTTTTATCTCACACATAATCATAGAAAATCATTTCATTAGTAGTAAAAGGATAATTACCAAAACTGTTATAGTGGAATGATTTCAATCCCAAAACCATCATATTAGTTCATGTTCACTAATGAGACTATTATAGTAGATGAAGTCCATTACTGAACTGGGATCACTCCCTAATCCATTCCATTTTACCTCATGAGATATCAATCTTCACCCAATGCATTGAAGGGTTATATAGGCCCCACCCATCATATAATGATATTGATATATACATGTTCCAAATGAATATAAAATATTAATCATATCAGAACCCATGAAAATAAATGGGTTTTAAATACATTTTACCCTCTAATAACCCTTATAAAATAAATAGGTTCCATAATAATTCTATCATTCCATCAAAACATATATTTTTGAAAAACAAGTACGATTCTTAAACATTTTATAATGATATAACCTGTAGAAGAGAAATGGATTTCATAAACCATAATTATTAATAAACATAAAACAGATATAGAATTAAAAAGAATGGTATCTATAGATCATATCCCAATTAAATCATATTTAACCTGATATGTTTTCATCTTAGATGGGAAATTATTTCAAAATATCACTTTGAACATTTCATGAGGAAAATAAACTTCCATTGAAAATAAATTTTTAAAACAAAACATTCATAAAAAAATTGGAAATCATTTTATTTTCAATTAAAATTAAATAAAATGAAGGAATCATTAAAAAATAGTGTAATGATAGTGGGAAATTACTTACATTCCATACATATTAAAATAAATATTTTTTCACATTTCTAGTAAAAGCCAAACAAGATTTGTTTGGAAAATAAAAAGATGATTCCTTTTTGAAAAATTTTGTATAAATTCAAAAATGGGTAAAAAATTATTTAATAAATCATTTAAATAATGTTAAAAATATTTTGGAAAACATTTTTTGAAAATATAGTTTTCGAAGAAAATGTGTTTTCGACCGAAGAGTGAAATAAATACTATTTTTCTAAAAACATTCTTTTTAACTCTTGAGTACATAAATATAGAAAAATGACAGGAAAAAATGTTTTCTCATAAAATAAACATAATAGAATAAAATTCATGAAGTTATTGAGAGATGGATCATAATAGTTTAATCATCAGAATCATAATCATAAACAATCTCGATAAATGATGAAATTGTATCATAAAACCCTCACCACTTTGGTAATATTGAATCATTAGCCACAATGAAAGAATAAAACTAAATAAAACATGAAATATAATGATAAAAAATAAATTCATTATATTACAAGTCAATGGGGTTGTATATACACCTCAAAGAATAATAGAGGTGTATAATGTAACATATGTCTCAAAGAATTAAAATTGAGAAAAAAATCTCTTACCTTGAGTTCCTCTTACCTCAAAAGTTCTCTAATATATTGTATAAAAATATAAATTTATTATAAATATATTATAGTAGCATAATAATATATATCATATCATATATGATATACTTATACCCTATTATTACATATTTATTAACAATTCCTTGTTAAAATTGTGATTTAGGTAATGACTGCTTTGTTTTTTACATATATTTTGATTTGTTTTTTTCTTATTAATTTGATCAAGATTTAATATTATTTAAAATGTTAATAATGGTATAAATATTATAAATATTACATATATTTAGTATATATTTATTTATAGTAATATATAAAATTTAAAAATAGCAAGTGAAATACATCATTCATGGAAATGGAAGGCTATACATATGCATGCACATAGTTTCCATTTCCTTGATGGATGAAAAGAAAAAAAGTTAATAACATATTAAAATTATATAATAATTTATATTTCATACTTATCACATAATTTCATTTAATTTATGACTTATTAAATTCAATGCAAAATTATAGTGAAAAACGATTCACATTACTTCGCAAGGCAGTAGTTTTCCGTACACAAAATTGTCATTATCCTATCCCCTATAGAATAGAAAGTAAAAAATTTATATGTGGGGATATATTTCAAGAATTATATTTATGTTAAAAATATAATACATATTCATTATATCCATCATTATACCCAACCTCTAGAGTTGTTTATAGAAAACATGTCACATCAGTTCATAATGTGGTAGTCTATCGTACACACGAGAGACATTATCATTTCACATTATAGTGGAGAGGATATGGATGTAAGTCATGATCAGAGAACAATAGAATCTATTTATATTCAATATACCTAGGTTATTATATTATTATTGTTTAATAATATTTTATAGAGGTGGAGGAAGAAATAAAATAAAAATTCTCATTAAAGAATGTTATCTCTTATTTAGGTAACCTCTTTATGTTTACACCAAAATCCCTACTAAGTAGGATTTAAAATAAAACTAAGGACTCATGAATGATATTATAGAATTGATTAAGGTATTTTGTTATGTAATGTCTGAAATAAATGGTTTTGGAAGTATTAATAGGAGAGGGGATTGGTGGTGTTTTATATGTTGGGGAGAGGACATATTTGGTATTTTTTAAAAGAATAATGTGTACCCATGTTTTTATTATGAATAAAAGTTTGAAAATGTGTTATTCTCGAATCATATAGGTTATAAGGTCAAAATATTTCTATAACATGAGTTTTTCAAAAGTTATTTGGTCATTTTATCCCTTATCCTTTTATTTTAACCCCTGGTGAACTAATTTTTATTTTAACTATGGTGAATATTTTTTACTATATTTACTCTCAATTATGGGAAAAATAAGTTAAAATTATTAGATAAAATATTTTTTTTATGATTAAAAGTATGAGATAAATTTTTTCAAATTCAACATATATAAGTGTAATAGTTTAATTTAATATAAAACACACAAACATGATGAGAAAAATGTTTTCTAAAGAAAAATGTTCAGAAGTTATAAAAGTTTTTATTTCAAAATTAAATATAAAAATGACTATAATGAATAAAATTGAATTAATATATATATAATTAAAAAAAATTTCCTTTAAACTCCTTTTAAATAAAAAATTTACCATATAAATTATTTAAACGAAAAGGTAGTCTTCAATAAAAATCAATATTATTCACTATTCGTCGAAAAATTAATCTTTTCGGAAAAAAATCCCAAAAAATTCACCATATGATATTTTTAACATTATAATTTGAGAAAATATAGTTTATTTTATTAAAATAATTTTCTAAAAGTTTAGAAAATTAATTTTATTATTGTGCACAAAAATAAATATTTTTTTAGATAATAGTAATTTAAAAATTTATAGTCTTTAGTGAAAATTCTGTATTTTTGTATAAATATGTTTTATTTATATAAAACCATTATAATTAATATTTTAAAATTACATAATAATAATCACATCACTATGTTTTAATATCTAAGTTATAATGGTCATCTTTAAATAATAATATTAATAAAATGTTATTAATTAATAAAACTTATTGTCCTCTAAAACACAAGGTAAACTCGGTGTTGTGTATAACACAATCTATCAAGGAAATTTAATTTATTATAAAAACAATTAATAAGAACTTGTGGTGTTACATTCTACCCCCCTTAAAATTAATTTGACTCTTGAAATCCATGACGCCAATATATAAAAATGCAGATCTTCCTACCTCATTATTTCTTCATGCTCCTATATAGCTTCTTCAAACTGGTGGTTTCTTGACAATGTTTTTACTAAGGGAGTTGTATAATTTCAGAAAACTTTCTCTCTATAGCCCAAAATATCCACTAGTTATTCCCCATAAGAATCATCATGATCTAGTGGTATGAACTATGAAAGATACATTGAACACATCATGTACTTGAGAGATATTTGGTGGCAATACCAAATGATAGGCTACCATCCTTGATACGATCAAGAATTTAAAAGGGATAAATATACCCATGGAATAGTTTTCCCATCATTCCAAATCTCATTACCTTCTTCCATGGATAAATCCTTAGAAACACTTTTTCTGTAACCTCAAATACTAAATCATTATGGTGATTATCTGTAAAAATTTTCTACAGACAATGTCATTCCCTTACGCATTGATGAATGGATCTAACATTCCCTTCCATTAATTTAGCGATCTAAGGTCCCGATATATTTCCTTCCCCAACTTTATTCTAGTATATTGGAGCTCTACATTTCTTTCAATAGAGGGATTCATCAGAAGACATCTAAATTGTTGATAGAAATATATTATTATTAGAAATATCAACTAGAAGAAGTTATTTATCCCAACTACCTTTGAAATACATAGGACATGATCTCAGTATATTGTATTGGTTTTGAATTGTTCTATTCGACTGAACATCTATCTAATGATGATATACAATGATGAAAATTAACTTTGTTTCCAAATCCTGTTCGATACTTTTTCAAAACATTTAGATAAACCTCATATCCTAATTAGATACAATAGAATGTCCTACTCCAGTTATTATAACCATTTCCTTAATTTATATCCTATAAATATGATCCAAATAGAAATATTATTTAATAAAAATGATGTGTGATGAATTTTTAAGGTGATAAACTATAGACCATATAGCATTATTCCCTTTGGACCTTTTTGGGAATCCGACAAAAAAAATCCATATTGTTGTTTTCATATTTCTATTTGTCTATGGGAAATGGATATAACATCCCATTATAATTCTTTCTCTCCACCATAAATTTTTTACTTACCAAGAACCGATATAAAAACTCTAAGATATATCACTTCATGTTATCCCACTATAAGTACTATTTAAAATCATTATACATCTTCATACTTCTAACATGAATAGAGAATGAGGAACTATGAGTTTCCTATATAAAATCCTTCATTAAATTTAGTATGTAAAGAACTAATATATGGTTTCTGAACCTTATCATTCCATCATTATAAAGGTTAGACATAGAAACATTTCTAACCTTATTTCAAAACTCTATGTCTTTATTTTGTTCCTATTTAATATTCTCTTAGATAGATGGTTTAATATTAAATAGAGCAAGATTATATTTCTCACCTTCAATCACGATTTCCATATTCATCCTTTGAAAATATAGAAATAGGTTATATGTGGTGATCCTTATTATGGAAAAGCTAGCATGATCCTTTCTTCTCAAAGCATCTGCCACCTTGTTCTCTTTACTAGGGTAGTGATGTGTTAAGTAGTCATAATATTTAATCATCTTTAACAATATTTTGTGGTGCATATCAACTCCCTATGTTTTAATATATACTTTAAAAAAAATTATCGCTATATATATCAAAATTTTATTCATAAAAATAACACCTCCATATGTTTAATGTAATAAATTACTGTAGATAACTCCAAATCATGAGTTGGATAATTTTTCTCACAAACCATAAATTTTAATTTGGCATAAGATATAATTATGTCTTATATATAATAGAAAATCCTAATCCCTTATTGGATGAATCACTATAGATTAAAACCCCTTCTCCGCAAAACAGTAATGTTTGCACAATTGCAGTGAAAAATCTTATCTTCAATTCCATAATATTTCCCTCATATTCATATATTTTGAGGAACTTAGATCCCTTCCATGTTAACATGGTTAGTGTATTACATAGTCATCATAAATTATACACAAACTATTGATAATAACATATTAAACCAATAAAAATATGGATCTAATTCATTTTGATTGGTCTGGGCCAATATTCAATAGCCTCTATTTTTTATAGACCTACTAATTTACCATCTCTTGAAATCATATGTCCCTGAAATGAAACCTTTTATAGAAAAAATTAATACTTTGTAAATTTTACATATAATTTCTCATTTTCTGGGGTATTTATTATAATTTTCAATTGATCTTTATGATCTTACATACTCTTTGAATAAATAATAATATTATCTCTATAGACTATCACAAACTATTCAAGGTACTCTTCAAAAAAAATATTACTTAAATACTTGAATATAGAAAGGGAATTAGTAAGACTGAATGGAATCACTATGTATTTATATTGTCTATACCACGTACAAAATTATTTACTGGATATATCATCCATCTAGAACCTAATTGATTAAACACATAATGGAGGTTATTGATGGAAAAGTGTTGTTCTTAATGAAGTTGATCCAATTGATCATCAATACGGAGTAGGGGATACTAGTACTTGATCATGAAATTGTTCAAATCATCATAATCAATGTGTAGTCAAATAAATTAATATTTATTTTTATAAAAAATAATTGTTTCACCCTAAATAGATACACTTGTCCAAATGAATCCCTTGTGAAGGTTCTTTTGTAGTTTATTTTTTTTATTTCTACCAACCTAATTGGGGCCATTACATAGGGAGTATTTTAAATAAGTGTGAAAACAAGTATGATTTCTATTAGGAACCCAACTTCACAATTTTGTGGAGATAAATGAGACTAATCAATAAAGACATCACAAAACTACCATAAAATAGGAATATGAGTGACTTTTATTTTCTCTCCAATAATCTAAGATAAACTCCCCTCTTAAATAGGAATCCAACCCATATAATTTATGTGATTACCATGTGATGTTTTTTATCATCATCACACTAATATATAACCACAACTTGATTTGGAATTTGAATTGTGACATCCCTTCCTTAGAAATTAATTTTTTCTTTAAGTAGAGAAATGAAACCCAATCCTAATATAACATCAAATTCAACTATACAAATAATTACATGATTTGTAGGAATCACATTCTCACAAACATTAACTAGAGTGGAATCATGTGCATGAGATGTGATTACCATAACATTGGCTTTTTGTCATATAATTCTACATATAGTAATTCGGGTGACCTATTGATACCCTTATAAATTTATTTATTTATGAAAGAATAGGTAAATCCATAGTCAAATAAGACATTAATAGTTCTAGATTTTATGGTAAGTGTCCTGTTCACTGCGTCATTATTGTACCCCTCATTAGGAATTGTGATCACATGAGATTTTCATTCATCTATCAACATAATATATTACCAACATTGATCATATACATTGACATTTGGATTTTGGAAATGGTTATCATAATTCCCATACTCCTTGAATTTGAAATACTAGAGTGTGGGTGGTGCATTCTTGTGAAGATTTCTCATTATTCATATCATTAGTTACCTCCTCCCCATAAATTAGACATTCTATTGACTGATGAAATTCTATTCCACACAAAAATCATTTAACAGTACCCTTAAGATAGTTTCTTCCATGTTTTATACCACACTTTAAGCCTGATGAAAATACCATCATTTTCTCTCTATTGTTTTTAGTGTTTTATTTGAAATACATCCTTCTTTTATTATCAAAACCAAGAGATTAATGGGTAACAATGATCTCATATCCCACCTTGAGGGAATATAAAATGATTTATTCATGGATACTAAAGTCCCTTTTGATTAACATCCTTTAGAACTTGATTTTAAGAAACTGAATAATCGATCGACCATAATTTCAACATGGATGAAAACGTGAAAAGCATACCTTGTAAGACTTCTAAAATTTGCCTAATAGGTACAAAAAATTCATCATCCTTCTAATTTATTACAAAGATTTACTTACCTATTTGTTTATGAAGAATATAAAGGAAGTAATTATTGAAAAATAATAACATAAAATCATCCCACCGCATAGATTCAATCTCATCATGTTTCTTTGTTTTTAGGAAGAGAGTTTTCCATTGATATGCTTTTCCATCCAAATGATCCATAGAAAAAATTATTTTTTTTCTATTCTTAAAATTGAAAAATAGAAAATATATTTTCATTCGTATTGAGTAATTTCATAGAAACAAAAAGATCTGTAGAACCCCAAAAAGAATGTGTAATATTCCTCCTAAAAGACACAATATAATGTTATTCCCCCCTTTACTCATTTGGAAGTTCAGAATTACTAATGGATTGGGAATGTTCCATGAGAATAGTAGTGAGTTTTTTCTTTCTAAATCCCATAATATTTGGATACCTAGGAGGATAATCTTTGAATTTTCCATTTCACTAAGCACCAACATGATTACTGTAGATTCTAGCCATTGAATAAAACAAAAAAATCATTGTGTAATCACCAATAATCTTAGAGAGGAACCACATAATGATGAAAATCACTTACATGATGTATAAATATTGACATCTTATTTTTAATATTTGAATCCTTAGGTTTATCATAGTTTATTCAAAGTCATTATCTATTTAAATCCTTCTAGGTTTTTCATAAGGATTTTTGTGAATTTCCAATGCATATCCCCTAGGAGTGTCAGATGAAGTGTGTAGAAAGGCCTGTTATCATGGTCCAGGTGACGATTGAGTCCATCTCAATACACCCATTTCAGAGTTATAACCCAAGGTACCTATATACCAGATGCATATCCACTTTTAGTATCCTTACATAAAAGTACTTTCTTGGAAACCACATGTTATATCCTTTACTATAATTTTAGTACATTTTCCTATACTTTGACTCATCATCAGACTTATCCTTTAACATATCCTTAGAGATCTCACTAATGTTTTCTCATCCTAGTTTCCAAAGGATAACTAAACTTTTATTTTATATTACTATAAAGACCCAAATTTATCATTGATAAATATTATATCATAATAGAGAAATATTCATTTCATAATATAATGATATATTCCAGAATTGTCTAGGTCTAGTTCCTTGGGAAACTTGTACAAATAAATAAGTGGTATATAATTGAGCTACATCACCTCCCACTATCTTCTTCATAACTAGAACCATTATTAGAAGTATCATACATACTATATTTCATCATAACATGGGGAATAAAAACCTAAGAAAGGGTGAGCATATATTTCTAGTAATGGTAAACAAAGGAGATATAGACATATCATGATAAAAAGTGTATGGGAGCATGAGAATAAAACCTAAAAACATAAAATACAACATCAAATATCAAAAACATGAGTCATGGAATAAATACAAGTAGATTATAAGACTTGAATGATAATGTATTCAATTAAAATGAACCATGGTTACATAACATTGGAATAATTCATAGATTTTTGGGATAATCATAATCATATAAAATCATTTCCTTAGTAGTTTGAAGATTATTACAAAGACAATCATTATTGAATGGGTTTATTCCTAAAACCATCGTACTAGTCAAGGTTAACTACCATGACTATCATAGAGGATATATTACCTTTAATAACTAGGTTCACTCCCAATTGCAGTTCTGTTTATCTCATGAGATACAAATATATACCGAATTCAGTGGTGGGAGATATAATACCCAACGGTCATATAAAGAAAATCATACATTTGTATGACACAAGATAATAATGATTTAATTATATCAGAAATTATGAAAATAACAAGGTTTCATAAAAATTTCAACATAGAATAAACTATGGAAAATAAATAAGATTCATAACCATTTCATTATTTCATGAAATCATCGCCCATGGAAAAAGAAAATTGTTTCATAATAATTTTTCCATGGTATAACCCATGTAAGAGAAAAGGTTTTAATAAATATCTTGTAATGATAAGCATATCCCATATAAATAAAGAATAATAATAATATCCTTGTATAATATCCCCATTAAATCTTATGTAACATTAAAGGATGTCATCATAGAAGGAAAATGAATTTGAAATATCACATGAAGCATTTCTAGAGGAAAATAGATTTTTTTTAAATAACTTTTTAAAATTAAAAATTCAAAAAATGGAAATAATTTTAATTGAAAATAAACATGAATAATTTTAAATTAATAGTAAAAACATTGTGTGGTCTTGATAGTGGTAAACACTATACATGGAGTATATGTTAAAAAAATATTCCATTCACATTTTTTGTAAAAACCAAAAGGGCCATATTTGGAAAATGAAAGGAAGATTTATTTCAATTTTGTTTGAAAAAAGTAAAAAAGGTGTAAAATTTATTTAATAAATTATTTTGATATTTTTTAAAATATTTTTGATTAAAAATTTAGAAAACATGTTTTTGAAAGAAGAATGATTTTTTTCGAAGTGAGAAATAAAGATGATTTATATTAACACATTATTTAGAACTCATGAGTACACAAAGTGAGGAAAATAATTGGAAAACATGTATTTTATTGAAATTAATATATTATAATAAAATTCCTGAAGTTATTCAGATATGGTTTATAATATTTTCTCATCATAAACATAATCATAATCAATCTTGATAAACGATGGGATAGTATCATAAAACCCTTACATATTTGGTAACACCGAATCATAAGCCTCAATGAAATAAAAAAATTAAATGAAACTTAAAATATGATGAGAAAAAATAAATAAATGATATTAAATTTCAGTGGGTCTCTATAGAAAAATTGTAAAATAATATAGGTGAATCACATAAAATATGTCTCAGAGAACGAAGATTGAGAAAAAAAATTACATTACATTGAGTTTCTCTTTACTAGAAATTTATCTATTTTTATTTATATTAAACATAAATATTATATATATATATATATATTATAGGACCATACTCATATATATCATATCATATGTGATGTACTTATACCCTTTTATAACCCTTTTACTAATATTTCCCTGTTAAAATTATGTTTCTGGAAATAAATGCTTTCTTTTTTCATGTATATTTTGATTTTTTATTTTTGATCCTCTTACTTTGATCATGGTTAAATAATTTTTAGAATAAAAAAATAAAAATATCATATATATTCAGTATATATTTATTTTGAGTAATCGATAAAAGTAAAATATAGAAAATAAAATACACCATTCAGGGAGAAGGTAGGTCGTACGTACGCTTGAACGCTATTTCCATTTTCTTGACAGATGATGTGAAAGAAAGTTAAATAATATTTTAACTTCATATAATAATTTATATTTCATATATATATATATAATACTAATTAAATTTATCCCTTATTACATTCGATGTAAAACATAAGTGAAAAATGAATCATATCACTTCGTGAGGTGGTAGCCTGTCATTCACCGGATCAACATTAATATATCCCCCATGGAATGGAAATTAAAAAAAGATATATGTGATATTATATTTATAAAATTATATTTATTTTAAAAATATCAAACATATATATTATGTCCTCCATCATACCCGACTATGGTAGGTGTTGATGGAAAATGTCACATCTGATCATATGACGATTGTCCACTGTGCACATGAGAAATTTTATCATTTCCACTTTGAGGAAAGGGGAGATTAATTTAAGTCATGATCATTGAATAATAATATTATTATATAGATTATACTAAGGTAGGTATATTATCATGCTTTGATTAGATTCTAAAGAGGTTGAGGAAAAAATTAAATAAAAATTCTCTTTCCAGAATGTTACCACTTCTTCGGGCTACCTTCTTAAGTTTTTAACAAAAGACTTCATATATTTAAATTTTTATCAAAAAAATAATTATAGTGTGATTATATTAAATTAAGGAAGGTTTTTTTAGTTATTGGCGGAGCTAATGGGTTTTGGAAGTGTGAAGAGGAGAGGACAGGGTGCGTCCTCTTATAAGATGTATAGAGGAAAAACATGTTATTTTTGAAAATAATAAAGTATACGGAAATATTAAAAATTCCACAGAGCTCCAAAATGGTTTATTACAGGACATTAGAGGTGATTTGGTCAAAATATGGCAAGACCATGGGTAAATAATATTTACTATTTCTGCTATTAATTATAGTCAAAAGAATAATTCTACCTTATTAGATAATATAAATTATAATGATTAAAAATATGGAACCCATTTTTCCAAATTCAACTCATATAAGTGGAATAATTTAATTTAAAACTAATCCCATAGACTTGATGAGAAAGTAGTTTTCCAAAGAAAAAATGTTCAAAAGTTTTAAAATTTTTTGCATAAAAATTAAATATGAAAGTAATTAAATGACTTAAATTGTTTCAATAGATATAAAATTTAACTAATATTAATTTTTAAATAATTTTAAACAAAAAAAATATTTATAAATTCATTAAATGAAAATGAAACTTTCAATAAAAACTAGTATTTACCACTATTCATTGAAAAATTAATCTTTTCATAAAAAATACCAAAATTTCTCCCTAAGATATTTTTGAATTGATTATTTCAAAAATAGATTTTATTTCAAAAAAATTATTTTCTAAAATTTATTAAAAATTATTTTTATTATTTTTTACAAAAATAAATAAATTTTTTTTTTTGAGAAAATAGTCATTTTAAAACATATAAAGACTTTAACAAAAAGTAAGAAACTTTTTATCAATAATATTTTTGAAAAACCACTATAATTAGTGATAAAAATTTAGTAATTACTATTAATATTTATAATTTTAATAGCTAGGTTTTAAAGATCTTGTTAATATGATAATATTTATAATATATCGTGGTTTGTTAGTACGAAGTGTTTCGTATAACAAAACATAAACTCAGTGTTGTATGTAATGCAAGCTATCAATGAAATTTAATTTATTCTAAACGTTTAATTAATAAAAACATTGGGTGGAACATACTCCATGAATCTAGTGGTCTAATTGTGCTCGAATCCATCCCATAAATTTTTTATTGTTGGCCCCGTGGGCCAATGAATGATAAATTTGAATAATGGTGGGGGAAAATAGAATGAAGTGAACAACACAATTACAAAGTGTGATCTCATAAAATTATTTCATAATGTATAAATTATGGTGAAATCAGGGTCACAAAAAATAAAATAAATATTTGGTCTTATGTGAAGAATGGAAATTCTATAAAATAAGAAGATATAAGAGAACCATGCTTAACAAATTAATGGTTACAAATCGATGAAATAACATTCCCTACCTTATGTTCAGATCAATCACCAATGAATAATATTTTTCTTTATTTTTCATTTGTGAGATCGAGAAACTTTTTTGGTGAAGAAAATTATTTTTCAAAATGGTCATCGCTCCTTGATTAATTTTCATTCGTCAACTAATATCCATGACTCCACTAAAATCACCCAAGCTTATATGAAAAACCTTAGTGAATTTTTAATGATTAATATATAATTTAGAATTAAATTTTGGGTTAATTAATTAAATTAATTAAATAAAATAATTAATCACATAACTCACCCATTGCTGGTTTCCTCAAACCTAACTTCAAACGTTGTCCAACTTTATATCATGCATAGGGTAAACCTATGTTTCTGAAACAACCATGGTCTCATATTTTTCATATGAGGTCTTGATCTAAATAAAACTTTTTATTTCCAAAAAATTATGCATTTGATTTAATATATATTAATATTTTTAACATATTAATTTTGGGGTCCTTAGACACCCAAAAACCACATTGACTCCAAGAAAAAATCTTGATATATATAGTGAAATAATCAAAGAATCAAACTATAAAAACTAGAGTTGTTAAATTCGCCCATTATTTATAGATTTTCAACCTGAAAATCACCATCAAAAGAAAATGTTGGGGTTATGAGCCAACATATGTCTCTCATGCTCCCAGGAGTTACCCTTCCCACTCACATGCTTCCAAATAATTCAAACCAATGATATGGTCTATCCACATATGATTCTATCATATCGGTCATTGTCTATTGGTTACTCCATAATGGTGGATCCATTCTTGATATCCATCTCACCCTAGTCAATAATGTTTTTCAGGTCATGCATGTATCTCCTTAGCTATGAAAGATGGAAGATTTTATTCAATCAATCCAGGTTTGGGGGAAAGGATATGCAGTAAGAAACCTTACCAACCCTCTATAGGATGTCGAAAAACCAAATGAACCTCATGGATAATTTTCTTCCCTAAAAAATCCTCTAAAATCATATTATTGGAGAGACTTTCTGGAAAATATTTTCTCTGAGATTGAAATACGAAGGAATAAGACGTCGATCCACATATGATATATATTGGATCTATGTTTTCCTCATACACTCATAGATCACATGATCCTTCTCTGTTATTTTCTAAACTATCTTAGGCCCAACAAGAGTTGTCTCACCATTCTAAGTCCATCATAAGGGTAACCTAATGGGTCACAAATATTAGTCCTTGAAAGGTTCCATAATGATAGTGGAGTGATATATTTTATTATAGGAAAAACCACCAATGGTACTTTATCCTCCCAACCCTGAATAATGTCTTACATGAAAGATCCTAATATATTCTCCAACACCGAGATAGTCTACTCAGTCTATATATCCAACTGAATGTGAAAGTATATACTTATCTATAACTAGGTCATGCAATCATCTTACTATCCTCTCCATAACATTGAATTTATTCAAGAGTCATAGTCTGGGAAAATCAACACGGGTAACCCATAAATCTGTATAATTTTATTTATCTATATTTATAATTTCTAAAAACTCATGATTAAACTCTACTAAATAAAGGAAATAAGTATGCTGACTTGGTGATCTGGTCAATAATAACCCAGATAACATCATTCCCTCTAGATATATGTATAATCCCTATAAAAAACATTGATATGTCAACCTAATTATATACTAGGATTGTAAAAGGGTGATTGAAACCTGCTAAAATTTTATGTTCATCCTTTACCTGTTAACTTGTGAGACAATTAAGAAGGAAACTAAGACACAATTTTCCTCATGTCAGTCCACCAAAACTACCACTAAATATACTTGTACATATTTTCTACACTCAGATGTGTATCCAAGAGGGGTTTATGAAACTCCCTTAACTCATCCTCATTCAACATAACCAAAACAACCATCCATCCTTGGAAAAGGATAATGTGATCCACTTATACAAAAAATCCATCTCGTGAATCTATTAAGGATATAAGGACTTGCAGAACCTCACAGTCAATGTATCAAAATTGAGACTCTTCCAAATGCTAAACACTTTGTGGATTCACCTTCATCAATAGAATATAAGATACACCCCTCTTCTCTACTAGGGTCAGCTAAAATACAACAAACCTCTCAGATACCTCCTCTGCCAAGAGATAATGGTATTTCCTACTAATGGAATCATCAACCGTGTTTTCTTTCCCTTGATTATAAGATATCTCGAAGTCATAGTATTGTAGGAACTCCAACCATTACCTCTATCTTAGATTTCTTCCCAAGACTTAGGTGGTCTGAGTTAACAACAAAATAATCACCCATAGGATAATGCATGAACATCATTCAAGAGAGGACTACTATGGCCAAATATAAATTGTGGTCCATTTAATTATTATTATGGTGTGTCAACTACCTAAACCAATAATCGATCACCATCTACCTCTGCATAAATACACAACATATACCATCTCTAAAAGCATAAAAAACATCGTGTACTCAATGCCCTCATTAAGAAGTATCAAAATAGATTCAAGGGTAAACCTTCACCTTATCTTCTTGAAAGATCTCTAACACTACTTAGTCTTGGAAAAAAACATCCCTTTCCATATAAATGAATTAAAAGGAAACTATATCCAAGAAATTGTTTCAAAAAAACTCATACAATACCCTACCAAACAAACAAAATTATGAACCTCCACTACAATCTTGGGTGGATACAAATAAACCACTATACCAATATATTCTAAATCAAAATATACTCTGTGATCAGATTTAAAATGAACCAGCTAATGATCGTCATAGATCCAAAAATAACTCTTATAGATATTAACATATAGTTAGTGCTCCAAGAGAATGTATAGGACTATCCTAAAATGATATTAATGATCCTCCTCTGAGGGACAGTATATGAGAATGTAGTCGACGAAGAAAAATATGAATTATTCTATGTATGGATGGAAGATACATGTTATAAGATCCATGAAAATAGAAGGTGAATTATTCACACCAAAAGGAATCGCTATGAACTCATAGAGCCTATAGTGACATCATAATTCTATCATTATAGAA
Organism: Viscum album; assembly: GCA_963277665.1. Classification (NCBI taxonomy): domain Eukaryota; kingdom Viridiplantae; phylum Streptophyta; class Magnoliopsida; order Santalales; family Viscaceae; genus Viscum; species Viscum album. The sequence continues at coordinate 982,014,919 of OY728126.1, forward strand.
TCATCTTTCGAAACCATAAACTGATGGTAGTTGAATATGAAATCGATATTTGAGAACCAACCCACACCTTTAAACTGATATAAAGGGTCATCAACCTTGTTAATGAATAATTTTTCATGATTATTACCTAATTAAGGTGGTAATATTGAAATAATACACAATATTTCATCTTCTTTTATTCACTAAAAAACTAGATTCATCTAGGGGTGACATATGATCTATCAAAACCTTTCCCTCGAAGGTCCTCCAACTTCCCACTTTTCTCTCAAAGCATAGTATGGGTTATTAGAAATTCCACAAAAGATATAGGTATGTACCTAGGGTGAATTTAAATTCATAATTTAATATACATATATATAGGTCTTCCTAGTAAATCTTTGATAAATACATAAATATAATCATACACTACCACTAGAAGATAGATGCATGAAGAGCCCACTGCCCTAAGGGCCAAACATTCTAGCTGATATGTGATTGGTCGTAGTTTCCTACTCATGAGGCCCACCCACTAATCTATATGATATCTCTCATGAACAAAGGAAAATATTATCCCATCCACATGAATAAATATAACTTTAATATGATGATATTATATTAAAGCTTGCACCATGGATAACAAATCCATACCTAAGATGATATCATAAGGTTTCATCGTACTGACCAAGATGCCCCCTAAGAAACTCTATCCACTGAGAAAAAAATCACACTACTAGAGTAATTTGGATATAAAAGATTTAATCCCTCTATGAACCTATAAAAATATCAATTGGGATAAATAATCAACTAGAAGATATAGCTCTCTCCCAAGCAATATAGAGATGATGTATTTAATAATGTTTATGTCTACAAATAATAAAAAATAGTATAACAATACATAGATTATACCTTGAATCATCTCAAGAGAAACCTGGTCATATCTATTCATAGCCTAAAATTGTCCACACCTATAATTACTAGCTCTATGAACCTGGAATGGGCCACTGGATGGAAGTGGTGGAAGTATCTCATAGTGTTGTCATCTACCTGCTACTCCTCCATCTAGAACCCCACCTACTCTTCTATTTTCACTGCCTCCCTATGGGACACCGTGACCACATATATGGGATCCTTGATCATGGTTATACCTCTAATGTGGTGGTATATCCACAACCTTTCTATCCTCCTCCACATGTTCGGTCTGGAAATCATGATCCATGTGCCCTCACCAGTAATAGGCATAACATCATTCTTTTTCTGGTGGAATGGACCCTTTGTAAGAACTCTGTAATATAGATATATGTGTATAAGTCTTGGAATGGGTATGTACCCTATATTTATACCTTTGTGAAATTTTTTTATAGATTTTTTAAAATAATCAACCCCATGATTCCAACTACCATCTACAACTTCATAACATTCCTACGCTAGTTGGCTCTCTATAACCAAAGCCTGCTCTAACACTTGAGAAGAAGCGGGAATGTATAGGGAAATAATTATAGTACATATGTATCTATGAACGCCCTGTTTAAAATTCCACTCTTATATGTATCCATCTCACAATAGATCTATAGAGTAACTTGTGAGGTTTGTAAACCACATGGCGTACTAAACAACAAACATATCAACCTACTACATCTCAAGAAGCTCTAGAAATTTACAAAAGTGAAATAAGAAAGGGTAATGATCATATTGAAATAGATTCTAAAATTCAAACCATTATATTACCACCTAACCATGAGTCTATGTGACCATACACTATCAGCACCCTACTTTTCCAAGAATAAGGACGATCACAAGTGCAACCATTTGATCGGTCTAGGTTTGAATATCCTTAAATACTCTAACCACTACACTGAAGTAATATTATGCTTTCTTAGGGTCCATATCTCTATGAAACCTTATATGTTTCTATCACAAGATATTATTCAATCCACTAATACTATATTTATCAATATCCTATCCTTCTGGAACTATTGTTCATCAATTGGTGGTGGCACTGCTTTGTGCCTGCCTGGAGGAAACTCCTCATGAGTGGGTCCTTTGTAAAATGCCATCTTTTTAAAGGAATGTAATTCTTAAATTTTTGGTAATTTTTTTTTTGTTTTTGACCTTTTTAAATTATTATTGTATAATTTTATTTGGAGGATCTATAAGGAAGTATAAAATGGAGGATGAGTCTATCTACAAGAAAAATTTACAATGTTAATTTTCAATTTACACTATAAATTGTATTCGATAGAGCCCATAAGTTTGATAAGTCCCCATGAAATGGGTATTAACATTTTAAATCCCATATTCACATTATAAATACTTTGAGGCTTGAAAAAAATGGAGGATTTTATTTTTCAAGACCTTATGTTTTTAACTTTATTTCTTTCTCTACCTCCCCTATTTCTCTCACATGCCAGTAAATGTGGATAGATATTATCCTCTATACTACACATATTATTTGAGATATATCTTCTATATGGAATTAAATTAATGTGAAATTTATCATTTCTGATCAAAATCAACAAGTCTAGGAAACCAATTTCTTATTTTCTTGGTTTCCCTCATTGTATTGAATGTTATCTTTGTGTGATCTTATATGCCATGTTTGTAGAGAATCTATATATTTATTTGTTTTCCCTAATTATAAACCAAATTAATGGACAATAATAGATTATATTTCTTCTACATGCCTAATTTAGGTTGTCTATAACTTTTTCCTAAAAGTTTAGGTGATTTTATTATGTCACCATTGAGCTGTATGTTATACCATTCATGCATTTGTCTTAAAATATGTAATATGTTAAATTGATCACCTGGATAGTAAATTGAAATGATATATGACATTATTAATAAGTTGGTGGTTTAAAAACATAATCTAAACTATCCCCGTGTGTGGGTTAGATTAAATGACTTGATGAATTATTTTTCCATTATGACCAAAACAACACTAAGGTGTTGTTGGGTCTACTATGTCCAGTGTGGTGTTTCAAATTTAATTTATGAATTGAGATTTAATATGTACAAAAAAAATATACAAATTGAGTAATTATAAATGAATTAAGTAAAATATAAATGGTAATACCATGTCAGTTTACCCTTGTTAAATTATTTAGTGTCAAGTAGACTTCACTTGGCCTCCTTTATTATTAATCTTTAGTTGTATGTATTAAATGAGAGGATGATTTGATTTAATGTCATGGATTTGATAAAATCCTTCATACCTTCAATAATGGAAATTTTATTCCTAATTGATAATTTGAAATAAATAACCTGATGTTATTTATAACTAATCTAAAATTAAAGAACATGCTGTTGCTTCTTGTGCATCAGAATTGAAGGATATGACACTCTTTATTACTTCATTGAAGTTAAGGGATAAGATGTTACCGGTTGAATATATAAAGTAAATTTACATGGAATTACATATGGTATATAGTGAAATATGGGACATTATGATTTTTAAAGATTATAAAAAAAATATTGTTCAAAGGAATTCCAAAATAGGTTGAAGAAAGTCGTGTTGGATTTGTGTCTTGTGAGGAACCCGAGCTGGTGTAGTTTTTGTTTAGTTAAATTATTCTCATTTTTATTACTACCTTTAAATTGCTTCATTATATACCTGAATTCTATATTGGTCACCATTAATGGTGGCCAACTTATTTTTAATCACACCCTACTCAGGCTGTCGATTGGTACCCAAACAAACATCATGGATGCAGACTAGGAAAAGGGAAAGTGGCCTATTATGGACACTTTACATTAGGTACTATGATGGAGTACGAGATTAGAGGACATATCCTATTAACATGATGATGTTGAAGATATATTTTTTACTTTTTTACATTTTTTATAGAATGTATTGTATTGTATGCCTACTCCTATTTTTTTAACATCATTTTATATATGAGGCTAGATATTGATTGTGGTTGATTATATTTATCTACATGATCTAATTCCATAGTTTATTATTATATTTCTTCTAATTATCTTTTATTTTTATATGAAAAATATTTCAACTCTGATAAGGAGTGTATAGACCCCTCACTATACTATCATAGACCTCCAATTCTAGTTGGAATCCTCTGGTATATAGGGAGGCATGCTTGTGGCCATTTGGAAACCCATATCATGTTACTTATGATTGAACTGAGGCTAGGAAAACACAAAGTTATATCAGAGGTTTACTTTTTACTTATTAGCATACTATTGAGATGGTATATTGGAGACTACAAAGTGTAAAATTTGGTAATGAGCCAGTGATTGGGAGTAACTAACCCATTTATAGGGAAAATTATAAGTTTCTAGGGATGATGCATACTATTTTAATTTGTTTCCATTACATTTATACTAATTCCACCATTGGGTGATGCAGATGACTTGAATCATTTGTTATCATTTTTTATTTTCTTTTACACATGGACTGGTACATGAAGGAGGTATTATCCAATGCATCACTATAGACAGATAGAGACTCCAATACCATGAATATTCCAGGCCATATAAATTTACATACTAGATTTAATTATACTTTATTTATGTTACCTCATCGAAATATTTTTTATTTGATTAATGTTTTTTAGAATGAATGAGATAAATAATTTGTTAATTAAAGTGTTTGCATCAATAAAAAATTTTCTACAACGGTTTATGGTCGTACACTAACTAACAAGTTATGAAAAGTTTTAGAAAAGGACCATTGGCTGTATGGGATGAAACATAAATGGTTGAAATTAAAAGGATGCCAATTTTCATTTATAATGTGTATGGACCTCTATAAATTTGGAATGTTGATCCATATAATTAATCCACGGTAAAATAATTCTTGTAGTTACATGAGTTCCAATTGAAAAATAATAAATATTAATAATTTATAACTAGGGAATGGTAGAGAAAATAAACTAAACCATAATTTATATATAAATATTAAAAAATAAGATTTTAGTTCGTAAATGAAATTTTTTCTGTTAAATGTAGATACCAATTGCGACTTATAGATTGTTTTCTTCTTTAACATTCAATTGAAACTCCATATACCAAAACCTATTCTATAATATATGAGTATATAAACTAGAAATAACATTAGTAGTGGGTGTTGGGGTGTATCTCATGTTCCTTTATAATCCTCTAAGTTCCATAGATTTAGATTTTGGGTAAATAAGAAGGGTAATGACACTTGGATAAAAAGGAATTTCACCTATCATATCTTTTGATATGAGGTTAGTTATGTTATCAAAAATCATTTTGATGTGTTAATTTAGAATATTAAATATATTCCTCCTTTAGGGCCTTGGTTTTAATAATAGGAAGGTGGTGATTTCTATTCTCTATAGGTGGTGGGAAGTATACCATTAGTATTACCTCATGTAGTGCCACTTGTGGAATCTCCTCTTATACATGATTTGGTAAACATTAATCAGTTCAAGAGGGTTTCCTATAGTAAATAAGATTATATAGGGAGTCTTATAACCAGTCCCAACTATGGTAGTGATGATGTGAGGATTTTAGCTATATCATGTACCCAGTTTTTTTGGGGATGATGGCCCTCATGATACTAATTCATGTCTATAGGCTACATTTTATATCTTCAAGAATCTAGAAACACCTCCTTATATGAGGTTTAATCTTGAAGTTTATTTTATTTATAGATCCACCATACCTTGTTGGGATTTCATAAATCTAATATACTGACATCGAGAGATGACCTCACGGTATTTTTGATTTAGTTTCTATGATTACTTCTACCTGGAGATGTAGATATACAAACATGCTCATGAAATTATGCATTGGGATTAGGGTACTTTGTCAGTTATAGACTACCCATCTTACATCACAGAGATCCAATGATTCATTACTACTATCTATGGTGATGATTTTACTCGAGAGAAGTGGTTTCGAGGATGTTCTTAGAAAGTCCATCTATTCCTAGGATAATATATATTTTTACTACCGTATCTGAAATAGTGAACCAATCACTAATCATTGAGTGTAACCTGAGGAAAGATGAAGGTGTGTGGTATCATAGTTCAGTGTTGAGGTAGGGAGTAATTCCATCCAATGGAAGAAATTATCATTATTATATTTCTCACCGATTAAAAATCAATCAAATGTATTCACAATTCTTCCAGTATAAATTTCGTTAGTGTTGGAAGTTTGGACATAGAAGCCATATTTTAGCTAGGATCCAATGGAGTTTAGAGATTTCATTTGGTCGTATCATCTTCAGTGGTTATTTAGGAACATCCCTCATATGGTTAGTGAGAGGGGTTCTTCATTAAATCTAGGTTCTAAAGCTAGATCAACAGCTCCACATCATGTAGGGATCTAGAGTGCTACATGCCATTTAGGCTAAGGAGATAGTCATGGATGACAAATCTAGACTTATTATTTTTAGTTCCAATAGCGTAAACCTACTCAGGGTAGTTAGGTTATTGCACAGGTCCATGTATTAGGATCGACATAATTTTTATAACCTACACCTGAGGATTGGAGTTCTATTATATATATAGTTCAATTTAGAATTTATAAATAGCCTTAAATTTAGTATATGTTTTTTTATACAGGTGACTCACACTCTTTCATATCTTTAGAAATTATGGATAGTATTTGTCTTCAAATTCAGAAATTTTTTTATTAATGATGCTTAATACACCATTTTTAGGTTGACCAGAAAGTGTATAATAATGAATATAGTTTTATGTTGATATTTTGTACAATCATTTATTCTATATTATTTTTTATCCTCGTGATGATAGATTTCGAAAACATTATCAGGATGGATTAGTTAGTGCTCTTTTTTCCCATATCGACTACAGTCATCTTTGTGTATTCTTTACATCACCTTAGGGTAGTAAATATATCCATAAAGTAAAATGGTATGTCTATGAATGTCGATATGGAGTAGATAATCAAGGGATTGGTGGAGTGATATCCCATATTTCAATCATTTTTATGAATGACCAAGGATCACAATTGATTGAATACCATCATATGGTGTATCTTTTCAGGAATTCCTCTCTAATAAATTTTCTATATTATCAAGACAAAAAATGAAGAGTTTACTATTGATCTAGTTTCAGGATAGGAATCAATATATATTCCTCTTTATAGGATAGTTATTACTTATTTCTATGAACTCTAGAGATAGTTATTGGACCTAGAAGCTAATGGTTTTATATGAACCAATAATATAACTTATAGTTCACACGCAATATTCACCAAGAAGGTGTATATACCTCTAATGATATTTTTTGATTAAAAATACTAAATCGTCATATAGTTATGATATGTTACTCTTTCCCTCATTTCAGAATAATATTTTTCACTAGCTCTAAGGAGCGAGTGTCTTCTCAAAAATTGATTTGAGTTCGGTATGTCATTAGTTATGAGTTAAATATTTATATATAAAATGTAAAAAATTTAATAGTTGATTGAATGAGTATTTGGTAATATCATTCAATCTCACGAATGCACTAAAAATATATATTTCCTTGATGAAATGGGTTTTCCACCGTTACATGGATTATTTATTAGTGGTTTCTGTAGATATTTTGGTGTATTCTCATACTCGATAAAATCAGGACGAAAAAATGGAAATAATATTGGGTACACAAAGATAGAATATTTTATATTAAAACCTCATAAAAAACGTTTAGATTTAAAAAATTTCACTCATTGTGTCACATCATATCACAATTAGGGTTGTCTATTGACCTAAATAAGGTGAGAGTCATGGTTTCTTGGTAGTATCCTAAGAACAAATTTGGCATAAAGAGTTTTTGGGGATAAATATGAATTGTAAAATTTTTATTAATAATTTTTCATTAATTTTATAACCTCTAACAATCTTTAAAAATAATGAATTTAATGTTTCTTATTCAGAATATTTTTAAAAATCCTTTTAGGAGTTTAAAGGAAGACTTACCTTAGTGTCGATCCTGATTCTATCTGAACCTGATAAAGGATATAAAGTATATTTTTATATATTTGGTATTTTACTAGAATACATTTTGATATTATAAATTTGAGTCATGGTGTATGGGTCTTGGCATTTTTTCCACATGAGAATAATTTTGTGGCACATTATCTTGAGCTAGCTCTAGTTCTCCTTTCATTGTGTTGTTAGAGGAAATATATATTGGGAGAATGATTCATTGAATACAAGAATAAAAAAATACTCAAATAAATATTTACAGAACATGGACTTAGAATAAAATAGTGATGGTGTGTTTAATACCTATATTTTATCAATTTTGATATTGCCTATATTCCTGGGAAAGGAGACATAGTGGTTGATGCTCGGAGATAGAAGAATCAGACACAACCTGTACTCGAGGATAATTGTGAGAGGTATTTGATTTAGTTACTTTATAAGATGAATATAGAGGTTATGGAGTGTCATAGGTAGCCTGTAATTATATATTTAGTAGGGAAAACTTCACTTTTGGAACATTTTAGGATGAGACAACATTCTAATCTTGAGCTTGTCCCTCAGAGAAAGCGTTTCTTGTAAATACCAATCACCTGGTTAAGATGTAATGAGGTTGAGATCTTGAAAATTTATGGGTGTGTCTTGGTACAAGGAGAAATTAAATAGGAGATAATGTGATAATATCATGCCTCAAAATGGGTGGTATGTCTTGGACATACCTAGATGTACCATGAATTATGCCACTAGTATTGGGGATTAGGTTTGAAGTGGAAGATATTAGGGTTTGTTACTCAGTGCTCCACTTATCATCTGGTAAATGTAGAACATAAATAGCTTGCTATACCATTATAGATGTTACCCATTCTGGGGTGGAAATGGTATTGTTTCACTATTGATTTAATAATGGGATTACCAAAATATCTTCATGGTAGGGACACAGTATGGGTTATTTTAGATAGGATGAAGAAGTTAATTGACTTCTTCCATATTTAGGAGACTTTCATGGTGAATGAACATGGAAGACAATACATCTGAGATATTATATTCCATCATAGAGTTCCATGTGTTGTCTTATTATTAGGGATTCGCATTTTACAACTCAGTTCAGGTAGGGGTTATAGAAGGTTTTGGGTTCATAGGTTCTTTTAAGTATATACTATCACCCATAAACCAAGGATCAGTCTGAGTATACTATAAAGGTGTTATAGGAAATTCTATAGGAATAATTCATTGATGATAGAGGTTTCATGGAGTGAAATATGATGATTTATGAGTTTTTTTATAATAATAGCTTCTGCATGACTATAATGTTGTATCCTTATGATGCCGTATATAGTAAGTCATGGTAATCACCCATGGAGTGTGAGGTGGAAGGTCAGGTCTTCTTCTATGTTTCACCTAGATCAGATCATCGATGAATTTTGATGTAGTGTTAGATATCTCTTAGATTTTTAGGCCTTTCAAGATCATGTAGAGATTCAGTTCGGTAGCCTATCAGTTTGTTTTACATCAGAGGTATTGGGCTATTCTAGATTCCTTCCTTAGTTCACAACTTCATCATTATCCTTCTGACATGTCTCACACATTTTCTCTTGATGATATTGAGTTGTATGTTGACTCTTCATTTAGCTGTATCCTATCCTAATTATTGATCATAACAAGAACGCTTCTCAATATTGGTCAGTTATTTTAGTATGGGTTCTATGGTAGCACAAATGTGTCTATGATAAGATATGGGAGGGACAGTTCTATGTATATGATTAGTCACTGAAGTTATTCATAGATGATGTTTAACCACCCTATAATGGGAAACTTAGGGACAAGTTGTTATAAGTGGATGGGGGAAGTTGTAATATCCTATATTTTTCTAGGCTCATTCTTCCTTAAATTTAAGGATATTTTATTTATTTTGGACCTTAGTAAATTGTACTTTTAATCTTTTGGGGAGGAAGTATAAGGAAGCCGCAAATGGAGGATTATCTATACTGGACAAATTTATGACATAAATTTTCCTCGATATACACCATAAGTTTGATAATACCCTATTAAAGAGGGGTTTACGTCCTGAATCCCTTATTCATATTGTAAATACCGTGATATCTAAAACAGGGGTATTTCCCTTTCTTGACCTTATGAATTTTTCATTATTTATTCCTCATAATCCCTCATTTCCCATGAATAGAAATAGATTTTTAGAGTTCCTCTCATATTTCCTTCACTTAGGATATGAGAGATCTCCACAATATAATATTTGATTCAAGAATAATTTATCATGTTAAATTACTCATGGTAATTATATTACTTCTCTTCATTGTTTTCACATTTTATCTCTCCGTATTTAATGTTATTTTCATGCAAGGTAATAAGAAATATTTTCAAGGATATTTTATATTTCTTCATTTATCTCATTATAACATGAATTAAATGACTATACTGGGTGTGGAGTATTATACATAAATAAGCTAGGTGATCTATACATTTTCCATAAAATTTATGTTTTATATTATGTCATCATTATGCCACACACCATAACATTTGTACACTTCTCTTAAAATATATAATATCTTAAATTGATAACCTCTAACCTGAAATGAAATGCTATTTGACATTGGTAACTGGTTTGATATTGAAAATCACAACCCAAACAGTCCCTTGGGATGGGTTTGTTTAAAATCCTTTATGATTTATTTTTCCCAAATGACCAAAACACCGCTATGGTGTGTTTGGATTCACCTTGACAAGTGATATGTTTTAAATTGAATTTGTGAATTGAGATATGGTATGGAATTTCCCATAGACCACCATAGTACTTATAAATGAATTAAATAAAAGTTTAATGGTAAGAGCATTTCATCAAACCCTTGTTAAATTATGTAGAGGTAAGTGGGTCACACTTGGCCCCCTTTACTATTACTCTTTAGTAAAATGACATAAATGATAGATTAAATTTATTAAATAGTATTTATATGATTACATTATTAATAACTTATGTAATGGACATGAATTTCTTAATTTATTATAGGAAATAAAGTATATATCATTTCTTATTTTTTATTCGAAAATAAAGTACATGATGTTCCTTCTCAGGAATCCAAATTAACAGAAAGGGAATTACTTATAACTTATTTGGTGTTAATGGAGTTGATATTCCTTGTTGAATATATAAAATATATAGACATGACATTCCAAGTGGATTGTTTTTAAATAACGTACATTATTATCCTTCTAATTATAAGTAAATATAATGGCTTAGAGGCATTTTATAATTTCTTAAAGGTAGTCACGAAGGGTTCTCTTATAAGAAAACTGATCTAATGTGGGGTTTTTTAGTTTTTTTTATTTTACTTTTATATAATTACCTACACACTAGTTCATTATACACTCATAGACTAGATTAGTTATCTAATCTATTAGTGGTGGCCTACTGAGTTTTACTAACACCCTGTTCAAGACACTAATTGGTACCTTGGTAGACTTTATAGATATAGGCTAGTATAACGGAAAATGGCCTTATATGGACACATGAATTTCTATACTATGATATAGTATGAGAGAAGATAATTGATCTTGTTTTTGAAAGGATATTGAAGATTGACTTTTTTGTATCTTTTTTATAGCATGTATTATGTTTCATGCCTGATCCCATTTTTTATACAATTATGAAATCATCATTTTTTATATGATGATAGATATTTAAAATGTTTGATTATAATTATATTGATGGTATAATTTTTTAGTTTATTATTATATTTCTTTAAATATTGTTTTATTTATATATCAATACCATGTTCCTCTGATAAAGAGGGTATAGTCTATCCCCAGTACCACCATACACCCTCGCTACTAGTCAGTGGAATTTGTTGTATGGGTAGTTTCTCTTGAGGACATGTGGATGACTGAGTTAGGTTACTTATAAGTGAACTAGGACCAAGATGTCACATCATTGAATTGAGGCCTCATCCTTCAACTGATCATTGTCACGATCCTGTATTGGTATCCTATATGGTTTTCATTATAGAGGAATCCTAAAATATGATAATAAGTACCATATTTATATGATAATATATGGGGATATGAATTATGTAAGACATGAAATTCATAGAAACCAATCCTATATTATGTATATACCATTGGTTCCCTGCAACTGATATCTTGGTATGTTGAGTTAACAAGCTGGAAGTCAGAGGCCTTGTGTATGGATTTGTCAACTATCCCACAAACACTTGGTTCCCTAGAATGAGAGATGAGTTTGAGATACACTGATATTATTTTCAAAATATCAAAAAAAAACCTCACATAGGTCCAACTATAAACATTTAATGGGGTAATGACCACCTTTGATACCACTATGCCCTGACTCGACCACCAAGGCCCCACCTGGGCTAGTAGTATGAAATGTGTGATACCGCAGACCCACCTAGAATAGGCCATGGTTTGGAAACATTCTTCATTTAAGAATATAACTAAAATAAGATACCTTATCCTAAATCACCCCTTTACACACAGACGACAATATTCATGAAATAGTGTAGACACATAAGAATAAACTGAAATATCTAGAGTATAATCCATTTATAAAACAATATATTGGAAATATATCAAAGTAAATTAATATAATACATATTATAACAAGGTGAAAAATACATTCTAAACCACAAATAATGCTCAAACCTGAAAGAAATAGGTAAAATAAAATGATTTTAGTACCTGAATCACAATATTTAAGGCTACCCACCTAACATGACCAACACCTCCAAGTACTACTAAGCTCTTTGATGTCACCACCAATATACCTATTATATGAATAAGAAACAACATGTGTATATGAATAACAAGAAGGGGTGATTATATAAAAAACTATTAGGATTCCTTTGAAATAATAATTGAGCAATATAAATAAAAACAATCATCTCAACCAATAAGAAAAATGATAGGTGAAAACCGACATCAGCTATTCTTAAAACAATCTCATATGAAAGAAAAAAAGGATATATATATATCCAGATCAATATAATAATAAATATTCATTATATAGCTCCAAAATTTTCTTCTCTAATGGCCATAACTGTGTACAATCTCACAAGACTCTGAGTGGAGGGGTTCACTCCTCACTACTACTCTCCACAACTGAGCAAGCACTAACTCTCATGGGGGACCCACTCCCCAACGAATCTCTATGATGGGGGAGTACCAATTTGTATATATAGGACCTGAAACCAATGCATCATGGGAGTTTAATTAATCTACCTATATAATGAGTTTGGTGGACCCATACCCTAGTGTGAAAAGGGAACACCATCCTCAACATCTCTTTAAGGATGAAACCCGATCATTGATATCATCCAACCATTACTAAATGATGATTCATGCTCATAAAACCTCAGTTCATATATCTGATTCCAAAATGAAGTAAACTATAATGTATTATGTGGGAAACGTTTCAAGATATAGTACTCATAGGGCTAAATTTATGTTCTAAAGAAGGATTTTCATAATGTGTAATTTTCAATAAAAAGTATAATGTGTGTACATTGGGTCACATAGCATGTAAACACCACTAGAAATCTGTATTTTCCTCACATGTGCATAGCTTGGATTTCCATGTGGATATAAATGGCATGTACATAGAGTACATGACATTTCTTGTCAATCCGTTGTATACTCGTATCCTCCTAGCCCGTACCCATGTCCTCTAGCATGTACCCATGTAGACTGGTCATTCCAAAGTATATATCCACTCATGGGTACCTAGTAGTGGATGTTCTCGTGTACCCTAAGGGTATTAATTGAGTCATAATCACGAGATCATGCGACATGTGTTATTCCTACATGTAACATGATATTTACCTCAACTAAAACCCTAGCCACCATAGTTTGGGTACGACACAACATGTTCTCTTGGACTACATGTCGTGTATGTATGAATTTTCTAGAAACTGGAAAATTCTTTGTGCTTCCAGAATATGACTCATTTCCATTGGACCTGCTTCAAAAACTATATAGCAAATTAGATTTGGGGTTGATTGCACCCGATCCATCACTGGGGATCAGATTCTGGTCACTAGAACCGTATGGATAATATCCTTGTTACATCACACCACTTAGTTGCCTCACTCCTGGACGTAAACCCACAATACAAGATCAATTATACGGTGAAAACACCCACATCTAATATCTTATTGTGATATATCCCAAAAACCATGATCCTTACATTGTGTATTCATCATCCCTAAATCCGTGAGATAAATTAGGCTCTAATCTGGCCCAACAATTTCAAATCATCGACCCCTTAGTAAAATGATGAATAATGTAAAGAAAAGTGGGGTAAAGGCATTTTAAAATATTTAAAACATCATTAATCGGTGTGATGTAGTCCAAATATTTCATCACATATTACATAGATTGAAATATATTGTTTTATAAATAGAATAAATATTTAGGTTCATGTGAAGAATGAAAAATGTCAAAAAATAAGAAGATATGATAAATCTATTTTTAATGAATAAATTTAATGGTATAAATCAATGAAATAATATGTCATACCTTGAGATTAGATTTATCATTGACGAATAATGGTTCGGTGCCATTGTCATTGCTGAGATCCAAGAACATCATTGGTGAAGGAAATTCCTTTTCAAAATGATCATGACTCCACAATCCATTATAACTCATATATCAATCTCCTCCATTACTCCCTTATAAAAACCCAAGTTTATGTGACTAACCATAGATATTTGTTGTAATAATGAATATATAGAGCATAATTAGGTTCTTATTCTTTATGGAAATAAAAAAAATTAATTATTTATTCACTTAACGCACCCACCGACGGTTGAATCTAATCGAACATCTCACACCGAACAACTTTATATCATGCCTAGGGGAAAACTAAATTCTATGAAATAATAATGTTAAAAAATTTCAGATATGAGGTCTTTTCCAATGGTAAAGCCTTTTATTCCAAAAAAAAAACTCCATGTGGTCTTTATTAATATAAATATTTTTTATATATTAATTCTGTGGTCCTTTGACACTGAAACACAATGCCAAATCTAAAGAAAAATCATATGATATATATAGAAATATTCAAAGGATAAAAAATAGTTATATAATAAATTATAAAATATATTAATACTTATTTTTATATAAATTTTATAATACAAAAAATTACATAATTTATTATGGTGTTTAAGAATCTAAATTTTAATGTGCTTTAATTTTTATTAAAGTAAATTAAGTATATTATTTTTAAATGATTATTTCACAAAAAAAATATAATCTTTATTGATTAATTATATCTTTATTTGTGTTTTATATAAATTAATAATAATAACAACTAGTAGTTTAAAAAGTTATTTTCTTATAAAAATGTTTTCTTATTTTATTTTATAATTTTATTTAAATTTTATATTTAAGAATTTAAAAAAATGAATTTGAAAAAACAAAACATAATATTTTTTATTTATTATTTCAATATTATTTTTATATTATTTTTATTTTTTCTAAAATGATATATTTTTAGGTGAATAGAATAAGATACCATTTTTATAAAAATCACGACTTTTTTACATTAGTAGTATTTAAGTATGACTTGTAAATTTATTTAAACCCTTTATAAGACAAAATATGAATTTTATAGTGAATTTATAATCTTAATTATGTTGTTTTTAATTTTCAAACACATATTGACATTTTATAACCTTAGTTATATTTTTCAACTAAAACTTTTTGATACACTATACATTCCTAATATTAAAATATATTTTTATCAATTATATTAGTTAAATATAAAAAAATTAATTCAATTTTTATATCCATCATTTGAAAAATGACATAGGATTAATTTTTGGGATTTTTGAAAAAATAGATATTTTGATAAATAGTGAAGAATATAGTTTTTTCCAAAAAAAAATGAATTTTATTAAATTATTATGAATTTAATGAGACGGAAAGTTTTCTAAAAACTTTTAATTGATCAAATATTTATTTAATGAATAATTTTATAAATTTTTAATATATTTCTTTTAACTTATAAAACCTATAAAAAAAGTAATATTTTAATTATAATAAAAAATTATTTTTGGTATTTTCATTTAAATAAATATTATTTTGTTAAAATTTGGTGTTGGATTAAGTTGAAATTAAAAAATTTTATAATAAACCAATTTAGGTCAGGATGATAAAATGAATTGATAATCTTCTCCCACAACTAAATTTTAAGTTTATTTTTAACTTTTTCAAAAAAAGTAGTTTTTACACATCATGTGAACTAATTCTAAAATTAATTTCTCTAAATCTGAGAAATTTTAATTTATAAAATGATATAATTATTTAAAATAAATATTTTTAAAATTATTATTCAATTTATATTTCAACTTTGTTTATAAAAATTAGTTTCGAAGTATGAAAGTAGAGTTACCAATATAAGTGAAAATTAAGGTAAAAGTTTTTTAACTTAGTGAAAAAGGGAAATTGTTTTAAATAAATTTTTTTTATTGGATAGACTATGGTCAATTAACTTTATCTCTATATAAAACACATTATTTTCTACTTTTGAATCCAGTTTTATTGAATAATGGAGTGATTTTATTAAAAAATAATGAATTTTTACAAAAGTACCATTTTCTTCAGTTATAAAATGAGACCACCTCCTCTCCATTTATCCATCCATTAAAAAGCCCTGAAAAAAAATTCTCTAATATCTCTTAAAAACCCTCAAAATTCATTTTAATCCTTCATCTCATGAAAAGACCCAGTTATGGAGTCTTTTGTAGTTACCCCATGGAGAATTTCTAAGGGAGAGTTGATACTCTCAACCCAAATCCTCTAACTCTATTATTATTTTACACCTTTCTTAAACATCCATAAAGTTATAATAACAATATAATTGTTACTACAATGAATTTTAATATTACTAATGGGATGTCATTTTTATAATTCCCTCCAAATTCATTGAGAAAAATAAAAACATCGCCATGCTTGTGGATAGACCACCACCTCTATAGATGACATGTTTTGTTTTCCATGACCACATAACATGGATGAATTCAAAAATGAATTTATTTTTAATAAATGATATTTTTTAAACAATTATTATTATTTAATGATAAAATATGACACTCTCTAAGTAAGAATCATAATAAATGGTTATATTACCTTTAACCACCTTAAATAGACTTATCAATACACATTTCATAATTTGGATCTATTTCTGGATAACCTTTCAAAAAATATACGTTTTATCATCATTTAATAATAAAGAAAAAAAACTACTCAATTATGGATATCATAGAGTTATTTTCAACGTTTTTGACCATAGTTAACAAATCAAAAATGTTACAAAGAAATTAAAAAAAACACATAGAGTAACCAATGTAACTAAAACATATTTTAAAAATAAATAGATATTGATGAATGATATATCATAGAAAATTAAATACAATAAATAAGTTTCTCGGGTATCTTTTTAATTAATTTAATTTTATCATTCAATAAGTTAAGTGAAAGTACAGAACATATTTATACTTGAGAGAAGGATTTCATCTCAAAACATCCTTCTTTAAGACACATGTTCTTTTCTGAATATTATTGTATTTAAATTGTGTGAATTATTTCAATTAGATATATAATATAATGAATCACCTTTATTATTTCAAATTCATGATTTATATCTTTCATTGTTTATTTATTAGATTATATCTTAATTTGTAGGGGTTTTCATCTCATTCACCCTTCATTGAAGCATGCTTTGATTTTATACACAAATATTCATTTTTATAGTGTGACTTATGAAACATTATTTTTTATATAATAAATTATTATTCTACAAGTAAAATTCACTTCAATTTATGATCATTCTTTCTATTTTCTACAATTGATGTCTTCCTTAAAACATACGGGTCTTTCAAAACTCAATATGTTTTCTTGAGTTATAATGTTCTCCTTAAGTTTCACCATTCATTCCATATGGTATAACCTATTTCTATATTTATATTTAAATTATTATACATTTATTTTTTATTTAGGAGTTATAATCCTTCTTGAAAATACTTCTATAATATGAATATTTCTCACCAACTTAAACAACAGTTTCCCCTCTCTTCTGTAATTTCCCTTCTCACCAATGTTCTCTTTTTTATTTAGGAAATTAATTAAGTTTTTTCTCATCTAAAATTCCTATTTACATTATAATATTTTATAAATAACAATTTATTATTTTTTATGATGTGTTATTTAAATAGAGGAGTTTAAAACATAAATGTGAGAGATATTCTGGACCTCCTTCCTGGCTTTTCTATTAGGAATTCTATTTCTTTTTCTCTACTTATGAAATATTATACTCATTAAATTCTAGTATATATATATATCCGTTAAATATATACCAAGTAAAATAAACATATAATTCCTTGGCCTATACATTATTTTATTACCCTTAAGAATTATGACATTTATGTAAACCCGGTTTAGGGGAATTTTCCTCCGTTTTTTCTTTTGTCAAGAATCACCCATATAAAATTATATTCAACCCTAAATAAAATCTAATAAAACTCATTATTTTATTGATAAACCTCATGTTTTAATTTTGGTTTTATGGAAAATAATATTATAATTCATTATTTAAAATGATCCTTTACTTATTCCAAAATTTTCACCCAAATTGTACATTTTATATTTCTTCTTATCATAGTTACTTCTAAAGAAATATATATATTGGAACTCAATGGTCAATACCTACATTACATTATCAAATAATAACATCAAAATTATTTAATTCCTTTTCCTTTTGGGAATCCATATGATTTAGATTTGAGTTATGCTAAGAATAAGAAATATGAAACACACTTTCTTTCCTTCAGTTTGAAAACAATTATGGTTTATATATGGCTCATTTTAATCATGTTTAATTTATAAATAAGATTTTAATTATGTGAATAGTGGGATATAAATTATATATCTCTCTAATTTATTGGATAAAAATTTATATCTCATTATATATTTTTTATATATTAGGGAGTGGACCTAATCTGTAACACCCCGAGATTTTATAAAAAATATTATTTTTAATTTTATTGATGTCTTGTGAAGTACGCTACACCAAAAGGATCTTTCACTACACACATCCCTGACTTGTCTTGCATTACACACAATCACGACCTTCCATGATAGCGTGTGTTGTACGCAATACCGGGTTTCACTATACAACGATATGTTATATAAACTAGCCGTAATGAATAGTAACACCCATTCTTTAAAATTTTATAAATTTTATCCTTCGAAATGGACTTCATTTTTGGATTCGGAATATTGAAATTTTTCTGGGGTGAAATTTTGATATTTTTCTGTAAACTTTCAATTTTTGATAAATAGTGAAAACACTAGGTTACTATTTAAAAATATACATTTTATTTAAATAATTATTTATTATATTTAAATTTATTTTAGGTCAAAATTGATACATAATACTTATATAAGTTCATTGTAATTCATTGGAATCATTTCATAATAATTTTAGATATATAAAAATTGTATTGAACATTTCAACGTCTTTTACCCACCTCATAGGAGAATTTGGAAATTCACATAAAACATAATTTTACCGCTTCTGTGAGTGGAATTTCGAAAATCCAAGAGACACGGTTAATATCAAGGACTAAAATGTGGTTCAATGAGATGAAAATAATTTTTGGGGAATAGTAACTTTTTACATTTATTTACCACGGTTAAAAGTAAATAGGGTAATTAAGGGTAAAAATGATATTATTATTACCTGAAACCATGTCCTAATTCTATTGGATAAGAGTAATTCGTCCAAAAAAAACCTTAGGAATAAAATATGACCATTTAGGTCCACTTGGATTAGATTATGACATTTATTATTAATTTATTTAAAGAAGGGTTAAAATAGTTAAAATCAAAGTTTATTAACTAAAACATTTTTAATATTGGGTTATTCATAAGATAAATTAGACTATAAATATTCATTAGAAATATAAAGATATTTCCTACATAATAGTATTTTATTTATGATTTTTAGACATTAAATAATTTAATTTATTTATGACACAATGATGATGCCGTAATTATCTTATTAATGAAATATTGACATAATTAATGTTATAAATACCCAAATAAATGTAATTTGTGACTTTATATAAATTACACAAATTTTCTAGATTAATATGACATGTTAGTATTGATATACTTAACTTTTTTCCAACTAATCATGCTGTTATGATTTTTTCAGAAATCAATTACCAAATAGTGTCAAAATTGACATAAAATAGTTTTTAAAACAAATATTATATTATTAATTGTTATTTTATTCCTAAAAATATAAGGTTCTGAACAATTACATATATAAGGATATATATATTAATAATGAACCACTTGGGGTTTTTTTGGCTTGTTATTGTTAGTTTATTAACCATATAGTGTAAGAAAACAAAAGACACGGTAAAAGTAAAATTATTTAACTTAAAGTTAAATCTAAATGATAAGGTCAAAATTGTAACCTGAACTTGTCTAAAATATATTTTTTGAGAGTATTTCGACCCATACCTACTATAGCTTCAAAATAAATCAATTTTAAGCTATTAAAAACCAAATATGACTTTATTATGAAATAATATTTTGAGTTTTTCTGAAGCTGACCCTCTCCTCCCTTATAAAAAGGGCACCCCTTCCCACTTCTCTTCGAAACATTTTGAGCCTTGAAGCTCGGCCAAACCCTGCCCATTTCTATTCTCCACTTCCCTAGAAAAATTATAGAGGTTCTGGTCTTCTCAAAAGACCAACTCTACTTCCTTAAGAGAAGGCTTAAATGAGGTGCGTCGAAGAAGTGGTAATCTCTTCTTTCAATTCTCTCAAGTTTCTTTCTTCTTCAACATCTTCTTATTTATTTTTTTCATTATAAAGTAATAACATAAGTATCACTCATATACTGATATAGTATTATGAATATGAAACAACCCTATTTCACCTTCTAACCATCCTACGGAAAATGAAATCACCACGCGTGCGTACATACGAAATACCATCTCCACGCCGTGGTGTAATCAGTTTTTCCCCAACCACCTTACATGGATGGGTATAATGATGTAAATAAATAACTACATATGGTTATTGTAAAGTGATATTGATTTTGTAATTTTATACATACACTTCAATAAAATTCCATGATAATGGGAATGATATCATCGCTCGTGCGTACATACGGACTACCGTATCCACGAAAGCGATGAGATTCATTTTCCTTGATTAACCATTCAAGAATGATTATAAAGTATATATAATGAATAATAATGAAATATATGACATAATTAAGCTACTATATTTATGTATACATACACATATATATATATATATATATATTTCATCTACTTACTTCCATTCATGTCAATAAAGAAAGGAAAACAGTGTTCATGCGTACGTACGGCCTACCGTCTCCATGAACGGTGTGTTTCATTTCATTTATCTATCTATTATATATATATATATACTGAATATATATTATATATAAATCATTTTTTACATTCTGGAAGTAAGTAAATCATGATATAAGTAATAATAATATCAAGAACAACAAGTCGAAACACGTACGATAAATGAAACAATTTTACCCAAAACGCTACTATAACATGGAATTGATAAATGAACGGGTAATATAAATACCTAAGTGAACAATATATGATATAATAAAAATGAATATGATTCTGTAATATGTCAATGACATTATTTAAATCATTATATAGGAGGTTCGGATACATACAAAGCATATCAGACATAAGGTAAGGGATAACTTTTTCAATATCATTTTCATCTGATATTGTTTATTCATACGTATTCACTGGGGTTATATTTATCATCCATGTTCCTGTTTTCTAAAAATGGTTTCATGTATGTTTAAAGTCATTTTTACCCATTTTTTACTTTTAATACATGATATGAAAGGAATCTTTCTTTTGTTTACATTACGAGGTACTTTTTGACTTTTCCGGCAAAAGTATGAGAAGAATTTTTTTTAACTTATACGAAATGAAAGAATTTATACGATTTTATAAAGACTGATTTTCATGAAGCCTCCTCCCAAATATTTCATGGCTATTTTCAACAAAATCTCTTTCTTTTAAAAATTGCATTACGTTTTGTGAAAAGAAATTGATTTTGAAGAAGAAAGGATATGTTCCTCAAGAATTCATTTCAAATGTTTTATCAAAACAATTTTCAATATAAGATGACATTACATAATATGTGTATGATTCAAGTATAATGTATCCATGATTTACATGGTTTCACTTTTCTTATGATGAAATATCCATTTGTTTTATATGGATTATGTGATGATGGGATGATGTTTATGAAACCCATTTTATTCTTTGGGTTATGATGAATGTTTCAAGTTTATTTTGTTGCACAAGTAAGAATTATTTCATTATGAGATGGGTGGGACCTATATATACCTCCAATGCATTGGGTAAAGTTTTATATCTCATGATATAGACATGGATGGAATGGTATGTTAATCCGGTTCTGTAATACAGGACTGGAACGAGGATGAACTCGATTCAGAAAGGGACTTTCTCCACTAAGATGGCCTTGGCAGCAATGCCTTGGATACTATGGAAATAATATCAAGTGCTGAATGGTTTTCCACAATTACATGTTTATTACCATGCTATTTTATCCTGATTAATGATCCTTTATGATCTATGCCTTGGGTACATCCAAGATTTATGTCGTTGCTCATGATTTTGATGTTTAGATTTTATGTTCATGTTTTTTTTGCATTTAAATTATTATGGGTTGTTTTATGTTCTCTATACTTACCCTTACTGAGAATTTGAGCTCACCCTTTATATGTTTTCTTTTCCCCGAGATTTAAAGAAAGGTTTTAGGTAAGAAAACAAAAGTGGAAGATATTTATGGGAGATGTTGAAGATCTTTCACCACGATTAGAAGATTATTTTTCTGAGTTTCCAAAGACACTAAACTATTACGATCCTTGTGTGTTTGTTTTCGTTATGTATCAAGTATTCCACAAAAGTAATGTTATGTCCATCTACATCAAGCTTTGGGTCGCTATAGTTGGTACCAGAGGGAGGTTTAGTTAACCTTTGGAAACGATGATGCGAAAACATTAGTGAGATCCCTAGAGATATTTCTAAGGTATGTCTAGGGATGTACCTAAGGTTAAGTATAAGTATAGGTTATAGTCCTAGAAACTATGATAACAATCATGAATAACCTAGGATTAAACCTATGATGTTAGAGATTGAATGTACTCCCCTTGATTATGTTGTTTTTCTAGTATGATTTATGCCTCTCACAAAATTCTTTTTGGGTTTTAGAAAATGGATGGAAACTAGAAGATTCATGTTAATGAAGAATATGATGTACAATGGAATGATATTCTTCATGATCGAGCAAATGAAATGGGATTTGGAAGGTGAAACATCTTTATTATGCCTAATTAGCAATCTCATAATATGATCAATAATCTCAACTTTGGTAAGTTTCTTGACTCAGATAATAAGAGAAATATGGAGTTTCATGATGATCATAGAGGAAAGAAAGTTCAATTTCCCTCATGTAAAACATGTGGGAAGAGGCATCAAGGACAATGTTTCAAAGGAACTGGAAGATGCTTTGGGTGCGGAAAATAAGGACACAGATCTAATAAGTTCAAAGGAAAAGGGTTCAGTTAATACCATGGATAAGGATAATGGTATTTCTACGACATCAAAAATGATTAGATGTTTTAAATATGGAATGTATGGGCATTATCAAAACCAATTCCCTAAGGGAAAATCTCATTAAGAGAATCAGCTTGGTCATATGGGTAGTATTTATGTGGATGATGATTAGGAGACTAAAAATGATATATGAGATGAAAGAAGTGTGGAAGCTTCGTCAATGGTTTAAGAAGGTAGTGGAATGATTGTATGTTTATCAAGAGTTATGTTGTATAGGTAATTTAATGGTAATATGGAATATAGAAACATCTAGGGATTGTTACACTATTGTTTTTTCTAAAGTATTTGAAAGTATATGTTGAATGGTACTGGTAACCATGAAATGTTGTTTAGATATTTTTGGAAAGAAGATTATATGCACATAATGAATGGATAAAAAGGAAATAATATGTTTGATAGTATTCATGAGATCATGATTTTTATACGTACTAAGTGATATCATGGTTTGAGTATACAAAATTTTGGGATTTTGGTATGTGAAAAGTGTTAACTTTTAACTACATTCATGTTTTCTCTAAGTTTCAATGGGTATTCATATTTCAAGAGAATACATGTTTAAGGCCTTCAAATGTTTGGAATGTGACCAACAAGACATATCTTATGATATATGGGGATCAATTATGGTATTAACATTCTTGTTATATGAAATATCTGGTTTTCACTATAATATTAGATTGGACAACAGTATTTTGGATAAGCATAAATATTGGAATGGATTATGTTGGACATAAGTTAGTATTGTTTAAGGCTAGAACTTTTTCGATATTATTGATGGAAAGTTATAATAATGTATTTTTAGAAAAAAGGACAACCTGCAGGACATGCGACAACCCGTCACGTTGGATAAGGCTATGGGAATCGAACCCACAACCGAAGTGCGACAGGCCTTTATTTGCTACCACTGGACTACAGGAAGTCTCGGGTTAGTAAAAACTAGTTTTATTTTATTATGTAGGATGATAGATGAAGTATAAGTCCATTTTGGAACCATATCTGATTAATCTCACCATATAAGGACTTATGTATATAACGTTTTCTAACTTATGTTTGAGGCAGATGGAATGACCTATCATTCTATCGCATGATCTGCTAAAACTCCTCGAAAGACAAATTCTACATCATTTCTTAAAAAGATGAAGTGGAAATTGTTCAAGTCACGAACAACGGTGAGATTTTAACAAAATAAAGTAAGTATTTATTCTAATTAAAATTCTTCAACTTTAGAGAAATGATCTTGAAATCCAAAAATGTTGTTCTAGTTGACTTATATCTGATGAATCAGGTGGCACCCTAGATCATCACAAATTTATGGCTTTGTGATTGTTTTCTTTTTCATATCCATGTTCTCTACCACTCTCCATCAGAACATGAAGATTAGATTTATCTTCCATATCCATATTTTCACCTATGTTCTCCTATGTAGAAACCCAGTGATTAGTTAATTTGGGTAACCGTTATGTTTCATACTTTCTTTTTTAAAGATAAGTTTTGGTATTCCTTTTTACGATGTGGGTTTCTATTAAATAAACTTTCAAGTAGAAAAACAGTTATAACCCCGACGAATTTTGTGGGGGAAATTCATTTTAAGGGGGGTAGAATGTAACACCCCGAGATTTTATGAAAAATATTTTTCTTTAATTTTATTGATGTCTTGTGTTGTACGCTACACCAAAAAGATCTTGCACTACACACATCCTTGGGTTGTCTTTCATTACATGCAATCGCGACCTTCCACGATAGCGTGTGTTGTACACAATACCAAGTTTCACTAAACAATGATATGTTATATAAACTAGCTGTTATGAATAGTAATACCCATTTATTAAAATTTTATAAATTTTATCATTCGAAATGGACTTCATTTTTCGATTCGGAATATTGAAATTAGCCTAGGGTGAAATTTTGGAATTTTTCTGAAAACCTTCAATTTTTTGATGAATAGTGAAAACACTAGGTTACTATTTAAAAACCGACTTTTTATTTAAATAATTATTTATTTTATTTAAATTTATTTTATGTCACGACCCATCCACGGGGCCCGTGCCATGACTACCCCAAGCCTGCCTTCCATAGGCCAGGGGCTGGCGACTAGCACCAAGGCGTAAATTCCCGATAAAAAGGGAAGGCATTGCCTTTGTAAAGTAAACAAACACCACAGAACAAGAAAGTAGTAGAAGTAAACACTATGTAAAATCCGGTACAACAGTTAGTGAGGAAAGTAAGTGGGCCAGTTTACAAACCCAAACTGACAGTAAAGTACAACTGGAAAGGGAAAACAACAACTGTAAAGTAAAGCCGCAACGACGAGCTGTCCACTGGAAATCCCACCTGAAGGGTGAGTACAGATAGCCTCCTCTACTCCTTGGGTTCAGCCGACTGCTCCGAGTACGTCACGTCCAGTGGTCCACCTCCAGGCACCGTCCTGCACCGCAAGCCTCAACCACGATCATCACTATTCGTCGTCTGCAACCTACACAACGTAGTGCGGGCATAGCCCGTGCAGGGGTGACTACAAGCTACTCAGTAGGGACCTCGAGACCCCCGAAGGTCTCCCTAAATCCACAAAGGATAATCCACAAACTAATGATACAATCATGAAGTAACATCCGACACTGCTTAGGTATATTCTCATACATATACCTAAGTCATCAATTCTCGTTCGGCTTCGACTTCTGAGACCAAGTACAACCCAATCCACACAGGAAATCAAAACATAAATCCACACAGGATAGCACAACACAATCCACATAGGAAAACAAAAAAGGATTCAGCTCACACCGGTATACTTCTTCGTATGACGATAGAGATGATCATATGTTGACACTGATTCATCTATGCCATCGGACCCACAAAGGATCGATAGGTACTAACCCCCGTAATGACCCACATAAGATCTGACCCAAAAAGGATCGATAGGTAACTAACCCCCGCAATGACCCACAGAAGATCGGACCCACACAGGATCTGTAGGCGCTGGCTCACACAGAACCGCTGACCGCTGACCCACATACGATCGGACCCACACAGGATTGGTAGCACTGATCCACATAGGATTTCTGAGTTTTGTAGTCATCGTCAAATCCACTGAGGATTTTTGTACAGTCGCCGTCGTCACAGTAGCAAACGCAGCCACCTCTAGGGTTCCCGCACACAGCAAGCTCGCTCGGGAGGGTCCACTCCATGAGCCGAGAGGCCAATACATCAACTGACACATAGTCCATAGTTGATGTATCCAAAAGTTTCGTGTCGTCAACAAGAACTCAATGTCGCAGACGACACATCAATCGGACGCCCGGTCTGAGAGTTATTGGTTTTTTCGTTCGAGGTGCCCAGTTGGTTTTTAAGGAAAAACCAACCCGACCGTACTCCACCTGCATCCAAACCTCAGGCAGAGTAAGCCAAAAGATTCGTCTCACTTAGAGGAATCCAACAAAGTCGACTGCACGTTAATCGGGCGTTCGGAGCTTAAGATATGAGCGTTTCCGCTCTGAGGGCCCAGTTGGTTTCGTGTACGAAAAAACCCGGCCGAACCCAAGTATTCCGAAACCTTGAGTGAAATATACTGAAACGACCGTCTCGATCCAAGGATCGCATCGCAACTGACGGTGCGTCTATCGGAGGCCCGTATCATAAGTTATGGTCGTCCGACCAGAAAAGATTCAGTAATAAGGGGTTCGAGCCCGGTCTGACCCGACCCGATACCCCCGGGGTCGACCCGAACTGGGTCTGGGTCCGGCCCGCTTGGCCGCGGCCAGGCCCGGATGGCACGGCCTGACCCGGCCCGGGCTAGGCGTGGCCCGGCCTGGGCACAGCGCGCCCAGCATGCTGGCCAGGCGCTCGGCCAAACGGCTGAGCCGTTTGGCGTGGGGGGGGGGGGGTGCCTTCCCCCCTGGTTGTAAATGTGGCCCCCCTTTAATGGGGGTCGTTTTGATAGTCGTCCGGGGTATTGAACCCCCGATTGTCCTCCTGTCCAGCCGTCCCGCCCCGGCCGGCCGGTTTCTGCCACCACAGGACCGGCGACGTCCGGTCCCCTCTCTACTCCGACATCAGCGGCCCGGAACCGACTGCGGTTTTGGTTCATCCAGCACGGCGCGACGGTGCCGCGCCCCTCCACCGCGGCCCCGCTCCGGCCGCGGTGTCTTCGATTTTCTTCGACGCGGCATGACTGGGCCACGACTTGGTTCAACTACACGGCGCGGCACGACGGCACCACACATTACTTGCCGCACGATCCCAGGCGGTGCGACAGCACCACGCCATTCCCGTTCCAACACATTACAAACAATAACAAGGATAAGGGAGGAGAGTCGGCCATGTTTGTGCAGTCCGGTCCCCTCTCGTTAATCGAAAGCATTTGGTGGTATATCCACGAAGAACGAAAAAGTAGAATTCACGAACGAAATAAAATAAATAAACCCCTACCTCGTGCGAGCTTGAACGGAGGTTCGTCGAATGAGGATTCATCATGGAAAAACTGTCGCAGAAAGAGACGTCGCGGAAGGAGGAAGTTGCGTCGGCGTCGCGGTACACGGCGTCGCGTAATCGGTTTCCGAGAACTCGGTGTTCTTCATCGGAGAACGATGTGTTTTTCGCGTTATTCTTCTTCGAAGAAGAAGTTCCTCAAGTCCTTAGTCTTTTCTCAAAAAAAAAATCCACCACGAGGTTCCAACCCCAAATAAATTAAGCCCACCTCTTATTTTATTAACATATCATAACTTTTGTATTTCAAGAGTTTGAAATTCAAACATCCACACTTAACTCACTTAATTAATAACATAAGTTGACAAAAATTAATGGTGAGTTCAGGGGGTTTAAGAATATGAAGGGGTGGGGTTCGTGTGGGTCCCACCACCCTCATAACCTCCCTTGGGAAGATGGGTAGTTACCCAACTTCCACCCAAAGCTAAAAACTAACAAGAGGAAATAAAAATTGTAGTTAAATTAATAACTAAACTTCCCCAATTTTTATTATCTTCTCTCGTGAAAATGAAACTCCGGAACAGGTGTTCCTAAGCAAATACCGGCGCTGCAGTTCCATCGGTGCCCTCGGAATTCGATTCTGAGCACTGGTTCAAAAGTTAGAAATTCCCGCTCGTTCATTCACTGAACGTACCCGAGCTAAACTTCGGATAGAAATTCCGGGCACACCGGTCCTCAAAATCAAGTGTCGTCTGAAACTATGTTCATGTAAAATCCCAAGGAAAATTAAGAAAAAAAATTCCTTGAATAGTACAGGTCTTTACATTACTCCCACCTCATGGCTTTACGTCCCCGTAATGATACATCATAAGCTAGGGAAACAAATGTGGGTACTAAGCACGCATCTGAGCCTCCCGCTCCCAAGTGCTCTCCTAGAGGTCCCCGTGCTGCCATTTGATGCACACTAGAGGAATCGACCATCCACATAAGACCCCCTCCTATCGATCCTCGATCTCCACTGGAACCTCCGCAAAAGTCACCCCATCATCAGTCGGGTCGTGCACGTATCTCCTCAGCTGAGATACATGGAAGACGTCGTGCACCCAATGCAACTGAGGTGGTAGAGCCAGGTGATAAGCCACCTCGCCAATCCTGCTAAGGACCTGGAATGGTCCGATGAAGCGTGGAGACAACTTTTTGCCTCGGCTAAATCTCTATAATCCATGTCGAGGGGAGACACGCAAGAAGACGTGGTTGCCATCCTCGAACTCTAGTGGCCTCTGACTCCTGTCAGCATAAGACTTCTGCTGACTTTGAGATGTCCTCATCCGCTCCTGGATGACCTCGACCTTCTCTATCATGGCTTGGACCATCACTGGTCCCACAAGTGCTGACTCCCCAGGATCTGTCCAGCACAATGTAGATCTGCAAAGTCGACCGTACAACACCTCGTTTGGTGCCATCCCGATGGTGGAGTGGTAACTATTGTTGTACGCAAACTCCACCAAGGGTAGGTGGTCCTTCTAGATGCGACCAAAGTTGAGGATACATGCACGGAGCATGTCCTCGAGTGTCTGAATGGTCCTCTCCGTCTGACCATCCATCTGAGGGTGAAAGGCTGTGCTTAGACGTAGCTGTGTCCTAAACGCCTCCTGAAACCCCTTCCAAAGTCAGGAAGTAAAGCGAGTATCTCGATCGGAGACGATAGATGATGGCACACCATGATGTCGCACAATCTGTTGAATGAAAAGTCGTCCCAAGATCTCTGCTGAGCCCTGATCTCTGATTGGTAAGAAGTGTGCCGACTTGGTGAGTCGGTCGACAATCACCCAAATGGAGTCGTGACCTCTGGAAGTGCGTGGAAGTCCGGTCACGAAGTCCATAGATATCCTATACCACTTCCACTCCGGGACCTCCAAAGGTTGTACCAACCCTGCTGGTACCTAGTGCTCTGCCATCACCTGCTGGCAGGTGAGGCATAGAGAAACGAACTCTGCCACAGCCTTCTTCATGCCCGGCCACCAGTGTTGTCGTCTGATATCCTGGTACATCTTTGCCACTCCAGGATATACCACCAAAGGAGAAGTGTGAAACTCTCTCAGCACCTCCTCCCATAAAGAAACTGGTACCAAGGTACGTCCTCTGAAAAGGACGTCATGCTCTGCTTCAAAGGAGAAACCATTAGGTGCATGTCCTGAGGATATCTATGCACGCCGCGTCTCACAGTCAGTGTCCCCACGCTGTGCCTCTCTGACCCGCTGTAGTAGTGGAGGGGTGACTATGAGAGACTGGAAGAAGGTTGCTCTATCTCTATCCATAAAGTATATCTGCAAAGAGTCTAGCTGCTCGGTCGCCTCCTCATGTAGTTGAATGCTCGTCCTCCTGCTGAGAGCATCGGCTACCACGTTCCCCTTACCAGGAGTACAGACTATCTCAAAGTCATAGTCCAGGAGAAACTCGAGCCATTGTCGCTGTCTCAGAATCAGGTCCTTCTGATAGAAGATGTATCTGAGACTCTGATGGTCAGAAAAGACTAAAAAGTGTTCACCCATCAGATAGTGTCTCATTGTCTTCAGAGCGAAGACCACTGCTGCTAACTCCAGGTCATGGGTATCGTAGTTCTGCTCATGCGGCCTCAACTGACATGATCCATAGGCGATCACAGCCCTCTCCTACATCAGGAAACATCTGAGTCCAGTCCCTGATGCATCGCAGTAGACTACGTATCCTAATCCCTCCTCTGGAAACCTCAATATAGGGGCGCTGGTCAATCTATGTCTCAGCTCCTGAAAGCTCTGATGACATCTGTCTGACCACACGAAGGGTTTCCCCTTCCTCCTTAACGTTCTGCAAAGCTGCAACGATTTCTCCTTTTCCGAAAAGGGAAATCCAGTCTCATCCCCTGGATGAACCACAGTCCTTGCCTAATACAGTCAATCCCATCATGATTAGTTAATTCATGGCATGGATGATGTTTTAAGTCCTCGACGCTGCTACCAAGAGATCCAACCGTTACACTCGCCTCCATGGGTTGAGTCACACTGTCGGCATCAGTGTGTGGTCACTGGGTGTCCTCCAGTAAAAATCTCTCAAGTGAGGGTCAAGTCAACAGTTTTTAACCAGAACCTCTTAGTATTAACAACAAAAGACAAGAAAGCAAACGTCACTATTGCAAGCATATTTTATTACTTCAACTCAAAGTAAAAGGACACAAGGAAACACAAACTACAGAGCTAGAGGCCTTATGGGAAAAGGCCTCTATGCTTGGAGCTAGTTCCGTACTAGTCCACCCGCTTCCGGAGCTCCATGATCGTATGCTTCAGCTGCCTGAAGATGTGCTCTCCCCTGAGGTCGGGGTGGAACTCCTGGTGGTGGTGGTGGTAAAGCCTCAAAACGTCATCCACCACCTGCTGCTCGACCATCTCCTCGGCCTCCTCCACATGCTCCCTGCGGACTGCCATGGTCGAACCTCTGCCTCTGCCTAGATGGTTCCTCAACCATCTACTGCTCCTCTGCATGGCGGGTTGGGAATTCATGATCCATGTGGCCCTGCCCGCCGCATGCATAGCACTGTCTTCCACTCGTAAGACTCGTTCTACTGCGTGTGCCCCGCACCTCCGAGCCAGTATCCTAAGGTTGTCTGCCTGAGGGTCTGGTCTGCCTGGACCCATGAGTCATCCGTCGACTGCCTACTGCAGAAGGCTCTACTACATGCCGCCCTGCGATGGGTCTCGGCGCTGGTGTAGACTCAGCAAGAAAGCTCTCGATGAGAAGAGCTCGCTCCAGTACTCCTGCCTGAGTTGGAATACTAAGGGAGATCAGTGATGCCCTGATCTCATGTCTCAATCCCTGCTCAAAGGTCCGGGCCCAGAAGAATGGGTCTCGTACCATGTCTATCGAGAAGCGCGAGAGATCGGTAAATCTCGTCGAGTACTGGGCGACTGTCAAGCTGCCCTGCCACAGCTAAAGAAGCTCCTGGATGCGCACCGCACGGAGGGTGGCTGTGACGAACTTCGAGCGAAAGAGGCTCTCAAAGTCTGTCCAGAGGACAGATGCCTCATCGTGCACATAGAGCATCAAGCTCCACCATCTGCCTACTGCCGCGTGTAGTAGGCTCACTGCGAGGATCACCATGAGGTCTGCTGGTGTCCTCACTAACCTAAAAACTCTCACCACTGCCTCCAGCCAGTCCTCGGCTGCCTGGGGGTTCGTCTCCCCACGGAACCAGGGCGGTCTCTGGCGCTGGAACTCATGCAGTGCACTAAGGTGACGTGCATCATCAGCGGCTGGGGCTGGAAGCATCGGTGGTTCGGTGGGTAGAGCTACCGTTGGTGCCACTGCTGACAAAGGGCCCTACACCGAGGCCTCGTCGCTCGGTGGGCTGTCATCACGCTCAACTCTCGGAACCCTAACTGGATACCTTCGTGGGGCCATCCAGAAAAGAAACAGGTGCGCCACAGTCAAACAGTATACCTGGTGAGCTGACACAAGTAATCACAAAGAAAACTTGAAACACACATGCAATCGATGTTTTCGTGCATTAAGTCGGAAATCAGAAGTCCGGGTCCTGGTGTACAGATACGTTGCCCACCGCACCAACACTGGACTTCCTGGACTGATAACCACACCGAATACGCTTAACACTATTGCTTCACGTAGAAAAAGATGAGTGTCCCATGTTCTGTGGTTGAACCGAACTCCTCTGATACCAATTTGTCACGACCCGTCCTCGGGGCCCATGTCGTGACTACCCCAAGCCCGCCTTCCATAGGCCAGGGGCTGGCGACTAGCACCAAGGTGTAAATTCTCGATAAAAAGGGAATTCATTGCCTTTGTAAAGTAAACAAACACCACAGAACAAGCAAGCAGTAGAAGTAAACACTAAGTAAGAGCTGGTACAACAGTAAGTGAGGAAAGTAAGTGGGCCAGTATACAAACCCAAACTGAAAGTAACGTACAACTGGAAAGGGAAAAAAACAATTGTAAAGTAAAGCCGCAACGCCGAGCTATCCACTTGAAATCCCACCTGAAGGGTGAGTTCTTGCGCCCAAATTTACCCTACAGGTAAGCGGTCGTTTTAGTACAGGTAGGGGTCGAATCCACAGGGACCGAAGAATAAACCGAGAGACACTCTGGTTTTAGAAGGATTTGGCTACGGAGTTGCCAACTATTTGGATTGATTTGATTTTAATAACTACTAATTTAAACTAAAGAAAATAAATTAACACATAAAATTACTTAGTCTAAAACAATTAATGGAGATGAGTTGATCCTAAGATGTTACTAGGGTTAGATTGGATGTATTTATTTTCTTATAACGTTCGTTTCACTAATTCAAGACGTATCCAAAAAATGATATAATTCCTCAAAATCATTCACTAATTTAATCCCTACACAATTCCAAGGCTAATCACCAATGCACTTAGGGGATCAATTTAATGATCACTCCAAGGAATTGGATCGTACTAGCACTCAAAATGTGTCATTGTTAAAGTTGGCGAAGATGAAGAAAAAATTAATCATCAAATGGAAATCATAAATTAATGAAATGATTACAGAATTTTAGATCTTAAAATAACATCCAATATTCCCCATGCAACTCCCTAGGACCAACCCATAAGGGGTTAGCCCTCCATTTATGCTATTAAATAAATGGAAGCGGTAAGTCGACTTAAAGAAGCAGAATTGGAGAAGAAAAATAAAACAATGAAACGATCAATCCATCATTGTGTGAATAAATTAACAAGTGATTGTGTGAATAAATTCACACCATAAAGCAACGGTATCAAAGTGATAAGAAGAAGAGAATAAAAATAGGAAATTAAGAACTTTTATTAAGAACTAATGTGATTCAAATAACTGACATGAGAATGAAGAACGATTACAACATCAAATGGACAGCAAAACATTACAATGAAACAAAGCATCCAACATGCTCAAATACTCCATCCCTACTGCCTTAAATAGGAATTTTGGAAGCCTTTGGCCGAGCGCCCATCATCCCATGTGCATTTAATTAATTTTTTTGGAGAAAGGTGGGTGGACATTTAATGCATAAGAGACTTTTCAAGTCTTTCCTCGAAGTGGGAGCCAGCTTTCTACACCGAACCGATGTGCCGAAAGAACCATTTAGGAGGCCGAATTGGAGTGGGACATTGAAGACTTAAATGCACCCTCGGATGTCCCCTAATATCCTGTAACATTTCAGACCAAAATACTTTGTGGTTCGGGAGATATGATTGAAATAGTGAGCTGTTTTTCTGGGCCGCAGAATCTGGCCCAAAATTAAATCTTCAACTTGGGCCGCCTTAATCACCACCATTGAGAACTAATTAGCACTAGCTATAGAAAAATTATTTATTCATCTATATGTCTTCTATCCTACAATGAATTTTGGGCTTCATTGGGCCTGTATTTTAGGACCCACAGTCCGATCAGTGGGATGATATCTAATATGCCTTCTCCAGAATTGTTTCCTTTCTTCACCAAAAATACTCATCATCCTTTATGAATCCTCCATTGATCACTGAATGAAAAATGTTTAAATTTAATTGAAGATCCATTTCACAAAATATTAAATTTAAATATATATAATTACATTCCTTAAAATAAGATGAATCATTGGGCCTAAATTGGTGCATATTAGGCATGAAGTGCACAAATGATGAGAATGGATGTTCAAAAATAAAATCCACTAACTCAGGCCCATAATATCAAAAATGAACATTTAATACCCTTAAAATGTAATCAAAATATTTTTTTTAT
This sequence comes from Viscum album, assembly GCA_963277665.1. Lineage (NCBI taxonomy): Eukaryota > Viridiplantae > Streptophyta > Magnoliopsida > Santalales > Viscaceae > Viscum > Viscum album. The sequence continues at coordinate 982,049,752 of OY728126.1, forward strand.
TGGCTAATCACACCCCCAAACTTGAGTTTTACTAGTCCCGAGAAGAATATATCTCACCAAAATGAAATTCGAATGACCTTTTCCAAAAACATTTTAATACACATTTCTCACCCAAAGATCACATACCAAACAATTATGAAACCCATCAAAATCATTTAAATGAATCTATGTCCATAGGCATATCTCAGGCCCAAGCTCATTCCCTTGTTCAAATTCATTGCCATATTTCATCCAAATTCAATTAAGCACGATGAAGTGTTGTGCATCACAATAGACATGGGGGTTCATTTCCATTTGAGGGAGAAAAGATGGAAGCGATAGGAGCAATAAAATTTTAATAATAAGATGAGTACTCATTTTTTTATTTTTTATTTTTTTGTTTTTTTTTGACAATTTTTCCATGGTAATGGAAATTGATCTCAATCGAGTCAACCCATGTAGCAAGACTTTGCCGATTACTCCTAGGCTCAAAGACCTTAGGGAACCAAGTGAAGCCCACATACTCGGGCATCATCTCGAGTTAACTCAATCAAAAACGAATTCAAATTACTACAAATAGAGATAAAATTCCCAACTCTGGGCCAGACAACTACGGAGTCATGATCCCCATGTTCCGAAAGCCACACATTAGGTCAATTCATTACTCTACGCGTAATTGATTTTTTTTGAATACTCATGTTAAAATTAAAATGATCGCCAATCCTATGCTATTTGTTATGGATCCCCAAGAACTCAAACTAAAACCCCACAATCTAGAGGACGTGCATTGTGTTTTTTTATTAAATGGATGAACATATAATAGTGAAAAATCACATCGGTCAACCGCACTTTCCAATATCTATGCACATGAAGATAAACTTGCATTAAAATCAGAATCAAGGCATGCAAAATTATTTGATATCCAATTTTAGAGTTTGGAATGTGTGTTATCATGATCAAGGTTAATGACATTTTCCTTCCACACATTTTCATCTCCCCCCCAACATGGAAGAACACTATCCCCAGTGTTTAAAGAATTGAAACATAGAAGGGGCAGGATAGAAGTTCAACGAAAACATTGAAAATGAAAATTATGGAATGAAGTCACCTGGTGGTTGATGTTGAAAATGCATTCCCGTGTCTTCATTTAGTTCTGGTTTGTCTCCCAATTTCTTAGACTGTTGTTACCAGCTTTTCCCAATGACCTATGACATGCCTTTAATTTTTTTAATATATATATATATATATATTGTATTTTTTTACAAAAAAAACGTACAAATAACATAAACTGATGATACATTGTTGCCTTTATATTTTCTTGGTAAGGTATTACTCAGGGATCACACTGCGTGACACGGATGAATACGGTGCTCCCCTTTCATACCCATCCTTACTCATAAAAGAAGAACAAGTCAACAATCTATTTTTTTAAATACCTACAAAAACATCTAATAAGAATAAACTGATGATACATTGTCTTCTTAATATTATCTGGGTAAGGTATTACTCAGGGATCACACCGTGTGACACGGATGAATACGGTGCTCCCCTTTTATACCCATCCTTACTCATAAAGGAAGAACAGGTCAACAGTCTATATTTTTTAAAAAAAAATAAAAACCAAAATGAAAAAAAATGAATCACAATGATTTGAAACATGAAAACCACGGGTTGCCTCCCGTGTAGCGCATAATTTAAAGTCTTTAGCTCGACTTGAACCCCCCAACTTAGCAAATTCAAACTTTAAAAATTTTAATGACCTCATCTTTATCTACTTCAACATGATTGAGAATGTGTATCCCTTGTGGTTGGTAAGAAGATTTGGAATTTAATTCAAGAACAATCCAATTTTCTAAAATGAATGGAAAAATCCAAGGAATATCAGAAATGGTTGATTTTTTTCTTCTGTAGTCTTTATTAATAGATCAAAGATCAACCCCCTTTTTGGGTTTCATTAGATAAATGAATGAAACCCCCAAGCTCTTTCTTAACAAAAATGATAGGGTACTCGAGTGGGGAAGGAAGGACAATGATTTTGATCTTGGTTTGGATAGGACATTTAGACACATGTTTAGAATTTGAATCCAACTCAGTTTCATTATCCAAAAAAAATGTTTCTTTTTTAACAGAAGATTCAACCAAAAAATTGGAACGAATAGTGTTAGGAATGGGCATGGACTCAATGTTTTTGATTTCTCTCATTGGTTCAGTGATTAGTTTTTTTGAAAAATCATCAATAGAGTTACACTTAGGAGACATAATCCATGATGTCAAATTCCCCTCTTGTGAATACATGAAATCAATTTTTTCCTGATTTAAAGACCTTTAAACAATTTCTTAATTCACATACCCTACCCCAAATCCAAAGGTCAGTTCTTCAATTAATTCATGAGAGGATTGTGGGAAACTAGACACTCCACATAAGGTTTTGGAAGGTACAATTGGTGTGGGGCCGAGTTCCTTAGAAGTATTAATGCGTTGTAGTTCTAATGTCAAAGATGATACCTCAGAACTCATTATATCCATTCGATTACACGTTTTTTCAAGAAATTATTGAGGAACATATAGGATGGGATTTTGAACATTATGGACTTCACTATGATTAGACTCTTCAATCATCCTTGAGAGGGAAGGAAACTGATCATTTAAACATTCATTAACCGATTGATTGTACATCTCATCGGCTGCAGGGTAATCATTCAAGGGTTGATCAAAGAAATTTTCAAATTTAGAGGTTTTCCAATATTGAATTTCCATTGGATTATTGCATGAGTTTAGGACATGGTGATTTTGAAGATACTCCATTGGAGAAGACAAAAAGTTGGATTCTAGATTCTCAGGACACACACAAATAGAAAGGGGTAAAGATAAGAGAGATGGGGTGAGAAAAGGATGATAGTGTCTAAGATAACTTACAGGGGTCCCCAGAAACAGTGCCAAAATTTGGTTGCGCCTAAATTTACCTTACAGGTATGCGGTCATTGTAGTACAGGTAGGGGTCGAATCCACAGGGACTGAAGAAGAAACCGAGAGACACTCTGGTTTTGGAAGGATTTGGCTATGGAGTGGCCAACTATTTGGATTGATTTGATTTTAATAACTAATGATTTAAACTAAATAAAATAAATTAACACATAAAATTACTTAGTCTAAAACAATTAATGGAGATGAGTTGTTCTTAAGTTGTTACTAGGGTTAGATTGGATGTATTTATTTTCTTATAACGTTCGTTTCACTAATTCAAGACGTATCTACAAAATGATATAATTCTTCAACATCATTCACCAATTTAATCCGTACACAATTCCAAGGCTAATCAACAATGCACTTAGAGGATCAATTTAATTATCCCTCCAAGTAATTGGATCATACTAGCACTCGAAATGTGTCATTGTTAAAGTTGGTGAAGATGAAGAAGAAATTAACCATCAAATGGAAATATTAAATTAATGAAATGATTACAGAATTTTAGATCATAAAATAACATCCAATCTTTCCCATGAACCTCCCTAGGACCAACCCATAAGGGGTTATCCCTCCATTTAAGCTATTAAATAAATGGAAGCCAAAAGTCGACTTAAAGAAGCAGAATTGGAGAAGAAAAATAAAACAATGAAACGATCACTCCACGGTTGTGTGAATAAATTCACAAGTGATGGTGTGAATTTATTCACACCATAAAGAAATGGTATCAAAGTGATAAGAAGAAGAGTAGAAATAGCGGAAATTAAGAACTTTTATTAAGAACTAATGTGATTCAAATAACATACATGAGAATGAAGAACGATTACAACATCAAATGGACAACAAAACATTACAATGAAACAATGCATCCAGCATGCTCAAATACTCCATCCCTACTGCCTTAAATAGTCATTTTGGAATCCTTTGGCCGAGCTCCCATCATCCCATGTTCATTTAATTAATTTTGTTGGAGAAAGGTGGGTGGACATTTAATGCATAAGAGACTTTTCAACTCTTGCCTCGAAGTGGGAGCCAACTTTCTACACCGAACAGAAGCACTGAAAGCACCATCTAGGAGGCCTAATTGGAGTGGGCCATAGAAGACTTAAATTCAACCACGGATGTCCCCTAATATCCTGTAATATTTCATCCCAATATACTTTTTTAGGGAGATATGATTTAAATAGTGGGATGTTTTTCTGGGCCGCAAGAATCTGGCCCAAAATTAACTCTTCAACTTAGGCCGCCTTAATCACCACCATTGAGGATGAATTAGCACTGGCTACAGAAGAATTATTTGTTCCTCTATATATCTTATAGCCTCCCAAGAATTTTGGGCTTCATTGGGCCTGTATTGTGGGACCGACAGTCCGATCAGTGGGATGATATCCAATATTCCTTCTCCAGAATTGTTTCCTTTCTTCACCAAAAATACTCATCATCCTTTATGAATCCTCCATTGAACCCTGAATGAAAAATGTTTAAATGGAAGTGAAGATCCATTTCACAAAATATAAATTTAAAATATAGATAATTACATTCCTTAAAATAAGATGAAACATTGGGCCTAAATTGGTGCATATTAGGCATGAAGTGCACAAATGATGAGAATGGATGTTCAAAATTAAAATCCACTAACTCAGGACCATAAGATCAAAAATGAACATTTAATACCCTTAAAATTTAATCAAAATATGTGTTTTTATTGGCTAATAAGTTAGTACAGATAGCCTCCTATGATCCTCGGGTTCAGCCGACCGCTCCGAGTACGTCCTGTCCAGTGGTCCACCTCCAGGCACCGTCCTGCTCCGCAAGCCTCAACCACGATCAGCGTTGTCCGTCGTCTACAACCAACACAATGTAATGCGGGAATATCCCGTGCAGGGGTGAGTATAAGCTACTCAGTAGATACCCCGAGACCCTTGAAGGTCTCCCTAAATCCACAAAGGATAATCCACAAATGAAACATACAATCATGAAGTAACATCCGACACTGCTTAGGTATATGCCCATACATATACCTAAGTCATCAATTCTCGTTCGGCTCCGACTTTCGAGCCCAAGTACAACCCAGTCCACACAGGAAAGCAAAACGTAAATCCACACAGGATAGCACAACACAATCCACATAGGAAAACAAAACAGGATTCAGCTCACACCGGTATACTTCTTCGTATGATGATAGAGATGATCAGATGTTGCCACTGATTCATCTAAGCTGTCAGACCCACAAAAATTCGATTGGTACTAACTCCCGCAATGACCCACATAGGATATGACCCAAAAAAGATCGATAGGTGACTAACCCCCGCAATGACCCACACAGGATCAGACCCACACAGGATCTGTAGGCACTGGTTCACACAGAACCGTTGAGCGCTGACCCACACAGGATCGGACCCACACAGGATCGGTAGCACTGATCCAAATAGGATCGCTGAGTGTTGTAGTCGTCGCCGTCAAATCTACTGAGGATTTCGGTACAGTCGTCGTCATCACAGTAGCAAATGCAGCCACCTCTAGGGTTCCCGCACACAGCAAGCTCGCTCGGGAGGGTCCGCTCCATGAGCCCAGAGGCTGATACATCAACTGACACATAGTCCAGAGTTGATGTATCCAATAGTTCCGTATCTTCAACAGGAACTCAACGTCGCAGACGGCATGTCAATCGGACGCCCGGTCTGAGAGTTATTGGCTTTTTCGTTCTAGGAGCCTGGTTGGTTTTTAAGGCAAAACCAACCTGACCGTACTCCACCTGTGTCCAAACCTCGGGCAGAGTAAGCCAAAAGATCCGTCTGACTTAGAGGAATCCAACAAAGTCGACGGCACGTCAATCGGACGTCCGGAGCTTAATATATGAGTGTTTCCACTCCGAGGGCCCGGTTGGTTTCGTGTACGAAGCAACCCGGCCGAACCCAAGTATTCTGAGACCGTGAGTGTGATATACCAAAACGACCGTCTCAATCCAAGAATCGCATCGCAACTGACGGTGAGCCGAACGGAGGCCCGTAGCACTTGTTATGGGCGTCCGACCAGAAAAGATTCGGTAATAAGGAGTTCGGGCCAGGTCCGACCCGGCCCAATACCCCCGGGGTCGACCCAAACCGGGTCCGGGTCCGGCCCTCTTGGGCGCGGCCCGTCCCGGCCTGGCGGACCGGCCAGGCAGCCGGCCTGGCCAGGGCACAGCGCACCCAGCCCGCTGGCCAGGCGCTCGTTTGGCGTGGGGGGGGGGGGGGGGCTGCCCCCCTGGTTGTCACCGCGGCCCCCCTTTAATGGGGGCCGTTTTGCTGGCCGGTCGAGGGTTTGAATCCCCAGCTGTCCTCCTGTCCGGCCGGACCGCCCTGGCCAGCCAATTTCGGCCACCACGGGACCGGAGACGGCCGGTCCCCTCCCTGCTCCGACACCGGCGGCCCGGAACCGTCCACCGGTCACCCTGCTCCGCCCCGGCCCGGATCCGGCCGCGATTTTGGTTCTTCCGGCACGGCGTGACGGTGCCGCGCCCCTCTGCCAAGGCCCCGCTCTGGCCGCGGAGTCTTAGGTTTTCTCCGACGGGGCGCGACGGCACCGCGACTTGGTTCAACTTCACGGCGCGGCGCGACGGCGCCGTGCATTACTTGCCGCACGATCCCGTGCGGTGCGACGACATCGTGCCGTTCCCATTCCAAAACATTAGAAACAATAACAAGGATAAAGGAGGAGAGTCGGCAATGTTTGTGTAGTCTGGTCCCCTCTCGTTAATAGAAAGCATTTGGTCGTATATCCACGAATAAAGACAATTTAGAATTCACGAACAAAATAAAATAAATAAACCCCTACTTCGTGCGAGCTTGAACGGAGGTTCGTCGAACGAGGATTCATCGTGGAAAAACCATCGCGGAAAGAGATTTCGTGGAAGGAGGAAGTCACGTCGGTGTCGTGGTACACGGCGTTGCGTAATCAGTTTCCGAGAACTCGACGTTCTTCGTCGGAGACCGATTTGTTCTTCGCGTTCTTCGTCGAAGAAGAAGAAGTTCCTCAAGTCCTAATCTTTTCTCCCAAAAACCTCCACCACAAGTTTCCAACCCCAAATAAAATAAGCTCACCTCTTATTTTATTAACATAACATAACTTTTTAATTTCAAGAGTTTAAAATTCAAACATCCACACTTAACTCACTTAATTAATAACATAAGTTGTCAAAAATTAATGGTGAGTAGAGGGGGTTTAAGAATATGAAGGGGTGGGGTTTGTGTGCGCCCCACCACCCTCATAACCTCCTTTGGGAAGTTGGGTAGTTACCCAAATTCCACCCAAAGCTAAAAACTAACAAGAGGAAATAAAAATTGTAGTTATATTAACAACTAATCTTCCACAATTATTATTATCTTCTCTCGTGAAAACGCAACTCCAGAATAGGTGTTCCGAAGGAAATACCGGCGCTGCGGTTCCATCGGTGCCCTCAGAATTTGATTCCAAGCACCGGTTCAAAAGTTAGAAATTCCCGGTCGTTCGTTCCCTGAATGTACCTGAGCTAAACATCGGATGGAAATTTGGGCACACCGGGCCTCGGAATCAAGTGTCGTCTGAAACTGTGTTCATGTAAAATGCCAAAGAAAATTAAGAAAAAATTTTCCTTGAATTTTACGGGTCTTGACATTTTAGGTCAAAATTGATACCTAATACCTATATAAGATGAATGTAATTCATTGGAGTCATTTTCTAATAATTTTACATATATAAAAATTTTATTGAACTTTTCACCATCTTTTACCCACCTCCTCGGAGAATTTAGAAATTCACAAAAAACGTAATTTTACCGCTTCTGTGAGTGGAATTTTGAAAATCCGAGAGACATGGTTAATTTCAAGGACAAAAATGTGGTTCATTGAGATTAAAATATTTTTTGGTGAATAGTAAATTTTTTCATTTATTTACCACGGTTAAAAGTAAATAGTGTAATTAAGGGTAAAAATGATATTATTATTACCATAACACATGTCATAATTCTATTGGATAATTTTAATTCATCCAAAAACAACCTTAGGAATAAAATATGACCATTTAGGTCCACTTGGATTAGATTAGGACATTTATTATTAATTTTTTTAAAGAAGGGTTAAAATAGTTCAAATAAAAGTTTAATAATTAAAACATTTTTAATATAGTGTTATACATAAGATAAATTCAACTATAAATATTTATTAGAAATCTAAAAAGCTTTCTTACATAATGGTATTTTATTTATTTTTTTAGGCATTAAATAACTTAATATATTTATGACACAATGACGATGCAGTAATTATCTTATTAATGAAATATTGACATAATTAATGTTATAAAAAACTCAATAAATGTAATTTGAGAGTTTTTATACATTAAACTATTTTTATAGATTAATATGACATGTTAGTATTGATTTAAATAACTTTTTTCTAACTAATCATGCTGTTATGATTTTCACAAAAATAAATTACCAAATAGTGTAAAAATTGACATAAAATAGTTTTTAAAACAAATATTATATTATTAATTGTTATTTTATTCCTAAAAATATATGGTTAGGCCAAATGACTTAGATAAGGATATATATATTAATAATGAACCACTTGGGGTTTGTTTTCCCTGTTATTATAAATTTATTAACTATATAGTGTAAGAAAACAAGAAGACACAGTAAAAGTAAAATTATTTAACTTAAAGTTAAATCTAAATGATAAGGTTAAAATTGTAACCTAAACATGTCTATAATCTATGTTTTGATATTATTGAGACCCATACGCACTTTATCTTTGAAATAAATCAATTTGGGTGTATTATAAACCGAATATGACATTATTATAAAATAATATATTGAGTTTTTCCAAACGTTCCCCTCTCCTCCCTTATAAAAAGGGCAAGCCTTCCCTATTCTCTTCACACCATTTTGAGCCTTGAATATCGTCCAAACCCTGACCATTTCACTTCTCCACTTCCCTAGAAACATTCTGGAGCTTCTGGTTTTCTCAAAAGGCCAACTCTACTTCCTTAAGAGAAGGCTTAAAGGAGGTGCATCAAAGAAGAGGTAATCTCTTCTTTCGATTCTCTCAAGTTTCTTTCTTCTTCAACTTCTTCTTATTTAGTTGATTCATTATAAAGTAATAACATAAGTATCACTCATATACTGATATGTTATTATGAATATGAAACAACCCTATTTCACCTTCTATCCATCCTACGGAAAACGAAATCAACACGCGTGCATACGTACAGAATATCGTCTCCACGTCATGGTGTAATCAATTTTTCCACCACCACCTTACATGGATGGGTATAATGGTATAAATAAATAACTATATATGGTTATATTAAAGTGATATTGATTCTTTAATATTATACATACACTTAAATACAATTTCATGATCATGGGAATGATATCACCGCTTGTGCGTACGTACGGACTACCGTCTCCACGAACGCGATGAGATTCATTTTCCCTGATTAACCATTCATGAATGATTACAAAGTATATATAATGAATAATAATGAAACATATGAAAAAATTAAGCTACTGTATTTATGTATAAATATATATATGTGTGTGTCATCTACATACTTCCATTCAAGTCAATAAAGAAAGGAAAACAGTGTTCCTGCATACGTACGACCTACCGTCTCCGTGAACGGTGTGTTTCATTTCATTTATCGATCTATTATATATATATATATATACTGAATATATATGATATATAAATCATTTTTTACATTCTGGAAGTCACTAAATCATGATATAATTATTAATAATATCAAGAACAACAAGTCTAAACACGTACAATAAATGAAACAATTTTACCCAAAACACTACCATAACATGGAATTGAGAAATGAATGGGTAATATAAATATATAAGTGAACCATATATTATTTAATAAAAATGAATATGATTCTGTGATAAGTCAATGAAATTATTAAATCATTATACAGGAGGTTCAGATACATACGAAGCATATCGGAGAAAAGGTAAGGGATAACTTTTCCATTCTCGTTTTTATCCGAGATTGTTTATTCGTATGTATTCACTAGGGTTATATTTATCATCCATGTTCCTAGTTTTTAAAAATGTTTTTAGGTATTTTTAAAGTCATTTTTACCCATTTTTTACTTTTACTACATGGTATGTAAGGAATATTTCTTTTGTTTACGTTATGAGGTACTTTTTGAGTTTTCCGGCAAAAGTACGAGAAGAATGTTTTTTAACTTATACACCCTGAAAGGATTTATACTATTTTATAAAGACTTATTTTCATGAAGATTCCTCCAAAATATTTCATGACAATTTTTTAACAAAATCTCTTTATTTTAAAAACATCATGACATTTTGTGAAAAGAAATTAATTTTGAAGAAGAAAGGATATTTTCATCAAGAATTCATTTCAAATGTTTTATCAAAACCATTTTCCATATAAGATGACATTATTTAATATGTGTATATTTCAATTATAATGTCTCTATGATTTACATGGTTTCACTCTTCTTTTGATGAAATATCCATTTGTTTTATATGGATTACGTGATGATGGGATGATGTTTATGAAACCCATTTTATTCTTTGGGTTATGATGAATGTTTCAAGTTTATTTTGTGGAACAAGTAAGAATGATTTCATTATGAGATGGGTGGGACCTATATCTCCCTCCAATGAATTGGGTAAAGATTTATATCTCATGAGATTGACATGGCTGGAACGGTAAGTTAATCCGGTTCAGTGATACAGGACTGGAACTTGGAGTGAACTCGATTCAGAGAGGGACTTTGTCCACTAAGATGGCCTTGGAAGCAATGCCTTGGCTACTATGGAAATCATATCATGTGATTAATGGTTTTCCACAGTTATAAGTTTTATTCCCATGCTATTTTATCATGATTACTGGTCCTTTATGATCTATGGATTGTGTACTTCCAAGATTTATGTCGTTGCTCATGATTTTGATGTTTAGATTTTATGTACAAGATTTTTTGCATTTAAATGTTTATGGATTGTTTTATGATGTCTATTCTTACCCGTACTGAGCATTTGAGCTCACCCTTTATATTTTTTCTTTTTCCCTTGATTTAAATAAAGATTTTAGGTAAGAAAACAAAAGGGGAAGATATTTATGGGAGATGGTAAAGATCTTTCACCACGATTAGAAGATTATTTTTCCTAATTTCCAAAGACACTAAAATATTACAGTCCTTGTGCATCTGTTTTTGTTATGTATCAAGTATTACGTGAAAGTAATGTAATTTCCATGTAAGTCAAGACTTGGGTCTCTACATAATCCACCATGGTAATTTTTCCACCACATAGGGTGTGTGAGAGGTTATCCTAGGGGAACTATGTTATGTAATGATTAGGAAGGAAATTATGTATACCTTCAATGCATTGGGTAAATATATATATCTCATTATATTCTACGTAACTAATTATAATGTGAACCATATACACTATGGGACTTTGTCCACTTTATAATTATGTTGTTGATAGTGACCCTATACATTTGGTTATGATGTCATTTCTTATGTTTCTACTAAATATTCCATGATTACATGATCTTATGTTTTAATTTATGTATTCTGTTTTCCATGATTATGATTATTCTATTTTGTAATAGCATTTTATGCCTATACACATGTATTATTCATTATTACCATGGGTATTCCCTTATAAAGATTTATAGCTCACCCTTTTTATAATGTATTTTTCTTTGGTATCCATTGCAGTTTTAGATGTTCTATGGGTATCAGGAAAAGTATTTAGAGATTTAAATATAGATATGGTTTTTACATTAAAAATTAGGTTTTAATGTATCTGATTTTTTTAATACACTATACCTCTCTATCCTTGATTTTTATTTTTGGGAAAAGTTTGTGTGAAGTCATTAAATAATATGTGTTTAAGGCTTAGGTTACTATAGTTTGTATCAGAGAAAATTAAATATATTTGTAGATATTAGGATGATTGAATTTTTTTAAAAACCTAAGGATAAATCTAAGGGATAATAATAAATATAAAAAGACATCCTGAATTTTTTTAATGTCGATATTGTGAGTTTTTAATTGAAATTAAAACTCAATCTTGATAATGGAAAGTGAATATAGGATCTTTTACATTAGTTCACTTGGATAATCATCCTTAAGAGGGTGTTTTGTCTATTAACTCAACCATGACTCGGTGCATGAAAAATATCAAACCCCACACCTGTCTAGCACTCCCATGGGATATACATTGTTTAATCATATTATTTTTATGAACCAATTTAAAGGATTGATTTTAGAGTTACTTTGAGGGACTAGGCTGAGAATTATAAGATAAATCAACTTAAATAAACCTAGGTTAAACCAATATTGATAATTGTTGAACCAGGGAAGTTATAATTTGATCTAATATTGGTATAGGTTAAAATGTTAATAATATAAATTAAACAAAGAGTGATATAGCATGAAATACATGAATTATGGGCTGACATGATGGTAATATAAATTGATACATATTCATGTTATATTTCTCTTTGGTTGTCTAGGATACTTATCTTATGATGAAATTGTTCATAAAGCATTTTAATATCCTTTGGTTTTAATAATGGAAGTAACCAGAAGGAACTGAGATAACAATATACATAAGGGACAATGCAGTGATTGCCAAATTCTTAAACCATTAAAGTGGGAGATGGACTAAAAAATTGGGTGATTATACCAAACAAACGATCTTGAAATATGATTAACCAGGTGATTATAATTAAAATATTGAACCCACCAAAGAAGATAAGGGTGGTGGCTCATGGGAACTCAAGTGATGAATATGATAAGGGAAATAATATCCAAGATTTTATTTGTTAACATTTTGGGAAGAAGCACCAAGGGAATTACCTCAAGGGGTCTATAAGATTCTTTACTTAGGGTAAAGGAGGGAATCGGGAAACAAGATGTTGAGGTAAAAACGTATAAAATAAAGGAAGATAATGTTCATTCTAAGGATCTACTATTGATTCGATGATTTATATTTGAGGAATTTTCTCACTATGAACCCAGTGCACTAATATAGTGGTAAATATAGACAACTGACACCAACCACCTCTTAGATCATAAGAACAAGCTAAATCATATGTAATGACTGATGTTGAGGTAGATATCAATTTTCACTCTATAATACTTCAAAACAATCAATATAGAGCATTATACTTAAAACGTTCTAGTGAAAAGTGTTGACAATGTTTTTCTTTATCAAAAGTAAAAAAAAACACAGATAAATTGTACCTTTTATTAGTGCTAAAAAGTAATGATAAAGGTACCCTTCATTAATGATTTTTTAGGACCGATAAAGGGTTATCATTATCAGAGTTTTTTTAGTTTTAATAAAGGGAAAATTTATCTGCTCTTTATTTTATGCACTAATAATGGGTAGCCCTTATCAACTCATTTTATTAGTATTGATAACGTTCTCGATTGTGGTGTGAGTCCCAGATCAAAAAAGATGGATTTTGAGCACTTGTTTATAAACTCTTCTATCGCATCCCAAGGTTTGAAGCCTATTGTAGGGATGGGCTCTCACATACAACCTACACAAAAGAAAATTGTCCCTTGGGACCACTTGGACCATGGTCTACTCTTTGCTTCTGCAAGCTATATCCCACCCTTATACACACATGTCGGGTCCTACATTCCCCATGCCACCTTACCCATAATATGGGATTTGTCACGACCCGTCCCCTAGGGCGCATGCCCCGACTACCCCAAGGCCACCTTCCATTGGCCAGGGGTTGGTTACTAGCACTAAAAGGCGTAATCCCTAGAAATGGGAAAGCATTGACTTTATAACCTGTAAACACACAACCAAGCACACAACAAGATACGAACTCAAGTAAACTGAAAAGTAAATATAGTGAGTGTAGTAAGAAAAAGGGGCCAGAATACAAGCCCAACTAAAAAGTACAAGGAAAACATAAATACAATACAACTGAAGAAAGAGAAAATATAGCTACTAGATCATCCATTGAGGTTCCTACCTGAAGGGTAGGTACTCATCACTCCACATCCTCCCGTCTCCTCTATGTACCGACAGTTCATATAGTCCACCTCTAGGTGTCGTCCAGTCCTAGTTCTCTCAGCCTCAGTCAGTGCTGTCTGTCGTCTGTATCCAACACAAAAAGGTGCTGGCATATCCCGTGCAGTGGTGAGTATAAGAATACTCAGTAGGTTCCCTAATACCATCAAGGTCTCACAAATTCCACCAAGGATAATCCACAAAGTATGAAAATAACAGATAACCCTACTTAGGTATATTCCCATACATATAACTATGTTATCAAGTAATCCATCTCAAACATGAAGAACCAAAAAGGTTATGACTCAACTCACACTAGGAATATCCTTAGGTATGGTAGTAGATATTATTAGTAATAAATACTAAATCATCCAATTCCGTTAAGAGGCTCCACTGTTGACCTCCACAGAATCGCTAGGAGCAAACCCACACAGGATCGCTAGGAGATGACCCCCACAAGATCGATGGTACGGACCGACACAGGATCACTAGGAGCTGGCCCAAACATGATCCCTAGGAGGTGACCAACATAGGATTTCTAGGAGCTAAGCCACACAGGATTGCTGGACCTAACCCACACAAGATTGGTTGGAGCTGACCGACGCAGGATCTCTATGAGATGACCCACACAGGATCTCAAAGAGATGACCCACATAGGATCTCTAGGAGCTGACCAACATAGGATCGCTAGGATTTGACACACTCATGATCTCTAGGAGCTAACCCACATAGGATCTCTAAAATCTGACATGCACAAGTTTGCTAGGAGCACTCTTCTCGGCACAGCCAGCTACCGGGTTTTCGCACTAGGCTTGCTCATCTCCGAGAGAGTCTGTTCCCCAAGCCACTAGTTGATTCTCCAACTACCACAATGACCCAAGAAGAAATATCCCAAAGTTTTTCCATGCCAAAGGGGTCTCAATGCAATAGATGGCTTGTCAATCGAATGCCCGGTCTGTGAGTTATTAGACTTCTAGTCCCGGGGGCCCAGTTGGATTAGTGCTTGATCAAACCCGACCATACCCCATATTATCCCAAATCTCCAATGGGGTAGACTCAAAGAGATTGTCTCACTCCATGATTACCATTGCTGATGACGGTTCATCAAATGATCATCTGGTTCCAATGTTATGGTAAAAATAATGTAGAGGAGTCAAAGTGGGCATAGGTCCGGTCCGACCTGGTCAAACCGACCCGTACCGAACTAGTCTGGGTCATCCATGTTCGGGTCGACCCAGCCGGACCTACGAGGTCAGGACCGTTGGGTTCGGCCCATCCCACTAGGTCTAGCCTGGCAGGCCGTGAGGGGCCACGGAGGGCCATAGGAGGCCTCAAGTCTATGGAGGGTGCCATGATGGTGCGAGGCCATGGGGCGGCTCCTTTGGGTTGTTTTGGATGGAAGGGTAGCTGCATCTCGGGAAGCAGCTTGGCCCGGACGGCGGCAGTGGCTTGTACTATGGCTCAGCCCAGCAGTGGCTACTTAGCCCAGAGGGCGGTGGTGGCTCGGATGGCGGCTCAGCCCGGCGGCGCCTCGGCCCGGGCAGTGGCAACAACATAGCACGGATGGCGGTAGTGGCTCGGCTAGGATGGCGGCGGTGGCTCAGATGGCGTCTTGGCCCCAGGGTGGCATGGAGGCTGCAGGGCGCGGTGGCCGTAGGGCATCGCTGTTGCGTCGTCACCTTCATCACAAAGAACACCACATATCATCACTAGAATTGCGAAGAGGACAGACCATGTTTGTTTGGAACACACTCTCCGCATTTGAGTGGTAGCAAGTATCTCAATGTAATCATGAATCAAGAATGAGTATGAAATATATTTAAATTCATCAATCCCCACAACCCTCATCAATCTCTATTCCCAATCCTGTAAAATAATTAGAATGTGATTACATGGGAAGTGATAATAATTTAGAAATAAACCCCTACCTTGTTCGCCTGATGACATCGATGAGGTCGCGAGGAAGAAGATGAATCTTTGGGAAAATATGGACTTCGGTGTCTTCGGTGTTTTCCTTGACTTTCGTTCTGTGGGTCTTCCACTTTCATGATTTTGAAGAACATTCTTCGATGACATTCTTTGTTTAGAAAAGAAGTTCTTCATTGGTGTTCGTCATTTGAAGGAGAAGTTCTCCATTGGTGTTCTTCGTTTGGAGATAAAGTTATTATTTGGAAGAAAGTAATCCTCCAAGAGCTCTCTCCTTTTCTAACCCAAAGGAAAAGAAGGGCCAATATAAATTAACTTAATAAGAAATTAAGTGGTCACACACACACACAAGTTGGAAAAACTAAAGTATGGAATTGGCATAATTAATGTGGAGGAATCTCAAGAGGATCCTCCACATTAAAGAGGGAGTTGAGAGGTTTCTCCCTCATTAAGAGGGAAGTTCAAGGGGTTTTATACCTCAGGTGGTCCCCAGTACCATAACCACTCATGGGAGGTTAGTTCGGGTGTACCCTAACATCATAACCTCTCATGGGAGGTTTAAGTCTGGTGGTCCCCACTTCTCAACATCCACATCGAATAAAAATAAAAATAAAAGCTATAAAAATTTATTTTTATTTTATTCTTTCACGTATATGTGAAAATCTAACTTCCACCCTCAACCTACTGCGGTCGAGGTGAAGGTCTCATTAAGTGAATACTAGCACTACGAGTTCAACGGTGCCCTCATATTTCAATTCAATGCATCAGATCAAAATATAGAAATACTCACTCGTACGTTTACTAAACGTAGCTGAAAAAAATATTAGAAATTTTTTCCGGGCACTCTAGGTCTTGGAATCACATGCCCTAAATTTTTGCAGGCTCGTAAAATTCCAATTTATTTAAAAAAAATACATAGAAATACCAGGTCTTTACATTCACCCCAAATCAGGTATTTACTTCCTCATAATCCACAACTCATAAGTAAGTAAAAAAGTGGGTGTACTGAGCACGTATCTGAGATTCTCACTCCCATGTGCTCTCTTGGAGGTTCCCGTGCTGCCAGTGAATGCGCACTAGAGGTATCGGCCATCCACGAAGGACCCACTCATGTCGATCCACATTCTCTACTGGAACCTCCGTAAAAGTCGCCCTATTGTTGACGTCCAGCCTT
This sequence comes from Viscum album, assembly GCA_963277665.1. Lineage (NCBI taxonomy): Eukaryota > Viridiplantae > Streptophyta > Magnoliopsida > Santalales > Viscaceae > Viscum > Viscum album. Next base: position 982,066,833 of record OY728126.1, read on the forward strand.
CCATGGTCGATGACGTGTGAAGGGTCGGGCACATATCTACTTAGTTGGGAAACATAGAAGACGTCGTGCACCCAATGAAACTAAGGTGGAAGAGCTAAGCGGTAAGCCACCTTGCCAACTCTAATGAGGACCTATAAGGGTACAATGAATCTTGGAAATAACTTGCCACCCCGGCCAAATCTATGCAAACCTTGTCGAGGTGTGAGCCGCAGAAAGACGCGGTGGCCATCCTCGAACTCCAGAGGTCTCTGTCTCCTATCGGAATACGACTTCTTCTAGCTCTGTATAGTCTTCATCCTCTCATGGATGATCTTCACCTCTCTGTGGTAGCCTATAACATCTCTGGTCCCACTAGTGTTGACTCCCCTAGGTATGTCCAGTACAAAGGTGATTTGCAAGGTCGCCTGTAAAAAGCCTCAAAAGGTGGCATCCCAATGGTTGAGTGATATCTGTTGGTGTATGAAAACACCACCAATGGAAAGTGATCCTATCAACTACGACTGAATTCGAGGACACATGCATGTATCATGTCTTCAAGGTCTTGAATGGTCCACTCAGTCTGGCCATACGTCTGAGGATGGAAGGCAGTTCTCAAACTAAGCTACGTCCTGAAAGCCTATTACAACCCCTTCCATATCTAGGAAGTAAAACATTCATCTCGATCAGAGACAATAATCGAGGGTACTCTATGTATCCTCACAATCCCTTGCACATAGAGGTGTACCAAGCTCTCTACAAAACCCTGCTCTCTATTCGGTAAGAAGTGGGATGACTTGGTGAGTCGGTCGAAGATCACGCAAATCTAGTCATGACCACTAGATGTACATGGATGTCCTGTCACGAAGTCCATGGATATCCCGTCCCACTTCCACTTTGGGACCTCTAAAGGATGAACCATGTCAGCTGGTACCTGATGCTTCGCCTTCCCTTACTGACAAGTGAGGCACTGAAAAACAAACTCTGCAACTTCTTTCTTCATTCTCATCCACCAATGATGTCGTCAGAGATCCTGGTACATCTTCAACACTTGTGGATGTACCGCTAGTGGGGATGTGTGGAAATTTCTCAACACTTCCTCTTTAAGTGACACTTGTACCATCGTACATCCTCTGAAGATGATGATGTTCTCCCCACCTTCACAAAATCCTTCAGGTACCTACCCTGTGGATATCTGAGAAAGTCGAGCCACGTAGTCAGCATCCCCATGTTGCGCCTCCCTGACTCACTAACAAAGTGGGGGAGTGGTTGTAAAATAATTAAGGAAAGGTACTCCATCTCTATCCACAAAGGATATCTGCAAAGTAGCCAGCTTCTCTGTCGCCTCACCTAGAAGCTGTATAAAAGACCTCCTACTGAGTGCATCTCAAACGACGTTCCCCTTCCCAGGAGTATAGACTATCATGAAGTCATAGTCCAGGAGGAACTCAAGAAAATGTTGTTGTCTCAGTTTCAGGCCCTTCTGAGAGATTATATACTTGAGACTCTTGTGATCAGAGTAGACTGTAAATCATTCGCCTATCAGATAGTGTCGCCACATCTTCAAGGTGAAGACCACTACTGCTAACTCCGGGTAATGGGTAGTTCATTTCTACTCATGTTGTCTTAGCTGTCGATAACCATATGTGATCACTACTCACTCTTGCATCATGACACACCCATTCCTAGTCCCTGATGCGTCTTAGTAGACTACATAACCTACACCCTCCTCTGGAAGCCTCAAGATGGGGTAACCAGTCAGCCTTTGCCTCAGCTCCTGAAAACTCTGCTGGCATTTCTCTGACCAAACGAAGGGTTTCCCCTTCTTCGTCAATGTTGATAGTGGTGCTGCAACTATAGAGTAGTCTGGCACAAACCTCATGTACTATCCAGCCAAACCCAAGAAACTATGTACCTCCAACACACTCATGGGTGGCTCCCTAGCAAGTACCACCTCAATCTTTACTATATCTACTACAACTCCAGCCTCTGATAAAACATGTCCCAGAAAGTGAACCTCTCAGATCTAGAAATGGAACATCGAGAGATTACCATAAATTTGGTTCTCTTGGAGTGTGTCTAGTACTACCTAAAAATGATTGGCACCCTCCTCCTCGGTAGCTGAGTAGATCAGAATGTAATCGATGAAGACTACTACAAAGCGATCAAGGTATGGATGAAAGATTCTTTTCATGAGTCCCAAGAACACTTCTGGAGCATTGGTTACACCAAATGGATTAAAAAAGAACTCATGATGGTCGTATCGACATCTGAAGGCCGTATTCTGTATATCCTCGTTTCGTACTCTGAGCTGGTGATAGCTTGATCTAAGGTCTCTCTTTGAGAACCACTGTTCTCCCTTCAGCTGATCAAAGAGGTCATCAATCCTCGGATGTGGGTACTTTTTCTTCATGGTCACCTGGTTCAAGCACTGATATTCAATACAAATACTTAAGATCCCATCATCTTTCTTGGAGAACCTAATAGAGGTTGCCCAAGGAGAAACATTGGGACGAATGAATACCTCCCCCTGCAAGTCCTCTAGCTATACCTGCAACTCATGAAGCTCCGCGGGAGCCATCTGATAGGATGGTGTAGATATCTGTGCCATCTCGGGGTACAAGTTAATGTAAAATTCCACCGCTCTGCGAGGAAGATGACCCAGAACATCATCAGTGAAGTCATTCGCATACTAGTCCACCACTAAAGGATAATTTAAACTCACCACATCAACCGCTCTGAGGATAAGGCTAGCCAACTGATGTGTAATCGGCTACACCCACTTCCGGGTAAGTCCATCCGGTGCGGCAAAGGCTCCCTTCTCACCGGTGAAGGTAAACTCAGTCCCATCTATGCAGACACACTGCACTTTGCGCTTAATATAGTCAATATGAGAATTGACTATAGATAACCAGTTCATACCCAATATGACATCATAAGGCCTCGATGTTGCTACTATGAGATCCCAGCTGAAGCTATTGCCTCCTAGAGTAAGCTCACACTACCTGAACCAATGTGTAATCATCAAATCCACTTCCGTAGGAGTCTCTAGTCATAAGGATCGAGCCAACGACTCCATCAGAATATTTAAGCTTCAAATGAGGGCAGTGGAAATAAAAGAATGACTGGAACCAGTGTCTATAAGTACTACAAGTAAGGTGTAATAGACACAGATCATACATCGTATCATATCTGGAGAATCATGATCGTAGGCCTCAGTTTCCTAGGGCCGAGCTCTCCCCTATCCCCCGGCTCCATGCGGTTGGGGTAGACCTCCTGGTGTTGGTGGCGGTAACATCTCGAAGCGTCTCCCACCGCTAGATGGACGACTAGCTCCTATGCCACGTCCGCCTGCTCCCTGCGGACCTCCTCGGTCGAATCTCTATCTCTGCATGGGCGGTCCTTTGACCATCTAATGATCATCTGTATGACGGTTCGGATAGTCATGAGCCATGTGACCCTGCCCGCCGCATGTGTAACACTACCCGCTTCTAGCATGAATGGCTCTGTCTCGTGTGCCCCGCACAACCGATCCTAAGTTATGCGGTCGTCCCCCTATAGGTCTGGTCCTCTTGGACTTCTGTGACATCTATCTACAACTAGGTGCAGAAGACTCCTCTACATGACGACTGGTGGTGGGTCTCACTATTGGTGAATTCTCAAAAAAAAAACTCTCCACTAAGAGGGCTCATTTAAACACCCCCGCCTGCGTCGGGATGCTTAATGAGATCATAAAATCCCTGATCTCTTGCCTGTGTACCTGCTCGAAGGTCCACGCCTAGAAGAATGGGTCTCACACTATATCATCGGAGTAGCATGAGAGGTTAGTGAACCTTGCTGAGTATTGTCCTACAATCATGCTTCCCTACTACAGATGAAGAAGCTCTTGTATGCGCACTACACGAAGAGTCGCTGGGACAAAATCTACCCAAAACAGTCTCTCGAAGTCTGCCCAGAGAAGCATCACCTCGTCAAGAACCTGGAGCATCAAGCTCCACCATCTGCCTGCTGATGCCTGTAGAATTCTGGCGGTATGGAACACCATGAGATCAGATGGTGTCTCTACCAGTCGGAAGACTCTCACTAAAGCCTCCATCCAATCCTCAGTTGCCTGTGACTCCATCTCTCCCATGATCATTGGTAGCCTCTGGAGCTGGAACTCGTGTAATGTGCTGAAGAGGCATGAACCATTTTCTTCTAGGACTAGTTGCATTTGTGGCCCAACATGGAAAGGTATATCTGGTGCCTCCACTAGTGCCTTTACTAGAAAAGGTCCATGCACCAGGGCCTTATTTCTTGGTGGGCTATCAGTGCGTGTTACTCTTAGAATCCTAGCTGGCTGGCTACGTAGAGGTATCCTAAAAAGAAACAGGTGTGTCACGGTCAATAAGTTATACTTGGTGAGCTGACTTAAGAGGGCACAAAGAAAACTCTTGAAAACACACTCGCAATCAGTGTTTTTGTGCATTATGTCGGAAATTAGAAGTCTGGGTCCTGGTGTATGGATACGTCGGCCTCCGCACCAACACTGGATTCCCTAAACTGATAACCACACTCACTACACTTAACACTATTTTCGTTAAAATAAAAATAAAATTACTATGTTCTATGGTAGAAGAGACTCCTATGATATCAATTTGTCACGACTCGTCCCCCAGGGGTCATGTCGTGACTACCCCAGGCTCGCCTTCCATAGGCCAGGGGTTGGTGACTAGCAACGAAAGGTTTAATCCCTAGAACTGGGAAGGCATTGCCATTATAACCTATAAACACACATCCAAGCACACAGCAAGATACAAACCCAAGAAAACATAATATTAAACATAGTGAGTACAGTAAGAAAAAGGGTCCAGAATACAAGCCCAACTGGAATGTACAAGGAAATCTGAAAAACAATACAACTGAAGAAAGGGAAAAGACAACTACTGGATTTTCCTAGGAGATTCCTACCTGAAGGGTCAGTACAGATCGCCTCCTAAACACTCCACATACACTAATCTCCTCTACGTTCCGACACGTCATATTGTCCACCTCCAGGTACCATCTAGTCCTGGTACTATCGGCCTCAGTCAGCGTTGCCCGTCGTCTACATCCAAAACAACAAGGTACATGCATAGCCCGTGCAGAGGTGAGTATAACAATACATAGTATGGACCCCGAGACCCTCAAGGTCTCACAAAATCAACCATGGATAATCCAGAAGGTATGAAAATAACAGATAAACCTACTTAGGTATATGCCCATTCATATATCTATGTTAATAAGTAATCCATCTCAAACATGAAGAAATATAGAGAAACTGACTCAGCTCACACTAGGTATATATTTAGGTATGGTAGTATAGATGATTAGTTATAAATATTGATTCATATTATTTTTTTAAGAGGCTCTGCTGCTGACCTGCATTGAATCGCTAGGAGCTAACCCCCACAGGATCGGTAGGTGCTGACCCACATAGGATTGTTGGAGCTGACCCACACAGGATCACTAGAAGCTGACGCACACAGGATTGTTAGAAGCTGACCCACATAGGATTTCTAGGAGATAACCCACACATGATCTCTGGAGCTGACCCACACATGATTACTGGGAGCTGACCAACACAAGAACTCTAGGAGCTGACCCACAAAGGATCACTAGGAGCTGACCCACACAGGATCGCTGAAGCTAACCCACATAGGATCGCTCGGAGCAGACCCACACAAGATCTCTATGAGATGACCAGCACAGGATCGCTAGGAGATGGACCACATAGGATCGTTAGGATCTAACCAGCACAGGTTCGCTAGGAGTACTCTTCTCATCATAGCCAACTATTAGGTTTTCGCACTAGGCTTGCTCGTCTCCGGGAGAGTCTATTCCTCAATCCACTTGTTGATTATCCAATTACCATGATGTCCCATGAATAAGTACCTCAAAGATTTTCCCCACCATAGGGGGTTCAACGCAACAAATAGCGCGTCAATCAGACGCCCATTCTTTGAGTTATTAGCCTTTATGTCCTGAGGGCCCAGTTAGATTTGTTCTTGATCCAACCCGACTACACCCCATCATAACCCAAATATCCAATGGGATATACTCAATGGGATCGTCTTGCTGCATGATTTCTAGTGCCGCTGACAGTTCATCAAACGGACGTCTGATGCCAAAGTTATGGTCAAAAGAATGTAAATGGGTTGTAGTGGGCCCGAGTCCGGTCCAACCCAGTCGAACCGACCTAGCCCAACCTGGTTTGGGCAATCCCAGATCGGGTTGACACGACCTGCTGGGTCCAACTCGTTAGGCCGCGTGGGGCCGCGGAGGGCCACGGGTGGCCGCGAGGCCGTGAAGGCTGCCACTAGGCCGTGGATGATGCCGCGAGGGCATGAGGTCGCGGGGTGGCTCGGTCGGAAGTGCAGTGGTGGCTCAGGCAGTGGCTTGGCCTGAACGGTGGCAGCGGCTTGGCCCATACAGCGGTAGTGACACAGCCCATATGACGGGGCATCTTGGATGGCGGCTTGAACTGGCGGCAGTGGCTCAGCCCGAACGGTGGCAATGGCTCGAATGGTAGCTCAGCCTGGACGATGGCAGCGGCTCGGCCCTGACGGCGGCGGCACGGCCGCGAGGCGACGATTCAGCAGCGGGGTGGCGGTGGCTGCAGGGTGGTGTCGTTGCGCTGTCACCTTCGTCACAAAGAACACCACATATCATCACAACAATTTAGGAGAGGACGGGCCATGTTTGTTTGGCTCGCACTCTCCGCATTAGAGCGGTAGCAAGTAGCTCAACATAATCATGAATCAAGAACTATTATTGAAGATATTTTAAAACACCAATCCCCACAACCCTCATCAATATCTATTCCCAATACCACAGAATAATTATAAGGGGAGTACATGAGAAGTGATAACAATATAGAAATAATCCTTTACCTCGTTTTCTTGATGACGTCGATGAGGTCGTGAGGAAGAAGATGAATTGTTGGGAAAAGACGAACGTCGGTGTCATCGGCATTTTACTCGATTTTCGATTCACGTGTCATCTTCTTTTTTGATTCCAAAGAATGTTCTTAGATGGCGTTCTTCATTCAAAGAAGGCGTTCTTCATAGGCATTCTACGTTCATAGAAGAAGTTCTTCGTTGGTGTTCTTCATTCAGAGAAGAAGTTCTTTGTTGGAAGAATGTAATCCTCCAAGAGGTATCTCCTTTTCCAAACCAAAGGAAAAGCGGTTCCAATATAATTTAACTTAAGAAAAAATTTAGTTGGAACACACACAAACAAGTTGGAAAAATTAACGTATGGTGTTGGCACAATTAAAGTAGAGGAAGCTCAAGAGGATCCTCCACATTAAAGAGGGATTTAAGATGTTTCTCCCTCTTTAAGAGGGGATTTCAAGGGGGTTTATACCTCGAGTGGTCCCCATTACCATAACCACTCATGGAAGGTTAGTTCGGGTGGTCCCCACCGTCATAACCTCTCATAGAAGGTTTAGTTCTAGTTGTCCACACTTCTCATCATCCACATGGAATAAAAAAAATAAAATCTACACAAATTTATTTGTATTTTATTTTTTCACGAATATGTGAAAAGCTAACTTCCACCCTCGACCTACTGCAGTCGAGGTGAAGGTCTTTTTAAGCGAATACAGGCGCCGTGAGTTCAACGGTGCCCTCAGATTTCAATTCTGAGCACCGGTTCAAAAGTTAGAAAAACCCGCTCACACATTTACTGAACGTACCTAAAAAAAGGTCAGAAATTCTTTTCGGGAACTCGGGGCCTTGGAATCACACGTCTTAAATTTTCACGAACTCATAAAATTCCCATTTATTTAAAAAAAATTACATGGAAATTTCAAGTCTTTATAGGCTTGTACATCTCCCTTTTCAAGCATGATATGCCCAATTGTTTTATATAAACCAATAGAAAAATTCAACTAATAAAATTTTAAAAATTGAAATAATTAAATAAACAAAAATAAAAAATGAATAAATTTAAAAAATATTAATAATTTTATTAATCAAATAATTATTAATAAATTTGATATATATATATATATTTATTATAAATATTAAAAATTATATATATTAAATATAGATATAAAAATTGAATATATTGAAATAATTAAACAAATTAAAAATCTTAATTAAAAGTTGGGGATTAAACCTCTTTATTATTTAAACAAAGGAAAAAAACCTTTTTGTGGGTAGAGGATACCACTTATATGGCCCATAGTCCCAGTGGGAATTAAATACCATTATATTTCCTTAAATCCTCATATATGTAGCCCAAATGTAGTACTTCTACAAAACACAGGCTACTATAGTACCCCCACCACTATAATGCATGCCACCACTTCATTTCATCTATAGTACTACTGCCATGATTCTATAGTAACCTACACCCAATGGGTTTCAAACCCCCATCCTTGATGTAGTATTATGAGGTTCTTACCACTAAGCTAAACACCGACTATATTAAACATATAAAAATTAAAAATTATTAAATTTAATATACATATAAATTATTTTTAAATATTAATAAATAGTATATATTTAATATAGATATATTAAATGAATAAATTTTAATAATTAAACCAAAAATAAAAAATTAATTAATTAAAAAATTATTAAAAAAAGTGACTCAATTTCTTTTTAATAAAATGAATAAATTTAATATATATTTATTACTTATATATTGTAATAAATAATATACAAAAAATATAAATATAATAAATAAATAAAATTTAATAATTAAAATAATATTGATGTCTTATTCATTTTTAATGGTTTTTATAGATAATTATTCATTAACATATTTAATATTTTTAAAATAGAAATATATTCACATATATATATATATGTATATCAATATATATAAAATCTCCTAAAATATGATTTATATAGTAAAATATAATTATGCTTACATTAAATAAGTCATATATTTAGTGGAATATGGTATATAATTAAAATTTAATATTAATTAAAAATACTGACTAATTGAATCGGGTAAGGGAATTTAATTGAATGTCATTTGATTTTCCAATTTATCATATATAAAACATGTGTTACATTGATTTCACACATACATATGCATAATTTGTGCATTTTTATATAAAACATCCACACAAAATATTATTTGTAATTTATTCATTTTTTAAAATAAATTTCTGAATTATATTTATTAGAAAATATATTTAATATATATTATATTTCAAATTGTTGAATATAATGATTTTTTATATTTTCTTTCAATATATAATGTTTATTTATTTTTAATGTGTTCTCAAATTTATTCATTTTTTATATTATTTATTAATTAATAATTAATTTGTTTTAATTTATTCCTTTTCAATTTATAATTCTTTAATATGTTTTTAATTTTATAAAAAGAAATTAATTATTTATACATTTTTATTCTTTAATAGTTAATGTTTTTGATATGGTTCTAATTTATATAATTAATCTGTAGTCATTTCTATTTTAATATTTATAAATATTGATTTTTTTTTGTTTTTTAAATTATCTATATAATTAATACCAGTTATTAATTTTTTAAATCTATTCATTCTTATTATTACTTATTTCATTAATGGTTGCTACATATTATATAATCTTATTGTTCATTTTAACATATATCAAACTTATATATATATATTTATTACCATATTATTTTCATACAGACAAATATTTACATAATTAATGAAATAATATATATTAGAATTTCATTTAGTAACATAATATATTTAAAATATTATATTTCTAATTAGTAAATTTTATTTATTTGTTTTTAATATTATTACTGTTAGTATTATTTTTTATTTTTTATATATTTTTCTTGTGGAATCAAATAATTTTCTAATATTTATATACTATGTTTTAATATTTTCCATATCTATTCACCTTTATTTTAATATATATCCATATTTTATTTTTTTAATAATTTGTATAATTAATAAAATTTATCCATTTTTTCTATATTTTTAAATTCGACTAATTTTTAATTATTCAATTTCACTCAATTTTAACATTAATGCATTTAAGATTATATAATCATTAATAATGTTAATAATATATGTGTAAATAAGTATTTATAAACAAATATATTTATAAATATATGTTTATTATATTTATAAAATTATATATTTACAATTATTAATAAATAAAAATATTAAAATAGTATTTTGTATAATTATAAATAATAATAATATATTTAAATAATTATAAATTTAAAATAAATATATTTTAATGATGAATATATTTATTATATTTATTATATTTATTATATATATAATTAAAACTATATTATGATATAATTATATTTATAATTATAAAATTATAATAAATATAAATAAATAATAAATATATTTACTATATTTATATTAATATTTATATATATTTGTTAAATATATATATATATATATATAATTTTAAAAATATGTAATTATTTCAATATATTTACTAATATAAAGAAATAATATATATATATATATATATATATATATATATATATATTTAAATATATTTTTAAATTTATATTTATTAAATTTATATAAATATATATTTATAATTATAAATAAATAAATATAAATTTTTAAGATAGTATTTATATAATTATAAATAAATAATTATATATTTAAATAATTATTAAATTATAATAAATATATTTAAACTGTAAATATTTTTAATATATTTATATTTATATTTATTTATTAAATATATAAAAATATAAAAATATTTTTAGAAATATATTTATTTATAATCATAATTTTAAATATTTTTCAGTGCTAAAAAATCACTAATAAAAAGCCATCTTTATCAGTGCTTGTTTAGCACTGATAAATATGACTTTTATCTGTGTTTTTTTGTATTGATAAAACCACTCTTTATCAGTTCTTTTTAAGAAGCTTTTATAAAACCCTTTTCGATCTTTTATAAAGTACCCAAAGAAAACTGATTTATGTCATGTCGTTTAACCTATCATGGAAATCCAGTATTGACGCCACTCCCCCTCAACCTTCTCTCAAAAGAATCAAGTCTGAAATATAAGGTATGCTATTTTTTCTCCTCTTCTCCCATTGCATGGTTGTTCGAGTTTAGCAGTATACGATAATGCAACTTTATCTTTGCTCGGTGACCTTTTTATTCCATATTTAAGAGCATTATCGATGAAGTCCCCACCATCGTTCATCCGTTCCTTGTTTGTGGGTCTTTACATTTCTGATTTTACCCTACTATGACCCACATATGCAGTGTGGATGAGATTTGGTGGTGATTCCATAGATGAGTTCATTCAAAATGAATGTTATACGATGAGAGATGAAGGTGAGGGTTTAGTGAAGGATAATATTCTATATCATGGAGGAACCCATTCAAATTTGAAAGTGAAAAAGAATTTTATTGAGTATGTGGTTACCCAAAAGCCAATGAAGGGGAGAAGAGGATATTCAGGTTGTTTCATGTGATAAAAAATGTATATCTTCATATATATTGTTGATATAATCATCCTGTATTTTTCCAATGCACATTATTGAGATAATTATTTTGGGGATAACAAAGTGTTAGGCCACATGAATATTGAAGGCTCTACCTATATAGGATGACATTGATTAAATGGACGTAAATAGAGATGATATATCAAATACACATGGAATAAATGCATTCTGAAAACATAAAAATATGTTTTCTATATTTTTGGATTTTATTTTTGAAAATAAGATTTGGTTTTTTTGATATATATGTCAAAAATACATCGACCACCTTAATATCATTTCCCTATATCGATTACATGGAAAATGTTTTACTACCCAAATTTTCTTTCTATTTTTATTAGCTGAATTGCATTGGGGGAGAACACACCTTTTGCCTAAGAGAAGGTGAAAGATATTTTTCATAGTAATGCTTTTCACCCCCACTCCTATAATATCCACCACTCACTCCATTCACATAATATTCTACCACTCTCTCTAAACCTCGCCCAATTTTAGTCTCTCTATCTAAAATTATCATAGTTTTCTTCTCTCTTTCTTGTGAACCTTTTGGTGTCCTTAAAATAATGCAATATTTTTGATACTTTATTTAAATATATTTTTTCTTAATTTATTTTAATGATTTTTATTTATTTATTTGTTTAGTTTTTAGTTTTTATTATTATTTTATTTAGTAATTTGTTTAGTTAATTCGATAATTTTTTTAAATAATAGACAATATTATTCAATATTAGTTTTAAAATAAGAATTATTTATAATTAACCTATAATTAGTCTTAAAAATTCAATAATTATTAGGAAATGATTATAATGTAGTTTCAGATATTAATTTATAATTAATTAAAAAATAATTGTATGCTAATAGATAATTAATGTAATAATCATTGGGAATATATAATTAAATAATAAATTATAAATAATTAATTGTAAATAATAAATTACTTAGTAATTAGTAATTAATATTAATTAGATGATGATAAAATATATATGAACTAACTATTAACTATAAATTAACTAATAACTAACTATTTAAAAGTTATTAATTAAAAAATTATTAACTAATGGTTGTTGATTGATTAATAAGAGAATAACTATTGATAAAATAATGATAAAATTTAGATTAAATAATTACTAACTAAGGACTAAACACAAATCAAATAATAATTATCTATTGATTTTCTAATATTGGACAATTGATTAAGTAATGGTTAACCAACAATTGTCTAAGGATTAACTAATAATTAACTATCAATTAAATATTAATTAAAAATAAATTAACTTATTAATAATTATTAATTAACGAGTGATTAATGAATGATTAAATAATTATTAACTAATTATTAATTAATGATTAACTAATTTTTCCAAATGGTTTGAACGGTGCATGGATAGGAGATCTTATTTGTCTGTAATCTACCTCATGGATTATCCACCAAATCTATCATTCCTTGAGATATTTTTGGTTCAGTCTCTCCCTCACCTTCATGTTCATCTTCACTCCTTCATCATTATTTATTACTTTTCATACATGGATATTCTAGCCATGAACCGTAAAAACAAAGCCCACTTATAATGTAAGCTGGAGACAAAAAATAATACGTCAGAGGAGTTTTTCTGGTGCACAACTTGTAATTGGATCCAAGTTACATGTATACCTCATATTTCCATGTTCCACCTAATATCTCATGACTCAATCCATTCTTGGTTTACCCTCTACCTTGCCTTAATGTTTAGTTTCACTCATTCATCATTATTTCTCACTCTGATTACATAGAGCTCTTATTTGTGCACTAAAAAAAAGTCCCACTTATCGTCTAAAGTAGTGATTGAAAATGATAATTAGGTAGTTTTTTATTGGTGCATATTTGGTAATCAGATCCAAGTTCTCAGAATCCCTCCTACTCCCATGAATTGAAATAAAAAATTCCTTCCCATTTTCTTCCAAGTATCCCTACTACTCCCATGGATTTAAACCACAATGTATTTTTAAAACATTACTCTAACTTTTGTTTTTTATCCTATGTGACCATTAGTGTATCATTTTTCATTATTATTATTTTTTCAAGAAACCAAAATATAATAAAATAGTGTTTCATTGAAAACTCAATTCCCTTTTGATATTAGTGGAAAGTGTATTTTAATGTTCATTAATAATGGGGGTCTTCTGATTTATTTTTAGTGATTTTATTAATTTTTTAATTTTATTATAAATATTATAAGAATTAATTTTCTATTAATATGTTATGAATTATTATCTTTTCTGGAATAAATTTTTTGTAATTCACATTCTTTTAAATTTAATTAAAATATAATATGCATGTTTTCATATAAAATATAATTATTTTTAATTTAAAATCTATGTACATTACAATTTTATTATCTTGATATATTTTGTATCATTGGGAATTGTTTGAGTGTTACCCATGAAAATTTATAATTTAAAACACATTTATCTCATACATATACATGATTAGAAGATAGTGTAAGAATTTTATAAAGATTAATATAATCTCTCTTAACCATACATATGTCATGGATTTTATTAAGAATGAGTATAGTATTTTTGATATACTAAGGGATTTTTTCACTACTAGATTTGGGAGGGAGCTTATAGTTTTATGTGTCATGTTTAAAGGTGGAATCACAAAAATTTGAATTTCAATGGTCTGAAATCCATGATGGCTAAACTTTCTATGAAATTTTATTAGTGAAAATATTTTTTTTCTGTTTTGACTGAAACTGAATAAAGGTTTTGGATAATTTAGGACATGTGAAATATTCCTATGCTTGATAACTTTAGAAACCCATGACACAAATTTCATGATTAGGTGCAAAAATACTGTGTATTTTTTATAAAATAAACTTAAAATATACAGTCCATTAAAAATCTAATTGTCTTTTCTAGTCACGGATTTATAGGAAAATGAATAAACATTACAAAATATTAAATTTAAAATAATAAATAAATATAAGCCTATTTTAATTTTCTCATTATTGATCCTAATAAAATATAAACTCATTGGAACCTTTTATGTTATCCTAAAAACATTCTTAAAAACATAGGGTGAGCATAAAATTATCCAGTAATGGGTTTTTACAAAAAAATATGGAAAAATAATTTTGAAAATAATTTTTAAAAACTTATTTTGAAAAAAAAAATCCTATATATCATGAAAAATATTTGATATATACATTTCAAAAAACTATAATTTATGAAGTTTTCAAAATATATATTTGGAAAACACTTTTAAAAATCCTTGGAAAATACATATACTTTTTGTAAATCTTTTCCAAAATATAATAATATTTTAAAACATTTATTACTTGAAAAAATTATTTTTAAAACCACCTTTTCAAAATATATTTTTATTTTAAAATAACTATATATTTGGAAACATTATTCTGATGACACTTATCCTTTGAAAAATAAATGGAATTTTTTCTTTGAGTTTTAAAAACCATTCTTTTTAAAAATAATAATATTTTAGGGAATGATAATGATACTAGAAAACCCTAATGAAATCCATGTAGCCACATGTGGTTTCACTTATTAGAAAAAGTTATCTTGAATCCATGTGTTCTCTCCCCATTCCTCATTATTACATTTGATACCCATGTGTCAGGTTTAAATGATTTTTTTGTGAGAGTTTATTTTCTCATTTAATTCCCACTAAAACCACCTTTTGAAAACCATATAACTTATTTTAAAGAGAAAATAATTTTAAATAAAATATAATATTACAATATAAATATATATAAAAACCATTTTTCTTCATTTACCAAAATTAGAGAAATCCATAATATATAAAGCATCTTTTTTAAATAGTTCCTATAAAGGAATAATTTGTTTCATGAACATATCTATATAGATGTATACAAGTATGTATGAAATTTCATGAATAGATATGATGTGTGGACATAATCATTATCATGAATGAAATATATAAGTGTTGATTAGAAAATACATTCCTAAAATTATAGTTTAAAAACATTTCAACAAAATAGACCTTTAACATCGCAAAAAGCGCTAACTACTAGACTAAGATTAAAAGAAATAATATTTTATTAGTGCTGGAAAAGTGTTGATAAAGGGGTCTTTTATCCTTTATTATAGAATAGATGATAAAGGGGTATTTTATCTACATGTGTAGAAGTGCTGATAAAGGAGAATGTAATAGTGTATTGTGACAGAACATTGCAACTCCAATGCAATGTGCTATAAGAGCACACCACAACACCAAAAGTATCAAAAATATGAAAAATGAAGTACCAATAAAAATATAAATTTAATAAAATTTAAAAAAGAAATACAATAAAAAACACTCAATTATAGATATTTCAAACAATGATTTATATAATTACATTAGTACAAATTATTGTATACTTTCAAATACATCAATGTTTCTTTTTCCTTTGATCCTAACCCATTCTCGATAAAATTACACACCTACATAAAAGAAATATTCCTATGTTAGTAATAATATAAAGAAATAAATTAACAGAATGTATTCATTTTAAACTATACTTTGAGTCATACCCAGAACACTACATATTAGATTGAGAGACGGCTGATTCTTGCACGTCACACCATTTCACGTTTTTCTTCATGTATTATCTTTGTAAATATAAAAAAAATACATATAATATAAAAATTATAATGAAATTAATTAACTAATAGTATATGTAATGATGAAAAAACAATCTAGGATATTTTTATCAGTTTTGGCGATGTGATGCACATTTTAAACAAAAATGACACCTATATATTGAAAAGATGCATTTGGAGTCATACTGGTCACACTGTGTATCAGATTTCGGTACTACTAATTCCTACACATCTCAAATGACATATAGGTAATTTTCCTAAAGTATTAAAACAATTTTAATATGTTTTCACAGTTTTGAGTATTTCAATATTCTTTTTTTTTACTAAAATTCCATTTTATACTAGAAACATGCACTTTGACTAATAATGTTCACAGCGCATGACAGATTGGCATGATACTGATTCCTACATGTCAAAAATGACTTATGAATCATTGTCTTAAATTATAAAGACAATTCGATCACATTTTCATTGTTTTCAGTGAGTGATAATATTTAAACTAAAATGTCATTTTTAAATTGATAATGGGAACATTGAGTCATATGAGGCACATCGTGAATCTGATTGAGGTGTTGCTGATTCTTACATCACAAAAATTAGTTACGGATAATTTTCTTATTGTATCAAAATAATCCGAATGTGTTTTCTTAATTTGGAGTAGGTTAGTGGTCATTTTTACTAAAATTTATTTCAGTTTTAATTAAAAATACAAACTTGTAGTCATAATGGTCACAGTATGTATTATATTGATATGAGACCGATTCCTACACTTCTAAAATCACTTATGGAATGTCTTCTTAAAGTATCAAAATAATATAAATGTGTTTTCTTGGTTTTGAGTATGTCACTTGTATTTTTTACTAAAATATCATTCTAAACTGGAAACACGCACTATGAATCATACTCGTCACACTGTGTGTCGGTTTGACATGATACAGATTATTTAATGTCAAAAATGAATTATAAATAATTTTAATAAATTATCAAGATGATTAGTGTTCATTTTTATGGGTTTAATTGAGTGAAAATTTTTGAAATAAATATCAATTTTAAATTGATAATGGACACATTAAGTCATATATGGCAGATAGTGTATCATATTGAGGTGAGGATACTTAATACACATAAAAAAGGTCTCATAGATCATTTTACAAATTTATCAAAACAATCCAAATGCATTTTAATAGTTTTGAGATAGTCAGTTGGGCTCTTAATTAAAATTGATATCTATTATAAATAAAAAGATGCACTTGGGGTCATACTGGTTTGACCATGCATCTGATTTAGATACAGTTGATTAATATACATATGAAATTAAATATGTATTATTTTTCTAATTTATCAATACAATATGAATGTTTTTACTTAATTATGAGAATATCGTATGTATTTTTTTCTATAATGTCATTTTAAACTAGGAACATTCAATTTGACTCATTTTGGTCACATCATGTGTCGATTTGATGCGAGAATAATTAAAATACATCAAAAATGTATTATGAATCTCTTTTCTAAGTTACCATAAAAATATTACTATGTTTTCTCAGTTATCAGTTGGTGAACCTTTTTGAACTAAAATATCGATTTTAAACTGTTAACAAGCACGTTCAGTCATAATAGTCCCATCATGTATCATTTTGAGGTGATTATGATTCCTACAGATCAAAAATTATGTATAGATAGCTTTAATAATGTATAAAAGCAATATTATTTTTTTTTCTAAGTTTTGAGTATGTCAGTTGTCATTTGGACTAAAATTGATGTTACTTTTAAATTAAAAAACACACATTGAGTGGTATCGGTCACACCGTACATCCAATTGATGTGAAGATGATTCCTATACATCCAAAATGACTTATGGATTGTTTTCATAAAGTAAAAAACAATTGGAATATGTTTTATCAATTTTTGATTATTTCATTTTTCTTTTTTTGCCAAACTTGATGTAAATTTTAAATAAAAAGAAGCTGTTGGAGTCATATCGGTCACATTGTGTGTCGGATTGAGGTGTGAATAATTCCTATACATCACAAATGACATATAGATTATTGTGATTAATTATCAAAATAATATTAATTTTTTTTATCATATTTGAGTATGTCACTTTTATTTTTTAGTGAAATTTAATTTTAAACTAAAAACATGTACTTTGACTCATACATATCATATCATGTTTTAGTTAGATGTGATATTGATTCCTACATGTAAAAACTGATTTGTTAATAAATATACAAAATTATAAATAAAATCTGAGCATGATTACTTTTTTTTAACTAGTGATACATTTTGAAGTAAAATTTCAATTTTAAACTGATAATGGACACTTTGAGTCATAAAGGGAACATCCTGTATCAGATTGAGGTGAGGCTGATTTCTACATATCAAAAATGATTTTTGAACTATTTTCTTAAAGTATTAAAACATTCAGAATATGTTTTCTCTATTTTTAGTATGTCAATTTTCTTTTTTACTAAAATTAATTTCATTTTTAAATAAAAAGAAGTACATTAAATCATACTGATCACACCATGTGTCAGTTTGAGGGGAGGATGATTCCTACAATTCCCAAAGTCTAAAAAAATCCTAACATCCAATTTTACATGGATTTTAATTTCAATTCATTATCAAACTGCGAACAATGCATATTGAGTTGATGTTTATAGCTGAAAAACCTTTTAAGGTATTGAAATATATAAGACCATAAGAAGCTCATATTCCCATTATATCATGATAATTCACCTCAATGGGAAAATGATATTCATATAATATTCCATATTTCAACAATGAGAATGTTTTTTTGGATAATAACATCAAATCAATGTGCAGTTTTGATGCATTTATTTATTTTCATTATATCAGTTATAGGCTCAAAGTCCAGTCTCTCATGTGCATGGGCATCTGCAAAAAAAAAACAGCCAAACTCGAACAAAATAACCCACCTGTATAAGAAAACAATTATTATATGAGTAATAGTAAAAAGAAATAAATTAATCCTAAATATGAAATAAAACATTTATTCTATGGATAATGATTTTACTATGTAAACATCCAGATTACCTCTATGATTGTGAAGTGGAGGGAACATGAAAAAAGGTTATGAATTCCAATACTGTAGGGGTGAAAAGGTTTTGAGGGAGAATATGTTTTTGGAATTTTGGGGTATAAAGTCATAAAAGATGGAAAGACCAACCCAACTAGAAAATAATAATATATATGTATAACAAAAAAATTCTTAGGTTAATAATACTAAAAAAATAAATTAAACATAAAAATGAAACAATACATTAATTCTATAAATATTTTATTACTATGAAAACATCAAGATTACCTATCTGATTAACTAGAGGTAGTGTCATTTATCTTCCTAGAAAGGAAGTGGAGGGAATATAAAGTAAAATGATAAATTAAATATTATAAGGGTAAAATTTTTGAAGGTGAAGAATTATATGAATTTTTTTCTTAATAAAGGCATGAAATATAGACAAAAATATTTTAAAATAAACAAACTCTACACATAATAATGAAAAATAAATCAAAATTTCATTATAATTTTTTTCCTTAAATAGTGTAATTATATTATAACATTACCTTTACATCTTCCAAAAGGGTTTCCTTTATTATAATGTGTTCTTATGAAGGGGTTTTTAACATCATCATCTTTAGAAGACATTGTCGACATGATTTTTCAAACATTTAATTTTTATTATTTTTATGAAGTAAAGAACATATTATATTTTTTCGGAAAAACATAATATATTAAAAAATACTTTAACCTTCTAATGGAAATCTCTTTATTTTTTTAAAGGTTTTAGGTATTTTTTACACTATTTATAAGACAAATAACCTCATTAGGGTCCCCTCAAATGTATAAGACATTGTCTACATAGGGAGTCTCATGAGCTAATTGTCATCACCCAATGAAATTCTCATCCTCGGTTGAATTTTCATCTAACCTGACATTTTTGTTAGTCACCAACATGAAAATTGACCAATTATTGTTTGATAGATATTAGAAATAGAATACTTTCACTGCTTGTGGTTCCATTATGATTAACTATTCCTTTTCCCTTCCATACTGAAATTCACCTTCACAAAGCCTATTTCATCAACTTTCACTGTACACATATTTTCAAACCATTTTCATCAAAAAAAACCAGCAATTGAAATGTTATATAATCCAACTCATATATCTATTCGATAATTCCAAAATATGACATATTTTCATAAATTGGATTTCTATCCTTAGAACCATATATGTGCATTGTTTCTGCCACAAGTGTAACTCTAATATTTTTGAATCAGACTATAGTTATTATATTCTCTTGTATTGAACAAATAACCATTGATTACAAAACCAATTTATGATATAAAATATTAATTTGGTCCCCTGGCTATCCATTAAATTTTTCCAGCAGTTGAATTTGAATTTTCATATAACTCATTTTAAATTAGATCTCAAAATAATCTAATAAATTATTTATTATGTGTATATTTTATCTATCCTTCAACCCTTAATGGATTCAAATATATAATAATTTCTTTGTTGGATTCAATTTATGTTTCAACATCTTCAATATTATGTAAATTGTAGTTGTGTTATTTCTAAAACAATATTAATGTAATTTTGAAAACCTATCTTCCAGAAATCCCTTTTCCCATAAGGTGTTCACTAGGAGGAGAATTTTGGAGACTGATGCTATCAAAATCTAATAGTAAATCAGTATAGAATTCAATAGCTTTTTCAAAAATAGATCGTTCTATAATATGTCATTTTGTATGACTTAAATTACTTACATACCCTTTCCAAATTTTCATTTATCATTCAATGGGGTACATCCATCTATAATGGAATGGACCACATAGTAGAACCTATATAACCATGTGAACCATCAGGTGGACCATTATAACAAATAATTATGGTAGAAATAGCATATTTAATTCATATAATATGACCAAAAATCTTTATTCCTGATTGGAAACATCATTGGGTACATATGGATTTGAAAAAGAAGCAGAGTCCAGTTATGTATGTCATACATTTTGAGGTAGAATTTAATGGAACGAAACAAGAATCAAATCATACATCAAATCATAAAAATCATGTGATTTTATTCCATGTAACATCAAATTAGTCATTAACAAAACATTCATTATATTTTATGAATACCCATATGGAACATTTACACTCTTAAAAAAGATTAAACTTTTCCCATTTGGACAGAGTGTAAGCTAATGGAGGAAGAATATTTCTCTCGTTACCCATCACCAGTTCCAAATCTTCCCATATCCCCCTAAAAATCATGTCCAACCTACCCCCGATTCCATCATTTTTTTCAGGATCATTTATCAATGTTCCAATAACACTATCAAATATATTTTTATTTATATGCATGATATCAAGGAGATTCCTGACATTCAAACAATTCCAATATGGTAATTCAATGAAAATTGATCACTTCTTCCAACCTGATTGCATAACATTTTTTGAAAATGGTTTACTGAAAACTTTATTAAATTTTTTTAACATTATTGAATAGTTTATCACCTATTATTGATGATGGTGTTATGCCTTTTTTGATATTCTGGTCGAATTTTGTCATCCAGGAATGGTATTTTTGCTATCAAGGTAAATAAATTTGTTGTCCTAGAAACACAGTCTCTAAGGAATGTTTTAGAAGAACTTAGTGTGTATGTTTTTCAAAAATCGGACACCCCAACATTCTTTTAATTCTATATGTTGATAAATCTTCATATGTGGGGAAGTCACTTATCATCCCATATAACATGGACCTCAATGTAAATTACTAACTTCTATGAGCATTATACACTGTAACACCTATATCCGGCGTCCATTTTAGATCTTCGATCAATGGATCCATATAGACATCAATATCATTAATGGGTTTCTTTGGTCCATATTTAAGTAGGTAAAACAAATGTATTTACACTTCATGCATAACCATGGAGGCGAGTTATAATTTACCAACATGATGGGCCATATTCTATTAGTGCTACTCTATACACTAAATGGATGTATTCCATATATAGATAATTCATGATGAATGTATCTCAGCTCATTTCCAAATTCCGGTCACTCATAATAAATGTTCTTCCACTAAGTTGAATCTACTAAATGACGTAGGTTCCCATATTTAATTCTTGTATCTGCATGCCATGTTAATTTTCACGTGGTTTCCTAACATCCAAATCATCTTCTAAACCGTTGAATGATAGGAAAGTACAATAGCTATCTCAATGTACATGGTTCATTTTTCTTGTATCGATCTGCACTACAACCTGAACTTTTTATGAGTGATTCATGGTTTTTGCAAAACAATATGAAATTATTTGGACAAGATTTTTTTTAGAGATCAAAACCATTGAACTTATAATTCATATAACTTCATATGCTTGACATGGTAGTTAATTTTCTCCTTTTATCATATCATTAAAAAGAACAAGTAGTTATATAAATCTGGTGTCACTCCATCCACTGTAGGTTTTCAAATTATATAACTTCAATACAGCTGACAATGTTTTGTATTTAGTAGCATCGATATACAATGGACTCTTAGAACATCTATTTAACATCTCATACAACTTTGGACAATCACAATGGTTATATTCAATTGACATTGTCATTTATTCCATGTGATCTCCATCATTATTTACATTGGTATTCAAAGTCAAATGATCCATGAACTGGAATATCATGATAATCAATGTGTACGTTAAGTTTTTTCCCATGTCTAGCCCATTATTTATTTCTCTAATCTATTATGTGGAAAATCAAATATTCATTTTAAATCTTCTAAACTAATATTTATATAATAAAAACAAAATGAACATAAACAAAATATTTTATTAGGGTCGTACATATACTCTATTTCAAACATGATGAAATCTTTAACTCCATATTCGTACTCTTTTGTCAAAAAATTTGTGTGCATCCATTTTTTGTTCATATTCTCCTTATATGGTTCATAAAATATTAATTTTTTACAATAAATAAAATAATAAAAATAAGATATTCATTATCGAAAGTGAATGTTATAGATAAATGGAATAGGGGAAACCCAACATTTGATTACTTCATATAATTTCAGTACGCTTTAAATAATTGATTAATGGAAAGAAATACCACATTGAATACTTTCTAGAATCATTGAATTATATATTTATAGAATAAAACACTATTTTAATAATTTCAATATTCTATCTAAGACTAGTCCTACCTCTATTAAAATGAACCTTCAAGTATTTATTAAAACCTCTTAACAAATGAAAATATAATATAGGCAATTATGGAGTAATAAAAAACACAAATATTATAAAAAAATAATAATAAAATATCATTCAATAAAATAGAAGATATAAAAATTTGATGAGAAAAAAATTTAACAAATAAAGATTTATTTCATATATATGGATGGTAATCATAGATTCCTTGGGGTGAAATGAATACAAGTAGACATGAAATGATAAATACCAAAAAATAATTTCTAATAATTATTCTAATGTATAAAGAATTTGATAACCTCAATTATAGTTTTTGGAACAAGTGATGTAATAACCTGATGAATTATTACATTTAATATTAATGGTATATCGAATATCATATAATATAAATAAATTATAGTTTCATTTAAAATTTGTAAAGGAATAGACAAAAATTAGAAAAATAATATTTCTAATAATGATAATGGTTTTAAACATATCAAAATTATTAGATGATAAATTGATTCAAGAATTATGTCTAGATATGTTGAAAATAAGAATTATTTTCAAGCAGACTAAGAGTAGGCTTTATAATAAACATTCATTTTCATGGAAATTATGGGTTCAATGGTGATTTTGGGCACATAGTTTAAAATTTAGTCATAATTGTGTTTTAACGGAGAAATTTATTTGTGGTTGTAAAAAATGATGATATTAGATAATGGGACATTTAAATATTGACTTAAAAAGGGTGGGTCGAGATGTTTTTATGATGAAAAGATAAAATTGATATATATTTTTTATTAATTATAATGGGGATATTGTTTATAATTAAAAAAATTAAATTATAGATTTAAATGAAATAGATCTTGGGTATTCCCTAGTAATAATTATTCTTGGATGGGCTGTATTATATGGCCTTGGACATTTGTTGCAACTAGAGATATTTAAATGTGATTTCTCTCTCAACTTACTTAAAAGTTTTAATTGAAATATCTAGATGAGATATTATAAGGTAATAAAGAATACTGGCCTTACCTAAAGAGGTATTTCTATTCTATATTTTCATTTCATTTATCTTAGACCATCATATCACATAATCTTAGGCTAGAACATTATACCATAGAGGTAACACATTTCACTTAATGGAAGGTGGAATCATGGGGTGTCAATGATCCTCTCAATTTTCTCCATCCAATCACGTATCTCTTTAGGATCATATTCAATTGAAATGATGGAGGATTATGGTGAATAAGCTCTTGAATAAAATCCTCATCTCCATAAAACTTTCAATTAAATCAAAACAAATTGGATGTAAAAATTTGTGTCACTATATAGAATATAGTGAATGTGCATGGTCTAAGACCCATATAAAATGAAAGGATAAAATAATAGGCAGTGAAAATATTGTTCCCAACATCACTTTAAAAAATAATATTTATTTACTTATAATTATAAATGTATAAATGTATAAATATAATAAATATAAATTTACAAATATTTTTATTTATAAATATTTTTTAAGATATATATTTTTTGTATTATTAATTAATATTTAATAATAAGTGCATGATTGTTAAAAATGAGTGAAAATAAATAATTAAAAATGAGTACATATTAAAAATATTGACAAAATGGATAATTATTATTAATTAAATATAAATTATTTAAAAAATATTGACATATATATAAATAAAGATGAATACATATTGAAAATATTAATACATAGTGTACATATATATATATATTTTATAGATAGTAGCAGTTGATTAAATTCCCAAAAAATAAAAAATAAAATATATTAAAAATGACATAATACCTAACTATAATAAAATTTAAAATAAATAAATTAAATTTTCTATGATTAAAGGCATGATATTTTATGTGTTTCAAGTTGTAATAAAATTCTAAAATGAATATTAAAATTTTAATAAATTAAATAAATATTAGAAGTATGTGTTTCTATATAGGATTTCTTTAATTACATAAATATCTCTATCTGTGGGTTGTATAAAAAATGTGTAAGTTATATATATGTGAATTTAATATAACACATGTTTTGTCTATTTCAAATTAAAAAATAAAATGAAATTCAATTATGTCCATTACTCGATGCAATTAGTTAGTAATTTTAATTCATACTAATTTGTCAACTATAAACCATTTTTCACTAAATATATTACTATTTTAAGTAAAGCATATATATTTTTATTATATAAATCATATTTAAATACATTTGGATATATTTATATATTTACTAAATCCAATTTATTAACATTTTCAATAATTATTTAATTAGTATAATGTTTAATATTTTTCTCAATTTACTTGTTTTTATTTTTTATTTATTTAATTTGTATTTCACACACACACATATATATATATATTTAATATATACTATTTATTAGTATGAATAAGTTATATATATATATTATAATCAATTTATTCATTTTTATCAATAATTTTTTAATTAATAAAGAAGTAAATATTTTTTTAATAAACTCATTTATTAATTTATTAATATATTTATATCATTTTATTCAGACCTTTATTGGTGTTAAATAAGTGTTGATAAAGGATCCTTTATGGGAACTTAAAATAAAGCGCTGATAAAGGGTACCATTTATCAGTGCTAAAAAATAGTGACATGGGGTACCCTTTAAGAGCACTAAAAAAGTGTCGATAAAGGGTACACTTTATCAGTGCTAAAATAAAACAGATAAAAGGAACCCTTTATCAATGCTTGGTTTATCACTGATAAATATAACCTTTATCATTACATTTTTCTACCTCTAATATAGGTCAATGTTGTTAAATACAAGTTTTGTAGTAGTGAAAGATGTGAATTCATCAGATAAAATAATGATAATTTATATTATTATTCCTCACATTAAATAATTCATTAAAAATATAGATTCTTAATTATATAAAACATCATAAACACTTTGTTTTGTAAATTATTATTCTATTTACATAACTATAAATTCAAAAATAGTAATTTTGGAAATATAACACCCTTATATAAATATAGGGTTTTAAAAAATTTCAAATAAAATATATGATTTTGAAAATGAGCATCCTTTTGAAATATCCCTTGAAATAAATTTGTATCGTCAAAATAATAGCTTCTAATTAAAGAAATTTACCCCTATTAAAAACGGTTTTAAAATAAATAATCTTTTTTTGGAAAACGACACTTACATATATTATTATTTTTAAATTATTAGAACTCCTATAACATAGTAATAAAGTAAATAAACTAGTAAATTTTAAGATAATATATATATATATATCTGTGTGTGTGTGTGTGTGTGTCCCTTTACCTAAAATAGTGACCCAGAGCTGTAACAACTTCTTCTTCCAAAAGGGGTGCTTGACAAGGGGACAAATAAGGGGAAAAGTGGGACAAAATATTATTCTTGGGAAAGAATTATTCTCACATTGATGAAGGGGTTACCCCCCTTTTTAATTGAATGCACACATATATATATATATATATGAACAAAATTTTGGAAGACCTGTAGAAAGTGTTGATTGAGATTACACGAGAAGCTGGGGTTTCAAATGATACTGGTTGACAATACAAAAATATCCTTTATCCAATGAAGTTTAAAAAGGGGTGTTAAAATCCATTTCATCATTTATGGATAGTCAAGGAAAAAAGGGTTTCCAAAGCAAACTGATTTTATTTGAAAATAAAAATACTTGATTTCTGTTTTTCCTTTTAAGTTGGCCTTTGCAAGCTTCCTCGATAACCAAGGATTTCTACTGATGTTCTATGTTTTCAATAGGCTGCACACTTAAAGTGGGTATATCTGAAGAGTTTTGGTTTTGTTCCGAAGTAAAAAATAGTGAATTATTGCATTGTTTTTAGGTTGTTTGTGATGGAATTTACTTGAACCGGAAGGAGATAGAGATGCTAACGATTGAAGAGGATGAGAACGAGGAGAGCGATGACAACTTCAGTTTGGGTTGCAGGAGAAGCTGAGTGAATAGAGAAGGAGGTTGTCAAGGTAGGTGATGAATGAGTGATATTAAATGGCTGATATGATTTCAATCATATGGATGAGATCTAAACTGTGTTTATTTTAAATTCATGACCATTTCACATGGAGAGTGATCCCACATCGAATGTTTTCATAGTTACTCACACAGTTATAAACTAAATGCTCACTAATAATGGATAGAATCAGTTATTGGGGGAATCCCTTAGTTATGAACACACGTATACAGTTTTTGGCCCACCGAACCTGTCGTCACATTCTCTTGAGCCTACACACGTCCTTGAATGCACTCAGCCCAACCTATGCAACCCAACTTGATGTGAGGCAACCCATCTTCCCAGTTGCTAATACAGCTAGCTAGGGTTGACCCTACCACATGTTTGACCCTCATGTGTCCCACATGTGTGTTGACAGGTCCCCATGGTTGACTTATAGAGGATGAAAATGTTTTTTTGTATTAGTAAAATTTTAAATTACTTAGATTAAATAAAATGAAAAATATATTTCTTTTACCATTAAAAACATTTTTATCTTCAAACATATAAATTTATTATGTTCCTACATAACAGTTGAAATTTTATAATTACTGAGTATTATTAATATATTTTTTTATTAAAACATTTTTAATACTATTTATATTTAATATTAATATATATCATATTATTTACTATATTAATATTTTTCTACTCCAAAGATAAAATCTGTATCTTATTAATATAGTTAATAATGTCTTTCTCATAAATAAATATATTGATAATGTATTAAAAAAATTACATAGCTGATATTATATTACTAATATTAATATTTTATTTTAGTAATTATAATTTTTTTTCAAATTAATATGTATTATTGAATACTTATTTTATGACAAGTTAATATTTGGTAAAATTATCTTATACATTTAAATATCAGAAAAGGGTTTTATTATTTATATTGATAATGTATATTTAGAATATAGAATTATATATTTTTATATCTAAAATGTAAATATAATTTTTATTCCTTGCATAACTTTCACTAAAATTTCAATGAAATATTAATATCCTTTTTAGAAATACCATTTTAAGAAAAACAATGAAAAGAAATGTAACAACACAAATATTTATCAATAGAATTTAAATTATTATAATTATTTTATATATTATAAATAAAATAAATAGCATATAGATCTCAATAAAAATTATATTCTCAAAAAATTTATAAAAAAATGAGTGATCTATAATGAAATTAAGGAACATATGCAGATGGAATAGTTACTTGACCTATAGAATAGTAACATGACCATTATAAATAGTAATCTAGACAATAGAGTATTTAACCCTCCTATTAATGATTAAATAAAATATATACAAATTATAATTGAAAATATGATATAATTATCTCATATTATAAGTAATTAAGTGTTTTAAAAAATATAAATTAAGAGTTCGTATTTTTGAAAAACATAAATGTTTATTTATAATTTTATAATTAATATACTGATTTCTAAGAAAATTTATTTTCGAAAAATTAATACATAAATTAATATTTTGTTGTCTTATGATTATAATATAACATTATGAGACCATAATAAAATTTTCAATGTGTCATAAAATCAATTATATTTTTAAAATTGGTATTTTTCGAAAAATTGTTATTTTTAATTACAAATTAAATTTATTCTGTATGAAAAATATTTTCATAAAATGGAGTTCATTTTTAAATGATACATGTTGAAAAATATTTATGGTGAGTTTTTTGTATTTTTCAAAAATAGTTGAATTTTTTTTTAAAATTTAAATACGGCAATTTACGATATAAGCTAAATACATGAATTATTGAGTCTTAGAAGATGTGATAACCTTTGGTTATAAATAAATAGAAATATTTAATTTAATTATTCAAAATGATAAAAAATATTCATAGTCTTGATCCAAAATAATAAACTAATGAATAAAATAATAAAAAAACATTTATATCCTTCCTTATAAATACCACACTCACCACCTCTTCTCCTCACACATCTAAATCCTTGAAGCTTGTCCAATTTCTACCCAATACTCCTAAAAATCCCCTACAACACTTCCTGGAGATTTTGTTCTCAACAAAATACCAAAACCAATTTCACTAAAGAGGTTCTCATGGATGAGTTTTATTCTAAAAATGAAAATATTATCCAGGAGATGTGGATTTATCGCATTTAAGGATGAAAAGTTTTCATTTTCATTTAATGACTTCAAGGATATTCATAAAACCAATATAATGTTTGTAAAATATTGTTAAATGTATTTTATAACACTTTTTATGTTTTCGAACTTACTTATTTATACAATAATAAATAAATAAATAAAACTAGTTTGTGATGACCAAAAAACCAGAAAAATGATAAAAATGATTACCACTAACGTCTTATCTAATGGTTCATCCCGATACAATTTAACCAAATAATATATAATAACATTTATAAGCCTTTATTTTAATTAATAACATGTAATTTATATCCTTAATAATTATTCTCATTTAACATGAACCACCAAACATCAAAACATGTGAACTAATCATGAAAAAACAAGAAAAAGAACACTCCCAGATATTGAAATTGAACTCTAGAACTCTCCAAAAAGGGAATAAATGAAGTTAATAAAATTATTATAAATAAAATAATTCTATAAAAGGTTGTATAATTATTTATTAATTAATATAATTTGATTATATATGATATTAATGTGAAGAAATCATTCCGATATAAGGTAAGGGGATTCTCAAACCCAACTCCATTTTCTTGGGGTTTCCCTCTTTCATACCAATTTCAGTATGGATATTACTTAATTGTTTCTTTATTATCCCCTATTATTTTATAGGGTATACATTTTTTCTATTTTTTATTATAAAAAATAAATTGATTTTCCCAAAGAACACTTCTTTTTTAAAAACACACCTTTTACATCCCTGAGATTATTTCCTCTTCACTGAAGATTTATGATTCATATACCAAGTATGATATTACCATTTTCTTTTTAGAAACCCAATAATTATTCATGAATGTATTATTTATTAAATGAAACTCATTCCTTTCAATTTGTTATTTTATATCTAATATTTTTATTGGTTCTATGTGGGAGCCACGATTAAGTAAATGTAATGATTTAACAGGTTCTCTTCAAATTATATTTCACTAAAATGTATTGGGTAATGTGATGTGTCTCATGAGATAATGTGAAAGATGTATGAACATGATTCTAGATTTGTTCACAGTTATGTTTTGATGAATTATGCACATACGTTACACGTGAACATGATGCTAGCTTTGTTCACAACTATGTGTGGTATTTAAATACTAAGACATGATGTTTCATTTTTATGTATTTTTACATTTCAAGCCATTATATAATTATTCCTTTCCTGATTATTATTGTGATACTATAATTAGGTTATGATGATGATAATTATTCTCAACCTTGTTATATTGATTCATGTTCTTATCTATCCTCTTACTGGGCAATTATCTCACCCCTTTCTTGATGTATATCCTCAGGTGAATTATTTTACTAATGAGAACTCAAGGGATACTAAGAAGAAATAAAATAAATAATTAAATTATTTTTATGCTTTATTATGTAAATGTTAGGTGTGATACTAATTTTTCCAATATACTAAACCTTTAGATCCCGGTATTATAACACTATTATTTTTTATCTTTAAAATAATGTAATAGTTTTGTAAGAAAAAACAGGATCAATATAGATGGAATTAGAAATAGAGTTAGTTAATTTGGGAATTTGGTTTAGATAACATTTGTAAAAACCCATAATATGTGACTAACTATATTTAATCACCCAAGAAGAATTTTTTTTAAAAAAAATGAACATAGGGATCCCAAAAGATATAACTTTAGAGTTAATTTCACAAAATAATAAATTTTATATTTATGAATTCTTGACTCATGTTTTGTTCAAACCTTTTTTATTTTTAAAAATGGTGGGAACCAGGAGAAATAAAGCCAAGAAACCATGAAAAGTAAAATGTAGTGATTTTTTGAATAACATACCCAATGACATGGGAGGTGGAGTTAAAAATTTCATGGTAAGATTACCCAGTTATATCAGGCTATGAACAATAACTTGAATAATGTGGAACACCCCCCTTAACCAAAGGGGGAGAAACTGACTATCTAGAATTTTTTAAAGCAACTACCACTATCGTTTAGTAGATCTTCTGATCCACTAGTCATGAAATAGTGGTTTAACTCCATGGAGAAAATATTTTATGTGCTTAAATATTTCGAGACATAAATGGAGACTCTGGATATTTATCATCTAGATGGAGAGGTCGATCAATTCCAGGAATTGATTAAAAACGTCGAGATAATGGAAGAAATTGGAATGATGGAGTGGGAAGACTTTGAGAGAATATTTCTTAATATGTATTTCCATTGAACTATTTGTAAAAAGATGTAGAGATAATTCATAGATATAAAAGAAAATGAAAGTGAATCTATCTTGGATTATGAAGAAAACAACACAAGGATTATAAGGTATTACATGGGTTTTTTTATCAATAGTAATATTAAAATATATATATTCATTACTTGTTTAAAACCACACCTTTTAAAGTCTATATAAATTAAATACATTGAGAGTTATGGAAAAGTTGTTTGATAGGATCTCAAAGTGGAGATGGAGTTTGGAGAATGGTCTCATGGATATAGAGATAAGAAACAGATGATTGATTTTCATACTGAAGGATCTAATGAAAAATGTGGAAATAAATCTAAACCACTCATCTGTCAAGAAGTGTGGGAAGAATAATAATGGTAATTGCTTCAAAGGGATAGATAAATACCTCAAATGTGGGATAGAAGGCCACCAATATCATGAATTTCAGATAGATTAGATGAATTTGGCCAATATAATAGATGAAATGAGAGAACCACCCATAGTCCAATGTTACAAATATAAAGAGTATGGGAACTATGAAACCGAGTGCACTAAAACTCTATTTCTCAATGGTAATCAGGGTTATCATCCACCAAAGACAAATGATAAAGGGAAGGATTATTCAATCACTATGGTTGAAGTGGAGAAAGAAAATAAAGTCGTATAAGGTATACTTTATATTCACTTAATAGTGGTAAAATTATTTTTTGATTAAGTTTGTACACATTAATTTATATTTTGAATTTTTACTAGAACATTTTAATTGAATACCCAACACCTTGAAGTAGATATATACCTAAAAACACATAGTAGTGTGATCACTACAACCCAAGTGTTTTAATCTTATCACATTGGCATATGTGGGAATATTCTTCTAGTGAATCTCATGATACCTTCCTTGGTGGAATCTGATGTTATAATGGTAATGAACTGGCTCTCATTATATAGAGAACATATCAATTTTTGGGAAAAGGAAATATCTTTTTAAATTCAAAACTATCCCACGATCCTCTATAAATACAAGTAAGACCATGAACCTCATGTGGAAAACCATTTAAGGTTGTGGGTATTGCTTCCCTAGAAAGAATCATACCTTTCTAAAATAGTTGAGTTAAAGGAAGGTATCAACCTATAGGAAATTTATATTATGAGGTAATATAATGATGAATTTCATGAAGAGTTACCCAAAATTTTACCAGATCATGACCTAGAGTTCTTAATAGAAATCATACCCAGAGCTAATCCAATCTCAAAATATTTCTATAGTATGGACCCTATTAAACCGGAAGAGTTAAAGAAATAGCTATAGGAGAATGTGAACAAAGGGTTCATACGCCCTAGTTAATCACCTTGGTGTGTGAAAATATTCTTTGTGAAGAAGAAGGATGGATCAGTGAAGTTGTGTATCGATTATCAGGAACAGAACAAGATAACCGTAAAGAACAAGTACCATCTTCTATGGAATGATGAATTTTTAGATCAACTATAAGGAGCTAAATACATCTCATAGGTGGATATCCATTCTGGATATCATCAAATGATTTTGAAAAAGAATGATATTTAGAAGATTTCTTTTCATATAATGTTTGGAAAATATGAGTTTCTATTGATTCCCTTTGGTAATAATAATTCTATCATTATATTCATGGATTTTTATAATAGAGTCCATAGAAACTACCTTGAATATTTTTTGGTAGTGTTTATCAATGATATTCTCATCTACTCCATGAATAAAAATGAACATTAATAACACTTAAGGATTTTATTGGAAACATTAAGGAAGGATAAATTATACACTAAGTTCAGTAAGTGTGACTTTTTTATGTATGAAACGTGTCACAATCTTTTGAAACATGATCACAAGTGAGGGATTTATGTGGACCCAAAAAAACAAAGGCAGTTGAGGAATGGCCTAAACCCACTAATTTTATTGAAATCCATAGTTTTCTTGGATTTTCAATGTACTACTGATGTTTTGTGAGAAATTTATCATGATTTCCAGTCCCAGTAACTATGTTGATAAGTATAGGGGAAAAGTATTTCCTGATTAAATAATGTGAGGAAACCTTCATGGAGCTTAATAAGTGTCTAATCACTACACATGTACTCACATTTCCAAAAATAAGAGAATGATTTGTGATATATAGTGATTCTTCAAAGAAAGTATTAGGTTGTTTACTCATGAAAAATGATAAAGTGATACCCAATTATTCAAGGATGTTGATGATCCATGAGTAGAACTACCCAACGCATGTTCTGGAGTTAGCAGCTAAGAATTTTCCTTGAAAATATGATGAAATTAACTCTATGGTGAAAAGTGTTACATACATACCGATAACAAGAGTCTCATGTATATATTATAACAGAGTACATTTTATAAGGTTATTATGAGATGGTTAGTGCTAATAATGAACTATGATTGCTCTATTCGCTATCATTACAGGAAGGTGAGCAAGGTTGTTGTTTCTCTTAGTAGAAAATAACCAGCTACTCAATCCTTGATGGTGATTGAGGAACACCTTATCTTAAT
Organism: Viscum album; assembly: GCA_963277665.1. Taxonomy (NCBI): domain Eukaryota; kingdom Viridiplantae; phylum Streptophyta; class Magnoliopsida; order Santalales; family Viscaceae; genus Viscum; species Viscum album. Next base: position 982,101,045 of record OY728126.1, read on the forward strand.
AAATATGAAATGGATGGATTTGGAAATCATAATTTTTGGGAATAAATCATACCTTTCCCAAATTATTTCCCAAAATTCTATCTAAGAGAAGATTAACGAGGCACCAAGGGATGATCTGGAGCTTTGAAAGAATGTCAATGTAGTAATGGAAGGAAATATACATGAGTTCCACATCAATGATGATGGTGTGGTTTAGTTTGGAATAAGGCTTTGTGTACCTTTATCACATGAGATAAAGAAGGATATATTAGTGAATGCAGATAGCTCAACATTGTCTATCCATCATGAAAGTGACAAGATGTATTGTGATCTTCTAGAAAACATATGGTGGGAAAACCTGAAGAATTATATTTTGGATTATATATTAAGGTTCCTAATTTGTCATCAGGATAATGAAAAATGATATCAGTCCAAAAGGTTGGTGTAAACATTTCCTATGAACATGTGGAAATGAAAAAATTTCACTGTGGACTTTTCCCCTAGTCTCTAGAAGACATCCAAAATAAACAATACAATATGGGTTGTGGTGGATCGACTCACCAAGACTACCCAATTTATTTCTATTAAGGATGTTTTATCCCTTGAAAAACTTTAAAAGATATATGTGAGGGTAGTGGTGAGGCTGTATGGGTTACCACATTCGATCATCTCTGATCATGATCGAAGGTTAACATCTAAATTCTAGAGAATTATGCAATATTCTTTGAGTAATTAATTGTATTTTAGCATGGTATATCACCCCCAAACAAAAACCAATTATGAAAGGACTATTCAAACAATCGAGGATGTGCTAAGAGCCTACTCAATGGAATTAAAAGGTGGATGAGATCAACATCTCCCATTGGCAATGTTCTCATACAAAAAAACTTTCAATCAGGCTGTTATATTGATCCACATGAATCTCTATATGGAAAGTAATGTAGAACTCCAACTGGTTAATATGAAGATGGTGATCAAAAGATACTCGGACCAGATCTTGTGAAAGAGATTATAGAAAAGGTTCAAGTCATCCGGAAACATATCAAAACCCCTTATAGATGAAAAAATAGATACACTAACAACCAATTAAGGGACTTGTAGTTAGACATTGGAGATAAATTTTTCCTTCGAATATCACCATGGAAGATATTCCTGTAGTTTGGAAATAAAAGGAAGCTTATCCAAAGGTACATTGGCTGCTTTGAGATTCTTCATCTCATTGGAGAAGTGTCATATCATCATTCAATTCTACAAAATATGGATTATATTCATGATGTGTTCCATGTATCACCATTGGGGACGTACATACCTAATCCCTTATAGGTTATATAACCGGAAGATGATCTATCATATGAAGAGTAGCTAGTGAGCATCTTTCACCATAGACATAAATTATTTTGAAAAAATAAAACCCACCTTGTCAAAGTTTTTTGTACGAATCATAAGTATGAATAAGTGACTTCAAAACTGGAGGATGTAATGAAGTATAAATACCCTCACCTGTTTATGTAAAATAAATTTTCGAGGGTGAAATTTCAAAATACGGGATGACTATAAAAATCCAAACTTTTATCAATGAAATTTACCTTATTATAATTATGTTATATGGTATAAAACACATAAATATCATACATATCGCAATAAAAATATTATTATGATAAATATCGAATAAAATTAGTGATATTTAAAGAAATTAAAGAATCTATACCATTGGAATAGTAACTTAACCCTTGGAATATTAACCTAACCATTATGAATAGAAATCTATCAAATAAAATAATAACCTCTCCTCTAAAATTATAAACAAAATATATTCATCTTATAAGTGAAAATATGATATAATTATATCATAGTATAAGAAATTAAATATTTTAAAAATGAAAAAATATGTGTCTATATTTTGGAAAAACATATATGTTTATTTAAAATTTTGTAATTAATATAATTATTTCAATGAAAATTTATTTTTTAAAAATATATTCATAAATTAAAATTTTTTTCTTACTATTATATGATAATTTTTTGAGATCATAATAAATTATTCAAAATTTCTTAAAATAAGTTATATTTTCAAAATTGGTATTTTTTGAATAAATGATGTTTTTATTTAAAAAATATATTTATAATATTTATAAAATTATTTTTAATAAAATGGAGATCATTTTTTAATTCTAAATGTTGAAAAATGTTAGGGGTGAATTTTTGTTTTTTTCAAAAATAGTCAAATTTTTGGTGAATAGTGAAATATAGTAATTTACAGTTTAAACTAAATTCATGAATTATAAAGTCATGGATGATGTATGCATGAAGTAAGAACCTTTTTTTGGAACTAAAAATAACTAGTTACTATAATTAGTCACAAGAATAAAAATATTCATAATATTAAGCCAAAATAATAAGCTAATGAATAAAATAAAAAAAACACCCCTCTCCTTCCCTATAAATACCACCCCTCAGCACCTCTTCTCCTCATACCTATAAATCCATAAAAATTGTAAAATTTATTCCCTATACTCCTCTAAACCATATAATATATTTATAATATCTTTTGTTCTAAAAAAAATACCAAAAACGATTTACCTAAGGATGTTCTCAAGGGGAAGAATTCCAGGTGTAAAATCCTCTTTCGCTTTCTTTTATTTTCTTTTCTTATACTCTCTTAACCGCCTCTATCCAAAAATGAATTATAAATAAATTATCTTATATATACAATAATTTTATTATTTTAATGGAAAATCCACCATCAAACCTCTTCTTATCTTCCTTTTATTCTAAAAATTAATATATTGTCCACAATGTGTTGATTTGTCACTTTCTAGGATGAGAAAATTTTTATTTTCCATTAACACCTTCCAGTATGTTCATAAAACGACAATAATTTTATTTATATATTGTAAAATTTATTTTTTTAACCCCTTTTATTTTTTGGAACTAATTTATACACACACAAATAAACAATGAAACAAAACTAGTTTGTGATGATCGAAAAACCGCCAAAATAATCTTAATGATTATCACCAACATCTTATCTTATGATGAATCCTCATAGCATTTAACCAAATGATATATATTTCCATTTATACTCATTTTCCTTAATTAATAAAATTTAATTTAAATTTTGTAGAATTATTTTCATTTTATATGAACCTCTATACTTAAACACATGCGAACTGGTCATGAAATACCAAGAAAACGAAACACTCAAATAATGAAATTAAAATATATAACTCATATAAAAGAGAATAAATTTACATAATAAAATTATAATAAATTAAATTATTGTATAATAGGTTTTTTAATTAGTGATTAATGAATCTAATTTTATTATAAATGATATTAATGTGAAGAAATCATTCAGACATAATGTAAGGGGATCCTCAAACCCAACTACATTTTCATGGGTTTTAACTCTTTCACTTCGATTTCAATATGAATATTCATTTAAAGTTTTTTTAATGTAATTTCATTATGCCCCTAATATTTTATAGTAAAAACAATATTTCAATATTATTTAATGAAGGAAAAAATTTATTTTCTAAAAGGACTCTTCTTTTTTAAAACACACCTTTTACTTCTCTTGAGATTGGTTCCATTTCACTCAATATTCATGATTCTTATAACAATTATGATATTTCCTTTTTTATTTTGGTAACCATAAATATTATTCCTGAATGCATTCTTTATGAAATGAAACCCATTTCAGTACATGGGATATTTTATGTTTATGAATGATATATGTTCGATATGGAATTCATGATTATGTAAATGTTATGATGTGATAGTTGCACTCAGAGTTATATAGCACTCTAATGCATTTACCAATGTGAGGTATCTCATGATATAATGTGAAATATTTTTCAAAATGATGATATATTTGTTCATAATGATTATTTTATGATTTATTCACATATGTTATGCGTGAACATGATGCTAGTTTTGTACACAACTATGTGTTGAATTTGACCACTAAGACATGATGTTTCATTTTTATTAATTTCCACATTTCATGCATTAATCTAATGATTCCTTTATTGATTATGATGAAGATTCCATGATTATTTTATTATTAGTATTATTATTCTAAATTATGTTATATTGATTTGTGTTCTTCTTTATCCTCTTTCTGAGATTTTACCTCCCCACTTTTTTGATGTATATCATCCGGTGATTTGTTGTTCTATTAAGAATTTAGGGGCCAATAAGTGTATATATAAGAAGTAATTAAAAACGGTTTAAGTTTAATTATTTAAATGTGATGTGTGACTCTAATCTTCCCAAGATACTAAAACTTTGGATCATATAATTATAACAATATTATGTGTTTTATCATTAAAATTATGTACTAGTTATTTTAAAAAAATAGGATCATTATAAGTAGTATTTTTATAAAAATAATGTTATAACCATAAACTACTAAGAGTAAATATAATTAGCTTCATAAAAATGGTTATTTTTATTATATTACATTATTTAGATGATTTTAATTTAAAAATAAACTTTTTTAATGAATATTTATTTAATAGGACTATGCTTAGAAATTCTGAAATGTTACAATAACTATACAATTTTGGAAATAATTGTTCATTAGTGTATTATAGTAAAAATATATTTGTTTGTATTATTATAATACATGGTCTAGAATAATCTATAAAAAATATAGTAATATGTAATCCAACTTTAATTTTATCATTAATAATAGTTTCATCTTTTTATTTCATGAAATTCCCATCTCCTTAACCATGTATCAAAATTAGGTTATTACATGACCATGTATATTCTGAGGAAACATATTTTTACCCAAATTTAAAAAGCTAGGTAACAATTAAATGAAAATAATGGAAAAAAAATTCTGAGGGAATTCTTCCATCCAATAATAAATAAATTGTGTTAACCATGATATTTATTACAACTTTTTCCCCAAAAAACATAAAATTGGGAACTTGAACCAACAAACACATGTTTACCCCATGTTTTTTTTTCATTTCACCCTTTTGTAAAATTATAACATCTCAAGAATCATAACCAATAATATTCAAATGTTGGGTTCCCTTTATTAGAATTATCTATAACTTTCTTCTTTGACTATGAATATCATATGTTTATTTATTTATTTTTGAACAAAATGAAAAATTTATTAACCTAATAGGATTAATATGAAACAAAAATGGATGCACACTAATCGTATGATAAAATAATATAAAAACCAAGTTTTAGAGTTCATAAAGTTTTCAATAGAGCATACATATGACCCTTATCAAAACCTTTTACCATGTTTACATTATTGTTATTAAATACAAATTAGTCTGAAAGAGTTGGAAGAACATTTTATTTTTCATGGAATAGATCAAATATATAAATTTTAGGATGAAAATGTTGAAAAACGGATTGTGCACATCGATTGGGATGCCAATACAGTTTATGGATCATTTGATATGAATATTAGTGTAATTTATGATGAAGATCATATGGATGAAAGGAAAATAGATATTTAATATGACCTTCATAATTATTAAAAAAAATTAGGAATTTAAATAGATATTCTAAGAGACTATTAAATACTGGTTGTACTAAATGCCCAACATTATAAGCTGCATTAAAGTTATATATTTGGAAACAAGGAAGTAGATGGAGAGAGAAAATATTTATAAAAATATTTGGTCTCCGGAATGATATGTAACCAGAAGAAAATTATCTTTCTTGTTAGACATATGATGATAAAATAATTCTACATTCAATAGGAATTATCTTTAAGAAATTACAAGTCTGTTTAAATTATTTTATATTGTTTCTCAATGACAATTAATCACTCATAAAATTCCATAAGTGTAGTTCTAATTGATATAAAGAAAATGAATCAAGTCCTTAAAAATTAGTATTGTAAAATCATATGATTACATGAATTAGAAGAATATATAGATATCAGTAAACAATGAGAAAATTGACTTGACACGTAGATACAAAAATTAAAAAATGATAAACTACATCATCCAGTGAAATCTCCTCATTGGAATGAAATTGATTATGTATATCCTGAATTCATAAATGGGTTGAGAAACTTCTATCTTATGTTATCATAAGCTGGAATAAATTATTATTGTGTAAAAAGTAGTTATCAATGTTCCTGACCATTTATGTTGGTAAATTATAACTTTCCACCATTGTAATTCATGATGAAAAAATACAATATGTTGTCTCAACTAATGTTTGTAGAAAAAAACTTGGTAATGATATTTATTTCTATTTGTATCCATTGATAGATGATATGAAATTGATGTGGGATACAAGTGTTACAATGTATTATTATCATATAAGTGAAGAATTCATATTGAGTGACATGTTGTATGGGATGATAAATTATTTTCCTACTTAATGATTTTTTAGGATATAAGAATAGAATATTTTTGGGGTGTCCCATTTTCTGAGAGTACTCATAAAAACTTTGGTTAAAACATTCTTTAAAGTCTGTGTTTTTAGGTAATCAGAAAGTTTCAGCTCGATGACATAAATATCGATCCTAGATGACAACCTTTGATGGGAATACCAAACAAGGTACAATAGTGTCTCCACTAACGGGTGATCAAATGTTTGATAATTTAAAATATATTTACACTTTTTTAGTAAACCATTTTTGAAAAACCTTATGAACTCAAGTTAGAAAAAAGTTAAATATTCATTGAATTACATTAATGGAATTGATTATATGTCATGTATATTTTTGATGTCATGCATGCAGAAACAAATGTAATTGATTGTGTTTTTTTCCATGTTTCTAAATGTTCCTTGAAAAAATTATTGAATTTAGACTGTAATGGAAATTATTGACATGGGGATAAGGGAAGGGTTGGAATTGGTGAAGGGTAAAAATTGGTATTTTCTTCCCCCAGTATCATAGACTCTAACTAGTTAAGAAAAATTATAATTTTTTAATTTTCCACAATGGTGTAAAATATTCTAAGTGGTATTCATCCAATAAACAAATGTCTTGTCAAAGACTTATTTGAGGTTACTGGGATTACAATTCAATGACTTCCATTTTTTATACAACATTTGATGCTCATCACTTTACATTGCATTATATATGGATTTACCCCATTGAAAGGTATAGAAATTTTTTTAAAGGATTTTTCATGAATCAAATTCCTCTGGATGGGTTTCTTGTATAATTTTATATTATGGAGGAAGATATTAATTTATATACTGATTACCTATCAGATGTTGATAGAATTGGTCTCCCAAATTCTCATCATAGAAAATGACTTATGGGACATGGGATTTCCTAAATATATGTTGTTATAATTTAAATCACAGAGTATGAGAAATATCGCCTTTACATTTTATATAATATTGAAGATTTTGACATGTAGGTTAAAGGCCAAAAAGTAATTCATAGAAATTTAAATCTATAAAAGGGATAAAGTTTGGATATAAAATACACATAATCAACAATTTCTACGATGGATCTGAAATCATATTTATAAAGAGTTATCATAAAATCTTAATTCAATTTCTGAACAAGTTTGATTGAAATCCAGGGGACCAAATGAGAATGATATATCATACACTTTTTAAAATAATAGTTATATGTTATATACAAAAATACAAATAACCATTTTATAATGAAAAATAGTGAAGTTACTATTATGGTGGAAGCAATGAACATATCTAGTTTTAAGGATATAAATCCAATTTATTTGAATTTTTCGTATTTCAAAATCATCGAACAAATATATGTGTTAGATTATAAAAAAATTCACATGTCTATTTTCCATTACAAAGGGGTTGAAAAAAAATAGCAGTGATAGTTGAGGAAATGGGATTTGTTAAGGAGAATTTTGGTGTTAATTTGAAAATAAAGATCCATTAATAATAACCTCATAATAAGAACATTTATTTTATATCTCTAATCAACAAACAAGAATGGGGAAATTGTATTGCTAGAAACTAAAACAACAATAATGTTAGATGGAAATTAAATAATGGAAAACCCTTTAATTGGTAGATCACAATCATTTCATGGTGGTCCTAATGTCTAAAATGTATCGTATGTTATAAGGGAACAAAAAGATGGTATTTGGATTCTTGATAAAGGATCCAAATCCCCTAAAATTTTAAATAAATGAAATAGAGTTCAATGAGTGGGTTAAAATATTCTTTTAACATAATATGCTTTTCCTCATATTATTAAATATTATCTACAATATTTATATAATCTAAATTGCATGTATGGATAATAAAGAAGATAATGAATTTTTCACATGATCATGTTACCAATATCAGGGAAGATCAAGTAGTTGATATTAAAACTGCATAATTATTAGAGTATCATAACCATGTTGATAAAATAATAACAAACCAAAACCATAGTTTTGACTAAAATAATCCAGGTAATAAGAAATGGTATAAAATTTGATGTTTCCCTGAATCATCATGACCAACCTTTTAACCCAAAGAATTAAATTTTAATTAGTTATATTAGGGTCACAATGAGTATGAATGTGATGATAGGTATAGGCGTGTGGTTTAATATCCAACCTGTAATGAAGGAAACCCATTATGATGATATACAGGTAATGTTATGATATACATTCTCAATTTTACTGAAACGTTATATAATGTATCATTGATATAATTTTCATTATTTATTATATAGTTAATTTAATTTATATGATTCTAATAAGATATATTTCTTAATGGCTATTGGAAAATCCCATAGATGCTTCCAAACTATTCTTACTAAGTTTCATATTTGGGGTACTAAGGGGAAAGTAAAGATCCACCCAACTAGTTACTTAAGCACACATTATAAATTAGGAAACATGGAATTATATCATAAATTGTCACCATGAGAAATTATTTCAACTAAATTGTAGTCAATGATATATTATTTTAATAAATATATTTTATCTAATTTGATTCCAAATTGTATATTGATGAAACAAAAAAGGAGTGATGAAAATAAAAAACGACCATCAAAACCGATGTACCCCTATCATAAAGTAATGATTATTTATGATTCGGTAGAGAAGAAAATGGATTGTATTTTAAATAAAAAATAAAAATTTTATGTGATATGAAAAAAATATGTTCCAATGATTATGTGTATATTAATGAATCAAAATCTGAAGACACTTCCATCCCACATCATGTGTTATGGATGGAGGTCCACATAAATAAGGCAGGAAAACATGTCAATGAAAAAAAGTGGTATGAGAAACATGTGTATGTGTAGAATAATTGTAAATCATTGTGATATATAGTAGTATTACATAAAAATATATATTTATATTTATATGTTTTTTATATGATTTAGACATGCGAATCAGCATCGACTATACTTAAAGAAAATCTACTTTTAGTAGCTTTGAAGCAATGAAAACAATATGATAACGTTAGAGGTTAAGCTTTTGGAGTGCATCCTTGAAAAATTTTCAAGAAGAAAAAACCACAAGAAGAAACATATTAGATGATGAAATGATTTCAGGTGAAAATAGATTCTTTGAATGATATTATTATTCTGTCTAGTTTGGAAGATCGATATATAAAAAAGTCCAATGAAAATTAGAATTGGAAAAAATATCATGACATGAAACACCAAATTATCCCACTGTCATTGAGGCTAGTCATTTATCTAAACAACATATATTACATGACGTAGTCAACTTATTCATTAGAATTTCTCCTAAATATGAATCAAACAACAATAGATAACTTTATATTACTGAAATTTTATAGGATAATGTTGTATGATATTTCTATCTAACAACACCCACACACTACCTTGTTGTGATGGTTATGGTGTATAATATCCTAGGATGCAAGCTACACAATTAGGAACTCCCAAAAGATCACATGAGATTGGCAATGGCATTAAATCAGGAGCTGAGCTTTGAGTTGCTTGTTCCACTTGTCATTCCAGATATTGCAATGGTCAATGAAAATATTTTATCTGTCATAGCATGGCCCTATAATATTATATAGATACATGAGGCAGATTCTTAACATATATTTTCAAATGAAAAATCTATAACAGTTAATGAAAAAGGTCTGAAGTGAGGTATGGTATTATATAACGATAAAATGATGGGTAAATGGATGGTTGGATTGAGACAATCTAGTGAATTAACTAATAAAACAAAAAGACCTTTCGATGGTACCTTATCCCCCCCAGTTCCACCGCAGAATAGATTATATTTAAAACTTCAGGCAAACACCACATTCAAAGATGGATATATATCTTACATTCAATATGATGAAGAAATGTCTAGAGCATTCATTATAGATGTGGTTGGTCTTGAGAGTATTAATAAGTTTTTCAAGGCTTAATGGCTAGGAGTCTCATTAGTGAATACATAAACATGGTATATTTTTATAATATGTCTATCCAAAAAATGATCTAATATATTCATTAATTTTGATAACTATTCGTATTTTCTACATGAATTTATATTACTACAATATATAAGTAATACCATTTGAAGAACAATTTTTATTCACTAATCCTAGTATCATATAAAAAAATTAAATTTATTTGGATTTTAAAGAAATTTATAAGAAAAAAATTAAGATAAATGAGGTGTTTGAGAAAAAAATAAGACATAAAATACTCTTTTTGTTGTCTAAAATGTAGGGGTAAAAATCTTCAATCTAATCATATAATTGTTTTATTAATTATTTGTATATAGTTTTTTAGGAGAAATAGATTTTGACCACATTTAATCAAGATACACCAAATATTGATTTTTTTGATCAAATTCTTGGATTTCCAAAAAAAGATGTAAACACATGATGTGTATTGTCAATATGTAATACACTAAAATCAACATTGTTTAGATAAACTTTGAATTATTTGTTTCAGTTTTTATTTTAAAAATAATTTTGTTATGATGTGGTGTTCTTTAAATATAGGTTAAATCATGGTATGATTTCGACGACTGAAAATAAGAAACCTTACAATTTATTAAAATGGAAATAGGGAAAGGTATATATATAAATATTTAACTATCAAAACATATTTAATAAAAACTATTTATTTTTTCATTGTTTCAATAGTGTTCCAAGGAATATAACAACAATGACTATGGATATTATGTTTACAAATTTTTGAAAGATATCTTATGCCATCAAGAGACTAGAGTCCCAGAACATGTATGTTCCAAATTTAATAACAATTTTTAAAAGAATATTCCTAATAATATGTTCGTCTATATTTTATCTGCATTAAAAAAATTCTGAAAATCTACATACTAAAAAGAATAAGTAAATTTATTTAGAGATGAGTGGGTAGCGTACATGGTGTCAGAATGTTTTCTAAAATCAAATCTATGTGATTATATACAATTATTTTCTTCAAGTACAGGCTATTAACCTAGAGATTCACTTTATATGTGAATCATTAATATCATAATTCTTATATATTATTATTAACTTATTTCTCAAGGGAAGTATAATGGAAGAAATAAATTTGTTTAGAAATGAATAAAAAGAATACATGGTCTCATAATGTGAACATAAATGATAAAAATGAGACTTCCCATTACTTATTTAATTAACTTTATCATTATTTCAGCTAATTTTTCAGTTCATTAACTTATAATTTTAATATAATGCATTTTTTAAAAAAAATTACACTTTAGTTTAATACACACATCATATGATCAAAACCAAGAAAAAAATTAAGATTTTTTTGATACTTTAGGATAATGATCCATCTATGATTTGTGACATATAGGAATCCATCGCACCTCAATAGGATACTTAATGTTCTAAATATGACTCAATGTGTCTATTATAATTATATAATTGTAATTTCAATTCAAAACATGTGTCACTAATTGAAAATTGAGAAAACCTACTCAAATTGTATTAATAATTTAAGACAATGATTCATAATTCATTTTTGACTTATAGGATTCTGTACCACATTAAACCAATATATGATGTGAAAAGTATGACTCAAAGTGAATGTTTTCCATTTAAAATGAAATTTTAGAAAAAAATAATGTGACATATTCAAAACCAAGAAAATGCATTCATAGTGTTTTGATACTTTAGTAAAATTATTCATAGGTCATTTTTGGGGTGTAGGAATCATCCACATATTATCCCAACATATGGTGTGACCAGTGTTACTCAAAGTGTTTGTTTTCAATTTAAATTGACATTTTGGTAAAAACCAGAATTCACATAATCAAAACTGAGAAAAAATATTTTTATTTATATGATACTTTATAAAAAATTATCCATAAGACATTTCTGATGTGTATAAATCATCCAAACGTCTATCCAATACATGGTGTTACCGGTATCAATAAATATTTGTTTTTCACTTTAAAATGATATTTTAGTAAAAGCCGTAAGTGGCTCAATCAAAGTAAATAAAGAAAATTAATATTGTTTTGATACTTAGGAAATATTAAACCTAAGTAATTTTTGACATTTAAAAATTAGTCACACCTCAATCTGACATACGATGTGCTCGGTATGACTCCAAGCATGTATTTTTCTTTAAAATTGACATTTTAGTAAAAATGACAATTGACATACTCAAAACTGAGAAAACACATTTATATTGATTCAATAATTTATGAAAATGGTCCAAATTTAAATTTTGATTTGTTGGAATTTAATGCACCTACATCTAATAAATGGTGTGCCCGATGAGACTCAATGTGTCTGTAATCAGTTTAAAATTGACATTTTAGTTTAAATTTCACAACAATTAATGAAAACTAAGGAAACATGCATGAATTTTCCTAATAATTTAGGAAAACGTTCTTAAATTCATTTGTGACATGTTGGAATGAGTCTCAAATCAACCCAACACATTATGTGACCGGTATGACACAATGTGTGTATTTTCTGTTTAAAATGAAATCTTAGTAAAAAAGAAAGTGATATACTAAAAATTAAGAAAATTCATTTTGATTACTTCTATATTTTAGTAAAATGATCCATATGTAATATGTGATGTATGGTAATTATTATTACCTCAATCTGATTCATAATTATAATTTTATTACTCAAATTCTGTGGATTTAATTTTAAATTGACATTCTAGTTGAAAATGAACTTCACATACTCAAAACTGAGGAAAAACATTTTCATTTTCTCAATAATTTAGGAAAAAAATTATATTACATTTGGAAGGTATGTATTATCTGCACCTTAATTTGATACATTATATACTCAGTATTACTAAAAGTGTCTGCTATCAGTTTAAATTTGATAATTTAGTTCAAAACATGTGTTAGTCACCGAAAACATGGAAACCATGCTCTATTTGTATTTGAAATTTGAGAAAGTGATTCATAAGTAATTTTTGATGTGTAGGAATCAGTATCATGTTAAACTAAAACACAATGTGACTGGTATGACTTAAAGTGTGTGTTTTCAATTTAAAATGACATTTTAGACAAAAAAAATGAGTGACATACCCAAAATTTAGAAAACAAATTTGGATTTTTCTAATACTTTAGTTCACTGATCCATAAGTCAATTTTTAGGTGTAGGAATCAACTACACATCAATCGGACCCATTTTCTGACAGGTTTGACTCAAAGTTTTTGTTTTCATTTTAAACAGACATTTTTTAAACGGTTATTGATATTTTAAAAACCAGGAAAACAAGTTAATATTATTCTGAACATTATGGAAAAATCAATATTCTATTTTTTGATATATAGGGATTAAACAAACCTCAATCTGGAATATAGTGTTACCATATTAACATCAAGTGTGTCTTTTTATTTAAAATTGTAATTTTATAAAAAATGTAATGTGACATAATAAAAACCAAGAAACCACATTAATAATTTTATGAATTTTTTTTAAAATGATTCATAATTCATTTGTGAACTATAGGAATCAACCACACCTCCATCCAATACAAGGTGTTCCTGATATGGCTCAATGTGTTTGTTATCATTTTAAAATTGAAATTTTAGGTCAAAATGCATGTCACTCACTAAAAACTGATAAAACATGCTCAAATTGTCTCTATAATTTAGGAAAATGATTCATAAGTCATTTTTTATGTTTAAGTACTAGTTTTAAATCATTTATAAATATGATGTGACCAGTGAGACTCAATGATTGTGTTTTCAGTTTAAAAGTAGAAATTTAATAAAAAAGAGTGGTATACATAAAACCAATAGAACATATTCATATTTTTTTGGAACATTAGTTCAATTATTCAAACATCATTTTTGACATGTAGGAATCAAATGAAACTTAATTTTGTGCATGATATGACTAGTAATACTCAAATTTTGTGGTTTTAATTTAAAATTGACCTTTTAGTTGAAAATGGACATCACATGCTAAAAACTAAGAAATATCATTCAGATTGATTTGATACTTTAGTAAAATGATCCATAATTGATTTGTGACATTTAAGAATCAACAACACTTCAATTCAATACACAATGTGCTTTATATGACTCAATGTTCCCATTATCATTTTAAAATTGACAACTTAGTTAAAATCTGTGTCACACATTGAAAACATAGCAAAATCACTTGGATTGTATTCATAATATATGATGATCTATAATTTATTTATGACGTATAAAAATTTACCACACACTAGACTGATACATGATTTCATCTATATAACTCAAATTATTTTTTTAATATATAAGTTTTATTTTCACTTAAAACACGTATCACATCTCCAAAACATAGAAAATGATCTTAGATTGTTTTCTCATCATTTCATATGATTTTACTTAACTAATTTAATAATAATTTTTATCTTATAATTATTAGTTAATTATTATAGAGAAAATTCGTTAAAAACAAAAAATAGTGTGATAGTTGAATGATTATTATCCAAAAAATGTTCTCTTGAATTAGATCCCATCTGTAATGAGTTTTTTATTTCCATGGATGAGAGCCAATTCAAGAGTACCTACTTTTGAGAACAAATAGAAATTTTGTGACGTATAAGAATCAATTAAAATGAAATCCAATACACAATGTTCTTATTATGTCTCAAAGATTATTTTTTTATTTTGAAATTGAAACTTTTTGTTTAATTTATTTCATTATATCATTACTCACACAAGATTTGTTTTATTATACTGGTGAATTATTTTTCTTAACATGGGGTGGTTTGTTGAGAAATAGCATAAATGGGGTTGGGGGCCAATGAAGAAGGAACATTGATGTTTTGGAATGTCTTTGATTCATTTTGCAAACTCATGTCATTTTAAAAACCAATTTTTTACATTTCTATAAAATATTGTTTTGTCTTGTGTTTCTTTTTTAAATTTTAATTAAATTATATTCTATATTTGAAAATTATATTTTATATTTTTTTGATATTGTTTTTTGTAATTTTAACAACATAATAAAATAGTATTCCCTTTGAAAAGTACTGGTAATAGCATTAATAAAGGGAACTTTTATCAGTTCTAATAAAATCACTCATGAATGAATCCATTATTAGTTCTATTTAAAGCATTGATAAAGGAATCATTGATTAGTTATATTTCTAGAAATGATAAAGGATCCATTTATTAGTGTTTTTTATAGCACTTAAATATGTGCTGATTAAGGTCTCCTTTATCCGTGATTTTTTAGTGTTGGTAAAGTGTGACTTTATTGGCACTTTTATAGTGAAAATAAAGACCTAGGGGTTTTAATTGTGCTCTAGTTGTTATCATTTTTTATGCTTCCAATGACATATTTTAGCACTGTTAAAAGACTTATTTATAGTAGTGCAAGATTTGTGAACATCTTAGGTCATGTAATATTTCACATATTATGTATTGGGTATAATTAAAAAAAATTTGTATCATTGTTATATTAATGGTGAATGAAATTTCATCATGTTTTTTGGAATGTTAGAACATATATTTTTATCTCTTCTCCACATAACTGGATTCTATTATGAATGTATTAGCTTTCTTTACCAAGATCTCATATCAAATTATGAATAGGTAATTATATCCTCATTTCATAAATTAAAACATGATTAACTACTGGTGTATGGTTAATTTGTATCCCCCAATGAAAATTACTCTCATCATATGGGGTTTAAAATTATGAGGAATATTTTTTTTTAAAATGGGAAGAATGTAAGGAAAATAGATTTTAATATATTTTTTCTTATAATTAAGTAAAATTTATTCAATATCTTGGTCCATATGAAACATAGAACTAAAATAGAACTGTAATATGTTAATACCATTAAAAACTAGTTTTTTAATTAGTTGGTATGAATAATATTAACTAAATTATGAAATATAATCATATTTATGTTTTTTTTTATTTTGAGTATGAGTTGGTAACCCAACCCACACCCCAAAAATTTATTATAAAATAAATGTACAAAGAGAAATTACAAGGTGAAATGTCCTTGCACCAATAATGAACTTAAAGAAAAACCCTGGTAAGGCCAAATATAAAGGACAACTAATCCTATAAATGAATCAGGAAAAGAAATAAAAATGTCTTCATTCTACTCAAAAATGTTTTTACAAATATTTATTCCTCGTCATCCCACAGGTGTACACATGGTGATCCTCAATGATATATGAACATGTGGCACATTAAATTAGGTGGTAGATCAACATAAAGAATGACATGATCCAATGAAAACACCACCACTAGAAAACCTTCCACAAACATATTTCAAGAGAAGTGTAGCAAAAAAAAAATTTAGTACTCATAAAGATATAAGGAAATGAACTTATGTCTTTTTTAATCATTCCAAAAAGGTTACATTCATTTCAAAAAACTATCCATGGTGATACAGATCATGAAGACAGATGAACCAAAAAACAAATGTTTCAAGAAGATCCATGTAAAATGGATATAGAACAAAAAAAATATCCAGTATCTCAAATGAAATATAGACAATTCTAAAGGGTTTATTTAGTTATTCAAGATTCCTATTTCCCTTTTAAATAGAAATAGGATTCCAAAATTCCAGTCTACAAGAAATATCAACTAATATATGGTGTAAATTTATGTAATGATGCCCAAATATCATAGTAAAAACTAAAAAACATTCAACCAACAACACAAATACACTAATAAAAAAGACCGCTGATTACATTAGAATTGATCCATTACTATGTTCTCAAATAAGAAGAGCTTCCAAAAATAAAATCCACAAATTCAACATGCACTAAGGCTAAGAACCTCATACAACATACATAGAGGTTAGAAAACACCTAGGGAAGTAAACCAAATTCACTAAAGAAAACAAATGAAATCCCTTCAAATAAGTACGCAGTTAAAGATCAACCCGAGATCGAGAAAATAATATTGTTTCAAAGAGTAAGGGAACAAAAAGAGTGAATTAAGAATTTAAAAACAAAAAAAAATCATTGATAAGGGATTTACTCAAATTTAAATGAGGATTTCTTTTTATATTCTTCCATAATCATGATGAACAAAAGTTTTCTAATTTGAAGGTAATTATAATTAGTGATATCACCATTCCTGAATTTTTGGAATGTAATTTCATCTTTCTCATCCATCCATGCATCAAATGCTTCTGACAAATCCTTCTCAATCATGTAAGAATATTTATTCAAATGTCACTTTTTTCTTCCTTTTCTTGTTCATCCAAGATAGAGGATGAAATAGAATGTTCAACAACTACCAGTTGTGGTGGATGGTCAATTTTTTCATTCCATTAGTCTTGTAATGATCTAGTAATGATTATTATCTAAAGGTTAGAATAGTCTCTACATTTCCTATTTTTCAATAGATTTAGGGTGATGAATCCATCAACGTCCACCGTTATTTTGCTACCCTTCCCAACACTTGATTTTAAGTGCCCTTCCTCAATCTGATTATATTGATCATAAAAATATTTTGAGGATTCACTAGAATTAGAGAGGGAGCATTGAACCTTTTATCATGTATGATCCATAATAGGGGTTTTAATGATAGTTTTATCCTAACAAGTCATTACATTATCCACTTTTAATATCTGAGAACTATAGAAAAAATCAACAAAACTAAATAGATCAATAAGAGAGGGATGATAATTAGAAGGTCCAAAAGGATATAATTTAAAATTTTATCTCTAAGGTTACCATAATAAATTTAAACCATTTTAGATATTACTTTTTCAAACAAAATATAATTTTTACACATAGGGGGAATAAGTCAAAAGGATTAGTCCCACATTCCATAGAAAAGTGAAATTTTTTAAAGTATTTTGTGAAATATGCTGGTAAATTCTCAATGAAAATGTAACGCCCCGACCCCAGTTACCCAGAGTCGGTGCATTATTTTAGTACATTGGCATGATTACCTGGAATCAAGTCCCGAAGGACCAATCAGTTTAGCAGTCTTGGAAAATAGATTACATACATGAATGTTACTTTACATACAAAACAACATAAATAATCCTTTATGAACGCCATTATTCCCTTGGCTTAACCCTGCTTATCAATCACAATACACTTCTTAGAATCCTGGGAATATAAAAAATAGAAAGGGGTGAGCTCAAACAATCAGTAAGGGTAAGAAATACAGCGAAATCTTTCAAAAATAAGCATAAACATTTAAGGCAATGTATAAAACTAAAACAAAAGCATTTTAAACTTGAACTTCAGCATGATATGGCAGAAATAAAATGAAATAATTCCATTTAATTATTCACATGGATATTCTACTAATCGAATAGTCACATGAAATATAAATAACCACTTTCATTATGATGGAATTCATAATTCCAAACATTAATTTCTGTGTCAAGGCCTCGTGCCAAGACCTAAGGGATAACTGTAACCGAAACCCAACCCGGAGAGCCTCTGTAACAGGACTCCAACCTGGAGTGCCTCTAATAATCCGACACCAACCCATAGTGCCTCTAATAACTGGACACCAACCCGGTGGGTCTGCTGTTACCAGACCCCAACCTGGAGGGCTTACTTTTACCAGTCCCCAAACCGGAACATACTAGTCCAACACATTTATTTTAAGAATAGGATGGAAAATAACATAAACATTCGTATTAAAATTAGCATACAAAATGCCAAAACATTAATCATAAGCCATTAATGGAAAAAAAATTGACTCATCCATTTTCAATAATATCACAAAACCTTATATATAATATAGAATATTTGTATCATAATAAATCAGCTTCAAACAAGTGTAAAATTTATCAAAGGATGTTGACATAGATGAAATCAAAACTATTTGAGAGAAATATCTCTTTTTTTAAATCATTTAAAAGTCACATAATTATAATATAAAACTTTTACTTTGAAAATATTCTTATAATTTTTTAAGGGAAGCTTGAAAGATTTTATAATGGAAGAAAATAGCCACACTCACCGTATAAGTTAAAAAAATACATTCTTACATTAATTTTATCGAAAAGGTTAAAAAGTACCTTGTTTGGAAAACGACAGAAAGATTCCTTTATAAAATTTTTATAAAAATTCAACAAGGGTATAAAAGAATTTATCCCATAGTCTTTAAAATAGTCAGAATGATTTGAAATACATTTTTAAGAAACATGGATTTGGATTATAAAGAGGTCCCATTAGATAATTATGAATAAACAACCTCAGATAATGAAGAGATTGTGAAATAAACCCTTACCAATTTGGTATCTTACAAAAAATACACCCTATGAAAGAGGTATAATACAATAAATATGTAAATACACATAAATTAAAGTGTATTACACAAACAATACAATTATGATCAGTACATACACCACACAAAAGTTAATAGTGTCAATATGGTATGAATCTCACGGGAATAAGGAGTGAGATGAAAACCCCTTACCAATTTGGTAACTTACAAAAAATTAACCCCATGAAAGAGGTATCAATCATTGAATATGTAAATGAACATAATTTAATGTGTATTACACAAAGAATACAATTATGGGCAGTACATACACCACACAAAAGGTAATAGTGGCACTATGGCAGGAATCTCACAGAAATAAAGAGTGAGATGAAAACCCCTTACCTTGCACTTTCCTTTAGTCGAGGGTACATTTATCCTCTTGTATGAAGACTATAGTATGTTATTAAATTATAACAGAACCATATTAATATTTATTATATCATAAATTATTCATTTATGACTTTATACTACCCATTTAATAATAATTTCAATGTTATATTAATATTTCGGGTAATAATCGCTTTCTTTATCGTACGTGTTTTAACTTGTTACTCTTGGTTGTATCACTTATATCATGATTCAAATACTTCCAGAATATAAAACATGATTTTTTTATCATATATATTAGAATATAAAAATTTATAATAGACTTATATATGAAATGGAGACCACTGTTTATGGAGACGATAGTCCGTACGTACGCATAAACGATGTTTCTATTTTCATATAGTGTTGAACGGAAGTAAGTGAATAAGATATATGTAAGTAAATAAATACTTATATATAAATATATATATATATCTACAGTAGCATTATTATGTCATATATTACATACTTATTAGTAATATATATTTTTATAATCGTCGATGAATGGTGAACTTGGAAATGAATCTCATCGCGTCGTGGAGATGGTAATCTGTACGTACACACGAGCAAAAATATCATTCTTTTGATATTAATATAATATATAATTGGATGGTATATAATATATACATAATACTTATCATGTTATATTAATTTTTTACATCAAATACACATTATTATTATACCCATCCAAATAATAATGTATTGAATAACAATTACACCATGTCATGGGGACAGTAACCCGTACGTACGCACATATGGTGAATTGTCATTCAAAGGGTGGATATAATAATGAATTTGGTTGTACAATAATTATAATAACATCACATTATATTGAATATACTGGAGTAATTATTTTATAATAGAAACAACAAAGAAAAAAAGGAAGTGGAAGAAGAAAGGAACTTGAAAGAGGGTGGTGAAATCATTACCTCTTCTTCGGGTTCTTCCAATTGATTAGATCAAAAGGGCTCCTTAGGATAGATTTCTGATCCAAATAAGGCCTATATGATGAAGGGAGGATTTTTGAGAGGGTATTTGGGCAGGGTTTGGCTGATACAAATGGATTAGAAGGTGTGAATTAGAGAGAAGGGGGAGTGCCCTTTTATAAGAGGGGTGAGGGGCACCTTAGGAAAAACTTAAAATATTTTTTTATAATAAAATAATATTAGGTTTATAATAGCTCAAAAGTTGATTATTAAAAGTCTAATGTGGGTATGGGTAGAAATCCTTTCAACCAATAAATTTTAGATAGTTTTGGGACATTATATTAACCTTCTCTTTTAGTTTTAACTATTAGTTAATTAGATTGACATTTACCATGTCACTCTTTATTTTTATATTATATAGTTAATAAACTTACTATGTACATCCAAGATACCCCAAGTGTTCCATTAATGATAAAACTATCATGATATATGTCATTTTGATGAACCTTTGGTTTTTATGAATAGAATATCAATTAATAATATAATATTTTTTAAACACATTTATGTCAGTTTTGACACTATTCAGTAATTGATTTTTGTTAAAGTCTTAATAAAATTTATTAATTCTAAAAAAAATCATTTAAGCAATCCTATAATGTCATATTAACCAATAAAATTCATGGATGTCATCAAAACATTCAAATTATATTTATTTTATCATTTATAATACCGACTATTTGATTTTTCATTATTAAGGAAAATACTACATAATTATTGTATCAAATATAAATTTTGTTATTAAATGTCTAAAAATTATAAATAAAATAAAATTATATAGGAAATCTTTTTATATTTCTAATTATTATTTATATTCAAAAATCCAACATATATAACCCTATGTAAATTTTTTTTTCTAAACGATATATGCTTATGTCATTTCTGTATTTACTTTAACATAATTAATATAATGTGTCTCTATCACCTACAAGTGGCTCCATGGGGTCCTAAAATCAACCCAAATATGACCATGGTCAGAAATATATCCACCAATAAGTTTAGGACACGTTTTAGGGTAATTTATTATTATAATATTATTATTGTTTTACCATTATTTACCGGATTTACCCTTTAACCATGGTAAATAAAATATTTACCAAAGTAATTATTCAAAATTTCTAAAAATAAAAGTTACCTATTTACACAATTTGTACATCTTGATTCCAAATATATTATACATTTTTCCAAATTCAAAACACATAGGTGGCAGAAATTAATTTAAAATTAATTCCCGCTGTCAAAACAAAAAGCATGTTTTTAAGAAATAATAATTATCAAAAGATTGACACTTGTTTATATCCGGTTTAATTGTGAAATTATGTCCAACAACCAACATTGTATTAAATTGAAAAAATATATTATAAATAGACTTTAAACCCATTCAAATTCATAATTTATCACTATTAATTATTTTGATTAAAAAAGTATTTTTTAATTATAATTTAGTAATTTTCACTATTCATCAAAATATAAAAGTTATCCGAAAAGTACCAAAATTTTACCTTAGCCTAAATTATATATTACTAATCCAAAAATGAAGTCTATTTTGAGAGATAAAATTTATAAAATTTCAAAAAGTTGGTATTACTATTCATAACGTCTACATTGATTTGTTGTGGTGTGTATTAGAACTCGAAGTTGCGTACAACACACGCTATTGTATTATTAAAATAGAAGTGTACCATGGAATCTTGGGTGTTACATTCTCCCCTCCTTCAATAAATTGCATCCTCGCAATTCATGCTTCTTATTGGAAACATGGGGTTCACATTTCAAAATATCTTAGTTGAAATCCCACATCGAAAAATGGATTAATGAGGCCTCTATTTAATATAAAGAGTGGTAAGTATGAAGGTTACCAAAATAACACATACACTGGTTCCATGTAGGAAAATATGGATATGGAAGAGAAATTTAACCATCAATATCTGATGGAGAGTGGTAGTGAAGAAGGCTATGAAAAGGCCAACAATCACAAAGCCATAAATTTGTGATGATCTAAGGTACCATCTAGGGAAACATTTTTGTTCTAAGTTCCTTTAATTAATGTTGAGGAATTTATTTATGAGATTGGATAAGATCATAAGGAGATATAATTACTTTATAATTATATTTTTATCCATTAATAAATTTCTACCACAAACTCATCTTTCACCCCATAATAAAACTCAAAAATACTTTATTTATCCTAATCGTATAGGGTTCCAAATATAATGAATTTATAATTCACATATCAGACCCTTTAAAAAATAAACTACATTATACCATCCAGGAACATCACGTAGTCCAGTGGTAGGCGATAAATCCCAATCGCACTATGGTTGTGGGTTCGATTCCCGCAGCTTTGTCCGACACGATGGGTTGTCACACGGTCTGCGTGTTGTCCTTTTATAAAAATCTAAAAATACCCTTTCAATCTTAATCCATTCCAACCTTTAGACTTATCCAAAATACTACTATCCAAACTCATAGTCCAAAATTTATAAAGAAGTTAAACAAAATGAAGATCCTTTTTTCCATGTAATAACATGTGAACACCTTCACCATGTATTATTTTAAAACATGGTAAAATCATGAATTACCATAAAACCTTATAGATTACATTCATGATCCCTTATTCTTTATAGAATACTGGATATATTCCTTCTATCCAAAAATGTTGTAAACTCCAATGATGAAAAATCATTAATCAATATCAAGGTAATCAAGAATATCAGATATAATTTATCCAAATCAATCATATATTATTCCAAAATCACTACCTCGGTATCAGAACCATATTAAGGTTTGTCTTTCTCTCAGCCATATATTTTCCAAAAATTTAACCTGCTATTCAGTCACTTTTCTTGGTTCCACACTATCTCAAGTCGTTAATAAAATAAAACTGTAGTACAATCCTCATATACTCAATAATTATTATAACCAGTACATTGTTGATAGAACACTCAAATGAAATAATCCTATAATAAAAACATAATAACACTAGTCATTCTTTTTCATCTGAGGTACTATCATAACTTGATTATTATCCAATAGCATCATTTGGGGAATAATCTGATGATTTTGACATTGGATCATGTAGTGTCCCAACTCCTGGCAGATGAATCATTGTACATTTGAAACCTTTTTCTTACACTTGCAGTCACTTACTTGGTGCCCTTTTTCTCCACACATATAACATACTCCCATTCCCTTCAAACATTTTCCTAGGTGATTCTTTCCACATTTATCACATATGGGAAAATCCATCTTTACATTCTTCCCTTTATCTGTCCTTCTCTGTACCATCCTTTTCTTCTCTGGCTTCCCTTCAAAGCCATATGACTCTGAGAATTCTTTACTTATTTTATAAACACATGATAATATTTCTTCATATGATGCTAATATGTGGGAGTCTATTTCCCATCTAAATTCTAGATTAGGACCACGAAATATATGATCCTTCTTGCTCTTTATGTCATGTGTATTGTTGGAGTTCTCAATCCTTCTAATGGGCGCCATTTCTAAACAATGGCATACACTAGATTATTTAATGAATAGAAATACATAATCCCAAACATGGAAAACACTTAACATAAATTAAATAGTTTGTGGATATAATCCATAATTATAAAAATGTTTTCTTTGAGTAAGTAAATACTCATAAGCCCTTCATAATGGGTTTTAAAGAAAATGAGAATTATCCTAAGCATATCCCCTGGGAGTGTCGTAACCAAGAGTACAGCAAGGCCAGTTGTCATGCACCAGTTCCCGTTCGAGTCTAGCTCAAAGCGGTGTTTTTGAGTTCTACCCCTAAGTACATCTGTGTCAGAGCCACCTCTACCTGCTCGTATCCAGATATGGATGTATTTTCTTGGAAAACTCACAAAATCTCTACATTACCAAAATTATAGGAAGTTCTTGTATACTAATCCTCAAAGTCTATCTGAGGGTAATTTTTTCTAATCAGAGTTTATCTAAATCTAGTTTTCAATGTTATTTCTAAACGTCCTCTGATACCAATTGTAACCCACCGACCCCAGTTACCCAGATTCGGTGCATTATTTTAATACATTGGCATGATTACAAGGAATTAAGTCCCGAATGACCAATCAGTTTAGCAGTCATGGAAAATAGATTACATACATGAATGTTACATTACATACAAAACGACATAAATAATAGTTTTTGAACACCATTATTACCTTGTCTTAACCTTAAATATCAATCAGAATACACTTCTTGTATGCCTGGGAAAATAAAACATAGAAAGGGGTGAGCACAAACTCTTAGTAAGGGTAAGAAATACATCGGAAACTTTTAAAAATAAGCATAAACATTTAAGGCAATGTATAAAACTAAAACAAAATCCTTTTAAACTTAAAATTCAGCATAATATCGAAAAAATAAAATGAAATAATTCCATTTAATTATTCACATGAATATTCTACTAATCAAATAATCACATGAAATATCAATGACCACTTTCATTATGATGGAATGCATAATGCCGAACTTTAATTTCTGTGTCAAGGCCTCGTGCCAAGACCTAAGGGATAACTATAATTGGAACCCAACCCGGAGAGCCTCTGTAACTAGACTCCAACCCGGAGTGCCTCTAATAACCAGAAACCAACCCGGAGTGCCTCTAATAACCGAACACCAACCCAGAGTGCCTCTAATAACCGGACACCAACCCAGAGTGCCTCTAATAACCGAACACCGACCCGGATGGTCTATTTTAACTGGACCCCATCCTAGAGGGCTTACTTTTACCGGTCCCCGACCCGGAACATACAATTCCAACACATTCATCTTAAGAAGTGGATGAAATATAACATAAACATTCATATTAAACTAGCATACAAAATGACAAAACATTAATCCTAAGCCATTAATGGCATAAAAATGACTCATCCATAGTCAAACATATCAAAAAATCTAAAATATAATATGGAAGATTTGTATCATAACAAATCAACTTCAAACAAGTGTAAAATTTATCAAAGGATGTTGACATAGATGAAATCAAATCTATTTGAGAGAAATATCTCTTTTTTTTAAATCATTTAAAAGTGAAATAATTATAAAATAAAACTTTTACTTTGAAAATATTCTTTTAATATTTTAAGGGAAGTTTTAAAGATTTTATAACGGCGAAAAATATCAACAGCCACCATATATGTTCAAAAAAGACATTCTTACCTTAATTTTGTCAAAAGGCTAAAAGGATCTTTTTGGAAAATGACAGAATGATTCCTTTATAAATTTCTTATAAAACGTCTACAAGGGTATAAATTAATTTATCCCATAGTCTTTAAAATAGTCATAATTATTTGAAATACATTTTTAAGAAACATGGGTTTGTATTATAAAGAGGTCCCAGTAGATAATTACATATAAACAACCTCAGATAATGAAGAGATTGTGAAATAAACCTTTACCAATGTGGTAATTTATGAAAAAGACACCCCCTGAAAGAGGTATAATATAATGAATATGTAAATATACATAAGTTAAAGTGTATTACACAAAGAATACAATTATGAGAAGTGCATACACCACAAAAAGGTAATAGTGTCAATATGGTATGAGTCTCACGGGAATAAGGAGTGAGATGAAAACCCCTTACCAATTTGGTAACTTACAAAACATACACCCAATGAAAGAGGTATCATTCAATGGATATGTAAATACAAATAAATTAATGTTTATTACACAAAGAATAAAATTATGGGCATTACATACACCACACAATTGGTAATAGTGGAAATATGGCATGAATCTCACGGAAATAAGGAGTGAGATGAAAACCCCTTACCTTTCACTTTCCTTTAGTCGTGGGTATGTTTAGCCTCCTGTATGAAGACTATAGTATGTTATTAAATTATACTGGAGCCATATTAATATTTAGGATATCATAAATTATTCATTTATGACTTTATACTACCAATTTAATAATAATTTCCATGTTATATTAATATTTCAGGTTATAATCGATTTCTTTATCGTACGTTTTTTAACATGTTACTCTTGATTGAATCACTTAGATCATGATTAAAATACTTCCAGAATATAAAACATGATTTATTTATCATATATATTAGAATCTAAAATTTTATAATAGGCGAATATATGAAATGGAAAACACCGTTTATGGAGACGGTAGTCCGTACATAAGCATAAACGATGTTTCTGTTTTCATATAGTATTGAATGGAAGTAAGTGAATAAGATATATGTAAGTACATAAATAATTATATATATAAATATATATATCTCTAGTATCATTATTATTTCATATATTACATACTTATTAGTAATATATATTTTTATAATCATTGATGAATGGTGAACTTGGAAATGAATCTCATCGCATTGTGGAGACGGTAATCCATACGTACGCACGAGAAAAAATATCATTCTTTTGATATTAATATAATATATAATTGGATGGTATATAATATATACAGAATCCTTATCATGTTATATTTATTATTTACATCAAATACACATCATTGTTTTACCCATCCAATTAATAATGTATTGAATAACTATTACACCACGACATGGAGACGGTAAGTTGTACGTACACACATATGGTGACTTGTCATTCAAAGGGAGGATAGAATAATGAATTTGGTTGTACCATAATTATACTAAAATAAAATTATATAGAATATACTGAATTTATTATTTTATAAAGGAAACAACAAAGAAAAAAAGGAAGTGGAAGAAGAAAGGAACTTGGAAGAGGGTGGTGAAATCATTACGTCTTTTTCGGGTTCTTCCTTTGGATTTGAACAAAAAGGCTGCATAGGTTGGATTTCTGATCAAACTAAGGCCTCTAGGATGAAGGGAGGATATTTTATAGGATATTTGGGTAGTGTATGGACGAGCCAGATGGATTAGATGGTGTGAATTAGAGAGAATGAGGAGTTCCCTTTTATAAGAGGGGTGAGGGGCACCATAGGAAAAACTTAAAATATTATTTTATAATAAATTCATATTGGGATTATAATGGCTCCAAAGTTGATGATTCAAAGTCTAATGTGGGGATGGTTCTAAATCCTTTCAAACTATATATTTTAGATAGGTTTTGGTCATTATATTAACCTTATCCTTTATTTTTAACTCTTAGTTAATTAGATTGACATTTTCCATGTCACTTTGTATTTTTATATTATATAGTTAATAAACATACGATATACATCCAAGGGACCCCCGAAGTGGTCCATTAATGATACACATATCATGATATAAGTCCTTTGGATGAAACTAAGATTTATAGGAATAAAATATCAATTAATAATATAATATTTGTTTTAAAAAATATTTTTATCAATTTTGACACTATTCAATAATTGATTTTTGTTAAATTCTTAAAAAATTTATTAATTCGAACCAAATTTATTTAAGAAATACTATCATGTCATATTAACCAATAAAAATCATGTAGGTCCTCAAAACTTTCAAATTATATTTACTTTAACATTTATAATACCAATTATTTGATTCTTTCATTATTAATGAAAATACTACATCATTATTGTGTCATAAATAAATTTAATTATTAAATGTCTAAAATTTATAAATAAAATATAATTATGTAGGAAATATTTTTATCGTTCTAATGAATATTTATAGTCGAAAATTAAAAATATATAACCCTATGTAAAAAATTGTTTTTCTAAAATATATATGCTTATGTCATTTTTGTATTTAATTTAACTTAATTAATATAAAGTGTCTCTATCACCTACAAGTGGCTCCATGGGGTCCCAAAGTCGACCCAAGGATGCCCATGGTCGGACATATATCCACCAAAAGGTTAGGACACATTTTAGGATAATTTAGTATTATAATAATATTATTCTTTTTACCCTTATTTAATGGATTTACCCTTTAACAATGGTAAATAAAATATTTACCGAAATAATTTTTCAAAATGTCTAAAAATAAAAGTTACCAATTTAAACAATTTGGAAATCTTGATTCCAAATATTTAATATATTTTTCCAAATTCAAAACACATAAGTGGCAGAAATTAATTTCAAATTAATTCCCGCAGTCAAAACAAAAAGCGTGTTTTTAAGAAATAATATTTATCAAAAGATTGTCACATGTTTATGTTTGGTTTAATTGTGAAATTATGTCTAATGACCAACATTGTATTAAATGGTAAAAATATATTATAAATATACTCTAAACCCATTCAAATAAATAATTTATCACCAATAATTATTTTGATTAAAAAAGTTGTTTTTTATTAAAATTTAGTAATTTTCACTATTCATCAAAATATAAATGTTATCCGAAAAGTACCAAAATTCCACCCTAGGCTAAATTCGATATTTTGAATCAAAAAATGAAGTCCATTTATAGAGAGAAAATTTATAAAATTTCAAAAAGTGAGTATTACTATTCATAACAGCTACTTTGATTGGTTATGGTGTGTGATAGAACTCAAAGTTGCGTACAACACACGCTACTGTATTATTCAAAGAGAAGCGTATCGTGGAAGCATGAGGTGTTACAGAAAACGTCATATATAAAACCAAATTCCTCATTTTTACAATTAAAAATTTATAATTTTATCCCCCACATAATTTTTATGCATAAAATGAACTTTTTCTATGAAATAGTTTTTTACGTGTTATATGTGCTAATACAACAATAAAGTAATATAAACCTAATAAATTTTATATTATAAACTGATTTAAACATTTAAAATAATAATTTTCATGTTTTTAAATAATTTAAAATTTTAATTTTTTAAATGAAATTAGTTTCTAAGGGTGAAAGTTGAGTTACAACCGATATGGGTAAATTAGGTTAAAATCTGTTTAATGTAGTGAAATAGGTTAAAAATGTAAATAACATGTTTGATATTTTATAGTATTGTATGTACAAACTATATATCAATACAAAAACCATCTTTTTCCATTTTTGGATCCTTTTTCTTTGAATAATATTGTGATATTATTGAGAAATAATAGTATTTACAGAAGTCCCTTTTTCATATATTTATGAAGCCATGCTCCTCCACATTTTTTCACCCATTACAATGAATTAGATCAACTGAAAATATCCCTTATTCTTTACATGACACCCAACCCACACCTTTAAATATGTGGTATAACAAAAATATGAAACTAATAAGTCTTAAGGTGATACCAAATGGAGAAATTCCAAGGGAGAGGTAATACTCTATACCCAACTTCTCTAGCAATTTTATTCTTTTACACTCATCAAATACACTATATCATTGAAGGTTTTACAAAACCATAATTTTAAATATTATTAAGTGTTTTTATACTAATGTAATTTCTTTCTTTATACCTGTTTTTAAATCATTGAGAAAAATGAAAACTTTATCATGTGTGTGTGTGAACTAAAGCCTCCATAAATGAAATGTTTCGTTTTCCCTGACCACATAACATGAATGACTTTAAAAATATTCTTATTATGTAAACAATATATTTTTTACAATATTATTATTCTATATTAATAATTTATGACAATATCTATGTAATGATAATTATTTTTTATAGTAACTTAAACTATCCTAAATGGACTTATCAAGGCGCCATTCATAATATAGATCTACTTTTGGATGACTTTTAAATTGTATAAGTATTATCCAAAATAAATAATAAAGTACATAAAACTCCAAGATATTTAATATCATGAATTTTCTTTCAACGCCTTTGACTATGTTTAACAAACTAAAATTATTATGATGAAATTAACCAAATAACTAAGAGTAATTAACTTAAGTGAAAAATATATTAAAAATAAATAACAAAATATAATATATGGATGTTATAAAATTAAATATAGATGCATAATATTATTATATATATATAATTAACGTTTTTTTATTTCAGATATTAAGTGAAAGTAAATAGTACATTTTAGCATGAGGTAGTGGTTTCGTCTCAAAAATCCTTCATGGAGAAACATGTTATTTTATGAACCTAATTTCTTTTAAATATTGTGTATACAGGAAAATGGATATATAATATCATGAATTATAATTATTCATTGTAATTTAACTTCCAAATATATTTCTATATTTTAAAGGGTTTTTAAAAGAATATATCTAAATTGGTAAGGGTTTTCATCTCAATCACTCTTCATTGAGTATTGTGTTGATTTTATTCACCAATCTTAATTTTTATGGTGTAATTACTGACTCTATGATTTGAAAGATCATAAATTATTTTAAATTAATAAAATTTACTTCTATTCATGATCTCCCTTGCTGTGTTATATGATTGATGTCTTCCCAAAAATATAATGGTCTTTCACAACTCAATATTATTTCTTGAGTTATAATGTTTCTCCTAGAGTTTCACATTTCATTCCATATGGTGTACCATATTTATATCTTGAGAAATTACATATAATTTAAATATTATTTTTTTATGATTTATAATGATTCTTTAAAAGTAAAATATGTTAAGAATAATTCTCATCCTCTTAAATTATTATTTCCCATTATTGTCTATAATTTCCCTTCCTACAAATGTTATCATTTTTAATCAGAAACATAGTTATGTTTTTGTTGATGACTTCCAAATGAGCATGAAAAATATATAAGGGAAGAATTACTGAAAACATTGGTATTATTTTCCCCGTAATGAAAGTTAAGAAATAGTATCTAGTACACATGGATCCAGTAACCTTTCAAAATAAATGTGATCTTATGACCTTCCGAAGGACATAAAAATGGTAATGCGTAGTAGAAAAACGTAGTAGAAGATATCAAGGATCCGATTATAGAAGATATAATTATTCTTGAAAATATTTCAAAGACATTCACAGATCATGCGATGACTGCTAGATGATTTCATACAGATCACATGACTTGTCAATCGGCAGATTCCAAACAAGCCATCCAAAAATACTTGTAAAATAAAGAGAAAAATATTCATAATATGGGATCCTAAATCAATCTTAAACCTTCACGTGATGTCTCTAGGTGGTTTTCAATACACAAATTTTTCCTTGAGGAAATTCCCACCATATTGCACAAGAGCCTGTTTCCATGTCACCCTCCTCACATGAAGGGTTTCAAACATGTCCAGAAAACATTGTTACCCCCTTAAAACTCTAAATATAAATGGAATGGTTGTCCATGAAAACTATTTTTCATCCCCACATGATCATTTTTTTGTCATCTAACACATCATTGATGGTGAGAGGGATTTTCTTTGACAAAACATATAGAAACTCATGAGATTCCCACACCTTGTAAAATAAACAAGGGAAAAAAGGGAAATTTTGGGATCATATTATGAGGGGAAGTTATTAAAAACATATACAATCAATGTAATATGCCCCTGAGAAATCCCCATTGATCATGTGAGGCCCCCCTCGACAAGTAAAATTGGTCTCATGAAGGCCTCATGGAAAACCACCTTTATCATACGGATGTTCCCACACAAAGCATCTAAGATCATGTCAGAGACTTTTAACAGGTGTTATGATCTCATGATGGTCCCTAGACATGTTAGCCTTGCATTTTAATATCCCCTTTGAGTTTCCACGGGATTATAAAATACCCCTCTTATTTTCCCAAATGCAATAAATGAGGCATTGATGAGATGTTCCCGTGGTCATGGAAAATCATGTGACCCCCATGATAGGATTTCATGAAGCACATGACACAAAATCCCTCCACAAAATAGAGATTTTATATGTGAGATATGTACCAGACAAGGTGGTGAATTAATAGGGTGGGAAGTCCTATAATTACACCCCATAATCAGAAAAAAATCATATTTGGATCCACTAACTAGTGTACCCAAGCACTAGAGAAGAATTCTCAAATCGGACAGTCAAACAATAACAATGTCTTCGACCATGTAGAAATATGGGTAACAACCTAAAGGATCATGCGACATGTATAGGAACATCGATTGATCACTCATAGATCATGTGACATACTTCGGTTAGGTTATGT
This sequence comes from Viscum album, assembly GCA_963277665.1. Taxonomy (NCBI): domain Eukaryota; kingdom Viridiplantae; phylum Streptophyta; class Magnoliopsida; order Santalales; family Viscaceae; genus Viscum; species Viscum album. Next base: position 982,133,933 of record OY728126.1, read on the forward strand.
AAAGGACCTCAAACATATCTTCTAAATCACACAAGACCTAAAAAAGATAACACTGAACAAATCTACAGTGCATATGCAATAAAATTTTGAATAAGGAGTAAAATATAGAATGAATGTGTGAATAACATATACAATGATCCTTATGAACTTCACATGACTCATCTAAATCATATTAAAGCCTTAAGATATGTCCCCAACATTATGTAAAATCACATTGGCATACCATTTGGGTTATGTTATGTCTTCTGGGCACTTCAATAATATCACATGATTCCCTATAGTCATGAAATTTAAATATCAAAAATCCCTCCAGGATCGCTATCCAAATATTTCAATGTAATATAGACATGTCACCCATGATACATGGTGACAACAATGTTTCAACTATTTCTCCCAAATCCCACCAGGCTTACCCGTCAGATCTCGCGGCACCTTTGATGCATGTTATCCAAGTCTTATGAAATAATTGTGGCATGCCAACACAGATCATGTGTTGTCCTCCAAAAAAGTATCCAATACCATGTGATGGCCTCTATGAAAATTCATCTAGGTCTTTTAATGTCCTCTATACAAGTCAACCCTGCTCAATCTATGGTCTTCAGACATGTCCTTCATATTATGCGATGTCCCTCAGACATTTCAACTAGAGAATGAAATTTCCTTTGGATTTATGTGAAATACAATCTTACATTCCCAAAAATCCTTTGAAATGTTAGGTATAAAATAAAGGCATGTCTGGTAGACAATCAAGAAGGTCATGTAGGCAACCAGTCCAGGTCAATTGGGAATCCCAGGACATGATAATCTTGTCTAAAGTTAATATAGGGGAAGTCACGGTGTGTAAGTCCCGATAAAACTAAACTAAGATGAATATGATTCCTTCCATTGGTAGGACACGTAATGCTCTTTCATAAGGCCTAAACTCCATATTAAACATCCAAAGGTTTTTCCCAGCAATTAATTCCCATAGTCATAAGTAGTGAGACTGATTACTTTCTAACCCTTATTTATGACACCGAGCATAGATCACATAGTATTATAGATTTTTGGTGATCATATCATTCAGCTAAGAAATCCTCAAGGTTTAATCCCTAATCAGTGACATAATATGATATTTCCCCCATATAAGGGAAGCCTTAGTGAGAAATCCCTGATCAATGGAATGATATTACTACGTACATATAAGGGAATGCTAAGTATCTAAGCCCTGATAAATAGCATAATATAATATGACATCCAATAAAAGGGAAGCCTTAGTGTGTAATCCCCAAAAGAACGGAACTAAGATGGCTCTGATTCTATCCAAAACTAAGATATGTAGAAAACCTTTCTATGTTTCATGATCCACGAAAAAGATCCAAAGGGTTTTCCCATCACATAAGACCCACATTGATCTATAGTGTGACCGATTACTTACTCTCCCTTGTTTCCTATACTGAGGATGGATTATGTAGTCTTTGAGAAATATAATGATCACGTTGTTTTCATCATTAATATCCACCAGCTTGGGAAGACACAGTTTGTAATCCCCAATCAATGTAATTAAATAACCTCACACATATAAGGGTATCTCCCATAAAGAATGTCTCAAGGGAATTATTGAGCTATGATAACTCTAATTTCATCCATAATTAGGGTACATAGGATTACTACAAGAGGCTCAATATCAAATATCTGGTGATATGGTCCCTAAAATTTATACTTTCCATATGATGTCAATCTACATGGATTTAATGAAAAATATGGGTTTTCATTCATGTTATAAAACAGGATACATATGATTCTTCATAATGGCTCAATTATATCCTCAAAATATTATCCATCTACATATATGAAAAAAAATCTGCAGTTCTTGGTTATTATGATTCATCATAAAAGTAGCTACCCATTAATGTGAAAAGGATGAGGAACCTCAAGTGTATATAGATAGATTCAATAATAATATCCCCCCATTGCATATAAAGGATTTAACCTATGATCATTTTGTTAGTATAACTGGTCATATATTAGGATTATGAAGACATTCTAGAATATATCTTAAATTTATAAGAGATTCTTAGGGTAGGAAGAGATTTTACCCAAAAAGGTGTGATGAGACCAGCCTCCCATCCTCTCAATGAATGCGAGTTTCTAAGCATCATTGGGTTTGAAACCCCAAAGGACCACCTACATTTATAATGAAGGCCCATACCAAGTTATGGATTTTGGATTCATTGGGAGTTTATGTTAGAGATAAAAATGGTATTTCAAACATGAATGATTGAACAAGACATTGAACCCCCCCCCCCAACAGTCTAACCATCAAACTAATACAACCACATATTTCTAAAAAATTTGGGAACCATACGTTAAATCATTTAACCATGACATCTCCTTTATAAGACAAAAATTATACACATCTTAGTTCTCATCGGACTATTTTGTTCCTGTCACATGGGTTGTCCTTATCATTTTAGTTGAAATAAAATGGTGAACCCAAAGTGAATCTATCAGATAAAAATTAAATTGTTTGGACCTGAAATGGATTTTATTATTGATCCCCTATATCCAGGGTTCTCATGAAATAATTCCATCCTTTATTTTAAATGTACAGAATAGAAGAATTTCCAATCCACTAATATGAAAGTACAATAATGTTACCTATGTATATTTGATTGAGCATGTTGCATGCTAGAAATGGTGGACTGATTGATGAACTTTTTCTTTATTATATTTGTGACTATAGTTAATTCTGTCACAAACAACATTCATCCTGAGATAGTGTATTTATCATGTGACCATTATAGAAAATAAGTGGCAACTGCAATCCCTACGGGCCATAGAATGACCTCACTAATCTGAAATCATTAGCATGGGGTGGAAAACACAATGGTCAGGGGGTACCATTGACAAGATAGGATCCCGACATTTGAAAAAATACAATGAGGTTATTTAAGTACTAAAATAGAAATTCTTCATCATCTAAAGAATTCTACAATAAATACAAAGGCACTCATTGTCATAACCAACCACTTCGGGAGCTTATCCATAGATTGTAAAAATTACCAATTTCAGAATCTGATGAAGGTGGATCAAGGAGTAATCTATCAATCCCTTCTGGGTCAGGGGATACTAAGGAGGTCTCTTGTCAACTACCATCACTAGCTTCATACCTCTGGTACCCTTTAGTCACCTACTAAGGGTACCGCCTGAAACACTCCCACCTATAATACCCATTTAGAGGCAATAAAGAACAAATATAAAGTGTGGTAGGATCTAGATAATAATGATTGGAATCATATCCTCACTCCCAATGATGATATATGATGGTTTATTTTAGTGATCCCTGATGATTAGTCTCATAACACTACTCAATCAGAAGAGGGAAGCGAGTATATTCTTGCAGAAAGCATTGGGGAGGAACATATTCTTACCCCCATGAATAAATTCAATTGGAACATTAGTGTTGAAAAGGAGGAATAATGTGGGATCATATCCCCACATAAATCAAAGATATCTTCATGTATATAGTGGAGACAGAAAATGTGTTGGATTATCTTCCTATGAACATTTTTCTATAGTTTCATTTCATCATAGAAAAAAATGAATAACTACAGAAAACAAATTCTGATACTGGTATAGATATAAGGAAAGGATCATATTCTTATCCCTATACCTAGGTCATAAAAACACTTAGATCAGTTTGAATATGTTTTTTCTCTAGAGCAAGTATATTTTCTTACTCTTATCTAGTAGGATTACTGGAATATTTTTTATAAATTTATAGGAATTGTTTCGATCTCATATTTACATTTTACCTGGGGCTCATCAGGTGAGAGTTGAACATGCCTTGAAAAAGGGTAACGTTCCTATCAAAAAATACTTGTTGCATATTCCAAATCTCCTTGATAGGGAAAATATCACAATTCTATAAAGGACTCCCCATTTGAGAGTGGAATACGCCTTGATATAAGATCATTTTCCCTTAAAATAATATTAGTGAAATACTCTAAAGTCCAATGATCAAGCTCATATCCCCATTCTAGTTGGGTCTCACCAAGTGAGAGTGGCATATACCACAAGATAAGATCATATTAATATTAGTGAATCTACATGGAATATTCCAATAGATCATATAATCATGGAATATATTCCTACTTATAAAAATTAATGACTATATTAACAACCTTATGAATCCATAATGGTTGAGGCTCATATACCTTCTTCCATTTATAAGGTCCATCAATGTGTTCTGATGGGGAATGAACACTTGGATTGGGCTCATATTCAAATTCCAATCTGGGATCACCAATTGAGAGTAGCACATGTCTCAATACATTCTTATATCCCCATTGTAAAAGACCAATGACATATTCCAAAGGATTGGGATTGGGTTCATACCCATGTTCTAAACTAGGATTAACACATGAAAATGGAGCATTCCTTGGGGTAGGATCGTATTCCTACCAATATTGAATAAGACCGTTGGAATGCCCTAACAATTTCTCCGCATTGGGTTCATTCTCCCATAGCACCAGATAGATATCAAAATATTCTGAAATCCATCATATAATTGGATCACATTCCTGCAAAGTTTTAAAAAGAAGGTCAACATATTCTGACCATGATAAAGAACAAGGCGTATAACCCTAATTTTCTCAATGAAAGTGTCCTCGAGGGTGTTCGAGACACATTCTTAACACCCCAAGGCTCCATCAACTCTTAAACTGAAGCATAAGATGGTCATTACTATAATTTTTCTCCTCGTGGTAGTGTGGAGATGGATCATAGGGACTATACTACTAACATCCACCATGAAAAACCTCCCCACAGTGATATCTCCCAAGGAAAAGAAACCCCCCCCCCTTTATCAGACACATTCATATAGATAGTTGTTCAAAAATCAGATGCCTTGATATAGAGAGTTCATCAAAACATCAGGGTCAACTGTATATACTTCCCCATCAACTTCCAGAAGCACTCTACTTTGGTCAGTAGGCGATGCTATGAAGCACCTTCTATGGTCTAATCAGATGTAGGCTTATATATCTGATGAATAAGAGGACACCATTGACATATGGAAAGAGTTATCTAGAAAAAACCTCCCCATCATGTTATGGTCCCTTGAAACATTATACTATGATATTTTAGATGATCTATAAAATGAATGATTATTATATATGATAAAATATGTGGGTTACTCATTAGTGACTAAAGACTGATTCCTTCAATTTCTAGGATATGAGGGTCACTATAAGACCATCAAAATACTATATTGTCATCTATGCCTAGCTTGTATCTCCATGGTCCGGAACCCAGAACATGAAAAGAACAGTGTAAATCACCAACACGTTTATCACCCTTGCATCGAACCTCTATGTCAATTGATATCTAAGGGTGCGTCATTTATCAGCATTCAATGATGGGGAATTTATGAAGAATTAAAGTTCACTGAACACCTAAAACAATTTAACCTATTAAATATGTCATCATATAATGTTATAGACTTTGAAAAAATCATGGGTCCAGATAATTCATGAGCCAGGGTTGTTTAGTGGGTGCAAGGGGGCTGTCTAGGGGGCGCAAGGGTTGTCAAGGGGGCATGCGGATGCAAAGGGTGTGTAAGGGGGTTGTCTAGGGGTGTGCAAGGGGGCTGTCCTGGGGGTGCAAGGGGGTTGTCCAAGGGGTTATCCAGGGGGAATGGGGGTGCAAGTGGGGTTTTTTAGGGGGCATGGGGGTGTAGGGGGGTTGTTTAGGGGGCTGTAGGGGTGTTTTTATGAAATTTGAAATCATTTAACCAAGGTTTTAAACTATAGTTGTGGGCCTATTTCCATGATTTTAAACTATGGATAAATCCATATTGCCACGGTTTTGAACTGTGGCTATAGGCCCAGTGCGGCTTAATGTTCTACGACCGTTTAAAACCGTGGTTATAGATCTATAGCCATGGTTTAAACCATGGCTATAGGGTTTTAGTCACAGTTTCAAAGAGTAGATATAGGTCTTGCCCTATATCCATGCCAATACTAGCCAGAATTTGAAACCATGGATATAGCCTAAAATTCTAGTAGTGAAACAACAAGAATGCAATCAAGATACAAAATCCAAAGTTAAAATCACCCTAATGAATTCCTTTAATAACTTACACATGTCATAGGATACGATTTCTCATAGATATTACATAGAAACAACTACACCACATGAAATAGGCTATAGTAGTAGCTTCCATATCGACCGTCTAGGAGTGAACACATCCCAGCATGTTCGGTGAATATCTAAAAATTCCCCCACTTATTGGATCATCAATTCCAAAGAGAATTAAAGACATATCAGTAAAAGTTTCGAACAAATACCATCCCAATAGGATTAGAGAATTTATATCTCAATCACTATCACCAAGGTCATCATCCCCTCGTAGGGTCTTGGAGAAATAAACAGGATCTTTATAGAGGGATTGCGATGCCTCTACATGCAAGATATGGTTCGACTTCACGAAGTTACATCGATGATCATTTCAGATCATGAAGCTAGTTTCACATCCCAATTATGGAATGGATTGAAAGAGGAATTTGGGACTTAGTTATGCTTGATCACGACATTTCATCCCCATAGAGATGGATAGACTGAGAAGACTATTCAGGTTATAGAGGATATGCCAAAGGCCTACATCATGGACTTAGGTCGTATCTAGGATGATCACCTACCACTGGGGGAGTTTTTATAAAACAACATATAGCACTCCACCATTGGTATGGCACTATTTGATTCCTTGTACATGTGACCATGTAGGTCAAAACATTGCTGATCTAACTTAAGAGAGTCGGCACCCATGGGTCTGGAGTCATTGCGGGCTACCACTGAGATGGTGCAGATCATCCAGGAGTGGATGAGGACTTCACAGAGATGGAATAAGTCATATACTGATAGGATACAGAGGCCTCTGTAGTTCATGGAAGTAGACCATGTGTTCCTTCAAGTATCACCAAAATGCGAATTACAGATATTTGGGTGGGGTGACAAATTATATCTGAGATACATGATGAAAACATGATGGGCATCACCCCTTTTTAGATTTTACGTAGAGTTGGCCTGGTGGAGTACCACTAATCTCTAACCCCACAATTTCATTGCGTACATTATGTATTCCATGTGTCAAAGATGAAGAGGTATGTGCATTATCCATCACTCATTATTGATAAGGGATAGATGGAAATTGATAATGAGGTGACTTTTATGAAGTACCTAGTGGAGATTGAGGATCGATAGGAGAGGATCCTTTTTTGGTAGTTGATTCTTCTAGTATGCATTCGATGGAAGCACTGGAATTCCTAGGAGAGAACTTGGGAGTGGGAGGCTCAGATTCATGCTCAGTACCCTCGTCTTTTGGTTTGATTATCCCTTGTTTGGGATTTTGAAGACGTAAATCCCTAAGGGGTGGATAATTTAATGACTCAAATTTTTTATGGTTTTATTTTTATAAATTAGTTGAGAAAATTATGAGACCAGACCCTGAGAAAATGTGTGAGTCTAAATCCTGGTGTGCTCAGAATAATTCATTTAAAATTGATTAATTTTAATAAAGTGTGCGAGCTGTTTTTTTTTAAACTAGAATAACTATTAAAAGGGTTTCCTTATCATAAATCCAAGGTCACTGTTGTGTTCAGAACAACGACATTACCTTAGGTAGGGCCTAAAATCAACCAGGACAGGTCGACCATGAGTGTTAGTTTTTGAGTGTATCAGTGATAAAAAATTTAATAAGAATATTATATTTCGATGAAATGACTTATTTAAATTATATTTGTGTTTTTTATGAAACAAGAGTCATCACTATAACCATAGAATTCTTCTATGACAAGGAGAAGGAATTTCTCTTGATGGAAATGATAGATTAGAGATTGGAAGTTGGATCAAATATCAACAAAATAACAAAAGAAGATGACACAACTTCTCCCTTAATCAACCAATGATCTATATTATAGGTAGAGAATTTGATATCCCCTTCATAGATTCAAAAATGAATGCAGACCAACCAATGAACATGTTGATCTATGGTTTTTTTACGGGATGTTTAAATTGGGGGGTTTGATGGGTGATATATCCTTGTAATTATACTTCTTCCTTCATCATTGTAACAAGAACAGATCGAGGTAGAAATGAACTAAGTCCAAGATCTGTTCTTTGGGTGTTCATGTGAATTTATTCTCTCCCCTCAATTTCCCACATTCTTCGCGTGTTCTTCCTCTTCTACCGATGCTTTGAAACTTCTACGCGAATGATTGATCATTGTGCCTATGATTTGTGGTGAAATAACTTGAGATAGATGATCCGACCCCGTGATGTCACAATAGAGGTGCACCGATAGGCGTGACGTGATATGGCCAAGACCGCAACACACGGAAGTGCAGGGCGACGGATGATGGTGGCGACTCCGACCTATCTAGGTGAGTGGTGACACAGCTCTAGGTGGCTGGTCCATGTATATGGAGAACTGGCCGGGTGAGGCTGCCGATGGAGGTAGAATGTTGTGGGGAGGGGGCTGCGTATACGGAAGGCGGGTTGCATGGAGCCCATTGTGGTTGTGAGGTCGATGGGCAGGCGGATGTGGAGGCTGACTGTGTTGAATGAATCCACACTGCATTGACTGGTAGGTGGGATATGGTAGGGGCACGCCACGTCTGGTGCATAAGATTGTCCCTCATGCAGCAGACTAGATTAAACTAGACCGGGCCCGGGTTGGGCCCTACTGGACCCGAGTCATGACTTTGTATAAAAATAGTCATAACTTTCAAAACGGTTTTCTGTTTGAAGATATGTTTATAGCATTTGGACCCTTTAAATGATACATTACTTCTGAGATACTATAAGTGAGTTTTTCTGGAATTTTTAATATGACCTAATTTCTCATGTATTAGGTTCTCCTGGAATGAGCGCACAATTAGAAAAGTCTTATGGTTGGTTGTGACCTATATGTTTTGTGACCTAGAATCTATGTTTATTATATAATGAAAATTTGCATCATAGATACTATGTGTCTTATTGAGAATATGTGTCTCAAAGATACTATGTGTCTTAGAAATATTATGTGTCTTACCGAGACTGTGTGTCTTATGAACATTGTGTGTCTCATTGGATTGAGTATATTGGGACTTTCATAGAATATATGTTGTATACATATACCTATGTGATATGATTTTACTTCATGTATTTATTTCTAGTATACTTCATTAATTACTTGGTGGTATTCCTTTATGGTTTTGGAGTGTCCTACTGAGTATTATTTTACTCACCCTTGCACGGGATTTTCCCACACATGTCATATCTTATACAGATGATCGACGTTTTGATCGATTCCTAGGTGGAGAAAGAACAGGTTGTTTTTATTAAGACCAAATAGTCGAGGTGTGCTCCAACAGCTTTATACATCTATCTATGTACCTACCCTTTAGGTTGGGTTTTCTGTGGATGAGTTTCAGAAACTTATGCATTCAATTTTATAGACTATTTCTTTTAGTGTTCTTGTAATCTATCCATGTTCACCTTCTAGTTTCATAATGTCGTACTCTATGGTTGGTATATTACCATTTTCATGCATTTTCTACTTACTATTTTTATATTTCATCATTTTGGTCTTGGAGATGTGTGTGTGTGTGTGTACATGTACTTAGGTAAAATCCTCTCATTTTTTGGATATGTCTTCTCAGTGCTAGTCCCTAGCCCCTGGCCTATTAGAGGTGGTCTAGGTGTAGTCAAGGCAAGGGCCCCTCTGGGATAGGTCATGGAAATTCATGCAACATTGGATCAATGAAATGTTATACACATCCTGAATCAAATATTTATGGAAAAAAATATTGAATGTTTGGAATACTTATTCATTGATAGAAAAAATAAAGAGGGATCTCCACAATTTGGAGCCTCTCCAAAGATTCAATCAACAAAAAACAGACATCGATGATAAAACTACAACACAATTTATCAGCTGATCTAGCCATATTAGTATGAGACTGATAGAAACCATCAATGGAGTGCCAAAATAACACCTACCCCACTTCTTATACATGCACCCTAGGATGAAGGGTCTCAATTAGAGTAGATATCTCATCAATAATCTTATAGGTTATTTCCAATGAGGATAATGATTCTAAAAGGTCGTTTCTTGAGTAAGTTATGATTTCCAAATATCTCCATATCTGTATGGTCAAGACATCCATTTGGGCATGATACTCATATATGGAAAAATGGATCCATTATAAATCCTCTAAATATAACTTCACCTATTTTCATAGAGGAGTTATATATTTAAGGTCACACATTCTATAACAACCCAATATTAAGGTATATAGACATTACATCATATTTTGGAAATACATATAAAATTAAACAAATAGATGCCCAAAGACCGTACTAGTCTAGTTCCTTTAGAAACATGGAATCATAAACACTGGTACATAAGTGTGCTGCATTATCTCCCCCAGGGTTCTTATTAACAAGTAACCTTTTTATAAACATAATACATAATAAACATATTCATTACTAGGGGAAGTAAACATAAAAAGGGGATAGCTTAGGTGCTTAGTAAGTGTAAACAAATGATACATGTAAGAATAAACAGGAGAATAGGGGTATGAGAATGTGATCATAACACTAGAAGATCTCACAATATATATCAATGATCATAAACATGAATCAAGGAATAAATATTAGTAGTTCCTATGGAATGAATTATAATGAATAAAAAACATAATCCATGAAATCATAACAAAGGAATAAGACAAGGAATTTTGTCAAACAAATAAGCAAATAATATGATTTTCATAGTATCCAAGGCATTACTACCAAGACCATATTAGTAGTATGGGTTCACTCCCCATATCATATTAGTTTTCATGGTTCACTACCATATTCATCTTAGTAGCATGAGTTCACTCCACATACCATCTCAGTAGTCATGGTTTACTCCCATGACCATATTAGTAGTCATGTTTCACTCCCAAGACCACCTTAGTCTATCTCATGGGATATAAATATTTACCCAATGAATTGGAGGGACATATAGGTCACAACCATCTAATAATGAAATCATAAATAATTTCTCAAAAAAATTTTAAAAATCATTTCATAACCCATGAAATTAAATCGGTATAATAAAATTATAATCATATAACAAACTATTAAAAAAGATATAGGTTTCATAATCATTTCACCATAAACATAACCCATGAAAAGAAGTGGGTTTTTAAAGATTATAACCAGTGAAAGAGAAATGGATTTCATAAACATGATTACATCCAACCATAATCCATATAGTTAAGGAATATAAATGGTAGCATTGAATCATTTCCCCATAAATACTTTAGTAACACCAATATATGTCATCACAAATGGGAAATAATTCTGAAAGATCATTTAAAAAAATTTATTGAGGAATATATAATTATTTTCTGAAAAATTATTTTTTAAAAACACAAAACATTTTGAAAACAATTTTATTTGAATATTATGTTGAAATTTTATAAGGAAATCTTGAAAAAAATTTCAAATTCTTTTCACTTGAAACTTATAAAGAAGCTTGTAAACCATTTCAAAAATGTTTTTCTTAAGAACTTATAAAAGGATTTGAAAAACATTTCGAAACATAAACCCCATTAAATAAATATAATATAAGGGATATGTAAATAACTATAAGTTTAATAATATGAATCATATAATACATGTAGGAGTTGTATATACACCTCACAAAAGGAAAGAGTGGTTAGCATGGAATGTATCTCAGAGATATAAAAAGTGAGATAAAATTACCTTACATTGAGTCAAAATAATATTGTGTGTATTTGTGTTCCTGAATAAAAAACTTATGTTAGTAAATTAATTTATTTATAATACTTTTAAAGTTTATTATTACTTTTAATTCTCTAATTACCAGGTCGTATATGACTACTTAAACAATCGATTTTAAGTCATCTTTTTTGACCAAATTCGGTTCTTGCATTAAAAACAAATTTTGTTGGTTGACTACGGTCGAAAGGGTCATTATATAAACATATATAGAATAATAATCATGCAATAATTTTCATATTTATACATTAATTGAATTTTTAAAACCAGTCATTAAATATGGCGGTGAAAATGAATCAATGTTAAAATCTAGGAGATCGTAGGTCGTACATATGTATGAGTGATGTTACCATTTCTCAATGATCGTTATGGAAAGAGTGTAAGTAACATTAATCTTTCTTTAATGATAGTTATAGCATAAATAACATATTATTTAATCATATATACTTATATATATAATTCATTTTATTTAAATGGAATCTCTTGTTGTGGAGATAGTAGTCCACATGTCCACGAACGACGTTATCATTTTTAAGCGTGTTAAAGGGTAATAAAGAAAATGGAATATATTATGTTTATAGAAAGTTATTTATGAAATTAATATCATATATATGTTTTTTATGTCACAAATTTTTAATGAAAACATTATTTTTTTCATTCCATGTATCGTTTGAATGAATCCCATCACTTTGAGGGGTGGTAGTCCAAACTTCCACAAATGATGTTATCATGTTTACAATTAATGTAAAGAATAAAATAATATGTTATAAAATAATTAAATAAGCATAAATACATTATATGTATCATATATATCATATATAAATATAATTTCCATCTTAATTCTCATCCTTGAAAATTTGGAAAGTAAAAATGAATAATCATCATTTCATGAGGGGTAGTTCACCATACAAAAATTATATGTTGATTACCTTATGTATGTATAGGTACAAAACATAATATAAAAACATATCAGTATATTTAGGATAATTTTTCTTATATAATTATGAAATAAACAGAATTTATGGGGTGGAGAAAGAAAATAAGAGAAAGGAGCTTGAGAAATGATGTTACCTATTCTTTGGGAAACTCATTTTGGTTTTCTCCAAACGGCTTCGTTGGATAGATTTCTACCAAAAGGGGGGATTAAAGGAGTAAGGGAGGGATTTTTGGCAGAAATGTGGGTTGATTTTGTTCTAGAAATAGTTAATAGAGAGGTTTAAGGACGTGGGAGTAGAGGAGTCCTTTTATAGTGGTGGGGGAGTGACACTCTTGTAATATTTTTGGAAAAAGGGAAACCCCACAAATGTTTTTTATTGAAAGTGGATAAAATAATTGTTAAAATTATATTCAAGGAAGTGTAGGGTGGGCATATGGCCAAAAAATTTCTTTTTGATAAGTTTATAGGTCGTTTTGTTCCTTAAGGTTATGGGTTAATCCCTCATAAAGCTTAATTAAACCTTAATCATTGTAATTAATTTTAATTAATTTTGTTAATATTTTTGATCAAAAACTAAATTTAACTCATTATAAATTATAAGTTATTATGATAAAAAATATGGAATTCTTTTTTCCAAATTTTGAACATAGAAGTGGGAGAAATTAATTTAAATATTATCCTGCATACAGAATGACTGTGGAGGTTTTAAAGTATAATTAATCAAAAAAATCTATGTTATTATAGTCATTTTAAAGTGAAATGGATTAAAATGAACTAAATTGGATTTATGGATAAAAATTAATAAAATTAAACTTTAAAACCTACTTAATATATAATTTAACTGTATTAAAACATTATTTGGAAAAACAGTTTTGAATTAAAATTTAATATTTTTTACTATTCGTAAAAAAATAAAACTTCATAGAAAAATTTCAAAAAATTACCCTAACATTTTTTTTATGTTTCTATTTAAAAAATAAATTATATTTTTACATTTAAAAATTATACAAGTTTAGGAATTTATATTTAAAATAATTTCTCCATCAAAAGATGGAAAAAGTTCCTTAATAAAAATATAGGGTTTTATGTGAAATATTAATTTTGTTCTTATATTAGGAATTTAAAATATATTATATGAATAAAAAAATATATCAGTGAATATAATTTATTTAAATATATATTACATTAATATCACTCACTAATTGTAATTAATTTAATTTATTATGATGAAATAACTTTGTGAGCATAAAAAAAGTTTTCAATAAAAATATTTCATTTATATTGAATTGGTTTTTATATTCTCCCTAACTAATGAATTAATTTTATATTTTTGTAAACCATAGTCTTTCATAAGATAGTTTTTACTATTAAAATCTAATAACATAATGGCTAGGTTAGGTCTTAATATATTAAATAATAATATTTTATTAATATATTATTGTTTGGTAAAACTTGGTCTTGCAGGTAACGCAAGGCATCGAGGAAAGTTAGTCTCGCATATAATATAAGATAAACATAATATTTCTTGTAGATAAAGCTAACCGTTATGTTGTTTATAGTGCATTATTGACTTGTTATTTCATATAATAAAATCCAAACATAATGTTTTGATATATATAAACTATTTTAATTGTTTCATGAAATTAAAAATATCAAAAATATAAAATTAACTAAAAAAATTCATATAATCTTGGGGTCTTATATTATACCCCCTTAAAATAGATTCCTCCCTCAAAATTGATTTGGGTTATCAAATTTTTAATACTATAAAGTTACATTCATAGAAACCCACATCATAAAAATGAATACTAAAACTTCCTTTATAAAAAGAAAGTTGGAACCATAAAAATTACGCAATGTAACTCCTAACTAGATTACCACATAAGAGAACATTGGTGGAATGTGAAAACATAAACAAGGTAGAGAAATAGAACCATAATTTTCGGATTGAGAGTGATCGAGAACAAATTCAGGAGAATGTTTACAATCACGAAGCCATAAATTTGCGATGAACTATGGGACCATCTGATTCATCAGAAACAGATGTACTAGGATAACATTTTTGGTTTCATGATCCTTTATTATAAAGGTAAATACTTTTCATGAAAATATATACTTGCATGATTTCATTACAACCTCCCTCTTTGTTGTTCCTTGATCCATATCAGATCTTTATCCAAAAAGGAAGGTGAATTTTTCATTCTTCAAGCACTTAAATATCATGAGATCCTTGATATTCCATCCCATCTGTCATTAATTATAATTAAAACCAAGTTTTTATAATAGGTTATCCAAAATTAAAAAATCCTCATGTGGTAATTTATTACTTTATTATCACAAACATCATCTAAATTTTAACTTAATCTTTCCATAAATGGGTTATAACCCTTCCAAAATATAAAAATAGTAAACATTAGAAATCAGGTCACAAAATCATATTAACATTGATCCCATATATATAAAATAGCATATATTGGTTGTCACATTTCAAACATGTGAGTACCCTCATCGTATATTCTCTTAAATCATGGTAATAACCTGAATTATCATAAATAATTCTAGAAAATAAGTATAATTCTTTATCCCAAAGGATACTGGATATATTCCATAAATACAAGAAGTTTTAAACTTCATCCATGATGACATAGGACACTTTTTCAACCAATAAATAATCAATTATTGGGTAATTAGTTCTATACAATTTACTTTATCCAAATCAATCATATCTTTATCTAAGTGAAACACAATTTTTTCAACATCTTGATCACCTTAAAGGTCACCTTCCCTTAAAAAAATGTAATTTTTCTATGTATTTATCACCATCAAAAATAAACTTTTCAATAATTAATGAAAACTTATACAAAAAATACTTATATATTCCATGATTTATATAATATAATTTTTAAATTCAAAAACATATGTACATCATTCATCCAACTTTATTCTTAAACCATTAATCATGCTTCATCAAATTATTCCTTAATACCAGTATTCGAACATATGAAATATGAATAATGTATTAAGGTTACTAAACCTCAATATAATTATTCATCTTATGATTAATGTAAAAAATACTAGAAGAACATCACATACCATTCACATGTCATTTGTAGTCTCTTTATGATCAAAAGTATAACTAATACTCATACTACCTTCATGATTCTCTTTATGTGATTTCCACTTGGGAAATCGGTTTTCACAATTCCCATAATTTCCAAAATCTAGAGTATTCAATTTTAACCATGTTCCTTATAGTTCTATCCATTTACTAAAACTATAAATAATGGGTTGAGAAACCCATATCATTGAAGAAAAACACATAATAATGAAAATTTACTTATAGGATTTCTAAATCATGACAACTAACTTTTAATGGATGTCAACATAAGATTATACAAGGTTATTAATAATCATATTCTATTCAAATACATAATAATGTTTCATGAAGAGTTTGTGAATTTCTAAATTATATCTCCTAGGAGTGTCAAACTAGGTGTGCAGCAAGGCCCATTGTCATATACCAGATTACCCCGAGTCAGGCCCAGGACATCATATCAGATTTGTTATCCCTAGGTTCATCTATTCGAGATCCACATCTACTTTTAGTATCTAGATAGGGATTTATCTATAGGAAACCACTCACCCTATCCTTTACAAAAATTACAGGTCATTTTGCTATACCTTTCCTTATCCTTGGACTTATCCATAGAAATGTACTTACAATTATCACTATGGTTTTCTAATTCTATTTTCAAAAATTTTACAAAATATTCACATTGATACCAACTATAATGACCCAATATTAAGGTACATACACATTAAATCACATTTTTATAATTTTTAAAACATTAAAGAAACAGATTCCTAAAGACTGTTTTATTCTAGTTCCTTTTTAAACATTGAAACAAAAAAACTCATACAAAAGGGAGCTACATTATCTCCCAAAAGGTTGTTCTTGACTATAACCCTACTTATACACATCATAAATAGTACTAATATTCATAACTTCAGGAAGGATACATAAAAATGGGAGAGAATATATGCTCAGTATGGGTAAACAAGGGAGACATGTAAGCATAAACATGATCATAGGGGTAAGAGAATGTGATCATAACTTAAGAAGGTCTCACCCTACATATGTAATATGATAAACATGAATCATGGAATAAATATTGGAAGCTCCTAAGACATGAATCATAATGAATATAATAACATAATACATGAAACCATAACATAGGAATAAGACATTGAATTGTGGAAAACACATAATCATAAAATATGATTTCCATAGTAGCCAAGTAATCACTTCCAAGATTATATTAGTAGTATGGGTTCAATCCCCATACAATAATGGTAGTAATGGTTCACTCCCATGTCCATATTTATAGTATTAGTTCACTCTATATACCATCTTGGTAGTCATGGTTCACTTCCCTGACCATCATACTAGTCAATGTTCACTCCCAATACAATCTTTGTCTATCTTATGAGATATAAATCTCTACTTAATGCATTGGAGGTAGATATAGCTCCCACCCATATCATAATGAAATCATATATTATTTTTCCACAAAATAATAACAAATTATATCATAACCCATGAACTGAAATGGATATCATAAACATGTATTCATATCAAAACAAATAAAAAAGATACATGTTCTATAATCATTTCATCATAAACATAACCCATGAAAAGAAGCTGTTTTCAAAATCATATAACCTGTGAAAAAGAACGAGGTATCATAAAAATCATGGCAACCAAAAATAATCCATTCGGTGAAATAATATGAATGGTAACATTAAATCATTTCCCCATAAATACATGAGTAACACAAGTAGATTTCATATTATATAAGAAATAATTTTGAAATATATTTAAAAAACATTTAATTCCAAAAATATCTTTATTCATTGAAAAAAGATTTTAAAAAACACAAAACCTTTTCAAAATTATTTTATTTGAATATAAACATGATAAAATATATTGGAATCTTGAAAAAATTTTGAAAAAAAAAAATTCTTTGAAACATTGAATTAGCTTGTAAACCATTTCAAAAAGAATTCCTTGAGAAATTATAAAATACTTTTGAAAAATAAACCCCATAAATAAATATCATAAAAGGGATTTGTAAATACAAATAAATTTAATAATAATCATCATGGAATACATTCATGAGTATTATATACTCCATTCAAAGTCAAAGAGTGGTGAACATGGCATGTATCACACATATATAAAAAGTGAGATTAAATTCCCTTTCCTTGAGCCCGACTTGTCTCTTGTGTCTTTATATTCCAGAATAATAAAATTATGTCAATTAATTAATTTCATTAGAAATTTTTTAAATCTTATTATTACTTGTACTTAACTTATTTCCATGTTGTATTAAACTACTTATGCTATTAATTTTATGTTGGGATTTTCAAAAAAATTTGGTTCATGTGTTAAGAATTACATTGGTTGGTTGAATATGGTCAAAGAGGTCATTATATAAAAAACACAGAATAATAATCATGAAATAATTATCATATTTATATATTAATTACAATTTTAATACAAATCATTAAATATGGTTGTAAAAAATTAATCAATATTAAAATCATGGAGATGATATGCCGTACGTATACATGAGTAACGTTCCCATTTCTCAATAATTGTTATCAAAATAAGTTGTGAAACAATAGTCTTTAAAAAATAATAATTATAAAATAAAAACAATATTATTTAATAATATATAATTATATATATAATTATTGTGATTTAAAAGTAATCACATTGTGTTGAGGAGGTGGTAGTTCACATGTCCACGAACGGTGTTATCACTTTTTAATTGTGTGAAAGGGTAATAAAGAAAATGATATATATTATATTTAAAGAAAGATAATTATGTAATTAATATCATATATATGTTTTTGATGTCACATATTTTTAATTGAAACCTTTTTCTATACATTCCACGTATTTTGTGAAAAAATCGCACCACTTTGAGGGGGTGGTGGTCCACACTTTCACAAATGATGTTATCGTGTTTACGATTAATGGTAAGAATAAAGTAATGTGTTATAAAAGAATTATAGAACAATAAATAAATTATATATATCATATATATCATATATATCATATATATCATAAATAAACTAATTTTATATCATAATTCCCAACCTTAAAATTTTGGAATGGAAAAACTAACAATCGTCATTTTGTGAGGTGGTTGATCACCGTACAAGAATTATAAGTTCATTACCCATTAGATGGAGGTGTGTATAAGTGTAGATCAAACCCTTAATATAAATTTTATTATTAAATTCATTATACTTTAATTTTCATATAATCATGAAATATGGATATTTGAGGGGGATTAGAAAGAAGATAAAAGAAATATCGTGAACAAGGATGTTAACTCTTCTCTAGGTAACTCTTTTTGGTTTTCACTACAGGGCTTCCTTGGTTGGATTTCTGCCCAAAGGGAGGCTTAAAGAAGTAAGGGATATATTTCGTGTAGATATTCAGGAAAAATATTTCGTTCCAAAGTGTCTTGAGAGGTGTGAGGATGTGGGAGGAGAGGTGGCCATTTATAATGGAGGAGGAGTGACACTCTTGTAATATTTGGGAAAATGGGAACCCCACCAATGTTTTTTATTTCATGTGGATCCAATAATGTTCTAAAGTACATCCAATGATGTATAGGGTAAGAATATTCCCATCCAATGGATGTTTTTCTTTTGTATAGGTCTTTTTGGGCCTTAAGGTTATGGTTTAGATTCTTATTAAGCTTAATTTATCCTTAATCAATGTAATTAATTTTCATCACCTTCACTAATATTTTTGGTAAAAAATTAAGTTTACCTTGTTGAAATTTATAAATTAAGATGATTAGATATATTGAATACATATTTCAAAATTCCAAAAATAAATGTGGGAGAAATTAATTTAAATATAATCCCATAGACGGAACGACTATGTTGGTTTTTAAAGGAAAAATGTTCAAAAGATTGCTATGTTTTTATAGAAGATTTCAAATTCAAATTGATTCAAATTACATAAATTGAATTGATTGATTAAAAAAATTAATTAAACTATAAAATGAACATAAAATATAATTTAACTATATTAATAAATTAGATGAAAAATCAGTTTCGAATTAAAATTATATATTTTTAACTATTCATTAAAAATTAATCTTCGTTGATAAATAAAAAAATCACCCAAACCTAATTTTTATGATAATATTTCAAAAATTAATTTTATTATGACATATAACATTTTATAAGTACCAAATTTTATATTTAAAATTGTTTGTCCATCAAAACGTGATAAAAGTGCCTTAATAAAAATATAGGGTTTGTTCTAATCTTAGGCCTTTAAAATGTATTTGATAATTATAAAAAATATTTTATTGAATAATATATATATATATATATGTATATATTACATTAATATCACTCTCTAATTTTAATTAATTTAATTTATTAGGATAAAATAACTATGTGAGCATAACAACAGTTTTCAATGAAAATATTCCATATATATTCAATTGGTTCTTATATTCATTATAACTAAAGATTTAATATTATATGTGAGTAAACCATATATTTTCATAATGTAGTTAATACTATTCATATACTCAAACTTTATTTTTTCGTTAAGACTTAATATAATAAAAAATAATATTTTTAATAATATACTGTTTTTTGGTAAAACTCAGTCTTATGGGTTACACAAGAAATTGAGGAAAGTCATTCTTGCATAAAGCATAAGCTAACCTTAGTATTACATGTATATAAATATAACTGTTATGATGTGTGTAGTGAACAATTAACATGTTATTTCATATAATTCTAGCTAAACTTAGTGATTTTATATATAAAAACTATTTTCATTATTGCATGAAATGAAATATATCAAAAATAATAAATTATTTTTAAAAAAAATCAAAACATCTCACACAATATCATCTCACTAGTATCCATATCTTTTCACATTGGGATGATTTGGTGTATGATTTCATATAATGGCTTGTGTTCAAAGTTTTCCACCCCCAAATCCGGAAATAGATGATGAATACATTCCTCATTGTCATAAAACGTTTCCTGAGGAGTCTCAGTAACTAGGGTGTGAATCTACTTCCAATTCTTCCTATTACATGTATGAGTTTTTGTGGCTTCTAGAGTGGGTATGTCAGAGGTGGGATAAACTGATTGAGATGGAATTTAATAATGAGAGGGATCTCCATATGTTCTCCCTTAAAAGAAGCATCGTCAATTTCTTATGCTGAAGGGACATCTTCCTCAACAATTTATTCGCTATAGATGGAATGGTCATTACTAATACAAGGATTCTTCTTCAAATAATCAATAGAGCCCTAAATTAACTCCCTCAACACTACACATAGGGGTTCATTGAAACAAATGGTTTGTCAAAATTGTGTACTAGTCAACTCACCACACCACCTAAGTGGCCTCTACCAAAGCCCAGGCATAATCATAAGCAAGAATGGAAGGGGTACCAAGATAAGAAAGGATAATCTCAAAATTGGTTTCCTCTTACACAAATGTTATCCAAAACTATAAGATAATCCTATGATTTCACTCTCCTCACACTCCGGTCAAGGGGAAAGGAGAAACCCGTTAGATGCAACTGAATTGGCGATATAAGAGATAACTGGTACATAACTCACAGAAAATAAGCTCATCCATCCTAGATCTAGAACCCAATCTATAAGGGAGACTATTTATTATTTTTCATCACGAAAACCACTAAAATTATTAATAACTGTACAAGTCAATGCAGGATAAGGCCTAAAATTAAAAAAATCTAATCAGCTCAACATATCAGCAACCTTATCAGGACCCAACGATATGACCTCAATCCCAGACATGTCCATAAAAATAGGATGAGATAAGGCATCAGGAATGCTGGTGGTATTGTCATATCTTTAGGAATTTAAATGCCCCACCATACAGCTGAATAAAAACTAGAATAAACAACTTATCATATATGGTATGTTTACCTATTGGATGTGAACCAGGAGTCGGTAAAGGCAAGACTGAGTCAAAACATCCAAATTTAGGGGTTATCCATCTACTGTCTATGTTGTCATAACCAGTTTAATGACCCAGATCCCTGAGTTCACGTACCCATCCAAGAAAATCCACCCATTCTAAAACAAGACCAAGAAGCCGTCTAGACTAAAGCTTGAGGATATCTCCGACTTCGCTCAATATCCCCATGAGGTATTCTCTCTAGCTTCAAATATTTCCTAGTATGAACTGACATTGTCATTAACCTAATGGTAATGGCATCAGTGAGGGAATATAGCAGTCAGACAAGATCCACAACAGTAGAGGAAACTATTAATCCAATCCCTAAAATTAAATTCGTGAGAACAATTTCAGATCCTTCCTTAATATTTCCATCACCAGGTTAATAATATCCTTCCCCAAACAAGAGTTTGTGTGGGGTCATCCTAGTCATACATGGAAGGAAAAAATTCATCAAATACTTCTCCAAGGGGGGATATCCGGCCCACACAATAGATTTCTCTGAATCATATTTCTACATCCCCATGGTAGTGATGGAATGAATTGGTACTAGGGCACCAGTGGATAAAAAATTATTAGATAATAATAGAAAAAAACAAATGACCTAGGAAACCAATACCTCTTCCTAAATAAGGATGAGATAAATCTAGTCATTAAATTCTAATCACCTTTTCTAAACTCATAATTTTTATTCCCATTCATCATAAAAGTTTCCATAAGGCTGTAGATCCCTTTTTAAGATCAATCTACCACTTGATTTTCTCAAAGTGGAGAAAACAATTCTTGATTAAAATTGATCGATGGGATGGTGGGAGAAATTATTTCCACATGGACCTAGAGGTAAGTTCACCATCATATAAGGAAACCATTTGTATATTTCTATAACTATTGGGCCATCTTAAGAAACTATCATTTAAATACAGGAAAATAAAGTTGAAACCTAGAAAGATGCTAAAATGTAGTTTGGGGAAGGGAATATAACGACAGATAGTAGGAAAATCCTATATAGGTGAAGCTAGTGTGATAAAGGAAAACTCTAGAGATTGAAAGGAAGAAGCCTTTTTAGAACCTTGTTTTTAGAGTGCACAAGATTCTGAGGGCCTACATTTCAATTCCTATAAATAATAACCCTTTGGTTTATTAAAGTGTAGGAATTATGATGATATATAGAATCCATCTATAAAAAAGAAATAATCATATGTGTCCAACAAGTGAAAATAACCAAAAAATAATTCTGTAACTCTAGAATCCTCACGCGAATCATATGACTCATAATGGGATTCATGATCATATATAGGACTAATAAATATCCTAGCTCATAAAAGATCATGGGGACCACATTAACTCATAGAACATCATGTGATTTGATGATAATTTAATATAATCCTAATCATGTGATCTTGTCATTGTAACATGACCCATGTAGTAGTCGAAGGGTCATGTGTTTAAGCCATCAGACCTAGTAAAACCTTCAAAGACAATCATGTAGCCACATATCCATGGTTCAACCAATTAATGAAGGTGGATTCATGGTTAGTTCAATAAATAATTGGGAAAAGATGGTCTAGTGAATAATTTTTCATGAAAAGGTATTTTCGATAGGTATTGCAATCAATTATTGTTGGAAGTCATGGGAAAGTGTCACGCGGCAGAGGTAGATCACAAGAGATTTGAGAGTTGTGTTATCAGTGAATGAGTAACCCATAGTTCCCATATTTATAGGTTATTTTTCAAAATACTAAACATTTCATAGAATACCATGAATCCCCCAATACACTGATTGGTTACAACACCAAATTTTTAGATAGTAATTTACATTCCTCGTAACTGAGCCATTGTCCCCAGGAGCATTTCTCCCAAGGGGGAATTTGTTGATTCCCACTAAACGAGCATCGAAAAATCTACAAGGGAAGAAGTACAAAAAAAAATAGGTATTATTTTTCCTATAAAAAAGGATTATAATTTATCCAGTACACATGAATCACATAAACATAAAAAGATATGTAATTTTATTACCTTTAAAAGGTCAGGCGAATGGTCATGGAAAATGCATAACCTGTTGGAAGATCTCATGGATCCCCTTTGAAAATCTCTCATTATTCTTCTAAAGGAATCCAAGACATTTTTTGATCATGTGATGACTTCTAAATGAGTTCATCTAGATTACGTGACTTGTCAACCGATGGACTCTGGAAAAAATTTAAATAATCCCCATAATATAAAGAGAAAAATATCCAAAATATAAGATCCTATTAATGTCTTAAACCATCACACGATGTGCCTAGGTGGATCACAATACACCGTAGAAGCCCCGAAAACATATATACCTTATTGTACAAGAGTCTATTGGCATGTCACCCTCATCACGTGAAGGGTTCTAGAAAAGTCTAGGCATCCCTATGCTCTCATTACATATCCAAAGGAAAACATAATGTTTTCCATGAAAAATATCACACATCACTAAAGGACCATTTTTTGGTCATGTTGAATCATTGGTTGGGAGAGTGATTATCTTCGAGATCACTCTTATAAACTAATGATATTCACGACATTCATAAAATACATAATAAAATAAAATGGTAAATGATAGGAGCTTCTTTAGAGGAGAAGATATGACGATCTTATGTGATTGAAGTAATAATATATAGAATATCTCCATTGATCATGTCAGGACCCAATCAAAAATATAGATTCATCTCATAAAGGTGTCCTGAAAAACAACCATTGTCTCATAGAATCTCCCAGATAATGAATCTAAGATCACGTGAGGGCCTTTCAAGAGGTGCTACAATATCACAAAGGTCCCTAGACATGTTGGAATGATGTTGTAAAATCCCATTGTCATGTCAACATTATTATGTATGACCCCTTTGATTGGGAAAATAAAATTAATATGAAATTGACATGATATTATTGTGGTCACTGAAAATCATTTGACACCCACAGGGGGATTTCAAAGAGGGCATGACAATAAATCCCTCTATCGACTTTAGCCTGGATTTTAGAAATACATTCTGCACAAGTAGGAAAGTAACCAGGATGGTGTGGCCTATAAATCCTCTCCACCTCATTGCAAAAAATGATTCTTATGATATATATACTAGTGAACCCAATTTTTGGGGTGAAATTATTAGATAGGCCAATCACGTGATCACAATGTCTTATTCAAGGTAAAAAATCTGGGGAATAACCTATCAGATCATATGAAATCAATTTTCACTTCCCATGACCACTCATAGATCACATGAAGGACTTCTGGTGAGTTCTACGAAGGACATTACACATATCTTCTAAATCATATGAGAAATAAACAAGATAACCCTAAATAAATCTAGTGCACATACAAAATGAAAACTAGAATAAAGAATAAAATATGAGAAACTTATGTGAAGAAAATATATGCAGATCCTCATACACATAACATGACCCATCCTGATCATGGGACAACATTAGTATATATCTCCCAAGTAATGTGATGTCCCCTCGACATTCCATTTGGATCATGAAATGTACTCCATACACTTCAATAATGTCAAATAAAACCCTCTAATAATGACATATGAGTCTTGTAAATCCCTCTGGGTTCTCCATCCAAATATTTCGATGTCCTCTTGACATTTCATCTAAGTTATGTGGAGACACTAGTGTGTGTTAGCTGGGTCCTGTGATGCCCTTCAGGCCTACCAACCATATCTCATAACACCCTTAAAGCATGTCAACCAAGTCTCATGATGGTACCAAGACATTAAAATATAGATCATGTATTTTCTTCTAGAAAATTCATCCAAGATCATGTAATATTAACCAAGAAAATTCATCTTGGTATTGTGATGTACTCCATACAATTCATCCCTAATCATGTGATGGTCTCCAAACACGCCGTTCAAATTAGGTAAATTCACTTGGAGAATTAAACTGGAGCATAAGATAATTTTTTTATTTATAATAAATAAAACCAGACATGTCCATACAACCTTCAACATTTCAGGAATATAATCAAGGCATGTTATGTAGATAATAAAGCTGGTTAGTAAGACAAGCAAGCCAAGTCAAGTAGGAATTCTAGCACATGATAATCTTGTCCTACCTCAATATAAGGGTAGCCCTAGTGTTTAAGTCATGATCAAAATAAACTACAGTGACTCTAATTACTTCTATATCTGGGATACATAGGATGTATTCCAAATTCTTGAGCTCTATATTAAACTTCCCTAGGGTTTTCCTAGAACATAAGTCCTAAATCCATAAGTAGTGAGGCTGATTACTTTCTATCGCTTGTTTCTCACACCGAGAATACACTTGTATAAATCTATTCATTAAAAATTAATATAAAAGGACTTTATCATCACTATAAATTTTCTGATAAAGTGTGTAATGTTAAAGGGTAGTATTTAACAATGCTTGTAAAAAGTGTTGATTAAGGCCCCCTTTAACAGTGTTCAAATGTAATGATAAAGGGGGACTTTATCAGGCCCTTTTTTAGCCATGATAAAGGTCCCCTTTTTTAGCACTTTTGTAGGAATGTTAAAGGCCCCATTTATGAGTTCTAAAAAAAGTGATGATAAAGGCCCTTCTGATAAAGGGTGGTAAATTTTTTTGTTCAAACCTTCCCCTCCTTTTATCAGCACTCCCTACCCCCCATTATCAGCGCTTTACCCACTTTCCTAGGTTCTCCCCCTATAAGCAATTTAGATAATTCCACCCTCCCACACACACCGCAGCATCCAGATTGTTTTGAACTTGAGGCCTCTCCTCGTACACCTACACCTTTTCCACTCTATTATATTGTTTTGTTCTCCACTTTAAGGTATATCTATATATATATCATTAATGTTTTTATCCATATATTTATATATATGATTATATATATACATATATATATATTTAAATAAATATATAAAATATGTTTTTTGTATATATGTGTATTTATAAATACATACATACATAGATATATATATATATATATGTGCATCTATAAATATAATTATACATATTTATATTTATTTACATATATTGTATATTAATATTTATATAAATATATTAGAATATATAGATAAATATATATCTATTTGTCAATACACACCCGCACAAATATATATATATATATGTATATGTATATGTATGTATGTATGTATGTATTAACATTATAT
The DNA here is from genome assembly GCA_963277665.1 of Viscum album. Classification (NCBI taxonomy): domain Eukaryota; kingdom Viridiplantae; phylum Streptophyta; class Magnoliopsida; order Santalales; family Viscaceae; genus Viscum; species Viscum album. The sequence goes on from OY728126.1 coordinate 982,160,879, forward strand.
ATACATTAATTGTATAAGTATATAAATATTCATAAATTTTTATTTTAAATAAAATGGGTAATAGTTTCTATTTGGATAAGGTTTATATATTAAGAAATATATTTTATATGTAAATAAGTTTAAATATTTTTTAATAAAGTTAAAATTTTATGTGTGGAAATATAAATTAAAGGTATATATTTTTATATATTTGATTATAAATAAATTTGAAATTTGAAAAACGATAAAAAATTAAAAATATAATATTAATATGAATGTAAGACCTGAGAATAAATTCGGTCTCTATTGAAAAAAGACAATAAGACCCCCTCAAATGTGGCTGAAAATCCATCGAATATTAACAAACTAAGATACCCCAACTAAAAACATAGTTTTTGATTCTCTCTTGGACTTTAATGCATCAAAAAATGTGACTGAGTTTTCCCCAGGTCACTAGGGAATAATTTTAGTTCAAACTTCTATTTTAAACGTGGTAGAGCCTAAACGGACACCCAAATAAAAATTCATGGTTGTTTGAATTTTGAGTTACGTTTTCCCATAATTTAGATCTTTTATAAAAAAAAAATTTTTTTATCTTCAAATTATTATAAAATTACTATTAATCAATAATAATTTTTTAACTGTTAATTAATTATATTTTTTAATTATTTTATATGATGTTTTCATTAAATAACTTATATAATTACTGTAAATTCTTATTTATACTTAGCTAAAACAAATTTAAAAAATATATATTATATTTATATCAATATAAATATATAAATATATTATTATATTTTTTTTAATGAAATTTATTTTTTATGAAATATACCCTTTAAGAATAATAGAAAAAGAAGCACCCATAAAGGGTGGGCCTTTATCAGTGATTTCTTTCTAGTACTAACAAATGCCTCATTTATCATTACTTCTTTAAAATCAAAGATAAAGGACCACTATTTTTCAGAATTTTTTTATATCACTAATAAAGGGGGAGCTTTATTAGTCATTTTTTACAAGCACTAATAAAGGTTCCCCTTTAACAGTTCTTTTGTAGTGCTATTAAAGGCACGCTTTAACAACATTTTTTATAGCACTAACAAATGGGGTCTTTGACAGCACTTTTAGCTAGATCTGTTAATGCATAGTACTATTTAATCCTAGTTTTGTTGCAGTTATAGATCATGTGGTCTTAGGTAGTATCAATTATCATATCATTCACACAGGGAAACATCAGTATGTAATCCCTAATTAGTGACATAATATTATATGCCACACATATAAGGGAAACCTTAATGAGTAAGACTCAGTTAATGGAATGATATGAATGCCTACATTTATAGGAATCCTCATTATGCAAGCCCCAATAAATGGCATAATATGATACGGCTTCAAATAAAATGGAATCCTTACTGTGTAAGACCTGATCTAACTGAACTATGAGGACACTGATTATTACAATAACCAGGATTTTTAGGACACCTTTCTAATGCCTGAGTTCCATGATATGCATTCAAAGGGTTTTCCTAGAACATTATCCCCACATCCATACGCAGTGACCCCGATTACTTTCTCCACCTTATTTCTTACACCGAACATACCTCACATGGTATTAGGGTATTGGAATGATCACATCATTTTCATCATGAATCTCCACCATCTTGGGATTCCTCAGTGTGTAAGACCCAATCAATGGAATGATATAAACTCACCCACGTAAAGGTATCTACCTCAAGGAAAGTCCCAATGGTGTGATTAAACTATGAAAACTCATAATCCTTCCATAACAAAGATACATAAGACACGTCCCTTAGGCTTGAGGTTAAATATCAAGTAACTATGTGGAACCATATATTCCTTTTTCATATGAAGTTAAAAATTATGGGTATAACTAACTATGTGGATTTTAATTTATGTTATAAAAGAAGATATGTATGGTGCCTCATAATGGATCAATCCCATCACTATTAGAAAAATAACTTATACTAATGGTTTGGAACCGTTGGTATAGGCCTCCAAAGAATTGGTATAAGACATATCAATGGTTTGGAGAACCGTTTCCAAGTAAGCCATGAGAATAGGTCTATACCAATAGTTTTGGGAAAACCATTGGTATTGACCTATACCAATAGTTTTGAAAACCGTTGGTATAAGTAATAAGAAAATATATACCAACGATTCCATAAATAGTTGGTATATGTTATTCAAAAAAATTTCACCTGATTGGTTTTGATCTCAGAACCTCTCGTTTGTGATTGAATGACCTAACCACTAACCTAACATACTTTTGTAAACATAATTTCATAAATATATATATGTATTATCATAAGTATTTTAAATTTTTATTTATTTAATTTCCGTTTTAAGAAGATTCCATTAAAAATACATGTACATATACCAACAGTTTTGAGAACCTTTGGTATATGTTATTTGATTTGGTGAGCTATTCAAACTGTTTTTGATAAAACGTTGGTATAGGTCCATATAAGTGACCAATACCAATGGTTTTCCAAAAACCATTGGTATAGATCACATTTCAAGTAGTGCATCCTCGAAATATGAGCCACCTGCCTAGATGACAATAAGCTCTGGAGTGCCTGGTTATACAAATCTGATATATAAGAATCTACCCATAAGTGAGAAATGGATGAATAAACATAGATACATAAATATATATTCACTAATAATATCCCCCATTTTCATATAAAATTATATAACCTCTGATCATTTTTTAGTGTATCAGGTACCATATCATGATTATGAAGAGATTCTAGAACATGTATTAAAATTATAAGAGAGTCCTGTAGTAGGAAAATATTCCCCCCAAAAGGGTTTGATGATCCTAAATTCCCATCATCTAAACCAATGTGACTTCCTAAGCATTTTTGGGTTTGAATCCCCAATGGACCACCTGCCTTTGGAAAGTATGGTTGTACCTAGTAATAGGTGTGGGATCCATATGGAGTTTCATTTAGAGATAAAAATGGTAGGACTGAATTGAATTATTCTAAAAGATATTGAACCCCAAAAACTAAAACCATCGGTCCAATTCAACCGCATATTTCCAAAAAAACATGGGGAACCCGATGTGAAATAATTTAACCATAACATCCCCTTCACATGATAAAAAGGAACGACTGTGCAACTATCATCTAATCATTTTGTTTCTATCACATGGGCGGTACTTATCATTTTAGTGGTAACAGTGTTATCTCATATGAAATTCATACTTAAATTATCTTATTTTCAAATTAATGTTTTAATATTTTTTCTATTATGTGAAATTTCAACAAAGGTGTTTTAGAACATAAATGTATGGGATCTTCTAAACCTCCTTCAAGACATGCCTATTACACATTTAAATTATTTTTACCCCTTTATGAAATATTATTCCCATGAAAATATTCCATTTTATATATATGTACATTACATATATAACTATTTAAATATCCTTATTATTTCTTTGGTTTGTTCTGCCTCCAAGGTGGTGTGTTTACAAGCGGTGTAGAAATGGTTTAATGATGATCGTCACCTGTCCCTTTTTCGATAGAGATGGATCCTAAGAAAATTCACACTTCCTTTTTTTCAACCCATTCTTCATCATTATCCATCACAGAAGGTCGAATTAACCCTGCAAGAACTTTTGGTACCCGCGGGAGATTGTGTGGGGGTCAAGTACTCATGTAATCAATCCTTCTCGGATGTAACTTCCTCAAATAGTCTCCAGCTAGTTTATTAATGGAGCCAAGAACACCCAATGGCCCTGTAATCCAAGATTTATGTACCTACATTCCAAAGGTAGGTTCTCTATGGCTAACAATTTGTCTAACTACACATAAGGACTCCATTTGTCGAGAGGATGAGAGGTTAGGCACACCGTACCCTCTCGGGGAAGGATTGTTGCTTTTTACAGGACTCTCTTATATATTTAAGTCGCATTCATACATTTTTGAATCCTTGGTTTATTCTCGAAGAATGTTTCCATGGGATTACCTTAGTTTTCAAGATCATCGTGAGCATAAATATGTTTGATGGTACAGAGGTGATGCTGACTTGATCCATATTATAAAGTGATCTGGAGTTTATCGTCATCTAGGGGGGACGAAAGGTGACTTGATGTTCAGATTAGGCCCACAAGGAAAGATTCATATGTATCCTCATGAGAGTAATTGAAACCCACATAGTTCAGAGTGTGTGGGGCTTACACGTAGAAGTTTCCCATTTTGAAAACATGATTGGTTGGACTCTTCATGGATGGGCACCCTTTTAAGATCAAGCCTTATGGTAGGCGTCCTACGTATCCTGGTTTCATCAGGAATCATAGTTATTGTAGTTCAGATGGTGTAGGGATTATGCATGGAATCTTCCCATTTTATTGAAATGATTAGGTGTACCAGTTTGGGATGGTCACCCTTTTGTGCTCTGACCTTCTATTAGGTGTCCTACATATCCTATTTTGGTCAGGATTTAGATTTCTCATAGTTCAGATCATTTTCTGATGTTGTAATCCTCACAAACCTCTAATCCCATGTGAGTCATTCCTGATGTGAGAAATAATAGGATTTGAAAGATTCAACCATGCACATGTCTTCCCTCCTGTTGGTGGGGTTGGGAGACCCACAACAGAGGAGGCCGAGGTGATGGTGGGTGAGGGCGTGGAGCGATGAACCTTTCAATGTGAAAGGGCATTAAAGGTTATGTGGCTTGGCCTCAAAATATTGTGGACTTATGTTAGTGGGGGGGGGGGGTCCCCAAATCACATTATCGGAAGGGGAGGAGTTTCTTTCTCATAAAACGGGGGAGAAAACATAACCCCTTCGACTGGTCTCTATTTATTATTGAATGGAAAAGAATTTGATAACCCTTAATCCTAAGAACAGGGAGGTTCACGTTGGAATCCCAAGGTTGGACTCCAGGTTACCATGGGAATTTTTCCTAATAGGAATTCCCAAATCCCACACCTTTTTGGGAGGGCCTTCATGACACCACTTACCGTGGGTATGTAGACTCAATGGGGCGCACCGATGCGCCCAATAGACTGATCATACATGTCAGGTGTCTTTGGAGGATGCTTTGGCCTAGTGTCAGAGGGCTACATGGCATAGGGATCATGGGGGTATGGGAGGTAATGGAGGGGTGAGGTTGGGACAAGAAGTAACAATACCCAAAAACACCCCATTCGATGTACTGGTTTCTCATGCAAGATGGGGAAGGCTCTGCATACTTTAGTGGTATGCGGGAAAAAGGGACATCCACGTATCAGTGTGGTACACAAGCATAGTTATAGTCCATATCATAAAAAAGTTGTATGTGTCTCACCATGCGGAATTGGGTTATATCAGCATTCTGATAGGGTACGCGACGTGGGGTTTCGTCCGTGTAGTGGTACGGTACATAGGGAACCATAATGAACGAGGGTCTCAAGGATTACTGTTCATAGGAAATACAACCGTGAGTAGACTTTTCATCGCATTTTACAGGTTATTTTCATGGTTCTATTGTTATTATTCAATTCCCCTATTCTATGGTACATGGTCGGTTGCACCTGTGGCGGAAGTGGTTCGCGGTTTGTGCTTCACCGATGAAAAAAGAAGGAATCTGGAGTGCATTCTTTATGTATCCATGAAAATTTTATTTTCTATCGTTCTTTTTATTTGACTTCCACTCCTCCTTTCGTGTTTATACTTTGATTATTTTATATTTCATCGGAGTGATCATATTTATTAGGCACATGACACCATTTTCAGAGGCTCATTAAAACAATATTCGGACCTGGGGAATACTCGGTCAACCAAGGATTACAGAGGCCCATTGAAACAATATTCTGACCTATGAAATACTCGGTCATCTGGGGTATGCAGAGTCTTTGCATCACGATTATGGTTTGCGGAACCATTCCTGTTTTTATTTTCCACAAACTAATGGGTACAGTACGTGGATGGTCTTCATGCATACAACTCCTTCAACATCACAGTTCATGGTTTGCCTTACTCGTTGTCCATCACATCATGGGCTAGTGGTTCACAGACCATGTCAAATACCAGGTTGTTCATGATTCTTCTTCTCTGTGTACATTTCTTGGCGATGGTATGCAGGACACTTAAAAACCATGAAAACAAGAATTACTTCAATTCCTTCAATGAAATGCAACTCAATTTGAGTCTCTTCGTGTTGATATATTTGAAGAAGTTCTTAATTCATTCTTCCAACTGATTTCAGGGGTATTTCTCTCCTTTCTAGAATTTTTAGGACCCTACAAATGCCCCCCATCAGAATAGTGTCTGTTCGTAATGAAAAGGGGACTATTCCGATGTAGAAGTGGTCCTGAACTAAAATGGTTCACGGTAGAATAGGTAGACTCTATAGGGTGAGACCACACCTATATATAGGGTCTATTTCATTTTTCGTTTACCATTTATCATGGAAAAAAGCACTCCCAATTTTCTAGGCCTCCTTTATTCTCGTGTGTCATGATCCTTGCAAAAATCTTGTTCATGAACTGCTCTGTACATTCCACGAACCGATTTCCTTGATATTTCTTTGTCAGCGTACCATATTTTGGATTCCGCGAATGAGACTATGGAATTTAAAAACATAAAATCGTAATTCCACATGGAAGAATGCTAGGCAGTGGGATTGTTCACATACTAAAATTCAAAAACAATTAATATGTACTTAAATTTAAATCCCCAAATTCTGAATGCGAACTTAACCAAGGTCGAGGTTCACAGTTTCTTCCCTCCATAGTCCATTCGTTTTTTCATCTAATGGTTAGCGGGTCTGCGCCTCATGGTTATTTCATGTACCATGGATGTATGCGTTTAATTTTATCCATGTATCATATTTGTAGGGGGAGTAGCTTCCACATGTCGTGTTGTACGCAGAATACTCTTTCTGCATACCATCTCTAGGAACAGTACATTATACCTTTTGCAAACATGTTTTAATTACTTATCCATTTTTTCATAGCCTTTATCCAACATTTTTCTATCCTAATAACTTCTATTGTGCTTATATATCTTCCTATGTAGGCTACAATGGATGATTCATAGGCTCCAGATAACCTCGCTACTTCTTTTGAGGGTACTATTACTGCTCCACTTTCTGCTACAAATGAAAGATCAAAGGATATGGTGGCTTTGATTGACAACAAGACTCTGGTCACTCCTTTCACCAATCCCTTGATAATCTGCTCAAAGTGCATCAATAGAAGTACTTAGTCTCATACATGCTTCCTTCTTATTGGTTTGGCCTTTTTTCTGACACAATGATCCCAACTCCAAACCTTAATGATCATCCCTCTTCCTGGATGATTAATAATTCCATTTCAAAGGCCTTGATTACCTCCGAGGGTAGTTACCTTCACAGAGAGAAAATTTTTTGTCCCTTGCTACATTATGCACCTCAAACCTTAGAAGGGGTGCATTGGAAACTGAATCAGATGACCCACTATTATTATAGCATCATGAGGAAGGCCACAACGAATGAGTGGAATGATTGGTCACATCGACGATAACATCATCTTGGAGGCGTGTTTGGCTTGGACTGGGGGTGTCCCTTTTGGGTTCATTATATTTGTGAAGAATTCCGAGCTGATCTACAGATTGTGGGACTGTACGAGGCTACTTGGGTTTCTCAGACATACACCCAACATCTTACCTCCCTTATTTCACAACTCTTAAGTAGGTGAAGTCTAGATACCAACACTTTCCATTTGACCAATGAAGAGGTTTTCATCAGCCTTTGATACATTCAGTTGATTTCGGGAGTCTCTATCATTAGGGACATGTATGATGAATTTCTTCCCCCATCCACTATTTGGGATGATGAAGAAAGAACCCCCCCCCCCCCCATCTAGGAAACTCATCATCCAAGAAATGATTCGTTTGAAGGAAAGTGATCCCTGTCTGAAGCAGGATGTTCTGTTTGATGACTGGTTTGGTAATTTTTCTAAGCTTACTGGTCTCAAAACCGGTCTGCGGAGACCAAGGTCTTATCCTACCAAATCCACCCAAAGGTGACCATGTACTTACATTCCCACCTTAGAAGAGGGGGATTTTTAGAAATGGGGATGGGGGATCATCCCTGAAATCGATCAGTTATTTTTACCAGAGGCTTTCTTGGCCATGTTCTTAAGTAGGTTCCTTCTACTAGTTTGAGAATATGGTGGTGTAAGAGCCTCAACCTTTATCATGCCCAATCAGTTGGCCACCGGAAAATGAATCAATTTTTTTTAAACCCGTGTTGGCTATGATATATTGCATGTCGAGCCGAATCAGTGAAGGGGGTCATCCTACCAGATGGTTGGCCCTTTTGAAATTAATTAAGGATGGATGAGATCCCACATTGGGGGTCATTCCTTCATCAATTTCTTACCAATCCCACATTCGACCCTTTGATCGTATCTTCAGAGCACCAGTAGGGTCATGTGTGTGGCTTGGGACTCACATGATAAGCAGGAGGAGAATTCCAAAAGGAATGATCAAGACTTCATGTCTTTCCTTAACATTTATGCATGTTTCTCTTACTGACCTTATAATTCCCCCACTGGTGCCATTATGGACACCGAATATGAAGACTTATTTAATCTAGGTTAATTTTTTTATTTGTGATAAGGAACCTTGGTTACTCATATTGGAGGGGAACTCCTCTATGAGGGTTATTCACCCTTAAGGTTTAGACAACAATTCAATGGCATTCAGATGTTATGCCATCCTTCTCTTAACAGAACTCCCCAAGAGAAACATCTTATGATAGATTTCCAATAATGGACAATGTTCATGTGGGAGGACACCCAGATCCAGGCTATACTTATGGATTCTATGGATTATGTTCCTTTTTTACCATGAAATATGATGAGGCCTAGGTTAAGTCATATCCAGATGGCCAATTGGATGGCCTGGTTCCCATTGTGGCGACTTCCATGGCATCCACGGCAAATGGAAAGGGGATGAAAAATGATGTTTATGAACACCCTTCACCTGGAAAAGTTCATCAAAGGTATCTTCACTCCCTCCCTGGGAAGGTTTTGAAAGATGGGGTTATGACCTCACTGGTAGCCGAACAAGCTTTTGGAGCTGCTGCTGGGAGTCCATCATCCATTCCTTCTAAGGCCAATTTTCCAGTGTCCTGGAGGCAATGAGACCTTTTGAAAGGTCATTCATCTTCCCATGCTAGGTCCCCTTGCAATTTATGTCAATTTCTCTAGACTAGGGACGTTTTCCTTATTGGTATTGGTTTCATGTCAGCACCGAATGACATTTCTTTTGATGAGGATCGATATGAGGTGGGTTACTACATTGAGGACCTCGAGACCCTTATCCACTCCTGAAGTGGTCATTGCAGGTACTCGCATTAGGTACATGCCAGGTTGTGATAAGAAACCACCAATGAGGATGACGACATTGTTGGATTACCTACTGCAGCTGCCATTAAAAAAGGGTTCTTCTTTGCCCCCATCATCTCCTAAACACTCCTCTTCTCGAGGTCCTGGTCTTGCAGGGACCCTCAGAAAACGTTTGTGGTTGTCAAAGCCTACTCCTCTTCCTCATGTTAATGCTCCAGCATTGGCCATCCCAATTATGAATTCATTTTTTTAAGGCTGGAATGTTTGGTATAAACTAAGGGTGAGCATTATAGATGAAGATATATGGAAACTTCTTTAGAGGGAGTGCATTTTTCTTCCTTGTTTTGGGGGATCCGTCGCTCTTATCAGCATTTTAGCCGATGAAGAGCCTGATGAGGTTTCTACTTACCTAACTCAAATGGATAAGTGCCTTCATGCTCTTATGGACACACATTACTGGTCAGACTGTGTGGCATTGATAACAGTATTTCCACAGCAATGGGGGGAGGACTTATCTCCAACCCTTGGTCTTAAATTCATTTATTTTAAAAATGCTAAAATCGTCCCCCTTTCCTTATTATTTTTCAGGGGCCTGCCTGAGCTCAGGAGAAGGATTTTCCCCGACTTATTCTCCAAGAGGTACTGTAGATGGGGAGTACGCCCTTTCATTGGTAGGGGTTACTACTGGGGGATCTCTTGGAGCCCAAGATCATATGGAGGTGGTGATTGTATACCCTTCTAGGGCGTTCCCTCCTCCATCTCCTCTTGGTGATCTTATCCCGGATCCATCTCCCCAATAGTCAAAGAAATTTAAACAATCCTACCAGCTATCAAATCATATGTGAAGGGGGATCACAAGTAAGTGATCATTCACCTGGTGATTGAACCAAATATCCTTACCTTTTTGACTCATTGGTACATATATTGGCTCTGATGTAGAGCCTATTGGTGACCAGACGAAGACCACTCAGGAATCTATAGCTCTTGTACCTTTTTAGGTAGAGGAAGGGTTACCATCTATCGCGGTTGATCGAAATAGGGAAGTAGGTCCTTTTGAAGAGACTGGGGGTGTTGATGACCCCATAGATGTGTCTTCCCTTGCCTGAAATTTTTTTCCCCATCAATGTAAAGTCATCTGTAAATATAGGGCTTATTTGATCCGGCTAAGGCAACTCTCATGGAGAGGGACATGGTGGTCTTTATGGCAGGGGCAGAGTCCAGTAATGACCACTAGGTTTTACAGGATCTTGGAGGGGCTTCGGATATCATTGAGCCAATAAATCTCGACTGACCAGCTTTTCCACTACATAGGGAATTTCCTCAAAAGCTTATACACTGCATATCCATGGTGTCTCTAGGGAAGTCACGGCCAGGGAGGCTGATGTTATATCCCCTGAAAATATAGAGTGGGCTATCATTCCATTTTTTCTAGTTTTGAGAGGGGTTTCGTTTTCTGCCCCTAGTATTCTAAGACCAATATCTTTATCTAGAATCGCAATCCCCATAAGTCTTATGTTAACCATCAACCTATTAAGGGTTGTCTTGAGAACTACTGTTCTATCTAATCATGGCCTCAGTTCCTTAGTACTCTCACATATCCATGGAAAGAGGCTGAAGATTTAAGATGTAGCGCCACCTATATTGTCAGTGATACTACTGCAAAAGTGGGAGATATTTTCATCTCCTCCAAATCCTCTAGATTACAACCACATGCCTTGGAAATAGTGTCGGACGCCCCCACTTTGTCATCCATTACAATTACCAAAGATGATGCTACCACTGGGTCGAGCCATGGTTTAGTTTCCAAAATGAGTCCCTCTATGGAAACGTTCATACTTGACAGCATCTCATCATCGGGGAGTGATTCCAAGGTTGATTAAGATGGCTTGGTTGATTTTTGTCCCACTTGGTAAAAGGTGTGGGGAAATATCTAGAGATTAATCACCCAGACTCTGTTGGTTGAGATGCCAGTGAAATTGCCCAAGTTAAACTATAAATTTGTGGTCTTGGGATTTGGTTGGTTTAACTATCATTTCATTTATGACATAGTAAAGCAGGTGGTTGTTGCTCGGGAACCAACAGATGCACTTGAATATCAACTCTCAATGGTAGAGTCGATGGATCATCTGGCAGCTACACGACAAATTCTCATTGACGAAGCTTCCACTCATGCTGAGATGGTTGAGAAGCTACAAAAAGAACTCATTAAAAAGGAGGATTTATGGATTATCAAGACTATGAGGATGAGAAAAAAATAAAGAAACTATAACGGATCAAGAAGGAGCGGGCTCAGGATACAGCTTCCGTTGAGGAGGGGAAATGGAAAATGAAGGAGGGAGAGAGAACCTGTCTCCAAGACATGAGGGAAGTGGAGGAGTTGCGAGAGAGTGAAGAAGCTATGATTTTGAATTTATTGAAGCTTCTCCATGCCATTGAGTAATCACACCAATCATTGATGCAGCTTTGCAACTCTATAAAATGTCTCCTGTAAGGGCCTTGTCTTGTTCACAATGAGATGCCCTAGGCTGTGGATGCCCACTATATATTTTTATGGAATATGATGTAACTATTTTACATATAAATTCACTTTCTTTTCCATTTTCTTTCAACATCATTTCAATCATGTACTTATGACTTGAAATTAGTAAACTGAAATAATTGAATTGAGCTATAATTTTTTCCCAAGACAACGGACATAGCGAGAATAGTTTGCCTATTACTGAGGTTTTATGGAACACATCGCAAAATTTTACATCTTATTTTTATTATTACCCTAATTGTTTCGTAATGCTTATTGAAACAGGCTTAGTAGGCATATCTAGGCCTTTTCATAGGCTTTCCTTTACGAGTTTTCAACCCGAGAAGCTTTACGACTTTTCTAATGACTCAATGTTTTTTGATGAACCAATACCAGACTTTTTCCTAGAGGTTCCTTCGGAGAATTTTCCCTCTAGAGATTATGGAACCTTTTTTTCTGGAAGTTCAAAGTCCTTCCACTCAAAATTATTACCGATGTTTTAGGTCAAACAAATTTGACCAAACATAATGGGGTATGGCCCTGACTCGGGACCCTTAGTGAGAATGTTCTATTATCCTTCAGATGTGGGTTAGAGGTTTTTATTGAACCTTGAATAGTGAATTCTAGACATGCATGAGGATTGAGAGCCATTTCCGGGGTACAAAGGGAAGAAACGCCTCTCATAGGGGTGAATTTTCCTTTGATTTATGGTCATTTTTGTGGGTGACGTATGCAGAGCCACCGGGGCATGATGTGCATAGTCAAGAAAAGGTGTCTGCCGGACACTGGCCTTCGGTTTCCAATGTCTTGGTTGTACTTGAAAAATTTTGAAATTATTTTGACTTTGGGAATCCACAATGGGTGGCTGACCTGAGTACTATTGTCTAATAACATTAGGGACATTCATGCTTGCTCTAAGTGGGTAATTGTTCCCGCACATTTCTTACTTGTGTGAGGCAGAGTTGGTGAATGGTCAGTTCAGTTAACAGTCCCCCTTTTTCTTTTTCTGCTTAGGGTCACTTAGAATGAAGGAGATACCCAATCCGTTATCTAAGAGTTCTCAAAATTTGGGGATGGGGTGACAGGACATGAATGTCATTTGAGCGTACAGAGGTTGGAAAGGACTCTCCTGGGGAAGGATTTTCCTTTGACTGATGACCATTTTTGTGGGTGACATATGCAGAGCCATCGAGGAATGATGTGCATAGTCAAACAAAGGTTTTCTCAGGATACTGGCCTTCCGTCTCTGATGACCTTTAAGTATTTTGGAGATTAGGAACTTTTGGAATATGGTGTGTGACCTATGACTAGGGGTGCCCCAAATCACAAAAGGAGGATTTTAACTAAACTTCTTCAGGGAAACCCAAAAATGAGTGGGGTCACTCTTCCTTTTAATTAGGATGTTCATACAGATGGGATATCATTTAGAAACCTCAAAAGAGACTATAGATGAACCGGACCCGTATGTTATTATATATCTTGGATGTATGAAAGGAGGAAAATGTAAACATTGACATTGAAGACCCTTGAATAAGGAGGGATGGAATGATTCCTGGAAGCCATTGGGCATACTGAGATATCAGAGTAATCTCTTGGGGATAGATTTTCCTTTGACTAACAGCCATTTTTGTGGACAACATATGCAGAGCCACTGGGGAATAATGTGCATAGTCAAGCAATGGTGTCCACAGGACACTGTCTTTCTGTTTCAAATGGACTTGGAGGGTTATGGGGATTCAATATCACTCAAATAACAGAGTTTCTAATATGGGAGGAGTGTATCTAGACATATTAGGGACATTTGGGCTGTGATTTACTCATGCAATGGTGTCCCTTACATAGATCTGACTCATACACAGTGTGAGGTATTCGTTCCATCTTTGGGATACCCGGTTATTTTACATCACATGGCCAGGACATGGTGTTCCTCTTAGGGGAGGGGTATCATGAAATTCCTTTTAGGGTCATGCTACTAGGAACAAATTCCTGGGCCGTTTTTACATAATTTCACTATGTATCTCTCTCTGAGATCCCTAATCTCACGTGAGCTATGCTCAGTGTGAGAAACAAGGTATTATGAGGATTCATTATCATTTTATAGGAATATAAAATGAAAATTAAAGGAAAAAATTTGGCTGAAACCATTTTTATTTGGTTTAATGTCGTTAAAAAGGACTATTTGGGCCTTGTAGTTTAACGTCATGTGGTGAGGATGATTTTTCTACATTGTTTAGAGCCCTACAGTGAGGTAGATTTTGGCCTTGTAGTTTAACGTCGTGCGGTGAGGACATGATTCCATGAATTTTAGTGTCTTGTAGTGGGGATGTTTATGTTTTCATAAAGATCATTAATAATTTTAGGTTAATCACAATTAAGATGTTCAGACATTATTTAGATGTGAATGATGATAGAAGGTGTAAACTATAGCCTTGGGGGAATCTTGAATCAGGAGAGATGACATGGGGCTTGAATGTCATTGGGCGTAATGAGATAAGAGAGGACTCTCCTGGGGACAAATTTTCCTTTGATTGACGTCCATTTTTGTGGGCAACGTATGTAGAGCCATCGAGGCATGATATGTATAGTTAATCTAAGGTGTCCACAGGACATTGGCCTTCCATCTAAGATGGCCTTGGATAATTATGAGGATCCAAGTTCTCATGAGGTATGGAGTGTGACAAATGGGAATGGTGTGCTTAGGAATGTGAGAATACTTGGATTGTGATTAACCGTGACCTACTTAGATATTACACACAGGTTTGACCCATATGTATAGAGGGAAGTAGGATATTTTTACTTCTCATGACTGAGAGGCATGTGAAGAATTTCATAATACTGTGGACTAAGCCACACATAACTCTGGAATAATTTCATGGTTTTATTGTCATGTGATAGGACCATTCATGGTCTCCCCATACAAGTCAGGCCTACACATGGGGGAAAGGGGATTTTTTTTCTGGTGGCTGGGCCAGGATATCGAATCCAGGCATCACTACGTATCCTGCAGGGGTTGAAATCAAGCCACATATAGTTTTGGAGGTTCCCTAAAAACGTTTTCTTGATGTGTTAGAAACACTTGAAGGCATTTTGGTTTCACTTGATATGGGTGATAGTCCTACCATATTCACCTATGGTTTATTTTCATAAAAAAAATCCCTAAAAATGATCCAAATCTCATGTGAGTTATACTCAATGTGAGAAACAAGGTGTGGTCACAGAGTCTCCTTCGGAAGTTCAAGGTGGAAGAAAATATGATGGAGGAATTGTGGTTTTCATTTTTGGTGGGGCTCGTCCAAGATCGAGGATTGAGGCTTCGCTATGTATCCTGCGAGGGAAGAAATCATTCTGCACATAGTTCTGCGTATACCCCATTCTGATTTGGCTCAGTCCAAAGGGTAGGGTCACTTTTATTCTACCCATCACGGATGCCAAGTCTGCCTTGTTATCCCATAGTTGACCTTTATAAGATAATCTCTATCACCAATACTATTCTCACGTGAGTTATACTTTATGTGAGAAACATTGAGTGATAAGGGTTTCCTCTATGAATGTGAGTATATAGGGGGTGTGATGGAGGCATTTTTTTGGGGTTGGGCCAAGATCAAAGGCCGAGGTGTCGATACGTATCCTGCGAGGGAAGGAATCAAGTCACATGTAGTTCTGTGAGAGATCATGCGGTCTATTATCATGTAATTTAGATGTTTTATGCTACATAGATTAACATCCTATTGAGAGGATGTTAGTCACAATTTATTGTTGTGTTTCAAGGATGAGTTCCTTACAGTTTAATGTCATGTATAAAGGATGATGACTCAGAGTTTAAGGTCTTAGAGTTTGGACCATGACATTGGGGGTTCATGGATCATAGTTTAGGGTCACAGAGCTCAGACCTTAACATTGTGGATCATTTTTATTCATAGTTTAGGGTCGTAGAGATTGGACCTTAACATGGGGTTTTTTTCATTACAAATAGTTTAAGGTCTTAAAGAATAGAACATAACATTGGTGGAATTTTTTATAACTCGTTGTTTAGGGTCGTAGAGCCGGGACCTCCACATTGGGGGCATTCTAGTTTAATGTCGTGTTTCATGGGATAATACCGTAAAGTTTAATGTCATGTGGCCAGGATGCTAACTCATAGTTTAAGGCCTTAGAGTTTGGACCATGGGATCAGAGGCATTATTTATGACACATAGTTTAGGGTCGTAAAGCTTGGACCTTGTCATGAAAGATATTTTTTATGAGTAATAGTTTAACGTCGTAGATCTTGGCCATTATCACGGTGTCACCCGAAGTATTTCTTCAAGAACATCGCATTCATAAGAGATATGACGAACTGCTCGTCCATTGATACCAGGGCATATGCTCCATAGAAATAGACCTTGTGTATGACATAAGTTCCTTCACACATTAGTTCAATATTTGGGGGATTCTTCCCAAGTATCATCAGGGTTATAAGGACTAACACCACTTCTCCTTTAAGGAAATATCGAAGGTGAACCTTTTTGATGAAGGCTCGTGAAATCCGATTTTGGTAGATTACCAAATTGTGCAGAGCGTGCAACCTTTTTTCTTCTAACTGCTCCAATTCATCAAAACATATCTGGGATTTATCATTCATAGATAGTTTATCACAAATGGCCACATGAAGTGATGGGACATGGATTTCGATTGGCAAAACCTCCTCTTCCCCGTATACTAGTGTGTATGGGTTTTCCTGGGTGGCAGTGCGGGTCGTGGTTTGGTAAGCCCACAAAGCATGAAGGAGATTATATGTTCATGATTTCTTATCCTTATCAACCATCTTTTGAAGTATGTTGGATAGAGTCTTATTTAAATCCTCTATATTCTTATTGGCTATTTGGTAGCAGGATGACTGGTTCGCCTTTGTTCTATATTCCTGGTATAGCTTATCCAGCTCAGCAGAGAAGAAGTTGGTGCTGTTGTCCATCAATATTGTATGAGGGACTCCAAATATGGTGATGATGTTGGCCTTCACAAAACTGGCGGTGTTTTTTCCTTGAATTCATTAAGGGGTATATATTTTCCCCATTTAGAAAATAATTTGGTCGCTGTGAGTATAAACTTTAATTGTCTGGCTGTAGCGGGAGGATATGGTCCCACAACATACATCCCCCAGGCGACGAATGACCAAGAGTACTTAGCTGCATGAAGCAACTCCTGGGGGTGGTGTATGAAATTAGCCTGAAATTGGTAGCAATGTATCTTTTTAGTGAATGTGGTGCAATCCTGTATCATGGTGGGCCAGTAATACCCAAGCCTTTGGATTTGGTGAGAGAGCTTTGTTGCTGACTAGTGTGTCCACAAGCTCCGATGTGCACTTTGTTCATAACGGTTGTAATATCTTCCCCATCAATGTACCTGGGAAGGACTCCAACAAGACCTCAGTTGTAGAGAACCTTCCCTTGGTTTCAACCATTATACATGGTAAAATTGACTGCCCATCTTCAGATCTGTTCCCTTTCAGCCCTAACTGGTCGGAGTTCCCTGTTCTGAAGGTAACTTGTAATTGGTGTCATCCAATCGGTGGTATGACCATAAGGCTCAGAAAAAGGGATAATTTCATCAATTTCCTCAGTATTTCTCTGGAAGAATGGAAAGACCATCTGACGGTGAGCAATTATAATGGCTATTTCATCCCGGTCAGGATTGGCCAAGGTTGTGGTAGTATTTTCTAAAGCGTCATCTTGAGAATTCTGTGACCGGGGGACAAGAGTCAACATTGATTTTGATGGGAATTCTTCCATCAGTGCTCAAACATGGTTCATCAAGGGAACCAATACTCCTTTCTTAATAGCATAGTAATTTTTGACCTGTTTGATAACTAGATCTTAATCACCCTTTATTCTTAGGTGTTTGGATTGCACATGGAGTGCCAAGTCTAGGCCTACAATGAGGGCCTGATATTCTGCTTCATTGTTCGTACATCCTTCCGAATATAATAAAGAGAAAGGAAAGGTATCCTTTTGGGAGATACAAGTACGAATCCTATCCCCACATTATTGAACTTTGGATCCTCCATACTTTTACCTGTTGGGATTCGGGAAGTACCATCGAAGTGCATTTCCCACATCTAGGGGTTCTCCTGGATGGGAAACACTTCTTCATCCGGAAGTTCAGCATCCAACAGTTCTGTTTCATTCGAGGGGTGTTCATCCAGTATGTCTACTAACACATGGAATTTGATAGCCTTATGAGGCACGTATCGTATGTAAAATAGTAAAACTCCTAGATTTCATAGTACTTTATCTCATTAATGCAATTCAATAGCTTGCATTACATGCAACACCGAGTTCCAGCGCACCACAACGTACCAAACTAGCCATTAAAAAAGTGGTTATAAATAGTATTAACTGCATTTTGAATATTATATACCCTGTATAATTTTAGCATCCATATTATGTGTTTCTTAGACAAAATATAAGAACAAATTCATTTTTTCAGATAAAAGAAGTATTTTTAAAAAAATTATATTTTACCGCCTTTTAATGGAGAACCCTTTTTAAAACCAATATATGAAACTTTTATATATTCAATTAAATTTAATTAAATTATTATTTATAATAGGGACATGAAAATTTATTTTGGATAAATTTTTGGTACTTTTATGACAACATTCATATTTTGACAAATAGTGAAAAATACTATGTTTTAATTGAAAACAACTTTTTTAAACAAAATAATTTATTTTTAAATTATAAATTTGAATGGTTTTAAAAAATAATTAGATTATATTTTTATCATTCAATAAAATTTAGGTCATTATAACTAATTTCACATTTAAATTTGGTGTAAACACATGTCAATCTTTTGATTTTTTTACTTTTTAAAACCCCTCTTTTGGTTTTGACAATGAGAATTAATTTTAAATTAATAAATGAAACATATATTTATTTAATTTGGTTAAATATAATTCATTTTTAAATTTGGAATATCAAAATTATCTTAGGTAAAATTTTTGGTATTTTTCTGAAAACTTTAAAATTTTGATGATTAGTGAAAAACACTGCGTTGTTATTTAAAACTGACCTTTCATTTAAATAATTATTTAATTTATTTAAATTTATTTTTAGTCAAAATAGATATATAATACTTATATAACTTCAATGTAATTCATTGGAGTAATTTTATAATAAACTGAGATGTATAAAATTTTATCGAACTTTTTAACCTCTTTTACCCACCTTCTAGGCACGTTATCAAATTTGCATAAATCTAAATTTTACCACTTCTGTGAGTTTAATTTCAAAAATTTGAGATACACGGTTGAAATAATTAAGTAAATTTTTTTTCAATGAGATAAAAATAATTTTTGGTGAATATTAACTTTTGACTTTTATTTATCACGGTTAAAAGTAAATAGGGTAATTAAGGGTAAAAATGATATTATAATTACCCTAAAACATGTCTTAATTCTATTGGAGAAATTTAATTGGACCAAAAAAACCTTAGGAATAAAATATTGTCCTATTTGGTCCACTTGGATTTGATTAGAACATTTATTATTATTTTATTTAAAGAAGAGTTAAAAGTGTTAAATTCAATGTCTAATAACTAAACCATTTTTAAATTAGAGTTACACACAATATAAATTCGATGATAAATATTCATTAGAAAGATAAAAATATTTCCTAAATAATTGTATTTTATTTATAAATTTTAGAAATTAAATAATTTAATTTATTTATGACACAATTATAATGCAATAATTATATTACTAATGAAATATTAAAATAATGGATATTATAAATATCCAAATAAATGTAAATTTAGACTTTCAAAAAATTACAGTAATTTTATAGGTTAATATGACATGTTAGGGTTTACTATATAAACTTTTTTTTGAATTGATAAGGTTTTTATGACTTTCACAAAAACAAAATACCAAATAGTCTCAAATTTGACATAAATTAATTTTTAAAACAAACACTATATTATTGGTTGATATAATATTCCTAAAAATATAAGGATACTCCAAAGTGCTTAAATAATATTTTACATGTCATTAATGAACTAATTTATGTTCTCTTGTAAGTTTATAGTATGTTTATTAACCATATAGTGTAAGAATACAAGAAGACACAATAAAAGGTAAACTATTTAACTAAGAGTTAAATCTAAAAGATAAGTTTAATATGGTGAACTAACCTGATATAAAACCTATTGGTTGAGTTATTTTAGACCCATACCCACCTTATCCTAGAAATAAATAATTTTGGAGTCTTTAGAGACCGAAAATTATTTTATTATAAAATAATATTTCAAGGTTTTCCTAAAGTGACCCTCACCTCTCTTATAAAAGGGTACATACCCTTCTCTCCAAATCACACCTCAAAAGTCATCTGGTTTAACCAAAACCTTCAAAAATATCCTAAAAAATCCCCTCAAATCATCCTAGATTCCTTACTTTGATAAAAATTCAACCTAAGGATTCCTTTTGATCAACTCAAAAGGAAACACCCGAAGAAGAGAATAATTTCACCACCCTCTTTCACGTTCTTTTCTTATTCCACTACCTCTTTATTTATTGTTTACATACAAAAAAAATAACTCTATTACCCCATACATATTGTGATGTTATTATAAATATGTTACAACCATATTCATTATTTTATCCATCCTATAAAGGACAAAGTCACCATATTTGTGAACGTATGACTTACCATCTCTATGTCGTGGTGTAGTTTGTTATTCAAACACCTCATTATTTGGATGGGTATAATAATGAGTATAACTGATGTGAATAACAAATATAAAATTTTATTGATTTTATATATATTATATACCATGAAATTACATACTATTTCACTATCAATATAATTATATTGTCATTGGTGCGTACATACAGATTACCGTCTCCACGACTTGATGAGATTCATTCCCATGTTTATCATTCAACAATGACTATAAAAATATATATTATTAAAAAGTATGTAATATATGAAATAATTATTGTAATGGATATATATATGTATGTATGTATGTATGTACATATATCTTATTTACTTACATCTTTTCAATGTGATATAAAAATGGAAACAACGTTTATGCGTACGTACGGCCTACCGTCTCCATAAATGATGCCTTCCATTTCATATATATATATATATATTTTATAAATATGTATATTCTAAATATATATGATATATAAATCAAGTATTATATTCTGGAACTATTTAAGACATGATCTAAATGATATAATCAAGAACAACAGGTTAAAACACGTACGATAAAGAAATCGATTATTACCCAAAATGTTAATTTAACAAGGAATTATTATTAAATGGGTAGTATAAAGTCATAAATTAATCATGTATGATATAATAAATATTAATATGGTTTTGGTATAATTTAATAACATACTATGGTCATTATACAAGAGGTTAAACGTACCCTCGACCAATGGAAAGTTCATGGTAAGGGTTAATTTCACAATCTATTTATTATCCAATGTTGTTTTCACATAAGTATATATTGGGACAAATTTATTATCCATTTCCATGCTTCATAAAAGAGTTTTCAAAGGGATTTTTTTAAGGTACTTTTTTACTAAAACATCATTTTAAATGTTTTAATGATTTATTCTTCTAAATCTTTCTCATTAATATCCATGTTTTCAAAATGGTTTTAAGGATTTATTTCCATTGAAATGGATGTTTTAAAATGTTAATTCCTTTCGAAAGTTTCAAAGTGGTATGGGACTCTTTGATTCCAATCTATCTTCTAAATTAGTTCCTTTATAAATTATGTTACTTTTAAATGATTTCATGAAAATGGATATTTCTCAAAAAGATTTTTACTGAACATTTTCAACTATATCAACATACATTAATGGATTTTAAACTTGGTGGATTTTGATTTATTATGATACAAATATTCCTAATTTTATTAAAGGTAATGTTATATGTTTGACTATGGATGTGATATTTTTATACCATTTATGGTTTATGGATAAAGTATAGACATTTAGTATTCTAGTTTTAATATGAATGTTTATGTAATGTTAAAATATTTTCATATGAGGAATGAATTGGACTTTGTAAGTGACAGGTGGATCCCGCTATAGCTCCTCGATACATTGGTAGGTCTCATGAGAAAAAATAGTGTCTTGGCACCATGAATTGAAAAAATCTTATTTGTAGTCCGGGCACAAGGCCTTGAATTTGTGGTTATGCTGTCTGGCATTATGCATTCCATCATTATGAAATTGGATATTTGATATTGCATGTTATTATTCGACTAGTAGAATATTCATGTGAATAAGTAAATGTATTTATTTGATTTATCTTTTCTATATTATGCTAAAATTTATGTTTAAAAGGATTTTGTTTTATTCATATATGCTTACATTAATTTTTATGCTTATTTATGATTGTTTGTTCTATATTGTTATCTTTGCTAAGAATCTAAGCTTACAGATTTATATGTTTTATTTTTTCCCCGAATGAGAACAAGTATATAATGACTGGACTGCAGGGGTAGTCTAAGTGATATGAATGTGGTCAATGGAGACAATTTTGTTGTTGTTTTTTTTTCATTTTATAATGTAATGTAACGTTCATGTATGTAATCTATTTTCCAAGACTGCTAAACTGATCAGTCCTTCAGGAATTCATTCCTTATAATCATGCCAACGTATTAAAATAATGCACCGACTATAGGTAACTGGGGTCGGGGCGTTACTATTGGTATCAGAGGAATTTTAGCAATAACCTTAGAAACTAGATTTAGAAAAACTCTGACTAGTGAACATTACCCTAAGATATAATTTGGGGATTATTATAGAATAACTTCATAGAATTTTTTTAACGTAGAGATTTTGTGAATTTTCCAAGCAATACATCCCGGACTGGATATGAGAAAGTAGAGGCGGCTCTGGAACATATGTACCTAGGAGTGAAAATTCTGACAAGGAGTTTCGGGGTTGACCCGGGGTATCCTAGTACACAACAACGGGCCTTGATGCACTCTTGGTTACGACACTTCCGGGAAATATTCTTAGGATAATTCACATTTTCATTACAAGTCATTATGAAGGATTTAGGAGTAAATACTTCTTCAAAGAATTTTTTTTATGATTATAGACTATATGAATAATCATTTCAATTTATGTTTGGTATTTTACAAGCTTGGAATTATGCATTTCGATTCATAAACTAACCTAGTGTATGACATTGTTTAGAAATTAATCCTAGTAGAAAGAATGAGAATTCCTGCAATATGCATGATTGAAAGATTGAGAAGCATCATATATTTCATGTTATTAAGCCAACATTTAAGAGTGAAATATTCTCCCACGTATTCTCATCATATGAAGAAATAATATCATGTGATAATAAGATATGTAAAAAACTCTATGAGTCCTATGGCTTTTAAGGGAAGAAAGAGAAGAAAAGGAAGGAAGAGAATAATATGGATAAGGGAAAGATGGGAAAGGAGGATTTTCCCATATGTGATAACTGTGGAAAAAATCACCTTGGTAAATGCTTGAAGGGAATGTGAGTTTGCTTTAAGTGTGGAGAAAAATGACACCAAGTACGTGATTTTAAGGGTAACAAAAAGGTTTCAAATGTACAATGCTTCATCTGTAAGGAGTTAGGACACTATGTGAATCGGTGTCTAAATCAATAGAATATACCCCATAAGATGCTATTGGATAATAATCAAGTTATGATACAACCGAAGATGAATAGGAATGATTAAATTTCTTATGTTGTTATTAAAGTATTTTTTTCATTTGAGTATTCTTTTAATGTTGTACATGTTATAAGAAATATAGAGTATAAAAGAATTGTATTGCCGTACAATTTCATTAAGGACTTGAGATTGTGTGGAACCAGGAAAAGTGACTCAATAACAAGTTAATTTTTTTGGGAAATATATGGTTGAGAGAAAGATAACTCATAATATGGTTCTGATACTAAGGTAGTGATTTTGAAATACTATATGACTGATGTGGATAAATTATATTGGATATCCTTGACTACCTTGAAATTGATTAATGATTTGTATATTTCATCATTGTTGGAGTTTACAAAATTTTTGGATAGGAGTATAACCAGTATTCTATAAGGAATAAGGGACCATGAATGTAATAAATAAGGCTTATGGTAATTTGGGGTATTACTATGTTTTAAAAAAATACATGACGAAGGTATTCATATATTATTATGTGGAAAAATGATCTTCATTGTGTTTACCAACCTTATAAATTTTGGACTGTGAGTTTAGACAGAAGTATTTTAGACAAGTCTAAAGGTTATAATCGATTAAGTTTGACATTAGATACTATTATAAAGGTTAAATCATTTCTTGAGACTATTTTTGTATTGTCAGAAAAATGGACAACCCGGAGGTCGGGCGATAATCTGTTACATCCGGTAAGGCCGTGAGACTTGAACTTGCAACCGAAGGGCGATAAGGGTGGATCACCTACCACTGGCATACATGATGTCATGTTTTGTATAATGTAGTTTTTTTGAACATTCAGACAAATTAATAATAAATTTATTATTTTGGAACCCTATATTATTAGGATAAATACAATATTTTTGTATTATCTTTTGTTGTGAAAGATTTGTTTGTGGTAGGAATTAGTTTAAGGATGAAACTCTACTTGCCAAGTATATTTTTTCATATTATTCTATGAATAAATTAATACTTAACTTTAGGTAAGGGATATTAAAACCAAAAATGTGTTTTCTTAATACCTTATGTTTTGTTGAATTAACAATATTTTAAATCATTAATGATTTATGGCTTTGAGGCCTTCAATTTTACACTTGTTTTTGATTGATGACCTCAATCGCTCCCTATAAATATTTACATTTTCCCTCTAATTATGTGTCTTTAATTTCCACCAATGGTCTCATAATCGAGATCATAATTTTGTGGTGACTTTTTTATTCCCTTTCCCACTTATTAAGACTAAATTTTATTAACCCAACTTCCAATGTGAGTTTTCCACAATGGTATTTTTCTATTTTTAAACATTTATTTTCAAAGAAAAATTTCAAATTGCGAGGACGCTATTTATTTAAGAGGAGAGAATGTAACACCACAATATTTCATAGTAGGTTATCTCATTAATGTAATTAAATATCTTGCGCTAAACGCAACACCGAGTTCGAGGGCCCCACAACATAACAAACTAGCCCTTCAAAAAGTAGTTATGAATAGTATTAACTTCATTTTGAATCTTATATACTCAATACCATTTTAGCATCCATATTATGTGTTTCAAGACATAATATAAGAACAAATTCATTTTTTTCAGATAAAAGAAGTATTTTTCAAAAAATGCAATTTTACCACCTTTTAATGTCGAAACCTTTTTAAAACCAATATTTGACACTTTTATATATTCAATTTATTTGAATTAATTTTTTCATTAGAATAAGGACATAAAAATTTAGTTTGGATAAATTTTTGGAACGTTTCTGATAACATTCATATTTTGAAGAATAGTGAAAAATACTATGTCTTAATTGAAAACAATATTTTTAATAAAAATAATTTATAGTGTGAAATGATTCATTTGAATGGTTTTTAAGTTTAATTAGATTATATTTTTATCATTTAATACAATTTAGGTCATTATTACTAATTTCACATTTAAAATTGACATACAAACATGTCAATATTTTGATAGTTTTACTTTTTTCAAACCCTCTTTTTTGGTTTGTACAATGGGGATTAATTTTAAATTAATAAATTAAACTTTTATGTTTTTAATTTGATAAAATAGGTTTAATTTTTTAATTAGTAATATCAAAATTAGCTTAGGGTTAATTTTTTGTACTTTTATGAAAACATTCAATTTTTGAAGAATAGTGAAAAACTCTGTGTTATTATTTAAAACCAACTTTTTATTTAAATAATTATTTATTTTATTTAAATTTATTTTAAGTAAAAATAGATATATAATACCTATATAAGTTCAAATTAATTCATTGGAGTCATTTTATAATAAAATTAGATGTAGAAAATTTTATTGCTCTTTTTAACATCTTTTACCCACCTTCTAGGAACGTTAGTGAATCTGCATAAAACATAATTTTACCGCTTCTGTGAGTTGAATTTTAAAAATCCAAGAGACATGGTTGAAATTAGTAAGTAAAATTTGGTTCAATAAGATGAAAATAATTTTTAGTGATTAGTAACTTTTGACTTTTATTTACCACAGTTAAAAGTAAATAAGGTAATTAAGGGTAAAAAAGAAATTATAATTACCCTAACAAATGTATTAATTCTATTGGATAAGTGTAATTCGACCAAAAACAACCTTATGAATAAAATATGATCATATTTTGTCCACTTGGATTGGATTAGGACATTTATTGTTATTTTATTTAAAGAAGAGTTAAAATTGTCAAATTCAAAGTTTAATAACTAAACCTTTTTAAATATAGGGTTACACACAATATAAATTTTACTATAAATATTCTTTGGAAAGATTAAAATATTTCCTACATAATGGTATTTTATTTATATTTTTTAGAAGTTAAATAATTTAATTTATTTATGACACAATGTTGATGCAGTAATTACCTTATTAATGGAGTATTAAAATAATTGATATTATAAATATCCAAATAAATTTAAATTTAGAAATATGATGAATTAAACTAATTTTCTTGGTTAGAATGACATGTTACGGTTTATTATATATATTTTTCGAGTTGATGAGGTTGTTATGACTTTCACAAAAAAAAATACCAAATAATGTGAAACTTCACATAAATTGATTTTTAAAACAAATACTATATTATTGGTTGATATAATATTCCTAAAAAAAATGTTTGGGATTAAATAATATTTTATATGTCATTAATTAACCACTTTAGGTTCTCTTAAAATTTTAGAGTATATTTATTAACAATATAGTGTAAGAATACAAGAAGACACGGTAAAAGTTAAACTATTTAAATAAGAGTAAAATCTAAAAGATAAGGTTAATATGGTGACATATGTAAGAACCCGATTCTTATTCTAAGGTACGGGCTTCTTCGTTCTCTTTTTCCTTAAGGGTTTTTGAAAAAAATATGGAAAATGGGGAAAATCCTAAATTTTGGAAGTAAACGTCGTGTACTTTTGGCCGTGTGTGATGGGTACATGGGGAGTGTGGCCATGCCAGGGATGAAGGGTGTAAGAACCAACTACCTGTCATGTAGTAGTACTTTACACACCGTGTAGTCAGTCAGCAGGCCAAAACAGTAAGGCGGTGGAGCAGCCGCCAGGTGGGCGACAGTACACGCCGTGTAGTCGGGTGTACATGTCGTGTACTCATGTCGACAGATGAACAGTGAGGTGGTTCCGCTAGAGGAACAGTTAAATAAAGGAAGTACACGTCGTGTAATTTGTTTTTTTTTTCACTTAAAATGGGCCGTAGCCTCCCCTGTTCACAGGGAAGGCTTAGAACCGGAGGAAGGATCCGGAGGGGACAACCGAAACTGTGAAGATCCGCCAAGTGTTCGTCTGGAATCCGTTTCCACCTAGGACGATCTCGTTGGAACCGCCCGGGTAATCCCTCCTCTCTCCTTAAGCCGTTCATACCAATTCTTTCCCTAACGGAAGTTATTTACATTTAAGTGGGTTTTATTCTTTATTAGATCTACGTCATTCTTGGTCATTTCTAAAATCAGCGTTCGTGTATAGCAGTCGTTGGCATATAAGGTAGGTGGCATGGTGTTTAGTTTTCCAACTGTCGTGTGTTTTGTGCATTTCCGTGCCACGAACCCATGTTGGGGTATCATGTGTTTGAGTCCGTGGCTATTTTAACAACCTAGAACTGTATAGATAATTGAATAAATCATAAAACTTCAGTTTGGGATCGTTTCTTGGATCTATAGCCACCTCGGGGGTGTGATCCAATATTTAGCCATATGGCCAGGATAACCGAGGGGATGCCTTTAAATTAGTAACTATAGAATTGCCTTGATAGGAATTGCTGGTTACTGCTTGTTTACCGATTGGGCATGGCACAGTTACCTGTTTGGACTGAGGGCGTTGTTGTGATTAGCATGTGGGAACTTCACTATTTAGCCTGAGGGTTGTAGTTATTTCGCCCAAGGGAAACCTTTTGTTCCTGAGGCCTTGACTTCTTGGCCAGAGGGTGACACTTCCTATGCCTGAGGGAAAAATCTGTTATGCCTGAGGGTAATACCTGCAGGTTGGATTCTACTTTCCCGAGGGTAAGGTTTTGCTTGTCTGAGGATGTGGACTGTTTACATAGAAATGCACTGTGGTGATTTATAATATTTAATATATTTAATGAATAATAAAATAGAAACATAATTATTAAGTTAGTTACTTTTTAGTACTGCTTAATTTATTGCATTTTACTATTGCACCCTATTATTTCATGCATAAACGCAGTTGGGCACGGGCCTTTGGTGGGTGTCTACTGAGATATATTTCTCACACCCTGTTTGGGTCATGCTTTTTGGCCCAAAGAGATTACGTTTCTACAGCTATGCATAGGGGCAAGAGTCCCTACACAGGTGCTTGAATGTTGTTGAGGAGTAGGAGGGCATGAGACTGAGCCTAGGCTCGCAATGTCATTGCCAGCTATTTTGATTTGATTCGCTATACTCTTATTTCACTTGTATCGTATTGATGTATAACATGTTATGGCTGTTTTCTTAGAACATGAGACATGTAAAATCTTTATTTATATATTGTTGGTTATATCCACTACTGTTGTTTATTTCAGTTGTGTATGTTTTACTGCTTCCACTGTTTGATGAATGTTTTATTTTGTATTCCTCTGTGCTACACGTTGAAAAATGATGGCATAGTTTCCCCACTATCAGACCTGGGCCCTCACTGCTAGTCCGCAGCCTCTGGCGTTTGGGGAAATGCGCTTGAGGTCACGTGGCGAATCGGGTTCGGGGAACCCATTGAATGGCACCCAAAACCAGGACGTTACAAAGTGGTATGATAGGGATTTCTTTTCTTGACTTACTATTTGGAGTCATAGTCAAGTATAGGATGCAAACGGTAGTTGGTAATAAGTTGTGCTTTACTGTAGCTAACCCGTGTATAGGGAAAATCCAATTTACCTCATACTTTAATTTTACTACTTTTGTGATTTTACTGTTGATATGATTTCACCGTTGGGTGACGCACTTGTGATTGTGCTTTTATATTTTATCCTTGGGTTCTATTTAGTTGCAACCCGATGAGATGAGGGTATTCCATCTCATGCATCATTTAGGAACATGCTAGAAATCACATTTCATGCATAGTTCCATGCCATGTAGGTGCATTAGAAATTGCATGTTGTTATGATAGTAGTTGTACTAGAAAATCATGTTGTTGTGATAGCTGCTTGATAAATACCTACTTTGTGATAGGGTATTATTGGGTGAGCCTATTTATAGAATGGACACCAAACATTGGTTTTTGGGGAGTATGGGCCCCCATTTACCGGAATTTTGGTGGATCATTAGCTGTTTATTTTGTTATAACATAGATAAGATGCCAGACTTTGATTCGTGGGGAGTATGGGCCCTAATAGATTGGAGTTTGGCACTTAGGTGTTGTTTTTTCAGTGTTTTCTAGGTTTTGGGGAAGTTTCTGAGGCATACTGTCTAGAAACCCAGCATACACGCCGTGTGGCCTTTTTACACATGCCATGTATGGCCTTCTGTCCGGGAAGAAAAAATGATCTTTTTAAGTACACGCTATGTACTCTCTTCCCGTGTCAGAAACCATGTGGGTGGTGACACGGGGAAAGGAAGACCGTGGGCGAACATGTAGTATAGCTTCTGTACACATCGTGTAGTGTTGACCCAGAGTCTGGCCGTGTAACTAACAACACGGGTCAGTGAACTCATGTACAGAACACGTCGTGTCAATGATGAACATGCCGTGTAGTTTTGAACTGAAGTCTGGCCATGTAACTAACAACACGGGTCGGTGAACTCCTGTACAGAACACGCCATGTCAATAATGAACATGCCGTGTAGTGTGACCTAGGGACTCGACCGTGTAACTAACAACATGGGTCAGCGAATCTCATCTAGAACACGCCGTGTACCTATAGGACATATCATGTAGTCTTGTCCGAGGACAGACTATGTAGAGTTAGTCGTGTCATAGGAAAACGAGGTGGTGTACACGCTGTGTGCGGGTGTAACACGCTGTGTAGTGTCAAGCCGAGTAGTCGGTCGTGTCGCAGACGACACGGGTAGTTGGAAATAACACCATACACACCGTGTAAATGAAATACACACCGTGTAGTTTTGGATCAAATGAGATCCGTGTGGCTTAGCCGTGTAGAATGACCCGGGTAGGGGAAGGGAAGTCAAGTACACTCCGTTTAGTCAGTATACAAACCGTGTAGTCTTGTTTTGAAAATTTTGAATGCCTTATTCCTCCTGTTCCCTTTTGGGTTTCTTCGTCTTGAGTCTTTGATAATCTTGTTCTAAGTCATGCTTTTTTCCTTGCGGTGTCATTCCACCTAGAAGACCGTGCATTGTTTTCCATTCAAGCAGAAATGAGTATACTAAAGAAATGGTGGGCCATGGGCTACCAGTGGATCCTCAAGAAGATCCAGATGCGGCGCCAACCGTTATACCGGGCACATGCGTGGATGCGCTGTTTCGTGAAGGTTTTATACAGTTCATGCTGAACTTTCAGGGAGAACCGTCGGCAGCCACATCTATGGCTGAGATAACTCGTATCTTCCAGTAGCAGCTTCCACCTAAGTTTTCAGGTGATGGTGGACCATAGGCTACAGAGTCTTGGCTGGGGTCGATGCAGACTATTTTCAAGCATCTGGAGATGCCTCCAGGACGGAGGGTGAAGATCGCGACATACATGCTGTGTGATTCCGCCAAGAGGTGGTGGGATGTTACCACCCAGTCAGAGCATCACAGAGACATGGAGTGGGAGGATTTTCTAGTAGTCTTCAATGACTTGTTCTTTCATGAGACGCTAAAGGCAGACAGAGCTTGAGAGTTAATGAACCTTCATCAGGGCGCTATGTCGGTGATGGACTATTCTTCTCGCTTTACTGAGCTTCAGTGCTTTGCACCCGTGTCGGTGGGCGATGAGACGCTGAGAGCCAGGCGCTTCGAGGATAGTCTTTGGTATGACATCCGGGCACTAGTTAATGTTTTCTAGTTTCCTTTAGTAAATTAAATTGTGAACGAAGTGCTGATTACGGAAAGAAAACTGTGGGAATCTAGTGGTGTGGGCCCGGGCGGTTCAGCACCAGTTATTGGTACTATTTCTGCTGGTAAGAGGAAGAGGCAGATGGACTTCTCTCGAGGTGGAAGTTCTATCCATGCATCTTCTTTATGTGGCCCGATAAGGTGCTACCATTGTGGTAAAGAGGGGAACAAGAGGCCACAGTGTCCACGAGACCCAGTGGAGTGCCGAGCTTGCGGCAAGATGGGTCATCTGCAGCACTTTTACAGGGCGTTTCCACCAATGGCTAGTGAGAGGGGTTCTGTGCAGACTCCGCATGTGGGAGAAAAACCAGCAGCTTCTTACCAGTCGGGAAAATAGAATACTTCAGGGCGTGCAAAGAGACATGGTGGTCGTGGTCATGGTAGCCAGACACCAGGATCTCAGAGGCAGTAGGGCGGGACAGCTTAGGGTAGCCAGGCTGTGTCACAGGGCCGCGGCACTTGGCAGGCATATGTAGTCCAAAAGACCCAGCAGGACCAGGATCCCGGACCTTCTATAGTCAGAGGTACTATTCTATTAGCTTCTATTTTATCAGCAGTACATTTCGATACGGGTGCTACACATAGTTTCATATCGGTACCCGTTGTGGAGATCCATGGGATCTGTGTTTCTACTTCTTCTGGTATCATGATGCTAGACACCCCATTGGGGACTAAAACAGCTGGTGTACGTCAGTACAAGGAGTTACCCCTTGAGGTTGGTGGGTGTCACTTTATTTGGGACCTCCATGTCTTGGAGATGACAGCTTATGACATCATTCTCGGGATGGACTGGTTGGTTCCCTTTCGATCATTTGAAAACTTTTATCGTCGCAGGGTGAGTTTCATGTTACCAGAGGGCAGAGACTCTCTATACAAGGGTGAGTGTGATGTTCGAGCAAGTCGAGTTGGACCAGAGCATCATAGGCAAGGTGGAGTCATAGCCCAGATTGAGAGCTTGTATCTGGATGATCAGGGAACTTTTCGGATGGATTTCCCTCTAGTTGTTGATCATTTCAGGGATGTCTTCCCAGATGAGTTTTCAGGTCTACCTCCAGAGCGAGAGGTGTATTTCTCTATTGATCTTGTGTCAGGGGCAGCACCGGTGTCCATTCCTCCTTATCGGATGGCCACACCTGAGTTGCAGGAGCTCAAGAGGCAATTAGAGGAGTTATAGGCGAAGGGTTTTATCCGACCCAGTACTTCTCCTTGGGGTTCTTCAGTCCTTTTTTCAAAAAAAGGTGGATGGTACCCTCAGACTTTGCGTGGATTATCGGAAGATGAACCAGTTGATGGTTTAGAACCGATATCTCTTACCGAGAATTGATGATCTTTTTTATCAGCTTCATGGAGCACGAGTGTTATCGAAGGTTGACCTGAGGTCAGGATATCATCAACTGCGCATGAGACCATCAGATATACTGCTTACAGCTTTTCAGAGTAGATATGGTTTGTACGAGTATTTGGTCATGCCGTTTGGATTCAACAACGCGCCAGCAGTTTTCATGGCTCTGATGAATCGTGTTTTCCATCATTATCTGTATTTTTTTGTGGTAGTATTCGTGGATGACATATTGGTTTACTCTCACACTCGACAAGACCATGCTACCCATCTTGATATCTTATTGAGTACACTAAGAGAGAATCGTCTATATGCTAAGCTCTCAAAGTGACACTTTTGGATGGACTATATTCACTTCCTGGATCATGTCATCTCAGAGGCAGAATTTTTAGTAGACCCATAGAAGGTGAGAGCATTAGTTTACTGGGAGCATCCTAAGAACGTTTTTGAGATACAGAGTTTCATAGGGCTGGAAGGTTACTACAGATGCTTCATATAAGACTTCTCCTGATTAGAAGCACCGTTGACGAGTCTGACTAAGAAGGGTGTGAAGTTCGTTTTCTTAGAATCTTGCGAGATAGACTTTCAGGACATTAAAGAAAGGTTGACATTAGCACCGATCCGGATTCTCCCAGAGCAGGGGAAGAGCTATACAGTTTACTATGATTCATCAGGTATTGGGCTGGGAGCTGGGTTGATGCAGGGCGATCGAGTTGTTGGGTACAGGTCTCGGTAGTTGAGGCCGCTTGAGAAGAATTACCCGACGCATGATCACGATTTGGTTGCAGTTGTGCATGTGTTGCACTGTTGGAGACATTATCTATTGGGAGATAATTTTGTGGTCTTCACTAACCACAAAAGACTCAAGTATATCTTCACTCAGCATGACCTGAATCTGAGGCACAAAAGGTGGGTCAAATACCTTCAGTCCTTCGATTTTGAACTTTCCTATACACCCGGTAAAGGTAATGTAGTAGCTGATGCACTGATTAGAAAGACATAGATACATGCAGTGCAAGAGGCCAGTGGTGAGTGGAAACTCATGGATTTGTTCTCTGAGATGGATCTGTAGGTGCACGACAGTCAGGGAAAACCTACCTTTCCACTTTAGCTGTGAATTCTACCCTCCTGGATAGAGTTAGGATGAGAGAGCTATCTGATTCGGAAGGCCTAGTTCTACGGGAGTCGGTGGAAAGTGAGGACCCTCCTCCAAGTTTGACGATATGAGATGATGTGGTTTTTTGTTTCCATGGCTGTGTGTGGGTTCTAGGGGATATACGCGAGGAGTTGATGCGTGAGTTTCATGCTTCATCTTGGGCAGTTCATCTCGGGGTTACCAAGATGTATCGTGACCTGAGACGTCAGTACTGGTAGTCGGGCATGAAGAGAGATGTAGTCGGTTTTGTTATGTGGTGTTCCACCTGTCATCAGGTGAAGGCGGAGCATCAGAGGCCAGCCAGACTGTTACAGCAATTACCCATCCCAAAGTGGAAATGGGATGATGTCACGATGGACTTCATAACTAGGTTGTCGAGGTCACCTAGAGGCAATGATGTCGTGTCGGTTGTTGTGGACAGACTCCCGAAGGTAGCTCACTATTTGTCGATCAAGGATACCTTCGGTGATGACGAACTTGGGAAATTGTATATCCGAGAGATCATGCGTCTTCATGGGGTCCATCATTCCATCGTTTCAGATAGGCATTCCCATTTTACGTCTCTTTTCTGACAGAGTTTCCAGAGGGCAATGGGTACAAAGGTGCATCTGAGCACAACTTACCACCCTCAGATAGATGGCTAGTCAGAACATACTATACAGGTACTTGAGGACATGCTGCGAGCATGCATCCTAGACTTTGGGTGATCTTAGGAGAAGCATATCATCTTAGTTTAGTTTTACTATAACAATAGATTTCAGGCGACTATCGAGACAGCACCATATGAGGATTTATATGGTAGGCCATGCCGATCACCTTTGTGCTAGTTAGAAGCAGGTGAGGTAGCTCTACTGGGACCATGTCTCATGTAGGAGACTTCTGAGTAGGTCCAGTTGATTCAGAAGTGGATGGCTACCGCGCAGTCTCGTCAAAATTCATATACCAATCGTCGCAGATGACCTTTGGGGTTCGTTGTCGGGGATCAGGTTTTCTTGCGTGTTTCACTGAGGCTAGGACACAAGCGGATCATGAGACAGGGTAAACTTTCACAGTGATATGTGGGGCCATTTGAGATTCTAGAGAGAGTCGGACTGGTTGTCTATCGGTTGCGGTTACCGCAGCGATACCAAGGAATGTACGGTGTCTTCCATGTATCTCAGTTGCACCGCTATCATTCAGACACGTCTCACACCTTTCATCTAGAGGAGGTTGAGCTTCAGATGGATGCATCCTTTTAACAGCATCTGATTCGTATCATTGACAGGAGAACAAAGGTTTTCTGAGAATGGTCAGTTCTTCTCGTACGGGTGCTATGGCAGCATGGCCGAGTGCAAGACGAAACCAGGGAGTGGGAGACCGACGTACGTGCTTAGTAGTTGGAGTTGTTCACGGTTATATCTTTACCACCCTTGGAAGGGAAATTCGGGGACGAATTGCTATAAGGGGGAATTTTGTAAGAACCTGGTTCTTATTCTAAGGTACGAGCTTCTTCTTTCTCTTTTCCTTAAGATTTTTTAGAAAAATATGGAAACTGGGGAAAACCCTAAATTTTTGAAGTACACGCCGTGTACTTTTGGCCATGTGGGATGGGTACACGGGGCATGTGTGCATGCCAGGGATGAAGGGTGTAGGAACCAACTACACGCCGTGTAGTGGTCCTTTACACGCCGTGTAGTTAGTCAGCAGGCCAAAATAGTAAGGTGGTGGAGCAGCCGCTAGCTGGGTGATAGTACACGCCGTGTAGTCGGGAGTACATGCCTCGTCCTCATGTCGATGGATGATCATTGAGGTGGTGCCGCTAGAGGAAAAGTTAAATGAAAGAAGTACACACCGTTTACTTTGTTTTGTTCTCTTAAAATGGGTAGTAGCCTCCCATGTTCATATAGATGGCTTAAAACCGGAAGAAGGAGAGGGAGGGGATGACTGAACCTTTGAATATCTGTCGATTGTTCATCTGGAATTTGTTTCCACCTCAGACGATCTCATTGGAACCGCACGGGTAAGACCTCCACTCTCTTTAATCCATTAATACCAATTCTTTCCCTAACAGAAGTTATTTACTTTTAATAGGGTTTTATTCTTCGCGAGATCTACATCGTTCTTGGTCGTTTCTGGAATCGACGTTCGTGTATAGCGCTCGTTGTCATATAAGGTAGGTGTCTTGGTGTTCAGTTTTCCAACTGCCGTGTGTTTTGTGCGTTTTCATGCCACAAAACCATGTTGGGGTGTCGTGTGGCTGAGGTCGTGTCTATTTTAACAACCTAGAACTGTATAGGTAATTCAATAAATCGTAAAACATCTTTTTGGAATCGTTTCATGGATCCGGAACCACCTCGGGGGTGTGTTCCACTATTTAGCCGTTTGGCCAGGATACCCGAGGATATGCCTTTAAATTTGAAATTGAAGAATTTCCTTTAGAGGAATTGCAGGTTACTTCTTGTTTACCTGTTGGGCATGGCCTGGTTTCCTGTTTGGCCTGAAGGGAATTATTGTGATTAGCCTATGGGAACTGCACTGTTTAGCCTGAGGTCTGTAGTTATTTCTCTTGAGGGTAACCTTTTGTGCCTGAGGTCTTGACTTCTGTGCCTCAGGGCGACACTTCCTACACCTGAGGGAAAAATCTGTTATGCCTGAGGGCAATACCTGCGGGTTGGATTCTTCTTACCTGAGGGTAAGGTTTTTCTTGTTTGAGGACGTAGACTATTTACTTAGAAATGCACTGTGGTGATTTATAATATTTAATGGATTTAATGAATAAAAAAATGGAAATTTAATTGTTATGTTAGTTACTTTTCAGTACTTCTTACTTTATTGCATTTTACTATTGCACCCTATTGTTGCATGCTTACATGCAGTTTGGCATGGGCCTTTGGTGGGTTCCTACTGAGATATATTTCTCACACCCTGCTTGGGTCATGATTTTTGGCCCAGAAATATTACGTTTCTGTAGGTATTCATAGGGGCAAGAGTCCTTACATAGGTACTTGACTGTTGCTGAGGAGTATGAGGGCATGGGACCAAGCCTAGGCTCGCGATGTTGTTGCCAGCTGTTTTTCTTTGTTTCTCTTTACTCTGCTTTCGGTTGTATTGTATTGACGTATAACATGTTCTGGCTATTTTCCTAGAACTTGAGACATGTAGCATCATTATTTATATATTATTGGTTATATCCACCACTGTTGTTTATTTTAGTTGTGTATGTTGTACTGATTCTTCTATTTTATGAATGTTTTATTTCATATTCCGCTGCGCTACACTTTGAAAAATGAGGGCATAGTTTCCCCACTATCAGACTTGGGCCCTCGCTGCTTGTAGGAAGCCTCTAGCGTTTGGGGAAATGCGCTTGAGGTCATGTGGCGAACCGGGTTCGGGGCACCCGTTGAGTGGCACCTGGAACTGGGACGTTACAACATAAACCTCTATAAAACCTATTGGTAGAGTGGCTTTCGACCCATACCCACCTTTTCTAAGAAATAAATCATTTTGGAGCCACTATAAATCAAAATTTATTTTATTACAAAATAATATTTCAATCTTTTCCTAAAGTAACCATCACCTCTCTTATAAAAGGGTATTTCCCTTCTCACAAAATCACACCTCCAAATCCATTTGTCTCTGCCAACCCATATCCAAATATCCTCCCAACTTCCCTCACATCAACCTAGATTCCATACTTTGATCAGAATGCCATCCTATGGATCCCTTTTGATCAACTCAAAAGGAAACATTCGAAGAAGAGGTAATGATTTCACCATCCTCTTTCAAGTTATTTTCTTCTTCCACTTCCTATTTCTTTGTTATTTTCATACCAAAATAATAACTCCAGTACCTACTACATATTGTGATATTATTATAAATATGGTAAAACAATATTTGTTTTTCTATCCATCCTAAAAAGGACAAAGTCATCATACGTGCGTACGTACGACTTACCATCTCCACGTTGTGGTGTAGTTTGTTATTCAAACACTTCATTATTTGTCTGGGTATAATAATGAGTATAACTGATGTAAATAATAAATATAACATTTCAATTATTCTATATATATATGATATACCATCCAATTATATATTATCTCACCATCAATATAATGATATTGTCGCTCATGCGTACGTACGGATTACCGTCTCCATGACGCGATAGTATTTATTCTCACATTCACCATTCAAGGACGATTATAAAAATAAATATTATTAAAAATTATGTAATATATTACTTAATAACTATAATATAGATATATATTTATGTATGTATGTACATACATATATCTTATTCACTTACTTCTGCTCAATATGATATGAAAATGGAAACAACGTTTATGCGTGTGTACGGCCTACCGTCTCCAAAACGGTGACTTTGATTTCATATATCTATCTATTATAAATATTCATATTCTAAATATATATGATATATAAATAAATTATTATATTCTAAAAGTATTTAAATCTGGATCTAAATGATACGCTAAAAAATAACAAGTTAAAACACGTACAATAAAGAAAGTGATTATTACCCAAAATGTTAATTTAACATGAAAATCATTATTAAATGGGTAGTATAATGTAATTAATGAATAATTTATAATATAATAAAAATGAATATGGTTATTTTATAATTTAATAACATACTATGGTCATTATACAAGATTTTAAAATTACCCTCGACCAAAGGAAAGTGCAAGGTAAAGGTTAATTTTACAATCTCATTATTATCTGAGGTTGTTTTTATGTAAGTATTTACTGGGACATATTTATTATCCATGTATCTGTTTCATAAAAGATTTTTAGAAAGAATTATTTTCAAGGTAATTTTTTAATAAAACATCATTTTAAATGTTTTAACGACTTATTATTCTAAATATTTCTCATTAATGTCCATGTTTTCAAAATGGTTTTAAGGATTTATTTATATGAACATGAATGTTTTAAAATGTTAATTTATTTCAAAAGATTCAAAGTGGTATAAGACACTTTTATTAAAAACTATCTTTTAAAAGACTTCCTTTATTAATTATGTGACTTTTAAATTATTTCATGAAAAGCGATATTTCTCTCAATGATTTTTACTGATCATTTTCAATAATGTCAACAACCTTCAATGGATTTTAAACTTTTTTGATGTTTTTTATTATGATGCATATCTTCAATATTTTATTGAAGGTTTTGTTATATGTTTGACTATAGATGTGATATTGTTGTACCATTTATGGATTATAGATAAAGTATTTACATTTCATATGCAAGTTTTAATTTGAATGTTTATGTTATGTTTAAACCTTTTCATATGACGAATGCATTGGACTAAGAAAGTGATGGGTG
Organism: Viscum album; assembly: GCA_963277665.1. NCBI lineage: Eukaryota > Viridiplantae > Streptophyta > Magnoliopsida > Santalales > Viscaceae > Viscum > Viscum album. The sequence continues at coordinate 982,199,735 of OY728126.1, forward strand.
GAGCCCACTATAGATCCATGATGCATTGGTAGGTCTCATGAGACAAAATAGTGTCTTGGAACATGGACTTGACAAAATATTATTTGTATTCTGGTCACATGGCCTTGACTATGTGGTTATGAAGTCAGGCATTATGCATTAGATCATTATGAAATTGGATATTTGATATTTCATGTGATTATTCGACTAGTAGAAAATTCATGTGAATAATTAAATGGCATTATTTGATTTAGCTTTTCCATATTATGCTGATGTTTATGTTTAAATGGATTTTGTTTTAGTCTTATACACTACCATAAATTTTTATGATTATTTATGAATGTTTCCGCTATATTGTTATCTTTACTGAGCATTTGAGCTCACCCCTTTATAGGTTTTATTTTTTCCCAGGATGAGAAGAAGTATATTATGAATGACCTATAGGGATCATTTAAGGGATATAAATGTGGTCAATCGATACAATGTTGTTATTGTTTTTTTATTTTTATAATGTAATGTAATGTTCATATATGTAATCTATTTTCCAAGACTTCTAAACTGATCGATCCTTTGGGAATTGATTCCTTGTAATCATGCCAACGTATTGAAATAATGCCCCGAATCTAGGTAAATATGGTTAGGGAGTTACAAAAACTATTGTAGGATGACCGCCCATTGTGATAGGTGCCACTTTATCATGGGACTATTGAAGATATACTTGATCGGGTTGTAGTGGGAGACATGGTGGACCTCATGGTGCTGCAGGTAATGTCAGAGCTTCTGAACTATGAAGATTAGGGCTAGGTAGTTATTTTCAATCTTGAAATACTGAGTTTCAGCATCGATCATTGTTTGGTTGAGGTAGTAGAGGTTTTTCTCGTTGCCGACATCATTTTTCTACACAAGGAAGGTGCCTAATGACCACTCTAGTGTAGTTACGTATAAAATCAGCGATCTCTCCTCAATTGGTGGCATGATAACTAGCGGGCTTAGGACATATATTTTAAGATTCTCAAACGCTTCTTTAAAATCATTATCCCACTCATATGTAACTTCTTTCTTCTTAATCTTGGTGAAAGGTAAACATTTACCTTCAAGGTTGGTTATGAAGCACCGAATGTAGGCGAGGTTCCCCTGGATACCTCTCAACTTGTTGAGGTTGCGAGGTGGGGACATGCCAAGTATGGATTTTATCTTCTTGGGGTCGACTTCAATGACATGATGTTGTATGATGATGCTAAGGAATTTTCTAGAGGTAATACAAAAGGTGAATTTCAAGGTATTCATCTATAAACTATGTTATCACAATTTGTTGAAGACAGTTTCATGATCAGCCAGGTGGTTCGAAAGCTTTCGTGACTTAACGACTAGGTAATCGACATAACACTCAATGAATTTTCCCAAAAAGGGCTTGAAGATGTGATGTATGGCTCGCTAATATGTGTCACTGCCACTCATTATACCAAACGACATCACTTTATAATAGAAAATCTCTTGAGGGTCCCTAAAAGCGGTAGCATCTTCATCTCCTCGATCCATCTAGATTTGATTGTATTCCGAATAACTATCCATGAAAGAGAGGGCTTTGTAACCAGATGTTCCATCAGTCAACAATTCTATTATCAGAACCAGGAAGTCACCTTTGGGGAAATGCTGATTAATGTCCCTGAAGTCAATGCAGATTTTAATTTGTCCATTCTTCTTTTTTACAAGGACTATGTTCGCCAACCCGATCGGATATTGGACCTCCCGTGTAAAGTTGTATTTTAACAACTTGTCAACTTTAGCCTCTATTTTAGAAACATGCATTGGGTGGGTCCTTATGGATTCTTGATTTTAGCCTTGGTGATCTTCTGGTAAGCCCAGATGGTGGGTGGTGTCCTTAGTATCGAGGCCTGGTATCTCTGTGTACTTCCAGGCAAACACATATCGATTCTTATTTAAGAAGGATTTATATTCCTCTTGCTCCTTGATAGGCATGACTACACTGATTAAAGTGGGCCACATATCATTTTCAGTGCCCAGATTTATCTCATTAAGTTCATCAATGATGGTGGAAACACCATCTTCAAATGCTGGAGGGGCATCATTGAGGACTTCTTCCTCTTCTTGTTATTCTTCATCATCTTCTCTGTCTTCCTCTTCTGATTGAGAAATTATTTTTGGGATAAATTCTCCAAAATTAGTAGTGAAATCATCTTTTTCCATAGTTTGTGATACAAAGGTTGTTTTATTTCCCAAGGACTGGCTGGGATCATCTTTTATAGGGGTTTTCTTGACAACATGGGAGCCAGCCCACTCTTCTGTGTCTTTGGACTTGGTGGTTGTAGTAGAGACCATGCAGACTACTAAGTCAGTATCTAGACTTTTAATTACACATTCAACATGGTTTTGGGTAATATATACTCCTCCCCAAGATACTAAAAGGGGTAGGGAGGATCCATCTCTAATTCATTCGGGCCATTGATCCAGTCAATGTCGTTGGTCGAATGATTTTTTTCTTACTACTCATAGAACCCTGTATCGATGTAATTCAACCCACAAAACTAAAATGTGTATTTATCGGTGTAAAACATCCCTTTTTTCCATTAGTGAAATATTTGATACACTGATGGCATGAGGATGGAATTGAAGCGTGCTGATACAGCCAAGGCCTCCCTAACAGAACATTGAATGTTGTACTTTGCCGCACCACCAAGAATTCGAAATATGATATGAGATCTCTAAGCTATGTTTTAAGCTTGATTCGTCCCAATGGTTTCTGCTCACTTTTGCTGTATCCCGGCAGAGTTATAGTACAGGGTGTCAATCTATCTTCATCATACCCCAATCGACGAAGCGTTTTCAATGGGATGAAGTTAACTTCATAGCCATTGTCGATAAAGATCCTCCGAACATCAATTCCATTTATCTTTCTGGACACATATAAGGTTTTTATGTGCCCTTTCATGATAGAGTCTTCATCCATGTATGTGAAGGAGATAAGCATGTGACATTATTCGGGATTTTTCTTCATTCGGTAGACATCATCAGATGATAATTTAGCCTCGAACTCCTGGGGACTTAGCAAGGATTAGATGAGTGCCTCCCTATGTTCTATGGACAAACTCAACGCATCTAGGATTGACAACTTTGATGGTACTAAATCTAGATTCTTTAAAATGTAATACTTATTCTCTAAAGGTCAGCTCTTCTAGGATTGTGGTTTCTCTTTTATAGAAACATTAGGGGTTTGAGCTTTGGACTTTGATGGATCGGCCTCTATAGCAGGGGATAGCGGTGCTGTAGTCTTTTCCTCATTTGGATGAATTTGTCTTGACATATACCTTGGGTGGTTCAGTAATTGTTCTTCCTTGGATAGATAATCCAAGATAATTGGGATGGGGTTTTTTCTTGTGGGGGTGAAGGAGCATTCCAGTCATTGTTGTGTCTATCAGAAGGTTCTTTCACATGTTTCTATGATGTTAATGGTCTGAACTGTGGTGTGGCTAGGAATTTTACTCCATCCATGGTAATGAATTCCATGAAACCTCTGACCTTTGTGGCCTCCTCCTCCAGATATCCTGTTAGGTGTGGGAGATTAGGGTTCCTAGCCATTGTATTAATCAAATAATGGGTCCATCATGTGAATTACATTAATGGAGCCAAAGATCTGTTCTTGATCCGACATTGTTCTTGTCTGATTGTCTCATTCGAGTGGTGTTGTTTGTCAGGGTGGTGCCCATTGTACCATTTGGCAGGGCGGTTCTTGTTGAACCAAGACTGTTGGGATGAAGTCAAGATGTTTCAAAACAGGATTAAAATTTGATATAAGATCATTTTATTCCTCTTTTTTTATTTTCGTCTGGCCTTTAGAGGACTGTGGGGATGAGGAAGATGGTAGTGTTGTATTAGTAGCTTTTGGGGATACAGTTGGTTGTTTCAACTTTTTTTGAATGATGACATGGACTTGGTTGATGGTATTCTAGGTCATCCAGCTATCAAACTTCTTATACTTCTTTTTAGATAATATTTTACACTCCCCTTCCTCTATTGAGTGTGAGGTCGAAACATATGTCACTTATTCTGGCGGCGGGCCCAACTTGACTTTCCTAGAATCCACCATCTTTTGGAGAAGATTCTTGAAAACGAATCATTCCTGGATAGTGTGTCCTAATATCCAGTGATAAGGAAAATAATTTGGACGGTCATCGAGACCCACATCATCAGCTCGTTTGGGCTATGACTGCCAGAGAAAATTTAAATTCATGGAGGCTATGAAATAGTTTTAGACTTGGTCATCTCAGAATGAATAAACTTTGTTTCTTAATTCTGAAAACCAATTTCTTTTTGAACCTCATCACTCATATTATCGATGTGGGGGTAGATGTTGGTGTCAAGTGGGTCCTGCATGGTTTGGTGGGGGCCTCGGAACTGGAGCAGGTGCTAGGGGTGTCATAATCTTGATTGAAGCCGCTTAAGTTTTTCTTGTACTTTTCCCAGGGGCATATGGGGCTACGCAAGGCTTAAGATTAGTTCTTTACAAGGAGTCTTCTATCCATTTAAAAATTTCATAAAAGTATCTAAACCCACTGGTGTACTTCTCTGTGATGAGCAGTGTTAACAATTCATCCTGGAGGTTATTGATGCACATTGAGAGCATATCATCCTGGGGGAGTGGCCGGTTCAGAGAATATGTCTGTCCATTTTATCTGGAAATGATTTTTGAGACTCTCACATTATCTCACTTCTTGTAGTTCATGAGATCATTGAAAATCATCTTAGGCAGTGTCGAACTAAACTCGAAGAGAAACTGTCATCGGAGGTCCTCTCAGTCAGTGATTGAATTGGCTAGCAGGAAAGTATACTATATAAAATCTGAGCCCTACAGGGTTCGTATGAGGAACCTATGTTTTACAGCATATTTCTACACTAGAGTGCCTATAATGGGGTCAAAGTAAGGGTTATTGTTCATTAAATGATATTCTGGGTCTCCCAATCCATTGAATACTTGGAACACAATGTTCCCTAAGTTTGGTGGTGGTAGAACATTGCTCACCCACTCAATGAAGGGTTTGTGCTCTTGTAGTATCAGAACACACCACCCCTCCATGGCTTCTAGTAAAGCTATTAGCTACTCGACAATGTTTAAGAGCCCTTGATTCATATCTTGTCAGGCTTTAGATTGAGCTGGCATGGTAGGGACAAAGATTGTGTGAGCCGGGGATGCTAGAATTTGGGGTGGATACCCTATGGGGGACATCACGTGTGGGTTTACCAGGATATATTCTGGTTTCCTTCCTAGTGGGGGAAGTCTTGAAGTCCTTCCAGGGCTGGGTTTAACGGGCCTTTGAGCATGGCTTCATTCACCGGCATGAGTGCCTATGGTAAGGGCACCTCTTCTATAAGCACCTGATGACGTTTCGCAGAGGGAACACATTCAGTGAGATAAATCCCTCGACGTTGCTCAACATTAATTTGCCTAACCTCTTTCAATTCTTACTTTTTTCTAGGAGAACAATTGCTCGAGGGTGAGGGATGAATTCTCATGGGGAGGAGGAGGTAGGTCATAGACAACCTTGTATTTATTTTTCTCTTTTTTGGTGTTTATTGGGGGAGGTAATGTTGGGTTGACTATGGGGGCACCTAGATTTTGGACAAAACTATGGTTCTGAGTATGCACACCATCAAGCATGGTGCGAGATGCCTCTAGGAGGTAACCATATTCCTTTATGTCCTCTCCTCCTGCATCATTTCTTGTGAGATTCTTGGTATTGATGTTTACCGTGTTTACTGATTCATACCCCGTTCGGGGTAGTGTACTCAGTGCCAAATGGTATAAAGGCTTACTCCACCCTTTATTGGACTTTCTCCTTCCATTCTATGGTATTCCTCGGGCTTATTGATGAAAATTGACCAAAATGGAGCCCTGGTCTGACCTTGTAATGTGACATTGTCATAAAGGGTGTGAACCACGAGAAGGGGTGGAACGGGTAACTCCTCTGTCTACCATTCTTCCTAGATGGCAGAAGAATGAATTATGTCGTGTGGGGGTTTAAGGAAAAAAATCCCCCATCCCTATGGGATGGGGTTGTTCCCATTCTATTGTCGCTATTCTTTGGGATGGATTTTTTGGTCTTATAGGGTAATTTTGATTCAAAAATGCCCCCAGCCCAATGTCATGGGGTTGTTCCCGTATCTCGGTGGTATCCGTCGCTATTTACAGCCTTTCGATTTCACATAATCCCATGAAGGTTTAAGCTGAGTATGACATTGGGTTCTCATGAAGTTTATGGTCTTTTGAATACATGAGAACTGCTTGCTGGTTCGCTTTTCTTGGGTGGAAATTCTGCTTTATGTTTCTGGTCTCCTGACTCATATGTTTTTTGATGTCTTGATCTCTTTGTTCTAGAAACTTTTGAGACTTACTTCGGGCCAACTTTTTTTGAGTATTCAATCTTTTCTAAGCATGGGATTCATTTAATTGTTGCCTCTAGGTGATGAAATTTCAGTCTATCATTCCCAATGGGGTCTGCTAAATGGGATGTGGGGTGAAGTGTAAAGCTTTGTATTCTCTGCACCCCCAAATGTGAACTCCAGCTAGGGTCTTGTCAATGTGGTGACTCAATTTATTTAGTGCATGGAAGAAATGCAATTCAAGAATTTTCATGCACATTTCTGATAGTGGTTTCCTTACGGACAAGAGGGATTTCAGGTCGATTAGATGGAAAAGCTCCCCTATCATGAAGAAATAGTTCGCATATGGTTCTTATGGTACAATTTTTTTTTCATATTTCTAAGAGTTTTCCATATATTGAAGCTAATGTCATGCGTTTTTTCCCAGACAATTCTCTTGGTATATTGAAGTGATAAGTGTTCGTCAGATAATACATCGCTGGTATATTATCCCTAGCAAGTTATCTTATCATAAGCGATATATCATGTGGTTGTTCTTATGGGGGATCCTCTACATGATATTCCATGATCTAATGTTTCTTAATAATTTCATTTTAAGGAACCAGGTTGGTGGGAGCCTTATCAATTTTCGGACACAGTGGGGGTGGCTTAGAAGATGAGCGTGGCCCTAGGCCATCCTATAGTGGAGAAAGAATATCACTCATTATCGATGTAGTGACCGATGTGTCTGACTCCTTTTTGAGTGCCTCCACATAAGAGGTATTTCTCATATTTCTTCTAGCAAGGGAAGGAACTTCTTTTTAGAATGTATTTTGTTTGCGAGGAGGACCTTTGCAAGTGGTGTTGCGATGGCGAGGACTACCTTTGCAACTTGATGCCCAACAGTGGGAATTTTCTGGATGGTGTGTACCCTGAGGAGGACTATTAGAGTGGGTTGTAGCATTGGGAGGACCTTATTTATTCTTTATTTCACTATGGGGAGGGCCTTCACAACAAATATCATTGTTGGGAGGGCCTTCACAATGATCGTAACCATGGTAAGGACTACCATCATGACTTGATACCGGGATACAGGGAGAATTTCTATAGTGTACATTTTGGGGAGGGAATTTAGGATGTATTGAAATGAGGGGGGACCTTCTTGATTCTTTGAGTAACTATGGGGAGTACCTTCATTGCAACAGTCATTATGGGGAGGTCCTTTCCAATGGCCATCATCATGGTGAGGACTGCCATCATGACTTGATGTTCGACTATAGGGAGAAGCATATCTACAATGTATACCCTGGGGAAAACCTTCAGGGGGAGAGATAGTAAGAGGACGACCTTCTTTCTATATGATATTCATGACATGTAGTGGGATACCCCAACGTGCATCATTTGATTGGCTCTTGTGATCAATCATTCTTGACCCACGGAGTAATCCCTCATGGGTGCTCTGTGGAGGACCTTCAGAGCTCCTGGTAGTGACATTATGGGGAGGACATTCACAACTGCTACTGCCACATCCATAATTTAGAAATGGGATGATAATGTCTTGAGCCTTTGTTGATATATTCTTGAGGGTGTCAAGAACCTCTGCTTCTAATAGAGTAGGATCATACATGTGCTCTTCATTTTCTTGTTTTTTTTGTCGCTTTTCATTTTTGGGAGCTCTATTGTGGGTAACTGAGGCCATCTACTCTTGGTAATGGCCTTCATATATAGTTCCCTATCTTATTGGGTCCCATTATGTTGTCAGGATACATCAAAGAGAATATTTATTTTTGGAAGGTTTATATTCCTGCCCTGGAGTAGCCACCACATTGGACCAGCATCCCCCATTTGGAACGAGTATTTGTTCCCGATCCAGTTGTCAGTATGTTACGGTATATTGTCATCGACCCTCCTGGACTAGAGTAGGGACACATAACTACTCTAGAGTGAATAACTCATTTTGTGAGTTAGCCATTCTATTTGAGGAAATCCGGTCATGGGCCCAATTTATTGCCTTTGCCGCCGATATAATGATATCTTGTCATGTTTGAAGGATATGGTCTGGAATCGATGTCTTATCTTCAATAACATCCAGTATGTGACAAGATACATCGTTGGCTGGAATAGGTATGAAGGCCTATTCTGATGTCGGAGCAGGAGTTTGTGCCTGCTCCGGTTCTCCATGAGTTTCCAGTAGATACTGGTGGTTCGCCTATACCAGTACGGAGGAATGAGCCTGTCACCGGTTGTCTTTTCTGTTTTCCATAACATTTGGATGGAAGGGTTGTTGTGCATTGGAAGATATCTGCATCTTCCTGTAGATTTCCTCTCTATTTTCATGGTGGGGCTAGAGAGAATTAGCAGGAATGTGCATATGCTCACATTGTGCAACCCCATATCTGTGGTGTGATTTAGTGGAGAGGGTAGAGTTGTATATCTGCTCGTGGGCTGTAGCTGCGTTAGAATGGAGAAGATGCTCTTAAGGAACTAGGTTTATATCATGTTTTTTGTTATATATTCTCCTCCCTTGGTGGGTGTCCCGAGGGGCCTGGGTCTCCTATACTTTGGAAGGTGCCCTCAGCATAAGGTCCTCTTCGGTGAGTGGAGGCTTGGTCGTTTGGTGTCGGCGGCAATGCTCTTTGGTGGGGGCCCATGGGTAGGACCCTTGTGCATGTAAAATCAAGTTGTCATTAATGGATTAATATTCCTCTCTAAGGTAAGTGAGGTACTCATTTTCACATTCCAGGGGTAGGCTACCAAAATGGTTAGAGATGACCACTGGGGCCACCTTGTCATGGGGTGCCGGTAGTGGCTGAAGAGGTGGTTGGCATACCATTACAGACAGGAAGGATTGTCTTTCATCCTCCAGCATGGGGAGAGTACTATTTTTTGGTACTCTATGATCAACGTACTTAATACCCAACATTGAAGACGTTGGGTATGTGAAGGGGTATAGATCGTCGTTGAGGCCCTCACCGCCTACGGGATCGCTGATGTGCATGTCTGCATGGGTCGCTGGGATGTCATTTGGATCTAAGGTCCCTCTGCAGGAACCTGTAATATACCTATATGACATACAGACCATAAAACATCATCCAAGTATAATTATTTTAAACATATGCATATTTGGTAATTCATCTTGGCCCTCTTCCCGTTTTCTTTTTCTACAAGGCAAAGGGGCCTAAGTGGGGTGAGACCGCCACCTTGGTTAAGGATTCACATCCGGTTCAAAAATTTTGTTCCGCCTCCAAGGTGGAACGATTTTCACATACTGGGGTTAAAAAAATGGTACAATGTGTAGAATCCTTTTATCTTTTATCATTTAGGGTAGAACCACCACCTAGTTAAGGATTCACGTCGGGTTCACCATTTTTTTCTACCTTCGAGGTGGCACATTTATGGCCGGTGCGGAAATGGATCGATGATGATCACCAACCATCCATTTTTCTATATAAATTGGTTCTCATTGAATTAACCCTTCCTTTTTTTGACATGTTAGACATCATTATCCTTCATAGAAGGTCGAATTAGCCCTGTGTAAACTGTTGGTACCCACGGGTGAATTCCTGGGGGTCAAGCGCTCGCGCAATCAACCCCTCTCGGATGTAACTTAATCGGATGGTCTCTAATGAGTTTATTCATGAATCCAAGAATTACCAAAGGCCCTGGTATCCATGATTCCTGGACCTTCTTTCTAAAGGCAAGCACTCATCGGCTGAAGATTTTTCCAATGACACTTCAAGACTCCTTGGTCAAGAGGATGGAGGGTAAGGCTCACCGCACCCTTCGGGGGGAGGATTTTTTCCTTTTCTCGGACTCTATTATAGATTTAAGTCATGTTCATACATTTTTGAATCCTTGGTTTATTCTGGAAGAGTGTGTCCTTGGGATAACCTTAGTTTGCAAGATTGTCGTGAGCATACATATGTTTGATTCTATAGAGGTGATGCTAAATTTAGCCATATTATAAGGCACTCTAGAGTTTATCATCATCTATGTGGGTGGAAGGTGACTTGATGTTGGGATCGTGTCCATATGGAGGGATTCCTACGTATCATTGGAGAGGAATCAGAACCCACATAGTTCGGATCATGTGGGGATCACACATGGAGCTACCCATTTGGAAAACTGAATTGGGTGGACCCATTATGGATGGGAACCATTTTGAGCTCGAGCCTTCTGGTAGGTGCCCTACCTATCTTGGTTTCATCGGGAATAAAGGTTCTCATAGTTTAGATGGTGTGGGGATTATGCATGGAAGCTACCCATTTGATAGACATGATTGGGTGGGCCCTTTTGGGATGGGTACCCTTTTGAGCTTAGACCTTCTTGTAGGCGTCCTATGTATCTTGTTTTGATCAGGAATGAGAGTTCTCGCAGTACAGATCATGTGATGATTTTTTAATCCTCAAAAACCTCTAAGACCATGTGAGTAATGCTCGGTGAGAGAAATAAGAGGATTTGGAATATTAAACAACACACATTCCTCCTCCCCAATTGGTGGGGGAAGGAGAGTGCACAAGGGAAGAGGTCAGGGAAATGGTGGGTGAGGGCACAGAGCGATGAACCTTTCCATGTGAAATGAAATTAAAGGTCATACAGACTGGCCTTAGAAGATTGGGGACTTTCCTCAGTGGGAGGGTTCCAAAGCATATTCTAGTAAGGGGAGGAGTTCTATCCACATCAAAGAGGGGAGCAAACATAACCCCTTCAACTGATCACTATTCATCATTGAATGGAAAAAGAAAGTGATCACCCTTAATCCCAAGAATAGGGAGGTTCACATCGGCATCCAAAAGTGGAAATCTCGGTTAATATGGGAATGTAGCCTCATAAAAATTCTCTAATCCCGCACCTTTTTTGGAAGGGCCTTTCTTACTCCGCTTACCATTGGTATGTAGACTCAATGGGGAATGCTGATGCACCCAATGACCTGGTCATATGGGTCCAGTGGATTTGGAGGAGGCTTTGTCCTATTGTCGGAGTACTAGTTATCAGAGGGATCATGGAGGACTGGATGTTAATGGAGGGGTGAGGTTATAACTAGAAGGAACAATACGCGAAAACCCCTCATTCCGCATACTGGTTTCTCATGTGGGATGGGGAAGGCTCTACATAACATAGTGGTATGCGGGTTGAAGGGCCATCCACGTACTGGTGTAGTTCACGGGAATGGGTATAGTCTACCTTGTACAAAAGTGGTATGTGTCTTAGTATTCCGCTTTGGGTTATATCCACATATCGATTGGGTACGCGATGCCGAGTTCCTTCTTTGTAGCGGTATGCTACACAAGGCACCATACTAAAGGAGGGTCCGGGGGATTACCATTCATGGTAAATTCATCCATGAGAAGTATTTGGTTTGTTGTTTACTAGTTAGGTTCGTGGTTATATTGTTATTATTCAATTCCCCCATTTTATGGTTCACAGCTAGCTGTATCTACGGAGGATGTGGTCCACGGTTCGTGCTTCGCTGAAGAAACAAGCCAAAAAACCAGAGTGCAATCTTGAAGTCTCTCTCAAACTACATTGTTTTTCATACTCTCTATCTCTCTCCCTCTCCTCCTTCGGTACTATTACTGTGCTCCTTTAATAAATCATTAGAGTGGTCATATCCACTGGGCACACGACACCATTTGTAGAGGCCCATTGAAATAATATTCTGACCCGTGGAAGACTCAGTCAACTGAGGTTTGTAGAGGCTTTGGTTTGCGATGATGGTTCATGGAACCTTTCTTGTTCGCTTTGTCTAAAAATTTATGGGTACGGTATGTGGATAGTCTTCCAGTGTACAACTCCTTTGATGACACGGTTCATGGTTTTTCTTACTCACCAGCCATCACCTTATGGGCCAGTGGTTCGCGGACCGTGTCGTATACCTAGTGGTTCGTAATTCTTCTTCTCTACGTACCTTTCATGTTGATGGTTGTTGGGCCACTTAAAAACCATGAAAACATGAATTCCTTCAAGTTCCTTCAAAGAAATGCAACTAAATTTGAGTCCTTATACCTTTATAGACTAGTAGAAGTGATTAATTCCATTTTCAAAGTAATTGTGGGGGTATTTCTATCCTTGGAAGTGTTTTTAGGACCCTAGAGGGTTAAACATGATTTTATTTCCCTTTGAAATTCCCACTTTTATGTAAACCCAATTTAGGGGAGTTTTTCTATTTCTAGTCTCATGTCATACTTCAAACCTATCAAATGTTTTTTAAATTAAGAATATATTCTAAAAATCTATATTATTTTATAGAAAACATTCATGGTCTAATTCTATTTTTATGTAAATTAATATGATCTTTTATTCTATAAAAATATCACTTATTATTTCATAAAGCTTCACCCAAGTGGTATAATTTTTATTCATTCTTCTCCTAGATCCTTCTAATTAAATATCTATATTGGAATTCAATGATAAATAACTATGTTTTATTCTAAAATATGAACATATAAATGATTTAATTTATGAGTATCTTTGTAATCATTGGATTTATCTTTGAGTTATGCCTTAAATCAAAATTATGAAACCTAATTCATTCTCTTGAGTTTGATCATGTATATAGTTTATATATGATTTCTTTTCCTCATGTGACACAAATAAGTATTATCTTCATTATCTAATTAATGGGACCAAAATTATATATCCCAATAATATATAAGATAAAGATTTATATCTCATGAGATGATATTTATGGACTAGAGAGTGCACCTAATCCACTTTAGGACTTTCTCCACTAGGTATGTTGAACAAGTGATCCACCTAAGCACATTATGATATGTGTTAGGTGGGAAAAAAATTGTATATCCCTTAAATTATTTGGGAAAAAATTAATATCTCATGCGATGTTATGTAAGAGATTATGGAGTAAACCTAATCCATCATGGGACTTTGTACACTAGGTTTGTCAGAATGGGGAGCAAACCTAATCCACCATGGGACTTTTTCCTCTTTATAATTATGGTATTGGGAGTGACCCTTGATTTATATTTATAATTTAATGTCTTATAATTCTACCAAATATTTCATTATTATATGATCTTATCATTTAATTATATTCTTCCTTGTTTTCATGCTTTTGGTTATTTTATTTATGATATCATCTTGTGCCTCTTGACACTCATTTTATTCCTGATTACCCTAATTATTCACTGAACAATCTTTCAAGATAACCCATTTCATTATGTATAATCCCAAGGGTATCTTATGTAATTTTAGTAGATCCATGGGAGTTAGGAGTACTATGTGTAGTTTCAAATAAAAATTATGTTTTTATACTTACAATGATATATTTATGCATGTAATATTTTAAGGACACTAAAACACTCGATCCTCAGTTTTTATTCATTGGAAAATTATATGAGAAATCATTAAATAATAATTGTTTTCGACTTCAGTAGATACATATTATAAACCAACTAAAGAGTCATATTTTTCAAAAATGGTTTTGAAATATGAAAATATATACACATGTTGATCAGGACATAAATGACGTGTTTCCTCATCACACCTAAGATATCAAGGTTGGTATATTAATAAAAATTTTATCATGAGTCATGATTATCTTATGGATAATCTTATATATTTTTTTTATTAATAACTGATAATTTAAATTTCATTGTTGAAATTTATTTAAAGGGGATAATGTAATACTTAGATATTTTTTTATTAATTTTCATTTAAATATCTTGTTTCACATGTAACACCAAACTAGAAAGAAACCAAGATACTTTAAAATTACTTTTTATAAATTTTTACATTATGATATATCCGCTAAATTAGTTCTTGTAAGTAAAAGTAACTAGACTATTAAAACTGTGTAGAAAGGATAAGCAATGTCATCAAGTATTATGAGTCTTCCTTATGAGGATCACCTATCCAATATTATAAATAAGGTGACATCCATAGGTTTTGTTCAAGACCAATCCCAATCCTAACACCAATATTTATGGTTTCCGAAAAAAAAAATTTGAGATAAGTTCAATCTCATTAAAATTTCCTTAACATTCATGCTTGTTATATCACCAACTAGAACTTCCATAGGTTCTTATCTTATCCATAGATCTTACATGAAAATATTTAAGGGATATGTAAGTATTAATTAGGAAGACATAAAAATTTAATTATTAATTTAATAAGTTATTTATATATTTCAAATTTCAACTTTTAAAGAAAAAAATTCATTTTTAATGCCAATGTATTGATAAAATTCAATAAATGTAGATAAATTACTAATAAGATCATTTATGTAATTTTCTAAAAATTGAAATTTTATATCATTTACTTTATGAAAATAAATATATTAAATAAAATATATTTTTTACATGAATAATATATTAACAATAATAAAATTATTAATTGATAGGAAATTAGAATAAGAATAATTAATATTTTTTTAAAATGTTATTTTCCAACAAAAATAGTTTTCATTATATTTTAATATTTCTATTAAAATGATAAATTATAAACATTGAGAATAAAATTTTACTAAATTCAATTAATTTTATTGATTTACAATAGCAATATTATTTTAGTATTTTTGGGGAATATTTTTGAAACAATGATTTGCAGGTGAATAGTGAAAATACTAATTTTGAAAAGACATTCACTTTTTTATGAAATTTTTATAATAAAATAATTATTTTAAAATTTAAGAAAATGTTTGAACATATAATTTTTTTAACTATAAATAAAAATAAATCATTATAAATGAAAATGTCAGTTTATAAAACCCATGTTTAACATTTTGAAATCATATGTAGTATAGTACTCCAATGAAAATGATTTTTTTTATTTTTTTATTAACTAAGTATATAAAAAGTGGAATTAGTTTTTTATTTTTTTAAATGAAAAAAAATATTATTTGGATAATTGAAAACTATTTAATGTCATATAAATCAACATTATTGATAATTTTATCTTAATCCTATTTTTATGCATAAGGAAACAGTTTTTTAAAAAAATTACACATTATGTGAGATAATATTAGAATTTATATTTATAACTCAAATAAATGTTATTTGAAAATAGATTTAATATTTGGAATTAGTAGGTTTAAATATTGTAATAATTTCCATTTTATTTGTTGGCATGAAAAGTTCATTACTTAAGTTTTTTTATTAAAAGGTTGGGGCCGAAGCCTCATTTTTGTTATTAAAGCAAAGAAAATACCTCTTTAACTTGGTAGAGGGAGACCCATTACATAGCCCGTAGGCCCAGTGGGAATTTAGCCCATTACATAGCCCGTAGGCCCAAATTTTAGGCCCAAGACCCATTCTGTGAATAGTACTGCTATAGTACCCGCGCTGCTACAGTACCGCACAGTACCCACCACTGCTACAATTCCCCTTCCGCCACTACAGTTCCCCTACCACCGCTACAGTGTCTCCATTGCAATAGTATCTTTCCTACTACAGTAGCGCTATAGTGATGCTACAGTAACCTCCACCCCATGGGTTTTGAACCCCCATTTTTCATGTAGAATTATGAGGTGCTTACAACTAGTTACCACAATAAAAACAAAAATTGGTTAATGTGAATAATATAAGAGTAAAATACTTAAAAACATGTTAATAACATCTGTAGAAATTTATATTTTAGGAATTATAGAATTTATGTGATCCCTACTCCATTATTTTCCATTGTTATATACCCTTGATATCTGATAAAGGAATTTACCTTTTTATATTATTACAAAAATTCATCTCCTCTGCCTCATAAAAGGAAGAATCACCACCCCACCTCAACTCACACCCCAAGACTATTATATTTAAACAAAATATTCCCAAATAGGCTATATGAATCTCAAGATAACACCTCTCAATATATTAATCTAATTTTTAAAGTTGATCATCCAAGGAGTTAGGTAAAACACTCAATTACTCATTTTCCATTTCTTTTCCTTTATTTATTATTATACCTCGTATGAATATAATCTAAACCTATTGTAATAATTACCCCAGTATCATAAATGTATTAAAAAATCATTAATATTATGCGATAACCATTTTCCACCTTCCTCACAACCGTTCGAAAAATAAAAATGTCACTTGTGTGTCGTACAGATAAGTACCTCCACAAGTGATGTAATATATTCTTCATAACTGCATTACATGACTTGTTCAAAAGGGGTATTTAATGAATTAATATTATATTTAAAAATTATTAATTTTCTGAAAATATATACCAATTACTGTGTTCTTTACATTCTATATAAAATGATAATGAAACCTGTATACCTCTGGAATACCACCTCCATGATGCAATGTATTTCATTTTTTATCTATAAATTTTTTATGCATCCAAATATTTTGAAATAGTAGTAAATACATTAAAAAAAATAAAAAAAAATATCATTATACTTTGGTAATATTGATATTTTTCAAGATGAATCTATTTCTTAACCATACTCACTCATCGATTATATCGTGTTCATTTTCGAGGATTTTTAACCACCTACATGAACAATGCTATAAATTTATATCATGGACAACTATTGAAAATTAATGTATTCTATTATTATACATAAATGATAAGATAATATCCATTTTATGTTTTTAAGGGTCATATTAATATTTAACTCATAATTAACTTAATAACTTTTGTTCATAAAAATTACCAAAACAATATCATCAGACATTCCCTTTTCACGAATCATAACTAACATTATCATATAAGAAAATTATAACATTATAAATAATTATTAATAATTTATTATTGAACAAAGGATAATCTAAAAATGATAAACTTGGTATCAATGATTGTGAATCGACATCAGCACTATGAATGCACGGAAAATAAAAATCACTAACATCTAATTATGAAGATAAATTGTTACTAACTAATAAATATATAGTAAATAATTAAAATGAAAAGGTAAAATGGTAGTATATATGTCTAATTTTATGAAATAAGTGATTAATATAAATATTTTTATGATATAATTTATAAAATTTCTTTAATGGAAGTTGAGAGTAAAGGTAATGGGTTTTCTTCACTCAATTTATTTTCTCAATTCATAATGACTACCTTTTGTCTATGGTTTTACATGATGGATTTATTATATTAAATAATGATAATATAATTTATTTTTATCTTATTTTCTAGGGAATTATATGATTTTATTTCTCCCACTATATGGTTTGATGATGTTAGGAATAATTCTCATTCTCTCTAAATAAGATCTTTTTCTTCCATGTATATATTCATTATTCCTTCAAATGTTCTCATTCCTTAATTTAAAATATAAATGGTTTATATTTATATTTTTCCTCAAATATTTTAAATTTAATGATTTATTTCTTTTTTTATAATGTATGTTTCAATACAAATTTTTTAAATGATTTAAAAGCTTTTATTTTCCAAATTGAATATTTTATCACCCAATCTACATTTCATCTAGATATCCATTATGTCATTTCTACTGAGAAAACATTGAATATTATTTTTAAAAGTGAAATTTATCAATATTTTTTACTTAAACGTTTTTAAAACGACATTGAATGTGGCATATAACTGGTTATTTTACATCAATATTAATAGCATTTTTTTAAAACCCTTTTATGGTTTCACTTAAAATTTTTATTTTATATCAAAAGTAATTAAATCCTTTTAAAATTAAATTTCATTTGTAACCTTATAAATTACATATTAAATAAATTTTTTTGATTGACAGTTTAGTTATCAATAAATATAAATCTTTTAGACATTTTATGTGATACCGTTTCCGAAATTTTACGAAGCCCATTTTCTTTATGTGTGTTCTTTATGAAATGATTAATGATTTTTTTTCAATTGGAATCAATATGTATGGGTGATTGATAGGTGGGGTAATATATCTTCCAAAATTATTTGGTTAAATGTTTAAATATCTTGATATATGTATATGTGAGCACAATGAATTTTTCTCACAATCATGGGTGAGAGTGTGTGACTTGTGAAGGTGATGTATATGTGGTTTTAATTATGTTTTTTCCACCAAGAATGGGTGTGGGTGAGTGACTCATAATGGTGATGTTCCCCGTGATTATGTTTTTTCTATTATTAATTTGTATATTATGTTTCCATGAAATGAAAAAAATTTAGGTTATATGCCTATGATTATGTTCTATATATCATGTTTATTATCTCATAAATCAACACTCTTTATCCATGTTATATATTGTTTATTTGAGATTACATGTCCTTTTATGATTACTTATATAAAAATCTTATTATTACAAGTTATTTTAAAAAAGATATTTCTCTATTTCTCATGTTTTCTCATATGATTATGATCTAACCCTTAATAACGTATTGATGAGTTTTAAACTTAATGAGAAATTGAGTTGAAACCTTTATTTATTTTCCATTTCTTAGGCTATGATGTTGAGTATAAGTTATGATATGTCTATAAGGTAGTATAATGTAGCTCAATTTTGGATAAATGATCACAATTACTAGAAAGTGAGTTTCTTAAATAGCTAGTTATCAAAGAAACTAAACATTACATTCATAGGATTGTGTGATTATTTTGATATTTATTTTATATCATATAAAAATTATATAAAATAAAAAATATGATTTTATTGGTTCGACATAGCTCATATAAAATATTGTGTTTAATGAAATTATTTTAGTACCATATTTTAAAGTGAAGGTATGAAGTGCCTCGGTAAAGAAATGGAAATTTTAAAGTGTTTCCACTTAGGGATATGTGCTTTTGGGTTTTTTTTACTTGGTGTGTTGGTACAAGTATATATTTTTTAGTAATCATGAATGGGTTGGATTCTTATTTTGTGTTGTTTAAATCATTCCTCCTAGAATGGTGTTAATGAAAGGTATAAATATTTTATTTTTGAATAAGCCTTTGGGATAATCCTATCATTTTATGAGGGTGGTCCTTTTAGTGGTGGGAAGTGAGTGGACAAAAAATGGAGTGGAATGTGTCATTTCTACATCTAATAATTTATCAATATGCCTTGTAGAATTATCCAATACAAAATTTATATAGTGGAATTATCTCAAGACCATAGATATGGATAATCCATTGTGTTCTTGATCCCTATTTTAGTGGATTTATTGGTGAATCCTTTTCGTACTTATTTCACGGTTCAATATAGAGTGTCCTTGATTGTTCATAATTTTTTTTCTACGATCTAGTGAAAAACCCTAGGTATTCACTAATTGGTGTTTGTGAGCTCTTGGAGCGTGTTTGGAGTGATCGTTCAGTTCACCATTAGTTTTTCCATATAAAAATGGTATGTGATGAGTTTTTTGTTGTGATCTATATTGGGAGACAGTCTATTTTGGGACTCATGATTGAGGATCTTAGAGTAGTTATGGTTTTGAGTTGACCTTTTTTGTGTGTATAATTTTGGTTTCCTTGTAGATTTATATTGGGTGAGTGGGGGTCATTTTGATATTTTCTTACATATATATATTTTTGTGTTTCCCATTTCTCATGCATGTTGTAGGCCATGAGTTGAGTTTGGTTTGGTTTTCAATATGTGGAGAATACATGGCTAGGTTAATGGGTAACAGGTATGTTTTAATTATTTAATTTTTTACATTGGGTTTTAGTGGGTTTAGATTTAATCTTAGGATTTACATGAGATAGATCTCCATGATATTAAACCCAAGTTACCACTAATGCAGTTACATAGACCAAGGTTGCAGACATGTAACATTTTATAGGGGCACATTTCAAGTTTATTTTATTCATTGGTTTTTTTGTATATGATGGTTTTGATGAGTTGGTTTATGTGGTCTTTGAATATTCTATGGTTCTGGGGATTTTGGTTAGATTCATTAGGTTAAAATTCATTTATATAATTTGAGGTAGTTTCTTAATGGTTGGTCCTGATTGGTGTAATTTTATGGATTCCTTTTTTTTATATTTGGATTCATGATTTTTTAATTCCACTTATTTCCAGGAGGATTACCATTTTCCACCATTTTATATTAATTCCAAATGTTTGGGAGACCTATGTTTGGTCTCAGTTATTTAGAGATTTTATTTAATGGTTATAGAATAGAGTTTTCATGAGGTTGTTGGGTTTTGGTAGAGGAGTTTTATGGATATTTTTTGGGATGATTAATTATTAGTGTATCTATTATTTTAATATATTCCCATTTGTTTACCTGATCTCTCCCACCACTTTTTTTGGGGTGGGTAGATTTTATGGTTTTGCTTTCCTTTTCTATTACATAGGAATTGAGAGGGGAAGAAAGTGAAATGATATGGATATTTGAGACACCTAAAAATCATCATTATTTTATATTTTATATTATATGGGTGTATTTTAAATTAAATGTAGTTTCATGATAAAAACATTAGAGTTTTTGTAAATTTAATTTTGTAGCATGGTTAGTGTGCATGTATTAGAGGAAACTATATTTAATTTACAGAATATGGGCATTTCTAGTACATTTTTTATTTCATGGTCAGTTTTCATTAGTAGAATATGGTTTGGGGAAAACTGTGTATGTTTTCTATAGAAACCATGTGTGTCCCATTGTGCTTGGGGAAGTCGAACAAGGCTTGCACATGGTTAGGGGAAATAATGTGAGATAACTAGGATCAATGTTGTAGTTTAAAATAGTGGGTTTTTTAAAGTTTGAACATGTTTTGGTAAAATTTTTGTATAAATAATAAATTTTTTTTGTTCTTATAAATCGTGATCTACATTGTTAGTGCTTGTTTTCCCAAAACATGTGGCCTAACCATGCGGAAAACCCAACTTAATAAAAATGAATTTTTAATTTTTTCCATACTCAATTTTAGCAATTTGAACATATCATGTCCTCTCATTTTATTTGGTTGTGGATGTGGAGTGTATGGGATATTATTCCCTCCCTTATCCATAGTTCCCAAGACACTTTTCCTTCTCATTCAAGTTGGTTTCACAAGGTAATTTTTGTAGGTTCCGGACATAGCAGAATCGCAGGATTGGCGCATACCCAACTTTGGAAATTTCCACAATCAATGATTAATATGGGATCAATACAACGATGAACTCCAGTATCCACAAAATTGAATCAAGGATAAAATACAAAGGAGAGAACCCAAAACTGAGAAGATAGTATTGATATATTTTGTTTGTAATTAATTTAATTAAATTATAGAATTACCTCTAAGGTGATTCTTTCTTCATTGATGCATCCGACCATGGGTCTGAGGTGCGCCTTTGTTGCGCTGTAGAATCCAAGGATAGGAATACTCTCTTTATGATCCACATGTGCTCCACATTTATCTAGAAATAATTGAAGGAGTCTCTGGGTGCTATAACAGAAGGTCCTAGCGCTTGCGATGTCTGCCTTCGATCACTTTGAGAATAACTTCCAAAACATTCTCCCTGATCCAGTGGAAGAGGATCTCTCTTGTTCTTGGGATAATTCTTAAATAGTGAATAGTTCTCTAGGCTTAAGAGATTTTCTCCAAGACTGATGGGCAAACAATTATTGGTTACTAGGTGGAATGACCCCTTGTAATATATAATGAATAATAACATAAAAGAGAATTTAATTCACTAGGTAATAGTAAATAATTAGAATAGTTGACATTAATTAATTTATTATTCCATCTGAAAAAAACCCATATCATATAATAATAGATATTATATTATTTCCATGAAATGTTATTAACAAATTTAATTCACTAGGTAATAATAAATAATTAGCACATGTGTCGTTACTTAATTTATTATTCCATGTAAAAACCTCATGTGAAATAGTAATAGTAGTGCTATTAATTCCATATCATGTGCTCAACTTTCTCGTTATATTTAAATATTATTTAACCGAATAATATTTAATATTATTGCTCACAAGACTCATAACTTGGTCTGCCAATCCTCCTCAATATTTACTAGGCCTTAAATAATGACTATTTATATATTAAATAAATGTGAATACATTATTCGCAGATAAATAAATATTTAATATGCAATATATTTTCTCGAATAACGAGTGATTAAATAAATGTGATCAGGAATAATTGAATAATTATTAAACCACAACTGCGAATAATATTTATTAAACTTGTTAAATAAATAAATTATTTAGTTGAGATACTAGATACACTTAGTGTGTTTCCCTCTAGACCACTTTCTCATTGTCATTAGGTTGTCTTGCCTAAAGTCTAAGATTACTATCTTGCAATGCGTCAAGGAACCAAAAAGAAACATGTTGTTGTTGCAATGACATGTCACCTCATATGAATACTTACCGTGTAATATAATCCCTTTTTTCTGATATCTTTAATCAAGTAGGTTTCATGAAAGTCTCATCAACCCATGTGCTTGATTTCTCATACTTTGAATTCCCAAAATTGAAATTTCCTTGAGAACACCATGGCAATGGATTTAGTTAGGCTATATCATTTCCATAAAAGGGCCTGAGATATCTACTTCCATTGAAGTGACAAATAACTTCTCCCATTATTCATTAATGTAGTATTACTTGTGACACACCCAACATATCCCACCTCGGCACGAACATATGTCATCAAAGTTTTTGTCAATACATCTAAGTGTGTGAGTCGTAATACCCATTAATACTAATTTTAAATTCTATGTACAAATACACACATCTAAATATTGGAACATCCAATGACACTTATGAATGTGGATTTCCTACTTGTGGGTCTTGTTCTAATAATATCCTCCTAGATATTACCTAGGGAACACATCATGAGAATGTGCCTCATATTTTCATGATTCCCTCTGATATCCTATATCATTTTTGTCCCTTCGAATGATATCATATGGACATATAACATATATTCAATAATAATGTCATGGAACTTCTAAGTTCTCATCATAGCAGAGATCCTCTGTGACCATTTAGTGCGACAAATATTCTTAGGATATTATCACATAATATGTCACGCAGAAGAAAAATCATAATGTGATAAGGAGTTTATAAATATTCATCCAACGAATACTGATTTATCATAAAGTACAATGAAGTTGGTTTCTAAGGAACTAAATCCAATAGACTCCCAATTTCAATAGATCTAATTGATAATAACTTTCAATCCACTAGCTCTCACATGATATTCAATATTCTACTGAGAAAGCACTTTTAGTAAATGTGTCCACCACATTCAATTCCATGGACACTCTACTCCCTACAACTTCACCCCTTTGATAGACATCCCTCAAGAGGTGATACATTCAATGTATGTGATCTGTTAATTTATGTGACCTTGTCCCTTTTACAATATTCTCTCCTACAGTATAATCACAATACAATGTAATGAGATCTTTACTACTATGCACCAAATCAATCTCTTGGACAAGGTTCTTAATCTAAACGGCATCCTTGGATTCATCAGAAGATGCTAAATATTTAGAATTCATTATAGAATCAATGAAAGCTAGATTCTTTGAACTCTTCAATCTCACATCTTCTTTGTTGAGACAGAAAACATATCCGGATTGTGAGTTTAGATCATTCATATCTATCTAAAAACCAATATCAGCATAACCTCTAATGTCAAGATCCACATCTCTTCCATACACTGGGAATATATCTCTGGTTATATTTTGATACACATGTATAGTGTTGATAGAATTCCAATGTTGTTCCTTGTGATCTTCTTGATATCTTCCTACCATGCTCAGTGCATAGGAAACATCAAGTATAGTTCATAACATGGAATACATTATAGATCCTATCACTGAAGCGTATGTAATATTACTCAATATATCTTTCTCTTATTAGGTATAAGGATAAATTTTAATAGAATAATGTAATCTATTTAACACTAGTACCAATCCCCTCTTGTATTGTTCCATATTAAACATCTTTAGTATTTGGTAAATGTATGACTTTGACTTTGTCGAAGTAGCCTCTCGGATTTGTCACAAAAGATCTTGATTCTTAGAATTTAGGTTCTTCCCCTAATTCCTTCATGGAAAATCACTTGTTCAACCAGTCCTTAACTGACTATAAGACTGATATGTCATTTACAATAAGAAATATGTTTTCAAAATACACTTCTATGATAATGACCACATTCCCATTAAACAACTTGTAAATACATGGATCACATTCATTCTTAATGGAACCAATTTATCTTATGGCTTCGTCGAATCAAATGTTCCATGACCTAGATTCTTTCTTTAATTTATAAATGGATCTATTCAACTTGCATACCCCTTTAAAATAACCTCGTGTCACAAACCCTTCTATTTGTGTCATAAAGACATCTTTCTAAAGGTTCTCGTTAATGAATTTAGTTTTGACATCCATATTATTAATCTCATAATCATGGAATGATTATAAGGAAAGTATGAGTCTTATGGATTTAAATAGGGAAACTGGAAAACAAGTTTCATCACAGTCAATTCCTTGAAGTTGTTAAAAACCCTTATCCACTAACCTTTCTCTATAGGTGTTAAAATAATCTTCCATGTCTAGTTTATTATTGAATACAAATTTACACCTAACTATATTTAAATAAACTAGTGCATCAACCTGAACCCAAACTTGATTCTGATACATCGAATCCATCTTCGAATTCATACCTTCTAAGATTTATACTAATTCTTTATAAGAGATAGGTTCATCATTGTCCAGAAATAATTAGTCATCATCATCCGTGACAAGGAAACCATATCAATATAGTTCCCTTACCTCTCGTGTACTCCTATGTAGTACTTTTGGTATAGTAACTACCTCTTCAATAGAGACCTGTGGAACTTGTTCCCGCAAAAACTCATGTGTATATTGAGGATCAACTTCTTTGAAGTAAGTCTTTCTTCCACGATCCTTTTTGGGGATGTGATCCCTCTCATGAAATATAGCTTGTCATGAATCAGTCACATTATTTTCTAAGGGGTTTTATAGGTATTAACCCTTTGTTTCCTTGGGATACCTTATAAAGATACACTTCTTGCCTAGGGGTGCTAGTTTGTTTCTTAATAAAGACTTAACAAGCGCCTTTCATCCCCATGACGATGTATGCGAAAAACTAGGTTTCTTTTCACTACACAGCTTGAAGAGAATACCATTTTCCACCTTAGTTGGTAATTAGTTTAATTTTTATACCATAGTTTTCAATGGATATCACCAAAAGGAAAATGGAACATCTGTATGACTCATCATCAACCATACTATGTCTAAAAAGGTAAAATTGATCACTTCACTAACACTATTCCAATGTGGTGTATAATGTGGAGTGAGTTGAGATAGAATCCCAGACTCCCATAAAAGGTCGATGAACTCTTAGTTAAATATATTCTCCACATCGATCCGGTTAATGCTTATTTATCTTATTACCAATCTGATTATCTACTTTATTCTTGAACTCCTTGAATTTATCAAAGGGAATAGAATTATACCTCATTAAGTAGACATATCCATATCTACTCAAGTCATCAGTAAAAGTAATGAAATAATAATATCTACATCGAGCTTCTATTAATAATTTTCTACATGCATTAATGTTTACCAATCCTAGAATCTCTATGGCCCTTTTACCTTGTCCACCAACTTGTGGTTTGGTCATTTTTCCTTATAAACAAGCATGACATCTATCAAGTGTTTTTAGCTTAGAAGAGTCTAAATAACCAACTTAACATATATTTTTCAAACAATTTTTATTCACATGACTGAGATGGTGATGCCACAACTAGGTGTTGTATGTGTCATGTGAACTTGGTTCATTATCAATTACCAACACATAATTATTATAATTTAATACATAATTACCATTATTTAAATGTGACATACCATAACATAAGTTGTCCTTATAAAAGTAACCACATTTATTTCCAAACATGAAAATAAATCCATATGTATCTAAACTCGATAAATAAATTATTTTCTTGGTAATAATAGGTACTTAATAACATCCCTTGACAAGAGCATCCATCCTTGCACAATTTCTAGCTCACAAATCCACCTCTCCTCTACCAATTTTCTAGAATCTACTTGGTTCCTACATTTGAGTAAATATGTGAGCCCTACAAGCTATATCTAATACTTAATGTTTAGAAATGGAAAGATTCCACTTGATAACGGAAACACCTTTGGCTTCTCATTGCCTCTCAGTGGAGTTTCTATTCGAGTGGCATAACATGCCACATGAAAAGCATACTACATCCTTTTCCTTCCCCTGCCTCTAGATCTTATTCTTCTTTGTAGGACGGTGCTCGGAGGATTTAGATTGTTTATAAATATATGGCCTTTTTTCATTGTCCTTCATCTTCCTCTTCACCATAGCGACTGTGGGTTTTTTACACCCCAGGACCTTATCAACATGGCTAATTAGGGTAATATGCTTCGATATACTCTTCTCAGTATTGATCATATTATAAATCATAATAAAACTTGATAAGGTCTTAGGTAGTGATGATAGTATGAGATCTGTATGAAACTCATCTAAGAATTTAATTCCTAAGATGTTGCAAGTCACAATGTAGCCGATATTCTTGATTACGTGTGGTCCAACTGGTGCAGATTCTCCAAGCATAGTAGTTAATAAATCCTTGGAGATCTAATACCTCTCCAATCTCACTTTCTCTTAATAAATATCCCAAAGGTGAGACGTCATGTAATAATCATCAATTTCCTTATGTTACTTCAAGAGATCATTGGTCGTCGATGATATCATGAGGCACTAAAAATCTATAGCGGTTTCAGATTTTTCTTGTCCACAGAGAGTTCTTCATCACTCGCCTCATTTCTAGGTGTAACTTGTAAAGGCTCTTCCAACACATAAAGTTTCCACTCATGGGGAATGATAACCCGAAGGTTCTTTTTCCACTCCTTGAAATTAGTGCCGGTGTAAATGTTTTTCTTCTTGAGTATGGATCAAAATGATATGTTTGATGTGATTTTGATTGTTGTTTCTAAAAATTATTGTGAACACTATTTTAGTACTCTATCTGGAAAAATATATACAAACAAATAAATTTATATTTATTAGTCTACCACTATTTTGTTGAAACCCAGTAGCCATCACCATTGGATTCAAAATATCCAACTGCTTGGACATTATAGCAGCATAGATCCATATTCCCCTCAGCATTACCCCAACTAGGTTTGGTTAATAAACGTGAAAATTTTTAGGTATGAATTCCAAATTTCAACTGTGTTAACTCACAGCTCCTTGATCTATTGAGTGGACCCCTCAATCCCAAAATCCATAATTTTGGATTTTCTCAACCTTTTTCTATTAGTTACACCTGGTCCTATTAGGGAAGTTAAACCTTCATGTAAACTAAGATATGTCAACCTAAAAGCTCAAATTATAATTTCTTGATAATTGTATGTACCCCAATTAGGATTGGTCAAGGAATTTGTGCTATGGTATGATTCTAATCGAAGTAATGGATGGCTATATCGACTTAAAATTTAATTGAATGATTTTATCCTTTATACGTAATTTATCAGTTATTATCATTTCAAATGCTTGTTAATGATCATTGGTATGTACGAATGTGATTAACCGTGTATAGATAATATTTACGCATAGGCCATTTTTATTTTAGTTCCATCTTGTATGATTGTTAGTTCATTAATTATGAGATTGTGTCAAACATACATAATGAATAACCATAAAACTAACAGAAATAAAATAAATGGAATGATCATAAGCTTTACTATTGGGTAATATATCTATCGGTTGATAAACTAACCCTAGCCTAGAGTAGAAACACTGTGAACCATTTAAGGTTTGTTTTTACGTATTTCCACCTATCCACCTTTGTATCTCCTTGGATTGGATTCATATTGGCTCTTAACTCTAACCACCTACACTATCTTGGGAGCTCCATCCATTACATATTCTTTTAACTCACATGTATGTGAGGGGAAAAAGGGGGTTTACATAAAAAACCATGGGCATGCAGACCCTATATATTAATGAGGAGAAGGCACGCAGGACAACAATTTTCAATTAATAAATAAATTTCAAATGAAGAAATCACATAAAGAGGTCTGTTCTAGCTCATAATCATCCACATACATGAAACGAGTTATGCATTTAATAATACTATAATTAAATTATTTAATAATTCTTATTAAGATAATTTATACTCGAATCAATTGATCATTATCTTTAATTAATCAATCCTTTTTTATCTTAATCATTTTTTTGAATTTCCTTGAGACTCTCATCCATAACCTTTTACATAACTTCTACCTTGGAAGCAACACAGTGAATACACATCCAAAAATACCTAGCATGTATTTATACATTTATAAAATTTATTCATTTATGACATATAGCATGCATGCAGAATTATAATTGTAATAAATCACATACATGATGTGTAGATCTTTAAACATTTCATATAAGTTAATTAAATATATATATATATATATGAAACACCTATCACATGTTGTTCCCAAGATTTACGCCCAAAATAATGTACATGTCTCAAGGGTTACTTATTATAGTAATAAAATTTTAAATCTATATAATTTGGAAACATGACACAGAACGTATATCCAACTACATGGAATGTACCCTCCTCAGGGTCCATCCGAAGTACACATATGGGGAAATGGCATGTGGGGTGTACTTTAGAAATCTTCAGAGTATATAGTGTATCCAGTGGGCCACATGCCATGTAGACTCTAGGTTACACCCTCACCAACTAGGAAAGCCATATATGGGATACACAACTTGACCAAAAACCGAAGGGGCTACACGCCATGTCCAATGGTCCACATGATGTGTATTCTAGTGGAACTTGCACCAGTCTGTCCTGGTCCACACGTTGTGTAAGAATTAACCTCACCATGTGTCATTAATGCACATAGATTAAATAATTTCCAAATTACTCATGATGTATTGAACACAAATACACGACATGTAGATCCAACTACACGATGTGTATTTTTGTGGTATACAGATAGAACTTTTGATGCCTCCTGATGAGATCCTCAATTTAATTTTAATCATAAAATTATTCAATTTTGTTAGATCTACGAGAAATGATAAGGGATGAAAAAATCTCAAAATTCATATTAAAATAATGATTAAACATGAATTGACAAACTAAATTATTAAAGCATAAATAATCAACGAATTATTTAAATAATTATAAATTAAAATATGACCCCTATGATACCGCTTATATGTTCTGACCATAGTGGAAGCGCAGGATTGGCATGTACCAAAATTTTCATATTGACACAATCAATGCCTAATATGGATTAAATATGATGATGAATGGCAGTATCCATAGAATTGAATCAAGGATAAAAGAAAAATGAAATAACCCATAAACAATTAGAGAGGATCCACATATTTTGTTTAGAATTAATTTAATTAAATTATAGAATTACCTCTAAGGTGATTCTTTCTTCATTGATGCGTCTGACCACAGGTCTGAGGTGTGGCTTTGTTATGATATAGAATCTAAGGATAATAATCCTCTAGCGGTGATCCACACATGCCCCACTTATCTCTGAGCGTCGTTGAAAGAGTATTCAGGTTCTAACATGGAAGATCCTTGCGCTTGTGATTTCCACCTTTGATCACCTTGAGAATTGTTTCTAAAGCATTATCCTTGATCTATTGGAGGACGACCTCTCTTATTCTTGAGAGCATTCATGGAGAGGGAATATTTCTCTTTTATCAAGAGCTTTTCTCTAAGGATGTTTTGCACACAACGATTAGTTTCCCAGTGGAATGACCCCTTAGATTATATATTGAATAATAACATAATGTGGAATTTAATTTACTAGTTAATAATAAAAAATTTGCATAGGTTCCGTTCATTTATTTTTCTAGGTGAAAAACCTCATGTCAAATAATAATAGCAATGCTATTATTTCAATGAAATGTGATAAATGAATTTAATTCCCAAGGTAATAATAAATAATTATCATAGGTTTTGTTACATAATTTATTATTCCATGAGAAAACCCCATGTTAAATAATAATATCAATGTTATTATTTACATGACATGTGCTTAAAATTAAAGTTATATTCAAATATTAAATAACCAAATAATATTTAATATTATTTCTCCCCGAACCTATAACTTGGTCCGTCAATCCTCCTCAAAATTAACTGGGCCTTGAATAATGACTATTTATTTATTAAATAAATATAAATGAATTTTCACTAATAAATAAATATTTTGTCAGTAATATATTCTTTTTAATAACTAGAAATGAAATAAACATGATCAGAAATAAATGAATAATTATTAAACCACAACTGGGAATAATATTTATTCAACATGTTAAATAAATAAATTATTTAGCTGTGATACTGGTTATACTTAGTGTGTGACACTCTAGGTATCTTTCTCATTAGTATTTGGAAGGCTTTCCTGAAGTCGACCATTACTATCTGAAAATGGGTTAAGCCACCCCAAATAAAGATGTTTATGTCGCAATGACATGTCACCTCATACGAATTATTACCGTGTAATATAATCCCTTTGTCCTGATATCTCTAATTAAACGGGTTGCAAGAAATTTCCATCAACCCATGTGATCGATTTCTCATTCTTTGACTTCTCAGAATTGAAATTTATTAGGGAAGACCATGCCCATGGATTTAGTTAGGCTATACCTTTTCTATCAAAGGGATTGAGATATCTACTTTTTTATAAGTGACAAATCCATTCTCTCATTATTCATTAATGCAGTATTACTCGTGACATACCCAACATATCCTACCCCACCATGAACAGTTGTCTTCAAGATTTTCATCATTAAATCTAAGTGCATGGGTATAAATAACCATTGATAATAATCTTAAAGTCTACGGACAAATACAAAATTCTAAATATAGGAATATCGAATGAAACATATAAATGTGGATTTCCTACTAGTGGGTCTTGTTCTCATAATATCCTCTTGGATATTATTAAGGGGGCACACCATGTTAAGGTGCCTCAAAGTTTCATGAGTTCCCACCCCTGATAGCTTGTATCATTTGTGTCCTTTAAAATGATATCATCTATCCATAGAACACATATTCAATAACAGTGTCATGACACTTTTATGTTCTCATCATAGTAGGGATTCACAATGACCATTTAATTTAATGGATATTTTTAGGACAATATCACATTATATGTCACACAGAAAAACAATCATGATGTGATAAAGAGTTTATAAATATTCATCCAATGAAAACAAGTTTATCATAAAGTATAATGAATTTGGTTTCTAGGGCACATACTCCAACAATTTTCTTCATCACTCTACTTATATTCTACCTTTACTCTATACCATATATTATCTTTATCTTATTAAACCTATCCACTATGCTTGTTGGGATTAGGGTTCAGGAGAGTTAAATAATATGGATTTGGTTTTTTAGGCTTTGTAGATGATGGTTCCTTTATTGGTTGTGCATTATCTATTTAAGGTGATGAAGTGTTTCCACTTGAGATGATGTTGGTGTTTTTATGAGATTACTTTTTATTATATGTATGATATTATTAGATATTTTAAAATGTGTTGTTTTCAAATAATTTCTATATGTTTTATCAATAAGTAGTTAGAAAATAGTTTTCAATTGGTTTCTAGATTTGGCGTGGACTTTTCGCATACCAAGTGATTGTGAAAATGAATGATTGTCACATCAAAAAGAATTTAAGTGTTTCAGATTAGTGTTTGAAACCATATGTTTTTTAAAATGGGATTTCATATTTCAAAAATTTCTTTTTTGAAAGAAGGATTTTGGTATGATTTAATATTTTTTAAGAACCTTTGTTCGTCATAGATATGTCATTTTTTATAGAATTTCCATGTGAAAGAGTCATTTTCAAATGGTTTATAATGGATGTTCTCATAATTGAGTTTATATGATTATTGAATGGATTAGCATTACAAGCATGATATTAAAATCCCCATTTTAACTTTATAAAAGGATTTGATTTAAAACAATACCATCATTGTTGATAGTTATTTTTTATGTTATGTTTATTATATATGTGACCTCATAGTGGTTGTCCATTTTTAATAATTATGTATGGTTGTAATGTGGGGTAGTTTAATGTAAGGTGTTGGATGTGAGATTCTGTTTATCAATTTTTTTAAATAATTATTTATTTGATGATCTTATGATCCTTTGGTTTTATCACCACATTTTGTTGATGTCATGGTAACCATAAATAGATAAGTATAATGTATGGACGCATATTACCATAGATTAGTGGGGATAGGATAGCTAGTTCCCTAGGAATGTTACACTCTCATAGGGTATTATTTTGAACTAGTTGACCTAAAATGGTGATGGGATGGATGTTATGGATTTACATAGGGGTCCAGTAGATAAAGATAGGTATGATAAAACATGTACAATATCATTCATGTTAGACCCTAGGGAGTTTTCATTGACACTTAAATCATTTTAAGGATGACTTTGAGGATCTAGAGGCACACACCTTGTCTGAATCCCCTATATTTATATTCAGTTATATGGAAACATTGCAATGTTGTAGGTTTTTTCATTTTTCACCATTAATATCTTGGTACCTTTTGTGTTTATTCCTATTTTTATTATGGTTCCAATTTACTTTTAAATTGATTAATAAATGGTTTAGAAATGGTGTTTTCATTAAAAAATAGTGAAGCTTGTTTTCAAAATGGTATTTGAGAAACGTTTTTGGAAATTAAGAAGAAACAATTGGATTAATTTAAAATTTAAGGATCTTATTTTTATTCTTTTAAGGATATTTCAAAAGAAATCTTTGATTTATTAATTGGGTTTAAAACTACATTTTTATGTTGGATTACTCACACATGTTTCTAAAGGATTTATAATTTATGGGTTTGAAAAAACGGTATTAAATGTCATATTTGATTTAATCATAATTTATCTTGTAAAAACTTTTTTATAGATAAGTTTAAAAGTAGAATTTACGTAATGTAGTTTGAATGGAACTATATTGACTATTTGATGATATCCCATTGGGCATGTTATACTCACACCCTATATATAGACTAGTGTGTCTATAGCTCTTATTTTTTCTCACAGGTTCCCATTATTTTATCCCATTCAATGATTATTTTTTTGGTCTAAGGATGGGTGGTTTGGGATATAGTGAGTTACCGGGGATCATGTGGGGGTCCCATTAGCACTGTTTGGGTTGCATTTTGTTTGTATTTTTGGATATTGTATCATCTAATTTTACATGATGTATTATATCTTTTTTCATTACACATTCACTAACTATATTTTATTTTAGTGATCCATTTGTTTGGTTTATTTGTATTTTTAATGTATTATGAAATTTTTTTCATTCCTATTTATTTCTATATCCTTATTTTATATTTTTGGATGCACTCTATTATGATAGTTCATTCCAGTATCTCAACAGTTTTATTGGTTTTTATTTTTTTAGTTTAGTTCGAAATCATTCCCATGTGTTTATTATTGATAAATATAAAATAGTTCTTATCCCATTGGGAACTGGAATTCCCTTTGGCAGTAGTGGAAATTTTTATTAGGTACTAGTTTGATGGTTGTTCGAGAGATTTTATTACATTTTTTTCAGTTCTTATTATTTACACAGAATTATTGATAGAATATAGCTTCAAAAATTTATTATATCATTTTATTCATTAATTATTTACCAAACATTTAGGAGGCTCTGATATATCTTGGTCTTTATCCTGTGTGAATTCTTCCTTGAATCACTTGTTTTACTATCATTTCACTGAAAAGAATTAGAAAATTTTAATAGAAAAAAAAAATACAAGTATTTTGTAATTATTAAAACTTGTTATCCAAGTATATGATAATTTTGGTATTTGGAGGATGGATAAATGATATTGTTTTTTGTATGAATTATAAGTATATGGGTAAAATTATGTGATTTCTTTAATAGAGTCATTTCGTAGTATAGTGATGACTAAGGTATGTGTTTGAGGTGTTTTATTATTATTTTTCTTACTCTTTTCTTTATATCATTGCGAGAGTTTATATGGAATATATATTTAATAAGTTTTTTGTATATATTTTATCAAGAAATTTATTTATTAAATAATATCTTATTGATAAATTAAATATCATTGAGGTGAAAAAATATTATACCATGATTTATGTTTTTATCCTCATCAATTATTAACAATCACTAATGATTTGAGGTATCATTTCTGATATCCTTATTATTATTTGGTTTCATAACACTATTTTTTTCTTTATAATCATAGTGTGTTAATAAATTATGATATTTATATTTAACTATGTATTTTGAATGACCTATTTGGTCTATCCCAAATTTAGAAATTTTGTGTTTTTTTGGTCTCATAAAAAATTCATTTTAATATCCTTATTTATGAATTATTATTTTTTATCTATCCATAAACAACACACCCGAAGAGATTTAGGCATTCATAAGAAGAAATCCCATATTTACATCATTTTTCAAGAATTTTAAATTTTTTGGACAATAAAATGAAAATTAGTTAGGAGGAAAATTTATATTACACTGAAAATTAAAATTTATTAGGTAATTTAGAGTATGAAAACATGCATATAAATATTAATCTATTGTTTTTATCAATTATTTAAATATAAATATTTTTATAGTTTTTTAAATTTTTATTTTATTTAATAATCCTTCATATTTATAATCTTTAATAAAATCATTATAGAAGAACCGATCTTATTATAAATCTTTAATTTCCAACCAATTTTATTTTCAACAAGGGTACCTATTATTTTCAAACATTAAAGATCTATAATTTCTCATTTGTAATATAAATTCTCATTTTTATAAAGTGGTCATCAATAATATAGAGGATATAATTTCTATCTCCATGTGATGATACATTAAATAGACCTCACAATTTATAATGTACATAATCTAATGGTTACTTTGAAAATTTATTTTTTATATTAATTTAAACCCTTTATTATTTTACAAAAATAAGATCTTACTAAAAAACATGTTTTTTGGGAGTTATATATTTATGTATACCGTTTTTTTAATCAGAAGGATAAATTTTTTAGTAACATAGTTGATCCACCCTTGTCAAAAAATGTTTCATATCCTTGTTTATTATTAATATCATGTTATTTTTCATATCTTTTTTCCAAAAAGTTTCATATAACCAATCATAAAAGTCAGAAAAACCATAGTAATTTTAATAAATTAAATAGATTAAATTTCTCTTCAGTTTTGGGAACCATTTCACTTCTTATAGATTGTTATTAATTCATAATGTATTTGCATCATAATTATTAAAATTCTATCACTAATGATTTATTATTAAAAATGACCACACAACCCTCGTATTCTTTTTCAACTATCTTAATACACTCATTCATGGGGTTGTATATGAAATGATCACCATGAATTTATAACTCATATATTTTCTAAAATAGAATCTGATTCATTTAAAACATCTACACACTCGTATCATTACATATTAGTTAAAAAGATCATTTTCTACTTAATTTTTATTTTATTTAACTGTCCTTTAATTGTGTTATTTTTTTTAATTACTATACTATTGGAATAAAAAACATGTGATAGCTTATAATTTTTATACATTCTCCTCATATTATTATAATGACATGTTCGTGTATAGTTTTTATAATTAAACCCTCTCCTTAGACTCTACCCAAACCCATGTTGTAGCTCTCTATATATATGGATTTATTGTATTTCTATAGAGTTGGGGTTTATACCATACACCATAATACCTTTTTAGAATTGGTAAGAAGTGTTTAAATATGGTGGTAATATGATGTGTTTTTTATTATCATATATTTCTATGTAAATATATAATGATTAAAATGTTACCTTGTTAAATTGATTAGAATGTTACCTTATTTGAATTTTGAAATGCATTTAGAATATATACATTATAGTTTTCTTATTTAATGTACCTACTAAAAACATAAAAATATTATAATTTTATAATTTTATAAGAGTGGTTATAGTCGAGGAATCCCAAATTACTTCCCTACAAAATTTGATCCCTATGGATGTGATTATTACATTATATTCATTTTATGGAAATTCATGCGGTACATCCATAATGCTGGGGGAAATAATTTTTTATCTCTATAGAGTTCATCATGTAAACCATATTCTATCATTAGTGATACCATTTAAATTATCCATAAATTAAAACCATTTTGGATGTAAAATGTATATATATTATATTGTTCATATTTCATCTTGAATTAAACTGCAATTAATAAAAATTTGTAGGTCTATGAAATATTTTTATTTCTAAATATAATTTTGTTATCAAATTTTCACCCAAATAATTTGATTTTAATTGATTTAATAAAAATTCAATCATTATTTAAACTATAGATCATAAAAAGATTAATTTAAAAACTTGTAATTTATCATTACTACTAATGACTCAAAATAAAATCAAGTTATTTCATGGAAGATTCTAAATAGTTGTAGCATTCATAAACTAATTTTATATTTTCATACTTCCAATAACTTAATCCTTGTTTTTTTGAGAAAAATGTAAAAATCACATAATAATCCCAAATATAACATAAACATTTACTTGGTTTTGTATTAAAGTAAAAAATACACAATTGTTGAAAGCCTATAATCACTAAAAATAAATAATAATTGATTATATAATAAATTATAGAGTTCATTTTGTTAAAAAAACCAATAAATCATTATCATCCAATGTAAATGACTTGGCATCCAACTATAATATAGGTCTCACAAATGAAATAATAACAATTATTATTATAGATAATTCAAAAGGAAATCAAAGGGTAAAAAGAACAATATGTATATATAAGGTTAGGAGTGGACCCATAATGATCTCCTAGATATTTCACATCCCCCATATTGAAACATTCTTTCTCTATTGAGGCACAAAATCCCATAAAACTCTATATTTTATTCCTCTTTTATTCTACTCATTGGGATCATTCTGTCTCTCAAGATTTATGGATGATAAAATGAACAATGAATGAGTTATAGAATCCCAAATCTAACTACCAAGAATGATATTAATTAGTAGAACATTATGGTTCATATAGATTTGGTTATTGATATGAGTTATATATAATTGTTATTATATCTTAATATTCATCTTATGTTGAACATGTTTCCAATAATATCCAATGCTTATTCCCTTACCAAGTTAAGTGGAACTCATTCCATATTTTGTACATTATATCGAGTTAGTATACTATTTAGTGGGTAATTCTTCCTTCTCATTTGACTATTATAATTAATACATGGTTAGATATGGGTTGATGTTAGTTGGACGGGGAAATACATAATTTATGAAACCAAATAGATACATTCTTTATCAACACCATTTCTTAAAAAAATAGAACCTCACATGTACCTCATCATATTTGGAGACTATGAAATATGTGTCACCTCAATCCTATCCTTAATATATTTGGGACCTATGACTAACATAAAAAGGATATATACCCATGTAAGGGGAAATTTTAATCTATAAAATCATGTAACATACACAAATGCATCCATCATATTGGATAAACATATGAAAAATGTAAAACAACTACATACTACTACTAATATATATATGAATACATAAATCACAATAAACAAACTTATAAAATCATTATGAAGATTAAAAATTCTAAATTAATTTATATGGAAATTACCTAGATTAAAATAGTGTTAATAAACTTTCATGGAACCACAACCAACAACTATATCGAAAAACTAGGATCGATCACCTCTAAGTCTACCACCACACTCACCAAGATCACCTAAACTGTGTGATATGTTTTCACATCCATGGGAACATCATCAACTAAGTGTCCATGTAGAGATAAGTATAAAAATACCTAGTATGAAATACTAAGAGATAAATGATACCTAGTTTAGACATCTGTATATATAATAAAAAAATCAAATCATAATATTATGTTATGAACTAAACACCACCCAAAGGTTATCTCAAATTCAAGGAATGAACTTGTAGTCTATCCCATCATATGAAATTTATAAAAAATCTCACTAAATTACAAGATCACAAAGGTATACATGCCAAAAAATTATTAGGACCATAATATTTTCCATTATAGAAATATTTTTATATGATCATTAATAAGAACACATATACATTGAGAAATATAATAAAATATGGAAAAATTATTGATCAAACAAGACTCAGGTATTTCTAACCCCATATATCATCATAAATGATCACATGGAGGGTCATTTTTTGATTGATTGTATCAGTTAGAATAAAAACCTCCACACCTCAATCTAATCATAACTCATGGCCACGAGGATCTCTCATCTTGATGTTTAAGTCATTCTAAAATCCATAATGAGTTAATGGTCCATGATAATGATATCATTGAAATAATAGTAAAATATCAAGGAATCACTCATCAACCTATGTTAACTAATTTTATATATAGAATAAATTTAGAAGCTTAAAACTCATATATTAGCCATATTAACAATAGAACAATATATTTTATGAGTGTTTGTTATAGATCTAATGTCGATTTATAGTTACAAGGGTGACTAGAAGTTTGAATCTATCCAGTCACATAGGTTGTATTCTATAATAAAAAGTATTACCTATACAATTAATAGTCATTTCAATGGAATGACTCACTACTATAGAGAGAGGATGGTAGACGGGAAGTGGGACTCTCCCCCAAGGCATGATGAAGATGAAAAACCCTAGGGTTGTTGCCAATTGTGATCCCACACTTCCTCAGTTTCAGGAAGCTCCCTTATTCTAGAGAAAACACATCGGCAGATTCGTCCCTATCTCTTGATGATGATCCTCGCACATGTGCATATGTGAGGATGATGATGATGTCGGTCTAGCAAACGGACTTGGCTTCTAGATCTAATGTGGAATAAGAAACTACAGACTCCTAAATGTCCTTGGCATCCAGTTCTTCTATGGAACACAAAAATCTAGACCTGGGAAAGGCCTTGGCATCTATTTCTATTGTGGAACACAAAAATCCAGACTCACGAATTGCCTTAGATTCTGGTTCTATGGTGGATGATGAAAAGGTGAGACCTACGACCTATAATATAGTGTTGGGATCTTGTTTTTCTACTTGATCCGTAAAATAGGGACCTTTTACATCACATCTGGTTTTGGGTTCTTGCGTGGTGGCCGGATCTAATTCACAATTATCTAGGGTCCATAGACCTGTCATCTAGGAAACTCTCCATGACCGGAAGGAAATAGAATGGTTCAAATTGAATCCACTGAAGGAGGCAATGAAACATAATGGAGGAACATATTAGGATTCTACTAAATGTAGTGAAGACTTAAAATCTAGTGGAACTAGGGATATTAATTTTCTAAAGTATTCATCTCTGGGAAGAATACTTCTCAAGGGTTTGTCAGCCCATGTTGAAGCTAATCTTGCGGCGTTTAAAAAAATAATAAGAAGTAGAAACAATTCCCGTATTTCACCTATTATTTTACCTAATGGTGAAAAAATAGAAGCTTGATGATATGGTCAAAAGGATCTCAATTCTATTGGGTTTCTCCAATTGGAAATGTGTCTCTCTTGGACGTGGTTTTTTTCACTATTTTTTCCTTTCAGAGGAACTTAAGCTTTGAGCATGGGACATGGGCTTGAAATAACTAAAACCTGTATGGATTCACTTACATGTGAATAGACTTTGGACTTCAATGCCTCACACGCTTGAAATACATTTTTTTAGGTTTGGGTACATCTATATGGGCTTAATTGGGTTTAATGCCACTTTAAGATATTGCATAATATATGCGCATAAATTGGGACTCCTATCCATCTCGATAAGGATACTGAGGATGTTTTGTTTGGGAATTATCCTAGGATGCTAGTGGAGATTGATCTTAGATCCACATTGATTGACATGGTAACCCTTTTGGATCCCTCTGATAACATTCAAATCGATGTTGAGTTTAAAAAAACATGTTTTATATTCTCAATGCATGGTTTTCAGGAACTCTTTGGAACAATGTCATAATAAAATCCTATGTGAGGGTTATGGGTTGATATTTCATCCAATACAACTATGTCGAAAGAGGTCAAATATCAAATATAAAGACATTCCAAAAAAAGTTTCTCATGATAATCCCTCGGAGGAGATAACTAAGATCTGTGATTCCCAAGATGATAAGGGTATGGAGATGATGGTAAAGGATCGATCAAGCGATTAAACTAATGTTGATGCCTCCACTTCTAGATTCAAACAGAAAACATAGGCTGCCATTTTCTCATAAGAGATCAATTTCACTGATTCATATTTTCCTAGAAATGGAAAAAATTTCATCATGTAGCAATATCAGCCTCAAGCTAAAGGAAATGACATTAATGTGTTGGTTGAACAAGTCAATGAGAAAGAGATTCAGAAAGAGGTTTATCAATAACATTATTGTAAAAAAATGGACCCTTCAGGTAAGAGTAAAGTTAGAAAAAATTGGGAAGTTCCACTTACTTCCAAAATTATTTGTGCTCTATTGAAGCTTGTTATAACAACCCAAACTTTACATATATTGTTATTACTTCAGAATTGAAGCACACTTATTACAACATATAACAAAACTAGGAAAGGACTGTATGACTATAGAGTCTTTAGAAACTGGGAAACATAAACAACTGGTTCATAAATCATCTACACTGTCTCCCTTTTATTTTATAATATCTAGAGTCCCTTTTGGAATATCTTACTTAATATCCTTATTCCTGACCTGGGGAAAAGAAAACATACAAAAGGGTGAGCTCAAATGCTCAGTAAGGGTAAACAAAAGAAATATCAATCACATCATATTCCTAAGAACATATCATTTTGGAAATCTTAACCTGCAAAAGAGATCATAATTTCATAACATGGGATAAATCATAGTAGTAAAATGTAATCCCAATAATCATAACATAAAACATGAAAATTTTTGGCATACACACATAATCACAGATAATCATTTCTTGGTATTCAAGACTCATATCCAAGACTATCTTAGCAGACAAAGTCCATTTCTGAACTGAGTTCACTCCTCATTCTAGTACTGTTTCACTGAATCGGTTTAACCTGCCATTCCAGCCATGTCTATCTCATGGGATATAAATCTTTACCCAATTCATTGGAGGGAGATATAGGTCCCACCCATCTCATAATGAAACCATTCATATGTGTGCAACAAAATCATTAGTCATACATCATAGCATAACCCATGTAATTAAAATTGGAATCTTAAACATCATGTCATCATAACATAATCCATATAAGATAAAAGTACATCATAAAAATACATTCATCATAACATAATCAAATCAATGTAAAAATAGGGATAGAAACAGAACCCTATATTATCTTAGATGGAAAATAATTTTGATAAAACACTTGAACTCCATTCTTGAATAAAATATCCTTTCTACTTCAAAAACATTTTTCCATTAATAAAATGTCATACAATTTTAAACTAAAATAATTAGATTAAAAATAAACATGAAAACTTGTAAAATAATCTTCATGGAAATAATTTTCTATGAATACATTCATGTCGTATAAGGTAAAAATACATTCTTCTCATACTTTGGCCGGAAAAGTTAAAAAGTACCTCATACGAAAAACGACAAAAGATTCCTTTCATATCATTTACTAAAAACTCCCCGAAGGGTAAAATTGGACTTAAAAAATTGTATAAGAATATAAATATTACATATTGAGGAAACATGGATGTGGATGATAAATATTCCCCAGTAAATTCTGAAGTATAAACAATCTCGAATAAAAATTTAGATTGCGAGATTTTCCTTTACCTTAGGTCCGATTTGCTTCGTAAGTGTATGAACATCCTGTATAATGATTTAAATAATGTTATTGACTTATTATAGAATCATAATTTTTTTTATGATATCATATATGGTTATATTCTTAGCTTCTTGTAAGTAATATTTCATTACTACTTGTTATTCGGGTGTTTATTACTTTTTGTTCTTATGCGTGTTTTGTCGAATAAATTTTTATTATTCTTTTTAGGTTATAGATAACTCATTTACAGAATGGTATTATTGTAATATATATCATATTCATTCATTCAATTCAGTTATATAATCATTATGCAATGAAGATCATGTAGAATGAGTCGCATCACATCGTGGAGACGATATTCTGTACGTACGCACGAGCAATGATATCGTTCCTATGATCATGGAATTGTATTGAAGTGTATGTATACTATTTCAGAATCAATATCACTTCAAAATAATTATATATAGTTATTCTTTACACCATTATACCCATCAAAGTAAGGTGGTGGTGGAAAATAGATTACACCACGGCGTGGAGACGGTATTTCGTACGTACGCACGCGCAATGATTTCATTTTCCGTAGGATGGATAGATGGTGAAATAGGGTTGTTTCATACTTATAATAAAATATCAGTATATTAGTGATACTTATGCTATTACTTCATAATGAAAAAAATAAAGATGAAAAAGTGGAAGAAGAAATAAAGTTTAAATAATCGGTTACGGACATTACCTCTTTTTTGAAGCACCTCTTTGAGACCTCCTTTTAGGGCACTAAAATTGGTCTTTGAAGAAGACCAGGACCTCTAGGATGTTTCTATGGAAGTGGAGAAGAGAAATTGTCAGGGGTTGGCCGATATTGAAGGCTCAAAGTGGTGTAAGGAAGAGAGGGATGAGGTTCCCTTTTATAAGGGAGGAGAGGGGT
Source organism: Viscum album (assembly GCA_963277665.1). Lineage (NCBI taxonomy): Eukaryota > Viridiplantae > Streptophyta > Magnoliopsida > Santalales > Viscaceae > Viscum > Viscum album. The sequence continues at coordinate 982,242,678 of OY728126.1, forward strand.
ACCTTAGGAAAAACTAAAAATATTATTTTATTATAAAGTCATATTCGGTTTTTAATAGCTCCAAACTGATTTATTTATAAGATAAGGTGGGGATGGGTCGAAATAATCTCATCAAATAGAATTTAGACAAGTTTAGGTTTCTATTTTAACCTTATCATTTAGATTTAACTTTAAGTTAGATAATTTAACTTTTAACGTGTCTTCTTGTTTTCTTACACTATAAGGTTAATAAACATACTATAACAAGCCAAAAAAACCCCAAGTTGTTTATTATTAATATATATAACCTTATCTAAGTCATTCTTCCGAACCTTAGATTTTTAGGAATAAAATAACAATTAATAATATAATATTTGTTTTAAAAACTATTTTATGTCAATTTTGACACTATTTGGTAATTGATTTTTGTGAAAATAATAATAGAAATATTAGTTCAAAAAAAGTTAATTAAATCAGTGATAATATTTAATATTAACCTAGAAAATTATTTTAATTCATAAAAAGTCTCAAATAACATTATTTGGGTATTTATAACATCAATTATATCAATATTTCATTTATAAGATAATTACTGCATCATCATTGTGTCATACATAAATTAAATTATTTAATGTCTAAAAATTACAAATAAAATACCATTATGTGGTAAATAGTTTTAGATTTCTAATTAATATTTATAGTTGAATTTATCTTATGTATAATCCTATATTAAAAAATGATTTATTTATTAAAATTTGATTTTAACTATTTTAACCTTTCATTAAATAAATTAATAATAAATGTCCTAATCTAATCTATGTGGGCCTAAATTGTTTTATTTTATTACTAAGGTTGTTATTGGTCGAATTACACTTATCCAATAAAATTAGGACATGTGTTAGGGTAATAATAATATCATTCTTACCCTTAATTACCCTATTTACTTTTAACCGTGGTAAAAAAAGTAAAACATTACTATTCACCAAAAAATTATTTTCATCCCATTGAACGACATTTTAGTCCTTGATATTAACCGTGTCTCTCAGATTTTCAAAATTCCATCCACAGAAGTGGTAAAATTATGTTTTATGTGAATTTGAAAATTCTCCTAGGAGGTGGGTAAAAGACGGTGAAAATTTCAATAAAATTTTTATATATCTAAAATTATTATAAAATGACTCCAATGAGTTGCATTGAACTTATATAGGTATTATGTATCAATTTTTACCTGAAATAAATTTAAATAAAATAAATAATTATTTAAATAAAATGTCGGTTTTTAAATAGTAACCTAGTGTTTTCACTATTCATCTAAAATTGAAAGTTTTCAGAAAAATACCAAAATTTCACCCTAGGAAAGTTTCGATATTCCGAATCCAAAAATGAAGTCCATTTTGAAAAATAAAAGTTACAAAATTTCAAAAAGTGGTTATTACTATTCATAACGGATAGTTTTAATAATATTTTAGTAGCATATCATTTTTTAGTGAAACTCGGTATTGCGTACGACACAAGCTATCGAGGAAGGTCGCGATTGCGTGTAAAGCAATCCAATATAGTGTTGTGTGTAGTGAAAGATTCATTTGATGATTTATATAACATAAAAATAGAATATTTCTCAAAAAAGTCTCGGGTGTTACATTCTACCCCCCTTAAAATGAATTTTGCCCTCAAAATTCGTCACTTTGTAATAAATAGATGAGGATACCACTCCCTCATCATATCCTTAGGCTCCCATGTAGCTTATTCTAATTAGTGGTTCCTCCTTAAAACTTTCACCAAGCGAGTGGTCTTGTTCCGTAGGAATTTTTCTCTACGATCCAGAATCTCTATCGGCTATTCTTCATAAGAAAGATCTTGCCCCAACGGTACAACTTCTGAGCTGAGTACATGTGAAGGATCAGGTATGTACTTTCTCTGGAGAGATACATGGAACATATCATGAACTTGAAAGAGATTTGGTGGAAGTGCCAATTGGTATTCTACCTTACCCACATGATCCAGTATTTTGAAAGGACCAATATACCTAGGCCTCGGCTTTCCCTTCTTTCCAAATCTCATTACTCTCTTCCAAGGAGATATTCGTAAGAACACTTTATCACCCACTTCAAACTCTAGGTCTTTTCTTTGGTTGTCGGCATAACTTTTTTGTCGACTCTAAGCTGATCTTATGTGTAGTTGAATCGATCAGATCATTTCTTCCATCTCATCAAGAAGATCAGGTCCTAATAGCTTTATTTCCCCAACTTCATCCCAGCAAGTTGGAGTCCTGCATTTCTTTCCATAGAGAGCTTCATAAGAAGCCATTTGAATACTGGAGTGAAATCTATTATTATAAGATAATTCTACCAAAGGTAGGTGTTGATCCCAACCACCTTTGAAATCCATAGAGCAAGCTCTCAATATATCTTCTAGAGTTTGAATTTTCCTCTCACAATGACCGTCTGTCTGAGGATGATAAGTAGTGCTGAAACTCAACTATTTATCCAGAGTGTGCTAAAGACTTCGCCAGAACTTTGAGGTAAATCATGGATCCCGATCAGATATAATGGAATGTGGTACTCCATGCAATCTTACCACTTCCAATACATATATCCTGGCAAGCTGATCTAGAGAGAAATCCTCTCTAATAGCAATGAAGTGTGTAGACTTTGTAAGACGATCAACTATGACCCAGATAGCATTATTGCCTTTAGATGTTTTAGGAAGTCCGGTGACAAAGTCCATAGTGATGTTTTCCCATTTCCATTCGGGTATGGGTAATGGTTGTAACATCCTCTTAGACTTCTGTCTCTCAGCTTTAACTTGCTGACAAACCCAGCATCGAGAGACATATTCAGCAACATCTCTTTTCATGACATCCCACTAGAAGTACTCTTTCAGGTCCCTATACATCTTTGTGCTTCCAAGATGAATAGAGAATGAAGAACTATGATCCTCATCCAGTAGCTCCTTATTTAATTCTGGGATGGGAGGAACACAAACCCGATTTCTAAACTTTATTATCCCATCACAATAAAGGTTGAATTCATGAACATTTCTCACCTTATTTTGTAATTCTACATCTTCTTTCTGTGCCACTTTAATCTTCACATGCATAGTTGGTTGAACATTCATTTGAGGACGATACGATTTTTCCCATTTCATTATAATTCGAAGATCCATCCTTTGTAAATCCATAAATATTGGTTCTTTTGTGATCCTCATCATGGATAAGCTAGCATGGTCTTGTCGACTTAATGCATCTGCCACCTTGTTTGCTTTCCCAGGGTGGTAATGAATTGAGCAGTCGTAATCCTTAATCTTCTCTAACCAACTTTTTTGGTTCATATTCAGCTCCTTTTTTCTGAAAATATACTTTAAACTTTTATGATCAGTATAAATATCACACCTTTCTCCATAAAGACAATTCCTCCAAATCTTTAATGGAAAGATTACCACAAATAACTCCAAATCATGAGTTTGGTTATTTTGCTCATGGGTTTTCAACTGTCGCGAGGCATAAGCTATCACCTTATCATTTTTCATGAGAACACCTCCTAATCCCTTCTTGGATGCATCATTGTAGATAACAAACCTTTCTCCACTACAAGGAAGTGTGAGTACAGGTGCACTGGATGACCTTATTTTCAACTCCTTGAAATTCTCTTCACATTCCTCCGTCCACACGAACTTAACTCCTTTTCGAGCCAACCGGGTGAGTGGATTAGATAATCGTGAAATATCTTTCACAAAACGTTGATAATAACCATCCAAACCAAGAAAACATCGGATCTCGGTTACTATTGTTGGTCTCGACCATCTTTGGATAACCTCTGTTTTTGCTGGATCCACAAATATCCCCTCTTTTGTGATTATGTGACCCAAAAATGTATCTTTTTAAAGCCAAAATTCACACTTGGTAAATTTGGAATAAAGCTTCTCCTTTCTGAGGGTCTTCAATATAATTATCAAGTGATCTTCATGTTCTTCCTTGCTCTTTGAATGGACAAGAATATCGTCTATAAGGACAACCACAAACTGATCAAGATAGTCTCTAAAGACCGTATTCATCATATTCGTGAAGATAGTAGGGGAATTAGTAAGACTAAATGGCATCACTATAAATTCATAGTGTCCATACCCTGTATGGAAAACCGTCTTTGGTATATCCTCCCTTTTGACCCTTAATTGATGATACCCTGAATGAAGATCAATCTTAGAAAAGTGTTGAGCTCTACATAGTTGGTCAAATAAGTCATCAATGCGTGGGAGAGTATATTTTTCTTGATCGTGATCTTGTTAAGTTCTCGATAATCAATACAGAGTCTCATTGATCCATCTTTCTTCTTAACAAACAGAACAGGTTCTCCCCAAGGTGACACACTAGGGTGTCTGAATACTTTATCAAGATTCTCTTGGAGTTTCTTATTCAATTACTACAAGTCAATTGGGTCCATTCTATAAGAAGTCTTTGAAATAGGCAAAGCACTATGTACGAGTTCTATTGAAAACTCAACTTCATGATTTGGTGGAAGACCTGGCAATTCCTCCGGAAAGACATCGTCAAACTCCCGTACAAAGGGCATATTCTTAATCGTGAGTTTCTCACCAACCATTTGAGATAAATAACCTTCATTTATTGAAATCAAGACCCATAAGATGGATGAAATTTCCCCTGGAAGGTTGTCTTCATCCTTGCATCGATAGACGATCATAGATTGATATGGAATATGAAATGTGACTTCCCTTATTTGGAAATTGATATGAGCTCCATATAAAGAAATCCAATCCATTCCAAGAATCACATCAAATTCCACTATAGTAATGATCACAAGATTTACAGGAATCACTTTCCCACAAACTTCAATCGGAGAAGAATTATAAAATTTTGATGCGATTGTTGTGCCATTAGAGGTTATCACAGCTAACTCAACATCTAATTGGTGAGTTAATATGACGATAACCTTAAAAAATCTTCAGAAATAAAAGAGTGGGTGGATCCAGAATCAAATAAAACATTTTCTACTTTAGAGTGGATGGTAAGTGTACCTTTCTCCACTTTGTTATCGTACTCCACATCGCTGATAGAAATTGCATGTGACTTTCCTTTGTCTTTAGCCTTAAGAGTTTGTTGGCGTTGATCATCATAAAAAACCCTTAGATTAGGGCATTGATTATCATAATTCCCCATTTCATTACACTTGAAACATTTAAGTGTAGGATGTGCACTATGTGTAGCCTTTTATTTGTTCGCATCACTAGACATCTTCTTCCCGTCACTACGGCATTCAAATGCCCGATGACCTTCCTTTCCACATTTGAAACATTTACTTGTCCCATTAGGACAACTCCATCCATGTTTCTTTCCACACATTGAGCGTAAGGGAAAACTCAACTTCTTTTCAGTGTGCTCTTTAGATTTTCCTTTGAATTCCATTTTCCTCTTCTTATCAAACCCATATGACTGATGGGTTACTCCAATCTCCATCTCAACTTTGAGACCACATCAAATGATTTCCTCGTAGCTATTGAAGTCCCTTATGGATAACGCCCTTTGAAGACTTGGTTTTAAGCCACTAAAGAATCGATCGATCTTACTCTCAGGTTGGATAATAATACCAGAAGCGTACCTTGCAAGTCTTGTAGAATTTTCTTCATAGGTACCAACAGATTCATCATTACTTTGCTTTAGATCAAGAAAATCCTTCTCCATGTTTGTTCGAAGAATACGAGGGAAGTATTTATTGGAAAATAAGTTCTTGAACTCGTCCCATTCCATGGACTCAATTTCATATCTTTTCCTCGTATTATTGATAAGATTCCACCATTGATCAGCATCTCCTTCCAAACGATACACGACTAAGATGACATTATCATGTTTAGAACATTGAAGATCTGAAAATATCTTTTCAGTAGTACTGATCCATTGTTCAGAAACTGATGGATCAGTATATAATGACCCATACTTTACATACATTGTTATTACTTCAGATTTTAAGCACACTTATTACAACATATAACAAAACCAGGAAAGGACCATGTAGGTATAGTGTCTTTAGAAACTGGGAATGATAAACAACTATTTCATAAATCATCTACACTATCTCCCTTTTATTTTATCATATCTAGATTCCCTTTTTTCATATCTTACTTAATATCCTTCTTCCTGACCTGGGGAAAAGAAAACATACAAAAGTTTGGGCTCAAATGCTCAGTAAGGGTAAACAAAAGAAATATCAATCATATCATATTCATAAGAACATATCATTTTGGAAATCTTTACATGAAAAAGAGATCATAATTTAATAACATGGGATAAATAATATTAGTGAAATGTAATACCAATAATCATAAAATAAAACATGCAAATTAGTGGAATACACCCATAATCATAGAGAATCATTTCCAAGTAGTCATGACTCATATCCAAGACTATCTTAGCGGACAAAGTCTATTTCTGAACTGAGTTCACTCCTCGTTTCAGTCCTGTTTCACTGAACCGAATTAACCTACCATTCCAGCCATGTCTATATCATGAGATATAAATCTTTACCCAATGCATAGGAGGGAGATATAGGTCCCACCCATCTCATATTGATACCATTCTTATGTGTGCCAAAAAATCATAAATCATACATCATTGCATAACCCATGTAATAAAAATGAGATTCTTAAACATCGTGACATCATACAACAATGCATAAAAGATAAAGGAATTCATAAAAATAATTCCATCACAACATAATCAAATCAATGTAATAATAGGGATAGAAACATAACCCTATATTATCTTAGATGGAAAATAATTTTGATACCACACTTGAACTCCATTCTTGAGGAAAATATCCTTTCTACTTCAAAAAAAAATTCCATTTGTTAACATGTCATACAATTTTAAACTAGAATAAGTTGATTAAAAATAAACTTGAAAACTTGTAAAGGAAGATTCATTGAAATAATTTTCTAAAAATCCATTCATGTTGTATAAGTTAAAAAATCATTCTTCACGTACGTTGGCTGGAAAAGTCAAAAATTACCTCGTATGAAAAACGACAAAAGATTCCTTTCATATCATTTACTAAAAACTTACCGAAGGGTAAAATTGGATTTAAAAAATTGTAGGAGGATATCAATAATATTACATATTGAGTAAACATGTATGTGGAAGATAAATATTCCCCAGTAAATTTTGAAGTATAGACAATCTCGGATAAAAATGAGATTGTGATATTTTCCCTTACCTTAGGTCTGATTTGCTTCTTAAGTGTCCGAACCTCCTGTATAATGATTTAAATAATGTCATTGACTTTTTCCCGAATCATTCTAATTGTTATGATATCATATTTGGTCATATTCATAGATTCTTATTAGTAATATTTCATTGTTACATGTTATTCAGGTGTTTATTGCTTTTTGTTCTTATGCGTGTTTTGTCGAATAAATTCTTATTCTTCCTTCTTAGGTTATAGATACCTCATTTCCAGAATTTTATTAGTGTAATATATGTCATATTCATTCATTCAATTAACTTATATAGTCATTATTCAATGAAGATCATGTAGAACGAGTCGCATCACATCGTAGAGACGGTATTCCGCACGTACGCACGAGCGATGATATGGTTCCCATGATTGTGGAATTGTATTGGAGTGTATGTATACTATTTCAGAATCAATACCACTTTACAATAATAATATATAGTTATTTAGTTTCACCATTATACCCATCCATGTAAGGTGGTGGTGGAAAATAGATTACACCACGGCGTGGAGACGATATTTCGTACGTACGCACACGCAGTGATTTCGTTTTCCGTAGGATGGATAAATGGTGAAATAGGGTTGTTTCATACTTATAATAACATATAATTATATGAGTGATATTGATGTTATTACTTCATAAGGAAACAACCAAAGAAGAAGAAGTGGAAGAAGAAATAAAGTTGAAAGAATCGATAACATACATTACCTCTTCTTTGAAGCACTTCTTTGAGACCTCCTTTTAGGGCACTAAAATTGGTATTTTAAGAATACCAAGACCACTAGGATGTTTCTAGGGAAGTGGATAAGATAATTAGGCAGTTTTTGGCCAAGCCGGAATGCTCAAAGTGGTGTGAGGAAGAGAGGGAGGAGGTGCCTTTTTATAAGGAAGGAGATGGGCACCTTTGGAAAAACTAGAAATATTATTTTATTATAAAGTCATATATGATTTTTAATGTCTCCAAATTGATTTATTTCGAAGATAAGGTTGTTATGGGTAGAACTCCTCTCAACCAATAGAATTAAGAAAAGTTTAGGTTTCTATTTTAACCTTATCATTTAGATTTAACTTTAAGTTAAATACTTTTACTTTTATCGTGTCTTCTTGTTTTCTTACATTATAAGGTTAATAAACATACTATAACAAATAAAAAAACCACAAGTTGATTATTATCAATATATATAAACTTATCTAAGTAATTTGGCCGACCGTTAGATTTTTAGGAATAAAATAACAATTAATAATATAATATTTGTTTTAAAAACTATTTTATGTCAATTTTGACACTATTTTGTAATTGATTTTTTTGAAAATCATAACAGAAATATTAGTTCGAAAAAATTTAATTAAATAAATACTAACATGTCATATTAACCTAGAAAATTATTTTAATTCATAAAGAGTCTCAAATTACATTTATTTGGATATTTTTAACATCAATTATGTCAATATTTCATTAATAAGATAATTACTGCATCATCATTGTGTCATAGATAAATTAAATTATTTAATGTCTAAAAATTACAAATAAAATTTCATTATTTAGGAAATATTTTTATCTTTCTAATGAATATTTATAGTCGAATTTTTCATATGTATAACCCTATATTAAAAATTATTTAGTTATTAAACATTGATTTTAACTATTTTATCCCTTCTTTAAATAAATTAATAATACATGTCCTAATCTAATCGAAGTGGACATAAATGGTCATATGTTATTCCTAAGGTTGTTTTTGGTCGAATTACACTAATCCAATAGAATTAGGACATGTTTTAGGGTAATAATAATATCATTTTTACCCTTAATTACGCTATTTACTTTAAACTGTTGTAAATAAAAGTAAAAAAGTTACTATTCACCAAAAATTATTTTCATCTCATTGAACCACATTTTACTTACTGACATCAACCGTGTCTCTCGGATTTTTTAAATTCCATTCACAAAAGCGGTAAAATTAAATTTTATGTAAATTTTCTAATTCTCCTAGGAGGTGGGTAAAAGACGGTGAAAAGTTTAATAAAATTTTTATATATCTAAAATTATTATAAAATGACTCCAATGAATTGCATTGAACATATATAGGTATTATGTATCAATTTTGACCTAAAATAAAATTAAATAAAATAAATAATTATTTAAATAAAAAGTCAGTTTTTAAATAGTAACCTAGTATTTTCACTATTCATCAAAAATTGAAAGTTTTCAGAAAAATACCAAAATTTCACCCGAGGATAATTTTGATATTCCGAATCTAAAAATGAAGTCCATTTTGAAAAATAAAATTTTAAAAATTTTAAAAATTGGGTATTACTATTCATAACGGCTAGTTTTAATAATATTTTAATAGCATATCGTTGTTTAGTGAAACTCGGTATTATGTATGATGCAAGCTATCGAGGAAGGTCATGATTGCGTGTAAAGCGAGACAAGCTAGTTTTGTTTGAAGTGAAAGATTCCTTTGACGATTTATATAAAATAGAAACAAAATATTTCTCATAAAAGTCTCGGGTGTTACATTCTACCCCCCTTAAAATGAATTTTGCCCTCGAAATTCGTCACTTTGTAACAAACAGATGAGGATACCTCTCCCTCATAATATCCTCAAGCTCCCATGTAGCTTCTTCAAATTGGTGGTTCCCCCATAAAAATTTCACTAAGCGAGTGGTCTTGTTTTGCATGACTTTTTCGCTACGATCCAGATTCTGTATCGGCTGTTCTTCAAAAGAAAGATCTTGCTCCAGCGGTACATCTTTTGAGTTGAGTACATGTGAAGGATCAGGTATGTACATTCTCAGGAGAGATACATGGAACACATTGTGAACTTGAGATAGATTCGGTGGAAGCGCCAATCGGTAAGCTACCTTCCCAACATGATCCAGTATTTCAAAAGGACCGATATACCTAGGGCTCAGCTTTCCCTTCTTTCCAAACCTCATTACTCTTTTCAAAGGAGATATTCGTAAGAACACATTATCACCCACTTCAAACTCTAAGTCTTTTCTTCGGTTATCAGAATAACTTTTTTTGTCGACTCTGAGCTTCTCTTATGTGTTGTTGAATGGATCGGACCTTTTCTGCCATCTCATCAACAAGATCAGGTCCTTATATCTTTCTTTCCCAAACATCATACCAAAAAGTTGGAGTCCTGTATTTATTTCCATAGAGAGCTTCATAAGGAGCCATCTGAATACTGGAGTGAAAGCTATTATTATAAGATAATTCCACCAAATGTAGGTGTTGATCCCAACCACCTTTGAAATCCATAGAGCAAGCTCTCAACATATCTTCTAGAGTTGGAATTGTCCTCTCATACTGACCGTCTGTCTAAGGATGATAAGCTGTGCTGAAACTTAACTATGTATCAAGAGTATACTGAAGACTTCGCCAGAACGTTGAGGTAAACCTCAGATCCCAATCAGATATAATGGAAAGTGGTACTCTATGAAATCTTACCACTTCTTTTACATACATCCTAGAAAGCTAATCTAGAGAGAAATCCTCTCTAATAGCGATAAAGTGTGTAGACTTTGTAAGACGATCAACTATGACCCAGATATCATTATTGCCTTTGGATGTTTTAGGAAGTCCGGTGACAAAGTCCATGGTGATTTTTTCCCATTTCCATTCAGGTATGGGTAATGGTGGTAACATCCCCTTAGACTTCTGTCTCTCAACTTTAACTTGTTGAAAAACCAAGCATCGAGAGACATATTCAGCAACATCTCTTTTCACGCCATCCCACCAGAAGTACTCCTTCGGGTCCCTATACATCTTCATGCTTCCAGGATGAATAGGGGATGAAGAACAATGAGCCTCATCCAGCAGCTCCTTCTTTAATTCGGGGATGGGAGGAACACAAACCCGATTCCTGAAATTTATTATCCCATCACAATCATGGTTGAATTCAAGAACATTTCTCACCTTCTTTTGTAATTCTACATCTTCTTTCTACGCCTCTTTAATCTTCACATGTATAGATGGTTGAACATTCATTTGAGAAAGATACGATTTTCCCCTTTCATTATAATTCCAAGATCCATCCTTTGTAAATCCATAAATATTTGATCTTTTGTGATCCTCATCATGGATAAGCTAGCATGGTCTTGTCGACTTATTGCATCTGCCACCTTGTTTGCTTTCCTAGGGTGGTAATGAATTAAGCAGTCGTAATCCTTAATCAGCTCCAACCATCTTCTTTGGTGCATATTCAGCTCCTTTTGTGTGAAAATATACTTTAAACTTTTATGATCAGTATAAATGTCACACCTTTCTCCATAAAGATCATTCCTCCAAATCTTTAATGCAAATATTACCACATCTAACTCCAAATCATGAGTTGGGTAATTTTTCTCATGGATTTTCAACTGTCGTGAGGCATAAGATATCACCATATCATTTTGCATTAGAACAGACCCCAATCCCTTCTTGGATGCATCACTGTAGATCACAATCCTTTCTCCACTACAAGGCAATGTGAGCACAGGTGCACTGGATAACCTTCTTTTCAACTCCTTGAAATTAACTTTACATTCCTCTGTCCAAACAAACTTAACTCCTTTCCGAGTCAACTTGGTGAGTGGATTAGATAATCATGAAAATTCATTCACAAAACATCGATAATATCTAGACAAACCAAGAAAACATCGGATATCAGTTACTGTTGTTGGTCTCGACCAAATTTCGATAACCTCGGTTTTTGATGGATCCACAGATATCCCCTATTTTGAGTTTATGTAACCCAAAAATGCAACTTTTTGAAGCCAAAATTCACACTTGGTAAATTTGGCATAAAGCTTCTCCTTTCTCAGGGTCTTCAATACATTTCTCAAGTGATCTTTATGTTCTTCCGTGTTCTTTGAATTGAAAAGAATATCGTCTATACAGACTACCACCAACTGATCAATATAGTCTCTAAAGACTATTCATTAGATTCATGAAGATAGCAGGGGCATTAGTAAGACCAAATGGCATCACTATAAATTCATAGTGTCAATACCTTGTACGGAAAGCCGTCTTTTGTATATCCTCCCTTTTGACCCTTAATTGGGGATACCCTGAACAAAGATCAATCTTAGAAAAGTATTGAGCTCCATGTAGTTGGTCAAATAAGTCATCAATGCGTGGAAGATGATATTTTTTCTTGATAGTGATCCTGTTAAGTTCTCGATAATCAATGCAAAGTCTCATTGATCCATCTTTCTTCTTAACAAACAAAATAGGTGCTCCCCAAGGTGATGTACTAGGGCGTATGAATCCTTTATCAAGATTATCTTGGAGTTTCTTCTTCAATTCCTGGAACTCAATTGGGTCCATTCTATAAGGTGTCTTTGAAATAGGCAAAGAACCCGGTACGAGTTCTATTGAAAACACAACTTCACGATTTGGTGGAAGACCCGACAATTCCTCCAGAAAGACATTGTCAAACTCCCATACAATGGGAATATTATTTAATCGTGAGTTTCTCTCCAACCATTTGAGATAAATAACCTGCATTTAGTGGAATCAAGACCCATATGATGGAAGAAATTTCCACTGGAAGGTTATGTTCATCCTTGCATCAATAGACAATCATAGATTGATCTTGAATATGAAATTTGACTTCCCTTCTTTGGAAATTGATATGAGCTCCATATAGAGAATGACAACCCATGCCAAGAATCACATCAAATTCTACTATAGTAAGGGTCACAAGATTTTCAGGAATCACTTTCCCACAAACTTCAATTGGAGAAGAATTATAAACTTTTGATGCTACTGTTGTGCCATTAGGGGTTGTCACAGCTAACTCAACATCTAATTGTTGAGGTAATACAGCGATACCCTTAGAAAATTCTTCAGAAATAAATGAGTGGGTGAACCCAAAATCAAATAAAACATTTTCTAGTTTAGAGTGGATGGTAATTGTACCTTTCACCACTTCTTTATCGTACTTCACATCGCTGATGGAAATTGCATGTGAATTTCCTTTTTCTTTAGCCTTAAGAGTTTTTTGACGTCGATCATCATCAAAAACCCTGGGATTAGGGCATTGATTGGCATAATACCCCATTTCCTTGCACATGTAACATTGATGTGTAGGAGGTACACTCTGTGTAGCCTTTTCATTGTTTGAATAACTAGACATCTTCTTCCCATCATTTCGGCATTCAAATGCCCGATGACCTTCCTTTCCACATTTGAAACATTTACTTGACCCTTTAATATAAATCCCTCCATGTTTCCTTCCACACTTTGAGTATAAGGGAAAACTCATCTTCTTTTCAGCGTCCTCTTGAGATTTTCCTTTGAATTCCATTTTCCTCTTCTTATCAAACCCATATGACTGATGGGTTACTCCAATCTCCATCTCAACTTTGAGAGGACATCGAATGATTTCCTCGTAGCTATTGAAGTCTCTTATGGCTAATGACCTTCAAATAATTGGTTTTTAGCCACTAAATAATCGATCGATCATACTCTCAGGATAGATAATAATACCAGAAGCATACCTTGCAAGTCTTGTAAAATTTACTTCATAGGTACCAACAGATTCATCATCCTTTTGCTTCAGATCAAGAAACTCCTTCTCCATCTTTGTTCAGAGAATACAAGGGAAGTACTTATTGAAAAATAATTTCTTGAACTCTTCCCATTCCTTGGACTCAATTTCATCCCTTTTCCTCGTATTCTTAATAAGATTCCACCATTGATCAGCATCACCTTCCAAACGATATACTGCTAATATTACTTTATCATGTTCAGAACATTGAAGAACTGAAAATATCTTTTCAGTGGTACTGATTCATTATTCAGCCACTAATGGATCAGAAGACCCACTAAATGAAGGTGGATGCTGCCTCATGAAGGATTCAATAGAATGTTGCTCCTTCCTTTACTCGTTTAGAAGTCCTGCATGATTCATAGTTTGATAATGTTGTGTGAGAATAGCTACAAGATTTTGCATTCCATCTCCCATAAAGTTTGGTTGCTCAGAGGAAAATCATTGCATTGCCCGTCGCATTCCACATTAGCATGGTTCCTTTGGGTTCCACCCATTGACTAAAACCAAGAAGAATAGTGTGAGAAACACTAATTATAATAGGTAAAACACATAATCAAGAATAAAATTTCACACTTAAGGTCTTATCATAGGATGTTCATGGCCATTTTTAAAACACTAAGATCATGTTATGTGCTTAGACTTATCCTTAGGGTTCTTACTAAGGATTTCACATCCTACTTTCCAAAGGTTGACTATACCTGTCCTCTGATACCAACTATAACGACCCATACTTTACATACATTGTTATTACTTCAAAATTGAATCACACTTATTACAACATATAACAAAACCAGGAAAGGACCGTGTAGGTATAGTGTCTTTATAAACTGGGAAACATAAACAACTGGTTCATAAATCATCTACACTGGATCCCTTTTATTTTATTATATCTAGAGTCCATTTTGACATATCTTACTTAATATCCTTCTTCCTGACTTGGGGAAAAGAAAATATACAAAAGGGTGATCTCAAATGCTCAGTAAGGGTAAACAGAAGAAATATCAATCACATCATATTCATAAGAACATTTCATTTTGGAAATCTTAACATGCAATAGAGATCATAATTTCATAACATGGGATAAATCATAGTAGTGAAATATAATCCCAATAATCATAACTTAAAACATGAAACTTTTTATCACACACACATAATCATATAGAATCATTTCATAGTAGTCAAGACTCATATCCAAGAGTATCTTAGCGGACAAAGTCCATTTCTGAACCGAGTTCACTCCTCGTTTCAGTCCTGTTTCACTGAACCGGATTAACCTGTCGTTCCAACCATGTATATCTCATGAGATATAAATCTTTACCCAATGCATTGGAGGGATATATAGGTCCCAACCATCTCATAATTATACCATTGTTATGTGTGCCACAAAATCATAAATCATACATCATTGCATAACCCATGTAATAAAAATGGGATTCTTAAACATCGTGACATCATAAAACAATTCATATAAGATAAATGAATTCATAAGAATAATTCCATCACAAAATAATCAAATCAATGTAATAATATGGATAGAAATAGAACCCTATATTATCTTATATGGAAAATAATTTTGATAACACACTTGAACTCCATTCTTGAGAAAAATATCCTTTCTACTTCAAAAACATTTTTCCTTTCCTAACATGTCATACAATTTTAAACTAAAAGAAGTTGGTTAAAAATAAACATGAAAACTTATAAAGGAAGCATCATGGAAATAATGTTCTAAAAATCCATTCATGTCATATAAGTTAAAAAAATCATTCTTCACGTACATTGGCCGGAAAAGTCAAAAAGTACCTCGTATGAAAAATGACAAAAGATTCCTTTCATATATTTTACTAAAAACTCATCAAAGGGTAAAATTTCATTTAAAAAATTTTATGAGGATATAAATAATATTACATATTGAGGAAACATGGATGTGGGTGATAAATATTCCCCAGTAAATTCTGAAGTATAAACAATCTCGGATAAAAATGAGATTGTGAGATTTTCCCTTACCTTAGGTCTGATTTGCTTCGTAAGTGTCTGAACCTCCTGTATAATGATTTAAATAATGTTATTGAAATATTCCAGAATCATACTCATTGTTATGATATCATATGTGGTCATATTATTAGCTTCTTATTAGTAATATTTCATTGTTACTTGTTATTCGGGTGTTTATTACTTTTTGTTCTTATGCGTGTTTTGTCGAATAAATTCTTATTCTTCATTTTAGGTTATAGATACCTCATTTCCAGAATTTTATTAGTGTAATATATATCAAATTCATTAATTCAACTAATTTATATAATCATTATGCAATGACGATCATGTATAACGAGTCGCATCACATCGCGGAGATGGTATTCCATACATACGCACGAGCGATTATATCGTTCCCATGATCGTGGAATTGTATTAGAGTGTATGTATACTATTTCAGAATCAATAAAACTTTAAAATAATAATATATAGTTATTTATTTTCACCATTATACCCATCCATGTAAGGTGGTGGTGGAAAATAGATTACACCACGGCGTGGAGACGGCATTCCGTACGTACGCACGCGCGGTGATTTCATTTTCTGTTGGATGGATAGATGTTGAAATAGGGTTGTTTCATACATATAATAACATATAATTATATGAGTGATACTAATGTTATTACTTCATAATGAAACAACTAAAGAATAAGAAGTGGAAGAAGAAATAAAGTTGAAAGAATCGGTAACGGACATTACCTCTTCTTTGAAGCTCCTCTTTGAGACCTCCTTTTAGGGCACTAAAATTGGTCTTTGAAGAATACCAGGACCTCTAGGATGTTTCTAGGGAAGTGTAGAAGAGAATTTGGCAGTGTTTGGCCGAGCCTGAAGGATCAAAGTGGTGTGTGGAAGAGAGGGAGGAGGTGCCCTTTTATAAGGAAGGAGAGGGACACCTTTGGAAAAACATAAAATATTGTTTTATTATAAAGTCATATTCGGTTTTTAATAGCTCCAAATTGATTTATTTTGAATCTAAGGTGGGTATAGGTCAAAATCCTCTCATACAATAGAATTTAGACAAGTTTAGGTTTCTATTTTAACCTTATCATTTAGATTTAACATTATGTTAAATAATTATACTTTTATCGTGTCTTCTTGTTTTCTTGCACTATAAGGTTAATAATATTACTATAACAAGCCAAACGAACCCAAAGTTGTTTATTATTAATTTAAATAACCTTATCTAAGTCATTTGGCCGAACCATAGATTTCTAGGAATAAAATGACAATTAATAAAATAATATTTGTTTTAAAAACTATTTAATGTCAATTTTGACACTATTTGGTAATTGATTTATGTGAAAATCATAACAGAATGATTAGTTCGAACAAAGTTAATTAAATCCATACTAACATGTCATATTAACCGATAAAATTATTGTAATTCATAAAAAGTCTCAAATTACATTTATTTGGGTATTTATAACATCAATTATGTCAATATTTTATTAATAAGATAATTACTGCATCATCATTGTGTCATAAATAAATTAACTTATTTAATGTCTAAAAATTACAAATAAAATTTCATTATATATTAAATCTTTTTTTCTTTATAATTAATATTTATAGTCAAATTTATCGTATGTATAACCCTATATTAAAAATGATTTAGCTATTAAACATTGATTTTTACTATTTTAACCCTTCTTTAAATAAATTAATAATAAATGTCCTAATCTCATCCAAGTGGGCCTAAATGGTCATATTTTATTCCTAAGGTTGGTTTTGGTCGAATTACACTTATCCAATAGAATTAGGACACGTGTTAGGGTAATTATAATATCATTTTTACCCTTTATTGCCCTATTTACTTTTAACCGTCGTAAATAAAAGTAAAAAAGTTACTAGTCACCAAAAATTATTTTCATCTCATTGAACCACATTTTACTTACTGAAATCAACCGTGTCTCTCGGATTTTTTAAATTCCATTCACAAAAGTGGTAAAATTAAGTTTTATGTAAATTTTCAAATTCTCCTAGAAGGTGGGTAAAAGACGGTGAAAAGTTCAATAAAATTTTCATATATCTAAAATTATTATAAAATGACTCCAATGAATTGCATTGAACTTATATAGGTATTATGTATCAATTTTTACCTAAAATAAATTTAAATAAAATATATAATTATTTAAATAAAATGTTGGTTTTTAAATAGTAACCCAGTGTTTTCACTATTCATCAAAAATTGGATTTTTTCAGAAAAATACCAAAATTTCACCCTAGGATAATTTCGTTATTCTGAACCCAAAAATGAAGTCCATTTTGAAAAATAAAATTTTCAAAATTTCAAAAAGTGGGTATTACTATTCATAACAGCTAGTTTTAATAATATTTTTATAGCATATCGTTGTTTAGTGAATCTCGGTATTGCGTACGGCGCAAGCTATCGAGGAAGGTCGTGATTGCATGTAAAGCAAGCCAAGATAGTTTTGTGGGTAGTGAAAGATTCCTTTTATGATTTATATAAAATAAAAACAAAATATTTCTCATAAAAGTCTTGGGTATTACAAAGTAGACCCGCTGAATGAAGGTGGATGCTGCCTCATTAATGATTCAACAGAATGTTGCTCCTTCCTTTGCTCGTTTGGAAGTCCTGCATGATTCATAGCATGAGAACGTTGTGTGAGCATGGATACAAGATTTTTCATTCCAGCTCCCATAACATTTGGTTTCTCAGGGGGACAATCATTGCATTGCCCGTCGCATTCCTCATTAACACGGTTCCTTCGGGTTCGAGCCATTGACTAAAAACAAGAAGAATAGTGTGAGCAACACTAATTATAATAGGAAAACCACATTATCAAGAATAAAATTTGAAAATTAAGGTCTTATCATAGGTTGTTCATGGCCATTTTTAAAACACTAAGATTGTGTTCTATGCTTAGACTTATCATTATGGTTCTTACTAAGGCTTTCACATCCTAGTTTCCAAAGGTTGACTATACCTTTCCTCTGATACCAACTATAACAACCCATACTTTACATACATTGTTATTACTTCATAATTGAATCACACTTATTACAACATATAACAATACTAGGAAAGGACCGTATAGGTACAGAGTCTTTAGAAACTGGGAAACATAAACAACTGCTTCATAAATCATCTACACTGTCTCCCTTTTATTTTATCATATCTAGAGTCCCTTTTGACATATCTTACTTAATATCCATCTTCTTGACCTGGGGAAAATAAAACATACAAAAGGGTCAGCTCAAATGCTCAGTAAGGGTAAAAAAAGAAATATCAATCACATCATATTCATAAGAACATATCATTTTGGAAATCTTAACCTGCAAAAGAGATCATAATTTCATAACATGAGATAAATCATAGTAGTGAAATGTAATCACAATAATCAAAACATAAAACATGAAACATTGTTTCATACACACATAATCATATAGAATCATTTCTTAGTAGTCAAAACTCATATCCAAGACTATCTTAGCAGACAAAGTCCATTTCTGAACCGAGTTCACTCCTCATTCCAGTCCTGTTTCACTGAACCAGATTAACCTGTCGTTCCAGCCATGTCTATCTAATGAGATATAAATCTTTACCCAATTCATTGGAGGGAGATATAGGTCCCACCCATCTCAAAATTATACCATTCTTATGTGTGCCACAAAATCATAAATCATACATCATAGCATAACCCTTGTAATAAAAATGGGAATCTTAAACATCATGCCATCATAACATAATCCATATAAGATAAAAGGACATCATAAAAATAATTTCTCCATAACATAATAAAATCAATGTAAAAATATGGATAGAAACAGAACCCTATATTATCTTAGATGGAAAATAATTTTGATAAAACACTTGAACTCCATTCTTGAGGAAAATAACTTTTCTACTTCCAAAACATTTTTTTTTCTTAACATGTCATACAATTTTAATATAAAAGAATTTGATTAAAAATAAACTTTAACACTTGTAAAGGAAGCTTCATGTAAATAATGTTCTATGAATCAATTCATGCCGTATAAGTTAAAAAAACATTCTTCTCGTACATTGGCCGTAAAAATTAAAAAGTACCTCATACGAAAAACGACAAAAGATTCCTTTCCTATATTTTACTAAAAACTCACCGAAGGGTAAAATTGGACTTAAAAAATTGTATAAGGATATAAATATTACATATTGCGGAAACATGGGTGTGGATGATAAATATTCCCCAGTAAATTCTGAAGTATAAACAATCTCGGATAAAATTGAGATTACGAGATTTTCCCCTACCATAGGTCATATTTTCTTCATAAGTGTCTGAACCTCCTGTATAATGATTTAAATAATTTTATTGACTTATTACAGAATCATACTTTTTTTATGATATCATATATGGTTATATTCTTAGCTTCTTATTAGTAATATTTCATTACAACTTGTAATTCGGGTGTTTATTACTTTTTGTTCATATGCGTTTTTTTAGAATAAATTCTTATTCTTCTTTTTAGGTTATAGATACCTCATTTTGAGAATGGTATTAGTTTAATATATATCATATTAATTCATTCATTTCATTTATATAATCATTATGCAATGAAGATCATGTAGAACGAGTCACATCACATTGTGGAGACGGTATTCCGTACATACGCACGAGCGATGATATCGTTCCCATGATCATGGAATTGTATTGGAGTGTATGTATACTATTTCAGAATCAATATCACTTTACAATAATTATATATAGTTATTATTTAAACCATTATAACCATCAAAGTAAGGTGGTGGTGGAAAATAGTTTACACCACGGCGTGGAGACGGTATTCTATACGTACACATGTGAGGTGATTTCATTATCCGTAGGATGGATAGATGGTGAAATAGGGTTGTTAAATTTTTATAATAACATATAAGTATATGAGTGATACTGATGTTATTACTTCATAATGAAACAACTAAAGAATAAGAAGTGGAAGAAGAAATAAAGTTGAATGAATCAGTAACAGAATTATCTCTTCTTTGAAGCGCCTCTTTGAGACCTCCTTTTAGGGCACTAAAATTGGTCTTTGAAGAAGACCAGGACCTCTAGGATGTTTCTAGGGAAGTGGAGAAGAGAATTTGGCAGGTTTTGGCTGAGCATGAAGGCTCAATGTGGTGTGAGGAAGAGAGGGAGGAGGTGCCCTTTTATAAGGGAGGAGAGGGGCACCTTTGGAAAAACTAAAAATATTATTTTATTATAAAGACATATTTGGTTTTTAATAGCTCCAAATTAATTTATTTCGAAGATAAGGTGGGTATGGGTCGAAATACTCTAATTCAATAGAATTTATACAAGTTTAGGTACCTATTTTAACCTTATCATTTAGATTTTACTTTAAGTTAGATAATTTAACTTTTACCGTGTCTTCCTGGCTTCTTACACTATAAGGTAAATAAACTTACTATAACAAGTCAAACGAACCCCAAGTAGTTTATTATTAATATATATAACCTTATCTATGTCATTTTTCCAAACCTTAGATTTTTAGTAATAAAATAAAAATTAATAATATAATATTTGTTTTAAAAACTATTTTATGTCAATTTGACACTATTTGGTAATTGATTTTTGTGAAACTCATAACAGAAATATTAGTTCGAAAAAAGTTAATTAAATCAGTACTAATATGTAATATTAACCTATAAAATTATTGGAACTCATAAAAAGTCTCAAATTACCTTTATTTGGGTATTTATAACATCAATTACATTAATATTTCATTAATAAGATAATTACTGCATCATCATTGTGTCATACATATATTAAATTATTCAATGTAAAAAAATTACAAATAAAATACCATTATGTAAGAAATCATTTTATCATTCTAATGAATATTTATAGTCGAATTTAAATTTTGTATGACCCTATATTAAAAAATGATTTTGTTATTAATCATTGATTTCAACTATTTTAACCCTTCTTTAAATAAATTAATAATAAATGTCCTAATCTAATCCATGTGGGAATAAACTATCATATTTTATTCCTAAGGTTGTTTTTGGTCTAATTAAACTTATCCAATAGAATTAGGACAAGTTTTAGGGTAATAATAATATCATTCTTACCCTTAATTACTCTATTTACTTTAAACCGTGTTAAAAAAGTAAAAAGTTAATATTCACCAAAAATTATTTTCATCTCATTGAACCACATTTTAGTACTTGATATTAACTGTATTTCTCAGATTTTCAAAATTACATTCACAGTAGCGGTAAAATTATGTTTTACATGAATTTGGAAATTCTCCTAGGAGGTGGGTAAAAGATGGTGAAAAGATCAATAAACTTTTTATATATCTAAAATTATTATAAAATGACTGCAATGAGTTGCATTGAACTTATATAGGTATTTTGTATCAATTTTGACCTAAAATGAATTTAAATGAAATAAATAATTATTTAAATGAAAAGTCGATTTTTAAATAGTAACCCAGTGTTTTCACTATTCATCCAAAATTGAATGTTTTGAGAAAAATACCAAAATTTCACCCTAGGATAATTTCGATATTCCGAATCCAAAAATGAATTCCATTTTAAAATATAAAATTTACAAAATTTTACAAAGTGGTTATTACTATTCATAACGGCTAGTTTTAATAATATTTTAACAGCATATCGTTGTTTAGTGAAACTCGGTATTGCGTACGATGCAAGCTATTAAGGAAGGTTGAGATTGCATGTAACGCAAGACAAGCTAGTGTTGTGTGTAGTGGAAGATTCCTTTGATGATTTATATAACATAAAAACAAAACATTTCTCATAAAAGTCTCGGGTGTTACACCCGTTGTGGATAATGAGGGCTTCAGACTTGTTTCCTACAAGAATACTTGATCTTCAACTGACCTACAAGTAAATGTTGGTCAAAAAATAGAGGAGACCTATCAGGTGACACTTCCCTAGATGTTATAGGTTGAGGGGATGAGTGGAAACTCTCCTAAAAACAATATTGGGAAGTAGACAGATAGCTCTGACTTTGACAGCACAAATGTTGAGACACTATATAAAAGGATTAAAGCTATTCCACTAAGTGGAGTAAAATCTAGATGCCAGGGGCAAGGTCGCGGTAGATATATTTCTGAATGGAATTCACTACATGTGGAGTAAAGATGGATAAATGAAATATTGATGAAAACTCAAGGTCACTAGCTTATGTTAATGGAACTTTTTTTGTAATCTCGTACCCTATTTGGTTCTTATGTTTAGATTTCTTTTTTTCAATAAAAGAGGCACTACCCCCAAATTTTTCAAAAAACATTGAATGACTCACTAATTACAATTGTGCATAAGTAGAATAACCCAACATAGTCATAATGGTTACCCAAGGTATCACCTCTTAGATATCCCACACTTTGTACACATTAATATACTGTAATAAATATTCTGAGAATCACATCATTAAATAACTATAACATACATCATCTTCAATAACATAATATCTCAATGAATTTTACTCAACTAATGGGATACGCCAACATTTCATCACAATATTTAGTTATCATACAAGATTTTAAATGATAATCGAAAACATTATTTCATCAAAAATATAATTTTAGAAATAATCACCAATGGGTACCATTATCCCCTAAGATGGCTCCAAAATATCAAGGTACAATGACTCCCTCTCCTAGGGTTTTCTGATTTCCTCTACGATGTTGGTAAAATCTTCTCTATATTTTTAAAGGGGGTCTTGGGGTGGATTTTATTTTCAAATACTCTCCATGATGTTAGGTGGTAGTGGCATCTACAAAGTTTCACGAAAGACTTCTCATGCTTCTATTTCTGCATTTAATTGAGTGCCAGCATTATAACGACCAATAAATTCTATATAGATATTACTTCAACATTGAAGAATTTTTATTTAATAACCTAACAAAAACGATTCTAGGAACATGTAGGTTTAGTTTCTTTAGAAACTAGGAAACATAAACTACTGGTTCATAAAACATCCACATTGTCTCCCTCTTATTTCTTCATAACAAGACTCTTTTTTTACATATCTTACATAAAACACATCTTCATGATCTGGGGAAAAGAAACATATGAAATGGTGAGATCAAATGATAAGTAAGGATAAACAAGGAAAATATCAACCATATCATAATTATAAGAACATAACAATTTAAAATCTTATCCAACATATAATATCATGCCATGAGATAAAACATTAAAGTGCAATGAAATCCCAATATTCATAACATAATACATGAAATTTCATGGAATACACATATAATAATAGAAAATCATTTCATTTTTGTCAGGGATCATTGCTGAGACCATTATAGCGGACAAAGTCCGTTACTGAACCGAGTTCCCTTCTCATTCTAGCCCTATATTATTGAAATAGATTTACTTGTCAATACATTCATGACAATATCATGAGATATAAGTCTTTACCCAATTCATTAGAGGGATATATATGTCCCACCCATCTCATAATTTAACCATACTTACGTATTTGACAAAAATATATAAACATTCACCATAGCACAACACATGAAATAAAATGGGTTTCGTAAACATCAGTCCATCATAATTATTATAAAATAAATGGATTTCTAAAATAACACACAATAAAATCATAGTAATAACAGGGTTAGAAATATAACCCTATTTAAATAATGTCATATTATATGGAAAATAATTTTTTGAAAACACTTGAAATTAATTTTTGAGTAAAAATATTCGTTCTTCGTCAAATAAAATTTTCTTCCTCAAAATGCCACACAATTTTGGAAAAAATAATTTTATTTCAAAATAACCTTGTAAGATTATATGGAAAGAATAAAGTAAATAAGACATTATGGGGGCATAAAAATCCATTCATTCAATACAAGTTAAAAAATATATTCTTCTCATACGTTTTCCTGAAAATTTTAAAAGTAACTCAAATCAAATAATGAAAAAAGATTATTTTCATACCATTCAATAAATATTAACCAAAGGGTAAAATTACCATTAACAAACTAATTAATAATATAAATAATATTAAATAATTAGGAAACATGAATTTGGGTGATAAATATACCCTAGTAAATACTTACGTATAAATAATCTCGGTTAAAATAAAATTGCAAAATTATTCTTTACCTAAGGTCTGATATCCTTTGGATATGCATCAACCTCATGTATAATTATTTAAATAAATTTATTTACTTCTTCTAGAACCATCATTGTTTTTATGATATCATATATGATTATTTTATCATCTTTTTTTAGTAACATTTCATTGTCACTCGTTATTCGGATATTGACTACTTTATGTTGTTATGTATGATTTTTCAGATAAGTTCATGTTCCACTTCATAGGTTATAGTTAAATAATTTAAATAATGATATTAGTATAATATATATCATATTTATTCATTAAATTCATTCAATTCATGTATATAATCATGGTTTAATGAAGATCGTGTAAAATTAATCGCATCACATCATGGTGACGATTGGTCGTACGTACACACAAGCGATGATATCATTCACAAAATTTTTACATTGTATGGAAGTGGATGGTGTATTATATTTAAGAATAATTATCATATTATAATAATCATATATAATTATTATTTCCATCATTATACCCATCCATGTAAGGTGGTGGTGAAAAACATAATACACCCCGACGTGGAGACGGTAGGTCGTACACACGCACGCATAATGATTTCATTTTTCATAGGATGGATAAAAGGTGAAATATGGTTATTTCATATTTATAATAACATATAATTATATGAGTGATACAGATGTTATTACTTTATAATGAGACAAGTAATTAAAAGGAAGTAAAAGAAGAAAGAAATTTGAATGAATCGGTAGAAGACATTACCACTTCCTCGACATGCTTCCTCTAAATCTCTTCTTAGAGCACTAGAGTTGTTATTTGAATATGAAAAAAACCTCTAAAAATAAAATAGAAAATTAGATAAGGAAATAGTAAAGGGTATTTCTGATATTTATGGTTCAAAATTAAGTAATGAGGTGAGGGAGGAGGTTCCCTTTTACAATTTAGGTGAGGTTCACTTTTGGAAACTCCATAAATAATAATTTATAATAAAATCAAAACCTACCCAAAAACCTCCAAAATTTCACAATATATAAGGTGATATGAGATAGAAATGTAATATAATCATCATATAAATTTTGGATAAGCTATTTTGAAAATTTAAACCATATATTTTTAATTGACACTTAGTTATTATATTTAATATTAATTATGGTAATAACATTCTAAATATTTAATGGTTACAAAAATGTACTTATATGGTGTTAAATGAACATAAATGAATATTTTTTAAAAAATTAGATCTTATAATTATCACTTTGTAATATTCATATGTTTTATGATTTTTAAACAATTTAATAAAATGTTACGTTTATAAAATATCAATAGTGTCAATTTTGACACTATTAAATTATTTAACATTAAAAAAATACACACATAAGATAAATTTAAAAAGAAATTTCCAATACACTCCTAACATGTAATAGTCAACTAGAAAATTAATGGGAAACATTAATTATTTCATATGATATTTCTTTTTTTTACCATTTATTTGATATTTCTATTATTAAAATAATTTGTACTTCACTATTGTGTTATCATCAATAGTAATTATTTAATATCTAAAAAGTATAAATAAATTTATATGATATAGGTAATTTATTTTCATTTCCAAATACAATATATAGTCAATATTATCTCCTATTTTTCCATAAATTAAAATTAATATACTTATATAAAATGAGATAGTGATATTTTTTCACATTCATTATTTTTATTACATTTGGGTCATATTCATAGATAAGTAGCTGTCAAGTGATTCCATTTCAAAAAATAGATGAAAAGGGTATAATTTAGTCATCTAATTAGATTATTACTAGTTTTAAGGTAATTTTATAATATTTTTCCTTTAATTACTCAATTTAATTTTAACCATGGCAATAAAAATAATTACCAAAGTTACTATTTATAATGCCCAAAAATAAAAGTAGCCTATAACATAATTTGGAACTACTGATTCCAATTATAGAGTCCATTTTTTCAAAATTATAAAACACATAAGTTTTAGTAATTGATTTAAAATTAATTCTGTTGTTGGAATGAGAGAAAACATTTTTTTAATTAAAACATTGTAAAATATTGAACCATTTTTGCATATGAATTCAATGTAAAATTAATAATAATGATATAAATTATATTTAATGATAGAAATATATTCTATATATACTTTAAAACCATTCAATATTATAATTTAACCATATAAATTTTCTCGATGAAAAAAGTATTTTCCACTTAAAATTTAGTGTGTTTTTACTATTAACCAAGACTTGAATGTTATAAAAAAATATCAAAAATTAAAATGAAGTAAATTTTTATATCTTTATTTAAAATAAATTTTTTATTTTTTCATATATAAATTATTAATGTTTTATATTCTTAATTTAAAAGGGGTTCTTCATTCAAAGGAGTACTATTACACTTTTTTTTAAAAAGTTGGTTTTTATAAAATAAAAAGGGTTTAATCACACCTTGTGATTAAAATATCAATTCGATGAATAAAAACATATTTTATTAAGTATCTAACATATATATCACATTATTTTCATTACCAATAGTAATTCACTCAAAAATAAAAATATCTATTTTATATTTTTCACAAATAATTGATAGACAATGAATTCAAAATTCATTTTCATAAGATAGTTATAATCATTCCCACTAACCTACATCTAAGATATAATGGTAATTTTACACTAAGGGAGTATCAAAGTTTATTTAAACTCATTATTGTGTGCAACACAAGCCACATGAAGGATAAAAATTATTTGAAGAACATCTATCAAAAAAAACATCTGGGTGTTACGAACATATTCAGGTTATGCCCTTTCTATAAAACCTTCCAAAATACCATATCCCCAAGATCTAGTTCAGATCTTGGATTCCAAAGCTATTATTTATGCTCATGTGATGGTTCATGGATCTTTTAAGCGGTTTCCGTTATATGTTTAGGTAGTGGTTCCTCATCAGGTGGTGAGTGTCTGATGTCTTTCCTAAGCGGTAGTGTTCGTAGTTCAGGTGGTCTCTTGAATCCCATCAAACAGCGATGTTTTGTGGTCAGGTGGTGAAATTTGGTTTTCAATAAATGGTTGGAGGTCACTTGAGGCATGGAACAGTTAACCTTATGGATGCTAGTCGGGGTTCCCATGGATGATGGACTACAGGATAGGGATGGAGGTGGTCATTTGATCGGTAGTGGGTTCTTGGATAGGTTGATTTAGTGTCTATTTTAGTGGATATTGATATAATTTTTTGGTATTTTCGTGTTGGTTGGGTTGGATATATTCTGGTTCTTAGGACAATTTTTTTGATTGAGTCACATATTCCTTTGTGAGCATTGGATTTTTTTCTAGATGCATTTGGATGGTGATGCAGCTTCTTACAGGTACTGCTAGGTGGGAGAACATGAAAGAGGGATGGATGTGATAAAACTCATCATTCATCCATATTTCCTTGTTTTTGATATATTTTATCCACTCATTTAATGTTTTAAGGGATGGAGTTTGCCTCTAAGTGGCATATCTCTTGCTTGCGGCGACGGCTAGGGTTTCCTTAGGTTTTGTTTCCCAATCCCCCTATGGTCTGATTAGGTCTCTCTTCAGCCTCTTCTGGGTTGGATTTGACTCGGTGTGGCTTGGTGTCGGTGCAGCATGGAGGAGCTATTGTGAGGTTGGGTGGTGTCTTTCCTTCCACGGGGTTTAGCGATGCACTGGTTTCCACTCGGCTCGGCGCAGCTCGTCCTTCTAGGTCTGTTGTGGATCGGCGGCTCTAGGATTCCACTCAGTGTGGATTGGAAAAGGTGTCAAATGGTAGTGATTTGATGAGGTTCGGTTTTGTTTATCTTCGACGTGGGTCTGCACTATACCTAATCTTTCTCGGCTCAACATGGCCCACCGTTGGTCCGACCTGCTTGGACAGTCGCAGGTCGGCCACGGCGTCATGCTTCCTGTGAGGCCGGTGTGATATTTCTTCTAGGATGCATTGTTTCTCTTTGGTGTATGGTCTGATCTAGCTGGTCTCTCAGTTCAGGTTGGTGCGAAAAGGTGTCGCCTTCATCGGCTTTCGGTGGCTTGATGTCGGATATATAATGACTCGAAGGGGGAGGGACCTGCTTCGAAATTTCTGTGTGGTTTTTCCAGGTTTTTTTCATTGGTAATGTTCGTGTTAAGCTGTTAATGATGTGTAATTGGTGATCTGTGGATTGCTCTGGTAATCTTATTGGATTTTTATGCGTTGAATTTTTTGAATGGTCTCTTGTGGCCCTGAGCTTTAGTTTCATAGCATGTTGGTTTTCCCTGCATGAATGGTTTCTTATTCGAAGGTGGGATTTTTTTTATCCGTATGAATTCATGAATAGACACTAGAAGAGGCTCCAGAGCTTGCACTTCATCTTTGTAGAATTTTTTGGATTTGGTCAATTGAGAGGGTACAATGTTAACCATCGTATGGGGCCTATTCTATACACGGGACACTTCCTAAACGATTAGCCATGTAATGGTGGAGAGCTTCTTCATGTTCCAATGTTGCGGAGGAGTAGTTTAGTGGTGTCATTATGGTTTTTTATCTTTATATCCTTCGAGTTCATTGTCCTATGTCAATGATGACCTTGGGTTTCCACCCCCTTCATCCTTTAAAAGGGGGATTTATCATATAATAAAAAAATGAAGGCCTTTACACTGTTGGATGGATAGAGGGGTACCTTAACCTATATTTTTTATAGTGTTCTATATCTAGTTTTGTGACAAATCATGTTGATAGTGTTTTGAGTTCCTATTAGAATTGTTGGGTGGCCACATCAAAGGAGAGATGGGTGTGTTGTAATCTATCATTTATTCCCCCATCCACATGTTCTTTTGGTGGGTGGAGCACTCATCCATGATTTGTTGGCCAGTCATGGCATAGCTTCTTAATAGGGGGTGATGAAACATCATTCATTGATTTAACCATAACATTGTTTAGTAGAGGGAGATGATAGTTTTTATGATATTTATATTCATATTTTAATCCCATTATACACTTAGTACCATTAAGTCCTTCAATCCATGCTTCTTTAAGGTCTTTTTCCCAGTCCTTGTAATAGGTTTCCACTTTTCCCATTTTTCGAAATAGGACATGTTTTTTTGTTAAATAAAGAGGGACTGACCATAGACCTATTTGAAAAAACCAATGGGTCCCTTTATGATATAATATTGAAAATGATGAGATTTTTTTCTTAGATATTTCATTGTCAGAGATAGTTTTAACGAAGTTATAAAAAATTATTAGAACACAATTAATCTTATTTTATTCTCATCTATGTAGATAATTAGTTGGATTTTACTATTTATTAATGTCAATTAAAGTCTATATGGTTTTGAACAATTAAAATGTAAGTATCAATATGATAGTTCCTTGTGGTGGTAGCATGATATTCAATGTGTAACTGTATGTTCTTTACAAATGATGACCAATAGGGGATCATTAAATGCCCCATATTGATATCAATCATACAACCATACTTATAATGTTACATGACCTTAGACATGCTTCTCCATTACTAATAGTTTTCAACTATTTACAAGGGTTATCTATCAATTATTGGGGAGTGATTTAAATTAAATATAAAAATATAAAATAAAATAAATAAATAATAATAATAATAATAACTGTGCATAAAACTGGAATATTAACTGTAATACTATTATAATTAACTAAAAAAGATAAACAAGTCATGTTAGTTAAATTAGATATAGGGTATAGTTAAGATCTATCATTGGGATAATCAAATTAAATATAAGACTAAAAAATGAAACAAAATAAGGGAAACAAAATCCATATTAAATGGTCTTCAACCTTACCTATATAGCCTCACATAAAATACATTATTTATAAATCGAGATCCCCAACCATTTCTTATTGGGATTTTAGCATTATTAATGACAAAATACATAATGTTTCTATACTCATTTGATATTTATATACACTTTTTTAATATAATGACTTAGTAGGATATCACTAAGCAATCTCAAACATTTAACTAATTTAATGTGAATAATTGTGTTTATAAAGAGAAAAAATCTGTAAATGGATCAATTAATTTAATTTAAAACATTTAATAACCAAGATGATTCACTATGTTCTTAATGATAACCATAAAAATAAAATATATCTACTTTGAAACATGATAAAATAATAAAATGAGTGGAAATACATTTCATTGGTTAATATCCTTTTCCCACAGGCCTAAATTAAATATTATATTTGTATCACATAGTCAATCTTGTAAAAAATGTTTTCACCATTTTTCTTTCATTGGGTGAGAGGTTTTAGCATGTAATCATAACCATTGGATAATAAAATAATAAATGATTTAAAAAATTATTTCGTTTTTGTAACAAACTATAATTTTATATTTTATTTATACTTAAATAAATATTGTGGGTTAGATTCTATCATACACATCAAAAAACTAAAACAAACCATGAAATATTAAAATAAATAAAATTATTAAATATAAACATTATAAAGTAACCAATGAATTGGAAGGTATAAATAAGGAAAAAATAATGAAATTTATATTGAAAGGAGAACAAATTTCATCTAGAAGTACAAGTCTTCCTTTTGAATATTTTTTCTCTAATCAGGGATAGAAGGTATAATTTTGGGTGTTTTCCCTGACAAAATACCATCCACAACTCTAATAAGTAAAACTTGATAGAAATCATCAATGGTAGAATTTAAAGACATAGAAATGTAATGCCCCGACTCCAGAAGCCCGGAACTGGTGCATTATTTTAATATATTGGCATGATTAAAATGAATCAAATACTGAAGGACCATGTAGTCTATTTAGTTTTTGTAAAACTATAAACATACATAGGTTTAACATTAAAACTTGAAAGTAAATAAAACATTAATGTTTTATTGGTAACATCCATAACTCTTTGTTTATCCCTATGGTTCATTCATAGTAAACTTCTTCATGTCCTGAGAAACTGAACCATAAGAAATGGGTGAGCTCAGATGCTCAGTAAGGGTAAGAAATACAACATAAGATAACATAAAAATAAACATTAGACATAGTGAATTACTAAAACACATGCCTTTAAAAATAACCTTGAACACATTATGGAAGGAATAAGAGCTGAATAAATGATGCCATAATATAACATAATCATTGGTATTATACTAGTTGAATAATCACATGAACTATCAGTAATATTTTTATAATTATGGAAATACATATATTGAACAACATAACCATACCATCAAGGCCTCATGCCAACACCACAAATAACCATTTTTTCAAGGCCTCTTTCCATGACCTATTTTATCTCATGTGAACTATTGATGCATCTAAAGGATATATAAGGCCTTTCCCATCACATAATAAGTCTAATTCATTCTATATATTTCTAGTAAATCTTTTATTCAATGTGTCCCATAACACTTTGAATAATTAAATTTTGTCTTTTATTCAAAGTGTCTCATACCAAGTTAAATAATTAAATTCTTAATCCACAAGTTATAAAACTAATCACAATCCATTAAAAAAACATGGTATATGATATAATAGGACATAAAACTCAATGAAGTAAAATATTCAACAAAATGAAGTTTCCATATATTAGGATACTTTTAAATGAGACCATTGAATGATCCTTGAGGAAATAATCAATAAACATTATAAAGTACCCCATACCACCTTGAAACATTCAAATCATAATCCATTAAAATATCATGAGAATAATGATACTCTTGATATGATATACCAAAGGTCGTTATATACACCACAAGTAATAAATAAGTGGTGAAAAAGGCATATATCGCATTAAAGTTAAAGTGAGATGAGAAGAATATTTTTTACTTTGGAAAGAAGATCTCTTTTGGAAAAGCATTTTTATTTTCCATGAAATCATATTATAAACATGTAAATACCATAAAATAAAATTTAATGTCATTTAAATTATATTTTAGTCTTAAATAAAGTCTTATTAAGGTGAAATAATTTAAAAATAGTTTTAAAAGAAGCTTTAGAAATAAATAATTTTAGTGTGTTTTATGGAAGTTATGAAAGGATTTTAAAGAATCAAGGCATGTTTTATTTATAAAACCAAAAATGAACAAAAATATAATTTTAATGATAAAAATTGGGATTTTATAAAGATAAATATTACTTAAAACATATTATAGATTGAAATTAAAAATACATAATAATTTGAGAAGTTCCTTGAATCGAGCTAGTATTTCGGGAAAATTTTTTCGAAGATCCTGTTAAAACATATAAATCCCCATAAAATAAAGAATTAATATGATTAGTACACATATATAGAACATTAACATAGAATTTATAATGATTATATAGTAATAAATAATAATTTCATTATGGTGAGTAGGGAATAAGAGCAAACCGAATAAAAATGGAGGTTCAGGTTCAAAATACATAAAATTTTATTATTAATTGAATCGTATGACCCAAAATTAATAATCATAAATGATAAATTTATTATCAATAAAATAAAATATATTTTTGAAATGAAACATCATTGTTCAGTATACATACACTATAAACAAGTAGTAGCAATGCATACGAATTATCTCCCAAAAATGAAAGTGAGATGAAGAAACCCCTTACCTCAAGTCTGATGGTGTTCTTCACTTGTACTTAGTGTCCTGCATAACAAAATTAAATTCATTAATTAATAATTACATAACCTATTATACATGTAATTTATTTATTATGACCTTATTATGTTCATTCATAGCCTTTTTTGATGGGTTAAGAGGTTCAATTTCATTGTTCGGGTCAGTTTGTTTCATGATCGGTATACATATATACATGAACGGTAAATCATGTAAAATGTGGATGGTTTTCCAGAATTGAAGTTATAATTTATTAGTGGACATTTATAAGGTTATATGGTTGTAAATTTCATTTGGTTACTTGGAGTGATGATGAATCTTTATATAAATTATTTAATGATAATTGTTTGGGTTAATTGGCGGTTTTTGGACACAACGAACTCATTTTGATTTAAAAATAAAAACCATGTGTAAAAAAAAGATTCCAGAACCATATATGAGACAGAATACATATATTATAGTATTTTTAAACCATAATAATTGTTTTATGACCATAATTGATAATGTTAATAAAAATTGAAGACCAATCATCCTTAAATGTGGTAAATTAGGACATCTCAGATGGTGTTTTCATTTTTAGTATAAAAGAATGGTAAAAGAGAGATTATGAAGAATTATAACTTTATAATGAAAAAACTCCATTAAATTTATGTTACTATATTAATCACAAAATTTTTATGAAAGTAGGTGAGGAAAGAAAAATAAATGAAAGGAACATGAAAATTAAAGAAAAGTTGACAGATCCCTTACAAAAATTCGGCAGCCTAACGGAGTCGCTTAAAATTTCATAAAATATTTTCATGAAATAAAAAGGTGTATCTTATAATTTTTAAATAACATGGAAATTAAGGGGGATATGTAATGACATATCCAGGAATAATACAATTGTAATTAAAAATAATAGCATAAAATGAAAGCTTGAAAGAGAGAAGGGATGTAGATTCCCTTACGTTATAGACAAACTCCTAAAACGTAATGGTTGGGACCTTGGGGGATTGAGGAAACCTTAGGGAGACACCTAGAGAGATGAAAATACAAAATAATTTAGGATTATTAGTTTTTAATGAATTAAAACCAAGGAATTAGTCGGTATTTATAGTAAATGAGATGGAGTTTTTTATAAATTTCAAGGGACACTTTATTAGTGGTTTTTGCAAAACCATTGGTCTTCCCATGGTAGTTTCCCATGGTATTAAACACTTAGGACACCTCATGTCATATTTTACTATACACAAGTAAAACAGAATTCTATATTATTTATTAGATCATTATTATGTCATTAAACATAGCAAAAACTCATAACTGTATTTTTACTATTCACAAAAAAATCATGTATTTTAGAAACAAACCTAAAATTCAAAGCAACCATTTTTTGAAGAGTATAATTCAAAAATAAAATCCATTTTTTGAAAATAATTTCTAAAATAATTTATATTTAATTTTAAAATAATATCATAATTTATTACAAAATTAAATTTAAGGCTATAACTCACTTTATAACACTTTAAGAAATTAATCAATGTCCCATAAAATTATATTATAATCATAAGAAAATAAATAAAAATTTATGATTACATTTTATGAAAATAAATTCTAATTTTAAATTATTAAATTAATCATAAATTTTATATTAAAATATGAATGACATACAAAAATACCAATACCTATACTATGATAGTTTTTCACTTATAAGATGCCTAAATTGTATTTATACATTCATAGGTTAGGCTTTTTACTAATTTACTATTAATTACAATTTATTATCATTCATAAGGGTATGTTACTATTCATAAGGGTATGTCATTATTCATAAAAATTTAAGTTATTCTTATCAAACTATAAATATCTTACCAAACTCAATCGTGTATATCAATTTTCTATAATTCATGTTACAGAAGTGGAAATATTATATTTATTGGTTAGGATATAATAAAGTGTTTTTTGTAGAGAATCATTGTTTCATTCATTCAATATTAAATATTTTTGTAAATTCTTGGGGTGTTAAATTATTCCCTCCTAACAAAAATTTCATCCTTGAAATTTGAAACTAAAATTCCAAAGTTAATAGTTGATAGTTGAAAATTACCATGTGGGAAACCCACATCATAAATAGGTTTAATAAATATCCTCCTAAAAAGAGGGTAAGGGAAATGAGGTGGTCAACAAAAAAAATATGCTTTCGAATGGGGTGACATTAGTGGGAAGTAAAAAACCTCAACATTTAAGAGAAATCTAACTATGATGTTCTGATAAAATGTGATAGAAAACATGTTTAGATGAAAGCTGTTTACTACAAAACTATAAATTACTATAAAAAATCATCGATATTATCAAATATTATGGAAATAAGAAAATATTTTATGTAAGACTCATTTGCATGATTTGAGGAATTGTTTCACTCTATAAGAGTATAAATATATGTTTATATTTACAAACTCATCCTTTTATTATTTCTTGAACTATATAAACCTTATCACTTAGCACAGGTTAGGTCATATGGTGAAGTAATATATTAAACTCTAAAATCTTGTACAATGATCAACATAAAAAACTTCATAAATGGTTTAAAAAAATCAGAAATATAATGATTTAACACTTTATAATGAAGGTATCATAACATCCAAGATGAAATTATCATTAACCATTAACCAACATGAAGCAGATCTAAATTTTCACATTCTAAACATGAGAATAACTTCATCATGTATCCTCCTGAAATATTTTTATAACATGAATTACCATAAAAACCATGCCTTATTCTATATTTGTTATGTAAGATACGTGTTATTAGATATATTACTTAAATCCCAAAGTGTTTTAAAATTGATCGATGATTGCATAAACCTCTTCTCTACAAGTCAACAATCAGTTCCAAGGTAGTCAGTACATATCCAAATAAAACATTTCTTCATCATTATATCAACATCAGATATATATTATGTGTTGTCTTTCCCTTAACCATATATGTTACCAAGAAATTAACATTATACTAAGTCACTTATCCTTGGTACAATTCATCATAAGACCCCAAATACTTAGTTAAATTGTAATTCATTACACTCCTTATATATTCCATAATTCTTATAACCAGTGCATTACTGAAAAACATTCAAATGACATTATTATTTACTAGTCATATTAATCATTATAATTCATATGTGGTATCATAATAACTTGATTGTTATCCAAAATCATCATTTGTGGTATATTACCTTGATGCTTGGGACATTGATTCGCATAGTGTCCCATCAACTTGCAGTTGAAGCATTCTACATTGGAAAACATTTTTCTTAACCTTGAAATTATGAACATGGTGTTCTTTTTTCTCCACACTTATAACAAAAACAAATTCCCTTCAAGCATTTACTAGGGGGATTATTTCTACAATTATCATATGTTAGAAAACCCTTATTTCCCTTTTTCCCTTTATCTATATGTTTCACTTCCATACTCTTCTTCTTTTTAAAACCTTTAAATCCATTGGACTCAGATAATTCTTTACATACCTTGTTCACACACGATACAATTTCTTCATATGATGAGAACACATGGGAGATTATCTTACTTTGAAACGATTTCTTAAGACCATGAGAGATATAATCCGTCTTACTATTTTCATCATGTGAATTGGTAATGTTATCATTCCTTCTAATAGGTTCCATTTCTAAATAATAGCATACACTAGATTAGGTAATGAATCATAATATATAATCTTAACGTAGAAAAATAATTAGCATGAATTGAAATTCTATACATAGCTAAATCCTTCATAATGTCCCATAAAGAAAATGTTAATTATCTTAATCATATCCCCTGTGAGTGTCAAACCAGGTGCAAAGTAAGGGCCATTGTCATGTACTAGGATACCCCAGGTCAAGACAAAACCTCCTTATTAGATTTTTCATTCCTAGGTATATCTATTCCAGAACCGCAGCAACTTGTAGTATTCCGATAGGAATGTATTTTCTAGAAATATCCACATAATATCTTCCCTACAAAAATACAAATATTTTATTGTATTTTTATCCTCAAATATAGTCTTAGGGATTTGTTCCATAACATATGTTTTATAAACATTATTTCTAAGTCTTCAACTAAACATTCTCTAACACCAACTGTAATGCCTAGACCCCAGAAGCACAGAGTTAGTGCATTATTTTATTACCTTGTCATGATTAAAAGGAATGAATTCCCAAATTACCAAGTATTTTAGTAGTATTGGAAAACTATATAGATACATAGGTTAAACACTACAAATTGAAAGTAAATACAATATAAAAGTTCTACTAGGAACATCCACAACTCTAAGTTTATCCCTAATGGTAATTCATAATAACCTTCTTCGTGTCCTAAGATAATGAAACATAATAAAGGGGTGAGGTCATATTCTTAATAATGGAATGAAATATAGAAGAAGATAACATAAACATAAACATTATGCTTATTGAATAATTAAAACACAGGCCATTAAAAATAAACATGAACACATTATGACAGGAATAAGAGCTGAATAAATGATTCCATAATAAAACATAATAATTGGTAATATACTAGTCAAACAAACACATGAACTATAAATATTATTTTAATAATGAGGGAAATTCATATGTTGGACATCATAAAAATACCATTCAGGCCTTGTGCCAAGACCATAAATAACCATTTTTTCACGGCCTCATGCCATGACCTAGTTTGTCTCCTGAGACCATCCAATTCATCGAGGGGCTATAGTGGGACCCACCCATCATATAATAAGTCCAATGAATTTCTCATATGTTTAGTAAGTCTTTTATTAAAATTTTCTCATATTGTATTAAATAATTAAATTTTTTATTTTATTCAAAGTGTCTCACACCACTTTGAGTAATTAAAATGTTAATCCACAAGTTATCAAACTAATCATAAACCATTCAATAAAATATGGTGAATGATATTATAGGAGATAAACATAAATGAAGTAAAAGATTAATCAAGGGATGTTTCCATTGATGAGGATTCATTTAAATGATACCATTGAAAAATCCATTATGAAATTATCCTTAAACATTCCAAAGTGTCTCATACAACCTTGAAACATTCAAATAATAATCCCATAGAATATCATGAGGATAATGATACTCTTTATTTAATATACCAAAGGTCAGTACATACACCACAAGAAAGAAATAAGTGGTGAAAAAGGCATATATCTTATAAAAGTTAAAGTGAGATGAGAAAAATTCTTTTTTACTTTAGAAAGAAGAGCACTTTGGGAAAATCATTTTTATTTTCCATGAAATAAGAATGTAAACATTTACATCCCATAGAATAAAATGGAATTTCATTGAAATTATATTTGAGACTTAAATAAATTCATATTTATGGGAAATAATTTAAAAAAAGTTTTTAAAAAATATTTAGAAATAAAATATTTTAGTGCGGTTTAAGGACATTATTAATGGATTTTAAAGCGCCAATGCATGTTTTCTTTAATAAAACTAGAAATTAACCAAAATATATTTTTCATGTTAATATTTCTGATTTTATAAAGATAAATATGGCTTATAATAGATTATATATAGAACTTCAAAATGGTTAAGAATTCGAGAAGTTCCTTGAATCAAGCTTGTATTTTATTTTTTTTGAAAGATCCTTTTAAAACATATAACTCCACATAAAATAGAGAAGGAATCTGATTAGTACACACATATAGAACATTGAAACAGAATTTATGAGGAGTAAATAGGAATAAATAACAATTTTATTGAGGTGAGTAGAGAATAAAAGCAACCTGAATAATAATGGAGGTTCGGGTAGAAAATACATAAAACGTTGTAATCAATTGAATCATATCCTCCAAAATTAATAATCATAAATTATAAATTTATTATAATGAAAAAAAATATATTAATGATATAAAAAATTACTGGGATGTATACATACACCCTACACAAGTAGTAGAAGTGTATATGAATTATCTCACAAAAATGGGAGAGACGAAGAACACCCTTACCTCAAGTCCGATAATGTTCTTCACCTGGTCTTAGTCTCAAGGTAACCAAATTAAATTCATTAATTAATATTTTTAACATATTCTACATGTAATTGATTTATTATAACCATTTTAAGTTAATTTAGGTTCTTTTTGATGGGTTAATATGTTCAATTTCATTGTTTGGGACCGTTTGATTCATGATCAGTATACATATATATATGTGAATGGCGAATAATGTAAAATGAGGACGGATTTAAAGAAATGATGTTATATATTATTTTTGAACACCCATAATGTTACATTTTTGTAAATTTAATTTGGTTACATGGAGTGAAGATGAATTGTAATATAAATTATTTAATGATAATAGTTTGGGTTAATTGGTGGTTTTGGAACACAACGAACTCATTTTTCTTTAAAAACCCAAACCATGTGTACAAAAAGATTATAGAACCACATATGAGATATAATACATATATTATAGTCTTCTTTAACCATAAAAATGGTTTCATGACCAGAATTGAAGACGGTAATAAAAATTGAAAACCAATCATCCTTGACTATGGAAAATTAGCACATCTCGGATGGTGTTTTCATTTTCGTATAAAATAATAGGAAAAAAGAGATGATGAAGAATTATTATTTTATCATGAAAAAATTTCAGTACATGTAAGGTATTGTATTCATCACTATATTTGGATGAAAGGATGTGAGGACAGAAAAATAAAATGAAGGGACTTGAAAATAAAATTAAAGTTGAGAGATCCCTTACGAAAATTCGGTAGCCTAACAACATCTCTTAAAATTCCATAAAATATTTTGAGGAAAGAAGGGGTATCTCATTATTATTACATAAAATGAAAAGTAAGGGGGATATTTAATTACATATCCTAATATAATTCAATTGAAATGACAAAGAATAATATAAAATTAAAGCTTGAAAAAGAGAAGGGTGGTAGATTTCCTTACATTTTAGAGTAACTCCTGAAACAAGAAGGTTGAGACTTTTGGGGATTGAGGACTCCTTTGGAGGAATACTAGGGAGGTTAAACTACTAGATATTCAAGGATTATGAGTTTGGAATGAAGTAAAAGGAAGGAATTAGTGGGTATTTATAGTAAATGAGAGGGAGTTTTTTATTTATTTCAAGGGACACCTCATTCGTGGTTTTTGGAAAACCATGGGCTTTCCCATGGTATTTTCCTATAGTATTAGCCACATGGGACACCTAATGTAATATTTTACTGTACACAATTCATCTAGAATATTATGTTAATTATTAAATCATTATGATGTCATCAAACATATTGAAAACTCAAAACTATATTTTTACTATTCATGAAAAATTCATGTATTATAGAAAAATGCCAAAAATTCACCCCACCCAATTTTCAATGTATGGAATTCAAAAACGAAATCCATTTTTGAAAATATTTTTCTAAATATTTTTAATTTAATTTTTAAATAAAATCATAATTTATATCAAAAAAACAAATTTAAAACTATAACATGTTTTATACCACCATGAGAAATTAACAAAGGTCCCATAAAATTATCTTATAACCATAATAAAAATATTTAATATTTTATTATTACATTTTATGAAAATAAATTTCTATTTTAAATTATTAAATTAATAATAAAACTTTAATTAAAACATTTATGACATAAAAAAATACAAATACTTATACTATAATCATTTTTTCACATATAAGATGTCTAAATTGTATTTATACATTCATGGTTGGAGTTTCTATTTTTCTTGCTGACTTACTATTCAATACTATTCATTGCTCTTCATAATGGTATGTTACTATTCATAAAGATATGTTACTATTCATTAGAAATTAGGTTTCTCTTATCAGACTCAAAATATTTTAGTGAACGTAACTGTGTATATCAGTTTTTTGAAATTCAAATTATAGAAGTGGAAAAATTATTTTTCTTAGTTAGGTTATGATAATGTTTTGTTTTTTATAGACATTGTGTTTCATGCATTATATATTAAATCAATTTGTAAATTATTGGGGTTTTATAAGAAATCACTATGAGATCTATGCATGTTGTACAACCACCTATGATCTACACTACTACTTATATTTACCTTAGATTTTATGTAGAGGTTTTATGGAGTTCTTTCATGTAGGAGATAGGATGAAATATATATATTTAATTATAAATTAGAGGGATTTCTATTTCTTTAATAAAGCATTGATTTATTTTAGGGTTAAAAATATACTTTTGAAAAATGATTTTCCACATTGTACATTATTATAATAAAATAAATTTTATCACCATTAAAAATTTAATTTTTTAAAATATAATTTATTTTTAATTTCAGAATATCAAAATTATCATAACATGATGTTTTTTTAATTTTTTATAAAAGTTAATTTTTTAATGAATAGTAAAAATATTAATTTTTTTATATAATGTGTACTTATATAAAAATTAATTTTTACCCCCTATAAAAAATAAATATTTTAAATTATATTACATATTTGGAATTATAATAATCAATAATAGTTAATAATACAAACTTAATTTTTTAACATAGAAATAATTTATCGTGGGAAATGTTTTTCACTATGGTAAGGGTTAAAAGTCTTAATGGGGTGGGAGGTTAAACTAAGAGATAAGGCCAAAATTATCAAAAAAACATCCCCAAAATTTATTTTTTGTTTGTATTTAGACCTAAAATTATCCAATATTTAAAATTGTACTAAATTTCATGCACTTACCATGAGAAATATCTTTAATATATTTAAAAGTTCTTAATAATTTCAAGTATTTTTCTCCCGTAAATTATAAAATGGGACTTTAACAAACCCTTCAATGTAACTACTAGAATTATAATTATTCCCTATAATCTAGAAAATTTTCTTACAAAATAATCTTCTAACACATTATTGAGATTCCGGTCCCTAGAGAATTCCCCAATTCCTTCAAAATTAAGTTGGTTTCCAAGAGAAAATTAAATTATTTTACATAAGTATTTTCTCCCGTTTTATCATTAATAAATTTATAATTTTCCATATATTCTTAAATAATATTTATCACTATTTTATAATTTTTTGGAAATCATTAATTTTCTACAAAAATAATATTACGATTATTGAATATCATGCTCTTATTCATCCAAACATTTTAACTTGCTACCATTTTTTGTTGGTTTTACCACCTACATAAATTATGTTATAATGACTATATCTTGAATGATAAATAAATATTAAATAATTTTAATATGATATAATAATTATGAATATTTTATTTTAAATAATTATTGAATGATGATACTATAAAAAATCATTTCATGGTCATAATTACAAAATTAATTCTAGCATGTCCTTGTTTTGGTCGGTTTAACCACCTACATAATTTTTTATCAAAGATAGTTATGAAAACATAATTTATACTAATATATGATTTTAATATACAAATTTTTTTTGTGTTATGGTAATATTAATATTTATACTCAATATTAATAAAATCCATTTTTTATGATAAAGGTTTCTGAAACATGTTCTATATTTTTTCTTTATGAAACACACTTCAAAGTTCCATAGAATAAAAATGAAACATCTTAAACCATAATGGAACATAAATTTATATTACCATTAAAATTATATAGATGAACTTATAAACATAGAGAGAAAACAAGAACCATTGTACCAAAACAAAATGGAATAGTTAAAACAACTAATTACTAATTTTTAATATTAGCTAAAAACAAGTAAAAATTATACAATAAATGAAAATGAAATATTATAAAAAAGTTTAGAAAATTAAATAAATATTGATAATATAAGATTAATTACTCACTGTTTATTATATAGGTATATAAAATGTGTCTGACTAAGAAGGTATCTGTGGTAACAATTTTAATTGACTCAATTTTCCTTCATGAAGTCAAAAACTAATTCCTTAAACTGGGATCTTAAGAGTTTATATTATTATTTTATTTCATTAATTTATATGTTGTTTTATTGTTTTTATTTAGAAAATTTACAATTTATCATCAAAATATTCATCTTTTAGAAATTTCCGCATTTCTAAAAAGGCTACACTGTTAAGAATAATTTCTTCCCATTCTAATGGTACTTTGTTTTTATAATCATATTTTTTTCCCAATAATGTTATTGTTTTCTAAATATAAACCCAAATATATTTAAACTCTTGGGATATTTATATTTACCTTTAATTTCTATAAATATTTGTTTCATTATCTTTTTTCAATGTCAAGGGTTTTTATAATGTTATTTTAAAATAATAAAGGAATTTATTTTTCACACATGGTTTTTTATCTTCCATAACACATTTATTAGCTTGATAATTATTTGTTTTCAAGTATATATGAATGAATATAATTTTTAGGAAATAATTATTAAATTTCATCTATTTTACTTAAAATGATGATTTTTAGATTTATTTATAATTTCATCTCTTACAATATCTTTTAAAATGTTTTGAATTTCACATCAATTTTTTAATCTATAATATATTTTATATATATTAATGTTATGTATCCCCCTATAAATGATATTATGAAATAATATTTTGGAGTGATTGGATTTTTTTTACCATCCATTATTATTATTGATACCATATTTTACTTGATAATAGTTTAAACTTTTATGAAAACTGGTTTTTTTCTATGGGTTTTT
This sequence comes from Viscum album, assembly GCA_963277665.1. Lineage (NCBI taxonomy): Eukaryota > Viridiplantae > Streptophyta > Magnoliopsida > Santalales > Viscaceae > Viscum > Viscum album. The sequence goes on from OY728126.1 coordinate 982,286,797, forward strand.
TATGATATGATGAATGACAATTTTCATGTAGAGAACATATGTATGGATGGTATGTATGTAGTCCTATATAACACTAAAAATCATTTTTAACTATTTATATCTCACGAGAGAATAAAAGGTGTGATAATGATTGTGTTTTTTATATTATTGAATCGTGTGTATGGCCCGATTTGTTCATTAAGCATGAGAATGATTGGGTTTTCTAATAATGTTTTCCTAAGATTATGTTTCTAACACATTTCTAAATATGTGTCTCAATACAAGTATATGTCACATTTTTATGTTATTAAATGATCTAATATTGTTTTTCCAAGGATTATGACTATTTTAACTTGATTCCAAGATATGTTATATGTTTTTTTCCACCATAATGATTCATTGATCTCATGCCATTATCTAGGATGTTATATCATTGCTTATAATTGTCAGTTATTATTCCAAGGTCCTTTTAATGAAATATTTCCCCTCTAATTCATGTTTTCTCACAAGGTTAATATCTATCCCACTGTGACTCATTGATATTATTCCTTTACAGAGCATTTAATCTCACCCCATCATTTTTTTCCATTACCAAGAAACTTATATGTTTGACTATGTGTAGAAGTAAGTATTTTTTAGAGTTGATAATAGAAAATATTTTTGTAATAATGTAAAATATTATGAGTTTGTAATTAATTACAAAAGAAAATAAACATTTGTCTCTTTGATATTATGAGGTTATTTATGAGTAATAATGTTTAACTTATGTAAATTATTGAAAATAATTTTATGTTTGTCTTAGTTTAACTTAGTTAGTATTATATAATGATTTACTTATTTTTTTATTATGATGAGATAAAATTAGTGAATTCACTAGGGATAAGTCTAAGTATATGATAACATAATGAGTTTTGGAAAAATAAATATTTTGTGGTTTTCTAACAATGAAATACCAATTAAGTGGATGAAATCTCTATAAAATATGCACTTAGTGATAATAACATTGAAATGAAGGGTTATATATTAACTTTATCTTCACTTGGTAGGAAAAAATTATCTTACATACACACCTAGTTCGATACTACTGAGGGATATGCATCAGTTAAATTACATTTTCATTATGGACCATTATGAATGATTTTGATTTATTTAGGTTATAATTCCAAATTGGAAATGACCATGAATAACCTAGATTGATTACAACAAGTTCATAAGTTAGGATATATACATTATTTACGAGTTATTTATTTTAAGATACACATTATAATTTTATAATAATTTGTGTCCCCATTTTTACATTATTTTAATAAATGGATGAAACCAGGAAAAACATACTTTATAATGAGTGTGATGTAAATTGAAATTATTGTTCCGATGAACAACCACTATAAAAAATATATTTATTTCACTAGATTCCCCTAATGTTCTATGTAAAATTCCTTAAAAATTTCCAATCCTTTAACCGAGTTAACATATAAATAAGTGAATTTTCTCTAGATATAACAATGTGAAGAAATATTCAAGAATATTAATAATATATTGGTCACTTAACCTATGATTACATTACCTTGTAGAGGATAAGGGTATATAATATATAGTGATTCTTAATTAAAGGGTTTGGGATGTGTCCTGAAGAAAAATGATATGGTACTTTTTCTATTTCCCACATAAATTAAAATATTATGAGAAAATTACATTATATTTGATTTGGATTTAGAAAAATTAATCTTTATTTTAATGATTTGGTGAAATTATCTACATACTAAAAAGAGTGAAATATATACTAATCATAAGATCTTGAAATATATATTCCAATAAAAGGAGTTAAATACACACCCAAGGAGATAGTCAGAATTGATCAAAGATTCTTACTAATCAATAAATTATTACATTAGGAATATAAAAATGATGTTTGATGCTCTATACTAGAAAGATCAAGCTACCTTATTCTTTTTAACGGTTGAAAAATATGTAATACTCATGGATTTGAAAAAGATAACAATGAAGTCATAATATAAGGGTAGAAATATGATCATTTAAAAATAAATACCTAAAAATACATCTACAAGAAATTTAATGAAGCCCAAAAATATTATTTAGAGCTATGGAAAAAGGTAGAGAATATTATGAATTTTAATTTTGATAAAGATGGAGTGATAAGGTATTTAAACTTAATTTGTGTTCCATCAAAACTAGAACAAATTAGATAAATTTTGAAGGATGAACATAGATAATACATCTCAATTCATCTAGAAAGCTTAATAATTTAAATATATCTAAAACAAGCTTCATTTGGGATGATAAGAGTAGAGATATTGGAGTATATATCTCAATGTATGGTATGTGAAGAAGTTAAGGATGAATGATATAATTATGGGGGATGATTAACCATTTCTTATACCTATTTAGAAATAGAAAAAAATATTCATGTATTTTTTTATATGTATCCCCAAGATATGTAGAGTCTAAAATTTCATTTTTGTTGTAGCCAAACACCTTATCAATTCAGATAATTTTATTACCCTCAGAGAAAGTTTATCTGTTGAAAAACTCACCATGATATATAAAATGGCAGTGGTAAGACTAAATTGAGCACCACTATCCATTTTATTTTATCAAGATCCACGTTTCAACTCAGGTTTATAGAGATTTATTTAATAATAATTTGAGATAGTATTGATTTTCATAATTTCTTTTCACCCTTAAATAGAAGTTCAGTCTGAAAGGGCCATTCAAACTCTATAAGATATACCGAGATCTTATTCATTGGATTTCCAAGAATATTGGGATCAAAAATCCCCCCATGGTAGAGTTATAATATAGTAAAATATTCTATTCTATTATTCAAATATTACTATATGATGCTCAGTATGGGAATAGATGAAAGATTCTGTCATTCTAGAAGGAAGTTGGAGAGAGAAAGCTAGTAATAAATGGATTTTTATAAGAAATGATAGATATAGTTCAAACAATTAAATAGTATATGTAAGAAGAACACACTCCAAAAAATAGTTACAAATATAATTTTTTATGAGATATATAGTTTAATGCTAGTGACAAGGTATTTATCTACATATATCATAGGAAGTGAGTTGTGATATTTGGGAAGAAAGTGAAGATGAGACCTAGGTATATCAGTCCATTTGAGGTTATTGATCATCTAAAGGATGTATAATATCTCTTTGAAAATCCTACACACCTATACTAATTACATGATATTTTATATGTATTTATTTATAGGATTTACATCTCAGACTGTTCATATGTACCTAAATTAGAAGCGGTGTTGTTGGAACATGATATCTCATATGTGAAAAACTGGCTAAGAATTTGGATCCAAGAGATAAAGTAATGGAGAAAATACCAATCACATGGTAAAATTTATAAGGTTGAATCATAAGTTTTAGGAAGCTACATGTGAATGTGGGAATGTAATAAGAAAACATTACCCTCACTTATTTTTATCAAAGTATAGAAATTTTGATGGTGAATTTTCTTTTTTCAGGGGGGGGTGAATGTAGAAACCAAATATTTTATTAAGTATCTCTCCTAAAATGAATATTTTTTATATTTTTTCATTTTCATCACTAAAATAAAACGAATCATGATATATAAATAAAATAAAATTATTAAATATCGTTGTTATAAAAGAACTTTTGAATTTGCAGGGATAAATAGAGATAATCGAATTATAAAAATTTTATATAAAGAAGAACTAATTGCATTAAACAATGAAATTATTCCATATGAATATAATTTTTCAATGATTTTAAAGGATTTTGAATCCATAGAGTTTTCCCTAGACCAAACCCAAGTTAAACTTCAATAATTAGGGCTTGAATAAAATCATATACAAGATAAGTTTATGTTTGTGGAAATAAATTCTAGATCCATTCTAGTTGAATAAACACTTATGATAACCACCACTACTTATCTTCCACATATATCTCAAGTGAATTTCATAATATGTTTTTTAATTATTAATTAAGATAACATAAATATTCAATTATAAATGAGATAAATTGTGACTTTCATAGAAAACCATTGACTCATTTTATGCTTCGAAATATTGTTCTGAAAAAAATTTACACATTATTAATTATTATAATAAAATTAATTTTAATCACCTCTAGAGTCTGAATTTGATAAAATTATATTCAATTTTATCTTCAAAATATCAAAATTTTGTTAAGGTGGTGTTTTGGGAATTTTATGGAAAATTTTATTTTTAGAGAATAATAATGCGTATTTATATTAAAATTCATTTTTACAACTATAGAAAATGAATTTTTTTAATTTAAATACTATATTTCTAATAATCATAATAAATATTAGTTAATATTTTCAAATTATTTTTTTAAAAATGAAAAAAGATAACATGGTAAAATTTCTCCACCATGGTAAGGATTAAAAGGGGCATTAACCAAAGAAAAAATAACATAATTATATCAAAAACATTTGTAAAATTATTTAGATGACAATATTTATACCTTAACTTATATTACATTTTAAATTATACTATGTCACATCCATGTCCTTGTTTTTAGGTATTTTACACCTCTATTTTTGGTCTGTCTTTCCTTCCAGGTTTCCCCTAGGTTCCCCATTTAAATTTGAAAGAAAATGTGGGTTTTCGGTGAAAAGAATAGGACACATAGTTTACTAAACTTTGCGGAAAAACCATGCACAATGTTCAAGTGTAATAAAAGTTTTTTTTACCATTTTTTACTTCCATAATTAATCCCATATCTCCCCTTTATTCCCCCATTCAACCCCAACAACCATAAAAGACTCCCAAACTCCCTCAAACTCCTTTCGAACAGATTTTTGAAGGGGTTTGGGTGGGGAAACTTCAATATTCATCAAGTAAGTGATTCCTAATTTTTTTTATTTCTTATCTCTAAGGATTCTTCCCTTATTAATTATGTTTTAAACATCTAACAGCTAGGTTTTTATCCCTATGGTTTAATATTGAGTCTATTGGTTCCATATTATGGATTAGGTTTTGATTTCACTAACTTTCGGTGCGGTTGTGCTGCGATTGAAGTTTTTCACAATGTTTTGGGGTTTTTTAAAGATAATTTAGTTGGTTCCATGTATAAGCATTATTTGATGAGTTATTTTTTCATTTCATGACCTTCCTATCATGTTTCTTACCTATTGTGTGTGGTGTGATATTTTTTGATAGAATTTGTTAGGCGTTTGATTTTAATGTTGTTTATTTGCTTGAAATTGTCTGTTTTTCATGTTTAACTCATGTGTTATCATTTGAGGGAATTTTATAATATATTAAAATGGTTTATTAAATGTTTCTATGGCTTATAATTCATTTTTTTATAGTATTGGGGTTCTTATGGCCTTGAAAGTGGGTTTTGAAATGGATTTTGTGTGTAAAGCCTTGTTTTACTTCTTGAAATTGTTTTATGAAAATTTTAAATAGTTTATTGAGTTACACAAAGGGGGAAAAGACATGTTGGGTTACTATTTAGTGTTTCTATGATTCATCAATGGTATTTTCATTTAAAAATTGTATTTCATAACATGTGTTACTTGTTTTAGAACTAATAGAGACACTCGAGTATCTAGGTGGTCAGCCTAGGACTAGTATGCTAGTGATCTGGTAGTGGTATCGTCCATATTTCACCTTGAAAGTTTAACGATTAAAACACTAACTAAACATTCATGATGTTTTGGGACCACTGGTCCATTGGGGTTTTCCCTCCTAATGGATCATGCATGTGATGGATATTCTTTATGGTTTCTTATACACCGAAATATGATGTACATATGGCCTCGCAACTATCAAGGTCCTAGGGGTATTCCTATGACTAGTGCTCATTTTCTATATTGTATTTACCATTGGAATACATTGTGTTTTGTTCTAAAATTTTATTTCATGTTTTTTTAGTTAAAAGTTTCCATTCTTCAAAGTTTCCCTATTGAAAGATGTTTTAATTTAATTTTGCAACTTTTAGAAATTGTTCTAGAATTTCTTGTTTATAAAAACTTAAAATATTTTTGTCTTAAAATTTTTATCACATAGAATATTTTCTGGTGACATCATAGTGGGATTATGATCATTTCATACTTACACCTTTGGGTGAATGTATACTTGATAATGTTTGACCCAAGTAAGGGAATGGTCCATGGAGACATCAGCTCGGGTTGTTAGAATTTTTTCTTGGTGTGTTGTTGTGGAGACATCTAGAGGGAGATTCCCCCTTGGTGTGTGGAGGTTTTTAGGTTGGAATTACTGCTACCGTTTTATTTGTTGCCATTTATTGTGTTTTCTAAAACTATGTATTTCAATTATGAATTTTATTAAAATATTTTTTTAATTAAAATTTTAATATTCGGTTTATCTTTTGTTGTTGGTTGTTTAATTCTTCTAAACTTAGGTAAATCATTCCCAGCCCATTATTTATGTCACCCATTCACTTTTTCCAACCTTTGGGGATAGGTAACACCCTTTGCGACTTTCCATGGACTGGTTCAGGTGCTAGTTTGGATGGAAACCAGATCTGGTTCATGAAAAAATGGTATAAGATGCATGGTAAAGCTGATTGGGTCATGTTATTTGAGATAAGTCTAGATAGACATGAGCTAGGAATATTGGGGATCTGATTTCTTATTGTGAGTAGGATGTATGACCAGTACCTTTCATGATAGACCTCGAGTCACTATGGGATGTCGAGATTGTTTGTTTGACTTCTCTTCAAGGTGGGAGGTGCAGGCTGCAGATTACACATGGACATTAGTTTGGGGTGAAGTAGTTATTTATTTCATCATTGTGATGAGTTTGATTTTTATATATTTGATGATTTAGTTGAAATTTTTTAGAACTTTTGTATTAATGTTTTATTCTATGACTGTTGATTTTTGTAGCAACATGCCTCCTTGAAGACCTCTCTTACACCTACATGTGGAATCAAGAGCTCTTTATCCCTCACCTACTGATCATAGGCTGATAGAAGCTATGGTTTAGGATTTCCATGTTCTTGGATATGGAGTTTTTCCTGATCCTACTCCAGTTAGAGAAGATGATTCTAGTCTTATGAAGGACAAAGCCTAGAATATTCTCCACAAAAATCATCATACTTTTTGTGGTAGTACAGAACCCTGGGATATAGAGAAGTGTAATGAGAAAAAAATTCATGTTCAAGTTCCCTAACACAACTAAGAAGGTCATCGTGAAATGTGCCTCATTTTTACTACAAATTCCCAGTCGTAGGTGGTGGGATTCAATGATTCATGTTGGGAACCAAGAGCAGATGAGCTGGAAGGACATCAAGGTTATATTCAATGACTAGTATTGTCTTGAGGTATTTCCCTGCGCAAAATCCCGAGAGTTTATGGACCTCATTTAGGGAGACTATTCAGTGATGGAGTATTTCACCTGCTTTGCTGAGCTAGTCTGATATTCCCCTGATATAGTCTCTAATGAACAGATGGAGGCTTCGAGATTTGAAAAGGGATTACGACCAAAGATCTCTTCTAAAGTATTCCTATTTAAGATAATGACCTATGATGGGGTGTTTGATCGATCATGTATGGTAGAGATTAACCAAAAGGGGAGGTCTAGTTTTTCTAATACAGTATCAATAATGGGAAGTTATAGTTCGTAGGAGAATAAATGGAAGAGATATGAGCAGTGGATAAAGGGAGGTGGTAGTTCCGGCCGTCTTCCCTGATATTTTTCATCTGTGACATCTGATGCAAGGTCCATCATGTGCCACCAGTTCATGAGGTTAGGGTACCCCCAACCTGGATAAACATCTCTACAAAGGCCTTGTTATCATTGTAGATCCATAAGAAACTTGTAATGATTTTTCAAGTTGGAACATTAACTCATGAGTGGGGATAGATCTGTGGATTATAGGTAGTACCAGTTCAGTTAGATCCATAAAAGATGGTTGGTTACTATATTGGTGTCTATGGCGGTAGGGACAAATTGACTTCTAGGTAGAGCCAATTTAGGGTAGATCCATAGGAAAGCAGTCGTTCTTAGGCAGAGATAGGTAATCATTATCCTATAGATCGGGCACCAGCGAGAATAGATGTAGGGCCTTCGACAGTTTGAGGTACCATTTTAATTGCATCTTCTTTAACTATTGTCTTCTTTGATACTATTGCTTCTGTTTAATTTATCTCTTCCCATATTATGAATGTGCTGAATTTTTTAACTGAGTTTTTTCCTTTTTATAAAGGAGTTGGTGACATCGTTGGGTAAGAAGAAGAAGCAAGGTATCATTTTCCCATCGTGTGTGATTTCCATGTCAAGGGATGAGATGGAGTGGGACCTCCTAGTCTCAGATATGGACCATTTCGATGTAATCCTTATAATGGATTGGTTAGTGAACTTTCCAGAGGATATTTCTTTCTATAGGAATTGAGTGAGTTTTATGGAAACTCTTGGTAGTCTTTAAGTGTTTTTTAGGGAATGGGATCCTTAGTTGAGTCATTCAGGACCTCCACTCTCAGAGTTTGGAAATATTATCTTCTAGTTATCAATACTCATGCAAGAGAATGATGGTTATGCTCCTAAGTGTGTATTACCTCATTTAGTGGATGAGTTCCCAAAGGTATTTCCAGATGATTTTTTTGACTCTCCCATGTAGTAGGACGTAGAGTTTTTGGTTGATTTGGAATTGGGAACACAACTGATATCTCTTCCTTTATATCATATGGACCCCATCAAGTTGAGGAAATTAAAGATACATCTGTGCGATTTGAAAACCAAATGATTCATTCCCTTAGAGTACCACTCCTTGGGACTCTTCTATTCTTTTTTTGAAGAATTCCAACAGGTCACTCTAGTAGTGAATTGACTACCAGAAGCTGAATAAGCTATACATAATGAATAAATATCATTTTCCCTAAATAGCTGACTTTTTGATTAGTTTAAGGAGAAAAAGTGGTTTTATAATATGGATTTGTGTTCTAGTTACCACCAACTCAAGGTGATATATATATATATATATCCTAAAAACATATTTTTGGAGCAAGTATGACCACTTTGAGTACTTAGTCATGTATTTTGGATTGACCAATGCTCTAGAAGTTCTTATAGATCTCATGGATAGGGTTTTCCAGTAGTATCTCGACAAATTCATCATGGTATTTTTGGATAAAATCCTAGTTTAATATGGATCTGAGGAAGATAATTCTCATCATTTGAATATCGTGTTGGGAACTATATGGGATCATCGCCTTTATGAAAATTAGTCCAAATGCACTTTATGGATCAAGTAACTAGAGTTTCTAGGCCATTTCATCTCAGAGTAGTGGGTTTCATTGGAACCTATGAATATTAGTGCAATTATGTCATGGGAGCTGCTGAGGAATGTGTTCGAGATCATGGGTTTCATCGGCCAAGAAGGTTAATACAAGTAGTTTATTTAATATTTCTATTGGCTTGCTTCACCCATGACCATGCTAACTCAGAAAGGGGTGAAGTTTAGGTGCACCCCAGAATTTTAGGTATCCTTCAAGGATTTGAAAGAGTGGTTGGCTACATCCCATATGTTAATCTTTCTAGAATATGGAAAGGTCTATGTGATGTGTTGTGAGTCTTCCAATATGGGTCTCGGGTGCGTGCTTATATAGGATGATCACGTGGTGGTTTATGGCTCTCGAGAACTATGACCACATGAAAAGTATAACCTGACCCACAACTTGGGGATACTAGAGATGATGCATGATTTTAATACATGTAATCACTACTTCTTTAGGGATATGTTTGTGGTCTACTTTTATTATATGATCTTCGCCTATATCTTCTCATATAAGGATCTTAATATGAGGCAGCACCATTGGATCATGTATTTTCATGTGTTCGACTTTGATATTGTTTATACCCCAAGCAAGGGAAATGTAGTGGCTGACATCCTGACAAGAAAAGTACCAATATAGAATTTGAGTAAGTCTATTTTTAAGTAGTCTCAGATGGGGATCTTTTTTGATATGCACCTGGAGACAAAGAAGCACAACAGAGGTGCATTCTTGGTGAGAATTCAGTTGAATCCTTATCTTTTAGAGTTGATTCTGTGGGATCAGACATGTGATGAGCTATGTCAGTGGTTGATGTATTTCTTCCACAGTGGGGAGAAGTCTTCTGATTAGTCTTTTTCTCCCAAGAAAATCTTGTGCTTCAGGGGTCATTTAGTGGTGTCTTTGTCTCTGAGGAAGGTGGTGATGCAAGATAGCCACCAATATCAGTGGGATGTTCATCCTACAACCACTAAAATGTAGTATGATGTTCTTCAGTAGTTCTTGTGTCCAGTTATGGGGTCGGTTATAACTTATTTTGTATCAAGTTGTCATACTAGTCAACAGGTGAAAGCAGAGCATCAAAGGCCCTATGGTTTTCTTCATTCATTGCACATTCCTACATGGAAGTGGGAAGACACAACCGTTGATTTCATTATTGGATTACCTTTTGCACCTTAGGGTACGAATGCTATTTGGGTAGTGATTGATCTTATAACCAAATCATCCAACTTCATTCCGATCAAGGATACATCCAAAGTGGATGAGTTGGGACAATCATTTATTTAAGATGTGGTAAGGCTTCATGGTGTGAAATCATGATTTTTCTTAGATAGAGACCCCCATTTTACCTCTCGTATTTGGGAAGGCTTTTAAAATTCATTGGGGACATAGATTAAGATGAGAATGGTATACCATCCTCAAACGGATGGCCAGAAAGAGTGAGCAAACTAGATTTTGAAAGACATGCTCTGTGCATGTGTCTTGGACTCCAGAGGTTTATGGGATAGCAATTTGGGATTGTTTGGGTTTTCTTATAATAAATATTACCAATCCTTGGTTTGAATGGATCATTTTGAGATTCTCTATGTTCGGCCTTGTCAATCCCCCTATGTTGGGATGAGGTAGGTGAGACCTCACTTTGGGTCCAAACCTTGTCCAAGTGACATCTTAGAAGGTCAAGTTAACCAGGTATATGTTACTGACAATTCAGAATCGCAACAAATCTTATGCTGACCATAGGTCTTAGAATATTGAGTTCTATGTGGGTAATAAGGTATTCTTGAAGGTAACCCTTTTTTTATCCATCGTCATTTGGGAAAGAAGGTAAAGATAACGCCAAGGTATATCGAACCTTTTGAGATCACCCAGCAGACTGGAAAGATGGCATATAGGTTAGATTTTACTTCTCGGTTTACATCTATTCATGCCGTATTTCATGTCTCACAATTGAATAAGTACAACCAAGATCAGTCCCATGTATTAAATTGGGATGAGTGGGAGATAGAGCATGATTTATAAGTGTTTGAATAGCCGGTGAAAATAGTGGATTCCCAAGAGAAGATGATTCAAGGAAAGTCTAATCCACTAATTTGGGCCCTTTTGAAGCATGTGAATTATGTGCATGAGACTTGGGAGAGGAAGTCGTGGGTGCAGTAAAAGTACCCATTCTTGTTTACTAATCAAGTTTCAGGTTGAATTTCTAGGGCGTAAAGTTTTTATGGTGGGAAAAATTATCATATCTATGTCCTTCATTTACCATATTTTTCTATTATATTCATGGTATATCTTTCCCCCTAGGGTTCCCCTAAGATACCCCTTAAAATTTGGAGGGAAATGAGGGTTTTTGTGTAGAAAGAACATACTGAATGATTTGTCCACACAATTTACTAAATTGTATAGACAAACCATGCACAGTGTCTAGGTGTTAAAAAAATTGTTTTTGACAATTTTTACTTCCATAATAAAACCTATATCACCTCATTCTCCACACATTGGACCCTAGAAGCCATATAAGACTCAAAATCTATCTCAATCTCCCTTGGAACCCATTTTTTAAAGGGGGTTTTGGTGGGTAAACTTCTAGATTATTCAAGTAAGTGATTCCTACAATGTTTTTCTTCCTTATCTCTAGGGTTTCTTTCCTCTTATATGATCTAAAATTAAAACAACTATTTTTTCATCCCTAGGTTTTAATATTGAGATTCTTGGTTCAATCTGGTTGATTAGGGTTTGCTTTCACTCACTTTTGGTGCGGTTGTGGTGCAGTTGATGTTTCGAACAAAGATTTGGATTTTTTGACATCTAAGGTAGGTGGCTGCATATGTAAGAATTATTTGATGCGTTATATTTTATTTATTGACCACCCTATAATGTTTCATACCTATTTTTTGTGGTGAAAAAATTATTTTTGATAGGATTTGTTAATCTTTTGATTTTAATGTTTCATTTTTTCTTGAAATTGTGTGATTTTCATGTGCAACTAATGTGGTATCATTTGATGGAATTTTATAATTTATGAAAATTGTTTATTAAATGTTTCTAGGTCATAAAATTCTATTTTGGTATGGTATTGGGGTGGTTTTTCCCTTGAAAGTGGAGTTTGAAATAGATTTTGTGTGCAAAGCATTATTTTACTTCCTGAGATTTTTTTATGAAAATTTTAAATGGTTTATTGAGTTACACAGAAGGGGATAAGACATGTTGGGGTAATTTTGTTTGTGTTTATGATTCATAAAAGGTATTTTTATGTAAAAATGTTATTGTATAACTTTTTGAACTTGTTAGAGCACAAATAGGGAAACCTAGGTATATAGGTGGGCATACTTGAACTGGTATACCAGTTATCTGGTGGTGATATCATCATTTTTTCACTTTCCAAGTTTGACGATGACAACATTAACTAACCATTGATGATGTTTGGGTACCACTAGGTCATTGGGGTTTCCCATACTACTAGATCGTGCATGATAAGGATATTGGTTATGGTTAATTATACACTAAGATATGATGTACCTTAGGGACCAAAGTTTTCTAGTTCTTACGGGTTTTCCCGTGATTGGTTCTTATTGCGTATATCATATTTACCATCAGTGTACGATGTGTTTTTTGGAAAATTCAGTAGCAAGTGAGTTTAATTTAATAGTGTACATTCTTTGAAGTTTCTCTCTTCAAATATTTTTTCATTTAATGTTGCACCTTTTAGAAATTGTTCTAGTATTTCATGTTTATAAAAAATTGCAAGCTTTTTCCCTTAAAATGTTTAACACATGGAATCATTTTAGGTGACAACCTATTGTGATTAGGCTCACACCCTACATACACCTTTCAGTTTAAATAGACTTCATAGTGTTTGACACAAGTCAGGTAAATATCCATAGAGATGGTGGTTCAGGTAGTTAGATTATTTATCAGTGTGGTATTGTGGAGATGGCTTGAGGGTGATGCCCTATTTCCATGTGGAGGATTTTATATTGGACTTTCTGATTCCTTATGATTTTTTTAACTCCTGGGTGTTGTTTAAAACAACTTATTTTAATTATTAATTTTTACCGGCTTATTTGAATTAATTTTTTTAGATTCTATTTATTTATTGTTGTTAGTTGTTTAATGATTCTAAACTCAGGTAAATCATTTCCAAACCTTTATTTATGATACCCAGGCACTTGTGCCAGACCATATGGATAGGGAACACCCTTTGGGCCTTTCAATGGACTAGTTAAAGTGCTGATTTGGATAGAGACTAGATCTTTTTCGTGACATACTTCATTTTTCTAAACCTTTTATAATAAATACATTTATAATATTTAAAAATTATTATTACTTACATGAGTGTCAATTCCCTCACTTATAAAATGATCCTTCCACCACCCCCTTAAAATAAACACTAAATATTCTATCTAACTCATTTATTTCCCTAATAATAATATCCCATGTTTTTGAGCTTCTAGTCCTTATATATTTCCCAGATTTATTCTATATAAAGAAGGCTTCCAAAAGAAGAGTAAATTATTCTATATAACTATTTTCCCCTCTCTTATCACTATTCCATTTATTTTCCCTATATATATTATTAAATATTTTTTATCACAATATAATATTTCTTTTAAAAAGATTATGTTTATTTAAAATTAATATTACCATTATTAAATAGTTTTTTCTTATTCATTCAATCATTATAACATGCTTTCGTTTTGGTTGGATTTTCCACATATGTAAGACATATTAAAATGATTATTTAATGAATGATATAGACATCTTAAATATTGATAATATAATCTAAATATGATTCCTTTTTTATGATTTCATAATTATAGAATAAATATAATCAAATAAAATTATTTCATAATCTAAATTATCCAATTACTCCAGGCATATTACTGTTTTAGTTAGTTAAACTACATACATGAATGATGATATAATTTTTTGTCATGGATGGTTATGGAAACTTAATTTATAAAAATATATGATATTAATACAAAAAATGTATTTATTATATAATTAAAATACTAATATTTGAACACAATATTAATTAATAACGTTTTTTTAATAATGGTTATCAAAACAAAAACGTTAGTTTTTTTCAATTTGAATAGTACCTCGAAGTTCCATATATTGAACATAGAACATAATAAATCATCATGGAACTTCTATATCCATTACCTTTACAATTTTATGGCTGATATTTAAAATATAGAGTGACAACTAGAACCATTATAGCAAAAAAACATGGAATAACTAAAATCACTAATTACCAATAATTAATATTAACTAAAAACATGTTAAAATTTTTTAATAAATGAAAATAAAATATTATTAAAAAACTAAAAACCATATAAGGTTGTATAATAGTATATTTATGAGTCTATATATGTTATACTTGAATATGGAATGTGTCTGACTGAGCCGGAATCCACGATAAGAGTTTTCATTTACTCATTTTTCATTATTTAAACCATAAAATAATTCATTTGAATAAGATCATTCATGTTTATTTTATCCTTATTTTTCTAAATTATACATGATATTTTCTCTTTCTATTTTAAAAATTTACATTTTATCATCCATATATTCCTCTTTGATCAATTTACACCTTCCTAAAAATTCTGCATTAATAATAATAATTTCTATATATTCTAAAGGAATTTATTCTTCCATATCCATATATTTAATTACCTTATTATTCTTATTTATTAATATGAAAACCAAATATAATTTATCACTAATAATATCTATATTTTCCTGTAATTTCATTAAATAGAGGCTTTGTTGTCTTTTTTGATGAAGTGAGTTTCAATAAAGGTATTTTAACATAATAAATGAATGTCCTTTTCATGCATGTATTTATTTATTCAACTTCTATTTTTTTACATGGTCACTATTTATATTCAAGGTTATATTACTTAAAATAATTTTAAGGATGTTTTTCTTTAAATTTTTCTCTTTTCTAACAAAAAAATGATATTTGAGAGTTAGTCATAATTTCATCACTTATGAAAATATTAAAAATGATTGGAAGAATATTTTTCATTACAATTATATTTTGCTCTCTATAATCTATCTCTTATGGGGAAATTTTTTAGATCACTCTTTAAATTATATTATAAAATAATATTTTACCATTATTGGAATTTTGTGCCATATAATATAATTATTGATACCATATATTTTGTTATAAGAATTAGAAATTGTAAAAAACTTATATCTATATTTTATGAAAACATTTATAAATATTCAAAATTAATGAATTTGGAAATTTATATGATTATTCATTATGTATTTTCTTTTTTATTAATATTAAAGAATGATGAATGTGAAATAAATTAATAGGAGAAAATAATGAAAGGGGGAATAAATTAATGATGAAAAATATGCTCCATAATTTAGGATAAGTCAAATATGAAGTTAGAGTCTTAGAATTCATGATTCAAAGTGAAACAGAGCCAAATTTGTAGAAAAACTATCATTCACATCACGAATCACCTATTTGTGAAATTAAATTCATCGGAAATCCTTGAAGGGAGTAAGAATAAATAAAAATGGAACTTGGGAGTGGAATATAATTATTCATGGAATGGTGACAAATTTACACTATCTATTTCTTGATGAAAAATATAGCTTGTGAGAATCTTCATACAAAATTATACTCTATTTTTCATAGAGTGAACACATTGTCTTGCCATGGATATTTAGGATGGGATTTGAAAACATTCAAATTTGTGCCAACTTTGATTGGGCCCCACATTTAATTTCATTATAACTCCTAGAGCTAACTGGGATATATTTAATGGACACATTGATTACATTTAAGCAACCTGATGTCAAATTTCACTAATAAATACAAGGATGAATAACTAAAAATTCTAATTTTTTTATTTTAAAATTTGTGTCTATACGGTTGAGTAGTAATAAAAATATCATGTGGAATACAAAATCAAAGTAACCTATATTAAAATTTAAAATTTAAAAAATAGATAAAAACACCCGACCTAAGGATATATTAATCTATTAGACTCCCGAATTAGCCGAATTCACAATGCCTTCCATTGTCAGACACCACTTTTTTCATCACTGTCCATAACCACCATCATCATCATTGAATTATGACCACACCCAAATGAAGGAGATTAACATTCACTGTATTCTAAAACAAAACAATCACCACTAATGATGGTTTCCATACTATAGTCACATCTTCAGAAATCACACCAAACATAAAAATAAAGGTCTCACCTCCTAAAAACATTGTCCACTCATGAACCACATCCCAAAGTTCTGGAGAACCATCATACCATACTAAACCGGGGAAGAGATATGAGTCGTGAAACTTGGGTAAAGGGAATTGACTTAAGGCCTCCACAGAGGGAGGATACCGTTTCAAATATCAAGCCTAGAAAAACCGTGAAAATAACAAAAAAAATTTAATGAAAAATCCATTTGAATATAAACATAAAAATTGAAAAAATAACCAAACAAAAATAGAACCCCATCATCAAGAAGATAATCCAAACCAACAGAATAGTAATAAGCCAAGCCTAAGAGGAATAGAAGGAAACACTGATGAAGAACCAAACTGAGACCATTGGTAGCCTTCATCCAACCCTATCCCAAGATATCTTGAATCAATCATTAGTCCCAACCGATATGGGATCAGACATGATGGGTTAGACATTAAGAGCATTAGAGAAGAAGAACACAAAATTCCACAGCCGATGCTGACCCAAGACATATGAAACTCTTTCACCCGGACCCAAAATGGGGGTCTGATATGCACGGGTTAAGTGAAAAGAGGGGTGGTCGGAGACATATAATGGCCTCACTAGAAACAACTCTAGGAAAGTGGAGGGAATAAAATGACAAGTCCAAGAAAATAAAGTATATCTAGGTGATGCAAGGATCATCATCGCTACTGAATGGAGGCATAAAACCATAGAAGGATGGGGAAGGTGAAGAGGAAACATGAGAATTTGGAGTGATAAGTGAGTGGGGAGACATTTATTCTTATATATACAAGGCATGAGTGATCCTCTATAAGATTCCAAATATTAATTCTTTCCCAATGAATGAATTATTACACCCCTGCTATGTTTCTCTATCATTACGTATAGGACATCGTCCTCCCTTTCTAATCCTATCATGACTAGTATAAGGTGGTAATTTTTTCAAGTGTTGAGTGAAGTAATTATAAGGGTATTTTGATAGTTGGATATTTTTTCATTTATTTTAAATTTATGTTGGGTTATATGTTCACAACACAATTCTACCCATTTTTCATTCTTTTTTATGACTGTTGAAAATTAAACTGGGAAGAATAAAAAACGTATAACTAATTATCCTGATTCATGGATGACCATTATAGAAATTGTGATAATTATTTTTAAATATGATTTTGGATCACATAATTAATTAATACCTACGAATTAATCTACCACATGAAATTAGAATGGTAATAAATTACAGAGAATTCACTAAGACCAAGGGATTTCATAGAATCAATTCTAAAAAAATATAGCCATACATGATTAACTGTTAATCCACTAGCACATGAACATGAAAATTATTTAACTAGACATGTTTAATCAATTTTATTTCCTTCTAGTTCTTTCTTATCTATATTTATTATTCAAATACAATCAAACATTTGTACGTTTTCCTATTTTATTAACATCATTAATAGGTTTCAATCTCAAAACGCGTCACGTTAAACATTTAATTATTTTAGTTCATAGATTTGAGTTTAAAAATAAATTATTAAATATGATTATCCTCATTGAAAATAATGACCTCCTTTGATCTGGTCATATTTCATGCACCATTTCCAAGGAATGTTGTGGGTAATTATTAGGTCAATTATAAATAAATCATGTTTATTTGTACATTATTTAATACATAGACTTGTTATGTCATGGTTTCAGGATATAATCCATTGCACGATTACTCCACTCATAGTAAATATAAATTAGATGTACATTCATATAATCCTGAGTTAGAATGAACCATATGAAAACAAGGAAAATATAAATAAGAGGGTATGTATAATCAGGAAAAACATGATGTAATTTGGGGAGTACTATATAGACCACTAGAGATACAAACACGTAAGGACTATGGAAGACCATCAGGTGTGGGTATTCAAAATAGCATATAAATTGCTTAATTCATTTAACATGAATTTGATATAAATCTAGAAATAATTTAAATGATCTCATGTTCAATCCAATTTTTTGGATTAACTCACAAGGATATAAATTCTCAGATAGATATTGTTCTTGACCCACATGATAGTTTTAGATTCCGTAACATATACATGGATGCGGTAAGACATAAATTACTCTATTTTTATTTAATGTAAAAATCAAGTGAATTGATTTGATGTCTCCAAAATTACATCACTACATAACATGGGTTTGTGATATATTTATTCACTCAATTATTCCCCCTTATAAATATGTGAACATCAGAGCCAAAATTTTAAATTTAAACTTACTTAATGATGAATATATTTACAGTTTTTTGGAAGGTTTTAAATATTTAACTCAAAAATTCCCCCATCATGTTGTAAAAATATGGACATTAATTCAAACATTTTATAAAGGATCATCATAATAAAACAGGTCTATCATTGATGTTATAGTAGGTGGGTCATTGATGAGGAAATAACCCAAGGAGAGTTATAACCTTTTGGATGATATGACCAAAAATAGTTTTCATCGGAATATAGAAGGAACCCAAAGCTGAGGGGTTTACATGATATATAACCAAATATGGATGGTATCCTAGATGGAGGCCATGATAAGAAAATTAGATTCACCAACAACTCTCCAAAATACCCAAGATATATATATTAAAGAAACAAATTTTTTTATTGTAATCACACACAAAAATTAGCGATGGAGTCCATTAAAACTTCAAGATCAATGATTCCAGCTGAGAAAACATGGATACAAACAACAAGCACCCCAAGGGACCTCACTCAAAATCCATTTTCACTCATTAGAAGATACATTATCAGGCTTCTTGACCACCACTAGAGATATTATAAAATAACTTATAGAATATTCAAACACTTAGAAATATACCCTATGGATTTTAGAGATCCATGTGGGGAATACCATATAGAAACATGGAGATACAATGTGAAGAGTATTACCATGCCACCCAGAAAACAACCCCTGATGAAAAGTCAAATAAATCACCTTTTGAAGTGGAAAGATTACTAAAGACCAACCTATATCAAGAGAAAAATAGAAATAATTTTTTTATTATTATTTAATTAACATCTACAAAATTATATAGAACTAGTAAGGGTGTAACTAGAACTATTAAATAGATTCTTACCATTTCGTAATAGAGTGAAACATGAAAAGCATGAAGCATAAAGTGGTATGTTTATTGAACAGTTTAAAAATATATAAAATAATATGCATGTAGTAGAAAAATTATCCAAAATTCCAAAATAATAAATTTTTATGAAATTACATATGATGAAAAAAAATTTAGAATAAATTGAAATGATACCACTCATGAGAGCATGATCAGCTGTAGTATCAATAGACCTACCAGAAAAGAATAAAAACTATGTATTTTTCTAATTCATATTTATTATAGGTATAACGTATTTGGAAACACCTTATTCAATTTTGGTGTCTGATAAAATATCATTTCTAAGAAAACATTTAAAATCTTAGTACATGAAGATCTAAATCCCATTATAATCACACATCAACTATCAAACATAATAATAAAATACCCATGAGGGTTAATTGAAAAAATTGTGATTAAAGTAGACATGTTTATCTACCATGTGGTATTTTAGGTGCTATATATGGATGATACTAAAAACCCTATCATTTATGGGAGGCTATTTTTAGGGATATTAAGAAAACTGATTGATGTAAAAATAAATTATTTGTGCCTTAGAGTGGCAAGTAAACACGTCAACTTCTACATGCACCGATAAATGAAGAATTATTCTATAAAGGAGGAGGATTTTAAAGAAGAAAAAAGGTATGAAGTTTAATAGGATTCTATTATTGAATAAAATAATGAGGTACATACTATCCATGCTAATGATTAAGAATAAAATGTTAAGAAGAAAAATTTAAAGCTAATAGAGAAAATAACTGATGATGAATGAATAATTAGAACCCAAAACATTGAAGAATGAATGTAGGTTTAGATGGTATAGTACCCAAACTGTTTATTTTCTTATATAAAGAATAATTGGTGGATAGGCTTGATTATGGTTTAAAATAATTCACACCAACGAAAGATGAATCCATTTTTTGAAAGAAGGATGGAGGGTTATCTGTATATACATGTCGTAACTAAGGCTATTTAAGGATTCATAATAAGTATATACATTCCAACATTCAGTCACCTCAGCTGAAGAGGCAATTTCAAGCCAATGTTGTTAAAAAATCAATTCTAGGATGAAACCTATTTTTTTAAAAAAATATATTTTATTATTAGGTACTCTCCCCCAAATATTTTCAAATTTTATTGAAAAAGGGCCTATAATTTCACATGTGTGTTTACATTTTCTAGTCAAAAAATTGAAAAATAAATTATAATTAAGAAAACCATCAATGTGGGTATCAAAAAGAAGAATCCCATCAAGATAGAATGGGAGTATGAGTTTTAATTTTTAGTATTTTTTCACTCATGATCATTTGTGTAAAAAAGTATTAAATTGAAAAAATCATTCCTCATACATTAATTTATTCTATAATCATTGATCCTGGAGTTAAAACTACTTAGAATAATTATCATGTGATATTTTAAATTTAATTTTTAATAAATTTAATAAGAAAATTGGGTAAAAATTTTAGAAAATATTAACATGTGGATTCTGATTTGATGAATCAAGATTTAGGGAAATTGGTTATTTTCCACAAATAATTTTTTTTTAAATTTTCACTACCTTGAAAATATGGTATTCTAATAAATTGTTTTTTATTTTTTATATGAATTTTGATGATTGTTAATACCGATATTATATTCTCATTATAAATAAATTTTTAAAGCCTAATATTCCCCATTTTTTTCTAGAGAATATTTATTATGAAACTTAAGTATTCATACTTATAGGACATTATTTTCATCTTGTTGAAGGTAATATTGAATAAATTCACATTTAATATTATTGAGGAATATTTTTCCCTTATCTTTGGACCTACCATTACTTGAATACTTTTTATTCTTGTATATGCTAAAAATGTCTTTTCAAGGGAAGATATGCATTACAATCCAACATTATCCTTTCCTACATTACTCTATGTAATTTTCACAATTATAAAAATAATGTGTATGGGATAGATGATTCCATGGTAGTAGGGATGTATATATTGAAGTGGATATGTGTGGGGATTTTTCTAAGGAAAATTTTAGAAACGTTTTTGATTTATAATTTATTTGACTTTAGTAAAACACACTTGAAATAAAAAAAATATAAAATTAAAAAATAAAAAAATAAAATAATATTAATAATGGGTTTTGTCTTGGAGTATCAAAAATCATCATTAAAATAACAAATTATTGTTATCATTTGGGGTTGGGTGGTGGATGTGAGAATTTTCCAAACACAACTTTTAAATAAAGGAAAACTATATATTAGAAAATTAAAGAGGGTGTGTTATTATATATAAGTAATTGATTATTATTTCTACTTTGAGTTTTGGGGAGAAAATAAAGATTCGATTTTTTAATATAGAATTTTTCTTTTGGTTTTTTATAAATTATCTTGAAAATTTCCATAGATATGAAATTTCTTTTAAGATTTACATTTTTAAAAACATTTACCTACACAAGATAAATCATTTGATAAATTTGTTCCTAAATTATGAATCCCTCATGAATAATTGTGATAATTGTATTTATAGGGTAGATAATTTTGATTCATTACATGATTATGGGATGGATCATGATTCATGATATGTGAAAAAATTCATTTAAATTTGTACCTTTTGTGATCAGTGAGAAAAGTTAAGCACGGTAAATTGAGAGTGGCATGCACATTGAAAATAAATTGAAATATATGAATGGAATAATAAATTGGTTTGGTTAACTGAAAAGTAAAAAAATTAAAATACATCATTAACATGTTTTTTGGAAAATGAGGGTTGATGAAATTTTTATTATGTGATTCTTAAACATTTAATTCCGAATTTAATCAATTGATTTTGTTAACATCGATATTTTAATAATGGTAGAGTGGTCATAATTTTTAATTTAATGAGATTTAATTCTCTAGGGAATTCATGAGTTTAATTTTGGGTGGTTTTGTGTCAAGATTTCATGTATACATTTTTTGATATTAAAATTAATGTGTTTTGTAATTTAAATGAGTGTTCTTGCATTTGTTATTGTTTTATTAAAATTATGGTAGAGTAAATGAAGAATAAATTTAATATAAAAAACAAAAAAATGTATATGAAATTCATTATAAAAATATGATATATGATGTATAATTATTCAAGGATCACGTATAAGGCTTGGAATTGTTGATTCAATATGAAACGAAGCCAAATTAACTAAAAAATACATTCACATTGTAAAAAACCTATTCATGACATGAAATTCCTCAAAAATCAATGATGGGAGGAATAAAAAAGAAAAATGGATCATGAGAGTGGAATATGACTATTCATGGTGTGATGATTAAGTCACACTGTGAATTTCTTAAATTAAAACACTGTCATTGAAATAGGTTGTGAGAATCGTCATGATATGTTGTACCTAATTTATCATGGCATTAAATATAGTGTCACACCATTAATATTTCTAAAAGGATATATAATCATTCAAATTAATTTCATCTTTGACTAGGCCATGCATATAATTGCTTCGTAACTTCAAGATTTGTCCCAAATAGATTTTATGGATGTAATTATTTCATTATAGCCACCCAAGGACCATTTTTTCTATAAATACGATTAATTGGGGATCCTCTAAAATAATTTAAATATACAATCATTCCCTGCATATGAAGTGTTTCACCACCACTAGGTTTCTCCATCATTTCATATAGGATTTCATTTTCCACCATCTCTAACCCTCTCATGACTAGTATGAAGGGGGTAATTATTTCATGTGACAAGTGAAGTAATTTTAAGGGGACTCTGCTAGTTGGATATTTTCTATTTTATTTTTGGTATATTATGGGTTGTTTGTTGGTGCCACAATTTTACCACTTCCCCTTTCATTCGTCATGGCCATTTATAATTAAACTCTTATGAATCATAAATCATACTAATAAATAGCCAAAGTCATGAAAGAACATTGTACAAATTGGTATAATTATGCTTAAAATGGTTTTGGATAACCTAAATAATTAATCAACTACAAGTAATTAAATATTTTTAAAGGGGATATTAATAAATTAGAGATGATTCATAATACCAAGGGTTTACCAGGATTCAATTCTTGGAACAACATAAAAATATGATTATAATTGTTAATCCACTAGCATATGGACCTAAAAATTGCAAAACTTGTTCGGTTTTATCCATCTGATATAAAACTAATTCATTCTTATCTATCTTTCTCATTCAAATCTTGTCAAAAAATTAAATTTTTTACTAAGTATTTCTAAAATAATATCAAGGGTTTTTCCTCAAAAATGACACATACTATATTTAATTTGTTAGTTGCATAAATTTGAGTTTAAAATAATTATTAAATCCGACTAGCACTATCAAATTTAATGATGCCCTCTAATCCAATATGAAAAAAAAAATTATCAGTTGTCTATGATATGATGAATGATTATTTTACTATGCTGCACATATGTATGTATGATGACCGGTGGGGTATTATATATACCTATAATGAATTGTTTATAGATTTATATATCATTGTATAATGAAAGGTGTGAGCATGATTTTTTTTGTCACATTTTTATAGTGTGTGCATGAGTGCATTTGTTGTCAAAGTGTGGTCATGATTGGGTTTGATCCAAATTTTTTCCAATTAATATGTTTGTACCACGTTTCTAATGATATTACTCAAAAATAGAATATTCCAGATTTCCATGTTATGGCAGGATCTAAAGATATATTTCCACAGTTTTTAATCATTTTCATTTTTTTAAATCAATGATATATGTTTTAGTCTTCCATAATGATTATTTTATATCATTCAATTATTTACGATCTTCTATTATTACTTATGATTTTCTATTATTATTTTATGGCCCTTTTAATAAGATATTTCTCCAATGATTCATGTTTTATTAAAATTTTATAATCTAATTTGTTTTTTACCATTGATAAGTTTCCCTTAATGATTATTTTATCTCACTCCTTTTTTCATGTATTCATGAAAGTATACGTAGGAATTTATGTAGAACTAATTATTATGCAGTGTTGATTATGGGAGATGTTGAAGTAATAATATGAAATAATATTTCTATTCCACTAATCAAAAAATATCATAATCCTTTGGTTCTTCAATACTATGAGATTATTTGTGAGTTTTAATGTTTACTATATATAAATGATGTAAAATAATAATATTTTCATCTTGGTTTGCCTCACTATAGGCTGGGAAGGATGATAATGCAGTTATTAACATTGTAATGTCATCTAATAAATAATTTTACCACCTATTTCCTATATCCCAAGAGGGTTATATATAAAATCATAACCCCCAAATAATTATTTAACAAATAGTTTAACTTTCTCTCACTCGTAGGTTGTGATAGATAGAAATTTAGTCAAAAACTCTTATTTCTCATATAAAAATTAGTTTAACCTCCCCACTCCCATAATCCAAGAGGGATTAATATATAATCGTGACCCTTATCCAATCATATAACACCTAGTTCCACCTCCTATTGAACATAGATTAATGGTGATCATATAATCATGACACTTGACTGATCATATGAAAAATATTTTCCTCCACTATCACTCATAGATTAAGAGGGATAAATATAAAACCATCAAGTCACACCAATCCTTAATACTTAGAAAATAATTAATAAATTATTCATGTTTCACCAACCCTTGGTCCCTAGTGTATAATAATAAATTAATTATGAAACTCTAGCTCTTAATCCCCATAAAATAAAAAATACATAAATCATTTCACATTGGTATGTTATCTTTGATGCATAATAAATAAACATATCAAGTCATCTTAATTCTTAGGATATGAAAATAAATAAATCAATTAATCATTTCATGTTAACTATTAGTTCATGAATAATAATAGATAAATAGATCAGGTTGAGTAGTTAACTTTCATATTCCTCAAACACTCACCTCCCAAGGAAAAGTGTGAAATTTATAAAATCACACCAATTATTAGTTATTCATTAAGTCAAACTGTCATGAATATGTGATTCTTAAATAAAAATTAAACCTTATTTAAATAAAAAATAAAATATAGAAAATCAAATATTGATCAACAATAAAACATTTTATCTCAATAGGAAAACATGTGGACCATAAATGAAGATCAAACTAATAACTAACACATATATAATAATATATCGATTCATGACTCCACATATCATGGTTATGAATTTCATTTATTATCACCCTTATCTTAGATATATGTACATGTATTTTTTATTTTAATCACATTCATAATCATGTTCATCCATTAAAAAAATTCATATATTATAATCCTGGAAACCAATCAATAAAATATATAGTTCTATAAAATAATATCAATAAGCTATAATAAATACATCTATTTATTTTTATGAACCTATATTTATCTTATCATTTTCACAAATAACTCATTCAGATTCACTAGTAAATAACTAAAATATATCAGTGAACATTTATTTCATTTTTCCACAATGATATAGGCTATTTAAAACACATAATTATCATACATGTATCATTTAAATTCTATAAAGAATATCGTTTTTAGAAATTAATTATTTTATTTCAATTTTCTTAGGTCCATTTCTCTTTATTTTACTCCAAAACAATAAGAGAGTATGATTTTAGATGATCCTAAAATCATTCTACCACATCTAAAATGTATGTGTATTTATAATATTTTAAATGAATGTATTTATTAAATTGTAGACACACAAACTACTCCTTTTTGTCCCCCTATCGTGAAAATTCTTCCAATATTCACAATGAGTGAGTTACATGATGAAGGATCTGAAAATCATATTGTCATGGGTTTAAAATCCATCTCAATTTTAATAGATTACATGAATCTTTTCATTACATTCCAAACACATTGAATTTATGTTTAAGTATTATTTCCTAATATTATACCTTATTTTAATAATGGGTTATTACCTTATTTGATGATAAGAAAATCATTCTAACTTTGAAAAAATTATTTTCTCAATGTAATTATTTACATGAATTTATTCATAAATACTCAAATAGATAGACAAATTGTTTGTGTTCCCTGTTCCAATTTCGCATACCTTCACATACTCACACTCATGTGAAAAAAATTAAATAAAAATAGATATTATTGGTTAACTAAAAAATAATAAATTAAACATCATGTGAAGAATAAAAAATTGAATCCAAGTTGATTATGATAATTAAAAAATCATTTTCTCAGTATTAAAAATTTTAATGTTGCGGAAAGATCAAAATTTCCATAGGAGGCAAAGGATTTAGAGTGTGAGGAGAGGGGTTATTTGAGACAAATAATGTGGAGAGATACCTAATCATTCCAAAACTATAAGAGAATATTAATTTTCACACACACTCAAAAATATATAACGACTTCCATGTATAAACACTAAATTTACCCTCTTAAAAATGGTTGTGAAGGACACAATTTCCTTAATTTCTGCTCAAAATTAAATTTAACCCCCAATTTAGCCAAATATTCTTCAAAAAAGTTAGTATTATATTATAAAATTCATTAAATTAAATTTATAAAATAACCTACCAATAGACTCTTTACAAGTCACTCCACACTCTTCATACACCCCCTCATTTGTTCACCATTTTTGTTATATGGAAAAAATAAAATTGGGATTCATTTAGCCTTAGGTTTTTACACAGACTATTTCATTTTTTCTTTATATATTAAGATACCCAAAATCCTTTATTCACTATTGTGGTTCTTAAGGAAGGAAAATAGTTTTCCTCTTTCATAAACTTAGGGTCACAGGAAGAATTTTTTAATATTCTAGAAACTACAAAAGTCGACGAATCCCTTGGTAGGTTTTTTCTTATAGAGATCTCAACATATGAATTATATGAATATGAAATCCTTCTTGATTTATTAATGATATCTAATTTTGGTTTTCCTTGACCGTTTATTTATGATTTTGATAAATATGTTCCTAATGAATAGGATTTGGCTAATCAAGTGATTATCAACCTTTATAATTCCTGATAAATAATTTATCAAATATTTTGAGAATATTATTTGGTGATGTCATGGTATGTAGTATACCACTACTATAAATCATTCCACATTCATATATTTAGGTGTCCCTATATCTTCCACATTAAATAGGATCCCACGATGACTGTTATTTGGGTGTGTCTTCTTGGGATTCCCCTTCCATTGAAAAACCTAGTGTTATCAAAATTACCAATGAAACCAATCATAAGGTTCATTAGTTTATATATAAACACTATAACAACAAATAATACTACTATTGATAAACTAACCCACAAAAACTTTTTTTTGGATAAAATTGATGGAAAATATCACTTTTATCAATGAAACATATTTAAGTCAAGATCTTATTATTTTCCCATGTGTTAGCATTATGAACATCATAAAGCTTGTTTTTTATTTAGGGAAATAAAATTTTTTAGATATAATTAATTAAATTAAAAATATTTATATTGACAGGATCATAGTATAGAAAGTCATATTAGTGAAATATATCTTGAAATATTATTTTTTTCATCAACAACTGAGAATGATAAACTATGTACATTGGATATATTCTATTTAGAATTCTTCAAATCAAGAAAAAACTATTGATTTTCATAAATAATTTGTTCCCCATCAATATAATTACAATACATTTAAGGAATATTATTATAGTATTCCTTATACAATATTCATGAGGGAGATTTTGTATAATTAAATTATAAACCAAAGAGATAAGCATACAACTATTTGGTTTCTTTATATTTTGAACTTGGACCTCAATTATGCATTATCATTGATGAGATGGCCTATCAAATATATATCTTTGAATTATTCGAATTGGTTTTTATAATGTATATTGTATTTTATCATTTTTATATAATATAGATATAACTTGAATCATATATATTATACTACATCATATGTGGGAAGTTATATGTTGTGAATTTTATGTCGGAGTTTATATTTTGTTTTTAAAATATTTAATTGTCTATATTTTTAAATGGGGATGAATAGAATAAAATGTACATAAAAATGTGGTATATAATGGTTACCATTTATAAGGGTAAAATACTTATGATTATTTAAAATTTTATAGTTTTTTGGAGAAACTCTTTATCAAACCTGGGAGAAAATTTAGGCAGAAGAAAATTTTTACATTACTATAGTAATACTTTAGAATAGTGTCAGTGTAGGTAATGTAAAGGGTATTGTAGTGTGGTATTAAAATAGTGGTTATATTTTTCTAAAATGGTCTTTCAGTCCATGAAAATCAACATTTAAACTAATGGTCTTTTAGGCCACCGATATTTTAGGACTTTAGGCTTTTTTAGTGCATCTTCTGATTGGTTGAATATAGGATAGTGTAACGATGGTGTCCATTGAATAATTTGGATAAAGGATGATCATTAATGGAAAACAACTTCTTTAAATAGTTTATAGATTTCATATATTAAAATGAGATCCCCATTCACTTTTATGTGGGATGGACATGGTATCTTGTAGATGTGTATTTGGGGAATGGGTTATAGTTAGTGGATGATATGAATGAAAAACAAGCTATTATAGTTTTGGACGTTTTCATATAATTTTTTTGGTCATGTATCTATAGATTTTAATCAATTCAATGGTCCCTCTAAAATCAATTAAACGAAATTATTATCTCAAAAATGGTATAAAAATGATATTATAAGGTTGGTTGTAGAAATAATTTTTCAGATTGTCCAACAGGTCATTTATGAACCCAAT
The DNA here is from genome assembly GCA_963277665.1 of Viscum album. Taxonomy (NCBI): domain Eukaryota; kingdom Viridiplantae; phylum Streptophyta; class Magnoliopsida; order Santalales; family Viscaceae; genus Viscum; species Viscum album. The sequence continues at coordinate 982,316,119 of OY728126.1, forward strand.
CAGACAATGTGGTGATATGATAACACACTTTATTTTTCCATTATATATGTTGGGCCACAAAAATTCAGACATAATCCCAAAGAAATAATTTTTTTTCAATCCAGTTCATCGAACATATATGATAGGGATCTTTGAATTGATCAAGCACAATCAAACGAAGACAAGTGAACAATAAGAGTGATCGATTCAATAGACATGATTAAATCATAAAAATTCATGCCATTACTATTTATGTCTCTACCTTATAAAAAATTTTAGGATATGTTATTTGAATAAGAATTAAAAAATCTATAAAAAGAGTATCTATATAAGGAAAAACTCGATTTAAACCATTCAAAAAAACCCCTCTCAAATTGAGATACCTTTATAGTATTCCATAATAATTAAAGGAAATTTATTGTTGTATGTAAAACTGACTTAATTATTATTTATATTCCAAATTATCTTCAAGGATTACTATACAATAAGTATTGGTTTAGAGTAACATGTATCTATTGTATCCTGAAATGGATTTAGTTATAACCTATAATACTTCTAGTTTAGTGGTGAATAATCTACTCATAAGGATAGTGACATCATAATTTTCAATGAAGGGATCCATATATTATCATTAGATTACTCCATACCATTTTTACCCATCCATATAACTAATAATATTAAGATTATATTTTGATAACATGGATATTATAGTATTTAATAATATGATAAACATGGATTTATTCAATGACAACAATGTCAAAAGGTATAATTAAAGGATGTACTTACTCCTTGAAACAATAATAATGGTGTATGTGTTCTCAAATACAAATCTCCCACATAAAAATATGAAACAACAAAAGCTTTATGGATTATTAATATTGGTAGAATGATGATATCATGTGTTGAGGACAAATAATCACTGTATTATCCAATGAAATACTTGACACATATCATTATGTTATGGATAAAAAATATATTTAGGATGATTTGGTGAGAATAATACATCACCAAAGTTGTGGTAGTCCACAAATTCCTAGTAAAAAAATTATTTCATAAATTATGATAAATAATATATCAACCCTTGAAGAGTTTTATGATATTCACGGTATCCGATGACATTAAATGTAAAAAAAATATTAATATGTATAATTGAATTATTATCGCATCTAAAATAGTTAAACTCCCCCCCCCCCACTACTTAGAATTATTCTCTTAAACATAAGAATAAATATATTTACCTTTATTATTTTCCTGAATATATTCAAATTGAGGATGAATAAAAAATAATGAGAAGAAAAATAAATATAATGATGGTAAATCCAAGGTCTATATATCACAGGGATTTATCCTATATAGGTTCTCAAAGGGGAATTAATATACAAACCAGCCTTAAAAATGGAAGGTAAAATTTTATAACAAATAAGGGTCATGATACAAATGTGGAATGATGGTACACTTTAATTAGGATTGTCAACATTGTAGGAATAAATATAAAAACCATAAGACATTAAAGGATAACTTTTTGGCCATTCTCTTTGATGTTAATGCACTATTGGATAAATATTTATGGTGGATTTATTCCTATGATAGATAAATTGTGTGCAATAAAATATCTCACTTCAAGAGGATGAAATAAATTAATGAAATAATGTATTTATAAAGGGGAAAATCTAAAATAACTAACGTACAAGGGAAGGGTGTTGTCAATATTTATTTTACCGATGAAAAAGGATATTACTATAAATGATGTATTGCAACACTAAAGTTTATATGAACTTAATTTCATGAAATATATTGAACCATCATGTTTTTAAAACTGTTTTTATAGTAGATAATGTTTTTCTATCTATGGAAGGGATCATTAATGGAAAGGTTTGTCAATATGATGGATCATTAAAGATAAATACAAATGTTTTTTCTAATTACTTGTATGATTATTTGAATTTATGGAATAATAATTTTGGATATATAATTATATGGATATAATAATAGTGGAAATGGTTAATTAGATTATGTCTATCTTAGGTCTCTTATGATGATTTTAGGGAGATGTATTATAAAATTTGTATCAAAATGTAAAATGGTCTCTCTAAAATGGAAATACAAGACACTATATAAATGATGGATTTATATGAAACCAAACCTCAATTATTTAACGTCTTTAAGATGTCACACAATTATTATAATACCTGGACTTAAAATGAAAAGTTGGGAAAAGTGGAATTGATTTCATATTTCAAGGATTTTTATAATAATTTTAATTCTTATAGATTATTAAATTTATAATATAATGATTTAATAGCTATTAATATATTTTTTTAATCAATATATGATGACATTAGAAAATCACGGTTTACCCCTATACTAAATAAAGCATAAATTGAGGAATCTAGATCAAATAAAATTGTGTCTCAAGAAGGTATGTCCAAGAAGATCCATATATCTAGATGATTATAGATAACCAAATATATTGATCTGATTTAAATATGTACTCATTTAAGGGAACTAAAAATATCATTATAACACAATCTATGGATTTTCTCAATATAGAGTATAATCTATAAACACAAAAATCAGCAATGTCGTCTTCTGATGCATCTCTTTAGAAGAAACCTATAAATGATAAAATAGATTCGATAATTAGGAATAATTATTGGATAATAGTTAATATTATATAAGATTAACTGATAATTTGTTTAAAGTGATTATTTATAAGGAATAAAAAATCAATATAAAAATAAAAAATATATAAAGACATATTAGTTGCCAAGGGTTTTACATAATTATAAGGAACATGTTATTTCAATACATAGGATCTTATGGCTTGGACTAATTCTATTAGAGTCTTTATCAATATAGATTCTATATATGATTTAAAAATTTACCAAATAGATTTAAAAAACAACATTTCTAAATGGAGAATTATATAAATAAATTCATATTGAACAAACATAATAATTAATTATACATAATAATGAAAATAATTCTTGGAATTTGTAATGTTTTTATATGGTTTAAAACAATATCTAAAACCTTAGTATGAAAAATTTAATGATGTAATTTTTTTTAAAATATATTTATAGTTAACTAAGTTAATAATTGTGTTTATAGTAACTTGTATTGTTATAATGACATAGTTATTTTTTTGATGTTTATGAAATGATAATTTTTGAAAATAATATGAAACAAGTAAATGATGCTAGCTAATTTTAACTAGGAACATTGATATGGATTACCTCAGTGAATATACTATTATCTTAGAACTAAAAATTTCCCAGAATATAAATTCTATTTTTCAATATAATTCCCATTTCTTTAAAAATTTGTTAAAGATATTTTAATATTTTAATTTCTTATCAGTTTACACCACATATTTTTCTGAGAGTAGGATTATACCAAATCATAGTTGGGTATTTTCCTAACTGGAATATGTAAGGGTTATTTGGTGTCTCATTTATATAATTACTAGTATATGATCCAATATTTCATATGTGGTTAGAAAGTTGAGTAGTAATAAAAATAATCTAGTATATACACAATTGGATGAAATTAAAATATTACCCAAATATTTTAAGGTTACTATAGATTACTACATTTATTATATTATAAACCTAATGTCATTTGAAGTTTTTTCTTATGTAATTTGTATTAATAATAATTAGGATCAATATTATATGATTTTTGGGTTTAAACCCTTAGAGGTGGAAAAATTTATTAGGTATTAATGAAAAAATCATGTTAAATATAATCCAAAATGGTTTATGAGTTTATTACATTAGTAACAATTTAAAAAAGAAGTGTAATTTCATAAATCTATATTATTAGATCTACTATTATGTAAAATGACAATGTGATAGTAAATAAATTATAGAAAATACATATAAAAATAAGTATAATGTGAAATTGAGAAACATTGGTATAAAACATAGAAAATATGGTACCATAACTATGGAATTTATTTGATCATGACATAATTTTAAAATAAAATGGATTTAAAAAAAATATTAATGTGTCTCATAATTTGAAGAACTTTTGATCCATTTATGGAAATGTTACCATTGAGGATCTTGTGTTGGTTATGGCTTCATCCTAAACTCTCATACTATATATCCATATTGACAATGCTGCACTGATTACTATGGGGGTTTCCCTTCCTTTTCCTCCCCTATTTCTCCTTATTCATTCCTTGGGCTATATAGTAGGTGATCCAAAAATTTATGGTGGGTGGTGCACCAAATCACTTGCATCATTTCTATAACATCCTATAACTTATCTATTCACTATTTATCCAAGTTAGGTCATTCAAAGTTATTGTCTCGAGTGGGCATCTCCACCCGATTCAATACCCTCTACCCCCATCCCTCTGATCAGTGTGGTGGTGGTGGTTCATGAGTGGTTGGATGGTTTCCTGACCCAATATTTAACCCTAGGTGAACTCAAAGTGATATGAACGTATAATGAGTGATCCTTTATTATTAAATTTGGAATGGATAAGTCCTCCCTCTTGATCTTTTCCCATTTTTTCTGGTCCTAGAACCTATATGGTCTTTCCCCAATTTACATACTGAACCAAAAGACCTTTTGTTTTCATATTTCCAATGAGATTAACTTCACCAGGGCCTAGGTCAGGGAGTATCATACCCGTGAATGATATAGGTTCCATCCTTTTACCTAGTCCTTAAATGTTCCCAAGTGTGGAAAATCTTCTTTATTAGTTCATTATATCTATAATACTAGATTTCTCATTAACTTATATAATCCTACTATCCTCAATATTATCATTGATGCCTTTGGTTTCTTTATTTATGTTAAAGGAGACAATTTTCCAATATAATTCACCATTATTATAATAATTTGTGTTGAAATGAACCTGTATAGTCCCCTTTATTAATATATCCTCCTTCACATGGGCCCTTATGTATCATTTTGAAAAAATAAACATTAATATTAATCCCCTAATATTTTTATCCAATTTTCACATTCAAGGATACACATACTTGGTCTATAGAATGTTGGGGTTTCAACTTCCATCCATTAGCTTAGTTCTGTCTATATCTTTGATTTCCACCTTCAAGACTCCATTTCATAGTATATATCTTCTTGAATTATTGAAATATAAAAATGGTACTCTCACTCAGAATTCTATGTACACTAGGTTCAAGTTATGGTGTTCCAACACTAAAAAGGTCCCCATTTAGAATTTCCATGACTGGTTTCATACTCTAAGCTAATAGTGAATCCTTTTTTATGTGAAATGGAGATTTTAGTTAAAGGGATAGTTTGAAAACCTATTATAGTTTTTTCTAAGTAAAGGTAGGCCTATCCTCTTAATGAAAACCCTGAAATCCCTCCTTCTACTCATATCATGTAGGATTTGAGATCTAATCCCTCACCTCCAAACAACCATCTTGGGGTTATTCTAATTCCAATCCATCCTAATATACCTAATCCTTCACTTCTTTAGATTCTAGGAGAAATTAAACTATCTATCCTAGAATCTCTACTTCCTTTAGTTACAAGGATCAATTATTTCAATTCACATGAAGCACCCCTTGAAGAAAAAAATGTTTTTAGGGACTCCTACCAAGGGACCATCCCCTATCCCTTGGAGGACTCTATTATTGACCCTAATTATTATGGGGTCTTTCCCATGAAAATATAAGATCATTTCATGTATCCTTTAGTACAAGGCCACTATGATAAGTTCATAAATAGAAAACCTCACTCCAACAGTGTGGTGACATGTTCAAATTCTAATACAAGGATTGCTTCTAATGATCCCCAAAACCAATATTCTATAAGAAAATATGAATTCTCCTCCCCAATTTTGTGATCTCCTATATTTTATGGAATGATAGGGGTATGAGATACTTGGAAAAAAAATTTATCTTATTAAATTTATTCATATAAATTATATTTCTCTAATTAAAACTTGGAACCCAAACTCAATGATCCATCCATAAAAGATATTTCTAACACATTTAATGTAAAAATATTCATGGTAGTATATTTAATATAAATATTTTTATTTTCTTATATAATTAGTTCGAAGTGTAATTCATTGATGTTTACCCTTAGTATATCACCATAAAGTTCAATAATCCTAATATCACCTCTTCATGTCTATCATTTAATCTAAATTTGAGGTAAGAGAAAGAAGATACCTATGAGAAAATATATCAACAATCAATCATGGTTCCACTTTTGGGATTAAATGATGTAATTTCAACATCATAATTGGATAGTATTAGAATATGGGAGAGTTATTTTCTTAAATAGTTCCATGAAATGTTTTTTATCATTTCTATAACAATCTTCTAGACTTAGGTTTCACCAGGGAAAACTACACATGGTGTAATAACAAACATTGATATAGTAAAATCGGGAGTCGGACAGAATGATGTTTAAGAAACCATCATAATATTTATAATATCTTGAGATCATCTATCAACCACCCAACATTTACCTCTTATGACCTTTTTTTATCCTTGCGATCCATTGTTTATTTTCATCTGATAAAATATTCTTCTATCCAATTTACTGGATGAAATTGAATGGATTTATAACCCCCATACAAAAGAAATCATTGGTTGAGCTCAAGAACAAAGTCAAAAGATTAAAAGATAAAATTATTACATGAAATAACCAAATACCAATCCCAAACACTAGTTTATAATATCTTCATAATGAAACCTACAAGCTAGATAAAAATTTACATAATCAATAGTATGATGAATCCTTACTTTTCACCTATCTTAAGACATATTTTCTAGAAATGGAACTTCTAGAGGGAGAAAGGGTGTCCATAGTGGGGTCCATAACCAAATAACTATGTGTCGAAGATCAAAATAGAGAATCATTTCATGATTGTGCAAGAGAGAATTGTTTTCTAGGAAAATCAATATACAGCTTGAGGATGGAACTCCGACCAGTGATTCAAGTATTACAAGGACTCGTGCATTATCGTATTTCACTGAATTACTCTAATATTTTCATCATATGATAAATGGGTGACCCCTTAGAGAAGAATAAAATTTTATATTTTTTGATAAAATATATAAAACCATTTGTGACCAAGATAACTCCATGATGAAATCCATTCTAATAAAAGATAAAATTAAACATCCAATTAAAATACTCAATCTATATAGTGTAATGGTGACAGATGGCATTTTCGAGTGCTTGGAAAATTATAAAAATAGGCTTTTTATGTGGTTCAATATTACTTCAAAGGAGTTTTTCTTCCAAGATTTATCACCACTAACATCTTTTTCCTTGTTCTTATGGTAAGGATGACTATTAAATTTGGATAATTTCATCCCATAAGTATGTTTAATTTATTATAATAAGTGTGTTCGACTATTTAAAAAAAACTTTTCAACCCTTGGATCTATGAATATCAATAGAATAATGTATCTTCCTTAAAGGCATCAGCATAGAAGAATCAATAGGTCTTTCCCTAAAATGATATCATATATTCATAGAATTGTAGTTGGTTCCACAATTATCATGAAATTTAATATATAAAATGAATATTATTGGATGAAAACAATTTCATTCTAAAATTTATGAGATAGTGTGTTTTTTTAGTAGTCTTGTAACCTCTTCATTTATTGCTCCAAAATTTCATGTTATATAATTGTTTTTTGTTAATGATATTCAGATTCTTCAATTCGATGAGGGGTATTCAAAAAGGGGACTTGTTATACCCATGTATTTATTTTTTCCTAGTATATAGTTAGTAAGAATCATTATAAATTTATTTTTAATTGGTTGATTCATATATTTAGAGGTATGTATGGGTTCTCTATAATAACCTATTTATTTTTCATTAATTTTATGATTTTCTTAATTAATAAGAGTTCTAATTAAATCCAAAACATCAAGATGATCTCGACTAACTAAATCAGCATGAGTGAATATTGCGTTAATGTCGACAAAAGTAATATTTATGTAGTAAAAAAGTTAATGGGATGAAGTTCCAAACATAATGAAGAGTTAATTGAATTTAATAAAAGTATAATTTGAATTTATAATCTAGAGGATCCCTTTTCTAATGAATGAAATTGTATCCAACACTTTGATGGTATTTTCAACATAATTATTGGTAGGATCCTTACTTATAATATGAGGTTTCTTTCATTAATAATTAGAAACACTTTGGTGAACAAAATATTTTATTAAATTTATATGAACATTATCTCAACATGTAAATACCCCAAGATAGTTATATATAGCATTGAACACGCCCAAAAAAACATCATATAAGACACACACACCAAGAGGGTTTTCATTCATGGTCCTTTTGACCATGTATTTTCAAGATGATTGATGAAGGGGGTATTGATCTATAGTTAATTGATAAAACTATTCTTTGAATACAAGATAATATGGATTGGGAGGTGATAACATGGATTTATCATTTGGAAAAAATATTCTAGAAAAAATATGGAATATCTCCTTTTACCTAGTTTGAAGGTTCCATTGGCTCTCAACTGAATTATAAGGGAATATACAGGCTATCCTTTATAGGTCTCATTTGATTATTGGTAAAGGTGAAATTTCATTCTATAAGAAAAAGTAAAGGTGATACCCTCTATTTAGTATAAAATGTATTATTCCTCACACCAATTTTAATAATTTTAGTTTACTCCCCTCATTCATGGAATTAGTTCCCAATGAAGATCAAAAGCCCATGTGTTACAAAATTCAACTATATGATGAACCAGATTGTTGTTTCTTCACTACCGCTCCTTTTGGAAATTTCATCTCCTCAAATTTCCACAAAATTATACATACATAAAAAAATATATATTATGGGAAGTAATATTTCGTTTAAATTTATTCCCATCAAATTTAACATTCTCATCTGATGAATTTAAATTTAGGATATTTCTAAAAATTTAAACATTCAATGAAGTGGCATTTAACCTGCCTCCAAATGTATGTGTTGTGATAATCCAAAAATGGAATCAGTGCATCATCTATTTTCTAAAGGTTATTTTGCGAGAAATGTCCGGGATTAGCTAGGGGTCTCTCATGAACTAATGTTTAGTGAGATCATGTTGATATTTTCCTATAAATATTCTTCAATATCCATGAAAGAGAAGAATTAAATTACTCGAGGTGGTGTATTCTCATTACTGCTAGTAGTTGGGCGATCTCGGAGTCCTATAATGTCACGAACCAACCCGGGTCGACCCCGAACCGGTCACCCGAGTCGGTCCGCGGCATGGCCCGAGAGGCGTTCCCGATCCTCCCGGGCTGGCGACAAGCACCAGGGCATCACAGAGTACACGTGGGAATGATTTCGCCCAATAAAATTTATTAAGAAGCAGAAATAAAGAAACGACAAGAAAATAAAACAGCCAAAAACATAACTAACCTGTCCTCGAACCAAACTCCTCACGACCCCGAGAGTCGATCGTCAAACTACAACTAACTCTCGTCCACGACGAGCAAGCTCGAGTCAAACCTGCAACAGAAACTAAAAACAAGAAAACACTATAGGCGTGAGTATTAAAACTCAGTAGGCTAGCCCGATAAATCTATTCCCAAAGCACTACCATTAAAAGAAGAATCTACCAACTTCAAGTTTGAACTACATTATAGAAAATATGGGTTTTCACACACACACGCTTTCCATATTGAAAACAAGTAACAATCCATTGCCCTTTCTTTTTAATTTAGAACAAGTTTAATGTTGAAAGAAAGAGGTGAATTGCATCTTAAAACATTTTGCGAAAAAAATTAGAAAACCAAACTTTAGTTAGTCAAAAATAAAATCACACACAACACACACTAAGGGCAATGGGAAAAAGTGGCACACAAGGGTCGGCACCCAAACTCGACCTCTCAATCGTCTGCCATATACAAATAAACACTAAAAGAGACATGGGTCGAACCTAGGAGATCGTGAACAAACCAGAACGTACTATACATGTGACTCATCCTGAAGGCATGCCATAACTCGATGACGTCATAACTCCCTAACGCTCGGCATAGCCCTACATGGCCTAACCGAGGGGCCCAATCCCCATAGCAGCAATAACTCAGTATTCCCCTGCTATGGGGCCACTAGCCAGTGCGTGATCTAAACTAGTGCAGCAATCGTTCTCAGATAATTCACTCAATATGCCAGGTTCCCATGTCAACACATATAATAAAAGAGGAGTGCATCCCTAATGTAAAACTAGTCAAGATGCACAAGCATCACATACTCCGCTCACCAAATCAACAAACACAAAAGATCATTCCAAAGAGACTTTTCAAAACATTAATTTCATCAAAAGTACCAAACGGGCCTCATGTACTTGATCAATACCAAGTCAATTCCAAAAGAAGGATCAGACGTCGTCACATTTAAAACCAGAAAACACATTTAAAATCTCATTTAGGTAGACCAAATCACCATTTTAAATTCTGAAGCGCAAACATAAGGGCCAAAGGGGCATTTTCAATATTGCGCAACAGCTAATCATGAAAAGAAAAGCTTTCGGTACGATGCAGAGAAAGAAGCAGTTCCAATTCCAGCAGTATAACTACTCTAGAAATAATAATATTTAAATACTACTTCCAATTTGATGAAAATTAATTAAATGACAAGAAATAAGTAAATTCTAAATTCAAAGGCAAGTGCAGTGGGAACCTACCTCAACTCGCAGCTTGAACGCGACGACGCGACACGCCTCGCACAGACGTACAAGTATGCGCAAGCCGATGACCGTGGTGTCGCGGAGTCACCTCACCAACACACTGCAATCAACGCACAGAAACTAAAAACACAAAACCACTTGATTTAAAACAATACAAGAAAACAACCCGCGCAAAAGAACCACCCGGACAAAATATCAAAACCCACTTCGCACCATCCACACTATTTACTAAACCACTCTAAATTTTTTTTAAACAAACCCAAAGAGACATCTTTACACATCCAAAACCTTTTCAAAACCACTTTTTAATGCATACACCCCTCAAATACCCTAGAAAACATAAATCGCACCATCTAAATGCTCCCTAAAACCATTTTGAAAATTTTGCACCAAGACAAAACCAAAATACGCGAACCATTTCAAAACAAACACCCTTCGCACCACAAAGACTCAAGCCACTGCTCTTGCACTAGCTAATAAACTAACTGCATACTTTTAACAAACACTAAATGTTTACAGACCCATCAGATCAAAGACATTTTAAATTGCAACACAAACGAACTGCATGAATCAAGAATAATTAATAAATTAAATAATTTAATTAAACAAGCAACGAGATTAATCAAATAAACCCTACATGAGGAACCACCTACCTTGGGGTAAAAAAACATCGCAAGACAACGCAAAGCTCCCGCCGCACGACGCTGGCACCGTAAGAATACCAAGGAGACTCCTAAAACAAAGCACCACATAATTGCGTCAAAATAAAATAAAACACAAACTAAACCTTGTCCACAACATAACCAATATATAAGAAAACACAATTAAAATACTCTGCACCTAAAGCAAGAGGTTCAAGAGGTTGGCCGGTTGCGGTGGAGGGTGCCGGAAGCAGAATCGCACCAACTGGGACTTCACCGGAAAGATGTGCGGCTCAAAAAAAAATTAAATTAAATGTTATGATCGTAGAGTTGTAGGGGCACAACCAGCAAGAGAGGAGGTGCGGGGGACGGGGGTGCTGCCGGTCACCGTGTATGGGTAGTGGTGTGCGGGAGTCGTGCAAGGGGGAAACCGTGGAGGGCTCGGGGTGTGAACAGTAGGCTGAGGGCTTAGGCGAGGCGGACTGGAGGCCGGAGAAGGGAGGCGGGGTCGGTCCGATGAGGGTGGAAGGAGCCGGGACACCGAAGGAGGGAGGCTGGATGGGAGTAGGAGATGCAGATGGTCGGCGGTGACTCGCAGCGGGTCGGAGGGTGCGCAGCTGGTGTAGTGCCGGTGGCCGGAGGGCGTTGCGCCGCTGGTAGAGGGAAGACAGGGCGGCGCTGGGGGGTTTCGGCCGGAGGGCGTTGCGCCGCTGGTAGAGGGAAGACAGGGCGGCGCTGGGGGGTTTCGGCCGGAGGAGGCAGCTGCGCGGGGAGGAGGCGCGGCCGGAGAGAAAGCCGCCGGGGGGAAGCCGGACGGGATGCGGAGGGAGGATGTGCGGTGGGAATGCGCAGGAGGGCAGAGAGGGAGCAGTTCGCGCGGAGGAAGAAGAAAGAAAGAAAGTGGGAAGAGAGAAAGAGAAAAAGAAAAAAAAAGAAAGGAAGAAAAAAAAACGGTGGCGGCGCTTAGGGTTACGGAGGAGAGAGTGAGAAGAGAGAAAAAGAAAGAAAAAAAAATAATAAAAATAAAAGTAATAATAATAATAAAGAATAAAAAAAAGGGTAAATAAAATGAAATAAATGAAGGAATATATAAAATAAAGTAAAGTAAAATAAATAAATCAAATAAAATAAAATATTATAAGATAGTTAATAAAAAGAGGTTGATAATAATAATAATAATATTATTATTAATAATAATTATTATTATTATAATTACAAACATATATGCACACATATATATATATGTGTGTGTGTATATAAACATATATAGATAAACTTATATAAACAAATTTATAAACAAACACATATGAACATACGTAACAAATTACAACTTATAGACATATATAATCATATGTATAAACACATTTACGCATAAACATATAATGTTAAGAAAATATATATATTTATCACCATACGGGTATATATATACACATATAAACATACATATATGCACATTACATTAAAAATAATATTAATAATAATAATAATATTATTATTATTATTATTAATAATAATAATAATGATAATAATGTATAAACATATATACTCACATACATATTTATACACCTATATAATCATATATATATATATATTAATCTCCTCAACAAACAAATTTAATTACATTAAAACTAAAAGACTGCGGGGTACGTGCGCACTGCACGGTACCCAAGAGGACTGCAAACGGGCTGCGCGTCACAACCGTATGGTGTTCGCGCACTATTCCAAACCATAAACTCATCCAAACATTAAAATTTCCAACCGGGACTCGCCCGCACACATGCAAAAACACCTAACGCCATGATAAATAAACTAAATAAAGTAAAATAAAAACAGCTGTGACAATTCTCCCCACCATAAAGCTTTCCGCCCCCGGAAAGCCATAACAAGATCAAAACCCCAAACGAAAACCGACATTACTTTACAATTTAAAGAAATATCTAGAGAGCGACAGCAAGAGATTCTAAAACACTCCCTAAAAGGGAAGCGATAAACCAAAAGAACTCATATAATATGAGCGAATTACCCGCTAAGTGTCACTCGCCCCCAAAAGTGTGACCACCTCCAGTTGATCGCTTCAAAGGACAAATAACCTTAACAATAGTAGATCCAGGCCAAACATACACCCACCTTAACACCATTCAACAGAACTCAACCAAATCTCCATCTTCAATTCAACCTTAAAACACAACATCTGGTACAACGCCAATAAAAACACGACGACTCTTTTGAAACTAACAAACAGGTCAGATCCACATCCAACGCGTATCACTTAAAACCTTACTCCAATCTGACACTGGAACTCTCAAACCACAACTCCTTACCAAAAGATGAATATAATTTTTTTTTTTGTGGTTCCATATAAGACCAACCACAACCCAACCAAAACCTAGAACAAAAATGGGAGATTGATATGGGAAGTCCGAACGGACTCCCCACCATAAGAAACAAGCTAAACTTAATTTAGCGAGACCCGTGATGGGTATCCACACCATAAGAATTATGTCAGTTCCTGGAATAGGACCAGAATGCCATCACCTGAGTCAAAAAAAAACATGATCACCAGAATATTCAACATGGGGAGGTCGAATGGACTCCCCACCATAAAGCTTCCGAGAAGAGAAGAATAGGAGGACCTCCTGGCATTATCACCAGCCATCACTTCCCACGGGTGGGAGGGGGGGGCCCTGTCCAACACACCACCCCCACCCGGAAAGCATAAAGAGAGCAGCTCTTAATAAATGAGAGCAACGACATGACCAGGCAGTTATTACACATAAACTAGGCATAATGTGGAAAATGATTCCGACTACGCGCACTTACTGAGAACAACACCCTGTCGCAAGACTTCACCTTTCGTTGGAGCTCCCCCGACTACGCCCTAGCTTCACTCCGAGACCTGTGGCTGGAGATCTGATGAATGAAGCATCTTCCGGCTTCGCAGTCAGGTTTATGAAACCCTAGAAGCATGACACAGAACCATTTTTTTTTAACAATCACACATCCATAAGATCAATGGCTTAAAAGAGTTCAGCCACAACCATTCTTTCGACTGAAAGAAAAGAACACCCCAAAACAGTACAGGTAACGACTACTACATCCGAGAAACATTACAAGAAGAAAACATCAAGCTCATCCACCAACATCTCCCTACTCCTGCTGATGGGCTGAAGTGACCTTCGATGATCCAGGTCTAGCTTTAGCGCGCTTCTTGGAGACACCTCGGCAGAACCGCTTCAAGTGACCCATGCGTCCACAGGTGTGGCAGGGTCTTGGAGCACTTGGACATGTCGGCCTTTTGTGACCCTGCCTACCACACTGGTGACAGATCACAACATTGCGCTGTGAAGAAGATGACTGAAGGTCTGAAGGCCTCTTGATTCCTCTACCAGCACCACCAGCGTCAGGTCGCTTCTTACTCTTCTTAATAGCATCATCTGAAATGCTTCCCAAAGCTGGAGGATTCGCCACCTCAAGTCCTCCTACTAGCTTAGCTTCAGCAAGAAAGGCTTGCTCGACAACATCCGAGAAGGTGGTTAGGTTGAGCTCTTCCACTCTCGAACGCAGCTCAGGTCGGAGCCCAGACTCAAATTGTCGAGCCTTCCCGTGATCATTCACAACATACCACTGATCATACGGAACTAGGTCTACAAAATGTTGATAGAACTCCAGTACCGATTCAACGCCCTGCTGGAGACAACACAACTCCATCCTCTTCCTCAGCTTCGTCAACTCAGAGAAGTATTGTTGGATGAATGATGACTTGAAAAACTCCCATGTCAAATCTTTCCCAGGCTTGTTCCGAGACATGGACTTCCACCATTTCCAGGTTGGACCTTCAAGCATGAAGGTAGCCAACTTCACCTTTAATGACTCAGGTTGACCAATGGAACTGAACTTCCTTTCAATCTTCTGCAACCACTCCTCTGCCTCAAGAGGCCCTGCTTGTCCATAAAAGAGAGGAGGGTTCAACTTCCGGAACTCCAAAACATAATCGGTGGGCTGACCAACTGAAGGATTAACTAAGGATGCACCACCTGAAGCTGCACATTGAGCATCCATTGAGCCTTCGTGGGGGCGAACACTACGGAACAAAGAAACGAGGAACTTGATCAAAACATAACCAATACCATTTGAAATTCAAAATTACTCAATGAGTTTCAAAATGAAGGAAAAACCCATTCACTAAAGGGGAAACTAGTAATGATGGGTGACTCGACCATATGGTTGGTGGCCATACGTCAGCCATACCATCGCCACTGAGAGCATTGTAGGGTGAAGTCTCCGGCTCCACAAGGCTTGCCAGGCCCTGTGAGCTCACGAAGCTACTTTCCCAACTCCCTTTTCATTTCCCAACATAAAACAATCTGGAAGACCCAAAAGACAATAACAACCCAAACATCTCATGGTAACTCGAGGTTTAGAACGAGCAAGGGTTCATGACGTCCTTCCCGTTCCAACACCTCGAGTCCGAGCAACTTTACTCCCTTTACCATGACAACTCCAAATAGCAATGGGCGCTCTGAAAAACAAGGTCTGCTCAGGAGCCGACCTCCTTTGATACCATTTTGTCACGAACCAACCTGGGTCGACCCCGAACCGGTCACCCGAGTCGGTCCGCGGCATGGCCCGAGAGGCGTTCTCGATCCTCCCGGGCTGGCGACAAGCACCAGGGCATCACAGAGTACACGTGGGAACGATTTCGCCCAATAAAATTTATTAAGAAGCAGAAATAAAGAAACGAAAAGAAAATAAAAAAGCCAAAAACATAACTAACCTGTCCTCGAACCAAACTCCTCACGACCCCGAGAGTCGATCGTCAAACTACAACTAACTCTCGTCCACGACGAGCAAGCTCAAGTCAAACCTGCAACAGAAACTAAAAACAAGAAAACACTATAGGCGTGAGTATTAAAACTCAGTAGGCTAGCCCGATAAATCTATTCCCAAAGCACTACCATTAAAAGAAGAATCTACCAACTTCAAGTTTGAACTACATTATAGAAAATATGGGTTTTCACACACACACGCTTTCCATCTTGAAAAAAAGTAACAATCCATTGCCCTTTCTTTTTAATTTAGAACAAGTTTAATGTTGAAAGAAAGAGGTGAATTGCATCTTAAAACATTTTGCGAAAAAAATTAGAAAACCAAACTTTAGTTAGTCAAAATTAAAATCACACACAACACACACTAAGGGCAATGGGAAAAAGTGGCACACAAGGGTCGGCACCCAAACTCGACCTCTCAATCGTCTGCCATATACAAATAAACACTAAAAGAGACATGGGTCGAACCTAGGAGATCGTGAACAAACCAGAACGTACTATACATGTGACTCATCCTGAAGGCATGCCATAACTCGATGACGTCAAAACGCCCTAACGCCCGGCATAGCCCTACATGGCCTAACCGAGGGTCCCAATCCCCATAGCAGCAATAACTCAGTATTCCCCTGCTATGGGGCCACTAGCCAGTGCGTGATCTAAACTAGTGCAGCAATCGTTCTCAGATAATTCACTCAATATGCCAGGTTCCCATGTCAACACATATAATAAAAGAGGAGTGCATCCCTAATGTAAAACTAGTCAAGATGCACAAGCATCACATACTCCGCTCACCAAATCAACAAACACAAAAGATCATTCCAAAGAGACTTTTCAAAACATTAATTTCATCAAAAGTACCAAACGGGCCTCATGTACTTGATCAATACCAAGTCAATTCCAAAAGAAGGATCAGACGTCGTCACATTTAAAACCAGAAAACACATTTAAAATCTCATTTAGGTAGACCAAATCACCATTTTAAATTCTGAAGCGCAAACATAAGGGCCAATGGGGCATTTTCAATATTGCGCAACAGCTAATCATGAAAAGAAAAGCATTCGGTACGATGCAGAGAAAGAAGCAGTTCCAATTCCAGCAGTATAACTACTCTAGAAATAATAATATTTAAATACTACTTCCAATTTGATGAAAATTAATTAAATGACAAGAAATAAGTAAATTCTAAATTCCAAGGCAAGTGCAGAGGGAACCTACCTCAACTCGCAGCTTGAACGCGACGACGCGACACGCCTCGCACAGACGTACAAGTATGCGCAAGCCGATGACCGTGGTGTCGCGGAGTCACCTCACCAACACACTGCAATGAACGCACAGAAACTAAAAACACAAAACCACTTGATTTAAAACAATACAAGCAAACAACCCGCGCAAAAGAACCACCCGGACAAAATATCAAAACCCACTTCGCACCATCCACACTATTTACTAAACCACTCTAAATTTTTTTTAAACAAACCCAAAGAGACATATTTACACATCCAAAACCTTTTCAAAACCACTTTTTAATGCATACACCCCTCAAATACCCTTGAAAACATAAATCGCACCATCTAAATGCTCCCTAAAACCATTTTGAAAATGTTGCACCAAGACAAAACCAAAATACACGAACCATTTCAAAACAAACACCCTTCGCACCACAAAGACTCAAGCCACTGCTCTTGCACTAGCTAATAGACTAACCACATACTTTTAACAAACACTAAATGTTTACAGACCCAGCAGATCAAAGACATTTTAAATTGCAACACAAACGAACTGCATGAATCAAGAATAATTAATAAATTAAATAATTTAATTAAACAAGCAACGAGATTAATCAAATAAACCCTACATGAGGAACCACCTACCTTGGTGTAAAAAAAACATCGCAAGACAATGCAAAGCTCCCGCCGCACGACGCTGGCACCGTAAGAATACCAAGGAGACTCCTAAAACAAAGCACCACATAATTGCATCAAAATAAAAAAAACACAAACTAAACCTTTTCCACAACATAACCAATATTTAAGAAAACACAATTAAAATACTCTGCACCTAAAGCAAGAGGTTCAAGAGGTTGGCCGGTTGCGGTGGAGGGTGCCGGAAGTAGAATCGCACCAACTGGGACTTCACCGGAAAGATTTGCGGCTCAAAAAAAAATTAAATTAAATGTTATGATCGTAGAGTTGTAGGGGCACAACCAGCAAGAGAGGAGGTGCGGGGGACGGGGGTGCTGCCGGTCACCGTGTATGGGTAGTGGTGTGCGGGAGTCGTGCAAGGGGGAAACCGTGGAGGGCTCGGGGTGTGAACAGTAGGCTGAGGGCTTAGGCGAGGCGGACTGGAGGCCGGAGAAGGGAGGCGGGGTCAGTCCGATGAGGGTGGAAGGAGTCGGGACACCGAAGGAGGGAGGCTGGACGGGAGTAGGAGATGCAGATGGTCGGCGGTGACTCGCAGCGGGTCGGAGGGTGCGCAGCTGGTGTAGTGCCGGTGGCCGGAGGGCGTTGCGCCGCTGGTAGAGGGAAGACAGGGCGGCGCTGGGGGGTTTCGGCCGGAGGGCGTTGCGCCGCTGGTAGAGGGAAGACAGGGCGGCGCTGGGGGGTTTCGGCCGGAGGAGGCAGCTGCGCGGGGAGGAGGCGCGGCCGGAGAGAAAGCCGCCGGGGGGAAGCCGGACGGGATGCGGAGGGAGGATGTGCGGTGGGAATGCGCAGGAGGGCAGAGAGGGAGCAGTTCGCGCGGAGGAAGAAGAAAGAAAGAAAGTGGGAAGAGAGAAAGAGAAAAAGAAAAAAAAGAAAGGAAGGAAAAAAAACGGTGGCGGCGCTTAGGGTTACGGAGGAGAGAGTGAGAAGAGAGAAAAAGAAAGAAAAAAAAATAATAAAAATAAAAGTAATAATAATAATAAAGAATAAAAAAAAGGGTAAATAAAATGAAATAAAAGAAGGAATATATAAAATAAAGTAAAGTAAAATAAATAAATCAAATAAAATAAAATAGTATAAGATAGTTAATAAAAAGAGGTTGATAATAATAATAATAATATTATTATTAATAATTATTATTATTATTATAATTACAAACATATATGCACACATATATATATATGTGTGTGTGTATATAAACATATATAGATAAACTTATATAAACAAATTTATAAACATACACATATGAACATACGTAACAAATTACAACTTATAGACATATATAATCATATGTATAAACACATTTACGCATAAACATATAATGTTAAGAAAATATATATATTTTTCACCATACGGGTATATATATACACATATAAACATACATATATGCACATTACATTAAAAATAATATTAATATTAATAATAATAATATTATTATTATTATTATTATTATTAATAATAATAATGATAATAATGTATAAACATATATACTCACATACATATTTATACACCTATATAATCATATATATATATATATATTAATCTCCTCAACAAACAAATTTAATTACATTAAAACTAAAAGACTGCGGGGTACGCGCGCACTGCACGGTACCCAAGAGGACTGCAAACGGGCTGCGCGTCACAACCGTATGGTGTTCGCGCACTATTCCAAACCATAAACTCATCCAAACATTAAAATTTCCAACCGGGACTCGCCCGCACACATGCAAAAACACCCGACGCCATGATAAATAAACTAAATAAAGTAAAATAAAAACAGGTGTGACATATAATGTATCTCAATATCAATTATTGAATCCTAACTCATCTTAAATTAAAGCTAAATATATCTATCTCATTTATTTTCATGGTTCACTATATGAGGAGTCAATCCTACCTCGATTTTTATTAAACCTGGTCTTAGTTATCCATTCAATTACGATAGTGGGTTATAAAGGGATCCTTTGATGTTGGGTTTATTATAAGGAACCAAGTAATAAGATGAGTCTCAATACATATGGATTTTATGTTTATGATATCATGTAAATCAGTGGTATCATCCGAGATTATAGGGGCTCAATCATAACATAATTTGTTTTACATTTTTTGGGAATATAAAATCTAAGTAGATGAAAAATAAGTTCTCTAATGAATAAATATTTCTATTATGAACAATATAAATATATCAATGGTTTTTTATGACTCATATTATGTGGTTCACACATTATTAGGGAACTCAACCATCCACCAGATTATTTACTATACTATCAAATTCTATAGAAACTTTATTCATCTTGATGTGGAGATAGTACACACCTTCTAGGAGGGGAATATAGCGATCGATCACCCATCTTCCACATGAGATAAAGAAGAGAGGATGATTATTTTTTCAAGCATTAGATGTCATCCTATTGTATATATTAGTATTTTTTGAGTGAATTCTCTTATACATCATCAATTTTATCCTCCATAAATTTATTTCTTCGTATTTTTACATAAAAATAAAAATATCATTTTCCAGTCACCCACAATAGGATTTTCAATGGATTTTTAGTATAAAACATTCTTAGGGGTCAGTTCAATGTCCTTCTAAAATATTCAATAATGGTGTGACCTCAACATAACTTCTGATAAATTTACATATCTAACATTAATATAGGAAATTATATAAATTATGTGAAGAAAAAACTGAAAGTATATTACATACCAATGTAATGGTGTTTAGTGAACATGTGAAAATGAGGGTGAGTTTAAAAATCGTAATAAACCAAAGATAAAAAACACATAATGAAACATGGGAACACTTTTGTTTAACCTATGTGAATATAAAAGTGAGGAAACTTTAATGTTTTAGTTACTTTTGCTCTCAAATAGTCATGAATTCATAAGAGAAACATGATCAAAATAGTGCTTATGAGTAGATAATAAAATATGAAATTTGAACAAACTTTTGAAGGTTAAATACATATAATTATAATATTTACCTATTTATGGAATTTTCATCTATTTCTCTATCCAAAGTTTATTTTTACCTTTTATATAATGTTTCAATTCAAGTGAAAAAATTGTTTATATAAGTTTGTTTCAGGAGAATATTTTTATTTATTTTTAAATGGTGCACCTTAAATATTTAAAAATTGTCAAGGATTGTTATATATTTTAATTTTTTTAATATTTAATTGGTTTTATTTTTAAATGGGGGAAACTAGAGTTGATAATATAATTAAAAGTAGGAGAGTAGTTCATATTTAAAAAGGGAACACTTTTATGATTATATTAAATGATAAAGTGGGTGTGAATAAATATACAAGGGATGGTTCACTAAACCATCAATACATGCCAATATTTATGTATCTGATGACACAGTGTGGAACTATGATAGAAAATGTCATCTCAATGTGAGGTTCTTAGAGGTTCCATTATTTTTCTGATGGATCATATGGGTTGTACATGTTTTGGACTAACCTTAAAAAAAATTAGGTGGGTCAAACTAACTAACCAAACTGGTATGATTTTAATCATTGATCCAATCAATCAAAATCTAATGGTCACATCTAAACATTGAGTGGGTGTGACTTGAAAACTTATTCGATCTGGTGTAAATAAAAATATATGATTATATTCGAAGAATTCATGAATTTTATTAATATTAATCTACCTAATCTAGAATATAAGGATAACATATATGAATATGAACATCCATACCTATAAAAAGAGTCTCAGTTGAAGGGAAAAATCAATTCAAATAATTCCAAAAATCCCTCTCAAAATGAGATTCTTATCTAGTATTCAACAAGAATCAAAGGAACGTTATTGTTGTGAAAAACAAAGTATATTCATTACTATCATTATTAAAAATGATCTTCAAGGGTTGATCTATAATTTTTTTTATTATAGATTAATGTTCCAACATCGTCTTCAAAATAATATTAACTTGTAAACCATAGTGCAACTAGTTTAGTGGGGACAAATCCACTCTTAATGAGAGTGACATCATTATATTCCTTCACAAACATTATCTATTATCATCTAAATAATCCATATCATTTTTACCTATCTATATACCCAATAATTTATTCACCATATCATTCTATATGATATATTAATATAGGTTTTGATATAGTTTATATCATACCGACTTCTCATATCTTTTATATTCCAAGTGGGTTATTATGTTATATATTTTTAATTATCCATTAATTCATGTAAGATTAATTTAATATGAATTTTTAAGTATTAATTTTTTTTACATTTATGGAGTGTTTAATATTAAATTGAAAATTTTATATGTACTTCATTAATTCTATCAATAATTTGAGAAATGATTGTTCATTTTTAGAATCATTTATTTATTAAAGGTGGATTCTAAAATGAGATCCTTCACATTGTGATAGATCATTAAGCTAATTGAACACCTTATAGAATAATTTTTCATCACATTATTATTCTTATTCTTCTATATCTCTACCCCTCTATCTATCTCTTACATATGTAGGAGAAATCACATCACAGTGATTAGGTTGGTCTAGTGTGTGTGATATAAGATTCAAACAACCCAGGGATCACTTGTTGAGGAAAGGGTTTAATGAAAATTTTTATATGATCCTTATCAAAACTCATGATGATGGAGCTTCAAATCAACAGAAAAGAAGAACATATGGATTTATGGTCTTTATTATAAATCTTTTAAACCTCTAATGGATGGTATTTGTTTTTATGTTTTTCTTTTTTACTACATCTAGACTTATTATAATTCCCCAAAAATTTTACTGTTATCAGAGACATAATCTAGAGATGTTTGGTGAAATGTAGAATTTGTAGGGATTATATATTTCGATGAAGAACATGTATATTTTGTTATATAAGAAACCAATATCACATTGTATGATATGATTGGGAAATTGGATTTCATTTTCATGTCATACGATAAGAGATGTCAAATGAAGTGATTGGTATAACATGTAAAAATGAATCATATCATGAGGTATAAGTATCATATGTGGATATAAGTGATACTGTAATATTTGTCATGTAATACCCCCAAACCTTATTTCCTATATCTAGTGTGTTATTTATTACCTGAAAAATAGATTAAAACATTTTATATTCCACGGATTAATGTTTTGTAGTCCTCAAGAGAGTAGATACCTAATAAATACAATAAAACATTATATTTTACAACATAAAGTATAAATATTCATTGAACAATGAAATTCTAGTACCATTAAATCAAATTATTCCAATTTAATACAAGTGGAAATGGAAAAACATAGAAAAGGCAGTGAGATTAAGAACCTAGTAAAGGAATGCATACAATGTAATATAAGAAAGGATAAATATAAAATATGAAACATAATGAGTACAATTATTTCCATAATAATTAATACCTTATTATAATTCATGGAAGAAAGAGAAATAGATAATGACATGGATCACATAATAATCTGAAATATAGAATTCCAAAATGTTGGCCATCATAATCACATTGTTGGTTCTTTGTGCCAAGAAATTATATGTAAATGTTAAGAACTCTCCCATTACCCAATATTAGTTACCCCACAAGACCTATTAGTTCACTAAGGGGATAAATAATTTTGGGCCCCACCCACCACATAAAAGTATAATGCAGTCCATCACATACTAAAATATAATAAGGTATACATGGAAAAATACCCAAGGATTAATAACTTATAAATACATGGAACATTATTCAAATGAAACTGATCATACAGGATCTTCACATAAAGAACAATAGATTATAGACGTCATTTATATATTTAATCAATAAATAAAATAATAATAATGTCCAAAGGAGTTCTCTCAACACATATAAAGAATAATTATGTATTCATTGTTTTCAAAAATAACCCAAAACAAGTGATTTATACAATGTTCTAACTAACAAGTACTTATGATGATCGGGGATTTTAAATGACTTTATTAAATTGAATTTTGAAATTTTAAAAGATATAATAAACACTTAAATTATAAAAAACTATAAAAATAGTGCATTTTTTTATAAAGTGTATGATAATTATCTATAGCACATCCCTTAGGAGTATTAAGCTCGGTGCATTGTAAAGTCTCATTCACTGTGCCCTAGGATGATGATTGGGATATACTTGACAATTTTTGTTGGTTATTAACTCTAGATTATTATATTAAAAAACATATCCACCTTCTTATACCCAAACATGGACATATTTTCATGAAAAAACATTTACTTTTTACTTAATCAAAGTATTGAATTTCTATACCTTGGTGGAGGTTTAGGCATAATAATAGCTTATAATATGGGCATAATGAGAGTTAAAAAAATGATAACATGGTTGAGATATCTTAATTATGAATCATAAAATGAAATAAACATAACAATGGGATAATAAACCATGGATTAAAAATGACATATAAATCGTAACATAGATATGAATTGTAAAGAGGGATAAAATAAACCCTTACTTCGACATATCAACTTCTTAAAAAATGGGTATAAAGGGTTTTGGGTAATTTTTCCATTATAATAGTTCAATGGGGAGATAATTATGTGGATATATATTAAGAAATTATCTAAAATAAAAATTTAATAGATCATGAAAATAGGGACTATTAAATAGGAAATGAAAAGAGAGAAGTGAGAACCATAACCTCTCTAGAGGTTCATAGACTATAACACAACTTTAGATCCAATAAAACTCTTAAGAAATATAGATAGAATTAAGGGAAATAATATTTTAGAGATAAATAAAGATGGAACTATGAATTTGGGATCTTATAATGAGATAACAGTGTGGCTATTTATAGGTGTCATGAGTGTATTTTTTGGGGATAATTTATTATTTATTTTATTTTATTTCTCAATTTCCTTTATTGCTCCACCATAACCTTTGGGCTCCACTACCACCCTTAATTCTCTACAATACTTTTTAGTTCCATAAATAGTAAAATTTAACATTCTTGACTAAAAATAGTCATGATTACATAAATATGATATTATATATACTGTATTTGTTATATTTTACTATATCCCACTATTTTTATCATATTTTTCTATTTGAAACAAAAATTACCAAATTTAACACCATGGAAAATTTTAACATGATCAGTACAAGTTTTTAATCAATTGTATAAAATTTATCTTCCATTTAAATACATTTTTATTTTTATCTTAGGTTGAAATATTAATCAAAATTAAATATAATATTAAAAATACATTTTATTAATTAAATAATTTTCATTATAAGTTAACTTAACCCAAAGATAAATAAACTATAATAAAATTATTAGATTGAGTATGGTTAATGTGTGAAATGTTGGTACTTTCAGGGGGTATTTAAACCAACACTGAATAGGTGGTGTTCTCTGAAAACTTTTAATTCACATACGCATTTTATCTCAAACTTCAATTCTTAGAGTTCTTCATGGGATTGTTCAAGGGAGGGACCCCGTGATTCTTCCTCCTTTGAAAGATATACTAAATAAACATCACAAGGTATATTCCTACCGGTAGAATCTACGATTCCTTATATCAGTTATAATTAACTCTCATTATTAAGCATAATACATTCTAATCCAAATGGAAAATTATTAATCACTATAACACCAATAGTCATATTGATAATGGTCATGTGGACCAATGGCCATCATTTTCAATGGTCATATGGATGAATGATCATATTGAAAAATAGTCATATTAATCCTTATATATACACCAATATCCAAATCCATTCATATCCTTCATTTTTATTTATTTTTTGATAATCCCCCTTTTAAGGTTGGAAGGGGAACCCTTACATGGCCTGTTGGCTTAGAAACACGTTACATGACCTGAAGGCCTTATAAGAATTCATCCTAAATAGATTACATCAAACTGACCCTCCCCAGCAAATATCTTGATGTCAGCTCTCCACCTTCAGAAATCCGGTCGGCTAGCTTTTCTGTGCAGAGTTACAGAGGCCTTGTACTGATGTAAATTTCATTGCATCTCATTCATCCAATGCTGGTTAGCTCTACTCTGGGGAATACTCATTCTCTAGATCCTCATTTGAAGCATTGTTCCTTTGAAACCTTTCTGGTTTTATCTTCATTTCATGTGGACCAAAGGCCTTGAGGTGGTGATAAAGAAAAAAATTTAAATAAATTTACATTATATTTTTTATTTTTAAAATATCACCACAGTGTTACTTTAATATAAATTTCCACATTTTATAATAGTGGTGGTGTTTTGAATTTTAATCCTAAAAAATGCCCATTTTGGATTTTTAATAGTTTTAAAATTATTTCAATGTTATGACCATAAATTTTTTTATATTAATTCAAATTGTTAATTATTTCTTTTTAGTATTTTCAAAATATAAGTATTCATTTAACCCTTTTTGACCAACATCTGAGTCGATCATATGGAAGCTCGAAATAAGCTCACAATTTGGGCCATAAATACTATTTACAGATCTGTCTATTTTTTGTGTTGGGTCCCTAAATCTTTATTGGTTGGCCCAATTATAGATTAATTTGGTGTGTTAATGCATAAGAAGTTTTATAAAATCTTTAATGAATGATATAACATGTTAATCATCCATTTTCATGGTCATTAAGGGATTTTAAGTTATAAGTTTACAATTTGGAGAGTTCCACTAGAAAGAATAAATTGTCAGAGTAAAATGGCCATAACTCTCGGAATACATGTTCAAATACTCGTAAATTTTTAGGAGAGATGGAAAAGATATTTATGAACATAATTCATGAAGGTTAAAATGATTGAATAGGTGATTAATTAGGATTCAATGAGTAAAATTTTGGAGGAAATATTTTCCTATAAAAGGAGGGGAGATTCTTCCTCTCAAAGCATCTCATTCCATCTCATTCATTCCAGGAAACCAAGGAAGAGAACTTTTCAGATTTCTCTATTTCATTTATTTTATTTTCTATAGATTATTAATTCCTTATTCTTACTCATTGATATAAATTTCGCATATCTTAGAGGTGTAAATATTTTGACTGATCTGGGAAGGGGGAGTTTCCATTTTATAATATCATAGTATTCTACTTTATTATATTATTATCTATTTTATTTAATGAAATATAGTTTCTATGGTGTCCAATTTTATTTATAAGATTGTATTTTGGGTTTTTATTTCATTCATATTTTATATCTTTGGTGGAATATCATTATACTCCCTTCTCCTAGTGCAATTGGCATAGATCGAGCAAACTGTGTTAGTTGGTGAGTGCCTAGGAGTCGTTGGCACATGTGTGAAATAAGTGATTTTTTCTATATTTATAAGGGTGAAAAATTCATAATAGTAACTATCATTAATTTTTTGGGAATTATTTATGAACTTACATGCACAACGGAGTGGTTTTCATTGCCTCCCTCAACCGAGGATTACTGAAAACTCAATCAAGGAGTTAATCATTTATCATTCAATAGGAAGAGATGAGAACAAATTTCTACAACAGCGATGAAATTTCAAACGGAGATCTTAACCTAAACATATCACTCTCTCTATCACTCATGTTTAAACTTTTTTTTTAATTTTTTTATTTCTTTTTTAACTCAATCAATATAAAAAATAACCTCTACTTCTTTCTCAAATTAAAGTGACAAATTGTTTTGTGTGAACTCCTCTTTGGTAGAATACATAGGGTTAACCAATAGTCTATACTTAGGTAATAAAAAATATATTTTTTTACTCCCCATGAAAGGGGTGCATGAAACATGGAATCTTTGTTGGGGAAGAATTTCTACAACCTAATTATAAATATTTGACTCTTTTGAAATTTAAAAAAAATAAAAAAAAATCGAAGATGTTTTCAAATGATTGTTTATTTAATTCATGGAACAATTACCCACTGATGAAATAACCAATTATTGACTCACCTTTTTTAATGGAGGATGGTGTTTCATCTATTGTTATATAGGTGAGGTTATTTTGGATATCAAATAATGGGGGAATGTATTCAAAGATTTCATTGATGGCCTGAGGGGGGGACACAGACAAACAAATTTTTGAAGCAATGGCCCATGAGCTAAGTGACTTATCCCATTACTTTCCAAGATTTTTATGATGTTTTCAAGGTCAAAGAAGATCCCCCTTAATCTTCCCTTATTTTTCAAAGGAGATCCAATAAATGGAGGAGAATGACTACCTGCCTCTATCTGCTACTACTTACACCAAGAGGTGCTTTCCACTGAATAAGATATTTAAGATGAACAAACTCATGGGTGTGATCTTATCTTGAACACATTGTCTTATAATTTTGTTAAAATTAACTGTGTATCATCTTTCCTTGCATGAAATTTTTAATTCATCCAACTTATGTTTTTCCTTTGAGGATGATTATAAAAAAGGGGATGCACCTAAAGAGGATAAGTTAGTGCTCCCTGAAGATGATGATCATTTATTAGAGGGAGTTCAAAATAAGATCAAAGTTTATTTTCCTGAGGAAATAAAGACACAAGAAACAAACTTTTAAAGGGAAGAATTTGACATTGTTTCTTCATTCTTTAATTTTTTTTCAAATATAATTAAACTCTAACATTCCCTTTGATTATTCCAATTATGTAGCAGACATTGACAGCACACTGGTGAATGAAGAAGAAATTTTAAATGTGGAAACTAAGATAGAAGATAACACTTTTATTATCATTCCCCCAATATGAATGTTTTACCTTGTTATCATGGGTGTGCATTTGTCACACTATATCCATGTAGCTCGAAATAAAAAGGAACTAGTACATGATGGAAAGAATAATTTTTATTGGTTCATTAGGAAGAAACATCACCCACCATCAGATTGGGGATAACCTATTTGAACCACCCATATGGAGGAAATCAAAACCCATGGTCCACTTGAGGGATTAAACCAAGATATATCCATCTTTTCTCATTCTATTTCTATTTCATTTTCTTATAATAAATTTTTATGGTTTATTTTCGACATTTTCTTATAGGTTTGAAGTGTTTATCTCTTATAATCATAACTCATTGATGAACTAATAATATGTTAGGTTGTGCCTCTCATTTACACTTTCATTCTTGTTGTGATTTATCTTTATAATCCTCTTACTTGTTAAAACCATTTGAATTCCTTGAGGACACTGCATAATTTAAGTGTGGGGAGGAAACCTTTGTAGTATTGTATTATTATTTTTGTTTGATATAATTCTTTTAAAAAAGTTCATTTTTCAAAAAGAAATGTTTGTTTCAAATATAGTGTGTTTTCAATACTTTTGAGCTGAAACGAAAATCATTGAAATTTTTGAAACCCAAGTCAATGAGTGAACCAATATATTCCATGAAACTGAGATAAAATAAATATTGAAAATTACTTTGTTTCAAATTAAAATATTTGGGAATTTCATGAAAAGTACTTTGATATTTGAATACCATGCCACATCTCACTATCTTTATTTCTAAAATCGCTTAACTATGAGGATTTTAAATATTCATGTATTTGTATTTTAAATAAAATGGATTTTAGTTATTATTTAGATAAATCTAATATATTTTATAAGTAAATATATTATATTATTTATATTTATAATTAAATTTTTATGTGTGAATATATAAAAAATATGAATATATTGTTATATATTTGATTTTAAATAGCAGTGCATTATAAAAAATGATGAAATTTCAAAGACATAATATCAATATGAATGTAATACCTTGTAATAAATTCGTACCCCACAAAAAAATTCCAATAATACCCCCTTAAATGAGGCTGAAAATCCCCAAAATGTTAACAAATCGGGGTACCTCGACTAAAAACTCAGTTTTGGAGGCCTTCTGGGCCTATTTTGGCCCCTAAAATCCCTTTACTAGGGTCTCCCCAAGGTCACAACAACGTAGAGCTCGTCGTAGTCTGCGATTTGATATGTGGTAGAGCTCAAACGGACATCCGGATCAAAAGTTATGGCCGTTTGATGTTTTAGTAGCGTTTTCAACATATTTTGGATATTTTTTCAATTTTTTTAATATTTTTATTCTTCAAATTTTTATTAAATGACTTTTACTCCATAATAATTAGGAAATTATTAGTTAAAAATATTTTGTTAATTTTTTAAGAATCCATTTTCACTCAATATATTATATATTAAGTATGTTAATTGTAAACGTCCATTTATACTTATCTAAAATATATTTAAAAATTATATATTATATCTATATATCAATATTACAAAATTTATATATTAATATATTAATATATTTTTTTAAATTTTTTTTAAGTCTACCCTTTATCAGCGCTTTTAATGAAAGCGCTCATAAAGGCCCCCTCTTTATCAGCGCTACTAAACAAGCGCTGATAAAGGCACCCTACTTTATCAGCGCTTTTTTGTTAGTGCTTATAAAGGGGGGTGCAAAAAACTATTTTTGTTTAGCGTGACTACATGCTGTGTATTTTATATTTACACGCAGTGTAATCAGTCGGCAGGTGAATAGTAAGGCGATGGAGGCAGCCGCCAGTGGAGCGACAGTAAAAGCCGTGTAATCAGGAATACACGCCATGTACTCATGTCGACAGATGAACCGAGATGCGGTGGAAAGTAGCCGCCAGAGAAACCGTTAAAGGATGAAGAGTACACGCCGTGTACTTGAGTGTACACACCTTGTAGTTTGTTTTTTCTCTTAAAAAGGGCAGTATCCTCCTCATTTGGAAGAGGAGGCTTTTGAGTTTGTTTTGGAGCTGGGTGAGGAGGTCAGAGCTTTGGAGATCTCACGACCACACACTGGGAATCCGAATTCTTCTCTGACAGTCTTGATTGAACCGTGCGGGTGAGTTATTCCCTCTCCTTGTGTGTTTCATAACAATTCTTTCCCGAGGGATAGTTATTTGGGTTTAATGAGTGAATGTTTATCCCAGATCTACGTTGTTCTTGGACGATTCGAGAGGCGTCGTTCACGTTTACCGATCTCAGGCGATCGAGGTTGGTGGTCTGGTGTACATTCCAACTATTGAGTTGATTTTTTGTGTACCGTTGTGCTACAAACCCATGTTTGGGGTATTGTATGTCTGAGGCCTTTGCAGATAAGATATCTAGAATTGTATAGATAATTTAATGATAAATTAAAACTGTTGTTTGGGATCACTTCTTGGTTCCAAGGCCACCCGGGGGTGCGTTCCTCTGTTTAGCCGTTTAGCCTGGATACCCAAAGGTATACCATGATTATTACCTGTTTAAAGTTTTCTTGAGAGGAAATTTGGTATAAAATTTCTTGTTATGCAAAGGGCTCGACCTAGTTTCTTGTGCCAGAGGGCAGTGTTTTACTTTAGCCTGAGGGCGTGGTTCTGATTAGCCTAAGGGAATAGTTGTATTTAGCCTGAGGGTGTGGTTGTATTTAGCCTAAGGGTGTGGTTTTATTTAGCCTGAGGTCATGGTTATATTAGCATGAGGTCATGTTGATATTTATCCTGAAGGCATGGTGATATTTAGCCATAGGGCATGACTATATTAGCCTGAGGGCATGGTTACATTTAGCCTGAGGGCAGGGTTCTGATTAGCATGTGGGCATGGTTCTGGTTATCTCAGAATTAAATTATGTTTAATTGTTAAATGAATATTAAAAAGGCAATGAAACTGGTAGTGATAGTTAATTTTGAGTACTTACTAGTTTACATCATTTACTTTTTCACACTGTGGTTGAATATTTTCACTGATAGTTGGACACGAGCCTTTGGTGTGTGCCTACTGGGATTTATTTCTCACAACCTATTTGGGACATGTCTTCGGTCCAAACAGAACATATTACTATAGGTGTCGATAGGGTCTGGGGTCCCTATATAGGTACATGATTGTAGCAGAGCAGTAAGAGAGCATGGGACCGAGCATGGGCTTGCGATGCTGCTGTGTTTTTTTACTCTACTTATTTTTCTTGGTTGTACCCTGTACATTGAGTAGTATTGTATTATATTGCAGTGTATCTTGTTCTGACTGCTTTCATAGAATTAGTGACATGATGAATCTTTATATATGTGACTGTTGGTTCTCTTTTACTTTAGTTTTCCATTTTAGTTGTATATTGCTTACTACTTCCACTATTATATGTTATTTATCTTCGTCGTTGCGCTACACTTTAAAAAATGAGGGTATAGATTCCCCACTATCAGATCTGGGCCCTCGCTGCTAGTCGACAGCCTCTGGTGTTTGGGGAAATGCGCTTGAGGTCATGTGACCAACTGGGTTCGGGGCACCCGTTGAGTGGCACCCGGATCCAGGACATTACAATGTTGTATCAAAGGTGTTTCTTTTCATTGACATACTATTTGGAGCCTTAGTCAGGGATAAGATGGAAATGGTTGTTGGTAATAAGTTTTTCTTGGGAGTAGCTAAACCGCGTACAGGGAAAAGCCAGTCTACCTCATTGTGCAATTTGTTTTTTCTGATTTTGAACTTTTACGGTTGATTTGATTTTCACCATTGGGTAAAACACATGTAGTGTGCTGTTTATATTGTTATAGAGGGTTCTAATTCATTGTAACTCGATGAGATGATGGTATTCCATCTCATGAATTATTTAGGAACATGTTAGAATCACATTGCATGAAAATTTTCAATGCCATGTACGTGCATTAGAAATTACATGTTGTTTTGATAGTTGTTGTGCTAGAAAAGCATGTTTTTGTGATAGCTGCATTGATAAATACATTCTATTTGATAGGGTATTGTTGTGTGAGGTGTTTGATAGAATGAATGCCAAAATTTTGTTTTTGGGGAGTATGGGCCCTCAATAACCAATATTTTGTGGATCATTGACGATTTTATTTTGTTATAACATGTATAAGATGACAAGATTTGATTTGCGGGAAGGATGGGCCCCTAAGGATCAGAATATGGAACTTAGGTGGTTATTTTAGTGTTTTTCTGGGTTCCGGAGATCTTTCTGAGGCTTACTGTCTGGAAAACCCAGAATTCACGCCATATAGTTCTATGGACACACACCGTGAGTTCTTCTGTTCGGGAAGAAATGTAAACTTTTAATGTACACACCTTATACCCACAGTACACGCTGTGTAGTCTATTTCCATGTCATAGGATGTGTGGGCAGTGACACAGGGTATGGAATGGCTTGGAGAAACACATCGTGTACCAATTGTACACGCCGTGTAGTGTTGACCAGGTGTCTACCCGTGTAACTAACAACACAGATGGAGGAAACCTTAAAACATACATGTTGGGTCTACTTTGAACACACTGTGTAGGCTGACCCAGGTACCCATCCGTGTCATGAACAACACGGGTTGGTGTTATCTTTCTTAGTACTTGTTGTATCATCATGGAGCACACTATGTAATGTCATCCATGTAGACATCCATGTAGCGAGCAACACGGGTCGGTCTGGGGCTTCTTTGTACATGTTGTTCCTTTTGGAAAACGCAGTGTAGTGTGACCTGGGTACACAGGGCTTGTGACAAAAAACACAGGCTGATGAAAACTGGTAGTGTACACACTGTGTCTACCTCTGAACACACCGTGTAGTCTTGTTTTAGGAGAATCGTGTGACTTAAGCCGTATAGAAGGACTAAAGCAGGGAACAAGGATTCAAGTACACGTCGCGTGTTAAGACAAAATGCTGTGTGTTTGGGGTGTTACACGACTAGTTTTAACTAGATTTTACACCCATGTAGATGGCCTATGAGAACACACCGTGTAGTATTTATACACGCCGTGTAGTCAAGTTAGGTTAATCATGAATGCTTTTCTTCTTCTCTTCATTTTATTTCTTTGATAATCTAGATCTAAGATGTGTGTTTGACTCTGTAGAGTCATGCTACCAAGATGACCACTGGTTGTTCTCCAGGAGAGCGGAGACGATTTTACTCTTGAGATTGTAGTCCATGGGCTACCGATAGATCCTCCAACAGAGCCAGATGCGGTGCTAGCCATTATATCAAAAACAGGCGTGGAGGCTCAGTTCCATAAAGGCTTCATGCGGTTTATGCAAACCTTCCAGGGAGCACCGCCGGCTGCCACGTCTATGGCCGAGCTGACTCGTATATTCCAACAGCAGTATCCACCTACGTTTTCAAGGGATGGCAGACCACAGGTTGTGGATTCTTGGATGCGTTCTATAAAGACTATTTTCGAGCATCTAGAGATGCCTCTAGGGAGGAGGTTCATGCTCGCTGCATACATGATGCGTGATTCCGCTAAGAGGTAGTGGGATGCTACCACCCAGACAGAGCATCACCGAGACATGGCGTGGGAAGATTTTCTGGTAGCCCTCTATGACTTCTTCTTCCCAGAGATGCTACGAGAAGATCAATCTTAAGAGATCATGAGTCTACAACAGGGCGCCATGTTAGTGATGGATTATTCTGCTCAATTCACTGAGCTTTAGCATTTTTCACCCGTTGTGGTGGTTAATGAGGTGTTGAGAGCTAGACACTTTGAGGACGGAATTCAGCGTGACATCTAAGTGCGGGTAAACATTTTCAGGTTTCCTATAGTACATGATATTGTTAACCAGACACTAATTTCTAAGCGGAACTAGCGAGAAGCTAGTGGTGTGGGCTAGGGCTGTTCGACACCAGTTTGTGGTACAATTTCAACCCGTAAGAGGAAGATACAAATGGATTTCTCTCACGGTGGCAGTACTAGCTAGAATAATTATACAGGTGGCCTGGTTATGTGCTACTAGTGTGGTAGAGAGGGGCACAAGAAACCTTAGTGTCCCCGAGACCCAGTGGAGTGCTAAGCTAGCAGCAAGATGGGTCATTTGTAGTGCCTTTGTAGGGTGTTTCTACCAATGGCTAGTGAGAGGGGTTCTTTGTAGACTCTACTTATGGGAGCAGGACTAGTAGCTTCTTACCAGTCAGAAAATTGGGGTATGTCAGGGCATGCAGGCAGAGATGGTGGTCGTGGACATGGTAGTCAGACCCCAGGATCTTAGAGGTAGCAGGGTGGGTTAGCTCAGGGTAGCTAGGCTGTGTCGCAGGGCTGCGACACTGGGCTGGCAGATGCAGTGCAACAAACCAATCAAGAGCAGGATCCCAGACCTTCTACTATCAGAGGTACTATTCTAGTATCTTCTATTTTATCTTCTGTACTTTTCGATACTGGTGCTACACATATCTTTATATTTTTTCCCGTTGTGGAGATCCTTGGTCTCTGTGTTTCTTCTTCTTCTGATGATGTTATGATGATAGACACTCCATTAGGGACTATAACAGCTGGTGTGCGTTAGTGAAAAAATACCCCCTTGAGGTTGGTGGGTGTTACTTTCTATGGGACCACTATGTCTTGGAGATGAAAAACTATGATGTCATTCTTGGGATGGACTAGTTCGTACCCTTCCAAGCATTTGTGGAATGCTATCGATGCAGGGTGAGTTTCACGTCACCAGAGGGCGGAGAGTTTCTATACTAGGGCGAATGGGATGTCTAGGTGAGCCGAGATAGAACCGATAATCGTGGGTGAGGTGGTGTGACATCCCAGATTGTGAGTTTGTATTTGAATGATCAGGGGACTTGTCAAAAGTATTTCCCACCAATAGTTGATCATTTTAGGGATGTTTTCCTAGATCACTTTTCAGGTCTTTATCCAGAGCGAGAGGTGGATTTCTCTATTGATCTTATTCCAAGAGTGGTATCGGTATCCATTCCTCCTTATAGGATGGCCACGCCTGATTTTAAAGAGCTTAAGAGGTAGTTATAGGAGTTATAGGAAATGGATTTTATCTGACCTAGTACTTCTCCTTGGGGTTCTCTGGTCCTTTTTGTGAAGAAGCCAGATGGTACCCTCATACTCTGTGTGGATTATCAGAAGCCAAACTAGCTGAAAGTCAAGAACCGGTATCACTTACTATGTATTGATGATATTTTTGATCAACTACGTTGAGCACGAGTGTTATCGAAGATTGACTAGAGATCCGGATATCATTAGTTACGCGTTAGACCATCGGACATACCGCTTACAGCTTTTCAGAGCAGATATGGTCTATATGAGTACTTGGTCATATCGTTTGGACTCACAAACCTGCCAACAATTTTCATGTATCTGATGAATAATGTGTTCTATCCATATCTATCCAAATGAAAGTAAGAGCTATAAATTTTACTATGATGCATTAGGTATTGGGCTAGGAGCGTTGTTGATGCAGGGCGATCGAGTAGTTGCGTACGGGTCTCGGTAGTTGAGGCCACATGAAAGGAATTTCCCGACGCATGATCTCGAGTTGGTTGCAGTTGTTCATGTGTTACAATGTTGGAGACATTATATTTTGGGAGAACATTTTGTGGTGTTCACAGACATCAAAAGTCTCAAATATATCTTTACCCAGTGTGAACTAAATTTGAGACAGTGAAGGTGGGTTGAATACCTTTAGTCCTTCAACTTTGATCTTGTTTATACACCAGGTAAGGGTAACATAGTTGCTGATGCACTGAGCAAGAAGACTCAGATACAGGTAGTTCAAGAGGCCAGTGGTGAGTGGAAGCTTATGGATTTTTTCTCTGAGATGCATTTGGAGGTCCACAAAAGTCAGGGGAAAACCTATCTTTCTTCCTTAGCTATGACTTATACCCTCCTAGATAGATTGAGTATGAGATAGCTATCAGATTATGAAGGGCTAGTTCTACGGGAGTTAATGGAAAGTGAGGACCCTCCTCCTGGTTGGACTATAGGCGATGATGATGTACTATATTTCCATGGAAGAGTGTGGGTTCTAAGAGATATACACAAGGAGATGATGCTATAGTTTCATGCTTCAGCTTAGGAAGTTCATCCCTGAGTTACCATAATGTACCATGACTTGAGACGTCAGTATTGGTGGCCGAGTATGAAGATAGATATAGATGGTTTTGTTATGAGATGTTCCAACTATCAGCAGGTGAAGGCAGAGCTTGAGAGGATGTCTGGAATGTTACAGTAGTTACCCATTCTGGAGTGGAAATGGGATGATGTCACGATGGACTTCATGACTGGGTTGCCAAGGTCACCTCCAGGTAGTGATGTTGTGTGGGTTGTTTTGGACAGACTTACGAATGTAGCTCACTTTTTGCTGATCAAGGAGACATACAGTGTCAAAGAGCTTGGGTAGTTGTATATCCAAGAGGTAGTACACCTTCATGGGGTCCCTAATTCTATCATTTCAGATAGGGAAGCCCGCTTTATGTCTCGTTTCTGGTCATATTTTTCAGAGGTCACTGGGTACACAAGTGATTCTGAGCACGGATTACCACCCTCAGACCGATTGGCAGTCAGAGCATACGATACAGGTGCTTGAGGACATGTTGCGTGCATGCATCCTAGACTTTGAGGGCTCTTGGGAGAATTATATACCCCTGGTTGAGTTTTCCTATAATAATAGCTTTCAGGAAACTATTAAGATGGAACCTTACGAGGCTTTATATGGTAGGTGATTCGATCACCCCAGTGCTGGTTGGAGGTAGGTGAGGCAGGTTCAGTGGGACCACGTCTCATGTAGGAGACTTCTGAGCAGTTGCAGTTGATTTAGAAGCGGAAGACTACTGTGCA
The DNA here is from genome assembly GCA_963277665.1 of Viscum album. NCBI lineage: Eukaryota > Viridiplantae > Streptophyta > Magnoliopsida > Santalales > Viscaceae > Viscum > Viscum album. The sequence continues at coordinate 982,353,616 of OY728126.1, forward strand.
GTCTCGTCTGAAATCTTATGATAATATCCACAGACGACCCTTGGAGTTCGTGGTTGGGGATCAGGTTGTCTAGTGTGTTTCACTAAGGTTGGGACACAGGTGGATCAAGAGACTGGGTAAACTATCACCGAGGTAAGTGGGGCCGTTTGAGATTCTAGAGTGATTCGGGTCGGTTGCCTACCAGTTGTAGTTACCACAGAGGTATCAGGCCATGCATGCCATCTTCCACATATCTCAGTTGAGTTATTATCACTCATACTCATCTCATGTTTTCAGCCTGATGAGGTTTAGCTTTAGGTCGATGTGTCCATTGAGGAGCATCTGATTCATATTGTCGATATGAGGGCGAAGGTTCTATGAGGCCGGTCAGTTCCTCCCGTACGGGTGCTATGGAAGCATGGCCAAGTGCAAGAAGAAACCTGGGAGCAGGAGACTGACGTACGTGGTCAGTGTCCAGATTTTTTCTGTGATGTATCTTCACCACCCTTGTAAGGGAAATTCTAGGATGAATTTCTTTAAGGGGGGAAGTCTGTAAGAACCCGATTTTTATTTTTGAGGTACGGGTTTATTCTTTCCTTTGTTCCTTAAGTGGTTTTGAGAAAATAAGGGAAATGGGGGAAAATCCCAAATTTTGTGGGTATACAACATGTACTTTTCCACACGCCGTGTACTTTGGTCGTGAGGGATGAGTATACAGGGTGTGTAGGCCTGTAAGGAATGAAGGGTGTAAAAACTGACTACATGCCGTGTATTATGTATTTATATGTCGTGTAATCAGTCGGAAGGTGAACAGTAAGACGGTGGAGGCATCTGATAGTGGAGTGATATTACACGTCGTGTAATCAGGAATACCCACAGTGTACTCATGTTGATAGATGAACTGTGCCGTGGTGGAAAGTAGCTTCCAGAGGAACAATTAAATGATGAAGAGTACACACTGTGTACTTGACAGTACATGCCGTGTAGTTTGTTTTTTTTTCTCTTAAATCATACAGTAGCCTCCTCATTCAATAGTGGAGGCTTTTAAGATCGTTTTGGAGCCGAGAGAGAATGTTGGACCTTCGGAGATCTTCTGACCACACACCGAGAATCCGAATTCTTCTCTGACGGTCTCAATTGAACCATGGGGGTGAGTTCTTCTCTATCCTTATGTGTTTCTTACCAATTATTTCCCAAGAGAAATTTATTTGAGTTTTAATGAGTGAACTTTTATCATAGATCTACGTCATTCTTGGATGGTTTGGGAGGCATCGTTCACATATACCGATCTGAGACGAGCGAGGTAGGTGGTCTGGTGTTCATTCCAACTATTGAGTTGGTTTTTTTTGTACCATTGCTCTAAAAACCCACGTTTGGGGTATCGTATGGTTGGGGCCTTTGCTGATAAGATATCTAGAGTTGTATAGATAATCTAATGATAAATTACAACTTCTATTTGGGATCACTGCTTGGATATAGGGCCACCCGAGGGTGCGTTCCCTTGTTTAGCAGTTTGGATTGGATACCCGAGGGTATACCATGATTATTACCTGTTTAATGTTTTCTGGAGAGAAAATTTGGTATAAAATTGCTTGTTATATATTGGCCTCGGCCCAGTTACTTGTGCCTAAGGGTAGTGTTTTACTTTATCCTGAGGGCATGGTTCTGATTAGCCCGAGGGTGTGGTTGTATTTAGCCTGAGGGCATGGTTGTATTTAGCCTGAGGGAGTGGTTATATTAGCCTGAGGGCATGTTGATATTTAGCCTGCAGGCATGGTGATATTTAGCTTGAAGGCATGACTATATTAGACTGAGGGCATTGTCACATTTATCCTGAGGGCAGGAATCTGATTTGCCTGTGGGCATGGTTCTGGTTAGCTCAGAATTAAATTATGTTTAATTATTAAAATAATATTAAAAATACAATGAAACTGGTAGTGATAGTTACTTTTGAGTACTTACTAGTTAACTGCATTTACATTTACACACTGTTGTTGTATATTTTCACAAACAGTTTGGAATAGGCCTTTGGTTGGTGCCTACTGGGATTTATTTCTCACACCTTGTTTGGGTCATTTCTTCAGCCCAAATAGAATATATTGCTACAGATGTCAACAGGGGAAAGGGTCCCTATACAGGTATATGATTGTGTTAGAGGAGTAGGAGAGCATGGGATCGAGCTCAGGCTTGCAATGCTGTTGCATTTTGTTTACTCGGCATGTTTTGCTCGGCAGTAACTTGTACTTTGAGTTGTATTGTATTGTATTATAGTGTATCATGTCCTTACTTATTTCATAGAATTAGTGACATGTTGCATCTTTATATATATGACTTCTGATTCTCTTTTTCTTTATTTTCCCATTTCAGTTGTTTATTGCTTACTAGTTCCGCTGTTGTATGTTATTTATCTTCTCCGATGCGCTACTCTTTGACAAATGGGTGCATAGTTTCCCCACTATCAGACCTAGGACATCACTACTAGTCGGAAGCCTCTCGCGTTTGGGGAAATGCACATGAGGTCATATGACCAACTGGGTTTTTGGCACCCATTGAGTGGCACCCGGATCCGGGGCATTACAAACCTGCTCTTGAAATGAAATTTCATGATCAAGTTGAACTTAAGTGTGGGGGAAGCAGTCTTGTGGTGTACTGCCTCATTTTGTGATACATTGGGTGCAAATAAAATGTTGAAGAGATGATTTTTTTCAAAATAATCAATTTTTTTAGAACATGTTCCTTTCTAGATCGTTCATGATAATATAAGTTACACATTTAGGGAGCTTCTAAAGGAGAAAGAAAGTTATGCCTATATGGAGAATTAAAGAAAAACTATGTTTGAGAATAAATTTTTGCTGGTGAAATGCTAAAGGGAAAGAATTTTAATTGAGTTTTCATGATGATGGAGATTATTTTCTAGAAATGGGGATAGAATGAGACTGTACTTAATTGAAAATTAAGATCTTACAATTTTTCTTCAAAAAGCGCCAAGCCCTCCTTTTTGACCTCATAATTTTTAACATCTAAATCCTACATATCAAAAGCCAAAGAACAGCCCTGAAAATGTACTAATGGTAAACACTAGTCCTTGTATCACATCGGGTGGAGATATAATAATTTACTAAGACTATGGTGACTCTTTCATTGTTTTGGATGAGAAGAGACTTAATGAAAATTAACATTTTTGAGATGAGAGAAAAATCATTCAAGGTTGGTTTTATGTGTGCATGGTATGGTAAATGAAGAGGAAATATATTAAATTATATAAATAGAGATCTTGAAATAAGGGTTCTTGATGATGAATTGTATCTTTTGGTTTCATGGTGTGGATTTGGTAGATCTCATGGGTTGTTTTATTTGATTTGATTTAATTTTGATGTTTACTTGTCTAGGAGTCCAAGTGATAAGTATAGTGGAATTTATAGAAAAATTATTTTATATAAATTTAAATTTAATTGAATTATTTTAAATCCCATCAATGTATTACGTTAATATAAATTTTTAAATTTTATGATATTGGTGGTATTATGAGCTTTATCATAAAAATGACCCATTTTGGATTTTTAACAATTTCAAATTATTTCGGTCATATTTCCATAAGAATTTCAATATTTATCTAAACCCTGAAATTATTTATTTTTAGTATTTTACATGTTTAGAGATTCATTTCATCCTGCTTGGATAGAAGCTGAATCGACCATATGGAAGCTCAAACAATGCTCACAAGTTGGGCCACAAAAAGAATTTATAGATCGGTCTATTGTTTGGTGTTGCATCCCAAAATCCTTAATCGTTGGATCAATTTCTGTGAAATTTTGTGTGTGGATGAGTAATAAGTTTTTTAACATCTTTTATGAAGTCTTTGACACTTCAATCATAATTTTTCAAGGTAATTAAGGCATTTTAATTTAGAGGTTTGTAATTTGGAGAGTCTGAATGGACATAATAAATTGTTAGAGTAAAATGGGAATAACTCTTAGAATACATGTCCAGATATGATGAGATTTTGAGGAGAGGAAGAAACTATAATTATGAACAACACTAATGAAGTTTTAAATGTAGAAAAAGTTCATTTATTTTGGATAAAATGAATAAGATTTTGGATAACAAGATCTATCTATAAAAAAGGGGAGCTCCTCCGTCTCAAGGAATCTCATTCCATATCATTCCTTTTGGGACACCAAGGAAAAGAACCTTTCATATTTATCTATTTCATTTATTTTATTTTCCCTATATTTTTTATTTCTTCTTCTTCCCTATTCATCTCAATTACCCTTCTCATTGAGGAGTAAATATTTTGAGTAATTGGGGAAGGGGAAGTTTCCCTTTTGTAATGTTAGAGTCTTGTGATTTAATATAAAAATATCTTTTTATATTGAATGATATCTATTTTTAACACTGTCCAATTATCTTAATGTGATTATATTTTTTGGTTTTATTTCATTAATTTTTTATATCTTTTGTGGAAGAATATTAAACTTTTTACACCTAGTGTAATTTGTTTCGATCGAGCAAATTGTGTTAGGTGGTGAGTGTCTAGATATTTTTGGAACGTGTGTGAATTAAGTGAATTTTTTACAGATTTATAAGAATAATAAATTCCTAATAAATAATTTACATTATTTTTTGAGATTTATTTATGAAATTTTATGCACACAGGAGTGGTTTTCATTACTTCCCTCAACCAAGGATGACTAATAACTCGATCTAGGAGTCAATCATTTATCATTCAATAGTAAGAGATGAGAATTGATTTCAATTACAGTGATGACATTGAAATATTTGAGCCTAACATAAACCCATCATTCTCACCATCACTTTTTTTAGATTTTATTTTCAATTTCTTTCATTCTTTTTAAACTCAATCATTTTCAAAAACAACCTATACTTTTTCACAAATTAAAGTGACAAACTATTTTGTGGGAACTCCCCTTCGAGAGACAACTTAGGGTCAACAACTAGATTATAAATAGGTAATATAAAATATTGTTTTTTGATGACCCATGAAAGGTGTGCTTTAGCTGGCCTGAAAGCCTTACTATCCCAAAGGTCTTGTAGGACCTGATGACCAAACAGGTGAATAGTTCTAGCTACTATAATACCTGCTATAGTACATACTATAGTATATGTTGTAGTACCTACTATAGTACTAATATAGTACCTTTGAAATATTACTCTTACTGGATTTGATCAAAGGTATCTGGATGCACTTGAATATTCCTCACCAACTAGGCTGAGGCTCACATGATGAATCCATTCATATTATTCATGAATTTCTTACACCATGCAAATTCCAATTTTTTTCATTTTCCTCTCAATAAAAATTTATATCATACACTTATTATTTTTGGAGTATGATCCATTAGAATAAAATAATATAGTATTTTCACACATTGACATGTGGTTTATTGTACTCATTTTATATTTTGATATAAATCCAAATATATAGTGCTTTTGTTGATTTAATATGTTTTGTAAAATTATAATGAAAAAATAATGTGTGACTTATACAATAATAATGCGATGAAAGGTTTATTTACTATTATATAATCTCAGGTATTATATTATCCTAAATTTAATAATTTATTCAGTGAAATAGTGAATCAATCTATAAACAAATGTGGATAATACTTTCTCAAAGCATCCGATGGATCCCTTGTTGACTCTTCCTAAAGATGATTTTTCTAAAGAACCTTCACTACCTCAGTCATTTTATTTGGTATCACTTGTTCTCTTAGATCAAGTATATGTGTCGACTCTTATTAATATGGTAATTTTTACTCTAACTAAACATCATAATATTTTATAACATGGGTAGGGTCTAGAATATACTAACTTAGAAGTGATAAATGGAATTTATCATGAAAATGGTGTTTATTTTTTGGCATGGATAGACAATATGCCATCTATACTATCCAATACAATAATTAAATATATCATGGACTTAAATTCCCTATCTTTCCAAATATCATAACCCATTTCCATGGGGTTATCTTTAATAAGACATAATCCCCCTCCTAAAATTCATAATCATTCTATTTATTACCAATATTAATTTTCAACATAGGATTCCTTGATATTATTTTATATCGATATTACCTCATTAGTTGTTGCTTCTATAAGTTCTAGAACTAAAATAATCATTTATCTAGCTTCATCTAAGAATATTAGAGTTTAAAATATCCTTCCATAAAAGAATTCATATGGTGCCATCTTAATAATGTAATGGTAACTATAAATATAGGAAATATAAAAAAGAGGTAAATACTAATCCCAAGTTCCATGGAAGTCAAATTAACATGACCATAGTTTTCTTCCAATCTGATAAGTTTGAGGGTGATATGTCATTCTAAGATTAGGATATGTATTTATAGACTTTGGGATAATAATATAACATTTTGACTTGAAATTTGGGTCACAATCAAAGACTATAAAATAGGGGTGTTCCATGAAGTCTTGCAACTTTATTTATATACAACCTTGAAATGGGGTCCAATGAAAAATGATCTCAAATTAAAAATAAATTTTCATACTTAGTGAGGTGATTAACAATTAACCCTATGTCATTATTATCATTATATTTATCTAGATTCCTAGTGATGAGATCCTTTTTAATATCATCTCATTTCCATCCTGGTGTTGGTAGAGGCTACATTAATAATTTTTAAAGTTTTCTTTTATCTTAAACCTATTGGAATACTATGCATATTTTAGTATAATATGAAATTTATATATTTAAAATTTCCCACTATAAGTGATCTCAGATATATCTATACATCGTAGTAATAATAAGATGTATAGAGAAGTTTTATATATGAAACTCATCCAAAAAATACTTATTATACTCTATTGTTGATGGAACATATAGCCTATTTCAAAACAAAAAATCTCTATCATTACACTTGTTGAGAAATATTAATTTCCTAGTCATCACATCTCCCATCTTATTTTACATATATTTATCAACATGCTAAAATTTACTAATACTGTGTAATATTGTTTTCTGGGTGATTACATGGAATAATAATCATTCTCCCCCTTCCATTATAATACCAAAGTCCATCCTTATTATTTATTTGAGAATTGGATCATTCCACACCCTCAACAAAGAAAATATACCAAGGTATTTTCTACACAAAGCAACTATCACCCTTTTCACTTTCCCCAAATTATAATAATTATAATGGTCATAATCATTACATAATTCTAACTATATTATTTGTCTCATATTAATATATTTATGTTTAAAGGTTTGTTTCAAACTATCATGAAATTTTCTTATATCATATCTATCCCCTAGTGATAATGTTCTTATATATTTAGAGAAAATATTATTGCTTCCAATTATAAAACATGAGTTTTACAATTAATCTTATAGGGTTTCAATTAACATGATTTATTGAACATAACTATATCACCTTTCATTGCAACACATTATATACATTTCCGTGTAGAAACCAAATAAATAACAATGCCTTCATTACCATATTTTACAGAAAACATAGGAACATTCATCAATCACTTCGGTAATTACTAAAAAAAATTCTTCATTTCCTTTTCCCATGTGAAAAAATCTCTTTACATGCTATCTTAGTTAACTGATTAACTAATCAGGTAATTCTTTCCAAAAATCTCTGATAGTATCCCGATAACCTAAGAGTATTTGTTATTTATATTATGTTAGTTTATGTTGTCTATTCCTTGAAAAACATAATTTTTTGAAGGTTCAATAGAAATACCATCCATGGATACAATATATACATGTAATGTTACTTATTGAATACAAACTTGAAATTTAATTAATTTATAATATAATTATTTTCTCCTCAACACCCCTAAAACGATTCACATATAGGTAAAATGTTTTTTGTAACACATAGAGTATATAAAAATGTAATGAATAAATATCACCAAAAACTTATCATGGTGTTCTTTAATACTCTATTCATCAAATTGAAAAACACATTGGGGGATTTTGATAATATAAATGTAATTACAGTGAAATCATAATAAACATACCCCATATGAAATATTGAATTTATTGTATCCTCATTATTAACTTTTAACTAATGCTATATATAATGAAGATATATTATTTAAATTAATTGACCACCATGAAGTTAATTGAATAAATCATCAATACAACGCGATGTATACTTTTTATTTATATTAATTCCATTGATTTACCTATAAAGAATGCATAAAATCACTGTCCCATCCTTCTTATTCATAAAAAAATAGGCTCTCCTCATGGTGAAACACTTGGAAGAGGGAAACATTATCAAATAATTTATTTATTTTATTCATTAATTAAAACTAAATTCATCATATCCATCTTATATAGAATCTTGGGTATCATGTTTTTATCATGGACAATATCAATTAAGAATTCAACTTCTCAATAAATGGGTAATATGGGTAATGTTTCTTGAAAAACATTAATATACTCTTTCAAAACTAGTTCTGATTCTATTATCATAAAAACTTTTCCCTCTATAGATTTAATTCCATCCATATCCTCAAGGATAATTTTTTAATTTGATCTTTTAGGAAGAGTTCAAGATAAGATTCATGTAATTACATATCTTTATTAAAAATAAGAAATTCCTTACATTCCTCACAAATTATAACATCCTTATCCCTATAATAAATTCTTTATTTTTAATTTGAGAGACAATCCGTTCCCATTATTAGATAAAAATCAACCTTCGGTATGATGATATGACTAGAAACATGGTAAGACTAATGCATCCTAGTTTTAACTACTTAGTGTACCATTGTTGCAATAAATTTTTTAATCTATAATCTAACTAATAAATCATTACATAGTGTTTCAGGGGGTGATTTGTTATTCCTTAGAAAAATACAAGATATAATGGAATGTTTAGATCGAGAGTACAACAATGTATTAGCTAACATTGATTGTATAATCAATTTACATGATATTATATCATTTTGAATTTTTCCTTTTTCTATTTATATGGAAAAGAATGGCCTTGATCCATTGGAATATTTTATGGAATAATCCCTTGGAACATAGGTAATTGATTAGATTAAGGCCCCATATTTTTGTATTTGAAGCATTGTACATTACTTTCTTCCCTCTTGACTTTCCACTCATGAGTCTGATGACCTTTCTCTCCACATTTTAAGCATACACGCAATCCCCTTAAACATGTTCTTGAGTTTTTTCGTGCATTTTTTATATTTAGTGAATGAGAATATTCCTTTATTTGTATTCCAATACACTCTTTCAGAAAGGTGATCAACTATCCTTTTCTTATCAGGTTTCACTTTATATATAGGTAATTTGGAGAATTATTTTTTGTTCTTGATATAACATATAACTATTTACCCATATATTTATAAATATTTAGATACCAAGGATCATCAAAGACTATGATTTAAACCATCAAACAAGAAATCAAAATTAATTTTAGGGTTATTTATATAATCAAAAACATGCCTTCATAAACATGTAAGATTAGTCTCATTCTCAGTCACTATATCTTATTCCATTAGTCTTAGGTTCAAGAATTTTCATTCAATCTATAAATGTTCCAATAAAGAATTTTTTTTATAGAAAAACAACCTTGAATGAATTTCATTCCATTCTATATATATCCTATACTTTTTTATTATTTTGAATCAAGGGTCAATGTTTTCAATCATTAACTAATAGATAATACAAAAACATAATGTATTTTTTCCTCCCAGAGAATTGTAATGGAATAATATTTTATTGATAAACATAATCCATTATTATTCTTCTGTAGTATTACTGCTTCCACGAAATAGTGTAGGTTGTTTCTACATAAAACGATCCAATGTAGTTAATCCTTGAGTAGGAAAAATATAATCTTTATGTGTCTAATTTTATTAATAATATCATGTGTCAATTTTCTTAGAAAAATAGTCATTTGATAAAGAATAATATTAACACCATTATCCTAATTATTCATACTAGAAAATCATTTTCCATGGTTTTTGGAATTGTATTCGACTCTCCTAGAAGGTTATCTTATTTTAAAAAAAATTATTTATTTATTGGTAAACTTATCAGATGAATGATATAGAAAAATATTATAAATATTCTAAAATAATATATATAATTTTTCTAGTTGTAAAATCTATTTCATCTAACTATATTTTCATAAATATAGTTCTTAAGGTTTGTACTACCCCTTTCTTTAATACCAAGTGTAATTCTAAAAACCCAAGTTTACTAGACCTGTTGATTTATTTACTACATGGAAAAAAATTAAAATATATTAAATTCCAAGGATCAAGGTCAAATAGTACTAATAAGACTAGATATATAATAAATAAGTTAAAACAAGATATTTTAAAATATAAAAGTATAAATATTTATTTGATAATTTTATCCTTAAAGATATTCAATAATTGTATTATACTTAATTACATGGGGAAATGGGAAAAAATGGTAAAGGTAGTGATCTGGAATTCTCAATAAGAGAAAACATACAATAATAGCTTATGAAGGATAATTAGGGCATATAAAACATAATTAGTACAATTCTAACTATACCAATTTATACATAATTATAATATATGGAATAAAGAGAAATATAGAATCACTTGGATCAGATGAAAATCTTAATGATAGGATTACATAATGATAGACATCATAATCATATCCTTGGGGATTTCTGCCAAGGCATTATATATAAAGGGTAAGTGTGCTCCCATTACCCTATCTTAGTTGTCCCATGGGACTTACTAGTGTAATGAAGGGGATATATAATTCTAGGTCCCCACCTATTATATAAAATTATAATGCATTTCATCACTTTCCAAATTATTATAGGCTATACATGGAATAGTTTTCAAGGATGAACAACATAGAAACACATTGTACATTTTCTTAATGGAACTTATCATACATGATCTTCCCATATGGAAAAAAGATTTTACCTGAAATTAATAGAGTACCATGATCATTTATTTAAAAATAATTTCCAAGTAAATTCCCACAACACATATAAGGAACAATTTGGGATTAATTATTTTCAATAATTACTGACAATGTGTAATTAATATGAGGTTATAACAAACATGTACTTATCAAGTTTAATGATTTCAATGAGTTTAGGTAATTTCGTTTAAAATGGTAGGAGACCAATGAAACAATTACAATATACAAAACCATATAAATTATTTATTTTGGTTTATTATGAGTATGATAACTATCTATAACATACCCCTTGGATGTATCAAACAAGGTGTGTAGTAAGGGGCCTTTAACCATGCACTAGGATGACGACCGATATATACCCAACCAAATATTTTTTGGGTCATAAATCCTATATGAATATATTTGAAAACATAATTCGCTTTATATTATCTAGATAGGGATTTATTTCCTTCAAAAATCACAAACTTGTTACATAACAAAAATATAGGATTTCTATGGCTATGAGGGGATTTAGGCATTGAACAAAATGTAAGTTAAACGAATGTTCACTTCTATGAGATATATTAAGGATGAAACATAAAAAAATTAAAAAAATAATTGTATAATAACTTTTGTATTAAAAGTTATATGATAATGGTAATGTAAAGATGAATTGTAAAGAAAGGGAAAATCATCCCTCACTTTAGCATAGTAATTGCTTACAAAAAGGGTATAAAGTAAGGGGTTTGGGTAATATATCTTTTATAATAGTTTAATAATGATATACTGACATGGATATATATAAAGGAATAATATAAAATGAATATTTAAAATATAATAAAACTAATTAAATTCAAATAGGAAATGAAGATAGAGAATTTGGAACCCTTACCTCTCTAGAGCTTCTTAGATTGGAACCTGACTTTTGATATGACCAAACTCATTAATAATGAATATATACCTAGGGGATAAAATCATTGAGGGAAAAATGAAGATGGGAATTTAAATTTTTTGTACAAGAATGAAATTAGGGGAGGTTATTTATTTGTGTGGTGAAGGTAATTTCATGGAATAATTTATTAATTATTTTATTCATCTACGTTCCATTAATTTCCCACTATAAACATTTTTCTCCACTACTACCATTAATGATTCACTATAGTGTTTATTACCCAAAATAGTGAAATACAACATACTTGTTTGAATAGATTTTTTCTTACATTAATAATATTTCATATATACCATACTTATTTTATTGTACACTATTCAACTGTTATTACCATATTTTACTATTTTAAAAAACAATTTCAAAATTTCTCTATACGACTAATTTTTATGTTATGATTCTAAATTTTAAATAATTTCATTCAAATTTATTTTCCATTTCCTTAAATTAATTATTTATTATTTTTATATATTCAAAAAAATGAATATTAAGAGTAAACATGATTTTAATTTCATAAATAATTTACATTATAACCCAAATTAACAACTAGATACATAACCTCTAATCATAACATCATACTCTCTAAGGGTATGGTGTCTGATGGTTTTACTTTAGTGGGGTGGTTCATTAAATATTGATCAGGTGGTGATCTCTGTAAACATGAACTTCTATCATATATAGTTCCACTCTAACTTCACTTTATGGTGTTATGCCTGGTCTTTCTCAAGGAAGAACCCCAGTGATTCTACCTCCATCCCGATATGAATTAAATGGACTTAATATGGGTTGTTTCTACTGGTTAAATCCATGATTCCTCATTTATATGATAATCAACACTCATTATTACCATTAACATATGTCAATGCCAATGGTCAATTCTAAATCACTATAGCACCAATGTTCATATTGATAATGGTTATATGGACCAATGGATATAATGTCCAACAGTCATGTGGTCCTATAGTCATATTCACCAATAGTCATATTGACCAATGATAAATTTAATCCTCATGTATACACTAGTATCTAAATCCATTCATATCATTATCTATGTCCTTACACAATATTTATTTCAATATTTATTATTTTTTTCTTAATAGAAATGTTTCATATATACTTGTTATTAATTTTCAATTATAATCCACTAGATTACAAGATTAATGTGTTTCCATACATTATTTTTTTCTTTATTATAGTGGTTTAATCTTTTAAAATAAATTTAATTACGTAGTGTTTTTATTACATCAATATATGTTGCGATATTATGATGAATTAATAAATTATGCATTGTGCAATAATTTAGTGATGATGGTTTATTTTATATCATTGAATCTTAGGTATTACACTATATACTAATTTATTTTGATTTAAAACATATTATATAGTGTGATATAGTTTATCTCAGGTTATGAAAACATGGAATACACATTTTGAAGGGGATCCAATATAGAGCATCATATCATTATGTATAATATCAGGATATAATTTATTCTATTGAATTTTTTGTACCACATGTTACAATATCACTTAAGATATGTCATACCCTTATTACTTATCATTGTTACTGTGAATTATGATATAAAATATACTTATGCAACATTACATGGCATAATGATATAATATAGTGCAATTCATAATTATAGATAGCACTATGTATTGTATTAGATATTTTAATATGTGTTTTATCCCAAAGTGATATATGTTATCACATTTGGTGATTTAAAAAAATAAAAAAAAATTATTATATGATATAAAAATGTTGTATAATATGATATAATTATAGTTAAAAATATTTTATGAAATGAATTATAATTTAAAAATAGTTAATAAATTATAAAATAAGCTAACATAAATTTTAATATTTATATTTAATTTATGAAATGTTCATAAATAATTTTTAAATTATGATTTTATCATAATTTAATTATTAGATATTAGTTGAAAATGTATTAATCTTTCATGTAAATAGATCATAAAATAAAAAATAACGTAATATTAATAATTTATATTTTATATATGAATTTTTTATAAATAATATTTAAATTATTAATTATTTATAATTTAATAGTTAATAATTTATGAACCATTAGTATCTAATTTTGAATTTTTATTAGTAATATTTTAATTTATAAATCATTATTAAAATGTAAAATTTTAAATAATGTATGATATAATTCATATATACCTTGTTATTATTAATATTGAAGTTTTCATATTTATAATATAAATTTAAAATGTTAAAATTTATATATTAGAGAAATTCAATATATTTCTTCTTTGAATTATAAAGTGTTTATAATTATATGAAATATTTTTATATTGTTTTCTTAAATTTTGAAATTATCATATGGGTCAAGTATAAATTAATTAATTATTCCTTTATTCATTCATTAAATGTTAATGGATATTAGCATTATATGAAAAAAAAATTCATCTATGATTATTTTTCTGATTAATTTAAATTTAATATGCTGATTCAATAAATTTAATTTCACATATTTAAGGAGTTTCATGCTAGATATATCTTTTAATTTAATTTACTTTTAACAAATTTATGGTTTTTTGTTATATTTTTAATTTATGGATTTATTATAATATTTCTTACATATTTTATATTAAATACATGATGGAACTACAAATCCCTCATGAGTAATGATCTATTGATTATGAGACTTTGGGTTGGATTTCCCTCTAGTTTGGGAGCGTAGGTACTACTGATAAAATTGGGGGTTGACTACCTACCACATCATACATATTATTAAATAGGATTTGAGTTTTTTTAATAATTTTAATCTATTAGATGAATGTAATAAAATATATTATTAACTTATGTTTCTAATGGGTTTGTATAGAATATTATAATTAAATATTTACTTGGAATATGTGAAATTACCTAGAAATTCATATATGAAATTTTCCTTCTGAATATACATATTATTTATATTTAAGAATACAATATAGTTAAAACACATCGACAATATAATTTAAACCAAAAATAATTTATTCATTTAGAAAAATACTTATAGAGAATGAATATACTCTATCAGATTGAAAATATTTCAACAGAACAAAAAAATTAACTATCATTTGATATTATGGAACATTATGCCCCACTAGAATTATCATCGTCATGAAAAATAATGTAAACAAGGAAAAAAATTAGTAATATAATAATAATTTTGGAAATTATGAATATATAAACTTTCGATGAAATAAACTAAATTATGAATAATGTAATGATAAGGTATTTATAAGAATTATAAAACCATTATAACCATTGTAATATTAACCAAACTATTAAAAATAGTAACCCGACCATTAGTAAAAATAACATCTCTTTTAACTTGGCCATTAGAATAGTAGTTTGACAATTATAATAGTAAAATTAATTTAAAATAATATTTATTATGAATAAAATTATTTAATATAAATATTTTATTACTACAAATAAATATTTGAATTATAAAACTCAACAGAAAGTATAAGTTCATTTTTAATAATTTATTTTTAAATGTACTTTTAAAAATTATAATTTCTATATTAAAATTAAAAAATTAGAAAATATATTCAATTATATTGATAAAAGGAATTTAATTTTTGAAACTAACAAATTTAAAATTTCTAATAGTCACTTTTTTCCTAATTTTCAAAAAAATTATTTTTTAGGTGAATAATAATGTTATGGTTTTTGGAAATCCCAATGCTTTACGATGTAATATTTATATAATAAAGACATACTAAATCAAAAACAAATCTCAAAAAAATATTTAATATGATAATTTATTGATTTTAAAATAATAAAATAAATTTATAAAATAAAATGTAATTTTCCATGTTTAGAAAGATAAATTATATCATAATTTTTCCCCTTTCTTCTTATTTTATTTGTATTAACTAATAAATTTGGTGTTGGTTAAAAATTCAAAAAAAAATTAAATACCATATAATTTATATGTTTGAAAATGAAAATACTAAAAGTTTAATTCTTAGATAGAAATTTATTTAGTATTCTAATTCAAAAATACTCTTCCCTTCATATATAAATTAACCCTCATCTCCCCTTTTAAACTCTATTATCAATCAATTTTATTCTCCCAATCTCAATCCAATTAAAAATTCCTAATACACCTAGTATTGGTTTCATCCAACCCTATTCTCTAATGGATTTATTTCCATATCAAGGGATTTAACTTCAATGATGAGGTAACCGTATAATTGTCTTCTTTATATTTTCTCTTTCGACACTCCTGATCTATTTTATTTTTATATAATACTAAAAATGTTATCTCATTAGTATAGAAAATATTTAATTTATTATTATATGGATTAAATATTTTAAACTATTAAAAATATATTCACTCCCATCTCATTATCTTTTTGACATATCCCATTAACAGTAAGTTTTATCTATATATGAGAATATTTTCAATTATTTAATTATCACCACCTTCATGGATCTTTAGCGTAGCTCATATATAATATACAAAAATTATAATTTTGTTCTTTTTTATTCTTATTTATTTAACATTACAAAATTTATAAATTACAAATAATTAAAACAATTAAATTAAAACAGAAACAAAAAATATCAAATAAACATGTTATCAATCCATTCACTCTTCAAAGAAATAATATAAAATAACTAAAAATGATTATAATTTATCAATAATTAAAAAATGAATATAATATACTATTATATTAATGATTTCATAAATAAAATTTTATTATATAGTAGGCATAAACATGATGGAAAAATGGGACCTAGGGTAAGGGGAAATTAATCCCAACTCTTTTCTTTTGGGTTCATCACTTATTTTTCTCTCTCTCTTTACCATTATTTTTATACATACCATTTAAATATATTCTATATTTCTTTTTCTTTTTTACCCTGAGGTTTTAAATTTTCATACTTCGTTGAAATGAATGCTATGACACCTTCATGATTTTTTATCAAATACATTTTCTCAAAAACTATCTTTGATTCATATTATTTTTATTATCCTTATATCCAAGAAATGTGATATATTATTTTTAAATTATACCGTTGAAAATTACAAATTATGTATTCGATTATTATTTTGGTGAACCGTCATGTTTTAGTCATTGATATATTCTTTATAATACCATTATGAAACCCAATATTTTTTCCTAGGTTTAATTGATGTTTATGATTGGAAAATATTCCATTTCAATATTGAATGCCTGATTAAGAGCTTTTTATGATTCTATGAGTGGTCTTAACATTATATAGGACAATAATAAATTGATTAACGTGATATATCTCATTAGATCATGTGTGTAATATGTGAACATAATTATAGATGTGTTCACATTATAGGCTTAGTATTTGTGCATAATCTTTTGTCATTTAATTATTATCTATGTTTAACATTCCATGTATCCTTAAATTGGTTTTCCTTAAGTATATGATGATGATACAATGCCCATTATTTTATTATTATGATCATGCTTACCTGTGTTTTCACATTTATTCAGGTCTCATATTATTTCCTGTTATTTTCCCCTTTCTATGATTTTAGATCACTGTTTATTTAATGTATGTCCTCATGTGATTACATATACTAAGAGGAATATATAAATATTTCGGATGACATTATATATGGATTTATATAATGTCTAAAATATTATATGTAATCATGCTATATGAGCCTGTTTTTTCCAATATAATAAAACTTTTGATTTTAGAATGTATTTCTTATTTGATATTTATATTAACAATAATGTGATAACCTTGTATGAAATAAATATGTCACTATAGTTTATATAAAATCAATGTTTCATTAATTTGGTAATTATAAGATTAAAATATAACAATTGTTAAACATAGATACCTTTGAAGTACTCTAGTGGATTATTGAAGTTCTGGTTGTATTTGTTGAAGTTATAATGGTTTTCAATGGGTTTGTATAATGGAAATTCAATATGAAAGAGATTTAAGTATAGAGTTACCTGAATTGAAAAAGTATTTTTGTAATATTCAGAAGTTGTAAAATAATATTTCATATAATGAAATGATAATTTGTGAGAAGAAACATTTATTTATGATGATTTTTGAACTGGTCTTAATTTCTAAGACATCTGCTAATTGTATTTGGAGATTTCATAGTGTTTTCTAAAGATATTTAAGTGAATAATATTTTATGTTGAATGGTGATATTATTAGAATTAAAAATTATTAATAATGATTTCTTTGAATTTATATAATTCTAAAAATAAAAAAGATGTTAGAAATATTTATATTGATAATTGTGTATTAGTATTTGATGCTGAGAAGTATAACAAATAGAATAATATTTTGAATAAAACACTTTTAATTTATTAAAAAAATGATTTCCTAATGGATATAAATAATATCCATGTGAAACTACTTTGGTTGAGAATCATATCATCCAGGAATAACACTATAATGGTATATTATAGCTATTCTAGGTTCTTATAAAGGCATGTAGGTGTTCACACAAAGGCACACATCGGAGATAGAGTCTGCATCAAATGATGGAAATATAGAAGGGAGACATTGAATTTGGGAGTGGACCCAGTTACTCGCATATGTCATGTCTGAGATTTATAATTATTTATTGAGCAGTTCTAAAACAACAACTAAATAGATGTTGGATTATGAAACACTATATACTGTTACTCTATTTATAATGTTATGTAAATAATTTCATTTATAGGATAATTTTAATCTATATCAACCAATTATCACTGTGATCATCTTCAACATCGAGTGTCACTCAAGGGTTTCCTTTATGTGATGCCAATCCATGCCATAGTCCCTATGATCGAATTAGGTTAACAAAGAAGGTGATATTTATCAATATGGGATTATTAGATGATTTTCATATCTAGATTGTGTTCATTAGTGCAATTGGATATGAAATATAAGTACATGATGAAGTCACAGTGTGTTTGATTCCACTAGTTCATTCCATATGATTGTTTTCATGTTTTCTTAAGAGACTATTTTGTGAAAGATTCTTAGCATTCAATAAGAGTGAATCCAAAGGGTGGAGAAATAATAGAAGCATTTTCATATAACAAGATGGTATATATGTGTATAGAGACTGTGATTTTTAAACTTGAGTACCATGGTATGAGTTGGTGCATGTAGATGTTTATTTTGTGGTTTAAGTTGGTGGTCGTCGTCTATAAATACCTCCACACGAGCTCACTCTTTTGTGAACCAATCAAAATAATTTAAACAGATATCTAAGAGAAAAAATAGAGTCTTGAAGTATCACCAAAATTGTATGATGATTCTGAGTATCTTGGTACTCTACATTAGTCATTGTGAATTCATGATGTTTGATCTGATATATAGACTTGTGCCTATATAGAAACAAATTAACCATGTTTTATGAAGAAATGATGAGGTGATATAGGAAATTATTTGTTTTTAATGTTATGTTCATTTTAATTGAAGATTTTTCCTTACTTAAATTTTATAAATAATAGTGTCACATGCACAATAGTATGCGTGAGAAAAATAAAGGCTTGAGAATCATACCTAAAATATTATACATTCATGAATATAGTTTCATATGCCTGCAATGAAAGAATTTCATGATCCTGAATTCCCATAAATAACTAATAGAACTAAGTATGTGAAAAACATAAGTAATTAATTCCTGAACATAGTTTGGTGTACATGAAACAATGGAAGAGTACTATAAGCCATCCTAATCTACATGTCTGTATTGTGCATGATAAATGAAATAAACATGTTTGGTAACTTAATGAATTCATGGGAATAAGTATATAATCTTAAATATTTGTTAATAATAAGAAATAATAAATAATAAAAATAAATTTAAATATTATTTGAACTTTACAAAGCATTTTCAAAAAGATAAATCCATTTAGAAAATATTATACGCATGAAGGCCATAAAATAAATATATATATATATGAACTGATCCACATATTATTGAGTTTTATTTACATGATCTAAATTATATAAAGAATTTATTTTTGAGTGAATTTGACATTCTATATTTCATTTATTCAAAAGATCAAGTAAGAAGACAACTTATAGTTTATTGAATACCTTTCAATTGTCCAGTTGGATAATTTTGTGAGTTGAAGTATAATTGATATCTTATAATTTTTTATAATATTTTTGGGACTAATAGAATAATAAATTATTATATTAATTTATATTTTAATACATTCAGTGGATGTGAGAAAGTAAAAAAAATGGATTGTCTCAGTGTATCTAAGGGGAATATAAAATTTTTATTGTCAAAGCACTGTGGAGAAACCAAAAGTTTGAAGATGCAACGTGGGAACCATAAGAGGTGATGAAATATAGTTACCCCCATCTTTTTTAGTTTGGGAAAAGAAAATTTTGATGTCAAAATTTCTAAATAGGGGAAGATTGTAATGACCCAAACTGTTATAAATAAACATTTCCCATTTTTTATTTAATTAAATTTTTTATTATGTAATTGGGTTATAAAAAATAGATGAACTTATATTGGTTTATTAAATCCAACTAGATTTAAAACATTGTGTGGTATCATTATCGTTGATAATATTTCCTTTGAACAGTGATCTCATGATTAGTATAAATATACAGCATCAAAAAATCAAGTTGAAACAGACTAGGGAAGTGATGGCCTCAACTAGTAGGATCATACCCTATGAATCCCATTTATCGAAGCTTCTAAGGGGGATAAAATCATTGTGATTTTCTCTTGACTAAGCCCATGTTGAGATCTAATAACATAAGCATGAGTGAAACCATTTACATGATAAGTTCAAGATCATTGAGATCACGACACAAACCATGTTTCTCGAACCACACCATGAAAGTCTCAATATCACGCATGTTAATATTCTAACCTCCACTATATAGAGTCATACCTATGAAACCCCAATCTCTTAATAACCCCCTATCAAGATTTTGGAGTCACACGCTCAAGTAAGGGATTCTTTATCTCCTATTTTAATCACGCACTTATTTTAGGTTATGTCTCTTGAATTCAATTTTATTATGTTAGGATATGTTATTACATTTTACAATTACTTTCTATTTGATTTATAAATGAATATATCCTCCTTTTCACTATCATTAATCCTCTAATGATCCTTTATTTACACGTGTTACCATACCGAAATTTAGTAAGGGATCCTCACCTTCTCTTCATTATTCAATCTTTTTTTTTATATTATGACTTCTATTTCCAATTCCTAATGTTGTTATATATCTTTAAATTCCCCTATTACTTCCAATTTAATGTTAAAATTTTGATACACCCCTTTCTATCACATCAACCCATTTTATGAATTTTTAAGAGACGTTATACTACCAAAATTTCACTGCAATTGTTCATATCAAAATAATTGGGTAGTGAATACCATAACCATTTCATATCAAGGTTGTTCACCTTTTCACATTTAATATTATTTGATTTGGGACTTACATGTATATATTACAAACTCTTTTATCATGGAATAAAATATGATGATGAATGAACTCATTTGGTATGATCTATTTGGCACACTTAAGCATGAGAATGAAATGAATGTGATGGGTGTACCCTGATTTATACAGTGCCCTTATGCATTGGGTAATGTTTAGTATCATGATATATCATGTTGGGACTAGGAGTGAACCTAATTCCTTATGGGACTATTTTCACCATGTTGTATTAAATGGTAGGATTGACCTGTGATTATGAGGCAGTGTTTTAAGTTTTTGTCACATTTCCCATGTTTTGATTATAATATTATATCATTACTTATTATTCATGTTCCTTTTATGACCCATTGATATTCTTATTGTATAACATGTAATATATTAATCATGTTATGAATTTTTTATTCCCTTAGTAGGATTTATATCTTACCCCTTTCTTATGTATGTACCTAGGTTATCACATGTTGTTTTAAGTGTGAGGATGATAAGGAAGTTTTAAATAAAGATGTTGTTTTCCATGTGTTAAATTGTTACGTAATATACCTAATTCCCAAATACATTAGACTTATCAATATTCCATGTTTTATAAAGTGTAATATTATGTAATAAATCATGAAATTAATTTCTATTAAAGAGTAGAGTTGTTTTCATGACCTGACACGTACCGGGATCAAGCCGAAACAACCCCAAGCCTACCTCCATAGGCCAGAGGCTGGTGACTAGAACCGAAGGCTCAAAAAACTAGGGGAGGCCTTTGCCTAAGAAATTGTACACACACACGTAGCTAACTCAATGCAAAAGTGTTGAAAAAAGAAAGCAATATACAACACTTCTACAAAAGGGGAACCTTAATACATGCATAGACCTCTAACCAGAACAAGTAAAGTGATGAAAATAACTGAAAAGTAAACTGAATAGTAAAAGGGGAAAAACATGTTCCCAACTAGAAAAGTGACACACCCCGGAAATATGTAAAACAAAAGTAAACCATCGGTGAGTCTCACACCCAGAAATCCTCCTACGACCACTGAACGTAGCCCGAGTTCTTGTGTCCTCTGAGCTCCTTCATAGTCTTCATCAACCTGCCCGTTATCTACAAGGGTACACCAAGTGCGGGGAAAGCCCAAGCAGGGGTGATTATAAAGATACTCAGTAGGAAGCCCCGAAATCTCGTGGGATCAACAAAGGAGGTACTAAAATGGTGAGCAGTAGACAGATCAAAGAACAGTTTAAGAGTACAACAAAGAGAGAGTGCAGCTCAACCCAACAAAAGGAATGAATCAGACTCGTCCAATCCAAGAGGAGATAGACACAGAAATTAGGTTTCATAACCCGCGCGTCTTCACCCCTCTTGGAAAGAGATTAACTGAACCCAAGGAGTAGGAACAAAGTATCATGTATATATATATATATATTCTCCACAAGAAACCTGAACAAGTGTGTAAGGGGATCTCTATCTCCAAGCCCAGCCCAAGAAGAGTCACCAACATTTCAAAGGATATCCATCACTGGTGCCAAAAAATCCTACACGCCAAAGCTGCCTCATCGCTAAAACATACCACCAAGGGTCCTGCTTGGTTAATCACAGAGAAAAGCCACTGACTATCCACATCAAAAGGGTTGAGTCTGAAAGAAGTCATCAGGTAATCCACTGCCCAGCCCCGCTGGAGGGTAAACATCAAAAAGTCATTAGGTAACCCACTACCTAGCCCCGCTAGAGGGTAAACCACAAGAGATCGTAAGGCAACCCACTGCCCAGCCCCACTAGAGGGTAAACCACAAAAGATCGTCAGGTAACCCATTGTCCAGCCCCCTAAAGGGTAAATCCCAAAGGTCATTTGGTAGCCCACTACCCAGCCCCACCGGAGGGTAAACCAAAAAGTCAATGGGTAACCCACTACCCAGCGCCACTGAAGGGAAACCCAGAGATGGCCCAATATCTCCTCACTACCCATGCCATCACTAGGTGTCACTAACACCACTATCGTGCATAGGTTCAAAGTGTGTCAAAGGAACCTCTGACCAATGCCATTTCATGTTTCAACATTTATTAAGATCTCGAAAGTGAATCTTCATGATCAAATAGATTACACCATTGTAATCCTCGTAAAAAACACGCGAGATAGACTACTTACTCGCTGGAAACGGGCTCACAATGGAATAGTTATTCAACACCGCTTTATGCCCATACGACATCTCGTGGGGCCCGCAAATCGGTCTCGAAAGAGGTTCGGTGAACTACGCCACTATGGTTCTCTCTAAAAAACACGTTGAATTGACTATTCATATGCCCCAAATGGATGCCTGTTAAAAGTCACAGAACGCTGCATACAGCTCAAAAGATGGCCCATGAGGCTCATGCCTCAACTCTGGCATCAACGCCTGAAACCAACCTAGACTACATCATCTTGATGCCAGGGTCACAATGTCACTGAAGGCACCTAAAATGAACTTCAGATGTAGAAGCTACAACCCCCCGAGTTATATACAAACGGGCCCCTATGGGGCCCACACCTCGACCCCGAAACACGTCATGAAAAATGTACCATTGAGTTCCTTTCATATAACCACGGTGAATAGGCTATTAATTTTCCCTGGATGGACTTTACGAAGCATAAGTCGTAAAAATGCAGCATACATCTGAAATCCACCTTATGTGGCCCACGCCTCGGGCCCGAATTTAGGCGGGCAGATTACGCTGTTGCAATCACCTCAGAAAAACACTCAGAAATGAGTACGCAAACACCCTAAATAGATGTCAGCTAAAAACGTGGTGTTTCACCATAAAACGTGCGAACTAGGCCCTGTGGGGCTCACACCTTGTCTCCAACCTGAATGCTTTGGAAATCATCTCAAAAAGTTCGCACGAGGACTGGGGTCATGCTACAGCTGACAGCACGTCAATCGGACATCCCAAGAGGGAGTTAGGTCCGACGCAAGAATAATTAATTAAATAAATAATCAATTAATTAGTCGCATTAAGCGTTTTGTGCCTTCGACCAAAAAAACCAAACTGCAAGGGTTCCGAAGCAACTTTAGAAAGACTGTCTCAACTCCAGGGACATAGTGCCTTGGACTGCCCTTCCAACAGATGTCCTGCTCACAAACCACATCTGTCGCAACTTTAATAATAATTTATTATTATTAAATTAAAGCTCCTCATGTCACCTATCTTTGGGCGCAGAATCCAAAAACCCTGAAACATACTTCAAAAGTCTATCTCGTTAACACGGACATGCAGCCGTATGCGGTGCGCCAAAGGGACATGCCATTTAGAAATTACGCCCCCCCCCCCGAATGCAAGGGGGCCTAACCAGGCCGGTTCACCTCGGCCAGCCCCGTCCGAACCGCTGGCCCGCGGCCCAGCTGCCGGTCTAGCCCGTCATGCCGCGGCCCGCCCAGCAGTACCAGACCTGCCTTGGGTCTGGTTTTCCTCAAACCGACCGGCCCTGTGGCCGGTCTTCGTCACCCACCAGGACCCACGAAGCACGGGTCCTGGTAACTTCCGAACACCCGAGGCGCGGACCACCTCTAGTTCTGCCTACCAAGTGCGACAAGACGGCACCCTCAGCACCTCCGCCTCCCGCAGTGCAACATCGTGCGGCCCCGGCTGCACCATGCCGCTCCGCTGCGGCCGCCTCTCCGCCAGCTCTGCCTGAACCCCACGCTACCCCGGCCGGCTTCCCCTTCGACTGTGACAGACCCAGGCCGGAAACCCTCATAGCGCACAACTGCGCCTCTCCATGGACAGTGCCACCCGACATACCTCCGAGCTCCCTTCTCTACCACGGTCCACCGTCCGCACCTGCCGGTCCTCTGCACTCCGCACCGGCGACACCCAACGCCGGTACCACAGGCCTCCTCTGTGCTCCACAATGCGGCCGCCGTACTCCCCGGTTCGTCCTCCGGCCGCCACCCCTCACCGGAGCCGAACCTTCGGCCAGTCCCCCCGACCACCCCTATGGTCGGAAAAATTATCCGACACCGGTTTTGGGATCCCCGAACTGGATCTTCACAATGCCTCCCATTACTCATCGATCTGACATGATTTGCGTGCATCCTAAAATTTGGACAAAGAATGTCCAAGAATAAAAATTTTAAATGGGGATCGGATGATGGCCGTGTTCGTTTGGCCATATTTCTAATTCTAGAATTTTAAAATTTGAAGAAAAATTTTATGAAATGTTTAATAAATCACCGATGGTGAGAAATTTAACAAGAATCCTACCTCGTTTTCAATACACGTCATAAGTGATGCGTCTGCGAGGCTTCTGCCTTGATTATCCAAAGTTTTGGCGAAGACTGCACCTCGATCCAATAAAGAATGATGAAGAACACTGAAGGATTGATGAGAGAGAGAGAAAGGGATACAGATAGATATAGAAGGGGAAAATGGGTCCCCCCTTAATTCCAACACTTGGAATTTATAACTCTCGGAAACTACGTCGACAGGCGCGGATTCTGAAACCTCCGTGCCCACTCATTTTATATCGTGCCTAGGAAAAACACCTCATTTCAAACTCAACAGAATTCTTGGATTTCCATTCTGAGGCTTCGTTCAAAATTTATTTAAAAATAACTCTAGTGATAAAAATCAGTAAGTCATTAATTTAAAATGAAGATTTTTCCCCCAGGTGACATCTCTCACAGCAGGCCCGCGCCCGCAACTTTTACACCCCACCTAGGGTAAACGGAATTCTCCGAACATAACCATGCCCTTATATTTTTTTTCTGATTTACCGTTTAGGAGGAAACACAGCCCCTCCATGTGCATAGTATAAAAACACATAATATTTTTATAAAATTTATTCGGGGAACACTGGGCCTCGGAATTGCACGTCGTCTTTGCACCTAGCTCTGGAATCATATATTAAAAAATTCCAAAGTCTTAAAGGGAAAAAACTGGGTCCCTAAATCATTCCCTTCTTCATGCTTTTCGTCCCTGAAAAGAAAAACTAGGAAAAAAACATGGGATATGGAGCTCACACATAGCTCTCCCACTCCCAAGAAAGCTTGCACAACTCCATGTTGGCACAACATGTGAACTAAAGGAATGGTTCGTATTTATAAGGTCTGCTAATCTCGAGGACATGCATAGGAATACCCACGCACCTCATCAGTTGCGACACGTGGAAGACGCCGTGCACCCACTCATACCATTAAGAGGGTAGGGAAAGATGGTAGGAAACCACTAAACCTCTTGCACGATTCCCAGATGGCCCAAAGAAACTCTGGGGACTTCCTCGGCTGAACCTCTACTTCCCATGTTGTGACCGGAATCACATTTTTTTCTTGGAACATGGTCTCGTGATTCCCTCCATCAGAATACCCATCCGGTGAAACACCCAAGGATATCCGATCACACAAATTTTCATAGTTTGTACATCACAACTGATCCTCTCTTGCACACTCAACATGCGAAGGAGTCAGCATCATCGACCATAGAAAAATTGTACTCTCCTACAGAAACTCCATCCAACACCGTCATCTTAGGTTCAAGTATCTCTGGGTGAGGATGCACCTGAGAAACTGATAGTCTAAGAAAACCACAAAGTGATCTCCTAGAAGATATATTCCCCACATTCTCAGTGCAAGAACTACCACCACCAGTAACACATATTGAATCGCGTTGTTCTGTTTATGGGGTTTCCATAAACTCCACCTGTACTTGATAATGATATCAACATCGACGTTAAGCAAACAAGGTACCAATGAATAGGGAAGACGAGAAAACTCATCCAACCACCAGAGGCTATACACAAAAATCACGTGGCATACCCCATGTGTCTTTTCCCCTCTTGGAAGGAGAGTAATCCCCAAAACAAGCACTCTTTCAAACCCACTAGTGGAACCTCAAACAAAGGGAGGTCAAGAAAAAAATCCCCACTATAAAATCCAGAACCTGCTCTAACACTCCACCACACAACCATTCCAGGAATGCACATGTCAGAGGGACTCATCCACCACACCTCAATACTATCTGCTTTGGGTGGCACTAACTCTCCCTCACGGTTTTGATCGCATCACAAAAACATGTCTCAGTGGGGGAAGAACTCGTCTATCCTGTGCATTCAAATCTACGTTAGACAACACCAACACAGGGATACACTGATGCCCTACGTCACCCTCGGTAACCCCTTGAACAAAGAGTTAGGTGAAAAGAGTTCCATGCACAGTGTCTAACAAGCTCTACTGAGAAAAGAAGAGAAGATACAGAGCGTACCTCTTATCATCTCTTGCACTAGAGGATTATAGACATCCATAGCACACAGCCGCCTGTGGCCCCGTCTGTCAGCTCCCTAATCCTTACATGGGTCGCCTAGTGGTGGTCTAAAGTCCTTGAAACTTCGTCCGCCAACCATAGTTCTTCCTGATTTTCTGCCAACATCGCCTCCCTAGGGGACCACCCTATCCTCACCGGGGAGTTCTATGATCACGACACGACCTCTATCATGGCGGCGCATCTTCCAACTATCTTTATGACATAGCACGTTTGGTCGGATAGTCTCATGCCACGTGACCTCGCACATCCCAACCATAGCACTATTCCCTCCCGGGCTATGTCAGTGCTCTATGTTGTCCCCGAATAGGTGCCTGAGTCTCACCAAGGGGAGACTTTTGGCGCCGAGGACCTTCCAATTGACGTCCCTCTGACAGAAATTTCTCTGTCACCAGTGCCTTCTCCAACAAACTAATATGGGCGAGGATGCACAAGGGAACTATGCTGGCACGACTCACATCTACAGAGATATCGCTCAAACTTTTGTGCTCAGAAGTTTCCATAATGGACCATGTCCAAAGAGTACCAAGTAAGGTCTGGTAACCCAATCGTGTACTCAGCCACTACCATCGCTCCCCGTTGAATCCCCAGCGGCTCCCGAAACCGTAAAAAGCGTAAGCAGGAGAGGTAGTACCCCTCACGAAATAGCTGCTAGAAGTCATCCCACGATAGTACCGACTCATTTTGTATCTGATTACCCCTGGCTCTACCACTCCAAACTACATGGTGGAAAAATACTGGCTGTCAAAGCCACAATTTAACCTGTCAGTGTCCGAACAATCCTGAAGAAGCAAACCACCGACTCTAGCCAACCTTTCACTATCTGAGGTTATGGATTACTGTGGAACCTCAGTGGTCTCTGATGATGGAACTCACATAGCGTTCCCAGCCCACGCTTGTCATCGGCCTTCGCTTCCAGTACTATCTGCTACTCCATAGGTGGAGGTTCTACTGCTTTTCCTCCTGAAGAAAGGGTAATCACATGATGGATCTTGAAATGGGGCCTCGTCGCCCATGGAGTCATCGTCACAAACTGAAGCTAGTATTATATCTGGCTATCATTATAGAGACATCCTGAATCTGATCAAGGAGTACCATGGTCAAATGAGCATATATATATCTACAACGATGGGGAGCTGACTCATGAAGGACAGTCAAAGACTCAATCCTATATGATGCACAAACCAAATTCCCTACAACAAGAGTCTCAGTGTACCGAGTCGACAAGCGGGTTATCATGGTCCTGGTGAACGGATACGTCGCTAGCCACACCACCACTGGACTCCCTGGCCTAAGAGCTTCTCTTGAGACATGTTGGCACTATTGACCCATACTCAACCAATTCCTTTTTAGGGATGTCTAAACAATTCCCCAAGGAACGAACCACCTCTGTAGAGTTGTTGTCACAACCTGAACTATAACGATATTGAGCCTCAACTACCCCAATACCACCTTCATAGGCTAGGGGCTGGGGACTAGCGTCGAAGGCACAACAAACTAAGAGAGGCCTTTGCCTATGAAAATGTACACACACACTCATACCTAACACAATGAAAAAGTGCATAAAAAAGAAAGCAAGATACAACCCATATACAAAAGGAAAACCAACATACATTCATCGACCTCTTACTAGTACAAGTAATGTGCTGAAAAGTACTGACAAGTAAACTGAACAGTAAAAGGGACAAAACATGCACCCAACCAAAAAGGATCCACGCCCCAACAAATTGTAAAACGATAGTAAACTGCTGGCGAGTCTCACACCCAGAAATCCTGCTATGACCACTGATTGTAGCCCAAGATTTTGTGTCCTCTACGCTCCTCTATAGTCTTCATCGACCTCTCCATCATCTTTAAGGGCACGCCAAGTACGGGAAAAGCCCAAGTAGGGGTCAGTATAAATATACTCAGTAGGATTCCCCTAAATCTCAAGGGAGAAACAAAGGAGGTACTAAAACGGTGATTAGTAGACAGAACTAAAAACAGTGTAAGAGTACAACAAAGAGAGAGTGCAGCTCAACCCAATAATAAGAAGGAAGTAGACTCATTCAATCCAAGAGGATAAAGACAAGGAAAGCACGTGGCATACCCCGCGCATCTTCGCCCTTCCTAGATGGAGAGTAACTGAACCCAAGGAGTGGGAACAAAGTGGAGTGTATATATATTTATGCTCCATAAGAAACCCAAACGAGTTTGTAAGGGGATCTCTACCTCCAAGCTTAGCCCACAAAGTGTCACCAACAGTTCAAATGATATCCATAACTGGTGCCCAGCAATCCCGCACACCAAAGCTACCTCATCGCTGAACAGTACCACCAAGGGTCCTGCTCTGGTAATGACGGAGAAAAGCCACTGAATAGCCACATCAAAATGAAAGAGTCTGAAAGAAGTCATCGGGTAACCCACTACCCAGCCTTTCCAGAGGTTAAACCCCAAAAGGTCATCAGGTAACCCACATCCCAACCCCACTGGAGGGTAAACATCAAAAGGTCTCCAGGTAACCCACTACCCAACCCCGCTAGAGGGTAAACCATAAGAGATCATTAGGAAACCCACTACCCAGCCTAGCTGGAGTGTAAACCACAAAATATCATCAGGTAACCCACTCCCAAGCCCCGCTGGAGGGTAAACTACAAGTGGTCATCGGGTAACCCGCTGCCCAGCCCTGCTGGAGGGTAAACCACAATGTCATTGGGTAACCCACTACCCAGCTCTGCTGGTGGGCAAACCCGGAATTGGCCCAATATCTCTGCACTACCTATACCATCACTAGGTGTCATTAACACCGCTACTGTGCGTAGGTTTGGAGTGCATCAAATGAACCTCCGACCAACACCCTTTCATGATTCTGCATTTAATAAGATCTCAAAAGAGGCTCCACACGCTCAAACAGATTACACCATTGTAAACCTCAGAGAAAAACATACGAGATAGACTACTTACTCACTGGAAATGGGATCCCGGTGGAAAATTTATTCAACACCACTTTATGCCCATACGCCGTCTTGTGGGGCCCGCACCTCGGTCCTGAAAGAGGACGGGCAAACTGCGCCATTGTAATGCTCTTGAGAAAAACACACCAAATCAACTATTCATATGACCCAAATGGATGCTTGCTGAAGAAGTCACAGAATGCTGCATATAGCTCAGAAGACGGCCTATGGGGCCCACACCTCAACTCCAGATTCAACACCTAAAACCACCCTAGACTACATCATCTTGATGCCAGGGTCACAACACCGCTGATGGTGCCTAAAATAGACTTATGATACAGAAGATGCAACTCTCTGCGTTATATACAAATGGGGCACTGTGGGGCCCACACCTCGACCCTAAAACACATCATAAAAAATGTTCCATTGTGTTCCTTATAGATAACCATGAGGCATAGGCTATTCATTTTCCCTGAGCGAACTTTACAAAGCATATGTTGTAAAAATGCAACATTCATCTGAAAGCCGCCTCATGGGGCCCAAGCTTCGAGCCAAAATTTAGGCGGGCGAATTACGCCATTGCAATCCCCTCCGATAAAACATAGAAATGAGTACTCAAACACCCTAAATGGATGTCGGGTGAAAAGGTGGTGTTTCACCATAAAACATGCAAACTAGGCCCTTTGGGGCCCACACCTTTTCTCCCACCTGAATGCTTCAGAAAGCATCTCAAAAAGTCCGCATGAGGACTGGGGTCACGTTGCTGCTGACGGAACGTCAATCGGACATCTCAAATAGGAGTTAGGTCTGACGCAAGAATAATTAATTAATTAAATAATTAATTAATTAGTCGCATTAAGCGTTTCATACCTCCGAGAAATGAAACCAAACCGCAAGGGTTCCGAACCAACTTTGGAAAGACCGTCTCGACTTCATGGCCACAGCGCCTTGGACGGTGCGTCAAACGGACGTCCCGCTCTCGAACCACGTTAGTCGCAAATTTAATAATAATTTATTGTTATTGAATTAAATCTCCTCGGGTCACTCGTCTTCGGGCGCAGAACGCAAAAACCCCGAAACCTAATTCAAAAGACCGTCTCATCAACACGGACCTGCAGCCGCAAACGGTGCGTCAAACAGACGCGTTATTTAGAAATTACGGCCCCCCGAACACAAGGGGGCCTAACCGGGCCGCTTCACCCCGGTTGGCCCAGTCTGAACCACCGGCCCGTGGCCCAGCCGCAGGTTTGGCCGGTCATGCCACAGCCCACCCAGTAGCACCGGACTTGCCTCAGGTCCGGTTTTCCTCAAACTGACCAGCCTTATGGTCGGACTTCGTCGCCTAGCAGGACCCGCGAAGCGCGAGTCCTGGTCTCTTTCGCACACCAGAGGCGCTGACCGCCTCGGGTTCCACCTGCCGAGCACAACGGGTTGGCGCCCTCTGTGCCTCTACCTCCCGCAGCGCATCGCCATGCTGCCCTAGCTGCACCACACCACTCCACTGTAGCAACCTCTCCTTCGGCTTCGCCTGACGCCCCTCGCTACACTGGCCAACTTCCCCTTCGACTGCGACAGACCCAGGCCGGAACACCCCGTAGCGCACCACCACACCTCGCCACGGCCCGCGCCAAAACATCTGACACCAGTACCACCGGCCTCCTCTATTCTCCACAACGCGGCCACCGCGCTCCCCGGATCGTCTTCTGGTCGCTACCCCTCGCCAGAGCCGAACCTTCGGTCTGTCCCCACGACCACCTCGGTGGTCGAAAAAAATATCTGACACCTGTTTCGGGATACTCGGAACCGGATCTTCAAAATGCCTCCCTTTTCTCATTGATCCAACATGATTTTCACGCATCCAAAAATTTGGATGAAGAATGCCCATGAACAAAAATTTCAAATGGCGATCGGACGATGGTCGTGTTCCTTTGGCCTTCATCCTAATTCTATAATTATAGAATTTGAAGAAAAATTTGGAGAAAAGTTTATGAAATCACCGAAGGTGTGAAATTTAACAAGAATCCTACCTCGTTTTTTGATGCACGTCGTAGGTGATGCGTCCGCGAGGCTTCTGCCTTGATTCGCCAAAGTTTTGGCGGAGACTGCACCTCGATTCGATGAAGAAAAATGAAGAATACCGAAGGACGGATGAGAGAGATATAGATGGAGAGAGATAGAGAGAGAGAGAAGGGGAAAATGGAACCCCCCCCCTTAATTCCAACACTTGAAATTTATAACTTTCAGAATCTCTTCCCAACGGGTGCGGATTATGAAACCTCCATGCCAGCTCATATTATATCACGCCTAGGAAAAACACCCCATTTATAACTCAACAGAAGTCTCAAATTTCTATTCCAAGGGATCGTTCAAAAGTTATCTAAAAAGAATGCTAGCGATAAAAATCACTAAGTCATTAATTTAAAATGACGATTTTTCCCCTAGGTAACATCTCTCACAGAAGGCCCGCACCCGCAACTTTTACACCCCACCTAGGGTAAACAACACACTTAAGATGCAACTATGCTCTCAGATTTCCGATCCAAGCTACAATTTACGATGAAACATAGCCCTACCACATGCATAGTATAAAAACACATAACATTTTTATAAAATTTATTCTGGGCACACCGGGCCTCAAAATTGCACGTTGTCTTCACGCCTAGCTCTAGAATAATGTATAGAAAAATTCCAAAGTCTTATAGGGAAAAAATGGGTCTCTATAGTTTTTATAGTAGGTATCAAAGGAAACTCTATTTATTTTTGGTATTAGTATTAGAAAACTCTAGAAAAATCCTTATGAAAAAGACTAAGTATAAAAAAACATCCCTAAATTTTGGTATGTATGGAGTAAGTGGTTTATCAAGAAAATACATCCATGTTTGTATACTATAGGTGGATGTAGTTTTGGAACATATGTACCTAGGGGTAAAAAATTAGACAAGGTGTGCCCAGCTTAACTAAATGTAACCCGGTACACAATAATTGGATTTATCGTGCACCTGGTTTGAGACTCATAGGGTATATGCTTTGTAAATGACATAATCTTGTTATGAACTATTATTAAGGGAACAAAAAAATACCATTAGAATATATGTTAGGAAATAGACCATTGATAACCAATATTAAAGCCTAAAAATTCATAAGATAAGAAATTAATGTGATTTATATGTTATCCCTTTAATTTCATTGGATCTTCTTTATGTGTTTTGAAAATACCCATGCCTAATTTTCCATTTATACTAGAAATTGGTCGTAAATATGAGGAATCATATAGATAATAAATTCAACAGACAATGTGATGAATGCCCCAATAAGTTGTTTTGCCTGAAGGGAGTTGGAATCACGAACTTCGTGATGATACTCTCCCAACAGACTTAGGTTTTGAATAAAAACCTGGATCAATAAGGGCTTCTAATCCCCCATAAGAGAGAACATGCTTCAATTGAGATCTTCGGGAAATAAAGGCCTACAAAATTCAATGGATAATTTAATCTCTTAATCACATAATAATATATCAACTCTAATGAGAAGATATTCTCAATGTTTTTATGTTCTTAGAAAGGGAAGGATCTACTTGGTGTTTATTGTATAGAGGGAGAATCTGACCAGTTATTTAAATTGATCAAAAATATAAAGCCTATTGAATATATTGAAGTGATGATGGGTAAGTAATTCTAGAATGAAAATTTTGATAAATATTTTCCTCACACTCTCTAAATTAAAATGGAAAGGGACTTCCTTTACTTTAGGGAAAAATACTATTAATCTACCAATACATATGAGGAAAGATTCACATGACTTGAACAATAAAACTATGGTGTAATTGTTACCCCCCCCCCCAAATTCATGTTTTACCACTTATTTAGTGGGATCAAACCCATTCCAAATAATTCCATGGCGATGTGAGAGATTGATAGCTATGAGAAAATTTCCTGATGTTCCCTCAAAGTTGATATGGAGATTGGTTAATCTCAAGGGTATCATAGGGATAAAAATAAAAAAGTGGAGTTTAATTTTAGTATTATATTGAAGAAATATAATGGTGTTATGAAAATTAAACATCCAACTAGTCAAAGGTGTAGAAAAGAAGTAGCCCAAAAATTTCCAAAGTGAAATGAGTAAATTTTTTACGTGTGGGGAGGAAGGACACCTATCTAATGATTTCTAGTAGGAGAAACCTAGTAATGCAACAAAGGAAATGAATGCTCTCGTAAACCCTTAATGTATTGTTTAATTATTCAATTTAAAGTAACTTGAGATCTTTTCAAACCAAGGATGTAATATAAGGGTTTTCTGAGACAACCAAAAACCTCCAAGGTAGCAAGGATGATCTTTTTCCATTACAACCTCTGAGGTGGATCCTGACAATGAAGTGGTGATAAGTACACTATTTATTAAATCATGAATAGAGAACATACTTTTTTATTCTATTTGTATACATTCCTTCATATCAGAAAAGGTTATTATAAATATTCAAACATTACTAAAAAACCTGGATGTAGAGATGTCAGTGAAAATGAAAAATTGGGAAATTATTGCATCCCAAGTTTATAACTCCTCCCATATCAATTTTTTTGGGATGAACTTCTCGAAGAACCTTCTCATACTCCCTTAGTGTAATTTTATATAATTCTATGTATTTATTGGATTTCATTATATATAGCCATCATAAATTCCCATGAGAAGGAAATCAGTCTCTATATTGTAAATCAACCCCCGATTATGTACAAGTTAAAGGAGGAAAATCAATCTTATTTAGCACTAACATCTCAAGAAAAGATATTATTACCCTATGAAAAAGAACATCTAGACCAAATTATTGAATCTATGGAACGAATCATCCTTCAATTCAAGCCTATTGTGAGAGAATTTGCTGATGTATTTCTTAAAGAGTTGCATGGTCTTCCTCTTAGCTGATAGGTTGAATTTTTAATCGAGCTTGTACCTGGGGCATTTCCATTATCCAGGACTACGTATAGAATGACTATTGTGGAACATGAAGAGATAACAAAAAAACTATATGAGAATCAGGATAAAGGGTTTATATGATCATGTTCTTCACCATGGGGTGCACCAGTCATATTTTTTCATAAGAAGGATGGGTCCATGCACCTTTGCATTGATTATCATAATCTAAACAAGAACAAGATAAATAAATCTTGTCCTATAACATGGATTGATGACTTGTTAAATTATATATGTGGATATAAATACTTCTACAAGGTGAATATCTAGTTTGGATATTATCATTTATGGGTGATGAAGGAAGATATCCCCAAGACAGATTTTTGTACATGGTACGGGCACTATAAGTTCATAGTAATGTCATTCTGGATTTATTATGCTCCAACAATATTCATGGATTAGTTTAATAGAATGATTAAATATTCACTGGAAAAATATTTTGTAGTATTTATAGATGATATTCTAATATACTTCAAAAGAAAGGTGGATCATGAGGAACATTTTAGAACTATACTAAAAACATTATGAAAAAAGAATATTTATGCCAAGTAAATAAAATGTAACTTATGGTTGAAGGGAGTATATTTCTTGGGGAATATCATCAAAAGAGATGGTATATCAATATACCCTTCAAAGACAAAAGCAACTGAAGGATGGATGAGTCCAAAATCTATGATTAATATCTGTAGTTTCCTTGGGTTAGCTGGGCATTATAACCGATTTGTGAGAGATTTTTCATAATTTTCAAACCTTATTTCCAAGATAACATGGAAGTGAATCCAATTTTCTAAGAATTATTAATTTGAAGAGAGATTAAATTAGTTAAAATGGAGTCTTATCAATTATCTTATACTCACACTACCCACAATTGGAGAGCCATATAGGGTAATTAGTGATTCTTCAAAGAAGGGCTTGCGTTGTTTGTTAATGCATAATAAAAAAGTGATATCCTACAGTTCAAGGTAGTTGAAAGTTCATGAATAGAACTAAAAAAATATGATCTAGAGTTAGATGTAGTGATATTTTCATTGAAAATTGCATGGAATTATCTCTATGGGGGGAAGTGTGAAATATATATGAATCAAAAAAGAATCATGTATATATTCACAATGAAACTGTTGAACATGCGCCAATAGTGATGGTTAGATCTGATCAAGGAATATGATTTCTCAATTCACTACCATCATAGGAATATAAATAAAGTGGAAGATTATCGAAGTATATAGGATCCAAAAATTCTATCATTGATTAGAGTTACCAAGGACCCAATATTCTTGGACATGAAGATGATAGACATGGGAATCATAAAAGAAGGAAAATCATCAATACTTTTACAAATTATTTCTCATCTGTATCTTCTGGAAATGGTAAAGGATAGTTAAATAGATGATGTGGTAATTAAGAATAAATTGGAAAGTATAATTAAAGGAAAATACACATAATTCAATGATAATGATATATGTGTTCTAAGATTTGGGTCACAACAATGTGTAGCATCAAATTCTGAGATAGAGAATGAGAAAATAGATGAAGCACATATATTGAATTTTTCAATCTATACCAAAAAGATGAAGATGTATTCAGATCTCTAAGAGAATTATAGTTTGGAAAATATGAATATGAATATCATGGAGTATACATCAACATGTCACATATGCCATAAAGTGAAGGGAATAAGGTAGAAATCCAAGGGTATGATGTAACCCTTACCCATACATACATTGAAATGGGAAAACATTACCATGGACTTTGTCACTATCATACCAAATATATGAAGAGGGAATAATTCTATCTGGGTTTTAGTGGATCATCTTATAAAGACAGCACACTTCATTTTGATTTGATTTGACTTCTCACTCGATCTAATTGCACAGATATACATCAGAGATGTGGTATGGTTTCTTAGAGTACCACTATCAATTATATCCGATCAAGATTTTAGATTCACCTCCATGTTCTATAAGAGTATTAAACATGATCTAAATACGGAGTTGAAATTCATCATGTATTATCACCCTCGAACTGATGTCCAATCTTAGTGGACTGTCTAGAATCTTGAGGATATGTTGAGATCATGCCGAATTGACTTCAAAGGAGGATGGGATCAACATCTCCCTTTGGTTGAATTTTCTGAAAACAAAATATTCCACTAGAGAATCAAAATGACTCCATATGAATCCCTTTATGAGAATATGTTCATAACACCTTCGTTTTGGGATGAATTTGGGAAACAAAAATTTCTAGGTATTGAAATGGTCTATGAAATGTTGGAAAAGGTTAAGACCATTCAACAACACATCAAGGCTTCTCAGAGTCGATAGAAGAGTTGTACTGATAATTTTCAATCAGACCTAGAGTTTGATGTTTAATACATATTATTCCACTACATATATCCATGAAATAATTTGATGAGATTTGGGAGGAATTAAAAGTTTACTCGAAGATACATTGGCCCCATTGAGATCCTTGATCACTTTGGAGAAGCGACTTATCGACAAGCTCTCCCACCAAACCAATCTCATGTACATGATTTATTCCATGTATCACTCTTGATAAGGTACATAACAAAACTCCAAATTTTAATCAATATAGATGTGGTGTCATTATAAAATGATCTCTCATATGAGGAGCAGCTGATGAAGATCTTAAATCATAGAGACAAAATTATATGAAATAAGAAAATCCACCATCTAAACAAATTGTAGAGAAACCACAAGTTTGAAGAAGAAATGTGGGAACTAGAGGAGGTGATGAAATAGATTTAACCTCGTAGTTTTTATTATGGGAAAATAAAATTTCAAGGGTGAAATTTCTAAATGTGGGAATACTGTAACGAATCAAACAGTTATAAATATAAATTTCCCCATTTGATTTAATTAAATGTCTTTTTATATAATAAGGTTATAGAAAACACATCCACTTATTTTGTTTTATTATATCTAATTTTATTTAAACACCATTAAGTATCATTACCATTAATAATATAGTTTTTGAAAATTGATCACATGATTAGTATAAATATAGAGCATCAAAAATACCATTGATATAGACCAAGGAAGTGATGACCTCAACTAGTAGGATCATACCATATAAATCCCATTAATCGGGTCTTCCAAGGGATATAGAATAATTGGTAATTTCTCTTGACCAAGTCCTATTTGAGATCAAACAACTTAATCATGAACAACACCTTTTATGGGATAATTTCAAGATCATCGAGATCACAACCCAAACCATGTTTGGCAAACCACCCCATGAAAGTCTCAGTATCATGAACCTTACCCTTAGAGAATTTTCTAGTGTATTTATGGGATATGTCTCAAGACCATATCAATATGAGTATGTAAATTATATATTTTTATCCTATTATTATTACTTTATAAATTATTTTTTTATACAATAACTCACAAATTGTTTTCTTGGGAAATATTGAAATTTAATTAAACAATTCATTTTCTGGAATTAAAAAATTTTAAATAATTAATATTTTAATAAATTTTATTATCAAATAAGATTTATTAAATATAAATTATCGTATAAGTGTTATGAATTCATGTGTAATTTTTTAAGGATTTATAAACCGTGATTGTAAAAAAATAGCAATTTTTTAATAAATATCAATTCTTATTTTAAACGTAAAAAATAAAAATATTTATTAAATTATTCTGATAAAATTAATATTATTTTTTTTATTAGTGTGATGAAATTATCCAATAGCGAATATTTCATAATTTTCTCAGATAGTCAATTTTTCAGGAAAAAAATAAATATCATCTAAATAGATAGTGTGTTTTATAACATCTACTGACCCAAAAGTGATGTAAAAATACTATAAAATGTATAAATGACCAAATATAGGTTTTAAATTTAAAAAAATATAATTTTGTGTTTATTTGATTAATTTTAAAAAATCTTAATGAATCCTCCAAACCCATTAATATATATTAAGGTATTAAAATCCTTTCTTTATGAGTATGACTCACCTCCACATAAGAAAGAGATTTATTTTTATTATTCTTGGACCCTTTACATAAAAAATAATTAAAAACACTCCCATTTTTTCATAAACCATGTGAAAAAAACTATGTGATATTTTTGGGTTTTTTTTTTGTTATGTAGAGTCCAAAACCTAAATAATAAATAAATACCCCTCATTTACATTATAAACCCACCCAAGATCTCATTATCTTCACTAAAACTCCTTGGATCATATAAATATTATTACCTATACTATATAGATTTATAATAAGGTTCCCCCAATCTCTAAAGAATATCTTACCAAGCTTTTTGAGTCCCACACTCAAGTATGGGATTCCATATCTTCAATATTTATCAATCACTTATTATAATTATGTCTATTGAATTAAATTTTATCATGTTGAAATATGTTAATCCATATTTTACTTAAATTAAAATTGATTTATAAATTGTGATATCCACCTTTCACTCTCATTAATATTTCCATGATCCTTTATGTACATGCATTACCATGCTGAAATTTGGTAAGGGATTCTCACCATCTCTCTTTATTAAAGATTATTTATTATCTTAGGACTTATATTTCAAATTACTAAGGTTTAGATATATATTTATATGTGAATATTACTTCCCATTTAAATTAAAAATGATTGGAGACCCATTTCTCTATCATCAACTCATTTTATGTATTTTTAAGAGACATCCTTATACTGCTGAAATTTCACCACAATTTTTCATGACAAAACAATTTTGTAGTGAATACCATACCCATTTCCTATAAAGGGTGTTCACATTTATACACATAAACTTATCTGATTTGGGAATTACATGTATTTATCCCACATTCCATGATAATGGAATAAAATATGATGATGAACGAACCCATGTAGTAAGATCTATGTGGCACACTTAAGCATGAGAATGATATAGATGTGATGGGTGATTTTAAAATTATATAGTGCCCCAATGCATTTGATAATGTTTAATATCGTGATATTTCATGTTGGGATAGGGAGTGAACCTGATTCATTTATGGTAATTTTCCCACCATATTGCCTTGGTAGTTATCCTTGACCGATGACTTTGATGCAGTGTTTTAACTTATTGTCACATTTCCCATGTTTTTATTTCCATTCTATATCATGAATTATATTTCATGTTCCTTTTATGCCCCATTGATATTCCAATTTTCTACCATGTGATATCTTTTTCATGTTATTAATTATTTATTCCCTTATTTTTCTTTATAGCTCACCCCTTTCTTATGTATGTCCTAATATTATCCCATGCAGTTTTAAGTGAGAGAAAGTTACTGAAGTTTTCAATAATGATGTTGTTTTTCATGTTTTAAATTGTGTTGTAATGTTCCTAATTCCAAAATAAACTATAATTCTTAGTATTCTAGGTATTATTAAGTTTAATATTATGTAATAAATCATGTACGAATGTTTAATAAATAGTATATTTTTTATAGTAAATTCCATTAATAAAATTTGAGGTCATTTCATTCTTCACCCATTTGAAATTTATCCCTAAAAATTCATTTTAAATACTAAGGGTAAAACAAGTGAGGTTATTTCTCCTTAATTCCTTCCTTTAGTTCCCACCATTTTCTAAAATAGAAACGGTTTGAACAAATGGTATGTCAAAAAATCAGGAATAAATTATTTATTCTTTTTCATAATTAACTTTAAAGGAATACTTTATGAGATCCCTATATTTACCATTTTTCAAATATAAAATTTCTTAGATGAATACATATACATAGTATCATAAAAATTGTTGTCACTAATGTTAACTAATAATATTTACCAAATTAACTAAATTTTTCTCTAATACCAACTACAGAGACCCTACATTTTCTTACAAGATTATTACATCATTTTAAAGATAAAAATTATACGGCATTATAAAGAAATGTTCTAACGGTTTAGTGTCTTTGTTAAATTAGGACCATACATAAGTTGTATATAATAAAACATAAATATTTTTTAGGAAAATATTATTTACCCTTCTTAAACTCACATTCTTCTTAGTACATTAGTCACTTGAGGATATAAATCAAAGAAAGGGGTGACCCAATATCCCGTTAAAAGGATGAATAAGGACATGAGTCAATATAACATTATTGATCATAATAATCATCAACATAACATAAGCATAGTATCATTATCATAATCATAAGAGGACACAAAATATAAAGTTATGGAAAGTGGAAATTCATAAAAATGAAACATCATGTCATAGTGGTAAAATACCATAAATAGTTGTGAATAATGTTAGCATTGTGTTCATGCATAACATATGTTCATATCCATAAAATAATCATTTTTAATA
Source organism: Viscum album (assembly GCA_963277665.1). Classification (NCBI taxonomy): domain Eukaryota; kingdom Viridiplantae; phylum Streptophyta; class Magnoliopsida; order Santalales; family Viscaceae; genus Viscum; species Viscum album. The sequence continues at coordinate 982,395,391 of OY728126.1, forward strand.
AATCTAAAATAATTTTCATTCATATTTTACATTATCTCATGATATAAATCACATTACACAATGAATTGGAGGTCTATATATTTTCAATCCCACCCATAACATCATAAAATTTACATAATTAAGCATGCCACATAGAATTAATATTAACCAAAGTCATGTAGTAAACGATGAAAATGAATGGGTTTCATAAATATATCATAAATATTGATTTCATAAATAAATTTGTTTTCCGAATTTAAAAAGGTAAAATAACTTATTTGGTATAATAATTATCATTTTTGAGTGAATAAAAATAACTCAAGAGAAGTCAATATGTGTTTTAGAAATAATAATTATTTTAAAAAATATTTTAATTTTTCATAATAATATATTGTAAATATTTATATCCCTAAAAATTTTTTAATAAAAATGAAATTATATTTAATTAATATTAAATGAATGTACACACATAAATTATCATAAGAAATGTATAACCCAAAGAAAAAGAGTTGGGTTCTAGAATCCTCTTACCTTATATCCGAATGAGTTCTTGACTTTCACTAAATAACATGAATAATAAAATTATATTTATAAAATTTTCTAAATATATTTTATTTATTTTATTTTTATTAAGTTCATTTATGTCCATTTTTATGAGATATATAGTTCAATTCCGTCATTCAGGGGGCATTTGTTTTCATGGATTCATGACCGCTTTACTTGTGTATAATTATGGAAGTTATTGTTAAAAGGGAATAATCACCCAGAAGTGATTTGAACTGGTATTAATGCACTTAAAGATGTATAAATGGTCTCATATATCATTTTTTTGTATGGTATGAGAATGATTCATTTGATAAAACATTAATGGTAAATATTTTGTTTATTTTGTAATTTATTTCCAACCATCATGAATAGGTTTCAAGTTATTTAATGTTATTTCTATAAACTTTTTATAGAAAATTAAAAATATTATAATATACATATTACATTTTTTAACAATAAAAATGGTTTTATGAACATCCTTGATGTAGGTAATGGAAAATGAAAACTCCTCATCCATGAAGGCAATGAATCGACATATCATGGATGATGTTTTCATTTTTAGAATAAAAGAAGAATATAAGAGGTTTAATGATGGACATTTGATTAATAAAATAAAATTCCAATTTATATATGATACTGTAGATATCATTCATATTTTTATTGGAGAAGTGATTAGAGAATAATAAATGAAATAAAATTAAAAGAGAACGAAGGAAGAATTTACATCTTAAATATATTCTCATTGAGAACCTCATTAAGGAACTTGGGTTTGGTATTTTTTTGAGGCTAGAGGCTCTTGGATGTGGGGAATAGTATTGTGAAAGGAATTTGGTATAATTTAGACAAGTTATAAGGCTTGTATGGTGTGAGGATAAGAGGTGGTGAGGGGTGGTATTTAAAAGGGGAGGAGAGGGGTATTTTTTTAATTATATTCATTATTTTCTTTATTTGGTTCATGCATATCAATAGTGTTTATAATTATCACAAAATATATTAAATAATGAAATTAAGTTTTAGATTTTGGTGCTTACATCATCCATACATAATCCATGACTCAAAAATTTATGTATTTGTTAAATATTGTAAATTACCATATTTCACTATTCATAAAAATTCATGTATTCTAGAAAAAACCACAAAAATCGCCGTAACCATTTTTAAAAATTTAGATTTTAGAAATGGAATCCATTTTAAGAAGATAATTTTCTAAATATAATAAATTTCATATTATATAACATCATTATCGATTAAAAAAATATGAATTTTAATATTATAATCGTTTTTTTTTTGTCATTTAAAAATTTATTTTAAGGCCTCATACAATTATTTTATAATTATAATACAACATAATTTTAATTAGGAATCTATTTTATAAAAATAATTATTATTTTTAAATAATTATATTAATTATAAATTCGTAAATAAACATTTACATTTTACACAAATTTCAACACTTAATTTATTATTTTTAAAACATTTATTTACTAATAATATGATATAATTATTTCATATTTCCATTTATAAGATGCCTAAATTTTTTTTATACTTTAATATGTTAGGTTACTATTCTATTGGCCATATTACTATTCCCAACGGTTGTATTACTATTCCAATGGTTAGGTTATTATTCTATTGTTATAGGTTCCCTAATTTCTATAAATACAAATTATTTTATTCTTAATTTATGAGAATGATGTCATCATTGGTTTATCTATGTGATTTATGTGTTTTATACTATATAATATAATTATAAGAATGGGAATTTCATTGATAAAATTATGGGTTGTTACATTCTTTCCCCTTTTGAAATTTCACCCCCAAAATTTCATTTAACAAACTAAGGGAAAATATGTGAGGGTATTTCTCCTTAATTTATTCCTCCATTTCCCACCATTTTATAGAATAAAAAAGGTTTAAAAAATGTTATGTCAAAAAATCATGAATTATTAATTTATTCTTTTACACAATTAACTCTAAATTCATATCTTATGGGATCTCTATGTTTATATTTCTTCCAAAACAAAATTTCTTGAATTATTACATATACTTAGTCTCGTATGATGGGTTGTCAGAAATTGTTTCTAATACTAATTCCCAAATTAACTAAACCATGATCTGATACAAACTATAACAACCACAATTTTCCTTACATGATTATTACATCATTTTAAAAATAAAGAACAATGTATCATTAAAAATCTAGGATCTAAAGGTTTAGATTCCTGGGAAAATTAGAACCATACATATATTTTACATAATAAAACACAAAAATTTATATAATAACATCTTATTTTTCCTTATAAATATCTTGTTCTTCTTATTAAATGTAGTCTTTTATGATATACATCAATGAAGGGGTGAAATAATATCCCGATAAGATGATGAATAAGGACATGAATCAATAGAACATGAGTGAGAATAATAATGATCATCATAACTTAAGCATAGAATATTTATCATAATCATAAGAGGAAACTTCATATAAAGTAATGGAAAGTGGAAATTCATAAAAATAAAACATCATGTTGTAGTGTCCAAATACCATACATAGTTATGAGCAAATCTAACATCATGTTCATGCATAACATATGTGAATAACCATAACATCGTCATTGTGAAAAAATATAGAATCATGTTGAAACATATTTCACATTATCAAATGATATACATTAAATTACATAATGCATTGGATAGATATATAATTACTAGCCCTCCTGTCACATCATAACATTTTCATAATCATCCATTCCCCATAGAATGTATATCAACCAATTTCTTGAAGTAACCCATGTAAAATAATGGGTTTAGTATGGATTAAATAAATCATGATTTCATGAATATATTTTTATTCTAATATTTAAAAGGGAAAATAACATATTTTTTATAATAATCATTATTTTTTAGAGAATAATAAATCATTCAAGAGGAGTCATGATGTGTTTTGGAAAGACGAGTTCTTTTGGAAAATATTTTTATTTTTCATTAAATAATATTGAAAACATGTATATCACAGAAAATAAAATTTATGAATAGTGAAATTATATTTAAATAATATCCACCCTAAAATTTGGCATGAGAAGGTCTAACCCAAAGAAAGGGAGTTGGGTTCGAGAATAACCTAACCTTATATCTGAATAAGTTCTTCACTTCAACTTAAAAACCTAAATAATAAATTTACATTAAAATCCTTTTATAAATTTATTTTATTTATTATAATTGTATTAAGTTCATTTATACCCATTTTATGAGTTATATAGTTCAATTATTTCATTCCAGGAGCGTTTGTTTTCATGGTTCAATGGTCAGATTATTTGTGTATAATTATAAAAGTTCTTGTTAAAAGGGAATAATTTTCAAGAATAGAAATGAATTGGTAGTACTGAAATTAAATAATTCTTTATGGTCCCATATATCATTTTATTTTATTTTATGATGATGATTCATTTGATAAAACATCAATGATAAATGTTTGGATTATTTTGGAATTTTTTCCAACCATTATGAACTAGTTTCATTTTATTTAATATAATGTCTATAAATTTGTTCCATAACATTAAAAAAATTATAATATATATATTAAAAAAAATTAACCATAATGATGGATTTATGACCATCCTTGAAGGTGGAAATGGAAAATGAAAACTCATCATCTATAAAGGCGGTGAATCGACACATCATAGATGATGTTTTAATTTTTAGAATAAAAGTAGAGCTGAAGAGGTTTTGATGATGGATATTACATTAACACAAGAAAATTTCAGTATATATATTATAATGGAGTTATAATGCCTATTTTTATATTTTAGCTTATGAGATAATAAGAAAACAAAGGATATTAAAAAAGAATGAAGGAGGATTTTACCTCTTGAATATCTTCTCCTTGAGAACCTCCGTAAGGAACTGGGATTTGTTCTGTTATAGAGTCCAGAAGATCTTGGATGTGGTGAAGTAGATTGGGAAGGGAATTTTGTTTAATTTGATAATATATAATTCTTTTAAGGTCTGAATATAATAGGTGGTGATGGGTGATATTTATAGGTGGAGGATAGGGGTAATTATTATTATTATATTAATTATTTTATTATTTTGGCTCAAGACTATCAATAGTGTTGATCCTTATCACCAAATATAATTCATAATGAAGGATATTTTAACATTATAGTGCTTACATCTGAAATACATCACCAATGACTCAAAAATACATGTCTTTGTTAAATTATTTTCGTAAATTATCACTGAAATATCGTATTTTTATATTTACCAAAAATTCAACTATTTTAGAAAAATCTTAAAAAAACACATCTTAATTTTTATTAATATGTAGATTTTATAAATTTATTTCATTTTATGAAAATTATTTTTGAAATATGAGAAATTTAAATTTATATAAAATCATCACTTATTTGAAAGATACCAATTTTAATATTACAATCGATTTTTGACCATTTGAAAAATTAACTAAGGTCTCATAAAATTATATTATAATTATAATACGACATTATATTAATTCATAAATCTATTTCATGAAAATATTTATTTAAACTATTTGATAAATTTTAAAAATTGTAAATAATCATTTAAATTTTACAAAAATATCGACACATAATATATAGTATTTAAAACATTTATTTACTTATACTATCATATAATTATATCATATTTTCAATTATAAGATACCTAAATTTTATTTATAATTTTATAGGTGAGGTTACTATCTTATTGGCCATATCATTATTCCTGATGGCCAGATTATTATTCCATTGGTTGTGTTATTATTCTTTCTATTATGGTTCCCTAATTTTTATAAATAGAAATTATTTTATTCTTAATTTATTAAAATGAAATTTTTACCAGGTTTTTTATGTGATTTATATGTTTTATACTATATAAAAAAACAAAAAAAGAGGAATAATATTGGTAAAATTTTGGGTCACTACATAAAAGTTAAAAGATAAGAAATTGGTAAAACTTGTGTACACTGATTAAATCCCCCAATCAATGTAAATACATGGCCTATTGAGCTTCCTAATTGGAATGAGAGGGAATTTTATACCTATAATTTTATGTAACACAGTATCCTAGTTGCTCATATCAGATATATATAAAATGTAGATTTTAATTTCATGAATTATTAGAGTTTCCTCAGATGGAGAATCCAATTCATATCAATAAAAATACCAACAATGATATTTATAGAAAATCCTTATATAATAGATAGAATAAAGAAGCAAGGAAGTTAAGAAAAGTTTTATAATGAAATATGGTTCACCAAAAATTTATTGTATTTAATGTGGTAGTCTATCAGTAATATCTATTAAATTGGTAAATAATGATTATTTTGAAGATTATTTTTTATGATATGATGAATATTAGTTTATTGAATCACTAATTCTTTTTTATGTATAAGGAAAAAGTTATCCGGATAAAGTTAATATAAATGTTTTCACATATATATTTTAGTACAACAATGGAATATATGATGAAATTTCATAGATGGAAGAGAAATATGAAGTTATTAATACATATTTAGCTAAGAAGTTTCAATAATGAAAAATTCTCAAAAAACATATTCATACAAAGAAAAAATTGTATTAAATTGAAATAAACATATTTTGGATGTAGAATAAGGGTTTCTACGAAATGTGTGTGAGAAATTAGTGACTAAAAAGGTCAGTACTAAGATGAACCATACACTTGAATAATCTCATAAAGCTTAAGAATATGTCAAGAATTATTTGTTAGAAATAAAATATAAGTAAGCCAATTTAATGTATTATAATGAAATATTTACCTTGGATATAGAAATAGAATAATATTCCATATCACCTTATAATGAAAGATTCACTCTCTTTAAGGATAAATTACACCAAGTTATATATGAGAAGGAAGTGATCGAGAATGTTCAAAAAAATAGATCCACACATTATAGAATACACACACACACACACACACACACATACACACACACATATATATATATATATCCAAATTTTAATTTCATAAAACTTTCATTATATAGTACAAAAATTAATAATTCATAAGATCTTTTGATGTTTGTTGTCTTGGAAATACAAACATAATACATCAAAAAACATAATAAACCTAAAAATTATTATAATACACTTGATAGACTTCTTCATAGGTCCATCATAAGTTACTTTTAATGTATCCCATATCCTGGTAACATACATCAATGAATAGGGTGAAAAAAATCCTAGTAAGGGAATAAATAAAAGAGATACTTATAAAGTGACCCAGTTTCATATATATAAGGCACGATAATTTTCACATGAGGCATATCATAATATAAAAAACATTAATTAAAATGTGGAAATTTGGATACAACATATTCATGAGACATTTATAAACTTATCAAAATATCTCATCACTGGGGTTCTTTAAAATATATTACCAATTTTTTTGGAAAAAAATATCTATACCCAATTCACTAGAGAGAATCACCTAACTGTATAATTCTCAAATCCATTAAGAGTATTCTACCATTGATATACTCTGTCACTTCACCCAATTAATTAGAGTTTTTTTAGGATCCACCCTTCATTTTTCAAAATTCAGGTGTTCTATATAGAACATAATAGATCATTTAATTAATAACCCATGTAAAATATGGAATGAGTTTCATATAAAATCACTGAGTACATAAATTATTCAAGACATAAAATTATAATAATTCTAAACCACAAAAATATATTGTGGGGTTTTTACATGTAAATCTATAAATCAATATATTAATTTTACAACTTGGTTAATTTCCATGAATAAATAACTGTTTTGTTTACTCACAATAAAATTATATTTCATGAAAAAATATAAAAATTGATTAGATGATGACGGATGCCTAATGATATACAACATGGATTTAGGAAATAGAATAATGATAGATAATTGTGGTATCCCATTGGTAAAACACCATTTTGGAAGTAATGGTAAGATCAAAATAGCTTGAAATGATTTGGGATTTGAAATTTATAATACTCACTAAGGGGAATTACATTATTGAAAAAGGGAGAAGAGGATAATTACCTTACCTTGAAGAGTAACTCCAAAAATCCTAGAGAGGAAAACCTTTAGACCAACAAAAATATTCAACATTGAAGGGAGAGAAATAGAAGAGACTCCTTAGGAGGTATATGATTATATAAATTCAAATTGGGTGAGGAAAAATTGGAAGAGGGTGGGTATTTATACTGGAGGAGGGGTGGTGTAAAGGGTTTAAATAATAATTATTTTTCCATTAAGGCTAACCAGTTTTGGGTTTCTAGAATTCTATCATTTTTGGAAAAAATTGATGTTGTAAAGGCTTGTTAATTTATCCCAATATATCAATTGACCTATAAATTTAATGTTACTTCTTAAAAACATTTTGATCAAGAATTATAATAAATTTGAAAATTTTTCATGGGAATTCTAATTTTCCATTTCAATTTCACTTTGTTATTTTTCTTCTAAATTTTTATTTTGGAATTATTTTATTTTCATTATATACTATGTGCTAGTTGATATAAATTTTTTATTTTGATAATAAAATACATATCCAAATTTTTTGGGGTGATAAGTGGCCATGAAGTCAACACTGATGTGGATCTAACTAGATGGTTCCCACCAATAAAAATTTATCATCACATTTTCCCTGATCATGGATTGGCATAATGTTTTGACAGATGATAGATGAATTAATTTGAATCTTTTCATCCAATTATAATAACATCTGGTTCTAACTTTATCATGGTCAAATGCACTTTTGAATCCAATGCATCCAGATTAAATGAATCCACTAGTTTTGAAATATCTTATTCAATGATATGACAAACAATCATACAAAAAATCATTCAAGAGCCTTAAATTTTGTGGTGGATAAGAAGTATATAGTGGGTAATTTTCGATTGAAGTCCGCATTCCAAAATTCTTCCATTAATGTATTCAAAATATCATGGACATTCAGTATATTTAATCTAGAAATTATTCCTGGATATAAATATTTTATATAATAATTCATCCATAACTACATAAAAAAATTTAAGATAATTAAATTATGATTATATACCTAAATTAAATAGGGAAGATAGTTTATAAATGATCACATTCCAAAATTTTGCAAATGTTGTATTAAAACACGTGGAAATTCGGTACACTGAATAGAGATATTCTGTCTTGATATAATTATATTCTATAATGATTCATCCATAACTTCTATAAAATATATAAAAATAAGCTAAAATTTTTAGAGATAAAATAAAATTCAAGTACAAAAATTTTTTTTGAACACAATATATCCGCATTAATCCTTTTATTTTTCTAAAAATGTATAAAATTTTAGAAAAATTTTATTTAAGTAAATGTTTTATTAATGGATAAAATTTAATTTCATTAATGTAATAATCAATGTTTCAAAATCAATTATTTAGGACTTAATTAATATATATAATCATTAAAAATTATTGTTGTATTTTAATATTTATCTTATATTATACTATATTACTATAAATTACAAAAGAATATAATTGTTTAATATATATTGAACAAGTATATTTTAAAATATATACATATAACATACGTATTTTAAAAAATATATATTCAAACATAAATTATCATGATAAATAAAATTATAATTTTTTGTAAAACCTTATAAAATATAGTTTTATTTATTATTACATTATTTCACAAATCAATTATATATAGTGGAAAAAAAGACTCAGTCATTACAATATTCCCCCTTAATAAGATTTTGTCCCTCAAATTTATTACTTATTGGTAATATTATAATAACAATATAAAAAGTAAATATTAATTATAAAATTATATAATATCATGATTCTAGGATTATATACTTCAATATTAATACATGTTTTACATTTTCTCTGTATCCTTAATAATGTTGTGTACAAGCATGTGATTAACCAAATCATATCCCCCGGGAGTATCAAACCATGTGTACAATGAGGATCATTTTTGTGAACCAGTTTACGATTGAGTCTAGGTCAATAAAGTGTATTTAGGGTTATTACCACTAGGTAAATATTTTCTAGATCCACATTCACATGTACTATCTAGACATGGAATTATTTTCTAAGAATCCACTCAATAAATACTTCAAACAAATACGAGGATATTTTTATTTATTTAGTATTACCCTACGTACTTTTACTAATTTTATCTAATACTAATTTCCAGAAATAACTAAACAATAATTTGATACCAAAAACAAAGTATCACATTTTTATTTCATAAACCTTTCATTACATGGTTCAACATTTAATAGTATAGTGGATCTTTTTAGGTTTATGTCTTTTTGTAATAGGAACATAATACATGAAGAAAACACAAGAAAAATTATAATTCTTTTAATACAAATAAAATAATTCTTCATATGTTTATTGTAAGGACCCACTCATTCTCATTTGCTTGAGAGCACAACAAGTCATTACATGGCCTTAAGCGACATCCCCAAGATGCCAAAGGCTAGAAATAAATACAAAAGGGTTTCAAATACAAGTGGAGGATGATATACTCTTTAAGGAATAAACCAAAAAACCATCACCAAACCATTCACTAAATGGATCATGAACAAAAGAAAGACAACTAAACCACTTTATGTATCTAAAAACAACATAAAATTGTGCCACAACAGAAGACCAACCAGTATCGAAGTACACAGCGAATAAACAACTAAAGACTCTCAATAGACTATAAGACTCTATGCTCCACATACTTCAAGCTCCATAGTCACCGAACAGCCCAAGTATCATGAGGTGGTGCTAAAAACATGGGACACATTTCCTTTTCCACTATCGCAAAAGATATCATCTACAAAAGCATCAAAGTTATTATGTAGGGGTGGTTATAAAACACAGTAGGTTTTCCCCCAATTACTCCACTACTCATGCTACTATGATATAAAATTTATACACATTTATATAAAATAGTTCATATAAAACAATTTACCAAAACAATTTATAACCAAATATAAACAAGTTCCAAAAACCATTTTCAACCAAGTGAAAACAAAACCAAATAAAACCAATTTCCAGCATGTTATTTTTCTAGAAAAATAACTAATCGAATCTTAACACCAATTCTTATTATTATTTGGCATAAACATTCCATAGTTCACCACACACCCACACATGCATGCTTCATTTGATAGTTCCATACTCATGAGTGGTCTCTCATACAATTACTTTGTGTCTTAATGACACACGCCCCCGATCCAAGGTCAGATACCTTGTACCATCATGGTACTCATACCTAATTAAGGGAATGTTAAGTATAATATCACACTAACACCATTTTTGAAAAGTATTTCCACTACCAAAATAACCCACTTCAATAAAAATGAACCTTTATTGAAAACCAAAGAACAACCAATTTCAAAGTAAAATTTAATTTCAATAAAACATTCCCCTTTCATTGAAAACATCAAATCCTAATCATGTGAAAACAATCCAGGATAGTCCCCTTTATAAAATCATTATTTTAAAAACCAATAACCAAAGCACTCATTCAAATTCCCCAATTTTACAGATTTTACAACCATCAATCAAGAAGGTTTCCAACATGTGTTCAACAAAAAAAATCAAAATATGTTAAACACCAAAAATTCAACTTGAAATTATTCAAATTATTTCTATTATGTAGAGTTGATAAACAGGCCTCCTACTGCAAATGTTTTGACAAAAACCCTAACAAACGAAGAACACATAAGAAAACCGTGTCGATTCTCCAAGAACATGCCTTAGATCTCTTCTCATAGAAATATCAAGACAGAATATCATCATATTTGGCATCCACATACCTATATCTACCCATAAGAGGCATAGATCTAAGAAATAAATAGAAGAGAAGAAGTATATCTGAGTAGATCTAAGAAATCGATCAAGAACGAAGAAGAACAATCACATACCTCACAAATTCAGCTTCAATTCACCAAGGGAAGACTTCGAATCACCTTTGTACTGATGGGATATCCTTATTTAGCTTTAAGAGAAGCAAAATCCTGAGTTATGGCTAGTTTGGGAAAAAAATTAAGGAGTTATGGCAAAAACAACTGAGATCCTTTTTTTAAGGATCTCATTCTGACTCCATGAACAATTTTTCCACACTGTTAGGCAAACTGTGCGCTAACCATGTGGTAGCCACTACCCACATGACATACCCTTTCATGGTCTCACAAAAAATGATCCAATTGTACTAGATATACTACCTCAAGGGGAACACCACACATAGTTTGGCCACATTGTTAGGCAAACTGTGTGCCACCTGTGTGACTTCCCTTTATCCCCAAAAACACTTCCAAAGTTCTTCTAACTCTCAAAAGTATCACCCTTATACTTTATAAACCTAAAAATAATCAATTAAGGGTTACATACCAGAATATTTTGGAACTAAATTGTCCCCACCATTGGTATTTCCATCCTCAAAAAGTAGAAAACATTCGCTGCCCTGAAAGAGTTTCAGGCACTGCTCTTTCATTTCCTTCTCATGTTCTTAATTATCTTCTTGAATCTGACCATGTTGCCATATAACCCGCACTAGAACAAATATTTTTTCATGAAATAACTTATCTTTATTATCCACAGTTCTCCCTGAGATATTTACCAATGAATTATTTGTCTCTAGTTTGACATGATCCCATCTGATCACATGGTCAGGATCATGCTGATACTTTTATCAACTAATATACATGGAACAAATTATGCACTGAATTGAACAGTGGTGGTCATTCCAACTGATATTCCACCTCTCCAACATATTCTAGTATATATAAACGGACAATTTTTATACATTATAACTCTCCCTGCTTCCCAAAACGATGATTTCCATGCCTTGGTTATATCCTCAAGAAGACATGGTCACCCACAACGAATGACAACGATCTTTAACGATGATCTACATATAATTTCTAAGGACTCTGAGTCATATCCATCCTCTTTATAATCAACTAGATCTTCTCCACTATTTCTTGGACAAGGCTCGATCCAACTAGTGAAGTCTCACATCTTTCCACCCAACAGAGTGGAGAACGATAAGGACGCTCATACAATGCTTCCAAATGAGCCATATTATTGAGGTTTGATAGATGTTATTGTATGAGTACTCCACCAAGGGTATATGATCCTCTCAAGAGCCAAAAAAATCCATTACACAAGCCTACAATATATCTGTCCAAGTTTGTATCATCCACTCATAAGGGATGCCTTTTTTAAGATGATATGTTGTGCTCATAGTTAGATAAGTCCCAAGGGCATGCTGTAAGGATTTGGAGAAACGAGATGTGAACCTTAGATCTCTATTTGAGACTTTTGACATTGGTATTCCATACTTATTTACCACTTATCAGATAGATTTTTTTGATAGATCTTCCACCATATGAGTTCAAGAATATGGAATAAATGGCTTGACTTTGTAAGACAATCCACTGTCACCCATATGACATTGTGTTTCTGAACCATTCCTGGAAGAACTGTAACAAAATACAACATTATCTGGTCTCATTTCCACACCAGGATAGGTAAAGATTGCAACATACCCACTGGTCTCTGATGCTCTGCTTTAACCTTCTGAAAAGTTAAGCACCACGAGATGAACTCAGTCACCTTCCTTTTCATGCTGCTCCACAGAAACTGTGACTTTAGTACCTTATACATATTCTGGGTACCTAGATGTACAAGCCATCTTGAATGGTGGTAAGCATGAAGAAGTTGTTCCTGATAAGCCATAGGTACAAACATCTGATATCTAAAGCACAAAATTGTACTCCCATCAAATTTTCATCCCTCAATGGTCACCCCACCATTGAGTTTTGACCTCATACCCCAACATTTTGCATCAAATTTTTGTGCCGCTATGAGCATATTTTCCAAATTTGGAACAACATTAGCTAAAAATAAAACCACAATATCACCTCAGTCTTCACATTCCAAATGCATGTCAGCTAGGACCGACATCAACTGTCATTTATCTAAAGCTTCTTTCGCCATCTGAGCATATGAATTTCTACTCAATGCATCTGCCACCGAATTCCCTTTCCATGGTGTATACATTAAGTCATATTCAAAAATTTAAAGGTATTCCATTCTTCTCATTTTCCTCAGATTGAAATCTGACTATAAGAAAATGTGTTTCAAGATTTTGGGGTCCGTGAACACAGCGAATTTCGCACCAAAGAGATATTGCCTCCATGTTTCCGAATCATAGATGACTAGAGCTAACTACAAATCATGTGTTGCGTAATTATTAACATTTACCCTCAACTTCCTTTAACAATAAGTAACCACATGGTCTCCTTGCATGAGAAAACAACCCAACTCTGATCCCAAAGCATCGAAATACATCACATACCCCTATCCTAATTCTAGAAAATTCAAGATAGGTGTCTATGTAAGACAAAATTTCAGTTCATGGAATGATTTTGGTATTCCTCTGACTATTGGAATGGAGCATTCTTCTTTTTCAGAGTTGTCATTGGTGAACCTAGTCATGGAATATCATATACAAAACATCGATAGTAACTAGTTATACAAAGAAAACTTCATATCTCCAATGAATTCTTCTGTGGTTTCCATGCGATAAAAACTTATATCTTTTCGGGATCAACAAAAATTCCTTTTTTCTGAAATGAAATGGCCACGAAAACATACTTCCTGTATCCAAAAATCACACTTTGATAGTCTGGAATACAAACGGTGATCTCTCAAGTTTTGTAAAATTATTTCGAGGTGCTCTTCATGGTCATCCCTTCTCTTTGAATACACCAAGATGTCATCCACAATCACCACAAAAAAGAATCCTAATATTGCTGAAATATCTGATTCATCAAATCCAAGAAGACTATTGGTGCATTCGTTAGACCAAAATTCATGACTATATATTCATAGTGGCCATATATGCTTCTGAAATCTATCTTCAGAATATCTTCCTTTAGAGAACACAATTGATGATATCCTGGTTGAAAATTAATCTTGGAGAACCACTGAGCTCCCCTTAATTTATTGAACATATCATCAGTGTGTGAAAGTGGATATCTATTCTTTATCGAAACTTGGTTAAGCTTAGGATAATCAACACATAGACGAAGAGTTCCATCTTCTTTCTTCCCGAGCAAAACCGATGTTGCCCACGGAGATGTACATGGTCGAATGAAACCCTTGCGTCCCAACTCCTCTAGCATTACTTTGAATTACCTTAACTCTATTGGTCCCATCCTCTAAAATGGAAGGGAAATAGGACTGGTCCCTAAAATAAGATCAATCATAAACTCCACTTCTCTTATAGGTGGTAACTTTGAGAAGTTCTCAAAAACTACATCTGTAAGTTTATCCTAAACTGTTGGAAAACTAATGGCATTGATCTCTTCCATTGATGCCATAGTCAGTTCCTCTAAATGGTAATCCATAGTTCCCACCATCGGTTGCAACAAGCTCTTTTCACCTTTCTTTACCACCCTCTCTCCTCGAAAGAGATGTTCGGTTCCATCCTCAGACATGAAACAAACTAGTCTCCAATAATTTTTACTGTGAGACTTAAACATTGTCAACCAATCCATACCCAAGATTACATCATATACATACATATCCAACATCGAGAAGTCCGATTTTATCTAAACTCCATAAAAAGTTATAACACATGCTCAACACATAAAGGCTTGAAATTCTATTTCACCGACAGAAGTTTGGAGTTTTAAAATAGAAGACATAATTTCCAAAATTAAAAATAGTAAAACCACAACATGAGAAGAAATGAAAGAATGTTATGAAAAATTATCGAAGAGAACTTTTACAATGGTATAATTCAAAAGAATCATACCTCTCACAATAGATGGTACAACTTGATCATCAACAATCATCTCATCATCTCTAAACAATTCATTCATCACTGCAATGTCTCCTTGTTTCCTTGCTAATATTTCCCTGGTTGATAATTCATGGTATTTCTAGAATCACACCAGCTAGCTCTACTCAGCTAATGAGAATGATTCACTGTCCTCACCCTATCAAAGCATGTGATGCTTGTGATGCTTGAGAAGTGTCTCGAGAACCTGACGTTAGAGAACTACAACAATAGCATTGAATATGTCCCATATTTTTGAAATTATGACATTCTCTAGGTTGTGTCATACACCTTAGCTTTATGTGGTCAAGTAAACCACATTGAAAACAACCTGCTTTGCTCTTGGTTCGTTAAGGAAGGTTCACTGATCCAGCTGTCTGATTCTAATTTCCACTTACTCTTTAGAAATTAGTGTCCCTTTTCTGTTTTCTCCCAGTAGTTGAGTTCCCACCATTTCATATAGGTATCGTCATACCTCATCCCATAGATCCTGAGATATCACATTCATCCACAGTCTCTTTGTTCACCATTTCTGTATAATCCATGATATAGACCACTAAAATCTTCGATCGAATCTCCTTTCGTAGCCTTGTTTCAAAGATGTGTTCCTTCAAAGATGCAAATACAAAAAATTCTAGTACAAAATGCACTAAATTCATGAATTTAGCTACATACTCTATGAAAAAGAGACTCTCTTATTTTAGGCTGAAAACGTATTTCATTTTCTGGATCTGGAATGTGTGAGGATAGAATTATTTGTTGATCAATTCATCAAAATCCTCCCATGTAAGGACTTTACCCAATTTAGCTTGTACCATTAAATCCCACCATTGGAGTGTAAGATCCTCGAGCATATACATCACCATCTTGGCCTTTAGATCCACTAGTGAGTCGATGAACTCCAAGATACGATTCATCCTACTCATCCACACCTCCTCCATCTCGAGTTCATCATCACCCTGAAAGATAGGTAGATTCTACTTCATCAACTGGATGGTATGATCCACATGATTTGGATCATTCCTCTGGTTCCCTGTATCCATAGCTTGAAATGATTGGATAATACTCTGAACCATCTCTTAGTTCACTCATTGTTCATGTGTAACCACATTCTCCATAGCTTCTTCCAGTTGGTTTCGACGACGCCAACTGGCAGCTATTTTCTAAACCAACAATAAACTCTGTAAATCTCACTCTCTAGCAACTGATGTCTTAGCATTTCAAATTATATCAGGAAAACTATCACAACATTGTTTTCCAAAACAACCTTTTATCATGTTTAACCATTCTTGAAAACATTCAACATTCTTTTTGAAAATTAATCCATTTTCAAAATACCATAAAAATTCTCATTATCAAAATCATTCTTTTTAAAAAAAAATTCATACTTATTAAAAAATCAAAACTTTTTCACATCATGAGTCATTCCTAGAAATGATTTATACACTTCTAGTGTGAAGTCATTACTCTACAATGCATGTCATGCTCATCTCATTGTCTAAACACATGACAATGAGATTCCAAAATCATATAAGTGTCTCCAAACACTTATGTACACAACTATCTAGAAACATGATGTTCAGTATAAAAGGGTTATCTATATCATTTATTCCATACATTTCAAGTTCTGAAAATCCTACTCATGACTAATATATAAACCCAAAGAAAAGGCAATAAGGAATTTCAACTCCCCGACCAAGAACATTGATGAACACTTGTTAGGAAAGTACCAAACAAGATAATAATATTTGTACCTCAAAAGAAGGACCACACTAATACCATTTGTAATGACCCACTCATTCTCATTCGCTGGAGAGAACAATGAGTCACTACTTGTCCTTAAGCGACATATCCAAGATGTAAAAAGATGGAAATAAATGTTGAAGGGTTTCAAATACAAGTGGGGGATAATTTACCCTTTAAAGACTTAACAAATAAACCAATAAACCATCACCAAACCATTCACTAAAAGATATATGAACAAAAGAAAGACAACTAAACAACTTCATGTGTCTCAAAACCACCTCAAAGTGTACCATAATAAGAACCCAAATTGTATCAAAGTACATAGTGGGTAAACAACCAAATACACTCAAGAGACCATAAGACTCCATGCTTTCCAAGCTCCAAGCTCCGCATTCAATGAACAACCTAATTATCACAAGGTAGTGCTAAAATCTTGGGAAATGTTACATTTTCCCCTATCCTAGAAGATAGAATCTGAAAAAGAACCAAAGTTCCAAACAAGGGGTGAGTATAAAACTCAGTAGTTTTCCCACAATTACATCCCTACTCATGCCACTAAGATAAAAAAGTTATCCACATTTATATAAAACATTTCATATAAAAAACTTTACCAAAAAAGTTTATAACTAAATATAAACGATTTCCAAAAACAATTTTCAACCAAGTAAAAAAAAATGAATCCAATTTCCAACAAGTTATTTTCCATAAAAATAAATATTCAAAGCTTAACACTAATTCTTATTATCATTTTGAATTAAAATTCCATAGTTCACCACAAACCCACACATGGATGCTTTATTTGACAGTTCCATACTCATGAGTGGTCTCTTATCCAATTTCCTTGTTTTCCAATGACAAGCACCCCTGATCCAGGGTCATGTCCCTTGTACCCCAATGGTACTCATCCCTTTTTAAGGGCCGGTTAAGAATGAACTCACACCAACACCAATTAGGCCAAATATTTTCATTACCAAAATGACCCACTTCAATAAAATTGAACCTTTATTGAAAAACAAAGCATAAAAGAATCAAAGAAACATTTAATTTTAATAAAACAATCCCATTTTATTGAAAACATTTAATCCTAATCATGTGCCAATAATCCAAGATAATCCCCCTTTTTAAAATCCACACATTAAAAACCAAGAACCAAAGCACTCATTCAAAATCCCCAATTTTACAGATTTCACAACCGTCACTCAAGAGGGTTTACAACAAGTGTTAAACAAACAAATAACAATCAATTAAACACCACACATTCAACTGGAAATCATTCCAATCAGTTCTATGAAGTGGGGTTAAGAAAGAATCCTCCTACCTAGAATTTTTTGACAAAACCCCAATGAACCAAGAACACACAAGAAAACTGAGTCGATTCTCCATGAACCCGCCTTAGATCTCTTCTAATAGAAATATCAAGACCAATTATCATCAAATTTAGAATCCACAAACCTAGATATACCAATAAATAGAATAGATATAAGAAATGAAGAGAATATGAGAAGTGGGTCTAAGAAACTGATCAAGAACGAAGAATAATGATCACATACATCAAGAATACGGCTTCGATTCCCCAAGGGAAGCCTTTGGATCACCTTCAGACAAATGGGAGAACCTTTTTTGGCCTCAGGATAAGAAAAATCCGGATTTACGGCTATTTTTGTTAAAAAAAATGATCGATTTATTTCAAAAAGAGTGAGATCTTATTTTTAAGGATCTCATTCTGACTCCGTGCATGGTTTGACCACATGGTTAGGCAAACTGTCTGCTAAACGTACAGTAGACACTACCCTCATGACTTCCCCTTGCACAGTCTCACAAACCATGCTCTAACCATGCTGGATATACTGTCTTAAGGGAACCACCACACACATTTTGGCCACACAGTTGGGAAAACTATGTGTCGCTCGTGCGACTTCCCTTTATCCCTCAAACACTTCCAAAGTTCTCCCAACTCTCCAAACTATCACCCTTTCACTTCATAAACATAAAAATCATCAAGTAAGGGTTACACACTAGAAACCAGGTGTACTACATTTATCCTATGTAACTTTCACTACCTCTCATATCATGGGGACATAAATCAATGAAATGGGAGAGAAAAAAATCCAATAAATGGAATAAACAAATGAGATACATATCAAGTGAAAAATAAGAATATCAATAAGGAATGATCATATAAACATGATGAATATACAAATATAAAGAACATGAATCATAACATGAAAATATTAATATAACATAATTGTTATACTTTCATAAAAATATCTCCATATATCATTACTAGGGTGTTGTAAAACATATTTCTAAGGATTTTATCCCAGATATCTTTACCCAATTCATTGGATATAATCACCTAACTAGATAACTGTCACATATCTTAGGAGTAACCTATCGCCAACAAAATCAACCCTTTACCCAATATATTATAGTGATATCGTAGAGCACCATTCATATGCATAAATTAATTTATTCCACATATATCATAATAAAACATTTAATCAATAACCTGTGAAAAATAGGGAATGGAATGGGTTTTATATAAAATCAATGAGCACATAAAAGATTCAATAATTGAACATTTAATCATTTTTAAAACACAAAATGAGAATATAGGTTTCATACATGTAAATCCATGAATTAATTTATAATGTTTTCAACTAAGTAAATTCCCATGGGTAAATAAGAGGTTTCTGTATTCAAAATATAAGAAAAATTTATGATAAAGATAAAATGTTATGAAATGATTTTGACAAGATAACAGTTTACAACATGGATTATGGAAAAGGGATAATGAGAGATAATTGAGGTATCCCATTGGTAAAACTCTATTTTGTAAGTAACATGATAAATAAAAATAAAAATAAAATATATAGGATTTTAAATTTTAGAAGTCTCTAAAAATGTAGGTACATGAATTAAACCAAATAATAGATGAATTATATTTCCGTGAAGAGTAACTTCTAAAATCATAGAAAGGAAAACCTACAGACCAAAAAAACTCTTCCATATAAAAGTGAGGGAAATATAAGAAACTTCTTGGGAGGCATATGATGAGTGAATATAAAATTGGGTGTGGGAGAATGTTAATATAGGGTGGGTATTTATACTTGAGGAGGGGTGGTGTTATCTGATTAAATAATTATTATTTATTATTAAGGCTATCCAATTTTGGGTGAAATTAATTACAAAAAAATTTGATAAGAATTGATGTTTTTAAGGATGGTTAGGTTAATCAAATACAACTATCAAAAAATTTATCTTATTTTATTTCATATATACATGTTTATCATGATTAATGGTAAATTTGAAATTTTGTATGGGAATTCAGTATTTTCCCTCTCAATTTCAGGTTAGTATTTTACTTCTAATGTTTTTCAAAAATATTTTAATTTTTTTAGAATTATAATATATATATATATTATTTAAATAATTAAATATAGATCCACATTTTGAGGGGCGATAAGTGGCTAAGAGGTCACCATTGATGTGGATCTGACTAGTTGGGACCCACCACATAAATTCAATTATTACATTTTTCACTATTCTTTGATTGGAATAAAATTTTGATAGATTTTATATGAATTAATTTGGATCATTTGATATAAATGTAGGAATATATTTTTTGAATGTTATCACGGTAAAATATTTGTGTAAATTCAATGCATCCAGATTCAATGAATCTTCTTGGATTGAAATATTGTCATCAATGATTCGATCATAGATCCTACAAAACACCATTTTAGTATCTTAAAATTTTATGGTGGACGATAATGACATAGGCGAGATTTTTTATATATGATCAAATTCCAAAATTATGAAATTAATGTGTAAAAACACATGGACATTCGGTATAATGAATCTTGATATTCTTTCAAGATAGAATAATTTTATATAATGATTTGGCCTTAACTACTTAAAGAAAATATTTTAGAGGATGAAGACTTTATGGTGTATTCAAACGATAGAGGTGATAAAGTACAACGAATATCACATTCCAAAATTATTCCATTAAGTTATTCAAAAACTCTTAAAAATTTGGTAAATTAAATTTTGACAGTCTTTCTAGATAGAATTATTTTCTATACTAATTCAAAAATACAACTTCATAAAATGGGAAATTAAGATTACATTTTGAGGTAGAAAATATAAGACACGGAATAAAAACATTAAAGAATAAAAATTATCTAGATTCATCCATTTATTTTCTAAAAAATGTGTAAACATTCATATGATAGAGTTGAAGAAATTTGTTTATTAATGGATAAAAAATTATTGAGGTTAAATTAATACTCATAGGATCCTACTAAATTATATCACACTTAATTAATTTATATTAACAACTAAAGGTGTTTTTGTGTTATTGTATGTATCTTATGCTATACTAAATTACTAGGAAAAAAATTTGTACAGTTTTTTATTGTATATATATGATATATATTTTTTAACATGAATGTGTTTTAACATATATATATATATTACATATGTATTTAAATGTATTTATATAACACGCAAAAAAAAACACACACACACACACAAGGATATATATATATATGGTCATAATTTGTTAAGATAAATAAAATATTAATTTGAATTAAAAACTTATAAAATATAGTTTCTATATAATTATATAATTTCTCAAATAAATTATATATATTAAAAAATAAGAAAAACTTGTGGTCACAATATATATCCCTGATGAATGTTAATGAATCCAATCTAGTGGTTAAGGAAAAATGAATTAAATTTTTCAAAAATTATTTATTAGAGGTAAATTAACTCCATTAATATCAAATTAAAAAAATAAGGAGTTAGTAGGGTATGAATTGAAATATGTTAAATATGAGAAGATTACAATCAACCTAAAGCATCTTGAATTTAATGTGAAATTCAAAATTTTGAATTGAAACAAGATGAGACTTCATATGATACTATGAATAGAAAGGATATTAAGAGTAATTATGAAAGGATACATACTTCTAAAAAGAATCATTCCAGTGCAAATGAGATCCTAATATTATCTAATAATAAATCTAATACATGACTTTTTAAGTAGGTAACAATTTTTATTCATAAATATATTTTTACTAATTCAATTTACTCTACAAATATAGAATACATATTAAATAGTGGACATGTTTTGGAAAATGATACTAATGAAAAACCATCCATACTATAAGATAATGACACTTATAGAGGTTTTTTAATTTAATTTTGGTTGAAAACTATTTAAAATAATTTATAAAATGTATTTCTTGGGAGTAGGGAGGGTCCCATAAGTATTCCAGGGTTTTGAGAGTTTGAAATTTAGTAATAGGGCTTACAATAAAAATCCCACATTTAGTTATAACCATTTAAAATAATGATGGGAATTGATTGAGGGGAGACTATAGTTTTTTAAACAATGTGATGATTCCCTCGTAAATATGTAAATTTGGGAACCCACCTTCTATAGTTATTCTTATAGATTTCACATAATTTAGAAAACTGTGTGGGTGGCCCATGAAACTGTGTGAAATAGGTTTTTCCTTAGATAGTGGGATTCACATGGTTGGTGCATGGTTTGATAAACCTTGTGGTCAAACCTTTCATCTCATTAAAATGTATAAAAATTAACACTTTTACCTCTAGAAATTATTATTAACTCACATGATTTTCCCCCATTTCACTCCCAGTGGCCCTATGTGAAACCTAAACATCCCATCCTCTTCCAATGATGAATCTCCTTCTATTATAGTCTATTCAAAGTTCTTTTTATTGAGATTTGAAGCCCCATGTAAGTCTATGATTCTATTTCCATCCATTCTTCAGTTATTTCAATTCATGGTTTCCCTCATCATTTACATCTCATATTCCCTATTTCCAAAGCTATTGTCCTCTTTTGTGTCTATGCTTGTTTTATCTCAAATAAAAGGTCAAGGATGGATGAGTGGATATATATGCATATAAGTTAGGTGGTATAAGATATTTTCCCAGAGTATGGATATTTTATTTAAAGTATTTTTTATATTTTCGATTTCACCAATGTGTTTAAATTTGATTAAATGATTAATAAAATGATTTAGGTGTTAAATTGATATCATAGACCTTTAATATATCCCCAAAAAACATTAGGTGATTATGTTACTGAACCTACGACCACCCATGGTGTGTTTAAAATCACTGGTAATGGAAATTTGGGATTTTATATGGTGAGATATGTGGTTTACAAGATTAAATAGATCATACTTATTGTTTAGTTTGATAATTTAAAAAAATGAGATAATTTGAATAATTTGGTTATTAAATTTTGTATGAAATATTAAGAGGGTGAAATGTTTTAATTGGGAAATAGTGTTTAAAGGTTTTGAGTTTGACAGACCATGGTGCATAATAAATTTTTAAATAGAGTATATTTGTTTTCTTAGTGAGTTAAAATGTATAATATGTTGAACCTTGAAAATTGGTAAGTGATGGATTTTTTTTTGGTTTCAAACTTATGTACTACGCACCAATAATTTTCAATATGGTTTAGGATTTTGGACTGATGCTCTACATCCATGGTTTATGTGCCAGACTCATTCTCTAAGAACCAATAGTATTTTATATGGTTTAGGATATTATATCGATGCATTGAATCTATGGATTAGGTTATGGAATTATGCTTTAGGTACCCATAGTATATTTATTTACACATGGTTTAGGTGTCAGACTAATTCTCTAGTCACCAACTATATTTATACATGGTCTATGCAATAGATTGATTCTATATGCACTAATATTACATAGAAATCATATGGGATCCTTAGAAATATTATTTTAGAAAATAATAATTAAATAATTAATTATAACCTTTTTTTAAATTAAATCATGCATCACCATATGATTGTTGGCTTGGATGACTGGTTTTGGATGAATGAGGTTGGGTTACCTGGGGTACCACTTTAGAACCTGAGGGCCAAAAGGTTAATTGATAACTCATAATTTTTAAAATGTATTTTTATTTATTTATTTATATATTATTCCATTGTACATATATATATATATATATATATATAATGTTTCTTATATTGGTTGTTTCTTTAGACATAGTTGGTCTTACAGCTTTCTAGGGCCACCGTTGGTACCCTAGAAGAATTAATCTTTACTAGTCAGAAAAAGAGTCAATTCCCTATGATAGATGGCTGATTTGGGACATACAAGATAGAGCTTCGATGAGTGGACCTAGCTAGGTTTTGGGATCTGTTGATTATCACTTATTATTATTTATAATTTCTTTTACTTTGATAAAGAGGGTGTAGACTCCCCATGTTTCCCAATAGATGCCTTCCACTAGTCAAAAACCTCTTGTGTAAGGGGAGTAGAACTTGAGGTCATGTAGTGAACTGGTTCGAATACTATTTGGAGTGAGATGGGATGAAACTTTTTCATTTTGGTATCGAAGTGAAAATATTTTCAAATTTTTTATTTGAACAAGGTATAATGGAGAATAGGATGTGTTGGGAATAGTAATAAGCTCATCCATTTGAGTTGCTAAACATTTTATGGGAAGAAAAACTAGATCTATAGGGATTGGATTGTTCATATTAAGGGTGTTTTTTATAATTGAAATGTTTTTCACTTGGTGTCACACTTATTGTGTGATTTTCTTGATTTATGATAGTTTACTTGTGGGATTTTACAATATGAGGTTTCATATACATGCATCATTTCACGCACTTAGGGGTTTATGTGACACAAATCGTATCAGAAACACACACACAAAACTTTTTGTCAACTTATTTCTTTTAAAATAAAAAAACTGAGATTTGGGAAAAATTATTTTATATTTATTTTATGGTTTTAAATAAATAGTGGCTAATAAATAGGTTTAAAATGTTTAAAAGTTAACATATGTTAATTTTTTTTATTAAAATAGTGTTAAACATAATGATTATAACTTATAGAATTATATATACCATGAGTTATCTAGTAAACCTAGATAGGTATGGTTGGGTGTATTGATAGTGTTGTGGTCAAATACAATGATATATTTCATGTGGAGTATCTTGATTATGGATAATTATGACCCCTATTATATGAAATTGTTTAAAATATATGATATGTTCTAGGAAAAATCTGTTTGGAATTATAATGGGATATCCCCATGATGATATTTTTTGGTAGGGTTATAAGAGGGAACCACTATAAATACACCCCTGGTTACGGAACCAAATCCCCCACTACCTCCAAGATAAAGGGATAAAGGGACGATACCTAATAATTTCAATACATTTATGCAGTTTATGAAGAGGAATTTAGTACATGATTCACTAAATTATTTTGATCTGACTGGAGAGTTCCAACTACAATATCCCCCCGATGCTCACTAAAAAATCTAGTTCTAAAGTATATGATTTTTAGATCAAGTCTATCCCAATGTTCCTTTACCACTTTGAGACTCCTCAAGATAATAGGGTTATGTTTAAGGCATAAATGATGTGGGTACTAGTGAAGTGGTAGTGGGATATTCAGGTTTAGGATGAGTATCTTAAGGGAATGACATGGAAGGACTTCTATGATTTTTTCTTTGAACATTTATACCTAGAAACCTGGATATAAGAAATATCAAAAGTGTTTTTATGTTTTACCTTGGGGGATATGTTGGTGATGGATTATGTTGGATGATTCATCAAACTATAATTTTTTCCACTAACATGGGTAGAAGATGAGGAAACTTGGGAAAAATAATTTAGAATGAACTCAAATGTGAGATAATGTCATAGTTATAAATTTTCCACTTAAATAAATTCACTAAGGTGGTAAATAATACTCTCATTTCTAAGGGAACCTGAAGGAGGCTTCTATTTTTTGGATGATGGTTTTTTCTAGGTCACTTAGTAGTGCACAATTAGGTAGTAGAAATCACTATTATGAGAAATTCTTCCAAGGAGATGTTGGTTAGAGAATCCATGGGAATGGATCAACATATTAGGGTTTTTATCTAGTGGTTTTATACCAATGTAGGCTTTTCAAAATTGATGGTTTGTGTCCTTGACCACCAGTGGAGTGTCAAGATTTCTTTTGGATGGGGTATATACAACGGTTCTATAGAATCCCACAGTATATGGATAGTGATGAATGATCTAGGAAAATATATTGCACCTGGAGGGATCTACTACCCATATTCGTAAGGAAGTCAGTGTTTTATTGTCTATACTAATCATGGTAGAAGATGTGGTACTCTATAAAATAAGTGATAGTATTAGAAAACTAGTGAAACACACAACACTCAATGAGGATCTTAGGATATAGAAGTAGATCAGCTATATATAGTTCAAAAATCCTTTACTAGTAATGTGGCTGGGCCTTCGACTATCTGTGGTTTGTTTCATGCAGATCCTATGATTTTTAATTCTTTTTTTAATACAAAGGATTCACATTCATTTATATATTTTAATTTTTTTAATGGTTTGGTCCTAAAGGTGGAACTATTTTATGGTGTTTTGTTGATCGACATGACATTATGGGTGAGATCTATGGTATCTTCCATTTTAAGGTGTGTTCCATCAATATTAGTGGGTAACATTCCCTTTGGGATTTATTCATGCTTGAGATTTTAAGATTTCAATAAATTATAGAAATGGACTGGTTATTTTTTATACCAAGATAACATTTACCATTACCATAAGAGAGTGATTTTCACATCTCTTGGGTGTAATATCTACATTCATCATGGATAATGGGATATCTAGGTAAGTCATGAAGGGCATGTCCGTCAATAGATTATTGAGTTAACATCCCAGTTAGTGAGTCTTAGTTAATATAACAATGGAGTATAGTAGGATATTTTTTCACCTATAGTGGGTCAAATTCAAGATTTGTTTACTATGGAGTTTTCAAGGTTTCCAACTAAGAGAGATATTGAGTTTTCCATTGATATGGTTTTTTAGGCCAATCCAGTTTCCATTCCTCCTTATAGAATGGCTCCAGTGGATCTTCAAGTGTTTAATACTTAGTTGGAGGAATAAGAAGATAAAGGGTTCATTTGGACGAGTAAGTTCCCTTGGGGTTCTCAAGTTCTATTTTATAAGAATGAGAATGAAAAATTATTCTTGGTTATTGATTATCAAAATATAAAATAGAGAATAATTAAAAACCAGTGTTCTCTTTGACATTTTTATGATCTCTTTGACTAGCTGAGGGGTGCCTATTTCTTCTCTAAGATTTATTTAAGTTTTGGGTACCATCAGTTGAGGGTTAAATCATCTTATATACAATAAATGACTTTTATAAGAAGGTGTAGTTTGTGTAACTTAATTGTGATACTATTTGGGATGAAACATTCTCCTCCCATATTCGTAGAATTTGTGAACTGAATCTCCTATCCATATTTGGATTAGTTTGTGGGTGTTTTCATCAACAACATCTTGATTTACTCCCAGTCTAGATATTATCATGTAAAATATGTTGAAATAAATTTTATTCTATTGAAATAATATTAGCCTATATGATAATCTATCTAGATGTCATTTATAGATTAATAAGGTGGACATAGTGGGTCATTTTATATTAGATTTTGGAGTGTTATTGGACCCAGAGAAGGTGGTACCCACAGTAAATTTGGAGAAACCTAAAAGAATCCTAGAGATTTCAATATTTCTAGGTTTTAATGGATATTAGCAGTTTTTTATCTAGGAATTATCTCATTTGGAAACCCTATTGATTTAGATGACCAAGAAGGGGGTGAAGTTTTCTTGTATTTGGGATTTTGAGGTGGATTTTTAGGAATTTAATTTTAGGTTAACCATAGCATTGATCCTTATCTTACCCAAAATGGGTATCTATGTAATACTATATATATAGATGAATATAGGATTAGGATTAGTGTATTATTAATTCAAGGATACTGAGTCATGAATTATGGAGCATTAAAATTAATACTATATGAATGGGGCTATCCTACACACGATCTCATGTTGGCCACAGTGGTCCACACCTAAAAATGTTGGAAGAATTTTCTACTTGGTAAAAGGTTCTCTATTTACACATACAATAAGATACATAGATGTATCTTTCCCCATATTGAGCTAATTATTCAAAAAAAAGTGATGGGTTGAATACATGAAATATTTTGATTTTGATCTACAAAATATGCTTGGAAAAGGAAACATTGGTTCTGATGCTCTGAGTTATAATATATATACATGGTTGTTCAGTAGTCTTTTACTAAGTAGATGAATTTGAATTATTTCATGATATGAATATAGGTGTTCATGATAAATGATAACTTAAGAAACTTACATCTTTATCCATTTCTCCCTCTCTTCTGAATTGGGTCAAGAGGAGGCAGTTTTCTGATCCATAGTGAATATTGTTGAGAGACAACATGGATTTTAGGGATCTATCCCATAATTAGAACATTTATATAGATGGTATTATCTATGTTCATGTAAACTTTTTCATTCCAATTGATATAAAAGAGGATATGATGCATGATTCTTGTGCATTGAATTGGGTGGTGCACCTTGATTTGACTAAAATGTTCCATGATCTTCATACATAGTATTGGTGGTCAGAAATAAAGAAGTATATTATAGGTTTTTTAATGTTATTATACACTTGTTATCAGGTAATGACTATGAATCAGTGGTTCTTTGTCTATTATGTCAACTACATATTCTGAAATCGAATTGGGATGATTTTACTGTAGATTTGTTGTTGGATTTACCCAGGACTTGTCATATGAGTGATACCATATTGGTGATTATGGACCGGTTGACAATGTTTACCCATTTTTTTCTGATTTGAGAGACATTCACCATTAATGATTTGGGTGACCTATATATTTGGGATTTATAAGGTTTTAATGGGTGCCTTAGAGTATTGTTTCAGAAATATATCCCTATTTTAAATTTTATTTTTAAAAAGTTTTATAGATTTCACATAATATTCAGTTATTTTTTACCACTTCCTACCACCAACAGATGGAAAAGGAATTTGAGAAGACTATACATGTGATAGAAGAAATACTAAGATCATTTATCCTAGATTTTGTATGATCCTAGGATAATCACATAGCGCTTGTTGAGTTCTCCTATAACAACAATTATCAGGATACTATTCAAATGGAGCCATATGTGGAACTTTATAGTAGACCATATAGATCACCTTTTGATGTATGGATGACAGAATATCATAATTACTGGGTTTGAGTCTTGCATAATAAATTTAATAGTAATTCTAGTCAATCTGAAACCATGTGGCTATACCCCAGAGCAAATAGAATTCATAAGCCTGTCAACAAAAATGACCTCTCTTGTTTATAGTGTATGACTATGTATTTCATTTTTTATTCGTATTATTGGGTAACTATTATATTCATAAGTATAGAAAGACAGTGCCCAGGTATTTCATATTATTTAATATTGTCAAAAGGATCCATCTGGTATCATATCAATTGTATCTTACACTCTACTATAGTACTATTCATGAAATGTTTAATGTGACATAGGTTTGGTAGTAACACACTAACCCTTTTAATTTTATGGATATTGATGATTTTGAGATTGAGGTCAATGTATTATTTGAGAAGAATCTGATTTTTATTTTGGATCACTGTGAAAAAACTCTTTAGGGTAAGAATGTGCCCTGAGTTTGACTGTTATGGATGCATGATCATGTTCAAGAGTAAACTTGAGGGGAAGATGATATATGAGCCCAGTGGCCCATGATTTTTTATAATAGAGTCTTATTAATGGTGGGAAGTGTATTTTGCGGATTATATGTTATAAATTGGGGATGTTATAAGATCATGACCTCTGTTGAGGTAGTTTTATTAAATTTTTTTAACCTATATTTAAAATAATTTATGGATTTATTTTCCTTAGTATAGGGCAATGTATCATGAGTGTTTTTGGGGTTTGTAACTAGTAAATATAGAAAATTTATTTTAAAAAACATTAAGAATTCTTACGGATAGTCATGAATTATAACCAGGAAGCTTGATTGAGAGGGAGCATGGTTTTTTAAACCATGCAATGACTCTCTAGAAACTGTGAGAATTGGGGAACCCAACATCTAGATAATTTATCATAACATCTGTACATTTTACTAAACCATGAAGGTGGCCTAGAAAATAATGTGAAAATGAGTTTTCCTAGGATAGTGGGGTTCACATGGTTGGATCATGGTTTGACAAACCATGTGGCTAATACATGTTCCTTATTTTAAAGTAGTAAATTTCCCACGTATTTCCATAGGATCATATTATAAAATCATCAGGTTTTCTCCATTATTTCCCTCCAATAATATCTAGGTTCACCCTAATATTATCCTCTTCTTACAACGGTGAATCTCTTTTAATCATAGGCCATTTATGTCACGACCCGTCCCCCGGGGCCCGTGTCCTAACTACCCCAAGCCCGCCTTCCATAGGCCAGGGTCTGGCAACTAGCACCAAGGTGTAAATCCCAATAACTGAGAAGGAAATGACTTTATAAAAGTAAAAAAAACACTATAGAGTACAAGAGGAAGCAATACACTAAGTACAAAAGGAAGTGCTGAAAGGTAAATGGGCCAGAATCAAACCCAATCAAAAGTACAGCTACAACTAAACGAAGTACAATAGAAAAGACAAATAGCTGGAAGAATAGAAGCAGCTCCTAGGTCGTCCACCTCGGATCTTACCTGAAGGGTAGGTATAGATATCACAGCTCCTGGATCGTCCACCATGGATCCTACCTAAAGGGTAGGTACAGATAGCCTCCACAACGGTCTCACTATTAATCCTCCTCCGAGTATCGTCTCGTCGTGAAGTCCACCTCTGGATACTGACTCATCGTGAGGTCCACCTCCGGATACCGTCCAGTCCTCGAACACTCGGCCTCTGTCAGCGTTGTCCGTCATTTGCAACCAACACAACGAGGTTCGGGCATAGCCCGTGCAGGGGTGAGTATAACGATACTTAGTAGGGACCTCGATACCCTCAAGGTCTCACTAAATCCAACAATGATAACCACAAAGAAAGATCTCAATAGATAACCTCTACTTAGGTATATGCCCATATATATACCTAAGTTTTCAAGTAACCCATCTCAATCATGAGGAAACACAAAGGTCATTGACTCAGCTCAAACAATGATTTTCATTATCGAAACCGTAACTGCTGAATAGCTCTGTCTCTCTCGAGTATAGTGATCCTATCACGACTCTGAGGTACTACTCACTAACCTTAGACTGTTGAGGTACTCCTCCTATCGAGTACTGTGGGTCTGCCACCTCACACAGTAGTGCTCCTCCGCCATGGCTCTGCCACCTCACACAGTAGTGCTCCCCCTCATAGCCTACAGAGGTACTCCTCCTATCGATTATCACGGGTCTTCCACCTCTCAAAGTAGTGCTCCTCCTAAATGGGTCTGCCACCTCACAAATTAGTGCTCCCCACTAGGCTATGCAAGTCACTCTGAATCGAATCGGAGAAGCAGTCATCAGGTCTCAGTCAGCTACATTGTCTCCGTACTCTGTACGCTCATCTCCGGGAGGGTCCACTCCAAGAGCTACAGGTAGATACTCCATGTATCTCAAAGTCCCATGAAGAAGTATCACAAAGTACTGCCTCGACATAGGGGTCTCAACGCAACAGACGACGCGTCAATCGGATACCGGGTTTGTGAGTTATCGGCCTTTCCGTTCTAGGGGCCCAGTTAGATTTCGGGTTCAATCCAATCCGGCCACTATCTAACTGCATCCAAACCTTTGGAAAAGTATGCCAAATGTTCCATCTTAACAAGAGTAATCCAACAAAGTTGACGGCACGTCTATCGAACATCTGGAGCTGATGTTATAAGTGTTTCCACTCCGAGGGCCCGGTTGGTTTCATGTTCGAACCAACCTAGTCGCACACAAAGTTCTCTGAAGCCTTTAGTGTAATATACCAAAACGACCATCTCGATCCAAGGATCACATCGCAACTATCAGTGCATCGATTTGAGGTCTGTAGCCCATGTTATGGGCATTTGAATGAAAATAGCCTGAAAATAGAGGGTTCGGGCCCGGTCCGACCCGGCCCGAGACCCCCTGGGTCGGCCCGAACC
Source organism: Viscum album (assembly GCA_963277665.1). NCBI lineage: Eukaryota > Viridiplantae > Streptophyta > Magnoliopsida > Santalales > Viscaceae > Viscum > Viscum album. The sequence goes on from OY728126.1 coordinate 982,427,562, forward strand.
GAGTCGACCCGACCCGGGTCCAGGTCTGGCCCACTAGGGCGCGGCCCGGCCCGGGTGGCGCGGCCCATGTGACCGAGCTATCGCGGAAAGGGGGGGATGACCCCCCTGAATGAAGTCGTGGCCCCCCACGTGGGGCCGCTCCCTTTGACCACTGGGGGTTACGACCCCCGGTCACCCATGGTCTCGCACGGCTGCGGGACCGCCGCCTACCGCCGCGACAGACCCTCCTGGCAGCGCACCGGGCACCGCTGCCTCTCGGTAGTAGGCCGGTGTCGGCCGCCGGCACTGCCATGCCGGCGTGGCGCGTCGATAAGATCTTTTGTGGACCACCGGACACGCTCCACTGGTCCGTTTTCCCTGCGGTCTTTGCTGGAGGTCCTCATGGGATTGGCTCTTCACTACAAAGGGTTTCAAATCACCTCTGCGGCCCGTTCCGTCATCTCCCAACAATCCTCGCACAACGATCAACCAGCGGAGTCTTTGAATCACCCCCGCGGACCGACTCCAGTCGCGGTTTCGTTCGGCCTCAACAGCGTGGCGCGACGGCACCGTGCTTCTTCGTCGTGTTCTTTCTTCTTTTCGTGCGGTGCCCTTGCACAACGCCGCCTTTGATCGAGCCAAAACGAACAAAACATTAAAGGGGGAGGAGATTTGGCCATTTTTGTGTGGTCCAACCTCCTCCCATTATAATCATAACAGGCAGTGAAAGAATGATACGATGAAGGACATGGAAAAATAATATTCACAAACAAGAAATTAACCCCTACCTTAAGGTGTTGTCGAACGAAGGTTTGTCGCGGAAAATGGCGTCACAGAGACTGCGTTGCAGGACAAGGTTCTGTAAGCGTCGTCGGCGTCACGGAGAAGAGAATCGTCAGCGTCACGGTACATGGCGTCGCGTCGTCGATCTCTGAGCATTCGGCGTTCTTTGTCATCCTTCATTGGAGGCCGGCGTTCTTCGTCGGCGAAGATACGTTCTTCGCGTTCTTCAAGGAGGAAGAATGTTCTTCAAGACGTAGAGCAAAACCTCTCACAATCCTTCTCGCACAAAGAAACAAAAACTTAAAGAAATTAGACCGTGTCTTATTTAATTAACTTACACAAGCCACCAATCAATTTGAAATTCAAAATTGAATTCTCAAATTAATTATATTTAACAACTTAAAAAGTTAATTAATTAAGAGAGTTGACTTTTCATTAAAGGGTGGTGTGGGTGAGTTACAAAATTAATGGGGGTTTGTGGAAGGTTAGAGAATTTGAAAAGGTGGGGACTCATGGGGGCCCCACCTCACAAATATCCTCTCATGGGAGGTTATGAGGGTGTGGGCCCCACCAACAACCTCCCCCTTTTAGGATATAACCAACTGAAATAAAAATGTGTGCAACACATTTTTTAATTAATTTAAGGTTAAACTCCAAAATATAACTTCAAACCCGCATAAATTGCAACTGCAGAAAAGGTCTTCTTAAGCAATTATCGGCGCTGCGTGCTCATCGGTGCCCTCGGATTTCGATTCCGAGCACCGGTTCAAAAGTTTGGAAAACCCGCTCATTCGTTCACTGAACGTACCCTATCTAAACATTGGAAAATGATTCCAGGCACATCGGGCCTCAGAATCAGGTCCCGTCAAAAACTGTGTACTCATAAAATTCCAAAGAAATTATGAAAAAAAAAATTCCTTGGAATTTTTGGGTCTTTACATTACTCCCACCTCAGGAATTTACGTCCCCAAAAATATTTAACACAAACTAGGGATAAAAAAGTGGTACTGAGCACGCATTTGATCCTTCCGCTCCCATGTGCTCCTCTAGAGATTCCCGTGCTGCCAACGAAAGCGCACAAGAGGAATCGACCGTTCTCGTAGGACCTGCTCCTGTCGATCCTCAATCTCTACAAGAACCATTCAAAAGTCACCCCATCACTAATTTTCAACTCCCCATGGTCGATGATATGCGTTTGGTCAAGCACGTATCTCCTCAATTGAGATACGTGGTAGTCGTTGTGCCCCTGTTGCAACTGAGGTGGATGGGTCAAGCGGTAACCCCCCTCGCCTACCCTATTGAGGACCTTGAAGGGTCTAATGAAGCACAGAGATAACCTGTCGCCTCAGCCAAATCTCTGTAATTCCACATCGAGGTGAGACCCGTAAGAAAATGTGGTCACCATCCTCGAACTCTAGTGGTCTCTGCCTCCTATCAGCATAAGACTTCTGTTGGCTTTGAGCTGTCCTCATCCCCTCCTGGATGACCAGGACCTTCTCTATCGGGTCCAGGACCATCTCTGGTCCCACAAGAGCTGTTATGATTTCTTTTTTTCCGATAAGAGAAATCATGTCTCATCCCCTGGATGAACCACGTTCTTTTCCTAATTAAGTCAATTCGGACATTAATTGTGCATTCATGTCATGGATGACGTCGTAAGGCCTCAACGTTACTACCAAGAGATTCAACTGTCACTCTCACCTCTAAGGGTCAAGTCACACTGTCGACATTAGCATGAGGTAACTGGGTCTCCTCCAGTTGGAATCTCGAAAGTGATGGTCATGTCAACAGTTTTAACCGGAACCCCTTAGTACACAAAAAGAAAGGAAGAAAATGTCTCAAAGGTAAGTGTCTTTTATTGTTGCAGCTCACAGTACAAAGACACAAATGTAACAACAACATGGAACTAGATGTACAAGGGACAAAAAAAGTATCCACTAGTTCCGCTCTTTTCCACCTTCTTCCAGAGCTCTATCGCCTTGTCCACTGCTTAGCTGTTTCTCAAGCACCCGCCGCTGCTTCTGTCTTGGTGGCTCCTTCAAAGCTTGAGGATCAACTGGGCGGGGGGTCAGACAGTCACGTGTCAGGTGACCCTTCCTACCACATTCATAATACTTACTTCTCTTCATATAGTAGGCTCTGGTCCTCTTGGACCTCTGCATCATCTGTCTACTACCTACAGATGACTCGGCTACTGATGTAAAATCATGTAGCAAAGCCAGCAGCTCCTGAACACGCTCGGGGTGTAGAGCCACTGGTACAAAATCCACCCTGAAAAAGCTCTCAAAGTCTCCCCATGTGAAGGTCATATCATCGCTAAACTGGAGCATCCGGCTCCACCATCTGCCTGCTGCTCCCTAAAGGAGGATAGCAACAAAGATCACCATGAAGTCCGCTGGTGTACCCACTATCTTGAAGACTCTCACCACAGCCTCCAGCCAATCCTCAGCCGCCTGTGGGTCCGTATCTCCCCGGAACCTAGGTGGCCACTAGTGATGGAACTTGTGCAGCGTGCTCAAGCGGTGTGCATCGCCTGCGGTTGGGGATGGTGGCATCGGTGGCCCAACGTATGGTAGTACCGTTGGGGCCTCCGCTGGTGCCTCAACTATAAGAGGGCCATGTACCAAAGCCTCATCGCTTGGAAGGCTGTCAGTACGTATATCTCTTGGGGTTATAGCTGATCGTCCGTGATAAGGCATCCTGAAAGAAATAGACGTGACATGGTCAAACGATTTATACCTGGTGAGCTGACCTAGTTTGATATGACTTAAAAAAAACTTTTGGAAACACACATGCAATCTGTGTTTTCGTGCACAAAGTCAGAAATAAGTTGTCAGGGTCCTGGTGTATGGATACGTCGGCCGCCCGCTCCAACAATGGACTCCCTGAACTGAAAACCACAGTTGGTACCCTTAACACAATTTCTTCACATAATGATAAAAATCGGAGTTATAAGTTCTGCGGTAGAACTGACTCCTCTGATACCAATTTGTCAAGACCCGTCCCCCGGGGCCTGTGTCGTAACTACCCCAAGCCCACCTTCCATAGGCCAGGGGTTGGAGACTAGCACCAAGGCGTAAATCCCGATAACAGGGAAGGCATTTCCTTTATAAAAGTTAACAAAACACCACAGAGTACAAGCGGAAGCAATACACTAAGTACAAAAGGAAGTTCTGAAAAGTAAATGGGCCAGAATACAAACCCAATCGAAAGTACAACTACAACTGAACGAAGTACAACAGAAAAGACAAACAACTGGAAGAATAGAAGCATCTCCTAGGTTGTCCACCTCGTATCCTACTTGAAGGGTAGGTACAGATAGCGCAGCTCCTATATCATCCACCACAGATCCTACCAGAAGGGTAGGTACAGATAGCCTCCACAACGCTCTGGCCTGTCAACATCCTCCGACTATCGTCTCCTTGTGAATTCCACCTCCGGATACTGACTCTTCGTGAGGTCCACCTCTGGGTACTTTCCAGTCCTCGAACACTCGGCCTCTGTTAGTGTTGTCCGTCGCCTGCAACCAACACAACAAGGTGTGGGCTTATCCCGTGCAGGGGTGAGTATAACGATACTCAGTAGGGACCCCGAGACCCTCAAGGTCTCACTACATCCAACAAGGATAACCACAAAGAAATATCTCAATAGATAACCTCAACTTAGTTATATTCCCATACATATACCTATGTTATCAAGTTACCCATCTCAATCATGAGGAAACACAAAGGTCATTGACTTAGCTGAAACCAGTATTTTCATTATCGAAACCGTAACTGCTGAAGAGATTCGTCTTTGTCGAGTATAGTAATCCTGTCACGACTCCGAGGTACTGCTCACTAACCTTAGACTGCTGAGGTACTCCTCCTGTCGAGTACTGCGGGTCTACCACCTCACACAGTAGTGCTTCTCCACCACGGGTATGCCACCTCACACAGTAGTGCTCCCCCTCATAGCCTACAGAGGTACTCCTCCTGTCGAGTACCACGGGTCATCCACCTAACAATGTAGTGCTCCTCTGCCATGGGTCTACCACCTCACAATGTAGTTCTCCCCACTGGGCTTTGCAAGTCACTCTGAATCGAATCAGACAAGCAGTCATCAGGTCTCAGCCAGCTACACGGTCTACGTACTCCGTACGCTCGTCTCCGGGAGGGTCCGCTCCACGAGATAAAAGTCGATACTTCATGTATCTCAAAGTCCCACGAATAAGTATCCCAAAGGACCGCCTTGACATAGGGGTCTCAACGCAACAGACGGAACGTCAATCGGACGCCCGGTCTGTGAGTTATCATCTTTTCCGTTCAAGGGGCCCGGTTGGATTTCGGGTTCAATCCAACTCCGCCATTATCAAACTGCGTCCAAACCTTAGGCGAAGTATTCCAAAAGTTCCGTCTCAACAATAGGAATCCAAAAAGGTCAATGGCACATCTATCGGACATCCGGAGCTCATGTTATAAGTGTTTCCTCTCGAAGGGCCCGATAGGTTTCGTGTTCGAACCAACCCATATGTACCCAAAGTTCTCTTAAACCATGAGTGTAATATACCAAAACGAATCTCTCAATCCAAGGATCGCATCGCAACTGTCATTGCGTTGATGAGAGGTCTGTATCCCATGTTATGTGAATTTGAACAAAAACTGCCCGAAAATTCGGGGTTCGGGCCCGGTCCGACCCGACCCAAGACCCCCTGGGCCGGCCCGAACCGGGTCGACCCGACCTGGGTCTGGGTCTGGCCCACTAGGTTGTGGCCCGGCCTGGCTAGCGCGGCCCAGCCCGGCGCGGCTCGACCTAGCCTGGGCGGCCCGGCACGACCTGGGCGGGCGTGGCCCGTGTGGCCGACAGCTCGGCTCGGCCGAGCTGTCGCGGAACGGGGGGGGGGTGGGGGGTGCTGCCCCCCTGATTGAAGCCGCAACACCCCACATGTGGGATGCTCCCTTTGACCACCAGGGGTTACGACCCCCAGTCTCCCCTGGTCCCGTGCGGCCACGAGACCGATGCCTGCCGCCGCGGCTTCAGCAGCGGCAGAATCTCTTGGCGGCGCACCGGGCGCCGCCGCCGGTGCCGCCATGCTGGCATGGCGCGCCGGTAGGATCTTTCGTAAACCACCAGACACGCTCTGGTGGTCTGTTTTGCCTGAGTTCTTCGCCGACGGTCCACCCGGGATCGACTCTTCACTGCGAAGGGTTTCAAATCGCCTATGCGGCCCGTTCCATCATTTCCTGAGAATCCGCGCACAACGATCAACCAGCGGAGTCTTTGAATTGCCCCTGCAGCCCGACTCCGACTGTGGTTTCTTTTGGCCTCAACGGCACGGCGCGACGGCACCGCACTTCTTCGTCACGTTCTTTCTTATTTCCGCGGGGTTCTGTTGCACCACGCCGCCTTTGTTCGAGCCGCAACGAACAAAACATCAAAGGAGGAGGAGTGTCAGTCATGTTCGTGCGGTCCGACTCCTCCCGTTATAATGATAACAGGCATCGCAAGAATGATACGATGAAAGGAAAGGAAAAAAATATTTACAAACAAGAAATTAACCCCTACCTCAAGGTGTTTTCGAACGAAGGTTTTTTTGTGGAAAACGGCGTCGCGGAGATGGCATCACGAGACAAGGTTCTGTAACCGTCATCGGCATCACGGAGAAGAGAATAATCGGTGTCGTGGTACACGGTGTCGCGTTGTCGATCTCCAAGGATTCGGCTTTCTTCTTCGTCCATCGTCGGAGGCCAGCGTTCTTCATCGGCGACGGTACGTTCTTCACATTCTTCAAGGAGGAAGAACGTTTTTTCAGGACTTAGAGCAAAACCTCTCCCAATCCTTCTCGCACAACGAAACTAAAACTTATTTAAATAAAACCTTGTATTATTTAATTAACTTCCGCAAGCCACCAATCAATTCGAAATTCAAAATTGAATTCTCGAATTAATTATATTGAACAACTTATATAGTTAATTAATTAAGAGAGTTGAATTTTCATTAAAGGGGGGTGCGGGTGAGTTACAAAATTAATGGGGGGTTTGTGAAAGGTTAGAGAATTTAAAAAGGTGGGGACTCATGTGGGACCCACCTCACAAATATCCTCTCATGGGAGGTTATGTGGTTGTGGGCCCCACCAACAACATCCCCCTTGTAGGATACAACCAACTCAAATAAAAATGTGTGCAACAAAATTTTTATTTCTTTTAAGGTTAAACTCTAAAATATAACATCAAACCCACATAAATTGCAACTGCAAAAAAGGTGTTCTTAAGCAATTAACGGCACTGCAAGTTCATCGGTGCCCTCAGATTTCGATTCCAAGCATCGGTTCAATAGTTAATAAAAACTGCTCGTTTGTTCATTGAACGTACCAGAGATAAACTTTAGAAAATGATTCCGGGCACACCGGGCCTCGGAATCAGGTGCCGTCAGAAACTGCGTACTCATAGAATTCCAAAGAAATTAAGAAAAAAAATTTCCTTGAAATTTCCAGGTATTTACAATTTAGAACATTTTTTCTTGTTATTGTAATCCCCAAGTAAGTATTTGATTCTATTTTCTTCCATTATTTAAATGTTTACCTACTTAGTTTTACCTCATTATTTATATATCATATGCTCTATTTCCAAGGTTATTGTTAGATTTTTTTTGTACTTCTTTTTTATCATGATTAAATTCTTGAGTTTGGAATAGTGGATGTTTAAGAACATAAGGAAGGTGGTTTAAGATCTTTTTCCCACAGTATTGATATTTTATTTAAAGTGTATGTAGTATGTGCAATAGTGCTGACATAATTCACATTTTCATACTTGATTAAGATAATATTTATGACCTAAATTGATTTCTTATACCTTCTATGTATCCCATCGAGTCCATTGGTGATGATGAAACCATACCTATGACCAAATATGTGGTGATCCAAATCATTGGTAATGGTAAGGTGGGGTTTTAAATAGTGAAATAGTTGGTTTATAAGATTAAACCAATGTGTCATTGATGGTTGTCCTGATAGAATTAAAGAAGGGGATACTTGTAATAATATAGGAATTAAATGTTTTTATGACATGTTATGAGGATTTCATATTTTAATTATGAAATTATGTTTAAAGGTGTTGATTATGACATAGCTTAGTGAATAATGAATGTTGAAATATAATATCCTTGTTTTCTTAATGCGTTAAAAGGTAAAATTTTCTAAACCATTGTAATTGGAAAATGATGGATTGGTTTAGGTGACATATTAATGAAATAGAAAAATATAGTATTGTATATGGTTTAGGATATCAAACCAATGCTCTACATCCTTGAGTAAGGTGTGGGACATATGCTATAGGTACTGATAGTATTCTGTATGGTTTATGATGTTGGAATAATGCTATGCATCCATGGTTTAAGTGACATAATAACACTATAGGAACCAATATTATATTTTTTATATGATTTAGGTTTCATATTGACTCCCTATTCACCAAAAATATTTATATATAGTCTAGGTGTCTAGATGACGCTCTATGAACCAATATTAAGTAAAAATGGTATGGTTACCTTAAAAATTATTCTATGTACCAAGAGATAAATAATTATAGAAAAAATTTATTTTTCAAAAATTATCTATCACCCTATGTTATATTGATCATACAACCACATTTTCTCGAAGCAAGTTTGGTCAGCATGGGTGCCGCTTTAGATCCTAGGGGCCAAATGATTAATAAATAATGGATTATTATAAAAATGTATTTTCATTTATTACCTTGTATATTATTACAATTTACATCTTTATATACAATTTCTTTAACTAGTTATTTCTTTAGATTCCGCTTTTAGTATACTACGGAGTTGTACACACACCCAGCTCGAGTCGTTGTTGGTTCTAGAGCAGACTTCATGGTTATAGGTTTAGAAAAGTGTAAAGGCCCAGTGATAGATGGTTAATTTGAGACTTATGGGATGGATCTTGGTTAATGGGACCATTATAACTATCTAGGACAATTTTGTGGATTTACATATGGTGTCTTTATTTTAGTTTTTTTATCCCATGAGTCTATCGTGACATGACATGTTAATTTTATTGGCTTTCTAGTAGTTACCCAGTTTTGAAAATTTGTAATATAATGCATGGTTAACTACTGGTTATTACTTATTAGTATTTTTATTATTGTTTTACTTTGATAAAGTGGGTATAGTATCCCCACATTCCTCCATAGACCATCACTACTATTCGGCAACCTCTAACAGAATGGAAGGTCTAATCGAATACATGTGTAAAAATGGTTCGGGTACTTTTGGGAACGATCTAGGTTGATATGTTATCAATATTATCAAATGTTACTATGGATAAGGGACATAACTATTATTCTCAATAAAGATATTAAATTAATATCTAAGGTGTCTCAAATTATCATGATAGAAATGGTAACTAAATTGTATTATAAAAGAAGAAATCAAGGATTGTTGATTTTTGTTGGTGTTTTTGGAATATTGGTCATCATGATAATGAATTTTGGAATAAATTTTCAATGCATTATTATTTTAGAAGGTCATTATTAATGGGGAGTAGATCTACTTTGAAGATAAATATTACCGAACTAAATAATGGTACGTAGATAAAGATGAATCTATCTATCCAGAGAAGACCAGGGTGTCTTGAATATTATTGTGATTATTGGAGTATAAGTTTTCAAAATTATGATGAATGTTGGTATATACCAACTATGAAATATAAATATATTAACAAGAATAAAATACCACACCAAATATAGAATATAATAGTATAAGAAGATATGTCTTCATTAGGGTATAAGTAGTATAAGAAAGATAAGATAACTGTGAAGAAGACAATCCCCAAGAAGAATTTTGAAATGGATTCTATATATAAGAAAATATTTTTCTACTATGATATGAAGGGACAAATCATCAGACTTTTAAAATATTCCTTGAATTTAAATATTAGTGGAAGTAAGATAATGCAGATAAGTGAATCAATATTAGAAAAAAATAAAAGGATTTATTTGGTGCATGAAATACATGTTGATAAAAATGAACTTCAGTAGATTTTTTCAATGAATTATTAATAAAATGTTTCCAAAAAAGTTATGTTAAAAGTGAAATATTTCTGAACATGATGCTAGAAAATGCATGATGTGGATTCTTTAATAAGAGCATTTATTGAAGAATTGAAGAATTGAAGAAAATCACTGTTGAATCCTTGTGATAAGAATATAATTAAAAAAGTATTATTTTACACAAAAGAAGAAAATTGAGAATATTCCAAAAGAATTTTTAATCATATGTCCCAATGAGAATTAATTGGATAATATGTTAGATATGAATAAATTAACGAAAGTGAATTTTTTGATAATGGGAAGAAAACTTTTCCATCTATTATTAAAGATGGAGATATAAATAATTCCTTATTATCGTTAAATTATAAAATATAAAAAATAAAATAAGTGGAACCATGTTTATTTTTCATATGTATATATTTGAATTAAAATGGGTTTCTTAGTCAAGATATAAATTTCATCCCTGATACTCTAACTGAAAATAAATTAAGAATCACCTAATTCCCATGTATATTTTGTATTTTTATATGATAAGGGAATTAAATTTGAGGTATATATCAGGGGGGGAACTAATGAAATTAATGATATAGAAAATTTTATGGAATCTAGGATGATATCCATCAGGATTAATTTATTTAAATTGGTGTTAAGTTTTCCTCTTAAAATACTACAATTGTTTCAAAATTGTTCTTGCAGTTCATTATTGAAGGAAACAAAGTATGATAAATAAGATTTATAGTGTTTATTTTTATATTTAAATGAGTATTTAAATAACATAACTATATCTTAATTGTTATCAAAATATATTAATTAGCATCACGTCAATATTTTAATTTCCAGTAAGGGATGTATATGTTGATTTCAAATTTTTATGTTTTTAAAATTAATGCTTGTCATTGAAGAATTATGTTCTACAGTATTTATATAAAAAATAATTCTGAATTGGAAGGGTTTACAATTAATATTTAATAAAAAAGTAAAATGTACTAAAAAGGGCTAATAAATTATTGTACGTGAGTTTTTTAGTCTATTTTTATATGTATGCATGAAATCTATTGAACATATTTTGTACATAGCCTAAAAAGGTTTTAGTTCTGGTATCACAATCTTAATATTTGTTGATATTTTTTTTATATTGATTGATCACTCTTGTTTTCTACATTATGTCAGCTCACATAAACATTTATTGGATTAACTTATGACTCATTGATTTTAGAAAAGTGGTTCTTTACATCAATCAACAAGAGTAATTTTTTTATATTTATGTTACTTATGAAATGAGTATATTAAAAGAGAGAATATAAATAGCTCATTTGTTTAAGACTAAGTTGAGTAGAATTACCTTTTCCTTATACATTTGCATATATTTTCAATAAGAGAGAAAAATATTTGAAATTAGAATGGAATTTTTCATTGAAAAAAAATCGAAAGGGGGATATTGATAGACCCATGTGGAATGAAATAGTTATGGATTTGTTTTTTGAATTTGTGTTTATTGGGAATTAGTTTGTATGATTGAAAGTCAACATGAAATAGATTTAATTATGAAGTTACTCGCATTAGAACATTTTTGGTGAATTATTTATACTTTGGAAAAGAAGTTTTGACATAAATAAATTCTTCTTAGTAAGAAGAAATTTTTTTTTGATTATTTTTAAACTGGTCTTAATTTTTAAGAAAATTTCTAATTGCATTTGCAGAATTCAAATTATATTCTACAAATATTAATGTGAATGAGATTAAATGTTTAATTAAGATATTTTGAGAAGTAAAATTTTCTAAGAATGATGTTTTGTAATTTACTAAATTCCAAACATCAAAAAGGTGACTGGAAATATATATGTTAATAATTGTATCATGGAATTTTATGTAATGAATTTCATTGAATGGGATTGCATTTTTTCCATCACCTTTATTATCCAGTTTTAAAAAATGTCAACCAATAACCAAAAATAGGACCAGTGAAACTATTCATAGGTGGTAAAGTAGATCAAAAATGTCTAGAACCATGGAATCAGATAATAGCTATGCAAGGTTCTTAAATAGGAAGGTGGGTGTGCATATTTTAGTGCATGCAAGAGGCAGATACTTTTCCATGGAGAGAAAACAAATAAGTCAGGAAGTGGCTTCTATAGAGGACCCAATTACTCACATTTTTTGAGTCACTGATATTTTATGGTTTATTAATATGATCCATAACAATTACTTAATCCAGGTGGGATTCAACTATTCCATGTAAAATAATCTTTTTAAAAAGATACATAAGGAGTTCCAGTTGTACAATGAGATCAATCCTTATAGTCAGATCACCAATGGGATCATCTTCAACCTAAATCCCTACTCGAGGGTTTCTTATATATGATAAGGATCAAAGACATAGTTCCTATAATCCATATAGGCTCAAAAAGAAAATAAGGTTAATCAATATTATTTCATGAGATGATTTCCATGGGTATACTGAGTTCATCAATGAAATGTGTTATGAAATATAAGTCCATGTTGAAGTCATAGAATATTTGATGCCACTAGTGTTATCCATACAAAGGATTACTTGTTTTTCAATATGTGACCGCATAATAGAATATTCTTACCACTAAAGGAGAATAATTCAATTTTTGTATCACTAGTAGAAAAATTTACATACAATGTGAAGGTAGATACATTTTGTGAAGATTGATATTTTCTAAATCTGAGTAGTATGATATGAGTCTATGCACATAGTGTTTGACATGGTGGTGTACATTAGTGGTAATCATCTATTAATACCCATGGTTTAGATCACTTTTAGGTGAAATTATTGGAATAACTATGAGACATATCCCATATCCAAAATAGAGTCTTGAATGAGCTCTGCATTCATGTGAAGATTATGACAATCATTATGCAATTCCATAGCCTATGTGATCTCATGATGTTTGATAGTATTTGGGGGTTTAGGCTTGGGTAAAAATACATTAACCATGTTTCTCAAATAAATGCTTATAAGATACGAAAATTTGATATTTTTTTGATTTATGTGAACTTTATGTGAAGTGTTTTACATACTCATAAATTCACAGATAATAGAGTTACACAAACCCTAGTTTGTTTGAGAAAATATAGGGCTTCGGAATAAATCATGAAATTTTATACAGGCATAAAGTTAGTTTCATATACATATTGTAAATTTGTTTTGTGAGATAGGATTGTCATTAAGAATAACTGACATAGACTATATGAAGATCCTGAATAATTCTTATATGAATATATTTTGATGTATGTGAAACAATGAAATAATATTGTGTGTTTTTATAATCCATATAAAGGTGTTCTTCCTGATACATTCATTAAAATATTATGACAACTAAATGAATACATGAGCTTGAGTTCCCATAATTAATTGTTTTTGAATCATAATAAATAATAAATATTTAAAATCAATGCGTGTAAGTTTTAAGTGTGCCAACTATAGTGAAGAAGATAATACCATAAATAAAATATTATATACATGATGAAAATCTAATATATATGTATATGACCTGATCAACATAGTATAAACATTATTTTCATGATTAGGGTCATAAGAATAATTTATTTCTGAGTGAATTGGATGTTTAATCATCCATTTATTTAGAAAATCTAGGAATAATACAACATATAGTGTATTTAATAACTTCAAAATATTCATTACGATAATTCAATGAGTAGAAGTATAAGTGATATATTCTACTTAGTCATCAGAGTAGTGGGAAAACCAACATATATTTTTGGTCATTATATTTAGTTACAAATTATTCCTTTCTATGGAATTTAGAATGTACAAAAATTGATCATCATAGTGTCTCAAAGTGGATGATAATATTTGTATTATAGAATTATATTAATGTTTGGGTGTTATTTCTAACTGTGTTGGTGTTATGATTGTGTAAACTAGTGGGATTCCCATATAAAGGACACTAAATAACACTGATTGGGTGCTATTATAACTTAAGATACTTTTGATATCATTATATCAGGGTTCTAAGATAATATATTCCCAACCCACTATAATTGATTAAAATATTATTAGGTAAGAATCTAAGTCTTAAACTTGACCTGAACATAGCAAGGATGTAGTCTCCCATTGTGGGGGTAAAACCTTTATAAATAAATTTTTCTATGCTTTATTTACATATTTTTTTACATCTGGTATGATTTTATTTGTTAAAAAGGATGATCAATTCATCCTAATAGGTGTAGAGGTTTGAATTTTAAAGGGGGGAAAAGGTGAAAGAACATAAATTAGTAAAACATATGTACACAAATTCCCCACCCCCCACTCATCATACCTTCCTCATCCTCTAGGAATATCAATTAGTATCAAATAAAAGGTTCAACATTATAATAGATCTACCATACTTTCCCAGTTTTTTTATCAGATATATGTAAAGTACATATTTTAATTTGAAGAAGTACTCGATTTTACCTAGGTGAAAAATTAAGTTCTTATCTTTATCTATACTAGAAAGGTGTTTTACACATAAACATTGAATAATAGTTTGAATAACAATATACACCATAATATGAAATAAGTCAAAGTGGCAGTCTATCAATAGTATATATTAAATCAGTTAATAATTATCCCTTTGATTCTTCAAACTCAGTTTGTGTTGAACTAGATTTTATTAAATCACATAATGATTTTGATTCATAAGTAAATTATTATCTAAATAGTGTTCTTATCAAGGTTTTCACTAACATATTTGAGTTCATTAAAGGGATATACGAGTAAAAGTCACAACTGCAAGAGGAAACTGAAGTTATAGAGAAAGCTTTAGCTAAGAAGTTTTAAAGATGAAAACATCTCACACAACTTGTTGAAGATAAAGGAGAAACTATATTAATTTAAAATATACATATTTCCTATGTTAAATAAGAGTTGAAAATAAATTTGTGTGACAATATAGTAACTGAAAAGGTACTTACTGGTATGATCCATAAAATTGAATAATATCATAAAGCAACAATGAATTTCAAAAATTCTCTATAGGAAATAAAAGATAAGGAAGATACATTAAGTTATATAAAGAAATATTCACCTTGGATTAAGAATAAAAATAATATGTTTCTTTTCTTTTTAATAATAGATTCAAAAAATAAATGATGGTGTAAATATAAATCTAACCAAATTGACAATGAGATTGACTTTTTGGAGGAAAAACTTATCCAAATTCAAACTACCAAAACTTTCTTAGATTTTACTCTGGATCCTCATCAAAAAAATAATCTTATAACCAAACAAATCTCTCTTCTCTCCATTAAATATAATAATCAAAAAAAGAAATTCAAAAATAAATGTCTTACATATAGGAAAAAAATACATAATTCTATAACTCTATTCAAAAAAATAAGAATCTTTATAGACCTCTCACCTTTATAAGAGATGGGGATAACCTTATTGATACTATGAATAGTATTTATATTCATATCATCTCTTTATTTAAAAATATTTTCAATGGACCTAATATCAAAAAATACATTTTCTCTAATGTCATTCAAGTCATTTTTAATGATGAGGAGAAAAATATTCTCACAAGTATCCATTTTGATAATGAGATCAAGGTTAATGTCTTTATCTTAAACCCAGACAGTGCTCCTGGGCCTAATGGTTTCTTTCAAAATTATTGGGATGTTATGCAACCTGATTTTTGCAGGGTGGTTAAAAATTTCATTAACAATGGGATTCTTCCTCATGGTATTAATTCCCAATTTCTTTCTTTTATCCATAAGGTTGATAATTCCTCTGATATTCATCTCTTCATACCTATTTTTCTTATCAACACCTTCTATAAAATTATCACTAACCTCCTTTCCAATAGACTTGTAACTATGGCTAATAAAATTGTCTCTTGGAAAAAATTTCGTTTTTTCAAGGGTAAAACCATTACAGACTGCATCTACCTTGCCTTTGAATGTGTTATCCTCTTAAAGAATACTAAAAAGGGAGGCAATGTTTCTATAAAACATGACATCATAAAGCCCTTTGATACTATTTACTGGAGATTTATCTTTAATGTACTTAAAGGTTTTGGTTTTTATAATCTTTTTATCAGTATAATTAAAACTATTTTACACTCGGATCACATATCCATTATTATTAATGGAACTCCTGAGGGTTATTTTAACAACACCAAGGGTGTTAGTTAAGGTGATCCTCTATTTAATATTATTTTCTTTATTGTGGAGGATTATTGAAGACAAATGATCATGTATCTTATGGAGTAGGGAAAGCTTAATCCTATCCATGAGTCTAGGAATCTGGTTGTCCCCACTCACCTCATCTATGTGGATGGTATCATTATTTTCTTACAAGTAAGTAAAATAAATATTTGAAATATTAAGGGTGATCTTTCACATTATGAATAGATCTCTATTCAATCCATTAATATGAAAAATTATTTTATGTTCTTTGGAAAAAGGATTCCTTATAAAATAAATTTCAACATAATTAATGAATTGGGCCTAAAATATGGATCCATCCCTTTCACCTAACTTGGTGTTCCCATTTTTTGTTGTAGACTATAAATAGTTACTTTTCTAAAATTTTTGATGAAATTCAAAGTAAACAATATTATTATAATGGTAAATCTATTTTGATGGATGGTAGAATTTTCCTTGTCAAATCCACTATTGTTTCAAAAATGGTCTACTCTTTAATGGTTTACAAATTGACTATTGGGACCCTAAAAAAATAAATTGCATCAAAAAATACTTTGTTTGGAGTGGAATTACTCTCGAAATAAAATTATTGATTGACCCTTGGTTTGCCTTTTGTGAAAACTTATATAATGTCAGTCTCAGAATAAAATACCTTAAACTATTTAATGATTCCTTATAAGCCAGTCTTACTTAAAATTTATTTCATAGTGACTATATACCTCTTTTTTTCCTAAAAAAAGATTTCTTGACTATATAAAGGAAGGGGATTTGAATTTTATGGAGTCCTCTATCTGGTTATCCATTAATAAATATTTCTCCAACATTATGTCTAACTCTATGATAGATGTTCAATAACTATTTTTCTATGAATTTTTGGTTTGACAACTAGACTATAACTCCGTTGATTTCTATGGTTGACCCCAATAATTTACCAAAGAACATTTATGTTTCAATTTAATATGTTCTAAATTATCAGTATTATGATATTCTTGATAGCATTAAACATGTCATTGATAATTACACTTTTTATAATTCTGACGATTTTTTAATTTAGGAACTTCTTCACAATGGCATAGTTGGCTCTAAAACTTTTTACAATCAGTATTTTAGAAATTATGATAGTGATTTTTCTTAGCATAAAATTTTTTATAACTCATGGACAAGAACTTTGAGACTCACTCTTGTTTTAGGGAATTTGTCACAATCAGGTCCCCACTAATATATGTCTCTAATCCTTAGGGATCCAACTTTTCTCTAAATAAAGTCTATGAAATCAGTATAGAGAAGGAACTAACAATATTTTTAATTAATGTGATACTACTAAAACACATTGTAATTATGTTCTTGATGTCTTTGATTATAGATGGTTACTTCTTGACTCAATCAGCTCTCAACATCATCATTTTGATGCTACAAACGACTCTATGCATATCAAGAACTTTTTTTGGTCGATGCTATTACGCTTCTTCTTATGATTTTGTATGATATAAATTATCTTTTAAATTATAATAACTATTTTAGTATACATATAGGATGTCTGAGGATCCTTGATACCATCATTGATGTTGTATCGATCTTTCAGGGACACTATAATAACTTTGTATCTGGTTTCATAATCTTGCGGTGCCTCGGTGTTATGGAAATTTACTATCAACCTTGAATCAGTTTGAAGGAATTATAGAAAACACCTCCCCAAAATTTGGATCAAATTTTAGGATTATGTAGCCTCTAAAAGAACTGGTACCCTCAAGTTGTGGAGTAGTGTACATGAACCACCTTGGGAAGTTGTTAAGTTTCTTCTATAGCACCTGTAGACTTACATCACATTTGGAGGTGGAAATATTGAGTGTTATTCATGAAATAACCTTTATAAGTAAAAAAGGTTGGAATAAAATTTGTATTGAGAGTGATTCAACCACCATAGTGAAATATCTTCGCAATGGTGTGGTACATCTTTTGTGGCCACTCAAAACTCGATGGATGGTGTGCCTTCACTCACTCATGGAGATCAACAATATTATCACACATGAATTTTTACAAGCGAACATGATTGGGGATGGGCATTCCAAAAATGGGTTGAAACTCATTATCACTTGTTCATATGACCTCCCTTTATATCTTCTTCCCCTTTATGAAAATATTGCAAAAAATCCCACCTTACACACTTGTGTAATTTTTATTTTATTTAATAAACATTCCATTGTTTTTGGACCAAGGCACCACCCACTATAAAAAAATAAAATATTTAGTAAAATTAAAGATTAATTACAAAGGTATATTTTTGAAAAGTATGTGATTAAGAAATTTTTTACTAATGTGATCAATTCATTAAAGTAACTACATAAAACCACAATGATTATTAAAGAATCCTATAAATAGGTTAAAGAAAATTGGATTAATGAGTAGCATAATTCATTATTAGAGGAAAATAAACTTTATGAAGATCATATTTACAAAATAAATACTAAGTGGGAAGAATAATTTAAATTAGTTAAAGATGATAAAATTAATCTCTACCTAAAGTGTCTTAATTTGTAATTCAAATTGAAAAATTAAGAAGGGACACGAGTTTCAACATCCCAAGAAACTTAGAATAGAAGGGATTCCTACCTTAATTATAAAAAGTGACTTAATTATGAGGAGGATAATTCTTGTGGTAATAAGATCTTGAGATTATATAAATATAAATCTAATATAGGACCATTGAAGAATGTAACCATTTTTATTATAAATTGTTTTACACTAATGATATTTCATCTTGTATTAGAGGATAAAAAATAAATATGTGACATGTATTGGTGAATAATACTAATGAAAATCCCACCATATCATAAAAGGTGAATTTGAAGAAGAAAATTAATTGTTATTACCCATAAAAATCTCAAATAAAGAACTATTCTTCCCAAACACAATAATATGTCTAAGACAACCAAAATTTATAAATGAAGAAAAATCTATATTTTATAAACTTTCGGTATTTTTGGAAGTTTTGGAATCATGAAATTGATTATTTACATAATATTTCAACACATGATGAATATAAAAGGCCATTATTAAGGGTGAGTAGATATATTGTTAATATAAATCATGTAGAACTGAATAATCATACAAAGATAAAAAATTGTCCACTAAAAAAGAGAATATTTTGGGGTCTTAAATATTTTTGGGATTATTTCAATAGATTTTTTCATTGTTATGATGAGTGTTGGAATATATCAACCTTGCACTATGAATATGTTGATGAGAATAAAACGCTATAACAAATGCAGAAGCCCATAATATAAGAATATAGGTATCCCATGGTGTATAAAGACAAGAATATAGTAATGAATATTATGTATTAGGCTACACCCAATAAGAATACTAAAAATGATACTATATCAATGAAAAGTGGTTTTTTTGTAGTAAGGGCCACATCATGTATCCATTCAAAAAGGCCATGAATATCATTGTTAGTGAATGAAATATAAAGTATAAAAGTAAATAAATATTATAATGAAATAAAATTATTGATTTTCTGTTTGTAATCCATTATAAAAAGTCAAATTACAATTGAGTTTTTCTAAAAATGATACCTTGAATGTCGTAAATAAGTTGTGTGGAGGGTGAAAAATATCCATACATGAAGCTGATAAATGTATGACATGGATTCCTATATAGGATTTATTATTGAATAAAAAAATAAAATAAGTAGTGACTTCTTTATTATATGAATATTTTCACAAAGAAGGACCCTATACACAAGAATAAAATTGATCATATTCCAAAAACAATTAATCATTTGGCCAAATAAGATAAAATTTGAAAAGAAGTTGGAGAAGGAACATTATAGGAAAGATAATTTCATGTTATTATGAAGAATAACATTACATCTAAGATAAAATCTAGAGAGATCAAAAATCACATGCTTCCCATTTAAATATGTTATTTACCCATTCATTATTGACTTCTATTTTTTTCCAAGGTTTTCAATTTTATAAAATTTTAGAAACCATGTCAAACTAATCCAAAACCCCATGTGATAAACAATGGAATGATTTCCCATATGAAATTTCTAATGAAATGTGATATATAATTCAAAAAATCATTGTGAAACTAACCCAATCATCCGAGTTTATGAAAAATAACCTAAACCTTGTAAAATACCAACCCTCACCCGAGTGATAGAAATTAGACATTGAATTATTTATGATACAATAACCACTAACATTTAATGGATCTTTTGATCCACTAATTATGGGATACTAGATTAACTAAATGAAAAATATATTTTCCTCTATTTATTATTCTAATCAAGATAAAGATACTCTTTTCATATACTTTTAAGAAGGGGAAGTTGATCATGGAGTACATTGACCAAGAATAAAAAGAAAATGGATGAAGATGGTGTAATGGATTTGGAATACATTGAAAAAAGTTATTAAAAAATATTTCCCTTCAACTATTTATACCAAGATATAGAGAGAACTTATATATCTCATGAAAAAAGAAATTATATTATTCCATCTTATGAAGTGAATTTCATAAGGCTTTCAAGGTATGCCTCTAATTTTTCTATAAGACATGATAGTAAAAAAATATATATTATTTAGTAGACTGAAACCATATATTTTAAAATATTTAGAAATATAAGAATTCAGAAGTTATGAAGAAGTGTTTTGGTATGATATCAACGTTAGGGAATGGTAGCTTGGATGCAGAGACAAGAAATTAAATATTTATTTTAAAGTTATAGGAAAAAATAATAAATGAGGAAAGAATATTCAACCACTCACATGTCAAATATATGGAAATAAACACCATGAAAATTTCATTAAAGGAACATGGAAATTTTTCAAGTGTGTAAAATAGGGGAATTACGATCAAGAATTCTTAAGTCACATGAAAATACAATAGTATGCAATAGAAAAAAGGAAGGAAAAATTAATACATTAAAAATGGTTTAATTCTTCAATTTCAAGTAATATAATAACTATACAATCCAATAGAACAAAAAAGGTATTTATGGGTAATTGACATCCACAGCCACCTAAGACAAGGGAGGAAGGGAAATATTATTCTATCTCCACTGCTATAGTGGAGTAACAAAATTAAGTAGTGTAAGGAACACTTATTATTCACTCAATAATGATGAATTTTATAATTTATTTTGGATCTATATATTCCTTAATATCAGAAAAATTTTATAGAACTATTTACTTCAATTACTAATACCTGCAAATAGATATAGCGGTGATAAATTCAAGGGGTGAAATCATTGCAACCAAAATATTGGACTTTACCCCTATTATCATCTGTGGAGTGATTATCCCTAAAAATATTTTAATAATTCATTTGGTATAATTTTATGAAATACATATAATGGATTACCTATAATTATATATACCTCACATAAGCTAATATGAACATTAAATATCTTTCTATATCATAAACTATCCAATTATTCTATAAAAATGAAAGGAAGATTAAAAATATATTTTAGAATATTCTTCAAATGTATGGGTTTTCATACCTAATTAATAATCATATCATGATCAAATGGGTAAGAAAATCGAAATAATCAACCATGATAACATTCCCATTATAAGGGAATATACTAATGAATTTCATGAATAAATTATTAGACTTCCTCTTGATTATGAGGTAATGTTATGAATATAACTCGTATCTGGATCCACACATATATCCAAGAGTCCCTATAGAATTACATTGATGTAAATGAAGATGTTCAAGAAGAAAATACAATATCATTTGGTTAAAATGATTATATTGCCTAGTTAATTACCCTAGGGCTCACCGGTGTTCTTTTTCAAAAAGAAGGATAGCTCAATGTGGTTTTTCATCAAATATCAAGATCTCAAAAAATAACCATGAAGAACAAGTATTCATTACCAAGTATTTATTTCTTATTTAATTAGCTTCTAGAATCTAACTTACTTTCAAAAATAGACCTTCATTTTGGAAATCATCAGTTGAAGATGAAGAGAGAATATATTCAAAAGAATGCCTTTTATATAAGACATGGACACTATAATTTCATAGTGATGCCATTTGGTCTTTAAAATACCCTATAAATATCCATACAATTAATTAATTGATTCATTACAGACTAAATCGATAAATTTGACGTGTTATTTATTAATTATATTTTCGTACACTCTAAAATTTAAAAATAATGTGAGGAACATATAAGGAATGTTCTAAAGAAATTAAGGAGGTTTTGTACACTATGTTTATAATGTGGGACTTTTTGATGTAACATGTCGCATTCCTGAGCATGTGATTACAAGTAAATAATATTATAGAGTCCCTTTAATGAAAAATGTGTTTAAAGAAGGTATCGTACCCATAAGCCTGACTGTGATTCAAAATTTTTCGGGTATTAGTTAGGTACATACAATGATTTGTGAGAAATATATCATGATTTTCTAGCATAATAACTAAGTTAACATTAATGGGGGTATGGTATATATGGATGAAAGAATATAAAGAGATATTTATGAATATCATGAAGAGGCTAATCACTTCACCTATACTCACACTACTCTAAAATAGATAATGTTTGTTGACATATAGTGATGCTTCATAGAAATATTTGGGTTTCATAATCTTGAAAAATGACAATGTGATTACCCGCATATTCCATTGGTTAAGTTATTATAAAACAAATGTTTCGACTCAAGTATTCAGAATGAACTATATGAATATCTATATAGTAATATATACAATACTATGATATATAAGAATGAATTTGGTTAATAAAAGCTATTAGAACACAAGCTTGTGAAATAGATAACAAAGAAGGTTTGATTCATTCAGTAACATATTAAAACTAATTAGACATTATAAAAAGAGATATAATGACCATCATTGAAAAGACTTGTAGTTTAGAATTGTGTACAAAATTTTCCTTTTAATATCCACTTTAAATAAAGTCATGGGATTTTGAATGAATATAAATACCATTTATAAGATTTTTGGCCCCTTTGTGATCCTTTATCTCATAATAGTTATAACCTAACGATGAACTTACACCAAACCATGTGAAAGTGAATAATGTATTTAATAGATCTCACTTGAGGAATTATATAATTGATCCCCCACATGAAATAAATCTAGAGATGGTAAATCCAGATCATGAATTGTCATGTGAAGAATAACCAGTGAAGATCACTGAGTTTAGAGACAAATTTTCACACAACAAGACAATTCACCATGTTAGATTACTTCAGAAAACCATAATTAGGAAGAGGTAAAATGGAAATGAGGCACCCCAAACTCACACTCCTATATCTAATTCTAAACACACATTCTTTAAACATTATCTTCGATACAAACCAAGCCAAAAAATATCTTTATTTTACTTCATTTCCATATGTTAAAAATTATATCTCACAAAAAAATCTCAAGATTGTAATGTTTAGCTTCTTAGAGGATTATCTCCCATTCCTTTTTCATTCAAAAATTAAATTTTTACACTGTAATAATATTCAATTTTTTCTTTCTTAATCATCTCTCACAAATCATCTTAACATAAACCATCCTTATAAATATTGTCTTATATACAATTTATTTGGGAAAAGGAAAAAAATAAAGGGGAAATATCAATAATTAACTATGGAAAAACTCATCAAGATGACATTAAAGGGTTAAATAAAAAGAATAAGAGAAAAAATGAGTATGGGAGAAATATGTTATTAAGTAAATATGAAAAAATAAGAGTTATCTATAAGAAATGATAAAATTACAAGTAAATTAAATTTTTACAATCTTCTATAATGGAATAATAGTGTGATACAATAAACAAGATCTATGGATTATAATCAAATGCATATTAAAATATGGCATAATAATTGGCAAAGAAAATCATAATATTGTGAAAAAAAGTTATGGGGAATGATGTCCAGTGAAAATATTTAAAAAAAGAGAAACATGGTCATGTCTACATAAAATCATGCGAACAACGAAATATGTGATCATGTCTTCAAACAATAATATAAAGGCAGAATATTTTGAAAAAAGTGAAACACGATAATTACAACACATAATCATGTGAACAGTGTATAGGAAATATTTTTGATGAAAAAGCATTTCAAAAAATCTATATTTGATCTGGTGAACATTTCTTCACATGAATAAAGCTATATAATATCATGTTAACACACCACCATGTGAATAAATCAATATGAGATAATTTCCATGCACAATAATGTAAAAAAGGTCATATTTAAAAATATACACAAACAAACTTATTATATCATGAGATATAGAGGAAAAACCAATTCATTGGAGGGTGATATAGGAACCACCCATCAATCATAGATATATATGTGCTCCAATTGAAATCAAATATTTATCACACCATAAGTAAACCATGGAATGTAAAAATGGGTTTAATAACATTTCTAGATTGTATCCCCAAAATTTACCTCATGAGTGTAAATTTTTTATACCCAAAATTAAATCACCCCACAATTGTATTTTATAAGAACATTCAGAGGGATATTCAAAAAAATAATTTCCATGGAAATAGATTCATTAGAGATAAATTGAAAAATGAAAGTGTAATCATAAATTATTTTTTATAAAATTATTTTTATCTTTGGCATTAAGATGAAGTTACAATCAATTTAGAAAGTTATTTTCAAAAACATTATTTTAATTCTTTTTGAAAATTTGTTATTCTTAAAATAAATTTCAACAGTGGAGTCTTCAAAATAGATAATATTACATTCCATATCTTTTGTGCACTTTATTTCATTATTTTTATATAAAGTTACACATAATAAAATCATAAAATACCGAGAGGCCTTGTGTCTGTGAAATTAGGTAAATAGAATAATAACGTTGAACTGGGATACAAAAAAATTATAAAAAACTCAATAACATGCATTTAAATTCTATTTATATTCTAATAATACACAGGATAACCTAGGGATGGACATAATTAATGGATGATCTATAAATCCTAGTAATGGAATAATTAAAGAATAAAATTATGAGAGTAATAAATTTGAGTCAATATCCATATCATGGTGATATAAAAGGGGTCATAATCATAAACATGGACATCACATCATGATATAATATGATAAAATCAAGGTGAAATTGGAATGTGGGAACAATATAAAACATGAAATCATAACTATATTTCAAGGACAACCACTTAGAAATCATAACATTGTGTTCTTGGGATAACCATTGATTCACCACACATGGTATATCAGGATTTAAAAACATTACTCAATCCCTTTTATCGCTATGTAATTATGAGTCCTCCAATCACATTCATATGGTATATATACATTTGTTTTTCACATATATTGTACGACATAAGAACACCTATAATAACTTTTAATACAAACATTAAGGAGTATGGGATACATGTATGGAATTAACTAGTCAATTAAGTATAGATACATGTAGGTTAATCCCCTTAAGTGGAAATGGTAATGTGTATTCACTACATTAATTTTTGGCATGAAAAAATCACAAGAGAATTATGGCAACATAATAGGTGTATATAAAAATTTATGGAAGGGATAAATGAGAGTAAAAGGTGGTATCTAATTACTTGGAAGTCATAAGGAAAATAAAATTTCTATGTAAAAACATATTCTAATATGAAAAATTATAAATAAAAAGGCATAATATAAAGAAAGTGCATGGATATAGAGGATGTGAGAATCCCTTACTTGAGAGGTCACTTCAAAAATCTTGGGAGGAGATTTTTAATATATTGTGAAGATATTTTGAGGTAGTTTGGAGAATAAGGTTAGGACTGTGATCATGATAATCTTGAAAATCTCCCATAAACTATTTCTCTCATGATTTACTTTTTGAATCTTAGCTTAGTATTGGGTCAAGGGTAAAGCCTTGTTATACCAGCTCCCTCAGAAGCTTTGACAAATGGGATTCACGGTGTACGAGCATATTATTCAAGGCTAATTATTCTTTTATCTCTATCAATTGGAAATTATCATAAACATTAATATATATCAATCTTAATAGTCATCATAAATTTACAATATTATCAATGTTTGTGATGTATAATAGTATTTTAAATTTGAAAGGATTTATTTTTTAATGTACAAAAATAACCAATGTATTGGATTTTTTTTCTATAACTACATTTCTTAATAAGTCATTTATTCATGGAAAAGAGAATTAATTTATAATATTTTGGGTCCTTAAATTAGTTCCCCCTTATGTAATTTTTACATAAAAATTTCATATCAAACAATAAAATATGTGAGGATACTTCTATTTCGTTTCCTCTTCTAGTTCCTAAGTATATTCCTCAAAATTGTGGTTTTCGACTCGAAAATTTGACTATGATAGTTGAATTGTTGTGTAGAAATGTGTCTCTACAATATATGATCTTATCAAGATACTTCTCATATTAATGATAATTATATAAGGTTACCACCTTTGGATTTAGCATATGTGATGGGTTTTTAATATAATTCCTCAAGATATATACATGAAACACATCATTTCCATGGGATAGGTTAGCTAGGATTGCTAGTCGATAGGCCACAAATATAATACGATCAAGAATATCAAAGAGTATAATTTATCTCGATCTATGATTTAATTTGTTACCAGTCCTCATAAATTTTTTCCATTACAATATTTGAAGAAACCCAATATCTTCAACCACAAATTCTAGTTCTCATTAATGATTTTCAACAAATATACTCTATCAACTTTGTACAGATTTCATATGACATTTATTAGTTTGAACCTTCTTGGTCAAAATCTTGGATAAGATCAGGTCCCATAAGCTTACACTCTCCAACTATATCCCAATATACTAAATTCCACTACAAATTCCCATAAAGAGCCTCATAAGGTTCCATTTGATTTGAATTTTAGAATGGAAACTGATGTTATATGAGAAATCTACTAGGTGAAGGTGTTGGTCCCAACATCCTTAGAAATACATCGAATAATATTTAAACATATCCTATAGATTTTGAATGTTTATTTCATATTTACCATCCATATTTGTGTGATAATAAGTATTGAAAAATAGATCTATATCTCATGTTTACTAAGGGATTCTCTAGAACCTCAAGGTAAACCTTAGATCTTAATCAAATATAATTGAGACTGGTATTACATGCATACTTAATACTTCTCTTATGTATATCATTTTGAGGCTTTTAAAATAGAAATCTTGATTGATATTAATTAATTTTTCTCACTAATTATGATTATAAACTACCACCTATATGGAATTATTTCCATTATATTTTTTGGGGTGATTTATGATAAAATTCATGGTCATGTTTTCTGATTTTCATAAAAGTATGGGAAATTGTTTCACCATACCCATGTACTTATATCAATTAGACATGAATTTTTGGTTTACTAAGCATCAAGATATAAATTTTTCAATCTCTATCTTCAAATTATCCGACAAGAAATTGTGAATCCATTCTTTATACATCTTACTATTTCATGGATGAAAATACAAGGATAAACTATTCAAATCATACCAAAGATACCTTTTTAGTTATTGTTTTTATGGGTCATATATCTTGGTTCCAAACCTTACAAATCTATATTTAGAATAGTTGAACTATGGAATATTCAATTCCTTTTTTTTATCTTCTCATCATCCTTTTGAGCCTCCTATATCCTCACAATGAATTGATGGTTGTGTAGTAATTTGAGTAAGTTAGGATAAATTTACTTTTATGATTCCCATTTTCATCCATTGTATGTCCAATATTATTTTGTCCCTTTCAATCCTCAGTATTGATAGGGTTACAATATCCTTTATAATTATAGAAACTTCCAAATTTATTACATTCCCAAGATGGTAATGGATTAAAGATGAATAATCTATTATCATATATAACTAACTTGATTGGTGCACATTGATCTCCTTTTTTATGAATATATACTTGAGGTTTTTATGATCCATATATATGTCACACATCCAACCATAGATATAATTCTTCCAAATCATTAATATAAATATCACTATAGAAAATATGAAAAATTCATAGCGTAGTTCTGTTCATGGGTCATTAGTTGGTGGGAGGCATGGACTATAAATTTTTCATCTTCCATGAGTACAAAACTAAATACATTTTTGAATTATTCATTGTAGATCATGAATCCTTCGCCATTGGTGTGTAATGTGAAAACTATAGTATTTTTTACCCTCCACTTTAACTCTTTAAATCTCTACTCACATTAATCTATCTAGATAAACATCACTCCATTGTTTTTTTACATTGGATAGTGGTATTTAAAATCATTATAAATTTACCATAAATCAAATATAGTACATAGATAATCCAAGGAAATTATGGATATTCCTTATAGATATTGGTATCCTCCATCCTTTAATTTTATTTTTTAAGGATCTATAGATATCTTTTTTCTGGTTAAAACACGCCCTAGGAATGTTACTTCTACCAACCTATACCCAAATTTAATTTACTTTGTATATAAATTTTCTTTTTATATGGACTTTAATATCAGATCCAAAGAATCCCCATTTTCATCATTGCTTTTAGATTTGATAAGAATATCATATATAAATACTAATAAAAATTTATCAAGGTAATCCCAAAATTATCTATTCATTATGTGAATATAAATATCTATAGAATAACTATGTTCAAATGGAATCACTATGAACTTTTAGGTCCCATACATTGTGTGAAATGCGGACATAGGGATATACTCTTTCACCTTTACTTGATAATATCCCAACTGATGATGTACCTTTGAGAAGTACAGGGATCCACGCAGCTAGCAAGATAATTCTTCAATCCATGTTAAAGGATAATTATTATCTATTTTAATTTTTTAGATCATGATAATCAATGTATAGGTACTTTGAACCATCATTCTTGGTGATAATAATAATTGGTACGCCCCATGGTGAAACACATGGTCATATAAAACTTTCATTCAAATTTTCTTGTAGTTTCTTCTTAGGAAACCGAAGTTCAATAGTTTTCATTCAATAAAGAGTCTTAGATATGGTAATTAAATGTGTATTATTTCAATCAAGAGATTATTATCTCGATTATGAGGAATACTAGACAATCCATTGAGAAACATATCATCATATTCACTTGTAATGGGTATGTCATCAAGGATGATCTTTTCCTTATTATCTATAATTTGAACTAGACAGGATTTTTCATAAGGAAATAATATTAATAATTAACATGATTATTCCAAAGGATATTAAACCTCCTCCTTTCACATGTATATAATTAGAGGGTGATTCGTGATATAGTGGGTGATTTACTTTTCATGACAATTTATGTTTTCTCTATACATGGAAATCCAATTTATAACCATAATTGAATTTAATTATACTATTGGATGTATCACAGGGTTTTTTTGGATGTTTATACCAAAAATTTTCACAGGGAAGAAGCTAAGTATTTGGGATGAAATAGTTTCCCAATTTTTTTTAATTTTGTAGATATCTCTAATTCCTTGTATAGAATTGGTGTTTGAATAGATCAACTAAAATTGTGTGATATGAAAGAATGAATATAACTAGAGTAAAATAGTAAATTCACTATAATTGAATGAATAAATAGATTATGTATCACCATAATGTATATTAGGTCCACCTAAGATGGGTTAATGGTATATGCTCACCCTTTCTCTCTAAAACATGTAGGTTTTTTTTATCAGTTACCTTCAATAAACCTTGTCACAGTGAATTAGTTCACATAGTATTCTTGTTCCTTGATGTTTAAACATTGGACAACATGATGAGAATTCACCGGAGAATTCATTTATTTCATCACATTAGTGGGTTTATCCCATCAAAATTCACTATATAGGTTCCCTTCCTTCCCCCACGTAATGAATTTCCATGTCCCCTTTTGGAAATTTCTAGGATATTTCATTTGGAACTATTGAAAATTGGGATGTCATAATTTATTTCCACCATGATATTTCTCCATAGCTTCCCAAAAATCTATTCTATGCTTCCTTCCTCAAGACCCTTGAGACCATTGAGATTCAACAATCACCGGTCCAAAATTTAGGTCATATTGAAATATTTTTTTTCTAGTTTCCAAAGTCTCAAATCCTTAACACTTTTCATAGATTTGGATTTATCCCACTAAAGAAACATTAAAATTTACTTTCATGGTTAATGAAATTTCGAAAGGCATATCGATAAAGTCTTGTGTAGTTTTCCTCATATGACTTGATGGATTCTTCGTCCTTTTTCATGAGGCTAAAGAACTCCCTCTCTATTTTTAATCTGAGAGTGTGAGTAATATATTTATAAAAAACATTTTCTAGACTTTATTCTACTACATCACTTCGATATCCTCCAAAATAATCATATTTTTTTGTCAAAATCTACCATTTATTATATTATCCATCTATATGGTAAATATCCATAATTATATTCTATTTATCATAAGATTAAAGGATATAGAATATCTTTTCAATAGATTTGATCCATTTTTCATTGATTACGGGATCCAAATATCCACTAAAATTTGGAGTCATTTATCATATAAATTTAACAATTTAAAATTTCTATTTTTAAAGGGATAGGGGTTTCACCCTAATTGAGGATTTTATGAAACATTTTAGTTAATTGAGTAAGTATTTTCAGGGTGTTCTGGAATTGAACTCCTATTTGGTTGGGCATCTCATCTTTTAAGTAATAACATTGTCTATCAAATTTGTTTTTGACTCGGTTTTTCCTATTTTTATCCATTGAATAATGTAAAGGGAAAATTATGGATGTGTGTTTTAAAACTTTTAAAAACATAAAATGGAAAATATGATAATCAAATGTATAACTCATAAATTGAATAAAATCCAAATCTAATTAATTTCATGGTTTGAATTTATGTTATCCATGGTCTATTTAGTAACAAAAGAAATATTGGCATTTTTTCCATTTAGAATGGTTCATAAATAGCTTGTGAATTTTCTAAATAATATCACCAGAAGTGTCAAACATGGTTTATAGAAAGTCCAATTTTTCATGTACCAAGTGAAGATTTATTTAATACCTAATGACCCCTTTTCAGTGTAATTACCCCTAGGTATACTTGTTTTAGGCCCACATCCACTTGTAGTATTCATACATGGATTTTATTTCTTAGAAACCAATTAATCTATACTTAAAAAATTTGGTTTTTTAACTTTGTTCAGTATTATCTCTAAGGCTTTTAATTTGGTTTCACTAATCTTAATCCCCTATAATAACTAGTCCTTCTTATGATACAAACTATGAAAACCCATGTTATTTGTGCACTTTATTTCATGATTTAGAACATAAAGGTACATATAATACAATCCAAAAAGATCAATAGGCATGGGATCATTGAGAAATTAGGTACATATAATAATAAATTATAATACAGAATAAACTAAATTATTTAATAACTCCATAACACACCCTTAAATTCCAATAATCTTCTAATATTACACGTGACAAACTGATGATGCGCATAAGAAAGTGGAGATCTATAAAAGCCATTAAGGTAATATTCAATGCCTAACATGATTAAATTAATACATATAAGTCAATATAAAAATAAGTTTCACATAAAATGTGTGGGAATTGTTAATATTAACATCAAATCATGATATAAGATGATGACATGAAGGAAACATAGGAATGTGGAAACATCAAAAAAACATGGAATCATAAGAAAAGTTAAGGATAACCATTGAGACATCGTTACATAGTGTGCTTGAGATAACCTACCTCACACCATACATGGTATCTCATAAGATAAACACATTACCCAATTCATAGTAGTTATATATAGTTTTAGTCCCACCCAAAATATTCATATTATGTCGATGCATTTGTGTGCCAGATCAAAAAATATAATCTCATATTTAAGAAGTATGGGTTATTTACCAGGAAGTATATAATAAATAAATTGTAGTTACATATAGGTTAATAAAATTTAGGGTAGATGGGGATGGTTATTTATTACAGAAATGTTTGGAATGGAAAATCACATTATAATTTCTGCAGCATAACATGTGTACATAAACATTCATGGATGTGCTTAATTAGAGTGAAAGGTGGTCTATAATTACAAATATATAATAAGTAAAGTAAAATTAAT
The DNA here is from genome assembly GCA_963277665.1 of Viscum album. Taxonomy (NCBI): domain Eukaryota; kingdom Viridiplantae; phylum Streptophyta; class Magnoliopsida; order Santalales; family Viscaceae; genus Viscum; species Viscum album. Next base: position 982,459,645 of record OY728126.1, read on the forward strand.
GAGTACAAACATATTAAAACATGAAAAATTATAAATAAAAAGGTTTAATACCAATAAAGATCTTGAATAATGAGTAGGAGAGAATCGATTACTTGAGAGGTCATTTCTATAATTTTGGGAGGAGTTCCTAAGAGCCCAGAAACACCATAGGAGGGATTTTGAATGGTTCAGGGAGGTTAAATTCTGATAAATTAGTTTTTAGTGATGGTTAATTGGTTTTTTGGGTGGGTATTTATAACAAAATAAAGGGGAATTATTTATTAATTTCTAAACTTTGGTTTTTTTGACTCTATATAACAAAATAATCATAACTACAAACCTTCCCATAGTTGTTCCCTATTATTCCTTCAAAATAGTATTGGATTTAAATATTTTATAAGTTCATGAACCAAGTTTTTTAAATAATACCATTTATAATATCGATGTCATTTTTTTATAAATAATTGATTTTAGAATATTAAAATATAATATATGTTTTGGAGGATTAATTAGAGGTTAATTAAGTTATTAAATTAAATTCAAACCCTAATTATTTCTAATAGGATATATATTTATATATTTGGTCATGGAGGAATTTTATATAATTTATCACATCACTTTAGGAATGTTATTATGTCATTATATATACTATATATATACCGTGTTTAATTTTTACTCAAAATTCAATTATATCAGCAAATTATGAAAAATTAATCATTGGATTAATTAGACATGCTGATTTCAAAACTAAAATTTATTTCATGAAAATAATTTTCTAAATGTAGGAATTATATCTTTTAAATAAAAATAATTCTTTATAAGGAAATAATATTTTTTACAATTGTGATAAATTTTTGACCCTTGTAAAAATTGCATTAGAATTCATTAAATTTTATTACCATTTATATTTAAATAAATAATATTAAAGATTTTTTGTTAAAATAACATTTATTTAAAAAAATTCTTGAATTTAATAGAATAGATACATAATTAAAATTATATATTTCCTAAAAATACAACAATTATATATTTGTATCAGAAACTAATTTTTATCAAATTAATTATATAATCATTTATAATGTAAAAATAAAAATGAATAAATTTAATCATTATACTATTTGAAATAAAATATAAAAATTAATACTACTATGGTATATATAGGTAACCCCTATTATAGTAGCATATTCCATATGGGTATGGCGTGCGATCGTGGAACTTTCATATGGTGGGTTAATGAACATGGTTTGGGATGTTTTATTTATAAGCATGAACTTCTCCCAGAAATAGTTTTTCTCAGTATTTTGTTATTGAAACTTGAATTGGGATTGGTCAAGGGAAATTCCCAATAATTCCATCACCATAAGAAGCTATAATTAGTGGGATTAATAGTACAATCCTACTAGTAGAGGCCATCAATTATTCCATATATTTACATTATACTATATCATAACCCTTAAAAATACTAATATTAGTGGTCACTATATAATGACCACATAATAAACGGTTATGATTCTTAAAATTATATTAAATATGAAATGTTATATTTTATAATGGTCTAAAATAACCTATTTTTTGACATGTTTTCTATAACTACATTTCTTAATAATGAATTTATTAATTAAAAATGTAATTTAATTTATAAGTTTTTGGTAAATTACACATAAATAATATCTTAAGTCAATGTGGTGTGGATGATAAAATAGAGTAACATGGAAGGATAATCATTTAATATATTATATTACATTTTTTTCAATCCCATATCCTAAAAAGTGTATAAATGAATGATTTTAAAAAGATGAAAATAGAAATTAAAATATCAAAAAATATAACACATCGTTGGGTTTCTAAATATAAAGGAGAACATTGAAGGAATCGAAACATGGATATGGAAGATAAATATCCTACTTGGGTAGGATGAAAATTATTCTTAATAATATAGAAATTTTATGGGAAAAAAATTCATCATGGAAAGACCTTTGAATTAAAAATTAATTTTTCCCTAGAGAGTGAGAGAAAATATAATATAATATAATTTTGTATTGAAGGAAACCATGAATAGAAGAATGAAGTTTAATAAGTAATAACACTACTCAAAGAAAGAAGTTCTGAGTACTCAATATCCTTTATGGCTAATAAAACAAGTTAATAAAAATAACGTGAAATATAGGTCATTAAATATAACTTAAAATTCCAAGACTAAAATATAATTCATGATATTATATATCCAATAGTTATATTAGAAACCATTTAAATGAAATTAGGTTTATAAAAGAAACATGTCTCAAAAGAAAAGGAATTGAGATGCAACACTTTTAGCATTTATTCTCGCTTATCCAAAATGATTTAACCTCCCATATAACAGAAATAACTATCCTAATAAACTATTTTAGAACATAATTCATACCTATAACCTTTTATAAACTTCATTTATAATTATTAATTTCAAATATAATAGTAATATTTTATTTTCATCCTCAAATGTTGCTAACCATGATTTTTTTCTACTATTAGATTCATAATGGAGGCGGATATTATTAGTTAATGATTAAATTTTCATCATTATGAGATCATTAATGATGCCAAAAAAATGTTTTATAATGTTTCATAAAGCTCTAAATTCATTTTTTTTATTTTTAGATATGATTTTTTAAGATGAATTCAATGGAGATATTGTTCTCGTAATTTTTATTAAATATAGGTAGAATATTAATAATGGGTTATAAATTACAAAAAAAATTATAGAAAAAAATTTATTTACTTTTTTTTGTACAATATCACATGTAATTATGTTTCCTTAGTTACCTATGATTTAAATTTATTCCATTGTTCATATAGGTGGTTGAACCGACCCAAATAAGAACAAGCAATAATTGATGGGTGAACGTGGTTAAGAAAGTGATTCTAATATAATTATATAATTATTTTATAATAAAAATTATATTATTAATATTTTAATTTTTTTGAATCATTTTATAATATATTTTGATAAATACGAAAATATTATATTGAACAACAATATATTTCTCTTTTTATGAGGTGGTAGTCCACAAAAATGCACAAGAAATGCATTCGTCATCCAAATATCAAGAGAAATATAGGGAATTTTTTATAGTTTTATAATCATAATATTTTTATTAATATCAAATATATCCTTTAAATAACTTCCAGAACTATAAAAGTATGGTGGTGATCAAAAATCATGTACACCTTTACCACAGTTTATATTTTGCATGATGCATGACAACATTATTGTATTTTAAATGATATTGGAGGAGGGTAGAAATTTTAAATTCCATTAGTATAGTAAAATTTAAAATAAATTAGTAATACTTATTTTATCATACATTCATGGTTAGAATGAGTTTAAGGGGGTAGAAGAGGAAAATAATCAAGAGAACTTGGTTGAGAACATTACCTCTCCATGTGAATGTTATCCATTGGGTAACACCTTAAGGTTCCATATATTGGTCTTTTCTTCAAGGAAAAGTATTATAGGATGTGGGTATATATTTTAGGAGATACATGGGAATATTTTGTGCCAAGATAATTCTTTATAAAGAGTGGATAAATGCAATGAATTGACCTCCTTATATAAGTGAATGGAATGACATTTTTTGTAAATATAAATTTTTAATATAAATAGTGCACATGTTTCACATGGATTTCAAATCCGAAGTAGAAAATAATGGATTAATGGATGAATTAATGTAAATAATACCCCAACCACTCATTTTCAAACATGTTTTAAACAATTCTTTAATTCATTTACACTTAGATTATTTACTTCTTCCATTATAGGTTTTTACCAAAATAATTATTTATTTCTAAGGTAATTTAAATATATTGACTAAAAAATCGGATCTATTATGCAATTTATACCCATTTATTAAAAATACAAAATAATTTTTTTAAAAAAATATCTATTTGAAAGATAAATGTTTACATTAGCGTTTGTAATTTGTAAATACTATTTTTAGAAAAAGTGTGTTTTTATGCTTAAATGTTATTTTTGGAAAAATATTATCAATGTTATTGATGTTAATAATATTAAATGGTTTATTTGTAACACCCCAAGTTTCCTCAGTATGTTTCCTTTCGAATAATGCAATGGCGTGCATTGTACGCAACTTCGAGATTTTAACACACCATAACCAATCAAACTAGCCGTTATGAATAGTAATACCTACTTTTTGAAATTTTATAAATTCTATCTCTCAAAATGGACTTCATTTTTGGATTCAGAATATCTAAATTAGCCTAGGGTGAAATTTTGGTACTTTTCGGATAACTTTCATATTTTGATGAATAGTGAAAATTACTAAATTTTAATTAAAAAAAACTTTGTTAGTCAAAATAATTAATACTGATAAATTATGAATTTGAGTGGTTTTAAAGTATATTTAGAATATATTTTTACCATATAATACAATGTGGGTCATTGAACAAAATTTCACATTTAAACCAGACATAAACAAGTGACAATCTTTTGATAGTTATTATCTCTAAAAAACACGCTTTTTGTTTTGACAGCGGGAATTAATTTTAAATTAATTTCTGACACTTCTGTGTTTTGAATATAGAAAAATGGATTCCATATTTGGAATCAAGATGTCCAAATTGTGTAAATAGGTAACTTTTATTTTTAGACATTTTGAATAATTACTGCGGTAAATATTTTATTTACCATGGTTAAGGGTAAATCCGGTAAATAAGGGTTAAAAAAAATAATATAATAATAATACTAAATTACCCTAAAACATGTCTTAACCCTATTGGTTGATACATGGTCGACCATGGGCATCTTTGGGTCTATTTTGGGACCCCATGGATCCACTTGTAAGTGATAATGACACTTTATTTTAATTAAGTTAAAATAAATACAAAAATGACACAACCATATATCTTTTAACAAAACAATTGTTACATAGGGTTATATATGTTCTATTTTAGATTATAATTATTAAATAGAAATATAAAAAGATTTCCTACATAATGATATTTTATTTATAATTTTTAGACATTAAATAATTTAATTTATTTATGACACAATGATGATGCAGTAATTACTATAATAGTGAAAAATCAAAATAATTGATATTATAAATACCCAAATAAAGATAATATGAAACTTTTAATGAATTAAAATAATTTTATAAGATAATATTATATATTAGTATTGATTTAATTGACTTTGTTCGAAGTAATCAATCTGTTATGAGTTTCACAAAAATCAACTATTGAATAGTGTCAAAATTGACATAAAAGAGTTTTTAAAACAAATATTATATTATTAATTGATATTAAATTCCTAAAACTCTAAGGTTCGGCCAAGAGACTTATATGATGATATTTGTATCATTAATTGACAACTTGTGGGTCGCTTGTATGTATATGGTAAGTTTATTAACCATATAATATAAAAATACAAAGAGACATTGTAAAAGTGAAACTAATTAACTTAGAGTTAATACTTAAAGATAAGGTTAATATAAGTACCCAAACCTGTCTAAATTCTATTGGTTGAGTTTTTCTCGACCCATCCCCACCTTAACCTTTGAATAGTCAACTTTGAAGCCATTGGAAACCGAATATGAATTTATTATAAACTAATATCTCTAGCTTTTCCAAAGGTGCCTCTCACCCCTCTTATAAAAGGGAACTCCTCCTTCTCATTTCTTCACACCTTCAAAGCCCTTTGGTTCGGCCAAACCCTGACCAAATACTATCTCAACTTCCCTCACTACAACCTAGAGTCCTTAGTTTGATCAGAAAGCCAACCTAAGGAGCCCTTTTGATCAAATCAAAAGGAAGAACCCGAAGAAGAGGTAATGTTTTCACCACCCCTTTTCAAGTTCCTTTCTTCTTCCACTTCCTCTTTCTTTGTTATTACCATTATAAAATAATAACTCCAGTATCATATATATACTGTGATGTTATTATAAATATGTTACAACCATATTAATTATTCTATCCATCCTTTGAATAACATGTCACCATACGTGCGTACGTACGGCTTACCGTCTCCACGTCGTGGTGTAATTGTTATTCAATATATTATTATTTGGATGGGTATAATAATGATGTGTAACTCATGTAAATAATAAATATAACATGATAATGATTCTGTATATATTATATAAAATCCAATTATATATTATTTTAATATCAAAAGAATGATATTTTCGCTCGTGCGTATGTACGGACTACCGTCTCCACGAACGCGATGAGATTCATTGTCCATCATATCCATTCAAGTATAATTGTAAATTGATGATTTAAAAATAGTATCTAAGGACTTGATATCATTCTGGATATGAATAATATACATCCCATTAATAATGAATACGGCTCACATAACAAAGAATATAAAGTAAAATGAACCCGTTAACACCCGAAATGACGATAATTCTAAGATATTATTAACAAATCAATGTTAAAAGATCATATATGATATCATATTATATTAAATGATTCTTTTATTATTCAATAACAATTATTTCACCATTATACAGGAGGTAAACCTACCATCGACCAAGGAAAAAGCACAAGTAAGGGATCTTCTTATCTCACTTTCAATTCCGTGAGATTTCCATTTTTCGCCACTAAATTATTGAAACTGGTGTATTGTGTACTGCCATTTGATATATATTCATGATTATATTTATATTCATGTTATTCTCTAAATCATTTGGTGGTTATTAACTTTTGGCCATACGACTCAGTTGATTAACGTGGTAAGGGGTTTCTTATCTCACTTTTAATTTCGTGAGATTTCCATTGATCACCACTTAATTATTGCATGTGGTGTATGTGTACTGCCCATGATTGTATTCATTGTGTAATATACTTTAATTTATGGGTATTTACATCATCATGGTATGATAATTCTTTCATGGGTGTATGTTTCCTATGTTACCTAATCGGTAAGGGAATTTGAGATTTCAATTCCCAGTCATTTGGCTTTACGCATATTTCATTGATTATATTACTCCATGATTATGTGTGGAATCACTATTCATTTGATTATTTCATAATTTCCACTCCTATTCCTGTGGATATAATTTTGATACACATAATCACTCATTGGTAATTCTCAAGTCATTGATATGAATTTGATAAGAGTAATTTTAACTCATTCACCATTTGTTGAGTTAAACATCCAATTCGTTGGTGTTGTTTTTACAAGAATATGTGTGAATATCCTTTGATTGTTTTACACTGAATATCCAATCATATTTAGTGTATTTATATTTGTCACACATAATTATGTCGTTGATTTATCCTTAACCTAAGGATACGGCCTTTATGAGATATTTCATCTCAATTTACATTCCATTGAGACTTCTTTGTTGATATACACCAAATCACTTTTATGTGGTGTATATAATGTACTTTGACATAGGATATCATGAATCCCTTTATTCTCATGATATTACAATGTTTTTATTACCTCAATTATTTGTATTCAAGTGTCACTTTTGGTTAGAATCTCTAACTAAAATACCATTTTTAAATTTTTTAAAGACTTATTCTTCTAAATCTTGCTCATTAATGTCCATGTTTTAAAAATGGTTTTAAGGATTTATTTATATGGACATTAAAGTTTTAGAAATTAAAACTCCTTTTAAAAAGTTTCAAAGTGGTATGGGACACTTTGATTCAAAAATCTACTTTTAAATGGCTTCTTGACAAATAGTGTGACTTTTAAATGTTTTCAAGAAAAGGGGGATAATTCTCTCAAATAGTTTTGATGATTATTTTCATTTATGTCAACATCATTCATTATTCTTGATTGAGGTTAATGTGATACAATACAATCTTCCATATTGTATCGAATGAGTCATGTTTGACTGTGGATGCATTGTTTTTATACCATTCATGGTTTGTGGTAAAAATATTGACATTTCGTATGCTATTTTTAATACGAATGTTTATGTTATGTTTAAACATGTTCATATGAGGAATGCATTGGACTTAATAAGTGACGGGTGGAGGCCGCTATAGCTCCTCGATTCATCGGTAGGTCTCATGAGACAAACTAGTGTCTTGGCACAAGGCCTTCGCAAAATCTTATTTGTAGTCTTGGCACGAGGCCTTGGCTATGTGGTATGATAGTCTGGCATTATGCATTCCATCATTATGAAAGTGGTTATTGATATTTCATGTGATCATTCGACTAGTAGAATATCCATGTGAGTAAGTAAATGGCATTATTTCATTTTACCTTTGCCATTTTATGCTGATGTTCAAGTTTAAAAGGCTTTTGTTTTAGTTATAAATTGCCTTAAGTGTTTATGCTTATTTATGAAAGCTTCTGCTATAATGTTATCCTTACTGAGCATCTGAGCTCACCCCTTTCAATGTTTTATTTTTTTCCCAGGATTATGAAGAAGTAATTTATGAATGAACTTCAGGGATAGTATGAAGGGATATGAAGACAAGATGTTTTTTTATGATGTAATGTAAAATTTATGGATATATCTAGTTATTCCAAGGCTACTAAACTAATCGGTCTTTCTAGACTTGATCTTTCTTGTGATCATGCCAATGTTATGTAATAATGCACCGACTCTGGGTAAGTAGGGTTGGGGCGTTACAGTTGGTATCAGAGGAAGTTTAGTACAAACCTTGGAAGCTAGATTTTGATAAACTTTTATTAGAGCACGTAGACATAAGATGAACTTTTAGGATTAGTATAAAAGAACTTCCTAGAATTTTGGTATTGTAGAGATTTTGTGAGTTTTCTGAGAAATACATCCATGTTTGGATACGAGCAGGTAGAGGCGGATCTGGCACAGATGTACCTAGGGGTAAAACCCGAAAACACCGCTTTGAGCTAGACTCGAACGGGAACTGGTGCACGACAACGGGCCTTGCTGCACTCTTGGTTACGACACTCCCGGGGGATATGCTTGGGATAATTTACATTTTCTTTAGAAACCGATTTAAGTAATATATACATAAGATGAGAGTAAATGACCTTGGTTAATCCTAATATGTTTCAAATTGAGAATATGGTGACATTTTAATCTCTAAATGATATTACGACTACTATTACTCACACAATGATTTCTGGTTTTAGTCAATGGATGGATTCCAAGGAAGTCATAGTGACTTTGAGAATGATGTACAAGGTGGGAACGGTGGTGGCAATGAGCAAAAAAATGGATTGTTGATAGGCGTAAAAGATATCGTCTTTATGCCAAATCAGTTTTCCAAAAATATGATCAACAACATATATATTAACCGACTCCCAGACTCAACAAGGAAGAGAAAGGTGATAAATGATAAGATCTCCAGCAATGGAGACCATGGAAAAAAGAACCCTCAATTTTCATCATGCAGGAAATGTGGAAAGAGACACCCAGGAAAGTGTCTCAATGGGACAACGAAATGTTTTACGTGCGGGAAGGAAGGACATAAAGTGAAGAATTGCTGAAGAAAAATGAAGAGTACTATGGAAGAAGATAAAAATGGTCCCAAGAGTCCATTTATAGTCATTTGCCGTAAATGTAGGGGACCTGGCCATTACCCGACTGAATGTCCTATTCTATAGGATATTTTCCAGGTCAAAGAAGAAGCTATGTGGAAATAAATGGTTGGAGAAAAATTTAAAAAGTATTATCACTCCTTGTTGATGGGTTTACTTTGGAATAATTTCCTCTTGTATTTGTAACCCCGCAGTTTTCCATGTGAGAATGATATTTGAGGAATAATTGTCTCTTCTCTTGTGGATATAGGTATAAATAACCATTTGGTTTTATAAGATCATTGGGGTTTGAGAAAATTATAAGTTATTATAATTTGGGATGAAAATTCAAAGTATGATATAACATTTGTGGTTAAATTATGTTATTTTGAGGAATTTATCTCATTTTGGTAATATTATAAAATATAGTTTTTGAAAAAGGACAACACGTAGACCGTGTGACAACCCGTCGCGTCGGACAAAGCTGTGGGAATCGAACCCACAACCAAAGTGCGATTGGGATTTATCGCCTACCACTGGACTACGTGAAGTCCCTGGTTAGTGTGACTATTTTTTTTTAAATGATTTTATTGATCAATAATAAGATGATTTGGGTTCTTATGTCTTATCAAATGAATACCCTTGGCATAGGAAAATGATTTGGTGATTAAGTGATAAATGTTATTTTGGAAGATGTTCGCTTTGTTGGGAACACTATATGCCCAAGGAAAATAGAATACAATGGGGTTTCATTTGTAGAGTAATGGTGGATTTTTATCTACGTTTTTATTGTTGATTTATAGTGATTTGGGTTATTTATGGAAATGATTAACCTATAATAGAGAATATGTGATGATGTGACTTTAAGAGTATTTGATGTCATTTGGAGATACAATTTAAAATGGGAGACTACATAATCAAATTATTCTATGTTTTGGGTTTCAATATTAGTTTGGATTATATTGAAGGATTTTAAGGACAATTGATCATTGAATGGAATTTATTTTACTTTGGGATATTGTTGGTTTAAATTTAGAAATTAAGATTAGTGCATATTTATCTCAAGGAATATCCTTTTGGGGGATCATTAGATCATTCACTAACCATTTTGGTTTTGATTAATCTTCAGAGACAATGTAAATATATAGTTTATCCTGCATGTATCATGTGATTCTATAGAAGTTTATTCTAGCTCTTCCAGTGTGACCAAGTCTTCTTGAATACTCATCGTTTAAAAAAAATTGAGTTAGTGGTGGAAATTTATTAAAGAATGAAAATTTACTTAAAATGTAAGTATATCTCATAATTTTCTTAGTCAATATCATAAATGAATTCCTCTTCCTTAAGTAATGTAACTTTAAAAAAAATGTTGTCTGTTTACTTTCCTACTAGGAGACTAATGGTCGTTTGTCCCAACACAAGTTTGTGGTTTTCTCATTGTTAACTTTCTCCTGATCATGATTTCTATCCCTCTCCATCAGAACTTGACACTTATTTTATCATCCATATCCATGTTTTCTTACATGGAATCCTAGTATGGGTTATCTTGGATGACCCTTATACCTCTCTTTCTTTCTTTTAAAGTGATAGTTTTATTGACTCTTTTTCCGATGTGGGACTTTCCATTATATTCCCAAGCAAAATTTTAAAAATTGCAAGGACGCAATTTATTGAAGGAGGGGAGAATGTAACACCCCAAGTTTCCTCGGTATGTTTCCTTTCGAATAATGCAATGGCGTGCATTGTACGCAACTTCGAGATTTTAACACACCATAACCAATCAAACTAGCCGTTATGAATAGTAATACCAAATTTTTGAAATTTTATAAATTCTATATCTCAAAATGGACTTAATTTTTGGATTCGGAATATCTAAATTAGCCTAGGGTGAAATTTTGGTACTTTTCGGATAACTTTCATATTTTGATGAATAGTGAAAATTACTAAATTTTAATTAAAAACAACTTTTTTAATCAAAATAATTAATAGTGATAAATTATGAATTTGAGTGGTTTTAAAGTATATTTAGAATATATTTTTACCATATAATACAATGTGGTTCATTGAACAAAATTTCACATTTAAACCAGACATAAACAAGTGACAATCTTTTGATAGTTATTATCTCTAAAAAACACGCTTTTTGTTTTGACAGCGGGAATTAATTTTAAATTAATTTCTGCCACTTCTGTGTTTTGAATTTAGAAAAATGGATTCCATATTTGGAATCAGGATGTCCAAATTTTGTAAATAGGTAACTTTTATTTTTAGACATTTTGAATAATTACTGCGGTAAATATTTTATTTACCATGGTTAAGGGTAAATCCGGTAAATAAGGGTTAAAAAAATAATATAATAATAATACTAAATTATCCTAAAACGTGTCTTAACCCTATTGGTTGATACATGGTCGACCATGGGCATCTTTGGGTCTATTTTGGGACCCCATGGATCCACTTGTAAGTGATAATGACACTTTATTTTAATTAAGTTAAAATAAATACAAAAATGACACAACCATATATCTTTTAACAAAAAAATTGTTACATAGGGTTATATATGTTGGATTTTAGATTATAATAATTCCATAGAAAGATAAAAAGATTTCCTACATAATTATAATTTATTTATAATTTTTAGATATTAAATAATTTAATTTATTTATGACACAATGATGATGCAGTAATTACTATAATAGTGAAAAATCAAAATAATTGATATTATAAATACCCAAATAAATATAATATGAAACTTTTAATGAATTAAAATAATTTTATAGGATAATATTATATATTAGTATTGATTTAATTGACTTTTTTCGAAGTAATCAATCTGTTATGAGTTTCAGAAAAATCAACTATTGAATAGTGTCAAAATTGACATAAAAGAGTTTTTAAAACAAATATTATATTATTAATTGATATTAAATTCCTAAAAATCTAAGGTTCTGCCAAGAGACTTATATAATGATAGGTGTATCATTAATGGACAACTTGGGGGTCGCTTGTATGTATATGGTATGTTTATTAACCATATAATATAAAAATACAAAGAGACATTGTAAAAGTGAAACTAATTAACTTAGAGTTAATACTTAAAGATAAGGTTAATATAAGTACTCAAACCTGTATAAATTCTATTGTTTGAGTTGTTTTAGACCCATACCCACCTTAACCTTTGAATAGTCAACTTTGGAGCCATTGGAAACCGAATATGAATTTATTATAAACTAATATCTCTAGCTTTTCCAAAGGTGCCCCTCACCCCTCTTATAAAAGGGCACTCCTCCTTCTCATTTCTTCACACCTTCAAAGCCCTTTGGTTAGGCCAACACCTGCCCAAATACTATCTAAACTTCCCTCACTACAACCTAGAGGCCTTAGTTTGATCAGAAAGCCAACCTAAGGAGCCCTTTTGATCAAATCAAAAGGAAGAACCCGAAGAAGAGGTAATGTTTTCACCACCCCTTTTCAAGTTCCTTTCTTCTTCCACTTCCTCTTTCTTTGTTATTGCCATTATAAAATAATAACTCCAGTATCATATATATACTGTGATGTTATTATAAATATGGTACAACCATATTCATTATTCTATCCATCCTTTGAATAACATGTCACCATACGTGCGTACGTACGGCTTACCGTCTCCACGTCGTGGTGTAATTGTTATTCAATATATTATTATTTATATGGGTATAATAATGATGTGTAACTCATGTAAATAATAAATATAACATGATAATGATTCTGTATATATGATATAAAATCCAATTATATATTATTTTAATATCAAAAGAATGATATTTTCGCTCGTGCGTATGTACGGACTACCGTCTCCACGAACGCGATGAGATTCATTGTCCATCATATCCATTCAAGTATAATTGTAATTTGATGATTTAAAAATAGTATCTAAGGACATGATATCATTCTGGATATGAATAATATACATCCCATTAATAACGAATACGGCTCACATAACAAAGAATATAAAGTAAAATGAACCCGTTAACACCCGAAATGACGATAATTCTAAGATATTATTAACAAATCAATGTTAAAAGATCATATATGATATCATATTATAGTAAATGATTCTTTTATTATTCAATAACAATTATTTCACCATTATACAGGAGGTAAACCTACCATCGACCAAGAAAAAAGTACAAGTAAGGGATTTTCTTATCTCACTTTCAATTCCGTGAGATTTCCATTTTTCGCCACTAAATTATTGAAAGTGGTGTATTGTGTACTGCCATTTGATATATATTCATGATTCTATTTATATTCATGTTATTCTGTAAATCATTTGGTGGTTATTAACATTTGGCCATACGACTCAGTTGATTAACGTGGTAAGGGGTTTCTTATCTCACTTTTAATTTCGTGAGATTTCCATTGATCACCACTTAACTATTGCATGTGGTGTATGTGTACTGACCATGATTGTATTCATTGTGTAATATACTTTAATTTATGGGTATTTACATCATCATGGTATGATACTTCTTTCATGGGTGTATGTTTCGTATGTTACCTAATCGGTAAGGGAATTTGAGATTTCAATTCCCACTCATTTGGCTTTACTCATATTTCATTGATTATATTACTCCATGTTTATGTGTGGAATCACTATTCATTTGATTATGTCATAATTTCCACTCCCCTTCCTGTGGATATAATTTTGATACACATAATCACTCATTGGTAATTCTCAAGTCATTGATATGAATTTGATAAGGGTAATTTTAACTCATTCACCATTTGTTGAGTTAAACATCCAATTCGTTGGTGTTGTTTTTACAAGAATATGTGTGAATATCCTTTGATTGTTTTACACTGAATATCCAATCATATTTAGTGTATTTATATTTGTCACACATAATTATGTCGTTGATTTATCCTTAACCTAAGGATACGGCCTTTATGAGAGATTTCATCTCAATTTACATTCCATTGAGACTTCTTTGTTGATATACACCAAATCACTTTTATGTGGTGTATATAATGTACTTTGACATAGTATATCATGAATCCCTTTATTCTCATGATATTACAAAGTTTTTATTACCTCAATTATTTGTATTCAAGTGTCTCTTTTGGTTAGAATCTCTAACTAAAATACCATTTTTAAATGTTTTAAAGACTTATTCTTCTAAATCTTGCTCATTAATGTCCATGTTTTAAAAATGGTTTTAAGGATTTATTTATATGGACATTAAAGTTTTAGAAATTAAAACTCCTTTTAAAAAGTTTCAAAGTGGTGTGGGACACTTTGATTCAAAAATCTACTTTTAAATGGCTTCTTGACAAATAGTGTGACTTTTAAATGTTTTCAAGAAAAGGGGGATAATTCTCTCAAATAGTTTTGATGATTATTTTCATTTATGTCAACATCATTCATTATTCTTGATTGAGGTTAATGTGATACAATACAATCTTCCATATTGTATCGAATGAGTCATGTTTGACTGTGGATGCACTGTTTTTATACCATTCATGGTTTGTGGTAAAAGTATTGACATTTCGTATGCTAGTTTTAATACGAATGTTTATGTTATGTTTAAACATGTTCATATGAGGAATGCATTGGACTTAATAAGTGACGGGTGGAGCCCGCTATAGCTCCTCGATGCATCGGTAGGTCTCATGAGACAAACTAGTGTCTTGGCACAAGGCCTTGGCAAAATCTTATTTGTAGTCTTGGCACGAGGCCTTGGCTATGTGGTTATGATAGTCTGGCATTATGCATTCCATCATTATGAAAGTGGTTATTGATATTGCATGTGATCATTCGACTAGTAGAATATCCATGTGAGTAAGTAAATGGAATTATTTCATTTTACCTTTTCCATTTTATGCTGATGTTCAAGTTTAAAAGGCTTTTGTTTTAGTTATAAATTTTCTTAAGTGTTTATGCTTATTTATGAAAGCTTCTGCTATAATGTTATCCTTACTGAGCATCTGAGCTCACCCCTTTCAATGTTTTATTTTTTTCCCAGGATTATGAAGAAATAATTTATGAATGACCTGCAGGGATAGTATGAAGGGATATGAAGACAAGATGTTTTTTTATGATGTAATGTAAAATTTATGGATCTATCTAGTTAGTCCAAGGCTACTAAACTAATCTGTCTTTCGAGACATGATCTTTCTCGTGATCATGCCAATGTTATGTAATAATTCACCGACTCTAGGTAACTAGGGTCGGGGCGTTACATTATTATTAGAAAAATTA
This sequence comes from Viscum album, assembly GCA_963277665.1. Lineage (NCBI taxonomy): Eukaryota > Viridiplantae > Streptophyta > Magnoliopsida > Santalales > Viscaceae > Viscum > Viscum album. Next base: position 982,475,334 of record OY728126.1, read on the forward strand.
GTATTATGATGCTTTATAAGAAATAAAAAAATCACTAATATAAAACTTAATTAAAAGAGAAAGACTAAAAATTAGTTTTATTAGAAAAATATTCTAAAATATTCATAATGATTGACATGGGTTTTATAAATTCAATATTGTATTTTTAAATGCATATTTTCACTCTAAAAATTTTTTAATATTGAAAATTTTTTATAATTTTTTGTGTTATAATTACATCCCGATAAAGTCATTAACATTAATATTTTAGTTGAAATTGTATTTTTCACTATTCGCCTAAAAAACTATTATTTTAGAAAAATAATGAAAAATAATTATAATATAATTTCAAAATTACAAATTAAAAAATGAATACCATTTTAAATAATTAATATTATAAGATTTATAATATTTTAAATGAGAATAAAAAATATATAAAAAAACTAATTTTCCAAAATAATTACATTTCAAGTGTTTCTAATAGTAGATTTTCCATAATTTTTCCAAAATTTAATTCTTTATAATTTTCTATGGGAAAACCTTTCATCAATTCATTTTCAAGATCCTTCCACTAACTAAATAATAAATTAAAAATTTTTATTATACTATCCAATAAAATCAGAATAAATGATAAAATTAAAACTGAATCCTTGGATACATTATACAATAACACCTTCATTACAACACATGATACTTGTAGTTTAATTATGATATAATTTTATCATCCTACAACTCTTTCAGTTTAACGTTGGTTTTCTATAGTCATTTTCTTATTAGGTTTTCCAGTTTTATTTTTCATACTCAAATTTCATTTAAATCCTATATAATGTTATGTATAGTGAATTTGAATTAACTAAAGGATATCTCCTTGGTGTGTCAATCTAGTGGTGCAGACTTAGGCCCAGTCATCATGAATTGAGTGCTAATTGAGTTGATCCTTAAATATCATTTTTCAGTGTGATTAATATTAGGTGAATCTATACCAAAGCCAAATCCACATAATATCTAATAAAATAAATATGGAATGAAATATAAACTTTTATTATAAATAATATTGTTTTAATTGTGAAATTTACGTTAGTTCTTAAATTAAAATCATTAAAACATATTTTAAAGATTTGAGTTCTTATATCACACCCCCAATGAAATTTTATCCTTGAAATTTATTTTCATACCCCATGGTGAAAAAATGGTACTTTTGTAACATTAATTCTTTTGGGTTACATGTTACCTTTTATTACTTTTGATTTCTATATAACACTTTCATGATGTGGGTATTCTTGTTCCTCAATAATTTCTCTCTAATGACAAGAACCTATACATGATCCTCAATATAAGATAAATCATGTTCAGGATTTATCCCATCTACGGGTAATACTTGATTTGGGAATAACATATTTTTTCTTTAGAATAAAGATATGGAAGTATCCATGAACATTAGACAGGTTGTGTTGACATTAAATACAAAAATCTATAACTCCAATTTTCTCTATGAAATCAAATGGAATGATGTCCCTTAGACCTAACTTGTGATTCTTCAGAAACATTATAACCCATTTTTAAAGTGGTACATTCAAGAGTACACGATCGGTGACTTGTAATTAAAATTCCTTCCATTAGTTATCATCGTAGATTTCCTATCTTCTCTGAGATATTCTAACATGATTACGAATATTTATCACCTTATCAGTTTTCTCCTCAACAAGTTATGGACCAACTAGTTTGTTCTATCTTACCTAATCCTAGCAGGTTAAAGTAAGACATATTTTCCCATACATATTCTCATATGGATCCATCATTATACTTTAATGTTAGATATTATTATTTGAAAATTCCAGCAAATGTAGGTATTGGTAATACATTTATTTGAACTCAAGTGAACATAAATTTAGTATATTCTCTAAGTTTGGATTTTACTGTCAGATGTCGAATTAGTTTGAGAATGATATGAAATAGTCAAAAGTATATTATTGTTCAAATAATTTTGAATAATTTTCCAAACTAATGATGTTAAGTGAGGATAATGATCATAAACAATTGATAATGGTCCATGATGAAGTATCACACCTTTATTGATATAAATTCAAACAAGATTCTCAAGGGGTAGATCCACTCTTATTTCCAGAAAATGTATAGATTTGGTAATTCCACCAGCAATAACCCATATTGAATCATTTATTTTTAATGTTTTAGGTAGTCCAATGAAAATTCCATTGTGATATTTTCCCACTTCAACATAAATACAGGGAGACGTTTCATGACACCCTTGGGATTAGCCTCTTAGTCTTGCCTTGTTTTTATACCAATAATCCTAACACATAATTAGTAATTTCATGATTCATGTTATCCCACTAGAATCACTCTTTCATATCCTTATATATTATGGTACTACTAAGTTTTAAAGACACTTTTTATCTATGAGAATCATCTAGTAACTCCCTTTTTATCTTAGGTACTGATGGCACATATAATATTCTTCTAAATTTTAACAGACCATCTTCACAGGGGTGAACCCAAAAAATTTCTTATCTTCTATGGTTTTTATTTTCTTCTAAATACCCTTTTCATCTCACTGAGTCTTATTTATATTCTCTAGTAAGGATGTTTGGAAAAATACTTGGAAAATGAATGATGTTTCCCCTTTCTTAATAATTTCCTTTTCTACCTTTACCAACTCCTTGAATATATGATCATTTTATAGCCTCATCATGGATATAATCACTTGATCCTTTCTACTGAAAGAATCAACCACCTTATTTTCCTTCCTAGGTTGGTAGTGTGTTTCACAATCATAGTCTTTATGTAATTCTATCCATCACATATGCCTCGTATTAATATATTTTTATGTGAATATATAATTTTATATTTCTTGATTGTTATATATGTCACATATTTCACAATATAGATAGTGTCTTTATATTCTCAAAGAAAATACCACAACATAATGGTCAATATAATGAATTAGATTGTTTTTCTCATGGGTTATTGATTTTCATGAGGCATAAATAACTATTTTATCATTCTGAATGAGGAAACACCCTATCACTTTATTAAATGTATCATTTTATATAAAAAATCCTTCTTTTATTGATGATAAAGTAAATACCTATTTATTGATTAACTATTTCATTAGTTTAACAAATCCTTCCTCACATTCTTCAAAACCATGTGAATTTAACCCATTTTTTAGTCAATTTTTAAAATTGACTAGCTCATTGGGAAGAAAATCAACAATTCTTCAATAGTTACCAGCTAAGAAAAGGAAACTTTGTATCTTAGTTATATTCATTGGTTTTATCCATTCATTAAAAACGTTTGTCTTAGTGGAGTAAATTGATATTACATCATTAGAGACAATATAAATAAGAAATGATACTTTTTAAATCTAAAATTCTCACTTATTAAATTTTCCACAATGTTCTTTTTCCCTTAGTGTTTAAAGAGTGATTCACAAATGATCATTATACTCATCATAGTAAATTGAGAATATCAGATTTTATCGATGAATACCATAATTAATTTATCAAGATGATCCATGAATATTCTATTTATTGGATTCATAAACACAAATGGTTCATTAGTTAATCCAAAATGAATTATTATGAAAGCATAATGTCCATAACTTGTGTGAAATTATGTCTTTGGTATATCATTTTTGACTCTTAATTGATGATAACTAGAATGAAGATCAATCTTTATGAAGTGTTTGGACCCTTAAAGTTGATCAAATGGATCATTAATGAGAGTTAAATGATATTTTTTCTTCATAGTTATGGTTTTTATTCCCATTTAGTCAACATATATTCTCATAGACTCATACTTCTTCATCAAAAACATTATAGGTGATCCCCAATGTGGAACACTATGCTGTAAAAACCCATGTTCACTTAATTCATCCAATTTTTTATTAATCTTTACTAACTCCATCATCCTTCCTCCTCAAGTTCATGAATTTCTTTTTAATTTATTTTCATTTATTATGGTGGATTACTATAAATATAATATCTCTTTAAAATTATTTTAGTCCATGTCAATTATTTATTCTTCTTTCTCAGTGTTTCAGATAAATGAGCACCCCTAGTCTACATCTCCTATCAGATGATATACCTCAATGAAAATATTTCTCATCTCATTTCATTCCATGATAATGAAAAATTTATATAGGTTCTTGAACCATTGTTTAATTACTAATGAATTTGTAGTCACATAAAAATATGGAGGTTGTTTCCATAAAAAAAATTTAAAATTTATAAACCATACTATAGAGAAATAGGTTATTCCATGCAATAAATTTTGTTAGTTATTGAAAGTTCCCAGTCAAGATAATTGTATCCATGATAGGGGGAGTGGGTGAATCATTGATAACTTTATCTTTTATGTTTCTTTGAAAATGAAACAACCTTTAACTCATGTTATAGATTTCATTCCATGATGAAAAAAAACTCAAATACACATCCATATGAACACATTTTTTTAAGGAGATGATTCCTTGGTCGAAGACCAGGACACAAAATATAATAATAAAAAATTATAGGATTACAAAAGTCTAAACAACAGATTATTTTTACAATTATTATCATTAAAATATAGAAGATCATTAGGAAGGTCAACTAGCTAGGTAATTTCCTGGTTAACACCCCCATTAGAAAGTCAATCTGCCACCCTTTTGGCTTTTTGGAAGGCATGAGTGAAAATATAACTGTTCTCGGTAAGCAATTGAAGACAATTCATCCAATGGCTTGTGAGTGGCCAAGAAAGATGAACCACTCTACTCCAAATGGCCTGGATAATCGTGGTCGAATCACCTTCAATCCAAATATTATTCTAGCTTTATTTCTTGGCGAAGGAAATAGCATGAATCACACTCATAATTTTAGCTTCCAAGGATGATGTGATACCACAACTACCATAGAAACAACCAATGCATTTTCCAAGGTGGTCTCTAAAGATAGAACCACAACCTGAGGGACCTGAATTTCCCTTAGAGGCTCTATCCACATTCACATTAATCCATCCAGGGAGCGGTGCTTTCCATAACACTTCAATAGTATACCTAGGTTGATGATAGATACTGTCAACCCAAAGACGACGAAGAATCTCAAAGTCTTTGACAAATTTGTCATAGCAAGCATTCTCAATCGACGCAGATTCACGAATAGCAATAAGGATCCACATCCGACCTGCATTTAAACTGAATGAAAAATTTCTATAAATGAGAGAATTTCTACCATACCATATCACATAGAGTATCTCTACAACAGAAGCTAGGAAAAGATTAGTGATTTGCGGGGAGGCTTCAATATCCACACAAATATTTAGATATAAGGTGAAAGAGTCAATAAAAAGTCATCAGAAATAAAAAAATTCAAAAATATATTTCCACAGAGTAAAATATGTAGAAAAATATACAAAAAGATGGTTAATATCTTCCCTATGTTGGTTGCATAGGTTACAATTAGAGCAAAGATGAATCCCAAAATCTTGGAGGCAGACATCTGTAGGGACACTATTATAAGAAGTTCACCAAACAAGAGTAAACCTAGAGGGTGTAATCTAAGGCTAATCAAAATATTTTATCCAGCTGAAATTGCTATCCAAATTTTGAAAGTTGTGATTGTAAAAAATTTTGGAGTTAAGAACACCATTGTGAGTAGGTTCCCAAAGAAGGAAATCATCAGAGTTATAATAGGGATAATTATCAATGATATGGATAATGTTATCAAGAAGGTTAGAGATATGAGAATTTAACACCTCCATAATAGTACAATTAGTGTTCTCTGGTAATGTATTAGGAGGATGCGTGGATATTAAAGGGGTACCAGTCTAGTTGTCAAACCAAAAATTCATAGAAGATTCATTGCTAACCATACATTCCCAATTAATCATAATGTTGGAAAATGTCTGTTGAATAAAAGTCCAAATAAAAGAGGTAATATAGCATTAGGTTCCCTTATTTATCTTATCATGGAATCCCTTTTCGAGAAAAAACAATAGATGTAGAATCGTTATGAAGGAGGTTCCAAGTTAATCTAGCTTGAAAGGATTCATTGAAAAGTTTAAGATTCTTAATGCCTAGGCCACCTTTTTCCAGAGGCTTAAAAAAAGTATTCCAGGGGATTGTCACAAGTTTATGATCCAACATACTACTAGACCTACATATTTATTAATATAAACATTTATTTTTTGAGGAGACCAGCAGTCCATTAATATACCTTCAAAGATTATACCATTTTAGAGACAATAGTGGATTTAAATAGATAGATTATACCAGTCATGGAGAGGAATTTACCCGTCCAAGAGGCGATATGACTAAGGATTTAATCCACAATATTGGGAAAATAACTAGATTAAGGTCGACTCCAAAAAATGGGTACCCCGATGTAAGTGAAGGGAAATGATCCTTCTTTGATACTTATGATATCGATAATGGAACTCTTTCTTACAGAGAGAAAATTTTTCCCAAAGAAAACAAAGGATTTGTTCCAGCTAATGTTTTGTCTAGAGATATCTTCATAATGGGAAATGGACTTTTTTAGATTTTTAATGTCCCTTTTATCTCCTTGTTGGAAGAGGGTAATATCATTAGTATAGAAGAGATGTGTGGGGAAATTTATATTTCTAGAAGCATGAATAGGTTTGAGATCATTTTGACCAACAAGGCTGGTAAGTAATCTACTAAGGTAATATTCTGTAATAGAGAAAATAATGGTAGAAAAGGGGTCACATTTCTTGACTCCCTTGGTGAATTTAAAGTAACCCTTGGTGGAGCCATTGATTAGGATGGAAATAGTATCCGAATTGAAGAGATTCTTTATCATACCAATGAACGAGTCATTGAAACCAAATCCATGAAGCACTTTTAAAATAAAACTCGAGTAAATGGTATCGAAAGCATTCCTAATATTAAGTTTAATAGCAATATTGCCTTCCATGGTGAGCCTATTTAATGTGTTAGTACATTTAGAGGAAATATAGATACAATCTCGAATAGAACTACGCTTGATAAATCCAAATTGATTCTAGGAGACAATTCTACATCTTATCTCAGTAAGCATGTTGGAAAAGAGTTTGGTAATGATTTTGTAAAGGTAATTAATGAGGGAAATTGGTCTGGAAAGATGAATCTCAGAGATATTTATCACTCTGGTAATTAAAGAGATAAATTGTGCATTCAATCCATGAGGAATCCAACCATTTAGTAAAAAGCATCTAAAATTTTTTCAACCATCAGATTGAATGAATTCTTAAAATTGATGATAAGAACCATTGTTAAAACCAGTGGGGCCTAGGGCGCTGTCCGGTTTGAGACTAAAGACAGTGTCTTTGATTTAATATTTAAGAGGAATGCTTAAGAGATAAGAATTATATTACCCATTAACAAAAATGCAATTGACATCAGGTAAGAGGTCCTTATTGATATCAGGACCATTGAAAATATTTTCAAAATAAGTGACAACATGATTTTCAATACCTTCATCAGTTTCAATGAGGTTGTCCACATCTCTTAGAAAAGTAAGATGCCTACTAATTTTCCTGATTCTTTGTAGGGAATTGTAAAATTTAGTGTTCCTCTCACAGTCCAAAACCATTTAGTTTTGAAACCTTTATTACACATGTTATCCTTAAGGGAAAGAAAATCATTAAGTTTCATAGAAGTATTTATTTCATGTTGTGGATCCACAGTGAAGTAAGAGCTAGTACTGTAGTTTTAAATTTGGTTAAGTTCATTTTCAAGAAAGGAAATGACGCTATCATTCTACTTGGATTTATTAATGAACCAACCCTTAATGTATTGTTTAAGATGTTTGAGTTTGGTAATGAAATAAAAAGATTCATTGTGATGTTGCATAGACATCAAATAAAATTAATTCTAGAACACTCAGGATCAAATGACCTAGCATTATTAAATCTAAAAGGTTGAGAGTTCTTTATGATTTTAGAATGAAGACTGAAAAGGATGGGATGATGATTAGAGTTCGACCTGGGGAGGGTTATTCTAGAGAAAGTGTTCCAATTATTCAAAGATGATTCATTCATGAATGCTCTATATAATTTACTAGAGACCACTCTATTATAAATTCTTTTATACCAAGTGATCTTGGAAACCATAACATTTAATTCAAAAATATTACTATCCTTGATTGAAGCATTGAACTCTCGTGAAGATATTAAAGAGTGAGTTTGGCCCAATTTCTCACTAGAGTTGAGTATAGCATTTAAGTCACCAATTAAAAACCAAGGATCTTGAATATTTCTAGACATGAAAAAAGGTCATTCAAAAGCAGTATTCTATCATGGTATCTATTCTTAGAATAGATCATAGAGAAGAAGATGTACGAAAGATCAAACAAGAAATCACAAGTAAATATTTTCTCTGAAATATGGAATATATTCACATTTTGAAGTGAGGAGTGATAAAAAATCAAAAGTGTTTCAATAGTAGTACCCTCTTTGCATAAACCTAAAAATTTATAACCATAATAGTAGAGAAGCATTATTTTTGAATAAAAGTGAACTTTAGGTTCTCCAATAGAAAAAATATTTGGTCTATGAGTCATAATAGTTTTTTTTAAAAAATAAGAGTATATGGGTTTGTGATGCCCTGATAGTTACAAAAAATAAGATTCATTAGAAGCTGGATTTGGAAAACCCCTCCCCCTTTTACATCAAGATCCTTTTCACCAATATGATCTTGTAACATTTTGGGCTGAGGCCAGATTATATTTTTGACCCTGTTTACCACTAGAAGAAACAGGTAAAACATTAGCAGCATCTGTACACTCAACCTTACCAGTTTCATTAAGTGGAACATCTTTTAATGGAGAAACTATTGGGCATCCACTTAATGGATTCGACTAGTTTTCATTAAAGTTCAAAGTGGGAGATGTTCCATGTGTGCTAATAATATTAGGGAGTCTTTCAAACAGAACATTCACAGGAACATGCATCAAAAGAGAAGTAGAATTTGGAAGAAATGATCTTGTGTCATCGGCTGAAAGACATGACGTATTCGCACTATTTTTTGCATTCGGGTCTGAAGGGGGAAGAGGAATTCGTGTCACTATGGAGGACTCATTCAGCCTGGGGTCCAGTTAGGATGAGGAAATCCTAGATTCAGATTTAGGACCCCCGTCTTTTTGTAGCGTGGGACTACTAGAAGCAGTCTGTAGAGAGGATTCCCCTTCTATTTCTTTCATCAAGGTGGCCTTATCACATGTATCTCTATTGACCATATCAGCTTTAGTGGAGTCAATGACCCCAATAAATTGTTTCCCAGTGTCACTAGAGGAGATATTATGGGACTCCTCCAATAACAGATCGGATTGGGATTTTTTGATGGTCACAAAGATCATTTTTTCAATGACTTTTAATATAACCTGCTCTTCATTAGCATACTCATCTTCTTCCACAATTCATCCCAATATTTACTCAAGTTTTGTCCAAGCAGGTTTGGATAAGCTGGTTTCATCACCCAAACTTCATTCTTTTCCGTGGGAGGATCAGGTTTACCAATGATAATACCCTTATCCTTCCTATTTTTCCTAAACTCTATATAGTTATTATCCTTGGTATAGACAACTTGGCTTTTCACTAGTCTACAGTTTAGTATGGAATGCCCCACAATTTTTCACAGTTCACTATTCAATAAGAATAGCTACATCCTTGGTATGGTTTGGAAATGATCCAATACCACATAATCCACTAGAAAATAATACTTTATGTAGAATACAATAAGTAGGATATAACCGTTCATGTGTGTATCACTTTAAAGACAATCCAATAGTGTGTGTGCACCCTCTTAGTACAAATAGGGTAAGACAAAATTTGTGTAACCATATATGTTACATGTTATTCTTTTTAACATCCAGAAATGTTTTCTTTTCAAAAAAGGTCTCCAATTTATTACCCAAAACTAGAAATAACTTCAAGTAATTTCATATAGAATTCAATCCAATTTCCCAGTCTGATTCTCCCAATATAATCTTACCAATATGATTTCTAAATACAATAGATATAGAATTATGTTAATAAGATAGGGACAATTTAGAACTCCTTCTTCCTCGGCCTAGAAATACCAATATATAAATTTGGATGTGATTATCCAGTCTGATATGATGACCGGATGAATATGATGACAATCATAATACGATGAGCTGCTGAATACGATTATCCACTGAATATGATGACCAGTTGAATAATCATGTGATGTTATCTCTTCTCTATTCACTTATCTCAATTGAAACTTCTTTAACAAAGGTTCAATAAAGATACCTCTTTTTATCCCTTAAACATTGGAGATTATATCTCTTCTCTCATGAACAATACATCAGTTTTTAGTCATCAGAAAAGAACAATGTACTTATCCCCTTTTATAGGTGACCCATGAGAGGTTTTGGAAGGAATCCCCAAAACTTTCCTACTCATCAAAATTCACCAAAATCTGGATTTCCCTTTAATTTCTGGTGTATTTATGACTTTATCAACTCTTCTAAACTCTTCTCATCTCTTCTCATATCTTTTTCAAATTTCATCTCCTCTTGGAACTTTATATTCAAACACTTGTTTGATTATAAATCTCCATTACAAGTGTTGAATATGATGCTCTCCTTGACAATACTTTCAATAATCTCAAAATCTTGTATGATTTCAATTCCCATACCGATTTTGACATTATGATCGGTATAAACTCCAATACTATGGCTCTTGACACAATTGATGAACAACTTTGACAAAAAATAAAAGATTTTTTCTATTCTCAACATGATGCACATCAGTTTCATTCTTCTATGATTTATATATTTTGGATTTTGGTCTGACTGAAAAATAGTACCTTTGGTTTCTCACACTTGTCTCAAATCTCCCTATCCTTAAAATTCAAAACTCTTCCTTTTACAATTAATGTAAACATCTTAAATGGTTGACTACATTTTTTATTGGTCTATGTCATTATTATTTTCATTGGTTTCAACTCAATTCATTTTACATTAGTCTTTTAATAGAATTATTCCTTTGATGAATATAATGGTATGCCAAATATTATGGACTAGTGTCAGTAACTTCAACTCTAGAAACTTTTTTCTTTCAAAAACGTCAACATGTATCATGACTTATTTCATGAATTAGAATACATTGAGGACCAACTTTAAAATCTTTTTAATTTCAATGGAAAGTATTATAACTTCCTATCTTTTCTAGAAACCAACTTTCTTTTCTACTCAGTCTAAATATGATTCTCCAAAATACAACTTACTTAAATACGATAGTAATGATTATGATTAGCATGATTATGATCAGGCTGAATATAATCAACCTGAATAAGATTGATAGAATATTTTTCACTCCCCCATTCTTTCATCAATATTTCATCACAGGTTTGTGGAATACTTGTGATTTATGGGAAATCGAGGTTTAGAAAATCATTATCACATTTTATTTATTGTAGTCTTGTAGACTATAGTTTTCCCATTACGATCACTTCTTCCATATAGAATTAAAAGTGAATATGATGACCATTTACTCCCTGTAAGATAAATTCTCAGTACAATCTAATTTTAGTCTAACCATATTCTCCTAAATATAGTGGACCTTTTGAAGCATTGTGATTTTGATTCTCCAAAAACGATGGTCAGTCTGAATTTCAAATAAATAAAAAGTGATGCGCTTTTTATTTTATTATTAAACTTCTTTGTCAATGAAAGACAATACTTGAATACAATCACTATATTCATTAGCATGTTTTTAATAATCTCCCCTTTGTATTTTTTTTCAACCAATAATCATAAATCATAGATATTTGTATCCTAAAGAAATGGATTACTTATAAAAAAATCTAAGACTATGTGAGCAGACTCATTGTAGGAAACAACAATCATTGACAGCAAAACCGTGATGTCCAAAAAGAATTGATTATGAAAAAATCTTCAAATTTATTCCTCAGCTTTTTCACTTTGCTGAAATACAAAAAAAATTGTTTCTTACAACCACTCCAACAAATGTTTATAATATTTCACACACATACAATGCTTAATTCACAGCTTACCCTCAACTCCCCCTATTTACATGCATTTAAAAAGGGTCGATTTAAGAAACAATTATCCCCCTTGAAAACTATTTCCATCTGGAATCATGGATGACCTCATTGATTGAAGTTTCCAAACATTCCAATCGGTTTCTAATGGGTTTGTTCGTAGAACCGGAAACATCCAATCATCAAATATCCATTTGGACATACTTTCCAATGGTAGGTGCTCATTAGTTGTGAACTAATGAGGCTTAGGAATTTGCATTGGTCAAGTGGATGAGAGGTTGGACTCATCACACCTTTTTGAGGGGAATTATTGTCTACTCTAGGACTCTCTTTATAGATTTAAGTTATGTTCGTGAATCCTTATTACATTACCATGTATAAAATGAGCTTTCCTTTATTTTGACACTCAATGATTAATATGTAAGAAATTCAAAGAAAATTTCATATGTATTCGAGGTTCTTCATCGATGAAGAATCATATGTATTTGTTCGAGATTTTTAGTTGACGGTATCCTTAAAATACAAAAAAGTCTCTTGGTCATTATGATGACCATACTGGTTTTAAAGCCACTCAGTGGGGTACTTGATGTTAATTATCATTCAGGAGGACTTGGATTATTTTAGAATTGGGATCATACCCATTGATGGGCTACCTACGTATCCTTTGTTTTGAAAAAGGAATCAGAACCCACGTAGTTCGAATAAGGGATTGTGATGCTTATGAAAAATTGATGGCTCAAAGAAAGAATTCATGATTACTTTTACACTCTAAGCTCACATGAGTCATGCTCGGTGTGAGAAACAAGAGGTATTGGTGAAACCAGACAATTGTGCCATAAAAGATGCAATGATGTGGGGATTATGTGTTTATGACTTCCCAAAATAGATTAAGATTAAGATTTACTTCAGGGAAGAAATCCAGGAACAGGGTCCATAAAGGAATATGTAATTTATGGAGATTTGGATACTCTAATCTTGAGACTTACTCCTAAGGAAGATTCCCAAGTCATGAAGGGACTTATGATTGGGTTTTACTCCTGAGAAAGAATACCCAAATCAAAAGTAAAATAGAACTGGTTAAGAGAAATTAAGACTGGGGATTACTCCTGAAAAGGAGGCCTAGTTTAAGGGACTTGAAAATTTAAGGGAATTGGGGCTTACTTCTGATGAGGATGCCCAGGTTAAAAGAATTAAGGTTTGGGGCTTACTCCTGAGGAGGATGCCCTTATTTGAGACTGGGGCTTACTCCTGAAAAGGAGGCCCAAGTTAAAGGAATTAAGGTTTGGGGCCTACTCCTAAAAAGGAGGCCCAGGTTAAGGATTCTCTCATCTTAAAGGATGAGGTTGAATGATTGAAATCTCAATCTTTAGTGACATAAAGATCTATAAATCACTAGATTTTGAGAAATGTTCCACGGAGTTCCTTTCAGATAAGGAATCCAAATCAAGAAATCATGCCACAAATGGCTTTGAAGAGTGTCTTGAAGACTGAATATTGAATAAGAGAGGTGGAATGACATAAGAGGGTTGAAATGAGCAGAAAAGGCACCCAAAAAGGTAGGGGCGCGCAAGTCTTGGTAGGCACATAGGTACTGCATGGGCGTGAAAGTCTTGGTCGCGCATGTATAACTGCGTGACACATTGGTACATGTGCGGTTTTCAGTCCTTGAGTAATACTTGGGCGAGACTGGACTGAAACCCATGGTATTATCCCTAGAGGCTTTCCAGAAGATGACGCGCAAGTTCTGATGAAGAAGTAGGGTGGCGCGCATGTGTGTTCATTTCCCTTAAGGGTAAAACACTTAGGCGTGAAAGTGTTAGTGAATTCTAACACTTAGACCTTACTCCTCCTATTTAGACCATCCATTCTAGGTAATGAATTACCATAGAAGAGTTCGGAAGACCTGAAGAAGAGACATGGGCATTCAGAGCTCTTTCTGTCAATTCTGGAAAAATTCCTTTTTGAAATGGGGGGCCCACAGGGTCTATTTATTGGCTGGAGAAGACCGTGGGTGGTTATCCTTTAGGGTGTGCAAGTCACTTGCGTAACCATTAGGTGGCGCACAAGTATACTTGCGTGACAGTGAGGTAACTTGCGCATCCATTGTGCTTTTGAAGCCTTGTTCATGTCTTTGTCGATTTTTGATGATTTCTTCAATGTATGAATCAATTTATGCTAAGTCATTTCCCTTTACATTATTTTAGACAATGTGATGAAAAGGAGAATCAACAAAAGTCCCCCCTTAGAGTTGGATCCGAAAGAAATGAGGATGTGACTCTGAGGAAAAGAAGAAAACTAAAGGAAAGGCGGCGCGCAAGTGTTCAGTGCACAACACTTGGCATGCAGTTTCAAGTCGCGTAGGGCTGAAGCGTGCTAGATGGAGCACGCTGGGTGTAGGCGCGCAGGTGGGCCGCCTGGCCTATAAATATGCAGTCATTTTCTGCACATAGCATCTGATTTCCGGATTTTCGAGCTCTCACCACACAGGTCCTCTTCGCCACGCAAGTCACTCTTTTTCCGATGTTTCTTCACTACCACGTTGTTTGTCAAGGTAATAAGACTTGTTTGTTTATACTTGTGCGCCCAAAAACATGCACGGCACATTAACACTTGCGCGCACATCCATACTTGCACGCCAAGATTTAGAATTGTGTACCTTAATGGCTTTTCCGTTTTTTCAAATTCCTTCACAAATTTTATGAAAAATCAACTTACTTAAAAGATAATTTATTCAACTTTTGTGTAGAATCAATGGCTCTTATAACCGGAATAGCTGATGAACTGGCTAGCAAGAGGATTGATGATATGATGAACATCATTGGTCACTATTATTATACCTTCATAAGTTGAAATCTTCCGGATATGGCTAAGTATCTAAAGAAATATCATCGTGACTTCCCCCAAAGCATTTATTTGCCTTTGTATGGCTATGGTCATCTGCAAGATTTTACTATTCCAGAAGCAAAGAATTATCTCCCATTTTCATGGTTTCAGAATTATACCAACTTTTCTTCAGCAAATATTTCATATGGATGATTATTTATAAGTGTTGGAACAGTGGAGAAGGCCCACATGATGCATCATAGCCCTTGTACGCCAGATCTGAAACCTCATACACCTGAGCTGCGACCACATTGTTATCCCTCAATCTTCCAAAATGATCAGATGGATTAATCCAAAGGCTGGAAGAATAGTTGGAAATTCTGTCCTGGGGGAGGTGTGAAGACAACACGGATGTGGGCATACTGGGTGCGACAAACTTGTGCAAATTTTGTTGAGGATCTAAAAGGAGTGGCGATATACGAAGCTGTTTGGGTTGGGAAAACATATGTTTACAGACATGATAACTTCGTGCTGGAGATACTCAGCCACTAGAGCCCAGAAACTAATTCTTTCCATATAACTCATGGAGAAGTAGGTATCAGTATGTGGGATGTCCACAAGATCTCAGGGCCTCCAATTTGGGCGATATGTATGATTAATTCATTCCTCCCAAGGTGACTTGGAATGATTCAAAGAAGACTCCTACTTTAGACTGAAAATTATTTGAGATCTTCCACAGGCTCAAGAGTTCAGAGACCTCATTAACTCATTCTAGAAAGGATATTCATCCGGAGGAGTGGATAAATATATTTCTTAAAGAGAAGGAGCCAAAGGAGAAGGAGCCAAAGGAGAAAGGATCCAAGAAAAAGAAATCCAAGGATAAGAGGCCCAAACGTCCTACCACCTGCCCAAAACCTGAGAAGAGGGGTTCTCCTGGCACATTTTGGCCAACTCTAGAAGCAGGAGAGTTTGAGAAATGGGGATATCGGGTGAATCAATGGATCCTAAAGAAGACTTGTCTGGCGGGCTTCTTGGCTTTGTGGCTCAGTGTTTATCTCCTGCCAGTCAGGGAGTCAAAGTGAGGCGTCAGGCCAGGGGCCTTTGTCATTGAGACAAAGTTGGCTGAGGGAAAATGGTTGGGTTGGATAGCCCCATTTTAGCAAATATTCAGAGGAGTTTACATCATGTATTCATGGGTAAATCTTCTTTAAGAATAGTGGGACCATTCCATATTTTATGGGGGTGGATTGCCACTCACTTTAGTACTTACAATGTACAGAATGGATTACAAATTCCTGGAAGTTCATTCAGGATGTCAGTGAAACAATTACCTGGAGTTTCTCCATTATATGTTAATGCCTATGACATGAAAGTGAGGCTGACCATGTTTAAAGAATTAAACTTCTTTCCCTATAGAAATCTTCCAACTGGGGGGTTTGTTGCTGATGGAACATCCAACTTGGATTTGAGGGCATACATGCTAGCTTGTAGAGATGGTGTGCTAGTTGACAGGATTGACGGAGAAATTATATGCGAGGACTATGCACCATATAGCATTGCACGTAAATTTAAGTGTCTGTAATAGATTGTTGTATCTCCCCCAGTACATTTCAGGTTAGAGCAACATCCGATGGTTGCTCGACAACTGTAGATGCTGACGTCAAGGGAGAATACTGGGTCTGTATTTGATCTACTAGTTGAAAAAGCGGCACATAACTTGACTACATATTATGCCAAGCACTGGATAGCATCATACCCAAAAGTGGTACTGAATCACCCAGTTTATTAGGTGGGGAAAAGGAAGAGAACTGTAGATAAAGAAACCCTCCCTCATAAAGGTGATGCTTCCCCACCTGAAGCTGATTCGCTAGACTCCTCCTCTAGGACTGATTCACCGAATTCCAATGATGGGGATGATGAGGCACAATAAAGGGAAAAATGGCCTCATGCCCGATATAATCCTCCGGTTAGAATCAAGAGACCTACTCCATCAACTCTTGGTGAGTTACTTAATTGTGGTAATTTAATCACTTCTACTTTATAAATAAATAAGCCTTATTTTCTTATTCTCTATCTGCAGTTGTAGGAGCTGGGAAGAAATTGAAGTCAATGATTATAGGACCTTCCTCGCTGCCTTCATATCTAAGACCAGAGGCTGTCAAGTTATGGAAGATTTTATACTGTGGTACTAAGACCGCCTAGTTGGATTTGTGTGAGGGCCTAAAACTTCCTGGAATAGGGAATCTTCTGGCTTCTACAAATATGCAATACAAGGATAACCCCAATTAAGTGCGGTCTTACATTAAAGAGTTGGAAATGCTCATATAGGCCACTGAAGAGTCTATTCCTATCACTAGGAAGGTGAAGGAATTGATTGATCGTGGAGCTGCTGAGGGGACTGATGAGGATTGGCATGATTATGTGGCTCCTGAAGATGTATGTTTTCTTTCCTTATTTGATTTTCAACTTGATTCCAATCGAAGGTTTGTTACTTAAGGAAGTTATTTTCTTTATCTTGGATCTTGAAAAGAAAGGAACTAAGGTTCCTTCACCATAGTATAGCCCTGGTAGTACTGCCATTGGGGCTGCTGCTGATTCTCCTCGTGAACCGGGCAAGATATCTCCAGGATAGAAGGCCATGAATGAGGAGCTGGAAATGACTTTTCATTCTCCAATATAGGTGCCAATAAGGGAGACTGCTGATACTCCAAAAAAAACCCAAGAATCCAAGGAAAAAAAGGTGGAATTCCACAGCTAAATGCTTCATTAGCAGCATTAAGTTTTTCGGGTAATCATGAGTCTATACCCATGAAAGGTTTGCTCATATTTCTGGGGATTGCTGGGGATTATTCAATTTCCCCTCTAAGGTAAAGAACATATCCTCCCTTAAGGACCATGGGGGTGCTGTGGAACAAACGCAAATTCAGGCTGACTTGGCTGCTTCTGAAAAATAGCCAACACTTATTCCCAGCACTACTCCTGCTGCTGCCATAAGTAGAGAAGAACCTCCACCAGAATCATTGGCAGCCGCAGCAACCGAATCTTCCATCCATCCTGAAGAATCTGTCCAGGGTCAAGGGCCGCAGAATGAGGGCCGCTAAGAGGATACATCAAATTCTCCCACTGGTGAGACTAACCAGGATTTTGAAATATCATTAGATTAAATGATGAATCGTGGCATGTCTTTTGAATAATTTTATGATCATGCTAAGTTGTCATGTGATTTATAAGACCTTGGGCGTGAGTGTTATTCTTCGCCCAGTAAATAAAAAATTTTAATTTACACTTCTAATCAATACTGAAAATAATATGCAGTTCTATCCATAGAAGCTGTTGAACTGCCAATGCCTGAAGAGGGTGTGGACATTGATGTCAACCCTACCATTTCAGAAATGATAGCTCAAGTGGAGATAAATCCAGAAAACCCTCATGAGACCCATCTTGAAGATCCTGTTGAAACTGGGAAGGATGGAGAGGAGTCTTCTCAAGTTGCTGATCTACTTTAAGTTAATGATTGGACTGAGTTTTCAAGATAGACAGCCAACTTCCATTATTCTATGAAACTAACCATACATTTAATTGATCAACAGTCCTATCAACTTCAATGGTTAGAACTGGAGGTGAGGTCTCAACTTCCGTCCAAACAGTAGTAGAAGGTGAAGCAACTAGGGTCACGGGGGATGAATCATAATAGGGCACTTCCTTAAGTGCATTAATCCCAGATTGCATGCCCCCTGTGATGATGATGTTGAATCAGACCCAGAGGTTCTTAAGGAGCTCCGCTTCTCACGACACAAGGCATGGAGCAACATATGGAAAATCATATCTAGGGTTCCTTTATAAGAGTTTTCATCAAATATTTCCCAGTTTTCATCCCAGTTTATCATGTTAGGACTTGGCGGTTTTTGATACCAAGAGATCCATACCGCGATGAAACAAGTCATCTTTAGGAGGGAGCAGGAGAAAAAGTGTCGCGAATATCTGACCAAGGTGAAACTGTCAGTCAACATTGGCGAATTTGAGGCTGTGGTATCCCGAGATGAGGCTGACTATGCTGCCAAGATGAAGGAGCTGAAGCATAAGATCAAATAAAAAGTTGTCCAGAAGATGCACCTTCAGCAACAGTTAGATGTTGTTACTGGGGAACTTGACCAACTTAATAATTCACTAAAGGGAGATCAAACGAATGGTATAAAGACCATTACAGATGCCAAGAAATCACTCCATCAGGCTGAAAAGAGTGAAGTTGGTTGAGTGCATGAGCTTAAAGTAGCTGCTGATGAAGCTCGGGATGCGGTTCATAAATTGAAGACTTATGTTGACAGTCTTTTATTATTTCCTTAAAAAGAGAAGAGGCTCCAATCTGTGGATGTCCCTCTAATTATTTTGCATCAAAATGGAAATAATGATTCCATCTTCAATCATTTGTACCTGCATTCTTTTTTTACATTCTTTAAATTTTACATAAGCTAATGGGACTAGGAAGCATAGTTTGATTTTTACTAGGATTATTATAAACAAACCTACAAACTTTGAATCTTTTAATTTCTCATTATTACCTAAATCATACAAAATATATGTTTAGTGAGCTGGAACATGACTTTTATTCAGAGTTACTTTGACTTTTGTGGGCAGTTTAAAGTCATGCACGCCGGACATACAGAGGCTAATGTTTAAGGTCGAAATAGCTTTGACCGAATGAATTAGAGTTGACTCAATTCTTTGAAAATTAATCTGAAAACACATTACCATACTCAAGTATGAGGTAAAATATGTAAACTATGGATTAAGAATATTTGAATCTAAGGAATGATATGAAAAGGAGCTAAAAGTCATTAGAAGAAGTAGTTTCCAAGAATGAAGTTACTATTATTTAAAAAACCCGTTAGGGGGTTTAATTATGCAGGTCCACCTAAGGGAATTTGCTGTAGAGTGAAATAAATAGTATCTTTTGGCTAACAAGTCTGTTATGTAGACAGTTTATGCAAGGCTGCCTAAGGGAACGTGCTTCATAGTCAGGAAAAAGAACTCTTGGAAATTTACTTTCCTAGTGCTAAAAAGCAAGTGAAAGTTTATGGAGATTCAAATTTTCCAAAGCATATAGTTTTCTGTATAGATAGAAGTACTTGAATATGGAGAAGATATTTCTGAACAAGATTATCGAAGAACTGGATGGATATCACTCCTATGAAGTTCTGACCCAAATTTAGGGAAAGAGAATATAAACCATAGACTTGAATACTTTCAGATCATGAAAAAGGATATGGAAAAAATATGTTAAGGATGGCTATTTTTGCGGATCCCTACATACTGTCATTTAAGA
The DNA here is from genome assembly GCA_963277665.1 of Viscum album. Classification (NCBI taxonomy): domain Eukaryota; kingdom Viridiplantae; phylum Streptophyta; class Magnoliopsida; order Santalales; family Viscaceae; genus Viscum; species Viscum album. The sequence goes on from OY728126.1 coordinate 982,495,487, forward strand.
CCAATAAGGACAAAATAGTCTTTATTCCCAAGAATGAAGTTAATAGTATCAGACAAACCCGTTAGGGGGTTGAATTATGTAGGGCCACCTAAGGGCATTGGCTGCATAGTCAGATAATAGTATCTTTTGGCTGACAAATCTATTATAGAGACTATTTATGCAAGGTCACCTAAGGGCACGTACTGTATAGTCAGGTAAAAGAACTCTCAAAAATTTGACATTTCTGTGATTAAAAGTCAATAAAAGGGTTATGAAGATCTAAAAATATTTAAGGTTAGGATTATGATACATAAAGATGGGTATTGTCCAATGTATACAGAGATACACAGATCAATGCTAACCATAATCATGTTGTGGATGGGTCCTGAATGGAAATGTTGGACTTCACTACATATCCCATAATGATGGGAATCAAGCCATACATAGTTCTTAAAACTAAAGTTTAATGTCATGTGGGACAAAAGGATTAGAGATCTTAGTTTAGGGTCACAGAGCTTGGACCATTATAAGAAATACACAGTGTGTGTTTTTATGGGGACTTTTCCGCCGGGGGACTGAAAGTGGAATTTGGGGTTAGGCCCAAAAGGCTTGGGGCTGGATTTGAGGGACACTCGAACGTTCCTACGTATCCCATAAGGATGGAAATCAAGCCCATGCAGTTCTAGAACTACCCTCTGTAGAAATTTGGGTTGTACATGTGAAGGGTGAAAGGGGAATTTAATGGAATGATTGTTTAACCCAAAAAAGAGGTTCATGCATTGCCATGTATGCACGTAGTCTTTGAAATGAAACATGATTGAAAAATAAATGTAAATAATGGTACCTCTTAGGTGAGTGTATCAAATAATATTTTTAGTTTATTGTCATACTGGACAAAACAGTTCTTTATAGTTTAACGTCGTATAGAAAGGACGAAAGTGAATCAATGTAAAGATATTCATTCTAGGGGTGGTTTCACGAATCAACATCATATGAGATAGAGGTGAACAGATGTGAAAATATTGGTTTTGGGCTTGAACCTTGGGAGGTTGCCTACATTCCCAGCCTGTAAGGCAAGGATCAAAGTCCTTGTAGTTCAATTAGAGAATGAATTAATGATCAAGTTGTTCATGGGGACAAGAACCTAAAAATGTTGTTGTTGGGACTTACACATGGTTAGTAGCCCAGAGAGAGTGTTATGGTTGAGGTTTTCTCTACGGTCACATGATTCATACTCAATGTGAGAAACAAGAGGTAACAACAACCTTAATGATGCATAGTTTAATGTCATGTAGGACATATAAAGGGACTATGCAATTTTAAGTCTTGTAGTTAGGACTATTGGTGCTGCATAGTTTAGTGCCATGTAGCAGGGACAAAGTACAGTTTAATGTCATGTAGGATGTATCAAAGGACTTTCTGTCCAGTTTAGCATCATGTAGTTAGGACGATGGAGACAACATAGGTTAATGTCATGTTGGAAAAAAAGTTGACTATGCAGTTTAATGTCATGCATTAAGGACAAAAGAGTACACCATTTAACGTCATGTTGGATGTATTAGGAACTTTTTTCATAGTTTAACGTTATGTTGGATGAAAGTAACATGAATAGTTTAAGGTCATATGTATAGACCATTGATGATTTCGTTTAATTTCATGTTGGATGAAAAATGGATGATACAGTTTAGCGTCATGTTGGACTAAAGTGCAAATAGTTTAAGGTCATATGCATGGACCGTGGATGGTGCAGTTTAATGTCATGATGGACGTAAGGGACTTCTGTACAGTTTAGTGTCATGTAGTTAGGACATCACAGTTTAACATCATGTGAGGCAAAAGGTATACAAATAGTTTAAGGTCATATGTATGGACTATTGCGGTATAGTTTAACGTCATATAGAAAGGACGATGAAGGGGACACAGTTTAACGTCATGTTGGACGTATGTGCAAATAGTTTAGGGTCATATGCATGGACCGTTGATGATGCAGTTTAACGTCTTGCTAGACGGTGGTGCAGTTTAAGGTCATACCGGACCATGGATGATATATTTTGTGTTTATACAAAATAATTCTTCAAAAATATGGCATTGGTTGGAGTAGTGATGAGTTCCCCATCCATCGAGATTAATGAATAAGCTCCATTGGAGTAGACCCTATGTATTGAGTAAGGTCCTTCCCATTTTGGCTCAAGCTTGGGAGGTTTATTCCTTGGTATCATTGGAGTTCTGAGAACTAATACCAATTCTCCATGAATGAATGAACGAAGATGAAATTTTCTGTTAAAAGCTCATGCTATTCGATTCTGATATACTTCCAAGTGGTAGAAAGTGCACAATCTTTTCTCGTCTAACTATTCCAATTCATTAAATCACTTTTGAGATAGTTCATTTGTATATGATTGATCACAAATGGAAACTCTGAGCAAGGGTAGTTGAATTTCAATTGGAAAGACTTCTTCCATTCCATATACCAATGAATATCGATTTGACCGAGTTGCAGTGCGGGTGGTAGTCTGATAAGCCCATAAAGCATGAAAGAGTTTATTAGGCCATGATTTCTTATCTTTATCCACCATCTTTTGCAATATATTTGACAAAGTCTTGTTGAAAGATTCTATCTGGCCATTGGCCGCTGCATGATACCGAGATGAATAGTTGGATTTGATGTTGTATTCTTGATGCAATTTCTTCACCTTGGATGAACAGAAGTTGGTGCCATTGTCTGTAAATATGTATGAGGGACACCAAATCTAGTAATGTTGTTAGACTTGATCACTACTGGAAATTCAGGCTATAGCCACGGTTCTAAACCGTGGCTATAGGCCCTCAAATCGTGGATATAGGTAATAGCCACGGTTCGAGGAACCGTGGCTAAGTTTGGCATGGCTATAGGCCTAGACCTATAGCCACGGTTCCAAACCGTGGCTTTAAATCTAGAGCCACGGTTCAAACTGTGGCTGTATACCTAGCCACGGTTGAAACCGTGGCTATACTAAAGCCCGGACAGAATATATTGCCACGGTTTAGAACCGTGGCATTATGTCTATAGCCACGGTTAAAAACCGTGGCAATGAACCAATAGCCACGGTTTAAAACCATGGCTATACTGTGTCCAAATCCATAAAAAAAATACCCCCTGGACACCCCCCTGGACACACCCTGGACACCCCCCAGACACCCCCCCTAGACACCTCCTGCAGACCCCCTGCACCCAGCCCTATATCCAGCCCCCACCCCCTACACCCAGCCCATCACTACCCCGTGCACCCAGCCCCCTCACTACCCCTTGCACTTAGGTCCCCCTCCCCCCCCCCCCCACATTACACCCCCACTGCACCCCCACTGCACCCCCACTGCACCCCCACTGCACCCCCACTGCCCCCCTGCCCCCTGACCCTAGACACCCCAGGACAGACCCCACCCGAGGACAGACCCCCCCAGACCCTGGACACCCCTGGACCACCCCCCTGACCACCCCTACCCCATGATGGACACCCCTCCCCCTGCCTGGACAGCCCCTCCCCCTACTAGACACCCCTCCCCCTGCTGGACACCCCTTCCCCCTGCCCCCCCTGCCCCCTGACCCTGTACACCCCAGGACAGACCCCACCCCAGGACAGACCCCCCCCCCAGACCCTGGACCACCCCCCTGGACACCCCTCCCCCATGCTGGACACCCCTCCCCCTTCCTGGACAGCCCCTCCCCCTGCTGAACACCCCTCCCCCTGCTGGACACCCCTTCCCCCTGCCCCCCTGCCCCCTAACCTTGGACACCCGAGGACAGACCCCACCCCAGGACAGACCCCCCCCCCCCCCCCAGACCCTGGACACCCCTGGACACCCCTCCCTCATGCTGGACACCCCTCCCCCTGCTTGGACAGCCCCTCCCCCTGCTGGACACTCCTCCCCCTGCTGGACACCCCTGCCCCCTGCCCCCCTGCCCCCTGACCCTGGACACCCCAGGACAGACCCCACCCCAGGACAGACCCCCCCCCCCCCCAGACCCTGGACCACCCCTGGACCACCCCCTGGACACCCCTCCCCCATGCTGGACACCCCTCCCCCTGCCTGGACAGCCCCTCCCCCTGCTGGACACCCCTCCCCCTGCTGGACACCCCTTCCCCCTGCCCCTGGACACCCCAGGACAGATCCCACCCCAGGACAGACCCCCCCCCCCCCCCCAGACCCTGGACACCCCTGGACCACCCCCTGGACACCCCTCCCCCATGCTTGTCACCCTTCCCCCTGCCTGGACAACCCCTCCCCCTGCTGGACACCCCTCCCCCTACAGGACACCCCTGCCCCCTGACCCCCTTCCCCCTGACCCTGGACAGCCCAGGACAGACCCCACCCTAGGACAGACCCCCCCCCCCCAGACCCTGTACACCCCTGGACCACCCCCCTAGACACCCCTCCCCCATACTGGACACCCCTCCCCTTGCCTGGACAACCCCTCTGCCTGCTGGATCCCCCTCCCCCTACTGGACAACCCTGCCCCCCTGCCCCTGGACACCCCAGGAGAGACCCCACCCCAGGACAGACCCCCCCTCCACCCCAGACCCTGGACACCCCTGTACCACCCCCCTGGACACCCCTCCCCCACGCTGGACACCCCTCCCCCTGCCTGGACAGCCCCTCCCCCTACTGGACACCCCTCCCCCTGATGGACACCCCTGCCCCCTGACCCTGGACACCCCAGGATAGACCCCACCCCAGGACAGACCCCCCCCCCCCCCAGACCCTGGACACCATTGGACCACCCCACTGGACACCCCTCCCCCATGTTGGACACCCCTCCCCCTGCTTGGACAGCCCCTCCCCCTACTGGACACCCCTCCCCCTACTGGACACCCCTGCACCCCTGCCCCTGGACACCCCAGGACAGACCCCCCCCCCCCAGACCCTGGACACCCCTGGACCACCCCCCCTGGACACCCCTCCCCCATGTTGGACACCCCTCTCCCTTCATGGATAGTCCCTCCCCCTGTTGGACTCCCCTCCCCCTGCTGGACACCCTTGCCCCCTGCCCCCCTGCCCCCTGACCCTGGACACCCCAGGACAGACCCCCCCCCCCCCCCCAGACCCTGGACCACCCCCCTGGACACCCCTCCCCTATGCTGGACACCCCTCCCCCTGCCTGGACAGCCCCTCCCCCTACTGGACACCCCTCCCTCTGCTGGACACCCCTGCCCCCTGCCCCTGGACACCCCAGGACAGACCCCACCCCAGGACAGACCCCCCCCCCCAGACCCTGGACACCCCTGGACCACCCCCTGGGCACCCCTCCCCCATGCTGGACACCCCTCCCCCTGCCTGGACAGCCCCTCCCCCTGCTGGACACCCCTCACCCTACTGGACACCCCTGCCCCCTACCCCCATTCCCCCTGACCCTGGACACCCCAGGTCAGACCCCACCCCAGGACAGACCCCCCCCAGACCCTGGACACCCCTTCCAGTCCTGCCCCCCCCCCCCCCCCAGACTCTGGACACCCCAGGACAGACCCCCCCCCCCCCCCCCAGACCCAGGATTATGGACATGTGATTTGGTCTCATGCTACTTTCCCATTGTAGAGTCACCTATAGTTAAAACCAGGCTACAGTTCATAATAGAGGCATTTTTTTAGCAATATGGTATGGGATAGTAGTGGTCAGGTTGCATCAGTGTAGAGAAGCAGAATTCTTAGAGAAAAAATCATAGGAAGATTCATTTTGATCATAACACCGTTTTTTAGACAGAATGGAATAGTTATTAGTATCATAAGAAAGAGGAGGAGAAGTACCTGGAATAACAGGATCTAGAGCAGATTGTTGTTCGATATAGTTCTGAGAGAGATTCTACTTCTGCTCTGGGGGAACATTAAAAACCTACATATGTTAGGGTACAAGAACCGAAACTGAATTGTCAGGTAAAAAAGGTGCTGGAATCTTTTTCATGCCTGCTCGAGCTTCTAGGTCTATGGAGGCAGGTTTCACCATGGAGCTAGAAGACTAGGGGGTTTCTTGATTTTCCTTTTGCATACCTAATTTAGGTGTGGAAGTAATATGGGTCTGCTTGGCGCTTAAGTATGGAGTGTCATCCAAATCATTTTCTTTAGTGCAAACATCATTATTGTGGATTGAAGTCCTAGGAGTACAGGTTAGTTTCTTCAGTTCATTAGTAGAAAAATTCCCTCCGTCCAAGATTGGGTGCTAGAGATTATGCTTTTCTAGGTCATGTTGATAGCTAGAAATCTTTTCTTGCTCGGTTGATACTCTAATAGTTTCTAGTAAAAGGTTTGTAATTTCTATTGAGAGGTTTTGATCATTAATATAGTTTTCTTCTTCCTCCACTTCATCCACCCATTTGGTTCCTGAACTATCTCTTATGTGAGTCAAAGTGTGAGTTTTTTTGACCCAAACTTCATATTTCTTTTTGGATATTTCAGGCATGTCTATCATGGGGGCTTTGTCTTTTTTAGGTCTCCTCATTTCCTTACATTCATTCTCAGATGGTTATATTACCTGCTTCCTAATCACCCTACAGTTGAAGATAGTATGCCCTATGATTTTATAGTGATCCCAAAATGGGGGTTTTCGCTCATATTCCACTATATCTTCAGTTTTGTATTCATTGGCATTGAAGTTAATTGAGCTGGGAAGTTTTGAGTCAAGGTTTATTTCAACCATTCCTCTGTCGAATAGATCCAAGTCAGCATGTAAGGTCCTTTGATCAAATTTTAAGAGCGGTTACTATGCATGAGACAATATCATTCGGTATTTTTGGGTGCCAAAAAACCAGTTAATTCCATGCTGGACACCCCTCCCCCCTTCTGGACACCCCTCCCCCCTGCTGGAAAGCCCTCCCCCCCTGCTGGGATTCCTGGTGGAAAATGTGGGGTTAGTGGCTTAGAAGTTGAGAGGTGGGTAGGCCTGATTGGTGGTCAAGTTGCGGATGGGTTGCCTAGGTGGATTGAAAAATGGTGGGGGACTGGAAAGGTGTTCATAGTGTCTAAATTGAAGTGGGAGCTTGGAATTGTAATAGGGCTTGAGTTTGGATTTTTTAGTGAGAGTGGAAATGGCCCTGGTATAGTTGGTTTGATTTTGGTGGGTTGGCCATGGGATTTTTATAGTGCATCGAAAAAGAGTCACTGGCAAGGCTTGGTTTGGTGTGAAATTCAGTCAAACGGTTGTGGGAACCATCATGGAAGCAACTACCCAATACAGACCAGAGCTAGTCTCCTCTACAGTGAAGACCCTTCATGGAAACTCTTCAAGAAAACCAGGTCTCCGGTTGCATCTTTGTCCATAACAAAAAAGCCCTATTTGCATAGGCCAAAACAGACCTCCCTTTGCCAGCTTGTGGGGGAAATGTGGGAACTCCAGCATGAAATAGGCCCTCAGAATAGAACAGCCTCTTTGGAATTGCATCAAAAAGATTGTTTTTATCCTTTAAAACTCAACTTGGCAGTGATCATCCTCCTCCAATGAGTGCTACATGAGATGAGGGAATTATGGAAGGAATTTCATCAAAAAAAGCCAAAAGCAGACATTGAATTTTCATCACAACAGGCTGATCCGGTTCAGACGACATGTGCATAGGATGGGGATGATCTGGTTTGGAAAACATGTGAAGAGGATGAGGAAAAAGAATAATTACCGAACAAATATTATGTGATACATGTACAATAAAATATGCCAGACAATTCCAAACCAATGTTTTCAGTTGAATTGAGCCTTTGTACCACCTTCTATGCATGTTTTGTGGAAAGATGGATGAGAGTCAGCGCTGAGAGGAGATATAGTTTAGGAATGAGGAAATACGAAAAATTATAGAGCTAACTATTCAATGTTTCTCTAAGGAGGAGTAACCGTCGCAGGGTGTCATCCTGGAGTAGGGCCAAATCACGGCGTGACCGCGGCATGACCGCGGCGTGACCACAGCGTGACCATGGCGTGACCGCGGCGTGACCGCAGTGTTACCACAACGTGTTGGCCCGGTCCAGCGACATCCCCCCTGTCTGGACACACCTCCCCCCTATCTGGACACCCCCTCCCCTGTCTGGACACCCCCCCACTATCCCAAATCTAGAATCCCACTTACCCTAAAAGACAAGAGAGACCCCAAAAAGAGATTTAAACTAAACTAAAAAATGAGAAATTTCAATCTAGTACATAACATCAATCATTCTATCTATTCAAATAATAATGTCAAATACCTCCAGATCATGCACTATGAGATCCCACACCACTTCAAAGTTGGAAACCATCACATAACACACATTAAATTTAAAACATTACATGGACCTCTTTACTAAAGGCATGTATGGATCCAAGAAGAATTATATAGTATTTGGATTTAAGAACTACGTTTCAACTAAAATTAATGATATAAAAGAATGAGTAACTTCAATACCAATTAACTCTAACAACATAGAGATAAAAAATAAACACCATACCTTTATAGTAGCTAGATATGGTATAGATTCTTTTAGTGCATACTCTAGAATATAAAAAAAATTAGTATTAGCTCCCCCTCATCACTCTTGCAGCCCACCTGCACCAGCCCACATGCACCACCCCCCCTGCCCCCTGCCACCCCCAGACCACCAGCACCAGTCCCCCCCCCCCCACCCCCGCAGCCCACTACTACCCCAGCCCACCTGCACCTGTCCCCCCTCCCCAGCCCCCCTGCTACCCCAGCCCCCCACCCCTCGCAGCCCACCTGCACCAGCCCCCAACCCCAGCCCCCTGCACCAGCCACCCCCCAGCCACCTGCTACCCCCTGCCACCCCCCAGCCCACCTCCACCCCCCCCCCCCCCCCCCGCAACCCACCTGCACCAGGTGTGGTCATAAATCTGCTATGACTGTAGATTTCATCGGCAATATCAGGTCCCATGGAAATCAGAGTACATAATGCTACCAAAAATATTATCATAATGGATTTTACACCTAAATTGAATATCATCATCAGCAGTGGGTTTTTGTGTTGAAGAAAATTTAAAGTGTTTTACTAGGAGTACATTAGAAATTTTGAGAGATTCAAACATGTGTCTATTTTTAATATTTAATATTTAACCATTTTGAGATAAGAAAATTTATTTTTTCTATCTCTAACAATTTCAATGCCTAAGGTTTTATTAGCTATGCCTAAGTCTTTCACTTCAAACTTACCATTATTTTGTGATTTTACAATAATTATGAGGCTCATGTTCTTACAAATTGTAATCATGTCATCAACATAAATCATCAAGTTTCATGTAGTACTGCATTAAACAAAACATTGGAATTATGATTTGAAATAGAGTTACCAGATTTTATAGCACCGTGCTCACTATCTATAGGTGGTGAAATAGTTATACCGGGTGCCTGTGAAGTATCTGTGCGAAGTTTTATGATATTTTCCAGATCTGGACAGCACTGCATTTTCTCTATAGACATTCATAACCTGCATGGGCTTAGGTTCTTGGACAGCCCTCTTGCACCCCCTTGCAACCCCCTATACTGCCCCCTTGAACACCCCCCTTCACCCCCATGACCCCCTTAGTCCCCCATGCTCCCCCCTGCACCCCACTAGACAGCCCCCATGCCCCAACTGGATAGCCCCACTGGACAGCCCCACTAGACACCCCCTGCACCCCCTGGACAGCCCTCCCCCCCTGCCGTACACCCCTCCCCCCTGCTTGGATAGTCCCTCTCCCTGCTGGACACCCCTCCCCCTGCTGGACACCCCTGCCCCCTGCACCCTACCCCCTGAACCCCACTAGACAACCCCCATGCCCCAACTGGACAGCCCCACTGGACACCCCCTGCACCCTCTGGACACCCTTCCCCCCTGCTGGACACCCCCCTGCCGGACACCCCTCCCCCTGGCCCTCTACACCCCCTGGAATGTGTTTCTATTGATATAAATGATCATCTTATTGAGGTATGTTTTGTATTAGAAAACATACCAAATTACAATGAGCATTGCAGGATGATAGTCCATGCCACTGATAAGTGCAGAATTGTACAGAAATTCTACAATCCATCCTCTATTAATACTTCGTTGAAAGATGCTTTGAAAGGGAAAAATATTAATACCACGGCGTGACCGCGGCGTGACCGCAGCGTGACCGCGGGATGACCACAGTGTGTTAACCCGATCCAGTGACCTCCGCGGGGCAGCATCTTCTGGCTAGGAGCGAAGGAAGCGGGAGGAGGCTAGAATGCTGGTGGAAGGGGGCTGGTTGCAGGTGTTGGGGGGATGGTGTGGGCAGATTCGAAGGTGGAATGGGGGCTGTTGCGGGATGGAATGTCGATGGAAGCGGGCTGAAATGAAGGTGGAAGGGGGCTGGTGTGGGCTGGATGTGGCTGGAGCAAGGACAAATCACGGCGTGACTGCGCCGTGACCGCGGCGTGACTGCGGCGTGACCGCGGCATGACCACGGCGTAACCGCGGCGTGACCGCGGCAGGACCACGGCGTGACCGCGGCGTGACCGCTGCATGTTGTCCTGATCCAGCGACATCCACGGGGCAGCATCTTCCGGCCAGGAGCGAAGGGAGTGGGAGGAGGCTAGAATTTGGGTGGAAGGGGGATGGTTGCAGGTGTTGGGGGATGGTGCGTGCAGATTCGAAGGTGGAAGGGGGGCTTTTGCGGGCTGGAATGCTGATGGCAGCGGGCTGAAATGAAGGTGGAAGGGGGCTGGTGTGGGCTAGATGTGGCTGGAGTAGGGACAAATCACGGCGTGACTACGGTGTGACCGTGGCTTGACCACAGCGTGACCGCGGCGTGACCGTGGCGTGACCGCGGCGTGACCGCGGCGTGACCGCAGCGTGTTGGCCTGATCCAGCGACATCCGCGGGGAAGCATCATCCGGCCAGGAGCGAAGGGAGCGGGAGGAGGCTGGAATGCGGGTAGAAGGGGGCTGGTTGCATGTGTTGGGGGGATGGTGCGTGCTGATTCGAAGGTGGGGGGGGGGGGGGGGGGCTGTTGCGGGCTGGAATGCTGGTGGCAGCGGGCTGAAATGAAGTTAGAAGGGGGATGGTGTGGGCTGGATGTGGCTGGAGCAGGGAAAAATCACGGAATGACCGCGGCGTGACCGCTACGTGACCGCAGCGTGACTACAGAGTGACCGCGGCGTGACCGCGGCGTGACCGCAGCATGTTGGCCCAATCCAGCGACATCCGCGGGGGCAACATCTTCAGACCAGGAGCGAAGGGAGTGGGAAGAGGCTGGAATGCTGGTTGAATGGGGCTGGTTGCAGGTGTTGGGGGGATGGTGCGGGCTGATTTGAAGGCGGCAGGGTGGGTGTTGCGGGCAGGGGGGATGTTCAGACCTAAAGACACCGACCGAGATGCTCGGATAAACCAAGACTCCATTGCTCGGATAGAGGCGATCTAGCAATACTTCCGCATGCAGTAACTATCAGAAGGTTATAATCATAGATGAAATGGTTCAAGATAACCAGACACAGTATGAGAATTTTAATGTAAAACAACCAAATGAAGGGGTCGTGCAATGACACGAATGGGCAGAGTGAGAATATCGGATTGATCATCGGATGGAGTACACTGCAATCAGAGGAAAGAATATGCGCTGTGAGAATACAATATGCAATGGAGGATCATCGGATGGTCCAATAAAATTGTACGCTAAATAGACACCCTATGATCAGACAATTCAGGTATAACATACCCGGTAGTAGAAAAGTTGAATGACTATGATATGAATCTACATACACAAGAGTTGGAGCACCAAAAAAAAAATTCAACTACTGATGATCATGTGATAATAATACAATCGAGCTGAGTAATAAATACAATAAAGCAGCTAATAATCATATAACTCCCTTGAAAGTATAGAGAATAGTTGATGTTAAATGTATAAAGAATGATATGTTAGATTTGGATGCATGGAGAAATTAAATTGCATAAGATAAAATTACATTTTTCATTGAGAGAATATTTTGAAAAGCACATTTAAAAATTTGTAATTTGAATAAAGAATTCAGAGTACATAAAACAAAAAAGCATGATGGAAAAAGTTATTACATACCGTTAGGTACAATGATGACATTGATATAGTACCTGAGTCAGTTGTTTGGGATCTTGCACCAGAAGAAGAACCCTATAAGCAGATAAACGGTAATGTCAAATTGAATGACTACTCATATATTGAACATATGTGGCTAAAAGAATAAAAATGGAATAAACCTTACCCAAATCTTGAACTCATTGTCTTCGATAGTGGTGGATAGAACCGGTCTTATCATAAGAAACCACCTATAAGAAAATAGTGGGAAAATAAATGAGATATAACAACTTCTTATATATATGTGATCAGTGTGTCAACTGTAGACAGAAAAAAAAGGACACATTTTACACGATTTAGGTAATTATACAATTTTTACAAAGATTAAATCATCTTAAAAATGAAGAAAAATGGATTCTTGAAGCTACTAGATTGAACAACCTTCAATTACAGGACATACCTGACTATAGAGACTTTGAGAGAGCTTCCCAAGCAGGATTTTCAGCATGAAAAAATAATAGGGACCATCCTCAATTAGGATCATTCCTAAAACCGATGAAGAGTGTATCCCTTAACTTCTGCAATACCATAGACTACTTAATAACTAGACAATTCATAACTAAATATTAGAATAATATATGAATGATTGAAGAAAGGGAAAGAAAAAAAGGCATAAACACTTACATAAAACTATATGGTTCCAAGTGTAGAAGTAAAGAAAATAGATGACACGAGAACTCATCCAGCCATTCAGAAATTTGGATCATTGGCATGAATGATAAACCATCATTATCATCTTCTAGGCAGCTATCTGTAACAATGCTCAAATGAAACAGAAGTTTTCTTCTCCATGTAAAAGCACATATATCATGTTTTTTTTTATGAAAGCTAGTTCTTACATTGGAAAATATGGAACCAATAAATTTCATGGTTGCCAATGTTTTAGGAGGATCATTGGCATCCATACCAAGCAAGGAATCGGATAATGAAATTGTCAAGAGATCAATGTATGCATCAGCAACAACAGAATCATCTAACTTTGCATAAGAATTAGACAAGGAAAAGAAGAAATATGATCTCCCAAAAAAGGCCACTCATGTTACATGAGTTTTCAACTAGTGATTGGTTGTAATATATGAGAAGCTACATGGCTACAATTTCCAATGTATGGTTTTAAAATAACATGAAAAACTCATTTAACTCTTAGATAATTGAATATGGAAGAAGTATTAGTTGGTGCTTATTCATGGAAGTGACAGATTATTTATATATTAACTCTGAATGTGTGAATATATTATAGAGGAGATCCAAACCTAGAAATATTGATTTAAATATTGACATCTCTAAAGATTTTGACACTCTTAGCTAGGATTTCACTTTTTAAGTACTTGACAGTTTTGGTTTCTCAACCATATTTATTAATCTTATTAAAGAACTTATCTACAAATCAAGACTCTCTTTCATTATTAATGGGTCTGAGAAAAGATACTTCGGTCATACCTAATGGGTGAGATAGGGGGATCCTCTCTCATATTTTTTATTTGGAATTGTCAGGGATTAATATATGAAATGCCTCCTAAAATCTACAGATTATGGGGCTTTATCACCAGTTAAGGCCACTAGAAAGATAAGAGCACCCACCCACTTGTTTTATGTTGATGAAATTATCATTTTTTGTCAAAATGATGACCGATCACTTTCTTTCATCAAGGGGATTTTCGAGCATTATGAATATCTCTCAAGACAAGCCATTATTTGAAGGAAATCTAAGCTTTATTGTAGAAAGGACATGCATGTTTCCAGCCCCCAGCCCCCAGCCCCCTGCCCCCCTCCACCCTGCCCCCCTCCACCCTGCCCTCTCCACCCTTCAAGAACGCTTAGTCTCCACATTGAATTTGATAGGAATTCCCACAACTGGTTCACTACCCCAAAGGATTTGAGAATTCCAAAAAACCAACTTAAGAAAGGGGAAAATAATAGCCCCCTGGACAGACCCGGGGTACCCCCCACTGCCCTCCTGCACCAGTTGAGAATCACTGCATTGCACTGCATCCTATTGATACATAGTGTAAAAATGTTTAACAAACTCAAGTGAAACTGGAAATGAAAATTCTTGGAGAGAACTACAAATAATTCAACGAATATATGAGAAAACACCTGTTGTGAATCACTGCATTGCACTGCATCCTGCAAATTTCAACATTATAAGAAAGAGCCCATATGAGAACCTCCTCCCTCATCCCTAAATCGTTATAAATGATAAAACTAATTAATGGAACACAATAGAAAATTATATATTATATATGATATTAACGGACATAAAATAATGAGATGAATCCATCAATGCTTGATAAAATAAAAAACCTCATAAAACTAAAACAATGACCCTACATAAATTACATATGGTTCCCTAGATCTATATAAAACTATTAAACCATCCCTTTAGTGCCTTTAAATCCACCACATACTGACCTCCTATATAATTTATATATCCCACTCTACTAGAAATCACTAACGGTGCTTACAATTCCTTTGTAAAAGTAAAATTATAACCGCCACTCCAACCATAATGAAAAATCATTAGAAGATGGCCCATATCTACATGAGTGATACTTCCTAGGGTCAAAATGGAAAACCATCTGAGTGTGTATATTTATTCCACATATAAAAAATTAATCCTTTGACTCTAGAAGAAGAGAATGATAAAGTCTTTCCCTAACCAATTGATCATCATCCACAACTTGTAGAATAATCTCCTTTCTATTCTTACTTCTACTAGATCATTATGATCCTGGTATCTCCTAATTATTCACCTCAAGTTCAATTTAAATAAAAAGATACATTTTATATCCTTCATAATTATGAAGAAAATGTGATAAACCTTTGAAAGTATGTCTAACATCAACCCATACTCAAACCGATGATACATTGAATGCTCATCACCTCCCAAGGTTAGAGAAAATTTCTGCAACTCCGTGAACTAGGAAGAATATTATATAATTCATATGCTTACATACATAAAAACTTTCTTCGGCGTCGGAAGAGAGGATTCAGGGAGGAGGCGTCGGGGAGGAGGCGTCCGGGAGGAGGGTCGCGGCGAGGAGCCGTCGGAAGAGCTGAGTCGAGGAGGAGGGTCGCTGGGAGGAGGCGTCGGGGGGGAGGGTCGCGTCGGGAAGGAGGGTCGCGGCGAGGAGCCGTCGGGGAGGAGGGCGCGGCGAGGAGGCATCTGGGAGAAGGAGGGCGCGGCGAGGAGTCGTCGAGAAGGAGGAGGGCGCGGCGAGGAGGCGTCGGGGAGAAGGAGGGCGCGGCGAGAGGGCAGAGGAGGCGCCCGATGATAATTGGGAGAAAAAAAACGGGTTATGATTTAGCTACGGAGAGGTATATGAATCGTGGCGGTAGAGATATCATGAACCCTGGAAAAATCTCCCCAATCCACATTGCGGGGAGACATAAAGGAATGTTTGGTATCTCTACTCAAAATCCAATGGCCTTTTCTATAGATATATATTATATTTCAACTTATTCTGGGATATCTTCATGAACTCATGGATGAACTTGTACTTCTCTATCATTTCCTAGACAATATATGGCCCAACAAGAGATTTATTTACGGTCTATTTGGGGAAAAATGGTGGCCTGAAGGTACTTTCATAGATGGCCTCAAGATGATTAATAGTGATAGTAGAATGGAAGCTATTATTTAAAAAAAAGTCTATCGGGGGAATGCAATTTTCATAGCTGTAGATGAAGTCTACTACACAAGCCTGTAGCATATAATCAATTACCTCTATAGTGAGCTCGGTGTTCCAATTTGTCTAGGGTTGGAAGGTTGTACTCATATTTATCTAGCTCATAGTTATCACATATAGGCCCCTCTAAAGCCATAATGTGAACCATATATCAGGGTTTGATAGAATATATGAGGGTAACCCATAATGGAAAACAATATACTATTTTACGACTTTCCCAAACACTCCTCTGGACATTACTCTAGGATATAAAGGAATTTCACGATCTCCAGAAGTTGGTCAATTATAAAATAGATGGGGTCATGGGCTCTTGATGTACATTAACACCATATACTAATGTAAATGGAAATTCAATTCCATTTCCACTCTAGGATCACTAGGGGTTGTTAAAAATCAACTCTAACCTAGATCATAGTCTTCACCTACTGACATGTGAAGCATCAAGAGATGAAATCAACCTTTTTTGTGTCATAATAGCCCACAAAAATTTCTAATGAAGTATTATGTACATATTCCACACCTAAGGATGTATAGAAAATGGTTTGTGTGAAACTCTATAATCACATACTCTAACATCATTACTAGGACCACAGTCCATCCCTATAAAATTAAGATACCATTCCCTTATTCAAAAAATATTTTGGGTGAATCTGTGAAGGATATCTAGTCACATAATAACTCATAGTAGGTGTAACCTAAAATGGAATATCTCACATGATGGATAATTAAAGGACTCGTCACCCTCAACTGAATAAAATATTCACCCACAATCCCAACAAGTGTTCATGTCATGGTAGAAAATCGCTCAAATGCCTCCTAAGTAAAATGAGCATGGGACTTCCTTGTAATGGAATCTAATACAATTTTTTAAATTCAATGAGTATATAATATCTCAAATTCATTATTCTATAAGAATTAAAACATGAAACAGTTCCTCATGTTCATGTCCCTATATGTGAATACATCCCCGGGACTCTGATGGTCTAATTAAATATCAATTTGATCATGCATAAGACAATTCTTCCAAATCATCTAAGTTAGGACTAATAGTACTAGATCTAGATCACAATTCATGTTTTTCTACTCATGGGGTATTAATTTCCTTGACCCATATGTAATAAAATTATATATCTGCATCAACATCCAACCAATCACTTTTCTAATGTCAAAACCATAAACTAAGTACTCCATGATCTCCTTAGATAGTCTAAAAATATTATCACTCATTAGCCTGAACTTCAATCCCTTGATGGATCTTTGGTACTGTTTAGTCTAGGAAAACTTCCTCCTATTCCACATATGGGAGGTCAAATGAATTACAATCCTTGCGATGTGTGCCAAAAATCACTTATAGTACCCTAGAAATCCATGAATACTATGTACCTTTTACATAATCATGGAGGTGCTAAGAGGGCTTGACCAGGAGGGGTCCGGTCACCGGAGGTGGACTGGCCAACAAGGAGGTGCGCCGGAGGCGCGCGCGCAGGGAGGTGGGGCGCCGGAGGCATGTGCGCAGGGAGGGGAGGCCGCGGCTGGCGAGGGAGCACAAGGGAGGGGAGGTCGTCCGCCATGGGGAATCGCCGGAGAGGTGCTGCTGGTGAGGGTAGCGTCGGGAAGGAGGGTCACGGTGAGGAGGTGTCGCGGAGGAGGGCGCGGCGAGGAGGCATCGAGGAGGAGGAGTGCGCGGCGTTGAGGCGTCATGAAGGAGGAGGGCGCGGCGAGGAGGAGGGCTCGGGGAGGAGGAAACGCGAGGCATAGAGGAAGCCCGATGGATTGGGGGAAAAATGGAATCGAGCGATTTAGCCATGGATTGGAAAAAAATCTGTGGCAGTATGAAACCTATAGCCACGGACCTATAAAATCATGGCTATAGGTATGTGGCTATAGCCCAAATTTTTAGTAGTGGATGAAGCTAACAATGAATTTAGAACTGACTTCCTTGAGAGGTATTGCCTCTACCCATTTGGAAAAGAAATCAGTAGCAGTAAGAATATACTTAAACTACTTGGCTGTAGATGAAGGGTAAGGTCCCACCACATCCATTCCCCATGTGGAAAATGGATATGAGTATTTAGCTGTATGAATCTACTCTGGAGGTTGATGAATGAAGTTGGCATGTACTTGGCATGAATGAAACTTCTTTGTGAAATAAACACAATCTTGTATCATTGAAGGCCAAAAGTATCCAAGCCTTCGAATCTGATCAGACAGTCTATGTCCAGACTGGTGGGCACCATAGACTTCTGCATGCACTTCTTCATGACAACCATTTTCTCTTCACCATCAATGAATTTGAAGAGAACTCCATCAAAACCATGTTTGTAGAGAATTTTGTCTAGGTGATCTGGGCTATCATAAAGAGTAAAATTGACCACACGTCGCCAGATTTGTTCTTTATCATCTCTATCAGGTGGAAGTTTTCCATTTTAAAGTTATTCCCTGATAGGTGACATCCATCCTGTAATATGACCATACAGTTCAGGAATGAGACTAATTTCATTAATTTCCTCTTTTCTGATTCGAACATAAGGTGAAATTGCATGATGGTGGGAAATACAGATGGTTGTCTTATCCCGATTTGGATCTGCCAGAGCTATGGATATATTAACCAGTGCATCAGCTTGAGCATTTTTTGATTGCGGGACATAAGAAAATTTAGGTTCCGAAGGGAATTCTGCAATTAACTCTCTGACGTTATCATACAAAGGTATTAGTTCTTCTTTTCTGATGGCATAATCCCCATTGACTTGTTTGAGTACCAGGTCTGAATCACCTTTAACCTTTAAGTGATTCACTTATTCTTGAAGCACCAATTCCAAGCCTGCGATGGGAGCTTGGTATTCTGCTTCATTATTGGTACCACCTTCCTACAATAAGAAGGAATAAGGTAACACTTCCTTTTCTGGAGAAATGAGCACAATTCCTAAGGCAACTTTTTTGAATTTAGGATTTTCCATTTTCCTCCCTATTGGACTTCTAGAAGCACCATCAAAATACATTTCCTATGCCTGAGGAATTTCTTGAATAGATAAGATTTCCTCATTAGGGAGTTCAATATCTGAAGATGTGTCTTCCACTAAAGGGTTTTCAGCCAGGAAATCAGCCAGATCATGGCCCTTTATTTCCTTTTGAGACACATACTGAATATCAAATTGCTACAAAATAACTACCCACCTTACCATACATCGTGTAAGCATTGGACGACTAACGTTGAATTTGAGCGGGTTATTACGAGATACCAATTGGACCTCGTGATGTTGCAGGTAGTGTCTCAATTTATGAACTACAAAGATTAATCCCAGGCAGCACTTCTCAATACTTGAATACCAGGTTTTTTCTTCAAGCATAGTCTGACTGAGGTAGTAGTGGTTTTTTTTAATTCCCAGCATCATTTTTCTGAGCAAGAAAGGCACCCAATGATCGCTCAAGAGCTGTCACGTAGAGGATAAGTGGTCTTCCTTCAACAGGTGGCATGAGTACTAGTGGAATCAAGAGGTATTTCTTGAGAATATCGAATGCATCTTGACATTCTTTAGTCCACTGATAAGTGACCCCCTTCTTCATCAATTTGGTGAAGGGTAAAATTTTTCCTGCCAAATTGGAGATGAAACGCCGAATATAGGCTAAGTGTCCTTGAAGTCCTCTTAATTATTTCAAATTTCGAGGCGATGAAATACCAAGGATTGACTTTGTCTTCTCAAGATTGACTTCAATATCACGATGTCATACAAAAAAGTAGAGAACTTTTCCTGAGGTTACCCCAAAAGCAGATTTTAAGGGGTTCATCTTCAAATTATGTTGTCGAAGCTTGAATAATATGACTTCCAAATCATCCAAGTGATTAGAACATTGTTTGGATTTAACCACTAAATCATCCACATATCATTCAACAAACTTCCCTAGAAAGGGTTTGAAGATACGATGCATGACATGCTGATATGTAGCGCTCGCATTCTTTAAGCCAAAGGGTATTACTCAATAGAAAAAAACACCCTGAGGGGCTCTGAAGGCTGTGGATTCCTCATCTTCTGGGGCCATTCGGATTTGATTATATCCGGAATATCCATCCATGAAGGAAAGTGCTTCATAGCCAGCTGTTGCATCAATTAAAAGTTCAGTAGTTGGAACTGGGAAATCATCCTTAGGACAATGCCGATTAAGATCTCTGAAATCGATGAAAACTCTAATTTGTCTGTTATTCTTCTTTACAGGGAAAATATTATCCAAACACTTGGGATATTTAACTTCTATGATGAATTTATCTTTGATAAGCTTATCCACTTTAGCTTCAATTTTGGAAGCATAAGTTGGATGTGTTCTTCTCGCCTCTTGTTTAAATCCTTGATGTTCTTCTGGTAAACCCAAATGATGAATAGCAACATCAGGATCAAGCCCATGAATTTCTGTATAGTTCCAAGAAAATATATCTCTATTTCGCTTTATGAACGAAATATACATCTCTTACTCTTCGAGAGTCATGGCCGCACTGATTAAAGTGGGGTGTGGATCTTCTTTTGTACCCAAATTTATTTCACTGAGTTCATCCACGGTGGTAGAGATACCCTCTTCAAATGCTGGAGGAGCATCTCTGAGATCTTCCCCTTCTTCGTCATCATGTGTTATTTCTTCAGTTTCTACTTTCATAGTAGTTGATAAAACAGAATTTTCATGATCCGAAGAGATGTCAAAATTTGCACATCTTGAAGAAGAAGCCTCCATTTCTGACCAGATTGCTGATAAATGGTCTTCCTTGGGAAATAAAGAGGAGATGATGGATTGTGAATTGACATCACTGTTCACCTATGATGTTGCTATAAATTCTTCTAGCCTTATTGGCGAAGTATAGACTTTTTGGATTTCAGTAGATGAAATGAAGATGTCACCATTTGGGCTTTCATCACCGCTTGTAGGATCGCCAATTTCTCCCATGTTGTCTAGCTTGATTTCCGTAATTGACATTATGGATCTTTCCATAAGAGTATTATTATTTGGGTATATCTTTTCAATTTGACTGATAGGCAACACATAATATGTACTCACATGTGCAAATGGATTTACTGGAATCTTTTCCAAACCATATGGAGCATTATTTTTGGTAATCTCCTTTGTTGTGGATTTCTCCCTTCCCTTCATTTGATAGAATTCCGCCTCAATGTATTGAGACTCACATGTCTTGAATGGGGCCTTATCACCATACAATGTCCCAACTTGACCATCGAAACAGTATTTGAGACATTGATGGTATGATGAAGGGATAGCCGCATGTTGATGTAGCCAGGGTCTTCCAAGTAGGATGTTGAAGGCTGAGTCTTGATCAACAACCATAAAATCTGAATTGGATACAAGATCTCCAAAATGAGTTCTGAGTGTAACTTCGCCCAGTGGTTCTTGTTCATTTTTATCATATCCTTGTAACATCATAGTAGAAGGAGATAAATCAGATTCTGTGAGGCCCAATCGATGAAGTGTAGGAATGGGCATGATGTTGACTCTTGAACCATTGTTAATGAAATATCTTCGGACGTCTACGCCATTGACTTTGCTAGATTATTTAAAAGTTCTAATATGCCCATGCAGAACATCATCTTCATCTTCATCAGTAAAAGATATTATTGCATGGAATTCTGCAGGATTATTCTCTATGTGATAGACTTCAGTTACAGCAATTTCAGTTACAAACTCCTGAGGACATGACAAAGCCTCAATGAGTGCCTCCCGAAGATCTTTTGACAGATTCGAAGCATCCAGAATTCATAACTTGGCTGGTACTTGGGCCAAGTGTTTCAATACATCATACTTTTGATCTAGAGGTCTGTGTTCCCCAACAGGAACATGTGGTTTAACATGTGCCTTGTAAGTTGATGCTTTGAAATTTGATGCATCTTGAACCGGGATAAGAGTTGGTAATACTCCTGGCTTTGGAAGATTAGACCAATTAGGTCTATTTAAATACTAAGTGGAAGAAATGGAACCTTCAACCGGTATTCCAAAATAACTATGCCAGGACTGAATTTGCTATTGGTGGAAGAACTTTCTTGTTCTTGCTCAGCTCGTTGAAGGGCTCTATCACGAGTTTCTGCTGCGTACACAGTTCTAGCAGGGGTAGAATTGGAATAGTGGCTTCTGAAAGATCCACATATTCCCCTGTATCATGAGCCTCTGGAACTTCCTTTGATCCCTCTGTTTGATACAGGTAATTCAGGCTCATCGAAATTGAAACTGTGACTGGCATATTGATCTGTTAATTGAATCATATTAACAGAACCAAAAATAAACTCTTCATCCAATGAGGATTCTTCCTGAATATTCAATTTAGGTTGTGTTGTTTGGTGGGGCGGTGCCCGTTGATTTGAAGTAGATCGCATGAAGTCTTCCAGAGTCAAAGACAACTTAGGTTTTGACACATACTCATCTTCTTCTGATTCTTTTTCTTTCTTTGAATCATGCCATTTCTTTGAGGATTTTCCCTCTGATGAAGAGGGTTTTGCTGCGGCATTCATGGCAGAAGGTACAATTGGTTTCTTCAATTGCGTTTCAAAAATAGCATGAGTTTAGTTAATCGTGTTTTTGATCATCCAATCATCATATTTTTGTGCATTTTTTCTTTTGACTTCTTTCCACTCGCCTCCTCCTCTGGAACTGTAGTAGTGACACATGCTACCTAGGCTGAAGAGCCTTTCAGTTTTACATGTCTCAAGTCGAACATCCTTTGCAGGAGGTCATTGAAGAAAAAACACTCCTAGATGGGATGCCCCAACATTTGATGAAAGGGGAAATAATTGGGATGGTCTTCAACTCCTTCCTTGTTTGGCCTCTTGGGCTTTGGAAGCTGAACCAAATTATTCTCTAGGGACGAAATAAAGTTACCCGGAACTTGTTCATTTTGTAAAGAGTATGTTTTGCTCTTCAGATCTTCAAATTGTTTTCATATTTGATCTTTTTGATCGTCTTGATGAAATGGCCTTTGTTGTTGGCGCTCAGGAGGTGGAGCCCTTCGAAAGGATGAAGGTTTTGAGGTAAAAGCAGGTACAGGTGCTTGATTAAGCATAACTGTAGCAGTTTCTTCTGTACCCATTCTCCTTCTTGGAGCTGATGGAATTACACGAGATTTAGCCTTAGTCTATATAAGAGAATATTCAATTTTTTGAGTGATTGAAGTAAGGTCTCGAAACCCTCATGTGTATTTTACAGGGATCAGTGGTGTGTGTAATTCATCACACAGATTTTCCACACAGATTGGCAACAGTTCCTCTTAAGGGAGTTCTAAGCTCAGGGAATATGTTAATCCCTTCCGGTGAGAAATAAAATCAGAGACTCTTTCATTATCCCTTTTCTTACAGTTTGTAAGATCTAAAAATGTTGTCTTTGGAAAAGTTGAGCTGAATTGAAGAAGAAATCTTTGAGGGAGATCTTCCCATACGGTAATTGACCTGGATTTCAAGCTTATGTACCAGAAAAGGCTGGTCCTTGCAAGGTTCGCATGAAGCATCTATGTTTCACTACTTCTTGCTGCTCCGAAGTTCCCATCATAGGATCGCAACAAGACACGTAATGCTTCAAAGGCTGTTCAAGGTCACCTGATCCATTGAAAATAGGGAATATAGGGTTCCCAAAATTTGATGACGGAGAGATTGAATCTACCCATTCAGGGTAAGCTTTCTTTTCCAGTTGAACCTGTGCACACTTCCCTTCCATAGTCTCTAACCGAGCTGTTAATGACTCAATGGTAGTTATTAACTTTGGGGAAACATCTGGTTGAGCTTGGACCAGAACAGGTGCAATGACTAGAGCTTGGACAGATGTGGTAGCTGGTACTGCAACTGATGGCATCACTGCCAATTGTTTTTTCACATGACCCGTAGGATTAGACCTATGAGGGTGTACTGATAAAGGATGATATTCTTGATCCATCTCAGTAGCTGCAACAAAATCCCTTGCCTGACTGACTCCAGCACACTTAGGAAGAAGACTACCTTGAAGTAGTTCTTTGTTCAACCTCCTCAATTCTTTCATTTCTTCCTCCTGTTGTGCAAATCATTGCTCTAGTGAGAGAGAATGGCCTTTTATAGAGGAAGGATATGTTACCTGATTCTTTCCCTTCCCCTTGTTTGATCCATTTAAGAGAGGGGGAAGTGGGATATTTGAAGGAACATCTAGATTCTGGGTAAACCTTTGATTTTGTGTATGCACACCTTCTTTATTTGTCTCTGTGCGTACAACATCCAGAGCAGGAACCTCTTAAACTGAGTCCCCTGAGTAAGCCTCATCTGGTGGATCAGAAACAACGGCATTGATGACATTGATTGATTCATAACGCATCGCATCCCTTCTATCAGCATTTCTGTGATATTGTCTTCATCCATTTCTTTGATGAGACATTGCCATTTGTTGACTCAATCCATAAGGAACTTCTTGATGAACCATAATTTAGAGAGAATCTCCTGATAATTTGGCTCTTCGTTCCTCTTTTGGCTTCTTCCTCAATCGAGAAAAGACCAACTTTCTCTGAGGAAGGGATTGATTATTTGAAAAAGTCCTCAGTCCGGTGGACTAGCGTTGTTACTCCACTCTTTTCTCAACTCCTTGAATCTTATTTTTTGATTCTAAGGGTTGGTTTAAAAGAGTCTATAGTCTGGAAAGCTAGGGTGGCTCTTGACATGATATGTCTGAGACTTTCTTAAAATCTCTCCTAATCTTATGGACCTTAGTGCATAAATTAGCTGGATGCATCAACCTGTATCCACCTTTATCACCCGGTTCGAAAGACCGTTGGATGATTTCTGACACTTATGTCACTTGATGATGTGCTTGCTCCATACGAGAGGCTTGTTCAATATTCTTGTTTGCTTGATGTAGGAGTAATTAAACAACTTGTTCTCTGTATTCTTGATTTTTAGAGGAACTAGTTGAGGCATGTTCTTGGGAAAGCTTTTGATTACAAACAAAGCCCATTGACTGTGGCCGGCCATGGGAAATAACATTGCATGAGACCATTTTCGGTGGGCTTTGGTGACAGGATAGCACCGTGAAATTTAGTGCTCCATGAACACCCCATCCTTTGACATGAATACCAGATGGGGAATTGGAAATTAACTGGCACAATCTTCTTAGTGCGCCAAGGCATGAACACTGAAGGGCTCTCTGCTGCTTTTCAGCCTTCAGATATCGAGAGACTAATAGAGATGCCAAATCAATCTGACATTGTAACCCTTCTATTATCTTAATATGATTTTCATATTAATCATAAGATAATACTTTATTTTTCAACTGAGAAATAGTTTTCCATATGTTGAGACGAATATCATGAATCTCATCTTCCGTCAACATCTCTAGAATGTCATACTGAGATTCAACCAGTGGGAAAAACATGACTAGCACTTCACTCTTCGCCAGTTGTTTTTTCATGTTTAGCATTTCCTCTTTATCATTTAATGAAGATTCTTCTACCTGATTTTACCAGATCTGGTGCTTCCTTGTTGCTTCATCGGATTCAACAAGATTGGTAGAAAAATCACTGATCAAACAAGAAGATTCATGACATAGGGGTGGTTCGTATAATGACCAACACCCTGGGCCATCTTTTGATTGAGAAGGTATTTCACCTTCTAGCGATGAAGCATCAGACATGACTGGTTTCACATTTTCAAGTTCCTCACGATAAGAGGGCTTTCTCGGCACTACATTGTCCACTGGAGCATTTTCCATGCAATGTGCATCACTATTGTGGAGAGGACTTTCACAGCCAAATTCATCATCATGGGGAGTACCACCATGGTGGGTTACAGCAAAAGATGAGATCTCTTGCTCCTTGGTCTTCGGACCACATAGACGGTTCTTATGGCTCTCATCGGAAGATGAAACATCAATATTGACTGAATTTTCATGAAGCAAGACTTCATGAAGAAGTTTCTGTTTAAGACCTTCAGAATTAATGTTCCCACTATTGGGAAATGAGGGGGTAGAATCTTGAATTCCAAAAGATAACTGTCTGAGGGCTTTAAGAACTCCAGCATTGAGAAAGGCCTTATTATAGATTGGCTCTTAATCTCCTGACTGTGATGGGCGTGTCTTCTTCTTAGACTCCTTCTTACTCGCCTTGGAAACCACTTGTTGATGAAAGGCGCTGCTCTAAGCAGGTGTATGTTCCTGATCAGGAGAGATGGCCAGGTTAGGCTGACAATCTCCACTCAAATCAGGTGTATGTTCCTGACTTGGTTATCCATATGATAAGGGGGAGTATGCCCCACAACCCTCTTGGACTGGAACAGATGTGTGTGTCTGTTCCGAAGTGAACTGTTGATGTTTCACTCCACTGGTAGGGATAGATTTATGTGTCTTGCCCTGAGATGCTGCGGAAGCTGTTATAATATCCTGGAAAGCATCCAGAATTTTATCAGGAATTTTCTTCTTCTCTTTCACCATTGATAAAATATGATTGGTGACTTCAGCTGCCGTAACGGGAATATACGTCCATTCTGTGCTTAGAGTAGGTGTATGTGCTTGCTCCTTCCCTCCTTTTCCTATCAGTGAATCCTGACAGTACTCAAGTATGGGGGCAGAGAGTTGATTCTGCCTCCTATTTGTCACCGAAGCTTTCCGACTGACTTCTCTGTGTACTACCAAGTGAGATTGTTGGTAGGCTTGATTAATACTAGCATGTGTATGTGCCTGCTGATTTTAGATCACTGAATGTGGTTGACGAGCTCCATCATATGTAGTCAGACGAGCCTGCTGACTAGTTGATGATGTATAAACAGGTGTATATTCCTGCCTATATTACTCCACTAGAATTGCCTAGTGGGATTGATGTTATGCTGCTAGAAGAGTCTGCTGGACAGCGG
The DNA here is from genome assembly GCA_963277665.1 of Viscum album. Lineage (NCBI taxonomy): Eukaryota > Viridiplantae > Streptophyta > Magnoliopsida > Santalales > Viscaceae > Viscum > Viscum album. The sequence continues at coordinate 982,522,047 of OY728126.1, forward strand.
AATTAAAACGGGCAGGTGTATGTCCCCGCTTGTTGCTTTCCCCCAGGTTTGGTTGGTGGACTTCTCCATAGATGGAAGAGATGAGAACCTGCTCACTATTGAACGGATTCCGCCTCTGGTGGTTCGTCTTTCCTTCTCGAGTTCGAGGAACCTGAGCCAAACGCCTGGCGTCGGTACCCTCATCATGTTGAGGGCGTACTGTCGCACGAGTCTGGCGACGATTGTTGATAGGAGACCTCATAAAGGACTCCAGCTTCTTTGAATTAGGGCCCTGAGGGAATTTCTCATTCACCTCCCCCGAATATGGGAGTGAATGGTGATTGTGTTCCAGGGATAACAACCTGAAACGGTTGGAGACGGTAGTTAGCACCGCCTTCTTCTTGATCGCTGGTCATCGATGTCCGGACAACCAGGGTGAATTGTTCACTTGGAGAGCTTTTTGAGTAGCCTCCAAAGTTGGAATGGTACCATGTTGACGATACTCCTTAACCAATGCATTTTATACCCAGCGTTGAAGACGCTGAGTAGGTGATGTCATCCTGAGAGCGGATGACAATCCAGCAGGAGTAGCAGTAGTTTAATTTGCAGCAGCGGTATTCATAGCAGTGGTACTCATAGGTGTGAACTTGAGAGCAACCATTTCTTAGAATGCAGAAAATCTTGAAAAAGAGTTTATCTTTGATGTAACAGACGTAATCAAGATAAATTCAACCACTACATATTTTGGATGATTACATATGTCAATGATTGTTTTGTTGGCCCTCTCATTGAGTTTTAAATAGGGGCCTAAAAATAAGAAAAACATAATTTTATCTTGGTTAAGGATTCAGGTCGGGTTCACCATTTTTTGTTTCCCTCTGGATTCGGGGATGACCTCGTTGATTGAAGGTTCAAAACATTCCAATCAGTTTCTAATGGGTTTGTTCGTAGAACCAGAAACATCCAACGATTCCATATCCATTTGGACCTACATTTCAAAGGTAGGCACTCATTAGTTGTTAACTGATGAGGCATAGGAATTTTCATTGGTCGAGAGGATGGGAGGTCGGACTCATCACACCTTTTTTAGGGGAATTATTGTCTACTCTGGGATTCTCTTTATAGATTTATGTTATGTTTGTGAATCCTTATTACTGTACCAAGTATAAAATGATATTATCTTTAGTCTGACAATCAATGATTGATATGCAATAAATTCATAGAATCTTTTATATGTATTCGAGGTTCTTCATCGATGAAGAATCATCTGTATTTGATAGAGATTCTTAGTTGATGGTATCCTTAAAATACATAAAAGTATCTTGGTCATTATGATGACCATACTAGTTTTAATGCCACTCAGTGGGGCACTTGAAGTTTATTGTCATTCAGGAGGACATGGATTATTTCAGAATTGGGATCATACCTGTTGATGGGCTACCTACGTATCCTTTGTTTTGAAAAAGGAATCAGAACCCACGTAGTTCGAATAAGGGAGTGTGATTCTTATTCATGATTCATGGCTCAAAGAAAGAAGTCATGATTACTTTTACACTCTAAGCTCATGTGATTCATGCTCGGTGTGAGAAACATGAGGTATTGGTGAAACCAGATAGTTGTGCCACGAAAGATGCAATGATGTGGGGATTATGTGTTTATGACTTCCCAAAATAGATGAAGATTACGATTTACTTCAGGGAAGAAATCTATGAACAGGGTCCATAAAGGTATATGTACTTTATGGAGATTTGGATACTCTAATCTTGAGACTTACCCCTAAGGAAGATTCCCAAGTTAGGAAGGGACTTATGATTGGGTTTTACTCCTGAGAAATAATCCCCAAATAAAAAGTAAATTAGAACTAGTTAAGAGAAATTAAGACTAGAGCTTACTCCGGAAATGGAGGCCCAGTTTAAGGGACTTGAACAATTAAGGGACTTGGGGATTACTCCTGAAGAGGAATCCCAGATTAAAGGAATTAAGGTTTGGGGCTTACTCTGTAGGAGGATGCCCATATTTGAGACTGGGGCTTACTCCTGAAAAGGAGGCCCATGTTAAAGGAATTAAGGTTTGGGGCTTATTCCTGAAAATGAGGCCCAGGTTAGGGATTCTCTCATCTTAAAGGATGAGGTTTAATGAATGGAATCTCAATCTTTAGGGACATAAAGATCTATAAATCACTAGATTTTGAGAAATGTTCCACGGAGTTCCTTTCAGATAAGGAAGCCAAATCAAGAAATAATGCCATAAATGGCTTTGAACAGTGTTTTGAAGACTGAATCTTGAATAGGAGAGGTGGAATGACATAAGATGGTTGAAACGAGCAGGAAAGGAACCCAAAAAGGTAGGGCCGTGCAAGTATTGGTAGGCGCGTAGGTACTGTGTGGGCGCGCAAGTCCTGGTCGCATAGGTATACCTGTGCGACACATTGGTACTTGCGCGATTTTCAGTCCATGAGTAATACTTGGGCGAGACTTGAGTAAAACCCTTGGTATTATCCCTAGGGGCTTTCCAGAAGATGGTGCGCAAGTTCTGATGAATAAGTAGGGTGGCGCACAAGTGTGTTCATTTCACTTAAGGGTAAAACACTTAGGCGCGCAAGTGTTAGTGAATTCTAACACTAAGACCTTACTCATCATATTTAGACCTTCCATTCTAGATAAAGAATTACCTTAGAAGAGTTCGAAAGACCTGAAGAATAGACTTGGGCGTTTAGTGCTCTGTCTGTGAATTCTGGAAAAATTCCTCCTCGAAATGGGGGGCCCACAGGGTCTATTTATAGGCTGGGGAAGACCCTGGGCGGTTATCCTTTAGGGCGCGCAAGTCACTTGCGCGACCATTAGGTGGCGTGCAAGTATACTTGCGCGACAGTGAGGTAACTTGCATGACCCTTGTGCTTTTGAATCCTTGTTCATGCCTTTATAGATTTTTAATGATTTCTTCAAAGGATGAATCAATTTGTGCAAAGTCATTTCCATTTCAATTTTTTTTGACAATGTGACTAAAAGGAGCATCAACAAAAACATTATCCAAATACATGACGAGATAGGGGAAAATACACATACATAAACCTTTATGATAAATAGTTTGGATGACCATTTTCAACCTTAACTTAGAAAAGTATTCCTTTGGTAAATGTTTTGTGAGAATTTCAGCATCTTGTTCTGAGGTTGGAATATACTCCAACTTCAATTCATCCATCTACAAAGGCTCTTTGATGAAATTATATTTGATATCAGTGTGTTTTTAATGATAATTTCGAACTATATTCTTGTTGAGATGGATTTGTTGAGTCAATAAGGATATCTTATGACTTCTCCATTCCTTATGGTTTTATGTTTTGAAAAACAGAAACACTTTTTCTTAAGTTCTGAATATTTTTTTACGTTATTTATTTTTCTTATGATCTGGAATTGTCATTCCATTATGCTTACAGATATATCATTAAGTTTTTTCATTCTTTTATACTTACAGATCTGTCATTCTGATTTTCCATTCTGTTATACTTACATATCTTTCATTATGATTTGTCATTCTGTTTTATGATTCGTAATATGGTTTATATGTGATTCAGTTCTTCTGATTCCGATTTCGGTGTATATGGGATTCAATTTTATGATTCCAATTCTAGTGTATATGTGATTCGGTTTTTATGATTCTTATTCTGGTGTATAAGTGATTCTGATTTTATGATTCCGATTCCAGAACAAATGAGATACCTATTTCACAATCTGATTTACTTTTCCTTATGACTCTATTTTCTTGATAATGTCATTCTTTAGAATCCATTTTCTTAATTTCTTAATATTACATTTTCTTGATAATGTTAGAGTTGTTTAAATGTATCATTCCAATGATATCAGATTCTACATTTTCTTATACTTTACATTTTTCTTTAACAATACATCTTTTCTGTTACTTGAAATGATGTCGTACAATATGTTATAAACTAATCGTTGTATGTTTGACATGTGTCCAGGTCCCTCCGAAATTTAAGGAAAAATATGAATGTTAGAGCGGAGCTGACCATTGGGAAATGTTTCCAATAAATACAAGCCCATTTGAACAAGCAAAGAACTTCAACTTCAACAACTGACTTCGAAAGAATAAAGCTGTGAAGTGATTTCTAGAGAGAGAGGATCTTAAAACTCTCAGTGCTTCGTGTGGATGTCATGAACAACTTGTTCAGGCATGAACAACTTTTTCAAAATTACTTTTTGCAGTCTCTGATCATGCTGATCATGGGCTTCTGGGTTTGGAAGACAGAGGTTCTGATTTCCTTCTAAATCGAGGGCTTGCGGGGATAACAATACAGATACAGATATTCGGATTGAGGGATTACCTGGGCTTGGGTAAGAAAAGCTTTCTTAAAATTATAAATCAATGGACCTTTATCCAAGGTTGTTTTATACCCTTCTCTTTGGGTTAAAATAATCTTATTGTTACTTGTTTACTATTACATGTTGTTTTCATTCCGCTGTTGTATGTTAACTTTGTTAAAGTTAGAAAGTATAGCCTTCTTATACTTTGTAATTCTGTTACTCTGATTATATTATAGATTCTATATCCTTTAAGGTAGAATCATTCTATTAAGAAAATAGAAAAGGTTTATTTAAGAGGTCTTGTGAATGTTTTTTTAACCTTGTTAAACATAAATTTAAAGGTTCCAATGAAATTTTTAAAGAATAAAATTCACCCCCCCTCTTGTATCTAAGAATTTGATTTTTATATATTCGATCCTACAATTGGTATCAAATGTTGGCTACCTCATAATCTGAATCAATATAACAATTTGTATTAGAGGAGGTCTTTGAAATACTTATATCCACATATAAGTTTTCTTTCTCAAGTTTTCCTTTTCTTAAGTTCTTTATATTTTCTTTTAAACTTTTACTACTAATAAGTTTTGTGGAATATAATTTTTTTAGTATGGCAGGAATACATGTTGGATATCTAGATAATATGAATCCTACTAGACCACCGATCTTAGATGGAAATGACAATGAGTACTGGAGAGAGAGAATAAAGACCTTTGTGATAAATACAGGGGTATACAACTACATTAGGTTAACTAGATATTATAAGATTACTGATAAGGAATGTATAACATTTACTAATCTATAAAAGGTGGAATGATTGCTGAACTTTAAGGTATGTAGTAATTTTCTATGTTCCATGATTAGAAATACATAAATCCAAATTTCATGCTGTGAAGATGAAAATAGTATTTGTAAAAATCTTGAAGTAACTCACTTTGGAACATCCAAAGTTATTGAAACAAGAAGAGCTATTCTCAGAGATTAGTATCATGGTTTCTGCTTTCCTTATAGAGAACCCATATGTGAGGTAAAACAAAGATTTATGACTATCGTCAACAACTTACAATCAATGGGTGAGAACGGTATAGATAATTAAGCTCTTATAGACAAGATTATTGAAACCATGCCTAACAAATTGGAATCCAAGAGGACTTCTATAGATAAAACTAGGAATGTTACTCAGATTTATCTTGATGAACTGTTTGGAACTCTTCTTCAACATGAAACATTAATGAAGAGAGATGTTAATAATATTAAGAAGAATAATGGAAATAGAAGTGTTTCTTTTACAACTACATCATTTTATAGAAATCCAAGACTCTTGAGAGAATTACAAGATCTAAATCTAAGAAGGTCAGTATTCAATATTAATCTAGTAAAAGTGAAACTTCAAGAAATGAGTTAGCCAATCTTTCTCGGAGGATGAACAAGATTGTTGGATAGAAGAAATTTCAATATAGATACAAGAAGATAGATGGATAAGATTAGAAAGATGAAGAAGTGACATGCTATCAATGTAGAAGAACTGTCCATATCATACCTGATTGTCCATTACATAATAAGAGAGACAAGAAGGATATCAATTCTAAAAGAAACAAGAAGAAGGTCTATAGATTAAATCATAAGAAAGTCTTGAATGCAAATGAAACTTGGAGTGCCAGTTGTGGAGATTCTTGTGATGATTCTTCAGATTATGAATCTTCTGGGCAAAATAATATTGGTCAAATATCCAGAGTTGAATTTCAAAATCATTGTCTTATGGATAAGGAACGAACTGCTGAATCTTTAACCAATATGTCTTTAAGTGAAAATTTTCCAGATAAAGGTTTTTCTTCAGATGAAGAATCTTCTTCATCAGGTAATGATAATGATTTTCCTTCTCATGAAGAAGTTTCTAGATTTTTTAAGTTGATAGAAAAGAGAAATTGTAAAGATTATAAGAAACATGATAAAGTACACTCTAGAGAATCTCTTTTAACAAAAGAAATTTTATATCTTTCCAAAGATCTTGATGAGAAAAATGATTTTTTTAAAAATCTTTCTAAGAAACAAAAGAAATTTAATTCTTAGAAGGATAAACATTCAAAGGATATTAAAAATCTATTTTCATAAAAAGATGTTTTAGAGGATAAATTTATCTCTAAATATATTATTCTTGAGGATAAGAATTTAGTCATGAGACTAAAATCTGAAATATTTTCCTTAAATAAACATCTTGCAAATTTTACATCTGTAAGGAAAATTTTGACCATATGTATTCTCATATATGACCTCATGGAAATAATCCGGGAATAGGATATTCTCATGAAAAACTTATTTTTAAAAATAATTATTCGGTTCCTTCTAGAGCCCCTTTTTGTAATAAATTCCAATGAGGTGGGCATTGGAAGAAAAATTATTCTTTAAATAAATTGAAATACCTTGGGTTTCATAAAAAATATTTTTCTGAAAAAATATGGTTACCCACGATTTTATTATCTAATAGTTTTGGATCCAAGTAATTTTGGATTCCGAAAGCCTAGATCTTTCTTTTTTATGAAAATGAAAGAAGTACCAACAACCTATGGTACATGAATAGTGGATGTTCCTGGCACATGATTGGTTACAAAGACTACTTCAAGAAGTTTTTAAAAATAAATGGTAGAAAGGTACCTTTTGGTGATAACTCTCAAGGACAAATTTTCAGTATAGGTAACATTATTCATCTTGGTAAAGTTGTTATTTCACATTTTATTTTTGTAAAAGGCCTTAGGCACAACCTCATAAGCATAAAAAAAATTATGTGTGAAGGGTTAAATTTATTAATTGAAAAGATCGGATTTGAAAATTTCATATTTGAAAATTTTGGATTTGAAAATTTCAGATTTGAAAACATCGAAATTGAAAATTTTGGATTTGAAAATTTCGGATTTGAAAAGTTCAGATTTGAAAAGTTAGAATTTGAAAATTTAAGAATTTAAAACTTCCAGGAAAAATTCTTATAATACCGATAAATCTCGTAGAGTACTCCAAAAGGTAATCTTGCTTACTCTTTATTTTCTTTATCTTAATTTTTAGTTGTTGGTATTTCAAAATTTCTTAAATTCAGGTTTATATTACTTCAAAATTTCAGAATTCACACTTTTTATATCCATTATCAACCATCATATTAGATCAAGTTTTTTGTCATCTGTTTGATTATCTTATGGAAGTTGAAAATTCATAGCTATGTCTATATAAGGGGTGCCTCGTTTTCAAGTATTGCACCATCCTTATTGATCTCAGTGTAGAAGTTATGTTACCATCAAAGCTTTCATTCAGAAGTTCTCTATCACCCTGAATGACTCCAAAATCCTCAGCAGATAAGATGCATGTTAGTAAAGAGATTAAAGATTGGTCAATATTTAGGGAAAGGATAGTGTGACCTATGTTCTTTGAAAAATATGACTCCATTATTTCTAAGGTAATAAGATCAAATGGATGGGAAAGTGTATGTGTGGATAATGAGAAATCTCGAGATCCAGTTTATCCTAACCTCTTTATTCAATTCTATAAATATGTTACTTTCTTTCAAAATAACGGTAAGGATCTATTTATGTTAAAATGCTATGATAAATCATATACAGTCCCCTATAAGAAGGCAGCAAATGTTCTTAACATACCGTATAAATGGGAGGCTATTCTTTGTTCTCAAAAACTTCCTGATAAGGAAGGAACTTTTTAAAAAGTCAAGGATTTGGATATTCTGGGTCTTAAGTATGTTAAAAATCTGAAGATTACGAATCTTTCAAAAAACCTCAAGAAGTTGGATCTCTAGATGCAAGAACATCCTATTCCAAGAAAGGGAGATAATTATTCTCTAAAGATATGTGATATATTTTTTTCTATACTTTCTTGTCAACCTAAGAAAGATAAAATTTGTGAAGTACATCTTTCTCACCATCCAAGAAATAAAAAGTGAAACCATCAGATCTCAGATCCTTATGTATCTAACAAATATTTCCAGAATAATAGTTATGTGTCTTCAAGATCTGAATGTTCCATGTCAATCAGTCTCAAAGCATTTCAAGATCCTGTTTCTCAGCGATGATACTCTAAGAACGATGATGGTAGATTTCTTAGAGGAATCCAAGAATTTTGAAGAAATGGTTTTCCAGAACAAGTGTTATATTCCGGAATCTTCAAAATCAGTACCCAAGAAAAGGAAACCTGATGAAGCATCCTTGCTTGTACCAGTCTCTGAAGTCCCGGTATTAGCACCTCCTCTTTCAATGAAATCTAAAGCTTATTCATATGCAATAGTTTCAAAGTGGAGAGAAATGGTAGCTACTAGAAAGGAAGGAGATCATTCTTTTGGTCTAAATCCTACAGAGGCTAAGTTTCTAAAAATAGAGAAATATGAAAATCTTGAGAAATAAAAGAATAATAAGAAGTTAAAGAAGAAATATTTGGAAGAGAAGGTTTTTCAGTCTCTTCTAAAAATTTTTGGAAAGAAATCTCAGGAAATACCTGAGTCTCAAGTTTTTCACAAGAAACCAGTAACCACTCTGGAAATCAAGAAATCTAACAAAGTCCTAGCTTTATCAAAACCAATTAAAGAAATGGAAGATCAGGTAATCCAAGATGATGATGATGATGTTTTAAGTGAAGTGGAAGATTATGTTGTAACTCCTTAGATTTCAGTTTGTAAATCTGTTTCAGAAAAACAAGTCGAAGAACAAATTGAAGAAGAACTTGAGGAAGAAATAGATGTTGAGGAAGAGGTTGAAGTTGAAGATGAAGAAGAAGTCAAATTAAAACTAGAATAAGAAGAAGAGAAAGAAGAAGCTAAACAACAAGGTGAAGAAGAGGAATAATTTCAAGAAGAATAAGGACAAGGAGGATCTCAACATCATGCGTTTGAAAAAGAAGAAGATGAACATGGAGATCTAAATGTTTTTCAAGTCTTAGATGAATAGTCTCTAGTTTGAGACCCTGTTAAATACATGAATGTTTTGGATGATTCATCTAATAAGAAGATGCCTAAGAAGTTCTCTAAGAGAATAGAGAGAGCAACTTCCTTAACTCCAAGAGGAGTTGAGAAAGGAAAAGATGTTTTAGGATCTGAGTCATCTTTATCTGTCAAAAATGATTTTTTCAAGATATCTTTAAGAAAGTTGGTCAACACCATTCTGTTTCTTGAAAACATATATGCTCAGAGTTAAATAATGCAAGAGACCCTGAATCAAAAGATGGAATCAACCAATATGCTTATGGACAAGGTTTTCAAGAAAGAAGCAGACTTCAGTAATATTTTGATTGATTACAAAGCTCAGAAGATGACTTGTAATAATGTCTTTAACCATATCAATACTATAAATAAAGAGCTAAGATGGTTCGGTGAAATCAAGGATTCAACAAATGAAGCTTTTAATATTTGTGAAACTGAGTTCAACAAGGTCAAGACATCAATATCTGAGAAAGCTAGTCAACTCAATTCAGTTGCTCAATCTGTTAGTAGTGAGAAGGAAGACATAGACAAATTAGAGAGGATAGTGTATGCTCAAGAAGAGTGGATCTTCTCTTTAAAAAAGAATAATTATGATTAGGAGATCCTGTTGAAAAAGTTCAATGAAGATCACAAGGAATTGATGAAACTCAAAGCTTTGATAGAGAAGATGTTGTCTGAGAAGAAGAAGAATGGACGATTTTTCTTTACATTCCAATGTTTTGTTGTAATGTAAACCTTATTTCAAATGTTTTCTTAAGAAGTTTATTGCATATATTTATTTTGTTTTTGAATGTATGCTTGCTTAACCTTACAGTTACATCTTATTTTTCTCTATTCCATTCCCTCTTTTTGAAAATCACAAAAGAGGAGAATTTATTTAAAGGAATAATTTAATCTCTAAGAAGGAGAATCTAGTAAGGGGGAGTATGGAAAGATAGTATAATGTCCATGTAAGGGGGACTTATCTTTTAAGAAGAAATTTTTACTTAAGGGGGAGATATTCCTTTAAGAAAACCTGACTTCAAAGATCCAGAATATGATCCTTGGGAAACATAACCTAATGGAGAGTCTGTCGTATTCATCCAAAATATTATTCAAAATGGGAGATAAGATTTTTCATATTTTTTTATCTAAGTCAATATATTCTTCCTTAGAAAATTTGTTTGTTCTTGCTAAAAGGGGGGAGATTGTTGAGTCAATAAGTATATCATATGACTTCTCCATTCCATATGGTTTTATGTTTCGAAAATCAAAAACAAATTTTCTTAAGTTTTGGAATATTTTTTTGAGTTCTGTATTTTTCTTAAGATCCGGAATTTTTATTCCGTTATGCTTACAGATATGTCATTATGTTTTTCCATTCTGTTAGACTTACAGATCTGTCATTCCAATTTTCTATTCCGTTATACTTACAGATCTGTCATTATGATTTGTTACTCCATTTTATGATTCCGAATCTGGTGTATATGTGATTATGTTCTTATGATTCCGATTATGGTGTATATGTGATTCAGTTTTATGATTTTGATTCTGGTGTATATGTGATTTAGTTTTTATGATTCTGATTCTTGTTTATACGTGATTCCAATTTTATGATTCCGATTTCGGAACAAATGAGATACCTTTTTCATAATTCGATTTACTTTTCCTTATGATTCTGTTTTCTTGATAATGTTATTCTTAAGAATCCATTGTTTTGATTTCTTAAGATTATGTTTTCTAGATAATGTTAGAGTTGTTTAAATGTATCATTCCAATGATATCGGATTATAAGTTTTCTTATACATAACAATTATATTTAACTTAACATCATTTCTGTTACTTGAAACGATGTCATACAATCTATTATAATTTAACCACTATATTTTTGACACGTGCCTAGGTTCCTCCAAAATTTATAAAAAAATATGACCGTTGGAGAGGATCTGACTTTTGGGAAATTTTTCCTATAAATACAATCCCATTTGAATAAGAAAAGAACTTCAACTTCGACAAATAACTTCGAATTAATAAAGTTGTGAAGTGATTTCTAGGGACAGAGGCTCTTATAACTCTTAGTGCATCGTGCTTATGTCATAAAAAACTTGTTCAGGAATGAAAAACTTGTTCAGAATTGCTTTGTGTAGACTCCGATCGTGCTGATCGTGGGCTTTCGGTTTGGAAGACAGAGTTTCTGATTTCCTTCCAAATCGAGGGCTTACAGGGATAGCAAGACATATACCGATCTTCGGATTGAGGGCTTACCTAGGTTTGGGTAAGATAGACTTTCGTGAAAGTATAAATAAAGGTAACTTTGTCCAAGGTTGTTAGATACCCTTATCTTCGGGATAAAATAATCTTATTGTTACTTGTTTACTATTACATGTTGTTTTAATTCTGATGTTGTATGTTAACATTGTTAAAGTTAGGAAGTATAACCTTCTTATACTTTTTAATTCTGTTACTCTGATTATGTTACAGATTCTATACGCTTTAAGGTAGAATCTTTCTTTTAAGAAAATAGAAAAGGTTTTTTTAAGAGGTCTTGTGAATGTTTGTTTAACCATGGTAAAATTAACTTTAAAGGTTCCAAAGGAATTTTTAAAGAATACAATTCACCCCCCCTATTGTATCTGAGCATCTCATTTTTACATATTCGATCCTATAATTCGTATAAGATTTTGGCTACCTCATACTCTGAACCAATCTAATAATTTTTATTAGAGGAGGTATTTGAAATACTTATATCCACTTAAAAGTTTTCTTGGTCAATTTTTCCTTTTCTTAATTTCATCACATTTGTTTTTAAACTTTTACTAATAATAAGTTTTGTGGAAAGAAATTCTTTTTTGTATGGATGGAATTCATGTTGGATCTCTAGATAATCTCAATCCTACTAGACCACCGATATTCGATGGAAATGACTATGAGTACTGGAGAGATATAATGAAGAACTTTTTGATAAACACAGGTGTAGAAAACTACATTATGTTAACTAGAGATTATAAGATTCATGATAAGGAACTTAGAACAATTACTAATCTTGAAAAGGTGGAATACTAGCTAAAATATAAGGTACGTAATACATTGCTATGTTCCATGACTAGAAATATATATAGCCAAATTTCATCCTTTTAAGCTATTAATAGTATTTGTAAGAATCTTGACGTAAATAAATTTTGAACTTAAAAAGTTATTTAAACTAATAGAACTATGCTCAGAGCTGAGTATCATGGTTTCTTCTTTCCTTATGGAGAACCCATATGTAAGGCACAACAAATATTTATGACTATCATCAATAGCTTACAATTAATGGGTGAGAAAGGTTTAGATGATTAATCTCATGTAGACAAGATTATTGGCATCATGCCTAACAAATGGGAATCCAAGAGGACTACTATAGATGAAAATAGGAAAGTTACTTTGATTTATCTTGATGAACTGTTTGGAACTATTCTTCAATATGAAACAAGAATGAAGAGATATACTAATCATATTAAAAATAAGAATGGAAATGGAGGTGTTGCGTTTAAAACTACTACAAATCATCTGAAAGCCAAGACTCTTTAGATAATTACAAGATATAAATATAAGAAGGTCAGTATTCAATATGAATTTAGTGAAAGTGAAATTTCAGAAAATGAGTTAGCCAATCTTTCTCGGAGAATGAAAAACATTTTTAGAAAGAAGAACTTTCAATATACATACAAGAAGAAATATGGAAAAGATAAGAAAGATGAATAAGTGATATTCTATGAATGTAGAAGAACTGGTCATATCAGACCTGATTTTCCATTACTTAATAAGAGAGACAATAAAGACAGGAATTCTGAAAGAAACAAGAAGAAGTTCTACATATAAAAGAATAAAAAAGTATTGAAAGCCAATGACACTGGGAGTGCTAGTAGTGGATATTCTTCTGACAATTATTTAGATTATGAATCTTTTGGGAAAAAGAATATTTTTCTAATAGCTTGATCTCCATTTCAAAATCATTGCATTGTGGATAAGGTATGAACTGCTGAATCCTTAACCAATATATCTTTATGTGAAAATTTTCCAAATAGAAGTTTTCCTTTAGATGAAGAATCTTTTTCATCAGGTAATGATAATGATTTTCTTTCCTATGAGGAAGTTTCAAGATTTTCTAAGTTGTTAGAAAAGAGAAATGTTAAAGTTTCTATGAAACATGATAAAGAAAACTCTAGAGAATTTGTTTTAACCAAAGAAATTTTATGTCTTTCTAAAGACCGTGATGAGAAAAACGATATTTTAAAAAATCATTCTGAGAAACTTGAGGAAGTTAATTCTGAGAAGGATAAACTTTTTAAGGATCATAAAAATATGTTTTTAGAAAAATATGTTTTAGAGGATAAATATAACTCTAAATCTATTATTCTTGAGGATAATAATTTAGTCCTGAGACTAAAATCTGAAATATTTACCTTGAAGAAACTTCTTGAAAATTTTAATTCTATTAAGAAATTTTTTGATAATATGTATTCTCAGATCCGATCTCATGGTAATAATCAAGGATTAGGTTTTTCTCATGAAAAAACCTATTTTTAAAAATAATTATTTTGTTCCTTCTAGAGCCCCTTTTTGTACTAATTTCCAAAGTGGTGGGCATTGGAATAAAAAATGTTCTTTAAATAAAGTGAAATCCCTTGGGTTTCATAAAGCTTATTTTTCTAAACAAATATGGCTACCTAGGCTTTTATAATCTAATAGTTCTGGATCTAAGGAAGTTTGGATTCCAAAAGCCTAACTCATTCTTTTTTAGGAAAATGAAGGAAGTAGCAACAACCTATGGTACATGGATAGTGGATTTTCTCGGCACATGACTGGTAAAAAATCCTATTTCAAGAAGTTTTTAAAAACCAAAGGTTGAAAGGTATATTTTGGTGACAACTCTCAAGGATAAATTTTTGTTATAGGTAACATTATTATTCTTGGTAAAGTTATTATTTCAAATGTTCTTTTTGTAAAAGGCCTTAGGAACAACCTCATAATCATAAGAAAATCATGTAATAAAGGTTAAATTTTGGATTTGAAAAGTTCAGATTTGAAAATTTCGAATTTGAAAATTTTGGATTTGAAAATTTCAAATTTGAAAATATCAGATTTGAAAAGTTCGGATTTGAAAAGTTCGGATTTTAAAAGTTTGTAATTTAAAACATCCATGAAAAATTATTATAATACCAATAAATATCTCAGAGTACTCAAAAAGGTCATCTTTCTTACTCTTTATTTTCATTATCTCAAGTTTTAGTTGTCAGTATTTCAAAATTTCTTAAATTCTATTTTATTTTACTTCAAAATATCAGAATTCACATTTTTTATATCCATTCTAAATCATCAGATCAGATAATGTTTTTTTCATCTGTTTGATTATCTTATGGAAGTTGAAAAGTCATAGCTATGTCTATATAAGGGGTGACTCATTTTCAAGTATCACGCCATCCTTACTGATCTTAGTGCCGAAGTTCTATTGCCATCAAAGCTTCCGTTCTGAAGTTCTCTATCACCCTGAATGACTCCGGAATCCTTATCAGATAAAATGCTAGTTACTAAAGAGATTAATGACTGGTCAATCTTTAGGTAAAAGCTAGTGTGCCCTATGTTCTTTGAAAAATATGACTCCCTTATTTATAAAGTGATAAGATCTAATGGATGGGAAAGTTTCTGTGTGCCTAAGGAGAAATCTCAAGATCTGGTTTATCCTGACCTCCTTATTCAATTATATGAATCTATTAATTTCTTTCAAAAGAATGGTAAGGATCTGTTTAAGTTAAAATTTTATGACAAATCATATACAGTCCCCTACAAGAAGGCAACAAATGTTCTTAACAAACAGAATGAAGGGGATCCTATTCTTTGTTCTCAAAAACTTCCTGATAAGGAAGGTTCATTTGAAAAATTCAAGGCTTTGGATATTCTCGGTCATATTTATGTTAAGAATCCAAAGATTATAAATCCTACAATAAACCAAAAGATGGTGGCCCTCTAGATTCAAGGATTTTTTATTCCAAGAAAGGGAGATAAGGATTATCTAACAATATGTGATATCTTTTTACTAGAAATTCTTGTCAAACTAAGAAAGATCAACTTGGTGAAGTATATCTTTCTCACCATCCAAGCAATAAAAAGTGGAACCATCAGATCTTAGATCCTTATGTATCCAGAAACTATTTCTATGATAATTGTTATGTGTCTTCAAGACCTGAATGTTCCATGCCGATCAGTCTCAAAGCCTTTAAGGATCATGTTGCTCAGTGATGATACTCTACGAAGGATGAAGGTAGTGTTCTTAGAAGACTCCAAGACTTTTGAAGAAATTGTTGTCCATAACAAGGGTGATGTTCTGGAATCTTCAAAATTAGTACCCAAGAAAAGGAAACTCGATGAAGCAACCTTGGCCATACCAGTCTCTAAAATCCCGGTATCTGCGCCTCCTCCTGCAAAGAAATCAAAAGCTTATTCAGATGCAATAATTTCAAAGTAGAGATAAATGGAAGCTACTAGAAATGAAGGAGATCCATCTTTTGGTCTAAATCCTGCAAAGGATAAGGCTCTAAAAAATAAGAAAGCTGAAAATCTTGAGAAATAAAAGAAAGAGAAGAAGTTAAAGATGAAATATTTGGAAGGGAAATTTTGTTAGTCTCTTCTAAAATATGTAGTAATTAAATTTCAAGAAATAACCAAATCAAAAGTTTTTCATAAGAATACGGTGTCCACTCTGAAAAACCATAAAGTAAGAAAGTTCTATCCTTATCAAAACCAGTTCAAGAAATGGAGGATCAGATAATCCAAGATGATGATGATGATGATTTAAGAGAAGTGGAAGATTATGTTGGAACTCCTTCGAGTTCAGTCTATAAATCTGTTTCAGTAGAACAAGTCTAAGAACAAGTTAAAGAAGAACTTGAGGAAAAATAAGAATTTGAGGAAGAGGTAGAAGTTGAATATGAGGAAGAAGCCGAATTAGAACTAGAAGAAGAAGTAGAGAAATAACATGTTGAACAACAAGGAGAAGAAGAGGAAGAATTTCAAGAAGAATAAGGACAAGGAGGATCTCAACATCATGATTTTGAAAAAGAAGATGATGAACATGGAGATCTAAATGTTTTTCAAGTTTCAGATGAACGATCTTCAGTTCGAGACCCTATTAAAGGCAATAATGTTTTGGATGATTCATTTGATAAGGAAACACCTTAGAAGTACTCTTTGAGAATAGAGAGAGAAACTTCCTTAACTCCAAGAGGAGTTGAGAAAGGAAAAGATGTTTTAGGATCCGAGTCCTCTTCATCTGTCGAAAATTATTTTTTCAAGCTATCTTTAAGAAAGTTGGTCAGCACAATTCCATTTTTTTTGCAAACATAGATGCTTGGAGTCTTATGATGCAAGAGACCCGGAATCAAAAGATGGAATCGACCAATATGATTATGGACATGGTTGTCAAGCAAGAATCTTACTTCAGTAATCTTTTGATTGATTGAAAAGATCAGAAGGTGACTTATAAGAAAGTATTTAACCGTACCAAAACTATCAATGAAGAGCTAAGACAGTTCGGTGACTTCATGGATTCAACAAAAGGAACTTTTAATACTTGTGAAACTCAGTTCAATAAGGTCAATACCTCAATCCCTGAGAAAGCTATTCAACCCAATTCTATTTCTCTATCTTTTAGAAATGAGAAGGAAGTCAGAGCTGAATTAGAGAAAAATGTGGTTACTCAAGAAGAGAGGATATTGTCTTTAGAAAAGAAGAATCGGGATCTGGATATCCTGTTGAAATTTTTGAAGAAGATCACAAGGAAGTAAAGAAACTCAAACTCTTGATAAAAAAGATTTTGTCTGAGCAGAAGAAGAATGGATAATTTTTATTTATATTTCGATGGTTTGTTGTAATTTAAACCTTATTTATAAAATTTTCTTATGAATTTTATTGCATATATTTCTTTTGTTTTTTAATTTATTCTTTCTTAACCTCATAGGTACATCTTATACTTCTCCATTATCTTCGCTCTTTTTGAAAATCATAGAGGGGGAGAAATTATTTAAAGGAAGAATTTAATCTCTAATAAGGAGAATCTTGTAAGGGGGAGTATGGAAAGAAAGGATAATGTCCATGTAAGGGAGATTTTTCTTTTAAAAATAAATGTTTACCTAAGGGGTAGATATTCCCTTAAGAAAACCAGACTTCAAAGATCAAGAATACAATCCTTTGTAAACATAACCTAAGGGGGAGTTAGTCGTATTCAAAAAAAATCTTATTCAAAAGGGGAAATATTTTTTTTTAATTGTTTATCTAAGTCAATATATTATTCCTTTTCAATGTTGTTTGTGCTTACCAAAAAGTGGGAGATTGTTTAGTCAATAAGGATATCTTATGACTTCTCTACTCCTTATGGTTTTTTGTTTTGAAAATCACACACTTTTTCTTAAGTTATGAATATTTTTTAAGTTTTGTATATTTCTTAACATCCGGAATTGTCATTCCGTTATGCTTATAGATATATCATTATGTTTTTACATTCTGTTAGACTTACAGATCTGTCATTCCAATTTCCCATTCTATTATACTTACAGATCAGTCATCAAGATTTTTCATTCTGTTTTATGATTCTGAATCTGGTGTATATGTGATTCAGTTTTTATGATTCGAATTCTGGTGTATATGTGATTCAGTTTTATGATTCTAATTCTGGTGTATATGTGATTCATTTTTTATGATTTCAATTTCAGTGTATAAATGATTCCAATTTTAAGAGCAAGGGTGACTTTACTTCAACAATAAAATCTTGTAATTGATTTTTCATCCACATAAGTTGAGTAGTGCCTTGAGTGGAAGAAACATACTTAGATTTAGCCATATTGAGAGTTACAAAATTATATTTCTCAGAATTCTAACTAGCACAATTATTTCCTAGAAAGAATACTACACCAGATGTTGATCTTCTATCATCAAGATTTCATACCCAATCAGCTTCTGAATACCCAAATAAATCAATACAATCTGAGATGTTATACCTGAATCTGAAATTTATTGTGCCTTTCATATATCTGAGAAATATTTATCTATAAAGTAAATTTTATTCTATTAGAGTAATCTGAAATATTTCACATAAGGTAATAGTATAAACAATGTCGGGTCTTGAGGTAGTCAAATAAAAAAATTTCAAATCATCTTTCAAATTTATTTATGATCTACCTATTTTCCTTCTCTATCTTTAGAAAACATTGTTCCCGTTGAAATTGGTGTGGAAAAATGTTTTGAGTTTTAAATTTTGAAACTCTTAAGGATTTACTTAGCATAAGTTTCTTAATAAAGAAAAATGTATTTCTCATTTATTAAGATTATTAACCTAATAAAGTATTTTATTTCCCCCTTTATGGACATCTCAATCACATTTTTCATTTTTTATCAATTTTTTTCACAAGCTATTTGATCATTCCCATCAAAGATAATTTCATCAACATAAACAAATATGATGAGGCAATACTATTGAATTTATTTGATGTAAATATTGGTATCCACTCTTACATTATTAAAACTCATCTTATTTAAGCATGTATTTAGTTTGGAATACCATACCCTTAGAGCTTGTTTTAGCCCATAAAAATCCTTCTCCAATCTAAAAATATAGCATTCATCTTTCCCAACAAAAAAATCCAAAAGGTTGTTCAATGTATACCTCTGCATCAAGATCACCATTCAATATTGTGTATTTAAAATCCATTTGAAAGATATTGTAACCTTATTTTGTATAAATAGAAAGAAGAATTATGATTGCTTCAAGTCTTTCAACCAGAGTAAAGGTTTCATAAAAATAAAAACCTTTAATTTGAAAATACAATTTTCACACTAATATTTCTTTGTTTTTTATCACTTGACCCTCTTTATTCATCTAGTTCTAGAAAACCAACTTTGTTATTGTTTTAGAGCTTGGGTACATTTTCCCATGTATTATTCTATTCAATTTAATCCAGTTCTTCATTCATGTCCTGAACCCATTCCAGATACTCAAAATCTTTTTTCACATCATTCAATTCCACTTTTGAATACAAAGAAGTATGTGTAATAGAATTTTTTGTTCTTCTTGTCTAAACCTTTTGATTATGATCACCAATACTTTTATGAGCATCTACTTGCTACCTCATACTAGGATGAGATTTTCAAGTATCTTCTTAATCAATATAAATAGTTCAGTTTGATTCTTCTTATTTAGTAGGATTACAATTGTCTGTATCCTTATCTGAATTTATCAAACATTTCCTGATCAACTTCCTTTCTAGTCCAAATATGTTTGTCTTCTTTAGATGTTTCAATGACTTCCACATCAATTGAATCAATAATTATTCCTATTTCTTTATTGAAACAACTGTATCCTCTTTTTTCTAATGCATAGGTAAGAAAAATTCCATCTTCACCTTTCTTTACAAACTTTCCAAAGTTCCAACCTTTTTTATTTATAATACATGGACTCCCAAAAACTCCTAACTGTTTTAAAAATTGAGTTGTTTCATAAAGAAATTCATATAGATTCATATCAGAACATTCCCTATAGAAACTTAGGTTTTGAATATAAACAACATTGATCATTTCTTACCTCCAATAGTAATGAGAAATACCACATTCAAGTTACATAGTTCTTCCTATTTCCATCAAACTACAATTCTTTATTTCAGCGACACTATTTTGTTAGGGAGTATATATAGAAATTTAATAATGTCTAATTACATGACTCTCATGATAAATTTCAAATTTTTTACTTTTTTATTCACCACCATTATCAGTTCTCAACTTCTTCACTAAATACTCATATTCATTTTCATATTTCCTTTTTAAACATTTAAACATTTTCCAAGCATTTAACTTATGTTTCATATACATAAAACAAGTAAACCAAGTAAAATAATCAATGAAAATAATGAAATACTTATCTTCATTAGTTTATTACTTTCTCTTTGGACCACATATATCATAATGAATAAGCTCAATGAGTTGTTCTGAATAAATATCAACTTTACTATGTACAATATTTATAATATTTTCATTATAACAAATAGTAAAACACCAATATCTACTTCTTTAAAAATCAATAATTACTTGAAAACTATCTATTTTTGATAACTTTCCCATGTTTCTATAAAACCTGTGTTTTATCCTTTTATACAACAATTGATTCTCTTCTTCCATAATAATTTAACAAGAGTGTTGTATTTAACCATCCTAAAACAAATTTATTTTTACCAATTGGACTCTAGTAAAAATCTTTATTTATTCTTCAATTTTCACAACAAACCCATGTTTTTTTAATATAACATTGTTACCCTCATCACACAATTACGAAACACTTAAAAAAATTATCCCATCAACACACAAATTTTTCTTGGATTTCATCTTTTCTCTCTTAATTATGGTTGACCCAAAACCGTTGATTTTTAAGGATTAATAATTGAAACATGTAAATATTTATTACTTATAGTATTTAAAATTATTTAACAATTTCAAATATTATATCATACCAGAATAACACCCACTATTAAGAATCTAGGTTTGTTCTTCTTTTCTAGATTTCAATGCAGTTTCAACAACAAGAGCATTTTCTTCTTCCTTTTTTCTTTAATTTTAGTATATGATAACTATTAGAATCTTTTGTTATGCTGGTAACAAAACAAGACATGGTTTTTCAAGATATCTAGGTTTCTCACACCTTTCAAGAATATTTTTTAGTGGTTGAAACTGATTTTCCATATTTACTCCAACCATCTTAGGTTTCTTCAAAAAAACATTCTTGGGATTCTTTATTTGAGGAGATTTACCCCCCAAAACTATACCTTCCATGTTATATGGAATAATAGTAACGTTTTTTATTGAATAGACACTTATTTTTTGTGTGTAAAATTACATCACAATTCCAGAAATAGCCCTAGAAATTTTATTTTCCATTTAAACATCCCTATTGACCAGAATTGTGAATATGTTTCTCAGTAACCTTTCTATAATTCTTACTTGAATCACAATATTTTTTATTATCAATTAGAATATTCCTTTTATTTTTAGAATTATTAGAACCATAAGGATTTTAAACTTTTTCATATTTATAATTTTTTGATTCATGGTTTTTAGAGACTTCTGAATTCCTAAATTTGTTGGTTTTGGCCACATATATAACTTTCTTAGAACTCTTCTTTTCATAAATACTTCTAGCCTTCTTATCAACCATTAAAGGTAATTTTGTTTATCCTTATTAGGTTTCTCCTTTCAATAAATTTCACCAACTTCATAAATATTTTTTTTTGAAACTTATATTTCTTTATTCAGCTTTAGAAATATTTTGTTGGATTAGTTCCATCTCTTCTTCTTTTACTATTGAAAATTGATTTATTTGTGATGGCGAATTTTAGACGGGGTCCCATCACAAATGACCTTCTGCAATGGTACCCCATCACTAATGCCCTATTGAAGAAAAGTGAGCCAAAAATAGACTCCCTGAGTTTTTAAAAAAAACCCTATTGCAGCGGTTTGTTGTAAATAATATTCCAAATATTTTATAAAAATCCTATTATGATGGCCCATTGTAAATAGTATTTGCAATGGCCTCATCGTAAATATATGAAAAAATAAAATAATAAAATAGAATAAAATAATATTACTAATAATAAAAAAAATATTATTAGAAAATATTATTATTATTATTATTATTAAAAAATCAAATAATATTAAAATAATAATAATAAATAATATTAATATTAATGAAATAATAACATTAATATTAGTAAAATAAATAAATTATAAAATAATAAAACCATAAAATAATTATTATTATTATTATATAATAATAATAATAATAATAACGACATAAAAATATTAATATTAAAATTAATAAAATAAAAATATTAATATTAGTAAAATAATAAAAAACAATAATATAATAAAAACCACAATATTCTCAAAAATATAAAAAAATCAAAGTAAAAAAAATAATAAAATTATAAATAATAAAAATCATAAATAAATTATAAAAAATTTAAAATAACGTAATAAAATAATAAAAAATTGAACATATAATAAAAAATTCTATATTTGAAACAATATAAAAAAGATATATAGAAATTTAAATAGTTAATATTTCAAAAAAAACAACATTTAAATGTTTTGCCATAAAAAATAAATACATCACTAAGGGGGTATTCTAGAGGAGTTAGAGGAGATGGTGGAGGGAAATTCATCCCTAAACCATGATCCATACAACACATATACTATACCATCTGCTTGTGCTGCTATTGTTTCCATTAATGCATCTCCTACTTCTACTGCTACTGCTATCGTCAGAGCTCTTTCTCTTATTGTTGTTGCAGTCATCGTAGCTCTTCCAACTCCCGACGCATACTCTCTATATGTTCAATTTGAGATCGTAGTTGGTCCTAATACTATGTAGTAGATGATGATGACTCTCCCTGATATTCTCTCAAGCTGGATATTGACATCGCAGCGGTACCATAATTACACACATGCATCAATCGAGAGCCGATACCAATAACTCATCATTTCTCAAAGGCGTACTAGGTTGCATGCATCCATGTTGCCTTATCAAATCTAGTTGCACAGGTCTGATCATTGGTCTTGGTCTGACTCTCAATCTGTGTATGATACATTTTAACCTCATACAACTCCTTCAATTGTAATTTAAAATTAATTTTGTTAAATTATTATTTACAGATAATTTTAAAACTCAGAAAGAAATTTTACTGTCCATAATCTAATTTTAGTGATCACCTGTAATATCTTCAGTGATAGTATCACTATACACCCTCTTATAAACATCTAACTCTATAATAGCGAGTTGTTAGACTGCCTATATTAATATAAGATAAATAGTTTTTATTTCAAGTTTTTGTCACCTACAAATTTGGACAAAATTTAATTATGCATTTACAATATCTTGGGTCTTACCTAATGTATTCAAAACTATATGAAATAAATTATCAAAATAGTTCTTCTTAATATGCATGAAATCCAACATGTGATGGACTAAAAGATCAGACCAATATGAAAGATCCCAAAAATCCATTATTTTATCCAATTGTGTTCTTTCCCAGAGCCATCAATTTTTAATTGGTTTATTATTGGTCCAAATGTAATGTTAGGTAATGAAGAGATAATTGATTTTAACTTTATACCTGAGATCATTGTTAGAGTTCTAGCTCTTTCAAATATACCTTTTCTAAAATGATATTTGTTCCTTAGAAGAGGGTGATTGGTTGGAAGGAATCTGTGATGACAATAAAAAAAATAGAATTTTTCATTGATGAGCATATATGATTTGTTGTCTCTCATATAGTAAAAACATGATTTTGGACCATGTGCACTCCTGCCATATAGCATGTCATATGTTTTGAGTTCACTATTTAGTACTATTTATTAATAATTATTCATATTTATTACTAATTATTACTAAGTATTCATATTTATTGTCAATAATTCATATTTATTACTAATTATTCACTTTTATTTCAAATTATTACTAATGTTTACAAATTATTACTAATTACTACTAATAAATCATATTTATTCCTAATTATTCATATTTATTCATACATATTCATATTTATTCCTAATTATTCATATTCATTCTTAATTATTCCTATTTATTCCTAATTATTACAAATTAATCCAAATTATTACCAATTATTACTTTTTATTACTAGTTATTCAAATTTATTACTAATTATTACTAATTAATCATATTTATTACTAATTATTACTAATTATTCATATTTATTACTAATTGTTCATATTTATTAAAAAATATTTATATTTATTACTAATTATTCATATTTATAACTAATTATTCATATTTTTTACTATTGATTACTAATTATTAATAATTATAACTAATTATGTGTAATTATGAATAATTATGACTAATTATGACTAATTATTACTAATTCTAACTAATTATTACAATTTATTACTAATTATTACTAATTATTATAATTTATTTCTATTTATTACTTATTATTACAATTTATTACTAATTACCACTCATAATTACTTATTCCCACTAATTATTACTAATTTCTAATAGTTACCGTTAACTATAACTAACTATTTCTAATTATCAATAATTATTACTAATTATTACTAATAATTACTAATTATTACTATTTAGAACTATTTATAATTATTAATTTCAATTTACTACTTATCAATGCTAATTTTTACTAATTATCGCAAATTATTAGTAATTATTACTAATTATTAATAATTATAAATCATTATAAATAATTTTTCTAATTAATACTAATGACTACTAATTAGTAATATTTTATATAATAACTATAAATTAATACTAATTAATACTAATCACGCCTTATTTTTTGTAACTATAAATAATGAAAAATAAAATGATCTAATTCTAATTTAATTTATTTACAGCTAATAAACAATAATTATAACTAATGTAAAATAAAATTAATTAACTAAAAAATTATATATAAATATAAATATCTTAAAACTGAAACTTTCATAGAATCTAAGACGTGAATATTTATCTGATGTAGAATTCTAAACATTGAAAACCATTGAGAGAGAAAATGGTAGAGAGGGAGAGGGGCAGAGAAAGGAGTGGAATGAGAAAAAATCAGATAGGGGTATATGTAGGTTAGAGTATTTGTGACAGGAGTATTTGCAATGGTAATCCTATCTCAAATAGAAATATTTGTGATGGGAACCATCACAAATACTAACCCCAAATTAATTAAGGGTGGTGGCTCAAAAGGAGTTTGTGATGGCTCCCGTCACAAATTCCCACAAGCCGACATAGTATTTGTGATGGGAGTTAACTCCCATCGCAAATAATAAACAACATAGATGGGTATTTACAACATGTATAAAAACTTGTCCCAAATACCCTTCCCGTGGTTTGGTGTGCAACCCATACCAACCCTTTTGTGATGGGGTCTTAATTCAAGTTGTAAATATCCACTTATTTGCGACGGTCATTGGGTCCTGTCGCAAATAGATGGTCATAAAAATCCAATTTTCCCGTAGTGTTTGTCCTTCATCTTCACTTCCAAATGCTCATTATGATTATTTACTTCTTCAAGATATTTCTTTGTATCATCAATTTATTTCACCAGATTTCACCTCCTCATCAACAAAAGATTCTTGATTTTCTGTTGAGGAACATTCATCGTCCAGATTTTTGTTTTTCATTTTCAATCCTTCTAATCTTTCTTAGAAAATATTTCAATTCTTCTTTCAAATGAAATTCCAGTTGAGTTTCTTCTTCTTTGGAACCACTTCTTCTAAATTATTTATCATTAACTTTTGAAAGAAAAGTATTATCAATGCCATACTCAATATATTTTTTTGATTCAACATCACTTACTTCTCTTCTTTATATTTAGATAAGAAACTTCTTATTTTGGATTTGAATAATTTTCTTGCTTTCCATGTGGAATATGATTTTCCATTATCTCAATGTTTCTTCCATGTTTGTCTTGGCCTTGATTCTTCTTCATCATTATCATACTCTTTCTTTCTTTGAAAATAATTAGTGTCAATATTGCCAATGAATCCACATTCAAAAAATTTCAAGGGAATTTTACCTTGTTATTTCCCTGTATTTATTTTTACAATTTTAGAAAACTAGGATAAAATATCATCAAAAAATTTAAATGCATGATTTTTAGAATCGGTTTAACTAGCTTCATCTACAATAATAATCTTCTTTGACTAATCTTTATTAGTAGCCTTGAAAGTCATTTCTCTATAAAATTTTGTTTTTCTTCTCATATCTTTCTTTATTCTCATTTCATATATAATTAGAGTTCAATGAAAATCACTTAGAGATAATATTTTAGGACCTCTATATTCTAGTGAATAAATATTTTCATAAAACATGTCGGGAAGGATTCTTAAAATATTTTCAACAATAGTAGAGTCATATAAATTTTCACCAACACATATAATAGTGCTAACAATGTCATTCACCCTGGTAAAAAAGCCCATGACATCTTCGTATTAACCAATGTTAAATCCGAACTTCTGAAGCAGACTCTTCAAAACATGCTACACCAGGAAAAGAAAAAAAGGTTCCATAAGAAGTAAATAAACTAGCTGAATAAGGGAGTAGAAACCATGACTTTATTCATCCAGATGATGTTGTGTTAGGTGTTGAGAAAGAAAACCTTGAGGAAGATATGATTGTTCAGTTATAAGATAGTGATCATGAATCACCCAAAGTAGAAGAGATTATTCTGAGAGCTGATAATGGAAAGTAGGTTTTGGTTCCTACACCTATTAAATATGTGGTGAAAAAGAAAGATGTTGGTGCTTCCTGTAAGAGGAAAGATGAAGAGATTGAAAAATAATCCTCACCATCCAAACACTATAATTTGGAATCGTCCTCTCTTGGACATGATTTTGTAGTAAAATCATTAAAGAAGTTGATTGATACCATTACCTTATTTTTGAAAGCAGGTTTTGTCACCATGCTTATGGATAATATTGTAAAGCTTGAGACAAATTTCAAATCCCCCTTCATTGAATATGATTCTCATAAAACATCTTGCACGAAAATTACAAATTGGTCAAGTAATACAGTCAAAGATCTAAGAGTCTTTGATGAATTTCAAGATAGTATGAAGGTTGCTTTCAACACAGAAGATAATAAGTTTAATGATCTTACTAAGAGTTTTGAGGAAAAGATGACTCTCAAACAGACAACTCGGAAGCCATAATTCAAGGACTTAAATGGGAAGCATAATTTAGTGGCTATGAATTGGAAGAGAAAAATGGATATCAGCATTGAGTTTGAATAAAATAATGCTAAGGAAGAAGATGTTTTTAAGGCTCAGGAAAATATTCTTAAGGATCATGAAGAAAAGATAAAATCCTTAGAGAAAAAAATGAAGATCACAATCAGCTGCTTAAGCATGTGGAAGAAGATAAAAAGGAGATAAAGAAGTTGAAAACAATTTTAAATAAGTTAATGTTGAAGGAGAAAGAAGGATAATTGTACCTCATTCTAATCTTTTATTATATATTCTTTTTTGTACAAATTCATTCAATCATAATGAAATTTTCATTGTCCATAATTATTTTTATTGGATAGTACTAATTTTTTAGGTTCCATTTTTTCCATTCTCATTATTAATTTTTTAAAATAAAAAATTGGGATAAAGGATTGATAAAAAGAATACTAAGTAAATAAGTGAATTCCCTAAGTAAGGGGAAGTATATCTAAGGGGAAGTTTCATCAAAGAAGATTTTATTATTCAGGAAAAATCAAAATCTATTTAAGGAAGTCAAAAATAATATCCTTAGTGATTTCAATCCTAAGGGGGGGTTAGTCTTATTCATCATGATTCATAATTAAAGGGAGAAAAGTTTTTATTTTAAAGTCCAAAAAGAAAAACACTATATCCATATATTCTTTTTTGTAAGGATGTTTGTGCTTTCCAAAAAGGGGCAGATTGTTGAGTCAATAAGGTTTCTTTATGAATTTTGCATTCCACTATGTTTTGAAAATCACAAAAACTCTATCATAAGGTAATATTATTTTCCCTAAGAATTATCTTAATAAGGAAAATTTTTCTTACCCAGGGAAATTTTATCATTACCAATGCTTTCATTGTTCATTTTATAGTTTCTACAAATATAACTTTGTTTATTACTAAGGCTAAAATTCAGTTTCACATTTAAAACCACAGAATCCTGTAAATATATAGATATAGAGTATTCTATTTTCAGGTTCCAAATTAAGATTCTCAATTTCCTGAAATTCATACTCCAAATTCTTTGAAATTCAGGCTCCGAATTCTCTAAAATCCAGACTCTGAATTCTTTGAAATTAAGCTCCAAATTCTTCGAAATACAGACTCCAAATTCTCTGAAATTCAGACTCTGAATTCTCTGAAATTCAGACCCCGAATTATTTGAAATTCAGACTCCGAATTCTCTAAAATTAACACTCCAAATTCTATGAAATTCAGACTCTGAATTATCTAAAATTAAGACTCTGAATTACTCAAAATTCTGAATCTCGATTCCTTAAAATTCAGACTTTTAATTCCTCATCATTTCAACTCTGAATTCTTCAGAATTCGGACATCAAATTTATCAAAATTTGGACTCTAAATTTCTCATAATTCAGACTCTGAATTCCTCCGAATTCACTGGAATTCATATTCTGAAATGCATAAAATTCAGGTTCTGAATTATTTGGATAATAGAATCAAAATATTTATGATTTATAGTCTCAAAATTATTATTTGGTTAGACACAAAACTTTATTTTTCTTTAGATTCTGAAAAAATTAGATTTGGTTAAGCAACATTATTTTTCTTATAATTATTATTGTTATAAAATGATGCCATACAATAAATTTCTATTTAAACATTGTCTAAGTAAAATGTGTACAGGTCCCCCCGAAATTCAATGAAAATATGACTGTTGGAGGAGGGATCCGATTGTTGGAGAAGTTCCTATAAATAGGAGCTCATTTGAACGATCTCAATACCATTACATCACTCAAGAGATTACATGCTACTAAAGTGATTTCTAGAGAGAGAGACTCTCATTCCTTGTGTGTACTGAACAACTTGTTCAGATTGCTTCGTGCAACTCTGATTGTTTCTATTTACAATAGAGGACTTCAAGGGGTATAAAGACAGAGGTGTCGACTACCTGAAAGTTTGAGTACTTCTAGGAATAGGAAGACAGAGGTGCCGACTACCTTAATGATTGAGGTCTTGCGGGGATAGCAAGACAGATTATGATATTCTTATCGAGGGCTTACCCTACTGTGGGTAAGAGAGACTTTCTTGAAATTATAAATCAAGGGACCTTTATCTATGGTTGTTTTATATCCTACTTTTTGGGTTAAAATATTTCATATTTGTAACTTGTTTTGATTCAAGTTACTTCCATTGTATTTTGATAAAGGAAGAAAGTATAACCTTCTTATAATTTCTTGTTCTTTTGTATACTCTGATAGGTAAGGTTCTATACGCTTTAAGGAAAAATCTTTTCCTTGTAAACTTTTCAAAAGTTTCATTTCTGGAACCACATTTATAGAACCTAGAAATTTTCTAGAAATAAAAGAAGACTTTTGAATTTACCTTGTTTAACTTTGTTAAACATGTTTTCCTTAAGGTTAAATTTTTTTTTAAACATAAATCCCCCCCCTCTTGAATTTGAGAATCTACATTCATATTTTGATCCTACACATTCATATATGTTTTTAAATTTTCCAATATACCTTTTGTGGTGGAAACACCATTCACCCTTAGGAATTCACTTTTAGAAAGTGATGATAATAAAAAAATTCTTGGAACTTACATCATTCTCAAGATTCTTATTATCAATATATATAAGAGGAACTTTATAATCAATAGGAAGAAACCCATCTGTTGTAGATTCAAGAACATAATATCCAATACACATAAGATAAGGTATCATTTTATTTTTCCATATATGTTAATTCTTTCCATCAAAAACCTAAATACCTTTAATGTTCACACATTTCAAATTCTTCATCAGCAAAGAATAAGAGAAGGAAACATGCCCCTGATTCCAGTTGAAAGTGTCTAGTTAAGATAATTATATCTTTGAGAGGGAGAGGGGGTGAATTAGTGATAACATTTTTCTTTTCTGTTTCTTTTCTAATGAAACAAACTTTTCCTCATGTTAGAGATTTCATTACCTGCTAAAAAAATTCAAACACACATCCACATGAACAAAAGTATTTACAAGGTTCATTATTTAATAATAATATCTATGTCTTTTGTATGGTTTGTAAATAATAAACTACCACACAATCCACTATAAAATAATCATTTTATGGAATACAACATGGAGGATATACTATTTCACTTGTGTAGAACTTATAAGACAATATAATAGTTTGTGTGAACCCTTTTAGCACAAATAGGGTAAGATAAAGTTTCTGTAAAAACACATGTTTCATGTACTTCTTTTTAACATCCACAAATGTATTCTTTTCAAAAAAAATCATTAATTTGATACCTAGAAGCTGGTAATAACTTCAAGGACTTGATATAGAATTCATTTTGATTACTCAGTCTAATTCTTCCAATTCGATGTTCCCAAACTAATTACTCAATACAATAGATATAGAACTATTTGAATACGACTGAGACAATTCATAACTCGTTTTTTCCACAGCCTGAAAATCCCAATTTGGAAATCTCGATACAATTTTCCAACCTGATATTATTACCAACCAAATACAATGAAAAAATGAATATGATGAACAATTGAATATAATGATCCACTGAATACGATGATCAGTTGAATAATGTTGTGATATTGTGTCTTGTCCTTTCACATATCTATGACAAAACTTCTTCCGGAAAGGTTCAATACAGAAGTCGCTTTATCTCCCTTAAATTTGAGGATACACTCTCTTCTCTCGTGAAAATTTCACTCATTTTCAGTAGTCAGAAAAGTACATGTATTTCTCCCCTTTTATAGGTGATCCATTAGTGGTTTGGTCAAGAATTCACAAAACTTTCCTACTCAACAAAATTCACCAAAATCTAGATTTCCCTTAAATTTCAGGGGAATTTATGACTTATTGAACTCCTAATAACTATTCTCATCTCTTATTTATTCTTCTTGAATCTTTTTTAAAATTATTATCTTCTTAGAACATTATTTACAAACACCAGTCTAATTCCAAATCTTTATTTCGATTTCCAAATTTGATTCTCCCCTTAAAAATAATTTCAAAAATCTGATACTTGAGTCCGATTTAAATTCCCATGATGATTTTTTTCATTACGAGCAGCATCAACTCCAACACAATTTCTCTTAACCCAATTGATGAAAACATTTGACAAAAAATCATTGATTTTATTTTTATTCTCAATAAGATACCCATCATCTTCATTATCCAGAGGTTTATGTCTTTTGGATTTTTTTCTGACTAAAAACTGGTACCTTTGGTTTCTCAAACTTGTCACAAATCTCCCCATCCATCAGATTCCAAACTCTTCCTTTGAAAATTCATTCAACCATATAAAATAGTTGACTGCATAATTGATTGATCTCTGTCATTACTATTTCTATCATATTCAACTCAATTTATTTTCCAATGGTCTTTGAATACAATCCTACCTTTGATGAATATTATAGTATTCCAAATGCGATAGGATGGTGTCAGCAAATTTGTTCTTTCAAAAACATTAAATTGTATCATGACTTTCTTTATGACTTTGAATAGATTACGGAACAGCTTTAGCATCATCTAAATTTCATAAGAAATTATTATAACTTCCCATCATTTCCAGCAACAAGATTTCTTTTCTAACTCATCTTGAATATGATTTTCCAGAATAAAACTGACCTAAAAATTATATTCATAATTACGCTCATCATGATTATGATCAGGCAGAATATAATCAATCTAAATATCATTGACTGAATCTCTTTCACTCCCCCTTTATTTCATCAAACTTCCATCACAATTTTACTGAATACTTGTGATTTATGAAATCTCTATGATCAGAAAAGAATCATCACATTTGATTTATCATAGTCATGAAAACTCTGATTTTCCATTTATGATTACTTCTTACATACCAAATTCAAAGTGAATCTGATGACCATTTACTTCTAGTAAGATACATTCATAATAAAATTTAATTTTCTTCCATAAAACTTTTTCTGAATATGATGGAACATTTCAAGCATTGTGAGTATGATTCTTCACATATAATTGATGTTTTAATTTCAAAAAATACAAATTGATCTGATTTTTATTTTCTTCTTAAAGGCCTTTAAAAAAATACAATACTTAAATAAAATTATCTTCCTCACCAGGTTGGTCCTTAACGTAATAACATAGGTTAACTAACTAAATATAGTCATAATCCTATATGATCCAAAAATAGTCTCTTTGAATTTCTCTGGAGAGAAATTCCTAAATTGATTTTGAGTGTTGACATGGTTTTTTTCCATTATGAAACATTTATAGATAATGGTATACACTAAATTAGTTTATAAAAAACATTATGATTTTTCATTTCTATAAATATTTTTAGAGTATACTAAGGTATTTTCACATGGTACATGTTTTCCAAGTATGTCCTTATAAATATAGTTTCTAAGGTTTCTATTAGATTTTCCAATGACACAAAAGATAACAACCCCAACTCAATTATTCTGAAGATGGTGTATATTTTATTAAATTGGTACAAATATATAAGATACAATAGTTTAATGGCATCAGGAAAACTAGATACATAATATAGTTATATAATTTCTTAAAAAAATAACAATACAACATCGGGAAACCTGAAAACACAATTATTCTCATTATGAACCACTTTTATTCAAAAAAATCATCTTCATTTCCTTGAGAAAAGTTAGATAATAGAAAAGGGTGAGAAAAAATTCTCAGTAAGGGGTGATATAAAATAAAATGAATTATAAATAATACATTATAGAATTAATAAATAAACTATGTTGTCCATATCAAAAGAGACTAAAAGAATAAATTAATTCCTAGACAACATAATAATAAATAATTTCCTGAATAACAATAACAAATAGAATAGATAAAGGAATTAAAAATGATATACATATTAAATATTCTATGAAGCCCTTATGATAATAAATATTATATAAAGGGTAAGGACACTCCCATTAACCTATCAAACCTCATAAGTCTAACCCATTCACTAAGGAGTTATATAATTCTAGGGCCACCCCTCACATAGTAGTACAATGAATTACATCACATATCAAAAGATTATATTTCTTAATGTCTAAGTAAATAACAACATAGATACTTAGCACAATTTATCAATGAGGTATATCACACAAGATCTTCCCATATACAGGAAAGGATTAAATGGTAGAAAATTATTTCCCCCCAATCCAAGAATGCATAATGATATATCAATTTTACAAGATACAATACCAATGAAATGATATATAAAACCATTATAATTGATTTTAAGAATCATTTAGATCATCCAAACATATCCCCTGGGAGTTTCAAACTAGGTAAGTAACAAGTCTCATTGTCATACACCAGGTGATAATTAAGTCAAATCCAAATCCACGATTTTTGGGGTTATTAACCCTTTGTAAAATTGTTCCATAGGTACACCCACTTGTAGTATCCATATAAAGATTTATTTTGTTTGAAAACAACACACACATTATATCACCAAAATTTGAGGATGGTTTTATGGTTAAGGGATTGTTTGAGCATTATAACAACATAAATAAAGGATATAATGAGAAAGATCAAGTAATATTTCATTTGGAATAATTCATATGGATTGTAATAAAATGGAATTAAAGGGATTTTTTATATTAAAATAAATCTTAAAAGATAATATAAAAATAGTATTTCAATTGAAAATTAAATAGGAGGATTGGGGAAACTCTTACTTCTCAAGAGAATCTTAGCTTAGAGACAAACCTTTAGACTAAAAAACACTTCAATATTGATGTGATATCAATGGAAGAGACACATTGGGAGGTATATGTTGAGGGTGCTTCAAATTGGGTATGGGAGTATGGTCATATGGGGTGGTTATTTATTCTTGTGAAGTTATGGTGTTAAGAATTTAAATAATGATTATTTTTTCATTAAGGGAATCCAATTTTAGGTGGAATTAATTATCAATTTTTTTAGTAATTTAAGTTGTTACGGATGGATAAGGTTTTCTAATACATCAATAACCGATTTAATTTGATTTTATTTATTAAATACAATTTGATCAAGAAGAATTATTAATAAATATGAAAATTACAAGGGAATTCTAGTTTTTTACATTCAATTTCACTTTAGTTTTTTATTCTAAAATTATATTTAGGTCATATTTCATTTTTTTATGGATTATAAACTAGTATATCTATATTTTTCATTTACATAATTAAATCTTGATCCACATTTTTAGGGGATATAAGTGAACATGAATTCAGCATAGATGTTAATTCGATTGGAAAGATCCCACTAACGTAATTCGATCATAACAGTTTTATCCATTCAAGGATTGATATGAAATATTGAAAGATGTTAAAAAAATGTTTTTTAATAATGTAATACAACAATAAGAATATATATTCCACACATTATCATGTTCAAAACTGCACTTGAATTCAATTCATCAAGATTTAATGAATCTATTAGGCTGGAAAGATTTTCATCAATTATTTGACCATAATTTCTACAAAACAATGATTAAAATTTTGGATGAAAATGAAATAGGTTAAAAGGTTTAAATAATTATAAATTCCAAAATTCTTCTATTAAGGTATCCAAAAATGTGTGGATATTTAGTACATTGAATCAAGAAAGTCTTTCTATACATAATTATTTTCTATAATGATTTGTCCATAAATTCTTTAATAAATGGTCAAATAAGATGAAATTTTGAGGGAGAGAAGATAATATATGGAAGAAGAACTTCACTAAACACAACTTATCTAGATACAAGAATTTATTTTTCCAAAAATGTGTAAACCAACATAAGATAGAATTGAAGATAATGTTTTATTAATGGATAAGAATTAAATTCATTAATATAATACTCATAGGTTATCTATAAATTAATTTGTATATAAAATATAAATATCAAATAAAATGTAATATTTTAATAAAAAATATTGTTTTGAGTGTAAAATTCTCAATATTTTTTAATAAAAAGAATTAAAATCTATTTTAATGACACAGGTTATTACATTACATAATTTGGAAATAAAAATTAAAAATTAAAAATATAATATCCATTTTATCAAATAAAATTTATATTTTCAATAAAATTAATTTTAACATTAGTGAATATAATGCAAAAAAAATCATTTTAAAAAAAATTATTTTTAAACATAAATGTTATGTTTATGAGAAAATTAATAATTGATTTTTTAATAATATTAATCAGTTTAATATCAAGCATTGAAGAGTTACATGAATTTAGCAGAAGTATAAAACCTAGTTTCACCTAGAGAAAAATTAGTTAGATAATAAAGACAAAAATGGTTTTATTATAAAAGTATAACATTATAGTTAAAATTATAAACATGGGTTTTCTAAATTAAACCTAGTATTTTTAATTGTATAATTTCACTACTGAAATTAATATTTGATCCTGAAAATTTTATTATAAGATCATAATTTATGCTTACATCTTGATATATTAAAAAATGCTATGGTTTTTCCAAAAATAATATTTCTCAGTATTCACATAAAAATCAATTATTTTTGAAAAATAAAAAATAATTCATCTCATGATAATTTTTAAATGATTAATTCAAAAAATATATTTATCTTATAAAATTTATATTCTAACATTTATATATTTAATTTTTAATTGAGAATAAAAATATATGTAAAAACTAAATTTCTTCAGCAAATGATGATTTTAAGTGCTCCTAATACTATTTCATATCAGTTTATAATTTAAAGGATATTACTATTTTAGATCATATATAATAATATTTTAAAAGTGTTCAAATTTATCTAATTGGATAAAATATACAACACTTAAAAATTAGTTATTTGAGAATAAAGAATCATATTCATTTTTAATCCTCTAAATGTAAGAAATTTTAGTTAATTAATATCATTTTATTTACTAAAGTTTTTATTATTATTAAAATATTATTATTAATATACATTTAATATGTTTTGTATTTTTTTAGTTTGGTTCTATGTATGGAGGACTCAATCAAACATCATATAAATATATAGAATAAATTTATTCTCAAAATCATGGGGTGTTACAGGGAACTTGAGGATTCAATGTAATAGAATTACCCTCATATATTATCAATATGGGATATGAGTTGAAATTCAGAGGATTATATATATAGAATGTGGAATAATGTAATGGATCTTTATTTTATATGTGTAATTTTCATTTTCAATGTACATGTGTGTCATATTTAGGAATATGGTATAGTATAAGACACATGCACTACACAATAATAACAAATACCAATTTATTAATTTTGATCATTACATATAGATAATAAATATACTATATAAAATTTAATGAAGTAAAATGAGATAGTAAAAAAATTAACATAACTATAATTAGATATTCTAGAACATTTCAGTCCCCTAGAATTATTAGGGTCCGAAAAAATAGTTAAAAAGAAACAAAAAATTAGTAATATAATTAGTATATTTTAAATGATGAATAAGGAACATTGAGTGGTGGTTATACTATGGATTTGAAGTTATATCTATTATCAATTGTAATTCAATAGAATTTCTTGATGAATGGTGAACTCACTACACCATGATGAATGGTTGTGTAATAGAGTTGATCAAGAATTTATTGTTATTTGGGAATATGTTTTGGATGTTTTAGAAGATATAATTATTGAATTAGATTTTTATTCTAGTAAGAGTTTCGAACATGGACGTTTGAAAGTTTTAAATGTAAAATAAATTTGAAAAAGGTATATAGAACTCCCTATAATACATAAATACAATAAATCTACTATGTAAAAGTAGCATATATAATATAAAAATATAAAAAAGTTAAAATACATCATTTATATGTAAGATTCATTCAATATGATACATATGAGTTATCCCATAGATAGGAATAATATGGAAAATTTCAAGTTAGATATTGTCATAAGTAAGAGTTATAAACCCGATGTATAAGTGTAACATCACTATCCTAAAATGTAGTAATGTTTACAAAATAGGGGTGCATATGTAATATCCATTTCTACAACACAATCATGATACTTAAGAGTCATTTATATATATGAAGATAAATTTATAAGAGGTATTATAAATATTATAATATGATTAATAATTAATATGAAATAACATATTAGCCATGTTTTAAAGAGTCTTTAAACAATGTTAATGGTTCTTCTATGATGAAGTCACCCAGATAATGGAAAAGATTCACATAAAATAGTTCTGAAAATAAAATATATCTAAACTTTTATCATAATATAATATATATGACATGTTGACATTGAATAATCCAAACTATAATTATTATACCATAATGAAAGTAGTTGGACCATGAAAGTTATGCTATGAGCTATTTAAGAACAAAAATTGAGTTCACACCATGAAATAAATATATACAACTATTATGAAGTAGATATTGTAGTATTAACTGATATTTAACACCATTATGATAATTAGTACATTGTAACAACAATAATCTAGATAATTTGAAAATAAAATGGATGAATTTTCTATTATCAATAGTTCTTTGATAGTTATGGAATGGACTTCAAGTTATGTTTTAATACCAGTGGTGGAGATTTATTTGAAGATAATCCAATGGAAGGATTTGATATAGATAAATATAGATTTTTATTAGGATCATAATATTTAATTTCAATTTAAAAATTACATGTATATGTCATAATTAATTGTAAAAATGGTATGGAATAAAAGATAGAGGTATTTTTAATGATCTGAAAGAGAAAAAAGAGAGTGAATAATTGTATACTTAATTGAATATCCAGAAATGGAATATTTAGTGGATATTGGTCAAAATTTCTTTGAATATTTGGTTTTGATGTGAAGATTTTATGTATATATCATTGAATATCTTGAGTAAATAAAAACACGTCATAGATAACACCTATTGCTATTTTTTCTTATACATTTTATTGATATCTTTGTGAGTTACACATGTGGGTCAAAACCATTTTTTATAACAATTTCAAAAATTAACTATTATAAGATATAGAACGGAAAATGGACTTAGCTGGCCATTTTAATTATCATAAATCTTGTAATAAAAATGAGTGGATTAGTGATTAATTGTAACTTCATGATAGTTTTTATATGTTCTCCTTGGATGTATCTTAATGGGGATGAACTAAGTAAATATATTTGTGTCTATGCTACATTATCATATTTTATTTTTTGTTCTTGTGTTATAGATTCAATGTATCTTTTACTATATGAATACAATATCTAATTACGTTCTAGATATGAAAAAATTTCATGAAACCCTAATTTATCCCCCTAATAGAGTGTGCATTCAGACTATAAGATACAAAAAGCTATATTAGTTAAAATGTATATTCCTTGTAGAATTTATCATAGAAAGTTTTCATCATGGAGAATGTAGTGAATACAAATAGATTACACTTATTTTGTGGTTTCAATTATTGAATATGAAAGAATATAGTGAGATCTAATTCCTGACCTCTTAGGCTTACTGCTTATTTAGATGTTTAAGATCACTTGGATATAACCAATAGTAATATAGGATTGGGTAGGTATCAATATTGGTAAATTATTAACCAATTTTAACTTTTACCCTTATTTTCTTTAAAAAATATTCAACAAAAGGATATTACTGTTTCATCTCTCACAATGTCTGTATACAAGTACATAGAAATGAATGCAAAAAAAACACCAGGATTTATTAATGATGTTCACCTCTACTGTGGATGACTACATCCATGGTGTATGGTTATTTTTATCCCACTCACACAAATATACTCTTTTATTATAAATAAAATATCGATCAAGGAAATATCTATGGACACATAATCCTGGAACTGACCAAGTAAAATTAAAATCACCAACTTAAAGTTATGAATCTTGTACTAACCAAAACATTCTTTAATCATTAAAAGGTTCATAATCCATCATAAAACTAATTATATATAGTAAAAATGTGTTTTATTTTAACAATATAATTCCAATTAACTTCCTCAATATGCATCCAACCCAAGGGATTCCTTAACCATATTTATATTTTACAATATAAAAATATTGTATGATGTAATATTTAACTTTCATTGATGTTAAAAATAATAAATAGCATCAATAACATCTTCTCACATATCTAAAATTCTTTTTCTTCAATGCACTTAGATTAACATATCACATCATTATTGGATATTCTTTTATTCTTATACACACAATATATTTCACAAATCTCTGGTGTAGTTTCCCTATTACTCTCAAAATATACAGAATAATAATATGTGAGAGTCACTATTGTTTAATTATTCTTCCTCGCAATTTATATTCACCAAACCGTGTGAATATTATTTACAGATATATCGGTACTCTAAGACTCCTTTATTTTTATTCTTAAATCACATTAAAAATGATCATAGATTATATTATTTAAAATATCTTGAATATTTAGCCTTAAATTCACACATGACATCATAACTAATCATGGAGATTCTTTCTCATTTGAACCTCCACAAAATCTATGTATACTTAAATTATAATAATTGAATGAATATATGTTGTGAGTTTTTCTCAGTCATGGATCATCATTTTATATTGAAAATATCTCCCACTAAATTATCATTATCATGTATTGAGGATTGGAATGATCTTAATAGTGTGAATGACTTTAAAATAGAAGAACCTACTTTGGAAAGATCATTTCCTTAAGTAATATCACATCATGGTTCTTTTCTCCAAGATGTAGAAATCTCAGTATAGATTATTCAGATTCTTCAACCGTTGTCACTACATTATTATACTTTAATTTTGATTATAATATTTAATTATGATATTTATTCTTTAATGAAAATCAAACATCATCCCAATTCATAATTATTCAGAATATTTTCTTATGGAAATATTATATTTTTATAAAATAAATAAATAATATGTAATATAATAAATATTTTATGTATCACTCTATCCTCATGACTTTTACATATTTCTAAACTTGTAAATAAAATATCATATGTACCATCAAAACATGTTATGTATCAAGAAAATTACCAAATTATTTATCCATATCAATACAAAATGTTACATATACCAAGTGGAACTTAGTAATTTGATTATCATTCATTTTTGAGTAAAACTTATTACATATCAAATAAAATATGTTATGTATCAATCAAATTACAATTACTTTTAAAATTTTAGGGTTCCCCAAATAGTATTTTATGCATCTTAGTTTTGGTTCTCCCTTTACCATTTTCTAATATTGAAATGATCATATGTATTTATCCCTTTTCCCGATTCTCAATATTTGAAGCGTATATTTTTGTTACTTATATAAGGAGAACTTAACACATAATAAATTTCTTATCATCTCTAGAAAATTATCATATGTATTTATTAGGAGGATCTTAAATGTCAATCCATTTTACATTTTTCTATCTTTTACCTTAGATGTCCTAATTTATCCAAGTAACCTTGAAACCTCTTATATCCTTCTTAGGTCATTCTTAAAAGTTCAAAATCATCTCAAAACATTCCACGGGACTTTTGAAATCACTAAAATGATTCTTATGTTATTCATCTTTATTACAAAGGCTTATGGTATCTGAACACTCAATTTTTAGTGCTTCAATGAAACTATATTTCTTATATACATACTTCTCCAATATCATCAAAGTATATTTTTATAAAATATTGTACTCTTCAAGATTGATAAAAACAAGGATGAAACTTTTCAAAAAAACCATCATTGAAATGATATAACATAAAATAGTATAAAAATTACATAAAATTTTTATATTTTCATTTTATTAAACCTGTTAATGGTGTAATTTTATATAAAATTTATATTCTATAGGATTTTAGAATGTCTTCATACTCAATCTAACAAAATATAATCTATATATATATGTTTTATAACCAAATATAATAGCTATAAAACATTGAGAACAAAATATTGAAACAACATTTATATGTGAATGGATATACATATGAATCTCCAATGGTAGCAGTAAACTCACATATTATTTTCCATAATAGAAACAACTAACTTCTATTCTTGAAGGTTCATCTCTAATATTCTCTTCTTCAACTCATCACATAATCACACCTCCTTTGTAACAACTTTAAATTAAGCTATGTATTTTCCTTAAATAAATATTATTTTAATAATTATTTATAAATGAAACACAAAAATATAACAAAACAATGATATGTTATAACAAAATTTTTCTATTTTAATATAGATATTAAATTATTGGTTATAAAATGAAGTAACCATATTACAAAATCTATGAAGACAATATATAAAAATCACATCATGGAGTGAAAGTAACCCTTATGAAGCTCATTTGTCAGAGCTTGGAAAGTAAGTAGATTCACTAAGGTTTTTTTAGACCAAACCCAATATCAAATAGAAAAATTATTGTATGAGTGAAGTTATATGAAAGAGAAATTCAAACTCATGGAAATTTCCGCAAGATCCATACTAGCAGAATCACCACCCTAACTGCCACTAGAGCTTACCTTATGCTTAGATCTAACATGGAGGCCTTGAGGGGATATGTAACTAAAAATTAGGATTATATAATCTATTAATTACTAACATAATAAGTTATTGACCACATTAATTTTACATATTTTTAATTTTTAAATTATAAATAAAAAATGAATTTTTTACTAATACATTAATAACATTAATGAGATTATTTTGTTCTTAAAAATGGATTTATAAAATAGAAAATTTATATGAATTAGTAAAATATTATGATTATATTATATATCATTTATTTTAATTATATATACAATATAATAATAATAGTTTTACTTTTAATTAATAGGGAATAAGTATAAGAATGGTCAATACTTTGAAAATTTATTTTCATATTCCAAAACATTTCTCATTATATATTATGATTTTATTTAAATGTTAAAAAAGAAAGTTATTGAAAATTATTTTCACATTTAAAATTAAATTTTGGATTTATAATGTATATATAATTTGTAGAATAATTTTTTACATTATCTAAAATAATTTATTTTTAGAGGAATAGTGAAAATATTATTTTTTAAAAAAATGAAACTCTATAATTATATAAGAATGAATGTGAAGTTTACTAAAATTTTACTTCAAAAGGGATATTTTTAAAAACTAAAAGTATTTATTTCAAAAATACTATTTTTAATTTAGAAAACTTAGGACTAAAATTTTAAAGATTTAAGTAATATTTCCAATAAATCCCGTTTTTTGGTCTTTTTATTTAATTAAATATTATTTTGTGAAAACTTGGCTTTTTCATAAACTGAAACACACATAAATTTTATTTATTTTATAAAAAACCAATTTAAATCATTAAATTATAGTACATTTATAATATTACCCTATGCATTAATTTTAATCTTAAAAATACTCTTTTTTTTAAATGAGTTTTTACACGTTATCTGTGCTAATGTAAAAATTTATTTTTCTTACACATATATATCATATCTGATAAAATGGATTTAATAAATTAAATTATTATTTATAAATTATAAATATTTTATTTTTTATTTTTTATCATTAAAAGTAAAATATTTAGGTAAAATCAAGCTACCATTGAAAACAAAAAATTGTATGAGTGAAAATTTTAAGTGTAAAAGACATAGAAAAATATTTAAAACATAGCTAAAAATGAATATTTTAGGTATTATCCACCATATATGATTCATTACACCTTTATAATCCATCTATGAATCATCTTGACATGTGAATCATGTGCTCTCTTTATATTAAGTTAAAATATTTTCAAAAAAACAATTCTCACAAATTATTAAAGGGCCTCTCACCACCTATAAAGACTAATCCCAATATTATATTTACACCTAAATATATAATCATTATCAATCATTTTGTTATCATATTCAATTTATTGTGACTGTTATCAGAAGTTACTATCTTAAGACTCTATTTTCTAAGATTCTTCTGAGGGAAAGCCTCAATTTTCAACGTGAGTACTTTGTTTCGCAAACTTCATTTATTTTCATCCTTAACTTACAGATATGATTTTATAATTACAAAATAATAATATTAGTATTTTTTTATAATTAATTTTATTAGACTTAGGTAATAACTATTATCCAAATTATCTATTTTCTATTAATAAAAATGAAACTATCAATCCTTTGTTGTGCGGACTACTGCATCCATGAAGTGAGAAATTCTATTTTATTTCACCAACACCTCTATTAAATAACTATAAGGATTAAAACTCATAATTAATAATAAATATATAATATAATCATGTTATTAATACAAAAATTGTAATCCTCCTTCGTTTTCTCTTCTTCTCTAAGATATGAAATCATTAATCTTGCATTGTGTGGACTACCGCCTCCACGAAGTAACATATCTCATTTTTTCATTTAGTTTCGTTTTTAATTATTAAAATATATTTAAATAATATTAAAAACCATAAAATTATCTAAATAATATCATTATTATTATATAATAATGATATTATTCTAAAATAAACCTCTTTCATATTCATATTCATCCATTAATTTTTGTATGTTCTTGTTTGGGTTGGTCTAACCACATACTTGAACAATGATATAAAATAATATCACAGATCACAAAGAGAACATATCTAATGATAATATATTATAAAAATGATAATATATAAATTTTAAATTGGTTTTTGTAATTCTAGCATTATTATTGAACTCATTAATAAATATTTCACCAATTGTTTGTAAAAAATAACTGAAACTAGCTTGTCGCCAATTCCATCTATAAGAAACATTAACCAAGCTACTGTAGAATGAAATTATAAAACTATCAATATTAATATAAAAACAATAATAGTTTATTTTATTACCTTGGAGTGATAAAAGTTGGGTGAATTTTTAATAACAACACCGCTATTACGAAATTAGTTCAAAATGATCATGGTTATACACAATTGATATTTAAAATACATAATAACTAACTTACATACATGTTGAAAGTAATTAAAAATGTTTTTTATAAAATTTTATGGATTTGAATAAGGTTATGAAATAGATGATTAATATAGTTATTTTTTATATAGTATTTTTAAGAAATTTACTGTAATTTTGTAATTATGGTAAGCATTTCCTATCTCAAATTTTTACCCATGAGACATATCTCTTATTATATACCTTGTCTTCTTTGGAATGGTGTATCTAAAAACCCTTTATTATTTTTTATCATGATCCTATCATTATTTATGGTATTTAATTTTTTATTTGAAATCATATCCTTCAAGGAGTTTTGACTTAATATTTTATTAGTTTGTAAGGGATTATATGTCTCAAATTTTATTCCATCATACATATTTGATATTAAACGCAATTTCTTTTTGTTGTGTTAACTTCCCTATTGCATTCATGTTTGAAATATATTTAATTTATTTATATTTGAA
Organism: Viscum album; assembly: GCA_963277665.1. Classification (NCBI taxonomy): domain Eukaryota; kingdom Viridiplantae; phylum Streptophyta; class Magnoliopsida; order Santalales; family Viscaceae; genus Viscum; species Viscum album. Next base: position 982,566,414 of record OY728126.1, read on the forward strand.
TATCCTTTTCATGATCTTCAACTCAATATCATTTGAGTCTTACGTTACCTATACTATCAAGGTTAGATCCACAATTTTATTTTTAAAAAGTGCTATATTTTAAAATATAATCTATCTAAGGAATTTTAATAATATTTATAATATCCTGACCTTTCAAGATAAGTCATGTCCTCTTTTTAAGGTCTTCTTTTACCCTTGATTTGATCATACCTTTTTTGAGTTTTTCTTTAGGGTTGTTTTAAGTGAATTGTTAGAAATTTGGAATCCCATAGGGGTTGTGCATAGTAGGCGCATGATTAGGTAATATCATGAAGTTTTCCATAGGAAATCATGTGCTTGTTTTGTAGCTATGAGATTCAGTGCTTGGTTTTCCCAAACTATGAGACCATCCTCCCCATACTATGCACCCTGAGATAATGTGATTTTTATGGTTGGCATATAGTTTTCCAAACATTGTTCCACCTAGGAGTTACTATGCACCCCATAAGTAGGGGCACATAGTTAAGGCACACTGTTTGGAAAACCATTTGACCCATTGAATAAATCATTAACATGGGATTTTATTATCCTAAATATTTATTTAAAAAATCTAAAACCCCTAGTTTTTATCCCTAATCACCATATTTCATCCTAATACAATTTCCTTCGATCTTGGAGGCTCTCGAGAGGATTCCTTGGCTCCTCAAACCACTTTCTTAGAAATTCAATGATCCAGCTAAAGGATATAATCATATTTGGTATGTTATTTCTTCTTTTTCTATGATTCCTATCTCTCCCATATTCTTTTCACATTAGAGTGGCATAGATTTTCCTTAATTTAAAATTGTTCTAGATCTAGTTTTTGATGGATATTGTTTAGTTGGATATTTTTCCTATGTTTGGATCCTAGATCTCCTCCTCCATTGTGAATTTCACCAATATAAATCAAATTTTTGATTAAGATTTGATTAGAATACATAAATTATAATAAGGAATTTGGTCTAATTGATAATTACCATATTCTTGATTATAATCTTGTATATGTAATTGTGTAATTGTGTTTCCACATTGTGCAATTGAAATTAATTTTAAATAGTGAATTTGATTCAATAAAATTGTGAGACCCTTCATGGATCTTATTGGACACATTGGAGATAATGAGACTAGATTGAGGGAAAACCATGGGTTTTACTGATTATCCATAAATTATAATTATGAAATGTAAAAGGAAAATAATGGGTGAACAAAATTGAATTAAATTCTTATGAAATGTTTGATAATAGGAATTAAAGGGGTTATTTTATTAACATAGATGTGTTAATAAAATGTGACTAATAGTTTTTTAACAGAATTTTAATGAATTTTCCATATTATTAAATGTTATTAAAGTAAAGAACCATGGGTTTGATTTAATAATTGAAATAGTACATCCTGATGTGAATGATTGATAAGAAGTTTAATGATGTTAAACATTTCTTTGAATGTGATATATGTGATATTTGTGATTGGTTGATAAATGGGGTGTGGGTCAAGGACTGATGCTCCAAATACCCATGGGATTCCAGGCTGATGGTCCAATCCCCAAATGAATTCATGTAAAAAATGTTGTATGGGACAACGAATCATGCTCCAAAAACAATTAAGGTGTGGGACAGGGACTGATCCTTTATATATCCATAGGGTTATAGATTGATTCTCTAGGCCCCCAAGATTTTGGCATTTTACTGATGTTCAATGTTCTTTAGATATTGTTATATTGAATGATTCTCCAGGATACTAAATTTGAATTTGTAATAAAATTATTAATGAAAACCCATGAAGTAAAGAAATGTGATATTACTATGGTATGTAGTTTAGACTCTCTCATGGACCAAAGTAGGTATGCTAAGATTTATTAAATAATAATAAATATGAAACCTATTTACATTTTTTAATTCTATTTATTCTTTATATAATTTCATAAAATGTTATATAATGGATATTTCTTTAGACACGGTTGATGGTGGACTACATATTTTTACCCACACCCTACTCAGGCTACCTGGTCAGTACCTAAATAGACTTCATGTTTACAGGATAGGATAAGGTTAAGATCCCTATGTTAGACGGATGAGTTATGATTCGAGATGGGGCTTGGATGAGGGAACCGAACATTATTTCTGGAAAACCTTTGGAGATGTTTGAGTTTCATTATTTTGGGTTTTTACTTGAGACTTGACACTTATATGATGTGAAATATTTATAGCATTGGTTTTGTTTATTTTTTATCTATTTTGGATTTTTCAGGAGATGTTGGTCTTTATTGATTATTTATTACCATTATTATTTTGGATATTGTTTATTTATTTATGTTGTTATGATTCTATGATAAATTGGGTATAGTCTCCCCACATTACATTTTAGAATCTCACTGATAGTTGGTAGCATCTAGTATATGGGGAGATATGCCTGAGGTCATGTAATGAACTGGCATGGGGAACTAGTATGTTCCACTTAGGTTAGAATATTAAAAAGTGGTATCAAAGGTGTTTTTTCTTTTCTTTATAGTTATCTTATTATTTAATAATAGTAAATTTGAGTGTTGGATTATTTGTGACTTATTCATAAGCTCTTTTATGGGAGTAGTTAACTCATGTACAGGGGAAAACCCTAATAATAAGGGTGTGATTGTTGTTCATGATGTTTGTTTGTTACAGTTGGATGTTATTTCACCATGGGTGATGAACTTTCTGTGTGTTGTTATAATTTTCTGAAATTTTCATTATGGATTAGTATAGAATAGATATTGATTGTATATTCATAATTCTAGAAACTTTTGATATTTACATTAAATGCATCATTTTAGGCATGCATGGATAAGTAGGATATGAGTGGGGTATGGAAAATGAAAAATTATTTTCATTATTTTAGTATTTTTAAAATTAAATAGTGACTAATAAGAAATTGATGAGTTTAAATTATGAAAAATGTGGTAATTTGAAATTGATAAAATGGGTTTCTAATGAGAAACTTGAGATATAAATGTTGTTACCTTGTATTATCCATGACCTAGGTAAGGGATGATTATGAGTAGTGATAGTGTCTCAGTTTTGACTATGGGGCGGTGTGTGAAAAATGGATTGTTATGAATTTATGTCAACCTTTATTGTAAATGATTTAATGATGTGTTGTGTTTCCTAATATGTGTGTTTGAAATTGTATAGGAATGACTTCATGATGACGTTTTTTGATAGTATAACAGAAAGAAATGGATAGAAATGTGCCTCCAGTAGTGGAACTAGATGCCCCAATAGTTTCAGTTGAAGGTCCAAAAGAGAAATCCCTTGAGAAATTTTCAATCTTTATGAAGATTATAGAGGAAGTTCTTGGGTGGGATGTATATAAAATGTCTTATCTGAATGAGGAGTTCTATTTTAATCACCCTCTAAACTTCACTAAATATGGTAGACCTGGGGGAGTTGAATTCTAGATTGAGTTTATCCAGACGATACTTGACCATTTAGAGACTCCTTCAGTGAAGAGATTCTAAATTGATTCTATAAACTCCCAAGTTTTTAATACATGGTTATTACATTTTTTTATAAATATTAATTAAATTACAAAAATTGTAATAGTTTAGTGTCTTTGGAAACTTGGTGTTTAGTCAAAAGTTATAATTATGAATTTTTCAGTCCTTTAGTTTAGGAAATCACTAACACTTTAATATATATATGTTTGATAACTTTTTATGTCCAAGATATTTATAATGTTTCTATAGAAAAACTAATTACCATTCTTAGAAAAAAATTCTAATGTACCAAGAAAATAAAAAAAAATTATTCATTACAATTATCGTAATGAGATTGTGTCTGATAAAATTAGACTCACCCTTATCAATACCAGAAGTATAACTTTAATCATGCATCTTGTACTGATTTTTTGTAACAGCCCAAGATTTTATGAAAAATATTCTTTTTTTATTTCACTAATGTCTTGTGTTGTACGCTACACCAAAAGGAGCTTGCACAACACGCATCCTTTACTTGCCTTGCATTACACGCAATCACGACCTTCCCCGATAGCGTGTCTAGTACGCAATAACGAGTTTCACTAAACAGCAATATGCTATTAAAATGTTATTAAAACTAGCTGTTATGAATAGTAATAACCACTTTTTAAAAATTTGTAAAATTTATTTTTCAAAATGGATTTCATTTTTGGATTCGGAGTATCGAATTTAGCCTAAGGTGAAATTTTGGTACTTTTCGAATAACTTTCATATTCTGATGAATAGTGAAAATTACTAAATTATAATTAAAAACAACTTTTTTAATCGAAATAATTAATAGTGATAAATCATTAATTTGATTGGTTTTAAAGTATATTTAGAATATATTTTTACAATTTAATACAATGTTGGTCATTGGATGTAATTTCACATTTAAACTAGACATAAACAAGTGTCAATCTTTTGATAGATATTGTTTCTTAAAAACACGCTATTTGTTTTAACAGCGGGATTTAATTATAAAATTAATTAATGCAACTTTTATGTAATGAATTTGGTAAAATAGACTTCATTTTTGAATTCGGAATATGAAATATAGCTTGGGATGAAATTTTGGCACTGTTCTGAAAAACATCAATTTTTGATGAATAGTGAAACTACTAAGTGGTAGTTAAAAAACTGAATTTTTCATAAAACTTAATTTTACCGCTTCTGTGAATGGAATTTCAAAAATCCGAGAGACACGGTTGATGTCAATAAGTAAAATGTGGTTCAATGAGATGAAAATAATTTTTGGTGAATAGTAACTTTTTACTTTTTTTTACCGCGATTAATAGTAAATAGGGTAACTAAGGGTAAATATGATATTAATATTACCCTAACACATGTCCTAATTCTATTGGACAAGTGTAATTCGACCAAAAAAAACTTAGGAATAAAATATGACCATTTAGGCCCACTTGGATTAGATTAGGACATTTATTATTAATTTAATTAAAGAAGGGTTAAAATAGTTAAAATCAAAGTTTAATAAGTAAATCATTTTTAATATGGGGTTATACATAAGCTAAATTCGATTGTAAATATTCATTAGAAATATAAAAAGATTTACTACATGATGGTATTTTATTTGTAATTTTTAGACATCAAATAATTTAATTTATTTATGACACAATGATGATGCAGTAATTATCTTATTAATGAAATATTGACATAATTGATGTTATAAACACCAAAATAAATATAATTTAAGACTTTTTATGAATTCCACAAATTTTATAGGTTACAATGATATATTAGTGTTGATTTAATCAACTTGGTTCGAACATATAATTCTGTTATGACTTTCACAAAAATCATATATCAAATAGTGTCAAAATTGACACAAAATAGTTTTTAAATCAAATATTATATTATTAATTGTTATTTTATTCCTAAAAATCTAAGGTTCGTCCAAATGACTTAGATAAGGATATATATTTTAATAATAAACAATTTGGGGTTCGTTTGGCATGTTATAGTAAGTGTATTAACCATATAGTGAAAGAAAACAAAAAGACACGGTAAAAGTTAAATTATTTAACTTAGAGTTAAATCTAATTGATAAGGTTAAAATAATAACCTAAACTTGTCTAAATCCTATTGGTTGATAGGATTTCGACCCATACCCACTTTATCTTCGAAATAAGACCCTTTGGAACCATTATAAACCGATTTTGACTTTAAAATAAAATAATATTTTGAGGTATTCCTAAGGTCCCCCTCTCCTCCCTTATAAAAGGACACCTCCTCTCCCTCCTCCTCACACCAATTTGAGCACTCAAGCTCGGCCAACCCCTTCCAAAATCTCTTCTCCACTTCCCTAAAAAAACATCCTAGAGGTTCTGGTCTTCCTCAAAGATCAATTTTAGTGCCCTAATAGGAGGTCTCAAAGAGGCACTTCAAAGAAGAGGAGGTTCGGACACTTACAAAGCAAGTCGGACCTAAGGTAAGGGAAATATCACAATCTCATTTTTATCCGAGATTGTTTATTCGTAAGTATTTACTGGGGTGTATTTTATCATCCACATCCATGTTTCATAAATATTTAATATTATTTCCATCCACCTACAATTGTTTAAATCCTATTTTACCCTTCGGTGAGTTCTTAGTAAACGATATGAAAGGAATCTTTTGTCGTTTTTCGTACGAGGTACTTTTTTTGACTTTTCCGACAAAAGTACGAAGAATATTTTTTTTTTAACTTATACGGCACGAACGGATTTCTACTGTTTTATAAAGCCTTATTTTCATGAAGCTTCCTCTAAAATATTTCATGACTATTTTCAATAAAATCTCATTCTTTTAAAATTGCATGATGTTTTGTGAAAAGAAATTGATTTTGAAGAAGAAAGGATATTTTCCTCAAGAATTCAATTCAAGTGTTTTATCAAAATTATTTTCCATCTAAGATAATAAAGGGTTCTGTTTCTATACATATTTTTACATTGATTTGACTATGTTTTGATGGAATTAGGTTTATGAATTCCTTTATCTTATATGAATTGATTTATGATGTCATGATGTTTCAAGAATCCCATTTTTGTTACATGTGTTATGCGATGATGTATGTTTTATGATTATGTGGCACACATAAGAAAGGATTCATTATAAGATGGGTGGGACCTATATCTCCCTCCAATGCATTGGGTAATGATTTTATATCTCATTAGATAGACATGGCTGGAATGGTAGGTTATACCGGTTCAGTGAAACAGGACTGAAACGAGGGTTACTCGATTCAGAAAGGGACTTTGTCCACTAAGATAGTCTTGGCAATGAGTCTTGACTAACAAGAAATGATTCTCTATGATTATGTGTGAATGCCACAAAGTTTCATGTTTTATGTTATGATTATTGTGATTACATTTCACTGCCATGATTTACCCCATGTTATGAAATTATGATCTCTTTTGCAGGTTAAGATTTCCAAAAGTTATGTGCTTATGTATATGATGTGATTGATGTTTCTTTTGTTTACCCTTACTGAGCATTTGAGCTCACCCTTTTATGTTTTCTTTTCCCCAGGATATAAAGAAAGGTTTTAGGTATAAAAAAAGAAGATCTTTATGGGAGATGTTGAAGATCTTTCACCACGATTAGAAGATTATATTCCGAGTTTCCAAAGACACTAATCTATTACGATCCTTGTGTGTGTGTTTTTGTTATGTACTAAGTATTACGCAAAAGTAATGTAATGTCCATGTACGAAAAGATACGGGTCTCTACAGTTGGTATCAGAGGAAAGGTTTAGTCAACCATTGGAAACTAGGATGCGAAAACGTTAGTGAGATCCCTAGAGATATTTCTAAGGTATGTCTAGGGATGTCTCTAAGGTTAAGTATACGTATAGGTTATAGTCCTAGAATTGCGCTAACGATCTTCAAATTTAACCTAAGATGTTAGATATTGAGGGTACTACCCCTTTATTATGTTGTTTTCCCTAGCATGATTTTTGCCTCTCATACTATTCTTTTGGGGTTTTAGACGATGGCAGGAACCCGAAGGAACCGTGTTAATGCGGAATGTGATGGGCAATGCAATGATTGTCCCCCTGAGCAACCAAACGATATGGGAGCCAGAATGCAAAATCTTGTAGCCATGCTCACACAACTTTCTCAAGCTATGAATCATGCAGGACTTCCAAACGAGCAAAGGAAGGAGCAACATTCTGTTGAATCCTTCATGAGGCAGCGTCCACCTTCTTTCAGTGGGTCTACTGATCCATTAGTTGCTGAACAATGGATTAGTACTACTGAAAAGATATTTTCAGTTCTTCAATGTTCTGAACATGATAAAGTCATCCTAGCAGTGTATCGTTTGGAAGGAGATGTTGATCAATGGTGGAATCTTATTAAGAATACGAGGCAAAGGGATGAAATTGAGTCCATGGAATGGGACGAGTTCAAGAACTTATTTTTCAGTAAGTACTTCCCTTGTATTCTTCAAACAAAGATGGAGAAAGAGTTTCTTGAACTGAAGCAAAGGGACGATGAATCTGTTGGTACCTATGAAGAAAATTTTACAAGACTTGCAAGGTATGCTTCTGGAATTATCATCCAACCTGAAAGTAAAGTTGATCGATTTTTCAGTGGCTTAAAACCAAGTCTTTGAAGGGCATTAGCTATAAGAGACTTCAGTAGCTATGAAGAAATTGTGCGTTGTGCTATCAAGGTAGAAATGGAAGTTGGTGTTACATATCCATCTCATGGTTTTGACAAGAAACGAAAGATGGAGTTCAAGGAGAAATCTCAGAATAATGGTGAAAAGAAGATGAATGTTTCCTTATGCACAAAGTGTGGAAAGAAGCATGGTGGAGATTATCTTAAAGGGACTAGAAAATGTTTTAAGTGTGGAAAAGAAGGTCATCGAGCAGCTGAGTGTCGAAGTAATGGAAAAAGGGTTTCTAATGATGTGAATAAAGCAAACACTGCAGAGAACGCACCGCCAACACTTCAATGCTTCAAGTGCAAGGAAATGGGGCATTATGCTAATAATTTCCCTAATACAAGGGTTAGTGATGATCAACATGAGCAACCACTGAAGGCAAAGGACAATGGGAAATCACATGCGATCACTATTGGCAATGTTGAATATGACAACGATGTGGTGGAATGATTAAGTGTTTATGTAATGGGATTCCAAAATAATGTTGTATCATTGAGTATTGCAATATTTATTGATGTGGTATTCAAAGTGATTGAGATATTTTTTGGAAATAAGATGATATGAGCATAATGAAGACGAGAAAATGAAATGTTTAATAGTATTCATGAGCTCATGATTGATATAAGGACTAAGTGATATCATGGTTTGAGTATATAGAATTTTGAGGATTTTGGTATGTGAAAAGTGTTAACTTTTAACTGCACTCATGTTTTCACTAAGGTATTCATGAGAATACACGATTAAGGACTTTGAATGTTTGGAATGTGACCAACAAGACATATCTTATGATATGTGGGGATCAACGATAGTATTAAATCTCTGGTAATCGTTGTCACTATATTATGAGAGTGGACTGCAGTATTATGTATAAGCCTAAATATTAGACTGGATTATGTTGGACATAAGTTAGTATTGTTTAAGGATAGAAGATTTTCGATATTATTGATGGGATGTTATAGTAACATAGTTTTAGAAAAAGGACAACCTACAGGACGGGCGACAGCCCATCGCTTCGGACAAGGCTGTAGGAATCAAACCCACAACCGAAGTGCGGCTGGCCTTTATCGCCTACCACTGACCTACAAGAAGTCCCTGTTTAGTAGAAACTAGTTTTATTATATTAAGCAGTATGATATATGAAGTATAAGTCCATTTTAGGAACCATATATGATTAATCCCACTATAGATCGACTTATGTATATAAATTTTGCTAACCTTTTGAGACAGATGGAATGACCCGTCATTCTATCACATGATCTGCTAACACTTCACGAATAACAAATTCAACTTCATTTATTTAAGAGATGAAGTGTAAATTGTTCAAGGCATGAACAACAGTAAGATTGTACCAAAATAAAGAAAGTATTTATTCTAATTCAAATTTTCAACTTTAGTGAAATGATCTTGAAAACCAAAAATGTTGTCCTAGTGATCTTATATCCGATGAATCAGATGGTACCCTAGATCATCACAAATTTATGGCTTTGTGATTGCTAGCTTTTCCATAGCCATGTTCTCTACCACTCTCCATCAGAACATGATGGTTAGATTTTTCTTCCATATCCATATTTTCACCTATGTGGAAACCCAGTGATTAGTTTATTTGGGTAATCGTTACATTTTATACTTTAGTTTTTAAAGCCAAGTTTTGGTATTCCCTTTTACGATGTGGGTTTCTATTAAAGAAACCTTCGAATAGTAAACCATTTAAAACCCCGACGAATTTCGAGGGCGAAATTCATTTTAAGGGGGGTAGAATGTAACAGCCCGAGATTTTATGAAAAATATTCTTTTTTTATTTCACTAATGTCTTGTGTTGTACGCTACACCAAAAGTAGCTTGCACAACACGCATCCTTTACTTGCCTTGCATTACACGCAATCGCGACCTTCCTCGATAGCGTGTCTAGTACGCAATAACGAGTTTCACTAAACAGCAATATGCTATTAAAATGTTATTAAAACTAGCTGTTATGAATAGTAATAACCACTTTTTAAAAATTTGTAAAATTTATTTTTCAAAATGGATTTCATTTTTGGATTCGGAGTATCGAATTTAGCCTAAGGTGAAATTTTGGTACTTTTCGGATAACTTTCATATTCTGATGAATAGTGAAAATTACTAAATTATAATTAAAAACAACTTTTTTAATCGAAATAATTAATAGTGATAAATCATTAATTTGAGTGGTTTTAAAGTATATTTAGAATATATTTTTACAATTTAATACAATGTTGGTCATTGGATGTAATTTCACATTTAAACTAGACATAAACAAGTGTCAATCTTTTGATAGATATTGTTTCTTAAAAACACGCTATTTGTTTTAACAGCGGGATTTAATTATAAAATTAATTAATGCAACTTTTATGTAATGAATTTGGTAAAATAGACTTCATTTTTGAATTCGGAATATGAAATATAGCTTGGGATGAAATTTTGGCACTGTTCTAAAAAAAATCAATTTTTGATGAATAGTGAAACTACTAAGTGGTAGTTAAAAAACTGAATTTTTCATAAAATTTAATTTTACCGCTTCTGTGAATGGAATTTCAAAAATCCGAGAGACACGGTTGATGTCAATAAGTAAAATTTTGTTCAATGAGATGAAAATAATTTTTGGTGAATAGTAACTTTTTACTTTTTTTTACCGCGGTTAATAGAAAATAGGGTAACTAAGGGTAAATATGATATTAATATTACCCTAACACATGTCCTAATTCTATTGGACAAGTGTAATTCGACCAAAAACAAACTTAGGAATAAAATATGACCATTTAGGCCCACTTGGATTAGATTAGGACATTTATTATTAATTTATTTAAAGAAGGGTTAAAATAGTTAAAATCAAAGTTTAATAAGTAAATCATTTTTAATATGGGGTTATACATAAGATAAATTCGATTGTAAATATTCATTAGAAATATAAAAAGATTTACTACATGATGGTATTTTATTTGTAATTTTTAGACATCAAATAATTTAATTTATTTATGACACAATGATGATGCAGTAATTATCTTATTAATGAAATATTGACATAATTGATGTTATAAACACCAAAATAAATATAATTTGAGACTTTTTATGAATTCCACTAATTTTCTAGGTTACAATGATATATTAGTGTTGATTTAATCAACTTGGTTCGAACATATAATTCTGTTATGACTTTCACAAAAATCATATATCAAATAGTGTCAAAATTGACACAAAATAGTTTTTAAATCAAATATTATATTATTAATTGTTATTTTATTCCTAAAAATCTAAGGTTCGGCCAAATGACTTAGATAAGGATATATATTTTAATAATAAACAATTTGGGGTTCGTTTGGCATGTTATAGTAAGTGTATTAACCATATAGTGAAAGAAAACAAAAAGACACGGTAAAAGTTAAATTATTTAACTTAGAGTTAAATCTAATTGATAAGGTTAAAATAATAACCTAAACTTGTCTAAATCCTATTGGTTGATAGGATTTCGACCCATCCCCACTTTATCTTCGAAATAAGACCCTTTGGAACCATTATAAACCGATTTTGACTTTAAAATAAAATAATATTTTGAGGTATTCCTAAGGTGCCCCTCTCCTCCCTTATAAAAGGGCACCTCCTCTCCCTCCTCCTCACACCAATTTGAGCACTCAAGCTCGGCCAACCCCTGCCAAAATATCTTCTCCACTTCCCTAAAAAAACATCCTAGAGGTTCTGGTCTTCCTCAAAGATCAATTTTAGTGCCCTAATAGGAGGTCTCAAAGAGGCACTTCAAAGAAGAGGAGGTTCGGACACTTACAAAGCAAGTCGGACCTAAGGTAAGGGAAATATCACAATCTCATTTTTATCCGAGATTGTTTATTCGTAAGTATTTACTGGGGTGTATTTTATCATCCACATCCATGTTTCATAAATATGTAATATTATTTCCATCCACCTACAATTGTTTAAATCCTATTTTACCCTTCGGTGAGTTCTTAGTAAACGATATGAAAGGAATCTTTTGTCGTTTTTCGTACGAGGTGCTTTTTTTGACTTTTCCGACAAAAGTACGAAGAATGTTTTTTTTAACTTATACGGCACGAACAGATTTCTACTGTTTTATAAAGCCTTATTTTCATGAAGCTTCCTCTAAAATATTTCATGACTATTTTCAATAAAATCTCTTTCTTTTAAAATTGCATGATGTTTTGTGAAAAGAAATTGATTTTGAAGAAGAAAGGATATTTTCCTCAAGAATTCAATTCAAGTGTTTTATCAAAATTATTTTCCATCTAAGATAATAAAGGGTTCTGTTTCTATCCATATTTTTACATTGATTTGACTATGTTGTGATGGAATTAGGTTTATGAATTCCTTTATCTTATATGAATTGATTTATGATGTCATGATGTTTCAAGAATCCCATTTTTGTTACATGTGTTATGCGATGATGTATGTTTTATGATTATGTGGCACACATAAGAAAGGATTCATTATAAGATGGGTGGGACCTATATCTCCCTCCAATTCATTGGGTAATGATTTTATATCTCATGAGATAGACATGGATGGAATGGTAGGTTATACCGGTTCAGTGAAACAGGACTGAAACGAGGGTTACTCGATTCAGAAAGGGACTTTGTCCACTAAGATAGTCTTGGCAATGAGTCTTGACTAACAAGAAATGATTCTCTATGATTATGTGTGAATGCCACAAAGTTTCATGTTTTATGTTATGATTATTGTGATTACATTTCACTGCCATGATTTACCCCATGTTATGAAATTATGATCTCTTTTGCAGGTTAAGATTTCCAAAAGTTATGTGCTTATGTATATGATGTGATTGATGTTTCTTTTGTTTACCCTTACTGAGCATTTGAGCTCACCCTTTTATGTTTTCTTTTCCACAGGATATAAAGAAAGGTTTTAGGTATAAAAAAAAGAAGATCTTTATGGGAGATGTTGAAGATCTTTCACCACGATTAGAAGATTATATTCCGAGTTTCCAAAGACACTAAACTATTACGATCCTTGTGTGTGTGTTTTTGTTATGTACTAAGTATTACGCAAAAGTAATGTACTGTCCATGTACGAAAAGATACGAGTATCTACATTTTTTTGATAATAATAATGATAAAAGAACTAATAGAATTCAGACTCATACTCATAAATATAATCATATTGACAATTATAATGAAGTCCATCGATCTAACTAAGATTATAATCTAAATACAGAATAAATTTTTATAATGTAAGCAAAAAAATTGCATTATAATGGTGTAAATAAATACAATGTCGTACATTAAATTATGAGTTCTGTATTTCCAAAGTCACAATAACAAACTCATACAAATATGATCATTGGGAGATCAATATTACCATTGGAAAAACACCTATAAATACTAAGTCATTTGAATAGTTTTATGTTGATTGATTCGATGATTGATTACATTTCACTCTCAATTTTTCTGAAGATTATATAGTGAGAATATCTTATCCATTGTCTCATTTATTTATTTTATGAGATTCGTTTTTAAAGAACCCTTTTCATGTTTTCACCTTAAGAACAAATTGTAATTGTATCCTATATCCAATTTGTTTATATGTTCAAGGGCTTCCAAGGCTAGGAAGATGGATATTTTGATCTACTTGATCAAGGGATCCTAGGGATAGTGAGACATAAAATATGATATTAATATCAAGATATTTTAGTGATATGAAGACAATTCCAATCCATTAGATTTAGGTTTATCCTTGCCATGGAAATAAAAACTTCCTTGTAAGTATAAAACAAGGGATACTGTTATCCAAGGTTATTGTCTAGCTTTATCTTTGGGATAAAAGATGTTTATTGTATTACTTATTTTTTACAAGTTTTTATTCCACTACACAATTTAATATAAGGTGTTTCAACATATTCAACTTTCTTTTTCTATTTTGTTTTATTGTATTATCTATGATTAGAAAACAATCTCTGATTAATCAGATCCACTGTGAATTTAATACATCTTAACGAGGATATAATAGAGTAAATTTTTATTATGATTGTTTTATTATGATTTATCGTAATCATTATGAATACGATTCTAATTCTTTTTTTACCATACTGGGGGCCGAGTCCAATTATTAATTAAATAGGTTTTTGAATTTATTTAGTTTAATTATTTTAAACTAATTTTTGTATGTTTAAATTTGAATTTTTTAAACTAAAATTCATCCCCTCTTGTAATTAATAAATCAAATTATATTATTATGTTCCTAATATAAATATACCCTTATATTGATATACAATAATTGGTATCAGATCATATTAATTCTACATTTTTAGTAATCCTCTTTGATTGCTTTGACCCAATAATAACATTTTTTATTTGAGTACTGCTCAAATACTTTATGAGGTTTTCATATTTTTTACTACTGAATGTTTGTTTAAAATTGTGATATAAATATCGATTTTTTAAACTTTTGTTACCACAATGTGTAATTTTTGAAAAGAATATTTGTATTTTTTTAAGATATAAGGCTTTAATGTCAGATCCATTGATAATCTCAATCTGAAAAGGCCACCAATTTTTTATGGTGGAGACTATGAATATTTGAGCGATATAGTGAATACATTTGTGATAAATTATGGTTTTGATAACTTTTTTATATTGATGGGAGATTATGTAACACCAGATAACAAAATTACGGCCTTTACTCATCATGAAAAACAATAATATTAGTTAAACTATAGTGTATTGAATACCTTATTATGTTCTATAATAAGAAGTATCTATAGTTAGATTTATTCTTGTGAAGTAGCTAATAGTATATGGAAAAGGCTATAATTTACTCACTTTGGGTCATCTAAATTTTTTGATACCATAGGAGTTATCCCTGGAGCTAATTATCAAGCTTTTTAGTTTTTACTTGGAGAATCTGTGGAAAAAATACATTAATGATTTATGACTATAATTAACACTTTAAAATATATTGGAGAAGAAGGAATTGATAATGAGATTATTATTGAGGAGATAATTGATATTATTCCTAATTAATGGGAATCTAAAAGAATAGTAAATGATGATAGAAGGAAACATACAAATCTTACTCTTTATGGTCTTATTGGTACCCTAATTCAGTATGAGGGTAGATTAATGGGTGATGCTGAAAAATATAAGAACAAGAATGGAGGATTTTATTTTACTAAAACTACCAATCCTACTAAATATCAAACTCTAGAAAATTTTATAAAGTCTATAAGAAAAAATACATCCGTTATTCAGTCAAATTTTTACAATACTGAACATTCTGATAATAAAAATTCTGATAAATAAGAAACTCATACTAACAAAAGATTATTAGTGTTATCTTCATGGAACTTACCTTCCATGACCAATAAGGGTAGTGAAGTTGAAAGTTATGAACAAGAATAATCATCATTAAGGTAAGCCATGTCCTCCTCCAAACCAAAATTTGATTAGGATTTCAAAACAAATGATAATGAGAATGTTGATTTTGATAAGATAATTGTTGAGTTTTCCAATTTTAAAGAAGTTGGAAATATAGTTTTCAAGTATGTTGATAATGATGTTTCAAATAAAGAAAATCATAAATCCAATAAAGATAATATCAAACTACGTAGAATCAATCTTCCATAAATTCAAAAGGAAAAATCACTTTATATGGAAACTGTTATTGTACATGGAATATATTATATTTTTCATGCATCGAAAAAACTAGGTGTAATAATTCCATATTCTCCAAGGTTCAAATATAAGGGATATATTATTGATGAAATTATTGATTAGAAATAATAATCAATAAATATTTTAATAGAAAATCAATTGGCCTTTAGGAGATTTTATGATTCTTCAAGAAAGTTCCCTAACTCAAAAAATGGAATGTAACAAAATGGGTAAATAGTCTCATCAAATAGATTATAATATAAAGTTACATGATGATATTTTTGAGGATGTGAAGAATCTTATAAATAAATTCATATTTGATTTTAATAAGTTTTATAATTATAAGGCATATAGGGTATAGTTTTTGGAACATTTTTGAGATACAACCGACAGTCGTAATGAGGAAATAAATGATATTAATGGAAATATCATATACATAAATCTTGATATAACCACACTCAAATCCTATGAATATAAGTTTAATGTATTGAAAATCCAAATGAGTATCTTTATGAGAAAGTCAATGTTTTGAAACCAAATAATGAACTTATGAAGAAATGTTTCAGAAGTTTGAAATGGATAGAAAAGTGTTCATGAAGATGAAATCCTTTGTCATAACTATGATAAATAATGATTAAATTATTTTCTTTTGAACACTTATTGAATCTTGTAAATTTTTTAAATGAGTGATTTTGAATGAATTATCCTTTTCATCCAAATATTATTGTTTGAATATTTTCCAAATTCTGATTAGTTGAACATTATTTTATAATTTTTGTGGATGTTTAGTTAGTTCATTATTTTATTTCATATATTTTATTTTCTAACCATTTTTAAGAAACTTTGTATTCAAACCCCATTACTTTTTTCAAATAATAATGGGATTATAGAAAGGGATAAATATTCTTAAAAAAGAAAAAGCTTTTAAAAGGGTGGAGTCATAACTTTAATGATGAGATAATAATTTAAGGGATATATGATACTTTAAGATTAATTTTATCATATTCATAATATTGTAAATAATATTAAAAATTATTATAAACTCAAGTGGAGTTGTGAATTATTGATTGAACATTGAATACAAAGTACTAAAAAGAAATGTTTTGTATGTTTTTCAATGTTATTTTTTATTTTATTTTTGGGTTTCTTCTTTCCTAGTGGGGGTATTATTGAGTCAAAAATTATACTTATTAATTTTTCATTCATTTAGTTTTGTAATTCACAAACACCTTCTTATATACATGTTTACAATATTTTTATGTCCAAATTATTTGAGAATGTTTTGGTAGAAAACATAACATTATATAATACTTAGAAAAATTAAAAAAAATATTATAAAAATAAAAATAACATTATTAAATATGATTACTCTAATGAATATTTGTTTGAAAAAATATAACTCAACCTTAACAAGACTGGACGTATAAATTTAGTTATGTATCTCATACTAAAAAAAGGCTTTGAAAATCAGACTGATGATGGATTTGATAAAATATAGACAAATACTCGTAAAGATAATTGTATTGAAAATCATAAATCAGTTCTTAAGACTTAATATGTTTATAATATAAATACATAATGCTTTTTTCTAATGTAAGGAAATATTTTTACACTGTAATCATGTAAAAAATACAATGTTAGACATTAAGTTATGAGTTCCAGCTATCCAAAGTCACAACAACAAAATAAAAAAACATGGCTATTGTAAGATCCAGATGACCATTAGAAGCTCACCTATAAATACCATGGTCATTTGAAGAGTTTGAAATTTATTGATCCACTAATTGAATACATTTGATTCTTGATTTTTATGAATATTACATAGTGTGAATAGCTTGTTCCAAGTCCCTTGTATTTTTTGAGAGAGTCATTGTTAAGGGGACTATTCCAGGTTGTCTCCTTAAAAACAAATTGTAATTGTAACCTATGTAGAATTATGTTGATATGATCAAGGGATTCTAGGGTTATGAAGTTACTGATTATGATTTTCTTGATTGAGGGCTCGTGATGATAGTGAAATAAGAAATCTAGTATATTTGATAGAGGTCTCATGGGGATAGTGAGATATACAAATATGATATTCATATTGAGGGTTTCTGGTGATATCAATACATATCTAATACATCGGATCAAGGGATTTCATTATTGATTAAATACATACTTTCTTGTAAGTATAAAACAAATGATTCCTTTAGCCACAGTTAATGGATACCCTTATCTTTGAGATAAAATAGGTGTATTGTATTACTTTTTATTTATAAGTTTTTATTACACTAAATAATTTAATAGAATGTGTTTTATCATATTCAACTTTCTATTACTATTTTATTTTATAGTATTATATATGATTACAAAACAAACTATAATTAATCAAATCCACCATGAATCTAATTATACTTAACTCTGATATAATATAATGAATTATAATTTTGATTTATTTATTTTGATTTATCAAAATCACTCTAATTATGATTCTGAGACTTTTTTTACCGAATTGAAGACCGATACTGATTATTACTTAAAGAGGTTTGTGAATTTTTTTAGTTTAATTATTTTAAACTAAGTTTTTGTTTAAGTTTAGAAATTATGTTTTTAAAATAAAATTCACTACCTCTTATAATTGATCTATCTTAGTATCTTTTGATGATCCTAATATCAATATACACTTATATTGATATCCAATGCTTAGAACACAATATTCTAATCTAGTGAAAGATCTTAAATGTTTCCCAAAAATATCTTCCCCTTTAAAACTCTTATATAAAACCATTAATCATAACCTAGGGAATTAAAAAATAATAAAGGGTGAGTTCAGATGATCATTAAGGTAAAATAAAGGATATACATATGCATAACATTAACATAAAGGTATGATATCATGGGAATAACAATAAAAAAGAACACCATGTTTGTTGAAGATCATAATATTAAATCATGGCATAATGACTAGTAATTTGTAAGACATGAATCATAAGGAAATCAAAGAACATGATCCATGAGATCATAAGACATGGAATTTGTGGCATACAAATAAGTTTATAAAATCTTATTTTAAGGCTACCAACCAATACATTGATATCATGTATGACTTGGACTAATAACCTTTATACCTGCTTCAGGCTTAGGATGAACTTATGTGTACCCCTTTGTTTTTGGTTTGGGATGAACCCCCATTTACCCTATTATTCTAGGCTTGGGATGACCTCCCATGTACCCTCTTTTTGTGGGATTATGATGACCTCTCCTATACCCTATTTTTTCAGGTTTGGGATGACCTCCCATATACCCTCTTATTGCAGGATTGGGCTAACCAACCATGAATGCTTTGAGATCATAAAACATTTATCATTACCTAAGGAATTAGAGGGGGATATAGGTCTGACCTTATGAATAATAAAATCATACATACATGTGACACAAGATAATAAAACATTAAACATATCATGAACCATAAAAATAGACATCTTTCATAAATATAACATCATAACCCATGAAATTAAATGAGAACCATAAAAATTTTATCACATCATAACCTGTGAAAAAGAAGGAAGGTTTCATAATCATTTGATTATAAAATAACATGTTAAAGGAACCAGGTTTCATAATTTTGTTTATCATGGTATAACCCATGAAAGAGAAATGTGTTTCCTAAACAACATTCTATCAAAATGCAAACCATTCAAAGAAATAATAAGAATGGTATCCCTAGATCACATCCCATGTATGGAATGGTTTACATCAACCGATGAAATCATAGATGAAATATTATTTTGAAATAAAATTTAAAACATTTTATGATGGAAATAAAGTTTCATCTTTGAAAAATTATTTTTAAAACATAAAACATTTTGAAAATAATTTTCTTAGAGAAATAACATTAAAAATCTATAAAAGAATATTTTAAAAGTATTTAAACACTTTTTAAAATATAAAACATTATAAAATTTATTTTAATTAAAAATTAAATTTAAATATCATCTAAAACATTTTAAAAACATTTTTAGAAAACATTTTTATGAAAGAACACTAATTTCCAACATAATAGAGAGATAAATTGGGATTTCATTAAAAATATTTTCTTAATTATCCTAAGTACCAAGATAAAAAATGGTACTATAACTTAAATATATCATGAATAACCAAAGTATAAGAAAATAAATGATTATTATGGAGATATGGATTATAAGATTTCATCAATGGAAGAATAATAAAAAATAATCTTGATAAACAATTAGATTTTAGTTTTAAACTCTTTCCACTTTGGTAACATTAAATCCTAATACCCATGACAGAATAACGTTAAATTAATCACAATATATCATTAAAATAATAATATTCATAATATAAAATTTTAAAGGGGAAATATATAAACCTCTTAAATGAATATAGGTTTACTACATAACATGTTTCTCATAAAAAGAAAATTGAGACAAAATACCCTTACCAATTTGGTAACTTTTCAATCATAAACCCCATGATAGAGAGATTAGAAAATGGATATGTAAATACTAATAAATTTTATTAAAATCATAATAAAACTCATTCATGGTAATTATATACACCATGTAGAATAAATATGTTATAAATATTGAATATGTATCACAAAATTAAAAAATTATATGAAAATCCCTTACTACTTGAGTAACTTTTGAATCATGATTACCATTAAAGAAGAAAATAAATTAAATATTTTAAAATAATAAAATAAATCAAATTAATTATATAAAATTTCATAGGGAATTATATACCCCACATAAATGAAACAAGTGGTGAATATGGCATAAGTCTTGATGAAATAAAAGTGAGACTAGAAATCCCCTTATCTGAAGTATTGACTTCATTTGTACACGTTCAAACCTCATGTATAATAAATATAAGTATATTACACATTTACCATATAAATATATTCATATATATCGTACCATATATTATTTTATTATTTAAATTACACATTTATTAATAATTCCATGTTAATGTTACGTTTTCGATAATACCCTCTTTGTTTCTCATATATGTTTTGACTTGTTATTTTCGGACCTCTTAATTTGACCATGATTTACTCATTTAAAAAATTTAAAGCATGATATAAAAACCATATATATTTATTATATATTTATTTATAATAAACTATAAAATATTTATATATGAAATGAAATACATTGTTCATGGACACGGTAGGTCGTACGTATGCATTAATGTTATTTCCATTTTCATATCTTTTTGAAAGAAACAAAATAAATGATATATATATATTATAATTTAAGTATATTTATTATTTCATATATTTACATATGACTACTAAATTAATATTTAATACATTCCATTTAAAGAGTGAATGAATCACATCGCTTCGTGAGGCGGTAGTCCGTCGTACACATGAATGACATTGTAATATTACCAAAGAATGGAAGGCATGAAGTTATCCGTTATATAATAATTATATAAACATAAATACTTCATAAGTGTCATATTGTATATATATTTATATATATTCTATAAATATATCATTATTACCAACCATGAAAGGTTTTAATGGAAGAACGATTGTCATCGGTTCACGAGGCGGTAGTCTCTCATCCACACAATGGTGATTGTGTTTCCCATTTGATGGAAGTTTGTGAAGTTGTAGGTTGTAAACATTAAAAAATAATAAAATTAAATTTATTGAACTAATATTATTATATAATCATGATATCAAAATAAATTAAGGTGTTTTTGGAAGAAATTAAACAAAATCATTCTTTGATGAACGTTGCCTATTCTTCAGGGATTTCCTTTTGGGTTTCACAAAATAACTTCATTGGTTATATTTATACCAATAGTAAGACTTCTAGGATAAAGTGATATAATTTAAGAAGTTAATTTTTCATATTTTGGTTAATCGAAATGGATTTAGAGGTGTGAAAAGGTGAGAAGAGTGTTTTCCCTTTTATAGTGGTGGAGGAGTGGTATTCTTGAAAGTACCAAAGGTATGGACTGTTGGGAGGTATCCCTTACATCGTGTACCATAAATAATGAAATGTTTTTAGGAAAATAGGCTATAGTTTTAATATATGGCCAACCAATGAGTCTTATACATGTTTTTAGGTCATTTTTTCCATAATTTTAAAGTTTAGTCTCTTAGTAAACTCCTTTTTCTCTTAACCGCCACGATTAATTTTAATTGTTCTCATTAATAATCATTATTAAAATTTAATTTGGATTTTCTAGAAACTATAAATTATTATGATTCCAAATATGGAATTTATTTTTCAAAATTCCAATCACATAAGCAGCATAAATTAATTTAAAATTAATCCCACAAATGGGATAAAACAATTGTTTTTTGAAGTGAAAAGGTTCAAAAGCTTGAAATTTTTTTATATAAGAATTCAATGTAAAATTGATTAATATTACCTAAATTAGATTAATAGATTTATAATTTATCTAAATATACTTTTAATCTAAATAAATTTGTAATTTTGATATATAAATAAATTATGTAAAAAAATAATTTATAATTAAAATTTAATATTTTTCATTATTCTTCCAAAAATGTATATTTTATGAAAATACCAAAAAACAAACTAAGATAATATTGAAATTAATATTTCAAAAATAAAATTTTAAATTTTAAATTATAATTTATAAAAAATTTATAATTTAGATTTAAAATAAGCGTTCTATTAAAATGAGGTAAAACTACCTTTCAGAAAAAATATATCTTTTATACATGAAATTAGATTTATTCTTATCTCTTTCCTAGAAAACAAAAAATATGAATGTTAAATATTTGATTTAATATATACTATATAAATTACATTAAAATAATTTTTCAAAAAAATTGTTTAATTTGTTAAGATAAATGTTGTTTGTGCATAGAAAAATAGTTTTTCAAAAAAGAAACTTATTTATTTTCAAGTAGTTCTTACTCTCATTTCTAATTAATTCGTAACCAAATAATTCATTTTATATAAATTCATGATCGATATTTTCAAAATTTAGTTAATCTTATAAATAAATTCCATTCCAATGGCTATGTTATAAATATAAAAATGATATTAATTGTATATTATAGTTTTGTAAAACTCCATCTTATCTGTAATGCAATCTATCAATGAATTTTAATATTTTCAAAAAAAATTCAAAATTTCTCGTGGTGTTACATTATAACACACTTAAAATGAATTCCACCCTAAAAATTCATCTAATCCATCAAACATCTAATACTTAAATGTTACTTTCATAGAAACCCAAATCATTGATATAAATACTAAATATTTCTTTAAAAAATATATTTGGAAATCTAATTTTTACCCAAAGTAACTCGTAACTATGTTTCCACATAGGAAAACATGGGTGGGAGGTAAGATTTATACTTGGAATAAAATTGTAAATAATTATAGACAGTGATAGAGATCACTCATCAGAAATAAGTGAGTGATCCCGAGAAATTTATCAATTATAAAACCACAAATTTTTTATGATCTAGAGGACCGATTTATTCATCATAAATTAAAGTAATATGATAAAAAAAATTCGATGTCTATTTTCTAAAGTTTAAGACTTTTCATAACAAGTTATACTTACTTGATTTAATTCCATTTAATAATCACAATCTCACTCTATGTTTGATCCTTGATCATTTTTTACTTAATCTCTTACTATATGAAATGAAGCTAAATTTGTTCAGTTTGAATCATTAATGGATCATAATATCCCTAAATAGAAAGATAATACACTCTGTCTATCATTAGTTACAATTATAAAAATGGTTATTGTAGGTTATCTAACATATATAAATCCTCATATGATGAAATAATATGTAATTATATAAAACCAAACTCAATGTTAAACATAAACCATTTCATATATGGTTTTCCATATAATCCTTTGACATTATTAAAAATCTAAAACATGATAAAGATGGAAATAAAATTTCTCAAAATGAGTTTAACATTGATCACCAATATATTATAAATTAAATCCTGGTTTTCACATAATAAACATGTGAATAAATTCATTAATTATTCTCTTGAAACTTGATAATAATCTGAGTTACCATAAACTCATACATTCTTATTCATTCCTTACTTAGAATTCATATTTTTTATATATTCCTGAAGTCCAAAAAAAATGTAAAATTTATCCATGATATCATAAATAATTTTTTTCAACAAAAAATTAATCTCTTCCAATGTAATTAGTAGTATCCAATTTACTTTATCCTTATCCTGTATCTCTTTATCTAAACTAAACGCCATTTTCTCAACATCTGGAACATATTATGGGTTACTTTCCCTTAATCATGTGTTTTCTTTAAGATATAACATTTCCATTAAATTTCCTTTCTAGGTTATCATCATATTTCAACATATTATTTAAAATACTTAATGAAAACCATATAATGAACAATAATTATATATTTCACAATAAATATAACATAATTCAAAAATTGGAATAAATAAACACTTTAATTATTCCAACTCATCATTAATATAGTAAATAAGATTCCTAGTATTATTTCATAATAATTATTTCCCTATCATATTTCACTCATAATCTATTAATTTTTAGTAGTATAACCATTAATCATATAACTTTGATGATTGACTTCATAATATTTTCACTTGGGATATCAATTTGCATAATGCCCATAGATTCTGAATTTAAATCACTCAATAGTCAATGAAACATTAGGGTAGACATTATTATCATCCCTTGAATTATCTTAAATTTTCATTTTACCTTTTTATTTACTTGATTGTTGTCTATATGTTCTATATTCAAAACATCTTCTTGTTACTCTAAGATATATAATTGGGTATTTCTTCCCACATTCTTGACACAAAGGAAACCGAATCATGTTTCCTCCACAACCATCATTACCTAAATTCTCATTGAATTATTTCCTTATCTTCTTTTATGTGTCTAATATCTGATTATGGTTGTAATATTCCCCCCTCATCATTGTCTTGGGTAGAGGCATAGGTGCTACTTGGAATTAAGTGACAACCCCAAGACACAAAATGCCAACAATAAATGAAAAGGGATTCATAAATAGTTTGGGGAATATTTTCTATTTGAAAATAAAATAACCAAACCAAGATTAAATTTACCAAATAACCAATACATTATGCATGATAATAATATAATAAAAAACATATAATACTAATGAAAATAATCCCAAATACCAATAATAACCAATATGAGAGTACAAAGATGAAACTAAACTGAAAAAACTTAAAGACAACCAAATACATAACTCCACCACTCCCAAAATGCTCCAAGATACACTAAACAATTAATTAACAAGTTATAATGAATAATCACTGAAGAAATGAGATACCTTTCCCTTAATTGTGTTTATATAAAATATCTTCAAATATACCAAAGTTTCTAAGAAGAGGGTGACTATAAAACTCAGTATGTTTTCCCCAATGACATACTAACTCACCCCACTATGATTGAACAAGTTATAACACACACACATATATATATATATAATAGTTTAAAAAAAACTAAAATAGTATATATAAAATCCAAAAATAGTTTTCAAACCAAAAAATTTCCAAACCAAGAAAATTTGCAAAGAAAGAAAATAAAGAATCCCTTTAAACCATTTCTAAAATATGTTGGCATAACCATTACATGGTTCCACAAATAAACACAACCACACATGAATTCCCATGTGAAAGTCCCATACTCATGATCATTATATCATCGATCATGAAAATCGTCACAAGGTAACCATATACCAAGTGCCCCAATGGCACACACCCCTTCTACAGGGTCACATAAATTCAAATAAACACACACCAACCATGTAATAAAAATTCCATTACAAATAAAACATTTCAAGACATTTAAATATAACAAATTATTAGTTGAAAACCTTTCTATCAAACCATTTCTATGATACAAAATGAATTAATATTTTAAAATCATCATTTTATAATCATGAAAAAAAGCATTTTGTATGACAACTAATTTTCCACAATTTCACAAACCATCACTAAAGGAGGGTTCTAAAAATATTTTCACAATATTTTCACAATTAAATTCCTGAAATTAAATAAATTTTAATTAAATCCTTCAATTTATAATAAGATGAGTTAAGAGTAAATCCACCTACCTTGCAAACATTGGAAAAAAAGAATAATGACAAAAAATTATTCAGCAAACTGAGATTAAAACTCTAAAAAACCACTTTAGATCTTATTTCCTATAAAAAATAATATATCAATATTATTGGCATCAGAAACCATGGATATAACCCCAACATATTAGATCTATGAATCCAAGATAGGGAAGAATAAGAAAAATATGGGAAACCACCATGAATGACCACTTATCATAGAATCTAAACCTCTAACACACCATGAATCACCAATAGATATCTTTAGGATAAAATGGAAGGTATCCATAACCATTGGGAGAGGAAAAATTTATGTTAGGGTCTGTTTGAGGGAATAATTAACAATTAAAGGTAAAATTCAAAATATATTCACAATTTTTTTATCTTTTTTAATGTTTCACAGTTAAGAAAATTGAACACAAACCGTGTTCCATCCATTACCTATCAACACCCTTCACATGTTGGATAACATAGTTAGAAAAACTATGTGATAAAAATTCTACCCACATCTACTCAATACCACATGCTTTAACCTCTATGGTCACACAGTTTGGCCAAACTGTGCACTAAATGTGAGCCTGCACAATGACCATTGTTCTCCCTTACACAATTTCCTGGAGGTGTTGGATCATTTTGACTAACAATTCTCAAATTTTGAACCTCTATAATCCCCAAAAAAACTTGTCAAAAATCCTCCAAAATTTCCCACACATAACCCAAATACATTATATACTTAAAATACATAAATTCAGATCAAATTACCAGAAACTAGGGGTACTAAAGAAGTACTCATTATTGATCATATTATGTGAAAACTGATTAGTCCTGATCACAACATCTTTCACTATAGTGATAATCCCATTTGAATTATCATCATAGAATTCTCTGTCACTTTTAATGTTAACCTAGTTCATTATGGTTCTTGTCATTGACTAAAGCCAAAATCATTGTGTTGTCAACACTAATCATAATTGGGAGCCACATAATCATGATAAATCACTTATATAATTTCTAAATCATGGCACCTTATTCTATAAACTATGACACATTAGTTTTATCTTATGTTATTTAGACTCATCATATATTTAAATCCTTCATCATGGGTTTAAAAGAGGTTGTGAATTTCCAAAACATATCACATGGGAGTGTTAAACTAGGTGTGCCACAAGGGTCTCT
Source organism: Viscum album (assembly GCA_963277665.1). Lineage (NCBI taxonomy): Eukaryota > Viridiplantae > Streptophyta > Magnoliopsida > Santalales > Viscaceae > Viscum > Viscum album. The sequence continues at coordinate 982,593,532 of OY728126.1, forward strand.
ATCAAGAACGAATTCCCAATTGAGTTTGGCACAATATATTTTTTTGGGGTTTGTTACCCCAAGGTAAATCTATACCAGAGACACATCCATTTGATGTATCCATAATGGTATTTTTTTGATAGGAAACCCCTCGCACTATTATATACCAAAGTTCTTGGACATTTTCCTATACATTTACTCATCCATAGACTTATCCTCTAGGATATTCATAGAAATATCCATAGAAATATTTCTAGGTATCTCACTACTATTTTCTAGTCCTAATTTCCAAAGGGTGACTAAAACATTCCTTTGATACCAACTATAGGAAACTAAGATTTTAATACATGAATATTACATCTTTTTAGAGGAATATTCATTACATACAAAAACATATGCCCAAGGACTGTAATATTTCAGTGCCTTTGGAAACTTTAAATACAATCTCCTTATCTAGTGAATGATATTAAATATCTCCCAAAAATATATTCTCTTTTTGTGCTCATTTAAAAAACATTTCTCCATATCCTTGTGAAAGGAAACATATGAAAGGGTTATCTTATATGCTCAGTAAGGGAAAATAAAGAATATAATTAGGCATAACATGAACATAAGGTTATGTGAACATGAGTATAATAACTAAAATACATAACTTTCATATCAAAGATAATAATCTTTAATCATAGAATAAATATTGGAAGTTATTATGATATGAATCATAAGAAACTAAAAAAAAAAAATAATCCATGAATGCATAAGATAGAGAATTTGTGGCATACACATAGTCTTAAAAAATATTATGTCAAAGAAATATACCATGACATTCATAACATGTTAGTATTTGTCTAATGATCTTGGTTACTACATCAGGCATTGGATTACCTCTCATGTACCCCCTTGTTTTGGTCATGGTATGACCTCCCATGTACCCTCTTATTCTGGGTTTGGGATGACCTCTCACGTACCCACTTGTTGCGGTCTTGGGATGAACTCCCATGTACCCCCTTATTGTGGACTTTGTATAACCTCCCATGTACCCTATTTTTGTGGGATTGGGATGACCACATGTATACCCTATGAGACAATAAATCATTTATCATTACCCAATTAATTGGAAAGATATATATGCCCCACCCATTATATAATTAAATCATACATATTTATGTCATGAGATAATAAAACATTCATCACTTCATAACCCATAAAAAGATATGGGTTTCATAAACATCATATCATAAACTATGAAATGAGATGAGTATCATACAAATTTCATCACATAATTACCTTTAAAAAAAGGTTTCATAATCATTTCATCATAGATTATCCAGTGAAAGGAAGCATGTTTCATAATAATTTTATCATGGTATAACCAATGGAAGAGAAACAGTTTTCATAAGCATCATTCCATCAAATCATAAACCAATTATAGAAATAATAAGAATGGTATTATTTCCTTTTATCCCCATTAAGGCATATGTATGACCAATAGATGAAATATTATATGTAATTTGATTTAAAAAGATCATTTAAAATATTTATTGATGAAAATATCCTTTCCTCTTTGAAAAATTCTTTTTTAAAACATAATACTTTTTGATAAACATTTTCTTATAAAAATTAACAATAAAAAGTTATAATGGAATCTTTGAAAATCCTTTTAAACACTTTTTAAAACATAAAAAAAATTTAAAAATTAATTTCCTTGAATATTATATTAAAATATAATTCGAAGACATTTTTAATTTTTTTATAATTTTTTTTGAAACAATACAGATTTTTGACCAAAGAGAGAGATAAATTCAGATTACCTTAAAAACATTTTTTTTAATTATCCTTAGTACCAAAAAGTTGAAAATTGTAACCATTAATTTAATATATCATTAATAACTATAGTAGAATAAAATTACTGATTATTTTTTAGATATGGGTCACAGAATTTCATCAATGGAATCATGATCATAAACAATCCTATTAAATGATGAGATTATAGCAATAAACTCTTACCACTTTGGTATCTTTGAATATTAATCACCATGTTAAAATAAAACTACTTAAAGTATAAAATATCATTAAAATAAGGATATTCATGATATAAAATCTAAAATAGGAAATATATAAACCTATTAAAGGAATATTATTGCATAACATAATATGTGTCTCAAATAAGGAAAATTGTGAAAAAATTCCCTTACTAATTTGGTAACTTTGGAACCATACACCACATGAAATAGAGATACTCAAATGGATATATAATACTAATAAAATTTATTATTACAATCATAAAATTAATTCATGTTATGTGTAAAAAGAACATAGAAGAAAGTGGTGGTGAATATACTGTGTATCTCACAAAAGTATAAAAGAGAGATAGAAATCCATTACCACTTGAGTAACTTTTGAACCATGAGTCCCATGAAAGAATAAAATCAATTGATATTTTAAATATCATTAAATAAAGTAAATTAATTATATATAAGTTCATTATATACTCCAAAAAACTTGTGGTGAATATGGAATAAGTCTTGTAGAAATAAATATTAGACAACAAATCCTCTTACCTTATGTCTTGACTTCCTTCGTACACATTCAAACCTATGGTATAATTAATATAAGTTTATTAAATATATAAAATAGAAAAATATTCATATATACCACTAAATATATGATCCTATTATGAATTTATATTATACTTTTATTAACAATTCTATGTTATAGTTATGCTTCAGGAAATTACCACTTTGTTTTTCATATATGTTTAGACTTGTTATTTTTGGACCTCTAAATTTGATCACGATTTCCCCATTTATCGAATTTAAATGATCAAGATATAATTTTTATTCATTTAATATAGTAATTAATTTTTTTTAATCCCTCCATATTTTGATTTACTGGTTAATTTTCACATTTTTAGGTTTTAGTGATATTTTGAGCCTAAATGTAAAAATGGCCAAATTTTGGAATTTAACTATTTTATTTTTATTTTTTATTTCATCCCTAACATATTATTATGTTATTTAAATTGATAAATACATTTTTTAAACTTACATACATATTGGGAATCATTTCATTCCTTTGGTCCCAAAGCATAATCCCTCAATTGGCAGCTCAAAACCATCTTACAATCTGAGCCTAGAAAAATTTCCACAGATATAGAAACATTTGAATATTGGCCTACATCTTGAAGATTTATAGTCCAATGAATCTGAAATTTGACATGGAGATTGATATTTAATTATTTAACTCCTTTAATAAATTATTACTTGTGTTCAAGTTCCAATTTTAAATTCATAATGGAATGTGATGTTGGAATTTTGGAATACGAAGATTCTACATGGCCAGATTAAATATCCAGAGTAAATCATCCATAAATACTCTATCCAGTGGCTAATCAAGATTAAATTTTGATGGTGAAAGTGGAATAAAAAACTGGAAAACTTTAAATAAGAAACCTATTATAGATTCATCCATTTAATGGTTTCTCAACACACATTTTTTTAGAGATCAATTTTTGATCAAATATTATTTATGTTTTTTCACAATAAATATCTGTCTCACCTACCTTAAGAAATTATATCCAATTTTAATCGTGGAATCTGTATTTTGATTCTATAATAATTATTCTTATTTTTAATATATATTTTTTTAGTATTATTCATCATTATATTCTTTTTATATTTCTTTTATTATATGTGTTCTTCCACTATATTTCCCTTCTCACCTCCTTTGAAAATAGAGAACTTACCTCTGTGCCTATTCGAGGGAGGGAATGGTGCTTTGATTGATTTTTAATGTCCATTTTAGATATATTTATTCAATTTTATGATTTTTGGTGATGAATAAAAATATTATGGTGAGTGGTATCCCTTTTTTCTATATCATTAAAATTTTTCTTCTCGTTTATCATTTTTCTTCCCTTCACAATTTATATCATGCATATGGTAAAGCATGGCATGAGTGGTGATGGTCATAGAAGATGTCTCAGAAATGATATTCGGAATAGGATTAACCTATATAAATAGTTCTCAGTATAAAGTAATCACATTTCAACTAATATGGTGAGGTTTGATAGGTCTTGATCACCTCATTTAGTTGAATGTTGAGATTATTTTGAAAAATGATTTCAATCACCATGACCTCCCAAGAACATATGCATTTATCATTTCTTCTAAAATCATTCTATCTCATTTCACTTACATGTATTTTATTTATATTTCAGGAATATTAAAACCCATTTTTGTAAAAATTTTATAGTTTTATATGAGTTATATTTATAGTGGTGGCAATTGAAAGATAGTGTGTGTAAGCGACCTCCTTGTGATTGAACCAAGGTTGTGTCATTATAGAACACTTTTATGATAATAATAATTTAATTAAGAAGTGGTTATAAAAAATTACATCATTATTTTTTCACCATTTTTGGGGTCTCCAAGATCTTTCTAACATTTATTTTCTTAAAAAACTATAAAAAATAAATATTCTCAAATAACAAAAAAAAAAAGTAATTTCAGTACATATCATTGTTTCTTTAGATCATGGATTATTTTAGTAATTTTTTTATTCATGGAATAGTAATTAATTTTACTATAGAAAAGACACATTTAATATAAAATTGGAACAAAATTCCCTCACAATTCAAAATAATTTCAATGTTCTCAAAAAAGAAAGCAAGATAGTTTCATTGCTGCTCGATGAAGCTGAAGAAGTTAATGTCCTATGGATAGAATGGAAAAAAATAAAAGATGAGGAAAATGAAATATCTATTCCACATAAATTTTGAGAATAAATTTTTGTGGTTGAATCCACACTTGAATATTCACTTAATTCTCTAATGAATGAATTCCCAGCTACCCTACTTAAAGAAAAAAAATTAAAGCTGGAAGTTTTGAGGGTGGTAAAATTTTTAAAAATTATTTTTATAAAAATTTCATTGATTGTGAATTGAAAACTTATATCCCTCATGATTATTTTTAAGAATAATTACTAGTAATGAAGTACCTAGATGAAGAATATGAAGAATTTTTTGTGTTGAGGATAAAATAGAGGAGCAAGTCGAGTTTTACACTAGTGCAAATGGGGATGATGGAACAAAAGAAGAAATACCTGAGGAATAAATTGATGAACCTGAAATAGAATATAAGACACATCCTATTATTTTATAATCAACACTAGTTGAAAAACTTCTCCGTATGAGATAAACACGTATCACCCCTATTTTATTATCCCTCCAACTCTAAACCTCAACATATTTCATTCCTCTCTTTTAAGGGTTGGGGATATTTTCCTTTTGATTGGCGATCCTCACTCCTAGAATCTTATAATGGATATTGGGATAAATAAATTGTAGTGTTTTCTAACCAAGAAACCCTATACACCTTCATATTGGTGTTAAAACACTACAACTTCCTGACTAGGGGCAGTAAAATCCCAACACCCACATGAGGGGTCCAAACTATGGTTTATCCACTTTTTTCTTCCTCTTCCCCTTTCTTTATTTTTATTATTACCTATTTTATTTCTTTATTTCTAGGTTTAGTGGAAGTAGATAGAATCATAACTCAAGGATTCTAATGGAAAATAAATTCAATTTATATTTTCCTTACCTTAATTTTTCATCTTTATATTTATATATTTTTTGAGTTGAAATGAGGGTTAGTAAATTCTATGTGGTGGGGTATTGTGAACCTAAATATTTTTTTTGGGATTTATATTTTTGTTTTTAATTTTTAGAAAGATTAAATTAAATTAATATTCTTATTTTTTCACAAATTGATTTTTCTTGAGGGAGTTAAAATGATTTTTTTTAATGGATTTTAATTGATTATTGATATGAGAAACTTTTTCCTAGAATTGGATTTTCAAAAAAATTATGAGTTTTACTAATTTTTGAAATCTATACGCATGAAACACTAACTCAGAATAATTTTATAGTATAATGAATTATTCTAAAACATTTTGACATATTCTTCATAATACCCACACTTTCTTGAGAGAAGAATGTATTTTGTGTGCAAACCAGAACATAGGATTTTTCTCTTTCAAAGCTTGGGACTTCATGGAATATTTTGTACATGATTGAGGCAATTATTTGGCTAGACAAATTTAAATTGAGTCTAACCTATATATATATCCTTAATTATCCCTTATATTCCATAAATTTCTTTAGTGTCCCACCTTTTTAATACATAACGTTTTATTACATTATACGAATAAAGGATCTTTTAATGTTTAGTTTAATCGAAATAAAGAACCTAATACATGAAAAAATTAAAAAATTATTATAATACACCTGAATAGATATATAAAAGGTTCATACTAATTAAATTTACTATATATCATAGCTTTGGGACATACATCAAAGGAAAGGGTGAGCGTAAGGCCTAATAAGGGAAATAAAGGGAAATAGTTTATATATAATCTTGACGAATATCAATAAGAACATGAGAAATATCATAAAGGCATTAGAAAAGGAAAAAGAGACATATAATAATAAAAATAACATGAATAATAACATGGAAATATGGCTAAAACATTTAAATGAGACATTCATTAGCATGTCACTAAGGTTTTTCACCGAGCTATTACAAAATTTACCATTGTTATTCACTATGGTATCATGATACATGTTATCTTTAGAGATTTAATTATTTACCCAGTGAATTGAAGTCTTATTAGGGAGAAATCTTTTGTATTTAATAATTAATTGGATCCACATAGATAATAATCAGTCATTTCATAAATAACGATTTGAGAATAAAAGATAAAGGTTTTATATCAAAATCATGGCGTTTAAAATAGTGATTAATGAAAATATAATTATATCATTTTTAACCCAAAAAAATTGAACAAAGGTTTAACTTTTTTTAATCCCTGAATATAATAAATATTTTTTTACATCTAGTTCAATGCCTCGGGAAAATAAATAAATTAGGGTATAAATGAAAAGAAATTAAAAGAGAATTTCTTAAGGATTAAAAATAAAATTTGAGAAGCAAATTCGGCAGCACAACAAGTATAAAACGTGATTTTAGAAAAGTGGAAAAATGATATAGGACAAGGTTATACCATTCATAAAAGACTCTTATTATAGTAACAGAATGAAATAAAGTAGAAAAAATAAATTATATTGGAAATTTGAATACATTCCATATAAAAAACTTGAATGGAGAAGAGAAGTAGAGATTTCCCTTGCCTTGGAGAGTTGTTACTAAAACATGAAGATCGGGACCTTGGGGACTTGAGGACACATTTTTAGGACTCCATAAAAGGTTAAATGACAAGATATTCGTGGATTATTTATTGGGAGTGAATACAATGGATAAATGAGTGGTTATTTATAGAAAAAGTAGAGGATTTGTTTATTAATTAACAAATATAGGCCTTAAAAATCTAGGTGGTGGAAAATAAAAAACAATAGGCTTTCCCATGGTATTGGAAATTTTACACAAATTTTATATTATTTTTCCCCATAAGAGTTGACCATAATTTTATATTACTTCTTTTGGTAAGGAAAAGTATTGTTTCTACAAAATAACATTTCAAAAGTTAAAGCTTCAATTTTAGAATTTGAAAAGTAAATTATAGATATGGAAATTGCTTAAAATATATTAAAATATATGATATTAATAAAATAACATAGTTTAGGTTGGGATTGTGGTTAAATAATTATTACATTATTATGATATAATTATGAAGTCAATAAACATACCAAAAAAACCAAATTGTATTTTTACTGTTCATGAATAATAAATTGTTTTTGAAAATTATCATAAATTCACCTTACCTTAATTTTTGTATCTTGATTTTAAAAATGATATTTATATTATCCGAATAATTATATAAATATGATAACTTTGACTTTTAAATATAAAAAACCATATTCATTAAAAATAAAAAATATTGAAAATTTATAGTAAAATTTCTAATACATGGAAAAAATAAAATTATTTTTTCATTTATATTTAAATAAGAGTTTTTTATCCTAAAATTTCATTAAAATAAATATTATTTATAATAACTTAGTTTATTAAAATATTTTACATATTTTTTGAAAAGTACAATTTTTCTGAAAAATCAATTTATCAAATTCGTCATATTTTTATTCAGAAAAAATATTCATAAAACAAAATTGATGTAAATAAATTTATTTATACAATATAATTAATCATTATGTAACTAATTCCTTGACACATAAACCCTTATAACACCCACGTACAACTTAAGGGTAAGGAGTGTAGTGGTGATAGACTAATGTGTAAGCTCATATAAGATCGACTGAGTGGTAATTTTCACAAACATGGATTCTCTCATAGGCAATTTCAATCCATCTTCACTTGTTGAATCTCATCTTGAGCTTCTTCAAGAGTAATCCTTAGTGATGATACCTTCCCCCCAAGAATTGACAAATGGGATTCATAAGAAATTCCTCCACTAGTTGAGGTCATCGCTTCTCCTTTAAGAATTAATTATCCTTTGTCATTTATACCTATAAAAAATAATTATAACATTTAAATTATTATAAATAGTATAGTTTTTAATGGTTATATTAATCTACAGTCATAATTGACCAATGGTCATATAACGGTCAAAACTCAGTTATCACATTTCCCTTTATACTCACATTATTATTAAATATATATAGTTTTGTTTTATATAATATAATATAGTCCATGTTTTTAAGGGAAAATCATTTAAATGTCTGGTTTGTTACATTCTTCCCCCCTTAAGAAATTTTACCACCAAAATTTCAACTCACACTCTCAGTTGAGAAAAGGTTTGCGTACTTTTGTCTCATTGTTTCATCTAGTTCCTATGCCACTTCTTCATATTTATGGTTCCTCCATAACACTTTAATGAGGTGGGTAGTATTATTCTATAGAATCTTGTCTCAACATTCTAATATATACACTATACTCTCCTCATAACATGTTATCATTATACCACCTTAGGATTCAATACAAGTGATGGATCGGTTATGTAATTCCTCAAGAGAGATACATGGAATAAATCATGAACTTGATCTAGATTTTGTGGAAGTGAATCCCAATAGTCCACTTCTCTTATGAGATAAAGGATTTCATAGGGGTCAACATACTTGGGGTTAAGCTTACCACTCTTCCCAAACAACATAACTCTCTTCCAAGGTGATATTTGAAGAAAAACATTGTTTCCAACATTAAACTCTAAGTCCCCTCAATGGTTGTCAGCAAAGCTCTTCTACAGACTCTAAATATCCTTTATGTGTTTTTGGATTGAATGAACCTATTCTATAATATCTTGTATCAGATCAATCCAAAAAAACAATCTCTCACTGAATTTATCCAAACAAGATGGATTTCTACATCACTTGTCATAGATAGATTCATAGGGTTCCATTTGAATACTTTAATGGATGTTTTGGTTGTATGAGAACTCAAATAATGTTAGGTGTTTATCCCATCCACCATTATATTCCATTTACCATGTTCTCAGGATGTCCTCAAGTTTTTGAATAGTCATTTTAGATTGGAAATCAGTTTGGGGGTGACAAACCATATTGAAATTCAATTCAGTATTTAGATCATGTGGAAGAATTCTCCAGAATTTTTACATGAACATTAAATCATGATAAAAATGATATAATGTGGTACCCCATGAAACCTTACCACTTCCTTTACCTAATTCTTGTAATGTTGTTTGAGAGAAAAACATTCCTAAATATAAATTAAATGGTACTATTGGTGAGACAATCCACTAAAACCCTTATCATATTGTTTCCATTAGATGTTCTCTATAGACCAGTGACAATGTCTATAGTTATATTTCCCGACATCCATGTTGGTATGGGTAATTTTAATAATACAACTTTAGGATTTTATTTCATTTTTCCTTCACCTTTTGACCCAACGAACACCTTGTAGTGTAGTCTTCAATCTCTCTTTCTATGTTATCCCACAGACAATTATCACGAAGGTCCATATACATTTTTGTGATTCTAGGATGTATAGAGAATGTTTAGTTATGAGCTTCATCTATCAGTTCTTTCTTTATCTTCGGAATAGATAGAATACACAACATTGTAAAAAAAATTTACACCTTCTAGATCAATATTAAACCTAGAAAACTTTAGATTATTCACATCCTCTATCTTATTTTTAAAAAAAGGATCTTCACTTTAAGATTTTTTGATCTTCTCTAGTAATGATGATTGAAAATTAATCTGGTATAGTGTTGATGATGTCTCTTCCCTCATAACTCCCACGCCCTACCTTACTAGTTCCTTGATTAATGGATCTCTTTGAATCCTCATCATAGCAAACACAACAAGATCTTTCCTAATTAATACATTAGTGACTTTTTTCTCTTTATGGGTAATAATTAATTGAAAATTTATACTCTTTAATAAGTTCAAACCATCACCTTTATCTCATGTTCAATACCTTCTATGTAATTATATACTTTAAACTATAGTGTTCTATGTATATATCATATATCTCTACATAAAGATAGTGCCACCATATCTGCAATGAAAAAATAACTGCAGCTATCACCAAGTCATGCATAGGATAATTCTACTCATGAGGATTTAATTGTAAACATGCATAAGCAATCACCATGTCATTCTCCATGAAAAAGTACCCTATCTATTTTAGTGATTCATAACTAAAAATAATGAATCCTTATATGATATAGGGTATTGTTAACATAGGTATAGAAAAAAATATCTTCTTCAGCTCATGAAAACTTTCTTCACACACCGTTATACAGATAAACTTAGCCCCTTTTCAATTTGACTTGTCCAGTGGATTAGAAAGTCATGAAACATTTTTTAAAATCCTTATATAATATCCTCATAAAACAAAGAACCTAAAAATATAAGTTATTGTTTTATGATTAGGACACTCCTTTACAAACTTTTACTAGTAAGGGTCAACTATGATTCCCTTATTTGTTACAATGTTCCCCCAATAAAAAAACTTTTTGTTACCAAAACTCACATTTTCTGAATTTTTGAAATAGAATATCCTTCCTCATAGTTTTCAACGTAACACTTATATTATCCTCATACTCCTAACAGATTTTGAAATACATCAAAATATCATAAATAAAAACTAACACAAAGTTATAATAGTAGTCCTTAAAGACTCTATTTATCAAATACATAATATATTAGGATCATTAGTCAAACCAAAGGTCATAACAAAAAAAATTATAATGACCATATCTTGATCGTATGGAAGTCTTTGGAAAACCCCTATTTTTACCCTCATTTGATGATTACTAAATTGAAGATCAATCTTGGATAATAATTGATCCCCATGAATTCGGTCGAATAAATCATCAATCCTTGGAAGAACGTACTTATTCTTCATTATGATCATGTTAAGTTCTCTAAAATAAATGCATAGACGAATTTTTTTCATCCTTATTATCCACAAATACAATAGGTACTAGCCAAGGAGACACACTTGGTTAGATAAATACATTCTACAAAATATCTTGAAGTTGTTTATTTAATTCCTCTAGCTCTATATTTTCCATTCAATGTGAAGTATTTGATATTTTATTGGATCCAAGCAGGAGTTCAATAGAGAACTCTACCTCTCTTCCTGGGGGAGGTCCAGGTAACTCCTCAAGAAATAAATCAATGTATTCTTGAATGATGAGTATATTTTATATTCTTATACTTTCCTTTCCTTCTTCATCTTCGCCAATAATTTTCATAAAGATGCTACAACATGTACTTCTAGAAAAACTCATGTCAGAATATCTCTCCTTTTAAAAAGACTGTAAATTGTCCATTCTTGAATGCTGATATTTTTTTACTTATATAGTTTATATTGGAATTATAATTTGAGATCTGGTCCATACATACTATAGTGTTGAATTCTAGCGTGAAAATAAATACTATATTTGTAATGATATTGTTCTCTTCAAAGGTAATAATATAGTTTCTATACACTATTTATGCTTGGATAATCCCTCTAAGAGTCTTGACTGATAACTCTACTTATAGAAGTTGGTGGATTGATTATATATTCATATAAACATTGATGAAATAAAGGAATGAGTAGAAAAAAATCAAACTAAATATGTGTTAGTTTTGAGAGAACAACAAGAGTACCTACTACCACATCATTTAGAGCTTCAACTTTGGATATCATGATTTCAAATGACCAACCATGACCTTTTGGACTACGACAAGGTTGATGGTGATTCCCCTCCATTATCTTCTTATTTTTACAATTATTATAAAATTTACCAAGTTTTCCACACTTATATCATTGGTCTTCGGGGTGGGTCTTCACCATCTTCATTTTTTCATTAGTGTTGAGAAGTTGAGGCTTTACCTCACAATGAATGTTCTGATCTATATAGTCATCCCTTCCACAAATTTATCATTTACCACTCTATAAATAAATTATGTGAATTTTTATTCCCACACTTATTTCATGGGGGAAGTCACACCTACTTTCCACCTCTTATGTGATAAACGTTTATCCCTGATCTTGGCTCTATTGATCTCTTATTTTCATTCAATCTATGGGACCACTGAATACCCCTAAACTCTATTTAAACCTCTATATCCATCTAAAATATATTTTCATATATTTCATAGTATCTGTTGGATATATTATTTTTTATATTGAGTCTTAGTTCACCAAATAATCTATCAACATTTTCATTAAGATCCATGAAAAATCTATAGGTATAATGAACAAGTATTGTAAAGTTTATCTCATAGATTCCCACTGATTCATTTAACTGCTACTTTAGTTTGAGTAATTCCATCTCCATTTTCATTCACATTGAATAAGATAAATATTTATTAAATAATATTCCCCTGAACTCTTCCCACTCCATAGCGTCAACATCCCTTCATATCTTTATGTTCTTAATTAGTTCCCACCACTGAAAAAATTATCCCTATAAGTGGTACACAGCTAGGGTGAAATTCTCTTGTTTTGAAGAACATAGTAGAAAAAAGATATTTTCTATAGATATTATCCAATGTTTAGTAATAAATGGATTAGTATATCTATTGAAATAAGGTGGTCGTTGACGTATAAAGGACTCAACAAAAATTTGTTTCATTAGATTTGAATCTGGTCTCCCGTTTTGATTCAAGTTATTTATCATAGCTTGAGTTATTTGATTCATCATTCTCATGAATTTTTCAATTCTGGATTCCATTAGAGGGTTGTCAATGTGTGGTCTGTTGGGCTCACAATTTATGTGGTTTCTCCTGTTTACCACCATTTTCTAAAATAATAAAACCTTAGTTAAAAACATGTTTCTTATAATAATATTATAATTATAAAATAATTTTATTTCTTATAACATCATGATTAAATGTGTTATTATTTGAAAAATAATTACATTTTCTATAAATCCTTCATAATGGTTCATAAAAATCATGTGACTAACCAAACATTTTTCCCGAGAGTATCAAACCAAGAGTGCAGTAAGGCCCATTGTTATGCATCGGTTCTTGTTTGAATCTTGAACAAAGTATTTTTTTTAGGTTTTAACCCTAGTTACATATATTCTAAATCAACAACCACTTATTTGTATCCATAAAGGGATTTCTTTTCTCAAAAACCACATAATTAATATTTCACCAAAATTCTGGGTTGTTTTCTTATATTTAAAATTTTCTTTACAATTTCTCCCTAATTTTTTCAAATACTAATTTCCACAAATAACTAAACTGTACTTTGATACAAACTATGGTATCTCGCATTTATAATACCCAACTTTTCATTACATTGTACAAATATAGGATATTTTAAAGTATAGTTTCTTGGAAAAAAGGTATATAATTCATGAAAAACATTAAAAAAATATTATAATACACTTGAAATGATTCATAAAAGGTTCTTCCTAAGTAAATTTACTTCATCTCATAACCTAAGGACATACATCAAAGTAATGGGTGAGCATAATTCCCAGTAAGGGAAAGCAAGGGAAACAATTTACATATGATCTTGAGTAATATAAGTAAGATCAGGAGAAATATCATAAAGTCATGAGTAACATAAAAATTGACATATCAAAATAAATAGAACATGAATCATAAGATTAAAATGTGGATAAAAAATTTAAATGATAAATTCATAATCATATCAATAAGTTTCATCACCGATGTGTCATAAACTTTACCAAGGTTATTCACCAATATATAAAAAACATGTTATCTCTAAAGATTAAATTATTTAAAAAATGCATTGGAGAACTATCAAGGAGAACCATTCATATGTATTAATTAATATGATCTACAGAGATTATAATCAAAAGATTTATATGTAACCCATGGATAATTAAGAAGATGGGTTTCATATCAAAATAATGTCATTTCAAAAAAGTACTTAAAGAAAAGATCTTGTGTCATTTTAAACCCAAAAAAAAGGGAATGGAAGTTTCATGAATTTTAATCCCCGAATAAAATAAATTTTTTTTACATATTGGTGAATACCCCTAGAAAATATATAGGTTTCAGTATTCAATAAAATAAAATAAAATAGATTCTCTTAAGGAGAAAAGAGAAATTTAGGGAAGTAAATTTGGTAGCATAGGGGGTATAAAATGTGGTTTTAGAAAACTGGTAAAATGGGATAGGTAATGGGTATCCCATTTATATAATACTATTTTTTCAGTAAGGGGTTAAAATATAGTGGAAAAATAACTTTATTTGGAATTTGGAAGACAAACCACATAAAAAGTTTACCGGAATGGAGAAGAGAAGTGAAGATTTCTGATAGCTTGGAGAGTTGTTACTAAAACATGAGGATTATGACCTTGGTGGTATAAATAAACCTTGGGAGGACTCCGTGAAAGGTAAAACTACCAGATATTAGTGTAATATTGATTTATAGTTAATGTAAATGGGTAAATGGGTGGTTACTTGTAGCAAAAGTGGAGGATTTGTTTATGGTATTTTTCCTAGGTATTAAACATTTTGGAAACCTTTTATTTTATTTTATCCCACATGAGTCTACCATTATTTTATATTACTTAATTTTGAAAAGAAAATTAAAGTTTCCAAAAAATTACAATTTTAAAGTTAAAGTTTCCATTTCAGAATTTGGAAATAAAATTATAGATTTTGAAATTGATTAAAATATATTAAAATAATTGATATTAATAATTTCTCTGTATTTTAGGTATTTTATTTTTGTTAATTAATTATTAAAACGTTATGAAAATATTATGAATCCATTAAACATAAAAAAAACCCAAACTGTATTTTTATTATTCGTGAAAAGTAAAGTATTTTAGAAAATTATTAGAAATTCAACATATCCTAA
Organism: Viscum album; assembly: GCA_963277665.1. Classification (NCBI taxonomy): domain Eukaryota; kingdom Viridiplantae; phylum Streptophyta; class Magnoliopsida; order Santalales; family Viscaceae; genus Viscum; species Viscum album. The sequence goes on from OY728126.1 coordinate 982,608,795, forward strand.
TTTTTAAATTATAATTTAGAAAATGATCTTTATTTTTTCATAATAACTCTCTAATTTTTATAATTTTGACTTTTAAATATAAAAACCCTTATTTATTAAAAATAATAGCGGATTGAAAAAACATGATAAAATTTCTGACACTTGGAAAAAAATAAATTTTTTTGTCATTTACATTTAAATAATAGTGTTTTTATTATAATATTTAATTAAAAATAAATTTTATTCATAATACCTTAGTTCATTATAATAATTTACATTTTTTCAAAAAATTATATTTTTTGTCGGAAAAATCAATTTGTCAAGTTGGACATATTTTTATTACAAATAACTATTATTAAAATGGAATTGATAGAATAAAAAATTATATATACAATGGAATTAAACATTAAGTAACTAAGGCCTCGACACATAAACTCTTATAACACCCATGTATGACCTAAGGGTAAGGTGTGCAATGGTTATATGCTCATGTGGCATCTTGACTAGCATCGAACGAGTGGTAATTTCCACTAACTTGATATTCTCCCATAAGAGATTTCATTCCAACTTCACTTTTGGAATATCATCTTGGGATTGGTCAAGAAATAACCACAGTGATGCTACCTCCCTCCCATGCTTCAAAAAATGGTCTTCATATAGCATGAATCTACTGGTAGAGTCCATCGCTTGTCCTGTATATATTAATTATCCTTTGTCATTTCTACTTATAAATATTAATTATAATGTTAAAATTATAATCAATAGTATAGCTTCCAATTGTCCTATTGATCAATCGCTATAATTGACCAACAATTATATAACGGTTGAGACCTGATGGTCATTTTTTCTATTATACTTAATTCGTTATTAAATAGAAATATTTTTTTGTATATAGTATAATATAAATGATATTTTCTAGAAAAAAATCAGTTAAAATTCTGGGTTATAACTAATTCTTTATAGGTTTATGAAACATTGCAATCTAATTTCTCATTACCTACCAACACTCTTAGTATTTTTTCATGGATATTTCAAGTTTGAGTGTTGGGGAAGGTCCATTTGGGTGTGTTATTTGGGATGTGTTCCTTTTTTTGGTGGTGTTAGATGTGTAACAACATTTTGGATTGTGTATAATTAGATAATTAGGATGATTCATCTTTTAATTATGCCTTATTTGTTTAATCCTTTTCTTCTTCAAAAAAAAGAAAAAATGAAAATGAATACATGGAGATTAGCATGAATATTTTTCATTTTGATTTTTTTTTTTTGAATTATTTCCCTCTAAAAATGGAAATTAATCATCATTCATTAATTTTATTCAATTGTCATCTCATCCTCCAAGAAAAAAAATAAAAAATTAAAGTTGTGACTTTATGGAGATTTAAAAAATGGGGAGAAATTTGATGATATAATTCCTTATAATCATTTCCTGGATCATTTCCCATGTCATAAAAATGGGTTGGTGTTTTGTTTCACAATTTTAAGGGGAATTGAGTGATTAATTTCTTGTGTTTCACTTGATTATTTGTGTATTGTACTTAAGAGTCCAAACTTCTCTTTCTGGCCTTAAATTTTTAAATAGCATTCCCACCAACCATAAGAAATATAATTCACCTGAAAAAATACATCATGATTGAAAATATTTTCATGTTTTATTCTATATATTAATTATAATTTTCACAATCCTATGGAGATTCATGAACTTTCCACGTATGATCATAACTCCAGATTTAATTTCTTTTGAGTGAAGAGTTACATAAAATTCAATGTGAGGTACGTTTTCATTGGGGGTATGGATATATATATGAGGTTGAAAAAATTTATGCATGAGGAGTGAAAATTAAATGTAATTTTTTTTTTCAAATAAGATACATGAGATAATTTGGTTTTGGAAAATATCTTAGATGCTTTCTTATTTTTGATTGTTGTGTGGATTTAGATTTGAATATATGATGATTTCCTTGGAATGAAGAGATTAAGTGTGGGGTAGTTATGAAGCTAATATTTTTAGACATTTAATACTTTAATTAAATATTTTTTATCATATAATGGTGTTATTTGATGGGAACTTGTCAAATTTTTTGGTTTTTAGTGGTATTTTGAGATTAAATGCATAAATTTCCTAATAATGGCATTTGAATTTATTGTTTTTATTCAATATTTCGGTCATAATTTTTCCTATACTAATTAAAATTGTTAGATTAATTATTTTTAGGATTCAATACATCTTCATACTAATTTAATTATTCTAGTCCCGATTCAAAATCCATCAATTGGAGGCCCAAAACCATATCAAAATCTGAGCCTTGAAAACTATACATAGATACAGAAACATTTCTATATTGGCATATATATCATATAGGGCTATTTCAATGAAGCATAAATTTATCATGGATATATATATGTAATTAATGAACAAATTTCATAAAATAGGATACACATACAACTACCATTTTCAATGTCATATGGGAATGAGAATTTAGAATTTTGGAATAAAAGGAGTCTATCTGGATAGATTAAATTAACAGAGTTAATTAGCCATAAATCCTCTATAATATTTTCAATCAATATTTAATTTTTAGGGTGAAATTAGGAGACAAAATTTAACAACTTTTAATAAGACACGTATTTCCAATTATTTAATTTAATGTGTCCTCTGTGGACATTATTACGAAGAAAAACAATTGAGCAAAAATTATTCACACATTTTCACTATAAATATGTGTATCACCTCCCGTTACAAAGGTTATCCAATTTATATGGTAAATGGAGGATTTTTGTTTCTATTATAGTTATTAATATTTTTAATATATATTAGTTTATTATTCTTCTTCATTATCTTATTCTTTTATTTATTTTTTATTTTTTTCTTCCACTGTATTTTCCTTCTCAAATCCATTAAAATGATGAACTAACCTCAATGCTTGTCTGGGGGAGTAAATATTTCTTTAATTTAATTTTATTATGATTAATGTTTAATATATTTGTTCAATTCTAGGAGTTTTAGAGATGGTTAAAATGATTTTGGTGAGAGGTCTCCCTATTTTCTCTATCATTTGAATTCTTCATCTCCTTCATCATCTTCCTTACATTCACTATTTGTGTCATGCATATGGTGGAGCATGGAATGGGTGATGATGGCTAGTGAATATATATCCTAGATAAAATTTGGAAGATTATTTCTCTATATTCATTGGTATTGGTATGGGGTGATCACATTTTAAACGAGAAGGTGAGGTATGACAGTTCTTGATCACCTCATTGAGTTGAATGTTGAGACCATTTTAAACAATGGTTTCAATCACTAAGACCTCCTAAGAAAATTTCAATTAATTATTTCTTATAAAACAATTCTATTTTGTATTAAATTTATATATATAATATTTATATTTAATCCATTTCAAAATCACCTTCTATATTAGTTTTATAGTTTTATATTAGTATGATTTATAATTGTGACAATAGAAAGATAGTACGTGTAATCTCCCACCTTATGATCGAACCTTGGTTGTTCCACTATAGTAAATTCTTAAAAGAATAAGAATTTAATTTAATAGTGGTTAGTTAAAAACCTCTATTATAAATTTGTTTCCATTTATGTAGAGGTCTAAATCTTGCACACACAATTTTTCATAAAAAACCAAAACAAATATAATTTTTCAAAAAACTAAAAAAAAGAAGTAATTGCATTACATATCATTATTTCTTTAGGTCATGGATTACTTTAGTGATTTTTCATATGCATGGATTGGAGTAAAATATTCTAGTAGGGAAGATAAATTGAAGATAAAATTGAAACAAAATGTGCTCACAATTCACAATAATATTAATGTTCTCAAAAAAGAAAGAAATATGGTTTCATTGATGGCCACCGAAGTTATAAAAGTTAAAGTCCTATGGATGGAATGGAACAAAATATAAAGAGAATTAAATTTCTATTCCACCTATATTTCAAGACTAAATTTTTGAGTTTTAATCCATACTTGAAGATCTACTTACATCCCCAACAAATGAATTCACAACTACCCTTCTTGAAGAAAAATAATTTGAAGCTAAAAGCATCGGGGGAGTTTAAAATATTGAACTTTATTTTTATACAAATTTCACAGATTATTAATTGAAAAATAATCCACCTTATTATAATTATTTAGATTCAGAACCACTATTGCAGGACCTGGATGATGAAGAATAATTTGTTTGTGTTGAGGAGAAAATGGAGGAGCCAGTCCAGTTGTACACTAGTGAAAATGATGATGATGGAAGGAAATTATAAATCCATGAGGAATCATTTTATTAACTTAACATGAAGACTATTCACACCCAATTCTTATATCATGAACACCATTGTACACAACTCCTCTTTTGAGCTAAAGATGGAGCACCTCTATATTCTTTTACCTCCCCCTTTACACCTCAAAATATTTTTTCATATCCTCTGGGGGTGGGGGATATTTTCCTTTTCATTGGGGGTTCCCACTCCTGACATCTATTGATAGTTTTTGGGAGAAATAAAATGTAATTTTTTATAATAAAAAAACCCCATCCATCATTGGATTGGGGTAAACCACCGCAACTACATCACTTGGGGAAGTAAAATCCTAGCACCCACATGGGGGTCCAAACCAGGTTCCATCATTTTTTCACTTCCTATTTATTTTTCTTTATTTTTCTTATGATTTTTTATATTTATTTTCTTATAGGTATAGTGTTAGTAACTAGGATCTTAACTCAAGGCTACCACTATAAAATAAATTCAGCTTGTATCTTTCTTTCCCTTCATATTCCATCCCTTATATTTATTTTTTTGCTGAGCTGAAATGAGGGGTAGTAAATTCTAAGAGTGGGGGTAGTGTCAACCTTCTTAGTTCTTGTGTGATTTTTATTTTTGTTTTCCATTTTTAAGAAACTCGAGTTTCAAAGAATATTATTATCATTTTCACACATCAATTTATTTTTAGGTATTTGAAATTTTTTTTAATGTATTTTAAATGATTGTCGATGTGATAAAATTTTTCATGGAATGGAATTTCCAAGAATTTTTATGAGTTTGACCAATTTTTAAAGTCCATTACCATGAAACACTGGATAAAAATATTTTATCCAGTTCTTTGAGGTATTCTTAACCATTTTTAAATATTCTTCTTAATACTCACACTTTCTTAATAGAAGCATGGATTTAGTGTGAGAACCAGAACTTGTGATTTTTCTCTTTCAAATATTTGGACTAAATGTAATGTTTTGAACATTATTGAGGAACCTATTTTTCTAAAAAAAACTAACTTTAGACCTACCCTTACACATATATTTCTTTATCCCTTATATTCCATTATTTACCTTATAAATTTATACCACGTGACATGCCAATTTTTCCTTACCAACTTGCAGTGTTGGTATTTTTCATGGATATTTCATGTTTGAGTGTGAATAAAAGACCATTATTCTGAATTCATTGGTATTTGATTTTTTTGGATGGTTTTATGTGTGCGTCAACATTTTGGGTTGTGGATAATTATATGATTGGGCATGAGTCATCATTTTCATTGTGATTTAATTTTTTATCTTGGTCTCTTTCAAATAAATTACAAAAATAAAAAGGGAAAATTTATATGATCTTGAATATTGGTCATTGTAATTTTTTAATGACTATTTAACTCTCAAAAATAAACTTAATGAATTTTTATTCATTCCTTTTATTCAATTTTCAACTCATCATACATGAAAAAAAAATAAAAAAAATAATGTTCTGTATTTCACAAGATTTAAAAAAAGGGTATAACATGGATGATATCATTCATTAAATCATTTATTGGCTCATTTTCAATGTTATAAAAAAAAATTGGTGTTTTTTTCACATTATTCTGGGTAACTGAGTGATGAATTTCTTGTTTTTTTACTTAATTACTCATACATTATACTCAAGAGTCCAACCTCCAATTTCATGACTTAAATTTATAAACCATTTTTCCCCCAAACCTAAGCCACAAAATTAATTTGGAAAAAGAACTCATGATTTAAAATATTTTTACGTTTCACGCCATGCATAAATAAGAATTTTCGCAAGCCTATGGCAATACATGCAATTTCCAATTGTGTGCATAACTCCAAATTTAATTCCTCTTGAGTGAAGAGTGACATTATATTCAATGTGAGGTAGGTTTTTATTGGGCCATGGATGTATTTATTAGTTTTAACAAATTTAAATGTGATGAATGAAACTAAAAGAGACTTTTTTCATAGAATATAGAAGATTTTATTTTTTGAAAAATATCATGGTTGTTTTCTCATTTTTGATTGTTGTGTGGATATTTATTTGAATATATAATGATTTCATGGGATTGTAATGGTTAAGTGTGTAGGAGTGATGAAGCTAACATTTCAATACATTTAATACTATAATTGAATGTTTTTAATGCCACCATTGTCTTATTTAATGATAAATTTTCACATTTTTAGGTTTTATTTTTATTTTGCGCTTAAATCAAATAATAGCCTAACTTTAGAATTTAACAATTTTATTTTTATTATATATTTTGGCCATAAATTTTTATACATTGATTTAAATTAAAAAAAAATCTTTTTTAGGCTTATATATATCTTGGTACTCATTTAATTCTGTTGGGCCTAAAGCTCAATCCATCAATTGGATTCCCAAAACCATCTCATAATCCGAGCCTCGAAAATTTTTCATAGATCAAGACATATTTAAATATAGGCTTATATCTCAAAGCATTATAGTCCAATAAAGATTAAATTAGACATGAATTTAGATATGTAATTAGTGAGAAACTTTCATAAATGATTTAATGTTTGAATATTCTTGTTTCAATGTCATAATGGAAAGGTAATTTGGAATTTTAAATTAAGAATAGTCTGCCTAGATAGATTAAATGTCTAGAGTAAATCATCCATAACCACTCTATCTTGTTTCCAATCGAGATGAAATTTTTTAGGGTGAATGATGTATAAAAAATAGAAAAATGTTAAATAAGACACATATTTCCAATTCATCCATTTATTGGGTCCTCCATGCACATTATTACAGAGATTAAATTTTGAGTGAAAATTTTTCAAACTCTTTTACTACAAATATCTGTCTCACCTCCCATTACAAAGGATAAAAAACTTTAAGTGGGAAATGTGGGGTTTTTTTCTGAAATAGTTATTGTTATTTTTAATATATATTATTTTATTATTCCTCTTCGTTATCTTGTTCTTCCATTTATTTTATTTTATCTGTTCTTCCATTATATTTCCCAACAAAACTCCTCTATAAATAGAGAACTAACCTTGACACTTGTTCGAGGAAAGGAATAGTGATTTGATTGAGTTTTATTGTGTTTATTTTTATATATATTTATTCAATTAGTAGATTTTTGGTCATGGATAAAATGATTATGGTGAGTGGTCTCCCCTTTTCTCTAAAGTCTGAATTCATTTTCTCATTTATCATTTTCCTTATCTTCACTATTTGTGTCGTGCATATGGGGGAGAGGGGAATGAGTGGTTATGGTCAGAGAAGAGGTTTCCAAGATGAAATTTATAAGATTATTTCCCCATATGAAAAGGTATCAGTATGTGTTAATCAAATTTCAAATGATAAGGTTATGTGTGACAGGTCTTGGTCACCTCATTGAGTTGAATTTTGAGACCATTTTGAACAATAATTTCAATCACAACTACCTCCTAGAAACATTTATTTTCACTGTTTCTTATAAAAAAATATATTTTTAATAACATTTATAAATATAATATTTATATTTCATTCAATTAAAAAATCCCTTCTATATTAGTTTAATAGTTTTGTATTATTTAGATTTATGATAGTGATAATATAAATATAGTGTTTGTAAGTAGCCTCCTTGTGATTGAGCCGAGGTTATGCCACTATGGTCAACTCTTATGAGAATAAAAATTTAATTGAATAGTGGTTCCACAAAACCATTATCATATAAATATCATATATATTTAGTATATATGAATTTATTATAATATATAAAAGATAGAAATAGGATATAAAATACATCATTTGTAGAGACGGTAGGTTGTACATACACATGAATGATGTTTCCATTTTCTTATTGTATTGAAAGAAAGAAAAATAAATGATATATATATATATATGATTAATGTATAATAATAATGTCATATTTATAACATATATTTATTAAATCCATCCTTAATACATTCCATGTAAAGCATGAATGAATCACATCACTTGGTGAGGTAGTAATCTGTCGCACACACGAACGATGTTATCGTATTCCCGCAAAATGTACGGCATGAATATTTGTCTTATATAATAATTAAAATTCATAAAGACTTCATAAATATCATATATATAATATATAAACTCTAAATACATAATTATTACTATCTTTAAAATGTGGTAATAGAAGAATGAAATACACTGGTTCTATAGGCTATAGTCTTTTGTAAACATGAATGATGATTGTGTATCATATTTGATTGAAGTGTGTGAATTTTTTGTGCTAATAACATTAATATAATAAAATATAAGTATTTTAAAGATTCTGATGTTATTATATATGCATGATATACAAATAAATTAATGGTTTTGAGGAATAAATAAACAAAAACGTTCATTGATTTATATTACCTTTTCTTCTGATATCCCATTTTGGTTTTCCCTGAAGAAAATCCTTGATTAGATTTATAAAAAAATTAATGATTCTAGTATTAATTTATGGATGTTTGGAAGTCTTTTTGGAAGTTTTTTTTCAATAGAAATGTCTTAATAGGTGTGAAGATGTGAAGAGAGTGAGTACCATTTTATAGTGGAGAAGTGGGTATCTTATATATATCAAAACGCAATCACTATTTGGAGGTATCTCTTACATAATGTGCACCCAATAATGAACTATTTTAGAGAAAATAGATTATATGGTAGAAATATTACCATCTAATGGGTATTTTAAAAGTTTTTTGTTCATTTTTTCCTTATGTTTAAAGTTTATTCTCTTAGTAAACTCATTTTTCTTTTAATCGTTGTGATTAATTTTAACTGTTTTATCTAATTATTATCATTATAAATTAAGTTTTAATTATTATTCATTATAAATTATTATTATTCTAAATATGAATTCCATTTTTCCAAATTTAAATCATATAATTGGTAGTAATTAATATTAAATTAATTCCAAAGACGGGAAGAGATAATGGGTTTTTAAAATAAAAAAGTTCAAATGTTTGAAATGTTTCCATATCTAATTTCAATGTGAAATTTATTCCAATGAACTAAATTGGATTAATATATTTATTATTTATCTAAATATATTTTAAAACCAAAAATTATATATAAATTTTGTACAAAAATAAATTAAATGAAAAAGCAGTTTTAAATTAAAATTCAATATTTTCACTATTCATCATAAAATGAAATATTTCTTCAAGATACCAAACCTTTAACCTAAGACAATTTTGATGTTACTATTTCATAAATAAATATTATTTTTTTAAATATAATTTATAAAATTTTAAAATTTTAGATTTAAAATAACTGCACCTTTAATAGGTGGTAAAATTGTCTTTTAGAAAAATACATCTTTTTATGCGTAAAATTGGATTTATTCTTATCTATTATCTAGAAAACACATAATATGATTTTTAAATATTTGATTGAATATATAATTTATACTTTAAATTAAAATAATTCATCAAAATTTAATTATAAAATTTTTTGATAAAAAACATGTTTGTGTATAAAAAATTAGTTTTTTATAGAAAAGAAATTTATTTATTTTAAATTAATTATTACTCACATTTATAATAATTTGTAACAAAAAATAATAATTTTATATTCATGTGTAAATAACATTTTCATAATTTAGCTAATATTATTCATAACAGCCATTCCAACATCTAGGTGATTTCTATAATAATAATATTAATAGTATATTGTAGTTTGGTAAAACTTGGTGTTATGTGTAATGAAAGCTACCAAAGAATTTTAATTTATTCAAAAAAAATAAATCATATAAACTCATTATGTTACCACTACTTATATATTATGGTGATCAAAAAAATGTTGGTGGGATATCTAGGCTCAGGATGAGCTGTTTGAGCACATGGTATTGAAGTACTTCCAAGAGTTATTCTTGGAACACTATTATCCAGAGTCGCTCAGGAGGGAGAGGAAAAAATATTTTCTGTGGTTGACCTACGCGAGTATTTTCATGATATACTATGAATATTTCTTCACCAAATTAAAATATTTTCTTCTAGTGTTGGTAGGATATGAGGAAACTGTGGTGAAATGTTATCATGATGGACTTAAATTTGAGATTAAGCCCCAGGTTAATATCTTTACGATGAAGAAGTTTGTAGAGGTGGTGAATCAATCTCTTATTTCTTAAAGGAACCTAAAGTATGATTCTATTAGTGTAAATTTATTTTCTACTATTTTGGTAGAAGATACAACTTCCCAGAGTAGGAAGCATCATTATGAAAATGCTAACCCAAATAATTGCAAGCAGAGTGGTAGAGGAATGATCCGTTCCTTAAGGAAATAATCGAGTGCTTTTCCATCATTGTGGTTAGTCCATTATCTATCATAACTAGATTCCATGACCAATGGTAAAGTGTCGAGATTATTTTGGTATGGGATATCTTAAACTATTCTATAGGAACCCACATTATATGGGTAGTGATGGGGTAGCTATATAGAACCAGAGTATGGGAAGGGGGTCTTATATAACTTACTAGTCTAGCATTTGGAGTATTATTAGTCATGATGGTCAAGGTAGTGGATGTGTTACATCAGGGAAATATAACTTATATCATTAGTGTAGTGTTACATAGGGGACTCATGCTACAACACAAGACAGAGGGGCAGGGTAGATGCACACAGTTCAGCTTGTACTTGTGGATAATGAGTTTGGGTCATTGATAGTATGAGGTACCATTCTAGTATATTATATACAAGATAGATATTTATTTAATACTTGAGCCTCACATTTTTTTATCTACTAAAATTTTGAATGGTTTGATTCTGACAGTGTCTTTTGTGAGTTATGAAAATTGACACATCGTTGGGAGTATAGTCGAGGGATATCTATTTATGTAAGGGGTGTTATCTCATGGTTGGTGAGTATCACTTCCTTTGGGATATGTACATACATGAAATTTCAGGTTTCAAATTTATTTTTGGGGATGTATTGGATAGCTTGTTGATGATTCGACATTGATTGTAACCGTATTAGAGTGACCTTTATATCTATTGAGCATTACAGTTATGTTCATCATAGGGAATGGGATATCTAGGCAGGCTGTGTAGGGTCAATTTATTAAAAATCAGGGGAGATAACCTCCAAGGTTTCAAGTCATTTATTAGATGATGGGGTGTGATGTTGAGTGTCTTTACAACCACAGTGGACCAATTTTAGGATGAGTTTCTTGAGTACTTATCAAGTATTCCACCTGAGATAGATGTTGAGTTTACAATCAGACTTATTCTATGAGGTGAACCAATATCTATTCCTCCATGTTGAATGAATCCAAGAGAGATTCAGGAGATTAAGAGTCATATTGAAGAGTTAATGGATAAGGAATTTATCAACCTGAGTATGTATCCATAGGGTTTTGTAGTTTTTTTAAGAATAATGATGAGAAGTTGTGCTTATATGTCAATTACCAGATATTGAACTAGAAGAAAGTTAAGAACTGATATCTTATTTTGTATATCGATGTTTTGTTTTACTCATTGAGATGAGATTATTTATTCTCAAATATTGAATTAATATTGGGTTATCATCAATCTAGAGTTTGATCTTCTAATATAATGTAGACTACTTTCAGAAGCAATTATGGCCTATACAAGTTTTTCGTAATGTCGTTTAGTCTGAAAAATGCTTCAGATGTGTTTAGGACCTTCATGAAATTAATCTTCCACATGTACCTAGATCATTTTGTTGTGGTTTCTTTAATGAGATCTTGTTGTTCTCCAAGACACATAATGACCATTCCAAACATCTTGATATATTTTTTAGTAGACTGAGAGAGCATTGTCTATAAGAAAAGCTATATAAGTGTCAATACTTCATTGATAGGGTACATTTATTATGTCATAACCTCTATAAAGAATGTGTGTATGTGGACCCATAGAAACATCAAGCAGTTGTTTATGGGGATAATCCCAATAATTTTATTGATATCTTGAGTTTTTTGGGTTCTTCATGTTATTATTAATGGATTATCCATGAATTTTCTTATTTTGTAGCACCACATACAAGATTTACCAAGAAGGGTCTAATGTTTGAGTGTTCTGGATCATGTGATAATTCTTTCCAAGAGTTAAATATGTGTTTTACTACTGAATTTATTTTGATCCTATCTGAGATGAGTGAGGATTATACTATGTTTTGTAATGCAATCGGGATCAGTCTTAGATTTGAATTGATACAGGGAGATCTATTCATGGAATATGGGTTGTGACAATTGAGGCCACATGAACAGAATTACCCTATGAATGATTGTGAATCGGTAGTGGTGGTTTATACCTAACAGTGTTGGTAGAATAACCTATTGGGAGAAAATTGTACCATTTTTAGTCATCATAACAACTTAAAGTGTGTCTTTTCGAAGCATGATCTGAATCTATAGCAGTGAATATGGTTTGATTATCTGTATTCAAATTATTTTGAGCTATAATATATGACTAAAAAGGGAAAAAATGTAACTTATGCTTTGAGAAGGAAGACACAGACTAATCAGGGTTAGGATTCTAGTTCTTAGTGGAAGATGATGACCATGCTGACTAAGATGCATATTTATGTTTCGGAGGGACAAGAGAATATAGCCATCGTATCCTTATCAGTGGAGTCCACACTTATTAAACAAATTAGGGAGAGGCGGTATGAGAATCTAGCTTGTTTTTCCTAGACGAAAATCCTTGAAGGTGTGAAGTCACATTTAAATTGGAATATAGATGAGGATGAGATCATCTATGTCCATAACTACTTTATTATGCCTACTTGTATTTTTGATAAGCTGATTCATGAGTTTCAGGACTTGAAGTGGGTGGTATTCCTAGGATTTAAAAAAATGTATAGTGACCTATGTTGATAGTATTGAATTCCAAGAATGAAAAAGTATATTGTGAGTTTGTTTGAAAAAATGCTACACCTATCAACAGATGAAGGATGAGCATCAATGATAAGGTGGATTGTTATAACCATTTCCCATTACATAGTGGAAGTGGGATGAAATTAATATGGACTTTTTGGTGTATATTATGAGTATACCTTAGAATAATTAAACAATATGGTTGATTATAGACGGGTTTAAAAAATTAACCCATTCCTTTCCAAACAAGGATACATTTACAGTAGATTAGTTAGGGGGAATATATGTTTGAGAGATAGTTAATTTTCATGTGGTTCCACATAGCATTGTTTTGTATCATAAATATCATTTTGCTTTATGTTTATATCAAGTATTGCATAATGCACTTGGTACATAGGTACTTTTGAGTATGAATTTCCCCCTACAGAGAAATGGGAAATCAGATCATACTCTCCAAGTGCTGGAGGACTTGATTGGAGAATAAATGTTTTATTTCTATAGTCTATTGAAGAATCACTTAGATCTCATTGATTTTACCTATAACAATAGTTATTGTGAGACTATTCATATGGAACCATATGAGTCACTTTATGCTAGTTCATTAAGATCACCTCTATGATGGATGGTGGCAAGTAAGTTATAGTTGTTATGATCACGTATCATATAGGATACATAAGAGCAGGTATAGTTGATTCATAATTTATGGTTATATCTCAATGTATGTAGAATTTTAATATTTATTGACATCTTCAACCAATTGAGTTTACCGTGGGTGCTCATGTATTCCTTCATGGGTCACTGAGATTGGGTCACCATAGGAATTAGAGGTAGGGAAAGTTGGCACCCAGGTCTGTTGGACTATTTGAGGTTATGGATAGGATCATACTGGTGGGATACCGATTGTCACATCCACAAATGTTTAGTTATATGCATTATTTATTTCATGTATCACAACATAAATATTATCACCCCAATCCTTCTCATGTGATCTATGTTGATGATGTTGAGATTGAGGCTGATGCGTCCTTTGAGGAGAATCAAATTTGTATTCTGGATCACAGTAAGAAAATGTTGGAGGGAAAGATTGTGTTGATAGTCTGAGTTTTGTGGCAGTATGGATGTATTTAGGAGGAAAATTGGGAGAGAGAAGAATATATATAGGCTCAGTGGTCTGGCCTTTTTACCTTTGAAACTTATTGAATCTTGGGAGTACATCTCGATGATGATATGTTATAGGGTGGGTAGATTTTAAGATATGTACCTTTCTCGAGATGTCTCATTATTTTTTTTGGGTAATCATTTAACCGTGATTATTTTATACCATGGACAGGTTTTTCTTTAGTGTTGTATCAAGTGAATTTAGAGAAATTTGGAATCCCATGGGGCTATACACGGTTGGCGCATGATTAGGGAAAACTATGTGGTTTTACCTAAGAAACGGTGTGCCCCTATTTTGAGCCACAAGAGGTAGAACACTATTTGACCAAACTATGTGTCCACCCTCCCCAAACCATGCACCCCATGATAATGGGGTTTTTCAAGGTTGGAACACATTTTACAAAAATGTAAACCCAACTAAGAGTAACCATTCACCCCATAAGAATGGGTTCATGGTTAAGGTCCAAGGTTTGGAAATACATGCACCCCATCTTGGAAACCATGGGAACAATATTTTAATTCCCTAAAAATTTATCTAAAAATTATCAAACTCTAGGTTTTTGTCCCAAATCTCCCCATACCAGACTAATACAATTATATTGATCTTGTAGGATACCAATAGTATTCTGAGGCTCCTCAAATCTCTTTCACGATGAATCAAATATCCATTTGAAGGAGAAAATCCGCTTTAGTAAGTGATTAATTATTCATCTAAGATTCCTCTCTCTCCCATTTACTTTTCCATTTGGAACATGGTGGATTTTTCTCCATTAGAAATTTTTTTAAATATAGGTTTTGAAGGATCTTGTTTCATTAGATCATGGTCCTAGGTTGTAATCCTAGATCTTCTCCACCGTTGTGAATTCGACCAATCTTCACCGAATTGAGGACTAATATTTTGTTATAATTCATCAATGATATGATATAGGTGGTCTAATTACTAATTACTATAGTATTAACTATAATCATCTATATTTAATTTTATCATTGGGTTGAATCATTGTAAAATAACATTTTATTTAAAAAGTGAATCTGATTCAATGAAATTTTGAGACCCTTCAAAGATCCCATTGGACCCATTGGATATGATGAGACTAGCTTGATAGAAACTGATGGGTTATTCCTATTATCCTTTAATGATAATTATAAAATGTGAAAGGTAAATATTGGGTGAACTAAACTGAATTAAATCATCAGATATTGTTTGATGATAAGAATTAAAGGGATGACTTTCTTAACCGTAATGAGTTAGTAAGTTGTGAATAATTTTTGTTTAACGGATTAATAGTGAATTTATCAAATTATCTCATTTGATTAAATTAAATAACCATTGGTGTGATTATATAATTAAAATGGTTCACCGTGATTTGAATGATTTATAATGAAGTTAATGATGTCAAACCTTGATATTTATATGATATATGTGATATTTTTGAATGATTGATAAATGGGTTGTGAGTCTGGGATAGATGTTCTAAATAGCAATGGGGTACTGGACTAATTCTCTAGGCCCTTGATGCATGCATGTAAATAATGAAGTATGGAATAAGGAATGATTATCAAAATACCCATGAGGTTCCAGACTGATACTCTTGGCCCCTAAGATTTTAGAATTGGAATGATGTTCCATGTGCCTAAGATATTCGTACATGGAATGATTCTCCAAGATACTGGATTTGACTTTAGAATTAAATTATTAATGAAATCCCACAAATAAATGAAATTTGTTATTGCAAAGGTATGAGGTTCAGACTCCATCACAACCCAAAGCTGGTATGATGAGATTGATTAAAGAATAATAAATGTGAAATCTATTTACTTTTTTATTTATCATTATTATTTATAAAACTACATAAACTATTATATACTGGATATTTGTTCAGAAAAAATTTGTGGTGGACTACAGAGCTTTACTAACACCCTACTTTGGCTTCTTCATTGGTACCTAAATAGATTTTTTGTTTTTAGAAAATAATAAAGGAAAAATCCTTGTATTAGATAGTAGATTTTGGATTTGGGATGGATCTTGGATAAGGGTACAAGACATGATGTTGTGACCCAATTGCGAGGGGTTAGTGTGTCTTTATTTTTGGTTTTCATTTGACACTTAATACTTATATGGCATGACATATTTAATTCTTTGTTTTTGGTTATTGTTTACCTATTTTATATTTATCATGATATTTTTTTATTTATTGATTATTGATTTTCATTATTATTTTGGCTATTGTTTATTTATTTTTTATTTTTTTCTTCTTTGATAAAGAGGGTATAGTATCCTCACATTACATATTCGACCCTAGATACTAGTCAGAAGCCTTTGACTTATAGTGATTAGTGCCTAAGGTCATGAAATGAACTAGTTTGGGGAACCAACATTTGGCACTCGGTTTGGGACATTACATTATTCCTTCTAAAACCCCTCATCATTTTCATTTTATATTCATGGTATTATACATTTCTTGTCAAAATATCATTTTCCCTTGAATAAAATTTTATATTAAGGGTTTTTTGTAAGTGAAATCAACCCCATATCTTTATCTCTGTAGAGAACACTACCACAAATCAGGGATTTAACAGTGATAGTAGAAAAATTTTATCAGTGCTATAGAAGTGATGATAATTCAGGTGATTTTAAAGGGTTGTCTATAACTATGCTCATAAAAAGCACTGATAAATGACCCCTTTAACATCGCTAAAAAATGTGCAAATAATGTGGGTCTTTATCAGTTCATTATTTTAGCACTGATAAAGGGGCCTCTATCATCTCTTATTTTAGTGCTCTTAAGGACTGCCTTTATCAGTGCTTTTTTAGCATTGTTAAAGGCCCCCTTTATCAGGGCTAATAAATCACTGATAAAGGCCCCGCTGATAAGGGGGGTATTTTTTTTTAACCTATCCCACATTTTATTAGTGCTCACAACCCCCTTACAAGCACTTTACCCAATTTTTAGGTGCCTTCCCCCTCTATCAGTGCTTTATATAATTTCACCCTCCTGTGCGCTCCCCTACCTCCATCGTGTTTGAAAACTGAGACCTCCATCTCATATGATTGGGCCTTTTCGACTACCCTATATTATTTTTGTTTTCCATTTTATTATATATCTATATATTTATAAATATATCATTATATTTTTATCCATATATTTATATATTTAACTTTATATATATATATATATTTGTACATATATAAAGTAAGTTTTTTTGTATGTGTGTGTTTATAAACACACACATATATATATATACATAAATATATATATGTATATATAAGTGTATGTGCATCTATAAATATGATTATACATATTTATTTTTATTTTTATATATTATATATTAATATTTATATACATATATTAGAATATATAGATAAATATATATCTATCTTTCAATACAAAATCAAAAATATATATATAAACATTAATTATACATTAATTATATAGGCATATAAATATTCATAAATTTGTATTTTAAATAAAATGGGTATTATTTTTTATTTAGATAAGTTTTATATATTGGGAAATATATTTTATCTGTAAATATGTTTAAATCATTATATATAAAATTAAATTTTCACATGTGAATATAAAAAAATTATATATTTTTATATATTGGATTATAAATAATAGTAAAATATGAAAAATTATAAAACATCAAAACCATAACATAATTATGAATTTAATACCTAGGAATAAATTTGTTCTCCACCAAAAAAGACAATATGACCCCCTTAAACGAGGCTGAAAATAAATAAAATGTTAAATAATTGGGGTACCATGAATAAAAACTCAATTTTGGAGGCCTTATGGTCATTTTTCTCCAAAAATGTGATTGGGATTACCCAGGTTACTAGGGAAAAGAGGTCATCGCAACCTTCAATTTGATATGAGATACATCCCAAATAGACACTATGATCAAAACTTATGGTCATTTGTAGTTAGAGTTATGTTATCAACTTATTTTAGATCTTTTATTTATTTTTTTATTTTTTTATCTTCAAATTGTTAACAAATGATTATTACTTGAAAATAAATTGTGATTTATTAATTAAAAATATTTTTCAATTATTTTATATGAAATTTTCATAAAATGTTTTATATATTATGTGTAAATGGAAATTTAGCTTTATCTAAAACATATTTAAAATATATATTTTGTATTTATGTCAATATAAATATATTTATATGTCAATATAATATTTTTAATGATATATAATTCTTTTTAAAATATAACCTTTACCAATTCATTTTTTACAAGAAATTATAAAGGCCCCCCTTTGTCGGTGATTTTTTACTATCACTATTAATGTGATCCTCTTTATTATCCCTTTTTTAATAGTGGTGATATTGGGGCTTTATTAGTACTTTTTTACAAGCACTGATAAAGGTCCCCTTTTAATAGTTTTTTTAGGAATGTTAAAATCCCCCTTTAACAATGTTAAAAAAACTATTAAATACCACCCTTAAAAGCGCTTTTTCTAACATTTATAAAGGGGGACTTTAATAGCACTTTTAGCTACCATTGTTAAATCCCCAGTGTTGTTTAAGCCCTAATTTTCAATAGTGGAACCTCCTATTTCCATATCCATATTCATTGGATTATTTTTTAGAATTTACTTATCGATGAATCGATAATTTATTATGTCCATTTTCAAACACTTAAACATCATTAATGTTTTAAATAATTTTTTAAAATTTTTTATATCGGTTATTTTACTAAAAGTGTGAAAAGCATCTCTTTTTAATTTTTTACTTATAAAAATGAATTTTTGACACATTTATCAATTTATAAGAATATTTATCTCTATTTTTTCATGGTTTCTAAAATAAATTAATTTTTTCCTCAATTTATAAAGTATTTCTTTTAAAATTATTTCAAAATATCAAGGATATTTCTTCTTTGCAAAGTAAATTTTTATAAAACTCCAAAAAAGTATTTTTCATCTACGTTTTTTTATTTGACATATCTTATACTTTATTTAGGAAATTAATAAAAATATACTATCAAACTTATTTCAATATATTGGTAACATAGTGTCTATCTATATTTTAAGAATAATAGATCAATACCGTTTTCTTTCGAAGCCATCTACTGTATATAAATATGAGCTATCTTCCAATGTTTTTCCTAAGTAAACACACTATATCTCTTTCCTATTATTTAAGGATGTTCACCGAGATTCTATATATAAATTTATTGGGGAAATTATAGACTTAGTTGTATAGCTTTTATCTATATGGTTTAAATACCATATGCTTAATTGTCTTGATTAAATGGTGTTTACCTATACAATTACTGAATAAACTTGGATACCTGTTTATTTTTCATGGGTATATTATGTAATTATTATTAATGTAATTAGAGATGTTTTCGTTATATGATTATATTTGTAAATGATATAAAACCAATTTTCATTCCATGGGTTCTTTATGATGTTATACATGAAACCCATTTTTTTACATGGGTTCTCTATGATGTGAGGAATAAAAACAGTTTTTATACCCGTGGATTATTTATGATATGATAAGAAAAATATTTTCAAGTGGCACTAATATGTATGGATATTGATGGGTGGGGTCCTATATCACCCTCAAATTCAATTATTAAGGATTTATATCTCATTATATATATATTCATGAGTATGTTTTAGTTTCTTATAAGTATGGGAATTGATGGTTCATGAATGTAATACTTCCCTATACTAATGTTTCTTCTATATTTTAAAGATGACACAATTTTATGATTATTCTCATTATTTTGATATACTATCATGTATCATGTTTATTAACTCATGTTTCTTCACTATTTTTATTCATGTATTATATTATTTTAATCCTAATGACATGTTTATTAACTCATGTTTCTTCCCTCATCTTATTATCACTAATGATATTCAGTTTTTATCACCCATGTTTACCCATATTAGGCATCTGATATAATCCATTTCTTTTGTTTCCATTTCCTTAGGTTATAAAGACGATTCTAAGTTATTATAACTCTATAAGGTTTCTAATGTGGCTTAGTTTTATATAAATGTAAACAAGTATTTTAAAATAAATTCCATATATAGTTATCCCGAAAAGATAATAAACCTTTCATTCTTGGGATTAAGTGATTATTTTATGAGATGTAATGTTTATGATATGAAAATAATTTTAAATGAAAATATGTTTGGTTGGGATCACTATATTCATTCTTGGGAAATTCACCTAAAAACTTATTATAATGCTTAGGAACATCATGATTCTCCTAATCCATCTTATTTCAATAAATATTGATATCATACATATATACTTCATACTCATTGGTAATGAATAACACACAACAAAAGTGGGTTCATCAATCTCCTATTTTTATTATTTATCAATAAAAATGATAGAAAATGAATTTAAATTTGTTCTTTAATTTCATTATCCTGCTATTTCTTTTTCATTTTCTTATATCACCATTTTTGAATATAAATAAAAATCTCTAGATATAGGATGGTTTCAATTAGTCCTAAATTAATGTGAGATTAATTATCTTTCTCTAAGTCTATGTGATCCAAGATCCATGTATAAAATAAGAGGGTTTAATCTAGACATCAAATATTTTCATTATAACAAATAATAAAACACCAGCTAATATTATACTAAATGATGTAATTCTCATGGTCTGATCAAATATATCCTTTTTTTAGAAATAAAACATTAAATTACCACACTTATCTCTTCAAAAAAATGTGAATAATTCAAATAAAATTGGATAGTTTTACTCCATAAATCAACCCGGAATCTTTTCCACGTTTTATTTTGTTTTATACCATTAATTTAAAAACCTAAGATTGTGGAGCATTTAAAATAATATTATCTTCAATATATTGTGTCACATGAAACACTAAACTAATAAAAACTCAAAGAAAACAATGATGAAATATCAAAATTACATAAATAATATAATACCTAGAAGATAAAACTATAATGGTCAATTAAAATAATTACATATTATTTTTTCCTGTGATTAATATTAAAAAAATATACATTTTGAAGAACCATTTAAAAAAATTATTGTATTATACATTAATAAAATATATTTATCAAAATTAAAAATTTATTATTATAGGTAATATTTAGATTTATAAACTAGAATGTCAAAATCTAATAATTTATAAGTTTATATGAAATACGATTAAAGACACTTGAGTTTTAGACGGATATTTTTTAATAAATTCAGTTTTTATTTATATATTTTATTTTCATTTAAAATATAAAATTTTAGAATTTTAGAATTTTATTTAGATAAAGTGAACATAAATTTTTTATTAAACACTCAGATATTATATTAAGATGGATTTTGGAGATTTTTCTAAAATAATTCATTTTTAGTTGAATTGTGAAAAATAGTTATTTTTTTAATACCAATACTTTTATGAATTAAAATATATTGAAAACATTTTTACAAAAAATTATTTATAAAGAAAAATAAATCATTTAAAATTTTTTTATTGATTTTATAAACCCCTTGTTTTTCTTTTTGTAAACTTAAGTAATATTTTAATTTAAAAATCGTATTTATTATCTTTTATTAAAGATGGGTTTTCATAACTAATAAAAATTAGGAATAAACAATGGATTTCATATTTTTTATAAATATATTAATGTTATTTAATAAGGTTAATTTTATTTTAAGGTTTAGAATTGTGATTACAAGGTTTAAATTTAATTACCATGATAATGATAAAATAGTTTTTTTGAAAGAATTTTTATTAACATTGTATAGTTTTTATATAATAAAATATATCAATTGATTCTAAAAAAATGTCACTGATATAATTTTTAAAACCAAATAGGAATATATTATGATATTTTAAATTGGTAATAAATACTAAAATATATAAATAATACTTAATGGTGAAAACCACATTTTTTACGAAACCAATTTTTCTATATATGAAATGTTTTAATCAAAAACGTAATTTTATATTATTTATAAATTTAATTATCTTATTTGGGTATTAAATTTAGGTTCATCTCACAAAAATTTTTTATGATTAGTTACCTTATATTTTTGATATAATAAAAACTACTAAGTTAAAAACTAGTTACCAAGGTAAAAAACAGATGTGGTAAAGTATAAAAATCATTTGGTAAAAATAACTATAAATATTTAAAACAAGTGGAAAAAAGGATTATAGCGGATTTAAAACCCATATCTCATCCTAAAATCCATTAGGTGTCACTTTTGTAACCATTTATTCTTGAATAGTGTTATTCAATTATTGAAAAATAATGGGTGTTCACAAAAGTTCCCTTTTCTCCCCTTATAAAAGGGTACCACTTCCATCCTCTCAAAGTTACACATTACCTTAAATATTTTATTGAAATAATAACCTTTTTTACTCTCATATAATTCACTTTCACTACCCAAATCCTTTAATCACCATAAGTTATCTTAATCCCTTCATTTTTAAGGATATTTTCAAGATAAAGTGCTATGTACCAAAGTGTGTATTACGTAATCAGTATCCTTTTATTCTTAATTATTCTATTCTAAAATAACCATATACATAGTAATATAATGACACCAGTATAATTATTATACGGAATAGTTATTTTATTAATGGAATAACCATTATTTATTATTTCTCATCCACTTAGACAGAAAGAACATCTATTGTGTGTTTGTGCGGACTACCACCGCCTTGAAGTGACACACATATTTTTAATCACCACATAACATGGATTAAATTATATTTTTATTTAATATAAATACATGATATTTTAACACTATTAATTTTATTTTAGGATAATATTGTAAATTATATAAGTGTTATAAAAAATAAAAAGGCATAGTAAACTAAATCTCAAAAAATGAACATAATAGTGTAACTTTTCTAATCAGAGTTCATTTTATAAAAACATTCATAATAAAATAAATTTTATTCTAATATAATAATAAATTTCATAAATACTAATAATTTTTTTATTATGAAGTTATTATATAACACTTTTAACCATGATTGACATACCAAATGAGTTTTGTATAAATTGAACAAACCACCTCAAATAACCAGCATAACAAAAAAACTATATAATAAATTAATATAATATGATAGTAAATCTTCCTTAGTGGTTGAAAAATATATTTATAATTTTCTGAGAAGTTATAAAACAAATTTAATTTGATTATTTAAGAAGTTAGGTGTATGTGTAGAATGAATCAGAAATAGTGTAAGGGTTTCTTGTATCAATTTTAAATCCCTTGAGACATACCATTATTAATGGTATTTAATGTATCATTTTAAATCACATAATTTTAAGGGTTTTTATTAAAAAGTTTCAAATATCATAAGTTTTTATGCTAACTCAATTTTTTTCTATTCACTTACAAAATTTCATATTAATTTCTATTCTTATAAGTTTTTTATTAATTTTCTTGTAAGCTTTTTTTTATTAATTTCTATTCATTTTTTTATTGTATTTACTCCTAATTTTATTGGGTTTTATAATTCCTACTTATATCCTCATTATAAAATTATTATTACCAAAAATATTATGTTACATGAAAAGTTTTCTCGGTCTCATTTCCTATTTCATGAGAAATATTTCTTATTATACACCAATTTTCATTTATTTTATGTATATAATATCTATTTTTTATATTATAGGGTGAAATATATTTCGTTCATGGTATTTTATGATTAGATTCAATCTCTTATCCCTTCATGAGTTTTGATTTAAATTTTACTCAAGTGATAATGATTCTTTTCCCAACATGTTTTTTAAAATTGAGATCTTTGAAATGTGTTAATCCATCTGGGGAATTTGTATTCTCTTTATTTACAATATCACAGTCATTTTCTTCCCCAATGGGTATCATTTTTGAGATTTATTTCATATTTATATTATTTTAAATGGGATGTTCTATAATCTTTTTAATCTTTTTGGTTTTCAAAAAAAATTGTCTTTAATAAAATATAACATAAATTCGTTTTCAATTGAATTTGATCTTAGGTACATCATTTTTTGGATATTTCTATATTTTTATTAAAAATTAAAAAATTGTTTTTGAACTACCTTGACCTTATTTACAAATTATTTAAAAAAGAAAATATTTTTAATGTTTTCCATATAAGTCATTTTCAACAAAAGATACTCTTTTAGGATTTTCATGTGAATATATCATTCTAATATCTCTATCATTTAATATGAAACATTCCATATATGTTTTCTATTTTTCATAAAGAAATTGTTATTCTAATCATTTTTCTAAAAAGTTTCTTTTAAATTGATTTCAAATGATCAAGGATATTTATTATCTCCAATCATATTTTTATAAAACTCATAAAATCTGTTTTTCATTTAGTTAATTGTACTTTTACATATATTATTCTTGATATAGAATATTCATCAAATAATACCATACCCCTTCTTTATAAATATTTCTTACATGATGTATTTTTTTATCTAACAATTAAATGATCCATCACTTCTATTTTCTTGTTTAATAATATTTATTGTATGACAATAATTTGTTTCTAATAAATTTCCTCCATGACTACCATATTTTTTATTCTTTGACTGAAGTTTCTTCACATACATTACATTCATAAATTGATTAGGGAAATTATTTACTAAACCATATACCCAATAACTATATGTTTTAGATACAATGTGCAATCTTATTTCAATTGTATTTACCTAGAGAGTTACTTAATGTCATTAGACAGCCATTTATATTTCATAGAATTATCATTTTTAATGATGTAATGGTGAATGTTATTATTTTATTATTCCATATAAAATGGATATGGAATAAATTTTCTTTCTATGTGTTATTTATGATCTGGTGATGATTGATTTTAGTGGAACTCATATGTATCGATGATGATGGTTGGGGTCTTATATTTCCCTCTAATTCATTGGATAAAATTTTAAATCTCGTGATATATATCTATATGAGACCAATTTAGATATCTACAAGCATGGATTCTAGTGTGTGTTTCCTGAAGGTGATGTATATATGGGTATAATTATGTTTTTTTTTACAAACATGGGTAAAAGTGTGTAAGTCTTGAAGGTGATGTATACCTATTTTTATAGTTGTTCCATAATTCCCTAAGTATGCAATGTTTCTATGATATAGATAATTTTTCAGATTTATTGTCAGGATATGCTATAAATTATTCCAAGAATATTGATCAATTATTTGTTGGGTATAACTTTATTAAATAACCTAATAATTCCCATATTCTCATATTATACTCGCTAATGTTTTTTTATTGTTATCACTTATATTTACCCTTATTAGTTATCTCATCTCTCCCCTTTATTAGATTTCCATTTCCCTAGTTTATAAAGATGAGAACAATGAATGAAATCTCTAGTAGGGTATCATATGTAGTGAATTTGTGGGATATATTTAAAACATATTCTGTAATAATATTATTATTATAATGTAGAAAAAATTCATTAGTTGATAAAGATATGAGGTTTGTTATTTATTGTTTTTTCCTGATTCTCTAAAACTCTAAACCTAAAGATCTTGTGAATGTATTGTAATTCAATATTTTATTTATGTTATGTAATTGAGATAGTTACATCTTTGGGGAATTATAGTTGTTATTAAAGCTAGGTTTAGATAAATTTAGTGATCGAGATGTTAGTTGAGGTAAATTTAACGGTAAATAAATTATGTTTGATCATAATTTCAAATGTATAGATAACCATTTAGGTAAATGGAGGCAATGTTTAATATTTTTTGGATTTAGATGAGTGGACATTAGTGAAAACACTCGGAATAATTATATGGGATATGTATATGTGTAGGATAATATCTTGATATTTTGGTAAGGTTGAGATCCTATTATTTTCCTAGAAATAGCATCCCTTCCTCAAAATTACAAGTTGTTGAAATCTCTTGAATAGTTGTACCTAGGTGTAATACCACTTAAAATGGAATGTTGGGTATTAAATCAATTTCTAATTAGTTCAAGATAATGAGGCCTAACTATAAACTTAATTTAATACTACTGGGGGATATGATATGGTTAATTCACATTATTTATAATGAACCATTATGAGGGATTTGAGTAGAGTGTAAAATAATTAGGTTAGAGAACCTAATAGAAAAATGACCTTAGATAACCAAGGATTGAACAAAATAATTCATAGGTTGATCTAAGAGTTTCATATGTTAAAAATAATGATTTCATATGGGATGAAATCTTTATACTGATGTTTCCATATTCATACTCAAGATATTATCATAACCATTTTGTATTTACTATTTGGTTGAAACAGGATCATCAAAATAAAGCATAAAAATCTATGTGTATAAAAAAACTATTTGTTATAACTGAATAAGGAAACATACTTAAATAGTTTAAAATCTTATTATATTTTTTTAATGATGAAAAAGGTGAGTTTCTTGGTAATATCAAAGGTAGAGTGGTTGATATATTAATAGAAATTGTGTCTTGATACTCTTAAATATTTTCATTCGTGAGTGATATTTATTGATTATATTTATTTTATATTCTAAAATTTATCAGGATTATGTGAAACATATAAGGATTTTTTTTCAATATTTTTATTTTAAATGATTGGAAACATATATCAAATGATATCATTAAAAATTAAATGTGGTTTTACTAAATGATTATATTTTTAGGGATAACTATTGGAGAACACATGATTGAGACATGGAAAACACTAAGGTTAAATTTACTCTTAATTTTGAGTTAATAAATGGTTGGATGATTTTGATAATAGTGATTTATATAGTATTGATAGCCATTAAATTGATTTTTTATTTAATAAAAATTGATCCATGATATTTTTGTTGAAGTTTATCTCATTTTTTGAATTATGATATATATTGACCACTATGTAACTTTTGTGGTTAATATATTTGAGGGTAGAACATAAGAGTTAAGTTTTGGAATAATATATGTGTTCAATATGGTTTAATATATTGAATATTCAAATGGTTTTTGGAATGTTATGTTATGAAGTATATATAATTAGGGTATATACATACTTGTGTGTACAATTGTATGAATGATTAATTTTTTAAGGAATATATGATTTCATTGTGGTTAGAATGTTTTATCTTAAATAATGAATATTTCATAAATAACCTCAACTAATTACATTATTATGTAATAATTAAAATTATTTATTAAAAAATTTATTTAAGTGTGTATAATATAAATACCTTAGATTTTTGAACATTTAAATTAATACTATCTTTAATAGATTGAGTCAAAAGAATCACAAAACTAATGAAGCGCCAAAATAAAATGAACCATGACATATTAAATTCACATGAATAATATAATAATAATTATATAAATGGATAACAATCAATTAAAATAATTAAATATTATTTTTTATTCAATTAATATTAAAAAAAAGATACTTTTTGAAAAACCATTTAAAATAGGTATTGTATTTTACCTTAATAAAATAAATTAATCATAATTAAAAGCTCATTATAGTAGGTAATATTTATATTTATAAACTAATATATAAACATTCAGTTATTTTTAAATTTATATGAAATAGTATTAAAGAAACTTGAGGTTTAAGAAGGTTATTTTTTTTTAATAATTATAGTTTTTCAATATATAATGTGTTTTCATTTAAAATATAAATTTATAAAATAATTTATTTTAATTTGATAAAATTATATTATTTTTTTAATCAACATGTTAATAATATCTACTGATGAATTTTTGATATTTTTTCTAAAATAATATTTTTAGGTGGATAGTGAAAAAATACAGTTTTTACTAACATTGTCATATTTATGAATTAAAAGTTTTTATAGCATTTTTTTAATAAATAAATATATTTATAAAGTAAAAAATCATTTATAAATAATATATTTAATTTATTATATCCTTTTTAATGTTGTTCTTACATAATAAATATTTTAACCTAATAATTGTTTTTATTTTATAATATTAAAAATTAGTATCACTTACAGAAATTAAAACTAAGAAAATGGATTTTAAATTTTAGATAAAAATGTTCCTATTATCTAATAATTTCTATTTAATTGTTATGTATAAAATTATTATTATTAGCATTAAAGTTAATTACCACGATAATGAAAAAACTTTTATTTTTTAAGAATTGTTTTATAATCATTGTGTAATTTTAATCTAATAAAGAAAATTAATTCCTTCTCAAAAAATGAATCTGATGTAATTTTTAAACACATATATAAATATATTAATATTAATATTGTTTTTAATCAATACTAAATAATATTAATAACACTTAATGTTGAATACAAAATTTTTTCTCCAAATAGTTTTTCTATATGTTAAATGTTTTAATTTAAATTTTAATTTTCCCATTTCTATATATTGAATTAGATTAAATGAGGATTATATATTAATTAAATCCCAAATTTGGTAATATGAGATACTTTAAATTTTTAATAAAATATAAACTACAGGTTAAGCCCAGTTACTAAAGTAAAAAAACTAAAATACTAAAACATAAAAATCAAGTGGTAAAAAGATTGAAATATGTTTTATACATGTGGTAAAATGGTTGGTTAGGGATTAATTGAACTTATATCACTAAAAATTTCATTATCTATTACTTTTGGAACCATTTCATATTGAAAAGTTTCATTCCATTATTGAAAAATAATGGGTGTTCACAAAAACTCTTTTTCTTCTATTATAAATGGGAATCACTGACTCCCTTTAGTGTTACACATTCCCCTAGATATATCCTTGAACCCTTGAACAATTTTCCTCTCAAAAAAGTCCCTTAAATTGTCTAAATACTTTATTCATCATAAATTATGCTATTACCTTCATTTCTAAGGAGACTTTCAAGATGATGTTCTTGGTAACAAACTGAGTATAATTTAATCCTTATCCATTTCTTCTAAATCATTCTATTAAAAACATAACCTATACAAAATAATATAATGAACTAGATTACATTATTATATGGAATTTTTATTCTATTAATGTAATAACCATCATTTACTCTTTCCCATAAACTTAGAGAAATAAAAATAATTTTGATCGTGCATTTCTGTTGACTACCGCCTCCACAAATTGACATCCTATGTTTTCCTTCACCAAATGACATGAATGATATTAAAATATTATTTAAGATAAAAATAAGATTTTTATAAAACTATTATTATTAAATAAATATAATATTGGAAATTATATTTGTGTTATCAATAATAAACGATCATAGTAAACTTAAGCACCTAAAATGAACATATCAGAGTTCCTTTAAAAATATGAGTTCATTTTATAAGAACCTATATAAGAGTAAAAATTTTAAGATAATATAATAATAAATTAAATAGACCGCTAAAATTTTATTTATTATAATGTTATTCTACAACACCTTTAACTACGTTAAATATAATGAGGGTTATATAGAAATTGACAGAACCACCTCAAATAACCAACATAAGAAAAAAACTATGTAATAAATAAATATCATATTACACTAAATGGAAATTAGATATTGAAATATAGATGAATATGGTTACTATAAATGTATCTAATAAACATTATTTTATTATTTTGGAATTTATTCACATGAGTAGAATAAATCAGGAACTATGTAAGAGTTTCTTGTCTCAACTTTCAATCCCTTGAGTCACACTACTTATTATACACCATGTTTTATTTTTAAACAAAACCATTAATATTTTTCATCATGAACATCTCATTATTCATGTTATTTAATTTTTCATTTGAAATCACATCCTTCATGGGGTTTTGATTCAAAAATTATAAATACCATAATGGTTTGTTCTAACTCAATTTTCATTAATTGAGTTACTAAATTTCTTATTTAACATAATTATTAAATATTTGATTTATTCTACATAATTAATAAGTTTTATTGTATCTACTAATTTTTCATAGTTTTTTAAAATTCTTCATTATTACCTCATTGTCAAATCATTCTTACTATAATGATTATGTTACTTGAAAGGGTTTCTTGGTCTCTATTTCTATTTCTTGAGTCATATTTCATTTTAAGAACCAATTTACTATTATATGGTCTATATAATACTTATTTTTATATTATATCATGAAATAAATTATTTTAAGGGTATTTCAATTTCATTTTCTAACTCTTATTGATTCAATTGTTTGGATTTGAATGTTGTAAAAGTCGTAAGGTTTATTTTCCCATCATCATTTTAAAATAAATATATATTAAATGTTAAAACCTATTTTGGGAATTTGTATAGTCTATATTTTCAATATCATAATAATATTTTCTTCGATGGTTATTGTTTAAGATATTTTTTTCAACATTATCTTATTTTAAATTGGAAGTTCTGATAATATTTTTTAGAGATGTTATTTTCAACAACAGTATTTTTAATAAACTAAAAAATGAAATTATTTTCCATACATATTTTATCTTATAAATTACATTTTATGTAGATATCTATATTTTGTTTGAAAATTTTAAATTAAATTTTCAACTACCTTGAATTAATTTGAAATTATCTTAAAAATAAAATAAATGAAATGTTTTCTTTATGGGCAATTTTCTACAAAATTATTTCTTTTAGAATTTTTATGTTAACATATAATTATATCACCATTATTGTTTTACATGAATCATCCTCTCTATATTTTATTTGTTTTAAAAAGAAATTATTTTTCTCAAAGTTTTATAAATTATTTATTTTAAAATTATTTTAAAAGATAAAGGATATTTATAATTTCCAAAGTGCTTTTTATAAAACTTATAAAAAGTTATTTTTATTGAAGACATTCTCCTTTGATATATATTATACATGATTGATTATATTCATCAAATTATACTATCCACCATTTTTATAATAAGGGATTATTTAATTTTTTCCTATCAAATAAAAGATTCATCATTGAACTTTTCTTTTCTAATCAACTTCAATGTATAACCATAATTTTTCTTCCAATTCAATTACTCTATGAATACCGTATATTTAATTCCTTTTATTAAAGGGTGTTTGACTGGATATCATCTATCTATTTATTTGGGAAATTGTACACTAAATCATAAAAATATTATATATATTATAAATACCATGTGTTATGTTATTTAAAGGGTATTTACCTAGTGATTTTATTAATGTTATTGGAAACTAATTTATATTTCATGGGTTTATCAGGTTTTATGATGTAATTATGAATTTTCTATTATATTATTACATAAAAATCGATATGAAAAATATTTTATTCCCATTGTTTCTTTATGATAAGATGATGATTCTTAGTGGCACTCATATATATGGATAATAATCAGTTTCTGCATATATATCCCTCTAATTAATAGGAAAAATTTTTAAATCAAATGATGTATTTATGCATGAGCACAATTTAGTTGTTCACAAGTTTTAGTTAAAGTCTGTGACTCATGGAGATAATTTATACAAGGGTAAAATTATGTTTTCTTACAATAATGGGTTCAAGTGTGTGACTGATGAAGGTGATGTTTTATTATTGTTATATTTGTGCCAAAATTCTATATCTATGTATTGTTTATATAATAAGTGGAATTTTCCTGATGTATTATTCTAGTATTTCATACCTTATTATATTATTTTTTGTCTATTATTTTTTATTTTAACATTCTTGTAGAATGATTATAACCATATGTCATATTATTCTGACTTATGATCTTTAGTTATTATCACTTATGTTTAACCTTACTAGGGAATTGAGCTAATATATTTCTTATGCTTCCTTTTTCATAGGATATGAAGATAAGAATAAAGTTATAAATTAATATTAGAGTATTTTTTTAGATAATTTTTGAGATATGTAAATGAGTTATTATGGATTATGATGTTAATTATATAGTGGAAAATAATATCCATTAATTGAAAGATACATGAGTTTTTTGTTAATGTTTTATTCATAATTATTTAAAAATATGAACCTAAAGATCATGTGAATGTATTGTAATGAAATATTTACATTAATTAATGTCATTGAAATGTTCACATTTATGGGGAGTCATAATTTATTATGTATTTTCTCCCCTTAACATCATAATTTTTCATATTAAAACAAAGATGAGAGAATTAGATAAACATACATTTTTAAATAAATTATTCATGTAATTTGTAAAAAAATTACCTAATATTGTTAAGTTCTAAAATATTCTAAAATTATTATCCTTTAAGAGGTAAACCCCATATTGACTTCAATAAGAGTGATCATTTCATCAAAAAATCATTATAATACCAATTATTGAGATTACATCAAGATGTTAACTTTTAATCTATTTTCCATTCTTGATAGATTCGACATATTCATCATGGTTTATATTTTTCAATAGATAAGATTCCAAAAATAATTTTTGGTATATCATTTTAAGATGACTACTTCTCATAATTATTTTCTAATTTTTGAAGCATTTCTATTCCCACAATTATTCCAATAAACATATGCCTCTCATTTAATTACCTATAAAAAAGTATTAATATGACATAATGGCTATGACAATAATGTGGAACTCCTTTTACTATTGATAAGAGTAATAAGGTTAAACTTTTATTCCCAAACATGACTCTACTCACTTATATACTCTTTCTATGTGTGAACTCTCCATTCATGTTTTTCATTTTCCAAGTTGCAACCATGAGATTTATAGATTCCTTAACAGTTATAGATTCTGTATATAAAATTTTCTTCTTTATATCAACTATAAAATAATTTTTTTCTCTAAATTTAGGATTCATTTTCTCAAAAATATATTCTTGATCTAATAATATTTTTATAAAATTAATTGATTTGTGTATAACCTTCTTGCTTCTCCCACATAATACCTCTCTAGATCCTTTGTTATCATCCTTTGACAACCTATCAGGAAATTTTATTTCTTAATAAGGAAGTATTACATTCTCTTTATCATTTTTTTTCTTATTATTCTTCCCTGTATATTTCCATTTATAATTTGGTTGTCCACATTATTACTAAATCCTTATAATCGTGATCTAATTCATTTGAACTTTTATATGGATCCTCAAGAATTTGATCCTCTAAAAATTTTATCTTATTTCTTTCATGAATTATTTATCATTCTTTGATATTTTAGCTTACATAATTTTATACTTATTTACATAACCTATTTTCAATAATCAATGGTGTTGTCACTTCATTTCAAATAAAATTAAATTCTTCTTTTTGTTGGTGGAGAAATCTTCATTGAATTTTTAGGTTTTATTTATTAATTATTTTTATTTGGATTCAAACCTAAGTAATACTCACTTATATTTATATTTGACAACTTAATTTATATTATTATTTACTCATGTAATCCAATCAAATGTGTAGTTTATTTTTTCAATCATGCATCGTCTCTATTAATTTTTTTTTATTTTGCATAATTATTCTTCGAGCATTCAAATTTTTTTATAAAAGATATTTTTTTACATTTATATTGAGGCATACACATCATGTAATCTCTAATACAACTAGAAATATGATTTACTATATTTTAATGAGCTAACAAGATATTTTAATTATCATGTACCTTATTCTAAAAAAAATTATAACACAAATATAATGCAAAAAATATTGATTGTTTCGTCATCACAATAGTTTGTCCATGTTTTACTACATTCTATTTTATTGTTTTTTATTCTCCATAGGAGATAATTTTGGGGCATAATTCTTATATACATTATTTTATCCACCATTGATGTATTATTGTCTTCCTCACTAATTTAAATTATCCAAATTTATATAAATTTTGAATTTATACATAAATTATGCATGAAACCAGATTTAAAATAAACTTAACATTCTAGTGTGTACAATAACTTTTACATGGATATTGCAATGTATTGGTCATTCAATAATATCATGTAATTCTTTCCATATAATAATGATCTTATATCAGTAATAACCTCCTTATAATTATTTATGTTAATTACTATTCACTCAACTAAATGTGATGGTTTGGATTTAGTTGTTTCAAAATTTTATAGTTTTATTTCAATCTCAGTGCATTTTATATTGAGTGTGTTTTTCTCATCCTCAATTTATTTTAATCTATCTTTACAGTATTTCTTGATATCCCTAATATTCCTCTTATGAATTTGACTCTTTTATTTCATGTAAATATCAATATCCTTAATATTGTTGGATTTGATCCCCAATTGAGCATCTTTAATTATAATTTCCTTTTTTAATTTTTGGGTGTTTCCTATTTTCTCTTTCTTGGATTTTTATTTCTCAGAAATATTCTTGATACACTCATTCAAAAATGTGGAGTATCTTTATTCAATCTTCTTATTCATTACATTTTTTATCTAACTTGTTTTCATAGCTTTGAAAAAATATTTACTATTTTTCTAAAGATTACTCTATATTTTCATCTTCTTAAAGCATGGTGATCTCCTCCCGCATATTTATGAAAGATTCACCAATAAAATTTACTATTACCTTTGAAATATTTTATATTATTTAATTTAAATAAAAAATTTATTCATCATATAAATTATTTGAATTATGATATTCTCCAATAGATCTAGGTTCTTCTATAGGATAGAATTAGAATGAAATTGTAGTTATCTCTTTATCACCTGGATTATTTAAAACACTCAGGAAGGAAGGGTTATAAAAATAATTAGTATTTAACTTAGTTAAAAGGTATTATTTATTCATATACTATCTATCTTCATCATGATTGAAGCATGAGGTGGTTTAAACTTCTTGTAACATCCTGATCCAGGTGCCACACATCGATGCCCTAAACCAGTTGGTCACATGACCTCAAGAACACCCCCCATATATACCAAAGTCTATCGACTAGCAGCAAGGGACTAATATATAACATGGGGATACTATACCCACTTTATTAGAGTAACACAATTCCACAAATAAATAAATAATAACCAAAAGATATTACCAATAACTAGAATAATACCATAACTAATAAAAACCATTATAACATGAAAAACCTAAATAGGGAAACATTATCCAAATAAATACGTATATATTACATTCCATATATGCATCAATTTTCAATATAAAAAACCAAAAATAAATACACACTGAAAATCCCTGAGTGGGTCATGAAAACCAAATCTGGTTCCCTAATCCAAGCTCTATCACAACTCAACTATCTAACATAGGGATCTTACACTTAATCTTGTCCTGTAAACATGAAGACGATTCAGGTACAAATAATGAATCCTAAGTATGGGGGAGAGTAAAACTCAGTAGGCCACCCCCAATGATGTATTAAACAATATAATGTCTTTGATAGTGTATGAAATTGTACGAAGATTAAATTACAATAGATAAATAACCATTTTCACAATTTTTTATTCTTTCACATAATCCTTGGATGGAACCACACACCCCTGGAGAGAAGTTTCCTTAGAGTTTCCACACATGATGTTACCCCAATTGAGTGTCACCTCTTTGATTTGGTGTCGTCTTTACCCACCGACGGTCCTCTATTTGTCGGTTTCAAACATCACGCCTTCAGCTCATCTCCACGATTATGAAATGGTTTTCTCTAATCCTTTCACCTTCATATCATGTGCCTTTTCATCCTCTCCATAAAGATTATATCTCACAAGTTTCCCTATTATTATCCTTGTTTTGGCCAACTCTTGGATTTTTGGTGGGGTTTGATGCACTCTATACTCGACGTCTTTCTAGGGACTTGCGGGAGGCGGTCATCTTGCATCAGAACAGTTTATCAACTCTACCACCAGATATGTCTTCCGATATGGACACCATCGATTTTATGGTGTTTGAACTTCTTTTAGCAGCATCTCTAGCGTCCTTTGTCTGATGGTTAAAGATTCCAAGTGGGATTAGTACTTCGAGTGGTGGTTTTTGACATATTGGTGATGGGTTGAGGACTCAGATTTATAAGGGTTTGTTTCTTCATACTTGTCGAGATTCCTGGGATACTACTTTCTCGGGATGTGATGTTGTTTCTTCTTTTGGGTTACTTTTCTGCCATTGAAGGTCTTGGTTTTGGATGATGGTTCGCTCAAGAATCTTTTTGGAAGAGTTTTGGCTAGGTCTTTTTATTGCCCTTTTGTTGTGTTTTTTGTTGACCCCTTATTGGTTTTCATCTGTTCTACACTACTTTGGGATTCTTGGATTATTTTTCATGTTGATTTGGATATAAAGGTTGGATGAGATTCAAAGGTTGTTTTAATAATTGGCTAATTGTCTCTTTGCATTTGGAATGTGTTTTTATTTCCTGCAGATGGCATCGGGTGGGCGACCTCGAAAGAGGGATGGGTGTGCTGACACCCATCATTCAGCAGTCGATCCACTTTTGGACAGATGGATTCTCTGTTGGTTTCTACATGGTTTTCTTTGTCTTTTTTTGTTCTGCATCAGGTTGATAGTGTAGTGATTTCTTTGCTTACATCGCTGGGTGGGTGAATTGTAAGAGCGATAGGTGTGTTAGTATCTATCATCCATTCCTCTTTCTACTTCAGCATGGGGTAGAGGAGTGTCTTTAGTTGAATGTGTTTCATGTATGACTCATTTATTTTCAAGGGGGGTGGTGCATCATCCTTGTCTGATTTCGCTGTTGAAAGTTCTGATAGGGGGAAAAAGTCTCTTTGTTGGTTCTTATTTTGATGTTTGTTTCTCATTTAGTGGATGGGTTCATGTAAGGCCTTTATGAGCTATTGGTGATTTTGTTCTCATTTAGTCATTGTAATGGGTTCCTTCTTTTCCCAGTCTTCAAAAGGAGATCTATTTTTTGTTTAATAAAAGGGGTTTCCCCTCAATTTAATAAAAAAACATAATTACTCAGTTTCACAATGACACTCAAACCATCAATACTTTGTTCATCCAATTCTATATTATGATCCATACCTAATGGTTATCAAATATCAAAATATCATGGGAA
This sequence comes from Viscum album, assembly GCA_963277665.1. Taxonomy (NCBI): domain Eukaryota; kingdom Viridiplantae; phylum Streptophyta; class Magnoliopsida; order Santalales; family Viscaceae; genus Viscum; species Viscum album. The sequence goes on from OY728126.1 coordinate 982,645,883, forward strand.
ATCATTTATTATATCATTTCAAGTTCAAAATTAACCAATGGGGGGATAGAGTGGTAGTCTGGCACCCCATGGGTATTTGGAGTAGTAAACCCTAACCCACAACTCTATGATCGCATAAATATCCATAAACAAAATTTGGTCCTAGAGTGGTAGTCTGTCACCCTATGGGTATTTATATTAATAATCCCTTTCCCATTACTATGTTCAATCATAATGACACAACCCATGGATGGATAGAAAATTCACTATTCATTTATCAATAATGTTCAAAATTCCCAAATTATCATTCAACAAGAATTCAAAATTTATCACTTTAATCATGTCATCACACCCATGTGTCACCACCAATTTAATAAACCCCTTAATTACCATTAATAAATAAATTCAACATATAATAAATTTACCTATTCCATAATCTAAATACCCCACCAATTTCACAATAACACCATTTGATTAATTAATGAATCAATTGAATAATCCAATTCTAGAAGTGAATTCCAAACATGGAAATTTATGTTTCACAATTCCAAACACATAAATTGAATCAATAATATGATTTTTTAAATGTATACCACCATCCTCAATATCATTAATAAGCATTCGACATACTAAAAATTCCCAAATTTAAGTAGAATGTCCAATTTAACAATGAAAAATGATATCTATATCCAAAAACATGATATAAGATCAAACTTGTTAATATCTATCAAAACCTAAATCTTAAACCAACGCATTTGGAGGTAAAAATACCTTTAAATAATGATAGAAATATGTGGGAGATGGATTAAACTAATTGGGAAGAGATCACATACTAAGAGAGGTGAAGATCTGTCAATCTGATCTTTGATTCCTCTAGAACAGAGTTTAGAATCCCTTAGAATCCATCCATGTGCCTCCAAAAATGAGATAGAATGATTTAAGTCGAATAGTGGGTAATGTGGGTTAAATATGAGGGGGTTTTGTAATTTTATAAAAAAAATAAAGAAAAATAATTTCACATGCACGGTTATCTAGTTGGGGGTGCACAGTTTTCCAAACCATGCACCTTAACCACATGCCTTTAATTAGTGGGAACACTGTTATTACTAGGAGGGCCCATGGTTTGTCAAATCATGTACCTGCCCTGAAATTCTCTTATTTCTAGGGTTTCATGGTTTATTGGGTATATGTTCATTGTTTGGGAAAATGTGTGCCAACTGTGCACTGCCCCTTTTGCTTCCAATATTCACAATTTTCACCTAAAACTCCCAAAACAGAAACCACTCAAGAAATAACAAAACAAGGGTAAAATAGTGAATTTATATTATCAGGATACATCTATTGAAAATTTAAGGATCTTAGAATCTCCCCATCTTATAACATCTCATCCTTGAGCTATACTCCCAGGCATCTCAAAGATTATGTGGTAAAAAGATCAGGTCACTGATCACGCATATCCAATTCCCTCTCCTATGTTTATTCTTGAAAAAGGCCATGTTTCTACAATATACATACTATCTGTATGGTTATTCCATAAAACACTTTCTTACTATGATCCACAACACAAATTGGATGCCCCTAAAAACGCATTGATCTCAAGATCAACGTCATCAACATTGATCACACAAGAAAGGCCAGGGTGTTACCAATGAAGTTGTAACACATGAAAAACACCATTCATAACACTATAACTCTATAGAAGATCTAGTCAGTATTCTATAAACTAGATTCTCTCCACAACCTTAAAAGGTCCAATAAATTTGGGTTCCAACTTTACTTGACTATGAATCCTATGGTGACCCAATATAGGAGACACCGGAAGGAACACATGATCACTCACTACACAATCAAGCAATTATCAACTTCTATCAATATATAACTATTTTATACTCTGAGATGTTGTCATATGTTTCTGAATCAGTTGAACCTGCTCTAAAGTCTCCTGAACAATACTTATTCCAAATAGATCTTACTCACCTACCTCCATCCACTATAGATGTGATCTGCATGGCTTACTATAAGAGCCTCATATGGAACCATATGAATAGTATCCTGATAAATGTTGTTATAGGTGAACTCAAAATAAACTGAGTGATTCTAATATAACCCAAAAATGTATTGGAAATAGGCCTATAGAATATCCTCCCAAACTTGTATAGTATGATTCAACCACCCATCTATTGTGGGTTTAAATACATACTCAGCAGTACATGTGTACCAAGTGCCTTCAACATTCCATTCCAGAAGCAAGAAGTAAAACATGAGTCATGGAATAAAACTATACTCTATGGAATCCATTGCAAATAGACTATATATCAAACATACAAGTCTCCCTACAGATCTATATGGAAAGTCTCTTGTATAAAAGAGAAATTTCATACTTTCACCAAAATAGAATCATTATTTTGAGTTTTCCATGGGAGAGCCACCATAAAATCTATGGAAATTTCATCCCACTTCCATTACAGAATGGGACATGCATGTAATAAACCATCAGGTCATTGATTCTTGTACTTCACCTATTGATGGGTGTATCATCATATCATAAACCTTGAAATATACTTCATCATACATGGACACCAATACTATCGATGTAGGTCACATTACACTATGGTCAAACCTAAGTGCCCCACCCATTTAGAGGAATGAAACTCACACATTACCTCTTATCACATACAAATTTGCACAAACACATGACCCTATACAGAGATGATCTCATTATAATATATGGTTCAAAATGAAGGTGTCTCCCCACCTTCAAAAGTTTCCCTTAAGGCCAAACACTTCATATACTCATATTTTTTCTCCATAATCTATCATAGAAGTGTGGAATACACTAAAAATGATATGTGGTTCATCTGATTATGGCCCTCTTGAGCCACAATATGCATTTAAATCGGTAAATTCATCACATTCTACTTATACATTAGAACTGCATGTGTTTGTGTTTTCCTTCTTAGAGTGTCAGCAACACTATTTCCCTTTCTGAGCATATATAATAGTTCGAAATCAAATGACTTAATATAATCAACCCACCTATGCTACCAGAAATTTAATTCTCACTATAGAAAGATAAATTTAAGACCTTGAGATTAGTATACACATTAAAATTCTCACCCAAAATATAATGTCTTGACGCATCAAATCATAAACCAATGCAGGTAACTCTAGATTCTGCATAGGGTAATTCTGTATGTAGAACTTCAGATTCCATGAAACATACACAATGACTCAATCTCTTTTTCATCAACAATTCCTCAATACTGATCCCATATGTTTCAAAAATACATCATATACTCCTCCCCTGGCTTGGGTAGGATTAAGATTAGAGCAGTAGTAAAATTACTCTTTAAATCCTAGAAAGAATTCTAACATGACCAAGAGCATCCATATATAACTCACTTATTGGTTAGGCATGAAAAAGGTTATTCCAAGTAGGATAATTCCTAGATGAACCTCTAGTAATATCCTCTTAATCCAACAAATCTACAGAGCTCAAATACATTCTTAGTATTCTTCCAAGAAAATATTGCATGCACCTTATCTAGGTCTACTAACACACCATCCTCTGAGATGATGTGACCCAAGAAATGTACATGATCAGTAAAAAATTGGCACTTTAGTACCTTGGAATATAGACGATGATATCAATGATTACTCAGGATGATATCAAGATTTTTTTCGGGATCATTATGATTCTTTGAGTAAACCATTATGTCATACACAAATATAAGCACAAATTAATCCAGGTATGAGTTGAAGATTTTGTTCATCCAGGCCATAAACATAGTAGTAGCATTTGTCAGCCTGAATGAAATCATGATGAACTCGTGTTGGAAAAACCTGCTTTTGAAATCTATATTTTGTATATCAAAACATCAAAATCATAACTGATGATACCCCAATCTCAATTAAATCATAGATAACATGAAAGATACCATAAAAAAGTCAAATATATCATCGATGTATGGAAGTGGATATCGATTCTCCACAATCATCCAATTAAACTTCTGGTAATCAATAAATAAGTTATAGGTTCTATCATTCTTATTAGAAAACAAGACTAGATAATCCCATAGATACATACTCAGATAGATAAATCCCTAATCCCTTTAATCTTCTAGTTGAGTCCTGATCCCTTGAAGCTCTGTTTTTTCTATTATTTATGGTGGAATAAAAACAATATCATCCCATATAATGAGATCAATCATAAATTCCACATCTCTCTTATGTGGAATCCCTAAGAAGACCTCGAAAAACATGTCAAAGAACTGGTTGACAATGGGTAGAAAGATAACATGCTTCACACCTTCTTTATCTAACAAAATAATTGCAAACTGGGCAGTGAGCTCCCAAAATTACTGATTTACTAACCCTACACAGCCCGCCATAAAATCCCACTCTCCATGATGAAAATAATTGTCACCCTCAGGAGATTTAAAGGTCACCCACCTATGGTAACAATCAAGGTGGGGTTGGTAATCTAATAACCAGTCCATAACCAAAATTAAATCAAATCATGGAATGTCAAGTTTGTAAAGATCCCATCAGAAATGGTACTCCCCAACCTTGAGAGAACACCCCTTTCATAAATATATGTCTCTTAACTGTACTCCAAAAGGTGTATTAATTGTTATAAACTCACTCAAAAATCTATTTTTAGAGTCAGACCATTCGTATGTTGTGTAGATATAATTGAATGACAGGCACTAGTATAAAATAAGGAACTAGAAATTATAGAGTCTAAAATGAATAGAACATAAAACTATTTATGGTCCAACCTCATTATCTACAATAATAGGATGAACTGCATGCAACAATCCTAGAATTATTCATTGTGATACAGTCTGAGTTCATTGAGAAACACCACTATGCTAATATGGGATCTCTTACCCAGAAGTACCGCATCCACTTCCTCGACCACCATGGATAGAATAACTCCACCTGCCATACTTATATTGGGTAGAAACCTTACTTCTAGTACATTGGTTCTTCCTAGAAACTATAAAATTACCCATATTTCAAGGGTTCATACAGAATCCCAACAGATTCTTCATCATGTTGCAATCTTGGTACTTCGCTAGTGGTCAGGGACACTAGCTACGAACATGTACCGACCTAGCACATTGTTGTTAGTATATATGGGTACTGTTCTGAGTAACTAATCCATCTCCATGGACACCCCTTTTTCCATCTCCCTAAAAGATGTTGTCAAATTTTCTATTCTTACTCTTAGAATATGTAGCTCCTGGTCTTCCAGAAGAAACCACCTATCCTCCGTTGGAATCCTCCTTTAGGTTCCCCTCATATATGAGGTCTTGATTCACCTCTTCTGAAAACATATCTTTTATAATGATGTTAACTTGGGACATAATCCCAAATTTATGCCTAGCCTAAAATTGTTTCACTACAGTAGCCTCACTCCCTACCAACACTAGAACAAAGCAATGAAAATCAGTAAAGAGACTAGTATATTCCATCACAGACATACTCCCCTAGGCCAGCCTCATGAAATTATCTACCCTCTCCTTCCTAAAAATCATAGGGTAATGGTGATCCAAGAAATTATCTTAAAATTCTTTCCCCTCCATATTCTTCAGTTTCCCATAATAAGTTTGTATTTGATACCAACTCTTAGCTTGACCATGTAACATATAATTAGTTCATTTAAATATCTTCTTAGTTGGAGTCTTGAAGTGGTCAAGAATCATCTAGATAGACTTAGTCCATAATTTAACTACCACTGGTCCACCCACTCTGGTAAACATAGGAGGGTATTTCAACTGGAACTCCCATGTGAAATCAAACATGTTATACACAACCCACCCTGGGTCTCTTTCTAAAAACTGTATAATGAAAGCACTTTTTTCATTAAACTTCTCTTTAGATACTTCACTCGATACTATTGGTGCATCGGCTTCCACCACTGGGGGAAAATTTCCATCAATGTCCTCCTATATTTCTACCAAAAAACACTATCATGGAGGCATATCTCTATAATTTCAAACACAAATTTTAGGAAACATTACACAAAACTATCAAATTTTATAATATGGATTTACAAAAGTCCATAAAAAGTAAAACCCCATACCCCACCACGTGTTCAAAGAAGAGGCACTATCATTACCCTATACCATACCTCATTTTGGTTATGGTTCATGTTGGGTAAAACATTTTTCACAATTTCACTTTTCTCATTAAAAACTCAGTTATCACATTCAAATTGAATCTTTTTTCATCATTTTCAATTTCTAATTTCATATGAGGAACCTTTTTCATTTAAATTATATAATCAATAATATTATTTTTTAAACAACTCGCCCAAAACATGATTTTCAGTGCGTGATTAAAGTGATTCATGCCACAATTAATCATGAGTGACTAAAATGATGCATTTATATTGAAATATTATTCTATACCGGTCTATGAGTCAAACATCAAAAAATATCAGAAATAATAATATCATGAAACAACAAGTGCATCACCCAAGGTGAAATAACATCCAACTGTAACAACAACTATCAATAATAATAATCCCACCAAGGGTACTTGGTGTTTTACCCATACATTGGTTAGTTAATCCCATGAACAAGTTCATGACCAAGGATCAAATCTTCATATTATTTTATATACCTTTACAAAATAATAATATAAAAAACCCCTAATACCACTTTGTAACATTCCAACCTAAGTGCCACACACCGACACCTAGATCTGGTTGGTCGCATGACCTCAGGTGCGCCTCCCTGTATGCCAAAGGCTACCAACTAGCAGCAAGGTATTGATATATAACATGGGGAGACTATACCCTCTTTATTAGATAAACACATTGGAATAAATAAAGAAATATTAACAAAAAGATATAACCAATAATAAGAATAATAACATAACCAGTACAAACAAGTATCACATGATAATCCAAAATCGGGAAACAATATCCAACTAAAGTAGTAGATGTTCAATTCCATATTTCTTTCAAGTTTCAATATGAAAAAACCCAAAATATAGACACATTGGTAACTCTAGAGAGGGTATCAACACCATTTCTGGTTACCTCATCCAATCTCTAGTCAAAATAATTCATCTAACATGGGGATTTTCCCCCTATCATGTCTTGAAAACATGAATTCTATTCATGTGGTGATTAAGTCTCTCAAGTAGGGTGTGATTACAACTGAGTAGGTCTCCACCAATGGTGTATAAAAAATTTCTATTATTTAATAGTTTATGTAGTTATATGATTAATAAATTAAAATATATAAATAAACAGTTTCACAATTCATTATTCTCTAATTAGCCACATAATTACCTAGGTTCACTATGACACCCAACCATCAATACCTACTTCTGCATGTTCTGGAGTTGGAAACATCCCCAAGGGATATCACATATCAAAATATCATGGGTTATCATTTATCATATAATTTCACGTTCACAATCAACCAATGGGGTCCTAGAGACAAAGTCTGGTGCCCCATGGGTATTTACAGTAACAGTACCTATCCCACAAATCAGGGATCACATAACAATACATAAACAAAATGGGATCCTGGAGAAAAAGTATGGAACCTGATGGGTATTTTTAGTAGTATTCCCTATCCCAAAACTCATTACAATCATAAAGTCACACCCCATGGATGGATGTCAAATTGATAATTCATTTATTAATAATTTTCAAAATTCCCAATTTATTTGTCAAGTAAATTCAAAATTTATCACTTTAAACCGACCATAAAACACATGGGCCAACACCAATTTCTTAAACCCATTAATTTTAATTAATTAATAAATTCAGAATCTCATTAATTGGCCAATTCTATAATCCTGATATCCCACCAATTCTACAATCACTTCATTCAATTAATTATTTAAACAGTTAATTAATCCAATTCAAGATGTGATTTCCAAAATTGGAAATTTCTATTTCAAAATTCCATACACACAATTATAATCAAGAATATGGGATATTAAATTTATACCACCTCCCTCAATATTATTAGTGAGAATTCTTCAAGCCAGAAATTCCTAAATTGAAGTGGAACATTCAATTGCACAATGAAGAACAAGCGGTGCCAGGATCTTTGCAGATTCAGGATCTAGCTGGTGAGGAGCTGGTGGGGTCTACTCATGGTAATGTAGAGCAGGGCTTTTTGAATGAGGCAGGGGAGAAGAACCTGAGAGTAGATGCGGTTATTGGAAGACTGAAACGTGATCTGGGCATGTGTAATGCAAGAGTGATGGTGGCTAAGGACTCGGCAGTGCGCATGGGTACTGGAGTTGAAGGACTGGATGCTCAGCAAGTCTTGGTGGGACCTTCAGATTGCATTGAGGATATGAGGGTTGGTCCTGCTAAGGACTTGCAGACGCCTATGCAAGGTGGTTCTTTTGATATCAGTGGTGAATGGGAGAGGCTTTCACCTAGGATGAGCTCAAGTCCCGGGAAGAAGATTCTGATCTTTGAGCCTTCCTTTGTTGAAGGTCAGAACAATTTGGTTGACCCTCATGGCAGAGAGGGCGGGATTCTATCATGTAACTCCAATACATGAGTCGCGGTTTTGAGCAGCAAACAGGTCCAGTTCTGTCTGCCCCCCCCCCCCCCCCATGTAGTGAAACCCTTGTGGGTGTCAACTGCATAGAGGCTGAAACATTTGTATTTCCTATGCAAGGGAAGTCTTATATACTTGCAGCTAAAGATTCTAATTGCGGACAAGGGAGGCAGGATGGGGTTAGTGGCTTGGAGCCCTTGGACCCAAACATGCACATTCCTAATCGCACACTTCTTCAGAAGGCTGGAAGCGAGGGGAAGATGAATTTCTCGGAGATCAAAGCAGGCAAGGTAGTTTCTCCCTGCAGGCCAAGGTCCCTCAAGGAAGTCCTGGGGGTGGAGTTGAAAAACTGTTTTGAAGGTCTGGTAGATGAAGACAAATCATTGGCTTGCGAGGAGGATGCCTCAGGTGATGACAGTTATAGCCAAATCTATGGGGATAGTTTTGATCATCTCCAAGGGGAAGGCCCTCATAGTCTAAAGAGGAAGAAAGGGCTAAAAGGAAGGCGTGACTCAGGGAAATGCATTGTGGTCCAAGGGAAAAATCCCAAAGTTCACAAATAAAACTCTCACCTTCCCAAAACAATGGAAACCAGGTCAACAAAGTAGGGGGGAGACAAAGATAGGAAAGGCCTACACTGTAACAACCAGAGATTTTATAAGATATATTCATTTTAATTTCTTTCATATCTTCTGTTGTACGATACACCAAGATTATCTTGTGCTATATGCAACACCGTATTAGCTTGCAGAATACACAACACTATTCTTATATTGTATTACACACAATTTCATGTTCGTTTGATAATAGTCATTCTACGCAATATTGAGTATATATATATATATACATATATATTCAATGTATAAATGAAAAATGGTGGGATTCTGTTATAACGAAACAACAAAGGATTCTTTCACAACACACAACCCTGACTTGGATTGCATTACATGCAATCACGACCTTCCTCGATAGCATGTGTTGTATGCAATACCGGGTTTTACTAAAGAATGATATATTATTAAAATATTATTAGAAGTAGCTGTTATGAATAGTAATACCCACTTTTTGAAATTTTGTAATTTTTATTTTTCAAAATGGACTTCATTTTTGGATTTGGAATATCAAAATTAGCCTAGGGTGAAATTTTGGTATTTTTCTGAAAACTTTCAATTTTTGATTAATAGTGAAAACACTGGGTTAGTATTTAAAAACTGGTTTTTTATTTAAATAATTAATTATTTTATTTAATTTCATTTTATGTAAAACGTGATACATAATACCTATATAATTTCAAATTAATTCATTTGAGTCATTTTATAATAATTTTAGATATATAAAAATTTTATTTACTTTTCACCGCCTTTTACCCACCTCCTAGGAGAATTTGCAAATTTACATAAAACATAATTTTACCGCTCCTGTGAATGGAATTTCAAAAATCTGAGAGACACAGTTGATGTTAGCAAGTAAAATGTGGTTCAATGAGATGAAAATAATTTTTGGTGAATAGTAACTTTTTACTTTTTTTAACCACGGTTAAAAGTAAATAGGGTAATTAAGGGTAAAAATGATATTATTATTACCCTATCACATGTCCTAATTCTATTGGATAAGTGTAATTCGACCAAAAACAACCTTAAGAAAAAAATATGACCATTTAGGCCCACTTGGATTAGATTAGGACATTTATTATTAATTTATATAAAGAAGGGTTGAAATAGTTAAAATCAATGTTTAATAACTAATTCATTTTTAATATCGGGTTATACATATGATAAATTCGACTATAAATATTCATTAGAAAGATAAAAATATTTCCTACATAATGATATTTTATTTTTAATTTTTAGAGATTAAATAATTTAATTTATTTATGACACAATGATGATGCGGTAATTATCTTATTAATGAAATATTGACATAATTGATGTTATAAATACCCGAATAAATGTAATTTGAGACTTTTTATGAATTACAATAATTTTCTAGGTCAATATGACATGTTATTATTGATTTTTGTAGCTTTTTTCGAACCAATCTTTCTGTTATTATTTTCACAAAAATCAATTACCAAATAGTGTCAAAATTGACATAAAATAGTTTTTAAAACAAATATTATATTAGTAATTGTTATTTTATTCCTAAAAATCTAAGGTTAGTAAAAATGACTTAGATAAGATTACATATATTAATATTAAACAACTTGGGGTTCGTTTGGCTTGTTATAGTGAGTTTATTAACCTTATAGTGTAAGAAAACAAGAAGACATAGTAAAAGTAAAATTATCTAACTTAAAGTTAAATCTAAATGATATGGTTAAAATAGATACCTAAACTTGTCTAAATTATATTTTATGAGAGTATTTCGACCCATCCCCACCTTATCTTAGAAATAAATCAATTTGGAGCTATTAGAAACTGAATATGACTTTATAATAAAATAATATTTTCAGTTTTTCTAAAGGTTCCCCTCTCCTCTCTTATAAAAGGGAACCTCCTCCCTCTCTTCATCACACCACTTTGAGCCTTCAAGCTCGGCCAAACCCTGAACAATTCTCTTATACACATCCCTAGAAACATCCTAGAGGTCCTGGTCTTCTTTAAAAACCAATTTTAGTGCCCTAAGAGAATGTTTAAAGGAGGCACTTCGAGAAAGAGGTAATACCTTCTACCGTTTTCTTCAAGTTCCATTCTTCTTCTACTCCCTCTTCTTTAGTTGTTTCATTATGAAGTAATAACATCAGTATCCCTAATATACTGATATTTTATTGTAAATATGAAACAACCCCATTTCACCTTCTATCCATCCTACAAAAAATGAAATCACCACGCGTGCGTACGTACGGAATATCGTCTCCACGCCGTGGTGTACTCTGTTTTTCCAACACCACCTTACTTGGATGGGTATAATGGTTTAAATAATAAATATACATAGTTATTATAAAATCATATGGATTATGATATATTGTATCATCCACTCCAATTCAATTCAATAATTATATAAATTATATCATCGCTCGTGCGTACGTACGGACTACCGTCTCCACGACGCGATGAGATTCATTCTCCATGTTAACCATTAAAGAATGATTATAAAGTATATATAAGCAATAATAATGAAATATATTACATTATAAAGATACTTGATTTCTGTATATATATATATATATATATATATATATATATATGTATGTATGTCATCTACTTAATTCCATTCAACTCAATAAGGAAACGAAAACAGCGTTCATGCGTACGTACGACCTACCGTCTCCATGAACGGTGTATTTCATTCCATTTATCGATCTATTATATATATGTATATTCTGAATATATATTATATATAAATCATGTTTTATATTCTGGAATTAATTAATCATGATCTAAGTAATCATATGAATAATTACAAATCAAAACACGGAAGAAAAATGAAACGATTTTACCCAAAACGCTCTTTAACATGGAATATACAAAAGAACGGGTAATATAATGTCATTAATGAACCATATATGATATCATAACAATGAATATTATTATGTAATAATTCAATGACATTATTTAAATAATTATAAAGGAGGTTCGGATACGTACGAAGCATATCAGACCTAAGGTAAGGGATAATTATTCCAATCTCATTCTTATCCGAGATTGTTTACTTGTAAGTATTTAATGGGGGTTATGTTTATTATCCATGTCCATATAATCTAAAAATGATTTCATAAAATGGTTACTTTACTTCCATGTATGTTTAAGACATTTTTACCATTTTCTTACTTTTACCACATCGTATGGAAGGAATCTTTCTTTTGTTTACCATATGAGATACTTTTTGACTTTTCCGACAAAAGTACGAGGAGATTGTTATTTTTAACTTATACAGCATGAAAGAATTTTTACGGATTTATAAAGCCTTATTTTCATAAAGCTTCCTCCAAAATATTTCATGACTATTTTCAAAAGAATCCTTTTCTTTTAAAATTGAATTACACTTTGTGAAAAGAAAATGATTTTGAAGAAGAAACGATATTTTCCTCAAGAATTCATTTCAAGTGTTTTATCAAAACCATTTTCCATCTAAGATGACATTATTTCATATGTGTATGTTTCAAGTATAATGTCTCCATGATTTACATGGTTTCACTTTTCATATTATGAAATGAAATCCATTTATTTTATATGGATTATGTGATGATGGGATTATATTTATGAAACCCATTTAATTTGTTGGGTTATTATGAATGATGTATGTTTATTTTGAGGCACAATAAAGAATGATTACATTATGAGATTGGTGGGACCTATATCTCCTTCCAATGCATTGGGTAATGATTTATATCTCATGAGATGGACATGGCTGAAACGGTAAGTTAATCCAGTTTAGTGTTACAGGACTGAAACGAGGAGTGAACTCAATTCAGAAAGGGACTTTGTCCACTAAGATGGTCTTGGAATTAATGCCTTGGATACTATAGAAATCATATCATGTGCTTAATGGTTTCAAAAATTACATGTTTTATTCCCATGAAATTTTATCATGATTGATGTTTTATTATGATCTATGCCTTATGTACTCCCATGTTTATCTCATTTCTCAATATTTTCATGTTTAAACATTATGGCCATGTTTTTAAGTTAAAATGTATATAGTTTGTTTTATTTTATCCATGCTTACCCTTAATGAGCATTTGAGCTCACCGTTTATATGTTTTCTTTTCCCCAAGATTTAAATAAAGGTTTTAGGTAAGAAAACGAAAAGGGGAAGATCTTTATGGGAGATGTTGAAGATCTTTCACCACAATTAGAAGATTACGTTCCGAGTTTCCAAAGACACTAAACTGTTACAGTCCTTGTTTGTCTCCGCAAAAGTAATGTAATTTCCATGTACGTCAAGATTCGTGTTTTTACAGTTGGTATTAGAGGAAAGGTTTAGTCAACCTTCAGAAACTAGGATGCGAAAACGTTAGTGATATCCCTAGAGATATTTCTAAGGTATGTCTAGGGATGTCCCTAAGGATAAGTATACGTATAGGATATAGTCCTAGAACTAAGGTAAAAATCATAGAAGTTAACCTACGATGTTAGATATTGAAGGTACTACCCCTTTACTATGTTGTTTTCCCTAGCATGATTTTTTCCTCTCACGCTATTCTTTTTGGGTTTTAAAAAATGGCTAGAAATTGGAAGATTCACGATAATGGAGGATATGACGGACAATGGAATGATATTATTCATGAGGAACCAAATGAAACTGGATTTGGAAGTCCAAACATCGTTATTATGCCTAATCACCAATCTCATAATATGATCAATAATCTCAACTTTGGTAAGTTTCCTGACTCAGATAATAAGAGAAAGATGGAGTATCATGATGATCATAGAGGAAAGAAAGTTCAATTTCCCTCATGTAAATCATGTGGGAAGAGGCATCAGTGAGATTGTTTCAAAGGAACTGGAAGATGCTTTGGGTGTGGAAAAGAAGGACACAAATCCAGTAAGTGCAAAGGAAAATGTTTAATTAACACCATAGACAAGGATAATTGTATTTCTACAACATCAACAATGGTTAGATGTTTTAAATGTGGAATGTATGGGCATTATGCAAACCAATTCCCTAAGGGAAAATCTCATGAAGAGAATCAGTATGGTCATATGGGTAGTATTTATGTGGATGATGATGAGGAGACTACAAATGATATATGAGCTGAAAGAAGTGTTGAAGCTCAGTCAGTTGTTTAAGAAGGTAGTGGAATGATTGTATGTTTATCAAGAGTTATGTTGTATAGTTAATGGTACTATGGAATAAATAATCATCTAAGGATTGTTACACTATTGTTTTTTCTAAAGTATTTGAATGTATATGTTGAATGGTATAGGTAACCATGGAAGGTTATTCAGATATTTTTGAAAAGTAGATGATATGTGAATAATGAAGGGATAAGAAGATAATGAGATGTTTGATTGTATTCATAAGCTCATGAATGATATAAGGACTAAGTGATATCATGGTTTGAGTATATAAAATTTTGAGGATTTTGGTATGCGGAAAGTGTTAACTTTTAACTGCGTTCATTTTTTCATTAAGGTTCAATGGGTATTCATTCTTCAAGAAAATACATGATTAAGGTATTCACATGTTTGTAATTTGACCAAAAATTTATATCTTATGATATATGGGGGATAAATGATGGAATTCACATGATTGTTATGTGACATTTCAAGTAATCAGTTTCTTTATACTATGTGCTTGGACCGAAGTATTTTAGATAAGACTAAAGATTGGAATGTATTATGTTGGAAATAAGTTAGTATTGTTTAAGGATAGAAATTTTTTCGATATTATTGATGGGATGTTATAGTAATGTAGTTTTAGAAAAAGGACAACCTGCAGGACAGGCGAAATCCCATCACGTCAGACAAGGCTATGGGAATCGAACCCACAACTGAAGTGCGACTGGCCTTTATCTCCTACCACTAGCCTACAGGAAGTCCCTGGTTAGTATAAACTAATTTTATTTTATTAAGTGGTATGATATATGAAGTATAATTCCATTTTTGGAACGATATACAATAGATGGACTTATGTATATAACTGTTTCTAACCTTTTGATTAAGACAGATGGAATGACCCATCATTCTATCACATGATCTGCTAACACTTCACGAATGAAAAATTCAACTTCATTTCTTTAAGAGATGAAGTGGAAATTGTTCAAGGCATGAAAAACAGTGTGATTATGTCATAATAAAGTAAGTATTTCTTCTAATTAAAATTCTTAGAGAAATGATCTTGAAAACCAAACATATTTTCCTAGTTCTCTTATATCTGATGAATCAGATGCTACCTTAGATCATCACAAATTTATGGCTTTGTGATTATTGGTGTTTTCATAGCCATGTTCTCTATCACTCTCCATCAGAACATGATGGTTAGATTTCTCTTCCATATCCATATTTTCACATATGTTCTCCTACGTGGAAAACCAGTGATGAGTTAATTTGGGTAACCGTTACGTTTCATACTTTAGTTTTTAAAGTTATGTTTTGGTATTTCATTTTACGATGTGGGTTTCTATGAATAGTAAACGATTTATAACCCCGATGAATTTTGAGGGTGAAATTCATTTTAAGGGGGGTAGAATGTAACAACCAGAGATTTTATAAGATATATTAGTTTTAATTTCTTTCATATCTTCTGTCGTATGATACACCAAGATTATCTTGTATTATACGCAACATCGTATTAGCTTGTAGTATACGCAACACTATTCTTCGATTTTGTTACACACAATTTCAAGTTCGTTTGATAATAGTCATTCTACACAAAATTGAGTGTATATATATATATATTCAATGTATAAATGAAAAATGGTTGGATTCTGTTATAACGAAACAACAAATGAGTCTTTCACGACACGCAACCCTGACTTGGCTTGCATTACATGCAATCTCGACCTTCCTCGATAGCATGTGTTGTACAGAATACCGGGTTTTACTAAACAACGATATATTATTAAAATATTAATAGAACTAGCTATTATGAAAAGTAATACCCACTTTTTGAAATATTGTAAATTTTATTTTTTAAAACGGACTTCATTTTTGGATTCGGAATATCGAAATTAGCCTAGGGTGAAAATTTGGTATTTTTCTGAAAACGTTCATTTTTTGGTGAATTGTAAAAACACTGGGTTACTATTTAAAAACCGACTTTTATTTAAATAATTATTTATTTTATTTAATTTAATTTTATGTCAAAATTGATACATAATACCTATATATGTTCAAATTAATTCATTGGAGTCATTTTATAATAATTTTAGATATATAAAAATTTTATTGAACTTTTCACCGTCTTTTACCCACCTCCTAGGAGAATTTTCAAATTTACATAAAATATAATTTTACCGCTTCTGTGAATGGAATTTCAAAAATCCGTGAGACACGGTTGATGTTAGTAAGTAAAATGTGGTTCAATGAGATGAAAATAATTTTTGGTGAATAGTAACTTTTTACTTTTTTTTACCACGGTTAAAAGTAAATAGGGTAATTAAGGGTAAAAATGATATTATTATTATCTTAAAACATGTCCTAATTCAATTGTATAAGTGTAATTCGACAAAAAACAACCTTAGGAATAATATATGACCATTTAGGCCCACTTGGATTAGATTAGGACATTTATTGTTAAAGATGGGTTAAAATAGTTAAAATCAAAGTTTAATAACTAAATCATTTTTAATATAGGGTTATACATAAGATAAATTCTACTATAAATATTAATAAGAAATCTAAAAAGATTTCCTAAATAATTATATTTTATTTTTAATTTTTAGACATTAAATAAGTTAATTTAATTATGACACAATGATGATGCAGTAATTATCTTATTAATGAAATATTGACATAATTGATTTTATAAATACCCAAATAAATGTAATTTGAGACTTTTTATGAATTAAAATAATTTTATAGGTTAATAGGACATGTTAGTATTGATTTTATTAACATTATTCTAACTAATATTACTATTAGGATTTTCACAAAAATCAATTACCAAATAGTGTCAAAATTAACATAAAATAGTTTTTAAAACAAATATTATATTATTAATTGTTATTTTATTCCTAAAAATCTAAGGTTCGGCCAAATGACTTAGATAAGGTTATATATATTAATAATAAACAACTTGGGGTTCTTTTGTCTTGTTATAGTATGTTTATTAACATTATAGTGTAAGAAAACAAGAAGACACAGTAAAAGTTGAATTATGTAACTTAAAGTTAAATCTAAATGATAAGGTTAAAATAGATACCTAAACTTGTCTAAATTATATTGGATGAGGGTATTGTGACCCAACCCCACCTTATATTCGAAATAAATCAATTTTGAGCTATTAAAAACTGAATATGACTTTATAATAAAATAATATTTTTAGTTTTTCCCAAAGGTGCCCCTCTCCTCCCTTATAAAAGGGAACCTCCTCCCTCTCTTTCTCACACCACTATGAGCCTTCAAGATCGGCCAACCCCTGCCAAACTCTCTTCTACACTTCCCTAGAAACATAATAGAGGTCCTGGTCTTCTTCAAATACCAATTTTAGTGCCCTAAGAGAAAGTTTAAAGGAGGCACTTCGAGAAAGAGGTAATACCTTTTACCGTTTTCTTCAAGTTCCATTCTTCTTCTAGTCCCTCTTATTTAGTTGTTTCATTATGAAGTAATAACATAAGTATCCCTAATATACTGATATGTTATTATAAATATGAAACAACCCCATTTCACCTTCTATCCATCCTACAGAAAACTAAATCACCTCGCGTGCATACGTACGGAATATTGTCTCCACGTCGTGGTGTAATCTTTTTTTCCAACACCACATTACATGGATGGGTATAATGGTGTAAAGAATAACTATACATAGTTATTATAACATTATACTAATTATGATATATTGTATCATCCACTACAATTCAATTCAATAATTATGGAAACAATATCATTTCTCGTGCGTACTTACGGACTACCGTCTCCACGACGTGATGAGATTCATTCTCCATGTTAACCATTAAAGAATTATTATAAAGTATATATAAGAAATAATTACATATTTGAAATTATAAAGCTACTGGATTGATGTATATATATGTATGTATGTCATCTACTTAATTCCATTCAACTCAATAAGGAAACGAAAACAACGTTCATGCGTACGTACGGCCTACAGTCTCCATGAACGGTGTATTTCTTTCCATTTATCGATCTATTATATATATGTATATTCTGAATATATATTATATATAAATCATGTTTTATATTCTGGAATTAAGTAATCATGATCTAAGTAATCATATGAATAATTACAAGTCAAAACACGGATGACAAATGAAACGATTTTACCCAAAAAGCTCTTTAATAAGGAATTTACAAAAGAACGGGTAATATAAAGTCATAAATGAACCGTATATGATATCATAACAGTGAAGATGATTATATAATAATACAATGACATTATTTAAATCATTATACAGGAGTTTCGGATACATACGAAGCATATCAGACCTAAGGTAAGGGATAATTATTCCAATCTCATTCTTATCCGAGATTGTTTACTCGTAAGTATTTACTGGGGTTATGTTTATTATCCATGTCCATATTCTCTCAAAATGTTTTCATAAAATGTTTACTTTACTTACATGTATGTTTATGACATTTTTACCCTTTTATTACTTTTACCACATCGTATGGAAGGAATCTTTCTTTTGTTTACCATACGAGGTACTTTTTGACTTTTCCGACAAAAGTACGAGGACATTGTTATTTTTAACTTATACGGCATGAAAGGATTTTTACAGTTTTATAAAAACTTATTTTCCTGAAGCTTCCTCCAAAATATTTCATGACTATTTTCAACAAAATCCTTTTATTTTAAAATTTCATAAAATTTTGTGAAAAGAAAATGATTTTGAAGAAGAAAGGATATTTTCCTCAAGAATTCATTTCAAGTGTTTTATCAAACCCATTTTCCATCTAAGATGACATTATTTCATATGTATCTATTTCAAGTATAATGTCTCTATGATTTATATGTTTTCACTTTTCTTATTATGAAAGGATGTCCATTTTTTAATATGGATTATTTGATGATGGGATTATGTTTATGAAACCCATTTTATTTGTTGGGTTATTATGAATGATGTGTGTTTATTTTGTGGCACAAGTAAGAATGATTTCATTATGAGATTGGTGGGACCTATATCTCCCTCTAATGCGTTGGGTAAAGATTTATATCTCATTAGATAGACATAGATGGAATCGTAAGTTAATCTGGTTCAGTTTTACAGGACTGAAACGAGGACGGAACTCGATTCAGAAAGAGACTTTGTCCACTAAGATGGTCTTGGAAGCAATTCCTTGGCTACTATGGAAATCATATCATGTGCTTAATGGTTTCCACAATTACATGTTTTATTCCCATGCTATTTTATCATGATTGGTGTTCCATTATGATCTATGCCTTATGTACTCCCATGTTTTATCTCATTGCTCATGATTTTCATTTTTAAACATTATGGTCATGTTTTTAAGTTCAAATGTATATGGTTTGTTTTATTTTATCCATGCTTAACCTTACTAAGCATTTGAGATCACCCTTTATATGTTTTCTTTTCCCCCAGATTTAAAGAAATTTTTTAGGTAATAAAACCAAAAGGGGAAGATCTTTATGGGAGATGTTGAAGATCTTTCACCACGATTAGAAGATTACGTTCTGAGTTTCCAAGGACACTAAACTGTTACGGTCCTTGTGTGTATGTTTTTGTTATGTATTAAGTATTATGCAGAAGTAATGTAATGTCCATGTACACCAATCTTCAGGTCTCTACATACACGCTGGGGAAAGTGGAGATCCAAGCAGATATCCAAGAATGAGGGAAGAAGAGGCAGGGGTGTCTGAAGCTCATACTCTACTCCAAGGAAGAAATGATTGAAAATAACCTCCGACCCAACGCCTCAGATGAGGACATTTTAAGAATTTATGAAATAACGCTTAAAGTTGATGCCTCCATAGAGAAATAAGTGTGGACAGACAAGCAAGACTGGATCATTGCCCGAGGTTTTAACCAATCCAAAATCACCTTGGAGGAATTCATTCAAACTATGGATAGAATGGTGACTCACCTTGAAGATCTTATCAGCGTGGATCCAGACTCCCAGGTTAGTACTTTACACTAGGAATTATATAGAGTGTTTGATTTAAATAATCTTAGCCTTGTTTTTAATCACTTTGTGATTTCTTTCAGTGCGTAGTGATTTCTATTTTGCGAACTATGGTTTCCCACTTTCCCTTAAAGTGGTTTAATAATAAAAAAAATATATTTGGTGGAGGAAAATAGAGAACAAGATCTGGAAACAAAACCTAGATCCAAGATCAAACATATTAAGACCTATGAAAACCTATATCTAAAACCAAAAAATATATAGGAAAAAATTACTTTATAATATGAGATGAATATGGTAGATAGGTAGGAAACTAGTTAGGAATAGATCACATACCAGGAGAGGTGAAGATCTGTCAGTCAGATCTTTGATTCCTCAATAATGGAGTTCAAAATTCCTTGGAAGCCATCTAGGATCTTATAAAAAAGATATATAATGAGTTAGGTCTAATAGGGTAAAATGGGGGGGTGATAGTTAGGTGGTTTTGGAATTTTAACAAAATAGGGAAAATAACTATGCATGAACGGTTTCTTTGGAAAGGGAGCATGGTTTACCAAACCACGCACCTTAACTATGTACCTTATCTTAGAGGGAGCATGATTACTATTATGAGGGAGAAAAGTTTTAGAAACCATATTCCAACTATGAAATCTTCCCTTAGTTAAGGGTTTCATGGTTTTCGAGTGGTAGGTACGAGGTTTGGAAAGATCATGTGCCAACCATGCACTACCCCTTTTCCTAAAATTCTAAATTTTCACCCAAAACACCATGAATCAAAAACCCAAACAATACATATCAAAACAAGGTTAAAATATTTCTTGTAAATGAGCATAAGACATCTCCAAAAAAGTTTGGGATTTAACACTTCTTCTTTATTCAATAATGATTAAATCTTTATTGTCGTACATTTATTTTTTCATATATTATTTAGAGTATTTGATGAAATGGATCTCTAATAAGAAATATATGAATCTTATTCAAGTATACACTAGATAATTTATTTAGAATAGATACAAAAAACACATGAAATCTAAAAAATTATAGAGTCTAATCAAGATGAACTTTACCTCTGATACCACATGTTAGAATTAGTTGGGTATGACCAATACTAAGGGTGAAAAAAATCTGCAAATTATTAACAAATTTAATCATTTATCAGTATTTAGATTTTTACATATTTAGTGAATGGATATCACTCGCTTATCTCTCAATTTTTTGACATGGAATTACATAGAATGGAAATCACAATAAGAAGAAACATTGTGATTTGTTAACAATATTCAACTCCACTGTGAATAACTACTTCTTTAATGTATGATGATTGTCATACCACTATCACACAACTCATATTTTATTAGGAAGAGAAGATAAAGAAAGTTTATTTACTTGGAATGATAATATTGGAACCAAATAGGTATAATTTTACAAAACTGTCATTTATTTAAGTCTCTCCCATTATCAAAATCTTTCATTATTCAATATAGTATTTGGCATACTCCTTATTAAGTATGATCAGAAATAAATATCAAACATTTCTTGATAATACAATTTTGATCAACTTATTCAACAGAAAACCATCTCGAGGGATACCTTAGAAATATTATGATCTTATAATATATGAATTTTATAAGATGGAATCATCATCTTTATTCGATGATAAATATAATTCATACAATCTGAATCAAATTTTAAATCTTCTTTTGTTTTTCTTCATAAATACAATTGGATTGAACTATAAAAAATTGTTGCATATCCTTTTATTCTTCAAAATACAATATCTTCAAGTATGTTATGGGGTTATTTCTCTATAACTCTTAGAATATGTAAAATAATAATAGGTCATAATCAATACCTTTTCATTATTATTCTTATTATCAATTTATATTCACCATACTACAAGAATATTATTTTCACATATCATAAGAATTTAAAACCTCCATTATTTTTGGTCTTCAATCTCATTAAAAAATAATCACAAATAATTTTATTTAAATTCAATTGATGATTATTAATATATCTCCCATATGATTTCATAATTAATCATAGACCATATTTCATATTTAAACCTCTATAACTCCACATGTATTAAATTATTTTAATTTCATGAAGACATGTAGTGAACATATCATGGCCATGGATCTTCATGTTATGGTGCTACTATCCCACAATATCATCCTCATCATACACTACTTCATGGAAATATATTCATTGTGTGACTCCCTTTAGAATGGAATAACCTTCTTTGGTCAGAGATTATCCATACACAACTTCACATCGTGGTTCTTCTCTCCACAACATAAATCTATAAGTGTATATTGATCAAATTATAACAAATTTGTAATAATTTTCTTTTTTTCATTTATTTTTATGACATTTAATCATGATATTTATTCTTTAAAATCATTATATAATCATTCTAATTTGTCATTATTCAAGATATATTGTTGTCGAAACTTCATATTTTTATTAAAATTAAAAATAATTTATAATTTAATAAATATACTACATATTATTTTATCCTCATCCCATTTATACATTTATATAATTATATAAACATAATATAATATATATTATATTAAAATTTTATGAATCCAGACATTTTATAAAAAAAATCCATTATAATAAAAAATGTTATGTATGCAGGGTAAAGCTTAGGACATTGTTAATTCTTAAATTTAGAGGAAAATATCTCACATATCAAAAAAATATATTTTATATATTAACCAAACCATTTATAAATTTTAGCAGTATCAAAAAATATGTTACATATCTCACTAATTCTTCTCTCTCTTCTAATTTTCTAATCAATAAATGATCATGCATATTGAAACCTTTTCCATATTATCAGGATTTGATGTAGATATTTATGTTTTATATAAAAGGAAAACTCAACATTTAATTATTGTCATTTGATCTCTAGAAAATTATCATATGTATTTAATGAGATGATATTATATATAAATCCCATTATAAATTTACAGTATTCGATCACATAATTAAAAATTTATCTAGTAACCCCAGAACGTATTTTATCCTATATAGGTCAGTATTAATAGATCAAAATCAAATAAAAACATTATATGTGATTTATAAAATCATTAGAATGATTCATAATTTATACATCCTTATTCCAAAGGCTTGTACTACATGAATACTCATTTTTTAGTGTATTAAGAAAACTTCACCACCTCAACACATATTTTTCCAACATTATCTGAGTATATTTTCAAATAATATTTTACTCTTTAAGCATGATATACATAAGGATGGAACGCTTCAAAAACACCTTCACCACAGATATATAATATTAGATGGTGTTAATATTTCATTAAACTTACTAATTTTTTATTTCTCAAAAAAAATAAAATCTACAATATTATATAAATAAATTATATAGGATTTCAAGATGTATTAACATTCAATCCAAAAATATACTCTTCGTCTATAGCTTTTCCAACCAAATAGAATCATCATGAAATATTGGTAGTAATTTAATCAAACATACTTTACTTACGAATGGATCTCTAAGATACTCTATAATCATATAAACAATATTCCATATTCTTTACCATAATTTAAATAACTAACTTCCACATTTCAAGGTTCATCTCCAAAATACTTTTCTTCAAACCATAAAATAATTATAGATATTTACTTGGGAATTTCCCCTAAAATATTCACCAACATTCTTATGAACTTCATGATTAATATGTGATATTCTATTCCAAGATATATTGACATATTATATATAAAATTTAAGCTCATTGAACCTTATTAACAATAAATATAATAAAACACAATGTGGGTTCAATAAGAAGCAGTTCATGGAATTAAAATAAGTGATTCAACCGGAATATCAATGATGGAAGAAAACATGAAATTACTGAATAATTATTCTATGTATTATTATTATTATTATTTATAATCATGTTCTAATAATATGTGTGTGTGTGTGTGAGTGATAGATTTTACAACATCTAAAGCAATGTGGTACAATCTTGTTAATACTTATGATGGTGATATAAAAACTATGGAAAGGTTTTTGGTTCTTTAAAATATATTATATTACATAAAGATGAGTTCAAGTGAGAATATTTATAATCACATTAATAGTATAATGTAAGTAGTTGGATATATTCAAGGACATTTTCATGAGTTTAATGATGATTATTTAATGATAAAATCACATATAAAATTTTAATGAAGCTATAAGGATCTTTAGAACATTCATCTAATGAATTTTCATTTAAATACATTGATAATTAAGTGACCCAATATATCAAAATTGAATAAGATGTAGTTGACTATTTCTTATATATTGTGTAATAGAATTTTAGGAGAGTTAAAGGAATATATGAGTGAAATTTACTAATGAAATCATTCAATTGTATATATATTGAGCATATTGAAACTAGGTGTCAAAAAAATTGATATAGAGGAAAGAAATTTTAAATTCTCACAAAAGTAAAGGAAGAAGTTCTCACCTTGAAGGAACATTAATTTAGGAAGATAAATTTGGAATAAATTTTAGAGAAAGGTGTTTTAATATATATTAGAAGATAATAATGAGTAAGATCATTTATAATTTGTGAAATATGAGTTTATCACCAACCTAAAGATGTTATGATGGATTTTTCTAAGAAATCTAAAGTTAAATTAGATGATTATGATTAATTGGGTGGTGTTATTGATCTTAATATGGATGTGGAAGTGTATCCCTGTGATATTTATTTTTAAATAAATTATAATAGAAACATTATAGGATTAATAAATTAATTATAATTTTATAATAATGATCTTGAAGAATAATTTGACTATATAGAGATAGTTTTGGAAAAGTGTGAAAAAATTAAATTAAAACCTAAAGAAGCATTGTCATATTGGTTGATTATTGATTAAAAAATAGTTCTTTGATGATCATAATACTTCCTTTTGTGTGTGAGATAAGATTTTTGGAATATTAAAATAAGAATACATATCTTTGAGAAAAATGATATAGTCTAAAATAATTAAATATGTCTCAAATAAAAATATGTAGTTTGGGATGGTTTTAGAATAAATATTGAAGTAAAATTTTGAGTGAGACATAAGATATTTTAAAGAATTCTTATGTTCTCAAAGACCTCATTAAATGGTTAAATTTGGTCTTATATATTATGATAAAACATAAAAATAAGAGACAACATGTGTGAAGAAGAAAACAAAAAAATGAAAATACAAAGTTCTCAATAACCAAGAACATAAAAAAAATTAGAGTCATTAAAACTAATTAATTTTTGTAGAGATACAAATAACAATATTTTCATATGGTTAAGTACTAATATTATGGCTTCTAGGATCATAAAATGTATTATTATGGTGAAGATAAAATAAAATTTGTAGGAGAGTCAACTGGAAGCCAACAGATGAGAAAAAAACATATCCTTTATATCAATAAAGAAATTCATTCTATCGATATTATTCCAAAAGATATTACTTTAGGCATAAATATTTCAATTATAGGAAAATTAGTGTATTTTTTAAAATGTAATGGAAAAATATTAGAAGAAATAAAATTTCATTCAATTCATTAAGAAACCTATTTTACCTATTTGAGGAAGAGAAATATGATCTGGTTTCTTGTGTCAAAGAATATTAAAGGATACTAAAATATTCTTTAACTCAATTTGTAATTTTAAGGAAATAGAGTAAGTTATAGATAAATGATAAATATATTGTCTCTAATATATATTTTAAGTATATAAATAATGATAATAAATGGATTTTTAATGGTTGGTGTTCATCCCACCTGATAGGTAACATAAATCTACTCTAGAATGTGAAATAAATAGTTTGATTGATAGAGATGAATTGAAAAATATTAATTTTGTATATATTGATGGACTTAGACATAACATATTGATTTTGATTATGTTATGTGACTCAGATATGAAAATAAAAATTGATTGTAAAGGCTATAATATCAAAAAAAATCTATAAATTATTTTAAGTAAGGAAGGACAACTAATGGGAACTAATATCATGTGGAAAAGATAAGTAACACTTTTCTCCTTATTACAGAAGAGGAAAATAGTTCAGGGAATTGAAGGGTTTGTATCATTTATCTATAGAGTATAAATAATCTATAAAGTTTGTATGATACTATTTACATTCCCTCATTAAAGGGTAACAAAGAAAAGTTTTTCAATTCTTGTTTGTAGGGATAAATTTTTTGAAACCCTTACCATTCAAATAAGTACTGAGAAACAAATCATCTAAATCTTGTTACATGAATGTATATCATTCAATAAATTTGGTAGGAACTTATTTTGAGAAATACATCATTCAATTTTTTTTATTACTACAATAGTATTAGATTTTTTATCTTTATGTAATAAAATAAAGATGTTTTGGACTTTGTCAAAATATTCCAAATAAGAGTAGAAAATAAAACTGAGATGGTAGTAAAGATTTAGTGATCAGATAATCTAATTGAATATACTTCCATGTAAATTGGAATTTTTTCAGAGAAACATAGAATAAAGCATCACGTTTTAGAGGGAGTAACTCCTTAATAGAATGATGTTATGGAAAGGAGGAATGATATAGTAAATAACACAATAAATATGTTTCTTATATAAAGTAGTATCTCTCTCTGTTATTATAAATTATTTGTAAATGTGGTTTTTCATACTTAAAATGGATTATTTCACAGTTTTAGTGAATAGAATATTATATATGAAATTTTTGATTGTAGTAAACCGTCATTGAAGTACCTCAAAGTATCAAAAATAATATATTTCATTCTAAATAAAGAGAGAATCCTATAAAATATAGTGATTATATATATAAAGGAATATTTTAGTCTATTACTCAAAGAGGAAATCCTATAAATGTTTTAATAAATGGATTATAAAATATTTTAAAGTAATGATGTGAATTTTATTGAACATGAATAAAATGAGTCTTATGATAATTTAATTCCAAGAAAAGTGAATAAATATTAAGCATATATAATTAAGGATTTAAGAAAATCACAAAATACTTCAATTTAAAATGATTAATATATTGAATTATAGAAATAAAATAGTGAATATGGGAATAAATATATGACTTAAATAAAAATAAGATGAGTTTGATCTGATTTATGGAACATTATTGGAGACAAATAAGCTCCAACATAGAAATATAGGATGAGATTATTGAAGAACACATATCTATTATCAGATGTAGAACTTATTCTATTTGATAATGTAAGAAAGGTGGATTCATGGGTGAAATACATGAATGATGAGATGAGTTAAATGGATATGAAACAATATTATGATCTTGTATATAGACCTAGAAATAATAATATGATTGTTAAAAAATGGGTCTTAAAAAAAATTCTTGATGAACATAGAAAAGTTCTCAAAAGTAAATTGAGGTAGTTTTGTAAAGGATACTCATAGGTTAAATGGGCTTATCTTGAGAAAAAAATCTCTAGTGCTAATAATTTAATCCATAAGATTTTTTTTGGTAGTTTCAATTCAAGAGAAGTTCAAAATTTAACCAATAAATGTGAAAAAAATGTTTATAATTGGTGAATTTAATGAATAAGTTCATATCTAAAAAAAATTATGATTTATTAATGTTGATAACGATTCAATGGTTTAAAGATTTAAAAATGAGTTATATAGACTAAAGTAAGAACCTGATGTTTAGTATTTATCGATGGAATCTTATATGATAAATTTGGAGATCAATAGATGAGGGTTTTTACAAAGTCTATATATGAAAGTATTATATGGGGAGTAGTTCATAGTGATAGTATATATAGTTTACATAATATTTTTTGGAAATAAGTATAATTATATTGAGAGGTTTACAAATATGATGCTTTCATAATTTTATATTTCTATGGTTAGAGAGATAATTTACTTTCTTAGGTTACAAGTTCTTTGAAAGGAAGGAAGCATATTGATATCATAGGTGATGTATACAAGATAAGTGTTGAATAAATTTTGAATTGAATAATTCAAAATATTTTTCAGTCCAATAGAATTTGGAATTAAACTTATAATGCATTTGAGCTTTGAGGGATTACAATCAATATTTAATAGAATATTATATGAAGGTTTAATTTATATTATAGTAACGATTCATGATATTTTATTTTCTGTATTATTTAATGAAAAAAATTAGAGTTTTATAAAGATATATTATCTCTTGAAAGTGAATAATATAATGTGGTATATTCAGGTAACATTGAGTTATGGTTTAATTTTAAGGGATAAAGAATATTTTAATTTGATGTCCTATTATAATACTAACTCAACTGGTAATATTGTGAATCAAAAATACATAAGTGTAGTATATTTATTAAAAAGAATAAAATTTATTAACTATCTAATTAAAGTGATAAACTATGCATTCTTAAGTATAATAAAGTCACAATATATTTCATCTACAAAAGTTTCTAAACAATTTATGTGAATAATAAAAAAATTGATAAAACATGGTTATATGATGAAAAAGATGATATAAATTAAATGTGACAATAATATTTATATTTAGTAAATAAATAATCTAGTTATACACACTCTCATAAATAATATTTATATCTAACCTCATTTTATAATAGATAATTTAGAGCATAAAATTATGATAAAAGATGTTTTTGGAACCCATAACCAATAAGAATATATATTTAGTAAACCATTGTATTCACTTTTGTTTAATAAATATTATTTGAACCTTGTAGTTTAACCAATTCCCTCAAAATAAAGATGTTTAAATATTACCTCTCCTTATTGGTTATAATGATTCACTTGTAAATTTTCTATCTCTTCTATTGGATGTCTTTTCCCTTGAATCTTTCGATGTTCATGTGCTAGATTGATGGTATGCCACTATTTATTTCTCCTCGCTTTCATTTCTCACTATATTTAGTGTTTTGAAACTATTTTTTTCATAGATTCATGGATAAACCCATTTGATTTAGTAGTATTTTAGTTTTATGTTTAATATAAATCTATGAGAAATGATGATCTTATATTTGGTAGTATGAATTGGATTCAATATTTTGATTAAGGTACTTAGATATTCACTCATTATATTATGTTCCAAAATCACCAGAGATTTTATTTCTATGTTTATGTTAATTATATTATGTATTTAAAAAAAATTATTGGTGGTTTGTGGATTTTTATTGTTTAAAAATTTGTTTTGAAATGTGTGATTTTGGTGGAATAAGACTGATGGATTTTATATTTCTTTTGTAGATTCGGATGAATTAAGTAAATTAGAAAGTTTCATTAAAAATGATTGGTTTACTGAATGATTAATTTTAATTTATTTTTCATTTATTTAAATATACATTGAGTTGTATAAGTGTAGTTTTTTTATGTTTATGTGCATTTAGTTTAATGGTTGATGATATTTTTGTTGGTGTGGATTTGGTTTCAAGGTAAATATTATTTTTGTTTATGTAATGAGATGTATAGTTTATCTAATTCTGCGTGCACTGGGTTTCTTGGTAGATGATACTTTTCTTTGTTTATTGATTTTCATGGTTGATTTTATATGGTGTGCATTGGGTTTCAAGGGGGATGCTGTTGTGGTTTCTGAATTGAGTTTCATGAGGGATGATGTTATTTTGGTTTGGTCTTGAGTTTCATATGATTTTATTTTTTATGTTTATATTATTTATTAATTTAATTGATGGATTTTACATGAGTTTGGTAAACTCCCACTTGGGTGTGTGGTCTTTACTAATAATGGTAAGGTGATGTGGTGGTAAACTCCCTCCTTGGAATGGGGACCTTGTCGGAAGAGACAAGGTGAGAATTAGGGATAGTTAGTCCACTTGTGAGTTGGTGATACCCTTTATTGGAATTTACTCATAGTCTATGGGTTCCAATGATTTTTTGTTATTCAAACTGGTGTTTGGGTTATTTTATTGGGATTTTGTTATTTTTGTTTGTATGATTTGGATTATTGGAGGCATGATTTTGTTAATAGTGTTCATTTTTAGTGTAATTTATTGATATTACTTGGTTTATTGTAAGATTACTAATTGTGTATGTTCTTTAAAATGGTTATATAATTTGGGAAGGATTTATAAAATGTATTTATACTTTGTTTAAATTTCACATGAATGGGGTAAATGGGTAGATTTGGGGAAATCATACATTTTCTTGTACATTCCCCTTGCATGGACATCATAGTGCATATATAGATGATTTTGAATGAGGTTCATATTACCAGATATTGCTTCATGGGATGGAACAAAGTAGTTGTGGTGGTATATTGGAGACTAGTGGTGGATTTTTTGTGTCATTGATAATGGTGGGATGGTGGATGTCCATGATTATACTTGTATCTGGATGGTTTTGTTATTTTATTATTGTACTTACGTATTATGGTTGTATACATTAAATTAATTTTATCCACTATGTATTTTATTTTAGTTATGTGGTGGTGATTTTATAGGTTATTACACCATTCCACGAACTTTGTGTTGTTGGGTGTATGTTATATATAAAACCTTTGTCAATTAGGGGATGGAGCTAAGGGAAAATTAATAGTCTATTTTTTCTTGGGGTGGGGTCTGGACATCCAAAATAGGATGAGATATTACAAATAGTATCAGATTAGTTCCATTAGGGTCTAATAGGCTTGTAGATAAGATGTTTTAGAACTCTAAATATAAACATTAAAACTTCACAATCACCATATTTATAGTGAAACCTAAGTTTCCAAGGGAGTTTTGGAATTTTAGGTGTTGGTTAACCTAGAAATAGTTGGTTTGGTTTGGTTTTTCCCAGTTAAATTTTTTTATAGATAGTATACTGATATGGGATTTGTGTCTCATAGATCAAGTATTACCATGATTGGAATTCAATATAATATGGTTGGTTTCATCTAATTGTTGTTTTGTTTTTTCGGAAAATGGTTTTTAAACACATTAAATAGAAGGGTTATTCCTTTAGTAGGGGGAATTTTGAAAATTAAAGCCTTTTATATATAGTATTGGTCATTGTGTTTCCCTAATAATATGCTGAACAAAAGTATGATCACTGTAATTATATTTTAGTAAATTTGAAATTAAGGTACAAAAATTTGGAAATGGTTTTGGATTTATGAATTCATTAAAAAGAATTGATATGGGTGTATA
Source organism: Viscum album (assembly GCA_963277665.1). Classification (NCBI taxonomy): domain Eukaryota; kingdom Viridiplantae; phylum Streptophyta; class Magnoliopsida; order Santalales; family Viscaceae; genus Viscum; species Viscum album. The sequence continues at coordinate 982,677,253 of OY728126.1, forward strand.
TTTCACTATAGATTCTCTTGATGCCTGTTATTGAGTCTTTGTTTTTTTGTTAGGATTCTATTGATTGAAATTGACATTGAGTAATTTAATAGTCAAAAGAATACTATATAGAAAAGGATAAATAATTTTTTGGGTGGTAACCTAATTAGATCAATGTTATAAGTTCACTTTATAGTATAGAAATTATTGATTAGGTAATTTTTTTATTAAAACATGTTAAGTTTCATTTTGGTTTGGTGAAAAAAAATTTATTTTAAAAATTATAAATAATGTTTTGAGAAGAAATTATTTTACAGAAAAATGTTTTCACATTGTGTTAATAATTGAAAGTGTAAATGATAATTTCATATTGAGACTTTCTATTTTAACAATGGTTCAGTAAATAAAATAGTTACACTTTTTCAAAGGTGTTTCAAACTTGAAAATCCTATTGAGGGTTTGGATTGGATAATTAAAAAATGTTTAGTAGTTTAACTTAGTTTTCAAATAATGAAAAAATTTGGATTTTATGAGTGTTTTGGGTCATGGTGGGTTCGAAGAATGGGAAAGATGCACGGTATTTTGGAAAAAGGGTGATTTATATGGTTTTAGATCATTTGAAATAGTTTTGAAAATAAAATAATTTTCTTATGTGGTGAAATTTATTTTTCTTCCAAAATGGTCAGGGTAACACATTTTGATTTTCAAAAGAAACGTTTGCCCCAAAATTATTAAGTAAAATAAGTTGACTTTTGAATAGTTTCAAGTAAATTATAATTGTTTTGAAAAATTTGATAGGATACCATGTTTTAATTTTTGATATTTTTTAATGCTAACAAATGTAGGGTAAAACCTGTGGTGTGGGTTTATTTATATACTGGTATGGATTTTAAAACTATATTTTGTTAAAATGTGTCAACATAGGTTATTTTTTTGAAAATTTGAGAATTAGTTTTTTAAATATTTAAAGGTTTTTATAATAATTTATTATATTAAACAATATATTAAAATTGTTTCATATTGGTTTCATGAATTTATGAGCCTTGGTTTTGAGAAATATTTAGAATTTTTAAAAAGTGTTGAAGACAGTTTTGGAATATGTGTTTTTTTTTTGAAAAATTATTGTTTTACATACAAAAAATGGATTTTTTATTAATATAGTAAACATCCATGATTTTTATGGTTGACTAAAATATAGTAATGTAGTTTGGAAGTAATTTCATGTTAGAAATACCATTATTGGATTGATATATTGATAGCCCAAGGTAGAGTAGGTTTTATCTTTGGTTGGATGTTAATGGTGGGTATCCTAGCTTAAGATAGATATGTTTTTCTCCTTGGTACGATCTTGATGTAAGGTTATTTAGTTGGGAGTAGAGTGGATTTGACTCATTGAGCTTCTTGTGTGTGAGTACACCTAGGGATATAGGGGGTTTTAGGGTGTATTAATGAGTGATGAACTAGGATTGTTTTGTCAGTTCTTTTTGGAATAGATTTTATCTTATGAATTAATGCATTATGTTGTTTTTATTTAGGTCCCATTTGGGAGGGGTGGAAAATACCATCTTATTGGGATATTAATTAAAATAAGTTAATCCCCTATGTACAATAGTAATTTAGAAACATATTTTTATCTCAAGGGGATATGGATATTGTATTCACTACTCTTACACTTATAATTTTTTTTCATCTTATATTTTTAAATTAAAAAAAAAATTAAGAGTGTTCTAGTTTTTGATTTTATGAAATTAAAAAGAAAGAAGTAAAAAAAAACAAAAAGAGTTAGTAGGAATGGTAGATGGTCCTAGGGTGAATTCTAATGTGTTCTATCATTATTTACATTGGTTATAAATCATCATATCTAATAAGGGGACTCAGTAATATTTATCTAATTATCCTACATTTTATTAGTATATACGAGAATAACAATATGATAGAGAGACCTTATATATATAATTAACACATTTTCTCTTCTTGGTGGGTTGGAAAGAATATTCCTCGATCTAGAGTATAAATCTACTCAAACACCTATCAACAACCATACATTGTTAATCCTCTGAAACTAAATAACACAAATCATATGAAGTGTTATTTAGTTAAAGGGATAATATAAAGATAAACAAAAAAATGCAGAAATGTTGATGAAAAATGGAGTGATGATATCATCCCTTATTCCTTACTTCCAAATCTACACTATAGTCATTGAAATAAATTGGTAAATTTGAAGGATTAAATCCAATAATTCCCATGGTGAATTCCTTAGGGAATCCTATAATGGTATATCACTTTATAATAATGAATAAATAGACCATAGGTAGTTTATATAGGTTAAGAAACAAAAAAAACTGATGGAAATAGAGGTTCATAACAAAGATTAAAGGATACTAAAATTATATTAAAAATATATGAAATATTATAGAGTTATTAAATAAAAATCTCAGTGGGGAGTTTTTATATAGATCCCTTAGTGGTAAATATTATTAATGGTAACAACATATTCTTCTTTAACCTATCAAAATTTAGTACAGTGGGATCTCATGATACCTTATTCTTCAAGTGGCTCCCATGTGTATAAACAGAGGGTATATATTCTTCAATTGGATATCTTATTATTGTTATAATTGTTTGGGAATCATGCCACATCCACTTTATTCTTCCTCTACTTGATGAATCACATGTGAAACACTTGGTGTGAATTTTATCAATTTTTCCAAACTAGATAAATGATTTTGTAGTCACAACCTTTTTTGTTTTTAGAATTTTCATATTTAATTTACATTTTCCCTAGAAATATTAAAACCTCACTATGTCCAGTCATTTCACAAGATTTTACCATATTAAATATCATATTTTATAAATTTTTCAATATAAAATATGTTAAAGATTGGGATTCTAGGGAAATATAATATTCATGGTCCTTTATCTTTCTAAAAATGTTAAGTATTTACACAATAGTGAAAAAATATTACATATATCACTTATACTAAATTACAAAGTCAAAAAATATATGTATCTCTATCATAATATCAAGTTTATCATACATACCAACCTTCCTCTGAAAAATATTTTACACATCGAGGATTCCGCTTAAAATATTATGTATTAGTTATACCCTTCAAAAACAGCATGTATCATATTTCTCCTAAATAATATATTACCAAATTCCTTCCATTGGAAAAATACCTTAAATTTCAACTATATCATCAAATGGAAAAGGGAAAAAATCATACACATATCTTTACCGGACTTAAATAGTTTAAATATCTTTTTTACATTGGAAAAAAATATGCATCACTTATTTGGAAGATTTTCAAATTTTCCAAAACTTAGTATGTTAGGTATCACTCCTCTAATAGAGAAAATGATATATACCCTGATACATTTTTAATTTTCCATTTCTTCTTAGAATTTATATATAATCAAAATCACCAAATTAGTGTTTCATTTTGATATTACCTAGGGAATTATTATTGGATTTAATTTTTTCAACCATGTCTAAGAATCAATGGAGGTTTCTAATATATTATTGAAACTATTTGAGAATTTTATTGAGGTGATTTTAGGTATCTTCATGTAAATTAAATTGATTCATTGATTATATGAAAAAATGTGGAATTATAAAGTTGAGACTGAACATTTTTAAAATTAATTACTTTATTATAGTTTGTGATACTTCATATGATTTAGATTCAAGTTTGGAAGAGTAATATAATACATTATAAGAGTAAAGTTAGAGTTTAGAAGAGAACAAAAAAATCAAAAGAGTAGTTGACAATTAAGAATAGTAAATTTATAGTTTGAAATAATTATAATAGACTTCATATATGTATCATGGAACTTTAGAATTATAGTATTTGACTTAGTAAAGGTACTATGAGAATTTATAAAATTATTTATAGTATTCACAATAGTATTCATGATACTTTATAAGAGTAATACTAAGGCCAAAATTTTGTAAAATTTTGATAATTCAAGAATTTTGAAAATAAAAAATTCTCATACATGAATATTCAATGGGAATTAAAAATATATTTACAATAGTTATAATATTCACTGATTAAAACATCACCATTAATATTTTAATTCAAGTTATTTGTGTACTGACCTTAGCCCTAGTATCTTAGAGCTTTTTCCTACTTTATTATATTGGAATAAGATATAAGGAATAACATCCCAAAGAACCAAATAGTATAATTTTCTTGGTAAATTAAATGCATACATGATACCCATTATACATAGGGATATAAAATACAAATAATAAAAATGGAAAAAAACATGTCATCCTTGAACTCATTCCAAAAACTCTTCCTCATATACTAAACAAAGGAAACAAAATAAGTGTTATCTCAAATGCTCAGTAAATGTTTAGTTTAGTTTAATATATCATGAATAAATATCAATAATAAAAATATAATGTTAAATAAATAATAAAATATTAAATTTAAATAACTTAAATATCATGGGAATATAAGGAAAAATAATATGGCAAGATAAATAATTGAAAAGGCATGTCATTTAATTAATAAACTAAGAATGAAATACATCCATAGATAATATAATAATGAAATTATCATGGATAATAATAATAACTTATTTCTAAATTAATGAAATGAAAAATTATTATACACCATGTAACCTAGACACATAAAAACTTTACCATCAAGATCTATCCTCGAGATAGTTTAAAACAACTTGGAAAAAAACCCATCTAATATAGCCAACTGATTCGTCTCATGAGAATATTGAGGCATCTAGGGGATATCTTCAACTAGGTCCCACCCATTTCTTTAAAATTAAAACAATTCCTCATATATTGAATAATAAATTTAATTCATAAACAATTTTCCTTATTATCAAGTATTTGTATTGTGTAAAGGATACCGATTTATTAATTTTTCCCCAGTTGATAACATTCATGGTGAAAACCGTATGTAAAAATAGTATATGGTTTAGTAAATAATCATAACCATCACATATAAAAATTTAAATTTAATAGAAATATATTTTTTAATAGAAAATGATCATAAAAAAGGGATTGTTTCAATAGAAAGTTAATAATCACCAAAGGAAGTGATATTATACAACGACTTTTACCACTTGTTAATCTTCATGTAAAATACCCTTAGATGAAATAATTCAAATTGAAGCATAAAATACCATTATTTATGAATTAATCATTAAATTACATATCAAGGGCCTGTATTTACACTATATAAAATAAATTATGTTCATAAAATTACAATATGTCTCAATAATGGGAAATTGAGAAGAAGTTCTTTAACTTGAGTCTGGAACATCACATTATTCCATTATATTCATTAATAATAAACTTAAATTAATTATTTAATTTATTAAGAATAATTTTAAAGATTATTAATCCTTTTATTTCACTCATTACAATGTTATATATGATTTCCTTATGAATTTATGTTTATGTCAGTTGTTTTAATGATATTTGACTTCTATGTCAAAAAAGACTTCGGAATTTGACTATTGGTATAAAAGGTCATTATTCAAAAATCTATATAAAAATAATAAGGACATAATAATAAAATTTATTCATAAATTATAATTATATAACCAATCATTAGTTATGGTTTTGATAAATTATATACATTACGATCATCGAGATAGTAGTTCATACGTAAGCAAGAGTATTGTTTTCATTTTTCAATGATCAATATAGAAAGGAGGAAAGTAATAGTTTATCCTAAAATAATGATAATTATATCATAAATACCATATTATTTCTTTAAATATACATAAATATACCATACTTATGGTGTGTTGATGAAAATAATGTCACATCACTTCATGTAGGTGGTAGTCCACACGTATACGAGCATCATTTTCATTTTCCGTGTAAGAAAGAAAATGATATATTATATTTTGATAATTATTAAAATTTACTGAATAAAATAATTATTTTATAAATATTATATATAATAAATAACTTTATATTTATAATTTCCCATGTAAATTGTTAGTAAAAATGAATCACAATGCTTTATGAGGCGGTAGTCCACTTTACACACAAGCGACATTATTGTATCCCTTATGGAATGGAAAGTAAAAAAGGTATACATGATATAATGAAAATAAAGGTATAATTATTTTTTATATATTATATAGTTTATATCCATCATCATACACAAATATTAAAGGTTGTAATGGAAAAATGAATGACATCGGTTCTTGAGGCATTAGTTCATTGTACACATGAATGATGATTTTGTAACCCATTTGATGGAAGTTGAGGTTTTTTTGGTCATTATCTTAGCATAAAAACAACTCATTATATAGTAGATACTGATTTTATTTATAATAATGGTTTAAAAATAATTTAATTTGGGGGAGAAATAAATAAAATAAAAATGCCCGTTGAAGAACGTTACCTCTTCTTTGGGTATCCACCTTAGGTTTTCACCAAAATCCATCCTATGGTGGATTTTTTCCCCAAAATAGTGCTTATATGATGAGGTTTTTTAAGTTGGGAAGTGATTTTTTTAGGTAATTTTCGAACCAAAAGATTGTTATAGTGTGAATAATATATAAGAGTGGGTGGCATTTTATAAGTGAGGTGAGTGGAACAATTGTAATTTTTTGAAATGATTCAATCATACCCATGTTTCAATCATTCCAAAAGCCTCAAAATTGATACATTATAGAAAACATAAGAAATAAGGTCAAAATATTTCCATAAAATGGGTGTTGTAAAAGTTTTTAGGTCATTTTAACCCTTATCTTCTTAGATAAACCACATGGTAAATCCATTTTTACCTTAACCGCAGTAATTAATTTTTACTATTTTTACTATTCATTTGTTAAAAAAATTAAGTTTACCTAATTAGAAAATATGAATTATGATTATTTAAAATATTTAATCCATTTTTTAAAATTAATTTCACAAAATTATAAAATTTTAATTTGAAATTAATCTCACAAACGTGATGAGAAAGTTGGTTTTCAAAGAGAAAATGTTCAAAAGTTTGCAAAGTTTTTATATCAAAATTCAGAATGAAAATGACTATAGTGACCTAATTCGAATAATTGATATATAATTGAACTAAATTTACTTCAAAACTAATTTAAAATATAATTATACTTAATAAATAATTTAAACGAAAATGTAGTTTTTAATTAAATTCAGTATTTTTCACTCTTCATCCAAAAATTAAACATTTTAGAAAAATCCCAAAAATAAAACCTATGATAATTTTGATATTATGATGTAAAAAATTAATTTTATTTTATAAAATATTTTTTCTTAAAGTGTTAAATATTAATTTTAAATTATGTGTGCAATGTGTGATTAAACATTCTTTTAGAAAAAAACAATATTTCAAAGAACATTTCTTTTTATTTTAAACAATTATAACTTATATCTAATAAATATAAATCCATATATTTAATTTATAATCCTTTAAACCATGTAATTTTCATAATTTAGTAATTATTATTCCTTTCCTCCAATTTAACAACTTATTTATAATGGTAATGTTTAAATAGTAATGAATTATCGTGTTTCGTTCAAACCCGGTATTGCATGGATTGTATGATATCGAAGTGATCAAAATTATTTAAGATTAAATATATAATTAATTATGAGGATGTTATATTTCATAATTTTCATTGTTTTTATTTTCACAAACATTATCAAATACAAAATTCTTATTTTAAAATCTTTAGGTGTTACATTCTCCCCACCTTAAAAAAATTACATCCTCACAGTTTAAACATGATCTTGATAGTCAATGATTTTATAGTTAGAAATAACATTCTTAAAACCCCATATCATAATAAAAGTGAATAAAACATTCTCTTAATATGATTGATTGGTAAGTTTAAAGGTCTTATAGAAGAATCACAAAATCATATTTCCAAGTAGGAGAACATAGGTGGGAAATTAAAACATAGAAATAAAAGAGAAACATAACCTGTAAATACTAAAGGAGATTGATATAGATAATTGGTCACATGAAAGTAGGTGATCTATAGAAGGTTAAGGACCAAAAATCCATAAAAAAGTTGCATGAAAATTTTCATTGATATCTTCAAAGATAATGATAACAGGAAAACATTTAATTTCTATATCCCCTTCCTAATGTTGGGGAATTTTATTACTATCTATGAATATAAAGAAATATTCCTACATGATACGAATCTATTTGATAAGATTAATTATATCCTTTGGTTGTGTGTCATTCAATTTGTAATACATCACATACTCCAAAAAATTATTTATGATCAAATAAAAAAATTACTTTTAACCAATTGTAATATCTATAATATAATAATAACTCATTATTTAATTATCTAGTTATTATTAAGAAAAAATGGTTAGAATATGTTATCAAATGTTCATTAATCTCTAAATATTGAAGTAATAAACTAGTCACTAGAAAGTTTTCTAAAGTTAAACTAAAACCATTTCATAAATGGTTAACTTTTTGACTCTTCCAAAATATTAATATCCCAAACTTTTGAAAGGTTACTAAATTTAAAAAATGAACTTATCATTAATCCCCCAAACAACATTAAGTAGCTCTTAATCATCACATAATAAACATGTGAATACCTTTATTTTGTATTTTATTGAAACATGGTAATAATCTTAATTACAATAAAACCTTATTGAAAATATGGATGATTCCTTATTCTTAGATTAAAACAAATATTATTAGATATATTCCTTAAATATAAAAATTTTGTAAACTCCATCAATGATATCATAAATCAATTTGTAAAAAAAATAATTTATTTGTACCATGGTAGTCAGTATTATCCAATTTAATTTATCCATATAAATCATCTCATTATACCGACATCTATATCTCAACATCAAGAACATAATAGGGATTATTTTTCCCTTAATAATGTTTTTCCAAGAAGTTAAAATTGCTACGTGATCAGTTTTCTTGGTATCATTCAACAAATAATTTTAAATCCTTTGATAAATAGTATTTTAGTACAATCTTTATATGTTTCATGATTTTTATAATGATTATATCATCAGTAAATTACTTTTAAAACATATTTATTGGATCCACATACACAATCACATTAATCATTCCACTTTGATTATATCAATAACACAAGATTTACCTTTATCTCACAGCTTCTTCTGAGGTATATTCCATTGATGCTTGAGAAAATGGTTTGCAGAGTGCCCCCATCTATTTTTATTTTAATCGTTATACATTGAAAACGTTTTTCTTACATGTTAAATCACATGAATGGAAGCCTTTATATCAACAAATGTACAATATTATAATTTCTTTTAAGCAAGCACCAAGATGTTTCTTTCCACAATTATAACATGTTTGAAAATCCTTTTTCCATACATCCCTTTATCTGTGTTTTTCCCTATCACCCTCTTCTTCTATTTATTCCATTATAATCCATAATACTTATAGAAATTTTTATCTATCTTATTAGAACATGATACTATGTCCTCATATTATTATAATATTTTGGAGACTAGTTCCCTTCGAAATATTGTCTTAATCCAATAAAATAAATAATAATTTATACTCTTTGTATTTCATGCATTGATGCGGTTCTCATTCCTTATTCTAGGTGCAATTTATAAATGATGGAATAAACTATATTAGATCATAACATTATGAATCATATTTTATAATCCCTAAAATAGTGAAATACTTAACATAAATTGAAAAATTATGTATAGTTAATTTCATAATCATATACATGGTTTCTTTCTGGATATCTTAACTTTCAAATCCTCTGTAATGGGATTTAAATAAAATGTGAATTTTGCAAAGAATGTCCCTAAGGAGTGTCAAAATAGGTGCATAGTAAATCTTATTTTCATTCATTATGTGACAATAAGGTCTATCCCAATGCACCCTTTAGTAGTAATTAACCCTAGGCACCTCTATGACAGAACCATGTCCAATTATAGAATTCAAATATGGATGTGTTTCTAGTAAAAAATATAATCTATTCCTTACCAAAACTTTATAATGTTATTATATACTTATACTTAATGTCTATCAAAGGGTTTTTTTGGTTAATCTATCTTTTCCTAAATCTAATTCCCATGGTTTCTACTAAAATTTAGTTGATACCAACGGTAGTGACCTCGACCCCAAAATCTTGAAGTCGATGTATGCTTTATTACATTGGCATAAGATACAAGGAATCACATCCCGAAGGATAAAATAGTTTATTAGTCTTGGTAAAATGGATACATACATGATACACATTTTATATAGGGATACACAATACAAATCATAGAAATGTAAAACCCATGGCATCCTCGAACTCATTCCAATAATTCTTCTTCATATCCTGGGGAAATGAAAAAAAAAATTATGGTGGATAAATTGCTTAATAAGGGTTAAGTAAAGAAGAGAATATATCATGAATTAATAAGTACAATAAATATGGAAAGGTAAATAAATGAAAACACATTCTATTTAAATTACATGACTATCATGATAATATAAGTTAGAATCAATATAGAAAGGTAAATAACTAAAAACACATTCCTTTTTTTCAATAAAATAGGAATGAGATTCATCCATATATAATATCATAGAGAAAATATCATGGATAATAATAATTACTGAAGTATTATTTAAGGAAATTCTTAATTATTGGATATAATTTTTCCTAGGAACATGATACATTTCTAATCAAGATATATCCTCAAGACAGTTTAAAACTACTGGGTAAAAACTCATATAATTTGTCCAACTGATTCTTCTTATGATACTAATGAGGCATATAAAGTATATCTATAACAAATACCTTCCCATGTATTTAATTTTAAAATCACTCTTCATATATTTAATAATCAACTAAGTCATAAACAATGTGCCTTATCATAAAGTATATGTATTGAGTAATGCATAAATAATTATCAATATTTCCCCAATTAATCAAATAACTTTCAAAGTAAACTCCATAAGTAAAAATGTTATAATGATTAGAAAAAATCTTATCAATAACATAAGAATGTATTCATTTATTATAAACGTAATTTCCAATGAAAATTGATCACAATGGATCATTTCAAGAGAAATTTAATAAAAAAGGAAATTATATTGTACATTGACTTTTACCACTTGGTAATTTTTAAGTCAAATACCCTTAGATGAAATAATTAAAATTGATTCTTAAAATACCATGAAAAATGAATGAAATGTTATATTAAATTTTAAATGGGAATTATACACACCATATAAAAAATTAGGCTCATAACATTACAATATTCCTCAATGAAGTGAAACTGAGTTGAAGTCCCTTACATTGACTATGATTCATCATGTTCATACTCTATATTCATGAATAGTAGAATTATGTTAATTATTTACCTTTAAAATAAACTTTTTAAAGATTATTATTCCTTTTTTTACACTCATTACCATTTTATATATGATTATATAATCAATTTATGTTTACATCGGTTATTTTGATGATATTTGACTTTTGTTTCAAAAATTACTTCGGAAGGTTACTATTTTTATAAGTGGTAATTATTTAAATATAAACATAATAATAATCTTGACATAATTATCATATTTATATATTAATTATAATTTTAATACTAATCATGGATGGGGGTTTAGAAAAATGAATTATACTACAATCATGGAGACGATAAGCCATATGTAAGCATTAGTAACGTTTCCATTTTTTAATGATCAATATGGAAATGAGTTAAGTTATAATTTATGTTTTAATAATTATAATAATATAATAAATACCATAGTATTTATTTAAATATATATGAATATATAAATATATACATGTACACTATCCTTTTGATGTGGTGATAAAAAGAGAGTCGCATCACTTCATGAAGGTGGTAGTCCACATTACATGAGTGACATTATAACTTTTCGGTTTAAGAAATAAAATGATATATTATATTTTAAAAATGATAAATATGTCATGAATATGATAACAATTTCATTTATATTATATATAATCATTAACTTTATCCATATTATCCTCCCTGTAAAGCGTTAATAAAAATGAATCACATCGCTTCGTGAGGTGGTAGTATGTCATACACATGAGTAGTGTTATCATATCCCCTACAAAATGTAAAGTAAAATAGGTATGTATGATATAATGAAAAATGATTTATAATTATGTTATAAATATTATATAATTTATATTCATCATCATACCCAACTATGAAAGGTGGTAATGGAAAAACGAATGACATCTATACACGAGGTCGTAGTTTGTCGTACACATGAATAATGATTTCGTAGCCCATTTGATTGAAGTGGACATGATTTTAGGTAATTAAATTAACATAATAAAATCCTTGTATATGAGATACTAAAATTTTATTATATCATCACGGTTTAAAAATAATTGGAGGTGGAGAAATAAATAATATAAAAAGTCTTGTTGAAGAACGTTACCTTTTTTTCAGGTATCCTCTTTATGTTTTTGCAAAAAGAATTTCTAGGTCGGAATTATTCCCAAAATAAAGGTTCTAGGATTAGGAGAGGGATTTTTTGAAGTTATTTAGGTTGTTAGTTTCTAAAAAAAGGTGTGAAAATGTAAAATGAAGAGGAGAGGGGGTATCCATTTGTATGTGAGGCGAGTGGCATACTTGTAACTATATGAAAATATTCAATCATTCCCATATTTTTAACCTTCCAAAATCCTTAAATATGGTCCATTATAGAAAATTTAAGTTATAAGTTTTAAATATGTCCATAAAATGGGTGTTTTACAAGTTGTATGGCCATTTTTAACCCTTATCTTATAAAATTAACCCATGATAAATCCATTTTTCCCTTAACCGTGGTGATTAATTTTTACAAGTTTTTACTATTAATTTTGGTCAAAAATTTAGTTGACCTTATTATAATGTCACAACCCATACCTCGGGGCCCGTTCCATGACTACCCTAAGCTCGCCTTCTATAGGATAGGGGTTGCTGACTTGCACCGGAAAGTCATATCCCTTAAACGGGAAGGCATTGCCTTTTTAACCTGTATAGACACACAGTCCAAGAACACAACAAGAAGCAACCACACAGACTATAACACAATAATATGTAACCAAAATGTAATGTACTATAGTAAAAGAGTGCTGAAAATAAAAAGGGGTCGGAATACCAGCCCAACTGTAAAAGTACAAGAATGATTGGAAGTACAAAACAACTAAAAGGTAAAAAACAGCTTCTGGATCTTCCACCATAGATAATACCTGAATGGTAGGTACAGATCGCCTCCAAAGTACTCTATGTCCGCTCATCTCCCCTGCTTCACGTCACATTGAATGTCCACTCTGACCATCGTCTAGTCTTGGATTTCATAGCCTTGATCAATGTTGTATGTCGTCTGTACAAGACACGACAAGGTGTGGGTGAAGCCCATCCAGGGGTGTGTATAATGATACTCAGTAGGGGCCTCGAGACCCCATAGGTCTCCTAAAGTTCCAGAAATGAAAACCCACAATGTAAGACATCAACTCTACTTAGGTATATTCCCATATATATACCTAAGTTATCGAGATATACTCATCTCATACATGAGGGTAGTAGAACACAAAGGTAACACCACGAAGGTAGAAGTACCACACAGGTAACACCACGAAGATAGTACCGCGATGGTAGAAGTACCACACAGGTATAATCACGATGATATTACCACTAAGGTAAAAGTATCACACAGGTAAAATACTTAGTTCAAATAGAGTCTCAGCTCAAACCAAGTTTTTAGTGAAGTATAGAAGTACTAATGATTAGTCGCGAAGATAGATCATCATATTCTGTCTAGAGGCACTGCTGCTAATTATTCGGAGTCTAACCCACACAGGATTGATAGGTACTAACCCTCACAATGACCCACACAAGATCTGACCCACACTAGATTAGTATGCACTGACCCACACAGGATCTTCGAGCACTGACCCACACAGGATCGGTATGCGCTGACCCAAATAGGATCACTGAGCACTGACCCACACAGGATCTGTATGCACTGACCCACATAGGATTTTTGAGTGATGAACCACACAGGAGCGATAGTTACTAACCCCCACAATGTCCCACATAGGATCTGAACCACCCAGAGTCGATAGGTAACTGACCTCTCAAAGAATTTTTCTAACCACTTCCTCACTGTCAGCCATTGGATTCCTCGCACCTGGTGCGCTCGAGTTCCATAGAATCTTCCCTCGAGATATCATTAATACCTCAACTGCCACTAAGTTCCAAAAATAATTCTCCCAAAGTTCCTTCACGTCATAAGGGACCCAATGCAACAGACGGCGCGTTAATTGGATGACCGGTCTGTAAGTTATTAGAGTTTCTTCTCCGAGGGGCAGGTTGGATTCGGGTTCGATCCAACCCGGACATACTCCAAAATTATCCAAAACTCATGTGGAGTATACCAAAAGTAACATCTTGATCCAAGGATTCTGTTTCCACAAACTGATCGTCAAACGGACGCCTGGTTCTCAAGTTACGACCAAAAAGGCGTATCTTGGTCTAAATGGGCCCGGGTCCGGCCCAGTTGGCCTAGGCTGTGGTAGGCCCATCCCGTTGGGCCATGGTCAGGCCTGACCTGTGAAGGGGATAGCCCTAACAGGCCCACTAGGTGCGGCCTGCTGGTCAGCCCGCGGTGCAACCCGCGGTCGAGTGGCCCGCCATGGCGGGGTCTGCCCTAGACGCAACCCGGGGAGAAGCCCCCCCCCCCCCCCCGGTATTCCGAATAACCCGATGTCCATTTGGTCACCCTTTTAGAACACAGGACTAGCCGACGATCCCACTCAGTGGGACACTTCCAGCCGAAATGGTCGGACGGTTCTCTTCCCAGTGGCAGGGACACACGCCACTGCTCCACCTGTGGTTGGTCAGGTGTCGGCCGCCCACCGGCCTCGGTCCTGGCCAAGCAGCCGCGACCTCCTACTCCGGATGTGCGGACGTGTGCCACTGCTCTACCATGTGGTTGTCTAGATGTCGGCCACCACTCTACTCCGCTGCGTCCGATGGGTCGCGACCTCCTCTTCTGACGGCACGGACACACGATGCCCTCCTTCCACACGGTCAACCGGGTGTCGGCTGCTGCCTTCTTTTGTAAGCCATTGCAGCTTTGTTCCAAGACCTAAAATTATGAATTTCATATATTCACGATCCTCGGGATGTGATCTCCATGTATATATGTCGCGCTCAATGAGATTTTGTGTTTTTAGTGTCATTAATTATTTGGCGTCGAAGAACGCACGAAGAATGTGCAAAGAATGAAAGGAAATGGGTCAAGGTATAAGTGTGGTATGATGGACATGTTTTTTGGCCATCATCATTGTGAATCAATAATATGAAGAATCAATATATATATTTAATCATACTTCAAATTAAAACCCATACCTTGATGTTCGTTGGAGATGTTGTGAGGAAGAAGGTGAAGTCGTTGATGGGGACGTCGGCGTTTGTCGCTCTCGGAACTCGCTTCCGAACCACGCTCCAATATCAATTTCCTTGATCCAAATAGTTGTTATTTGTTGAAGAATATTTTTCCAAAGGTTCTCCCAATCTCTCCTTTTCCAACGATTCCCAACAAATAAGTGAGGAGCCAACTTTAATTGAGTTTTCAATTAAATTTGGCACTTTAAATCAAATAAGTTGGCTCATTAAATTGGGAGAATTTCAATGGTTTACTCACATTAAATGGGGGTTTGGGTGGTCCCCACCAGCATGAATTTAAATAGGAGATTTCAAAAGAAAAATAAAATAATAGTTTCTTTATTTTATTTTTATTCTTTTAACTCTCCCAAAAAATCCAAAAAACTAATTTTTACCCTCGACCTACTACGATCGAGGTGATGGTCTCTTTAAGAGAATATCGGCATTGTGAGTTCATTGGTGTCCTCTGATTTCAATTCCGAGGACCATTTCAAAAGTTACAAAATTCCGCTCACGCGTTTACTGAACGTACCCAAAAAAGTTCAGAAAACTATTAACAGTCACCCTCGACCCACGCCGGTCAAGGTTAGTCTCTACCTAAGTGAAACACACCCCAACTAACCCAACAGTACTTTCAGATTTTTAATTCGAGTTACTGTTTAGATGTAATGAATTTTTACAATAAAATTATTATCACTTAATTATTTTATTTACGACTAAAAACTGACTTCCACTGGTGGCCCGCACCAGCCAATGTTAGTATGTTCCTAAAGAGAGAATACCCTCAAGAGTTTAGCAGTGGTCTCAGATTTTTAATCTGAGTTACCATTCGTGAGTTATAAGAATTTTAAAAATAAAATATTTTTATTTAATTATTTTATTTAAAGTTATGTAATCTTCAGGTTTTCGTACAGGAAGCCCGCATCAACTAAACTTAAGTCGCACCTAGGGTAAAACTAACATCCTAAGCACAACGGTGCCCTCAGATTTGTGATCCGAGCAACCGTTTATGAGTTATTCTTCTTTTTCAAGAAATCTTCTTATGCTTGCTATTTAGATCTTATCGAAAATTTGACGAATCATTCTGGGAACTCCAAGACTCAAAATCTCACGCCATCAGATTTTGCGGTCTCAAAATAATTCCATATAATTAAAAAACCTTATACAGAAATTTTGGGATATTATGTTCTCCCCACATTATGGATTTTCATCCCCGAAAGACAAAACACATACTAAGGAAACAAATGGGGGTACGGAGCACAAATCTAAACCTCCCGCTCCTATGTGCTCTCTTAGAGGTTCCCATGTTGTCAGTGACCGCGCACCAGAGGTATGAATCACCCATGAAGGACTCACTCTTGTTTATCCTCTATCTCCACCGGGAACTTCATAAAATTCACACCATCGTCAAAGTTCAACGATCCAGAATCGATAACGTGCGATGGATCATGCATGCATATCCTCAGCTGAGACACATGGAAAACTGTATGCACTCGGTGCATCTGTGGGAAAAGAGATAGATGGTATGCCACCTCATCTACTCTACTGAAAATCTATAAAGTTCTGATGAAACTCATCGATAACTTTTCTATCAGGCCAAATCTATGCAATCCTCATTGATGTGAGACCCATAAGAAGACATGGTCTCCCTCCTCCTTTCAGCATAAGAATTGTGCCTACTTGGTGCAGTCTTCACTTGCTAACAAGTGAGGCATCGTGATACAACTCTTCCACTGCTTCCTTCATCCCTGTCCATCAGTATTGATGTTGGAGGTCTTGGTACATCTTCGCCACTCCAGGATGTACTGTTAAATGATATGTATGGATCTTCCTCAACACCTCCTCCTAAAGCATCACTAGTACCATGGTGCATCCTTTTAAGAGGATGACATGATCCCCACCTTCAAAAAAAATTTCAGGAGACCGTCTAGAGGATATCTGAGCATGTCAGGCCTTGCATTCAATGTCCCCAAGATGTGCCTCTCGAATTTTCTAAACAATTGGGGAAGTGACAGTCATATACTGTAAGTAAGCCGCTCCGATTTTATCCACGAAGGATATCCTCAATGTGACTAGAAACTCTAATGCCTCACTCAGTAGCAGTATACCAGAACTTCTGCTAAGTGCATCTGCTACCACATTCCCCTTCCCAGGAGTATAGACTATCTCAAATTCATATCCCTGGAGGAAATCTATCCATTGACATTGTCTCAGCTCTTGAAAGCTCTATTGATACTTCTTGGTCCACAAGAATGGATCCCCCTTCTTCATCAAAGCTGAAAAGGGTGTCTCTACCCTAGAGAAGTATAGTTCAAAACACCGGTAGTACCCTGCCAAAGCAGAAGTCTCTCTCCCTTTGGGGAGGTAATTCTGGAAACATATTTTGAAAATATATCCTCGCACTCTGCCACTACTGTTGGTAACTGAAAACTCAAAACTCCTGCTGCCATGAGGGTAAGGATGGCCAACTCAAGAGTGATCGGTTGCACCCTCCTATGCATGAGTTTATCTTGTGATGCCTGGGTTTCCTTTTTCACCAACCAAGGAAAACCTCATTCCAACGTTGTATTTAAACCACAACATTTTTTATTGATACAGTCAATCTGAGTATGAATTGTGGATGTCCAGTCCATACCCAAACTAATGTCGTAAGGTCTTGATGCTGCCACCAAGAGGTTCCAATCGAAACTCTTGCCTCAAGGTTCAGATCACACCATCGGCAAAAGTGGGATTATCGAGTCTTCTCTCAAAGGTATCTCCAGAGGTAAGGGTCAATTCAATGGTTTAATAAGAAACTCTAGATCTTGAACAAGATTCATGGAAGGAAGGAATGATCGGTACCTATGTCTATTAATACGACAGCTAGTAGTAGATATAGACCGTTCATCGAATCATTTCTAAAGCCCTTGGGTCGCACTCTTTGACCATATGAAGTTACTCCCTTCCCCTGTCCTCCAGCTCTCTGAGCCTCATGGGGACCACAAAAGGGGGTGGTTGTAACTTGTTGAAATGTACACCACCTCATGCTGCTTTCTTAGCTCTGATTCCACATATGTAGCCCTCTAGATTCATCTGTTTCTAACACTACTTATTCATGAAACATTTTTACACTACCAAGTCTCTGAGACTGGAACCAGTTTCCTACTTTCCCACTACTTACAGTCACTGGATGTATCCACTCATACAAATAACATTCAACCGAAAAGTTTTTATCTATCACCCTAACATAGGTAAGAATCTATAAAGGAATAGTGTTGTCTCAGACTCCCTTAAACACACCGCACTAAGAAGTTCGCGCCCTGAAGCACTGATCGTATCGTATTCATCAAGTAATAGGAATGGTCGGTATGCCTTGATGAATACTCAGCTACTGACATGTTGTCCTACTGAAGCTGTAGAAGCACTAGAGAACTCTCAGCCACCTCCTCAAGATAGTCCTTAGCTGTCTGTGAGTCGGTCTCGCCTCAGAACCCAAGGGGTATTTGATGTTGAAACTCATTTACTGAACTAAGACTAAATGTGTCCTCTACCAGTACCACTGGTTGTAACTGCTTCCCAATAGGTAGCGGTTCTACCGGTACACCAACTGAAGGTGCCAAAGCAGTAAGAGGGCCTTGCACCAAAGTCTGGTCTCTCGGTCGACTGTTATCACGTACTCTACTAGAAACCCTAGATGGTTGTCTACGTGGAAAAATCCTAATAAGGAATAGATGCTCCATGATCATTATGTTATACCAGTTGAGTGGATGCTAAATAAATCTAAAAGAAAACTTTTCAAAATACATGCAATCAGTGTTTTCGTGTGCTGAGTTGGAAATCAGAATTCAGGGTCCGGGTGTATGGATACGTCGTCTGCCGCAACAACACTGGATTCCCCAAATTGAAATCCTCCCTCATAACACTTAACGTTATTTCCACACAGAAAAGATCAGATTCCTAGTTCTTTAGTAGAACTGAACTCCTCTGATACCACTTTGTCATGACCCTTCCCTCAGGGCCCGTGTCGAGACTACCCCAAGCTCACCTTCCATAGGACAGGGGCTGGCGACTAGCATAGGAAAGTCGTATCCCTTAAACGGGAAGGCATTGATTTTTTAACGTGTACAAACACATAGTCCAAGAACACATCAAGAAGAAACCACACAAACTAGAATGCAATAAGATGCAAACACATAGTAAACTGTTATAGTAAAAGACTGCAGAAAGTAAAAATGGGGCTGAAATACAATCCCAACAATAAAATTACAAGAATGAATGGAAGTACAAAATAGTTGAAAGGTGAAAATAAGCTCTTGGATCATCCACCGTGGATCCTACCATAAGGGTAGGTACATATCACCTCCACAGTACTCCACATCCTCCCATCTCCTCTGTGTCACATCATGCCGAATGTCCACCTCCGTGCACCATCCAGTCCTCACTCCCTTAGCCTCAATCAATGTTGTACGTTATCTGTACAAGATACAACAAGGTGCGGGCGAAGCCCGTGTAGGGTTGAGTATAACGATACTCAGTAGGGTCCCCAAGACCCCATAGGTCTCCTAAAGATCCGCAAAGGAAAAACCCTAAATCAAAACATCAACTCTACTTAGGAATATGCCCATACATATACCTAAGTTACTGAGATATACTCATCTCATACATGAGGTTAGTATACCACAAAGGTAACACCACGAAGGTAGAAGTGCCACATAGGTAACACCACGAAGATAGTACAATTAAGGTAAAAGTACCACTCAGGTATAACCATGAAAATAGTACCACGAAGGTAAAAGTACCACACAGGTAAAAGACTTTATTCAAACATAGTCTTATCTCAAACCATGTTTTTATTAAAATATAGAAGTACAGATGATTAGTCGTGAAGATAGATCATCTTATTCTTTCAAGAGGAACTACTGGTGATTATACAGAGTTTGACCCACACTGGATCGATAGGTACGAACCCCCGCAATGACCCACATAGGATCTAACCCACATAGGATCGGTATGCGCTAACCCACACAGGATTGCTGAGTGCTAACCCAATGGATCGATAGGTACTAACCCCCGCAATGACCCACATTGGATCTAACCCACATAGGATCGGTATGCACTGACCCACACAGGATTGCTGAGCGCTAACCCACAAAGGTTTGATATGCGCTGACCCACACAGTATCGTTGAGAGTTGATCCACACAGGATCTGACCCACCTGGAGTAAATCAGTAACTAACCTCCGTATGATCTGTATCTAACCTTCGCCTCACTTCCATCCATTAGATTCTTCGCACCCGGTGCAGTCGAGTTCTGTAGAATCTGTCCTCAATATATCATTCATACCTCAACTACCACTAAGTTCCCTTAATAAGTATCCCAAAAGTCATTCACGTCATAAGATACCCAATGCAATAGACAGAGCATCAATCGGATGCCTGATCTGTATGTTATTAGTCTTTCCGCTCTGAGGGACTGATTGGATTTGGGTTCAATAAAACCTGTCTGTACACCATCTTTTTCAAAAACTCAATTGGAGTACACCAAACGGACCGTCTCGATATAAGTATTCTAGTGTTGCAGATGGTTCGTCAAACAAATGCCAAGTTCTCAAATTAAGGCCAAAAAGGTGTATTTGGGTCTGAATAAGCCTCGATCTGGCCCGGTTGTCCTAGGCCACGTGAGCCCATCCCATTGGTTCGTGGTCCAGCCCGGCCCATGAAGTGGACTTCCCAGCCAAGCTTGATGATCCTGAACCTTTGGGTGCGACCAGCGGGCGTAGCCCGCGGTGCAGCCCGCGGTCGGGTGGCCCGCTGTGGCGGGGTTCTCCTTAGCCACAACCTAGGGGGAGATGCCCCACGGTATTCTAAATGGCCGGATGTTTATTTGGTTTCCCTGCTAGCACTTGGAACCGCCCATTGGTCCCGCTCGGTGCAACGTATCCGGCCGAAACGGCTGGACGGTTCTCTTCCTAGCAGTGTGGACGTGCACTGCTACTCCACCTACGGCTGGTCGGGTGTCGGCCACCCTCTAGCCTCTGTCGCAGCCAAGCGGCCACAGACTCCTTCTCCGGCGGTGCGGACACACGCTGACACTCCACCATGCATCCGGTCGGATATAGACCACCCCCCTGCTCTACCACAGCCGACGGGCCACGACCTCCTCTTCTGGTGGCGCAGACTCGTGCCGCCCTCCTTCCACATGGTCGGTCGGGTGTCGGCCACCACCTGCTTCCGCAAGACATTTCAGCTTCATTCCAAGACCAAAAATTATGACGTTTGCATATTCACGATCCTCGAGTTGTGATCTCTACATCCATGTGTCGCACTCAAATATACGTTGTGTTTTCAGCGTCAATAATTATTTGGAGTCGAATAATGCACGAAGAACACGCGAAGAATGAAAGGAAAGGGGTCAAGGTAATAAGTGTGATAGGGTTTCCATGATTGTTTCGACAACTTCATTGTGAATCAAGAATATGAAGAATCAACGTATATATTTAATCATATTTCAAATTAAACCCCCTAACTTTACGTTCGTTGGAGGTGTCATGAGGAAGGAGATGAAGTTGGTGAAGGGGACGCTGACGTTTGTCACTCCCGTAACTCACTTTTGAACTATTCTCCCAAGTCAATATTCTTGATCCAAAGATTTGTTCTTCATTGAAGAATATTTCTCCAAAGGTTCTCCCAATATCTCCTTTTCCAACAATTCCTGACAAAGAAGTGAGGAGCCAACTTTAATTGATTTAATTCAATTAAAGTTTCCATATTAAAGTTGGCACATTAAATCAAATAAGTTGGATCATTAAATTAGAATAATTTCAATTGTTTCCTCACATTAAATGGGGGATCAGGTGGTCCCCACCATCATGAATTCAAATGGTAGTTTTCAAAAGAAAAATAAAATAATAGTTGTTTTATTTTATTTTTATTCTTTTAACTCTCCCATTAAAATCCAAAAAACTAACTTTCAGCCTCAACCTACTACAGTTGAGGTGAATGTCTCCTTAAGAGAATTTTGGTGCTACGATTTCAACGGTGTTCTTGGATTTCAATTCTGATCACTGGTTCAAAAGTTACAAAATTCCGCTCACACGTTTACTGAACGTACCAGAAATTTTTTTGGAAAATTATTAACAGTCACCTTTGACCCATGTCGGTCGAGTTTACTCTTTTCCTAAGTGAAACACATTACAAAAAACCCAACGGTACTCTCATATTTTTAATCTAAGTTACCATTTAGAAGTTATGATTTTTTATAATAAAATAATTGTCACTTAATTATTTTATTTACGGCCAAAAACTGACATTCACTGGTGGCCCGCGTCAGCTCATCTTAGTATCTGCCTAAAGAGAGAATACCCTCACAAGTTCAGCAGTGGTATCATATTTTTAATCTGAGTTACCATTATTGAGTAATAAGAATTTTAAAAATAAAATTATTTTATTTTATTATTTTATTTAAAGTTATTCAATTTTCAGGTTTTCTCACAGGAGGCTTGCGCTGACTAAACTTAAGTTGCGCCTAGGGTAAAATCGTCATCCTTTGCACAACCATGCCCTCAGATTTCTGATCCAAACAACCATTTAAGAGTTATTCTTCGTTTTTTGGAAAACTACTTACGTGCTATTTGAAGCTTAACAAAACTTTGACGGATCATTCTGGGCACTCTGGGCTTCAGAATTATGCACCGTCAAATTTCGTAGTCTCGAAATAATTCTATATAATTAAAAAAATTATAAAGAAATTTTGGGACATTACATATAAAATATAAATTATTTTGACTCTAAATATTTAATACATTTTTCAAAATTATATTCATATAATTGTAAAGATATAATTTAATATTAATCCCCCAGACGTAATAAGAAAGTGTGTTTTCAAACATAAATTTTTCATAGGTTTGAAAAGTTTTTATATCAAAATTTGATATAAAAATTATCAAAATGGCATAAATTTAATTAATTTATATATAATTAAACTAATTTTACTTTAAAACACATTTAAAATATAATTTAACTTTATAAATAATTTAAACAAAAAGGCAGTTTTCAATTAAAATTCAAGATTTTTCATTATTCATCTAAAAAGGAAACATTTTAGAATAATACCTAAAATTATCCTTAAAATAATTTTAATATTTTTATTTCATGGATGAAGTTTATTTTATAAATAAATTTTCTAAGTTTTTATAAAAATAATATTAAACTATGTTCACCAAGAGTGACTAAATAGTCTTTTAGAAAAAAATTGGTTTTCAGAAAACATTTCATTTTCCTTTAAATGATTCTAATTTTATCTGTAATCAATAAATATCCATTTTATTTGTTTCATAAATGTTTAAACCATATAAATTTCATAATTTATTTATTAGTATTCATACCCACCAATTTAACATCTAGTTTGTAAGGTTAATGTTTAAATAATAATAAAGTATCGCATCTCTTTCAAACCCGATTTTGTGTGCATTAAAAGCTATCAAAGAGATTGAATTTATTTAAGAATAAATATATTGTAATGTATTGGGAGATTATATTCCATTATACTCTTGATGTTTCAAGTCACATACCCTATCAAATGCAATGTTCTTATTTTAAAATATCAGAGTGTTAAAAAAATTGAAATTGAAATGGGTGATCACTACACAATGTGTTTGAAGTTTTCATGTATATTTTTTTTGTAAAACACAAATGGTGATACATTTTTAATCCATTCATGGAGTGTATCATTATGAAAATTCTATAATTAAATTATTATGATGTTGTTCTGCTCTTGAGTTTTAAAATTATATTATCCCATAAAGAAATAATTCATGTCATGAGTTGGTTAAAGAAAATGTGAAGAAAATATGATCTAGTGGAAATAATATGATTTTACTACATGAACATTATAGAATTGAAAAGTTTATTTATTTTTGAACTATTTTAATGGTGATCATATCAGAAGACTTTCTCAATAATTTTATTCAACTATTGAAATAAACAGAAAATAAAAAAATGCATTTCTATAAAGTTTATTGAAGACAATAGTTAAATGAATAATTGAATACTATGTAATCATGGGACCATGACTACCTATAGATAAGATCATGTAAAAACACTAGGGATATCAATATACAATTTATTTAAAGAATTTTTATGGAATCTTAGCTAGAAATAGATTTCATGAATTTATCTAATTCTAGAATATATAAATTTATTATATAAGGATAATCTTGCATGTGAGAGAGAAACATTCACTAAAACTAATAAAATAGTGAAAAATAGTTTCTAGGGTTAGAGTTTAAAAAATAAGTTTAAAACATGAATAAGCTTGAGAATTTAGTGATTTGAGATTAATAAGAAGACTGAGAAGGACATCATCAATTGATGCTATATGTTATGATAAATGATATGTAATCAACTAACAATTTTGATTTATTATGGTAATGGTTCTTTAAGATGTGATAATATTCAGTTCCTTTTATCTTAATGTATCAAAAATAAGATAAATATTATTACTAATAAACCTTATAATAATGTTGATTTATGTAACTCTTTTATGAAATATCTGTGAATACTTGAGTAATCCAGTATAGATATAATCTATATTTTTCAAGATATAATATATTATCCAAGGGAAGTAGAAGTTGAACATGACCTATGGTTTCATCAAGATTAAAATCTCTCCATATATGAGTTTAGTGTGAGATTGTATTGTATTAGTAAAAATTATAAAAACAGTTTTATATTAGTGGAAAATCAATGAATCAGGTTTAAAATTGATCAAAAAAATATATTTTTACCCGATTTAGGGGTGCAACAATTTGAAAATCATTATTTCTTATCTTTATTTATATTTTATTTCATCTAGGTAAGTCTGAGTTTAATATTTGATATTATTGTGTTATAATGAACAACAAAAATTAATTTCAAGTAGGAGGAAATTTTAAAAGCTTATAATGCACATATTCATCACCACCATCATAGTGGTTCAAATATTATTTGGGTGCTTTAATTAGTATCAGATCTAGGTTCATTCTTTTAGATCCTATGTTTTCTATGATAGATAATATAAATTCAGTTAATAATAGGGGTTTACCCACCTTTGAAATAAAGAATTTATATCAATGGAATAATAGGATGCTACCCTATCTTCTATCACATGGGTTTGAAGTAGTTGATATAGAAAAATGTGATCTCCATTAGTTAAAATAAATTAACATATTTTATTTGAAAATGAAAATAATTTTGAAAATGTTGAAAAAACATAATATTTTATTTTTCTATAATTATCAAAAATATCTTCCACAAGGTAAAAATTCTAAAAATAGAAAAATAAATATGGGAAAAATTGGAAAGAAGCTATGAAAGGAATGTCAAAGTCGAGTATACAATGATAAATTTCTTGAAAAGTGGGGTTAAAGACATAAAAATGGGTTAACAGGAAATCAATGATGACAATTTTATAAGAGTAAATAAAATAATCATTAATATTAAAGGATATGGTGAAGAGCTAGAGTATTAAATAATTTTGAAGAATTTAATGGGGAACTCTCCCAATTTATTTGGTATAAAAAAATATTCCTTTAAAGATATAAAAGATATCATACTTGATGAATTACATAACCTAATAATTGACTTTTATTTGAGAAATCTACAAATATTTAAAATGAATATTAATGATATGATTGAATTTGAATATATAAGAGAACTTGAAATTAAAGATGGTGTAGTTGATGATTCTTGTCACTCTGAATAAGATAAAGGTAGTAATGAATGCAAGAGGGTCATATATCTTATTTCAAGAAGCATTAAAAGAAACAATGACAAGAATAATGGTAAGATGCCACTGAAATGTTTTTTCTATGGAGAAATTTATCATTTTATAATAAATTTTTAAAATAGAAAAGGTAGTTTCTATCATAATATTAATTGATATTTTATATAAAAATAAATGTGAAAAAAGCCCTTGAAAATGGTTTAAAATATACTAAAAACGTGAATATATACTATGGAATGATTAAAATAATCTTGATTATCAAAAAAATAAGATGGTTATTCCATTTCAAGTAACTAATATAAAAATTAATCTACTAAAAATTCACAAAATTCATGTTTCATGTTGAGAGACATGAATAATCCTTAAGTAGTGATGATAAAATAAATATGGGATGACATATAGGTAGAATATGTTGAAATCTAAACATGAAGAATATATTTAGTATAATTCAAACATAAGAAGTAAATTTAAAAAAATAGGAATAAAAATGGTATGATAAATGAAGAAAATGAATATTTTATCATGATAGAAACTAAACTTATTAATGACATCAGGAAATCCAACTTAATGGTTTATATTTGTGAGACAATTATGAGCGAACAAGAATAAAAATTCACTTTAAAAGATTAAAATCTCAACAAGACACAATGTAAATAACTTTCATCTTATAATTAAAAAAAGAAGATAGATTAATACTTTAATAAGTCTATTAAAATAAAATTTGTATCATCAATGGTAGTTAAGAGATTAGGCCCAAAGAAGAAAATTTTTTCTCTTGTTAAATATTGAAATAAACCCACTACCTCTAACAATGCTAGGTCTAACAATAGATTTGAATCTTAATGGTTTCATAAGTTTGGTGAAAACCCCTCTATAATTTTAATATAAGAGAAAAATATTTCTAATAGATCTTATCTCCCTAGGAAAATATAGATGGATTTCTCACTAGGATAATGGTATCGATACACTAGAGTGATTCACTACTAATATGAGAGAACTGGATTTCCAAGATACTATTGATTATATGGAATTTTAGGCATAAGTAATGTCTTTATTGAATCAACATGTCATTACCAAGAATAATTCATGAATTTAAGTTAACAATAATAAGGTAATGAGAATAAATTTATAAAAAATTAATCCACAACTACAAATTAAACATTACTATCTAAAAAAATTAATTTTGAGTTCTCAGAATAAATCTATGGTCGATGTGACCAATCAAGTTACTATGCTGAGTAGTGAATAAAAAACCCTCATGGTCAGTTTTATTATGATAATAATAGGAAGATATTATATAATTACATGTTATATTTTTTTAAAAATTCAGGAATGTTAGAGAAAAAAATCTTCTATTCTTCACAATGGTCTCTACTCTCACATGATTATTGACCCAAAAATAATAAAATGTCTTGAAAATGATTATGGAGGAGTGTTATAATTTTTTAATGATTTCACATTAAAAATTAATGTATTTGGAATGGATGAGAAACAATTATAAGACCAAAAGTAAAAATATGTGCTATTTTTATAGGTTTATGACATAATTTGTTAAGTATTAGTAAACTATGTGATGAAAGTAATTAGTTGTTTTCTAATAATGAATCATTCATCATCTAAAACATAGAATATTGTAAGTTTAATTTAAAATTAATGTTAAAAACTTAGATTCGGTTTCGTATTGGTGATCCTACCAATTTTAGTTATATGAGTTCGAAAGATGAAATATAGTTGTGGCATGTGAGACTAGGTCACCTGGGGCATAGAAATATGAATAAAATATTAGTAAATGGTCTGTTGAAAGACTGCCCTCAGTTAAATATAGGGAGAGAATTTTTGTGTGAAACTTTTCAGAATGGAAAATTTTCTGAAGAACTCACATAATAATAGAGATTCAGTGAAAAATACTAGTTGAGAATATATATATATACTGCCTTTTTTTGGAATATGAGACTTAATTCAACCATATGTGATCAATAATTAATTATATTCATTTATTATTTAACTCAAATGAAAAAATACAATGTTTAAAAAGTATAAGTCTAAAGCAGTTGATATGTTCAAAATTTTTAGAATGTGGACAAAGAAAGAAGTAAGTGTTTATAGTAATAAATATGAGATCTAATGATGGAGGGGAATACACTTGTGATAATATTGAGAATCAAATATCAAATTATAGAATAAAGAATCAACTAATTACACCCTAAACCCCTCAATAGAATGTCATAACAGAAAGAAATAAAATAAGTTTAGTTGAAATGGGTATAACAATGCTTTTTTGTGTATAATCATTCAACTTTTTTAGAGATAAACAATATACATTCTTTTAGATATTATTAATGAATTAATGTTAATACCTGATACAAAAACGACATCATATGAGATACGGAACCACAAAAAACCAATAATTTAATCTTTGAATGTTTTTTAAAAATAAATTATACATGAATATAAAAAACGTGAATCTAATAAAATTTTAAGAAAGAGATGAAGAAGGAATTTTTAGGGATACCATGAAAATAGTAGAGGTTACAAATATTGAAAAAAAAGGAAACAAAAAATTATTGAATTATTTGATGTAAATGTGATTGTGAATTAAGATAGATCTAGTATATTGGAAAAATTAGTTTCTGATATCTCTAAAGAAAATAAAATTCAGATTTTAGGAAAAACAATTGATGAATAAGATAGAAAAAAATAAAAATATAATTAATTTTATTATGAAAAACTAGTGATGAAAAATAAGAAACTGAGTATTATAAAGACAAACATAAGAATATAAGGAAGAATATTGATCTATAGAATATTATTAGGAATCAATGGACTCTTATGTGTACTAAAAGAAGATGAAAAATAGTAAATTAAAAGGATCGCATTTCAAAAATTGATCCAAAATCACTAAAATAGGAAATAAAAATGGGTAATGGATTAAAGATATGAATAAAGAACATGATCAGATTGAAAAAAACACTACTTTTGATTATATTATAAGAATAGGGAAAAATTGATGATAACAAGTGGGGTTCTAGAAACAAAAATTAAATGAAAAGGTGAGGTTATAATAAATAAGGCAACGGTGGTTTTCAATGGCTACTAAAATATGGAATTAATTGATTTTTAAGAGACATTTACACTAATATAAATCCATTAAGCCTTTAAAAATTTATTACAATGTTTGATCACAAAAATTACAAATTAGATTAGATAGGTGTAAAGTGTGCATTGTTGAATAGAGATCTAGAGGAATAATTTTTTATAAAAAAAATGATTTCATTATTCTAGATAATAATGACATCATAGTTCATAAACATAAAAAGGTTTTTTATGGAATACAATAGGATTTTAGATCATAGTACTATAAGTTATATGGTTTTCTAGGATAGATATAATTTTTAAAGGTAAAGGTTGAAAACAACCGATATGTGAAAGAACATACACATGTAATATAATTATCATTATGTGTAATGATGAAATTATATTTATTAAAGAAAAATATTTTCTCCATGATAATTTTACTAAATAGTTAAAAAAATAAATTTGAGATGTTTTCTCTGGAAGAGATTAACTATTTTCTAGGATCATAGGTTACTCAGAAATATAGTTACATTTTTTACCTCAATAAGAAATATTCTAGAGAATTATTGAAAATTTTTATCCTGTAAGATTCTAAAAAATTATCTACTTCCATAAAAGTTTTAATAGATCTAAATAAAGATGAATCAGAAAAAAAATTAATCAAAGATATTTCATTAGGTGTATATTGTATCTTGTATCTTCAATACTAGATATTAAACTTTATCTAAATCTTGATGATATATTTTAGAGTAACCCAAAGGAGTCTCATATGCGGGAAAAAAAAGAATCTTAATATATATATATAAGACACTAAACATTGCCATATCTAATAGAAATAGATATAAACTCAAATAGAAAATATTTATAAATGCAGACCAGGTAAGAGACTATACTAAAAAAATACACATATGGCAGAATGTTATTTCTTTATGTGATCTATATGAGATATTATAAAAATATACACAAGTCAATTTCTATAAGTATTAATGTGGTATTTTATATTTATGCAATGCATTCTAGCACACATAATCATTAGATGATGATATAATTAGATTTTTAAGGTAGTTATTAAGATACCATTTAGAATTTGTTTTGATGATAAAATTTCTACTAATCAATCAATGAATCTGGTTCAACACTCAAAATAAAAACCCATTTACATCAAGTGACATTTTATTTAAGTAATAGTGGCTAATGGTGATGTCAAAATTTAATATATTTTTTCCAAATATAATAATGAAAACATATTTACAAATAAACTTTCAAGGGTGATGTTTACTAAATGGAGCCAAAAACTTCATGTTTATCCTTATCCTATTAAATGAAAATGTCTGGAAAATACCCCCCACAAGTATTTGGATTATATAGTTAAAGTGGGATGAAAATTTGAAAACTATTCTAAAAAACTAAGTATTATTATTTATCAAAGAGTAAGTGTTTCATTATTAGAGGGGGTGTGATATTTCTATATCTACGTGTAATATGAATCTATTTTTATTACAAAATGGGGGAGAAGTGAAATTTTGAATTAAGGGTGAGGTCATATATGTCACTTGGCCATAATTTCATATCATAGAGAGATGGAATTCTTGGAAAAAATTACCCTATCTAGTAGTGTAGTGTCAAGGAAGTTTTAATTTGAAAAATGATGTGATTTAATAATTATTATGAGAATTGAGTTTTCAAAAAAGGGATGACTCAAATTTACAAGAGTTGGGTGTTTTGACAACAAAACCAAATATTGACATTGAAATTCACTATGAAATTTTTGAATGATTATATTTGTTTTCAACCATATTTGAGAATCATTGGAGGTTGTTTGGATGGTAAGGAAATATTTTAACAATTGTTTTGAGATTATTTTAGGTGTAATGGTGAATTGAAGTGAACATATGATTATATAAAGAAACATGGAACTCTAAAGTCAGAAATGGAAAATGGTAATGTAATTACTTCTTAATATTTTTACAATATGTTAAAAGAGTTAGAGTAAAGTTCATTAAAGTAATATAATACTTTAAAATATTAAATTCAATGTGTGGATGTGTAAGTCTGGACTTTTTAAGAGTAACTAGAACTTTGGAAGAGAAAATAAAAGTTTAAAAGAGTTAACCTAGACATTAAAAGGATATTCTATAACTTCAAAAGAGCAATCTATAACTTTGGAAAAGTACTCTATGACTTCAAAAATGTTTTGAAATACACTGATAGATAACAACGATGGTTTTTAAGAGTGATAATGAGTCTATTAATGAAATTAGACTAATTCATGAACTCTTGAAAATATGAGATTACCATAATTAAATATTTTGTGGGAAGTAAAAATTAAATGATTCCCCAAATGATCTTTATTTACTGAAATATCAAAATTAAGGTTATGATTCAAGAGGTTTGTCTAAGAATTTAAAATTAATTATCACTAAACATGGTTTTTGAATTTTTCATGTAAATTTTATATAAAAAATACTAATAGTGATCAATGTTTAATCTCTTAAAGGAGAATATTGATAAGGAAATTCTAGATTGTTATTAGGATGATGTTTTAATATTATTTAGCTCTTTAATCACGTGAAAAAGAATAATATGTTATTCAATATGAGTTTTCAAGAGTTTTATTTATCAAATTATATTGTTCTATGAAGATATTATTCATGACTTAGATCAGTTGAAGATTATGTGGGTGAAAGATAATCCATTAGAAAAATGAGGATACCACTAAAAAATATTTTTGTTATTTAAAAATTTATTTATTTGTTAAATATTTTAATGGTGATCATACCTTAGTATTTTCATAATAATTTTATTCAACTTATGAAATAAAGATATAATAAGAGAATGTTATTTTTGGATATTCCCTAGAGATAATAGTTAAATGAATAAAGGAATACTCAGTGATTATGGGAACATGCCTACATGAAGAGAAGAGTGTAGAAACAAGCCTAGGATCTCATCATCATATTCGGTTATTAAATTTATCTAAAATATATTCCAAAAAATATATCTTGAATTTACCCATTTCTATAGTATCTGATATTTCGAGTATAAAGGGTGTATCCTAAGAGAGTTATAATGACATTAACTGAAACTAAGAAATGATAGAAAATAGAGAATGGATCCATAGCTCAAGTGATAGATGAAAAACATTTGAGAGCCTTAGAATTCAATGATTTGATATTGATAAGAAGATTGAGAATCAAATAATTAGTTTAAATCATTTTTTATGAAAAATGATAACTAATCATTTTAAAATCGTAATTCATTATGGTTAACATTTTCAAAGAGGTGATATTATTATGTTCAGTTTATATTGAAGGATTAAGAGGAAGATAAAAAAATTATTATTAAAGAGGATTGTAATAAAGGTGATATTCCTCACATTATTTTTGGAACATCTGTGAAGACTAGAGTGATACGTTATAAACATAATATGTATCTATAATGAGGAAATAGATTACCTAAGGGATGTGGAAGTCAAACCTGCCCTATGGTTTCCTCGAGAGAGAAAACTATCACTCTATGTATTTAATAGAGAATCATAAATTCTTAAAAAATTGTAATCATGTTTTAACATAAGGTAAAAACCTATGAATCGGGAATATAACTGATCACAATAATGATTTATTCATTCCACCTTTGGGGAATCCATTTTAAAATCACTTTTCCTTATTCTTATTTCTATTTCATTTCATCCGAGTAAGTCTAAGTTGAATGTTTGAGTTTATCATTATTTAATCATTAGTAGAAGTTAATTTCAAATTTTAAGACATTTTAAATGATAACCACCACTGATTCATCCCAACTTTTCAATGGTTCACCCATTCATAGTTTTCTTCAACATTATTCAACTTATTTTTGAATTGAATCTAATAAATAAAATCTAAATTAAATGGTTGTTACAAATTAAAACATGGAGTAAAGAAATTATATTTATGGCTATTAAATAAATTCCAAAAAATAAAAAACAAATATAAATCAAGACTTAATCTATTTATATATTCAGTTCCAGATTCATGTAAGTATAAAAATGACTTAAATTCCCAGGTATTACCTAAATTATGGGGCCAAATTACATTGAAAAATATATTAAAATCTAAAAAATGTTGTCTCTCATCACATCCCCACACTTACTCTATTTCAATAATATAAAAAAAAATTAATTCAACTAATAAAATAATTATCCACCCCTACTTAAAACACTATTACTAGAAAAGAATAAAAACCAAATATTCATTCCTTATTGAAAATTTTATGATTATTATATAAGTTAAGCTCAAAATCCCACTTTAATTCACCCAAGTTTCCAATATTTAACTCCTTTCCAAGTCACTACAGGCCCCTCCTCACTTAGTTGTTTTCAAACTTCCCTCTAGTAATATATAAAAATATAGTTTTACACATTCCCAAAGTTCATGTGATCTACCTTATTAGGGATAAGATTTTATGTTCTTCATTGACATAGACTACTGTTTTACTCAATATAAATTATAAAAGGTTATTCTAATTTGATGGGTGATAGGATATTATTTTTAAAATTATATGGTATAATAGAAGTTATTGAAACCCCAAGAACAAATCATGTTAAAATTATGTAAGTTTTCAAAATGAATGCATCTCACTAATTTTTTGATATGATGCATCACTCCCAACTCCCATTTCCCCAATTTTTCTATTTTGTTTAGTGGTTCATAACTAGTGAAAAAAATGAATGAAACTTCCTATTTTATCAATTTTTTTAATTTAGTTTTTATTTTTCATGTTTATTTTTTTTATGTACATAAGTGTCTATATAGATATATTATTTGGAGAAAAAGAGAGTGTTATGTAAAAAAGTTATATATTAAGTATTTTAAACCCAATCCCTAGAAAATTTAAGGCACCCATTCAATAAACCCTTAACATTATATTTCTCCTAAGAAATCCTATGAAAATACCCCCCCACAAACTTTTTGAAAATTTAATAAAAAATGTAAGTAATAGATAGATAGTTGGGGATACAAATAGATTTTAATAAAGATTACATAATATTTATTTTATTATTTCTAAATCTTAAGAGAGGTAAAAAATTAAGGTGGCCCAAAACATAGGATAATTGTAAAAAAAATTCCATTAAATGATTACCTTTATCAAAAATATAATAAAATTGTGTCTTATAGACTCAAATAGAATCAATAAAAGTTTTATTTTATCAATATGACCATAGTATATAAATAAATTGATTATAAGAAATAAAATTAAAGAATGTTTTATAATGTCTCTTATGTTAGGGATTAAAAAAAATAGATTGTCATATTTGGGGTTATGTAGTTATTTTTAGTTTAACTACTCAATTTTAAATTCATGAGATACTAAAAAATAAATCAAAAATAATTTAAATTCTAAAATTTTAAAATTAATGAATTCATCAACATTATCATGGTAGTTTTCAAAAGACTCGAACGAATTTAAATCAAAATTTACAATCTTAATAACATACAAACAATTTAAAACAAAAAAAATAAAAATAAAGATAAAAAATTCCTAACAGATATGTCAAAATTATTTCAAAAATATCCTAAAGAAGTTGAAATCCCCCAATAGTTATATAACATTTCTCACATAATCTTAGACTAACACACAGAAAATTATTAGTTTAACAAATGAAAAAGTATAAAACAACAAGTGTTTATTCTAAATAAGTTTTAGTTAAGCTCGTCATCCTAGTTCTTTACATAAATCCTTGAGTTAGACTCCTTTGATACAATCTATTTGAAAATGTAAAAAATGGAATTAATGATAATTAATTTTATTAAATTGTGTCAATAAGAATGAATACTTTTTTGAAATAATTGTTTACATTATTCTGATTATTAGTTTATTTTAACTGAATGAAACCATAATATATGATTTTTTCCAATTTCCATGAGTGGAAATTGGTCATGGAGAATCCATATGATTGATTACTTTAGTACTAACCATGAAATATAAAAATATAAATATAAAATGTGTAGGAAAATAATCCTAGGTGTATCCCTATTGAATGTTTTTTCCACCTATAGTTGGTTCTTATGACGATGTTCATGAGGTATAGGATTCTCTATATGTCCCATAGATTATTGTTATTCAAATTGTTTATCCATATAGTATAATTAGAACATTATTTTCTCTTATGTTGTGGCTTCCTTAAATTATTCATCATGATCATGGGAAATGTTAAAATCTGTCAAAATAGTAATATCTAAACAAGGAGAGTTGACATTAATTTTAAGATTAAAATAATAAAAACAAAATTAATTTGGAAATAGTTATACAATATTGGGTAGATTGACCTTGAAATCATACTTTTGAATGAATTCATCAAAAATGGTTCTTATAAGAGAGGATAGAGGATCCATAATCCTTTCATCAAATCCCAACATCTAATTTTCTTCTTCTAGTTATAAGGAAAAATCTATTAGTTTTGAGTATATATCATGAAAGGAAGTAGGATTAATTTTTGGATAAATTTTAGAAAATGTAAAAAGAAGAAAGTATAAGGTTTGATCATCCCACTTTAATGGTTTTATAAGAATCATATGTTCTTTATGGAATGAATTGGAAATAATATCATAAATTCTTTGGATTGAAGGTTGTTAAAGTACTTATTCCACCTATGGAATGTTTTCTTAAGGAAATTACATAGGTTATTTAACTATATTTTTTTATTATTTTATTTTATCCATGAGTGCTTAGAGGGTGGTGGTTGTCATGTACATCATGTCCTTTAACTTTCCTATCTCTCTTTTATTCTTCTTAATTTGTTAGTCCAATAACAAAGATATATTGAATCATTCATGGATCTTATCTAATATTTGTTCACCTTCATTATGATGGTTTTGGGGAATATATATTAGATTTTTATATA
This sequence comes from Viscum album, assembly GCA_963277665.1. Taxonomy (NCBI): domain Eukaryota; kingdom Viridiplantae; phylum Streptophyta; class Magnoliopsida; order Santalales; family Viscaceae; genus Viscum; species Viscum album. Next base: position 982,713,331 of record OY728126.1, read on the forward strand.
TTCATTGATATAATATATTCAATACTCTCACCAATTTTTCTTTCCAAAAGGCTTCTTAGTCTTAAATCCATTAGTTTTTTTTCTATATCTCCAATGCGAATATATATTGATTAGTGTTAAAAATTCCAGCCATGTGTGGTTCTATGACACCAATAGTGAATTTTTAAATCTCTTTAAAATAGAAAAAATTAGGATCCAATAGATTATATACCCACTTTGATTCTTAAACATGAATAAGTAAAGAAATAAACCATGAAAATAGAAAATAAAATAGAAAAGTGAATAAATAAAAAATTCAAGAACTAATTAAAAATTTAGAATAATAAATAAATGATTAGAACATATCCATATAAATGGCACCATGTTTTTTTATATCTCATCATAGAGGGATGTCAAAAGAATAATTTATATCCCTATGTACAATATTAATATAAATACACGTTTATCTCTCAAGTATTTAGGCCTAGATTATTTTCTATTCTTGAAATTATAATTGTTTTTATATGTTCTATATGCTAAAAGAAAATTCAAATATAATAATTTTTTGATTTTTTATTTTATTAATTTAAAATAATAGGATAGAGAATAAAAAAATTATCAATAAATTAAGATAGACCTAAGGTAAATTATAAATGGTTTTATCATCATTTACATTTTTTCTCAATCGGGTTAATCTGATAAATAGTATATGTATAATTTATCTATGAATCCTCCATTGTTTACTTGTGTAAGAGAATAAAAAACACTCAAAGACCCTAAAAATATCATTCACTTGTTTTTTATCCTTTTTGACTAGGAAAGAACACTCTTCAACTAAGAGAATGAACCTTCTCACACACATAGACATTATTATACACTAGTCATCCTCTTAAACCATAAAACTATAATTATATATAGTGTGGTTTAATTGGAGGGACACTTTGAAGATTAACTAGTGAAAAAATAATGATTCTTTGATACAAGATGGAGTGATAATCACCACCTCCTCTAATTACCTTCACTTATACACCATAATTAGATAAATATATTGATGATTTTAAAAATATAAATTCAATAATTCCCACTGATAATTAACTCAAACCACCCAAAATGGATTTTTTCTTTATAATCATGAATGAAAAAGATCATATGTATTTTATTGGGGTTGAGAAACATAAATAAAGGTGGGAAATATAAGATCACGACACCAAATGAAAAACAATGAATTATGATTAAAAATATACAAAATATAACTGAGATCCTAACTAAATCCCATGGTGGTGATCTATTTTAAAAATGGTAGGATATATTTTTTTTATCATTATAAAAAAAATATTTTTTCCTTTTACTATACTTTAGTGTAATAATCTCACGTGATCCCTTCATCATTGGATGGCTTCCACATATATAACCTGATGGTCTAGGTTCTTTATCTAAGAATCTATTGATTTCTATCCTTATATAGAAATCATCCCATGGTCACTTTATATAACATCCCATTACTTTATTTTAGGTATGTTTTAAGCCTCGTCATGGTATTTCTTTTTCATTGTCTAGGTAGGGCTGAGAATGAATTAAGAGGATACTTATAATGGAGACGTTAGTGGCTTGTTAGAAATTTATAGCACAAAAACTACTGGTTCTGCATCGTGTTGGGGATGTACGCACTGTGTAATATGGTTACAAGAAATGTAAATTCTAAATAATAATAATTACACTTTTAATAAAAGTTTATGCATTTTTTAATACTTTATGGTACTTGTAAATTAGACGATGTGTAATTGGGTTACACGATATATAAATCCCTAAGTGTTGATTACATGCAAGTGGATTATCTGAAATTTTATATTCATATTCCTCTAAGTTCCTTGATCTTGACCTAGATATATCCTCATGTGATTTTGGGAGACTTAAACCATTATAGATCATTTTATTTAGTGATTGATCCTTTAAATTGTTGCGGTGCTTCCCTACAGGTAAGCGGTATCCCTGTCTCTGTGTCACTTTCACATTCTCTCAATAGAGTTTGATAGATCATCTTGGGATTGATGGATCTAAGATTTATTTTTTTGAATCTCATTTATAGTTTTAGTTCCTAGATATTTTTTGCCTTCGTTCTTGTTGGCAGGTTTCATTATGAGCATTGTGTTTTCGTGAAAAACATTGGTGGTTTCTTCCTAGATTGGAAAATTGACTAAACAAAATTGTTTGATTTAATTTAAAATTTTTTATTTAAATTTAATTTATTGATTTAAATTAAATTTCATTAAATTGTTTTATTAACAACCAAATTCCAAGGAATTGGGGTTTTGGATTTGATTTGAAATTAAAATGAGAAAACCCCCCAATTATATTGAATTGGGATGTGTTTGGTAAATTGAAGGTAATTATTTAAATCAAATTGTGGAATTTGATTATGGGAAAAGCTTTCATGAAACTTATTTCAAATTTTTATTTGAGCAAAATTGATTAAAATCGTTTAGATAGAAACCCATTGGTTTTATCTTAGAAAATTAATTATTTGATTAAAACTCTGTGTGTTGGTTTTTAAATAGAAATTGGAATATTTAAAATGGTAGAATTAGAAGAATTGTATTTTAAATAGTTTTAAAATATATTTCCCATAATTTTTTGTATTAGAGAACATTCAAACCTAGGTGGTTATTGAGTTATCGGTAAAAACACGCTAGGATGGGAATTCCCTAGCAACAGATTGATGGTTTATAACTCTAAAAACATTATTGGAATATATTATTCCTTAGAAGGATTTTCATGATTCCTCTTTGACCAGGGTAAATAGATGTGTGTTCACATTTCCATTATCATTTTATAAGTGTGTGAGGATCCCATAACCTGTAACTATTTTACCTCTTGGCAGATGTCCATGTTTCTCTCTTTTTATATTTGAAATATATTTCATTGTTTATTGTAAAATATATTACATGCCTTGTAAATTTATATAAATTGTTTTATATAAAATGTTTCGATAATTCATTTTTTAGAAATTTTTCCATTAATTGAAATGAAACTCTTGATTTGTTTTAGATATTATTTTGAAATTTATGTGTTCTTATTTAAAATTGAAAGAATTTATTTGGTTAATTAATATTGTTATCCCTTTATTGAATTCTTAGTGAGACCCTACCAGGAATTTAACTCAAACCTTATGTAATTCCCCGACCTCAGTTACCTAGAGTCGGTGCATTGTTACATAACATTGAAATGATCACAAGGGATCAAATCACGAAAGACCAATTGGTTTAGTAGCCTTGGAAGTACTATATACATTAATAAGTTTTACATTACATCATGAAATAAAAACATCAACTACATTCTGTCCCATTTTGAACACACTTATATCCTTAGCCTATCCCTACAGGTCAACCATAAAATAATTCTTCACTTCCGGGAAAAAATAATACATAGAAAGGGGTGAGATTAGATGCTCAATAAGGATAACAATATAGCAGAAACATTCATAAATGAGAATAAACATTTAAGGGAATGTATAAGACTAAAACAAAAGCCTTTTAAACATAAAATTCAGCATAATATGTCAAATAAAAAATCAAATAATCCCATTTACTTATTCAAATGGATATTTTACTAGTCGAATAATCACATGCAATATCAATAGCCACATTAATAATGATAGAATGCATAATTCCAGGCTTCATAAACACATAGTCAAGGCCTTGTACCCAAAACTATAAATAATATTTTGTCAAGTAATTGTTCCAAGACACTAGTTTGTCTCATGAGACCTGCCGATGCATCGAAAGGCTATAGTGGGCTCCACCAGTTACTTACTAATTCCAATGCATTCCTCATATGAAAAGGTTCAAACATAACATAAACATTCGTATAAAAACTATCATACGAAATGTCAATACTTTAACTATAACCCATGAATGGTATAAAAATAACACATCCATAGTCAAACATATCACAAAACGTTCAATTAAATATGGATGATTTGTATCATAATGAATCAATTTCAAACAAGTGTAAAATCCATCAAAGGATGTTGGCATAGATGAAATCAAACCTATTTGAGAGAAATGTCTCTTTATTTTTTTAAAATCATTTAAAAGTCACATTAATATAAAAGAAAACATTTATTTTGAAAATATTCTTATAAGATTGTAAGGTAATCTTCGACGATTTTATAACGGTGTAAAATAGTCGTACCCGCCGTATAAGTTAAAAAAACATTCTTACCTTAATTTTATCGAAAATGACATAAAGGACCTTGTTTGGAAAATGACAGAAAGATTACTTTCAAATCATGCATGGTCAAATAAGGGTATAAATGACTTTAACACATAGTCTAGTAAATAGTAAAAATGTTTTGAATTACATTTTTAAGAAAACACGGATGTGGTTGATAAGGAGGTCTCATCCATCCAACATTACGATATTTATTTCAAAATAGGCAGAAAAGAAGTAAAATACATGGGAATTCATCTAGGGAGGCCAGAAATAATAAATCCCCAGATCATCACCCCTAATCAGGTTCACCCCCTCTGGTTTAAAAAGAGAGACATTAGAATAACAAACCACGGGTCCCAGTAGATACTTACATATTAACAACCTCAGATAAGTAAAGAGATTGTGGAATTAACCCTCACCTTGTACTTTTCCTTGGTAAAGGGTACTTTAAACTCCTATATAATAGTTAAATCATTGTTGTTAAATTATTCAATAATCTTATACCAAAATATGATATTATATATTATATTTCAATATTTCTTTGTTAAAAATATTTTTGTAGTATCATCGTTTCGGGTGTTAACTGATTAATTTTCCTTTATATGCTTGGTTACATAAGCTATGTTAGTTATCAATAGGATGTAATTTATTCATATACATAATTTTATTCGGTTAATAAACATTATTTTTAATCATAAAAAATATTCTTGAATGATTACAATGGAGAATGAATCTCATCACGTTCGTGGAGATGGTAATTCGTACGTACGCACGAGTGACAATGTCATTATATTTATAGTGAAATCACATGTAATTGGATGGTATATCATATATAAAGAATAACTAACCAGTTATTTTTATTATTTACATCAGTTATACTCATTATTATACCCATCCAAATAATGAATCGTTTGAATAACAAACTACACCATGACGTGGAGACGGTAAGTCGTACGTACGCACATATGGTGACTTTATAATTCATTTGATGGATAGAATAATGAATAAGTTTGTACCATTTTTATAAGAACATCACATAATATAGAAGATACTGCAGTTATTATTTTAGAATGGAAACAATAAAGAAAGAGGAAGTGGAAGAAGAAAAGAACTTGAAAGAGTTGATGAAATATTTACCTCTTCTTCGGGTTCTTTCTTTTGATTTGATCAAAAGGGATTCTTAGGTTGTCTTTTTGACCAATGTAAGGATTATAGGTTGATTTGATGGAATATTAGAGGATATGTGGGTAGGTTTTGGCTGATCCAAATGGCTTTGGAGGTGTGAAATTAAGATAAGGGTAAGTGCCCTTTTATAAGAGAGGTGAGGGTCACTTTAGGAAAATCTTGAAATATTATTTTATAATAAAATAATTTTCCGTTTCTAATCGCACAAAAATGATTTATTTAGATTCTAATGTGGTTATGGGTCGAAAAACTCTCAACAAAAAGGTTTTATAAAGGTTTAGTTTACCATATTAACCTTATTGTTTAGATTTAACTCTTACATAAATAGTTTGACATTTACCATGTCTCTTTGTATTTTTATATTATATGGTTAATAAACTTAATATTACAAGACAAGAGAACCCCAAGTGGTTCATTATTAATATATATAACATTATATAAGTCTTTTTTCCAATACTTAGATTTTTAAGAATATTATATCAATTAATAATATAGTATTTTTTTTAAAAAACTCAATTATGTCAATTTTGACACTATTTAGTATTTGGATTTTGTGAAAATCATAACTGCATGATTACATCGAAATAAAATTATTTAATAAACCCTAACATGTCATATTAACCTATAAAATTATTTTAATTCATCATAAGTCTCAATTTACATTTATTTGGATATTTATAACATCAATTATTTTAATATGATAATTACTACATCATCATTGTGTCATAAATAAATTAAATTATTTAATGTCTAAAATTTATAAATAAAATACAATTATGTATGAAATATTTTTATCTTTATAAGGAATATTTATAGTCTAATTTATATTGTTTGAAATCCTATATTAAAAATGGTTTAGTTATTAAACATTGAATTTAACACTTTTAACACGTCTATAAATAAAATAATTATAAATGTCCAAATCTAATCCAAGTGGACCAAAAAAATTGTATTTTATTACTAAGGTTGTTTTTTGTCAAATTAACCTTATCCAATAGAATTAATAAATGTGTTAGCCTAATTATAATATCACTTTTACCCTTAATTACCCTATTTACTTTTAACCGTGGTAAATAAAAGTCAAAAGTTATTATTCACCAAAAATTATTTTCATCTTATTGAACCACATTTTACTTACTGGTGTCAACTATGTCTCTCATATTTTTTCAATTCAACTGACAGAAGTAGTTAAATTATGTTTTATAAAAATTTATAAATGCTCCTAGAAGGTGGGTAAAAGACGGTAAAAAGTTCAGTAAAATTTTATATATCTAAACTTATTATAAAATGAATCCAATGAATTACATTGAACACATATAGGTATTATGTATCTATTGTGAACTAAAATAAATTAAAATAAAGTAACTAATTATTTAAATAAAAATTCTATTTTAAACAATAACGTAGTGTTTTTCACTATTCATCAAAAATTGAAAGTTCTCAGAAAAATACCAAAAATTCACCATAAACTAATTTTGATATTATGAATCCAAAAATAAATTACATTTTGAAAATTAAAATTTATAAAATTTCAACAAAAGGGTATTACTATTCATAACGGCTAGTTTCATTGGTCGTGGTGTGTTTAAACTCCAAGTTGCGTACAAAGATATATATAGCATTATTCAAAGGGAAACGTATTGTGGAAGCTTGGGGTGTTACATTCTCCCCTCCTTAAAATAATTTCATCCTCAAAATTTCTAGAATATTACTGCATAAAATGATTTGGGTGGTTCATCATCATAAGTTCCTCGAGTTCCCATGTTGCCTCTTTCATCTTATGGTTTCTCCTTAGAAATTTTACCATACAATTCATTCGGTTTCTCAGCACTTGTTCTCTGGTATCAAAAATTTTGACAGACTCTTCAGAATAGGACTGATCAGGTTCCAATACAATTTCCTCATAGGTGAGTACATGTGTTGGGTCAGGTATGTATTTTCTCAGTAGTGATACGTGGAACACATCATGAACTTTAGAGAGACTTAGAGGCATTTCCAAACGATAAGCTATAACTCCAATTCGTTCTAGAATTTCGAAAGGTCTGATGTACTGGGAACTCAATTTACCCATCTTACTAAATCGTATAACACCCTTCAATGTAGATACCTTCAAGAAAACATGATCTCTTACTTGAAATTCAAAAACCTTCCTCTGATTATCAGCATATATTGTTTTCCTACTTTGGGCTTCTTTGATGTGTGTTTGAATAATATTTACCTTTTCCATTGTTTCCTCAAAAGGTTCTGGTCCTTCGAGTTTTCTTTTACAAACATCATCCCAAAAAGTTGGTGTGCGACATCTCTTTCCATATAACACTTCATATAGTTCCATCTGAATACTTTAATGGAAGATATTTTTATAGTAAAATTCTACTAGAGGTAAATATTGATCCCACGTACCTTGAAATTCAAGTGATCATGATCTCAACATGTCTTTTAAGGTTTGAATAGTTTGTTCTAATTGTCCATCGGTTTGAGGGTGGTAGGCAGTGCTCAAAGAAGTTAAGTATCCGGGGTTTTCTAAATACATTTCCAAAATATTGATGTAAAACATAGATCACGATCAGAAACAATCGATAGGGGCACTCCATGAAGTCTTAAAATATCATTAATATATAGTCCTGCTAAACGTTCAAGTGGTAAATCTTTTCTTATAGAAAAAAAAATTTGCTGAATTGGTAAGATGATCAACAATGACCCATATTGCATCATTTCTTCTAGGAGTCTTTGGGAGTCCCATTACAAATTCCATCATAATATCATCCCATTTCAACTCAGGTATGGGAAGAGGATGCATAACTCCTCTAGGATGTTGTCTTTCAGCTTTCACTTGTTGGAAAACCATACATCTCAACACAAAATCAACAATATCTCTCTTCATGTTGTCCCACCAAAAATGTTCCTTCAAATATCTATATATCTTGGTGCTCCTAGAGTTTATAGAAAAATTGGATCTATAAGCATCATCCAACAATTCCCTTTTTAGATCAGGTATGTTAGGAATACAAATTCTCTTCCCAACTTTCAAAATTCCATCTTCATATATGAAGTCACTCAATCTCCCATCATTCACACCTTTAATCTTCTTATGAAACTCCTCATCATCAGTCTGAGAACTATTTATCCTTTCCAGTAAAGATGGATTGGAAACCATTTGAAAAAGTATTGATGTTTCACCTTCCATGGTTATCCCCATATCCATCTTTACTAGATCCATGAAAATAGGATCCCTTTCAACTCTCATGTTGTTCAAAACTATGTGATCCTTTCTACTCGAAGCATCTTCCACCTTATTTGCCTTCCCTAGGTGGTAGTGTATAGTGAAATCATAATCCTTGAGTAGTTCAAGCCATCTCCTTTCCCTCATGTTGAGTTCTTTTAGTGAGAAAATATACTTCAAACTCTTGTGATCAGTATAAATCTCTCGTTTTTTACCATAGGTAGAGTGTATCCATATTTTCAGAGCAAATATTACAACTGCTTACTCAATATCATGAGTGGGATAGTTTTGTTCATGAATTGTTAGTTTTCGTGATGCATAAGAAATAACTCTATCATTCTGCATGAGTACACAACCAAGTCCTTTCTTTGTAGCATCACTATAAATAATAAACCCATCATTACCCAATGGTAGAGTCAAGATAGGAGCATTAAATAATGTTCTCTTCAGTTCTTCAAAACATTCTTCACACTCTTTTGTCCAAAAAAATTAACCCCTTTACGTGTGATCTTGGTTAATGGATTAGTCAATCGAGAAATATTCTGGACAAAATGCTAATAATAACCAGCTAAACCAATAAAACTGCATACCTCAGTTATACTCATTGGTGCTAGCCATTCTTGGATTGCCTTGGTCTTTGAAGGATTAACAGAGATTCCATCCTTAGAGACAATATGACCCAAAAAAGAAATCTCCTGAATCCAGAATTCACACTTGCTAAATTTCCCATATAATTCATTTCTTCTAAGAGACCTTAGGATAATGCGCAAGTGATTTTCATGATATTTATAGCTTTTTTGTATCTACCAAGATATCAGCAATAAATACAACTAAAAAGTCATCAAGATATTCCTTGAAAACTCTATTCATTAGATCCATGAAGAAAGAGGGGGAATTAGTCAATCCAAAAGGCAAAACTTTAAACTCTTAATACCCATACCTGGTTCGAAATGATATTTTCAGAATGTCTTCCTTTATCACACACAACTGATGATATCCATATCTAAGGTCAATATTTGAAAAATATTGAGCTCCATGAAGTTGGTCGAATAAATCATCAATGCGAGGTAGGGGATACTTACTCTTTATTGTTCTAGCATTGATCTTCCTGTAATCAATGCACAACCTCATAGATCCATCTTTCTTCTTAACAAAAAGGATAGGGTATCCCCATAGAGAACCACTAGGGTGAATAAATCTTTTATTACTCAATTCCTCTAGTTTTTTCATTAGTTCTACTAATTTCACAGTGGCCATTCTATAAGGGTTCTTTGATATGGGCCTTGAACTAGGAATTAAATCAATGGAAAACTCAATTTCTTCTTTTGGAGGATGTCCAGGTAAATCCTCTAGAAACAAATCAACATATTTTTGTACAATAGGTATGTCCTCTATTCAAACATTCTTTTCCTTGCCCATAGTTATTCCATTCCCTTATTCCCCAATAATTGAATTTATTAAGGCTACTGGGGGTGGATCTAGATAAGAATCAGGTGGTGATGTTTCTTCTCTAAATATAAGGTACTCATTATTATCATCAAAAATTGTAACCTTCTTCTTCTTACAATAAATTTTCACATCATGGTATGAAATCCAATCCATTCTAAGGATTATATCAAATTCAATCATGGGTATGATGATAAGATCAACAGATAAAGAACATTTATATGCCCTAATGGGAACTGATTCACAAAACATTATTGCAATGATACTTCCCTTAGGTGTTTTTACTGACAACTCCCTTATTAAGTCAAATTGAAAATATCTAATTTTCTTAGAAAACTGGGAGGATATGAATCAATGTGATGATCCAGAATCAAATAAATCATTGGCTAAACTTGTTGAAACCATTAAATTACCTACCACCACATCTTTCAGAGCTTCAACCTTAGTAGTAGTGATCACATAAGCTTGGCCTTTCCCCCTTGGCCTTTCTTGAGGAAAGTTTCCTTGGAACTTAGGATATTAGTTTTCATAATGCCCCTTTTCTTTATAATTGTAGCATTCAACATTGACAACCTCTTTCTTCACCTTGTAATCACGAGCTTGGTGGCCTTTTTCACCACACTTGTAACAGACTCACATTACCTTCAAGAAAGTACTGGGGTGTTTCTTCCCACATTTACCATAGGATGGATATTCAACTTTTTTCTTTCTTCCCCTTATTTCCATTTCCATAGTGTTCAGCAGATCTCTTTTTCTCTTTCTTTTTTTTAATGTCATAAGACTTAGAGAATTCCTTTTCTGTCTTGATAGCACATGAGACTATATCTTCATATGATGAGAAGGATTGTGAGACTAATGCTCTATGGAGAAATGGTTTTAACCCATCAAATAATTGATCGATCTTACTCCTTGGGTTATGTATGTAATATGTTGCATGCCTTGCTAACCTTGTAAAGTTAGCCTCATACTTTGAAACATTCTCATCCTTCTTTTGCCACATACTCAGAAATTGTCTTTCTATATCCACTCGATGGTCACGAGGAAACTATTTTTATAAGAAAATATCTTTAAACTCTTTCCATTCCATGTTTGATACATCTTCGTATTCCTTTGTGTTTTGGATTAATGACCACCATTGATCCGCATCTCCCGTGAGGTGATAAACTGTCATGAAAACTCTTTCCCTTTCGTTACTCCCCAAAGCACGAAATATTTTCTCTAAAGAACTTATCCATTTCTCAGCTACCAATGGATTTCTACTCCCAATGAATATTGGTGGTTGTTTCCTCATGAAGCGTTATAACATTGATCCTCCGCATTGTGGATCAGGGTGCTCCATACAGGTAAGGTTATTATTCATAACCTGAGTGAATTGTCCCAGTATGGTGATAAGCTGATCAACACCAGTTGCATCACCAGCTCCACTATAATTATCTTGAGTAGGAGTTAAATCCATACATGGATTACATGGGTTGATACGGTTTCCATTCCTTCCATTATGCACCATTTCTAATCAATGGCTTACACTATATTAGTTTATGAATCACAATGCATAATTTTAATCTTGTAAAATAGTTAACATAAATTGAACAGTTTATGGATATAATCCATAATCATAAAAAAAATATTTGAGAAATTATATACTCATAAACTATTCATAATGTTTTGTGAATAAAATTATAATTATCCTAAATATATCCCCTGGGAGTGGTGTAACCTAGAGTGAAACAAGGCCCATTGTCGTGCACCAGTTCCCATTCGAGTCTAGCTCAAAGAGGTGTTTTTAGGTTTTAGCCCTAGGAACATCTGTTCCAGATCCACCTCTACCTGCTCATTCTCGAAAGGGATGTATTTCTTGTAAAACTCACAAAATCTCTACATTACAAAAATTTTAGGAAGTTCTTCTATACTAATCCTCAAAGTCTATCTTAGGGTAATGTTCTCTAATCAGATTTTTTCTAAATCTAGATTCCACGGTTTGTAAAAAACTTTCTATGATACCATCTATAACGCCCTGACCCCAGTTACCCAGAGTCATTGCATTATTACATAACATTGGCATGATCACAAGGGATCAAATCCCGAAAGACTGATCAGTTTAGTAGCCTTGGAAGTATTAGATACATTCATAATTTTTACATTACATCATGAAATAAAACCATCAACAAAATTTTGTCCCCTTTTGAACACACTTATATCATTATTCTATCCCTGTAGGTCAACCATAAAATTCTTCTTCACATCCTAGGAAAAATAAAACATAGAAATGGGTAAGCTCAGATGCTCAGTAAGGATAACAATATAGCATAAACTTTCATAAATAAGCATAAACATTTAAGGCAATGTATAAGGCTAAAACAAAAGCCTTTTAAACAAAAACTTCAGCATAATATGGAAAAGATAAAATCAAATAATTCCATTTACTTATTCACATGGATATTCTACTAGTATAATAATCACATGCAATATCAATAGCCACTTTCATAATGATGGAATGCATAATGCCAACCTTTATAACCACATAATCAAGGCCTTGTGCCAAGACTACAAATAAGATTTGGTCAAGGTCTTGTGCCAAGACACTAGTTTGTCTCATGAGACATATCGATGCATCGAGGAGCTATAGCAGGCTCCACACATCATTTACTAAGTCCAATGCATTCCTCATATGAAATGGTTGAATCATAACATAAACATTCATATTAAAACTAGCATACCAATTGTTAATACTTTAAATATAAACCATGAACGGCATAAAAATAATACATCCACAATCAAACATATCATAGAAATTTTAATTAAATGTGGATGATTTGTATCATAATGAATCAATTTCAATTAAGTGTAAAATCTATCAAAGGTTGTTGACATAGATGAAATCAAAACTATTTGAGGGAAAATCTCTTTCTTTTTTTGAAATCATTTAAAAGTCACATAATTATAAAAGAAAATATTTATTTTAAAAATATTATTATAATATTTTAAGGGAATATTTGATGATGTTATAATGGTGGAAAATAGCCGCACCCACCGTATAAGTTAAAAAAACATTCTTACCATAATTTTGTCGAAAAGGTCATAAAGTACCTTGTTTGGAAAATGACGGAAATATTCCTTTCAAAAAATATATGGTAAAATAAGGGAATAAATTACATTAAACCCTAGTCTAGTAAATATTAAAAACGTTTTGAATTAAATTTTTAAGAAAACACGGATGTAGATGACAAAGAGGTCCTAGTAGATACTTACATATTAACAACCTCAGATAAGTAAAGAGATTGTTGAATTAACCCTTACCATGTAATTTTCCTTGATAGTGGGTACTTTAAACTTCTATATAACAGTTAAATAATTTTTATTAAATTATACAAGAATCATATACATAAATATGATATCATATATGATATTTCAATATTTCTTTGTTAATAATATTTTAGTTTTATCATCATTTCGGGGGTTAACTGATTCGTTTTACTTTATATTCTTGGTTACGTAAGCCATGTTTGTTTTAGATAGGATTTATTTGATTCATATACAGAATTATATTATGTCCATAAAAATTATTTCTAATCATAAAAATTATTCTTGAATGATTACTATGGGGAATGATTCCATTGCGTTTGTGGAGATGGTAATTTGTACGTACGCACGAGCGACAATATCATTATATTGATTGTGAAATCGTATATAATTGGATGATATATCATATATAAAGAAAAATTAACATGTTATTTATATTATTTACATCAATTATACTCATTATTATACCCATCCAAATAATTAAGTGTTTGAATAACAAACTACACCACGATGTGGAGACGGTAAGCCGTAAGTACGCACGTATGGTGACTTTGTCATTCATATGATGGATAGAATAATGAATATTGTTGTAACATTTTTATAATAACATCACATTATATAAAATATACTATATTTATTCTTTTATTATGGAAACAAAAAATAAATAGGATGTGGAAGAAGAAAATAACTTGAAAGAGGTGATGAAATGTTTACCTCTTCTTCAGATTCTTCCTTTTGATTTGATAAAAAGGGATCCTTAGGTTGGCTTTATGACCAAAGTATGGCCTCTAGGTTGATGTGAGAGAATATGGTAGGATATTAGGGCATGTTTTGGCCAATACAAATGGCTTTTGAGGTGTGAAATTAAGAGAAGGGGAAGTACACTTTTATAAGAGAGGTGACAGACACTTTAGGAAAAGCTTGAAATATTATTTTATAATAAAATATTTTTTGGTTTCTAGTGGCTCCAAAATAATTTATTTAGAGTATAAGGTGGGTATAGGTCGAAAAACTCTCAGAAAATATGTTTTAGATAGTTTTAGGTCACCATATTAACCTTATCTTATAAATTTAACTCTTAGTTAAATAGTTTGACATTTACCATGTGTCTTTGTGTTTTTATATTATATGGTTAATAAACTTACAATAGAAAACCAAGAGAACCCCCAAGTGGTTAATTATTAATATACATAACCTTATCTAATTCTTTTGGCCAAACCATAGATTTTTAGGAATATTATATCAATTAATAATATAGTATTTGTTTTAAAAACTCAATTATGTTAATTTTGACACTATTTAGTATTTGGTTTTTGTGAAAATAATAACGGCATGATTACTTTGAAAAAAAATTATTTAATAAACCCTATCATGTCATATTAACCTATATAATTACATAAATTCATCATAATTCTCAATTTACATTTATTTGGATACTTATAACATCAATTATTTTAATATTTCATAAATAAGGTAATTACTACATCATCATTGTGTTATAAATAAATTAAATTATTTCATGTCTAAAAGTTTTAAATAAAATAAAATTATTTAGGAAATATATTTGGACTTATAATTAATATTTATAGTCAAATATATATTGTTTTTAACCCTATATTAAAAATGGTTTAGTTATTAAACATTGAATTTAACACTTTTAACTTTTCTTTAAATAAAATAATAATAAATGTCCAAATCAAATCCAAGTGGACCAAAAAGATCATATTTTATTCATAATGTTGTTTTTGGTCGAATTACACTTATCCAGTAGAATTTTGATATGATTTAGGGTAATTATAATATCATTTTTACCCTTAATTACCCTATTTACTTTTAACTGTAGTAAATAAAAGTCAAACGTTACTATTCACCTAAAATTATTTTCATCTTATTGAACCACATTTTACTTACTGATTTTAACTATGTATCTAGGAGTTTTGAAATTCAACTCACAGAAGTGGTTAACTTAAGTTCTATTCAAATTTGTAAATGCTCCTAGAAGGTGGGTAAAATGGTAAAATGTTCAATAAAATTTTATATATCTAAACTTATTATAAAATGACTCCAATGAATTACATTGAACATATATAGGTATTATATATCTATTTTGACCTAAAATAAATTAAAATTAAATAATTAATTATTTAAATAAAATGTTGGTTTTAAACAATAACGCAATGTTTTTCACTATTCATCAAAAATTCAAAGTTCTCAGAAAAATACCAAAAAATTACCCTAAGATAATTTTGATATTCCGAATAAAAAAATGAAGACCTTTTTAAAAATAAAAATTTATAAAATTTCAAAAATAGGGTATTACTATTCATAATGGCTAGTTTCATTAGTCATTGTGTGTTAAAACTTCAAGTTGCGTACAATTTAAGCTACTACATTATTTAAAAGGAAACATACCATGGAATCTTGAGGTGTTACACATTACCTCTTCCCTTAGGTTTTTTAATATTATCTTATTCTAGGTTTGAGAAAGGTTAAGGTGACACTTGGAGGTGGTAGTCGTTATTGATCCTTAGACGTGGTGAGTTGAGTCCTTTGGGATGTGGGTGGTTATCCTATTTTCTGGTACATTGTGGTTATACTTTAGGTTGTTTATTCATGTTTTACTTATGGTAAAATTCTCCCTATAGAGTTTTTCTTGTATGTATAATGACTTGTTTATCTTTCTTCCATTGTGTTTGTGTAAAATTAGTTCTCACTTTTCATATTGTATGATTCCAGGTTCTAGTCGCCAACCCATAGGGATCAATAATTCCATTAGAGCCCTACTAAAGTTGGCTCGGTTATCAGGTTACCATGGTATCTAAGATGGTTCATGAAAAAGTGGTAGCAAAGGTTAAATGTTTTCATCTTTCATTGATGCCAGTATGTTGTTTGACTATTTCTATCGTGACTTAGGAGGTAGTTGTGATTGAGTGCCTATCCAAATCTCACCATAATGAGCATTAAGTCACCAGGGGTGGTTTGGGAAATATGCATTTAGGGTTAGTTATAGTATCTTCCTTGATTTTTATTTTAATATGTTGACATCCAAATCTGATTTTTCCATCTATTTGGATTTATTTCTGTTGTTGCTCTATTTTAACATTAATCTGATGTCTTTTATGTTTTCTACTAATGTTGTGTAGCATTGTGCCTCCAAGAAGATGTGAAAATCGAATCCAGGAGGAAGTTGCTACTGAAACTCGGTGAGAAAATAATCTCATTGACCTGAGTCTGGTTGAGGTTATTGTGTTTTCTATCCAGTCTTTGGGAAAAGCACCTGCACTAGTTTTCGTTTAGGCTTCAAATGTGGAACCTCATATAGATGTTTTACAGAATTTTTCTCAGGAGTTCCTTCACTAGAAACCACCATCGTTCAAAGGAACCAATGATACTCAAGAGACTGATGAATGTTTAAGCATTATTGAATGTTTATTTGGGTTCTTAAAGACACCGAATAAAATCAAGGTTAAATATTCCAACATAGTGCTGGAGGGAATGAACAAGATATAGTGGGACATGATGGTGATGGCGAAGAAACATGAATTATTAGAGTGGAATGACTTTAAATCTCTTTTAACTGACCAGTTATATCCAGATAATATGGTGTTGTTCAAGTCTATTGAGTTTTTCAAACATGATCAGGTAGACGGTACCGTGAGAGAATATAAATTTTTTATTGATCTTATGCAATTTTCAACTAATATTGTGTCTAATGAAAGATGAAGATTCAATGATTTGATTTGGAAATTTTATCTGATATTTTCTCTCATGTATTATTTATAAATATTACATATTATGATAATGTTTTGGATAGAGATATGATGATCAAAATGGAATTGGTTGGTAAGTTAAGGTTAATGGGAGTTATTTTTTCTCCTAGTGGCAATGTGAATTCCTCTAAAGTAAAGAAGAAGAATGATGCTTCTCATGGTGGATACTGATGGTAGGGGTTTTCTAGACCTCCTACAGTTTCTATAATATAACCTATGATTTTCTACCAGTGTGGAAAGTATGGTAATTCTAAGAGGGTTTAACTGAGACGCCCATGGTATGTGGTTCCTGTAGATGCTCGGGTTACTTGTATAAGTTCTACCTTGTTTATTAAACTCTATTTAGTGTCACGGGATCATCAAGACCTTCTAAAATTGTAGTGAAATCTGATGTATCACTAGAAAAGCGGATCTAGAAACAGGCATCAAAAATGAAGCTTCTTTACATAGTGGAATATTAACTAGAGGATATGGATATGGGTCCATCAACTATGAGAGGTACCATCACTATAGCCTCATCATTAGTAGCATCTTTACTTGATACTGGTGTATCTCATTTATTTATTTCAACCTACTTCTTCAATATTCTTAATCTTTCTATGGAGATTTCATCTTATGTGATGGATATTACTACAAACCTTCGAACAAAGAGAAAGTAGGGTCTCTATAGTCATACATGTTCTTTCTCTCTATCAAATTTTGAGCTTTCTTGTGATTTTATGGTTCTCAACATGAAACTGATTGAAATCATTATTTCGATAGATTTTCTAATTCCTAATAAATCCTAGATTGATTATTATCTTTTATGGGTATCCTTTACTACACCCTATAGGATTTTTTTTAACTTTCAAGGAGAATGTGACCCAAGGTAGAGCAAAGTCGTACCTTTATATCTACATTTTGGGAAATTAATATTCATGTTTTATTTTAACCTGGTGAGAGAATCTCTAAGAGTTTATCTCCCTCCAGTTGTTGTTGAGTTTCCTAGTGTTTTTTCGTTCTGACTTTTATGGGTTTCCATCCATAAGGGAGGAAGAGTTATCTTTTGATTTAGTGATAGGTACTCGGCTGGTATTTATTCCTTCTTACCACATGGAACCAACTGAAATGAAAGAGGTGAAGTCTCTGTTGGATGATCTTATAGAGAAAGTAACTATATTCCTGAGTGTGTCACCTCGGGTGATGTCGGTTTCTATTTTATAATAAATCTGATAGTTCACTTCACCTTTGTGTGTATTACTAAAAAATAAATTTATTTACGATAAATAGAAAATATTCATTTCTATGGATTGATGATCAATTTGATAAATTTAAATGGGAATGTGGTTCTTGAATATTGATCTTCAATTTGGTTACCATTAGCTGAGGGTAAAAGAATATAAAATTCAAAATATAGACTTTTGAAGAAGTAACAACCATTATGAGTATCTTTTCATTCCATTTGGTCAATCCAATTATCCTACATTATTTATAGAATTAATGAATGTTATTTTCCATGATCATATTTATGAATTCATGGTAGTATTTTTGGATTACATCCTAGTTTACTCTAAATCTAAGGAGGATCATGTGCTTCATCAGATAGCAGTTCAAGAATTATTGATAAATCACTGAATTTATGCCAAGATTTTGAAATGTGATTTATAGAATCAAGAGGTGATGTTTTGGGGAAACATGTGGTCGAAACATGGTATTTTAGTTGATCTTAAATGGTAAAGGATTATAAGATATGAGTGCAATAATGAAATGTTTTTTAGATTCAGAGCTTCTTGGGTTTAGCTTGTTATTATCTCTGATTTGTTAAGGACTTATCAAAGTTTACTTCTCGAATGACTGCTCTAAATAGAAAGGAAGTAAAGTTTTCTTGGGATAAAAAAATGTCAGAGTTATTTTATTGGGATGAAATGTATTTTGACTACTACACTAGTGTTCACTCTTCCAGAGGTTGGGAATGGATATACAGTATTCAGTGACACTTCAAGTTCATGTTTGGGAAACATTATTATACATGGGGATCATATCTTTTCTTATGGATCTCGGAATCTTAGTCCACAAAAGAATAATTACCCAACCCATGACCTTGAACTAGCATCTATGATTCATGCGCTTAATATTTGACAGCATTACCTTTTTGGAAAAAGGTTTACCATGAATTAACCATAAGTTATTGAGTTATATCTTTTCTAAAAAATATCAGAATCTCTTCTATGGGTGTTGGGTGGAATACCAAAAAAATTGAATTTGACATCGCCTATACCTTGGGGAAATGAAATGTCATTTAAAATGATTTGATCTAGAATCTTATGACCCCGTCAGTGAAAGAATCATTAGATGAGTGGAACATGATGGATCTTTTTTCATAGTTGCATATTGGATTTCAGAAATCAGGGTCTAAGGTTTCTTTGACTAGTGTTTAGTTTAAATTTTCTCTTCTCAATATGATTCTTTAGTATAAAAAGCTTGATGATGAGTTCCATAGAATTAGAGACTCTCCTTATGGTGGGGAGACCGTACCTGACTGATCATTCTCTACTAAGGGAATTTAGTGATATCATAATTTATTTTTTGTTTCATTAGTGGTAAGGAAAGCTATGTTGGGGAATATCCACAATTCCCAGGGGGTAGTACACCCAGAAACCTCAAAGATGTTCTATGATAGGTGGTGATGATTCTGGTGGCTAGGTATGAAATAGGGAATTTATGAATTTTTCCCTCATTATTATATGTTCCAACATGTCTAGGTTGAGCACCATAAACCTTAGGTCATACATAATCTTCTTCCAGTGCTGACTAGGAAAAGTGATGAGATCTCTATGGACATTTTTTTGGGTTTCCTCATACCATAGAAAAAGAGTAATTCGATATGGGTTTTGATCAATAGGATGACTAAATCAGCTCACATTATACCTATTCATGATAAAACCAAATTTAAGGAGTTGGGAAATCCCTATGTCAAATATATTTTCCATTTTCATGGAGTTTCATATGATATAGCCTCTGATAGAGATCCTCGGTTCACTTCTCTCTTTTGGAGAGGCCTTTAGAAGACACTAGGATCTCAGGTTCATTTTAGTATAGTATATCGTCCGCAGTTAGATGGCCAAATAGAAAGAGATATATAGATTATTGAGGATATGATTTGTTCTTGTGTACTCAACTTTTGTGGCACTTGGTATGATCATCTTGTGATGTTTTATTTCTCTTATAACAATAGTTACCAGCCCATAATCAAAATGGATCCTTTTGAGGCCTTGTATGTCCAGACTTGTAAATCCTTATTATGTTGGTTAGAGATTTGGGAGACTTCCTTGGTTGGACCGAGATTGGTTCTAGATATGACTATAAAGATCAAGTTTATTCATCCGATAATGATGATGTCACGGAGCCAGTATTTATCTTATGTCGATCTTCATCGATGACTATTGAAATTTTTAGTTGGTGATCAATTTTTGTTAAAAGTTTCACCTCGGTTAGGTCATCAACAGCTTAGAAGGAAACTGAACTTACTCTTCATTGTTTGGTTCGTTTTAAGGTTTTTTAGTAGATAAGAAAAGTGGATTATGATTTTGAACTTCCACTACAGCTCACATCGATACATAATGTGTTTCGTGTATCTCAACTCCAATAGTATTTATCTTTTCCATCTCATATTCTGAGATGGAGTGATCTTGATGTTGAGCCTAATTTATCTATGATTGAGCATCTAGTTATTATTATTTATTCTGAATATAAGGTAATTCATGTGAGGAAGATACCATTGGTTTGAGTACTATGTCAGGACAGTTCTGATTCTCATGAGACATGGAAGTGTGAGGCACTGATGACCGAGAAGTGGCCTCACATTTTTTATATGAAATCTTTTTGACATTCTTTCTGAGGATAAAAAGTTTTTATAATGGGGATCTTGTAGCATACCATTACCTTCTACTAGGTATGTCTTAATAATTTTCATGTTTTTTATATTTTATGGTCTGTGTAGGGTTGAGAATGAATTGGGAGGATACTTATAATGGTGAAGTTAAAGGTTTATTTGAAACTTCTATCACAAAACCTACTAGTTCTATAGCCTGATGGAGATTTACACACCATGAAATATTATTTCATTACATTAAAATTATATATAAAAAATAAATCTATCTTTAATAAAAGGTGATGTGTTTTTTGGAATTTATGATAATTTTTAATTACATGACATGTAATTGCATTATACATCATTTAAAGCCTCAAATGTCGATAATATATAGGTGCCTCAATAGAAATGTTCTATTCCCCTTCCTCTAGGTTCATTTCCCTCAAACTAGAGCCATATCTAGGTGATTTTATGAGCCTCTAACCCTTCTGGGTCTATTTTTTAGTGATTGATCATTGTTGCAGTTGCGGTGTGTCTCTCCGGGTAATTGCTCTCCCTATCTCTGCATCTCTATCTATTTATCTCCTTCGAGTTTTATATATAATCTTGGGATTGATGGATCTAAGATCCATTTTTTTAATATCATTTATAGGTTGAGTTCCTATATCTTCTTTACCTTCGTTATTGTTGGCAGGTTTTTTTACGGGCATTTCTTTTTTATGAAAATGGTAGGTGGTTCCATCCTTGATTGGAAAATTGATTAACCCAAATTTCTTCATTTAAATTCAAATATTTTATTTAAATTGAATTACTTTATTTCAATTAAATTAATTTCAATTTGTTTATTAAACACCCAATTTTAGTGAATTGGGGTTTTGGATTTGATTTGTCATGAAATTGAGAAAAACATTCAATTCCATTTAATTGGGGTGTGTTTTTAAAATTGAAGGAAGCTATTTAAATTAAATTGTGGAATCAATGTGTGTAAATTTATTTGATGAAATTGATTTCAAATTAGTTTTTGAGAAAAATGGCTTAAAATGGTTTTGATAGAAACCCTATGGTTTTATCATGGAAAAAAACATTATTTGATTAAAAACCCTTTTGTTGGTTTTTAAATAGAAATTGAAATATTTGAAATGGGAGAATATGAATAATTTTATTTTAAATATTTTTAAAATAAATTTCTTATAATTGTTTTGTATTAGAGAACATGAAATCCTAGGTAGTTAGTGAGTTATCTGGGAAAAAACGCTAGGATGGGAATGCCCTGGAAACATATTAACGCTTTACAAATATAAAAAAAACATTATTTTCACATCTTATTCCCCAGTGAGATTAAAATGATTCCTCTTTTACTAGTGTCAAGGGAAGTTTGTGCACATTTACATTATCATTTTATAAGTGTGTGACAATCCCAGAACCTAGAACTATCGTAACTCTTGGTAGATAACCATGTTATTAATTTTCTATATTTGAAATATATTCCATTGTTTATTGTAAAATGTTTTACAATAATTTTAAATTTATATAAACAATTTTATATAAAATTTCTATTTAATCCATTTTTTAGAAATGCTTCCATCAATTGAAATTTAAAGCATGGATTATTTTTAATAAGATTTTGCAATTCCAAGAATGTTTATTTAAAATTGAAAAAAATTATTTGGTTAATTAATTATTTTATCTATTTATGGAATCCTTGGTGAGATGACCTTTTATATCACACCCTACATGTGCCCACAGGTGTTTGTAGATTATCTTCTTCCAGGTTCGATCAAGGGTAAGGCCCCACTTGGAGGTCGTAGTAGCTGTTGATCCTTAAACATAGTGAGTTCAGCCCTTTGGGATGTGGGTGGTTATCCTATTTTTTGGTACTTTGTGGTTGTACTTTGGGCTATTTATGACTCTTTGACTTCTAGTACACTTCTCCATGTGCAGTTTTTATTAGGTTAATACTAACATGTTTATCTTTCTTCTCTTGTGTTTGTCGCAAATTTATTCCCACTTTTTATATTGTATGATGTCAGGTTCTAGTCACCAACCCATGGGGATCGAGAATTCCATTTATTCCATGCCATAAATAGATTGTTTATTAGGTTACTAGGGTATTTGGGATGATTCTTAACACTTTCTTCTTCCTCTTATGGATGAAGGACACGTGGAACAATTTCAGATTATTTTCTAAATTTTTTTGAACCATTGAAATGAGTTTTTGTTGATCACTTTTTTATTTGGGAAATTATCAGATTTAATTTCTATATAGCATTTGAATATTCAAATATCACTAAGTACTATTATTTTATAAATTACACTATAGTATCATATCAATTTTTAAGAATTTTGAAAACTCAAATATATTACATATTCTGAGAAATATCTTATCTATGGTCCTTGATCTTTATAAAAAATTTATATATCACCTTATTAGTGGAAAAATATGATAATTATCACTTCCCCTTCCTAATTTAAAAGTTATAAAACTTTTTTATCACTGTTATCCCATTAAAAGTGTTTTATGTATCAATCTTCCTCTAAAAAATATATTACACATGGAGAGTTCCCCATAAAAAACATCATGTATCATCTCTTTAATTAAAAAATTTATCTATCCTTTTCCACCATAGAAATATGTAATTTTTGGTTTTACCTTAAAAAATACCTTACTTTTCTACTACACCTTCAATACAAAAATAAAAATATTATACATATTTCCCTCTCATTATCAAATATGTTACGTACCTTCTGTACTTTGAAAAATATGTTACACATCACTTCCCTAAAAAATTTCCACTTTTTGCAAGCCAGATATTTTATATATTACTCCTCCAAAATAAAAAAATATATATATTAAGAGACCAAATGCCTTTGACATTTCTTATCAGAATTATAAAAATCATGAAATCACAAAAATAATGTTCGATTAATTCATGTTAAACCAAAATTCAATTTATTAAGTAAAATCATAATTAAAATCTTTTTATCCATTTAATGTGAGAGTACAAAATTCAATTCCAGGGATTTTTAATTAATTTTATGAATGAATAAAATATCTAATAAACAAAATTTAATACATTTATCAATTCCATTCTAGATTCATATAAGTATAAAAATAGGTACATTTTTTAGGTATTAAATAAATAGTGCGAAAAAATCACATTGAAAAATATATTAAAATTTTAAAAATGTTGTCTCTCATCATGGAGTGGGAACAATGTGTTTTGTATAAAAAATAGTTAGTGGGTTAAAATAGAAGTGTTTTCTATTGGAGTTTTGGTTGATTTTATTGGTTGGGTATGGATTTAATATAGTTTTTTCTTCATATATATTTTCTTTTAATATTGGTAAATACTTGCAGGAGTGGATTTAAGGGATCCTTGTTGGTAGTTTTGGATACATAGATTAGATAGAGGTTGTGGTATAGATGCATAGTTGGATTTAGTATGTTTTTTTGAACTAATGATATAATAGGGATCCATTTCATGGGAATGGAATCAAAGAGGGAACCATGTTTTTTATTGTGGGCATGTGTGTATGTATCAGGTTATGAATGATAAGTTTTGAAGTGTGAGTCATTGGCTTGATAGAAATTGTAGGTGTAGTGGTAGTAGTTACGGTGATCAAGTATAGATTTTTTCATGATGGTTAATAGTTGGTTGTGACTATCTAAATTGTTGGGATTTATAATCAACGAGATAATTACATGGGAATTCAGATGGTCTTTTTATAACCATATGGGTTTTTATTATTTATTAGTTGTAAATCTAGAGATTCACCTATGATAACTGGAAATTTACTAAATGATAAATCTTAGAGAGGTTGTGTATCATCCAAGAATCTTTCGGCATAGAATTATTATATTACAAACTATTGATGCATGGGATTAATTTTGGGAAATAATCTCATTTCAGTATGGTGGTTTTAGTATGTTGGGTTATTTTTAGAGATGGGAAAATGGATGTTTATTGTTTGTCTTTATGATCCCCCATTTTGGTTGGTTTCCTATGTGGGAATCATATTGTCATTTTGTAATAAAAATAGTTAACCTTGAATGGTTGAAGACGGTTCATTAGGTTAGGAATATTGGGTATGGTTGTTGCTATAAAATGATTATAGTTTATATTTTGGATAAACTATTTTAGGTTGTAAAATTAAAGTTATGTACATTTTAGCATTAGAACCTGTGATGTATATGCATGTCGTCTTGGATGAAAGGTTCAATGGATGGATAGTCACTATTTTGGTTTTATGGTAGACCGATGTGAATATCCCTTGAGGATTCTAGTTTTGTTAATTTGAGTTTCCATTTTTTGGGTTCTACTTTCATTAAATTATCCAAGAAGACTTAATTTAGTGCATAAGATCTTATAGAAATAAGATATTGAGGATGCTAAATTTGGTTTGGGTTTTTTTATTGATCATATTGGTATATTAAGCACTTGGATTAGTGATAAAGTATTATTTAAATATGTATTATGAGTGTCATTGTATGTTATATCCTTGGTTTTTGAGAATAGATATTTTCTTTTATATACTATTGTGAATATATTGAGAGAATGACATAAACCTATGTGTATTTTTATTTATTTATATGTATGTTTGGTTTTATGATTCTAGTTGTCCATGGTTTAATGGAATTTTCTTTCCTTAAAATATTTTTGATGCTGAGGATCACATTGATGATTGTATTTCACACAAAAAATAGTTATATTATTGACATGTACGCCTATTTTTTAGGGGTTAAAGGAATGATGATGGGATATTTTTTTACATGGTTTTTTGGGGATGGAATAATAGAGTAATCCATGGTTAGTTTTTCAAGGATACAAAATGATTTTAGTAGATTGAAATTCAAGAATTGATTTTTATAGAAAAGAATATATTTGGGTAAGTAGTGTTTATATTATTGATTGGAGGTAATTTATGGTGATATGGAAGTGTTTAGGGGTTCTTAAGAAAGTTAAAAAGTATTTGGATGAGTTTGGAGAATTTGGAGGTGGAAATTGGGTGTACATGGGGAGATACACAGTCAACATGTTCTCCCTAGGGCTGTATAGGTCATACCTTATGGCCTAGATGGGGTATTATTATTTACACATTCAATTAACATTCATCAGTGACCATTCATGTTGGATCTTGAAACATAAAGAATTCAAATAGTACAGGTTTCACGGTCAACACACTATTTCCTGAGACCATTCAGTCAGGTTATGCAGTCATTAAAATTTTCACTAAATTTTTATTTCAAAACATAGAACCCCTTTTCTAACCCATTTTTCCCCTATGTAAGATAGATTAATTTTTCTGTAATTTTTTTAGATCTCTTCCATTGGATGTATTCTCCCTTGAATCTTTGGGTGTTTGGGTTCTAGAAAAAAGGTATGTCAGTCCTTATTTTTTCCCATTTATATCTCTCTCTAAATCAATGTTTTTTGATCTATGGGTTTAACTAAGAATGGTGTAACCTTGTGATGCTAAGTTATAGATGAGAATATTAGGATTAATTATTTTGGATTTGGTTGTGTAGTGTGGATCTAACATCATGATTGAGGTAGGTAGTTTCACACTTATGATATATTGTCTCGAAATCTCATGATCTTATATGTGGTTGTTCAGGTAAATAATTTTATCACTTAAAATAAATGTAGTGGTTGTTTTTTGTATTATTCTTGGTTTTAAAAAAATTAAAATTGATTGATTTTAATGGAAATGAAACAAATGGATTTGTGGGGTGTATGTGGTTTCATGAAAATTATAGATTTCAAAAAGATTGATTTAAAATGGGGTGGTTGATAGAAAAATTACTTAGATTTTATTTTTTATAATTTATTTGTTCATTGAGTTACACAATTTTAGTTCTTGTTGTGTTTTTGTTCATTTACTTTCATGATTAATGATATATGGGTTGGTTTGTGTTGGGTTACGTGAATAATTCCATTTATCTTTGTGCAATTAATTTCATGGTTGATATTATTTGATGTGCATTAGGTTTCATGATTGGTGTTATTTGTATTTTTGTATTATGTTTCATGGTTGATGTTATCTTGTTTATATTTTTTACATGGTGTATTTTTTTGGATTGGGCATTGAGTTTCAAATGGAATTCTATTACTATTGTATGTGAATTTATTTTCATGATATTTTGAATGTTATATTGATATTTTTTATTGGTTTTAGTGAGTTATTAGACATAAGTTTTGTAAACTTCCACTAAGGTGAGGGTACCTTTCTAGTTTCAACATGGTGATGTAGTGGTAAACTCCCACATTGTTTTAGGGTCCATTTAAGGAGAGGATTTATGAGTTTTATGGTTATTCAGTTCAATTTCTATTTTGTGATACTGATTCTTGTATATTACTGATGGTCTATGTAATGTTTCTATTTTTGAAATATGGAAATTTCAAAATGAATTTAAAATTTTCATTTGTTGGATGGGATAAATCTTAAAATCAGCTTGGGAATGTAAATACATGTGCTTAAACACTTAAAATTTTTGTATTTGGACTATTTTTTAGGCCTGAAAAGTGTCTTGAGTGTTTGGTTGAGTTTCAGGATCATTGGGAATTGAAATATTAGTTTTTGGAAGGCTAAATAAATAAGCACGGTCAGAAAACTAGTAGTGATAACTATTCAAATCAATCATGTAGCCCTATAGGGGTTCTATATGGTTTTTCAAACCATGTACCTAAGGTCTCATGGCCATGAAAGGTGTCAAAAAAATTACAAAGGTGTTTTGTAGGGGTTGCGCACAATTTTTTAAACTGTGTTCTTATCTGTGTGAGGAGGGGTGTCTCCTTAGACAGTATCCCTTCCTAGGTTTTGCATTATTTTTCTAATAATGTGATAGTATTTCAAGGGAATAAAACCATGAATAGTTTAACTACAAATTTGTCTCATTATTATCCAAACCATAAGGATCATTTAAAGGATGTAAATTACTATTTTGACTCGTCCTCCTTTAAAGGTATTTCCTCCCTTATTATCTCTCATTTTCCCATTCTCAATAGGTCACTTGAGCTCCAATCTCCTATTTCATTAGGCTTGGATGGTTATACTTACTACATCCTCATATTTAGACTCTTTCAGGTGTGTTGGAAGAGTAATGGTTAGTCTATGATTACTCTTTCTTCCTCTATTCATTTCTTTTTCTGTATTGGATTTTATTTCCATGTGATCTCATATGCCCTAGTTTTAGGGTGTTTGTATGATTCTTTGATTTCTCTCATTTTATCTCAAAAAAAATATGATATTGTATGAATAAAGAAACATTATCATGAGGTAGGTGGTATATAGATTTCCCTTAATGTATTTCTAGTTTATAAATTCATCGTTATGCTACATGTTATATTTTTCATACATCACCTCTTAAATATGAAATCAAATTTGTAAATATTATTTCCTTCAATTATATAGTCCTTAAAAAATTAATTGTATCATTATAGGTCATTTAACTTGACTTGAACCACTCTTTTTTTAGTGTACTACACATATTCCATGACCCTTCTTCCTCAGATTTGGAATTAAAATCACCTTATATTGTATTTTATCTTGCCTCTTTTGAAATAATATGGTTAATTAAATTATAATTTTTGTGGCTGAATCACATAGATTATGATCACTATTTACATTATTCTAGATCCAAATCTTATAAATGAAATGGAAAATTTGATATAAGTGATTTTATGGGTGGAAAGGTTTATTGATCAATATTATGTTAGCATGAATTATTTCATATCCCATATGTAAATATTTAATGAAACGTGTCTATCCCATTTATATTAATCATTTAGAAAACATTGCATTCCCAAGTATAAATACCTTAGATGGGCTTATAGGTAAGATTAAGCTACACTATTCCTTGAGCGATACCAAGTTTCCATATACAAACACCTTTGATGGGATCATTGAATAGATTAATTATATTAATTCATGAGACAATACTTGGGTTCTAATACAGAATTACATGGATCGTATCATTGGTTAAATAAAATTTATTGTGCCTTAAAAGACACTTGGGTTGTTTATATAGAATTCATTAGATGGGACCAGAGTTTAAATGAATTAAAATACATCATAAATGAAACTTGGGTTTCTTATACGGAATGCCTTGGATGGGATCATAGGTTAAATGAATTAAAATATTCCTTAGGAGATACTTTAGTTCCTTATACATAATTAGATGGATGGGCTCATAGGATAATTATTATTAGGTTAACCCATGGTAAATATCAGGGTTTCTTATATCGAGTACCTCATATGGGATCATAGCTTAATTTAAAATATCTTATTTGCCAAGAAATAAATGGGTTATGATGCATATTTCCTTGGATGACTTAGAGGATAGATGAAAATTATTATATGATTTATTATCTTAGCATGTAGATTTCTTGGACTCATATTGGGTTCTAAATGACGGTTATACTTTTATGACCTTGGTTATGTTCACTTGTTGGGATGTTTTGGATGATGACATTTTTATTAAATTATGACACCCTTATGATATGATATATGGTTTCCCTGATCTTATACCTCCACCCCCCACCAGTAAATGTTTATATATTCCAATGTATGTTTATATATTTGCTTATTTATACATGATTTAATGTTTATAGATATTTTGACTTAGACTGAATAACATATGGTTCAACTAGGTGTCCTTTGAAAAACCTGAGCCAGAATTGATTATATTTATGAATCCATGCTTTATTTCTATACTTTCTCACTATTTTATTTTATACTCATCAAGTATATTTATTTAGAAATAATTTTTGGTGTCCTACTGGCTTTATCTCACACCCAGTTCAAGTTGTTGTTTGGTATCTGGATAGACTTACGGTTGTAGGTTTAGGATTCTATATTTGGATTTCTTATTGTTGTGTCTTCTAGGATTGGACTTGGTATAGATGTTTTGTTTGATCAAACACTTAGGTTCCCTTTTATAGCTAGAGTTTTTTTTTATTTTTTTATTCTATCCCTCCTTATATATTACCTATTATATGTATATTTATTTTATATTTTCATGTTATTGTGAAAATTCATGGTTGTATTTATGGAATTTCCATGTTACCTATTTTATGAATTCAGTTTTCAGTTTACTATATTTCTCCAACAATTGATTTATCTATTATGTACCTCTATTCTAATCAGATTATGTGGGTATATTCTCCCCACCATATCATTATTAGACCCTTCCTACTAGTCAAAAGCCTCTGGTGCATGGGGAGGCACACTTGAGGTCATGTGACTAACTGGTTTAACTACTGATTATAGAGTAAGCTGGGTTAGGATGATAAAATGTGGTATTAGAGACTTTTTTCCATTGTATTACTATTTAAGGATAGTTTATATGATACTAGGAATATATTGGCACTAGTAAAATAGTTCATGTCTAGAAGTGATCAAACCACGAATGGGGGGAATTCAATTTTTATAGGGTTGAGACTGTTGTTCATGATTTTAATTATAGTAGTTGATTATAAATTCACCTTGATTGATTTTTGTTGTGACTAATTTGTGGGATTTACCTCTTGGATCAGTATGTTAAGAGAATATGGTTTTTCATCAACCATTCAATAACAGACGATTATTATGTTATTAGTATGATTACCTATATAACGTACTTCAATGATTATATGCCTTATATATCAGTATTGATTTCTTATTTAGTAGCTTTAAATAATCACCTATATTCATTTACTTTGATGGAATGACATGATAATTATTCTTAAATTAATATAATGTTTCTTTTAGGTAAAATGAGAAAATAATAATTAGTTATTAAAGTTTTTGTATGATCCTAAATGGTGTTTTTTGGTATAGATTTATGGTGGAACCTTCACTAATCAGTTATGATATTCTTTAGACTTGGAGGATTAGTTACTTGGTCTGAAAATTTAGTTGATTTCAAATCACATGAGTTCCAATTGTAATTTATAAAGTGTGTACTTCATAAATTTGTAATTTTGATCTATCTAATTGAACCTTAGTGTTTGACCTATTACAATATAATAACGAATATAAGGTTCTAAGTACAGTTACATTAATTTCCAATTGTAATTTATAACTGTGATTACCTTTATAGAATGGTGATGGTGAATCATTTAACTAGACCATTGAATAAATGTAAAAGTTATTAAATTACGACCCTTGGATGTAATTGGTGTGCACTTAAATAGGCTTATATTAGTATCAAAGGACCCTTTTAGGCCACATTTATCTTTTTATGCCAATATTAATGACCCCATGGAGGTGTGATTATGATAAAATGGTTGGCCATTTAAAGTTTCATCATCAACTTATATGGTGTTATGTATAAAATAATGGTGTCATCTTACTAAATTGATTACCTTTAAATGATAAAGACCATGTCATCTATTTTGAACCATATTATTATGAGGCTTCCATTAATTTAAATTCCAATTGCATCCTAAAGGGTGTTTTCCACTATATATTAGAATTTGAGTTTTCATTAACTAAGATAGTTGTGTAAATTTCATAGTTAAGTAAAATATGATTTAAGTGGAAATTATTATATAATTTTCCTATAATATTGCAAGGAGTCATTGGATTAAATTTTTCATTATAGTGTACTTAATAAATGGTACTGAATTTTAATTACACGTGTCTAGGCCTCCTTAATTTTTAATATAAGTGTGAATTGGTGAGTGACTTAAATACAACCTTTTAGTGGTGATGATAGCTCGGAACCTCATGTAAAACATTATTTAAATGTTTCTTTGGGAGGTTCCTTCAACAAGAACATAGATTTTACATATATATCACTATTAACCTTTATATAATGTTGATCTAGAGGTTAGGCGGTAGAGCCTAGTGATATTTTATAACATGATATTGTTTAAGATTTTATGCCTCATAGATAAGGAGAGACAGTTTTGGTAGAACCTCAGAAATAAGAATAATCGTTGGATGTTTTTTAGAGTTATAGGCATTGGAAGTGTCTTTGTTATGTTGTGTAGCTTGGGTATGACTCTTAGTCTATGAAATGAAATCTTGTATAGTTGGGGAGACATGTGGTAATTTTATTTTCATCAAGGGTGTGATAATCGAAAAATGATTAGATAAAATGGTTAGACAACCCTAAGGAATTTTTAGCCTCTTGTTATATCATGTAATAATTTTTACTTTCTAAGATACATTGTGCCATTGGGCCTGCAAATTGATGATAAACACACATATGATATTTTGTGATATTCAGACAGTATGTGTTGTTACACGAATTATCATTAACTAATAAGTGATTTAGAGTAAAATAGATAGCTCAATGGTAGGTTTTTAAAATCATAAGATCGTGTGATCAATTTTAGTTATTTATATATAAAGGTTATGTTAATAGGTAATCTCAAAAGTATGGTGACAGGGGAATGAGAATTTATTGTGATTTTCATACACTGGATCTATGATTCTCTGTTCTCGGATCATCTTCGGACTAATATTTCTTGGATTTTAAATGAAATATGAGTAATCCTAGTGCTTGGGGGATGATATTATAAAAGGCTTATGTTTTTAAACACTACCAGTTAGTTTAATTTTTATTCTACACCTGATGAAAATAACATGCATGAGTGTGTCGTAGATAGAGCATCACATGTGCGGCTAATTGAGAACCATATTGAGAACATTATTAAGTGAATGGTTTCCCTCTATTTTCATGTTGGCACTTGGTATAGGATATTGGCTAGGTCCAATACTTCTTTTTAGTGGTTTATGGAGCATCTTCTATGGGATAATTTTCCATTTTTATTTTTGTGATGATAAGGACACTCCCAAGGTGGGGAGCATCATGTTTATCATGGTAAATAATTTTATTCCAAGTATATGGATTACACCCATAGAAGACCATTTGGGAATGGTCATCGCTACTTTTAATCCCATGAGGATGGTAAGTTTGATTCTATAGTCTTGCTACAATTCTTGAAATAAAACTTGATTATGGATTTGGATGGGTTTGGATGCTGGATTCAGACCTGGGGAGCATGAGTGACCTAGAGAATATAATTATTTTGAGTCTTTTCGGTGCTTACATGGAAGCATGATGATGTAATGATTGGTTGTGTAAAAACTCATTAGAGGACATTGTGAGTGAGGATTGTACTACGGTGGGATTTTATAACAATCATGGTGAACCTAGGGGGGGCTAAGATGATGGGATCGATCTCATTAGTAAGGAATCAGTGAATATGCCATTTTTCTTTAATTTGTATAACTTGAGTTTTCCCTATCACTGTAGGATGGATTATGTGAGATTTTAATTGACAATTATAATAAGGGATGGGTATAATATTTGGTAAGAAATATTGAATAATCATGGGATGAATTCAACGGAAAGGGAATCATGGTCTTGTAGTGATGATATGTCGGTATGTATAGCTGATAAATTTTAAAAAGAAGTCATCCTCTGGTGGTTCAACTATTCTCCTTACATATAGTTGGATACAGATGGTTAGAAACTACATCAGGAACTTCATCTTGGATATGATAGGAGTGTATTGGGTCTTGTTGGTAATCATTAGTAACCTCGAAGTGTACGAAAAACTTAGTGATGATCATGCCCAGTAT
Organism: Viscum album; assembly: GCA_963277665.1. Lineage (NCBI taxonomy): Eukaryota > Viridiplantae > Streptophyta > Magnoliopsida > Santalales > Viscaceae > Viscum > Viscum album. Next base: position 982,746,869 of record OY728126.1, read on the forward strand.
CTTCATATCATACAGGGTACACTAAGAGAGCATTAATTATACATAGAGATAAATTAAAGGCCTTTATAGCGTAATAAAATAGTCTTAGGGAGTTTCACTAAAGAAGCATGGATGTGTGTAGAGGTCCAAACTATCCTTAGTGATACTAGGTTTCCTGGGTAGGAAGACCTTAGGTGGACTCAGGGAAACCAATTGATTCTTTTATTTGACATCAAGGTGTGATAACACTTTTTGGATCAGTCGATATATTTATAGGTGGACATCTTAGCTATGTACTAACCTCTCACTTATAAACACTTAAGTATAGAATACCATGGATGAGCTCCTTAGACTCCAATATTTGATTATGTGGTTACCCTAGACTTACAATCCTTGTTGGTTGGAATTATTAGAGAGTGAAAATCCAAGGTGATGGATTAGGTATACTCCTATATTTGTACATTGAAACAACAATATAAATGTTTAGATAGTTAGATATGTTAATAGAATTTAGTTATGGGCTTCAATGAACATGATATAAGATACCTTGAGGTGCCTTGGATCAAATGCATTAGAATCATGATTTGGATGTGTCAACTGTTAATGTTAAACACTTTTTGAGATATTTGGTTGAATGAGGCTCGAATTACTTCCCTATTAAGTTGGATGTGGTCATTGAGGAACCACGTCAAGCATGTTGTTGAAAAGAAGTGAGTGAAATTACAAGTTGGATGAGAATTGTTATCAAAAGTTGATGTGACCAAGTTATGCTTGGACAATTGAATTTATACCATTACATAAAGTTATGAATCATGCCATATTATTAATTATAACAATAATGGAATACTTTTGTATAAAATTTTGATAGTGTAAGTTCATTGTCTTAGAGTTTTTACTTGTAAAGATATGACCTATGGTGGGGAGTTGAATAGGCTGAATAATGGGAGAGATGATGTCACGACCCATCCTCAAGGCCCGTGTCGTGACTACCCCAAGCCCGCCTTACATAGGCTAGGGGTTGGCGACTAGCACCAAGGTGTAAATTCCCAATAAAAAGGAGAAGGCATTGCCTTTGTAAATTAAAAAACCACCACAGAGTAAGAAAGCAGAAGAAGTAAACACTAAGTAAAAGTTGGTACAACAGTAAGTGCAGAGAGTAAGTGGGCCAGTATACAAACCCAAACTGAAATTAAAGTACAACTGGAAATGGAAAATAGCAACTGAAAAGTAAAGTCGCAACGATGAGCTATCCACTGGAAATACCACCTGAAGGGTGAGTACAGATGGCCTCCTCTGCTCCTCGGGTCCAGCTGACCGCTCCGAGTATGTCCCGTCCAGTGGTCCACCTCCAAGCACCATCCTGCTCCGCAAGCCTCATCCACGATCAGCGTTGTCCGTCGTCTGCAACCAACACAACGTAGTGCGGGCATAGCCTGTGCAGGGGTGAGTATAAGCTACTCGGTAGGGACCCCGAGACCCCTGAAGGTCTCCCTAAATCCACAAAGGAAAATCCACAAATGAAAGATACAATCACGAAGTAGCATCTGACACTGCTTAGGTATATGCTCATACATATACCTAAGTCTTCAATTCTCGTTCGGCCCCAACATCTGAGCTCAAGTACAACCCAGTCCACACAGGAAAGCAAAACATAAATCCACACAGGATAGCACAACACAATCCACATAGGAAAGAAAAACAGGATTCGGCTCACACAAGTTTACTTCTTCGTATGACGATAGAGATGATCAGATATATCCACTGATTCATCTAAGCCTTCGGACCCACAAAGGATCGATAGGTAATAACCCCCGCAATGACCCACAAAGGATCTGACCCACAAAGGATCGATAGGTAACTAACCCCCGCAAAGACCCACATTGGATCGGACCCACACAGGATCTGTAGGCGCTGGCTCACACAGAACCGTTGAGCGCTGACCCACACAGGATCGGACCCACACAGGATCGGTAGCACTGATCCACATAGGATCGCTGAATTCTGTAGTCGTCGTCGTCGAATCCACTGAGGATCTCTGTACAGTCGTCATAGTAGTAGTAGTCGCAGCCAGCACTAGGGTTCCCGCACACAGCAAGCTCGTTCGGGAGGGTCCGCTCTATGAGCTGAGATGCTGATACATCGACTGACACATATTCCAGAGTTGATGTATCCAAAAGTTTCGTATCGTCAACAGGAACTCAACGTCACAGACGGCGCGTCAATCGGACGCCCGGTCTGAGAGTTATTGGCTTTTTCGTCCCAGGAGCCCGGTTGGTTTTTAAGGCAAAACTAACCCGACCGTACTCCACATGCATCCAAACCTCGGGCGGAGTAAGCCAAAAGATCCTTCTCACTAAGAGGAATCCAACAAAGTCGACGACACGTCAATCGGACGTCCGAAGCTCAAGTTATGAGAGTTTCCGCTCCGAGGGCCAGGTTGGTTTCTTGTACGAACCTACTCGGCTAAACACAAAGTATTCCGAAACCTTGAGTGCGATATACCAAAACGACCGCTTCGATCCAAGGATCGCATCACCGCTGACGGCATGTCGATCGGAGGTCTGTAGCCCAAGATATAGGCAAAAGACCAAAAAGGGCCCGAAAATGGGGGTTTCGGGCCCGGACCGACCCGGCCCGAGACCCCCTAGGTCGGCCCGGCCCGGCGGCCCGGCGCACTGGCGTGTGGCGCCATCTGGCTCGGCCGAACAGTCGAGCCATTCGGTTATGCAGTGGGGCGCGCTGCCCCCTGCCGTTCAGAAACCGCGGCCCCAATTAAGGGGTCGCTCAGCTGGCCAGCCGGGGGTTTTGACCCCCGGCTCTTTCCCTGTCCGGTCGGCCCGCCCTAGCGGGCCAGTTCTTGCTCCATGGGACCAGCGATGGCCGGTCCCCTCCTTTCTCCGATTCCGATGGCCCGTCTCCGGCCGCCGGTCACCCTGCTTCAACGCGGCCCGAAACCGGTCGCGGCCTTGGTCGTCCGGTGCGGCGCGACGACGTCGTGATCTTCCACCGCGGCCCCGCTCCGGCCGTGGTGTCTTTGGGTTTCTCTGACATGGCGCGATGGCGTTGTGTCCTTGTTCGTTTCCACGGCGCGGCGCGACGGCGCCGCACATTCCTTGTCACACGATCACACGCGGTGCGACGGCACCACGCCATACTCGTTTCAAACCACAAAGAAACAAACACACGGATAAGGGAGGAGGGTCGGCCGTGTTTGTGTGGTCCGGCCCCCTCTCATTAATCGATAGCATTTGGTCGTATTTTCACAAAGAATGAAAAAGTGGTAAACAGGAACAAAATAATCAAATAACCCCTACCTTGAGCATAGCTAGAACGGGGGTTCGCTGCGAAAAATGACGTCGCGAGGTGAAGCTTCGTATGTTGACAGAGACAGTCCGAGGAAGAATTGGCGTCTCCTTTTCATTGACACGGGAAGAAGATCGAAAGAGGGTGCGTCGTCGATCTTCGGAAAAAAAGGATCACACCCCAGCTGCGGAGAGGAGAAGAGACGGCACGTCGATCTCTTCTTATGGGGACGGCGTTCTTCATTGAAGTCTTGGTGTTCTTTGTGATGAAGATGAAAACACCCAAGAGCTCTCTCCTCAATTGTCCACACACAACAACCAACCAAAATAAAATAAGGCCCATCCTTATTTTATTAACTCATGCCACAATTCAAAAATTCAAAACTTAATTTAATTAATTGAATTGGTGAGTTGGCATACTTAAAGAGAGGAGAGGAAAATTCACCCAAATAAAGGGAAGTTAAAAAGTTAAAAGGGTTACACAACTTAAGTGGGGGGTTAAGAGGAGTTAGGGAGTTAAGGAAATTGAAAAGGTGGGGCTCGTGTGGGCCCCACCTCACCTTTAATCCACTAAAGAGAAACTACCAATCAGTGGGTTCCACCCTAACTCCTACACCTAGGTTCTAACACATGGAAAAGAGAAATAAAATTCTTAAGGAAATTTTATTTCACTCACACTTAATCCACAAATTTAAACAACTCATAACGAGCAAACGCAACTCCAGAAAAGGCGTTCCTAAGCAATTATCGGCGCTTCGGTTCCATCGGTGCCCTCGGAATTCGATTCCAAGCACTGGTTCAAAAGATAGGAATTCCTGCTCGTTCGTTCACTGAACGTACCCGAGCTAAACTTCGGATAAAAATTCCGGGCACACCGGGCCTCGGAATCAAGTACCGTCAGAAACTGCGTTCTTGTAAAATCCCAAAGAAAATTAAGAAAAAAATCCCCTTGAATTTTATGGGTTTTTAAATTACTCCCACCTCAGGGCTTTACGTCCCCATAAAGATACATCGAAAACTAGGGAAACAAAAGTGGGTACTGAGCACGCATCTGAGCCCCCCACTCCCAAGTGCTCTCCTGGAGGTTCCCGTGCTGCCATCTGATGCGCACTAGAGGATTCGGCCGTCCATATAGGACCTTCTCATGTCGATCCTCGATCTCCACCGGGACCTCCGCAAAAGTCTCCCCATCATCAACGTCTAGCTCCCCATGGTCAATGATGTGCGTCGGGTCATGCACGTATCTCCTCAACTGAGATACATGGAAGACGTCATACACCCGGTGCAACTGAGGTGGTAGGGCCAGGCGATAAGCCACCTCGCCAATCCTGCCGAGGACCTGGAACGGTTTGATGAAGCGTGGAGACAACTTGCCGCCTCGGCCAAATCTCTGTAATCCACGTCGAGGTGAGACACGCAAGAAGACATGGTCGCCATCCTTGAACTCTAGTGGCCTCTGCCTCCTATCAGCATAAGACTTCTTCCAGCTCTAAGCTGTCCTCATCCACTCTTGGATAACCTGGACCTTCTCTGTCGTGGCCCGGACCATCTCTGGTCCCACAAGTACTGACTCCCTAGGGTCTGTCCAGCATAAAGGAGATCTACAAGGTATGTCGTACAATGCCCCGTATGGTTCCATCACGATGGTGGAGTGGTAACTGTTTTTGTATGAAAACTCCACCAAGGGTAGGTGGTCCTCCCAGCTGCGACCAAATTCGAGGACACATGCACGGAGCATGTCCTCGAGAGTCTGAATGGTCCTCTCTGTCTGACCATCAGGCTGAGGGTGAAAGGTTTTGCTCAGACGTAGCTGTGTCCCGAACGCTTCCTGAAACCCCTTCCAAAGCCGGGAAGTAAAGCGAGAATCTCGATCGGATACGATAGATGATGGAACACCATGAACCCATACAATCTCCTGAACGTAAAGTCATCCTAAGATCTCCACTGAGCCCTGCTCTCTGATGGGTAAGAAGTGTGCCGACTTGGTGAGTCGGTCGAAAATCACCCAAATAGAGTCGTGACCTCTGGAAGTGCGTGGAAGTCCAGTCACAAAGTCCATAGATATCCCATCCCACTTCCACTACGGGACCTCTAAGGGTTGTACCAAGCCTGCTGGTACCTAGTGCTTTGCCTTCACCTGCTGGCAGGTGAGGCATTGAGAAATGAACTCTGCCATATCCTTCTTCATGCCTGGCCACCAGTGCTATCGTCTGAGATCCTTGTACATCTTCGCCACTCCTGGATGTACCACCAAAGTAGAAGTGTGAAACTCTCTCAGCACCTCCTCCCGTAAAGAAACTGGTACCAAGGTATGTCCTCTGAAAAGGACGTCGTGCTTTTCTCCAAAGGAGAAACCATCAGGTGCCTGTCCTGAGGATATCTGTGCAAGCCGCGTCTCACAGTCAGCGTCCCCATGTTGTGCCTCTCTGACCTGCTGTAGTAGTAGAGGAGTGACTGTGATAGACTAGAGGAAGGCTTCTCCATCTCTATCCACGAAGGATATCTGCAAAGAGGCTAGCTGCTATGTCACCTCCTCAAGTAGTTGAATGCCCGTCCTCCTACTGAGAGCATCGGTTACCACGTTCCCCTTCCCAGGAGTATAGACTATCTCAAAGTCATAGTCCTGGAGGAACTCAAGCCATCGCCACTATCTCAGATTCAGGTCCTTCTGAGAGAAGATTTATCTGAGACTCTGGTGGTCAGAAAAGACTGTAAAACGCTCACCCATCAGGTAGTGTCGCCATGTCTTCAGAGCGAAGAATATTGCTGCTAACTCCAGGTCGTGCGTAGAGTAGTTCTTCTCATGCGGCCTCAAATGATGTGCTCCATAGGCGATCACATCCCGCTCCTACATCAGAACACATCCGATTCCGGTTCCTGATGCATCATAGTAGACTACGTACCCTACTCCTTCCTCAGGTAACCTCAAGATAGGTGCGCTAGTCAATCTCTGTCTCAGCTCTTGGAAGCTCTACTGACATCTGTCTGACCACACAAAGGGTTTCCACTTCTTCGTCAAAGCTAAGAGTGGTGCTGCAACTCGGGAGAAGTCTGGCACAAATCTCTGATAGTATCCAGCTAGTCCCAAGAAACTCCGCACCTCTGTCACGCTCCTGGGTGGCTCCCAAGCTAGAACTGCCTCGATCTTCGCAGAATCCACCGCAACTCCCGCCTCAGAGATTACATTTCCTAAGAAGTGGACCTCACGTATCCATAACTATCACTTCGAGAGCTTACCATAAAGCTGGTGCTCTCGGAGTGTGTCTAGTACAACCCGCAAGTGGTAGGCGTGCTCCTCCTCAGTCGTCGAGTATATCAAAATGTCGTCGATGAATACCATGACAAATCGATCGAGGTATGGATGAAAGATCATGTTCATGAGGTCCATGAACACTGCTGGAGCATTGGTTATGCCGAATGGAATAACCATGAATTCATAGTGGTCATATCGACATCTGAAGGTCGTCTTCTGTACGTCCTCGTCTCGAACTCTGAGCTGATGACAGCCTGACCTGAGGTCTATCTTTGAGAACCACCATGCTCCCTTGAGCTGAACGAAGAGGTCATCAATCCTCGGTAGTGGATACTTGTTCCTCACTGTCACCTGGTTCAGGTGACGATAGTCAACACAATGTCGCAAGCTCCCGTCCGCCTTATTGGCGAACAATATCGGGGAAGCCTAGGGTGAAACACTGGGTCGGATGAATCCCTTGCCCTGCAAGTCCTCCAACTATACCCGTAGCTCTCGAAGCTCGGCGGGGGCCATCCAATATGCTGGAGTCAATATCGGGGTTGTCCTGGGGTACAGGTCAATATAAAAGTCTACCTCTCTACGAGGAGGTAGCCCTGGAACGTCATTGGGAAAGACGTCCGCATACTGATCCACCACTGCAGGAAAACTAGGACTCTGCACGTCAACAGCTCCTAGGATGAGGCTAGCCAACTGATGAGTGATGGGTTGTCCTCTCCTCTGCGAGAGTCCATCCTGTACTACAAAGGCTCCCTTCTCGCCGATGAAGGTGAACCTGCTCCCGTCGGTGCATACACATCACACCTTGCGCCTAATACAGTCAATATGTCCATGGAATGTAGACAACCAATCCATGCCCAAGATGATATCTTAAGGCCTCGATGCTGCTACAAGAAGATCTCAGCTGAAGCTCTCGCCTCCTAGACTAAGCTCACACTGTTGGCACCAGTGCGTAATCGTCGAGTCTTCTCCCGTAGGAGTCTCTAGCCGTAAGGATCGAGCCAACGGCACTGTCAGAATCTCCGAGCTCCGAACAAGGGCAGCAGCTATGAAAGAATGACTTGCTTTTATGTCTATAAGTACTACAGCAAGAGTGTAATAGACACAGATAGTACCTCAAATCATCTCGGGTGCGCCGTGGTCGTAGGCCTCTATTGCCTGGATTTGTGCATGTCTATGCACTCCAGCTCCCTGTGGTCGGGGTGGACCTCCTAGTGGTGGTAGTGGTAAAGCCTCAAAGCGTCGCCCACCACCTGCTGCTTGGCCAGCTCCTCTGCCTCGTCCGCCTGCTCCCTACGGACCGCCACGGTCGACCCTTTGCCTCTTCCTCGGGGGTCCCTCAACCGTCTGATGCTCCTCGGCACGGCGGGTCGGGCAATCACGAGCCTTGTGTCCCTGCCCGCCGCATGGGTAGCACTGTCTGCCTCTCGAAAGACTGGCTCCACGCTGTGTGCCCCGCACTGCTGAGCCAGTGTCCTGAGGGCGTCTGCCTGAGGGTCTGTTCTGCCTGGACCCATGAGTCATCCGTCGACTGCCTGCTGCAGAAGACTCTGCTACGTGTCGTCATGCGGTGGGTCTCGGTGCTGGTGTAGACTCAGCAAGAAAGATCTCGATCAAAAGGGCTCACTCCAGTACTCCTGTCTAAGTCGGAATGCTGAGGGAGATCAGCGATGCCCTGATATCATGTCTCAATCCCTGCTCAAAGGTCCGGGGCCGGAAGAATGGGTCCCTTACCATGTCGGTCGAGTACCGAGAGAGATCGGTAAATCTCACCGAGTACTGGGTGACTGTCAAGCTGCCATGACGCAGTTGAAGAAGCTCCTGGATGCACACCGCATGGAGGGTGGCTGGGACGAACTCCGAGTGAAAGAGGCTCTCAAAGTTCGTCCAGAGGAGGGATGCCTCATCGTGCACCAGGAGCGTCAATCTCCACTATCTTCTTGCTGCTGCGTGCAGTAGGCTCACTGCGAGGATCACCATGAGGTCTGCTAGTGTCCTCAATAACTTGAAAACTCTCACCACTGCCTCCAGCCAGTCCTCGGCTACCTCGGGGTCCATCTCCCCGCGGAACCTGGGAGGTCGCTGGTTCTGGAACTCATGCAGTGCACTAAGTCGACCTGCATCGTCAGCGGCTGGGGCTGGAAGCATCGGTGGCTCGGCAGGTAGAGCTACCGCTGGTGCCTCAGCTGTCAAAGGGCCCTGCACCGAGGCCTCATCGCTCGGTGGGCTTTCGTCACGCACAACTCTCGGAACCCTAGATGGCTTCCGTCGTGGGGCCATCTTGAAAAGGAAACAGGTACGCCACGGTCAGAACAGTATACCTGGTGAGCTGATACAAAGTAATCATAAAGAAAACTTGAAACACACATGCAATCAATGTTTTTGTGCATTAAGTCGGAAATCAGAAGTCAGGGTCCTGGTGTATGGATACGTCGGCCGCCGCACCAACACTGGACTCCCTGGACTGATAACCACACCCAATATGCTGAACACTATTTCTTCACATAGAAAAAGATCAGAGTCCCAAGTTCTGTGGTAGAGCCGAACTCCTCTGATACCAATTTGTCACGACCCGTCCTCGGGGCCCATGTTGTGACTACCCCAAGCCCGCCTTCCATAGGCCAGGGGCTGGCGACTAGCACCAAGGCGTAAATTCCCAATAAAAAGGAGAAGTCATTGCCTTTGTAAAGTAAACAAACACCACAGAGCAAGCAAGAAGAAGAAGTAAACACTAAGTAAAAGCTGGTACAACAGTAAGTGCGGAAAGTAAGTGGGCCAGTATACAAACCCAAACTGAAAGTAAAGTACAACTGGAAAGGGAAAACAGCAACTGAATAGTAAAGCTGCAACGACGAGCTGTCCACTGGAAATCCCACCTGAAGGGTGAGTACAGATGGCCTCCTCTGCTCCTCGGGTCCAGCTAACCGCTCCGAGTACGTCTCGTCCAGTGGTCCACCTCCAAGCACCGTCCTGCTCCGCAAGACTCATCCACGATAAGCGTTGTCCGTCGTCTGCACCCAACACAATATAGTGCGGGCATAGCTCGTGCAGGGGTGAGTATAAGCTACTCAGTAGGGACCCCGAGACCCCCGAAGGTCTCCCAAAATCCACAAAGTAAAATCCAAAAAGGAAAGATACAATCACGAAGTAACATCTGACACTGCTTAGGTATATTCCCATACATATACCTAAGTCTTCAATTCTCGTTCGGCTCCAACATCCGAGATCAAGTACAACCTAGTCTACACAGGAAAGCAAAACGTAAATCCACATAGGATAGAACAACACAATCCACATAGGAAAGAAAAACAGGATTCAGCTCACATAGGTTTACTTCTTCGTATGACGATAGAGATGATCAGATATATCCACTGATTCATCTAAGCCGTCAGACCCACAAAGGATCGATAGGTACTAACCCCCGCAATGACCCACAAAGGATCTGACCCACAAAGGATCGATAGGTAACTAACCCCCGCAAAGACCCACACAGGATCGGACCCACACAGGATCTGTAGGCGCTGGCTCACACAGAACCGCTGAGCGCTGACCCACACAGGATCGGACACACACAGGATCGGTAGCACTGATCCACATAGGATCACTGAGTTCTTTAGTCGTCCCTGTCGAATCCACTGAGGATCTCTGTACATTCGTCGTAGTAGTAGTAGTCGTATCCAGCTCTAGGGTTCCCGCACACATCAAGCTCGTTCGGGAGGGTTTGTTACACGAGCCGAGAGGCTGATACATCAACTGACACATTGTTCAGATTTGATGTATCCAAAAGTTTTTTATCGTCTACAGGAACTCAACGTCGCAGATGGCGCGTCAATCGGACGCCCGGTCTGAGAGTTATTGGCTTTTTCTTCCCAGGAGCCCGGTTGGTTTTTAAGGCAAAACTAACCCAACCGTACTCCACCTGCATCCAAAACTCGGTCAGAGTAATCCAAAAGATCCATCTCACTAAGAGGAATCCAACAAAGTCGACAGCACATCAATCGGACGTTCGGAGCTCATGTTATGAGCGTTTCCGCTCCGAGGGCTCGGTTGGTTTAGTGTACGAACCAACTCGCCCGAACCCAAAGTATTCCGAAACCTTGAGTGCGATATACCGAAACGACCATTTCGATCCAAGGATCTCATATCCCCTAACAGCGTGTCGGTCGGAGGTCTGTAGCCCGAGATATAGGCAAAAGACCAAAAAGGGCCTGAAACGGGGGATTCAGGCCCAGACCAACACGGCCTGAGACCCCCTGGGTCGGCCCGGCGTACTGGCGTGCGGAGCCAGCTGGCTAGGCCGAACGGCCGAGTCGTTCGGTTATGCGGGGGGGGGGGGGGGGTGCGTTGCCCCCCTTCCATTCGGAATTCACAACCCCAATTAAGGGGCCACTCAGCTGGCCAGCCAAGGGTTTTGACCCACGGCTCTTTCCCTGTCCGGCCGGCCCACCCTGGCCGGCCGGTTCTTGCTCCACGGGACCGGAAATGGCCGGTCCCCTCCTTTCTCCAACACCGGAGGCCCGTCTCCAGCTGCCTGTCACCCTGCTTCGCCGAGGCCCGGAACCGGCCGCGGCCTTGGTTGTCCGATGCGGCACGATAGCGTCGTGCTCTTCCACCGCGGCCCCGCTCCGGCCGCGGTGTCTTCAGGTTTCTCCGACGCGGCGTGACGACGTCGTGTCCTTTTTCGTTTCCACGATGCGGTGTGACGGCGCCGCACATTCCTTGTCGCACAATCACACGTGGTGTGACGGCATCGTGCCGTACTCGTTTCAAACCACAAAGAAACAAACACATGGATAAGGGAGGAGGGTCGGCCGTGTATGTGCGGTCCTTCCCCCTCTCGTTAATCGATAGCATTTGGTCGTATTTTCACAAAGAACGACAAAGTGGTAAACACGAACAAAATAATCAAATAACCCCTACCTTGTGCGTAGCTAGAACGGGTGTTCGCCGCGGAAAACGACGTCGCGAGGTGAAGCTCCGTATGTTGATGGAGAACGTCCGAGGATGAAGTGGCATCTCCTTTTCTTTGACACGGGAAGAAGATCGAAAGAGGGTGCGTCGTTGATCTTCGGAAAAAAAGGGTCACACCCCAACTGCGGAGAGGAGAATAGATGGAACGTCGATCTCTTCTTACGGTGACAGCGCTCTTCGTCGAAGTCTTGGTGTTCTTCGTGATAAAGATGAAAACACCCAAGAGCTCTCTCCTCAATTGTCCACACACAACAACCAACCAAAATAAAATAAGGCTCATCCTTATTTTATTAACTCATGCCACAATTCAAAAATTCAAAACTTAATTTAATTAATTGAATTGGTGAGTTGGCGTACTTAAAGAGAGGAGAGGAAAAGTCACCCAAATAAAGGGAAGTTAAAAGGTTAAAAGTGTTACACAACTTAAGTTGGGGGTTACGAGGAGTTAGGGAGTTAAGGAAATTGAAAAGTTGGGGCTCATGTGGGCCCCACCTCACCTTTAATCCACTCAAGAGAAACTAACAATCAGTGGGTTCCACCCTAACACCTACACCAAGGTTCTAACACATGGAAAAGAGAAATAAAATTCTTAACGAAATTTTATTTCACTCACACTTAATCCACAAATTTATACAACTCATAACGAGCAAACTCAACTCCATAAAAGGAGTTCCTAAGCAATTACCAGCACTGTGGTTCCATTGGTGCCCTCGGAATTCGATTCCGAGCACCGGTTCAAAAGATAGGAATTCCTGCTCGTTCTTTCACTGAACGTACCCGAGCTAAACTTCGGATAGAAATTTCGGGCACACCGGGTTTTGGAATCAAGTGCCGTCAGAAACTGCGTTCTTGTAAAATCCCAAAGAAAATTAAGAAAAAATTTCCCTTGAATTTTATGGGTCTTTACAGATAATGATGTGATCGTTTCATGGGTTAAACGGGCTCTTGTAAGCACTGTATCAATGTTTTGGTTTTGTATATGAGTGATGGGTCATGTTTTAAATGATTTAAGAAACGTATATTTAATGTTTTTCTTGGAGGTTCATTGGGAGTGGGAGATGTAGTGAGACCATTTAAATGAGTTTTACCAACATAATTAGTTTAGGTAGTTTATTTTAATATAAAAAAAGTCTTAATAGGGATAATAAGTTCTAAGGTGGGGAGTTTGTAATGCCCCTTATTTTTGAACTATGGATATTTATAAATGAATTTGAAAATTTCAATTGGTGGATGGTAAAAACCTTAAACTAAGCTTCATAATTTAAATTTTAGTGTTGAAACAATTAATTGTTTTCTTTGGATATTGTTTATGGGATGAGAAGTTTCTAGGATGTTTGGTTGAGTTTCAGGATCATTGGGATTCAAAATACCAGTTTTTATGGATAAAGGGAGGAATATAGGTAGTGAACAATTATTGCTAACCATGCGGCCCTGTAGGGGGTCCATATAATTTATAAAAATTTCGGCACAAGGTCACAGAACTGTTCAAGGGGTCTATATAAAATTGCAGAGGGGGTCCACATTGGATGTGCATAGTTGGTCACATAGTGTGCCTAGACATGATAGTATGGGGCTGTAACCTTGGAAAATAGCCCCATGTGGGATTCACATGGTATTTATTACAATATTCTTGTCATGAATATTTTCATGGCCCATATGTAAATATTGAATGAAATGTGTCTACTCACACTTTTTATTTTTCCTTGATCGAACCATGTATTCCAATGTAGGAAAAACATGGATGGGCTCATAGGTCAGATGAAGCTACACTTTTCCTTGATCAATACCCAAGTTCATTATACCAAAGACATTAGACAAGCTCATTGGTAAGATTAATTATATTAGTCCGTGGAGTGATACCTAGGTTCAAATATAGAACTTCTTGGATGGGATCATTGGTTAAATGAACCATATTATTCCATGAGAGACACATGGGTTCCTTATACAAAATTTCATGGATGGGATTAGGGGTTAAATTAATTAAAATATTCTTTGAGTGATACATGGGTACCTTATACGAAATTTCTTGGATGATCATAGAGACTAAATTTATTATAATATTACGTGAGTGATAATTGGGTTCCTTATATGAAATGACTTGGATAGGATCACATTATAATTGTAATTGGGTTAATCCATGGGTGATACTGAGGTTCCATATATAAAATACCTAAGACAGGCTCATAGGTCAATAGGAAATATCTTATGACCAAAGTGATACTTGGGTTCTGATACAAAAAAAACTAAATGATCTCAAAGGACAAATAAAAATTAACATATGCTTGATTATATTGAAATTTTTATGCCTTGGATTCACCTGGGGTCTGATAAAACTATTTTAATTTTATGAATTTGGTTATGTTCCCTAGTTTGGATGTTTTGGATAATGCCATTATTATTAAATTATGACATCATTATGATATTATATGTGGATTCCCTAGTAATATTCCACATTTCCTCACTAATACAACTATATTTCTACATATATATGTTTACATATATGCTTTTATATACATGATGACATGTTTAGAGATATTATAGAATATGCCAAAATAGGTATGGTCGGTGATGATTCCTTAAAGGAACCTAAGTCCAAGATGATTATATTTATACATTCACTGGTATATTTTTATACTTGCACACTGTTGTATTTTATACTCATAGACTAGATTGCATTAGACACTATTAGTGGTGTCCTACTGAGTTTATCTCATAGTATGTTTGGCCCAGCATTTGGTACCAGAAAAACTCATGGTTGCAGGATGAGGTATCTAGATTGGGATTTATTTATGTTGTATCTTATGGGACAGGTATTGGCATGAAAGTAATGTATGAGAATGTATTCAGGCTGCCTTCTGGTGCTATATTTTTTTCTTTTTTTCTTTTTTCAGTCAACCCATATTTATGTATTACATGTTTTATTTCTACTTCATGTATATTTTCACAACATTATGGATAGGGATTGTTATATTTTTGTCATTTCTAGTATACCGGTTCTATGAATTCCACTTTTAGTTAGCAATATTACTTCAAATGTTGATTTATCTATAATTTAACATTGTTATAATCCAATTATGAGGATATAGTCTCCCAATTGAACCATTATTAGACCCACTCTTCTATTCGATAGTTGTTGGTGTATAAGAAGGAATTCATGATTCCATGTGACTAACCGATCTAACTAATTTTTATAGATTAAGCTAGTTTGGGATGTTACATTCTATGGGTTACCTCACCTTTTTTTAGTTTACATGGGTGCATCGGTTATTTTATTCTTAATATGTTCATTTTATTATTAGATTTGGTTTATTAGAGGAAATATTTTTTTTTCATTGTGGTTTTTTATTCTAATTTATCAATGTTACATGGTTTATTATAAGCATATTGACTATGGAAGTCATTTAAAATAGTTTTATAATTTTTAATTGTTTTAAAAAATGAATTTTTATCTTGTTTTATATTCCCATAGATGGTGTGAATAACGAGATTTGGAAAATTCCAATTGAATCTTATGCTCACCCCTTTATGGGAATCTTTATTCTTATATAGATGTTGGTACATGATTTTGTTGGATGTTACTTCATGGGATAGAACAAAATGGTGGTGGTGATATAGTAGAGACTAGTGTAGGGTAGGTCATTCCATTGATAATGTAAGGATAATCAAAGGATAGAGTTTTACTTATAGTATGAGGTTAATGTATTATATTTTTTTACTTATGTACTATGATTCTATGCATTACATTTATGGTTTCCACTATGTACTATATTTTATGTATGTGGTGGTTGTTTTGTTTTGCTATAACACCATTCCCCATGGTGAATAACTATGGATGTATGTTTTCTATCGAGAATTTTGTAGTTTAGGGATGGTTTCAAGGGATAATTAATATCCATATTTGGCTCATTGTTGGTTTTATGTAATTGGTTTTAGTTGATATGTAACTTCAGAAGTAATATTTTCTATGTTAATCTCAAGTATAATTTTCCTCACTTCAAGGATTTTATTGAGATCTCGCATCTTTCAAATTACCTCCACTTTCATCTTGTCCATGTCTTTGGATTTTTAATCACAAGATTTTTCTTTAATGTATCATTCTCTAATTTCAATGTTTTCTTTTCTCTCTCAAGCTTTATTTTTTCATTATGAACATGAAAATTAATATCCTTAATTGGATCTCCTTTGTTACTTCCTTATCAATTATTTATCCCTTTTCACTAATTTCTTCTTCTTATTCATAATTTAATAGATATTTTGGTTGATTTGATTTATTCATAAAGGATTCATTTCATTCATCCTCTAAGTACTTTTGATCTATTTCACTTTACTATTCATAAGATATGGAATCATTTTTTAGAGAAATTTTTATTTCTTCTTTGTGTATGACTTTCCCCCTGTGTTTTTGAAACATTCTTCTATTATATTTTCTATACACCATGTTTTTACTTTATGATCTTTGAGATTGTAAAACCTTAATATTTATTATTCCATTAAAGGATATTAATCGAAAAGAGTCCAATTTTTCTACAATTGAAACACTTGAATGTATATTTACCCTTATATTTATCTTTTCCTCATTTAATTCAATTTTTAAATAGTGAGCTAAACTCACTAAAATCAATTTCATCCATTTCTTAACCACGGGTATTGTTTGGAACCAAATTTTTCAAAAACGTTTAATTATTAGAAACCTTATCCTTCACAGATATGCCTTTTCTTCTTAAGGATGAACCTATTCTCATATCATAAGAAATAAATACATGGATGAACTCTTAGATTTAACACTAATACATATATGTATCCCCTAGTAAAGAACACTTTTGATCAAATTTATCTAAGATTATTCCCATCAGTTTCTTCACAATAATAGAATCTTTAAGAAATTATTAATATCTTCAAATCGAGCTTACAAATTTGTTCACCTAGAGGTATAACTCATCCACCATTTCATAATCTCTCATATGGATATCCTCTATTTGAGCTCTTCATGTTTTTAATAGTGACTCTTTAACCATCTTGTCTTCATTTTAGATATTATGGAGTTTCACCCAAATTACACTCATTATTTTTATACACATGAATTATGTCGAATCCTTATCTAGGAGGGATAAAAGTAAAACATTTCATTCCTTACTATCGATAGAAAAATTATTATTTTCAGGTTAATTATATTATATCATAATTTTAGTAATATATACACCATTTTAAGTTGTAACAACCCAATATTTCATAGTACATTATCTCATTAAAGTAATTCAATAGCTTGTGATACATGCAACATCGACTTCGAGCGCACCACAACTTACCAAACTAAATGTTTGAAAAGTGGTTATGGATATTATTAACTAAATTTTGAATCTTATATACTATATATAATTTTAACATCCATATTATGTGTTTATTAGACATAATATAAGAACCAATTCATTTTTTCTGATGAAAGAAGTATTTTTCAAAAAATGCAATTTTACTGCCTTTTAATGGAGAACCATTTTTAAAACCAATATATGAAACTTAAATAAATTAAATTAAATTTAATTAAATTATTATTTATCATCAGGACATAAAAATTTAGTCTGGATACATTTTTGGTACTTTTCTGATAACTTTTATATTTTGACGAATGGTAAAAAATACTATGTTTTAATTGAAAAAAACTTTTTTAATCAAAATAACTTATAGTGTTAAATTATTAATTTGAAAGTTTTTTAACTATAATTAGATTATATTTTTATCATTTAATACAATGTAGTTCATTATAAGTAATTTCACATTTAAATTTGACATAAACACATGTCAATCTTTTGATAGTTTTTACTTTTTAAAAAACAGCTTATTGGATTTGACAATGAGAATTAATTTTAAATTAATAAATGAAACTTCTATGTTTTTAATTTGGTAAAATAGACTTCATTTTTGAATTTTTAATATCAAAATTATATTAGGGTGAATTTTTGGTATTTTTCGGAAAACGTTCAATTTTTGATGAATAGTGAAAAACACTGCGTTATTATTTAAAACTGACTTTTTACTTAAATAATTATTTATTTTATTTAAATTTATTTTAAGTCAAAATAGATATATAATACCTATATAAGTTCAATGTAATTAATTGGAGTCATTTTATAATAAAATTAGTTGTATAAAATTTTATTGATCTTTTTAACCTCTTTTACCCACCTTTTAGGCACGTTAGCAAATTTGCATAAAACTTAATTTTACCGCTTCTTTCAGTTGAATTTAAAAAATCTGAGAGACATGGTTGATATAATTAATTAAAATATGGTTCAATAAAATGAAAATAATTTTTGTTGAATAGTAACTTTTGACTTTTATTTACCATGATTAAAAGTAAATTGGGTAATTAAGGGTAAAAATGATATTATAATTACCCTGACACATGTACTCATTATATTGGATAAGTTTAATTAAACAAAAAAACCTTATAAATAAAATATGATCTTTTAGGTCCACTTGGATTAGATTAGGACATTTATTATTATTTTATTTAAAGAAGAGTTAAAAGTGTTAAATTCATAGTTTAATAACTAAACCATTTTTAATATAGGGTTATACATAAGATAAATTCGACTATAAATATTAATTATAAATATAAAATTAATTCCTACATAATGGTATTTTATTTATAATTTTTATACATTAAATAATTAAATTTATTTATGAAACAATGATGATGCAGTAATTATCTTATTAATGAAATATTAAAATAACTGATATTATAAATATTCAAATAAATGTAATTTGAGACTTTTAATGAATTAAAATAATATTCTAGAATAATATGACATGTTAGGGTTGATTAAATAATTTTTTTTCTAAGTAATCATACTGTTGTGATTTTCAAAAAAACTAGATACTAAATAGTGTCAAAATTGACATAAATGAGTTTTTTAAAAAAAATACTATATTATTAATTGATATAATATTCCCAAAAATCTAAGGTTCGGAAAAAAGACTTATATAATAATATATATGTAATTAATGAACCAATTGGGGTTATTTTGTCATTTTATAATAATTTTATTAACTATTTATTATAGTAATACAAGAGGACATTGTAAAAGTTAAACTTTTTAACTTAGAGTTAAATCTAAAATATAGGGTTAATATGGTGACCTAAACATGTCTAAAACCTATCGGTTGAAAATATTCAGACTCATATCCACCTTATCCTCTAAATAAATCATTTTTGAGCCATTAGAAACCTAAAATGATTTTATTATAAAATAATATTTCAATATTTTCTTAAAGTGACCCTCACCTCTCTTATAAAAGGGTACTTCCCCTTCTCCATATTTCACACATCCAAATCCATTTGGCTCAGAAAAACCCTACCAAAATATCCTCCCAACATTCCTCCTTTCATCATAGATTCCTTACTTGGGTTATGAATCCAACCTATGGATCCCTTTTGATCAAATCAAAAAGAAGAACCCGAAGAAGAGGTAAATATTTCATCACCTCTTTCAAGTTCTTTTCTTCTTCCACTTCCTCTTTCTTTGTTGTTTCCATAATTAAACAATTACTCCAGTATATAATATATACTATGATGTTATTATAAAAATGGTACAACCATATTCACTATTATATCCATCATATTAATGAAAAAGTCACCATATGTGTGTACATATGGCTTACCGTCTCCACGTCGTGGTGTAGATTATTATTGAAATAATTAATTATTTGGATGGGTATAATAATGAGTATAACAAATCAAAATAATAAATATAAAATTTTAATGATTCTTTATATATGATATACCATCCAATTACATACAATTTCATCATCAATATAATGATATTGTCACTCGTGCATACATACAGATTACCGTATCCACGACGTAATAAGATTCATTCCCACGTTCACCATTCAACGATGATTATAAAAATATATATTATTAATAAGTATGTAATATATGAAATAATAATTCTACTGGAGATATATATATGTGTGTGTGTGTGTGTGTGTTTGAGTGAGTGTGTGTGTACTTACATATATCTTATTCACTTACTTTCGTTCAATACGATATGAAAACGGAAATAGCCTTTATGCGTACGTACAGCCTACCATCTCCATAAACTGTGCCTTCCATTTCATATATCTATCTATTAACAATATTTATATTCTAAATATATATGATATATAAATTAAGGTTTATATTCTGTAAGTATTTAAATCATGATCTAAATGATACGATCAAGAATAACAAGTTAAAACATGTACGATAAAGAAAGCAATTATTACCCAAAATGTTAATTTTACATGGAAATAATTATTAAATGGGTAGTATAAAGTCATAAATGAATCATGTATGATATAATAAATATTAATATGGTTCTGTTATAATTTAATAACATACTATGGTCATTATATAGGAGGTTAAACGTACCCTCTACCAAATAAAAGTTCAAGGTATAGGTTAATTTCACAATCTCTTTATTATCTGAGATTGTTTTTATGTAAGTATCTACTATGACATATTTATTATCCATGTACATTTTTCATAAAATATTTTTCAAAGGGATTTATTTTTACGGGTCTTTTTTACAAAAACATCATTTTAAATGTTTAAAAGATTTATTCTTGTAAACTTTTCTCATTAATGTACATGTTTTCAAAATGGTTTTAAGGATTTATTTATATGGACATAAATGTTTTAAAATGTTAATTCCTTTCCAAATATTCAAAGTGGTATGGGACACTTTGATTCAAAACTATCTTTTAAATGACTTCATTTATATGACTTTTAAATTATTTCAGGAAAAAGGGATATTTCTCTCAAAGATTTTTTTACTGATCATTTTCAACTATGTCAATATCCTTTATGGTATATTATTATTGATCGAGGTTGATTTATTATGATACAAATCTTCCATATTGTATTGAAGGTTTTGTGATATCTTTGACGGTGGTTTTGTTATTTTTATATCATTCATGGTTTTTGGATAAAGTATTGACATTTTGTATGCTAGTTTTAATATGAATGTTTATGTTATGTTTAAACCTTTTCATATAAGAAATGAATTGGACATAGTAAGTGATGGGTAGAGCCTGTTATAGCTCCTCGATGCATCGGTAGATATCGTGAGACAAACTAGTATCTTGGAACAATGCCTTGAAAAAATCTTATTTGTAGTCTTGGCACAATTCCTTGGTTATGTGGTTATGAAGTCTGGAATTATGCATTCCATCATTATGAAATTAGCTATTGATATTACATGTGATTATTCGACTAGTAGAATATCCATGTGAATAAGTAAATGGAATTATTTGATTTATCTTTGTCATATTATGCATAAGTTTATGTTTAAAAGGATTATTTTAGTTCTATACATTGCTTTAAATATTTATGCTTATTTATGAATGTTTTCACTATATTATTATCCTTACTGATCATCTAAGCTCACCCCTTTCTATGTTTTATTTTTCCTAGGATGCGAACAAGTATATTTTGACTGACCGGCAGGGAAAGTTTAAGGGATATGAATGTATTCAATGGAGACAATGTTGTTTTTGTTTTTTATTTTATAATGCAATGTAACTTTCATGTATGTAATCCATTTTCCAAGACAGCTAAACTGATCAGTCCTTTGGGACTTGATTCCTTGTAATCATGCCAATGTATTAAAATAATCCACCAACTCTGGGTAACTAGGGTCGGGGTGTTATAGTTGGTATCAGAGGATGTTTAGAAACAAACATGGAAATAGATTTAGATAAACTCTGATTAGAAAATATTACCCTAAGATAGACTTTGAGGATTAGTATATAAGAACTACCTATAATTTTGGTAATGTAGAGATTTTTTGTATTTTCCAAGATATACATCCCTGTCTGGATATGAGCAGGTAGAGGCGGCTTTGTCACAGATGTACCTAGGTGTGAAAACTCTGACATGGAGTTTCAAGCATGACCCGGTGTATCCTAGTACACGGTAGAGGGCCTTGTTTCACTCTTGGTTATGACACTCCCAATGGATATGATTAAGATAATTCACATTTTCATTATAATTCATTATGAAGGATTTAGAAGAAAATACTTACTCAAAGAAAACATTTTATTATTATAGATTATATGAATAATATTTTCAATTTACGTTAGGTATTTTACAAGTTTGGAATTATACATTGTGATTCATAAACTAACCTAGTGTATGCCATTATTTAGAAATGGTGCCTAGTAGAAGGAATGATAATTCCATAAATACACATGATTGAAAGATTAAGAAGGATAATATCATTCATGGTATTAATCCAACATTTATAAGGGAAATAGTCTCCAATGTATTCCCATCATATGAAGAAATAGTATCATGTGTTAATAAGATAAGTAAATAATTCCTTGATTCCTATGTCTTTGAAGGGATGGAAGAGAAGAAAGGGATGTAAAAGAGAAATATGGATAAAGGGAAGAGGGGAAAGAAAGATTTTCTCATATGTGATAACTATGGAAGGAATCACTTTGGTAAATTCTTGAATTGAATGGTAGTTTTTTAATAAGTGTGGAGAAAAAGGACACCAAGTACGTGATGTCATTTGAGTATTGTATTAATGATGTACATGTTATAAAAATTATAGAGTATATAAGGATTATACTGCAGTACTATTTCATTAAATATTTGAGATTATATGGTTCTAAGAAAAGTGACTCAATAGCAAGTTACACTTTTTGTAAAATACATGGTTTAAGGAAAGATAAACCTTAATATGGTTTTGATACTGAGGTAGTGATTTTGGAATAATATATTATTCATTTGGATAAATTATATTGGATATTCTTGACTACCTTAAAACTAATTAATGATTTATATATTCCATCATTGTTGGAGCTTACAACATTATTGGATAGAAGAAGTATATCTAGTATTATATAAAGAATAAGGGAGTATGAATGTAATAAATAAGGTTTTATAGTAATTAAGGGTGTTGCAATTTTTTAAAAGAATACATGATGAAGGTATTCACATGTTATTACGTGGAAAAAAGGATCTTCATTGTGTTTACCTTGCTTACAAATTTTGGAATCTGAGTTTGAACAGAAGTATTTTCGATAAGGCTAAAGGTTGGAATCGATTAAGTTTGAAATTTTATACAATTGTTAAGTTTAAATAATTTCTTGAGATTATTTTTTGGCTTTTATAAAAAGGACAACCTTGAGTTTGGGCGACAACCCGTTGTGTATGGAAAGGTCGCATGACTTGAACCCGCAACCGAAGGGTGACAAGGGTGGATCACCTACCACTGGAATACATGATGTCCTGGTTTGTTTAATATAGTATTTTTTAAATAGTCTGACAAATGAATTATAAATTAATTATTTTTGGAACCCTATACGATTAGGATAAACAGAATATTTTTGAATTTTATTATCTTTTAGAGTGAAAGATGAGTTTTTGGTAGGAATTAGTTGAAGGATGAAACTCTACTTGCCATGTATATTGTCTTCCCTCTCATTGTATGAATAAATAAATTCTTAAACTTTAGGTAAGGGATCTTAAATCCAAAAATGTGTTATCCTAATACCTTATGTTTTGTTGAACTAACGATATTTTAAATCATCATAGATTGATGGCTTTGAGGCCCTCAATTTTACACTTTTTTTGTGATTGATGACCTCAATCACTCCCTATAAATATTTACATTTTTCCTCCAATTATGTGTCTCTAATTTCCACGAATGTTATCCTAATAGAGATCATAATTTTGGGGTGAATTTTTCATTCCCTTTCCCACTTATTAAGACTAAATTTTATTAGTCAAATTTCCGATGTGGGTTTTCCACAAAAGTATTTTTGTATTTTTAACATTTTATTTTCGAAGACCAATTTCAAATTGTTAGGATGAAATTTATTGAGTGAGGGGAGAATGTAACACCCCAATATTTCATTGTACGTAATCTCATTAAAGTAATTCAGTATCTTGCGCTACACGTAACATCGAGTTAGAGCACACCACAACTTACCAAACTAGACGTTAAAAAAGAGGTTATGAATAGTATTAACTGCATTTTGAATCTTATATACTCTATATAATTTTAATATCCATATTATGTGTTTCTTATACATAATATAAGAATAAATTCATTTTTTCTGATAAAAGAAGTATTTTTCAAAAATTGAAATTTTACCACGTTTTAATGGAGAACCCTTTTTAAAACCAATATTTGACACTTTTATATATTTAATTTAATGAAATTAAATTCCTCTTTATAATTGGGACATAAAATTTTAATTTGGATAAATTTTTGGTTCTTTTCTAATAACTTTCATATTTTGATGAATAGTGAAAAATACTATGTTTTAATTGAAAACAACTTTTTTAATAGAAATAATTTATAGTGAAAAATTATGAATTTTAAAGGTTCTGAAGTTTAATTAGATTAAATTTTTATCATTTAATATAATTTAGGTCATTAAAAGTAATTTCATGTTTAAATATGACATAAACACATGTCAATATTTTGATAGTTTTTACTTTTTAAAAACCCGCTTTTTGGTTTTGACAACGGGAATTAATTTTAAATTAATAAATTCAACTTCTATGTTTTTAATTTGGTAAAATAGAATTCATTATTGAATTCGGGATATAAAAATTAGCTTAGGGTTAATTTTTGGTATTTTTCTGAAAACTTTCAATTTTAGATGAATAATAAAAAACACTGCATTATTATTTAAAACTAACTTTTTATTTAAATAATTATTTGATTTATTTATATTTATTTTAAGTCAAAATAGATATATAATAATCATATAAGTTTAATTTAATTCTTTAGAGTCATTTTATAATAAAATTGGATGTATAAAATTTTATTGAACTTTTTAACCTCTTTTACCCAACTTTTAGGCACGTTAGCAAATTGGCATAAAACATAATTTTACTGCTTCTGGGAGTTAAATTTAAAAAATCCGAGAGACACGGTTGATATCAATAAGTAAAATTTGGTTCAATAAGATGAAAATAATTTTTTTTGAAGAGTAACTTTTGACTTTTATTTACCACGGTTAAAATTAAATATGGTAATTAAGGGTAAAAATTATATTATAATTACCCTAAAACATGTCCTAATTATATTGGATAAGTGTAATTCTACCAAAAACAACCTTATAAATAAAATATGATCCTTTAGGTTCACTTGTATTAGAATAGGACATTTATTATTATTTTATTTAAAGAAGAGTTAAAAGTGTTAAATTTAAAGTTTAATAACCAAACCATTTTTAATATAGGGTTATACATAAGATAAATTTGAATATAAATATTCATTAGAAAGATAAAATGATTTCCTACATCATGGAATTTTATTTATAATTTTTATACATTAAATAATTAAATTTATTTATGAAACAATGATGATGCAGTAATTAGCATATTAATGAAATATTAAAATTAATGATATTATAAATATAAAAATAAATGTAATTTGAGACTTTTTATGAATTAAAATAATTTTATAGGGTAATATGACATGTTAGTGTTGATTAAACAATTTTATTTGAATTAATAATTCTGTTATGATTTTCACAAAACCAAATACTAAATAGTGTCCAAAATGAAATAAATGAGTTTTTAAGACAAATACTTTATTATTAATTTATATAGTATTATTAAAAATATAAGTTTGGTAAAAAGTACTTATATAATAATATATATGTCATTAATTAATCACTTGGTGTTCTCTTGAAATTTTATATTACGTTTATTAACCATTTTTTATAGTAATACAAGAGGACACTGTAAAAGTTACACTTTTTAACTTAGAGTTAAATCTAAAACATAGGGTTAATATGGTAAACTAAACATGTCTGAAACCTATTGGTTGAAAGTATTTATACTCATACCCACCTTTACATCGAAATAAATCCTTTTGAATCCATTATAAACATAAAATTATTTTATTATAAAATAATATTTCAAACAATTCCTAAAGTGACCCTCACCTCTCTTATAAAAGGGTACTTCCCCTTCTCTTAATTTCACACATCCAAAGCCATTTTTCTACACCAAACCATGCCCAAATATCCTTCACATTTTCCTCCCTTAATCTTAGAGGCCTTCCTTTGGCCATAAATCCAACCTAAGGAGCCCTTTTGGACAAATCAAAAGGAAGAACCCGAATAAGAGTTAAATATTTTATCACCTCTTTCAAGTTCTTTTCTTCTTCCACTTCCTATTTCTTTGTTGATTACATTATAAAATACTAAATCCAGTATATTATATATATTTTGATGTTATTATAAAAAATTTAAAACCATATTCATTATTATATCCTTCATATGAATGACAAAGTCACCATATGTGCGTACATACGGCTTATCGTCTCTACGTCATGGTGTAGTTTGTAATTCAAACACTTCATTATTTGGATGGGTATAATAATGAGTATAACTGATGTAAATAATAAATATAACATTTTAATTATTCTTTATATATGATATAACATCCAATTACATATGATTTAACCATCAAAATAATGATTTTGTTGCTCGTGCGTACGTACGGATTATCGTCTCCATGACGCGATGAGATTCATTCCCACGTTCACCATTCAACGATGATTATAAAAATATATATTATTAATAAGTATTTAATATATGACATAATAATTATACTGTAGATATATATATATTTGTACTTACATATATCTTATTCACTTACTTCTGTTCAATACGATATGAAAACAGAAACAACATTTATGCGTACATATGGCATACCATCTCCATAAACGGTGCCTTCCATTTCATATATATATCTATTATAAATATTTATATTATAAATATATATGATATATAAATCAAGGTTTATATTCTATAATTATATAAATCATTATCTAAATGATACGATCAAGAATAACAAGTTAAAACATGTACGATAAAGAAAGCGATTATTACCCAAAAGTTTAATTTAACATGGAAATAATTATTAAATGGGTGGTATAAAGTCATAAATGAATAATGTATGATATAATAAATATGAATATGGTTCTGGTATAATTTAATAACATACTATGGTCATTGTACAATAGGTTAAACGTACGCTCGACCAAATGAAAGTGGAAGGTAAGGGTTAATTTCACAATCTCTTTATTATTTGAGGTTGTTTTTATGTAATTATCTTCTAAGAAATCTTTATTATCCATGTACATGTTTCATAAAAGAGTTTTCAAAGGGATTCTTTTTAAAAGACTTTTTTTACAAAAACATCATTTTAAATGTTTTAAAGGTTTATTCTTGTAAACCTTTCTCATTAATGTCCATGTTTTCAAAATGGCTTTAAGGATTTATTTATATGGACATGAATGTTTTAAAATGTTTATTCCTATAAAAAGTTTCAAAGTGGTATGGGACTCTTTGATTCAAAACTATCTTCTTAATGAATTTCTTTATATGGATTTTAAATTATTTCATGAAAAAGGGATATTTCTCTCAACGATTTATTTTACTGATCATTTTCAACTATGTCAACATCTTTTATGGGATATTATTCTTGATCGATTTTGATTTATTATGATACAAATCTTCTATATTTTATTGAAGGTTTTGTGATATGTTGGACTGTGGATGTGTTATTTTTATACCATTCATGGTTTTTGGATAAATTATTGACATTTCTTATGATAGTTTTAATACAAAATGTTTATGTTATGTTTAAAACTTTTCATATTAAGAGTGTTTTGGACTTAGTAAGTGATGGGTGGAGCCCTATATAGCTCATCGATGCATCGGTAGGTATCATGAGATAAACTAGTGTCTTGGCACAAGGCCTTGACAAAATCTTATTTTTAGTCTTGGCATATGGACTTGGATATGTGGTTATGAATTATAGCATTATGCATTCCATCATTATGAAATTAGCTATTGATATTACATGTGATTAATTGACTAGTATAATATCCATTTGAATAAGTAAATGGAATTATATAAATTATATTTTCCATATTATTCATAAGTTTAATTTTAAAGGGCTCTTGTTTTATTTTTATACATTGACTTAAATATTTATGTTTATTTATGAAATTTTTCGCTATATTGTTATCTTTACTGAGCATCTCAGCTCACCCCTTTCTATATTTTATTTTTCCTAGGATGTGAAAAAGAATATTATGAATGGACGATAAGTATAGTTTAATATATATGAATGTGGTCAATAGAGACAATGTTGTTATAATTTTTCATTTTATAATGTAATGTAACATTAATGTATGTAATATATTTTCCAAGACTACTAAACTGATCGGTCCTTTGGGAATTTATTCCTTGTAATCATGACAATGTATTAAAATAATGCACCGACTCTAGGTAACTAGGGTCGGGGCGTTACACAAGTGATATCAAGAATCTCCCATCAATGTGATGAAAAATAAAAAATTATTAGCTCCTTCCATAGATGAAATATATTTTCATTCAAACTTGGATATATTTTTATTGGTATTATTAGCCTCTATTGATAACATAAATAAAAACATATATTAATAAATATTAATCTTATATCAATAGGAAATTTAGTTATTGAAACTTTAATAATATTTTAATAATAACTTGTAGGCCTATGAGTATGACACCATTGAGGGAGGATGGATGAATTAATGGTTAAAAAACACCAAATATCATTCAGCGTTATTCTTATCTTCTATTATTGTGATTGTGTCTTAATGGTGATGACATTGTTATTATATATATAGTGAAAAGGAAAAAAATACACACATTTTTTTACAAATTACATGCACCCCTATTATCAGGTGGATAATCCTAACTACAATGGTTGTAATACCACTACCAATATTCTTATATTATTATAAACAAAATCAAGTAATAGAATGGTGATATCATCAATAACTTTAATTATAAAAGATATATATAAGTATCAAAAATTTGAGCAATCTTTACTTGCATACCTCAAGTGCCTATAGAATTTGGATCTCATGTGCACCCATGTTCTTCTCCTCAGTCAGAACTAAACTATCCCAAGAATGGGGGGAGAGTTATCATAGAGTTTATAATTATTTATATGAAACATTTATTTAATTATATCAACTAACGTTTATAAACATTATAGTAATTACGGTGTGGAACCCTTGGTTGATGGATGATCTTAATATCCATAATACCCGACTAAAATCCCTTAAAATATCCCTGAAAATATAATATCTCTTTTAACACCATTATAGATAGGTTAATTATATATAAATTTGGTATCATTTCATCCTTATATCCA
Organism: Viscum album; assembly: GCA_963277665.1. NCBI lineage: Eukaryota > Viridiplantae > Streptophyta > Magnoliopsida > Santalales > Viscaceae > Viscum > Viscum album. The sequence continues at coordinate 982,775,601 of OY728126.1, forward strand.
ATGAACCAAAATATTTCCATGGTGTGGAGCATTACAATGTTTTATTCTTCTTTTGGGGTGATTCCCTGAATTTTGGTGTAAATACTTTATCTTCTTATACTAGTAACACAAAAAAAAATTAACTATCAGGATAATTTAGTGTGAAATTCTCATTTTTTTCATGATACACAACATTATTGTATGACTCAATTATATTTTTATACTAATGAAACATCAAATTTTCAAAGGATCCACATAATAAGGAAATCAGTTCTCTGTAATTCTCGAGCAACACATTTATAGCGCAGCTCTTCATACTACAATGTGACTCTTATATGTAATAGTAACTTATTCTTTATGTTTAAAAGTATTGAAAAAGGATTATGACATTTATATTGTGTTTTGATCATCCTTATGAAACATTAATATATTTATAACTCTACTAAACTTCAATGAGGCCCTAATTAATCTATGAATAGGTTTTCATTAAATATAATTTGAATACATCTCTAATATTTATGAAATAATTTTCTCAATAAAAAAAATAATAGTATCCTATAATTTTAAGGTCATATAAAAACCACATTATAAGATATAATGGTGTTTGTGAGAGTACTTAAAATATTTTTGTAAGATTAATTATACATTGACCGTGTCAAAATTGACATCATCTCATAGATCCCCCCTTTTTCAACTAAAATAATGGGGGTAATTCAATATTAAAGACTCATCAACTCTCCCAATTATCAATGGATCCTTAACTCCATATATTACTATAATATATGTTAGTATATTTTATGATATAAAGGAAACAATATTATCTTCTCATATGTTCTATATTCCAAGTAATCTATAAAAAAAATTTCCTTTATATAATTTGATGATTTATTTAAGAAGAGTCTAACAGGTATTTATAAATGTTAATAAGAGAATTAATATCTAAGGTTGGTTTAATATTATATTATAGAAATAATAAATAACTACCTTAAATAAATCAATCATTTTATAAAAATTTGATTATTTTAAGTTCCCTTGATTTATTAAAGGATATATTTTAATAAAGATCTAGTGTTGTGGGAAATTTGGTTATGATAATATAATTTTAATATCCAAATTATTTTATTATAGGGTAAATGATATTTAAATTGGAATGAAACCTTCAGTAGATAAGTGAAATAGAAATTTAACGGGAACCCTCTTTTTGTAACCTTCAGACAAAAATTGAGAAATCAAATTAAATAAATTGATTATGTTGTGAAAAAATAAAAATATGAAAATATAAATGAATTAATAAATTATGTTCTAGAGTTAGAAGTACAATGAGTGTCTGGGAAATGGATTTACCAAAAATTTAAACTATTTATTTTAATTATATATGATTTGTATAATGAATTTATTCAAAATGTGATAAAGAATTAAGGCTTATAGATATTATAGGAAAAGTATTTGGGAAAGTGAGTGTATGATTTAGGTTTCCTCTCCAAATTTGGGCATGTTAAAAAATATAAAAAAAATAAAATAGAAAAAAATGCTAAATTAAAAAAAATAGATAAATAAATTTAATCACAAAGTATAAAAGAATATAATATAAGAAATATTAAAGAGGTTCTAGATTAAAAAAATCCTCATACCATCTATTTTATATTATGCATAAGTTCATATCCTCATAAATATCCTAGGTTTTACCCTAACATTGTAGGAAAATATTATAGCTATATCTTAAAAAAAATTGTACTTATAGTTCCCATTTTATCTTAAAATAATAAAAATATTATCACCAAGACTTATTTGATCAATTATGGATAACTAAAAAGTTCCTATAATCAAAAAATCTTTTCTCAGGTGTTAAAATAAGGTAATTACTTATCTTTAGAACTTATTTCATACAAATATTAATAGATGGAATGCTGGAGGGAATATAAAGGATGGTTTTCTCTTTCAATTTTGAAGTAGATATAAAATAAAATAGCGATAAGAAAAAATAGATTAAGTGTAATACAAGAAGTCCTAGATAGAAATGATTTCTATTCTAAGTGGATTTTTATGTATATAATCAAAGTAATATTTCATGAAACATTATATCTTTTTTTCTCTAAAGTTATCCCTTTCCTCTATTTTCTCTATGTACTTTGATACATCCTGGTATATCCATAAATAAGTACTCATGGGGCCTTTTTATAGAGTTGAGAATTATAATATTGAGAAATATAATCATTTTATATTGAGGTATATTCTCATCTAATCGCTTTTTTTTATATTAGGGTCTTACGAGGACTCTTCTATAGTAATTCATTTTACTGACCATTACAACTGACACATCTCATCTTGACGACCATTTCTATATCATTTATTTAGAGATTATATTTAAATTACTCATTGAAATCTTAGTATATAAAATATTATTGTTGAAAATTGGTGATAATATGGACAATATATAGTCATTGTAATTATACTATTTTTCAATATCTAGTTATCAAAATACTTTGATTAATCTTCCAGTGTCATTATGGGAAGTAGTATTATATAGAAGTATCATAGGGTCTTCATGATTTTTTAACATGTTGTGATATTCTTCCATTCAACTTTGGCCTTGGTCGTAATTTCTATAAATGATATTTAAATAGTGAAATTTATTCAAAATATATCATCACCCATATTTTCTTCATTTTTTCATTTCATTATCTATTTGAATTTATGTTTTATTGGTAAATATAGTATGGGAAAAATGGGTGATTCTCAAGATCCCTTTTCTAAATTTTAGGTTTATATTTTTATTGTGTTGTCCATTTTATGTTCCATAAAATATTAAATTCAATAGCATAGATGCATTTCATTGATTTTTCACTATAAAATTGATTTTTAGTGTTACAAATAAATAGAGTTTTAATGTTGATTATGATTCTATAGGAATCATTTCTTGTATTATCTTATGATTTCTATTATATTATGATATATAGACTTTTTCCATGTATCATTTTTCCATATATAAACAAAAATCATCCTTTAATACTTTTTTATTATTATATCTTTCTTATTATATATTAGTAGGTTGATCATCTATCCATTATTATTTATTCTATAAATTTACTATTTCTTTCAATGAACAAGTTTCGGTACATTTTTAGATAATAAGATATATATCATATCATAATTAAACCCCATAATTATAGGGTTTTATAATAATGGTATCTATAGGATAACATAATAAAATATTTCTTTTTTATGATGATAATTCAATATAAAATGTATCCAGAAATAAAAGCATAGGTGTCTTTCAATAATTGAAACTAATGAATCTAAAGGATGAGAATTTTGGTATTTGGAGAGTGACCAAAGGATCTTCCCCTTTTTTATTATCAATAGACATGTTACATTAAATCATAAATCAATAATGTTCATTTATTTTTATTAGAGAAATATATAACAAGTTAAAACAAATAATATAAATTATGTTCTTATCCTCTGATTAGGACTAGAGTTTTGTTTTAACCATACCACCCCCTTGTGATTATAAAAAAGAATTTATCCTCCTAAAAATTATTATTCAAAGTAATTGAGTTAACCCCCAGCACCCCTTTAATGTTAATTAAGTACTAGAAGGAAACCATAATTGATACATTCTTATATAGTCTGACTTTAAAATGAAATAAAAAAGATAAAAAAAATTGATTATATAAATATCGACAATATGAAAGATGTGTGAATATAACAAATATATATAATTAATTAATGATTAAATTCTAATAAATATAATATTTAAATGACTTTACATTCTTTATTGATTTTATGAATTTAAAATTTTATTAAATATAGGCTCATTTTTATTTTTTTGTAGATGCTAAAAATGATTATTTTATTCAAGGGATATGCATAAAAAATATGTATTTTCAGTATTTAAATATTCCTAAATTCATTGATTTATATTTGACTATTCGGTTAAAAAATGTTTATTTCAAATAACCATCATAAAAATTAGTTTTATTGCATACTGGTGAATTGTTATTCTTATAAGACAATTTTTTCTCCCCAAATATATGGGTCAAGTATGATTAACACGATATGTATATGAAATTTAAATAATCACATTCTAGTAATAATATTTATTAATAAAGTAAAAAATATAAGGATGGCATAATAAAATCAATATTCATGAAAATACAAGATAAAAATACTAAACCAAAAATTCCTTACTCGTCGACCTTCTTATTCATCCAACACAGTTCTTATTCACTTATATTTTAATTTTTGTGTCTCTTTAATTTTTTATTTTCCTATAATTCTCATCCACTGTTTGAAAATTTTTATCATTGATGAGTATAATCAAAAAGTAATTTAAGGATAAAGAATATTGCATTACTTTCTGGGAAACCCCAGTTGGTTGTCTAAAGTAGACATAGAAAATTACTGATTCAACCTAATCAATAATTTTTTCAATAATTACTTATAAAAAACACAAATATAGGAAACACTAATATAATGGAATAAAAAAATCTCATTTTTTTGAAATAATAACTATGAAATAAAAATATATTTCATTGATAAAAATTAAGGACTTCTAAAGGGATATTTGATGAAGTGAGAAACAAGAAGCTATCAAGGGATGAATTTGAATAAATGAGAAATTGAACTATTTATAGTATTAGAATGGATTCATGGAAATAAAATTACAATAAATTAATGAATTATAAAAATATTCTTTATATAAGATCTATCCTTTTAAATCAATCATCAAATATCTAACAGTGAATACGAACATTCATCACAGAGGTGTATATTTTTTACAACCAAATTAAATATATCTTAAAAATGTAAATAATCATTAAATTTGTGTGGATAAATTTTATGTTATCCATTTTTAGTTACAAGATAATTAAATTATTATTAAATAGTGGAATTTTTTTGTTGTTGATGTGTTAGGAAGGTAATATTTTTTATGTTTTATAAATTATCATTTTGATTGTTGGACATGATTGGTCGAGAATTTGTATTACATAATGACTTTGAAATGTAGATTTAATTTGATTATTTTCATTGGACTTAATTTCCATTGATTTTTTTCTTGACAAAAAGTTATTTTGTTTGATTTTCCTTTTATTATCCCCAAAATATTTGATTTCCTATTGATATATTGAATATTTTATTTAAGTGTTCTTTCTCTTTATAATTATAGAATGAGACTTCTTATGATATTTAATTTTTTAATTAATGTTATTTAATTTTTTCATAAAGGAATAAGTCAACTTTACATAGTATATCTACTTCATGAATATATATTTTTTGGAGGATGATCCATAAATAAAAAAATTCAGAAATTGGTAGATAACACCTTGATTTTTCTAGGTTTTGATTATAATACCTTCAAAAGAATAAAACTTATTTTATTTAATTTTTAAATATTTTACACCAAATTTTGTATATATCTTTTTAGTTTTTAGATATTAGAGAAATATTATTTATCTCTTTCTTTAATGGATGATTCTTCAATAGATGACTGACGTTTACTAACTTTTTTCAGATTATCAGTCTTGATATTATATATATTATATTGAGATTCGTGTAACATTTTTTAATTATATCTATCATAAAGTTTGTTAAAGGATAAATTTTTTACCAAGCATAGTGAGTCAAAAATTATAATATATATATTATCAATATTTATATCATTAGGAGTTTTTAGTGATGAAAAATTTTGAAATAGAATTTTCCAGGTCACAACTTCCATTGATTGATGATCCTATGAGAAAATTAGTAATGATTTTATCCAGTCTTCATCATATTCTCTTGTTGAATATTATAAAAAAAATATTAGATTTCACTGACTAGTTGAATCTTAAATAGAATGTTTTAAATAATTTTTTATATATAATTTAGTATCACACTATAGTATATTCCTTAAAAAGGTATGTTCAATATAATTCTAGATATTATGAGTAGTTTAAAGTGATGAAACATGTTTTTTACATCACTATTCATGTCATTGTTTAGAATATTACACACATAAATATTTAACTATTCATGTCATTATTTAAATTTCCCACATTGTAAAGGAATATAACACTATAATAAGATTAAAATATTATCTAATAACTTTATCCAACCGTGTATTATTCTAGATATAATAAATGATTCCATTATTTCTTCCTAATAAACAATATAAATTTCATAAAAAATAGGGGTTTCAAAACAAAAATCCATTGAAAATAAAGGAACAAAAGGATGAACAATAATTAAAAAGGGGGAAAAGATAATAATTATGAATAGAATATTGATTCTATTTTTCAATATCTATAGCAAAATTGAAACTTGATTAGATACCTAGATCTGATATTAAAAAATGTAAAATAGAGAGTGATAACATAGAGGAAATTAATAGTACATATTTTTTAATAGAGTTAGACATATGATTACTAAGTAGATATTTTATATCAATATTATTATATCTATAAATATATAATATTTTAATATTTGTCTATAAAAACACATATTAGTATTAGGGAGAGAATAAATAATTATTAAGTAAATATTTACTAGTGAATTATTAAATTTGATAAAACTTCAGCAACTATCTCTGATATCAAGTGTTTTCTTAGAAAATAGGGATATTAACATTCGTAGGAAAAATGGGGGGTGTGTTAGTTAGAAAACTAATTCAAAAATACTCTTTAATATATATATTTTTTAATTATGAAACCAGAGTAAAAAAATTAATTACATAGTAGAAAATGCAAATCATTAAAATATAAATAGATAAGTGTACTTAATATCTATAATCAGTTCAAATGTGAGTTTATGAGAAATGAATTTCTATATAATTGAATTAAATCACTATGAATATGGAGAATCTATTTAACAAAGATTTTTGAAATATGATAGTGCATTAAGGATTATAGATAACGAAGAAAAAAATATAGAGCATACTGTTTGAAATATTTATGTTTTCTCTCCAGATTTGGTTATGATTAAAAACATATTTTAGTAAACATAGAGACATGAAAAATAAAAATAAATAGAATATATAAAGATATTAAATCATAAATCCTAGAAGAACTGGTTATAAAATATATCTAATTGGGTTGGGATAATAAATACGTATGTTCCCTATTTTATATTAACTACAGGTTATTATCGCTAAAAACTTGTTTAATTTTAATCTAAAGTGGAAGAATAATTTTATAGGTATATTCAAACAAGATTGAGTATAAGTTGGGATCTCTTTCCAAAAGAAACATAAAATTATATATCCCCCATATTTCATTGATCAAGGATCATTAGTTGATAAGTTCATATCCCTTTAATTTGTTTTATTAATTATAGATATAAGGAAAGTTCTTATACTATGAAATTCATCAATCAAAAGAACCAAATATTGAATTATAGTGTGGATATTGTCACGACCCGTCCTCGGGGCCCGTGCCGTGACTACCCCAAGCCCGCCTTCCGTAGGCCAGGGGCTGGCGACTAGCACCAAAGGCGTAAAATCCCGATAACTGGGAAGGCATTGCCTTTATAAAGAAAACAAGCACCACAGAGTACAAGCGGAAGTAAAACACTAAGTACAAAAAGAAGAGCTGAAAAGTAAAAAGGGGCCGGAAATACAAGCCCAACTGTAAAGTACAACTCGAAAGGGAAAACAGCGACTGAAAAGTAAAGCTGCTACGCTGAGATGTCCACTGGAAATCCCACCTGAAGGGTGGGTACAGATAGCTCCTCGGCTCCTCGGGTCCCGCCATCCGCTCCGAGTATGTCCCGCCCAGTGGTCCACCTCCGGGTACCGCCTCGTCGTATAGTCCACCTCCAGGTACCGTCCAGTCCTCGAACCTTCGGCTTCTGTCAGCACTGTCCGTCGTCTGCAACCAACACAACGAGGTGCGGGCATAGCCCGTGCAGGGGTGAGTATAACGATACTCAGTAGGGACCCCGAGACCCTCAAGGTCTCACTAAAACCAACAAGGATAAACACAAGAAGATCTCAACAGATAAACTCTACTTAGGTATATGCCCATACATATACCTAAGTTATCAAGTAACCCATCTCAATCATGAGGAAACACAAGGATTGTGAAAACGACGGTTAACCACTACCCGGGTATATGCCCATACATATACCAAAGTTAGCAAGTGACCCATCTCATTCATGAGGTAAACACAAGGTCAAAAGTCTCAGCTCAAACCAGGATTTTCATTATCGAAACCGTAACTGCTGAAGAGCTCCGTCTCTGGAGTGTACAGTGGTCCTGTCACGACTCCGCGGTACTGCTCACTAACCTAGGACTACTGAAGTACTCCTCCTGTCGAGTACCGCGGGTCAGCCACCCAAACACAGTAGTGCTTCCCGCCGAGGTATGTCACCCAAACACCGTAGTGCACACCCCCTAGTAGCCTGCTGAGGTACTCTCCGGACGAGCACCGCGGGTCTGCAATGTCACACAGGTAGTGCTCCGTCCGCCATGGGTCTGCACCTCAGAAAGTAGTGCTCCGTCCACTGGGCTAGTCGACTCACTCCAAGTCGAGTCGGTCAAGCAGTCGTCAGGTCTCAGTCAGTTACACGGTCTCCGTACTCCGCACGCTCGTCACTGGGAGGGTCCGCTCCACGAGCTACAGGTCGATACTCCAAGTATCTCAAAGTCCCACGAAGAAGTGTATCAAAGGTCCGTCTCGTCACAGGGGTCTCAACGCAACAGACGGCGCGTCGATCGGACGCCCGGTCTGTGAGTTATAAGCCTATTCGTCCCAGGGGCCCGGTTGGTTTCGTGAGCGAAACCAATCCCGGCCGTATCTCAACTGTACCCCGAACTCCCATAGGGTATACTCATAGGAACCGATACTAAATGTAAACACCAACGCTGCTGACGGTTCGTCAAACGGACGTCCTGTCTGAAAGATATCAGCTTTCCCGTTCCAGGGGCCCGGTTGGATTTCGGGTACAATCCAACCCGGCCATACTCCAACTGCATCCAAAACTCGGGCGGAGTATGTCAAAAGTTCCGTCTCATCAAGATGAAGTCAACGAAACAGACGGCGCGTCAATCGGACGCCCGGTCTGAGAGTTATTGGCATTTTCGTCTCCGAGGCCCGGTTGGTTTTTTATGGCGAAACCAACCCGACCGTACTCCACCTGCGTCCAAACCTCGGGCGGAGTATGCCAAAAGATCCATCTCACTAAAAGGAACACAACGCGACTGACGGTGCGTCAATCGGACGTTCGTAGCTCAAGATATGAGCGTTTCCGCTCCGAAGGCCCGGTTGGTTTCGTGAACGAACCAACCCGGCCGAACTCAAAGTAACCCAAAACCTTGAGTGCAATATACCGAAACGACCGTCTCGATCCAAGGATCGCGTTGCCGCTGACGGTTCGTCGATCGGAGGTCCGAGGCTCAAGTTATGAGCCAAAAACCAAATCTGGTTCGAAACGGGGGGTCCGGGTCCGGGCCAACCCGGCCCGACCCCCCCCCCCCCCCGGGCGACGCGGTGGCCGGCGGCGGCGGCCGGCGGCGGCGGGCGGCGGCGCGGCGGCGGCGGGCGGCGGCGCGGCGGCGGGCCGCGGCGGCGGCGGCGGCGGGCCGCGGCGAGGCTGCGCACGCGGGGGCTAAGCCCCGCGGTTCCTGGAAAAACGGCGCGGCATTTGCCGCGCCCTTGATTGAAACCGCCCCCCACGTGGGGGCCGGTTTATTTAAGTGAACCAGGGGGGCCGGCTGCCCCCCCCCCCCCTCTTTAAGAGGGGGGTTTTTAAGAGGTGGCCGGGGAATTAAATTCCCCGGTTTTAAGACATCCGGCCGGCCAGCTGGCCGGCCGGTTTTCTCAAACGGGACCGGAATTTCCGGTCCCCTTCTTCGGCTTCCGACGCCGGCGGCCCGGCCTCCGGTCTTCTCTTCCGCCGCGGCCCGGAACCGGCCGCGGTCTCTTCGTCCCGCCGCGGCCCGGAACCGGCCGCGGCGTTCGTCGTCCGGCGCGGTGCGACGGCACCGCGCCCCTCCGCCGCACTTTAATTTCTTTCAATGCGGCGCGACGGCGTCGCGTTCTTGATGTTTCTTCCATGGTGTGCGCGCGACGGCGGTGCGTAAAATAAATGCACGATCAACCGCGTGGTGCGACGGCACCACGCCATTTGCTTCCACCCGCAAGAACAAACAAGAACGTTGGAGGGGGTTCGGCCGTGTTCGTACGGCCCGGCCCCCTCACGTTAAATTAATAACGCAACTTTAAATAAACAACATCCTCACGTTAGTCATACGAACCACAAGCAAGAATGAGATAATTAAATATTAAATCAACATCCCCTACCTCGGGTATAAGTTCGAGGATTTGACTATGTCCGCGGAAGACGACGTCGCGGAGGTCGGGCGACGCGGTCGTCGTTCGTCAAATTCAACGACGAAAATGCGCATCCGAAGAGGCACGCCGTTGGCGAATCCTTGTACGCCGACGAAGGTTGTCCGAGGAAGGTGCGGTGTTCTCTCTCGTTGACACCGAAGACGAAGAAGAGCGGAGCGGCGTTCTTCGTCGGAACTTGAGCGTTCTACGTCAAGTCTTGAGGAAAGTCAAATAAAAAGGAAATAACGAACTCAAGAACCCCTACCTCGATAGTCGCACGTTGACGGAGTCGTGGAATATCGGTGTCGATTCCTTTGACGTCGGAGGAAGAGTCGTTGTCGAAGGCGTTCGTCGCGGAAAACCGTCGCGGAAGAGATGACGCGGAAGAAGTACGTCGCGTCGCGGATACGGCGGAGAAGTTCTTCGTTGAAGAACGACGTCCTTCGCGTTCTTCGTTGAGTTTGAAGAAGAAGAAGAGGCTCTCCAAAAGCTCTCAAGGAGACAAAACAAACAACCCAAAATAAAATAAGACATCTTCTTATTTTATTATTACAATACACATTAGAATTTCAAAAGTTTGAAATTCAAAAAGGGTAAACTCCCATAATTAATTATGTAACTCAAGTTGACAACATTAAATGAAAAGAGTTAAAGGGGAGGTTTTGAGAGAATTTGAGGAGTTGGGGTTCGTGTGGACCCCACCTCACTTAATCCTCCCAAGGGAGGTTAAGTGGATGTGGGTCCCACTCCCAACTCCCTTTGGTAGGACTTAACTAGTTAAAAATAAAATTTGTTCCTCACAAATTTTATTTAACTTAAACTTAAAAACCCAAAAACTAACTTTCAACCCACAACAAACGCAACTCCCAAAAAGGACTCTTTAAGCGAATATCGGCGCTGCGAGTTCATCGGTGCCCTCGGATTTCAATTCCGAGCACCGGATCAAAAGTTAGGAATTCCCGCTCGTTCGTTCACTGAACGTACCCGAGCCAAACTTTGGAAATTAATTCCGGGCACTCCGGGCCTCGGAATCAGGTGCCGTCTGAAACCGCGTTCTTGTAAAATTCTAAAGAAAATTAAGAAAAAATTTCCCTTGAATTTTACGGGTCTTTACATTACTCCCACCTCAGGGCTTTACGTCCCCGTAAAGATACATCAAAAACTAGGGAAACAAAAGAGGGTACTGAGCACGCATCTGAGCCTCCCGCTCCCATGTGCTCTCTTGGAGATTTCTGTGCCGCCATCTGTTGCGCACAAGAGGAATCGATCGTCCATGTAGGACCCGCTCCTGTCGATCCTCTATCTCCACCGGGACCTCCGTAAAAGTCACCCCATCGTCAACGTCAAGCTCCCCATGGTCAAAGATGTGCGTCGGGTCGTGCACGTATCTCCTCAACTGAGACACGTGGAAGACGTCGTGCACCCGGTGCAACTGAGGTAGTAGAGCCAGCCGATAAGCCACCTCACCAACCCTGCTGAGGACCTGGAAGGGTCCGATGAAGCGCGGAGATAACTTGTCGCCTCGGCCAAATCTCCGAATACCACGTCGAGGTGAGACCCGCAAGAAGACGTGGTCACCATCCTCGAACTCTAGTGGCCTCCGCCTCCTGTCAGCGTATGACTTCTGCCGGCTCTGTGCTGTCCTCATCCGCTCCTGGATGACATGGACCTCCTCTGACGTGGCCCGGACCATCTCTGGTCCCATAAGAGCTGCGAGATTTCTTCTTTGCCGATAAGAGAAACCTGGTCTCATACCCTGGATGAACCACATTCTTTGCCTAAAACAGTCAATCCTAACATGGATGATACTAATCCATACCAAGGATGACGTCGTAAGGCCTCGACGCTACTACTAAGAGATCCAACCGTTACTCTCGCCTCCAAGGGTTGAGTCACACTGTCGGCATCAGTGTGTGGTAACTGGGTCTCCTCCAGTAGATGTCTCACAAGTGAGGGTCAAGTCAACAGTCAACTGGAACCTCTTAGTAACATCACAAAAGAGGACTGGAATGAAAACATCACTAAGGATGCGTCTTTTATTATTGCAGCTCATATTACAAGACGCTACACAAAAGCAACATCAACATGGAACTAGAAGTACAAAAGACGTATCCACTAGTTCCTCCCCTGTCCACCTGCTCCCAGAGCTCCAGCATTTGTCGCTGCCTCAACCTCGGTGGCTCCCTCCAAGCCTGCGGATCGAGGAGTCGGACAGTCACGTGCCAGGTGACCCTTTCCGCGGCAAGAGTAACACAACCTGCTCCTTGCACGGCTAGCTCTGTTCCGACTCCGGGTGCCCTGCACCACTGGTCCTAAAACCCGAGATCGCCCAACTGCTGGTCTGGTCCTCCTGGACCTCTGCATCATCTGTCTACTGCCCACAGATGACTCGGCTTCTGATCGAAAAACACGCGGCAAAGGCAGAATCTCCTGTACACGCTCGGGGTGTAGAGATACTGGCACAAACTCCACCCTGAAGAAGGTCTCGAAGTCTTCCCATGCGAAGTTCATCTCATCGCAAAACTGAAACAAGTGGCTCCACCACCTACCTGCTGCTGCGTGTAGTAGGCTCGCAGCGAGGATCACCATGAGGTCTGCTGGTGTCCTCACTAGCCTAAACACTCGAACCACTGCCTCCAGCCAGTCCTCTGCAGCCTGGGGATCCGTCTCTCCCCGGAACCTGGGTGGCCTCTGGCGCTGGAACTCGTGCAGCGCGCTCAAGCATCGTGCATCGCCTACTGCTGGGGCTGGTGGCATCGGTGGCCCAACGTATGGTAGTACCGCTGGTGCCTCCGCTGGTGCCTCAACTGCAAGAGGGCCCTGTACCGAAGCCTCGTCGCTCGACAGACTGTCAGCACGCTCATCCCTCCGGGCTCTAGTTGGTCGTCTGAGAAAAGACATCCTGAAAGAAACAACGTAACACGATCAAACGATTATACCTGGTGAGCTGACCTGGTTTGAGCTGTTTTAAGGGGAAAAACCTTTGAAAACACACACGCAATCAGTGTTTTCGTGCACAAAGTCGGAAACCAGTTGTCAGGGTCCTGGTGTATGGATACGTCGGCCGCCCGCACCAACACTGGACTCCCTGAACTGAAAACCACACTCGGTACCCTTAACACTATTGCTTCACAGAAAGAAAGATCAGAGTCTGCGGTAGAACCGACCACCTCTGATACCAATTTGTCACGACCCGTCCTCGGGGCCCGTGCCGTGACTACCCCAAGCCCGCCTTCCGTAGGCCAGGGGCTGGCGACTAGCACCAAAGGCGTAAAATCCCGATAACTGGGAAGGCATTGCCTTTATAAAGAAAACAAGCACCACAGAGTACAAGCGGAAGTAAAACACTGAGTACAAAAAGAAGAGCTGAAAAGTAAAAAGGGGCCGGAAATACAAGCCCAACTGTAAAGTACAACTCGAAAGGGAAAACAGCGACTGAAAAGTAAAGCTGCTACGCTGAGATGTCCACTGGAAATCCCACCTGAAGGGTGGGTACAGATAGCTCCTCTGCTCCTCGGGTCCCGCCATCCGCTCCGAGTATGTCCCGCCCAGTGGTCCACCTCCGGGTACCGCCTCGTCGTATAGTCCACCTCCAGGTACCGTCCAGTCCTCGAACCTTCGGCTTCTGTCAGCACTGTTCGTCGTCTGCAACCAACACAACGAGGTGCGGGCATAGCCCGTGCAGGGGTGAGTATAACGATACTCAGTAGGGACCCCGAGACCCTCAAGGTCTCACTAAAACCAACAAGGATAAACACAAGAAGATCTCAACAGATAAACTCTACTTAGGTATATGCCCATACATATACCTAAGTTATCAAGTAACCCATCTCAATCATGAGGAAACACAAGGATTGTGAAAACGACGGTTAACCACTACCCGTGTATATGCCCATACATATACCAATGTTAGCAAGTGACCCATCTCATTCATGAGGTAAACACAAGGTCAAAAGTCTCAGCTCAAACCAGGATTTTCATTATCGAAACCGTAACTGCTGAAGAGCTCCGTCTCTGGAGTGTACAGTGGTCCTGTCACGACTCTGAGGTACTGCTCACTAACCTAAGACTGCTGAAGTACTCCTCCTGTCGAGTACCTCGGGTCAGCCACCCAAACACAGTAGTGCTTCCCGCCGAGGTATGTCACCCAAACACCGTAGTGCACACCCCCTAGTAGCCTGCTGAGGTACTCTCCGGACGAGCACCGCGGGTCTGCACTGTCACACAGGTAGTGCTCCGTCCGCCATGGGTCTGCACCTCAGAAAGTAGTGCTCCGTCCACTGGGCTAGTCGACTCACTCCAAGTCGAGTCGGTCAAGCAGTCGTCAGGTCTCAGTCAGTTACACGGTCTCCGTACTCCGCACGCTCGTCACTGGGAGGGTCCGCTCCACGAGCTACAGGTCGATACTCCAAGTATCTCAAAGTCCCACGAAGAAGTGTCTCAAAGGTCCGTCTCGTCACAGGGGTCTCAACGCAACAGACGGCGCGTCGATCGGACGTCCGGTCTGTGAGTTATAAGCCTATTCGTCCCAGGGGCCTGGTTGGTTTCGTGAGCGAAACCAATCCCGGCCGTATCTCAACTGTACCCCGAACTCCCATAGGGTATACTCATAGGAACCGATACTAAATGTAAACACCAACGCTGCTGACGGTTCGTCAAACGGACGTCCTGTCTGAAAGATATCAGCTTTCCCGTTCCAGGGGCCCGGTTGGATTTCGGGTACAATCCAACCCGGCCATACTCCGACTGCATCCAAAACTCGGGCGGAGTATGTCAAAAGTTCCGTCTCATCAAGATGAAGTCAACGAAACAGACGGCGCGTCAATCGGACGCCCGGTCTGAGAGTTATTGGCATTTTCGTCTCCGAGGCCCGGTTGGTTTTTTATGGCGAAACCAACCCGACCGTACTCCACCTGCGTCCAAACCTCGGGCGGAGTATGCCAAAAGATCCATCTCACTAAAAGGAACACAACGCGACTGACGGTGCGTCAATCGGACGTTCGTAGCTCAAGATATGAGCGTTTCCGCTCCGAAGGCCCGGTTGGTTTCGTGAACGAACCAACCCGGCCGAACTCAAAGTAACCCGAAACCTTGAGTGCAATATACCGAAACGACCGTCTCGATCCAAGGATCGTGTTGCCGCTGACGGTTCGTCGATCGGAGGTCCGAGGCTCAAGTTATGAGCCAAAAACCAAATCTGGTTCGAAATGGGGGGTCCGGGTCCGGGCCGACCCGGCCCGACCCCCCCCCCCCCCCCCCCCGGGCGACGCGGTGGCCGGCGGCGGCGGCGGGCCGCGGCGGCGGCGGCGGCGGGCCGCGGTGGCGGCGGGCCGCGGCGAGGCTGCGCACGCGGGGGCTAAGCCCCGCGGTTCCTGGAAAAACGGCGCGGCATTTGCCGCGCCCTTGATTGAAACCGCCCCCCACGTGGGGGCCGGTTTATTTAAGTGAACCAGGGGGGCCAGCTGCCCCCCCTCCTTCAAACCCCCCCCCCCCTCTTTAAGAGGGGGGTTTTTAAGAGGTGGCCGGGGAATTAAATTCCCCGGTTTTAAGACATCCGGCCGGCCAGCTGGCCGGCCGGTTTTCTCAAACGGGACCAGAATTTCCGGTCTCCTTCTTCGGCTTCCGACGCCGGCGGCCCGGCCGCCGGTCTTCTCTTCCGCCGCAGCCCGGAACCGGCCGCGGTCTCTTCGTCCCGCCGCGGCCCGGAACCGGCCGCAGCGTTCGTCGTCCGGCGCGGTGCGACGGCACCGCGCCCCTCCGCCGCACTTTAATTTCTTTCAACGCGGCGCGACGGCGTCGCGTTCTTGATGTTTCTTCCATGGTGTGCGCGCGACGGCGGTGCGTAAAATAAATGCACGATCAACCGCATGGTGCGACGGCACCACACCATTTGCTTCCACCCGCAAGAACAAACAAGAACGTTGGAGGGGGTTCGGCCGTGTTCGTACGGCCCGGCCCCCTCACGTTAAATTAATAACGCAACTTTAAATAAACAACATCCTCACGTTAGTCATACGAACCACGAGCAAGAATGAGATAATTAAATATTAAATCAACATCCCCTACCTCGGGTATAAGTTCGAGGATTTGACTATGTCCGCGGAAGACGACGTCGCGGAGGTCGGGCGACGCGGTCGTCGTTCGTCAAATTCAACGACGAAAAGGCGCATCCGAAGAGGCACGCCGTGGGCGAATCCTTGTACGCCGACGAAGGTTGTCCGAGGAAGGTGCGGTGTTCTCTCTCGTTGACACCGAAGACGAAGAAGAGGGGAGCGGCGTTCTTCGTCGGAACTTGAGCGTTCTACGTCAAGTCTTGAGGAAAGTCAAATAAAAAGGAAATAACGAACTCAAGAACCCCTACCTCGATAGTCGCACGTTGACGGAGTCGTGGAATATCGGTGTCGATTCCTTTGACGTCGGAGGAAGAGTCGTTGTCGAAGGCGTTCGTCGCGGAAAACCGTCGCGGAAGAGATGACGCGGAAGAAGTACGTCGCGTCGCGGATACGGCGGAGAAGTTCTTCGTTGAAGAATGACGTCCTTCGCGTTCTTCGTTGAGTTTGAAGAAGAAGAAGAGGCTCTCCAAAAGCTCTCAAGGAGACAAAACAAACAACCCAAAATAAAATAAGACATCTTCTTAT
The DNA here is from genome assembly GCA_963277665.1 of Viscum album. Taxonomy (NCBI): domain Eukaryota; kingdom Viridiplantae; phylum Streptophyta; class Magnoliopsida; order Santalales; family Viscaceae; genus Viscum; species Viscum album. The sequence goes on from OY728126.1 coordinate 982,792,529, forward strand.
TTTATTATTACAATACACATTAGAATTTCAAAAGTTTGAAATTCAAAAAGGGTAAACTCCCATAATTAATTATTTAACTCAAGTTGACAACATTAAATGAAAAGAGTTAAAGGGGAGGTTTTGAGAGAATTTGAGGAGTTGGGGTTCGTGTGGACCCCACCTCACTTAATCCTCCCAAGTGAGGTTAAGTGGATGTGGGTCCCACTCCCAACTCCCTTTGGTAGGACTTAACTAGTTAAAAATAAAATTTGTTCCTCACAAATTTTATTTAACTTAAACTTAAAAACCCAAAAACTAACTTTCAACCCACAACAAACGCAACTCCCGAAAAGGACTCTTTAAGCGAATATCGGCGCTGCGAGTTCATCGGTGCCCTCGGATTTCAATTCCGAGCACCGGATCAAAAGTTAGGAATTCCCGCTCGTTCGTTCACTGAACGTACCCGAGCCAAACTTCGGAAATTAATTCCGGGCACTCCGGGCCTCGGAATCAGGTGCCGTCTGAAACCGCGTTCTTGTAAAATTCTAAAGAAAATTAAGAAAAAATTTCCCTTGAATTTTACGGGTCTTTACAGATATAATGGAAGGGGGATTTGGTTTATTTTGAATTAAATGAAAAACAAGATAGATAAAAAAACAAAGGATTAAATATCCTAATAAGAAAAATCATATAAAATATAACCATTAGGGATTTATGTTTCATCACATATAACTCTAATTCATTTTGATATATCCTTTAAATGAGATATACATAGGATTTTTTAGTCACAAGAATCAATATTTAGTGAAATATATCCATTAGAGCCATATATGGTTTCTTATCTAACTGTTTCATATTTGATTATTGGGGACTATGAGGTTTCTTCTATAACTATTTATCTCTTTGACTATTATAGTTTAAACATCTCATCCAAATGATCATTTCCCTTTAATTTATTTAGAGATAATACATATATTCTTCCATGAAGTCTTAGTATGTGGACTAAGAGAATAAAATTATAATTCCTAGATAGAATAAACATAGTCCATATCCTTTGTCTAGTTCTCAATATCTATTCATCATAATCCTTAGACTAATCTTTTAAATTCCTGGTAGGAATTATAAGGCCCTGTCCTTAAACCTTACTTAATCTTGAGTTATTACAAGATTACACATTGAGGATCTTTTCAGGTTTAGAGTTTTAGAGAATTAGAACATAAAACTTGCATTACATTCCACATATAAACAAAGTGGTTACATAAAGATAGTATTCATTTTTCCCATAAATGGAAACATATTTAAAATAAGACATGGATTCATTCTTGACACTTCCTTGACACTTCCTTGACACTATCATTATATCATGTACCTTTCCATTGACTTGTGAAAAACATTTCAAAAAAAACTTGGGATGAGCATAAAAAGCTCAGTATGGGTTATAAAAATATGGAAAGGAAACATAAGTTCATATATACATAATAATGAAATCATAATTTACCCATAAAACATAAGCACTTTAACATACCTCATCAAATCATGAATAAATCATAGAAATCATAAGACATAAAGGTAACTTGAGGCATTCATAACATTCTTACGTAGGGAGTAACCCTCTTGGTTACGTTTGGAATACCTATCACAGTATGTTCCCTAAATCTCTTCGGAGAAACCTTAACGTTTCACTCCTTCGCGTTACCCAATGCATTGGAGAGCTATATCGGGCTCACCCGCCCTTAGTTTATCACGGAACCACCCGTCTTCATAATAATGCCCAAGAACCTCAACATAATCGTATCACATAAAACATGCATAAAGGAAACATAACATTTCCACCTTTCAATCACAAGATATCAATAAAACACAATGATATAAAAACATTATGAAAACCATTTTCAATACCAAAATAAAAGAAAAGTAAAACATGGTATTTATTTTTCTTTTAAAAAAAAGGTATGGCTTGTAGAGGAAGCCGAAACTCAAATAATGGTCACGGTGGCGGAGAAGTCATTGTCGCCGCATACGTACGACAAAAACATTCCCTTTTTTCATTTAGTAAAATGCTTCATATAAGAAAGATTCCTTTTGGATAAACGTAAAAGTCAAAGGGGTTTATACACCATATAAAAGAAGGTTGTGTATAAAACAAAATATGCCTCAATGAAAGGAGATTGAGACGAAGTCCCATTCCTCGGGTCCGACTTGACTCGGTCGTTCTTTAATATCCTGAATAATAAACTTGAGTTAATTTCTACTTGTTTAAGAACCTTTTTAAAGTTCATTATTCCTTTTATATCACTTATTTCCATGTCATGAACACTATGTAATTATTTAAGTTAATAACGGTCGTTTTAATGATCATTAGTACTTGAGTCAAAAATAAACCCTTTATAATTACAAGTTATTCATATATCCATTATATCCAAAATTATAATCATGATGTATATATCATATATATCATATATATCAAGTATATACATGCATTTATAATATTACATAATCATTTAGAGGTAAGAAATGAAATGCACCGTTCATGGAGAAGGTAAGCCGTACGTACGCATGAACGCTACTTTCATTTCGATTTCGTATTTTATAGAATGGAATAATAATGGTATAAAGGTGTATTATAATTCCAGTGTAATATCATATATAATATCATAACTCCATACTTTATACGTCCCACTTATGGTATTAACGAATCAAATCACTTTGAGGGGGCGGTAGTCCGCACTTCCTTAAATAAAGATATCGTGTTTACCCATAATGGAAACCATAAAGGTATTCCCAAAATGGAAAATACAGAAGCTTAAGGAAAACATAAAAATATTATATATCATATATTAATATAGTTTCATCTTAATGGCCACCTTTGAAGGTGTTAAAATAATGTTGAACAATCATCATTTCGGGAGGCCGAAATTCGCCATCCACGGAAACAGTATGTTCTTTAACCATTAGATGTAGGTGTGTGTAATTTTAGCTTGAATCCTTCTTATAAAAACATCATAGTATATTGAATATACTGGATTTTTTACAAAATAAATGAATAAAAAGAGTTTAGGGGGTTGGAGAAGCAAAATAAAACAAAAGGACTCAAGTGAAGACATTACCTTAAAATCGGGTAACTCTCTTTGGTTTGAGCTCAAAGGCTTCCTTGGGAAGACTTATGCCCAAAATGAGGCTTCAAGGAGTAAAAGAGGGATGTGTAGAGACAAAATGGGCAGGGGTTGGCCGAGCCAAAGGCTTTGTATGTGTGGGTAAGGAGGTAGAGGTGGAGGCCTTTTATAAGAGGAGAGGAGGGGCACTCTTGGAAAGTAAAGAAATGTTACTTTATTTTAAAATGATTTTCGGATTCAAAAGGTCCCACATTGATATAATTCGAGGGTAAGGGGATAAGGGTTCTAAATCCACCCATCCAATAGGTTTTGGACATGTGTAGGTCATAGATTTTACATTATCACTTCATTTTATTTAAATCCTTTATTAATGAGGTAATCGCTGCATCATCATGATGTCATAAATAATTTAATTTATTTAAAGTCTAAAAATTATAAAAAAAATAATATGATTTAGGAAATATTTGTAGATTTCCAATGACTATTCATAAAAAAAATCTGACTTGTATAACCCCATTAGAAATTGTTTTAGTAAAACATCTCATGTTTGTGTTATTTTTAATTTAACATTAAATAAAAAGTTATTTATGTCATTTCCCAACCAAAGTGGCTCCATGGGGTCCCCAAGTTGACCCATGGATTGTCTTGGTCGGCCATGACACATCCAATGAGGGTAGGACATGTTTCAATTTCATCTCATATTATTAAAACATTATTTTTACCTTAAACTACACTAATTACCTCTAATCGCGATTAAGAACTTAAAAGTTACTATTCACCAAAAAATTATTTTAATCTCATTGAACCACATTTTACTTCTTAATGAAAACCATGTATGTCGGATTTTTGAAAATCAAATCACAGAAGTGGCAAAGTTTCATTTAAACGAAAAATCAGTTTCTTTAACTACCACTTAGTGGTTTCACTATTCATCAAAAATTGATGTTTTTTAGAAAAATACCAAAACTTCACCCTAAGCTATATTTGATATTCTGAATTCAAAAATGATGTCTATTTTAAAAAATTCAAAACATATAATTTGAATTAATAAATTTAATAATTAATTCCCATTGTCATGACAAATAGCGTGTTTTTATGAAACAATAAGTATCAAAAGATTGACACTAGTTTAAGCCCAATTTTAAAGTGAAATTGATTCCAATGACCACCATTGGATTAAATGGTAAAAATATATTATAATTTCACTTTAAAACCAATTCAAAAGATAATATAATCATATAAATAAATTAGATTAAAAAGTGGTTTTGAATTAAAATACAACATTTTTCACTATTCATTAAAAAATGAACTTTATCGGAAAAATACCAAAAAATCACACAAAGTAAATTTTGATGTCCCAATCATAAAGAATAAGTTTATTTTGACAAACATAGCTTATAAAATTTTCAAAATATAGATTTAAAAATGGTTTTCCATTAAAAGGCAGTAAAACAATCTTTTAAAAATATTAGTGTATTCCATGCTTAAGATTTGATTTATTTTCATTTTAAGCCTCTAAAACACTATCTAATTCATTAATAGACATAGATAAAAATATTTATTATTCATTACTTACTTAGGATGTTACATCCTTCCCCCCTTTAGAAAATTGTGTCCCCGCAATTTATTTATTTATCAAATAAATGGGGGTACTTATCCCTCATTGCATTTTCAGATTCCCATGTTGCCTCTTCCATCATGTGGTTTTTCCACAAAACCTTTACCTGGTTAATCACCTTATTCCGTAACACTTTCTCCCTGTGGTCAAGAATCTGGACCGGTTCTTCCTCATAAGATAGGTTCTCTTCCAGCTGAACTACCTCTGGACTCAAAACATGAGATGGATCTGGCATGTACTTTCTCAGCATCGAAACATGAAAAACATTGTGTACCTGAGATAAACTCAGAGGTAAAGCCACCTGGTATGCAACTTATCCAACTCTCTCCAAAATTTCATATGGTCCAATGAACCTTGGACTCAGCTTTCCTTTCTAACCAAATCGCATCACACTTTTCCATGGTGAGACTTTGAGAAAAACATGATTACCTACCTCGAAAGATAGATCCTTCCTCCGGTTATCCGCATAACTCTTCTGCCTGCTCTGAGCTGTTCTCATGTGTTTCTGTATCAGCTGAACTTTTTCTGCCATCTCTTCTACTAATTCTGGTCCCATCAGCTTCCTTTCACCCACTTTATCCCAAAAAGCTGGAGTTCGACACTACTTCCCATATAACGCCTCAAATGGTGCCATCTGTATACTGGAATGAAAACTGTCATTATATGAAAATTCAACCAAAGAAATATGTTGGTCCCAACATCCCTGATAATCCATAGAGCAAGAACGTAGCATATCCTCCAATGTCTGAATTGTTTGTTCTGACTGCCCATCTGATTGAGGATGAAAAGCTGTACTAAAATTTAATTCAGTACCCAATGACTTTTGAAAGCCTTTCCAAAAGTTAAAAGTGAACCTGGGATCACGGTCAGATACAATGGAGAGAGGAAATCCTTGTAACCTGACTATCTCTTTAAGATACAAACGAGAAAGTTGATCTAGGGAAAAAGTATCTCGTATAGCAAGGAAATGAGAAGATTTAGTCAAGCGATCAACAATAACCCAGATTACATTATTACGTCGAGGGGTCTTCGGCAATCCCACAACGAAATCCATGGATATATTCTCCCATTTCCACTATGGCACTGGTAAAGGCTGAAGCATCCCTTTTGGTAACTGCCGCTCTACTTTAACCTGTTGACATGTCAAACACTTCACAGTAAAATCAGCAATATCTCTTTTCATTCCATCCCACCAGTAATACTCCCGCAGATCTCTGTACATCTTAGTACTGCCAGGATGAACAGAAAATGGAGAACTATGAGCTTCACATAAAAACTCTCCCTTCAACTGTGAATCACAAGGCACACACAATCTCTTCCCAAATCTCAAAACGCAATCATTATCAATGTTGAATTCAGGCAACTTACCTTTCTGAACCAGCTCTACCTTTTTCTGCAACTCACTGTCTTGCTTCTGTGCTTGCTTGATTCTGTCTGATAGAGAAGATTTCACTAATACCTGAAACAAAACAGAAGACCATCCTGCACCAACAACTTCTATGCCAAATTTCATCAAATCCTTAACCAAAGTATCACGTTCCAAATGCAACATTGCTAATGAAGCATTACTTTTTCGACTCAAAGCATCAGCCACTTTATTAGCTTTTCTCGAATGGTAATGAATTGTACAATCATAATCCTTGATTAATTCTAGCCATATCCTCTGTCTCATTTTCAATTCTTTCTGAGTGAATATATACTTTAAACTTTCGTGATCTGTATATATTTCACACTTTACTCCATACAAATGATGCCTCCAAATTTTTAAAGCAAAAACAACAGCAGCTAATTCCAAATCATGTGTAGGGTAATTTACCTCATGAGTTTTCAACTGTCGTGAAGCATAAGAAATTACCGGATCATTCTGCATTAGGATGCAACCAAGACCTTTCAATGAAGCATCACTATATATAACCAACTCACCATTCCTGGAAGGTAGTTCCAAAATTGGAGCATTCACCAATCTTCTTTTCAGTTCCTGAAAACAATCATCACATTCTTTTTTCCAGATAAACTTAACACCCTTCCGAGTTAGCTTAGTCATTGGACTAGATAACCGTGAAAAATTTCTAACAAACCTTCGGTAATAGCCTTCCAAACCAAGGAAACTACGAATCTCTGTTACATTTGTGGGTCTTGGCCATTCTTCAACAACCTTTGTGTTTGCAGGATCAACGGTTATCCCATCTTTAGAAACAATGTGACCAAGGAAAGAAATTTGTTGCAACCAAAACTCACACTTGCTGAATTTCCCATACAATTTCTTTTCTTTTAAGGTTTTAAAAATAACCCTTAAATGTCTTTCATGCTCCTCTTTACTTTTAGAAAACACCAAAATATCATCAATGAAAACCAACACAAACTTATCCAAAAATTCATGGAAAATTATATTCATTAAGTCCATGAATATAGCAGGTGCATTGGTTAGCCCAAAAGGCATTACTACAAATTCATAATGGCCATATCTTGTACGAAACGCAGTCTTCGGAACATCTGCTTCCTTTACCTTCAGCTGATGGTACCCCGATCTCAGTTCAATCTTTGAAAAATACTGAGCTCCCTGGAGCTGATCAAACAAATCATCGATATGAGGCAAAGAATATTTGTTCTTAACAGTGATGTTATTCAAGGCTCTATAATCAATGCAAAGTCTTATAGAACCATCTTTCTTTTTAACAAATAAAACAGGAGCACCCCATGGTGACGTGCTAGGTCAAATGAAACCTTTCTCTAATAAATCTTGCAATTGCTCCTTCAACTCTAAAAGTTCAATTTGAGTCATTCGATAAGGGGGTTTCGAAATTGGCTTAGCATCAGGAACTAAGTCAACAGCAAATTCAACTTCCCGATCTGGTATTATTCTAGGCAACTCATCAGGAAAAACATCAGGATACTCATTTACCACTGGCACATCATTAATCTGAACAGTTCCCTTTTTTTCAACAATTTTTGCAAGGTAACATTCATTTCCATCTTTTACAAGTTTCTCGGCCTCTTGATAAGTTATCAACAGAAAGGGTTCATTCTTGTACAAAAACTGAAAGTCTTTCTGAAAAGAAACTTATTTATCTCTACAGTCAATCTTAGCATGGTAAATAGAGAGCCAATCCATACCCAATATTACATCAAACTCTACTAGAGGTAGAATAATAAGGTTTCCAAGTAGGTTCCTTCCACAGATAAGGATAGGAAGATTCTTATAAATTATTTTTGCCTCAACATTTCCCCCAGGTGTTTTTACCACAAGTTCGGGAGTCATTTCTTGAGATGGTATTCCCATTTTACTAGAAAAGGTTTCAGAGATGAAAGAATGTGTAGACCCTGAATCAAACAACACACTGGAATAATCTGAAAAAACAAACAAAGTACCTGATACAACTTCATTTGATGGCCCGACATATACTGAAGTAGTTGAAAAGGATTTCACCACCCCTTTCTGCTTGTAGTCTAACTGCTTCTCATCACTCGAACTCTTTTTCGGACACTCGTTTGCATAGTGACCCATCTCATTTCACTTAAAAAATTTCACTAACTGTAAATCAAATTTGAACTTACCATCACCTTGATCTTTTTCAGTGCAATCACGAGACTTATGTCCCATATTACCACATCGGTAGCACTTTCAAGAATTCAGATGACATTCCCCAGAATTCCTTTTTCCACATTTATCACAAACTGGAAACTTAGATTTCTTACCATCAGACTTTTTTGAAGAATTCTTCCCTTTCTCCTGCCACCTCGGTCTCTTATTTTTCTGGTTTTTATAGAACACTTGGTCATTGGAAAACTCCATTTCCACCTTCTCAGCACATCGAACAAGCTTATCATAACTTTTAAACTCACGAGAAGCTAATACCCTTTGATATTTTGGCTTTAATCCTGAGTAAAAACGATTGATTTTACTATCAAGGTCTCGGATAAAATTTGGAGCATACCTTGCCAATCGAGTGAACCTTTATTCATAGGTATCCACTGAGTCTTCCTCTTACCTCAATTCCAAGAATTGTTTTTCCATCCTAAGTCGAACAGCCTTAGGAAAATACTTTTCAAGAAAAATACCTTTAAATTCATCCCAATCAAGAGCATCAATCTCATCGGTGTCCCTGATATTTTTAACCATCGACCACCACTGATCTTCTTCACCCTCCAAACGGTAAATAGTAAGACTAACCTTTTGATTGTCTGAACACCCCATGACATCGAAAATCTTCTCCAGTGCTTTAATCCACCCTTCAGCTAACACAGGGTCAGATGATCCTCTGAATGATGGGGGATGTTGCCTCATGAAATGTTCCACCACTGACATGTTCCTCTGCGGTTGATCTAGCTGATCTCGTGCATGGATACCACCACCATTTATCTCTTGAGTCAACTGCGCCATTACTGCAACAAACTATTCAGTTCCAATTCTGACCATCTCAGGATGCTGATTCGGAAGGTTATTTCCTCTTGTATTTCTTCCTAGCACTTCTTCCCTGTTTCCTCTACGGAAAACCATTCTGAACAAACATGTCTTAGATGAAGCAACATGGTAATCTTCAAATGCTATATCATTTCAGAAAAAAAAAATATTTTTGGATAATAATTTAATATAATTCTAACTCGTAAAGTTATCTAAACCGACCTCTGATACTAACTATAAGGACCCAGCCTTAAACCTTGCTTAATCTTGAGTTATTACAAGATTACACATTGAGGATCTTTTCAGGTTTAGAGTTTTAGATAATTAGAACATAAAACTTGCATTACATTCCACATATAAACAAAGTGGTTATATAAAGATAGTATTCAGTTTTCCCGTCAATGGAAACATATTTAAAATAATACATGGATTCATTCTAGACACTTCCTTGACACTATCATCATATCATGTACCTTTCCATTGACCTATGAAAAACATTTCAAAAAAAACTTGGGATGAGAATAAAAAGCTCAGTATGGGTTATAAAAATATAGAAAGGAAACATAAGTTCATATATACATAATAATGAAATCATACTTTACCCATAAAACATAATCACTTTAACATACCTCATCAAATCATGAATAAATCAAAGAAATCATAAGACATAATGGTAACTTGAGGCATTCATAACATTCTTACGTAGGTATTAACCCTCTTGGTTACGTTTGGAATACCCATCACAGTATATTCCCTAAATATCTTCAGAGAAACCTTAACGTTTCACTCCTTTGCATTACCCAATGCATTGGAGAGCTATATTGGGCTCACTCGCCCTTAGTTTATCACGGAACCACTCATCTTCATAATAATGCCCAAGAACCTCAACATAATCGTATCACATAAAACATGAATAAAGGAAACATAACATTTCCACCTTTCAATCACAAGATATCAATACAACACATTGATATAAAAACATTATGAAAATCATTTTCAATACCAAAATAAAAGAAAAGTAAAACATGGTATTTATTTTTCTTCTAAAAAATGAATGGCTTGTAGAGGAAGCTGAAACTAAAATAATGGTCACGGCGGCGGAGAAGTCGTTGTCGCCGCATACGTATGACAAAAACATTACCTTTTGTTATTTAGTAAAATTATTCGTATAAAAAAGATTCTGTTTGGATAAACGTAAAAGTCAAAGGGGTTTATACACCGTATAAAAGAAGGTTGTGTATAAAACAAAATATGCCTCAATGAAAGGAGATTGAGATGAAGTCCCATACCTCGGGTCCGACTTGACTCGGTCGTTCTTTAATCTCCTGAATAATAAACTTGAGTTAATTTCTACTTGTTTAAGAACCTTTTTAAAGTTAATTATTCCTTTTATATCACTTATTTCTATGTCATGAACACTATGTAATTATTTAAGTTAATAACGGTCGTTTTAACGATCATTGGTACTTGAGTCAAAAATAAACCCTTTATAATTACAAGTTGTTCATGTATCCATTATATCCAGAATTATAATAATGATGTATATATCATATATATCATATATATCCAGTATATACATGTATTTATAATATTACATAATCATTTAGAGGTAAGAAATAAAATGCACCGTTCATAGAGACGGTAAGTCGTACGTACGCATGAACGCTACTTTCATTTCTATTTAATATTTTATAGAATGGAATCATATTGATATAAAGGTGTATTATAATTCCAGTTTAATATCATATATAATATCATAACTCCGTCCTTTATACGTCCCAAATATGGTATTAACGAATCAAATCACTTTGAGGGGCGGTAGTCCGCACTTCCTTAAATGAAGATATCATGATTACCTATAATGGAAACCATAAAGGTATGCCCAAAATGAAAAATACAGAAGCTTAAGGAAAACATAAACATATTATATATCATATATAAATATATTTTCATCTTAATGTCCACCTTTTAATGTGTTAAAATAATGTTGAACAATCATCGTTTCGGGAGGCCGAAATTCGCCATCTACGAAAATAGTATGTTCTTTAACCATTATATGTAGGTGTGTGTAAGTGTAGCTAGAATCCTTCTTATAAAAACATCCTAGTATATTGAAGATACTGGAGTTTTTACAAAAGAAATGAATAAAAATAGTTTAGGGGGTTGGAGAAGCAAAATAAAACAAAAGGACTCAAGTGAAGACGTTACCTTAAAATCGGGTAACTCCCTTTAGTTTGAGCTCAAAGGCTTCCTTGGGAAGACTTATGCCAAAAGTGAGGCTTCAAGGAGTAATATAGGGATGTGGAGAGACAAAATGGTCAGGGTTTGTTCGAGCCAAAGGCTTTGGAAGTGTGGGTAAGGAGGTAGAGGTGGGGGCCTTTTATAAGTGGAGAGGAGGGGCACTCTTGGAAAGTAAAGAAATGTTACTTTATTTTAAAATGAATTTCGGATTCAAAAGGTCCCACATTGATATAATTAGAGGGTAAGGTGATAAGGGTTCTAAATCCACCCATCCAATAGGTTTTGGACATGTTTAGGTCATAGATTTTACATTATCATTTCATTTTTTTTAAATCCATTATTAATGAGGTAATCGCTTCCTCATCATTATGTCATAAATAATTTAATTTATTTAATGTCTAAAAATTATAAAAAAAATACTATGATGTAGGAAATATTTTTATCTTTCCAATGACTATTTATAATAAAAAATATGACTTGTATAACCCCATGTAAAAATTGTTTTAGTAAAACATCTCATGTTTGTGTTATTTTTACTTTAACATTAAATAAAAAGTTATTTATGTCATTTCCCAACCAAAGTGGCTCCATGGGGTCCCCAAGTTGACCCATGGATTGTCTTGGTAGGCCATGACACATCCAATGAGGGTAGTACATGTGTCAAGATCATCTCATATTATTAAAACATTATTTTTACCTTAAACTACAGTAATTACCTCTAATCGCGATTAAGAACTTAAAAGTTACTATTCACCAAAAAATTATTTTAATCTCATTGAACCACATTTTACTTCTTAATGACAACCATGTATGTCGGATTTTTGAAAATCAAATCACAGAAGTGGAAAAGTTTCATTTAAACGAAAAATCAGTTTCTTTAACTACCACTTAGTGGTTTCACTATTCATCAAAAATTGATGTTTTTCAGAAAAATACCAAAACATCATCCTAAGATATATTTGATATTCTAAATTCAAAAATGATGTCTATTTTAAAAAATTCAAAACATTTAAGTTTAATTAATTAATTTAATAATTAATTCCTACTGTCAGGACAAATAGCGTGTTTTTATGAAACAATAAGCATCAAAAGATTGACACTAGTTTAAGCCCAATTTCAAAGTGAAATTGATTCCAATGACCACCATTGGATTAAATGCTAAAAATATATTCTAATTTCACTTTAAAACCAATTCAAAAGATAATCTAATCATATAAATAAATTTTATTAAAAAGAGGTTTTGAATTAAAATACAACATTTTTCACTATTCATTAAAAAATGAACTTTATCGGAAAAATACCAAAAATTCACAAAAAGTAAATTTTGATGTCCCAATCATAAAGAATAAGTTTATTTTGACAAACATAGCTTATAAAATTTTCAAAAGATAGATTTAAATATGGTTTTCCATTAAAAGGTAGTAAAACAATCTTTTAAAAATATTAGTGTATTCTATGCTTAAGATTGGATTTATTTTCATTTTAAGCCTCTAAAACACTATCTAATTCATTAATAGACATAGATAAAAATATCTATTATTCATTACTTACTTGGGATGTTACAGAAATATAGTTTCAAATAAAAATATTAGTTAGCCTTTATGATTTTCTTTGATGATGCAAGATTATTCCATTCATATTTGGACATGAAATTATCTTATAATAAATGATATTTGGATGATGAATTTTATTCCACAAATAACATTATCTAAATCTACTTCATCTATAGAGTTCATTTTTCATTTCCCATGATGTTTCAATGTTAATTATAGTATGAATTTTTTGGGTGATTCTATTGATAACTTTTATCAATTTTTAATTTTTCTATTCAATGCATAATTCAATAAATATTCTTTTAGAAATTAATTTTAATGGGAAAATAGTATTTCAATGATTTTTCATAATCTTTTTGTCTTATTGTGTTGTCAGTAAATGGATTTCAGATTTTGGTGTAGATTCTAAATTATTCATCACCCAATTAGTCCCCCAACTAATGCTATATTGTGATATTTAGGATTTTATTCTTTATTATTATATCATACATATATGGACTTCATCCATATATGTTTTTATGGTATTTACCATATTTTATATTAGTAGGTTAGTTGATCATCCCTTATTAATTTTTTCCCACATCTATCACCATATTATTTCTTTCAATAAAATCATTTAGGAAAATTGTAAGATCTAAAGATGAGCATATTATAATAATTAAAACCCATCATTTCAGAGGATTGGAATTTTGGTATTGGGAAGATAACATAATATAAAGATCTTTTTTTCTCTCTCCCACTCTTCTATCATCAATTATTTATTTTGATAAAAGTGCATAAGAAAACACAAAACAATAAATAGTGATAAGCATAGAACTATGGAGGTCTAAAATAATGAAGCCTAAGGGAATCCCCTCTCAGTAGATTCACCACCTCAAGAATCAAGGAGTTCGTGCTTGGGAAGTATGTGACACTTATCCTATGGACCGCCATAGAGGCTAGATGATCTGAAACCTTTTTATCTCCATTCCAAGTATGAATTACTTGCATATGGTTATTGATTAAACTCATATACCCCCTCCATACATGTCTCTCATACTACAGGAGTAGTTTGTATTCATTTTTGGATCCTAAAAGGTGGGGGAGCCAGCGAACCCAATGTCCCTGATATTCTTTGAGGATAGAATAGTTGAGTGGGTTTCCAACCAGCAGTGGTATTAGATTGGAGGATTCTTTCCAGTTATTTAAGAGAATAAACATGCCAATAAATAGGTTCATGGTTCTTATAATCATATATTTTCTTAAGAAAAAAGACTCCTCATGTCGAGTAGTGTTCCACACTTTCCAAATATACCAACATCCTAACAACATCACTATTTCTCGAGCCTTCTACTCAGGGCCAATAGAACCTGTTTATCAGTAAATAGGTTCCTGGTTATGATAATTAGATATTTCCCTGAGAAAAAAACTCCTCATGTCGAGGAGTGTTCCACACTTTCTAGATACACCAGTATCCTACTAACATCACCATGGCCCGACCCTTCTTCTCAGGGCCATCATAACCTGCTCCATCGAACCAATGCATGAGAAATGGGTCACCGAGTAACTATTGGGAGGAAAATATAGTAAATTCACCAAAGATGCTCCAAACCGCACATGACCAATATCCTTCAAAGAATAGGTGGTCCAAGATCTCCTTTTAATTCTCTCGGTAACATGGGAACCTGGAAACTAGGTTTATGACTATTCTTGACATTATCATCATTAGGTAGAATGTGATTTCCAATTCCCCACAAAAGTAAGTTTTAATTTTTGGGTATCACCTTACACTACAGTACCTCACCCTAGTTATCAACATGATTTGAGGTGATCGTCTCCCTTCGTAAGTCCTTCATAGAGAAGGCACCTGATGTAGAGGCAATGAAATGCACCAATCTGGATCTGTATTAATATTCATAAGATCATAGGTATCATGTTGGTTCTTGTCCAGAATGAAATTGATGAATGTTGGGTGCATGCTTTCATGCCTAAAGGAAATATCTGGAGAAAGACGTCCCGAGAGTCCGAGCATGGTACCAATCAAACTGTGGTTCCAAAACAAGATGTATCCTCTCCCCACTATCCATCGAGTATGGGATTGAAGATCTGAAATATGGGGGTAAAATTAGACCGAAAATAAGAATAATACATGCCTACCATGTTTGCATCCTGGTAAATTTAATAACCTTCACAATGAGAAAAATGACTATTTGCAATGAGTTATTTGCGATGGGTCAGGGGCATGTCGCAAATAACCTGTCAAAAGGGATTGTTTTTGGCGGGCAGTAAGGACCGATCGTAAAAGGTTTGGTGCGAAATACGCGCCAAACCACGGGCAAGGGTATTTGCGACAGGTTCTTATTCCCGCCGCTAATACCCGGCGGTGGTTTTTAGTATTTGCGATGGGATACTTTTTTCGTCGCAAATACTTTGTCAGCAGGTACCATTTGCGACGGGGCCCGTCACAAATACGCATGTCGTAAATAATCTTACATATATATACCCCCATCTATTTTCCTCTCATTTCACTCTTTACTCAACTTCTCTTCTTATCTCTTCTGAAAAAATTTCCTCTAAATTTTTTTAATAGTTAAAACATTTAAATCAAAGCATTATCTACAACTATGATACTCTAAAAGCTTTAGTTTTCAAGGTATTTATACCAAAAGATTCAGTTTTCAAGGTATTTATCTATTTTTTTATTATTTAGATAATTTATTTTATTTTAAATTATTTATAATTTTTGTTAATAAGATGTAAATTAATTAAATAAGAAATAAATATATTTTTTCAGTATTTATTTTTATGAATATTTATATCTTAGTGTTAATTAGAAATAAATTGTAATAATTAGTAATAATTTTAAATAATTTTTAAAAAAAAATTAATAAATTGTAATAACTAGAATTAATTAGTATTAACTTGTATTAATTAGTGATAACTAGTATTAATTAGTAATAATCAGTATTAATTATTAATAACTAGTAATTAATTGTATTAATTAGAAATAATTAGAAGTAATTTGAAATAACTATAAAAAATTAGTAATAATTAGAAACAAATTATTAATAATTAGAAATAATTTGTAATAATTAGAAATAATTTGTAATAATTAGAAAAAAGTAGAAAAAAATCTTAATAATTAGAAATAATTTGGTATAATTATCAATAATTATGAATAATTAGTGATAAATTGAAATAATTAGTAATAATTAGTAAAAAACTGTAATAATTAATAATAATTAGTAATAATTAGGATTAATTAGTAATAATTATGATTAATTAGTAATAATTAAGATTAATTAGTAATAATTATTGCAATTTATCACTAATTATTCATAATTATTGATAATTATACCGAATTAATTCTAATTATTAAGATTTGCTCTACTTTTTTTAGTTATTAAAAATTATTTTTTTCTTATTACTACAAATTATTTCTAATTATTACAAATTATTTCTAATTATTAATATTTTTTTCTAATTTTTTCTAATTTTTCCTAGTTATTTCAAATTGTAATAATTAGAAATAATTCAGTATAATTATCAATAATTATAAATAATTAGTGATAAATTGCAATAATTAGTAATAATTGGTAAAAAACTGGAATAATTACTAATAATTAGTAATAATTTGGATTAATTAATAATAATTATGATTAATTTGTAATAATTAGGATTAATTAGTAATTATTAGTAATTATTAGGATTAATTAGTATTATTTGGATTAATTAGTAATTATTAGGATTAATTAGTAATTATTAGTAATAATTAGTAATAATTAGTAATAATTAGGATTAATTACTAATAATTAGTATTATTTAGTAATAATTAGGATTAATTATCTATGATTAGTAATAATTAGTAATAATTAGTAATAATTATCAATGATTAGTAATAATTATCAGTAATTAGTTATAATTATCAATAATTAGTAATAATTATCAATAATTAGTAATAATTATGAATAATTAGTAATAATTATCAATAATTAGGATTAATTATAATTAATTATACATAATTAGAGTTAATTAGTCATAATTATGATTAATTAGTCATAATTAGGATTAATTAGTCATAATTAGGATTAATTAGTAATAATTATGATTAATTAGTCATAATTAGGATTAATTAGTAATAATTAGGATTAATTAGTAAAAATTAGGATTAATTAGTAATAATTAAGAATATTTATTAATAATTAGTAATAATTAATAATAATTAACAGTAATTAGGAATAATTAATAATTATTAGTAATATTTAGTAATAATTAGTTATAATTAATAATAATTAGTAATAAGTATCAATAATTATCAATAATAAGAAATAAATTGTAATAATTAGAAATAAATTGTAATAATTAGTAATAAATTGTAATAAATTGTAATAAATAGTAATAATTAGAAATAATTACTAATATTTAGTAATATTTAGTAATAATTAGTAATAGTTAGATTTAATTAATAAAAATTAGTAATAATTATCAATAATTAGGATTAACTAGAAATATTTCATAATAATTAGGATTAATTATCAATAATTAGTAATAATAAGGATTTATTATCAATAATTAGTAATAATTAGGATTAATTATCAATAATTAGTAATAATTAGGATTAATTATCAACAATTAGTAATAATTAGGATTAATTGTCACTAATTACTAATAATTAGCATAAATTAGTAATAATTAGGATTAATTAGAAATAATTAGGATTAATTAGTAATAATTAGGATTAATTAGTAATAATTAGGATTAATTAGTAATAATTAGGATTAATTAGTAATAATTAGGATTAATTAGAAATAATTAAGATTAAGTACAAATAATTAGGATTAATTAGTAATAATTAGTAATAATTGATAATAATTAGGAATAATTAATTATAATTATTAATAATGATTAATAAATAGTATTAATTTGGATTAATTCCCATTAATTAGTAATAATTAGTATTAGTTAGTAATAATTATGATTAATTAGAAATAATTAAGATTAATTAGTAATAATTAGAATTAATTAGAAATAATTAAGATTAATTAGAAATAACTAGGATTAGTTAGTAATAATTAGTAATAATTAATAATAATTAAGAATAATTAGGAATAATTAGTAATAATTAGGAATAATTAGTAATAATTATGAATAATTATGAATAATTAATAATAATTAGCAATAGTTAGTAATAATTAGTAAAAATTAGTAAAAATTAGTAAAAAAATAGTAAATATTAGTTTTAATTTGTAATAATTATTAATAATTAGTAATAAATCATAATAATTCACAATAAATTCGAGTACATTGATGAACTGAAACAACTTCTAGTAGATTGGTGGCATTCCTTTTGACCGACGTCTTAAATCCTTATAACATTATCCCACTGAAATCAATATAAAAAATCTACTAAGACATATGTTGGAGCATATTTTTCATAGTGATTTATGTCATAGAATGTTGCGAGGAGGTGAGCCGTCGGACAAAAGAGGCTCTTTTCCTAATGACTCATCCCCTTGTAACTTTCTGCGACTGAAGTCACTATGAATAGCATTCTTCTACGTACAAATATTCATTTTCGTATGCATGAGAGTGTGAAGAGAAGCGTGGTAAGGCCTCCCTGCTCTCTATCCTTATGCGTACGAAAATGGATATTCGTATGTTGGAGCATACTTTTCATAGTGCTTTTAGTCGCAGAAAGTTAAAAGGGGATAAGTCATTGGGAAAAAGAGTTGTCGCTAATCTGTTGGAAATTATGTCACTGATAATTAACAATAATTAGTACAAAATACATGAAATTAATAATAATTGGTGGTAATTAGTATAATTTTTTATAAATGAGTGTAGATAGCTATAAAATCTTGAAAATAGTATAAATAAATATAAAATAATAGAAATTATTATAAATTTATAGAAAAGGGAATTTAATTGTCTTTTGTTTTTTTGATAGTGTTTATCTTATATCTAATTATACAAAATAACTATTTTTTCATATTTTTTAGAAGAATATGGAATGAGGATGTCGAAAGCATTCATTATTATATGATCATGCATGGATAAGTTAGCACATGAATCCAAAATTTTTTGGTTTAAATTCTGTATATATTGAGGGTGTTCAGCTTTCTTATCATTTGCATCATCGAAACCAAGAAAAATTAGATGTTGAAATTAAGTGTCCTTGTAAAAAATGTGCTCTGAGAATATGAAACATTTAACCATTTTGGAGGTCATTTATTGTGTTTTGGTTTTCAACCAGGTTATTTTTTTAGTATCAACATGGTGAATGCAGTTACAGACAAGATATTAATAATTTGGTTCCAGATCCAGCACGGTTTCAAAATTTAGTACATGATGTGGCAGGTCCCTCTATTCAACAAAATAAAACTCAAGATGATATTGATTTAACTTCTAAGTTGGAACCATCTCATTTATATGAGTTTTTGAGGTCCGCTGAGGATGACTTATATGTAGGTTGTAAGATAAACAAGTTTGAAGCAGTTACTAAATTTATGGCCATTAAATCAAATAATGGAATGTCAAATAATAGTTTTGATCTGATATTCTCTTTGTTAAAAATATTGTTACCCAAAAGAAATGTGTTTCCTGCAAATATCTATGAGAGCAAGAGGCTAGTTTGTAATCTAGTTCTTTGTTATCAGAAGATTCATGCTTGTTAAAATGGTTTTATATTATATTATGTGGAAAATGAGTTGTTGGGTAGTTTTCATACATGTGAATAATCATGGTATAAAGAAACTTAATCAGGGAAGTCTGGATTTGTTCTTGTAAAATAATTGAGATATTTTTTTCTCACACCTAGATTGCAACATTTATTTATGTCTCAAAACACAACCTCATTGATGACATGGAACAAAAAAAATCTAAACAAGTAAAATCTTAAATCATCCCTTTTATAGTGATTTATGGAAACATTTTGACCAAGTGCATTGGTTGTTTTCTTTAGAAACCTGAAACATACAATTAGGTCTTTCTATTGATGGTTTCTGTCCATTTGGTTATTACGGTAGTTAGTATTCATGTTTTCATATCTTTATAACTCAATATAATTTACCTACATGGATATTGATGAAGGATCCATATATCTTTTTGATCTTATTAATTCCAGGTCATTCAAAAAAAATACTAATGATTATTTGAAATCGTTGATTGATAATTTGAATTCACTATAGAGTAATGGTGTCAGTACATATGATGTTGCAATGGACAAAACTTCCTACTGAAATCTACATTGATGTGGATAATTAGTGACTTCCCAACATATGGAATGTTATCTGGCTAGAGTGCACATGGTCCAAAATCAATTCTGTACAGTATGGGAGACAGCCAAGTGTTTATGCTCTTCAATGGAAAAAAAACTTTTTTTCAACTATCATCGCACATTTCTTCTAACCAATCATCCTTTTCGAATAAAAACAAATATCATTTCAGAAAAAGAATAGTTAAAAAAGATGGTCCTCTAACAATGATCTCAAGTACAGAGTTAATATCCATTTTCTATTCATTATCTCTCATCACATTTGGACCAATAATAAACCAACAAAAAATTGATGGGTTTGGAAAAGAGCACAATTGGATAAAACATAGCATTTTTTGGGATTTTTCATATTGGTCTGATTTATTTTTCCTTAATATATTGAATGTGATTCATATTGATAAGAACTATTTTGATAATTTATTTCATACATTTTGTGATACACCGGGTAAGACCAAAGGTAATGTAAAGGTACGATTAGATCTTACCCAAATTTGCAAGCGAGCAGAACATGACCTGTTTGAAAATGTCAAATCACAGAAGTTAATGAATCCAAAATTAACTTATATATTGTCCAAAGAGAGTTTCTTATTATTTTGTCAGTGGATTGCAGATTTGAGACTTCTATATGGTTATGCATTCAATTTGGGAAGATGTGTCAGAAATGGTCATATTATCATATTGAAAAGTCATGAATGTCATGTGTTAATGGAAAGACTTCTTCAAAATGGATTAATAGGTTTATTAAATCCTATAATTTGGGGTGTTCTTACAAACATATCATATTTTTTTCTGATATTTGTGCATCAAAAATAGACTATGATGTCGTAAGACAACTATAAGAATATGTAATTTTAATTTTATATAAACTAGAAAAAATATTACCTTCAGGTTTTTTTGACTCAATAAAATATATGATATTATATTTTCCTCATGAAACAAAATGTGGAGGTTCGGTACAGTTCTGATGGATGCAACCATTTGAGAGATGCATACAAAAATTCAAAAAGAAAGTATGTAACAAAGCATTAGTTGAAGGCTCAATTGTAGAAGCTTATTTTCAAGAGGAAATTTAAATTTTATGCTCTCATTAATTTCAATCTGAATATCCTTCAAAACACAACCGCATGATCTGTACTGAGAGAAATTTTGACGATGAAATAAATAATCAATTATCAGTTTTCAATCAATCGGAAATTGGATTCTGTGGAGTTCATGAATGATTTCTTTCAGATGATGAACATCACAGAGCTCATACATGTATTCTTCTCAACTGTGAATAAATTACATCATTTTCACTTTGAGTGCTCCTATCACTTATTCTATAATTTTTATAATAATAAATTAATCTTATTTTCCTTTTAGGTTATATAATAATCATATTAAGAAACAGTTTCCACAAATTACATTAGTTTCTCTAGAATAACGGTATCAAAATAAAATTCCCTACTCGTTACAAAAACTAGTAACATAAATTATTTTTAATTTCACATAAAAAGTAAATTTATTACTTTTTATAGTGAAATTTTTTTTACAACTTTTCAAGTATCTCAACATGATGAAAAATTGATAATCAATTGTCTGTATTGAGTAACCCACCATTGAAAATGGTTAAATATTATAATGCATATGTGGTTAGTGGTTTTTTATTTCATACACGTGCATATGGGAAATCAAAAAAGACAATGAATAATGGTGTTTTCTTGAGAGGATATCATCATAGAGAAACTGATGTTGAATTTTATGACATGTTGGAAGAAATCATTGAACTATGTTATTTGGGGAAACATTACATAATGATGTTTAAATGTTAGTGGTTGGATACTAAGAGAGGCTTGTGTGTTCATTTGATCCATGGAACCATTGATATAAAATATAAAATTCTTATTGTAATAAATTAACCATTTTTATTAACTCATTAGGAACATCAAATTTATTATGCAAATTAATATTATGTTTTAAGGGAGTTGGGTGATTGGTGGAGCATAATAAAAATTAAATGTCAAGATAATCATTTTACTAAAAACAAATGCTGTTCCGCGGAAGTGTATGGAAATGAAAATTTCCAAGAGACTGATCTTAATCTATCTTTTTCAAAAAGAGACAAAAATATCATTAATGACACCCCATAGTTAAGGGTAGATGGAGACGATGATGTTAATGATGTTACAACATAATTTGAAATGACAAGATATGATGAAACTGAAAATAATATGGAAATTGATGATGTTGAGGAGGAAGATTAAGGCATTGAGATTGATAGCTATAAAGATGATGATGAAGATGTACATTGACATAGTTAAATGTTGGTTATAATCATGTATAATATATATCCATATATAATAATTGTTTTCAACTATTTACTAACAAAAATCATTTCATGTTTCTGATGGAGGAGGATTTGTATCATTTGTTACAAGAGGATGATCTATCTTTGGACAAGCAGAAGGTTGCATCAGCCAACCCTCAGACTGTTGGCGGTTCAGGGGGAACTCGGAGTGAGTGTGGTCTTGCCTGACTGATGATTCCCTTCCCTATCACTGAGTGACATCTACATCTTGCATTCGATACACGCACATAGAGGTGTGTTTACTTCTGTATTTTAGTTAGTTTTCATTAATTTATTTATATTCTAAATACTTGATTAATTTTTCTTTTTCTCACATCATTACACATATAGTTGTTGGAAAGGGGAGATCTATATTGCGCAATTATTTTTTTGATGTATGGGTGTCATGGGATCAGATTCCCATTGATGTTCAGCAGTGCATGTTCGAGCATTAGCTGGTATGTAAATAAATAATATTTATTTTTAAATTAATTTAATTAATAACTTGATATAATAAATTATTTGTAGGGTTTATGGTATCCCATTGAGGAGAGAATGCATGAGGCTATTTGGAAGGAATGGTATGGAGCTATGTGTCTGTGTTGCACTCAATTTTTGCACAATTAGAAAAGGAAAGAAATGGGGAAATCACAAGTGAAAGAGTTTGATGAGATATGTCACGTCCATCGACCTGATTATATTTAATCTTAGGTTTGGGATGGATTATGTACATATTGTTTGAGTAGGTAGTTTCATAGTAGATCATCAGTAGGTTGGAAAAATTAGGGGAGACAAGAGGTGACACATTGAGCTGGTAGTCATACATTCTATACACATGGGGAGCATATGGTACATATATTTTCTTAAAAAATTGTATATAACTTTAAATGTAAATGGTTTATTTTATATTCATATAGGCAGTCGCACAACCCGATATTATAAAGTATGATATTTATAGGAGGACGTACAGTGATCCAGTCACTAAAGAGATTAGAGGTGCTCGCCAGTGTCATATTGTGGTTAGTATAAGTTTTTTTTGAGTTTCAACTTTAACTTAAAATAATATTTTAACTATTTTAATTTTAAATTGAAATTAAAAGAGTCATATGTGGTCGCGATGTCTTAGAAAAATGTTGAGATTCAGGCCGAGATCGATGGTCAGACCAGTCCCCCCCCCCTAATTTGATGAAGCAGCATGGATGCAGGCGACCGGGTATGGCTTCGAGAAAGGTCGAGTTATTGGTAACGACTCTAGACTAACCCCTGGGGGTTTTTATGGAACCTCTACGATGTCAGCGTCCAACTCGAGAAGAGATCACAGAGAGTCATCATCATTTAATGCACAGTATCAGAAGTAGTTGCGAACTCATAGTGAGCTTATAGAGACTATGCATAAAGAGAAGGAGGAGATGTGTTAGTGGTAGCAGCAGAAATAGGAAGAGTTCCTACAATTGTAGCAGCAGTAGATGATGCAGAATGAGATGCATCGATGGTAGTAGGAGCAGGAGCAGATGGAGTACCTATGACGTCGGACTCATATTTTAGGGATGTAGTTCCCTCCACAATCCCCTTCAGCTCCTCCAGACAACCCTCCCCCTTAGTGATGTATTCTTATTTTATGATGAAACATTTGAATGTATTTTTTTGTAATATTAACTATTTAAAGTTTTAAATAGTGTGTGTTTTATATTGTCTCGAATATTACAGTTTTTTATTATTTATTTAATTTTTTATTATATTATTATTTTATTAATTAATATATTTTTATATTTTTTTGAATACTCGGTTTTTTATTATATTACTAATATTAATATTATTATTTCAATAATATTAATAATAATATTATTATATTAATTAATTAATTTAAAATTAATTTTATTTTACAAATATTAATATTATTATTTTATTTATATTAATATTATATTATATTTATTATTTTATAAATAATTTTATTCTGTTAATATTAATATTATGATTTTATTTATATTAATATTATATTATTATTAATATTATTATATTTATTTTATTTTATTTTTAATTTTTTCAACTATTTGTGATGGGCTCGTCACAAATATTAATTACGACGGTTTGTCGCAAAAGGAATCATTTTTTTTGTATTTCTAAAAGTAATTGTGATAGTCCGTCTTAATTAGTAATTGTGACGAATAGTTACAAAAAAGTAAAAAATTTGAAAATATTTGTGACGGGTCGCTGGGCCATCACAAATAGTTTCTCAAAAAATTCATCAATTGTTTTTCAACAATGCTATTACCCGTCACAACTAATAAGTTTTTGTAATGGTCCATCGCAAAAAGTAATATTTGTGATGTCGTTTTCTTCAACAGGTCATTTGTGATGGGGTCCTGTTGTAAATAACTCATCACAATACTCCATTTTTCCTGTAATTCTTGAACATACCCTAGGGGGTTCTCTCCTAAATAACCTCACACATCATTACTACTTTCATGAAATGAAATGTATCTGATATGTTCCTCACATTGATGCCTTTTTTGGGTAGGCCTATCCATCCTAGCTCGGGAAGCCTAGTGTCAACTTCCATTCAAGTGTGTATCCCAAATAAAGGCAGCTAGAATGCTATAAATGTTATAAATAACACCTTTTGGGACCATGATGGATGATAAGGCATGAATAAATATGGTTTAGGGGATTCCGTTTACCAAATTTATCCTACCTTCAAAAGATAAGTATTGATTTTTCTAGTTTATAACTCGAACCATGATCCATCCTATAATCTGATCAAAATGATGGATGTGTAGCCTACCTGAGGATATATGGGCCCCTGGGTATTCTATAGAAAATGTCCATCTTTACATGTACAATATTTTACTCAATGAGATAATCTATCTATCTGAGCACCTTCTTAAAATAAAGATGTTACTCTTTACTTGGTTTATGATTTTTCCAATCCAATGATAGTAATCTTCAAGGACCTTATTAATACCATAAACTCATCTATTTATTTCATTCATAAAGATGATTGTTTTGTATGTGAACATGAGGTGGGATATGTAGTAAAAGGGTAACCTAAAGTGATAATGAAGAATATTACCCTTCAAAATGACTCTTATTGATGAGGTATCTTAGAAAATCTTGGGTGAGTGTGAAAATATTCTAGGATATGGGGTATCCTTGTCACAACCCACAAATATCTTTAGAGAATCCATGCTTTTTCCCATGAAGGAGACAACCATCCATTCAGAGATAAAGCAGCTTAAAATTAAATGATATTCCCAAACAAATACCTTCCAACACCTTGATGATAAAACTCCGCTCAATTATATCATATGACTTGTCCATATCTAACTTTATTTTCATGTTTGAACCTTATACCATGAGGTTGATATCACTGAAAACTTCTTGGGCCAATTCCATGGCCCCTTGGATTGTTCTCCCTTTAAAAAATTCATGATTATCATCAGAGATGCAATGGGGAATATGGATGGAGGGCCTTCTTTTTATAACACTCACCAAAACTTTTTGCAGATAATCAAACATGATAAATGACCTATAATGTTGGAGAGAATAAGGGTCCTTGATTTTAGGTATAAGAACCAAGTTAGTTTCACAAGAAACACAAGGGAGACTACTTCCTTAAAAGAAACTTGTATGGACATCACCAGATTGCTCCTAATCATGTACCAATATGCCTATAGAAGGATCTTGGGACACTATATTCTCTTGGTACACTCTCTGGGTTAAGGCCCAAGATCGCCTCATGTATCTCTTTCTCATCGGGAACTACTTCACAGAATTCATTATAGTGGTTGGAGATAGTGTATGGTACCACATCCAGTACATCAACATTAACTTTCAGAAGACTTTCAAGCATATAGGGATTAGGTCCTGCAAAATAAGTGCTTTAAGGTAATAATCATCCATGCCAGGAACCATACCCCGATCATCAGTATACGTTTCATCCTCCATCCATATATCAGGTCAATTGGTGTGTCATTTCTCCCTGATACAGACATGGAATTATGTCGTGTTTCGATAACCTTCTTAGAGCAATTTTAATCTTGATTTCTTTTTCACCAAACGATCATGCCTCATAATCATGTCATCCAAGATATCCTTATTGTTAGAGAGTTATCCAAACAATGTGTCATTCTAGTCATTTTAAATATAAGATTCTAGTTGTTCGATATCCATATTAACTGAATCCATGCCCTGAAAATGATGGGGTTTCTTACTGATCTATGTCTGAAGATCATATTTGATACTTATTAGCCAATTGTGAATCTCAATCCATGAACTTCCTTGTATGGCCTTTTTCCATGAGCCACTCGTATCCTGTTAATAACTCGAAGTTTTTTTTACATATGAGAAAAGTTGAAGTGCCCGCACCTCTCTTACCTAGAGGACAAGGAAACCAAAAGTGGTGAATGATTACATATACTTTTTGTTGATTCAATAAGGTTTCCTTATGACTTTTCCATTCCCCTATGTCTTGAAAATTACAAAAACTCTAAATAATATTTCCTTAAGAATTAATTTAATAAGAAAAAATTTCCGTCCCTAGGGAAATTTTATCCCTACCAATTTTTTTCATTGTTCATTTTATGGTTTATCTAAAATATAACACTTTTTATACCTAAGTGTAAAATTAGGTTTCACATCTAAAACCTAGTAATATTATAATTTATTGGTTATAAATTATTCTATTTTCAGACTTCGAATTCTCTAAAATTTAGACTCTCAATTCTCTGAAATCCAGTCTCTGAATTCTCTAAAATTCAGACTCCTAAGTCCTCAGAATTCAAACTCTGAATTCCTCATAATTTAGACTATGAATTCCTCATAATTCAGACTATAAATTCCTAATAATTTTGGCTCCAAATTCCTCCAAATTCACACTCTGATTTCCTCAGAATTTAGACTCTGAATTCCTCAGAATTTAGACTCTGAATTCCTCAGAATTTAGACTTTGAATTCCTCAAAATTCAGACATTTAATTCATCTTAATTTACACTATGAATTCCTAATAATTCAAAATATGATTTCTTCATAATTCAGACTCCGAATTCATTGGAATTCAGACTCTAAAATCTATAGAATTTAGGTTTCAAATTCCTTGAAAAACAGACTTCGAATATCCATGATTTATAGTCACCAAATGTTTATTTTCTTAGATTCCGAACATTATTTTTTTCTTAGACTTCGAAAAATTAGATTTGGTTAAACAACCTTATTTTTATTACACTTGTTATAGTTATTAAATTATATTATACAATCTGTTTCTAACTAACTGTTGTTTGAGTGACATGTTTTTAGGTCCCTCCAAAATTTAAGAAAAAATATGACCGCTAGAGGAGGGAGATGACAGTTGGAAAAGTGCCTATAAATATGAGCTCATTTGAACGAGCTCAAAAACTATTCCATCACTCTAGAAATTTCATGCTACTAAAGTAATTTATAGAGAGAGAGACTCTCATGTTTTGTGTGTACTGAACATCTTGTTCAGATTTATTTGTGCGACTCCGATTGTTGACGAGTACAATCAAGGGCTTCCGTGGACAGGAATATAGTGGTACTGACTACCGTAAAGTTCAAGGACTTCTATAGATAGGAAGATAGAGGTGCCAAATACCTTTAATTTAGAGGGATTTTTGGGATAACAAGACAAATTCAGATATTCTTATTGAGGGCTTACCCTGTTGTGGGTAAGATAGAATTTCTTGAAATTATAAATCAAGACACCTTTATCCAGGGTTGTTTGATACCCTACTCTTTGGGTTAAAATATTTCATACTTGTTACTTATTTTGTTTCAAGTTTATTTTTGTTGTGTTTTGGTAAAGAAATAATGTATAACCTTCTTATACTTTTTTTTGTATACTCAGATAAGCTAGATTCTATACACTTTAAGGTAGAATCATTTTCTTGTAAACATTTCTTAAGTTTCATTTCTGGAACCACGTTTCTAGAACCTAGAAAGTTTGTAGAACCAAAATAGGTCTTGTGAATTTACCTTTTTTAACTTTGTTAAACATTCTTTTCCTTAAGGAAAAAAATAAAAGTTTTAAAATTACAATTCACCCCCCCCCCCTCTTGTAATTGAGCATCTACATTCATATTTCGATCATACAATTGGTATCAAAGCAGGTCTCTGAAATACTTATATTCACATATAATTTCTCTTTCTCAATTTTTCATTGTTCTCAATATTTTCCTTTATTATGAATTTTTACCCTTGATTGCAAACTTTTACTATTGACAGGTTTTTTGGAAAGATATTTTCATTTAGATGGCAGGAATTATTTTTGGTTCGATTGACAATCTAAATCCTACTAGACTACCTATATTTGATGGGAATTATTAGTAATATTAGATAGATCATATGAATAATTTTTTTATTAATACTGGAGTGGACAACTTTGTTATGCTTACTAGAGATTACAAGATTCTTGCTAAGGAAGTAAAAAAATTTACTAATCAAGAAAAGTCAGAATAACAACTAAACTACAAGGTATGAAATACTTTGTTATGTTCTATGACCAAGAATATATATATAGTCAGATTTCTTCTTGTGAAGCTGCTAACTATATCTGGAAGAAATTGGAAGTTACACATTTTGGTACATTCAAAGTTATAGAAACTAGAATAGTTATGCTTAGAGTATAATATTATGGATTTCTATTTCCTTATGGAGAACCAGTGTGCAAGGTACAAAAAAGGTTTATGCATATTGTTAACAGTTTACAATCTATGGGTAAAAAGGTCTTGATGATAAATCTATTGTGGATAAGATTATAAATATCATTTCTAATGAGTAGAAATCTAAGAGAACAGCTAATAATGAGAATAGAAAAGTATCTCAAATTACTCTCAATGAACTTTTTGGAACTCCTCTTCAACATGAGATAAGAATGAAAATAGATATTGATATGAATAAGAAGAATAATGGAAATGGAATTTTAGCCTTTACTACTACTAAAGAAAATACTCCTGAAAGAGTTACAAGATCCAAGTCTTAAAAAGCCACTGTTTAATTATAATCTAGTGAAAGTGAACATTCTGAGAATGAGCTATTTAATCTTTCTTAAAGAATAAATGGTCAGAGGATTCTCCTCTGACTGAACTTTCTTGGTATTTAATCTTTCTTAAAGGATGAACAATATAGTTGGGAATAAATACTTTCAGTATAGATTTAAAAATAAAGAAAGAAAAGAAAATAAAGGCTCGGAAGTCACTTGTTAAGAATGCAAAAGAGTAGGGAATATAAGACCAGGTTGTCCTATACTTAATAAACAGGATAGAAAGAAAAAGCATTCTGAGAGGAATAGAAAGAAGTACTACAAAGCTAAAGCTAAGAAAGTTTTGAAAGCCAATGACACCTAGAGTGCCAGTGTAGATACCCATAGCTTGATGTACATGGAAATTACATTACATTTGCGGAATACTTAATACATAACGAAAACAGACACACAAAGACCGTAATAGTTTAGTGTCTTTGGAAACTCATAAAAAATAATCTTCTAATCATGGTGAAAGATCATCAACATCTCCCATAAAGATCTTCCGCTTTTTTTTCTTACCTAAAACCTTTATTTAAATCCTGGGAAAAAGAAAACATATAAAGGGTGAGCTCAAATACTCAGTAAGGGTAAGCATAGAGAACATAAAACAATCCATAAACATTTGATTTCAAAAACATGAACATAAAATCTAAACATTAAAATCATGAGGAACGACATAAATCATGGAATTACACAAGGCATAGATCATAAAGGAACATTATTCATGATAAAATAGCATGGTAATAAAACATATAGTTGTGGAATCCATTAATCACATTTTATGATTTCTATAGTAGCCAAGGCATTGCTTCCAAGAGCATCTTAGTGGACAAAGTCCCATTCTGAATCGAGTTCACTCCTCATTCCAGTCCTGTAACACTGAACCGGATTAACTTACCATTCCATACATGTCTATCTCATGAGATATAAATCTTTACCCAATGCATTGGAGGGAGATATAGGTATCATCCATCTCATAAGGAAATCATTCTTTCTTGTGCCACAACATAAACATAAATCATTCATCATAACCCAAAGAATAAAAAATGGGTTTCATAAACATCATCCCATTATAACCTAATCCATATAAATCAATTGGATATATTTTCATCATAAGAAAAGTGGAACCATGTAAATAATAAGGAAATTATACATGAAACATACACATATGAAATAATGTCATCTTATATGGAAAATGGTTTTGATAAAACACTTGAAATGAATTCTTGAGGAAAATATCATTTCTTCTTCAAAATCATTTTCTTTTCACAAAATTCCAATCAATTTTAAAAGAATAGGATTTTGTTGAAAGTAGTCAATAAATCTTGTAGATAAAGGTTCATGAAAATAAGGTGTTATAAAACCTTAAAAATCCGTTCAAGTTGTATAAGTTAAAAAAACATGTTTCTCGTACTTTGGCCGGAAAAGTCAAAAAGTACCTCGTACTAAAAATGACAAAATATTCCTTTCATATCTTTTAATAAAACTCAGAAATGGGTAAAATTGGATTTAAAACATTTTAGGTGGATGGAAATAATATTACATATTGAGTAAACATGGATGTGGATGCTAAATATGCCCTAGTAAATCTGGAAGTATAAACAATCTCGGATAAAAATGAGATTGTGATATTTTCCCTTACCTTAGGTCCGATTTGCTTCGTAAGTTCTTGAACCTCCTGTATAATGATTTAAATAATTTTATTGACTTATTCCAGAATCATAATTATTGTTATGATATCATATATGGTCATATTCTTAGCTTCTTATTAGTAATATTTCATTGCTACTTATTATTTGGGTGTTTATTACTTTTTTGTTCTTATGCGTGTTTTTTCGAATAAATTCATATTCTTATTTTTAGGTTATAGATACCTCATTTCCATAATGGTATTAGTGTAATATATATCATATTTATTCATTCAATTCATTTATATAATCATTATGCAATGAAGATCATGTATAATGAGTCGCATCACATCATGGAGATGGTATTCCGTATGTACGCATGAGTGATGATATCATTCCCATGATCATGGAATTGTATTGGAGTGTATGTATACTATTTAAGAATAAAAATAACTTTACAATAATCATATATATAGTTATTATTTACACCATTATTCCCATCCAAGTAAGGTGGTGGTGGAAAATAGATTACACCACAGCGTGGAGACAGTATTCCGTACGTACGCACGCGCGGTGATTTCATCTTTCATAGGATGGATAGATGGTGAAATAGTGTTGTTTCATACTTATAATAATATATCAATATATGAGTGATACTGATGTTATTACTTCATAATGAAACAACTAAATAAGAAGAAGTAGAAGAAGAAATAAAGTTGAAAGAATTGGTAACGGACATTACCTCTTCTTTGAAGCGCCTCTTCTTAACCTCCTCTTAGGTCACTAAAGATGGTCTTTGAAGAAGACCAGGACCTCTAAGATGTTTCTAGAGTAGGTTAGAAGATAAATTGTTAGGGTTCAGCCGATCTTGAAGGCTCAAAGTGGTGTGAGGAAGAGAGGGAGGAGGTGCCCTTTTATAAAGGAGGAGAGGGGCACCTTAGGAAAACTTAAAATATTATTTTATTATAAAGTCATATTCAGTTTTTAATAGCTTAAAATTGATTTATTTAGAAGCTAAGGTGGGGATGGGTCGAAATCCTCTCATCCAATATAATTTATACAAGTTTATGTTTCTATTTTAACCTTATCATTTAGATTTAACTTTAAGTTAAATAATTTTACTTTTACCGTGTCTTCTTGTTTTCTTACACTATAAGGTTAATAAACTTACTATAACAAGATAGAAGAACCACAAGTTGTTTATTATTAATATATATAACCTTATCTAAGTCATTTGGAGGAACATTATATTTTTAGGAATAAAATAACAATTAATAATATAATATTTTTTAAAAAAACTATTTTATGTTGATTTTGACACTATTTGGTAATTGATTTTTGTAAAAATCATAACAGAATGATTATTTCAAAAAAAGTTAATTAAGTAAATACTAACATGTCATATTAACCTAAAAAATTATTTTAATTCATAAAAGTCTCAAATTACATTTATTTGGGTATTTATAACATCAATTATGTCAATATTTCATTAATAAGATAATTACTGCATCATCATTGTGTCATACATAAATTAGATTATATAATGTCTAAAAATTATAAATAAAATACCATTATGTAGGAAATATTTTCATCTTTCTAATGAATATTTATAGTCTAATTTATCTTATGTATAACCCTATATTAAAAATGTTTTATTTATTAAACATTGATTTTAACTATTTTAACTATTATTTAAATAAAATAATATTAAATGTCCTAATCTAATCCAAGTGGGCCTAAATGGTCATATTTTTTTCCTAAGGTTGTTTTTGGTCGAATTAAACTTATCCAATAGAATTAGGACATTTTTTAGGGTAATAATAATATCATTTTTACCCTTAATTACCCTATTTACTTTTAACCGTGGTAAATAAAAGTAAAAAGGTATTATTCACTAAAAAATATTTTCATCTCATTAAACCAAATTTTAGTCCTTGATATTAACCTTGCCTCTCGGATTTTTGAAATTCCACTCATAGAAGCGGTAAAATTATGTTTTATGTGAATTTCCAAATTCTCCTAGGAGGTGTGTAAAAGACGGTGAAAAGTTCAATAAAATTTTTATATATCTAAAATTATTATAAAATGACTCCAATGAATTACATTGAACTTATATACGTATTATGTATCAGTTTTGACCTTAAATAAATTTAAATAAAATAAAATAATTAATTAAATAAATAAATAAAAAGTCGGTTTTTAAATAGTAACTCGGTGTTTTCACTATTCATCAAAAATTGAAAGTTTTCAGAAAAATACCAAATTTTCACCCTAGGGTAATTTCAATAATCTGAATCCAAAAATGAAGTCCATTTCGAAAGATAAAATTTAAAAATTTCCAAAAAGTGGGTATTACTATTCATAACGGTTAGTTTTAATAATATTTTAATACCATATCGTTGTCTAGTGAAACTCGGTATTGCGTACGACGCAAGCTATCGAGGAAGGTTGTGATTACATTTAATGCAAGCCAAGTCAGGGATGTTTGTAGTGGATGCTCCTTTTGGTGTAGCATACAACACAATACATCAATAAAATTAAAAAGAATATTTTTCATAAAATATTGAGGTGTTACATTCTACCCCCCTTAAAATGAATTTCGCCCTCGAAATTCGTCGGGGTTATAAATGGTTTACTACTCTAAAGTTTCTTTAATAGAAACCCACATCGTAAAAAGGAATAACAAAACAAATATTTAAAAACTAAAGTATGAAACGTAAAGGTTACCCAAATTAACTAATCAATGGGTTACCACATAGGAGAACATAGGTGAAAATATGGATATGGAAGAGAAATCTAACCATCATGTTCTGATGGAGAGTGGTAGAGAACATGTCTAGGAAAAAGCCAACAATCACAAAGCCATAGATTTGTGATGATCTAAGGTACCTTCTGATTCATCGGATATAAGGTCACTAGGACAACATTTTTGGTTTTCAAGATCATTTCCCTAAAGTTGACGAAATTGGAATTAGAAGAAATACGTTCTTGATTTTGGTACAGTCTAACCGTTGGTCGTTCCTTGGAAAATTTCCACTTCATCTCTTAAAGAAATGAAGTTGAATTTTTTATTCGTGAAGTGTTAGAAGATCATGTGATAGAATGATGGGTCATTCCATCGGTCTCAAACAAAAGGTTAGAACAAGTTATCAAAACTACATAAGTCCATCTATAGTGAGATTAATCATATATGGTTCCTAAAATGGACTTATACATCATATATCATACTTCTTAATATAATAAAACTGGTTTCTACTAAACAGGGACTTCGTGTAGGCCAATGGTGGCGATAAAGCCCTGTCGCACTTCAGTTGTGGGTTCGATTCCCACATCCTTGTCCGACGCGACAGGTTGTCGCCCGTCCTGCAGGTTGTCCTTTTTCTAAAACTACATTATTATAACATTCCATAAATAATATCGAAAAAATTCTAGCCTTAAAAAATTCTACCTGATGTCCAACTTAATCCATTCCAACCTTTAATCTTATCGAAAATACTTCTGTCCAATATCATAATGTAATGAAAATGATTACTTGAGAGGTCACATAACAAGTACGTGAATACCATCATTTATCCCCCATATATCATACGATATATCTTGTTGGTCACATTACAAACATTCGAAGTCCTTAATCATGTATTATCTTGAAAAATGAATACCCATTGAACCTTAGTGAAAACATCAATGCAGTTAAAAGTTAACACTTTCCACATACCAAAATCCCAAAAATTCTATATACTCAAACCATGATATCACTTAGTCCATATATCAATCATGAGCTCATGAATACTATAAAATAATTTATTTCTTCTTATCCCTTCATTATGTGCATATCATCTACTTTCCAAAATATTTTAATCGCTTTTCATGGTTACCGGTACCATATTCTTATAGAAAATCACAATGGACCAATACATAGATACTTCAAAATTCCATGATACTATAAATTAGATGCCATGATACTATTTTGAAATCCCATTACATAAACACTTAATCATTACATAACATAATTGTCATACTCAACATCAGAAATAATGATCGCATGTGACTTCCCTTTATCCTTTTCCTTAAGAGGTTTCTCACGTTGATCATCATTAACCCTTGGATTAGGGAATTGATTATCATAATTCCCCATTTCCTTGCACTGGAGGCATTGAAGTGTTGGTGGTGCATTCTCTACAGTATTTTCTTTATTAACATCATTAAAAAACCTTCTTCCATTACTTTGACACTCACCTGCTCGATGACCTTATTTTCCACACTTAAAACATTCTCTAGTCCCTTTAATACAATCTCCATCATTCTTCTTTCCACACTTTGAGTATAAAGAAACATTCATCTTCTTTTCATTATTCTGAGATTTCTCCTTGAACTCCATCTTTCGTTTCTTGTCAAAACCATGAGATGGATATGTTACACCAACTTCCAGTTCTACCATGATAGGACAACACCCAATTTCTTCATAGCTACTGAAGTCTCTTATAGATAATTCCCTTCGAAGACTTGGTTTTATGCCACTGAAAAATTGATCAACTTTACTTTTAGTTTGGATGATAAAGCCAGATACATACCTTCCAAGTCTTGTAAAATTCTCTTCGTATATACCAACAGAGTCATCATCCTTCTGCTTAAGCTCAAGAAACTCCTTTTCCATCTTTGTTCGAAGAATACGAGGGATTTACTTACTGAAAAACAAGTTTTTGAAATCATCCCATTCCATGAATTCAATTTCATCTTGGGGCCTTATATTCATAATTAGATTCCACCACCGGTCTGCTTCACCTTCTAAACGGTAAACAACTAAAATGAATTTTTCATGTTCTGAACAGAGAATTATGGAAAATATCTTTTCAATGGTACTGATCCATTGTTTAGCAACAAGTGGATCAGAAGACCCATTGGAAGACGGTGGACGTTGCCTCATGAAGGACTCAATAGAATATTGTTCCCTTCTCTGATCATTTGGAAATCCAGTATGATTCATAGCTTGTGTAAGTATTGCAATATGATTTTGCACTCCATCTCCCATCACATTTGGTTTCTCGAGAGGACAGTCACTGCATTTTCCATTGCATTGATCAACACGGTTCCTTCGGGTTCCAGCCATCGTCTAAAACCCAAAAAGAATAGTGTTAGAGGAAAAAAACATGCTAGGAAAACAACATAATAAAGGGGAAGTACCTTCAATATCCAAAATATTAGGTTTAATTCTAATATTGTTACCATAATTCTAGGACTATAACCTATACTTATACTTAACCTTAGGGACATCCCTAGACATACCTTAGAAATATCTATAGGGATATCACTAATGTTTTCGCATCCTAGTTTCCAAATGTTAACTAAACATTTCCTATCATACCAACTGTAGATACCCATAGCATGATGTACATGGAAATTACATTACTTTTTGAGTAATACCTAATACATAATGAAAACAGACACACAAGGACCATAATATTTTAGTGTCTTTGGAAACTCGTAAAAAATAATCTTCTAATCGAGGTGAAAGATCTTCAACATCTCCCATAAATATCTTGCCATTTTGTTTTCTTAACTAAAACATTTCTTTAAATCCTGGGGAA
This sequence comes from Viscum album, assembly GCA_963277665.1. Lineage (NCBI taxonomy): Eukaryota > Viridiplantae > Streptophyta > Magnoliopsida > Santalales > Viscaceae > Viscum > Viscum album. Next base: position 982,829,262 of record OY728126.1, read on the forward strand.
AAGAAAACTTATAAAGGGTGAGCTCAAATTCTCAGTAAGGGTAAGCATAGGGAACATAAAACAATCCATAAACATTTGATTGAAAAAACTTGAACATAAAATCTAAACTTCAAAATCATGAGCAACGAAATAAATCTTGGAAGTACACAAGGCATAGATCATAAAGGAACATTATTCATGATAAACTATAATGGTAATAAAACATGTAATTTTGGAATCCATTAAGCACATGTTATGATTTCCATAGTATCCAAGGCATTGCTTCCAAGACCATCTTAGTGCACAAAGTCCCATTCTGAATCGAGTTCACTCCTCGTTCCAGTCCTGTAACACTGAACCAGATTAACTTACCATTCTAGCCATGTCTATCTCATGAGATATAAATCTTTACCAAATGCATTGTAGGGAGATATATTTCCCACCCATCTCATAATGAAATCATTCTTACTTGTGCCACAACATAAACATAAATCATTCATCATAACCCAAAGAATAAAAATGGGTTTCATAAACATCATCCCATCAAAACAAAATCCATATAAAACAAATGGATATCATTTAATCATAAGAAAAGTGGGACCATGTAAATCATAGAGAAATTATACTTGAAACATACACATATGAAATAATGTCATCTTATATGGAAAATGGTTTTGATAAAACACTTGAAATGAATTCTTGAGAAAAATATCATTTCTTCTTCAAAATCATTTTCTTTTCACAAAATTCCATGAAATTTTAAAAGAATAGGATTTTGTTGAAAATAGTAAATAAATATTGTATAGAAAGCTTCATCAAAATATGGTGTTATAAAACCGTAAAAATCCATTCATGGCATATAAGTTAAAAAACATTCTTCTCGTACTTTGGCCGGAAAAGTCAAAAAGTACCTCGTACTAAAAACAACAAAATATTCCTTTCATATCTTTTAATAAAAACTCACCAATGGGTAAAATTTTATTTTAACCATTGTAGGTGGATGTAAATAATATTACATATTGAGGAAACATGGATTTGGATGATAAATATGCCCCAGTAAATCCGGAAGTATAAACAATCTCGGATAAAAATGAGATTGTGAGATTTTCCCTTACCTTAGGTCCGAATTGCTTCGTCAGTATCCGAACCTCCTGTATAATGATTTAAATAATGTCATTGAATTATTCCAGAATCATACTTATTGTTATGATATCATATATGGTCATATTCTTAGCTTCTTATTAGTAATATTTCATTACTATTTGTTATTCGGGTGTTTATTACTTTTTTGTTCTTATGCGTGTTTTGTCGAATAAATTCTTATTCTTCTTTTTAGGTCATATATACATCATTTCCAGAATGGTATTAGTGTAATATATATCATATTTATTCATTAAATTCATTTATATAATCATTATTAAATGAAGATCATGTAGAACGAGTCGCATCACATCGTGGAGATGGTATTCTTTACATACGCACAAGCGATGATATCATTCCCATGATCATTGAATTTCATTGGTGTGTACATATACTATTTAAGAATCAATATAACTTTACAATAATCATATATATAGTTATTATTTACACCATTATACTCATCCAAGTAAGGTGGTGGTGGAAAATAGATCACACCACGGCGTGGAGACGGTATTCCGTACGTACGCACGCGCGGTGATTTCGTTTTTCGTAGGATGGATAGATGGTGAAATAGGGTTGTTTCATACTTATAATAACATATCATTATATGTGTGATACTGATGTTATTACTTCAAAATGAAACAAATAAATAAGAAGAAGTAGAAGAAGAAATAAAGTTGAAAGAATTGGTAATGGACATTACCTCTTCTTTGAAGCGCATCTTCTTAACCTCCTCTTAGGGCACTAAATATGGTCTTTGAAGATGGCCAGGACCTCTAGGATGTTTCTAGGGAGTGGGAGAAGAAAAATTGGCAGGGTTTTCCCGAGCTTGAAGGCTCAAAGTGGTGTGAGGAAGAGAGGGAGGAGGTTCCCTTTTATAAGGGAGGAGAGGGGCACCTTAGGAAAACATAAAATATTATTTTATTATAAAGTAATATTTGGTTTTTAATAGCTCCAAATTGATTTATTTTCAAGATAAGGTGGGTATGGGTCGAAATAATCTAATAAAATATAATTTAGACAAGTTTAGGTTTCTATTTCAACCATATCATTTAGATTTAACTTTAAGTTAAATAATTTTACTTTTACTGTGTCTTCTTGTTTTCTTACACTATAAGGTTAATAAACTTACTATAACAAGCCAAAAAACCCCCCACTTTGTTTATTATTAATATATATAACCTAATATAAGTCATTTTGCCTAACCTAAGATTTTTAGGAAAAAAATAACAATTAATAATATAATATTTGTTTTAGAAAGTATTTTATGTCAATTTTGACACTATTTGGTAATTGATTTTTTTGAAACTCATAACAGAATGATTAGTTCAAAAAAAGTAAATTAAATCAATACTAAAATGTCTTATTAACCTATAAAATTAGATTAATTCCTAAAAAGTCTCAAATTACATTTATTTGGGTATTTATAACATCAATTATGTCAATATTTCATTAATAAGATAATTACTGCATCATCATTGTGTCATAAATAAATTAAAATATTTAATGTCTAAAAATATTAAATAAAATACCATTATGTAGGAAATATTTTTATCTTTCTAATGAATATTTATAGTCGAATTTATCTTTTGTATAAACCTATATTAAAAAAAATTTAGTTATTAAACTTTGATTTTAACTATTTTAACTATTCTTTAAATAAAATAATATTAAATGTCCTAATCTAATCCAAGTGGTACTAAATGGTCATATTTTATTCCTAAGGTTGTTTTGGGTCGAATTATACTTATCCAATATAATTAGTACATGTGTTTTGGTAATAATAATATCATTTTTACCCTTAATTACCATATTTACTTTTAACCGTGGTAAATAAAAGTAAAAAGTTACTATTCACCAAAAATTATTTTCATATCATTGAACCACATTTTAGTCCTTGATATTAACCGTGTTTCTCATATTTTTGAAATTTTATCCATAGAAGCAGTAAAATTATGTTTTATGTGAATTTCCAAATTATCCTATGAGGTGGGTAAAAGATGATGAAAAGTTCAATAAAATTTTTATATATCTAAAATTAATATAAAATGAGTCCAACAAATTACATTGAACTTATATAGGTATTATGTATCAATTTTTACCTAAAATAAATTTAAATAAAATAAAATAAAATAATTAATTAATTAAATCAAAATTCGGTTTTTAAATAGTAACTCGGTGTTTTCACTATTCATCTAAAATTGAAAGTTTTCATAAAAATACCAAAATTTCACCCTAGGTTAATTTCGATAATCCGAATCCAAAAATTAAGTCTATTTCAAAAGATATAATTTAGAAAAATTTTAAAAGTGGGTATTTCTATTCATAACGGCTAGTTTTAATAATATTTTAATAGCATATTGTTCTCTAGTGAAACTTGGTATTGAGTATGACGCAAGCTATCGAAGAAGGTAATGATTGCGTGTAATGCAATCCAAATCAGGGATGAATGTAGTGAAAGCTCCTTTTGGTGTAGCATACAACACAAGGCATTAATAAAATTAAAAAGAATATTTTTCATAAAATCTCAGGGTCTTATAGCCAGTGGTGGTAACTCTTCTGATGAATCCTTAGAGTATGAATCTTCTGGTCAGAAGAATCTTGGTCTACAATTCAAATTAACCATTGAAAATCATTGTCTAATAGCCAAGGTAAAAAGTTTTGAATCTATAAATAATGTATCTTTGAATGAAACTTATAGTGATAATAAATATTATGAATCTTCATATGAATAATCTTCTTATGATGAAGATAATATATTACCTACTTTTGAATAAGTATCTATGTTTCCTAATTATTTTATTTTTAATTGTTTCCTAATTATTTTATTTTTAATTGCTTCCTAATTATTTTATTTTTAATTATTTCCTAATTATATTATTTTTAATTATTTCCTAATTATTTTATTTTTAATTGTTTTCTAATTATTCTTAATTGTTTCCTAATTATTCTTAATTGTTTTCTAATTATTATTATTAATTGTTTCCTAATTATTGTTAATTGTTTCCTAATTATTGTTAATTGTTTCCTAATTATTCTTAATTGTTTCCTAATTATTATTAATTGTTTCCTAATTATTCTTAATTGTTTCCTAATTATTCTTAATTGTTTTTTAATTATTCTTAATTGTTTCCTAATTATTCTTAATTTTTTCCTAATTATTCTTAATTATTTCCTAATTATTATTAATTATTTCCTAATTATTCTTAATTGTTTCCTAATTATTCTTAATTGTTTCCTAATTATTCTTAATGGTTTCCTAATTATTGTTAATTGTTTCCTAATTATTCTTAATTGTTTCCTAATTATTCTTAATTGTTTCCTAATTATTGTTAATTTTTTACTAATTATTCTTAATTATTCACCAATTATTCTTAATTGTTTACTAATTATTCTTAATTGTTTACTAATTATTCTAAATTTTCTACTAATTATTCTTAATTTTTTACTAATCATTATTAATTGTTTACTAATCATTCTTATTTTTTTACTAATTATTCTAAATTTTTTACTAATTATTCTTAATTGTTTACTAATTATTCTTAATTGTTTACTAATTATTATTAATTTTTTCCTAATTATTCTTAATTTTTTCCTAATTATTCTTAATTTTTTCCTAATTATTCTTAATTGTTTCCTAATTATTCTTAATTATTTCCTAATTATTTTTAGTTGTTACCTAATTATTTTTAATTGTTTCCAAATTATTTTTAATTGTTTCCAAATTATTTTTAATTGTTTCCTAATTATTTTTAATTATTTATTTTTCACTGTTAACTAATTATTTTAATTTTTTCCTAATTATTTTAATTGTTTCCAAATTATTTTAATTATTCTAATTATTTCTAATCAATTAAATCTAATTATTTCCTAATTATTTGTTGATTATTCTAATTAAATCTAATTTTTTCTTAATTATTTGATAATTATATAATTATTCCTAATTAAATATAACTATTTCTAATTATTTCTAATTAAATATATTTATTTCTAATTATTACCAAAACATCATCTGGGAGTGTCGAACCAAGTGTACAGCAAGGTCGGTTGTTGTGTACCAGGTTACCCCGAGTCAAGATTGATACACCTTGTCAGAGTTTTCACTCCTAGGTACATCTGTGTCAGAGCCGACTGTACTTGTTCGTATCCAGACAATGATTATTTGGTACAACCACTTAATCTAATTATACTATATAGGTACTAAACATTCTTTTAAAAAAACTAAAATTAACAATTAAAAATAAAATTAACAATTAAAAATAAATTAATAATTAAAAAATATATAAATACCATCGATATTTTGAAGCAGTTTGCACCTCCTAACTCCTTCTCTCCTCTTCTCGTAAGAAAAAATTAAAGTGAAAGAAATTTTCTACTTTGAAAAGGATGTTAAAGAGAGAGAGAAAGAGAGATCTGAATGATTTGAAAAAATGGATGGGGGTATATATAGGTTAGAATATTTGCGACGGTCTTATTTGTGATGGGATACCGTCGCAAATACCTTCACCCGCATTAATTACGGGCGGCGGTTAAAAGGGTTTTTGCGACGAGCCCGTCGCAAAAAGCTGCCTGCCGACATACTATTAGCGATGGGCGGGTATCCCTATCGCAAATTCATATTTACCACTGCTGGTATTGGTGATGGACCCCATCGCAAATACCTTTTCACTCATTAATTATTGGCAGCGGGTAAAAGGGTTGTTGCGACGGGCCCGTCGCAAATAGCTGTCTACCGACATGCTATTAGCGATGGGCGGATAACCCCGTCGCAAATTCCTATTTACCACCGCCGGTATTGGCGATGGGGCCCATTGTAAATAATACCGGATGAATTTTTTTTTGCGACAGGACAATTATCCCATTGCAAATAGTATTTACCACCGTCGGGTAGTTGCAACGGGTCTAAGGCGACCATCACAAATAGGCTTCCCGTGTTTTGGAGTGAAAACCGTTCCATTTCTATTGCGATGGGGCCCGTATCACCGTCACAAATAACTGACCATTTGCGACGGGCATATATCCCCGTTGCAAATACGCTTTTCGTCGGAGTTTTTGCGATGGGATAAATCCCGTCGCAAATACCCTGTCGCAATAATCAGTTTTTCTCGTAGTGTTCTATTCTTACTAAAGAAGTATCAGATCTTTCTAAAGATCTTGATAAGAAAACTTTTTATTTTGAAAGTGTTTCAAGAAACCATGTGGAAGTTAATTCTGTGAAGGGTAAACGTTCTAAGGATCTTTAAAATGTAATTTCTATGAAAAATATTTTAGAGACTAACTCTAGTTCTAAAACTAATGTTTTTTAGGATAAAAACATGGTTATTAAATTAAAGTCTGAAATATTTTTCTTGAGGAAGTGTTTGTCAAACATTACCTCAGGTAAGGAAAACTTTGATAAGATGTATTCCCAAATTCAATCTATATAGAATCGTTATGGTTTTGGTTATACCAATTCTAAACCGGTTTTTAGTAATAACTATTTTTTTCCTCAAAGTAACCCATTCTGCACTAAATGTTAGTGTGGTAGACATTAGGTGAAAAATTGTTCTTTAAAAAAACATAGTCTTTAGATTTTCATAAAGCTTATTTTTCTAAGAAAATGAAGATACCTAAAATTTTTCTTTCTAAAATTTCATGATCCAAGAATGTTTGTGTTTGGAAAGTCTAACAGTTTTATTTTCATAAAAATAAATAAAGTACCAACAGAAATACATGGTACATGGATATTGGATCTTCCCGACATATAACTGGTAACAAAAAACTTCTTTCAAAAGATTATCAAGACGAAAGGAGGAAAAGTAACCTTCAGAGATAATGATCAGAGAGAAATTATTGGTATAGGTAACATTGTTCTTATTGAAAAAACATTGATTTAAAATGTTTTATTTTTTAAATTTCTTAAGCACAACCTCAATAGCATAATTCAATTATGTAATGGAGGTTACCTTGTGAATTTTAGCAATGAAAAATTCTTAGTACACAATTCCAAGGAAGAGTTTATTCTTTCTGCCCATAGGAAAGAGAATGTATACACACTAAAATTAAAAGACCTTAGGAGACAAGACGTACCTTGCCTTAGTGAAATGGAAGACCAATCATGGTTATGGCATAGAAGGATAAGACATTGTAACCTTAGAAACTTATGTAAACTCTCTAAGAAAAGACAAGTTAAGGATCTACCAAAGCTTAGATTTGATTCTTCAAAAGTTTGTGATCCTTATCAATTTGGAAAGTAACATAAATCAAGATTTAAATAAATCGACGAAGTCTCAACTACTAATGCATTATAGTTCGTTCATATATATCTTTTTGGTCCAATAAAAACTGGAAGTAATATAGGTAAATATTATGTATTTTTTCTAGTTAATGATTACACTAGATTTACATGGGTCTATTTTTTAATAACAAAATATTAAGCTTTTTCTTATTTCAAAATTTTTAGAGCCCAAGTTAAAAATGAGAAAATCCTTCAATTGATAACTATTAATAGTGATCATGGAAGAGAATTACAAAATTCTTATTATGAAACTTTTTGTAGTAGAAAAGGCATTACTCATAACTTCTCAACACTAAGAACTCCTAAATATAATGGTGTTGTTGAAAGAAGAAATAAAATTCTCCAAGAGATAACTAGAACCATGTTGAGTGAATATTCAATAGCTAACCACTTTTGGGTTGAATCTATAGTTACTTCTTGTTATACTATAAATCAAGTTTTAATTAGACCTTTTCTTAATAAAACCCCCTATGAGTTATTGAATGGCAGAAAACCTAGACTTTCCTACTTAAAAGTATTTGGATGAAAAGTATTCATTATGAATACAAAAGATAATTTACATAAATTCTCACACAAATCTGATGAAGGAATTTTCTTAGGCTACCCCACAACTTCTAAGGCTTATAGAGTTTTTAATAAAAATACTTGTACTCTTGAAGAAACAGTACATGTTAAATTTGATGAAACTGATCTCTTTGTTTTTAGACAACCTCAACCTATATCTTCATATGTGTTTTCAAAAAATGATTATCAACCCTTGATATAAAATCCTTCAAATAAGGAAAATGTTCAAGAAAATATTTTTGAAGCATTTAACCTAGAAGATTTCCTACCATATATTGATGAACAGGTTCTACAAAATCCAAATCAGTTGTTTCTTAAGAATCATCCCAGTGATAGTATCATTGGTGATGTAAATCAACATGTAAAGACTAGAAGTTCCTTAATAAATGAAGTAGAACATCTAGAATTACTTTCCCAATTAGAACAAAAAAGAACTAATAAAGCTTTAGGTGATGATGAATGGATTAAATCCATGCAAGATGAGCTAAATAAATTTGAAAGGAATAAAGTTTGGACCTTAGTTGAAAGACCTATGGAAACCTCTATTATTGGAGTAAAATGGGTCTTCAGAAATAAGTGTGATTAAAATGGAGTCATTATAATAAATAAGGATAGATTAGTTGCTAAATGCTATAATCAACAAGAAGGAATAGACTATGAAGAAACCTATTCTCCAGTATCTAGACTTGAATCTATTCGTATTTTACTTTCCTTTGCAGCATTATTTAATTTAAAACTTTTTCAAATGGATGTTAAATGTTCTTTTTTTAATGGTTATGTTAAAGATGAATTTTTTGTTGAAAAAACTCATGGTTTTGAAGACACGAAACATCCTGAACATGTTTTCAAACTTACCAAAGGATTATATGGACTAAAACAAGCCCCAAGAGCCTGGTATGATAGACTTATAGGATTTTTGTTACTAAATAATTATGTTAAGGGAAATGCTGATCCAACCCTCTTTATAAATAAAGATAAGAATAATGTTTTGATTATTTAAATTTATGTTTATGGAATTATATTTGGTTCAACTAAACAATCTTTAACTGATTCATTTGTGATTTTTAATGAAATCTGAGGTTGAAATGAGTATGATGGGTGAGTTAATATTTTTCCTAGGTTTTCAAATCTCTTAAAAACTAGAAGGAACTTATATATCTCAACATAAGTTTATTAAAGATCTTATTAAAATGTATGGATATGAAAACACTAAGAGTATAAGTACTCCCATTGGTACCTAAAATTCACTTGATCGTGATGAAGCTAGGAAACAAGTAGATCAAACATCATTTAGAGGTATGATAGGAAGTCTACTATACTTGACAGCTAGTCGTCCAGACTTAATGTTTTCTATATTCTTATATGAAAGATATCAATCCAATACCAAGTAATCTCATTTAAAGGTAGTGAAAAAAAATTCGATACTTAAAGGGAACCATGGATTTAAGACTCTTTTATACTTCTAGAAATTATTTTGTTCTAAAAAGTTTTTCAGATGCTGACTTTGGTAGATGTATAATTGATAGAAAAAGTACATCTCGAACCTATCATTTCTTAGAAGATTCATTAGTTTCTTGGTCATACAAAAAGAAACACTTAGTAGCACTTTCTACTACTGAAGATGAATATGTATTAGCTGGAAGTTTTTGTGCTCAAGTGTTATGGATGCAACACACACTCACAGACTATGATATGAGTTTTACCAAAACACAAATATTGTGTGATAATACTTTTTCCATTTCCCTAAGTAAAAACCATGCACATCATTCACATACAAAACACATAGATATTAGGAATCTATTTCTTAGAGATCACACACAAAAATGAGAAATAATTATTCAATTTATTGGAAAGCAAGATCAACTTACTAATATTTTCACAATATCTTTACCCTCTGATAGATTTGAATACATAAACATAATATAGGAATGATAACCGTAAGGTAATACTACATATTAACTTCTTTTTGTAACCTATCTCTTTACAGTAAGAAACACTTTTTCATAGGGGGAGTACATTTTCTTGTTAGTCAATTTTTGTAATCAAATTTTTCGTATTCAAAATTTTCATAATCAAAATTTTCAAAATCAAAATTTTTCTAATCAAACTTTTTGTAATCAAAATTTTCTTAACTATTTTTTTTAAAGTTTTTTTAGAATATAAAGTTCATCAAGAATAATTTTCCTCATTACAGATAATTTTCTTAGAAATCTAGAAGGTTTGTTTCCTTTCTTAAATTTTTGTAATTATCTTTTTTACTTGTTGTTATTTTCATTTTATTGAAATTTTTCAGATTCACTTTTCCTTAAATCCAAACTATTTATCTTAAAAACCTGAAAACATCAGAACCTACCAAATTCCTTCTTCGGCTATCATCTCAACTGTCAGATCTGATGAAGAAATTTTCAACCGTTGGATCAATCAAGGAAGATGAAGCATCATCTCAAATACCTATATAAAAACCCTATGATGGTTGTCCCACATCAATTCTCAATGATTTGGCGTGTTAAATCCTAGCTTCTTTACTTATGGTCATTTTAAATCTTCAAGTTTTCCTTAATTCTGAATGTTTGTGCAAGCTTCTCTTCAGAAAGAAATGTCATCTGTAAAGGAAATATCTGAATGGAAGATATACAAAGAGAGGTTAGTCGATCCGAATTTCTTTTCTAAGTATGATTCTATTATTTTATAGAATATCAAGATGAATGGTTGGGAGAGCCTATGTGTTTCAAAACCAAAGGCACAGGATCCGGTTTATCCGGAGTTGTTGATTGAATTCTATGAATCAATTAGTTTCTTTAATGAAGAAGGGAGAGACAAGTTTTCCTTCAAGAGCCATGGAAATACCTACTCCCTTTACTACACTAATTCCTCAAGTATAATTGGAATTCCATATGAGAGTGAAGCTGAATTTTTCACCCATAAATTACAGGATATATCAGGTTCGTTTGAGAAGAAAAAGTCTTTAGAGTGCCTTGGTTTGAAAGAAGTGAAGACCCCAAAGATTACCCATATCTCTATAAATTTTTTGGATTCTATAATTATGGGTTCAAGGTTTTATTATTCCGAGGAAATGGGATAAGGATACACTAAAGAAAAGTAACATCTATATTTTGTATTTTCTAGTAAACCTCAGGAAGAAAAATTTGGTGAAAGTATATCTTGATTTCAATTAAGAATATCAAGAATGGAAATTTCAAGCCTCCAATCATCATGTATCTGACTATTATCTCCAAAATTATAGTTATTTTTTTAAAATCATTCAAAATCCCATGCAGTTCTAAGCTAAAAAATTACAAGGTTAGGCTGCTTAGCGATGATACCTTGAGAAGGATGAAGGATGGCTTCTCTAATGAACCCAAAAAAATTTATGAGATACCTGAATCAAAATTAGAATCTTTATCAAAGAAATCAGAAGTGGGTAAATCTTCCAATAATGGTGGAAGGAACAGGAAGGTGAAGGAAACCAAAGAGAAAAAAAATTTCTACGGATAAGGAAACTCAATCAGCACTACCTAAGTCAAAGAAGCAAAAGACTTATCTAGATGAAGTGGTTGCTAAGTGGAGAGAGGAAAAGAAGAACAGGAAGGAAGGGAAGCCTAGTTTTGGCTTGGACCATACTGAGGAAAATGCTTTGAAATTGAAGGCTACTGAAGATCTTGAGAAACAAGAGAAAGAAAAGAAGTAAATAAAGAAGATATCGAAGGATGAAATCATTCAATCTCTTCTCAAGGATACTAAGAAAGCCTCTAAAAAAATTCAAGTACTGGAATATTTTTTGAAAGAATCACTTCATGTGACTCTGGGAAAGAAGATCGTAATTTTGGAACCAGAATGAGAATAAGAAATATTTGAAGAGGAAGAAGTGGAAGAAGAAGAAGAAGGAAGGAAGGAAGTGGTGATATAGATGACATAGTAAGGCAAGTAGATGATTATCATGAGAAGGAGGGTCCTTCTGAGAAACTATCAATCCAAACATCTAAAGAAGAATCTTCAAAACTTGCTACTCTATGAAAAGAAGAAAAGGGTCAGGAAGAAGTGAATAAACTATCTGAATAAGAGAGTAGCAACCATGACTTTATTCATCTAGAGGATATTGTGGCAGGTGCTGAGAAAGAAAACCTTGAGGAAGACAAGATTTTTCAGTTATCAGATATTGAGCATGAATCACCCAAAGTAGAAGAGATCATTCTGAGAGCTGATAAGGGAAGGAAGGTGTTGGTTGATACACCTAGGAAATCAGTGGTGAAAAATAAATATGTTGGTGCTTCGTCAAAGTGGAAAGCTAAAGAGATAGAAAAAGAATCATCACCAACCAAACACTCTGATTCAGAATTGTCCTCTCTTAGACATGATTTTGTGGTTCAATATTTGAAGAAGTTGTTTGATACTATTCTCTTATTTCTAAGTATAGACTCTAGATGACAGATGCTCCAGCATTCGATAAATCAGAAATCAGATTCAGTTTCCATGCTTATGGATGAGTTTTTCAGGCTCGAGGTCAATTTCAAATAATTATTCATTAGTTATGAATCACATAAAAGATCATGAAAGAAGATTACAAATTGGTCAAGGAATACAATCGAAGACCTGAGAGTCTTTGATGAATTTCAAGATAATGTAAAGGATGCTTTAGACACTAAAGATGGGAAGTTTAAAGATCTTACTAAGAGTTTTGAGGAAAATATGTCTCTCGAATAGACAACTCAGAAGCAATAAGTCAAGGACTTGAATGGGAAGCTTGATTCAGTGGCTATGAATTAGAAGAAAGAAATATATCTAATAATTAAGTTTGAATAAAATATTGTTATGCAAGAATAATTCTTGAAGGCTCATGTAGATATTCTTAAGGCTCAGGAAGAAAAGATAAAAGCCTTAGAGAAGAAAAATGAAGATCAGGATCAGCTGCTTAAGTGTGTGGAAGAAGATCACAAGGAGATAAAGAAGCTGAAAACCATCTTAAAGAAGTTAATTCTGAAGGATAAATAAGGATAATTTTTCCCCAATCCGATCTTTTGTTTTATTTCCTTCCTTGTATAAATTTTTCCCATTATAATGAAATTTTTTGGTTGTTCATCATGTGTTTTGTTGTATAGCACTAATTTTTCAGGTACCATATTTTTTTCCATTCCTTTATTATTTTTTGAAAATCACAAAGTGGTAGAAATGAATGATAAGAGGAATACTAAGTAAATAAGTGAATTCCCTAAGTAAGGGGGAGTCTATCTAAGGGGTAGTTTCATCAAAGTAGATTTCCTTATATAGGAAAATCAAAATCTTCTTAAGGAAGTCAAGAATACGATCCGTAGGTATTTAAAAACCTAAGGGGGAGTTAGTTGTATTCACCATGATTCATAAGTAAAGGGAGATAAGTTTTTATTTCAAAGTCCATAAAAATTCTAAGTCCTTATATTCTTTTTCATAAGCATGTTTGTGCTTTCCAAAAAGGGGGATATTGTTGAGTCAATAAGGTTTCCTTATGAATTTTCCATTCCTCTATGTTTTAAAAATCACAAACACTATGTCGTAAGGCAAATAATACTTCCCCTAAAAATTATCTTAATAAGGAAAATTTTCCATCCCCAAAGAAAATTTATCCTTACCCATTTTTTTCATTGTTCATTTTATGGTTTCTATAAAATCTCACTCTTTTTGTACCTAAGTGTAAAATTTTGTTTCACATCAAAAACCTCAGAATCTTATTAATTCTTGGTTATAAAGTATTCTGTTTTCAAACATTGAATTCTCTGAAATTCAGACTCTGAATTCTCTAAAATTTTGACTCTGAATTCTCTGAAATTTGAACTCTGAATTCCTCTGAATTCAGACTCCTAATTCCTCCAAATTCACACTCTAAATTCCCCAGAATTCAGACTCCAAATTTATCAGAATTCAGACTCTGAATTCCTCCGAATTCACACTCTAAATTCCTCAGAATTCACACTCTGAGTTCTTCAAAATTCAGACTCTGAATTCATTGGAATTCAGACTCCGAAATCTATAGAATTCATATTTCTAATTCCTTGAAAATCAGAATCTGAATATCCATGATTTATAGTCACCAAATGTTTATTTTCTTAGATTTCAAACTTTATTTTTTTCTTAGACTCCAAAAAATTAGATTTGGTAAAACAACCTTATTTTTTTTACAATTTTTATAGTTATGAAATGATGTATTACAATCTGTTTCTAAATAACCATTGTTTTAGTGAAATTTGTACAGGTCCCTCTAAAATTAAATGAAAAATATGATTGTTGGAGGAGGGAGCCGACTGTTAGAGAAGTTCCTATAAATAGGAGCTCATTTGAACGATCTAAAAAACTATTCCATCACTCTAGAAATTTCATGTTGTTGAAGTGATTTCTAGAGAGATAGACTCTCATTCTTTGTACGTACTAAACATCTTGTCTAGATTGCTTCATGTGACTCCAATTGTTTCCGACTACAATCTAGGGCTTCCATGGACAGGAAGACAGAGGTGCCGACTACCTTAAAGTTAGAGGACATCCATGGATAAGAATACAGAGGTGCTGACTACCTTGAAGTTCAATGGCTTATGGGAATAGCAAGACAGATTCTGATAATCTTATTGAGGTCTTACCCTGGTGTGGGTAAAATAGACTTTCTTGAAAGTATAAATCAATGGACCTTTATCCAAGGATGTTGGATACCCTACTCTTTGGGTTAAAAGAATTCATACTTGTTACTTGTTTTGTTTTAAGTTTATTTCCATTGTGTTTTTATAAAGTAATAAAGTATAACATTCTTATACTTTCTCGTTTTTTTTGTATACACTGATAAGTTATATTTTATATTCTTTAAGGTAGAATCATTTTCTTATAAACTTTTATTTAAGTTTCATTTCCAAAACCACATTTCCAGAACCTAACATGTTTGTACAACCAAAAGAGGTCTTTTGAATTTACCTTATTTAACCTTTTTAAATAGCGTTTTCCTTAAGTCTAAAAACAAAAGTTTTAAAATTAAAATTCACTCCCCTATTTTAGTTGAGCATCTACATTCATATTTCGATCCTACACTTCTTACCAGGTGAGTTACATTATTATTAAGATAGGAAGAGATAGAATGATCGTCAGTAAGGAATAGATCATGATATGACTATTTTCGGAGCCCTCCTCTATATGTTGGACCATGTGAACTGATCCCCAGTGTAACCCATATCTATAAGCCCATTGTAGGCCATGAACTAGACAAAGGTCGCACTGTCCTTAAAAGGGACGGATCCTCTCCCTTTATTTTCATTTAGATCAACAATGATATTAAAATCTCCACCAAAAAACCATGTTGATTCCTCAAGATAAAAGGATCCAAGCCCATTCCATAGGGATTCTCTTATTTGTCCATCACACCTTCCATAGAAAAGGAAACAAACAAGATAATAACACCTATAAAGACCTTTGTAGTGATAAACTCTTCTTTCGCGTGTATTAGTTCCACTGAGATATAGGGGTGCCAAAAGATCCATATATATAGGTTTTGAGGCACTACTACAAATGAAATATATAGCCACGGACCTATAGCCATGGTTTTATTGGTTTGTGTCTATATCTTCCTAATTTCCACGGTTTGATTTAATAATTGTGGCTATACAGCGTGTTTTCCAATTTGATATCAGGTCTCTACTCTCGCGCTCATCCCGACTTCTATCCCCTCTAGATCAAGATCGAGCCATCCACCCTCTCTGGTTTCCTTTTCCTCCTCCCTCTGAATTTCTAGTTCTCGTCACCTCCTCCCTGTCAAGTATCTGGTTCCTGTCTCGCATGACCATCTCCCCCCTCTCCTCTCTAGCCACACGTGCCACTTTCCCTCTCCCGAGTCCTCTTCTTCCTGTTATTTCATAGGATTTATTCCGGTTTCTTGGTCGGCGTCTCAAGGGAAGATATTATCTTCCATTATTCTTCCTCTTTTTGCCGATTTCTATTCTCCCCGTCACCCTATTTTGTTCAGCCGAACCCTAGTTCACGGGTTAACCAGATTCTTTTGATTTTGTTCTTTGTTAGGTAGAGCAATGAGTCTCTCGGGCCGGCTTAGGCCGTGTTTCAGCATTTTCCACCAAAGTCGAAGCAAATGAGACTGTTTTAGATTTCCCACCACCGTTTTGAGGTTGATTTTCATCTTCCTATTTCTTTTAGCCCAATTTTAATTAGGGTTCTTGTTATTTTTGGGTTCCTAGAACTTTTTTATTGTGAACTGGTCTTCCTTGAGATATGTTTTGATGTTATTTATTATAAATGTGTGTATAAATTCAGATCATTCAGAATTATTTTACAAATAACATCTACATGATTAGATTATGAAGAAATTAATCCTACAACACCAAGAACATGATGGTCAAACATATAGATTGAATGATATCGATGAGTGTTGTTTTCTTGGCTTTAATGTTTGATTCATTTCTAGAGACATATATTTCTTTGGTCATTATGATGAGAACTAACAATAGTAGTTTTGAAGAAAAATTCCACTATCACTCTTAAGATATTTTCCTACACATAGTGGAGGATGTTGGAAAATCTAGGTTGTGGTGTGGAAGATCTAGGAGACTAGTAGTGAAATGAAGATTATCTAATTAAATGATCTACTAGTGTTGATGTGTCACGCCCCCCTCAAATGTATGAAAATTGTTGAACATACATTTTTTATCATAGTTATCCCAACTAAAAACATAGAACCTTATTGATATACTCATATTATTGTTTGGAAAATGTGAATGAAATATTGAATGATGATCAAATTTATAGATTATGTTTCGTATTTTCTTCCCTGATAATGATAAAAAATAAAAAAAAGACCTAATAAGTACTCTATGATATTAGAACCACTCTAAGATTCTAGGATCCAGTCTCAGTTTGAATATCCTTCCTCTCAGGGTTTAGGTTATGTCCCTCAGAAACATGTAGGTTATATTTATAGGAAGAATCAAGCCTAAAAAATAATCAAGTTCATTTTGAATGTTTTTATTCACTTCCCTATTTTAATCTGAATTGGTATTTGTTGGATTCACCATTTAATGTGAGGTTTTGACTTTTTCCCTCCTTTAATTTTGGTGAGAAATAACTCCCTTATAGGTAGGCACTACTAAAAATTTGGGCTATAGCCACTGACCTATAGCCACGGTTTTATAGGTCTGTGTCTATAGCTTTTTTATTACCACGATTAAATTACATCTCTGTGGATAAATCAATAATACACACGAGAAATGTTTTTTTTAAGCTATATCAGGCTCCTCCTGCTCCCCCGATCCACATCCCTCCTCCTCCTCCCCTGATTCTCACCCCTATCACCACACATCCCTCCTCCCTGACGACGTCCCCTCCTCCCCGCAGCCCTCCTCTCCTCCCCTGATTCGTATCCCTATCACCGCACAACCCTCCTCCCCGACGGCGTCTCCTCCTCCCCGCAACCCTCCTCCTCCCCCCCCCCCCGATTCATAGCCATATCACCGCGCAGCCCTCCTCCCTGACGAAGTATCCTCTTCATGAAGATCTCCCCAATGATCTCACCGTGCAGCCCTCTCTCACAGCAGTACCCTCCTCCCCGACGAACTCTCCCACAGCGACACCCTCCTCCCCGACAACCTCTGCTCAGCGGTCTCACCATTTGCAGGTAGAAGCATATCTCTCTTCATGCAATTGATTTCGGGTGTTATGGTTGCGTTTGGAGTATGATGGCTATGTATTGGGTATGGTTTGGATTTGTCTTTGGGGGTTTGGGTTGGTGGTAATCCCTCAATTTGGTGGTTCTTTTTGGGGTTTTTCTTGATGTTTTGATGTAAAACTCCCAATATAGGCAATTTTGGTGATATTTGGGTGATTTGATTGTGTATTGTTATTTGGAAGTTGCTTGTTAGATTAGTTAAGTGGGTGGAGGGTTTATTATTATCAAGGGTGAATGTGTGGGGTTTGGTTGTTATGGTTGGTGTGTAGGAGAGTAACCCTTAGATTATTATGATAAACCTTAGGTTTTGGTGTTTTGGAAATGATATTTTGTTATGAAGTAAGGATTAAAGGTAGTTTCATGATTTTGTGGTAATAATGCATGCTTAGGATTGTGGCGCGATGGGTTTCTAATTAGTAATGTTGTTATTATGAGATGATGTTGTGTCAAAATTCATCAACAAATCATCTTATTAGGGTGACATTGTGTTCTCATGGGAAATATGATCAAGTGGTTGTTTCCCTCATATTATGTTACAACTACTTTGATCCATTGACCAAGGCCTTCTAAAAGGAAAATCAATGGTTTTCTAAGTTATCCATGAGTTCTAGGAGTAGCAGTATCTAATTTTCAATAGTGACATGGGATTGTAGGATGGTTAGAATATGTTGAAGAAAGTTTAGTTCCTATTTGAATGGATTGGAACTCTAGAGGATATATGGGTGAAACTAGAAGTTTCTAAATTCAAAGAAGATAAATCAGAATGGATAAATACATTTGATCATAAAAGAAGGAATGAGAAGGTTTTATAGATCAAGTTTTATTCCCTCTTCTATGAGAGGCTATGGTAGATTTACAGAATAGGAGCATGTTTTGGGGATTCATGGAGCTATATCATTATGGGAATCAGTAATGGAGTATTCCACTAAATTTGAAATTTTTATTCATTTCATTCCATCCTTCAAATAAAATTTATTCATAAAAGAATTCTAGTTTTTAAATGGCCTTATGTACTCATTATGGGCATCAGTAGCTTCCTTTTATCTAGACACCTACTAGGAGATATTCAAGAAAGACTGAGTTATCTATGTAGATACATCCATTGCATAGGAAGGTGCACGTAGAAGGATGGAAACCAGGTAGGAATGAATGTTGGTTGGTGATCCTCAGTATGAGGGTGACAGATTAAATTGAATGAGTAATATCTCGGCTCAATATTATAAAAATAAATGAATCATGGTCTATTTCTCATGTATCAAGAATGTGCATGCATTCCCTTAGTATTTGGATGGGAAAAATAGGTTTCATGTATGTGTCGAGATGTGGGTTTCTATATTATTTTATTGGGATAATCCATCCTAGGTGAAGAGACTTTTAGTACCATACTTAATAAGGTATTCCTAAAGTTATTATTTTTTTCTATAATTTGGATTTCTCTATTTAATATCTTTTAATGTATTATTTTTTTTGGATATAATGTGTGTTTGAAAGATGATAGTTTTTAAATGTTGAAATTTTGTTGAGATTATAGGGCTAGGATCTGCTATAGTGATCATAATTTGATATGAGGCACTAGACATGTGTATGTAGGATTGATGATGGTATCGATAATACTATAGTGGGGAGATTGATACATGTCATTTTTGAGTGAAATCCATATCAAGGGATGGTGATCATTATCAAGGTTGTGAAATTTATGAACTTAGATAGTAAATGGATGAATTTAGTGTCTGTAGATGGATGTTAGATGAACTATATTTGGTTCCAAGACCACACCAAAATTAATGATTTACCTATAGTGGTTGGTATAGTCAGTGTGTTCAGTTAATTATGAGGAGTTTATATTGGTAAATATGCTATTTATAGATTTTTTATTTCTAAGATGTCATTCAGATCAATGTGTTTGGTTAAGTATAAATATTTGATATTATAGTGGGCTTGTGCTAGACAATTCTAGTTTGGAGTTTGAAAGGGAGCCTAAAAAGGGTACTCTAAAGGCTTTTGAAAGTGTGTGTGTAAGGGAAACCAAGTAGTCCAAATTGTTAAGAATTTATGACATAGATTCCATAACAATAATAATTGTTGAAATGTAAAAGGAAATAACCAATTATCTCATGTTCGGAAATAGTTTCTACAAATAAGGAATATACAATCAAGAAGAAGGAAGATCATGCACCAAAAGATTTTCTAATCATATTAGCAAACTACTTTGAAAAATCCAAGTGGAATGAGTAAGAATAAAAGAATTAAAATTATCTACTTTATAAAATTGATAAACCTATATAAACTAAGAATAAAGGTGAATTCCAGAAGAAGAACATGCTAAAAAATGAGGTTTCAATCTAGAAAATTAAGAAGGACATAGGCATGAAGAGTTTTAGGTATTTTATACATTCAAGGAATGGATTTTCTAGGTTAAGAACAATGTCTAATCCCTATTTATTGCTTTTAAGTGATGATGGACGTTTACTTTATTCTCATATTTTGGTGATTTTTAGTTTTTGAATAGGCAATTGAAGGTGATTTTTTTAAAAAAAGAGACTTATTAATGATCATGTTATTTAGTATTGGGATGTACATATCAATTTGAATATTATTTGTTCATTGTTGGTTATGGATTCATGTATCATTTATCATGTACAGTTGACACATTGATCACATATATATAAGAAGTTGTTATATCTCATTTATTTTCCCACTATTTTCTTATAGGTGGTTTCATATGATAAGACCGGTTCTATCCCCCACCATCAAAGACAATGAGTTCAAGATTTGGGTAAGGTTTATTCTATTTTTATTCATTTGGCCGAATTTTAATTAGGGATTTTTTGATTTTTGGGTTCCTTATATTTTTGTTGTGTGTTCTGTATTTCATTGAGGTGGATTTGAGTCACCATTGACGAAGGATTACATGTGTATGAATAAGTAGTCATATGCATATATAAGTTCCCCCTTTATATATATTCACTCATGGTAGTATGAATATATATATTGGGGCTAGGTGTGCTTATATATAGATATGAAAAATGCATACGCGTGTAAGTGTAAAGGGGTATATGCAAGTATAAACATATATCTAAGGACCCCCTTGTGCATATTTGGCCATGAAAATATGTACATAGGGGCTAGGTGTCCTTATATATATGTTAAGTTGCATATGCGTGAAAGTGGAAAAAAGGAAGATTTGAGTGGTCGTCGTCAAAAGAAAACACGCCTTGAGGTTCAGGTAGGGTCTCTCTCCTAGACTATTTAATTCAAGAATGTATTAAATTTCATTTAGTTTCCTTCTTAATTTTTCATGTTTATATTAAATTAAAATTCTTGAATAAGTGTTAGTTAAGATAATTGTTTCATTTGATAAATAAGTCATGGTTTTGTAATAAAACCCCTCCAACAGAGGTACGCTGTCTGCGAACACTCACAGTGGTATACCTTGCTTAACATTATTGCATTGATGTTTTCCTTATACTTGATGCCGTTGTTAGTCATAAAGCACAAATCGTACTTGACCCTTTTTATATCCTTGTAGGGGGTTTCCCTCTTTTTATTAAAACGGTTGTTTGAACCAAGACACTCTTTAAGTGTCATTAGACTTTTAAGATGGGTCACATGTTGTGTGACCATGTCACGTGGCATGTGATATTTAAATCCAACCAAAATCCCAGTTCCACAACCCAGGGGTCCCACAGTACCAGTAATGTCAGATTACATGTTATGTGACCTATGATTTTCTTGATCCCATGGGGTATTCCTCTAGGTATTCCTACACATTTCTAGATCTCCAAACCTAACCGAATTAGGTATATCAGGGGTCATCCAATCCTCTAATCATCACAGATTAGCATTCATTTCTTTAAATCTTATGAGAAATCATCCTCTCATTCCATCCATATCATCCTATTTGAAACTAAGTGGAAGATGCTGCCCCACGGATGTCATTGGACTGGGCCAACATGCTGCGGTCACACCACGGTCATGCCGAGGTCACGCCGCAATCATGTCGCGGTCACGCAGTGATTTGTCCCTACTCCAGGACGATACCCTGTGGCAGTTCACAGTGATAGTATTCCATGAGTCTTGTGATCAATGTTCAGACTGACTAATCACAATTTCTGCTGGCGGGGTGATGACCAGAATGTTTCCCCTCCTCCTCTCGCTCCCTTCACTCATGGCTAGAAGATGTTGCCCCGCAGATGTCGCTGGACCAGGCCAACACGCCGTGGTTACGCCGCAGTCACGCCGCGGTTACGCCACAGTCACGTCGCGGTCACGCTGTGATTTGGCCCTGCTCCAGGATGACACCCCACGGTAGTTCGCAGTGATAATATTCCATGAGTCTTTTGATAAATGTTGAGACTGGATAATCATAATTTCTTCCAGCGGGGCATCGACCGGAATGTTGCCCCACCTCCTCCTGCTCCCTTTGCTCCTGGCCGGAAGATGCTTCCCCGCAAATTTCGTTGGACCAGGCCAACATGTCGCAGTCACACCGCAGTCACGCCAGGGTAGATGATTTAAATTATGAAATTGGTGCATTATAGGTACTATCGATTATGTGGTATAGGCATGGGTATTCTTTAGGCTTCCATGATGAAAATCACTTTAGGTGTTTCAGTATTGAGGTTTGGATTTTAATGGGAAGGATTGGTAGGATACTTGGCCTAATTGTTTTTGGGTATGAATCTCGATGACGTAGATGATTATGATCCTAAATGGTCTGATTGTGGATTGATGGAGTACAATTATACACTCAGGGTTCGAGAAGATTCTATTCTATGGGTGGTTGTGTGATTATACTTGGAACGGTTGATATGTTAGGCTTATTGGGGAGCAAGCACTAATATGAGTTTTTTATGAAATTATTTTGACTGAACTCTTATGTTTGTCTACTTCTAAGGCTAGACCTATTTCGATCATGTGGAATCCTTCGATAATGTTGTAGGATGTATGGATGCCCCTCTGGTCCCCCCTCTCTTGGGGTGGGGGTAGGATTCATCCTGACTACTCCGGATTCATAGTGCTGACCATTATCCCCCTTCATCAACCCTAGCCTTTTTCCCAGCTTCCCAAAATTGAAATTAGCCCTAAGATTCTGTCATGAGATGATGAAATTATTAAGACTGTAGTTTCTCCCTAGAATTTTTAAATTCTTATTTTCTATTGAATCTCAACTTATTGGCTCACTTCGACAAGAGTATCCCCTCGATGGAAACCTTTGATAGGTTTATTTTTGATTCATGTGGTTTTCTTGAATGGGTGATTATAGGGATTATGGATCTGTGGAAATTTTTGATTCATTTTTCAACTGAAGATGCCCTTATCTCTGCCTGATTTAATGCTTCACATGCTTTCACTATATTAAACATCTCTATTTTCTATTGGTTTTTCAAGCTCCACCTAAAATAGGATCTTCCCTTCGTGGTGATTTGGATTTCCATCCCTATCATACATCCCCCATTTCAGAATTTGGTGTTCTTAAATTGTTTGGTAATATGTTGGCCACTTCTTATGTACTAATAATCACACCATAACATTCTTCCACCTTTTTCTCCTAAAATATGTGTTGAGCTCGTTGTATCAAAGGTACCAATGGATTTTATCTGCATTGATATTGGAGGGGAGCTTTGTTGGAAGAAGTAGGTCTGCTATGAATCTTGGGATGACTTCAGTTCATCATGTAGACACATGAGTCATGATCTATCCAACTGCCAGCATGGGGAGAAAGTTTAACATCATGTAGGCCTCTCAATAGGTAACTCATAAATCAAAGGCAGCATAATAAAGGATTCTCACTGGAAGGGGGTGAGGTCACTGCAACTAGAACTAATGGTCACATATATATTTGTTAGTCTGAGGAAAGACTTGGAAAGATCCAAGTGGGATATGAAAGTCATGGGAGATGCAGATCCAAGCTCTTCCACTGCTATATTCACCTATTCCGAATCTGCGACTTCTATTAATGGGTGCAAAGGGAAAGAGATTGATGATGGTGTTGTTCTGATAACTACTTTCAGAATTTTGAATTAATGTAGTCCAATTCCATTAGATTCAGTTCATATTTCAACATTCAAGGTTGGTGTTTCTAGTATTATTATAGATTTTTTTGGGGAAAAATGTGGCAGAACTGAATCCTTAGATATTTTATGGTCCAGATACCAGTGATTCTGAAATGTAGTTGTCTTCTGAGATGTGAGCCCCCCAAACTCAATCCATATTCACAACCAATTCAAAGATTTGAATGCAAATTTCGAGTGTGATAATGATCATTAAGGGTGGAAGATAGTCATTCTTAGGTGAAAAATTAAGTAGGTTGGTTCAAATATCTAAGCAGAACCAGATCAGAGTGATAAATAAGTAGATTCTGAATATTTTTTAGACTATGAGTAGGATCATCATGCGATAGTTCCATTTGGGTTTTTCTTAAGGAATTGGAAGAAATGCATCAGTGAGTCATGTAATTATCCAGTCAGTTAAGGGAAAAGAATAATTCATTGTAAGTATTATTCAAATTTATCGATTCCCTTGGGCTACTAGATCTTCTGGTAAAACAAAGCAATCTATGGAAGAGGTAAGGCAATTTATGTTGGCATCGGAAGTGATTGCAGATCTAAATATTAAATGGAATTAAGAGCAAGAAAAATATTCTTATGATGATGTTGAGGAAGATCAATATGATAGAAAAAAAAGACCAATATTAGATACAGGAATCTGAGACAGTTGATGGTGTTTTGAAGGCTGCAAGAATGGGAAAAATGTGATGGAATGTGTGTCTAGGCTAGGAGGTCCTTGACTCATGGGGGAATCACTATGTTATAGTAAAGAGTAGTGTAATCATGACTTGATGGGAATGAATTAGTGAATGAGAATTCAAGTTTTGGTTACATGCGGGGTCCATAGAAACGATAGAGTGAAGTGGTAAGCTGACCATTGAGATTGTTTCAATTTATGTGGATGATCTCCAAGGAGGTGTTGATAGTAGGTCACTGGGGAATTTAGTTTAGGGTCACCCATATAGTTGGAAACTGACGTGTTCAATGTGAGTATGATAGCGCTTGTTTTCCCAAAGGAGTGTGTGTGTGAAGATATCTATGTGGTGTAATACAACATAAATGATAGATCTAGGTACCATTGTGAGATTGGCGAGAGTTTGTCATATATTAGAAATACTATGGCTTGATGTAGCAGAATGTATGAGGGGATAAAAACTATATAGGTAAAAATTCATATCCCACACCTAGGTTACTAAAAGTCAGAACTCATGTCAATCATTAAATGCAGTAAGTTTTGTTCTGGGTAATCTAGGTGTATACAATACTTGGTAGTATCTTGGAAATCAAGTGTGAATTGACAATCATTTTTAGTCATTGCGTTCAGCGTAGTACTAGTCAAGGTCTAGGTAGAATGATGTGAGTGCTATGAGGTAACAATAATTATACTATTATGGTGGGGATTATCAACCTGGATTCATGTTAAATGACCTCTCTTGTGGGAAGGTTCATGGTTTTGCATAAGAATGACCCTTGGAATATCTTGAAGACTCCATAAGACCAACGTTCAATAGACCTATGAATATTTGATTCCATGATGAATGCCTAATTATTGATTTAGATGTAGCACTAGATGGAGTCCAGATAATGGCTTTAGACTCTGGAAGAAATCCGTGCAAACAGAGAGGGGAGGATGTTCAGGGAGGATTGGATGGGGGGCTTTGCAGGGGGTAAAGATTCAGAAAATGAGGGGGGGGGTCTGTCCAGGAAGGAGTGGGGGGGTCTGTCTTGAAGGAGTGGGATTTCATCTATCCAAGGGGGGTGTCCAGGGAGGGGGGCTGTCCAGGGGGGCTGCAGTGGGGGAGGGGTGGGGGCTATCCATGATGGAGTGGGGGGGTCTATCCGGAAGAGAATTCTCAAAACTTTTATCTTCTAACCGAACATCTTGGGCTTCTTATTTCTTGAAGTGCCAATGTCTATCCCTGTGCTGCAATGAAGCTGGTATGGTTCCCCTTCCACAAAAAATATATTTAGAGACATATATATAAGAAATTCAAGTGGAAACTGGTAGTCTCCCAGTTGAAAACTGGGTGTTCACCAAAGCCTCATTTCATTTCAAGGGAATTTGGTTATCTTTTTTATGGTTATATTTATAGTAATTAGAAACCATTCCATCTTCTTTTTGGCTCAACAGAATGCAGTATTGGGGAACAAATTTTGCAAAAGTTGTGCATGAAGCTGGGGGTTCTTAAATGAAAGTTTCCTTGTTTGATTGAATTATTATATTGGGAATATTTGTTTCAAGAAAGATTAATCCTTTAGTTTTCAGTTCTGTTATCTATATTAATAGTTGTATCATATTATGACTGAGTTGTTGGTTTATTGGTTGGATTTGGTTCTATCTTGATTAGTGGGTTCTTGTTTTTGGAAATGTAAATGCTAGGTGGTAGAGTTTTGTTTTCTTGTTTTTTTTTTGTGTCTTGTAAATATCAAGGGGCCTGGACACATGTCCAGTGGGGTGTAGGGTGGGGGGTATGTCCAGTAGGGGAGGTCTATAGTGGGGGCCATGGACACATGTCCAGGGGGTGCAGGGTGGGGCGGTATGTCCAGTAGGGGCGGTCTGTAGTGGGGGGCTTGGACACATGTCCAGGGGGTGCAGGGTGGGGGGTATGTCCAGTAGGGGCGGTCTGCAGTGGGGGGTCGGTCCAGGGTGGGAGGGGCTCTATTCGGAAGGAGTGGGGGGGAGTCTGTCCAGGGTTGAAGGGGGCTGTAGGGGGATAAAGATTCAGAAAATGTGGTAATAAGGCTGGTAAATGGTATTTCGCCAAGGAATCCTCTAATTTCTGCAATTCATAGGAAAATATTGATGATTCTGGGCATGACCCATTAAAATATCTGTTACATCCCCATGACACAAGCTACAGAGATATCTTCCTAGTTTTTCATCACATTAGATTTCATATATACCCTATTTTAGAGGCAGTGGGAAACATGGAGGAATTATCTGCCTATTGATGGGATCTGAAGTTTCCTTCAAGAGAAAGAAATCATTCTGAATGGGTATTGATAAATTTCCATGACTTAGAGAATTTCTTACATGAAGCATCCTGACATTGTGTAAGATTACATGCTGGACTTGAAAACACCTACATTTATAGTTTTAAATATATGAACTCCCTCACATGGCCAAGCTCCATCACCACTCTTCGTCCACCACATCTCATTGTCAACATGTCTAACTCAAACTCACTTTAGGGGTGTCCATTAATCTCCCCATCTTTTCAAAAAATCATCTTGGGAAAATTATACACATTTTGTCAAAAAATACAACACAACCTAAGGGGTGTCAAACTACATCACTATCCCCTTATATCTTTCATGTTTCCCATCGATAGTGGCGTAACCTACTCCATTATGGAATACTCAACAGATATACAATGATATTAC
Source organism: Viscum album (assembly GCA_963277665.1). Taxonomy (NCBI): domain Eukaryota; kingdom Viridiplantae; phylum Streptophyta; class Magnoliopsida; order Santalales; family Viscaceae; genus Viscum; species Viscum album. Next base: position 982,856,335 of record OY728126.1, read on the forward strand.
TCCAACGCTTTTGTTGTGTATGTATTGAATGAAATTGGATTTCATTTGAACAAAAATCCTTTATTAACGATCATGTTATTCATTATTGGTATTTACATATCAATATGAATATTCTTTGTTAATTTTTGATTATGGAGTTATGTATCATTTATCATGTACAGTTGAAACATTGATCACATATATATAAGAAGTTGTTATATCTCACTCGGCAATGAGTTCAACATCAGCTTCAGGTAAGGATTCTTCCATTTTTATGCTTTGGCTCAATTTTAATTAGGGTTTTTGTGATTTTTGGGTTCCCTATCTTTTTACAGTGCGTTTTGGATCTTATTGAGGACAGTGAAGCACCACCTGACTGGGATATCCTCTCAACCTATGGGCATGAGGCCTTCTAAAAGTTCATCACAATGCCCGACTCCTTGGTTCAGTTTGGGCCAGGTTAGGTTTGCTAAGTTATTTTTTATTGGGTTCATTTTTTTTGGTTTATGTCAATTTTAACAGATTTATTTTGTTCGATTTGGGACTATTCAGGTCAATTAAATTAATTTTAGATCCAATCAGGTATTTTTCATTAGTTTCATTTTTTTCATGCTCAATTATGCTTTATTGAAGTCAGTTTTGATTGGTCTGAGTAAGTTTGGTTACATTATTTTCAGTTTGGTTCAGTTTTATCTTTTTCAAAACCATTTGGTTTGGTTCCACTTTACTCAAATTGGCTTGATGATGTTTGATTTAGTTCTAGTCATATTAGTATGTTTTTTATTAGTGTAGTTAATTTGACTGGAATTTTTTTTATTATACCATATATTAGCATGTTTTTGGTATTCGCAATTCAATTGCCCCACCTCCTCCCACTCCCTTCGCTCTGGGCTGGAAGCTGCTGCCCCATGGATGTCGCTGGACCGGGCCAACACACCGCGGTCACGCCGTGGTAATGCCGTGATTTAGCCATGCTCAAGCAACATCTAGACCACACCACCCCCCTTCCACCTTCATTTCATCCCACTGCCACCAACATTCCAGCTCTCAATATCCCCCCCTTCCACCTTCGAATCATCTCGCACCATCCCCCCAGCACCTGCAACCATACCCCTTCCACCAACATTCCAGCCTCCTCCTGCTCCCTTCACTCCTGGCCAGAACATGCTGCCCCGCAGATGTCGCAGGACTAGGCCAACACGCCGCGGTCATGCCGCGGTCACACCACGATCACGCCGCGGTCACGCCATGGTAATGCCATGATTTGGCCCTACTCTAGCCACACCTAGCCCACACCAGCCCCCTACCACCTTCATTTGTATTCTCCTTGGACAAATCTTCCATTATGTTATTTCTTGCCTCTATTTTCACATACAAGAAATGCTTTTTGGCATGAATCTATGTTTTTATCCTTCTTCCATGATAGAAGAATTGATCCTTTTATATTTAGCACTTGGCATAGACTTATTAGGTTTATTACCCAAGGATGTATGATCTTCCTTCCTTAAAAACTTCTTGAGAATAGTGTTTCCAACTTCATTTTTTTTAAATTTACCAAAGGAAGTTTTCTTCCATTTTTCATCATCAGTGGTCTTCATTATCCATTTGTTTTTAACACATTCTTTGATGAGCATGCTCCATTATAGTGACCACACTCAATAAAAATACAATAGCGATCTTAAATCAAGAAGTCACCCAAGTTGAATCATTACATTTTTTAGGAAAATAAGAGTAGCTACCACACAAACTAATGATGATAATATTACTAAAAAAAGACTCATAATCGTGTCAAAATAACTTTAATTGATCCACTAATTTTTTCACTATAATATCATGGAGGAATGTGACAGACTATCCTGATAAATCCATTGTTACTCATGCATATTTATCTATTACCCATGGTTTAAAAACAAATTTTGTACAAACATGGGTGTGATTAAATAATGAGAATCCATCCATATCATCCAATTTGGCTATGAGCATGAATAAAATACGTGGATCTCTAAAGAAATCTCAAGATCATATTGTTGTTGTCCAAAAATACAAAGCAAGAAAAACTAGATATACTACATACAATAGAAAGAGAAGGTGATTTATTTGTCAATAATAGTGATATTAGACATTTGGACAGAAGTATAGTGAATGTTGGCATAATAACTTCATGACTGATTGAAGTGAAGAGGATATGAAATACAGATGAACTGCCTACATTATGGAAGAATAGTCTAGATCATGGACCATTGAAAATTGGCCATTAACGTCATGGCCGATGGAAGTGATCTAAAGTAACAAATGGAATCAATTCATGAAAGGAAACGTAGAATTCATTTAATTAAAGATATCCTAGAAGAAGAAGAGTAATACTGACTTCTAAATAATGGTATTCTAAATAATACCAAAGAAATCCTATAAGAAGAAGAGTAATACTGGTGCAAGAGGGGGGATGAGGGCTGGGGGGAGTGGTGTAGAGGGGCTGGGGGAGTGCAGGTGGGGGGGGTGCTGGGAGGTGCAGGTGGGGGCGCTGGGGGGAGTGGTTCTAGGGGGGCTGTGGGGGTGCAGGTGGGGGGTACTGGGGGTGCTAGGGGGTGCATGTGGGTGGGGTTCTGAGGTCTGGGGAGGGTTTGGGGGGAGTGGTGTAGTGGGGTGGGGGTTTTTTTGGGTGGGGTGGGGGAGTGGTGGGGTGGGGTGGGGGTGTGTAGGGGGGGAAGTGGGGGGGAGTGGTTCAGGGGGAAGTGGGTGGTGTGGGGGTGTCGTGGGGCTGGGGGGAGTGGTACAGTGGGACTAGTGCTGGCTGGGGGCAGTGGGGTGGGCATGTTTTGGGGTGGGGAGGTGGGGGGGGGACTGGTGCTGGCTGGGGGGTAGTGGGGGTGCAGGTGGGGGTGGGGAATGCTTCATGGATGTGTTATTTCTATTGTTTATGCATGTACTGATGCAATGATTATTGATATTATGATTAACAATGTGTGTGTTTGTAGTTGTTTTGTGTTGACATGACCACCATAAATAGATATGAAAAATGCATACATGTGTAAGTGTAAAGGGGTATATGCAAGTATAAACATATATCTAAGGACCCCCTTGTGCATATTTGGCCATGAAAATATGTACATAGGGGCTAGGTGTCCTTATATATATGTGAAGTTGCATATGTGTGCAAGCAAAAAAAAGGAATATTCGAGTTGTCATCAAAAGCAGCGCCTTGAGGTTGAGGTAATTTTCCTCTGCTAACCCTTTAATTTGAATTCTATAATTTCTTGAGTATTTTAAAAACCTTTTTTCATTATTATATAATGTTTATATGCTATTAAAATTGGTTGTGGATCTTTATAATGATTTTTTTACCTATTTTACATTATTTCCCTAAGCCTTCAACGTGGACTAGTAGAAATTTTTAGCCAACTCAATTGTAGAAAATGAAATTTCCTTCACTTTAGAGATGACAGTGTCCTCATTTTGAGAAAACATCAACCGATCATTCTCATAAAAATCTAAAACTAAAAGAAAATATGTCTTTTCATTTCATCAAACACAAACAACCGGCTTTGAAAACTTGATACTTTCTTCAGTCTCATCATTGTGAAACACTTGACCCAGAAAAAGAAATAATTTAACCTATTAAAAAAATCCACCTAGGCATAATTCACGGTGTGACCAGGGGTTTCACACCACGAATCCCTACCCCTGGGAATTTCATGGCTCGAACTGAGGTTCATATCCAGAAATGTTCTAGATAGGGGGTTCACCCCTCAACTAAACATAATGGTGCTCCTAACCATATGAATTTTCAAATGATAATGATCTTCCAACGGTCTATCAACCTGGTAATTGGATTTTTAAAAATGATGTCAATGAGGTTTTCAACTCACTGTATCCATCCCCATGAAAAACACCAGTCTGTTCTCCTATAGATTAATTTTCCTAAAATTTCTTTGTTTCACTCGCTGGTGTGCTATCGCATCTCTCAATCAATATTAAATGATTCCCTAAGTTCATATTAAACCCAAGATCCACCAATGTATTGAACACAATCTTGAAGTATATCATCCAATATATGTATCATCTACTCTTAGTGTCTTTCTATATATTTATGGCACGTTGTGCTCGATATTAGATGATTTCCTAAGGTCATATTAAACCCTTTCCAAAAATCATGGCATAATATGTGCATCTCTCTCTGATATAATTCTTAAGGGAGCTCCATGATAGTATTAGTCTTCACAGATATAAAACATTCCTATATTTTCTACTAGGTCCATGGCCACCAAAACAAACACCCAAATTCATCACCCATATTTCTCTCTCTAGGATTTAGAAACCATAGAGGTATGGCAGTCTCTCATCAACTATTCACCAAATGATTCAAGTACTATAACTCTTATAAAATTGTAACACATCATAATCAAACACTGAACACTCAAGTGTCAGTTTACCACTTTCTAGTTGTTCCCTCATCACAATAAACATAGGGTTGAATTCTATACTAACCTTCCCCCAGCCTATATGAGATGATATGGTAACTAATGGGGAAAAATCAATTGATTCCTGGTCATTAGAATCATCCATCCTCCAATTAGCGTACATGATCATAATGTGTTATTGTTCTTCAAAAGGCTTTTAACCAGGTTCCAAGGGGGAGGGGCAAGGGGCATGGGGGTGTGTTGGGTTCTTTTGCAAGGGTCAGGGGTAGGGTATAGGGGGGTGTGCTGGGGGGTGGTGTGCAGTGGGCTGGGGGGTGCAGTGGGTATGTGAAGGGTGGGACAGGGGGCGAAGTGCAGTGGGCTGGGGGGGGAGTGCAATGGGCTGGGGGAGGGGAAGTGCAGGGGGGCAGGGGGGTGTGCAGTGGGCTGGGGGGAGTGCAGTGGGCAGGGGGTGTGTGCAGGGGGGGACAGGGTGAGGGGGCAGGGGTGGTTTGCTGGGGGCAGGGGGTAGGGGTGGTTTTTTGGGGGCAGGGGGTGTGCAGTTGGCTGGGGGGGAAGTGCAGCGGGCATGGGGAAGTGCAGGGGGCAGGGGGTGTACTGGGGGCAGGGTGTGTGTGCAAGGGGGGTGCAGTGGGCTCGGGGGGAGGTGCAGTGGGAAGGGGGTGTGTGCAGGGGGACATGGTGAGGGGGCAGGGGTGGTTTGCTGGGGGTAGGGGCAGGGGTGTGTGCAGTGGGCTGGGGGGGAAGTGCAGTGGGCAGGGGGAGTGTAGGGGGTCGTGCTGGGGAAGGTGGTAGGGGGCAGGGGGTGTGCTGGGGAAGGGGGCAGGGAGGGGGCTGTTTTTTTATGGAATGGGGGACATATAGACATGGTTTTAAATAGTGGATATAGGGATATAACCAAGGTTTAAAGCCATAGAAAAAGGCTTATATCCATGGTTTTAAACTATGGCTATATATATTTCCTGGCTTAGGATTCTTCCACGGTTTGAAAACCGTGGCTATAGGGTGTTTCCACAATTCAAACCATGGCTATAGGTATATAGCCACGGTTCAAACTGTGTCTATAGTATATATCCATGGTTCAAACCATGGCTATAGGGCTATAACCATGGTTTCAAGCTGTGGCTATAGGTTTTTCCCTATAGCCACGCCAATACCATCCATGGTTTATGAAATTGTGGCTATAACCTATAGTCACGGTTTTTGGGCCTATAGACACGGTTCCAAACCGTGGCTATAGCCTTATTTTGTAGCAGTGGTAGAATAAGAATGTGTCCATCCATGCATTCCAACAGGGTTGGCATGCATGGATGCACACATTCTTATTCTATGCACAAACATTTCAATTTTTGAAGAGAATTTCTTATGCTCAAGTAAAGAAACAGTAGAAGCATTAAAATTATGAATTTCAGTATTGATGAAATATATTTTTACTTGAGCACCCAGGCCTTGAGATTTCTTGATGAGGATTGGGATCATTGAACTTGTTGACACCTGGATTTGTTTCTATGTAGCTCAGCTCCTTCCATTTGAGAATAAGATCATTCACAAAAGTTTTTAGAGTGTGATCTCAGATAGAATCCATTTGGTTGATTTGAAGAGAACACTACAGGGAGAGTTAATAGATCATGTGATTGGATTTTAGCCCCCCTTAGAACACTAGAGAAATCTTACAGGGATAGTTCATACATGGAACAACTTGAGGTGGACCTCGTACACATACCTACTGGCGTTGGGGATAAGGAAATGTTTCATTTGAGGAGATTCCGCTTATAGGGCCAGGTCTAGAATGCGATCAGAGAAGTATTGAGCCTCTTTTATATGTGATAACACACTATAGGGTGCTCCTAGGGAAGGTTTCCACTTACCAGAGGAACTTGGGCCTCGAGGAGGAAAGGAATGAAGAGGGGGGATACCAGCAACAACGTTACCTCCGGATTTCCTAATAAGATCTCCAAAATGATAGGAGTTACCATCATGAAAGGATAATAATACCAGTGGCTTAAAAGGCACCAGTTTCAGAAAATATACTATTTTTATAGTAGGTAGACTTGAGGTAAGATTAACAGGCCTTTGATCCAATATACCACCCTGTAAGGGGACATTCAAGTCATCTAACATCATAAAATCCTACACCTTCTTCACCTGACTTGAGATAGGTGTTCTAAAGCCTTACGGAGAGGTGGGAAATCATGCACTTGGAAACTCTTGCTTGTGGGTACCCTGCTCGCCCTGAAGATGCTTCCAGAAAACTGTTAACGAATTTCCTTGCAAATGACAAAACGAGCAGAATCTGAGAGCCGAGGGGTAAAGGAGGGCTTGAAACCAATCGAACAAATCCTACACGTGAATATTGAACCAATTACAGATAGGTATAGATATTTCTATTTACAAATAGATCCTAGAATCTAAGGATTCTTCAAGATGAAGGTTCTTCTCTTCCTCACATAGAAATCCTCAAAAACAAGCATTAATGGCTCTCAGGAAGGAGTCGTTCTGGAATGAAAGTAGAAGACTTGGAATTTTGATCCCCACCACCGCTCGTGGGGAGTCCCACCCTTGATGTACCTTCATTTCCCACCCCATGAGATTAAAACACCATTTACCCATAGATCTAGGGTCCTTTCCCCATGCCTAGAAAAATTCCTCCTCCGATGCCAGAACCACATAGACATATTTTCGATTCAAAATCAAGATATGATTCAGGGCCTCCAACCCCCAAGTATAAACAAAGCTTTGAAAGATTGAGAGTGGAGGTTTTTCTTCTCAAAACCTCTCCACCAGTTTCCACTTGAGGCATTCATAAGCTTCGACAAAATCTAATGCAAGAACGCCCATCACCAGGAAATTTTGTTCCTTCACTATAGTAGGTAGATCCATGTGAACCTCCGGGAAGCAAGGGGACAGGGATCCCTTAGAAGGACGGAGAAGTTCAAACTTTAAGGAAGGATTGGGGATCCATTATTATTTCTTATTACCTCATATCCCCTCCCAGTCATTTATATATTGACGTTATAAAGGTGATGAGGGTGTTTGACAACATATATTTGGAAGGTAAGCCCCCCCCCCCTATAGTTTTAATGGATTTGTATTAGAAATTTGGTGCTTTGGGAGGGTCAAAGAAGAACTATTTCTCTTGATTGGGCATCATTGGTTTTTGGGTTGGGAGACTTGCATGATTAGGCATCTAAAATCTCATCTATGTAACATAACCATGAAACTGAGTTTGAGTTGTGTAATTTGACTTTTAAAACACTACTTAAACTTCTATCATGCTCATTAATGCCCTATTTTAGACTTGTATGATCATAGGGTTCCTTAGGAATGATTTTAGGTATTACCCACCATAGAAATATGCAATTACATCTAGGATTAATTATATCAACACTATATTAGAGATTAGGCATCTAAAATCTCATCTGTTCATAGATCGCTCTCCCCCCACTCTCTTGATTGATCTATCAAGCTATGTGTATATAGAGTGATTAAGTCATGGAATGTCAAATCTAGTGTGATATAATTATTGATCTCAAATAATTAATGGAATAATCCTAATATTGTGTTTTTTATAGGTTTCAATAAATTGTATCATGAAAATTGAAGCATGATTTAAGGCTTCATGGATTTTTGGATGCTTTTCATCTAAGGTAAGAATGACTTATTCATTTATTGGTGGATTATGATGATACTTTTTATTGAAAATTACATTTAAAATAATCATATATGACTACGCAAGATAAATTAAATGTTTTACTTAGAGAGGAATCGACAATATGAATAAATAGAAACCATATAATAGCATGTCTCATTGTCCAAGATTTTGATCTTCATTAGCAGTGAGTTTGATCAAGTTCCCTGAGTAGAAACCATTGGTTTATTACCTAAAAAGGTATCAAAAAACCATTGGAATCATTTAACTCTTCCGTAGTACCTCTTTATTGTAATAGTGTATTATCACCTCCTCTTTGAAGGTAAATATGGAAAAGAAAATTAGATTGAGTTTCATCAAGCATAGGATCAAGACCTATTTCGAAAATATAGATTTTTGAGACTCATTTTTGTCATGTGAGGGGTGAGAAGCTTCAAAAGGAAAATTCCTTAAGTAATAAAGAATTTAAGGGAACCAAATAGAACCAAGGAACTCATCCAGGTCAACTTGCACACAACCATACTATACACCAAGAGGTTTGCGGCTAGGCCTACACTGGAAAAAAGAAGAATCCACACCTGCGCAAGGTAGTAGTGTGAGGAACCAATGAGATGGACCTATGAGGGTAACTTCTTTCACCTATGGTATTTAAATTTCCTATAAATATGACCCCAGGGCTCTTCATTTAAGACAAATTGAGTATTAGAAGAATCCCTAAAGCTCTGATCATCCTAGTCCTTCTCTCTGGACCGTGAGACTATCATGGTAGCTATCCAAAACCTTGGAGAAGAGATAATTAAGGGGTAAAGTGGAATTAAGGTTCCTCTAATGTTTAAAGCACAAGACACAGTGGTGGGGATCCATTCCCTACCATTTGATAAGCTCTAGTGTAAAGGTCTCTTCCCAAACTATGGACCTATGCGAGACCCTTCTAGAGACACCTAAGGAACACCTTGAAGCCTAGATCAATGCCTCACCCCAAGTGTTCATTCTTAGTTTTGATGTCATTGAGTAGTCACCTCTAGCTCGCATAGGTCTACCCTATGTGAAGCACTTCTAGTTCAGCCATGTCTACCCTACGTGATACCCCTTCATCTCACCCCAGACTACCCTACATGAGAAACGTTGTGGTCACCCATCTTTGACCTACATGATCCATCTTTTAAGCCCCCTTCTCATGATAGTTATGGAAACGTACCCCTCCCTAGGACTCCCACATTGGGGATACCAAATCAAAACCTTCACTAAGGTATCTAGATCTATACAATCATGGAAACAAGACAAACCAACATGTCTCTCATTTGAGTATCCATTCCCTCAATAATAGATTTCATGTAATTTTCCCACCTGATGGGTATGGTCCTTTGGGTATTCACAATTTTGAATCCCCTCAGTAAAGAGGTCCCAAACCTTGGAGGAAATTCCAGGTACCTCCATATTTTAAACACAAGGTCCAGCGACTTTTCCTTCCCTCTTCGTCTCTAAAATAGGGACCTCCCCATTTCAAATAGTGTGGGGAAGTACTTTTCCCCTATGGAAAGGACTAGTGGTTTTACCTTCTCTCATTCTCTCTAAAACTAAGAATAAGGAATCCCTCATCGATTAATCCCTTAGTCTTTCTTGTGGGACTTACATGCATTGGTGCATAATTCCGGACCTCAGGGTTACAAAAAAAAAAGAGGAGATAGGAACATCAAAGACCTTTCTCTCTCTTGTATCCCAAGCCTCATACAAAAACAAATGAATGAGATTTTTTGGTTTTCTAGATCATTCACTTATTATTGTTTCTCACACCAAGTATGAATTACATACGATTAAAGGTTATTGGTGATCATGAATTCATACCAATCAAATGAAAGTCTCTATAGAGAATTCTTTTCCAGGTTTTCCTATCACCTTCTCATAGGTACTCCAAAGGTGTGTGTCCTCAAATCCATGTATCCATCTCAAAGTGAAATATCCCCTGAAAAAAACCTTCAGAGGTCCCCTATAGGTGTGGGTATTCAAATCCATTTATCTATCTAAAAGGGCCATATCCTCTATGAGACAAACCTTCATGGGCCTTCTATTCAATTTAAACCCCAAACCAACTGAACTATATGGTCATTTATTGTCTTCCAAATGGTATGTGTAGGAATCCTTCCTGAGGTTCAAACCCAACACCAAAAACTAATCCTAATCCCATCTAGGATATATTCCCATTAGGTTCATGTCCACCTGGGAGGTCAAATACCTTCCAGGTCCCTTGGGATGCTTTGGCATAAGTCTCACACCAACCATGATTAGGAAACTTTTTCCTAGAAATTCTTGTTGTATGATGTTAAATTGCATGATTTGGTCCTTGTCACATAACCTTAAAAGGTATGATGTGTCCCATTAAGTGACATTGAACTACGTGGATTCTAATTTATTTCACAAGAATATGTAGGAATCCCATTTAATGGGCCCGGTTCCAATATTAAAAAAACTCCCCATCTTCCTGGATGATGATAAAATCCAGAGCACCCACTATGAGGCTTAAAAACATCATCATTATAATAAATGATAGAAGAATCTCTAATCCATTTACAAAAGGGTACCATCGATGGAGAACCACAGATAGATATAGATATCTATATCAATGAAGAACATCATATATATAAATGATTATATATCCCACACATGATAATGATTGATTATTAATATAAGGGTGATTTTTGTTATATTTGGTATTTAATAATGGATTCATGAACATATCTTAAATATATTATAGAGTCTTGGATTAGGAAATAATTTCCCTAAAAAGGTGTGATGAGCCTGACCTCCAATTATCATGACCAGTGTGTGTCCCAAAGCATTATTCGAAACATCCCCAAATAACCACATTCCTTTAGAAAGTAGTTTCTTGAACCATATTGAATAAGGGAACCATTGGGTGTTTCCAGTTCCATAAAAAACTCATTGGAAACCACCTATAATGGACATGGACATATGTGTCTGGTGTGAATGGTCATGCTAGCACCACAAAAATATACCATTCAAACCCCAAATGGTTTTTGGGAACAAAACAAAAATGGTGAAATAGATATTAATCCTTAACCAAATAACTATGTCACCCATATGTCAAGCCCCTTTCATGCTCTAAAAATTTTATAGCGAGCCAAACATGGATATAAAATAGTCGATTACGCATTTGTTCACTTATTGAGATGTTGTTTTGATGGGTCTTTCTTGTTTTAGTTTTTTATATGTTTCCAGAAACTTCTTACCAGAACTCCCTTCAATACAAATGGTGTCTTACCAATTCTGGTAGACACATGCTTTGGATACTGCACAAGAAAGGTCCTCGTCTAAATAAATGTCACCATCACCCACCCAACATCTTCAATGTGGGGTCTCAAATATAAAGATTTGGGAGTACCACATCAATGGTAATATCTCAACTCTGGAGGTACATGATATTCCCTCGAGCTCATGAAGCCCCACCAACTATCTACTCAACAATAGCTAGTGGATAGGAAGAATATGATGCCAATTTTCATATAAAACTGTTTCGAGGGCCTATCCTCGAAATACATCAATAGGAACCTCCCTTATCTTATAGGGGTAGATCAAGATGCAAATAATTGCCTCATCTAAACAACATAAGAGTCCCACCAAAGGGATCCTTATAAAAGCCACTACTTCCAATGTCGCATGACAACCAACCCTGAATATGATGAGGGTGTTTCCCTTAGAATTTTAACCCAGGTCAATCTGACTTGGGCACTTAGGACAACCCATAGAGGGAAGAACTCAGATAACATGAAACAACGCCACACCTATACTCCCACCAAATAATCTTACCGAACAAACATGGTGGTAGAGTGTGAGTAGGTATACATACCTATTCACATATACCAAGCCTACCAACACAGTTTGAAAGAATTCAGGGAAACCTGCCAACCAAATACAGAAGAAACCCCCAAGTAGAATCACACACCTGCCTGCATCTTTTAAGCCTGCAAGTATTGTCTATAAAAATCCAAAGAAACCAGCCATGAGATCCAGTAAAGAATAGGGGGAACACCCACATCTCTACCCTTTCACCTGATTAATATCAATATATAGTTATAATAAATAGAGGAAAAGAGCATACACACACACCTTCTCCAACCATGGAATGGGAATATATCCTCATTCTAGTTGCTGATGTCACCCATAATATCCTAACAATGGTGAACAGGTAGATGTAAATTCCTTCCAAAATCCTAAACACATTCCAAGATATAATAATGACAATGATAGTGGTTGAGGGGCATACACACAACTTCATCCCCACAGTTGGGGTGAATCCTCAACATAATAAGAGGGTCATGCTAAAGTACGAACAACCCCCAAATCCCATCCAAGAGGGTCATGGGACAAATAACATGATAAAAAAGAAAAAATAATTGGGTCCACACCCCCTTTCCAACTTGAGGTCATCATTCAACCCTAGTGTCCACTCCAGTGAAGGTACATATCCCCTATAATATTCCATAGACCTATCAGAAAATTTTGGTATCTACATGGGAGATAAGAAAATAATATTTTTAATATAAAATCCTCTACCCACAACAAGTAGCCCCAGTCACCTACAAGATAAAATCCAAAAAGTATACTCACAAAATGCAATTGGAAAACAAGACTTCGTTTGATGATCCCAAAATTCTTAATGTTGGAGTTCTTGAATCCCTCAAAAATTTATCAATTATGGCTTGGGATCCTACTCATCTATTAGAAAATTAATTAAATAGTAGATTCAGTTTTTAAGTCCCTCCACACAATTTTTTCCCAGTATTTCTAGAGGTCCTCTCTGGACAACTTACCATGAAGGCTTACTTCATGTCTAGAATCTAATTGATCAAGAGATCATGTATCCTGATTAGTTCCATGAAATCCCTCCGCATGATAAGAAGGTCAAACTTCAAGGAATTCCTCCCCGGGTAATACACTGTAGAAATTTCCCTTACAACTAGTCATCAAGTTATAATTGTATTCCTCCACATGATGGAATTCACTGTGAAGGTCCTACCTATGGAAACATTTAATTTATTCAAAGATGTCTTCAACTTGTCAAATAAACTATGATAAATCACTCCTATAATGAGGAACTTAGGGAAATAAGGGAAGTCATTCTCAATACCTCATCCTTGACAAGTGACATATATTATCAATTGGAAGATAGGACAAGGTAATGGTTATTCTTAAAACCACACTTGGATCACTTTCCTTATATTATAATGGAGGAAATACCTAATGACTATGATGTTTAAAATAAATCTCTATGGAAACATCCACTTTGGTCAAATTAGGTTAAGGAACCTCTTGAAAAATACAAAGATTAAATATTTCTAATGAGGAGACAGATCGTGAAAGAAAATATACCAATCATGTTCTGGACTTTAGACACTCTCCAATACTTTATTCCAGAGGAATTTTCTAAATGTTGTATGCATGAAATATTTATAAATATATAGTCCATACTTATCACCAAAAAATTATTTCCTTACGATTAATATACAAGCCACATCAAGTTAATATAAGGGATACATCATTAAATATACTTGGTAGACCTCCTTACTACAGGGCACCTAAAATTGGGAAAATACTAAGGCTCCCTTCAACACACAGTTCTCGATCCATTAAAATATTTTTTCTACTGATCATTGATTCCCCATCCAATTGTCATATCTGAGGATAGGTTTGACACAGGATGTTTCATTTCACCTCGCTCCCTGGTCAACAAAGACCATCAAAGGTGACATAATGTAATTTCATAGCCTCAGGATGGCTTCAAGAAATAGGCTCCACTCATGAAGGATGGTTCACTTAGAAAGAATATACCCAACATAAGTCGCATAAATATCATGAAATAAGAGAGTGACCTATCAAAAGACTCATGCATAAAGAAAATTAAAATATTGAGAAATCCCCCCATTTATGAGAAGCCAATAATCAAGCATCACCGATATCATTGGAAGAAAGTGAATTAGGTTAAAATCATACAATTCACCCAGACCATGTTTGATAAAAGATCTATAAAATCAAGATAGAAATGGTGGTAGTAGAATCCACAAGAATCCAAATGCAACCCCAGCCTATAGGGATGGGGGATTTTTTAACACAACCTTTGAGATCGACAAGCCAGGCTCGAATAGTTTTGAAAAATGAATAGGATTAGCCCCATCCCACAGGTATGGGGGTTTTAATCATAACCTACTACTCAATAGAAGTCAGTATTTTTTCATTTATGGGGAGATACATAGAATTAATCTCCTCAGTTTTTCATATCCCATGGCCTTACATTTTCATTTGGAAAACACATGATTTTTTTTAGATATTCCCTTCAAATCACTCTTCATTGGATGATTCTAGGAGAACCATTGAAGAAGAGGTTGAGGCATCATGGAATAGAAAAATTAATGTCTCAAGGGTATGGGTTTTCTTGGAAATAATGATTCATTCAGAAGATATTACTAATATACTTGACCATCTTCTTTTTTATATATTGATTAAATTCCTACAATGTGTTACACATCAGTGAATTTCATTTGAAATACCCCTGAATTTTATATAACACATGATGTTGATATAAAGGAAGAATATGAGAGTGTTTCTATTTTAAATACAGTCTACACTTAAATGAACTAATAGGGTGTGTATACTATAAATCATAGGATTTTACAAAATTTGGTAAATCCTTTGAATGCTACACTACCTCCCCATCTATGGGAATCATTCAAAGAAAATTGTAAAGATATGGATCAATACCATATGTTTATCAAGGGTTTAGAACCCCTATAAATTTAGAAAATATTTTCTCATTAGGAGGAAGAGATGAAGTAGTTGAGAAAACTCAAAGCATAACTACTCTTAGGGAACATTCCTACTCATTACATTCTGGATTCATAGTCTCACCGAGTGATCCAAACTGACGTACCTCAATAAGGAGGGATCATCATAGTGACTTAAATACATCCAGAACATTCTATCAATGTGGGGTACCAACAGCCAATATATTTGGATTCCACAATAGTAATAGACCAAGAGTTTTCTCTATTAGTTTCATGATCAGAGGAGGGTCAGACACATCTTCATAGGCTAGCCCCTGTAGGTTACCCATGAAGATCACCAAAAAATCCACCAAATATGGCCCTACCTTTTTCTACCCCATTTCATGCTCATGTTCATCTAGACATACCTCAAGGGATCATAAATACAAAATATTCATTGGAAAGTCAATTAAAATCTATGGAAGAATGGAATGCACCAGTTCAACTAGAATGGAATCCTTTCCCTTAATGGGTTGATCCAACCCCTCCCCACTAAATATTAGGAACCATACATTTCAAATATTCAATGAATCAAGGAACCCAAAGAAGAATTTGACACATTTTGTGTCCTGATATGATACCATGATAAGAAATCCTTCATAACCAGAAGCAGTGAAACTCAGGTTCTTTTTTTACACACTGCAAGGGACATCCTTTGTATAGAACACCATTTTCCTAGCTCAGTCAATCATGGGATGTAAAAATCTCAGTCGGAAGTTTCTTTTTAAATTCATCACAATTATGAAAAAGAAAATAGTTATCAACCTCTCAAACTAAAAAAATTGGGAGAATAATAGGGTTATAGATTTCATTACTCATTATAAGGGGTTGACCTACTCCCTAAACCTACAGCTTCCACAAGAAGATTTTTTGTCCATCTGTATATAGAATCTTTGTGATGATTTGTGAACACTTCTCAATCCTGTGAAATATATTGGTGGGTTTTAGGATATTTTTATAGTTTCTCAATTATTATAATACTACATCTAAAAACCAAGGCCTAGTCCCTAGTAATTCCATTATATCAAGGGAAGATAATAGGGAAAGTAGAGGTTTCCAAAGTCCCGCATAATCCAGCTCCTCTATTAGCTCCAACTCCAAAGTTTGTTCCAAATTGCATGACACTCCCTTCTAAGCATTAAAAAAATTCCCACCTCATCAGGATGATAAAAAATAGTAGACATGAAATTAGTTTAAGGAAGTAAATAAAAAATTTTATTCATTCTATGATGATAAAGTCCTTGGCTACTTCATTGAAGGTTTGGAGAACAACTTGATCAAGTTTCAAAATCTCATGTGACTCGATCAGGCTAGTATCGATAATCAAATGAACTATTACCCATTTCATTGTACATTATGGAACACCATCTAAGATTTTGTTTTCAAAGTAATTCTACAAAAAAATGGTGTACTCTGGACAAGTGATGTTGGGAAGCTAACCATCTAGGTATTGTGTGTTTCTGCCACTAATCTGGAGGAAGAGGGTGAATAAAAAAAAGTTACCAAAAAGAATACATAGTAGTTCAGTGATTGGGTGAATAGAAAAACAATTAACTAGACTCATTCTATCCTACAACAATAGTTGAAACAACCAACTATGACCCCAGCTGCTTCTATTGTGGAAACACCAACTTTGTCGACATCGTAGTTCTCAAAACGCTAGTCATCTAAAAAATAGCATAGTTGGAAGGGTGGGAAAAAATCCCAAATGGATGAACTCATACCAAGTCCCAAGTTATCTTAGACCCTCTCATAATTTATTCCTTAAGTCCCAAAATAATGGTCACCACCCCACTAAACCATTCTATAGGAGTTGACCCACCCGACGAAGCCCTCATCGGACAAGGAATTAATCTTTTGTCTCCTTTACATCATTCACATAATGGGTACTTTCTATGATTATGAATATGTAAATAGACCTTATTTCATTGCATCTAATTGGGTAATCAAGGTAACAGTCCATAGTGGTCTAGGATATAGAAAATGACATGGTCATAGTGGAAATCAACACCATGTCCATGTCACTACTTAGACCATCTATGCTATTGAAAATTGTGGGAGATCCCTCCAGTGGGCCCAACAGAGGAAGGAAAGTTCCCCCACAAAAACCCAGTGTCACCCTAGCCTAATCATCATGGATGATATACCATAGGTTATGAAATCTCCCAACTAAACTTAGCAAGAAGGAAGATCAATCTAGTATAACCCACTAAGGGTAAGAGCCCTTTTAACCCCTATTAAAAGGGTAAATCCACCTACATCAAGTACATTATCTCCTATAGTGGCTATAAAAGAGAAGCCTCAAACTATAAAGTGAAGAGAATTATCATAGAAGTACGAAATTATAAAGTAATTGGCCCTAGTTTTGACCAAGTTTTATATCCTAGATGATCTCATTTTATCAAAATACCACTATGAAGCACTCATAGGGGCTTTGTTGAGTCCTAAAGTTTTTGAAGTTGAGGTTGTTGTTGCTGAAATATATAATGTAGGGATCAATCCCATATAATTCCATAGGATCATATATTTCATAGATAAAGATAAACATTTCATTATACAAGGATACATCCGACCCATGTATGTGATTGTCCAGATAATTGATGTTGATATCTGATGGAATTTCATTGATAATGTCTCATAAGTAAACCTTATTATAGAATAACAACTTCAAATATTGAGTTAAAATGAGGCCCACTTGTCCCGTTCCACTCTAATGCTTCTGGGTTATGAAAAAAGGGAAAAAATACTCTCAGAAAAATCATGCTCAGGGCCCATCTTAGGGACCTCATATCAGATATAGAATTTCTAGTTGTTCGGTAAGACATGACCTTCAACATTCTGGTAGGAAGGCCTTGGATTAATCATCATGCAACAATCCCCTCTTCATACCATCAATGCCTCAAATAATGTATTTATGTAAAAATTGGTATGTTTCCTGATGATAAATACCGATTTCAATCTTTTGAATCGCAATATATCATTGTAGTATTCTACCATAGAAAAGAGAAACAAGTTGTGGATGAAAGTGTCACTCTGTTCACTACCCCGAATGGTCTGTAAGTGACCCAGTTAATCCCCTCAAGCATCTCAATTAAGAGAATGTTCCACCCATAAATCATATCAAAGATATGGTTCTAAATCCAGGCACATGTTTTAAAAATTTCATGATATTAGTCATGAAAAAAAATCCAAAGATATTTGAAGAGGTCATTGGCTCTCCAGGTAGTGGTAAAATCTCGGGTTAAAATTCCATCATTTCATCCCTTAATAATTAACATATCTATACCTCATCAATAGATCCTGAATAGGTTTTCATGTCACCAAGAGAGAGTGATGATTCTCATTACATATCCCTCATCTCCCCTTTGGATATTTAAAGAAACTCAACATAATTAGTTGGGTCAGAATGAGATAACTCACCTTTAGAATGTCAAAATGTTGAATCCTACCCTAATTTATCTACATCAATTATTTATCTTAAATTTAAGGCAGACGAAAATGAGTAAGATCAAGATGAACATGAAGAGGTCCTAATGGATTCCCCTCCGGTATTCAAGGATGGTTTCTCTTCTACTATTGATGAACTGAGACAAATAAATTAGAATATATAAGAGAACCCTTGAACCATGTTTATTAGTGAGGCCATGTCTTATAAATAACAATAGGTATATACCAACTTCCTAAAGATACATTGATATTTTTTCAATAATTTTAAAAAATATTTCAGGACTAAATATCGAGGTGTCCACTCACCACCTAGGCTTGACAGAAAACGATCAGGGATACAAACAGGTATCTAGAATAACATACCTGAGACACACAGCCAAAATTAAGGTTGAATTTGAAAATACTATCAAGGAAAATTTCATTCAAGAAGTATAGTATCTGAAATATCTAGCCAATATAGTCCCATTAAGAAAAAAATGGGAAAATCAGGGTCTGCATCGATTTTTGAGATCTCAACCAGCACTGTCTGAAAGATGATATTACAGTTCCAATCATGAAGCTACTAATTGATTCAATGGATACATGTTAATCACTCACTTTCACAGATGGATTTTCAGGGTATAATAAAATCTGAATGGCCCTAGAATATGAATAATCCATCGCCTTTAGTGCTGCTTAGGGAGTATTATTCTACTGATTGATGCCTTTTGTCTTGAAGAACACTAGTGCTACATATCAACTTTCTATGCACTCATTTTCAAACCCTTTTTGGGAATGTTTTTATATTGTTTCATTGATAATCTAGTGGTTAATACTCAATAGGGTTCTAACCACCTGGATAATCTTGATATCATCTTCAATAAACTGCAATAGCGTAGTCTGGATATGAACCCCTTGAAATGTGATTTCAGAGTGACCTCGAGGAAGTTTCTTGGATTCATGGAATTCCATCACATCATCGAAGTTGATCTTAATAAGACAAAGGATATAAATAATATGTATCATCCTATAAACCTCAAATAGTTTAGGGGGTTACAAGGACACCTATCCTATATTCAGTGATTTATAGAAAACCTCATAGGAAATTGTTTTCCCTTCACGGGGTTAATGTAAAAGGGGTCACATATCATTGTACTAACAACTGTCAAGAATAATTTAATAGTATCAAGAAATATATTTGGATTCCACCAGTTTGGATGCCTCCTGTTGAAGGAAAACCACTCATTTCGCATGTGATTACCCTAAAGATATCATTGGTTTCTTTCCTCACACAAAATAATAATGTTGGGAAAGGGAAAAGTATGTATTATCTCATTCAAACCATGATTGATATCGAGACTCATTATTCAAATAACGAGAAGAGATTTCTAGAATTAATCTTTGTGGTTTATAAGCTGAGGAACTAGTTACAGCACCATGAGTTCCATTTAGTCTCTTGCAACAACCCGCTCAAATACATCCAAATAATTCATATTCTTACTAGTTTTTTAGCATGGTTAGATGTTATCTTATAGTAGTTTTATATTATATTTGTGCCTTAAAAAGTGGTAAAGGTCCATGAATTAGAAGGCTTCCTTACAGAGCATCCATCTAATGAACCAATGTGATTGAATATCAAATTTCAAGATGAAGAGATCTTCATTATTAAAATGGTCTCCCATATATGGGAGATCTATTTTTATGGAACACCTAGAATCCCAATAGGGAATAGTATGGATGACCCCAAGCTCAACAAATTTGGGTTGGGATTCATTATCATCTCTCCATAAAAGGAAGTTTTTTCCTTACTCCTTTCTATTTTTAGAAGGCTGAACAAACAATGAGGTGCAATATTAGGCCCTCATCACTGGGCTAGAAATGGAAGTTCAAATTCCAATGGACTACTTGATTGTAAAAATAAATTGATATTTTGTAATAATAAAGATCAATGGTGATTATGCTATCATAACACAAGATTTAATACCTGTGATTGACTATGTATGTAGACTAGTGGTAGAATTCCCCTTAGATCCAGCATTGACTCGCATTACACGATCACAAAATACCCAAAAAAATTCCTTGTAAAATGCATCTACGATACTGGAAGATCTAGATCAGGATGAAACAGTCATCAAAATTTCACATAGTCGAATGGTGTTACCTTTTTATCCTATGGACATGGAAGAAATCAGCAAGCTCAATTAAATCCCTAAAATAGAAATTCCTACAATTGTTTGGATAATTCCCATTATTGAATACCTTAACAATAGAGTTCTCTCATCAGATAAATCTATAAAATAGAGAACCCAACAATGAACAACTAATATTACTTGTTATGACACCCTAAATCACTAGAAATTTTTCTATAAACATGGATTTTATGTGTCCTTCTTAGGTTATCATTGGAGAAGAGACTATTTTTATCACGAGAGAAGTGAATATATGAACTTTTAGTGCCCACCAACTAGGGTTCAATATTTTACATCAAATATGAATGCTTAGATGATTCTTGCATTCAATGATGCATGATTGCACAAAATTCACCAAATAGTGTAATTCCTAGAAAGTGCACGCCTACTTTATCCATCGTCCCTCAAAGTTTCTCCACATAGACAGATACTCATGGCCATTTTCCATATAGATAATTTATATCTTTGGGAATTATACTCCAACTACAACCAATATATTCAAACATATCCTCATTAATACTGACTTCTTATCCAAATGGGATAATGTGATGCCCCTTAAATAATTCGGGACCAAATGAATTGTAATATTCATGGAATATAACATAATTACTTGATTTTGTGTCCCTCGTATGATATAGATGGTCAATGGAACAAATTTCTATTATACTGAGTTGGAAATTATATATCATGAGTATAATATCAAATCCAACCATTCATATTGCTATCATGCAACAACTAGTTGATAGGTAGAGGCCTTCAATAAGACCCTATAAAATATAATTTAGTTGATATTGGATAATGATAAAGAATATAGGTATGAAAATCTCATTTTTCCTTATGGGCCTACTAGATTACAACCTAGATGGCCACACGGGTGACCCCGTATTCACTGATATATGTGATAGAATCTATCTGTAAGAACCCATATCTTTTTCTTCAGGTATGTTTTTCAATTCAGGCTGTTTTTGAGGAAAAAGGGAAGAAGAAAATTTTAGGAGTACATGTCGTGTACTTACTTGTACATATCATGTACTCTGACACCGAGTCCAGGACATTTTTGGTTGTCACGGCCACATACATGACCGTGTGACGATGTGGAAGGGCCTCTTAAGGAGGGATATGGTAAAGGCCTATACATGCCATGTATCCTTAGGGAACACACCATGTATTTTTATTTTTATTTGTTATATCGGACCAAGGTCGTGTCTCGTTCATAGAAAGATCTTATTTTGTCTTCATCTCATCCAGGAGTGACTGAAGATCACCGATTCTTCTTCGAGCCCCAACCCGTCGTCCATGATCCGAATCAAACATCTTAGATTGTGTTGGAATCTCCTTAGTGAGTTATTCCTTTTTCTAGAGCCCCATCTCTTGATTTCTCCTCTTAAATGAGTTTTTCAAGGTTGAACGTTTTTTGAAGATTTTGTAGATCTACGATGTTCTAGGTTGAATAAAAGGATGAGATTCAACTATATCGATCGTACAACGTCGATGTAGGTGGTTTGTGCCTTTCTGTAGATTTTATTTGGATTATATGTGAAAAAAGTTCCCAATACCCTAGTTTAGGGTATTACATGTTTTGGAAATTTAACCCTATTAATGCTCGCTATGCCCTATTTGCTTGAGTATGGGTTTTTATTATAAATAGGGTTAATTACCTTTTGATGGATGTGTTTTCCCATGTTTGTTTTGATATCATCCGTTGGTTCTAGACTTGCCTGTTAGACTATTTGTTTTCCATGCCTAGTGCTGTTAGGATGGAGTGATATTATCTGACATGCTTGTGTTATGATTTTTATCTATTTAGCCATGTAATATTTGAGATTTACTTTGGATATTGGATATCATTGGTGAAAAATTTCTTTGTATAGGGTTGTGGGAACCTGGTGTAGTTAGACCATAGGGGGAATGGATGTTGAGGGCTACCCCAGAGTTTCTGTTATACTTTTCATGTTGTGAGACCATTGGGAGATGAATGTGAGTGATCCCTCAGAGTGTTTGTAGTTCCATGATATGAGACCACAGGGGGAATTGGACATTGAGTTCTTCCCCATAGTGTATATAGTTTACAGTTATGAGGCCACACTAGGAATTGATGGGGAGTGCTTCCTCAGAGAGTCTTTGTAAAGCTGAACCAGAGGGGTTAGACTATGAAAACTTTCTAGAGGGTTTCTTGAAATTGTTTCGTTTTTTATTTGATAAATGTAAATGAATATAGTTGAAGTTGTAGAATTGTTTACTTTTTATTACTTTGTTGTTTATTACTTCATTTTACATATTTTCCTATTATATATATTCCTTGACAGTTAGGCACAAATATTTGGGTGGTTTTCTACTGGGATTCATCTCACACCCTGTTTGGGTCATGCTTTTGGGCCTAAACAGATTATATTGTTTCAGGTATAGATAAGGGAAACCGCCCTTTTACTTTTGGTACTTAACTATTGTGGAGCTGGAGAGCTTGAGACCAAGTTGTGGCTTGCAATGCTGCTAGAGTTTATTTGTTTTCTTTGTACATTTTTTTAGTACTGTATTTCATCATTGTGACTTGTTTGGATGTTTTACTAGAAATATGTGACATGCATCCTTTACTTATATAAGCTGCAGTTGTTTATTTACTTCATTCTTCCACTATTTACTTATTGTATATCATTACTATTTTTTCTACTATAATACATTTTTTTCACTATGTTACTCTGCCAATGAGGGAATAGTTTCCCCACTATCACACTCATAGCCCTCACTACTAGTCGATAGCCTCTGGCATTTAGGGAAATGTGCTTGAGGCCATGTGACCAACCGGGTACAGGGCACCTTTGGGAGGCACCCAGAACCAAGATGTTACAAAGTGGTATCAAAGGGATTCTTTTCTTCTTGACTTAATGTTTGGAGCCTATATCCAGAGATAGAAAGGAATATGTAGTTGGTAATAAGTTGTTCCCAAGAGTATCTAACCTGTGCACAGATAAAAGTTAATTTACCTTGATTATTGAAATTTTTCTAGTTTTGAAATTATTACACTTGATTTTATTTCACCATTTAGTGATTCACATGATTTTGTACTGTTATTGTCGATATTATTGAGGTTCTATTTCTGTTGCAACTTGATGAGATGAGGGTATGTCATCTCATGCATCATTTAGGCACCTGCTAGAGATCACATGTTATACATTCTTATCATGACATTTAGGGTGCATTATTGATTGCATGTTGTTGTGATAGATGTTGTTCAAGATATGCATGATGTTATAGTAAATGACTTGATAGAATACATGTTATTTGATTGGGTATTGGATTGTGTGAGGTTTCGTTTGAATGAGCACCAAACTTTGGCCCCTGAGGTGTTATGGGCCCTCATGGATCGGAATTTGGTGGACCATGTGTTGTATTTAACTATTATTCCTTGTGATGTTCATGTATAAGATGCCAATATTTGATTCTCGGGGAGTATGGTCCCTCACATATCAAAATTTGGCACTTTAATGTTTGTTTCAGTGTTTTGTTATGGGTTCCAGAGTAGTTGTTGAGGCTTAATGTCCGGAAAAACCCAGAATACACGGTGTGTATTGATGAATACACACCCTTTATCCTTATATTCGGAAAGGAACAACTTTTCTAAAGTATACTCCTTGTACTTTGAGTACACACCGTGTAGTATTTAACTGTGTGACTGGATGTATGATCAGAAACACGACGTTGGGAAACCTTTGGTGGAACATTTCATGTTGTAGAGACCATGTCTCTGACCATGTGACTAATGACACGGGTCGGTAAAATATTTCTAATACATGTCTTTTCTGGAATAAACACATCATGTAGAGTCAACTGTGTGAATAACGACATGGTCAGTTGAAAATTAAGTGGTACACATCGTTTTTAGGGTGAACACGCCGTATAGTTTTGTTCTAGGAGAACTGTGTGGTTTAGCCATGTAGAGATGCTCGGATAGGGGGGAAAGGTTCAAGTACACGCTCTGTCCTTGGGAGGAACATTCCATGTGTAGGGGTGTTACATGAATAGTTTGGGAAGAGGTATACTCCCATGTAAAGGCTTCAGGGAACACGTCGTGTAGGGGTCATACACGTTGTGTATCCATGATTTAAAAAACTTGACTGTTTTTATTTCTCCTGTTTCTTTCTTGAACTTATAAGTTTCAGTCTTTGATAATCCTGACCTAAGGTATGCTATTGACCTTGCAGAGTCATGGCACCATGACGTCCTCCGATTGTATGCCAGATTTAGGGTAGTCATCAGACACTAGACATGGTAGATCGGGGACTACCAACAGATCCTCCCATTGTTCCGGTCTTGAAACTAGTTGTCATTCTGGATACAGGTGATGATGCACAGTTCTGAGAAGGTTTCATGAGGTTTATGCATACCATCAGGGGAGTACCACATTTTTTCCCATCTATGGTAGAGTTGATGCTGGGTTTTTAGCAGCAACATCCTCCCATCTTCTGAGGGGATACATGACCTCAGGCTGTAGTGTAACAAACATAGATTTTATAAGATATATTCTTTTTAATCTTCTACTATACGCTACACCAATATTATCTTGCACTATACGCAACACCGTATTAGCTTGCAGTATACGCAACACTAATCTTGGATCGTGTTACACACAATTTCAAGTTTGATTGATAGTTGTTATTCTATGCAACATTGAGTGTATATATATATATATATATATATATATATATTCAATTTATAAATGAAATATGGTTGGATTTTGTTATATGCAACAACAAAGGAGTCTTTCACTACACACAACCCTGACTTGGCTTGCATTATACGCAATCATGACCTTCCTCGATAGTGTGTGTTGTACGCAATACCGGGTTTCACTAAACAACAATATATGGATATAATATTATTATAAACTAGCCGTTATGAATAGTAGTAAATAAATTTTTAATTTTATGACATTATAATTCATCTTACACATTTTATAGAACATGGTATGAGAACAAAATAAATTTTTCAGGTAAAATAAGTATTTTTCAAAAAATGCAGTTTTGCCGCCTTTTGATGGCGCACCCATTTTAAATATAATTTTTGACAAGTTTATAAGTTAAATTTTACAAAATAAACTTTTTCTTTTGAATCAGGATATAAAAATTTACATTGGATAAAGTTTTGATATTTTTCTGATAACTTTCATATTTTAATGAATAGTAAAAACACGCTATATTTTAATTAAAAACAACTTTTTTCATCGTAATAATTAATATGGTAAAATTATAATATTGAATGGTTTTAAAGTATAAATAGAATATATTTTTACCATTTAATATAATTTATTTCATTATCATTGATTTTACATTGAATTCATAGGTAAAATCATTTTAATCTTTTGCAATGTTTTAACTTTTAAAACTCGTTTTCTTAAAAATGGGATTAATTTTAAATTAATTTCTGTAACTTTTGTGTATTTAATTTAGAAAAATGGATTCCATATTTGGAATTAGTGGGTCCAAATTATTTTAATAGGATACTTTTTATTTTTGGGCATTATGAATAGTAACTACGGTAAATTTTATTTACCATAGTAAAAGGTAAATCGGGTAATTAAGGGTAAATATAATATTATAAAATTACTCTAACACTTGTATTAATATAATTTGATTCTTATATTTTGTCTTAATACATATTTGGGTCGAAATGGAATCCATTGGAACCCACTTGGAGGTGATTAAGACCTTTAGTTTATTTTATTTAATGGAAAGTGAAATATGTCTCACTCAACTTTAATAATTAAATTATTTTTAATATATGTTTATACATAATATAAATTCGGTTATAAATACTCATTTGAAAGATAAAATAATTTTATTTATCATGGTAATTTATTTATAATTTTTAAGAGATATTTATTTACTTTAATATCTTATACATTAATGATGCAGAAATTATTTATTTAGTGAAAAATAAGTAATATAGTTTTTATTGAAAGAATAATACCCATTAAAAGGATCACAAACTTGACCAAAACTTATTGGTAGTGTATATATACACCATAATCATCCAACGGCCTAATATATGACCGTTTGGAGTCTTATAAAAGTGATTATGACACTTATATTATTTTATTTTAAATGATGTCAAAGTTTTCACCTTCATAATTTAATAAATATAACATTTTAAAAGTTGAGTGTTTTATAATATAAATCTGACTAAAAGTATTATTATGAAATATATAAGATTAATCTTTATCATAGTATTTTATTTTTAATTTTTATGCAACAAATAAGTATATTAAATAATTATACAAAAATGCTGTAGAAATTATTTTATTAAGAGAAGTATCAGATAAATGGTTTTACAAATAGTAAAATAAAATTTATATGAACTATTTAATGTACTCCAATAATTTTCTATATGAATATGATATTCTATAAACCTATTAAATATTTTATTTTGAATATATCCTCTGTGTGGATTTTATTTAAATTCAAATAAATAAATAGTGTTGAAATTGACACTACTGTTATTTTATAAAAATAAAATATTATTAAATTGATTAAAAATCACAAAAAATATTTAAAATTTATAAATTGAAATTTATATAGTCTATAATGTTATAAAGTATCCAATTATTGAAAATTAACAACACCTAAGTGATTATTTATAACCATTTAAAATTTAGTATTTTATTACCATAGATAAAATTAAATAGATTAAATAAGGATAAATCAAAATGATAAGGTTTAAAATAAGATAAAAACATGTCTAAATTTTATTGGTTGATGAGATTACAACCCTATCTCATATAATCTTTGAATTTAGTCTTTTTTTGAGGTTTTTAGGTGGGGTTTGAATTTATATTAAACTAATAATTTTGAGGATTCCAAAGGTGCCCCTCTCCTCCCATATAAAAGGGAACCTCCTCCCTCTCATCTTTACACAACATTGAGCCTTCAAGCTCGGCCTAACCCTACCCATTTCCCTTCTCAACTTTCCTAGAAATATTCTAGTGGTCATAGTCTTCTTCAAAGACCAATTTTAGGGCCCTAAGAAGAAGTTTCAAGGAGGCTTGTCGAATAAGAGGTAATATCCATTACCGATTCTTTTAAATTTATTTCTTCTTCTACTTACTCTTATTTAATTGTTTCAATATAAAGTAATAACATCATTATCACTCATAAACTGATATTTTATTATGAATATGAAACAAATCTATTTCACCTTCTATTCATCCTATGGAAAATGAAATCACCACGCGTGCGTACGTAAGGAATACCGTCTTCACGCTGTGGTGTAATCAGTTTTTCCACCACCACCTTACATGGATGGGTATAATGGTGTAAATAAATAACTATATATGGTTATTTTAAAGTTATATTGATTCTTTAATATTATACATACACTTAAATACAATTCCACGATCATGTGAATGATATCATCGCTCGTGCGTACGTACGGACTACCATCTCCACGAATGCGATGAGATTCATTTTCCATGATTAACCATTCAAAAATGATTATAAAGTATATATAATGAATAATAATGAAATATATGACATAATTAAGCTACTGGATTTATATATATATATATATATATTTCATCTACTTACTTCCATTCAAGTCAATAAATAAAGGAAAACAACGTTCATGCGTACGTACGCCCTACTGTCTCCATGAAGGGTGTGTTTCATTTCATTTATCTATATATTATATATATATATATATATACTGAATATATATGATATATAAATCGTGTTTTACATTCTGGAAGTAAGTAAATCATGATATAAGTAATATTAATATCAAGAACAACAAGTCCAAACACGTACGATAAATGAAACAATTTTACCCAAAACGCTACTTTAACATGGAATTGACAAATGAACGGGTAATATAAATACCTAAGTGAACCATATATGATATAATAACAATTAATAAGATTCTTTAATAAGTCAATGACATTATTTAATCATTATACAGGAGGTTCAGATACGTACGAAGCATATCATACATAAGGTAAGGGATAACTTTTCCAATCTTGTTTTTATCCGAGATTGTTTATTCATATGTATTCACTGGGGTTATATTTATCATCCATGTTCCTGTTTTCTAAAAATGATTTCATGTATTTTTAAATTCCTTTTTACCCATTTTTGACTTTTACTACATGGTATTTAAGGAATATTTCTTTTTTTTACGTTACGAGGTACTTTTTGACTTTTCTGACAAAAGTATGAGAAGAATATTTTTTTAACTTATACGACATGAAAGGATTTATACGATTTTATAAATCCGTATTTTCATGAACCTTAGTCCAAAATATTTCATGAATATTTTCAAAAAATTCTCTTTCTTTTAAAAATTTCATGACATTTTTTGAAAAGAAATCGATTTTAAAGAAGAAAGGATATTTTCCTCAAGAATTCATTTCAAATGTTTTATCAAAACCATTTTCCATCTAAGATGAAATTATTTCATATGTGTATGTTTCAAGTATAATGTCTCTAGGATTTACATGGTTTCACTTTTCTTATGATGAAATATCCATTTGTTTTATATGGATTATGTGATGATGGGATGATGTTTATGAAACCAATTTTATTCTTTGGGTTATGATAAATGTTTCAAGTTTATTTTGTGGCACAAGTAAGAATGATTTCATTATGAGATGGGTTGGACCTATATCTCCCTCCAATTCATTGGGTAAAGATTTATATGTCAATGTATAGACATGGATGGAATAGTAAGTTAATCCAGTTCAGTGATACAGGACTGGAACGTGGAGTGAACTCGATTCAGAAAGGGACTTTGTCCACTAAGATGGCCTTGGAAGCAATGTCTTGGCTACTATATAAATCATATCAAGTGCTTAATGGTTTTCCATAATTATATGTTTTATTCCCGTGATATTTTATCAGGATTAATGTTCCTTTATGATCTATTCCTTGTGTACTTCCAAGATTTATGTCGTTGCTCATGATTTTTATGTTTAGATTTTATGTTCATGTTTTATTGCATTTAAATGTTTATGGATTGTTTTATGTTCTCTATGTTTACCGTTACTAAGAATTTGATCTCACCCTTTATATGTTTTCTTTTCCCCAAGATTTAAATAAAGGTTTTAGGTAAGAAAACAAAAGGGGAATATATTTATGGGAGATGTTGAAGATCTTTCACCACGATTAGAAGATTATTTTTCTGAGTTTCCAAAGACACTAAACTATTACGGTCCTTGTGCATATGTTTTCTTTATGTATCAAGTATTACAAAAAAGGAATGTAATGTCCATGTACGTCAAGATTTGAGTCTCTACAGTTTTTATTAGAGGCAAAGGAGGTAGGAATGAATCCAATCCTTGGAAACTCTCACATGTGAGCGTTGGACGAAGCATGGCCTTCCTCCCAAGGGCTTCATGAGGAAATGGATTCCACTGGGGATGGTGGTGTGTCCCGCTTAGGGGGTGTAGCCGCCCATGGAGTGCCTTAATAGGTATCAATTATAGTCCACTGGAAGTAATTACAGACTGTTACAGTTGGTATCATAGGAAAGGTTTAGTTAACCTTTGGAAACTAGGATGCGAAAACTTTAGTGAGATCCCTAGAGATATTTCTAAGGTATGTCTAGTTATGTCCCTAAGGTTAAGTATAAGTATAGGTTATAGTCCTAGAATTATGATAACCATCATGAATAACCTAGGATTAAACATATGATGTTAGATATTGAAAGTACTCCCCTTGATTATGTTGTTTTGCTAGCATGATTTATTCCTCTCACACAATTCTTTTTGGGTTTTAGAAAATGGCTGGAAACTAGAAGATTCATGTTAATTAAGAATATGATGGACAATAGAATGATATTATTCATGATCAAGCAAATGAAATGGTATTTGGAAGGTGAAACATTGTTATTATGCCTAATCAGCAATCTCATAATATGATCAATAATATCAACTTTGGTAAGTTTCCTGACTCAGATAATAAGAGAAAGATGGAGTTTCATGATGATTATAGAGGAAAGAAAGTTCAATTTCCCTAATTTAAATCATGTGGGAAGAGGCATCAAGGAGAATGTTTCAAATGAACTGGAAGATTCTTTGGGTGCAGAAAAGAAGGACACAAATCCAGTAAGTGCAAAGGAAAAGGTTCAGTTAATACCATGGATATGTATAATGGTATTGCTACGACATCAACAATGATTATATGTTTTAAATGTGGAATGTATGGGAATTATGAAAACCAATTCCCTAAGGGAAAATCTCAAGAAGATAATCAGCATGGTAATATGGGTAGTATTTATGTGGATGATGATGAGGAGACTACAAATGATATATGAGATGAAAGAAGTGTTGAAGCTTGGTCAATGGTTTAAGAAGGTAGTGGAATGATTTTATGTTTATCAAGAGTTATGTTGTATAGGTAATTTAATGGTACTATGGAATAAAGAAACATCTAAGGATTATTACACTATTTTTTTCCAAAAGTATTTGAATGTATATGTTGAATGGTACTGGTAACCATGAAAGGTTATTCAGAAATTTTTTGGAAATAAGATGATATGCATATAATGAATGGATAAGGAGGAAATAATATGTTTGATAGTATTCATGAGCTCATGATTGATATAAGGACTAAGTGATATCATGGTTTGAGTATATATAATTTTGAGGATTTTGGTATGTGGAAAGTGTTAACTTTTAACTGCATTCATGTTTTCACTAAGGTTCAATGGGTATTAATTTTTCAAGAGAATACATGATTAAAGCCTTTGAATGTTAGGAATGTGACCAACAAGGCATATCTTATGATATATGGGAATCAACGATGGTATTAACATAATTGTTATATGAACTCTCTGGTAATCATTTTCACAATAATATGAGATTGGACAACAGTATTTTCGATAAGCCTAAAGATTAGAATGGATTTTGTTGCACATAAGTTAGTATTGTTTAAGGCTAGAACTTTTTCGATATTATTAATGGAAAGTTATAATAATTTATTTTTAGAAAAAAAGGATAACCTACAGGATGGGTGACAACCCGTCATGTCGGACAAAGCTGTGGGAATCGAACCCACAACTGAAGTGCAACATGCCTTTATTTCCTACCACTGGCCTACAGGAAGTCCCTCGTTAGTAGAAACTAGTTTTATTTTATTACGGAGGATGATAGATGAAGTATAATTCCATTTTGGAACCATATCTGATTAATCTCACCATAGATGGACTTATGTATATAACTTTTGCTAACTTATGTTTGAGGCAGATGGAATGACCTATCCTTATATCTCATGATCTGCTAAAACTTCGCGAAATTCAAATTCAACTTCATTTCCTAAAGAGATGAAGTGGAAATTGTTCAAGGAATGAACAACGGTGAGATTTTACCAAAATAAAGTAAGTATTTCTTCCAAGTCAAATTCTTCAACTTTAGGGAAATGATCTTGAAAACCAAAAATTTTGTCCTAGTGCCCTTATATCCGATAAATCAGATGGTACCTTAGAACATCACAAATGTATGGCTTTGTGATTGTTGGCTTTTTCATAGCCATGTTCTCTACCACTCTCCATCAGAACTTGATGGTTAGATTTTTCTTCCATATCCATATTTTCACCTATGTTCTCCTATATGGAAACCCAGTGATGAGTTACTTTGGGTAATCGTTACGTTTCATACTTTAGTTTTTAAAATTAAGTTTTAGTATTCCTTTTTACGATGTGG
This sequence comes from Viscum album, assembly GCA_963277665.1. Taxonomy (NCBI): domain Eukaryota; kingdom Viridiplantae; phylum Streptophyta; class Magnoliopsida; order Santalales; family Viscaceae; genus Viscum; species Viscum album. Next base: position 982,888,518 of record OY728126.1, read on the forward strand.
GTTTCTATGAATAGTAAACAATTTATCACCCCGACGAATTTCGAGGGCGAAATTCATTTTAAGGGGGTAGAATGTAACAAACTGAGATTTTATAAGATATGTTCATTTTAATATTCTATTGTATGCTACAACATGATTATCTTTCACTATAAACAACACTGTATTAGCTTGCAGTATACGCAACACTAATCTTGGATCGTGTTACACACAATTTCAATTTTGTTTGATAGTTGTTATTCTATGAAAAATTGAGTGTATATATATATATATTCAATGTATAAATGAAATATGGTTGTATTTTTTTATACGCAACAACAAAGGAGTCTTTCACTACACGCAAACCTGACTTGGCTTGCATTACACGCAATCGCAACCTTCCTCGATAGCGTGTGTTGTACACAATACCAGGTTTCACTAAACAACGATATATGGTTATAATATTATTATAAACTATCCATTATGAATAGTAGTAAATAAATTTTAAATTTTATGACATTATAATTCATCTTACACATTTTATAGAACATGGTATGAGAACAAAATAATTTTTTTGGGTAAAATAAGTATTTTTCAAAAAAATGCAGTTTTGCCGCCTTTTGATGGCACACCCATTTTAAATATAATTTTTGACAATTTTATAAGTTAAATTTTACAAAATATACTTCTTCTTTTGAATCATGATATAAAAATTTACATTGGATAAAGTTTTTATATTTTTCTGATAACTTTCATATTTTAATGAATAGTAAAAACACGCTATATTTTAATTAAAAAAAACTTTTTTCATCGTAATAATTTATATAGTTAAATTATAATATTGAATGGTTTTAAAGTATAAATAGAATATATTTTTAGCATTTAATATAATTTATTTCATTAGCATTGATTTTACATTGAATTCATAGGTAAAATCATTTCAATCTTTTGCAATGTTTTAACTTTTAAAACTCATTTTCTTAAAAGCGGGATTAATTTTAAATTAATTTCTGAAACTTTTGTATATTTAATTTAGAAAAATGGATTCCATATTTGGAATCAGTGGGTCCAAATTATGTTAATAGGCTACTTTTTATTTTTGAACATTATAAATAGTAACTACGGTAAATTTTATTTACCATAGTAAAAGGTAAATCGGATAATTAAGGGAAATTATAATATTATAAAATTACCCTAACACTTGTCTTAATATAATTGGATGCTTATATTTTGTCCTAAGGAATATTTGGGTTGAAATGGAATCAATTGGAACCCACTTGGAGGTGATTAAGACCTTTAGTTTATTTTATTTAAGGAAAGTGAAATATGTCTCACTGAACTTTAATAATTAAAGTATTTTTAATATAAGTTTATACAGAATATAAATTCAGTTATAAATACTCATTTGAAAGATAAAATTTTATTCTTTCTCATGGTAATTTATTTATAATTTTTAAGAGATATTTAATTACCTTAATAGCTTATACATTAATGATGCAGAAATTATTTATTTAGTGAAAAATAAGTAATATAGTTTTTATTGAAATAATAATACTCATTAAAAGGCTCATAAACCTGACCAAAACTTATTGGTAGTGTCTATATACATCATAATCATCCAATGACCGAATATATGACCGTTTGGAGTCTTATAAAAGTGATTATGACACTTATATTATTTTATTTTAAATGATGTCAAAGTTGTCACCTTCATAATTTAATAAATATAACATTTTAAAAGTTGAGTGTTTTAGAATATAAATCTGACTAAAAGTATTATTATGAAATATATAAGATTAATATTAATCCTAGTATTTTATTTTTAATTTTTATGCAAAAAATAAGTATATTTAATAATTATACAAAAATTTTGTAGAAATTATTTTATTAAGAGAAGTATCAAATAAATGGTTTTACAAATAGTAAAATAAATATTATATGAACTATTTAATGTACTCCAATAATTTTCTAGATTAATATGATATGTTAGAAACATATTAAATATTTTATTTCGAATATATCCTCTGTGTGAATTTTATTTAAATTCAAATAAATAAATAGTGTCAAAATTGACACTATTGTTATTTTATAACAATAAAATATTATTAAATTGTTTAAAAACAAAAAAAAATATTTAAAATTTATAAATTGAAATTTATATAGTCTAAAATGTAATAAAGTATCAAATTATGCAAAATTAACAACACATAAGTGATTATTTATAACTATTTAGAATTTAGAATTTTATTACCACAAATAAAATTAAATAGATTAAATAAGGATAAATCAAAATTGTAAGGTTTAAACAAAGATAAAAACATGTATAAATTTTATTAGTTGATTATATTACAACTCTATATCATCTAATATTCTAATTGAGTCATTTTTGGAGGTTTTATGTGGGTTTTTAATTTATATTAAACTAATACTTTTGAGGATTCCAAAGGTGCCCCTCTCCTCCCTTATAAAAGGGCACCTCGTCCCTCTCATCTTTACACAACATTGAGCCATAAAGCTCATCCAAACCCTACCCATTTCGATTCTAGACATTCCTATAAATATTTTAGATGTCCTGGTCTTCTTTAAAGACCAATTTTAGTGCCCTAAGAAGAGGTTTCAAGGAGGCGTGTCGAAGAAGAGGTAATATCCGTTACCGAGTCATTCAAATTTATTTCTTCTTCTACTTCCTCTTATTTATTTGTTTCATTATAAAGTAATAACATCAGTATAAATCATATAATGATATGTTATTATGAATATGAAACAACCATATTTCACCTTCTATCCATCCTACAGAAAATGAAATCACCACGCGTGCGTACATACGGAATACCGTCTCCACGCCGTGGTGTAATCAGTTTTTCCACCACCACCTTACATGGATGGGTATAATGGTGTAAAGAAATAACTATATATGGTTATTGTAAATTGATATTGATTATCCAATATTATACATACACTTCAATACAATTCCACAATCATGGGAATTATATCATCGCTCGTGCGTACGTACGGACTACCGTCTCCACGAACGTGATGAGATTCATTTTCCATGATTAACCATTCAAGAATAATTATAAAGTATATATAATGAATAATAATGAAATATATGACATAATGAATCTAATGTATTTATTTATACATACATACATATATATATATATATATATGTCATCTACTTACTTCCATTCAAGTAAATAAAGAAAGGAAAACAGTGTTCATGCGTACGTACGGCCTACCGTCTCCATGAACGGTGTGTTTAATTTCATTTATATATCTATTATATATATATATACTGAATATATATGATATATATAAATCATGATTTACATTCTGGAAGTAAGTAAATCATGATATAAGTAATAATAATATCAAGAACAACACGTCCAAACACGTACGATAAATGAAACAGTTTTACCCAAAACGCTACTTTAACATTGAATTGAAAAATGAACGGGTAATATAAATACCTAAGTGAACCATATATGTTATAATAACAATGAATATGATTCTGTAATAAGTCAATGACATTATTTAAATCATTATACAGGAGGTTCAGATACATACGAAGCATATCGTACATAAGGTAAAGGATAACTTTTCCAATTTCGTTTTTATCCGAGATTGTTTATTCGTACATATTCACTGGGTTTATATTTATCATCCATGTTTCTGTTTTCTAAAAATGGATTCATGTATGTTTAAAGTCCTTTTTACCCATTTTTGACTTTTACTACATGGTATGTAAGGAATATTTCTTTTTTTTACGTTACGAGGTACTTTTTGACTTTTCCGGCAAAAGTAGAGAAGAATGTTTTTTTAACTTATACGGCATGAAAGCATTTATACGGTTTTATAAATCCTTATTTTCATGAAGCTTCCTCCAAAATATTTCATAAATATTTTCAACAAAATCTCTTTCTTTTAAAAATTTCACGACGTTTTGTGAAAAGAAATTTATTTTGAAGAAGAAAGGATATTTTCCTCAAGAATTCATTTCAAATGTTTTATCAAAACCATTTTCCATCTAAGATGACATTATTTCATATATGTATGTTTCAAGTATAATGTCTCTATTATTTACATGGTTTCACTTTTCTTATGATGAAATGTCGATTTGTTTTATATGGATTATGTGATGATGGGATGATGTTTATGAAACCCACTTTATTCTTTGGGTTATGATGAATGTTTCAAGTTTATTTTGTGGCACAAGTAAGAATGATTTCATTATGAGATGGGTGGTACCTATATCTCCCCCAAATGCATTGGGTAAAGATTTATATCTCATGAGATAGATATGGCTAGAACGGTAAGTTAATCCGGTTTAGTGATACAGGAATGGGAGATGTTGAATATCTTTCACCATGATTCGAAGATTATTTTTTGTGTTTCCAAAGACACTAAAATATTACATTCTTTGTGCGTCTATTTTCATTATGTATCAAGCATTCCACAAAAGTAATGTAATTTCCATATACGTCAAGATTTGGGTCTCTACAGTTAGTATCATAGGAAAAGGAGGTAGGAATGAATCCAATCCTTGGGAACTCTCACATGTGAGCATTGGACGAAGCATGGCTCTCTGCCCAAGGGCTTCATGAGGAAATGGCTGCCACTGGGGATGGTGGTGTGTCCCGCACAGGGAGTGCAGCCGCCCATGGAGTGCCCTAATAAGTATAAATTATATTCCACTGGAAGTAATTCTAGACTGCTACATGTATAGTCATGGTTAGAATCCATGTTGTTGATCTTTGATCATTGGGAGATGCCTCCACAGAAGAGGGTGAAGCTCGTTGCCTATAAAATTTGGGATTCCATCAAGAGATGGTGGGATGTGATCTAACAGGCAGGACACCAGTAGGTTATTGTTTGGGATGAGTTCCAGCGTGCCTTCTATGATTACTTAAACTCTGAGACTTTGAGGGAAGATCGAGCCTGAGAGTTCATGAGTCCGAAGCAGGGAACTATTTTAGTCATGGAGTATTATTCTCACTTCACAGAGCATCAGTGCTTCACACCCATTCTAGGGGGTGATGAGTTATTTTTTGGCGAGGAAGTTTGAGGATGGTCTCAGGCATGACATCTGATCTCAGGTGAACATCTTCAGGTTGACTTCCATTACTTCTATAGTCAACCGGGCACTGATCATGAAGCACAATCGGACCGATTTTGGGACTATGATCCAAGGCGTCTCAGAATCTGGAGTTGCTACCCCTCTTACTAACAACAATAAGTTCCATAGGGAGTCTACGTGTGAAGATCCAAGTAGGCAGAATACTTCTTCTGGTAGCCATGTGGTGTGCTACCAATGTGGAAAAAAAGGAAATATTATGCCACATTTCCCGAGACACCCAACTGAGTGTCGATCTTGTAGAAATATGGGTTATCTTTAGCGGTTCAGTCAGATTTTCTCATCAGCAGCTGGTGATACAGGTTTTTTTCAACTCCTCATACTAGAGTAGAACCACCATTCCCACATCAGATTGGGGGATGGAGTTATTCAGGCCGTTCGGGCCGAGGTGGAGGTCATGGCCATAGTGGTCAGTCACAGGGTTTTTGACAGCCGCAGGTTGAATCATCTTAAGGATATCAATCATCTTCACAGGGCCGTAGTGCAGGCTAGTCTTTTTTGATAGAGAAGATCCAATAGGAGTAGGATCCCGAACCCTCTATAGTTAGAGGTATAATTCTAGTTGCCTCAGTTTTAGCTTCTTCTCTTTTCAATATGAAATCATCCCTTGGTTTCATATATTTTTCTATTGTGGAGATCTTGGGTCTCTTTATCTTTAATTCTGTGGATATCTTGACACTAGACACTCTATTGGGGACAATAATGACTAGTGTACGTCAATGAAAGAATTTCCCTCTTATGTTTGGTGGGTGTCACTTATTTTGGGACCTCTATTCCCTAGAGATGATAGGTTACGATGTCATTCTCAGGATGGACTAGTTGGTTTCTCTCCAGGACTTTGTTGATTTCTATCATTGTAGTGTGAGTTTCACATCACCTGAGGGAAGATCATTTCTACATAATGGTGAATGGGATGTACAAGTGAGAAGATTAGGACCCAAGCATAGTGGGTTATGAGGAGTTACAACATAGATTTCTAGTTTGTATCTGGATGACCAGGGGACTTCACAGATGGACTTTCCTCCAGTGGTCAATCATTTCAGGGATGCCTTTCCAGAGGACTTTTCAGGTTTGCCTCCAGAGTGAGAGGTAGAATTTTCTATTGAGCTAGTGCCAAGAGTGGAACCAGTGTCCATTCCTCCTTATTGAATGTCTACACCAGAGTTACAGGAGCTCAAAAAGCAGTTAGAGGAGTTACAAGGAAAGGGTTTCATTTGACCCAGTAATTCTCCTTGGGGTTCACCTTTCCTGTTTGAAAAGAAGGCGGACGGTACCCTCAAACTTTGTGTGGATTATTGGAAGCTAAACCAGTTGACGGTCAATAACCTATATCCCTTACCAAGTATTGATGATCTATTTGATCATCTTTGGGGAGATCGGGTGTTCTCGGAGATTGACTTGAGATCTTATTATCATCAGTTGCATGTTAGACCATCTGATACACCTCTTACATCCTTCTGGAGTAGGTATGGTCTATATGAGTATTTGGTTATGCCGTTTGGTCTCATGAATGCACCTGCAGTTTTCATTGCACCGATGAACCAAGTGTTCCATCCATACTTGGATTCTTTCTTGGTAGTCTTCGTGGATGATATATTGGTGTACTCTCACACTCGACATGACCATGCCACACATCTTGATATCATTTTGAGTACACTGAGAGTGAATCAGTTATATGATAAGCTCACAAAATGCCACTTTTGGATGGACCATATTCACTTCTTGGGTCATGTTATCTCAGAGAAAAAGTATCAGTTGACCCATAGAATGTGAGAGCAGTAGTTTCCTGGGAGAAGCTAAAGAACATCTTTGAGATATAGAGTTTTATAGGGATGGATGGTTACTAAAGATGTTTTATATAGAAATTTTCACACTTAGAAGCACCACTGGCAGTCCTGACTAAGAAGGTTGCGAAGTACTTGTGGTTATATTGTTGTGAGTCAGCCTTTTAGGAGCTAAAAGGGAGGTTAACTTCAGCACTGATACTAGTTTTTCCAGATCCGGGCAAGATTTTTACTGTTTATTGTGATGCCTCATGTATCGGGCTGGGAGTAGTGCTTATGTAGGGGGAAGGAGTTGTTGTGTATGGGTCTCAGTAGTTGAATCAACAAGAGAGGAATTACTCGACACACGATCATTATTTGGCTGTAGTTGTTCATGATTTATGATGTTGAATACATTGTATTTTGGGAGAGCATTTTGTGGTTTTCACTGACCAAAAAAGTATCAAGTATATCTTCACTCAGTGCGATCTGAATTTGAGACAGTGAAGGTGGGTTGAGTACCTTTAGTACTTTGACTTTAAGCTTGCCTACACGACTGGGAAAGGAAACTCATTGGCTGGTGTGTTGAGTAGGGGGACTCAGATACAGGAAGTTCGAGGGGCTAGCTGGGAGTGAAAGCTTCTGGGTCCGTTCTCTAAGATGCATTTGGAGGTGCACGATAGACAGGGGAAGATGTTTCTTTCTTCTATGGTTGTTACCTATACTCTACTGGATCATGTGCAAATGAGGTAGCTATCATATTCTAAAGTCCTATTCCTATGGGAGATTATGTCAGGAGAGGACCCTATTCCAGGATGGACCGTAGGTGAGGATGAGATCTTTCACATTCAAGGATGTGTATGGGTGTCAGAAGACATACGTGAGGAGCTAATGTGGTATTTTCACTCCTTAGTTTGGGAAGTTCATCCTAGTGTCACTAAGATTTATTGAGATCTACACCATCAGTATTTGTGGTCAGGTATGAAGATGGATGTTGCTGGTTTTTTGATGAGGTGTCCCACCTGTCAGGATGTGAAGGTGGAGCATCAACAACCAGCAGGGATTTTTCAACAGTTACCCATTCCTAATTGGAAGTGGAATGATGTCACGATGGATTTCATGACAGGTTTTCCATTGTTGCCTCAAGGGAATGATGTAGTTTGGGATGTCATTGATAGAATCACGAAGGTTGATCACTTCTTGCCGATCAAGGAGACCTTCAATGTTGATGAGCTGGGAAGGTTGTACATCCGAGAGATTGTATGCTTATATGGGGTTGTGCACTTTATCATTTCAAAGATGGATTCTTGTTTTACTTCTCTAGTATAGAAGGGAATACAGAGGGATTTGGGTACATAGATACTTCTGAGTACATCTTATCATCCCTAGACAGATGGCTAGTCTGAGCATACGATTCATGTGCTAGAGGACATGCTTCGAGCATGCGTCCTAGATTTTGGAGGTTCTTGGGAGAAAAAAATACCTCTATTGGAGTTTTCCTACAATAATAGTTTTCAAGTAACTATTCATATGGAACCTTATGATTCTTTGTACGGTAGGTCATAATAATCACCCCTATGTTGGATGGAGGTAGGAGAGGTAGCTATGCTGGGACCTTATCTTGTCCAGCAGACCATAGGGCAGATATAGTTGATTTGGAAGAGGATGGCTACTTCATAGTCACGATAGAAGTCTTATGCTAATCAATGGCGACAACCACTGGAGTTCGAGGTTAGATACCAGGTTTTTCTATGTGTCACACTGAGGTTGGGACACAGGAGGATTAGAAGATAGTGAAATATTTCACTGAGGTACGTCAGGCCATTTGAGGTTTTGGGGAGAGTCGGTCTGGTTTCCTATCAGCTATAGTTACCTCAGAGGTATCGGGCTATACATGGTATCTTCCACGTTTCTCATCTACGACGTTACTTCTCAGACCCATCCCATGTTTTTCAACCTGAGGAGGTTGAGTTGGAGGTGGACATATCATTTGAGAAGCATCCTATCAGGATTGTTGATCACAATGCGAAGGTTCTCTATGGAAAGTTTTTTCCTCTGGTATGGGTGCTACAACAGCATAGGTGAGTACAGAAAGAGACTTGGGAGAGGGATGTCGATGTACGATCGTAGTGGCCAGATCTGTTCAAGGATTCTTCTTCATCGCAACCTTGTTAGGGAAATTAATGGATGAATTTATTTAAGGGGGGAAGTTTGTAAGAACCCAGATCTTTTTTAGGTATGTTTTTCAATTCAGTTTGTACACACTGTGTACTTTGGCACTGAGTCCAGGCCATGTTTGGTCGTGTCACAGACGTATACACGACTATGTGACGATGTGGCAGGGCCACTTAAGGAAAGATCTGGTAAAAGCCTATACACACCATGTATCCTTAGGGAACACAAACTGTATTTTTTTTAATTGTTATATCGGACCGGGGTCACGTATCATTCATAGAAATATCTTCTTTTGGATTTGTCTCATCTAGGAGTGACTGAAGACCACTTATTCTTCTCCGAGCCCTGACCCACCATTCGTGCTCCGAATCAAACATCATCGATTGCATTAGAATCACCTCAGTGGGTTCGTCCTTCTTCTAGAGCCCCATCTCTTGATTTCTTCTCTTACGTGAGTTTTTCAAGGTTGATTTTTTTTGACATTTTTATAGATCTATGAAATTATAGGTTGAATTAAAGGCTTATATTCAACTATATTGATCATACAATGTCAAGTTAGGTGTTTTGTGCCTTTATGTAGATTTTATTTGGATTATATGTGAAAAAAGTACCCAATATCCTAGTTTAGGGTATTGCATGTTTTGGGAATTTAACCATGTTAATGCCTATTATGACTTGTTTGCTTGACTATGGGTTTTTGATTGTAAATAGGGTTAATTAACCTACGATGGATGTGTTTTCCCATGATTGATTTGATATTGGATGTTGGGTCTAGACTTTCCTGTTAGGCTGTTTGTTTTCAATGACTAGTGTTGTTAGGATGGAGTGATAATATCTGACATGCATGTGTTGTGCTTGGTAGCTGTTTAGCCAAGTAGTATTTGAGATTTACTTTGGATGGTGGATATTTTTGGTGCATGATTGTTTTACACAGGGATATGGGAACATGGTGTAGTTAGACCATAGGAGGAATGGATGATGAGAGATTACCCAGAGTGTCTATTACACTTTTCATGTTGGGATACCATAAGGGGGATCAACGTGATTGCTCCCTTGGAGTGTATGTAGTTCCACGTTGTGAGATCACAGGGGTAATTGGACGTTGCATGCTTCCCCAGAGTGTCTGTAGTTTACCATTACAAGACCACATGGAGAATTGATGGTGAGTGCTTCCTATGAGAGTCTTTGTTAAGCTGAACCAAAGGGGTTATACTGTGAGAACTTCCCAAAGGGTTGCTTAAGATTGTTTGTTTTTTTATTTAATAAATGTAAATGAATATAGTTGAAACTATAGGATTGTTTACTTTTGAGTACTTTTTTTTATTACTTTATTTTGTTTATTTTCCTATTATATATATTCACTGATAGTTAGGAATAGATCTTTGGGTGGTTGCCTAATGGGATTCATCTCACACCCTGTTTGGGCCATGATTTTGGGCCCAAACAGATTATATTGTTGCTAGTATAGATAAGGGAAATCTCCCTTATACTTTAGGTACTTTACTATTGTGGAGATGGAGAGCATGGGACCAATCTGTGGCTTTCTATGCTGCTGGAGTTTATTTGTTTTCTTTGTAATTTGGTTTAGTAATGTATTTCAACAGTGTGACTTGTTTGGGTGTTTTACTAGACATATGTGATATGCATCATTTACTTATATAAGCTTCAGTTGTTTATTTACATCAGTCTTCCACTGTATACTAATTTTATGGAATTACTATTTCCGCTATTGTTATATGTTTGTTTCCACTGTGTTACTCTGCCAATAAGGGAATTGCTTCCCCACTATCACACCCAAGGCCCTCACTTCTATTTGACAGCCTCTAGAATTTAGGAAAATGTTCTTGAGTCCATTTGACTAACTGAGTATGGGGCACTATTGGGCGGCACCTGGAACCGAGATGTTACTTAGTTCTACCCATTGAGGTCTAATTACCCTCACTTTTCTTCATCTAAGATCAACTATCAATAGATGAGAAATCCCAAAACCAACTGGTTGAACTGGAGTAACTCAATGTGAAGAGGATCCTTTACTTTTTTCATTTGGTGGTTCATCAAAATTGGATACCATTGTCTTTAAATAAGAAGGATTGCCTCTGATCATTCCTCCAAGGAGAACTAGTATTGGTCCTCAAAACTATAATGATACCAGAGAATAATCCTCTAAAGTTGGAACCAACATGGGAGGAACCTTATTCCATACATAAGGTCTATATGAATGGAGCTTATTCCTTGATATATATGGATGGATAATTTGTTATGGCCCCTACTAATGAAATATTTCTCAAGAAATAATTCATGAAATAAATCAACATCTTGCATCTTTTTTGAAAAAACATAAATCGTGTATCATCATTGGTATGGTATGCATGGCCTTAAAAGAACCATATTTCATCCTCGTCACATGATGATAAACTGCACGACATATTATCCTAGATGTAAGACCTTAAAATACACACCAAATGGTATTCATTTCATGACCTTAAAAGGAATGAAATATGACCTTAGTCATATGAACTAAAACTAAAAGACACCATAGTCTAATCTTTAAGACATTAAACTATGTATCCTAATGTCCTTGCTTTATGATGTAAAATATATTTATTTAAATACTTTTTACACGACATAAAACTATATAACATATCAGTCTGTTCTTTAGTAGATTACGATGCCCAATGTTAGTCTCCCACGACACCTCCATTCTAGAACTACCTGTGGAAAACTTCTCATCTCAATGGGATGCTTAGTGATGACCAAGCCTTATGTCTTGATTCCTTCCATGAATTAAATAAAATTAAACCTCTCCTATATATAAACAAAGAACTATGCAAGTGATCTTAATTTGGGTTCCCTCATTCTGGGGACCGTCAAGGAAACAAAAATTCCCCCCTCATACATATAAATAAAAATCTATGTAGGGGACTCCACACTCTATAGAAATTTCTGGTAAAAATGTTTCCATTATGATCAGACACATTCCTTCCACACATCATACTCCTTGTCCTAAGTAATTTTGAATATCTATAAGCTTCCTTGGCCATCAATTATAGAATTTTTGATATCTAAGGATGCCTTTGGTTTAACAATACATTGATACGCCCAAGTCTATCTTTGGAAAAGTCACCCACCAAAAGGCCATGTCAACAAGAGGCACATTTATCCTTGGGATAAACCTCTTCTATCTCTATAATACATAACAAAATCATGCTATAAACCACCTATAAAACATATTTTTCAGTCATTCCTTGTGTACTTGTCTCATATAACTTCTTCTGATATGATATCCCTCAAGATCTTAGTTTACAATTTCCTTCCTCACCTAAAAAGTATTTTATAACATCCTTTGTCTGATAATCCTTATATCACTAATCATTTCCATGTGTGTTCATGTCTATTTGGCCTAAAACTATAAGAAACCTTTATCCTTGACACATGAAATTAAACAGCATAGATTCCCATAACTATGTATGTCTTAATTCTCATTCCAATTAGATATGTGGTGATGTTTAGATCCAACATCATAGTCTAGCCACTACAAGATCAAAATTACCCTATACTTCCTTTTAATTTCCTTTTTGTGGTGAATTAATCCTTTATCAATCCTTGTTTCTCACATCAAGAATATCTCACATGGGTTTATGAATTTTTTTAAAGGCTTCCTTGCAAGATCAAGGCATATCAATTCATGTCATGGTTAATATAGTCATAGATTAAAATTATTCAAAGGAAAACCAGTCATCCTTAACACATGAAATTAAATGGAATGGTTTAAATTTCTTTTATGTTGTAAATCCATGAACTATGTGTGGATTTATTCTTACTTTTTCAGGATACATAGTGATGCCTGAATCCTACATCTTGAGCCTAACTACAATAATTAAAAAATCCCCCTTCCCGAAGTATGGGTCATACCTATATAAGAAATATTTCTTCCAATTTTTATGTGATTTTGACATGAAATTATCCTTCCACACCCTGGCGCATTCCTTACACAATCCAAACTATGTATCTCGGGAAATATGAATCTCCATAATCTTTTTCTAGCCATCAGTGATAGAACGTCTGATTACTGATGATACATTTTTCTTGAACATTAATTGATACAAACCAGTTTGGATTTTCATATGTTACCCATAAAAGGGCCTATCAACTAGAGGATATCATTATTTGACTATGCATTGATTCTCCCTAGTTTGTCTTTGCGCAAGTCACTAACCAAAAAGGAATTTCAACTAGAGGCACATTTTTCCTAATGATTAACATGCTCTATCATTATAATCCCTAAAAAAATTATACTGAAAACATATTTTTGAACATGGTATGTGGTCATTCCTTGAATACCTATCCTGTATCACTTATTAGATCCAGAAACCCCCAAATTGCAGCTTATAACCATCCCTCTTCATGCCTAGAAATTATAGAACATTCTCATTCAGATCACTGTGAAATAGAAAATACTAATCATTTAGTAGAATATAATTACCTTAAATTGTATCCCTCAACATCCTTCTCATAATATGTTAAGATGAATGGTCCACATCTAGATCATATGACATTAAACTACATGATGCTTCAACCCTCGTCAGGGAGGATCCTTTTCTCACAGTGTTGGTCATCCATTGCATCACCCCAAAAAACTACATACGATATGATTCTCATTTTATCAAAACATGTAGTGATACCTAGATCCCTCATTCTAAGACTAGTTTCTACAACAGTCAAAATGTTTTTGTTCCTCCATTCATGGACACAAATCCTAACCCAAGATAAAAAATTATGGATTTCTCCTAGGACCTCTTCTCTACAAGATTTATATCAAAATATAATGCCCCCTCCATTACATAAAAATAAAAATTGTATAAGAGAGTTTACTCATTCATGGATATTTCCATCCCAAATGCTCCCTTTATTATCAAAAATGTTACCTCCACAAACCACCCTTTGTGGTCTTGGGAAATCTGAATCCTCACAAGCTCCCCTTGGCAATCGATGATAGATTTTCTTATACAAGAGGACGCCTTTTTTCTGACTATTAATTTATACACCCCGATTTTTCTTTGAATAATTTTCCCCCAAAATGTCCTGTCAACTAGAGGATTTTTTGTCTAGATATGCATTTATACACCCCAGTTTGTCTCTGAATATGTCACTAGTAAAAGTAATTTCAACTAGAGGCACATTCATCCTTAGGATAAACCTCTTATATCTCCCCAATACTTAAAAATATTAAATTGGAAACCACTTTTCCAACATGTTCCATTGTTGAAACTTGCATGCTTTTCTGATATCATATTTCATATCCAGAAATAATAAAATTGTGACTTAAGATCCACTTTTGTGTATCAGAAGAATTTTGAAACATTATCGTCCAGAATGCCCTGCTTAAGTCATCAACCCACAATTTATGGTCAATATTGTATGAACTAAAACTTCAGTTTTCTTATTTAGGCTTACAATATTCTAATATGACAATGAAAAGATACATAGTACTCACTGGGCTGAAAACCCATAATTGGAACCCAAAGTAAAAAATGGTTTCTATGCTCGCTAGATATGTACTCAACATATTTTAGGAAAAAAATTGATCAACAAAAAGAAAGAGGAATAAAACATGTTAGGTTAAAAACTAATGAAGGTAGGCCGGAGGCCTTGACTCATTAGAGGCGATGGGGATGCGCCCGTAAGGGGCTCGACTTTAGGGTTTCTTCTCCCTGCCACCGCCTTCCTCCCCCACACTGTGGGCTGGATTCCTCCCCTCGATGCTGGGTGTGCTTCGGGTGTGCGATGTATATTCCTGTGGCGGCGTCTTGACTTTGCAGGCTCGTTCATCCTGGAAATTCTCACCGTATGTTGGCCTCTTCCACACCCAACTCTTTGATCTAGAGATGGATTCTCATGGTATTCCAGTGAGGGTCCTATGTTCGAGTTTCCAGCTACTACGGTGAAGGTTCACGTTTCGTGTCTATGCTGGCTTGTGGTGCGGTCGATGGATCTGGTTGCGTGTGTGGTATCGAAGATGGCGTCAGGTTTGTGGTTCAGGCTTGTGGATGTCGCGGTGAAGGTTTTGCGGCGAATTGAAGGTTTGTTCCGTCTGTGTCTGCAGTGACGTCTATGGATCTGGTTTTTTTTGATTTCTGTCTTCTTCAATAGGGTTAATACTTGTTCGGTGTTAGTTCAATTTTCCGGTTCGTTTCTGCTCTTTCCTTGCGATTTTTGTGCTTCGAAGGCCTCCTTCCACCCTGCACAAGACCATTTTTTCTCTGCTCTGGATCTCGGCTTCCATCATTCTCTCCGATGTGTAGTGGTTTCATGGCTCTTTGGGATGTGATCATGAGCAGGTAGTATTGGGAGGTTGACGGTGGTGAAGTTTTATTGGCGACGACGAGGTATGGTACGGCTCTGATGTTGATGATGATGGTTGATTGGCAGTGATGTGTCTGTTGGTGTAGGTGCAACGCTGGCGGGCTTGTGCTTGTGATCTTTTTGAATTTTAAAATTTGGTATTTTGACTATTGGTAATTTTTTGAGTTTGTATTTTGTATGGTTGTACCCTTGGGTTTTGGAGTTTATGCTGGACTCGACCACACGGATCAATCCTCAGAGGATGGTTTAGAGCTGGCATTTCACATTTGTAGAGCTTCTCAGATTTGGTTGTTTGAGAGGGTATGGAGCTTGCCATCGGATCGGGTCTGTGCTTTGACACACGACATTTTCTAGGCGAATAGACATGAAATGGTGGAGAGCGTTATCATGATCAAATTCTAGGGAGGGGCAATTTCTTGTTGTTAGTTTGGTTTTACTCTCTAAGATCTTCAGGTCATGATATGTTTGATGTTTTTCATGTCTGTTTGGGTTCCCCCCTTCTTCCCTTAAAAGGGATTTTATTATAATAAAAAATTTTAAGGCCTTCGGTCCGTTGGATGGAATGAAGGGAGGCCTAATAAAAATTCATGTCTCGCTTGCTAAGTCATACTTATACTGAACATAGGAAAAAATTAGGGTGATGACACAAAAGACACCACGTTTTTATGGTCTATCATGTGACTCTAGAAATAGTCGAACTACACTCGCTAGTTCTAAAGACCTAAGAAAAAATTATATCCATCTCTCATTATTATAATTGTAACTAAAATACATTTTCACAATAAAATTCAATCAAATTTGTCAGTTAAATTGTTATGTTATGGTAACGATGAAGATAAGAATACATTAAAAAATGTTTGTGAACAAAAATCTTTTCATTCATTTTTTTAAATGTGAAGAAACTTCTACTTTTTGGAGTCTTTCCACCAAGTTTCACAGTTGTTCCTTAATGTAAGCTTTTATCTTTTGAGTTGTGGCTTGAGAATTATTTTCAGTTAGTTGAAACCCAGCCAGTTATGTGGTGATAGACTCTTCATCATGCCACCGTTTCTCCTAATATATAGCAACAAAATATCTTCCTTATTCTAAGACCCTCTTCAAGGATCGGTGGAGTAGGACCATATCTTCCTTTACTACATCCAATTTTTCTTAAAGGGACACCATTTGGAGATATTTATCATCAATGCGAAGTTGATTCACCTACACCTCTTTAGAATGGCTAAGCTCATCCTAGGATATAGTATCCCTAAGATATTCAAATTGGCCTACTATCTGCACCTAAGACTACTGCAACCTTTTATCCTCTTCCTATTATTGAATGATTGATTTCACAACATGGTGGATCATATGGTAATCAAAACTAATGTAACCCCAAATGGAAAACATTTTTGGGAGTCAGATAAGTTGTGATGTAAGGTATTTAATATGTGAATCAAAGATTATCTTTCCTATATCTCCCCAAAAAAATGACAGGGAGAAAAATGTATCTTGTGCTTCTATTTAATAATTATAACTAATTTCTGAGAGATAGAGGTACTTTGGAATTAACAAACTTAATGAGGTACCATATTCCTCTCCCTCCAATGCAGAATCATTTTGTACTCCTATTGTTTGTTTAATTGTCATTGAGGTTCCTCTCTTAGGCTGAACCACAGAATTTGATGGAAATTAACAATATATGGGACATATCATTATCATAAGGGGTTAATAGAGAAAATGGATGGGAGAAAATCAGATCAGTTAATAATATTCAATTTTTGATAGGTCAGTCACTGGGATTGATGCCTCCCTAACACCCATGTTCTTAGCGTTTCAAGTAAGGATCTCCAGATGTGGAACATCCTCTTAATTTTTCTCAAAACCCAAGATTGATGTTTCTTGAGATTCTACCACTTCAAGGTCATCATCTATTGTTCCCTCATCCATGGGATCAATATTTACTTCCATTCCTTGGACACACATCGTTATTGTAATATTCTCTACAAAAAAACTACATGGAGTGAGTAGTCATAATTAAAACATTGGGTGTAAAGATCAGTTGTGTAAAAATAAAGACTAGCATCCATACAAATGCGTATTAATTTTTTCAAACTCTTATAAAGAGAAGGTAATGTTGATATGTATGATTATATATTCAATTTTTGTGCCACAATTTCTTAATTAATGTATTAACACTCCAAGCCCCATAGAAGCATAACCCATGGGGACATGTGGGACATCAGGCTCATGGCCCATTGGAGAATACTCCTTTGATGACAACCAGAGACCCTAAAAATATACCTATTAGATATCAACGGGGTCAGCAATGGTTTTTTTACGGTCAATATTGGTCACCATACTATCCTTTAAGGTATGTTTCATATCTAAAATTTCAAAAAAAAATATGTCAATGATCAGTATGTTGAACCTTGTGATGCACATCTAAAATTACCAAAGTCCTCCTCCCTCTCTTAAACAACAGGGATAGATGTTGATTCTTCTTTTAACACTTGTCCCCTTAAAGTAATGGACTCCCTAGCATAATTCTATGGCTTATCTAGAATTTTCCCCAGAGTCCTCGAAGGATCAATGTGAGACTGATTGAGAGAGGTAATAGAAAACGATCTAGAAAACATAATGCATGATCAGAAAGGTATGTCATGTAATTTAAGGGTATGGATGGTATTATAAAGACTCGTTGTGGTTAATATGCCTGATTAACTTATTTTTCCTTTAGGGAATCTAGTTCTATTGGAACCTCATTCTATAAGTCAAGAATCCCTTTAATGGTAATTTCTATACACAAAAAAATGTGCATGGGTTAAAAGTGAATGGAAAGAAACTAACATCAACAACATTGATGAATGTTTCTCATTCATCATCAGATCACCCAGGTATTCCCTTAGCGATAGCTTGGGCCTGCATGTCGGTTACTTACTTTGTTGTTGGGATCTGATAATCGGTTGCATACACCAAAATCTTTAACTCCTGAATATATTTCCCCATCTTAGAAAATTTTGAATCAAGGTGAATATCTAAGTATTATTAGATATCCCCAATACATGAGATATATATGAAATCCTAGATAAATACTCATAAATATATGATGTCATGTATTATTCCTTTCCAAGCTTATATTTCCATAGGTCATACATAATCTGATGTTAATGTGGTTGGTTGTAATGAAGAATTAGTTTATTTTGAATTTTAAACCCTCTTTTAATTCTCTACACTGGTAGGAGGCTGGGAATTTGGGGCTCTCCTCTCTTCTAAATGATTATTAATAGACCACCTTCTCTTATAAGAAGTTTTCTTCTCAACTCTATCCAACACCATTGAGCACACCTGAGATCATTTGTAAGACTTTGGAGCTTTGACATCATCATCACCATGTTGATCCTTCCAACCATGCTTTCCACGTCCATCTATCTTCGGGGCCTCATCTTGGGGGGTACTTTCTATCAACACCCCATGATGGTAGTAATAAATCCAAACATTGTCATGCCCAAAGTTTAACCCTATGTATGCACCTGACAGATGTAGCTTGATTGATGATTGGGATTGTAACATACTAGGTAATGATATAATAATTCCTTTTCATATTTATTAATAATTTTTAATTAAATATTAATTTTACATTAAAATGGAATCTTTATCTAATAGCATACATGACACTCAACAATCGTTTTCTACAAAAACATGTGTTGCACGCAATATTTAGTTATATCTAAAAATAATATATTATTAATATTATTATTTTAAGTGGTAGTTATCACTTCGACATTGTATTGGAGGGAATTTATAGGAACAAATATATTATATTTACAAAAGTTTATTAAATGTTTTTATATTCATCCAATAATTTTTATTCTTAAATTAGGAATAAATATAATTTTATGTACAAAAAGATCTATATTTTTAATGGGAAATTTTATCACCTTTTAATGAAGAAACCAGTTTAAATATAACTTTAGAAACATTCATAATTATTATATTTAAAAATAAACTTCATTTGTTAAATCTAAATATCAAAATTTACTTTGGGTATTTTTTTTTGGTATTTTTCATAGAAATTTCACATTTTGAGGAATAATGAATAATACTGAAATTTAGTTTAAAAATACTTTTACGTATAATTTATTTATATAGTTAAATTGTGTTATTATTTGGTTTTATTGTATATTTAGAAAAAATTTATTCCATTTAAACCATTTTAGTTCATTGGAAAAAAGTTCACAATGAATTTAGATATAAAAACTTAGCAAACTTTTGAACATTTTTACTTTAAAAACCCACTTTCTCATCTCATCCACAAGATTAAATTTAAATTATTTTCTTCCACATATATGATTTGAATTTGGAAAAATGGATTCAATATTTTTAATAATAATAATTTATAATTTATAATAATTTAAACTTAGTTTTTTGTCAAAAATACTAGTAAAAGTAATTAAAATTCATTACAGCGATTAAGATGAAAATTAGCTTAACAATGGACTAAACCTTAAACATAATAGAAAAAATGACCTAGAAGCTTTTCCAAACCCCATTGTTTGTTCACATATAAAATCTATCCTCACTTGTATCTATTTTTTAATATTATTGGTACCATTTTAAATGGGGAAAATGTGGGTTCAATTCCCTTTTTAAAAATTTACAAGAATGTCACTCCCCCTCCACTATATAAAGGAACTCACATTTCGTATTTCTTCATACCTCTCATGACCATTTAGATCATGAAAAACCTAACTAAATAAGCTCCTAAAATATCTACCTTCACTCTAGATTCCTCCCTTTTTTCATAAATCCAATCAATAAATACCTTTGTTGTAAACCAAAAGTAGTTACCCGGAAAACAGGTAACATTCTTTAATGTGCAATTATGTTTTATTTATTTCTAAACCCATTAATTTCTTATTATTACATGTATATATAATAACATAAGTATACTAAATATAATTATATATTTTTTAATTTAAATGTCCGACCAACACCTACACACACTTCCATCAAATGGGTAACGAAATTACTATTCGTCTATGGTGAACTACCGCCTCATGTAATGATGTCGTTCATTTATTCTTTACCACCTTTTAGGGTTGGGAATT
The DNA here is from genome assembly GCA_963277665.1 of Viscum album. Classification (NCBI taxonomy): domain Eukaryota; kingdom Viridiplantae; phylum Streptophyta; class Magnoliopsida; order Santalales; family Viscaceae; genus Viscum; species Viscum album. The sequence continues at coordinate 982,909,016 of OY728126.1, forward strand.
ATGATGTAAAAAATACATTTATATGATATATATTATATTTATGTTTTCATCATCAATATTTAATATTTATATAATATACACCTTTATGCTTTACATTTTTTGTAAATACAATAACATCATTTGTGGACATCTGGATTATTTCCTCCTCAAACTGTAGTGATATGTTCACACATTACATATAATGTATTAAAGATGAGTTTAATTAAAAATATGTGACATAAATAACATAAATATTATATTCATGACATAATTAAATTTCTAGAGACATAATATATCATTTTCTTTATTACCTTTTTACACACTGAAAAAGTGATAACGTCGTTTCAGGACGTGTATACTACTGCCTCCTCGACATGATGTGAATCATTTTACACCAACATAAATATATATAAGTATATATGATTAAATAACATGTTATATATTATATAATTATCATTCCATAATGATAAATTTCACTTACCTTCTTTCCATAATGATCATTGAAAAATGGGAACGTTACCCATGCATACATACGACCAATCATCTCCATAATTGTAACGTTGGTTCATTTTTCATAACTATATTTCACTATTGGTTTTAAAAATATAATTTATGTATAGATAAGATAATTATTTAAATATTATTATTCTTTATATGTTTATATAATGACCCTTTGACCATATTTAACCTACCAAAGTCGTTTTTGACACATAAACCAAATATGATCAAAACACCCAATATAAACATGATTATTTAAGTATATGTTTAAAAAATTGTAATAAGTGAAATAAAAGTAATGATAAAATTGAAAAATGTTATGAAGAAATTAAATAATTAACATTAGTTTATTATTTAGGAATATCAAGGAACATGTGACAAGTCAGAATCAAGGTAAGGGATTTTGTCTCAATCACCATTCATTGAGGCATTTCTTGATGATATGCACCATTATTATTTTATAATATATATATTCAGTCCCATTGAAATTATATATCCATATTATATCTATTATAATTTAATTTAATATTTTTTAAATGTTAATATTTCTTTGTGCTTATGATTTGAATGTTCAAAGGGTTATGGGAGACTTTGAATATTTAAAATTTAATTTCAAACCCTTTTATCCATGTCAATATTATAGATATTATTTTCATATTTATTAATATGAGTATAAAAGGGTTATAAATGAAATTTTATATCTATTTTTAATTTCATTAAAAAAAAATTAAAAATGATTTTTTTATATGTTTTATAAGGAATGTGCTAACAAATGAAAAATAGAATGTTATATTCTAAACATACACAACAACAACAAATTATCCACTACGATGGACAATATTTAATTTTTTCCTTCCTTTGGAAGATTTAATTTTTTCTTTAATAAAAAACTTTCTTTCCATTTTTTGGTTATATTGGTATTGAAAATTGTTTTCTCAAAATAAATATGTATTTGTTTTGAAAATGCGATTTTTTGAAATAAAATGGTATTTTAATATCTGAAATTGGTTTTTATAAGAGTTTTAAAAAAAATCCAAATGATGAAATGTTTTATTTCTTGTTTGGGTTCTTAGAAATTATCAATTATGGGTGCACCTAGATAGTTCTAAGTGATTCTATTATAGCTTAAACAATGGTTTCACCCAGATAGTGCTCCAATTCATTGGGTAATGATTATTTTCTCTAGATAATTATGTTAGAATTTTTACATATGGTTATTCTAATCTGTGAGGGTTCTTTGAGTGTTCTATAAAGGTTCAATGTGATGATTTCTCAATTTACCTCATGAATTTTATATATTTTCCAATGATTTTTCATGAAAATAATTTTTTATTGAAATGGTAAAATAGATTATATTTATTAAAAATGATATTTCCCTCTTTGGGTAAAATTTTATGTTTTCAAGAATGGGTTTTTTCATAATTTTAATGTTTATCAGTGGACTAACGGTTTCCTTCTCTTTATATCCCTTACTGAGCTTTTTTTTGTACATACCATATTTTTTAAATGTTTTTAACATGATTTAATGATGATTATGGGATTGAAAGAGGTATCATTGAATGTCATGAAATGTTTTCATAAAATTGGTCATGATTTATTTTTTTGAGAATTATATGGTGGTAAAATGGATAATTTTTGGAAGTTTCCAATTTCTATTATATGGTTTTGTTATTTATGAGTTATGACCTAGTTCTATAACACTCTAAACATGAAAAGATACTTAATGTTAAAGAAATTAATTTCTTGATAAAAACTCAAGATTATGTATTGTTTAAGGTTAGGGGCTTATAATTGATATTAAAGGTCATTTTAGATAAATTTAGAGGTCAGTGTAATATTAATTACTTTCCCTTCAAAGATTTTACCTTTTGTTCAAGTTAAAATGTTATATAATCTGAATATTACCATATTTCTTAAAATAGAATATTTCTATTCAGAATGGTTTTCCCTAGAGGAAATAGGGAATCTTTATTAATATGGAACTGAGAGAAAGCTATCCATCCAAAGTTTCATCCCGAGATGGTTAGAATCAGAAAAAAATAGTTTGTTGTAGTGATTGATCATTTGAAACAATAGATAAATGGTTATGGTATCCATGAAATATAGAAACCATATCTACCACATAGGAACATAAATATAGTATAGATTTTTATAATACAACATTCCCTATCATTCAGAGGTCTATCTGACCCCGTGCTAGCTAAAGGATGGATTAAAGCCCTAGAAAATATAGTCAATGTTGTGCATTCTTCATATCACCAAAAGGAAACTCTTTCGATTTATTATTTTGTAGATGAATCCAATTAGTAGTGTTAAATTTTTAAGAATATAAAATAAAGTAAAGAGATTTATACCTTTAAATGGGATGCATTTAATAATATTTTCCCTCAGAAATATTTTCTTAATGTTTTTCAACTTAGGATAGAAAAGTAGTTTTTGGATAAGTTTTTGGTTATTTTTATAGAATATATTTTGATATATTCTAAAATACATGAGGAACATAAAGGTAACTTAAGGATATTTTTTGAAAACCTTAAATAAAAATAAAATGTTTGGAAAATTTAGAAAGTGTGCATTTTGGTTGCAAAAAAATTTATTTCGTGGTCACATTGTTTCCAAATATAGAGTAACTATTGATATGATAAAAAAACTTTCTAAAGAATGGAAAAGACACAAAAATATCACTGATATTCATAGTTTTCTTGGATTAGTAGGTTACTACATGAGGTTTGTTGAAAACATTTCTCGGTTGTCTGGCCTACTAACTAAGTTGACTCAAGGAGTTAAGTTCAACTTGACAAAACAATCTGATTATTGTTTTTAGGAACTAAAAAGAAGATTTGTGAATGATCATATTTTTTCCTTTCTTTTCGGAAATAGTGAACTAGTCATCTAAAGTGATTATTCAATAAAATGAATTGGTTATTTACTAATTCATAATGATCAAGTAGTTTCTTATGATTCACATTAGTTGAAACCTCATGAGTTGAATTACCCTACACATTATTTGGTGTTACATACTGTTTTTTTAATTAAAAATTTGGAGGCATCATTTTTATAGAGTAAAGTATTAAATATATACTGATAAAAAAATTCTAAATTATATATTCAATAAAAAATAATTGAACATGAGATATAGAAGAAGGCTGAAACTAATAAAGGATTATGATTGCTCGATTCATTATCATCCTAGAAAAGAAAATAAGTTGTCTGATTGTTTTATTTAAAAAGTTAATTCTACATTAACCATTCTATATTTGGAATCTGAACCTTTGGTTAATGATTTGATTTATTTTTTCCTAGAAGTTATGGATGTAGGGAAATCCTATATTTTGTTTCAAGTTTCAGTACACTCGACTTTTTCAGAAAAAATTATGAGGGAATAAAATTTGGATCAGTATTTTCAAGAAAAGTTAGAATCCATTAAGAATAGTAAGTTTAAATATTTTAATATTGACGGATAAGGTGATTTATTATTTAGAAAAAGATTATGTGTGTCTTGTGATTCATAATTGAAGAAAGAATTGTTGATTGAATCTCATAGTTCTCCATTTTCCATTCATCCAGGAAGCACTAAGATGTATGGAGACCTTCGAGAGTATTACCAATGGGATGGAATGAAAAAGAGATATTTTTTAATTTACCAAGAATATTTTTACTTGTAAACAGGTTAAAGCAGAGCGATAGTTACCAAAGGGGATGCTCCAACCTTTTTCGATGCCTGAGTAAAAATGGGATAATATATCATTGAATTTAATGGTAAGATTGTTAATGACTTCTCAGGGTAATATTTTGATTTTGGTTATTGTAGATCGATTAACCAAATTTGAAAATTCTCTTACCATTAAATATATAATCTCTCTAGACCAAATTTATAGAATATATCTAAAAGATATTGTTATTTTACATAGAGTACCTCTCTCCAATGTATCATAATATGATATTAGGTTCATATATAATTTTTATAAAGGGATTAAAATGTTTTTGGATTCTAAATTAAATTTTAGTACAACTTTTCATCATGAATCCTATGGACAATCTGAGAGGACGATTTAGACTTTAGGATATATGCTTCATTATTGATCAATGGATTATTAGGGAAGTTGGGATTGAAATATTTCTTTGGTTGAGTTTTATTATAATAAAAATTTTAATTTTGGTATAAAAATGGCACCATAAAATGCATTATATAGAAATATATGTCAAACACTAGTTTTTTGGTATGATGTAGGACAAAGGAAGTTTATGGGACTAGAGTTAGTAGAGTAAATGGTAGATAATTTTTAGTTGATTTAGAAACAAATGAGAATATCACAAAACATAAAAAATATTTATACAGATAACCAGAGAAAATATGTTTTTTTCAAGGTATTTTGTCATGTCTTTTTAAAATTTTCTCCATAGAAAAGTGTTGTGTGTTTTGGTGAAAAGGGGAAGTTGGGTCTATAATTCATTGGACCATATGAAATCCTGGAAAAAGTTCAATCAGTTTCTAACTGAGTTGCTTTACCTCAAAGTTTATCCTTGGTACATAACATATTTCATGTTTTAATGTTAAATAAGTATGTACCATATTCATCACATGTCTTATACCCTAAAGTTGTTCAGCTGGAAGATTATGACTCTTACGAGGAACAACCCATTCATGTTATTAATCATAGAGAGAAAGTGTTCCAGAATAAGGAATATCATCAAGTTAATGTTTGATGGAAAAACCATATGGTTGAAGAGGTAACATGGGAATCTAAAAATGCTATGAGGTAAAAATATCTCCACTTATTTGATAAGTGAATAAAACTGCAAGGATGTAATTTCCAAAATAGGGGAAGGATGTAACATCCCAGATAATGATATAATGAGTTTTTTAATAATTATTAATATTTATTAATTAGATATTAACTTTACTTTTAAAGGTTTGTACGTCCAATATAATACCTGACATAAAACAATTAGTTTCTCAAAAAACTTACGTTGCACGTAAGACTATGTTATACCGAAAAATAATATATTGTTAGTATTATTATTTTAATTAGTAGATATTACCTAGTAGTTGTATCAGTAGGAATGAATAGGAATAACTATATTTTATTACATAATTTTATTAATTGTTTTTATATTCATCCAATATATTTCACAGTCTTAAATTAAGAATAAATCCAATTTTAAGCATAAAAAACTCTATATTTTTACAGGGTAGTTTTACCACCTTTTAATAGAAAATTCATTTTAAATATAGTTTTAACACTTTTATAATTTTTATATGTCAAAATAAACTTCATTTTTAAAATATAAATTTCAAAATTTACTTTGGGTGATTTTTTTGGTATTTTTCTGAGAACTTTCACATTTTGATGAATAGTGAATAATACAGAATTTTAGTTCAAAATTTCTTTTTTGTCTAATTTTTTATCTAGTTAAATTATTTTTTTAATTTTGTTTTAAAGTATAATTAGATCAATTTTATATCATTTAAAAAAATTAGGTCATTATAAAAAATTTCACATTGAATTCAGATGTAAAAACTTAGTAACTTTTGAATATTTTTACTTTAACAACCTGCTTTGTCGTCCTATCTGCGGGATTAAATTTAAATTAATTTATTCCAATTATATGATTAGAATTTATAAAAATGGATTTCATATGTTTAAAAATTATAATTTCTAATTTCTAATATTGTCAACCTTTTTTTTCAACAAATATTAGTGAAAGTAATTAAAATTAATTACAGCAATTAAGAGGAAAACTAGCTTAACAAAAGACTAAATCTAAAAAATATGATCCAAAATGACCTATACACTTTTAAAAAACCAATTTTAGGTACATATTTATACCCTATCCTCTATTTTATCTAATTTTAACCATTAATCATGCCACTTGAAATGGGAAAAATGTGGGTGGAATTCACTTTTCAAAAATTTACAAGAATGTCACCCCCCCTCCACTATAAAAAAAGGTACTCAACCTTTCCATTTGATCACACCTCTCAAACCCATTTGTCTCATCCAAAACCTTAAAAAATAATCTCCCAAAATCTCTTCCTTCACTTAATATTCTTCACTTTTGGCATAAATCTAACCAAGCAATCCCTTTGGTGCAACCAAAAGGAGTTACCCGAAAAAGATGTAACATTTTTCAATGTGCATTTATGTTTTATTTATTTCTAAACCCCTTAATTATTTTTATTTAGTGATTATATAATAACATCAGTATCATTAATATAATTATATGTTGTTATTTTAATGGTTTTACATACACCTACGCACACTTCCATCAAATGGGTAACGAAATTACTGTTTGTGTACGGCGAACTACCACCTCACGTAACAATGTTGTTCAATTTTCTATTACCACCTATAATTATTGGGAATTATGATGGAAATAAGATTTTTTATATTATATTTATTATATTTAGTTTATATTCATAATTCTGTAATTTTTATATAATATATACTATCATGCTTTCCATTTTGTGTAAATATGATAACATCATTTGTGGACATGTGGAATACCACATACTCAAAGCAATGTGATACATTTATAAATTACATTGAATGTATTAAGGATGATTTTAATTAAAAATATGTGACATAAATAGAATACATATTATATTAATAAAATAATTAACTTTCTGGAGATATAATATATCATTTTCTTTATTAACTTTTCACACATAGAAAAAGTGATAATGTCGTTTGTGGACATGTGGACTGTTGCATCCTCAACGCGATGTGATTCCTTTTACATCATAGTAATTATATATATAAGAATATATGATTAAATAAAATGGTATATATTATATACTTATCATTATTTAATGATAAATGTCACTAACCTTCTTTCCATAACAATCATTAAAAAATGGGAACGTTACTTATGCATATTTACGACCTACCGTCTTCATAATTTTAATGATGGTTTATTTTTCGTAACCATATTTCATTATTAGTTTAAAAAATATAATTTATGTATAAATATGATAATTATTCCATGATTATTATTCTATATATGTTTATATAATTACCCCTTTGACCATAGTTGACCTACCAAAGTCTTTTTTGACATATAAACCGAATATGGTCAAAACATCTGATGTAAACTTAATTCATTAAGTAATTTTTTACAACATTGTAATAAGTGAAATAAAAGTAATGATAAAATTTAAAAAGGTTATGAAGTATGTAAATAATTAACACTATTTTTTTATTCAATAATATAAAGTCACATGTGACAAGTCAGACTCAAGGTAAGAAGTTTTGTCTCAACCTCCTTTCTTTGATGCATTTATTAATGATATACACCTTTATTATTTTATAAGGTGTATATACATACCATTTTACATTATATATCCATATTTCATATATTATCATGTTATTTCATTATTTTTTAATGTTAATCTTTCATGGTTCTTATGATTTAAATGTGAAAAGTGGAATGGCACACTTTGAATGTTTAAAGATTTAATTTCAAAACATTTTCTCCAGGTCAACATTCTTGATATTATTTTACAAACTTATTCATATAGATATAAAAGGGTTATAAAAACTTTTATGTAAATTTTTAATTTCATTCAAATGTTTTAAAAAGGTAATATTATTACATGTTTTATATGAAACTTTTTGAAAAATGACAAAAGTAAAGTTCTATTCTTAATGAACACGGTGACAGTGACTTTTCTACCATTATGGACATTATTATATCTTTATATTCTTTTGAAAGATTTAATTTTTTATTAAATGAAAAACCATATTTCCTTTTTTGTTTGTTTTGGTATTGAATATGGTTTCTCAAAATAAAGGTGTAGTTCATTTTTAAAATGGGTTTTTTTAAAAGAAATTGGTATTTCAATATTTGAATGTGATTTTCAAATGAGTTTAAAAGTGTTTTTAAAATGTTGAAATGTTTTATTTCATGTTTTTTTATTATAAATTAAAAATTATGGGTGCATCCAGATAGCTTTGGGTGACCCCTTTATATCTTAAATGATGGTTGTGCCTAGATAGTGCTCTAATGCATTGGTTAATGATAATTTTCTCCATATAATTATATTTGATGTTAGGAATATGGTCATTACATTCAATAATTTTTATGCAAGGGTTCAATGTGATGATGTCCCAAGGTACCCACATGAATTTTCTATTTTTTTAATGAGTTTTCATGAAAATAAGTTTTTTCAAAAGGTAAAATAATTGATATTTCTTATATAATTATATTTTCCTATTTGGGTAAAATGATATGTTTTTTATAATGTGTTTTCATGATTTTTGATGTCTATCTATGGACTAATGTTTTACTTATCTTTATATCCCTTATTAAGATTTTTATTCTCATCATGTATTTTTTTTAAAATGAGCGATTTAATAATGAGTATGGGATTGGAAGAGGCCAATTATAAAGTTATAAGGAGTTTTCATAAACATGATCATGATTTAATTTTTATGGTTTATATGGTGAGAAAAATCGATACTATTCAGAAGTGTTCAGTTTATATTATATATATTTTTTATTTGTGAGTTATGGAATAATTATCTAAAACTCCAGACCTTAAAAGATTATCAATGTGAAATAAATTATTTTCTTGACTAAAACTCAAGGTTATGTAATGTTTAAATTTGGGGTCTTATAATCTTCAAGGCCATAAAGATCCAAAATTATTAGGCCACCAACTAGTGTTTTTCAAACCAAACATATATAAGGGGGAAACATTTTTCTATTATAGACACTCGAACATGAAGGAAAATAGATATGAAGCATAAGATTCACATATGATCTCGCTGTCAACACAGGTCACCTGTACACTATCTCTAAATGAAATCAAGTTTGAAATCAAGTCATCATTACCTTGCACATTTTAAATTAATGTTATAGTAGGTAGATAACCATATGGGAAGAATCTATACTCTCTTGGTACATTTAGGTTCATTATGGATTGACCATATTTTTGAGATAAAGGCTAAATACCTAAAAAACCTGAATGAATGGATAAAACCATCCTTCAATGACCTAAAATATGGTTAGCATGGAATAAGAACTGAATTGTTTTGTGATCCACCCCCAAATCAAATGAAATGGACCTCAAATCCTATAGGGGGCTTCTTAATGTACATATACAGTAATCACTAGTAAATATTCTATAGAATAGGGGAATCTATCCATATGTGGTTCCCTTCTACAAATTTAGCTAGAACGAAAAACATACTCAGCCTCACACCACCATTAGATTCACGAACTAACATTAGGTATGTACTTAAACACATCTTAAGAAAGACTACAAGAGAGGTAATTGAAGATCCCTTGGACCTGAACTTATTTCCCCATCGACTATATTGGCCTTGGTCCTTGGTAGGATAAAATTTTCTAGGATTGATATGATTCTCTAATGAAGGGAATCATTTCGAGCACTGATATCTAGGACCTTATCCTTACAGCTCCAAGAAGACCTTCATCCAGGATTCTGAATGAATATCACCCCATGTGTGATAGTCATTATTATACACCTTATGAGCCAAATTAAACATCTCATGGCCCAAATCTAGTTTCCTTTTTGTATTATCCCACATTGATTTTGGTAGGATGAACTCATCATAAATATATCCAAGGATAATAGATCCATAGATCATATAAACATCCCATAAATTGATGATGAATTCCCCATGTGTTAGATGAAAAGCTGTTTTCTATTGGATTTGGTAGCAAAATAGTTCTAGGATGATATCCAAGTTCTTTTAAACATATATCTATTCCACCCAAATACCCTCATAAATTTCAACATCATGTAGCTCAATATTAAATTCTATGTAGATTTGGCATACCCAGTACACCCATATCCTTTTTTGGATTTACTTCCCCTATAGAAAAGAAGTCCCAATCCTCCTCCCATCCTTATGTTTGATCTATCTTGGAATCATGGTAGATTGACTAATAGATTTGGGGTTTCTATTCCTAGGTATGAGACTTCATATTCAAGGCATATAGGCAATGTTATATGCTGCATGTAACAATAATATTTCCATCCTTAATAAATACACCCTTGGAGGAGACGTTGGAAATGGGACAACTAGTGTATTCCATGAACCATGATTTCATAAAATAACTTAGAATCTTTAGTTTGATTGCATCTCTTAGAATTCTATGATAATAAAAAGGAAGGTGATCACTTTATGGTTACTCATGTTGGTACTTATTCAAGTGGTTCCCTAAGTATATAAGGGTGGATTCTCACATTAATAATAATTCATCCTGATGGTTTTAAGAATTTATGAAACAAGAAAAGTATATTTTTATTCGTAATCCCTTAGGTAATCCATTGGAAATTTTTAAATAGATATCAAGATTTTAAATAAATATAAAATATTGGTTTTAGAAATTTTTAAAATTTTGGAAAAGGGAGGACGACATGAAAATCACTCACCCAAGTGACCTCACATGGGACAGTCATCCAAGTAAACTCACATAGGTCACTCACCCCAGTGACCTCATGCAGGTCGCTCACTCAGGCTTCTATATCACACTAATATAGTCATACTAAGTTATTTTTTGAGAGGATTATCTATAATTATTTCATGAAAAATAAATATGTTAATAGAAAATAATTGAGTGACAAGCGTATCAAGAGAAGAAGAAGAGTGAAAGTGGAAGGAAGAACCATCTGGTAGTGGACATAATTTTTAGATACCCAGTCACCTATGTGGATCACCTACATGTTTGGACTTCATGGATGACCTTCACAAACTACTTTCATGATTGATATGAGTGGTAGTAATCTATATTACACTACCTTAGGACCATAACCTCTTCCTTCAATCAGATTCAATCCTATTGGGGGAGGGGGATTTTTGACACTTCTATTTTCAGGTTAGGGTGAGAAAATTTAATGTAAAATACCTCAAGTAATAAATATTAAAGGAACCAAGGAGAACCAAGGAACTCACCTAGGTCGACCTGCGTGCACCCAACTTGAGAGCCAAGAGGCTCACATAGGCCAAGCTAGTGTGGTCCAAAAAAATAAGACACACCAAAATAAGGAGCCTATGTGATTGACCTATTTCAGTGAATTCCTTGTCCCAGGGCCATTAAATTTCATATAAATATGACCTTGGGGCTCCTCATTTAATACAAACAGAAGATTAGAAGAAGCCCTAAAGCACTACTCTCCATAGTCCATCACTCTATCCCTTAAAACCATCCAGGAAGATCTGCAAAACCTAATAGAAGTGTAAATTTAAGAGAATAGTGGGCATAAAGTTCCTCTAATGTGTGAAACAAAAGAAACCTACAAGAGGAGACACCCCCCTTGGTCGAAAATCACTTGCATGAAAGTCTCTTCCCAAACTGAGGACCTACAAGAGACCCTTCTAGAGACACCAAAGGAAACCATTGCAACCTAGAGAAAGGCCTCACAAAGGAATTGTTTTCCAAGATGTGTATCATCAAGAATTAAACTCTATATCATGTAGGTAAACCCTGCATGAAGCTATTTCAAATTTCCTAGGTCTACCCTGTGTAAGAACCCTTCATCTCTCCCAGTACTGCCCAGTGCAAGCAAAATTTTGATCGACTATCCATGACATGTTCAAGACACCTTTTAATCCCCCTCATCATACCATCGATGATATGGAACCCCTTTCTGTGGTACTCCCATCTGATGGATACAAAATAAAAACCTCCATTGATGCCTCTAGATCTACATGATCATGGAAAAATACACACCAGCATGTCTCTCATTCAATTTTACATTCCCACAATAATATTTGTACTAAAATTTTCTTTATTTATGGTTAGGGTCCTATAAGTGTCCAAAATTGTGTATTACATTGTTAATGGAGACCCCAAACTTGAAGGTAGTGTGTGGGACCTCCCTATTTCAGACAAGAGGGATAGTTCCTTGCCATTCCCTCAATGTATTTGAATTAGGGACCTCCACATTTTAAACAATGAGGGGAACCAATTTATTTTTCCTTTTACAGGGGAAGGTGGTTTTTCCTTCTCAATTTTTTTGATGATATACACATTTATTATTTTATAAGGTGTATATACATACCATTTGACATTATATATCCATATTTCATACATTATCATGTTATTTCATTATTTTTTAAATGTTAATCTTTCATGGTGCTTATGATTTAAATATGAAAAGTGGTATGGGACACTTTGAATGTTTAAAGATTTAATTTCAAAACATTTTGTCCATGTCAAAATTCTTGATATTTCTTTTACATACTTATTCATATAGATATAAAATGGTTATAAAAACATTATGTAAATTTTGAATTTCATTCAAATGTTTTAAAAAGGTAATATTTTTACATGTTTTATATGATACTTTTGAAAAATGACAAAAGTAATGTTCTCTTCTCAATGAACACGGTGAAAATGACTTTTCCACCATTATGGTCATTATTTTATTTTTAGATACCTTTGAAATATTTCATTTTTTATTAAATAAAAAAACATATTTCCTCTTTTTGGTTGTTTTGGTATTGAATATGTTTTTTCCAAATAAAGGTGTAGTTTTTTTTAAATGTTTTTTTAAAATAAAATGGTATTTTAATATCTGAATGTGATTTTCAAAGTAGTTTAAAAGTGTTTTTAAAATAGTGAAATGTTTTATTTCATGTTGTTTTTATTGTACATTACAAATAATGGGTGAATTTAAATAGCTTTGGGTGAGCTCTTTATATCTTAAATGATGGTTGTGCCCAGATAGTGCTATAATGCATTGGGTAATAATTATTTTCTCCATATAATTATATTTAATGTTAGGAATATGGTTATTCTATTCAGTAATTTTTATTCAAGGATTCAATGTTTTGATGTCCCAAGGTACCCGCATGAATTTTATATGTTTTCTAATGAGTTTTCATGAAAATAATTTTTTCAAAATGTAAAATAAATGATATTTCTTAAATAATGATATTTCCTAATTTGGGTAAAAAGATATTTTTTTAAGAATGGGTTTTCATGATTTTTAATGTTTATCTGTTGACCAATGTTTTACTTATCTTTATATCCCTTATAAATATTTTTATTCTCATCATGTATTTTTTTTAATTCAGTGGATTTACTAATGAGTATTGGATTGGAAGAGGCCTATTTTAAAGTCATAAAGATTTTTCATAAACATGATCATGATTTATTTTTTTATGTTTTATATGGTGAGAAAAATCGATACTATTCAGAAGTTTCCAGTTTATATTATATAGATTTTTTATTTATGAGTTATGGAAGAATTCTCTAAAACACTAAACCTGAAAAGATTCTCAATGTGAAATAAATTATTTTCTTGACTAAAACTCAATGTTATGTAATTTTTAAAGTCAGGGCCTTATAATCTTCAAGGCCAAGAAGATCCAAAATTATTAGGCCACCATCTAGTGTTTTTTAAACCAAACATATGTAGGGGTAAACATTTTTTTATTATAGACACTCGAACAGGAAGGAAAATCGATATAGAGCATAAGCTTCACATATGATCTCGCTGTCAACACGGGCCACCAGTACACTGTCTCTAAATGAAATCAAGTATGAAATCAGGTCATCATTACCACATGCATTGTCAATGAATGTTATAGTAGGTGGATAACCATACGGGAATAATCTATACTCTCTTGGTAAATTTTAGGTTTTTTATAGATTGACCATATTTTAGAGATAAAGGTTAAATACCTAAAAAACCTGAATGAATGGATAAACCCATCCTTCAGTGACCTAAACTCTGGTAACATGGCATAAGAATTGAATTGTTTTTTTGATCCACCCCCACATCAAATGAAATGGACCTCAAATCCAATAGGGGGACTTCTTAATGTACATATACAGTAATCACTGGTAAATATTCTATAGAATAGGGGAATCCATACTTATGTGGTTCCCTTATACAAATTTAGCTAGAAAGACGAACATACTCAGCCTCACACCACCATTAGATTCTTGAACCCACATCAGGTATGTACTTAAACACATCTTAAGAAAGACTACAAGAGAGGTACTTGAAGATCTCTTAGACCTGAACTTATTTCCCCATAGACTATGCTGGCCTTGTTCCATAGTAGGATAACATTTTCTAGGATTGATATGATTCTCCAATGAAGGGAATCATTTTGGGCACTAACAGCTAGGACCTTCTCCTTACAGCTCCAAGAAGACCTTCATCCAGGCTTCTGAATGAATATCACCCCATGTGTGATAGTCATTATTCTATACCTTATGAGCCAAATTAAACATCTCATTTACTGAATCTAGTGCCCTTTTAGTATTATCCCAAATTGCTTTCGGTAGGATGAACTCATCATACATATCTCCAAGGATAAGAGATCCATAGATCATGTAAACATTCCATAAATTGATGATGAATTCCCCATGTGTTAGATGAAAAGTTGTTTTCTACTGGATATGGTAGAAAAATAGTTCAAGGATGATATCCAAGTTCTTTTAAACATATATCTATTCCACCCAAATTCCATCATAAATGTTAATGTCATGTAGCTCAATCTTAAATTCTATGTAGATTTGGCATACCCAGTATAACCACATCCTTTTTTGATTTACTCCCCCTATAGAAAAGAAGTCTCAATCCTCCTTCCATCCTTGTGATTGGTCTATCTTGGAATCATGGTATATTGAATAATATATTTGGGGTTTCGATTCTTGGGTGTGAGGCTTCATATTCAGAGCATATAGGCTATGGTGTATGATGCATGCAATAATACTATTTCCATCCTTGATAAACACAGCCTTGGAGGAGACATTGGCAATGGGACAACTAGTGTATTCCATGAACTATGATTTCATAAAATAACTTAGAATCTTCAGTTTGAGTGCATCTCTCAAAATTCTATGATTATAAAATGGAAGGTGATCACTTTATGGTTACTCATGTTGGTACTTCTTCAAGTGTTTCCCTAAGTCTATAAGGGTGGATTCTCACATTCATAATAATTCATCTTGATGGTTTTAAGAATTTATGAAACATGAGAAGGAGATTGTTATTCATAATCCCTTAGTGAATCCATTTGAAATTTGTAAATAGATATCAAGATTTTCAATAAATATAAAAAATTAGTTTTTGAATTTTTTGAAATTTTGGAAAAGGGAGGACCATATGGAGATCACTCACCCAAGTGTCCTCACATAGGACACTCATCCAAGTAAACTCGTATAGGTCACTCACCCTAGTGACCACATACAGGTCGCTCGCTCAGGCTTCTATATCACACTAATATAGTCATACCAAGTTCTTTTGTGAGAGTATTATCTATAATTCTTTGATGAACAAGAAATACGATGAGAGAAAAGAAGTGTGAGGGACTAGTGCAGAAAGAGAAGAAGAAGAGTGAAAGTGGAAGGAAGAACCATCAAGTAGTGGACATAATTTTTAGATACCCAGTCACCTATGGAGATCACCTACATGTTTGACCTTCATGGATGAACTTCACGAACTACTTTCATGATTGATCTAAGTGATATACATCTATATTTCACTACCTCAAGACTATAACCTCTTCTTTCATTCAGATTCAAACCTATTGGGGGAGGGGGATTTTTGACTCTCCTTTTGTCAGGTGAGGGTGATAAAATTTAATGTAAAATACCTTAGGTAATAAAGATTAAGAGAACCAAGGAACTCACCTAGGTCAACCTATGTGCACCCAA
The DNA here is from genome assembly GCA_963277665.1 of Viscum album. Classification (NCBI taxonomy): domain Eukaryota; kingdom Viridiplantae; phylum Streptophyta; class Magnoliopsida; order Santalales; family Viscaceae; genus Viscum; species Viscum album. Next base: position 982,925,144 of record OY728126.1, read on the forward strand.
ACTGAGAGCCAAGAGGCTCACATACGCCAGGCCAGTGTGGTCCAAAATAATTAGCCACACATAAATAAGGATCCCATGTGATGGACCTATATACTTGAATTACTTATCATAAGGCCATTAAATTTCATGTAAATATGACCTTGGGGCTCCTCATTTAAGACAAACGGAAGATTAGAAGAATCCCTGAAGCACTACTCTCCATAGTCCATCACTATATCCCTTAAAACCACCCAGGAAGATATCCAAAACCTAATAGAAGTGTAAATTCAGGGAAATAGTGGAAATAAAGTTCCTCTAAGGTGTGAAACACAAGAAACCTATGAGAGGAGACACTCCCCCTTGGTCAAAAATCACTTGCATGAATGTCTCTTTCCAAACTAAGGACCTGCATGAGACCCTTCTAGAGACACCAAAGGAAACCATTACAACCTAGAGAAAGTCCTCACATTGTTTTCCAAGATTTATATCTCTAATAATTAAACTCTAGATCATGTAGGTAAACCCTTCATGATGCTCTTTCAGTTCGCACAGGTCTACCCTGTGTAAGAACCCTTTATCTCTCCCAGTATTGCCCAGTGCGAGCAACCTTCTGCTCGACTATCCCTGACATGTTCAAGACACATTTTAATCCCCCTCATTACACCATCGATGATATGGAACCCCTTTCTATGGGACTCCCATCAGACGAATACCAAATAAAAACCTCCATTAAGGCCTCTAGATCTACATGATCATGGAAAAAGACACACCAACATGTCTCTCATTAAATTTTACATTCCCACAATAAGAGTTGTAATAATATTTTCTTTCCTGATGGATAGGGTCCTCTATGTTTCCAAAACTTTTCATTACATTGTTAATGGAGACCCCAACCTTGCAGGTAGTGTCTGGGACCTCCCTATTTCATACATGAGGGCTAGTTCCTTTCCCTTCCCTCAATGTATCTGAAATAGGGACCTCCATATTTTAAACAATGTGGGGAACCAATTTATTTTCCCTTTAACAAGGGAAGGTGGTTTTTCCTTCTCAATTTTTTTCTAAAACTGTAAATAATTCATCCTTCTAAATTAATCTCTTATTCTTTCTTTTGTTATATACATGCATATACACTTATGTATCGACCTCAGGGTTATGAAAAAAAAGAGGATATGGGTATATCAAATTCCTTTCCCAATCCTATAACCCTAGATTCATCCACCAGTAGGTGAAATAGATTGTGTGGTTTGTCAAATCTTCCAATTAATCTTGTTTCCCACACTAAGCTTGAATCACATGGGTGTAAGGACCCAAACTTAAACTACACATATTCTAGTTATTTTAAAAACGATAAATCACATTATTTTCCAAAATATAATTTAGGTTTAAATCTTTAGATAATTAAGACAAACACATACATAGTAAGCCCATACTTTACTAGTGGAAACTTCTACACATTATCCATTTTTTCCCATAAAAATAAAAGACTTTAAAATAAAATTTGATTCATTTTATAAAAAAAAACATCACAATTTACTACTTGAATTCTTCTTTTATATTACCAAATAATAAACCCTGTAAAGAAAATTTAAAAATACAGGATGAGAACAAGAAGCTCAGTAAGGGACCTTAAAGAATAAAACTGTTAGTTTGATGAAAAACATGAAAAAAAACATTAAAATACTTTTCTTAAAAACATACGTTTTACCCTAAAAAGTGATAAATATTTTTATAAATATCATTATCTAACCTTTTTAAAATCAAATGACTTCCATAAAAACTCATTAGAAATAATAGAAAAGTCATGTAGGTGTCTTGGGTCATCATTATCATAAAAACCTTAAAACCATTAAAATAAACCTTTCAAATTGGTATAATGATACAACTTACTTCTAATATAATTCTACAGAGAAAAAAATCATTACCCAATGCATTGGATCACAATATGGGTGCACCAAACGATATAATGGTATAATCCATGAGCTGTAATGGGGATCAACCCTTTATAAATAATGTCTAAGGAGAATATCATGAATAAAAACCTTGAAAACTCTTTTAAACCCACATGTAAAAGCACTTTCATATATCAAAATACACATTGATTTTAAAAATATATTTTCACATCTAAAAAACGTGAACAAAATAATAAGAACATTTTCTTAGGAAATAACTATGAAAACATATAAATGAAACATTAAATCATTAAATAATAATCAATGTGGGAAATTCCTTTCATGATATATAGGTTAAAAAAATCATTTGACCTTTTTAAAAATAGATGAAATAGAAACATTAAAAGAGAATTTTTAAAAGAACACCATTTACATAAAACCTTAAAAATATTCCTTTTTGAAAATATTTGAGAGAAATTAGAAAATTACCAATTTTAAACTTTCATGTATATATAAATAAATTCATAAAAATAATTTTTAAAATAAGGAAATGAAAGAGATATTTACATGAATAAATCATTAAAACATTTAAAATGATATTTTTAGTTAAAAAGTACCTTACCATGAGTTTGAATCGTCATGTATAGTATTTATCTTCATAGATAATAAAATTAGGTTAATTTATAAATTATTATGAATATTTTTCATATTAATTATCCCATTTATATAACTAACTTCTATGATATATATAATTACTTAATCATTTAAGTTTATGACATTTGTTATGACAATATTCAATACCTAAGTCCAAAACGGATTTAGTAAATCAACTATGGTCAAAGGGGTCATCATTACATCATATACATAATAATATTAATGACTTAATAACAAATTTTATACATCAATTATACTTTTAGATCAAACTGTTAAATATGGTTATGAAAAATGAACTATGTTATAATCATGGAGATGGTAGGCTATACAGAAGAGGAAAAAGTGAATGGTACAACACTCTCCTAATATTCCTCTCTAATTGATTTAGGGATTCCTATTCTTGATTCTCACATGAATAATCTCTAGGTTACTACTACCACTTTCCTCATTCTTTGACCATATATTTTCTTCCTCTTTCTCTCACAGGCATCGACCGTTGGTCTCGTGCTTCAATTTCTCTTCCTCAATGGATCAGTTCTTGGTTGGCTATGTTTCCTACACTACTCCTCTTTCCATACTCACTCTCTATTTTGTGCATCCCACATATTTTTTCTCATCTAGAACATAATTATATATTAAGTTCTGGTGAAAAAGTAGTGGTTCTCAACTCTGGTCTATCCAGATCCAACCTCGGTGGTTCCCTCTGATTTTAGTTTCGGTATTCCAATCCCAAAGTGGTGTTGTATCATTTTCCTTGAGTCGATGGTGACCTAGTTCTCAATGAGTTTTTTATCACTTGAATATTTTGGGAAGGTTTGATTCTACTATTTTTTTCTTCTTCTTTAGTTGGTTCAGTTTCTTGGGATTTTTTATGGCGAAAACAGAATCAAAGGTGGTGGTTGTTTTCTTCTATGATTAATTTTTTATACTGATTTAGGGTGGTTATCTCACCTTGGTATTTTATTTTATGGTGGATCTTCTCTTCAAATGAATGTGTGTTGGTTTGATGGTGATTTGATGTTCCGACAACGATGGAGTCATGAATGGAATACGATAGTAGACAGCTTGGTAGTGCATGGATCAATAGTGGTGACTTGTGTATAGACTATTCTTTATGTGTTATGATGGTAGTGATATTTTGGAATGAATAAATTAGGGTTTCAATGTGACTGACATCCAATCTGGTGTCCCTCGATCATCGTGATAAGAGATGGTGTTAATGTGGTAGTCTTTTGTTCAATTTTTGAAATTTGAGATTGCAGTTTGAATTTAAAATTTAAAATTTTATTTTGAAATTTATTTTTTCTATTTTAAATTTGATATTAGGTTAATTTTCACACTCAACCTCAAAAAAGTTTTTTTAGATAATACCAAAAAACATGTAGTGGAGGTAGGTCGTACGTACACATGAGTAGCGTTTTAATTTTTCAATGATCATTAAGAAAAGAAGGTAAGTATTATTTTATATTTACATAATGATAATAATTTCATAAATGTCATATTAATTATTTAAATTTATTTATATATGACATTCATGTGATGTGGTGATGAAAAATGAATCACATTACTTTGCAGAGGTGATAATTCACACGTATGCACTAATGATGTTATCTTTTTTTTGTGCCTGCAAAGGTAAGAATATAATTGATATATTATATTTTAATAAGGATAAATATTTCATAAATATCATATATAAACATTAACTACATAATTATAACCTATATTAATAGACAATTATGGAATGTGAATTACATCTGTTCACGAGGCGGTAGTCCTTCGTACACATGAATGATGAATTCTTTTACCATTTGATGGAATTGGAGAAAGATATGGGTCATGACACTAACAAAATAACATCTAATCTAATGGAGGATAAATTATTTATTATTTTATCCTGGTTTAAATAATATTTTAATGATGTTGAATAATAAATAATACATAAACTGTTGATTAAAAATGATACTTCTTCTTTGGACAATCTCCTTTTATTAACAACCTAACACATCAAAGGTGAGTGTTATGCCTAAACTAAGTAATATAGAATACAGGGAGAGATTAATGTAAGGTATTTGGGTATATATTTTCTGAAAAAATGGGTTTTATGTGTGAAAATGAAAGAAGATATTCCATTTTATAAGAGAGGGGAGGGGTACTCTTGGAATTTCTCAAAATATTAAATTAATATAAATTAATTTTCTATTTAAAATGGCTCAAAAATTATTAATTTAAAAAATAATATAATTATTGGCATAAATTTAACCATCCAATAAAAATTAGATAATTTTGACTAACTTTCCACCCTTATCTTTTGGTTTAACCCTTATTTAACCCCTTTAATTCTTATTATGACAACATGTATTTTTACTTTTTAAAGCTCAATATTGTTACTATAAAATTCCAAAATAATTATAAGTTAATAATTTGTGACATTTTAAAACATATACCAATAATTTGAATTTATTTTTATATTTTTTAAATTTTTATATCATTTAATAATATATTATTTATTTTAAATTATTATTAATGTCTATTTGACACTATTCATTACATTGACTTTAAAAAAATAAATAAAACAATATATCTTTAAAAAAACTATTTTAAAACATCCCTAATATGTCAAGTAAATCTATAATTTGTATTTATGTAATTAATTATTTCAAATTATATATATTTAAATATTTTTAATAACATTTATTTGATATTTCCATTAATGAAAAAATCAAAGTATCGATGTTGTGTAATAATTTTAGATAATTATTCAATATCTAAAAATTATGAATAAATTAAAATTATGTAGATAAATATTTTAGATTTTAAATTACCATTTATATTTTGGATAAACCTATATTAAAAATTATATAGTTATTAATTACTTTAATGTGACATCATTGACTTTTCATTAAATAAAATATTATAAACAACATAATTTTATCCAAGTGGCCCCAAAAGTCATAAATAAATTTATATCATGAAAATAAGTTTATTAATTTGAAAAATATATCCTTTATTCATTAATAACCTACCTTTGTACCTATGTTAAAACATAAGTGATATTTAAGATCAAGAAAGTGACATTTTCTGAATTTTTTATTTAAATAATATATAAGCCATTTTCATGGAAAGGTGTCCATTAAATATCACAATTTAGATATTTAGGTGTTAAGGGTATAATTAAATTCCTAAAATAATTTTTTTCAAGTTTTTATGTCATTTTGTAGTCCATATAATTTTATTTGTATCCAAAATCACCTAATTTACCATTTACCATGGTAACAAAGATTACTAAATTTACTATTCAAATTTGACAAAAATAAAAGGAACGTATTTAAAAAATTTGGACCTCCTGATTCCAAATATAGAATCCATTTTTCAAAATTTCAAACAACTAATTTTTAGAATTTAATATAAATTTAAACCAAAAAATGCAACACAGACAGTATTTCAAAAAAATGCCATTTTAAAATTTAAAATATTTTTATAATAAATTCAAGTATAAAATCCATTTCAAAAAATATAATTGGATTTATATAAATATAAATGGAATAATTAATATTTAAAAAAAATCCAAAACATAATTTTACCTAGTAAATACTTTGAAAATATAATTTTAAATAAAAATCGGTAATTTTAACTATTCATTGAAAAATCAAAATTTTCCGAAAATTATCAAAATTTTTCCATAAGAAAATTCTTATATGATGATTTCAAAAATTAAGTTCATTTTATCAAATATATTTTCTAAAATCTATATGAATTAATTATATTATTTGTACATAAAAAAGATATAAAAATAATTTATATAGAAAATGAATTTTTTGAAGAAAAAAATGACTATTATAAAAATATAGTACTTATTTGAAAATCATAAATTAATACATTATAAATGAGTAAGACCATTAAATATTTCATAATTCCATTAATACTATTAATTTCCAAAAATTTAACAGCTATGTTATAACCATCACATTTAAATAATAATATTTCATTATTCGTTTAAGCTCGGTGTGACATGTCTTGTACACTATAAAACATAGTCATTCCTTACAAAATACCAGGATGTTATTGTAGGATTAAAGGTTAGTTATGATCATGACATTCTCACAACAAAATTCATGTCTTGTTAGAGAAACATTTATTGGATCTTCCTCTCACCTTCTTAGAGGGCCTCTATAGGTGTGGGTCCTCAAAGCCATCTATCCATCTTAAAGGGCTATTACCCCTATAAAACAAACCTTCAAAGGGACTCCATAAGAATGGGTCCTCAAATCCATGTATCTATCTCAAAGGTCCATATCCGCTGTAATAAAAAACTTCATGGGCCTCCTATTTAGTGTAATCCCCAACCAATCAAACTATATCAGATTTGATTCTCTTCCAAATGGGATACATTTGAAGCCTCACTAAGGTTTAAACCCAACACCCCAAACATACCCTAATCTCCTCTCATAAACTTTCCAAATAGGGTCATCTCCACCTCAGAGGTCACATCCCTTCTAGGTATCTTGGGCCACTTTGTCATAAGTCCCACACCAATGTTAACTAGGATACTTTTTCCTAAACGCCCTTGTCACATGACATCAAACTGTATAGTTTAATCCATGTTACATTACCTTAAAAGGTATGATGTGTCATGTTAAGTGACACCAAAATTTTTGGGTTCTGATTCCTTTCATAAAGATACATAAGAAGCCCAATTCATGGGCATGATTCTGACATTAAAATAGCTGCTCATCTTCCTAGATAATTATAAATTCCAAAGTGCCCTACTGTGTGTCTTAAAACCAGCATCACGGTAAAAAATGAAACATGAATATCATATCTATTTACAAAAGGGTACCATTTATGGAGAAACTCAGATACATACAGATATATCCATCAATGAAGAACCTCATATACATATAGATGATTCTAAAGCTTATACATGATAATGATCAATTGATAATACAAGCGTGATCCATGTTATATTTGGGATTTAATAAAGAATTCATGAACATGTTTGAAATATTTATGAGAGTCCCAGAGTATTAAATAATTCCCCTAAAAATGTGTGATGGGCCTGAACTCCCATCCTCTAAACCAATGCGAGTCTTTGAGAGTTATTGGAATAATTACTCAATAAACACGTACCTATGGGAAACAGGTTTGTGAAATATCTTGAATAAGGGAGCCATGGGGTATTTCCAGTTCCATGAACAAAAACCCTTGTTAACCACTCGGAAATGATTTGTACATATGTTTCAAACATGAATGGTCATTCTACCACAACCAAAAAAATCCATTCAAAACCCACATAGTTTTTTTTTTCAGGGAACGTAGTCCCATAAAATTCTCTTGTGGGCCTTAATTATTTAATAAATAATCCTCTTATACATATAAAATTTCATACATTATAAAATAAAAAACCCCTTTTGGAATCCACCTCATTTATTTATTTGATTGTTAAACTCCATTAACAATAAATATTACATCTACATATCATCATGTTAAATATCAATGAGCCAAAATAAATGTGAAAATTCTTATGGGATAGCTGATCTAATAGTATCACATATCATTATTAATTGGAACATTGAAATAACACATATAACTATGAGAAAACATTAACCATGGTAGGGTGGGTTTCAACATGTAAGGGGGGTTATTTAGTGAATAATACTCAACAATATCACATTTTCATTGAATCCTCACATACATTATTAAGAACATCACAACTCATTGTGAATCTATCAAAATTCATTAGGACATGATTGTCATAATATATCTTATTTTTTGGAAAAACACTTTGTACTAAAATTAATCCCCATTTCAAGGACTTATATTTTACCCTTTGGGACTTTAGATCATTTAATATAATTATGAATTACTTAATACAAAATTTTGAGAAATGGTTAGCCTCTATAAAAACATCAACTATACTTAAGCTATAAATGTTTCTAGTGTGATATCAATAAAAAACACTCATATATCCATATGAAAATGAATGCCCTAAAATGTATCTCTAATAAATATGAGATAGATCATATCCTGATCTTCAATACCTACCATTATACTCATTCTATACACCTGAGTATCCCTAAGCTCCTTTGAAATCACCACTGATCTATCTGTTGTATTCATAATACATGAAATGTGTGGGAAAGGCCCATTAAAGGATGAGTATATACATACCCAATATGATTCCTGGAAAACCAAATGGGGGGAAATATAAGATATGATAGAAGTAGTCAAGTCAACCGAAAGTAAGAGGGAAATAAAACCCAATAACACATAAATATTCACAAAAAAGAAACCCAGTTGAGGGAGAAATGTAATCTCTATCTCGCAACCTAGACTAGATCGATGAGTCTACCACAACTCCTGAGGGGTCTATATATGATTCCTAGCATCTCATGTATCCATTTAAGTAACCTTGTGTAGGACCCACATGTTTCCACTATTCCACATAACTAAGGGGGAATAATTTTCCATAGAGGACCCATTTCTTATTGAATCGGGGGGTTACACTTAGTAGATAGAGGACTCACACCCTAGTAATTCAGCGGGTTCCACCTAGTAGGTAGATGACCCACTCCCAAGTCCATCAGCGAGGTTACACTCAGTAGGTAGAGGACCCATGATCTAGTCCTTTAGGGGGTTCCACTATATAGATAGAGGACCCATTCCCTACTCCTTCAGGGAGGTTCCACCTGGTATGTATAGGATCGAAATAGTATTCCATTAGGGGGTTTCACTCAGTATGTAGAGGAATCACACTGGGATTCCCCAATCTAGTTCCACTCAGTAGGTAGAAGACCCATTCCATTATATCATAGGGGTTCCTCTTATTAGGTATAGGACCCACACCCTGATTCCATATTGGATTTCCACTCAAACTAGGGGAAGGAGTATAGGGACCCATGCCCTAATGCAACAGGGTGGTTTCCAATCCCATCCTCTCTATGATGATCCCACTAGATCACTATCACCATCATACATTTCATAATTAAGTTTCACTATACAAAGATTCCAATACGTATCATGAAATACAAAATGAAGGACACAACCATGTTCTATGGGGAAAACTGCTCAGGATAGGCTACTCATGGCCCAAAATTTGAGTCTAAACAAAGAAGATATGAAAGGTGTATATTTTTCATTGGGTCAAATAGAATGTATGGGGTCTACATGGCATGTGTTACTACACCAATTCTATTCCATGTTCTCTTATAGACCTGACTCAGAGTCCATGTCATCATGCACTGAATGTAAGGTGGACCACATGGTGTATCTTAGCCACCTGAGGCCTACATGTGTACTTCTGGTCGTTCCCATGTTCATCAGGTTGTGCCAATGTACCTGGCTGTGCCCAATTACTAGCCCATGCCCATTTACTCCCAAATTTTATAACATGTAATTCTATATAGAATTATGGTTGTGTGTAGCTAGAACACATCATAGACACTTAGGGAGGGTTACATGAGGTGTGGTCCCACCAAATAATTGTCATTCTTATCTTCCTCGAAACCCTAGCCATCATAGCTGGGTTGGGGTACATGGAGTCTATTCTATTACTAAATGTATTGTGGTTGTTTTTTCATAGAAACCATAATTCCTTCATGTTTTGTCTCTATGGTAATTCCATATCCTTTCCTACCATGAATCACATTAGGGTTCTCAGATCTGGGGTCGTTCATGCTCGATCTACCCTCTATAGCTAAATTTTGGCCACTTGAACCCCACATTCCTTTTCCCATCATTCGAACACTATTCTATAGGCACTCTGAATCCTAGATCCATGAACTTATAACCTATAAATTATCATGATCACCCAAAAATCAACATCCCAAAAAAATTTCACCAATCCACCAGGAATCTATATTTTTTATCATTCTCAAACCTACCATGAAATTTTGAACCATGTCCCCTGGGATAACAACAAAGAATACAAATAATGGTTGGAATGAATGAACATTAAAAAAGGTATAGACATCATTGGACAAGAATTATTGGACAAAAATCACAATATTAGGGAAACTCGTGGTTTTTTAAGAAAAATATGAAAATTTTGATTTAAACAACTTTTTTTATCCAATTGATCTCATGAGGAGGTTATAAAATCATAAATGGAATAATAGCAGATAAAATAATTTCACAGAATTTTTTTAAATGGAGAAAAATCTAATTGATGATCCCTACCTCAATTATGGAATGACCTTTGGTGAGTAATGAGTTTTACAGTGGTGGAGAAGATCTCTTATGTTTGCAACCTTTCAATCCACCTCGATCTGGTCATCATTCATTATCAAATTCTGATTCCCAAATGTTGAATGCTCTAAACCTCCTCTCTATGCTCCCATGGTTATGTGTATAACCATGGAGAATTTCTATAATGAAAATTATATATAGAAAATTAGTTTAAGGGTATTAAATGAGTTAATTAAATTAATTAATTAATTAATTAGCTTAGCATACCCACCAAGGGATGCCTCATCCAAATGTCTAAAATCGACCAGTATTAGGTTTCCCTTAGGATAAACCTCACATTCTAGATTCAACCATGGTCTTGGATTTCTAATCCAAGGATCATTTTGGGTGTTATTCCATTTTTTTATGAAAATTAAATGCTTTTGATATTAATATATTTAATATTTTTATAATGTCAATTCTAGGATCATCAGACCTTGGAATCTCACACCACCTAAACACCTGACTCTAAAAATATTTCTCAATATATTTCAAAATCTTACAAGGTAAAAATAGGGTCACAACATTATCCCCCCTATCAATGATTATTGTCACCAAAAATCACAAGCTAAATAGAAGGGTGTGGATAATGATCCCAAATCCATCTCTCATATTATTATGAGATCTCATGATTTCTACCGCACTACCACAACACATTATCCAAGGGAATGGTTCATCCCTACAAGATCCTCTCCTAGGAATCAATGATCGCCATTGGGTAATTTGTGATGGTGGCTCTATCCTCGACATCCATCTCACCCCAGTCAATTTCTTGGATAGGATCATGCATGTATCTCCTCAATTGAGACACATGTAACACAACATACACTCACTCCAACTATTGGGGTATGTTTAGTAAGTAATAAACCTCAAAAATCATATATGAGAACTTTAATGACCCAATTAACCTTGTGGATTGATTGCCTCCCATACCAAACCTCTATAATCCTCATTGTGGGGAGACTCTCAGGGAAATAAGGTCTCCCTGCTTGAACTCTGAGGTCCTATGATGTTGATTTTCCAAAAATTTCTATTGTATCTAGAAGGTCTTCATCCACTCATGGATCACCTAAACTTTCTCTATACTTTCCTACACCATCTGTAGACTAATAAGATATGCCTTAGAAATCTCATTCCAGTACAAGGGTGACCTTTAGGGTTCCTATACAATGCCGAAAAATGTTTTATGTGAACCTTGAGTGATAGATATTATTATAAGAAAAATGTACCAATGGAAAGTGATCCTCACAACACTGGATAAACTCCAAGACCCATGCTCTCATCATATCCTTTAACACCTCAATAGGGAAATCGGTCTAACCATCTCTCTAGGGTTGAAATGCCATATTCATTTGTAATTGGGTACTGAATACCTCCTACATGACTCTCTAAAATTGCGATATAAACTACACATAATGATTGGAGATAATCTTCAAGGGTACCACATGGATTCATATGATCTCTCACATGTAAAATAGTCCCAGAATCTCCATTAAACTCTACTCCCTAATGAAAAGGAAGTATACCAACATCATAAGTTATTAAAATATCACCTATATGGTATCATAGACTCTTTTTGTTCATGGAATACCTTTCATAAATTCCAAAAATATGTTATCCCATTCCCACTCTAGGATCTCAAGATGTTGTGTCAAACCTTCTAGAACCCAATGCTTATCCTTCACCTACTGTCATGTGAGATATTGAGAGATAACTCGATGACACTCTAACTCATTCTAGCCCACCAAAAATGATGTTTAAGGTCCCTATATGTTTCCCCTACATCAAGATATATAGTTAAAAGAGAAGTGTGAAACTACCTCATCACCTCCTCTCACATTGAGATTGGAACCACTATCCATCCCTAGAAAAGGATGACATGTTCCCCTCCTTTAGAAAATCTATCTGATGAATCTTTTGAAGATATCTGGTTACGGAGAAGCTCACATTTGATGTCTAACAATTGATCATCCCTAACACACTAGGGAAGTAGATAAGTCAACACAATTTACTAAAGATAAGCTACACCACTCTCCTCTGCTTGGGTCGGCTACAAGGAATTCAACTGCACAGAATCCTCCTCCAACAAATGAGAATAAGAATATTTTACTAAGTGAATCTACCACCAAATTTCCCTTCTTAAGAGTATGGATTATCTCAAAGTAATAGTCATATAGGAACTCAAACAAGTTCATCTATCTCAGTTTCATATCTCTCTACATAAATATATACCTGAGACTTTGATGGTATGAATAAACAAAAACGTTCCCTACTAGAATATAGTGCCTCCACATCTTAAGAGTGAACACTACCACTTAAAACTTCAGTAAATGAATCATATAGTTATTCTTGTTTGGTCTCAGCTACCTCAACCCATATGCAATCGTTGCCTTCCTCTACATCAACACACTCCCAATCTCATGCATCACAATACACTATATACTATATGACCTCCTTCAGTAGTCTCAAAATTGGATAACTGGTCAAACTCAAGCTAAAATGATCGAAGTCTCTTCAACACAACTTAGTCTAGGTAAAATGATTCACTTTACATATCAGGTTAGTAATAGGGGATGAAATCCTAGTGAATTCCACCATGAACCTCCGATAGTATCCCTCCAATCCATGAAAACTATGCACCTAAGACACACTCTTGGGTGGATTCCAACAAAGTGTTGTATCAAAATTCACTAGGTACATAGCTAAAATACACTAAGAAATGATGTACCCCTAAAATTAAACCTCTCGTATCCATAACTAGCACTTTGATATCTTAAAATAGAGATGGTTCTCCTAAAGTCTAGGACATCCTCAGATGCTCTGCATTCTCCTCATTTGACATAAAGTAAATGTGTACGTAATCAATGAAGAAAACCAAAAATCAATCCAAGTATGGCTGGAAGATCTGGTTCATCAAATAAATATACATAATGGGGAAATTGGTCACCCTGAAAGGAATCACCAAGAACTCATAGTGTCTGTAGTGACCTCAAAATTTCAGATTTTAAATATCAACCTCACGAAACCTCAACTGGTGGTAGCCAGTCTTGAGATAAATCTTTAAGAACCAAATCTTGCCTCATAGCTGATCAAAGTGGTCACAAATACTTGTAAAGGGGTTCTTTTTCTTTATCATTACCTATTTCAAGTGATGATAATCCACACAAATCCTCAAGATCTTATCCTCTTTTTTCACAAAAAAACTGGAGTTTTCTAGGGGGACACACTGGGTCTGATAAAACTCTTTTATTGAAGGTAATTAAATTTCACTCTCAGATCCTATAGCTATATAGAGGCCATAAAATATTCCATAGGAGATATAATTATGGTTCCAGGGTGTAAGTCCATACAAAAGTCCATTCCCCACCTTAGACGTTGTCCCATAACATCCTTAGGGAAGACATCCATAAAGTCCCCCACTACCAAAAAAATCATATTTATGAAGATACTTATATTCCAAGATATTAAATCACCAATTTATGGGTGATGGACTATATCCACCTTCTCATAAGACCTACTATATCAGCAATGATATCTCTCTTTCCTAAAAAACAAAATCTCATTACATATGTCTGAAGGCATTTGACCAACATGAAATGAAATTTGATCTAGGATTGAACTATGGAAACCATTCCATTTTAAAGATGAAATCATAAGGTTTCATAATGATAAAAAATAGGTCCCATGTGAAACTCTATCCACCAAATTATAGCTTTTAATACCAAAAAATAAGTGATATTGATGAACCACACCCAGTCCGAACCTCCAGAAAAATATTCTATGCTAAGGTATCAATGAGGATCTCTAGATCTCACACAAGGGATAAGAAAATAAAGGAGTGTATAAAACCAATTAATAAAATTAGTATGTATGTTTTAGAATAATTATATATCATACCTCATATCATCTCTTGAGTTTCTTAGTTATAATCCTTCATGGCCTAAACCTACCTGCAACCCTGACTGCCAGCTCACTGAGCCTAGTGTGGGACTCCTGGTGTTCATGGTGTAAGTAGATCATTTCGTAAACCTCCACCAACATACCCTCCTCCTGGATCCCCACCTTATTATATGAAAACATCACCTCTCTATGGACTACCCTAGCCTAGCCTATGAGATCCCTGATCATGACACTACTTCTATCTTGGCAGTAAATCTGATACCTACCTACCCTCCTTGGAATGTTAGGTTGGGAAATAATGTTCCATGTGACCTTTCCCATTACATTAATAGCTTCACCACACTATGGGATGACTTGTTCCTCTACTAAAACCATGTTCTATATGTCCACATGATTGAGACTGGCCATGATAATATCTTATGTTCCATGTCTCTAATGACTATTACATGCTTGCTATTGTATACCACTCAGCCCCATAATTCCCACTGCCAACCCCAGCTTCCTAGAGTCTCTCAGATAAGAAGTTATCCATCACTAGTTCCCTCTATAACACTCTATCATAGGTTTGAATACATATGGGGACCACACGGGTATGGATGTCTTTGTGGAGACCATGCTCAATTTTTTTTTCCTAAATGTAACCATCCTGAACCATGTAGAGAGAGAACCTTATAATATTATTGAACCTTATTTCATAATATAAACCCATCGTACTACCATTCTGAAGCTCTTGAAGCTCATATATCTGACTTAGGAACAAGCATGAGTGGTGATACGCCTCATAAAACAGTTTTTGGAAGTTGATCCATGAGATTTATAAATCATCATGCATTTATTTGACCAAACTCTACCAACCCACCCCCCCCCCCAAATACTCCATGAAATATGAAACCATTTGATTAGTTGGGGTCTGTATGAGCCTAATTACTCAGATCACTGACTCCAACCAATCCTACGCTACTTGGGGATCTAGATCATACTGAAACTTTAACGGCTCTTGGAATTGGAACACACATATAATTCTATGCCTTCATACATCCCCATCTTTCCATTATAGTGTAATTTGATACTCAAAAGGAATGGGTGATTCTACCTGACTATATGGAGGAAATATCTCATGATATCACCCCTAAACTAAGGCCTCATCGCTCATCATAATGTCTCCATGATCCTAAATTTATAACCTAGTAAGTTGTCTTCATGGAGGCATCCTAAAATTTATTAAGACATGCCATGGTAAAATGAATATATATACATATATATATATATATATATATATATATCTAACTTAATAAGAATATTTAAAGAAATAAATCTTGTATGATTCATGTATCAAGTTCCTTGCAACAAATTCTCAGTATTCCAAGTCAACAAGTATGTATTCAGAATGCTAGTTTATGGATATGTCATTTTACACACCAATACTGGGTTCCCAGGCTTGAAAGATACATTTTGGACACTCTAAAAATGATTCCCTAAGTTCCCAACCAATCCTCACCATGGGTCTTTTACTACACTGACCTGATGAAGAACTACATCTATTACCACTCTGTAACGATATGATCTATCAGGGTTGGCCTGGAAGGTGGAAGGCTAGGCTTCCAAAACCCCAAGACCACCTTAAATATGCTAGGTACTGGTGATAAGTGTCAATAAGTAACAATATAAATTGAATGCCTTTTTCCAAGTTTACCTATAAAGATGCAACCAACCGTCTCCATACAACATTGTGGAGGAATAACAAAAGGGATGTAAAATAAAAAGTAAAACTATAAATGAAATAACCTATAGGGAATACATCTATATATGAAGGTATAAAACCAAAGTGTAAGGGAAAAAAATACACACACATCCATAAATAAGTTTCTAACCTAAGAACAATTGGAATAAAAAAATTTGAGAGTGAACAGCTCCTGATATTCAAGATTGACCGCCATATGAATTCTATACACTTGAGTATCCCTAGGATCTATTTAAATCATCATTGATCTATCCATCATCTATATGTAAAATTAAATGTGTGGGAAAATCCCATGCATGGGTAAGTATATAAATACCCATTTAGATACCCTGAAAACCGAACGGGTGAGGAATAGAAGATACGACATAAGTAGTTAGCTCCACCCAAAGAAAGAGGGGAAAAAACCTAACAACACAAGAATATTCTCATAGAAGAAACCCAGATGAGTGAGAAAGGTAATGCCTATCTCACATCCCAACCCAGGTTGTTGAGTCTACCAACATATCTAAATGGGTCCAACTCTAAGGCCCTATATCTCATGTATCTATTGAGGTAACCGTGTGGAAGACCCAAACCTCTCCACTATGTCACAGATTTGAGGGGGTATAATCTCTAAATAGAGGATCCATTATTAAGTGAATCAGTTGGGTTCTACTTAATATATAAGGGATGCACGCCCTAGTCTATCAGGGGGTTCCACTCAGTAGGTAAAGGACCCATGCCTTAGTTAGTTATATGGATGCCACTTAGAGGTAGGGGAACCACACCCTAGTCCATCATGGGGTGAAATTCAATAGGTATAGGGAACAAACAATAGTTTTTATGGGTTTCCACTCAGTAGGTAGAGGACCCATGCACTAGTTCATCAAGTGGTACCACTTAGTAGGTACAAGATTCACACCCTAATGCCTGAGGTTGTTCCACTTAGTTTGGAAAGGACCCATGTTCTGATGCCACTGTGGGTTCCACTCAGTAAGTAGAGAAAATTCACTCCGATTCCACAAGGTTTTCCACTTAAACCATTTTAAGGAGTATGGGTACCCAAGCCCTGATGTAATGGGGGGTTTCAAACCCTATCCAATCTCTAATGATCCCACCAGATAACTGCCATCTTCAAGTATTGAATATAGAAGCATCATTCTTAGAAGATTCAATTTCAAATCTCAAAATCCACTCTGAATTATACCACAATGTTCTATGCATATAAATTATTATGATAGGAAACTCATAGCCCAAAATATGATTCTAGATGAATGATATGCGCAGGGTGGAAGTTTCTTATAAGGGTACACGACATGTATGGGGTCTACGTGGAATGAGGTTCTACTCCCCTTCCTATCCATATTCTTATATGGAAACAGATTAGAGGACATGTCATTGTACATGACATGTAAGGGTTCCCACATAGTGTTTATTATCCGCTTGGTTCCTACCTATGTGCTCCTAGTTTTAGTCAGGTTCATCAATTCACACCCAAGTACCTAGTCATGTATGGGCATTGGACCATACCCTTATACTCCTAGAGTGCACAACATGTACTTACACATGGGTTCCTAGCCTTGGGAATCTGGTACATGTATTATCCACCAATGGAGGGTCACATGGAATTCGGTCCCACCACATGGTGTGATATCCTTATCTTCCCCCAAAACCCTTACTACCATAGTTGGGTGGGGTTACATGGTGTGTGTTCTCAAACTACATTTTGTGTACTTGAATTTTTTACAAAAGACTTAGTTTATTCCCATGTCATCACTATGTTTCCACTACAAATGATCCCATCATAGATCACACTGGGGGTATTGGATTTGGGGCCATCTGTGACCTCTCCATCCTTAGTGGCTGGATTCCGACCACCTAAACCCCACAAAACATCTCATGTCACTCCACCTCCATTCAGTAGACACTACAAATCTAAAATACATGGAGATGTCACTGAAAAATATTCCCTGTCACTAGAAAATCACTATCTCAAACCTATTTTTCTAATCTACTATGAATCTGAGGTTTTGATTATGCTCAAACCAGCCTGAAAATGTCAAACCATGACCTCATGGGCCAACGATAATTAAAGAAAAGAACGGTTGAGTGAAATTAATATAGAAAAACAATAACTATCATTATATAATTGTTCATGGAAAATGATCACAAGATTAAGAAAACCATGGGTTTTATCTAGCCAAAATAGAAACAAATTGATTTTGACAATTTAATTTATCCAATCAGGCTCATGGGAAGTGTATAAAATCATAGATAAACAATTAAAAATATAATCCAAGGTAAAAATTTTAATCAAGGGAGAAAACTTAAATTGACGAGACCTACCTCAATTATGGATTGATTAATGTTATATAATTCATTAACCAGTGATGGAGAAGACTCACTATGTTCACTACCTCTTGATCCATCACAATCTAATCATGGTTTTTTATCGGATTCTGATTCAAAAATGATGAACATCTTGAACCTCCTCTCAAAGCTCCCATGGTTATGTAGATCACCCATGTAATTTTCTATATCAACAATTATATAGTGTAAATTTGGTTAAGGGAATTAAATGAATTAATTAATTAATCCACTTAATTTTCCTGTCAACGATAGCTTTATCCGAACATCTAGAACCGACCATATTTAGGTCACACATAGGGTAATCTCCATGTTCTATATTCAATCGTGGTATCAGATTTCTGATTTGAGGTTTTGTTTTTAAGGTATTAAAATTTTTAGGAAAACTACATGTGTGTGACATTAATATATTTAATATTTTTAAAATATCAATTTTAGGATCATCGGGAATTATAATCTCATGTCATCTCATCTCATGTCTCTAGAAATATTTCCTAATACATTTCAAATCCTTATAAGGTAATAACATGTCCACTGTAGAGCTTAACATTAATAAATCTATGAAAAATCCTATATCTCAAATAACCACAATATTAAATAATATTTTAACCTCAAAGGATATATAACATCCTTCATCTCATATCTTCAAAATTTTAATTGTGTTCTTTCCAAATAATCTTTCATGTTAAATCACATGTTAAACCTAAGGGTTACATATAACTCACCCTAATGAAACATCCCAAATGTATCATTAATAACCATAATAAATCACTATATATTCTTATAATGTGGTGAACTTCACCAAAATTTCATGAATAAAATTTAGATACCAACTTGAAAGGTAATAATTAGATGTACGGTAAATATATCTCAAAATAAGTAATGTTAACAAATCACTTTTCAAACATCAATATTATCTATATCCCAATATCCAATAGACCATAATTAACTTAACATCATATCATATACTAAACCAAATGGGTTTTTAAACCTTAATAATGTGTTCTTCATAAAACCTATTAAAAGATTCTAATCGCCTCAAAATCCCATCACTTAAAATATCAAAAGTGGTATCTATGACTTTGATATTATAATCAATATTAAACTTATAAAACCATGATGGTATCCATAACTCTTAAACTAATATGAAAAATATATTTTCTTTAAGAAGTTAACAAAATCCTTATACCTCATGTAAAATCGTATACTATTGAATATATTCCATAAAACCAAAAATGCAATAAACTTCATCAAATATTACCTAAATGATTTTTTCATCAAATAACTACCCAATACGTATGTGTTTCATGATTTTTCTACCCAGAATATAATTGATATAACAATTATAACACATAATTCTCAAATAATAATACATAAATACTTCAATCCTTTCACTTAAATTATTGGAATAACATAGTTACTTCTATAGGTTGTAAATTAACCCTTAGATTAGGGCATTGTATTGGATCATACCCATATTCCCCACACATAATATATTTAACTATAAATTGTAACTTAGGATGAACTTCATTTACATCCACTGAACTTTTATTTTTTTCCATTTCCATTAATTTCTCTATTCCCTCTTATTCCACACATAAAACATATTATCATTCCTTTGAGACATTTTTTCCTAAGTGCCTCTTCCCACATGGTTGACATGTAGAAATCTGAATCTTATTCCCACCATTTTCTTCCTAAAACTATATTTTTGTCTTATTATATGTATTTTTAAACTCTCCCAAGTTGATACTATTATTATATAATGATATATATGATTAGGCATATACAACTAAAAAATTAGCTTATTTCCATGGTTCAAAATCATGGAAATTGGGTCCAAAACCATGGTTATAGCCTAATCCCACATTATTTAAAACCATAGATATGTAGTATATTGTAATAGTTCCCCATCCTATGGCTATAGTTTTAAACCATGGCCCTGGACTAGATATGGACATGTTCCACCTGGGCCATGGAAATAGTCTATGCCAACAAGACCTACTTCCATGATTTATTAAACCATGGAAATAAGTTTTTTATAGAAAAACCCACATTTATTACAGCCATATTCCATATATTGTACAAAAAATCCATGTTTTAGTAAAAGGTGGTGGTAGTATTTAAAAAATAATTTGTTAACATCATTTTTTTATCTTGGGACCACTTTCAGAATACTTCTAACACTTTACCACTTTTTATTCTCTAGTATATGTGTATATAGATATTTAATTTTATGCATACATATATTTTTATTTATAATTATATAAAATAATATAATTTTTAATCTTTTATAAAAAAATATTTAACCAAAAGGCATATTTCAATTGTTTTCACAAACCATGTAAATAGATGAGGTCTATTTCCATTGATCTCTTAAACCTTGGAAATTTGTGAATTTCATGGGGCCTATTTCCACATATGTATACAAATATGAGAAATGGTAAGGGTTATTTCTACAGTTCTCTAAAACTATGAAAATATGTGAATTATTCAAGGAATATATCCATGGTTACATACAATCTGGAAAATAGGTTAGGTATATTTTCATGGTTCTCTAAAACCATGTAAATAAGTGATTTTTTCAATGTCTATTGAAATCGTTGTATAAAACCATGCCAATAGATGAGGTATATTTAACTTTTTATCTAAAACCATGGTAATATACCTTTAACCCCAATATCCTATGTTTTTTGTTGGTTCTCACATACCAAAGGTGGTTCCCACAACCACATACTGCCACCGTCTCAAATAACCATGGGTGTTAGTGGGCCTATTTCCATGGTTTAGACAAATCATGGCTATAGTTAACCATTTATATAGGTATATTTTCTAGTTGTAAAAATCAAAATGTTTTTTCTTCCATTTCTCATTCCATTTGGCTACTCATGAGTATAGTAATTCCATTTTACATCACATTATATGTTAACATGATTCCTACAGGTTCAAACCCTTGACTAAAACCAAATAGTATAATGTGAGCAACAATAGTCATAAGGATGAATCATATAATCATGAAAAATCATTCATATAATGTCTAAATCATGAAATATTATTTTAAATTTATAACACCTTAGGTTTAACCTAGTTCTGCCTTGGTTATCATCTATTCAAATCCTTCATAGTGTTTCATAATGAATATGTGAATTGACCAAAGAATATCCCTTCGGAGCATCAAACCAGGTGAATAGTAAGGGAATTCTATGTAAAGACCCAAACTCCAATATCATAGAGTCGGTGGTTACTTTATTAACTTGTAACTAGATACAAGGAAATACATCCTAATGGACTGAATAGTTTAGTAATCTTGGTAAACTAGATACATACATGAATTCCAAATTATAATGGAAATCATAAAATAGAACATATTATTTTTCTTTGAGTACACCACTATTACCTTCATCATATCCCTATATATCAATCATAATATAAATTCTAGAATCCTGGCGAAAGGAAACATAAGAAAGGGGTTATATATAATACTCAGTAAAGGTATATGTATAGAGGAATATATCATGAGTAAATAATCATAAACAATATGACTATGTAAATAACTGAAACACATGCTCTTTAATTAATAACTATAAATGAATATG
This sequence comes from Viscum album, assembly GCA_963277665.1. NCBI lineage: Eukaryota > Viridiplantae > Streptophyta > Magnoliopsida > Santalales > Viscaceae > Viscum > Viscum album. Next base: position 982,947,472 of record OY728126.1, read on the forward strand.
GTACTAATAAATAATGATCAGATAATTCCATATACATAATTACATGAGCTTGAACCTTTTAAGTGGATATTATAATTAATATAATAATCACATGAAAATCAATAACTAATATTATAGTGAGGGAATGCATAATGTTGGACATCATAACCATACCGTCAAGGACTTGTGCAAAGACATCTTAGTTAAATGGATAAGGCATCAGCCAATAACTAATATATTTTGTCTCATCAGACATAATAATGAATAGAGTCACTATATAGGGACCCTACCATAACTTAATAAGTCCAACTCATTCCTCATATGAATAAATAATACAACTAAATCAACATGTATTAACAAAATCATTAACAGTTTATATTGGAAGAACTAGTAATATGGAATATAAATACTTTCCCCAGTAAAATTGATCTGAAACCATCCAAATAAATATGATGAATAACATCATTAGAGTACATCCTCAACATCATATTCATAAAATTGGGTTGAAATAGATGAAAATACTTTAAAGGGATTACTGTAATATTTCTGAGGAAAATAACTTTTTTTTAATTTGAAAATAATTTTTAAAATCTAAAATTTTTGCACGTAATAAAAAAAATTCTTTTAAAATAACATTTTAAACTTGTAAATGAATCCTAAAATCATTGAGGCATCATGATAGTAGTAAATTCCATTCGTGTTTTATAAGTTAAAATAACATTCGTTTCACACTTTTTAATGAAAAAACTAAAATACCTTGTTCGGAAAATGATAGGAAGATTCATTTTTAAAAAATTATTAAAAATTAAATAGGGGTAAAATTGACTTCCAAAAACCATTTTATAATATTAAAAAAATTTAGAAAACCTAGACATGTAATATAGATATTCCTCAATTTATACTTAATAATTAGTAATCTTGAATAATGGTGAGATTTTAAATAAAACCCTTATCACTTGGGGTTTTTTGAATTGTAAGAAAAATAAAAAAATAACATAAAAATGAATATTTAAATACCATAAATACAAAAATATTTATAAAATAATATATCAAAGGGTTATTATATACACCATATAAGATAAATAATTGGTGAATATGGAAAATGTCTCACAGAAGTAAAGGTGAGATGAGAAAGCCTTACCTTAGGTTAGAATTCATTAAAATGTGTTTGAACATACTATATAATAAATATATATTTATTATAAATTTCTTATAGAAAAATATTCATATTTATTATACCATATATAATATTTTATCATCCATTTATTAAAAACTCTTTGTTAAAATTGTTGTTTCAGGTGATAATCAGTTCATTTTTCATGTATATTTTAGTTTGGTTGTAACGCCCCAACCCCAGTTACCCAGAGTCAATACATTATTTTAATACATTGGCATGATTACAAGGAATCAAGTCCTGAAGGACCAATCAGTTTAGCAGTCTTGGAAAATAGATTACATACATGAATGTTACATTACACTTCATAACATACAAAACAACATAAATAATCCTTCACGAACGCCATTATTCCCTTGGCTTAACCCTGCATATCAATCACTATACACTTCATAGAATCCTGGAAAAAATAAAACATAGAAAGGGGGGAGATCAGATGCACAGTAAGGATAACAATACAATGGAAACTTTCATAAATAAGCATAAACATTTAAGGAAATGTATAACTAAAATAAAAGCCTTTTAAACTTGAACTTCAGCATAATATGGAAAAAATAAAATAATGTAATGCCATTTACTTATTCACATTGATATTTTACTAGTCTAATAATCACATGAAATATCACTAACAACTTTCATAATGATGTAATGCATAATGCCGAACTTTAATTTCTGTGTCAAGGCCTCGTGCCAAGACCTAAGGGATAACTGTAACCGTAACCCAACCCGGAGAGCCTCTGTAACTGGACTCCAACCCGGAGTGCCTCTAATAACTGGACACCAACCCGGACTGCCTCTAATAACCGGACACCAACCCAGAGTGCCTCTAATAACCGGACACCAACTCATAGTGCCTCTAATAACCGGACACCAACCCAGAGTGCCTCTAATAACCGGACACCAACCCGGAGTACCTCTAATAACCAGACACCAACCCGGAGGATCTGCTGTAAACGGACCCTAACTCGGAGGGATTACTTTTTCCGGTCCCCAACCCATAATATACTAGTCCAACACATTCATCTTAATAAGATTATGAAATATAACATAAACATTTTTATTAAAACTATCATACGAAATGAAAAAAAATTAATCATAACCATTAATGGCATAAAAATAACTCATTCATAGTCAAACAAATCACAAAACCTTAAATACCATATGGAATATTTGAATCATAATAAATCAACTTCAAACAAGTGTAAAATTTATCAAAGGATGTTGACATAGATGAAATCAAAACAATTTGAGAGAAATATATCTTTTTTGAAATCATTTAAAAGTCACATATTTATAGAGAAAACCTTTATTTTGAAAATATCTTTGTAAGCTTGTGAAGGAAGCTTCAAAGGTGTAATAACAGTGGAGAATAACCGCACCCACTGTATAAGTTAAAATGAGACATTCTTACCTTAAATCTGTCAAAAAGGTTAAAAATGACCTTGTTTGGAAAACGACGAATAGATTCCTTTATAAACTTATTATAAAAATTCAAAAAAGGGTATAAATGACTTTAACCCATATTCTGTGAAATAGTAAGAATGTTTTGAAATAAATTTTTAAGAAACATGGATGTGTATGATAAAGAGGTCCCAGTAGATACTTACGTAAAAACAACCTTGAATAATAAAGAGATTGTGAAATTAACCCTTACCAATTTGGTAACATACAAAACATACACCCCTTGAAAGAGGTATCATAAAATGAATGTTTAAATACACATAAATTAAAGTTTATTACACAAAGAATACAATTATGTAGAGTACATACATCACACAAAAGGTAATAGTGGCAATATGGAATGAATCTCACGGGAATAAGGAGTGAGATGAAAACCCCTTACCTTACACTTTACTTTAGTCAAGGGTACGTTTATCCTCTTGTATGAAGACTATAGTATGTTATTAAATTATACCAGAACCATATTAATATTTATGATATCATACATTGTTCATTTATGACTTTATACTACTCATTTAATAATAATTTCCATGTTATATTAATATTTCGGGTAATAATCACTTTCTTTATCGTACGTGTTTTAACTTGTTACTCTTGATTGTATCACATAGATAATGATTTAAATACTTCCAGAATATAAAACATGATTTATTTATCATATATATTTATAATATAAAAATTTATAATAGACGTATATATGAAATGGAAAACACCGCTTATGGAGATGGCAGTCCGTACGTACGCATAAACGTTGTTTCCGTTTTTACATAGTATTGAATAAGATATATGTAAGTACATAAATACTTATATATATAAATATATATATATTTCCAGTAGCATTATTATGTCATATAATACATACTTATTAGTAATATATATTTTTATAATCGTCGATGAATGGTGAACTTGGAAATGAATCTGATCGCGTCGTGGAGACGGTAATTCGTACGTACGCACGAGCGAAAATATCATTCTTTTGATATTAATATAATATATAATTGGATTATATATCATATATACAGAATCATTATCATGTTATATTTATTATTTACATGAATTACACATCATTATTATACCCATCCAAATTAAAATATATTGAATAACAATTACACCACGACGTGGAGACGGTAAGTCGTACGTACGCACGTATGGTGACATGTCATTAAAAGGATGGATAGAATACTGAATATGGTTGTACCATATTTATAATAATATCAAAATATATAGGAGATAGTGGATTTATTATTTTAGAATGGGAATAACAAAGAAATAATAAGTTGAAGAAGAAATGAACTTGACAAGGGGTGGTGAAAACATTACCTCTTCTTCGAGTTCTTCCTTTTGAATTGATCAAAAGGGATCCTTATGTTGGATTTATGATCAAACTAAGGACTCTAGGTTTTATTGAGGGAAGTTGAGAGAGTATTTGGGCAGTTTTAGGCTGAGCCAAAAGGCTTTGAAGGTGTGAATTAAAGAGAAGGGGGAGTGCCCTTTTATAAGAGGTGTGAGGGGCACCTTTGGAAAAGCTAGAAATATTATTTTATAATAAATTCATATTCGGTTTCTAATGTCTCAAAAGTGTATTATTTAAAGGTTAAAGTGGGGATGGGTAGAAAACCACTCAACCAATATAATTTAGACAGGTTTGGGTAATTATATTAACCTTATCTTTTAGTTTTAACTCTTAGTTAATTAGTTTGACACTTACCATGTCACTTTGTATTTTTATATTATATAGTTAATAAACATAATATATACATCCAAGTGACCCCCAAGTGGTTAATTAATTATACACCAATAATTATATAAGTCTCTTGGACTAACTTTATATTTTTAGAAATTTAATATCAATTAATAATATAATATTTGTTTTAAAAACTCTTTTTTGTCAATTTTGACAATATTCAATAATTGATTTTTGTATAAATCATAACAGAATTATTACTTCAAAAAAGTTTATTAAATCAATATTAACATGTAACATTAAATTATAAAATTATTTTTATTTATAAAAAGTCTCAAATTACATTTATTTGGGTATTTATAATATCAATTATTATAATTTTTCATTAATTAGGTAATTACTGCATCACCATTGTGTCATAAATAAATTAAATTATATAATGTATAAAAATTATAAATAAACTACCATTAGGTAGGAAATCGTTTTATATTTATAATTAATATTTATAGTCAAAAATGCAACATATATAACCCTATTTAAAAATTGTTTTTCTAAAAGATATATGCTTATATCATTTTTGTATTTATTTTAACTTAATTAAAATAAAGTGTCCCTATCACCTACAAGTGGCTCCATGGGGTCCCAAAATCGACCCAAAGATGCCCATGATCGGACATGTATCCCCCAATAAGGTTAGGACACATTTTACTGTAATTTAGTATTATTATAATATTATTTTTTAACCCTTATTTACCGGATTTACCCTTTAACCATGGTAAATAAAAAATTTACCAAAGTAATTATTCAAAATGTCTAAGAATAAAAGTTACCTATTAATAAAATTTGGAAATCCTGATTACAAATATGGTATCCATTTTTCCAAATTCAAAACACAGAATTGGCAGAAATTAATTTAAAATTAATTCTCGTTGTCAAATTAAAAAGCGTGTTTTTAAGATATAATAACTATCAAAAGATTGATACTTGTTTATGTCCAGTTTAATTGTGAAATTATGTCCAATGACCAAAATTGTATTAAATGGTAAAAATATATTCTAAAAATACTTTAAAACCACTCAAATTCATAATTTATCACTATTAATTATTTTGATTAAAAAAGTTGTTTTTAATTAAAATTTAGTAATTTTCACTATTCATCAAAATATGAGAGTTATCCGAAAAGTAAAAATATTTCACCATAGGCTAATTTCGATATTCCGAATCCAAAAATGAAGTCCATTTTGAGAGATAAAATTTATAAAATTTGAAAAAGTGGGTATTACTTTTCATAACGGCTACTTTGATTGGTCGTGGTGTGTGTTAAAACTTGAAGTTTTATACAACACACGCTACTATATTATTCAAAGAGAAGCATACCGTAGAATCTTGGGGTGTTACATTCTCCCCTACTTCAATAAATTGTGTCCTCACAATTTATACTCAGTATTGGAAACTTGGGGGTTACATTTCAAAATATCTTAGTTGAAATCACACATCGGAAAAATGGATTAATGAGGCCTTTATTGAAAATAAAGAGTGGTAAGTATGAAGGTTACCAAAAATAACACATACTAGGGTTACATGTAAGAAAATATGGATATGCAAGAAAAATATAACCATTAATATCTGGTGGAGAGTGGTAGAGAACATGGCTATTAAAAGGCCAACAATCCTAAAGCCATAAATTTGTGATTATCTAAGGTACCATCTAGAACAACATTTTTATTCTAAGTTCCTTTTCTTAATGTTGATGAATTTATTTATGAGATTGGATAAGATCATAAGGAGATAAACTTACATTATAATTAGAGTTTTATCCATTAATAAATTTCTACCACAAACTCATCTTTCACTACAAAACATAAGACAAGTCAAAAATACTCTATTTATCCTAATCGTATAGGGTTCCAAATATAATGAATGTATAATTGAATATTAGACCCATTAAAAAAAGAAACTACATTATACAATCTAGGGAATTCATGTAGTCCAGTGGTAAGCGTTAAATCCCAATCGTACTATAGTTGTGGGTCAATTTACACAGCTTTGTCTAACCCGACGTGTTGTCACACGATCTGCGTGTTTTCCTTTTATAAAAATCCAAAAATAACCTTTCAAACTTAATCCATTCCAACCTATAGACTTATCCAAAATACTACTATCCAAACTCACAGTCCAAAATTTATAAGGAAGATAAACACAACGAAGATTCTTTTTTCCATGTAATTTCCAAAAAGTTAAACTTGTTGTAGAGTCACTTTTCTTAGTACTATAAAATCTCAAATCCTCAATGAAATAGTATTGTAGTACAATCCTTATTTATTTCCAGAACATCATTAATACAACACTTAAATGAAATAATTCCAAAATAACAACATAATAACACTAGTTATTCCTCTTCATTTGTGGTAGTATCATAACTTGATTATTATCCAATAACATCATTTGCGGCATAGTCTGATGACTGGGACATTGGTTCGCGTAGTGTCAAAACTCCTTGCAGATGAATCATTGTACATTTGAAACCTTTTTCTTACCCTTGCAGTCACGTACTTGGTGTCCTTTTTCTCCACACTTATAACATACTCCCATTCCCTTCAAGAATTTTCCAAGCTGATTCTTTCTACAGTTATTACATATGGGAAAATCCTTCTTTACCTTATTCCCTTTATCTGTTCTTCTCTCTACCATCCATTCCTTCTCTGGCTTCCCTTCAAAGCCATAGGACTCCAATAATTCTTTACTTATCTTATCAAAACATAATACTATTTATTCATATAATGATAATACGTGGGAGAATATTTCCCTTCTAAATTCTGGCTTAGGACCATGAAAGATATGATCCTACTTACTATTTGGATCATGTGTATCATTGGAGTTCTCATTCCTTCTACTAGGCTCCATTTCTAAACAATGGCATTCACTAGATTAGTTTTTGAATAGAAATACCTGATCCCGAACTTGAAAAACACTTAACATAAATTAAACAGTTTATGAATATAATCCATAATCATAAAAATGTTTTCTTGAGTAAGTATATACTCATAATCCCTTCATAATGGTTTGTAAAGAAAATGAGAATTATCCTAAGCATATCCCCCGGGAGTGTCGTAACCAAGAGTGCAGAAAAGCCCGTTGTCATGCACCAGTTTCTGTTTGAGTCTAGCTCAAAACGGTGTTTTCAGGTTTTACCTCTAGGTATATCTGTGCCAGAGCCGCCTCTACCTGCTCGTATCCAGACAGGGATGTATTGCTCGGAAAACTCACAAAATCTCTACAATACCAAAATTATAGGAAGTTCTTCTAAACTAATCCTCAAACTCTATCTTAGGGCTATGTGCTCTAATTGGAGTTTATCTAAATCTATTTTCCAAGGTTATTGCTAAACTTCCTCTGATACCAACTGTAATGCCCTGACCCTAGTTACCCAGAGTCAGTGCATTATTTTAATACATTGGCATGATTACAAGGAATCAATTCCCGAAGGACCGATCGGTTTAGAAGTCTTGGAAAATATATTACATACATGAATGTTACATTACACTTCATAACATACAAAACAACATAAATAATCCTTCACGAACGCCATCATTCCCTTGGATTAACCCTGCATATCAATCACTATACACTTCTTAGAATCCTGGGAAAAATAAAACATAGAAAGGGGTGAGCTCAGATGCTCAGTAAGTATAACAATACAGCGGAAACTTTCATAAATAATCATAAACATTTAAGGAAATGTATAACTAAAACAAATTCCTTTTAAACTTGAACTTCAGCATAATATGGAAAAATAAAAAAAAGTAATGCCATTTTAATATTCACATTGATATTTTACTAGTTGAATAATCACATGCAATATCACTAACCACTTTCATAATGATGGAATGCATAATGTTGAACTTCAATTTCTGTTTCAAGGCCTCGTGTCAAGACCTAAGGGATAACTATAACCGGAACCCAACCCAGAGAGCCTCTGTAACCGGACTCCAACCCGGAGTGCCTCTAATAACCAGACACCAACCCGGAGTGCCTCTAATAACCGGACACCAACCCGGAGTGCCTCTAATAACCGGACACCAACCCGGAGGGTCTGCTGTAACCGGACCCCAACCCGGAGGGATTACTTTTACCGGTCCCCAACCCGGAACCTACTAGTCCAACACATTCATCTTAATAAGAGGATGAAATATAACATAAACATTCGTATTAAAACTAGCATACGAAATGCCAAAACATTAATCATAACCATTAATGGCATAAAAATAACTCATTCATAGTCAAACATATCACAAAACCTTAAATAACATATGGAATATTTGTATCATAATAAATCCACTTCAAACAAGTGTAAATTTTATCAAAGGATGTTGACATAGATGAAATCAAAATAATTTGAGAGAAATATATCTTTTTTGAAATCATTTAAAAGTCACATATTTATAGAGAAAACATTTATTTTTTAAATATAATTATAATCTTGTGAAGTAAGCTTCAAAGGTGTAATAACGGCGGAGAATAACCCCACCCGCTGTATAAGTTAAAAAAATACATTCTTACCTTAATTCTGTTAAAAAGGTTAAAAAGGACCTTGTTTGGAAAACGACGAAAAGATTCCTTTATAAACTTATTATAAAAAGTAAAACAAGGGTATAAATGACTTTAACCCATATTCTGTGAAATAGTAAGAATGTTTTCAAATACATTTTTAAGAAACATGGATGTGGATGATAAAGAGGTCCCAGTAGATACTTACGTAAAAACAACCTCGAATAATAAAGAGATTGTGAAATTAATCCTTACCAATTTGGTAACTTACAAAACATACACCCCTTGAAAGAGGTATCATACAATGAATATGTTAATACACATAAATTAAAGTGTATTACACAAATAATACAATTACGGAGAGTAAATACATCACACAAAAGGTAATAGTGGCAATATGGCATGAATCTCATGGGAATAAGGAGTGAGGTGAAAACCCCTTACCTTGCACTTTCCTTTAGTCGAGGGTACGTTAGCCTCCTTTATGAAGACTATAGTATGTTATTAAATTATAACAGAACCATATTAATATTTATGATATCATAAATTATTCATTTATGACTTTATACTACCCATTTAATAACAATTTCCATGTTATATTAATATTTCGGGTAATAATCGCTTTCTTTATCGTACGTTTTTTAACTTGTTACTCTTGATTGTATCACATAGATCATGATTTAAATACTTCCAGAATATAAAACATGATTTATTTATCATATATATTTAGAATATAAAAATTTATTATAGACGTATATATGAAATGGAAAACACCGCTTATGGAGATGGCAGTCTGTACGTACACATAAACGCTATTTCCGTTTTTACATAGTATTGAATAAGATATGTGTAAGTACATAAATACATATATATATAAATATATATATTTACAGTAGCATTATTATGTCATATATTACGTACTTATTAGTAATATATATTTTTATAATCGTCGATGAATGGTGAACTTGGAAATGAATCTGATCGCGTCGTGGAGACGGTAATCCATACGTACGCACGAGCGAAAATATCATTCTTTTGATATTAATATAATAAATAATTGGATGATATATCATATATACAGAATCATTATCATTTTATATTTATTATTTACATGAATTACACATCATTATTATACCCATCAAAATTATAATATATTGAATAACAATTACACCACGACGTGGAGACGATAAGCCGTACGTACGCACGTATGGTGACATGTAATTCAAAGGATGGATAGAATAATAAATATGGTTGTACCATATTTATAATAATATCAAAATATAAAGGAGATACTGTATTTAATATTTTAGAATGGGAATAACAAAGAATGAAGAAGTTGAAGAAGAAATGAACTTGACAAATGGTGGTGAAAACATTACCTCTTCTTCGAGTTCTTCCTTTTGATTTGATCAAAAGGGCTCCTTAGGTTGGATTTCTGATCAAAATAAGGCCTCTAGATTGTAGTTAGGGAAGTTTATAGCGTATTTGGGCAGGATTTGGCTGATCCAAAAGGCTTTGAAGGTGTTAATTAAAGAGAAGGGGGAGTGCCCTTTTATAAGAGGGGTGATGGGCACCTTTGGAAAAGCTAGAAATATTATTTTATAATAAATTAATATTCGGTTTCTAATAGATCCAAAGTAGATTATTTAAAGTATAATGTGGGTATGGGTTGAAAACCACTCAACCAATATAATTTAGACAGGTTTGGGTAATTATATTAACCTTATCTTTTAGTTTTAACTCTTAGTTAATTAGTTTGACACTTACCATGTCACTTTGTATTTTTATATTATATAGTTAATAAACTTACTATATACATCCAAGAGACCCCCAAGTGGTCCATTAATGATACACCAATAATGATATAAGTATCTTGGCTGAAACATAGATTTTTAAGAATTTAATATCAATTAATAATATCATATTTGTTTTAAAAACTCTTTTATGTCAATTTTGACACTATTTAATAATTGATTTTTTTATAAATTATAACAGAATGATTACTTCAAAAAAAGTTTATTAAATAAATACTAACATGTCACATTAGCCTATAAAATTATTGGTATTTATAATAATTCTCAAATTACATTTATTTGGGTATTTATAATATCAATTATTCTAATTTTTCATTAATTAGGTAATTACTGCATAAACATTGTGTCATAAATAAATTAAATTATAAAAAGTCTAAAAATTATAAATAAAATACCATTAGGTACGAAATATTTTTATCTTTCTAATTAATATTTATAGTTGAAAATCCAACATATATAACCCTATGTAAAAATTGTTTTTCTAAAAGATATATGCTTATGTCATTTTTGTATTTATTTTTACTTAAGTAAAATAAAGTGTCCCTATCACCTACAAGTGGCTCCATGGGGTCCCAAAATCGACCACAAGATTCTCATGGTCATACATGTATCCATCAATAAAGTTATGACATGTTTTTGGGTAATTTAGTATTATTATAACATTATTTTTCAACCCTTATTTACCGGATTTACCCTTTAACCATGGTAAATAAAATATTTACCGAAGTAATTATTCAAAATGTCTAAAAATAAAAGTTACCTATTTACACAATTTGGACATCCTGATACCAAATATGGAATCCATTTTTCCAAATTCAAAACACATAATTTGGCAGAAATTAATTTAAAATTAATTCCCGCTATCAAAACAAAAACTGTGTTTTTAAGATATAATAACTATCAAAAGATTGATACTTGTTTCTGTCCGGTTTAATTGTGAAATTATGTCCAATGACCAACATTGTATTAGATGGTAAAAATATATTCTAAATATACTTTAAAACCACTCAAATTCATAATTTATCAATATTAATTATTTTGATTAAAAAAGTTGTTTTTATTTAAAATTTAGTAATTTTCACTATTCATCAAAATATGAGAGTTATCCGAAAAGTACCAAAATTTTACCCTAGGATAATTTCGATATTCCGAATCCAAAAATGAATTCCATTTTGAGAGATAAAATTTATAAATTTTCAAAAAGTGGGTATTACTATTCATAACGGCTACTTTGATTGGTCGTGGTGTGTGTTAGAACTTGAAGTTGTGTACAACACATGCTACTGTATTATTCAAAGAGAAGAGTACCGTACAAGATTGAGGTGTTACATTGGTAGTTTTGGTATCTTTTTATTTATCCTAGTTAAATCATATCCAAAATATTAATCATGGTATAAATATCATATATATTTAACAATTTGATAATTATAGTCATCCATAAAATATATAGATATAAAAATGAATTACACCGTTCATGGAGACAGTAGGTCGTATGTACGGATGAACGATGTTTTAATTTTTCAATGGATGGAAAAAAGATAAAGATTAATTAATATTTCCAGAATAATTATTATATCATATATATCATATAAATTCATTATTTACATCTTTATAACCATCTATTTAAAGTGGTGATTAAAAACTAATTATCCTTCTATGTTGTGATAGTAAGTCCTATATACGCATGAAAAATGTTTTCCCTTTTCATAGGATATAAAATAGATGTAACAACATTTTAACATAATAATAATAAAATATAAATATTTTTATGAACTATATTTATTAATTTATGATGGTAACAACACATGAATAATAAGTATAAGAACAAATAAAATTAAAAAAGTCATTAAATATGATTACCTCTTCTTCAGTGGTATCCCAATAGATATCTAATTAAGGGGCCAATGGTTTCTATTTTGGAAGATTCATAACCTCAAAAACATTCATAAGGATTATTTTAAGAGGAATAGTAATGGTTTTTTCGATCAATATGGCTCAATTTTGTGTAAATTAGTGAAGAAGAAGGTGCCCTTTTATAATTGAAGTGAGGTCCATATTTGAAATTTCTTAAAATATTAAATTAATATTCAAATCCAAATGGATCTAAGCTAATTTATTTAAAATATAGTATTATAATAATTATAAATCCTCTAATAAAATAATTTTTTGATAAGTTTAGGCCTTTGTTTTACTGTTATTGTTTTTTTAACCACCTGTTAACCCATTTGACAATTACCATACCGTTTAAATTTTCTACTATCTAAGGGTTAATAATGTTACTATAAAATTAAAAAATACCAATAAATGGACCAAAATAAATTTAATTAACTATATCCCATTAATTTGGCCGAATTTATTATCTTTAGTATTTTTTATCATTTAATAAAATATTATATATTATAAAATGTTAATAATGTCAATTTTTATAACTATTCATTATATTAACTTTAATAATTTCAAGAAACACCAAGAATTCAATAAATATATTTTTTATATCCATAAAATGTCAATTTATTCTATAAAAATCATGTATCACATTAATTATCTAAAATTATATTACTTTTAATATTTTAAATATCATGTATTTTAATTTTCTATTAATTTTAAAATTACTGCGTTAGGGTTGTGTAAGAATTTAAGGTAATTATGTATTCACAAAATATTTAAAAAATTACCTTGATTAAGATAAATATATTATATTTATAAATAATATTTATATCCAAAAAAATCTTATAGATAATCCCATTTAAAAAATACTATAGTTTTTAAAAACAGGTGTGTGACATATTTGACTTTTTTGAAATAAAATACTAATAAGGTCATAGTATAATCTAAATGGACATAAAAATATATATATATAAAATTAGATGATTTTAGATAAAATTTAATTATAAAATAATATTAAGTAAAGTGTTAGGATCATTTTCAAGTCCTTATCATTTTATTTTTAACTTTAATTACCTGATTTACCCTTTTATCATGGTAACAAAAGTTACCAAGGCTACAATTCTTATTGAAGAAAAATAAAAGGGAACTATTTAATAAATATTTAAATCCTGAATATAAATATGGAACCTATTTTTAAAAATTAAAAACAAATAATTTGAAGAATGTAAATTAAAATTTATCCCATAAAACATATTGAAAAACTATTTTCTTGGAAAATGCGTTTTTAAGCCATAAAATGTACTTATGAAAAAATAAGGTATACATATGATTATAATGTAATTAATTAGAATATAACTAAATCAATACTAATTAAGTTACTGTGAGATAAAATTTAAATTGTAAATTTACTTTTTAGAAAAATGAAAATGGTAGTTTAATTGAAATCGATACTTTAACTATTCACTAAAAAATTATTCTTTTCAGAAGAATCTAATACAATCTTCCTAAGATATTTTTTTCATATTGAATTAAAACTAATATTCATAATTTCAAATAAATTTTATAAATTTTATATAAATTAATTATAATATTTACTCATAAAAATCTAGAAAACCTATTTTGGAATAAAAAATATTTTTTTTGAAGAATAAATGGATTTGATAAAAAAAAGTGAATATGTTAAAAGAATTAATTAATACATTAGAAGTGAGTAAGAACATTATAAATTTCATAATTTAGTTAATATTACACATTCCCACTAATTTAATGGCTAATTTATACTAATCACATTTAAATAATAATATTCCAATGTTCGATTACATTGGGTGATGTATATAATATATGATATCAAATATAGTATTTACTATTAAAATATTGGTTTGTTACATTATCACACCTTATATTAATAACATCTTCACAATTTAAATTTTTTTATTAATCAAGGGTTTGAAATTTAATGTTTTGTTCTGAAAATCCCACATTATAAAAAAGGTTAATAAAACATCATCTTAAAAGGAGGGAAATGGAAAATGCGATGGTCACCAGAAAACTATGTTTAAAAATAGGATAAAATTAGTAGGAAGTGAAGAAATGAATATGGAATAAAAACTATCACCTAATAATTATTATAGAGTGATATAGACCATGGTCATGAGAAATTCAGCCATAAAAAACCATAAATTTGTGATAGGTTAAAAAGAAATTGATTTCTCAGTCAAATTTTACGATCTAGATAATTTTCTCAAAAAAATAAACATAAATGTTTTATTCCCATATCATAAGAATAATTTCTTCCTTTAGTTTTGATTAGATCTACTTCCACTTAACCTTTTACTCTATGGAATGCGTAATCATGTTGAATTTTTCATGCTTGAAGCACTTTTAACGAATGATAAGATCCATAAGTCATTCCTTCAGACTCTAAATATTTATTGAAACCAAAAATGTTAGAACAATTTATTCAATATGATAAATCATACTTTAACCTCAAAAAATAATATCCAATGTTCAAATTAACCCATTCAATAAGTTTTTAACCTTAAGAATCTTCTAAAATATTACTGATCATTTTCAAAATCCAAAAAATTTCATCAAACATTTATCCCCAGAAAACATAAAGTTGTTCAAATTGTCACATTACAGACATGTAAATAATTTGATCACATATTCTTCTAAAAAAATTTAATATATTTAATCACCATAAAACCTTAATGAAAACATGAAAGATTTCAATAATTCACTCTCTCCTTAATCCTTACATAAAATCTTATATTATCAAATGTATTTAATAAATCCCAAAAATGTAGTAAAATCCATTATGAATTACTTTATCATCAAATCACTGGGTATTTTCAAGGTCACCAATATTATCTAATAAACATCACTTTAGAATTATTATCTCAACATTGGGGACATATTTAGGGTTATATTTCATAAATTATGTGTTTTCATAGTATAACTTCACTTGGTTACTGAAACAATTCATTACATGCTCCCAAATACTTAAAGAAAAAGTACTAAAATATAATATTTACAAGTTTAATGATTATTATAACCAAAATATATCTTAAAAAATAATTGTTTGATCCAAATATAAAATAACTTCAATCATTACACATTGAATGTAGTAATAGCATAAGCTTTGCCTAAATCCCTTTACTTCTTCTCATATATATTCCCTTGTCTATTGGGGAATTTATTTTCATAGTGCCCCATCTACTTATAATCGAATCATTTCACATGGAAATATTCTTTCTTTCCCGTGTGATAAAGAGACTAGTAGGCTTTCTCTAAACACTTATATAAAAATCCCATTCCTTTTAAGAAATCACCATTTTATTTTTTTCCATAATTATCACATGCGGAAAATCTTTCTTTCCCTTCTTCCCTTTATACATTTTTTTTCTTTCATACTTTTCTTTTTTGGATTTACTTTGAGTCATAAGACTTGGATAATTTTTTCTCCATCTTTACATCACTTGATACTATAACCTTATATGATAATAATTATTTTAAGTATAGTTTCATTTAAAGGGTTATATTAATCTGAGCCAGTCAATCTTACTCTTTAGATTATCGATATAGTTTGTGACATGCTTTGATAACCTTGTGAGGTTGGATTTATACTTAGAAACATTCTCATACTACTTTTATCTCATACTCAATAATTTTATATCTATAACCACTCATTGTTCTCAATAATAAAATCCAAGAAAATTTCCATAAAATGATTCTATTCCATGTTTTTTATTTCCACATTCTCTTTAGTACTTTGAATTAATGATCACTATTGATCCAGATCTCCTGAGAGATGATAAATTTAAATGAATACATTCTCTATTTAAATAATTCTTAGAGATATAAATATCTTCTCTAAGGAAATTATCTATTTTTAGCTATAAATGGATTCACAGTTTCATTGAATTATGAATGTTGCTGATACATGAAGCGGTTTAACTTTGTTACACCATGTTAAAGATCAGTAGGAATTTATATAAAAAAATTATTTCTCATAACCTAATTTAGTTATCCCAATATGGTCATATTTTTTTCATCTCTAGCTTCATCTCCACCTCCATCTTCATTATCTTTCACATAAGAAAAATCCCAATATATATTATGTGTATTAATACAATTTCCACTCTTTCCATTAGGTGTTATTTCTAAATAACGATATACACTTGATTAGATTATGAAACATAATATATAATTTTGAATCTATTAAAACACTTAACATAAATTGAAAATTTATGTATTTATAATATTAGAATACTACGCTTGGTTTCTTTGATATTATTCTCATATCCCATCATAGGGTTATGTTACCTAATATATGTTTTCCTAAATCTAGATCGCAAGGTTTCTACTAAAATTCATACAATTCTAATTCTAATAAATCCAAATCTAGTTTCCAAGAGTTGGTGGTTACTTTATTACCTTGGAATTAGATACATGTAATCACATCCTAAAGGGCCGAATATTTTCATAGTCTTAGTAAACAAGATACATATGTGAATTCCAACCCATAGTTGAAAATATAAAATACAACATAGTATTTCCTTTGAGTACACCATTATTCCCTTTAACATGGCCCTAAATATCAATCATAATACACTTTATTGGATCCTGTATAAAGGAAACATAAGAAATGAGTGATCTCTAATACACAGTTATGGTATACGTATAGCGAAATTTATCATGATTAAATAACCATAAACAATATGGAAATGTAAATAACTAAAACACATTCTATTTAATTAAAAATATGAACGTAATATGGTAAAAATATATAATAATCATATAATTTCATATACATAATCAAATGAGATTAAATTTTTTCAATACATATTATAAAAAAATTTATAATCACATTGACATAAATGACTAATCACATAGTGATGGAATGAATAATGTCAGACGTCTTAACAATACTATCAAAGCCTCGTGCTAAAACAACTTACATAAATGGGTAAGGCCTTAGCCAATACCCAAACTCGTTTGTATCATGAGACATATTGACGCATATATGGGATATATTAGGCCTCACCCATCACTTAATAAGTCCATTACATTCCTCATAAGAATAAATAATACAACTAAATCGATATTCTGAAATAAAATTAATAAATTTTCATATTAGAATAACTAGTAATAACAAATATCAATATTTTTCTTAGTCAAAATGATCATAAACCATACAATAAAATACGATGAATTAAACCATTAGAGTAAATCCTCGAAATAATATTAAACAAAGGATGTTTTCATAGAATAAAATAATTTAAGATTTTACTGGAATATTTCTTGATGAAAATACTCATTTTACTAAGAAAATAATTTTTAAAATAGAAAAACAATGCATATAATAAATAAAAAAACTTATTTAAATAAACCATGTAAACTGATAAAGTAAGCATCAAAGCATTAAGTAATCATGATTATAGTAAATTCCTTTCATTCCATATAAGTTAATAAAAACATTACATTCACACTTTTTTAATAAAAATAAAAAAGTACGTTATTTCAAAAATAATAGGAATATTCATTTCAAATAATTTTGTTAAAATTAAAAAAAAGGGTAAAAAATAATTTGAAAAATAATTTTAGAATATTAAAAATATTTTTGAAAACATTTTTAGAGAACATGTATAAGGAAGAGAAATATTCCTCAACTGAGACTTAAAAATAAACAATCCCGAATAATGATGAGATTTAAAAAAACCCTTAACACTTGGTGTAACGACCCAATTTTTTTAAAATGGAGACTCCTTTATTATAAATATGTCATAAAATCACATGAAAACACAACATAATGAACTACTAAGTTCTAAGTGACCTTTAAACATAATATTTTCACTTCTATGTTTGGAATTTCGAAAATCAGACATACACGGCTGCAATCAGTAAGTTATTTGGAGTCTGATAAGAAAAACTTAATTTTTGGTGAATAGTAACCTACCCTTATGAATAGTAACATACCCTTATGAATAATGATATACCATAATTAATAGTAACCTTACATATGATAATATATAAATATTATTCAAGTTTAAATTACGATATACCTATATTTTAGAATAAGTAAAAGAATGTTTTAAAAATGGTTTTTGATAACAAATTAAAATTTTAATTAAATATTAAAATAATTATATTTAGAAAATTATTTTTGAAAAATGGATTTCATGTTTGGATTCTACAAGTCTAAAAATGGTTGGGGTGAATTTTTGGGATTTTTCTGAAAGACTTTAATTTTTGATGAATATTTAAATACGATAATTACAATAAATGCTAAAAAATGGATTTATTGAGTCATTGATGATTTTATACTGATGTAAGACCAATTAGTTGAGGATCACATGATAAAATTACTATTATTGGTCAAGGAAGACTCACTATTCCTTGTCTTGTGGGGAAATAATAAATTAATGAATTGTATATTGAGAAATCCCCTCTCTCCTCCACTATTGAAACCCTCCTTCACTCCCTCTTCTCTTCACTCCTCTCAAGCCTTGTGCCTTGAAAATATTCTGCCCAAATCTCTCCCAAAGTTCTTCCCCCACATCCAAAAACTCCCATCCTCTTCAAAATTCCAAAACCTCTCCCCATAAGTGGTTCTCAAAGGAGGAAGTCTCAAGAGGTAAATTCCTCTTTCCAATTCCTTCATTTCTTTTAAGTTCTTTTCTTTTTGTTTCTTTCCTCACCCCCTTCACCATAATAGTATGATAAATACAGTAACATAAATGTACTAGAATTTTTCCATGCTAATGGTATATTTTATTATCTTATCTCCTTTCCCCACCTTTTATTTGAAATAAACGGAAGTACCGTTTGAGATGTGCTAATTTAGCCCATTCAAGGACAACGGTTTATCAATTTCTATTATAATCCCTAATTATGGTCATGAAACCATTTGTGTTATGGTTAAACAAGATTATTATATATTTAATATATCATATTTTTAGTTTTTTAAACATTTTTGTACAAATTGTATTAAGTTATAAAGAAAAACATGTTCTTTGTAATCAAACCCACCGATTAACAAAAATGGTTGTCACTATGGTTTTATATAATAGTCTGACTTCAATCTAAGTAACCAAATTAATTTTAAAACCATGTAATCTCTTTGATGTTAACTAATAGAATATAACTTTATTTATGGAAAACCACTTCCATATTTCATGTTTATCCTAACTTGAATATAAGTGAACAGATCTTTTAAAACCAAGTAAACAAACGAGCCCGAACAATGAAATTGAACCTTATAACTAATCAAGAAGGCCTTGAATGAACTAAAAAAGGTTATAATAAATCAATTACATATATAAGAGGTTATGTAATTATGAATTAATAGGATTATTTTTTTTATTCAGGTCTTTGATAACAAGTGGATAACACCAATGGATTTAATGTAAGAGATTCTCTCATTTTCACTCTTAATCAAGATTGTTCTCCATGTTATGCCTTTTTATGGGTAATCCTAAATGGTGTGGTATATTTTATCACCTCCTCCATAATTATTTAATGTTTTATAATTGATGATAAACCACTTCTCTCTATCATCAATCTCTCTTAGGTACACCCGACACTATGCCGATAAAACCATAACGAATTCTACTTGAACCTTCTTTGTTCTTTCGGGTTGCCTTATCTTTCTTTCAAAATGGTGTTATCTTATCTATTTATTTGAACCATCTAAATTCTGGTTATTTGTAAAAAATTATTATATCAAGAAGCTTTCAACACTTTCTTTTGGGGATATACATGTTTTTAAAAGATTCCATCCTTAGAACTTTCTGATAAACAAACATGTTTTAAGGGGACTTCCCAAATTTTTACCCAAATTTCAAGTGCACTATATCCTCTGTTTTAATACACCATTGTCTTTATATAATTATTATTTTTTTATTAAAATATTCTTGGTTCAATTCATTTTTTATATAAAATAATGACTTTTTTTCTATTGGAAAAGCTCTACAGTATTTTTCTTAAAACCGCACAAAAATGTTTTAATGCTAATGTTTCTAAAATACATTTCTTATATATTTTCACTTCTGTTTGACACCACATAACATGTTATATGCCTATTTTACCCTATTAATGTCCATGTATATTCTAATCCTTTCCTTTCATGGACACTTTCGTGATACACCCATTGGTTATTGTAACACTCTGGTATTTTATGGGAAATATTCCTTTTAATTTCATTGATGTATTGTGTTGTATGTTACACAAAAATTAGCTTGTGCTATATGCAACATTGTATTAGCTTGTATTATATGCAAACACTATTCTTGGCTTGTGTTTCACGCAAGAGCGACCTTCCTCAATAGCGTGTGTTGTACGCAATACTGAGTTTCACTAAACAACGATATATTATTATGAACTAGCTGTTATGAATAGTATTAAATACATTTTTAATTTTATTACATAATAATTCATCATACACATATTCTAGAACATGGTATGAGAACAAAATAAATTTTTCGGGTAAAATAAGTATTTTTCAAAAAATGCAGTTTTGCCGCCTTTTAATGGAGCACCCACATTAAATCTAATTTTTGACACATTTATAAGTTCACTTTGACAAAATAAACTTATTAATTGCAATAAGTATATAAAAATTTACTTTGGATAAATTTTTAATATTTTTCTGTAAACTTTTATATTTTGATGAATAGTAAAAATACGCTAAATTTTAATTAAAAACAAATTTTTTCATCAAGATAATTTATATGGTTAAATTATAATATTTAATGGTTTTAAAGTATAAATAGAATATATTTTTACCATTTAATATAATTCAAGTCTTTATCATTAATTTTACATTGAATTCATAGGTAAAAACATTTCAATCTTTTGCAATGTTTTAACTTTTAAAACTCATTTTATCAACAGCGGGATTAATTTTAAATTAAATATGGAAACTTTTGTGTTTTAAATTTGGAAAAAATGATTCCATATTTGGAATAATTAGGTCCAAATTATTTTAATAGGCCACTTTTTATTTTTAGACATTATGAATAGTAACTACGGTAAATTTTATTTACTACAGTTATAGGTAAATCAGGTAATTAAAGATAGAAATAACATTATAAAATTACCCTAACACATGTAAAAATTATATTGGATGAATAAAGGTTGACCCATATCACCTAAGGTTTGTAATAGATTCATTTCATGGAATTTTGACCATGAAAAAGATGTAATTATTATTAAAACCAAATAAAGTGACAACATGTCACTCTCTTATATCTTATAAGTGTAATAATTTTAATTTAGTGAAAAAATTCATAAAACTTCGAAAATAAATAGTCACCAGGAATATAATAAAATTATATATATCAAGTAAATTTATTTATAATTTTTAGGGATTAAATAATTATCATTAATGGTGACACAATAGTGATATAGAAATTATTTTATTGATTTAAATATGAAATAAATGGATTTAAAAATATTAAAATAAAAATTATATGAACTAATTAATGTGATCCAAGAATTTTATATATTAATATGACATGTTATGAATCTATTAAATATTTTCGTTTGAATATATCCCCAGTGTGGATTTTATTTAAATTCAAATAAAGGACTAGTGACAAAAATGACACTATTGTTATTTTATAAAAATAACATATTATTAAATTGTTAAAATATCAAAAAATTCTTTAAAAATTATAAATTGATATTTATATGTTCAAAAATTTCATAAAGTATCCAATTATTGACAATTAACAACACATAAGTAAATATTTATAACAATTTAATATTTAGAATATTATTACCACAAATAAAATTAAATAGATTAAATACGGATAAATCAAGTTGATAAGGTTTAAAATAAATTCCCAACATGTATAAATTTTATTGGATGATGATATTACAACCCTATATCATCTCATCTTCTAATTTTAATCATTTTGGAGGTTTTTAGGTGGGGTTAGAGTTTATAAAAAATAAATATTTTGGAGGATTCCAAAAGTCCCCCTCTCCTCTCTTATAAAAGGGCACCTCCTCTCTCTCCCTATCACACCATTTTGAGCCTTAAATCTCGTCCAAAACCTACCCATTTCCATTTTCCACTTCCCTAGAAACATAATAGAGGTAATGGTATTTTCAAAAGACCAACTTTAGTGCCTTAAGAGGAAGTTCAAAGGAAGTGCGTCAAAGAAGAGGTAATCTCTTCTACCGATTCTTTCAAGTTTCTTTATTCTTATACTTATTATTCTTTAGTTTTTTCATTATAAAGTAATAAAATTAGTATAAATAATATATTTATATGTTATTATAAATATTACACAACCATATTTCACCTTCTATCCATCCTACAGAAAACAAAATCATCGCGCGTGTGTACGTACGGAATACCATCTCCACGCTGTTAGGTAAATTGTTTTTCCATCACCACCTTACTTGGATGGGTATAATGGTGGAAATAATAACTATATATGATTTTAATAACAGGATTATAATTATGAGATATTATATCATCCACTCCAATTCCATTCAATAATTATGGGAATGATATCATCGCTTGTGCGTACGTACGGATTACGATCTCCACGATGCGAGGAGATTCATTCTCCATGTTAACCATTCAAGAATGATTATAAAGTATATATAATAAGTAATAATGAAATATGTGACATAATAATTCTACTTTATTTATGTATATATATATATATGTGTAATTTACTTCCATTAAATTCAATAAGGAAACAAAAACAGTGTTCATGCGTACGTACGACATACCGTCCCCATGAACGGTGTGTTTCATTCCATTTATCAATCGATTATAAATATTAATATATCAAATATATGTGATATATAAACCATGTTCTACATTCTATAATTAATTAATCATGATCTAAGTAATCATATGAATAATTACAAGTCAAAACATGTACGATGAATGAAACAATTTTACCCAAAACACTGCTTTAACATGGTATTGACAAATGAATGGGAAATATAAAGTCTTAGTGAATCATATATGATATCATAAATATTATTATGGTTCTGTTACAAGTTAATAATATGTTTAAACCCACTATACAGGAGTCTCGGACACTTATGGAAGAAATTGGACATAAGGTAAGGGATAATTATTCCAATCTTGTTCTTATCCGAGATTGTTTATTTGTAAGTATTTATTGGGGTTATATTTATCATCCATGTCCGTGTTTTATAAAAATGTTTTAATAAAGTGTTTTTATTCTTCCATGTATGTTTAAAGTCATGTTTACCCCTTTTTGACTTTTACTATGTAGTATGGAAGGAATCTTTCTTTTGGTTACCATATGAGGTACTTTTTGACTTTTCTAGAAAAAGTACGAGAAGAATGTTTTTTTACTTATACAATGTGAATGGATTTATATGGTTTCATAATGCCTTCTTTACATGAAGCATCCTATACAATATTTCATGGTTATTTTCAACAAAATTATTTTCTTTTAAAATTGAATGAAATTTTGAGAATAGAAAATGATTTTGAAAAAGAAAGGATATTTTCCTCACAAATTCATTTCAAGTGTTTTATCAAAACTATTTTCCATCTATGATGGCATAATTTAATGTGGTTATGTTTCAAATATAATGTCTCATTTATTTACATGGTTTTATATGGATTATTTTATGATGGGATTATGTTTATAAAACCCATTTTATTCATTGGGTTATGATGAATGATTTATGTTTATTTTGTGGAACATGAAAGAATGATTTCATTATGAGATGGTTGGGACCTATATCTCCCTCCAATTAATTGGGTAAAGATTTATATCTCATGAGATAGACATGGCTGGAACTTAAAGTAAATCTGGTTTAGTATTATAGGGCTATAATGGCAAGTAAACCTGGTTCAGTAATAGAATTTGTCCACTATGATGGTCTTGGTAGCAATTCCTTGGATACTATGGAAATTATATCATGTGATTAATGGTTTTCCACAATTACATGTTTTATACCCATGCTACTTTATCATGATAAGTGTTCCTTTATGATCTATGCACTATGTACTGCCATTTTTTATGTCAATACTCAAGATTTTGATGTTTAGATTTTATGTTCATGTTTTTACGTTCAAATGTTTATGGATTGTTTTATGTTCTCCAAGTTTACCCTTACTGAGAATTTGAGCTCACCCTATTTATGTTTTATTTTCCCCAGGATATAAAGAAAAGTTTTAGGTAATAAAACAAAAGGGGAAGATCTTTATGGGAGATGTTTAAGATCTTTAACCATGATTAGAAGATTATGTTCCCAGTTTCCAAATACACTAAACTACTATGGTCCTTGGGTGTTTGTTTTTGTTATGTATTAAGTATTCCGCTAAAGTAATGTATTTTCCATGTACGTCAAGCTTGGGTCTCTACAGTTGGTATCATAGGAAAGTTTTAGTTAACCTTTCGAAACTAGGATGTGAAAACTTTAGTCAGATCCCTATAGATATTTCTAAGGTGTGTCTAGGGATTTCTGTAAGGATAATTATAAAGTATAGTTACAATCCTAGAATTAAGATAAAGATCATGAATAACCTAGGATTAAACCTAAGATGTTAGAGATTGAATGTACTCTCCCTTGATTATGTTGTTTTCCTAGTATGATTTTTTCCTCTCACACTATTCTTTTTGGGTTTTAGAAAATGGATGGAAATAGGAAGATTCATGTTAATGGAGAATATGATGGACAATAGAATGATATTCTTCATGAGCAACCAAATGAAACGGGATTTGGAATTCCAAACATCGTTATTATGCCTAATCAGAAATCTCATAATATGATCAATAATATCAACTTTGGTAAGTTTCATGACTCGTCTAATAAGATAAAAATGGAGTTTTATGATGATCATAGAGGAAAGAAAGTTCAATTTCCCTCATGTAAATCATGTGGGAAGAGGCATGAGGGAGAATGTTTCAAAGGAACTGGAAGATGCTTTGGGTGTGGAAAAGAAGGACATAAAGCCAGAAATTTCAAATGAAACGGTTCAATTAACACCATGGACAAGGATAATGGTATTTCTAAGACATCAAAAATGGTTAAATTTTTTAAATGTGGAATGTACGGGCATTATGCAAACCAATGCTCTTAGGGAAAATCTCATGAAGAGAATCAGCATGGTCATATGAGTAGTATTTATGTTGATGATGATGAAGAGACGACAAATGATATATGAGATAAAATAAGTGTTGAGGAATAAAACGATGAAGCTCGATAAATGGTTAATAAGTTTCTGGAATGATTGTATGTTTATCAATAGATATGTTTTATAGGTAATTTAATGGTACTATGGAATAAATAAATATCTAAGGATTATTACACTATTTTTTTTTCCTAAAGTTTTTGAAATTATATGTTGAATGGTACCGGTAACCATGAAATGTTATTCATAAATTTTTGGAAAGTAGATGATATGTGCATAATGAAGGGATACGGAGAAAATAATATGTTTGATAGTATTAATGAGCTCATGACTGATATAAGGACAAAGTGACATCATGGTTTGAGTATATAGAAATTTTTGGGATTTTTGTATAATTAACTTTTGACAGCATTCATATCTTCACTACGGTTCTATGGTAACTCGTGTTTCAATAAAATACATGATTAAGGTATTCAAATGTTTAGAATGTGACCAACAAGATATATCTTATGATATACGGGGATAAATGATAGTATTCACATGCTCGGTAGATGACCTTTCTAGTAATCATTTTCTTTATACTTTGAGATTGGACAGAAGTATTTTGGATAAGACTAAATATTGGAATTGATTAAGTTGGACATCAGATAGTATTGTCTAAGGCTAGAACTTTTTGATATTATGAAAGTATAGTTTAAAAAAAGGATAACCCATAGGACGGGCGACAACCCATCGCGTCGGACAAGGATGCGGGAATCGAACCCACAACCAAAGTGTGACATGCCTTAATCACCTACCACTGGCCTATAGGAAGTCCCTGGTTAGTAGAAATTAGTTTTATTTTATTAAGAGGTATGATAGTTGAAGTATAAGTCCATTTTTGGAATCATATACGGTTAATCTCACCATAGATGGACTTATGTATATTTAATAACTTTTGCTAAATTTTTGAGACAGATGGAATAACCTATCATTCTATCACATGATATGCTAACACTTCAAGAATGAAAAATTCATCTTAATTTCTTTAAATAAGGGATGAATTGGAAATTGTTCATGGAATGACCAACGATGATATTACACTGAAATCAAGTAAGTATTTATCCTAATGCAAAAATTCCTCAACTTTAGAGAAATGATCTTGAAAACCAAAAATGTTGTCATAGTACGTTCATATCTGATGAATCATATGGTACCTTAGATCATCAAAAATTTATGTCTTTGTGATTGTTGGATTTTCATAGCCTTGTTCTCTACCACTCTCTATCAGAACTTGATGGTTATATTTTTCTTCCATATCCATGTTTTCACCTATGTTCTCTTATGTGGAAACCCAGTGATGAGTTAATTTGGGTAACCATTACATTTCTTACATTACTTTTTAAAATTTAGTTTTTTTATTCCTTTTTAAGATGTGGATTTCTATGAAAGAAACTTTCACGTAGTAAACCATTTATAACACCGACTAATTTCGAGGGCGAAATACATTTTAAGGGGGGTAGAATGTAACACCCCGATATTTTATGGGAAATATTCTTTTTAATTTCATTGATGCCTTCTGTTGTATGCTACACCAAAATTATCTTGCGCTATATGAAACATCGTATTAGGTTGTATTATATGCTAACACTATTCTTGGCTTGTGTTGCACACAAGAGCGACCTTCCTCAATAGCGTATGTTGTACACAATACCGAGTTTCACTAAACAATGATATATTGTTATGAACTATCCATTATGAATATTATTAACTACCTTTTTAATTTTATTACATAATAATTCATCTTACACATATTATATAACATGGTATGAGAACAAAATAAATGTTTTGGTTAAAATAAGTATTTTTCAAAAAATGCAGTTTTGCCGCCTTTTGATGGCACACCCACTTTATATCTAGTTTTTGACAAGTTTATAAGTTCAATATGACAAAATAAACTTATTAATTGCAATAAGTATAAAAAAATTTACTTTGGATAAATTTTTAATATTTTTCTGTTAACTTTCATATTTTGATGAATAGTAAAAATATGCTAAATTTTAATTAAAAACAACTTTTTTCATCAAGATAATTTATATAGTTAAACTATAATATTTAATAGTTTTAAATTATAAATATAATATATTTTTATCATTTAATATAATTAAATTCATTATCATTATTTTTACACTGAATTCATAGGTAAAAGCATTTCAATCTTTTGCAATGTTTTAACTTTTAAAACCCATTTTCTCAACAACGGGATTAATTTTAAATTAAATATGGAAACTTCAGTATTTTTAATTTAGAAAAATGGATTCAATATTTGGAATCATTAGGTCCAAATTATGTTAATAGGCTACTTTTTATTTTTAGACATTATGAATAGTAACTACGGTAAATTTTATTTACTACAGTTAAAGGTAAATCGGGTAATTAAAGGTAAAAATAAGATTATAAAATTACCCTAACACCTAATAAAATTCTATTGGATTAATAAAAGTCGACTCATATCACCTAAGGTTCGGAATATATTCATTTCATGGACTTTTTACCATGAAAATAATGTAATTATTATTAAAACCAAAGAAAGTGACAAGATGTCACTCTCTTATACCTTATAGGTGTAATAATTTTAATTTAGTGATAAAATTCATAAAACATTGAACATAAATATTCACCATAAATATAAAAAAATTATCTACATCATGTAAATTTATTTATAATTTTTTGGTATTAAATAATTATCATTAATGGTGACACAATAGTGATGTAGAAATTATTTTATTGATTGAAATATAAAATAAATGGTTATAAAATATTAAAATAAATATTATATGAACTAATTAATGTGATCCAAGAATTTTATAGATGAATATTACATGTTATTAATCTATTAAATATTTTTTTTCGAATATATCCTCTCTGTGGATTTTATTTAAATTCAAATAAATGACTAGTGACAAAATTGACACTATTGTTATTTTATAAAAATAAGATATTATTTAATTGTTTAAAAATAAAAAAAATATTTAAAAATTATTAATTGAAATTTATATGGTATAAAATTTCATAAATTATCCAATTATGGACAATTCACAACACATAAGTAATTATTTATAGAAATTTAAAATTTAGAATATTATTACCACAAAGATATTTAAATAGATTAAATTAGGATAAATCAAGTTTATAAGGTTTAAAATAAATTCCCAGCATGTATAAATTTTATTTGATGATGAGATTACAACCCTATCTCATATCATCTTGTAATTGGACTCATTTTGGAGGTTTTTATATGGGTTTTGAGTTTATTATAAATTAATATTTTGGAGGTTTCCAAAGGTGCCCCTCTCCTCTCTTATAAAAGGGAACCTCCTCCCTCTCCCTCTCACACCATTTTGAGCCTTCATGATCGGCCAAACCCTGTCTAGTTTCCTTATAAACTTTCCTAGAAACATAATAGAGGTCCTGGTCTTCTCAAAATACCAACTTTAGTTCCTTAAGAGGAAGTTCAAAGGAAGTGCGTCGAAGAAGAGGTAATCTCTTCTACAGATTCTTTCAAGTTTATTTATTCTTCTAATTATTCTTCTTTAGTGGTTTCATTATAAAGTAATAACATCAGTATAACTAATATACTGATATGTTATTATAAATATGAAACAACCTTATTTCACCTTCTATCCATCCTACGGAAAACAAAATCATCGTGCGCGCATATGTACGAAATATCGTCTTCACGTTGTGGTGTAATCTATTTTTCCATCACCACCTTACATGGATGTGTATAACGGTGGAAAAAATAACTATATATTCTTATTATAACATGATTATAATTATGATATATTATATCATCCACTACAATTCCATTAAATAATTATGGGAACAATATCATCGCTCGTGCATACGTACGGATTACCGTCTCCACGATGCGATGAGATTCATTCTCCATGTCAAGAATTCAAGAATTATTATAAAGTATATATAATAAGTAATAATGAAATATATAACATAATAATTCTACTGGATTTATTTATGTATATATATATATGTCATTTACTTCCATTCAATTCAATAAGGAAACGAAAATAGCATTCATGCGTATGTACGACATACCATCTCCATGAACGGTGTATTTCATTCCATTTATTGATTGATTATATATATTAATATATTGAATATATATGATATATAAACCATGTTTTACATTATGAACTTAATTAATCATTATCTAAGTAATTATATGAATAATTAAAAGTCAAACCATATACGATGAATGAAACAATTTTACCGAAAACACTGCTTTAACATGGTATTGACAAATGAACTGGAAATATAAAAGTCTTAGTGAATCATATACGATATAACAAATATTATTATGCTTCTATTACAAGTTAATAATATGTTTAAACCCACTATACAAGAGTCTCACACACATATAGAAGAAATTGGACATAAGGTAAGGGATAATTATTCCAATCTCATTCCTATCCAAGATTGTTTATTCATAAGTATTTACTGGGGTTATATTTATCATCCATGTTCATGTTTTATAAAAATGTTTTCATAAAGTGTTTACTATTCTTACATGTATGTTTAAAGTCATGTTTACCCCTTTTTGAATTTTACTATGTATTATGGAAGGAATCTTTATTTGGTTTACCATACGAGGCACTTTTTGACTTTTGCGGAAAAGTACGTAAATATTGTTTTTTACTTATACGGCGTGAATGGATTTTTACGTTTTTATAATGCATTCTTTCCATGAATATTCCTCTACAAGATTTCATGGTTATTTTAAACAAAATTATTTTCTTTTAAAATTGAATGAAATTTTGAGAATAGAAAATGATTTTGAAAAGGAAAGTATATTTTCCTCAAGAATTCATTTCAAGTATTATATAAAAACTATTTTCCATATATGATGACGTTATTTGATATGGTTACGTTTCAAGTATAATGTCTAATTTATTTACATGGTTTTATATGGATTATGGAATTATGGGATGATGTTTATGAAACCCCTTTTATTCACTACGTTATGATGAATGATTTATGTTTATTTTGTGGCATACGAAAGAACTATTTCATTATGAGATGGATGGGACCTATATCTCCCTCCAATTCATTGGGTAAATATTTATATCTCATGAGATAGACATGGCTGGAATGGAAAGTAAATCCAGTTCAGTATTACAAGGATGGAACGGTAAGTAAACCTAGTTCAGTAATGGACTTTGTCCGCTATGATGGTCTTGGCAGCAATGCCTTGGCTACTATGGAAATCATTTCACGTGCTTAATGGTTTGACACAATTACATGTTTTATCCCATTCTACTTTATCATGATAAATGTTCTTTTATGATCTATACCTTATGTACTGCCATGTTTTATGTTAATACTCAAGATTTTGATGTTTAGATTTTATGTTCATGTTTTTATGTTCAAATGTTTATGGATTGTTTTATGTTTTCCATGCTTACCCTTACCAAGCATTTGAGCTCACCCTTTTTATGTTTTCTTTTCCCCAGGGTATAAAGAAAAGTTTTAGGTAAGAAAAAAAAGGGGAAGATATTTATCGTAAATGTTGAAGATCTTTTACAATGATTGGAAGATTATGTTTCGAGTTTCCAAAGACACTAAACTACTACGGTCCTTGGGTTACTGTTTTTGTTATGTATTAGGTATTCTGCTAAAGTAATGTAATGTCCGTGTATGTCAAACTTGGGTCTCTACAGTTTTGATTTATGTCATGATTGTTGTACCCAATTCTTTCTATGGGTACTCTTATGTTTATGTATGGTTGATTATGTATTATTATCTATGTGGTAAGAATATTTATGTGGAAAGAATATTCGTTAAAAATGTTGAGATGGGTGCACCCAGATAGTGCTCCAATGAATTGGGTAAGGTTAAGTCTCTTGAGATGCGATGTGAAACAGGATTGGAAGTTAGCCTTGACCCATACTAAAATGGGAAATGATATTGGAGGTTTGCCTTGACCCGTACTAAATAAATGTTTTATGATTATGCCACATTTATATGATTCCATGTTTATATGAACCCATTCTTATACGATATGATTTCATATGTTCCATGCTTTGGATATCTTTATGTCATGCCTCCTTACTCATGTTCTTAAGATGTATCCTTATGTTCATTCCCTTACTGGGTTTTTCAGCTCACCCCTTGGTTCATGTGTTTCCCCAGGGTACCCTATGCATTTGTAAGGGCTCAAAGGAAGTTAGGAGCTCTTAATCGAGATTAAATAAAGAAGTGTTTTTTTATCCCATGTTCTATGTTATATGTACCTAGTCTTCCAAGACACTAGACATAAAGATCCTTGGATTGTACTCTGATGATTAATTATGCTTAAAATCATATAATGTTATATGTAAAAGGCTTGGGACACTATACTTGGGTTTATTTTGAATAGTAATCCCCATGAAAGAAATAACTTCAAAAAAAATTTAAATACAATAAATACATATAGTTTCATAATATTATAAAACAAATATCTATTATATACACTACAAAAAAGAAATAAGTGGTCAATATAGAATATGTCTAATGGAAGTAAAAGTGAGACTAAAAACCCTCAACTTAGGTTAGAATTACTTAATATGTGTTTGAACCTCCTTTATAATAAATATATATTTATAATAATTTTATTATATAAAAATAATTTCATTTATTAAACCATATATAATATTTTTTCATCTATTTATTAACAACACTTTTTTATAATCAGTGTTCCAGGTGATAATAGCTTCGTTTTTCAAGTATGTTTTGGTTTGGTATTTTAGGTCCTTTCAATTTTATCATGTTTCCATCTTATCAAGAATATTATTAATGGTATAAATATAATATTTATTCAATATATATATACATATATATATTATTCATCTATAAAATATAGATATGAAAAAATTGGTTACACTATTTATGGAGACGGTAGGTCGTACATACGTATGAATGTTGTTTTTATTTTTTGATGGATGAAACAAAAGAAAGATAAAGAATAATTAATATTTAAAAAATAGTTATTATGTTACATATATCATATATAATCATTATTTACATCTTTATAACCATCTATTTAAAGTGGTAATGAAAAAAAATTACACTACTGTGTGGATACAGTAAGTTGTACGTATGCACGACTGATGTTTTTTCTTTTCGTAGGATGGAAATGAGACAGAATACGGTTTTACCATACTAATAATAACATCATAGTATATAGATGATACTGGATTTATTAATTTAGTGTGGAAACAACACATTAATAGTAAGTAGATAAGATGGAATAAACTTGAAAATGTTGGTAAATACGATTACCACTTCTTCGGTAGTCTAATTTTAGATCTCTTATTATTGCTCCTAGGAATGATATTTTGTAAGGGAAAGAACCTAAAAAACTTGGATAAGTATGTTTAGAATATTAATGGTTATTGGTTTTTCAGGATAGATGTCTCGAGGAGGTGTAAATATGTGAAGAAGAAGATTCCCTTTTATAATTGAGGTGAGAGGCATCTTTGGAATTTCTTAAAATATTAAATTAATATAAACTAATAATCAATTGAACATGGATCCAAAATCATTTATTTATAATATAGTATGTATATGGGTTGAAATAATATCTTCCAATAATTTTTTTATAATTTCAATTCTTATTTTAACCCTTATCTTTTTTAGCCTCCTATTAACCATTTTGACAATTATCATACTATTAAAATTTTCTATTATCTAATGGTTAATAATGTTATGATAAAATTAAAAATGATAGATAGATGGAAAATGATATATTTAATTAACCATAAAAGATTAAATTGTATGAATATATAAATTTTATTATTTTTTAATCATTAAATCAAATATTATTTATTATAAAATATCAATAATTTCAATTTTTAGAACTATTCATTACAATTACTTCAATAATATCAAGAAAGAACGTATAATTTGACAAAATATATTTTATTATATCCATAAAACATCATGTTCATATTTAAAATTATTTTATCATCTAATTTACCTCAAATTTTATTACTTGCAATATTTTAAATATCATTTAATGTTTTCCATTAATTTAATAGTTACTATGTTATGGTTGTGAAAGAATTTAATGTAATAATTTCTTCAATAGAAATTAAAAATAAATTACCTTTATGAATATAAATATTTTATATTTAAAAATAATATTCACAGTATATCATACCTTATGGATAACCCCATATTAAAAATATTATAGTTATTAAAAGCAAGAGTGCAGCTTGTTTGGATTTTCTTGAAATAAAATACTAATAAGTTCATAATATCATCCAAATGGCCATAAAATTACATATAAAATAATATTGGATTAGTAAGGATATAATTTACTTGAAAAATAATTTTAATTCATGTTTTCTGGTATTTTTTTATTCTTTTTCATTTTATTTTTAACTTTAATTAACCGAATTACCCTTTACCATAGTAACAAAAATTTTCAAGGTTAATATTAATACTAAACAAAAAATAAAAAAGACCTATTTAATAAATTTGGATCACCTAAATAAAAATATTTAATCAATTTTTCAAAATTTAAAACACATAAGTGGAATAATTTAATTTAAAATTTATCCCACAAAACACAATGGAAAACAGTTTTCTTGAAAAAAGTGTTTTTAAGCCCAACAATATACTTATACAAAAATAAGTTATATGAGTGATTAAATTTAATTAATTAGATAATATTTTAGTAAATATTAAATATTTTAGTTATATATAAAATTTAAATCATAAACATTCAATTTAATATAAATAAAATGAAAGTTTTATAAAAATTGGTTTTTCACTCTATTCACTAAAAAATTAATCTTTTTAAAAAATTATCAAAAAAACCATAATATATTTTTTTCATAGTGATTTAAAAAATGAAATTCATTTTTTCAAATAAAATTTATAAAATTTCCAGAGAATAATTATAATATTCACTCATAAAAATCAAGTAAAATCATTTTTTAAGAAAACACATTTTTTTGAAGAATAAATGACTTTACTAAAAATCAAGTGCATATTTACAAATAATTAATTAATACATTTGGAATGAGTATTATTTTAATACATTTCATAATGGATTTAATTATATTCATTACCACCCATTTAAATTCTAAGTTATAAAAATCACATTTAAATAATAATATTTCATTGTTTGTTTACGCTGGGTGTTGCGTATATTGTATGCTAGAGAATATAGTCTTTCCTTTTAAACTATTTGGGTGTTACACACTGAACATTCAAAAAAAAATTGCTGAGATATACTCGACCAACTCTTTGGTTTTATTACCCCTAAATGGATCAGTGCAAAAATAAAATCCACTTGTCATATCCAAAAAGGGCTACGTAAAGGAATAAAATTAAGAAAGGATATTTAATTATATTCTTAAAATTTCACAATTATACAAAAATAATGTTGCAAAATATTTATCCTAATAAATTCATTTTTTTAACTGATGGTCTTATAAATTATTATAGATTTATGGTTTTAGGTCCCTTAACATTCCAATGATCATTTAGTTATTGGTGATTAATGATCTTTATCACTCTCTATAATTATTTACACTTTTCTTCAATGTCCAATATTTACTTCCAACCTATGTTATCCTATATGTAAATATAGTTATGAGTTACTTTGGGTGATTTTTATGGTTCTAACTTTCCATTTTTAAAGGAAATTTTAGTATTCATTTTTATGATGTGGGTTTTTATAAAATAAAATTTCAAGTATTAATCCTTTGATAACCCATAAAAATTTTGAGGGAGAAATTAATTTTAAGGGGGTATAATGTAAGACCCTAAGATTATGTGATTTTTTTAATTAATTTAATCTTTTTGATATTTTTTATTTCACATAACACTGAATATAGATTTTTTATATAAAAGCACTAAATTTGGATTGCTTTGTATGAAACATCAAGTTAATCTTGCAATACATGAAACACTTAGATTTTGTTTTCATATAACAACACTATTTTTGGATTGTGTTAAACAAAAAATAGTGTACCTTTGATTGCTTGCGTTACATGCATGGATGAGTTTTATAGAACTAAAATATACATTTAATATTATTATAAAAATATTATTATAGCTACTACATAGCCATTGGAATAGAATTTATGAATAATATTAAATAAATTTTTACTATATGATTTTCATATGTATATAAAATAAATCCTTTGGTTATGAATTAGTATAACTGAATGTAATAACTATTTGAGAATAAAGAAATTACTTTTCTAAGAAAACTATTATTCTATGTACAAACACAATTTTTTCTCAATAAATACCTTTTGATTAATGTTTTAAATAAAATTTATATATCAATAAATATTTTTTATACTCACCCAATAGATTTGATAGTTATAAGATAAGAATAAATATAATTTTATTAATAAAAATATGTATTTTCAAAAAGATAATTTTTCTACCTATTAATGGAAAAAACACCGAATTTTAATTCAAAACTCCCTTTTAATCTAATTTATTATTATATTTAAATTATTTTTTATTTTAATTTTAAAGTATAATTGTTTAAATTATAAATCACTTAATCCAATTTATTTAATTGGAATGAATTTTACTTTGAAATTGGATATAAAATCTTAGCAAACTTTTGAACATTTTTACTTTAGAAACCCACACTGTCACCCTATATGTGGGATTAATTTTAAATTAATTTCTTAAAATTATGTGATTTAAATTTGAATAAATGGATTTCATATTTTTAATAATAATAATTTATAATTTATAATAAGTTCAACTTAGTTTTTAACCAAAAATATTATTGAATGTAGTTAAAATTAATTACAATGATTAGGGTAAAATTAATCTTAATAAGGGACTACACATTAAAGTTAAGGGCCAAAATAACCTAGAAACTTGTTAAAGATACGCTGGATAGAAATTTTTCTACCCTTTTCTCCCTTTTTTTATTATTTTATCAACTTTCCATTCGAAAAACATGGGTGGAATTCATTTTTCAAAAATTTACAAGAATGTCACTCCTCTAATATAAAAATAAATTCACCAATACCACTTATTCACATCTATAAATCCATTTGTATTGAAAAAAATATACTCAAATAGTCTCTCAACTTCCATAACTTTTTCCTAAAATCCTTTATTTTGGAAAAAGTCCAAAAAAGAAATCCCTTTGGTGCAAACCAAAAGGAGTTACGCAAAGAAGAGGTAACATCCTTCCTCAAGTCCCTTGGTTTTAATTTTGATTATCCACCCCATAAAATATTCTTATTCCATGATTATATAATAACCTTAATATCCTAAATATACTGAGATTTTTTTATTATAATTTTTTGACCTACACTCACACAAAAATTCTATCTAATAGAAAACGAACTTATCATTCTTATTTATGGTGAACTATCGTCTCATGAAACGATGTTGTACATTGTTCCATTACCACATCTCATAGGTGGGAATTATGATAGAAACTATTTTTTATATGATATATATGATATTTATTATTTATTAATACTTATTTAATTTTTATATAACATGTAACTCCATGATTTCCTATTTATTTTAATATGATAACATCGTTTGTGGATGTGTGGACTACCACCACCTCAAAGAGATGTGATACATTCACATATTACATGAAATGTATTAAGTATGTGTTTAATTAAAAAAATTATAACATAAAAACATATATATGATAATAATTTCGTAATTACCTTTCTAGATATATAATATATCATTTCCTTTATTTCTCTTTTCACACACAAAAAATTGATAACATCCTTCGTGGACGTGTGAACTATCGACTCCTTAACGCTATGTGATTCCTTCTACATAAAAATAATTATATATATAAGTATATATGATAAAATAAAATTTTATTTATGAGATAATCATAATTATGGAAAGGAAAATTTTTATACACTATATTTTCATTACAATTATTGAAAAATGGGAATGTTACTCATGCGAACATACGGCATATTATCTTCATGATTGTAACGTTGGTTCATTTTTCATAACCATCATTAATGATTGTTTTTAAAAGTATAATTTATGTATAAATATAATAATTATTTTATTATTATTATTATGGATATTTTTATATAATGACCCATTTGACTATAGTCGACCTACCAAAGACTTATTTAACACATGAACCAAATTTGGTCAAAAACCTGACTTAAACTTAATTGTTTAAATAGTTGTATAAAAAATTATGATAAGTTAATTAAAATTAATAATAAACACAAAAAAGTTTATTAATAAAGTAAATAATTAACATTATTTTATTATTCATGAATATAAAGACACACATGATAATTCATACTCAAGGTAAGGGTTTTCTCATCTCACTTGTATTTTCCATGAGACACAAGCTAGGTTTGCCTTATATTTATTTTATGTGGTGTGTATACTACCCATGGATTTTTTATTTTTTTCATATGATTTAATTTATGGGTATTTATAAATAAATATAATTATCTTTGTTTCATTGGGGTATATGGTTCAAAAGTTACAAAATCGGTAATGTAATTTCGTCTCAATTTTTCTTCTTTGAGACATATGCCATGTTATGAACATATATTTTATAAGAGGTGTATATACTTATTTTTAAATGTTATATCATAAATATAATTCTTTTCAAGATATTTTATGATTCATTTAATTTTATTCTTTCCATTTTTTATGATTCAATGATAGCAAAGTGGTAACAGTTTATTCCTACAATATCATCAATTATTGAGATTGTTTATGATTTTGATTCAATTAATGAAGTCATATGGTTCATCTCTCAATAAATAACTTTAATTTTATTACCCTATGGTTATTCATGTTATATCAAAGTAATGGTGCAATTTTTCCACTATTTCGTACATTAGATAATTAAGAAAATGTTTTTTATGAAAATATACCTTTATTTCTCCTTTTAGTTGGAAATATGTGTTCTTTAAAAATCATGTTTTCTAAAAATGTTTTAAAAAATATTTTACTATTATCCTATAATGTTTAAAGTAAATTTTTACTCATGTTTTTCCTTTTACAAAATGGTTTTAAAAGAAATATTATTTTTATTTTCTGATCAAGGCACTTTATTGAACTTTTAAGGTGGAAAATAATTGTTCAACATGTATGGAATATTCACCGTCATGACCA
Source organism: Viscum album (assembly GCA_963277665.1). Classification (NCBI taxonomy): domain Eukaryota; kingdom Viridiplantae; phylum Streptophyta; class Magnoliopsida; order Santalales; family Viscaceae; genus Viscum; species Viscum album. Next base: position 982,986,315 of record OY728126.1, read on the forward strand.
TCATTTCCTTGAAGATTAATTTTTAATATTACAATTTTATTTTTAAATAATTTTTTTTCTTAATATTCTAGAAATTGTTTGATTTTGAAGTGTTTTTAAATAAAAAAGTTTTCAAAAAAGTTTTATATTTTAAAAAATAATTTTAAATTTTTCCAAGAATCTTTTATAAGTTTTAAGTAAAATGGATTTGAAAATGTTTTCAAGCATATTTTATAAGTTTTCAATGAAAATATTTCTAAATTTGTTTTCAAGATTCTTTTATAATTTTTTACAAAAAAATTATTTTCAAAATGATTTCAACCTTCTTTTATTAGTTTACAAGGAAAAAGGTTTTAAAAATGTTTTATATAATATAATTTTTATTTTTATTTTTATTTTCAAAGAAAATAGTTTTTGAAACTTTTTATGTTTAAAAAGATTTTTTCAAAAAATGAAGTATATTTTCCTCAAAAGAAAATTTTAAAAAAAATTTTCCAAAATTAATTCCCAGCTAAGATGAAATATGTTAGTGTTACTCATGACATTCTAGGAAATGATCTAAAGTTTCTATTCATATTATATCTTTGAATGGTTTATATTTTTATTTCATGATTTTTATGAAACCTATTTCTCTTTCATGGGTTATATTTTTATGAAACCCACTTCTTTTTACGGGTTATCTTATAATGAAATAATTATGAAACCTGTCTATTTTTTGCATAGTTTATGATATGATTAGATGTTTATAATACCCATTTCATTTCATGGATTATGATATAGTTTTTTATGATCTTTTGGAACACATATGTGTTATTTCATTATGAGAAGGGTGGGATGTATATCTCCCTCCAATTAATTAGTTTAATATTTATATATCATGATAAATACATGGTTATAACGAGGAGTGAACTTGGTTTAGTAAAGAAATTTATCTTCTAATATAGTCTTGGGAGTGAACTTTGACTACTAAGACGATCATAAGAGTAATTCATGACTGCCAAGATGGTATGGGAAGTAAACCTATACTACTAATATGGCCTTTGTAGTTATTGCTTGACTACTGTGGAAATAATTTTATATTATTATGTGTCTTCCATAATTCCATGTTTTATTCCTATATTATGATTTCATATCTTATTCTCTTGATTCCATTATGATTCATTCCTTATAAACATCAAATATTTATGTCATGACTCACATATATGATCTTTTATATGTAGGGTGTGATTTTAAAATGTTATTCTCATGTTATCATGCCCTTATTCTCATTTTATGCTTATGTATCACTTTTGTTCACCCTTATTGGACATATGATCTCACCCCTTTATTATGTTTACTTTACCTGGGTTATGAAGAAAAGTTTTAATTATAAGTGCTAAAGGGGAATATCTTTTGGGGAAACATTGAAGATCTTTCACCAAGTTAGAATATTTTGTTATAAGTTTCTAAAGAAACTAAACTATTATAGTTATTGGGCATGTTTTTTTGTAATAAGCTTAATATTCATCTAAAATGATTTAATAGCCATGTATGTTAATCTTGGGTTGATATAGTAATGGTTTTTTGGATTTTATAGGCATGTTACATGATACTTAGAGGTCACACTATAAGTAGGGGATGTTAGGGTTAGGTTCTCTTCCCTTGCATGGTCGGTTTCACTATAACATAGGGGGCCTACTTCCGGACAAACCTTATGATGAAGGCTCATAGTACATCCAAAAGGGGCCATGCAATAATTGTTTTAACACTAGGGTAGGATATATTACCTTTTTAGGGGCCTTATGATATGGTCCAAGAGATATGTAAAAGAGACGGTCTATAAGGTGCTTCATGGAAGGTTCATGGTGGTCATTCCGTGACTATATTCCTAGGTTGTTTTTTAGAGGGTCCTTCTGGTAATTTTATGGGGTTCCTATTTTAAACCACATATTCTCACATAATTTTTATCAATATAAATAGGGGAAGGCCCACATTGGTTCTCCACCTCCCTCCCTTCTTTACATTTGAACCATGTGATTAATGAGAATTTTTTATTTGGATTTTAGTTAATGTTTATCCCATAATCATCTTCTAATAATGGTTCATCGAAAAGGGTTTTGGAAAGAATAATACACAAGATAATGGTGGAATCATACCACTTGATGGGGCTTTAATGTTTGGATTGTAGAGATGGTAATAAGAGGGGGTACACAAGTCTATGTTCATCATTTGATTGAGGTATGTTTCACCCAAGATTTATTTATTGTATTTAAATAATTTGGGTTAAATTGGCCATTGATTTGTGGAAAAAAATTGGGGTTTTTATGTGGATTAGGTCCTAGTGTACGGTGGGAGTGGAACACACCATCTTTCTCATGTTTTTAAAACTTTTATTCCTCCGGGTAATCATAAAATCGAAGATGTTCATTATGAAATTGGGATAGATTTATGGAACACTGGTTGAGGCTAGTGGCCTTGAATCTACTAGGTATCTTATTATTTTGATGATTTTATTTTCATGTGGATTCATTAATATTTTCTAGAAATTTCATGACTAGTGTAATCTCACCCATTGATCGAGATAGTATTTTGTCAACATAATAGTAAACATGAACGACATATCTTATTAAATGGTTTGATGGTGGTTCCTTGGTTGAACTAGTTCCAGTGGCCCTCTTTATGGATTTCCTAGTTCCATGACTTGGATTTAAAACATAAATAGATTTTCTTTTAAAAACAATTTGTGAATGTTTTTGAATCAAACAAAATTTGAATGGAAAATGGGTGATGTGAGAAGTGGGTTTTGAAATGGTAACTCAAAACATGAGTGGGGTTTTCTAAATAATTTTCTTTAAGATTTTGACAATGAGACTAGCATAAATAATACAACATGAGATTCCTTGAAATAATTGAAAAAGGGTATTTGACTTAGATTTTAAGGTAAATCTAGAAGGTATAACTTTGAAATTAGATTTGTTCTATTTTATCTCATGTGGGTGATGCCTTTTTTTCTAAGGAATGATTTATTAATGTGATACCTATTGTTCTTTCCTAATGGTTTGTGTTGATTTCATGATAATTCATGACTGTGAATTCTTACTGAAAAAACTTTCTTTGGTATCAAAACCTATGTTAGCTTATGATGATATAGTTTAACCTTAGATGGTAGGGACAGTTTAGAAGAACCACAATGGATTCCTTTATGAGTGGGATGAGAATACATAGGGATGAAACATGTTGTATTTGTGTCAATAAGTAGATTTGGGAAGTTTAAACTTCCTAAATAGATGGATGTATGGTATACACATGAAAAATTATTTGAGGGCTAGTTCCCTAATGATAGTTGATGAGCTCTTGATATGGTTTGTTTGATTGGTTGTTATTACCGGCATATGTTACTGTTTGCATGTGATTAGCGATTGATTTTGGTTTGGGTTATATAGATTCATAATTTTGGCTCGGTCATGAATGATAAGACATTGGTAGGATCACCATGGGTGAGATGGGATCCTAAATATGGGTGATGTATAGGTTAGCCTTGGATGATATGGTGTGTCTTGAGAAGGGATGTGCGACCTCACTTGAGTGAGAAGGTATGTATAATTTATTACTTGTGTAGAATACCTTGTCTCAAAAGGGGTAATCCAGATAGGTAATGTGTAACCTACATTGAGTGAGAAGGAAAAGTTTTTGGCTTGATATGTGACCTTACTTGAGAGATAATGGATGGTTCAAGACTTGTCTTAACACCCTACCATGTATCTTTGTGCATGGGTTGAGGTATATTATTACACCCTACCATGATTATTTGAGTAAAGGTTGGTTTTGTGGTATGAGTTAAATCTCTTCAATCAGATATGGATTTGAAGTATGTATGGTCATGTGTTATTATGGACTAGAAATCATATGAAAACTAGAAATTTATTCTTGTATTAATATTATGTGTTATGATTTTTGGGTGGGTGTGTTTCATTGGGATGGATTCACTCCCTATATAAGTATTGAATTCAAATCCACTTTATCATAATAAAACGTGGTATTTTTGAGGTATTTTGGATACCTACTAGGTTGTTTGACTCAACTCTACCCATGTACATGTCATGGATTTTAATGTACGTGGGCATAAATTTTTATTTTCTATCAGGTCACATGTATCACTTGAAATTGGACATGTGTTTTAGTTAGGAGTCCATAGAGGCTGGGGATTCAACAGCAAGATTATGTGGGTTGGGATGGAGGCTGATGTGGTTTATTTTTTGTTATTTCACAACATGTATATTGTCCAGTGTGGCATGGTTTCATTATATTATTTTTACATTATTATCTATTATTAAACTATTATGTTTTGATTCATTATATAGATTTTTTATTTCTATCTATTCTAGTATATGGGGTCCCTCTTGGATCTATGTTTATTCATTTATTGATTTTGGAATTTAATTATACATATGGGTTGTGATGAATTTTCATATGGTTAAATCAGGACCCTTGGTCTCAATTTCTAAGAGCATAGTTCCCCCATGACTATTTTAGGACCTAACTACTAGTTGTTAGCTTATCACATATGGGGATACACACTTGAGCTCATGTGATGACTCATGTTTGGGTGTTATTTGGGTGAACTAGTTTGGGGTGTTACAATCAACAACATTACCAATCGTATGTTAATTAGATTAGAATTAGGGATAACATAAGAATGGTATCAAATAATGAAGGCTTATATGCTGTTTTGTTCTCAAAACATAGGTAAAAATGATTTATAATAATCATACATCCATAGGTATGTGGATGATTGTATCACATTTCAAGAGATATAAATTCATAGGTTAGTCCAAATAATATGTCTCCATTTATCATCACATGAGCCTATACTTTATTTCATACAAGATACCACCCTTTTTAATATTAACACATATTCACAACCCATAATACTCCATATGATCATCAATTAGGAATAACTCTAATTCATGCTTTGCGGTAATTTTTTTATTCCATCATTTATGTAATATATAAAACACTCTTTAATGATTGATATAGATGATTGAATTTTTTATAAAACCATGATAAAACACTACTAATGAAAATAATTATATCTATTGTCTCATTTATTTAATACTTAAAAACTTTATAGCACCCTCATTAGTCTACTATGTTAATGTATTTGTCAATAGGTATGTTATATTATTTAATGTATCCAACCAAAAAATCTTTACAACACCCCTCCCAATGATCCCTCAAATGTGATGATATTTATGAAGATTTTTTTTTGTTTCTTTGGGGATTTTAGGGTTCCGTGAACTGAGTAATAACTGCATTATTTTCAAAATAGAGGTTAATTGGACTTAAAATACAAGAAACCACCTTATGTTTTTTAATGAACATATTAATCTAAAAATATTCCTCCATATCATCTAAAACATTAATGTATCCTTACTCTATTATCATGTCTGATATGGTGGATTTTTTGGAACTCTATGAACTTATAGCTCCACCACTGAGGAAAAACATGAAACCATATTGAGATATCATATTTTACTTTTTGGTTTGGAAACTAAAATTAATTTAACTTCTTAAAATTATATTATCCTCACAACCAAAGATGATGAAAATATCCTTACTTATTCTCAAGTACTTAAAGATATCCTAAACAGAAATCTAGAGACTCTCACCAGGATTATATTAGTATCTAATTATTATTCTCAAAGAATAAACAACATTGAGTTGAGTACATATAATGAAATAAATGATAAATCCTATAGAGGTCTCATAATGAATCCTTTACATCCTTTATAACTATTTTTAATGATCTTGAATACTCCTAATATATTTATTTTTACTCAATCTAAGAAACCTCTTCAATCTATATTTATTGGTCTTCAAACCCAGTATGTGGGCAAATTAACCCATGTTTTTCATTGAGATAAATTTTCCCAACCATACTATTAAAAAATATAAATTTATGATATAATTTTTGATAAGCAGTATATCATCCATATACAATATCAATAATTCCACAACACACCCACTAACCCACTTGTATACATAATAATATTTGGTGTTCTTGATGAAAATAAAATCTTTGAATACACCATGAAACAGATTGTTCCAACTTTAATAAGAATTATTCAATATATAAGACTCATTTATAACATTAAAACCTTCATGTTGTATTTTATAGAAATTTTTTATTAAATTCCTATCAGGGAAAGTAGTTTAAACATCCATTTTACATATCTCATATTGATAATGATAATTTAGGGTAAGAAATATCTAAATGTAATTTGTGATATAAACTAGTGAAAATGAATATTTATAGTAAATAAAATGAATATTTACAAAATATTTAGCTACTAAAAGAGATCTATAGTTAGGAAATATACCATCCATGTCATTTTTCTAATAAAAATCAACTTTTACTCTATCTTTCTCACCATTTTTTGTGTATCTTCCATGTTTTAAACATTGTTAGTGTACATGGATTCTATTTAAATTTCATAGATTGAAACCATTTCATAGAATAAAAAGTTTTAATGTAATCTCGATGGGTATTGGATTCATTATCTAAGAACATTATTTTATCATCATTTTTACATAAGAAATTAGTATCTCTCAAGATCCTGATGAATGCCACTACAATTTATGGATTATTATATAATCAAAGTTTTTTCATATTCCATAAATATTTATAGAACTTTTAGAACTTATATATTATGACCATTTAAATTTTATTCGTCTTGGACTTCTCCAAGATTAATTTTCCTCCCACTTTATGCTTGATTATTATAATCCTTCTAATATAAAATTACATCTTAAGAAACAAACACAATCCATTTAGTATGATTATTAAAGTAATATTCATTATATTCTTTGGGATAATTAATAAATAAGAAAAAGTTTTGGTTTAATTATGTGTTTATTAGAATGAAAAAATATTATATATAATTTAAAACCCCAAATCATTAGAATAAAAAAATTAGGATGTTTCCTATTATATATCTCATATGGTGAATTTGTGAATTCTTTAGATGGAATTTGGTTAAGAAATAATGTTTCAGCTTCAAGATAATATCCCCAACATGATATAAGAGGGTAAAATTGACTCTTCAATGATCAAACCATATTTAAAAGGGTTTTATTCCTCCTCTTAGACATACCATTCCACCATGGTATTCCAGGAGGATTTTGTTTTGAAATAATTCCATAATATCTTTGATGATGAATAAATTCTTGTCTCAAGTATTAACCACAATAATTTAATTAGAGAATATTAATACCTTTTCCCAATTTATTCTATACTTAAATTTTTATTACTTTAAGCGTTTCAATGTTTTAAAAATTTTGTCTCATTATAAACACATACACAATACAAATGAATTCATCAATAAAGATAATGAATTACCTATACCCACTACTTTTTTGAGTACTCATTGGTCCACATATATCACTATGTATCTAATCCAATATTCCATTAATCCTATCACATTTCCCCTAAAATTTTCTCTAGTAATTTTTCAAAATAAAATTTACTCTCACGTAAAAAATGATTCATAATCTTTTTATTTTAAAAATCCATCAATATGATGTATTCAAATAAATTTTTAATTTATATACCTAAGAAGACAATTGTAATGATAATTGGTGTTATAATGAACTATTTCCTAATTATATTGAATGTTATAGTCAAAATTATCAATATCTAGAATGTATAAACCATTCATTATATTCCCAATTCTATAAATCATTTCATTCTTTCATATTGAATAACTCTTGTTCTTAATAATTAAATATATTCCTTAATTTTTCAAACAAGATATATAAATCAAATTTATATTTAAAAATGGAATATAATAATAAGTTTCAAATTCAAGAACTAATATAACATGCATACATAGATCATAAGTGTTGACCTCCAATGGAACAACTCCTTCCCCATTACCAACACATATATCTACTATGACTTTAATCAATTTTTCCTATTTTTAAGTATGTTTTTATTAGAAAAAATGTGTTTTTATCACTGAGTATATAATTTCCCTGAGTTAGAATTATATAATTTTTTTTATAAAATTTACTTCTATGATCTTCGAATGATTCTAATTGAGAACACTTATTAATATTAAATACTAATCTAGAATTATATTATAGATCATACCTATAAAAATCACAATATGTTAATCATGATACATTCTGTAATATAAAAAATATATATATCTATAGGTTGAGTATCATGTCTTATACCCTTTCATTAAATAATTTTTATGAAATTACTCTCACTAAAAATGATGACCCCAGATATCACATCCATAAAGTGATACAATACCAATATTTAACCATGTAATGACCATGATTTGGTGTGAAACTCATTATATTTAGATATTTATTTTGGAAATATGCCAATAATATCACATATGAATCTTGGATACTTAAGAGGAAAACTCTTTTCCCATATCCATTATATATTTAGAACTCAGCTATATTTATTTGGTATCCAAACTCTTAGGGTTTCCCTATTATGTGTTATACAAATCTAATAGATAGATATTATTATATAACTCATAGGATTAGACACATCCACTATAGATTTGAAAATTTAATCTATGGACACCCTACTTTATCATGAACCTACCTGGTTGGATGATCAAGGTATTAACATGTTATTTTTATAGAAAAAATCTCACACTTAGTATTTGAGGTGGGTTTTTTATCACTATCCTATTAAACATCACTTACATATTAAATCCCCAACTATTTCATCTTATGAAATCATTATGTCTCATGTAATACTTCTATATAATATTGAAATTATATAATATATAAATATATGTATGTGTGTGTATGAATATTTAAACATGGATTATATAAAAACCTGAAAAACTCATTTATTTTATATGATATATAACAACTTTAGACCATAAAATTTATAAAAACCACTTTTGATATAGTCTAAATTCATGTGGATTTGACACCATCCTGAATAAACAATGCAGATAAATGTTTTTTGGGAATAGAATTTTCTTATTATTATTTCTATACACCACAACATTCACCATGACATGGTGATTTTATTTAAGTTATTTTGTACTTAAAAGGAACATCCTTATACTACACTATGTAGAAGTGTCACGTGTTTTTTTATTCCATCATTCTTACCATGGAACATTGATTATCAAAACCATTATAGATACCATTTTGGATCCATAATCCATTTGGATCATTAGACACACCATGAACTAAAACAATTATTGATGTAGAATAAAATGTGGGTGGTCACTGTATTTACTCAAATAAAAAATATTGAAGGTCTAAGAACATCATGGTGGCATTACAATAATGATTTTTTTGGAAATTATGAAAACATGAGATTACAATAAAACCAAATATTTATTTGAAAAAAAACCACTATGGTGTAGTGGTGAGTTGACCATGTCATTTTAGAGGAAACATTATACACACTATAGTGTAGTGGTGAGAACACATTTAAATACCTGAGAAAAAATACAATTTAGTTTTTTCTAAACTATTCTTTATTTAATTGATTCATCCCTAGCCTATGATATGATACAACTGATGGGTTTCATGGTACATTAATATGTAAATTAATATCATAATAATTCATAATATCTATTCTAGTAATTACCAATAGAGGAGTTGATAAGATGAAATAAGAAGAAAATATAAAATGTTGTACCACACAGTTTAATATTTTTATCTTTATTAGAAATGATTTTGATTGAGTTCCCTAGTAACAAACAATAGATTATTTACACTAATGGTATCCACTAACCAATGGAATTAGATAATTATTATGTTTGAATTTTTCATTGTAATATTGTGTTAGTATCTCCAACTCAAAGTAAAATGGCCAGAATGGAATTAGAGCGAGTTTCTTCGAAGAGATAATCAACTTTAGTGACACAAATGAGGTCGAATTAACTCCTTTTATAGTCCCACATCATTGAATAAAGTATCCTATTGTAGTTTAAATATATCATATGTTATGAAAGATTGAAAATCATTTAGTGCTTAATATTTTATATGTGACTTCTTTTTGTACGGTTGACATTCTTTTCAAGTAATTTACTATTTTTTATCAAATAATTTTATAAATTTTATTTGATAAAAATTATAGTTTTTTGATTTATAAACATTTTTAAATAATTTCTATGAAAACTATAGTAAATTAGATTCATTGGGGTAATTTAGAAATATTGGATATATGTTTTATATTTTTTTTAAATATAAGATCATGGTTTTAAAGGAATATTTTTTGAAGGAAAATGTTTTTAAAAAATTAATTAACATGGATATGAGTAATGAATATGTAATTTCAAATAAAAATTAATAAATCTAGTATAAGTTTTTAGTAAGGATATTTTTTTGTATGAATATTTCCATTGTGTGTGCTTATGATGAGAAATGGTAATTGTTTTTAGGAATATCTCTAGTGGGTCATGATCTATGGTGGGTGTATGTTATGATCATAGGTAAAAAAATGTATATATGTTATTTTATATTTTTCATATAACTTAAAATTATTATAGAAAAAATTGATTAATGATTGCTATGAACCATGAATGGTTATGCTTGTTTTGGTTAAAATACTAATGTGAGTTATTTTATTAGGATGACCATAATTTATCTGAAATTACATGGTTTTTTTTCTAAACAAGATGGACTATTTTTAATGGAATTAGTTATATGGTTGGTAATATTTCTTACATGGGAATGCATGGGTGCCATATTGATAAATTCTACTAGTTATTCATGTAGTCAACCCTACGTGCACATCTCTATGTGAATGTAGATATATTTTCTCATGATGAATGAACATGAAGGTGATAATGTTTATTATAATAGATCTTAGAATCTATGTTCAAGGGATTTTCCATGGTGTTTGACCATGAATTATTATAGGAGATGAATTATCCATGATGGAGACATGTTTTATAATTTAGGAGATTGTGTCATGTTAGAAATATAGATGTTTTGTTTTAGTTGTACTCTGTTTGGTTTTTAGGTCTACCTTAAAATGTTTTATTTTAAAATATGATTTTGTATTTTAAAGAAAATAATTATTTATATAAATTTTTTTATTTTAATTTATATTTTAGGTAAAATTATTCCCTAGATAATATCTTATTACACTTGACACTAACTGCATATATATGGTGATTATGGAATGTTCTTGAGTTAATGAAGTGGCTCAATATAGGTCTTGAAGCTCTGGTGTCTAGGATGGTTAATTAAAAATCATAAAATGTAATGATTTTAAAGTTAAATCTATGTAATTTTGGTATGTATAGAGTTTTAAATAGTCAAAAATCAAGATGTACCCATAAAAAGGAATAACTAACCTCTTTATATTAAAACTTGAGATTCCAAGGAGTTCAAGTATGAAAATTAATATAATGATCACTTGTAGGTGTATTGACCCACAATAGGTTGGGATAGATAGTTTGATAATAAATTATGAAAAACATGTGTAGATATGATAAATACATGCATTGGTTTTTTTAAAAAATATTGCATTTATTCTGATTGGATTTGAAATTGATTTCAAATGGTTTTTGAAATATTTTATTTTAAAAATAATTTGGTTGAAATTATTTGTAACTATTTATGTGAAATTTTAATTGTGAAGGGAATGAATCACTAGAAGGTGAATAGATCCATGTAGAAGTAGACTAGAATAATTTTTTAGGAGTTTTAATAACCTTTTGTTCTTGGTAGTGGAAATTTTTATATAGTTCCTCTTGTATTTATTAATTTTACAAAATTATTGAAATAACTCCACATATAGAGATAGTTTGTTAGGATTAATATGGGGAAATAGAAAGTTTTATTAAACTATTGAGTTCATTAGTCCTTGAAATCCATGTTCATGGAAGGGTTATAGATCAAAATTTATATAATGAAGTGTATTGAGTGTTTTAATTCAAGATGTAGAATTATGTATCGTAATAAGATAAATATTGAGTTGATAGGATCAAATTAATATTATGTTTTTTATACCCCTAAGATGTTGAAGGTGGATTTTTATACTTACATGTTTAAGGAAGAAACTCATATATAGTAAGAGATGACAGTTGAAGTGATTCGATATGACTATATGAAATAAATCAAATTGTAGTTATTTTATACTTAGTATTTTTATATAAAAAATTTAAATATGAGGAAATATAATGAGTTCCTATAGTTGTAAGAAGATATTATGACATTAATGTAATATGATTCTCATTTACCAAAATCAATTTTTTCATTATATTTGATCCCCGATAAAAATATTATTGTGGGAATGTATGAGATAATATTTTTGATAAATACTCATTTGTGGGTGATATTTTAAAATCCTCTCAACCATTTTACAATAGAGAAAAATGAATCTATAGAATAGACATATATAATAGATATTGGGGGATAAATAAACTTCTTCCTTGATCATATGGGGGATCATTTTTCTAGTGAGAATAAAAGGAAATGGGATGGATCATAGTAGTGGTTCTAAAACAAATTAGTGAGCTCGAGTTTATCTTATCGGAGGATATAGTTTTGGTATTACTCAAGATTTATCACTGCACACCATAATTTTGACTATCCTAATAAACCTAGAGAGTGTCACCAATATATGAATATTGGGGATTTGAATCATTTTTTAAGTACTTCTCTCATGAGTTTTTTTTTGGAATATAAAAATGGACATTGGGATTGAGGATTCCTAGAAATAATTCAAAAGTAAGTTGAAGTTGAATTGATAATGAGGACTAGTATTAATCCTTGGCAAGTTTAATATTTAATGAAATAGGTATTGTTTTTTATGTACTATAAACATAGGGATTCTAAGGTAAGACCTATGGTAGCACACAATACTTTTATTATTTATTCTTCTATAATATTTTCTATTTTTTGATATGAGTGAATCTCATTCTTTTATATTTGTATGAGTAGTTAATCATTTAAATTTTTAGGCGGAGTTAATGAATTATTTAAAAAATATTAGGATGCCTCTTGGGGAATCAATAGATTAAGGATTTAGGTGACCTTTATATTTTATTATGACTAGATATGTATAACTTTAATAGGAATTATTTGTTTTGGAGATAACTATATAAGAAATCATAATTAGAATGGATTTTATGATAAATGTTGGTGATTTCACTAACCATAATGATAATAATGTTTCATTTTCTTTACCCAACAAGAGTTATTTCACTTTTTTAGGGAACTAGAATATTTATATCAGTTGAGTGGGCCCAATAATTTAAGACCTTATAGATCTATGTTCTAGTTAGATGGATTGGTTTTGGATAAGTATAATCATAAAATTAATTTTAGTTTTTTAGTGAAGGGAGAATATTTATTAGACATATTTCTTGAATACTTCTCTAAATGGACACCAAATATTTACGTTGAGTTTTCTATAAACATTTTTATTTGGACTAGGCTGGTATTAATTCTTTAAAATCATGTGGAAAAGTTGAAATTATATATTTTAAGATTCATTTGGAGAATGTATAAGGGAAAGGGATTATTTGACCATGTATATGGCCTTAGGATGCACTGATTTATTTATTTAATAAGGTTAGTTGTAGATTTAAATTATTCATTAACATATTAAAGATAAATTATTTGATAGTTAAGAATAAATACTCTCTACCATTCATTAAATATCTATTAAACCAATTCAAGGGAGATAAGTTTTAAAAAAAATTGACTTTATATTGGGATATCACCAATTTAGGGTGAAGGAGATAGAAATTTTGAAGATTCTCTTTAAGAAAATGTTTAAAAATTATGGGTTCTATGTAATTAAATTTGGGTTTACCAATGATACAACTTTTTTATAATCATGTTCAATCATATTCTATATTAATACCTTGACTCATTTGTATTAGTTTTTGGGGTGTATATTCAATTTTACATAATATTAGAATAATATCATGGATGTAATTTGATAATTTTTCTTAATATGATACAAAATAATACGTTATATAAGAATTAATCCAAATTCTAGTTTTGGATTCATGTGGTGATGTTATGGGGACATGTCATATATGAAAAGGATGTTTTATTTAAACTAGAGAAATTTTCAGTAGTGATGTTTGGTAGGAATCTCAAGAATTTTTTTAAGGATTAATGTTTCCATTGGTTGGATGGATACTAAAAATGATTTATCCAATAATAATTTGAGTTAGTATCTATAAGGAAGAAATTAACTAAAAGGGTTTAAATTTTTGGTGCTAAAAGAAAATATAGAAATATTTTTATGATTTGAAGGGAAGGTTGATTTGTATGAAAGTGTAGATATTTACCTAATTTATTGAGTGGTGTCCGATGTACTGTGATGCATCAAGAACTATCATGTGTTTTATTCATATGTAAGGGGATAATGTGGTGGCATGAAGAAAAAATAAGTTGTTACCATATTATAATAAATATCCCATACATGAATTAGAGCATGTAAAGGTTGTTCGTGCCTTGGAGATATAGAAACATTTCCAGTTTGGAAAGTGAATCAAGATATGTCTAATCCATAAAAGTTCAAGGTATACTTTCCCTAGTGAAATTTGAATATGAGGAAATATATGTGTGTTGAATATCTTCAAACTTTTATCTTTGATTTGACCCATACACCAGTTGATTGAAATGTTGTAGAAGAATCCTTGAGTAAGAATACTCAAGTAGAGAGGGAATTGAAGAGTTAGTGTTATTTGATGGGATTGATGGAAAATTTATATTTTTAGGCTCATGAAAAGGGGGATTTTGTAGTTTTACATTTTGTTAATGTTACTTTTGTACTTGTGGACTAATTATAGGAGGGAAAATAAATTCATGATAAATATAATATGATTAATGGAACATTAAATAGTGGGGTAAACATAGACAAATATTCTAAAACAAGTGACTCAATTCTATATTTAATAGATAGAGTAGTACATAACACATGTTTCATGGAATATGTTATGATGGTGTTTCATGACTCTAGATTCCAATTTATTTTAAGAGTGATGAATATGTATTAAGAAATTAGATGATAATTCTAGTGGGTAAAAATGAAAAAAGTGATAAAAGGTTTTTTCCCTTGATTTTTGGCTTGTCTATATATGAAAGTTAAACATCAATTACTTGTGAGATTCTTGAATACTTTTCATACATAGACATATAAATGGGAGTCTATCATGATGTATATCCTATGTAGTTTACCTAGATCATAGAAGAATAATGTTTTTATCTAGGTGATTTTTTAAAAACTCACAAATTAATATAACTTCTTATCCATCAATGAGATATTGTTAATGGAAGAACTGGGTATGTTGTGCATGAGAGAGGTGGTTAAGCTTCATAGATTTTATTTTTCTATAATATCATATAGATATTCTTGGTTTACCTCAAGGTTTTGTAGGGAATTATTAAAGTTTATGGGTACTTAATTAAATATGATTATTTTATATAATCCTTAGATATATAAGTATTCAGAATAAAACATATTAATTTTAAATTAGATGATTTGAGTTTTTGTAATGTATTTTTGGAGATCATGAAATGATCATTTATCTTTGGTAAAGTTTTTATAATACAATAATTATAAAATTTCAATTCTGATGGATACTTTAAAAAAATTTCGGGTGACCATGTAAATTACCATTGATGTTCTCCCACACCACCAGATCCAGTGTTACTAATACATAATTTAAAAAAATAATATAATACTAACAGAGATAGTCATTAAATTTTACATCATTAAACATGATTTTTCATTTTAACTCACAAATGAAACACACTCTCAGAACCAAAAGTTTTCATGTCTTCAGAGATTAGGTAAAAATACATAGTATTTGATAATACAGTTTACATTTCTTTTATAAAATACTTCACATGTGATTCCATTTCAAAAAAAAATACCTACATATAAATTATTTGGTAAATTAAGAATCATTACAAAATATCAAGTTTAAATGCTCAATAATGTTTAAAATATTATCAATGAGACATATAGGATTTATTTATAGATTATAAACAATAAAGTCACCTAATGAAAAGAATATGACATGATTAATGGAATAATATTATGAAATCATAATAAGTGATCATGAGGTATAGTTTTTTAATCACTAATCATGAGATAGAAATGTCAAAATATAAAAGGTTGATCATGAAAGAATAACATACACCATGGAATAAAAATTTGGAATCAATATTCAGGATCCATGATCACATAAAATATAAATTTGGTATGAAATATAAATGTTAAATAACATAAAGATATGGTATATAAATAATCCTAGAATATCCTAAGATATTTTTATGAAAAATCACGATAAATATAATAAGGGACATTGCTAACTTCTCAAATCACATTACATAGTGGACTAGGATAACCACTTATTTCCTCTAACACAGTGGACCATGATAACCTTCCATGTCCGAGATATGTCATATAATGAGATATAAACATAACTTAATACATTTTAGATCCATATCATTTTATTCCCACCAATAACATACTGATATATACACATTTACATGTTCTAGATTAAGACATTCATAAATACATTAAAAACATTTCATAATTAACTGGTGAAAATAAAACTAATTACATAAATAATTTTCCAAACATTTAAGAATAAATCATCTAGATTTTTAAATTTCATGATATCGTAATACATAACTTAACAACTTGATGATCAACATTATAAGGTTGTATATATAGAGTGAATAAATATATGGTCATATAAATAGTTTTACATAGTCAATAAAATAGTATGTTATCTATGTGAAATCCCTTTAATCATAACTATATAGTATAATGTATTTACACTATATAGAATAGGGGGTAAAAAGTCATGTTAATAGAAATTATTCTAATGATATAACTATCTAGGTGAAATCATATCAACTAAAAGATAGAATCATAGAGTGATAACTATGAAAATTTATTGAAAAAATTGGTGATTTTTATATATAGTTGATGATAAGGTGGTAAAAAGGGAGTGACATGTCAATCAACTCATATGAATTTCATTTTTATAATACCATGGATACATTATAACTTAGAAAAATAATTAAGGATTTATTTAAACATAGTAAAAACTTATAAAAATTTATAATGATATAGAATGTTATGTATGAAACATTAAAATTTTTGAATTTGAAATTTTATCGGCATCGATTAAAATTACTTCAGAGGAAGATGAGAAATTCTATAAGATTCAAGAAATTAATTTCTTAGATTTTACACAGTATTAAAATAAGCACAAATAAAGAAAATAAAGGATTAAACATTTTTTTCAATTAAATACATTAATGTATAAATATTTACAGGAAATTATTTTTAAATATGGTTGAAACATATAATAATTTCCTTGAAATAGAATAATATTAATAAAGAGAGAGAAATATAAGAGAAATCATAAAAATTGTTTCTTTAATGTTTTAGTAACATTTTTGGGAAAAAATATATAATCCAATTTTAAAAATAATTTTAAAAAGATGACATAATTAGTTTTAAATATTTATTTAAATAATAAAACATCATGAAAATTTAACTTTTAAAATAAATAAAGATAAATTAGTAAAAACATGGAGAAAAAATATGAAATTGTATAGAAGTTAAAAGAAATTTATTTTAATTCTTTAATGATTTTAAGTTACTCACATTAATGAAAGGAATATAAAATTTCATTTTATAGATAAATATTAGAATATTAAAAAGATTGTAAATATTTTAATTTTTGAAATAATTAAAATAAATATTTATGTTAAAAAATATATGGATATGAAAGAGGAATTCCTAAAATATAGAGTGGGGGTTTTCCTTTACCAAGCCATATTTTGTGTGGAAGGAATTATTAATAAAATGGAAATTAAGGAAATTAAACTATTTAGAACTCTAGAATAAATATGATACGAGATACTCAATAGTTAGAATATATGAAAAATACAATGATATAGTTAAATAAGAAATAATATAACTCTGTGAATGGAGATTGGGTCTAAAATCCCTATTTAAATGTCATAATGGGTGAAATATATATTAATCAGAGGAGAATAATGGAAATAAATTAAAATAAAAAATTACTATTGTAGGAAAAAGTGTGATTTTTAGATGGAAAGTATATATAAATTCTCTAAATAAATATAAAACATAGATAATATCAAATCATGAGAGATATTGAAGGGAAACACCTTATAATTTATATATATATATATATATTAAATAATAATAAAATAGATAACATGAAATATATTTTTAAATTACATGAATAAAATATAAATCATGATAAAAAATTTAAATAGGATAGTATATACACCATATAAAGAAAAATGGGTGGATTATAAGGAATATGTCTCAAAGAAAAAAGATTGGGGTGAGAATTCCCTTTCCTTAACCCCAAACTCACTCAAAGATGATTTAACCCACAATATAATCAATATATAATTATTAATCATGTATTTTATAACCTTATTTAACTTTATTTCATTTATTATTATTCAATTATTACTTATTTATTATTTATTCCTTGATATATTGATAATTCCTTATAAGTAATTTCAACTGTTCCTTGTTTGTTTCATTTTTATATCTCAATCATCATTCCATGTTCATGAGTTTATCATATTAATAATAATTAAGTATCTATGATCATAATTATATAATGTTTTCTGATGTTCTATATACATTCCAATGAAGTTATAGGTACGATTCAAGAATATGAGATCCATAACTCACTTCATTAAGTAATTTTATATAACGTAAATTTTTATTTAAATGATGAATAAATCATTTTATATTGGTATTAAATAATTATAAACACAAAATAAATTTATAAATAATACCATATATTACCAATTTTTTGTTTTCATAATCATTATTGATGAAAATTTTATAGTATTTTTATAATGGGTGTGTCATGGATCCCAACTCAATATTTTATTCTTTTTTAAATAATGAAATATATTTCAAACCCTAGGGTCAATCTCTTGATGAGTAAACTCATAAAAAAACTATTCTAATATTGTTAGTATTTATAGATAAAATATAATACATGAATGAAATACTAGCACAATGAGTTTTTAAAAATTCAAGTGATATATATATATATATAAACTATATGCAGATACTAAATATAGAAGAAACAATGAGGTTAGTAAGAAAATATGAATGAATATGTTGTTCTTGAGAAGGCACAATTATTCTATCATTGTTCTTTAAAATATACTTTTTTATATCCCATTAAATATATAGTTTAACACCCATCACTCTACACCCTCTCACTCGAATGGTAATTATCCCACATCGATAGTTATGCATATAGGATAATACTCTTCCTAAAATAAGTTAAGATACCTCTTCAATGATCATCACTATTTAAGAAACACTCTACCAGTTTAATGACTTAAATATAGAAGGTAAAGAATATATATATATATATATAAACAAGGAAAAATGAAATGGATGATAGGGAAAAGGTGTAAAATACACCACCTAATCAGTTTAACTATCACTAAATTCCTAGAACAAAATAAGGGAAAACATTTAAGCAAAAAAACTCAAAGAAAACCTTGATCCCTCCTAATAACAAGAAACAAGGCTAGTTATCTATCAATTATAGAGATAAAAATCATATAGGGATAATTAAAAAACCAAAAAAATAACGAGAAAAGAGAAAAACTATTATATATTAGAAATAATACTTATATTATTATAGTAAGAATTAGCTATGAGAAATTCTCTAGGGGGAGAGAGCCTTTATAATGGAGGGGTGATTAATTTCAAATTTTCGATGGTGCTTCAGCATGAATCATAATTCAAGGATTTTATGGGTAAATCCATAGCACATGTATCATTATTTACATAAATTATTCAAGGTAGAATAATCAAAACAATATAATTTACTTGGATATCCTCTATCTTTTGTTTCTGGTGATCTTTAATTATTTATGTGTTACAATTTCTTTTTTAAATTTACATGGTTGATATATATGAAATAATTTGTGTGGTTTATAATATTTGGATTGATATAATTTTGGGAAAAAAATATCTCCATAAAGTGACTTAATTGAATTCAGTGGTCTATAAAATTTAATATTGTCATGAAAGAACAGCACACAACACAAGAATCAAATTCTTCTAATTTAGATTCCCCTGTTATGATCTGACTATTATCACCATGGTGGGGGAATATTATAATTGGAAGTGGTACTAAAAATTCAATCAACCTCCTTATAGTTCAAGGATTCGACAATTTATTAATATTTATTTGAATTCTAAAAACTAAAAAATCTTACGTATCCCTATATCTCTTTGAAAATAATTATGTGAGAAATAGAAAATTTAAACTTATAAAAACTTAAAAAATTCCAAACAATACTTATGTATCCCAAAAATATATTACTTATTCTTCTCTACCTCTTTAAAAAAAATTTAACATATAAACCAGATGAAAATGAAAAAAACATACATATCAATTATGTCATGGGGGAAACCTTATGTATTGCTAAAAAATGTATACAACATACAAGAGATTTGGTATTCCATATCTTATAGAAATTTTAATCATATTACATGTCATAAAATTCTTACATATTCTCCTAAATATTTCATAATAAATTTCTTATTAGTAGAAAAAAGTTTATGCATGGCCTGAAAGATGTTAAGCATTATTCTATATGCTTAATACTTTTCCATTCTTCACAACTCATAAAAAATGAATCTTTTCTTGAAAAACTATAATAAGATAGATTAAATACATGGATATTAAGACAAATCAAGAAATGTAAAAAATCATTTATTAATATGTTTTCACAATGACGTCAAATTTATTACTAAAATCTAAAAATGTGATAATTACCTTATAAATGATAAAATTTTGGAAATTAAAACATTCAATTATAGAATAATAAATATAAAAATTAGAGCTTTATTAATCTCCCACGGTTAATAGTTTCACTCCTAACAAATCATGTATAATATAGTAAACTCAAAATTATCAAGATATAAATGGAAGCACATATCAATTATCACACCTAAATAAAAATAATGCCTTTTATCTTGATTGAAACTTCATAAATCCAAAAACAATTATAAAATTTCATTCAATCTTATCTTAATCCCCATGTTCATATCAAATGTTATGAACTAACCTGAATACCTCGTTAACTTGATAAATGAGTCAGATATAACATGGCCCAAAGGGCATTCCAGATCCCCATGGTTCTGTGACTATCACCTGGCATCATACAAAATCAATAGGGAATGAATCTTTCAAAAAACAATAGAAGATAAAAGATACATGTCAGTATGTTAGACAATCCAAAAAAAGAAAGTACCAAAATCAAACAGGTAAAACAATACCCAAAACATCCAAAGGAACATATCCCAATATGAAAATCTCAACAAGAAAATAGTCTCAAACCCTTATAGAAAAAGTGGAAAACGGCTCCACCACTCACCATATTCACTCTATGGTCTAAAGGATCAAGAACATCCATCACCTCAGAGTAGATCTTTCCCTTTTCATTGACCTAGCATAAGAAAGTCTAAAAATGCCTGAAGTCAATGGTAGAGGTGTGTAAGAACCCAGTTTTTGCTTCGAAAGACTTTGGAATATTCTTGATGTTATTCCAGAGTAGCGCCTTCAGACGGCGTGTGATTCCAAGCCCCGTTGTTGCCAAAATTAAATTTCCAGTGCGTTCACACTAGAAATTCCAAATAAATGGGATAAATCTTAAACAGTGATCTGGATCAGAGATCCTAGTGTACGGATGGGTCCGGAATGGGGTTTTTACCCTAGGAATGACATAAAACTTTTTGGTACAGGACGTTTGGACCCCTCTCCCACTTTCAGAACGTTAGACGGATAATTAAACTAATTAATTAATTCGTTTAATGGTGAAACACTATTATCTCTTAAACGGTGGCTCAGATTGGAAAAATGAGGGCACCATTGAGTTCGTAATGTGCCTTTTACCCTAGGAGAGGTGTAAGTTTCATGGGCGTGAGCTGTCTGTGAAAAATGTCCCTAGGGGTGTTTTCGTAATTTGGAGGATGTGGGCGTTCAGTTTTATAACCTTTGAACGGGGCCTCAGATTAAAATTCAGAGGCCTCCTTTGTGTACAGAGAGTGGTTTTTAGCCCAAGGAAGGCTTAATCCCAACCCTGTCGGGAGTTCAGGTTCAGGTCGACGGGCGGGTAGTTAAGTGTTTTCTATTTAAACAATTAACTCACCCCCCTTCCTATTCTTCTTCCTCACCTGGACAGCAGCAGGCGGCAGCCCTCCCTCTCCTCCTCCACTTCGGAGAGGCAACTCCGGCGAGGTGCGACAACTCTGGCGGTCTGTCCGTGAAGCGTCAGGCGAAGGCCAACAATGTAGGATTTTTCGTTTTCGTTTTATTCTCCTCGTACCTACTTTGAGCCCGTTTAATCATGTTGAATTGCTGTCGGATTTTCGAACAAATCCCATGAACGTGTTGTGTATTTTATTTCCACTCCAATGCATTTTTAGATTTGAATTCCGAGCTCTGTGGCATCCTTAATCGTCCGGCGAAAAATGCGGGTTTTGGAGGCATTTTTCGGTGAATCCAGGGTGGTTCGGTGACCCTCGACGGTGGTGCGGCGTGTTCCAGGAGCGGCGGCTCGGGCTTCAAGTGGTGCGGCGGATTCGGCAGCGGGCTCCGGCGGCCTTCGGCGTGGCGGCGGGGTCTTTAGGCGGCGGTCGTGCACGATGACACGGGGAGGAGAACCGGGGTCGCGGTGCAACCCCACGGGGGAGACACGGCCCGCAACTTGTGGGTCGTTGCGCAACAGATGACTGGCCACGAAGGCTGGTCCACGTGGACCATGGGTCCACGGCCAGCCCGTGTGGCAGAGCCGCGGGCCGGCGCGAGCCGGCCCAGGCCGATCCATCCCAAGGGGATATGTTCCCCCCTCTTCGGACGCCCGTAATTTTCATTACGGGCGTCTGATTTGCATGTCGTCTTTGTAAGTGGGACCGTATCAACGAGACAGACTTTTTGAGATGGTTTCGGGAATTTTTAATTCCCGAAACGAGGGGCTTCGGAGGTGTGACGCGTCTTTAAGTTGACTGATGTTTTTCTGAGGAATCCTGTTTTGGACGGTGTAGACACGTCTGTTGTCCGTTTTGAGTGTCGTCAGCGGCGTTGGGACCCTGGCGTCATGGCAAAGATTTCCAGGGTGGTTCTGGGCGTTGAATCCGGAGTTGAGGCATGGGCCCCATGGCCCATCTTTTGAGCTGCGAGCAGTGTTTAGCGACTTTCTCATCTAGCGTCCGTTCGGGGCGTGCGAGCAGTCGATTCGGGATGTTTTTTCCGAGGGGATTTCAATGGTGCAATCTGCCCGCCATAATTATGCACGATGGTGTGGGCCCCATGAGGGCCGTTTGGGCATTGATGGTGATTTTCCATCTCTATCACCAGGCAAAGGTTTTAGACAAGTGAATAGTCCATCTTGTGTACTTTTTTCGAGAGGATCGCAACGGTGCGATCCGTTGGCAGCGCTTCGGGACCGGGGTGCAGGTCCCACGTGGTACCGCTCATGCGCGGTAAGCCGGAATGTACCTTTTTCTCCGGATATTCATTCCACTCAAGTGAGTAGTGCTTTTGGCATGTTTTTCCGAGAGCATTGCGATGGCGCAGTTTGCCCGACTTTTTTCGGGGACGTGGTGTGGGTCCCACCTGACCCGGCAACAGTGAATAGTACCTTTTTCACCGGTTAACCATTTTAGGTGAGTAAGTAGTCTATCTCGTGTGTTTTTCCGTTGGGATTACAATGGTGTAATCTGTTCAGGCAAGCAGATCCTCTTACGCGATCTTATTAAATGTGGAAATGTGAAGATGCCCTGAGGGCGGTTCTTCTACAGTGTTTGTAGTGGACCCTTGGCGTGTGATCGCGTGAATTCTCGTGTGATTGAAGTAATGTTTGAATAGATGTGGTTTTCCATGCCCTAGTCGTTGAGGCGGCAAGTTGGAGATGTTACATCACACCTTCGTGTTGACGTTGGGTGTCGTGTGCACGATAGACCTTGGGCGAAAAATGAGGTATACTCTGGGAGTATACGAGAGCACTTGGAGGTACGTGTGATTTGTACCTGAGATTGTTTGTGTGCTTCATTGGGGATTGACTTGGAGCCACATGTCGTGTGGTCCCCATGTGCGTGTCATGTTCTGCTTTGCGTACCTTTGACCTCTCGCAGTGTAGAGGGTCCATCGGTTCTCGTTTGTTGACCAGAGGGATTGAGTTTTTCCCCTGGATCTGTGCTCGATGGTTTAGATCAGCAGGGTTGAGTGGTTTCCACTGGTCTTGTTCCGGAGTTAGATGGTTGCGCGAAACCCACTCCATGTTCGGTTGGCCAGTGTTGTACCATCCAGTAGAGATGGCCAGAGCAGTTCTGGGTTTACCCTCTAGTGGGGTTGGGAAGTGGGTTACTCATCGACTTCTCAGGGTTTACCCTCTAGCAGAGACTAGGAAGTGGGTCACCTGACGACTCTTGAGGGTCTACCCTCCAGTAGGTCTAGGTAGTGGGTCGCTCATCATCTTGTTTCAGGTCTACCCTCCAGCAGGGCTGAGCAGTGGGTCGCCTGTCGTCTTGTTCAGGGTTTACCTTCTAGTAGAGACTAGTTAGTGGGTCAACTGACGACTCTTAAGGGTCTACCCTCCAGCAGGGGTGGGCAGTGGGTCGCTCGTCGTCTTGTTCCAGGTTTACCCTCCAGCAGGGCTGGGCAGTGGGTCACCCGTCGACTTATTCCAGGTCTACCCTTCAGCGGGGCTGGCCAGTGGGTTGCCTGATGATGTATTAGGGTTTACCCTTCAGTATGGCTGGGCAGTGGGTCACCCGATATCTTATTATGGTTTACCCTCTAGTAGGGTTGGGCAGTGGGTCACCCGATATCGTATTATGAATTACCCTCCAGCAGGACTGGGCAGTGGGACACCCGTTGATATTTCAGACTCAGTCGTTTCTACCAGGATACTCTGTGACTTTACTCCGTGACTACTGGAACGGGACCCTCATTTGTTCGGGTCAGTGATGTGACAGCTTTGACTTTGAGGAGACCTCTCGACTGCGGGGTAGTGACGAGGTGTGGTTTGACTTAACCCAGAACTCTCAAGTACGAGGGGCGCTTTCCCCACTGAGACGCATCCTTGTGACACGACCCAAAACTGTGCAGGTGATTCAGTGTCGCCCAAAGAGGATAATATCAAGGTGTGGTGATTTGAGCCTTTTTACTTGCGGTTCGAGGCAGATGTGAGGGATGCTGGGCATCGATGGTGTTTACTTCTGGAACTATTGGCGACTCAATTTTCTTGGGCTGAGCTATGGGATGGAGATCCCCTTACGGTCTTGTATGGTCTTCTTGGCAGAGCATATGGTTTGGTATATACCTTGATCTGGTACCCACTTCTTAGGTTTTGTTACTATCCTTCCAGGAGAGATGAAGACGCGCGGGGCATGCCACGTGCTTTCCACATCTAGCTTCTCGTGGTTGGACGAGTCTACTCTGCTGCTATAGGTAGTGAAAGCTCGACGAGAAGATCATCTTCTCACCATTCATAGCTCCTTGTGTTAGTATGAGTCTTCTACCTTTCTCTTGTTGGGTTGAGTTGGACTCTCTACTATTACTCTACTGCACTCCTCGTTATACTCCTTTCATATCCCCTGTTCGATCTACTGCTCACCCTTCGGTACCTCCTTTGTTGATCCCTCAAGCCTTCAGGGTATCCTACAGAGTATTTTTATACTCACCCCTACTTGGGATTTGCCTGCACTTGGTGTGCCCTTGCAGACAACAGACAGGTTGGTCGTGACTTCAGTGGAGCTTAGGAGTTCGGGAGCTTGGACCGCGTGCGGTGGTCGTAGTCTGGTTCCAGGTGGGGGACCCTTCCAGCTGTTTTCTTTTGTTTACCTGTTTCCGGGTTGTGGCACTTTTCTTGTTGGGTGCGTGTTTTGCCCCTTTTTTCAGTTTACCTTTAGCACTTTCTTGTACTATTTAGTGGTCGATGCACTTTTACGGGTTATATATATAGCAGTTGCCTTTTCTTTACTTGTTGTTTCTTTTAATCTACACTTTGGCATTGATTGTGTTGTGTGTGTGTGCGTACAGGTACTTAGGCAAAGGCCTCCCCGAGTTATTGTGCCTTCGGCACTGGTCGCCAGCCCCTGGCCTATGGAGGCGGGCTTCGGGTAGTTGCACCTCGAGCTCGGGTAGGGTCGGGTCGTGACAAAGTGGTATCAGAGGTGGTTCGTTCCTTAGGGCACTGTTCGGACGTCTCTAAAATAAAAGGAATTGGTTGGGATTTAGGTCAATAGTGTTAACGTGTCTCGAGAGCAGCTATTAGGCCAGGGAGTCCAGTGCTGGTGCGGCGGCCGACGTATCCATTCACCAAGACCTTGATAACCCGCTTGTCGAATCGGCATTCTGAGACACTTGTTACATGGAAAATTGGATTGTTCATCACATAGGATTGAGTCTTTGACTATCCTTATTGAGTCATCTCCCCATCCTTGTTATTGGTATATACATATATGCTCAAATGACCGTGGAACTCCTTGATAATATTTAGGATGTCTCTGCGAAGATAGTCAGCCAAGATATCAGCTTTGGTGCGTGACGACGACCCTGTGAGCTACGAGGCCACAGTACAGGACCCATCATGCGAGACCCTTTCTCCGGGTGGGCCGGTAGCAGCACCCCACCTATTGAGCAGTAGACAGCTTCAACAGAGCAGGCTGATTTTGAGCGCAGGTTGAGCGTGCTCCGTGAGTTCCAGCGGCAGAGACCGCTGAGGTTCAGTGGTGAGCCAGACCCTCAGGCAGCAGAGGTTTGGCTAGAGACAGTGGTTCTCCTTTTTAGGCTTGTGCAGACACCGACAGACCGGAGACTGGATTTGGAGGAAAACCTTTTTCGTGGAGCAGCTCGGCGTTGGTGGAGTCTGGTGACTCAGTTTCTTGATGAGTCGTCACTTTCATGGGGCAACTTTCAGTTGTGGTTTTGTGAGGAGTTTTGCCCCTCCTACTTACGCTCTGTTTGGATTCAGGAGCTCCTGCAATTTTAGTAGGGAGGGATGACGGTGGCTGAGTACACGGCTAGTTTTGCAGATCGTGCACGCTTTTACCTGGACTTGGTCCACGATGATAACTTCCGAGCGCAGAAGTTCAAGAAAGGTCTCCGCAGAGAGATTTGTGCTCTCATAGTACCCTTGGGCATTTCTTCTTATGCCGTGGTGCTAGAGCAGGCATTGATGACAGAGAGAATCCTGTCACATTTTGCGGTTGGTAGTGGCAATGGGCATGATGGAGTCGAGACGTCTGTCGTAGCTAGCAGGCGCCGGATGACAGAACCTCGATGCAGGTGGCCTTCCCACTGCCGGTTTCGAAGATGTGGGCGTATACCACTATGACGAAAAGGCGCAGGGCCTCAGTTGAGGATGCCCTTCTGTGATTGGATCCTGGGCCATGGTCGTACACCACAGTGGTGCTGTAGGGCACAAGGGCATCCCAGAGAGCGCCAATGTTATGCTTGTGATGGGCGAGATCACTTGTCACAAGACTGTCGGACCCGAGTTGCTGAGAGCTTCGGGCAGGCAGCAAGCACACCACCACGGTAGAGGTAGCATCGTGATTGGAGTAGTTCTCAGAGAGGTGGTTCTAGAAGAGGAGTGGGAGGAGCTGGAGGTGGGGGATGACATTACAAGGTCTTCCCATCACCATCAGGTGGTCCACATAAGGCTCCGGGAGCTGACATATGGGACCACGGAAAGCCGCGAGCCTTGGATGTATATGATCTTGCAGAGCATGGGATGATGAAAGGTACCCTTTTCACCTCTTCTACCTTTTTGCAATAGAATTGTTAGACTCTGTGTGTGAAATGATTTTTCTCCCTGCTCCTTGCTTGGGTTGTTACCAGGGTGGCACGGGGTGTCAGTGTAACCCTGTGTTGGTAAAGAAGGAGGTGTGTGACCTTTTTCTCTATTCGATGGTGTTAACTCCTTCACCTTTCGAGAGTGTAAGAGAGTCTTGGTTGTGAGACATCAATTGTGATACTTTTTGTGACCATATATCCTTGGGTGTTTCACCATATGGATATTCTAAAGGAGGGAATCACCAAGCCTTATTCCAGGTGCAGGCAGTTATTCCAGTCGCGGCGTGCGGCATAAGGGTTTGGTCGGGGAGGTGAGCTACCCCCGACAGCCTTCGGGCTGTTTGAGACCGTGCGAAGGGATGGCGAGGTCCCCTAACTCCTTGACCTAACCCCAAAGGCAGGTTTGGGTGCACGACGTCTTCCTCGTGACTCAACCGAAAATAACTTTGTGTGCTCCTATGCACGTCATCAGTGAGGGTAGACCTCGCATGAACAGATCAAATCCTTTGGTCTGTGTACAGTGACGAAGAGTTGTGCGTGAGTTCTTCTGGGTATGGGAGAGTCAGGTGTGGGCTTAGTACCCTGAGTTGTTCCCTAGTTTTTCTTTTTGGGGATGAAAATCTTGAAGGAGGGAATGATGTAAGAACCTGTTTTTTGCTGGGAAAGACTTTGGAATATTCGTGATGTTATTCTAGAGCAGCGCTTTCAGACGGCGTGCGATTATGAGCCCCGGTGTTGCCGGAATTAAATTTTCAGTGCGCTCACACTGGAAACACAAAATAAATTGGATAACTCCTAAACGATGATCCGGATCAGAGATCCGAGTGTACGGATGGGTCCGAAATGGGGTTTTTACGCTAGGAACGACATAAAACTTGTCGGCGTAGGACGTTTGGACCCCTCGCCCGCTCTCGGAACGTTAGACGGAAAATTAAACTAATTAATTAATTCGTTTAATGGTGAAACGCTAGTATCTCTTAACCGGTGGCTCGAATTGGAAAACCGAGGGCACAGTTGAGTTCGTAATGTGCTGTTTACCCTAGGAGGGGTGTAAGTTTCTCGGGCGCGAGCCGTCTGTGGAAAATGGCCCCAGGGGCGTTTTAGTAATTTGGAGGCTATGGGCGTTCAATTTTATAGCTTTTGAATGGGGCCTCGGATTAAAATTCTAAGGCCACCGTTGTGTACAGAGCGTGGTTTTAGCCCGAGGGAGGCTTAATCCCGACCCCATCGGGAGTTCGGGTTCGGGTCGACGGGCGGGTGATTAAGCGTTTTCTATTTAAACACTTAACTCACTCCCCTCTCTCTTCTTCTTCCTCACCTAGACAGCAGCAGGTGGCATCCCTACCTCTCCTCCTCCACTCCAGTGAGGAAACTCCGGCGAGGCGCGACAAATCCGGCGGTCCGTTCGTGAAGCGTCGGGCAAAGCCCAACAAGGTAGGATTTGTCGTTTTCATTTTATTCTCCCCACACCTACTTTGAGCCCTTTTAATCATGTCTAATTGCTGTCAGATTTTCAAACAAAGACCATGAAAGTGTAGTGGATATTATTCCCTCTCCAATGCATCTTTCGAATTTTAATTCCGAGCTCTGTGGCATCCGCAATCGTCCAGCGAAAAATGCGGGTTTTGGAGGCGTTTTTCGGTGAATCCAGGGTGGTTCGGCGACCCTCGGCGGCGATGCGGCGTGTTCCAGGGGTGGCGGCTCGGGCTTCAGGCGGCGCGGCGGATTCGGCAGCGGCCTTCGGCATGGAGGCGGGGTCTTTAGGCGGCGGCCATACGCGATGGCATGGGGAGGAGAACCGGGGACGCGGCGTGACCCCGCGGGGGAGACACGACCCGCGTCTCGCGGGTCGTTGCGCAACAGACGACCAGCCAGGAAGGCCTGTCCGCGTGGACCGTGGGTCCACGGTTGGACCGCATGGCAGAGCCGCGGGCCAGCGCTCCGAACTGAGCCGGCCGGCGCGAGCCAGCCTCGGCCGAGCGGACCGGCCGGCCCAGGCCAGTCCAGCCCGAGGGGATTTGTTCCCCCCTCTTTGGATGCCCGTAATTTTCATTACGGGTGTCTGATTTGCATGTCGTCTGCAGAAGTGGGACCGTATCGACGAGACGGAATTTTTGAGATGGTTTTGGGAATTTTTAATTCCCGAAATGAGGGGCCGCAGAGGCGCGATGCATCTTTAAGTTGACTGATGTTTTTTTCGAGGAATCTTGTTTTGGACGGCGTGGACGCGTCTGACGTCCGTTTTGAGCGCTGTCAGTATAATTGGGACCCTGGAGTCGGGGCGAAGCTTTCCAGAGTGGTTCCAGGCATTGAAGCCGGAGTTGAGGCGTGGGCCCCACGGTCCATCTTTTGAGCTGCGAGCAGCGTTTAGTGACTTTCTCATCGGGCCTCCATTCGGGGCGTGCGAGTAGTCGATTCTGGATGTTTTTCCAAGGGGGTTGCAATAGTGCAATCTACCCACCCTAATTATGCACGATGGTGCGGGCCCCACGAGGGTCGTTTGGGCGTTGACGGTGATTTTCTATCTCTATCACCGGGAAACCATTTTGGACAAGTGAATAGTCCATCTTGTGTACCTTTTTGAGATGATTGCAATAGTGTGATCCGTTGGCAGCACTTCGAGACCGGGGTGCGGGTCCCGCGTGGTACCGCTCGTGCGCGGTAAGCCGGAATGTACCTTTTTTCCAGATATCCGTTCTACTCAAGTGAGTAGTGATTTTGGCTTGTTTTTCCGAGAGCAGTGTGATGGCGCAGTTCGCCCAACGTTTTTCGGGGACGTGGTGTGGGTCCCACCTAACCCGGCTATGATGAATAGTACCTTTTTCACCGGTTGACCATTTTGGGCGAGTAAGTAATCTATCTCACATGTTTTTCTGTTGGGATTACAACAGTGTGATCTGTTCAGGAGAGCGTAGCCTCTTACGCAATCTTATTAAATGTGGAAATGTGAAGGTGCCCCGGGGGTGGTTCTTCTATTATGTTTGTAGCAGACCCTTAGCGTGTGATCGCGTGCACTCCCGTGTGAGTGAAGTAATTCTTCAATAGATGTGGTTGGTCGTGCCCCTTTCGTTGAGGCAGAAAGTTGGAGATGTTACATCACGCCTTCGCGTTGACGTTGGGTGTCGTGTGCACAATAGCCCTTAGGCTGAAAATGAGGTATAATCTGGGAGTATACGGGAGTTCTTGGAGGTATGTGTGGTTTATACCTGAGACTGTTTGTGTGCTTGGTTGGGGATTGACTTGGGGCGACACGTCGTGTGGGCCCCATGTGTGTGTCGTGTTCTGATTTGCGTACCTTTGACCTCTCACGACGTAGAGGGTCCCTCGGTTCTCGTTTGTTGACCAGAGGGGTTGAGTTTTCCCCCCGGATCTATGCTCGATGGTTTTGATCAGCAGGGTTGAGTGGTTTCCCCTGGTCTTGTTCTGGAGTCAGATGGTTGTGTGATACCCACTCCATGTTCGGTTGTCCAGTGTTGTACCATCCTGTAGAGATGGCCAGAGAAGTGCTGGGTTTACCCTCCAATAGGGCTGGGCAGTGGGTTACTCATCGACTTCTAAGGGTTTACCCTCTAGTAGAGACTAGGCAGTGGGTCACCTAACGACTCTTGAGGGTCTACCCTCTAGAAGGGTTGGGCAGTGGGTTGCCCTTTGTCTTGTTTTAGGTCAACCCTCCAGCAGGGCTGGGCAGTGGGTCGCATGTTGACTTGTTCAGGGTTTACCCTCTAGAAGAGACTTGGCAGTGGGTCACCCAATGACTCTTGAGGGTCTACCCTCCATCAGGGTTGGCCAGTGGGTCGCCCATCGTCTTGTTCCGGGTTTACCCTCCAGTAGGGATGGGCAGTGGGTCACCCGTCGATATATTCCAGGTCTACCCTCCAGCAGGGCTGGGCAGTGGGTCGCCTGATGATGTATTAGGGTTTACCCTCTAGCAGGGCTGGGCAGTGGCTCACCCGATATCTTATTATGGTTTACCCGCCAGCAGGGCTGGGCAGTGGGTCACCCGATATCGTATTATGAATTAACCTCCAACAGTGCTGGGCAGTGGGACACCCTTTGATATTTCAGACTCATTCCTTTCTACCAGGCTATTCTGTGACATTACTCCATGACTACTGGAGTGGGACCCTTGTTTGTTCTGGTCAGTGATGTGACGGCTTTAAATTTGAGAAGGCCTCTCAACTGCAGGGCAGTGACGAGGTGTGGTTTGACTAAACCCAGAACTCTCAAGTATGAGGGGCACTTTTCCCACCGAGATGCGTCCTTGTGACACGACCCAAAACCGTGCGGGCGAGCCAGTGCCGCCCAAAGCGTTTAGTATCAAGGTGCGGTGTTTTGATCCTTTTGACCTACAGTTCAGGGCAGACATGTGGGATGCCGGGCATCGATGGTGTTTACTTCTAGGACTGTTGGCGACTCACTTTTCTTGGGTTGAGCTACGGGATGGAGATCCCCTTACAGTCTTATACGGGCTTCTTGGCAGAGCATATGGTTTGGTATATACCTTGTTCCGGTACCCACTTCTTAGGTTTGGTTACTCTCCTTCCAGGAGAGACGAAGACGCGTGGGGCATGCCACGTGCTTTCTGCGTCCAGCTTATCGTGGTTGGATGAGTCTACTCTCCTATTATAGGTAGCAAAAGCTCGACGAGAAGTTAATCTTCTCACCATTCCTATCTCCTTGTGTTAGGACGAGTCTTATACCTTTATCTTATTGGGTTGAGTTGGACTCTCTACTGTTACTCTACTGCAATCCTTGTTGTACT
Source organism: Viscum album (assembly GCA_963277665.1). Lineage (NCBI taxonomy): Eukaryota > Viridiplantae > Streptophyta > Magnoliopsida > Santalales > Viscaceae > Viscum > Viscum album. The sequence goes on from OY728126.1 coordinate 983,018,910, forward strand.
CCTTTCCTCTCCCATGTTTGATCTACTTCTCACCCTTCGATACCTCCTTTGTTCCTCCCTCGAGCCTTCGGTGTATCCTACTAAGTATTTTTATACTCACCCCTGCTTGGGATTTGCCCACACTTGGTGTGCCCTTGCAGACGATGGATAGGTTGGTCGTGACTTCAGTAGAGCTTAGGAGTTCGGGAGCTTGGACCGCATGCGGTGGTCGTAGTCAGGTTCCAGGTGGGGGACCCTTCCAGCTGTTTTCTTTTGTTTACCTATTTCCGGGTTGTGTCACTTTTCTGGTTGGGCACGTGTTTTGCCCCTTTTCTTTTTCAGTTTACCTTCAACACTAGCTTGTACTGTTTAGAGGTTGATGCACTTTTGCGGGTTATATATATAGTAGTTTCCCTTTTCTTTACTTGTCTTTTCTTTTACTCTGCACTTTTTCATTGAGTGTGTTGTGTGTGTGTGCGTACAGTTACTTAGGAAAAGGCCTCCCCGAGTTATTGTGCCTTCGTCGCTGGTCGCTAGCCCCTGGACTATGGAGGCGGGCTTGGGGTAGTTGTGGCTCAAACCCAGGTAGGGTTGGGTCGTGACAGGGTGTGAGATATAAATCCTATTAGGGTCTCACTAAGTGTTCCATAATAGATTCTATAACACTAAACCCATCATGGTTTCAATTAAAATAAAATAGGGAATGACCTAAAATATCATTTTCATATTTAAAACAAAACATGATTTCTATTCAATATATGGAAAACATTTAAAACATGGATTAAATAAAATATTTTATATATAATAATTTATATAAATCATTTAACATGAGTAAAAATGTTCTATAATCAATGAAATATCTCAAATAAAATGTCACAACAAGCACCATGGTCATCTATACTGAAGTGAATTAGTTTATGGATATAGGATCCTCTCACTTCTCAAATTAGTTATCATAGATAAACATTTGGGAACACATCCCTTCATATTAGGCTAAATAGGTCCCATTAATATCCTATTGGGGATAATCATGTCGAAATATATTTTTTAAACTTTTCATCATCAATCCATTACTAAGAGATCAAGATCCTAGCATGTTTGTACCAAATAACCTACTAACTATGTAAGCTCACATGTTCTCAATCAATTAATCAAAATGGGAAAATAATTTAATTTCAAATAAAATCATCATTTACCATTAAATTTCCCAATTTTACTTCCAATATGACTATTAAACTTTAAATCCAAAACATAGGTTTTCATCATTCATGGTTTTTTAATACAAAAATTATCATGGGTTTATATCATTTCAATTTAATCCATTTTATCAAAATAAATATCAAATCATTTAATTAATTCCATCATCATATCATTTTCTCAAAAATCAATCCATCATTTTCTAAAATTCATGCCACAATTCCAATTCTATTCAAATTGGGTGTTTTCTTAAAAATCCTTGTTATTTCAAATTTAATAATAAAATAATTCCAAATCAAGGACTTATAAATAAAATGAAATTTATTTCAAAAAAATCATGCCAATAAAGGTTTGAATCCCCTAGAAAATCTCAAATGGAACCACCTACCTTTAGATCAAGGAATCACAATGCATAACACCCACAGTGGGGGATATCAATGAAGAACGAGGTGAAGGAGATCTAGGAACACAAACTAGGATCAAGATCCAAACAAATGGAGCTAATATCCATAAATCCTATGATGATCTATCAAACTCTAAGGAGGAGAGAAAATACATTGGAAGAAACCACATGCGAGGAGATCCACTTTCTGGAGATGGATCAGATAATCCATTGGTACTTTTATTTTTTAAAGGAGAATGTTGGAGGATCCAAAATAGATTCTTGAGAGCCTCCAAGGACCAAGGGTTTGAGTTAGGGTATAATGGGTGTTATTATCCTCTTAAATCAGGGGTTAAGTATTTTTAAAATTAAATTCAGAGGAATTAAAAAAAAAATCATTGTTTTCATGGGAGGGTCACACGGTTAGACAAATAGTGTGCCCTAACTGTGTGCCCCTACTAGACTTCTGGATGGTGTGCAAAATTTGGCTGCATTGTTTGATTAATCATGATCCAACCATGAAAACCCTCAGTATCCAAGGGTGCCTAATTTTGAAGAGTTGGCCACACTATTAGAAAAATTGTGCTTCCCCTTCCAGTGGCTTACAATAGAGTGTGTGGTTTTATGGTCCAAACCACATGGTTTTCCCAAACTATGTGCCAAATATGCATAGCCCAATGGGATTCTAAAAGTTTCAAAATTATATTTGAAAAACCCTAAAATAAGACCTGACCCAAAGGTGATCAAAACATGGTCAAGTAATACTTGAAAGAAAGTAACGTGATGTTACAACCTTCCCACCATAAAACATTTTATCCCCAAAAATCTTGTCAAGAAAGCACCATATCAAAGATGTGAGTCCATTATTATCTCATCAAAGCCTCATGATCCCAAATGTCATGACAATTAGAACTATGCTTCCATAGCACAAGTACCAATGGTTTCATCCTCCCATAAAGTACCTTAGTCTTAGAATCAACAATCTCGATTGGATGATCAGTCACAGACAAACCAGGATCAACATCAATATCCTCCTAGATAAAGACATCATATGGTTCATAAAGGTACTTCCAAATATGTGATACATGGAACAAATTATTTGTCTAATTTAACTACAATGTAAATCCTAAATTGTAATCTAATTTTACCACATGATTAATAATCTCAAAAGGTCCCAAAAAACGTTTTGCAATCTTTACATATTTTATAAGACTTTAGTGGCCCGACTGAGGTAAAACTCTCAATAATACCCAATCACCAACTAAAAACTATAGGGGTCATTGATGAATATCATTATATGATTTATTTCATCTCTATTTTGTTACCATTCTATGATTACTTAATTGAATCATATTCATTGTCTCATTAATATAACTTGGTCAAACCAAGGAAGTTTCACTAATATCTGAATAACACAAAGGAGATTTTCATAGGTGGCCATACAAGGCCTCATGAGTCCATATGAATGGAATACATGTAACTATTTTTATAAAAAAACTCAACCATTCTCAATTGTTTATCCCAAGCTCCACAAAAATTTACGATGTAATCACAAATCATGTCTTCCAAAATATGTATGGATTATTCTATCTAGCCATCTGACTATGGATTGTATGTCATGATCATGATCACTTGAGATCCCATTACCTCTAGGAGGCCCTTATAAAATTGAGAAGTAAAATAGGGATCCCTGTTACTGAATATCATGGATGGATCACCATGCAACCTAAAAAACACCTATACATATAGTCTTCCCATTTCCTCAAAATTGGTTGTATAATAGATAGGTATAAAGTGAGACTATTTGTTCACCTGATTATTCAAAACCCATATCACATTATTATTTCATGTTGTAAAATAAAAACCAACCACAAATTCTATAGAAATCTCATCCCACTTCCATGTAGGGTTTAAAAGTGGCTGGAGAAATCCCGAAGTCTTCTGATGCTTAGATTTGAAAAAATGGAAAGTATAGTAGTGAGAAACAAATTCAAAAATGTTACATCTCATACCTTGCAACCAAAATCATTTCTTAATATTATAGAACATCTTTATGGTACCTTGTTCTACTTCCCACTAAGAACTATGACAATCTCTCATCAAATACTTTCTTAAGGAAGAAGGCACAATATACCAATTTTGGAAACATAGAATACCATCTACAACAAACAACCACTCAGCAATGGTCTTCCCACTATAAATAGAGTCTCTAACACCACAAAACTCATTATCATGTATTTGATACTAAAAATAATCTAGAGAAGAGGAGAGTTCAACTGAACAGAAGTCAAAATAACGTTACACTCATTCCCCTGGTCTCCCAAATACAACTGCAAAAGAGAGCCATCAAATTCCACTCTTATAATGATTCATTCATTGAATATGATATTCCCCTTCCCCTGGGTATAATAAATGTCAAAATAAAACAATTGCAGACACTCCATTGACACCTCTGATAGAGATTCAAATTTTTTTGGAGAAGATATAAGTTCAGTTTTTGTTATTAGAATAAATTTTTAACCTTTCTCTGAAAAGGTAATGCCACCAACCTTTAAGAAAATTCAACACATCTACGAGTTTAGGATCATGGGTTAGATAATTATTCTCATGTGGCCTAAGTTTTCTAGATCCATAAGCAATAATGTGATCACCCTAAATAAGAACATATCACAAATCCAAACCTAATGCATCACAGAAGACCACATCGCACTTCTTGGCCTTTGTAAGATTCAACAAAAGTGCAGGAAGTTTAAACACACTTTAGATCAATGAAAGAAATATGGAACTTATCATCCCAAATAAATTTAACTCATTTTCGAGTGAGAGTGGTCATTTGAGAATCCAATTTTGAAAAATCCTTGAAAAACTGATGGTAATACCCCCACTAAACCCAAGAAGCATGGAATATTTAAAATATTTCATGTTTATTTCAAGGTAATAACAATGTTTACCTTTTTAGGATAAACCAAAATACTATATTCTAAGAACACATTTCCCAAGAACTTCACTTCTTGAATCCAAAATATATATTTCAAAATCTTGGCATAAATTCGGTGATCTCTAAAAAATTCCATCACTATCTTCAAATGAAACACATGATCCTCTATAGTTTTAGATTAAACCAAGATTTCATCCTTAAAGACTACAAAGAACGTGTAGAGGTACTCATGGAATATCCTATTCACCGATTCCATAAAACCACATGAGTATTGGTTATACCAAAATGCATAACAAGATACTCATAGTTTCTATACCTACTCCTGAAGTCAATTTATGGAATTTAAGATTATTTAATTTGAAAATGGTGGTAACCAGAACAAAGATAAATATTCAAGAACTACATTACACATTTCAAAAGATCAAACATTCCATCTATCCAAGGAAAAAGATACCTATTACCATAACTTAGTTGATATTTTATTAGTAAACACATAGGAGAATCGTAACATCCTCTTTATTTTCAAAGTGAATAGGCACCATCCAAGGAGAAGAACTCGACCACATAATTTGTCCAATTAAGTATTCATCTCTTTCAAATCTATAGGTTTTGTATGGTAAGAATGAGTATAAACTAGTTGAGTAAAGGTACTAAATCAATAGATAACTTTATCTCTCTTATCGGTGGAAGACCGAATAAATCAAAAGATAAAATCTTAGTAAACACAATGAAAACTAGAGGGAGATCATCAATAAAATATTATAACTCCAAGTCAAAGGAAAAAACTAATATGATGTTGCACAACATTTGAAAATAAGGTCTGGATCTACTTGATTTCGGGTCACATTCTCCCTAAAATACATGGTGTACCCCATCGAGAGTGGAAAAGGAGACCCAATGAAGATAAAAATCTATCTAGGCCTTATGTTCAATTTTCCAATCCATATAAAGAATGAAATCAGGGTATTTATTGTTGAGAACTAGGAAATCCCAGGTAATCTCAAACTTTAATAGATAGAAAATAGAATTAGGACACTGAAGACCCTATTATTTTTTTAGGGTTGTACTTATATCCATCACATAAGATAAAATATCCATATAAATAGTTATCAAATAAACAACAAGAGTCAATATGAGCAAGTGATATGCACCAATATCAAATAAAGAAATCATTGAGGAGGAAGCTATAGTGATAGTACCTCTCATAGTCTATGGATTTGTATCAACTTCCTCTAGATACTCTTCCATTACATGAAGAAGAGTCATTCTAGATGCCCGTGGATGGAACCCCTTAACTATTGAATAATCCAATTTCACCACAATTTTTTAGGTGTCGATGATCCCATTACACTATGTGGGGAAGAAAAGATATAACAAAATTTCTACAAGTGACCTGAGAATCTGTAGGAACTATATTTCATGGGTGCCTTTATGGAAACCTATTTCAAATGCCCAACCTTTCCATATTAGAATCAAGTCAAATGGCCTATACGAGGAACTTCAGAGGGTCTGGATGAACCTTTCTATCATGATCCATCATGATACTCATCACACTTCCTATTTATGTTAGAAGAACTCATAGAACTTACAATGGGAGAAAAAGGAACTCCCATCAACCCTGACTTACCAGCCAGATCAAGATCAGCCATCAACGGTCAATCTATTACATCATAAGAAGTAGTTAGCTTTATCATGAAAACCAAAGAATGAATATCTACTCAAAATCCCATCTCAAATTTTCATGCCTTCCGCTTCACATTACTTATAATTTCAAGACCAAACAACAATATTTCAGTAAAACAGTTTTCTTACTAAGTCATGATCTTGTTGCTTTTCTAGAGTTTAAGAAACTCAATAAAATTTGACGAAACCATGGAATTTAGAAAGAAATGATATGTATAAATAACCATGAAGTATTTACACTTAAATACTTTGTTATTCTTTGATTTAACCATTAAATATCACCACCTTTTTCTTGTCCCCTCAATATTGAAGGTAACACACTTAACTTTAATTAAATCATGAATTTACACGAACTCAAAACCCCACTAAATTACTTTCAAACAATCCTTATCCACTTTAGGATCATTATATCCCTGTAAATATAGTGTATTATAGTGAATAAACACTTAAACATGATCTCTATAGTCTTCCTTTTAAAGTTTAACAACTATATCCTAAACGAGAATGGGTGCAACTGCCTATTCTAGAGCTTGAACAACACGCACAACTATCTCAATGAGATTATGATCAATTGGAGGGTTATATTTCAATGGTTCATTAGAATATAACTCCTAAGTTTGGTTCAAACAATTTCTTGGAGGCATGATGTTTCACACCATCAACATCCAACAAGAAAAATGTCATCGATGGTGCACAGATCAATAACTCAAACCAAAGAAATGGTAATATCAATCCCTTTAGATAATATTTAAACATTTGGATTGAAACATACCCAAATAAAAATTAGGGAAATGACTATAATTAGATATAAAAATTCCTCAATGACATTTTCCCAAAACATCCATGGTTACTTAAGGATCATTACAGTGAGATCTGTCTTGGAACTCGCCCATAAATACCTTATAAGTCCTAAAAATTTTATCTCCTGACTACTAAGAAAACCCAAACTACATACTAACATTAATGAAAGATTCTTAACCTACACCTAGTATACCACTTGTTTACTAACCATCCTAGATACCCTAACACTCGATCCGACTCTGACATGGCCCGAAGGGCATTTATGATTTCCATGAGTTGGTGACTATCACATCGCATTATAAAAAATCAAGAGGGAATTGATTTTCCAAAAAAATAGCAGAAGATAAAATATAAATTTTATTATGATCAACACTCCAATAGGATAAAGTAATAAAATTAAAACGATAAAATAGTATCCAAAACATCCCAAAAGAACATCATCCCAATATGATTGCATTAACTAGAAAAAGGTATCCAAATCCAACAAAAAAGGTGGAAAACATCTCTACTAGTCACCATCATCACTCTATATCCAAAAGTATAATAACATTCACCACCTTTAATTATTTATTTCACTTTGCTTGAACCTGGAACAATAATGTCTATAAACACCTGAATAAAAGGTAGGGCATGATCTATAAATCCCATTAGGATATCACCAAGTATTCTATAATAGATTCCATAATAAAAAACTAATCCTTCTTTCAAATTTAAATAAAACTAGACATTGAATAACATATAATTTTTATATTTAAAATGAAACATGTTTTCTTTTCAATAGATGGAAAACATTTCAAAAATGGATTAAATAAGACATTTTATTTAAAATAATTTATATTAATCATTTTTAATGAGTAAAATAGTTCCTCTAATCAATGTAATATCATAAAATCAAGCATCACAACAAGCACCATGTTAATATTCCATGAAGTATGTTAGTTTTTGGCTATAGGATCCTCACACTTCTCAAATTAGTGATCACATCTAAAAATATTTGCAAACACCCCTCAGGATCAGGCTGAATATTCCTCATCTATACCCTATCATGGATAATCATGTCAAGATAGGTTTTTTTAGAGTTTTAACCATCAATCATTTATTAGGGGATCAAGATCCTATCATTCGTGTCCCAAATAACCTAATAAATACCTAGGTTCATATTTTCTCAATCAAACAATCAAAAATAGGTAAATCATTTCATTTAAAATCAAATCATCATTTTCTAATCAATTTCCCAATTTCAGTTTAAATATGACAACTCAATTTCAAAACCAAAACATTGGTTTTTCATTATTCATGAAATTTCAATTAAAACCCGATCATGGGTTTTCATCATCTAATTTTAAGACATTTTCTCAAAAAAAATCAAATCATTTCATCAATTCCATAATCAAATAATTTTCTCAAAAATCAATCCATCATTTTCAAAATTTATCCCAAAATTCACATTTAATTGGAATTGAGGATTTTTTTCTCAAAATTCATGCCATTTAAAAATTCATAATAAAATTATTCCAAATCGAGGTTCTATAAATCAATTGAAAGACATTTCAAAAAAATCGAGACAATAAAGATTTAAATCCCATGGAAAATATCAAATGGAACCACTTAACTTTAAATAAAGGAATCACAATGAAAAGTACCTACAATAGGGAACAATAATGAAGAATGGGGTGAAGCAGATATTGGAATACAAACTTGGATCAAGATCCAAAAAAATAGTGTTTGGATCCATCAATTACATGATGATATATAAAAATATTATTTAAGGAGTAAAAAATATCAAAATAAATCATATGAGAGGAGATCCGCTTATTATAGAAGGATAAATTCTTCTATCTATGCTTTGATTTTCCAAAGGAGAAGGATGGAGGAGCCAAAATTTCTCTTTAGTGCCTATAAGGACTAATAGTTTGAGCTAGGGTTGGATGGGGTGATTATAATATTAAAACATGAGTTATGAATTTTTAAAATTAAATATTTAGGAATAAAAACAATGCACACAGTTTTCTGGGAAGGGCCACACTGTTAGATAAACCATGTTCTCTAATCGTATGCCCTTACCTAGCTTCTAGATAGGGTGAAAGGTTTAGATACACTGTTTGATTAATCATGCTCTAACTATGAAAACCCTCACTATATGAGGGTTTAGTATTTAGAAGGGTTGTCCACATGGTTAGAAAAATTGTGTGCCCCCTTCCAATGGTTTACAAAAGGGTGCACAATTTGTTGGGCCAAATAGCATGATTTTCCCTAACCATGTGCCAGTCATGCACAGCCTAAAAGGATTAAAAAATCATCCAAATTTTCCCAAAACAAGATCCAAAACTAAGGATATAAAAACAAGGATCAAGGGATAAAATAAATAAGGTAATATAATGTTACATCATACCTACCCCCTAGAAATATATTCCTCACTCACTCAAATATTTTAAATTGATATTTTTTATTCCCAAGGATATGCATGATCACTATGGGCTTGCTTCTTCCCTATTATGTCCACTTCACAGGGTCACAATGTTTTTAAACCATGGTGATTTTTCATGGTTTGTTCTTTGGATGATGGTTATTATGTTTAAATTTAAAAAAACATCAAAGTAAGAATGAAGAGGGTTTGGATAAAAAGTGAAATAAATTAATTAATTTTTTTACCTATAGAATGGTGTGATCCATGATACCATTGAAAACATTCACCTCCAGGGAACTAATTGATCTCTTGATTAGTATAAATTTCAAAAAATTAAAAAAAAATTGAATGTTTTATTTTTATTTATTATTATTTTCTTCTCTTATCTTTCATTTCAACACTAATTTAGTTTATTTTAGTTCTAAAATTTTAGTTTAGATTTTATCTTTTATGAGATGAGAGGTAACTTTGATCTTAAAAATGTATTGTGATCTCCAAACCAATCCTTTAAGGATGTTTTAGATCACCATAAAACATATTACACTAGTATTTTATCTCTAAGATAACTACAAATGATACAAAAAATTTCTATTTTATCACCCCGATATATTCTTCTTGGTCTTTACAAAAACACAATCGGATCCCTCTCCTACACTTGAGTTCAAATATAATCATGTAATTACTGTTATTTTATGTTGAGAAAGTTTAAATGTATTTTAATTTGGATAATAATAATGTATTTCTTAGATACTTGGGGCCTAATCGAGGTAAAATACAAGAGGTATTCCAAAATTAGAGTTAAATGTAAAAAATGGGTTTCAAAATGGTACATCAATCATATTATACACATTACATGTAATATAACAGTAATGAAAAATAGAAAAATTATAAGTTATTTATCTCATAACATTAATAAATACCTAATTAAAATAGAATGAAAAGAAGATATTCAGTAGGTTTAGAAACCTATCAGGTTGGACAAGAAAAATAAGTTTTGTTATTACAAGTGCGCATGGGTTTCACATTCAATCAAATTTACTTAATTGAATATATTGGATTTGAAGAAAGTAAAAAATTATTTTAGAAATAATTTAAATATTTATATATTCAAATAAATTAGTGTAACAAAAATACAAATATTGTCTAAATTTATTAAATTATTTAGTAATACTCATGATCCAAAAAAACTAAAAAAAATAGAGACAGAAACAAGACATGAATTCCAAAATCATACCGGTCCCTATCCTATACACTTATTTTTAACTAACCCTCATTTAAGCTAAAAAAAATAAAAGTATCAGGAATTAAAGAACAAGAATAAGGGAAGATACAACATATATTTATTTAGAATAGGGGAAGGTTTAATATAAGCTTCTTATTACAACCGTTTGAAATTATAAAAAATAAAAGTAAATAAAAAGTACTAGAAAGATAAATGAGGTATCCAATTAAACCCCTAAGCGGGTGATATATTTATAATTTTCTATAATTAGGAAATTTAAAACATTATCCTCAATATTATGGAGGATGTGTTTTAATTATTATGAAAAAATAAAAAATATTATTTCCAGTGCTCTTTATATTTTACTTGTTATAGAGGGTCCCACATATGGATTTGTTTATAACTATTAACTTTTAAATTAAGTACATCTTGTATGGTAGGGGAAGGATAAGGTATGTGTCCTCTTCTTTTCTTGACACAGTTCATTTGGCTCATCAACATTTAAATCCTACTCCATTTTTTTGTATTCATAATTTTATCAAAGGGAAAGTATGTGAAAATTTAATTTTTAATTAAAAAAAATGAATAAATATAAAACTATTCCCTTTCAAGAATTTCATTTTGAAACTTGATTTATTATAGATTTTCCATTAGGGGATCGGTCTCAATAGGAGAATCATATTCTTTTTTGCCAGCCTAAGATTCAATCCATGCGTTAGATGAATATGAAAAATCAAAGTAGTGGGAGGTAATATTAAATTAAATTTCCATAAAAATAGATAAAAAATAGTTTAAGAAATGATTATTGTAGTGACCCAGATTTTACACTATCATGGGGTAAATATTAAATTTACCCTAAAGAATACCTTCTAATTTTTTTAGTGATTTTATTGATTTGGGGTGTGGTTTTTACCCTAGGGGTGAGTCGATGTAAAGTTGTGAGTGAAGCGGGGTCTCAATAATAATATATTAAAAATAAAACATTTTTTAGCTACTAGTGTAAAATCTAAAAAAATTATTTTTCCATATATTGAATGTTCTAGACTGTGGTTGCATCTAGAATGTGGTTTTTATCCTAGGGGTGTTATAACTTTTATTTTCATTCTAGTTCCCAAGGATTGGAAATTTTGGTTGTATTAATCAATTATTTTAAAAACTGAAATTATTATAATGATTAATTATTTTTTTTATAAGTGATTTAATCCCTAAACCTAGATATTATGTTTATTTAATAATATTTATCTCTAAATCCTAGGGTTAACTGTAAAAATAATAGTATTTGAGAGTGCCAATTAAGGGTATTTTACGAAGGAATTAGAGAAATTTTCATCGGTATAGATGATGAAAATGGATGAAAATAAAACATTCATCAATGAGTGATCTATTAACATGTTAGGGATTTGTTTTTTATATTCCCATGTTCTTTTAAATTTTAATTATGGATTCATTGGCTAAAAATCATTCTTTATAAATGATTTGAGGGGATTATTCTCTGATTTGATCTAACCCACTTATGATAGTCAAATTCCATATTCTAAAACTATTAATTTATGATTCCTAAAGTTTATTTAGTGTAGAGTTTTATCCCTTATCATTGATTTGGATTGTGCAAATTCATTGATGGAATAAATAATAATGAGTTCCCAATCTTCACTTCCTCTATCCTCTACCTCTTCTCTCATCTTTCTTCTCAGGTAGATGGTGGAAGTGTGGTGGGTAGGATGGTTTCTCATGTTATAGGAGTCTAAATAAGGATAATAAAGTAAGGTTAGGGGATGTTGTTTTGATTAAGATGTTAGATATGGTGTGCATATCACAATAGAGGAGGCGGCCACTGCCTCACTGATATAGTACACATGAAAGAGGTGGAAACTGTCATCGAGGCTAGTATTGTGTAGGGGAAATATCCCTCTTGGGCCACTATAGTGATGGGAAGTGGTACCTAACTAGGAATCATGGAATGGTATATAAATATGGAACCCCTCTCACCATATTATCTTGAGTGGCTAGTTTTCTTGAGCCATCTAGTCTGTGTTGGGTGTTCCCTGACTCGACCCAAGAGGGTTAGTGTATGCACGACGGACGTCCAACATATGTGGACACCACACGACCATATTTTGTGATATTACTTGGATGATAAACACCTGGTGGTGTGTATCCACCCACCCCATCATAACACCTAGCCTACCTGAGGCTTTCCACATGGCCTGATCTACCTTGGGGTGGGGGTTTTTTTTGGTAAAATATTCATAGAGTGTCCAATTTAGGTAAAAAAACCTATTTTTATTATTTTTACATGTATATATTGTTGGAGTGGTTCATTTATCCATATAAGGATATTTTTGAGGTGATATTTAAAATATTTATAATTATCTCCATAGGTCCAAATATGGGGTTTGGGAGTGATGATCATAGAATCCAAAGGTCGAGATTTCCTCTCTCACCTATTGTATACTTCAACAATTGTTATGTTCCAAACTGAATAGATTTTTTCCATTCATAGAGGTGTAGTTTATAACATATTTTGTTTGACTTAATCAATTTTACGCCCCCCCTATTTCTATGTGCCACCCTTACCAGTTGTGTGCTATTAGATGAGGCATTGGTTATTCTTTTTATGATTATATTGGGGTGACATGGGCTGATTAGGGTTAGTTTATATTATCTGTCTAGTGTGATGATTATCCTATGGATTTCTATAATATGACATATTATTAGTAGTTTTGGATGACATGGCACATTATCCCCATCAACAGATAATCATACTTCATTGAGTATCTGGTCATCCTTTATGGTTTTTAGTGTAATGTGGAATTTATAGATATTGGGAATATCTCATGGTTCAAGTCTTGTGATTTATGAAAATCCACTTGGTTTCCTCAATATGTGACATACAACTATGATATCCACATCAAACTTTATATACTTTTTTACTCTAAGTATCCACTATTCCTCATTAGAATCATACATTAATGAGTTATAGTTGAGATGATTTGGAATTTCTATGTGTTCATAATAATTAGATTTATACATAAAATATTGATTATCAATAATTTTCTTCCTCTTGGTTACATTTTTATGTCAGAGTTTTAAGCTGACTTATTGGATATATTTTACTTTTTTGTCTTTAGGAATCCTATAAAGTATTTTTACACTCACCCCTACATAGGATTTGTTCACACATGTGTTGTGTATGTGGAAAATAAATAGGGTTTAGATATGGTAATGGTTGATTTAGAGATGGTATGTGTTTTTTGGAGTTGATTTTTGGTGGTGAACTTGATGGACATGACATTAGAAGAATTTAGTGGTACTAGGAGGTGATAGTAACATGCAAAAATCATTTTCAGAAATAGATTACTATGTGAACTCCATCATAAAATTTAATCATGTTGGATATTCATTTTGGATGTTAGGCATGTATCTTTAGCTTTTTTATTATATATTATTTACTATATTATCTTTTTATATCTTATCATTTAATGAATAAGGTATATACATTGTAGTTTGATTTTATTATATTTTCAACTTCATTTTGTCCTATGTGGAGGTTTGAATTGTGTATATGTGAATTAGGATAAATCATCCTATCTTGTGTTATACATCTACATGGTGATATTAACATATCCCTAAACTATTGTAAGTAGTATTTTGGTGGTACACTGATCTTACCACATCCCAGGAGGGGTCTCAATGGGTCGGATTGTGTTAGAGTTGTATCTGAGTGGTTTTATCCTAGGGATGGTGTTTGGAGCAAGTAGTCTTGTGAGGATTAGTTTGAGAATTTAAGGAAATAAATTTAAAGGTTAGAGTATGATTATATGGATAGGGATACTAGTATATGTGTGGAAATTTACATACAATTTATATAGGAATTTGATAAATTATTAGTAGGTTTAGGCCTCAAATACAAAGATTGTAAGGTAGAAGAAGGTTGGAACATGAATCATATATTGATACATTATGATATTTAATGCCATTACTATAAAAACTCTTTCATATATGATCTATATATTATAAATTCATCATGCCAATCATAGGGTTGAACACACTAATAGATAACTTGTGTGTGGAGGTGGGAACACGATGGGCCCATGCCTGTAGTTCAGCCTCTTTCTTCCGGTTAGCAGATGATAAGGCATTGTTTCCAAGACTCAATTGAGAGATATCATTTATATATTAATTATGGTAGTTTTTATTATATTTAAACATAATTTATATCTTTATTATATGGAGGATTTTATTTCCCACTGATTTATATAATATCATATATAGATTGGATATTTTGTATGTGTTCTAATGATGGGGCCCTAAAGGGTTTATGAGGAGATCCTGATCCTTGGGTAAATGGTTTTGGATTGAATCTGGGTATTTTGTTTCAATTTGGTCTAGAATTTGACTATCCAAATAAATATTCTTTCATTGATCTCCATATATTACATGGTGATATGTTAGTAGATGATTGTTTTTTCAAACTCATGGTAAGACTGTTGTATTGTGGTGGGTGTTTGAGCCCTTATTTAGGATATAGATTTATCCAATGATATTAGACCCTATGTAGGGAATATTTAACATGTTTTAGTAATTATGAGGCCCATTTAAATCATGAGGTGTACCTTTTATAATACTTGGTATCTTACTATATTAGGCAAATAGTAACTCCTAAGAAAATTGGCCAACAGAGATTATATTATTTTATCATTATAATATAAATAGATCATGGTTATATTTGAAAGTAAAATTATTAAATTTTATAATTTTAATTTGATAAAATTTATATCATTTTTTATTTCATAAGGTTCAAATTATATTAGGGTATAAATTTAGGATTTTCCTAAAAAGAAGATTTTTGGGTGAATTGTAAGAAAATATAGTTTTTATAAATACCATAACTTTTAAAACACTACCATGATATAATAATGAATTAGAAGATTTTTTATCATTTATTTTTGAATAATATTATTCAAATGAGAAAAATAAATATTATAAAATATTAATTTGAATTTAGAAACCTATGTTTGACATTTTAGAACCTAAGGGTTGTTTTATTCTAATAAAAGACCTGTTTTTTATACTTTTATTTAAAAGAGTAATTACAAGGTTATATTTTGTTTTGGATTGGTTTTAAGTTCATATAAATCTTTTTTATTTATTCATAAAATAATAAATTTCTTATGAATCAACCATATATATGAATTTGGTGTGAAATCATTTTTATGTTTAAAAATTCATTTAAAAAAATTTACATTTTGTGTACATATATTAAAACTAATTTTTTAAAACCTCTAGAAATTTAATTCTATAAAATGGACTCCATATTTTTAAAAATAATAATAAATATTAGTTAAACATTTTAACTTTATTTTTTTCAAAAAAATAAGTTACCATGGTAATAGTTTGTCACCACAGTAAGTGTTAAAATGGTTAAAAGGAGGAGTTAAATTAATAGATAAGGCTTAAAATATATTTAAAAATTATATAAATTTGATAATTTGAGTGTATTAAGACAAAAAATATCATATATTATAAATTTCACTAAATAATATCCACTTTTATTCAGAATGAATTGTACTATATTGAAATATTCTAAATATTTAAAAGAGTGACACTCCACTCACTTATAAAAGGTAACATCCTATACTCACTTATCCACACACATTGATCCCATTATCTCGAAAAATATCTACTCAAATGCCTTTCTATAAACCTTATTATTTACCTATAGGTTATGTTACTCCACAAATATCCACATATGAATCCTTATGGTGATTTTAAATGGATATTTTCTATGGAAGAAGTATTTATTCTTACCAAGATCTTTCAAGTTTGTTTCTTATTAAACCTAAAAAATATATTCTATAACCATATTATCATAATTAAATAATTATATTTAATATATAAATGTCTTTATATTAATGGTAAAACCAATTTCATTCTCTTATCCATCTAATGGAAAATTAAAATTTCACCCTTGTGTATGTGCGAACTTCCGCCTCCATAAAGCAATGTATCTCTTTTTAATAACCACCACATATGGATGGTTATAAAGACAAATTTAATGAATATATATGATATTTATAATAAAATTATGGCTCCATAATGACAAATTATTATATAAATTATTTTCTTTCCATCAATTGAAAAATGAAATCATTGTTCATGTGTACATATAAATTACCACCTCCACAAAGAAATGTATTACATTTTTCATCACTGCTTTACATGGATTATTCTATAATTCTATATAATGAATAATTATGATATTTATTACATGATTATTATTTTTTAGGATATTAATCCAAGAACATTGAGTGATTATCAAGACCATTGAACTGAAACATATGTGGAAAATAGAATAGTTAACAGTCAAATATTGATTTTAAAAATGATTTATTTATAAATGGGTAAAAATAGATTATAAATTAAAATAATATTGTAAGATAAATCCAAAAATGGTTATGATATATATATATATATATTTATAATAAGGCTAAAATAATTTTACAAAATATTAGTGCTTGTATGACCAATCAGAAGTCAGAGGAAAGGGTTTATTCTATAATTTCATTTATATTGGGTGTTGTTTATGTTTAAACATCCAATAACAGAATTATAAAGTATTTATATTTTAAAACCCATATATTTTATTCTAATATATTAATATATAGGGTTTTTAATTATTATTCTCATTTCACCACTCTTTGGTAATGAAAAATACTAGAATAATTTATTTAAGAAAAACTGGCCTCATTTCTTTTTTGGGTGGAAATATTTTTCCCTCATGTCAATATTTGTAATATTGACTTATGAATGTTCATTTAAATAGATTAATGATTTATTTAAGTTCATTATATGATAAATTTCAATTTATTTTAAAATGTTTCAAAGTTAATCTTATTAATGTTATCTTTATGGGTCGCATTTAACTTTTTACAAAAGTCTGAAAAGAATGTTTTTTAACATTTACTGCATTAACACCTTTTCTTGTTATCATGACCATTATTTGTTATTAGAAATCAAATAAAAATTTTCATGGGTTTTAAAATAATATCCAATTCAAATTTTTATGAGATTTTTTATTTATTTTTTAAATCCCAAATAAAAAAAATTATTTCTTCTTCTTTTCAAAGTGATTACCTATGTATTTATAAATGTTATTTTTCAACTATGTAAACATACTTTAATGTATCATATGCTTCATTAAAATATAATATCTAATGACATCATAAAATAAATTTATCTTTATGGCTTTTGTTCATGTTGTTCAATTTATTTTATTGGGAATGTAATTACATTATGTATATTAGTTTTCAAATACAAATTCTTAAGGCACCACAAACCTACTCTCTCAGATCTAGTGCTAAAAAACTTTATTTTAACATTAGAGTTGATATATAATTAGGTTAAAAAAGATAAAAATATATTTATTTTATATCATATCCGAAGTATAAACATTGAATCTCAAAAATAATCACAAAATACCAAGAATATAAGTTTTAATGTCTATGGGGATCAGATTCAAAAGAAACTTATTTTAAAATACTTGGAAAATTTATCCATAAATTATCCACTCTTGACTCCATTCTAGACCTATCATAAGTTAAACTCATATTTATAACATGGGAAATGGAAACATAAGAGAAGGGTTGAGCTTAAATACTCGGTAGGATAAGACATATCCATATGTATTCAAGGGTTAGATCATAATAATGGATATGTAAGAAATAAATTATTAAAAAGAACATTAAATAATAAGAGTTATCCATAAGGAAAATTATAATTTTTGTCTCAATTGATAAAAAATATTTCATTTAATATGTGTGAAGAAATAAATAATAAAAAACATCAGATATTGTATCATAACATATGAATATAACATTAAAATTTAGCACAAGTAAAATAATTGAAAACCATAACCCATAGAGTAGGCATTCCTACTTGATTGTCATCATGTAAATGGCTTAGGTTAACAACTCATGTACCATCATGGAATTGGTCTAACAACCTATGTACCATATTAGGCCTGGACTACTACCCATTTACCCTCTTGGGCTTGGGAAACTACCTATGTACCATATTGGGATTAATATAACAACCTATTACCCTCCTGGGTTTTGGATAATAATTGTATACCCTCTTAAGTGTGGGATGATACCCGTTTACCATATTGGGTCTGGGATACTACTCATGTACCCACCTTGATATCATGAGATATAAAAATTTAATCAATGTAATGGAGGGTGACATAGGACCCCAATAATCGTTAATAATTTTCTATACATTTATGTTCTAAGAGAACTTGAAAACATTCATATTTCAAAAATCAATTAATTAACCCCAAGAAAATAGATGGGTTTCATGAAAACTTTAACAAAACATTTCACAATCCATATATATAAATAATATGGATAGTGGTATAATAATATATCCCTAGTGTAACATAAGTATTGGTGAAGACATTGACATAGATGATTAATACCTCTTCAACATCATTGGGTAAATCACATTGAAAAATAAGAGGAAAACCCCCTTTTAATTCTTAAGTAATTATAAATTATATTTATTTATAAAAACCATTCTGAAATTTGGAAAGGAATTGTTGTTCAAAAGAATTTCTATAACACCAAAATATTATATAAAAAGATATTTTGGAAAATATTTTTTAACATTATAATTAAATGATAAATTTATGGATCGTATTCCAAAGTTTTTTTTAACAAAGGTGGGGTGAAAAATATAAAAAATTAACTTTTAAAAATAATAACCTTAAATAATATATCCTTGAAGAATTAATAAATATTATATCAATGAAATGTGTAAGGGAAGATAAAACAAACAATAATAGAAGGAAAACCAATTAAATGTTTTTAAAATACCTTTTTTGTGAAATATGATTACCGATGGTTAGGTGGAGGAGGCGACGGCGGCCGAAACCCTAGGCATCGATGCCATCGTAGGCGATGGCGGCCTTCGAGCCGATTCCTCTTCCCTTGGTGGGGGAGGGATCTTCTATGCTCCTCAATAGATCAGGGTCTTCCTTTTGACCCTTTTCGAATCCTGATTTTCTTCCTACCTTCATGAATGATTTCCTTGGCCCCAAAGTGCCTAATTTGGTTGATAGATTTCCCATCCTTTAGTTTTCGACTGTAGAGTTTTCAGAAACATCAGCACTCCTAAACCTCACTCTAGTTTCACACTTTAAGTAGAGGCAACCATCAATGGATTCATTCAATAGGGTTGTCCTCAATTCCTGGAATTTGCGGGAGAGGGCTACTGTTGGTTTGATTGATAGTCATCAAATTATGGTTCGATTCTCTTCAGAGGAGGACCTCATCACCGCTTGGTTGAGCGCTCCCCACATCTTTAACGGTTTTCATTTCTTCTTTTTTCACTGGTTTTTAAAATTACACATGGGACGTGATCCTCCTTCCGCTGCGGTCTGGGTAAGTTTCCCTAACCTACCATTACCATTTCAAAATCCTTCTGTTATTAGGATGTTTGGAAATCTTGTTGGATGGTTCTTTTGTGCTGATAGCCGAACTAGGTCCGTATGTCATCCTGTCAACCCATGGATATGCGTGGAGATGGATGTTTTGAGGATCCATTTCGAGTTCATTTGGGTAACTATCGGCGAGGAGTATAAGTGCAAGAAACAAGTGGTGTATGAGAACTAGATGGATTTATTCTCTTCCTGAAAACAGTTGGGTCACTCTTCGGTTAGCTATCGTCAGGGTTTTCGTGTTTCTGGATGGAAGGTGGGTAGAGCCAGTGGCAAGGTCGAGGAAGTCTGTGTGGAGGCATGCAAGTTGAATCAGGTGGGTAAGGGAGTGGAAGGTGATGGTCGGGGTGGCAAGGATTGTTCTCTACAGTCTGGTTTGGAGGAGCGATAGACATCAAGTCCAGTGGAGGAGAATTTTATACACAGCAACTCAGTTTTTGTGTCATCAGCTGTGGGTTCTGGCACTTTTGTGGAGAAAAAGGACTCGGAGGATTTGGGGAATCCGAAGGTTTCTGAGGTCTTCTCCAGGATGAAGCAGGACCTTGGCGGCACACACATCTACAATGATCAGTTTCAGGTGGAGAGTTTGAGGGTGAGTGTTGATTCTCCCCAAATGGAGGAGGCTACAACTGGTATGGAGCAACGGACATGTGATAAGGTAGAGTAATTCACTGCTTCCTTTGATGAGGCACTACATGCGGGAAATAGAGTCTCTATTAAGGGGAGGCAGGGACATGTTAAGAAGGAGTCCATTCCTGTTAGAGAGGAGGGAAAAGTAGGTTCCTGTTTGATGTCTCTGACCCCTTTACAGGTGAGAAACAGGTTTGAAGGCCTGAATGAAGTTGGTTCGAGGTCTGTTATAGCTAGTTTGATGGATACAGATGAGGTTAATGCGAATGGACCTAATGTAATTGAGGCTGGTTATTCGATAGGCGAAGACCCAAGGGCTAAGTGTAATATGAGTAATAGAGGAAAGAGAAGCAAGAAAGACTACTCCTCCTTACCTCCTCCCTTGGAGACCCGTTCTGATAATAAGTTAAATGACAAGAAAGTAGATTTAAATGCTGTGGAAGACCAGCTCTTGGAACTAGTTATAAGTTTTGATGAAGATGTGGTCGACCAGGTTTTATTTCTTAATGTGATAAAAGAGGAGGTATCTATAATGATGGGGAGGTCTTTAAGGGTTGACCACAATGAGGAGCAATAATCTTGGATTGATAATCAGGTCTTAATCCTAGTACGGGGCTTCAATAAAGGGAGGATCACGCTGGAGGAGTACATTTAGTCTTGGGATCAGCTGGCATCCGATTTTTAAAGTCTAGTGTTGAGTGTACTAGGTATTCAGGTATCTTAAATCTCCTGGAAATTGTGTATGGAATCTATTTCTGGGAATCTCAAGCTTTTCTTCAATGATGTTAAAATGGTGGAGCCTGTTGACTAATTGGGGAGGTTTTCTTGTTCTGTTTGAGTTTGTTTGTGGTCTGTTCTAGTTGTTGTTTGATTTGATGTTACTCTTTTGATACGCATCCTACTCTCTATTTGGGTCTATCCTAGATGAGGTTCATAGAATTTTTCGCTCGCCAGAGCATGACATTCAAAATTGGTAGTTGAGAGGGTATGGTTATGCCATCAGTTTTGTGCCCGTGCATCCCTGCACGGGACAGTCTGCTGAGTGGTCATGTAATAGTGAAGGATGGTCTTCTCGGTTTAGTTGCTGGGGAGGGATAGATCCTGTAGATGTGTTTGGGCTTTTCAATGGTTTGGCCTTTTGGTTGTAATGTTGGTTCTTGGTTTCTCACTTGCTCCTCAAAAGTGATTTTATAATAAATAAAAAAATTAATTTTCAGTCAAAAATACCTTTTTTGAAATCCCACGTCATTAGAAAGGATAGTAAAACTTACTTTTGAAAATAAGGGAAGGTAAATATGAAGGTACCATGAGATAAAACATAATCATATTTACAAATATAAAGGATGTCTTTTTTGGGAAGTGAAAATATGGACATGAAATAGAAACCATTGTTAAAGAGAATGTGAACTATCTTTAACACGGTTAAAATTTTATAGAGAAGAAATTCATCAAGGAGGAAGATATGAATCAAAACTATCATTTTAAAAAAATATAAATATAATATACGATATACAATATTAGTGTGTAAGAAACCAATAAAATAAGAAAAAATTTCAAGATAAAACATTATAACTCAAATAAATGGGTTTGAGTTAACAAAAAACTCTTACATAATCATTGTATATCAAATTAAAAACCCCTTAAGTGTATAATGTGAGAGGTATTTTTGAATAACATAGATTTCAAAAAAAATATGATAAAATAAATCCATGGACAATATATACACGAAAAAAATAAAAAAATTGTGTATACACATCATATCTCAATAAAGTAAAATTGAGATACAAAAAACCTTACTTTAATCACAATTAACCAAAGATTATATATCACACTATAGTAAAAATAACTATCTTAATCACATATTTAATAAACTTATTAATACCTATAAGGTTTTATAAAGTTCATTTATAATAATTTATTACAAATATATTAAATTGTTATGTTTTTTTCATTATTAGATGTAATTAGCTTCGATTGTCTGTTTAGTACTAGTTTCATAATGGAGGTGTTGATTATTTTTATATATTCAAATTTAATCATTAAAATATCATTATAGGTACTATAATATATGTTTTATAATGATTTATAATGTTCAAATTTCATTTCATAAGTATTTTGGTTATGATTTATGGCATGAAGTTGGTGACGAGAATGTTTCATAAATTTTAATGAATGAGGGGTGGATTATGAAAAAACATGTTAGATATTACTATTACCATTAAAAAATTTACTTATTATATTCCAATATCACTAGTATTTTTTTCCTTAGTTTTCCATGATTAAAATATACATCATTTTTCATATATGTGGTTAAAACGACCCAAATAAGAACATGCTATAATCAATGGGTGAGTATGGTTATGAAAGTTATTATTTTAGAATAATATCATTATCACATAAGTATAATGATACTATTTATATTTTATTAATTTTAGGAAATAAATTTTACATGATTTGGATACTTAATAAAATAATATATTGAAAAAAAATCGGTTTCATTCGTGGAGGTGGTAGTCTGTACATACACACGGGTGATACTTTTGTTTTCCACTTATAAAGAAGAAGATAATGAGTTATTTATAATTTATAAATATTAATAATTATATAAAAATCATATTAATGAATTAAATAAACTTTTATTTCCATTATTTTAAGGTGGTGATGAAAAATAACACACTTTGTTCATTGAGGCGGTGGTCTACACATATGCATGAAGAAGTCTTTATGTATTGAATGGTTTTAGAAGAAGATAGAAAATGGTTTTTAAATTAGAATAATAATATTTATAAAATAATAAATATATATGTTATCATACTTTTATAGATAGAATAAGTTTTAGGGGGAATAATAAGAGTATAATTAAGAGATCTTAGTAGAAAACATCACATCTCCCTCTAGATGTTCCCCTTTGGGTTACTCTTTAAGTCTCCCCAGATTAGTAATTTTACAATACCAAGGATTATAATAATTTGTGTGAGAGTTTAGGACTATATATTTTAGAGTTTTGGTCAAGATAATGATACAAAATGAGTAGAAAATGGGGTGGAGGTGAAATCTTTTTATAGGTTAAGGGAATGGTTTTTTTATAAATATAACTTTTTAATTTGAAGGTAGTGCATGTTTCACACAAAAAGTGGAGTCATGTTGGAAAATAATGGAGTTTAGGATTATTTATTTTTGAGAATATATCAACCATTAATTTTCAAAAAATTTCTTAAAATTATTTTAAGTAATTTACTCTTATATGTTTCACATCTAACATTTTTGGGTTTCACCATGGTAATTAATGTTTACCTAAGTAATTTAATTTTAATTCAGAAAACTAAAATGGGACTTATTAAAAAAATTGAACTAATAATTTAAAATTTTCAATCCATTTTATCAAATAAAATTTCTATGTATATGAATTTTTTAACATTATATCAAGTTAAATGTAAAATCATGTTTTTAGAAGAACTATATTTTTCTGCATAAAAATTATGTTCATGATACAATTATCTATAATGTTGATTTATAGTACATTATTTGGTTAATTATTAACCATATATGATTTATCTGGATTTAAAAAAAGAAAAAATATATTCTATCTTGTGGATAATTAGTTAAAATAAATAGAATAAAAATAGTTTTTATCATAGTAAAATAATACATGATATTCCAAAATGTAAAACATGATGTAACACCTCGGTGTCATGGTGTTTTTATTTTTGTATTATTTTATCTTTTTTTGGGGTGGTTTTGAGTTTCAGTAGTTGGAGGCCAAAATTATATGTTGTAGGATTTTTAACAGTTTCACAGTTACCCCGCATGGTTGGTAGTAACTGTGCGGGTGCCCAGGTGAGTTAGTGGTATGGAACATAGCTTGTGCACGGTCTATTAAACTGTGAGGAAATTTTGCGGCTTCGATCTATAATTTTATAGTGACAAGTGGAATTGTTTTAGAATGGTTTTCTCAACCACGTGTCGGTCTATAGGTAACCATGTGAGGGGCTTCTGGACCTCAATAATGGACAGAACACGGTTGCCCATTATTTTTAAGAAAATATATATTTTTATTTTGTTTTTATTTATTATTTATTTTATTCCTTTTTCCTCTCCTTCTTCTCCCTATCATCGCACAATTCCCTTCCCCCTTCCTCTCTAGTCAAGCACCACCCTCTCTATTAAGTCCCTCTTCATCCTGCAAATCCACCAGATTCCTCTTGGTTTTGCAATCGATTCATCAAGGTATAGTCTCCAGCTCCCTCCTTCTCTTTATTTTGGCTGATTTTCCTCTCATTACCACCCAATTTGAATCATCTAAACCCATGGGTTAGAGATGAGATGATTTTTTATTTTTTATTTCTTGGCTTGGGCATGCAAAGGACCTCTCAGGTCATCTTTGTGTATGTTTTGGTGTTCTACGCTGAAGGAGTGGCTTTTTGGATCATTTTGGTTTTCCAATTCCGCTTTAGGTCAGATTTCATCCATTGTTTTCTTTAGAATAATTTTTATTTGGGTCCTTTTTTATATTATATATTCCTTTTAATTTTTTTAGTGTGTTTTTTTCATCCTTGATGCGGGTTCGAGTCACAAAAGTCAAAGGAAAATTTCCTAATTATGAATCGGTAGGAACATATATATGTAAGTTACCCTATATATATATATATATTCACTCATGGAGGTATGAATTTATATATTGGGGCTAGGTGTGCTTATGTATATATATGAAAAATGAATATGTGTGTAATTGTAAATGGGTATATTCATATATATGCATATAGGCAAGGATCCCCTTGTACATATTCATGGTCATGTGAATATGTACATATAGTCTAGGTGTCCTAATGTATATGAAAAATTGAATATGTGTGGGGAATAAAAGAGCATCTTCGAGTGGTCGTTGATGAAAGATTCAAGTATAAAAGTGTTCTATATTGATTCTATTCTCTTTGAGGTTAATGTTACTATGAAATTTATTTCCATATAGAATTCTAATATTCTTGTACCTTTTTAAATTCCTGTTTATTCAAGTATAGATATATGGATAGTCTTGCGATGCTTTGTCATGACCCATCCTTGGGGCTCGTGTCGTGACTACCCCAAGCCCGCCTTCCTTAGGCCAGGGGCTGGCGACAAGCACCAAAAGGCATATCCTAGAGAAAAGGGAAGACATAGACTTTAAACCTGCAACTCACATAGACTGTACGCAACCAGAGATAACCAAAATGTACTAATATAGTAAAAGAGTGTTGAAAGTAAATGGTCCAGTACATAAACCCAACTGAAGTACAAGTACAGGTAAAAGAGAAAAAATCTCCAGGATCGTCCACCGGGTAATCCTACCTAAATGGTAGGTACAGATCTTGATCAAGTCATCCCTGAGGTACATCCCATCTAAGTCCAGCTCCGAGCAGCCTCTCGTCTATCTCCCTAAGCCTCGATCACTACTATCTGTCATCTGCACAGGACACAACAAGGTGCGTGCGAAGCCCGTGCAGGGGTGAGTATAACGATACTCAATAGGGACCCCGAGACCCCAGAAGGTCTCCCAGAATCCACTGAGGATAAACCATAGTAGTAACGATACAATCACAAAGTATCATCCAACCCTACTTAGGTATATTCCCATACATATACCTAAGTAATCAAATACAATCTGGCTCCAACTTTTGAGCCCAATTACAACATGTTCCATGAATAAATAAAGATAACTCGTAGATAACAACATGAATTCAAGACTCATCTCACACAGGTATACAACTTATGTAGAGAGATAGAGATGATTATATGTAGCCACTGAATCATCTACTCTGTTGAACCCATGTAGGATTCTGGTATAGTAATCAGACCTATCAAACCCACGTAGAATCCTTGAACAGTAGTCGGATCTTTTGAACCCACGTAGGATCCCAGAATAGTAGTCAGAGCTGTCGTACCCATGTATGATCCTGGAATAGTAGTCAGCCCATGTAGGATCCCTTTATCACAATGCAGCTAGCCATAGGGTTCCCGCACAATGCATGCTTGATTCTGGGAGGTTCCACTCCTCAAGAAAAGTTTCGATACATCATCTACCATGAAGTCCCAATCTGATGTATCCATAATATCTTTCTTGTCATAAGGAACCCAATGCGACAGACGGCACGACAATCAGACGTCCGTTCTGAGAGTTATTGGCATTTTCGTTCCGAGAGCTCGGTTGGATTTAAGTTTGATCCAACCTGCCCATACCCCAACTGCTTCCAAACCTCAAGTATGGTATACCAAAAGAACCTTCTTTCTCCAAGGTTTCCGTCTTCATAGATGGTTCTTCAATCAGACGCCCATAGCTCAAGTTACTGGAAAAAGAGTGGAAACAGGCCAAAGCGGGTCTGGGTCCCGTCTGGCCCAGTCGGACTGACCCTGCCTGACCTGTCCTGGGCCGACCTGAGCCGGTTCAAGTTGAACCGGATCAGAACCGGGGACCGACCCAGTCCGCGGGTCCAGCCCGGCCTGCACTGGGCTCGGCCCGCAGCTGGTGTCCCCCATGGGGTCCACCCTAGCTACGTCCATGGGGGAGGTCGTGCCCCCTGCAGTCCCGAACGGCATAGTCGTTTGAGCGGTACGGATCCGGCGCCACGTGGCACATGTCCATGTCATGCAGGACCCTCGTGGTGGGTCCCGCTATTCCCGGCTGGACGAGCGGCCAGCCGCCTCACATGAGGAACGGTTGCACCGCGCCTCCTCCAGCGGTCGACCTGGTCGGCTGCCCATCCTCCGTCACTGAGGCCAAGGCCAAGACCATTGCTCCTTCACACGGCATGTGCTACGCTGCACCTTCCTAGGTAACCATGTGGCCCAAGCCGCCAGTTCTCTTCGTGGTTGGCCTTGGGTCGGCCGCCGCTGCACCGCCGCGGCCCGTCAGCCGCACCCCACTTTTTCGGCAGTGCGGTTGCACCGCCACCATCCACACGGTCGGTCGGAGTGTCGACTGCCCTTCCCTTCATTCTACCGGTGACGTTCACTGGTTCCAACCGCTGTTGAACCTTCCGCGGGTCACCGGATGAGTTCCGGTGGCCCGATTCTCATTTCAGAAGTAGTCATGAACTCCTCAAGATGTCACCTACAATCTGCAACCATCGTTGACTAAATTCGCTCAACCCGAACTCATGTCGCGATTAGTGTTAAAATCCACAAAGTAAGGCGGAGGGGTCGGGCCGTGTTCTTTCGGCCCGCACCCTCCGTGTTAGAGTGATAGCATGCGGCTTCGAATTTCAATCCACGAAGGAAAATGAATAATTAAAAACAATTAACAAAGCTCAAACCCCTACCTCGGATTCTTTGACGTTAATAAAGAAGATGAAGAAGTCGGGGACGACATTGTTGGCATTCTTCAAGGACAGCGCTTCCTCCCTTGTTTCGAAAGGAGATTGAAGAAGAAGAAGTTTGTCGTTGGTTGAAGGAGAGTTCTTCCTCCAAGTATTTTTTCCAACAAGAAGTTTTCTCCAGCCAAAGCACCAATTCTAGGAACTTCCAAATGAGGGAAAAAACACTTGAATTTGAGGAACCTCCCCATAATCACTTCATTTAATGAAGGAGGGGGTTGTCAAGAATTAAAGTGGGGGTTTAGTTCGGGTGGACCCCACTTTAATTAAAAAGGTTTGAATAAAATAAAATTTATGTTTAACCAATTTTTATTTTATTCAACTTTTTTTATCCTTCACAAAAGTTTAGAAAACCAACTTCCGTTCACTACCAAACACAGCTGAGGTGAAGGTCCCCCTAAGAAATCATCAGTGCTTCGAGTTCAATGGATCCCTCAGATTTTAATTCGAAGAATCGGTTCTAAAGTTACCTAAACCCTCTCTTAAGTTCACTGAAAGTTCTCAAAAACTTTGGAAAATCATTCTGGGCACTCTGGGCCTCATAATTACGTGCTTTTAGAAACCTCAGACTCAGAATAATTCCATATAATTAAAAAAAATACATGGATTTCTAGGTCTTTACATTCTCCCCACCTTAGGGATTTGAGTAAACAAAATCCAAAACTCAAAAACTAGGAAAATATGTGGGGGTAATGAGCACGAATCTGAGCCTCCTGCTCCCATGTGATCTCCTGGAGGTTCTTGTGTTGTCATCGCACACACACCAGAGGTATCGATTTCCCATGAAGGACTCTCTATTGTCGATCCTTGATCTCCACTAGAACCTCTGAAAAATTGTCCCCATCATTAATGTCAATCTCTCCTCAGTCTATGATGTGAGTAGGATCATGCACGTATCTCCTCAGTTGGGATACGTGAAAAACGTCTTGCACCCAATGCAACTGAGGGGTAAGTGCCAGGTAGTAAGCCACCTCACCTACTCTGTTGAGGACCTGGAATGGTCCGATGAACCTCGAAGATAACTTTCCACCTCGGACAAATCTCCGCAAACCCCATTGAGGTGAGACCAGTAGGAAGATGTGGTCACCATACTTGAACTCAAGAGGTCTCTGTCTTCTGTCAGCATAGGACGTCTGCCTACTCTGTGCATTCTTCATCTGCTCCTGGATGATCTGCACCTTCTTCGTGGTATCCCGTACCATCTCTGGTCCTATGAGTGCTGACTCCCCTGGGTCTGTCCAGCATAGTGGTGATCTTCAAGGTTGGCCATGCAAGGCCTCAATATGTGACATCCCGATGGTGGAGTGATAGCTGTTGTTGTATACAAACTACACCAAAGGAAAGTGGTCCTCCCAGCAGCAACTGAAGTCAAGGACGCATGCACGAAGCATGTCTTCGAGAGTTTGAATGGTTCTCTCAGTCTGGCTATCCATCTGAGGATGGAAGTCGGTGCTCAAATGAAGCTGCATCCCGAAAGTCTCCTGCAACCCCTTCCATAGTCAGGAAGTGAAACGTGTATCTCCATTGTAGACAATCATCAAAGGCACTCCATGAAGTCGTACAATCTCCTAAATGTAGAGGCATCCCAATATCTCCACTAAACCCTGCTCTCTGATTGGTAGGAAGTGGGATGACTTGGTGAGTCAGTCAACAATTACCCAGATGGAATCATGACCTCTGGATGTACATGGGAGTCCTATCATTAAATCCATGGATATCGCATCCCTCTTCCACTCTGGGACCTCTAATGGTTGATCCAAGCCTACTGGTACCTGGTGCTCCACCTTCACTTGCTGACAAGCGAGGCATCGAGAGACAAACTTCGCTACTACCTTCTTCAAACCTGGCCACTAGTGTTGTCGTCGAAGGTCCTGGTACATCTTCTCTACACCTGGATGTACCGCTAGAGGTGATGTGTGGAACTCCCTCAACACTTCCTCTCGAAGTGACACTGGTACCATGGTACGTCCTCTGGAGAGGAAGATATGCACCCCACCTATATAAAATCCATTAGGTTCCTGCCCTGTGGATATCTGTGCACGTCGAGCCTCACAGTCAGCATCCCCACGCTGCACCTCCCAAAGTCTCTGAAGGAGTGGGGGTGTGACTGTAAGAGACTTCAGAAAAGTTGCTCCATCTCAGTCCACATAAGAAATCTACAAAGTGGTCATCTACTTAGTCGCCTCTCCTAGCAGTTGAATACCTGATCTCTTGCTGAGAGCATCTTCTACAACGTTCCCCTTCCCAAGAGTGTAGACTATCTTGAAATCATAGTCTTGGAGAAACTAAATCTAACATCACTATCTTAGATTCAAGTCTTTATGTGAGAAGATATACCTGAGACTCTGGTGGTCAGAGTAGACTGTGAAACACTCTCCCATCAGATAGTGTCACCACATCTTCAAGGTGAAGACCACTGCTACTAACTCCAGGTCATTGGTAGCAGAGTTATGCTCATTTCGTCTTAGCTAATGAGAACCATAAGCTATCACTGCTCATTCCTGCATCAGGATGCATCTGAACATGATCCCTGATGCATCACAGTAGACCACATACCCAACACCCTCCTCTGGTAGACTCAAGATGGGCACACTATTCAGCCTCTTCCTTATCTCCTGAAAACTCTGATGGAACCACTCTGACCACACAAAGGGTTTCCCCTACTTCTTCAATATCGATAAGGGTGATACAACTTTGGAGAAGTCTGGCACAAATCTCCGATAATAACTGGCCAGACCCAGGAAACTTTGTACCTCCATCACACTCCTTGGTGGCTCCCAAGCTAGCACAGCCTCAATCTTCACTGGATCCACAGAAATTCCAGCCTCTAAGATGATGTGTCCCAGAAAGTGAACCTCTCGGATCTAGAACAGGCACTTTGAGAGCTTACCATAAAGCTGGTTCTCTCAGAGTGTGTCCAGTACTATCTATAAATGATAGGCATGCTCCTCCTCGGTAGTCGAGTAGATCAGAATTTCATCGATTAAGACTACCACAAAGCGATCAAGGTATGGCTGGAAGATCCTATTAATGAGTCCCATGAACACATCTAGTGCATTCGTTATGCCGAATTCCATAACCAATAACTCATAGTGTCTATAATTACTACATCTAGGGTGGAGTAGACACAGATCGTACCTCGAATCATCTCAAGAACATCGTGGTTGTAGGCCTCAACTGCCTAGAGCTGATCTTGCCCCTGTCTTCCTACTCCCTATGGTCAGGGTGTACCTCCTGGTGGTGGTGGTGGTAGGACCTCAAAACGTCATCCACCACCTGCTTCTCGGCCAACTCCTCTGCCACGTCCACTTGTTCCTTGCGGACCAACATGGTCAAACCTCTACCTCTTCCTGGGAGCTCCCTCAACTATCTGCTGATCATCTGTACGGTGGGTTGGATAGTCATGAGCCTTGTGAACATGCCTTCCGCATGCGTAGCACTACCTTCTCCTCGTACTACTGGATCTTTCTCGTGTTCCCCGCACAACTTAACTCGTATCCTGAGGTCGTTCACCAGATGGCCTGGTCTGCTTAGATCTATGCGACATCTTTCTACTGCCAGCTGAAAAAGACTACGATATATGATGCCCAGGGGTGGGTCTCACTGCTAGTGACTGCTCAGTAAGGAAACTTTCCACTAATAGGGCACTCTCCAACACCTCCTCCTGCGTTGGGATGCTGAGAGAGATCATCGAAGTCTTGATCTCTCACATGAGCCCCTGCTCAAAGGTCTGATCCCTAAAGATTGGGTCCCACACCATATCTGTGGAGTAGCGTGAGAGGACGGTGAACCTCGATGTGTACTGTGACACCATCATGCTACCCTTCTTCAAATGATGTAGCTCCTATATCGTCATTGCACGTAGGGTGGCTGGTACAAACTCCACCTCAAGCAGGAACTCGAAGTCTACCCCAAGAAGTGTTGCCTCGTCATGCACCTAGAGCATCAGGCTCCACCATATTCCTGCTGCTACCTGAAGGAGACTCGTGCCAAGGATCACCATAAGGTCAGATGGTGTCCCTACCAATCTGAAAACTCTCACCATAGCCTCCAGCCAATCCTCAGCTACATGTGGGTCCGTCTCACCCCTGAACCTAGGTGGCCTCTGGCACTAGAACTCATGCAACGCGCTCCGGAGGCGTGCACTCTTTGCTGCTAGGGCTGGTGGAATCAGTGGTTCAATGGGTAGTGGTATCATTGGTGCCTCTAATGTGATAGGTCCCTTCACCGAGGCCTCATTACTCGGTGGGCTTCCATCTCGTACAAAGGCAAGAACTCTGGCTGGCTGGCTGCGTGGGGCCATCCTGAAAAGAAAGAGGTGCGCCAGGGTCAATAAGTTATACCTGGTGAGATGACTCAAAGAGATAACCAAGAAAACTTTTCAAATGAAACACACATGCAATCAGTACTTTCGTGCACTGAGTCAGAAATCAGAAGTCAGATTCCTAGTGTATGGATACGTCGATCACCGCACCAACACCGGTTTCCCTAAACTGATAACCACACCCAAAACACTTAACACCATTGTCGTTAAAAGATCATAGTTCAATGTTCTATGGTATAACTGACTCCTCTGATTCCAATTTGTCATGACCCGTCCTCGGGGCCCATGCTGTGACTACCCCAAGCCTGCCTTCCTTAGGCCAGGGGCTGGTGACTAGCACCAAAAGGCATATCCCAGAGAAAAGGGAAGACATTACCTTTAAACCTACAACTCACACAGACTGTACACAACCAGAAATAACCAAAAAGTACTAATATAGTAAAAGAGTGTTGAAAGTAAATGGGCCAGTATACAAACCCAACTGAAGTACAAGTACAAGGAAAAGGGAAAACAGTTATTGGATCATCCACCGGGGAATCCTACCTAAAGGGTAGGTACAGATCTCGATCAAGTCATCCCTAAGGTACGTCCCATCTAAGTTCAGCTCCGAGCAGCCTCCCATCCATCTCCCTCAACCTCGATCACTATTGTCCATCATCTGCACAGGACACAATAAGGTGCGGGTGAAGCCCGTGTAGGGGTGAGTATAACGATACTCAGTAGAGACCCCGAGACCTCTGAAGGTCTCCTAGAATCCACTAAGGATAAACCATAGTAGTAAGGATACAATCAAAAATTATCATCCAACCCTACTTAGGTATATTCCCATACATATACATAAGTAATAAAATACAATCTAGCTCCAACTCTTGTGACCAAGAACAACTTGTTCCACGAAGGAAGAAAAGATAAATCTTTGATAACAACACGAAGTCAAGACTCATCCCATATAGGAATACAACTTATGTAGAGAGATAGAGATGATTAGATGTATCCACTGAATCATCTAATCTGTCAAACCCACGTATAATCTTGGTATAGTAATCAGAGCCGTCGAACCCACGTTGGATCCTGGAACAGTAGTCGAAGATGTCGAACCCACGTAGGGTCCCGGAACATTAGTCAGAGCTGTTGTACCCACATAAGATCCTGGAACAGTAGTCAGACCATGTAGGATCCCTTTATCACAATGTATCCAGCCACAGGGTTCCTGCACAAAGCACACTTGATTCCGAGAGGGTACGCTCCCCAAGCCAAGTGTCGATACATAAACTACTATGAAGTCCCATGTTGATGTATCTAGAAGATCCTCCTTGTTATAAGGAACCCAACGTGACATACGGCGCGTCAATCGAACGCTCGGTCTGAGAGTTATTGACATTTCTGTTCCGAGGGCCTGGTTGGATTTAAGTTCTATCCAACCCATTCATACCCCAACTACGTCCAAACCTCAAGTAGGGTATACCAAAAGAACTACCTAGCTCCAAGGATTCGATCACCGCAGACGGTTTGTAAATCGGACGCCCGTAGCTCATGTTACTGGAAAAATAGTGGAAATAGGTTAAAGCGGGTCCAGGTCCGGTCCGGCCTAGTCGGACTAACCCGACCCGACCTGGCCTAGGCCAACCCGAGCCGGTTTGAGTCGACCCGGCCTAAACCGGGTCTGAAACAGGGTCTAACCCGGTCCTCGGGTCTGACCCGGCCCACGGGGGCAGCCCGGCACGCGAAGGGTTCAGCCCGAGCTGGGCTCGGCCCGCACTGGGCTCGGCCTGCGTTGGGCTTGGCCCGTGCAAGGCTCGGCCCACACTGAGCTCGGCCCGCGGCTGGTGGCCCCTATAGAGTCCACCCTACTTACGTACAGAGGAGAGGTCATGCCCCCTGGAGTCCCAAACAGCATAACCATTCGGGTGATATGAATCAGGTGCCACGTGGCGCTGGTCCGTGTCATGCGGGACCCACGCGGCGGATCCCATTGTTCCTGGCTGGCCGAACGGCCAGCCGCCTACTATGTGGCGTTGTTGCGCCGCTCCTCCTCCGGCAGCCGACCCTGTCGGCCGCCCGTCCTACATCGTCGCGGCCCTTTCTCCTCTGCGCGGCGCGCACGGCGTCGTGCCTTCCCCGACAACCCGGTGGCTTAATCCGACGGTTCTCTTCACGACTGGCCTTGCGCTGGCCACCACTGCACTATCGCGGCCCATTGACCGCATCCCACTCCTCTTGCGTTTTGGTTGCACTGCCTCCGTCCCCGCGGCCGGCCGGAGTGCCAACCGCCCTTCCCTTCATTCTACCGGTGATGTTCACCGGTTGCGACCACCGGCGAACCTTCTGTGCGTCACTGGATGAGTTCTAGTGGCTCGATTCTTGTTCTGGAATTATCCGCGCACTCATCCGGACCTCTCCTATGATCCAAAACCATCATTGATGAAATTATCCAACCTGAAATCATGCCGCAATTAGCGTCAAAATCCATAAATAAATACGGAGGTGTCGGGCCATGGTTGTTCGGCCCGCACCCTCCACGTTAGAGTGATAGCATGAGGCTTTGAATCTTAATCCACTAAGGAAAACAAAGAATGATAAAAAATTAATAAATCTTGAACCCCTACCTCAGATTCGTTGATATCGGGAAAGAAGATGA
The DNA here is from genome assembly GCA_963277665.1 of Viscum album. Taxonomy (NCBI): domain Eukaryota; kingdom Viridiplantae; phylum Streptophyta; class Magnoliopsida; order Santalales; family Viscaceae; genus Viscum; species Viscum album. Next base: position 983,053,956 of record OY728126.1, read on the forward strand.
ATAAGTCAGGGATGAGGTCGTCTATGTTCTTCAAGGACGGTGCTTCCTCCCTTGTTCCAGCAAGAGATCAAAGAAGAAGAAGTTCATAATTGGCAGAAGGAGAGTTATTCCTCCATGTATTTCCTCCAACAATAAGTTTTCTCCATCCAAAGAACCAATTCCAGAAACTTCCAAAGGAGGGGGAGAAACACTTGAATTTGAGGATCCTCACCCTAATCACTTCATTTAATGAAGGAAGGGGGTTGGAAGAATTAATGTGGGGGTTTAGTTCAGGAGGGACCCACTTTAATTCAAAAATGTTTGAATAAAATAAAATTTAAGTTTAACAAATTTTTATTTTAATCCATTTTTTTTTATCCTCCATGAAAGGTTGGAAAACCAACTTCCGTTCACAACCAAACGCAGCTGAGGTGAAGGTCTCCAAAAGAAATCATCGGTGTTGTGATTTCAATGGTTCCCTCATATTTCAATTCCAAGAACTGGTTCTAAAGTTACCAAAACCTACTCCTAAGTTCACTGAACGTACTTAGAAACTTCGGAAAAACATTCTGGGCACTCCGGGCCTCAGAATTACGTGCCGTTAGAAACTGCAGACTCAGAATAATTCCATATAATTAAAAAACAATTTACATGGATTTTCGGGTCTTTACATGCTTGAATCCATTTCGATGTGTTTTTAACTTCGCATAGTTGGTTTTTCATGTGCAATCCATGTTCATGTTTTGAAATTTAATGTTGAGTTATACAACAATTTTATGAAAAGACTTTGGGAATTTCGAAATGTTTTTGAGAAGTGGGTGATAGGTTTTAAACCGGTTCTAATCATTACTAAGAGAAAGTAAATTTTTAAGGGCAATTTGGTCTTAAATTTAGGTTTTCACCTAAAATTTCTTAAAAGGGGAATTAAATTTTATTTCAAATGGTGATTTGAAAATTGTGGGTGGTTTAACTTTTGTGGAAAATTTTGGTTGGCTTCTTTAAAGGTGGTTTGGTGGAAATGAAAGGTGCTTTTCCTTGTTTTTCTTTTTCACAGGGTAGCTTAGAATGTTTTATGTAATAAATAATTTTTTTGAACCTCTAAATTTTTTAAGTGGTGTTTTATGAAAATTGTGATGGAGGAAAGACCTTTTGCCATGTTTTTAATTTTAAAAGAAGAAATACATTTTGTGTAGTGACCTTGATATGATTTAAGGGCTTGGGTTATTCCTTTGGAAAGAATGGGTCAATTTCCCAGTGCAATGGAATGGGGTTTCTTTTAAAGTGGGCCCCTTTTCTATTTAATGGGTTTTCTTGTTTTAAAAAGAGTATTTGGTTTTATAAAGTGAAAATAGAGATTCCCTTGACATAGTGGTTGTGTTATTGGTATCTTTTTGTTGTGTTTTGGGTTCCCTTGGTGAGAAATGATAGATTTATTGATTAAATGATAAATTGAAACCCTTATGATCCTTGTGGGATGCAGGGAGGATTTTGGGGTTGTGGTTGAAGTTACCCATGGGGTGTCTTGAGTTCATGAACTTGGGTTCGGGTTGTTAAATATGAAATTGGTGGAACTTAAGGGGTTAAACCTAGGATTTTTGTGTTTAACATGTTAACATGGTTTTTAAATGAAATTTATGTTAATTGTGACAAATTTATAGCATGAAAGATGGATTTTTTGGTATAATGTAAATGGGTTAATGAAAAATTATTTTAAAATTGTAATGTGTTCCTGGGTTCTAGCACGAGAATGATTTGTGTATTGATGAATTATGAATTGTGAATTTTATGTTATTATTTTACTATGGTTGTGAAATGGTATATATGATAAATCGTTAATAAACATTCATACATAGCTTGGTAGTTTTGGGTATTTACTGAAGTTCTATGCCCACAGGTTGGGTTGGATTGAGGCTCTAAACCCCACCTTGAAAATTCATGGGTTAAGAAGTCAGACTCATGATCCAGGCCCCAAATGGTTCCATTTGTTAATTAACTAGATTAAGTATCCAGGTTAATCATGATTATTGGATGAGAATACCTTGAATTATGCTCCAAGGTAAGTGTGATATACTACCTTGACTGATGCTCAAAGGTAAGTTTGATAGACTACATGGACTAATGCTCCAAGGTAAGTGATATATAATTGTTTTGAAATATTTTCCCTTGTGAGATAGGGAGATTGACTTATCCCTTTATACATAGTAGTTGACCAGAATTGGTTGTAGTATAATGTATGGAAATTACTAACTATAGAATAAATAAAAAATGATTAATCTAGATATTGTTAGCTAATGGAACCTTGTTTATTCTTATTTACCTTGGCATTCCTTTATCACCTACTCTGTGTTTGCTGAATTGTGACCTAGAGGTTGGGATAACTGGACATGGTGTTTCCAGATCCCTTGGGATGTTTGCTTCTAGGTTGGTCTAGTTTTTTTTCTTAATTTTTTTTATTTCTATGTTTCATATGATGTAATGAGGTATGTTATTCCCTTTTTGTTCATTAAGTACATGTTGATGTTTATAACTTTCAAACCTTATTGGAAAATTGGAATTCCTTTATCACCTACTCTGTGTTTGGAGAATTTCTCCTAAGTGCCCTTTTTTTCATTAAGTACATGTTGATGTTTATAACTTTCAGAAACCTATTGCATAGTTTCAGTGGGCTGTGGTAATCTACTGGGATTTTAGCTCATGCCTATATATTTCCTAGATCTTAGTTTTATTTCTTTTAATATTCATGGATAGCATAGGGGAGAGTTTGGTGGATATTTTTTGAGTCTCGGTTTGAGCTAATTATTTTTCCCTTCTTACTTGCTTGTTGTTGTTTCTTTTAGTTAGTTTTTTTAGTATAGCATGATTTCCTGATTATTTAATTATTTTGGTTATTAAATTTTTATCTATTTTGTTGATTAAACTTTTATTTTGATGATATGATGCTCAGAGGAAATTTTTTTATGTCCATGCACTAGTCGCTAGCCTGTGGGGATAGAGAACTCCCTTCGAGCCTTGCAGCGAATCAGGTCGGGTGTCAGGTAGGATGGAATCTCAGATTGGTTCATTAAAAATTGGTATTTCATCCAAAGTTCCTAATGGGACCTAAGTTTGGTATATCCCATGCTATTTAGGAATTTTATAAGGGAGAATAAGGTTATTAAAGCTTTAGAGGTAAGGGTAGGGAGAGTTTATCTAGATTTTTCTTGTCCCAAACCACAAACTATTGTGAAAAATTGGGGTTTAAATCATAGATTCTAGGTTTCATTGGGATTTTTTGATTGTTTTTTATGTGATTTATGTTTTGATCCCCTTTGATCATGTGTGTGAAATTGGGGGGTCTCTCTGGGTCTTAGGGTGGAAAGAAAGGGGAACTTGAGTTGTGTGGTTGGCACACATGGCCTAGGAAACTATGTGATTCCCATGTGTTCAATTCTACCTCTCATATAGAGTGTTTTTTATGGTGGGATAGTGGTCCCATAAATATGGTTATAATGAATGCATAACACCAATCCCTGTCTGGTTGTCCTATTTTGTACACCTCTTGATTTTGGATTTCTCTAAAGTTGGTTTCCACTTGTTGGAGGTAGATTGAGGAGTGTTTTGGGATGTGGTTTTCAGGATCTTATTAGTGTTATTGTGTATTACTTTTGTTTTCTTGGTTTTGAAAACCTTTATTGATAAATAAAAAACGGTTTTTGAAGAAAAAAAATTATTTTTTAATTTTATTTTTTGAAAAAAACAGTGAATTATCTTGGTTTTATGAAATAATTTATAAAAATGGTTGCCTCCTTATGAAATGGTATTTTCAAAAGGAAGTTGATTTTTTAATGGGCATCCCTTGGGTGGTTCATTTACAAAATTAAATATAAATTTGAATGGTATTATTTGTGGTTTTCCTCATTTGGGAAATGTGTGGGTTCCACCAAGGTCATTTGGTTACAAAGAAGAATGAATTTGTTTTTAGAAAATAACTTGGTGGATGGTGATTTTTAATGTCTGTTGGTGAAAATAATATCTTTAAAGGAAAATTTATTTTGGTAAAATTATATTTTTCTCTTTTGAGGGTTGTTGGTCCCCTTTTTATGGATTGAAGTTTTTTTTTGATTCCCTGAATTATAAGGAATATTTTGGTTTTATTAAGAGGAATATATTTATGAAGCCCATATCTGGTGCCATTATTTATATCCTCCAAAATGATAAAAATAGTTTCTTCATAATCAGTTCCTACCCTAACTCCGAGTGAAGTAGTGTACATGAAACCGTCCTTGTGATGGTGTATGAGTTATGGCTTGTCAGAATTAGTTTATTTTAAAGTGTTGATTTGCTTTGGTAAGCCTTTATTTTGGTGGTTGTGATCTTGATTTTGGATCATTGGATTTGGTTGTTTAGATATTGTGTATGTTGCTCCATTTTCTCATTGGGACTTTGAGGTGATCATTTTTTTAGACCAGAGAGAGGAATTGGGTGCACAATAGGGTGATGAGGGTGTTTGATCTACCCACTAAGTTTTGTATACTAGTCCGCATTTGACTGTGTCCATTCTGAATGCACCATATGGGGTGATCAGTGATTTAGACCCAAGGTTAATCACATGTGTTGTGACCTGAGGTGAGACCTCTTTTCATCTTTGAGGATCTTTGTGGTAGTTCTTTCTTCCTTGAGTGTGGAAGTTCGTTTGATTGAGAATGTGTCTCTCATGGATATTCAGTTGTTCAAGGACATATTCCCAAGTAGTTCTCAATAATACTAAAATGTTATAGGAACTCTAAATAGTGTGGAGACCATGTTAGAGGTTCTCATTCTAGTAGTACATGGATATGTGGATTCTTTATAGTTGGTTGGAACGATCATTTTTTCGGATTTCAGTTATTTCCTTGAGGTTAATCCATATCAACTATTTATTTTGGTTAATTCCTCCTTGGACATTTCTTTTTCTTTTTCTATTCCTTTGACCAGGATTTTTTGGGGACATAAACTGGAAAGGTGGGGAAATTTTGAAATCTAGGTGTCACGATGTTTTTATTTTTTTTATTATTTTATCTTGTTTTGGAGCAGGTATGAGTTTCAGTAATTGGTGGGCTGAAAATTTAAGTTTTTGGAGGATTTAAATTTGTTTCATGTTTAGCCTTCACAGTTTGTAGTAAATTTGAAATGCCCATTTGGGTGTCTAGGTGATTTAGTGGTATGGTGTATGGATTGTGTATAGTCTATTAAACTAAGTAGCAACTATACAGTTTGGATATGTAAGTTGGTAGTGCTGAGTGGAATGGTTTGAGCGTAGTTTTCTCAACCATGCATTTACTTAAAGGTAACAGTGTGAGGGGGTGCCTATCCTTAGTAGTGGATATTATATGGTTTGGGAACAGTTTGGTAAACCATGTGTAAACCATTTGGTTTTCTAATATTTTAAAAAAATTAGGTTTTTATTTTGTTTTTGTTTTTTCTTTTTTTTCTTTTTTTCTCTATTTTGCTTCCCTATAATTGTGAAACACCCCCTCCCCCTTCCTCTTCAGTCATGTGGTACCCTCCCTCTTGGATCCCTCTTTTTCTGGATAATCCACCATATTATTTCTTATTTGGTGGTCTCCTCATTGAGGTATGGTCTCCTGCTCCATGCTTCTCTTTATTTTAGATGATTTGTCTTCTCACATTAGCCCTTTTTGGATTAGCCAAACTATAGGGTAAGGTTTGACCCAGTTTTTAGTTGTTTCTTCCTTGGATAGGACATGTGAAGGACCTATCAGTTTGTCTTTTTGTATGTATCAGTGTTCTCCATTGAAGTTGAGTCATTTTGGATCATTTCAGTTTGTCGCTTCCGCTTGAGGTAGGATTTATTCTTCTCTTTTGTTTAAAATAATTTTTATTTGGATCCTTTTGGTGATTATAAATTCCTAGTAATTTTTATAGTGAATTTTTTCATCCTTGATGTGGGTTTAAGTCACAAGATTCGAATTCGACTCACCTGTATATGTATAGGTATGAATATATATATTTAAGTTCCCTAATTATATATATATATATATATTCACTCATGGTGGTATGAATGTATATATTGGGGCTAAGTATTGTTATGTATATATATAAAAATTCATACGTGTGTAAGTGTAAACAGGTATATCCATATATGAGCATATATGTAAGGATCCCCTTATGCATATTCATGTTCACATGAATATGTACATAGGTGTTAGGTGTCCTTATGTATATGTGAATGTGCAAATGTGTGGGGCAGAAAAGAGCAGCTTTGAGTGGTTGCCGATGAAAGCTTCAAGTGATGAAGTGTTCTAACTTGATACTCTTATCTTTTAGGTAGGTGTTACTGTGCAATTAATTTCCTTTTGGAATTCTAATATGCTTGTGCATTTTTAAATTCCCTTTTATGAAAGTATATATATATGGATAGACTTTTGATAACCATTTCATCATGTTTTATATTTAACATAGTTGATTTTTCATGTGCAATATATGTTCAAGTATTGAAATGGGATCTTTAGTTATGAAAACCTTTTATGAAATGACTTTGGGACTTTTAAAATGGTTTTGAGAAGTTGGTGATGGGTTTTAAATCGATTCTATTTTTCACTAAGAGAAAGTAATGCTTTAGGGGAATTTGGAATTAAATTTAGGTTTTGACCTCAAATGACTTAAAATGAGGTTTTAAATTTTATTTAAAATGGTTATTTGAAATGTGTGGGTGGTTTACCTTTTGTGGAAAATTCTGGTTAGCTTCTTTAAATGTGATTTGGTGGAAATAAAAATAGCATGTGCCTTGTTTTTTGTTTTTCATAGGGTAGATTGAAATGTTTTATAGAATGAATGATTTTTTGAACCTATAAAAAAATTTAAATGGTGTTTTATGGAAAGTTTGATGGAAGAAATTCCTTTTTACATGTTTTGGATTTTTAAATAAGAAATCCATTGTGTGGGGGTAACCTTGATATTATTTAAAGGCTTAGGTTCTTCATTTGGAAATAATGGGTGGATTTCTTGGTGTAATGGAATGGGTGTTCTTTTAAAGTGGGATCCCTTTTTTGTTTTATGGTCTTCCTTATTTTAAAAAGTGTGTTTGTTTTTATAAAGTGAAAATGTAGTTTCCCTTGACATGTGTGTTTTTTATATTGGTCTCTTCTTGTTGTGATTTTGGATTCCCTTGGTGATAAATGATAGATTGATTGATTAAATAATAAATTGAAATTCACATGATCCCCATGGGATGTATGGAGGATGTCGGGGTTGGGGTTGAGGCTACTCATGGGGTGTGTCGTGTTCATTAACATGGGTTCGGGTTGTCAAATATGAAATTGGTGGCACTTAAGGGGTTAAACCTAGGATTTTTATATTTAACATGTTAACATGGTTTGTAAATGAATTTGATGTTAATTGTACCTAATTTATATCATGGCAAGAGGAAGTGTTTGATATAATGATAATGGGTTAATGAGAAATTATTTTAAAATGGTGATGCATTCTTGGGTTATGGCATGAAAATGATTTTTGTATTGATGAATTGTGAATTTTTAATGTTATGTTATTGTTTTACTATGGTTTTTAAATAGTATACGTGAAAAATGGTTAATAAGCATGTGCACATGGCATGGTAGTTGTGGGAATTGACTAGTGTTCAATGCCTACAGGTCGGGTTGGACTGAGGATATAAACCCCACTATAAGAATACATGGGTTAAGGATTTGGAATGATTCTCTAGGCCCCTAATGGTTGCATTGGTTAATTACTTCGACTGAGGCTCCAAGGTAAGCATGGTAATTTTATAAAACTACCTGTACTGAAGCTCCAAGGTAATTGTGATAAACTACCTAGACTAATTCTCCAAGGTATGTTTTATAGACTACCAAGACGAGTGCTCCAAGTTAAGTGAGATATAATTTTTTAGAAATATTTTCCCTAGTGTGATAGGGAACTTGACTTATCCCTTTATGTGTTGTAGTTGATCGGAATAGATCGTAGTGTAATGGATATAAATTTATAACTATTGGAAAAATGAATAAAATGATTAAAGTGATTATTATTAGCTAATGGCACCTTGTTTATTCTTATTTACCTTGTCATTACTTTGGCACCTGCTCTGTGTTTTCCGACTTGTGACCTAGGGGTTGGGATGAATGGACATGGCGTTCTGAATCCCTTAGGATGTTTGTTTCTTGTTTGGTTTTTTTGTTTTCTTGATGTATTTTGTTAGTGTTATGTTTGATATAATTTAATGAGGTATGTTATTCACATTTTTTCATTGAGTGCATGTGGATTTTTATACCCACCTTTTTCCATTCCTTATTGGATACTTGAGCATGTTGTGACTAAGTGGCCTTGGGTGTTTATTTGACCTTTGTTGGAAAATGTTTTAAAGTGATTATTTTTCATTTTGATAAAACATGTGAGTAGTTTTTGAGAAATTACAATGGTGAACGTGGTTTTGATAAGGCTTATACCTATTTATAGGTTTTAAAATTCGTGTGTTCAGTTTTTGAAAATAAGGGAAATGTTTTGTAAGTTGTATATGGATTTTATTTGTTTTTTATTGAGATCATTTGGTATGTAAAGCTTAATTTCTAGCCTTATTTTCAAACTAGTATTGATGATTAGCCTTAGGAAACATATTTTATAGTTTTAGTAAGTTGTGGTGACCTACTGAGATTTTAGCTCATGCCTATATCTTTCCAGGTTCTAAGTTGTATTCCTTTTTTTCTTTGTGGATATTGTGGACGAGTGTTGGGTGTAGTTGTTTTGGGTCTTAGCTTGAGTTAGTTGGTTTTCACTTCTTTCTTTCTGGTTGGTGTTTCTTTTAGTTAGTTTTTTCTGTATATCCTACTTTCCTACTTATTTAATTATTTTGGTAATTACATTTATATTTTCTGTTGTTGATTAAACTCTGAGTTAAGATAAATAGTTCCCAAATTACATTCTATAATGTCCAGGATCAATTCACCAGCCCATGAGGATCGGGAACACCCTTCAGGCCTTGTGGTGAATCAGATCGGGTGTCAGGTAGGATGGTATCCTGAGCTGGTTTGTTACACAGGGGTTTTATAAATTCAACATTATATTTTAAATTCATTATTTAACTTTATAAATATATATTTTTTATATAAAATTTTTTTTATAAACATTCAAACCATTAGTGTATTATGGCATTGCAATAAAATTTACAGTATTTGAAAAATCAGTATTTTCTACTATTCACCAAAAATTTATTCTTTTCTAAAAAATATAGAACATTATACTAAGATAATTATGACATGTTTAATTTAAAAATGAATTTAATTTTATAAAATTAAAAATATAAAATTATAAAATTTAGTTTTAAAATGAAAATGTAAAATATAAATAAAAAATTATTTTTATTAGAATTATGCTTTTAAGTGTTCTAAATATTAATTTATATTAATTTATATTTTAAATAATTTTAATATATTAGTTCATATATAATAATATCTTAAAAGGTGTTCATTTAATTTATTCAGATAAAAAATACAAAACATAATTAAAAAAATTTGTTATTTGGTAAATAATAATCCATATTGATTATTCATCTTCTAAATGTTTTCAATTTTTAGTTGAGTAATATACTTTTATTTACTAGAGTATTTATTATTATTATAATTTTCTTAATAATAATAATCTAATATTTAATAACTCTTATCAGTTTAGTGTTCTCTATGGAGTAATCTATTGGACATAGTAATAATTTATGGAAAATTATATTAAAAAATATTAGGGTGTTATATTCTCTTCCCCAAATAAATTGAATCCTCAAATTTTTAATTATAACATACTTGTGAAAATAGATAAGGTTATCTAAAGGATAGACATGACTCATGATATAATATCTAAATCATGAAATGTATATTTATTTTAATAATAATATTATCCCTGATATTTATTTTTTTTCTTCTACTATTTGAGACAAGATTCTATCATTATTTAGTATCAAAACACACATTTTATAATTTTATTGTAATGTTTATTTTTAATAATAATTTAATTGATAGTATATAAAATGTTTACATGAAATATATTTTCTTATTTTAAAAAATACTATTACTTATAATTATAAATAATCAATCCAGTTCAAAAAAATCCAATTAAATTCATCTAAAGGTTGGATAATAATATTTTCATAGGGAAAAATGCCATAAACATCAACTTGGGATAAAATAATAATAAAAATAGAATATTTATTTTATAATGAAATATAAAATTATTGGGGTTATAATTTAATATTATAATATAACTTCCTAGATATGCTGGTGTGGATAGAAAAAAATCTAATAATACATTTACAAATCCAAGGTGGAGGATTAGTGTACCTTTCACCACTTAATTATCACCATCCACTTTATTAGAAGTATTTTCACAGGATTTCCCCTATTATAATGGTTTAAGAGTTTATTAAGGTTTATAATCATTATTAAACCATATATTAGTATGTCAATTTTTATAATTACCAAACTATTAATATTTTAATAATTGGTCATTCTTCCAATTCATTTTTTTGATCAGAAACTTTTCCCAAGATTCAGTGTCATAAGCTCGATGGCCAATCCTTCCATAATTGAAAAATTTTCATATTCCTTTGAGACATTACCTTTGGTTATTATTCAGAAATTCAATACATGTAAGAAGTTATATCCTCATTCCTCTTTAGTATTTATCCTAAAAACACCCATGGAACTTTATCCTTATCTTATTTGGTGAGTCTGGTAGATTTTCTTGGTTCTAGTTGTTAATCAAAATTTGTGATAGATGGGTAAGCATGGCCATGATATTTTTAAAACAATAATCTATCCCATTTTGTTTCTCATTATAAGAATCACTTCATTTTCCATTACTCTAATTATTAACTCTATTACTCTAGGATTCATCCATTACTTTACATAAATGAATTTTTCGGTAGAAAAATACTTAAATTAATAAATTTTAAAGGATAAATATAATATTAGAGGAAATAACTCATAAATTACATGTATAACCAAAATCGTGAATATCTTAGTTTTAATCTAGGTTATCATTAATCATTTCATTATGAGTTTATTTAACTTAAATATATTCAAATCCCTCATATTGTTTCATAAAGAGTGTGTTAATTATCAAAGCATATCCACAGTGAGTGTCTAACTAGGTGTATAGTATTAGGCCCACTCATCATGTAATGAGTGAAGATTTAGTGGATACTCAACTAGACTTTTTTATGGTGATTACATCTAGGGACATCTATGCCACAATTTCATCAACATAACAATATTCGTATAGATATAAAATTTCTAGGAAACTATACAGTCTATACATTACCAAAACTTTAGGATGTTATGAAACACTTAGACCCATACACATAATTTTCAATGAATTAATCTCATCTTAATCCTCAAATATAACTAAAATAATCCTCGAAAAAAAAAACTTTTCTATGATACCAAATGAGGTACCCTATACCTACACTCACAGATATGGTGTTTAAAATAATTTCTTTAAACACTAGATTTAAAACAAACTAATATGAACCATGATAAAAATATCTTTATTTTAAATAATTTATGCAATTTAAAAATTATATATCATAAATATTCACACAATACCATTAATGTTATTGTTAGAGTCTTTTATAATCATCCTCTTAAGAAAATTATTTTACTACACTTCTGAAATTTTTTTCATAATTAAGCCACACTAGATTCCCTTATAGACTTCTCAATAGTTGTACTCATATTCATTACCTAATAAATGGAAACATAATAAAGGGATGATCTCAATTTCTAAATAATAGTAAACTTTTCAACATATCATCAAGGGTTATATCATAAGTATATGTTAAAAAGTGAGCATGAGATAAATATATTTTTAAAAGGAGTATATAATAATAATAGTTATTGATAAAGAATATTAGAATGACCTGTAGTATAAAATGTTCAATCATATTCCTTTACATAGGAGTTAAGAAAGATGAAATAATAAAAATGATCCATGGTAGCAAAACACAAGCATATAATATAGAAATTTGGCCTGAGAGAAATAATAAGAAACCATAACCTAGTTGAGAAGGTATTATTACCTTATTCCCATGACATAGTGGGTTTGGGTTAATATCCTATGTACCCTATTAGGATTAGACTAAAAATATAATTACCCTATTGGTATTGGGCTACTACACATGTACCCTTTTGCGCTTCGAATACTACTCATGTTGTATCTAGGCCTTGGGATAACAATTTGTGTACCCATATGGGATTGGGCTGCAACCTTAGTATCCACACAGGATTGGGCTACTACTTCTGTACCCTATTGGGATTGGGATAGTACCTATGTACCCTTACTGATCTCATGAGATATAAAACATCAAAAAATATATAAGATCTTTATATAGGACCCACCAATTATTTATAATCATCCATTACTTTGAGTTCTAAGATAACATGAAAAAATTAATATTCTAAGCATCACTTAATTAACCCATGGAAATGAGATGGGTTTCATGAAAATGTCCTTAGATTATTTCATAATCCATATAGAGAAATAAGTTTCATGGTGGTGTAATAACATATCCCATGTGTAACATAAGGAGCATTAAGGATGATGACATAGATGAAAAAATACATTTTTATGATCATTGGAAAAATCACTTTCAAAAATAAAAGGAAATAAACATTTTTATTTTAAAATCATTATGAATTATGTTTATTTATAAAAAAAATTAAAATATTTAAAGTATTAGTCATTGAAAAAATGGTCTTAACAAAAATAGAATCTGTTCACATTGGAAACCCTTATAAATAGATTTAATAAAACATTTATAAAATTATTGTAAAATGATGAGTTATTGGTCACTTTCAAAAGTTATTTCCAAAAGGTGAAGTGAAAACTTTTGAAAAAAAATATATTTTTTAAAATATAACATTAAAAAATATATATTTTCAGAAATAATACATACTATCTCAAGTTAATGTGGAGTGGAAGATAAAAAAATGATAGTGGAATGAAAACCATTTTAATATTTTAAAATACCTTGGATGAAATTACACATCATAAAAAGGGAAAATAAAACATCCTTTTAAAAAAGGTACAAGGGAAATATTAATTCCATGTGAGATAAAACATAATTATATTTATAATATAATATATAACATTGAAAATAAGGTAAAATATAGACATGGAATAAAAATTGTCTTTGAAGAGATTCAGAATCATTTATAAAATGACATAATTTTATGGGGATAAAATTCATCAAGGAGTAATATTTGAATGAAATGTGTCATTATAAATATATATATAAATATAAGTGTAGTATAATATATTAGGTTAGAATAAAAAAATAATATATGTAATAATTTCAAGATGATACATCATAACTCAAATAAAGGGGTCTGATTTAATAGAAAAACAATTACATCATAATTATCTTTTGAATTGAAAAAACATGAATTATAGAACATGAGATGTATTTTTAAGTACATTATATTTTATAAAAATTATGATAAAATAATTCCATGTCCAAAATATACACAACAAAATGAAACAAGTAGTGAATATGTATCATATATCAATGAAGAAAAATTGAGACGCAAAAACCCATACCTTTAATCTCAAATCACTAAATGATGTATAACCTAATGTATAAAAACAATTACTATATTAATCACCTATTTAATAACCTTATTTACATATATAATATTTTACAAACATAGTTTATAATATGTAATTATAAATATATTAGTTTTTTATATTTGAATTTCATCATCAGATTTAATTAGCATTGCATATTTTTTTAGAATTTGTTTTTTAATGGAGAAATTTATTGTTATTTACACATTAAAATTTCAACATTACCAGATAATTATTTTTAATTAAATATATTATTATTATTATTATTATTCCAATTTCCTTTCATCAGTATTTTAGTTATGATTCTTGGTGTCTAAGTTGGCGATGAGTTTTTTTCAATAATTTTAACAAATGGGGGGTGGTATCATAATATCATGCTAGTTATTATTACCTCCATTCTAGAAAAAAATTATCATTAACTTATTATTCACAAATATGACTAGTATTTAGGTTTCCAAATTCATACATGATATAAATTTATAGCATTTTTCATGTAGGTGGTTAAACTAACCCCAACAAGAACATGCTATAATTGATGGGTGAGTATTGTTCAGAAAGTGATTATGTTGTAATAACATCATTATCATAGAATAATATTATTATTATTTTTATGTTAATAATCTGAAGAATTTTATTTGATTATATTTGGATACATAAGAAATTACTATTGTGAAAAATGAAATATGTCACTTTTAGGGAGGTGGTAGTCCGCACTTACGCTCGTGCAAGACATTCATTTTCCATGGATCACGAGGAAGAAAAATAATGGTTTATAATTTTATAATTTTAATAATGTCATAAATTTTATATTAATTAATTAAATATTCTTTTATATCTATCCACATAAGGCGGTGATGAAAAATAAAGCTTGCCCTTCATGGAGGTGGTAGTCTGGTCGTATGCATGAGAATGTATTCATTTTTATAATGTTTATGGGGGAATATATATAATTGATATTAAATTATTATATAAAAAGTTAATAAAATTATTAATACTAATTTTATCATAATTTAATTGATATAATAGTTTCTATGGGGTGTAAGAAGAAGATAATTAAGAGACCTCAATTGATAACATTACCTCTCCCTTTGTATTTTCTCCCTTGGGTGGAACTTAAAGGCTGCTTATATTGATGTTTTTGAAAGAATACTAATTTTAGAATATGGGGAGAGATTGAAAAATATACTAGGGCAGAGTTTTGGTAGATCAAATTCTTTATAATGAGTAGATAAGTGTGGTGGAGGGGGTCATTTTTTAGGTAAAGGGGATTTCATTTTTGTAAATATAACTTCTTAATATGAATATAGCACATGTTTCCCATGAAAAGTGGAGACAAAGTGAAATATAATAATGTATAGGATGAGTTAATATTAAAAATACATCAAAAATTAATTTTATAATATGTTTTAATTATTGTTTTATTTCAATAAATCTTATATTTTTTACTTTTTCCCATTTTTATTTTTAACCATGGTAACTATTTTTACCTAAGAAATTTTACTTTTTATGAATAAAAATAAATTGGGAATTATTATTGACTGACTGAAAATTACTTTTTTTATTTTAAAAACACTTTAAGGGAAAGTGAGAACCCATGACATCAAGACTTAACCACAATAAAACAGTCTTCAACAGACCAAAACTCAAGTTCAAAAACAATGCTCACCGCAAAAGAGAAGCTCCTCCCAGCAACAAAATACCATAAATTACAACTTCCAATGTCTCATCACACCACGGCTAGTTGACCCGTCCCAAAGCACAGGCATGGTACCGATGGACAAATCCATACCCTCTCAATCTTTCGATTCCGCAAAACCATGAAATAGTGGAACCTCTTTTCCCTCAACCTCATCTTAAGCGACCTTTTGTAGGTTAAAACATTGAAGAATCCCTTGAGTCATGGCCTTCTGAGACAAGAACCACCAAAATTTCCAGAAAACCACAAATTTCGAGACATCAATGCCAAATGAGGACAACCAAATGGGTAGAGCAAGACAGACTCTCTCGAAGCAATCACCCTGAAGCAACCACCATTATAATCGATGCCACAAGAACCCCACCGTGACCGTGAGGCACCCTTCAAACACATCCACAGCAACCAAAACAGAGGAGCCGCAGAAGGCGGATGGAACTGGCGGGAAGAACAGGGCCCCTATTGGCAACGACACTGCCGAAAAACCACCAACCGTGCACCACAAACAGAAAGGAAAAACAAAACCAAACCTCCCCCTCCGAATCGCATCGGATCAGACATCGAACCGCACTAGAACATGCCTGAAGCCAAGAGCAATCCAAGGCCAGATCCCGAGCACAAAAGTCGTTGCCAAGACATGTCGACGCGCGCCAAATCCATGTCGAGATCCCGAAGCCGAATCTTCGTCGTGCTGACGTCAAGCTGAGAGTAAACATTTAAATCATTTGTGTTTTATGAAAATTTATAAAAATGATAGTATTTGAAAAATTGGTATTTTCGAGTATTCTCAAAAAAATCTACCTTTTCAAGGAAATATTAAAAATTAATCATAAAATAATTATGAAATGATGTGTTCAAAAATTAATTTAATTTTATAAAATTAAAATTATTAAATTATTAAATTAATTATTAAATTAAAATACAAAATATAAGTAAAATGATGTTTTTATTGGAATGGTTTTTTTAAGTGATATAAATATAATTACATATAAATCAATAATTTAAATAATATTAAAATATTATTTCATATATAAAAATATTATAAAATGGTTTAATTTTATTTATTAGGATAAAATATACATCACTTTAAAAAAATTGTTATTTAAGAAAGAGCAATCCATATTAATTATTTATCCTCTAAATGTATGTAATTTTTTGTTGAGTAATATATTATTATTTACTAGGGGGTTTATTTTTCAAATAACACTCTTCATATTATTTATCTAATATGTATTGTAAAATTTTAGTTTGGTGTTGTGTGTGGAACAAGCTCTCAAGCATATTATTAAATTATATAAAAATGATTTCAAAAATCATAGGGTGGTACCTCCCATTGACATTAAATAAATTACATCCTCACAATTTTAATTATCACTTACTAGAGAAAATATATAAAATTTTTCTAAAATATATACATAACTTAATATATAATTTATAACTCGGAAAATATATCTTTTTTTAATAATAAGATTATCCCTAATATTGAGTTTTTTCTCCACCCAATTGAGCCAAGAGTCTATCTTTATTCAATATCATGATCCAAATTATATAATTTTACTCTAAAGGGTGATCATAATTATACTTGAATTGATAGACTATAATAGGTTTATATGAAACGTGATTTCCATTTTCTTGAAATTATTCTTTCCTCTAAGTAGAGAGAACCAATCATTTTCTAATAATCCCATTAAATTTATATAAGGTATGGTAATAATATTTTCAAAAGGAACATTCCCATAAAAAACTTGGGATACAATAATAATACAACTAGATGTTTTCTATGATAATAAAATATAAAATCATTGGGGTAGTGATTTGATGTTCTTAAAAACTTCCTAGATATACTAGAGTGGAAAAATAAAAATCCAATAAGACATTTAGAAATATTTGGTGGATTATTAGTGTACCCTGCACCACATAAGTATCACTATCCACTTTAATAGTATTCTTTGAATATACTTTCCCTTATTCTCTTTATTTAGGAGGTTATTGAGTTTTATAATCCTTTTTAAAACATGTATTAGGGTATTTATTTTCATAATTCTAAAACTCCTAACATTTTAAGACTTTTATATTCTTTACATTCATTTCATTGATTTTATTTGTTACCCCAACTCAATAGTCATTAAATATAAGTCCAATCCTTCCACAATTGAAAGATTTTATTATATGTTTGATACATTTTACATGGGGATTATTCCCACGTTATTGAAACTTAAGAAGTTTATTCATTCTGATTTTGTCTTTATCCCCAGATCATATATGGAACTTCCTTTATATCTTCATTAGTGAGTATGTGATATTGTTACAGGACCTATTATAAATCATAACTCGTGATATTTTGGTAATCATGACTATAATATTTTTAACACCAAATTTTATCCCATCTATTTTTTGATTGTGAGAATCACTAAATTGTCTATTTATATAATTTTTAACTCAGTAACTTAGGTAATTATCCATTACTTTATATAAAGTAATGTTGAGATATGAGGATAATTAAATTAATAATTATGGATGAAAAATTATAACCATATAATGAATAACTCATAAACTACATGTATAACCTAACTCAACAATCTCATGGTTTCTATATAGGTTATCCATAATCACATTATTATTAGTTTCTCTAATTTAAATATATTCAAATCTTAAAAATGATTCTAAAAGAGTGTGTGAATTACCAAATCATATCCACTAAGTGTGTCAATCTAGTTGTGTAGTCTTAGGCCCACTCCTTAGGAACTGAATGAAGATCGAGTTGATACCCAACCATTATTTTTATGGTGATCACCCCTAGGTGCGTCTATGACATATCCCAATACAATTACCAATATCCAAACAATAATTTAATTTATAGTAAGCCACACAATCTCTACATTATCAAAACTTTAGGATTTCATCCTATACTTAGACTCATCATTAAATTTTTCACCAAATATGTTTCATCATAATCGCTAAAAATAACTAAATTGATCCTCAAAAATAACTATGCATTTCTATGATAATAACTAAGGTGCCTCAAACTAAAAATAATGTATCTATTTCTAAAAAACTTTCTTTAAATAAAAAATTAAAAAAAATTATATAAACCAAGCTAAACATAAATTTATTTTACATCATTAACATAAGTTATACATTAAATCTCATAAATAGTTACACAATCCCAAGAATGAAAAGATTAGTTTCATTGAGGATCAACATATTAAGCAACTTGTTTTATAACACTTGTGAATATTTATCTAAAAAATCCACAATAAACTCCCATATAAATTTCTCATAATTTATACTCATATTTATAACCTACAAAAGAAAACATAATAGAGAGGTAAGATAAAATCCTTATTAAGGGAAAGCTTATAAACATTTGATGAAGGGATATATCATAAGAATACGAGAAAACATTATCATGGGAGAAATATCTTAATAAAAATAATATAGAATAATAAGAGTTGTCCATAAGGAAAATTATAATGACATGTATTATCACATGATAAAACATATTTCATGGAATAAGAGTGTTGAAACATGAGACAACAAATATGATACAAGGAAGTATAATATAATAATATAAAATAAGAAACCATAACCCAGTGGATCAATAATTTCTACCTAATTTCCATCACATTGTGGGCATGGGTTAATAACCTATGTACCCTCTTAGTCTTAGGATAACAAACCATAAAAAAACTTTGGAGTAGGATACTACCCATGTACCCTCTTGGTCTTGGGATACTACCCATGTACCATCATTAAACTCATGAGATATAAAACTTCAAAATATTCATTAGAGGGTGATATAAGATGTCACTCATCATTACTAATTTCCCATAAATTCATACGCTAATAGAAAATAAAACATTCATATTTCAAACAACACTTAATTAACCAATTTTAATGAGAAGGGTTTCATGAAAAATCCAATATATCACTTCATAATCTATCCATATAAATAAAGTGTATAGTGTTATTATAATATATCCCCTGTGTAACATAAGGAAGATTAAGGATGTTTAAATAGATAGAAAATAATTTTTCATTATCATTGTGTAAATTACATTGAAAAATAATATAAAATACCCCATTTCATTTTAAAATCACTAAAAATTAGGTTTACTTAGAAAAAACATATTTTAATAAATGTAAATTAAAATTTTCTGAAAATAATTTTCATGTTGGAAAAAGAATTTTTTTCTCATTGGGAAACCATAAAAATATATTTTAGAAAATATTTCTATTATTATTGTAAAATTATGAAGTTATGGGACAATTTGAAAAGTTTATTTTTCAAAAAGGTTAAGTGAAAAAAATGAAAAAATTTAATTTATATAAAAATAACCTTTAATAATAGATCCTTGAAAGTGGCATAAAGACTATCGAAAGTAAATATGGGGTGGAATATAAAACAACTAATTAGGGAAGTAAATCAATTTTAATATTTTAAAATACCATTATTGATATTTCATATCATAAATAGGGATAATAAAACATAATTTTGAAAATAAGATAAGGAAAATATTAAGGTTGCATGAGATAACACTTAATTAGGATTAAAAATATAAAGTATAAAATGTTCAAGAAAAGAAAAATATGGACATAAAAGAAAAATCATCATTAAATAGAATGAGAATTATTTTTAACAATGTCCCAATTTTATGGGTAATAAATTAATTAAGGATAATGGTTTAAAACAGTATAATTTTCCATAGAGAGAAAGATAATATACAATATAAAATCATATTGTTAAAGAAACCAATAATATAATTAATATGTTCAAGATGAAACATTTTAACTCAGTGAGAGGGTTTTGTGTTAACAAAAAACCCTTACATAATCGTTATCTTTAAAATTGAAAATCTATGAAGGGTATATCATGATACTGAATTTTAATTAATTTATATTTCATGAAGAATTATGAAAAAATAAATCATTGACCAATATATACACTACTAAAATGAAACAATTGGTGAATAATCATCATATCTCAATGAATCAAAATTGAAATGCAAAAAACCTTACCTTTAATCTAGCTTGGTTGAACATGTTATAATTACCTGTATAAAAATAAATATATTAATAACCATTTAAAAACCAAATTCATACCTAAAAGATTTTATAAACATCATTTACAATCATTTATTACCAATATATTATTTAGTTATATTTTATTTTCATTATCGGATGATATTATCTTTGATTATCTGTTTAGTACTATCTTAATAATGGTGGTGTTGATTCATGTTTACAAATTTAAGGTTTATCATTATAAGATCATCATAGGTACTATAATATATTTTTTATAGTGATTTATAAAATCTTATTTAATTTTATAATTATTTTAGTTATGATTCAAGATGATAAATTTGGCAATAATATTTTTTCTGTAATTTTAACTAATGAGGGGTGGTATCTTAATAACAGGTAAGATTTTAATTTTACAATTTTGGAACAAAAAATATATTTATTTATTATTTTAAAATATCAATAGTAATTATGCTTCTTTATTTATCTATAATATAAATTTATTTCATTGTTTATGTTGATGGTTAAATCAACCCGAATAAGAATATATTAAAATCAATGAGTGAGTATGGTTAAGAAAGTGATTATTTTAGAATAATATCATTATAAAAGTTTCATAATTATATCTTATATTTTTTATTAAATTTCCAAAATATATTATAAGAGATTCTGATACATAATTAAACACTATATTGAAAAATAAAATACATCATTTTTGTGAAGGTGGTAGCTCACACATATGCACGAGTGACACATTAATTATCCATAGATCAAAAGGAATATATAGAATGGTTAATAATTTAATAAAATGAATAATATTATAAATATTATATTAATAAATTAAATATAATTTTATATCTATCAGTTTAGTGGGGTGATGAAAATTAAATCACACCATTGATGGAAGCAGTGGGTCGCACATATACATAATGACATCTTTAATTTTTGAATGGTTTTGGAGGCAGGTAGAAAATGTATATTCTATTTATATAAAAAAAATTAATAATATTATTAATAATTACTTTATTATACTCTCATGAATAGAATAATTTTGAGTGGGTAGAAGAAGAAGAAAATTAATAGAGCTCGGTTGAGAACTTTACCTCTCTCGTTGGATGTAGTCCCTTTGGTAACACCTTATGACTCATTATCATGGTATTTTAGAAATAAAAAGGCTTCCAAAACATGGGGAGAGATTAGAGGATAAACTATATCAAACATTTTTATTATGTAATTATTTATAATGAGTTGATTAATAGGGTGTATGTGAGAACCTTTTATAGGTGAAGGGAATAACATTTTTTTAAATATAAGATCTTTATATAATGATATATCATGTTTCACATAAAATGTGGATAAAATGTAGAAAATAATGGAGTATTATATGGTTTATGTTCGATAATATATCAAATATTAATTTTAAGAAATAGTTTAAACATATTTTAAGTCTTTAACTCTTACATATTTTAATTTACAATTTTTGGTTTTTGCCGTTAAAATTAATTTTTACATAGGTAATTTAATTTTAATGACTAAAAATGAAATGGGGTATATTAAATAATTTGTAATTAATAATTAAAAATATTAAATCTATTTTATCAAATAAAATTTCAATGCATAATAAAAATTAATTTTAACATTATCACATGCGACACATAGAAACCCATTTAAAAAAGGTATATTTTTAAGCATAAAATTTATTTTTATGAAAAATTAAAAAAAAATTTGATATTTATGAAATTAATTGGATAACAATTTACCATATAATATTTATGTGTTTTTTAAAACAATCCAAAAACTGAATTCCACCTTATGAATGCTTAATTAAAAGAAATAGACCAAAAAAAGTTATTATTAGAGTAAAATATTACTTATGTTTTTAATGTATTAAATATGGGTTTTATAAACTAAAATTTTTATTTTTAAATGATTTATTTTAAATTATAAATATATATTGTGTATATGATTTGTTTTCATAAACATTTAAATTCTTTTTATATTATGAAATTGTCAAAAAAGTGACAATATTGGAAAAATTAGTATTTTCCACTATTCACCAAAAATTCAACATTTAAAAAAACAAAAAAAATCATCCTAATATAATAATGACATTATGAATTCAAAAAATAATAATTTCATTATGTAACTATAAAATTATAAAATTTATAAAAAAATAGATGAAAATATAAAATATAAAGAAAAACTATTTTTATTAAAATGATGTTTTAAGTGTTTTTAATATTATATAATATAAATTAATAATTTAAATAATGTTAATATATTAATTCATATATAATCATTTTATAAAATGGGTAAATTTAATTTACAAGGATAAAATATAAAATAATTAATGAAATTTTTTTTTGTGAAAGAACAATCCATATTAATTATTTATCCTTTGAATATATAATTTATCCTATAAATATATATTTTGTATATAATATTTTTCCATAAACATTGAAATCATTTTTATATTATAAAAATTTCATAAAGGTGACAGTATCGGAAAAATTAGTATTTTTATTATTCACCCAAAATTCAACATTTTAAAAAAAATATCCTAAGAAAATTATGACATCCTGAATTCAAAAATATGAATTTTATTATATAAATATAAAATTATAAAATTTATCTCAAAAATTAAATGAGAATATAAAATATAAAGAAAAATAATTTTTATTAGAATGGCATTTTAAGTGTTTTTAATATTTCATCATATAAATTTATAATTAAAATAATGTTAATATATTAATTCATATATAATAATATTATAAAAGGGGTGAATTTAATTTATTAGGATAAAATATAAAATAATTAATGAAATTGTTTTTTGAGAAATAATAATCTATATTAATTATTTATCTACTAAATATATACACTTTTTATTTGAGTATTATCTATTTATTTACATGAAGTTTTATTATTCTTATAATTTTATTAATAATATTCATTGAATATCACATAGAACATTTTAGTTCAGAATTTCATGAAAAGTAAGGTATCAAACATTTTATTAATTTAGATAAAAATATATTGTTAAAACTATGTGTGTTACAATGTTTATTACTATAGAAAGTTGATTATGAATTGTCTTTGTTATTGACTCCTTTTATATGATGAATGCATTATAATTAGTAATTTAATGGTTGGGACTGATATTAGATATCCCCTTGATACTTAAATAGGTCTCATGAGAATAATTATCTTTGGTATTTAGCATATGCCATAACTTTTATGTATGATGTATTAGCGCGCGAACTTGATAGTAAGATTATGATGTCTGAAATTATGCATTTTATAACTATGAAACTAATTATTGAAATACATGTGATTACTTATGTATCTATGTCATCCATGGATATATTATTCATTTATTGTATTAGTTATATGAAACATTTGATTATTGTTTATCTCAACCATATTATTCAAGCCTTGGTTATTCTATGAAATAATCTGCTATAAGATTTCCTTTATAAAGAATCTGATCTCACACTTTTATTTTATTTTTTCTTATCACCAAGGTTCTCATAAGTAAAATTTGAATGTTTTTAGGGATATAATATAAGTACCAATAATTTTATTATTTAAATTTTAAGTTTTATTTCATTTTTTTCAAATGTAATGTGAGATTCATGTATGTATCTAGTCTCTCAGTACCACAAAACTATTTAATCCCATTGGATGTGATATCATGTATCTTATGATAATGTAATATAATAATCAATGTCCTGGGATTTCTAGATTCAAGGGTGTTACATTTGGAATTAAAGAAAGTTTACTAAATAATTTAGGAAGTGGATTTAGGAAAACATATATTACAAGAACATAACCATATGACATACTCTTAGGATAATTGTATTTACAAGAAAACATTCTAAAAATTTTGTAAAGTATAAATTTTGGGGTTTATTATAAATAACACCCACATCTAAATAAAAAAATTTGATGTAATCTATAAAAAAAATTCTCCTAGAGGTAAAAACCCTGAAAATGTCGGTTGGGTATTAACCCTATCTTTACTCAATGCACAAAAAGTGGTCCTAACTACACACATGGTTTGATGCTCTCAAACGATATGCTTTGGTTAATTCGCACACTCATTATGAACCATTATGAATGATTTAAAAATATTTTTATGATTTGAGGATATTTCCAAAGACACTAATATTATTATTATAGGATCAGTTGTGCATAAATTTTCAATTTATATTATGTATTATGGAAGATTAATAATTATACAATATGATTTAAAATTCATAATTTTATGCTCAAATCTTGTGTATGGAATTATTTAGAAATTTATCATAGTGGAAGGAATGAAAATCATATCAAAAAACAATAACACATGTTGGGATTTCCATCATGATAAATTCAATGAGGCTAGTTCTAGAGTTGAGTGAATTATAACTGTATTGGGTTGTTAGACTCAAGAAATGACCAATAACCTAGCCCGTATGGAGAATCATACTAATTGAAAATATGGTTCAGCAATGTTGGACCACTACATGTGACAAAAAACACCATCATTTAATAGTAATACTATTCCATTAGTAGTTGAACAAAGGGTTAAGTCCTTTAATAATATAATTATTTCCTTATGAAGTAATGAAAGAGATAATTTTTCATGTTGGTTTATCATCTGATGGGATACGCTGATCAATGGCGGTAATTGATTCAAAACACTATTGAGAAAAAGTGATAAAGAGTATGAAATTGAAGTCTTTTAAGGATATATTCTTCAAAAAATACATTATTTACGAGAAAAAATATGATATGGAAATACAATTACTCAATATAAGAAAAAAGGAAGGGGGAATTTTAGTGAATATAAAGATAACTTTATAGGATTAGAAAATCATGCTATGGATTATTCATGTAATCCAATAAGTATAATTGATCTTTTATTTGGTTGGTTAAAGCCTAGTATTTAAATGAAATTATTCTCTCAAACATTTTCAACAAAAGATTATACAGTATTAATTTCCATCAAGATAAAAAATAATAATTATCCAATACAAGTGTTTTCAAAGGAAATCAAGAAAATAATGGGTTTGATAAGCACTATATGAAAAGAAATATAGGAAATGGTAAGAAGGGAAGGGTGGCATTTTAAATAATTAATTGTTATGTAAACACGATGGAACATTTTTTAAGATAATGTTAGTTTTTTTCATGTGTGGAGATAATGGTTATCAGGATTCTAAATATAAGGGAAAGAAAGAAGCCACTAATTTCTAATTCTTAAAATATAAGGATACAAATCTCTATTCAAATAAATTTCCTAAGAATCTAGGGAATTACCATCAGAAAAATACAAGGAAGAAATTTCAATCTTATAAAATCACTACTACAATAGTTGATTTCCCAAATGACATGATAACAGGTGCTTTGATCATAAAATCAATGTTATCTAACTATTTATTTTAATATTGATATATACAATATTTTTAACTTACATGTTTGATGATAAAATTAAATAATACCTTAACACTATGGGTAAATAATTTTAAATCAAGACACCTATTGGTAATATTATTACAACAAATACATATTGAAATGTCTATTTTTGGATACATAGATATTCCCTAGTGTATAGACTTGAATATAAAAACTATTATTAACATATACATAATCCTTGGAATTAATTTTCCTTCAAATTATATTTCAATAATTTATTATATAGAGAATGATATTATTTTTTATTAAGGGAGGAAATAATCCCTTATTTTTAAGGGAGATACATTTTTATCTAAATATTTTATGAATTCACCTCTAATATCTCAACTTAATGAAATTTTGGGAGTAAAAGAGGTGAAAAAACTATCCATGGATGAGAAAGACGTGTTAATGATAGAGTATGTTCCTATTGTATAGGAATGCATTGATGTATTTTTTTTAAACATACTAAAACATCTATATGAGTGTGAAGTTTTTTTTCCTTTTGAACTCATCCTAGATAAAAAACATATATCCAATTCTCCATATATAATCGAAACGTTATAATTGGTATTAATGAATAAAAAACTATAGTAGTTTTGCGATAATGGATTTACATTCCCAAGTGTTTCACCTCTAGTATCTCCTATCTTATTTATAAAAAAGAAGGATGGGTATATGAGGTTGTGCATCAATTATGAGGAGATAAATTCTATTAGTATAAAGAATAAGTATCTTTTTTCATGAATTGATGAATTATTTGATAAAATTCAAGGATATCAATACCTTTTCAAATATAAATCAAAATTTAGGTTTTCATTAGTTAAGAGTGAATAAGTATATCATATCAAAGATTAAATTTTGTACGAGGTATAGGAATGATGAGTTTCCAATAATACACTTTGGGTTAAATAATTCTTCAACTGTGTTTATGGAACTAATGGATATATTATTCAAAGAATATCTTGAATGATTTTTTTTTGGTATTTATTAATGATATATTGATATACTCTAAAACATATGAAAATAATGAGAATCAATTAAGTATTATTCCATAAACTTTTAGAGAAAGGGAGTTATATGGAAAATTTACTGTGTGTGAATTTTGGAATCAGGAATTTTCTATTCTTAGGCATATTGTCTCAAAGGATGGAATGTATTTTGATCCTTAAAAGATAAAGGTAGTAAAATAATGTCCCAAACCAACAAATAGGACTAAGATATGTATTTTCCTTGGTTTAAAAGGTTACTATCGGTGGTATTTTCAAAAAAATTACCAATTGACCAACCTGTTAATCAAGTTGACATGTAATGAGATCACATTCACATGGTAAATATAATTTAAAGAAATCTTAATATATAGTAATGCATCAAAGAAAATTCCAAGATGTATCCCTATAAAAAATAATATATTTATTTCTTATGCATCAAGTAAATTTAAAATCCATGAGAAAAATTTTCCAAATCAAGATCTTGGGTTGGAAGATTTAATATTTTTCTTGATGATATATATAAACTATATATATGGAGAATTATGTGACATATATATAGGCCATAAAATTTTAAAGCACATATTCTCTCATCAAGGGCTTAACATGAGGCAAATGAGATGATTGGAACTACTCAAGTACTATGATTTCATGGTACACTACCAACCCGAGAAGGAAAACAAGTTAGCTGATGCATTGAGTAAAAGGGACTATAACTTATAAACATGAAAAGGATTTACAAGGATCCTGTATTTATGGATTTAGTAATGTTGGATATGGTATTTTTTATAAAAGGGGAATCATTATTAATTTTCTATGAAATTTCTAAACCATAATTACTAGAAATTATAGATATGTCCCCGCCATTTGATAAGGATTTACAGGGTAATATAATTTTTTTGAGTAATGATAAATTAAAAGAATTCATCTATAGGGATATATTGTTGAATATTTAGAAGTAATTTTTTGTTCCATCCATACCAGAGATGAATAGGGAGCCACTAGATTGGGTAAATAGGTTAAATTTCTCTATATACCATGTTTGTAAAAATATGTATAAGGATTTAAAAGAAAACTTTTGGTGGGATGAAATGAAGTCAAAAATTGTGTATTATGTTTCTAGATGAATGGTGTGAAAAAAGGTAAAATCCAAAATAAAACATCATATGGTAGTCATTAAACCTTTTTCTATTCCAATATGGAAGTGGGTCAATGTTACAATGCACATTGGAACTTTAATTCTAAAAAAATCCTGAAATAATGATTTTAAATTGGTAATTTTTTATTTCCTTACCAAATATACACATTTCCTAAAAGTAATGGAACATTTACCCCTTGGGTACCTTATATGGATCTATATTAATGAATCAGTGATAATTTTCAATGCACATCTATCAATTGTATTTGATCATGACCCTTAGTTTAGATTTAAATTTTGGAGCAGTCTTTAGGAGGTTCTCAGCACTGAGATACATTTGAGAACCACCTATAAACTTAAAAATGATGGGAAATATGAAAGGACTATCGCATAATTAAAATGAATTATGGGAACATGATATCATGACTTTCAAATTATATGGGATACTTATCTACCTCTGGTGCAATTTTCCTACAATAATAGCTTCCATTAAAGCATCCATTTAGAAACATATAAAATATATATGGGAATAAATGTTGTACTCTAACTTTTTGTGAAGAATTTGGAGAAAGGAATCTATTAGGTTCATAACTTTTCATGGAGACAACTTTGAAAGTGAATAATATTCAATATCATATCAAAGAATTTCAATATAGACCAAAGAGATATGATAATAATCAGAGGAAAGACTTGTGATTTCAAGTTGGGGATTATTTCTTCTTTAAGGGGTCTTAATAGAAGGGAGATATAGGATTCAATAAAAATGGAGAGTTAAGCCCAAGGTACATTGGGCCTTTTGAAATTTTAGAGATATTTGGAGTTATGGATTACTGATTATCTAATCCACCCAACATCTCTTAAGTACATGATGTTTTCCATATTTCATTATTGGAAAAATACATTTTGGATCCAACACATGTGTACATATGTAAGTAAATATATTTTTAACATGACTTATCTTACAATGAATATCTTTTCTATAGTCTTGATACTAGAGAGAACGTGTTACAGAATCATATGACTAGACTGTTGTAAGTTATTTAGAGAAATAAAAAACTAGGGGTGGTAACATGATAGTCTGAAGAAAATATAAGGAAGTATTACCAACATTTTTGTAACAATTTACATGTATATTTAATTTTTAGGGCAAAATTATTTAATTGGGGGAAAATTTATACCCATGATCCAACTATTTTAGATAAACACTACATCATAAGACAATTACCTAAGGTGCATTATATTATTTTATCATTATAATAGAAATAGATCATTTTTATATTTAAAATTACAATTCATATATTTAAGAATTTTAATTTTATACAGTGTATAATAGACTTATATTTTAAAATAACACTATGTTTGATAATATATACAACATGAAAAAAATGAGCTAAAATTAACCATGAAATATTATTATTTAACTATGACCATTATAAACTATCCATTGAATTAGATAGAATGAATTTGATTTAACTAATTATGAAATATATATATATATATATATATATATATAAATTTCCTACTCAATTAAAATTTATTGATTAATTCTTAGGTAATAAGCACTCAATTTTTATGAAAGATATTTTAATCTTCAAAATATGTTTTCTTCAAAAATATGTTTTATAATTTCTTATGAGTGAATATTTTAATTAATTTCTAGAAAATTTTAAAAAATTATTTGATAAAAAAATATAATTTTTAAAATCAGTATACCAAAATTAGATGACATTGAATTTTTGGGATTTTTCTGAGAAAATTGATTATTTAGTGAATAGTGAAGAATATTTATTTTTAAAATACTGTCATTTATTTTCATTAAATAAATTAATTTATAAGTATAATTATATTATTGAATTATTATAAAGTAACATATAAAACATTTGATTTATAATAATTTAATTTTAATCCTTAAGTTTTATCATTTTTCTATACGTTATTTTTTATACTTAAAAATGCATTTTTCTAAAAAATGTTTTTCAATGAATTGTACAAATTTTTATTAGAATTAACTTATTAAACTTATGGAAAATAAATCTCGGAAAATAGGTACTATATTTTCAATCTGGAGGTTCAAATTTGGTTAATATTCCCCTTCTATTTTTAAGCATTATAAATAGTAATTGTACTAAAATGTATCACATTAATAAAGGTTAAATAGGGTAACTAAGTTTTAAAATAATTTTATAAGACATTAAAAATAAAACCAAAACATTAATTTTTTTATTTTATTAGATTAATTTTTCCATATCCATCAAAAAAATTAATATATGGCATTTTGGGGCCATTTGACCTTGGTAATGACATTTATATAATTTTAAGTAAATAAAATTACAAAATGTCATTCCCTTGATCTTAACATCATTTATATGTTAAAATAAGTATAAAATACGTCACTAATAAATATAAACACTTATTTTTAAAATAATTAATTTGTTTTTATCATGGTATTTTATTTATAATTTTTAGTGATTGAATTATTATCTTAAATTCTCATGCAATGCTGACATAGTATTTATTTAATTAATTGAAAAATTAAATAAATGAAATTAAAAATATTTAAAGTAATACATTTTGGGAGAATTATTATTTCCTATGAATTTTATAGATATTTATAACCAGATAAACATATTTTAAGGGATTATATTTAAATTTCAACATTTCTTGATGTTTTTAATTTAAAATTAAATGAATTGTGTCAAAATGAAATTAATGATATTTAATGAAATAATATTTTATAAAATTATTTAAAAATAATAAAAATTATCAACTGTGTACATGGTGATAATATATGGTGTAAAATTTTATCCCTTATAAATTTATGGGTGTTTTATCCTTTTATTATAACATTCTTGACCCTTAAATTATAGAAAACGTTAATATTGAGATAATTGTTAAAAGGGTTGATGAGGTGTTAAAACTAAAATATAAGGGATAAAAAAATAACCAAAACTTGTCCAAATTTCTTTTTATGAAATTACTTTTACTTATCCTAATCTTATATTCAAATTATATCAATTTTCATTTATTCAGACACGGTAAATATTTTTTATTAATTTAACGCTTTAATAAATTCTAAGAATGCCCCTCCCATCATTTATAATGGATACCCTCTCTCTCTATTTTCATTACACCATATTTAGAAACATGTATCAACCAAAAATTGACCATTTCTCTTATAATAATCCTAATCCATGTTAATGTTATTCTGTTATTTCTAAAAAACAAACCCTACGCCCCTTAAGAGGATATCTAAAGGAAGTCTATCGAAGAAGAGGTAGTCATCTTTACCGAAAATTTCAAATTTCTTTCTTCTTATAATTACTATAAATATGTGGTAAACATTATAAAATAATTAATCCAGAATCATAAATATACTTATATTCTATTTTTATTGTGAGGCATCCATTTTACTTCTCTTTTTCTTCCTACGGAAAGAAAAAACATCGCTTGTGTATACCTACGACTTATCATCTCCATGTAGCGGTAAAAATAATTTTTCATCACCATTTTACTTGTATAGTTATAAATACAGAAATAATGTTTATATAAATGATATTTATGAAATAATTATTATTATTTAATTTTAATATCATATCTACCTTTATACCTTCCAATTTTTTAAGAGAAGATAACATTGTTGACGTGTATGTTTGGACTACAATATCCTCAAAGTGATGTGATTCATTTTCCATATAATTTTTATATAGAAGGTAATAATGATAGATTTAATAAATATGTATGACATATATGTTATAATAAATATTCTTAAAAAGTGAACTATTATTTACCTTTTTTTGTTTAATCTGTCGAAAAGTGAAAACAACGCTCATGTGTACTTACTACATACCATTTCCATGATTAGTTTAATTTATTTTTTGACTCATGCATTTATATATGACTCTATATATATATATATATATATGTAATTAATAGATATAATATTTATATCTTGATTAATATTTTGTAGATTCTATAACCATAATCAAGGTGTGTAGATTGAAACTTCCATGGAAAAATGCATGAGAAAATAAAGTTGTTAATACCTTAAACAATGATAATAATGAATGATTATTAACGAGTGAGTGATAATATATTTTTAGAGGATATTATATTATATTATAAATATTATTATAGTTATGGATTAAATTTATAACATGTATAAAACCATTATACAGGAGGTGAAATAAAGTTTGAATAAGGGGAAATGTGAGTTAAGGGTTTCTTAACTCAATTTCTTTTTATTGTGTTATATCACATATTAATTGATAATATTATATGAAGATTATTTTTGAAAATAAAATTTATTGTTTTAGGTTTTAATTCCACTTATCTAATGTGAATTTACATTTTTTATACATAATCACTTCATTTATTAATTCTTACTTCAATGATATTATCTTTGTGAGGGGTTTTATAACTCAATTTCATTTCATTAGGTTACATTACTTCTTTACTATATATGTTATTCCATGACAACGTGTGTAATTACATTTGATTATTTTATGTTTTATTTCCACTTCTTTATATGGATTTTCATTTATTACACATAATCACTTTATTGGTTAATCCTCACTTCAATGGCATGATCTTTGTAAGGGATTTCATCTCAATATTCATCCCATTAAGACATATTTGGTATTATGCACCTATTTACAATTATATAGTGTATATATTTCCATTTTAGTTTATTTAACATGAATATATATTTATTCATGATGATTACTGATTCAATTCAAGTTACTCATTCAATGGGTAACAATTTAAAGGTTTCCAATAAGGTAGTAATTTTTTTACAATCTTAATATTTTAGGATTACTCTAATTATCATTAAAATAATATTATAATATACCCTTTATAAAACACATATATTTTTCTTATCCTTTGGATATTTAATGATTTTCTATGTTTTCTTACAACGTTTACTCTTTTTGGAAATTGAATCAAGAAAATAATCATTTAAATAAAAATCTGATATTATTTCTCTTTTGATCGATTATATTTTTCTTCCATGTCCATATTTTTAAAATTATTTTAAATAATTAGTTTTTATTGATAAAATTATTTATTAAAGACATTTTTTTTATCCTTGACTTTTTTTAAGGTTTGAAAATAATATTTCTAATGTTTTATGAAAGGTTCATTTTTCACTTTCTTTATAAAAGTCAAAAGGAAATATTTTTTAACATATATGGCATTACAAACTTTCCCTGCGTCATAATCGTTTTATACTCTTTAGGTTTTTCTAAAAAATTTAAATGTATTTTAAATGAAAAATATTTATGAAAACTTATTTTAAAATTTTCACCTTTATCTTAATATATTCTTTAAAATACATTTTTTTATAATGTAATCTAATTTTATATTGAATTTATGGTTATATCGCATCTCTTGTTTAATTTTTTTTCATTTAATTTCTCTTGAAAATTTTTCATTCTTGGGAGCATATTTCATTGGAAATTATTTTTCTACAAAATATACATACTCTTTATAACATGGATATGCTTATTTACTAAATTTTATATCATTTCTATATAAAGTGACCAACTCTGAAAGTTATCTATTTAATGGGGGAAATGTTGATATTTTATATTATTTACTCAATATGTACATTTTTTTATAAGTAATGTTGTTTATGAATTAAATTTACCATTAAATATATCAGGAATTCATTGTAAATGAAGTGATGAGTAGGGATCAGAATCATAAATCCCCTCAATACATTAATAGGTCTCATGAGAAAAACCAGTTGGCTATCCTTATTAAATAAGGTTTTAGTGTATGCCTACCCATATTTTAAATTTTCTTGGTGAAAGGTCGTGATGGTAAATATATAATAATTTATGTGATCATGATGTAAAATATTAATCATTTACTTCATTGAAAATTAATTTATTATTAATCGTGATATTACAGAATTGCTATTATCCATGGATGCAGTTTCATGCTCAAGTTTTTGATTAAATGGAATGTGTTTCCAGTTATTTTTATAGATACCCATTCCTTTTTAAATATATTATTACATGATTCATAAATATAAACATTCATTAATACAACAAAAGAATCATAAAGGCCTATCCATTTTTGAATACTCGGTTCTTAACATATAAATGGAAACTAAAACATGGGGCCTTTATTTTATTATCCATAGTGAGATTATAAAATCCATTCAAACTTATAAATATAAATTATATAACCCAAGTATTACATGAAAAAAGGGGCAAGCTAAAAATCCCATTAATGGAAAAAACATGATAATAAATAATAACATATGATTCAAAGGTATAACATGATATGACAAAAGAGAAGGTACATGAGTAATCAGATTGGAGAATAACATAAAGAGCATGGTATCATAAGATCATGGAAACATGTTAATGTTTCCATGACATAATATATGGAATATAAATAAGTCAAGGATAACTACCAAGATAACATCACATAGTAGACAGAGTCCCGTAATGGATTTGGTTCACTCCCAAATCCCATACTTGACATCTCGTGATACTAAAACATCACCCAACGCATTAAAGAGATATATAGTTATGGGCCCAAATATAATATTAATTTAATTTAAATAAATATTTTTCCAAATAAGGATATAAATTATAATGTATAAACATAATAATTTTCCATGTAAATAAATGGGTTGCATAATCTTGTCTCATAACATAATCAAAAGTGATTTATTAAAGAAGGTATTGGAGAAATGGTTATAAGGAATTTATTAACCCAATAAACGAAGGGAGAATAAGCTAGGTATACATGTGAGAGAAATATATACATAATTTATAAGTACTCTATAACTTTAAAGAGAGATAAATTGATTTAGATAGAGAATGGTCATAACCCAAAGAAAAGATTGGGTTAGAAAGATCCCTTACCTTGAGCCTGATTTGTCATGCGTACTCTTTATCTCCCTGAATAATAAACTTTAGTTAATTATTTACATTATTAATAATATTTTTTATGTTTATTATTCATTTTATTTTAATTTTTACCATTTCATATTCAATTACTTAACCAATTAATTTCACATTGTACGTTTTAATGAAAAATGACTCATATATACAAAATCACTTAGATAAGTTGACTAAGGTCAAAGATATTATTAATTAATCACCTCCAAAATGGTAACCATGATATAATTATTATTTTTATTAAATAATTATACTTTTTAAACCAAAAATGAATTATGGTTATGAAAAATTAACTACATTATAATCATGGAGATGGTAGGTCGGACACACGCATGAGTAACATTTCCCTTTTTCAAATATCGTGATGGAAAGAAGTTAACTATTATTATATCCTTCATAAGTGATAATTATATCATAAATATAATATCGTTTCTTTAAATACCCTTACACATACCATCCATGTGATGCATTAATAAAAACAAATCACATCTCTTCGTGAGGTGGTAGTCCTCCATATACACGAATGATATTAACATTTATTTAATGGGTGATAAGGTAAGAAAGTATATGATATAATTATTTTACATAATTATTAATATGTCATGAATATCATATATAAAAATAAAATTTATCCTTATTACATTCTATATAAATATTAAGTGAAAAAATAATCACACCGCTACTAGTGGTGGTATTTTTTTGTACACACAAACAACATTATCATATTTCCTACAGAATGGAAAGTAAGAAGGTATATGTGATATTATGATTCGAGAAGTATATTAAACAATTATTATAATATATATAATGTAAATACATCATTAGATCTATTCATGAGAAGTGGTGATCGAAAATTAATTACATCAATTGGCAAGGCGGTAGTCTATTGTACACACAATCAGTAACTTCATTTCCTATTTGAGGGATGAGGTGATATTTATAGTCCATTATCTTAACATAACAACATATCATTGTGTAACACCCTGAGATTTTTTAAATAGTAACATCATGATCGATAGTGTGTATGATACAAAACCCCAATCTTAGAAGATAATATAATATATTGAGACATTACGATAAATTTTATTTTAAATAATTTCATTCACTTTGATTGCATGTGATGCACACAACATTAGGTTTAAATGAAACATGATACTCTTAAAATATTATTATTTAAATATAAAAATTATAACCTAACTGTTAAGTTAGTGGGTATTAATAATAAAAAATTAATTATGAAAAATTTATGGCTTATAAATTTAAAAATTAAATTCAATGGTTATCTATTAATAAGAAAAAAAATAATTATTTGAAAGTTAAATAAATGCTTTCTAAAAAAATATATTTTTCTAAAGGTCAGTTTAGTCGTGCTTTGTGAAAATAATTTATAATTAATTTTTATCACTTTTGGTAAATTGATATGAAAAAACAAACTTAATTATTGAAATCAAAATATCTAAATTATCATAGGGTGAAATTTTTGGATTTTTCTGAAATGATTCATGTTTTAATGAATAGTGAAAAATACTGATTTTTAAAAAACAAATTCATTTTTTGGATTATTTACATAGTTAAATTATATTTTAAATTAATTTTAAAGTAAAATTAGTCCAATAATATTATAATTTAACTAATTTAGGTAATTGGAATCAATTTAATTTGATTTTTAAATCAAAACATTATTTACTTATGAGAATTTTCTATTTGAAAACCTAATTTTTCATTGCTTTTGCAGGAATAATTTTAAATTGAATTCATACAATTATATGAATTGAATTTGAAAAAATGGATTAAATATTTGGAATCAACATAATTTACATTATCTAATAAAATTAACTAAATTTTTTACCAAATTTAATAATGAAAATAGTAAAAATTAATTACTGCAGTTAAAATAAAAAATGGGTCTACCATGGGTTTAAACTAAGAATATAATGGTTAAAATAGATTAACAACTTGTCCAAATATTATGTATTTCAATATTTATACCTTATACAATCCTTAATTCTAACTTGAGTTTATTTGGAATCTCTTATCATGTGAATGAATTTATCATTTTCGATTCTTTTGGGAAATTTTAATGTAATTTCCAAGAGGGTTCATTTTCCACACTTATAAAAGGGAACTCTCTCCCCTCACTTATCCACACCCCTAAAGACCTTTTTCTCAACCAAAACTTGAAAAAAAAATCCCAAAAATATTTATACATAATTTAGATCTTTTTTTCCTCCCAAAAGACCATCCCTAGGGTCCTTAAGAGGAGATCTAAAGGAGGTTTCTCCTAGAGAAGGTAATTATATTGACAAAACTCTTTTATTTTAGTTCTTATTTATTCACCTTAAATTATGTATTAAAACTTATAATATAATAAAACTAGTATATAAAATATACTCATATGTTATTATTTTTATGGAATAATATTTATCCATCTCCACTTCCATCAAATGAGTTACAAAATCTTCATTCCTGTGTTAGAAGGACTACCACCTCGCGACGTGATGTCATTCATTTTCCATCACCACCTTTCAAGGATGTATGAAATGACTGTTGGATCGAATATGTAAATGTATATGTATATTATATGGAACAATACAAGAGGTGGGGTGAATTGTATGTTTAAAAACTTTGTGTTAAAACACTTAAGAGATTAGTTTATAAGATCTTAACTAATACAATTCAAACAACCACAATTGTATTGAATATAAAGGTATGATGTAATGTAATACTATTATAAAATAAAGTAATTGTATTCAAGATGAATACAATAATTAGAGTAATACAAGTTTGAGGGATTCTACCATAAAGCGTATAGAATATATTAATACAATATGTAATAGAATAATCGTAATTGAAGCAATTACAATTGAAAGTGTAATAAAGAAAGGAAACAATACAAATTCCCCTCTAATACAAACAGCAGCGGAAATGTAAAAGTATTACAATTATTTTGACCCAAAGAGAAGGGTTATCCTTTCACCTAGGATAAGAGGTTTGTCTTACCACCACCTTGGTAAGCCCTCGATAGGATGATCGGTTTGTCTGTCTGTCTATCCCCGGCACCACTCGATACGATGATCGGTTTGTCTGTTTGCCTATCCCCAGCAGCCCTCGATACGATGATCGGAACGTCTGTCTGCCTATCCCCGGCAGCCCTCGATTTTGTAGGTAATTGGAACCTCTTTCTTTCAATCCCTTGAAAACCCTCGATACAAAGATCGGTCGCACAAGGCACGAAGCATGAGAGAAGTCACAGCGTCTCTCTCTAGATCTTGATAGGAGAAAAGTATCAAAGTTATCTCAGTGTTTTGTTGTTTTCTTAGCTTCAAATGACCTTCTATTTATAGGCCTCAGGTTCCAACAGTCACATTTCCTCTATCGGTCATATTTATCTGAAAAACTTGGAGGGACTTGGACACCTGACATTATAACTGTCATATTGAAACAGAAAGAACGACATCTTTTTGATTAGTTTGTAACTAACTCAACGACATTGTATTGGTTAAAACAAAAGACATATGAAGATGATAAACAAGAGTACGATTAATATGAAACATGTGTCTTTGACTAAGTACCAAAACAAGCAAGTAAGGAAAGTATGAGTATTATAAGTATTACTAAATGTAATGTATTGATATGATAAAAAGTAAGATACACAAAAGTGAGTACGATTGACAGAGTCAGTATGATACGATTGACAGAGTCAGTATGATACGATTGACAGGGTCAGTACGATACGATTGACAGGGTCGGTATGATACGATTAACAGAGTCAGTATGATACAATTGAAAAGATAAAAGACATTTTTGATTTCCAAAACATGATAAAGAAGTAAAATGAGAACTTTTGACTCAACAACATCCCCCTTTTTGGAAAGCACAAAACACAAAGTGAATACAGCAAGAAATACTTATCTCCCCCTGAGTTATTGGAAAACTCTTCCGAATATGAATTTGAATACAACTAACTCCCCCTTAGGTGTATACTTTCATAAGGATTGTATTCACAGATTTTACTTGGTTTCGAAGTATTTGATTAAAACATTATCCCTTTGTAAAACATTCTCCCCCTTCATAAAACATTCTCCCCCTTTGTGATTTACAAAAATAATGGGGTAACCTTGAGTTTCATGAAATAGTTAGAAAAAATAAATACAGGACAAAATAAAGTATCATAAAAGTTATTACAAAACAGACAGGTTCCTTTAGAAAAGAAAAACAAATACAGCAGTCATTTGTTTTCTATTTCCTTTTCCTTCTTTATCAGCTCATGAAGAACAGCTTTCATCTTTTTTATTTCTTTCTTTTCTTCAGAAATTGAATCACCCTGAGATCTGAGAAGCTCTTGTTGGTCGGTAAAAATTTTATCTTGATTCTTGATAGTCTCCTCCTGGACTCTGATTACTTCCTCAAGGGTATCAATTCTGTCTTTCAAATTTTTTTATCTTTGGATAACACAGAATTTTGTTTCTTCAACAAAACTATTTCATCTTTGAAAGATGAAACCTTTGAGAATTAAGACTGAAAATCATTCATTCTCTCTTTCAATTCTTTTACTAAAGGAATATCGGATCCATGAGTTACCTGATTCAGTCTTTCAACAGTTTCTTTGTCAAGTTTATTGAAAGAAATCGCAAGATCATTTGAAAACATCCTTATATCTTCAATTGCTATCTCATGGTCATTCATTGAGATTTCAGTTTTATATGACCACTTGGTCATCCTGTTGCAAGCCTTCATTTGAGCAGTCGAAGTTTCAGATAAAACTTTCAAATCAGCTTCAACTGACAAAACATTCTTTCTCAATTCTCTTATAGAGCCAAATTTCTTTTTCGGATTGTCAGTAATGAAATCAATTTTCCCTTCTAGCCTGGGAAAGTATGGAATAGTCTTTTCAACCCTTCTTAAAACATGAACAATGTAATCACTTCTCTTGAGAGAAATTGTTTGTTCTAAATCAATATCTTCATTATACGAAAGCAGTTCATTTGATCGGCTTGAGTCAATAACTGGATGTTTTCCTTTTTATTTTTCTTTCTCACTTCTTTCTTCTTCTACTTTGTCACTAATGACAATAACTTTTTCAGTATGAGAAGATTGAGCACCTTGTTTTTCTTGAGGGGGTGTTTTATCTGGAGTTTCAGAAGTTTCAATAGGTTCTTGATCGGCATGAGGAAATTATTGAATACCTTCACTCTGCTTTTGAACCGATTCTTCTCTACTCTTTTTCGAAATCTGAAGGAATTCCAAAAGAAAATCTCCTTCCCCTTCTTCAACTTCCTCTATCTCTTCCATCATGTGTTTTCCTTTTTCTTTCTCTAGAAAACTTTGTACGATTGGTTCTTGATGTATTTCTTCCGTTAGTTGAGCACTAGCATCCTCAACCATTTTGAGTACTTTAGAGATATCAAAGTCTTGAGCCTTTCTTTTTAAAATAGACTTCTTTTTATTTTCATCTTGAAGGGTTTCTTCTACCCTTATTATTTCTGCAAAAGCTTCAGCTGGGTCAAGACCGTACTTTGGATCACCTTCCTTTCTCTGTTCTCTTTCTTTTCTCAACTTGTCCATAACCTCCTTACTGTACTTTGGTTTCTTCTTTGGCTTTGAACTGGTTTGTGGATCTTACTTTTTAGGAACACCAATAGAAGGATTATATTTGATAGGTATAGGTGTCGATTGATTGTGAGCTGATTCTACTTCTAAATGTTTTACAAAAAGTTTTGAATTTGGGTCAAAACAAACATTCAAATTCTTCAAAGTACTCTTACTAATCCAGGAGGGCTTCAAATCTATCAGATTTCCTTTCAAAAGAATATTACAAAACTTCATACTCTTGAGAATTAATTTTGTAAGAATGGATGGATACATAATCATTTGGGACTTAATTCCTCCTGACTTAACATTATTGATGGTTTCAAAACATATCCCATGAGATTTACTTTTTTCATATTTACAAGATAGTAAAGAATAAAAACATCAGAAACTTTCAGAGTTTCTCTATCTCCTTTCCTTGGGATAAGAAAAATCCTTTCATCCAAAG
The DNA here is from genome assembly GCA_963277665.1 of Viscum album. NCBI lineage: Eukaryota > Viridiplantae > Streptophyta > Magnoliopsida > Santalales > Viscaceae > Viscum > Viscum album. The sequence goes on from OY728126.1 coordinate 983,094,772, forward strand.
ATTCACAAATCTATTTTCCAGAGAAAGATGAGCTACTTTCCTCTTTTCTTCGTTTATAATAAATAGAGAATTTTTAGCATTCTCTTTGTTAAACATACCAACTTCCTCTGGTAGTTTATGAGATGGAAAGAAAGAGTCACCTTCTATCGAAACATTCATAAAATGAGCTTCTTGATTCACAGACATGGAAATCTTTCTATCGTACACAGCAAAGTTGATAGTCATGTTTTTATTAAATGATACAGTTTTATAAAACTAAGTGACTTTATCAAAAAGAACCGGATCTTGAGAGACTGGTTTTTCAACACATAAATGTTCTCATCCTTGAAACAAAATTATCCTTCTAATTATATAATCGTACGAATCAAAAAAGTCCCGAGAAACTAGCATTTCTCTGAAAAAAAATCTTTCTCTATAAAAGTATTTGAAGACATTTCGATGGGAGTATTAGCAGAGGACTGAGACATATAGGTGAATCCTGCTTGAAATATTGTACGATGACTTAAATAAGTGGAGCAGAGCTTCGCAACAAATCTTGAAAAACCGGTGTGGGATTGGGGAGGGGGTTCTATTTATAAACAGAAAAAGGGTGATCGTTGATCTTCTATAGTTGATATTAGAAGAAAACAAATCAACAGATAGGAAAAAATAGAATAAAAAATTTAAAAAAAGTGAAAAATTTGTACCTGCCGGAGATCGTAAGGTAATTGTTGGTTTATAAAGTATTGAAAGAAAAAACATAGGCGTACGAAGTAAAAGAATACTATCAATCATCATACCAATGGAAAAAAAATCGTTACCATTAACTAACGAGCCGATGGAAAACAATCTTGTTACCATGAATTGACTTGCCGATGGAAAAGAAATTCATTACCATGAACGGACATGCTGATGGAAAATAAATTCATTACCATGAATGAATGTGCTGATGGAAAAGAAATTCATTACCATGATCGGATGAACCGATGGAAAAGAAATTCATTACCATGATCGGACGAGATGATGGAAAATAAATTCATTAACATGAATGGACATGCCAATGGAAAATAAATTCATTACCATGATCGGACGAGCCGATAGAAAAGAAATTTATTACTATGATCGGATGAACTGATGGAAAAGAAATTCATTACCATGAACGGACGTGTCGATAGGAAGATTGGTAAATAATATACTAAAACTTTCAATACGATAAATAGAAAAAGTAAGTAATACGATAATACTCTTAATACGATAAAAAGATAGGAAAAAATTCATACCAGGAGAATAATTAATAATTAAAGATCTCAAGATAAAAAAGAAACACAGTAAGAAATTTTATCCCCCTTTCTAAGATGAGTTTGTTTAATGTAAGGAGAAATGTAAAACATGAAGTAGATATGAATGATTATTTTAATGTAATCATTCCTAGCTTCTGTTTTATAAACTCAAATCTATCGGAAGGTAATGGTTTTGTAAAGATGTCAGCAAGTTGTTCTTGTGTTCTGATGAATTGTAAAATGATACCACCTTTTTCTGTGTGATCCCTAAGAAAGTGATTCCTAACATCTATGTGTTTTGCAAGAGAGTGATGTGTTGGGTTATTACTAAGAGCTATGGTGCTAGTATTATCACAAAGAATTTGAGTTTTGGAAAAACTTAATCCATAGTCAGTGAGTGTGTGTTGCATCCACAACACTTGAGCATAACAACTTTCAGCTGCTACATATTCGGCTTCAGTAGTGGAAAGTGCTACTGAGTGTTGTTTCTTGCAGGACCAAGAAACCAGATAATCTCCTAATAAATGACTTGTTCCAGATGTACTTTTTCTATCCATTCTATAACCATTGAAGTCATCATCTGAAAAACTTTTTTTAAAAAAAATTATTTCCAGAAGAGTAAAACAGTCCTAAATCCATAGTGCATTTTAAATACTGAAAGATTCTCTTTATAGCTTTTAAATGAGACACTTTTGTATTAGATTGATATCTTGCACATAAGCATACATAAAACATCATGTCTGGTCGGCTAGCTGTCAAGTATATCAAACTTCCTATCATACCTCTAAAAATTGTTTGATCTACTGGTTTCCCAGTTTCATCAAGATCAAGTGTATTTGAGGTACCAATTGGAGTGTTAATACTTTTAGTATTTTCATATCCATACTTCTTAAGTAAATATTTAATATACTTATGTTGGGATATATATGTTCTTTCTGGTTTTTGGGAAATTTGAAAACCTAAAAAGAATGTTAACTCACCCATCATACTCATTTAAAACTCAGATTTCATTAAATTAGCAAAAGAATCAGTTAAAGATTTCTGAGTTGATCCAAATATTATGTCATCAACATAGATTTGAACAATCAAGACATTTTTATTTTACATTTTTGTAAAAAGGGTTGGATCTGATGTACCTTTCGTATAATTGTTTTGTAAAATAAATTATGTAAGTCTATCATACCATGATCTAGGGGCTTGTTTAAGACCATATAGGGATTTGGTAAGTTTATAAACATGGTTAGGATGTTTTGGGTCAAGAAAACCAGGAGGTTCTTCGACAAAAACTTATTCTTGAACAAAACCATTTAGAAAATCACATTTAACATCGATTTGAAATTGTTTGAATTTAAAGTATGCTGCAATGGCTAATAGAATTCGAATAGATTTAAGTCTAGCTACCAGAGCATATGTATCTTCATAGTCTATTCCCTCTTATTTATTATAGCCCTTAGCAACAAGTCTTTCTTTATTTCGTACAATGATTCCATTTTCATCATATTTGTTTCTGAAAACCCATTTTACACCAATTATAGTTGTTTCTTTAGGTCTTTCAACTAAAGTCCATACTTGATTCCTTTCAAATTCATTTAGTTCATATTGCATTTCTTTTATCCAATCTTCATCACCGAAGGAATCACTTGGACTTTTAGGTTCAAATTGGTAAAGAAAAGCAAGATGTTCTATTTCATTTCTTAAGGAATTTCTGGTCCTTACAGGTTGATTTACATCACCAATGATGTTATCACTGGGATGATTCCTAAGAAACAATTGATTTGGGTTTTGTAAAACCTGTTCATCAATATATGGTAGAAATTATTCTGTGGTAAATGTTTCAGAAGTATCTTCTTGAACATTTTCCTTATCAGAAGGATCTTCTATCAAAGGTTGATAATCATTTTTTGGAAACACATCTGAGGATGTAGGTTGGGATGATTTAAAAACAAAAGGTTCATTTTCATCAAATTTTACATGTACTGTTTCCTTAACAGTACAAGTGTTCTTATTGAAAACTCTATAAGCCTTAGAAGTTGCGGAGTAGCCTAGAAAGATTCCTTCAACAGATTTTGGTGCGAATTTTTGTAGACTATATTTTGTATTCATAATGAATACTTTGCACCCAACAACTTTGAAGTATGAAACTTTAGGTTTTCAGCTAGTCCATAACTCATAAGGTGTTTTATTAAGAAGTGGTCTAGTTAAAACGTGATTTATAGTATAGCAAGCAGTATTAACAGCTTCATCCCAAAAGTGCTTAGCAATTGAGTATTCACTCAACATGGTTTTAGTCATTTCCTAAAGAATATGATTTCTTCTTTCAACAACACCATTTTTCTGAGGAGTTATTGGAGCTAAGAAATTGTGAGTAATACCTTTCTTACTATAAAAATCTTCAAATTCAGAATTTTGAAATTCACCACCATGATCACTATGAATAGTAATCAATGGTATATTTTTCTCATATTTAACTTGGGCTCTAAAAGTTTTGAAATAGGAAAGGGCTTCATATTTCTTTGTTAGAAAATAGACCCATGTGAATCTAGTAAAGTCTTCAACTAAAACAAATACATAGTATTTGCCTCCAATGCTTCCAGTTTGTGAAGGAACAAAAAGATCCATATGCACTAGCTGTAATGCATTAGAAGTTGAAACATCATTAATTGATTTAAAGCTAGTTTTATGTTGCTTTCCAAATTGACAAGGATCGTAGACTTTTGAAGAATCATATCTAATATTCGGTAGTCCCTTTACAAGTCTTTTCTTTTAGAGTTTACAAAGGTTTCTTAGATTGCACTTTCCTAGTCTTCTATGCCATAGCCATGAATGTTCTTCTATTGCACTTAAGCAGGGTAAATTTTGGCTCATACGGTCTTCTAAGTTAATAGTGTATACATTCTCTTACCTATGGGCATATAGAATGAAATCATCCTTGGAATTGTGAACTAGACACTTATCATTTATAAAATTCACAAGGTAACCTTCATCACATAATTGACTTATGCTGATTAGATTTTGCCTAAGACCTTTAACAAACAAAACATTTGAGATAAGTATTTTTCCAAGAAAAACAATATTACCTATAACAACAATATTTCCTTCAGCATTATCTCCAAAGGTAACCTTTCCTCCTTTTGTTTTGATAATATTTTCAAAGAAATCTTTGTTTCCGGTCATGTGTTGAGAACAACCACTATCCATGTACCAAATATTCTTGTTGGTACACTTCTCATTTTCATGAAAAAGAAACAATTAGTTTTTCGGAATCCAAACTTGTTTGGATTCATAATGGTTAGATAATAGAATTTTAGGAATCCACATTTGTTTTACAAAATGAGCTTTATGAAATCCTAAAGATTGAGTTTTATTAAGAGAACACTATCTTTTCCAATGTCCACTACATTGGCACTTAGAACAAAAAGGGGTTTTTTTTGGAACAAAATAGTTATTACTGAAAACAGGTTTGGAATGAGTATAACCAAGTCCAGAATGATTTCTCAAAGGCTGGATTTGGGAATACATTTTGTCAAAATTTTCCTTGCCATGAGTAAAGTTTGACAAAAATTTCTTTAAAGATAAAATATCTGACTTTAGTTTTAAAACTATGTTTTTATCTTCTAAAACATTTGATTTTAAACTAGAGTTAGGCTCTAAAACATTTTTCTTAGAAATCAAATTTTATAGATCCTTAGAAAGTTTATCCTTATCAGATTTGACTTTCTCAATAGTTTTTAAAATACTTTCAAAATCAGAAGTTTTTGTATCAAGATAATTAGAAAGATCTGATACTTCTTTAGTTAAAACTGAAATTATAGAGTTTCCTTTATCAAGATTTTTCTTAAGTTTAGAATTTTCATTTTCAAGTAATTTAGAAAATCTAGATACTTCTTCAAAAGAAGGTAAAGTATCATCTTCTGATGATGAAGATTCATCATTTTAAGATTCATAATATTTATTATCAGTATAATTTGAATTTAAAGAGACATTTGTAATAGCTTCAGCATTTTGTACCTTACCCATGAGAAAATGATCTTCAATTGGTTATCTGGCTATAAGTCCAATATTCCTTTGTCTTGATTACTCATATTCTGAAGTATTATCTGATGAATCACTACCACTTGCACTCCGAGTATCATTTTCCTTCAAGACTTTCTTTTTATTATAATACTTTTTCTTATTTCTTTTAGAATGTTTCTCCTTTCTGTCTTTTCTCTTCAGTAAAGGACAATCAGGCCTTATGTATAACGACCCATACTTTACATACATTGTTAATACTTCAAAATTGAAGTACACTTATTAAAAAATATAACAAAACCATTAAAGGATCGTATAGGTATAGTGTCTTTAGAAACTTGGAAACATAAACAACTCATTCATAAATCATCTACGTTGTGTCCCATTTATTTCATCATATCTAGAGTCCCTTTTTGGCATAGCTTACTTAATAACCTTCTTCCTGACCTGGGGAAAGAAAACATATAAAAGGGTGATCTCAAATGCTCAGTAAGGGTAAACAAAAGAAATATCAATCACATCATATTCATAAGAACATAACATTTTTGAAATCTTAACCTGCAAAAGATATCATAATTTCATAACATGGGATAAATCATAGTAGTGAAATGTAATCCCAATAATCATAACTTAAACATGAAATTTTTTGGCATACACACATAATCATAGAGCATCATTTCTTAGTAGTCAAGACTCGTATCCAAGACTATCTTAGTGGAAAAAGTCCATTTCTGAACTGAGTTCACTCCTCGTTTCAGTCATGTTTCACTGAACCGGTTTAACCTACCGTTCCATCCATGTCTATATCATGAGATATAAATCTTTACCTAATTCATTGGAGGGATATATAGGTCTCACCCATCTCATAATGATACCATTCTTATGTGTTCCACAAAATCATAAATCATACATCATTGCATAACCCATGTAATAAAAATGGGATTCTTAAACATTGTGACATCATAAAACAATTCATATAAGATAAAGGAATTCATAAAAATAATTCCATCACAACATAATCAAATCAATGTAAAAATAGGGATAGAAACAGAACCCTATATTATCTTATATGGAAAATACTTTTGATAAAACACTTGAACTCCATTCTTGAGGAAAATATCCTTTCTACTTCAAAAACATTTTTCCTTTATTAACATGTCATAAAATTTTATACTAAAAGAAGTTGATTAAAAATAATCTTGAAAACTTGTAAAGGAAGCTTCTTGGAAATAATTTTTTAAAAATCCATTCATGCCATATATGTTAAAAAATCATTCTTCACGTACTTTGGTCGGAAAAGTCAAAAAGTACCTCGTATGAAAAATGAAAAAAGATTCCTTTCATATCTGTTACTAAAAACTCACCAAAGGGTAAAATTGGATTTAAACAATTGTAGGAGGATATAAATAATATTAAATATTTAGGAAACATGGATTTGGATGATAAATATTCCCCAGTAAATTCTTAAGTATAAACAATCTCGGATAAAAATGAGATTGTGAGATTTTCTCTTACCTTAGGTCTGATTCGCTTCGTAAGTATCATAACCTCCTGTATAATAATTTAAATAATGTTATTGACTCATTCTAGAATCATACTCATTGTTATGATATCATATTTGGTCATATTATTAGCTTCTTATTAGTAATATTTCATTGTTACTTATTATTCGGGTGTTTATTGCTTTTTGTTCTTATGCGTGTTTTGTCGAATAAATTATTATTCTTCTTTTTAGGTTATAGATACCTCATTTCCAGAATGGTATTATTGTAATATATATCATATTCATTCATTAAATTAATTTATATAATCATTATGCAATGAATATCATGTAGAACGAGTCGCATCACATCGTGGAGACGGTATTCCGTACGTACGCACAAGCGATGATATCGTTCCCATGATCGTGGAATTGTATTGGAGTGTATGTATACTATTTCAGAACAAATACAAATTTACAATAATCATATATAGTTATTTATTTTCACCATTATACCCATCCAAGTAAGGTGGTGGTGGAAAATAGATTACACCACGGCATGGAGACGGTATTCCGTACGTATGCACGCGCGGTGATTTCATTTTCCGTAGGATGGATAGATGGTGAAATAGGGTTGTTTCATACTTATAATAACATATCAGTATATGATTGATACTGATGTTATTACTTCATAATGAAACAACTAAAGAAGAAGAAGTGGAAGAAGAAATAAAGTTGAAAGAATCGGTAATGGACATTACCTCTTCTTTGAAGCGCCTCTTTGAGACCTCCTTTTAGGGAACTAAAATTGGTCTTTTAAGAAGACCAGGACCTCTAAGATGTTTCTAGGTAAGTGTAGAAGATAATTTGGAAGGGTTTTTCTGAGATTGAAGGCTCAATGTTGTGTGAGGAAGAGAGGGAGGAGGTTCCCTTTTATAAGGAAGGAGAGGGGCACCTTTGAAAAAACTAAAAATATTATTTTATTATAAAGTCATATTCGGTTTTTAATAGCTCCAAATTGATTTATTTTGAATATAAGGTGAGTATGGGTCAAAATAATCTCATAAAATAGAATTTATACAAGTTTAGGTTTCTATTTTAACTTTATCATTTAGATTTAACTTTAAGTTAAATAATTTTACTTTTACCGTTTCTTCTTGTTTTCTTACACTATAAGGTTAATAAACGTACTATAAGAAGCCAAAAAAACACCAAGTTGTTTATTATTATTATATATAACCTTATCTAAGTCATTTGGTTAAACCTTAGATTTTTAGGAATAAAATAACAATTAATAATATAATATTTGTTTTAAAAACTATTTTATGTCAATTTTGACACTATTTGGTAATTGATTTTTGTGAAAATCATAACAGAAATATTAGTTCGAAAAAAGTTAATTAAAGCAATAATAACATGTCATATTAACCTATAAAATTATTTTAATTAATAAAAAGTCTCAAATTACATTTATTTGGGTATTTATAACATCAATTATGTCAATATTTCATTAATAAGGTAATTACTGCATCATCATTGTGTCATAAATAAATTGAATTATTTAATGTCTAAAAATTAAAAATAAAATATCATTATGTAGGAAACCATTTTATATTTCTAATGAATATTTATAGTCGAATTTAACTTATGTATAACCCTATATTAAAAATTATTTAGTTATTAGACTTTGATTTTAACTATTTTAACCCCTCTTTAAATAAATTAATAATATATGTCCTAATCTAATCCAAGTGGGCCTAAATGGTCATATTTTATTCCTAAGGTTGTTTTTGGTCGAATTACACTTATACAATAGAATTATGACATGTTTTAGGGTAATAATAATATCATTTTTACCCTTAATTACCCTATTTACTTTTAACCGTGGTAAATAAAAGTAAAAAGTTACTATTCAACAAAAATTATTTTCATCTCATTGAACCACATTTTACTTACTGACATCAACTGTGTCTCTTGAATTTTTGAAATTCCATTCACAAAAGCGGTAAAATTAAGTTTTTTTTAAATTTTCAAATTCTCCTAGGAGGTGGGTAAAAGACGGTGAAAAGTTCAATAAAATTTTTATATATCTAAAATTATTATAAAATGACTCCAATGAATTGCATTGAACTGATATAGGTATTATGTATCAATTTTTACCTAAAATAAATTTAAATAAACTAACTAATTATTTAAATAAAAAGTCGGTTTTTAAATAGTATCCCAGTGTTTTCACTATTCATCAAAAATTAAAAGTTTTCAGAAAAATACCAAAATTTCACCCTAGGCTAATTTTGATATTCCGAATCAAAAAATGAATTCCATTTTGAAAAATAAAATTTACAAAATTTCAAAAGGTGGGTATTACTATTCATAACTACTAGTTTTAATAATATTTTAATATCATATCTTTGTTTAGTGAAACTCGGTATTGCGTACGACGCAAGCTATCGAGCAAGGTCGTGATTGCGTGTAAACCAAGGCAAGCTAGTGTTGTGTGTATTGAAAGATTCCTTTGATGATTTATATAAAATAAAAATATAATATTTCTTATAAAAATCTCTGGTGTTACATTCTACCCCCCTTAAAATGAATTTCGCCCTCGAAATTTGTCACTTTGTAACAAATAGATGTGGATACCTCTCCTTCATCATATCCTCAAGCTCCCATGTAGCTTCTTTTAATTGGTGTTTCCTCCATAAAACTTTCACCAAGAGAGTGGTCTTCTTCCGTAGGAATTTTTCCCTACGATCTATAATCTCTATCGGTTGTTCTTCATAAGAAAGATCTTGCTCCAGCGGTACAACTTCTGAGCTGAGTACATGTGAAGGATCAGGTATGTACTTTCTCATGAGAGATACTTGGAACACATCGTGAACTTGAGAGAGATTCGGTGGAAGCACCAATCGGTAAGCTACCTTCCCAACACGATCCAGTATTTTGAAAGGACCAATATACCTAGGGCTCAGCTTTCCCTTCTTTCCAAATCTCATTACACTCTTCCAAGGAGATATTCGTAAGAACACTTTATCACACACTTCAGACTCTAAGTCTTTTCTTCGGTTGTCGGCATAACGTTTTTGTCGACTCTGATCTGCTCTTATGTGTTGTTGAATAGATCGGACCTTTTCTGCCATCTCATCAACAAGATCAGGTCCTAATAGCTTTCTTTCCCCAACTTCATCCCATAAAGTTGGAGTCCTACATTTCTTTCCATAGATATCTTCATAAGGAGCCATCTGAATACTGGAGTGAAAGATATTATTATAAGAAAATTCCACCAAAGGTAGTTGTTGATCACAACCACCTTTGAAATCCATAGAGCAAGCTCTCAACATATCTTCTAGAGTTTGAATTGTCCTCTCAGACTGACCATCCGTCTAAGGATGATAAGCAGTGCTGAAACTCAACTCTGTATCCAGAGTATGCTGAAGACTTCGCCAGAACTTTGAGGTAAACCTTGGATCCCGATCAGATAAAATAGAAAGTGGTACTCCATGCAATCTTACCACTTCCTTTACATATATCCTGGAAAGCTGATCTAGAGAGAAATCCTCTTTAATAGAGATGAAGTGTGCAGACTTTGTAAGATGATCAAATATGACCCAGATAGCCTTATTTCCTTTGGATGTTTTAGAAAGTCCAGTGACAAAGTCCATAGTGATGTTTTCCCATTTCTATTTAGGTATGGGTAATGGTTGTAACATCCCCTTAGACTTCTGTCTCTCAGCTTTAACTTTCTGAAAAACCAAGCATCAAGAGACATATTTAGCAACATCTCTTTTCATGTCATCCCACCAAAAGTACTCTTTCAGATCCTTATACATCTTCGTGCTTCCAGGATGAATAGAGAATGAAGAACTATGAGCCTCATCCAGCAGCTCCTTTAATTCGGGGATGGGAGGAACACAAACCCGATTCCTGAACTTTATTATCCCATCACAATCAAGGCTGAATTCAGGAACATTTATCACCTTCTTTTGTAATTCTACATCTTCTTTCTGTGCCTCTTTAATCTTCACATATATAGATGGTTGAACATTCATTTGAGAAAGATACGATTTTTCCCCTTTTATTATAATTCCAAGATCCATCCTTTGTAAATCCATAAATATTGGATCTTTTGTGATCCTCATCATGGATAAGCTAGCATGGTCTTGTCGACTTAATGCATCTGCCACCTTGTTTTCTTTCCTAGGGTGGTAATTAATTGAGCAGTCATAATCCTTAATCAGCTTCAACCATCTTCTTTGGCGCATATTCAGCTCCTTTTTTGTGAAAATATACTTTAAACTTTTATGATCAGTATAAATGTCACACCTTTCTCCATAAAGATAATGCCTCGAAATCTTTAATGCAAATATTACCACAGCTAACTCCAAATCATGAGTTGGGTAATTTTTCTCATGGATTTTCAACTATTGTAAGGCATAAGATATCACCATATCATTTTGCATAAGAACACACCCCAATCCCTTCTTGGATGCATCACTGTAGATCACAAACCTTTCTCTGCTACAAGGCAGTGTGAGCACAGGTGCACTGGATAACCTTCTTTTCAACTCCTTGAAATTCTCTTCACATTCCTCTGTCCAAACAAACTTAACTTCTTTCTGAGTCAACTTGGTGAGTGGATTAGATAATCGTGAAAAATATTTCACAAAATGCCGATAATATCCAGCCAAACCAAGAAAACTTTGGATATTAGTTACTTTTGTTGGTCTTGACCATCTTTCTATAACCTTTGTTTTTGCTGGATCCACAGATATCCCCTCTTTTGAGATTATGTGACCCAAAAATGCAACTTTTTGAAGCCAAAATTCACACTTGGTAAATTTGGCATAAAGATTCTCCTTTATCAGGGTCTCCAATACAATTCTCAAGTGATCTTCATGTTCTTCCTTGCTCTTTGAATAGACAAGAATATCGTCTATAAAGACTACCACAAACTGATCAAGATAGTCTCTAAAGACTCTATTCATTAGATCCATGAAGATAGCCGGGGCATTAGTAAGACCAAATGGAATCACTATAAATTCATAGTGTCCATACCTTGTACGGAAAGCTATCTTTGGTATATCCTCCCTTTTTACCCTTAATTTATGATACCCTGAACAAAGATCAATCTTGGAAAAGTATTGAGCTCCGTGTAGTTGGTCAAATAAGTCATCAATGCGCGGGAGAGGATATTTGTTCTTGATAGTGATCTTGTTAAGTTCTCGATAATCAATGCAGAGTCTCATTGATCCATCTTTCTTCTTAACAAACAGAACAGGTGCTCCCCAAGGTGACGCACTAGGGCGTATGAATCCCTTATCAAGATTCTCTTACAGTTGCTTCTTCAATTCCTGCAACTCAATTGGGGAAATTCTATAAGGTGTCTTTGAAATAGGCAAAGCACCCGGTACGAGTTTGATTGAATACTCAACTTCACGATTTGGTAGAAGACCCGGAAATTCCTCGGGAAAGACATCGTTAAACTCTCATACAATGGGAATATTCTTAATCGTGAGTTTCTCTCCAACCATTTGAGATAAATAACCTTCATTTAGTGGAATCAAGACCCATAAGACGGAAGAAATTTCCACTGGAAGGTTATGTTCATCCTTGCATCGATAGACGATCATAGATTGATATAGAATATGAAATGTTACTTCCCTTCTTTGGAAATTGATATGAGCTCCATATAGAGAAATCCAATCCATGTCAATAATCACATCAAATTCCACTATAGGAAGGATCACAAGATTTGCAGGAAGCACTTTCCCACAAACTTCAATCAGAGAAGAATTATAAACTTTTGATGCGACTGTTGTGCCATTAAGGGTTGTCACAGCTAACTCAACATCTAATTGTTGAGGTAATACGGCGATACCCTTAGAAAATTCATCAGAAATAAAAGAGTGGGTGGATCCAGAATCAAATAAAACATTTGATACTTTAGAGTGGATGGTAAGTGTATCTTTCACCACTTTTTTATCTTACTCCACATCGCTGATAGAAATTGCATGTGACTTTCCTTTGTCTTTAGCCTTAAGAGTTTGTTGATATCGATCATCATCAACGACCCTTGGATTAGGGCATTGATTGTCATAATGAACCATTTCCTTGCACTTGTAACATTGAAGTGTAGGAGGTGCACTATGTGTAGCCTTTTCATTGTTCGCATCACTAGACATATTCTTCCCATCATTACGGCATTCAAATGCCCGATGACCTTCCTTTCCACATTTAAAACATTTACTTGTCCCTTTAAGACAACTCCCTCCATGTTTCTTTCCAGACTTTGAGCATAAGGGAAAACTCATCTTCTTTTCAGTGTACCCTTTAGATTTTCCTTTGAATTCCATTTTCCTCTTCTTATCAAACCCATATGACTAATGGGTTACTCCAATCTCCATCTCAACTTTGAGAGCACATCGAACGATCTCCTCATAGCTATTGAAGTCCCTTATGTCTAATGCCCTTCGAAGACTTAGTTTTAAGCCACTAAAGAATCGATCGATCTTACTCTCAGGTTGGATAATAATACCAGAAGCGTACCTTGCAAGTCTTGTAAAATTTGCTTCATAGGTACCAATAGATTCATCATCATTTTTCTTCAGTTCAAGAAACTACTTTCCATCTTTGTTCGAAGAATACAAGGGAAGTACTTATTGAAAAATAAGTTCTTGAACTCGTCCCATTCCATGGACTCAATTTCATCCCTTTGCCTCGTATTCTTAATAAGATTCCACCATTGATCAGCATCACCTTCCAAACGATATACTGCTAAGATGACTTTATCATGTTCAGAACATTGAAGAACTAAAAATATCTTTTCAGTGGTACTGGTCCATTGTTCAGCCACTAATGTATCAGAAGACCCACTAAATGAAGGTGGACGCTGCCTCATGAAGGATTCAACAAAATGTTGCTCCTTCCTTTGCTCGTTTGGAAGTCCTGCATGATTCATAGCTTGAGAAAGTTGTGTGAGCATGGCTACAAGATTTTTCATTCCATATCCAATAACGTTTGGTTGCTCAGGGGGACAATCATTGCATTGCCCATCGCATTCCGCATTAACACGGGATAAATCATAGTAGTGAAATGTAATCCCAATAATCATAACTTAAAACATGAAATTTTGTGTCATACACACATAATCATAGAGAATCATTTCTTAGTAGTCAAGACTCATATCCAAGACTATCTTAGCGGACAAAGTCCATTTCTGAACCAAGTTCACTCCTCGATTCAGTCCAGTTTCACTGAATCGGTTTAACCTGCCATTCCAGCCATGTCTATCTCATGAGATATAAATCTTTACCCAATGCATTGGAGGGAGATATAGGTCCCACCCATCTCATAATGATATCATTCTTATGTGTGCCACAAAATCATAAATCATACATCATTGCATAACCCATGTAATTAAAATGGGATTCTTAAACATTGTGACATCATAAAACAATTCATATAAGATAAAGGAATTAATAAAAATAAGTCCATCACAACAAAATAAAATCAATGTAATAATAGGGATAGAAACATAACCCTATATTATCTAATATGGAAAATACTTTTGATAAAACACTTGAACTCCATTCTTGAGGAAAATATCCTTTCTACTTCAAATTTTTTTTTCCTTTCTTAACATGTCATACAATTTTAAACTAAAAGAAGTTGATTAAAAATAAACTTGAAAACTTGTAAAGGAATCTTCTTGGAAATAATGTTTTAAAAATCCATTCATGTCGTATAAGTTAAAAAAATCATTCTTCACGTACTTTGGCTAGAAAAGTCAAAAAGTACCTCGTATGAAAAACGACAAAAGATTACTTTCATATCTTTTACTAAAAACTCACCGAAGGGTAAAATTGGATTTAAAAAATTGTAGGAGGATATAAATAATATTACATATTGAGGAAACATGTATGGTGATGATAAATATTCCCCAGTAAATTCTGAAGTATAAACAATCTCGGATAAAAATGAGATTGCGATATTTTCCCTTACCTTAGGTCTGATTTGCTTCGTAAGTGTCCGAACCTCCTGTATAATGATTTAAATAATGTTATTTACTTATTCCAGAATCATACACATTGCTTTGATATCATATTTGGTCATATTCTTAGCTTCTTATTAGTAATATTTCATTGTTACTTGTTATTCGGGTGTTTATTACTTTTTGTTCTTATGCGTGTTTTGTCGAATAAATTCTTATTCTTCTTTTTAGGTTATAGATACCTCATTCACATAATGGTATTAGTGTAATATATATCATATTCATTCATTCAATTAATTTATATAATCATTATTCAATGAAGATCATGTAGAACGAGTCGCATCACATCGTGGAGACGGTATTCCGTACGTACGCACGAGCGATGATATCGTTGTCATGATCGTGGAATTGTATTGGAGTGTATGTATACTATTTCAGAATCAATACCACTTTACAATAATCATATATAGTTATTTATTTTCACCATTATACTCATCCAAGTAAGGTGGTGGTGGAAAATAGATTACACCACGGCGTGGAGACGGTATTTCGTACGTACGCACGCGCAGTGATTTCGTTTTTCGTAGGATGGATAGATGGTGAAATAGGGTTGTTTCATACTTATAATAACATATTAGTATATTAGTGACACTTATGTTATTACTTCATAATTAAACAACTAAAGAATAATAAGTGGAAGAAGAAATAAAGTTGAAAGAATCGGTAACGGATATTACCTCTTCTTTGAAGCACCTCTTTGAGACCTCCTTTTAGGGCACTAAAATTGGTCTTTGAAGAAGACCAGGACCTATAGGATGTTTCTATGGAAGTGGATAAGAGAATTTGGCAGGTTTTTTTTTGATCTTGAAGGCTCAAAGTGGTGTGATGAAGAGAGGGAGGAGGTGCCCTTTTGTAAGGAAGAATATGGGTACCTTTGGAAAAATTAAAAATATTATTTTATTATAAAGTCATATTCAGTTTTTAATAGCTCCAAATTGATTTATTTATAAGATAAGGTGGGGATGGGTCGAAATCCTCTCATCCAATAGAATTTAGACAAGTTTAGGTTTCTATTTTAACCTTATAATTTATATTTAACTTTAAGTTAAATAATTTTACTTTTACCGTGTCTTCTTGTTTTCTTACACTATAAGGTTAATAAAAGTACTATAACATGATAAACAAACCCCAAGTTGTTTATTATTAATATATATAACCTTATATAAGTCATTTTCTCTAACCGTAGATTTTTACGAATAAAATAACAATTAATAATATAATATTTGTTTTAAAAACTATTTTATGTCAATTTTGACACTATTTGGTAATTGATTTTTGTGAAAATTATAACAGAAGTATTAGTTCGAAAAAAGTTAATTAAATCAATAATAACATGTAATATTAACCTAGAAAATTATTTTAATTCATAAAAAGTCTCAAATTACATTTCTTTGGGTATTTATAACATCAATTATGTCAATATTTCATTAATAAGATAATTACTGCATCATCATTGTGTCATATATAAATTAAATTATTTAATGTCTAAAAATTAAAAATAAAATATAATTATGTAGAAAATCTTTTTATCATTCTAATGAATATTTATATTAGAATTTATCTTATGTATAACCCTATATTAAAAATTATTTAGTTATTACACTTTGATTTTAACTATTTTAACCCTTCTTTAAATAAATTAATAATAAATGTCCTAATCTAATACAAGTGGGCCTAAATGGTCATATTTTATTCCTAATGTTTTTTTTGGTCGAATTACACTTATCCAATAGAATTATAACAAGTGTTAGGGTAATAATAATATCATTTTTACCCTTAATTACCCTATTTACTTTTAACCGTGGTAAATAAAAGTAAAAAATTACTATTCACCAAAAATTATTTTCATCTCATTGAACCACATTTTACTTACTTACATCAACTGTGTCTCTAGGATTTTTTAAATTCCATTCACAAAAGCGGTAAAATTAAGTTTTATGTAAATTTGCAAATTCTCCTAAGAGGTGGGTAAAAGACGGTGAAAAGTTCAATAAAATTTTTATATATCTAAAATTATTATAAAATGACTCCAATGAATTGAATTGAACTTATATAGGTATTATGTATCAATTTTGACCTAAAATAAATTTAAATAAAATAAATAATTATTTAAATAAAAATTCGGTTTTTAAATAGTAACCCAGTGTTTTCACTATTCATCAAAAATTGAAAGTTTTCAGAAAAATACCAAAATTTCACCCTAGGCTAATTTCGATATTCCAAATCCAAAAATGAAGTCCATTTTAAAAAATAAAATTTAAAAAATTTCAAAAAGTGGGTATTACTATTCATAACGGCTAGTTTTAATAATATTTTAATAGCATATCGTTGTTTAGTGAAACTCGGTATTGCGTACGACACAAGCTATCGAGGAAGGTCGTGATTGCATGTAAAGCAAGCCAAGCTAGTGTTGTGTGTATTGAAAGATTCCTTTGATGATTTATATAAAATAAAAACAAAATATTTCTTATAAAAAGTCTCGGGTGTTAAATTTTGTGTCCTACTTTCTTACATTCATAACAAGTTACCTCTGAAACTTTCTTATCCTTCCTATCTTTCTTTTTGAATATATATTGGAAATCTTTATTTCCAAAAAATTTGTTCATCCTTCAAGCAAGATTGGCTAACTCATTATCCGAGTGATTATTGTCACTTGATTATGATATAACAACTTTCTTGGATTTGGATCTTGTTATCCTTTCAGGTGTTTTACCTTTAGATGTAAAGGCTATGCTACCATTTCCATTCTTCTTCTTCTTGAAATCAGCATCTCTCTTCATTCTTGTCTCATGCTGTAAAAGAGTTCCAAATAGTTCATCAAGAGTAATCTGAGAAACTTTTCTATTTTCATCAATAGCTGTCCTTTTTGACTCCCATTAATTTGGCATTATATCAATAATCTTATCTACAAGAGCTTCATCATCAAGACCTTTTTCCCCCATAGATTGTAAGCTGTTGACAATTGTCATAAATCTTTGTTGCACTTTACATACTAGCTCTCCATACGGAAAAATAAATCCATGATACTCTGCTCAAAGAATTTCTCTTCTTGTTTCTATAACTTGGATGTACCAAAATGTGTGACTTCTAATTTCTTCCAAATATAGTTGGCTGCTTCACAAGAAGATATCTGGCTGTATATATTCCTGGTCATAGAGCATAAAAAAGTATTGCATACCTTGTAATTCAGTTGATATTCTTGCTTTTCTTGGTTAGTGAAAGTACTAACTTCTCTATCAAGAATTTTTTAACCCCCAGTAAGCATAATAAAATTGTCTACACCAGTATTGATGACAAACTTCTTCATTCGATCTCTCATGTACTCATAATCATTCCCATCAAAGAGAGGTGGTCTAGAAGGATTTAGGTTTTCAATTGACCCAAGATTTATTCCTTCCATCTAATAAAACAAAATCTTTTCCACTCCACACGTTAGTGTAGTAAATAATTGAAACAGTAATATAAAAGAATGAAAGCTTGTAGTTTAAATCAGTGTAAACCTCCTCTGATACCAATTGTTGGATTAAATATGTAAATGTATATGTATATTAGATGGAACAATACAAGAGGGGGGTGAATTGTTTGTTAAAAAACTTTCTATTAAAACACTTAAGATATTAGTTTAAAATATCTTAAACTAATACAATTCAAACAACCACAATTGTATTGAATATAAAGGTATGATGTAATGTAATGCTATTAGAAAAGTAAAGTAATTGTATTCAAGATGAATACAATAATCAGAGTAATACAATTTTGAGGGATTCTACCATAATGCGTATAGAATCTATTAATAAAATATGTAATAAAATAATCGTAATTGAAGCAATTACAATTGAAAGTGTAATAAAGAAAGGAAACAATACAAATTACTCTCTAATACAAAGAGCAGCGAAAATGTAAAAGTATTACAATTATTTTGACCCAAAGAGAAGGGTTATCCTTTCACCTAGGATAAGAGGTCTGTCTTACCACCACCTTGGTAAGCCCTTGATACGATGATCAGTTTGTCTGCATGCCTATCCTCGGTAGCCCTCGATACGATGATCAGAACGTCTGTCTGCCTATCCCCAGCAGCCCTCGATTTTGTTGGTAATCGGCACCTCTTTCTTTCAATCCCTTGAAAGCCATCGATATGAAAATCGATCGCACAAGGCACAAAGCATGAGAGAAGTCACATCGTCTCTCTCTAGATCTTGATAGAAGAAAAGTATCACAGCGCGTTGTTGTTTTCTCAGCTTCAAATGACCTCCTATTTATAGGCCTCAGGTTCCAATGGTCACATTTCCTCCAACGGTCATATTTCTCCGAAAAACTCGGAGGGACTTGGACACCTGGCATTATAACGGTCATATTGAAACAGAAAGCACAACATCATTTTGATTAGTTTATAACTAACTCAACGACATCATATTGGTTAAAACAAAAGACATATAAAGATGATAAACAAGAGTAAGATTAATATGAAACATGTGTTTTTGATTAAGTACCAAAACAAGCAAGTAATGAAAGTATGAGTATTATAAGTATTACTAAATGTAATGTATTGATATGATACAAAGTAAGATACACAAAAGTGAGTATGATTGACAGAGTCAGTACGATATGATTGACAGAGTCAGTATGATACGACTGATAGGGTCAGTACGATACGATTGACAGGGTCGGTACGATATGATTGATAGAGTCAGTACGATACGATTGACAAGATAAAAGACATTTGTGATTTCCAAAACATGATATAGAAGTCAAAGGAGAACTTTTGACTCAACAATGATGAATTAAAAAAAATTATACAATATTTATGATATTATTATAATTTTTTAATCTTAATATTATATATAAATTGTTATGTTCCATTCTATTTCAAATACAATAATGTTGCTCATGTGTACAGCGGACTACTGCCTCGTGAAGCGATGTGATTCATTTTTCACTCATGCTTTACATAGAATGTAATAAAGATAAAATTAATTAATATATGTGATATATATGATATTATATTCATTTTTTTAAAATTAACATATAAACCACTTCCTTACCCTTGCACTCGTTAAGGGAATGATATTGTCACTCGTTCATACATACGACCTATAATCTCCATGAAGCAATGCGATTAATTTTAAATGTAAAAAATTCATAATTGGTTATAAAATTTTATTTAATGAGTAAATATGATATTTATAAAATTATTATCATTATTTAAATTATATATATACCCTTACCAAAAACATGAACTTTCATGACAAAACGCGCACGGGAAAACAATGTAATTAACAACCGAAATAATGAAAATAATGAAAATTTATTAACAAACGAGTGGAAAATGTTATAATAGGATAATATATGATATTATAAATATTATTTGGTTTCTTTTATATATTAATAACATACTTAAATTTATTAAATAGTAGACACGGACACGTATGAAGGAAATCAAACCTGATGTAAGGGTTTTTTGTCTCACTTTTACTACCGTGAGACAAACACCATTATCACCACTTATTTATTTTTTTCATGTTTAAAATACACATTTAATATGTTATATCATGAATTAATTTATATTCATGGTTTTTTAATTTTCATTTGAATTTATTTCTTTCATGGGGCTTATGATTGAGAATTTACCAAAGTGATAAGGGTTTAATTCGCAATCTCATCATTATTAAATATTATTTATGTTTAAGTTTTCCTTGGGGGAGTTTTTTTATATTTATTTATTAAAATAATTATATTTTTCCCTTATATTTATTCATGAAATTTTTCAATTAATAGTACCATTTTTTCACTCTTTGGTACTTAAAATGACTGAGAAAATTTTTTTAAGGAAATTTTACTTTATTTTTCTCTTTAGTTAAAATTATTTTTTCCTTAAAACCCATTTTTTTTAAAAAAATCAAAATTTTTTTTATCATTTTAAAAATAATTTAATAAATACATATTTACCCATTTTTACATTTTAAAAAAATGGAAGGAATCTTCTTGTTGTTTTCAAAACAAGGATCAATTTGCTTTTACTGAAAATTTGAAAGGAAACTTTTTCTTTAATATGTATGGAATCAATGTAATTTTCCACCATCATGAACACTAAATGTTTTAAAAAAAATAAAATCCTTCAAGGTTATTTTCAATGAAAATTATTTTCAAAGTTTTTTGTGAACATTTTGTTTTAAAGGACAATTTTTAAAATGAAAAGGTCATTTTCCTTGAATATGTTTTTAAAGATATTTTATGGTGTTTATATTAATAAATGAAATATAACCTCTATTTTACATATTATCTTATAAGGGTATGTTATATTGATACAATCCTTATTATTTCTATGGATGGTTTATGATCATTTTGACTGGGGTTGTAGAATTTTATTATAATTAACCATTTTACTCTAGATGGCTTATGATTATATTTATTGATTAGGGTAATTATTAAAATTTAATATGTTAGTTTTTTAAAACAAATTTTTATGTTAATTTTGTTTCACCCCTTTCATATGAAGAATTCATCAGACTTAGTAAGTTATATATGAGGACTACTATATCCCCTTAATGCATTGGCAGGTCTCATGAGACAAACTAGATTGGGTTTTGGGTGGGGCCTTACCATTTTTTTATATGTCTTGGAACAAGGCCAATATAATATTTTTTATATGTTCATAATTATTAATTACATCATTATGAATTCATTTATTGATATTCCATGTTATTATTCAATTATTTATAATATCCATGGTTATGTTTTCAAGCTCATGTGATTATTTATATGGAATTATTTGATCGCCATTTATTTCTGTCATATTATGACCAATTTATTGATTAAATGGAATATGTTTCAGTTATTTACCATTCTATATTAATTATGCCTTAATTATTTGTATAATTTTCTATAAAATTATCCATACTGAGCATTCAAGATCACCCCGTTCTTATTTTTTATTTTTCCAAGGATACTAGAAAGTTCTTTATGATAGATATGTAGGAATATTCTAATGGGAATAATGGTGTTATCAAAGAAAATAATTTGTGTATTTTATGATTTCAATTGTAATGATAGTTTAAAGTATGTATATATTTTAAAAATACTATTAAAATATTTGGTACTCTAATATGTTATTATTTATATCTTATGCCAATGTAATAAATTATACACCGGCACCAGGTTATTGGGGTCGGGGTGTCTATAGGTTCTATCAAATAATGTTTAGTAGAAACCTTAGGAAATAGATTTAGAAAAACATATATTGGGGAACATGAACCTATGATAAACTTTCAGGATATATATATAAGCACATCCTAATGTTTTGGTAGGGAATAGATTATAAGGTTTTTCATAGAAAATGCATCCCTAGATGGATACTACAAGTAGATGTGGTTCAGGGAGAGATGTTCCTAGGGGTAATAACTCTGAATATTTTGCATTATAATTGACCCAATCACCACCTTGTGAACAAAAATGGGCCATACTATGCACCTATTTTGAAACTTCCAATGGAATATAGTTAGGATAAATCATATTTTCTTTACAAACCATTATGAAGGAGTTGTAAATAAAGATATCCCCAAACAAACCATGTTTATGATTATGAGATCATTTATGTATAAATTTTTTAATTTATGTTAATTGTTTCACTACTTATGGGATTATATATTATGTTTTATATTTTTATGATCAAATATAGTGTATTCTATTATTTTGAAATAGAACCTAGCAAAAGGAATGGGAACTGTATCAAATCATGTAATCTAAATATTAAGAATAATCATTTCTTTTATTCACTTAATATAATATTTTTAAGCTAACTAGTCTCCTAAACTTTCTCATCATATGATGATAAAATATCATGTTCTATCAAGACAAAGAAAAAAAATTCCATGTCTTATGGCTTTGAATGGATTCAAGAGAATAATAGGATGATGGAGAAAAAAATAGATAAAGGGAAGAAGAGAGTGAAGTATTTTCCCACATGTGATACTTGTGGAAAGAAGAACCTTGGTAGATTCTTAAAAGGAATAGGAATATGTTTCAAGTTTGGAGAAAAATTCCACCATGATTGTGACTTCACAGGAAAGAAATAATTTTTTAATGTTCAATACTTTCACTATAAGGATATGGGGAACTATAAAAATGAATTCCCCAAGTGTCAAGGGAGTATACCTTGAAATATGCTAAGGGATAAAGGTCGATATTATGCTATTACTACAGATGAAATGGAATGATTAATTTTATTTCATTTGGATTTAATAATTATGTTATTGGATTATTTTAATCAATGATATTCTTGTTATAATAATTATGAAATGTATAATGATTTTACTATATTTTTATTTCTTAAAATATTTTAGAGCATATGTTGAATAGTATTTATGACCAAGAAAAGTGATTCTATGATAATTTGATCCTCTTATAAAACACATAATCAAGTGAGGATAACCCTTAATGATTTCAAAATAAAAATTATATGATTATTATGTAGTGTTTTGACTATGAAATTTGATAGTGATTTGATAGTTTATGTTATATTTTCTAGAGTTTACTGCAAGTATTGATTTATTGAATATATTTTACAGATAAGATTTTATATTTGTAAGCATTCATGATATTTTAAAGGTTTTATAGTGATCATGGTATTCACATATTAGTAATGTTATATTAAGACACACTTTATGTTGTATGAGGAATATAATGTTGATTTAGTGACCTACCTTCTAAATTTGGAAGACGTGTTTTGGATGATCTTTAAGGTTGAATATTTATAGAATGGATTCTATTGAGCTTTGGGTGTTATTGGATAAATATTTATAACCATTTTGGTTTTATTATGGATTGTTGGACTATCTTGTTACAATTTTATGGATCTTATGATCCATTAAAAAGTAATTTTAGTGGTTCGAGCATAAAAATTTCATCTTGGATATTCATTTATTGTAGTAAGAAATGAAGTGTAAAATGATTTAGTTACATCCAAAATATGAAATTTTTCCGGTAAAATAAAAAAAATTATGTATTTATATTTACTTATGTTCTTATTCTAGACCATATAATAATCCCTTAACATTAGGGAAATGATATTGAAACAAAATGTTAACATAATACCTTCATTTATGATGAACTGGTTGTCTTTTAAATCATCACATATTTAAGGCTTTTAGGTCCTTAAAATTCCAATGATAATTCTATTTCTTGTTATCAATGACCTTTATCACTATTTATAATTATTTATTCTTTTCTTCCATGTTCATATATTCACTTCCCACATATATTCTCTGACTTGGAAACTTAGTTATATGATTATTCTAGATGACCTCCATACTTCCATTTCTCTCTAATTAAGATGTTTTCTTATTAACCCTTTTTACAATGTGGGTTTTCAATGAAATTATTCTAAAATTTCAAACCATTGATTATCGAGATCAATATCAAATTATGAGGATGCAATTTATTTAAGGGGGGATAATGTAACACCTTGATATTTTTAATATATGAACATAATTTTCGACAGAGTTTATAACACAAAAAACCAATACTTGGAGATAATATAACATTCCAAGAATTTATGATATAATTACTTTTAAATAAATTCAGTCTCTTTTATATCTTTTGATACACGCAACAATAGGTTTAAACAAAATATGATACTCTAAAATATTATTATTTAAACATGGCCATTATAACATAGTCATTAAGTTGGGGAGTATGAATAATACTTACTAAATTATGAAAAAATTTATGGTTTACACATTTATAAAATAAATTTAATGGTTATCTATTGATTATTAATAAAATAAGAATCATTTTGATGTAGAAGAAATGTTTTCAAAAAACATTATTTTTCTAAAATGTGGTTTAGTCACGCTTTTCACACATAATATATAATAATTTTATACAAATTTTATAAAATAAATTTGAAAATATAAAATTTATTTTTTAAATCATCATATAAAAATTATCTTAGGGTGAATTTTTTGTATTTTTCTAAATTATTTCATTTTTCAATGAATAATGAAAATGTTAATTTATAATACAAATTTCATCTTTGTTTAAATTATTTACAAAGTTAACATATATTTTAAATTCTTTTTAAAGTAAAATTAGTTAAATTATATTAAAATTTAACTAATTTAGGTAATTAGAATAAATTTCCTTTTTAATTTGATATTAAAACCCTCTATACTTATGAGAATTTTATCTTTGAAAACCTTCTTTTTCATCAGGCCTGTAGGTAGAATTTTAAATTGAATTCTGTCACTTCTGTGAATTGAATTTGGAAAAATAGATTCTATACTTATAATAATAATAATTTATATTATTTAATAAGTTAAACTTAATTTTTTACAAAAAAATAGTGAAAATATTAGAAATTAATTATTGCGGTTAAGGTAAAAATGGGTGTACTGTAGAGTTAAACTAAGAATATAAGGGTTAAAATGAACTACCAACTTGTCAAAATACTTTTTTATGGTTATATTAACACCTTATAATATCCAATAATATAACCTAATTTTATTTGGAATCTTTTATCATCTAAATTTCATTATCATTTTGGATTCTTTTTGGAAATTTCTATTTAATTTTCAAGAGGGTTCCCTTTCCCCACTTATAAAAGGGAACTCTGTCCCCTCACTTATTAAAACCCATTGAGAAATTTTTATAGTCAAAAACCAACATAAATATCTCCCCAAAATCCTTATACATATTTTAGATCTTTTATAACTCCCAAAATACTATCTCTAGGGTCCTTAATAAGAGATTAAAAGGAGAATTCTCTTATAGAAGGTAATTATCTTAACAATGATCTTTTATTTTTTTCTTCTTTTTACACCTTAAATTATGTATTAAAACATAAAATATAATAACACAAGTATCTCACATATAATGATATATTATTATGTTTTTGTAATAATATTGATCCATCTTCACTTCCATCAAATGGGTTGTGAAATCATTCATCGTGTGTATAGCAGACTACCGCCTTGTGAACCGATGTTAGTCATTTTCCATTATGACCTTTCAAGGATGGATATAATGGTGGATTTAAGATATATATATATATATGGTATTTATGATATTATTATACTATTTTAATCTTAATATCACATATAAATTTTTACAATCCATTCAATTTAAAATATGATATCGTAGCTTGTGTGTACAACGGACTACCGCCTAACGAAGCAATGTGATTCGTTTTTCACTTACACTTTACATGGAATGTAATAAGGAAAAAATTAATGAATATATATATATAATATATGAGATTATATTGATTCTTGAAAACTAATATATCACCCACTTCCTTTCCCTTTCACTCGTTAAGGGAATGATATTGTCGCTCGTGCGTGCGTACGACTTACCGTCTCTGTGAAGCGATGTGATTCATTATCCAATTAAAATGTTCATAAATGATTATAAAAATGTATTTACTGAGTAAATATGATATTTATAACACTATTATAATTTTTTATATTACATATATATATCCTATTAAAAAGAACAAAAACATTCATGGAAAAAAGAACACGTAAAATAATGAAAATAATGAAATATTATTAACAAAAGGGTGATAAAATGTTATAATAGGATCCTATATGAAATTATAAATATTATTATTGTTATTTTATAAATTAATAAAATCCTTTAAACCATTATATATGATGTTTTCACACATACAAAGAAAACTGGACTTGATGTGAGTGATATCCCATGGGGAATCATTAATCTTTATAGGGTTACTGAATTTAGAATTTTATAAAAATGAAACCAAAAAATCACTAAACTATTGGGTAATATGTAAATTTAAAGTCTTAGTTTGAACACATAGAGACATGGTTATAGAGAATATTAATAAAATAAAATAAACTTAAATTAATGATGATTTGAAGAAATTAAATCTAAAATACTGAGTAATTTTATTAGTGAATAATATGGGAGAAGAAAATAAAAAATTGGTGTCAGGAATCAATAAATTAGGTTTCATGAGATAAAATGGTATAAAATAATCATTTAACAATCATCCAATCCTCAAAATTAGATCCTAACGAGTCCAATGGTCATTGTAAATTCTCTCCATCCTAAGTTATCATTTTCTCATGGTTAGGTACTTCAAATTATAATGAATGGGTAACCCAAAACCTTTTTTAAACATAGGGAAAGAAAAAACCCAATGGTCATGGAAGAAGTATAAACACTATATTAAACATTAAACAAATTAATTCAATAAACTTGAGAAATTTTCATGATCAAATAAAGAAATAAATGAAACCCTTTTCCTAACCCCGTTCACAATGGCCATGCAAGAAAAATCAAGAAACAAAAATAAATGAAGAAAAAATATGAAATCCTAATATAAATTTAAATAAAATATAAAATACCTCATATAATAGATCCCCATTCATCACACATTCTACAAAAAAATAAATCACCACCTCATGCTATCCATGATAGGGTGAAAAAATAATAAGAAAAATCTATATAAAGGTAATGGAAGTAGGTCTCTACAGTGGTGTGCTCCATTCCGAAAGGCATCTCTCATTGAGGTGTGACTCCCAAATTCCAAAAAAAGCAACTGAGGATGTTATTTTATAAGGGTTTTTTCCAAACCCTCTACCTCATGCATCATAATTGTCAGTTTCCTGACATTTACATGACATGTAAAGTTTTACACGATGTATAATCCACGTAAACAACATGTTTTTTGTATATTATCTTTCTAAAACTTTCATGATGTGTATTTTTGTACACGATGTGTAATTGATTTTCATAGTGTGTAAATAATTCACTAATTGCAATGGTGGTGGCCTTTATCTCTAAAAACCTGACGCCACGCTACTATGCTTTACTCACAGCATGAACTGTATTTAAGCTCTTTCATTCATCTGTTCTCATTTTTTTCAATAATTCATTGTATCCTACTATAAAACATAAAAAATTCAAAATGGGAAAAATTTGGCAAAGAATTATCATTTAAATACAAGAATCAATTTATTAAAAGACCATAAAATGTAAGAATGAAATACAGATATCAGTAAGGGTTTATCCTCTCACTTTTAATTCTATGATACATACACTAGAATCACCACTTATCTATTTTTTGGAGAGCATATAATTCCACTATTATATGTTGTATCATTAATTAATTTATATTCATGGTATTTAATGTTTCATTTGAAGTTATTTCTTTCGTGGGGATTTTGATTCAGAAGTTACCAAAGTGGTAAGGATTTATTTCACAATCTCATCATTATTTTGGATTGTTTATGTTTGTGTATCCCTTGGGGGAATTATTTTATATTTATTTCTGAAACTCAATCTATTTTCTTCTTATATGGTTATTCATGAACTTTTTCAAGTAATGGTACCATTTTTTTCACTCTTTTGTACTCAAAATGATTAAGAAAATGTTTTTAAGGAAATCTGACATTATTTCTATCTTAGATTGAAAATTTATTTTTATTACACCCATTTTTTCAAAAAATATTTTCAAAAATGTTATTAACCCTTTCAAAAATGATTTATTAAAGACATTTTTTCCCATTTTTACTTTCTTAAAAAGAAATTGTGAATGTAATATTCATATGGTTTTCAAAATAATTCCCGCTTGTCTTTTACCTAAAATATAAAAGAAATATTTTTTTAACATGTATGGAATTAATGGAATTTTATATTTTCATGACCACTTAATGTTTTAAAAATTATTTTACAATATTTGATAGTTATTTTTAATGAAAATTATTTTCAAATTGTTTTGTGTACTTATTGTTTTAAAGGGTGATTTTCAAAATGAAAAGGTTATTTTTCTCAAAAATCTTTTTAGTTATCTTTAGATACTATTTATATTAATCAAAGACACAAAACTCTATTTTAATTATGATACATTCAGAATATGTTTTATTGATACCATTCTTATTATTTATCTGGATGGTTTGTGATCAATTTAACTGGGGATGTACAATTATGTTACCCTTTACCATTTTACTTTGGATAGCTTATGATTATGATTATTGATTGGGGTAAGTATTAACATTTCATATTTTAGTTATTAAATATGAAATTTTATTTTGAGTATGTTTCACCCCTCTCAAATGAGGAATGAATTGTACTTAGTAAGTTATGAGAAAGTCCCGCTATATCCCCTTGATGCATCGGTAGGTCTCATGAGACACACTAGATTGGGTTTTGGATGAGGCCTTGCCTTTTTATTTTTATCTCTTAGAACAAGGATTTTATGATATTTTTTAGATTTACAAAATTATAAATTCCGTCATTATGAATTTATTTTTTGATATTCCATGTGATTATTTGATTAGTTAGAATATCCATGGTGAAGTTTTCAAGCTCATTTGATTATTTATATTTCATTATTTGACCATCATTTATTTATGTCATATTATGATCATGTAATTGATTAAATGGAATGTATTTCAATTATTTACCTTGTTATATTTATTATGTCTTATTTATTCATAGATTTTGTTGTACGCTTACATTTACTAAGCATCTCAGTTCACCCCTTTCTTATATTTTGTTTTCCACAATATACTAGGAAGATTTTTAAGAATGATATGAAGTAATATGATAAGGGGATAATTTTTTTATCAAATATAATACTTTTTTTATTTTTTATCATCAATTTTAATGAAAATTATAAGTATGTATCTATTTTACCAAGACTACTAAACTATTTAGTCATTCGGGATATGATTCCCTGTATCTTATGATAATATAATAAAGTAGACATCGGCAGTGGGTTACTAGGATCAAGGACACTACATATTATATAGAACATACTAATGTGATTATTTCATCATGGTTTAATAATATTTTAAGGTGGTAGAAAAATAAAAAAAATGCTTGGTTAAGAAATTTACCTCTTCTTCGGACAGCTTATTTAGGTTTGCATTGAAATCCATTCTAGGTTAGCTTTATGATCATAAAAGGGATTATAGAATGAGGGGAGGGAATTAGAAAAGTGATTTGGTCAGGATTGGAAAAACCAATGGATTTTTTAAGTGTAAATAGGAGAGGAGAGGGGTGGACTTTTATAATTGGGAAAGAGGACTCACATAGAATTTTTAAAAATAATGAATTACAATTACTTTTTTTCTCATTCCATAAGGCTCCAAAATGGACCATTTTTTAACCATAGAATATATACGGTATAAATATGACCATAAAATAGTAATTATACATGTTTTTGGTAATTTATAACCCTTATCTATTCATTTTAACATTTAGGTTAACTTTTTTTTACATTAACCATGGTAAATAATTTTTACTATTTTCACTATTAATTATGGTGAAATGAAGTTCACTATAATATATCATATAATTTTTCATGATTAAAATAATTTAATACATTTATCCAAATTCAAATCACATAATTGGAATAATTTAATTTTAAAATAAACTCCTAGACATGTCAAAAAACACTTTTTCAAGAAATGCATTTTTAATTAAAAGATGATCTCATATTAACTATATGAAAAGTGATCATAATTAAATGAATTTAAATTACTATTTATATATATAATCTATAAATTTAATTTAATTCATTCTAAATTAGGGGTTACTTTAATTAATTAAAATGGAGAAACATTATGCACTTTAAAAAATTAGAAAAATGTGTTTTAAAGTATAAAAACAAACTTATACTAGAATCTTGTATAAAGATGATTTAAATTTAATTTATTTTATGAAATAAAAAACTAATTGAAATATTAAATAAACAATGGGTCTTTTAAATTACTTAATTTATTAAAAATAATGATAGTTTTATCGAAATTTTTCACTATCCACTGGAAAATTAATATTCTATGAAGAATACCAAAATTTCATCATAAGTTAATATCGATATGTTGATTTCAAAAATTATGCTAATTTTATAAAACAAAATTTATAAAAGTTTTAAAAAATAGTTATAATGTTTTCTCACAAAAATCAATAAAAATCATTTTTTATGAAAACATTTTTTTATGAATAAAATGAATTTTCTTTAAAATTTAGTGATTAATTAATAATAATTTATAAATATATTTATACTGAATACAACCTTTATATACATTTAATAAATTAGTTAAAATAATTTATAGCTATTAATTTAATTTCTAGGTTTCAATGATCTTATTTAAATAATCATGGTTTTTTTCTTTTGGTGTTGTGTGTCACATACACTATCAAACATATTTATCTATTTTAAAAACATGGGGTGTTAAATTATTCCCCGTTGAAGAATTTAAAACTCCATATTTTATATTTCATACTAAGGTGAAAATAGGTAAGGGTACTTCTACTTCATTACCTCTTTGGGTTCCCATGTTACTTCCTAAAAATTTTGGTTTCACCATAATACTTTGACACGGTGAGTTTTTGTATTTCATAGAACTTTTTATCTAAAATCAAAGATCTTCATCATCTTCTCCTTGCATGAACGTTATTTTTATAACTATATCGCCTATAGATTTAGTACATGTTAGGGGCCTCGTATGTAATTTCATAAGAGGGATTCATGGAACACATCATGTACTTGAGATAGTTTAGGGGGATTTCTAGTCGATATGCAACCACTTTGATGTGATCAAGGATATCAAAAGAGAATATGTATCTTGGAATAATATTTCCCTTTATACTAAACCTCATGACTTTCTTCCATGGTGATAGATAAAGGAACACCTTATCACCAACCTCAAACTCTAGGTCTTGTCAATGATTGTCTGCATATATTTTCTATCAACTTTTCATGGATTTAAAATGATGTTTAATGGATTAAACCTTATATTTGATTTATTAGAAAAGATTATGTCTCATCAGCTTCCACTCTCTAACTTCATCCCATCATGTCGAAGTCTGGCACTACTTCCCATACAAAGACTCATAAGGTTTCATTTGAATGATACAATGGAAGATTTTATTATATGAGAAGTATACTGGGGGAAATTTATGATGCCAATATTCTTGGGAATCTATTGAACATGATCTCAACATATCCTCTAGAGTTTGGATGGTTCTCTCAAACTGACCATCTGTCTGAGGGTGATAAGTAGTACTGAAACTAATTATTATACTCGTCGCTTACTTAAGGCTTATCCAAAACCATGAGGTAGTCCTCAGATCTTGATCATACACAGTAGAGAGTGGAAATTCATGTAATATTACCACTTCTCTTATATATATATATATATCAGAGTGAGTTATTCAAGAGATAAATTCTCTTTGATGGTAATGAAATATTCCAACTTTGTAAGGTGATCAACTACCAGCCAGATGGTATTATTACCTCTAGATTTTCTAGGTATTGCATTAATGAAATACATGATTATGTTTTATTATTTACTTACTATTATGGGCAGCAGTTTCATCATACCCTTAGACTTCCATCGTTCTTCCTTGACTTGTTAGCATACCAACTATCGAGATACAAATTTGAAAATCACCCTATTCATGTTATCCCACCTTAAGTTTTTCTTTATATATATATATATCTTATTTATTCCTAGATTAATATAGAAGAATTAGATATTCACATTATATATAATATCATTCTTCAACTCTAGTTTTTATGGGACACATATCTGGGTTTCAAACCTTATAACCTCATATTCGGCAAAGTTGAAATCTAGAATATTCATTACCTTTTTATGTAGCACCTTATCGAGACTCCATGATCCTACCTAGAATTTATGGTTGAGTAGTTATATGAGAAAGTTAGTATAAATATCATTTTATTATTCCCATATCCATCTTTTTCAATTCTAACAATATTAGATCCTTTTCAATTATCAGCATTGGTAAAATTATTGGACCCTTTATACTTAAATCATATTCCACTTTCTCTATTTTCCCATGATCGTAATGGATTTATCAGTCATAGTTCTTGTTAAAATTTGACCATATTTTATGGTTAATGTTAAAATACTTATTTTTTAATACATATTTCAGGACCTTGTGATCTGTATATATTTCATACTTCTCCCCATATAAATAATTTTGACAGATCTTGAATGAAAATACCATTACAGTCAACTCAAGATAATGTGTTGGATAGTTATAATCATGAAATTAAACTATATTGAGTAATAGGTAGTAATTTTATCATTATGTATTAGTAAACATCCCAAACCCTTCTTTGAATCATCATTTTATACTATAAAAATTTCTACACTTGAGGGCAGTGTGAGTACTAGTGTAGTGATGGGCCTCCTTTTCAACTCTTTAAATATATCTTCTCATTAACTGGTCCAAAAAAACTTTACTCCCTCACAAGTTAACCTGGTTAACATGTTTAAAAATCACAATAATTTTTTCACTAATTTTCAGTAATAACCAGATAATCCAAGGAAACTACAGATTCCCATTACCGATGTTGGTTTGGGAAACTCTTCGATCACCTTTATCTTAGAAGGGTCTACATCTACACCTTTTTTTGTGATAATATTCCCCATTAATGATACTCCCTTCATCCAAAACTCACATTTATTATACTTTTCATATAGTTTCTAACTTCTCATTTCCTTTATCACAATGTTAAAATGCTCTTTATGCTTCTCTTTTATTTATGATTAAGACTAAATATCATCTATAAATACAACCACAAATTTATTGAGGTAATATCTAATGAATATATTCATTAAGTACATAAATATTTTAATAGAATTGGTGAGTCTGAAAGGAATCACTATGAACATATAGTGTCCATACCTTGTTTGAAAGGTAGTTTTTTGGAATATATTCATTTTTCAACAATAATTGGTGGTGTCCTAACTAAAGGTTGACCTTAAAGAAATAATGAGCCCTATGTAGGTGATTGAACAATTCATCTAACCTTTTAAGGGGTTACTTGTTATTTATCATGATTATTTTGAGTTCACAATAATAAATGAAGAGGTTCATTGACTCATCCTTCTTCTTGGTGAAGAGGGTCGTTTCACCCCAAGGTAAAGCACTTAGGAGTATAAAAGATTTATCTAGAATTTATTATAGTTTCTTCATCATATCCTAAAGTTAAATAATGGATAATATATATAAAGTATTATATATTTTCAAATATCAAGGTATAATATAGATTGAAATGAAACCTATTATCTTGGAGGAAGACCATGAAACTCTTCGTGGAATACATTGGTATAATACCTCACTCTAGGAAATGATGATTCATGATTTAGATGATGATACTAAAGAATATTCATTATCCTCCTTTCACATGTATAGAATTGGAGGGTCATTCATGATTTGGAGAGTGATTTCCTTATCATGGAATTTTATGTTGTATATATATAAGGAAATCTAATCCATGCCAATAATTGAATAAAATTATACTAAAGGAAGTATCACAAGGTTTTCTAGGAATTTCAACCCACAAATATGGGTAGGGGATGAGTTATATTCTTTGGATTCTATAATTGAACCATTACCTATAACCCCTGATAACTCAACTTCAATTTTTTGTGGTGGTTTTGAATAGTTATAATAAACATAAGTGATATATAACAATTCATAGAATGGGAATAACAAAGTGTTTTCATTATTCTTGAATTAATAACTAGCATGCATGTCACCACTTCATTTCCAGGATCCACCTCCACAATTTTGATGGAATAATGTCTCCCTTTATCTCTAGGCCTTAGAGTTTATTTTTGTTTGTTTTCATAAAAAACCCTCGGGCTAATGCATTGGTTCACATAGTATCCTTGTACCTTGTATTTGAAACATTGGAAAATAGAATGAGGGTTGACTAGAGCATTCCTTTCTTCCATTGTATTAGTGGTTTTCTCCCGTTATCAATCACTATCTTGGTACCCTTCCTTCCCACATTTAAAGAAATTTCTGGTCCCCTTTAGACAATTTCTAGAATTATTCTTCCCAGATATTTAACAAGTGGGATGTTGGACTTTCTTTCAATCATTATATTTTTTCCATCATACCACTAGAGTTATACTCTATATTCTGCTTCTTATCTCTATGGGAGCCTTGATATTAATTGATCTCCATTTTAACTTTGAGCGGATATTATGCAATTTCTTTATAGTTATCTAAGTCTCAAATTTAAAAATAATTTCATATAATTGGATTGATCCCACCAAATAAGAGGTAAAATTTTCATTAATGAGAGATGAAAAGGTTGAAGTGGTATCATGCATGTCTTTTCAAGTTTTATTTTTATTCCCCAACAGATTCTCTTTCCTTTTTCTTGAGGATAAGAAAATTTCTATTCATTTTATATCAGTGAGTGAAAATAAAATATTTTTCAAAAAACTTTTCCCAAAATTACTTTCACTCTATCTCTTTGGTATCTTCCCTAGGCTTCTTATTTTTTATCAACATCCACCATTGATTGGATTATCCCTCAATTTGATAAATAGTCATTGAAACCTTATCATAATCAAAGAATTGAAGTATATAAAATCTATTTTCAATGGATTTGATCCAATTTTAAAAAATTAATGTATCAAAATATCCATTTAATGTTTGAGTCCTTTGTGGCATAAAGTTTTCAATTACGTCTTTCATTTTTATAGGGGGATTCAGTGTTTTTCCTTATTCATGTTTCAGTTCAAAACTAGAGTAAGTTAAGAAAAAATTATCATGAAGTTCTTGGATCCTCCTTCTGTTGGGTTGGGAAATTCATTTGGGAAGTCATCACATTTATCATCATGATGGTTGTTGACTAATTTTATCTTATTGCCAGTCATTTGACAGAAATAAAAGGAGAATTATGGATGAGTATTTTTAAAATAGAAAACACATACATGTGAAACTATGAATATTAAAGGGATACCTCATAAATTATATATATTCCTTAACTTATTAATTTCTAGTTTTCAACCTAAGTTATCTATGATCTATTTTCTAATATAAAATTTGATGGTAATTTTTGTTACCTTTAGAGTGCTTTTTAAAGAGTTTTTTTATTTTCTAAAGCATAACCCCTAGGAGTGTCAAACTAGGCCCGCAGTAAGAATCATTTTCATGTACTAGGCAACGCTAGAGTCAATCTCAAAATGCCTTTTTTGGATTTATTACCCCTAGGTAAATTTGATCCAGAACTGCATCCACTTGTAGTATCTATACAGGGATGTAATTTCTTGGAAACCACTCTCTCTATACTTCACTAAGATTCCAGGAAATTTGTTACACCTTTTCAGATCCTTAGACATATCCTTGGACTTATCCCTAAAGTTATAAATAATGTTTTTTCATATTGGTTTTTAAAGGTTAAATAAACCTTTATATCTGATTTTATATATAAAGATCCATAATTTTTTATATATATTATTAAATGATTAATAAATATAAATATCCATGAATACAATATAATGATCATAAAGGCCTACTGTCTTTAGAAGACTAGGTTCTTAATATATAAAAGAAAACCGAAAAATGGAATCATTATTTTATTCTCTAGTGTGTGCTTATAAAATATAGTTGAGCTCTTAAATATTCATAGGATAACTTGGGGATTAGATATAATAAAAGGGTTAGATAAAAATATCAGTAATGCAATAAACATGATAATGAAGAATAACATGAGAGTCAAAGGTATAACATGATATTATAAAAGAAAAGGTACATGAGTAATCAAATAGGGGGATAACATAAAAAAGCATGGTATCATAAGATCATGGAAACAAGGTAAAGTGAAAATTACACAAAACAAGACATAAATATAATTCAATGATAACTACCAAGACAATATCACATAGTGGATAGATTCCCATAAGGGATTAGGTTTACTCCTTAATCTCATACATGATGTCTAATGAGACTAAAAAATTACCTAATGCATAAGATGGATATATAATTCGATGACCACATATCACATTGATTTAATGTACATGAATATCTATTTCACATAATTATATTAATCATAGGGAATAAAGTTAATAATTTATCATAGAAAAAATGGGTTGTATAATATTTTATCATAATATATTCAAAATAGTTTTATCAAATAATGTATATGATAAATAGTACCAAGGAATGTATTACCCCATAAAAGGAAGGGATGATAATCTAGGTATACATGTGAGATAGATATATACATAATTTAGAATCATTCTACAACTTTAAAGATATATAAACTGAGTTAAAGAGATAATGGTTATAGCCCAAAGAAAACATTGGGTTAGAAATATCCCTTACCTTGAGCTCGATTTTTCACATGCATTATTTATCTCC
Source organism: Viscum album (assembly GCA_963277665.1). NCBI lineage: Eukaryota > Viridiplantae > Streptophyta > Magnoliopsida > Santalales > Viscaceae > Viscum > Viscum album. The sequence continues at coordinate 983,131,733 of OY728126.1, forward strand.
ATGAATAATAAACATAAGTAAATTATTTAATTTATTAAAAACCTTTTTAATGTTTATTATTCATTTTATTTTAATTTTTACGATTTCATATTCAATTACTTGACCAATTAAATTCACATCATACTTTTTGAGGATAAAGAACTCCTATATAAAAAATTACTTTGGTTAGTAGAATAATGTCGAAGAGAATATTAATTAATCATATCTAGAATCATAAACAAGAAATAATTATCATTTTTATGAATAAATTTTACTTTTTAAACCAACCATGAAATATTTTTAGGAAAAATGAACTATGTTACAATCATGGAGATGTTAAGCCGTATATACCCATTAGTAACGTTTCCATTTTTAAAAGATTGGGATGGAAAAAAGGTAAGTCTTATTTTATATTTCTAGGATGATAATTATATCATAAATATATTATTATTTATTTATATACACTTACATATACCATCCATGCATTGTGATAATAAAAATGAATCATATCACTTCGTGAGGCGGTACTCCGCCGTACACATGAACGATGATATCATTTATTCAATGGATGATAAAGTAATAAATTTTATGATATAATTATTTTTCCAGAATTATTAATATTTAATTAATATCATATATATAAATATCAAATTAATCCTTTTTACCTTCCATGTAAATCATAAGTTAAATATAAATCACATCGCTTCGTGAGGCGGTAGTCCACCGTACACACGAGAGACGTTATCATATTTTATAAAGAATTGAAAGTAAGAAGGTGTATCTGATATAATAATAAAATAAGTATAACTATATTATAAATATAGTTTATATATATATTATCCCTCATTATTTCCTTCCCTGATAAGGACTGATGGAAAATTAATTACGTCTGTTCGTGAGGTGGTAGTTCGTCGTACACACGATCAACTGTTTTGTTTCAAATTTGAGGGAGTAAGAGATGTTTGTAGGTCATTAACTTAACATAAAATCATATTAATATATTTAAAATAATTATTTTATTATATCATCATAGTTTAATAATATTTCAAATATTTCTAAGAATAAATAAAATAAAATTCTCGGTTTAGGACGTTACCTTTTCTTCAAACAACTTTTTTAAGTTTACACCAAATGCCTTTCTAGGTTATATTTAAGATCAAACCAAGGCTTATAAAAATGACTTGAGTTAATTAATGAATTTATTTGGGTAGTTTTCTTATAAATAATGGGTTTTTAAAGTGTAAAGTGGATGGGGGAGGGTGGCCTTTTATAAGTGGGGGAGAGGACACACATAGAATTTTTAAAAAGAAAGAATTAAACCCAAATTATTCTCATTATACATGGAAAAAATATACCATTTTAGAACATTAGAATATAAAAGGTATAAATATGACTATATAATACTAATTATATATGTTTTGTGTTATTTTTAACACTTATATTTTTAGTTTAACCCCTATATAAACCCATTTGTACATTAATAGTAGTAAATAATTTTATTGTTTTTACTTTTCATTATTGTTCAAAATTAAGTTAAAATTATTAGATAATATAAATTATTATGATTAAAAATATGGAATTCATTTTTCCAGATTCAACTCACATGAGTGGTAGAATATAATTTAAAATTAAACTTGTAGATGTGTTGAAGAAAGTTTTTTCAAGAAATGCATTTTAAGGAAAAGATTATATCATATTAACTATATGACAAGTAAAAATAATTATATTATATTATATTAATATTTAAATACATATAGTATATACAATTAATTCAAATCATTCCTAATTAGGGGTTATTTTAATTAATTAAAATGGAGAAACATTATGCTCTTTAAAATAGTTTTCATAAAGAGTTGTTTTAAAGCCTAAAATTACACTTATACTAAAATTATATTTAAATATTATTTAAATTTATTTAATTTAAAAAAAATATTAAAAATAATAATTAAAAAATTAAATGTATAATGGGAAATTTAAATTACTTTATTTTTAAAATAAATGACGGTTTTTTTGGTAATTTTCACTATTTACTGAAAAGTTAATATTCTCTAAAAAGTCCCAAAATGTCACCCTTTTTAATATTGATATTATGATTTCAAAAAAATAATTTTAAAAATTAAAAATTTAAAAATTTACAAAATCCAGTTATAATGCTTTCTCACAAAAAAGAAATAAAAAATCAATTTTTTAAAGAAAACATTTTTTGATGAATAAAATGACTTTTCATTATAATTGAGTGATTATTTAATAAGAATTTATAAATAAATATATATTTTATATGAACTTTATATAAATTTTATAAAACATTTAATTCTATTCGTACATTTCAATTTAATAGCTAGGTTATAACGATCTTATTTAAATAATTATGGTTTGTTTACGATTGGTGTTGTATGTCACATATGTTATTGAACATATTTTTCCCTTATAAAAACATTTTGTGTTATAATTTTCCTTTCCATGTTTATTATGAATTATTTAATTATGATAGTTTCAACAGTACTTAACCCTTACTTATCATTTGATCTTACCCTTGTTTTTTTCCTTTACCTAGGATATAAATAAGAAATCATTAAATGAGTTTCAAGGATGCAAAAAAAACATTTGTTAAGTTTCATATTTTATTTCTAATGTAAAAAGATGTGAATCATGTATATTATATTTCATCAATACTAATAAATTGATTGGTCCTTCAAGATCAAATCCCTTGCATCTTAAACCAATGTTATAAATTGTACACTGACTTTAGGTTACTCATGTTAGGTTTAATACAGTTCGTATCTGAGAAAGTTTAATAGAAACCTTGGGAACTAGATTTAGTAAAACCTAGATTAGGGAACATAACCCAATGACTAAAATTCAGTATAAGTCAAATTATAAGATAATATCCTGAAATTTTTGTAAGTTATGTATTATTTGGTTTCTTAAAATTATTATTATTTCTCATGCTATGATTTTTGGTTTTAGTAAATGGTTGGAACCTGTAAGAATCATGTTATCACTAAATGTGATGGAAAATATGGGGATTATGAGTAAAAAAATTGGATGGTGATGGAGTAAAAGATATTATGATTATTCTTAATCATTTATCATAATATATAATCATCAACTTTCAACTTAACTATCTCTAAAACTCACCAAATATGAGAATAATATATTTTTTCTAAGAGATCGGGTGTTGGAGAGAATGGAGAAATGAAATATAAATTTATATAATGTTAGAAATGTGGAAAAAGATACCCAAATAATGTATCAAAGGAACAAGAAATTTTTATGTATGGAAAAGAAGTTTATAGATCAACTAGTTGTCAAGTAAAATAAAGAGTTTGATGGAGGGATATGAATTTCATCTAAATTTACCATTTATAGTTCAATTTCTTATATGTGGGGAACATGGAAATTATCCAAGACAATTACCTAATCCAAGGGTTAACTCCTAGACCAAGAAAAGACCTATTTTATTCCAATCATTAATTTGTAAGGATTGAAGTGATTATGTATTTGGGTAATGGGATGATTGAAATTGATGAATTAAATGGGATAGTATTGGTGACATTGAAATTTATTAGTGGTTTAATGAAAAAGTGATTTAGGTCACATTTGATGATTTTTGTTACATTTTTATATTTATGGTAATATTATATGCTTTTATTTTCAGAATAAGGCTTGTGTTAATTTTGGGAATAATGTATGTTTTTATGTGAGTTTAACATAAGAGTTATGGATATCATCATGGGTTTATAAGTTTAAGTTTTCCATAAGTTTAAAGGCATAAATACCCCTTATGAGGTTTTAAGTGATGTGATTGTGAGGTGATTTAAAAAATTTACAAGTTTTTAGGAATAATACTCTATTTAGGTTTAAATAAATCATTTGGATACTATATTATTTATTATGTTCTATTGTATAATGGGAAATAGATTATCTTGATTTTTAAAAATTGATTCATTGATAAGGGTATTTTTTGTAGATACTAATGGTCAAGATAATGATTACCTTTTAGGTTAGTATCCAAATTTTATTCTGGATATCCAGGTTAAGTTCATTACATTACAATATTATACAGTGATTTATCATGTTAATTAATGATATTTTTTGGATGCTTATTTAGGTTGAATTATATATATCCTTTAGGTTTAATATGTGGTTTAACATGAAATAATGTTTGGGGAGAATGAAATTAAATTATGGGAATGTAAGTTAAAAGGTATGGGATCTATATTGTGGTTAAAAAAATTCTTTAATGTTGAGTTTATTGAGGTTAATTGGTACTTGGAGTTATTTATTTGATTGAACCATTGGTTTTATTATTGAAATCTTGAAGTAAAATTTATTTTTTCTTTATATGAATGATTATACACTTTGAATAATATCTTACCTTGCAGTAACCATTTGAGTATTGGTTAAAATTTAAACATAGGAGTGATATCTTATTATACTTTTTTGGATTATTTGATCAGTTATAAGTTGATTTTAGTGATTTATACATGAAAAACTTTATCTTGATTACTCGTCATTGGAAGAAAGGAGATTATGGTAAAAACTGATTGAAGGATGAAAATTTACTTATAAAGTAAGTGTATCTACTAATTTACTAAGACTATATGGTGAAAGTATTCCTCAACTATAGGAAAAGGATCTTGAAATAAAAAAATTTATACTATTGTGTTTATTTACGATGAATCAATTGTCTTTTCACCCACTATAGATATATAGTTTTATGGATGTTAAATTTATATTGACCATGTTCGCTATCACTTTATATTAGTCCTTGAGGATTTTTTCCCCTCCATGTCCATATTTTCATTTCTTATTATTGAACCCCTATTCGAAAACCTAGTTTTGAGTTATTCCAGATGACCTTCACCCCATTCAATTTTTTAAGAGGAAGTTTTATTAAACCATTTTATGATGTGTGTTTTCCATAAAATAATTTTTAAATTTCAAACCCATGATTAACTATCTCATGTTCAAATTACAAGGGTAAAATTTATTAATTAAGGAGAATGTAACTCCATAATATTTTAAAATAATTATATATTTGATAGCCTATACAGCATGCAACACCAAGCTCAAAAGAACAAAAAAATGTTATTATTTAAATATTAAAATTGTAACTTATCCATTGAATTATAAAGTATGAATACGATTAACCATATTATGGAATATTTATTAAAAATACCTACTTAATAAATATTTATTGATTAATTCTTAAGAAATAAGCACTCAATTTTTATTAATGATATTTTATTCTTCAAAATACATTTTATTCAAAAGGGATTTTTTTCTTCTTGTGTGAAAATATTATAATGAATTTATATATATTTTAAAAACAATATTAGATAAATTTAATAAAAACTTTAAAATCAAAAATTAAAAATTATCTTACATTGAATTTTTTATATTTTTATGAGAATATGGTTTTTTCAATGAATAATTAAAAATAAAAAAATTTCAAATATTGTTATTTGTTTTCATTAAATAAAGTAATTTAAAAGTTCTTTTATATTTTGGATTTAGTATTAATGTAACATATGATCCATTTATTTTGAATAATATAATTTTAATCAACAATTTTCATAATTTTTTTATACATTATTTTTTATGGTTAAAAAGGCATTTTTATAAGTACTATTTTTCATAGAATTTTACTCCTTTATATTAAAATTAATTTCTAAAAATTCTGAAAAATTAATCACGAAAAAATAGATACCATATTTGGAATTATGAGGTTAAAATTTTGTGAATAGCCCCATTTTATTTTTAGGCATTATGAATAGTAACTATGCTAAAATTCATCCATTTATAAAGGGTAAATCAGAAAATTAAGGTTAAAAATAATGTGGTAAGGCATTGGTAATAAATCATAATCTTGAATTTATTTCATTGTGTGGGTTTAATTCTTCCATATCCATCCCAAATTCTAAAATAATTCTTTTTGGTTCTATTTGATCTTAGTAATGACATTTACATTATTTTAAGTAAAGAAAATTCCAAAATGTCACTCTCTTACTTTTAACTTCTTTTGTATGTTCACATAAGGATAAAAATGAGTTACGAATGAATATAAAATATTTTTTGAACATAATTAATTTATTTTATCATGTTAATATATTTATAATTTTTAGTTATTTAATAGTTAGCTTAAATTATTACATAAAACTAACACAGTATTTACTCAATTAATAGAAAAATAAAATTAATTATTTTAAAAATATTTAAAGTAATAAAAATTGGGTGAATTATTATGTCCCAAACAAATTATGGATAATTATAACATATTATGGATGTTTTAATGTATTTTATTGAAATTTAAAATTTTTATTGACGCTTTCAAATTCAAATTAATTTAATAATGTCAAAATGAAATTAATGATATTTTGTCAAAATAATATATTATTAAATTTAAAAAAAACAAAAAAAAAACTGGAACAACTAAATAAGGATAATCTATGTTAAAAAATTTAATATCTTGGCCATTTATCTATTTTTTTTTCTTTTATAGTAACATTCTTTACATTTAATGTATAGAAAACTATAATATTGTTGTAATTGTCAAAAGGGTTAATAAGGGGTTGAAACTAAAAGATAAAGGTGAAAACATAAATAAATATTTTCTAGATTTTATTAGATGAGATTATTTTGACTCATAATAATATGATATTTTTATTTTATCAATTCATTGAAATTTGTAAGTGAAAATTAATTTATATTAATTTAGTACTTTAAGAAATTCCAAGAATTACCCTCCCCCCCCCCCCCCACTTATAAAAGGACACTTATTCTATCTTTTCTTTACACCAGATTTAGAAACATAGAATAAAAAAACCTGAACATTTCTCTTATAAACATTGTAAAGACCCGAAAGTTTGAATAAATCTTGATTCCTTATATTGTGTGTTATTTTATTTTATACTCAACAAAACTGTTTAATTTGATAACATGAGTATAATTAAAATAAGATAGTTGGGTTTCGACTGTTATATGACCACTAGTCAATATGACCGTTGGAAACTAAATGTTGCGATTATTGTCTCTAAATACAAGTCATATTGGTTAATTAATATAGAAAGAAGATTATATGGCCTCATCCAGTAGTCTCAGGCCAATCGAAGCCCATCCAATAGAACATGGGAAGGAGGTAGAACCACAGGGCTTTGCTCTGAACCAAACCCAAGCCGAACTTCATCGTGTGAAGCTAGAATGGAATCGCCTTCGTGAGAAGTTCAAACTGATAGAAACTACTACTCGTGCAATGTTGGTCGAGCCGCCCTCAGATTATCTCACCTTAGCACACCTTACACTTAGGTCCTATGTTGGGGTTATAAGGGGCTATGTAAGGAGACCGTAACTACTTTTTGTGATCCTTTGAGATAAATAAAATTGTGATTTCTTCTTATGGTGAAGTTTGTGAAATTTCAAATGTCCGGATAATTTTAGGATGTATATTATTGATGAATTTTGGAAAAAGGATATTTTAAAATATTTATGTAAACCTTAAATAATTAATGATGTGTAAATATTTTCAAAAAATGGACTTCTACAAATGTGTTCAGTAAGAAATTTAGTGTCTAATAAGATCAACTTATTTTTTGGTGAATAGTGATTTATGAATAGTTATTTTACGCTAAGGATTAGTAATGTGACCAAATGGATTAGTATTCTCACTTAAAGAAAGTATTAATATAATATAGGCACTTTGATTAAGTAATGTGATTCAATAAAATAGGTAAACAACTGTATCAGAAATTATTAGTCAAGTATTAGTTTTTTCGGGTGAATAGTGTTTTTTAATTAAAAATTAAATTAAAAATATTTAGAAAATTATTTTTATAAAATGGACTTTATTTTTGAATTCAAAACATCGATATTATGTTGAAGTAATTTTGAGCGATTTTTCTGAAAAAAATGAATTTTTGGTGAATAGTGTTTTTATTTAAAAATTAAATTTAAAATATTTAGAAAATTATTTTTATGAAATGGATTTTATTTTTGAATTCAGACCATTGATATTATGTTAAGGAAAATTTTTGGGAGTTTTCTGGAAAAGTAGAATTTTCAGTGAATAGTAAAAATACAGTTTTAGGGTTTCGGTATGTTTAATGACATCATAACTGCTTCATGATGATTTCATGAGATATTTTAATGGATGGTCAACTTTTGATTATTAATATAAGGTATGAGGTGTCCCAAGTGGCCAAAACCTTGAAGAAATACCACTTGTTTTGCCAATACCACCAGTGAGGTGTCCCTTGGCCATTAATGCCTTGTCCCCTCACTTTCCCTATAAATATCAAGCCATTATCCCATCCTTTCCATTCCAAAATCCTCCTCAACGAAGTTCTGGTCTCCTTACCTCCCAAGGAGTCCTCCCAAGGTTCCCTTAATCCTCCCAAGGTCCCAAACTTCAAGATTTCGAAGTTACTCTTCAAGGTAAGGGATCCTACCTCTCTCTTTCTTTCCAAGTACTCTCTTTTATGTCATTTCTTTTATGCTCCATGTTCTTATGTTGGAGGATGTTATTTTATACTCATCCTACTTTTCTTTTCTTTTTCATATGATGAGTGACCCCCTCTTGCTCTCATCAATACATTTTAATAATGTTTAAGTGGCGTCATTAGGCTGCTGAAATTTTTAAGGGATTTTTTCACCCTTCTCATTTTCAAGTTCTATTTTCATGTCAAATATTTCAAGTTTCTTTTTATTATGTGGGGTTATGATCTCTATATCTATCATACATATCTTTTATGTTCATATGATGAGAGACCATATTTGATCTCTTCAATTTCTTTTTTTATTTTTTAAGTGATGTCGTTAGGCTGCCGAATTTTCATAATAGAAATCTTATTTTTGTCTTCCTTCCATGTTTTTCATTACATATGTAATTTCTTTAAAATTTCATTAACATGTTATTATATCCTTTATATTTTTTCCTTATACTGTTTTATGGATCATTTATTAGTGGTTGACCAATGTCCCCTCTCTTTTCAATATTTTCTAAGACCTTATAACATAGCAGTTATGCTGCATAATTTTCCCCTCAAAATGTCTCTCTCTTTTTCTCAAATTATTTTATTTTATTAATTGAATACTCAAAGATAATTCTTCTATATGGGTATTCACATATATAAAAAAAAATTCTATTTTATATTCTGGGATTTACATACATGAGACCCGGTTTCCTTTTCCGTGGGTTTAAAGTGACATAAAGATCACGTCTTTAAAGCAGTTTTTAAAATGTTATGATTATGAAATGAAACCCATTTCTTTTATGCTATATGGGTTATTTATGAAATTTTTGATGATAATATATGTGTCTCACATGATAATAAAGACAAATTTAAGGGTGCGCCTTGATAGCTCTCCAATGCATTCGGTAAAGATGTAACCACTAGAGATTACAATTTTAATGATACCTTGGTGAATAACCTTCGTAATTTCAAATGACACCTTGGGGATGGACCTTGGTTATATGTTCATGATTTTCTAAGTTAAATGTTGTAGAAACATCTTTAAGTTATGAAACACGATATTTTTATTATGATATGCCTCATGATCTCTTTCTCATGCCTTAAAGTTATTTTTCATGACTTTTGATGTATCTCAAGTTCACATGTAAAATGTTTCCCTTATTTACCTTACTGGGTCTTCTTCTCACCCTTTCCTTTTATGTATGCTCCCAGGTTATGAGATGTTGTAATTAACTTAGGATGAACAAATGAAGGATCCTTTAAAGTGTTTAAGAAGAATGTTTTATGTTTTCGTGTATTAAGTTCTTGGTTTCCAAGACATTAAACCTTAAAGATCCTCGGTTTTGTATAATGTAATGAAAGTTAATGTGATAAAAAGACGGGATGTTATAGTTGGTATCAAAGGATGGTTTAGTTATTTGTGTAAATTAGGATATGAAAACTTTAATAATAACCCTAAAGAAAAGTTTAAATATAGGAAACCTTCCTGGTATTATGGTGAGTGTTGAGTAAGTGGGTTCCAAACAAATAAATCCCTATCTGGATACGAACAAGTAGAGGTGGCTCAAGAACATATGTTCCTAAGAGTGAAAACTCTGACAAGGTGTTTCGTGCTTGACCGAGGGTAACTTGGTGCACGACAATGGGCCTTGCTTCACTCTTGGTTTGACACTCCCGGTGGATATGCTTTGGTAAATTCATAAGCTTTGTATGAACCATTATTAAAGGGACAAAGATAAAATAAAATAAAGATTCACATAAGAATATATGATCATGGATAACCTAGATTAGAACCTAGGGGGTCACAAGTTTTGGTATACTTTTATTCTACAAGTTTATCCTTCTATGCTTTAAGTTTACTTTTCATGATTATTGGATAAGTATTTAAGCCCACTAATTATACTTTCTTTTCTTTGTTAATGGAGGGAAATTGAAGAACATGTCCCAACAACCAATGTGATAGGAAATGTGACAATTTCCCTATTAATATGATATAGATGATGAGGGATCAAGTTGAACATATTGTGATTATGCAAAACCTTCTATCAAAAATTACAATTAATAATTGGTACCTAGTTGAATGCCCAAATTCATTAAGGAAGAAGAAGACGAAGTCCCAAGGATGTTCATCTGATAAAGTTGATAAGGGAAACAAGACCCAATTTCCTTTGTGCAAAAAGTGTGGAAAGGGGCACCAAAGAGAATGTCACAAAGGAACCGGGAGATTTTTTACGTGTTAGGTGATAGGTCATAAAGTATCCAATTGCTTTAAAAAATGGATAATGTGATGAATAGAGATAAGTTTTGATCTAATGTATCTTATACTTTTCAATTTCATAATTGTGGAGAAGTTGGAAAATATCCAAGTCAATGTTCTCTCGGAAGGGATGAGAAGCATGATGAGCATAAATAATCTTCAAGGACAAGGGAAAAATGCAAGTCCTATGCTGAGATGGATCATGATGACTAAAGTACATGTAACTTCTTCGCAATAATTGTCTATGTCATGCTGTATTTTAGTTCATGCACTATGAGCATATCTTTAATGTTTTCTAAGAACATCGAGTCACTACCTAAGATGGTTTTATATCATTAAGGAAAACATCTATTATTATGTACCACGTTTTGATGTTGTGAAGCTGTTCTTATTGAAAAAAAAAAGATGATTAGGGGATTAAAATATGATTATTATTTTGGAAGACGTTCAATATTTTGGGAACCCTATATGATTGAGGTAAATAGATTACTACAGCATTTTATTTGAGGAGTAAAAGTTGACTTATATTTTGAATAATCGATGAATTTAAGGTGAACTTATAGTAATTTAGGTTACTTATGGAAATGATTAACCTATCTTGGGGAAAATATGTTTAGGTTATTTACTTTTGTTATAATATGTTAGGAGTGGTTGATGTTGTTTGGAGATGAATGATAAAGTTTATCTTGGAAGACTATGTTATCAAATCCTTCTTATATTTGGGTTTCAATCTTAGTTTGGTTTGTTTTGAGGAATTTTAAGTATAGTTATTTATGGAATGGTCTATGATGAACTTTGGGTAGTACCGTGGAATTTTGAAGATTTAAAAGTAGTTTCCCTTCCTATGGGGTTCTTTCTCTTTTTCAAGAGTTGTTTTATCTTACCCTTTCTGTTTTTGGGATAATGTCTAAAGATAAAAGAAATATATAGTTAATCTTTTGTGGATTATGTGATTCTATAGAAGATGATTCTTGTTCTTTTGATGAGACCATGTGTTTTTGGATGCTCATCATTTGGAGAAAAGATTAGTTTTTGTAGAAACTTATTAAAGGATGAAACTCTACTTGAAGGTAGGTATATTTCCTTATGTTTTTATTCTATGTAGTAAATGAATTCCTCAAAATTATGAAAAGGAACGTAAAAAAAAAATGTTGCTGGTTTAACTTTTCTACTGGGTAATCAAAGAACGTTTACACGCATCATAAGTTTGGGATTTTCTTGTGGTTAACTTTCTCCTAATCATGTTTTCTATAACTCTCCATCAGAACATGACCCTTTGTTTTCTCTTTCACATCCATGTTTCCCTACATGGAATCCTAGTATGGGTTAACTCGGGTGACCATTGTACTTCCCTTTGTTTCTTTTAAAATAATAGTTTTACTTACTACTTTTCTGATGTGGAACATTCAATGAAATTTCCAATCCCAATTTAAAAAATTGTGAGGATGCAATTTCTTAAGGGGGGAAGAATTTAACGACCCGAAATTTTGAATAAATCTTGTTTCCTAATTTTGTGTGTTATTTTATTTTATACTCAACAAAAATGTTTCATTTGATAACATTAGTATAATTAAAAAGAGATTGTTGGGTTTCAACTGTTATATGACCACTGGTCAATATGACCGTTGGAAACTAAATGTTGCGATTATTGTCTCTAAATACAATTGATCTTGGTTAATTAATATAGAAAGAATATTCAATGGCCTCATCAGTAGTCTCGGGGCAATCGAAGCCCATATAATAGAACTTGGGAAGGAGGTAGCACCATTGGGATTTTATCTGGACCAAACTCAAGCCGAACTTCATCGTGTGAAGCTAGAATGGAATCGCCTTCACGAGAAGTTCAAACTGATAGAAATTACTACTCGTGCAATGTTTGTCGAACCGCCCTAAGATTCTCTCACCCTAGCACACCGTACACTAAGGTCCTATACTGGGGTTATAAGGGGCTATGTAAGGAGATCGTAACTTATTTGTGTAATCCTTTGAGATAAATAAAATTTTGATTTCTTCTTATGGTGAAGTTTGTGAAATTTCAAATGTCCAGATAATTTTTGTATGTATATTATTGATGAATTTTGGAAAAAGGATATTTTAAAATATTTATGTATACCTTAAATAATTAATGATGTGTAAATATTTTCAAAAAATGTTCCTCTACAAATGTTTTCAGTAATAAATTTAGAGTCTAATAAGATCAACTTAATTTTAGGTGAATAGTGATTTTACGCTTAGGATTAGTAATGTGACCAAATGGATTAGTATTCTCACTTAAAGAAAGTATTAATATAATATAGGCACCTTGATTAAGTAATGTGATTCAATAAAATAGGTAAACAACTATTTCAGAAATTATTAGTCAAGTATTAGTTTTTTCAGGTGAATAGTGTTTTTTAATTAAAAATTAAATTAAAATTTTTTAGAAATTTTTTTTTATAAAATGGCCTTTATTTTTGAATTCATAACATCGATATTATGTTAAGGAAATTTTTGGGGATTTTTCTGAAAAAAATGAATTTTCGGTGAATAGTGTTTTTATTTAAAAATTAAATTAAAAATATTTAGAAAATTATTTTTATAAAATGGATTTTATTTTTGAATTCAGAGCATTGATATTTTGTTGAGGTGAATTTTTGGGAGTTTTCTGAAAAAGTTGAATTTCAGTGAATAGTAAAAATACAGTTTTAGGGTTTCGGTGTGTTTAATGACATCATAACTGCATCCTGATGATGTCATGATATATTTTAAGGTATGTTCGACTTTTGAATAGTAATATAAGTTATGAGGTGTCCCAAGTGGCCAAAACCATGAGTAAATACCACTTGTTTTTTCAATACCACCAATGAGGTGTCCCTTGGCCATTAATGCATTGTCCTCTCACTTTCCCTATAAATACCAAGACATTCTCTCATCCTTTCTATTCCAAAATACTCATCAATGAAGTTCTATTCTCCTTACCTCCCAAGGAGTCCTACCAAGGTGCCCTCAAGCCTCCCAAGGTCCCAAACTTCAAGATTTCAAAGTTACTCTTCAAGGTAAGGGATCCTACCTCTCTCTTTCTTTCCAAGTACTCTCTTTTATGTAATTTATTTTATACTCCATGTTCTTATGTTGGAAGATGTTATTTTATACTCATAATATTGTCCTTTTCATGTTCATATGATGAGATAACCCCTATTTCTCTCATCAATTCATTTTAATAATGTTTAAGTGGCGCTGTTAGGCTGTTGAAATTTTTAAGGGATTCTTTTACCCTTCTCATTTTCTAGTTCTATTTTCATGTCAAGTATTTCAAGTTCCTTTTTATTATGTTGGGGTATGATCTCTATAACTATCATACTGATCTTTTATGTTCATATTATGAGAGACCCTATTTTATCTCATCAATTCCTTTTTTGAAGTTTTAAGTAATGTCATTAGGCTGCCAAATTTTCATAAGAGAAATCTTATTTTTGTCTTCCTTACATGTTTTTCATTTCATATGGTATGTCTTTAAAATTTTATTACCATGTTCTTATATCCTTTATATTTTGTTCCTATATTATTCTATGGATCATTTATGAGTGGGTGACTCATGTCCCCTCTCTTTTAAATATTTTCTAAGACCCTATAACATAGGCGTTATGTTGTAGAATTTTCGTCTCAAAATGTCTCTCTCTTTTTCTCAAATTCTTTTATTTTATTAAGTGAATACTCAAATATCTTTAATCTATATGGGTATTCACATATATATCAAAATGTTATATTTTAAATCCTGATATTTACATACATGAGACCCTCTTTCCTTTTTCGTGGGTTTAAAGTGACATAAAGATCACATCTTTAAAGCAATTTTTAAAATGTTATGATTATGAAATGAAACCCATTTCTTTTATGCTATATGGGTTATTTATGAAATGTTTGATGATGATATATGTGTCTCACATGATAATAAATAAAAATTTAAGAGTGCGCCCTGATAGCGCTCCAATGCATTGGGTAATGATGTGACCACTAGAGATTACAATTTTAACGATACCTTGGTGAATAACCTTGGTAATTTCAAATGACACCTTAGGGATGGACCTTGGTGATATGTTCATGATTGTCTAAGTTAAATGTTTTAGCCACATATTCAAGTTATTAAACACATTATTTTTATTATGATATGTCTCATGATAACTTTCTCATTCCTTAAAGTTATTTTTCATGACTTTTGATGTATCTCAAGTTCACATGTAAAATGTTTCCCTTGTTTCCCTTACTGGGCCTCCTGCTCACCCTTTCCTTTGATGTATTCTCCCAGGTTATGAGATGTTGTAATGAACTTAGGATGAAAAAATTAAGGATCCTTTCAAGTGTTTAAGAAGAATGTTTTATGTTGTCATGTATGAAGTTTCTGGTTTCCAAGACACTAAACCTTAAAGATCCTCGGTTTTGTATAATGAAATAAAAGTTAATGTGCTAAAAAGGCGGGATGTTATAGTTGGTATCAAAGGATGGATTAGTTATTTTTGTAAATTAGGATATCAAAAACTTTAGGAATAACCCTAATGAAAAGTTTAAATATAGGAAATCTTCCTGGTATTTGGTGAGTATTGAGTAAGTGGGTTCCAAACAAATAAATCCCTGTCTGGATACGAACAAGTAGAGGTGGATCTAGAACAGATGTTCCTAGGAGTGAAAACTCTGACAAGGTGTTTCGAGCTTGACCCAGGGTAACTTGGTGCACGACAACGGGCCTTGCTGCACTCTTGGTTTGACACTCCTGGGGGATATGATTTGGTAAATTCATAAGCTTTGTATGAACCATTATTAAATGGAAAAAGATAAAATAAAGATTTACATAAGAATATATGATCATGGATAACCTAGATTGGAACCTAGGGGATCACAAGTTTTGGAATTATTTTCTTCTATAAGTTTATCCTTTTATGCTTTATGTTTCCTTTTCCTGATTGTTGGCTAAGTATTTAAGACCCCTAATTATACTTTCTTTTATTAGTTAATGGAAGGAAATGGAAGAACATGTCCCAACAACCAATGTGATAGGAAATGTGACGATTGCCCTATTAATATGACAGAGATGACGAGGGATCAAGTTGAACATATTGTGATTATGCCAAACCAGCTATCAAAAATACCAACTAATAATTGGTACCTAGTTGAATTCCCAAATTCATCAAGGAAGAAGAAGAAGAAGTCTCAAGGATGTTCCTCTGATAAATTTGATAAGGGAAAGAAGACCCAATTTCCTTTGTGAAAAAAGTGTGGAAAGAGGCACCAAGGAGAATGTCACAAAGGAACCGGGAGATGTTTTATGTGTGGGGTGATAGGGCATAAAGTATCCAATTACATTAAAAAAATGGATAATGTGGTGAATAGAGATAAGGTTCGATCTAATGTACCTTATACTTTCAATGTCATAAATGTAAAGAAGTTGGAAATTATCCAAGGCAATGCTCTCTCGGAAGGGATGAGAAGTATGATGAGCATCAACAATCTTCAAGGACAAGGTAACAATGCAAGTTATTTGCTGATATGGATCATGATGACTAAAGTACATGTAACTTCTTCGCAATAATTTTCTATGTCATGTTGTATTTTAGTTTGTGCCCTATGAGCATATCTTTAATGTTTTCTAAGAACATCGAGTCACTACCTAAGGTGGTTTTATATCATTAAATAAAACATCTATTGTTATGTACCACATGTTGATGTTGTGAAGCATTTCTTCTTGAAAAAAAAATATTATTAGGGGATTAAAATATGATTATTATTTTAGAAGACGTTCACTATTTTGGGAACCCTATATGATCGAGGTAAATATATTACTACGGTATTTTATTTGAGGAGTAAAAGATGACTTATATTTTGAAGAATTGATGAATTTAAGGTGAACTTATGGTAATTTAGGTTACTTATGGAAATGATTAACCTATCTTGGGGAAAATATGTTTAGGTTAGTTACTTTTGTTATAAGATGTTAGGAGTGGTTGATGTTGTTTGGAGATGAATGATAAAGTTTATCTTGGAAGACTATGTTATCAAATCCTTCTTATATTTGGGTTTCAATCTTATTTTGGTTTGTTTTGAGGAATGTTAAGGATAGTAATTTATGGAATGCTCTATGATTAACTTTGGGTAGAACAGTGGAATTTTGAAGATTTAAAAGTAGTTTCCCTTCCTAGGGGTTTTTTTATCTTTTTGAAGAGTTGTTTTATCTTACCATTTCTGTTTTTGGGATAATGTTTAAATATAGAAGAAATATATAGTTAATAATTTTTCGATTATGTGATTCTCTAGAAGATTATTCTTGTTATTTTGATGAGACCAAGTGTTTTTGAATGCTCATCGTTTGGAGAAAATATTAGTTTTGGTAGAAACTTATTAAATGATTAAACTCTACTTGAAGGTAGGTATATTTCATTATGTTTTTATTCTATGTAGTTAATGAATTCCTCAAAATTATGAAAAGGAACATAAAACAAAAATGTTGTTGGTTTAAGTTTCTTACTGGGTAATCAAAGATAATTTACACACATCATAATTTTGTGATTTTCTTGTGGTTAACTTTCTCCTAATAATGTTTTCTATCACTCTCCATCAGAACATGAACCTTTGTTTTCTCTTCCATATCCATGTTTCCCTACATGGAATCCTTGTATGGGTTAACTCGGGTGACCTTTGTACTTCCCTTTATTTATTTTAAAGTAATAGTTTTACTGACTCCTTTTCCGATTTGGGACATTCAATGAAATTTCCAAGCCCAATTTTAAAAATTGCGAGGACGCAATTTATTAAGGGGGGAAGAATGTAACGACCCGAAATTTTGAATAAATCTTGTTTCCTAATTTTGTGTGTTATTTTATTTTATACTAAACAAAACTATTTCATTTGATAACATGAGTATAATTAAAATGATACCGTTGTGTTTCGACTATTATATGACCACTGGTAAATATGATCATTGGAAACTAAATGTTGCGATTATTGTCTCTAAATACAAGTGATATTGGTTAATTAATATAGAAAGAAGATTCAATGGCCCCATCTAGTAGTCTCAGGCCAATCGAAGCCCATCTAACAGAACTTGAGAAGGAGGTAGCACCATTAGGATTTTCCTTGGACCAAACCCAAGCTGAACTTCATCGTGTGAAGCTAGTATGGAATCGCCTTCGTGAGAAGTTCAAACTGATAGAAATTACTACTCATGCAATGTTGGCCGAGCCACCCTCAGATTCTCCCTCCTTAGCACACCTTACACTTAGGTCCTATGCTGGGGTTATAAAGGGTTATGTAAGGAGACCATAACTTCTTTGTGTGATCCTTTGAGATAAATAAAACTATGATTTCTTCTTATGGTAAAGTTTGTGAAATTTCAAATATTCGGATAATTTTAGGATGTATATTATTGATGAATTTTGGAAAAATTATATTTTAAAAATATTTATGTAAACCATAAATAATTAATGATGTGTAAAGATTTTCAAAAAATGGTCTTCTACAAATGTGTTCAGTAAAAAATTTAGAGTCTAATAAGATCAACTTAATTTTTGGTGAATAGTAATTTATGAATTGTGATTTTACGCTTAGGATTAGTAATGTGACAAAATTGATTAGTATTCTCACTTAAAGAAAGTATTAATATAATATAGGCACCTTGATTAAGTAATGTGATTCAATAAAATAGGTGAACAACTATTTCAGAAATTATTAGTCAATAATTAGTTTTTTCGGGTGAATAGTGTTTTTTAATTAAAAATTAAATTTAAAATATTTAGAAAATTATTTTTATAAAATGGACTTTATTTTTTAATTCAGAACATCGATATTATGTTAAGGTAATTTTTGAGGATTTTTATGAAAAAATGAATTTTCGGTGAATAGTGTTTTTATTTAAAAATTAAATTAAAAATATTTAGAAAATTATTTTTATAAAATGAAGTTTATTTTTGAATTCATAGCATTGATATTATGTTAAGGTAAATCTTTGGGAGTTTTCTCTAAAAGTTGAATTTTCATTGAATAGTAAAAATACAGTTTTAGGGTTTCAGTGTGTTTAATGACATCATAACTGCATCATGATGATGTCTTGAGATATTTTCAGGGATTTTCAACTTGTGAATAGTAAGATAAGGTATGACGTGTCCCAACTGGCCAAAACCATGAGTAAATACCACTTGTTTTTCCAATACCACCAATGAGGTGTCCCTTGGCCATTAATGCCTTGTCCCCTCACTTTACCTATAATTACCAATCCCTTCTCTCATCCTTTCCATTCCAAAATCCTCCTCGACGAAGTTATGGTCTCCTTACCTCCCAAGGATTCCTACCAAGGTTCCCTCAAGCCTCCCAAGGTCCCAAACTTTAAGATTTCGAAGTTACTCTTCAAGGTAATGGATCTTACCTCTCTCTTTCTTTCCAAGTACTCTCTTTTATGTCATTTCTTTTATGTTCCATGTTCTTGTGTTGGAGGATGTTCTTTTATAATCATTCTACTGTACTTTTATGTTCATATTATTAGAAACCCCCTCTTTCTCTCATGAATTCATTTTAATAATGTTTAAGTGGCGTCGTTAGGCTGCCGAAATTTTTAAGGGATTCTTTCACCCTTCTCATTTCCAAGTTCTATTTTCATGTCAAGTCTTTCAAGTTCCTTTTTATTATATTGGGGTATTATATCTATATCTATCATACTTATCTTTTATGTTCATATGATGATAGACCCTATTTTATCTCATCAATTCCTTTTTTGAAGTTTTAAGTGACGTCGTTAGGCTGCCGAATTTTCATAAGAGAAATCTTATTTTTGTCTTCCTTCCATATTTTTCATTTCATATGGTATGTCTTTAAAATTTCATTACCATGTTCTTATATCCTTTATATTTTGTACCTATACTGTTTTATGGATCATTTATGAGTGGGTGACCCATGTCCCCTCTCTTTTCGATATTTTCTAAGACCCTATAACATAGCCGTTATGCTGCATAATTTTTGTCTCAAAATGTCTCTCTATTTTTCTCAAATTATTTTATTTTATTAAGTGAATACTCAAAGATATTTCTTCTATATGGTTATTTACATATATATAAAAAATTTATAATGTAAATTCTGGTATTTACATACATGAGACCCGCTTTCCTTTTCCTTGGGTTTAAAGTGACATAAAGATCACATCTTTAAAGCGGTTTTTAAAATTTTATGATTATGAAATGAAACTCATTTCTTTTATGATATATAGGTTATTTATGAAATGTTTGAGGATTATATATGTGGCTCACATGATAATAAAGACAAATTTAAGGGTGCGTCCTGATAGCTCTCCAATGCATTGGGTAATGATGTAACCACTAGAGATTACAATTTTAACGATACCTTGGTGAATAACCTTGGTAATTTCAAATGACACCTTGGGGATGGACCTTGGTGATATGTTCATGATTGTATAAGTTAAATGTTGTAGCCACATATTCAAGTTATGAAACATGTTATTTTTATTATGATATGCCTCATGATCTCTTTATCATGCCTTAAAGTTATTTTTAATGACTTTTGATGTATCTCAAGTTCACATGTAAAATGTTTCCCTTGTTTCCCTTATTGGGCCTTCTGCTCACCCTTTCCTTTGATGTATGCTCCCAGGTTATGAGATGTTGTATTGAACTTAGGATGAACAAATTAAGGAGCCTTTCAAGTGTTTAAAAAGAATGTTTTATGTTGTCATGTATTAAGTTCCTGGTTTCCAAGACACTAAACCTTAAAGATCCCCAGTTTTGTATAATGTAATGAAAGTTAATGTGATAAAAAGGTGGGATGTTATAAACATCCTATTATACATTCTCTAGATTTTGGCCTTTCTAATAGACCAGCCTTAGGTCTCTTATGAGGATATCTAAAGGAAGTCTACTAAAGAAGAGGTGGTCGTCTTTAAAGACTCCCTCAGATTTATTTCTTCTTATCCTTCCTATAATTAAATTTTACCCATTATAAAATAATGACTAAAATATCATAAATTTTTTTAAATGTTAATATGGTTTTGGTAAAACCATTTTTCACCTCTTTTTCATCCTATATAAAATGAAAACATTTCTCGTGTGTACGTATGACTTACCATATCCACGTAGTGGTGTAATTTATTTTTCATCACCATTTTAATTGGATGGTTATAAATATGTAACTAATAATTATATATGATATTTATGAAATAATTATTCTTCTATAATTATAATATCACATTTACATTCCTATCTTCCAATTATTTGGATAATGATAACAACACTGGTGCGTATGTGTGGACTACCACCTCCCTGAAGCAATGTGATTTTTTTCCATTTCCCCTTTATATGGATATTAATAAGGATAAATTAAATGAATATATATGATATATGATATAATATTTATTCTATAAATGTGAACTGTTATTTGCATTTATTTCATTCCATTCATCGAGAGGTGAAAATAGTGTTCATGTGTACATACGACTTACCATCTCCATAAACAGTGTAATTCATTTTTCTACCCTCTAACATATATAGATGACTCTATATATATAATTAATATATATGATATCTATATATATATATATTAAAATTCATGATATGGTGGAACCATAATCATTATATAAGGACAGAATATCCATGACAAAAAATGTGTGGGAAAATAAAATAATTAACACTCGAAACAATGATAAAAATGAATTATTCTTAACAAATGGGTTATAAGATATTATAAAAGGATAATTTATGATATTATAAATATTTATATTGTTATATTATAAATTAATAACATTTTAAAACCATTATAAATTAGGTTAAATTAGTTTTGACTAAGGGGAAACCTAAGGTAGGGATTTCTTAACTCAACTTCCTTTTACTAGGTTATATCACTTCTTCATTGATTCTATTATTCTAAGAATATGTGTGAAATGAAAATTGAATGTTTTAGGTTATATTTATACTTATCATGTGTAGATTTAAATTTTTTACACATAATCACTTCTTTTAATAATTATCTCTTCAATGATATGATATTTGTATGGGGTTTCACAACTCAATTTCTTTTAATTGAGTTACATTATTTCTTTATTGTCTATGTTATGCCAATATTATGTGTGTAATGACATTTTTTTTATATTTTATTTCCAATTTTTTTAATGGATTTAAATTTTAACACATAATAACTTCATTGATAAATCCTCACTTTAGTGTTACTATCTTTGTAAGGGATTTTTTCTCAATCTCCACTCCATTTAGACATATTTCGTATTATTCAAATATTTATTTTTTTGTAGTGTATATACTTCCCCATAGTGTATTTAACATAATTATCAATTTATACATGATGATTAATGATTAAATTCAAGTTACAATTTTAAGGCATTATAATTTAAATGTTAAAAATATGTAATAATTTATTTTAAAATCTTAATATTTTTGGATTGATATTATTTTCATTAAAGGAATCAAAAAATATATCCTTCGTAAACCCCATATATTTTTATTATCCTCTATATATTTAATAATATTTCATGTTTTCTTACAACTTATTTTCTATTTGTAACTTTAATCAATAATAGAAACATTTATAATAAAGGCTGATCTTATTTCTCTTTCAATAGGGTATATTTTTCATCCATGTCCATATTTTTTAAATTGTTTTAAAATTTTAATTTTTATTACTCAAATTAATTATTAAGATAATTATAAATTATCCTTCACTTTTTATATTGTTAGAAAATAATATTTATAATATTTTTTGAATGGATAATCTTCAGTAGTATTTATAAAAGTCAACAGGAATGTTTTCCCTTTAATGTATATGGATTTAGTGGACTTTCCTTCCACAATAAAACTTTTAATCTCTTTAGCTTCTTCTACAAGATTTCAATTATTTTAATAAAAATATTTAAGAAATTTTATTTTAAATATTTTTATTACATTTTATTCTATTGTTTAAAAGAATTTATTTTACTAAAAAATATAAATTTCAAATTAAATGATGGTTATATCACAATTATTGATTAATTTTGTAGTCATTGACATTCTCTTGAAACATTCAATTTATTGTGATTGTTTTTCATTGGACATTATATTTCTTCTAAATATACATATTATTTTTATCATGGATATCCATATTTCTTAAACCATATACCTTTCTATATATGGTAATCTACTTTTAAAGTTATTTGATTGACAGTGAAAATACTGATATTCCATAATCTTTACTCAATATGAACATTAATTGATAAGGAATATTGTTTTTGGATTAAATTTATCACTCAATATATATTGAATGTAATGAACATATAGTTATGGGTGGGGAGACAAATTATATAGCCCATCAATACATTGATAGGTATCATGAGACAAACCAATTAACTAGCTTTATTAAATGGGTTTTTGGTGTATTATTACTCATATATTAAATTGTATTGATGCATGGTTGTGAAGGTAAAGATATCAGGATGTCTGAGATCATAAGGTCCAATATTAAGCATTTTATTCATTGATAATTCAAGAATTATTATCCATGATAATACTTCATTGATATTATCCATTAATTCATTTTTGTGCTCAATTTATTCATTAAATGGTATGTGGTTGAAGTTATATACCTTTTCATATTGATCATACATTATTTACCCATGATAGCTTCTTCTATACTTAACCCTTACTGAGAATTTTTACTCACCTGTATTTTTTTCCTTTCCCCATGACAATAAGAATTAATATTTTAATGAGCTTCATGAATTAAAAAAATATATTTTGTTATGTTTTATATTTTATTTCCAATGTAAAAAAATGGGAATCATGTATGTATCTAGTTCTTTGATACTACTAAACTGGTTAGTTATTCAGTATGAGATACCTTATATATTATGCCAATATAATAAAGTAGACACCAACTTTTATTTAATGGATTTTGGGTTTTTACACAATTGATAATAGTTTTTATTTTAGGAGGTTGAAATTATATTAGGGGGGAATTTTTGCGATTTTTCTAAACAAATTGATTTTTAGGTGAATAGTGAAAAATATTGTTTTTACAAATACCGTCACTTTTAAGAAACTATCATTATATAAGAATTACTTAAATGATTATAAAAACTTTTTATAGTATAATTATCTTTTTATGGAGAAAAATATATCATCTAAATTTTTAAATTTAATTTAGATACCTATGCTCTACATTTTAGAACCTAAATGATGTTTTATTCTAATAAAAAAATTATTTTTATTATTTTAATTAATTATGTAATTAAAAGGTTTAACTCATTTTTGGATTCGTGTTAAGGTCATATAACACCTCATTATTATTCATAGCTAAAAAAATTTATAGGATTAAACATTATATATGATTTTGTATAAAATCATTTTAATTATTAAATAGACTTTTTTTAGAAAACCATTTTTCATTTCATCTTGCATAATTATATTAAATATAATTTTTATAACATATTAAAACTAAATCTTATAAAATGGATTAAATTTTTTTAATTAAAATAATAAATATTAGGTATAAATAAAATTAATTTTTGAGCATTAAAATAAGTTATCATGGTTAAATATTTTCACCACGGTAAGGATTAAAAGGGTTAAAAGGGGGTTAAACTAAGAGATAAAGATTTAAATATATATATAAATTTATTAAAATTTATTTTTTTAATTTATTTTAACATTAAATTAACCTATATTCTAAATTTGACTAAATTGGATCCACTTTACTTGTTAATGACATTAATTATATATAAAATTTCTTAATAATTACAAGAGTGTCACTCCACTCACATATAAAAGGGAACCTACTGTCCTAACTTCTAAACACACTGTGGGCCCATTATCACAACTGTTATCTAAAAAATAACTGTATAACACCTTTTTCTATTATTTAGAGTTTATTTTCTTCCTATATTACCCATATAATATTCGTTAAGGTGTTTTCAAAAAAGATTTTATAAGGTGTAGGTTTTGTTCTTACCAATATATTTCATATTACTTTCTTCTTGATGCTTCTTAAAATATTATATATCCATGTTAACATAATTAAAATAGTATATTTACTATAATAAAATGTTTTTATTCTCATTTTATAACTATTTTATATCTCCCAAACATGCAATGAAAAATGAAGACATCACTAATGTGTACATGTAGACTACCGCCTCCATGAAGAGACATATCTCATTTTATATCACCACCTCATATAGTTGGGCATAAATATTTATTTGATAAATATATATGAACTATATAACTTATTTATTATTCTTTAAATATAAATTATTATTTACTTTCTTTTCTTTATATCCATTGAAAAATGATAACGTCTCCTGTGTGTATGCGCAGACTACCATCGCCACAAAGCATGTATTCCATTTTTCATCATTGACTTACATGGATGGTCCTAAAAGTGAATATAATAAATAATTATGATATATATTACTTTATTAATATTAACTAGGTGATTAAAACATGACCAATGTGAAAGGATTGAAAAAATTGAACCAAAAAGTGTAATGAAAACAAAATAGTTCACACTCAAATATTGATTTTAATAATTAATTATTGAGAACTGGTTAAGAAGAAAATATGAATGAATAATATATATTATGATAAATCCAAATATGGTTATTATATATATTTATAATATGTTTTAATTTATTACATAGATATTAGAGTGTGTCTAACCAAGTGAAGTTTGAGGTGAGGGTTTATTCTACAATCTCATTTTTATTCTAGATTATATATATTTATATTTATATTGGGGAAATTATATGATATTTCTCATATAAAACCAATTTATTTTATTCTTTTATGGTTATTTATAGTATTTTTAAGTATTTACTCCATTTCCCCCATCATTGGTACTAAAATATACTAGAATAATGTTTTCAAAAAAATCGACCTTGTTTCTTTTTTAAGCATGAATCTTTCTCATCCATGTCCATATTTTTTATCTTGATTCATGAATGATAATTTATACACCTAATTTATTTCTTAAGTTCATTTTATGATATCTTTTAATTTATTTTCAAATATTTTAAAATGAATCTTCTTAACATTTTCTATATAGATCAATATTTATTATTTTAAAAAAAAGTACGAAAAGAATGTTTTTAACATTTATAGTATGAATGCATATTTAATAAATCATGATCATTATTAATTATCAAGGTTCCTTTAAAAGTTTCCATGGGTTTTAAAATAAAATCATATTCCAATATTCTTTTATTTTTTAGTTTTTAAATGATTCCAAAAGAAAAATAAATTTCTTATTTTTTAAATGTAATTACCTTTTTTATAAAGGTTTTCATTACATCTATGTCAAAATACTTTTAAGTATACTATAATTTATGAGGGATATGATTAAATGATACCATCTTATTTATTTATCTGTATGTATTATGGTTATTTTTTTATTTTTTTACTTGGTAAAATATTTACATTATGTATGATAGTTTTTAAATATAGATGTTTATTAATATGGAATGTTGATTATGAATTTTAATTCTAATTCAATCATTTTATATGTTGAATACATTATAATTAGTAAGTCATGTGTGAGGATTGAGATTGGATATAACCTTTATTCATTAGTAGGTCTCATGAGAAAAACTATCTTGGGTATTTGGAACATGCCTTACTTATTTATGTATGAGGTATTGGCACACTATCTTGATAGTAAGAGTATGATTTCCAACATTATGAATTTTAACACTATGAAACTCATATTGTTGTCTATATGATTATTTATTTTTATATGTTATCTATAGATATATTCCTCTTTCATGATATTGGTTATATGGAACATTGGATTGTTGTTTATCTCTACCATATTATTCATGCATTGGATTTTCAAGGATAGACTCCACTGTACACTTTCCCTTACTAATAATATAATCTCACACTTTTACTTTTTTTTAAATCCCTAGGATACCCAAATGTGAAATTTGAAATATTTTGTGGATATACTTGAAGAAATAATAAATATCTCACTGTAATTTTATGTTTTATTTAATGTTTACGAATGGAATATGTGAATCATGTATGTATTGTAATGACCTGAAATTTTTATCCATGGAAATTCCCTTCTTATAATTATTTCATAGAGTATAAACCACATAAAATCACATTAATAACACAATAAAAACTTTTTAAATGAATAATGAATAAAATAATAGTTATTTCAAGAAGTTAAGAAACATATACCGAAGGAATAGTAACTTGGACTTTGAAATAGTAATATGACCATTATGAAAAGTGAACTAGCCAATAGAATAGTAACCTCACCCATAAAATTATAAATAAAATTTAGTAGTTCTATAAATTAAAGTATGGTATTATTATATCATAGTATTAAAAAATAAATATTTTAAAATTTATTAATAAAGTGTTTGTATTTTTCTAAGTTATAAATATTTAATTACAATTTTATAATTAATATAAAATTTTAAAAGAAAATTTATTTCCATAAAATGTATTCATAAATTAATATTTTGTTATCTTATAATTATAAAATAATTTTATGAGGCCTTATTTAAATTTTCAAAGTGTTACAAAATCAGTTATAATTTTAAAATTGGTATTTTCCAAGTAAATGATGATTTTAATTAAAAATTAAATTTATCATATTTAGAAAAAAATCATAAAATTCCGTTTATTTTTTAATTTTACATGTTGAAAAATTATTAGGTTGGATTTTTGGGATTCTTCAAAAATAGTTAAAAAATGGTGAATATTAAAATACAGTAATTTATGGTATATATACATTATAAGTTAAATACACTATTACTTGAGTCATCACTGATATAAAAACCATAATATATGACTTAAATTCATTATTTTATTATATCTTTTTATAATTCTCAAACTATTCATAGTTTTGAGAAAAAATACTAAACTAATGAACAAAATACTGAGAAAACACCCCTCTCTTCCCCTATAAATACTACCCCACACCACCTATTCTCCTCACACCTATCAAGATTATAAACTTATCCAAATTATAATAAAACATATTCCCAAAACTCTCCACCACATATATGATCCCTTGGTCTCATTAAAATACCAAAACATTTTCCCAAATGAGGTTATCAAGGAGGAGAAACTCAAGCAGAAAATTCCTCATTCCTTTTATTTTATTTTATTTTCAAGTTATTTTCTTATTATATCCTCAACTCTCCACATAAAAATGGAATTAAAAATATATTATATTATATATAATATAATTTTATTATTATAATGGAATAATCCATCACCAAACCCCTTATCCTCTTCCTTTTATTCTAGAAATGAAAACATTGTTCATAAGGTGTTAATTTATCACCTTCAAGGACGAAAAATTTTTCATTTTCCATTAATGCCTTCAAAGCTAGTCATTAAACCATTTTTATACTCAAAAAAATTATTATATATGTATTAAATCCTATGTAATGTTCTGGAATCATTATATACATATTATTTTAAATAATAAAACAAAACAAGTTCATTGTGAGCAAAAACCGCCCAAGATAATCCAAACGATTATCACTAACATTTTATTTAATGATTCATCTGAATACCATATAACCAATTGATTTATAAGATAATTTAACCTTATTTATGTTCATTAATAACTTATAACTTCAATTATATATTTCCATTTCCATTTTACATGAACTTACATTCTCTTATATAAGTGAACTGGTCATGTAAACTAAGAAAATGAGCACTCCTGAACGATAAAATTGAACACTATAACTCATAAAAAAGTTTATAAATGAACTTAATAAAATTATAATAAGTAAATTAAATATATAAAATTTTCTTAATTAATTAATTAATGGATTTAATTTTATTATTTATGAAATTAATATCATGTTTAGAACCATTTCGGACATAAGGTAAGGGATTCTTTCTGAACCTCCATTTTACCTTTAGGTTACTCTTTATCTATTTTTACCCAAATGTATTGATTATTTATTTTTATATACTTATTATAAATTCTGTTTATATGTTCCAAACTCATTTATCCCGATCATATCATCTCTCTTTGATGGGGTAATATGTGTTTTAGAGAGGTTCCTTTTTCAATTCTTCCCGATAAGAAATCCCGATTCAAGGGAATTTCTTGATTTCTTACCTGCTTCAAAAGTTCACTTTATAATAAATTTTACGCACAATTATTTTTCTAAAATCACTAATTTTATCATGAAAAAATATCTTGGTTCATTTATAGTTTTATGAAAACAAATATTCATTTTCTACTTTAAATTATCTTTAATATTTTTCTTAAACCGCACTAGAATGTTTCATTTATAAAGTTTCTCAAACACATTTTACATGTTTCCAATTAAATTGGACATAAATTATCATTATCCATGCATATTTTCCATTATTAATGTCCATGTATGTTTTTAATCCATTATTTCATTGAAACATTTATGATATTCTCATTTTTTATGCCTTGTGACGCGATTATGATACTCATTTCTTTCCATGGGTAAACCTTATGTTTATTCTTCATGTGGAACACATATTCAAGAACATGTTTTTATGGTTGCACCTATATATCACTCTAATTAATTGGGTAATGTTTATTATCATAAGATATAATGTTGGGACAAGGAGTGAACCTGGTTCCTTTATAGGACTTTTTCCACCATGTATTGGCAGCTAGCCTTGACTCTTGTTTATTTCATGTTATATAATGCTATCACATTACTACGATGTCATGATTATATATTCCCATGTTATACATGATATTATTCCTTAGTATTATTCATTTTTTATTCCTTCTATGTCATCATGTTATTCTTTCGAACCCATATTCTATGTTTTATTCCTATACTTATTTTCCTTACTAAGATTTTTATCTCATCCCTTTTGTTCATGTATTCCCCTAGGTTATCCTATGTAGTTATAGGAGATCAATAGAGGTTAGGATCTCAATATGGTGATTAAAAAATATTTTTATATCATGTTTAATTAGGTTCCTAATATTCTAAATACACTAGACTTTATAATCCTTGGCTTTTAATTTGATGTTTAACTATGCCTAAAATATTGTAATAATATGTGCAAAAGGATAGGGTCAGTAGATTAGATATCAAAGGAAAAGTTTAGTTATTTTTGTTATTAGGAATAGAAGACTATAGAAAAATCCTTAGGTATAAGACTAAGTTTAAGAAAACATCCCAAAATTTTGGTAAGTATGGAGTAAGTGTTTATGAAGAAAATACATCCATGTCTGGATACTACAAGTGGACGTGGTTCTAGCACAGATGTGCCTAGGAGTAACAACTCCACTAAGGTGTTCTAGGAATGACTTGGGGTAACCTGGTACACAACAAAGGTCCTTACTCCACATCTGTTTTGACACTCCTAGGGGATATACTTTGGTAAATTTATAAGCTCATTATGAACCATTATTAAAGGAAAAAAATCCCACAATAATATATGTTAGGAAATAGATCGTGGATAACCTATATTGAAACCTAAGGAATCAAAATTTAGGATATACTTTCCATTTACAATTTTATACTTCTATGTTCAATATTTTATTTTTATATTCTTATTAGTTAAATATCCAAGCCCCCTCATTTGACTTTCTTTTTCTTAGTTAATGATTGGAAATAGAAGAACCCATGCCAATAATAAATGTGATATGAAATGTGATGATTTCCCTAATGATATGCCAAATATAATGGGAATGGGTGCTCAAAACATCATGACAGTACTTTATCAACTAGATTAAGTTGTGAATAATAACTTAAATCATGTGGAACACCCTCCTTCTCCAAATAAAGTGAAAGTTTTCATCGAATCCTTCATGTGGAAAAGGAATCCCATGTTTAGTGGATCTTTTGATCCCCTCTTTACATAACAATGAATTAAATCCAATGATAAGATATTATATTTCCTCTATTTCTTAGAAGAATAGAAAGTTGTACTAGTGCTCTATCGTTTTGAAGGGGAAGCTGATCAGTGGTAGACACTGATCAAGAACACAAAGCCACAAGAGAAAATTAATTCCATGGAATGAGAATATTTAAAGAAAATATTTTTCAATAAATATTTTCCTCAAACCCTCCATCTCATTATGGAAAGGGAATTCCTCGAACTGAAGTAGAAGGAAGATGATCCTATTGGGTTGTATGAAGAAAAATTCAAAACGTTTTCAAGATATACCTTCAGCTTTTTCATGAACATCGAAAGTAAGGTGGATCGCTTATTTAGTGGAATAAATCTGAGTCTACGAAAAGCATTGGCTATTTGAGACTTTGAAATTTATAAAGAGAATTTTCATTGTTCCCTAAAGGTTGAAATAGAGATCATAGACTCTCATTGGTCTCATGGTCCCAGTGAAAAAAATAGGAAAACGTAGTTTAATATGGGTGATAAATTCCATGATGGAAAGAAGACCATACATCCCACATGTCAAAAGTGTGGGAAGAAGCATCATGGAAACTGCTTAAAGAGGTCTAAGAGATTCTTAAAATGTGGAATAGAAGGGAATATGGATAATAACTACTGAAGTGATAAGAGAATCCCACTAATGAGGAAGAATAAAGGAAGTTTGAGATCAACACTCACCCTGTAGTGTAGTGTTTCAACTATAAAGAACATGATAATTACACAAACCATTTCCCTAAACCAAGGGTTATTAGAGGCAATCAATAACAGCAACCTCCAAGATATAAAGGAAGGGCATATTATATCACTACTATTAAGGTGGATTCTGAAAATGATGTGGGGACAAGTATGCTAGTTATTCATTCAAGAATAGAAAATGTACTATTTGGTTCTGGTTATACGCATTATTTCAGATCTTGCAATTTTAGTAGAGCTATTCAATAACCACCTCGAAAATTTATAGGTTTATTTATCTATAAGAATAGAAAATGGGGTAATTACTGCATCCAAATTTTATAACTCCTCCCCAGTTAATGTTTGTGGACAGAACCTCCCACCAAATCTTGTCATACTGCCTTTGGTATAGTTTTATGCTATTTTGGGTATGTATTTTCTATCTATATATGAATCTTGCATTGAATCTCAGGAAAGGGAGATCAGTCTTCACTTCCCAAAGCATCCTAAAATCATGTATAAGTGTAATTAGGAAGATGAATATCCTTCCGAATCATTATATCAAGTGTGGATATTTTTTCCTTATAAGCAATAATATCTATCTTAAATGATTGAGACAAAGGAGATAATCATGCTCAAATATATTCCCATTATGAGGGACTACACTAATGTGTTCTATGAAGAGTTGCTTTGTCTTCCTCCTGATCTAGAGGTTGAGTTCTCAATTAAACTTATTTCTATATCTCTGATTGTATCAAAGACACCTTATATAATGGCCGTCATTGAGATGGAAAAACTAAAGAAGTAGTTACAAGAGAATCTGGATAAGGGTTTTATAAACTCGAGTGCTTCACCATAGGGTGTACCCATCACCTTTGTCAAGAAGAAGGATGGAACAATGATTCTCTACATTAA
The DNA here is from genome assembly GCA_963277665.1 of Viscum album. Classification (NCBI taxonomy): domain Eukaryota; kingdom Viridiplantae; phylum Streptophyta; class Magnoliopsida; order Santalales; family Viscaceae; genus Viscum; species Viscum album. Next base: position 983,163,901 of record OY728126.1, read on the forward strand.
TTATTATGATCACAATAAAATCACGATAAAGAAAAAGTGCCTCCTACCTCGGATAGATGACTTGTTTGATCAGCTATGTGGGTCTAGTTATTTCTCTAAGGTAGAACTTTGGTTGGGATATCACCAATTAAAGGTGAGGAAGGAAGATATTCCCAAGACTTCCCTTATAATTAGACATTTACGATATGAGTTCATAGTTATGGGCTTTAGACTCACTAATTCTTTATCAATTTTCATGGATTTAATTAATAGAGTCTTTAGATATTGCCTTAAAAAAATTTTGGTCATATTTATCGATGATATTCTAATATACACTAAGATAGAGTAGGAACATGAAGATCATTTTAATACTATTTTAAAGAATTTTTTAAGGGAGAAATTTTATGAAAAGTATAATAAATGTGAGTTATGGATGAAGTAAGTATCATTCTTGGGGAATTTAATCACCATAAAAGGGATATTTGTGGACCCTTCCAAGACAAAGAAAATCAAAGAGTGGACCAGGACAATGTCTGTGAAAGAGATCCATAGTTTACTGGGTCTAGCTGGGTATTACTAGTGATTTTTCAAGAACTTTTTATGATTATAAAACCCACTAACCAAGTTGTCTTGGAAGGGAGAAAAGTTTTCCTGGGCCATTGAATGTGAAGACTGCTTTAAAGAGTTGAAAAAGAGGTTTATCACTACACCATTTCTCACACTAACAATAAGTGGGGAAATATTTGTGGTGTATAGTTATTCTTAAAAGAAATTATTGGGCTTTGTACTGATGAAAGATGATAAAATGATAGCCTACGCCTCAAGGAAGTTGAAAATCTATGAGCAAGAATATCCCACACATGATCTGGAGTTGGTAGTTTTGATCTTTGTGTTGAAAATATGGAGACATTATCTCTATGGGGAGAAGTGTGAGATATATACTGATCACAAGTGTCTCAAATATATACTCAGATATAAGGATATTAATATGCTCCAGCGAAGATGGTTAGATCTCATTAAGAATTATTACTCCTCAATCCACTACTATCCTAGTAAAGAAAATAAGGTAGTATATGATTTAAGTGGAAAGGATCCTTTATATTTATCAATGATGGGAATTTAGAATGATACAATCTTCTTAGACCAAAAAATAATGAACATGGGAGTCTTTAAGGAAGAAACATCATCAATCCTTTCTCAAATGATTTCTCAACCATCCATTATGGATAAAATAAAGGATTATCAAATAAATGATGTGTAAATTAAGAATAACGTGAAATCCATGAGAAAAGGAAAATCCTAAAAGTTCAAAATTAATGAGGAGGGATTAATGATATTTGGGTTATGATTATGTGTACCATCAGATCCAAAGATAAAGAAGGAGCTTCTAAATGATGCACATAACTAAAACTTCTCTATTCACCCAAGGAACACAATGATGTATCAGGATATTCAGGAGAACTATTGGTGGGACAATATAAAAAATGATATTGTTGAGTATATATAAAAGTTTATGGTATGTTAGAAAGTGCAGGATGAAAAGAAAAGGTCTAAGGGGATTATAAAACCATTACCCATACCAACATATAAATGGGAAAACATCACCATGGACTTTTTCACTAGACTTACAAATACATCCAGAGGAAACAATGTTATATGGGTTGTTGTGGACCATATTATAAAGACAAATCACTTTATTGCAATCTGATAGGACTTATCACTAGATCAAATTTCATGGATATACATAAAGGAACTGTAAAGGCTGGATGGAGTACAACTATTGATTGTATCCGATGAAGATCTGAGATTCAGCTTGAAGTTCTAGAAATGTATCTAACATGATCTAAGCACAGAGCTAAACTTCAGTACATCCTATCATCCTCAAACTGATGTCCAATTTGAGAGAACTATTCAAACACTAGAAGACATGTTGAGATCATGTTCTATGGTCATCAAAGAAGTATGGGAAGAACATATGTCTTTGGTCAAGTTCTATTACAAAAATAGTTTCCACTCGAGCATCCAAATGTCTACATATCAAGACCTTTATGGGAAAATAAGTAGAGCACTAGAATTCTGGTATGAGTTCAGTGAACATAAGCTACTAGGACCTGAAATTATCAAAGAAATGGTGGAGAAGGTGAAAAGTATTTAGCGTCACATCAAAGTAGCCCAAATTTGAAAAAAGGGTTATGAAAACAATCGTCAATGAGACCTTAATTTTAATGTTGGATACATGGTATTCCTCTGCATATCTCTATGTAAGAGGATCATGAGATTTTGGAAGAAAGTAAAGTTAATTCCTAGGTACATCGGACCCTTCAAGATCCTTGATCATGTTGGTGTCATGGGTTATCGACTAGCACTTCCACCTACCATGTCTCAAGTACATGATGTATTCCATGTATCCCTCTTGAGGAATTACATACCTGGCCCTTCACATATGCTGAATTCAAAGGTGGTATAGTTGGAAAATGATCTCTCATATGAGGAGCATCCTGTGAAGATCTTAGATCATAAAGATAAAGTTATACACAAAAAGACTACTCACCTAGTCAAAGTACTATGGTGAAACCATAAGTATGAATATTTAACATGGGAACCGGAGCAAGCAATGAAGGAGAAGTACCCACACTGATTTTCAACTTAGAATATAAAATGAAATTTCGAGGGAGAAATTTCATAAGGAGGAAGAATGTATCGACCTGAAATTTTTATCAATATAAATTCCATTATTATAATTATTTCATATAGTATAAGCCACATAAAATCACATTAATAATATGATACAAAAATTATAAATGAATAATGAATAAAATAATAGGTATTTCTAGAAGTTAAGAAACATATAACGAAGGAATAGTAACTTGACCTTTGGAATAGTAATATGACCCTTATGAATAGTAAAATGGCTAATAGAATAGTAACCTCACCCATAAAAGTATAAATAAAATTTATGAATTCTATAAATGAAAGGGTTATATAATTATATCATAGTATAAGTAAATAGATGTTTTAAAAATTATTAATTAAGTGTGGGTATTTTTTTAAGTTATAAATATTTAATTACAATTTTATAATTAATATAATTATTTAAAAGTAAATATATTTTCATAAAATGTATTCATAAATTAATATTTTATTTATTTATGATTATAAGATAATTTTAGGAGACCTTATTTAGTTTTTCAAAGTGTTACAAAATCAGTTATAATTTTAAAATTGGTATTTTCCAATAAATGATGATTTTAATTAAAAATTAAATTTCTCATATTTAGAAAATTATTTTCATAAAATAGAGTTTTTTTTAATTCTACACATCAAAAAATGGTTAGGGAGATTTTTTGGTATTTTTCTAAAATAGTTGAATTTTTTAGTGAATAGTAAAATACAGTAATTTATAGTATATATACATTATAAGTTAAATACATTATTCCTTGATTCACTGTTGATGTAAGAAACATAATCTCAAACTTACCCTAATTATTTTGCTATATTTTTTGATAATAATCAAACTATTCTTTGTCTTGAGCCAAATTAATAAACTAATGAATAAAATAATGAGAAAACAACCCTCTCCTCCCCTAAAATACCACCTCTTCTCCTCACACCTCTCAAGCTTTGAGACTTACCAAAATTCTGCTCAAATATATTCCCAAATCTCTCCCCCACATATAGGATCCCTTTTTCTAATTAAAATACCAAAACCTTTTCCCAAATGAGTTTCTCAAGGAGGATAAATTCAAGAGGTAAATTCCGGATTCCTTTTCTTTTATTTTATTTTCAAGTTATTTTCTTATTCTTTCTTCACCTCCCCTCATCCAAATGGAATTAAAACTCTATTAACTTACTTATAATGTAATTTTATTATTATAATTTAATAATTCAACATTAACCCCCTTCTTTTCTACCTTTTATTCAAGAAATTAAAATGCCATTCATGAGGTGTTAATTTATCACCTTTAAGAATGACAAAATTTTTATTTTCTATTAACGCCTTCAAGGCTGGTCATAAAACCATTTTTATGGTTAATAAAATTTATTATTATATATATATATATTATCCTATTTAATTTTCTAAAATCATTATATACACATGATGTTAAATAATAAAACAAACCAAGTTCGTTGTGAGTAAAAACCACCCAAGATAATTCAAATGATTATCACTGGCATTTTATCTAATGATTCATCCACATACCATATAAAAAAATGATTTATAAGATAATTTAAACTTATGTATTTTCATTAATAACTTATAACTTCACTTCTATATTTCTATTTCCATTTTACATGAACTTCCATTCTCTTATATAAGTGAACCAATCATGAAAACTAAGAAAATGAGCACTCCCAAATGATAAAATTGAACACTATAACTCATCAAAAAGCCTATAAATGAAATTAATAAAATTATAATAAATAAATTATATGTATGAAATTTTATTAATTAATTAATTAATGTATTTAATTTTATTATTTAGTACATTAAGATCAAGTGCATAACCGTTTTGGATGTATGGTAAGGGATTCTTTCCAAACCTCCATTTTACCTTTGGGTTACTCTTTATCTTTCTTTACCCCAATGTAATGCTTATTTATTTTTATATAATTATAATAAATTATTTTTATATTTTCCAAAATCATGTATCCAGATCATAACATCCTTCTTTGATGGGGTAATATGTGTTTTATAAAAGTTTTATTTTCAATTCTTCCCGATAAGGAAGCTTGATTCAAGGGAATTTCACAATTTATTACCCAATTCCAAGTGTAATACATAATATATATTAATCAACCATTATTTTTATAAAATCAATCATTTTATCATGAAAAAATATCTTGGTTCATTTCTGGTTTTATTAAGACAAAAATTCCTTTTCCACTTTAAATTATCTTTAATATTTTCCTGCAGCCGCACTAGAATTTTTCATTTCTAAAGTTTCTCAAACACTCCTTTTACATGTTTCTACTTGAATTGGGAATTAATTATCATGATACATGACTATTTTAACTTATGATCTTCCATTTATGTTTTTAATCCATTATTTCATGAAAACATTATGATATTATCATTTGTTATGCCTTGTGACATGATTATGATACCCATTTATTTTCATGGGTAACCCTTATGTTTATTCTTCGTGTGGAATGCATATTCATGAAAATGTTATGATGGGTGTGCCCATATATCTCTCCAATGAATTGGGTAATATTTAGTCTCATGATATGTCATGTTGGGGCAGGGAGTGAATCAGATTCCTTTATGGGACTTTATCCACCATGTCTTGGAAACTAGCATTGACACATGTTTATGTCATGTTATATGATGTTTCCATATTCTTATAATCACATTATTATATGTTCCCATGTTCTAAATTAAATTATTTCTTATTTTTATTAATTTTAAATTCCTTTTATTTCATCATGTTATCCTTTCTAACCCATGTGCTGTTTTTTATTCCTTTTCTTATTTTCCTTACTCGGATTTTTAGCTCATCCCTTTTGTTCATGTATTCCCCAGGTTATCCTATATAGTTATAGGAGCTCAATGAAAGTTAGGATATCAAAATAGATATTAAATAAAATATTTTTTAATGATGTTTAATTATGTAACAAATCTTCTAAAGACGTTATACTTTACAATCCTTGTATTGTAATTTGATGTTTAATTATGCCTTAAATCGTTCAATAATATGTGTAAAAGGATAGGGTCGCTATATGTATCTAGTATTTAAAGTCTACTAAACTATTCAATCTAGTGTTATTTGATGTCTTATGTATTATTCGAATGTAATATAGTTAAAACCATCTATGGATTACTGGTGTTAGAGTTATTACACCTTGGGTATGTTTTTTGGTTGATTTTTTTGAGTTTAGTGTTTCAAGCATGGACTATGGAGGAGGATTTATTGATCTATTGTAATGATTTTATGAAACACTAGTAATGTTTAATACCCATAAGTGAGCATTAACTGGTTGATAATTCTTAGCTAATATTCACCTTAACTTTTGGAGTAGGTTACAGTTCTACTTGGTGACTCCCAAAGTGGTGGTGTACATGTACATACATGTTATAGGTAGTACTAGATTAGATAAATCCCTATTTTAGGCCTTATTTCCTTTAAGGGAGTTGTTTAGTAGAAGTACCAATGGTGAAGGAGAAGATAGAGATGAGAATTCTATAATTCCCTTCTATCAACTCTACCTTTGGTTATTCTATAAAATCAAGAAGTGCATATGGTTTAATTTTGTGGGAAGATGTGTGTAATGGAAAAATATGTCCCATCATCAACTGATGTAGTTAAATTTATAATTTGTTTCTTATTTTTATTAACCCTCATACTAGATGGAAAAATTACAAGTTATCCTTATGTACTATATTTTTAGGAGTTGGAGATTCCAGTGGGACCTCTATCCATAACCTTATTAACTATAAAATTTTCACTAACGGTGATCATCTTTCACTTACCACTTTTGGTGGAGTGAGTTTATTAATGGTGAATAAAGAGGTCTTTCATGATATTCCTCCATGGAAGAGATTTGTGGTACCTACCTTGGTATGAAACATTTACCCAATAATGGTTATGTATGTTGATATATAATAGATTAATTGATGTGAGGTCCACCCCTAGGATTGAGTGGGGTCCTCTAAATGTAGTGAGTGGAACCCACGTATTGGGAGTTATAGTGTATTACCCATTAGGTGGTAAGAATGGATTTGTGTGCTATTTTCATGGATGAGAATTCACTTTTTTGAATTTGGAGGAATTGTTCTAAAAGGTATCCCATGTTCATACCTTGATGGGAGACTAGAATATACACTATCATGCATTCAAGAGATGGATTTCAAGTGTTCCTAAGTGGTTTGATGAACACTCCTATAAAATTTATAGAGAATAGGGGCTGAATCTCTCCTTTTTCTCAATTAAAGGAGTAATCGTTAAGGAATTCTAGGAAATTACTTAGTCTTTCCATGTTTGTTTGAACTATGTTGTAATATATCAGATTTTGAGATATAGTTTCATGGAATATTATTGATCTTTAAGAAATTAATTTCATATTGTTTGATGGGATCTTAGTAGAACAACAGTGGCATGGTAGTTGATATTTATAATAGAGGAATGTATGTCCAGAAAATGGAGGATTATCTTGAGTAATTATATTAGGAATAGTTTTTTCTTGTGTGTGGAAATAGTAATTGGACACCTTTGATTAATGGTGGAGGCCCCACACTCTTTCCTTGTGTGGGAGAGTCCCACAATGGTGATGTTGACTTAGTAGTCCAGTGTAACTGAGTATTCTCAAGTGACATAATTAAAAGGTTTTCCAAAGGTAGGGATAATACCATATACTCACCTAAGAAGATAATAGTTTTATATTGAATTGAATATCAAAATAATATGAGAGTCCATGGTGTCTCATGAGGAAGGGTGGTATACACATAAAAAGATGATTGTGTAGGCTTGCCTATTGTTTTTTGGTGGTTACATTCATGCCACTTTTTTTATCTTGCTGCTCCATCTTCTCACTATTTGATTAATTTCTTTTAAATAAATTTTTCAAGTCCATGGGTTTTAATTCATGGTCTTCACCATTCCTAGTAAATATTAAAATGAATATTTTGATTGGAAACCACCCAAGTTTAGGGAGACACTCAATGTCATATTTAAAGTGGAGAATTATGGGTGTAACCATAACATATAAACTCCTACTATGTAGTATAATATGAGGTTTTAATGAGAGGTTATAGAAATTGGTTTCTAGGGAAAGTTTTATATTAGGGTCTGGAGTTAATAGAGAAGGTCCATTTAAATGGAGAGAACCATCTACTGCATATTGTGGTGGATTGATCCACTCAACATGTAGTGGTTTATTGTTGATAAGTTAACAAGTTTTTTATTTTTTCTAATGTGATAATCGATATTATTCATTAAATAACACCAAAAACACAACTAGGTTATATTATATAGTGGATAAAAACCCATTAGATATTAGGATACAAATGAAGGATTTTGTGACTGTTTATTAAGAGGATTGAAAAGAAGGGTCATATGTATTTTGTTTCATGAGTTAGTAGAAATAGTTATTTTTCATAGATAGCAGGTGATGATAGAGGAGATGATATTGATCATGTGGAGCATGGTAAATTGAAACTCTTTTGGAGGTAGTATAAAATTTGGTGGAGTTTTCAGTTTTTGAGTGCAGTGAGGATGGGTTTCTCTCATTTAAAAACAATATTGAATGCTCTTTAAAGGTGGGAAGTGAAATAATCTCACCAGTTATAGACTTATAAAATAATAAATTTGAGGAAAATATTAATGGTTGGGGGATTCATTTGGTACCATTTGACATGAATACATGATTGTAAAAGGTTTTGGGAGTGGATAATTAACAAGACTTTCATATAGTATATGTATATTTCCATATAGGTCTTACTTCAAGATGGGATAGGGTGGGTATTTTAATAGAATAAAGAGGATGTTTACTTATATAGTGGTTGAATATTAAGTTATCTTAGAGATCATACCTTAGTAGAAAAATAAGGTGTCAATTAGTGGTAGTTTTCTTCATAGGTTTTTTTGAAAGCTTCTTTTTATAGGATCCCCAATTGTTTCCTTTTTGGGGATAAAATGGTTAAGGCAGGGAGGATGTATTGACCTATAATTTTCCTAGTTGGTACTTAGATTGGTTTTTGATTTTTCATGTATTGGGACCTATATTGTGTTAAAATGGTAAATCTATCCTCGTAGACTACCTTAATTTTTTACGGTTCTCTTGATTCGGGGGTGTGGTGTTTACCCTTGGATGAGCTGGTGTGGAGTTTCAAGATTTATAGGGCCTTGATTATAATATGTTAAAAATAATATATTATTTTAAAATGTATGCATGAAATATTAGAAAAAATTATTTTCCTTTAAAATGGATCATTGAATGAAAAATCTGAGATAGTGGTTTTGTAAATACCTAAAATTTTGTTTTATTATTAGTAAAATATCTCATGTTTTTTAATGAATAATTTATTATATTTTACAATAGAATCTCATTGAAATACTATTAAATTTCATAGGAACATTACACATCATGAAATAATATTGACTATAGCCTATTGTTATAATATAGTGTGATGAATTCTAAATAATAGTGCACACAAAAAGATAAACTCCATAAGCTCAAATTATGTCATGAAGATCACTCCTTCCACAAATACTTTTAAAAGAAAGATAAGCATTCGGAATATGGTTGAAATTTTCAAGGGAAGTATAGAACCTTTATAATTGAAGTAGAGAATGATGGAGTATGATAATGGTGGAGTATATATAGGTTGTAGAAGGAAATTTGACCATTATTATCTAAATGTTGGATAACTATTACCTGACCATTGAATGTGACCATTAAATAACCATTAAAATAGTAAAACCACCCAATAGAAATTAAAATATAGGTATGAAAGGAAATTAAAAATTATTATATATAATAGTTATATTTTAAATTTTCTAATATATGTCTATATACTCTTCAATATTCAATATATATGATATTATAAAATTTATAATTATTTAATGTGAATAAATAATGTGTTTCCTTTAAAAAATTAGTAGTTTATATAAAATAATTAATTTTTTATTTTAAAAAAAAATATTTAACATACTTAATAATTTATTTTCAAAAAATAAACATTATATTTGAAATCATTAAATAAAAATAGGTAATGGTGAATTATTTAAATTTTTTTAAATACTTTATATTTCACTAAGTAGTTAAAATATAGTTTTATGTTTTTGACATATTTTATGACTTCATAAATATATAATTATGATGTGATAAAATATATTATGTTTTTCATGACCTTATATATTTTTAATTGTTTTATAAGTATTAAAATCATTTTATAAAATCTATAAAAGGATTCCAAACTCAAAAAAAATCAATTTGACTATTAAAAAATATTTTTAATGGATAAAGGAGACATTTTGTGGTAAAATTAATATATATAATAGGAATTTAGTTTTTAAATTTTAATATTTTAAAAAAATATTATTAATGTCATAAACCATGATCCAAAACCATGTTAGGGCCATGGAAAATCTATTTTCCATAACCTATAATTTTAAAGGTTATATTTGAAAAATATATATCTTGATTTTTATTTAAATTCCCATATTTTCAACCCATTTTAGTCACTTACAAGATCACCAAAACATCCATCCTTACTTTATATTCTCATTAAGCCCTTTGGATAATCCCCCACGCTTTTAAGGAATCTTCCCTCTAGGCTTAATAAGTGGTACATAAAGTAATGGGTCCTCTTCCTCTTTCTTTATTTTTATTCAAGTACTTCCTTTGTAGTAAATATTTTGTTTTTTAAATTTTTATGTTTTTATGTAATTTAATTATTAAATTAGTATCCAAATTATGTTTTATTAATAATAGACTATAATTATCTATCAATAATATTATTCCTTAATCGATTTTGTGTTCCTTTTATACTTCTAAAATTATTCTTTGATTTCCTATAACACAATTTTATGTTGTGAATAAATAACACTATTTTAATTCATGGATATTAATATAGATATAATTATAATTCCTTTATTGGGATTTTCCTTATATAAAACCCAAATTCTCAACTCATGGGTTAAAAGTGATAAAAATTTCATTTATTTAAACTCCTATTAACATAATGATTTTTTTATGAAACCCATTCTTTATTCTCTATGAGTTATATATGAAATTATTTCTTATAATATATGATATATGTGAAAAATATAAATTTAATCATATAAAGGGAATTCCATGATAGAATTCAAATGTGTTGTGTAAAAAAATAATTTCTAATGATAATATTTTTATGATACATCGATAGCATGCCTCAATAATGTTTCATGATACCATGGTGAACAACATTGGTTATATGTTTTATGACACCATGGTGATAAAAATTGATGGTATTCTTATGAATGTGTCATTTTTATAATGTATATATATTTCCATTTTATGCCTCATATACTTGTGATCATGCTCTTATGTTTTACCTCATGTTTGTTTTTATGATTATCACTTGCTTTCCATTTCCTTAATTTATCCCCTTATTGGGTTTTATTCTCACCATTTCCTTTTGATTTATGTACCTATGAAATAATGGTGAATGAGGTGACCTGGGATGGAATTATAATGTATTATTTTAAGAGTATTAAAAAAATTATTTTTTTGTGATCTATGTACTTCATGTATTATGTACCTAATTTCCAAGACACTAAACCTTAAAGGGTCATGTGGAATTTATCATTTAATTATTTTAGTATGGAATCATATTTAAAATAATGTATGAAAAAAATTTATATTCATGGTTGGTATCAAAATAAGGTTTAGTTATTTATGAAAATTAGGAGTATAAAAACATTAGTGAAAATCATAGGTATAATTATAAATATAAGAAAACATCTTATTTTTTGGAAATATATATAGTGTGTGGTTTCCTAGAAATGAAATCTCTCTTGTTATACTACAAGTGGATATAGGATCTATCTTAGATTCCCCTATGGGTAATAATGTTGAAAAATTTTGGTCGGTTATTAAATCAATCTTTACTCAATGTAAAAAAATGGCCTAACAAAAAATAAAGTTATCAATTCTTGAGAGATATTATTTAAATAATCACATGAACTTAAAAAAATTAATGGATATATAACTAAAATAGTTATTTATTTTTTTAAATAAATAAATGGTTCAAGTATATGATACTAGAAGCATGATATTTTTAAATTTTATTATTAATGTTCACATTATAATTATATTCATGTTATTTCTAATTGTAGAAATTTTTTCATTTATGTTTTATTGTTTTTTAAAAATGGTGGAAAATAGTAGGACCTGTGTAAATAAAATATGAAATAGATAATATATTGATAACCTTCAAAATATGATGGAAGTTAGAGTTTAAAATATTTTAATGATACTAAATCAGTTATATCAGGTTATAAATAATAATCCAAACCACATAGAGTTTCCAAATTCACTAAGGGAAAACTATAAGTTGAATCCTTCATGCATCAATGACCACTGTAATTTAGTTAACCCTCTAATCAATTTATCAAAAAAATGGATCAACGTTATGAAAAATATATTTTTTATACTCCATTGTTCTAAGAAAGATAAATTTACCTTGTAAATATACCTATTAGAGGGTGGTACTGATCAGTGGTGTTTATTGATCAAAAATAAATTGAATCTATAGTATGGGAATAGTTCAAAGAAGTATTTTTGAAAATTTATTACTTATAAAATTCAAAAACAAATTTTAAAGAGAATTATTAGAGCCAATAAAAAAAGATAATGAATCAATGGGAATTTATGAAGTGAACTTTATAAGGCTTCCACTATATAATTCAGTTTTGGTCATCAATTATGATGGAAATATAAATAAATTATTTATTAAAATAAGAAAACATTAAGGAAAACAGTTGTAAATTCAAGACTTTTGGGGTTTTAAGGATATAGTTATTTTTGTACTCAAAATGGAAATGGATTTTAGATATATACAATGTTATTGAGGAATAAATTATAATAAGGGAAGGATGGATCATAATTTTAGTATGAATCCTGTAACGAACCGTGTTTTTAGAACGGATAAAATATGAAGGTTTTTGAACTTTTCTGTTTATTAGCGGGTTGGTTTTAAAACCGAGCATCGGAACGAGGTTCCGAGTGTTGGAACCATTTAAAGCGATGGTGTCGGACTGCGTGCGGTTGATTTAAATCGTACGGGTCAGTCATGCAGGATACCTCGGGTATTCGGTAGCGTGCGCGCGGGCTGCGCGCGGTCTGTCAGACCATGTGAGTAATGACGTGCGGTGGGTTTATAATTTAATTAAATCAAATTTAAATGGATTTAATTAATTATGTGAAGCGTGTATACTTAATCAATTGCGAATTGATTAATGTGTTGGGAATAAATTAATTATTTTGTAATTCAATTAATTGTCTTGCATCAATTAATTGTGAATTAATTAATGTGTTGATCTAATTAGATAGTTGTGAGTTGATTAATGTGGTGCGAGTCAATGAATGACCTTGCATTAATTATTGGCAAATTAATTAATGGGTGAAGATAATTAAATGTCGGTCAAATTAATTTTAATGGGAAGTTACATTTTTTTTTTGTATGTTGATGCGTTATTTTAATTAATAGTCAAACAAATTAAATGTGGAGTTTTATAATTTATGTTGGAGCGTTTTAATTTAACGACTGTTTTTGGAGTTCACCGATGAAACGTTTAATTTTATGAGAACAGTTCTAATTATTATGTAAGATAATAATATAAGAATTTTTATATTTCATAATAATAATATATTAACTTTTTTTAATATAATCAAAAAAAAACAAGAAAATCAGAAGAGGAATTTCCTCTTCTTCCTGTGCAACACACGCACCCCCCCATCTCCCTGTAAACCCTACTGGCGCGGCTCCCGCCTCTCTCCCTCTCCACGCGGCGCAGCTTCCTCTCCTCTGTCGGCCGAGCATCCTCCATGGCGCGGCGTCTCCTTCCCTCCATGGCCCGGCGCGACCTCCGCCTTCCCTGCAGCAGTGCACACGCCCGGCCGAGCCGCAGCAGCGTGCAGCGACGCCCAGCACGCGACCCTCCTCTTGCGGTGATTTTTTTTGGGTCCAATTTCTCCGTTGTTTGGGGCCGATTCTTCGAGGGTGCGCAATTAATTGTCGGGTTCCGATGGTTCGTGTTCCGGTGACCGCCGCCGAAGGCGAGGTGGTCTGAGTTGATTTCGTCCTACCGCCGATGTTTCGGGTATTTACCGCACTTATATTTGGGTGCGAATTCTGTTTTTCGGGATGCGCGTTGGACCCTGAGTGTGTGCGCGCTTATGTCAAAGCGCATGTGCGCGAGCGACTGTGATAAGTTAGAAAGCTCGGCATGGCCAATTACCTAGTGCGTTGGAGGTTTCGGTATGATTTCGGGTTGCCGGAGTTTAGGCGACTCACCTACGCAGACATAGGTACGTATTTATATGTACGTGGGTTCCCTCGGCGTGCGTATATTTGTCCATGGTAGCGAATATACACACGTACGGGGCTAGTTGTCCCCATTACATATATAAAAAGTGCCTGTGCAGGTGAGCGGAGACAGGCTTATGTGTATAAGCATATGTGTAAGGATCCTCTTGCACACGCTCATGGCCATGCGGAGTGTGTGCATAGAGGCTAGGTGTCCTTATACGTATGTGAAATCACATATGCCTCGTGGGGGAGCAGATGTGGAAGCTTTAGTTAGAAAGCGCCAAGAGCCGGAGTGGACGGATGGATCCACCTTGAGGTAGGGTCCCTCTCCTTGCCCTTTAAATTTAAGTAAAGTAATAGTGAGTTTAATATTGCACTTAGTATTTTAATTATGCAAGTTTAGTTCTGATTAAATGCTTCTATGCAAATCGTGTGAATTGCAGGAATAAGATAAAAGAGTTTGTTTGGTCACTAAACTAACGTTTTAATAATAAAACCCCTCTTTCGAGGTGCGCTGCCTTCAATCTAAAAATGTAGCAATAGAATTTTATGATTTCCTTTCCTACTGTTTGGCTTCTTAACTTTGTTAAGTGTTGAATGAGTTTTAAAGAAAATTCTAAATATCACTAAATGAATTGTTTGATAAAGTAATGACATGTTTTCTAATAAAACTCCTCCAATGGAGGTGAGCTGCCTTCAAAATAAACGTGTAGTAGCAGATTTCTTTTTTTGTGATTGCTTGCTTAAAAGTCTTATGACACTTTATGCTTGACATTATACTTGATCAATGGCATGCTTGTACTCGTGCCATCTAATGTCATTAATCACCTAACATAGAGGCATGTTGGTGCCATATGCTTTTGTTTACCTTCTATTGCTCGTGCAAGTTCCAGAATGTTGAACAAGGATAGTTAATCATGAGAATTGATTATAAAAAGTTGAGATCTGATTTGGATAACTAAACGTGAAGGATTAATCATGAAATGAGAATTTCGTCGATTGATTAATTAAGTGATAAATGAATGAGATTTTGGGTCCTAGACATGGCGTTCTAGATCGACTTAAAATCTGGGTTTGGACATGGCGTTCCTCCCCAATGGTTATCCAAGCTTGTGATATAGGGTGTTAGACATGACGACCTACACTGAATGAGATTTTGGGTCCTAGACATGACGTTCTAGATCGACTTAAAATTTGGGTTTTGGACATGGCGTTCCTTCCCAATGGTTATCCAAGCTTGTGATATACGGGGTGTTAGACATGGCGATCTACACCGAACGAATGATAATAATGATTTATGAAAAGAATGAGAGATGTGGGTAAAACCCGAGTGAATTGTGATCAAATAAAGAAAGGTAAGAATGAGTGGATTTCCAGTCTGAGTTGAAATGATAAGTGAATAAATAGAGTAAGTGAGCAAAATGATAAAAAAAAGTGTTTTTATGCTTGAACCAAATTTACTTGTGTTGTTTTAAACAGGTTTTCATCCCGGCTATGAGCTGAAGCAGGTAGTTCCGCCAGGTGTCCTTTCTGGAACCTGGACGGGCGTTTATTGTTTGCATTGTGTCGTTATTGTTCGAAAATACCAGCACTTTGTTTAATTATATTTCATGGTCTAGAGTGGGCTAGACCCCGGTGGTTCCGGCCTACTGAGATATATATATCTCACACCCTACTCGGGCCGCCATTGCACTAGGGTACCCGAGTAGATTCCATTTGGTTGCAGGACCGTGTTGTTGCTGTTTCTTGTACTTGGAGTTAGGAGAAAAGGACCGAGTTGGGGCTCGGGATGCTCATGGAGATCGCCCTCAAGGCTGGAGACTTTTGTTCATTAACTCCTGCATTGATGTGTAAGCATGTCGCGTGATTTAATGCTTTCATTGTATCATTAGCATGTCATGCATGCATCTCTTATATAAACTATTGTTCGCCAAATTTATTCAAACCTTATAGATGAAAAATGTTTTCCGTTGTTTTCTTATTATTATTTACACTACTTCCGTTGCTGTATTTTTGGTCCCTTTGTTCCACTTTGATAAGAGGGTATAGTCTCCCCCCCCCCTGACTCACCTTACACCCTCACCGCTAGTCGGCAACCTCTGGCGTAAGGGGAGACGCGCTTGAGGCCATGTCGCGGGCCGGCTTAGGTGACCTGGGTGTCCGGTTCAGGGTCGACCTGGGTTGGTTCGTGACAAAATGGTATCAGAGGACCAATGTTCTTTCTTTTCCTTTGTCTTACTGTTTCGGGAATGGTAGACAGGAGACTAGGAATGTGTTGGCGCTTGGGTAATAGTCGTTTCTGGGACTGATCACCCCACGTACGGTGAATGACCAAGTGGCCAGGGTTGGGAATTGATGTTCATGTAGTTTGCTGTTATAGTTGATGTGATTTCACCTTGGGTGAATGTTGTACTTTCCACTGCTTATTTGTTTATGAAGAGGTTTTGAAAATTTTCCTTGGCCCGATATGGCCAGGAAATTGCATTGCATGCATCATATTAGGCACTTAGAGTTAGAGATTCACATGTCATGCATATGTGCCATGCCATGTAGTTGCATTAGTAGAATGCCTGCTGATTTTGATTGTGTTCCTTGAAAATATTTCATGCCTGGATTTATTTAGCACTCCTCTTTAGAAAGCATGTTTCGGTGATAGTTAACATGTTTGGGTGATAACATGTCATGTTTTCTATCTTGCTTGTGTGTCATGCTCTGTGTTATAGCATGTTTTAGTGATTTCAGCTTGTTGCTTTGTGTTAGCTGTTTGTAGTGGCTTGTTAGCTTGCTGGCAAGCGCTTGGTTGCTTTGGCTGAAATTGTTGGTTGCGATTACGACGGAGCTAATTTTCCACTATAAGGTGTATGGGCGCCTTATAATTGGGAAAATGGTAAATCGTGTTTTTGAACTTTTTAAAAGATGGCTGCTAAAGTTTAAATGTTAAATGTTTAAGAGGAAGTTTGTTACAACTTGCCTATTTTTCCCCTGGGGCGTTGTTTGAAAACCAAGTACTTTGTTGTGAAATAGTACTTGTGGGTTTGTTAAAATCTTCCTTCAAATGATTAAAGGTTGAAATGAATTAATGAAATGGATAAAATGGAAAGGGGTTTTTGAGCCTTGTAATCCTTGTTTTGCGTGACCAAGAGTTAGGGTTGACGTGTGTGCTTCGTAAGGGACTAGACCGTGCTAGGTAGTACCCTTAGAGCTTGAGTTGCCTTGTTTTCGGTGTGAGCTTATGATGTGGTGATCGTAGTTCGAGGAACGTCACCCGTGCGTGAAAGTGTTTCAAAAATAGCGCGCCGGTGAGCGGCTAGTTCTTGCGACGACATGGACACTCCTAAGGTGGGTAGTGTCGCATGAGTTTCTGTTTTCATGTCGGTGCTTGCTTGGCAGCATGACTTCGATAAGGTTTGCAGTGTGCGCAATGCTTTCGAAACTCCGTTAGTGCGGGAAGAGTTTCCGTGGTAAAGCTTGGATGAATACGAATGCCTCGGGGGGTATAAACATCAGAGTTTGGTTCAACTAATCTTATCAGTGACCTTGGTTTAATCTTAGTGTACTCTGCTGGATGAGACAAGCATGTCCCCCATCTCGACATCATCTTGGATACACCAAGATAGTATCGGTTATACGCCGTGCTAAAGTTTAAATGTTGTGGGTTTTTTTCTTGATCTCTCTCTGGTTGTGCGTGGGATGCGCAGTTTCTTGGAGTTACGCTTCGTGCTGAGGCACAATATTTTCATAATAGTCTTGTAATGGCTTGACTTGAGAATATCACCGGAGGTCGTGTAAGGACTTCGGTGTACGCGTGGTTAATAACGGAGCAGTCTTAAAAGAACGTCGTCGGTTTAAAGGAGAGTGTGATTTTTACAGTTTGGCGATGTCTTTTGAGGAATCATGCTTGACCAATTTTGTTGGTCGATCGTTATTCGACTATTTTCTTGGTTTGAGGTCCCTATAATGGCCTCGGATGTAAGCTCTGCTTTGATGTTTCAGTTGTAGCGTGAGCGTTGGCTCGAGTTGTAAAGGCTTAAGTGCATTTTTCTTAGAAAATGCTTAATGGTGCATTGGGCGTTGGAAACGCAATGTGACCGGTTGAATGCAACTTCACGACCCCTGTAGGTCGGGTGATGTTTTCGTTGTTTCCAGAAGGCTTCTCGGGGACGAGAAGTTTTTAAGGTGGGCAGTTTGTAACGAACCGTGTTTTTAGAACGGATAAAATATGAAGGTTTTTGAACTTTTTCGTTTATTAGCGGGTTGGTTTTAAAACCGAGCTTCAGAACGAGGTTCCGAGTGTTGGAACCATTTAAAGCGATGGTTTCGGACTGCGTGCGGTTGATTTAAATCATACGGGTCAGTCATGCAGGATACCTCGGGTATTCGGTAGCGTGCGCACGGGCTGCGCGCGGTCTGTCAGACCATGTGAGTAATGACGTGCGGTGGGTTTATAATTTAATTAAATCAAATTTAAATGGATTTAATTAATTATGTGAAGCGTGTATACTTAATCAATTGCGAATTGATTAATGTGTTGGGAATAAATTAATTATTTTGTAATTCAATTAATTGTCTTGCATCAATTAATTGTGAATTAATTAATGTGTTGAGCTAATTAGACAGTTGCGAGTTGATTAATGTGGCGCGAGTAAATGAATGACCTTGCATTAATTATTGGAAAATTAATTAATGCGTGAAGATAATTAAATGTCGGTTAAATTAATTTTAATGGGAAGTTACGTTTTTTTTGTATGTTGATGCGTTATTTTAATTAACAGTCAAACGAATTAAATGTGGAGTTTTATAATTTATGTTGGAGCGTTTTAATTTAACGACTGTTTTTGGAGTTCACCGATGAAACGTTTAATTTTATGAGAACAGTTCTAATTATTATGTAAGATAATAATATAAGAATTTTTATATTTGATAATAATAATATATTAACTTTTTTTAATATAATCAAAAAAAAACAAGAAAATCAGAAGAGGAATTTCCTCTTCTTCCTGTGCGACACACGCACCCCCCCATCTCCCTGTAAACCCTACTGGCGCGGCTCCCGCCTCTCTCCCTCTCCACGCGGCGCAGCTTCCTCTCCTTCGTCGGCCGAGCATCCTCCATGGCGCGGCGTCTCCTTCCCTCCATGGCCCGGCGTGACCTCCGCCTTCCCTGCAGCAGTACACACGCCTGGCTGAGCCACAGCAGCGCGCAGCGACGCCCAGCACGCGACCCTCCTCCTGCGGTGATTTTTTTTGGGTCCAATTTCTCCGTTGTTTGGGGCCGATTCTTCGAGGGTACGCAATTAATTGTCAGGTTACGATGGTTCGTGTTCCGGTGACTGCCGCCGAAGGCGAGGCAGTCCGAGTTGATTTCGTCCTACCGCCGATGTTTCGGGTATTTACCGCACTTATATTTGGGTGCGACTTCTATTTTTCGGGATGCGCGTTGGACCCTGAGTGTGTGCGCGCTTATGTCAAAGCGCATGTGCGCGAGCGACTGCGATAAGTTAGAAAGCTCGGCATGGCCAATTACCTAGTGCGTTGGAGGTTTCGGTATGATTTCGGGTTGCCGGAGTTTAGGCGACTCACCTGCGCAGGAATAGGTATGTATTTATATGTATGTGGGTTCCCTCGGCGTGCGTATATTTGTCCATGGCAGCGAATATACACACGTACGGGGCTAGTGGTCCCCATTACATATATAAAAAGTGCCTGTGAAGGTGAGCGGAGACAGGCTTATGTGTATAAGCATATGTGTAAGGATACTCTTGCACACGCTCATGGCCATGCGGAGCGTGTGCATAGAGGCTAGGTGTCCTTATACGTATGTGAAATCACATATGCCTCGTGGGGGAGCAGCTGCGGCAGCTTTAGTTAGAAAGCGCCAAGAGTCGGAGTGGACGGATGGATCCACCTTGAGGTAGGGTCCCTCTCCTTGCCCTTTAAATTTAAGTAAAGTAATAGTGAGTTTAATATTGCACTTAGTATTTTAATTATGCAATTTTAGTTCCGATTAAATGCTTCTGTGCAAATCGTGTGAATTGCAGGAATAAGATAAAAGAGTTTGTTTGGTCACTAAACTAACAATTTAATAATAAAACCCCTCTTTCGAGGTGCGCTGCCTTCAATCTAAAAATGTAGCAATAGAATTTTATGATTGCCTTTCTTACTATTTGGATTATTAACTTTGTTAAGTGTTGAATGAGTTTTAAAGAAAATTCTAAATATCACTAAATGAATTGTTTGATAAAGTAATGACATGTTTTCTAATAAAACTCCTCCAATGGAGGTGAGCTGCCTTCAAAATAAATGTGTAGTAGCATATTTCATTTTTTGTGATTGCTTGCTTAAAAGTCTTATGACACTTTATGCTTGACATTATACTTGATCAATGGCATGCTTGTACTCGTACCATCTAATGTCATTAATCACCTAACATAGAGGCATGTTGGTGCCATATGCTTTTGTTTACCTTCTATTGCTCATGCAAGTTCCAGAATGTTGAACAAGGATAGTTAATCATGATAATTGATTATAAAAAGTTGAGATCTGATTTGGATAACTAAACGTGAAGGATTAATCATGAAATGAGAATTTCGTCGATTGATTAATTAAGTGATAAATGAATGAGATTTTGGGTCCTAGACATGGCGTTCTAGATCGACTTAAAATCTGGGTTTGGACATGGCGTTCCTCCCCAATGGTTATCCAAGCTTGTGATATAGGGTGTTAGACATGACGACCTACACTGAATGAGATTTTGGGTCCTAGACATGACGTTCTAGATTGACTTAAAATTTGGGTTTTGGACATGGCGTTCCTTCCCAATGGTTATCCAAGCTTGTGATATACGGGGTGTTAGACATGGCGATCCACACCGAACGAATGATAATAATGATTTATGAAAAGAATGAGAGATGTGGGTAAAACTCGAGTGAATTGTGATCAAATAAAGAAAGGTAAGAATGAGTGGATTTCCAGTCTAAGTTGAAATGATAAGTGAATAAATAGAGTAAGTGAGCAAAATGATAAAAAAAAAAGTGTTTTTATGCTTGAACCAAATTTACTTGTGTTGTTTTAAACAGGTTTTCATCCCGGCTATGAGCTGAAGCAGGTAGTGCCGCCAGGTGTCCTTTCTGGAACCTGGACGGGCGTTTATTGTTTGCATTGTGTCGTTATTGTTCGAAAATACCAGCACTTTGTTTAATTATATTTCATGGTCTAGAGTGGGCTAGACCCCGGTGGTTCCGGCCTACTGAGATATATATATCTCACACCCTACTCGGGCCGCCATTGCACTGGGGTACCCGAGTATATTCCATTTGGTTGCAGGACCGTGTTGTTGTTGTTTCTTGTACTTGGAGTTAGGAGCAAAGGACCGAGTTGGGGCTCGGGATGCTCATGGAGATCGCCCTCAGGGCTGGAGACTTTTGTTCATTAACTCCTGAATTGATGTGTAAGCATGTCGCGTGATTTAATGCTTTCATTGTATCATTAGCATGTCATGCATGCATCTCTTATATAAACTGATGTTCGCCAAATTTATTCAAACCTTATAAATGAAAAATGTTTTCCGTTGTTTTCTTATTATTATTTACACTACTTCCGTTGCTGTATTTTTGGTCCCTTTGTTCCACTTTGATAAGAGGGTATAGTCTCCCCCCCCCCTAACTCACCTTACACCCTCGCCGCTAGTCGGCAACCTCTGGCGTAAGGGGAGACGCGCTTGAGGCCATGTCGCGGGCCGGCTTAGGTGACCTGGGTGTCCGGTTCAGGGTCGACCTGGGTTGGTTCGTGACAAATCCTAACTGTAAAAATGAAGGGTATGAACTATAACTTCCCACATGAAATACGTGGGGGGACATTTTAGGAGTCTTATTCAAGGAAGTAGAATGGTTTACAACATTAGGAAGGTTGACCATATATATTGATACAATCATGGAGATGTAGATACTAAACATATGAATGAAAATTAAAGAAAAAAGATGGTGAAACCACAACCTATATTAAAATTATTAAATTGTGGATAGAATGGAAACTTTTCTAACCAATTTATAAATCTAAAGATAATGGTGGGAAACTTCCATCAACAATAACAGAGGCCTAGGGAGAAAGGTCATGCTTTTTGAATCATGGTGGATGAAGTTGAGTATCCAAATGATATAGTAATAGGTACACTCACTGTATACTCAATTCTAGAATGTAATTTTTTTTATTCCAATATTATATATTCCTTTATTTCATTCAACTATTAAAATAACATCAAATTAAACCCTGAACTTCTAGATGTTCAGCTATTAGTTAAAACTCTTAGAGGGTATATTCAAGAATCATGTGTATATAAAGATTCCCTTGTTAACTTTGGTAATTACAATCTCATCACAAAATAGGTTTTCATTAAAATGGATTAATTTTACATAATAATAGTGATTGATACATTCTCAAAGTATAATGTGAAGATAAACTATATATATAGTGAGATTTTAGTTTCCTTGATGGGAGAACCAAAAATTATTTTCAATGGAGAAATATCCTATCCAAAGTTTTGTTAAGAACCACATATCATAGCCTTATTTATGGGAATGATTGGTGAACAATGGGAAGAATGTGAAAATACAAAGATAAATAATGTACCCATTATTCAAGGATAAATTAATGTATTTCTTGAATAATTATCAGGGGTACCCCCAAAAATATGGGTAAATTCACAATTGATCTCATACCTGGTTCCAAACCTATATTGAAGGCTCCATATGGAACAGAATATATGGAGTTATAAGAATATAAGAAACAATTTCAATAACTTCTAAAGAAAGCTTTTATTTGATCATGTGTGTCTCCATGGGGATAACCTATTCTCTTTATAATTAATAATTATAAATCAATGCAATTATGTATTGTGTATAGAGAGCTTAATATGATCATAGTGAAGAAAAAATTCCATCTTCAAAGAATTGGTGGTTTATTTGACCATATTTATGGGGATCAAATCTTCTCCAAGATTCACCTATGATATAGGTATCATCAGTTGGGGGTGAATAAAGAGGGTATCTCAGTGTATTATTGTCAAAAAATATATAAACATAATGATTTTTTTATTATTCCATTTTTATTAAATAACTCCACTTCTATATTTTTGGATTTGATGAAAAGAATATTTAGGGAAAACCTTGATAATTTTTTTTGTCTTTATTGATGATATTTTGATATATTAAAAAATGTGGGAGGAATACGATGATTATCTAAGGTTCATACTATAAAATTGGCTAAAAGAGTGATTTTTTTATAAATTCAATTAATGTGAGTTCTAGTTACAAAAATTAGCATTCTTTGGAAACAGTGAAACTAATGAATAAATGTCTCTTAATCCATTTAAGACAATGTTCATTGAGGAGTGATATTTTCCTACAATAGTGACCGAGGTTTGCAGCTTCCTTGGTTTAGAAAGATAATATATATGTTTTTTGAAAAAAAAATCGCTAATTTATAATTCAATATCGATGTTAATTCAAAAGGGAGTTAGGTTCATCTAAAAAAAGTGTGTGAAGAAAGTTTCTATGAACTGAATAATTGTTTAGTTAGTGAACCTATTCTATATTTACCCTATTATGGAGAATAATTTTTCATCAATAGTGATGTATCCTTAAAATGGATGGGGAGTGTACTCATGAAGAATGTCATGGTGATTTCCTATGTATCTTTATAGTTGAATCCATATATGTAGCATTATTCTATCCATGATTTAGAGCTTGCTATAGTTATTTTTTCATTAAAGATATATATACATCATTTTTGTAGGGAGAAGTATGATATACATATAAAAACCACCAAAGTATGAAGTACATATTAACCCAAAAGGAAAAAAACTTGAGAAAATAGAGATATTAGAGATCATTAAGGACTATGATTTTTTGTATTCATTATCACCCTAGAAAAGATAACAAAGTCACTAATTCATTCAGTAGGAAAGACCCAAGTGTTCTTACAATGATGAGGATTCGATGATATCCATTGATCAATGAATGGTTAAAGATCAATATGGAAGTCCTACGGGAAGGGACATCATCCAAACTATCCCAAATAATTTCTCACCCAGTATTTTAGGATAAAACCAAAAATGAACAAAGAGATGATCCAATGTTAAAAAATAAGTTAGTAGCTATGAAAAATGGGTATATTGATGAGTTCACTACTAAAAATCTAGTTATTTTCAATGGGTCATTTGCGATGGGATCCCGTCTCAAATGACCCATTGTAGAAAATCACATCGCAAATAGTATTTTTTGCAATGAGAAATTCTCACATCGCAATTAGTTTACCCATGTTATTTAAAAAGAATTTTGTGATGAGCTCATCGTAAGTACATATTTTTGACAGACCTGTTGTAAATAATAATTTGTAACGGGCCCGTCGCAAAAAAAACCTTAAAAAATAAAATAAAATAAAAATTAATAAAATGTAATAAAATAATATTACAAATAATAAAATAATATTAAATAATAATAATAACAACAAAATAATATTAAGAAAATAATAATAAAAATATTATTATTATTATTATAAATAATAATAACAAAATATTATTTTTATTTTTATTATTAATATTAATAAAATAATAATATTAATATTAATAATATTATTAATATTATTAATAATATTAATATTAAAAATAATAATAATAAATAAATAAATAAATAAATTATAAAATTATAAAAACCTCAATATTCACAAAAATATAAAAAAAATATAATAATAACAAAATAATAATAATAATAAAATATTATTAAAAAATAATTTTAATAAAATAATATATAAATAATAAAATAAGTAAAAAATAAAAAAATTAAACAAATAATAAAGTAATACAATAATAAAAAATAAAAAATAATAATAATAAAACACTATAATCATAATAATATAAAAAAATGCACTATACAAAAATGTAAATATATAATATTAAAAAAATTACATTCAAATGTTTTATCATAAAACATAAATACATCACTGGGGGTCATCAGGAGGAGCTGGAGGAGCTGGAGGAGATGATGGAGGGAACTTCATCCCTAAACCATGAGTCAGACGACGCGTATACTGCATCATCTGCTTGTACTACTGTTGCTACTATCAATGAATCTCCTCATGTTATTGTTGTTATTATCGACAGAGATCTTCTTGCTCTATACGCATACTCTTTATAAGATCATGTTGAGCTCATAGCTGCTCTTGATAATGTGCAGCAGATGATGATGACTCTCCACGAGCTTCTCTCGAGCTGCACGTCGACATCGCATCGGTCCCATAATAACTCTCAGGTGTTAATCGAGAGTCTATACCAACAACTCAACCTTTCTCAAAGGCATACTGGGTCTCTTTCATTCATGCTACCTCATCAAATCAATGGGCACTGGTCTGATCCTCAATCTCAGCCTGAATCTCAGTCTGCGTCTAAGATGTCGCAGCTTCATATGACTCATTTAATTGCAATTTAAAATTAAAATAACTAAAATATTAATTTTAGTTAATTTTAAAACTCAAAAAGAAATTACACTAACCACAATCTAGCATTGTTGATCACCTCTATTATCTCCTGTGACATGATCATTGTACATCATCCAATAAATGTCGAACTCTGTAATATTGGGTTGTTCGAATTCCTATATGAATATAAAATAAAAAATTTACATTTAAAATTATATAAATTAATTAAAAAACGTATATACCATATGTTCCCTATGTGTACTGAATATACGAATACCAGCTCGATGTGTCACCTCCTGTCTCCCCTAGTTTTTTCGATCTATTGGTGATCTTCTATAAAAACAACCACCCATCTAGTGTGAACGTAATCCATCTCAAACCTGAGATGAAATGTAATCAGGTCAGTGGTCAAGACAAGACTCATAAAACTCTGTCACTCCTATTTTAATCATTAATTTCCTTCCCAAATTATATAAAAATTAATGGCAACGCTCATGAATAAATTCTTCCCGTGTCTCCCAGATAGCATCATGCATGCTCTCATCGATGGGATATCATAAACCCTACAAATAATTAATAATATCAAGTAATTAAATAAATAAATTTCAGAATAAATATTATTTATTTATGTACCATCCAATGATAGAACATGTGGTTCTGAACATTAATGATAATCTTATCTCATGTGACCCATGCTCCAGAAAAATAATTGTGCAATATAGTGTTCCCTTGTCCAATATCTATATGTGAAAAGTTGTGAAAAATAAATTATCAAATAATTAGTATATAAATAAATTAATGATAATTAATGAAAACTAATTAAAATACACAACTAAAAAAACCTCTACATGCATGGATAAAATCCAAGAAGTGGACGTCGCTCGAGGATAGGGCCAGGAATCATCAATCTCGCAAGACTATGCCCCCTCTGAGTCTTTCCTAAACCGCCAGCAGTCTGAGGGTTAGATGATCAAACATCCTACTCGTTATCAAATAAACCACCCTACTCAAACTCACGAAACAGATCTGAGTCCATCTAAAACCCAAAATGAATGTTTTTAGAAAAAAAATTAAAATAACTATTATATATAGATATGTATTATATATGATTATAACCAGCATTTAACTATATCAATATTCATCCTCATATTAATATCTAATGGTATTAATATCTTCATATTCCTCATCATCATCATTATTTCCATATGAGATTCATTTTCATCATTTCTTGTCATTTAAAACTCATTTGTTATATCATCAACATCATCATCACCATTGACCCTTAAATGGGCAGTGTCATCATTATATTCAGGTCTCTCCATGAAAAAGATGGATTTTGAGTAGTCTCTTGAAAAATTCCAATTCCTTGCACTTTTTAAAAACCACATTCACTTGGAATAAACTAATTTTCTTGAGATTTCATTTTTATTATGCTCCACCAATCACCCAACTCTCTTGAAGTAGCACGGTAATTTTCATGATAAATTTGATGTGTCTAGTGAGCCAATAAAAATGGGTTATTTACTGCAAGAAGGATTTTATATTTAATATCAATGATTTTATGGCTTGGATGAACATCTAAGCCTCTCTTAGTATCCAATCACAGACTTCTAAACATTGTTATGTAATTTTATCCCAAATAACACAGTTTAATAATTTATTCTAGCATGCCATAAAAGTCAACTTCAATTTCTCTATAATGGGATCCTCTTAAGAAAACATCACTATTGATTTTTTTATTTCCTATATGCACATGTATGAAATAAAAAACTATTCACCACATATGCATTATAATATTTAACCATTTTGGATGATGGGTTACTCAATACACATAATCGATTATCAATTTTATTAGCATGTTGAGATACCTGAAAATTTGTAAAAAAATCAATATAACAAGTAATAAATAGATTTTATATGTTAAACCATAAATAATTTATGCTATCAGTTTTTGAAACCGGTAGGAAAAATTATTTTTCTGATGTTCTTCAAGGGCAGCTATTGTAATTTGTGGAAGCTATTTCTTGATATGATTATCATATAACCTACAAATAAAATATTATTAATTTATTATAATAAAGTTTATATAATAAGTGATAGTATCACTCATAGTAAAAAAGGTTTCATTTCTTCACAATTGAGTAAAATATATGTATGAGCTCTGTGATGTTCATCATCATAAATCCATCGTTCATGAACTCCATGAAATCCAATTTCTGGATAATTAAAAACTGATAATTGATTTTAAATTTCATCATTAACATTTCCCTCATTATGGACCATGTGGTTTTGTTTTGTGGGATATTCATATTGAAAATAATAAGAGCAAAAAATAAATAAATTTCCTCTTGTAGATAAGCTTCTATAATTGATCTTTCAACAGATGCTTTGTTATATACTTTTTTGTTCAATTTTTGCATTCATCTCTCAAATGTGTACATCTATAGAAATTTTACCGGACCTCCACATTTTGATTCATTTGGAAAATTTAATATCAAATATTCTATTGAGTTAAAGAAATCTAGAGGGAATATTTTTTCCAGTTTATATAAAATTAAAACAACATATTCTTGCATTTTTATTAGGGCATTGTAGTCTTTAGTATCCATAAAAATGTCTCAGAAAAAAAAATATGATATGTCTATTAGTATATCCCAAATCATATAATTAAAAAAACCTCTTAATCAAATCATCATAATTATTTCCATTATAACATTACAGTCATGAATTTTTAATTTAGTAATATGACCATTTCTGACACATCTTCCCAAATTAGAAACATAACCATATAGAAGCCTCAAATATGAAATCTAATGACAAAATAATAATCACTTTTATTTGGAAAGTGTATAATATTTTTTTGAATTCATTAATATCTATGATATGGCATTTTAAAATAGTTCAAGTTCTAGTCGCCTACAAATTTGACCAAGATCTAATTGTGCCTTTAAATTGTCTTAGGTCTTACCTAGTGTATCAAAAACTATATAAAATATATTATCAAAACATTTCTTCTCATTATTAATGATATCCAACATGTGATAGACCAACAAATCAAACAAATATGGAAGATCCCAAAAAATGCTTCATTTTATCCAATTGTGTTTTTTTTAAATCCATCAATTTTATATTGGTTTATAGTTGGTCCAAATGTAATGGGAGTTAATAAAGAGACAAATAATTTTAACATCATATTTGAGATCACTGTTGGAGGTCCATCTCTTTCAATTGTTCCTTTTTTAAAATGATATTTGTTTCTCTAGAAATGATGATCGGTTGGAAGGAATCTACAATGACAGTCAAAAAAATAATATTTTCTTCCATTGACAAGCATAAATTATTTATTGTCTCTCATACAGTATAGAAATGATTTTGGACCATGTGTACTTCATCTAGATAGCATGTCATATGTTGGGAAGTCACTATTTTTCCACATCAATGTAGCTTTCAGTAGGAATTTTTGTTTCACCACAAC
The DNA here is from genome assembly GCA_963277665.1 of Viscum album. Classification (NCBI taxonomy): domain Eukaryota; kingdom Viridiplantae; phylum Streptophyta; class Magnoliopsida; order Santalales; family Viscaceae; genus Viscum; species Viscum album. The sequence continues at coordinate 983,192,837 of OY728126.1, forward strand.
ATCATATGTACTGACATCATTACTCCACGATGAATTTAACTCTTTAATCAATGGTTTCAAATAAATATCAATATTCTTTTTCGGATTTCTTGGAATTAATAAGGTCAAAAGGATATATGGATCCTTCATCAACACCCAAGGAGGTAAATTTTAAGGATCTATAAAGACAAACCAACATGAATACTAAATATTGTAAGAACCAAATTGACAGAAACTGTTAGTAGAAAGACTTAATCACACATTCTGGTCTTCTGAAGCAAAAGACGGATTTACTTGGTCAAAATTTTCAATGAATCACCATCATAGGTATGATTTAAGATTTTAACAGTTGAAATATTGGATTTATTCCATGACATAAATGTCGTTGTGTTCTGAGACATGTATAAACTCTACAATCTGGGTGTAAGTAGGAAATACCTCAACTATTTTATAGGAATCAATCTAAACTTCCTTAGTTAAGCCTTTTTATACCTCAATTTTCTACATGTGGGAAAACTATACAATGAATCATTTTCACCGTAATATAAGATGCAATAATTTGAACATGTATGAATATTCTGATAACTAAGACCCAGATTACAAATTAGCCACTTTCTCTTATGAAAATTTATAGAAAAAACATTTTATTTGGGAAATAGTGCTTTAACCAAAGAGAATATCCGATCAAAACAACTATTTGAAATTCTATTATCTGATTTAATAGCCATAAATTTGGTAGTCTCTTCAAATTTTCTTATCTCGCAACCATGATATAAATCATCCTCATCAGACCTCAACAACTTGTAAAATTGAGATAGTTCCAAATCAAAAGGTAAATCAATATTATCTTAATTTTCAGTTTGTTGAAAAAATAGATCTTCCACATCATGTACTAAATATCAAAACCGTGATAGATCCAAAAACAAATTATTAGTATCTTCTCTAGAACTACGTTCACCATATTGATACCAAAAACATAATCTATTTGAAAACCAAAACACAATAGATGACCCCGAACATTATCAAATGTGGAAAACGTCCTCAGACCACATTTTTTACATAGATGCTTAATTTTACCTACTGAAACAAATTCTGGTTTTGATCGTGAAAATGATAATAAATTTTCAACACCTGCAATATATATAGGATTTATACCAAAATTATTTGGATTCTTGTACTGATTTATCCAAGCATGATCATCTAATAATGACTATTTTTGAATTCCTTATTCCATATTTATCTAAAAAATATAAAATAATTAGTTTTTTCTGAATAATTTGATATAAGAAAAAAATTCAAAAACATTGTTAATTATTCCTAATTACCGATATTTATTACTAATTATACCTATTTATTATTATTTATTAATATTATTACTATTTATTACTAATTATTTCTAATTATACCTTTTTATTACTAATTATTACTAAGTATTCCTATTTAATACTAATTAATAATAATTATAACTATTTATCACAAATTATTACTAATTATACCTATTTATTAGTAATTATTACTAATTGTACCTATTTATTACTAAATATTACTAATTATACCTAATTATTACTAATTTTTCTTAATTATTACTAATTATACCTATTTATTTCTAATTATACCTATTTATTACTAATTATTACTAATTATACCTATTTACCTAATTATTACTAATTATTACTAATTATACCGATTTATACCTATTTATTACTAATTATTACTAATTATTACTAATTATTACTAATTATTACTAATTATATCTATTTATTATTAATTATTACTAATTATTACTAATTGTGCCTATTTATTAGTATTTATTACTATTTATTGCTGATTATTACTAATTATACCTATTTATTATTATTTATTACTAATTGTTCCTATTTATTACTATTTATTACTAATTATTACTAATTATACCTATTTATTACTAATTATACCCAATTATTACTAATTATTACTAATTCTATCTATTTATTACTAATTATTACTAATTATACATATTTATTACTAATTATTACTAATTATTACTAACTATACCTATTTATTATTAATTATTACTCATTATTAATAATTTTTACTAATTATTATTAATTATAACTAATTATTACTAATTATTACTAATTATTACTAATTATTACTAATTATTACTAATTATTACTAATTATTACTAATTGTTACTAATTATTTCTAATTATACTTATTTATTACTAATTATTACTAATTATACCAATTTATTATTAATAATTTCTAATTATTACTAATTATTACTAATTATGCCTATTAATTAATATTATTTACTAATTATACCTATTTATTACTAATTATTACTAATTATACCAATTTATTACTAATTAATACAAATTAATACTAATTATTAATAATTATTACTAATTATACCTATTTATTAGTATTTATTGCTATTTATTACTAAAAATACCTATTTATTGCTAATTTTTACTAATTATTACTAATTATACATATTTATTAATATTTATTACTAATTATTACTAATTATACCTATTTATTACTAATTAATACTAATTATACCTATTTATTACGAATTACCAGAACAATGCGAATCATGGAGGACTATTTATTACTAATTATACATATTTATTACTAATTATTACTAATTAGTGCCTAATTATTACTAATTAGTACTAATTAGTGCCTAATTATTACTGATTATTACTAATTATTACTAATTATACCTATTTATTACAAATTATTATTAATTATTCCTAATTATTCCTAATTATTCCTAATTATTCCTAATTATCTGAATTTATTCTAATTTATTCCAATTTGTTGATAATTATTACTAATTATTATTAATTATTACTAATTATTACTAGTTATTACTAGTTATTACTATTTTTAATAATTATTACTATTTATTACTATTTATTACTAATTATTACTAATTATTACTATTTATTACTATTTATAAATATTTATTATTTTTTATTACTAGTTATACCTATTTATTACTAATTATTAATAATTATTACTAATTATACCTATTTATTACTAATTATTACTAAATATTACTAATTATTACTAATTATTACTAATTATACCTATTTATTACTATTTATTACTAATTATTACTAATATTATTTATTTATTATGAATTATTACTAATTATACTTATTTATTACTAATTATTACTAATTAGAAACTAATTATTACTAATTATTACCTAATTATTACTAATTGTACCTATTTATTACAAATTATTATTAATTATTATTAATTATTCCTTATTATTTCTAATTATTCATAATTATTCCCAATTATTCCTAATTATTGCTAATTATTACTAATTATTCCTAATTATTTGAATTTATTTGAATTTTTTCGAATTTTTTTCAATTTATTACTAATTATTACTAATTATTACTATCTATTACTATTTATTACTAATTATTACTAATTATTACTAATTATTACTAATTATTACAAATATTAGTATTTATTACTAATGAAACTACATAATTGTAAAAATAAATAATGGAAAATAAAACTATTTAATTGTAATTTTAATTTAACTAGTACTTCGCCCGTGCAAATGCATGGGACTATCATTTTTTATTCAAATCATATAGTTCTACATCATTCAAAAAAAATATAGTCAACATAATGCTTAAAATAAAATGATGATGATGAAGTGAGTAGACTTAATGTGACAAATGGAAATGGAGTGAAGACTAATGCTGGAAGAGATGGAACATGATTGAATGGGAGAGGCGGGTATCAAAGACAGAGATGAAACGAAAGATGAAGGTGGAGGTTGAGATGGAGGCAAGAGGCGAGATTGAGATAAATTATGGAATGAAAGCTAGAGAGATTTTCATGGTTTATGGATTTTAAATGGATTATATGGGCTTGCAATGATGCATATGTGCGGATTAGTAGGAAACATGAATGCATTTCATGTGGTGTCATTGAAAGATAATTAGTATCTAAAGAGAAAAATGGATCAGGCAATTCATCAATATGGAAGTTATTTTGCATCCCCTTGATAACAATTGAGCTATTGATCACCAAAATCATGTTGACGGGAATAAAGGAGTCCACAATTCTATAGTACTCGTATTAAAAGACCTTAAATCTCTATAAATGAAGCTACATTGGAAAACAGAGAAGCTGGATAGGCGGGTAAGTTGAGGCTGAGAATAGCGGTGGAATCAAAATGGTGTTTGGAGGAGTTGTCGAGGAAGATGCAGAATACCATGTTGGAAAGAGATGTATGGGATGTGGTTAGAGGTGGACGCGAAGGCGCAGCATGACACTGTTGGAGATTAGAGTCGAGGAGAGACACGGCGGTATTCATCGGGAACCCTAGGACCAGTGAGGGAAGTCGCGAGTGGTAGATTTGAAATAGGGTTTGGAAGAGGTATCTAGGATTTTGTAAATAACCTGATGGAAGGAGATGTCGGGGAGGAAATCTGAAGTGGAGGTGGAGGCGCGACACCACACGGCACAACTGGAGTGTAGAGTCACGGAGGGAGATGGCGATATTCAGCATAATCCCTAGGAACACCGAATAGAAAACGCGAGCAGGAGTGGGTGAGACTACGGGATTGTAACCTGAACATAACAAAGGAGTGATTTGGGACACGGATAATGTGACATGTGTGCTGGAAACAACCCATCTTTAGAATAGATATAGATTTCCACAAACCTTCAATTCTATAGCTAATCAAATCACTTCCAACTCTCTAATAGCCAATCAAAGATCACACAAACATGGGATGTTGACTCATAATTCACCTTTATGATTTTGATCTTGATTGACAGTGAAGACCATTATCTTAATTGAGTATGGTTGTTTTAATCATGAATATTAAGCATTTAAACAATGTTAAAAAATGATTGCACCCCAAAAGTTGATTACAGTTATTCATGTAATAGAAAAAGCCAACGCATTAAATGTTTTAATGTATTTTTATATATGGCACAAACATCTGGACCATGCATATATACATAATGAAAATATATTAATGTTGCAATACTTCTGACAACGAAGAGTAAACCAAATATATCAACCCCTACCCTTGCCCATACTAAACTCATCTGCATCTCATTTTTCATCTCATTTTTCATTCCTTGAAAATTGCTCTATGTAACATCAACTCAAACACTCAAAACTCTATAATAAAAATCATTTCCCCTGAAAAAAAATCAATCATGATGTATTACAAATTTTTCGATGAAGGCTAGGAGGTTTATTATTATGAATGGGTACTTATTGAATGCCAAGATATTGATGAAATCCTTTTAAAATAAACTGTGCAACTCATATAACTTCTTACCATTGAAGATACAAGAAAAAACTCTAATTAATCTGTTCCATTACCAAAGGTTCACTTATAGTGATTTGACATAAAACTGCACCTTTTAATGTATCAAAGTTTTATCCACCAATACAAGCAATAGATCACAAAAAGAAATGAGCGGTACATGAAGCAATTGAAGGTGGTCGACGACGATGGAGCCCTGGTAGCAAAGTATGAAGAACATTAAACCCTAGATTTTATATATTGAAGGGAGTAGATTACCAAACCCTAGATTGCAGATATCTGAATAGGTGATGAGGGAGTGCTGACAAGAAGCGCTGACCTTCGATTTTGGAGAATGATCTTGGTGAAATCTTTGGACGAAGAAGGAGGCATTGGAGGACTTGTCAAACGAAGGATGCGGCGGAGGGGTTTTAGCAGGTTTAGGTGCGGATGTAAATCACGATTTGGGTGTATGTAAATTAGGGCATGGGAATGAAGTTAGGTAATCATGTGAGGAGGAATACGCTGAGGGAGTGACACGTGTTTAGAAAAAAGCCTTCTTTACTATGTATATAGATAGATATAGATACTACATTTCAATGTTAGTAAAGAACATGATTATTCAATATTTTGAAACAAAAAAATAATGATACTTATTATTAAAATACAATTATACATAATATAGAAACATTATTATGATAGTAGATTACATTTTGGATAAATACATTTGAAATGGTGTAGAAGAATCTATAAGAAATAAAAAATTATTTTCATTATGGAGATTTGAATTAAATGAATGTAAAGAAACATTGAAATTGATATTTGAAATTCTAATAATTATGATAAATAATGTTATAATTTATACCATACTAATGTAAACAACAAAAAATAGAATAAATGATTAGATTTCGAAATAGACGATATTTATTATATTAAAATTATTAAAACAAAGTAAACAATGTAGGCATTAAATAAAAATCCATTTTTTCCACCATTTTATTTTTTATATTTATTATATTAAAATTATTAAAAGTGAATATATATTTAGAATTTATATAAAAAACTCAATGAAAGATTGTTCCAATTTCACCATTGTTTCTCTAAAAATCCAAAACAGACAATTAATTAAAATCATAAGAAAATACAAATGGACTAAAAAATATGAATTTTTAAATAAAATGAGATTAAAAATTAAATTAAAATGTGTTTGGTTGTCATTGATCCAACATTTTAACAACCCAAACCTCTCAAAACCGCCTCCCTGCCCAGCCCCCAGCCCACAGGGCACTGTTCCAGTGGATAAAAGTAGAGAAATTGGAGTGATCCATCGGGAAACTGACGCAGCATTATTTGAATTTGAGATTCCAAATTAATTCAAAAGGCCTTGCAGCAAATGTATGAGGTCCCCATCTGAGTGGTCTACATGCTCAATTATCTAATTCTAGAAAGCATGAAACCCAAAAACACAAAATATTTTAAATACAACAACAATAATAATACAAACCACATAATAGTGATGAACACTAACCTGAAGCCATTGGAGATACCACACCGCCTTGATGCTGTCTCTCGAGGTTTCCCCATCAGGATAGTCCAGATATCTATACCTTTTCATCTTTTCTTCTTCTCCATTGACTTTTCCCCCGAGATCAATATCCCATAATCGAGAGAAATCTGCTGAATCCCAACATCATCTTCTGAAAATACTACCTTGAGAAGGCTTAGAAAATCTGTTCAAAACATAGTAGTCATTAAATTATTACACTAAAAAAACTAAAATTATAGTCACATAAACATGAAGACCCATTTAAACACCACAACATCACATGAAACTCCTAATGATGATAGAAACAAATGTACAGATAACATTTCAGAACATAATTTCTCATCAAATTATCTATGAAGAAACGAAATGAAAATAGTTGTGCAGAAAACTATTATAGGGAGAATATACTATGTAACAGAACTGAATGAAAATAAACACACCCACCCAACCAACAGAAACCATAGTAAAAATATATGTACAAAAAATGTTCTTAAAAGCTCAAATAATATGAATTTTTTTACCATTTTCATTCTACTCAAATTTTATCAACCTCCAAAAATGTTTCATGGTTGTGGGGCATATTAAATGTAATGTGATTGAATGTATAGTAACCTTGTAATGTTTGGTATGGAAATAAATGTTTAAATTTATTGAATGTAACAATAATGATAGGAATCTATTCACTTTTTGTAATGGTAATGTAATGTTTCATAAATATCATTCAATATTAAAGGTAAATTAATATTATTGCTAAAGATATTACAGCACATAAGAAATTGCATATTAGAGCTTGTTTAGTAGTAAATGAGAAAGAGAAAGCGAGACAGATAATTGAAAAAGATTCAAACCAAATATAAAAAACTAATTTACCACTTTTCAGTCTATTTACTCATAATGATTTTTATTTAACAAAAATATACTCATGGGAACAAAATGCATATCATTACATTTAATTACCTATATAAAATATATGTGTATATGATTGAGAAAGTAAATATACTTGGGACTCATAGATTGAAATCTAAATGCAATGACTCATGGAGTAGTTTCAATTAGGTTGACCCTAGGTATGTGGTTCTTATAGAAGTAATTCATGATACCATTACGAATCTCTACAGCTTCAATCACTGGAGCATTATCTATTGTTAACCAGTCAAACTGGTAAATTCCTTCAATATAAACAGTTGTAGGGGTAATAGGGTTCAGAGTAAACCATGAATTCATGCCAACATAAGTTTTATCATTAGTGCTGACATGAAAGTCTATTTTTTCAGTTCTAAGAGATGACTGCACATGAGAAGCAACCAAAACAGAAGAATCCATAATGTTATGAATATATGGGACAAAGTGGCAGTGATAGTTGTCTTAGATAAATGACAAAAACTCCGGGAAAAACAAATATTTGTGTGCATTTGAATCGGAGGAATATTAATCAGTAAAAATCATAGAAAGACAGTGGATAACTCAAATAATGGGACTTTCTTTAACATTCTTGTTGTTCAAGTCATCCAATTTGATTCCTTAAATTTCTTTTCATCCTCCTTCTGCACTAAAAATTCAAATATATTAACATAGAAGGTTGGAAAAAATAAATGCATTCATGTAAATAGACATATATATGTATGTAATTATAAATTTTATAAGGAGGGATATTAGGGGAGGGATTTTTTTCAGATAATGATATTCTAATTTCTCTTAATAAATCAAGGAAGGCATCATACAGTTCTATTAAATCACTATTTATTTATTAAAAAGTAACATCAATCCATTAAAATCCAATCATACTTGAAGGTGATTCTAATAGACCAGAAGAACCTACTGGTTCCAGTAGGCTAAATAAAGTGAAACATGATGTTATATTCAACTAATAATGAAAAGAAGACATTAAAAGGATAAGATTCTTGGTCATGAATTCAAAAATCTAAGCAGATATCCATCCCTGTTTTCCAAACATGAACATCATTATTAAGTCCATCACATTAAGAGATAAAAATATCAAACAGATAATCAGTATGGAGTACTGAATAAGCTTACATATGATGTAGTGTAGGATTGTCAGGTACCAACATCAACTGAACCATCAGTTTTTCCGTTCAAAAACATGTTATTGAATAAAAACCCATATCCTAAAATCAATAGAATCCACACATCAAAACCCATATATAGGAAAAAACACCAGTAAGACATCATCATACAGTAAATGAATAAAAAATTATAATATACATTTACAAGAAAAAATATATTCAGCCAATAATGAAAAGAGGACATTAAAAGGATAAGATTCCCAATCATGAATTCAAAAATCTAGCAGAGATCCATCCCTATTTTCCAAACATGAACATCATTATTAATTTCATCACATTAAGAGATAAAAATCTGAAACAGATAATCAGTATGGAGAACTGAATAAGCTTACATATGATGTAGTGTAGGATTTCCAGGTACCAACATCAACTGAACCATTAGTTTTTTTGTTCAAAAACATGTTATTCAATGCAAACCCATATCCTAAAATCAATATAATCCACACATAAAAACTCATAGAGAGGGAAAAACACCATTAAGCCATCATCATACAATAAACGAATAAAAAAATATAGTATGCATTTATAAGAAAAAATATAGTATGAAATTACAATAAAGGAATAAAGTGAAGGAAGTTGTGACAATAACATCTTAATCAGGTACCAAATTCATCAAAACAAACAGGTTCTCTAGATTAAACATGTTCTTCAATGCGAAACCATCTCCAAAAATCAATAGAAGTAATACAGTGCAAACTATACAAAGAAAAACATTCCAGTAAGGTTACATCAGAGAAAAAATGAATCAAAAAATCCAGTATAATTGAACCTCTTCTCAGTACTATGATTAGAGTATATAAAATTTATACTATAAATACAAATAATCATTAGAATGTGCATGTAGTCACTACTAGGGTTGTATGGTACCAGTTTTTTTTTGTTTACTATGATGAATTGATTGTAAACCCTACTAATAATGAATGGTCAATAAATAAAGGCCGAGAAGATTAAACATGTGTACTTAGAGTATTTTAATATGAAAAATTAGTATGAATGTATCATTACCTTTTAATAAACTACAAAGAATCATAGATGCACAAAAGGGATATCTATTGAAGGATAGTAGGATGACGTATCTGTTGCGGATAGGTTGGTTTGTAGGATTTTTGAAGAATGTATGGGTGATGTTAAGGTGGTTTTTGAGGTGGTTGTCAAGTGTCATAAACAATGGTTGTCACTACAGCTGGTAAATTAAGTGATTACTGGCGGTTAACCAAGGAGAAGCTGAGTGAAAGTCTCATGTATGTTCCTATAGTCATGCATAACTGACAGATGCATGCAGTTATCATAAAATTTTGGTTTATGTGTATTATCTCATATGAATCATATTCATATGTTTTTAGTGCATGAAAATCAATATATAGTGGATCCAATAGTTTAAAAAAATTACCTATAGTCATATATCGAAAAAAAGGGAGGTTTACTCTACAATTTTAGGAAAAATAACCTGCATTTATATAGAGTGTAATTGCCACTAAAAAATGATGGACAGAAGAAAGTTTAATTCCACAATTTTAGGAAAACATACATGTTGAAGAGATCCAGATATGTAGGATATCTGAAAAAAAAATAGTGCATAAAAAGAAATATATAGTGGATACTAATAGACTTGAAGGTAATGGTAATAGAATAGAAGACTCTAATGGATTCAGTAGGCTAAATAAAGCAAAACATGATGATATCTTCAACCAATAATTAAAATAAGACATTAAAAGGATAATATTCCCAATCATGAATTAAAAACGACAAGCATAGATCCATCCCAGTTTTCCAAACATGAACAACATGATTAAATCCATCACATTGAGAGATGAAAAGGCCCAAATATATAATCAGTCTAGAAAATTGAATAAGATTACATATGTTGTAGTGTAGGATTTCCTAATCCCAACATGAAATGAACCATCACCTTTTCCATGAAAAAACATGTTCTTCGATGATAACACATATAACGAAATCAAAAGAACTCATACATTAAAAATCATAGAATGGAAAAAACACCAGTAAGACATCATCAGACAATAAATGATTAAAAATTATAGTATGCATTTACATCAAAAAGTAGTAGTGAAGACTCTCATGCAACAGTTGGTATATTTAAAAAAATATTATCCCTGAAAAATTACCAAATCAGTCAAAACAGTATCCCATTGGGCCCCAATTCTTACCAATCGGTATGAATTTGGAAGGACATACAAAAAATTCTGAAAACATGTATCACCTATGATAAGTACTAGATTGTTTATAGATTTTCCAGAAAATTCTTGGTGTGGAACAGTTAAAACCATGAATATTATAGTTTCATAACATCGATAAGAAGTTGGGAAACATACAAGACAATGTAGGAAAATATAGAAGAAGGGCCTACTTTGGTGATGAAGAGATGATGTTCCGAGAGGAATCATGTCCTAATTTAGGAGCTGGTAGTCGAAGTATCATTGCTGAAATTAGAGCTCCATTTGTGTAGAAAATATGTATCAATTCTAAAAAAATTTCTAGGTGAATGCACACTGGTCTTCTGAACGAATGTGACACCCCAATAGATCACTCCATTGGGGTTATAATCTTCAGATTTTTCTCAGCTGTTCCTATCTCTCCAAACACAAGAATGACTTGTCCAAGAATTCCTAAAAGGTTACTTAACCTCCCTTGAAAAATCCTACATTGGATTACTTGTCGAGTTCCTCAAGATCCTTCCAACAAACCTAAGAATAAACCAAACCATGTGATCTAATATCAACAGATCATGTTCAATATTATCTAGGAAATATCTACATAGAAGTAATAATATATTTCAGTATAAGTTCTATTTCTATTATGCACAAAAAAAATACATCACAAGATCTGAGTATTTTTTTATATATCAAAGAATTCATGTCCTAGGTAAAATAAATCACCAAGAAATAAAAGGAATATCATCAGAGTCAATACCTAAAACGTTAAGAAGATTTTATGCTCATGTTTCCTATGAAAACCTTTATCAATGATAAGTATACAATATCGATGTTGTTAAAATACTATAATTTCATTGATTATCAGTCCTGAATAGTTCACAAACCACTAAATAATAAATTTCAACAGAATATTGAACAAAAAATATTTCAGTGCATATATAATGTGTTTAATTAACAGAAGACTTACAAAAATAAGAATATAAAGATCACTATGAAATAAATCAACAATAAAGGGAACTTAAATTGAGAGAGTTATTGGTTGAATAGATAATATATAATAATAATTAAGCATTAAATTGATAGTAATATTAAAGCACAATTACATATAATCATTGAAAAAATATAGATAAAATGTAAATATATAAAATAGACCTCTTTGAATGTCACAACCTAGGTTTTTCCGACAGCCCTGGAATTTGAAAAGGGACAAACCCTCTTGTTATGATATATGAAAGAATGAAGTCAATTTTTGTCAAAATTAAAAGGAATATGTAATGAAACAAAAGGATAACCACAAAAATAAACAGAATCAGTTACATTCATTCACTCAATTTCCAAGAATCTATGACTATAATTGACTATTTAGAAGTATCCTCATAATATATTTGACTTCATGTTTGAGGTCGTTCGCTCTCAGTAAGAATAATGGCAGGCACCTGCGAATAGATTGAATTTTAAATTCGTCAAAAGGGATGAGCATGCTTATAAATAATTCAAACCCAATAATAGAAAAAATGATAATAATCTCTATTACACAAGTTATTGCAAAGAAACATACCTAAAATGGGTGTATGGACCTAAAAATAACCATTAGAACCAATGCTTGATGAAGAGGATTGCAAAGAAACATACTAGAACCTAAAAATAACTTAACAAAGATTATAAATGGGAGGAGGAGTACCTGGTTGAAGATGAAGTATAAATTGGAGGTGTGGGAACCCAAGAATATTACCGAAGTTTGAAGCTGGTAGTTGAGGACTTCAGTATACTAGAACCGTAGGTCGACTGGATTTGAAGCATAAAAGGGATGAGACTCTGGGTAAAACCTTATGCGGAAGATAGAGGAATGAAATTAGTCAATTGAGATGAAGGTATATGAGGAGTAATTACAGCGCAAACCCTAGATCAACAGCTTGAGTGGAAGAAGAAAGCGATGGGAACTTGGAGGAGCTGAAATCGGAGGAGCGAAAATCGGAGGAGCGAAAATCAGAGGAGTCGTAGTCGGAGGAGCCGAAGTTGGAGGAGCTGAAGGAGGATCACGTGCAGGAGGAGATGGGGATTAGGATCCAATAGTGCTGGATACGTGGATCCAAATGGTGGTGTCTGTAGATGGAGTACCGGAAGCGGGAGCGGAGACAAGGTGGAAACCCTAGGATACGCAGAGAGATATCGCGGGATAGAGAGGATAGACGTCGAGGGAGTGTAATTGAGTGTAGATGGAAGATTTCATAGAATTTTTGAGAAGTTGAAACATGGAAGAAAAAACCCTTCTTTAGTATGTATATAGATATTCTCTAATTAACAATAATTATAACTAACATAAAATTAAATGAATTAACTAAAAATAAAAGCAATAGATAAATACCTTAAAACAGGATCTTTTGTATGCTGTAAGACTTGAAAATCGCTCCGATATGAAATTTTAAACTTTGGAAAAAAAATTATAGAAAAATATGAGAGTTCAGAGAGAGAGAAGAGTTGAGAGACATGTGAATGAAAAAAAGATGGTTGAGGGTATATATAGGTTAGATTATTTGTGACGGGTCTCTTTGCAAATACTAACCCCCAATTAATTAGGTGGTGGTGGTTAAAAAGGTATTTGCGATGAGACCCATCACAAATACCTAATTGTCAACATAGCCTTTGCGACAAGTCCTGTCGTAAATGTTGACCCACTATTAATTATGGGGTGGTGGTTAAAAATGGTATTTGCGACAGTTACCGTTGCAAATGCCAAAACCACCGAAGGGGTATTTGCGACGGGACCCGTCCAAATACAAAAAACCATCCAAATGTTTATTTGTGATGGGTGAAAACCACTCATCACAAATAACCTTCCCACAGTTTGGCGTACAGTGCATGCCAAACCATTTTCAACGGGATACCCTCTTCTCATCACAAATAGTTAGTTATTTACGGCGGTAATAGGGTCTCATCGCAAATGATGAGTTTTTCTGTAGTGGTTCTATATTAATCAAGAGGGGGTAATGATGTTTGATATGTGGATATGTATCCCATATATTCTAGTGTAAAAGATCTAGAGGCACAAAAATGTATAGATATATGTGTGATCATTATTGGATATATGGTAAGAAGTGGTAGATTATTGATTATACTACAAGATGTTTGATATGTCACCAAGTGAAAGAAAAGAGAAAACTTCTCAAAGGAGTACTGTAAACACTACCCATACCTTTTTATAAGTGGGATAATATCACCATAGAATTTATTACTATCCTTCCAAAGACATTCGAGGGTAACAATGACATATTGATAATCATTTATAGATTAACAAAGTATGACCAATTTATTTCTGTATGAGAGGATTTCTCCCTTGATCACCTTTCTTGTATGTATATTCCAGAATAGGTGAGACTTTATAGAGAAATTCTATCAGTTATTTTTTACCATAATCCAAGATTTAATTTTATATTTTAGAGGATCCTTAAAAAGACCATGAATACATAATTAAACCTAAGTATAATTTATCATCCTCAAACCAATGGTTAGTCTGAGAGGGTTATTCAAACATTGGAATACATGTTATGAACTAGATCACTTGATTTTAAATAGAGTTGGGACTAACATCCTCTACTTAATAAATTATTTTATAATAACAGTTTCTACCCTAGTATTCAAATAGATTATTATAAATCACTCTTTGGAAAAAGGTTTAGTTCTTTAACATGATGAGATGAAGTTAGAGAAGAAAATTTTTTATGGAAAGACATTGTGAAAGAGACTATAGAAAAGATGCAAGTGATTTATAATCATATTAAGGATTTTTAGTATTGATAAAATATTTATAAAGATAATTATAGGAAGAGTTTTAATTTCATGTTAAAGATCATGTATTACTCAAAATATCAACATTAAAGGAGTCATGTTATTTGGAAAGAAGGTTAAACTGAGTCCAAGGTTAGTTTGATCATTTTTTATTCTATATCATGTTAGAGTAGTTTTATAGAAATTGGTATTACCTCCAAATATTTCCAATGTCAAAAAAGTCATCCACATGTCCCTATTAAGAATGTATATGTCAAACCCAACACATATAGTTGACATAAACGGTGTGGAATTAGAACATGACCTATCATATAAAGAATATCTTATCCAAGTTATTTATAAAAGGTAATAATTGTTGGGAAATAAGACAACATGAATCGTAAAATTCTTATGGAGAAATCACAAGTTCAAATAAGAAACCTGATATCCTGAAGAAGTGATAAAGGAAAAATATCCCCATTTTTTGTGGTAATAAGAAAATTTTGTGGGTGATGTTTTTTAAAGGGGGAGAATGTAATGACCAAAAATTACATTCTATTATTATTAAAATAAATCAAGTTTCAAAGTGATTGTTTTAATATATTTTTTCAATTGAATAAAATATAAAAATTATTATATATACTAGGAACATTTTACATCATGAAATAATATTGACTCGGGATCAAATCCAGGTGGGGGCTAATTTTTGGAGGTATTGTAGCAGATACTGTAGCAGTACTGTAGTAGATACTATAGCAGGAACTGTGCAGAACTGTAGCAGGTATTGTAGCGGGAACTGTAGCAGGCGCTGTTTGGCACTATAGCAGCCAGGAATATTCCCCCGTTTGGTCCTTTGGGCCACGAATTTGGTCCCCGAGTCCTTTAAGGCCTTCGGGATACCCAGGTCTTCGGGTCAGTAAGGCCTTTGGGCCACCTTAATTGAAGATAAAAACCAGAAAACCTACAAGGAACAAGCTTCAGAAGGAGGAGGAGCAAGGCACTTTCACTATAGTAGAAACAAAATGGATTGCAAGAATGAGAGGGTATGGCACCTACCATCTGGACAAGTCTGTGCATACATGGGAAATCCTAGCCGAACAGCCATGTGAAGGAAGAGAGCTGATTTCACGATGAAGATGCTGGGGATGAGCAGTTCCAAGTAGTTAGTCTGGGTTGTATGTAATGTTTGAAGCCTACAGGCAATGAATTCCTCTAAGGCCTATGGTCCATGTAATACTTATGCCTACAAGCCTTGTAAGGGTTCCACCTCACCCCTTGAAAGGTGGATTATCAAAAATCAATAAAAAATGAAGGCCTTCGGGCCATTGGAGGACCATAACATAAAAGAATAGTACAAGGAGATAAATACTAAAGAATAGTTCACACACAAAGGTAAATACTATAGGTCCAAATTCTCTCATGAAGATCAATCATGCAATAAAAATTTTAAAAAGAAATATAAGCATTATGAATACTATAGACATTATCAAGTTAAGTGTAGAACACTTTTAAGTGAAGTAGAGAATGATTAATTATGATAATGGTGTAGTATATATCGGGTGTAAATAAAAATGTGACCATTGCAACCTGGTCGTTATATGATCATTGGAATAGTAAAAATACCTAATAGAATAGTAAAATGTTGTTTTATAAGGAAATTGAAAACTCATTAACATAAAAATTATATTTTAAATATTTTATTATACTTTTATGTACTCTTTAGGAATCAATATATATGATAATATAAAATTTAGAACTCTTTAATGTGAATAAATCATGTGTTTCACATTAAAAATAAAATTTTATACAATATATATATTTTTTTATTTAAAATAACTATTTCCCATAGGTATGGATTTATTTAATTAAAAAAATATTATATCTTAAATTATAACATTATAATTAGGTTTAGGTGAATTATTGATAATTTTCTA
The DNA here is from genome assembly GCA_963277665.1 of Viscum album. Taxonomy (NCBI): domain Eukaryota; kingdom Viridiplantae; phylum Streptophyta; class Magnoliopsida; order Santalales; family Viscaceae; genus Viscum; species Viscum album. Next base: position 983,209,601 of record OY728126.1, read on the forward strand.
AAATAATTTATTATTCAATGAATAATAAAAATATAGTTTGTGTTTTCAATATATTTTATGAATTCATAAATATGTAATAATGTTCTAATAAGATGTATTATGTTTTTCACAACCTTAAATATTTTTAATTGTTTTATAATTATTAAAATCATTTTCTAAAACCTATAAATAAATTCTGAAGTTGAAAATTTATTTTGTGACTTTTAAAAAGAATTTTTAATGAATAATGGATCCTTTTTTAGTAAAATTAAAATAAATAATAGTAAATATGTTTTGAAATTTTAATATTTTAAAAACTATGTTTTTAATGTCCTAAATCATGATCCAAAACCATGGGTGGACCATGAAAAATGTATTTTACAAAACCTAGAATTCCAAAGGTGATATTTGAAAAATAAAAAAAAAATATAATCATTTTACTATAAATAGACACCTATCTGTCCCATTTCATTCAAACAAAATCTCATTATCATGACCATACCACTCTTAGTTACTCACTAAGTCTATTGAAGAATCTCCCATTCTTTCAAGGAATCACCCCTCTATGCTTAGGAAGTAGTACTTAAATAAAGGTGTCCCTTCCTCTTTCCTTATTTTCATTCAAGTAATTACTTTATTGTAATTATTTTGATATTAAACTTATTATGTTTTCATGTATTTATAATAATTCAATTATAATAAAAATGTTTTCATAATAATGAGGCTATAATTCCCTCTCAATAATCTCATTCTATAATCTATTTTGTATACTAATTGTGATGTTGAAATCATGATTTGATTTCCCTTTACAAATGTTTATATTATGAACACCAAGACTTATTTTCATTAAAAGGTATTTCTATAGATATAATTATACTTGATTATGGGGTATTTACATGTATGTAACCACATTCTCTACTTATGGTTTAAAAATGATGAAATGTTCATGTCTTTAAACTCTTATGAACTCAATGATTTTATATAAAACCTATTCTTTATCCCCCTTAGGTTATATGTGAAATTATTTCTTATATTATATGATCTATGTGACACACATAAATTTATGAATTTGAAGGGTTCACCTTTATGGAACTCCAATGTATTGGGTAAATAATTAAACTCTTGGTTTAGAATGTTTATGATACCTTGGATGCATGCCTTGGTAATTTTTCATGAAACCTTTATGAATAACATTGGTAATATGTTTTATAAAATCTTGGTGATGATCCATGGTTATATTATTCCGAATGTCTCAATATTAAATTTTAGACACATTTATATTTTTTCATATCTACTTATGATCTTATAATCATTCTCTTATGTTTTTACTCGTGATTTATCCATGATGATCACATGCATTCAATTACTTTCATTTATCCTCATACTAGGATATATTATCTCCCATTACTTTTGTGGTATGTCCATAGGAATCATATGTGGTGATATAACCTAGGATGGAATTCAAAAAAAATATTTCAAGTGTATTAAATGATGTTTATGATTTTATGTGATCTATATAATTCATGTATTACGTACTTAGTTTCAAAGATAATAAATCTAAAACGATCTCATGGAATTTATCAGTGCAATTTTTTTTTATAAAATTATATTAAAAATCATTTTTGAAAAATGTGGGTCGTTATAGGTTGCATCTATAATGACAGTTTTACTTTAGGGGTGGTATAATATATGTTCACATTAGAGTTATTGAGGTATAGTTATAATTGGAATATTAATTTATTATTTTAAGAAGGTAAATTCTATATTGATTAATTATATCATTTATGGGTGACATAATCTCAAGGCCTTGACATTATGTATATTTAATCACAGTTATCTCAAAATCCTAGATTTATCCACATGAATCCTTGGATTTTAGTGTGACCAAAAAGAAGATTTCTGCGGGGGAATCAAAGAACTTATAATCAGGATTGACAACAATAATGGACATGAACACAACCATCATCAATGATTGATTCATTTTCAAGGTAGTGATTTATTTTTTACATTAATCCATTACTTATATTTCCTATATTTATTTTTTTAGATTAAAACCAATTCTTCAAAATTTATTTGGGGTAATTGTTATTTTATAATGTATAACAGGAATTGTGATTATTAATTTCCTCATTATTGAACCCAAAATTCTTACAAAAATAATTTTTTATGGTAGAGTGATTTATCCCATAAATTTCGTGTGGATAATGAAAATTCATTAATGTAATAATTAATAAAGAGTAACTTATTATCTACTTTATACTCTCTCTTCTCCCAATTCTCTCTCCTCTATTATTATTCGGATTATGTTAGTGAGGTAGGGATAATGGAAGCTTGGATGAAAGGAACTAGTATGAGCATGACACAATGAGTTTATGGGATGGCATTATGAGTTAGAGGCCCATAGTTGGTTAGAAAATATAGTAGGATAGGTGGTAGTTTCTTATTCATCCTAGAACACATGGAAGAGGTCGTGGATGCCTATCCTCCATAGAGTGATGTGGAGGTCAACCACTATTATAGTAGATGCTATGCAAGGGGGAGGTTGGCCATTATTGAGTCTATAGATATATAATTACGGTAGTCGATAAAGGATACCATAGTTAGGAGAATCAAAATCTAACTGGGAACTATGGTGTGGTAACCTCTAGTGGGGCCCATACCACAAGAACAGGTTGAGCATCCAATTGGGCCGACTCAGTCGGTCTAGGTTAGGTGCACCACAAATCAACCTAGGTTAGGGTAGAACACATTAATTATACACACAATGAATATGAAAATTATGATTCTATGTTCTACATCATGTTTGGGATGCCAATTTCCTAGTGTGGTGCTTGCAGACACCCACTCAATCACACTATGTGATGTGCCTAGATCCTAGCACATGGATCACTCTACCCAAGAGAAGTTTTGTTAAAATATCCACTAGGATTCCAATTTTATTAAATGAATATCCTATCCTATGTAGTTTTATTTATTGAACATTATTTATTAGAGTTTGTGGGGTGAGATAAAAAAAGCTTTGGATTTATCTTTGTAGGGTCAATGAAGAGGTTTGGGCATGAAGATCATAGAATTTAGGTGCCTATAATCTCTCCCTCATCTCATGTGTACTCCCTATGATTTCTATATGCCACCCTCACCAGCTTTTTTCCATTTCAAAAGGCATGGGTTCTCTCATCTAAAATGTGTTCTTGTCTACCATGTTCCACCCTTTATTTTTGTGTTCCACCTGCATCAGTTATGTTCTATTCAATAAAGCACATGTTCTTCTTCCTTAAGATTCCAGTGGGGTGATGCGGGTTGATTTAGTGTAGTCATAATTCATAGAGGTTTTGTGCTAATTTTTATATGGGTTTCTATAATAGGGGATTAGTGTTAATATTTTCTAATAATATGATACAATAACACGTCTACTTAATCACTTACTTCAGCAAGGAGCAGTTCCTCCTTTATGGTGTCTAGTGGAAATGAGGAATTTGGAGAGGTTGGGAATATCATATTCATATAGACTTTTCATAAATAGATTTCTATTTTTGACTTATAATCAGGTTTATCTTTTGGAATTGGTTTTTTGGATCAATTTTTGGGTGTGACAGTTTTGAATTTTGAGTTTTAGGGTATTTTTATCTTGGCACATAGTCAGTGCACGATTTGAGAAAACCATACATTATGATCCAGGTAACCATGCAAGATTTTTTGTGCTTCTATTTGAGGGATCAAGGCCTACATACGGTTAGTCAAACCATGCTTAAGGTGTGTGGGAAGCCTCTGCCTTAGGACAAAACCATTCTGCATGGTTGGAATATAGTTTGTAAACCATGCGGCCATCCCTTGTGAGTGCCCAAGTGTTCCCAGTGAGGGTAACATTTTTGGTGCATGGTTTGGTAAACCGTGTAGAAAAATTGTGCATGGTACCCAGATCTTAAAAATTAAAAAATTCCAACTCTATCCCCTCTGAATTTTAGACCCAACCCCCCCCCCCCCCCCCCTCATTACCTAGTTTGTGTGACCCAAAGGAAGCCCCTCCCTTACTCTCCAAGACTTTGATCCTCTCCCTTGGTGTGGATCTAAGTTTTCTTCATTTTTTTGGTTAGATCTTCAAGGTAATATCCTCTCATCTTCTCTCTCTTCCTATTTCTTCCATCTTATTTTGATATCTTCTTCTTCCTAGGTCATGTGGATCTAGGGTTCATGTTTCCCTTGATTTATTTTTGTGGTTTTTATTGTTTAATGTTTCTCTTGGTTGATCTTGGATCTTGGATCCTTGGTGAGGTTTTTTTGAGTGTGCGTTGTTGAAGCACCATGAGATTGAGGTAGGTTTCCCTTTGCATTTTCCTTTTTAATTTAAAATTCATTTTTTTATTTCTTTTTTACACCTCTCTTGAATATAAAATAGTGATATGTGATCCTTTTAATATTTTTTTGGTGTGTAAGTAGTGATTTCTCTCTTGTTTTGTGATAAATGGAATTCTTTTGTTAAATTATGCACACCAAGTGTTCGATGAAATGTCTGGTTGGATTTTGTGAGTAATTTGTGATGTTTAAATCTTATTTTATCCCGAAAAATGTATTTTTATATTCTAAATGATTATATTTGATCCTTTAATAGGTTTTCAAAGTGGTTTTGGATTTAAATTACGTTTGTATTTGTCTTTTAAAAAATGGTTTGGAATGTGTCGATGATGCGTGTCCTGTGTGGAAATGTTTTAATGAAAGTGGCTTGGGTTTTAAAATATGGATTGAGTGCCTAAGTGTAAGTTTATAAATTATTATTAAATAGAAAATGATGTATTTTTACCTTTTTTAAAAGGTTGGATTGGGTTCTTTTGAAAGTTATAGTTTCGTAAAGAATGTTTGATGGCTCGTTTGGAACTTTTGTGAAAATGGTAAAAGTGTTCATTATGAAAAAATGACTTGGATAATTCTCTTTATGAGTTTATGTTAAATGGATGGTATATCCTCACTATGGAATCCTCATGATCCATTTATGTGAATGGGTGGGATGTCCTTGTTGTGGAGTCCTCATGACCCATTTACTTTGTGTGGAATGGGGGATCATCAGTGTGGAATCCTTTGATATCTATGAGTTGTGTAGAAAGAGATTGATACTTGGAGTGACTTGGGTGATGCATGTTGTTTGAATTATTATTATATATGTTCATGTGATTGGATACTCATTTGGAATCGGTTGGCTCACCCTCTTATTACATCTTGACATAGTAACCCGGCATAGTGAGTGAATTTTCTAAGAATAATTGTTTCACTAGTTAGATTATGCACTAGCTAGTGGCCCATGGCATGGGTATATATTGAGTTTTATTACTATGGGATAGTTCCCCTTGGTCTGTATTGGGTATGGTGTGGCCGAGTGTGTGAGGGATTTTTTATTTCATCGAGTGAGGCATGCTTTTTGGGATGAGTCAATGTATATTAGTATGTTCTTGATTATTCACAAGCTCTTTGGTTCACCCATGTCTATTAGAACTTAGTTGTTTGCAGTAAATGATTGTTATGCATTATTAGTTAGATAATATTTTGTGATATTTTCCCATTTTTCTTGTTGTATGATTTTTTTTATTGATTCTTGAGTAGTGGGAATTTTTGTTAAAAGTGATAAAAAGTTTTCCAATGTTTTTGTGAAAAAGGTTTTGGAAATTTTTTCCACTCTCTCTCCTTTATGAATGAAATATCACCTTTCCCTTTTGAAATGTATGTGGTTCCTCCTTATAAAATAATGTGGTTTTAAATGGTTAAAAGTTATATGGACCATGTTTGGTTTTAAAGTGGAAAATGTGTGGAAAATTTTGTTTTTATATATTGTATTTAAAACATGAAGTCTATGTTTATTTTATTTTAAAGGAATTTCATTGGGAATAGACTGTTCGGGTGCACCTACTAAGTATTAATACTCAGGCCTATAGTTTATTCTTGTTTTTATCTTTTGGTGAAGGTTTCAGCTTGGTTTTTATCATCTTGGGTGATAGTTGGTCTTGGTATTGGAGAGTGACCCTCAAGGTGACTGGAGACAGTGTGGTCATTGGGTTATTTTTGGATGTTGTTTCTTAGCTTATTGTATTTTCAGTTTTTGTGTAAAATATGTTCAGTTTGATTATTGGTATATATATATATATATATATTGGTCTCTTTTGTTTATTTCCACTGTTCATTTTATTTATTTTTATTGGAAGAAATTGTTCCCTTGGTTTACTCTATTGATTCTTGGCACTTGTTGTCAGCCCATAGAGATTGGGAATACCCTTAGGGCTATGTCACGAATCATCTTGGTTGAATGGTTTAGGTTCAACCTGGGTTGGTTTGTGATAAAATGGTATCAGAGCAGGTTATTTATTTAGAGGGCCTTGATTTAATAGTTCCTTTTGTTATTTTTGATGTTAAGGTAGATGTAGTAGGACTGTCGGAACCTCAGGGTGTAATTATGAGAGAGTTTCTGGCCAACACTTTCTACACCAAGCCTTGGGTTTCCCTGGAAAGTATATTCTTGTTGGTTTATTTGGTTTTTATGGTTTGTTTGGTATTTGGGATACAAAAATGGAGTTGGGATTGTGGTCTCAGTGAGCTTTCAAGGCCTGGAAAGCCATGTGGAGTTGGGGACATGGTCTTAGAATACTCTCTATGAAAATGGTGTGATTGGTATATGGCTACTAACCATATAGACAAGTCACCCATCTACACTAGTTTCCCTTGTGAGTTTTTTCATGTTCCTTGTGATTATGAATTTTTTTGGGGAACTCTTACTTTGGGATTGTGAAAATTAGATTTTAAAGTATAAATTGTTTTATTTTTTTAAAATGTAAAATAAGTTTTTAGTTTCATTTTGAATGAATTATTGAAAAGAGGATTTTTGTAAAATGATTTTTGGGGTTTATCAGAATTGGTTGTTTGGAAAGTGGAATTTTTTTTTGAAAAAAATGATTATTTACAAATATGATTTAAATGAAATTTTGAGCTGTTGAAATTTTTTTTAATGATATGAAACGGATTTTTGGATGGAAATACATGGTATTTAATTTTTGAGTAAGATGAAATGGATTGAAGTGTGTAATTTGAAAATGTTTTTTGAATTGGTGGTTGGTGGGATTTTGAAAAATTTTATGGATTTTGAAATGTAATGTTTTTATTTGGACTTTGGTATTCTCATGGGTGATCACATGAATGGTTATGTTTGGAAATGTGGATGAGTGATCAGATCAACATGAGTAGATAAATGCTCAGATTTACATGATTTTATGAGTGCCTAGGGTGGAATAAGAATGTGAATGTGTGAGGCTCCATGGAATACCATTGGTGAGTGTGTAACCCACCAAGTCCATGCTCTTTAAAAGTTATTTTCAAGAGGAAAGTTGTGATGTTTTGAAAAACAATGGTTATGTGGTGATTTTTCTTACGATTTGGAAGTGTTTTTATGAGGTTTTTTGAGTTTGAGAACTCTTGTTGATGAGATGGTTTTGATTGAGCTCTTGGTTTTCTTGTTGCTAATTGTCTGCCCCCATAAAGATTCAATGGGTGTTAGTGGCGTATATATGGGTTATTCCTTTTTAGCAGGATTTCTATTTGATCAACCTAAGGATTTCATTCTTGATTTTTGAAAGTTAAATCCACCTCTCTTTTATGATCAAGTAAATCCTCTTGAAGTGGAATAGTGGATGTAGAAAATCAAAAATAACTTTAGCCTCATTTAGTTTTCCAGGTCTTTAACGATGATTTTCTACACCTTTATGATTGAAGAACCAAATTGGAAGTGGTGTAAGTTGGTATATCAGAACAATCCTTGGGAATATCTTACTTGGGATTTCTTCAAGTCTTCATTCATCCGGTAGTATTTCCCTGAAATAGTGAAGGTGAGAAAAGGAATAGAGACGTGTTATTTATAGAATGGTGATGTATCTGTGTTGGAGTACTTTTATCATTTCATGGATCTTATTCTTTACACTCTATAGTGGGCCATAGATGATTCATTGAAGGCTCAACGTTTTTAGTTTAGGCTTCGTCTTGATCTGCAGTGGAAGGTTTTCGAGTTCAGTCTAAATTATTTTGCTGATGTGGTGAGGCAAGATGTTTGTGTTTAAGATATGATGGTAGGAGTGATTAAGGTATTATTCCTTCCTTCAGTTCCAAGAAGTGGTGAGGGGAATTCCAGTAAGGAAGTGGGGAAGCAGTTTGAAGTTTTTGGTACTGGTCATGGAATCAAAAGGCATTTGTATCTTTTATATGATTCTTCTAAGAATGGGGTCATGGTGTGCCATCAATGCAGTAATCCAGATCATAAGAATCCATCATGCATGATTTCTCCACATACCTGTCATGTATGTGGACACATAGGTCACTTACAACAGTTTCTTCAGGGTGTTTCCAGGAAGCGTTGTGGAGCCTGATCCACCCCTTCAAAAAACACCCCTTCTTGTTTGAAGGAGAAAAATGGAAATTCTGAATTTTAACATTCTAAGTGGAGGTGTTTTCTATGTGTTCCATGTTCCCACTATTTTTCATTAGGTTGAAGATGTAGGATGAATGTGCATCTCCAATATCCTTATCATGGTGAAAGTTCCTTATTGAAGCGAAGTGAATTCTATGGTGTGTCGTGATCTTTTGGTTATTTCTAGGGTGCGGTGTGATTTCTTGTGTCATCAAAAGAAGTAATTACTATTATATATCATTAGATCCTAATTGTGGGGTAGAAGATGCTTCAAACATCAAGGCTTTATCTATAGGCCCTGGAGTGATGCTTTTCATGTATTCTGGAAACCACTAAGGGTGTGGGGGAACCTTGTTTCAACTCTTGCCTCTACTGTTTGGGTATGGGAAGTTTAAAGGTTCTCATTGTGGGTCCTCATTTTTGTTGTAAGTTTGTCCCTTGTGGTGGGTTTTTTAGCCCGTTTTGGTCGGTATAATATAGTTGGTTCTTAGTGGTGGGGAGACCCACGGTGGTTCTTGTTAATAATTCTCTTAAAATTGAGCGGTGTTAGTTTCTTTCTAATGGGGGGAGTCTGTTTCGGCCTCCCATGTTGATAATGCGGTTTGGTTTTGGATTTTTATCCAGTAGGGGTGGATTTATTTTATATATTTTTTGATTATGAGTTCTTTCAGTTTGGGTGAATGTTGGGATTCGTTGGAGTAGGCCCAACGGTTTTACTTGGAGCATGGTTTTAGAGTTTGTGGCTTAATATTTTAATCATTTCTCAATAAATGGTTTTAGTTGTTGTTTTGTTTCAGGCAAGAGGCATAATTTACTTTTGTATGTGGCTAATATGTTCTTAGTTTAAGAGGTTAGATTATGTGGATGAGGAAATACTTAGTCTTTGATCGGTCAAATGGAAGATGTTGTGAATTTATAGTGGTAGAAAGCGTAATGGTGGGGATAATTCTCACGCCCAGATTTCTATTTTTGACTTCTAGTCTATTTTATCTTTTGGAATCAGGTTTTTAGCTCATGTTTTAGGTGTGTCAGTTTTGAATTTTGAGTTTTAGGGTGTTTTTCTCTTAGCTCATTATCAGCACAAGGTTTGGGAAAACCATTCAGCATGCTCCAGGTAATCATGAAAGATTTTTTGTGATTCTGGTTGAGGGTGCACGACCTATGCACGATTAGTCAAACCATGCTTAAGGCATGCAGGAATCCTCTACCTTAGGATAGAACTATTCCACATGGTTTATGCATGGTTTATAAACCATGCAACCAGCCCGTGCAAGTGCCTAGGTATACCCAGTGATGGGTTCATGGTTTGGTAAACCATGCAACCAAACCATGCACAGTTCCCATATCATAAAAATTGTAAAATTTCAACTCTACCCACTTGGTATTTTAGCCCTAAAATGCCTCCCCCTTTCATTCCCTGGTTCGTAAAACTGAAAGGGATCCCCTACCTTTCTCTCAAAGCCTCTCCAACTCTCCCTTGGTGTGGATCTAAGTTTTTTTCAAGGTTTTGGGTTATATCTTCAAGGTAATATCCTCTCCTCTTCTCCCTCTTCCTCTTTCTTCCATCTTATCTTGATATCATTTTCTTCCTAGGTTATGTGGATATATGGTTCATGTTTCCCTTGATTTATGTTAGTGGTTTTTCGTGTTTAAGGTTTCTCTTGGTTGATCTTGGATCTTGGATCCTTAGTGAGGTTGTTTCGAGTGTGTGTTGTTGAAGTATTTTCACACCCTGACCTTGGATATTGATTATTTTAATCATTTTATTTATTATTATTATTATCATTATTATTATTATTGGTATGTTTATTATTAATTAGGTTTTATATTTGTGTTTCTTTTTTTTCCTTTTCCTTTTTCTTTATTTTATTTTATTTTTTTATTTTTTTATTTTTTTATTTTTTTATTTTTTTATTTTTTTATTTTTTTATTTTTTTATTTTTTTATTTTTTTATCTTTTCTTTTTTTTCCTTATTTTTTTCTTCTTCCATATTCTCATTGTGTCACGCGGGCTATGCCTACCCCTTTCTCCCTCCATCCTCGTACCGCCTCCCCCCTACTCTCTCTCTCTCGCCAGCGCCACCCCACTCCAGCCAGACCACTACCGCACGCCACCAACTTGCACGACCTCCCCTGCTTGTGACATAGCCCCTTCTTAGTTCCTCTCGCATGCGCACCACCCCTCCCTCATGACCCTCACTTCTCAGGTGAAATCATTGTATTTCCCTCCGGTTTTGCGATCGGCTCATCATGGTAATCCCTCTTCTTCATTCTCCCCCCTTTTTTTCGGCTTCAGTTCGGCCTACCAACTACCCCATAGGGTTTGGATGAACACTATGTCTTTGGGTAATCCGATTTATCGATTTTATTTTGTTCCGGGGTTGTGCGAATGGTCTCTTGGGGCCCTTGGGTCTGTGTTCTGAAAACCGACGCTGAAGGCAGAGCAGTTCAGTTTGTCTCAGTTGGTTTCCACTATCCGAGGTGAGGTTTAAATCCTCTTGCTTGGTTTCTCAGGGTCTAAATTAGGTTCCTTAATTGTTTTGAGGTACATATTAATTATATTATGGTGTGTTGGTTTTTTTTCAATAGTATAATTTTCTAAAATAGCTTTGGAAGTTGTTTATTTTGTTTATGTCTATGTTTTATTTTTCCAATTGTGTTAAGTTAAATGTTATATGGATTTTAATAGTGAAGTTAGATGTTTTATGTGGTGAGAAATATTTTTCAGAAGTTTTTTGACATGATTATATGATGAAAGTTTATTTTCTAAAGGATATGGTTATGTTTTCATGCGTGTCTCAAGAGGTTACTTCTTAGAAGTGTTTTTATGATTATGAAAAAGGTGTGAAATGTGTTTTAAAAGGAAATTGAGGTGAGAATGCATTGATAGTAGGTTTTTACAAAAGGAATGTATCATTTCATCATGTTCACTTTTGTTTTACATTTTTTAATTGTGATTAGGAAATTAGTAAAATGATGTGGAATGCCTTTTGAGTGAACTGGCTTTGTGTGTGGGTTTTAAAAGGGGGATTTCCCCATAAAAATGGTTGAATTGAATGTGTGTCATTGTGATAATTTCAAAGGGGTTTTATAAATTGATTATGGAATGGTAAATGCATTTGAAAAATGGTTTTGGTGTTTGTGAAATTGAAAGCAGTTTGTTTATGGAAAATGGTGTTTTCTTAAAATCATGGTTTCTTAAACAGTTCATTGTTTTTTAAATGAAGTTAGTTCCTTGTGAAGTTTCTAGAAAATTTTTTAAAAAGTAATTATAAGAAGGGTGAGGCCCTTTTGGAAAATGCTTAATGAAAATGAGATTTCATATTATTGAAAATAGATTTTGAGTGTTTTTTGGTAAATGTATTTGGGGTGTGAAAAACATAAAGGTCCATTTGAAATTGCTCACTTTAAAATAGTGTTTCTTTAGACCTTGATTTATTGAATGGTCTATTGTTTTCTAAATAATGTTGGTTCCTCTACGTTAATTAATTAAAGTTTGGGTGGATCCTTAGTGGTGTGCACACACACATACATAGGTATGTATGTGTCTATTTATATATATATCTTCCTTGCACATATTCCCTTATGACATGGGGAATATTTTAAATGGATTAAGTTTATATATATGTATATGCATGTATGTATGAGAATTTATGTGTGTGCTAGTGTGAGCATTTTTCATTGGAAGCTTCTAGAGTCGAAGTGTCTCGGCTTGGTCCGCTTCCTTCTCTAAGGTAGGATCTCTATGAATTAACCTTTAAATTTAAGAATAATTTATTTCTCGCATTTCTCACCTATTTTTAATATTAGTTATTGATATATAACTATTAGTAAAATGGTATGTCTTTAATTGGAGTGGTTTATTTCTTGTAATGTGTTGCAATGAATGGTTTGATTATGTTTTCACATCAATTACCTGACAAAATGCCCCTTTGGCCTTTGTGAATGTGTTTTAGATTTAAAATGTTGGTTTGGGTTTCTTAAATGTGTTTCGAAGTGTATTTATGATTTTCAAGTGGTGTGTGTGTGATTCCTTAAGAAATGGTTTGGCATGTGAAAATTATGTGAGGCCCGGTTGGAACTTTTTTAAAACAAGTTATCTCAAGAAACCTATCCTTGGATGTGGTCCCCTTGCTTTGGTTGAGTTATATGTTATGGGAGGTCCACTAGGTAAGACTTTCCTATGATCAAATGGTTGAAAGGCAAGGGTCGTATTCCTTAGGGTGACTCGGGGTTGACTTTGTTGTGTTTGTTGACTATGTGTGAGGATTGTACTTGTGACTGGATACTTGTTTGACATTGTTGGATCACCCCACCCCCTTTTAGTCTGAACATGGGAACCTAGAATAGCAAGTTAATTTTTAGTGAATGATTGCTAAAATAGTTTAGATTACGCACTGGCTAGTGGCCCTTAGTACGGACTTTGCTTTGCTAGGGGATTGGGCCCCTTGGTTAGGCTAGGTAGGGAAATACTGAGTGTTTGGGAATTATGATGTCATTGAGAATAGGCATGCCTTCGGGATGCGTCACATGTATAGTACATTCTAGACTATTCACTAGATCCTAATTTTTACCATGTATATCGACACTTAGTTATCTACAGTATATGATTGAGGTGCTTTGTTTGGTTGGTTACTCTTGTTTGTTATTTTCCATTGCCCTTGTGTGATTATTACTTTTGCCTTTATGTATGATGCGTCTCTTTGTAAATTGGGATTAAAATGATCTTAAAAAGTTTGTGGAAAAAGGTTTTTAAAATGTTTTACACTTCTCTATCCCTCTTTCTCTAAAATGGTTAAAGCTTTATCCTTGTAAAAGAACTTAGTTTAAAATATAAAGGGCAGTGGATTGTGTTTTGCTTTTAAATAAGAAAATGTTTAAAAAACCAAGTTCTATACATTGTATTTAAAACTAGAAATTGATGTATCTTTTATTTAAAGGAAATTCATATGGGAATATATTGTTTGGGTATGCATACTGGGTTTTAATACTCACACCTATAGTTTTATCTTTGTTTTTAGCTTTGGGTGTTGCACATTTCTTGGATTCAGTCGCCATAGCGCGGCGTTGTATTGAGGTCGGTGGTGACCCATAGGGTCACATGGAGGTATGCACAACTTTTTTTCTCGTCGTTCCTTGTTTTAGTTTTCACTATTCAGTTTTTGTTTATCTATTTGTCTTTAATTTATGGTCCAAATTGTTCCCACTTGTTTAGTTTTGATGCCTGACACTAGTTGCCATCCCATGGGGATCGGGAACGCCCCTCGATCCATGTTACGGGTCGTCTCGGTTGACCGGTTCAAGGTCGACCTAGGTTGGTTCATAAAAAAATGGTATCAGAGGAGGCCCTTGTTATTTGGGATGTCCGGTAGATGGAGATTAGCACTGTCGAGGCTTAGGAGGTAAGTTGCGGGTCGGTTCCTGATCACCACCACTTATGAAGAAACCTGAGCTACCAGGGGTAGTCCAAGTTTTGAGTCTTTTGTCTTTGTTTTAGATTGAGGGATGACAATATAGTTGACTCAGTGTCACGATGTGACCCCACATGGAGTAGTGACCCATGTGGAGCCTAGGTTCCGGTTCAAGGTCCTCTGGTGTTATATCTTACTTGGGGCGTGTCTCACTACCATGTTGTCGGGTTGGGCAGAAGCACTAGTTCCTCATTCCAGTTTTCTATTATTGGTTGTTCTTTATCTTGATTTTGGTTGGTTTTTGAGTGTTTTTTGAAATGAAGGTGGTTTTGAATTGAAAGGGTTTTTTTCTCTAATGGTTTTAAAACTGGTAAAAAGAGGATTTCTTTCAAGTTATATTGAAATTAGTGAATTGGGTTTTTAAAGAGTAAGTGTTTTTATATGGAAAATTTTTAGTTTATATTTGGATTTGGTAATGGAACAGAAAGGGCGACCATTGGTATTCCTTAGGATAGTTCGCATATGTGTGGGTAGATACGTGAAGTGCACATTGACACATATGTACAGGTGATTTGAGTGGAAAGAGATGAAGGCTTATGCGGTGGTTCATAGGATTCCATGGGTGGGTTTTGGAATTTAAGGCTTGGCTTGATTTTTCTAAAATTCACTTGAATGAAAAAAATGATTTCGGGACTTGTTTTTTTTTTGAAAAGTGGATTTTTCTTGTGTTTGTATATGTTTGATTTATGAGTCTGTTACCTTTGGATTCTGGTGTTGATTTTGGTTGTGTTTGATCATGTTTGGGATTCTGAGCCGGTTGTCTCAGTTCGAGGTGTTTCTTTTGATTGATTTTTGTCTTGATGCCAGTTGCGATTTTTTTTTTAATGTTGTTCTAAATATGCCACCCAGAAATATCCTCAAAAGTTTTTAATGAGTCATTCCCAATTCTAGTTTCTATTGAGTGTTTCTTGTCTTTCGAGGCATTCGGGGTTTGTTATGGGTAGTGAAGCGGTTTGAGGGGAGTAGATCATGTCTTCATGTGGTTGGGGACTCTCGAGTTTTTTATAGATCATATTGTCTTTGTTTTAGTGGATGGTCCATCCTTGGACCAATGGGGGTGGATGTCTCATCATACTTGGAGTTGGGATGATGTGGGAGGTGTTAAAGTCTCTCTTCATCCAATGGATCATACCTGAGGAGGGGAAGGAAAAAAGAGGTGAGAGACCATTCGTAGTTAACAAGGCTAGTGGTTGGTGAAGGCATGTGTTGGCCACTTTAAGGTGTCAACATCTGGAGTGAAAGTGCTTGGAAAATATGGAACCTCTCGGCATTCGTAAGGGTTGCCCATTTTTCAAGC
Source organism: Viscum album (assembly GCA_963277665.1). NCBI lineage: Eukaryota > Viridiplantae > Streptophyta > Magnoliopsida > Santalales > Viscaceae > Viscum > Viscum album. The sequence continues at coordinate 983,224,782 of OY728126.1, forward strand.
GGGGTGTACGAGAGAAACCTGCCTCTGAATAAATCCCTTTTGTCAGTGTCGACTTCTGGTTCATCCGACTACTTTCAAATGTGCCATAAATTTTGCTGGTTCGAGCATCCTAATCCATATTTTCTCATCCCTCTGAAGTCCTTCTATTTTGTGACAGTTCGGGCCACTGGGAAAGGTTCCAAAAGAAGTTTCATTCAAAGTAGGAGTTCTGATTGGGGTATGTTCATGTCTGACTGTGAGGCATAAGATGCTTCAGCCATCAGAGCCCCAGCCTCAGGTCTCGGGGTGAAGCTCACGCACAGTCAGGGTGTCATAGGTATGTGAAACCTTCACTTGGTTCTTTATCTTTTGACTTAGAATAAAGACATTCAGGTTTTCCTTGTCCCTATTTTCCTGTTGTTTTAAGTTTATCTTTTGCAATAATAGTGCGATGAAATTATTCTTTCGTGATCATAGCAATCGTGTTCTTCTGAATGTGGCATCTAGAATCATTTTTTTTTCTTAAAAGTGTATTTGGCCCCTGTGTGGGTTGGTCCTGCTTTTATTAGTGATTGTTTGGAAATGTGAGTATTGGGGGTTTTTGTCTTGTGCTGAGAGTTTATAGTTTCAGTGGAAGATTTTTCTCGCTCATACTAAGGGAGTTGGATGTGTTTGGAGTTTTAAATCGGTTTAAGGAATTATTAGTTCTAGAGGTGTTTTTATAGGGAGTTCCTTGTTTTGGTGCCCCGATATGCCATGTGGCCTTGTATTGGTGTTCTGTTTAAGTCTCAGTGGTCCCGCTCAACTCACGTGGATAAGTCGATAAGTTCGGGTTGTGAGTTACCATGTTAGCCCCTCCTCGGGATGGTGTGCATGGGTTTTAAAGTTTCTGTGTTAGTATAGTTCTTGTGGTGGGGATAACCCTCTCATGTTCTCCCCTCATTTTATATCATGGTTTCTTCATGACCAGTCGGGTGTGACTTGTGGATTGAATCATCAACGTGAGGTTCTTGATTTTCCTTTTGGCTCTGTTAAGGCACGGACTCAAGCTTTGGCTATATTTTGACTTGGTGAATTTCTGGGGGAAGAAAGTGTCTGTGGTGGGGAGAATTGTCACACAACGACCTTGGATATTGATTATTTTAATCATTTTATTTATTATTACTATTGTTATCATTATTATTATTATTATTAAGTTTATTATTAATTAGGTTTTATATTTGTGTTTATTTTTTTTCCTTTTCGTTTTTCTTTAATTTATTTTATTTATTTATTTATTTATTTATTTATTTATTTATTATCTTTTCTTTTATTTTTTTCCTTCTTTCTTTCTTCTTCCCTCTTCTCTTCGCGTCGTGCGGGTTGTGCCTCCCCCTTGCTCCCTCCTTCCTTACGCCGCCCCCCTACTCTCTCTCTCTCTCACCAGTGCCACCCCACTCCACCCAGACCACCACCACGTGCCACCACCTTGCACTATAACACCCCAATCTTCCATGGTACGCTTCTCTTTGAATAATACAGTAGCGTGTGTTGTACGCAACTTCGAGTTCTAACACACACCATTACCAATCAAAGTAGCCATTATGAATAGTAATACCCACTTTTTGAAATTTTATAAATTTTATCTCTCAAAATGGAATTCATTTTTGGATTCTTAATATCGAATTTATCCTGGGGTTAAATTTTGGTTCTTTCGGATAACTTTTATATTTTGATGAATAGTGAAAATTACTAAATTTTAAATAAAAACAAATTTTTTAATCAAAATAATTAATGGTGATAAATTATGAATTTGAATGGTTTTAAAGTATATTTAAATTAGATTTTTAAAATTTAATACAATTTTGGTCATTGGACATAATTTCACAATTAAACTGGACATAAACAAGTGTCAATCTTTTGATAATTATTATTTCTTAAAAACACGCTTTTTATTTTGAAAGCGGGAATTAATTTTAAATTAATTTCTGCCACTTATGTGTTTTGAATTTGTAAAAATGGATTAAATATTTGGAATCAGGATTTCCAAATTGTGTAAATAGGTAACTTTTATTTTTAGATATTTTGAATAATTACTTCGGTAAATATTTTATTTACCATGGTTAAAGGGTAAATCCGGTAAATAATGGTAAAAAATAATATTATTATAATAATAAATTACCCTAAAACGTGTTCTAACATTATTGGTGGATAAATTTCCGACCATGGGAATCTTTGGATCTATTTTGGGACCCCATGGAGCCACTTATAGGTGATAGAGACACTTTATATTAATTAAGTTAAAATAAATACAAAAATGACATAAGCATATATCTTTTAGAAAAAAAATTTAAATAGGGTTATATATGTTGGATTTTTGACTATAAATATTCATTAGAAAGATTAAAATATTTCCTACATAATGGTATTTTATTTATTATTTTTAGACATTTAATAATTAAATTTATTTATGACAAAATAACGATTTAGTATTTTCCTTAATAATGAAAGAATCAAATAATTGGTATTATAAATGTTAAAATAAATATAATTTGAAATTTTTGATGGCATACATGAATTTTATTAGTTAATATGACATGATATTATTTCTTGAATGAATTTTTTTCTAATTAATAAATTTGTTAAGACTTTAACAAAAATCAATTATTGAATAGTGTCAAAATTGACATAAATGAGTTTTTAAAAAAAATATTATATTATTAATTGATATTCTATTCCTAAAAATCTAAGGTTCGGCCAAAGAACTTATATCATGATATGTGTATAATTAATGGACCACTTTGGGGTCTATTGGATGTATATAGTAAGTTTATTAACTATATAATATAAAAATACAAAGTGACGTGGTAAATGTCAATCTAATTAACTAAGAGTTAAAACTAAAAGATAAGGTTAATATAATGACCCAAACCTGTCTAAAATCTATTGGTTGAAAGGATTGAGACCCATCCCCACATTATAATTTTAATAATAAACTTTGGAGCCATTAGAAACTGAATATTAATTTATTATAAAATAATATTTTAAGTTTTTTCCTAAGGTGCCCCTCACCCCTCTTATAAAAGGGAACTCCCCCTTCTCTATAATTAAAAACTTCTAAGCCATTTTTCTTGGCCAAACCTTGTCCAAATACCCTATAAAATATCCTACCTTCATCCTAGAGGCCTTATTTTGATCATAAATCCAACATAAGGATCCCTTTTGATCAAATCAAAAGGAAGAACCCGAAGAAGAGGTAATGATTTCACCCCCCTCTTTCAAGTTCCTTTCTTCTTCCACTTCCTTTTTTTCATTTTTGTTTCCATTCTAAACTAATAAATACAGTATATTATATATACTGTGATGTTATTATAATTATTTTATAACCAAATTCATTATTCTATCCACCCTTTGAATGACAAGTCACCATATGTGCGTACGTATGGCTTACCGTCTCCACGTAGTGGAGTAATTGTTATTCAACACATTATATTTGGATGGGTATAATAATGATGTGTATTTAATGTAAATAATAAATATAACATGATAATTATTCTTTATATATTATATAACATCCAATTATATATTATATTAATATCAAAATAATGATATTTTTGCTCGTGCGAACGTACGGATTACCGTCTCCACGACGCGGTGAGATTCATTTCCAAGTTCACCATTCATCGATGATTATAAAAATATATATTACTAATAAGTATGTAATATATGACATAATAATGCTACTGGAGATATATATATTTATATATATAATTATTTATGTACTTACATATATCTTATTCACTTAGTTCTGTTCAATACTATATGAAAACGGAAACATCATTTATGCGTACGTACGGACTACCGTCTCCATAAACGGTGTTTTCCATTTCATATATACGTCTATTATAAATTTTTATATTCTAATATATATGATAAATAAATCATGTTTTATATTCTGGAAGTATTTTAATCATGATCTAAGTGATACAATCAAGAGTAACAAGTTAAAACACGTACGATAAAGAAAGCGACTATTACCTGAAATATTAATATAACATGGAAATTATTATTAAATGGGTAGTATAAAGTAATAAATGAATAATTTATGATATCATAAATATTAATATGGTTATAGTATAATTTAATAACATACTATAGTCTTCATACAGGAGGCTAAACATACCCTCGACTAAAGGAAAGTACAAGGTAAGGGGTTTTCATCTCACTCCTTATTTCCGTGAGATTCATGCCATATTGTCACTATTACCTGTTGTGTGGTGTATGTACTACCCATAATTGTATTCTTTGTGTAATAAACATAAATTTATGTGTATTTTCATATTTATTGAATTATACCTCTTTCATGGGGTGTATGTTTTTTAAGTTACCAAATTGGTAAGGGGTTTTCATCGCACTCCTTATTCCCATGAGATTCATACCATATTGACACTATTACCTTTTGTGTGGTGTATGTACTGCTCATAATTGTATTATTTGTGTAATACACTTTAATTTATGTGTATTTACATATTCATTGTATTATACCTCTTTCATGGGGTGTATTTTTCGTAAGTTACCAAATTGGTAAGGGTTTATTTCACAATCTCTTCATTATCCGAGGTTGTTTATACATAATTATCTACTCGGACCTCTTTATAATCCAAATACATGTTTCTTAAAATTGTATTTCAAATCATTATGACTATTTTAAATACTATGGGATAAATTCATTTATACCCTTGTTGACTTTTTATAAGAATTTTATAAAGGAATCTTTTTGTCATTTTCCAAACAAGGTCCTTTTTAACCTTTTCGGCAAAATTAAGGTAAGAATGTCTTTTTTTAACTTATACGGTGAGTGCGGCTATTTTCTGCCATTATAAAATATTTGAAGCTTCCCTTAAAATATTATAAGAATATTTTCAAAGTAAATTTTTTATTTTATAATTATGTGACTTTTAAATGATTTCAAAAAAAAGAGATATTTCACTCAAATAGTTTTGATTTCATCTATGTCAACATCCTTTGATAAATTTTACACTTGTTTGAAGTTGATTTATTATGATAAAAATCTTCTATATTGTATTTAAGGTTTTTTTGATATTTTTGCCTATGGATGAGTCATTTTTATGCCATTAATGGCTTATGATTAATGTTTTGTCATTTCGTATGCTAGTTTTAATACGGATGTTTATGTTATATTTCATCCTCTTCTTAAGATGAATGTGTTGGACTAGTATGTTCTGGGTTGGGGACTGGTAAAAGTAAGCCCTCGGGGTTGGGGACCGGTTACAGCAGACCCTTTGGGTTGGTGTCCGGTTATTAGAGGCACTCCGGGTTGGAGTCCGGTTACAGAGGCTCTCCGGGTTGGGTTCCGGTTACAGTTATCTCTGAGGTCTTGGAACGAGGCCTTGACACATAAATTAAAGTTAGGCATTATGCATTCCATCATAATTAAAGTGTTTATTGATATTTCATGTGATTATTCGATTAGTAGAATATCCATGTGAATAATTAAATGGCATTATTTCATTTTATTTCTGCCATATTATGCTGAAGTTCAAGTTTAAAAGGATTTTTTTTAGTTTTATACATTGACTTAAATGTTTATGCTTATTTTTGAAAGTTTCCGCTGTATTTCTTACCCTTACTGAGCGTTTGAGCTCACCACTTTTTATGTTTCATTTTCCCAGGATTCCAAGAAGTGTATTGTGATTGATATACAGGGTTAAGACAAGGGAATAATGGTATTTATAAAGGATTATTTATGTTGTTTTGTATGTAATGTAACATTCGTGTATGTAATCTATTTTCCAAGACTGCTAAACCGATCGGTCCTTCAGGACTTGATTCCTTGTAATCATGCCAATTTATTAAAATAATGCACCGAATCTGGGTAACTGGGGTCGGGGCATTACAGTTGGTATCAGAGGATGTTTAGCAATAACCTTGGAAACTAGATTTAGATAAAATCTGATTAGAGCACATTACCCTAAGATATACTTTGAGGATTAGTATAGAATAACTTCCTATAATTTTGTTAATATAGAGATTTTGTGAGTTTTCCAAGAAAATACATCTCTGTCTGGATACGAGCAGGTAGAAGCGGCTCTGGCATAGATGTACCTAGGGGTAAAACTCAAAAACACCGCTTTGAGCTAGACTCGAATGGGAACTGGTGCACGACAACAGGCCTTGCTGCACTCTTGGTAACGACACTCTTGGGGGATATGCTTAGGATAATTCTCATTTTCTTTACAAACCATTATGAAGGGCTTATGAGTATATACTTACTGAAAGAAAACATTTTTATGATTATGGATTATATCCATAAACTGTTTAATTTATGTTAAGTGTTTTACAAGTTCGGGATTAGGTATTTCTATTCATAAACTAATCTAGTGTCTTCCATTGTTTAGAAATGGTTCCCAGTAGAAGGAATGAGAACTCCAGCAATACACATGACCCAAAGAGTAAGAAGGATCACATCTTTCATGGTCCTAAGCCAGAATTTAGAAGGGAAATAATCTCCCATGTATTATCATCATATGAAGAAATAGTATCATGTGTTTATAAGATAAGTAAATAATTCTCGGAGTCTTATGGCTTTGAAGGGAAGCCAAAGAAGAAAAGGATGGTAGAGAGAAGGACAGATAAAGGGAAAAAGGTAAAGAAGTATTTTCCCATATGTGATAACTGTGGAAAGAATCACCTTGGAAAATGCTTGAAGGGAATGGGAGTATGTTATAAGTGTAGAGAAAAAGGACACCAAGTAAGTGACTGCAAGTGTAAGAAAAAGGTTTCAAATGTACAATTCTTCATCTGCAAGGAATTGGGACACTACACGAACCAATGTCAAAATCATCAGAGTATGCCCCAAATGATGATATTGGATAATAATCAAGTTATGATACTACCTCAGATGAAGAAGAATGACTAGTGTTCTTTGTTTTTATTATAGGATTATTTCATTCGATTGTTGTATCAACAATTTACTGGTTATAATAATTATTGAGTGTATAAGGATTGTACTGCAGTACTATTTTATTAAGGACTTGAGATTGTGTTGAACCAAGAAAAGTGACTCAATAGTAGGTTAAATTTTTGGAAAATATATGGTTGAGAGAAAGATAAACCATAATATGGTTCTGATACCGAGGTAGTGATTTTGGAATAATACAAGATTGATTTGGATAAATTATATTGGATATTCTTGACTACCTTGAAACTGATTAATGATTTTTCATCATTGGAGTTTACAACATTTTTGGATACAATGAATATATCCAGTATTCTATAAATAATAAGGGAGCATGAATGTAATCAATAAGGTTTTATGGTAATTTAGGATGTTACCATGTTTTAAAATAATACATGGTGAAGGTGTTCACATGTTATTACATGGAAAAAAAGGATCTTCATTTTGTTTAACTTCCTTATAAATTTTGGACAGTGAGTTTGGATAGTAGTATTTTGAATAAGTCTAAATGTTGGAATGGATTAAGTTTGAAAGTGTATTTTTGGATTTTTATAAAAGGACAACACGCAGACCGTGTGACAACCCGTCGCGTCGGACAAAGCTGCGGGAATCGAACCCACAACCATAGTGCGATTGGGATTTATCGCCTACCAATGGACTACGTGAAGTTCCTAGATGGTATAATTTAGTTTCTTTTTTTTAAAGGGTTTGATATGTGAATTATAAATTCATTATATTTGGAACCTTATACGATTAGGATAAATAGAGTATTTTTGAGTTGTATTATGGGTTGAAAGATGAGTTTGTGGTAGAAATTTATTAATGGATAAAAATATAATTATAAAGTAAGTATATCTCCTTATGATCATAGCCAATCTCATAAATAAATTCCTCAACATTAATAAAAGGAACTTAGAACAAAAATGTTTCCCTAGATGGTACCTTAGATCATCACAAATTTATGTCTTTGTGATTGTTGGCCTTTTCATATCCATGTTCTCTACCACTCTCCATCATATATTGATTGTTAAATTTATCTTCCATATCCATATTTTCCTACATGGAACCCTAGTATATGTTATTTTTGGTAACCTTCATACTTACCACTCTTTATTTTAAATAGAGGCCTCATTAATCCATTTTTCGATGTGGGATTTCAACTAAGATATTTTGAAATGTCAACCCCAAGTTTCCAATAATGAGCATAAATTGTGAGGATGCAGTTTATTGAATGAGGGGAGAATGTAACACCCCAATCTTCCACGATACGCTTCTCTTTGAATAATACAGTAGCGTGTGTTGTACGCAACTTCGAGTTCTAACACACACCACAACCAATCAAAGTAGCCGTTATGAATAGTAATAATCACTTTTTAAAATTTTAAAAAATTTATCTCTCAAAATGGACTTCATTTTTGGATTCGTAATATTGAATTTAGCCTAGGTTGAAATTTTGGTACTTTTTGGATAACTTTTATATTTTGATGAATAGTGAAAATTACTAAATTTTAATTAAAAACAACTTTTTTAATCAAAATAATTAATGGTGATAAATTATGAATTTGAATGGGTTTAAAGTATATTTAGAATATATTTTAACCATTTAATACAATGTTGGTCATTGGACATAATTTTACAATTAAACCGGACATAAACAAGTGTCAATCTTTTGATAACTATTATTTCTTAAAAAAAGCTTTTTGTTTTGACAGCGGAAATTAATTTTAAATTAATTTCTGCCACTTATGTGTTCTGAATTTGGAAAAATGGATTAAATATTTGAAATCATGATGTCCAAATTTTGTAAATAAGAAACTTTTATTTTTAGACATTTTGAATAATTACTTCGGTATATATTTTATTTACCATGGTTAAAGGGTAAATCCAGTAAATAAGGGTAAAAATAATAATATTATTATAATAATAAATTACCCTAAAACGTGTCCTAACCTTATTGGTGGATACATTTACGATCATGGGAATATTTGGGTCTATTTTTGGACCCCATGGAGCCACTTGTAGGTGATAGAGACACTTTATATTAATTAAGTTAAAGTAAATACAAAAATGACATAAGCATATATCTTTTAGAAAAACAATTTTTACATAGGGTTATATATGTTGAATTTTCTAATATAAATATTCATTATAAATCTAAAAATATTTCCTACATAATGGTATTTTATTTATAATTTTTATACATTTAATAATTAAATTTATTTATGACACAATAATGATGTAGTATTTTCCTTAATAATGAAACAATCAAATAATTGGTCTTATAAATGTTTAAATAAATATAATTTGAAAGTTTTGATGAAATACATGAATTTTATTGGTTAATATGACATGATAGGATTTTTTTAATTAATTCTTTTCTAATTAATAAAGTTTTTAAGACTTTAACAAAAATCAATTATTGAATAGTGTCAAAATTGACATAAATTAGTTTTTAAAAAAAATATTATATTATTAATTGATATTATATTCCTAAAAATCTAAGGTTCGTCCAAAGGACTTATATAATGATATGTGTATCATTAATGGACCACTTTGGGGTCTATTGTATGTATATAGTAAGTTTATTAACTATATAATATAAAAATACATAGTGACACGGTAAATGTCAATCTAATTAACTAAGAGTTAAAACTAAAAGATAAAGTTAATATAATGACCCAAACCTATCTAAAATCTATTGGTTGAAAGGATTTCGACCCATCCCCACATTATAATTTGAATAATCAACTTTTTATCCATTAGAAACCGAATATGAATTTATTATAAAATAATATTTTATGTTTTTTCTAAGGTGCCCCTCACCCCTCTTATAAAAGGTCACTCCCCCTTCTCTCTAATTCACACCTTATAATCCATTTGGATCGGCCAAAACCTTCCCAAATACCCTTTCAAATATCCTCCCTTCATCCTCAAGTCCTTATTTTGATCAGAAATCCAACCTAAGGAGCCCTTTTGATCAAATCAAAAGGAAGAACCCGAAGAAGAGGTAATGATTTCACCACCCTCTTTCAAGTTCCTTTCTTCTTCCACTTCCCTTTTTACTTTGTTCTTTCCATTCTAAAATAATAACTCCAGTATATTCTATATACTGTGATTTTATTATAATTATGGTAAAACCAAATTCATTATTCTATCCACCCTTTTAATGACAAGTCACCATATGTGTGTACGTACGGCTTACCGTCTCCACGTCGTGGTGTAATTGTTATTCAATACATTATTATTTTGATGGGTATAATAATGATGTGTATTTTATGTAAATAATAAATATAACATGATAATTATTATGTATATATTATATACCATCCAATTATATATTATATTAATATCAAAATAATGATATTTTCGCTCGTGCGTACGTATGGATTACTGTCTCCACGACGTGATGAGATTCATTTCCAAGTTCACCATTCATCGAAGATTATGAAAATATATATTACTAATAAGTATGTAATATATGACATAATAATACTACTGTAGATATATATTTTTATATATATAAGTATTTATGTACTTACATATATCTTATTCACTTACTTCCGTTCAATACTATATGAAAACGGAAACATCGTTTATGCGTAAGTATGGACTACCGTCTCCATAAACGGTGTTTTCTATTTCATATATACGTATATTATAAATTTTTATATTCTGATATATATAATAAATAAATCATGTTTTATATTCTGGAAGTATTTGAATCATGATCTAAGTGATACAATCAAGAGTAACAAGTTAAAACATGTACGATAAAGAAAGCGATTATTACCCGAAATATTAATATAACATCGAAATTATTATTAAATGGGTAGTATAAAGTCATAAATGAATAATTTATGATATCATAAATATTAATATGGTTCTGGTATAATTTAATAACATGCTATAGTCTTCATACAGGAGGCTAAACGTACCCTCGATTAAAGGAAAGTGCAAGGTAAGGGGTTTTCATCTCACTCCTTATTTCCGTGAGATTCATGCCATATTGCCACTATTACCTTTTGTGTGGTGTATGTACTGACCATAATTGTATTCTTTGTGTAATAAACATTAATTTATGTTTATTTACATATTCATTTAATGATACCTCTTTCATGGGGTGTATGTTTTGTAAGTTACCAAATTGGTAAGGGGTTTTCATCTCACTCCTTATTCCCGTGAGATTCATACTATATTGACACTTTTACCTTTTGTGTGGTGTATGTACTACACATAATTTTATTATTTGTGTAATAAACTTTAATTTATGTGTATTTACATATTAATTGTATTATACCTCTTTCATGGGGTGTATTTTTCATAAGTTACCAAATTGGTAAGGGTTTATTTCACAATCTCTTCATTATCCGAGGTTGTTTATATGTAATTATCTACCGGGACCTCTTTATAATCCAAATCCATGTTTCTTAAAAATGTATTTCAAATCATTCTAACTATTTTAAAGACTATGGGATAAATTCATTTATTCCCTTGTTTAATTTTATAGGAATTTTATAAATGAATCTTTTTTTCGTTTTCCAAACAAGGTCCTTTTTAACCTTTTCGACAAAATTAAGGTAAGAATGTCTTTTTTAAACTTATATGGCAGGTGCGGCTATTTTCTGCCATTATAAAATCTTTTAAGATTCCCTTAAAAGATTATAAGAATATTTTAAAAGTAAAAGTTTTATTTTATAATTATGTGACTTTTAAATGATTTCAAAAAAAGAGATATTTCTCTCAAATAGTTTTGATTTCATCTATGTAAACATCCTTTGATAAATTTTACACTTGTTTGAAGTTGATTTATTATGATAAAAATATTACATGTTATATTTAAGGTTTTTTGATATGTTTGACTACGGATGAGTCATTTTTATTCCATTAATGGCTTTTGATTAATGTTTTGGCATTTCGTATACTAGTTTTAATATGAATGTTTATGTTATATTTCATCCTCTTCTTAAGATGAATGTGTTGGACTAGTATGTTCTGGGTTGGGGACTGGTAAAAGTAAGCCCTCTGGGTTGGGGACCGGTTACAACAGACCCTCTGGGTAGGTGTTCGGTTATTAGAGGCACTCCGGGTTGGTGTCCGGTTATTAGAGGTACTCAGGGTTGGTGTCCGGTTATTAGAGGCACTCCGGGTTAGTGTATGGTTATTAGAGGCACTCTGGGTTGGAGTCTGGTTACAAAGGCTCTCCTGGTTGGGTTTTGGTTATAGTTATCCCTTAGGTCTTGGCACGAGTCCTTGACACAGAAATTAAAGTTCGGCATTATGCATTCCATCGTAATGAAAGTGGTTATTGATATTGCATGTGATTATTCGATTAGTAGAATATCCATGGGAATAATTAAATAGAATTATTTCATTTTATTTCTACCATATTATGATGAAGTTCAAGTTTAAAAGGCTTTTGTTTTAGTTTTATACATTTCCTTAAATGTTTATGCTTATTTTTGAAAGTTTCTACTGTATTGCTTACCCTTATTGAGCGTTTGAGCTCACCCCTTTCTATGTTTTATTTTCCCAGGATTCCAAGAAGTGTATTGTGATTGATATGCAGGGTTAAGACAAGGTAATAATGGCATTAATAAAGGATTATTTATGTTGTTTTTTATTTAATGTAACATTCATGTATGTAATATATTTTCCAAGACTACTAAACAGATCGGTCCTTCGGGACTTGATTCCTTGTAATCATGTCAATGTATTAAAATAATGCACCGACTCTGGGTAACTGGGGTTGGGGCGTTACATGCACAACCTCTCTTTCTTGCGACATAGCTTCTTGGTTCCTCTCATGTGTGTGCCACCCCTCCCTCATGACCCTCACTTCTCCTACGAAATCACTAGATTTCCCTCTGATTTTGCGATCGGCTCATCGAGGTAATCCCTCTTCTTCATTATCCCCCATTTTTCAGCTTAGGTTCAGTCTACCCATTTCCCCATAGGGTTTGGTTTAACCCTAGGTCTTTTGTTAATCCAATTTATCAATTTTATTTTGTTCCAGGGTTATTTGAATGGTCTCCTGGGGCCCTTGGGTTCGTGTTCCGACAACCGCCGCCAATGGCGAAGTGGTTCAGCTTGTCTTATTTGGTTGTCACTATCCAATGTGAGTTTTAAATCCTCTTTCTTGGTTTCTTATAGTCTAAATTAGGTTTATAAATTGTTTTGAGGTTCATGTTAATTATCTTATGGTGTGTTGGTGTTTTTTTGATAGTGGAATTTGAAAAAAAATAGCATTTGAAGTTGTTTTTTTGTTTATGTCTATGTTTGTTTTTTACAATTGTGTTTTGTTAAATGTAATTTGGATTTTAATAGTGAAGTTAGATGTTTTATGTGGTGAGAAATATTTTTTAGAAGTGTTTGGACATGAGTATATGATGAAATTTTATTTGCTGAAGGATATGGTTATGTTTTCATGTGTGCCTCGTGAGGGTACTTCCTAGAAGTGTTTTTATGATTATGAAAAAGGCGAGAAATGTGTTTTAAAAGGCACTTGAGGTGATAATGCATTGATAGTGGTTTTTTAAAAAGGAAATGTATCATTTCATCATGTTGACTTTTGTTTTTCATTTTTTAATTGTGATTTGGAAATTAAGAAAATGATGTGGAATGCCTTTTTGAGTGAACAGACTTTGTGTGTGGGTTTTAAAAGGGGGATTTCCCCATAAAAATGGTTGAATTGAATATGTTTCATTGTGATAATTTCAAAGGGGTTTCATAAATTGATTAAGGAATGGTAAATGTATTTGAAAAATGGTTTTGGTGTTTGTGAAATTGAAGGTGGTTTGTTTATAGAAAATGGTGTTTTCTTAAAATCATAGTTTCTTAAACAGTTCATTGTTTTCTAAATGAAGTTAGTTTCTTATGCAGTTTATATAAAATTGTTTAAAAAGGAAGTATAAGAAGGGTGAGACCCATTTGTAAAATGCTTAACGAAAATGAGATTTCATATTATTGAAAATGGCTTTTGGAGTGTTTTTGGTAAATGTATTTGGGGTGTTCAAAACATAAATATCCATTTGAAATTGCTCACTTTAAAATAGTTTTTCTTTAGATATTTATTTCTTGAATGGTATGTTGGTTTATAAATAGTGTTGTTTCCTCTAGGTTAATTAATTAAAGCTTTTGTGGCTCCTTAGTGGTGCGCACACACATATACATAGGTATGTATGTGTATATGTATATGTATATATATATATATATATATCTTTCTTGCACATATTCCCTAATGGAGTGGGGAATATGTTCAATGTATTAAGGATATATATATATATATGTATGTATGTATGTATGTATGAGAATATATGTATGTGCTAGTGTGAGTGTTTTTCGTCGGAAGCTTCAAGAGCCGAAGTGTCTCGTCTTGGTCCGTTTCCTTCTCTAAGGTAGGATCTCTATGAATTAACCTTTAAATTTAATAATCTTTTATTTCTCTCATTTCTCACCTAGTTTTAATATTAATTATTGATATATAACTGTTAGTAAAATGGTCTATCTTGAATTGGAGTGGTTTATTTCTTGTAATGTGTTGGAATGAATGGTTTGATTGTGTTTTCACATCAATTTCCTGACTAAATTCCCCTTTTGCCTTTGTGAATTTGTTTTAGATTTAAAATGATGTTTTGGGTTTATTAAATGGGATTCGAAGTGTATTTCTAGTTTTCAAGTGGTGTGCGTTTGATTCCTTAAGAAATGGTTTGGCATGCGAAAATTATGTGATGCCTGATTGGAACTTTGGTAAAACTAGTTATCTCAAGAAACCTCTCCTTAGATGTGGTCCCAATTATTTGGTTGAGTTATATGTTATGGGAGGTCCATCGGGTTGGACTTTCCTGTGATCAAATGGTTGAAAGGTGAGGGATTTATTCCTTGGGGTGACTTAGGGGTGACTTTGTTATGTGTGTTTACTGTGTGTGAGGAATGTACTTGTGACTGGATACTTGTTTGACATTGTTGTCTCACCCCACTTTTAGTCTGAAAATTGAAACATAACATAGAAAGTAAATTTTTAGTGAACATTTGTTGCACTGGTTTAGATTAAGCACTGGCTAGTGGCCCTTAGTACGAACTTTTCTCTGTTAGGGTATTGGGCCCCTCAGTTAGGCCAGGTAGGGAAACACCGAGCGTTTGGATGTTATGACGTCATCGATAGTAGGCATGCCTTCAGGAAGAGTCACATTTATAGTACGTTCTAGAGTATTCATGAGCTCCTAGGTTTTCCCATGTATATCGACACTTAGTTATCTACGGCAGATGATTGAGGTGCTTTGTTTGGTTGGTTACTCTTGTTTGTTATTTTCCATTTCGCTTGTGTGATTATTGATTTTGCCTTCGTGTATGATGCATCTCTTTGTTAAAGGGGGGAAAATTGATCTTCAAAAGTTTGTGGAAAAAGATTTTTAAAATGTTTTACACTTCTCTATCCCTCTTTCTCTAAAAAGGATAAAGCTTTATCCTTGGAAAATAACTTAGTTTAAAATATGAAGGGAAATGGATCTTGTTTTGCTTTTAAAGAATAAAATGTATAAAAAACCTAGTTCTATACATTGTATTTCAAACTTGAAATTGATGGATCTTTTATTTAAAGAAAATTCATATGGGAATATATTTTTTAGGTATGCCTACTAAGTTTTAATACTCACGCCTATAGTTTTAGCTTTGATTTTATATTTGGTTGTTGTGCCTTGCTTGGATTCTGTTGCCATAGAGCGGCGTTGGATTGAGGTCGGTGGTGACCCACAGGGTCACATGGAGGTATGCACAACTTTTTTTTCTCACAATTCCTTGTTTTTTTTTCACTATTCAGTTTTTGTTTATTTATTTATCTTTCATTTATAGGCCAAATAATTCCCACTTGTTTAGTTTTGATGCCCGACACTAGTTGCCAGCCCGTGGGGATCAGGAACGTCCCTCATTCCATGTTTCTGGCAGGATCATGTGACTGGTTCAGGATCAACACGGGTTGGTTCGTGACAATCATTTTGAAATTTAGGTAGGTTTCCCTTTTCACTTTCCTTTTTTAATTTAAGATTCATTGGTTTCTTTCTTTTCACACCTTCTCGGAATATGAAATTGTGATGTGTGATCCTTGGAATATTTTTTTGGTGTGAAAAATGGAAATTTATCTCGTGTTTTGGGATAAATGGAATTATTTTGTTAAATGTTCCACACCAAGTGTTCGATGAAATGTTCAATGGGATTTTTTTTGGAATTTTTAATGTTTAAATCATGGTTCTTCCTTGTAAATATATTTTTGATATGTGAAATGCTGATTTGGGTTCCTTGAATTGGTTTTCAAAGTGGTTTTGGATTTAAAGGATGTGTGTATTTGGATTTTAAAAAAATGGTTCGGCATGTATCGGCGATGTGTGTCCCATTTGGAAATGTTTTAATGCAAGTGGATTTGGTTTGAAAATGTGGCATGAGTTCCTAAGTGTAATTTTATAAATTATTATGAAATGGAAAATGGTATATTTGTACCTTTTTTAAAATGGTGGATTGGGTTTATTTGAAAGTGATAGTTTCTTAAAGATTTCTTAACGGCTCGTTTGGAACTTTTTTGAAAATGGTAAAAGTGTTTATTATCCAAACTATACTTGGATAATTATCTTGTATATTTTCTATTAAATGGATGGGATTTCTTTTTTTTTGGAATCATTATGATCCATTTATGTGAATGGGTGGGACGTCCTTACAGTGGAGTCCTCATGACCCATTTACTTTGAGTGGAATGGGGGATCCTCGATGTGGACTCCTTTAAGATATATTATTTGTGTGGAAAGAGATTGATCATTGGAGTGAATAGGTTGATGCATTTTGTTTGAATTATAATTATATGTATGCATGTGATTATATTCTTAGTTGGAATCGGTTGGATCGCCCTCTTATTACATCTTGACATAGGAACCTGGAAAAGTGAGTGAATTTTCTTAGAACGATTGTTGTACTTGTTAGATTACACACTATATAATGGCCTATATCATGAGGATGTATTGAGTTTTATTGTTATGGGATAGTTCCCCTCGGTCATTACCGGGTAGGGTGTGGTCGAGTGTGTGAGGGATTTTTTGATGTCATCAAGTGAGAGCTATACCGGGTAAGTGAATCCAATAATCTTAGCCTCGTCTTCAATGATTTTGTGATTTCTTACTACGCTCATTGATTCTGGATGTTGAACATGTGTGGTTTCCCACTTTTCCTTAAAAGTTATTTTGAAATAAAAAATTTAATTTTCAATTCAAGCTTTCCAGGATGATTCAACATGGATTAGTATGTTCTAGATTATTCATGATATCATACGTTCACCCATGTCTATTTTGACTTAGTTGTTTGTGGAAAATGATTGTGATTAATTTTTTTTATATAATTTGGTTTGACATTTTCCCATTTCCTTTATTGTATGATTATTTTACTTGATTCTTGAGTAGTTTTGATTTGTGTAAAAAGTGATAAAATGTTTTTCAAGTGTTCTTGTGAAGAGTTTTTTGGAAAAAATTTGCACTCTATCTCTCTCCTTTATGAATCAAATGTCACCTTTATCTTTTGAAATTTATGTTTTTCCTCCTTGTAAAATAATGTGGTTTTAAATGGTTAAAATTACAATGTATTGTGTTTGGTTTTAAAGTGGAAAATGTGCAAAAAGTATTATTTTTAGATATTTTATTTCAAACTCAAAGTCGATGTTTATTTTATTTTAAAGGAAGTACATTGGGAATATACTGTTCGGGAACACCTACTGAGTTCTAATACTCACTCTTATAGTTTATTCTTGTTTTTATCTTGTGGTGTAGGTTTTATATTGGTTTTGATCATCATGGGTGATAGTTGGTCTTTGTATCAGAGAGTGACCCTTGGGGTCACATAGAGGTGTTGTGGTTATCAGGTTCTGTTTGTATGTTGTTTCTTAGATTGTTGTATTTCCATATTTTGTGTAAAAGATGCTCAGTTTGGTTATTGATATATATATATATATATATATATATATATATTTGTATGCTTTGTTTATTTCCACTGTTCATTTTATTTATTTTTATTGGGTGAAATTGTTCCCTTGGTTTACATTGTTGATGCCCGACACTAGTTTCCAGCCTATGGGGATCGAGAATTCCTTTTGGGCCATGTTGCAGATCATCTTGGGTGGTCGGTTCAGGGTCAACCTGGGTTGGTTCGTGAAAAGACTCATTACACCTCAGGAATCCATTGGTTTCCTTGATATGAGATGTATATTTTGGAAATATAATTTAATTCTTTTTGACTTTTAAGTACTCTAAGAATACTTGGTTCCTCATGGGATTCATACCTTTTTTTGGTTGGAGATGAGATGATTGGGAGTTTCCTTATGTTTATGAGAATTAAAGTTATAGTGATTTTTTGAATCGAAATTCCTTTTATTTTTCCTAATTACTTTTTTATACTAGATTTTTGGGTTGACTTGTTGTATATAAATTCCTTTGTGGTTTCTAGGTGTCCTACATAATATGTTTATACTCACCCCTACTTAGGATTTGTTCTCACATGTGTTGTTCCTAAAAAATAATGTAGGGTTTAAAGGTCGTCTTGGTGTATATGTATCATGTGTTTATTTTTCAGAGATAAAACCTAGTGGTGACCTTGGTGGAATAATTTTTGGTATATATTAGTATTACCAAAAGGTGATATTATTGGGTTATGTTCATGTTTAGAGCTAGATTGTTTTATATTCTTCTTTATCACAGCTTACTAATATTGGTTTTTTCTTAGGAATGTTGAGTGTGTATATTTACCCTATTTCATTATAGATTATGTACTATATTATATTTATGGATTTAAGGGTTTATCAAATTCATTAAATAAGTTAATTTTAATTTGGTTTATCTTTATTCTTTATTATGTTCTATGTGGGTGTGTGCATTTTGTATAGGTTCATTAGGATAAGGACTCATATATTGGGTGATATGCCTACTTTGTGCTAGTAACAATCCCTTTTCCTATTATAGGTTGGATTTGGGTGGAACACTCGACATATTACTACCCCAAAGGGTTGCCAATGGGTTGGGTTGTGTTAATTATCTCCATTAATTAGTCCATATTGAATTTATTCTTAAATGGTGAGTGACTTTTGAAGTTTTATCATCATCATTTTATTTATAATGTAAAAGGTGAGAATACAAGCATAGTAAGTACATCAAGGGAATAGGGTTTTAAGGAGTTCTGAAATAGTGGAGGTCAAGAGTGTCCCTATTCACTAATTTCACCCATTCAAGATAAAGGGAGGTGTAGCAATGGATATAAGAAGTGTTTTTTTCCCTAGACCATCATGGAATAAATAGAGTATGACACATTGTTTCCCTCTCTCAAAGTGTGAAGAACCTCTATGTGGCTAATAATAAGACCCCTGCATCTTCTGATTATGTAGGAGATAGACCAATTTATTAGGGTTGTTCTATTAAGGTAATTTTAAAGGATGAGAGAGATTGTTTGCACTGTTGCTAGGTAAATACGCTATTTTATTCAAAAATTGAGCCTTATGAGTATGGACACAGCCTCATCCTAAATAGAATGACCATAACCATAGCATGCGGTGAAGGAGAGAATTAAAGATCCCTTAGGGTCATGGAAAACTCCTCCTCCCTAAATGGATCCCATGTGCATCAACTGGCATGTACTTCTCAATAACATATACAAGAAATAGACGAGAGAGGTAATATGGTAGATATTCAAGTGATTAATTAATTACCTCCTTACTTTCTTCAATATTAAATGTGTGTGGAACAAGCTTTATATATTTTATAATTTTATTTTGTTATTTTACAATCTCAAGTCTTTGATTTCCTTCAATAAAGTGGAACGAATATTCACTTGTTTTCACCATTATTCATGCATTCTTTTTTTCAAACTTGATTAATCAAACATTCATCCTTTCTAAACTTTTTAAATTTTTGGTTAATAGATGAATCATATGAATAGTAACTATGAAATTCCATCTTAAGACCATGAAAAAAAGGAATACAATAATATTCTATTTTTTAGTTCTTGAAATTTCTAATTTTGTATTATTTATTATGGTAAATTGTGTGTAAAATCTTTTTACCTCCTTATAAAAAATTCTAAATTTCCATAAGGGGTGTTCCATAGATTCCAACTAAAATTTTCATTTTTTCCCAAGAATACAATATAGTTAAAGCCCTATGGTTAATCTCCCTAGGTTCCCACTCATAAAACACTATTATTCTATTATCACCATTTATATATGAAATATATTATATAAATGAAATACTAATAAAATGGGTTTTTTATAAAATTAAAGTGATATATATATATAAATGAAATGAAAAAAAATGATGAAAAACACAGTGAGGTTAGTAAGAAAAGGGGAAGGAAGATATTATCATTGAGTATTTACAATGATTTCATAATTGTTGTTTAAAACATACTTCTTAATATCCAATTTGATGTAGAGGTCAATACTTATCACTCAACACCCTCCCATTTAAATGGGTATTATCCCAATATAATACCTCTTTATAAAGGATAACACTCTTCCTAAAATTATTTTGGATACCTTCTCATAGATAATCACTATCTAATTTACACTACACTATTGAAATAACTAAAATATTAAAGGGATGGAATATATATATATATATAAGAAATAAAAATGAATAATGGGGAAAGGTGGGAAACCACACACTATAATTAATTTAACTATCACTATGTTTCTTGATAAAATAAGATAAAACGTTAAAGTGGATAAAAATCAAAGATAAAAATGATCCCTCGAACATGTAATGAGGTTAGTTCTCCAAAAAATATGGAGATGAGAATCAAAGTGGAAGAAAAACAAAAAATAGAGAGATATAAAGAAGAAAAACTACTATATATATTAAAAATAATGAATTTATTATTACAGTATTCTCAAAATACTATAACTTCTCTCCAAAGAGATAGTGTTTAAAATTTTGGGAGGGTTGATTTTAAACAGGTAGTGTTTCTTTAGCATACATCACACCTCATCGAGTGTGTAGGGAAATCCATAACACATGTAGTGTTATTCACATGAGTTATTCCATGTGGCACTATAAAACCCTCATGATCAATCATTATTTCCTATTATTTTTATTCCCTAATATTTTTAATTCTTCACATGATATTGTTTCCTTATTGATAAATTCACATGACCATGAGATATTAAGTAATTTTTGTGGTTGGGAATATTAGGATTGATTCATTAAGGTGTGAAAAATATCTCCACACAATTAATCCTTTAAATTTGATAGTAGCAATAAAAATCCTTCGTGGTATGATGGAGTATCTTGTGGTGCATGATACAACTTCTTTTACTTTAGATTATCCTATTGAGGTGTGACTAGTATCACCATTGTTTAAGAATCTACAAATTGGAAATGGTGCTGAAACTTCACCCAAACTCTTTTCAACATAATGATTCTATTATTTCTTATGATTTCTAAAAATTATATTATGTATGAAATCTTATGTATCCTTGAATCTCTTCTAAACCTTACATGAGTAGAAAAAAATACAAAGTGTAAAAACTTATTCAAGTTTAAAAAAACTTAAGTATTCCCAAAATATATTATGTATATTTATCTACCTCTTTAAAAAATATATATTATGTATTTACCAAAGGAAAATTAAATAAAAACCAACATATCAGTTGTGATATGGTGGAAAATCCTTATGTATTTTCAAAAATACATATGTATCATAGGGGAGATTAGGTATTCCATCAACATCTATAGATTTGAAAATATTATATATTATAAAAATCTTATATATACTCCCTGCATCATTATAATATATTACTTATTGGTAAAAAAATTATGCATGAACCTAAAATTTTTACATATCATCATATATGCTCAGGACTTTTTCATTTTCCAATGCTCTTCATTAATGAATCTTTACTTTAAAAACTATAAAAATAAATAAAAAATTAATAGATTTTCTAATAATTCTAGAAATGGATAAAAACAATTAATAAAGCAATAATTAACCCATTTTCACAACAGGGTCCAATTTATTCCTAAAACCTAAAAATGTTATAATTAACCATAAAATGATAAAATGGTTATAATTAAAACATTTAATTATAAAATAAAATATATGAAAATATAATCTTTATCAGGATTCATCCATATAGGTGATTAAACTAAACTAAACTTAAGAATTCTATAATTGATGGATGAGCATTATTATGGAATGATTTTACTATAATATCATTATTATAGATGTATCATTATGTTATTGAAATATTATAAAATTGATAATTAGAATTATAAATATGTAGAGAAATAAGATAATGGAAGAAAAATGAGTAGAAAGTTATACTTATAATGAAGATCCATATCTTTGCTTAGTAAAATCAATTATTTTTAACTCCATGGGAATTATTATTTGGATTGGGGATATAAAACATGAGTTTGGATTATCAGTAAATAAAATTGGGTATTATATGGCTAGAAAAATGAACCTTAGGTGTGTCTTTCAATGGGTAAGTAAGAAAACTTTTATACATTAATTTGAGTGGAATTATTGCAAATAATCATTCCTTGAAGTGTAAGGAATGTAATCTTACGAATAAAGTAATTAAAAAGGAAAAAATAAAATATATGGAATGAGTTCCCTCATCTACACATTTAAGTGATATGGATTGAAGATAATTTTTCACATTACTCATTATTGGAATAATATAACTCTATATACCCTTTACCGTCATAACTAATATTTTAACCTGAAAACTTATTTTTTTCCAAAAAATGGAATTTCCACACTTGCCTAATTTTATGTTTTGATTTCAAAAAAAAAATTATTAAAACCAGTTTATAAAAATTAGAATAGTTAAATTTAAAATAGAAAGTATAATTTATCAAAAAATATTTTTTGAAAAATATTTTTAACATTAAATGATTTTATTCATATCTCAGGCCAAAAACTGATAATTCCATGAATGTTAATTAGTTTTAATATATAAATAATACATTTCATTTAAATTATTTTTTACATGTGATTTTTAAAAAAAGTATATAACATATAGAAATATACATGTTTTCAATACAAAATACTTTCACCAATGAATTTTTATCTTCTTATTTTATTATATAACAATTTATTATATGGTAATTAGTTATCAAATATATTTATTATAATGTTAATATATATATTTTTAAAATATATTTTATATATAATAACTATATGTTATTAATTCCAAACTAATAGTATATTTATGGGTAAAGTATCCAATAATTATATATGTAACTACTATATATCCAATGACCACAAAAAAATCACATTACAATTTCCCATTTCTATATATATAAATATATATATCCATTCATACTTCTCTAAAAATAATTTATCTTATTTTATTCTTCAAAATTTGTAACATTTTTCTAATGTTTTCATTCATTCAACAGTTATAATCTATTGTATGATTATCATGAGAGATCACGAGGTAGTGTATTTCTAGATTATATTGTTTTCAATTACTTATATTAATTTTACCATTTTATTTGTATTAATCTTATGGAATTTATTTACCACACCTATAATTTCATATTTTTATGAAAGAAGATAAATATTATTTTGTTTTTTTAATATGATTTATTTTATAATTATTTTTTATTCTATAAAAAGTAAATAAAAATAATTTTCATTATAGTAGAAATAACATACATTCTAATATCTGTGATATTAAATTATCACCCATAAAAAATCATATTTAAAATTTTAATTTTCTCTTTTAACAGTTAAAAATAGGTGATGGTATCCTTAAAATAGATATGACTTCATATATAAGTTCTATAGAGGACTTAACACCACTATTTGGGATAAGATTAGAAAACTCTTCATAATCCCTCACTATAGGAATATGTTGATAATTTTATTAGTCTCAATCATTTGTGCTAGGTATAATTATTTAGTACGTAATATGACTCATAATAATGATTGAGTTTTGAGAGGTATAACTTGAAAGCCATATGATATTTTCCAAATAAGGATTGATATATTTATCTTCCTTTTTTCTTGAGTTAAAGGAATTATTTTACTATTTTTAGATAAATAGTGTGAGAAAAATATTTCCTTGAAGTCTTTATATTCTATTGGATCAATTTCACCCTTTTCAAGGTTGAAATCCTTAATATTTCTCACCTTAATTTATATGTTTAAACTATCCTTCCATGCTTCCTTGACCTTCACATGGATAAAAAAATCAGAAATCATTTAGGTAAGATAATCCATTTCATTATACCATATGATTTCCATTTCCATCCTTTATCCATGATGATTGAATCTCATTTAATCCTTATCATGGAAAAGTTATAACATATATATATTGATATAGTTAATAAATTTCCAATATTTTATTGTATTCTATCAAAGGAATAATGAATATATTTATTTTAAATATCTACCTAGAAATATTTGTTATAGAATATTTATATATATGGGTTGAAATAATTTCACCACTATATGATTTAACCAATAGAAAAACATTTGATATTTTTAGGCCTACATTAATGTAAACTATTTATAAACTTAATTATTTTATTAGTATATATTTAAGATGTTTTTTTCATACTTGAATCATAATAAACACAAAATTTATTTCTTGTTGAGCCATTTTCAACCATAATGGATTAGTGGTCTTCGTTGTATGGAGGATTCAATAGATAGTTTCTCTTTGTTCAATTAATTTAATAATTCAATATAATTTAATGTGTTTTTAATAACCTAATACTAAAGGGTAATAATAACTATGAGTTTTCCACAACAACTCCCATCCCAAATAGTTTACATTAGAAAAATCATCACATTACCCATTGTATTTGTTTTTCACTTGTTTCATCTTGATTCTATCAATTGAATAAAACCAATGTTGTTGGTTATGATAATGATAATATTAGAGGAAAAAATTATATGATTATGAATAATTAATATAATGATATCTTAACCTTTGGAGCCTTAAATTCAACATCTTCCACTTTTAGTTCAACCAATTTCTCTAGATGTTTTACCCCCTTATTCTTCATTACATATTACCCTAAAATAACTAAAACTCACTCTAATACCAACTGAAACACCCTTAAACCCAGACTTCTAGATCTAGTGCTAAAAATACATAGTTTACATACATAATTATACACCAGTTGATAAAAACATGAATTTTATAACATTTGATGTGATTTTACCTAATATCTTACAAATGAAACATACTCCCATAAACCAATAGTTCAGTATATTTGAATATTAGATATATATCAACAATATTTTAAAAAAAAGGTAAATTTATTTCATAAAATTCTACACATATGGTTCTATTCAAGACATATACCCATATATAAATTAATGGGGGAATTGTGAAACATAAGAAATAAGTGAGATCAAATGATCAATAAGGGATAAAACATTATCAAAGAGAAATAGTGGATTTATCAATAGATCATAAATAATTTAGATACATAAAAATTAGAGAAACACTAAAATAAATTAATAACATAGCCATATTATTTTATATTTACTGTGTTTATAAATATAGATAATAAATTTACCTGTGTTTTTAAAAAATGTGGATAAATAAGGTGCTGGTAAATCAGTCACATTTTTTAAAATGTATCCAATTATCTATGTTTATTAAAACATGGATAATTAGATATGTTTAAAATCATGAGTAGTTATGAAAACTTCATTATCTAGTGTTTTTTTTTAAATTATAGAATGAGGTTTTAGAAAACACAACTAAAAATAGTTGAATATATATTTTATATTTTACCAATAGTGCCCAACCCGACTGGGTGCCCTGTACTACTTGCCTATGTGAACTGCTCCCACCAGCAGCTGCTTCAAACCCCTTATGACCCCATGATTCATCGCATCAGTTTCCCCCTTTATCTATATGCTTTATCATGTTACCTAAAATCCTTTCCCAACCATTTCCCCTATACTGGTGCCTATTCTCCCACCTTCGGTCCATAAAGCCCGCATCCACCCATATAAAACACAGATATTCATGGGTATATTTATATATAATTAAATCTATATATTATTTTAAATATAATATAATACTATTATATATATATATATATATATATATATATTTGTGTGTATAAGTTTTTGGATATACATATATATTGTATATATTTATATAATTTTTAATATTACATAATACTTTATTTTTTATATTCATGTAAATATATATATATATAAAGTGTATGTATTTATATATTGTGGAATGGAGTTTAAAAAATTAGTTTTTTATCTCTAGGTACTCTTGAGGCGATACTCATCTAGTGTTTCTCCTCTAATGTTCATGCTTGGCGGCCCCATATCCTTCCCCTTCAGGATGATTTTCAAGGTTGTGTCTTTCCCTCAATATTTTTTTCTCATTCAGTTCCTCTTCAATTTGTGCCCTTTTCACTTCATGATTCTCCCCCTTTTTCATTTCATCTCATTCCTCATCAAATATTACTACTCGTCCTCCTTACTTGGATTTGTGTCTCGGTGCGAATCAACCAACTTAATCATTACCTTTTTTCCCATTTCGGATACAACATGTAGTGGCAGCTTTTAATCTAGGTTTTCTTAGGTAGAATTGTCAATATTCCCTTTATATAATGTTGGATGTCCTTCAAGACCAAATAGGTGTTGGTTTATCTCCCTTGACTTGATGGTAACTAGGTTTTTTTTAGAAATATGTTTATATGGAAATGGATGGGGGCACAAGAGCTTATAGGGATCTTTCATCGGGAAGTGTGTCTTCTTAGTGGATAAATTTCAGCTTTTTTTCAATATTTTTCTTATTAAGTTTTCTTCTAGTTATTTTGTAGTTTTCTAGTGTTCTGTATTGGTTCTTCTAGTGGTTTGGTATCATCATAGTGAGCAGTTATGAAGTTTTAATCATTGTAATGTCCTAATTTCCCTTTATTACATTCCTATCTTCTTTGTCTTTCTAATCCATCGCACTTGATCCTATAATGGTCAAGCGAGATGGTTCCTCTGGTTGTTTGATAAGGTGAAGATATAAGTGTTCAATGGAAGTTCATATAATCATTTTTACCTAGGGGATTTTTTTATTAATTTTTTTATGTGATGTTTTGGATATAGATTTGGTGATGACCCTATGTTTTTAGTGGTGTATATTTTGTTTATTAAGTCACCAAGATGTGTTGGTGTGGATTGGATTCATTTTGGGGAAGGTTTTGGTGTTTTTATTGGTGATACTCTTATGGTTTTCATTTTAATTATTGGGATTTATTATTGTGGTTGATTTTTTTGAAGTGGGTGATTCATTTTTGGTTATGGTGTCTTCTAGTGATGCTTTGATGGTCATCTATAGTATTATGATGGGATGGAGTTAAGTTATTGTTTTTGGTGGTGATAGAGTAGTCGGTGGCTAGAAATAGGTGATAATGAACACCCTGGGAGTCAAATAATTTTGTTGTGTGAGGAACAAGGCTCAGAATAAACTAGTGATCCTCAGTCTTCCTAATGCCCATGAGTTTATTTGGGTTCTATTTTTTGTTTTCTTAGTTTTTGAAATTCTCTGGGGTTTGAATTGGTTTTTGAATTTATGATCATTTTTATATGATGTAGTTGGTTAGTATTAACTTGTAAGGTTTCACACTCAACATATATGGTTATCTCTAAAAATAAAAAATAAAAAATAGATTTGAGAGGCTCCTAATATATATATATATATATATATATTATTTATATTTTTAAATATAAATTCTTTAATGGTAATTTATAATATATAATATTATTTATATAATACACACACAAATTTTAAATGTTATATCTTACTACATGTATATATATAGTTTATTTTTTAAAATATAAATTTATTATGATTTTATATATTATAAAAAAATATATATGAATTTATATTAAAATATATTTATATTCAAATTTTTTGATTATATATATATATATATTAAATTTAGTTAATTTTTTAATACATGAATTATGTGCAGACACAAACATGTATTATTTTAATTATTTTTTCATTTTAATTTTAATTTTAGTATGATTTTATAAATTATAAATTATATGTGTGTGTGGACATAGTGTGTTTAGGGCCTTCAAGCCTTCAATGTCCAGGGTCTACAAGGGACCTTTATATATAATAAAATAGGTCTAGTGGGTAATAAAATAGTTTTGGTGGGTTCCAGTCAACCTTTATGGGGGAGAACAAGGCTTGAGCCACTAAAGTGTATGGGTGTGTGCATATTTAGCTCTTTTAATCACCTCAATCTAGTATATAAATAGTTTATATTATTAAATATAAATTTATTAAATATATATATAATATATTAGTCATATATATGTAAGTATATATGTATATATGTATGTATGTATGAATTTATGTGTGTATATATATATGTATATTTTTAAATATAAAATTATTATGATTTTATATATTATAAATTATAGATATAAGGCCCAAACTTTAAACAATAGAAAATCTTGAGATAAGTCAATAATTTGACTTTAATTCACATCGAGGATCTTTTTATCTTTATATATTTAGATAATTAGGTCATAACTCATACATAACAACTTAAATATTACAAAGTAGACACTTCTACTCACTCTCCATTTTTTATAAAACAAAAATTTTTAAAAAGAAACATGGTTTTGTTTCATGTTTAAACATCATAAATTTTCCTCGATCCCAGCCTTGACTCTATTCTCCTTTAAATCCTATGAAAATCATTTCAAACTTTGGATGAGCATAAAAATCTCAGTAAGGGGTACACAAAGAAGAAAAACTCTTAGTCTTTCAAAAACATGTAAACCATGAATATTTTATAATAAAGTAATACTTTTCACAATTCTGAAGTAGTAAATACTCTTCACTGAATATAATCTCATTTCTTACCCTTTTTGTAATCAAAATATTACCATAAACCTCATATAAATCACATATAAAGTTAACTTAGAACATAATCATACTTAAATGAAATAACCAAATAGTCGACTTCCACACATATCACTCTTACAAATGGAATAGTAATACGACCGACTTCCATACCCAATGCATTGGAGGTTATAAATTAACTACCCATCCTTGGTTTATCATGA
The DNA here is from genome assembly GCA_963277665.1 of Viscum album. Taxonomy (NCBI): domain Eukaryota; kingdom Viridiplantae; phylum Streptophyta; class Magnoliopsida; order Santalales; family Viscaceae; genus Viscum; species Viscum album. The sequence continues at coordinate 983,253,808 of OY728126.1, forward strand.
AACCACCCATCTTTGTTTTATCATGTAAACACTCATATTTTGTTTATCATGTAACCACCTGTCAAATGTGCAAGTATCATTATATAATCATAACACGTAAAAAATTAAAATTATCAACATTTCATTTATAAAATTTGAAATCACAAGGAATAATTACAAGATATTGATATAATAAAACCATTATTAAAACCATTTTCAATACCAAAATACCTGAAAAGGGAATATGGTAATTATTTTTCTTTTAAAAATATTTTGGCTTGTAGAGGAAGCCAAATACCAAATAATGGTCACGGCGGTGGAAAGGTCATTATCGCCACATGCGTAAAAAAACATTCCTTTTATCATTTAGTAATAATATTCATAGAAAAATATTTATTTTTAAAATATTTGAATGAAATTAAAATTTAAAGGGGTTAATTATACACCGTATAAAAGAAGGTGGTGTATAACATCAAAATATGCCTCAATGAAAGAATATTGAGATGAAGTCCCTTACCTTAAGTTCGATTCATCATGTATGTTACTTGTTCTTCATGAATAATAAAATTAGGTTAATTTATAATTGCTTTATAACCTTTTTCAAGTTTATTATTTATTTTATATCACTTATTACCATGTTATAATTATTTAAGTTGATATCGGGCGTTTTGTCGATATTTGGTACTTGAGTCAAAAATGAACATGGTTTGATGTCACCAGTCCATGTGGTCATAAGTCCATAATCTCCAGAATAATATTTATAAAATTATTATTATTTTTATACATAAATAGTACCTTTAAATCAAACCATGAAGTGTGGTTATGAAAAATGAACAATGTTATATTCCTGGAGACGGTAAGTTGTACGTACGCATGAGTAACGTCCTCATTTTTCATTGATCATTATGGAAGTAAGGTAATTATTATTTAATATTTACATAATTATAATATTACCATTAATATCATATTAATCATTTAAATATACTTATATATATCATACAAGAGATGTAATGAATAAAAACGAGTCATATCGCTTCGTGGAGGTGGTAGTTCACACGTACGCACGAACAACGTTATCATTTTTATGTGCATGAAAGTAAGAAGGTAATTGATATATTATTATCTTATAATGATTAATATGTCATTAATATAAAATATTAATATTAATTACATTATTATAACCACTCATGAGATACGGTTATGGAAAACAAATTAGATCGGTTTATGGAGGTGATAATTCACACGTACGCACGAACGATTAATTATTTTCCCATTTAATATAAGTGGAGATGGATTTAGGTGATTATATTAACATAATAAAATATCATTATATTTATTATACCATATTTATTATCTCATCATGTTTTTAGGATATTTTAAGGAAGTGTAAGAAGAAATAAAATAGAAATACTTAAAGAAAATGATACCTCTTATTCAGTTGATCGCCTTTAAAGAACACCTTAACACCTCTAAAAATGGTGTTATGCCTAAAGTAAGGATTAAAGAATGTGGTGAGGGATTCTAGGAATGGTTTTGGGTAGATCTTTTCTAAACCAAAAGTATTTTGAAGTGTGATTAATTGAGAGGAATGGGTACCTTTTTATAGGAGAGGGGAGGGGCACCCTTGGAATTATAAAAAGTATTAAATTAATATAAATTTAATTTTGATTTAAAATATTTCAAAACTAATTTATTTCAAATATAATATGATTATAGTTCGAAATAATTGAATCCAATAATTTTAGACACATATTTATTTTATTTTAAAATTTATCTTTTCGGTTCACCCTTAATTATTCTCTTTTAATTTTAATTGTTGTAACAACATTTTAAATATTAAGAGGCTATAAATTTTACTTTTATGGGGTAAATTTCTCATAAATGTATGATTTATAAAATTTTATACCTTATCATAATCACTTTTTAATTTAAAAAAAATTATTTTTTAAAAATAATTTAGTAAAATTTTATTTTTATAAAATATCAATTATGTCAATTTTGACACTATTCAATTTATTGAATTTAAATAAAATCCAACAGAGATATAACTTATAAAAAACTATTTAATAGTTTTATAACATGTCATATTCACCTATAAAATTTTTGGATTACATAAATTATGTTAAATAGTATTTATTTTAATATTTATAATATCATTTATTTGATTCTTTCATTAATAAGGCAATCACTGCATCATCATTGTGTCATAATTAAATTAAATTATTTAATGTCTAAAAATTATAAATAAAATACCATGATGTAGTTAATTTTTTATATTTATAATGAATATTTATAGTCTAATATATCACTTATATAACCCCATATTAAAATTATTTTAGTAGTAAGAGTCATTTTTATGATATTTTTGTCTTTACTTTAAATTAAATGTTATAAGTTTCATAATCACACCCAAGTGGCTTAAAAAGGCCAAAATTTCATCCCAAGGGTTTTCTTGGTCATCCATAACTCATCCAATGATATTAGGACAAGTGTTAGGGTAGTTTTATATTATTATAATATTATATTTACCCTTATTTACTTGATTTACCCTTTAACTGTGGTAAATAAAATACTAAAGTTACTATTCACCAAAAATTATTTTGATCATATTAAACCACATTTTTCATACTGATTACAACTATGTATGTTAGTTTTTGGAAATTCAATTCACAAAAGTGGAAAAATTAAATTAAAATTAATCCCATTATCGGAATGAGAAAACGAGTTTTTAAAAAGTAAAAAACCATCAAAAGATTGACATGTGTTTATATCAAATTTCAATGTAAAATTACTTTCAATGACCAAAATTGGATTAAATTATAAAATCATAACATAAATCACTAATGGAAACTTATTATATATCAACGGTTTTAAATCTTTGGTATACACTATAACAACATTTTTTCAAATCATTGGCTGCTAAGGCATGTGGTTAGACATATGCCAACGGTTATTGAATAATCGTTGGCATAGAGCACTGAAAATCAAATTTTCCCAATGGTTCTTATAAACTATTGGGATATATTTTTACCAATGGTTTTATATCTTTGCTAAATAACTCTATACCAATAGTTTATGAATCGTTGGTATAGAGTTTTACAAATATTTTCATATGAACAGTTGGTATAGAGTTTTATAAATAGTTTCATATGAACCGTTGGTATAGATTAGGTTATCACATCTATACCAATAGTTAATAAACCATTGATATATAGTTGATGCAATTCCACAAAAATCATAAGCCTTCCTCCCCTTCTCTACAATTACTATAATTACCTGCAAGTGTAACCCTCTTCAATTACCACTATAAATACACCACAGAATTCAAAATATATCCAATATAAAGAATACCCCAATAGAAACCACAACACATTGAAAACAAACATCTCCATAAACACAATTGTTTCATACTATATGTTGGTACTTGTTTTATTTTCTAATACAAGTATATAGTGTATATAATGATGTATATTGGGGGAAATTGGTGAAACCCTACTAAGTTATATGCTCACACCCTGTATGAGCACACTCTTTCCCATTGAGACCTTAAGTTTCACTTCCAGGTGATAGGGTGTATGGAGAATCATACTGAATCATTTAAAATGATATTGGGAGATTGGTATGTGTAGGAACCCATGTTTTATATTCAAGTCACCCTTTTATTATTTTTTAAAATTTTCATCATAGTGGGTGGACATTGTTGTATGAGTGTATGTTTAGCATGAGTTTCATTTGTGTTATATAATGGTGATGTTATATGTTATTATTGGTTGTCTATTATCTATAATTTCTTATTCTTACTTTAATTTTTTATTTTGATTATGTTATTTATATATTTTTATTTAGAATGGTATAGAGAGTATAATATCCCCACGATAATTATAGACTCTCACCACTAGTCTAAAGCATCTGGTATAAGGGTAGGTGTTCCTAAGGTCTTGTGGTGATTTACCAATGATTTTATATGATCTATTTTAGTTGCGGAAATAAAAAGAGGTTACACACAATTTTTGTTGGTTTTTTTGACTATTTGAGCATAGTTGTTGGAGGTAGTATGTGTTGCTTGAACTTTGAATATACCTTTTACTACTATATAACTAACCCATGTATAATAAAATTCAAATCTAGAAGGTGATGAGATTGTTGTTCATTTATTTTTAGTGTTCTAATTGAGATTTTTATTCAAGTATGATGTTTTGGTTGAGCTATTATTTATTCTTTCTACTCTTATATTGAGGTGGTATGAAAGTGTGGGTTCATGCATCATACAGGTTTGTATACTTGGACATGTTCATGACTCTTTGTGGGTGTGAAATTATTTTCATAATGAGGATAGTGTGTTTATAAAATTGTTAAAAAAAGGGAAAAATCTTGATAATTGTATGGAATGCGTTTCGATTAATTAATGTGTCAATAATAACATATTCATTGTTTTATAATATAACTCATTGGAGGTGCTTTAATTAATTGGGATGGTTGTCGTGATTATTGTGTGATGTTTTTATGTGATTATAGTTATTATACTAGTGTTTGACAACCATTTAAAGTGTAGGTTTGGGTATGAGGTGCATTATGATGGGATCTAGGTATGAGTTCCCAGGTATGGGTTGTGCATGAGAAATGTTTTTTGGTTAAATACATTTGAATGAATCAAGTTGATAGTGGTGATGCTAGTGTGGGATGATATTGTGGATCTATCTAGAGTGATTATAAAATTCTCTAGGTAGGATAATAATTATGTCTATCAGAGTAGTAGGTCATGGTTAGATAATATTGGTTGATCCTCATTTTTCCTGATGATTAAATGATGGAGTTTTATTATTGAGCTAGATACAAGAATGTAAACATACTATGATGAGAGGATCATGGTTATATGGTTAGGTTGTTATAGAAATTCTTGATAGGTGCAAGATCGAGTGCTCAATTTCTTTAGGCATTTCCTTGGGAGTCCTATGAATGAGGGAATCATGATTTCTTTATGAGGGGTAGTTTTTCCTTATAAAATTGGGATATTATAGTTGTCTTTCAATTTATGTTGGAAAATATGGAATTTTAAAATAAATTTTAAATCCACCAATTTAAATAGTCATCCATGTTAATAAATATAGTCAGTAGATGTAATTTTATACCTTCAAGTACAACATGATCTCTAAATGAGACTAGATCAAAAATGGTGTCCCATAATGTAAATCATCAAAAGACAATGAATCATAGAAAGATGAATAAAAAGTGGTATAATGACAATGAATAATCTCAAGTTCTTTAGCCAAGATTTTGAGTGTATGTAAAAAGATAATTGTGAAATATCTTTGATACCATGTAAAAAGTGAATTCATAGAATCCATACCTCCATGTCAAGTCATGTTTTATTATTTATAGATAAAGAAATAAAGATATAAGTAAAACCATTGACCTAATTAATCCTTTGAATTTTGAATCATATAATAAATTTCTAAATACCCTAATTACTTTATCAAAACAGATGACAATACATTGGTAAAAGGTCTTGTGATTAAAACTATATAGTATTTAGGCTACCTAGGTCAATTATAATGTGACCTACCTAATCACACATATATTCAGTCACATCAAATCATCAAACACCAAATATCAATAATATCGGTCAAATATGTAACGAATCAATCTATCCCTCATCACCATCACTATCATCACCATCATCATCAGCCTCATCCTCATCCTCATCCATGTCCTCATCATTGTCTCTACCCTCATCCCCATCCTCATCCTCATCCTCATCCCCATTCTCATCCACATCCTCATCCTTGTCTTTATCCTCTCCCTCCTCTTTTCCCTCCTCCTCTCCCTCCTCCTCAACACACTGATAAAAACATACGGTATACCAACGGTTTCAAACCATTAGGAAAATCCATAAAACTGTTGGTATACCCTATACCAATGGTTTTCCAAAACATTTTCTATTGAGGCATGGGTATATCTCTATAAAAATGGTTCTTTAGTAACCATTGGTATATGGAACTATCTATTACTATATTCCAATGGTTTTTGAAAACTATTGGAATAGATATTTACCAACGGTTTAATACTGTTGTTATATATTGAAAAATAACTCTATACCAATGGTTTGAGAACCATTGGTATAGAGTTTTACCAAAGGTTATAATTAAACTTTTGGTATAGATATGGTTTTGAGATCTATACCAATGGTTTCTAAACTTTTGGGATAGTTTTCTACAATTTCAGATAGCAGACACTACTACCTCCCCTCTCTAATTACCTATAATTGAAAAAAATGATGCTAATGCGGACAATAAAAAATTCAAAATGACACTAATACAATATAGAATATATAATACAATATACAACACAATTAAATTCTATAAGCAATAAAATATACAAAATGACCTCTAATTGAAAACAAAATGACCTCCAATTGCAATTACATTGAAAACAATACAATATACAATACATAATTAAAAATGACATTATGGCCACTTCCACATGCAATTAAATGAGTAGTGGAATAGTTCACATCACCATGTACTTTAAAAGATGTCATGGCACTATGATAGGGTGGTAAGGGAATAACATGTAAGGGGATACTAGGAGGGGCTTGGACATGGGTGGTTTTGGTAGGGAGGGTGGTGCGTTGGGGAGGGTGTCATGGATAAGGATGGGTAGGGTTGTGAAATAGCTTTGATACCATGTAAAAAGAGAATTCATAGAATCCAATTATATATAAACAAATAAAGATACAATCATAATGTGACCTACCTAATCACACGTGTATTCATTCACTGCAAATCAGCAAACATCAAATGTTAGTAATATCAGTCAAAAATGTAACAAATCAATTTGTTCCTCATCACCATCACCATCACAATCACCACTATCATTATCAACCTCATCCTCATCCTCATCCCTATCCCCATCCACATCCTCGACCTCATCCTCAGCCTCATCCTCACCCTCATACTCCGCCTTGACCTCTACCTCTCCCTCGACCTCAGCCTCGTCCTCAGCCTTAGTCTCGGCATCATCCTCATCCTCAACCTCTTCCTAGCCATCGTCATCACCAGGAATGACATCGTCTCGACCACTAATAGAACTTACACTTATTTCACTATATATTGAACATATTGATGAGATATATTCATCACAAGCTATGTTGACCCCTATTGGAATTGTTGGACATAAAACATTTATCAGTTTCATAAATTTAGTGTTTTCCTTAGTAGATCGTTCTTCTACCTGTGTGGACCTTTTTTCAACCTATTCTTCTCATGCCTTAACCTGTTTGAACTTGATGGCACTAAAAATAGTATCTAAATAGGTCCAAAACCTCATCAGGACTATACTCTTCCTAGGTCGATAGCATACTCTACCAGGGTGCTCATTTCCCAACACCTGATGTAAGTGATCGTTTGGCCCAGTTTTCTGTTGTGTTGGTTTGTTAACCGCACTTACATCTTTTTTCCTTTTACTCAAGGAAAATAGTTTTTCTTAAGGCACGTGTCCTTCTATATTCAATACCTACCTCTATAATGACATTGAATGTATGAAACCATAATTAAAAATAAGTTACCAATAATTTATTTCATAACTAAAATTATATGAAAACTTTAGAAATCGAATAAATTGTGGATTAAATAATATAAAGTGCAAGTCCTAAAGAAAAATTATAAAAAACTGTCGTGTCTGCTTCCTCTTATGATCTGACATCGTAGTATGTCCCAATGTGTGGAGGTATTTTTATCATCAATGTTTTTTTATTTTTTCCATATGATTCCTAAATAAAATTCAATAATACAAAAGATAGTATTAATGAAAAACATGAAAATTTTCATTTTAATACCTCAAATGTGATTAATACCTTAAACTTGATAGTCATTGAATGAGTAATCATTTTTCGATATTATTCTATCAAAAAAATAATTCATGACAAGTACCACATATAACTCTATGCCAACTTTAGCATTTAATCCAATATACAACCCGTGCTTATAGTCTCTTCAAAACTCACCTTACTCCTTTAGATGCATTCGTCATGCACCCTCACCATCAGGGAAATTAAACTAAAGCTCACACCAAAATATTAATTCATATAAATATAAAAATAATATTACATTAAATACAATAGATTTTTTTACCTATATCTATGTCCAAAAATTATCCTTGAATTCATTTGGAAACTATCTCTATGAGATCGGGCTGATAGGAATGATGTTGGAGTATTTAGAAAGCATCGCCAAAAAACTCTGACATTGATGCCCTGTTTTTTCAATCATTTGATTGTCTTTGTTGTAGTCCACCATCAACTATGTGTGGTGGTTCCACACCGAACGCATGTGTTTATGCCCCATCCCCCTCCTCCTATCAGTATATGTATCTATTATGATATAAAAACAAATATTATATCAATACATGTTATAAATAAAATAAATTTTGGTAAAAAAATTGTTAGGGTTCTAAAATATACTTGCGGAAGTCTACTCAATGGGCGCCTCTGGATATTCTACCATTGAAGGAACATCACCCTGTACCAGTGGAGTGGGTACCAGTGTATACTTTATAGGCACAAACCATGTCGGAGTAGGAGTCGAAGAAGGAATGTCGAAGCCCATAGAAAAAATAAGTATATGGTAAAGAAGATGGAATGGAAGACTAACCAACTGTATAATATGGATGAGAAGTGGGAATCATCATGGGATACAGTAAGGATGGGTGAGGAGGCTCATATGTTAAGATTGGTGAAAATAGGGGAGGCCTAAATATCCTTTGTGTCCCTAACAACACAGTAGGATCAGAATGTGTAGAAGATAGTACATCAGTGGGAGGGATAGGGTCTAAACGGGTATGCTGACTGGAGTGCCTAGCTCTCATACCACCCCCCTCGTACCACCGGCCTAAGTACTGGAACTACTACAAGGATACTCGTCGAATAACTTGGCGCCTCAGTGGTGGATCCTTCATAGAAGTTTAAAACGAAATTAATCACATGAAATTATATGTTATATATATATATATATATATTTGAAATAAAATACTCACAACAGGCACCAACAGAGGAATTTCCATCTCAGCCATTCAACGATTGTTGTCCATCATCTTTTTTTTCACTGCTCCTCATATGGCTTCATTTCCTTCATTTGAAAACAAATATTAAAGTAATTTGAAAAGTATAACTACTATGTAACCAAAAAAATAAAAATTGAGACATGGATTATTTGTCTTAGGTCATTTGGTTCATATTTTCAGTTAGGTAATTTAGCTATTTTTGGGTTATGTCATTATTTTTAATGGTTTTTATTTTCATATCAATTAGTTTAATATGACCAATTCAATTCATCTAGTTTTTTATTACAATTTAACTATTTCATGGTTTGGTAGGTATGAATACAATTCAATTCAATATTAAAAAATAAAACTCAAAGAAAACTACAACCAGTAAATATTGAAAATGAACATGAAGGTCTAATTGGATACAAAATATTTGTAATAAAGAGTAAATAAATTTGTATAACACAAACCTCAACAAATCAAGTTGAGATAAACCAATAGAACTAATAACATAGATGAATGATTCTATATATTTCCCACCATAACTTTAGGTTCGCAATAGACTCTAACAATTGAAGTATTTGAGTCATCATAAGTAATAAATGGATTAGGGCCAAATGGATCATGTATGGTGTCGATTCCATCATCACTATCATCAAAAATATATCTTGGGATTACTTCAATAATGACACCAAATTTAGGTCGAAGATGATCTTTGACATAAAAAACATTTTTTTCCATTGATTCCAATACATATGGTTCATAAGTAGCAAGAGTATGAGTTATTTAAATAACTCTAAATCCAAAATCATCAATAAAGGTTCCTTAAATCATCATCAAATCAAACCACTGACATTTCATCATAGTGACTCGACCATGAGAGTGATAATCCAATATTATTATTATTTAAACAACTCCATAATAAGATACATTTTAAAAACAAGGTCTATTATCTGATGCACTGTCATAAAAGTCTATTATGGTAGTTATCATAACACCATCATGTTGTGTTCTCATATTATTTTCTCGTTTAGTGATAATAAATTTGTACCCATTGATAAAAATTGATTTACATTCACAAACCACAGTATTAAGACCAAAATCCAAAGCTCTTATTTCCCTAGAGATAGTGTCAGCGGGAAAACTCAATACCTAAAATATAAATGAATATTAAACTTAATTAAATATTGATTTTATTTATTTATTACATCAATATTTATACATTTAATTTCAACCAAATAGAAAACTATTTGCTATGAAAAGTCTCTCTCCTTCTCAAATATAAAGAACTATGATTTCTATTTATCATTTCTTTATGTTCCCTATAGATAAAAATAGAAATAGTTTAATAGATATGTACAATTACAAGATTTGAGATAATATATACATGTTCAATTTACTTACTTGATGTTGTCATCAAACAAATCATAGTTGAACAAATTTGTGCGATGTGCCAACTCCCGCTCTTCAAATCTTAATGTCGTCAATGTATATGATCCAGGAATTCCTCCTTTTTGAGTAAATAAAGTAAAACTAGGTTCAATTTTTTTATACTGTTCATCTTCACTTCTCATTGGTTTGTTCATTCTTGTAGTTAGATCAGACAAATACATTGAGTATAAATCCATACATTCTTGAGACAAGTAACCATTCATGATAAAACCTTCGGGATGATTCCTATTCCAGACATAATATTTCAATGTGTACATATTTCTTTCAGTTGTATACATCCAAAAAAATCTATAGGTCCTTCGAGAAGTATTTTGGTTGGAAAATCGATAGTCAGATGTAGCATGCATGTGAAAAATAATGGAGGAAATATTTTCTCTAACTCACAAAAAAATTAATGGTGTCTCTGCCAACATTTTTTATAATAAAGACTTAGACAACTTCTTAGCACAAAGATTTATAAAAAAATGGCACAACCAAATAACTAACACCCTTACATTATTGGACAAAGGATGACAGAAAACTATTGAAATCAACTCATGAATAAGAATGTGATAATCATGAGTCTTCAAAGATTTAAACTTCAACTCTCTTCTATTGACCCATTTTGATATATTACTTAAATAGACATTAGGAACTTTAATAGTCTCTAAAAATTCCAGAAATTGATTTTTTTCTACAGGTGTCATCACATAAGAAGCGCATAGAACTTTCCATTTATTTTCACTGATACACATAGGATGCAATTCTGGTCTGATCCCCCAATCCACCAAGTCATGCCAATATTGTAATTCGTTTTTTTTTTCTTTCTTTTGACATTTAAAATAATCGAAAGCAACATTTCACATATATTATTTTCAATGTGCATTACTTCTAAGCAATGATGTAAAAAAAAATTTACTAATAAGGAAACTCAAAGAAGATACTTCTCTTCTTCTAATTGTAATAAGTATCATTAGAAACATTCTTCCCCTTTCTACATTTCATTTGACCCTTCCTGAATGAAAAATTAAAATCTTGTAATTTATTAAGAACATCAGTTCCAGACATACGCTGATGTGGATCATCAGCCTCCATGGTATTTTTAAATATTCAAAAATTATATCTATATGGATGGTCCACTGGAAAGAATCGTCAATGTTCCATAAAACTAAAACTATGATTATATTTCAGTATTCTAGATCAATTATTCTTCATACAAATAGGACATGATTGTTTTCCCTTCGTGCTCCATCCATAAATCATTGCATAAGCATGAAAATCATTGATCATCCATATAAGCACATCATACATTTGAAATATGTTTTTTGAACATGCATCATATGTGCACACACCCACATACCAAATAAGTTCCAACTCTTTTATTAAAGGTTGCATTTATACACCTATATCATTGTCGAGATTAGAAGGGTAGAATATAAGTATACTCATGAAAGTGAAAGTTTTTTTTTACACAAACATGAGGGAAGGTTATAAATGTGTATGAAAACCATCCATGTGTTTTGAAAAGTAATCCTCTACCCAAATGGATTAAAACTGTCACATGAAAGATCCAGTCTCACATTACGCATGTCAACTGGAAAATCAAGATATCAAGCATAAAATAATTGCCATGCAAATCCATCTGTAGGGTGAACAACCTCTTCATTATTCTTCTTTCTCTCGATGTCATGTCATCTCATTTTTATTGATATTTCATCAGACATGAAAATATTTTGGATTCTGAGGATCAATAGAAAGTGTCACATTACTTTCTGTGGCACACAGGATGGTGTTCCATTAGCTTTGGCTTCTATCGGGATGTTTCACGTTTTATACAATCATTTCTTTTAGCAGTTTCCTCCTAGAATAAGATGTAATCTTTTGGGCAAGCGTGAATTTTGTTTTTTGAAAATCCAAGTTCTTCAAATAACTTCTATGTCATATAGTGGTTTGAGGGAATATCTACATCATCTGGAAGTAAGTCCTTCAAGAAGGTAAGAATGAAATTGATGACAGTATTACAAATCACATACATGGTTTTCCCATGAAACAATCAGATTAAAAATTCCAAATTTTTCATTTTACAATATTTATGATATGTTGGAGTCATCGCAGCATCATTCAATTTTTTCACCCTGTCAACATCATCATTTTCATTGGATTCATCATGTGTGCTCATATCGAAATCTTATTAGGTCTACATCCTTTACTTCTCATGATGATGAATAAATAGAAACTGTTAATATATCAAATTATCCAATCTAGTCCTCTCATTTGGATCATCATCATTTTGAGATTCCATTTTCTCCCCATTATAATACCACACATAATAGTTTGTTTGAAAACTATATTTGGTTATATGGTAGATAACTTCTTCATAGCTCAACCAAGGTCTTACAATATAATTATAACATGGGAGATATATGTGACCACTATCTAAATCATTTTTAAATGAAAAATCTAAAAAGATCTCCAAATTGCTTTGAAAATATATTGAGATCCGATTAGTTTCACACATCCAAATTCTATCCATTCTGTAAAAAAAATTCAATAAGTCATTTTGTGAAAGCAATTCAATAAGATTAAAGTTCAATTGAAAATATATTTAAGTAAATGAGAATTTTTTACTTTTTATAAAACCATAACTAACACACTACTCTATATGAGAATCATAATATAAAAGACAAAAAAATACTATGTATATAACAAAATAATATAAATAAAAAACTGAAATATTGAATTGAAACATGGTGGATGTAATGAAAAATCATTGTATAAAGAATTATCTCTCTAGGAAAATTATGAGAAAATAATTGACATTAAGTCTAAATTTATAGAGATAATTGTATTTCATAATTAGTGATATATTTATAATCAATGGTTTCATTGTAGTATTTGTGATCAGTGATATTTTTTATAAGGTGTGTTATTTAAAAGATAGTCATCTTGGTGTCATGAACTAGAAACATGTAGGTGCTCAACAAAAATGATATAAATCTAGTGTATCTACACAAATGCAATATAATGGATTTATACAAAATTAGTGTATCTATTAGTATACAGATGTCATATATGAAACAGAATCAATGAATCTATGAAATTTTAATGATTAATTATATATTATGCGGAAGATTACCCAAATGTTAACACTTAACATTCGACTTCCTTTGTTAGTCATAATATATGTTTAAACCAAATCATTACATTATGATATGGCCATATTGTGCAATGTGATCGACTATGGAAGTAGTAATATGATATCAATATATCATGACTTATGACATCTCTTATATCAAGACATATGATATTATTTGGATTCATGTATATCGTACCCTATGACATATACATATCTTCATTATCAAATCACCAAAAAACATAATATGATTTATTTTGGATTTAACGTATATCATCATCAAGAACTACTTTGGTAAATGTGTTTCAAATGTTGTATGCACTAGAGTATCTATGTTGTGTGTATAGACTAACCATCACTGTTTTGGTTTACTTTACTATGTGTGTGAAGCTAATGGAGTACATTTGATATGATATGTTCTCCTAAAACTAATCATGGTTATTGTTCTCATTATAACATGGTATGATGGTCCTTCATTATTATCATCCTTGTAATGATGTTATTTTGGTATTTTTTATGATGTATATTGTGTTTATGACATTATGTAAGATCATTTAATAAGTTGTGTCATATAGGTAATGTTATTCTTTAACTCAATCTCCTAGCACATACACCATCGCATATACACAACATACTTCACCCATGTGATATCTCATGTACTAAACATGAAACATACCTTGCAATGTATAAACTATCATTATTGACACCACTAAAACCAAATTTCCATCCAGTCTTATACTAATTTATGCACATATATGAAATTGTATAATAATTATATTCTAACTAAAGTTTTAAAAATAAGAAAAAAGAGATCCAAATAAAATATTTCTATATGAAAATGGAATAATACTAAACTAAAATATAAAATAAGTAGAATAAAATATTAAATTTTGGTTCTTGGGGGATATAATAATAAAAATTATATTTATTGTCATTAAACTAAAACTCTGCATCCGTAAGAGAAAAAAATAAAAAAAATTGAAGACATTATTTCAATGACATAGATCAATAAGTATAACATATGTAATAGTATATTATATTATAATTAATATAAATATAATATAATAGAAAAAGAACATAGATGCACATAGGAATATAATAACACATAAAATGAGTGGTTTGAAATACATCAAAACTAAGAAATAAAAATCTCCCAAACAACCTCCTCCTTTTGGATTATTTCAAAACACGAATGAGGGTCCAATAAATTCCCCCTTGAAATAATCAAAATATAAAATCAATAAATATAGTTCATTTTAAATCAAAGTGATAGAAAATTAATTATATGGATCATGTGAATAACACAAATAAATTTATTCCCTATATAAAATAATTAAGAATATTTAGAAAATGATAAACTATGGCTAACATGATTAAACAAAAACAAGGTACAAAGAAAACTAAGACAGTAAATTGTATCAAATAAGGGGATATAAATTGTTAAAAGATAAAAAAAGGTGAGACAATAAATTTTAATCCCCTTTAATCCAAGCATTTATCTCCTTTGAAAAGATATGTCAGTATAAGAACCATCTTTTTTAAAGACCCTCTAAATAAAAAATTTAGTATAAGAAACCAAAAAAAAGATAAAGATAATATAGAAACTAAAACAAGATGTGTAATGAATTAAACATAAATAGATTAGCAAGTGTTGTATAAAAAATGATAAATGGAAGAAACTGAACTCAAAAATTTGAAGATAAATGTAGGTAGAAATGGAAGAAAACGATTTGAAGTGGAATAAATAGATTTATAACCATGATGGATTTGGTGTTGAAATATAGTGGTCACCAGCTAGGAGAGAGCACCATGTGTTAGGGAAAAACAATCGGATCTAGAATGGAATGGGGAGGGGGATTGGTTGTATTTGGAGGACATCTTTTCCAAAAGGTTTTAAAAACCATTGGGATATGCATACTTTTCCCAACATTTTTAAAATACCATTGGTAAAACATTACCCTGTATACACTTTCCCAATGGTTTTGAAAAACCTTTGGGAAAACTTAACATAATTTACACTTTCCCAACAGTTTTGTGTAAACCGTTGGGATAGGAGCTTTGGTATATATGGGAATTATAGTAGTGAATATACTTTAAAACCAATTCAAATGATAATATAACAATACAAATAAATTAGATGAAAAGGCGGTTTTGAATTAAAATGCAGTATTTTTCACTATTTATTAAAATATGAATTTTATCAGAAAAATACCAAAATTTCAACCAAAGTAAATTTTGATGTCTGGATTCCAAAGAAGAAGTTTTTTTTGTCAAATAGAACATATAAAAATTTCAAAAACAATATTTAATAAGGGTTCACCATCAAAAGGCGGTAAAATTATCTTTTGAAAATATTAGAGTATTCTATGCTTAAAATTTGATTTATTCTCATTTTAAGCCTCTAAAATTTATTTGATGAATGTAAAAACATTTAACAAACATGTTTAAACATAATATAGTTAGTTCTATCCACTCCTACCAATACAAAGACTAGGCATTAACTACCATTTAAAATAATAATATTAATAATGTATTATTTTTTGGTATAACTCAGTCTTGTGTGCAACGTGATATTTCAGAGAAAACCATTATTGCATGTCAAGTATGCTATCAGACAAAGCATTACCTTTAATGTAAAATTAATATCTTATTCGTAAATATTAATAGATATAAAAATGTCTTATTCTATAATTACATGGGATGTTACAACCTTCCCCCTTTTGGAAATCGTATCCCTACAATTTTATTCACTTATCAAATAAGTGGGGGTATTTATCATTCATATAATTTTCAGATTCCCATGTTTCTTCTTTAACCATATGGTTTTTCCATAAAACCTTTACCTGAAAAATAACCTTATTCTACAATACTTACTCTTTGCATTTAAGAATCTGGACTGGTTGTTCCTCATAAGAAATATTCTCTTTCAACTGAACTACTTCTTGACTCAAAACAAGAGATGGATTTGGCATATACTTTATTATCATTGAAACATGAAAAACATTGTGTACCTGGGATAAAATTGGAGGTAAAGACACTATATAGGCAACTGATCCAATTTTATCTTGGATTTTATATGGTCCAATGAACCTTAGACTCAGCTTCCCTTTCTTACCAAAATGCATCACACTTTTCCATAGTGAAACTTTTAGAAAGACATGAGCACCTACCTCGAAAGAAAGATCCTTCCTCCGGTTATCCACATAACTTTCCTTCCTTCTATGAGTTATCCTTATATTCTTCTGAATCAACTAAACTTTTTCTGTCATCTCTTCTACCAATTCTGGTCCCATAAACATCCTTTCACCCACTTCATACCAAAAAGATAGAGTTTGATACTGCTTTCTATATAATGTCTCAAATGGTGTCATCTATATACTGGAATGAAAACTGCTATTATAAGAAAACTCAACCAAAGAAATATATTGACCCCAACTTACCTGATAATCCATTGAAAAAGCACATAGCATATCCACCAAGGTCTGAATTGTTTGTTCTGACTTCCCATCTGATTGAGGATGAAAATCTATACTGATATTTAATTCAGTACCCAATGACTTATGAAGCTCTTTCCAAAATTTATAAGTGAACCTGGGATCATGATTCGATACAATGAAGAGAGGAACTCCATGTAACATGACTATCACTTTAAGATACAATCAAGAAATTTGATCTAGAGATAGATTATCTCGAATAGGAAGAAAATGAGAAGATTTCGTCAATCTATCAACAATAACTCAGATCGCATTGTTACCTCGAGAAGTATTTGGTAATCCCACTATGAAATCCATGGATATATTTTCCCATTTCCACTATGGAACTGGAAAAGGCTAAAGTATCCCTTTCAGTAACCACCACTCTACTTTAACCTATTGACAAATCAAATATCTCGAGGGTAAAGTTAGAAATATCTCTTTTCATTCCATCCCACCAGTAATAATCCTCAAGGTCTATATACATCTTAGTACTATCAAGATGAACTAAAAATGGAGAACTATGAGCTTCACATAATAAGTATTTCTTCAACTATGAATCACTAGGCACACATAATCTCTTTCCAAACCTTAAAACACAATCTTTATCAATGTTAAATTTAGGTAACTTACCCATCTGAACCAATTATACATTTTTCTTCAACTCACTATCTTCTTTCTACGCTTGCTTAATTTTTTTGATAGAGATGATTTCAATTCCACCTAAAACAAAACAGATTAATTTCCTACACCAAAAACTTCTAATCCAAAATTCATTAAATCATTAACCAAAGGATATCATTCCAAATGTAGCATGGTAAATGTAGCATTACTTTTCGACTCAAAGAATCAACCACTTTATTTGATTTTATTGAATGGCCTGAAGGCCTTCTTTTTTATTGATTTTTGATAACCCCCCTTTCAAGGGATGAAGAAGAACCCTTACAAGTCCCATGGGATTAGAAATTACATTTCCTATAGTCTTGGAGACATTGCAGGAGTCATATGTCTTAATAAAATCATACAAACTATGACTACTTGAAACTTTCCATCCCCAGCATCTGCATCATGATCATCTCTCCACCTTTTCATGTTGTTCGGCTTGCATGTCCATGTGCAGGTGCACAGGTGCGGTACCGATGGAAAATTTAATACCCTCTCATTCTTCCAAATCCATTTAGCCCATGCTTTGGTGAATGTGCCCTACTCTTGAATCCTCTTCTGGGGTGGTTCCTTGTAGTTTCTATTTGTGAAACTGCATATCAGGTGGCCTTGAAGGCCTTGAAGTGTCCCAAAGGCCATGAGTTGGCCCAAAAGCCTTACTGACCCAAAGGCATGGGTGGCCCAAAAGCCTTAAGAACTCCAAGCCCAAACCAGTAGCCCAAGGTTAATAGTTCTAGTTGCTACAGTACCAAACAGTACCTGCTACAGTACCCTGGAATTATGCCTCCACCTGGTTTTAAACTTAGGTTTCTTGGATGAACTTAGAGAGACCTCACCAGTTGGGCTGAGGCTCATGTGCTATTTTCTTTTCCTATATGGTAATGAATCATTTAATCATAATCCTTTATTAATTCTAGCTATCTCTTCTGTCTCATGTACAATTATTTTTGGAGTGAATATATAATTCAAAATTTTGTGATCATTATATATTTCACACTTTACGCCATACAAATTATGCCTCCAAATTTTTAATGCAAAAAACAATAGAAGATAATTCCAAATCATGTGTAGGGTAATTTAACTCATGAGGTTTCAAATGATGTGAAAAAAAAAAAGCAATTACCTTATCATTATAAATTAGGAAAAACCCAAGTCCTTTCAATGAAGCGTCACTGTAGATAATAGATTCACCATTCCTAGAAGTCAGGGTCAAAACCGGAGCATTTACCAATCTTCTTTCCAATTCTTGAAAACAATCATCACATTATTTTATCCAGATAAACTTAACTCTCTTAGGTGTTAACTTAGTGGGATAGATAATAGAGAAAAAAATTCAACAAACCTTAGGTAATAACCTGCTAATCCAAGAAAACTATGAATCTTTGTGATATTGGTAGGTCTTGGACACTCTTCAATGACTTTTGTTTAAGAAGGGTCAACAGTTATTCCATATTTAGAAACAATACAACCAAGGAAAGAAATTTTTTGTAACAAAAATTTACTCTTACTAAACTTTATATATAGTTTCTTTTCTTTTAATCTTTTCAAAACAATCCTTAGGTGACTTTAATGTTTCTACTGACTTTTAGAATATACCAAAATATCATCTATAAACACAACCACAAACTAATCCAAAAACTGATGAAAGACTCTATTCAATATATTAATAAATATATCAGGGGAATTAGATAACCTAAAGGGAATAACTACAAACTCATAATTCTCATATCTCATTCGGAATGTTGTATTTAGAATGTCATCCTCCTTCACCTTTAGCTGATGGTACCCATACCTCAAATCAATCTTCAAAAAATACTGAGCTCTTTGGAGCTGATCAAACAAATCATAGATATGAGGCAAAAAATATTTTTTCTTAATTGTGATGTTATTCAAGGCTTTGTAATCAATACAAAGTCTCATAGAACCATCTTTCTTTTTCACAAATAAAGCAAGATCACCCCATGGTGAAGTTCTGGGTCAAATGAAACCTTTATCAAGTAATTATTGTAGATGTTTTTTCAATTACACCAATTAAACTTGAACCATTCGATAAGGGGGTTTATAAATAGGCTTAGCATCAGGTACTAAATCAATAGTAAATTCAACCTCTCGATCAAGAACAATACCAGGCAATTTATCAGGAAAAAAATCTGTAAATTCATTCACTACTGAAATGTCACTAATCAAAATTGTTTCCTTATTTTCAATAACATGATCTATATAACTTTCACTAGCATATTTAATCAATATATCAACTTCTTGGTATTTTATCAATGGTATGAAATCATTTAATAAAACTTTATTGACTTTACAATCTATTTTATCATGATAAACTGAAAGCCAATCCATACCCAAAATGATATAAAATTCCACTATGGGAAGTTCAACAAAATTTGTAGGAAGTACTATCCCACTAATGATAATGGGAATATTCCTATAAATCTTGGTTTCTTTAATATTTCCACCCAAAGTTTTTACCAAAAGTTCTATATCACATTCATGAGGTTCTATTTCCAAATTTACTTGAAAATCTCTCAGAATTTAATGAATGTGAAGATCTAGAGTCAAATAGAGAATTGGAATATTTGAAAAAACCTGTAACATACCTATAACCACTTCATTTCATGGTATCACATCAACCATAGTAATAGAAAATGATTTTTCCATGTCCTTATGCTTTCGATCTTGCAGGTTTCCACCCTGGGTAATCAACTTTGGACCCACATTGTCATAATGCCCCAACTCATTGCAACTAAAACATCTTACCTGTTGGTTTTTTATTTCTTGTTTGGTCATCTTCATTACATTTATGAGTATTATTACTAGTCTTACCACATCAGAATCACTTCCCAGACTTTGAGAGACATTCTCCATGATGCTTTTTACCACACTTCTCACAAGTTGGAAATTTAGTTTTCTTACCTTCAGGATTCTTTGATGAATACTTTATCATTGACTTCCAACTGGATCACTTTATTTTATTACTCTCATGGAACACACGGTCATCAAAAAACTCAATTTCTACCTTATAATCACATTATATAAGTTTTTTATAGCTTTTTAACTCATGAGAACCTAATTCCCTTAGATATTTCAGCTTCAATCCTAAGTAAAACCAATTTATCTTACTATCAATATTCTAGATAAAATTTGGGACATACCTTGAAGAATAGGTGAAATTTTATTCATATGCAGCCATATAATCTTCCTCTTTTTGTCTTAATTCCAAGAATTTATTTTCCATCCTAAGTAAAAAAGCCTTAGGAAAATATTTCTCAATGAAGATATTCTTAAATTCATCCCATTCCATGGTGTCAATCTATTCAATTCCTCTGATATTTTTAATCATTGTCCACCACTGATAGGATTCACCTTCAAAAATATAAATATAAATACTAACCTTTTGATTTTCTAAACACCCCATTACATAAAAAATCTTTTCTAGTGATTTAATACAGCCTTCAGCTTGCACAGGGTCAAATGATCCTCTAAATGATGGGGGGAATTGCCTCATGAAATGCTCTACTACCGACATATTCCTCTACGGTTGATCTAGTTGATCTCATGTATGGACACCACCACTATTTATCACCTAAGTCAACTAATTCATCACTGTAAAAAACTGTTCAGTTTCGATTTCAACCATCTCAGGATGCTGATTTGAAGGGTTGTTTTCCTCTGTATATCGTCCCAGCACAGCTGACCTATTTCCTCTACGGAAAACCATTCTGAATAGATATATCTTAGATGAATCAACATATATATAATTTCAATTCGACCATATAAATAATTGATGGATATTTTATTAACAATATCCTAACCCCTAAATCTATCTAAACCAACCTCTGATACCAACTATAAGGCCACGACCTTAAACATTACAAAATCTTGAGATAAGTCAATAATTTGACTTTAATTCACATAAAGGATCTTTTTATATTTATATACCTATAGAATTATGTCATAAATCATACATAACAAATTAAATATTACAAATTATAAACTTCTACTCACTATCAGTTTTTTATAAAATAAAAACTTTTAAAAAGAAACATGGTTTCATTTCATGTTTAAATATCATAACTTTTCCTTGATCTCAGCCTTGACTATATTCTCCTTTAAAACCTATGATAAACATTTAAAACTTGTGATGAGAATAAAAATCTCAGTAAGGGATACAAAAAGAAGGAAAACTATTAGTCTTTTTAAAACATGTAAACCATGAATATTTTATCATAAAGTAATACTTTTCACCTTTACGAAGTAGTAAATACTCTTCAATGAATATAATATTTTTTTATTACCATTTTTTAATCAAAATATTGCCATAAAACTCATATAAATCACATATAACGTATAAAGGTAACTTGGGATAAAATCATACTTAAATGGAATAACCATACGGTCGACTTCCACAAATATCACTCTTACAAATGGAATAGCCATATTGCCGACTTCCATACCCAATGAATTGGAGGTTATAACATAACCACCCATCCTTGGTTTATTATGAAACCACCCGTCTTTGGTTTATCATGTAAACACCCATCTTTGTTTTATCATGTAACCACCCGTCAAATGTACAAGTATCATTATATAATCATAACACATAAAAAATTGAAATTATCAACATTTCATTTATAAAATTTGCAATCACAAGGAATCATTACAAGATATTTATATAATAAAACCATTATTAAAACCATTTATAATACCAAAATACCTAAAAAGGTAATATGGTATTTATTTTTCTTTTAAAAACATTTTAGCTTGTAGAGGAAGCCAAATACCAAATAATGGTCACGGTGGAAAAAAAGTCGTTGTCACCACGTGCGTTAAAAAAAATTCCTTTTATCATTTAATAAGAAACTTTATAGAAAAATATTCCTTTCAAAAACATTTGAATAAAATTAAAATTCAAAGGGGTTAATTATACACCATATAAAAAAATGTGGTGTATAACATCAAAATATACCTCAATGAAAGGAGATTGAGACAAATTCCCTTACCTTAAGTTCGATTTTTCACGTATGTTCCTTGTTATTCCTGAATAATAAACTTAGGTTAATTTATACTTTATTTAGAACCTTTTTCAAGTTTATTATTTATGGCATCCATCCTTTTTATTACATAACTTTTTATTACATTTTACAAACAGAGGATCTTAAAGTCTAGTGTCTTGGAAATCAGGAACATAATACATAAAAAAACATAAAACATTCTTCTAAACCACTCGTAAGGCTTAATAATAGGTTAATACTATATAAAATTAACGCATCTCATATCTTGGAGACATACATCAAAGGAAAGGGTGATCAGAAGGCTCAATAAGAAAAACAAGTGAAACAATTGATATGTGATCTTGAGCAATATTAATAGGAACATGATAAAAGTCATAAAGGCATGAGTAAATGGAAGAATAGGAATATCATAATAAGAATAAAATAAATCATAACTTGAATATGTGGCTACAACATTTAATTTATATATTCATGAACATATCACCAAGGTTTATCCCCGAGGTGTCATAAAAATTACCATGGTTATTCACCAAGGTATCGCGAAACTTGTCATCACTAGAGATTAATTATTTACCCAATGCATTAGAGTGCTATCAGGCCGCACCCTTAATATGTATTTATTTTCATGTTATCCACATAGATCATAATCAAACATTTCATAAATAATCCATAGAGAATAAAATAAATGGGTTTCATTTCAAAATTGTGACGTTTTAAAAGTTCTTGAAAACTTGATCATTAAGTCATTTATAACTCATGGAAAGGGAGTGAGGGTTATATGTATGTCAATTAAAAAATAAAATAGATCAATTTTATGTATTTATTAATACCCTTTAATATGAAAATATAATTGGTTATTCACATAACTAATACAAGATAATTTCTTGAGAAAAAGAGAGAGATCTTGAGACGAAAATTCTGCAGCATAACGGCTATATAACATGGTTTTAGAAAACATTGAAAAGAGAGGGGAAAAGAGTCACCCACTAATAAATAACTCATAATAAATTATAGTTATAGAAAAAAAATAAGATCATTTTATGGATATTTGAATAAAATTCCATATGAAAATGAAACTCGAAGGAAAATAGAAGATGCGATATGTTTTACAAAAAAATCGGTAGCCTAACGGCGTCACTTAAAAATTCAGAAAACAAGTTTATGAGAGCGGAAAGGGTCTCTAAAAAATTAGACATTAAATGGACAGTATTGAGAACATATAAGAACACACCCTCAACATAAATATATGGAAACTAGAAGACACAACATAAAGGAAGTCATGACTTAAAATAGTAGGGTGAAAGTATCCCTTACCTTGAAGAGTAACTTTGAAAGCTTGAAGGTAGGTACCTTGGGAGGCTTGAGGGAACCTTGGGAGGACTCCTTGGGAGGTAAGGAGACCAGAACTTTTTTGAAAATGATTTTGGAGTTAAATGAATGAGGGAAATGGCTTGGTATTTATAGGAAAAGTGAGTGAATAAATTATTAATTTCCAAGGGACACCTCATCGGTGGTATTTGCAAAACCATGGGCTTGCCCATGGTATTGGCCAATTGGAATACCTCATAGCATATATCACTATTCATAAGTCGACCAGAAATCTTACATCATTATTACATCATTAATGATGTCACTAAACACCAGAAACTCAAAACTGCATTTTTAGTATTCACCTATAATTCAACTGTTTCAGAAAAATGCCAAAAATTCACCCTAACCTAATATCAATGATCTGAATTCAAAAATGAATTCCATTTTATAAAAATAATTTTCTAAATATTTTTAATTTAAATTTTAAATAAAATCATTATTTATTCTAAAAAATACAACTTTAAACTATAACACATTTTGTAACACCATAAAAAGTAATCAAGGTCCCATAAAATTATCATATTCCCATAAGAAAATAAAGTAACAATTTATGATTAAATTTTATGAAAATAAATTTCCATTTAATATTATTAAATTAATTATAAAATTGTAAATAAAATATTTATGGCATACAAAAATACCAAAACTTAAACTATGATCATTTTTTCACTTTTAAGATGTCTAAAATGTATTTATACATTCATGGGTGAAGTTACTATTTTTTCAATTTACTATTCATTACTATTCATATGGGTATGTTAGTATTCCTACTTTACTATTCACTAAAAACCATGTTGATCTTATTAGACTCTAAATTTCTCACTGATCACAACTGTAGAAGACCATTTTTTGAAAACCATTTCACGTTATTAATTATTTAATGAATACAAAAATATTTTAAAATACCCTTTTTTCCTAAATTCATCAATAATACACATCCTATATTTATCCGAACATTTGAGATTTACCAACTTCACCATAAGAAGAAATAAAAAAATTATTTATATCAAAGGATTTCACAAATCAGCTAAGGTCTCATTACATAGCCCCGTATAACACCAGCATGGGACCTAAGTGTAAGGTGTGTTATGGTGATAGAATCTTGTGGTGGCTCAGACAACATTTCACAAGTGGTGATTTATATCATCTTGAACTTCTCCCTTAGGTGATTCCATTCAAGCTTCAGACGTTGAAGTTTGGCTTGGGCTTGATCTAGAGCAAAGCCCAATGATGCTACCTCTTTCCCAAGCTCCGACAGATGGGCTTCATATGGCTCGAGTCTACTGGATGAGGCCATTGAATATTCTTTCTGTATTAATTAACCAAGATAACCATATTTATAAAAATACAACATTAAGATTATAGTTTCCAATGGTTATATTGACCAACAGTCATATAACAGTCGAAACCCAACGGTCTCATTTTAATTATACCCACTTCATTAATTAAAGGATATAGTTTTGTTGAGTATAAAATAAAATTACACACAAAAATAGGAAACAAATATAATTAAAATGTTTGGGTCGTTACATTTTCCCCTTTTAAGAAATTTCATCCCCGAAGTTTTATCTCATACCCTCTGATGGGAAAAGGTGTGGGTACTTCTATCTCATGGACTCCTCCAGTTCCCACATGGATTTTTCACATTTTTGGTTCTTCCACAACACCTTAACAAGGTGGGTAGTCTTGTTGCATAGAACCTTGTCTCTACGATCCAAGATCTCCACCGGCTGCTCCTCATAAGAGAGGTCATGTTCCAGTTGTACCACCTCTGGATTTAGTACATGTGAAGGGTCAGGTGTGTACTTCCTCAAGAGAGATACGTGGAAGACATCATGAACTTGTGCTATATTTGGAGGAAGTGCAAGCCGATAGTCCACTGCTCCCACATGATCAAGGATTTCATAGGGGCCAACGTACCTAGGGTTGAGCTTCCCTTTCTTCCCAAACCTCATGACTCTCTTCCAAGGTGAAATCCAAAGAAATAATTTTTCACCAATATCAAACTTTAAGTCCCTTCGACGGTTGTCGGCATAGCTCTTTTTCCGACTTTGAGAAGCCTTAATGTGTTGTTGGATGTCGTGGACCTTTTCTGTCATCTCTTGCACAAGATCAGGCTCAAGAATCTTTCTCTCACCAGATTCATCCCATCAAGTAGGAGTTCTACATAACTTCCCATATAGATCTTCATAGGGTGCCATTTCAATGCTCAAGTGGAATATGTTATTGTAAGAGAACTCAACTAAATAGAGATGTTGATCTCATACACCTTTAAATTCTATTGAGAAAGTTCTCAGCTTGTCCTCGAGTGTTTGAAAAGTCTTTTCAGATTGGCCATCAGTTTGGGGGTGATAGGTTGTACTGAAATTCAATTCAGTGCTCAAATCTTGTTGAATACTTATCCATAATTTTGATGTGAACCTTGGATCACGATTATATACAATAGAAAGTGGAACTACATGTAGCCTTACCACTTCCTTCACGTAAATCCTATAAAGTTAATCAAGAGATAAATCTTCCCAAATAGAGATAAAATGGTCAGTCTTGGTGAGATAGTCCACAATAACCCATATCGCATTATTTCTTTTGGAAGTTCTCAGGAAACTAGTGATAAATTCCATAGTGATATTATCCCACTTCCATGCTGGTATGGGTAGTGGTTGCAATACCCCTTTAGGAAGTTGTCGCTCCGCCTTCACTTGCTGACATACCAGGCACCTTGAAGCGTAGTCAACAATCTCCCTTTTCATATTATCCCACCAATAATAATCATGAAGGTCTATATACATTTTTGTGATACCAGTATTTATAGATAAAGTAGAGATATGAGATTCATCCATCAGATCCTTCTTTATTTCTGAAATAGATGGAACACATAGTCTTGTACAAAATTTCAGTACACCTTCTTGATCAGTGTTGAACTCAGGAAACTTCACATCCTTCACATCCTCAAACTTCTTCTATAACAAAGGATCTTCTTTCTGAGATTTCTTGATCTTATTTAGTAATGACGGTTGAGAAATCATTTGTATTAGGGTTGATGATGTCCCTTATTTTATAATTCTCATGTATAGTTTTACTAGGTCATTGATCAAAGGGTCTCTTTAAATCCTCATAATGGACAGAACAACTGGGTCTTTCCTTCTTAATGCATCAGCAACATTGTTTGCTCTTCTGGGATGATAATGAATTGAACAATCATGGTCTTTAAGAAGTTCCAAACATCTCATTTGTCTCATGTTCAATTCCTTTTGTGTTAAAATATATTTTAAACTTTGATGGTCTGTGTATATATCACAATTATCCCCATAAAGATAGTGCCTCCATATCTTCAGAGAAAAAACGACTACAGCCAGCTCCAGGTCATGCGTAGGATAGTTCTTCTCTTGAGTCTTCAATTGTCAAG
Source organism: Viscum album (assembly GCA_963277665.1). Classification (NCBI taxonomy): domain Eukaryota; kingdom Viridiplantae; phylum Streptophyta; class Magnoliopsida; order Santalales; family Viscaceae; genus Viscum; species Viscum album. The sequence goes on from OY728126.1 coordinate 983,281,324, forward strand.
ATGCATAAGTAATGACCTGGTTATTTTACATGAGGACGCACCCAAGCCCTTTCAGAGATGCACCGCTAAAAATAACAAATCCTTTTCCACTTAAGGGCAGAGTTAACACAGGTGCAGTAACCAATATTTTCTTCGGCTCTTGGAAACTTTCCTCACACTCTTTTCTCCAGATAAACTTGACCCCTTTTCGAGTTAACTTGGTTAATGGATTAGAAAGTTGTGAAAAAAATTTCACAAACCTCCAATAATATCCTACTAATCCAAGGAAACTACGAATCTTAGTTATTGTTGTAGGCTGAGGCCACTCCTCTATAACTTTTGTCTTTGCAGGGTCAACTGTGATTCCTTCATTGGTAACAATGTGCCCCAAGAAAGAAACTTGTTGTAACTAGAATTCACATTTGCTAAACTTTCCAAAAAGTATATCCTTATGTAGAGTTTGAAAAATAACCCTTAGATGATCCTCATGCTCCTCATGAATTTTCAAATATATCATAATATCATCAATAAAAACTAACACAAAGTTATCAAGGTAGTCTTTAAAGACTATATTCATAAAATACATAAAATAGTAGGTGAATTAGTAAGTCTGAAGGGCATAAAAACAAACTCATAATGCCCATATCTTGATCAGAAGGCAGTTTTTGGAATATCTTGTTTCTTCACCCTCAATGGATGATAATCAGATTGAAGATCAATCTTAGAGAAGAATTGAGTCCCACGAAGTTGGTCAAATAAGTCATCAATTCTTGGAAGAGGGTATTTGTTCTTTACTATGATCCCATTCAATTCTCTATAATCAATGCATAGTCGCATCGATCCATCCTTCTTCTTCACAAAGATAATAGGTGCTCCCCAAGGATACACACTCAGTCGGATAAACCCCTTCTCAAAATGATCTTGGAGTTGTTTCTTTAATTCCTCCAACTCCACATTTTCCATCCTATACTGGGTCTTTGATATTGAATGATATCCAGGTATGAGTTCAATAAAGAACTCTACCTCTCTTTCTGGGGGAGGTCCAGGAAGCTCCTTAGGAAATACGTCAATGTATTCTTAGACGATGGGAACATTTTCTATCCTCAAACTCTCATTTCCTTCTTCTTCTTCACCAATCAATTCTATAAATAAGGAAATAGGAGGTTCTTCTAGACAAATTTCAGGTTGAGTTATCTCTCCTTGGAAGATAACTGTAGGTTTTCCATTCAAGACTACTGAGATTTCCTTACTTCTGCATTTGATCTTAGCATTATACTTTGAGATCCAGTCCATACCTAGTATAATGTCGAATTCTAGCATGGGAATGACTACTAGATTTGTGATAATATTGTGCTCGCCAAAGTAAATACTAGAGTTTCTAAACACTGATTATGCTTGGATAATCTCACCAGGAGTCTTGACTGATAACTCTACTTTTAGAAAGTTGATGGTTGATTCTAAATTATTTGCAAACTTGTAAGAAATAAAGGAATGTGTAGAACCAAAATCAAACAAAGTACTTGCTAGCTTTGAGAGAACAAAAAGAGTACCTACTACCACATCATTTTGAGCTTCAACTTGAGGCTTCGTGATAGAAAAATCATGATCTTGCTCCCTTGTCCTTTTCTGAGGCTGATGGTGGTTCCCCTCCACTACCCTCAGATTTGGACAGTGATTGGAAAAGTGACCAAGTTTTCCACAAATAAAGCACTAGACATCGAGTGGGTCCTTCACCATCTTCCTCTTATCGTTAGTGTTTGTAAGTTGAGGTTTCACCTCACTACGACAATTCCTTGCAATATGGCCATATCTTTCACACTTGTAGTATTTTTCGCTCCCGAGAAGGCAGTTCCCTGAATGCTTATTCCCACATTTATTACACATGGGACGTTTCACTTGATTGACTTCTCTTCCTTTATCAAATATCCTCCATAATCTTGGATCCATTGATCTCTTTTTGTCGTTGGATTTATGAGACCACTGCATCTCACCAAACTCCAGTTCTACTTTCATCACACTTTGCACGATCTCCTCATAGCTGTCATAATCTCAGTTGGCTAGATTCTTCCACAGATGAAGTCTCAGTCCACCAAAGAATCTATCAACCTTTCCATTTGGAACCATGACAAATCTAGAGGTGTAACGTGAAACCCTTGTGAAGTTCATCTCGTAGCTTCCCATAGATTCATTCTCCTTCTGCTTCAGCTCGAGAAACTCCTTCTCCATTCTTGTTCTCATGGAATGAGGGAAATAATTGTTGAAGAATATCCTTATGAACTCTTCCCACTCCATAGATTCAACCTCCACTCTTTGCCTCTTGTTTTTAATTAGCTCCCACCATTGATCATCTTCTTATTCTAAGAGATAGACGGCCAGGGTGACCTTCTCTTGCTCTGAACAGTGGAGCATAGAAAATATCTTCTCAATAGAGTTGATCCACTACTCAGCAATCAATGGGTTAGTCGATCCACTGAAGGTTGGTGGTTGTTGATGCATAAAGGACTCAACAAAATATTGTTCCCTTCGTAGTGATATCGGTCTCTCAGCATGATTCAAGTTATTTCCCATAACTTGAGTCAGTTGGTTCATCATTCACATGAATGTTTCCATTTCGGCTTCCATCGGAGGGTCATCAGCGCATGGTCCATTGCAGTCACCATTTGCACAGTTCCTACTATTTCCCGCCATTTATAAAAGAAGAAAACCTTAATGAGAAACTTATTTCTTTTACGAATATTTTAAATATAAAGGATTTTATTTCTTAAAACTTCATGCTTTAAACAATTACATTTCTCTATAAATCCTTCATAATGATTCATAAAAATCTTATGATTAACCAAACATATCCCCCAGGAGTGTCATAACCAAGAGTGCAGAAAGGCCCATTGTCGTGTACTAGTTCCCGTTCAATTCTAGATCAAAGAGGGGTTTTTAGGTTTTACCCCTATGTATATCTATGCCAGAGCAACCTCTACCTGCTCGTATCCAGATAGGGATGTATTTTCTTGATAAACCACTTACTCAATACTCACCAAAATACCAGGATGTTTTCCTATATTTAAACTTTTATATAGGGTTTTTCCTAAATTTTTCAAATCATAATTTCCATAAATAACTAAAATATCCTTTGATACCAACTATTGAATCTCTCCTTTTTATTACATAACTTTTAATTACATTTTACAAACAGAGGATCTTTAAAGTCTAGTGTCTTGGAAATCAGAAACATAATACATGAAAACAATATAAAACATTATTCTAAACCACTCGTAAGGCTTCATCATAGGTTCATCCTATGTACAATTACTGCATCTCAAATCCTAGAGACATACATAAAAGTAAAGGGTGAGAAGAAGGCTCAGTAAGTAAAACAAGTGAAATAGTTGACATGTGATCTTGAGCAATATTAATAGGAACATGATAAAAGTCATAAAGTCATGATAAAATGGAAGAATAGGAATATCATAATAATAAGAACATGAATCATAACTTTAATATGTGTCTAAAACATTTCATTTAGACATTCATGAACATATCACCAAGGTTTATCCCTGAGGTGTCATAAAAATTACCAAGGTTATTCGCCAAGGTATCGTGAAACTTGTCATCTCTAGAGATTAATTATTTACTCAATGCATTGGAGCGCTATCAAGTCGCACTCTTAATATGTATTTATTTTCATGTGATACAAGTAGATCATAATCAAACATTTCATAAATAACCCATAGATAATAAAATAAATGGGTTTCATTTCAAAATCGTGACGTTTTAAAAGTTCTTGAAAACTTGATTACTAAGTCATTTATAACTCATGGAAAGGGAGTGAGGGTTATATGTATGTCAATTAAAGAATAAAATAGATCAATTTTATTTATTGATGAATACCCCTGGATATGAAAATATAATTGGGTATTCACATAACAAATACAAGACAATTTTTTGAGAAAAAGAGAGAGATCTTGAGACGAAAATTCTACAGCATAACGACTATATAACATGGTTTTAGAAAAAATTGAAAAGAGAGGGGACAAGAGTCACCAAATAATAAATAACTCATAATATAGTATGTTTATAGAATAAAAATAAATAAGATCATGGTATGGATATTTTAATGAAATACCATATGAAAATGAAACTCGAAGGAAAAGAGAAGATGCGATTTCTTTTACAAAAAAATCGCCATCCTAATGACGTCACTTAAAAATTCAGAAAACAATTTGATGAGAGAGGAAAGGGTCTCTAAACAATTATACATTAAATTTAAAGTAATGAGAACATATAATAGCATACCCTCAATATAAAGAGATGGAAACTAGAAGACACAACATAAAGGAAGTCATGACTTAAAAGAGGAGGGTGAAAAGATCCCTTACCTTGAAGAGTAACTTCGAAACCTTGAAGGTTGGGACCTTGGGAGCCTTGAGGGAACCTTGGGAGGAATCCTTGGGAGGTAAAGAGACCATAACTTCTTTGAGGATGATTTTGGAATTAAATGAATGAGGTAAATGGCTTGGTATTTATAGGAAAAGTGAGTGAATAAATTATTAATTTTTAAGGGACACCTCATCGGTGGTATTTGCAAAACCATGGGTTTGACCATGGTATTTGCCCATGGTATTCGACACTTGGAACACCTCATAGAATATCTCACTATTAATAAGTCTAACAGAAATCTTACATTATTATTACATCATTAATGATGTCATTAAACACTAGAAACTCAAAACTGCATTTTTACTATTCACCGATAATTCAACTGTTTCAGAAAAATCCCAAAAAATCACCCTAACCTAATATCGATGCTCTGAATTAAAAAATTAATTCTATTTTATGAAAATTAATTTTCTAAATATTTTTAATTTAAATTTTAAATAAAATCATTATTTATTCCAAAAAATATAACTTTAAAACTATAACTTATTTTGTAACACCTTAAAAAGTAATCAAGGTCCCATAAAATTATCGTATACCCATAAGAAAATAAAGTAACAATTTATGATTAAATTTTATGAAAATAAATTTCCATTTCAAATTATTAAATTAATTATAAAATTGTAAATAAAATATTTATGGCATACAAAAATACCAAAACTTAAACTATGATCGTTTTTCCACTTTTAAGATGTCTAAAATGTATTTATACATTCATGGGTGAAGTTACAATTTTTTGTCAATTTACTATTCATTGCTATTCGTTATTATTCATATGGGTATGTTACTATTCCTACTTTACTATTCACTAAAAACCAAGTTGATCTTATTAGACTCTAAATTTCTCACTGATCACAACTGTAGAATCCCATTTTTTGAAAACCATTTCACATTATTAATTATTTAATGAATACAAAAATATTTTAAAATACACTTTTTTTCCTAAATTCATCAATAATACACATCCTATATTTATCCGGACATTTTAGATTTACCAACTTCACCATAAGAAGAAATAAAAATTTTATTTATATCAAAGGATTACACAAAGCAGTTAAGGTCTCGTTACATAGCCCCTTATAACACCAGTATAGGACCTAAGTGTAAGGTGTGTTATGGTGATAGAATCTTGGGGTGGCTCAAACAACATTTCCCGAGTGGTGATTTCTATCAGCTTGAACTTCTCCCTTAGGATATTCCGTTCAAGCTTCATACGTTGAATTTCGTCTTGGGCTTGGTCCAGAGTAAAGCCCAGTGATGCTACCTCCTTCCCAAGCTCCGAAAGATGGGATTCATATGGATCGAGTCTATTGGATGAGGCCATTGAATCTTCTTTATATATTAATTAACCAAGATAATCATATTTATAAAAAACAACGTTAAGATTATAGTTTCCAATAGTCATATTGACCAACGGTCATATTGACTAACGGTCATATAACAGTCGAAACCCAACAGTCTCATTTTAATTATACCCACTTCATTAATTAAAGGATATAGTTTTGTTGAGTGTAAAATAAAATTACAGAAAAAAATAGGAAAAAAATATAATTAAAAAGTTTAGGTCATTACATTATTTCCTTTATATCACTTATTTCCATGTTATAATTATTTAAGATTATATTGGGTGTTTTGTCGATGTTTGATACTTGAATCGAAAATGAACATGGTTTGATGTCACTAGTCCATGTAGTCATAAGTCCATCATCTTTAGAATAATATTCATGAAATTATTATTATTATACATAAATTATACCTTTAAATCAAACCATGAAGTGTGGTTATGAAAAATGAATAATGTTATATTCATGGAGACGGTAAGTTGTACGTACGCATGAGTAACGTCCTCATTTTTCATCGATCATTATGGAAGTAAAGTAATTATTATTTAATATTTTTATAATTATAATATAATCATTAATATCATATTTATAATTTAAATATACTTATATATATCATACAAGTGATATAATTAATAAAATTGAGTCACATCGCTTCGTGGATATGGTAGTTCACACGTATGCATGAACAACATTATCATTTTTATGCACATGGAAGTAAGAACATAATTGATATATTATTATCTTATCATTATTAATATATCATGAATATAAAATATGAACATTAATTTCATTATTATAACCACTAATGATATATAGTTATGGAAAACAAATTAGATCAGTTCGTGGAGGTGATAATTCACACGTACGCATGAACGATTAATTATTTTCCCATTTAATTGAAGTGGAGATAGATTTAGGTGGTGATATTAACATAATAAAATATAATTATATTGAGGATACTGGAGTTATTATCTCATCATGTTTGGAGGATATTTAAAGGAAGTGGAAGAATAAATAAAATAGAAATACTTAAAAAACGATACATCTTCTTCGGTTGATCATCTTTGAAGAACACATTAACACCTCTAAAGAGGGTGTTCTACCTAAATTAAGGATTCAATAATTTGGGGAGTGATTCTATGAATGTATTTGGGTATATATTGTGTAACACCCCAAGCTTCCAGGTATGCTTCTCTTTGAATAATACATTAGTGTGTGTTGTACGCAACTTCGAGTTCTAACACACACCACAACTAATCAAACTAGCTATTATGAATAGTAATACCCACTTTTTGAAATTTTATAAATTTTATCTCTCAAAATGGACTTCATTTTTGGATTCTGAATATCGAAATTATCCTAGGGTGAAATTTTGGTATTTTTCTGAAAACTTTCAATTTTTGATGAATAGTGAAAAACAGTGAGTTATAGTTTAAAACCAAATTTTTATTTAAATTATTATTTAAATTATTTAAATTTATTTTTGGTCAAAATAGATACATAATACCTATATAAGTTAAATTTAATTAATTGAAGTCAGTTTATAATAATTTTAGATATATAAAAATTTTATTGAACTTTTCACTGTCTTTTACCCACCTCCTAGGAGAATTTGCAAATTCACATGAAACTTATTTTTACCACTTCTGTGAGTGGAATTTCAAAAATTCTAGAGACAAGGTTAATATCAAGGTGTAAAATTTGGTTCAATAAGATAAAAATAATTTTTGGTGAATAGTAACTTTTTACTTTTATTTACCACGGTTAAAAGTAAATAGGGTAATTAAGGGTAAAAATGATATTATTATTACCATAACACATGTCCTAATTCTATTGGATAAGTATAATTCAACCAAAAAAAACCTTAGGAATAAAATATGAACCTCTTTGGTCCACTTGAATTAGATTAGGACATTTATTATTATTTAATTCAAAGAAGAGTTAAAAGAGATAAAATCAATGTTAAATAACTAAAATATTTTTAATATAAGGTTATACATAAGATAAATTCAATTATAAATATTCATTATAAATTTAAAAATATTTCCTATATAATTGTATTTTATTTATAATTTTTAAACATTAAATAATTTAATTTATTTATGACACAATGATGATGCAGTAATTACCTTATTAGTGAAATATTAAAATAATTGATATTATAAATACCCAAATAAATATAATTTAAGACTTTTAATGAATTACAAGAATTTTATTGGTTAATATGACATGTTAGGTTTGATTAAATTAATTAGTTTCGAAGTAATAATGTTGTTATGAATTTAGCAAAAACAAAATAGCAAATAGTGTCAAAATTGACATAAATGAGTTTTTAAAAAAAATATTATATTATTAATTGATATTCTATTCCTAAAAATCAAAGGTTAGGCCAAATGACTTATATAATGATATTTGTATCATTAATGTACCACTTGGGGGTCTCTAGGAAGAATATTGTAAGTTTATTAACCATATAATATAAAAATACAAAGTGGCATGGTAAGTGTCAAACTAATTAACTAAGAGTTAAAAAAAAGATAAGGTTAATAAAGTAACCCAAACCTGTCTAAAATCTATTGTATGAAATTATTACGAACCATCCCCACCTTATAATTTGAATAATATACTTTGGAGCCATTAGAAACCGAATATGAATTTATTATAAATTAATACTTTAAGTTTTTCCTAAAGGGCCCCTCCTCCCCCTTATAAAAGGACACCACTTCTAACCAATTATTCATACCTTAAAAGTCTTTTGGTTCAGAAAAAACCTGAAAATTTATCCTCTAAACTTCCCTAACTTAAACCTAGAGGCCTTACTTTAGTCATAAAGCCAAACTAAGGAGCCCTTTTGATCAAATCAAAAGGAAGAACCCAAAAAAGAGGTAATGTTTTCACCACCCACTTTCAAGTTCCTTTCTTATTCCACTTCTTATTTCTTTGTTATTTCCATTCTAAAATAATAACTCCAGTATCTTCTATATACTATGATGTTATTATAAATATGGTACAACCATATTCAGTATTCTATCCATCCTTTGAATGACATGTCACCATACGTATGTACGTACGGCTTATTGTCTCCATGTCGTAGTGTAATTGTTATTCAAAACATTATTATTTGGATGGGTATGATAATGATGTGTAATTTATGTAAATAATAAATATAACATGATAATGATTCTATATATATTATATACCATCCAATTATATATTATTTTAATATCAAAAGAATGATATTGTCGCTCGTGCGTACGTACGAACTACCGTCTTCACGAACGCGATGAGATTCATTCCCCATCGTATCCATTCAAGTATAATTCTCATTTAATGATTAAAAATAATGTTTAAGGACTTGATATCATTCTGGATATGAATAAGATACAACCTATGGATAACAAACATGGCTTATGTAACAAAACATATAAAAGAAAACGAATCAGTTAACACCCGAAACAACGATAATACTAAGATGTTATTAACAAACCAATGTTAAAAGATCATATATGATATCATATTAATGTATATGATTCTTTTATAATTTAATAACAATGATTTAACTATTATACAGTAGTTTAACCTACCCTTGACCAAGTAAAAGTACAAGGTAAGGGTTTATTTCACAATCTTTTCATTATCCGAGGTTGTTTATACGTAATTATCTACTATGATATCTTTATCATCCACATCCATGTTTCTTAAAAATGTATTTCAAATCATTCTTAATATTTTACAGACTATGGTTTAAAGTCATTTATACCCTTGTTTGAATTTTTATAAGAAGTTTATAAAGTAATCTTTCTGTCATTTTCCAAACAAGGTCTTTTTTAACCTTTTCGACAGAATTAAGGTAAGAATGTCTTTTTTAACTTATACGGCGGGTGCGGATATTTTCTGCCGTTATAAAATTGTCAAATCTTCCCTTAAAATCTTATAAGAATATTTTCAAAGTAAATGTTTTCTTTTATAATTATGTGACTTTTAAATTATTTAAAAAAAATAGATATTTCTTTCAAATAGTTTTGATTTCATCTATGTCAACATCCTTTGATGGATTTTAAGATTATTTGAAGTTGATTTATTATGATACAAAACTTCCATATTGTATTGAAGGTTTTTTTTATATGTTTGAATATGGATGTGTTATTTTTATACCATTCATGGTTTATGGAGAAAGTATTGACATTTCGTATGCTGGTTTTAATACGAATGTTTATGTTATGTTTAAACCTATTCATATGAGGAATGCATTGGACTTAATAAGTGACGGGTGGAGCCCGCTATAGCTCCTTGATGCATCGGTAGGTCTCATGAGAAAAACTAGTGTCTTGGAACAAGGCCTTGACAAAATCTTATTTGTAATCTTGGCACAAGGCCTTGACTATGTGGTTATGATAGTTTGGCATTATGCATTCCATCATTATGAAAGTGGTTATTGATATTGCATGTGATTATTCGACTAGTAGAATATCCATGTGAATAATTAAATGGAATTATTTCATTTTATCTTTGTCATATTATGCTGAAGTTCAAGTTTAAAAGGCTTTTGTTTTATTTATACATTGCCTTAAATGTTTATGTTTATTTATGAAAGTTTCTGCTATATTGTTATCCTTATTGAGCATCTGAGCTCACCCCTTTCAATGGTTTATTTCTACTAGGATGTGAAGAATTATTTTATAAATGACATTCAGGGATAGTATGAGGGGATATTAATACAATATGTTGTTGTAGTTTTTCACTTTATGATGTAATGTAAACTTTATAAATGTATCTAGTGATTCCAAGGCTACTAAACTAATCGGTCTTTCGAGACTTGATCTTTTGTGATCATGCCAATGTTATGTAATAATGCACTGACTCTGGGTAACTGGGGTTGGGGAGTTACATATTGGCTGAATCAAAAGGCTTTGGAAGTGTGATTAATTCAGAGGAATGAGTTTTTTTTATAGGAGAGGGGAGGGGCACCCTTTGAATTATTAAAAGTATTAAATTAATATAAATTCAATTTAGATTTCAAATAGTCCAAAACTCAATTATTTAGAATATAAGATGAGGATAGTTTGAAATCATCTCATAAAATAATTTTTATACATGAATTTATTTTATTTTAAACCTTATCTTTTTGGTTTACCCTTAATTATTCTCTTTTAATTTTAATTATGGTAACTACATTTTAAATATTAAGAGGATATAAATTTTACTTTTATGGGGTCCATTTCTCATAAATGGATGTTTTATGAAATTTTAGATATTATCATAATAACTTTGTAAATTTTAAATATTTTTAGGATTTTTAAATAATTTAATAAAATATTATTTTTATAAAATATCAATTTTGTCAATTTTGACACTATTCAATTTATTGAATTTAAATAAAATTTAAAAGAGAGATAAATTCAAAAAAAAACTATTTAATAGTCTTATAACATGTCATATTAACCTATAAAATTCATATATTACATAAATTATGTGAAATAATATTTATTTTAATATTTATAATATAATTTATTTGATTCTTTCATTAATAAGGCAATCACTGCATCATCATTATGTCATAATTAAATTTGATTATTTAATGTGTAAAAATTATAAATAAAATACCATGATGTAGGTAATAATTTTATATTTCTAATTATTATTTATAGTCGAATAGATAACTTATATGACCCAATATTAAAAAAAATTAGTAATAAGAGTCATGTTTATGATATTTTTGCTTTTACTTTAAATTAAATGATATAAGTGTCATAATCACACTCAAGTGGCTTACAAAGGCCAAAATTTCATCCCAAGGGTTATCATGGTCAAATATAATTCATCTAACAAGATTAAGAAAAGTGTTAGGGTAGTTTTATATTCTTATAATATTATTTTTAGCCTTATTTACCTGATTTACCCTTTGACCGTAGTAAATAAAATACTAAAGTTACTATTCACCAAAAATTATTTTGATCTTATTAAACAAAATTTTTCATGCTGATTATAACCATGTATGTCAATTTTTGAAAAATAAATTCATAGAAGTGAAAAAATTAAATTAAAATTAATCTCACTATCGGAATGAGAAAAGAGGTTTTTAAAAAGTAAAAACTATCAAAAGATTGACAAGTGTTTATATCAAATTTAAATGTGAAATTATTTCCAACGAACAAAATTGGATTAAATTATAAAAACATAATAAAAATATACTTTAAAACTAATTCAAATTATAATCTAACAATAAAAATAAATTAGCCAAAAAGGTAGTTTTGAATTAAAATGCAGTATTTTTCACTATTTATTAAAATATGAATTTTATCAGAAAAATACACAAATTTCAACCAAAGTAAATTTTTTTGTCTCGATTCCAAATAAAAAGTTTATTTTGTCAAATATAATATATAAAAGTTCTAAAAACTAGATTTAAAAAAGGGTTCTTCATAAAAAGGCAGTAAAACTAGCTTTTAAAAATATTATAGTATTTTATACTTAAAATTGGATTTATTCTCATTTTAAGCTTCTGAAATTTATTTGATGAATGTAAAAACATTTAACAAATATGTGTAAACATAATATAGTCAGTTATGTTCATTCCCATCAATACAACAATTATGCGTTAACTACCATTTAAAATAATATTATTAATAATGTATTATTTTTCGGTATAACTCAGTCTTGTGTGCAACATAAGATTTCAGAGAAATTCGTTGTTGCGTGTCGGGTATGATATCGAAAAAATCGTCCCCTTTAACGTAAAATTAATATCTTATTCATAAATATTAATAGATATAAAAATGTCTTATTCTATAATTATCTGGGATGTTACAATAGATATGATTTCTTGTTAAAATATATTAATACTCCAAAATTTAATTATAAATATATATATTAAATGTAACTAATTATTGAATAAATTCATTATTTAATGAAATATAAATAAGTTTTATTTTAGTTATATTTTGATTTAAAATTTATTTTCTTATGATTTGGTTAATAAAAAATTATTTAAATCTATGTGTGACTGTTGAATTTTAATGTTTTATAATAATATATATATTGGGATATAGTATTTTTATTATTATATAATACTATATATATAGTTTATATTTTTAAATATAATTTTGTAATATATATATATATATATATATATAAATTGGTAAATATAATATTGTAGTGATCTGTATATGTATATGTAAATATATATATATATACAATTTACATTTTCAAATATAATTATTTTATTATTTTCAAATATAATTATTTTATTATTTTATTTATTTTAAATTATATATTCTTTTATTTTAAAATATATTAATTATTTTTAAAAAAAAATTTAAATTTATTATGATTATATAAATCATAAATTATATAGGCATGTGTGTGTGTGTATTTAATATTAATTTTATATAATACTATGTGGAATACTATATATTATTTTTAATGATAATAATGCTATGTATAAATAGTGTATATTTTTCAATTTATTTTTTTAAACATTGATATATATATATATATATATTTGTTTATATTTTTAAATATAACTTTACAATATATATATAAATAATGATTTTATATATTTTAAATTGTATATTTGATTTTAAATTAAAATATATAAATTAAATTTCAATTTTAAATTTAAATTTATTATAATTTTCTAAATTATAAATTATATATATTTATGTGCATCTCGTTCTATAAAACACTACTAAATTAGCCACGTTTTCTCTAAAATGCATCCAATAAGTTGTATTTTCTAAAAAACATGGGTAAATTAGCCACATGTTCTAAAAACACAGATAAAAAGACATTGCTAATTGGATTTTTTTAATAGTAAAATGAAATTATTCTTGTAATAATATCAGGGAATCATAAGAAATGATCATGAGGCATAGCACTGTAATCATTAAACATGGAATAAAAGTGTAGAACTACAAAAGTATGATCATGAATGCATAACATATAAAATTCTATAAGAATTTGTATTCAATAATCTTGAACAATGGTGATATAAAATTGGAACGAGACATGAAATATGAATGTAACATAATATAACGATTTGGAAGATAAGTAATCATAAGATATCATAAGATTTTGTAGAGTTTAACTGTTGGGATCGTCATATTGGAAAAGGTTATCCACTCAAGTCCTTTAACATAGTTGATTATAATAACTACCTTTTTCCTTTATCATGGTAAACTACGATAGCCTATGATGTTCTACACATTAAATCTCATTTTACATAAACATTTCCTAACACATTAGTGGGATATATAATGTTGGGTTCACTTGTCATGTAATTATATATCTATACTTATGTGTGATATTTGAAAACAATCATTTATCTATTAATATCATATTATGAGTTACACATGAAAATAAAACAGGTTGCATAAAAATGTTTCTGAAGATTAAGAATAAATCACGCAGAGAGTGAAAGTGAATGATACTATGATAGTTAATCAACAAAACAATACATATCTTAATAATTTGATGATTATATTTTCATGGTTTTATATATAGATTAAAAGAATATATGGTCATATCAATTATTTTCCTTATCCAATCAAATGGTATGGTTATAAATGTGAACACCATTCAATTATAACAATGAATTATAGGGTACCGACACCATATAGAATATGAGGATATATGTTCATGTCAATAATTTTACCCACTTAATCGAATGGTATGACTATCTTGGTGAATACCCTTCAGTCAAAAGAATGAAATATATTAAATTCAATATAGAATGGTATTTCCTGAAGGTTATCATTATGAATATTTTATGATAAAGTACAAAAAAAGGTATCAATGAATTATTCCACTTATAGGGATTTCATTTTCAAAATACCACAGATACATAGGAATTTTTATAATGAATAATAGAGTTATTTCACTATAGTAAAAACTTAGTAATAGGTATAATGATATATAATATTACCTATGTAACATTCAAATGTTAGAATTTAAAATGGTATTTACATAGATGAAAACTCCTTTAGACGAAGATAAGAAATTATAGAAGATTTATGAAAATGATTCCTTACTTTTTATGCAGCATTAAAATAATTGAGAATAAGAAAAAGAATGGGCTAAAAATAATTTTCAAGGAATTATATAAATATAATAATATTTATAAAAAATTTATTATTTAAATATGTTTTGAAAATTTAATAATTTCATTAAAAATGAATCTTGATAAGGAAGATTGGAAAATGGAAGAGAAATCATGAAATGAGTTTTCTTAATGTTTTGGTAACATTGTCATAAAAAAAGATGTATGTAATTTTGAAAAATCATTTTCAAAAATTGAAACAAATACGTTTAAATTCTTATTTTAATAATAAACATCATAATAATGTAACATTGAAAATAAATAAATATGATGTATAAGAAACATGATAAAAATAGAGTAAATTTTACAAAAGTTGAAAGAAATACTTTCCCCCATTTTTACGGGTTTGAAGTAACCTGCATTGATGAAAGGGATATAATATTTATTTTAAAGAGATATATTAATGTTTTATAAGAAAATAAATGTTTTTCTTTCAAAATTACAAGAATAAATAGTTTTCATAAGAATGAATGTGAATAATGAAGAGAAATGTACAAAATATGGAGTAAAGGTTTTCCTTTACCACATCATATTTTATGAGTTATTAATTAGTAAAAAGGTATATTGTGAGAAGGAAATGTAAATTTTCTTAAAATATGTGATAATCAATAGGTTTAATTTACCCAAAATAGAAGTAAAAAAGTTAAAGAAGATGAAATATAAGTCAATGAAAGGAAATTGAGTCAATAATCATCTTATAAATTTCATAAAGGGTGAAATATGAATCATTAAGAAGATAATAAAAAATAATTTTAAATCCTAAAAATATCTAAAATTGTAGAAACTATGATATTTTTATTGAAAAGAACATACAAATCCTCTAAATAAATATAAGACATAGAGAATCTCAAATAAGAAGAGTGATCGAAAGAAAATCCCCTACCTTTTTAGTAATGTATGAATCAAAATCCAATGAAAGAAAGATCATGAAAAGGAATTATATATCTATATAATAAAATGTAAATTCTGATAAAATATTTCAATTTGACAATATATAAACCATGTAAAGGAAATATGTTAATAATATGAAATATGGCTCAAAGAAAAGAGATTGAGATGAGAATACCATTATATTAACTCCAAACTCAATCGTGCATACTTTTACATACTATATAATCAACATAGAATTATTAATCATGTATTTATATCCTTATTTACCATAACCTTATTTATAATGGATCAATTATGTTGTCACGACCTATCCTCGGGGCCCGTGCTGTGACTACCCCAAGCCCGTCTTCTATAGGCCAGGGGCTGGCGACTAGCACCAAAGGCGTAATTCCCGATAAAAAGGAAAGGTATTGTCTTTAATAAGTAAACAAAAACAACAGAGTATGCAACTGGAAGTAAACACTGAGTAAAATTGTATACAAAAGAAAGTATTGAAAGGAAAGGGGTCGGAAATACAAGACCAATAGTAAAGTACAAACAACTGTAAAACTGTTACAACTGCAGAAAGGTAAAACAGAAACTACTGAGTCGTCCTTCGGGAATCCCACTTGAAGGGTGGGTACAGATGGCCTCCTCAGCACCCTAGGTCCGTCCTTCCGCTCCTTGTACATCTCGCCAAGTGGTCCACCTCCGGATACCGTCTAGCTCTACAACTCTCTACCTCAATCAGCGTTTTTCGTCATCTGCAACCAACACAATGAAGTGCGGGCATAGCCCGTGTAGGGGTGAGTATAACGATACTCAGTAGGGACCCCAAGACCCTCAAGGTCTCGCAATATCCAACAAGGATAACCCACAAAGAAAGATACAATCACGAAGTATCAAACAACCTTACTTAGGTATATGCCCATACATATACCTAAGTCACCAATCATAGTTCGACTCCAACTCTTGAGCCCAAGCACAACCCAGTCCACATAGGAAGTAAAGTCAATCACCTCAAAGATAGATGATTAAAAGTCAAGACTCATCTCACACAGGTATACTTCTTTCGTAGTGTGATATAGATAATCAGATGTAGTCACTGATTCATCTAAGCTGTCGGACTCACACAGGATACAGGACCAGCTAAGCTATCAGACCCACACAGGATATAGGACCATCTATTCTGTCGGACCCACACAGGATACAGGAACAAAAGTCAGAACGGTAGAACCCACAGAGGATTCCGATACAGAAGTCATCACTGTCAAACCCACGGAGGATTCCGGTATAGAAGTCATCATTGTCGAACCCACGGAGGATCCCAGAATAGTATTCATCGCTGTCGAATGCACGGAGGATTCCGGTATAGAATTCATCACTGTCGAACCCACGGAGGATTCTGGTACATCTCAGACGCAGCTAGCCCTAGGGTTCCCGCACACAGCACGCTCGATTCCGGGAGGGTCTTCTCCTTGAGCCAAGTTTCGATACATAAACTATCATGAAGTCTTGAGTTGATGTATCTTGTAGTTCCGTCTCATCATAAGGAACCCAACGCAACAGACGGCGCGTCAATCAGACGCACGGTCTGAGAGTTATTGGCATTTCTGTTCCAGGGTCCCGGTTGGATTCACATTCGATCCAAACCTAGTCGTTTTCCAAATTTTTCTAAAATTCACTTAGAGCATCCCAAAAGGATTGCCTCATTACGAGGGTCCCAGTGCTAAAGACAGTGCGTCGATCGGACGCGCAGTGTTATAGTTATTCGCATTTAAGCGAAGACGGGCTCAGTCCGTCAAGCCGAGGGGGCTGGCGGGTTGGCCCGACCCGGCTCGGCGGGTCTGACCTGGTTGGGGGTCGGCCTGGCCCGGTGGGGCACGGCCCACCTGCGGACCCGGCCCGCGATGCGGGCTGGTCCAGTTCACCTGGCGGCACCGCCTCCTCCTCTACCCGACCGGTCATAGCTGGCCAGTTCGGCCTGGCGCACGCAGCCCGCACTGCGGGCCGCAGTTCTTCCCATACGGTGCCTGCGGGCACCGCAGTTCTCCAGCCCATTCGGCACGCGGCCGGCCGGTTCGCCTAGCCGAGCGGCCCGCGGACGCAGGCCGCATCCTCCTCCACGCGGCACCTGCGGGCGCCGTGGTCCTCCAGCGGGTCGGCCGGTCGACCGGCCGGTCCATCTCCACAGAGGCTGGTTTAGCAGGCCGCCTCCACACCTCCATCGCGGCGTGGCGGCGTCGCGGTCCTGTTTCCCTCCACGCGGCGCGACGGTGCCGTGCTTCTTCATCCGACACGGCTCTCCCGGCCGCGGTTCCTCTTTCGTCCGCCACAGTTCTTCTCTGGCACGGTGCGACGACACCGCGCCCTTTCATCTCCACCACTGACGTCAACCAAACAATATTCAACGGAGGGACGTCGGGCTGTGTTTGTTCGGCCCGCACCCTCCGCGTTAGGTGATAACAATTTGGACACCATCAATCCAAAAATAAACATCGAAGTACGTGGGTATAATTCATACGTAAAAATAATCCAATTCCCCCTACCTCAATTTTAGTGATCAGCGACGGAGTCACGGAAGACGGACGTCGTGGAAGACAGACATCGTTCCGTCAATATCGAAGGAGGAAAAGCTCGGTGAAGATGAGTCGAGTCAACACCATTGATGTAATTCAAAGATGACGATGCTTCCCTATCTTTCCCCAGATGATGAAGGAGGAAGAGAAGTCCGTCGTTTTTCATTGGAGAGAAAGGGCCTTCTTCATCGAGAGCTTCCTTCAAGGGTTCTCCAAGCTCTACCAAGATCTCCTCCTCTTCTTAGTTCTCTTAACCAAGCTTATTCCAACCAAAATAAAATTATCTTATCCCTTATTTTAATGGTTGGCATGAATTCAAAATAATTCAAATTAATTAAGTTGGTTCACTTAATTAAATGAATGGAGTTGGCAAGAATTTCAAGGGACTCAATTAATTAATTAATTAATTAATTAATTGTGTTGGCACCATTAAGGGGAAGACCAAGAGTTTCCCCTATTAATGGGGAGCTCAAGGGGTTCAAAGGGGGTTTTAAGGGGGTTGAGATCGTGTGGGCCCCACCACATAATATCCTCCCATGGGAGGTTATGTGGGGTGGGCCCCCCCTCCAACTTTTCTTTGGAGGATTAAACCACCACCTACATAAAATATGTTAATCATATTTTTATTTAATTTATTTAGAAAACCCCCAAAATTAACTTCCGCTCTCGACAAAATGCAACTACGTTAAAGGTCTCCTTAAGCGAATATCGGTGTTGTGAGTTCAACGGTGCCCTAAAATTTCAATTCTGAGCACTAGTTCAAAAGATATAAAATCTCACTCGTACGCTTACTGAACGTACCCAAACAAAACTTCTGAAATTGATTCTGGGCACACCGGGCCTCGGAATCAAGTGCCGTTAAAAATTACAGACTCATAAAATTCCTGTGTATTTAAGAAAAAAAATTACATAGGATTGTTGGGTCTTTAAATTCTCCCCACATCAGGGATTTACGTCCCCGTAAGCTACTACATACACTAAGGAAACAAAGAGGGGGTACTGAGCACGCATCTGAGCCTCCCGCTCCCATGTGCTCTCCTGGAGGTTCTCATGCTGCCAGCGAACACGCACCAGAGGTATCAAACTTCCACGCAGGACCTGATCCTGTAGATCCTCAATCTCCACTGGAACCTCCTTGAATGTCACCCCGTCATCGATATCCAGCTCCCCGTGGTCGATGATGTGGAACAGTTCGTGCACGTATCTCCTCAGCTGGGATACATGGAAGACGTCGTGCACCCAGTGCAACTGAGGTGGAAGAGATAAGCGGTAATCCACCTCACCGACTCTGCTGAGGACCTGGAAAGTTCCAATGAATCGTGGATATAACTTGCCACCTCAGTCAAATCTCCATAGACCTCGTCGAGGTGAGGCCCGTAGAAAGACGTGGTCGCCATCCTCAAACTCCAGTGGTCTCCGTCTCCTATCAACATAGGACTTATGTCTGCTCTGTGCAGTCTTCATCTGCTCTTAGATGATCTACACCTTCTCCGTCGCAGCCTGTACCATCTCTGGTCCCACAAGTACTGACTCCCCTGGGTCAGTCTAGCACAAAGGCGATCTGCAAGGTCGGTCATACAGTGCTTCATAAGGTGTCATCCCGATGGTGGAGTGGTAGCTGTTGTTATACTCAAACTCTACCAAGGGTAAGTGATCCTCCCAGCTACGTATAAAGTCAAGGACACATGCACAGATCATGTGCTCAAGAGTTTGAATGGTCCTCTTAGTCTGGTCATCCGTCTGAGGATGGAAGGTGGTGCTCAAGCAAAGCTGCGTCCCAAAAGCCTCTTGTAACTCCTTCTATAGCCAAGAAGTGAAATGAGCATCTCGAACAGAGACGATCGTCAATGGAACACCATGAATCCATGTGATCTCTTGTATGTAGAGACATCCCAGGCTCTATACTGATACCTGCTCTCTGATCGGTAGGAAGTGGGCCGACTTGGTGAGTCGGTCTATGATCACCCAGATAGAGTCGTGTCCTCTGGATGTACATGGAAGTACCGTCACAAAATCCATGGATATTTTGTCCCAATTCCACTCTGGAACCTCTAAGGGTTAAACCAAGCCTGCTGGAACCTGGTGCTCTGCCTTCACTTGCTGACAAGTGAGGCATCATGAGACAAACTCTGCTATAGCCTTCTTCATACATGGCCACCAGTGTTGTTGTCTGAGGTCCTGATACATCTTCACCACTCCTAGATATACCGCTAGAGGGGAAGTTTGGATCTCCCTCAACACCTCCTCCTGTAGTGCAACTCGTACTGCGGTACGTACTCTGAAGAGGATGGCATGCTCCCCACCTTCAGAAAATCCATCAGGTGCCTGCCCTGAGGATATCTAAGTACGTCGTATCTCACAGTCAATGTCCCCACGTTGTGCCTCTCTGAATTGCTGAAGAAGTGGAGGAGTGACTGTGAGAGACTGCAGAAAGGCTGCTCCATCTCTATCCACAAAGGATATCTGCAACGCAGCCAGCTACTTCGTTACCTCTCATAGCAGCTGAATTCCTGATCTCCTCCTGAGAGCATCTGCTATAACGTTCCCCTTCCCAGGAGTATAGACTATCTCGAAGTCATAGTCCTGGAGGAACTTGAGCCATTGTCGTTGTCTCAGTTCCAGGTCCTTCTGTGAGAAGATATACCTGAGACTCTTGTGATCAGAGTAAACCATAAACCGTTAGCTCAACAAACTATGGGTGAGACTAGCCAATTTTAAAGAACTCGATTACACCCTTCTTCGCATACATCCTACAAGAGCTGGTAAGATTTCTCCTTTTTGCTAAAAAGAGAAATCTGGTCTCATCCCCTGGATGAACCACATCCGTTCCCTAATACAGTCAATCCTAACATGAACGATACTAATTCATGTCATGGATGACGTCGTAAGGCCTCGACGCTACTACCAAGATATCCAACCGTTACTCTCTCCTACAAGGGTTGAGTCACACTGTCAGTATCAGTGTGTGGTCATTGGGTCTCCTCTAGTAGGAATCTCGAACATGAGGGTCAAGTCAACGGTTTTAACCGGAACCTCTCAGTATCAACCACACAGAAAGTCATGAAAGTAAACTTCACAATGACAAGTTTCTTTTATTACTACAGCTCAAAGTATAAAGACATAAAGAAACCACAAACAATGATATCAATGAAGCTAGAATCATCATGAAAAAAGGACTTTATGCCTGGAGCTAGTCCCTCTCCTGTCCACCTGCTACTCGACTAGCTCCTCTTCCACGTCTACCTACTCCCAGCGAATCACCACAGTCAAACCTCTGTCTCTGCCTGGGTGGTTCCTCAACTGTATGTTGATCGTTTGTACGGTGGGTCAGACAGTCACGTGCCATGTGACCCTGCCCGTCGCACGCATAGCACTGTCTACTCCTCATGTGGCTGGCTCTGTCTTGTGTGCCCCGCACAATCAAACTTGTATCCTAGGGTCACCCACCTGATGGCCTGGTCCGCTTCAACCTCTGCGACATATGTCTACTACCGGCTGCAGAAGACTCTGTTATGTGTCTCCCCATGGTGGGTCTCGCTGCTGGTGTCTGCTCAACAAGAAAACTCTCCACTAGAAGGGCTCGCTCTAGCACCCCCGCCTACATCGGAATGTTGAGAGAGATCATTGAAGCCCTGATCTCATGCCTGAGTCCCTGCTCGAAGGTCCGGGCCCTGAAGAATGGGTCTCGTACCATATCCGTGGAGTAGCGCGAGAGGTCAGTGAACCTCTCTGTGTACTGAGCTACTGTCATGCTGCCCTGCTGCAAATGAAGTAACTCCTGAATCCACACCGCACAAAGGGTGGCTGGAACAAACTCCGCGCGGAACAGGCTCTCGAAGTCTTTACAGAGTAATGATGCCTCGTCATGCACCTGGAGCATCAGGCTCCACCATCTGCCTACTGCTTCATGCAGGAGACTCACTGTAAGGATCACCGTGAGGTCGGCCAGTGTCCCTACCAATCTGAAAACTCTCACGACAGCCTCCAGCCAATCCTCAGCTGCTTGTGGGTCTGTCTCTCCCCAGAACCTAGGCGGCCTCTAGCGCTGGAACTCGTGCAACGCGCTCATATGGAGTGCACTCTCTACTGCTGGAGATGGTGGTATCGGTGGCCCAGCGGGCAGTGGTACCGCTGGTACCCCCGCTGTGATGGGGCCCTGCACCGAGACCTCATCGCTCGGTGGGCTACCATCTCGTACGAAACTCGGAACCTTATCTGGCAGCCTGTGTGGGGCCATCCTGAAAAGAAACAGGTGCGCCAAGGTTAAAACAATATACCTGGTGAGCTGACACAAAGTAATCACGAAGAAAACTTTTTCAAAGGAAACACACACACAATCAGTGATTTCGTGCACTAAGTCAGAGATCAGAAGTCAGAGTCCTAGTGTATCGATACGTCGGTCGCCGCACCAACACCGGTTTCTCTAAACTGATAACCACAGCCAAAACACTTAACACTATTTCTGTTAAAAGAATCAGAGTCCAAGTTCTACGATAGAACTGACTCCTCTGATACCAATTTCTCACGACCCGTCCTCGGGGCCCGTGTCATGACTACCCCAAGCCCGCCTTCCATAGGCCAGGGGCTGGGGACTAGCACCAAAGGCGTAATTCCCGATAAAAAGGGAAGGTATTGCCTTTAATAAGTAAACAAAAACAACAGAGTACGCAACTGGAAGTAAACACTAAGTAAAATTGTATACAAAAGAAAGTACTGAAAGGAAAGGGGCCGGAAATACAAGCCCAATTGTAAAGTACAAACAACTGTAAAACTAGTACAACTGCAGAAAGGTAAAACAAAAACTACTGAGTCGTCCTCCGGGAATCACACCTGAAGGGTGGGTACAGATGGCCTCCTCAGCACCCTAGGTCCGTCCATCTGCTCTATGTACGTCTCGCCAAGTGGTCCACCTCCGGGTACCGTCCAGCTCTACAACTCTCTACCTCAATCAGCGTTGTCCGTCATCTGCAACCAACACAACGAAGTGCGGGCATAGCCCGTGCAGGGGTGAGTATAAAAATACTGATTAGGGACCCCGAGACCCTCAAGGTCTCACAATATCCAACAAGGATAACCCACAAAGAAATATACAATCATGAAGTATCAACCAACCTTACTTAGGTATATGCCCATACATATACCTAAGTCACCAATCATAGTTCGGATCCAACTCTCGAGCCCAAGCACAACCCAGTCCACACAAGAAGTAAAGTCAATCACCTCGAAGATAAATGATTGAAAGTCAAGACTCAGCTCACACAGGTATACTTCTTTCGTAGAGTGATAGAGATGATCAGATGTAGTCACTGATTCATCTAAGCTGTCGGACCCACACAGGATACAGGACCAGCTAAGTTGTCGGAACCACACAAGATACAGGATCATCTATTTTATAGGACTCACACAGGATACAGGAACAGAAGTCAGAACTGTCGAACCCACAGAGTATTCTGATCCAAAAGTCATCACTGTCGAACCCACGGAGGATTCCGGTACATAAGTCATCACTATCCAACCCACGGAGGATCCCGGTACAGTAGTCATCATTGTCAAACCCACGGATTATTCCAGTACAGAAGTCATCATTTTCGAACCCACGAACGATTTCAGTACATCTCAGACGCAACCAGCCCTAGGGTTCCCACACACAGCACGCTCGATTTCGGGAGGGTCCGCTCCTCGTACCAAGTGTTGATACATAAACTATCACAAAGTCTCAAGTTGATGTATCTCGTAGTTCCGTCTCATCATAAGGAACCCAACGCGACAGACGGCGCATCAATCGGACACACGGTCTGAGAGTTATTGGCATTTCCGTTCTAAGAGCCCGGTTGGATTCACGCTCGATCCAAACCCATCCATTTTCCTAATTTGTTCAAAACTCACTTAAAGTATCCCAAAAGGACCGCCTCATTGCGAGGGTCCCAGTTCCATTGACGGCGCGCCGATCGGACGTGCGGTCTGAGATTTATTCACATTTAAGCGAAGACGGACCCGACCCGTCAAGCCCAGTGGGCTGGCGGGTCGGCCCGACCCAGCTCGGCGGATCCAACCAGGCTGGGGGGTCGGCCCGGCCTGGTGGGGCGCAGCCCACTTGCGGACCCGGCCCGCGCTGCGGGCCGGTTCGGTTCACCCGGCGGCGCCGCCTCCTCCTCTGCCCGGCCGGCCGGTTCGGCCCGGCGCACGCGACACCTGCGGGCACCGCGGTTCTCCAGCCCGGCCGGCACACGGCAGGCCGGTTCGCCCAATTGAGCGGCCCCCGGATGCGGGTCGCGCCCTCCTCCACGCGGCGCCTGCATGCGCTGCGGTCCTCCAGCGGGCCGGCCGGTCGTCCCGCGGTCCAGCTCCCTGGTGGCCGGTTCAGCCGACCGCCTCTGCACCTCCACCGCGGCGCGATGACGCCGCGGTCCTGCTGCCCTCCGCGCAGCGCGATGGCGTCGCGCCTCCACCGTCGTGGTCCGACCTGGCCGCGGCCTTCGGCTCCGCCGCGCAGCGCGACGGTGCCGCGGTCCTGCTGCCCTCCGCGCGGTGCGACGGCGTCGCGCCGCCACTATCGCGGCCCGACCTTGTCGCGGTTTTCGGCTCCCCCGCGCGGCGCGACGGCGCCGCGCTTCTTCATCCGTCACGGCCCTCCCAACCGCGGTTCCTCTTTCGTTCGCCACGGTTCTTCTCCGACGCGGTGCGACAGCACCGCACCCTTTCAGCTTCGCCTCCAACGTCAACCAAACAAGATTTAACGGAGGGATGTCAGACCGTGTTTGTTCGGTCCGCGCCCTCCGCGTTAGGTGATAACAATTTGGCCACCGTTAATCCAAAAATAAACATCGAAGTGCGTGGGTATAATTCATACGTAAAAATAATCCAATTCCCCCAACCTCAATTTCGGTGATCAACGACGGAGTCGCGGAAGACGGACGTCACGGAAGACGGATGTCATTCCGTCAATATCAAAGGAGGAAAACCTCGGTGAAGACGAGTCGAGTCGACACCGTCGGTGTACTTCAAAGACGGCGATGCTTCCCTATCTTGCCCCGGTTGAAGGAGGAAGAGAAGTCCGTCGTTTTTTGTTGGAGAGAAAGGGCCTTCTTCGTCGAGAGCTTCCTCCAAGGGTTCTCCAAGCTCTGCCAAGATCTCCTCCTCTCCTTAGTTCTCCCAACCAAGCTTATGCCAACCAAAATAAAATAAGCTTATCTCTTATTTTAATGGTTGGCATGAGTTCAAAATAATTCAAATTAATTAAGTTGGTTCACTTAATTAAATGAAAGGAGTTGACAAGATTTTCAAGGGACTCAATTGATTAATTAAGTTATTAATTAATTGTGTTGGCACCATTAAGGGGAAGACCAAGAGTTTTCCCTATTAATGGGGAGCTCAAGGGGTTCAAAGGGGGGTTTAAGGGGGTTGAGCTAGTGTGGGCCCCACCACATAATATCCTCCCATGGGAGGTTATGTGGGGTGGGTCCCACCTCCAACTTCCCTTTGGAGGATTAAACCATCACCTATATAAAAAATATGTTAATCATATTTTTATTTAATTTATTTAGAAAACCTCCAAAATTAACTTCCACTCTCGATAAAACGCAACTGCGGTAAAGGTCTCCTTAAACGAATATCGGCACTGCGAGTTCAACGGTGCCCTCAGATTTCAATTCCGAGCACCGGTTCAAAAGATATAAAATCTCGTTCGTACGTTTACTGAACGTACCCGAAAAAACTTCAGAAATTGATTCCGGACACACCGGGCATCAGAATCAAGTGCCGTCAGAAACTGCGGACTCGTAAAATTCTTGTGTATTTAAGAAAAAAAATTCCACAGGATTTTCGAGTCTTTAGATATGTTAACTTATTACTTATTTATCTGTTATTCCTTGTCATATTGATCATTGGTAGTAAGTGGTATGAATAGTCCCTTCCTTGTTTTGGTATGGTGGTCTTGGTTATTGTCCCGTGTTCATGAGTTCATCATCTCTAAAATAATCAAGGTACTGAAATCATAATTCCATAATGAGTTTTTATGTTCTATATACATTCCATGTAATTTATAGGTACAATTCGCAAAGTTGAAATCCATAATGCTCTTATTTTGGTAATTTTAGCAAACATAATGTGTTGTTATAATAATGAAAATATCCTAATATATTAGTATTATATAATAAAAAACATAAATACATTTTTAATACCATATATTTCCATTATATACATTTTCATAATCATCCATGATAAAAAATTTATAGCATCGTCGATGTATTTGGTTAAACTGACCCAAACATGAACATGTTAAAATCAAATGATTAGTATGAATATGATGTTATTTTTTATGATAACATTATTATAGAAGTATGATAATGTTATTTATATTTTATTAATGTGATAAATTGGAATTACGAAGTCATAAAGGGTGAATATAATGGAAATAGACTAAGAAGAAGATGATACTTATGATGAAGAGTTGAATCTTCCCTTAAGAAACTTCTCTATTTGGAAGTTCTTGGGACTTCATTTTGTGACCAGGGGATCCGAAACATGAGGCTAGATTCTTGGGGGAGTAATTTGGTTATACTAAGGCTAGATAATTGAACCATATGTGCGCCATATAATGGGTGGTGGAAGACCCCTTTTATAGATGAGTTTGAGGGGCATTTTTTTGCACATACTCATTCCTTAATTTGTAAGGAATGTAATTTTGAAAAGAAATGAACAAATAAATGGATAGATAATGGTGTTTGGCTATTACTTTCTTGATCCAAACATTTATGTGCCAATTGTGGAATATAGTTTATCACTTTACTCATTATTTTAACTATCAACCTCATTTTACCCTTTACTACCATAACCAACTGTTCACCACGATATCTTATTTTTTTACCAAAAACTGGAATCAAAACCCATACCTAATTTTGATATCCTTATTCAAAATATTAAATCCATTTTATTAAAATTCATTTCTAAAAATTGGTACGATTACATCAATATTAATACATCAGATCTCATTAGAACTTTGTAGTCAAGTGTTCTTAAAAGAGTGTAGAATTGGGATTGGTAACCTCCTTGGAAGTACTCGTGTTCCACCCTTTGGGATGAGTATGGAGGTAGCTCCTTACAACATTTTCAACCGACACTAAAAGGGAGTAAAAACGGTATTTTAGCGTTGAAACATCCCTCCAAACGAGCGCAATATCCTGCGCTAAATTGAAGTTGGGCTACAGTGCAACGTCAAATATGGGGCTGCCCTATAGCTACTGGAACAATGTTTTGATTTTTTTTTTTTAAATTTCAGTTTATTAATTTGACAAAATGTCAGTTTTTTAAAATAAAAAAAAAACTTTTTATGATTATAATATAGGTTTAGCTCAGGAAAAGAAGAAACTCGGCTGGAAAGATTTTCACTGTAGCTACCTCATTTTGAATCGCCCTTGCTTCATTTTGGAGTTTGGGGTTGGAGATCCTTAGTCGATGGCGTAGGAGGCATTGCCACAACGGCGATTTCCCCTTCATCCGAGGGGTGGGGGATCCTTGCCGACTCCTAATCTTCCATTCCCCCTTTCTCTGACCCTCGTCTCTTCCCCAGCTTTCCAGAAACTGTTGTTAACCCTAAAGTTCCAGCATGCGTTGAAGGTTTTCTGTGGATTCCTCTTTCTCTATTGGAATTCACGGAGGCTTCTTTGCTGCTGAGTCATACATTGGTGGCTTGCTTCGGTAAGGGCCGCCCCTCGGTGGATGCAGTTGACAGGTTCATTTTCGATTCATGGGGTTTGCTCAATTGGGCGTTTATAGTGATTTTGGACCCGCAACCTTTTTTAATCCGATTTGCATATGAGGGTGACCTGGTATCTGCTTGGGCTAACGCTCTACGTGCTGTCAATGGGTTTTGATTTTCCCTTTTTTCATTGGTCGTTTGACTTGCACCTAAAACGGGATCCTCTCTCGGCGATTTGGATTTCTCTTCATGGCCGCCCTCTTCCTTTTCAAAATTTGGGGATTCTTAGGTTGATCAGCAACATGGTGGGCCAATTCCTATGTACTGACCACTGTTATTCTGTTTTTTTCCACCCCATTTCTCTGTGAATCTATGTTGAAGTCGATGTCTCCAAAGATCCTATGGACTTTATCAGCATTGAAATCGAATGGGAGCGTAACTGGAAGCAACATGTACGTTTTGAATCTTGGGTTGATTACTATTCGTCTTGCAATCTTCTAGGTCACATTCTATCTGTCTGCCGGGGTCGGGTGAAAGATCCTTGTGCGGGTCACTCAGACGTTCTATCAGGTAACGAAGGAAATGCTAAGGATGATCCTCTTTGGAAGGGGCGAGGCCACAGCAACCAGATCCGAAGGTTGCAGACATTTTTGCTGGTTTGTGGCCTGGATTAGAAGGTGTCGAGATGATTGTGAAGGTTATGGGAGAGGCTGGTCCGAGCTTCCCCAATAGTGGTTCTTCTTATGCTCAAGTTGTGCATTCTGGTGTGTGAAAATGGCCGATGCTTGCTACTGGTGTGCGTCCGACGGTGGGAGAGGCTGGGGCGAGGCCTGCCAGTACTGTTCCATCCTATGCTCAGACTGTTTCTGGTTATGGCTGTGATGGGAGGGAGCTTGGTGTTAGTTCCAGCTCTGTCTCTGGTACTAGAAACATTGTTATCTCAGAAGTATACTTGATTTTATTGCCGGATGTTTCTGAGCTATAGGCTCCCCCTGTCTCAATCCAGCTCCATAACCGGTTTAACTCCTTGAATGAATCAGGGGTCTGTGATACAGTTTCTGAAGAGTGGCAGATTGTCATCCCATGGTGGGAAAGGAAGCAGGCTGTTTCTAAGATCCAGGATGGAGCAGCGTCGAGTGATAAGGAAGCAGACACTCAATCTAACTCAGATTGGGAGGAGGATCACCAATTGGTAGTGGTTGTTCGGTCTGGCTACCTATAACCAGTCAGTAAAAGAAAAAGAACAAGACATTACAAGGATTACTCTACTTTTCTAAATCCAATGGCGAACAGATCCTCCGATATGCCAATTTTCGGGGGGTACTGTAGCAGTACTGTAGCAGGAACTATGCAGAATTGTTGCAAATACTGTAGCGGGACTGTAACAGACACTGTTTGGAACTGTAGCATCGAGAATATTTCCCCGTTTGGGCCTTCGAGCCACCGATTTGGTTCCCGAGTCCTTTAAGGCCTTCGAGTCACCCAGGTCTTCGGGTCAGTAAGACATTCAGACCACCTCAAGGCCTTCGGACCACCTTAAGTGCAGATGTAAACCAGAAAACCTATAAGGAACAAGCTTCAGAATGAGGAGGAGCAAGGAGCTTTCACTATAACAGAAGCTAAACAGATTGCAAGAATGAGAGGGTATGACACCCGCCATCGGGACAAGCCTGTACATGCATGAGAAAACCTAGCCGAACAGTCATGCGAAGGTGGAGAGTTGATTTCACGATGAAGATGCTGGGGAGGAGCAGTTCGAAGTAGTTAGTCTGGGTTGTATGTAATGTTTGAAGCCTACGGATAACGAATTAAGGCATACAAACCATGTAATAATTTCGCTTACGGGCCTTGTAAGGGTTCCACCTCATCCCTTGAAAGGTGGATTATCAAAAATCAATAAAAAATGAAGGCCTTCGGGCCATTGGAGTATCGAAGACAAAGGTAAGGCTGCCTGCATGGGCTCTTGACCTAAGAGTGGTCCATGAACTCATATTTCGTGAAGACCAAGAAACACCTCCTTGTGATGAGGTAGAATAGGTTCAATCCGACATGAAAGATGATCCATATCAAAAGCAGGAAACAGATGACGGTGTTCTGAAGGATGCAGGTATGGAGGAAGACATCAATGCCTCTGACATAGAGCTTTTAAAATGCTCTAAGGAAGAGATGGGGGAGATGTATTTCATTATCAACGTTTCAAAGGAGGATGTCGATTAAATGTATAAAAGAACACTTCGACTAGACCTCAATGAATAGAAAAATTTTCGGATCAATAAACAGGACCATATTTTGACACGCAGATTCCAAGAGGGGAAAATAAGCTTAGGGGAGTACATCCAGATCGGGGACAAGATGACATACCACTTCGAGGACATCATCAAGGATGATACAGACATACAGATAACCTCTATTGAATGGAGTTTATATAGGGTGAAAGGTTCCAACCTTTTTATATATTTTTAGAATGACATGTTTATTTCATACATTGTTCAACATTTGATATTGTCTTAAAATTTGTAGGGTTCCTACTCACCATTTGAAATTTGTAAGGTTCCCACTCACCACTTAAAAGTGTTTTTTTGAAATAAAAATTTTAATTGTCAGTAAATTTCTAAAAATGATGAAAATTAATTATAAAATAAAAAACACGCAATGCATAAAAAACAATTTTATGAAAAATATATTTTTAAATATTAAATGATTTTTTATTACTCATTTTATTCCATGAATGTCAATTCATTTGTGGATATATATATATATATATAATAACTTCCATTAAAATCATTCATTAATTGTGATAGATGCAATAAAAATACATGAATTATAAAATAATATATATATATATTTTGTAACACAAGATATTTTCAACAGTGATTTATTGTACTCCTATTTTATTTAATATTTATTTATTATAAATTCATTACATGTTAAAAATATATTATTTATTATGATAATATATATTGTTCACACTTACAAATTTTATTTATTTATAATAATTACATACAGGTAATTCTGAAACTGATAATACCTTTATGGGTATAATATCCAATGACTTTATATGCAAAAACTATATATATCCAACGACTATATAATGGATACATTAACCATTTCAATTCCCATATATAACTATTCATAATTTTGTAAAAATCATTGATATTATTTAATTATTCAAAATGTTGGCCATGTTTCAAATATTTCTCATTCCTTAAACTCTTATACTCAGTGGTATGATTCTCAAGGGAGACTGTGTGAAGAATATTTCAATATTGAAGACTTTTTATTTACATGTGTTTAGTATCCCATTTTGTATTAGTCGTTTGGATTATTTATCCTTTATTTGTAATGTTATATTTTAATGAAATAAAAAAATAGTCAAATCCATTTGCGTCACATATGATTTGTTTTATACCATAGTTCTATTTTATATAAATGAAATAAAAATATATTTTATTATATGAGAAAGAAAATTTATAACAATATCTAGGTTGTTAGGGTTGTTGTGCTTGTTGGACATAGTGAAAGGAAACTCTTGGGGCCTATTCTAATGAAAGATATGATAGATCAATTTCATCTAATCTAGAAGAGATTGATTGCTACTCGAACTAAGTATTACGTCATCCATCAATGATAAGCGTGGGAGTCTATAGTTAAAGATGGAGTCTTTTTGCGAGTGTTTCAGTGACTGAGATATTAGTGACTTTGAATGAAAAGAATGTTTGAACCTTGGTATTTGGGTCTATTCAAAATTATTGAGAAAATTGGGGATATGGCTTATCATTTTGATGCATTGAATGAGTTTTTAATTTCATAAGACACAAAAAGTCTTGTGAAACCAGTTTGTGAGAATTCTAAGAATTATATTTTCTGAAGAAATAAATAAAATGATGCTTGAGCCATATTATTCAAGGATTCAAAAATCATGATCAATCCAAGAGGATTGTGATCCACGATGCGATTAAAATAATATTAGTTGTGAAAGATGTTGGAGTTTGGTAGGAGGTCCACGTCGTAGGTAACACTCCAAGATTTTAGTAATAATTTCCCACTAAAATAAATACAATATTTAGAAGCTTTCTCTACACACAACAATGAATTAAAATAAAAATGTGATACATTAAATCAAAATTATTAAATTTAACCATTATAATAGAGCCGTTAAATTAGCAGTATAAATAGAAGTAATAAAATAATAAATTCTAAAGGAAATGGCATCATGTAGTGGTAATCTTCATTATGAGGCTCATTTATCCGAGCTTGGAAAGAAGGTAGGTTCACTAGGGTTTTCATAAAACCATTCCCAGGATGAACTTCAAAAATTATGGTTTAAGTGAAACCATTTACAAGATAAGTTTAAGCTCTTTTACATTTCCATGAGATCCATTCTTGCTAAATCGCCACCCATGATTGCCTCTAAAGCTTATCTTATCCTTAGGTCTTACTCGATGATCTTGAGGGGTTATGTAAACAAAAATAAAGAAGATGAAAACAAATAATTATCAATGTAGTAAATTATTTATATATCACATATATTTTATATATTTCACATTTTTACTTTTAAATAAAAATAAAGTTTATTTTTAATACCAATGCAACAATGAAACTCAATTAATGCAGCTAAATAACCAATTTGATCATTTTATGCTAAAAATGCATTTTATCATAAATTTTCCTTTTATGCTTTTTTTTGTTTTAAGAAACTAAATATTTCATGGATAACATATATTGTTGATTTGAATAATATATTAACACTAATTTAATTTGCAATTGATAGAAAATAATAATAACATTTGATATACTAAAATGTTATTTTCCCATGAAAACAAATTTCAATATATTTTTATTAAAAAGAAAAATTATGAAATTTTAGAAATCTAATTTTACCAAATTAACTTCATTTTTTAATTTAGAATAATAAAATTATCTTAGGATTAATTTATGATATTTTTTTTAAAAAGGTTGAATTTTGGGGTGAATAGTGTAAAATATCGATTTTGCACACTCTCACATGTATGACATTGTCATAATACATGAATTTTTTGTAAGATTATGAAAACCTTTTTTTTACTAAAAATATGTATTTATAAATTAATAAAAATAATTTAAAAATTAATAGAAATCATATAAAAATTCAATTTGGAATTTATAAAACTCATGTTTGACATTTTGAAAACATAAGTAATTTTTTTCTTTTATAAAAACTATTTTTGGTCCATTTCATCAATTTAAGTATCAACATGGTAGAATTTAGTTTTGTATTGTTTCAAAAGACAAATAAATCATATTTTGTTAATAATAAACCAATTAATGTCAAATAAATCAAAAACATTGATCATTCTCTCTTAATCATAATTTTAAGCTTAAAAATACAAATTTTCTAAAAATGGTTTTTATGCATTTTGTACGGAAAAATTAAAATTACTTTTTATCACCCATAGAAATATTATTTTAAAAAATGGATTTAATATTTGGAAACATTAGCTTCAAATCATTTAAAAAGGCATATTTTATTTTAATCATTAAATGTAAATTATTTGGGTAAAAATTAATTACTATGGAAAAAACAAAAAAAATGGTAAAAGTGAAAATCCTAAGAATAAAATAATTACGAAATTTTTAATACTTTTTTGAAAAGTTATGGTTGATACTTTCACAACCATACCCCTTCCCATCTCCTTTATTGTCTATTATTGGATCCACATGACCATTGAATAACAATTTTAAATTTTTTATTTTCACAAAAATTCCACTCCTCTTCCGTATAAAAGGAGTAATCACCACCCCACTTCCACTTACAACCCAAGTCTCATAGATTTTGAAAAACTCATCCCAAAAAACTTCAAAACATTTCAAGCCAGGTCCAAGAGGTTTTTATCTTCTCAGAAGACCACCTCTCAAAGCCTTAAACAATTTTTAAAGGATCACTTCTAATGGGTAAGGAGATTAAAAATATTTCTTGGAAGTTGGGAGTAAAGGGTAAGAGGTTTTTCTTGACTCAACTTATTTTCATGACTCATAAAGATTCCACTCTGAAAATAGTTTTACAAGATGGTTTTATTATGTTCTATAATGATATTATAGTTATTTTCCTCTTTATTTTTATAGAAAATTACATAAATAGATTTCTTTATTAATAAAATTTAATGATGTTAAAAATAGTTCCCAGTCTTTCCAAGTGAACTCTTTATCTTCTCTATCAATATTCACTCATTCCACCAATTCTCTCCTTTATTATCTTAAAATCAAAATTTGTTTATTTTCTTATATTCTTTAAATTTCTCTTTACCTCTTTTCAAATGAATGATATATCACTCTATTTATGTTATGGGTTTCAATAAGAGTATTCTAAAATTTTAAAAAAGGATTTCCCTTTCATGTTTGTATATTTATCTTTTAATCCAAATTTCTAATGGAAAACCATTAAATCATTCTCAAGGCTCCATTATTTGGATTTCTTTGAAAATGGAGTTTTAAAAATGATTTCATGTTACTTTCTTGAAAATGATTTATGAAAGTGATTCATAATTTCTTCACTTTACGACAATGTTAAAAACTTTTTTATAAAAGATTTATCTCATAACATAATTTCCATTTTACACATTAATAGACCTAATTTCTATAGAGTAATGTTTTATGAATCATCCTATAAAATCCTCTATGAAATAATCATTTTAGGCGATTGAATGTTTTTATTAATTGATCTAATATATATTTTTTGTTTATGTGATACCACTTGGAAATAAATGTAACCCATTTTTATCTCCATGGGTTCCTTATGATATGATGAACAATTAATTTATAACGGAACATATATGTATAAATGTTGACAGGTGGGGTCCCATATCTTCTTCCAATTCATTGGTTAAGGTTTTATATATCATGAGATAACGTAGCATGAGCCTTCTTGGATATGATCACAAATTAAAGGGTGATTATCCTTTGAAATGCTCACAGATTAAAGGTTAACCCTTTTTAGATATTCTCACAAACTAAAGGGTGGTTCGTCTTGGATATTCTCAGAATATAATTATTCCATGTTCTTATGTTCATGCCAAAGTACTTTGTTTTTCTATGTTTTAAGGAAATATTACATTTCATTTCCATATGCCTTTGATGATGCTCTATGGATCATGTTTAATATCTTATGGCCACTACTACAAATTTGGGCTATAGCCACGGACCTATAGCCACGATTTTATAGGTCCGTGGCTATAGGTTTCATACTGTCACGGATTTTTTTCCAATCCGTGGCTAAATCGCACGATTCCGTTTCCCCCCCCCAATCCCTCGGGCTTCCTCCATGCCTCGCGTTTCCTCCTCCCTGAGCCCTCCTCCTCGCCGCGCCCTCCTCCTTCACGATGCCTCCACGCCGTTCCCTCCTCCTCCCCGATGCCTCCTCGCAGCGCCCTCCTCGCCGCGCCCTCCTCCCCGACACCTCCTCGTCGTGACCCTCCTTCCCGACGCTACCCTCACCAGCAGCACCTCTCCGGCGATTCCCCATGGCGGACGACCTCCCCTCCCTTGTGCTCCCTCACCAGCCGCGGCCTCCCCTCCCTGCGCGCATGCCTCCGGTGCCCCACCTCCTCGCCGTGACCCTCCTTCCCGACGCTACCCTCACCAGCAGCACCTCTCCGGCGATTCCCCATGGCGGACGACCTCCCCTCCCTTGTGCTCCCTCGCCATCCGCGACCTCCCCTCCCTGCGCGCACGCCTCCGGCGCCCCACCTCCCTGCGCGCACGCCTCCGGCGCACCTCCTTGTTGGCCAGTCCACCTCCGGTGACCGGACCCCTCCTGGTCGAGCCCTCTTAGCACCACCAAGATTATGTAAAAGGTACATAGTATTCATGGATTTCTAGGGTACTATAAGTGATTTTGGCACACATCGCAAGGATTGTAATTCATTTGACCTCCCATATGTGGAATAGGAAGAAGTTTTCCTAGACTAAACAGTACCAAAGATCCATCAAGGGATTGAAGTTCAGCTTAATGAGTGATCATATTTTTAGACTATCTAAGGAGATCATGGAGTACTTAGTTTATGGTTCTGACTTTAGAAAAGTGATTGGTTGGATGTTGATGCAGATATATAATTTTATTACATATGGGTCAAGGAAATTAGTACCCCATGAGTAGAAAAACATGAATTGTGATCTAGATCTAGTATTATTAGTCCTAACTTAGACGATTTGGAAGAATTGTCTTATACGTGATCAAATTGATATTTAATTAGACCATCAGAGTCCCGGGGATGTATTCACATATAGGGACATGAACATGAGGAACTGTTTCATGTTGTAATTCTTATAGATCAATGAATTTGAGATATTATATACTCATTGAATTTAAAAAATTGTATTAGATTCCATTAGAAGGAAGTCCCATGCTCATTTTACTTAGGAGGCATTTGAGCGATTTTCTACCATGACATGAACACTTGTTGGGATTGTGGGTGAATATTTTATTCAGTTGAGGGTGATAACTCCTTTAATTATCCATCATGTGAGATATTCCATTTTAGTTTACACCTACTATGAGTTATTATGTGACTAGATATCCTTCGCAGATTCACCCAAAATATTTTTTGAATAAGGGAATGGTATCTTAATTTTATAGGGATGGACTGTGGTCCTAGTAATGATGTTAGAGTATGTGATTATAGAGTTTCACACAACCCATTTTCTATACATCCTTAGGTGTGGAATATGTACATAATACTTCATTGGAAATTTTTGTGGGATATTATGACACAAAACAAGGCTGATTTCATCTCTTGATGCTTCACATGTCAGTAGGTGAAGACTATGATCCAGGTTCGAGTTGATTTTTAACAACCCCTAGTGATCCTAGAGTGGAAATGGAATTGAATTTTCATTTACATTAGTACATGGTGTTAATGTACATCAAGATCCCATGACCCCATCTATTTTATAATTGACCAACTTCTGGAGATCGTGAAATTCCTTTATATCCTAGAGTAATGTCTAGAGGAGTGTTTGGGAAAGTCATAAAATAGTATATTGTTTTCCATTATGGGTTACCCTCATATATTCTATCAAACCCTGATATATGGTTCACATTATGGCTTTGGAGGGGCCTATATGTGATAACTATGAGCTAGATAAATATGAGTACAACCTTCCAACCCTAGACAAATGGGAACACCGAGATCACTATAGAGGTACTTGATTATATGCTAAGGGCTTGTGTAGTAGACTTCATCTACAACTATGAAAATTGCATTCCCCTGATAGACTTTTTTTTAAATAATAGCTTCCATTCTACTATCACTATTTATCATCTTGAGGCCATCTATGAAAGTACCTTCAGGCCACCATTGTTCCCCAAATAGACCGTAAAGAAATCTCTTGTTGGGCCATATATTGTCTAGGAAATGATACAGAAGTACAAGTTCATCCATGAGTTCATGAATACATCACAGAATAAGTTGAAATATAATATATATCTATAGAAAAGGCCATTGGATTTTGAGTAGAGAGACCAAACATTCCTTTATGTATCCCCGCAATGTGGATTGGGGAGATTTTTCCAGGGTTCATGATATCTCTACCGCCACGATTCATATCCCTCTCCGTGGCTAAATCATAACCCGTTTTTTTTTCTCCCAATTATCATCGGGCACCTCCTCTGCCCTCTCGCCGCGCCCTCCTCCTCCCCGACACCTCCTCGCCGCGCCCTCCTCCTTCCCGACGACTCCTCACCGTGCCCTCCTTCTCCCAGATGCCTCCTCGCCGCGCCCTCCTCCCCGACGGCTCCTCGCCGCGACCCTCCTTCCCGACGTGACCCTCCCCCCCAACGCCTCCTCGCAGCGACCCTCCTCCTCGACTCAGCTCTTCCGAAGACTCCTTGCCGCGACCCTCCTCCTCACCGCGACCCTCCTCCCGGACGCCTCCTCCCCGACGCCTCCTCCCCGACTCCTCTCTTCCGATTCCGAGGCAAGTTTTTATGTATGTAAGCATATGAATTATATAATATTCTTCCTAGTTCACGGAGTTGCAGAAATTTTCTCTAACCTTGGGAGGTGATGAGCATTCTATGTATCATCGGTTTGAGTATGGGTTGATAATTCCAAATAAAAAAAGTTGAGGGAGGATCCCCCTATCTCACCCATTAGGTATGACCGAAGTATCTTTTGTGAGACCCATTAATAATGAAAGAGAGTCTTGATTTGTAGATAAGTTATTGAATAAGCTTAATAAATATGGTTGAGAAACCAAAACTGTCAAGTACTTAAAAAGTGAAATCCTAGCTAAGAGTGTCAAAATCTTTAGAGATGTCAATATTTAAATCAATATTTCTAGGTTTGGATCTCCTCTATAATATATTCACACATTCAGAGTTAATATATAAATAATCTGTCACTTCCATGTATAAGCACCAACTAATACTTCTTCCATATTCAATTATCTAAGAGTTGAATGAGTTTTTCATGTTATTTTAAAACCATACATTGGAAATCGTAGCCATGTAGCTTCTCATATATTACAACCAATCACTAGTTGAAAACTCATGTAACATGAGTGGCCTTTTTTGGGAGATCATATTTCTTCTCTTCCTTGTCTAATTCTTATGCAAAGTTAGATGATTCTGTTGTTGCTGATGCATACATTGATCTCTTGACAATTTCATTATCCAATTCCTTGCTTGGTATGGATGCCAATGATCCTCCTAAAACATTGGCAACCATGAAATTTATTGGTTCCATATTTTCCAATGTAAGAACTAGCTTTCATAAAAAAAACATGATATATGTGCTTTTACATGGAGAAGAAAACTTCTATTTCATTTGAGCATTGTTACAGATAGCTGCCCGGAAGATGATAATGATGGTTTATCATTCATGCCAATGATCCAAATTTATGAATGGCTGGATGAGTTCTCGTGTCATCTATTTTCTTTACTTCTACACTTGGAACCATATAGTTTTATGTAAGTGTTTATGCCTTTTTTTTTCTGTCCCTATCTTCAATCATTCATGTATTATTCTAATATTTAGTTATGAATTGTCTAGTTATTAAGTAGTTTATGGTATTACAGAAGTTAAGGGCTACACTCTTCATCGGTTTTAGGAATGATCCTGATTGAGGATGGTCCCTATTATTTTTTCATGCTGAAAATCCTGCTTGGGAAGCTCTCTCAAAGTCTCTATAGTCAGGTATGTCCTGTAATTGAAGGTTGTTCAATCTAGTAGCTTCATGAATCCATTTTTCTTCATTTTTTAAGATGATTTAATCTTTGGAAAATTTGTATAATTACCTAAATCGTGTAAAATGTGTCCTTTTTTTCTGTCTACAGTTGACACACTGATCACATATATATAAGAAGTTGTTATATCTCATTTCTTTTCCCACTATTTTCTTATAGGTGGTTTCTTATGATAAGACCTGTTCTATCCACCACCATCGAAGACAATGAGTTCAAGATTTGGGTATGGTTTATTCCATTTTTATTCTTTCAGCCATCTATATTCAATATATGAGTAGTCATTCAATTTGACATTACCGTTTATCTGCTTATAGGGTGATTCTTCTGGTGCAAAATCCCAAACAACTGACTCAGGTACTATATCAATGTCATCATTGTACCTAACTGTATGTAATAACTTATTCCATCATGCTTTTTGTTTTATATACTCTGAATTCTTTATTCAAATTACAAAATTGTAAATGTGCTTTTCAAAATATTCTCTTAATGAAAAATGTAATTTTATCTTATGCAATTTAATTTCTCCATGCATCCAAATCTAACATATCATTATTTATACATTGAACATCAATTATTCTCTATACTTTAAAGGGAGTTATATGATTATTAGCTGCTTTATTGTATTTATTACTCAGCTCGATTGTATTATTATCACATGATCATCAGTAGTTGCATTTTTTTTGGTGCTCCAACTCTTGTGTATGTAGATTCATATCATAGTCTTTCAACTTTTCTACTATCGGGTATGTTATACC
Organism: Viscum album; assembly: GCA_963277665.1. NCBI lineage: Eukaryota > Viridiplantae > Streptophyta > Magnoliopsida > Santalales > Viscaceae > Viscum > Viscum album. Next base: position 983,321,296 of record OY728126.1, read on the forward strand.
TGAATCGTCTGATCATAGGGTGTCTACTTAGCGTACAATTTTATTGGACCATCCGATGATCCTCCATTGCATATTGTATTCTCACAGCGCATATTATTTCCTCTGATTGCAGTGTACTCCATCCGATGATCAATCCGATATTCTCACTCTGCCCATTCGTGTCATTGCACGACCCCTTCATTTGGTTGTTTTACATTAAAATTCTCATACTGTGTCTGGTTATCTTGAACCATTTCATCTATGATTATAACCTTCTGATAGTTACTGCATGCAGAAGTATTTCTAGATCGCCTCTATCCGAGCAATGGAGTCTTGGTTTATCCGAGCATCTCGGTCGGTGTATTTTTGTCTGAACATCCCCCCTGCCCGCAACACCCACCCTGCCGCCTTCGAATCAGCCCGCACCATCCCCCCAACACCTGCAACCAGCCCCTTTCAACCAGCATTCCAGCCTCCCCCCGCTCCCTTCGCTCCTGGTCTGAAGATGTTGCCCCGCGGATGTCGCTGGATTGGGCCAACACGCTGCGGTCACGCCGCGGTCACTCCGCGGTCACGCGGCGGTCACGCCGCGGTCAATCCGCGGTCACGCCACGGTCATGCCGCGGTCACGCCGCGGTCACGCCGCGGTCACGCTGTGATTTTGCCCTGCTCCAGCCACATCCAGCCCACACCAGCCCCCTTCCACCTTCATTTCAGCTCACTGTCACCAGCATTCCAGCCCGCAACAGCCCCCCCCACCACCTTCGAATCAGCCCGCACCATCCCCCCAACACCTGCAACCAGCCCCCTTCCACCCGCATTCCAGCCTCCTCCCACTCCCTTCGCTCCTGGCCGGAAGATGCTGCCCTGCGGATGTCGCTGGATCGGGCCAACACGCTGCGGTCACGCCGCGGTCATGCCGCGGTCACGCCGCGGTCACGCCGCGGTCACGCCGCGGTCACGCCGCGGTCACGCCGCGGTCACTCCGCGGTCACGCCGTGATTTTTCCCTGCTCCAGCCACATCCAGCCCACACCAGCCCCCTTCCACCTTCATTTCAGCCCGCTGCCACCAGCATTCCAGCCCGCAACAGCCCCCCCCCCCCCACCACCTTCGAATCAGCCCATACCATCCCTCTAACACCTGCAACCATCCCCCGTCCACCCGCATTCCAGCCTCCTCCCACTCCCTTCGCTCCTGGCCGAAAGATGCTGCCCTGCGGATGTCGCTGGATCGGGCCAACACGCCGCGGTCACGCCGCGGTCACTCCGCGGTCACGCCGTGATTTTTCCCTGCTCCAGCCACATCCAGCCCACACCATCCCCCTTCCACCTTCATTTCATCCCGCTGCCACCAGCATTCCAGCTCGCAACAGCCCCCCCACCACCTTCGAATCAACCCGCACCATCCCCCCAACACCTGCAACCAGCCCCCTTCCACCCTCATTCCAACCTCCTCCCACTCCCTTCGCTCCTGGTCGGAAGATGCTGCCCTGCGGATGTCGCTGGATCGGGCCAACACGCTGCGGTCACGCTGCGGTCACGCCGCGGTCACGCCGCGGTCACGCCACGGTCACACCGCGGTCACGCCGCAGTCACGCCGTGATTTGTCCCTGCTCCAGCCACATCCAGCCCACACCAGCCCCCTTCCACCTTCATTTCAGCCCGCTGCTATCGGCATTCCAGCCCGCAACAGCCCCACTGCCACCTTCGAATCTGCCCGCACCATCCCCCCAACACCTGCAACCAGCCCCCTTCCACCCGCATTCCAGCCTCCTCCCGCTCCCTTCGCTCCTGGCCGGAAGATGCTGCCCCGCGGATGTCGCTGGATCGGGCCAACACGCTGCGGTCACACCGCGGTCACGCCGCAGTCACGCCGCAGTTACGCCGTAGTCATGCTGTGATTTGGCCCTTCTCCAGCCACATCCAGCCCACACCAGCCCCCTTCCACCTTCATTTCAGCCCGCTGCCATCGGCATTCCAGCCCGCAACAGCCGCCTTGTCACTGGATCGGGTCAACACGCTGTGGTCACGCCACGGTCACGCTGCGGTCACGCCGCGGTCACGCTGTGGTATTAATATTTTTCCCTTTCAGAGCATCTTTCAACGAAGTATTAATAGAGGATGGCTTGCAGAATTTCTGTACAATTCTGCACTTATCAGTGGCATGGCCTATCATCCTGCAATGCTCATTGTACTTTGGTATGTTTTCTAATACAAAACATACCTCAATAAGATGATCATTTATATCAATATAAACACATTCCAGGGGGTGTAGAGGGCCAGGGGGAGGGGTGTCCGGCAGGGGGGTGTCCAGCAGGGGGGGAGGGGTGTCCAGGGGGTGTCCAGTGGGGCTGTCCAGTTGGGGCATGGGGGCTGTCCAGTGGGGTGTAGGGGGCAGGGTGCAGGGGGAAGGGGTGTCCAGCAGGGGGAGGGGTGTCCAGCAGGGGGAGGGGTGTCCAGCAGGGGGAGGGGCTGTCCAAGTAGGGGGGAGGGGTGTCCGGCAGGGTGGGGAGGGCTGTCCAGGGGGTGCAGGGGGTGTCCAGTGGGGCTGTCCAGTGGGGCTGTCCAGTTGGGGCATGGGGGCTGTCCAGTGGGGTGCAGGGGGGGCATGGGGGACTAAGGGGGGCATGGGGGGTGCAGGGGGGTGTTCAAGGGGGCTGTCCAGGGGGTTGCAAGGGGGTGCAAGCGGGCTGTCCAGGAACCTAAGCCCATGCAGGTTATGAATGTCTTTATAGAGAAAATGCAGTGCTGTCCAGATCTGGAAAATATCATAAAACATCCCACAGATACTTCACAGGCACCGGGTATAACTATTTCACCACCTATAGATAGTGAGCACGGTGCTATAAAATCTGGTTACTCTATTTCAAATCATAATTCCAATGTTTTGTTTAATGCAGTACTACATGAAATCTGATGATTTATGTTGATGACATGATTACAATTTGTAAGAACATGAGCCTCATAATTATTGTAAAATCACAAAATAATGGTAAGTTTGAAGTGAAAGACTTAGGCATAGCTAATAAAACCTTAGGCATTGAAATTGTTAGATATAGACCAAATAAATTTTCTTACTTATCTCAAAATGGTTAAATATTAAATATTAAAAATAGACACATGTTTGAATCTCTCAAATTTTCCAATGTACTCCTAGTAAAACACTTTAAATTTTCTTCAACACAAAAACCCATTGCTAATGATGATATTCAATTTAGGTGTAAAATCCATTATAATAATATTTTTGGTAGCATTATGTACTCTGATTTACATGGGACCTGATATTGCCTATGAAATCTACAGTCATAGAAGATTTATGACCACACCTGGTGCAGGTGGGCTGCGGGGGGGGGGGGGGTGGAGGTGGGCTGGGGGGTGGCAGGGGGGATGGGGGTAGCAGGTGGCTGGGGGGTGGCTGGTGCAGGGGTCTGGGGGTTGGGGGCTGGTGCAGGTGGGCTACGAGGGGTGGGGGGCTGGTGCAGGTGGGCTGGGGTTGCAGGGGGCTGGGGAGGGAGGACAGGTGCAGGTGGGCTGGGGTAGCAGGGGGCTGCGGGGGGGGGGGGCTGGTGCAGCTGGGGGCTGGTGCAGGTGGGCTGCGGGGGGGGGGGGGACCGGTGCTGGTGGGCTGGGGGGTGGCAGGGAGCTGGGGGGGTGGCTGGTGCGGGGGGCTGGGGTTGGGGGCTGGTGCAGGTGGGCTGCGAGGGGTGGGGGGCTGGTGCAAGTGGGCTGGGGTTGCAGGGGGGCTGGGGAGGGGGGACAGGTGCAGGTGGGCTGGGGTAGTGGGCTGGTGCAGCTAGGGGTTGGGGTTGGGGGCTGGTGCAGGAGGCTGCGGGGGGCGGGGGGGGGGGGGGGTGGAGGTGGGCTGGGGGGTGGCAGGGGGGCTGGGGTAGCAGGGGGGTGGGATTCTAGATTTGGGATAGTAGGGGGGTGTCTAGATAGGGGAGGGGGTGTCCAGATAGGGGGGGGTGTGTCCAGATAGGGGGGATGTCGCTGGACCGGGCCAACACGTTGTGGTCACGCTGCGGTCACGCCGCGGTCATGCCATGGTCACGCCACGGTCACGCCGCGGTCACGCCGCGGTCATGCTGCGGTCACGCCGTGATTTGGCCTTGCTCCAGGACGACACCCTGCGGCGGTTACTCCTCCTTAGAGAAACGTTGAATGGTTAGCTCTATAATTTTTCGTATTTCCTCATTCCTAAACTATATCTCCTCTCAGCGCTGCCTCTCATCCATCTTTCCACAAAACGTGCATAGCAGGTGGTACAAAGGCTCAATTCAACTGAAAAAATTGGTTTGGAATTGTCTGGCATATTTTATTGTACATGTATCACACAATATTTTTTTGGTAATTCTTCTTTTTCCTCATCCTCTTCACATGTTTTCCGAACCAGATCATCCTCATCCTCTGCACATGTCGTCTGAACCGGATCAGCCTGTTGTGATGGAAATTCAATGTATGCTTTTGGCTGTTTTAGATGAAATTCCTTCCATAATTCCCTCATCTCATGTAGCACTCATTGGAGGAGGATGATCACTGCCAAGTTGAGTTTTAAAGGCTGCAAACAATCTGTTTGATGCAATTCCAAAGAGGCTGTTCTATTCTGAGGGCCTATTTCATGCTGGAGTTCCCACATTTCCCCCACAAGCTGGCAAAGGGAGGTCTGTTTGGGCCTATGCAAACAGGGCTTGTTTTTTATGGACAAAGATGCAACTGGAGACCTGGTTTTCTTGAAGAGTTTCCATGAAGGGTCTTCACTGTAGAGGAGACTAGCTCTGGTCTTTATTTGGTAGTTGCTTCCATGATGGTTCCCACAACCGTTTGACTGAATTTCACACCAAACCAAGCCCTGCTAGTGACTCTTTTTCAATGCACTATAAAAATCCCATGGCCAACCCACCAAAATCAAACCAGCTATTCCAGGACCATTTCCACTCTCACTAAAAAATCCAAACTCAAGACCTTTTACAATTCCAATCTCCCACTTCAATTTAGCCACTATGAACTCCTTTCCAGTCCCCCACCATTTTTCAATCCACCTAGGCAACCCATCCACAACTTGACCACCAATCAGGCCTACCCACCTCTCAACTTCTAAGCCACCAACCCCACATTTTCCACCAGGCATCCCACTTTAAAACCATTCCAAACCTCACCCAATTCTAACCAATTAAACCAGACCCCTTAACATTTGAATCCCTCATCTAAATTCCTGTTCCAACTCACTTACGGGGGGAGGGCTATCCAGCAGGGGGGCGGGGCTGTCCAGCAGGGGGGGAGGGCTGTCCAGTAGGGGGGAGGGCTGTCCAGCAGGGGGAGGGGTGTCCAGCAGGGGGGAGGGTTGTCCAGCATGGACTTAACTGGTTTTTTGGCACCCAAAAATATTGAATGATATTGTCTCATGCATATTAACCGCTCTTAAAATTGATCAAAGGACCTTACATGCTGACTTGGATCTATTCGACAGAGTAATGGTTGAAATAAACCTTGACTCAAAACTTCCCAGCTCAATTAACTTCAATGCCAATGAATACAAAACTGAAGATATAGTGGAATATGAGCGAAAACCCCCATTTTGGGATCACTATAAAATCACAGGGCATACTATCTTCAACTGTAGGGTGATTAGGAAGCAGGTAATACAACCATCTGAGAATGAATGGAAGGAAATGAGGAGACCTAAAAAAGAAAAAGCCCCCATGATAGACATGCCTGAAATATCCAAAAAGAAATATGAAGTTTGGGTCGAAAAAACTCACACTTTGACTCACATAAGAGATAGTTCAGGAACCAAATGGGTGGATGAAGTGGAGGAAGAAAAAAACTCTATTAATGATCAAAACCTCTCAATTGAAATTACAAACCTTTTACTAGACACTATTAGAGTATCAACCGAGCAGTAAAAGATTTCTAGCTATCAACATGACCTAGAAAAACATAATCTCTAGCACCCAATCTTGGATGGAGGGATTTTTTCTACTAATGAACTGAAGAAACTAACCTGTACTCCTAGTACTTCAATCCACAATAATGATGTTTGCACTAAAGAAAATGATATTGCTGACACTCCATACTTAAGCGCCAAGCAGACCCATATTACTTCCACACCTAAATTAGGTATGCAAAAGGAAAATCAGGAAACCCCCTAGTCTTCTAGCTCCATGGTGAAACCTGCCTCCATAGACCTAGAAGCTCGAGCAGACATGAAAAAGATTCCAGCACCTGATTTATATGACAATTCAGTTTCAGTTCTCATACCCTAACATATGTAGGTTTTTAATGTTCCCCCAGAGCAGAAGTAGAATATCTCTCAGAACTCTATCGAACAACAATCTGCTCTAGATACTGTTATTCCAGGTACTTCTCCTCCTCTTTCTTATGCTACTAATAACTATTCCATTCTGTCTAAAAAACTGCGTTATGATCAAAATGAATCTTCCTCTGATTTTTTCTCTAAGAATTCTGCTTCTCTACACTGATGAAACCTGACCACTACTATCCCATCCCATATTGCTAAAACAATGCCTCTTTTATGAACAGTAGCCTGGTTTTAACTACAGGTGACTCCACAATGGGAAAGTAGCATGAGACCAAATCACATGTCCATAATCCTGGGTCTGGGGGGGGGGGGGGGGTCTGTCCTGGGGTGTCCAGAGTCTGGGGGGGGGGGGGCAGGACTGGCAGGGGTGTCCAGGGTCTGGGGGGGTCTTTCCTGGGGGGGGGTCTGTCCTGGGGTGTCCAGGGTCAGGGGGCAGGGGTGTCCAGCAGGGGGAGGGGTGTCCAGCAGGGGGAGGGGATGTCCAGGCAGGGGGAGGGGTGTCTAGCATGGGGGAGGGGTGTCCAGGGGGGTGGTCCAGGGGTGTCCAGGGTCTGGGGGGGGGGGGGTCTGTCCTGGGGTGTTCAGGGGCAGGGGGGCAGGGGTGTCCAGCAGGGGGAGGGGTGTCCAGCAGGGGGAGGGGCTGTCCAGGAAGGGGGAGGGGTGTCCAGCATGGGGGAGGGGTGTCCAGGGGGTGGTCCAGGGGTGTCCAGGGTCTGGGGGGGGGGGGTCTGTCCTGGGGTGGGGTCTGTCCTGGGGTGTCCAGGGTCAGGGGGCAGGGGGGCAGGGGGCAGGGGTGTCCAGCAGGGGGAGGGGTGTCCAGCAGGGGGAGGGGTGTCCAGCATGGGGGAGGGGTGTCCAGGGGGGTGGTCCAGGGGTGTCCAGGGTCTGGGGGGGGTCTGTCCTGGGGTGGGGTCTGTCCTGGGGTGTCCAGGGTCAGGGGGCAGGGGGGGCAGGGGGCAGGGGTGTCCAGCAGGGGGAGGGGTGTCCAGTAGGGGGATCTAATATAACTCTTGAAATCTCATTCATGTGATTCCAATGAGTTCTTCAACTGATGTAACAGTAGAAAGCATAAACCATTTAACAAAAAGAGATCTGACCCTCATTAAGGAAGGTCCAAGTGATAAGCTTGCAAGTCGGGTTTCATGTCCTCAAAGCACACAAAATTTAGAAAAGTTCTTGAACCGTCCCTACTGTTTTGTTTACATCCACATTGCCCAAAAACTAATTCCCAGCTCACCATAAGCCTGACAAGGATAAGATCTCTCTTTTATCCAGTTCCGATACCGCCATCACTAGCTGGTCCATTATGGACACTTAATGAGTAGGTTTTCACTGAAGTTAACCTTACACCCTATGCTACAACTCTATTCTGCTATGACAATAATGAGGAAATTTCATTTGGCCAACAGGGGGGGCTGTCCAGCAGGGGGGGCTGTCCAGCAGGGGGGGGGGGGGGGGGGCTGTCCAGCAGGGGGAGGGGGTCCAGGGGTTCCAGGGGGTGTCCCGGGGTTTAGGGGGTCCAGGTGGTGTCCAGGTGTGGTGTCTAAGGGTGTCCAGTGGGGGTCTAGGTGGTGGTGTCTAGGGGTGTCTAGTGGGTGGTGTCCAGGGGTGTCCAGTTGGGGCATGAGGGCTGTCCAGTGGGGTGCAGGGGGCAGGGGGCAAGGGTGTCCAGCAGGGGGAGGGGTGTCCAGCAGGGGGATGGGCTATCCAAGCAGGGGGGAGGGGTGTCCGGCAGGGTGGGGAGGGCTGTCCAGGGGGTGCAGGGGGTGTCCAGTGGGGCTGTCCAGTGGGGCTGTCCAGTTGGGGCATGGGGGCTGTCCAGTGGGGTGCAGGGGGGGCATGGGGGACTAAGGGGGTCATGGGGGGTGCAGGGGGGTGTTTTTTTTCATGTGGATTTGTGGCCTCACCAGATTGGTTGTTCCATTTTGAGGTACTGTAGTGTAAGGGTAGTGATAACTCCTATGACCCAAGTATCTTCAAAATCTTGATCATTTGTATTTCTCATCCTCTAAGATATTTCTATAGGTTTCCTCTGGTTAAAACCTTGATTTCCATTGCTGCTTTGCTTCATCAGAGCTCTTCCCATACCTATCTCTCCTTGAACTCATATCATTTCTTGTTTTATAGTGGAGATGACGTCCTTCCTTCAAGGAAGAAGTGAAGACCCTTCTTGGTGATAGTTGCAGAAATGAGAATATGAACTTTTGGATCCTGGTGCAGATGGGCTACGAGGGGGGGGGGGGGGGGGCTGGTGCAGGTGGGATGGGGGGTTGCAGGGGGCAGGGGGGACTGGCAGGGGGTGGCAGGGGGGACTAGCAGGGGCTGGGGGGGGGGCAGGGGGGGGACTGGCAGGGGGCAGGGGGTGGGCTGGCAGGGGGACAAGCAGGGGGGATGGCAGGGGGGGGGGGGGGGCTGGCAGGGGGCAGGGGGCAGGGGGACAAGCAGGGGAGTGGCAGGGGGGGACTAGCAGGGGGCAGGGGGCAGGGGGGGGGGGGACTAGCAAGGGGCAGGGGGCAGGGGGGGACAAGCAAGGGAGTGGCAGGGGGGACTAGTAGGGGGCAGGGGGGCTGGCAGGGGGGTGGCAGGGGGGTGGCAGGGGGGACTAGCAAGGGGCAGGGGGGGACTAGCAGGGGGCAGGGGGGCTGGCAGGGGGACAAGCAGGGGGACAAACAGGTGGGTGGCAGGGGGCGGGGGGGGGGGACTGGCAGGGGGGTGGCAGAGGGGGACTAGCAGGGGGTGTGGCAGGGGGCAGGGGGGACTGGAAGGGGGCAGGGGGGGGTGGCAGGGGGTAGGGGGGACTGGCAGGGGGTGTCTGCAAGGCAGTGGGGAGGAGGGCGGGGGGGGGGGGGGGGGGTCTTCAAGGCATAAGGGAGGGGTGCAGGAGGTGTTCAGGGGGGTGTCCAGGGGGTGTCCAGGGGGGTGTCCAGGGGGTGTCTAGGGGGGTGTCCAGGGGGTGTCCAGGGGGTGTCCAGGGGGGTGTCCAAGGGGTGTCAGGGGGGTGTCCAGGGGGGTTTCCAGGGGGGTGTCCAGGGGGTTGGGGGGGGGTATTTTTTTATGTATGTGCACACCCTATAGCCACGGTTTTAAACCGTGGATATTGGTTTATTACCACGGTTTTTAACCGTGGCTATAGACCTAACTCCACGGTTTCCAACCGTGGCTATAGATCATGTCCAGTGTCTAATATAGCCACGGTTGAAACCGTGGCATTAAGTATACAACCACGGTTTGGAACCATGGCTATAGGTCTGGGCCTATAGCCACGCCAAACTTAGCCACGGTTCCTCAAACTGTGGCTATAGCCCGAATTTCCAGTAGTGGGCATATGTTTTTTCTTTTGAGATTACATGTTATACTATCATTACTCATGAACATCAATTTTTGTTCTATTTTTTTAGTAATATATTTCTTCACTGTTCATATTTTCTCACGATCTAAACCTTGATAACAAGTTGATATGTTTCCCCTTAATGAGTATTTGATCTCATCACTTTCATATGTTTCTCTTCCATAGGTTTTGAAGATGAGTATAAATTATGAGAAGTCTAGAATGTAGTCTATTGTGGTTCGATTATGGAGAAATTGTTCACAAGTATCATAAAATAAGTTTCTTATATAGCTGATCCTCAAAGACACTAAACCATCCATTCATGGAATTATGTGTTTTTCTGAGATGTGATTTTTAAATTATTGAAATATATTTATGTTTAGTTGGTGAAATATATCTGGATATTGAATCTAGTTGTAAAATTATGTGTTTTTAGCACCAGATCATTGAGTGTGGGTTTGGGGATCCTCAATTGGTATCATAGCATGGTTTAATCATTTTAGAAGATTAGTTTAGTTTATTTTTGGAGAATAGTTTTTTAATTGCAATGAGTGAACTTTAGTTAAAACCCTAGGGATAATTCTTTGTGTAGGATATCATCTTAAAATTTTCGTAAAGTAGAGAATGTCTAATTTTCCTGGTAATGACATCCTTTTATGGATACTAAAAGTTGATTCAATATTTGTAACATATGTACTTAAGGATAGTAACAGTAAAAGAGGCATATTGGGTATTAAATCAATCATCACTTAGTGTTTGACATAGATGCCTGATTATACACCATGTTTGATGCTCCCAGATGGATATGCTTTAGTGATTCACATACTCTTTATGAAACATTATGTATGATTGAAATTTAATTTGAGTATACTACATAAAACTATTTAGGTTAGAAAACCTAATAGGAAAATGACCACGAATAACCTAGGTTAAATTAAGGGAGTGATAGGTTGATCCAATTATATCATAGTTAAACCAAAACAATTTTAGGGTGAAATTTTAAGGACCCGACCTTCAACATATTATATTCTAGAGATTTTAAACTAGAATTAACATTGTTATAATCCTGAGGATCTTTTCAATTTAAAGTTTTATAGAATTAGGACAAACTCTTATAAAGTAAACCCATACATTATAAGTGGACACTACTACACAATATCCATTATTTTCCATAAAAAAAATTCATCAAAATAAAACAAGAACTATTTTCATGTTAAATATTCACAATTTTTATCTTGATCTCATCTTTGTCCCTAATCTTCCTTAAACCCTATGAAAAAAGTTTAAAAAACTTGAGATGAGCACAAAAAGTTCAATAATGGACATAAAAAGAAGAAATCTGTTAGTCCAGTGAAAAACATGAAATCCCATGAAATATTTACCTCTATCTCAATGTTATTTGAGAAAAATGAAATTATTAATTTTCACATGAAAACACACACACACAAACACACTTTTAGCTCAAAGAAAATCATTAAAACCCATAGTAAGAAAAAGAAAACCCTTTTTGGAAATATAGAGCATCACATTCATAAAACCATTTCAAAACCCATTTAATTGGAATAAACATATGGATGACATCCAATATAATCATTACCTAATTCATTGGAGTGCTATCTGGGCCACCCCATCATATAATCTATAACGGGCTCACCCAACACAGCGCTATATGGGCCACCCCATCGTATAAGTTATAACGGGGTCACCTGACGCTGTCTGGGCCACCCCATCGTATAAGGTGTAATGGGATCACCCGATGCTATATGGATCACCCCATCACATAAATTATAATGGGATCACCTAACACTATCTGAGTCACCCTATCATATAAGTTATAATGGGCTCACTCGACACTTTCTAGGCCACCCCATAGTATAGGCTGCAACGACCTCACCCGATGTTATCTGGGCCACCCCATCGTATAAGCTATAACAGGATCACTTGATACTTTCTTGGTGCACCCATTTCTCATGTATAATATCCAAGTACCATATTATGAATAAAACATTTTTATGCTTGCACTTTTTCATAATAAAATATTTGTAAAATTCAAATCTCATTTGGATATCAAAATACCCTTTTCAAATATCATATCATTAAAGTGAGAGTTAAAAAAATGAATCAATTATGTGTATCATATGAAAATAAACATAAATTTTTTTTTAAATAAAACATAATATAATTCAAAAGTCATTTCATACATACTTTTAGCATGACATAAACAATTAAGTAGAATTTTATCGTAAAGAATGGAAATTGAGTTAATAATTTCCTTTTCCACTTTGTAATATGTTGAATTATATGCCTCGTGAATGATTAACATTTAAAAAACTTTAAATATCATGTTAATAAAGAAATTTATTACATAATATTTAAATTTGGAATGATATACACCTTATTAAATAATATAGGTGCATAACATCAAGATATGCATCAACAAAAGGAAATTGAGACAAAGTTCCTTACAAAATTTTGGCAGTATAACGATAACACTTAAAGATTCATAAAATGGTTTAATGATATCCAAAAGGTGTCTCTCATAATTTTAACATAAAAAGTAAAGTAATAGCGATGTGTAAAATCATATCCCACCAATAGTAATTAAAAATCAAACACATAAAATAAAGGATCATGAATGTAAATGAAGAGAGCGGGGTAGAGGGGTCCCTTACCTTGTGTTCGAAAGAGTTCTATCCTTGATCTTAATGTCCAGGGTAATAAAAATAGATTCATTAATTATGTAATTCAGAAACTTTTTCAAATATATTTTATTTATTATAATTTTATTAAGTTCATTTATGGCTATTTTATGAGTTATAAAGATCAATTTCATCATTCTGGGAGGGTTCATTTCAATGTTTCATGGTCGGTTCACTTGAGTATAGTTATGGATGTTCTTGTAAAACAAGAATAAAACTCTAGAAGTGGAATGAAGTGGTATTAATGAAATTAAAAAAGTATAAATTTCCTCATATATCTTTTTTATTTATTATTTTAGGATGATTCATTTGATAAAAATGTTAATGATAAATGGTTAGTTTACTTTGGCGATTTTTCTGACCATCACTAACTAGTTTCAGTTTATTTAATATCATGTATATATATTAGTTATTGAACATGAAATAATTTATAATATAAAAATTAAAATATTATTTAACCAGAATAATTTTTTATGGCCATAATTGAAGGCGTTAATGGAAAATGAAAACTCATTATCCACAGAGACAGTTAACTATCCTAATTTGGATAATGGTTTCGTTTCTTTGAATAAGAGGAGATAATAAAAGGGATGAATATAAGATATTAAATTAGAAATATAAAATTCAAGTATATACATGATAAATTATTTATTATTATTTGATGGATGAAGAAGGCGAGGACATGGTAGAGGAAGAAAAGAAATTAAGAGAGGTGGTTTGAGAAAGTTACCTCTTGAATATCACCTCTTTGAATGATACCTTAAGGATCTTGGAATTGGTATTTTAGAGAGACCATAAGAAAATGTATGTTTGAAGAGAGGGGTGTAGAGAGTTTTATAGATATTTTAAGAGCTTAAATTATTTTTAGGAGAAAGTTTTTGGTGAGGAGTGGTATTTATACTTGAGGAGGGGTGGTTTTAAGTGATTAAATAATGATTATTTTATATTTAAATCCAACCACATTTGGGTGGAATTAATTCCAAATAACTAGATTTATAATTAATGTTATAAAAGATATTTAAGGTCTATAAACACATCATACACCCATTTAATGTTGTATTTTTTAGTTATTTTAAGCATTTACCTTTTAACTTTAACACATTTCATTATTTTACATATACTGCAAAAAAAGTCTTTTTTCACTATAGTAACTTTTTTATGCCTAAAAATTAAAATGACCCTACTACCCAATTCATAACTTATTATAAAAAATATTGAATCTATTTTACAAAATTCAATTCATATAATTGGAAAAATTAAATTTAAAAAAACCATAGACGTGATGAAAGAGGGGTTTCAAGAAGTGTATTTTTCAAGCAAAAGATGAATTTATATTAACTATATGAATAATAATAATAATAATTTTATGAAATTCAATTAATATTTAATGATTTATAATATATAAATTTAATTTAAAAAATTATTCATTACAGATTATTTTAATTAATTAAGAAGGAGAAACATTATGTACTTTAAAATATTTTTGAGAAAAATCCAGTTTTAAACTCAAATATAAACTTATTCTAAAATAAAATATAAAGTAGATTCAAAAGAATTTAAATGGATTAAATATAACTAAATAATACTTATGTTATATGAAATAAAATTCAAAACATAATGTAACTTTAAAATTGTTTAATTTATTGAAAAAATAACATTTTTACAAAAATTAGTATTTTTCACTATTCACTGAAAATGCAATATTTTCTAAAAATTACCAAAATTTCACCAAAATTAAAACATGATATTATTATTTTAAAAATGAACTTAATTATATGAAATTAATTTTCTAAAATTTCTAAAAATTAATTATAATATTCACTCATAAAATGCAAGAAAAACAATCTTTTGAATAAAATCTATTTTTGAAGAATAAAACGTATGACGCCCCGACCCCGGTAGCCCGGTGTCGGTGCTTCGGTTATGGTGTGCAATTTATTTCTCACCAAATGAAACAAATAAGTCGCACATCATAACCCATCAGGAGGAACTTTCTGGTTTAGATCCTGGAGAATCAGAGACAACAACTTTGCTTCTTTACTTTCTGAGCTAGGAACAAACATCCAAGTCTAGGAAAGGCTCTATCAACCTGTAAAAATTTAACATAAAACATAGGGTGAGCATTGAAATACCCAGTAAGGGGTTTTTGAAAATACTTAAATACAGCTTTTGAAAACTATGTTGAAAAAGAATACTTTTCCATACTTAGAAAGTTTTAAAAGAAAAACTTCAAGACTAAACAAAGGTTGATATATCAGAGTTAAAGTACTTCATACGTATGCACTAAAACACCTAGCGTCAACTCACTTAGTAAAAAAGATAAGCATAATAATAAAAAGGCATGGGTTGCATGAAGTAAAGTGTCCATAAACAAGAAAGGTGTGCATGAACAACAAGGGGTAAACATTATCAGAGTCGTGCACAAGTGCATTATCTAAAAAAAAACACATCATGACATGATAAATGTAATGCAACATTTGTAATAAAAATCCTGAGAAGAAACTGGACATGCATCAACATTTCCATATCATATGTCTTGTATATTTTCTTTAAATCTGATACTCATAGGTAAGGTTCTTTAACCAAGGTTATTCCTCTAATCGGAATAATCACTAGGTTGGTCATAATCAAAGAAATGTATGCTGGAGGACTCATGATCTCTGTGTCAAGGCCTTGTGCCATGACCTAAGGGTAAAAACCCAACCTGATTGTCTCGAGAACTATAGATGAATCGAGGAGCTTACTTTTACCGGTCTCCAACCCGGAGGGCTTACTTTAACCAATCCCCAACCTGGAGGGTTTTCTTCTTACCAGACCCCATTCCGGGTAGTCCCATACATTTCTCACATGTTGATAAGGTCAAATATTCAAGGTGTCCCATACCACTTTGAATATTAAATTTTCATTTCATATTACCCAAGGTGTCCCATACCACTTTGGGTAATTAGTTATTAGTTCCTCTTCACGTTGAGTCATATGCATGAATAATATTAATAAGGTAACAATTACATAACTGGTTTACAAATACATGATATGACAGATAAACATGGAAATATGGAATAAAAGAAGGCATGGCTAAGCAAGCATACTATGTGTGTAGAACAATTATTTAAGCACATAAAATGATGAATGTGAGAGACTTGCTCCCAAGGGTTATTGAATGATGAGTTTCTAAAATTCCAGTGCATAGAAAAGAACTACTTGGCATTAACTATTGTACTTCACAGGTCACAGTACTTGCAACAAATCTCCATCCACTAATAATTCCTACGGCATGCTTGGTATAAAAATAATAAACACTTGCAATCTTTAAAATTCCGACACTTGGAAATAAACCACTTTAAAAATAATACCTTTCATTAATTATTATTCTTCACTGGTCATAGAATTTGCTGTTACACTCTGCTCGCTAAAAATCATTGCATCGAGTTCGGTATAAAAATAATAGAAGATTTCAACATATTAACATAACCCTTAAACCTCTATCCTTTTAAAATGAGATTAAAACAGGCATAAGCATATCCTTAAAAAAAACACACATGTCAGTTCAAGGGCGACATTAAACAAGTTCATTGGTGTATACTTAGACCCAAAAATATAAAACAGCATAGGCAAGCGCTAAAATCCTACATGCATAGAAATATTAAGAACCATTTCTTGAAACTAGGGTTTTCAGATATTAATTGTAAAAACACACACATAGATAAGGATATATATATATTCACAAATTATATATATAGGTTTCCTCAGAAATTGAACATGGTACACTTAGAATCTTAATACCACTAACTACTGGTTAGTTTGAAATTCAAAACCTCATGGGGGTTTAAATGTTCATGTAACTATAAATACAATATATATAAAAACTTTGTTTTTAACTATAACATAAATGTACTTAAACCAAAGTCCAAGTTCGCATAAAAAATATCTTTCAAAGATAAGTGTTCATTTCATAAAAATCAAAACCAATTTCCATTCCAATACATAACCTTATATAAATATATAGTTATATATATATGCAGCTTTCATAAAATCATATATGCTAGAATTTGACTTAGAAATACCCTTTCAAAAGTATAATTCTTAGTGAAAAAATATTGAATAGTCTTCGGTACCCTAAAGATAATTGGGTTTGAGTTATGTATATACATATGTATATATTTATATATATATATATATTCAAAACCATAAAAACACTATACACTTGAGTTTTAGGTTTGTAAAAATAGGATCATTAAAACAAACTTAAAAGTGTTATCCCTTTTATATCATGAAGGAAACACCCCTTGAAAATTGTTCAAAACCGAAGAGTATGTGTTGTATATACATATATATATATTGTATATATTGTGGGTATAATAGTATAGGTTTCCATAAAACATGAAAACACCCTTAGAGTAGAGTGCTATTCTTAAACCGTGGGGTTTGCATGTTTAATATGTGCGTATAACAATATTTTGGTTATGTATATACTTATATATACATATATATATACCGAGTATATATAGTGTTTTACCTCAAACCGAAAAAACACCAACACACCCTTACCGCTCAAGGGAGGAGCTCGCCGGAGGGAGGCTTGCTGGGTGGCCGGTGAACCAGGAGGAGCTTTGGTGGCTGGTGGCGAGGCGACGGAGAGGCGGCGGCGAGGCTGGTGTCGCGGTGGCGTGGGTTGGCTCTGGAGGTCCTGCTTTCACTGGGGTTTCTCAGTTCTTAAAGGGAGAAGATCCGGGAGAGGTTAGGCCGAGCCTACGGAGTTGGGTGCGCGAGGTCAACGTGAGCAGTGGAGGGGTGGCGTCTCAGGCAAACCAACAGCTGGTTCGCGGGACCCTGGCGCGAGGTAGAAGAAGACAACGTGAAGGCTGAGAAACGAAAAAAAAACGACGGTCGGGATCCGACATCGCGAGATCGGACGGTCGAAGAGAAATGAGAGTTTTAAAACACATCAGCGGCCGTGATCTGCTATAGTGAGATCGGACGGAGGACGATTGCGCGGCCAGCATCAGCTTCGCCGAACAGGTACAGTTCGTTGTTTTTTTTTTAAAGAAAGTTTACTTTTAAAGAAGAAAAAAGTATATATAACATTAAAATTGAATTTTACACAATTTTAACAAATATTTTTAACTTAGAGATTCAAAATCTAAAAATCCCATTTTAGATTATGTAAAATACCTTACCATTTGATATAAATCTTATAAATTTTATAATTAACATACTAAACATTTATTAAGAACTTATATCTTTAGAAATGAAAAATCCAATTTATAACATGCTTAACTTGTTGATTTATAAAATTACATTTAAAAGACCCATAGTTTTTCTCAAATTTAAAACACATAGTTTTTGAGACCCTAAAAGATACATTTTTTTCAATTATTGCCGATACCCCGTTCGACACATTTTAAAATACCACGTTTTCCACCATATCTGGATCAAAATAGATTCATTTGCAAGAATAATATTTTATTTTAATACTTGAAGATATAATTCTAATATTTTTTACTTATTAAAATATTGAAATACCATGATATTATAAAAGCATTATAAAGACAAATTTTTTTTTATAAAATGGTGCACTTTATCCATTGGAACCCAACGGTCCAAAAAAAAAACGGTCATATTCCTTTTAGAGGTCCATTATAAAAGCAAGGGGTAGGTTTTATATTTTCAAAACACCGGACCCTTGGCGGATGGCTCTTCTCATACCTCTGGTGCTGAGTGCGTGCGCGGTGATTCTGGCTGTTATACTTTTCACACTGATGGACCCTGAAGACGACGACTATCCGATTGCCCGTGTTGTGGTTTTTTGTAGTCTTGCTGTGGCCGTGTTAGGTCTTGTGCAGGGTACTTTCAATTAGATGGGTCTTGTTGTAATGTATCTTTTAAATATATAACAGTTTATCGTATTCTTCATGTTTGATTTCTACCCGAATTCTTTATCAGCACACAAACCATAAAAAGGAATAAACAAGAGACATCATTAACAAGCACAACATTGCTTACTTGAACCAGTTTATAAAACCTGGGGCGTTACATTATCCCCCTCTTAAAAGAATTGCGTCCCCGCAATTCGATCGGCGTACAAACACTGACTTACTCACACAGCCTCTCTGTCACCCTTGGTGATGTCCCTCTACCTCCAAGGCCCATGGAAGAAGTTACTATTCAACTCAATCCCCAGGGCTGAACAGAGCTTGTGGGTCTCCTCTTCCCAAATACATTTTTGGCAAAGTGGATCGTGGTTGAAGCCAAGCTCCCGCTTGATGCAGGTGGTTTTCCAGAGATGTGAACGAGTGACATCAAGCTTCGCGACATCCTCTTGGATTTGGTTCCTAAAGATCTCTCGAACCATTTCATAATTGAAGGATTCTAGGAAAGATCCAAAATCACAGAGCTCCCCAAGCATGCTGAAGCACAAGATTTGGTACATAAAGACTGCGCGGAAGTCCAACTGCTTTGCAGCTTCTCCAAATGCCGGGAAGGCCAACCATTTATTATTCATGGTGAAACACAAGAAAAGTCCCTCATAGTACTTTCCTTTCTTTTTATAATTCTCAAACAGCGCACTAGCCATTAGGTTATACACAACTTCTGACCCTCGGAAGATTCGAAGGACATTCGAGCTTTTCGATATTTCATAGAGGATTTTGCACGTGAGTCGTAAGTTAACAAAAGGTTGGTAACATGTTGAGCATGATTTTGCTACAATAGTCTCTATGATTTCTGTAGGGAGAGTCAAGAGTCTAGGCGTGGTTCACTGTCTTGCCATCTGAAAAGTTTAAGAACAAACCCTACTTAGTAAAACATTATTAATGTTTTTGTGTTGTCCTAATTTTCCAAGGTTTCCTAAACCATTCCTCTGATACCAACTATGACGCCCCGACCCCGGTAGCCCGGTGTCGGTGCTTCGGTTATGGTGTGCAATTTATTTCGCACCAAATGAAACAAATAAGTCGCACATCATAACCCATCAGAAGGAACTTTCTGGTTTAGATCATGGAGAATCAGAGACAACAGCTTTGCTTCTTTACTTTCTGAGCTAGGAACAAACATCCAAGTCTAGGAAAGGCTCTATCAACCTGTAAAAATTTAACATAAAACATAGGGTGAGAATTGAAATACTCAGTAAGGGGTTTTTGAAAATACTTAAATACAGCTTTTGAAAACTACGTTGAAAAAGAATACTTTTCCATACTTAGAAAGTTTTAAAAGAAAAACTTCAAGACTAAACAAAGGTTGATATATCAGAGTTAAAGTACTTCATACGTATGCACTAAAACACCTAGCGTCAACTCACTTAGTAAAAAAGATAAGCATAATAATAAAAAGGCATGGGTTGCATGAAGTAAAGTGTCCATAAACAAGAAAGGTGTGCATGAACAACAAGGGGTAAACATTATCAGAGTCGCGCACAAGTGCATTATCTAAAAAAAAACACATCATGACATGATAAATGTAATGCAACATTTGTAATAAAAATCCTGAGAAGAAACTGGACATGCATCAACATTTCCATATCATATGTCTTGTATATTTTCTTTAAATCTGATACTCATAGGTAAGGTTCTTTAACCAAGGTTATTCCTCTAATCGGAATAATCACTAGGTTGGTCATAATCAAAGAAATGTATGCTGGAGGACTCATGATCTCTGTGTCAAGGCCTTGTGCCATGACCTAAGGGTAAAAACCCAACCTGACTGTCTCGAGAACTATCGATGCATCGAGGAGCTTACTTTTACCGGTCTCCAACCCGGAGGGCTTACTTTAACCAATCCCCAACCTGGAGGGTTTTCTTCTTACCGGACCCCATTCCTGGTAGTCCCATACATTTCTCACATGTTGATAAGGTCAAATATTCAAGGTGTCCCATACCACTTTGAATATTAAATTTTCATTTCATATTACCCAAGGTGTCCCATACCACTTTGGGTAATTAGTTCTTAGTTCCTCTTCACGTTGAGTCATATGCATGAATAATATTAATAAGGTAACAATTACATAACTGGTTTACAAATACATGATATGATAGATAAACATGGAAATATGGAATAAAAGAAGGCATGGCTAAGCAAGCATACTATGTGTGTAGAACAATTATTTAAGCACATAAAATGATGAATGTGAGAGACTTGATCCCAAGGGTTATTGAATGATGAGTTTCTAAAATTCCAGTGCATGGAAAAGAACTACTTGGCATTAACTATTGTACTTCACAGGTCACAGTACTTGCAACAAATCTCCATCCACTAATAATTCCTACGGCATGCTTGGTATAAAAATAATAAACACTTGCAATCTTTAAAATTCCGACACTTGGAAATAAACCACTTTAAAAATAATACCTTTCATTAATTATTATTCTTCACTGGTCATAGAATTTGCTGTTACACTATGCTCGCTAAAAATCATTGCAGCGAGTTCGGTATAAAAATAATAGAAGATTTCAACATATTAACATAACCCTTAAACCTCTATCCTTTTAAAATGAGATTAAAACAGGCATAAGCATATCCTTAAAAAAAAACACACATGTCAGTTCAAGGGCGACATTAAACAAGTTCATTGGTGTATACTTAGACCCAAAAATATAAAACAGCATAGGCAAGCGCTAAAATCCTACATGCATAGAAATATTAAGAACCATTTCTTGAAACTAGGGTTTTCAGATATTAATCGTAAAAACACACACATAGATAAGGATATATATATATTCACAAATTATATATATAGGTTTACTCAGAAATTGAACATGGTACACTTAGAATCTTAATACCACTAACTACTGGTTAGTTTGAAATTCAAAACCTCATGGGGGTTTAAATGTTCATGTAACTATAAATTCAATATATATAAAAAATTTGTTTTTAACTATAACATAAATGTACTTAAACCAAAGTCCAAGTTCGCATAAAAAATATCTTTCAAAGATAAGTGTTCATTTCATAAAAATCAAAACCAATTTCCATTCCAATACATAACCTTATATAAATATATAGTTATATATATATGCAGCTTTCATAAAATCATATATGCTAGAATTTGACTTAGAAATACCCTTTCAAAAGTATAATTCTTAGTGAAAAGATATTGAATTGTCTTCGGTACCCTAAAGATAATTGGGTTTGAGTTATGTATATACATATGTATATATATATATATATATATATATTCAAAACCATAAAAACACTATACACTTGAGTTTTAGGTTTGTAAAAATAGGATCATTAAAACAAACTTAAAAGTGTTATCCCTTTTATATCATGAAGGAAACACCCCTTGAAAATTGTTCAAAACCGAAGAGTATGTGTTGTATATACATATATATATATTGTATATATTGTGGGTATAATAGTATAGGTTTCCATAAAACATGAAAACACCCTTAGAGTAGAGTGCTATTCTTAAACCGTGGGGTTTGCATGTTTAATATGTGCGTATAACAATATTTTGGTTATGTATATACTTATATATACATATATATATACCGAGTATATATAGTGTTTTACCTCAAACTGAAAAAACACCAACACACCCTTACCGCTCAAGGGAGGAGCTCGCCGGAGGGAGGCTTGCTGGGTGGCCGGTGAACCAGGAGGAGCTTTGGTGGCTGGTGGCGAGGCGACGGAGAGGCGGCGGCGAGGCTGGTGTCGCGGTGGCGTGGGTTGGCTCTGGAGGTCCTGCTTTCACTGGGGTTTCTCAGTTCTTAAAGGGAGAAGATCCGGGAGAGGTTAGGCCGAGCCTACGGAGTTGGGTGCGCGAGGTCAACATGAGCAGTGGAGGGGTGGCGTCTCGGGCAAACCAACAGCTGGTTCGCGGGACCCTGGCGCGAGGTAGAATAAGACAACGTGAAGGCTGAGAAACGAAAAAAAAACGACGGTCGGGATCCGACATCGCGAGATCGGACGGTCGAAGAGAAATGAGAGTTTTAAAACACATCAGCGGCCGTGATCTGCTATAGTGAGATCGAACGGAGGACGATTGCGCGGCCAGCATCAGCTTCGCCGAACAGGTACAGTTCGTTGTTTTTTTAAAGAAAGTTTACTTTTAAAGAAGAAAAAAGTATATATAACATTAAAATTGAATTTTACACAATTTTAACAAATATTTTTAACTTAGAGATTCAAAATCTAAAAATCCCATTTTAGATTATGTAAAATACCTTACCATTTGATATAAATCTTATAAATTTTATAATTAACATACTAAACATTTATTAAGAACTTATATCTTTAGAAATGAAAAATCCAATTTATAACATGCTTAACTTGTTGATTTATAAAATTACATTTAAAAGACCCATAGTTTTTCTCAAATTTAAAACACATAGTTTTTGAGACCCGAAAAGATACATTTTTTTCAATTATTGCCGATACCCCGTTCGACACATTTTAAAATACCACGTTTTCCACCATATCTGGATCAAAATAGATTCATTTGCAAGAATAATATTTTATTTTAATACTTGAAGATATAATTCTAATATTTTTTACTTATTAAAATATTGAAATACCATGATATTATAAAAGCATTATAAAGACAAAAAAAATTTATAAAATGGTGCACTTTATCCATTGGAACCCAACAGTCCAAAAAAAAAACGGTCATATTCCTTTTAGAGGTCCATTATAAAAGCAAGGGGTAGGTTTTATATTTTCAAAACACCGGACCCTTGGCGGATGGCTCTTCTCATACCTCTGGTGCTGAGTGCGTGCGCGGTGATTCTGGCGGTTATACTTTTCACACTGATGGACCCTGAAGACGATGACTATCCGATTGCCCGTGTTGTGGTTCTTTGTAGTCTTGCTGTGGCCGTGTTAGGTCTTGTGCAGGGTACTTTCAATTAGATGGGTCTTGTTGTAATGTATCTTTTAAATATATAACAGTTTATCGTATTCTTCATGTTTGATTTCTACCCGAATTCTTTATCAGCACACAAACCATAAAAAGGAATAAACAAGAGACATCATTAACAAGCACAACATTGCTTACTTGAACCAGTTTATAAAACCTGGGGCGTTACAAAATGACTTTTCTAAAAATTTGAGTGATTATTTAAAAAAATTAATTAATACTTGAGAGAGAAGAATGAAATTGAATCAGAATGTGGAATGGAATTGGAAAGCATTGAAGAAAGGAAGCTCAACGACTCTTGGATTAATGAAAATTTAAAAACACTAATAATTTGGGCTTAAAAGGGGGAAAGGGCGAAATAGTTCATAGGGAGTCGAAAGGGAGAGGAAAATATTATTTGGAAGTGTCTCAAATACTATGCCACTCTGCTGCTTATATAGGAAAAAATCATCATGATGTGTACCTAAAGTACACGTCATGTGGCCTCGATCTGTGTCATTTTTCATAGATTTTGCATCTCCAGTGTGGCATGCATTTATTTCTCGAATTTAAGAGGCTTGAATAGGTACACATCATGTCATGGGTGTTCAGGATGTGTACCCCACATCCAACTATATTTTTCATAGGATCCTCACATATTTTTCCCTAACTGGTTTGACTGGTATCATGATGAATCTTGGGTGTACACGACATGTAGTGGATTTTTACTTCAAACTTCCTGGAACGGCTAAGGCTTGGATTCATGACTTGGGGTAGGCTATGATCTTTGGGTACATGATGTGTACCGGTGAATCACAACATGTACTTGTCAATTTTTTCACTTTTTCTGCATATCCTCCTTGGAATCCTATAAAGATTTTATTCTTGGAAAATTAGACACATAACACGTGTATTATAAAGTAATTTAATGAAAAAATATAAACAATTTTACAGAAAAATGTATATATAAATTAAGCTTATCAAATCTCCCCACACTTGAACTATTACTTGTCCACAAGTAAGAATGTCTCAACAAATATTTCACAAAGGATAAACAATTTTTAAAACAAGAAACATTCATTATGTCCATGCAATTAAAATTATGTGTAAGTAGAGAAAAGTCAATTTTCAGAATTAAACCTATATAGAAAACTAGTCACGCCTTTTAATCCATATTTCCAAAACAAATTATATTCTTTTAATTACAACCTTTTAACTATTCCACAAGTTATATTCCCAATTGTAATTTACCTCACCATGATTTTCTCTCATCACTCAGGGTAAAAATGTAGGTAAAGGTATGCTCATACCCTGAGTACATGTTCTTAACCATAGGCTTGCACTTGTTCTATCATCTCCACTTTGTAAAGAAAAGTATAAAATTAATCTTGAGGGCTTTAACAATAAGTTTCTGATGAATCTGAGGCTGTAAATAAGTAGATAAAATGTGGAAATCAGGCTCAAAAGGAGGGTAATATCTAAAGTAAAATGCATAGGTATAATAGAAAGTGTGATAAAGTTCCTCTATATGGTGAATCAAACCTCTACTTTAGTAGCTCAGGTTGGATCCATATGTAAAGCAAGTATATATACAAGAGTGATTCTATTCCTTTCCTTTTTCTTTTTCTTTTTCATTTTTATTTTTTGAAATTCATGCTTAGGGTAGATCTCACATCCATCACCTAACCACATATGATCCTTTGAGGGATTTATCGGTATGTAAAATGGTGATTTTTGACCTTCTTAGTTCACAACCCATATCAACTTTTCTTTTCTCTTTATATTTTTTAAAGGAACAAAATAAGAAAGAAATGAAACAAAAAGTGATATGGATCAAAACCAAGTAGTTAGGTGAGTGCACCGTACATCTCTGAAAAGTAGAAGCAACCCATTCCATATGAATACCTCCCCCACACTTTTTCAAAGGTATCCTTATGCATTATACAAGGAGAAGGGTAGTAAAGGAAAAGAGATTGAAATAGATTCATCCTAATAGGTCATTCATGAAAATTATGGGATACACGAAGTATAGATATCAGGTGGATCTCAAGGAAAGTGGATATCAAAGAGTGCCTCAATCATTTTAAATTCATACTTATTTAGTCATCACTTTGATAAGATCTCAGTGCAAGTTCTAGTCAGTTTACATGACCTAGGTATCTCTCAAGAAATACACTCAGACAATAATATGCAATTGAAGGTTTAGATTCCTTTTGGGTAATGAAAATTAAATAAAAACCAGCAATCACAAGGGTATAAGTCTCAAGTAGTGAGTCAATTAAACATAATTTAAAAAATTTTGAATTTGAATTAATTTTCTAAACTCAACAATCATTCTTAAATTCTAAAAAATAATGAAACATCATCTCTTTAACACTTTTCCACTTAACTTTTTCTTTAATTAGAAGGGAATAATGATTTTAAAGTTTAAATCATGCTTATAATTTTGGAAAATGTATCATAGACAAGTGAGAATAAATAGAAATTCAAGTGTATCAAAAGTGAAATTGTGAGAACCCCCCACACTTAAGAAGAGACAGTTTTACCCCTATTAATAAAATGAAAGTGGGAGGTTATTCAAAGAAATTTTCAAATGAATTGAATTGGAATAATTGACAGAATTGAAATAAGAGGGAATTAAGAGCTCCTTGGTAAAGGTGGTATTCCATGGGATTTTTTTTGAAGCTGTCATAGCACTCAATTAGATACACCTGCAAAATGGTTAGAAAATAAATCCTACACTTGGTAACAAACATTAGTCCATAGGTATAAGCATTTTTGAATAGCAGATAAAAAGGGAAGGGCACATAGTGAGAAACAGTGATACTCATTTTATTCAAATTGTGAAAATTTTACAATGAAGCTCAATGAAAGACGCAGAATAAAAAAATGTAAATAAAATGAAAAATACATGGAAACAACAAATCAACTAAAAATAACAAGAAATATGGGTTACCTCCCATAAAGCGCTAATAAAATGTTGTTAGCCAGACGGGTGGACCGATATTTTATTCATTGAGTCCACCGGATCAATTTCTCCTTAGCCTCTTACAACTACTAGAGGTGGTATCTTTAAGTTCCCATGGTCTCTTTGGTGGATTAATCACTTCCAGAATAGCCATGTGAGCATGGATAAGGTGAGGTAAGGATGGAATCATAGGTCACAGAGGCTGCTGGTGGTGGTGAATTTTGATTGATAGCTTGTGAAGTTGTCGGGAAACGTTGATGAATTGCTCAAGTGCCCATTATTCTAAGACCATTTTTGGGACTGGACTATCGAGAACAACTGAAGATTCTGAGGAGTAATAAATTTCTATGAATATGAAAATATAAAATAAATGATAAGTAAAACAAAAGGATGTGATAAAGAAATCCCATGTATATAAACATAACGAAAGTCTATACAAAATGGGTGCACCAAAATGATAGAAACAGCAGCCAGCCCGAATACATAAAAAGACCCAAAAATCTCAAATGGTAAACAAAAGACAGATCAAGGGTCCTAAGAAAAACCCCCCTCTAGTGTTATCCCACTTCCTAGAGTCAATATGAACTGGACAACCATATCAGTGTAAGTATTAGCAACAGTAGAGGCTGGAGGGGTGGCTACTGTGGATAGTGGGGTGGTGGTGAGAGGTATCTGGGATGTGGTGGGTGGTGGTGAGGTATCGATCCATACGAATGCCATGGTTCTGGAAGCTGTATCAATAAGGGTCACCTTAGGGATGTTCTTAGTAGTGACCCCCTTGCCCCTTCAGGCCTGCTTCGCTAGAAAATCCTACTGGGTGGTAGAGTCAGTGAGATCGGGAGGAAGGTCCAGCTAGATGGAAGGGGGTGGGGGAATAGTAAATGATGATGGGTCAACTATGGTGGGAGGTGGTGAAGGGGTAAATGTAGTGGGTTTAGTGAATGTGAGATGGAGGTGGGTTGATATCTGGCATATATTTTCTAAAATGCACTCAATATCATCCAGGAGCTATGTTGGGGTGTTAAAGGATTGTGGTGGTACAGTCAATGGGGTGGTGGATGAGGTGGTGGTGGGTATGGATGGAGTAGGTGTGTCTATATGATGAGGATGGGGTGGTGGGTTTGCTACCTTTTCTCCTGTGTGCTCCTATAGAGCAGCCTCTTGGATGCCTGGTGCCCAAAAATACATGTCATCCTCTCTCACAAGCATCTTCATCTTGTGAATAAGCATAAGATCTGTCATCTCGATAGGTCCAATGGAAGTGAGGGGATGTGAAGTATAAAATACGTCAAGGTACTTGGATAGGTGGTTGATAAAAGATTCTCCCATCAGTGTGCCTCACTGTCACTGAGTATGAACCTTGAAATATTGAGCGAATTGGGTGGCCATGTTTATGGGTGGATCACCCATTACAACTGCAAGAATAAGAATATCAAGCTGGTTGAAACTGTTGTGTGTATTACCACGGGCGAACCAACCATGTTCCATGACTCTACGCTATATGCACAAAGCCAAGCCTCATAGTTGAGTCAACTTTGCGAGTCTAGGGTTATGATGCGATGAAGGGTCACAGGCTATCAGTGGACAAAGGTCTGGTGAAATCTTGTGTGATGGCCGAGTCTGCAATGTGGGATAAACGTCATAAATAATGAACTCCTCTGTAACAATACTGACCCCAACCCTGAATTTAAAAAAACCAAGCTCAAGGGGTCTGCCACCCAGTCTGAAGTGAAGGTAGTCGACTAAGATCTCAAAGGTGTCCAAGAAGTCTAGGAAAAACTCTGAGAAAGTCTCCTCCTGAGCTTCAATAATGATGTCGACATGAAAAGTCTCTAGAATTCTCAAGATAGCTTCGGAAATACTCATCTTGGTGAGGAAACCCATATCCAGAGTTTTGTTGGTCCTCATTGGTTTAGCCTACATCCTGAGGAGATTTACCTGATGCTATAGGTTGTATAAGCAAAGAACAGGGTGTATGTGAAGTTATTATTGGTGGATGGAGAGGATGACTCATCTTGAGGATTGGGCATAGCGCAGGGGCACTTAGAAGCTGGTTGTTTATGGTCAAAGATGGAGGAGGAGTCTCTATAGGAGGATGAGGAGGGATATGGGTATTTCGTTCACACCATGGAGGTATGGGGTTGGTGCATATGTGAGGGTTGGGTGAGCACATGAGGTAGAGAGGGAAGGGGAGGGGAAAATGCGGATTGGAGGGTGAAGGAGAGGAGAGGTCGTGGCTTGGAGGGTTAAGGATGTGGGGGATCACGAGAGGTGAAAGGTCGGGGGTGCAGAGTAGTGGTTCTTGACTTGTGGGTCACGACCTGCTATTTAAAAAAATGGTCCCGACACTATACATGACGTATACCAAGAGATCACATCATGTACGGGTACAAATTAAATAGAATTTTGGCGAAAAGGTACACGTCATGTACTAAACTGTTTTTGGTCCTTTTTGTTGCTCCTTTCATGCCTCCTGCTCCTACATACTCGAGAATCTTATACGATGATCCTAGTCTACTTATCTAAAGATCTCATATATTGGGTTGCCTCCTAGTCAGTGATTCATTTAAATTCAGGAGCTTGACTCCTTTTAAATCTTAACTAAACTTGAGGCTGATGACATAGACTTCATGGAATAGTTCCTAAAAAATCTTTAACCTTTGATAATTCACCTTTAATGGTGGTCCCCCATCTCATTGAATTTCAATCATCCCATAAGGAAAAACTTGGATAACCTCAAATGGGCCAGACCATTGTGACTCAGCTTTCCTAGTAATAATTTCAATCTTGAATTAAACTGTAAAAATATATTTCTAGGGATGAAGGTATGCCTTGTGATGCATTGTTCATGCCACTTATTCATCATATCCTTGTAAATCCTCACATTTTCATATGCATCTTTCCTTATTTCCTCTAATGTGGCTAATTTTAATAACTTTTCTTCTCCAGCTTTTTCTGTATCCAAATTCATCTTCTTCATCACCCAGAATGAACAATGTTTCAACTCCACTGGAAGATGACATGGTTTTCTATAAACCAGTCAAAATGGGGTGGTGCCTATGAGTGTCTTATATAAAGTTCTATATTCCCATAACACGTCGTCCAACTTTAGGCTCCAATCATTTATGCTAGTGTTAACAATTTTCTTTAAATTCTTCTTCAACTCCCTATTTGATAATTTGACTCGCCCACTTGTTTATGGGTGATAGGGAGTTCCAGTGTTGTAGTTAATTCTACATCTTTCGAGTATTTTCCACACTAGTTGATTTGAGAAATTCATCCCATGATCACTGATGAGTACCCATGGGAATCCAGAGCGTGCAAACACATTCTTTCGGAGAAAATTTATGACTACCTTGGATGTGTCATGAGCTGTTGCTTCAGATTCAACTCACTTAGAGTCATAATCTATTGTGACTAGAATGTAATTTTTTCCATGTGACATAGGGAATGGTCTCATGAAATTGATGCCCCAGACGTCAAAAACTTCAACTTCCAGAATGGGGTTTTGTGGTATCTCATTTCTTTTGCTGATATTCCTCGTTCTTTTGAATCTGTCACAGTGTTGAAAAAAACCCCTGTCATCTTAACACAACAAGGGCCAGAAAAATCTTCTTTGTAGGATCTTATCCATTGTGAACTTAGGTCCATAATGTCTTCTAGTTGGTGATGTGTGGAATATTTCAATTACATTCTGCATCTCTTCTTCTGCAGTGCAGCGTCTTTGCAGGCCATCAGCATAATGTTTGAGCATCAGAGGTTCATCCCAAAAGTAGTGATTTGAATCTGATAAAAAATTCTTCCGCTACAGATAATAGAGGTCTTGATGGAGAAATACTGTTGCAAGATAATTGTCCATGTCTGAGAACTAGGGTTGGGCCTTGACACTAAATAAGGTCTCATTAGGAAAATCCACTTAATATCATCCTCGTTGTCTTATTTGATAATGGTAAGAGGTAATCTTGAGAGGTGGTCTACAATGGAATTTTCTGTTCCCTTCATATCTTTGATCATGATCTTGAATTCTTGTAGAAGAATAATCCAGCATATCAACCTTGATTTTTCATCTTTCTTTTTCATCCGGTATCAAAGGGTGGCATGATCTGTATGGACAACGACCTTTTATAGAATAAGGTAAGAAAAAAACTTTTCAAAGGAATAAACGACGACTATAATCTCCTTCTCTATAGTCGTATAATTTATCTGGGATTCATTTAATGTGTGATTGGAATAATATATTGGGCATAAGATGTTTTCAATGCGTTGTCTGAGCATAGCTCCTATAGTAAGGTCACTGGCGTCGCACATGAGCTCAAACTCTTTTTCCCAGTTTGGTTCAATAAAAACTGGTGATGCCATTAGACTATTATTTAGTGTTTCAAAATATTGTCAGAAGTCCTCATTACATTTAAAGGAAACATATTTTGACAATAGATGTGTCAATAGACATGCAAATTTAGATAAATCTTTCATGAAGCATCTGTAGAATCCATCATGTGAAAGAAATCTTTCGATTCCTTTAACAGTTGATGGTTTAGGAAGATCTTTAATGACTTTGATCTTTGCTGAATCAAATTTAATGACTTATTTGGATATCTTATGGCCAAGAATTATTCCTCCATGCACCATGAAGTGGAATTTTTCTCAATTTAGTACCAAGCATTTCTCCTCACAACATTGGAGAACTAGTTCAAGATTACTGAGATAAACATCGAATGATCTCCCATATACTGAGAAATTTTCCATGAATATTTTGAGAAATTCTTTATCCATATTACAAAAAATGTGTTTCATACATATTTGGAATGTCACTAGAGTGTTACACATACCTAATTACATACGTTTGTACACAAAAGTACCGAATAGGTAGGTAAATGTGGTTTTCTGCCAATCAGCAGGGTCGACTACAATTTGATTGTATCCTGAATAGCCATAAAAAAATAGTATAAATCATTACATGATAGTATTTCTAATATCTGTTCCATAAAAGGTAATGGAAAATTATCTTTTCTTGTTTATGAATTTAAACATATGTATTATGCACAAACTCTCTATCCAATGATGGTGCATGTTGAAATTAGTTCATTGTCTTTTTTCCTTGTCACTATGATTCCTCCTTTATTGGGAATTACTTGGAGGGGGATTACCCATTTTTTATCTGAAATTTGAAATAGTATTCTATAATCCATGAGTTTTAAAACTTCCTTCTTGAAAACTTCCTTCATTGGTGGCTTCATCCATCTCTGAGGTTGTCTTTCCAGTTTCACATCCTCTCCGAGTAAAATTCTGTGCATTCATTCTATAGGATTGAATCCCTTTATGTCTTCCACTCCCTAAGAAATTGATTTTTTGTGTCTTTTTAGTACATTAACCAGTTTTTCTTCTTGAGCCTGGGATAGTTTGGAGTTAATGATGATGGGAAAAGATAATGAATCTCCTAAGTATGAGTAATTTAATATGCTAGGAAGAGGTTTTAATTCTAACTAGGGTGGTTGAATGATGGATGGAATAAATGGTGGCACAATATCTCTGGTGAGTGGTTTGATAAAGAGAAATTAATCAAATTCATAACCTTATTCCTTTTATAAACATGAACCATCTCTTTCTTCCTCAATAGCCATGTACTCCTCTCCTTTATGAGCGAGAGTGATGGCATTACAGTCCACAGTGTCATCAAAGTGTTGTGCAGCCTTAATTAGGTTAAACACCACCTACTCTTCTTTGAATATGAAGTTGAGGCATCCTTTATTAACATCAATCAGAGCCTTTCCTGTGGATAGTAAGGGTATTCCAATAAATATAGAGACATCTCCTTCCTCTTCCATGTCTAACATGAGGAAGTCTGCTGGGAAAATAACTAAAAGATCTTCAAGAATACCTTAGGGGTATTTAATTTAATGATTGTATAATTGCAATGCTACCATTATTTCCATAAGTTATTGGAGTCTGAGTTTGTGGAAAACAATTTTTGGCATCTAGTTAATGCTGGCTCTAAGATCACAGAGTGATCTTCCAAATTTTCACTCTCTTATTGCACAAGGAATTTAAAAGCTTCCAGGATCTCTCATCTTTGGTGGGATTTTATTCTGTAAAACCACATACCATTATTCATTTAATGAGATGACACCTAGATCCTCTATATTTCTCTTGTTTTATAGCAAGTTTTTGAAGAATTTGGAATAAACAGACATCTGGGCGATTGTTTCAACAAAAGAAATATTAATGTGTAATTTTTTGAACATTTCTAGGAATTTTTTGTACTTATCCTCCTTTCCTACCTTAACTCACTCTTTTTGAAAAGGGAATAGGTGGTTTGAATATATTTGGGGCTACATAAATGGCTTCCTATTGATTTTTTGGGGTTTGATCCTTCTTAGCTGGTACTTCTTCTTAGGGTGAGGTGGGAATGACTTCTGCTACTTCTTTCTCTTCTACTTGTTGTTTATTCAGATATTCCTATGGCCTTGATTATTTTGGATATTGAAATTCCAATAATTTTCCACTTCTTAGCACTACCACCTTAGATTCCTCTCATGGGTATGTCTCAGTGTTACCAGGTAGATTACCTGGTAATCTTTCGGATAAGGTCTTTGAGATTTGACCCATTTGAATCTCCAAGTTTCTCATAGTAACTCACTGATTTTTCATCTCCATATCCTAGGTGGTCATCCTTTGATCAGAATTCTATATGAAAGTCATCGGGATATTCTCGAAGTTACTTTGAAGTGGTGGAGGTGGATGTTGTTGTGTCCTTGGCTGGGTAGGTTAAAATTGCTATTGTTGGGGTCTCAGTTGAAAGGGTTGTTGTTGCGATTACTGGTACACTTGCTACTAGGGTCGTAGTATAGGGTTCACTGGTGGATACCCAGGTGGTCCTTAATTGTGAAACTAAACCTGATCACTACATAACTAAAAATATCTTTTATTTCTTTGAGGATACTGCTGAGCATGTCTCTGTTGATAAGATGGTTGTTTTTGTTGCTGTTAAAACAACATATTTTGTTGATTTTCATTGATATAATTGCAATATTTTGGTTCTTCATACCTTGCCTAGTAATCTTGATATTGGTGCGGACCACCACACATCTCACATGACTAGATTTCTATGACTGGGGAAGGAGGTAGGTTTGTGGTTGGTATCTGAAAGGATTCAAGTTTCTTGGTTAGCGCTTATACTTGTGTTGCTAACCGGGTGTTTTCATCAACTTGGTGGATTCCACGTCATGGTGGTCCACGATTAATTTTACACATATTGTCATTGTGAGATACTTCATCTATTCTTCCTTTTGGAGTTTTGATCATTAAGCCTCCATAAAAGATAGCATCGAAAACTATTTGTGCCACTGGCTAGAGTCCCTAATAAAAAGTTTATAGCTAAATCTATGTGTCGAGTCCATGATGTGGACACTTTATCATTAGATACTTGAATCTATCCCATGATTCCCATGTATATTCTCCATCTGCTTGAGAAATTTTTTGAATATCATTCCAGAGTTTCCAAGTCTGGATTGGTGGGAAGTATTTGTCGGGAAATTTCTTAGCGAGGTCGTCCCAAGTCGTAACAGACTTGGGAGCTTGGACTTTTTAGCCAGTCCTTTGGTCTGTATCTTAACAAAAAGGGAAAGACATGAAGTCTTATCACATAAATAGAAACTCCCTAGTTGTGAAAGGCATCACAAACCTTTAGGAAATTAGATATATGTTCATGCGGGTCTTTTCTTTGAAGACCACTAAATTTCCCCATGTTCTGGATCATATATATGAGTTAGGTTTTATTTCGAATTTATGGGCTTGAATAGGTGGGAAAAAAATACTGGGCATCACACCCTGGATTGATGAAATTACATATTCCATGATGGTCTTCTATGGGTGCATCGAGTGTTCTCCCAGAATGATTTGATGGTTTGATGGGTTGGGTCCTGCAACATGGTTTTGCTTTGGCCATTTCTTTCTGGAAAAGTAAAGAAAATTGACTTTCGATCTCAGGATCGAAGACCAATGATTCTTATTCTTCAAGGTTCCTTGAATGGTTCAAGGGAACTTGGTACATGCACTAAAAATATGATGAAGATGCAAGTACATCTGAAAATAAAATAAGAAAAAGGGATGAGGGAAATGTAATCCTAGGTTAAAAACCAGAGTTCTTTTCTAAAATAGTATTTTCTCCCCGGCAATGGTGCCAGAATTTGGTGTGTCCCCAAAGGCATCGTTACTTCCTCCGGGTGCGATTCAAATTAGAATTTAAATTTTTTCTCAAACATTCACAAACTACAAGGTCATAGTGTAGTGGGAGTATGGGGTCAAACCCACAATGAGAACATTGTTTGATTGGGGAATTCTGGTTTCTAGACCCATTTGGAAATCCTTTAAAGAAGTCTTCATTGTTTGGGAGTTTGATATACTTTATACTTTAGGGTGACTTTAAATGATATGAATGAGGGGTCGAGATCAAGTCAAGTATCTGGGCGAAGAATGGCCTTTAACTCTAATCTTGGAATGATCCTATATCTTAGTTTGCTAAACCAATAGAGGTAGCTAGTTGGCTTTGGTCTTAGCCACCTAGTTCTACCTATAAAGTAACTATTCCATGATCAGGAGATAGAAACAGTCTAGGTGCATGAAATTTGGATTCTTATGGCATAAAGTTTCCTAGGATAGTGATTGTATTCTGTCCTACTTACATTATAATAGGTTCATTTGCTTGACCATCCCATGGTCAGGGACGTTCGCACAAATAGGATAGACTATTGGTTTATATCTTAATTACTAATTCAATTAGACTTACCATGTTTAGAATTAAAGGTGTATTTAGGTGTGAAAATACACTGGGCTTGATCCCTACCCCTAAGGAATTTAGCTACTCATTAGGAAAGAAGAATCACTTAAATAAACAAAACAAAGCATGCTTGACATGTTAATTTTTTGAAATAAAATCATACTAGGGTTCAAGAATAGAAAAGGGGATAACACATGCACAATGTAAATCATAATTATGAAAAAAATACTTACTTGAGAGAAAATAATGAAATTAAATTAGAATGTGGAATGGAATCAGAAAGCATTTAAGAAAGGAAGCTCCACAACTCTTGGATTAATGAAAATGTAAAAACACTAAGAATTTGGGGTTTAGAAGGGGGAAAGGGAAAAATAGTTGACAAGGAGTTGAAAGGGAGAGGAAAATCTCATCTAGAAGTGTCTCAAATTCTCTACCACTCCTCTTATTATATATGAAAAAATTGTCATGATGTGTACTTGAAGTACACATTTTATAGCCTCATTTCACATCATTTTCTGTGGATTTTGGATCTCCAGTGTGGAATGCATTTATTTTGTGAATTTAAGTGGTTTTACCAGGTATGCATCATGTCCTGGGTGTTCACGATGTGTACCCCACATCCAGCTATCTTCTGCGTGGGATCCTCATAGATTTCTCGCTAACTGGTTTGACTGGCATCATGACGTGTCCTGGGTGTACACGATGTGTAGTGGTTTTTTTCATTCATGCTTCATGGCATGGTCACGGATTGGATTCAATACTTAGGGAAGGCTATGATCTTCACGTACATAATGTGTAATGGTGAATCACGACATATACTTGGTCATTTTTTCACTTTTTCTACCCATCCTCCTTGGAATCCTGTGAAGCTTTTATTCTTGCAAAATTAGACACATACCAAATGCATTATCAAGTAATTTAATGAAAAACTATATACTATTTGATAGAAAAATGTATATATAAATTAGGATTATCAATAAACCAAATCACCATAAATCATATATGTTTCCCCAAGATAATTCATCATTTATTTCTCAAATAAAATCCCATAGCATTCTATTCACCTTGATTGTATAAGGTTCCCAAAATAGTGAACATTTTCTGAAATAAAATTGATCACTTAATACTTAAATTAATTTCCAATCCCATGGTTATCAATATGATAAAACATATGATCCCTAAATGAACACAACCTTTATCCATTAGATATTTTAAATAAATAAAATAAATTTCATACTAACTAGGATATCATGCATGCCAGTGGTAGGTGATACACCCTTATCACCCTTCGGTTTTGGGTTCGATCCCCTTGGCCTTACTGAACATGACGGGTTGTCACATGGTCTGTAGGATGTAATTTTATGAAACTATATTAATATAATCCATAAAATTACATAAATATGAGAAAAATCCTAAAAAATAACCTTAATATATTCAAAATTAAATAAATGTTTTATCCTTAAAGGTTATATTGTACCTTTCATTTTACATCCCAAAAACTAATAACCCATAATTATCTCAAAATCAAAGATCATATAAACCCTAAAGGTTATCCATATCACTAAAATTATGTCCACAATATGAAAAGATAGTTCTTCCTCCAATAAAAGTTTCACATGAAAAACTTAAGGGTTACATATAACTCAATCTCAATAAAAGTATCTCAAAGTACTCCTGTCATCAAAAGAGTATTAATACATTTAAACATTTCATCATCCTTAAATATTCCATAACTCTTGAGTCCCTTATATTTAGACATCGTAATTATTCATAGTTCTTTATAATCCCTTAAACATGACTTTCCATATTATTCCTTAATACATATTTGCTGTAAAGAAAAATATGAATCATGTCTTAAAATTCAACAATGTCAAAATATGAGCCAAGAAATAATCCATACCTATCACATGTCATTTACAGTTTCTTAATCTTTGACTATAATGGAATTAGGTATTTCTAAATAGATATCTGTACAGTCTTGATGATCCCATTCATGAGGCTTCTTCTTAGGACATTGTTTTTCTTAATGACAATACTTACCACATCTAAAACATTCAATTGATAAATCATAGATAACTTCTTTCCCCCTTCATGGAGTTAACTGACAATTTATTTTTTACTTTCTATATTATTACTTTATGACCTACTTCACAACATATAAAACATCTTCCCATCCTTTTAAGACATCTTTCCAAGGTTATTATTTTGAAATTCTTGATACATAGGTTATTGAATATATTTACCTTTATGATGGTTGTCACCTAACATTCCATATGGATTCATTTCTATAGTATTTTATACATTAGAAAACTCACCAAGGTTAAAGTAGTTAATAATTACTCATGATATCTAGTTTAGAATAACTGCAATATTTATCATTATATATTCTATTTCATTTGGTTCCTTAATCATTCAACCACTACATTTTTCTTCACATCCATTGTCACATCGGTGCCTACTGGATCCAACCATTTAATAAAACCAAAAATGTTGGTGTGATCATATAAAAAACTCATAATATACCATATTATGTGTAGGATAAACACTAAGATATCCTTATTCATGTTATCTCAAACTCATTCAATTTATCCAAAATAACTATGACACTACCTACCATGCTAACCATTGTGGTTATATATGACTTGTTACTTATTCTTAAACAACATCCTATCATCTAAAGTTATATAAGACATGATATGATACCAACTATAAGGAACCCAAATTAAACATATCATATAATATATATTGTAAACTAGAATTAACTTTGTTAAAATTCTAAGGATCTTTTCAGTTTATAGTTTTAGTGAAATAGGAAAATATCGTACAAAGTAAACCCACACATTACAAGTGGACACTACTGCACAATATACATTTTTTCCATAAAACAATAGTCTTTAAAATAAAATAAGAATTATTTTCATGTTAAATATTAAAAATTTTCATCTTGATCTCATCATTGTCTCTAATCTTCATTAAACATTGTGAAAAGCATTTTAAAAACATGGGATGAGCACAAAAATATCACTAAGGGATATAAAAATAATAAATCCATTAGTCCAGTGAAAAAACATGAAAGTCCATGAAATTTTTACCTTTATCTCAATATTCTTTTAGAAAATGAAATAACTCCTTTTTACATGAAAACACAAACACTTTTAGATCAATGAAAATCATTAAAACCCATAGCAAGGAAAATAAAACCCTTTTTGGAAACTTAGAGCATCACATTTATAAAACCCTTTCAAAACCTTTTAATTGGAATAACATTATGAATGACTTCCAATATAATCATTACCCAATGAATTGGAGCACTATCTGGGCTGCCCCATAGTATAATCTATAATGATCTCACATGGTTCTATCTAGGACACCCATTATATAATCTCTAATGGGCTCATTTGATGCTATTTGGGCCACCCCATCATATGAGTTGTAATGGGATCACCTGAATCTATCTAGGCCACCAAATCATATAAATTAAAACGGGATAACCTAGTGATATCTAAGCACACCCATTTCTCAATTATAATTCTTAAGTACCTTATTATTAATAAAACATTTCTATGGTAACAAAATTTTATCATAAAATATTTTAAAAAGTCAAATCACTTTTGGATATCAAAATACCCATTACCAATACATTATCATTGAATTAAGAGATAATCTAATAAATCGATTAGGTCTATAGGCTTTAAATCCACATAAAAAAAACATCCAAAAGTTATTTCACACATAATTTTAGCATGATAGAAACAATGAAGTAGAATTTTATCCCAAAGAATAGGAATTTAGTTAATAATTTCCTTTACCACTTTGTAATCAGTTGAATCATATGACTCATGAATGATTAACATTAAAAAAAACTTTAAACATCATTTTAACAGAGAGATTCATGATATAATATGTCAATGGAGTATTATATACAACTCATTAAATAATATAGGTTCATAACCTCAAAATATTCATCAATGAAAGGAAATTGAGATGGAGTTCCTTACAAAATTTTGGTGGAATAACAACAATACTTAAAGATTAATAATATGGTTTAATGAGAGAAAAATGAATATCTCATAATTTGAACATAAAAAGGATAGTAAGATGGATTTGGAAAATCATATCCCATCAATAGTAATTAGAAATAAATTGGACAAAAAAATAAAGGAGCTTGAGTGGAAATGAAGAGAGAGGGGTAGAGGGGTCCCTTAACTTGTGTTTTAAAGAGTTCTAAACATGATCATAATGTTCTGGATAATCAAATTAGATTCATTAATTATTTAATTAAGAACCTATTTCACATATATTTGATTAATTATAATTTTATTAAGTTTATTTATGGCCATTTTGTGGTGTTATAAAGATCAATTTCATCATTCCAAGAGCATTCGTTTCAAGGTTTCATGGCCGGTTCACTTGAGTATAATTATGGATGTTCTTGTAAAATGGTTATACATCTCAAAAAATGGAATGAAATGGTATTAATTCACTTATATAAGTATAAATGGTCCCATATATCATTTTATATATTATATGAGGATGATTCAATTGATAAAAATGTTAATGATAAATGGTTAGTTTACTTTGGCGGTTTTTCCGACCATCACAAACAATTATTTTATTTAATATTATGTCTATATATTAGTCACAAAACATTAAATAAGATATAATATACCAATTAAAATCTTATTTAACTATAATAATAATTTTATGTTATGCTTTGATGGCCATAATGTAAAATGAAAACTCATTATCCATGGAGACGGTTAACCGCCATAATTTAGATAATGGTTTCATTTATTTGAATAATAGGAGATAATAAAAGGGATGGATATATGATATTAAATTAGAAATATAACATTAGAGTATTTAATTTATATTTTATTTATTATTCCTTGATGGATTAATAAGGTGAGGATAAGGTAGATGAAGAAAAAAATTAAGAGAGGTAGTTTGAGAAAGTTACCTATTGAATATCACCCCCTTGAAGGACCCCTTAAGGATATAGGAATTGGTATTTTTATGATACTAGAAGAACTTGGATGCGGGGATAGTGGGTAGGAGAGGTTTTAGTAGATATTTGAAGAGATTCAAGGTTTTTTAGTAGAAATGGGTGGTGAGGGGTGGTATTTATACTTGAAGCCAATAATATTTGGTGGAATTAATTCAAAATAATTATATTCATAATTAATGTTTTAAAATAATTTAAGGTCAATAAACACATCAAACACCCATTTAATGTTTTATTTTTTAGGTATTTTAATCTTTTACCTTTTAACTTTAACCCGTTTCATTATTTTACCTATACTACATTAAATCTTTTTTTTTACCATGGTAAATTTTTTTATGCCTAAAAATGAAAATGAACTTATTACTAAACTCAAACCTTATGAATCTAGTTATGGAATCCATTTAAAAAAATTAAATTTTCATAATTTTCATAATTATATTTAAATCATAACCCACAAACATGATGAAAAATTGGGTTTTCAAGAAGTATATTTTTCAAAAAAAGATGATTTTATATTAACTATATGAATAATAATAATAAATTTATGAAAATAAATTAATTTTTAATGATATATAATCTATATATTTAATTTAAAACATTATAAATTAGGTATTATTTTAATTAATTAAAAAGGCGAGACATTATTTAATTTAAAATAGTTTTTATAAAAATCCAATTTTAAACCTAAAGATAAACTT
The DNA here is from genome assembly GCA_963277665.1 of Viscum album. Classification (NCBI taxonomy): domain Eukaryota; kingdom Viridiplantae; phylum Streptophyta; class Magnoliopsida; order Santalales; family Viscaceae; genus Viscum; species Viscum album. Next base: position 983,361,900 of record OY728126.1, read on the forward strand.
ATTATAAAATAAAATATAAAGTTGATTAAAAAGAGTTAAAGTGGGTGAAATATAATTAAATAATAATTATGTTATTTTAAATCAAATTCAAAAAATAATGGGACTTAAATTTTTTAATTTATTGAAAAGAAATGACTTTTTTCTTCTTCAGAAATCGGTATTTTTTACTATTCACTAAAAACCCATTTTCCCCAAAAATCCCATAACTTCACCCAAAGTAAAACATGGTATTATTATTTCAAAAATTAATTTTCTAAAATTTCCATAAATTAATTATAATATTTACTCATAAAATGCAATAAAAACCATTTTTTGAAGAAAATATATTTTTAGAAAATAAAATGGATTTACAAAAAAATAAAGTGTTTATTTGAAAATAATTAATTAATAGTTTATAAATGAGTATACCCATTATATATTTTATAATTTCATTGACACTGTTCATTCCCATCAATTTAAAGTCTATATTACAATGGTCATATTTAAATAATAAGATTCTGTTGTTTGTTTATGATCGATATTGCGTATCTTATTTGCTATCAAACATGGTATTTTTTTTAAATATTAAGATGTTATATAAATGAAGTTTTAATTAGATACAAAATATTATTATTGATTTTTCATATTCATACTATCGTTTAATCAATTTGTTTAGAAATTATCATAACCATTTTGGTTTAAGTATTTAGTCGAAAATAGAATCATGAAAATGAATCTATGAAAGGTATGTCCCCTAAAACTCCTATAACCAATTAAGGAAACATATTTGGTGAAATTTTTTGGCATAAAAGAAAATATAAATACATGTCTATTATGTGTGAAATGACTAGTACCCTAGTATTTAAGATTATGAGGTTTCTATCTTAGTATAAAAAATATCTTCAGTTTCTTATGGATCCATTATCTTTCTTTCATCAGTAACTGATAAATAAAATTGAGAGAAATTTTTTTATAGGGGGAGAATGTAACAACCTGAGATTTTAGAAATAATTTTCCTTTAAAATAAATACTACATTTAAAATATTTCTCTACACATAACATCAAACAAAAATGAAATAGTGACACATTAAATAAAATTTTCTAAATTTGATTGTTATAACAAGACATTGAATTTGAGGGTATAAATAGAAGTAACCACATCATGAAATATAAAATAAATGGAATCATTTAATTTTATACTTCTTTATGAGGCTCATTTATCAAATCTTGGAAAAACATAGCTTCACTAGGGTTTTCCATAGACTATTCCTAAGATGAACTCCAATAATTACAGTTTGAGTAAAATCAATTGCGAAAAAAGTTCAAGCCTATTGAAATTTTCACAAGATCCATGCTAGCTAAACTGCCACCCAAAATTACCACCAAAGCTTATCTTATCCTTAGGTCTTAAACATTAATCTTGAGAGGTTATGTACATATAAATTGAGATGATATAAAAAAGTAATTATTAATGTAATAAATTATTTAAATAAAACATGTATTTTATATATTTCAAATTTTTACTATTAAGGAAAATGAAAATTAATTTTTAATACTAATGTATTGATGAAACACAATTAATGAATTTAAATAATTAATAATATCATTTTATGATAAAAATTTATTTTATCTAAAATTATATTTTTATATCCCTTTTTTTAGAAACTAATTATATCATAAATAAAATATATTTTTGGTATAAATAATATATTAACCAAAATTTAATTATTAATTGACAATAAATAAGAATAATAACATTTAATATTTTTAAAAGTTATTTTCCTATAAAGATAATTTTAATTATATTTCTATTTAAAAATAATTTCTAAAATTTTAGAAATTTAATTTGAAAAAATAAAATCTTTTTTGTGATTTAGAATAATGAAATTAGCTTAAGATTGTTATTTTTAATATTTTTCTAAAAAGGTTGAATTTGGATGTGAATAGTGAAACATACATATTTTTTAAATACTCTCACTTTTATGACATTCTCATAATAAAAGAATGATTTGAAAGTTTATTAAAACTTATTTATATAAAACAAATATATTTTTAAATTAAAGTAAATCATTTAAAAATATATTTTTGAATTTATAAATCTCACGTTTAATATTTTGGAAACTTCATTAATATCTTTAACTAATTAAAACTATGTTTGGTGTCATTATATTTAAAAATAATCCACAAGGTGGAATTTATGGTTTTATTATTTTTAAATCCAAATAATTTTTTTTGGTTAATTAGTAAAAAAATTGATTTCATGTAAATCAACAACATTAATAGTTTATCTTAATAATAAATTTTAAGCATAAAAATACACTATTTATAGAAAAGTTTTATACATGTTATGTTTGCTAATATTAATATTAATTTTTGTCACCCTTAGAAATTTTATTTGAAAATTTGTATTTCATTTTATAAATAATAGTTCTAAACTATGTTATAAGTATCATTTTATTTTTAGGCATTGAAAAAAATTACTTAGGTAAAAGTTATTAACAATGGTAAAAAAAAAATGGTTAATATGAAAAACCAAATACTAAAACACTTAAAAAGGATATTTAAAATGTATGGTTGAGGATTTATCAGCATTAATCCTTCCCCTATCCATTATTTTCCATTATTAGATCCTCTTGACCTTTTACTATTTAATTTACCTTTTATATTATTAAAAAATGCCACTCCACTCCCTTATAAATGAAATCATCACCACACCACTTCTCCTCGAAACCTTTGCCTCTTAGATTCAACCAAAATTTTCTCAAATAACCCACAAATATTTCTATCCATGTTCAAGATGTTTTTTTATTCTTGAAAGAAAACCTCTCAAATCCATAATCTAATTTTAAAAGGAGCTCTTCAAATGAGTAAGGATATTAAAGAACTATCATGAAAGTTGGGAGTAAAAGATAAGGAGTTTTTCTTGAATAAACTTATTTTATTTGGTCAAAAACATTCCTATTTAAATATGGTTTTACAATATGGTCTTCTTCTATTATATAAGGATATTATAATGTGTTTCCAACTATTCAGGGGAATTACGTTGATTGATTCATTTCTTCATAAAATTTAACAATGTTAAGAATAAATCCCATCCTATCTAAATGAGATATTTATCTTCCATATCTATACTCACTCTTACATCTAATGCTATCCTTTATTATCTTGAAATCAAAATATGTTTTATTTCTATAAATCATCAAATTTATCTTTACCTGTTTTCAAATTAATTATTTATCACTCTCTTTACTATGTGGGTTTGAATAAAAGTTTTTACAAAATATTATAATGATCATCACTTTCAAGTTCATATTTTTTTATTCTACTCTACATTTCATATGAAAAACCATTTATTATTTTTAACTGATTAAATATTTGGATTTAATTTAAATTATTATTTCAAAAATGTTTTCAAGTTTCCTTCTTGAGAATTACTTTTGAAGTTGATTCAAAATTTCATCACATTATTACAATGTAATTAAGTGTTTTCTAAAATTTCATTTTCATTGTTTTGTTTCTATTTTCTTATTTAAAATATCTAATTAAAAATGACCCTATAAATTCCTCTATGAAATGATTTTTTTATATAGTTAAATGTTGGTATTAATTGATTTAATCTTTGATTTCAGTTTATGTGATACCATTTTGTAATGATATCAAACCCGTTTTTATTTCCTTGGTTTCCTTATGATATGATGGATGAATGATTTCAAATGGAACACGTATGTATGGATATGGATGGGTGGAATCCTATATCACTCTCTAATGAATTGGTTATGGTTTTATATCTCATTAGATAATGTAGTGCGGGCCTTATTTAAAATGATTAAAAATTAAAGGGTGAGTTTTCTTGGATATGACCACAAATTAAAGGGCAAAACATATTTAATACACTCAAAAAACAATGTGTGGGACTTCTTATATATGGTCACAATATAATTATTCCATTAGTATAAGTTTTTACCAAGGTTCTTTGTTATAATATATTTCATTAAAATATTAAATTTATTATCCATGTAACTATGATTATGCTTTATGGATCATGTTTAATATATCATGTTATACATTTGTTAATATTAGATTCCATGTCCTTCAATCAAAAATTATAGAAAAATATTATTTTTTGGTGTTATTTTTAATAAGATATTTCCCCTACCCATTTTTTCTCATGATATAACCCTTAAAGACATGTTGACACTCTTTTCCTTTATGAGAATTTGGGCTCACCCCTTTCTAATGTTTAATATCACCATGTTATGAAGATGGTTATAACTTATGATTTTCTATATGGGATTATAGTGTGTTTATATTATGGATAAATTTTCATAAGTACAGTAAAATAATTTTCTTATATACTTGATATTTAAATATGCTAAACCTTTTATTCTTGGGATTGGATGTTTATTGTGAGATTAAATGTTTAAATTATTGAAATTTAGGTACGTTTAGTTTAGGTAATATCACATGGAATAAAATATAGTTGTAAAATTATGTTGTCTTATCACTAAACCTGGGAGTGTGGGTTTGGGGTGCCTCATCACAAGCTACAGGTTCCACATCATAGTTCCATGCACATGTGGATATTAAAAAAGTTTTAATACAATAGATTTAAAGGGAGAGTTAGAATATGAAAATACCCCTATATTTTGGATAATTTATTTAGAGATTAAATAATATTAAATAAATATGAATACTATAGATTCAAAATATTTTTATTTAAGAAATAACTAAGATTTATATTGACTGATTCAAAAGAGATAAGATCACTATTACTGAAAATGATCAAGAAGTTTCCAAATTCCATTTTGGGAAATATTATTCATGATATTTTTTTGAATATATTTTTATAGTTTGGAATAAGGGAGGTGAACTTTAGACAATATAGATCATGAATACTATGTGATTTTTGAGTGTTAAGTAATAATAAGAGCCCAATACACTATAGTATCACGGAGTGGAGAAGAGATCGAAACCATGAGACATTCAAAGTGGAAAGAACATGTTGTACTCAAGTATTAAAGAGGATGAGAAGAACTATATTTATGATGATCTAGAGATATTTTTGAGACCAAAAGAGAAGTGTACACAGGAATACTAATTTATATAGTCTATTCATGGAGGAATATCAATATAAAAGTGGCACCAAGGTAGCCGAGTATAGTAGGAATTATTTCTTATTTTGGACCACACCTTATAGTGGAAAGTTGTAGGCTCTAGTGGGACTATGGGGTTGTAGAAATGTTTAAATATATATTGATTAGAATGGTAAGTTCCATGAGGTACCCACTTGGGAATATAGTGTAATATTATTTTATTAGGGTACTAAACAGTCATTTCTTAGAGTATGATTTTCTTTCCAAACCATATCATTCCTTATGTGCAATGCTTCATTTATTTCAATTACATATGAGGTGTAGGTGAGTTAGATTGAAAGGTATAAGACTTTAACTAGTCAAATATATTGAATTAAAAAGAATAATTCATAAAAGATGCCATTAATTCACCCCACCTTAGTATCCCAACTGAAACTAGGCACTTAAAGTGGTAATAAAAATAATCCTTATTATCTCTGAAGATCTGAGAATATCTTTAGTATGGAGAGCATAAAATTTTAGAATAAAGGGGGTGTAACAACATTTTATGGTAAGAATTATTATGGTTGGAAGAGAAAGTTCATCCCATAAATTCTTTCACCCAGCTTGGATCTCATAGATTCAATAACATTGGGATTTGCAACCATTTTTGAAGGAACACTTACGTCTCTCTATGAAAATAAAATATTATAATTTGATAGAAAATGTAATGACCCTAAGTTTATAAGTGATACTTTTTTCCGGAATAAATATGTTTTCTATTCTATAATATAGAGTATTATTCATATAAAACACACATTGAAACCAATAAAAATATATTTCATTAATATATATCATTAAATTAGTCAGTAACTACAACCATTAAAATTCCAAAAATAATAGTGGGACAAAAAATATAAAATAATAATAGTAGAATGTAAAAATATGGATCCTTTCAATATGCTAGAATCATCACCCCCATGAAAAAAACTATAGAAAAGAAAAATATATTAATAAACTAGTTGAGATCTTAGAAAAGAAAAATATAAAACCTTGGGAGGAATTGTATTTAATGTCGAATGAAAGAATGAAGTTGTTTTTATAATAGGTAATATGAAGATTGGAATAGTAATATGACCATTGGAAATAATAACATCACCATTTAAAAAGTAATTTGAAATAAAATAAAATATAACATAATTAATTTTGATCATGAGAAATGTATGTAAATGCAAATAATATAATTCCATAAAATAAATATCACAATTAAAAACTAAAAGAAATTATAAGCACATTTTTTATAAACTGTATATTAATATATTTCACAAAAATCATAATTTATATATTAAAATTTAAAATTACATATATTAAACATTATTTTGATAAACAAAATTTTATTTTTAGAATCAACATGTTAGAATTGTCCAAGGGATATTTTTTTAATTTTCTAAAATACTTTATTTTTTATATTAATAGTAAAAATACAATTTTTCTTAACCATTGTATTTTAAATTACATCATTCATGATGTAATAATGACCTAATAAATTTTTGAAAAGTTGGATCAACCAAAAAAATATTTAATTTGATAAAATATTAATTTAAATTCAATAAACATGCTTTTTAAGCTTAAAAAATTATTTTCCAAAGTCTAAAGTATAATGTATTCTATTAAAATAATAGTTTGTCATTTTTACACCTTTATTTTTGATTAAACCAAAAAATTCAAACTATAAACTGTTTTAAAGTATTAAAATCATTTTAATTAATAAAAATATGATTAATAATGTAAAAAATATCATTATAATAAGGTTTAACTTAGATATTGTATTTTATTCAATATTTTATCCAAAAAATACCACTCTCCTCAAGTTTAAGTAACCCTATCTCTCCCCTTGGAAATCCACTTCTCCCTCACTTTACAATGCCAAAGATATTACCAATTAATCACTCATAACACCCTTATAATCATTAATTAAGTTTGGTTGTAAACCAATTCTAATCATCAAGATATTTTAGTGTCATATAAGGGAAGAAACACTGATAAAAAAGTAAATTTTTATCAACTCTTATTTCACATTCCTATTATCTTCTGCTTGTTCCCAATTAAATTAAAAAACAAATGATCTAATATTAATTAATCAATATGTTAAAATTATAATTATTTTAACATATTATGAAGATTATATTTATGAATTATTTATATTTTATACTTCTCTTTCTTATTCTTTGGACGATATCCAGTTAACAGTCGGTTAACTGCCAACATGGATGTTTCCAACTCCTTTCTTATCACCATAATTATGGATGATGATAATAAATTATTTATAATATATAAATGTATAAATATATATATTTATAATCTTTTAGAGTTAATCTTAATAATTAATAAGTAATAATAAAGAAATATGATTAGATCAAACCATGATGAGATATTTTAAGTAAAATATGATATCTAAACATTTCATCTTTTACAATGATAATTAAAAAATAAAATCCAATGATTATAATTGAAAAATATTTATAAAAATGAATATAATTCCCTTATGGTTTTATGTTTTAATAAACTGATGTTTATTATTCAAGAGGTAGAAAATCAATGTAATAAAATGGGATTTAAGTTAAGGGGATTATCAAACCCAAACCCCTTCTATTTGAGTTATCCCCTCTTTCACATTTTTTTATGTGAATGTTCATATAAATACATTAAAATTTTCTTTCAATATCCTTTCAATTTTATTTTTGTGGATGTACATGTTTTTACCATTTTTAAATGATTTTTAAGCCAATTACAAAGCTTTTTGAAAAATTCTATAATTTCAAAAACATCGTATTAACTCCTCTTGACCTATTCCTCCTCCTCTCAATAATGATGGTGTTTTATGCGAATGTATACTTTCCATTATTTATTTGGTAAACTCAATGTTTATTCATTAATTTATTCTTTAGAAATCCTTTATGAAACCCATTTCATTCCATGAGTTTATTTTATGACTACTATTATTCTATTTCCAAGCGGCATGTATGATTATGAGCATTTTTATGATGTGATGGGTGGGTCTAGAATTATATATCCCTCTATTTCCTTAGGTAATGTGATATATCACATGATATTATGTGTAGTATTCATGAACATGATTCTACTTTTATTCAAAATTACGATGTTTCGATTAATGAACATATATTATTTGTGATAATGATGAAAAATTTATTAATTACTATGTGTGGTATTTGACCATTATGTTATGATGTTTTATTATTTTGTATAATCAAAATTCCATGCCTTTATAAAAATTTTCCTTCACGATTAAGAATATGATGCCATGATTATGATATTATTATGATGATTATGCCCACCCATGTACTTTTGGTTTATGTATTTTATTCATACTACGTCATACCATCACTTATAGGGTTTTTTCTCACCCATTTATTTGATTTATACCCTTAGGTGATTTTATGAACTAATGATAATGTAAGATATTTTAACAGGATAAATAATTAGTATTTCTTTAATTATTATGTTTTATTATGTAAAAGTTATGTATGGGACTAATTTTCCCAAGATACAAATACTTTTGATCCTTGATTGTATCACTATTATGTTTTATATCTTAAAAGTGATGTAATATCCTTTTAAGAAAAAATTGGGTCTCTCTAGTCAATATCATAGGTATGGTTTAGTTAATTTTTGAATTTGGATTAAAAAAAATTGTTAATAACCTATGTATAAGTCTATTAAAAGGTAAAAATCCCATGAATTAATAATTTTTAGGAGTATTCTATTTATGATAAGTGAAATCCCTTTCTGGATACTATGTTTGGATGTAGGTCTAGCACAATTGTACATAGGGGTAATAACCCCAAAAAGGATTCAATGGGCATTGACTCGATCATCACCTGGTGAATGATAAAGAGGTATAACTTCTCACATAGTTTGAAATTCCTGGGGGATATGCATCAATTAATCAAAAAATCTATACAAACCATTTTGAATGATAAGTAACTAAAGTAATTCATCCCCTTAAAGTCATAGAAGGATTAATGTACATGATCCTAGTAGCATCATCATAGAAAAAGAAAAAACATAGGGATCCCATAAAATATGACTTTATAATTAATTTGTACATAATAATAAATTATTTATTCTTTCTTTGTTTAATTATGTTATCTAGAAACTTTTTTATTTTATAAAATGGTGGTAAGAATGATAAACCAGACTAACATTCAATGTGAGGGACAATGAAATGATTGTCTAAATGATATCCCTAATTTTATGGGAGGTGGAGTTCAAAATTTCATGGTGATTATTATCTAGGTATCTTAGGATATAAACATTATAGTAAACCATGTAAAATTTATTCCTTCACCCAATAAGGATCAACTATCCATTGACCCCTTCATGTGGTAATGACCACTACCATACAATGGGTATTCTGATGAACATGTCATGGAATAGTGTGTTAAATCAATGAAGAGGATCTTTTCAGTTATCCACTATTTTGAGAAGGATAAGGTTAATCTAGTCACATATCATTTAGATAGAGAGGCTAATAAATGGTAGAAATTAATAAATAAATCTCATTGGAAGGATAAAATGGATGGAATAGAGTGGGAAGAATTTTATAAGTTATTTCTTGACAAGTATTTCCCTTAAAGTATTTTGAAAAAAATAGAGAGATAATTCTTAGTCATTAAGAAAAAGTAGGTTAAACCTATCATTACAGATAATGAAAATTTCAAATGGTTTAAAGAAACACATAAGGTTTTGTTTTCAACAATGATAAAAAAATATACAGATTTATTAGTTGTTTAAAACCAAACCTTCAAAAGGTTCTAGATATCTGTGAATTTTGGAGTTATGAAGAGGTAGTTTGGTGTTCTCTAAAATTATAGATGGAGTTTGGGGAATGGTCCCATGATTATGAAGGTAAGAAATGAAATATTTCATTTCAATATATGGTATCAAATGAAAAATTATGGAAAAAATATCCAACCATCAATATGTCATAAATTTAGAAAGACACATCATGGAGATTGCCTCAAAGGGAGATGTAAATGATTTATGTGTAAGAGAGAAGTACACAAACTCATGAATGTCTAAGAGACATGATTACGGAAACCAATTTGATGTAAAAAAGTAAGGAACCAACCAAAATACCACCCATGATTCAATGCATAAACTATAGAGAATAATGTCACTATGTAGGATAGTGTACTAAACCATAAGTCCTTAAGGGAAATCAGCATCAACAACCAAAAAAGATGAAGGAAAAGGGCAAAGTTTATACCATTATCACCACTAAAGTGGAACATAAAAATGAATTCATATATTTTATGATTCCAATTCACTCAATAATAGAAAAAGTTCTATTTGATTATGGTTCTTCACATTCCTTTTTATCCTCCATGTTTTCTAGAATTTCTTAATCACAACCACAATACCTTGAAGTAGTGATATCTAAATTTTTTTTCTAGTGGTGCTATAAATACAAACCAAGTGTTAAAATATTTTCTTGTTAACATCTATGGGATGATATTTATAGAGAATCTCATAATCCTTACCTTAATGGAATTTTATTCGATACTGGGTATGGATTTCCTCTCTTTATATAGAGCACACATATACTTTCAGGAAAAAGAAGTCAATTTCCATATTTCAAACCATCCCATGCTCCTATAAAAATATAAGTAAGATCATTAATATAATTTTGTAAATCCCTTGATGGTGTGGGTATTGATACCTAGTGTATAATAATTCCTTTCCCAAATGGTTGAGATAAAGGAAAGTATCAACCTGGAGGAAGTTCCCATTATGAGGGAATACATTGATGTATTTTATGAAGAGTCACCCAAACTTCCCCTAGATCATGAGGTGGAGTTCACCATAGATCTTATACCTGGGTCCAATCATATCACCAAATTACCATATATTATGTATTAAATTAAAATAGAGGATTTAAATAAGCATCTAAAAGAGAATTTGGACGAAGGGTTCATGTGCCCTAGAACATCACCTTGGGGTGCACCAATGCCATTTCTAAAAAAAAAGATAGATTAATGTGGTTGTTTATCAATTAACCAAAAATCAACACAATCATCATAAATAATAATTATCCCTTCCTAAGGATTTATGAATTATTTTATCAACTACAAGGAGCTTAGTACTTTGCCAAGGTTGATCATTTTTTTTGGATATCATCAACTAAAGGTGAAAAAGGATGATATTTAGAAGATTTTTTTTACAATTTATAGACACTGTGTTTATATTGACACCCTTTAAATATACTAATTCCCTTATAATATACATTAATTTTATGAATAGTGTATTTATTGACTACCTTGAAAAACTCTTGGTAGTCTTTATTAATGAAATTATAATTTACTCTATGTCCAAGGAGGAACATGAAGAGAATATAAGGATTTTTCTTGAAAAATTATGAATGGATAAAATGTATGATAAGATCAGTAAGTGTGGATTTTAGATGTAGTAGTTCACATTTATGGGGAATGTAATCAAAAGTATGAGAATTTCAATGGACCCTTAAAAGATAATGGAAATTGAGGAATGGACTAGACACATATATTTCATGGAAATCCATAGATTTCATAGGTTAGTTGGGTACTATCAATGTTTTTGGAGACATTTATAATGATTTTCATGGAAAAAAACCATGTTAAAAAATAAAGTGGAAAAGTATGTCGAGATAGAAGAATGTGAGGAAATCTTTAAGGATATTAAGAAGTGACTAATAACTGCACCTATACTCAAACTATCATCAATTAGATAAGGTTTTGGGATATAAAATTATTATTAAAATAAAGGACTAAGTTGTATATTTAAGAAATATTATAAAGTGATAGCCTATGCCTCATTATAATGGAATATCCATTAGAAAAAGTACCTGATGGATGATATATAGTTAGCGGATGTGATCTTCACCTTGAATATTTGGTGATACTACCTCTATAGTGAGAAGTGTGACATATATACATATCACAAGTGTCTAATGCATAAATTATCACATAAAGAGATCAACAAGAATAAAAAATTATAGTGAGAGATAATCAACGACTATGATTTCTATATTCACTACCATCCTAGAAACCCAAACAAGGTTGATTATTATCTTAAAAAAAAGAACATACTACTTTATCAATGATGTAGATAGAGAAATACCCTTTCTTCATGGATATAAAAAGGATGGATATGAAAATCATAACAACAGTGAATACATCTCATAATTACTATATTATTTCCCAACCATCCATCCAAGAGAATATCATGGAGGCACAAAGGGATGATCTAGACCTTCAAAAGAAAGTCGAAGTATTAATGAAATAGAAGCTTTATAAATTACACATTGTTGAAAATGAATTCATTTTATTTGGAACTATAATTTATGTTCCTTCATCACCTATGATAAATAAAGTGATATTGTGTAATTCATATAGATCATCTTTCTCCATCCATCTTGTAAGTTCCATGATGTATCATGATCTTTGAGATCACTTCTAGTGGGACAAAATTAAAGAGGTGATTTTAGAGTACACTATAATTTTCTTAGTATGTCAAAAAGTTAAATCAATACAACTTAAGGGAAAGATGATGATGAAACCATTTCCCACACAATTATGAAAATGGGAGAATATCACCATGGAATTTTTCACTGGTCTATTGAAGACATCTAAAAGAAGTAATGAGATATGGGTTATGGTGGATTGACTCACCAAGACTACCCACTTCATTACTATTTGAGAATATTTATTAGATGAAAAAATTGATATGATATAGGTGATAGAAGTGTGGAGGATGCATTGGTAACCACATCTAATTATCTTTGATCATAATCCAAGGTTCACTTCTAAATTCTAGAGAAGTATTTAACATTATCTGAATACTAAATTGAATTTTAGTACGACCAATTACCCCCAATATGATGGAATATCTAAAGGGACCATTCAAGAATTTTAGTACATGTTGATATCCTTCTCAATTTAATTTAATAGTGTATAGTATCCACACCTCCCATATTTGAGTTCTCATATAACAATAACTTCCACTCAAGTATTCAAATGGCTCTATATGAAGTATTGTATAGGAAGTGATATAGATTTCCTACTTTGTGGGATGAAGTCTATGAATTAAATAAACTTGATCCCAATATTGTTAAAGAGTTTATAAATAAGGTTAAAGCTATCCAACAACATATAAATGTTACACAAAATCGGTATAAAATCTATTCTCACAACTGTTAAAGGGAATTTGAGTTTGATGTTAGAGACACTATTTTTCTTCAAATATTACCATGAAATAGAGTCATGTGGTTTAGAAATAAAGGAAATATTATACATAGGTATATTATCCCCTTTGAGATTATTTATTATATAAGATGTATTGATTATCGGCTTGCACTTCCACCAAACATGTCTCATGATCATGATGTGTTACATATATCTATCATGTGGAAGTACATGATTGAATCCTCACATGTACTAAATTTTGAGGTCGTAAAACTGGAGAATGAACTCTCTCATGAGGAGAATCCGGTGATGATATTAGACCATAAAGAAAAATTTATATGGAACAAGACAGATCACCTTGTTAAAGTGTTGTGGAAGAATCATAAATATGAAGTAGTGATGTAGGTTCCATAGGAAACTATGAAACAAAATTTCCCACATCTATTATCAACCAAGTATATGAGTTGAAATTTTAGGGATGAATTTTCTAAATGGATGAAGAATGTAATGACCCCAAGTTTATAAGTGATATTTTTTACTAAATAAATATCTATTTTATTATATTATATATAGTATTATAAAAATAAAACACATAAAAAACCAAAAAAACATTATTTTATTAAAAGATATTTTTTACATTAGATATAAACTAAACCCATGAAAATTTCAAACATTACAATGGGATAAAAAATATAAAATAAGAATAGTAGAATGATAAAATTAGTATCCTTCCAATATGCTAGAATCATCTCCCTCATAAAAAACATTAAAGAAAAGAAATAAAACATTAATAAATCGATCAAAATATTATAAAATAAAAATATAGAACCATGGGATGAATTTTATTGAATTTTTAATTATAGAATGAATTGGTATTTATATGAGGCATTATGACCATTGGAATGTAACCCAACCACTAGGAATAGTAACTAGACTGTTGGGAATAGTAACCTGACCGTTGAAATTATAATTTCACCTAAAAATTATAAAATTTAATATAAATAATATTTATTCTAAGTAATTTAATAAAATATAGGAATTATAATTCTACAAAATAAATATCATGATTAGAAAGAAAAAAAACTATAAGAACATTTTAAATAAATTATATTTTAATATATTTCAAAAAAATTATAATTTTTATATTAAAAATTAAAATTACCTATGTTAGAAATTTATTTTGATAAAATTAATTTTTTTATAATAATAATTTTGTAATTTTAAAATGGTGATTTTTTTGGTAATTTTATGAATACATTAATTTTTAGGTGAATAGTAAAAATATTGTTTTATCATAACAAGAATATTTTAAATTACATAATTCAGGATGTAATAACGACATAAACAATTATAGAAAATTTGGATCAAACAAAAAAAATATTTTGATAAAAGAGTCATTTAAATTCAAAAAACATGTTTTCCAAACCAAAAAAGTATTTTCAGATGTCTAAAGTCTAAAGTATTCCACTAAAATATTTTTTTTCATTTTCCACCTTGCATTTTGATTAAACTAATACATTCACATTATAAAGTGTTTTAAAGTATTAAAATCATGTTATATAATTAAAATTTAATTCATAATGTCTAAAATTCACTATTATAGGCTTTACCTTAGATATAATATTTTATTAAATATTTTATCATAAAAATACCCATATTCTCATGTATAATTAACCTCACTCCCTCCCATTAGAAAACCAATAGTACCTAACTTTCAAAAGACAATGATATACACAATTACCTTCTCTTAATACCCTTTAAATCCTTGGAAACATTTTGGAGTAAACCAACTCTAGGTGTTAAGGGGGTTTATTGGCATACAAGAGAAGCAATAACGCGAAAAGAGTAAGTTTTTACCAACTCCTCTCTAATTTTCCTCTTATCTTCCATTTTACCAAATTCCTTTCATTACCAAATTATATAATTTTAATTAATTTTTATTTAGATATTATATTAATTATGTTAAAATACATTAAAAATGATTTTTATGAAGTATTTATATTTCATACTTCTTTTTCGTATTCTTTTGAAAATGTACCATTAACAGTTGGTAAACTGCCAACAAGAAAGTTTCCGACTCCTTTATTTTCAACACCTATATGAATGGTCATATTAAATTATTTATAATATATAAATATATAAATATATTTATTTCTAATATTCAAGGGTAAATATTTATAATTTATTAGTGATAATAAATCAATATCATCGAATAGAAGAATGATGAGATATTTTAAGGAAAATATGAAATCAAAACATTTCATCATTAACAATGGTAATAAAGGAATAAAATCCAATGATTATAATTAAAAAAATAGTGAAAAAAGGAATATAATTCACTTCTGGTTCCATGTTTTAATAAACCTTAGTATATTATTTAGGATGTAGAAATGCAATGAAATAAATATTGATTTAAAGTAATGGGATTTTTGAACCAAAACTCATTTTTTTGGGTTATCTCCTCTTTCATATTTTTTTATATGGAAATTACTATAATATACTTAAAATATTATTCCCATATCCTTTACCTTTTATTTTTTGGGATATACATGTTTATACCCTTTCTAAATATTTTCAAATCTATTTATAATGGTTTTTCAAAATGTCTTTAATTTTGAATACATCTCATTGACTCCACTTGACCAATTTTTCCTATACTCAAGAATGATGATGTTTTATACCAATTTATGATTTCTGTTATTCATTTTGAAACCTAAAATCATATTCATGAAATTATTACTTATAAATACTTTATGAAACAATTTCCTTTAAATGGTTTTATTTTATGACTATGATTATTCCCTCCCATTACTATGATTTTAGCTCACCCCTTTCTTTGATGTATATCCTTATGTGTTTACTTGAATTTAGAAGAATGTGAGTGATTTTTGGAGGATAATGAGTAAGGATTTAAATAATTTATATGTTTTATTATAAATAAGTGATGCATGAGCCTAATTTTCCAATGATACTCAACCAACTGATTAATGGATATATCACTATTATGTCGTTTATCTAAAAAATGATGTAATAGACACATAAGAAAATGTTGGGTCACTATAGGAAAGTTCCAAATTTAATCTTGATTTATTTATCATAAAAGTTATATATAAAGGTAATGGGGATTCAAACTACACATAATAATTAAGACAAAATTCTAAGAAGCTATGAAGGTTGTATTTAAGTAAAGGAAGTTAAAATACAAGTTTTGAAGAGAAAATTTGATGATATTTTAATAAATAATGTTGAGAACATTAAATATTATTTTTTAAGGGTCAATAAAATTTTAAGTAATATTCAGGGGTTTGGTGGGAAGCTATATGATTATACTATTGTAAAATAATTGATGATAAACTTTCCAGATTGGTTTGATCAAAAAATATTGTCTCTAGAAGATAAAAAATACTTGAAAATATATAATATACAAAATATTCTCAATTTATATGAGATGTGAAAAAAATATAGCCTCTATGGAGAAAGAACAAGATGAGATATCATTTAAGGCCATGAGAAATAATAAAACTATAGATGAAGAAGTTAGGGAGTAAAGTGTTTTTGAAGATAAGGAAGA
This sequence comes from Viscum album, assembly GCA_963277665.1. Taxonomy (NCBI): domain Eukaryota; kingdom Viridiplantae; phylum Streptophyta; class Magnoliopsida; order Santalales; family Viscaceae; genus Viscum; species Viscum album. The sequence continues at coordinate 983,378,765 of OY728126.1, forward strand.
TGTGTAATAATTCAACAAGATTTTTTCTCTTATTTAAATGAACTCCAAAAAAGGAAATTTTAATGAAATAGTCAAATGACTACTAAGGTGATACAACTATAATTAAATTGATAATTTTTTAAAAAAATCCAAAATAATAAGGCTATAGAATCTAATTTTGATTATAATGGGGAACATAAAAGAACCCAAAAAAAATTGGGTAAGAATAAGAAGAAATGAAACTTATGAAAGAATAATATCTTGATAATAAGGAACAAACTGGATCATCATATAATAGTCAATAATATTATGAAGTTAATTTGTTAGTATATGTTGATAGAGGTTTGAACACCTCCAGCAGTGATGATAGCGAATAAAGAAAAAAATGGAGTTGATGTTGGAAGGTGATTTAGAAATATGAATTGAATAAAACACCAAAATCAAGAATAATAAAAGAAATATGATGAAATAAAAGAATAATGTTTCTAAATAAAAGGAATAGTTTTTCAAGAATGAAATGGTAACATTATTGAGATCAAGGAATTAAATCTGAGAGTAGTTGATTAAGAGAACATATTTAGATACCTTGGAGAGAATATAACATATAAGTAAGAATATTTTACTAAAACACAATCTCTTTTCCTTAAAAATAATAACTATTTGAATAAATTTAGATAATATTTCAAAAAATTTAGTTGATGTTAAATTTAATACCTCTTTAGCTGGTAAGAAGAAGGACCCAAATTGATAGGTTAAAAGTACACCTATTTTATCCCCAAATAAATATATTATTTCTAATTGTGTAGGTGAAAAAATAATGATAGAATAGGTTTGGACAATAACGATAGGTTATAAGCACTCTTTTACACTAATCATATAGAGAAATATTCCAAAAACAAAACATCCCCAAGAAAAAAGTATACACAACTTGAAGTATGAAAACAATAGTTTTCTGGACATATATATCATAAATATGGATGATCAATGTTTCAAGGGTATTTTTGGTTATGTGGATAATATGGAAACAAATCCTATAACACCCTGACCCACACTCCTAGATATGAAGATAAAAAATAATCTTTAAACCTTGGCATTGATATAGTGTCAGATAAACTATCTTTATTTTACATCATCTCTATAACTTAATAATTACATCTCACAAATAATCACACATTATTAATAATAAAAGGTTTAGTATCTTTGAGAATTATCTACATAAGAAACTTATTTTATGATACTCATGAACATTTATCATAATTGAATCACACTATACCACATTCTATATTCCTTATAGGTTATACTCATGTTCATAACTTGGGGAATGGAAACATAAAAAAGGGGTAAGATCAGATTCTCATTTAGAAAAAAAATCATAAACATGTCATCAAGGTTAAAATCATAAAAATATGAGAAAACATATCTTATTGAAAAGAATATGGAGTAATAGGAGTTAGAAATAAGTAATCATAGAAGGACATGTAATTTCAAATGAATAAACACTTACTATGAAATAAGAATGTGAGATAATATACATGGGCTATGGAACATAATATAAGTATATAATGTAGAATTATGGGATAATAATAAGAATAGGAAATCATAACTTTGTGAACATAATTATCCTCATTGAGTTCATTCTAAATCTTATGAACATAGAAAATCCACATCATGTTCATGATCAATATTTTGAATGTATCTAATCCACATCAAGTTCACACTGAATCTTTTGAACATATCTAATCTTCACCATGTTCACACTCAATATTGGGAACATATCTTTTCCATATTGTGTTCATGATCAATCTTGTGAATGTAACTAATAATCATCATGTTCACACTTGATATTTTTATTATGTTGTATAAAAAAATAAAAAATACATCGGAGGAAGATATAGGACCCCACCCATCAATTATTTATAAATATGTCTTCCACTTGTAATAAATCATTGAGCACATCATAAAGAACCTATGGAATGAAAATTATTTTCATTAAATTTCTAAATTATATCCTTTTAAATAACATTAATACAAATATCTATCACATATTTACCCTGAATATGCTAAAACAATCCCTCAATCTAGTTTGGGATATGGCCTCAACTATGTCTCTCTATACACCAGTGATTGCTGACTAACAACAAGGGTATAATGATGGTATGGTTGGGGGACAACACACTCACAATAAGAGTGGCATAATGGTATATATAAATAAGGAAAAAATTTAACATTAAAAAATAAAGAGCATAGGAATTAAATCATATAGATGAAATAATCAAACATAAACAATAAATCAGTGTCATATACAAATGATTTCATGTCTAAAAAAATGTAATAGGTATACATGTAAGAAAATAAATAAAAAATACATGTATAACAAAAGGAAAAAGACCTGAAACTATTGTATGGGAATCCAAAGAACTGGCTCAGTTATATGATATTAAGATCCCATCCTAATAGTGTTGAATCAGATTATACAAAATATACAAAAGAGGGGGGTGAATTGTGTATTTTCAAAAAATCTTTGCGAGATTGTGTTCTTCCCTTTAACTTTAATTAGATGAATTGATGCAGTGGAAATTTAAATAGCAGAGACACAAGATGTATAGTGGTTCAGGGAACAGAAGGCCCCTAGTCCACTCTACCAACACTCTACTCCACGAGCTTGGTGATTTTGACTATCTGGTCCTCGTTTCAACAGACCTCTCAAAAACTGAGTACAGGAAGTTGAAACCTTTACAATATAAGTAAAAACAAAGCCTTCTAGTTCACTCACAGAACCTACACAGCTTAATACGAGAAGCCGGTCACTCAATAATAGAAAATAAAGATTTCTATATTCTGAAAATACTTTCCAGATGTTCTTCACAATTACAATAGCATGTAATTGACAGTAGATAGATCGTCGCCTTCAGAAATAATGATCTTCACAAAAGAGTCGTTCTGAGTCGATCCCATTGCAGTAGATATAGAAATATAACTCACAACTTCAGCAGCAGTAGATTCAAAAATTATCTTTGATGTAGAATGAATGAATCTTCTATCGTGATTTTTCTTCTTCAATAAACATAGATTTTTCGTTCTTATGAATCAGTAGATCTGTATGATTTTATAGTCTCTATTTTTATTCCCTCTATTTAGAATGATCGAGAGATCACACATGATCTCTTGTTTCTATTCAGAAAAGATCATATATAATAAAAATGATAAGCACTTATTCTGTAAATTTTAGATCCACAAAAGTCGACTTCTGACTCGTGATATTCAAATATTTGAATTTACAGAGTAGTCGTAACTTACTTGAAGACTCGGCATAAAAATCCCCTTTTAATTCGATCCTTAAACCATTGATAAAACATCTTTGAATCAGTCAAATACACGCTTTAAAATCGGCTTTAAATCTAGCTTGAAATCAGCCTAATAATCAGCTTGCTGACTATTGCATAAAAATATCGACTTTAAATTCTCCGTCGCTAAACATAAGGTTGAGTTGTACAGTATGCATCCTCTGAATGTAATATAGATCATAAACATAAGGTTGATGATGTAACCTTCAAATTTAAGGTTGTCAACGTAGGTTTGATTACAAACATAAGGTTCATGTCACTTTCTTCAAACGTAAGGATGATCATAAACGTAGGGTTGGTCATCCATACTTTTCTCTTTAACTTTCAAACATATGATAAAAGATCCATAATTTTAGTTGATCTATACTTTTCCAAGAACACATGGTTGTTTACAAAAGTAATGTTGATGAACCATACTTTTGAGAAACAAACGTAACGTTTAACACTTACGTACGTTTCTCCTTCTATACTTTTCTAATATTCAAAACGTAGGGTTCCTTCTTAACGTAGGGTTCTTTTTCATACTTTTCCGATAACGTATGGTTCCTCTTCCATAATTTTTCTCTTATCTCATAAATAATACACCACATTTAATCCTTATTCTATGTTTATCCACGTAGGTTATGAACAGTGTTTCCAGAATACACTAAAGCAGATTCTGAATATGTTGAGTGTGAACAGTTTTTCCAGAACACGCTAAATACGAATACCTTAGAAATTAATTCTCGTTATTCAAGAACTTAAATATTTTTTCCAGAAATAAAAATATAATGAATAATAAATTCCTGCAAAATACTTAACAAATAAAATCATTAGAAAATAATTAAGGGTATTTGTGAGGCATCAAAATTGTCATAAAGAGATAGAGTATTGTTCTCAACATACTCCCCCTTTAAATAAATCATTATGTATTTTTGAAAACAACACTTTATCAAAAATCTCCCCCTTTTAATGATAAAAAAACCCATAAAATAATTAATGAAATTAACTTACATAAAAATTAATTAATTACATATAGTTTTGAATTTTAAAAAGATAAATACAATATTAGATTTAACTCAATTTCTGCCTTTAATTTATCCATTTTAATTTCTCCCCCAATATAAAATGAAACAAAAATAAAATGTTGTGTTTATCCAAATTTCTCCCCCTTTTTGTGATATAAAAAAGAATGAAAAAATATGGAATATATCACAGATTAATGTAGCACTGAACGTAAGTAAATGCTATAATTAACTATTTATCAATAATTAAATCTGGATTACTGGAATATCAAAACAAGGACAGTAAATCAAATAAATATAATGAAACCGATTTTTATAAAAAGTACAAATATGAAAAATATAGGAATAAAGGTTTGTTAGGGTTCAGGTAGGGTCTATCTCCTCTGAACTACAAACTTGATTTCTTTCAACTTCTCCCTGAGTCTTCACATCATTCCATCGCCAAGATTAATAATAAGATCCATGGTCTGTTGAGTCATATGAATATCTTCTATGAGGTTGAATCTGAAAAACTCATGAAGTCTTTCTTACTTTTCCATAAACAAAGACAACTTCTCTGTGAATTGAGTAAGCACAAGTTGAAGAGATGGTTCACTTGATGTCAAATGATCAACCAAAAATTTCTGATTGTCTAAGAAGACTGATAAAGGAGCACTGTTGCATTGAATATCATGCAATTTATCACTCATATTTCTCATGGTAGCTATGATAGATTGAAACTTTCTGAGTAAATCAGGTGAAGTATCTGATCCACTAGCAGCACTACTTCCAACAGATGAAAATTGTGTCACCATAAATAATTTGAGATCTGAGAAATCTGACTTCATAACCATTTCAGACTTTAATTTTTCAACAACATTCTGCATATACTTCTTAAAAATTACAACTTATTGCCTTGAAACTGTACTATCCTTAAGTCTCTAAAATTTCAACTACTCTGATTCTAAGGATCTCCTCAGAGTGACATTTTCAGATTTCAATTGAGACAACTTTATGTACAGCTCTTTAACTTATTTATTCCCTAAATCAGAGGCACCATGTGCTTGATTTTCATTCTCAGTTCCAGTGTGATGCAGCAGTACTAAAGGTAGCGAATCTGCATTAGATTTTTCTTTTTTCCTTTCCCTGAGTAGGTTGATCCACATATTTTTCCTCAGAGTCTTTTCCAGACTCTTCCACAGAAAAATCCTCATGAAGTACTTCTGTTTGAGCTTCAGAAACATGCTCATCACAAACATCAGCAACTTGTTCTTCCATTGGATTTTCTAAGATAATATCTTCTGGAGTTTCCTGAGGTCTGGCCACTTCCTCACCAGGCTCTGCCTCCTTTTCCTGTTGAAGTGTAACTTCAAAATCAGCTACAACCGGTTCCTGAGTCTCTCCTTCAGCTTCTTCTTGAATTTCAGATTGAATCTGAGGTCCTTCCACTAGTTATGACCTCTCAACAATAGCTTCCATTGGTTTTTTAGCAGCAGCTTATCTTACAAAACTGTAAGAGTAAATATCTTGTTGTCAGTACAGGGGAAACAAGTTCCTCATTAACAACTATTTTTCTCTGAGTCTGAAGTCCCTCCTGACTTCTTTATTCCTCAGTATCTTCCATTTCAAATCTGATTCTCCTTGCAGCAGTGCTGACTCTTGATTCAGCCTGTCCCTCTTTGGACTGAGTAGATTGAACTTGAGCACTCTCTGTTTCTTCCTCAACTCCAACTGGAAATTTTTTTCCTTTTATAGTGCTCCATAAATAGCCAATCTTTCTTAAAGTTACATCATTGAAAACATTATTGTGATGACATCTTACTCTGACATCCACCAGTCTCACCATATTTTTTTTGAACAATAGTTTGGAAATGAATCTACCAAAAGGGTAGAAGTTCATTCTGGCTTCACTTTGACAATAGTAACTCAGGTACCTCACCATGTACCTAGGAAAATTTAATTTTATATCACTAAGCAGAAGATATATTATGTATATGTCAGGATACAATATCTTTTCCATCTCAGACATCCTCAGTGCTATCCCTATTTGCACAAATTTCACTAAAGTTTTCTGATCGGGCTCCAGGTCCTTAATAAACATCTTCTTTATAGAAGTATAACAAAAAAGAAAAGACATAATGTCCTTAGATTTATGCACGGAATTTCCTATATTTTTAAAATGAAAATGAAATACTCCCTCATGAGGGTAGTTCAAAATCTGACCAATTTCAACTGAAGAGATCAAAAAATCCCTATCCTCTATCTTATCCAGCATAGTGTCCTCATTGTCTCCCAGACTAAACTATATAGACTTAAAGAAATATCAAAGTTCTACCTCATATAAAAATTCCATATTCTCACTGTTGAAAGTCTGTTCGAGATTCTGAAATGACAGTGCTTGTTTTAACAGGAGATTCGTTTGAAATAGCCATTCAAGATCAATCACCTTTCCCTGTAAGATTTTCCTTCCTTTTGAGCACAGTTTCTTGGCATTGCTGGTCTCAGCCTCATCAGATCTCTTTGTCTTTGTCATTTATGTGAGAATCTATGAAGGTTTGAAGGTTAGGGTTTTAGAGGTTTGAAGATTAGGGTTGACGAGCAGTGTTGCGGTTTTGCAGGTTTGAAAGGTTTTGGTAGAAATGAAACGGTTTAGAAGTCGAAAGGTTTCTAACAGCCTTGATTACCATGTTTTTATTAATCATTACACAAATTTTAAATATAAATAAAATTGATTACGTGGGGAAAGAAAAACATATTCTGTTTAAAAAAAGAAACAGATAACCAAATTATTTTAAACATTATTAAAATAAAGAAATAACATAGTAAAATAAAACTTTATTTAAAATTAAATAAACCTAGATCCCCTTAATAAAATCAAACCTTGCAGTGGGAAGTGGTTTAGTAAAAATCTTAGCTAATTGAATATCAGTACTTAAAAATTCCAAAAATATATATTTTTTAAGAACATGATCTCTTAGAAAATGATGTCTGATATCAATATGCTTAGTTCTATAATGATTAATAGGATTTTTTGAAATATTTATAGCACTAGTATTATCACATAAAATAGGCATATTATTAAAATTTAGTCCAAAGTCCATAAGAGTGTTTTTTATCCACAACACTTGTGCACAACAACTGCCAGCAGAAACATATTTTGCCTCAGCTGTTGACAGGGAAATTGAATGTTGTTTCTTACTTGACCATGACACTAAGGATTTCCCTAAAAAGTGACAAGTTTCTGAAGTGATTTTTCTACCTAATATACAACTCCCAAATTCTGAATCTGAGTATGAAATTAAATTAAAATCAGAAGTTTTGGGATAAATAAGAGATTGAAAAATAGTTCATTTTAAGTATCTAAAAATTCTTTTAACAGCAGTTAAATGAGATTCTTTAGGATTTGATTGAAATCTTGCACAAAGACATATTGAATACATTATATCTAGCCTGATAGCAGTAAGATATAATAAACTACCAATCATACCTCTATATAAATTGTTGTCAACTGATTTTCCAGTTTCATCCAAATCAAGTTTTATATTAGTACACATAGGAGTTGTATATGTCTTGCTGTTTTCAAGTCCAAATTTCATTAATAAATCATTAATGTATTTACTTTGATTCAAAACATTTCCAAAATCTTTCTGATAAATTTGAATTCCTAAAAAGAAATTTAATTCTCCAATCATGCTCATTTCAAATTCTTTTTGCATTAATTTTGAAAACTCATGACAAAGGGATTTATTAGTTGATCCAAAAATTACATCATCAATATAAATTTGAACCAATAAAATATTAGAATTTACAGTTTTATTAAAAAGTTTTGGATATTCCATTCCAATAGTAAAATCATTTTTCAATATAAGAGAGCTTAATCTTTCATACCAAGCTCTAGGTGCTTGTTTAAGGCCATAAAGAGCTTTAGTAAGTTTAAAAACAGAATCTGGTTTTTGAGAATTTTCAAAACCAGAAGGTTTCTCAACATAAACTTCCTCCATTAAATAACCATTTAAAAAGGCAGACTTAACATCCATCTGAAATAATTTAATGTTCATATGAGATGCATATGATAAGAAGATTCTAATGGCTTCTAATCTAGCTATAGGTGCAAAATTATCATCATAATATATACCTTCTTCCTGATTATATCCTTTAGCTACAAGTCTATCTTTATTTATAGTTATTATTCCTTGATCATCTTTCTTATTTCAAAAGACCCATTTGGTTCCTATCACTGGATAGTTTTGTGGTCTTTCATCTAATTCCCAGACTTCATTTCTTTTGAACTAGTTTAATTCTTCTTACATTTCTATCATCAATCTTTCATCATCTAAAGCTTCTTCTATAGACTTGGGTTATAATTAGGATAGAAAGGTAAAGAATTATATAAGATTACCTATATTTCTTCTAGTTTTTATTCCTATGTATAAGTCACCTATTATGGTTTCTAAAGGGTGATTCCTTAGGGTTCTAGTCTATCTAGGAAGTAAACTTATTGGTTCTTCAGTTTCATGTTCTTCTGAACTGGACTGAATTTCTTTTATATCTTTTTCAAAATCATTTTCAAGTTCTCAAGTCTCATGTTATCATTAGAGTCAGATTCATCCATTTGATCTGTCCTTTTCTCAAATGGATCAGATTCATCAAATTTCACACGAACTGCTTCTTCAACAATCCTTGACTTCTTATTATAGACTCTATAAGCTTTGGAGGTAGCTGAATATCCTAAGAAAATGCCTTCATCAAATTTTGGATCGAACTTACCAAGATTTTCCTTAGTGTTCAAGATGTAAACCTTGCATCCAAAAACTTTAAAGTAATTTACTTTAGGTTTTCTGTTATTCCAAAGTTCATAGGGTGTATTTTTCAAAAGAGGTCTAATTAAAACTCTATTCATTATATAGCAGGTTGTGCTTACAGATTCTTCCCAAAAATAGGTAGGAAGACTGTATTTATTTAGCATAGTCCTAACTATTTCCTGAATAGTCCTATTTCTTCTTTCAACAATACCATTTTGTTGAGGTGTTCTTGGTGCAGAGAAGGTGTGTTTAATACCCATATTTGAGTAGAAGGAATTAAATTCCTGATTCTCAAATTTTCCACCATGATCAGTTCTTAATGAAATTATTTTAAAACCTTTTTCATTTTGAACAGTTTTACAAAAACTTTCAAATAAAGTAAAAGATTCATTTTTAAATTTCAAAAAAGAAAATCCATATAAATCTAGAATAGTCATCAACTAAAACATATACATATAATTTACCATCCAAGCTTCCTACTCTTGAAGGTCCAAACAAATCCATATGGATAATTTATAGAGGTTTAGATATAGTAATTTTGTTAACATATTTGAAGGATGATTTGTGTTACTTTCCAAGTTGACATGCATCACAGAATCTGTCACTTTCAAATACGAGACTAGGAAAATCAGAAACTAATTGTTTCTTAGATAATTTATGTAAAAAATATACATTACAATGTCCAAGTCTCTTATAATAGATCAAATATTCATTTACATTATCATTTAAGCATTTTACTTGTTGTTTACACAAGGAATTTAAATCCAGGGTATACACATTGTCAGTTCTAGGTGTTCTAAATTTAAGCAATTTATTTTTGAAAACAGAACAATAATTATTAGAAAAATCAACAGCATAACCATCATCAAAAAATTGAGAGATACTTATCATATTGTGTTTCAATCCTTAAACATAAAGTACTTTGTTGATTGAGACAGCTTTTGGATCTCCAACTGTTCCAATACCAATGATTTTCTCTTTGGCATTGTCACTAAAAGTGACAAGTCCACCATCTTTTTGAGTGAGTATAGAGAAATTCAATGGGTTTCCACTCATATGTATTGACCAGTCACTTTCCATATACCATATGTCAGTTTTTCTTTTGTGACCTGATCCCTACAACGACATTTACACAATTTTCTTTGGTACCCATATTCTGTTGGGTCCAGGGGTGTTAGCCAGCAGAGATCTGGGAATCCAGACTTGCTTTGTTTTTCTAATTTCACAAGAGTCAAATAAATCATTTGATACAAAGGCCTTATTAATACCACTTATTTGGGGTCGTCTTAAGAAACATTTTTTAGAAATATGTCCCCTTGTTCCACAGTAATTACAATTTTTTCTTTTTTCACTTGGTATAAAATAATTCTTGTACAACTTGGGTTTTTCACCTTTACTGACAATTACAAATCTTTCTTTTTTAATGAAACGTTTCCCAAGAATTTCATTTAAAATATTTTATCCTTTTGTATAAACAAGGGCTGTATTTTTATAAGTTTCCACTTCAATTTTTAGTGATTTTATCTTTGATTAATAATCTGTATTGTTAGTGTTAATTGAGTCAAACTTTTCAGTTAAATCCTTATATTGTTTCAGCATTGTATCTCTTTCATCAGAAACAACCTTATAAATTTTATTCAAAGTCTTATGTTTCTTAAATAGAGAATAATATTTTTCTTCAAACATATTGCAGTAGGCCACAAGTTTTTCATTAGATTAACTATATTGAGAACTATAGTCAGAAGATTAGTAAGATTTTACCTCAACTGTTTCTGCCATAAAACACATGTTGGATTTCATATTTTCTTCTTCCTTCTCTAAGTCTAATTCAGAAGTACTATTGGAGTCTTCAGATACACTCCATGTAGCTTTCATGGATTTCTTGTCCTTATGCTCATAATCATTTCTTTTGAAGAATTTCTTTTTCTTGTCTTCTTTTAGCTGAGGACAGTCAGGTCTGATATTCCCCATTTTCTTGCATTCATAACATCTGACTTCCTTGTCGTCCTTTTTGAAGGATTTTTTGAAGCCCTTATTCTTTCTATAGAATATAGTGAATATTCTATCTAGCTGAGCCAGTTCAACATCAGAATTTGATAAATCAGAACTTTCTGATTTCTCTTTTACACTTTTCTTCATCTTTTTGTTTTTTCTCTATGACGATACTTTAAAGGAAGTGTCATCTCTTTTGATAAGCACTTTATGTTAATTTGATTCATATTACATCTCAGCTTCATACATCATTAGTGTTCCAATCAGTTATCTCATGGTTAAGTCATTGACAGGTGTTGACTGTCTGATTTCAGCAGAAATTCCATTCCATTTTGTAGGCAGTACTCTTAGTACTTTTAAAGCTCGATCAGATTGTTTAATGGGATCTCCCAAATAGGTTATGTTATTGACAATCTCTTTCAATCTTCCATTCATTTGAGTAATAATTTCACCTTCAACCATTCTGAAAGTATCTAATTTAAGCTTAGCAGTTTCATATATCATTTACATGATATTGTTAGTTCCATCATAAGAAATAACAATAGTTTTCCACATTTCATATGTTGTTGGGCATTGATATAATATGTTAAATTCATCAGGTCCTAGACCACATATAATTGAATTCATTGCCTTTGAGTTCATATCATAATCTGCTTCAGTAGCTGCAATCCATGTTTCAGGTTTTTCTGGTATTTCATATGGAGTCATAATCTTAGAATATACTTTGTATCCAAGGTTTTTCAGATAGATAATCATTCACGACTTCCAACATCCATTGTTTTATCCACTGAAGTATGGTTCTCTAACCATAGACATTCCCTCTCTTGTATCATTCATCTTACTCTATATATAATCACTTTCACCTTGTTAAGGCTTTATTAGAAAGCTCAACCTCTGATACCAATTGTTGGATCAGATTATACCAAATATACACAAGAGGGGGGGGGGGGGGTGAATTGCGTCTTTTCAAAAAATCTTTGTGAGATTGTGTTCTACCCTTTAACTTTAATTAGATGAATTGATGTGACAGAAATTTAAATAGTAGAGACATAACATGTATAGTGGTTCAGGGAATAGAAGGCCCCTAGTCTACTCCACCAACGCTCTACTCCACAAGCTTGGTGATATTCACTATCTGGTCCTCGTTTCAATAGTCCTTTTAACAACTGAGTACAGGCAGTTGACACCTTTGCAATCTAAGGCAAAACAAAGCCTCCTGGTTCACTCACATAACCTACACATCTTAGTACGAGAAGCCAGTCACTCAAGAATAGAAAATAAATATTTATATATTCTAAAAATACTTTCCAGAAGTTCTTCATAATTGCAACAACATGCATTTGATAGTAGATAGATCATTGCCTTCAGAAATAATGATCTTCACAAAAGAGTCGTTTCGAGTCGATCCCGTTGCAGTAGATATAGAAATATAAATCACAAATTTAGCAGTAGCAGATTTACAAATGATCTTTGATGTAGAACGAATGAATCTTCTATCGTGATTTTTCTTCTTCAATAAATAGAGCTTTATCGTTCTCTTGAATAAGCAGATCTGTATGATTTGATAGTCTCTGTTTTTATTCCCTCTATTTAGAATGATCGAGAGATCACACATGATCTTTTGTTTCTATTCAGAAAATCTCATATATAATAACAATGATAAGCATTTTTTTTTGCAAATTTTATATCCACAAAAGTCACCTTGTGACTCGTGATATTCAAATATTTTAATTTACAGAGTAGTCATAACTTCCCTGAAGACTTGGCATAAAAAGATCCTTTTAATTTTATCCTTAAACCATTGATAAAACATCTTTGAATTAGTCAAATACACACTTTAAAATTGGCTTTAAATCTGGCTTGAAATCAGCCTAATAACCAGCTTGCTGACCGTTGCATAAAATATCGACTTTAAATTCTCCATTCCCAAATGTAAGGTTGAGTTGTACAGTATGCATCCTATGAATGTAATGTAGATCATAAATGTATGGTTGATGATGTATCCTTCAAACGTAAGGTTGTCAACATAGGTTTGATTACAAAAATAAGGTTCATGTCACTTTCTTCAAACATAAGGTTGATCATAAACGTAGGGTTGGTCATCCATAATTTTCTATTTAACTTTAAAATGTATGATAAAATATCCATACTTTTACTTGATCCATACTTTTCCAAGAACTTAGGGTTGTTTACAAAATTAAGGTTGATGAACTATACTTTTGAGAAACAAACGTAACGTTTAATACTTACGTACGGTTCTCCTTCCATACTTTTCTAATATCCCAAACGTAGGCTTCCTTCCTAACGTAGGGTTCCTTTTCATAATTTTCTGATAATGTATGGTTCCTCTTCCATACTTTTTCTCTTATCTCATAAAGAATACACCGCATTTCATCCTTATTCTACGTTTCTCCATGTAGGGTTTGAACAGTGTTTTCAGAACGTTCTAAAGCAGATTCCGAATATGTAGAGCGTGAACAGTGTTTCCAGAACACACTAAATATTAATACATTAGAAATTAATTCTCGTTATTCAAGAACTTAAATATTTTGTCCAGAAATAAAAATACAATGAATAATAAATTCCTGTAAAATACTTAACAAATAAAATCATTAGAAATTAATTAAGGGTATTTGTGAGGAATCAAAATTTTCATAAAGAGATAGAGTATTGTTCTCAACATACTCCCCCTTTAAATAAAACATTATTTATTATTGAAAACAACACTTGATCAAAAAACAATAATCAGTCATCCAAATTTGGGTGATTTCTTGATCCCATCATAGATACAAGTAATATGTCTAGGTACTGAATGAAATCCAAATAGCATGTTAGATAAAATCAACAGGCCACCACCATTTGTGTCTAATTCAATATAGTATACATGAATAAAATGAAGCAGTGTATAGATATAATTAGGTAGTGAATAAATAAATGACAACTGGTCAAATCAGGTTCTTCAAAGAACACCTAGAAGACAATAAATTCTATAGCCTAAGCTAGAATATCTACAATCACACGGTTGATATAATGAAAGTAAATAAGAATATGAAAGTAAAAAAATATAATGGTGATGATATAGTTCTAGAACCCATGACTATAATCCTAGGTGTCCTTATATATCAAGAATACAAAATAATGTTTTACGAGTTACACAACACTTATCATCTATCTTTAGGGTAAACTAGAGAAAAATAAAGTATAATGTAATTTCATTTAACCTATAACCCCATTGAAGGAATTATATGTCAGAATTTGTGTATCTGTTAGGGAAATCTATAATCTCATTTAACATATGATCCCATCCATGGTAGTCCATATCAAGAGTATAGGTATTGATTAAGGTATACTATAATCTCATTTAACATCTAATCCCATCCATGAAAGTCCATAGCATGAGTCCTAGAATCACTAATATTAGGAAACCTATGATCCTATCTAAGTAATTCCATATAATAAATCTAGGTGTCACTCAAGGAGTATCATAATTCAATCTATGTAGATACTATCTAAGGAATTCCATATCAATAATCCAATTGTAACCCAAGGCTTAACAAAACATCATTTAACCAATGCGACCATCCATGGAAATCCATATCAATAGTCCAGGTATCTCTCAAGGCATAATAAAATAATTAGGGTCACTATATTCAATAATTAAACATAAGCTTTGGGAATATCCATGCCAACTAAAAACTCATCACTAAAATAAATGTTTAATCAAATAACTTTCAAGTGATATAAAGGGTACATGAAATTAAACATTTCATCTAATTATTCATCATGATTCATTTAATTTTTCTAAACACTTCAAGAAATAAGAAGTTCTGTGTAAATATGAATTCTATTTAAAAATTAATTATAACTTATTTAACTTCATTCAACAGTCACTTTAATCATAATTAATAAGAACCAAGTTTGTTTTCTATAATACTTGTAGTTTATCAAGTTCATCTAGTCATTAATTCTAAACAATTAATCTAACACACCTTAGAAGGGTGTTTGGTTATACAGGCAACATGGTCATAATAGACATTTAAATAAGTGGGCCATACATCTCATTCTAACCGCTTTTTATTCCAATGGAATACATCATAATTTAACATGGTCCTAGTATGGATAGATGCATGGGAGTAATTAAATTAATTCATTTACCATCATTCAATTATTCCTATCTTAAAAATTAGATTAAACACACATAACTACATTTTTGGATAATGATGCCCATTCACTATCAAGGGAATATAACCAACACACCCATAGGGTGTTATGAATTTAATTCTCATCCTATAACAATGTGAAAGGGATCATAAAGGCTCTAAATTATAGTATAAGAAATTAAAATTAATGGTTATACATTTAAGGAGTGACATGTGGAAAATCCTGCACATGGAACAATGATAATATTTTATAAAATGATGAAACATTGAGAGAAAATACATAGAATACCTACCACATTTTATTAAGCCACACTTTTTCATTATAAGGATTTGATTCACCTAGGAATTATAGAAATTAAAAGATTCAACAAATATCCTAAAAATAGGACATATGATCTCACATGGAAATAACATCCAATACATTGAGAGAAATTCTGAAATAGAGGTAAAAGAGTCTAATGAATACTGAGAAGGATCCAACATGATGAGAAAAATTCGATTCAGATTTCAAATGAAGTAGATCCATAAAATCCTAGGGTAGAGGGAGTGGGAAGCTCCTCCACTATGCTGCTATTATCCAAGGAAGTAAGAGGGACATGCCCCTTTAAAAAAACACAATAGTGTATTTTATGGTGTAATGTTGAGTTTTAACCCATCATTTTCATAGGTGAGAATCCAGGTTAGTGGATTTCATGGCATGAATATAAGGTTTAATCCATAAATTTATTATCTATATTCCCCCTTTTTATTTTTTTAAGTTTCCAAGGCACACCTCGTAGAACCATTTCACAACATAAATTCAATTTATAGTGTAAATGGATCCTACTACCAGTTTTAGTAGCTCGTTCTACAATCTCATCCCTTGATAATTTTCTAGACCCTTAGGACATCCACTAGTACTTAGAAGACATCCAAAAATACCATTTTTGGATGGTCAAACACCTAGAACCTCATTCTAATTTCTATTTCACAAAATAGATCATCCATAAATGGATAAGAAATTCAAAGTCCTATAGAATTTACAACCAAATTAAAAAAATGGGATCTCACAACCTTCCCACCATAATACTTCTCATCCCTGAGAAAACCTGGTGGAAAATTAAAAAAAACACCAGAATTACCAAGGTTTGGAATTCCTAGAAAAATAAATATGTTACATTTCCAAAAACCCAACATTTCTATAAGAATAATTTTAAACATACATCACTGAAATTAATAAAACTCAAGACAATTCTTGTAACCATCAAATAAACACTAAGAAGATGATTACCCAACCCCGTATAACCCATGAAACAATCACATCATTATATCATTTATCAACTTACCTATGGTTCTTTCCACTATAGGTCTTATCCTTCAATGGTCAATTCTATGTGAAGATACTTACACCATAATCATTACCTATAAATAAATCCTTAAAATTATTACAACACTGCCAAAAAAATCCCAACATAATACACCCAATCATTCATGAGAACTCTACCTTCAAACCATAGCTTGATTAAAATGGTTGAATTACAATCAACCCATATTAGTATTTTCATGCTAGTAGTTCATTTAAAAAACACATATGACCTTTACACCACACCTGTCTCAACCCATGAAATGAATGATATTGTTTATCACTAGCCATATCAACCAATCATAACTATATGTCTGGGTTAAACTCAGGATTGAAATACTAGAGTCTAATTATCCCATCCTAGGTAGTCCATAGTCTGATGTTTATAATTAAAGGATTGATACCTAGTTGAGACTTCCACATATCAAGAACACCAACTGAGACCAAAGGTGGAATCTCACTTAGAGGTTGATTCAATGAATTGTCTAGTGTCTATGAGTTCATCCAAGTAATTATGACTCAATAATCCAAGTGTCACTTGGGATTTTCCATACCAAAACAGATATATAGGTCAATGAGCATAGTCATGCATAAAAAAACCAATATATTACCCGGAATAACTTGAACCCATATCTATAATTTTACAAGAAATCTAAAAGTACACAACTTAATTTATTTAATGATATAAATATCCAAACAACCTTTAAAAAAATGGTCTTAAAATCCCATGATTCATCCTCATGTGAAATTCAACCATCTGTGATCGATATATTTCTCCCTACTATTGGATCTTTCATGTCATCTTACTAAATAAATTACAACATTCTAATTACCAAAACCCATGCTTCATCCTTCATTAGATATATCAACTCACATGGATGAGAAAATTCTCATTACTAAGTAGTAACATAAACATAAAAAATCCCATTCTTGATTCCTGATAACAGTTCACACTGAGTTATCTAAAATTCAATTTAAAATTAGGTTCATCGACCCCAAAAGGAAAAACGTCTACTCACCACCTTATGGATTACTGTTTGTTTCTCCTCATGTGCACTTTGATAGAGTCCCTTCATCAATCAGAAAATATTTTTTATTTTAATTTAATTACCTTATCTCACCGTATAACTGATTC
The DNA here is from genome assembly GCA_963277665.1 of Viscum album. Classification (NCBI taxonomy): domain Eukaryota; kingdom Viridiplantae; phylum Streptophyta; class Magnoliopsida; order Santalales; family Viscaceae; genus Viscum; species Viscum album. The sequence continues at coordinate 983,396,502 of OY728126.1, forward strand.
TCTACCACTATACTTAGGATGATTTCAAGGAATCATGCATGATCATCTCAAAACTAGAATTAAATTATGATGTTATATCTAGGGTTTCATTGACAGGTGTGTATAGCTCTATTAAATCCATGATCACATCAAAAAACGCCTTTTCCCCTTGAAAACCCCTAACACCATGTCTAGGTCTAAATATATGCCAACAATATCACGATACCTACTTTATTTTAAAATTATCCCAAATAATAGGGTAATTTCATTTAAACTACAAAAATATTTGGGTCTCCATGCTCGTATGCATTAAGTCCAAACTGATTATTCTACCTAACACATTAGTCTTATTATGTTAGTTGTTCCCTTTAAAATCCTCTTTAAAATCCAGTATACACATGATATAGGAATTATCACATAATAACCCTTCCCACAATGTTGTTTCTAAAATTTAAGCATAAAATGCATTACCATCGGTCAACTGGTCAAGGCAACCAAATAGTCCAATCCATCCAAGATAGTGTCAATACCCTAACACTCAATGTGTTCATTCAGAAAAACCAAGGGTACCACCATACCAAAATTACAAAACTTGGGCACCTACCATGCATCAGTCTTCAGTGAGTGTAAAACTATCTCACCACCTCAAAGGCATTATTAATCATTAAGAAAACCTTTATTGTACGTTTCCATCAATCAAACAAATTCCATCGACCCACTGTGGTCTATATCGTTGTAATGGTATCTAGGTCTTCCACTTAGTCTAAAAGGTATCTCGTATAACCATACCCCTATAATAGGGAATCTATTATACTACATTCAATACACCTATAAGAACTCTAAAAATAGGTATAAATAAAGGCTAGGATAGATATCATTAATATATAAGGTTCAAAAACTATCATTAAGGGTAAAATAACATCACATACCAATCATCGAGCTATTATTCCCTGATCCTCTCCACACATCCTTAGAAGAAACTAACCCCAATGAGGGTTATGATATGGATACAAAGGATAAGTGGCTAACACTCATTGGGTTTCTATATACGTCAATACCCCATAGAGGTTCAACTTAATATATGACCACCCTCCTCCCCAAGGGTGTCATTTTATCAACTAAGAGTCCCACCTGATTCAAAATATCAAGGGATATAACTTATCATGCCCATGAGCTTGACTCAAATTCTACCTTCGTTCCATTTCAAGGGTGTTACCATAATAGGATAACCCCTCATTTTTTCAAATGGTTTTGAATTTAGAATATATATTCATTACTAAAAGGCCACTAGGATTTACCATATGTCCATTGGATTGGGTACAAAACTAGGAATAATTCATTAGAGTTTCAAAAAAAACTCTCATGTTTCCATTCAAAGAAAATCTCAGGGAAACATTTAAAATAGAATCCTACATGAGGGTACATTATCTAAACACCTATAAAAGGTTAATTTTTTATGAATTTATTCAATTCTCATTTATTACAACATTTAATACAACTCATACGTATCATAGATAACAAGTAATTTTTATAAGGGATGACTGTACTAAGCACTTTATTTAGTTGACACCATGAATAATTATGAAAAATATCTCATAATTTCCCTTTTAATCATAATTTATTTATACATATGTTCTCACCATAATTCTTAGTTAAAGAAAATTTCAATTCCTAGTTATATAGGGGAGAACCGTTTAGGTTGGAATTGAAATTTTAATTAACTAATGCCTCAATTCTATGAATCTCAAAAGAAGATAACTAGAATTTTATCAGTTAAAGTGAATAAGTTCAGTAATATGACACCATAAATTTATACATAACCCGAATAAATATATGATGAAACTCTAAATAACTATCCCGTATTTATCATAAGTATACCCCATGAGGTTAAGCACTTTTGAATATAAAGATAAATGTGACCTATGAGGGTCCTTTTATTACAACTTGGCTCCATTTAAGTGTAACCCAATCGAAGTTGATTTATTAATGATTAATTTCACCTATAGTGGGTTTATGATGTAATCATATCATGTAAAGATTTTTCTATTTGGGTCAAGCCCAGTTTATATCATAAGCATAAAACACCATGAGATACCTACTTGGTTGTATTCAAGTTTAAGATCCATAAGAAACGAAATCATATTACAAGTTAGATTTTAAAAAAATTTATATTTATACAATGGTACAGTTAGATGAGTTATCATTCCTAAATTATAAATGTACAATACTTTTTAATATACAATTGGTACGTCATGAAACTATATATAGACCTTACATCCAGTCAAAATGTAATTGGTCAAATAAAATGATTCAATTAGATAGATCTCCATTCCTAATTTATATAATTACACGATTTATAAAATAAAATTACAATCCATGTAACTGAAATCAACTAACATTTCAGAACAAGTAATTACAGTTTCTTTTTTTAAACATACCATAATGGGTTAGTTAGGATGTCTTCATCAAGTTATAAAAGATAAAAATATTTTGGTTGATGAAGAAACATTAATATAAAATTATTTTTATCATTATACATTCCGTAAATATTATTGAAATATAAAAATATAATTCTAGGAACATATAACATGAAATGAGAAATGTAGGAACTAAAATAAACATGGAATTACATATGCATCACATTTAAATACTCAAGTTCCTATAATGATGCATGGAAAATAATTCCTTACTATACCTATCTATTGAAAAAATACTAAAAATACCATAAATTTTTAAATAGTGGAAATGAACATCAATCACTCGAGGTGAAATATTAGTCAACTATAATAAAAATAACATAAATAATCCCATACCTTACAACTTGATCTTTCCCACATACATGGGTTGGCTGGACCCAAAAATGATCTTTTAAAAAAGTTCCAAAACATTCTTAGTCTCTTTTATTCCAACCCAAGTAGTATGAAAAATGAAAATAAATATCTGATACCACTTTTTCACATCTCGGCATGTGAGCCACTAAAATGGTGCCCCAAGCCGGCTGGTGACATGGAATCAAGCGACCCTCTCCATATGCTATAGGTTGTTGAATAGAATTGAGGTTCTAATGGTGGTACAGTAGGAAGATGATACCCTAATAATCAAAGTGGAACAATAGTATATATAAATAATACAACTACATAAGAAATAATAATAAATAACAATAAAATTATATCATCTAGATGTAATAATAAAACATAAAAAATAAATCAATTTCATATAAAAATAATGTAATGTCTATAAAAAAATGTTAACATAATATATAGTATAAATAAAACATAAAATACATGTATGAAAAAATGAAAAATACCTAAAACTTTCCTATGAGAATCCCAATAACTAGCCCAATCATCTACTACCAAGATCCAATCCTAACAAGAGTCAATCATCTAATACTGGGTGCTTTCCCTGACCCCAAACTGTATAAAAGTAATCAACCTAAGTACCCAATGGTGACCCGAATAGGGTATGAGATAAATTCAGTAGGATACCACCAGTTATTTTTAATGAAATCTAGTCTATGTGTAGAAAATGAATTATTTTTCATGTATAATAATGATGTGAATAAATAAATGAAAACCAATCGGATCGGGTTCTTCAAAGGACACCTAGATGAAGACACCTACTTTGGACTAGGTTGAGTTATCTCTTATCACAAGGATGATATATTCATATTAAATAAGTATATGATAGGAATAAAAAGTAATGGTGATAATGTATTCCCAAGACCCATGGGTATAATCCCATGTGTCCTCGTATATCAAGGAGACCATATAATGTTTCACAAGTTACAAAACATTTATCATCTAGGATAAGGTAAAGTCATATGACAATCAATCATAATTTAATTTCATTTAACCTCTAATACCATTGAAGTAATTCTATGTTTGAATCCATGTATCGATCATATAAATGTATAATTTAATTTAACATATAAGCACATCCATGGAAGTCTGTATCAGGAGATTAGGTATCGCTCGAGGAATACTATAATCTCATTTAACATCTGTGTCCATCCATGGTAGTATGTATCAATAGTGCTGGTATCAATCAACTTGTATATTATATTAGGAAACCTATGATACCATATGTGGAATTCCATATAAGGAATCCAAGTGTTTATCAAGGAGTATCATAATTTAATCAACCTGGAACCTATCCAAGGAATTCTATACCATGAATCCAAGTGTCACCTAAGGATTAACATAACATCATTTAACCAATGATCCCATACATGGTAGTCTGTATTAGGAATCCAAGTATCACTCAAGTCATAAGAAAATAATCAGGCTCACTACATTCAATAATTAAACATAGTCTATGGGAATTTCCATGCCAACTCATAGCTCATCACTAAAATAAGCATTTAATAAAATCACTTTCAAGTGATGGAAAGGAGAAATTAAAGTATTCATTCCATATAATCATTCATCATGACTCACATTATTTTTACAAACACTTCAAGAAGTAAGAAGGGCCATGTAAATAAGAATTCCATTTTTGAATTCATTACAACTAATTTAACCTCCTTCAATAAAAAAATTAATCAAAATTAATAAGTATCAATTGTGTTTTTCCATAAAGACTTCCATTTACTATGTTCTTTTAGTCACTACTTATAAATAATTAGTACAACAAACCTTAGACGATTGTTTTTTACACAAGAAACATGGTATTAATAGATATTTAAATATGTGGATTGTACATCTCATTACAACAACTTTTTATTCCAAGGTAATAATTCATAATTTAACATGGTCCTAGTATGGATACATTCCTGAGAGTAATTCAATAAATTCATTTATCATAATTTAACGATTCATGTATTAAAAGTTAGACCAAACACACATAGTGGTGTTTTGTCTAGTTACGAACATTCATTGTTAAGGGAATATAAGAGACACACCCATAGGGGGATCAAAACCTAATTCCCATCCTATAATATTGTGAAAGGGTTTATAAAGGCTCTAAATTATATTCTAGGAAATTAAATTTAAGGGTTACACATTTAAAGAGTGACACACAGAAAATATGACACGTGGAATAATGATAATAATTTATAAAATGATAAATTTTTTATGGAAAATCCATATACTAACTACAAAATTATTATCAAACCACGCTCATCTATAATAGGGATTTGATTTATCATAAAATAAGAGAAAATCAAAATATTTGAAAAACGTCTTAAAAATAGGACATATGAACTCACTTGGAAATAGCATCCAATACATCAAGGGAGTTAGATAATTAAAGGTAGTAATGTCCAAGAATTACAGAGAGGGATCCAACATGATAAAAAAAGTTTGATTCAAATGCCAGATGAAGGAGATCCATCAAAACCTAGGGTAGAGGGAGTGGGAATCTCTTCCATTGTGATGATGCTGTTTGAGGAAGTAAGAGGAAAAATCACCTTTAGAAACAAAATAAAACATAATAGGGGAATTTAAGGTTCAATAATAAGTTCTAAGTCACCAGTTTCATAGATTGGAAGTCTACATAGGGGATTTTATAGTGTAAATCAAGGGTTCAATCCATAAATTTCTCCTCCAACTTCCCCCTTTTTATTCTGTAAGTTTCCAAGGGATAACATGTAGAACCATTTCACAGTGTAAATTCAATTTACAGTGTAAATGGCCTCGAATAATAGTTTCAAATACCCACACTACTTTCTCCTAGGCCCTTGGGACTTCCACTAGTACTTAGAAGACATCAAAAAACACCATGTTTGGATGTTAAAAGACTCAGAATCTCATTTTTATTTCTGGTTCACAAATTATCCTATCCATCAATGAAAAAAATTTAAATTACTATAAAATTTCCCAAAAGATCTAAACATGGGATCTTACAACCTCCCTTCCATAGTACATATTATCTATGAAAAAACCTGGTGGACAAGAAAAGAAACACCTGACTTACCTGGGTTAGGAATTCCTACACAAACAATCATGTTGAGTTTACAATCTCCCAATGCACCTACAAGAATTATTTTAAAAATACTCCACTCAAACTAATAAAACTCAAGACAATTCTTGTAACCATCGAAGAAACACTAAGATGATGCTTACCAAATCTCGTATAACCCATGACATGATCAAATCATTATCTATTTTATCATCCATCTTATGGATATTTGCATCACAGGTCTTGGAATTCAAAAATCATTTCTGAGTGATAGTACTTACACCATAAATATTGCCTATCGAAACATGTCCATAGAATTTTTTTGATACTCTTTTAATGATTCCAAATAAGATACACCCAATCATACATGATAACGCTGCCTCCAAACCTTATCTTGATTGAAATAGTCAAATTCTAATCATCCCAACTTAGTCTCATCATGATGGTTGTTTCATGAAAAGCCATAGATGACCTTTACAACACACCTATCTCAACCCATGACATATATGATATTGTTCATCATCGACCATATCAACCGAGTATGACTATATGTTTGGGTTAACCACAGGATTGAACTATTAGTGTCTAGGTATCCCATCCTAGGTATACCATACTCAGATGTTTATAATGGACATGTTATTACCTAGTTGATATGTTCACATATCAAGAACACTAAATGATCCCAAAGGCGGTATCTCACCTAGAGGTTTATTCAAATAATCAGATGGTGTTCGTGAGTTTGTCCAAGGTATTTTGACTCAATAATCTAAGTTTCACTCAGGATTTTATGTTTCAAAATAAAGATCTAGGTTTATGAAAATTTTCATGCATAAAACAACCAATAGATTATCTAGAATCCCTTGAACCCATGCCTTGAATTTTCCAAGAAATCTATAAGTACACAACTTCATTTATTTAACAACATAAATATCCAAATGACTATTTAATGATTGGTCGTAACATCTCATGACCCATCCTCATGTGAGGGTCACCCATCAGTGATCAATATCTTTCTCCCCACTTTAGGATATTTAATGTCATCATTCTATTGAAAAAAGGTTCTAATTACCATAACCTATGATTCACCCCCATAAAATATATCAACTAGCATGGCTAAGAACATGTTCATTACCGAGTAGTAATGTAAACATCAAGAAAAACCATTCTTGATCCCCAAGAACAATTCCTAGGGATTTATCTAAAATTAAATTTAAAATGAGGTCTACTGACCTCAAAAGGACAAAGGTGGAATCCAAAATTATAGATTACCTTATGTTTTCCCTCTAGTGTACTCCCTAGGAGTACCTTCACCAATCAAAAAATATGTTTGAATTTTATTTAATTATGTTTTCTTGGTATATAACTGATGCTCTAATAGTGTACTTAGAAAAATGTAAAGGTATTTGACATGATCTCTCAAAATGAGGAGTACATTATGATGTTATATTTTGGGTTATATCAACTGGAATGTATAACTCTCGTAGATCCATATTGATGTCAACAAATACTTTATTTTCCTTGAACAACCTTTAAAACTATGTCTCATGACCATTCATGTCCAGGTTTAACTATAGGTCAACCATATCATGGTACCTAGATCATTCTAAAATTACCCCTCATTATAGGGGAACTTCCCTTAAATTACACAAATCTTTAGGTCACCATGCCTGCATGTATTAAGTCCACACTATCTGTGCTACCAGAAAATTCAAACTTATTATGTTATATGTTCCCATGGAAATAATATTTAAAATTTGGAATACAATTATGCCCTAAATTATCCCTTGATCACCCATCCCACAACACTATTTATGAAATTTAAGCATCAATTTCATTTACACTGGTAACCTGGTATACACAGCCACACTATCCAGCACATCCAAGAAAGTGTTGATACCCTAACACTCTAGGTTCTCATTCAGAAAAAACCAAGGTTACCACCATGCCTTAATCACAAAACTTGAGCACCTATCATGAATTATTCTTAAATGATTGTACAACTATCTCACCAACTAATAGGAATTTAAAAAATCTAGGACAAACTTTATTGCTAGTTTCCATCGATCAAACTAGCACCACTAACCAAATATGGTTTATATCAGTGTAACGGTCTATTGGTTTTCCACCTAGTCCAAAAGGTCTCTCTCACATGGACCATACCCCCACCACATTAGGGAATCCATTACACTATATCAAATACAACTATAAAATCTCTCAAAATAGGTATAACTGAATACTAGAAAGGATATCATTGACCTATGAGGTTTAAAATCTCTTACCAATATTGAAACAACATCACATACCAATCATCATTCTATGAGGCCCTGATCCTCTCCACACATCCTCAGATGGAACTGGTCCCTGGAGGGTCATGATATGGATTTAAAGGGTAAAAAGATGACACTCACCAGGTATTATATACAATAATATCCCCTTAATGTTCAAATTTCAATATGACCACCCGCCTCCCGGGGGTGTCATTTTATCAACTAAGATTCATACCCTACTCAAAAGATCAAGGTATGGAACTTAGCATGCCCATGAGCTTAACTCAAATGTCTATCTACTTTCCATTTCAAGGGTTTTACCATAATAGGCTAACTCCTCCTTTTTTTCATAAGGCATCAAATTTTGAATCTATAGTCATGCCTAAAAGGTTAGTCAGATCTACTACATGTCCATTGAATTGAACACAAAACTAGGAAGAATCCATTAGAGGTCCAAAAAAATGCTCATGTTACTATTCATGGAAATTATCAAGGAAACATTTAAAATCAACCCCTACACAAGGGTCTATTCTATAAAAACCTCTAAAATGTTTTATATTAAGGAATTTAGTCGATGAACATTTTTTACAAAATTTAAATCAGATCATACTTATCCAACATATCAAGTACCTGTTATAAGAGAAGACTGTACTAAGCACTTTATTTACCTAACATCATGAACAATTAGAAAAAATATCTCATAATTACCTTTTTAATCATAAATTATTTATCCATATTTTCTCACAATAGAAATTAGTTAAAGAAATTTTCAATTACAATCTATATAGAAAATAAAAATTTAGGTTAGAATTGAAATTTTAATTAACTAAAACCTCAATTCTATAAATCTCAAAAGAAGATAACGAGTATTTTTTAAATTAAAGGAAATAGGTTCAGTAAGAGTCCACCATAAATTTATACATAACCCGAATAATTGGATGATGATACTCTAAATAACCATCCCATATTTATCATAATAACACCCCATGGGGTTAAACACCTAGGAATATAATGATAAAGATGACCTGCAAGGGTCCTGTCACTCAAACTTGGGTCTATTTAAGGATAACCCAATAGAAGTTGATTTATTAATGATTAATTTCACCCATAGTAGGTTTATCATGTAATCATATCAATCCAAGACTGACCTACTTATTTCAAGTCTAGTTTATATCATAAGAATAAAACACCATGAGAGGTCTTCATGGTTGGAGTGAAGTTTAAGATCCATAAGAAACCAAATCATATTATGAGTCATATTTTAAAAACATTTATATTTATATAATGGTAAAATTAGATGAGTCACTATTATGAAAATAAAAATGGTATAAGCCTTTTTAATTATGATTGGAACTTCATATAACTGTAACCAGACCTTACGCCTGGTGTCAGAATGCAATAGGTCAAATAAAATTATTCAATTAGATGGATCACCATTCCCAATTTATAGAGGATAAATATTTATAAAATACAATTAGAATCCATGTAGCTAAAATCAACTAACATTCCAGAACATGTAACCATAGTTCCATGTATTTAACATATCATAATTGGTTGGTTAGGGAGGCTCCATCATTCTATACTGGAGAAAAATATTTAGTTTGATGAAGACACATTAATTATCAATTATTTTTTTCATTATACATGTAAAAAATATTTTTACAATATAAACTTAGAATTCTAGATGAAAATAATATGAAACAGAAAATACAGGCACTGAAATAAACATGGAATGACATATACATAACATTTAAATCCTTAAGTTCCTATAATGACGCATATATAATACTTCCTTACCATTCCATTACAAGGTGAAAATTATAAAAATACCATAAATTAGTAAAAATTGGAAAGGTGAATAAATAAATCATGGTTAAATAATAAACAATTATAATAAAAATAACATAAATAATCCCATACATGGAAACTTTATATATCCCTCATGCATGGGTTGGCCATACCTAAACACAATCTATTTAGAAAGTGTTGAAATATTCTTTTTCTCTTTTATTTCTTCCCAAATAGTATGAAAAATTAAAATAAATATATGATACCACTTTTTCATGTTTCAACCTAGGAGCCACTAAAATGGTGCCCTAATCCAGTTGGAAACATATCCTCAAGAGAGACTCCCCATATGAAAGAGGTTCCCAACTAGAATCAGGGGTATAATGATGGTATGGTGGAGATACTGTACCATAATAATAAAAGTGGAACAATTGTATATATAAATAAGACAACTACATAAGTTGTAATAATAAATATCTGTAGAAGTAAATCATCTAGATGTAATAATAAAACATAAGTAATAAATTAGTGTCAAATAATTTTTTTTATGTCTATACAAAAAAATTAACTTGAATACATGGAAGTAGGAAAACATAAAATAAACATATAAAAATATTACAAAGACCAAAAAATATCTTATCGTCATCCCAAGCACCAACCCGATCATTTTCTCTCAAGTACCAATCCTAATAGGAATAAATCATCTAAATATGGGTACTTGTCCTGATCCCAACCTGTATACAGGTAATCAACTTGGATACTCAACAGTGGCCCAAACAAGGTGTGAGATAAAATTAGTAGTCAACTATGAATTATGTCTAATGAAATAGAGTATGTGTGTAGAAAATGAAGAATTGTGCATGTATAATGAGGATGTGAATAAATAAATGAAAATTAATTAGATCATGTTAATCAAAGGACACCTGGATGACGATACTTACTTCTTCATAAGTCGGGATGTCTCTGATCAAAAGGACGATGCATTCATAGTAAATAAGTATTTGATAGGAATAAAATATAATGGTGATAATGTAGTCCTCGGTAACATGGCTATTATCCCATGTTTCTGTGTATATCACAAAGACTATATATGTTTTTACAAGTAACAAAAAATTTATTGTCTAGCATAGGGGTAAGCTAGATAATAATCAAGTGTAAATTAATTTCATTTATCCTCTAAGATTGATCAAGGTATTATGTATCAAAATCCAAGTATCACTCAAGGTAATCTATAATATCATTTAACCTTTGATCCCATCCATGGTAGTCTATATCATAATTTTAGGTATCAATCAAGGTATTATATAATCTCATTTAACATTTTATCCCATACATGAATGTCCATATATTGAGTCAAGGTATCACTCAAGGAATATATAATATTATGCATCCTATGATCCCATATGATGTATTCTATATAAGGAATCTGGGTATCGCTCAAAGATGTATCATTATTTAATTGACCTGATTCCTTTCCAAGGAATCTAATATAGGGAATACAAGTATTTCATAAGGAATAACATAACATCACTCAATGAATGAATGCATTCATGGAATTCTATATTAGGAGTCCATTTATCACTCAAGGCATAAGAAAATAAGTAGGCTCACTACTTTTAATAATTAAACATTATCCATAAGAATATCCATGCCAACTCACAACACATCAGTAAAATAAAAATTTAATAAAACCACTTTCTAGTGATATAAAGGGGATATGAAAGTATACATTACATCTAATAATTCATTATGATTTATTTAATTTTTCCAAATACTTTATAAATTAAGACGGGCCATGTAAATATTCATTACATTTAGTAATTAAATATAACTCATTTAACATCATTCAATCATCACTTTAATCATAATTAGTAAGGAAAAACTATGTATGTCAATTACACTTCCAATTTATAAATTTCATCTAGTCATTACTTATAAATAATCATGCTAACACACCATAGAAGTGTGTTTGGTTAAACAAGAAACATGGTCTTAATAGAAATTTAAATATGTGGGTCATAAATATGATTCCAACCCCTTTTTATTCCAAGGAAATATTTAATAATTTTATATAGACCTATTATGGATACATCCCCAATATTAATTTAATCAATTAAATTAACATCATTTAATGATTCATGTGTTAAAATTATGACCAAAAAAATTTAGTAGTGTTTTGGTTAATTACACACATTCATTGTCAAGGGAATATAAGACACACCCATAGTTTTTTTCACTTAGGTATCATACTCTAGAAATTTAAACGGGATTATTAATTCTCTAAATAATTTTCCATGAATTTTAAATTAAGGCTTAAAAATTTAAGGGGTGATATGCAAAAAATACAGTGTGACACAAAAGAAAAGTATTCTATAAAACAACGAAACTCTAAAGGAAAATCCATAGAACACCCACCTCATTTTTAATAAGCCACACTCATACATTATCATGATATTATTTTACCTAGAAGGATAGAAATTATAAGAATCAACAGATTCCCTGAAAATAGGGTATATGATCTTACTTGGAAATAATATCTGATACGGAGAGAGAAATAGATAAAAGAAAACAATATAGTCTAAGGCTTTCTGAGTGGGATCTAACATGATGAACAATGTTCAATTATGATATGGGATAAATAAAATCCATCAAATCCTAGGATATAGGGAGTTTGAATCTCCTCCACTCCACTACTTATTTTTGAGGAAGGAAGAGGAAAAATCCCCTTTAATAACAAAACAAAACATAATAGAGGATTTTACAACATCAGACTAAGTTTTGTGTTATATGTCTTACTATAATGAAGCCTATTTAGGGGATTTTATGGTATTAAAAAAGGGTTTATGGAGTAAATTTCTTGGTTATCTTCAACCTTTTCACACCGTAAGATTCAAAGGTGCACCCCATAAAACCCTTTCATGCCATAAATTTCATTTATGATGTAAATGGCCTTTGTAGCCAGTTTTAGTATCCCAAAATTCCTACTCCTCCTATGGTACTATATTGATCCCTTGATACTTCCACCAATACTTAGAATATTCCAAAAAACAATGTGTTTGTATGTTTAAACACCTATAACCACATTTCAATTTTCGGTTGACAAAATGACACATCCACTAATGGAGAAAAAAACTCAAATACATAAATAATTTCCAACGAGCTCAAAACATGGGATCTTATATATTGGGTGATACTAAAAAATAAATCACCCAAAAATTATTATTTTATATGAACATTTAGATGGTGATTTAGGGTAAATAATTTCCAAGGAAATAAATCTGATAGGGATAAAAAGAAAAATGAAGAAAAATCATATTTTTTTAGAAAATTATATTATATTTATCATAAAATATAATGTTCTAATAACCATGAAATGTAATTTTTGAAAAAGTGAAGTTATTTTTTTTAAAACTGACACTTTTGAAAATAGTATTCAATAATTGTGGTTTGAAAATAAATAATGGTTTTCTAAAGAGAATATTGAGTGGAAGATAAAATTTTTGATTTTAAAAGGATGTAAAACCATTTTAATTCCTAATTTTTTTTTAACACCTTGAGACTTTAAAATTTCTTAATGTTTTATAGTGTATATAACAAGCAACATTAATTTTAAATGAACCGTGATATACTATTAAAATAATATTATTTAAATACGACTAATATGACCTATTCATTAACATGATGGGTATGAATAGGATTAAAAAAATTATGAAATCTATATAAAGATACTAATAAATATAAATATATTGATAAATTATTAGGAAATAAGAACTCAATTTTTAATAAAGACATAATATTCAACAAAAATATGTTTCCTTCAGAAATTATTTTTGTTACTTTTTATGAGAAAATAATATAATTTTTTTCTAGAAATTTTAGAAATGTTATTTTATAAAAATTATCATAGTTTTTTAAATAATCATATAAAAATTAATTTAGGGTAAAATTTTAGGTTTTTCTAAAATGGTTTATTTATTTAGTGAATAGTGAGAATTTATGATTTTTCAAACAATGTCATTTCTCTTCATTAAACAAAGTAATTTAAAAGTTCCATTATATTTTTTATTTGGTGTTAAAATGATATATAATTTTTTTTATCCAAAATAATCTAATTAATTTCATTTGAATCATCAATATCATGATTTTGGTATATGTTTATTATTATGCTTAAAAACACAATTTTCTGTAAATTATTTTTAAGTGCAAGAAGTTTATCCATTTTAATTAATTAAAATAAACCCTTGTAAAAAAAGTTTTAAATGAAATGAAAAAATTATAAATCTATTTATATTAATTTAAATTCATATAATTATTATTATGAGTCATATATTTAATATAAGATCATCTATTTATTGAAAAATGTATTTCTTAAAAAATTATTTTTTGACACGTTTTGCAGTTTTAATTTTATATTTAATTTTTCCAATTATTTGATAAAAATATTATAAAATGGATTAAATATTTTTAATCAAAAAAAACTATTATTATGTGATAATTTCTACGTAATGTTTTGTCATAATGAATAGAAAAATAGTAAAAAAACTAGTTACTGTGGTGAAAATCTAAAATCGTAAAAGTGAGTAACCATAGAGGTAAATGGGATAACATGATTAAAACATTTTTTTTGTAAATAGAAGAGGTGTTTATAGACCATATTACCACTAAAATACATTATTTATCAATTTTGGAGGGACATGGATTGACAGTGACTTCCCATTATTGAATAGTTTTGTGTATTTACAAAAATTCCACTGCTTATCATTTATAAAAGGGAACCTCTCTCCTCTTTTTTTCCACACTTAAAAAGCCTTTTATTTCAGAATATTCCTACCCAAATATCTTAACTAATTCCCACCAAACATCATATAATAATTGGTTTTATCATAAATACAATATATGGAGGCTTTAGTTATAATATTAAAGAAGTGGTTTGAAGAAGAGGTGTCATTCTTAACCGAGTATATTTTTTATATCTTCTTCTACACCCATAAAATATTACTCAATAATGATAATATAATAAAATAAATATATTCCATATATTAGGATTTAATTATTTTAATGGGATAAACTACATACATCTCCACTTCAATGAAATGGTAAAAAAACCATCATTCCTATGTACGATAGACTACCACCTCACAAACCTATGTAATTAATTTTCCATCATCGCCACTCACAATTATTCATGATAATTAATTTAATGTTTATATAAGATATAAATTAAATATTAATAATTTTTTTTAAATTAATATATGATATACTTTCTTATCTTACCATCCAATGAAAAATTATAACGTTATTCATGCATTTGGTGAACTGCCACCTCACGAAGCGATGCAATTCATTTTTTATTACTAAATCACATGGATGGTACATATAATTTTATTTTAAGTAAATATATGAAATTAATTATATAATTATTATAACTCCCTGACCCCAGTTACCTAAAGTTGGTTCCTTGTTATATAACATTGGCATGATACAATTAATCATGTCTTGAAAGACCGATCATTTTAGTAGCCTTGGAAGTACTAGATACATTCATAAGTTTTACATTACATCATGAAATAAAAACATCAACAATTTTTTTCCCCTTTTGAACACAATTATATACTTATCCTATACCTACAAGTCAACAATAAAATACTTATTCATATCCTGGAAAAAAATAAAACATAGAAAGGGGTGAGCTCAGATGCTCAGTAAGGATAACAATATAGTAGAAACTTTCATAAATAAGCATAAACATTTAAGGCAATGTATAAGACTAAAACAAAATACTTTTAAAAGTAAAATTCAGTATAATATGGAAAAGATAAAATCAAATAATTATATTTACTTATTCACATGGATATTCTACTAGTTTAATAATCACATGCAATATCAATAGCCACTTTTATAATGATGAAATGTATAATGCCAGACTTCATAACCACATAGTCAAGGCCTTGTGATAAGACTACAAATAATATTTTTTCAAAGACTTGTTTCAAGACACTAGTTTGTCTCATGAGACCTACCAATGCATGAAGGATCTATAGCGGGCTCCACCCATCACTTACTAAGTCCAATGCACTCCTCATATGAAAAGGTTTAAACGTAACATAAACATTCCTATTAAAACTAGCATACAAAATGTCAATACTTTAACCATAAACCATGAATGGTGTAAAAATAAAACATCCATAGTCAAACATATCACAAAACCTTCAATACAATATGCAATATTTGTATCAAAATAAATCAACTTCAAATAAGTTTAAAATCTATCAAAGGATGTGGACATAGATGAAATGAAAACTATTTGAAATAAATACCTCTTTCTATTTTGAAATCATTTAAAAGTAACATAATTATAAAATAAAACATTTATTTTGAAAATATTCTTATAATATTTTATGGGAAGCTTCAACGATGATATAACGGTGGAAAATATCCACACCCGCCGTATAAGTTAAAAAAAGACATTCTTACCTTAATTTTGTCGAAAAAGTCATAAAGTACCTTGTTTGGAAAATGACGGAAAGATTCCTTTAAAAACATTTTATAAAAATTAAAAAAAGGTAATAAATGACTTTAACCCATATTATAGTAAATATTTAAAATGTTTTGAAATATATTTTTAAGAAACATGGATGTGGATGATAAAGAGGTCCCATTAGATACTTACGTAAAAACAACCTCAGATAATAAAGAGATGTGAAATTAAACCTTACCTTGCACTTTTCCTTTGTCGATGGTATGTTAAAATACTATATAATAGTTAAAAAATTGTTATTAAATTATACAATAACCATATACATAAATATGATATCATATATGATCCTCTAATATTGCTTTGTTAGTAATATTTCAGTAGTATCATAGTTTTGGGTGTTAACTGATTTGTTTTCCTTTATATTATTGGTTACGTAAGCCATGTTTGTTATAAATAGGATGTATTTGATTCATATACAGATTAATATTATGTTTATAAACATTATTTTTAATCATAAAATTAAAATTAAAATCTATTCTTGAATGATTACAATGAGGAATGAATCTCATCGTGTTCATGGAGACGGTAATCTATACGTAAGCACGAGCGACCATATCATTATATTTATAGTGAAATCATATGTAAATGGATGGTATATCATATATAAATAATAATTAACATGTTATAATTATTATTTACATCAGTTATACTCATTATTATATCCATCCAAATAATGAAGTGTTTGAATAACAAATTACACCACGACGTTGAGACAGTAAGTCGTACGTACGCACGTATGGTCACTTTGTCATTTATAGGATGGATAGGATAACTAATATGGTTGTAACATATTTATAATAACATAAATGTATGTAGGAGGTACTATAGTTATGATTTTTTTATGGAAACAACAAATAAAGAAGAAGTGGAAGAAGAAAATAACTTGAAAGAGGGTGGTGAAATTATTAACTCTTCTTCGGGTGTTTCATTTTGAGTTGATCAAAAGGGCTCCATAGGTTGGCTTTATGATCAAATAAATATATCTAGGTTGATGTGAGGGAAGTTGGGAGGATATTTGGGCAGGTGTTTGCTGAGACAAAAGTCTTTGGAGGTGTGAAATTAAGAGAAGGGTAAGTACCCTTTTATAAGAGAGGTGAGGGTCACTTTAGGAAAAACTTGAAATATTATTTTATAATAAAATAATTTTCGGTTTCTAATGGCTAAAAAATGATTTATTTCAAGTATATGGTGGTTATGGGTAGAAAAAATCTCAACCAATAGGTTTTAGACAGGTTTAGGTCACCATATTAACCTTATCTTTTAGATTTAACTCTTATTTAAATAGTTTAACATTTACCAAGTCTCTTTGTATTTTTATATTATATAGTTAATAAACTTACTATAACAAGACAATAGAACCCAAAGTGGTTCATTATTAATATATATAAACTTATCTAAGTACTTTGGAATAACCTTAGATTTTTAGTAATATTATATCAATTAATAATATAGTATTTGTTTTAAAAACTCAATTATCTCAATTTTGACACTATTTAGTATTTGGTTTTTGTGAAAATCATAAAAGCATAATTACTTCAAAAAAAAATTATTTAATCTACCCTAAAATTTCATAATAACCTATAAAATTAGTGTAATTCATCAAAAGTCTCGAATTACATTTATTTGGATATTTATAATATCAATTATTTCAATCTTTCATTAATAAGGTAATTACTGCATCATCACTGTGTCAAAAATAAATTAAATTATTTAATGTATAAAAATTATAAATAAAATACCATTATGTAGGAAATATTTTTATATTCCTAATTAATATTTATAGTCTAATTTATATTGTGTGTAACCCAATATTAAAAATGGTTTAGTTATTAAACTTTGAATTTAACTCTTCTAACTATTCTTTAAATCAAATAATAATAAATGTCCTAATCTAATCCAAGTGGACCAAAGGGGGTAATATTTTATTCCTAAGATTTTTTTGGTCAAATTAAACTTATCCAATAGAATTAGGACATGTGTTAGGGTAATTATAATATCATTTTTAACCTTAATTACCCTATTTACTTTTAACCGTGGTAATAAAAGTCAAAAGTTACTATTCACAAAAAATTATTTTCATCTTATTGAACCAAATTTTACTTACTGATATAAACCACATCTCTCAGATTTTTGAAATTCAATTCACAGAAGTGGTAAAATTAAGATTTATGCAAATTTTCAAATGCTCCTAGAAGGTGGGTAAAAGATGGTAAAAAGTTCAATAAAATTTTATATATCTAAAATTATTATAAAATGAATCCAATGAATTAAATTGAATATATATAAGTATTATGTATCTATTTTGACCTAAAATAAATTAAAATAAAATAACTAATTATTTAAATAAAAAGTTGGTTCTAAACAATAACGTAGCGTTTTTACACTATTCATCAAAAATTGAAAGTTCTCAGAAAAATACAAAAAATTCACCCTAAGATAATTTTGATATTATGAATCAAAAAATGAAGTCTATTTTGAAAATTAAAATTTATAAAATTTTAAAAAGTGGGTATTACTATTTATAATGTCTAGTTTGATTGGTCATGGTGTGTTAAGTATCCAAGTTGCGTACAACCCAAGCTACTGCATTATTCAAAGGGAAACATAACGTGGAAGCTTGGGGTGTTACATTCTCCCCTCCTTAAAATAATTTCGTCCTTAAAATTTCTAGAATATTACTTTATAAAATGATTTGGGTGGTTCTTCATCATAAGTCCCTCGGGTTCCCACGTTTCCTCTTCCATCATATGGTTTCTCAATAGAACTTTTACCAGACGAGTCATCCGGTTTCTCAACACTTGTTCTATTGTATCAAGAATTTTGACAGGCTCTTCATAATAAGATAGACCAGGTTCCAGTTTAATTTCCTCAGAGGTGAGTTCATGCGTTGGGTCAGGCATGTATTTTCTCAACAGTGATATGTGGAACACATCATGAACTTTGGAGAGACTTGGAAGCATTTCCAAACGATATGCTACAACTCCAATTCTTTCTAGAATTTCGAAAGGTCCAATGTACCTAGGACTCAATTTACCCTTATTACCAAAATGTATAACACCCTTCCATGGAGATACCTTCAAGAAAACATGGTCTCATACTTGAAATTTCAAACCCTTCCTTCGGTTATCAGCATAGCTCTTTTGCCTACTTTTGGCTACTTTGATGTGGGTTTGAATGATCTTTACTCTTTCCATTGTTTCCTCAACAAGTTCTGGGCCTACAAGTTTTCTTTCACCAACATCATCCCAACAAGTTGGTGTGTGACATCTCTTTCTGTATAATGCTTCATATGGTGCCATATGAATACTTGAATGGAAGCTATTGTTATAGGAAAATTCTACCAGAGGTAAATATTGATCCCACATACCTTGAAAGTCAAGTGACCAAGATATCAACATGTCTTATAAGGTTTGAATAGTCCGTTCTTATTGTCCATCAGTTTGAGGGTGGTAGGCAGTGCTCAAACGAAGTTCAGTATTCATGCCCTTCTGAATACTTTTCCAAAATCTTGATGTAAAACTGGGATCACGATCAAAAACAATCGATAGGGGTACTCCATGAAGTCTTACAACTTCATTAATATATAGTCTTGCCATACATTCAAGTGGTAAATCTTCTCTTATAGAAAGAAAATGTGCTGACTTGGTAAGATGATTAACAATGAACCATATTGCATCATTCCTTATAGGAGTATTTGGTAGACACATGACAAATTCCATCATAATATTATCCCATTTACACTCAGGTATGGGAAGAGGTTTCATGAATCCTCCAAGCTATTGCCTTCCAGTTTTCACTTGTTGACAAACCATACATCTTGACACAAAATCAACAATCTCCCTCTTCATGTTGTCCCAAAAAAAATGTTCCTTCAAATCTATATAAATCTTGGTGATCCCATGGTGTATAGAGAAATTGGATCTATGAGCATCATCCAATAATTTCCTTTTTAGATTAGGTATGTTAGGAACACAAAATATCTTCTCAAATTTCAAAATTCCTTCTTTATATATGAAGTCACTCAATCTACCATCATTCATAGATTTAATATTCTTTTGAAACTCCTCATCATCAGTTTGAGAACTATTTATCCTTTCTAGTAATGATGGTTTGGAAACCATTTGAAAAAGTATTGATGTTTCACCTTCCATGGTTATTCCCATATCCATCTTTACTAGATCCATGAAAATAAGATCCCTTTCAACTCTTATCTTGTTCAAAACTCCATGATCCTTTCTACTCAAAGTATCTGCCACCTTATTTTCCTTCCCTGATTGGTTGTGTATAGTGAAATCATAATCCTTGAGTAGTTCAAGCCATCGTCTTTGCCTCATGTTAAGTTCTTTATGTGAGAAAATATACATCAACTCTTGTGATCAGTATAAATCTCACATTTTTCACGATAGAGATAGTGTCTCCATATTTTCAGAGCAAAGATTACAGCTACTAACTCAATATCATGAGTAAGATAGTTTTGTTCATGAATTTTTATCGTGATACATAGGCAAAAACTCTATCATTTTGCATAAGGACACAAACAAGTCCTTTCTCTGAAGCATCACTATAAATAACAAACCCATCATTCCATGATGGTAGAGTCAAGATAGGATCATTGACTAATATTCTCTTTAATTATTCAAAACATTCTTCATACTCTTTTGTACAAACAGATTTAACCCCTTTATGTGTGAGCTTGGTTAATGGGTTAGCTAATCGGGAAAAATTCTGGACAAAATGCCAATAATAAGCTGTTAAACCAATAAAACTACGTACCTCAGTTGTAATCGTTGGTTCTAGCCATTATTGTATTGCCTATGTCTTAGAAGGATCAACAGATATTCCATCCTTAGAGACAATATGGCCAATAAAAGAAATATCTTGAAGCTAGAATTCAAACTTGCAAGACTTTCCATATAATTTATTTCTTCTAAGGGTTTCCAGAATAATGCGCAAGTTATTTTCATGATCTTCGTAGATTTTTTATTATACCAAGGTATCATCAATAAATACCTCTAAAAATTCATCAAGATATTACTTGAAAACTCTATTCATCATATCCATGAAGACAGAGGGTGCATTAGTCATTCCAAAAGGCATTACTGTAAACTCATAATGCCCATACCTAGTTCGAAATACTATTTTCAGAATGTCTTCATTCTTCACACACAACTGATGATATTCAGATCGAAGGTCAATCTTTGAAAAATATTGAGATTCATGAAGTTGGTCGAATAAATCCTCAATACGAGGTTGTGGATACTTTTTCTTTATTGTTATAGCATTGATCTTCCTGTAGTCAATGCACAACCTCATAGATCCATATTTTTTCTTAACAAAAAGGATAGGGGATCCCCATAGAGAAATACTAGGACGAATAAATCCCTTATTACTCAATTACTCTAGTTGTTTCTTTAGTTCCAATAATTCCATAGTGGCCATTCTATACGAGGTCTTCGATATGGGCCTTTAACCAGGAATTAAATCAATGGAAAACTCAATTTATCATTCTGGAGGATGTCCAGGTAAATCCTTTGGAAACACATCAACATATTCTTGGACAATAGGTATGTCCTCTATTCAAACATTATTTTACTCACCCATAGTTATTTTATTCTCTTATTTCTTAATAATTGAATTTAGTAGAGATACTGGGCGTGGATCTAGATAAGAATCAGGTGGTGATGTTTCTGCTCTAAAGATAAGGTACTCCTTATCATCATAAAAAACTATAACCTCCTTCTTCTTATAATAGATTTTTGCATAATGGTCTGAAAGACAATCCATTCTGATGATTATATCAAATTCAGTCATGGGTATGATGATGAGATCAGCAGATAAAGAACATTTATATGACCTAATGGGAACTGATTCACAAAACTTTTTTGCGATGATACTTCCCTAAGGTGTTTTTTCTGACAACTCCCTTGTTAAGTCAAATTGAAAATATATAATTTTCTTAGAAAACTAGGAAGATATGAAACAATTTGATGATCCATAATCAAATAAAGCATTGTCTAAACTTGAGGAAACCATTAAATTACATACCACCACATCTTTCAGAGATTCAACATCAGCAGTAGTGATCACATAAGATTGACCTTGCTTCCTTGGCCTTTTCTAGGGTAAGTTACCTTGGTGCTTAGGACATTCATTTGAATAATTCCCATTTTCTCTAAAATTGTAACATTCAACATTTAAAGCCTATTTATCCCCCTTTCAATCACGAGCTTGGTGGCCTTTTTCACCACACTTGTAATAGAATCCCATTCCCTTCAAGAAAGTACTAGGGTGTTTCATCCCACATTTACCACAGGATGGATATTAAACTTTTCCCTTCTTCCCCTTATTTCTATTTCCAAAGTGTTCATCAAATCTCTTTTTATCTTATTTTTCTTTAAAGTCACAAGACTTAAAGAATTCATTTTCTGTCTTGATAGTGCATGAGACAATATCTTCGTACAATGAGAAGGATTGTGAGACTAATTCTTGATGGAGAAATGGTTTTAACCCATCAAATAATCGATCAATCTTAATCCCTGGGTTATGTATATAATCTGCTTTATGACTTTCTAACCTTGTAAAGTTATCCTCATACTTTGTAACATTCTCATCCTCCTTTTTACTTAGATTCAGAAATTAACTCTCCATATCTGCTCGATGGTTACGAGGAAAGTATTTTTCTAATAAAATCTCTTTAAACTCCCTATATTCTATATTTGATACTTCATAATATTCCTTTTTGTTTTGAATCAATGACCACCATTGATCTGAATCTCCCATGAGGTGATAAACTGTCATGAAAACCTTTTCCCTTTCACTACTCCCCAAAGTGTGAAATATTTTCTCTAATGAAATTATCCATTGCTTAGCTAAAAATGGATTTGTAATCCCATTGAATGTTGGTGGTTATTTCCTTATAAAGCGGTCTAACATTGATCCTACGCATTTTGGATCAGGGTGCTCCATACGGGTAAGGTTATTATTCATAACCTGAGTGAGTTGTCCCAGTATGGTGATAAGCTGATTGACACCACTTGAATCAAAATCTCCACTATAATTATCTTGAGTAGGATGGAAATCCCTAAATTGATTACGTGCATTGATATGGTTTCCATTCCTTCTACTAGGTTACATTTCTAAACAATGAAATACACTATATTAGTTTATAAATCACAATACATAATTCCAAACTTGTAAAACAATTAACATAAATTGAACAGTTTATGGATATAATCCATAATCATAAAAATGTTTTCTTTGAGGAAATATATACTCATAAACCCTTCATAATGGTTTGTAAAGAAAATGAGAATTATCCTAAGCATATCCCCCATGAGTGTCATAACCAAGAGTGTAGTAAGGCCCGTTTTCATGCACCAGTTCCCGTTTGAGTCTAGCTCAAAGTGGTGTTTTTGGGTTTTACCCCTAGGTACATCTGTGCCAGAGCCACCTCTACCTACTCGTATCCAGACAGGGATGTATTACTTATAAAAATCACAAAATCCCTACAGTACAAAAATTCTTGGAAGTTCTTCTATACTAATCATCAAAGTCTATATTAGGGTAATGTTATCTAATCAGAGTTTTTCTAAATCTAGCTTCCAAGGTTTGTACTAAACTTTATCTGATACCAACTATAATGCCCCGACCCCAATTACACTGAGTCGGTTCATTATTACATAACATTGGCATGATACAAGGAATCATGTCCCGAAAAATTGACCAGTTTAGTATCCTTGGAAGTATTATATACATTCATAAGTTTTAATTACATCATGAAATAAAAACATCAACAACATTTTTCCCATTTTTAATACACTTATATCCTTAGACTATCCCTACATGTCAACCATAAAATACTTCTTCACATCCTAGGAAAAATAAAACATAGAAAGGGGTGATCTCAGATGCTCAATAAGGATAAAAATATAGCGAAAACATTTTTAAATAAGCATAAACATTTAAGGAAATGTATAAGACTAAAACAAAATCCTTTTAAATGTAAACTTCAAAATTATATGGAAAAGATAAAATAAAATAATTTCATTTACTTATTCACATGGATATTCTACTAGTCAAATAATCACATGAAATATCAATAGCCACTTTCATAATGATGGAATAAATAATGCCAGACTTTATAACCACATAGTCAAGGCCTTGTGCCAAGAATAAAAATACGATTTTGTCAAGGACTTGTGCCAATATACTAGTTTGTCTCATGATACCTACTGATGCATCGAGGAGCTATAGAGGGATCTATCTGTCACTTACTAAGTCCAATGAATTTCTCATATGAAAAGGTTTAAACATAACATAAACATTCGTATTAAAACTATCATACGAAATGTCAATACTTTATCCATAAACCATGAATGGTTTACAAATAACACATCCACAATCAAAAATATCACAAAAACTTCAATACAATATGGAAGATTTGTATCATAATAAATCAACTTCAAATGAGTTTAAAATCCATCAAAGGATGTTGACATAGATGAAATGAAAACTATTTGAAATAAATACCTCTTTCTATTTTGAAATCATTTAAAAGTCACATAATTATAAAAGAAAACATTTATTTTGAAAATATTTTTATAATCTTGTATGGGAAGCTTCGATGATGATATAACGGCAGAAAATAGCCACACCCACCATATAAGTTAAAAAAATACTTTCTTACCATAATTTTGTCAAAAAGGTCATAAAGTACCTTGTTTGGAAAATGATGGAAATATTACTTTCAAACCATTTTATAAAAATTAAAACAAGGGTATAAATGACTTTAACCCATAGTCTAGTAAATAGTAAAAATGTTTTGAAATACATTTTTAAGAAACATGGATGTGGATGATAAAGAGGTACCAGTAGATACTTACGTAAAAATAACCTCGGATAATAAAGAGATTATGAAATTAACCCTTAACTTGTACTTTTACTTAGTAGATGTTATGTTAAAATCCTGTATAATAGTTAAAAAATTGGTATTAAATTATACAATAACCATATACATAAATATGATATCATATATGATCCTTTAATATTTCTTTGTTAATAATATTTCAATAGTATCATCGTTTCGAGTGTTAACTGATTCGTTTTCCTTTATATGATTTTTTATGTAAGCCATGTTTGTTATGGATAGGATGTATTTGATTTATATATAGAATGATATTATGTTCATAAACATTATTTTTAATCATAAAATGAAAATTATTCTTGAATGATTATGATGGGGAATGAATCTCATCGCGTTCGTAGAGACGGTAATCTGTACGTACGCACAAGCGACAATATCGTTATATTGATGGTGAAATCATATGTAAATAGATGTTATATAATATATAAATAATCATTAAAATGTTATACTTATTATTTACATCATTTATACTCATTATTATACCCATAAAAATAATTAAGTGTTTGAATAACAAACTACACCACGACGTGGAGACGGTAAGCCGTATGTACGCACGTATGGTGACTTTGTCATTTATAGGATGGATAGAATAAAAAATACGGTTGTACCATATTTATAATAACATCACATTATTTAGGAGGTACTGGATTTATTATTTTGGTATGGAAACAACAAATAAATAAGAAGTTGAAGAAGAAAATAACTTGAAAGAGGGTGGTGAAATTATTACCTCTTCTTTGGGTGTTTCCTTTTGAGTTGATCCAAATGGCTCTTTAGGTTGGATTTCTGATCAAATTAAGGACTATAGGTTGATTTTATGGATGTTTTTAGGATATTGGGGTAGGGTTTGTCTGGGAAAAAAGTATTTGGAGGTGTGAAATTAAGAGAAGGGAAAGTACCATTTTATAAGAGAGGTGAGGGTCACTTTAGGAAAAACTTGAAATATTATTTTATAATAAAATAATTTTCGGTTTATAATTGCTCCAAAATAATTTATTTAGAGGATAAGGTGGGTATGAGTCTAAAACCTCTCAACAAATAGGTGTTATATAGGT
Source organism: Viscum album (assembly GCA_963277665.1). NCBI lineage: Eukaryota > Viridiplantae > Streptophyta > Magnoliopsida > Santalales > Viscaceae > Viscum > Viscum album. The sequence goes on from OY728126.1 coordinate 983,422,953, forward strand.
TTAGGTCACCATATTAACCTTATCTTTTAGATTTAACTCTTAGTTAAATAGTTTGACATTTACCATGTCTCTTTGTTTTTTTATATTATATGGTTAATAAACCTACTATAACAATCCAATAGAACCCCAAGTGGTTTATTATTAATATATATAACATTATATAAGTCCTTTGTCTGAACCTTATATTTTTATGAATATTATATCAATTAATAATATAGTATTTGTTTTAAAAACTCAATTATGTCAATTTTGACACTATTTAGTATTTGGTTTTTTTGAAAATAATAAAAGAATTTTTACTTAAAAAAAAATTATTTAATAAACCATAACATGTCATATTAACCTATAAAATTAGTGAAATTCATAAAAAGTCTAAAATTACATTTATATGGATATTTATAATATCAATTATTTTAATCTTTCACTAATAAGGTAATTACTGCATCATCATTGTGTCATTAATAAATTAAATTATTTAATGTCTAAAAATTATAAATAAAATATCATTATATAGGAAATATTTTTATATTTCTAATAAATATTTATAGTTGAATTTATTTTGTTTTTAACCCTATATTAAAATAGTTTAGTTATTAAACTCTGAATTTAACTCTTTTAACTCTTCTTTAAATAAAATAATAATAAATGTCCTAATCTAATCTAATTGGACCAAAAGGGGTCATATTTTATTCATAAGGTTGTTTTGGGTCGAATTACACTTATCCAATAGAGTTATGACATGTGTTATGGTAATTATAATATCATTTTTACCCTTAATTACCCTATTTACTTTTAACCGTGGTAAATAAAAGTCAAAATTTACTATTCACCAAAAATTATTTTCATCGTATTGAACCAAATTTTACTTAATAATATCAACCATGTTACTCATATTTTTGAAATTCAATTCACAGAAGTGGTAAAATTATGTTTTATGCAAATTTTCAAATGCTCCTAGAAGGTTGGTAAAAGACGGTAAAAAGTTCAATAAAAATTTATATATCTAAACTTATTATAAAATGACTCCGATGAATTAAATTGAACATATATAGGTATTATATATCTATTTTGACTTAAAATATATTAAAATAAAATAACTAATTATTTAAATAAAAATTTGGTATTAAACAATAACACAATGTTTTTCACTATTCATCAAAAATTGAAAGTTCTCAGAAAAATACCAAAAATTCACACTAAGATAATTTTGATATTCTGAATCCAAAAATGAAGTCCATTTTGAAAATTAAAATTTATATAATTTTAAAAAGTGGGTATTACTATTCATAACGGCTCGTTTGATTGGTCGTGGTGTGTTAAATCACCAAGTTGCATACAACACAAGCTATTGCATTATTTAAAGGGAAACGTACCATGGGAGCTTGGGGTGTTACAATTATAATCATTAAAATATAAAATTACACTTAAATTATTTCCATTATGATTTTTGAAAAATGGAAATATTACACATGCATATTGTATGGCGTACCGTCTCCATGATTGCAACATAGTTCATTTTTCAAAACCATAATTCGTAGTTTATTTTTAAAAACATAATTTATGTATTAAAATTATAATTATTTAAATATTATTATTACGTATATGATGGAATAATGACCCTTTTGATCATGGTCAACACACTGATGTTGTTTTGAAATTATGAACCGAGTAACCTCAAAACACCCAACATGGACATAAATAATATGTATATAAATATATCACAAAAATAAATGAATTAAATGGTTTATGTATAATGTATTAAACTTGAGATATTTTATTAAGAAAAAATAATTGATATAATTTTATCATATAATAGATTAATTCCATACACGATAATTCTGGACTAAAGTTAAGGGTTTTTCGACTCAAAACTTTCTTCTTTCAAATACATATTATTTTTTGAACTAATTTAATTTTAAAGATTTAAAGACTAAAAATAGAATACTAAACATAATTTTTTATTATTATTGATTCTATTTTAACTTTAAATTCTATCTATCTCCTTTTAAAGTTGTTTTTATTAAGATTTTCCTTAAACTGTAAGAGATTTCTTGTTTTATTTTTATTTATGGGAGATTATACCACATTCACCACTTATTGTTTTATATGGAGTATATACTACTCTAATGAAATTTTTTATAATGAACCTACTTATTTTAATTATACTTAAGGATTTATTTTATATAACTATTTTGTGGGTAATATGATTCAAAAGTTACCAAAGTGGCTAGGGATTTTCTTTTAAAACAATCATGTTTTAATGTCTCCCTTAAAACTATTTTATTACTTTTATATGTTCTTTTAAATGTTTTAAGAACATTATTATTAATTTAAAAATGGTTTCCAATGTTAATTTTTTAATATATTTTAATTTCTTTACAATTATTTGAAAATGAATCTTTTTAAGGTTTTACGTAAAGGACACATTACTTTAAAAACATTGTTTAAAATATTTTAATGATTTATATTTTATATATTTTTATTCCATGTCCATATTTTCAAAAATATGTTATGAATGTATTTATATGAGAATAAATGAATTATAAAGGAAATTTTATGGCACTTGTTACATTCTTTCAATGGGTTTCAAAATTAATATTTTTGTTTATTTTATACGGAGTGTTTTGACATTCTTTAGAAAAGATAAAAGGAATGTTCCATTTTAACATATAGAACAAAAAATAATTTCCCACTATCATAACCATTATTTAATATTTTGATTTCTTTATAATAATCCATGTTTCTTCAAATAAAAACCCTATATATCTTTATTCCATGTATTTTTAAAATAGGTTTTAAATGTGATAGATATTATGATATCTAGAAATTTTTTTTATGGGTGCATGAGATCTCTCTAAACCAACCTTTTATTTAGGTTATAACCATTCTATATCTATATAACAAAAATAATCACTATTTAATGTTACTTAATGCTTATATATTATGTATATATGTCTCTCACTTATACACCTAGCTTATTCTCACTTCCTTTTATGGGGTAATACATGTCTTATATTAATTTATCAAATAACTACTTTATGAAATGTCACTTGATTATGATATGAGGAAATATTATGAAACCCATTTTATTTCCATGGGAATTTCTTATTTTTATGAATTATGATTTATTTTATTTTTTTGGAACATATAATCATGAACATGTTATGATGGGTTTTCCCAGATAGCACTTTAATGAATTGTGTGTATCTTTAGCCTCATGAGATGTTATGTATGGGATTAAGGAGTAAACCTAATCCACTATGGTACTTTTTTCCACCACATTATATTTTCTAGGTAATTATCCTTAACTCTGTTTTATGTCATGTTGTATGTTTCTACCATATTTTCTATGATTCCACGATCTTATGATACCATGTTATTTATGCAATGTTTCTTTGTGACTACTCATGTTCCTTATATTTTATGATATCATGTTATACCTTTAACTCAAACATTATCTTTCCTTATCCTGTTTATTTGATTACTTGTATTTTTATCTCACCTATATATTTTATATATTCCCATGGTTATCCTAAGTAGTTTTAGGGTATCAATTAAATTTACGATCTCACTAAGGAGAAAAAAATAATATGTTATTTTTTAGTTTCTTTTGATGATTCATTTACCTATTCCCCCAAATACACTAGGCTTCATGATCATTAGGTTGTAATTATTGAATTTTTATATTAAAAATATTCTAATAATATGTGTAAAAGTAATGGGTCACTATACATTTGTTGAAAACACACATCCCAAAAAGCGATAGTGAAATTTCTTATAAAAATTTGGTATTAGAAAAATTATAAGTTCACATGAGTCAGCACATATTTGTAATTTGAAATAAGAAAGGAAAATATATTGTGAATAATAAAAATTTAAAAGGTAGAAAAACTGTCTTTAATAGAGATGATATTATTTCCTTAAAAAAATTACTCTTTTAAGGGAAATAATTTCCATAACAAATCATATATTAGATGAAAAAATAATTTTATATAGTGAGAAAAGTGAAAATATCTTATAAAATAGGAAACATAATAATTTATCATACATTGGATAATTATAATCAATGAATAATATTTTAACTCAAATTTATGAAATTTTAGTTAACCACATAATTTATAGATAACATAATTCATGAAGAAAGAGAAATTTAAAAGGGGGGTTTTATGTGGAAAAAATGTAAATGAATAGAAAAAAAAGAGAAAATACACCATAATAAAATATAATTAGAATGCACCCAACTTATATGAAATAAGTTCAAGAATAACAATTATTACTCAATGATCAAGAATTGAGTTAACATAAACCCTTACATTATAGTAATATTTCTAATTGAAACCCCATAAAAGATATAATATGAGATGGATTTGTAAATAAATTATGTTTTATAAAATTAATTATAACAAAAATAAATTTCTAATATATACACTATAAGAATGAAATCAATGGTGAGTAAACACCAAATCTCGATGAATTAGAAATGAGATGAAAAAACCATTACCTTTTTTACTACTTAGTCAAACACACTAAAACCCTTGTATAACAAAAATAACCATATTAATAACCTATTTAGGAACTTATTCATATTTATAATATTTTATAAACATAATTTATAATTATTTATTACAAATATATTAATTAGTTATATTTTATTTTCATTATCAGATGTTATTAGTTTCAATAGTTTATCTTGGAATAACTTTTTAATGGAGGGATTGATTCATTTGTATAGATCCAATGCTCATTATTCAAAGAAAAATATAAGTTTTGTCATATATTTTTATAATGGTTTATAATTATATAATTTTATTTCATATTTTGGTTATGATTCATGATGAAAAAGTTAGTGGAGACCATGTTTTAATAAATTTTTAATGAATAAACAGATGTATTAACAATATAATAAATATTAATATAATGGTTAATGAACCATAAATCAATCATTATTTTAAAATTAATGTTAAATAATACTATTTTTTATGTTTCCATATTCATCCATGATATAAATTTATAGCATTGGTGAAGTAGTTGGTTAAATACACCCAGACAAGAACAAGATATAATCCATGGGTTAGTATAGATAAGAATGCGATTTTTTTATAAAAATATCATCATTATTGAACTATAATGATATTATTTTGATTATTTTACGTTTTTTAATCATTTTATAATATATTTAGATAAATAATAAATGACTAGAGTGAAAAATGGTTTATTTAACTTTCATGAATGTGAGAGCCCAAACGTTTGTATGGGATAAAAAATTATTTACATAAAACACAAAAGATATAGGAATTGGTTTATATTTTTATCATATTAATAATTTTTATATATAATACTTTTTTCAATAAATACCCTAATTTTACTTGCCTCATAAGGTGGTATGCAAAACTAAGCCCATCGATTATAGAGGCGGTAGTCTGCAGGTAATAATTGTAGAATTTTCTCTTTTCTAACTAAAATAGAAAAGGTAATTAGTGATTATTAGGTAATCATGATAAAATTAAATCATATTTATAATGTTTATGTAATTATAATATAATGTAAAAAATATATATTAAAGTGGCGAAAGTTGAAAGAAAAGGATTCAAATGGGAATGACTAATTTGTAATTTTTATCTTACTCATTAAAAAACTCATCTTACAAAAAAGATTAAGCCTTTAAGAGGTGGGATTTTTAGAGGAACATGAGTGTTTAAGAGTTGTATAGGTATTTTTTTGTTTAATATAAGAGTATTATGGTGTGATGAGATGTGGGGTGGTGATGACTCCTTTTATAAGGGATATAATTGACATATTTGAAATATATATAAGTAAAGACACTATTCAATGGATAAATGGATCCAATAATGGAAAATAATGGAGTGAAATAAGGATAAGGTTGATAAATTATCATCCAAAAATTCAAAAAAATGACAGGTTTTTAATTCTTTTACACTTTGATTTTTCATTTTTAAAATTTTGGTTTTTACCACGGTAACAAATTATTTCCTAAAACATTTAACTTAAATGACTAGAAGTAAAAGGAAAATTTTTACATAATTTGAAAAATAATATTCCATGTATGAAATCAATTTTTAAAATAAATTTTATATTCTTAATTATAACTAATTTTATAATTAGCACATGTAACATATTTAAACTGGTTTTTAGAAAAACTGTATTTTTGTGTATAAAAATAATGGTTTCAATAAAATTATCAGTGTTTTTTATTTTCATAAAATTAATAGGTTAATTTTTTATAAAATAATAGTTATATGTCTTATAAATAAATCTAAAATAGAATAATATCTTTGGATATCATAATTAAATAAATAGGTGAAAAAAGTTTTTAGTTATAATAAAATATTACTTAAGTTTTGAAATGATAAACACAAATTTTCTAAATTCAACATAATTTTTTTTAAAATTCATAACATAATTAAATAAATAAAATTTTTATCATGAAAAAGGATTCATACATTTTTAATTTATACTTTCTTCTTAATATATTCATAAATGCCATGGTTTTAATTAAACTTTATTTTTTACTATTTAACTAAAAAAATATTTTGGAAAAATCAAAAAAATCAACCCTAATCTAATTTTAAATTTATGAAATAAAAAATTTGGTTCATTTTAAAAAATTAAAATTATAATATTTATATATTTATATTTTAAATAGTAATAGAATATATAAATAAGAACTTATTTTATTAAAAAAATTCCCTTTTAAAACTTTAAGTGTTCTAAATCGAAATTTTTATGCATTTATAATTGATTACATTTTTTTTATTTTTTATGGGATTTATAATTCTTAATTTGTTTTAATAATATTTATTTAATGTGTAATAAATCCATATATTTTGGAATTATGTGGGAAGTAATCTATTGATGCACTATTTATTTAAAGGAAAATATGTTTTGAAATCTTAGGGTGTTATATTCTTTCTACATAAATAAATTTCATCCTAATTTTTTTTATTATCACTTAGTAAATAAATAATATATGGGATCTATAAAAAACTCCTGATATTTTCTAGGATATCAACCTCAAAATATTATATACTAAGAGACTCATTGTTTCCTACATATTATGAATGTATTGATATTTTTTCCTTTATCTTAATAATTTTACTAAATATGATTCCTTTGTATGTTATAAAAGTTTTTATGGATATAAATTTCAAAACATCATTTTCATGATCCTATTTCTATCCAAATATTGAAATAAAAAAATTATGATAATATCCAATAAAATAAGTTTAAATGATAATATGAATATGAAAACTCAATATGAAGATGTCTTCTCCAATAGTACCTTCATTCCAAAATATAATAATTTTTTTAAATATGAATATATTAAGTCAAACAGTAACTCCTTTAGTTTATACTAGTCTTTATAAGGTTTTATTTCTATGGGGTTCTCTGTCATACCATACAAAAAATCTCAAATCATTTATAATTGATCATAAAGAGATTGTGATTAACTAAATAATATCTCTCAAGAGTGTCTAGCTAGGTTTCTAGTCATAGATCCACTCAATGTGCGCTATGTGAAGATTGAGTTGATACTCAACCATTCTTTTCATGGTAATTACCCCTAGGTGCATATTTTCCATAACCACATCCACTATTAAGTACCCATATAGGGATGTAATAACTAGGAAAACCACATACTCAAAACTTTACTAATATTTTAGGATACTATTCTACACTTAGACTTATCCATAATGTTTTCACTAAATTTATCTTATCTTAATACCCAAAAATATCTAAAATATTCATTGAATATAACTAAACCCTTATCTAATACCAAATATATCATGCCAAACTTGCACTCATGGATTTAGTGCTAAAAATACATACTTTTAAAAACTTACTTTGATATAAATTTAGGTGAAAATATATTTATTTTACATTATATATGTATGTTAAAAATTAAATAATAAAAATAATCTAACAATACTAAGAATAAAGGTTTAGAATCATTTTGGATTAGCTACATAAGGAACTTATTTTACGATAATTATGAATACTTTCCCATAATTGAACCACACTAAACCCCATTCTATACTACTTATAGGTTATACTCATCTTCATAACTTGGGTAATGAAAACATAATAAATTGGTGAGATCAAATTCTTAGTAAGGGAAAAAATCGTCAATATGTCATCGAGGGTTAAATCATAAGAATAAGTGGAAACAAGATTAGTAGTGAAATATATTTTCAAAAAGAACATGGAATAATAAGAGTTTTCCATAAGTCATGAAATAAGTACATGTCTTATCAAATGAAAAAACATGTACCATGAAATAAGAGTTTTAGATAATAAAAATGATCCATAGAACCAAAGATAAGCGTATAATAAAGAATTATGAAATATTAATAATCATAAGAAATCATAACATTGTCAACATTTCTAACCACATCAAGTTCACACTCAATCTTGTGAATGTGGATAATACAAATTTTATTCATACTTAATATTATGAACATATCTAATTCATATCATATTCATTATGAATTATATAAACTTAGCTAATCCATATCGTGTTCATTTATAATCTTGTGAATGTAGTTAATCCACATTATATTGATGCTTGATCATGTGATCATAACTAATCTGCATCATGGTCACACTTAATATTTGACTCATGATGTATAAAACATTATCCAATGAATTAGAGGGTGATATAGGATGAAACCCATCAATCATTCATACATATGTGTGCCACTTGAAGTCAATCATTGATCACATGATAAAGAACCCATTGAAATAAAATTATTTTCATAACACTTCAAAATGGTATCCTATAAATTTACTTCAGGAAGTAGAATTATTGATACCAGATCAAAGACCAATATTGGAGAAGAATTGATCCCCAAGAAGTTAGTAAAATAAGTCATCAATTCTTATAAGAGGGTATTTTTTCTTTACTGTGATCTCGTTCAGTTCTCTATAATCAATGCATAGCCGCATTGATCCATCATTATTATTTACAAAGAGAACAGGTGCTCCCCAAGGAGACGCACTCGGTCGGATAAACCCCCTCTCCAAAAGATCTTGCATTTTCTTCTTTAATTCATCCAGGTCCACATTTTCTATCCTATATGGGGTCTTTGATATTAGATGAGATCCAGGTATGAGTTCAATGGAGAACTCTACCTCTATTTATAGGGGAGGTCCGGGTAACTCCTCAAGAAATACATCAATGTATTCCTAGATGATTAGGACATTTTCTATCCTTATATTCTCAATTAATTCTTCTTATTCACTGATCAAATCCATAAATAAGGATATAGGAGGTTCTTCTTGACAAAGATCTGGTTGAGATATCTCTCCTTGAAAGATAACTATAGGTTTTCCATTCAAGACTACTGAGATTTACTTTCTTCTGCATTTGATCCTAGCATTATACTTTGAGATCCAATCCATCCCTAGTATAATATCGAATTACATCATGGGAATGACTAAATTTTCAATAATATTGTTGTCACTAAATTAAATACCAGAGTTTCTAAACACTAAATATGCTTCAATAATCCCATTAGGAGTCTTAACTGATAACTCTACTTTTAGTAAATCGGGGGTTCATTCTAAATTCTTTGCAAACTTGGAAAAAATAAAGGAATGCATAGAACCAAAATCAAACAAATTTCTTGATATCTTTGAGAGAAAAACAAGAGTACCTACCACCACATCATTTGGCACTTCAAATTCAATCATCGTGATAGAAAAAGCATGACCTTTATCCCTTGTTCTTTCTGAGGCTGATGGTGGTTCCCCTCCACTGCCATCATATTTGGATAGTGATTAGAAAAGTGCCCAAGTTGTCCACAGTTATAGCATTGAACATCAAGTAGGGCCTGCACCATCTTCCCTTTGTCTTTAGTGATTGGGAGTTATGGATTCACCTCACTATGAAAATTCCATGCAATATGGCCATCTCTTACAGACTTTTATCACTTCATGATTTCGAGTAGGCAATTCCCTGAATGCTTCTTCCCACATTTATTACATGTAGGAGTTTGCACTTACTTTCCTCCTATTCCATGATCAAAGTTCCTCCCTAAGCTGGGCTCTATTAATCACTTATTCTCATTGGATTTATGAGACCACTGCGTCTCACCAAACTCCAGTTCTACTTTCATTGCACACTGTATGATCTCCTCATAGCTGTCACCGTCTTGGTTGGCTAGATTCTTCCATAGATGAGGTCTTATTCTACCCAATAATCTATCAAACTTCCCATTTGTATCCATTAAAAATCTAGAGGTGTAATGTGAAATCCTTGTGAAGTTCATCTCGTAGCATCCAACATGTTCATTCTCCTTCTACTTCAGCTCAAGAAATTCCTTATCCATCTTTATTCTCATAGAATGGGGGAAATACTTATTGAATAAGATCCCTCTGAAATCTTCCCACTCCATAAATTAAACCTCTACTCTTGGACTTGTGTTTTTAATAAGCTCCCACTACTGATCAGCTTCTCCCTCTAAGTGGTAAATAGTCAGTGTGACATTCTCTTGTTCCGAACAATGGATCATAGAAAATATCTTCTCAATAGAGCTGATCCAATATTCAGTAAATCAATGGGTTGGTAGATCTATTCAAGGTTGGTGGTCATTTATGCATAAAGGACTCAACATAATGTTGTTACCTTCGCGGTGATATTGTTATCTCATCTTGATTCAAGTTATTTCCCATAACATGAGTTAGTTGGTTCATTATTCTCATAAAAGTTTCCATTCTGGATTCCATCAGAGGGCCATCAGTGCATAGTCCATTGCGGTCACCATTTGCACAGTTTCTCCTATTACTCTCCATTTTCTAAAAGAATAAAACCTTAGTTATAAGATTATTTCATTTACGAATCTTCTAACTATAAATGATTTTATGTATTAAAAATTCATGCTTAAACAATTACACTTCTCCATAAATCCTTCATAACGATTCATAAAAAACTTTTGATTAACCAAACACATACCCTAGGAGTGTCAAACCAGGAGTGCAGTAAGGCCCGTTATCATGTACCAAGATACCCTGGGTCAAGCCCAAAACTCCTTATCAGAGTTTACACTCCTAGGTATATCTGTTCTAGAGCCACATCCACTTGTTCTTATCCAGACAATGATTTATTTTTTTAGAAACCACTTACTTAATATTTCACCAAAATACTATGAATTTTTCCTATTTTTAAACTTTTATATAGGGTTATTCCTAAATTTTTCATATCATAATTTCCATAAATAACTAAACTATCCTTCGACACCAACTATGAAATCTTTCCTTTTTATTACATAACTTTTCATTACATTTTACAAATAGAGGATCTTTAAAGTCTAGTGTCTTGGAAACCATAAACAAAATACATGAAAAAATTAATAATTATTGTAATACACTTGTAAGAATTCATCATAGGTTCATCCTAAGTATAATTACTACATCACATAACTTGGAGACATACATCAAAGTAAAGGGTGACCAAAAGGCCTAGTAAGGAAAACAAGTGAAACAATTTACTTGTGATCTTGAGTGATATCAATAAGAACATGGAGATAAAGAGACATATCATAATAGTAATATCTTGAAACATAACTTTAAAATGTGGTTAAAAAATTTAATCTAGAAATTCATGAACATTTCACCAAGTTCCATCCCCATCGTGTCATAAAAATTACCAAGGTTATTCACCAAAGTATCGTAAAACTTGTCATCTCTAGAGATTAAATTATTTACCCAATGCATTTGAGAACTATTAGGTAACACCCTTAATATGTATTTATTTTCATGTGATCCATATTTATCATAAACAAAATTTTTATAAATAACCCAAAAATAATAAAATAAAGGGGTTTTATTTCAAAATCGTGACATCTTAAAAGTGCTTAAAAACTAGATCATTATGTCATTTATAACCCATGGAAAAGGAATGAGGGTTTCATGTATGTCAATTAAAAAAATAAAATATATCATTTTTATGTATTTATTAATACCCACATAAAATAAATATTTTTTGGTATTCATATAAATAAAATAAGATAATTCCTTGAAAAAAAGAGAGAGATTTTGAGACGAAGATTCTGCAGCATAACGACTACGTAACATGGTTTTAGAAAACATTAAAAAGAGAGGGGAAAAGGGTAAAAAACTCATAAATAACTCATAATATAGTATAGGGACATAATAAAATTTAAATACGATCATGGTATGGATGTTTTAATGACATACCACCTGAAAAAGAAACTTAAAAGAAAAGAGAAGATGCAATTTCTTTTACAAAAATTCGGCAGCCTAACGACGTCACGTAAAAATTCATAAAATCAGTTGATGAGAGAGGAAAATGTCTCTCATAAATTAGACATGAAATGGAAAGTAATAAGGATATATAAGAACATATCCCCACATAATAAAATGGAAACTAGAAGACATAACATAAAGGAAGTCATGACTAAAAGAGGAGGGTGAAAGGTTCCCTTACCTTAAAGAGTAACTTCAAAAACTTAAAGGTTTGTGAACTTGGGGGGATTGAGGGAACCTTGGGAGGAATTTTTGGGAGGTAAAAGAACCATATCATCATTGAGGATTAATTTTTAATGAAATTAATGAAGGAACGAGTTTGTATTTATAATAAAAGTGAGGGAATATTTTATTAATTTCCAAGGGACACCCCATCGGTGTTATTTGCAAAACTATGGGCTTAACAATTGTATTTTCCCATGGTATTGGACACTTGGGAAACCTCATAACATATATTACTATTCAGAAGTCTAACATAATTATTACATCATGATCTCATCATTAATGATGTCATTAAACACAGTGAAACTCAAAACTATATTTTTACTACTCACTGAAAATTCAACTATTTTAGAAAAAACCCAAAAATTCACCCGAACCATTTTTCGACATGTAGAATCCAAAAGTGAAATCCATTTTATAAAAATTAATTTCATTTTAAATTAAACTAAATAAATAAAATATTAATACTTGACTAATAATTTTTGAAACATTTATTTACTTATACTATGATTTAATTATATCAAATTACCACTTAAGGTGACTAAAACATATTTATACCTCCTTAGGTGATGTTACTATGCCATTGATAAAATTACCACTCATAAGGGTAAAATTATTATTCCAAAGGCTAAAATTACTATTCACCAAAAAAATTATTTTGATCTTATTGAACTACATTTTTTGCACTAATTACAACCATGTATGTCTGATTTTTGAAAATCATTTCACAGAAAAAGTAATTTAATAATAATTTTTTTACACTACTCATAAAAAAACACTATTCATAAAACACTATACATCACATTAAAACTTATTAGAAATTTTTTTAAAAATTCAGCCCAAGTTAATTTTGACATATGAAATTCAAAAATGATGTTTATTTTACCATAATAATTCTTTATGTATGAGAAATATTTGTAAAGTACACTTTTTTACTTATAAAATTAAATTATAAAATTTGTCTTAATTAAACATATACTTTATTAAGGAAAGATATTCCAAAAATAGGAATGATGAAATAACAATTTTATTTATACCAAGGGATTACACAAAGTTTCTAAGGCCTCATTATATAGCCCCTTATAATAGTTGTAAAGGACCTAAGATTAAGGTGTGAAATAGTGATAGAATCTTGGGGTGGTTCAGAAAACATTTCCCGAGTGGTGATTTCTATCATCTTGAACATATCCCATAGTTGATTCTATTAAAGCTACACATGTTGAATCTAATCTTGGTCTTGGTCCAGAGAAAATCCTAGTGACGCAACCTCCTTCCCAAGCTCTGATAAATGGGATTCATATGGCCTAAGTCTACTGGATGAGGCTATCAACTCCTCTTTATGTATTAATTAACCATGATCACTTGTATTTATAAACAATAATCATAACGTTAAGAGTTTAGTTTCCAATGGTCATTTTGACCAAAGATCATATAATAGTCGAAACCTAGTGATCTTATTTTAATTATACTCACTTCATTAATTAAAGGAAAAAGTTTTGTTGTGTATAAAATGAAATAATATACAAATTCAGGAAACAAATATTATTCAAAATTTCGGGTCATTACAATAGTTATTTAAATATAAATAAACTATTTCTAAAGATCAAGTGGAGTGGAAGATAAAAAATTTGTTTTTAAAAGGATGATAAACCATTTTAATATTTAGAAATCCCTTCATTGAAAACACTTATTGTAAAAATGATGTAAATTTTCATTTTTAAACGTGGTGATGTAATTTAGTAAGTTCACATGAGTAAAAACATATTTGAATTTTAAAAAATAAAATAAATCATTTTTTGGAATAATGATCAAGGAAATGGAGGAAATGCTTTCTTTAAAGGATATAAGTCTATTTTATTAAATTTTTTTCACTTTTATGGGAATAAAATTAATCAATAAAGAATAATTGAGTTAAAAAAATTATTTTACCAAGAGTAAAGAGAGGAAATAACGTGTGAAATATGAAATAGATGAATTTATTAGACATGAAATAATGGAAATCAAGGAATAACATTTTAGATCAAATAAAGGAAATTTGAGTTATCTGAATAACTTATAGATGTTATAATTTAAGAATAAAGAAACATTTAGTAAGTGGTTTATATATTAGATCAAAACCATTACCTTTATGATATCTTAGTCAAATGTGCTCTAACCCCATGTATAACAAAAATAACTATAATAATATCTAAATTCAAGAATTTATTCATAAAAATACATTTTATAAACTTAATTAATAATTAATCATTACAAATATATTAGTTAATTATATTTTGTTACCATCATAGAGGTTCTGAGTTTTGATAGTTTTTTCATAATAGAATTATAATGGCAGTATGGAATCCCACCTTTTTATTACATAACTTTTTATTACATTGTAAAAACATAGGTTATTCTAAAGCTTAGTTTATTGGGAATAAGGTATATAATAAAAGAAAACATTAAACCATTATTCTAATCCACTTTAAATGCTTCATCACAGGTTTATCATAAGTATAATTATTTCATATCATAACTTGGAGACATACATCAAAGGAAAGGGTTAGCATATGGCTCAATAAAGGAATACATAAGGGAAATAGTTTATATGTGATCATGAGAATTATCAATAAGAACATGAGGAATATCATAAAGGCATGAGAAAAAGAAAAATAGGTATATAATATAAAAAGAACATGAATATTAACATGTAAATTTTTCCAAAACATGTAAATAAGACATTCATAAGAATATCACCAAGGTTTGACACTGAGGTGTCATAAAAATTACGAAGGTTATTCACCATGATATCTTAAAAACATATCATCTCTAGAGATTAAATTATTTACCCAATGAATTGTATTACTATCAGGGTTCACCCTTTATATATATTAATTAATTTTATCTACATATATCATTATAAAAAATTCCATAAATAACCAATGGATAATAATAGGAACATATTTCATATCAAAATCATGGTATTTTAAAAGAGCTTAAAGACATGATATTTATATCATTTTTAACCCAAAGAAATGGAAAAAGGGTTTCATGTGTGTTAATACCCAAATAAAAAAATCATTTTTAAATCTAGGTGAATACCTATTGAAAAAAATAGGTTTCTCTATTCATAAAAATAAAATAAAATATAATTTCTTGAGGAGAAAAGAGAAATTTTGAGAAGTAAATTTTTCATCATAACGAGCATAAAAAGTGGTTTTCAAAAAGGGTAAATTGAGAGGGGACAAAGTTATATCATTCGTAAAATAATATAATTATATTAAAGGAACAAAATAAATTGGAAAAAGAATTTATTTTGGAAATTTTAATATATACCACATAAAGAAGGAACTTGAATGGAAAAGAGAAGTGGAGATTTCCCTTACCTTGAAGAGTTGTTCCTAAAACTTTAGAATTGGGACATTGGGGGATTTAGGACACCTTAGGATGAATATTTGGAAGGTAAATCTAACATATCTTCATGAATTATGTATTGGGAGTAAATGAAAATTGAGAAATGGGTGGGTATTTATAGCATAAGTGGAGGATTTGTTTATTAATATCTAAATATCAGCCCTAGAAATCTAGGTTGTGGAAAATGAAAAACCATAGGATTGACCATGGTGTTTTCCCATGGTATTGGAAACTTGGGACAAATTTTATTTTATTTTAATCCAAAATATTCTAACATAGTTTTTTATTACTTATTTTGGAAATTAAAAGTAAATTTTCCACAAAAATAATGTTCTTAATGTTAAAGTTTCATTTTTTGACTTTGGAAAATAAATTATAGGCTTGGAAATTGATTAAAATATATCAAAATAAATGGTATTAATAAAATTACATATTTTAAGTCATGTATTGTGATTAATTAATTATTGAATAATTATGAAATAATTATGATTTCATTAAAATACTAAAAAACTCAAATTGTATTTTTACTATTCATAAAAAAATAAAGTATTTTAGACAATTATCATAAATTCACCCTAACCTAATTTTGACGTTCTGATTTCAAAAATGATATTTATTTTATAATAATAGTTATCTAAATATGATAATTTTAACTTTTAAATATAAAAATCCTTTTTTATTAAAAATAACAGCGGGTTGAAAATGCACAGTAAAATTTTCAACACTTGGGAAAAAATAAAATTATTTTATCACTTATATTTAAATAAGAGTGTTTTTATCATACTATTTCATTAAAATAAATATTATTCATAATAAATTATTTTATTATAATAATTTTTTTATCTTTTCTAAAAAGTGAATTTTTTTTTCTAAAAAATCAATTTATCAAGTTCGTCATATTTTTTTATTAAGAAAAACAATTCTTAAAATGGAATTGATAGAATAAAAATTTTATTCCATCCAACCAATGTCTTGAAGACCTTCATTTTTTTATTGATTTTGATAATCCACCCTTCAAGGGGTGAGGTGGAACCCTTACAAGGCCCGTAGGTGTAAGTATTACATGGCCCATAGGCCTTAGAGGAATTCATTGCCCGTAGGCTTCAAACATTACATACAACCCAGACTAAGGGTAAGGTGTGTGATGGTGATAGATTCATGTGGCGGCTAGAATAACATCACCCAAGTGGAAATTTCCACTAATGTGAACATATCTTATAAATATTTCATTCAATATTTACTTATTGAATCTCGTCTTGGGTTTGGTCAAAAGAGAATCCTAGAGATGCTACATCTTGCCCAAGCTCCAAAAATGGGCTTCATATGACATGAATCTACTGGATAAGGACATCAGTTCTACTTTATGCATTAATTATCCTTTATCATTTCTAATTATAAACATTAATTATAACGTTAAAATTATTATCAAGAGTATAGTTTCCAATGGTCATATTGACCAACAGTCATATTTGACCAATAGTCATATAATGGTCAGATTTTGATAGTCACATTTCCCTTTATACTTACTTCATTATTAATTATATAAAGTTTTTATTGTGTATACACATTTTCTTAGGAAACAAAAGTATCATTTAAAAATTTTGGGTTGTTAAATCCTTCACCCCTCAAGAAATTTCATCGTCAAACTTTCAACCCATGCTCTCAGTTGAGAAAAGGGGTGGGTACTTTTTTATTATTGTACCCTCTAGTTCCCATGTCACTTATTCATATTTATGGTTTCTCCACAACACTTTGATGAGGTGGGTAGTCTTGTTTCATAGAACCTTGTCTCTACAGTCTAATATCTCCACCAGATACTCCTTATAAGAGAGGTCATGTTCCAGTTGTACCACCTTAGGATTCAATACATGTGAGGGACCAGGTATGTACTTCCTCTATAGAGATACATGGAATACATCATGAACTTGAGCTAGATTTGGTGGAAGTGTAAGCTGATGGACCACTGAACCTATGCGATCAAGGATTTCATAGGGTCCAATGTACCTGGGGATAATATTCCCTTTCTTCCCAAACTGCAAGACTCTCTTACAAGGTGATATTTAAAGGAAAAATTTGTTGCTAACATCAAACTACAAGTCCCTTCGATAGTTGTTAGCATAGCTCTTATACCAAATTTGAGAATCCTTTATGTGTTGTTGGATAGCAAGAAAATTTTCTATCATCTCTTTCAAAATATTAGGCCCAAGAAACTTTCTCTCACCAAATTTATCCCAACATGTTGGAGTTCTACACTGCTTCCCATATAGAGCTTCATATGGTGTCATTTGAATACTCGATTGGAAGATATTATTACATGATAACTCAAATAATGGGACGTGTTGATCCCATAAACCTTTAAATTCCATCGAGCATGTTCTCATCATTTCCTTGAGTATTTGAATAGTTCTTTCAAATTGGCTATCAGTTTGGGGGGATAGGCCGTACTAAAATTCAATTCAGTATTAAAATCATATTGAAGACTTATCTATAATTTTGATGTGAACCTTGGATCATGATTAGAAATAATAGAATTTGGTACCCCATACAGCCTCACCACTTTATTTACATATATCTTAGTAAGTTATTCAATAGAAAAAGCTTCTCAAATAGCGATGAAATGGGTTGTATTGGTGAGATTATCCACTATAACCCATATCACATTGTTTTCTTTAGATATTCTCAGGAGACCAATGAAAAAGTCTAATAGATTATTGTCCCAATTAAATATTGGTATGGTTAGTGGTTGTAATACCCCTTTAGTAAGTAATAACTATTCCTTTACTTATTGACACACTATACACCTTGTAGTGTAGTCAGCAATATCCCTTTTAATGTTATCCCACCAATAATGATCAAGAAGGTACCTATATATTTTAGTGCTTCCAGGATGTATAAATATTATAGAGCTATGATCTTCTTCCATTATATCCTTCTTTATTTTCAAAATAGATAGAACACATATCCTGGTATAAAATATTAGTACACATTCTTGATCAATATTGAACTTAGGAAACTTCCCATTATTCACATCCTCTATCTTATTCTATAACAAAGTATCTTCACTTCGAACTTTCTTGATATTCTATAGTAATGATGGTTGATAAATAATTTGGGATATGGTTTATAATGTCCCTTCCCTCATGATTCTCATGTATAACCTTACTAGTTCTTTGATCAATGGATCGCTTTTAATACCTTTCATTTCCATCACAACAGGGTCTTTTATACTTAAATAATCACCGAATTTTTTTTCTCTTCTGGGGTGATAATGAATTGAACAATCATAGTATTTAATAAGTTCTAACCATCTCCACTGTATCATGTTCAATTAATTTTATGTGAAAATATACTTCAAACTTTGGTGGTATGTGTATATATCAAATTTATCCCCATAAAGATAGTTCCTCCATACGTTTAGAGAAAAAATAACTGCAACTATCTCCATGCCATGCATTAGATAATTCTACTCATGAGGATTTAACCATTGATATTTATAAGCAATCGCCTTATCATTTTGCATAAGGATGCACCCAATACCTTTTATATATTCATATATAAAAATAAATAATCCTTCTCCAATATAGGGTAGAGTTAACATGAGTGCAGTAACTAATCTATTATTCATCTATTGGAAACTTTCTTCACACTCCTCTCTCTAGATGAACTTATCCCCTTTTCAAGTTAACTTGGTTAGTGGATTAGAAATTCATGAAAAGTTTTTAAAAAATATCCTATAATATCCTCATAAACCAAGGAAAATATGAATCATAGTTACTATTATAGGATGGGGACACTCCTCCACAACCTTTTTCATGGTAGGGTCAACTGAGATTCTGTCATTGGTTACAATGTTCCCCAAGAAAAAAACTTATTGTAACTAAAATTCATATTTTTTGAACATTACAAACATCACATCCTTCCTCAAAGTTTGAAATATAACCCTTATATGATCCTCATTATCCTCACAAATTTTGGAATATATCATAAAATCATCAATAAAAACTACCAAAAAATATCATGGTAGTCCTTAAAGACTTTATTCATCAAATCCATAAACACAGTAGGAGTATTATTTAGGATGAAGTGCATAACAACAAAATCATAATTCCCATATCTTTATGAGAAGGCAGTATTTGGAATATCTTCTTTCTTCACCCTCAATTGATGATAACCAGATCAAAGATCAATCATAGAGAAGAATTTATCCCCATGAGGTTGTCAAATAAATAACAAATCCTTAGAAGATGGTACCTGTTCTTCACTATGATCCCATTAAGTTCTCTATAATCAATTCATAATTTCATTGATTCATCCTTATTCTTCACAAAGACAATAGTTTCCCCCCAAGGAGACACACTTGGTCAGATAAATCCCTTCTACAAAAGATCTTGAAGTTGTTTCTTTAATTCCTTTATTTCCACATTTTCTATTCTATACAGGGTCTTTGATATTATCTTGGACCCAAGCATTAGTACAATGTAGAACTGTACCACTCTTTATTGGGTAAATCCTCATAACTCTTAAATAAATACATCAATGTATCACTGAAAGATGAGGACATTTTCTATTCTTATACTTTCATTTCATTCTTCATCTTCACCAATTAGTTCCATAAATAATGTTACAGGAGGTGCTTCAAGACAAATCTTAGGCCAAAATATATCTCCTTTGAAAATGACTGTAGTTTTTCCATTCAAGACTATTTGGATTTTCTTGTTTTTGTAGTTGATTTTAGCATTATAATTTGAGATCCAATCCATCCCTAGTATAGTATATAATTACACCATTGAAATGACTACTATATTTTTTATGAGATTTTGATCGCCAAAGTCAATAGTATAGTTTCTATACACTATTGATGTTTGGATAATCCCTCTAAGAGTCTTTAACAATAACTCTACTTATATAAGTTCAATTATTGATTCAATATTCTTTACAAACTTAGATGAAATAAAGGAATACATAGAACCAGAATAAAAAAACACTTTTAAATTTGAGAGAACAATGAGAGTACCTGCCATCATATCATTTGGAGCTTCAACTTCATATGTCATGATAAAAAATGCCTAAACTTTCTCTTTTGGCATATATTTAGGTTGATGGTGATTCACGTCCATTATATTTTCATTTGGATAGTGATTTGAAAAGTTCCCAAGATATCCTTATAGAATTGTACTTTAGGCTGGGATTGAACCATATTCTCTTTGTCGTTAGTGTTTTGAAGTTGAGGCTTCACCTCACCATAACAGTTCCAAGATATATGGTTATCTCTTCCACACTTGTAACATTTACCACTCTCATGTAAGTAGTTACCCGAATGATTCTTCCCACATTTATTGGATCAAGGAATTTGAACCTTCTTTTCTCCTCTTTTGTGATCAAAGTTACTCCCTAAGATTGACTCCATTGATCTATTATTTTCATTCAATCTACGGGACCACTACTTCTCTACAAACTCCAGTTAAACCTTCATAACACTCTATACTATATCCTCATAACCTTCATTGTATCGATTGGCTATATTCTTCCATATACGAGGTCTTAGTCTACTGAATAATCTACCAACCTTTCCATTAGGATCCATGAAAAATAGTTAGGTTTAATTATAAAGTGTTGTAAAGTTAATCTCATAACTTCCCACAGATTCATTTTTATTCTGTTTCAATTCTAGGAATTTCTTCTCCATTTTTGTTCACATTAAAAAGGGGAAATATTTATTGAAAAATATTCCACTAAAATCTTCCCATTCCATATAATCAATCTATATTATTGTCTTCATGTTTTTAATTAGTTCCCTCCATTGATCGAATTCTCCCTCTAAGTGGTGAATAACTAGGGTGACTTTCTCTTATTTCAAATAAATAAGTATAAAAAAGATCTTTCCTATAGATCTTATCCATTTTTCAATAATAAATGGGTTGGTATATCCATTAAAAGAAGGTGGTTGTTGATGCATAAAGGAATCAATGAAAAGTTGTTCCCTTCAAGGTGAATCTATTTTGTTATCTCAATTCAAGTTATTTCTCATAACTTAAGTTAGTTTATTCATAATTCTCATGAAGTTTTCTATTATAGATTCCATCAGAGGTTCATCAGTGCATGTTTCATTATGATTATCATTTACATGGTTCCTTTTATTTCCCTCTATTTACTAAAAGAAGAAAAAACTTAGTGATAAATGTGTTTATTTAAATAATATTATAATTATAAAGGAATTTTATGTCTTAAAACATCATTATTATGTATGTTATTCTTTAACAATAAACACATTTTCTATATATCCTTTAAAAAGGTTCATAAAAAGCATGTGATTTACCAAACATGTCCCCGAGGAGTGTCAAACTAGGAGTGATATAAGAACCATTTTCATGAAACTATTACCATTTGAGTATATCCCAAAGTGATTTTTTTAGTTTTTACCCCTAGATATATCTATTCCAAAGCCACATCCACTTGTTTATATCCAAACATGGATTTCATTTTTTGGAAACCATGAACTTAATATTTCCCCAAAATACCAAGATGTTTTGCTATATTTAACTTTTCTATAGAGTTATTTCTAATGTTTTAAAATCTTAATTTCCAAGAATAGTTAAACATCCCTTTTATAACAACTATGGAATCTTTCCTTTTTATTACATAATTTTCATTACATTGTACAAAAAAGATCTTTTAAAGTTTAGTTTCTTGGAAGTAAGGTATGTAATAAAATAAAACATTAAAACATTCTTCCAAAAAGCTCAAAATAATTCATAATAGGTTCATCCTAAGTAAAATTACTATATCTCATAACCTAGGTACATACATCAAAGGAAATGGTGAGCATAAGTCATAGTAAGGGAATATTTAAGAGAAATAGTTTATATGTGATCATAAGAATTATAATTGAGAACATGAGAAATATCATAAAGTAATGATAAAATGAAAAAAGGCATATAATAATAAAAATAACATGAATCATAACATGTAAATTTGTCTACAACATTTAAATGATACATTCATAAGCATATCACCAAGTTTTTTCACCAAGGTGTTATAAATATTACCAAGGTTATTCATCAAGGTATTGTAAAAAAATATCATCTCTAGAGATTAAATTATTTATACAATTCATTATAAAGATATCAGAAAAAACCCTTCATATGTATTAATTAATGTGACATACATATAACATAATAAAAAATTACATAAATAACCCTTTAAGAATAAAATAAATGTGTTTCATATCAAAGTCATGGCGTTTTAAAAAGAGCTTAAAGACAAGATGTTTATGTCATTTTTAACCCATGGAAAGGGAAATTAGGTTTCATGTATGTTAATACCTGAATAAGATAAATAATTTTTAAATCTAGGTGAATACCCTTTTAAAATAAAGTGGTTTGGGTATTCACAAAAAGAAAATAAAAAATAATTTCTTGAGAAAAGAGAAAATTTGAGAAGTAAATTTGGAAGCATAACGGGTATAAAATGTGGTTTTAGTAAAGGGTAAAATGAGAGGGGAAAATTGTATCTAATTCATAAAATAATAATATTATAGTAAATGAAAAAAATAAATTGGAAAAAAGAAATTATTTTGGAAATTGGAAGACATACCACATAAAGAGGGAACTTGAATAGAAAAGAGAAGTGAATACTTCCCTTACCTTGAAGAGTTGTTTCTAAAAATTGAGGATTGGAACATTGAGGGATTTAGTAAACCTTGGGAGGAATAATTGGAAGGTTAAAATACAATATATTCATGTATTATGTATTGACAGTGAAAGGAAATGGATAAATTGGTGTATATTTATAGCAGAAGTGGAGGATTTTTTTTATTAATTTCCAAATATAAGGATAAGAAATCAAGGTTGTGGAAAATGAAAAACCATAGGTTTTACCATGCTATTTTACCCTGGTATTGGAAAATTGGGACACCATTTATTTTATTTTAATCCAAAAGACCTGACCATTATTTTATATTACTTATTTTGGAAATTAAAAGTAAAGTTTCCAAAAAAAAAATAATGTTTTTAATGTTAAATTTTCCATTTTAGACTTTGGAAAGAAAATTATAGCTTTAGAAATTGAATAAAATATATCAAAATACTTCATATTAACAAAATAAAATATTTCATGTCATGTATTATGATTATTTAATTATTACATCATTATGACATAATTATTATGTCATTAAAAATATTTAAAAACTTAAACTGTATTTTTACTATTAATGATAAGTTAAAGTTTTTTAAAAAATTATCATAAATTCACACTAAATTAATTTTTATGTTCTAATTTCAAAAATTCTATTTATTTTAACATAATAATTCTATAAATATGAGAATTTTAACTTTTAAATATAAAAATTCTTTTTTATTAAAAATAATAGCGGGTTGAAAATGCATAGTAAAATTTCTAACACTTGAAAAAAATTATTTTATCATTTATATTTAAATAAGAGTGTTTTTATAATACTATTTCATTAAAATAATTATTATTAATAATTAATTATTTTATTCTAATAATTTACATCTTTTCTAAAAAGTATAATTTTTATCCAAAAAATTAATTTATCATGTTTGTCATATTTTTTTATTAATAAAAACTATTCTTAAAACAAAATTGATGGAATAAAAATTTAATTAATAAAATGTAATTACAATTTAAGTTACTAAGACCTAGAAATATAACCCTTATGACACCTGCATACGACCTAAGGGTAAGGTGTGCGATGGTGATAAATTTATGTGGTGGCTCAGATAACATCATATGAGTGGTAATTTCCACTAACGTGAACATCTCCAATAAGGGATTTATTTCAAGCTTCACTTATTGAAAATGATATTGGGATTAGTCAAGAGAAAATTCTAGATATACTACCTCTCTCCCAAGCTCCAACAAATGGGATTTATATTACATGACTCTACTGGTTGATGCCATCACTTTTCCTCTCTGAATAAATTATCTTTTATCATTTCTACTTATAAACATTAATTATAACATTAATTTTTTTTCAAGAGTATATTTTCTAATTTAAATATTTAAAAAATGGTTATATTTGACCAATTTTCATATAAAAGTCAAATTATGATAGCCCTGTTTCCCTTTTTTCTTACTTTATTATTAAATAGATAAGGTTTTTATTGTGTACACCCATTTTTTCAGGAAACAAAAATATCATTTAAAATGTCTGTGTCATTATAGGTGTTGTTGATTCTTTTTTATAAATTAAATGTTCTTAATTAAGATATCATTATAGGTAAAAAATGTATTTTTTATAATGATTTATTATGTTCTAATTTTATTTCCTATCTATTTTGTCCATGATTCGTGATGATGAAGTTGGTAGTATGATTATTTCAATAAATTTTTATCCAAAAAAGTGTGGTATTAATAATAAGATAAATATTAATATATTTTTTCTAAAACCATAAGAAAAAAATTATTTTACAATTAATGTATAATAACACTATTTTTTATGTTTCTGTAGTCATACATGGTAGAAATTTATAGCATTGTTCAAGTAGGGGGTTAAAATGACCCAAAGAAAAACAAAATATAATTTATGGGTGAGTCTAGTTATGAAAGTTATACTTTTTGGAATAATATAATTATTATAGAAAAATAAGGTTATTATTTAGATTTTTTAAGGTGATGAATCTATATATAAGTGATTTATATAAATAATAATTTTTTTTTGAAAAATGAAATATATCACTTTAATATAAGTGGTACTCTATATATTTGCATGCATGACATGTTTATTTAGATAGAACATAAAGGTGGTAGGAATTTGTTTATATTTTCAGAATATTTTTTTTTAAATATCATATATTTTTTAATTAAATACCCCCTTTTATCTATCCTTTTATAGAAGTTATGAAAAATATACCACATCACTTATGGTGGAAGCAATCCGCATGTAACACAAGTGGCGTTTTTATTTTTATAAGTAAAAGGGAAAGGGTAGTTAATGATTATTACATAATCATAATAAAATTACTATATATTAATAATAATTATTTTATTATAATATAATTGATAAAATAGTTCATAAAGTTGTGGAAGAAGAAAGAGAAGAATTGAAATTGAAAGGGATTGAATATGAATATTTTCCTCACTGGGATAACCCCTTTTGAAAAAAATATTAAGTATTTTAGAGGTGTTATTTTGAGAGGACTATAGATAATAGGATGTTTATACCAGTTTTTTTGATGATAATTTTTTATATTTTTGTCTAATCCAAAAGGATTGGTGTGTAAAAATAAGCTGGGTGGTGATGAATCATTTAATAAAGGATAAGAGTAGACATTTTTTAATATATAAAATGTTAAGTCACTATTAAAAGGTCAAATGGATTTGATAATGTATCATAATTGAGTGTATGAAGTGTAACGTGGAGAAATTATCCATAATAAAATTTCACACATTTTTTAATATGTTTTAAAGTATTTTTCACTTATATTTGTTAAATTTTCTATGTTTGATTTTTACCATGGTAAATAATTATTAACTAGGTAATTTATATTTAATGAATAAAAATAAAATTCACCTTATAAAATAATATGTACATAATTATTCCATATATTAATACCATTTTTTTGAATTAAAATTTATATTTTTAAGAAAAATTAATTTTAACATTAGCACATGTAATGCTTAAAACTCCCTTTTTAGAAAAAGTTTATTTTTAAGTGTAAAAAAAATGTTTAGGATAAAATTATTAGTATTTTTTATTTAAATAACATTAATAACATTATTATTTATTAAAAAGTATTTATAAATTTTATATATAAACCCAAAACATAATTCTACCTTATGATATCGGAATTAAAGAAAATGATGAAAAATAGTTTTTTATTAGAATAAATGATTACTTAAGTTTCCAGATATTAAACATGGGTATTATGATTTTTTTAAATCAAAAATTTAATGAAATTAAGTTTTAACCATGATTTTTTTATAATTTTTCTTACCTCTTGATATTGTCTTAAACATTATAGTTTAAATAAAAACTGTATTTTTCATTATCCAACTATAAAATAATTTATTTTGAAAAAATCCAAAAAAATCACCTAAAGATAATTTTGACATGATTAATTCAAAATAGTGGTTTATTTTATATAATTGAGATTATAAAATTATAAAATTTATCTTTTAAGTGAAAATAAAATATATGAAGAAAACTGCCATTATTGAAAATTTCCCTATTAAAAAATTATGTTTTCTTAATCCAATTTTGTATTCAATTATTATTTATTAAAATATTTTTATTTAATATGGATTTTATTATTCTTATTATATTAATAACATTAATATAACATGTTATGACTCATTTTAGTATTCTATTGTATATGAAGCAATCTATTAATAAAATGACTATTTATAGGAAAATATATTCTGAAATCTTGAGGTATTTCAAAGCTAATATTGATGGTATTATGTGAATTTTATAAGGAAAAAGCATGAACCAAGGGAGGTTATTAGAGAGGATATGGTATATTCTCAATGGAGGAATCATGTGACCAATAATTCATCAAATCTATCTAACTTAAAAAGATTTGGATATCTATAAGAAGTGCGTGGAAGATATGGATAATAGAGTTAGAAAAGTGGGACCTACTACTAGTATGGGACATATAATGTATTAAAAATGTATTATAATTATGCTTTAACTAGGTCATTTTATTCCACCTATTAGATAAAATGAAAAAAATTGAAATAATAATAAGCATGTAGATACATTTATAAAAGGATTTTATTACAAAAACATGTAATAGAGACATATAAAGTTAAGTGAAAATAAATAATGTCAATATTTGATCATTTTTTCATCAGTCAATTGTTTTCTCTAATGGGTCCATTTTTTGGTATAAAAAAAATATCAAAATGTGATAAAATAATCATCAATAATTTTTTTCATCAATAAAATTTTGGATTTTTAGGTTATTTTGGAATTGAACTTATCATTATTCATTTGTATTCATTTAACTATTCTTTAATAACTCATAATCATACCTTGGTAACACACTATTTACACCTTGAAAATTTAATATGAAGTTGTAAAGGACAAACAAAATATTTTTTTAAGGTTAAAAATGAGATAAGTTATAATACTGAACGATGGATCTCTCCAAACAATATTCAAAGTTCAATCATTTTTTTCTCTCCACTCAAACTCATACACCTAAAAGGATTATTGTATTCAAATTGATTTGTGTATCTACTCTAATGATACTATTGTTTTGTACCATTACAAACTAATATCTAAGTATTATATCCACTTCCTCAGGAATGAAATAAAATTGATCTACATTCTTTTGTAACTTTTTAAAAACACCATTATTATGGAATATACCCCAAATAAAAAATTAATTCAATTTATTAAGATATGGTATGAAACAAGTGATTTTTATGTCAATAAATAAATACTAATTTGAGAATGAATGACCCTATTAATCCGACCCATATTTTTTTCAGGAGCTATAGGAATTGCATCTCAGGTATACCAATTAGTAGGTATGAGAGGATGGATGTATTATCCATAAGGATAAATAATTGATTTACCTATTCAAAGAAATTTACATGAATAAATTTATATAACAAAATATATCATTTCTTTCTATGGAGTCTAAAGAATATTTTTAGTTTTTCTATAATATCTATATGATGACTGTTTACCTCCTGTTGTGAAGGAAAATATATATCTAAGAGTTGTCTTCTGTATCTGAAAGAGAGTCCTTGTATTTTTCCCAAAACTAAAAATTATATCACACCTAAATTTAACTAGGTTTCATAGTTGAGGAACTAGATCGGGAAAAATAAGGAGAATACTATTAATAAGATTTCAAATCATGAAACCATCAGTGGAATTTAGATATCATTCAAACAGAAAAAATTTAATTTTTTTATTGGATTTTATTCTTTCTATAAATTCTATTTTATCTATATTTATTATTATATGAATAATATATGTATAATTATAGAGAATGAGGCTCTATATTTATTATTTTATAAAGAGTCAATCAATTTCAGGCTATGTATTGTTGACATAGTAGAATCAATGAAAATGAAATTATTCTACATATCTAAATATTAGTATATTAGTGTAATTAATTCACTATTATTTCATCATTTTTTATTTATCATCAAAATAAATATTCATGTCATCATTCATTGGGTTCAAGTAGAGACCCAATATCCTAAGCGACCCATCTAGTAGAAAAAGTTAAAATATAATAAAGTATTTTAAATTTTATCATTCTCATTCCATGTTCGAATTAAATTTTTTAAAAATAATAACCCCCTTCATTACATGATTCCTTCATATACATATAGATAAAAGATTCATCATTTTCATAGTAAAGAGATAAAATAAAATTTATTTCTTTATCGTTATTCAAAAACAAAGGAGTTATGCATGATTTATTCACAAAAATAATCCTTTTATATTGAATAGTTTATTAATAAAAATAAAAAATCATAACACAAAGTTGGGAAAAGAAAAAATATTCATAACGTGGTCCTGAGAATCTATAATAATACATATAATGATCAGCCATACTATTTTTATCCTTATTGGAAATAAATGTTTATATGATTAATCTGCTAGGGGAAGATACCTATGTTTTGAAGGGGAAGGGAGTTCAAAAGAAAAAGAGTGGCATGTAATATTTAGCTTAGGTTCTGAAGAAACCATGTGAAAAACTCAAATTTAATTAGAATACTAAGAATGAATTCCTAAAAACTTGACCACCCCAATTATATATGGATAAAAAATGGATAATAAAAAGATATTTCTAAAGATAAATAAAAGTGGATAGTTTCACTTGAATAGATTGAATATCATAAGGAGGTATCTAAAAGTGATAAACTAAAGATATAAGGAAATCAATGTGAGAGATGAAATCTATCCAGACATGGTATGAAGGATTGTATGACTATCTGTCTAACACAACACAAATTTATGAAGAAAATGATTCAAGTATTTTAAATTAAATATTATTTGATGAATGTGGTGATGAAAAATAATCCACCCATAAAATAATTTCAAGAAAATAAAATGAGAATGCAATATATTAAGTATTATAATAATTAAATAGACATTAAAAAATATTCCCATAATAATATTGATAGGAATGAGAGGTATTAGTTGAGAGGAAACTCTTAGACTCATTTCTATAACTAAATAACAAAGAGGTAAAACCTTGTTCCCTTATTTCTGATTTATTTTACATTAAAATTTATGGAATTAATGGAGAAATATGAATGTTGTGTACACTATATATCAAAGAAGGTTTTTTTCATGGAATATTCTAACTTCCATAGAGGAGAGGATGTGAGTGAATAGCTTAAGGGGGAGAAAATATGAATAGAAGATATCAAATAATTTCTATGTACCCAAATAGAATGAACCATGGGTTATAACCAATGATTAAAAAATTTATTGAAAATAAAAATCCACATAGTACAAAGAAAGATGGGAAATGACAGCATGTGACAATACAATACAAAATAAGAAAATAAATCATCCATGGGATCATCCCCAACCCTAACTCTCAGATGGAGGGCCCTTCTCCATGTTTTAGGTTTCTTTTATGCCTCATAATTCACATAAGGCTCAATAGAGTCATCCGATTGGGTAGAATCCTCACAATGAGGATCCTGCCATCCTACTGGGCCTGATCCCTCCAGAATTTTCCATCAACCCAGATAGATCTATAAGAATTACTAAATTAATCATGGGAAACCTCCTTGTTGTTATAACTATTCAAGGTATTAATAAGACTAAATTTATTATTACCCAAGTCTAGTAGATCCACAATAGAGGGTCACACCATAACAATAGAATCTCATCCACCTTCCTCATCTCCCATATGGTGTGATCCCTCTTTCAAGGAGGCATCGAGAAAGGGTTGGGAATTATGAGTGTCCTTCCTCTTAATACCATGAGAAGAATTTTCCTGATATTAGAAAATTCCATGCTCCAACACACCCTTTGTATCACTCAAATACCTATAAGAATCATTGGCATTAGATTATTGTGAGTATTAATCAGATCATTCAATTTAATTGGAAATAACCATAACAACCTTACTTAACTTACTATTGAGTGGAGTTCCACTGTCAAGATTTTTATTTCACAATTAGTCCCTTGAGGTAACAAACTTCTCTTGTCTCAATTGAGAGTCTACAACCTACTGTTCACGAATTTTACCCTAAGAAAAATCTTTATAAAAAATATGGACATCAGAAGCCTCGTGTACTATTTATGACCATGTATTTTGGATCTTCCCAGGTGTATCCCTGAGAACCATCAAAGGCCTTTCTTTAAGAGATTATATTATAGCCTACCCATTCACTTAAACCAATTTAACTCTAGTAGCAGCTTCCCTGTCAACTGTTGAAATAGTGGGTGCCCTAGACCCAACTATGTAGTACGTTTGATTACCATATCATGTGTAAAATTAGCTATGCATGATGTTATCTTACCATTATAATGAAGAATTTTCTACATCCAGTATAATAATGGTGATGTACAAAGTTTAATTGTCGTGTCAAGAGGTTATAGCAGATCCCAGGCTATAATGAGAACCTCGAGATACAATGACATTGATCTTAAATATATGTTCTATATTATACATACATCTTACTGACTGGACACAGTAGATGTTTGACTATCAGGTGCTGGGGGCTCATAAGCATTGAGACTTCTTCTCATTAAGTTCGCACTTGGTGATCTCTAGTAGTGAGATCATGAGGGAAGACCCACCAATAGTAACACCACATGTTTTGGGTGTCATTGGTTGTTCCTATCTACAGACATGTGTATTGGTCTCTTGAGATGAAACCATTACTAATGTATATCATTTAATTAAGTAATTTGATGCAAGGCAAAAACCATGGCAGTAATGTTATGGAGAGGTAGTTTGTGTCGGGTGCGACGTTAGTGGTATGGCATTGGTTGAATGGTCAAGAAAGGATTTGTCACTTCCAAATTTAGAATGTTGTATATCTCAGGCATGTTTGATCAATATGATGCTACCTTCATAAGTCTTTGGCCAAAGTATTAGAAAGGAAAATCCATCCGGATAGATCAAAAAATAATAAATCAAGATAAGGACGATGACACAAGAGTGCGTCCTTCTTTATGAGATATTTAATGACAAAGAGACTATAGTACCCAGTAAGTGTTCGTTGGTTGGTAGTCATTGCAATGAATATCCTTATCTCTTTAGGGGCCATGACGGGTTGCTAGACCCTACTCTTTGTCTGTTAATTTTATTCACTACTGTTGAGATAAGGGCCTAGAGGGTCACACACAATAGCGTATTCAAGAATCTGCACCTATTCAGTGGAATAGGAATGTGGACATACTGGGCCCCACCCTGGGGTCCAAGCGTTGTCTATGTTGTCGATCACCAAAAGAATTAAATAAATTCATTAATATTCAAGTTATGAATATTTGGGATTGAATTTATTTAATGTATTTACAAGTTCAGTAAATACGAGAAAATATTAATCGAACGAATATTATTTTAATATTCAAGGTTTGTTTAATATTAAGCAGGATAATGAGTCGAGTTAAATGGCTTAGATTTTATCACGTAATATATTTCATATATATTACAAGTATGTGATAAAATAAATAAATAATATTAACACATTTTTAAGTCGTCATAGTTATTTATTTAGTGAACATGGAATTAACAGGGGCCGGGGAACCCAACCGGGTAATTTCCATGATCCACTATAAATAGAGGAGAGGGGCTCAAGCTCAAAAAATATTCATGTAAATTTGGCCAGAGCCTCTCTCTCGTCCCGCTCTCTAGAGAGATAAGCTCTTGATCTGAGTTCGGATCGAGTTTCTCCTCACGCATTTCAAGATCGATGATGCGGTGATCATCAGAACGTCGAATATATCATTGGATCGCCGCGCTAGAACCTGGAGTTCGAAGATCGGCGTTCCTACGGATTTCTGAAGCATGTGTGGATGATCTAGAGGGATCATGCTATGGATCATTTATGCAAAAATCTCCGGTGACAAGTTGCGGTCAACAACGGCTTCAGATCTGAAATGGCTAAGTTTTCTTTTTAATTTTGTGCTCTTTACAGTCTATGCAAGATCCTCGGACCTATCCGGGGCTCGGATCGTCGGTGAAGACAAGTTCTGTCATCTCAACGACAAAAAATTTAAAATCCCCGACCCACTGGATTCCACTACGGGCCCCAGAAACCTAACATCAACTCCCATAGAGTCATTAATAAGTGAGGTAGCATGCGCCTCCACATGTACATCACTCCTAGTCTTGGTACGTATCACCCTTGCATCTATAATAAGATAATTCATGGACCTTCAAATTGAATATGGAGTAGAAAATTTCCTTTTGGATTTCTTTCGTAGCATGTCTAATTTTCTAGAAAATAGTGAAAAATAAGAGTAACTTATCATATTTTATAGTAAGATCAAAAATCAATTTTGAAATGAGAAAAACAACATTGTCAATATGCTTGGAGTTGAGATCAACATCCACAAAAACACACACAAAATAACCGAACTAGGATTCCTAAGCATCTCGGTAATGTTTTATAGGTATCTCTATCACTGATGCAATTTCAAAGAGAATCCATGGATGCCACAATATCAAATTAATTCCATAAATATCAACCCAAACCTGAGTCCTCAAGTTCCAAATAGAGAACCAAGGGTCCCAATCCTAGATGTAGAGTTTAATTATCCTAAAAGGAATCAATCCATTCCCCAAGGATTTATGCTTCATCTCCACCAATGAAAATAATATATGAAAGTACCCACAACCTATGGATATAAATTTCTAATCCCAAATTCCCCAACTATTAGATATTCAATGATTGAAATCATCAATCCTATATAGATTTGTCCCAAAGGTACCATGGTTCTTGTGATAACCAGAAATTCACAAATATTAAACCAATCAATGATTAATTCTGGGATCACATGAAAATAGGATGAGTTACCTCTTCTGAAGATTTTATTGGAAGATCCATCCTTTCTTGAAGTGTATAAGCATGATACATCACCCCATCTAGGGCTGTGAGAATCAAAGTCATACACTAACATCCCTTGTTTTTAGTGTTTGATTTTTTTTTAAAATAGGAGTGTTGGAAATTGAAAGGATGAATAAAATTGGGGAGTTTTTTCTCTTTTAAAATAAAAATGTATTGATGTGTTTATTAAGATATGTGCAACATTAAACATATCTTAATAAATATGTTTGAAACAATCCTAAAATGAGAACTATGTTGGTATCACATGAATGAGAGTTTATGGAAAACATTAACCACATTAACAGATAAATCATGTTTTCTACACTAGTTTATCCATTTTAGACATAGATTTTAGTAAATAATTAGCCATTTCTATGAACAAATGTGGTTCCATAATTCTCTCAAAAGTGGATCAAGATGCGGATCTATATGAAAGGAGGGAGTGGATATTATTAGAATGAATTTAAATAATATGATATAAAAATTACTTTATATTTACTTTTAATTTGTTTATCAAAAAATGGTGAGAGGATAAACTTATATATTAACATAGAATATTAATGGAATTTCCAACAAATAAAAACGGGGAGACTAAAGAGACCATGTGTGGATTTCATTTTTTTTCAATTTTATAGTCTGTCGTGGTTATTGGAAAGCTATAAATATGTACTGATAAGAATCTATTGAGAAGTATTGAGATGCTTCCATGTTTAATGCTAAATAAAATTGGGTGATACTTCTTGAAGATTATGTTTGGACATCTTCATGGTAGTGCCACTTTATTTTGAGGACTTTTGAATTGATCTTGAAGGTATAATAATTTTTAAATGTATGAGAGTACTATAAATAATATATTATAATAAGGGTGAAGTATTTAAGCGAAATGGGGATACTAAAATATATCTTGAAATTTATAATTATTTATGATGATTTTTGGAGGAATTATTTTTAATGTTAATGATATATATCGATTAATAAGAATTAGTACTACCAGCTATAGTTTTTAAATAATTTTTTGATAAGCTAACAAAATGGGATATTGAAAAATCAATATAATGGAGATAAAGGTTTACAATATATTTAAGAGAAATTCCACAGTGGGGGAAGAATACATTAGTAAGAATGTTATAATTGTTAAGAATTGTTGATATATATTTTAAGATGATCTATGGATGACTGAGGTGGCCATAGAGTTAGTTGAATATGTTTTGAAGTTATATGAGTGAAATTTAATATTTTATAAGACTATGGTTATGGATAAGAAATTTAGCTATCTCTAGTGCACAAAATACTTCTATGATGTTACAATAAGACTTTTGAGAAACATTTGTGTTACTCTAAGAAATATTGTATAAATCTAACCTCATGAGACTATACAAATAAGAAATTGTGAAGTAAATATAAAACTTTTATTATATATGTTAGATTTTAATAATATGGATTATGAATTTCTCATGGTATCCCATATGTCATTTATAGGGTTTGTGACTTTGATTTTCTATAACAATTTTTCATTTCATAATACTTATAAAGTACTATAAAATAAGTTGATGTGAATTCCTAGAATAATGTTCTCTAAAAAATAATATGAATCTCAAGAAATATTATTGAGAATTCAAAAACCATAATAAATAAAGTAAGATAATGATCAAAGCTGTGATTTAAATAAGAACTATTGATAAATATTTTGGATTCTTAGAGTAGATCTACATCACAAACTATATATTACATTCCATAGTTCATTCCACACATTTATAATTGAAATCATTTGAATGTATAATATTTCTTGGTAGAATTAGAAGATGAAAACACCTTATACATTTGGATAATTGGCCAAAAAATTAATTGAGTTTAAATAAGTATGATGAACATAGATTCAAAAGTTTTCAAATTAGAAAATAATTAGTATTTCTATTAAAGGATTCAAAAAGATAAGTTCACTATTGTTGTTGATGATAAATAAATTTACAAAATTTTATTTTGTAAACTATTATTCAAAATATTATTTTTTGAATATATATGATGTAGAGACCCAACCCCATAAGATAGAGTCCAATTTCAACTACCATTGTATTGGCATGATTACAAGGAATCAAATATCAAAGGTTCAAATATTTTAGTAGTCTTGGAAAGTGAGATACATGCATGAGTCTTGTATTACAAATGAATAGTATAATTACAACATAATTTTTTTCATTCAAGGATAAATTTATTAACAAATAAAATATCATTTCATATATTTCTTAATACACTTCTTGGATTCCTGGGGAAAGAAATATAATAAGGGTGAGATCAAATTCTTAGTAAGGGTTATGTGTAACAAAAGTAATAATGAATCAATGAGAATAATCAACATGGAAAGGTAAATAAATTAACACGCATGCCATGTAGTCAATAAATTGAAGGAAGTGCATAAAAAATATGGTAAGGTAAATAACTTAACACACATTCCATATAATCAATAAACTAATAAAAAAGTGGATAAAAATATGGAATGGTAGACATGCCATTCAAAAAATTGGATAAGGAATAATCATTATGGAAAGTTAAGAAACTGAAATCACATTCCATTTAATCAATAAACCAAGAATGAAATGCATCTATATACTTTGTGATAGTGATAATATCATGGATAATAAGTATTGAATCAAAATGAAGGAAATGATTAATTATTATACATCATGTATCAGTTACATGAAAACCTCTACTTTCAAGATCTATCATCCATACTATTTAAAAATATAGGTAGAAAACCATTTAATATTCACAACTAATATGTCTCATAATAATTTTTTGATTCATCAAGGGGCTATATAAAGTCCGAGCCCCACCTGTCATTTCATGTCCAAATAATTCCTCATATCATGTTATCGATTTAAATAACACACCTTATCAAATATCAGTATTGGATAAATAATACGAATTTATAAATATTTCCCCATACAATCAAATAACTAGAAAAGTAAACACCATATGTAAAAATGATATATGGTTTAGCCAATAAACATATCCTTGATAAATGATATGGATAATTTGGGGAAATTTAATTTCTAATGATCATAGGGAATTGAATATTTCAAAGGGACTTAAAAAATGAATAAAGGAAGTAAATGTCAATATTATCTATGGAAAAATCAATAAAAAAACATCCAGATGAAGGATAATAATGGTATCAATACAAAATATCCCTAATAGAGGATAAGTAAAGGGTTTTTGTCATTGATGAAATAAAATAACTTTAAAAACATTATTTAGGAAAATATCCTCTTGTTTTGAAAAACATTTTGAAAAACCTTTTCTTTGAAATTAAATTTTAATATAAACATTTTCTTTAAAAAACAACCTTTTAAACATTAAAAGGAATATTTAAATAAATAATAGAGGGTAAATCCATCCATGTTGTATAAGGTAAAAAGAACATTTATTTTGTAAGGTAAAAATTTATAAAATTTCATTGTTCAGAATACTATAAGAAGATTCCTTTTAAAAAATTTGTAAAAGACAAAATGGGTAAAAATATGTTTAACAAATAATTTTGGAAAGTTTAAAAACATTTTTGAGAACCTTTTTAAAAAATAGGGTTTTTAGATTAAAATAGGTTCTTTGACTAAAGAGAGAAATGATGTCAGGTTTTCTTAAGAACATTTTCTAAACATTTTGAGTACCAAAGAGTGGGAAAATAATGTTATTACATGAAAAGGGTTCATGAATAACCAGAGTAAAATAAAATGAAAGGGGTTATTGAACAATTATTATATAATTTCCTTTAATTTAAATCCAGTAATAAACAATTTTTATTAGAATGATACTATAAAATAAACCCTTAAAAATACCATAACATTAAAGTGAGACTCAACTAATTAATTGATTATGTGTATTAACTATAAATCCATGTAATTGAAGTGTAAATACATCAATATATTGTCAAAGTAATTAACATTTCTTTGTTTTTGGGTTGATTATAATTGTTTAAAAAGATGTTTTGTAAGGTTAGTTGTGAAGTTTTAGAGAGATTTTTGACATTATACGTAGAAAAAGATCCAATACAAAGGAATTGATGCTCTATAGGTGGTACATAATGATGTGTATATAAGGTGGTTATGTTTCTCAGTGTTTTACAAAAAATGTTCATCCAAAATATGAAGGATAGAAAAATGTGTTTTTGGTAGAGTAAGTTTTTTCATGTAAAAGGACAATGTTTCATGCAAGGGTAATGGTTATTTAAAAACATGTTCACAAGGTAAGTTTTGGTATCACCACATTGAAATAAAGACAAGGCAGAAGGTGTGAGTAAGATATGAAATTGTGTGAAAGAGGGGTTTTCCATGACATAGGAGTTGTGCATAGAAGCATGCATGCAAGAATCTTCCACACTAGATATGACATCAAAACATTAAGTTTAACAAGAAAATGAAGTTGCGCGCAAGTAATGTCTTCCATGAAAAAACAGATTTCTTATGTGCATAGAGGAGGCACGCAAGTATTTTGAATGCAGGTTCTATTGAGTCTATAAATAGGTTGCTACCCCATTCATTTCATAAGTTCAAACCTTAAAGAGAATATAGGATTTGAATCATGTAAGAGTTATGCACAAAGTGAGTTTCACGAAAAGGGAGTTGCATGCAAAACATTATAGTTGTGTACATAAGAGGTAGTTCTGCGACATTGCAGGGAAGTTGGGAGTTTTGTAATAGTGTATAGAATATTGGTAGTTTCATAAAAAAAACTTAAATATTGCACACAATGTGTTAAAGTAACACGCAAGAATTCCAAATATTGTGTGAAAGAAAAAATTGTCTGAACAAAGGGGGATTTCCTAGTAATTCTATGGTAAAGGGTATTCATTAAACTAGTAAAAGTGAGACTAAAACAAAGAATTTATATAAAGTTTAGGATGCATTCATTATCGATAAAGAAGGGACCTAAAATTCCATAAATTGTGAGTGAATCCTTTCTATATTAGTGTGAAAAGGAAGTGAAATAAAGCGATCCTTTCCACCATAAGTGATCAATAGAAAGAGAGATTGAGGGAGTGACCCTTGGGAAGTAGTGAGTTATCCCTAAAAATTGTATAGATAGTGATCTTGGTCATATAAATGATCTAGTATGATACTTTAATTGGCAGTGATCCTTATTAAATTTGGTACAATGGGGAATTTCCATTGTATGCTCCTTAGACGTAGCCAAGTGATGGTGAACCAAGTTAAATATGTGTGTTATTATGTTTTCTCTCATTTGTTACTTTAAAAGAATAATCATCACATAAAGAAGAAAATAATAAGACCATAATAAATACTTAATAGAAAATAAAGTATCCTTATAATAAAGAGGTCAAGATCC
The DNA here is from genome assembly GCA_963277665.1 of Viscum album. Classification (NCBI taxonomy): domain Eukaryota; kingdom Viridiplantae; phylum Streptophyta; class Magnoliopsida; order Santalales; family Viscaceae; genus Viscum; species Viscum album. The sequence continues at coordinate 983,462,199 of OY728126.1, forward strand.
AGTGGGGTAGGAAGAATTTTGAAAAGAATATATATACCGTAATTCACCCCCCTCTTAGGGTATCTATTCCTCTTTTGGGATTAAAAATTGCTATTAGAGGAAAGTTGGATTTTTTATCAATTTTTTTTACTCTAAATTGGTTCAGTCAATTGTTTTAATTAAAGTTTCAGTCTTCTCTTATCTCATTGTACCATGGAAAAAGGAAGAACATCAAAGAAGAAACAAAAGTCCTGTATAATTCCTCAGTGTGTAATTGTATATGGAAAGAGTGTGATTTAATTAAAGGAAAGCAACAAATAATTAGATTGTAATAATATTTATCAATTTAATTATACTGTATGAACAAATGAATAACTTGACATTCCAAGTGATGTGGAACTACTAATGACAAATAAATTCCAAGAAGGATAGTAGTAGATATTGCTGATATGACAAAGGAAGTGCATCAAAAAATAAGAGAGGAAAATATGTCTCAAGATATTCATTTCCAAATATCGGAAATTTAGGTCAATAAGACAGAAGGTTTAAATAAAAGACTTATTGATGTGGCTACTGATATGTGGAAGAATAATGATTCCCATTATAAATAACTACAAAACATTCCTACAAAGATAGAAAAAATCAAAGCTAATGATAAGGGAAAGAATTTGAACTCAAGAGAAATTTAGAATCTAGAATCCATAAATGATTATCTTTCTACATAGATATATAAACTAGTTAAAGAGAAAAAAATTCTAAAATAGGAGAATGAATGTTGTATTGATTCTATTACTTATAAAAATTATAAAATAAAGGAGAAAGTTGACATGATATATAATAACTCCCAAGAATTTAAAGATTAGATAACTAGTGATACAAATCTCATAACATTATATAATTCTCAACTTTAATATAACGATAAAAAGATTAAACAATTGAAAAAAGAGCTAGAATCAATCAAGAAATATTTGGAGAAATCCAATTCTAAGGGAAATCCCAAATTAAAGGATGATTTGAATCTATTATTTAGTTATCCTTCAAAAGATAATAATGGAAAGAAAATAAAATATGCTATTTTTTAGGAGAAACATGAATGGATTGTCACATTCCAAAGGACATATAGTTAGAGAAAATATGGTCTTTAATATGATAAACCATCTCTAATTTATGATAGGAAAAGAGATATGAATAGTTCCAAATATAGGAAAAATCATTTAGGTGATAGAATCAAACCTAAAAATACCTATACAAAAATTGAAGACAACATGTTCAATTTCTATGGGATGCATGGTCATATTTCAAGTTTTTGTTACGAATCTTTGGAATATATTTCATATTGTGAAAATATAAATATTTCTAAGTCCAAGAATAAGTAGAATCATATTGAAAAGTATTGAAAGTAACGTCTCTTAGAAGAAAGTATCCATTAGTTTCTATTATTATAGAAGACAAGGACACACCATGAGTATGTGTTAAGAGTCCTGAGGGGTCAATGTTAGAATAATAATTTCTCTAGATGCATCAATATATCAACTAAGATATATTTACACAAGGTATGTTTTTAATGGGATATGTTTTATATGTTCTAATCATGGGAATTTAGAATTATATTGCATCTTTAATAAATCAATGAAGGAAAAGGAACTTAAAAGGAGATCCCCAACTATAAAGGTGTATAATGAGAAAGCCTATACTGGAAGACAAAATGATAAATCTAAAATAAGTTCAAAGTCTCGAAGGAAACACAAGGAGATCAATGAAAGGTGTATCGATCACCTCTTATATTACACTCACAATATCTCTATTGGAATAAATGTGAATGAATATTAAAGAAAAGGGAGGAACTAATCCAGTTGTGGGGAAGAATAATATATGTTCAGTGAAAGACTCACTCCCAACACATCAAAGTGAGTTGACTCTGGTAACTGATAAAATAAAATTGAATAATGAATGAAAAAACAAATTTATGTGTCATCCCACATAGAATTAAGTGAATGAAATAGAAAGATACATAAAATAGAATATGGATCAAGAGCATATTACTAGTGGAAAGATTCCTGCTCAGTGAAAGAGTTATGAAAAATGGAACATTGGTAGAGAATCAAGGAAGGAAATTTATTCTAGTTGGTTTAAACCCAAACTTTTAAAAAAGGATAATCCTTTAGGATCTATATTTAAAAATAAGACTCATAATGTAGATAAATAATGTCTATTCATATGTCTAGAATATTTAAAGTTAGCTAGGTAGATTAAACAAGCATAGAAAGAGTAGAGTAATTTTCAAGAAAGTATCAAAGTATTGATCCATTAAGATCAATTACAATCCTATTCTTTTAGATTCTAGTGAAACCCCTATCCCTATGTGTTTAAATGATAATAACTTATTTTCTAGTGTTTCAGGTTTTAGGGGAGATACAGTCCAAGGGGAAGTTGCATCAAAATATGTACTGTGGTGATGTGATGTGCTCTAGAATTTCAATTTATTAAAATAAGTTATCATAGATAAAGAATAAATATAGAATAATTCCTTGAAATGAGTTAATGGTCTATAGATTATTGATATGTATGTGGGTAATTGAGTACAATAGATAGTAATGGTGTTACTAACATTATATTTTTATTCCTACACCGAGTTTTGACTCAATAGGATTAGAGGTTTTGTTGATGGCTCATTGCTAAATGGTAAATTCACTAACTGAAAATCTAATTGAAGGAAACTAAAAATGAAAATCTTATTGAGATAGATAATTTTCTCAAAAGTCCAGTCACATGAGATAAAATTATGAAAGATAAGTAGAATTTTTGCGAGTCTAAATAGCGGGATTAACAATATGAAGAGTTTTATATCTTAGGGGATAATTCTATCTCCTAATAACATTCATGGTCTCAATGGTAGAGAATGGATGTAATATTATGTTATATGAAATCAAGAAGAATTATTGGGGGAGATGAAATGACATTCATATATTTCATGATTAACTATTTTGTTCTAACAATATGGTATCAACTAACTATTTTCAGGATAACAAGAAGCTGCGAGATAAGACTAACAATTTTTAAAACTAGTGTTCTACACATTTTGAAGATTAATTCAACACCTAAAATTAGTATAAAAATTAGTATTAATAATTTATATCAGTCCAATGCTATAGGTTTTCTGGATGATTGTTTCGATACCAAAAAATAAGAATGTCATTGATCCTAAATGGATATTTCCCAATAAGATGAATGAATATGGTAGAATGATTTGAGAAAGAGCATGACGAGTGTGAAAATGGTACTCTTAGATATATGGTATCAATTTTGATGAAACTTTTTTCACCTTTTTAAGGATAAAAATAGTCATATTATTCTTAGCCATAACAGTACAAAAAAAGTTCAATTTTTTTTGGATGGATGTCAAGTTAGAATTTCTAAATGGAGATATGGAATAAGAAGTATATATTGATAAATAATATGGTTTTATTATTCATGAATATGAGAACATAGTATGTAATCTGATAAAATCACAGTATAGGTTACAAAAAGCACTATAAGCATGGTATTCAAGGATCGATCAATTTTTGAAGAAACTAGGTTTTCAATGTGGTGGAGTTGATTACAATATATATGTCAATAATGATAGTAGTCAAATGATTATGGTTCTAGTGTATGTCTATGACATAATATTTGGTGGATCAGATGAATCATAGTAAAGATAGTTCAAAACAATCATGAAAAATAAATTTGAAATGTCAATGATTAGTGAACCAGCGTTTTGGAACATTATAAGGAGGTTTTGAGAAGATCATGAATAGATAATTCCAAGGAGATGACGACTCTGGTTTATACCTAGATAAAACTATCCTGAGATGATGCTGGTAAAGCTCCTAAGGACAAAGAATATAGGCAAGTCGTCGGAAGTCTATTGTACATGATAATGAAAAGACCTGGTATTATTTTTTCCACATGCCAAGCATCAAGTAATCAAAGAAATCCCAAAAAATCCACTTACTTGCAGTGAAAATAATAATTCAATAAATCAAGAGTAAAATGGATTTTATTTTTCTATACAATGAAAAATCCCAACAAAAGTTGTTGGGATATACCGATGTAGATTGGGCCAGTTCAAAAGATGATAGAAAATCAACATCAGGTGATTCATTCTATATTGGTGGAATGTACATTTTTTAGATAATAAATAAATATGATTTCATTTCATTGATCACTATAGAGTCTTATTACGTTTATTCCACTCAAGATTTCATGAATTTATTATGGATAAAGTAGTATATTTATGATATGGGAGTTCAAGTGAAGTCTTTGATCGGAATCCATTGTGATAATTCAAGTACTATAATCCATATAAAAAATTCATTCCATCACTCAAGGAAAAATAAAATTGAAATCAAGTATCATTTTATTAAAGAGAAGGTGGATCGAGGGCTACTGAAGTTGGAGTATGTGTCTACAAAATTATAGGTTTTAGACATTATGACCAAGGACTTACCCAAAGAAGCATCTAAATGATATCGACTAGCTCTGGGAGTTCAGTCAACTCTGTAGACTTGAAAAAGTGTGGAAGTGGGACCCCCTATCCCCGAGGTATGGTTTTTTTTCCCTAAAGTGATAATCTGTGTTCTTTACCCTATGGAAGAAAACAAAGAAGTGTCCTTCGATTTTATTAACAAAGGGGGAGAAGTTGTTGCTATTAAAGGGGATAAAATGTCTTAATCAATGTAGGAGGAGAATATGATTGGGGGAGCAGTGAAGTATGGGGGAGTATTAAATCTAAAGATGTTAGACATGATTGATAAAAGTATATATATCATGTAATATGAGGTTTTCGATGAAATTTGTTGAGTGATTTTGGAATAAAGAGATTCATTAATGAACTTGTCATGCTACTCTTGTTTCATATGCCAATATTTACTCATGTGGCCTTAGAATGTGTGTTGGGTAAATATATTATCACTATCATAATCTAAAGAATCAAATGTTGGTTTAAAATGGAAGAATATTTAAATTAGGTATCAAAATGTGAAGATTTGTCAACAAACCCAAAAGAGAATATTGTTGGGAAAAAATCAATCAAGGTAACATTACCGCATTTGTGGGTTGATTGTGTTTGTTGAAAAATACAATTTCCAAGGTTTGTTGTGAATTTTTTAAGATATTATTGGCATGGTATGTTGAGAAATATCCAAGAAATAGGAATAGATGCTCTAGATGCAGTATAAAATTATGCGTATAAAAAGTGGCGTCGTTTCCTAGTATTTGCCAAATTTTTGGGGTCCATAATCATGAGGATGGAAAAAGGTGTTTTTAGAAGAGTAATTTTTTCCACATAAATGGAAAATGTTATGCACAATGGTAATGGTGATTAAAAAACTTATGAATAAGGATAGATTCAGGATCACCACATCAAAATAATACAAAGGTAAAAGGTGCACATAGGATATGAAATTGCACAAAAGAAGGGTTTTCTATAACACATGAGTTGCATGCAGAAGCATGCACATAAGAAGATTACATGCCAGATATGATGTTAAAATAGAAAGTTCAGTGAGTGAAGGAAGTTTCATACATGTTAGGTCTTCCTAGAAAAAATGGATTTCTTGCATGCATAGAGAAGGCGTGCAAGGATTTTGTATATAGGGTCTACCAATTATATAAATAGTAAATCACCTACTTAATTTCATAATATCAAACCTTACATAGAATTAAGGATATAAATTTCATAATATTTTCACACATAGGGAGTTGTATTCATATATAATTGCATGAAAAACAATATAGTTATGCACAAGAGGTAGTTCCATGACATTGCGCAGAAGTTGGGAGTTCCATAATACGGCGTGGAAGATTGAGAGTTTAATGAAAAAAACTCAATATTTTCACACAAATCATTAAATTTTCATGTAAGATATCCAAAGTTTTCATGAAAGAAAAATCATGTGAACCAGAAGGGATTGCCCAATAATTATATGGTAAATAGGTATTCATAAAGTAGATGAAAGTGATACTTCAACAAAGAATCTATCTACAATTAAGTATTAATTCATTAGAGATAATTAAGGGACCCAAAATTCAATAAACTATGTGTGCATCCTTTCCCGATTATTGTAAAAAGGAAGAGGAAGAAGGTGATCCTTTTCACTGACAATGATCCATAGAAATAGAGACTGAGGAAGTGAACCTTGGGAAGTAGTGAGTTGTCCCTAAAAATTTTAAAGGATGTGATCCTGGGAATATAAGTGATCTATCCTGAACCTTGAATTGGTAGTGAGCCTTAATAAGTTTGGTACATTGGTACATTGTCATTATATGCTCCTTGGACGTAGTCTAGTGAGGGTGAACCAAGTAAAATATGTGTGTCCTTGGGATTTCTATCATACTTTACTTTCAAATATTCATCATTAGTTAAATAAGAAAAGAATAAGACTATTATAAGAAATTAGGAGAAAATAAAGAAACCCTTATAAAAAATGGTTAAGATCTAGTGGGGTAGGAATAATTTTGAAAAGAATATCCATACCCTAATTCACCGCACTCTCAGAGTATGAAAAACCATTTTGGGCCTAACAAAAGTGTAGGTAGAAATCTCATCATAAAAAAATATCAGTATATTGAGTATACTTAGGTTATTATATATTCATGGAATAAGAATAATTGTATGCTTTGAGAAATAAATAAAATTAATGTGATCTTTGAAGAAGGTTACCTTGTTTTTGAGTAACTCTTTTTGGTTAAAACCAAAAGTATTTCTTGGTTGGACTTATTACAAATATGTGGATTATATTCTTATGGGAGGGATATTTATAGATTATTTGAGTATATTTTAATCCATTAAAAGGGATAGATAGGTGTGAATAAGTGGTAGGTTTGAGTTCCTTTTTATAGTGGAGGAGGAGTGACATTCTTCTGAATTTTTGAAAAGAGAATTACACCCAAATTTTTCCCATGTAAATTGGTTCCAATAATGGAAAAAATTATATATAAGGGAATATAGGATCTAAATATGAATACAAAATGGATTTTTGACAAGTTTCTAGGTCATTTTCCCCCTTTGATGGTTTAGTACTATGTTAAGCTAATTTTTCTCTTAATCATTGTGATTAATTTTAATTACATTCACTAATTGTTTTGGTCAAAAACCAATTTTAACTTATTATAAATTAGAAATTATTATTATTCCAAATATGTAGTGTATTTTTCTAAATTCTAATCATATAAGTGGAAGAAATTAATTTAAATTTAATCCCATAGATGGGAAGACAATGCAAGATTTTAAAGTAAAAATGTTCAAATATTTGATATGTTTTTATATCTAATTTCAAATTTAAATTGATTTTAATGATATAAATTGGATTAATAGTTGTAAAATTTATCTAAATAATCTTTAAAACTAACAAAAAAAATCATCCTTATAAATAAATTATATGAAAAATTAGTTTTGAATTAAAATTCAGTATTTTTACTATTCATTAAAAAATGAAATATTTCATAAAAATACCAAAAATTCACTCTAGCCTAATTTTGATGATATTGTTTCAAAAATTAAGTCTATTTTAACTTATATAATTTATTAGATTTCCATTTTTTTAAAATAGGTTCTCCATTAAAAGGTGGGAAAACAACCTTTATAAAAAATGTACTTTTTTATGTGTAATATTGGGTTTGATCCTATCTTATGACTATAAAATATATTGGATAAATAAAAAATTATTTTATTAAATATATAATATGTATAATTCATTAATATAATTTACTAATATTTATTAATTTAATTTATTTGGATAAAACACCTTTGTGACCATAAAAACATTTCCTTTATATTTAATTGGTTTTTATATTCATTTCTAATTAATTGGTAACCAATTTATTTATTTTATAATTGTGTATACCATATATTTTCGTAAGTTAGTTAATACTATTCATGACTAGTAATTTAACTTCTAGTTTATATTATATTAATTAATAATGTTATAAAAATATATTTTTGTTTCGGTAAAACTCAGTCTTGTGTGTAATGCAAGCCATTGAAGAAACTTATTATTGAGTATAACATGCAGTATGACTCAGTATTGTGTGCATTAAAAGATATATAATATATTAAATTTATTTAAAATATTAAATATACCATAAAGTCTTGAGAGGTTATATGATAAAAAAATAAAAGTTACTCTTTTCAAATTTTGGGGGTCTTACATTCTCCCCACCTTAAATAAATTGCTTCCTCGCAATTTAAAATCAATCTCATAAATCTAGGGTTTTATATTTGAAAATTAATTTTTTGAAATACCACATAATTAGAATGTTTAGTAAAACATCCTCTTAATGATAGATAATGATGAGTATATAGGTCACATGGAATAACATATAACTAGGTATCTAAGTAGGAGAACATTAGTGGAAAGTGGAGATATGTACATGGATGAATAGCGTAAATATTTATAGGGAAAGATTGATCTCATTAATCAAAAATAGGGTAATTATTAATCAAAATTTGAGTGTCTAAAATATATAAATCTATTATGATTTAAAATACCAAAGGTTCAACAAAAATTACATTATTAGGTCAACATTGTTTATTAAGATAATTTTCAAAATGTTGATTAATTTTTTATTGACCAAGAATATAAAGATATGTACTTGATAAGTTTCAATTTCATATGAACAATTTTATATTTTGGTTGTTCTTTAATAAAATTCTAATTCATCCATTATTACATGAAATGGTTATCCTAGAATGAACCTTTTTTTTAATTCTTAAAGTACTAATATTTTATTTTAATGGATCATAATACCCATAAAACCAGTCATTATATTGGTCTCAAACTATTTTACAAAACTAATATGTTTAAGAAATTAATATCCAAACCTAAAAATCAATAATAATGTTTCATAATTAATATTTATTTATCAAATTGTTTAACTAAAAATAATGAAAATTTTACCAGGACATTGCGTAGGCTAGTGGTAGGGGTGAGACCCTTATCATCTTTTAGTCATGGGTTCAAGACCTATGGATTTGCTGGATATGATGGGTTGTCACCTAAAATACATGTTTTCCTTTTTCTAAAATACATTAATATAATTACTTTATCATTTCCAAAAATTATGATGGATATCCTTGAAATAAGGTTAATCACTAAAAAACCTTTTAACTAAAGTTTTCAATACTACTTATTAATATTTTTTTTACAAAGTATAACAAAGTATATTTGAATATAACGATCATATTAAGCCCAATGGTCATCAAAACATATAAACCAATTTATATAAATTGTAAATCCATTATTCCTTAAATAACTTTTCCACTAAAACATATGGTTCTAAAATAAAGCATAATCCTTAGATGTTTTATGATTATTATAACCAAAATAACACTGGTAAAATACATCTAAAATTTAATTATTGAATCCAAAAAATAATTAATCTATTTTATTTTAAAATAATTCCTCACTTAGTCTAGGGTTTAACCTAGGTAATTAAATATCGGTATCCATTCAAATCCTTCATAATGGTTGGTAAATAAAATATGAATTATCCTAAGCATATACCCTGGGAGTGTCAAACTAGGTGAAAAGTAAGACCCTTTATCATATAATAGGATACACTAGAGTTAGGCCCAACACACCTTTCCGGAGTTTTTACCACTAGGTACATCTCTTCCAGAACCACACCCACTTGTAGTATCCAGATAGGGATGTATCACTAAAAAAACCAAATAATTTCTATCAAACTGAAACATTAGAATGTTCTTCTATAAATACCCACAAATTTTATCTTAAGTTTATGTTATCTAATATATATTTTCCAAAATATATTTCCAAAGATTACTACTAAAGTTAATCTAATACCAACTGTAGAGACTTGACCCCAAAAGCTCAGATCCGGTGTCTACTACCATTACATTAGTATAATTACAAGTAATCAAATCCCAAAGGACCAAAGAGTTTAGTAGTCCTGGTAAACAAGATACATAATTGAGTATTTCATTACAAATTAATAATCTAATTACAACATATATTTTTCATTCAAGGACAACTTTATTCCCAAATAGCATATCCTTGAATATATTTATTAGTATTCTTCTTGGATTGCTGGGGAATGAAACATAATAAGGGTGAACTCAATTTCTCAGTAAGAGTTAATTATAGGGGAAGAACTATTTAATTAATAAGAATAATCAACATTGAAAGGTAAATAATTCAACACACATTCCATGTAATCAATAAACTAAGAAGAAAGTGCATAAATAATATGGAAAGGTAAATAATAGAACAAAAATTTAATATAATTAATAAACTGAAAATAAAGTGGATAAATAATATGGAAAGTTAATATCTAGAAACACATGCCATTAAAATAATTGGGTAAGGAATAATAATTATAGAAAGGTAAGAAACTAAAAGCACATGCCATTTAATAAATAAATGGAGACTAAAATAGATCTATAGACTTTATTGTAGTGAAAATCACATGGATAATAAATAATAAATCAAAATAAAGGAAATTCTTAATTATCAAATGTCATGTCTTAGGTACATGAACACCTCTACTATCAAGATATATCCTCTATATAGTTTAAAACTATAGGTAGAAACCTATTTAATATGTGCAACTAATTTTTCTCATGAGAATCTTGCGATGCATCAAGGGGTTATATAAAGTTCGGGCCCCACCTTTCACTGAATGTCCAAATCATTCCTCATATTGATTTATCGATTTAAATGATATGACTTATCAAACATCCGTATTTAATAAAGAATATAGATTTATCAATATTTCCCAAGATAATCAAATAACAGGAAAAGTAAACACCGCATGTAAAAATGATATATAGTTTATGAGATAAACATTTCCATGATAAATGATATGGATAATTAGGGTAAATTCAATGTCTAATGTCCATAGATAATTGAAAATTTCAAGGGGACTTCAAATGTGAATCAAGGAAGTGAATTTCAGTACTATCCTTAGACAAATAAATCAAAAACCATCCATATAGAGGATAAGGATAGTATCAATACAAAGAAAACCAAGTGAAGGATAATTAAAGGGTTATTTTTATTGATGAAATAAAATAATAAATTTAAAAACATTCATGATGAAATTATCCATTTGTTTTGAAAAACCTTTTGAAAAACCCATTCTTTGAAAATAAATTTTAATATAAAAAAATTTCTTAAAAAATTAAAATTTTAAACTTTCAAATGAATATTAGAAGAAATGAAGATGTGTAAATCCTTACATGCCATAAACGGTAAAAAGAACATTCCTTTTGTAAGGTAAAGAGGATATCAAAGTTCCCTATTTAGAAAGAAATAATAAGATTCCTTTGAAAAAATTTGTAAAAGAAAAAAAGGGTAAACATTTCTTTAGAAAATAATTTTGTAAAGTTTAAAAATATTTTTTAAATTCCTTTTGGAAAACATGTTTTTTAGAAGAAAATAGGTTCTTTGAATAAAGAGATAAATGAAGTCAAGTTTTCTTAAAAACATTTTCTAAAACATTTTTAGTCCAAAAGAGTGGTAAAATGATACTATTGTAGTAACATCCCAGGTAATTATAGAATAATATTTTTTCATATCTATTAATATTTATGAATTAGATATTAAATTTAGTTTAAAGGGGACACTATGTATGATAGTATACCAGACACACAATAATTATTTTCTTTGAAATATTACATTACACAAAACACTGAGTTATACCAAAAAAGTAATAATAATTTATGAATATTATTATTTTAAATGGTAGTTATTGCCTTAATATTGTATTGGATAGAATGAACAGAACTAAATATATTTTGTTTATACATGTTTATTAAATGTTTTTACTTTCTTCCAATAAATTTTATGGGCTTAAAATAAGAATAAATCCATTTTTAGGTATAAAAGGTCTAATATTTCTAAAAGGTAGTTTTACCACTTTTTGATGGAAAACCCATTTTAAATCTAGTTTTTGACACATTAATAAGTTATATTTGATAAAATAAACTTATTATTTAGAGTTGTAACATAAAAATTTAGTTTTTATAAGGTTTTTTTTTTCTGGTAAGATTCATATTTTAATGAATAGTGAAAATACTACATTTAAATTCAAAACGTCTTTTTTGTCTAATTTATTTATATTATTAGATTATATTTTTAATTTATTTTAAATTATAATTAGATTAATTTTTTATAATTTAATCTAATTTTGGTCATTGTATGTAATTTAACATTGAAATTAGATATAAAAATATATTAATATTTTGATGGTTTTTACTTTTGAAAACATAATTTATCGTTTTGATAACGGGGATTAATTTTAAATTAATTACTAAAAATTTCATGTTTTAAATTTTTAAAAATGGATTTCATATTTGGAATCAATGGGTTTAAATTTTTTAAATCGTTTCCTTTTATTTTTTTTGGATTTTATGGATAGTAACTTTGGTAATTTTTATTTACCACAGTTAAAGGCAAATTAGGGTTACAAATAATATGATAAGGATAATAAAATTACCCTAACACCTTTAAATCCTATTGGATGAATAAAAGTAGACCCTTAACACCTAATTATTGTAATTGACTCATTTAATGTACTTTTATCCATGAAAGTGATATAAATATTATTAAAACAAAATAAAGTGACAACATGTCACCATCTTATTTCTTATAAGTATAATAATTTTAATATAGTGATCAATATGATATAAATTCGATAATAAATAATCTAAAAAAATATAATGAAATTATATACATCATGAAAATTTATTTATAATTTTTAGAGATTAAATAATTACTATAAATGCTGACATAACAATGATATAGTAATTATTTCATTAGTAGAAATATCAAATAAATTATATAAAAAATATTAAAATAAATATAATAATAAAATTAATTAGGGTACTCCATGAATTTTATAGGTGACTATGAAATACTATAAGTCCATTAAATATTTTTTTTCAAATTTATCCCTTTTTTAGGAGTGTTTTTTAAATTCAATAAAATGAATAATTTCAAAATTGATACTATTAATATTTTATAAAAATAATATTTTATTAAATTATTTAAAAATTATAAAATATTTAAAAATTAAAAATTGGATATGATAAGGTATAAAAGTTCATAAAGTGTCCATTTATGGTCAATTTAGCCCATATAAGTAAAATTTATAGCCTTTTAATATTTGAAATGTTGTTACCACAATTAAAATTAAAAGAGAATAATTAAGGCTAAATTAAAAATATAATGTTAAAAATAAAATCAATACATGTATAAAAATTATTAGTTTAGTGTATTTATAACCATAATCATATTATATTTATCATAACTTAAGTTTGAGTCATTTTTATTTAATAATTAATTTATATTAATTTAATATTTTAAGAGTTTCAAAGGGGGCCACTCCCCTCACGTATAAAAAGATACCCACTATTCTCAATTACTCACACTTCAAGAACAATTTTGTTTAGAAAATATATTCCCAAAACACTTCCTAAAATCCCTACCCAAATTATTGAGGCTTTATTTTTGTCATAACACCCTTCTTAAAGGTGTTAAGGTGTTCTTCAAAGGTGATCAACCAAAGAAGAGGTATTGTTTTCTATAAGTATTTCTATTTTATTTCTTCTTCCACTTCCTTCAAATATCCTCCAACCACGATGAAATAATAACTAAATTATCCTAAATATACTTATATGTTATTATGTTAATATCATCACCTAAACACATCTCAAATTTCATCAAATTGGAAATGCATGTTTTGTTCATGTGTATGGTGGAAAACCGCCTTAGAGACCGATATAGTTCATTTTTCATTACCATTTCTCAAGACTAGTTATAATAATGGAATTAATGTTAATATGTGATATTCATGACATATTAATAATTATAAGGAAATAATATATCAATTATGTTCTTACTTTCCTTGCACATAAAAATGATAACGTCGTTCGTGCGTACGTGTGAACTATCACCTCCACAAAGCGATGTGATTCATTTTTATTCACTATATAACTTATATTATATATATATAAGTATATTTAAATTATTAATATGATATTAATTATTTTATGATCATTATTTAAATATAAAATATTATTTACCTTCATTCCATAATGATCAATGAAAAATGAAAAATGTTACTCATGCGTACGTACGACCTACCATCTTCATGATTATAATGTTGTTCATTTTTCATAAAAATACATAATGGTTTGATTTAAAATTATATTTTATGTATAAAACTGATAATAAAGTCATGAATATTATTTTGGAGATGATATACTTATGACCATATGGACTATTGACATCATACCACATTCATTTTTTCCTTAAATACTGAATATCGACAAAACATCCAATGTGAACTTAAATAATTATGTAATTGTTATAACATGGTAGAAAAATGATATAAAAGAAATAATAAACTTGAAAAAGGTTCTTAATCAAGTATAAATTAACCTAATATCATTATTTAAGAATATAAAAGAATGTACCAGACAATTCAGACTCAATGTAAGGGACTTCGTCTCAATCTCTTTTCATTGAGGCATATTTTGATAATATACACCACCATCTTTTATACGGTGTATAAACAACCCCTTTTAATTTTAATTGCATTCAAAAAAATTCAAAAGGAATATTTTTATACATATAATTTTACTAAAAGATAAAAAGGAATGTTTTTTAATGTGTGCAATAAAAACGACCTTTTCATCGTCACATCCATTATTTGATATTTGGATTCCTATATAAGTCTTAATTTTTTTTAAAATAAAATAAATTCCATATTACATTTTCATGTATTTTTTTATTGAAAATGTTTTTTAGGAGGGATTGATTATGTCAATATCTTGAAATGATATATTGTGATTTCATTGTAGAAATGTTATTTTCATTTATTCTTGTTAATGTGTTATGATAATGTTATAGTTCTTGGAATTTATTATGTATACAGATAGTTCTGTGATAAACTGAGGGTTGGTGAGCCTGTGATAGCTCTCCAATGCATTGGGTAATGAGACAGAGATTAACAATAAGGTTTATCCTAAGATATTTTTAGAATATACTATGATGAGTATTCCAAACATACCCATGAATGTTACTCCCTATGCAGTTGTGAAAGCTACAATGTAAGAATGTTATGTACTAATTATCTAAAAATATAAACCTGAAAATATCCTCAATGTGAATTCTTGACTAAACTAAATATTATGTAATTTTATGGTTGGGGCCTTATAATTTCCTAGAAAAGTGTCATGAATAAACAAATTAAAAGAAAATGAAAGGGTTTATTGAACAATGATTATATATTTCCTTTAATGGGAAATTCAAGATTAAAAAATCTCGATTAGAATGAGATTGTGAAGTAAACCCGTAAAAAGACCATAACATTGAAGTGAGACTCAACCAATTAATTGATTATATGTACAAAATGTAAATACAAATAAGGTAAGTGTAAATAAATTAATATATAGTCAAATTAATTATAAATATATTCATATAATATTAATTATAATGAGGAAGTAATATAATCCAATGAAAATAAATTGAGTTGTGAAATTTATCTACCACTTAGGTAACATTAATTGTAAATCCCCTTAGATGAAATAATTCAAATTAAAAATCTAAATATCATGAAGAATTAATGAATCAAGGTATTATATGTCAAAGTGGAGTATGCAAACCATATGAAATAAATTAGGTGTGCGACAATAAATTATGCCTCATGGAAAGAAAAGTGAGACAAGAATCCATTACCTTACATTTCCTTTTTGGGTGAACATACTTTAACCTTCTATATAATGATTTTAATCATGCTATTAACTTATAAAAGAACTATAATAATATTTATAATATTATATATTAACTTCTTATAATATATTATTACCCATTTGTTAATAATATTTCATTATATTCACTATTTCAGGTGTTAATTGCCTAGTTTTTCAAGTATGTTTTGACTTATTATTTTTGTTATCCTTATTTTGTTCATGATTTAATAGTCTCTAAAAGGTAAAACATGATTTAATTAACATATATATTCATTATATGTGTATTTATAATAATACATAATATTTGGAGATAGGAAATGAAATGCACCGTTCATGGAGACGGTAGGTTGTACGTACACATGAACGCTACATCTATTTCTTTATCATATTTAATGAATAAAAACTAATTTATATATTTATATTATAATTACAGTTTCATATTTGTGTCATATATTTCATATATTTTTATTAAAATAATCCTTAATACATTCTATTTATAGCGTGAAAGAATCACATCGCTTTGGGGAGGCAGTAGTCCATATGTCCACAAACGAAGTTATCATATCCCCACAATATAGAAAACAAGAAGGTATGTGTTATATAAGAATTAAATAAGAATAAATAAATTTTAAATATAATAAATATCATATAGAAACAATTTTTTCATCATAATTCCCATCCTTTATGGGTGGTAAAGTATAAACGAATGACATCGTTTCGTGAGGCGGTAGTCCACCGTACACCTGAACAAAAAATTCATTACCCATTTGATGGGTGTGTGTGAAAGTGTAGGTATAACTATAATAATAAAAAAAATTAATTATATTTAGGATAATTAGGTTATTATATAATCATTTAATAATAATTAGATGTTTTGATAAAGAAATAAAATGAAAGTGATCATTGGAGAAGGTTACCTCGTTTTCTGGTAACTCCTTTTGGTTCATACCAAAAGACTTAATTGGTTGAATTTATTCAAAAGGTGATGATTCTAGGATTAAGAGAGGGATATTTTGATACTATTTTAGTATATTTTGGTAAATCCAAAGGTATTGAGTGGTGTGAATAAGTGGGAGGGGTGAATGCCATTTTATAGTAGAGGAGGAGTGGCATTCTTGTAAATTTTTGAAAAAAGGAATTCCACCCATGATTTTTCTGGCTAATGTGACTCCAATAATGATAAAAATTATATAAAAGGGTGTATAGGGTATAAATATTAACATAAATTTTTTTTAGACAAGTTTATAGGTTATTATTTCATTGAGTTTATGGTTTAGTCCTTTGTTAAGCTAATTTTTCTCTTAGTCACTTTAATTAATTTTAATTAAATTCACTAGTATTTTTAGTAAAAAACTAAATTTAACTTATAATAAATTATAAATTATTCTTATTTTAAATATTTAATCAATTTTTCTAAATTAAAATCATATATGTGATAGAAATTAATTTAAATTTAATCCTGCATATGTGACGACAATATAGGTTTTTAAAGTGAAAACATTCAAAAGTTTTCTAAGTTTTTATATCTAATTTCAACGTGAAATTTATTATAATTACCTAAATTGGATTAAAAGATTTAATATATATAGAATTAAGTTTTAAATTTAATTAGAAACATAATTTATCTTTATAAATAAATTAGATGGAAAATAATTTTTGAATTAAAATTTAGTATTTTTCACTATTCATCAAAAAATTAAATATTTCATAAAAATACAAAAAATTTACCCTAACCTAATTTTGATGTTCTGATTTATAAAATGAAGTTTATTTTTACATATAAAATTTATAAAATTTTAAAAAAATGCATTTAAAATTGGTTCGCATTAAAAGGCGGTAAAACAACCTTTATAAAAAATATTGTTTTTATGTGTAGTATTGGGTTTGTTCTTCTCTTGTGACTATAGAATCTTTTAGATGCATGAAAAAAAATATTTTATTGAATATATAATATAAATATTTATTTTAATATAATTTACTAATAGTAATTATTTTTATTTATTAGGATAAAAACACCTTTGTGAGCATAAAAACGTTTCCTCTATATTCAATTGATTTTTATATTCATTTCTAATTAATTAGTAACCAATGAATTAATTCTGTATCTGTGTATACCATATATTTTTATAAGTTATTTTATAATATTTATGACCATTAATTTAACCACAAGTCTATATTATATTAAATCATAATGTTTTAATAACATATTGTTGTTTGGTAAAACTCGGTCTTCTGTATAACGTTAGCCACTGAAGAAACTCTTTACTGTGTGAGATGAAAGATGACTCAATATTACATGAATTGAAAAATATATAATATATTAAATTTATTTAAAATATTAAATATACCACAATTTTTTAAGAGGCTATAAGCTATCAAATAAATTTCAATCTTTTCAAATTTTCGGGGTGTTATATATGATCATAATAGAAGAAAGTACATTTACTTAAGAAAATATGGCTTATTAATACTAAGTGAATTTTGAGTGTTGAGGAATACCAAGAGCCTAATACACTATATTATTATATATTAGAGAAGAGAATAAATCTAAGACCCATTTATGAAGGAAAGAACTAGATTCTTCTAAGTATTCAAAAAGATGAGAAGGAAAAGATCACTAAAGGCTAAGATTGTGTTTTGGGATCAATAGATTTTTTTGGTTGTCAAATATCATGAAGGAAGTTTACATTGGTAGATTAGATCCAATTTTTTTAGGTAGGATAATCTATATTAAAGTATCATTGAGGATTCTTGGATCAAAAATAGGTATTTCTTTTTTTTGGATCATACCTTGTTTTGGAAAGATGAGAACTCTAATTGGACTCTAGAGTGGGAATAGATTGGGAATATATGTTCATTGGACATATAATTTCCATTGTGTAACCAACTGGGTATATTTTAAAATAATTAATGATTGGTGAGATGGACCAATAATGGTATGAAGTAGGTTTTTCTTTCCAAACTTTATAAACACTCGTGTGTTGTGATTTCTTTATTTTAGGTGCATATGATGTGAGGGTGGATAATTTTTATTGATAGAATTAAGAATTTAACCAGGAAGAGAGGATGAATTTAAAATGATAATTTCTAAAAGTAAACATTGATTCAACCACTACCAATAGTCCAACTAAACTTGGGAACTTCAATAGTGGTGGAACTACCATGGAATTATGTAATTGGTAGGTAATCCCCCTTTGTGTTTTTATAGTTTTTTTGGGTTGAAATTTATAGTTTTGGGAGATGCAAGAAAGAATTAATGGGTGGGTGTATATTCCCATGGATCACACAACATAATTATGTATCCTTGGTTTTTAGGCAGGGGCCTAAAAAGTTAGGTGCATTATCCCCTATAATATGAAATCCCACCATGAAGTTGAATTGAGGTTGCAAAATTTTAATTTTAAAAAACCATTTAAATAAAATTAACTATTATTAACATTTTATTATGTACTTTGATGAAATTTTTGTTCTGTATAAGTGATTTTGGGTATTATCCACTATATAATAACATGATTAATTCTATGATCTATCATATTAAAAATAGATCATAGTTTAGGTATCAAAGATCTCAGTAATTCTTGGATATATCTCACTACAGAAAAATTTATCATGATATATGGATCTAAAATGATTATATCATTGTGATTTATATTTATAGTTTTGGAATTTTATAGATAAATTCCTGAATGGAAAAATTATGATATTATATTTTATAGGTTTCAATGTGTTGGATCATATAAATTGGTATCAAATTTAAAGATTCATAAATTTATAGATACTAATTATTCAAGATAGTTTTATCTTATTTATTCCTCACTTTATTGAGATTATTTATTCTATGGTTTCTATTTTTTAAAATAATTTACTATTTTTTATTTTTATCAAATAATATCATAAACATGATCTAAATAAAATTATATATTTTCTAGATTTATTAACATCGATTTTTGAATAAAAATATGAAATGTGGGTTTTAACTGAGTGATTTTGAAACATTTTTTTATATCTTAAATTTTTCAAGTTTAAGATAATTATTGTTAAGAGAATTATTTCAAAAAATAATTTGAGAAGAATAATAGTTTTTAACAATTAAATTTAAATGGATATGAGTATTGATCAAGTTATTTTATGGATGAATGGAAAGGGAAAATAGTGGTTGGTAGTATTGAGATATGTCTTGGAAGGTGTGTTCCTTTATGTGTGTTTTATACGGGGAAGGGATTTTTGTTTTTGTAAAAACTTTTTTGGGTGAAAATACATGATGATTATATGCTATAATGGAGGTCCCTATGTAGATGGAATATTATTTGATGATTTGGGGTAGTTGTTAAGTGATAGAATTTGGAGAAACCCTTTATGAAATTAGTAATGTGAAATGGGCGGGCCAAGACCGCACAGGTTTGAGCCCACACATGTTTGTCCTCAAAAGCCCACATATAATACAAACAAAAAAATACAATCCCACCCCACCCTGCATACACCTGCGGGTTGCCCGCAGGCTGCCCACATTAAAAAAATACTATTTATAATCATTTAAATATTGTATTTTTTTTTCTCATTCTTAATTTTAGTTGTTGGGAGAAGTATGAATTTAAAATATATACAGTTTTAAGGAATGTGATGGAACATTTTTCTATGGGTTAATGGTGTAATGTGTCGTCGCTGATGTAGTGGTGAACTGTTGCAATGCAAAGTAGGTGAGTGATCAATGAGGGGAAAAATGATGATGTTGATTCTATGGAAATGCGAATGGCTAGACTTATGAATCAACGATGAAACTACAAGAAATGACTGGTTTCATAGGAGGATATTAGGAACTCATGAGGTCCTTTCGTATTTTTTAATAAAAAAATAAAATTAATTAGTAACAAAATTAAATCGGTCTAAAAAAATATTATAATTATAATAACTCCTTTTGAATTTTAAACCAAATGCAGTAGAGATGAGTTCCATTTTTAGAGAGGGGAGATGAAAAACCATGTGAATATAGTTAATAATTAATATATAAATTTTATAATATCATATTAAAACAATAAATATTGACCTATTTAGAATTCACATATAAATGAATGGTGAATTTGTATTACCATTACGGTGGGAAATCATGTCATGGTTTAATCATGTTTTAAAAAAAACTAAAATTCCAAAGAAGCATATATTATATAAAAAAATTAAATTAGGCCCACGGTTTAGCCTTCAGTTATGTGGGGTCAACCCGTTTTGGCCCGCACTCACACGAGTTGAACCCGCATTGGCCCGCACTCTTTGTGGTTAAAATATTTAGACCAGCCCCACCCTGTATCCACCCCATACCTGCAAATCCCATGGGTCGTGGGCCCGTTTTTCATCACTACATGAAATTAATTGAAAAATGTGAGATTTTAGTTGATATCAATTGAGTTTTTGTGTGTGGAATTGATCTTACCTTAAGATTTGGATTACTATTATAGACACAATTCTATCATATGGTCTGTTGTGTAGATAATATTCACATAGAAATATTGCTATGAATAATTTCTTGAGGAAATTAAATCACGTGTTTAAAAGTTTTTTCATGTTTTATTTATTTGAAAAATTATCATATTTTATTTAGAGACGATTTAGAATTTTTTGAACATGAAAATTAATTAAGTTTTTGTGATTTAAAGCTCATCATGGCATGGAGGATGTGGTTGATCCAGGATGGGTGTGTTGTTGATGAAGAGTATCATTTTTATATATAATATTACATAATATTGGGGATGTTTATTCCATGAAGGTGTTGATATTTATAAGAGTCATGTTTTATTTAATTGAACTATATTATGAAGGAAGCCTCTGGGGTATTTTAAGGAGATGATTTCACCATTAATTCTCCCACATTAGAAATCAATGCAATGGATCTTTGAGATTCCATTTTCATATCTTTTGGACATGAGAATAATTCCACGAGGGAAGAATTCATGCCAAAATTTATGTATTCTATATAAATATAAGTGTGTCTCATACACATAAAAGTTTGAGAAATTATGATAAAACCTTGAGATAGTATCTTATTTGTTTTATGGAAAATTCCAAAGAGGTTTTAACTAATATTTAAATTGAAAAATGATGGTTCACATGTGATCTAAAATATAAAGGTACTTTATAAGTGAGATTCAAATATTGACCAACTTATTGATTCTTATCATTTTATATTTTTCATAAGATTTCATAGAAATTTCTCTACTCATTTCCTTATCCTTATTGATAATAAAATTTAAACATAGGTAGTAGGGTCAAAATCACTGCACACTATAGATTATACACTTGATAACAGGATTTGGTGAACCTTGTATTCTTCCTTGGGTTGTGTGTATTATTTCTCACTACTAATGACCACATTAACTTTATTGAGACATATATTCACTAAATGGTGTTGATAAATCATTGTTTGAGAGTTAGGGTTTTGGGTTAACAACTAATTCACCCCATGTCAGTAGTAGTACACTCTCTCTTGGGATTATTAGTTGGTATTAAAGAGTCCTTGAAGTAGTTAAATGTATTCCTCTAGATATGAGTTTTTTTAACTATTTATATCTTTTATTAATGGAATATATAAAGACAATGAATAAAATCAATAATAAATAAGTTAAAATATTCAATGTTAAAAGGTTCCATTTATGGTTTGAAATGATGGTTGCATAACTTCTATCACTTATCTTGGATATTAAAGACATCATCATGATTAATGTACATCTTCTTGATGTTGGGGCATGCTATACTTGATTAGAAAAGAAGAATATTGAAGCTGATTGGAGAGAGAACAATGTGCTACTTTCATCCCTCATGATAATGTATTTGAATTAATTTTTTAGAATAATAGTGAATGTGATATGAATTAAACTCCAAGATATCCATGAGGGAGATAAGAGAGTAAAAGATTCATGATTACAAGTATTATAGGTTTATTTCAAAAATATCCAAGTGGGGGTAGTTGATATATTCAATGAATTATTCATTTGGATGAACAAAACTATGAGATCAATGTGAATATATAGAGAATTTTGTGAAGATTATATCAGTGTGAATTGGATGATTATTATCATCCCTCATCAATTATATTTGAATACTTCATTCCAGGATGAGGAATACGTGGATGAATAGTCCATCAATAAACCTAATAATTTTTTATTATCAATGAGATGATAAGTGGGATAGCCTTATGAAAAAAATTAAAATATTACAAGGTGGTAGATTTTGAACCTATAGAAGTTTATAAAAATCTCGATCTAAATAAGTCATATGTGGTGGAAAATAAGGTCAATGATGATGTCATTGATTTCTATAAAATTATATCCATATTTTAAAAAATTCATACAAATATTATTCAGTAAATATAATGGTAATATTATATTTATTTCATCACATATATAAATATTTGAAAATTATAAAACAATTCCATGATAAATCATAATAAGGTGAATATGATAACTATTCTTAGAGATTATCAAGAATAAATACGGTGTAAATTTTTCTAAATGGGCATAATGTTATTTAAATGTAAATAGAATGCTAAAACCTCAAAGGAAATGAATTTATTCTCAAAAAATGATGCTAAATCTTGTTATGTGGAAAGTGAAAGAGAGAAATAATACTTTAAGGATGAGGAGCCAATATATTTTATCGAAATATAATATTACTAATAATAACCCTTGAGTAAAGATAAATAAGGATTAGTAAAGATGAAGGAAGAGTGATGAGGAAACACCAAAATATATTAAATTAATATTATAAATCTTGATATTATTTAATAAAGATATAAATC
Source organism: Viscum album (assembly GCA_963277665.1). Taxonomy (NCBI): domain Eukaryota; kingdom Viridiplantae; phylum Streptophyta; class Magnoliopsida; order Santalales; family Viscaceae; genus Viscum; species Viscum album. Next base: position 983,485,721 of record OY728126.1, read on the forward strand.
ATGATATATTTTTTTATTAAAATATAAGAATGATTCTATGAGAAAAACTCTTGATGAATCCAAATCCAAAGAAATTGATAATTAATAAGTTTAATGTTCATGAATGGTGGGAAATATAATTTAAATACTTTTAGTTATTTTTATGATTCTTTATATTAAAAAAAATATTTTTAATGAATTTAAAAGTAAAATAGCATTTGGAAAAGTTGGTTGATGTTGAAAATCCATTGAGGATCTTTCACTATGAGTTTCAAAATTCTATCAATGAAAAAAGTGAGAGTTTTGAAGTAGTGGAAAAATTTATTAATACTATTAAGAAACATAAATATTGTCCCAAGGTATCATGAAACATTATTTTTAACACTTAGGATTATAAAAAAAATGGTGTCAGTGATGATAAAGGGAAGAAGAAAGTTGTTGCATCACCTAAGAATGAAAAAGTGCATGTTTCTAAAATAAATAGTGGTTATAAAAATTCAATAAAAAATGTTGTGTGTGGGAATAAAAACATTAATTCTAATCCTAAATGAAACATGGAGGTTAAATAAAGACATATTAGGCCTGATAAGTCAGAAAACAAGTAGAAAATATCAAATCATATGGAACAACATCAAATATACTTTGATGAACTTATATATTATTCAAGGATTTTACACTTTTAAGGAATATGTTAGTTATAATGAGTATATGGATGTAAATAATATTTGTTTAGTTATATTTTATCACTTATCTAATCAATGATATGATTTTAAATGAGGGTGAGTTAACATGAAATTTCAAGAGGCCAGTCGAGTCAATACCTAAAAGAGAAACTAAAATGAAAAAAATATTTTAATTTTATTGTGGAAACTTTTGGGTGGTGTGATAAATCTACATAGACTTCCAATATGTGTCCCAACATTCTACTAGAGTAACTAAATAAAAAAATAATTCTAAATATATATAGTAGAGGAATAAGTAACAATATAAAATGGTAATTAGGGTTGAATAAAATGCTAGAAAATGGAAGAATCTTTAGATATTTGATGATGGATTCTCATAATACATGATCATAAGAAAGAATGAATTAAATTATATACAAAATTATGATTAAGGATTTGTTAAATTCAATAATTATAGAACACTCAATGGAAATTTATTTAGATTCACAATTTTTTTTAAAATGAAATACAGTGATATTCTCTTTTTTAATTAGAATATGAAAAATCATTTGAGTGTTTCTTAGATTTTTTATAATTGGAATGTGATTATATTTTGTAATGATAGTTGTGTAATAAGTAAATTGAATGATGAACTTATATTTATAAAGGTTCTATGTATAAAAAGTGGGTAATTTCAAATTTATAATAGTTAAATTTATTCTTTAATGATTATAAAGGAGGAAAATCAATTATGGAATATGAGACTTAGTCATTTGGGGATAATGAATATGGATATTTTAAAACTTTATATTATTGTGAGAAATATACTAAAACTTAATCTTGAATGTATAAACAGTTATGATATATTATAAGAAGGAAATATTTTAAACAAGTGACAAAAGTTGTTAGAAGATAAATAAACTTCTTGAGTTAGTATACTCTGATATGTGTAGAAAAAACTATACTTATAGAGATAAATTATTTTTTGGATTAATTTTCATTATGTGAAACTTAAAGAAGTAATATTTGGTCACATTGAACACAAAAAAGTGTAATATTTTATGGAAACTCAATCCATAACACAAATGATGTGGAAATAGTCACATATAGGATAAATTGCGGTGAATATTGCATACTCATTTATAATTTAGAGTGAAAATAAATGCAAAATAAACTCATTAAATAATCTAGTGAAAAATTATAGGTCAAATAATATTTAAATTAAATACCTCTTCATCACGGAGAATTTGTAGTGAGGTGAAATTTCATTGAAATATATTTCTATTAAGAATAAATTTGTTAATATCTTGATAAATCCCATTAAAGGGACTACTTTGGGAATTTGAGAGTGTTTTAGATTTTTTTTACCTCTAAAAATATATATAATATTTCATTGTTTTTCCCATATTATATTACTATTCTTTTTTTTTTGTAAAATGTGGATAATATTGAATGATCACATATTGAAAAGGGAGAGAGAATACAATTTATTTTTAAAGGTAATTAACAAGGAGGAAACTTGGAGTATTGGTAACTAGATCTTGGAGGGATGTTTCTTTGATTTTAATGATTCCAAAAAATCCAAAGGGGGATATTGAAGGTCCCTAGGTTTATTTAAGATAATTATATTATTGGGGGAAGCTAATGAATGTTGGATTTTGGAGAAGCCTCTCATGAAATAGATTGAGTAGGATAAGCTATATGTTGATATAAATCAAGAAATGGTCTGTGTATAATTGATCTTACACAGATATTTAGAGTGCTATCAAAAACACCATTTTATTTTACTATGTGGTGTGTAGATAACCATCATATTAGAGGAATGCTATAACTAGTTTCTTGAGACAATTATTTCATCAGTTTTGAAAATATTTTCATATTTTATTTATTGAAAAAATTCACATGGATGCATTAAATTCACATTAAATTTTATTAGATATTTAATGAAATTGAGTTTTTCTTTGATGAAGAACATAATCATATAAAAGAAATGTTTATGTGATGATTTGAGTGTTTTTGATTAAGAGTCTCATTTCTATAAAATAAATTATGTAGTAACTGAGTTTTATACACTATTAAGCGGTTGTGATATAGGAGGGTCAAGTTATAGATGGGTTATCTACATCATGAAGAATGTATTTAAGATATTTTTGGGAGTTGATTATGCCACGAATTTTAGCCCATGATAAATCGGGGAAGCACTGGTTTAGGAGACAAATTTTCTCACACCATAATGAAGGACCCTGGAACACCCGAGAGGGGAGAGGTGAATTAGGGTGTCAAATTTTTCTTCCTAAAGAGATTGATCTTGTTCCCATGTTGGTAGGAACCCATTAAACCTATCTGATGGTAATGAGCAACAATTAAAACATTCACACTCAATAATACATCACAACAATTTTTACTTGGTTCATCACTAAGGGCTAGTCCAAGGAGCATATGCCGACATATTTTTAGTCATACCTAAATCCACTAATCTTTATTATATGTAGAATAAATGAGTTTTGAAATAGTCACTCAGTATCGGGTGCACTTCATTTACAATCTTTTTGGGATAGCACACTTCATCCCTTAGATTACTTCCATTGACTTCCACTTGCTAACGGCTTTTAGAGAAGTATAACTCATTTTATTAACTTGAAGGTCACTTCAATGGATTTACATTAAAGAATTTGTCCCTGACTTAACACAAGACTCTTCTTAAACCAAAGAACTTAGTTGATTCACACTAAAATCATTATTCATTGAAAAAAATGATGTTAAAAAACTGCCTTTCATGAAGATCCTTTGTGAAGCTTCCTTCGTGAATCTCCCTTTCCGCCGCGGAACAAATTGCCTTCGCTAAGATCTCCTTCTTTTATGGAATAAAATACCTTCGTGATGCACCCCTACCTTCGCAAAACAAACTCATTCGTGAATCTCACTAAGTCAATGTGGTATACCCCCTCATCATGAAGCACTTATTAACCAAAAGAATTGGCATCAGTCAAGACTAAAAAAGTATTTTCACAATGCTCAAGCTTGCATAGAATTCCATATTCATGAAGCTCCCTTGCCTTTATGGAATCAGATCGTTTCCAGATTTTACTTGAAAACTAGTTTAGAGTGAAGAGGGTAGCCTCATATTTATAGGCTCATCTATTCACAAAGCTCCACCACCTCTTTATGGATTTTATGAATCCTTCAAAAAATTCATTGTAGCATTCCTCCCTTCATGAATCACAAGTGAAATTTGACATCATCATGATGCTTTCCATCAAAACATTTACACCACTATGATGCTATAATTATCCTAATCATGAATATAATCATCACCAATCGTGATTCTCAAATTATACATCATTCATAATTCTCATCATAATTGCAGAGATCACCTTCTGAAATCATCAATCCTTTGAGAAACACAATTCCCAATTACAATATTCTTGAAACTAATTCCTTTTCCATATTTTCATAAGTCCTTCAAGAAAAAATATTTTTTTCAATTCAAGATCACCTCCAAATTTTAGACCCCATTTTTTTTCAAATATCGTGCCACCTTCAATACTATATTATTTAGTCAAGTTTTATAGGAGAATTTATACATTCCATAGTAGAGGGGGGTCTTCCACTCGAGTTGGTTTTTTCATTTCATATATGTATATGTTTCATTTCCACTAAATGTTTTTTGGGTGTTTATATTTACTTTAAAATTATTTAATCTAATTTTTGTCTTTATATTATATATAAAATATAAATTTTCATTTAATGTAGTTGGATCCTTTATATTTGTGTGAAAATAATTCCCCAATTATTCTATTTTACACTTTGACAATAGTTTTTATCCTCTAGAGACTAAAGAAAACATTTTATACCTTACAATAACTTGACTGAGATCCCAAACTTGAGTATTTAGGACAAAACATCAAGAAAACATCAAATATATGTATTAAATGATTCAATTATCCCATGTATTTTATTTGTATTCAATTTCCTAATGGTTTTTTCTAAATGATCCTTATCAATCATTATGGTGATGGAATTTATGATATGTAAAGAGGAGGTAAAAATGATTTTATGTTTATCATTATTATTATTATAAAAATATTCAAGAAGATCTTGGTTCATTTATTTTTGTTTTTTAAATAAATATAAAGACTTAGTAGAAGTATTAAAATACTATCAGTTGATACCATCATAAGAGAAAAAAGTGATCTCCTTGGATCTAATTCACCATGTGTAATTTATCTTATAGAATTTATAGGTACACAATTGAACGATAGACCTAAAATACTCATATATAGAGATTCTAAATATTATAGAATAATATATTGGGTTCAGACGTGATTTTTGCCTTTATAATAAACATTATATTCATATTTATTTTTTCTAAGAATTTACATATATGGGAAATAAAATAGATAAAACTCCAAAATGTATGTTAAATTGGGTTCCCTAGATCCAAATAGAACTTATACTATTTGATTACCATATTATGAATATAGTATGACATATATATTATTTATACTAAAATTTTAGTAACATTACATATATATGTAATACATATGGTAAATTCATTAGATTATATTTCATAAGAAAAGGTTATTGTTGTTTCCATCTATAATAAGAACCCTTCAATACTATGATATCAATCTTAAACATATTTCCCATGGTCTAGATACATCAATTTAGTGAGAAATAGATAAAGTATAACTATTTGAAACTATTTGGTCATAATAATTGGGACTTCTTATCATAATGTTTGTGTTGATACAATTAAAGAAGAGTAAGGTGATTGGTGAGGAAGAGATGAATTGGAGATAATTATTATGTTATGTTTTTCTATAAATATATAAATCTTATAAAAATTGGTGTTACATGAACTTTAAATTGAGATAAAGATAATTCCATGGGTTTTAGTGATTGGAATAATGTTTAAGGAGATTTGGGGTTTAAGAGTGGTGTTTAAAGATGTTTTGAGGTATATGCGACATCACCACACCACGGTCTTTCTTGAAAATGGAGTAGAGATGGTCTCAGAAAAGGGGAAAACATGTTTTTAAAATAAATGAGAATTTTGTAAAGTTTTGGTCTAATAATGAAGGTTTGACTATACTATGGTGTTATAAAGAATATGAAATAGTAAGGAAATAATGATATTAATTCTGAAACATGTGTTTAAGAATCCATTTCATTTAAGAAAAATTCTTATGGGAAATAGAGACAATAATTCACAATATGGTTGATACCATGGTGGCTAGCATGTGAGTGTGGTTTAAAATTTATTATACCTAAAGAAGTGAATGGTTTACAACTTAAAGGAGGATATATTGAACCATTTATGAGATTGTAATCTTGGAAAAGTCCTCATAAAAGGGTGGATACATATAATTATTTTCCCTAAAGAGTAGGATACTTTACATTTACAAAAATGACTAATATTATAGGAATTAAAATAGGGATTACCATTTCATAATAAATAATTTTTGGGAATTTAGAAATGTCATAAAAAAATCGAGGAGTATTGTTTATAGAGAGGTTAAATAGATTAACTTTTGTCAAAGGTTCATAATGGGGAGCACCACACCATGGCATAAGTTCTGGTGTTGGGAAATGTTTCCTACCCAAAAAGGAATGATGAGAACACATCATGGAACATGGTGTTTTTTAATTAGTTATAAAATAGTTATAAGTTGTTTTACTTGAAAAAAATATGACATATCATGGTGAAATACTTGGTCAATGAAATTCTACTAAAACAATACAAAATATATAGTTCTAAAGAGAGAAAAAGTCATGGTTATAAGAGAGGTTTATATTTTGAGTGGAAGTAATTATGTGGCTCTTTTGATGCCTCAAGTTCTACTAATAGTCAATATTTAATGCATCTAAGTAAATAAATGGTGAATAAGAGTTCTCAAGTGATCTAAATACCTAATTGGATGTGATATTAGTTGAAGAGAAGTTGAAGGAAATTGTTTTCTTAAATTTGAATTTAAATATAAATTTAATATGAGAGAAGAACCTATAATTGTGTAATGTAAAATTAAATAGGGTTATTATAGTGATTTAATAGATAATAAAAGTGTATAAGTAAATCTATAATAATTTAGAATATTATTTAGGATAGAGAAGAAAGTGTATGTGTAGTGTAGTGCACAAATAAAGATGAATACATGAAGTAGTGAAACTAGAAGAATAAGAAGAGAAATATTTCACACGTGATTTATGTGAAATAATTATCATTCTGTTGTATGATCTGGAAGAATGAATTAACACTTGTTCTATATAGTGAAAAAGTTTAGGAGAACATAACATTATCGGGAGAAAATAATTAGTAGATAAAGAAATATATACCTCAATAATGGAATATATTTTAGGGAAACTTAACATTAGACTTATCAAGAGTGAACGTTGTTATATTATTATATTACACATTCATGAATATTTCATTTATATTTTCCATTAAATAGTGATTCAAGTAGATATTATGGGATTAGGTGAGTTTCGATCATGCAAAGGATTGTCTACTTAATTATATTAGTGAACCCTATAAACCAAGTATTTTTTATAGTTTCCCCTAGTGTGTGTGAGTTAAGTGGTGAGATAAATCACTCTAAAAACTTATATGGGTTTATTTTTTATGAAATAAAAAAAGAATAGAATAGAATATTGTTCATTGATTTACCCCCTAGGGAACCTTCTAGGACTTGAGCCACCACAATTAGGATTAGAGTAGTCGATGATTCCTCCAATGATCTAAAATTTTGATTTTTACAACTATTAAGGATGTTAAACGCAATTAATGTTTGAGTTATTTCATGAAATTATCTATGTTTGGTCATATAACCAGGTCTATGATTTTTTTATTGAAAACAAAAACAATTTAGATTGAGTAAATAGAATGGGGATTCTAAATTTCGATATTTAATGTTATTATATATAGAAAAAAGAAATTAAACCATACTTATTATCGATTAGTCTATATTTTTCTGGAGGTTTTAATTTATGGGTTTATTATAGATAGAGATAATATTTTAACTATTTTCTTTCAATTTCAATTATTTTATCACCTTATTTTTTTAAATTAAGTAAAATTGAATCATTTTTTAAGAATTTTTTGAACATTAATTATGGATTTTAATTATTTTTTATCCCTTATATATTTCAAAAATAAAATTATCCATACTTATCCACATTAAGAAATTATTTTCTAGGGTTCCATGTTTAGTGGGATTCATTTCATTATACTATTCCAGGAGATGAATCGAACCATATGAGGCTCAAATAGAGCATGTAGTTTGGAATTTTTTTTGGTAGATATAATTGAACACCATTCATTAAGTGAGAAATAACTTAATATATATAACAATAAATGGTATTATTATATATGTAAATAAAATAAATGCCAACCAATCATGTCTCTAAAAAAATATCAAGGCATTATTCACTCATTAAGTTATTCAGAGGAAATTCACATGTGAAAGAAAATTAATAGTCTATTCATCTTGAAAAATATTGATCTAGTAATTAAAAGATAACCTTTTCAACATGTTTCACATGGATTTAAGTTTTTTAGGAGTATAGATAAATATTTTTGAACGAATTTATATAAGACAACCTATCATGATTTTACCTCCTAGTTGGATGAAATGTGTTCAAATTGGATGGAAAAACTCATGAGGGAAAATATTCCTCATATTTCCTTTTTAAATATGTGTTTACACATCCTTTAAAATGCTACATGGTGGATTGATAAAAGGGGAAGAGTTGGAGAAGAGGGGTTTTCATAGAGATAATCTAGCCATGAAGGGTTAAACTTATTAGGAGTTGTGGTAATGTAGATATGATGAACTTATACCTATTCTATTTTATATATTTCACTATATATTTATTATTTATCTAGAAACTATTTTCATGACTGAAGATGATTTTTTTATTTATTAACCACACTTTATTCTAACTATTACAGATTTTTTTAATATTATTAATGTTAAGTAATTTTTATTAATATTTAAATTTATTTGGTGAGGTACCACCTTTGATTACACTAGGTTTAAATATTTTGGTGAATTGAGAGGTATTGTGATGATAAAATTACATTCATAAGGGGATAAAAATCAATATTTGAGGCCTTGATATGGGGTTTATATAGATTAGGTAATAACTTCGAGGTCTTTGAGTGATAATTGGGGGAATCAATTAGATAATAATTTTAAAATAATGATAATGGGAGTGTGAAAGGGTCAAAATGTTTCTGTAGTTTCTATATTTAATCTATCAACTTTTTAAATTTTATGTATAACATCAATATACATTAAAAATGTTTAAAACAAAAAATCCCTACCTTTAAATCTAACAAAAGAAAAAATAACCAAAATGATAGTTTGAACATAGTCTGTGGCCTCCTCATGAGACATCCCCTAAGAACCATTATAGTTTATTTCCAAGAGTAAAATTATTGGTAAGGGGTAACATGACTAAAAATCATTCTATCAACTTGGTTACCTTTTTGGGGTGTCCAAAATATTTATCACACTAGTTTAAAAAACAAAAATATTCAAAAAATTTAAAAATAGAAAATATAGACCATTATTACAAAATTTTATTTTCATATGTCAAGATGGAATTTTATATTTATTTTTCATATGATTGGCTTGATGAACATAATTATGAGTCAAGAATGATATAATTATTAAAAATCTATGTGGGAGAACATTTCATAATGATATAAGAATATTTTAAAATGATTTTATAAACGAATAATTGAATTAAGTTCCTTTACACTTCTATCAAGGAAGTCGGGTATTTATGTTTTGAATAATAAAAAAATAATTTTGAAGATGAATTTATGCTCATTCCACATATATTTATAGTTTAATAAAATAATTTTCCTTGGGGGAAGAACTTAAACATCCATTCAACATTTATCATCCTTTCTTGAATAGGTTTATGAAGAATACATGTTATTTAATGAACTTATGGAAGATCAACATGATTTGAAATACTATGAGAATGATTTTTTTGATTTAAAATTACACTTGGAACTCCCATATTTGAAATGGAAGAATCAAAACCTCTATACCAATCTATTTAATCAGAAGAAGTCACCACCCAAGTGGTGTAATTTGAATAAATATTAGAATTTATTGACTTCTGGCCTCTAACACCAACAAACCAATTATAAGAGGTATTCATCAAATAATAAGAACATGAAGTTGAACCAACTCTAGGAGACAATATTTTCTTAAAATTTTTTCTTCCTGATTTTATTGGAAATTATTTAAGAATTAACTCTCATAATTTTACATTTTAAATTTTTTATGTCACATGGATTACCAAAAAGGATCATGATAAATAATATTTTCCTATTAAGACTGAGATTCTAGTTTTCTTTCCAAAAGAAATAATATTCCAAGATAGCATACTGTTATGGGTATATTGCAGTGATCCAGCCTACCAGGGTTTTTCTGGATGGCTGTAAGCAAAGTGTAGAAACCCCAAGAATTTCTATAATAGGTTAGGGGATTGAGAAAAGATCTAAGAAGACATAAAATGAAATGGGATTCCTTAACATAATATACTAGTAAGAAAATACACAACCATATCCATGAAAATATGCTGAGGAATAATAAAATACTACAACATATATAGTATAACCATCAATGTAATAACCTCTAGGGAATACATCAGAGTAATATAATATAAAACCAAAGTATAATGATGAAAAATACATACCCAACCAGAAATAAGGTTCCAATATAAAAACAATTGGAAAAATAAAAAGCTAAATAGTTCTTAACTTCTGATATCTAGGTCCGGCCATTAAATGTGGACAATGCACCCATGTAATACAATGCTCCATTGAAGTGACAACTGATCTGTCTATCGTTTGCATAAGACACAATGTGTGCAGACAAATCCCAAGTATGGGTGAGTATATAAATACATAGTAGGATGACCCAAAACCCACAAAGGAAAAAATTGAAAGATAAAAGAGTAATATGAACTCATAAATAAGAGTGAAAAAATAACCATCACATATATGATTGTAAAGAAACCATAGTGAGAGATAAAGGGGTTCTCCATCTTTATATCCTATCTAAGTATGATGAGTCTAAATATAACTCCAAAGGTATATATTTTATTCTTACCATCATGCGCATCCACACAAGAATCCATGTGGAAGTCCCACACCTCTCTATTGTGCTTCACAACTAAGAAGGCTAAATCTCAAGAATAGGATCCTCTCCCCACGGGACCTTAAATACGTGGTGGGGCGGGGGGGGGGGGGGGGGTTCCACTCAATAGATAGATGACCCAAACCCTATGTAGTATGGGGGATTTAAATCTATTATTATATAAGGTAAAACAACACAGACTTATCATAAATTGATATTACATCTTTTTGGATGAATATTCATTTGATTATATGAACACAGGCAAGGGGACTATAATAGTTTAGTGACTTTGGAAACTTGTAACAAATTCTTCTAATTTGGTGAAAGATCACCAATATCTCACATAAATATCATCCCATTTAGTAATACTACATAAAACATTTCTTCATAACCCAGGGAAAGGAAACATAAGAAAGGGTGAGCTTAGATGCTCAGTAAGAGTAAACAAGGGAGATATATAATTATAACATAAGCATAAGGGTATGAGAACATGAGAATAATATTTTAAAATAATACACTTCATATAAAATATGATAATCATTAATCATGGAATAAATATTTGTATTTTATAAGGCATGAATCATAAGACAGTCAAATAACATGATCCATGAGTGTATAACAATAGAATAAGACATGGAATTTGTGGCATAAACATAATTTTAGAAAATATTATTTCAAGGATACCCAAAAATACATTCATAACATGTTAGGCTTGGGATAATCACCCAAGTACCTACTTCAGGATTAGGATGATATCCCATGTACCCTCTTATTTTAGGCTTCATATGATCTATCATGTACCCTCTTATTTCAGTTTTGGGATGACCTGTAGTATACCCTCTTGTAGTGGAATTGGGATGACCTCCCATGTACCCAATTATTATGGGATTAGGATGACCACCTGTGTACCATTTTAGCTTATAGAAAAATTACCATTAACTGATGAATTTGAGGGAGATATAGGTACCACCCATCATATAATGAAATCATACATATGTGTGACACTGGATCATAAAAATTCATAATATCATAACCCATGAAATTAAATGGGTATCATAAACATGTCATCATATCATAACTTGTGTAAAAGAGACAAGTTTCATTATCATATAATAACCCATGAAAATAAATTGGTTTCAAAATTGTTTTATCATGGTATAACCCATGGAAGAGAAATAGGGTTCATAAAAAATCTTTCATCATAATCATAAATCATTAAAGTAAGAATAATAAAGGTGTACTTTGATCATAAAACCAGTAAATAATAAACTATATCAAATCATGTCATCTTAGATGGAGAAGGATTTTGAATGATCACTTAGAGCATTTGTTAAGGAAAATAACCTTTCAATGAAAATCATTTTTTAAGACATAAAACATTTTGAAAATCCTTTTATTTGAATAGAACTTTGAAAAATTATGACCTAATTTTTAAAAATCATTTAAAATATTTCTTGAGGAAAATATCATTTCCATTTAAAAAAACATTATTTAAATCATAATTTTTTTTGAAAACCTCATTTTTTTAAATAACTTTGAAAACATATAAATAAATAATTAAAACCCATTTTAAAAATTTTAGAAAATATTTTTTATTGAAAATGAGCTTAAAATATCCTTTAAAATCATTTTTCATTTTTTATAGAAAAAAATAGGTTTTTAATAAAATTGATTTTCAATCAAAGTGAGAAATAAGTTCATATTTTCTTAGAAACACATTCTTAATTATCTTAAGTACTAAAGAGTAAAAAAAGGAACCATTACTTTAATATTTCATGAATAAATAGAGGATAATAAATTTAATGATAATTATTGAGATATGGATCATAATATTTCATCAATAGAAGCATAATCACAAAACAATCCTGATAAGCGATGATATTGTATAAATAAACTCTTACCACTTAAGTAACTTTTGAATCATAAACCCCATGAAGGATAAACATAAAATTAAACTAAAAATACCGTGAGAATAAATAAATTCATGATATTACATATAAACGGGGATGTATATACACCCCATGATAGAATATAGGCGCATAACATAATGTACATCTCAAAGAAGGAAATTGAGACAAAAAAACCACTTACTGTATTGGTAACGTTTTAGCTGTAAACACCATGAAATTGAGATCCTAAAATGGATATTTTATTAAAAATAATTATAATTATAAAAATAATAAAATATATTCATGGTAATTATACACATCACATACAATAAATTGGTGGTGAACTTGACATGTGTCTCACCGAAAATAAAAGGATACATAAATCTCTTACTACTTGAGTATACTTGAAATCACGAGATCCATGAAATAATGAAATCAATTGAAAACTTTAAATTCACTAAATAAATTAAATTCATGATATAACATATCATATGGTAGTAAATAAACCCAAAAAAAATAAATTAGTGGTGAATAAGGCATAAGTCTCACCGAAATAAAAGGAAGATTAGAAATCACCTTACCTTAAGTATTGAATTCCTTTGTACATAATAAAAACTTCTGTATAATAAATATATGTTTTTTATAAATATACCATAGAACCATATTCACATATATAACACCATATATGATTTTATTATTACTTTATATTACCCTTTTATTAACAATTCCACATTAATGTTACATTTCAGTTAATGACTGCTTTATTTTTTATATATATTCTAACTTGTTATTTTTGGTCTATTTAATTTGATCTGGATTTAAAAATTTCAAGAATGTAAAACATGATATAAATATATGATATATTCATTATAAATTTATTTATAATAATATATAAAATATAGGAATAGGAAAGGAAATACACTGCTCATGGAGATGGTAGGTTGCACGTATGCATGAGCACAATTTCCATTCTATTTCCATATCGAAAGAAAAAAAATTAAATGATATATATATATATATATATAATATAATTATAGTAGAATTATTATTTCATATATTTCACATATTTCTATTAAACCCATCTTTAAAACATTCCATGTAAAGCATGAATGAAACACATCGCTTCGTGAGGTGGTAGTCCACCATATACTTGAATGACATTGTCGTATTCCCACAAAATGTAAATAATGAATGAATATATTATATAATAATTAAATAATATTAATAACAAAAAAATATCATATATATCATATATAAACTATAAATACATCATTATTCTCAACCTTTAAAGGTGATAATGGAAGAACTAATGACATAGGTTTGGGAGGTGGTAGTCCTCCGTACACACGAATAATGATTGTGTATCCCATTTGATGAAAGTGTGTGAAGTTGTATGTCATACCCTTAAAATAAAAAATGTAAATATATTTAATGTACTGAGTTTATTATATAATCACGATATAAAAATAATTGAATGGTATTGAGTAATAAATAAAACAAAAACGTTTATTGATGAACATCACCTCTTCTTCAGGTATCTCATTTTGGTTTTAACTAAAGGACATCCAAGGTTGAATTTATAACTAATGTAAGGAATCTAGGATTAAGTGAAGAAAATTTTGGATCTATATGTGAATTTATTTTCTTAACATAAGTGGTTTAGAGGTGTGATGATAGTGGAATAAGTTGCGGCCTATATAAGTGAGGGAGAGGACACAGTTGGCATTTTTGAAAAGAAGTTATGTGAACCCATGTTTTTACATAACATGAGGCTTACATAACACAAAATATTTTATCAAAGGTTATTAATGGTCTAAATATGTCCATAAAATGGGTTTTGGACAATTTTATAGGCAGTTTTTCCCCTTAATATTAAATTTTAGTCCCTTGGTAAACTCATTTTTCACTTAATCTCCAAGATTAATTTTAACAGTTCTCACAAAATATTTTATGAAGGATCAGTTCATATCAGAGTGGATATTCTAACACAATAAGAATAATTTATATTTTGTCATATGTATTATTCAAATATGAATAATATGATTATATTTGGTGATCACATTGCTATGTTATTCACCAATACGAATCAATGGTTAGATAACTTTATGATTAAATTTATTTATCATTCAGATATGAACATCACATCATAATGGAAATAGACTTTCCAGTAGATATGTCTTATCTATAAATATAATGAAGTATCATCCAAACCAAAGTATGAGTGATTGTGATAAAAACTTGAGTTATCCTACCATTCACTCTATATATAATTCCAAGGAGAGTTTAAATAATATTTGGAATGAAGAATAAGGGTTACCACATGATCTAAATTTTAAAATCACTTGATGTATGGGAAATATATATTGATTGACTTATTGATGAATTCTATTCAATTTTGTACTTAGTACTTTATGACCATCTCCATGTCTTTTCATTATTATTATTGATAAAAAATAGGAAAGTGGGTAGTTGGATCACAACCATTTCACACTAGGGATTAACCATTTGACAATAATAGTAAGTGAACCTTGTATTAAACCATATGGTTTATGTGTTCTTTCATTATATTTATATCATCATTTCATCATCATCCTTGAGATCTATATTCAATAATTTTTTGGAGGAAATCATTGATCGGGAGTTGGTATTTTTAGTTAACCTTTGATTCACCACTCTCTGTGGTGGTACACACTCTCTCAGATCTATCATATAATAATTGAATGATATTTATTATTATATTATTTTAAATTTCTCATGTTTTATAAAATTTTTATGGATAAAAATTTGATTGATTTATTGGTTAAAAAAATAATGGTTACTCCTGTTTGGTAAGAAACACTAGTGTGAGTTTTTTCCAGGGATGGAATAGATTTATCTATAATTGGGAGATATATTTTTTGGATTGGAAATATGATAAACTATTTTATATTTCTATGATCACATGGTTTCACATATACATGGAAATCCTAATGGGTATTCACATACTCACCCCTACTTATATATCTCAGTGTGTGTATAAATGTATTTTGTCAAGATAAACAAAAGGGTAAAGAACTAATTTTTATTGATGATAGATTTTAAGAGATACATTTATTTTGGGCACAATATTATTTAGTCAAGTTTTATAGGAGAATTTATACATTCCATAGTAGAGGGGGGTCTTCCACTCGAGTTGGTTTTTTCATTTCATATATGTATATGTTTCATTTCCACTAAATGTTTTTTGGGTGTTTATATTTACTTTAAAATTATTTAATCTAATTTTTGTCTTTATATTATATATAAAATATAAATTTTCATTTAATGTAGTTGGATCCTTTATATTTGTGTGAAAATAATTCCCCAATTATTCTATTTTACACTTTGAGAGTAGTTTTTATCCTCTAGAGACTAAAGAAAACATTTGATACCTTACAATAACTTGACTTAGATCCCAAACTTGAGTATTTAGGACAAAACATCAAGAAAACATCAAATATATGTATTAAATGATTCAATTATCCCATGTATTTTATTTTTATTCAATTTCCTAATGGTTTTTTCTAAATGATCCTTATCAATCATTATGGTGATGGAATTTATGATATGCAAAGAGGAGGTGAAAATGATTTTATGTTTATCATTATTATTATTATAAAAATATTTAAGAAGATCTTGGTTCATTTATTTTTGTTTTTTAAATAAATATAAAGACTTAGTAGAAGTATTAAAATACTATTAGTTGATACCATCATAAGAGAAACAAGTGATCTCCTTGGATCTAATTCACCATGTGTAATTTATCTTATAGAATTTATAGGTACACAATTGAACGATAGACCTAAAATACTCATATATAGAGATTCTAAATATTATAGAATAATATATTAGGTTCAGACGTGATTTTTACCTTTATAATAAACATTATATACATATTTATTTTTGCTAAGAATTTACATATATGGGAAATAAAATAGATAAAACTCCAACATGGATGTTAAATTGGGTTCCCTAGATCCAAATAGAACTTATACTATTTGATTACCATATTATGAATATAGTATGATATATATATTATTTATACTAAAATTTTAGTAACATTACATATATATGTAATACATATGGTAAATTCATTAGATTATATTTCATAAGAAAAGGTTATTGTTGTTTCCATCTATAATAAGAACCCTACAATACTATGATATCAATATTAAACATATTTCCCATGGTCTAGATACATCAATTTAGTGAGAAACAGATAAAGTATAACTATTTGAAACTATTTGGTCATAATAATTGGGACTTCTTATCATAATGTTTGTGTTGATACAATTAAAGAAGAGTAAGGTGATTGGTGAGGAAGAGATGAATTGGAGATAATTATTATGTTATGTTTTTCTATAAATATATAAATCTTATAAAAATTGGTGTTACATGAAATTTAAATTGAGATAAAGATAATTCCATGGGTTTTAGTGATTGGAATAATGTTTAAGGAGATTTGGGGTTTAAGAGTGGTGTTTAAAGATGTTTTGAGGTATATGCGACATCACCACACCACGGTCTTTCTTGAAAATGGAGTAGAGATGGTCTCGGAAAAGGGGAAAACATGTTTTTAGAAGAAATGAGAATTTTGTAAAGTTTTGGTCTAATAATGAAGGTTTGACTATACTGTGGTGTTATAAAGAATATGAAATAGTAAGGAAATAATGATATTAATTATGAAACATGTGTTTAAGAATCCATTTCATTTAAGAAAAATTCTTATGGGAAATAGAGACAATAATTCACAATATGGTTGATACCATGGTGGCTAGCATGTGAGTGTGGTTTAAAATTTATTATACCTAAAGAAGTGGATGGTTTAAAACTTAAAGGAGGATATATTGAACCATTTATGAGATTGTAATCTTGGAAAAGTCCTCATAAAAGGGTGGATACATATAATTATTTTCCCTAAAGAGTAGGATACTTTACATTTACAAAAATGACTAATTTTATAGGAATTAAAATAGGTATTACCATTTCATAATAAATAATTTTTGGTAATTTAGAAATGTCATAAAAAAATCAAGGAGTATTGTTTATAGAGAGGTTAAATAGATTAACTTTTGTCAAAGGTTCATAATGGGGAGCACCACACCATGGCATAAGTTCTGGTGTTGGGAAATGTTTCCTACCCAAAAAGGAATGATGAGAACACATCATGGAACATGGTGTTTTTTAATTAGTTATAAAATAGTTATAAGTTGTTTTACTTGAAAAAAATATGACATATCATGGTGAAATACTTGGTCAATGAAATTCTACTAAAACAATACAAAATATACAGTTCTAAAGAGAGAAAAAGTCATGGTTAGAAGAGAGTTTTATATTTTGAGTGGAAGTAATTATGTGGCTCTTTTGATGCCTCAAGTTCTACTAATAGTAAATATTTAATGCATCTAAGTAAATAAATGGTGAATAAGAGTTCTCAAGTGATCTAAATACCTAATTGGATGTGATATTAGTTAAAGAGAAGTTGAAGGAAATTGTTTTCTTAAATTTGAATTTAAATATAAATTTAATATGAGAGAAGAACCTATAATTGTGTAATGTAAAATTAAATAGGGTTATTATAGTGATTTAATAGATAATAAAAGTGTATAAGTAAATCTATAATAATTTAGAATATTATTTAGGATAGAGAAGAAAGTGTATGTGTAGTGTAGTGAACAAATAAAGATGAATACATGAAGTAGTGAAACTAGAAGAATAAGAAGAGAAATATTTCACACGTGATTTATGTGAAATAATTATCATTGTGTTGTATGATCTGGAAGAATGAATTAACACTTGTTCAATATAGTGAAAAAGTTTAGGAGAACATAACATTATCGGGAGAAAATAATTAGTAGATAAAGAAATATATACCTCAATAATGGAAGATATTTTAGGGAAACTTAACATTAGACTTATCAAGAGTGAACGTTGTTATATTATTATATTACACATTCATGAATATTTCATGTATATTTTCCATTAAATAGTGATTCAAGTAGATATTATGGGATTAG
This sequence comes from Viscum album, assembly GCA_963277665.1. Lineage (NCBI taxonomy): Eukaryota > Viridiplantae > Streptophyta > Magnoliopsida > Santalales > Viscaceae > Viscum > Viscum album. The sequence continues at coordinate 983,504,446 of OY728126.1, forward strand.
GTGAGTTTCGATCATGCAAAGGATTGTCTACTTAATTATATTAGTGAACCCTATAAACCAAGTATTTTTTATAGTTTCCCCTAGTGTGTGTGAGTTAAGTGGTGAGATAAATCACTCTAAAAACTTATATGGGTTTTTTTTATGAAATAAAAAAAGAATAGAATAGAATATTGTTCATTGATTCACCCCCTAGGGAACCTTCTAGGACTTGAGCCACCACAATTAGGATTAGAGTAGTCGATGATTCCTCCAATGATCTAAAATTTTGATTTTTACAACTATTAAGGATGTTAAACGCAATTAATGTTTGAGTTATTTCATGAAATTATCTATGTTTGGTCATATAACCAGGTCTATGATTTTTTTATTGAAAACAAAAACAATTTAGATTGATTAAATAGAATGAGGATTCTAAATTTTGATAGTTAATGTTATTATATATAGAAAAAAGATATTAAACCATACTTATTATCGATTAGTCTATATTTTTCTGGAGGTTTTAATTTATGGGTTCATTATAGATAGAGATAATATTTTAACTATTTTCTTTCAATTTCAATTATTTTATCACCTTATTTTTTTAAATTAAGTAAAATTGAATCATTTTTTAAGAATTTTTTGAACTTAATTATGGATTTTAAGTATTTTTTATCCCTTATATATTTCAAAAATAAAATTATCCATACTTATCCACATTGAGAAATTATTTTCTAGGGTTCCATGTTTAGTGGGATTCATTTCATTATACTATTCCAGGAGATGAATCGAACCATATGAGGCTCAAATAGAGCATGTAGTTTGGAATTTTTTTGGTAGATATAATTGAACACCATTCATTAAGTGAGAAATAACTTAATATATATAACAATAAATGGTATTATTATATATGTAAATAAAATAAATGCCAACCAATCATGTCTCTAAAAAAATATCAAGGCATTATTCACTCATTAAGTTATTCAGAGGAAATTCACATGTGAAAGAAAATTAATAGTCTATTCATCTTGAAAAATATTGATCTAGTAATTAAAAGATAACCTTTTCAACATGTTTCACATGGATCTAAGTTTTTTAGGAGTATAGATAAATATTTTTGAACAAATTTATATACGACAACCTATCATGATTTTAACTCCTAGTTGGATGAAATGTGTTCAAATTGGATGGAAAAACTCATGAGGGAAAATATTCCTCATATTTCCTTTTTAAATATGTGTTTACACCTCCTTTAAAATGCTACATGGTGGATTGATAAAAGGGGAAGAGTTGGAGAAGAGGGGTTTTCATAGAGATAATCTAGCCATGAAGGGTTAAACTTATTAGGAGTTGTGGTAATGTAGATCTGATGAACTTATACCTATTCTATTTTATATATTTCACTATATATTTATTATTTATCTAGAAACTATTTTCATGACTGAAGATGATTTTTTTATTTATTAACCACACTTTATTCTAACTATTACATATTTTTTTAATATTATTAATGTTAAGTAATTTTTATTAATATTTAAATTTATTTGGTGAGGTACCACCTTTGATTACACTAGGTTTAAATAGTTTGGTGAATTGAGAGGTATTGTGATGATAAAATTACATTCATAAGGGGATAAAAATCATTATTTTAGGCCTTGATATGGGGTTTATGTAGATTAGGTAATAACTTCAAGGTCTTTGAGTGATAATTGGGGAAATCAATTAGATAATAATTTTAAAATAATGATAATGGGAGTGTGAAAGGGTCAAAATGTTTCTATAGTTTCTATATTTAATCTATCAACTTTTTAAATTTTATGTATAACATCAATATACATTAAAAATGTTTAAAACAAAAAATCCCTACCTTTAAATCTAACAAAAGAAAAAATAACCAAAATGATAGTTTGAACATAGTCTGTGGCCTCCTCATGAGACATCCCCTAAGAACCATTATAGTTTATTTCCAAGAGTAAAATTATTGGTAAGGGGTAACATGACTAAAAATCATTCTATCAACTTGGTTACCTTTTTGGGGTGTCCAAAATATTTATCACACTAGTTTAAAAAACAAAAATATTCAAAAAATTTAAAAATAAAAAATATAGACCATTATTACAAAATTTTATTTTCATATGTCAAGATGGAATTTTATATTTATTTTTCATATGATTGGCCTGATGAACATAATTATGAGTCAAGAATGATATAATTATTAAAAATCTATGTGGGAGAAAAGTTCATAATGATATAAGAATATTTTAAAATTATTTTATAAACGAATAATTGAATTAAGTTCCTTTACACTTCTATCAAGGAAGTCAAGTATTTATGTTTTGAATAATAAAAAAATAATTTTGAAGATAAATTTATGCTCATTCCACATATATTTATAGTTTAATAAAATAATTTTCCTTGGGGGAAGAACTTAAACATCCATTCAACATTTATCATCCTTTCTTGAATAGGTTTATGAATAATAAATGTTATTTAATGAACTTATGGAAGATCAACATGATTTGAAATACTATGAGAATGATTTTTTTGATTTAAAATTACACTTGGAACTCCCATATTTGAAATGGAAGAATCAAAACCTCTATACCAATCTATTTAATCAGAAGAAGTCACCACCCAAGTGGTGTAATTTGAATAAATATTTGAATTTATTGACTTCTGGCCTCTAACACCAACAAACCAATTATAAGAGGTATTCAACAAATAATAAGAACATGAAGTTGAACCAACTCTAGGAGACAATATTTTCTTAAAAATTTTTCTTCCTGATTTTATTGGAAATTATTTAAGAATTAACTCTCATAATTTTACATTTTAAAATTTTTATGTCACATGGATTACCAAAAAGTATCATGATAAATAATATTTTCCTATTAAGACTGAGATTCTAGTTTTCTTTCCAAAAGAAATAATATTCCAAGATAGCATACTGTTATGGGTATATTGCAGTGATCCAGCCTACCAGGGTTTTTCTGGATGGCTGTAAGCAAAGTGTAGAAACCCCAAGAATTTCTATAATAGGTTAGGGGATTGAGAAAAGATCTAAGAAGACATAAAATGAAATGGGATTCCTTAACATAATATACTAGTAAGAAAATACACAACCATATCCATGAAAATATGCTGAGGAATAATAAAATACTACAACATATATAGTATAACCATCAATGTAATAACCTCTTGGGAATACATCAGAGTAATATAATATAAAACCAAAGTATAATGATGAAAAATACATACCCAACCAGAAATAAGGTTACAATATAAAAACAATTGGAAAAATAAAAATCTAAATAGTTCTTAACTTATGATATCTAGGTCCGGACATTAAATGTGGACAATGCACCCATGTAATACAATGCTCCATTGAAGTCACAACTGATCTGTCTATCGTTTGCATAAGACACAATGTGTGCAGACAAATCCCAAGTATGGGTGAGTATATAAATACATAGTAGGATGACCCAAAACCCACAAAGGAAAAAATTGAAAGATAAAAGAGTAATATGAACTCATAAATAAGAGTGAAAAAATAACCATCACATATATTCTTGTAAAGAAACCATAGTGAGAGATAAAGGGGTTCTCCATCTCTATATCCTATCTAAGTATGATGAGTCTAAATATAACTCCAAAGGTATATATTTTATTCTTACCATCATGTGCATCCACACAAGAATCCATGTGGAAGTCCCACACCTCTCTATTGTGCTTCACAACTAAGAAGGCTAAATCTCAAGAATAGGATCCTCTCCCCACGGGACCTTAAATACGTGGTGGGGCGGGGGGGGGGGGGGGGGTTCCACTCAATAGATAGATGACCCAAACCCTATGTAGTATGGGGGATTTAAAACTATTCTTATATAAGGTAAAACAACACAGACTTATCATAAATTGATATTACATCTTTTTGGATGAATATTCATTTGATTATATGAACACAGGCAAGGGGACTATAATAGTTTAGTGACTTTGGAAACTTGTAACAAATTCTTCTAATTTGGTGAAAGATCACCAATATCTCACATAAATATCATTCCATTTAGTAATACTACATAAAACCTTTCTTCATAACCCATGGAAAGGAAACATAAGAAAGGGTGAGCTTAGATGCTCAGTAAGAGTAAACAAGGGAGATATATAATTATAACATAAGCATAAGGGTATGACAACATGAGAATAATATTTGAAAATAATACACTTCATATAAAATATGATAATCATTAATCATGGAATAAATATTTGTATTTTATAAGGCATGAATCATAAGACAGTCAAATAACATGATCCATGAGTGTATAACAATAGAATAAGACATGGAATTTGTGGCATAAACATAATTTTAGAAAATATTATTTCAAGGATACCCAAAAATACATTCATAACATGTTAGGCTTGGGATAATCACCCAAGTACCTACTTCAGGATTAGGATGATATCCCATGTACCATCTTATTTTAGGCTTCATATGATCTATCATGTACCCTCTTATTTCAGTTTTGGGATGACCTGTAGTATACCCTCTTGTAGTGGAATTGGGATGACCTCCCATGTACCCAATTATTATGGGATTAGGATGACCACCTGTGTACCATTTTAGATTATAGAAAAATTACCATTAACTGATGAATTTGAGGGAGATATAGGTACCACCCATCATATAATGAAATCATACATATGTGTGCCACTGGATCATAAAAATTCATAATATCATAACCCATGAAATTAAATGGGTATCATAAACATGTCATCATATCATAACTTGTGTAAAAGAGACAAGTTTCATTATCATATAATAACCCATGAAAATAAATTGGTTTCAAAATTGTTTTATCATGGTATAACCCATGGAAGAGAAATAGGGTTCATAAAAAATCTTTCATCATAATCATAAATCATTAAAGTAAGAATAATAAAGGTGTACTTTGATCATAAAACCAGTAAATAATAAACTATATCAAAGCATGTCATCTTAGATGGAGAAGGATTTTGAATGATCACTTAGAGCATTTGTTAAGGAAAATAACCTTTCAACGAAAATCATTTTTTAAGACATAAAACATTTTGAAAATCCTTTTATTTGAAAAGAACTTTGAAAAATTATGACCTAATTTTTAAAAATCATTTAAAATATTTCTTGAGGAAAATATCATTTCCATTTAAAAAAACATTATTTAAATCATAATTTTTTTTGAAAACCTCATTTTTTTAAATAACTTTGAAAACATATAAATAAATAATTAAAACCCATTTTAAAAATTTTAGAAAAAATTTTAGAAAATATTTTTTATTGAAAATGAGCTTAAAATATCCTTTAAAATCATTTTTTATTTTTTATAGAAAAAATAGGTTTTTAATAAAATTGATTTTCAATCAAAGTGAGAAATAAGTTCATATTTTCTTAGAAACACATTCTTAATTATCTTAAGTACTAAAGAGTAAAAAAGGAACCATTACTTGAATATTTCATGAATAAATATAGGACAATAAATTTAATGATAATTATTGAGATATGGATCATAATATTTCATCAATAGAAGCATAATCACAAAACAATCCTGATAAGCGATGATATTGTATAAATAAACTCTTACCACTTAAGTAACTTTTGAATCATAAACCCCATGAAGGATAAACATAAAATTAAACTAAAAATACCGTGAGAATAAATAAATTCATGATATTACATATCAATGGGGATGTATATACACCCCATGATAGAATATAGGCGCATAACATAATGTACATCTCAAAGAAGGAAATTGAGACAAAAAACCACTTACTATATTGGTAACGTTTTAGCTGTAAACACCATGAAATTGAGATCCTAAAATGGATATTTTATTAAAAATAATTATAATTATAAAAATAATAAAATATATTCATGGTAATTATACACATCACATACAATAAATTGGTGGTGAACTTGACATGTGTCTCACCGAAAATAAAAGGATACATAAATCTCTTACTACTTGAGTATACTTGAAATCACGAGATCCATGAAATAATGAAATCAATTGAAAACTTTAAATTCACTAAATAAATTAAATTCATGATATAACATATCATATGGTAGTAAATAAACCCAAAAAAAATAAATTAGTGGTGAATAAGGCATAAGTCTCGCCGAAATAAAAGGAAGATTAGAAATCACCTTACCTTAAGTATTGAATTCCTTTGTACATAATAAAAACTTCTGTATAATAAATATATGTTTTTTATAAATATACCATAGAACCATATTCACATATATAACACCATATATGATTTTATTATTACTTTATATTACCCTTTTATTAACAATTCCACATTAATGTTACATTTCAGTTAATGACTGCTTTATTTTTTATATATATTCTAACTTGTTATTTTTGGTCTATTTAATTTGATCTGAATTTAAAAATTTCAAGAATGTAAAACATGATATAAATATATGATATATTCATTATAAATTTATTTATAATAATATATAAAATATAGGAATAGGAAAGTAAATACACCGCTCATGGAGATGGTAGGTTGCACGTATGCATGAGCACAATTTCCATTCTATTTCCATATCGAAAGAAAAAAAAATTAAATGATATATATATAATATAATTATAGTAGAATTATTATTTCATATATTTCACATATTTCTATTAAACCCATCTTTAAAACATTCCATGTAAAGCATGAATGAAACACATCGCTTCGTGAGGTGGTAGTCCACCATATACTTGAATGACATTGTCGTATTCCCACAAAATGTAAATAATGAATGAATATATTATATAATAATTAAATAATATTAATAACAAAAAAATATCATATATATCATATATAAACTATAAATACATCATTATTCTCAACCTTTAAAGGTGATAATGGAAGAACTAATGACATAGGTTTGGGAGGTGGTAGTCCTCCGTACACACGAATAATGATTGTGTATCCCATTTGATGAAAGTGTGTGAAGTTGTATTTCATACCCTTAAAATAAAAAATGTAAATATATTTAATGTACTGAGTTTATTATATAATCACGATATAAAAATAATTGAATGGTACTGAGTAATAAATAAAACAAAAACGTTTATTGATGAATGCCACCTCTTCTTCAGGTATCTCATTTTGGTTTTAACTAAAGGACATCCAAGGTTGAATTTATAACTAATGTAAGGAATCTAGGATTAAGTGAAGAAAATTTTGGATCTATATGTGAATTTATTTTCTTAACATAAGTGGTTTAGAGGTGTGATGATAGTGGAATAGGTTGCGGACTATATAAGTGAGGGAGAGGACACAGTTGGCATTTTTGAAAAGAAGTTAGGTGAACCCATGTTTTTACATAACATGAGGCTTACATAACACAAAATATTTTATCAAAGGTGATTAATGGTCTAAATATGTCCATAAAATGGGTTTTGGACAATTTTATAGGCAGTTTTTCCCCTTAATATTAAATTTTAGTCCCTTGGTAAACTCATTTTTCACTTAATCTCCAAGATTAATTTTAACAGTTCTCACAAAATATTTTATTCAAAATTTAAGTTGGAATTATTATAAATTATTCTTATTCAAAATATAGAATCCATTTTTACAAATTAAATTCATTGAAGTGGTATAAATTAATTTAAAATTAACCCGTAGATGGGACTAAACAACAAGTTTTAATGTAAAAATGTTCAAAAGTTTACTAATTTTTTATATCTAAACTCAACATAAAAATGATTAAAATAACATTAATTGGATTAATAAATGTATAATTGAACTACTTAATATTTTTAAAAAGATCAAAATATAATATAAAATTATAAATTATTTAGATGAAAAGTTAGTTTTCAATTAAAATTCAATATTTTTCACTATTCACCAAAAAATGAAACTTCCCAAAAAAATACCAAAAATTTACCCAAAGTTTATTTTTATATTAAAATTTAAAATATAATTTTTTTTTTCAAATTAAATATTTAAAATTTTCAAAATTTAGTTTCAAAATAAGTGCATATAAAAAGTCCGTAAAGATTTCTTTTAGAAAAATACATCTTTTTATGCCAAAAGATGGATTTATTCTTATCTTCTATCTAGAAAACACATAAGATAAATATTAAATAGTTGCTTGAATATATAATATATAAATTTGATTAAAATAATTCATAAAAATTGGGTTGTTTAATTTGTTGAGATAAAATGTGTTTGTGTATAAGAAAATAGTTTTTCAAAAAAGTAATTTTTCTTTATTTTCAAATAGTTCTTAATTTTATTTATAATTAATTATTTGTCAAAGAATTCATTTTATAAATGTGAATAAAAAATATTTTCATAATTTAGTAACTATTTTTATACCTTCCATTCTAATGACTAGGTGATATTTATATTAATATATCAATAATAATATTATCAATATTTTATAGTTTGTTAAAACTAGGTCTTGAGTGTAACACAAGATATCGAAGGGACTTGGTATTGTGTGTAAAAAAATTAAAAATCAGTGTTTCATATACTAAAATCTATACTTAGTTTTGTGTGTAGAAAAATATTAATGTGGTGTTTCATATAAAGGAAGCTTAACTTGGTGTAGCGTGCAATACAAGCCATAAAATAATTTTAATTTATTTGAAAAAAATAATTCATAAAAACACGGTATGTTACATTCTACCCCATTAAAATTAATTTAACCCTATAAATTCATCTAGGTCATCAATATTTTAATATTTTAAATTTCATTTCATAGGAACCCACATCTAAAAAATGAATTGTAATACATCCATTAAAAATGGAGCATTTGAAACGTAGTGGTTACCCAATGTAACTCATAACTAGGTTTCCACATAAAAGAACATAGATGAGAGGTGAAGATTTCTACATGGAAGAAAATAATAAATAATTATAGAGAGTGATAGTGATTAGTGATCATAAGAAACTGTGTGATCCAAGGAAGGTTAGTGGTCATAAACCATAACTCAATTAGGTATGAAGAGGTCATTGATATCATCAAAATGATGATAATAAGATAACATTTTATTTTAAGACCCTTTGATGAAAGTAGAATAATTTTCACAAGAAGACATACTTACTTGTTTTCATTCCAGTCAGTATGCACAATCTCACCCATTAGTTTTTCCTTGGTCAATTTCAACATCACCTCTTACTCTTGGAAATGAAGTTTAATTTTTCATTCTTAAATCACTAGCAGGTCATGAGATCTGTAAATAGAATGATAAGCCATTCAGGATGTCTTTAGTTATCACCATTGTAAGATTGTTTTAATAAGTTATCCAATATTAATAAATCCTCATATGGATAGATAATAATTTAGTCTCTAAAACCTCATCTAATTTATAACTTAATAAATTCAATAATTTTTTAACTTATTAACCCTTTTGAATGACGATAAAATACCAAAGATTCAAAATATGGTCACTAAATTTCTCAAAATTAGGTTAAAATTGATCCCCTATATATCCTAAATTAGCTCTTGTTTGTCACATACCAAAAATGTAAATACCTACATCGTGTATTCTCTTGAAACACTGTAATAACCAAAATTACCATAAATCACTATTAAAAACATTCTTGCTTCCTTATTCCAAAAATCATTAGATATATTCTTTAAATAAAAAAAATAATGTAAAATTCATCAATAATAGTATAAAACTCATTTTCAATAAATACTTTATCAATTTTGAGGTCATAAATATGATACAATTTACTTTATCTATATCATAATCTCTTTATCCATATTAAACATAATTTTCTCATCCTCATGAACATGTTAAGGGTTATCTTTCCTTAATAATAAAATATAACTCTGTCATTAAATCACTTTTATAGGTCACCTATACCATTCAACATATTCATTCGGATCCTTAACAAAAAACTTATAAGGAACAATACTTATATACTTCATACTTTATATAATAAAATCTTTTAATTCCAATGCATAAATATTTCATTCATCCCACTTCCTTCTAAAATAATTTACTAAGCTTACTTACCTTATTCATTAACACTTATTTCCTTTCACATGTCATCTGTAGTAATATTCCCATTACTTATACATCCATGATGATTCTATTCGCATGATTTCCCTTTAGGAAATTGATTTTCATAATTCCCATATATTCCACATTTATAGAATTCATACATTTATAAATGCTTAGGGATACCAATATTACCATCCATTGTTATAACTGAACTTTTTCATTTTACATTTGTAGTAACATGCTTTGTGTCATTCTTTTCCATAGTCAAAACATATTCTTGTTCCTCTAATCCATTCACTTGGATGTTTCTTCAAAAATTATCGACACATATGAAACTAAATATTCTATCCTTAGTTGTCTCCACTACTTAAAATCTTAGAGAAATATTTACTTCTCTTTTTTGGTGAGTTCGAGTGTTGGTTAAGGGGTACATTGTTAATCATGTTCCATAAAAACTAATTAGGAATAATCACAATGTCCTTCACTGTACCCATTATACCGTTTGTTTTCTCATTGTAAAATTGTCTATCACACTTATAATTAACACAGTTTCTTTGGGTTTTATCTATTGACTAAAACCAGAAATTATAGTGTGATCAAAACTTATCATAGAAAATAACCATAGAATCATAAAAAATTACTTATAGTATGTATAAATCATGACACATTCTTATTTAAATAATGAAATTTTAGGTTTATCCTAGGTTATTTATAGTCATATTCTATTTAAATCCTTCATGATGGTTCATAAAGAGTTTGTGAATCTCCAAAGCATATCCTCCTGGGAGTGTCAAACCAGGTGTGCAGTAAGGTCCATTATCATTTACAAGTTCCTGATCAAGTCTTGATCAATATGGTGTTTTTTGGGTTGTTACGCCTAGGTAGATATATTCTAGATACACACCCACTTTTAGTATGTAGGCAATGATGTACTTGTAGGAAACAAATTTATTTATATTTTAACAAAATTTGAAGACATTTTCCTACACTTTAACTTGAACTTAGACTTATCTTTAGAGACACACCTAGACATATCCTTAGAAATATCCCTAGGTATCTCACTAAAGTTTTCTCATCATATTTTCCAAAGGTTACCTAAACTAACTTTGATAACAACTATAGTGACCCAGGATTCTCATACATGGATATTACATCTTTTTAGATGAATATTCATTTAATTATACAAACACAAACATGGGGAACTTAATAGTTTTGTTCATTTGGAAACATTGAACACATTATTCTAATTTGGTAAAATATCTTCAACAAATCTCATTAATATCTCCCCCTTTATTAATCATACTAAAAACCTTTCTTCATAACATGGGGAAAGGAAACATTAGAAATATTGAGCTCTGATGCCCAGTAAGGGTAAACATGGAATATACGCAAGGATAACATGAGCATAAGGGCATGAGAACATGAGAATAACATTTGAAAAGAATAACATTCATATAAAAGATCATAATCATGAATCATAGAATATAGAGTGGCAGTTCATAAGACATGAATCATAAGATAATCAAAGAACATGATCTATGAGAATATAAAAATAGAATAAGACATTGAATTTTAGGCATACACATATTCTTAGAAAATATTATATCTAGTATTTGTACCAAGAAATTTAACACATGTTAGGATTGGGATAATCACCCATGTACCTACTTTGGGATTGGGATGAACTCTCTTATACACTCGAATTTTAGGCTTAGGATGACCTCTCATATACCCTCTAGTTGTGGGATTGGGATGACCTCTTGTGTACCCTCTTATTATAGGCTTGGTATAACCTCCCATGTAATCTCTAGTTGTAGGCTTGGGTTGGCCACACATGTACCCTTTGAGCTCATAGAACATTTATCATTACCTAATGCATTGGAGGGAGATTTAGGTCCCACTCATCAAATAATGAAATCATACATATGCATGCCATAAGATCATAAAAATTCATCATATAATAACCCATGAAATGAAATGGTTATGATAAATATGTCATCAAATCATAACTTTTAGAAAATAGATAGGTTTCATAACTGTAGCATAACCCATAAAAAAAGTGGGTTTCAAAATCATTTTATGATGGTCTTAACCATGTAATAGAAATTTGTTCCATAAAGAGATGAAATCTGCTCTGGTCCCTCCCCCACCCATGGGGGAGGGACCTTCGTCCTCTAGGGGAATGCCATTTCCCTTCTCTCCCCTTTCCAAACTCGAGTGTCTCCCTCCCTTTCCAGAATGCTCTCTGCACCCAAAGGTTCCCGATTAGTTCAAGGGAAACCCTAATCTGCCATTATCGCTCGCGGAATTCTACGAGTCTTCGGCATTACTCAACCGGACTCTGATTGCTCATTTTTTAGGGATAAGGCCATCAGTGGATTCCTTCGACATATGCGTCTTTGGTTCGTGGGGTCTCCAGGAAAGGGATATTGTCAGTTTACTTGACAACAAGAACTTAATGGTGCACGTATCATCGAAGGAAGACTTGATTAAGGCCTGATTGTGTGAACCTCGCAGCTGCAATGGGGCCAGATTCTACCTTCACAGATGGAAATATGACTACCACATGAAATGGGACTCTCCTTCGGCAGCGATTTGGGCAAGTTTTCTTAATCTTCCTCTTCCTTTCTAGAATCCATCGATTATCAAGATGGTGGGAAATCTCAATGGAAGGTTTCTGTGTAATGATAGTCATACCAAGGCTCTATACCACCTGGTCAACCCAAGGGTGTTTTTTGAGGTCGATGTATCTAGACAGCCTCCAGACTTTTTTTGGATAACCATCGGAGAGGAGTATCGATATTGGTAACATGTTGTGTATGATTCCTGGGTGGACTTCTGTTCTTCTTGAAAGTGGCTGGGTCACTCAGTGGAGGTTTTAAGATGTTGGTCATAGAAATATGGGGTTGTGGACAGTGGTGTGGATGAGTCTTTGAGCCAGGGGAAAAGGGATGTGCTATTCGATGAGGCAGCCTAGGGTGTCCCTCGAGCTGGGTGGAACCTGTTTTAGAAGATGGATGCAACTTTGGTTGGAAAGGGTGAGGGTCTTGATAGAGGGCCCATGCCCAGTCTTGACGTGCAACAAAAGGAACCTAAATAGGGAGTTGATACCTTCAATCATGGAAAGAAGCTGGGGGCCTCTTCTTTGGGTTTGCAGGAGGGCTGGGGGTAGACAGTCACATGGATGACCACTAATGCAGGGGAAGGTATGCCTTCTTCTGCATCTGTGAGCCAAAGCATTGGATCTACAGCTCAGGTCAAAGGTTGTAGAGGAAGGGGTCAATACAGTAGGAGTTGGGGTGTACCACCAGGATGTATAGGCACAAAACAAAAATGGAGCTACCAATGGTGAAGGTAGTCTAGACTGGGTGAAGACATCAGGAAGAGTGTGTTGGGAAAGACCCATTACTAATGTCCAGGTTTGCAACATTTTTCAGTGTCTTGCAGTTGATGATACAGGAATGGATGTGGAGGGGGGAAGGTCTCAGGTGGGTGCTGATAAAGAAGTCTCGGGCTCCCATTGTCAGGTTATGGCATTGATATAGGCTCCTGAGGGTCATATTAGTGATGAGGCCATTCTTTCTAGATCTCAGGATGTTGGCTCCATTGCGGATGTTCAACCGGCTAATGAGTTTAAAGAGACTAGTGATGTGGTTCAGGAGCTAGAAGGATTTTCGGTCAGGCCCTCCTTGGATGAGAAGAAGGAAATCCATAAGGGGAGGAAGGATTACTACTCCTTACACCTTCCCATGGAGATGAGGTTAGTGAAGAAACTAAAAGGCAAACAGTTGGACAATCACAACAAGGGAGGTGTTGTGGCTTAATAATGCTTGGTCTTGATCATGACCTCAGAAGAAGAAATGGCAGAACAAGCTTTGTATCTCAATGAAACAGAATAAGAAGCTTCTAAAATGATGGGGAGACCATTAAGGTTGACTCTTAATGAGGAAAATTATTTTTGGATAGACAGGCAAGATTCAATATTAGTTAGAGTTTTCAACAATGGGAGGATCAATCTTAAGGAGTACATTCAAACATGGGACAAGCTGACCATACATTTAGAGGATCTTCTTACGGATGCACCTACCACTCAGATCACATCTTTATCCTAGAATATTTTTAAGGAAATAGACTTAGGTAATATAAATTTAATCTTTAATGACTTTGGTTGAGTTAGTTGTGTTAGTTGGTTCGGGTGAGAGGAATTCATCTACTTCTGGTTTTCTTTTTCATTCGGTTTTGTTTCGACGTGTATTGTTTTTTCCAGAAAACTACTTGGGTCTACCCCAGAAGAGGATCAGAGCATGAAGTCTTCACTGATGCTGGCCTTTTGGACTTGGATTCTAGAAGAGTGTATTGCTTTTCTAGCGGTTCCGTGCCCGTGCAATGCTGCACGAGACTGCTTGCTGAAGGGTCCTGCTTGGTGAAGTCTTTTGTCATGGAGTATCAGATGGGAGGGGTTGATCCTATAGTTTGTTATGTGTGGGTTGTTTTGCTGCATGTTTTCGAGACTTCATGGTTTCTCACTTTCCCCTTAAAAGTGTTTTCCATAATTAAAAATTAATTTTCAGTCTAAATTGAGAAGGATTTTGAAAGATCACTTGGAGCATTTCTTAAGGAAAATAACCTTTCTATAAAAATATTTTTTAATACATAATTTTTTTTTAAAAAAATTTCTCTGAAAATAATATTGAAAACTTATGAAGTAATTTTCAAAAATCATTTAAAATATTTCTTGAGGAAAATACAATTTCCATTTTGAAAAAAACTTTTTAAATCCTAAAACATTTTGAAAATAATTTTATTTGAAAATAACCTTAAAAAATTATAAATAAAGCTTTTGTAAACCATTTTAAACACTTCATAAAACTTTTTTATAATCATTTTCCATGAAAATTATATTAAAATATTATTTAAAATAGTTTTTAAAACATTTTTAGGAAACATTTTTTTTTAAATAAAACTGATTTCCATCCAAAGATAAAAATAAGGATAAGTTTTGTTAAAAACAAATTATTAATTATTTTAAGTACTAATTTCATGACCTGACCCATGTCGGGGCTCAATCCGTAACTACCCCAAGCCTGCCTCCATAGGCCAGGGGCTGGAAACTAGTGCCAAAGGATCCAAAAACTTGGGGAGGCCTTTGCCTAAGAACCTCTATAAACACATGCAACCAACTCAATTAAAAAGTTCACAGGGAAAGGAACAAAAGTTGAAACACTACTATAAATAAACCGAGCATGCATTAACTACTAAACACTATAAGTACAGTAGATTAGAATGAAAGGGAAAAAGGGAATAAATACACTCCCAACCAGAAAAGTTCCATAACCTGACAGTAACTTAAAATTAAAATAGATAAGAGAGCCTCACTCCTGGAACCCAAGCTATGACCACTGTACGTGATCCAATAACTCGTATCCCTATGCTACTCTAAATTCATGATCAACCTATCCATCATCTTCATAAGGCATGTCACGTATGGGAAAATACCATAAAGGGGTGAGTATAAAAATACTTAGTAGGACACCCTGAAAAGGTGAAGGGGGGCCATGATAGATAATCTAAAAAGGAAAGCAGTAGATATGACAATGTACAGTGAAAGGGGTGCAGGTCAACCCAACAAGAGAGTTAAGTAAGCTCATCCAAACATAAGAAGCTGAAAATAGCGACAATATGAACTTTTTGTTGAGCCTTCGCTACCTATAGTAGGAGAGTAGACTCATCCAACAATGAGAAGCTAGACACAGAAAGCATGTGGCATACCCCACGCATCTTCACCTATACTAGAAAGAGAGTAACAAAAACCCAAGGAGTGGGAAATGAAAATAGAATATATATATATATATATATATATGCTCAGTCAAAGAAGCCTAAAAAAGAGAGTAAGGGGATCTCCATCTCACAGATCATCCCAAGAAAGTGAGTATCCAACAGTCCCAGAAGTTACCACCATCGATGCCCATCGTCCCAAAAATTTTATTTGAACTTAAAGTCAAATGGACTCAATCACCACACCTTGATACTATCCATTTTGGGTGGCACTGTCTCTCCCACATGGTTTTAGTTCACATAACAAGGACACATGAAGGTGGGAAAAGTTTCCCTCTTACTTGAGAGTCCAAAGGTACTTAAAATCATGCCTCATCACTATAACATAGTTGAGAGGTTATGTCACAAGGTCTAGGACCCATGCCCAGCCTGGCTGGTGGGTTCCACTCTAGAGTCGAGGACCCATACCCAGCCTGGATGGAGGGTTGGACTCAGAAAGGATTGAGGACCCATGCCCAACCTGGTTGGAGGGTTTCACTCAGAACTTCCATTGGAGACTACTTATCATCCCAACTTGAGGTAAAACCAGATCTTCTCTATCCATCCCCGTTGGATGGTACCTATCAGAAAAGCATTGAGGAACTTTGGAAATCCCTACTGGATGGTACCTTTGGGAAAATCACTATTGTATTCATCGGGTTCCACTTTGGATAGGTATCACACCCAGAACATCTCGCATCGTAACTCAAAATACACTATGGAGGGAACCATCACATTCTACATGAGAAAAACCCAGGATAGGCTACTCGCATGCCAATATCCAAGTTCAGAAGAAGTAGTTATGAGAGGTATAATAATTTTCATAGTAGTACACGATGCATGTGGGGCCCACATGACATGTGGACCCACCTCATTTCTAGGTCATGTACATAACCATTATCAGGTACTAAACTATAAATAAGTATCCCTGGGCATGCCAAGGTACTCCTAGAGTATATGGAGCTTCTAGTCAAAAGGTTGATGAGCGCATGATGATCATCATTGATCAGGAGGGAGAAAATGTAATTTTTCTGACATGCCTCGTCAAACGGTTCCATAAAATTTGACCGCATATTCTCATATATCTTCTCCACTCTCACAAGAGCTGGTGCTAATGTAAGATATGGATTATCTTCAAACAAATCAAAAGGATCATCCACTGATATTCCTTTCATTCTTCCACATTTAATGATATCAGGAATACAACTCCACACATCCAAAGGGATCAAACCATTGTGATCCTGAAAAAAAAACACGCAAGATAGACTATTCATTTTCCATAATGAACATCCTATTGAAAAGTTGTATGTCGCCATATTTATCTTGAAATGAATCTCATGGGGCCTACACCTTGACTTTAGTTTAAACATCCAAGAATAGTCTTGAAAAGCCTGCTCAAGGACCAAGGTCACATCGCCACTGACGACATGTGAATCGAACATCGCATGCAGGAGTTGTGGAGGGTCGAATATTTAATAATAATATTAAATCTATCATTTTATAGGCATTTCATGGTTCCATGTTGTGAATCAAATAAATTTATCTGAAATGGTCTTAAAATGATTTTATCATTGATGAGGCCATGTAACCACTGACAACACGTCAATCGAACGCCGCACAAGGGAGTTACTGGAGTTTAAATAAATAAAAATAAAAATATTATTATTATTACTATTATTTTAATTTTTTTTGATCACCCATTAGGGTTTACTCTCCCTCTACATCACTTCATGCAGGTCGCCGCCTTTATCCTGTGTCGTCGTCCCGACCGCCAGGCCTCCACCGTCGCTCGACTCCCCGCCATCTGGACACCTTTCCTACTCTGCCTCGACACTGTTGTCCTCATACCCGTGGCCTCCAGCTACACCGCTGGCTCTCGGCTCTACCACCTTGATACACCCTATTCGCTGATTGTGCCCAGCTAGCGCCAACTTGAACCACTGGATGAAGATGCCTCTCCTGAACGCCACTGGTCGCCCTATTCTAGGACTCGCCCTGCTCTCACTTCCAGAGTCACACTAGACCACCGTCCCATATGAATCGCATGCATTTCTTGTCTTCGGACCACCTAGGTCCATGCCCACTTCCTCGAATGAACGCCTTCGCCTCATCAGACATCGCTGCCAGCCTGCACGGATCGTCGCTCCTTTTGTGGGCCACCACACCATCAATCAAACATGAAACTTTGAAGTGATCACAAATCTATGATCCTCAGGTCATGATCTATGAAAATCTAGTATCCACTCATGATTCCATCACCGTTATGTGAATCCATCCCAAATCCGGGCACCCGATCGAGCTCGAGTTGCCCAATAATTTTCAAACTAGGATCCACATGGATTCCATGGTGAATAACGAAAGGAAAGAGGGGATAAAAGAACACAAACAAATGGTTTGGATCATTGTCCAAGCATTCTCGGACAAACGATCGAGAATGTGCAATTTGGGTTAGGAAAGAACTGATAAAAAAAGTTTATTTCAAAGCTAGAATCATGCAACATGGCACAAATTGACGAGAGAATTATCAAACTACTCAAAGTTTAATCTAGGGCATAAAATTTTCCAAAGAAAAGTTCTACCTGAATTATATCATTCTCTATTGACAAGGGATGCATTCATCTATGAAGGAGGTGGATCCACTTCACTTTGATCCATCTAGATCCAGGGTTTAGTTGTTGTTATTCGTTCGTCATTCATTAATGGGAAGGGGAGAAGAGAAAGAGAGAATTTTTCATCATTGAAAAAATATAATTATGAGGTAAACTCTCTAAAATATGAATTTATATCCATAAATTAGGTTAAAGGGTTTTAATTTAATTAATTAAATAAATCACTTAAAATACTTTTCCAACTAGTGAGGGATTTGAACGTCCCACAATGATTTATTTTATGTCGTGCCTAGGGTAAACATCACATTCCAGACCCATACATGGTCTCCGATTTCTAATCTGATTAACCATTTAAGAGTTATCCCATTTTATTTAATTAAATACATGTGTATAATATAAAATATATTAAAATTTTTTATAAAACTAATTACGGGCACACCGGGCCTCAGAAATTCATGTACTCTCAACACTTATCTCTATAATAATATTTAGAAATATTCTAAAGTCTTATTAGAAAAAAATAGGGTCTCTACACTATTCCCTCATTAAATATTTTCATCCCCCAGATGAAAAACTAAACAAAAAACTCAGTATACTGAGTTCACACCTGACTCTCCAACTCACAAGAACACCCACACGTTTTCTATGCTGGCACATCATGTGAACCAAAGGGAATATCCATCCTCATAAGGTTTCTTTTGGGAAAAGATGTCATGATTCTCTCCTTTAGAATATCCATCTGGTAAAACACCTAAGGGTATTTAATCACATGGTATTTCATAGTCGATGCATCACAAATGAGACTCTCTTATATGCTTAGGAAGTGAAGGAGTCATTACAATCGACTGAAGAAAATTGTACCCTCCTACTACAATAGGGTCAGCTATAGTAAAGTTAACTTCTCTTAAAATTCTCACACTAGGTGAGTTTGGGACTTCCTGCTAAGGGCATATGCTACAACGCTTCCCTTTCTTGGAGTACAAACTATCTCAAAGTTTCAGTCTTGTAGGAATTTTCAATCAGCATCACTACCTCATGATCAAGTCTCTCTGAGTGAAGACGTACCTAAGAATCTTATGGTCTGTGAAAACTATAAAACATTCTCCTAGAAGGTATTGTATCCACACCCTTAGGTCGAAGACTACCAATGCCAGTACCACAAAGTGAGTCACGTAGTTCTGTTCATGGGGTCTCCATCACCTCAGCTTGTACTTTATAATTGTTGTATTAAGGTTGATTTTGAGCACACAAAGGTACCAATGAACCAGATAGGTGAGTAAACTCATCCAAGATTAAGAATCTAGACATGGAAAGCATGTATCATACCTCGCATGTCTTTAATTCCCTGGGAAGGTGAGTAATAACCAAACCAGAAAATCTTTCGAACCCACTATTGGTATTCCAAGAAAAAAAATGTCAAGCAAAAAAAATCCATTGGAAATGCTGGGACCCGCTTTGACACTCCATCACACAACCTTTACCTAAATGTTCAAGTTAGAGGGAATATCCCACCACACCTTGATACTATCCACTTTGGGTGGCACTGAATCACCCTCATAGTTTTTCTCATATCACAAAAATGTGTCTCAGTGGGGTAAGGACCCCTCTTCTTTGTGAATTCAAAGCTACACCAAACAACACCGACACAGTGTTTCACTGATGCCATACATCACCTTGGAAAAACTTAACAAAATTATAAAGGAGAAAATAGTACTTCAAACATTTCCAAAGAAGTTATACTACAAAAAGTAAAAGGTATTGAAGGTGTACCTCTTATCATCTCATGCTCTACAGGATCATAGATATACAAAGATTGTGGCTGTCCATGGACCCAGCTACTGGATTCCTGAGCCTGACGTCAGCTGCCTGGTGGTGGTGGAAAGAACTTATAACATCTTCTGAAACCTACAAATTCTCCTGCTCCACTACTAGCACCACCTCCCTAGGGACCACCCTGATCATGGTGCTCTCTCTGTTGTGGTGGTACACCTACTGCCTACTTGGTGTTCTCAGCACGTCTGGTTGGCCAGTCTCGTGCCATGTGACCTTGCCCTTCACAAGCATAACATCGTCCCTCCCTAGGCTGTCCCCATGCTCTACGCTACCTCATCCACATATCAAAATGTGCATGATAATGATTATGGGGATGCCTCCTACGTCGGGATCTTATAGACTAGCGTCTACTAGCTGCAGCAGATGTCTCAGCACTATCGTGCTCACTTCCATAACCAGCTGTATGGTGTGACAAGAATCTCTCTTCTACCCGTGACATATCCATCACCCTGGCATAGGTGGGGAATGCGCAAGGGTGATATGATATCATAGGTCTCTCTATGGTGTCCCTTATCGAACTTCCATGCTTGGAAGTAGCCGTCATGGAGCATGTCCAGAGAGTAGCGTGCAAGATCTATGAACCTAGTCACATACTTAGTCACTATCATCCCTACCTGCTGAAACTGAAGGATCTCCTGAAGTTTGATGGAGCACAATTAAGAGGGGTAGTACTCTTCATGAAATAGATGCTGTAATTCATCCCAGGAGAGTTTTGACTCATCGAGTATCTGAGTAACCAAGCTCCACCAACGCCCAACTACTCCATGGAAAAGGCTAGCTACAAAAGCCACTATATGATCTGTTGGTGTTCATGCAAGCCTGGAGAGGTGGACCATAGACTCTAAACAAACCTCTACTACCTGAGAGTTAGGATAATCATGAAACCTCAATGGTCTTTATCACTGGAACTCATGAAGTTTGCTCAGCCTGGGAATGTCCTTATCTTGCTCTGTTGGGGTTGTCTACTATGCAATAGGTTGGGGTGTTGATACTTGCCCAACTAGAGGAAGGGGTCTCATGATAGATCCTGAACTGAGGCCTCATCACTCATGAGATTGTCTTTATGAATCAGAGTTATTATCCTAGATGGATAACATTATAGAGACATCTTGAATGTTATCAAGGAGTACCGCAATCAGATGAGCATATATATATATATCAACAACACTGGGGAGATGAATCAATAAGGACAATAAAAGACTCAATCTAATATAATTCATGTACCATTTTCCCCTACAACAAGTATCTTAGGGTGTAAAGTCAACAAGCACTTAATGAGGGTCTTGATGAATGGATACATCTGCTGCTCATACCATCACTGTACTCCTTGGACTGAGAGACACTATTGTGACACTTAGAAGTTGTTTCCCTAAACCCAACCAAGACAATTTTAGGGAAATTTCCAAAAAAAATCCCAAGGGTTAACCCACCTCTGATACCACTTTGTCATGACTTGATCCATGCTGGGGCTCGGGCCACAACTACCCCAAGCCCCCTCCATTAGCTAGGGGGTGTAAACTTGCACCAAAGACACAAAAAACTCGGGGATGCCTTTTCCTAAGAACATGCACAAACACACATGCAACCAACTTAATGAAAAAGTGAATAGGTAAAGGAAAAAAGACACAACACTACTATAAAAAACCTAGCATGAATGAACTGCCAAACAATACAAGTGCAATAGTGTAAACTAAAAGGGAAAATGGGAAAAATACACACCCAACCAGAAAACTTCCACAAACTGGCAGTAATTGAAAATTAAAACAGCTATGAGATCCCTGCACCCAGAACCCAAGCTACGACCACCATAGGTGGTCCAAGAACTCATATCTCTATGCTCCTCTAAAGTCACAATCAACCTGTTTTTTATCTACATAAGGCACAACATGTGCAGGAAAATCCCATGCATGGGTGAGTATAAAAATACTCAGTAGGACGCCCCAAAAAGGTGAAGAGGGATCTATAAGAGATACTCTGAAAAGGAAAGTAGTAGATATGACAAGATATAGTGAAAGGAGTGTAACTCAACCAAATAAGAGAGTGAAGTAATCTCATCCAAACATAAGGAGTTAGAAAAAGTGATAATATGAACCTCTCATCGAGTCTTCACTACCTATAGTAGGATAGTAGACTTGTCTAACATGAGAAGATAGACATGGAAAGAACGTGACATACCCCACACATCTTCACCTATACTGGAAGGAGAGTAACCCAAACCCAAAGAGTGGGCAATGGAAATAGAATATATGTATGCTCAATGAAAGAAGCAAAAACACGAGAGTAAGGGGATCTTCATCTCACAGCTCAGCCAAAGAAAGTGAGTAGCCAATAGTCCCAGAAGTAACCACTATTGATGCCCATCATCCCACACATATCCTCTGAAATGTATGTTAAAGGGACTCAATCCCACACATTGATACTTTCTAGTTTGGGCACTACTATCTTACCTGCATAGTTTTAGGTCGCATCATAAGGATGTATCATGGTGGTAAAAGAGTTCCTCTTCCTTGAGAATCCAAAGGTACATGAAATCATATCTTGTCACTGTCATACAGTTGAGTGGTCATGTCACAAGGTCAAGGAACCATGCCCAGCCTTACTGGAGGGTTCCACTCTAGTGTCTAAGACCCATGCCCAACCCAGTTGGAGGGTTCTAGTCTAGTATCAAGGACCCATTACCATCCTAGTTGGAGGGTTCCACTCTAGTGTCATCAAGGACCCATCCCCAGTCCGATTGGAGGGTTCAACTCATAAAGGATTGAGTACCCATGCTCAGCTTGACTAGAGGGTTCCACTTGAAACTGCCATTGGGGACCACTTCCTAACCCAACTGGAGGTAAAACCGGATCTGATCTCACCATCCTTGCTGGATGGTACCTCTCAAAAAAGAATCGAAGAACTCTATCCATCCCTACTGGATGGTTCCTCTCAGAAAAGAATTGAGGAACTCTGGCCATCCCTACTGGATGGTACCTTTTGAAAGAATGCTACTGTAGTCATCATGTGTTTCCTTAGATAGGTGTCACACCTATAAAATCTCACATCATAACCTGAAATACACTATAGAGGGAACCATCGCATTCTACATAGAAAAAAACTTGGAGTAGGTTGATCACATTCCAATATCTGAGTTTAGAGGAAGGAGTTATGAGAGGGAAAAGAATTCTTATAGTAGCACTTGGCGCATATGGGGCCCATACGATGTGTGACCCCGCCTCATTGACAGGCTGTGTACCTAAAAATTATCGGGTACTAAACTATGAATAAGTACACCTAGGCATGCCAAGGTACTCCCGTAGTATATGGAACATCTAGTCATAATTTCGACATGCACACTAATCTCATCATTGATTAAGAGGGTGAAAACCTAATTTTGCTGACACTCCTCAAATGGTTCCATAACATTTGACGGCATCTCGTCATGCATCTTCTCCACTCTCACAAGAGGCAGTGACGATTTAAGTCATGGATTCTCATCAAATACATCAAAAGGATATTCCAATAATATTCCATTCATGATTCCTCATTTAGTGAGATCATGAATAAGGCTCCACACATCCAAACAGATTACACTATTGTGATCCTTGTGAAAAAACATGCAAGATTATATATTAATATTCCCAAAAAATAAATCTGATTGAAAAGTTTTATGTTGTCGCATTTCACTTGAAAGGCATCCTGTGGGGCCCATGCCTCGACTTTAGTTTAAACATCCGACAATATTATTGAAAATTTTGATCAAGAAATACAGTCACATCAACACTGACGGTATGTCAATCAGACATCACACATAGGAGTTATGGTGGGTTGAAGATTTAATAATAATATTAAATCCATCATTTCATGGGTGTTTCATGGGCCTAGGCTATGAGTTAAAGATATTTTTCTGAAATGGTCTTAAAATTATCATATCATCGATGGGGTCATGCCTCCACTGATGACACGTCAATCAGATGCCACACGAGGGAGTTAAAAAAGTTTAAATAAATAAATAAATAATAATAATAATAATAATAATTATTATTTACTTTATTTTTTTATCACCCCTTAGGGTTTCCTCTCCCCCCACAACACTTCATGCGGGCTACTGCCCTGAGGTTGTTCTGCCGTTTCGGCTGACCGGAATCCTCTGTTTCCCAGCTCCCCACCATCTGTTCATCTACCCTAATCCGCCCCAGCCCTGCTGGCCTCATACCCATAGCCTCCAACCATACCTTTGGCTCTTGTCTTCACCACTTTGCTGCACCTCATCCATCGACCGCGCCCAGCTCACATTGCCCCAAACCACTAATCGAAGTTGCCTCGCCCTGAAGCCGTCGGTCTCCTTCCACTCGGACTTGCCCTACTCACACCACCAAAGCCACAATGGACCACCTTCCCGGCTAAATCACATTCGTCACTCATCATCAGACCACCTGGAGCCATGCCGCATGCCTCGCCTGACCGCCTTGGCCTTAATGGACGTCATCAATGACTTCGAAAAACCCACACAGACCATTGCTCCTTCCATGAACCACCACACCTTCAATCCAACCCAAAACATTGAAGTGATCACAGATCTAAAATCCTTAGGTCATGATCTATGTAGATCCAGTCTCCGCTCACGATTTCACCATTGTTTCACAAATCCTTCCTGAATCCGGGTGTCCGATCGAGCTTAGGTCGCCCGGTAATTGTCGAACTGGGATCCACAAGGATTCCACAGTGAAGAACATAGGAAAATATAACATAAAATCACAAAAATAAATGTTTTGGATCATTGTCCATGTTTTCTTGGACAACCTATCAAGAATTTTCAATTTGGGTAAGGAAAGAACTGATAAACGCAGTTTATTTCAAAGCTAGAATCTTGCAACAGGGCACATATTCATGAGAGTATTATCAGACTACTCAAAGATTAATCTATGGAATAAAAATTTGTAAAGATGAGTCTTACCTAGATTTCATCATGTTTATTTGATGATGGATTCATTTGTCAATGAAGGAAGAGGATCTGTTGTACTTTTATTCTTCTAGATCTAGGGTTTTTTGTCATTATTCGTTCATCGTTCGTCAATGGGATAAAGAAGAGAGGAATAGGGGGTTTTCATTGTTGAAAAATAGAATTATGATCCAAAATCACTAAAATATGAATTGATATCCATAAATTAGGTTAAATGGTTTTAATTTATTTAATTAAATAAGCCACTTAAAATTCTCTTCCAATAAGTGATGGATCTGAACGTCATACGCCGACTTATTTTATATTGCGCCTAGGGTAAACACCACGTTACAGACCCAACCGTGGTCTTTGATTTCTAATATGATCAACCATTTAAGATTCATCCCATTTTATTTAATTAAATATGTGTGCGTAATATAAAATATTTTTAATATTTTTATAAAATTAATTCTGGGCGCATCAAGCCTCATAATTGCACGCCGTCTCAGCGGCTAGCTCTATAATAATATTTAGAAAATTTTCAAAGTCTTATTAGAAAAAATCGAGTATCTACAACTGATGAGTATAAAAATGTTACCATTACTTGAAGATATCATGAATAACTAGAGTATAATAAAATTTATGATAAATATTGGGATATGAATCAAAATATTTCATCAATGAAAGAATAATCATAAAAAATCATGATAAACGATGATATTATAGTAATAAAATATTACAAATTTAGTAATTTTGAATCATAAACCCCTTGAAAGAATAAAATAAAATGAAACTTAAAATACCATGAGAATAAATAAATTCATGACATTACATGTCAATGGGTCTTTATATACACCTCGTTAAAGAATATAGGTGCATAACATACATCTCAAAAAAAGAAAATTGAGACCAAATACCCTCAATGTTATGATAATGTTTTAACTATAAACCCCATTAAATAGAGATATTAATATGAAAATAATTATCTTTATAAGAATTATAAAATATATCCATTGTCATTATATATACCATATACAAGAAATAGGTGCTGAATATTCCTTATGCCTCACATAAAATAAAATTGACATAGAAATCTCTTACTGCTTGAGTAACCTTTGAATCATGACATAAGTGAAAGAATAAAATAAATTGAAACATTTAATATCATCAAAAAATGAAATCCATTATATAACATGTAATAGGGTTGTATATACACCACACATAAGAAATGAGTGGGGAATAAGGTAGTAGTCTCACAGAAATAAAAGTGAGATTAGAATTTCCCTTACCTTAAGTCTTGAATTCATTCATACATGATCAAACATCCTTTATAATATATATAATTTTATTATACATCTAAAATAAAACCATATTAAGATATATAATACCATATATTATTTTATTATGTCTTTTTACTACCCATTTATTAACAATTCCATATTAAAGTTATGTTTCGGGTAATAACAGCTTTGTTTTTCATATATGTTCTGACTTGTTAATTTTGGTCCCTTTACTTTGATCATTATTTACTCATTTAAATAATTTAAACCATGATATTATTCTCATATATATTAAGTATATAATTATTTATAATAATATATAAAATATATAAATATTAAATGAAATACACCATTCATGGAGATGATAGGCTGCACGTACACATGAACGTTGTTTCCATTTTCATTACATATTGAAAGAAATAAAATTAAATGATATATATATGTATATATTATCATTATGGAAGCATTATTATTTCATAAATATCAAAAATTTCTAGTAAAATAATCCTTAATACATTCCATTTAAAGCGTGAATGAATTGCATCACTTCATGGGGAAGTAGTCTGTCATACACACGAACAACGTTATCATATTCCCACAAAATGGAAAGCGTGAAGATGTGTGTTATATAAAAATAAAAAAAAGATTAATAAAATAATACATATCATATATTTTATATATAAACTATAAATCCATTATAATTCTCAACCATTAAAGGTGATAATAGATGAACCGATGACATCGGTTCACAAGGTGGTAGTCTGTCGTACACACGAAAGATGATTGCATATCCCATTTGATTGAATCATGTTAATTTGTAGATAATATCTTTAAAATAAGAACATATAAGTTTAAGATAATGATTTTATTATATTAAAATAATATAAAAATAATTTAAGGGGTTTGGGGATTAAATAAAACAAAAACATTTATTGATGAATGTTACCTCTTCTTCGGGTATCTCTTTTTTGTTAACATAAATGGACATTCTTGGACGGGTTTAATCTTAAAGGAATTATTATAGGATGAAGGGATGGAATTTTGGGAGCTATTTTGGTAAGTATTTTCCAAACCTAAGTGGTTTTAATGTGTTAAGAGAGGGGAAGAGGTGATTGCCTTTTATAAGTGAGGGAGAGGACCTAGTTGGAATTTTTTAAAATAAGTTCAGTGAACCCATTTTTTTACATAAAAATAGTCTTACTAAACACATAAAATTAGACACTATATGTTTAATGGTAAAAATATGGGCATAAAATGGGTGTTATAAAATTTTCTAGGTCATTTTCCCCTTACATTTAAAGTTTAGTTCCTTAGTAAACTCATTTTTTTCTTAATCGGCATGATTAATTTTAATAACTTTCACTAAACCTTTTTGGTAAAAAATTAAGTTTGAATTATTAGTGATTATAAATTATTTTGATTAAAAATATTGTAACACCCCGAGATTTTATGAGAAATATTATTTTTAATTTCTTTGATGTCTTGTGTTGTACACTACACCAAGATTTGCTTGTGCTATACACAACACCGTATTATCTTGTAGTTTACGTAAACACTATTCTTGGCTTGTGTTGCATGCTAAAGTGACCTTCCTCAATAGCGTGTGTTGTATGCAATACCGAGTTTCACTAAATAGTGATATATTGTTCTTATGAACTAGACATTATGTATAGTATTAACCGCATTTTGAATTTTATAACATTATCATTCATCTTACACATATTCTAGAACATGGTATGTGATCAAAATAAAATTTTCGGGTAAAAAAAGTTTTTTTCAAAAAATGCAGTTTTGCTGCCTTTTGATGGCGCACCCACATTAAATCCAGTTTTTAACACATTTATGAGTTCAATTTGACGAAATAAACTTAATCATTTCAATAATTATATAAAATTTTACTTTGGATAATTTTTTAATATTTTCTGTTAACTTTCATATTTTGATGAATAGTAAAAATACGCTAAATTTTAATTAAAAACAACTTTTTTCATCAAGATAATTTATATGGTTAAATTATAATATTTAATGGTTTTAAAGTATAAATATAATATATTTTTACCATTTAATATAGTGTAAGTCATTATCATTAATTTTACATTGAATTCATAGGAAAAAACATTTCAATATTTTGCAATGTTTTAACTTTTAAAACACATTTTTTCAATAGTGGGATTAATTTTAAATTAAATACTGAAACTTCTGTATTTTGAATTTGTAAAAATTGATTCCATATTTAGAATCATTAGGTCTAAATTATGTTAATAGGATACTTTTTTATTTTTAGATATTATGAATAATAACTACGGGAAATTTTATTTACTACAGTTAAAGGTAAATCGGAAAATTAAGTGTAAAAATAAGATTATAAAATTACCCTAACACATGACAAAATTCTATTGGATGAATAAAATATTACCCATATCACCTAAGGGTCAGAATAGATTCATTTCATTGACTTTTTATTATGAAAATGACGTAATATTATTAATACCAAAGAAACTGACAACATGTCACTCTCTTATATCTTATAAGTGTATTAATTTTTATTTAGTGATAAACTTTATAAAAATTCAAACATAAATAGTCACCAGAAATATAATAAAATTATCTACATCATGTGAATTTATTTATAATTTTTAGGGATTAAATAATTATCATTAATGGTGACACAATAGTGATGTAGAAATTATTTTATTGATTGAAATAACAAATAAATAGTTTTAAAAATATTAAAATAAACATTATATGAATAATTTAATGTTCTCCAAGAATTTTCAAGATTAATATTACATTTTAGGGATCTATTAAATGTTTTTTTAAATATATATTCTTTGTTTATTTTATTTAAATTCAAATAATTGAATAGTGTCAAAATTTACACTATTGATATTTTATAAAAATAACATATTATTAAATTGTTTAAAGATCAGAAAAATATTTAAAAATTATAAATTGAAATTTATATGGTCTAATTTTTCATAAAGTATCCAATTATGGTAAATTCAGAAAACTTAAGTAAGTATCTATAACAATTTATAATTTAGAATCATATTACCACAAATAAAATTAAATAGATTAAATAAGGATAAAACAAAATGATAAGGTTTAAAATAAATTCCAAACATGTCTAAATTTTATTGGTTGATGATATTATAACCCTATCTCATCTAATATTCTAAGTTGAGTCATTTTGGAGGATTTTAGGTGGATTTTGAGTTTATTGTAAATTAATATTTTGGAGGTTTCCAAAAGATCCCCTCTCCTCTCTTATAAAAGGGAACCTCCTCCCTAACCTATTCACAACATTTTGAGCCTTCAAGCTCAGAAAAACCCTATCCATTTCTCTTATCCACTTCCCTAGAAACATACTAGAGGTCATGGTTTTCTTCAAATATCAACTTTAGTTCCCTAAGAGGAGGTTTAGAAGAGGGGTGTCGAAGAAGAGGAGTCTCAGACACATACAGAAGAAATTGGACATAAGATAAGTGATAATTATTCCAATCTCGTTCTTATCTGAGATTGTTTATTTGTAAGTATTTACTGGGGTTATATTTATCATCCATGTCCATGTTTTACCAAAATGTTTTCATAAAAATTTTACTATTCTTCTATGTATGTTTAAATTCATTTTTACCCTTTTATGACTTTTACCACAAGGTATGGAAGGAATCTTTCTTTTGTTGATCATAGGAGGTACGTTTTGAATTTTCTAGAAAAATTATGAGGATAATGTGTTTTTAACTTATACAGCATGAACGAATTTTTATGGTTTCATAACGCCTTATTTTTAGGAAGCTTCCTCTACATGATTTCATGATTATTTTCAACAAAGTCATTTTCTTTTAAAATTACATGGCATTTTGTGAAAAGAAAATGATTTTGAAGAAGAAAGGATATTTTCCTCAATAATTAATTTCAAGTGTTTTATCAAAACTATTTCCCATCTAAGATGAAATTATTTAGTATGATTATGTTTCAATTATAATGTCTCTATTATTTACATGGTTTTATTTTTCTTATGATAAAATGATATCCATTTGTTTTATATGGATTATGTTACGATGGGATGATGTTTATGAAACCCATTTTATTATTTGGGTTATGGTGAATGATTTATGTTTATTTTGTGGAACATGTAAGAATTATTTCATTATGAGATGGGTGGGACCTATATCTCTCTCAAATACATTGGGTAATGATTTATATCTCATGAGATAGAAATGGATAGAATGGTAAGTAAGTGTAGTAATACAGGGTTGGAATGACAAGTAAACCCAGTTCAGTAATGGACTTTGTCCACTATGATAATCTTGGCAGTAATGCCTTGGATACTATGAAAATTATATCATGTGCTTAATGGTTTTCCATAATTATATGTTTTATTCCCATGATATTTTATCATGATTAATGTTCCTTTCTGATCTATGACTTATGTACTGCCAAGATTTATGTCATTACTCATGTTTTATGTTCATGGTTTTACATTAAAATGTTTATGGATTGTTTGATGTTCTCCATGTTTACCCTTACCGATCATTTGAGCTCACCCTTTTTATGTTTTCTTTTCCCCATGATATAAATAAAGGTTTTAGGTAAGAAAAAAAAGGGGAAGAACTTTATGGGAGATGTTGAAGATCTTTCACCATGATTAGAAGATTTTATTCTGAGTTTCCAAAGACACTAAACTATTATAGTCCTTGGGTGTCTGTTTTTGTTATGTATTAAGTATTCCGCAAAAGTAATGTAATGTACATGTACATCAAGCTTTGGGTCTCTACATTTGGTATCAGAGGAAAGGTTTAGTTAACTATTGGAAACTAGGATGCGAAATCTTTAGTGAGATCCCTAGAGATATTTCTAGGGTATGTATAGGGATGTCCTTAAGGTTAAGTATAAGTATAGGTTATAGTCCTAGAATTATGATAACGATCATGAGTAACCTAGTATTAAACCTAAGATTTTAGAGATTGAAAGTAATCCCCTTGATTATGTAGTTTTCCTAGTATAATTTTTCCCTCTCACACTATTATTTTTGGGTTTTAGATAATGGCGGGAACTCGAAGGAACCGTGTTAATGATCAATGCACTGGGCAATGCAATTATTTTGCTTTTGAAAAACCAAATGTTATGGGAAATGGAGTGAAAAATCTTATTACTATACTTACACAAGCTATTAATCATTCTGGACTTCTAAATGAGCAAAGAAAGAAACAATATTCTATTGAGTCCTTCATGAGGCAATGTCCACCTTCTTTCAGTGGTTCTTCTGATCCACTTGTTGCTGAACAATGGATCAGTACCATTGAAAAGATATTTTCCATACTTTGTTGTTCAGAACATGAAAAAGTCATTTTGGATGTTTACCGTTTAGAAGGTGAAGCAGACCAGTGGTGGACTCTAATTAAGAATATAAGGCCCCAAGATTAAATTGAATCCATGGAATGGGATGAGTTCAATAACTTGTTTTTAAATAAGTACTTCCCTCATATTCTTCGAACAAAGTTGGAAAAGGATTTCCTTGAGCTTAAGAAAAAGGATGATGAATCTATTGGTATATATGAGGTGAATTTTACAAGGCTTTCAAGGTATGCATTTGGCTTTATCATCTAACCTGAAAGTAAAGTTGATCGATTCTTTAGTGGCTTAAAACCAAGTCTTTGAAGGGAATTATCTATAAGAGACTTCAGTAGCTATGAAGAAATTGTGCACTGTGCTATCAAGGTAGAACTGGAAGTTGGTGTTACATATCCATCTCATGGTTTTGACAAGAAACAAAAGATGTAGTTCAAGTAAAAATCTCAAAACAATGGTGAAAAGAAGACGACTGTTTATTTATGCTCAATGTGTGGAAAAAAGCATGGTGGGGATTGTCTTAAAGGGAATATAAAATGTTTTAAGTGTGGAAAAGAAGGTCATCAAGTAGCTGAGTGTTGATGTAATGGGAAAATGGTAGCTAATGATGTGAATAAAGAAAAGACTACAGAGAACGCACCACCAACACTTCAATGCTACAAGTGTAAGGAAATGGGGAATTATGATAACCAATGCCCTAATCTAAGGGTTAATGATGATCGACATAAAAAACCTCTTAAGGAAAAGGAAAAAGGGAAGTCACATGCGATCACTATTGGTGATTTTGAATATGACAACGAAGTGATAGAATGATTAAGTGTATATGTAATGGGATTCCAAAATAGTGTTGTGGAATCTCATTTATAGTATTATGGAATATTGGAATATCTATGTATTGGTTTTCAATAATTGTATACTACCAGTAACCATGAAAAGTGATTGAAATATTTTTGGAATGAAGATGATATGTGCATAATGAAGGGATATGGAGAAAATAATATGTTTGATAGTATTAAGGTGCTCATGACTGATATAAGGACAAAGTGACATCATGGTTTGAGTATATGGAAATTTTGGGATTTTGGTATGTGGAAATAATTAACTTTTGACACCATTCATGTTTTCACTAAGGTTCTATGGTAATTCATGTTTCAAGATAATACATGATTAAGGTATTAACATGTTTGGAATATGACCAACAGGATATATCTTATGATATATGGGGGATAAATGATGGTAATCACATGCTTTGTATATGGCCTCTCTAGTAATCTTTTTTCTTTATACTATGAGATTGGACCAAAGTATTTTGGATAAAACTAAAGATTGTAATGGATTAAGTTAGACATCAGATATTATTGTTTAAGGCTAGAACATTTTGATATTATTTTTTAAATGTTATAATAGTATAGTTTTAGAAAAAGGACGACCTGTAGGACGAGAGACAACCCGTCGCGTCGGACAAGGTTACGGGAATAGAACCCATAATCAAAGTGAGAAAAGCCTTTATCGCCTAACACTGGCCTACAGGAAGTCCCTGGTTAGTAGAAATTAGTTTTATTTTATTAAGCGGTATGATAGTTGAAGTATAAGTCCATTTTTGGAATCATATATGGTTAATCTCACCATAGATGGACTTCTGTATATTTAATAACTTTTGAAAACTTTTTGAGACAGATGAAATAACCTATTATTCTATCACATGATCTACTAACATTTCAAGAAGGACAAATTCAATTTCATTTCTTTAAATAAGATATGAAGTGAAAATTGTTCATAGAATGACCAATGAATATATTACACTGAAATCAAGTAAGTATTTCTCCTTATGCAAAAATTCATCAGCTTTAGGGAAATGATCTTGAAGACCAAAAATGTTGTCTTAGTACCCTCATATATGATGAATCAGATGGTACCTTAGATCATCACAAATTTATGGATTTTTGATTGTTGACTTTTTATATTCATGTTCTCTACCACTCTCCATCATAACTTGATGTTTAGATTTCTCTTCCATATCCATATTTTCACCTATGTTATCCTATGTGGAAACCCAGTGATGAGTTAATTTGGGTAAATGTTACGTTTCATACATTAGTTTTTAAAATTAAGTTTTATTATTATTTTTTACGATGTGGGTTTCTATGAAAGAAACTTTCAAGTAGTAAACCATTTATAACCCCGATGATTTTTTAGGGTGAAATTCATTTTAAGGGGGGTAGAATGTAACACCCTGATATTTTATGAGAAATATTATTTTTAATTTCTTTGATGTCTTTTGTTGTATTCTACACCAATATTATCTTGTAGTATACGCATACACTATTCTTGGATTGTGTTGTACGCAAGAGCGACTTTCCTCAATAGCGTGTGTTGTACGCAATATCGAGTTTCACTAAACAACGATATATTTTTCTTATGAACTATCCGTTATGAATAATATTAATTTTATTTTGAATTTTATAACATTATCATTCATTTTAGACATATTCTAGAACATGGTATGAGAACAAAATAATTTTTTCGGGTAAAATAAGTATTTTTCAAAAAATGCAGTTTTGCCGCCTTCTGATGGCGCACCCACTTTAAATCTATTTTTTGACACGTTTATGAGTTAAATTTGGAAAAATAAACTTATTCATTGCAATAAGTATATAAAAATTTACTTTGGATAATTTTTTAATATTTTTCTGTTAACTTTCATATTTTGACGAATAGTAAAAATACGCTAAAGTTTAATTAAAAACAAATTTTTTCATCAAGATAATTTATATGGTTAAATTATAATATTTAATGGTTTAAAAGTATAAATAGAATATATTTTTACCATTTAATATAATTTAAGTCATTATCATTAATTTTTCATTGAACTCATAGGTAAAAACATTTCAATCTTTTGCAATGTTTTAACTTTTAAAACCCATTTTCTCAACAGTGGGATTAATTTTAAATTAAATAATACAACTTTTGTGTTTTGAATTTGGAAAAATGGATTCCATATTTGGAATCATAAGGTCCAAATTATTTTTATATGATACTTTCTATTTTTAGACATTATGAATAATAACTACGGTAAATTTTATTTACTATAGTTAAAGGTAAATCGGGTAATTAAGGGTAAAAATAAGATTATAAAATTACCATAAAACCTGAAAAAATTATATTGGATGAATAAAAGTCGACCCATATCACCTATGGGTTTGAATAGATTCATTTCATGGACTGTTGACCATGAAAAGGATGTAATTATTATTATAACCAAATAAAGTGAAAACATGTCACTCTCTTATATCTTATAAGGAGCGGAGCCTCTGAGTGGAATCTTCCCGAGCTTCCGCGATGGCTAGGGTTTCCCCCCATTTTCTTCCTTACTCCTCCCCCTTCTGGCATGGATCGGATCTGTTGCTTCTGGTATCAGATCGGTGAAGGCGTGTCTTCTTGTGGGAGGCGTCTGGGATCCGAGATTTCTCCGGCACTTCCTCACGGTGTCGTCGGTCGGTGGTGTTCCGGCATGCAGCTCGACGATTTCCCTTCCGACGATGAAGACAAGTGATTTCTCATTGTCTCAGTGGTGTTCCAGCGTGCACCTCTATGTCTGGCTCAGTGAACGTTTGTCGGTGAGTTCCAGCACGGTTCTGTTGGTTTGGTTCATTGGGCACCGAAGTCGTTCCTGCCTGGTGCGTCCACCACAACATGGCTTCGTCGTGAGTGGCTCCGGAGGGTTTCTAGTGGGGCAGGGCTTCGATCTGCTATTCCTCAGAGGGGGTAAGATCTGTGTTTCTTCCGCTGTGAGTTTGTGAGTTTGTGCGTTTCTACTGATTTGATTTTGTGCTACTGTGAGGTTTTGTTTCTGCTGCTGTGAGGTTATGCTATGTGTTTCTGCCGCAATGAGTTTGATGCTTCTGGATTGTTCAATTGTTTGTGATTTGGCTATAAATCTGGAATTTTTTGGTTTGGTGCTTTGATATTGCTGGTTTATCGCTGAATCTCCACGTTGATTTGATCACCATCGTGACTGGCCTGCTTTGGAACTCAGCGAGGGTTCTTCTGTGATCTGAATGAAGCTGATCCATGCCCAGAGCGGCGTTTCTGGTTCATGACGACCTGGATCTCCCCACCGATGGTGTTCCCTTGGTGCGTTGTTTGGTCATCCAGTCCTAGGTGATGATGTCTTGAATTGATGTCCCTTGTAATGCCTTCTGGGCCTCTGTGGCGGTGGTGTAGGGTGTCTCGTGGAATGTGGTGAGATTTGACAAAGTTTGTCCTTGATGGTGGTGCCACCGTCTCATGTTTTCTTTTCTATGGGGAACCCAGACAACTTACAAGGAGTTACTTTAGATGACGATAGATCTAGTCATCTTTACTGTGCATGGCTTTTCATACTTGGATGTTTGAGAGGGTATGGCACTGCCATCAGTACCGGGCCCGTGCATTTTTTGCATGGGACAGCTAGCTGAGCAGCCATGTTCTGGTGGAGGCGTTCCTTATTTACATTGTTGCTGGGAAGAAGTACTTTTATGTATTCCTGTGTTGGGTTTCAAACCTTTTGATTTTCAGATTTTTTTCAATGTATCTATGTCCCTGATGTCTTTGTTTTCCCCCTTTACCCTTAAAAGGGGGTTTATCCAAAATCAATAAAAAATTTGGCCTTCAGGCTATTCAGTCAGTATAAGTGTAACAATTTTAATTTAGTGATAAACTTTGAAAATAAATAGTCAACAAAAATATAATAAAATTATCTACATCATGTGAATTTATTTATAATTTTTAGGTATTAAATAATTATCATTAATGGTGACACAATAGTGATGTATAAATTATTTTATTGATTGAAATATCAAATAAATGGTTTTAAAAATATTAAAATAAATATTATATGAACTATTTAATGTTCTCCACGAATTTTAAAGATTAATATTACATGTTAGAGATCTATTAAATATTTTGGTTTGAATATATATTCTTTTTGGATTTTATTTAAATTCAAATAATTGAATAGTTTCAAATTTGACACTATTGATATTTTATAAAAATTACATATTATTAAATTATTTGAAAATCACAAAAATATTTAAAAATTATAAATTGAAATTTATATGGTCTAAAATTTCATAAAGTATCCAATTATGGACAATTCTCAACATGTAAGTAGGTATTTATAACAAGTTAGAATTTATAATCTTATTACCACAAATAAAATTAAATAGATTAAATAAGGATAAAACAAAATGATAAGGTTTAAAATAAATTCCCAACATGTATATATTTTATTGGTTGATGATATTACAACCATGTCTCATATCATCTTTAAAGTTGAGTCATTTTTGAGGTTTTTAGGTGGGGTTTGAGTTTATTCTAAATTAATATTTTGGAGGTTTCTAAAAGTGCCCCTCTCCTCTCTTATAAAAGGGAACCTCCTCCCTCTCCTCTTCACAACATTTTGAGCCTTCATGCTCAGCCAAACCCTATCTATTTCTCTTCTAAACTTCCCTAGAAACATACTAGAGGTCATGGTTTTATTCAAAGACCAACTTTAGTGCCCTAAGAGGAGGTTTAGAAGAGGCACACCGAAGAAGAGGAATCTCGGGCACATACGGAAGAAATTGGACAAAAGGTAAGGGATAATTATTCCAATCTCATTCTTATCCAAGACTGTTTATTCGTAAGTATTTACTGGGGTTATGTTTATCATCAATGTCCTTTTTTTCTCAAAATGTTTTCATAAAATGTTTACTATTATTCCATGTAAGTTTAAATTCATTTTTTTCCTTTTATGAATTTTACCACAAGGTATAGAAGGAATCTTTATTTTTTTTATCATACGATGTACTTTTTGACTTTTCTGGAAAAATTACTAGGAGAATGTTTTTTAATTTATACGGTATGAATATATTTTTACAGTTTCATAATGACTTATTTTTATGAAGCTTCCTATACATGATTTCTTGATTATTTTTAATAAAATCCTTTTCTTTTAAAATTATATGCAATTTTGTGAAAATAAAATGATTTTGAATAATAAATGATATTTTCCTCAAGAATCCATTTCAAGTGTTTTATCACAACTATTTCCCATATGAGATGACATTATTTAGTGTAATTATGTTTCAAGTATAATGTATCTATTATTTAAATGGTTTGATTTTTCTTATGATGAAATGATATCCATTTGTTTTATGTGGATTATGTTATGATGGGATGATGTTTATGAAACCCATTTTATTCTTTGGGTTATGATGAATGATTTATTTTTATTTTGTGACACACGTAAGAATGATTTCATTATGAGATGGGTGAGACCTATATCTCCCTATAATGAATTGGGTAATGATTTATATCTCATGATATAGACATGGCTAGAACGGTAAGTAAAATCTGGTTCAGTAATACAGGGCTGTAATGGCATGTAAACCCGGTTTAGTAATGGACTTTGTCCACTATGATTGTCTTGGTAGCGATGCTTTTGATATTATAGAAATAATATCATGTGCTTAATGGTTTTCCATAATTACATGTTTTATTCCCATGATATTTTATCATGATTATTGTTTCTTTCTAATCTATACCTTATGTACTGTCAAGATTTATGTCATTACTCAGGTTTTAATGTTCATGTTTTTACGTTCAAATGTTTATGGATTCTTTGATGTTCTCCATGTTTACCCTTATTGAGAATTTGTACTCACTCTTTTTATGTTTTCTTTTCCCCAGGATATAAATAAAGGTTTTAGGTAAGAAAAAAAGGGTAAGAACAGTATGGGAGATGTTGAAGATCTTTCACCATGATTAAAAGATTTTGTTTTGAGTTTCCAAAGACACTAAACTATTATGGTCCTTGGGTGTCTTTTTTTGTTATGTATTAAGTATTTCGAAAAAGTAATGTAATGTCCAAGTACTTAAATATTTGGGTATATAAAAATATTCAATCAATTTTTCTATATTTTATTAACTTATTTGGTAGAATTTTATTTAAAATTAATCCCATAGATGGGATAAAACAATGGGTTTTTAAAGTGAAAATGTTCAAAAGGTTACTATGTTTGTATATGTAAATAAAATATAAAAATGATTATAATGAACTTAATTGGATTAATAGATTTATTATATAACTATTTAAACTTTAAAACCAATTACAAATATAATTTTATATTATAAATTATTTAGATGAAAAGTCAGTTTTCAATTAAAATTCAACATTTTTCACTATTCATCAAAAAATGAAACTTCTCAGAAAAATACCAAAAAATCACCCTAAGATAATTTTTACATTATGATTTCAAAAATAAATTTTATTATATGAAATAAAATTTATAAAAGTTCAAAAATTTAGTTTTAAAACATGTGCTCTATTAAAAGGTGGTAAAAATGCCTTTTAGAAAAATGCATATTTGTATTCCTAAAATTGGATTTATTCCTATATATTATCTAAAAACACATAAGATTAATTTTAAATAGTTGATTGAATATATAATCAATAATTTTTATTAAAATAATTCATAAAAAATGGTTTGTTTAATTTATTAACATAAAATGTGTTTTTTCATATAAAATAGTTTTTCAGAAATAGAATTTATTTATTTTCACATAATTCTTATTTTAATTTATAATTAATTGGTTGTCAAAGAATTAATTTTAAAAACATTCATAAACTATATTTTTATAATTTATTTAATCCTTTTTATTCTCACCATTTCAATAGCTAGGTGATAACTGTAATTTTTTTTTAAATAATAATATTAATAGTATTTTTGTATTTTGGTAAAACTATGTCTTGCATGTAACTAAAGCTGTTGAAGGGACTCAATATTGTATGTAACACAAAGAAAAATTAGTTATAAAGAATATTCACACTCAAATAACCTCACATTGTATCTTAAAAGAAACTATAAAGGTTAACATCAAGACCCACATGGAAAACTACTCACTATAGGCTACTTGTGGGCCAAAATAAGAGTCCGGAAGAAGTCAATACAATAGGTAGAAGTTTCTCAGAGATGTACACAACGTGTATATGGGGTCACATGGTGTGTGACCATGCCTCATCACTTAGGTGAGTTATTCTAAATAAATTACTTGGGAATCAATATAATATCGGAGGTAGGATGAGCCCATAAGGGGAACAACGCTCGGCTAGGGTTTCTCTCACGCCGCCTCCCTCATCCCAGATCTGCGCTCCTTCTTCCCTAGTTTGGAGGTTTGAGGTGGTGTTTTCTATACTGCCGCGGCCTTGTATCAGCTCGTCTTGCACGCACCAGGGTCTTCGTGACTCGGTGTTGATTCTGCACCTGAGTCCCTGGCCGGACGGTTCGAGAACAACACTTTGGACATCGATCTAGCTGTTTGGAGGTTGAGCGTTACATCTATGGTTTTCTCGGATGGCGGCGTTGGGAGCTTGTTTTGTTTCGAGCTGATGAGGATGACGTCGGGAGGGTTTTTCGGACAAACTCCTTTTCTTGGGGTTCGGTGTGTGATCGTTTGAGGCTGGTTTTTGCTTGAAACTGGTGATGTACTGTGTTGTTTGTTCATTTTGATTTTATCGTTTGGGTGATTTCTGGGTTTCTGGTGATGTTCTTCCTCTCTCAATATTCTATGCGAGTGCTTATTGGATTTCACGGATGTCTCGTGTTGTTTTGTATCGATCTGGTGGTGGATTTTTGCTCTCCGATTTTGGCCTGGTTGTTCTTGGCCTCTTGGGGCTTGTTTCTTGGTCTGGTTTTTCGTCGGTGTTGTCGAAGGATGATGTTGAAACTTAGAAGTGCTCCGGTCGAAGCGGATGAATCATTTTGCTTTTCGTTCGAGACAGGCCGTGGATTGTAAATCAGGGTTTGTTCTCCGGTGGACAGGATGAAGGTGGTGGTCTGACAGTGCTTCGACGATATCGTCAGTTGATGGTTCCGGAGTCTTCCTGCGGTGAACGGTGGTGTGTGGTGATGGATCTCGGTTTTCCGGCAACGACACCTCCAATGGTCTCACCGGTGACCGGCATGGATGATGTGCATTTTTCAATGCAGAGTGATGGTTCGACCTGCAGTGAATGCGATTCAGTGAAGGCGACGTGGGTTCGAGTCTCGAGGTGTGGCGCATGGCTTTTGAGGGATTCTTTTTGGTTTGAATTTGAAATTTGAAATCTGGTTTTGGGGACTGTTTGTACGGGTACCGGGAACCCATAAACCGGATATTGAAAAAGTAAAAAAAATGTTTCGGTGGTGGAATCAATATAATATAACATGGAATGTTTATAGGGGAATATGACATGTATGTCCACCTAGTT
This sequence comes from Viscum album, assembly GCA_963277665.1. Lineage (NCBI taxonomy): Eukaryota > Viridiplantae > Streptophyta > Magnoliopsida > Santalales > Viscaceae > Viscum > Viscum album. The sequence continues at coordinate 983,545,491 of OY728126.1, forward strand.
TCCTAGGCTTGTACCCCTGCCACATGGATTGAATGGCCATGTATAACTGGGCCTCATGTCCCTAAGGTGGCATGGAATGTCCAACCACATGGTGTCCTAGGGTTTTTGTAGTTGACATTTAGATTAACCACCTAGGTAGTGTCACAAGGATTACGGTCCCAACAACACAACATTTGATCCTTAACTTGGCCAAAACCTAAGACATTGTGGGGATCTGATAAACATAATGCATGTTCTTCCAGACTAAAAGGTGTGTAGTCAAATTTTTCATAGGTAGTTAATCATAGACCTCAGTAGGAATCTATATATTCCACTTCTACTCCCTTCCTTACCTATTTGACCACTTGAATCTACTAAAATTTAAGGAAGAATCCATGGCCATCAATTATTAGCCTCTTGTTGCTGTAAATCATAAATTTGATCACATGTGTAGTAATTCTTCATGCGTCCACTACCATTTGGGAACCTAAAACCTTATATCCATCACCCACAACCTTCAAATCAATCACGATCCATTTGAAAAACAACGATCTATACATTTTTTTCACACATCCACCATGTATATGAGGTTTTGATCACACTTGAATATGAACTGAAAATGTTAAATCATTAAGCCCATGGGATAATGTTGAAAAAAAACAGGGTGGTGGGGGGAGGGGGCATAAGAATAAAGATGAAGAGCATCATTTCCCAATGAATTTTTGTCCAAAGACCATAAATTATGGAACCATGTGTGGAATCAAGGTACAAAAAATATAAATTAGGTTCAAAACTCAATCCATATTCAGAATCATGTGAAGAACGGGTAATCAAAAATCAATCAAAATAGATAATGGAATCTATGCATATCAATTAATAAAAAAGGAGAAAAATGAAAATAGTGATCCCTACCTTGATTTTGGATTGATCTTCGGTGGATAATGATTTATTAAATGATGAATAAGAAGATACATTATGTTATCCATCAATATCAGGATCCACCTTGATCTATTTGTCATCGATCTTTGATCCCAATCTTCCAATAAAGAATTAATCCTCACCCCTTATAATCTTCTATGGATATACAACTAACACTAGAGAGTTTTTATAGCATCACATTTATTGGGTAGTTCTTAGGTTTTGGTTGTCAAGTAAATAAATTAAATTAAATAAATAATTTTACTAAACACACCCACTAATAAACATCTTTCATGGAATTTCCAATGCCGACCAACTTTATGTCACACCTAGGGTAAACCATGTATTTTTGAAAAAAATCGTGGTATCAGAATTCCCATATGAGAAACCAATCAATAGGGAAACTATTTTTTCTAAAAATATATGAATTAATTCTTCAACACTAGTCAATATTTTTAAAATATTAATTAAAGGGTCTCACAACACCCAAAATAGTGCCAAATCCATAGAAAAACCCATAGATATAAAGAGAAATATTCAAAATACTAATCCAAAAAACTGAATTCATTACATTCTCCCCTTCTTCAATTCTTTTTCCTTGATAAGAAAAAGGTTCCCAAAAATTAGGGGTATGATAAGTATATTTCATGCATATATTTTATGGTGTTTTAATGTATTGAAATGTGTATTTAAATAAATATTATTTACAAATATTTTACAATTTAACATGTTTTTTGTTTTATGATAAGATACAAAGAATATTTGGAAAATGAGTGAAAAGAGGTAAATATTGGTGCTAAATAACACTTCACGCCACGATCGAAGCGAAATGGCGCGACACTAGATTTTTAAAGATGATCATGGAGTACTTATAAAGAAAAAAATTAAAGAACCTAGGTGAGATAAAGCTTTTGAAGTTGAAAAATGCAATTAAATCTCATGAAATATCATTACATGATGTATAGTATCATTTCAAAACATGTCACAAACTGTGAAGCAATTTCGTGAATAATTTCAAGTCATGAAGCCATTACACGATGTGATTCACCATTGAACATATTGTAACATTTGAATTTAAAATTCCATATCCAGAAAAATTCATGATAAGTTTAAATGATGTAAAAGTTAGTTACACATAGTGATCCCCAAATACACCTTGTGAAAGAAGTCAAATTTACAAATCTATGAATAAGATTCACGTGAGATTCATGCAAATTCAAAAATAAAAAAGGAAACCTTAGATCAGAATAACATGACGTGAAACATAATTACACATCATGTAAATGTCGGGACAAATTTTAAGTGTCCAGATTTGGTCCTATAAAAGGAGGGATAAGCTGCTGCTGTTGAGGGAATTCTGATCCAGAGACAGAAGCTTGGAGTGAGAAGCTGCAGGGCCCTCCCCAAGTTCTTTCTATATTTCCTTTATACTTATCATCATTAGGATGAGGGGGTAAACCCATCTTGTTCTTGGGTAATGTAATATAAGGGGTAAGGTGTATTGGATTTATTCCATTTTACTTATTCATAGATTTGGTTTGCTTCAATTTAATCTTTAACATCATATCCCTTTATTTTTTTTATCTTGTTCATTGATATTTGAATCTTAAAGAAATATTAAAATTTCACAACTAACAACCCTAAATAAGGCATGAACATTGTCAAATTTTGGAGAAATCAGGTTTAAAAATGGTATCAAGATAAACTTATTTTGGAAAAATCCTAAATTACTGAAAAAAGAGAAATATAGGATTGCTGCATCAAGGAGGGAATACCATGAACATTAGATTTTTCTCATCTCAAATCCAATAACAATCATGAATTAATCAACCTATTTTATTAAATCCAATTGCACCCAAACCCTAAAATTTAAAAAAACCATAGTATGCTTTTCAAATATATTTTCAAAAAATTCATTCAATATGATTTCATGTTTTTCTTTCTCAAAACTAATAAAATCAATATTTTCTTACCTTTTTCTTAAATTTAATAAAATTAAGTTTTTTAAAAACCTAAATAAACTAATTTTTAGGTCCCTCTGGTTCGATATTAATTTGTTACTTTACTACGTTTTAGTTAATTAAATAATATAGTTTGTGTTTTTATTAATTTTGTTTTTTCATAGACCCATAGAGACTTAATAATGCCTTCTAGGCCTATCAAACTGAAACTGTTTTTAGGGAAGGTTGCTTTTTAGTTTTTAGGTGGTTAATTAATATTAATTTTTTTAGTTTATTTCAATTCAACTTTTTATATTTGGTATTTTGTGTTGTAATTCTCAGATTAAAATATTTAATGCACAATTACAAAACTCGAGAAAAGGGGAAATACATTTTCAATTCAACACATAATTCTGAACAAATATTGGACATTAATGTCACTACAACCATGGCGGGTGCTGAGAAAAATCAACCTGATGGAGTTCTTTAAAGAGATCTGGGCTGGCATACCCTCACAGACTATGTGCGGCCGTCAAACACAGGATTATAGCCAAGCATCCTAACACCCCCCCCCATTATAAAAAATCACTTTGAGATCAAGCCTGAAATAATTTCAATGTTCACAAATAGTGTGAAATTCAGTGGACTTCCACATAAAGATCCAAACAAAAAATTGGAAAAATTCCTCAAAATCTGAGACACATTTCAATTCAAGAACATTTCAGGTGATGTGTTAAGACTCCGTCTTTTTTTATTTTAATTTTGTGATCATTCTCGATATTGTATTCAAATATTACCTACACATTCCATCACTAAATGGAATGAGTTGGCTAGGAATGTCCTCACATTCTTCTTTCCACCTTCTAGATCAATTTAAATGTGGGTAAATATTCTAAAATTTTTCAATTTGAAGAGGAATCACTATATTCTACCTAGGAAAGATACAAATATATGACTCAAAAATGCCCTCATCATGGTATAGATTTATGGTTTCTTATATAAACATTCAATAATGGTTTTTCATAGGGAAACATGTCAATTCTAGATGTTTCAGCTGGAGGATTATTAATGATAAAGTCATATGAAGCGAGTTACAACTTTCTAGATGAAATGGTGTGAAAGATTTTCTAGTTTCAAGGTGAAGGAACACAATGAAAAGGTACTCATGCAGTCAGAAATAATGACCAAATAGTGGTAAAACTAGAATAATTGAAAAAAATGGACAACATGATGGGATAGAAGAAAAACCCCAAAGGTATGTGTTTAGAATATGCAAAATATTCTAATTATAATTTGGGTAATCAATTTTAGGGTTGGCAGCCACAACAATAACAACAACAACAAGGAAAAGGATATCAACAGAGACTACAGAGGTACCAAAAATAGAAACTCTAAGGTCCCAACTGATGAGTTAGGTACATACATTGGAAGAGACTCTGAAAAAATTCATGAATACTTATGTGGATATACTTAAAGAAATAAAACAATAAGTATTGAACCAGACAGTCGTAGTGAAAAATCTGGATCATTAATTTTGCAAAATTGCTGAACATCTTAGAGAGAGACCTAGAGGAACACTTATAGGATTCCCTGAAGTATGCCCATGTAATTATTTGAAATATATACAACATATAATTTGGAAGAAAACAAAATTAAGTGACATAGAATTTGATGGACAAAAACTAGTGAAAGTAACAAAAGAGAAAGCTAAAAATTTCAAAGAACAAGCAGCTAGAGAAGAAGAAGAACCACCTCAGTACAATCCAAGAAATCCTTTTCTAGAATGAGTGGAGAAATTAAAGAAGAATGAACATAAAGTAAATTTCTTGGAACACTTTATAAAATTTCACATCAATATACCTTTTGTAGAGGCTCTCACAAACATGCCAACATATACAAAATTAATAAAATAGATGGTAACCAATAAGATAAATTTGAAAGAGTTTGGAACCATTACACTCACACAGGAGTGTTTAGAGGTAGTATCAAATGAACTACCTAAGAAGCAAAGAGATCCCGGTATCTATCAAAGATAACAAATGTGGAAAATATTTGTGTGACTTAGGTGCGAGTGTCAATATCATTTTACACACAAAATTCAAGAGTTTGGGATTGAATATACTAAATCTAACAAGAGTTTCACTCCAATTAGTATACTCAAAAGTGAAACATCCTTAAGGAATAATCTAGGAAATCCTAATTAGAATTAAAAAATTCTAATTCCCTATCGACTTCATAGTGATACATATGGAAGAATATAGAAATCCACTCGTTCTTGGAATATCATTTTCAGCCACAAGGCATGTGCTAATTGATGTTCAAAATGGAGAACTTTGCGTGAGAGTTGATAGTGATCAAGTAAGTTTCAACATCCAAAAGGAAATGAATAACTACAATGTGCAAGAGGATAATGATTTTGTAAAAGAAAATACATCCAAAGAGGATTAATTCCCTGAAATTAAAGAGGTACATGAGTTAGATGCTATTTTGCAAGAAGATGATCAAATGAATAAGAAAGAGAAGATGAAGACCGAGACTTCTGAAACAAAAACAATGACTAAATCCACTACATTTCATAAAGGAAAATAGGTATGGATGGTGCATGGACTTTCATTTAGTTCGTTAGGATTGTATAAGAAATGGTGTATTGTTCCAATTGAGATCAAACAAGTACTACCATCAGAGAGAATTAAGAGATTTATAGAAGAAGGATAGGGGCTGACCTATGTGGATAAGACACAACTGAGACCATTTATGGACCTTGAAGAGGAATACAATTTTCAATAATCTGTCATGTAACCTAAATCCAAAGGAGTTAAGGCCGACCCAACGATGGTAAATATAAGCCTTTCTAAGCAGCAACCTGTGTTTTTTATTTTTTATTTTTCTTTATTTATTTTCTATTTTTATATGAGTGTATAATTTTGCTCCAAATATTTCAAAAGTAATTTATAAAGAAATATATTTTCACATTTTTATTTTCAATTTATAGGACCATCAAGACCTAATGCAATAACAAGCGACATGAATCAAAATAAGATGCTGCAACAAAATTACACGTCATGAAGTCTATTTACACATTGTGAATCTGCAACATCCAGAACTTGAATAAATATGAATATAGGAAAAAATTAAAGGGGATTAAGAGTTTTATTTATATATTTTTCAACTTTACCCCCAAAAAATAATTAGTGTTTCTAAAATGATAATTGCATACCCAGATTTGATTCATTTTTTAATCAACTAAACTATGAGACATAAACTTCTTAGGACAATTACCATGCCATGTATTTAAATTTATTTTTCAATAAATTTGAATGAGAAAAGTTTGAAAAATAATTATTAGGGATAATAATGTCTATTATAATTTGAAAAATTGTGATTTATGGGAACATATTAATCATTGTAAATAAAATTTCTCTAATATTTTTCTAGGCTTTGAATTTCTAATATTTCCATTCATGGATTTAATTATCCATATACATTTCTATGAGTGATATTCCTAAACATTTGTCTCATTACCAAGACATCAACTGAGCCAATATTTTTCATTATTTCATTCATATATTTCTTAACACTACAGAAAATAGTGGTTTCCTAATGGTTTTATACCAACAGTTTGAAGAAACTGTTGGTATACTGTAAAAACAGCAACATTTCCCAATGGTTTATTCAAACCATTGGCATTGTGTTTTTATAATCAAGTTTTCCCAATGGTTTGATTAAACCATTGGGAAATATATATGTATACCAATGGTTTTTTGTAACCGTTGGTAAATAGTAGATTTACCAATGTTTTTTAAAAACAATTGGGAAAGATTTTCCCTAAATACACAGCATCCCAGCTCCCAGTCCGCCTGATTGTAGGCGCCCTAATCCGAATATCCTGAAGGTATCTCTTTACCCTAGGCTGGAAAACTCCTTCCACCTGATAGATACATCTTAAATCAAGAAATATTTTATTTCTAAACTTCAAATTATTAAGTTACACCTTGGTTTTAATGTTATGTATCTATTTTTTTTTTCTGTTTTATATTTTGATTTGGCCTAAATCAGAGTTCTATGTGGTTTGTAGCATGGTATACCGAACACTTTGATTTTTTTTCTATTTTTTCTTCTACACTTCAAATATAGCAAAGTTTTTTTAGTCATATGGTCTCAAGGTGGGTAATTCATATAAGGATGGTCTATGTGAAGGTATTGGGGATGGTTGGGGTAGTGGTGTAGGTGGTTTTCCATTTTTTTAGTGGGGTGATATGGTAGTTTCTATGGAATTTAGTTTAGCTGATAATAGGATTGGGATTTTGTATTTATAGTTTTTGTTCATGGAATAATGGGAAGGGTCGTGATATTGAGGATGAATTGGGTGTTGGTTGGGTGATGGATTGGAATTTTGATTTTGGTTGGATTGGGTATAGGTAAGTTTTAAGGTATTATATAGATATTTCCACCCCTAAACACCCCCACCCCCACCCCCTGGACACCCCCACCCCATGGAAACCCCAACCCCTGGAAACCCCCTAGACACCCCCTAAACACACCCCATTAGACAATCCCCTACCCCCTGGACACCCCCACCCCCAAGACACCCCACCCCCTAGACACCCCCACCCCTGGACAATATTTACCCCCTTGGACATCCCCCACCCCCTTAGACACCCCTTGGACACCACTGCACCTCTTAGACACCACTCCACCTCCTAAGTGCTTGGCCTAGTTTTTAAATTGAAATTAACCATGTAGTTGATTTCCCCTTTCCCCAATGACATTTTCTAAGTGACCCATAGAGCCTTATAAATTGAATTTGTCATGTTTTGATAAATTGAATGGTTTGTTTTGAATGAAATGGCTAATGCATGATGGTTTAACTTTTTTAATTAATAAAATGTTTTTAAATAAAATTACCCTAAGAGGGGCTGTAGGAGGGGGGTAGGGGGCTATCCAGGTGGGGGGTTGTCTAGGGGGTAGGGGGGCTGTGGGGGGGGGGGCTGCGGGGGTGTGGGATGTCAAGGGGGGGGGGGGGTCAGGGTGGGCTATCCAGGTAGGGGAGGGGGTGTTGGCTGTCCAAGGGGGTGGGTTGTCCAGGGGTAGGGGTAGGCTATACAGGTGGGGAGGAGGGGTGTGGGTTGTCCAGGGGGGTGGGTTGTTTAGGCGGGGGAGGGGGTATGCGATGTCCAGGGAGGGGAGGTGGGATGACTAGGTGGGGGTGGGGTGTCCAAGTGGGGGGGGGCTGTCCAGGTGGGGATGTCTAATTGGGGGTGGGGGGGCTATCCAGGTTGGGGGGTGGGCTGTCCAGGGGGGTTGTAGGGGGTAAGGGCTGCAGGGGTGTGGGGGACTGGGTGTGGGATATCCAGGGAGGGGTGTGGGCTATCCAGAGAGGGGTGTGGGCTATCCAGGGGGTGAGTTGTCCAAGGGGGTGGGGGTGGGTTGTCCAGCTAGGGAAGGGGGGTGTGGGTTCTCCAGGGAGACGGGGGTTGTCCAGGTGAGGGGTGGGGCTGTCCAGGTGGGGTGGGGGGCTATCCAGGTGGGGGAGGGGTTGTAGGGGGGTAGGGGTTGTAGGGGTGTAGGGGTGGGGTGTGGGTTGTCTGGGGGGGGGGGGGGTGTCCACTCCGATAATCTACAAAAAAAGGAATCATATATTACCAATTTATAATTTATTTCACACGTTAAGACTTTTCTTGAAGTTCCATACCAACACTCACTCATACCCTTCATAGAAGAAGTGATCTCTGCAAAGAAATCTCACTCAGGTTCTTATCCACTATCCATATTGATCTCATATAAATTTAACATTCATATAACTCCATATCACCAAATGATATAATAATGATCATACTCCCATGAGTAGTGTCCCATCGAAACTTAGCTCATATGCCTAAAAAACACACATAGGATCATATTTGACACACACACACAATTTTGTAAACATAGAAAATACTATATTTACACCTTGTATCACAACTTAAAATTAACTCTCAACTAGCCTCTCAAGGAATCAATAAGCCACATACCTAGCTCAAAAATGTTGAGGTGTGTTTACAATTAGGTTTGTTTTTTTTATAATTCATGTATGATATTTATAGTGTAAGATAAAATCCAATCTATGTCTAATATTTGGGGGTGTGTTTACAATTAGGTGTGTTGTGATTTATATGTATGATATTCATAGTTTACACCAATAGTCTTCTGGGTCATCTATAATAGTCTTGAAGTTATGATAAAATTTTATAGATATTAGATTCTACGACCCTAGTTTTGGGGTGGACACCCCCACCCCCTTCAACAGCCCCCACCCACCCATGCTCCCACCCCTTGGATACCCCCACCCCCTGGACACCCCCAACCCCCGGGCACCCTATCCCCAAGGACATCCCCCACCCCCTGGACACCCCCACCCATGTTGGATACCCCCCCAACCCTAGATAACCCCCCTGGACACCACCCCACCCCCTGGACACCCCACCCCCCGGGACAGCTTCCCCACCCCCTGGACACCCCCACCCCCTTGGGCAGTGTATGTGATCACTCAAATAATCTATTAAAATACAAAATTTCTTCGATCTAAAATTTACTCAACTCTTGAATAATTCTCCTCCACAAGTGTACATGATCTTTTACAGTCATGTATATTTATTCAAAGATATTTTGTTATAAATATGGTATTTTTTTGTCTTTTAGATTGTGATTCTCATATAGAGTATTGTGTCAGTTATGGTTTCATATAAATTGAAAAAATCTTGTTTACTTAAATTTATTTTTGACAAAACTTTAATATTATTGAATTACTTTTGACGAAATTAATTATAATTTTTTTTACAGAATGGATAGAAGTTGAATGTACGAAACAAATTGGATATCAAGTAATTTTCAAAACAATTTAGAGAACCTTTTAGATTTTTCATTTTAAAATGCTTTAGATAGTGGTCACATACACTTCCCATGTCACAATTGTGTTGGAAGACCTTGGTGAGCCGTGAAGAAGTCAGCTACCACATAAAAAAAATATGGTTTTCAAGAAAACTACTATGTGTGGTATCACAATGGGGAGAAAATAAAATATCAAATTACTAATGGTCCAAATGAGAGGACTAGATGATAGAATTTTTTTTATGAATGGTTTCCGTTTATTTGTCATCATAAAAAATAAATGATTCCAACCCAATAAGACTTTGATATGAGAACACATGATGCATCTAATCAAAATGATGATCTTGTCAGGGTGAAAAAATTGAATGACGTTGCCACGACTCCATTATATTGAAAATGAGGTAAAATGAAAAAGATGGAATTTTTAATCCAATTGTTTCATGAGAAAACTATGTATGGGACTTCTAATACTACCATTGATTACATTCTTACCTTCTTGAAGGACTTACTTTCAGATGATGTAGATATTCCCTCAAATATTTCAGTTTTATGGGACATTGATGATTCTTTCCAATAGACCATCAATATAGAAACAATCTTAGAAGATTTGACAATACCATGGAGACCGATGATATACGTCAGCGTATGTCTACAACTGATGTTCTTAATGAATTGAAAGATTTTAGTTTTTCATTCAGGAAGGGTCAAATAAAATATGGAAAGAGAAAGAATGTTTCCACTGAAACCTATTACAATTGGAAGAAGGGAAGTATCTTCTCTATTTTTTTATTGGTCAACCAATTTGTTATGTTATTTCTTAGACATAATTCACATCAAAAAATATATATGTGAAATGTTGCTTTCTATTTTTCAAAATGTTAAGGGAAAGACAAAAGATGATTTATGGTATCAGTGTGACTTGGTGGATTAGGGAATTAGACCAGAATTACATCTTGTGCATATCAGTGAAAATAAATGGAAAGTTCCATGTTCTTATTATGTGATGATACTTATAAAAAAAATCAATTTCTATAAGTACTAGAGAATATTAAAGTTCCTGATGTCTATTCAAGAAACATATCTAAATGGGTCAACATAAGAGAGTTGAAGCTAAAATCTTTGAAGACTCAAGATTATCACATCCTTCTGCATGAGTTGATTCCAATAACAATCCATCATCTTTTTTACAATAATGTAAGAGTGGTTGTTATTCAGTTGTTCCATTTGTTTAGAGATATCTGTGCTAAGAATTTTTTCAAGTATTTCTTGCAAAAAATGTTGGCAGATGCCCCATTAATTTTGTGCGAGTTATAGAAAATATTTCCTCCATCATTTTTCACATGCATGCTGCATCTAATTTTCCATATTCCAACAGAAATACTTCTCAGAGGACCTATTTATTTTCATTGAATGTATCCAACTAAAATAAATATTTAAACATTAAATTCTTATGTCTACAATATGAATCATCCCAAAGGTTCTATTGTGAACGGTTACTTGGCTCAAGAATGTATGGATTTCTGCTCTATGTATTTGTCTGATATTATAACAAGAATGAACAAACCAGTGAGAAATAAAGAAGAATAGTATGATCAAATTGAACCCAGTTTTCCATCACTTCCACAAATAGAAGGAATTCCTGGATCATATACATTGACGACATTAATCCTAAAAGAGCGGGAGATGGAACATCACACAGTTTTGTTCAACTTTGATTTGTTTGATGACTACTTAAGGTAAGTAAATTGAATATATGTATATCGTACATATATATCTATTAAAATATTCCTATTTTTATCCACAGGGAACATAAAGAAATGATAAATAGAAAGCATCATTCTTTATCTTTGAGAAGGAGAGATACTTTTCATAGCAAAGAGTTTTCTTCTTGTTTAAAATTTAAGGTAAAAATATTACTATTTAAAATAATTAAATCAATATTTAATTAAGTTTAATATTCATTTATATTTTAGATATTGAGTTTTCCTACTGACTCTGTCTCTAAGGAAATAAAAGCTTTGGCTTTTGATCCTAATACCATGGTTCATGAGTGTAAATAAATTGTTATCAATGGGTAGATATTTATTATCACTGAACTAGAAAAGAACATGAGAACACAACATGATGGTGTTGTGGTTTCTACCACAACAGACTATTATGCCAGTGCATCAGATAGTAGACAATTATTTGAAAATGTAGGTTATTATGGAGTCGTTGAAAAAATAATAATATTTGAATATTATTCTCATGGATGAGTCACGATGATGAAATGCCAGTGGTTTGATTCAATGAAGAGGTAGAGCACATTTATTGATGATTGTGGATTTAGATTAATTGATATGACTCACACTATTTCTACTGATGAACCATATGTATTGGCATCAATGTCGAAACAATTTTTTTATGTCAAATACCATCTTCGTTCAGAATTTGGTGTCCTTATTGAAGTAATTCCAAGAAATATTTTTGATAATGGAGATGATGAAATTGACACCATCCTTACTGCCATTGGAAGTGATATATTTGTTACTTTTGATGACTCTAATATCTCAATTGTCAAAGTTGACTATAAACTTGAATTTGTGGTAGAAAATATATAAAACCATCCATCCATATTCTCAATTATTTTGGTTTATCTCAACTTGAGTTGTTAAGGTTGGTACTATTCAAATTGATTTAATATTGACTACAAATATATTGTATCTAACTTGACCATTATGTGAATTTTCAATGTTTATTGGTTGCAATTTTATTTGAATTTCATTTTCTAATTTGGAATTTAACTATATTCAAACCTACGAAACCAAAATTTCTAACTTAGTGATCATTTCAATTATTTATTGACCATGTATAAAATTAGTATAACTCTAAGACCTAACTTTAGCAATTCACCAGATAATGAACATAATGGTTTTTCTTATTCTGCAAAACATGTATAGAAACCTTCATCATCAACCTGGTATAAAAAAATTAATTTTTTTTTTAATTTTGACAAGTGCTTTAGCCTTTATGAACATGATGGTTTGTCTTCTTAGTAAATAAAAATCATACTAAAAATTAAATTTCTTTATTATATCTTCTACAATTTATTGAATTCATTATATATCTATTAAAGATCACCTAAAATAATGGATAGTTAAATTATCCATGAATCCCCCTATTCACTCTCATTTATTTTGTTTTTTGGGTTACACATTAGTTATCCTTTTATAATTACTTCTATATTTTTTTTCAAATGCAGGAAATGCAACCAATTGAAGAGAAGCGATGGAAAAAGATGATGGATAACAATCATCGCATGGCTGAGATGAGAATTCCACCACTAGTGCCTATATTGAGTATTTTATTTCAAATATATATATATTTAAACAATATATAATGTCATGTGATTAATTTTTTTAAACATTTTTATAGGATCCACCTCTTAGATGATAATTATTTGATGAGAAGCCTAGTAGTGATCCTAGTACTCAGAGTGTTCGTATGAGGGGGGTGGTATGAGAGCTAGCTGATCTGGATGGCGTACTCGATTAGACCCTGCCCCCCCACTAACATACCATCTATCCCTAATTCTGATCCTGGTGTATCGTTAGGGACACATGGGATATTTAGGCCTCCCATGTTTTCACCACCCTTTACATCTGAGTCTCCTCACCCATATTTACCATATCTGATGATGATTCCCACTCTCTATCCAATATTCATCCAGTTATCCATGACATCTTCTTTTACTTCTACTTCATTATCTCTTATCTTATATATTCTATATTCTTCGACTCCTAATATTCAAAGTTCTATCCCTACGGAGCATAAATTGGGACCCACTCCACCTGTACAGGGTGTTCCTTCAGTTTCTATGGATCCAGCAGCTCCCATTAATCTAATTGTCGCAGTTATATTTATAGAACCCAAACAAAATTTTATAACATTATTTATTTTAATTATAACATGTATTAATAAAATATTAGTTTTTCTTTCATAACAGATACATATACTGATAGGAGGTGGGGGTGGGGTCGTACATGCCTGCTTGCGGTGTGTAACTACCTTACACAGTTGATGGTGGACTACAATGAAGATAGTAAAATTATTGAGAAAACAGAGCAGCAATGTCAGAGTTTTTTGGCCATGCTTACCAAATACTCTGACATCATTCCTAACAGCTTGCTCTCATGGAGACAGTTTCCAAATAAAGTCAAGAATAATGCTTGAGCAGATATATGGGTAAAAAAATCTATTTTAATTTAATGAAATATATTATTATTTTTATTTATATGAATTAATATTTTGGTGTCAGCTTCAGTTTAATTTCCCTGATGGTGAGGGGGAATGACAAGAACATCTAAAGGATTTAGGTGAACTTTAGAGATCCTATAAGCATGAATTTTATATTGGATGGTAGGCTGGAGTTGGCACAGAGTTAGAGGCGATCCATGTTGTTGATTAATGTCTGATATAACAGTATTAGTAGATGATTACTCATTAGAAAACTACCTATTTTAAGTTATTAATCGCATTTGAGGTATTTAAATGAAAAATTTCATGTTTTTCATTAATACTATCTTTTTTATTATTGAATTTTATTTATGAACCATTCGGAAGAAATAAAAAAAAACATTGATGATAAAAAATACCTCCACACACTGGGACATACTACGATTCCAGATCACGAGAGGAACCATGTATGGTAGTTGTTTTTAATTTTTCTTTATGACTTTCACTTTCTATTGTTTCCTCTATAATTTATTTGATTGCTAATGTTGTTATATAATTTTAGTAATGAAATTAATTATTGGTAACCTATTTTTAATTATGGTTTACTATATTCAATGTAATTTTAGAGGAAAAAATTGAATATTGAAGTATGGGTGCCATGAGAAAAATTATTTTTCTCAAGTCGAAGGAAGAAAGATGGAAGTGTGGTTAATGAACCGACTCAGCAGCAGATTGTAAGTTTTAATTTGTTGATTTAAAATTTCAATATCTATTTTGTAACATAATAATCTATTTATATTTGTAACAGGATAATTTGGAGGCCCTTGATGCCCGTGAACCTGACAATTTTGGGTCAAACGATCACTTACATCAGGTGTTGGGAGATGAGAACCCTGGTAGAGTACGCTGCCAACCTGGGAAGAGTATAGTACCAATGAGGTATTTTCCCTACTCAGGTATGAGCTATAGTTCCATTGAGTTCCAAAAAGTTAAGGCATAGGCAGAACAGGCTGAAAAAAGGGTCACGGAGATGGAAAAATAGTCAGTTAGGTAAAACACTACATTTATGAAACGAATGGAAGTTTTACATCCAACACTTCCTCCAGAGGATAGCAAAGGTTGTGATGAATATATGTCATCGATGAGTTCTATATATGGTGAACCAGGTGGAAATTATAGTGGTGGTCAAGAAAATGGAGAGGAGGAGGCTGAGGTATAGGAGGAGGAGGGAGAGGAGAAGCCCGAGGCGGAGGAGGAGGGAGAGGAGGAGGCCGATGTGGAGTACGAGGGTGAGGAGGAGGTCATTGAGAAGGGAGGGGATGATGATAGGGACGAAAATGAGGATGGGGGTGAGACTGATGGTAATAGTGATGATAGTGATGGAGATGAGGGACAGATTGATCTATTATATTTCTGGTTGATGTTAATTAAATTTGAAGTTTGATGATTTTTTATGCCTGAATATATGTGTGATTATGTAGGTCATGTTATATTTATTTCTTTATCTATAAATAATAAAACTTGACTTGATGATTTGTTGTGACGGATTCACCCCTCCTCTGGACAACCCCCACCCTCAGGATCCCCACCCCCTGGACACCCCCACCCCCTTGGACATCCGCCCCTAGACACCCCCACCACCTGGACACCCCCCCACTGTGGATAGCCCCCCACCCCCATGGACACCCCACCCCCTAGACACCCCACCCCCTTGGATAGCCCCCAACCTCCTAGATATCCCCCAACCCCCTGAACACCCCCTATCCCCTTGGACAACCCCCACCCCCTGGACACCCCCCAACCACCATGGATAGCCTCCACCCCCTGGACACCACCCCACCCCCTGAACACCACCCCACCCCATGGGCAGCCCCACCCCCATGGACATCTCCCATGCCCCTAGACACACCACCCTCTAGACACCACCTACACCCCTGGACATCCCCACAACCCACTGGACAACCCCCCACCCCCGGACACCCCCACTCACATGGAAAGCCCTCACCCCCTAGACAGCCCCCCCCACCCCCTTAGACACCCCTACCCCCTTCGACATCCCCCCCAGACACCACCCTACCACCCCACCCCCCCGGACACCCCCTATCCCCTTGGATAGCCCCCAACCCCCCAGATATCCCCCCACCCCCTAGACACCACCCCACCACCTAGACACCCCACCCCCTGGACAGCCCCCACCCCACCCCCTTGGACACCACCCCACCCCTGGATACCCCCCCTCCCCACCCCTGGACACCCCTAGCCCCTAATACACCCCCAGCCCCTGGACATCCCCAACCCCCTTGGATAGCCCCCCAACCCCTTGGACAACCCACACCCCCTTGGACAGCCCCCACCCCTGGACATCCCTATCCCCTTGGATAGCCCCCAACCCCTTAAATAGCCCTCACCCCCTGGACACCACCCCACCCCCATGGACACCCCTACCCCCATGGACAACCCCCCAACCCCCTGGATAGCCCCCACCCCCTAGACACCACCCCACCACATGGACACCCCCACCCTTTGGACACCCCCTACCCCCTTGGAAAGCCCCCCAACCCCCTAGACATCCACCCCACCCCTGAACACCCCCACCCCATGGACACCGCCACCCCCATGGATAGCCCCCCCCCCACCCCTGAACACCACCCCACCCCATGGACACCCCCACCCCCACCCCCTGGAAAACCCCCCTGGACACCCCCAACTGATGGACACCCCCTACCCCTTGGACAGCCCCCCAACCCCCTGGATAGCCCCCACCCCTGGACACCACCCCACCACATGGAAACCCCCACACACTAGACACCCCCACCCATATGGATAGCCCCGTCCCCTGGGCAGCCCCCACCCCTAGACACCCCCACCCCTCTGGACACCCCCTAACCCATTGGACAGCCCCCAAGCCCCTAGACAACCACCCCCCCCATCCCCCTCAACACCACCCCACCCCCTAGACACCCCCACCCCTGGGACACCCCCCATCCCCCCAGAAACCCCCACCCCCTGGACACCCCCTAACCCCTTGGACCTCCCCCAAACCCCTAGACACCCAACCCCCTAGACACACCCACCCCCAAGGATAACCCCCCCACCCCCATGTCACATTACCCCTTAATACAACATGGAATACCACATTATCCAAATATTCAAATCTAATCTTAATTTAACCATGCCTATAAAAAAATTCCATATTCAAAACCTGAAACATGATTTTCATATATAGGGGTTATTACATTCTGAATTCTGAATTTAATTCTCTATGTGTTATATAGAATTCAATATTGTATGTCTCCAATTCAGAATTCTGTATTGCATGGGGTAATTGCCTTCTGAATTCTGAATTGAATTCTTTATGTATTTAATTAACTTATGAATTATGTGGTAAGGTTTTATGGATATACTTTTTGTATGTGTATACTTTCTATAATTACCTTATGAATTATGTGTTAATTCGGTATGTTTGTACCAGGTAATTAAATAAAGAATTGGAGGTATTCAGAATTCGGTATGAATTATGTGTTGTATGAATTCTATATGAATTCATAGAGAATATGTATTCTGCAGTTTTTTAGAATTATGTATGAATTCTGCACTGGGGGGAGGCATGACTAGTGGTGGAAGTGTTTCAGGTGCATAGGGGGAGGAAGGCTTGTTGTTGTAGCATAAATCCTATGCTAATAGTTGTAAACCATTGGAACATGTGTGAAAATAGAACATATACCAAAATTTTATATGAAACTATTGGTAAAATTATATACCAACAGTTTAAAAATCGTTGGTATATATCATTTTACTTAACTTCTCACAATAGTTTGTGAGAAATCGTTGGTAAAATTCTATACCAAGGGTTTGTAAAATGTTGGTATAGATATTATTTTTTATATTTCCAGCGGTTTTAAACTATTGGTAAACATTTATACCAATGGTTAAAAGAAATCATTGGTATATAATCCATTTTTCATTCATATACCAATGGTTCACAGAGAACCATTGGGATATGTCTATCCCCACAGCTCCATAGCCAACAGTTTGGACAACCATTGGTATAGTTTATACCAACAGTTTTTAGGACTTTACCAACAGTTTGAAACCGTTGGAAAGGAAAAGTTTCCAATAGTGTGAGAAACTCAACAAATATTTCTTCTAGAAATTTATTTGCATATTATTAAAGCTATGTCTAAACAAAATCATTTTTAAAATGATTGAGTCATTACATTTTTTTTATCCCTTATCCTGAGACCCACATTACATAAATCCATTTTAATACTATAGAATCGATGAATAAACTTTGTTAAAAAATGATCCATTTTATGACACTATCTTATCCATTCATACCTTCCTCTAAATATTTTGCATGATTACCAAATATAAGAGTAAGGGAAATGACACCTGGTGGAAGTGATGTAAATTTTGTAATGAATAAGTATGGAAAAAATTTCATGAGATTTGGGGAAAGCACATTCATTATATTTATTTCACACTCTCTTGAAATAAAAAAGTTGGGTATGTCTAGAGAAATTAAAAAAATCACAATTTACTTGAAAAATGATCTTATTATAACTATTAAAAATAGTGTCATGAAGATATAATTAGGGGTTTTATGGTGGATGTGATAATTATCCCTAGAAAAACTTTTTAAAAATAAAAGAAAAATAATAACAAAATATGGTGTTTCATTTATTTCATTTCATCACTTTATAAGCCTATTATGAGATACTGGGGGAAGATGAGACTTTGAGTGGATAGTTTTTTTTATTATCATGAAATATGATTTAGAGTCAAACCTCCATTTTGAGACTTACTTGATTTATATCATATACCTACCTGACCTAATTCTCTGATTCATTTGATCCTAAAAAGTAAATCCCTCATAGTTACTTTTGATTCTTTCTATATGCTATGTAGATGTTATATACCTTGCAAGCCTATGGAAAGTTACATGTCTTTAATGTATGTGAATCACTCTATTCATTAGTACACTAAAGATGAATGAAAAAATTCAAAGTGAGGTGAATTGAAAATGGCATGCATATTAATAATGAATTTAAAAATGAAAATGGATGATTGAAAAGGATTGGCTATTTAAAAAGATAAAAAGTAAAATATATATTTGATTTTGGTTATTTGAAAATTGAGTCATTGATAAAAATTTCTATGTGTTATTCTTGAACATTTACTTTTCAATTTTATCAATTTATTTTATTGAAATTAAATTTAAATCGTGGTATGGTGAACCTTCTTTGTATCATGTTGAGATTCCATCCTTGAGGACATGTATGAATTCAAGTGTAGGCGTATTTGATAAGTATATTTAATAAATATTTTTCTTGGTATTTTAATGTATTTATTTGGTAATTAAATTGAATATTATTTCCAAATTTTGGAAAATTTACCTTGTTTTGTGTTTTATGGTAGGATATAATGAATATTTAGAAGAGGTGTGAAAAGGGTAAATTGATTGGGAAGCATGACACCAGATTTTTTCGGATGATCATGGAGCACTTATAAGTCAAAAAACTAAAGAACCAAATAGAAATGAATCTTTTGAAGTAGAAAAATGGAATTACATGTCATGAAACATTATTACATGATGTGTAGTAGAATTTCACAATATGTTGCAAACTATGAAGCAATGTCATGAATAATTTCAATCCATGAAGCTATTACATGATGTGATTCACCATTACACATCGTGTAACCTTTGAATTAAAAATTCCATTGCCAGAAAAATACATGAAAATTTTACACACTATGAAATTTAGTTACACGTCATAAGTCCCAAATACACACTGTGAAAAGAGTAAAAGTTATAAATCTATGAACACAATTCGTGTAGATTCAAAAATCATAAAGGCAACCTCGAATTAGAATTACATGTTGTGAAACACCATTACACATCTTGTAAATATCGGGATGAATTTTAAATGTCTAGATTCAGACCTATAAAATGAGGTGTAGAATGCTACTATTGAGGGAATTCCAATATAGAAGTGAGAAGTTGTAGGTCCCTCCCCAAGTTCTTTCTCTATTTTATTTTATTTTCTCCTTACCTATTATTATCTCACCACTATGAAGAGTGGGAAAACCTTCCTTGTGTTAGGATAATGTAATAGAAGGGGGAATGTACAATAGATTTATTTTATTTTATTTATTCATGTATTTGGTTTACTGCAATTTAATATTTAACTCCCAATCCATTTATTTTTCTTTTATCATGACCATTGATATTTGAATCTAAAAGAAAATTTAAAATTTTACAACTAAAAACCCCAAATAAGGAATGACCATTTCACTTTAGTGTAAATCAAGTTAAAAAATGGTATCGAGATAAACTTGTTTTTGAAAAATATAAAATTACCAAAGCAAGGGAAATAGATGATTTTCGCATCAAGGAGGGGATACCATGACCATTGGATTTTGATTGTCTCAACTCCAACACCAATCAAGAATTAATCAAACTATTTTATTAAATCCAATTTCACCCAAACCCCAAAATTATAAAAATCCCTAGAATTCTTTTCAAATATATTTTTAAACAATCCAGTAAATCTGCTTTCATTTTTTTTTTCTTTCTCAATAATAATAAAATAAATATTTTCTCATATTTTTCTTCAATTTAATAAAATTAAGTCTTTTGAAAACCTAAATAAACTGATTTCTATGTGTCTGTGGATATATCTTGATCTTTTACTTTACTACATTTTAATAAATTAAGTAGCATGGTTTTAGTTTTTATTAATTTTTTTCCTAGACCTATAGAAAATTAACGATGCCCTTTAGTCCTATCAAACTGGAACTATTTCTAGGGACAATTACTTTTTAGTTTTTAGGTTCTTAATTAAATTTAATTTTGTTAGTTTTTTTAAATTCCACTTTTTATGTTCGGTATTTTTTTTTCTGCAATTCTCATATTAAAATCTTTAATGCACAATTACAACACTCGAGAAAAGGGAAATGACAATATCAATTAAATACATCATTCTGAACAAATTATAGAGATTAAAGTCACTACAACCATGAAGGGTCCTAAAAAAATCAACCAACTAGAGTTCTTTAAATAGATCAGGGGAGGCAGATGCTCACAAACTATAGGTGTCCATCAAACACAAGATTGAAACCGAGAATCCTAGAACCCTCCATTATGGAAAATCACTTCGAGATCAAGCTTGTAATCATTTAAATGATAAAAAATAGTGTGTAATTCACTGAATTTCAAAATGAATATCCAAAAAACATTTGGAAAAATTAATCGAGATTTTTGACACATTTAAAATCTATAACATTTCAATTGATGCGGCCAGACTCCATATTTTCTAATTTTTATTACATGGTCGAGCTCAAGTTTGGATTCAAAGCATGTCTATACATTCCATCACTAAATGGGATGAGATGGCCTAGAATTTCCTCATTTTCTTCTTTCCACATTATAAATAAATAGACATATGGGTAAATATTCTAAACTTTTGTCTATTTGAAGATGAATCACGATATTATGCTTGGGAAAGATACACTGATATGAATTTAAAATGCCCTCATCATGGTATAGAGTTATGTATGATTATCCAAACACTTTATAAGGGTTTTTCATAAAGAAAAATGTTAATTCAAGATGCTATAGCCAAAGGATAATTAATGAATAATTCACCTATAATGATCTAAAACTATCGACCTGAAATGGTGAGAAATAGTTTCCTATAGAAAGGAGAAAAAAATGGAAAGGAATTCATGAAGTCAGCAACAATGGCAGGATGAATGCACAACTAGGATTATTGAAAAAAAATATGGGCATCATGATTGGATAGTAACAAAACTCCCATGGTATGTGTGTAGAAGTTGAAAACTATAGTGATTACAATTGGGGTATTCAATTTCAGGGTTGGTGACCACAACAACAATAAAAATAGGGAAAAATATATCAACAAATACCACAAGGGTACCAATAGAAAACACCCCAATGGCCCACACTAATGAGCTAGGTACATATATTGGAAGAGAAACTGGCAACATTCATGATTGCTTCTGGGGCTGCAATAAAAGAAATAAAAGAATAATAATCAAACCAAAAGGACACATTGCAAAATATAGAGCATCAAGTTGAAAAAATATCTAAATATCTTAGAAAGAGACCTAGAGGAACACTTCCAGGATTCCCTAAAGTATAGCCATTTAAAGATTTGAAATCTATAAAACTTATAAGTGGGAAGGAAATAAAATAAAGTGGTATAGAATTTTTAGGACAACAACCAGTGAAATAAAGAGAATAGGAAGATGAAAATACTAAAGAATAAGTAGTTGAAGAAGAAGAATAATAACCTCCTCAGTACAAGCCAAAATTTCTTTTTCCATAATAAATCGAGAAATTAAAGAATAATATAAAGAAAAATAAGTTCTTAGAACAGTTTAGAAAAATGCATATTAATATACCTTTTTCAGAGGCTCTCTTGAACATGCCAACATATAAAAAATTCATAAATTAGTCAGTAACTAACAAGAGAAATATAGAAGATATTGGAATCATTCCACTCACACATGAGTGTTCAGTGGTCGTATCAAATGACCTATCTAAAAAGAAAATATATCTCGGTAGCTTTTCAATTACCATCTTAATCAGAGCTAACAAATGCGGAAAATATTTGTGTGAATTATTTGAAAGTTTCAATATCATTTTATACAAAAAAATTCAAGAGTTTGGGACTGGATGGATTAAATCCAACAAGAGTTTACTCCAATTAAAAGAATCAATAGTGAAACATTCCCAAGGAATCATCAAGGAAATCCTGATTAGAGTTGATAAATTTTACTTCCCCATTGACTTTTTAGTGATAAATATAGAAGAGGAGAAAAATCCACTCATTCTGGGAAGAATATTTTTAGCCATAGGGCATATTCTAATAGATGTTCAAAATAGAGAAATTTGTCTGATAGTTGGAAGTGATCAAGTAAGTTTCAACACACATTAGTAAATAAATAACTATGATGTTCAATAGGACGATGAGTTTAGAGAAGAAAATACACTTGAAGCTAGGGATGTCACTGAAATTGAATAGGTGAATGAGTTAGATGCTATTGTGAAATAATATGTTCAAATGATGAAGAAAAATAAGTTAAAGTCCAAGAATGCTGACAAAAATGCAGTGACTGAATCCACTACATTTTAGAAAAGAAAACAGGTATGGATGGTACATAAACTTCCATTTAGTTTATTAGGATTACAAAAGAAATAGTGTATTGGTCTAATTGAGATCAAGAAAGTACTACCATCAGGAAGATTTAAGATGTTTGGAGAATAAGGAAAGGGCTAAACTACGTGGATATGACACAATTGAGACCATTTATAGACCTTGAAGAGGTACAAAATTTTTAGTCATCTATCACATAATCTAAATCCAAATGAGGTAAGGTAGACTCAATTATGGTAAAAAAAAGTTCTTCCAGGAGGTAAACCAAGTTTTTTATTTTTTTTGTTTTTCTTTATTTATTTTATATTTTTAGAGGTGTGCATGCTCTCGCTCTAAGTATTTCAAAATTCGTTGATAATGGCCTTTACTTTCAAATTTTTATTTTCAATTTTTAAGACCATCAAGACCCAAGGAATAAAAAGTATAATGAATCAAAAGAAGATATTTAAGAAAAATTACATGTTGTGAAGGCTTTTTACACATAGTGAATCTAAAATAGCCAAAACCTCCCAACTATGGCTGATGAAAAAAAAAGTAGTGGGAGTTAGAGTTTCAATTATATATTTTTTAACTTTACCCCCAAAATTAATAAGATTTTTTAAACTTCCAATTTTATGCTCATACTTGATTTATTATTTAATCAAATTAACTATGAGAAATAAACTACTTAGTACAATTACCATCCAATGTATTTAAATTTCTTTTTTAATAAATTTGAAAGTGAAAAGTTAAAACAAAATAGTAGGGATAATCATGTTTTTTATAATTTTAAAAATCGTGATTCAGGGGACCATACTAATCATTTTATATGAAATTTTATTGACATTTGTCCATTATTTGAATTTTTGATATTAGTTCATTGATTTAATTATTTTTATACATTTCCATGAGTGATTGTCCCAACCATTCATCTCATTTCTGAGACATCCACATAGCCAATATTTTACATTATTTTTTTGTATATTTCTTGAGAAACTCTAGAATGATTTCTTATACAACTTTCTTTTCATCTTATAGAATATATGACTGAACAAAATCATTTTTAAAATTATTGAGGCATTCTATTTTTTTATCCCTTATCATGATACATACCTTACATAAATCCATTTTAATCATGTATAATCCATGAATATCATTGTTAGGAAATTATTCATGTTACAAGCCTATCTTATCCATTCCTAACATCTTCTAAATATTTTTCATGATTATAAAATATAAGAGTGGGGTAAACGAAAATTGGTGGAAGGTATGTACATTTTTTAATGAATAAATGTGGGGAAAATTTCATGAGATTTGGGGAAGTCACATTAATTTTGTTTATTTCACACGGTCTTGAAAGAAAAAACGGTTTGTGTCTAGGGAAATTCAAAAATCAAAAATGTACTTGATTAGTGATCTTATTATAACTATTGAAAATAGTGTCATTAGGATGTCATCAGTGGTTAGGTGGTGTATGTGAGAATTATCTCCATAAAAACTTTTTAAAAATAAAAGATAAATAATAAAAAAAGAGGGTGTTTCATTTATTTCATTTCATCACTTTTCGAGCCTACTCTAAGATACTAGGGGAAGAGGAGACTTTCATTAGACTATTTTTTGATTATCGGGAAAATTTATTTAGATTCAGACCTTCTTTTTGATCCTAACTTTATTTACATCATTTACCTACCTAACCTAAGTCTCAGATTCATTTTTTCCTAAATGGTGAATCCCTTATAATTACTTGTGATTATGTCTTTATGTGGTGGAGATGTTAGATATATTGCAAGCCTGTGGTAAGTTACATGTTCTTGAGGCACGTGCATCACTCTATTCATTTGTACCCTGATGATGAGTGAAAAAACTCATAGTGAGGTGAATTAAAAATGGAATGCATATTAATAATTAATTGAAAGATGAAAATGGATGATTGAAAAGGATTGTCTATTTCAAAAGTGGAAAATTAAAATACATTTTTGATTTATATTCTTTGAAAAGTGAGGCATTGATACAATTTTATATGTGTGATGCTTCAATATTTACTTTTCCATTTAATAATTTTCTTTTATTGAAATTGAATTTAAATCGTAGTATCGTGAATGTCATTTGTATTATGTTGAGATTTCATCCTTGAGGACAATTATGAATTCAAGTGTGGGGGTATTTGATAAGTATATTTCATGCATATATTTTATGGTATTTTAATGTATTGATTTGTGTATTTAAATGAATATTATTTCCAAATGATGGAAAATTTAGTTTTTTTGGGTGTTATTCAATGCTCTACAAAGGGATAGAATGAAAAATAAGTTGTTTTTCCTTTTGATGGATGAAGACCAAATTATGAATGAAAGGAAGACCCTTTCTAATCACATTGTTTATTTCTATGAGTGCCTTTTCAACAGACCACCAAGGAATGTAAAGCTAACGGAAGGTATCATTCCAAAGCTTTTCACTGAGGGTGACAATTTTCTCCTCACTTAAACTCCCCTAAACATTAAAATTAAAAAAGATGCATTTGGCCTTAGCAAGGGAAGATCACCTAGACCGGATAGATTCACCAATCACTTATTTCAACATTTTTGGTAGGTTCTCCAATTTGATGTTTTCAATCTGGTTTGGCATTTTTTTAGGGATGAATCTTTCACTCAAGGGTTTAATGCCCAATTTATTTCCCTCATTCCAAAGGTTGAGAATACAAGTGGAATTAGCCAATTTATACTATTTTCTCTTATCAACACAATATAAAAAATCATTATAAAAATTCTGGCCAACATACTTTCTTGGATCTCAAAAAAAAAATTTGGAATCAATTTGGATTTGTTAAAGAATGAAACATCCAGGACTATTTGATTATCACCTCAGAATGTGTGAATCTTCTTATAGGTTCTATAATGGGAGGAAACATTGTGATAAATATTGACATCAAAAAAGAATTTGATACTTTGGACTGGGGATTTATCTACAATGTTATATTGATATTTGGATTCAATGAAAAATTTATTAGTTGGATAAAAAGACCTTATTGGGTATTCCCACATTTCAATCTTAATTAATGGATCCTCGCAGGTATAATTCAAGTTCTCAAGAGGGGTGAGACAAGGATACCCCTCTCTTATATCATTTTTTTATTGATGAAGACTATCTCAGCAGGCACTTACTCCATATGGTGAATAATGATGATTTGAAAACCATCTGGTCATCACGAGGTATTTTAGACCCACATAACCTCTTTTTTGCTAATGATATTATCATTTTTACCTAGGGTGATAGAAGGAATATTAAAAATATAAAGGATTCCATTCTATATTATGAAGGATTTTCAGTCTAGGAAGTCATCTAGAGAAAGTATTTCATTTTCTTTAGAAAAAATATATCAAGCTCCAAAAATATTATTATGATAAATGAATTGAGAATAAGGGAGGGTTATTTACTTTTATCTATCTCAGTGTTCCTATGTTTTTGGGAATACCCCATGCTTCTCACTTCACCAATATTCTAAGTATGGTGATAAGAAATTTGGCCTCTTGAAAAGGAAAATATATTTTAATTGATGGAAGGGATTGCCTTGTCAAGTATATGATTATCTAAAAGATGGTTTAGTCTTTCATGGTTTACTATTGGACTTCCTCAATCATTAAATTCATCAACACCTTGCTGTAAAAAAAATTTGGAGTGAAAGTATCTTTGAATGAATGATTGTTATAGTCTCATGGAGGCAATGTTTCATGCCTTATGCTCTTGGGGGTCTGGGCATCAATAATATGGTCAAGTTAAATCAGTCTCTTCAAGCTCATTTTATCTGGGAGCTTCTCAACAATAACTCAAATTCCTTGAAATTCTTAAGATCTAGGTTCATGAAAATTTGAAATCAAGGATCAACTGTTACATGGAGTCCTCGATATGACCTGGACTTATGGTGGGTTTCTACAAGATCTTTAGGTGTGCTAACTGGTTGGTTAGTTCCGACTCATCACTCAAGTTATCGGTATTGAGTAATATGTTTATTTACCTAATACCCAAATATACTAAATGTATGGTTGTTAATATTGTGAGATTTATAGTTAAATTTAATGTTAAAATTATGAAAACAATGTAAGATTTAAATGTGTTTTCCTTTGGTTACCTAAAATGGTATCCAAGAAGGGTTTATTTATTTTTGGAGATTTAGATGAGATATATTTAGTAAGACCCTAGTTTTAAGTCTAATTACTTGAAAACAAATTGATGTTGTTTTAAAGTAGAGATTGTGTAGTTTCCTTGAAATGACATACCTATCCAGGTTATAAAGTGTAGATGTTGGATCTAACACAAATGAACCACGAGGTAATAACCCTGATAAGGTTAGTTGGGTATTAACTGAATCTTAACCTAGTGTTTGAAAACTAGTCCTAATTTTGACATACTCAGGGACATTCTTTGGTCAATTCAAAATCTCGTTATTAACCATTATTAATGATTTGAAAGTATTTTGGTTTCAAATACTAAGAGGAAATGACCATGGATATCCTATATTTAAACCTTGAGGTTTGTATGTTATGATATACACACTATTTATGATATTTTTACAAATTTTATAGTCTTCCTTTTATAGGTATTCTCATCAATAAATTTCCATTAATTTAATAAATGGTTGGAATGAGGAGGAACTGGGTTAAAAATGGGTGTGAAGTAAAATCTGTTGATTATCCCAATGAGAAACTATATGGGATGAGAGATGGGGTGAAAACCCTCATGGAAATGTTTACACAAATTTCTTAATCTATAAATAATATATAAAACCTTGTTTTTATTTGGAACAAACTGAGGATGGAAAAAATTTATATTAAGTCCCTTAAGAGACAACATCTACCCATCATTAGTGAGTCATCCAACACACTAATTATTGAGAAATGAATTAATGAAATCGAGATAATATTTTATGTTCTCTAGTGGTCAGACCATGAGAAGTTTATTCTAATTGTCTATTGTATAGATGATGAGGATAAACAATGGTATACCCTAATTAAAAATACAATAGAAAAATAAAATGTTGACATTATGGGATGAGAGGAGTTCAAATTATTTTTTTAAAATATATTCAATGTTCAATTCACACAAAAATATAATGAGAACTTTTTGGGATAAAATAAAATGAGGATAATTCTATTGGTACTTATTGGGGTAACTTTATGAGACATTCAAGGTAAGACTCTGGTTATATTATTGAATCATAAAGTAAGATCAATTGATTATTTAGTGGCATAAACACCAATATTCAAAAGGACTTAGCCATAAGATACATTGGGGTCAGTGAAGAAATAGTTCAATGTGATCATAAGTAGGAGAGGGAAACTAGGGACTCTCATTATTCAGGAGAAAAAATAAGAAAGTTGATTATAATGGAATCTTTGATAATAATCCACATTGAATAAGGAAAGTATATCTGTAAACATGTAAAAAATATGGGAATAACAACCAGGTTAATTTACTTAAAGGACCATGTATGTATTTTATGTGTGGTAAAGTAGGATACTAATACCAAAACCACTGAAGTAGTTCTAATAGTCTTATTTACACAATATAGGAGAAAAAAATGCCCAGCTAATGATCTAACCAAACTCGAATGCTTAAATTTTAAGGATTTAAAAAATTACATGAACCAATTATCCATTCCAAGGATTTATGGAAATAATCAATATTAGTAACATCTTATGATAGGGAAACAAGGGAAATCATATTCTATCAAAATGATGGAAGTGTTTATGAAAATGAAGTGGTGAAAAGTAAATATATCATCAACTCTATAACTATGATTGTTTTATTTAATTCTAGTTATAATCACTTCTTTAAATACAAAACATTTTTAAAGACATCAAATCACCACCCCAATGATTAAATATTGAATTATTGGTGAACATTATTGGTGGTGTGAAAAGTTTATGTATACCAATCCTCTATGATATATGTTTATAGTAATTTTCTTCTTGAAAATAATATAATTCATCATTTAGATGAACTTGATCAATTTTTGGAATATATTGGATCTCTTTATATAGATCACATATAAATTTTTAGGATAAGGAAGTCATATTTAACTATAATTCTAACTATGAACCATATATAGAAACTAAATCCATTATACATGTCTTAATACACAATCACGAGGGGTATTTTTTTCAAATGGTTACGGAAGATACCAACATCATAGATATTCTTATTATGTAGGAATATACTGATGTATTTCTTGGTGAATTTCATGGACCACCTAGTTCATGAGGTTAAGTATTCAATTTAAATTGTACATGGAGATATGCTGATATCTGATAATATTTATAGAATGGATCTGATTGAATTAGAGGAATTGAATAAGTAGCTCCCTGAAAATCTTGAAAGGGGTTTTATATGCTCAAGCGCTTCTCCATGGGTTATACTAGTTCACTATTTAATGAAGAAGTATGGATCAATGTGTCTCTTAATTAACTGTTATGAAATTAATAATATCATCACCATGAAAAAATATCCTTTACCAAATATTGATGTTTTATTCAATTAACTATGAGGAACTCAATATTTATCGATTGAACCTCAATCTGAATATAATAAATTAAAGTTGAAAAGGGAATATGTATCCAAGAACATATTCTATAGAATATATTAACACTATGAATTCATAGTGTCACCTTTCTAATTTACAAATGCCCCTGTTAACTTCATGTATTTGGTTAATTGGGTCTTTAGATATCACATTGATGTGGTATTATTTATTAAATATACTCTCATATATTCTAGGATCAAGAAAGATCATAAAGATAATTTGAGGATTGTGATAAAGACACTATAAAAGGATAAATTATATACCATGTTCATTAAAGGTGAATTTTGGATGTAAAAATTTTCCTTAATAGGTCATGTAATCATAAGAGATGTTATATATATATAGGTACATCAAAGACATACATGATAGAAGAATTGACGAGACCAGACACTATAATAAAAATCAAAATATTTATTAGATTAACTAGATACTACAAATAGTTTTTAGAAGTTTCTCATATATTTCCAATCCTCAAACCTAGTTAACTTAGAAAGATGTGAAGTTACTATTGATAGAATAATGTGAGGAAACCTTTAATGATCATAAGAAGAGATTAATCACTAAATATGTGCTTAAATTATTCAATAATATAGAATGGTTTTTAATATATAATTATAGTTCATTAAAGGTTTTTTAATGAATCCTTGTGTATAATGATAATTTAATCTCTTATGCCTCATGTCAATTTAAATCGCATGAGAAAATTACTCAACACCTAATTTAGAACCGACGATAGTGATCTTTGGATTAAATATTTGGAAGCACAATTGCTATTGTTAAAAGTGTGATATATATATAGATCAAAAGATCATGATATATATATTCACATAGAAGGAGTTAAACATGCACCAATAGAGATTCTTGGAATTGATAAATGACTATGAATTCTCAATACATTACCACTTATGAAAGGGAAACAAGGTTATTGATACTCTAATAAGGAAAGATCATGTTACCTTATCCATGATAAGGGTTGAAATATATCCAATACTCATGGATTTATAGAAGATTAATCATGGAGTAACAAAGGAATGGGAGAAATCTTATATTTTCTAATTGAATTCTTAACCATCCATCCACATGAAGATAGTAGAAGCCTAGAAATATGATTTTGAGTATAAAAAAGGTAGTGAATGTTATAAAGTTCATAATTGATATACATGGATTGTTAAGTTTTGGAATGAATATGTTTCCCATAAAAACCATAACTAAATAGGTAACTTTTTGAAGATACAAATATCCCATCATCCTCTATTAATCTTGGAAGCATAATGATTTATTATGATCTAAAGAAAAATTTATAATGGGATAACATAAAGATGGATATTTCTGAGTACATATATTGATGCATTGTATATCCAAAAGTTAAGGATAAATGAAATAAGTCAAGTTGGTTAATGAAACAACTACATATGTTATATTATAAATAGAAAAACATCACTATATATTTCATTATAGGAATACCTAGGATATCTAAAGGACATAATTCCATTTTGGTTGTAATCAATCACCATATAATGCTAGTACATTTTATTTCCATCAAATAAGATTTATCATGAGAACAACTTGTAAAGATATATATAAGATAAGTTGCAAGGATACATGGAGTAACATACTCCATTAATTCTGACTGAGATTAAAGACTTACCTCAAAGTTATAGATAAGTATAGACAAATAATTTTATACATATTTCAATTTTAGTACTTCTTATCACCCCTAGATAGATGGTTATTATGAAAGAAATATTAAAAATCTAGAAGATGTTATGAGATAATATTTAATGGATTTACAAGGATATTGGTATCAATACCTCCCAATAGTATATTTAACATTTATAAATAGTTTCCACCCAAGAATTTATATGGCACCATGTAAGGATTTGTAAGGGAAGAGATGCAGGACTATAACATGATGAAATTCAGTTGGAGAGAGGATACTTATAGGACATGGAATTGTTCAATAAATTTAGGATAAGGTTTAAACAATTCTATGAAATTTTAATGTGGGAAGAAGTTGATAGAATATTAATGTAGGTAATCACTGATGAGATCTTGATTTTGAATTTAGCGACAAGGTGTTCCTCTAGATATCTATTTGAAAAAGTGTTATGATATTTGTGATGAAAGGGAAGATGGGGCCAAGATATATTGGATATTTAAATATCCTTAATCATTTTAGGGAAATATATTATTGATTAACACATCATACAAACCTCTAACAAGTTCATAAATTTTCCATGTATCACTTTGGGGAAGGACATGAAAAAACATTCACATGAAATGAACTCAAAAGTTAGACAATTGGAACATGATCTCTTATATGAGGTATAAATATTTTAGATTATTGATCAAATAGATAAGGTTATATGATATAATACCACCCTTATGGTCAAATTTCTATATTAGAATCACAATTTTGAGGAAGATACATGGGAACTTGAGGATATAATAATTCAAAAGCACCCACACCAATTTTTGTTCAATGGAATTTTGAAGGATAAATTATTTTTAATGGGGAATACTACAATGACCCATTATTTTATTAGGATTTTATCATTAAATAAATATTGTGTTGAATATATTCATTCACATAAAACACCAAACTAAAAAAACCATGATATATTAAAAAAATTATTATAAATGGCCCTTGTAATATAATTATTGAATTTATTATTATAAATATAGATAACTTAATTTTGATATTTATTTATAAAGAATAAACAATGACATTAATCAATATACATCTTCATTATGAAGCTCATTTTTTTAGTTTAGAAAAGATGTATTGCCTCTAGAGTTTTATAATGACCTTGGATTTTTATATATAAATATTAAATATCATAAAATGAGTATTCAATATATTTATCAAATACATGATTGAGGACCATAGAGGTTTAGTGACTTTGGATACTAGATACTAGAAACTCAATCTTCTTATTTCATTAATGATATTCAAAAAATCCCAAAAAGATAACCCCATTTATTACTCTTCGTATAGATAACCTATTTGAAACAATTATTCCTAACCTAGAGAAAGGAAACATAAGAAAGGGAGAACCTATATTCTCTGTAAGGGTAAGAAATAGAGATATTAATAATCACTCAAGCATAACACATTCATAAGGGTATGAGAACACGATAATAACATTTTAAACCCATAACTTTCATAACATAGATCATAATCTTGAAATATGGAATGAGTCTTGGTAGTTCATAATACATGAATCATAAATGAAATCAATGAATATACGCCCTGAAACACTACTAGAAAAATGACCTATAGCCACAGATCTATATCCATAGTTTAAATGATCCGTGGCTACAGAATGTGATATATCCATAATTGTATTAAAAGCGTGGCATTAGAATTATTGTAACCACGGAAAAAGGCTACATGTATCTCATAATTCCTCAAATCATTGGGAATTTTCTCCCTCTCCTGTATACCCTCTTCCTCTCCCATCGCGATTATTCCACCTCCTCCCTCGCTGCTCCTCCTCCCCTACTCCTCCACCATGATTCCACCTCCTCCTCTGGCTCTGATACAGTCATCACGACTCCCCACCGACGTGCTCTGATGCCTCCCTGCCAACGCAGCTCCGGCACTGCCATCCCACCTCTTAGACAACACAATCTCCCCACCTCTCTGCTGACCCCCCCCCCAACCTCACCACGACCCTCCTCCTCTGGAACTGCTAGCCCACCTCCTGCCTGAGATCCCATAGTCATGCACACCTATCTCCTCTGACCACCTCTCCTCTTTCATTTTTTTTGTGATTTCATAGTGATTCATGGCCGATTCTTCAAGATATGGCCTCTACTTCAATTATCCCTCCTTTTCCTTGCATTTTTCTTCCTTCCCCGTTGTGATTTTAGTATGGTAAAACACTAGGGGTTCCGATTTGGCCAATTATTGATGTTATATTTGTTTCTAGGGCTCACGTGGGTATCTTCATACTTGGTTGGGAATATTCCTCTGAAGGCTATGTGTTTCGGGCGGTTCCATCTCACCCGTCATTGATTTTAGGTAGGTGTTACTTTGGAACTCCCTTGTATTATGTGTTATAAATTTCTTGAGTGTTTTAAATGCTTCCTTATGAATTTAAAAGCATATTTCATGTGCTTAGTAATCTCAAAATGGTGTTTGGATGGTTTTAACGCTTGGAATGGGATTAAGATATGCCAAGTGCTTGTAAAATTTCCCATGAAGTGACTAAGGGCATGAAATATGCTTATGATGTCACTGTTGATAGATTATAAAAAGTTTTAAGAAGTATGGTCAATTATAAAAAATGATCCATAAGATGGTCAATTATATATAGGTTTAGATGATGTCATTGTGGAGATGATGTCATTGTGGAGATGATGTCCATGAGATGATCAAAATTACGGTTAATCATTTTTATAATTGACAATCCTTCTTATAATTGACTGCAAAAGTAGCATGTATGATGTCATTGTTGATAGATAATTGACCATCATTCTTCAAATCTTTATTATATATTTCTAGGTGAGAAATATTCAAGAGACACTCTTTAAGTTTCTTTTTCATAATGAACTCTATTTTTATATCTTTTTCATTTTCATCATTGCTTCTATCATGACTTTTGAATACTTCATTATTCACCTTTTTAGTTAGTATCATTTCACCATCTTTACTAGATGATTCTACCTCTTCCTTATCCTTACTAAAATCACTATCTTCACAATTAGATAAAAAGTTTCACATCTTAAACTTAGATAAATTCTTACCTTTCCCATTAAAAGAATAATTTTATGCCTTTTTCTTCAAGTAATTTCTTGGAATATCATCTTCATCTTCACTCTCTTCATTTTAATCTTCTTCAAATCTTATAAAGTTGGCAGAAAAAATTCTAACACCCCAATAACTGAAACACTTTAAAAATAATTTACCATAAAATTTATCTTTTACTCTTTGGAAACTTTTTAAGATAAGTGACATGAGATTATCAAACTTCACATCAACATATTCATTCAAATTTGAACGTCTATATTTATCTTTATATTTTTTCCTAATATTAACTTTATTCAAATATTTAAAGAAGATTTCCCTATCATCCTTTGTATTAGTCTTGAAAATACACCCCTTTGACATTTTATAAGTAATAAGAATAATATGATGATAATACAAATGAAGTTTATTTTGGTCTCAATCTTCAAGTGCTGAAACCTTTACATCTAACCTATTCAAAAAATACACAGTATCTTCTTAACAACCATAGTATCCTCTAATTTCTCACCAAAACCACTAATGGTGGTCAAAATTTAATTTACTCTAGTGATGCAGTTATATATTGTTTCATCATCAGTCATCTTGATATCTTCATACTTTAATCACCAAACTTGTATCTTAGTTTGATTCACCTTTTCATTGACATCATAATTTTTTTGAATTATTACCAAGTTTGTTTTGTGGTTTTGATCCCCTTAGCCTTGAGGAATTGCTTCTCTAAAAGAGAAGAAAAAATGGAATTCTGAACATGACCATTGTTCTCTAACTTCTTCATATCTACTGCTGTCATAGAATTATCTTCACTATAAAGAATAAAACCATTAGTAACAGCCTCCAAAACATCCAGAATAATTGATGAAAAGTATGGCAGGATGTAATATTTATATATATAGTAATTATTCCCATAAAAAGTGGGAATCCTTTTATTGTTTATTGAATGAATGTTGTCCATGTTTATAGTAGAAATCCATATATCAATTCTTTAACCATAGAGAGAGACTTTCTTGAATGAAATCAAATGATAACTAAGTTGAAAAACCTTCAAAGCAGCAAACCCCAAATTTCTTGATCTTCAAATGAAAATATAATGATTTGATACCTAAATCTCCCAAATATATTACATATCACATAATATATATACAAAATTACATAAGAATCATGTACTGAGGGATTTTAAAAATTCTTTACTCAGCAAAAATATCTTACGTATGATCTCAAAAATCTTACATATCCCATGAAATATATTACATATCATGTAATATTCATAAAATATTATGAATTAAAATTTTTTTTGAGGAATTTTACAATTATTTTATCATAGATATAAACTTTCATATGATCTTAAAATATCTTATGTATTCAAAAAAATGTTACACATCAAAGGAATATCTTACACGTCTAAAAATTATCTTACACATATTAAGAATTCTTCTACCTTTGCTGAATTTATGATCTTAATAAATAGATTATGCATTGCCTATAAAAACCTAAAACATGTGAGTACTTTGATGATTTTCTGGATTTATCTCAAATTGACCCTTATGATGAGAGTAGAATGACTCTTATGAATTTAGTACTTTCCAATTTTCTGATCCATATATATTCTCAACTCAAAAAACCTCTAAAATACATACAAACATTTTCCAATCACCTATAAACACTGTAAAACCTTGGAATGAACTTCACCTCACGTAATAAAACTTATTTTATGTGATTTTTAATATGATTTTTGTATTTTCAACAAAATCAAATAGAATAACCATATCCACTTCTTTACTTATCCAAATCATCTTCTTTAAAAAAGTATCACATGCTAGAGGATTCTTTTTTCAAGTCCATATAACAGGAAACTCTCATTATGTCTCAACTATTTCCCCATTGTCACATTCTTCTTCATGGTCTCAAAAATCTCCCAAAAATCTCTTAGTATCAACACTAAATTCCTGCATGTATTTTACTCCAAGGAAAATAGGCTTGAGATATATCCAAATTTGTTGAACTCTTGTCAACCAGTCTCACTATGTTTTGTATCCATGGCCCCACTCATTCTGGAATCCAAAAGTCTTGAAATTATTCCACTAATATTATTTAATACGAGATTTATATGGTACAACTAACTTGAATGATACCAAAAAAACAAACCTCCATCAAAACATTTTCTGTAAGGTCCAGTATCATCAAATTGATGAAATCCTACTAAAATAATCTGTAATAATAGTCGATTGATCAATGAAACTAAGACATGAATTTCTCCTTTAATCCAATTATATTTTAACCAGGTTTTGATATATCCAATGATCCCCCCATCATAGGGAAAATTCTGAAACTCTAGGGACCCTTATTAAGTCACAATACCAAAGACAAAACACAAATTCTTTAACGCCAACCCTTTGAAAATAAACATACTTAGGACTTAGGGTTGTCTCTCTTTCGGCATCGACGTGGTCATAGGTGTAACTATGAAAAACTTCAGGTGAGAAACAAAAAGACCATCACTCTAGACTTTGAGTGTCTCTGGAAGATCCTACCCTCAAACAGAACATTATATGCTCCAAGACACTGCTCTAGTGTTCTAGGTTTAGTATCCTCAAATTTCAGGCCACACTACAAGAAGATCATTCAAAACTCCCACTTATTCTAAACTCTAAACCTCCCAGATCCAGATTTCAAGCATTTCTACTATATTTCAGTATCATCCACACCATATCTCTCCTTAAAAGAAGGTTATGAAACACCATAGGCTTATGCTTGAGGAAACAATACATACACTCTTGTGTCGTATCATTGATTAAGGTATAAAGTACAATAGCCTTGTAAAAAAAGTGGAACTATGTGAGCTTTCAATTTTCATAGTACCTCTCTACTAGGAATAAGAACACCACCTACCGATTCCAAGACCACAATCTGCACAAAATATTTACTTCTTGTATCTGATATTCTAGAAATCCTTAATCAACAAAGAGTTCTCACCCCCTTCTCACACTTTTCCATAACCCGGAGCCCATTCATGAATCCCATTCCAACTAAATACATATTAAAAAACACTTCTCTAGTTGATCAAAAAAATATCTTCTTCTAAATCTTAGGTTCACTATAGAAAATAACCACTCCCCTTAGTTATGGGATTGGCATAATTTCTAGGAATAATCTCTACCAAAATAGAACTTTCAGCCCCAATAGTCCTACTAAAATCTCTCTATCCTCCACAATTCTAAGTGTATAACCATGGTCCAGATAAATTACATCAAATAATTATTCCATATTTTAAGTCAATATACCTTTTTTTGTTATCCTCTTTCCAAGTCATGCACCATATCACTAGGATAACAGCTTCTAAAAAAATTCTTTTTTGTTTTCCTATCATGGTTTCTCGTTTTTCGAAACACCTCACTTTTGGATGAACTCCATCAATAAATCATTTGAAACTAGTATACTCCAAAATCCAAAGCTTCACCATCAATCATCAATTTTGACCTTAACCATTTGTAACACCATCCTCTGAAAATAATGAAGTCTTACTAAATTTGAAAAGTGTAAGGGGTCAGGACTTGTTGCAACCTAGATTTTATTTGTTATATTTGTTGAAAATAGTCATTGTATGTCTTGAAGTGTTTTTGATAATATCTTCATGATGTATTGAAGTATGATAGTAGTTTAGGGATGTGTTGAAACATTATTAACCATAGGTAGTTGGACTGGTTGACAAATACAATGGAGTTATTGAATTTAAAGGGATAAAATTTGGCTATAAATGTTTTGGAAGGATAGATAGTGAAGGAAGACACATCTTGATATTACTTTATATCAAGGCCATGACATATGGAATAAAATGTGGAGGGATTGTGTTATGACATATTAATTTACAATCCCTCCACATTTTATTCTTGTGTGGGTGTTAGTATTATCTTCCAAAATGTTTCATGACCTTTATGATCTTAGAATAAAATGTGGAGGGATCTACTCTTAGGACATTATCCATAAAACTATGATAAGTAAAAATGTTCCCATTTTCAAGAATAAAGTCCTAGTTTTTGGGGATTCACATTCATTACAGGTCATACCCAAATGCACTACACACTATAGACTGTAAGAAAATCCCCCATCTAACTCTGTTCCATTATAGTGTTTGTGTTTCCCCTATACCATGTAGATTCCCATGATGAAAACTCATTGAAATGCAACCTTATATTTATCTTCTATATGTTCCAAATTTGTTCAAATCCAATCATGTATTGGTACTAGTCGTATGAATTTATACAAGATAACACATGTATTTTCTGCATGAATCTATTCTACAAAACCGATCTTAAACTGCATGACATGTTGCCCATACCCCATGACCGAAGTAGTCATTTTAGTATTATTGTTTTATTATTTGTTTTTATTTATTTTATGTCTGAAATGATTAGAATTCATGGTATTGTGGTGTCTTGGACATATTATCAAAATTAATTTGTGTTAATGATGGATCCAGATGAGTTCTATGGGATATCCTCTCAGATAGGCTCCTCATTGAATCCATCACCAGTGAAGCATCACATGACTGGACAACACAGTCCTAGAAGATGTTACTTAGCCATAAGAATACAGTGTTTTTGTGGTGCTTGTAGAGAAGGTTGACTTGCTATTTGATGATATCATTAGCCTGTAGGAAGGAGTCCTTGTAAAAGTTCATCACAAGGCTGGGTTCCTTGGCTACTGCAGATGCAGTAGTGAGAGACAGTGTAGCCAAGAAGAGAGATTTTTGATTGATCTCTTAATCCAGTACATACTGAAATTTGTTTTTTTTGTATGTTGATTCGTTGTAAGAACTAAATTCTGGAAATTATATTAGTGAATTTTTCTGATGAAATTGTGGCACCATTATTATTTGTAAGGTATTTGCGGTTACAGGGGGCGAGGGCAGGGGAGGTGTGCAGGAGCAGGGGGTGGGGGTGCTGGTACAGGGTGGGGGAGATGTCGGTGGGGGGAGGGGGGAGTTAGTAGTGTCCTCCCAACAGCCAGCACAGTTCGTGCTGGTTTTTTTTATGCAGTGGAAAGGCCTATAGCCATGGTTTTAAACCGTGGATAAAGCCCTATAGCCACGGTTCTATGAATTGTGGCCTTTATTGGCATGGCTATAGGGCTATAGCGACGGTTTGAAAACCATGGCTATAGGGCTATAGCGACTGT
The DNA here is from genome assembly GCA_963277665.1 of Viscum album. Lineage (NCBI taxonomy): Eukaryota > Viridiplantae > Streptophyta > Magnoliopsida > Santalales > Viscaceae > Viscum > Viscum album. Next base: position 983,585,073 of record OY728126.1, read on the forward strand.
TAGAGCTGTGGCTTTAGGGATATAGCCACAGTTTGAACCATGGCTATAGGGATATAGCCACAGTTTCAAATCATGGCTATATTCTCCGACCTATAGCCGGGTCAATACCAGCCACAGTTCATGAAATCGTGGTTATAACCTATAGCAACGGTTTTTGGGCCTATATCCATGGTTTAGAACCGTGGCTATAGCCTAAATTTATAGTAGTGGAAGAATAATTTAGTCATAGGATTGTTAAAAAATGTAATCGTATAACATTTTCAACATGTTTAAATAGAAACAGGTTCATTGATTATGTTAAGGACATTAAATTAGGCCATTTTATAAACTTATGGACATGAATTTAGGTATAAACATAACCTTATGTATGTGAAATTAGGTCAATAGAAAAACTTATGGACATCATATCAGGTCCATTCATTACCTTATGGACATGAAACTAGGTCCTCACATAATATTGTGAACATGAAATCAGGTTCATGCATAAAATAATTATTTCATGAGTTACCCATAATTTCCCAATGTGTTGGAGGGAGACATATTTCCCACCATTAACATAATCCATACATTTGTGTTCCATAATATAATAAAACATTCATCATGTCATAACCCATGAAAAATGAAATGTATTTCATAAATATTTTATTATATAAAAATCGGTGGAAAAGAAATGGGTATCATCAACATGACCCTTGGAAAGGAAATAGGTTCCATAAATATATTTTCATCATAATAATAAACCATCTAGATAAAGGATAAGGATTGTATCATTATATCATGTCCCCAATAAATCTTAAGTAACATTAAAGAATATCATCTTATATGGAAAATGATTTTAAAATATCACCAGAAAAATTTCTTATGGAAAATAACATTGTTTAATTTGAAATCACACATTTAAAATATAAAAAACTTCCTAAAAATTAATGAAATACATTTAATTTTAAAATAAACATGGAAAATTATAAAGGAATATTTAATTCATTGATTGTTCATGATGGTGGGAAATATCATTTAGGCTATCCAATCTTAAAAAAATATTCCTTCCACATTTTTTAAGAAAAATAAAATGTATATAGTCTGTAAAATGATTAGAATATTATCTTTAAAACATTTTATATAAATACAATCATGTTTAAAAATAACTTTCAATAATCATAATAAAAAATTATTAAAAACATTTTTAAAAGGAATGGATTTTGAAACAAAGGATTTTTGACTAATGAGAGAAATAATTTAAATTCTTTTTTAAAAACATTATTTTTGTCTCTCAAGTATGTAAAGAGGTAAAAAAGAAAGTGAAATATTTATTTTAAATAAATAACCATTGGAGAAGAAAAATCATGTTTTTATTGAGAGATAAAACATAATATTTCATTGTCAAAACTATAATCATTAATAATACCAATAAATTAAAATATTATAACATCAAACCCTTACCACTATTTGTAACTTTTTAATCATAATACCTATGAAATAAAGAACCTTATAAAGATATGAAAATACCAATAATTATCAATAGAAGATACAAAAAATAAATTTTTGGGAACTATATACACCACAAAAAATAAATAACTTGTGAATATGTAATGTGTCTCAAAGATATAAATGTTAGAATAAAATCCTTTACCACTTTTGAAATTTTTTAACCTTGAGCCCCATTAAATAAAAACATCAACTAAAACATTAAATATCATGAAATGAAAAATTTTAATGATATAAAATGTCTAATGATAGGTATATACACTACAAAAAAGATCTAAGTGGTGAATATGGAATTTTTATCACAAAAATAAAAGAGAGACTAGAAATCCCTACCTCAAGTATCAACTTTCTTCATATATGTCTGAACCAACTTTTCTTCAAACAACCTCCTTAGGTTTGAAAAAAAAGACTTGTTATGAGGGATTAGTAATCAAACTAATCCCTCTAGTACATGGGTAAGGAATCGAGGAAGAGATTTTTTATGGAATTAGATGAACCAAAAGGCTCTAGAATTGTTATGGGGAGAGGATAGGATATGTACTTTTTATAAGTAGGGAAAGGAATCCACATGGAAGCTACTTAGAAATTTCAAAAAGGAATCCTAAATGATAATGTCATAACTAGGAAAAATGATTTAAAAAGAAAATATCTTCGAATTTAGGATATGATAAGTTCAAAATATGTCCATAAAATATAATTAAAACAAGTTTTATTGGAAAACATACCTATATATTTTTATTTTGAACCTCATTAAACCTGTTTTAACATTAACTCTGGTAATTAATTTTTTTTTCTATTCTTTATAACCAAAAATTAATTTGACTGTATTGTATAATATTAATTATTTTAAGCCCAAATATTGAATCCATTTCTTCAAATTCAATTGACATAAGTGTTATAATTTTATTTAAAATTAACCCCACATACGTGATGAAAAAAGGTTTTCCAAATATAAAGTTCTCATAAGCGTAAAAAGTACTAATATCAAAATTTAATTTAAAATTGATTATAATGAACTAAATTGGATTAATTTTTACATAAATTATCGAATTTATTTTGATAAAACATTTTAAAACAAAATTTTACTTTGTAAATGATATAAATGAAAAGGTTTATTTCAATAAAATCCATTATTTTTCAATATTCATTAAAAATTAATCTTTTTAGAAAAAACCTAAAAATTCACCCTAAGTTAATTTGGACATGTTGATTCCAAAAATTACATTAATTTTTTAAAATATATTTTATTCAAGTGTAAAAAATTATTTTTATTAATTTTTTTAGAAAAATAAATAAAAACATATTTTGAGAAAAATGCATTTTGAAGAAAATAATGACATTATTAAAAATTAAGTGTATTTTTTAAATATATTATCTTGATAGAAAACCATTATAAATAATTTCCAAAAAAAAATATTCCAATCCATACCAAAAAATTTATGGATATGTTATAATTATTATGATTAAATAATAATATTAATAGTATTTCATGGTTAGTAAAAACTCAGTGTTTTTTGTAACAAAATTTATTAAATAAAATAAATTTATTTGGAAAAAATATTTCATAAAATCAAAAGGTATTACATTATATCCCCTTAAAATTAAATTTTACCTTGAAATTACACTAATCAATAAAAAAATTGGGGATAAATCTTCCTAATCACATCCTTATATTACCATATAGCTTCCTCAAATTGTTGGTTTCTCCATAAAACATTGATTGGGTGAGTGGTATTGTTTGGTACCTATTTATATTTGTGTTCAATAATATACATTGTTTTTTATTCATAAAGATTAATTTTTTCCAGTGGTAAAACCTATGAGTTCAGTATATGTGAAGGGTTAGGTATGTACTTCCTCAGGAGGGATATATTGAACACATTATGAACTTGTGAGAGGTTTGATAAAAGTGATATGAGATAAGATATCATCCTAATATGATCCAGATTCTAAAAAATACCAATATATATCTAGGGATTATATTCCCCTTCCTTATAAACATCATTACATTATTTTAATGGGATATTAAAAGGATTTTCATAACATCTACATTAAAATCCAGATATCACTAATGATTGTTAGCATAACTTTTCTATTGATTGTGAACTTTCATGAGGTGTTGTTGAGTGGATTTAACATTCTATTCCCTTTATTAAGCTAGACTAGGTCCCAATTACTTTATTTATATAAATTTATGCTAGAAAATTGTTTTTATAACCTTCTTTATATATAGGGATTCATAAGAATCCATTTGAATTCTCGAGTGAAAGATATCATTTTAATAATATTATACTAAAGGAAGGTATCAATCCCAACCACCCTTGAAATTCATAGAGAAAGATCTCATCATGACTTAAATAGTTTTAATGGTCCTCCTTATCTGAACATATATCTGAGGGTGATAAACTATAATTAAATTCAACTCTATATACAGAGCATGATGATTACTTTTCAAGAATATTGAGGTAAGAATTGAATCCAAATAAGATACGATTGAGATTGGTACTCTACACAACCATACCACTTACTTAATGTATAACCATGTAAGATGGTCAAGAGATAAAATATTTTCTAATGGAATTGAATTGGGATGAATTCATAAAGTGATCAACTATAACCCATATAGAATGGATTCCTTTAGATGTTTTGGGGAGACTAATGATAAAATATTATGATGATGTTTTCCCATTTCCATTCTAGTATGAATAATGTTTGAACATTTATATAATTTTGTCTCTCATACTTAACTTTATAACATTCCAAGAATTTTTATATAGTCATAGGTTTATTCTAAATATCAAATTTTATTTCTTAATTCTATAATCTATGCAGATAGAGATAATCAATTCTTAGAATTATGTCAAATTTCACTAAAGGATGAACAATGAGATCTCCATTGGGAAAAATCATAAAAAATTCAACATAAAATTATCAACTCCAGGGTGGAGGATAAGTGTACCCTAATTATCATGATTCAATTAAACTATTGTGATTTCATAAGTTTCACTTTGTCCATTTTATTTTTAGGTTTATGTGGCTAACTATCCTTATTTTCCCTTTGATTAGTGAATTGATTCACATAATTCCCAAATTCCAATAATTTGAATCACCAAAGCATGGGGGGTGAATTTTATTGATCTATCCCTTTATAAATTTCATTTATTTTCCTCTTGTCATAACTTATGAATTCTTTAACTTTGTAGACATTCTCCCCGAACTTGAAACATCTTATTTTTCCATTCAAGTATTCACCAGTGTGATCCTTCCCAAATTTTTATAGGAAGGAGGATGAATTTTTTTCCATCCATGTGTCATATCATTTGATATTACATGAAACCCCATATTACTTTTATTACCACCATATATATGAGAAATTATAGCTTCCATTTAAACTTTGAGTTCACATTTAAGGATTTTATCATTGATTCTAAATCCCCTTATGTCTAACACCCTTAGAGACATTGTTTTAAGAAACTAAATATTCAACTAACTTTACTTTTAGGATGGGTGATAATACCAGAATAGTACCTCAAATGTATTGTAAAATATTCCTCATATATACCAATCCTTAAACTTAAGATCATGGAATTACTTATCCATTTTTTGTGAATAATATAAGTAATGCAATTATTTAAAAATAATCTGTTAACATAATCCCACTCCATTGAGTCAATTTCATCCCATTTCCTTATATTATTAATAATATTACACCATTTATTTTCTTCATATTCTAAACAATAAATGGAAAAATAACTTTTACATAATCGAAAAACATAGAATGAAATATATATTTTCAGAGGTACTAATCCTCTTCATAGAAACTAGTGGACCTGTAGACCCATTATAATAAGGTGGATGTTTCCTCATGAAGGATCTAATAGAATGTTTATCCCTCCTTTGATTGTTTAAAATCTTATCTTGATTCATTGATTGATAATGTTATATGATAATAGAAATAAGATTTTGCAACACAACTCCTATAGAATTTGGTTTTTTAGGTGTAAAATCATGTCCTTATTTATCACATTTAATATTAACATGATTCCTCAGGTTCTATCGATTGAATGAAACCAAAAATCATAGTGTGATAAAAAATGATCATAGTGTGAAACCATATAATCATTAAAAATAATATATATATTTTCTAAATCATGAAACCCTATTTTCAATCCAGGATACTTATGTTTTAACCTATTTCATCCATAGTTACCATCTATTCAAATTCTTCATAATTTTTCATAATGAATATGTGTATCAATATAATAATATCCCCAATGTGTCTTAAACCAAGTGTGAAACAAGACCCATTTTCATACAACAATAGAAGATAGAGTCAAGTCTAATGTTCCCTTTTTTGAGTTATCACCTCTAGGTATAAATATTATAGAGCCACATCTACTTGTAGTATCTAGACATAGATTTATTTCTAGTAAAATCAAATAATATATTCCTCACCAAAAATTTAGGATGATACCCTATACTTTGATTTATCCCTATGGGGTTTACCAAATGAATCTATCTATAATATAAAAAGATACACAATATTATTATTTCATGAATTGTCTTCAACATACCCCCCAATTATATCCCCATTCAGTACTCTTTATAAACATAACCTACATAAAAAATTTATTCATGTCCAGGGGAAAGGAAACATAATAAACGGTGTTTTGAGACACTCGGTAAGGGCATGAAAGAGAGATATAAATAATAACATAAACATAATATGATCATTAGGGTCTGAAAAAATGATATTAACATTTGAAAACCATACAATGCATAAAATAGATAACAATCCTAAAACATTATATAAATCAAAGTAGTTCAGAAAAAATTAATCATAAAGGAAACTGATGAATATAATTAATGAGATCATAACATAAACCTAATAATGTGAAAATTTTCAGGGTAATGAAATTGTGAACATGTGTGAATTGAAATAATTTCACACATTAAGTAAAGGAAATGAAATCAAGAACTCAGATAAACTTATAGACCTTAAACCAAGTCCTTAGATAACGTTGTGGAAATTAAAACATTTTGATACATTACCTTATGAATATGAAATTATTTCCATGAATAATCTCATGTTCTTGAAATTTTAACCTCACATAACCTTCTGGATAGGAAATTTGGTCCAAAGATAACATTATGGAAATAAAAAAAGGTCCTCACATAACATTGAGAACATGAATTTTGGTTCAGACATAACTTAATTTACTCATGAGTTATCCATATCTTCCAAATGCATTAGAGGGATATATGAGTCCCACCTATAACATAATCCTATTTTTTCCCACAAGATCATAAAAAATTCCTTATGTCATAACCCATGAAAAACGAAATGGGTTTCATAAACATTTTTTCATGATATAACTTACTTGAAACAAATGGGTTTTATAAACATAACTCATAGAAAAGAAGAGAGTTTCATAAACAAATTTTCATCATAATCAAAAACCATCCAGAGAAATGATAAGGATGGTATCATTAGATTAAATAACTATTAAATCTTAATTAACATTAAAGGATGACATCTTAGATGGAAAATTATTTTAATAGATCATTTTGAAAATTTATTGATGAAAATACCCTTTTTACTTCAAAATCAACAATTTAAATTATAAAAAATTCCAAAATATTAATTAAAAGAATTTTCACTTAAAATAAAATAGAAAAATTATAAAGGAATCATTAAATAATTGATATCTCTTAATGGTGGTAAATATAGTTCATGTTGAACATGTTAAAACAATTATTCCTTTCACATTTATCTAAGAAAAAGAAAAAATAACCTTGTTAAGAAAATGAACTAAATATTCCTTTTAAATTTTTTTAAAAAATAATTCATGGGTAAAAATTACAATAAAAATAAAGGTAAAACATTATATTAAATAGTTTTAGAAAATGTGGATATGAAAGAAAAAGTATATTTGACCAAAGAGATAAATAAATTTGATTATTCATAAAAAAATTCTTTTTGTATCCATTGATTATAGATTGTGTAAAAAATAAAAAAAATATTATCCAAAAATTAGCCAAAGTAGAATAAAAGTAATGAGTTTATTAATATATATATCATTGGATTTAATTATAGGAAGTAAAATAATAAATATTCTAAATAAAAATGAGATTGTGACATCAAATCCATACTATTTTGATAACTTTTGAATCCTATGACCCATGAAATTGAGAAACTTAGATGGATATGTAAACCCCATTATTTTTATAAGAATCATAAAAATGAAATTTATAGTAATTATATACACAACATAAAATAAACAATTAGTGAATATAGAATGCTTCTAAAAGATATAAAAGTAATAATAAAATCCCTTACCACCAAGGAAAATTTTGAATCATAAGCCCCATTAAATAATAACATTAAACAAAATAATAAATATAATTAAAATAAAGATATTCATGAAATATCATATAAAAGGGGTAGTATACACACTATAAAAATCAAATAAATGGTGAATATGGAAAATTTCACCTAAAAATCAAAGAGATAATAGAAATCCCTTACCTCAAGTCAATATTTTCTTTGTACACATTTTAATATCCTTTTCATCAGGCAACCTCCTCAGGTTTTCCCAAAAAGACTTCATAGGAGGGATTCATAAACCAACTAAGGCCTCTAGGATATGGGGAGGGAATCATGGAAGGTATTGTGTAGGAATTGGATGAAAAATAGGCTTTAGAAGTGTGAATATGAGAGAGAGGAGTTGTCATTTTATAAGTTGGGAAAGGAACCAAGTTGGAAACTACATAGAAATTTCCCAAAAGAATCCAAGACAATAAATTCATTTCTATGAAAAAAGATTCCAAAAAAACATGTATTTGAATTTAGGATAGTACATGGTTTATATATAGACATCCAATAGGATATAGACTTGTTTTATAGGAAAATATACTTTTATGTTTTTAGTTTAACCCCCAGTAAACATGTTTTGACTTTAACATCAGTAATTTATTTATTTGTATTATTTTTACCATTAATTATGATAAATAATTAAGTTAATGTTATTATATAATATTAATTATTATAATTTTAGAAATAAAATTCAATTTTACAAATTTAATTTAGATAAGTGGAATAATTTAATATAAAATTTAACCATAGACATGTTGGAAAATAGTTTTCCAAATAATAAGTTTACATAAGTGTAAAAAAATTATATAAAAAATAAATATTAAATTTATTATAATGACCTAAATTGTATTTATTATAATATAATTGAACTAATATTAATTTTAAAAAATTTAAAAAAATAAACTTTTTAAATAATAAAAATGAAAATTTAGTTTTTAATAAAAACAAGTTTTTTTACTATTCATTTAAAAATTATACATTTTAGAAAAATCCAAAATTCCAATCTAAGATAATTTTGATATGTTTATTTAAAAAAATATTTTCATTTTTTCAAATAAAATTTTCAAATTTGGCATAAATATATTATATTATTTTTTCAAAAAGCAATGAAAATCAATTTTTTGAGAAAAAATTATTTTAGTAACATATAGATACATTTCTAAAATTATGTACTTTTATCAATATATTTTATTTTTCTAAAACTATTATAGTTTAATTTAAAAAAAACATTCATATTCATGCCACCATGTTTTATAGAAATGTTATAATGGTCATGTTATAATATTATTTGTATCTCGTGGTTCGTTAAAACTTGGTGTTGCATATAGTGTAAGATATCAATGAAATTAAATTTATTTGAAAAGAATAATTCATAAAACCATAGGGTGTTCTAGGTTTTCTCTAGACAAACCCAATATGAACTTCAACAAGTGTGGGTTGGGTAAAGTCATTTTTGGGAGAAGTTCAAGCTGAAGGAAATCACTATGAGATGCATGCTTGTGGAACATCCACTAGCGATGAACACCACTTCCTATATTACCCTTGAGATATTTTATGGAAGTTTTAAGGATTTATTAATTCTGTGTTTAAATTATTTAAACATATAATTAAAAATAAAATAACTTCTTATTATCATTATAAAGAATTGATTCATTTTATGTTTACAAATATCCTTTTAAAAATTGTTTTTCCATATCATGAATTTTTATTTTCAAATTTATCTTCATCACCTTATGATTTTTAATTTTATAACATGGAAATAATTTACAAATTCATTATATTATAATTATATTAAGGTGATTTTTTGAGAATTTTTTGGAAATGGTGAATATTTAGTGAATAATATTAATATTGTTTTTATTATATAATGTGTACTTATATTAAAATTAATTTTTACAACCTATAGAAATTAAATAGTCTAAATTTATTCCATATTTTAAATTACCATTATAAATATTTGGTAATAATTCAATATAAATTTTGGGCATAGAAATATGTTACTGTGGTAAAGGTTTTTCATCTTATTAATGGTTATAAGGGTTAAAAGAGGTATAATAGGAAAATTATCACTAACACATGTCTTAAATTGATTATTTGAGAGGGTATAGACATTAAAATACCCTATATTCAAAATTTGAGTAAATTAGATCCCCATTTCCATGAGGAAGAGATTTATTATATTTTAAATATTATAAATCTCTTTTAAATATTATCCACAATATTATGATTCACTTACTTCCTAAATAATTCTCTCTCACACTCATGATATTTTGAAATATATATATTTACCAAGCCCATTCTAAATCAATAAGGTTTCCAATAGAGTAGTAAATTATTATATGAATCTATTTTATCCTCTATTATCATTCATCATTGTATTATTCTTGTATTTCTTATTAAATTTTATTTTTTACTATATAATAATTTATTGTAAATAATTAATCTTTTTGAAAATTTAAATTACCTTTATTATATAGGATTCTCATATTCATTCAGTCATTATAAGTCACTTCCATTTGGATCGATTTTATGACCTATGAAAACAATATTATAATGATTATATCTAAAAGGATATATAAATTTAATTAATATAAATATAATATAATAATTATTAATTTTGGATGTATTTATAATTATATAATGATGGTACTATAATAAAATCATTTCATAGTCACTCTTTTCTAATGAATTCTAGCATGTTCTTATTTTGATTAGTTTAATAGACTATATGAACAATGCTATAAATTTTTATCAGGGATAGTTATGGAATCATAATATATGATTACATGTGATATTAATATATAAAAATAGTTTTAATATTTTTCTAAAATGTTATCATTAAAATTTAAATTAATTATTATTATACAACGTTTATTATGATAAATGTTACTAAAAAACACTTTTTTAATGTTGGATTTATGGATCATAACTTAAAGTTTTATAAAATGAAAATGGTACTTAAAAAACTAGTATGTACTGTCTATTTCAATTACTTTTACCAATCTAGAGATGAAAATATAAGCATAGAGTGAAAATTGGAACTATTGGGCCAAAACAGATGTGGAATGGTTAAAACCACTAATAACCAAAAATTAATATTAACTGAAAAATAAAATTTATGTAATTAATAAATATAAAATATTATTAAAAATTTAAATAAATTTTAATGATGTTTTTTAATATGTTACTAAAGAGTTTATGATTATTATATAGGAAGTTATTTATATTTGACCAAGTAGTAATCCACTATATGTGTTTTCATTAACTCATTTTTTTCTTTGAGTCATAATTTTTTTTCCTTGAATAATATCTTCTAAGATTATTTCAATAATACATTTATATATTATATATTATTTTACCTTTTTATCTTTATAATTTACATTTTCACATATAAATAATCCACTATGATCAATTTTCTCCCTCCAAAAAATAATATATTGTTAAGAATAATCCCAACCCATTTTAATGGAGCCTTCTCTTACATGTCCATATTTTCCTCTTAGTAATTTTATAAATTATTAATTATAAAATAAAATGTGTTTTATCTTATGTTATTTTTATATATCCCTTTAAATTAATTAAATGTAGGATTTATTATCCTTTTAAGGAGGGAATTTTTAATAGTGGTATTTTAAGATAATCACAGAATTTATTTTTCATTTATATATTTTTATATTCCCTTCACATTTATTATATTGATCTATATTTCATTTCAAGGTTTTATTAATGACTATCCATTTTCGAATAACATTTTAAAATTATTATATTTTCCTTTGAAAACATTTTTTTCAAAAGGAACTTGTAATTTAATCTCTTACGACAACATTAAAAATGTTCTGAGATAATTTTTCATTTCAATTATTTTTTCATCTCTATGATATTTTTTATATAGATAAATGTTTTTATCACCCTATAAATTATAATATGAAACATTTTTTTGTCATTGGATTTTAGTTCCATCTTGTTTTCGTGTGGAATAAATATGCATTTATGATGATAGGTGAGGTCCTATATACCACTAAAATAAATTGGTTGTGTAATTATGTCTCATTAGATAGTAAAAGGCATGGAAATGACCATAATTTATCATATTTTTAAAGTGTGGACATAATTGGTTTTGTTCACAAAGCATGGGAATGAATAGGTTTTATAAAAATGTTTTCCTATGATTATGTGTGTGCTATATTTCTAAATATGTGCCTCAATTATAGGTTATACCACATTTCCATGTGATAATATGATATAAATTTATATTTCTATAGTCTATGATCATTTTCATTAATTTTTAGATATGGTATATATTTTATGATTTTATAATGATTCTTTTATTTCAATCCATTATCCATAATTTTCTACCATTTCTTATGATTATCTATTATAATTTATGATTACATTTAAAAAGATATTTCTACTATAATATATGGGTTGTAAAATGTTTATGATCTAACCCATTATAGATCCTTTATTAGTTTAACTGATCTTTTGATCCCACCTCATATTTTGTTTTCCATTCTCTATAAAACATTATGGAAGACTCTATCTAGAAAGAAGTATTATTTAGAGTTAATTATAGGAGATATTTAATTAAAAATGTGAAATAATATATTTATATACCTAATCAAAAAAATAAAATAACCTTTTATTCATTATTATTGTGAAATTTAATGTTTAAATTAACAAAATAATATTTTATTTATATTTTATTTTCTTGTGAATTTTATTTTTTCCCATAGGTTTAGAATGAGGAGCTCCATTGGATTGAAAATGTTTTGGTGTGAGAAAATATTCCTTCTCTAAATATAAATATCTGAACATTCCATGGAATAATGTGTTTTGGAAGTAGTTCTAAAGAAGTTCATTGTGGTTTGATTGAAATAGTATATGAAACAACATAGTAAAAGCTATGGTTAATGAAATGTTAAAAAAACAAAATACAAAAATCCATGGTGAAAGGATATAAATCCCTGGTAAGAAGAGAGTTACTTATTTTGAGAGTGTCCATTTATGTGGCTTAATTTATTACTCAAGGGAAACTCATACTCAATATATTATGTATTCAAGTAAATCAGTGGAAAATATGAGGTCTTGAATTAGGCAAAGAATAAAAAGAAATATGGAGAAGTAAAATAGAAGATAAAGGAAGTTGTTAATTTGAATTTTAATATAAAATAAAAAATTTAACTGATAGATAATCCTTGTGTTATGTAATATGTAATTGAATAAGGATCTTATAGGAATTAGGGAGAGAAAAGAGTGTAGTAGTAAAGTAGTAATATTAGTGAATATTATTCAAAAGATACAAGAATATATGTGTTTGGGTGGTTTACAAATAGGAAAAAATAATCTCATCATTTTAAGTATAATAAAAGAGAAATATCTCACACTAGGATTATGTTAAATCATCATGGATATGTCATGTGGTGAAGAGTTGAAGTTTTACAATTTCTATAAAGTGTATAATTGTTAGAGAATAATGATATTTTTGGGAGACAATTATTATAGTAGAAGGTTAATCTCTACGTTTCATTGAAAATTTCCAAGATAATTTTTGGAAGACAAAGAATTTAAATACTCAAATTATGAGTTCATGGATATTCTATGATTGTTGTATCCACTATGGAAATTCTAGTGAATCGTACAGTCTTGAGTGATTTCGGATAATGCCATGGATTAACTAATAATTTTTAGTAGTTAACCTAGTACATTTAGTGTCATTTATTTGTGTCCTTCCATAGTGTTTCGAGTTAATTTAACACCCAATAATTTTATATGTAGTTCTTTTTAATTAAACTTTAAGTGTTTGATAGCTTGGTTTATGTCCAAGCCCAAGTCTAAATGAACACATGATATAGTATACCATTATAATATAGATATTGGATTTGAGGGTATGAATCAAGTTAAACAAATTAGGAAAAAAAACTTATAAGTGTTTTATATTATTAATATATATATATATATATATATATATATTAATTCATAATAAATAATTAATTAATATTAAGAAAAGTTATTTTATTCTTTAAAAATATGATTTTATAAAAATGGATTTTATATTCTTTTGTGTTTTGATATTATAATTAATTCATTCCACATTTAGAAGTTTTATTTTATAAAAAGTATATATGTATTTTAATTATTATATCAAAATTATCTTATGGATAAATTTTTGGATTTTTCTGAAATGATTAATTTTTTATCGAATAGTAAAAAATACTGATTTTATAGAACATTTTTTTTACATTAAAGTATTAAAAAACAATTTTTTAATTGATAATAATATTGATTTGATTTATTTTTATTTAACATAATCCAATCAATGTCCTTGGAATCCTAATTATATTTAATTTAGGTATAAAAACAATTATGTACATAAAAATGAATTTTTTTGGAGATTAATTTTTTAACACGTTGTCCAAGTTTAGTTTAAAAGTAATTCCAATAAATTTTAGAAATTGAATTTGATAAAATTTATTCCATATTTTTAATTTGAATTTATAATTTTTTTAATGTAGAAACTTTCATTTTTAGTCATAGTGAATAGTGAAAACAGTAAAATTTGTTACAATGGTTAATGTTAAAACAAGTTTATCAGGATAGTTAAACCAATATATAAGTGTAATATTTCCAATTAAACTTTCCAAAATAATATTTTATGGAAATATTTTTATCCTATATCATCATAAATTCAAACCCTTTTTTATTAGGAATAATTTTGATTAAATAAGACATTATTAATTTTTTCTAATTTAATAAATTCCATGTGTTTCCTCTCCCACACTTATATAAGTACCCCCCCCCCCCCACTCCCCTATTATCCACACATTAAGATATTCTTATCTCAGTAAATATCTACCCAAATACTTTCCTAAAATCCCACCTCACATCCTATAGGTATTGGTTTTATCATAATAAAATCCTTTTAAGGCTTAAGGTGTAATCGAAAGAAGGTTTCTCAATGAAGAGGTATAAATATTATTGATCTCTTTGAATTTTATTTCTTCTTACACATTAATTAAACCTATTTTATCCATATAAAATATGAATCTAGTATAATAAATTTACTTATATGTTATTTTTATTATTATATAATATAAAGACCCAAGATTTTCATACATAGATATTACATCATTTTATATGAATATTCATTTCATTATACAAATGCATGCATAAAGGTTGTAAAGGCCTAGTGCCTTTGTAAACTTTGATGAATAAAAAACTGGTACATAAAATATCTACATCATCTCCCACTTATTATTTCATAACTATAACCCCTTCCTCATACACTTTAATTAATACACTTCTGTATGTATTGGGGAAAATAAACATAAGAAAGGGTGAGCTTAGATTCTCAATAAGGGTAAACAATGGAGATATCAATCATATAATAATAATAATATATAATAATATAAACATAAAATTATGTTCTTCATATCAAAGATAATAATATCATGTCATGGGATAAATCATAGAAGTTCATAAATAATCAAAGAACTTGTTTCGAGAGAGAATAACATAAGAAAAAGAATTTTTGGAATACACATAATCATAGAAAAACATTTCCATATTATTTAAGGCTCATTTACACGACCATTATAGTGGAAAAATTCCATTAATGAACTAATTTAACTTCATGTTCTAGTCTTGTATTATTGAACCGAGTTTACTCCTTGTTCTATCCTCTAATACTTAATCAAGTTTACTACATGTTCTAGTCTTGAATATTTTATGTTATATAAATATATACCCAATGCATTATAGGGATATATAGTCCCCACACATCACATAATGAAAATGATACATATGTGTTCCATGAGAAAATAAATCATTCATCATATAAAAACCCATGGAATGAAATGGGTTTCATAAACTTCATTCAATCATAACATAACCCATGAAAAAGAAATGAGTTTCTTAAATATAATCCCATTAAAAAAAATAAACCAATATAGAAATAATAGGGATAATATCCTTGAAAAATATCCATATTAAAGAATAAGTAACATTAAACAATGTTATCAAATATGGAAAATAATTTTGAGATATTACTTGAAAATAATTCCTAAGGGAAATATCCTTTCTACTTTGAATGTATTTTCTTTTTATAAAATTCCACACAATTTTAAAAGAATAAATTTTCTTTAAAAATAAAATTATAATATTTTAAGGAAATATTAAAGTAATTAAGGAATAATTAAAGTTTAAAAATTTGTTATTTACATATAATTAAAAAATATTATTCTCATACTTTTTCAAGATAAGTCAAAAAGCAACTCATAAGGAAGATGACAAAATATTTCTTTAAAATTATTTAATAATAATTCATAAATAGATAAAAATGACTTTAAAAAATTGTACAAGAATATTAAGAATATTTTGGAATACATTTTTAAGAAACATGGACATAAAAGATAAATATACCCCAGTAAATACTTACGTATAAACAATCTAGGATAATAATGTGATTATGAAATTAACCCCTTACATTAGGTTTGATTTTCTTAATACGTATTGAAAATTCTTATATAATGGATTAAGTAATGCTATTAAATATTCCAGAACCATATTCATATTTATGATATCATATATATGATTATATTATTATCCTTTTTTATTTCATTATTACTCTTCTTTAGGTTCTTAACTACTTCATTTTCTTATGCATGTTTTGTCATATAAGTCCTGATTATTTTATGTAGGGTAGAGTTAAATTAAGGTGATATATATCATATTTATTCATTCTATACATTTATATAATCATTCTTGAATAGTGAAAATGGAAAATGATTCATATTGGATCATGGAGATGGTTGGTCGTACATACGCATGAGTGGTTATATCATTCTGATAATAGTAAAAGGGTAAGAGGATAGTATATATTTTTTTATAAAATAAATATATTGTTATAATCAATTTATATATCTATTATTTTCATCATTATACCAATCCAAAAAAATTGGTAATGAAAATTATATTACACCACGACGTGGAGATGGTAGGTCGATCCTACGCACGCATGGTGATTTCGTTTTTTTAAGGATGGGACTGAAGCCTCATTTATTATTTAAAGTAAATACCTCTTTCAAACTGGGAAGAGGGAGACCCATTACATAGCCTAAAGGCCCAAGACCAAGTGGTCTAAATACAAGGCCTGAAAGCCCATTTTTTTGGCCCAAAGGCCCTTAAGTGAATAGTACTATTATAGTACCTAGGATGATATAGTCCCTAATACAATACTTCCACTGCTATAGTACTTGGTACAGTACATCCACTACCACAGTGCTACCGCTTCTATAGTGACCTGCTACAGTGACCTGCAAATTCATCCCTACCCAACCCTTCATTATTTGGAGGATGGGTAAAAAGAGGAATATGGTTTCAATATAATAATTATAAACTCTATTTATATATTTTATACTAGATTTATTACTTTATAATGGAATCAACATATAAAGAGTAAGTAGAAGAATAAACAATCTTAAAGGATTTGATAAAGATGATTACCTCTTCCTTGATGAACCTCCTTTAGATCTCCTGTTAGGGACACTAAGGTTGGAATATTCAGAATAAAAGAACCTATATAATATGTCTATGAAAGTTGATAAGAGAATTGGGTAGGTTTTTGTAGAGCTAGAAGGCTCAATGTGGTGTGAATAAGTGAGGCATGAGGTTCCCTTTTATAGTTGAGGTGAGATGCACTTTTAAAAATTTCTAAAAATATTAATTTATCATAAATTTAATCTCAATTCAAATACCACAGAAAGGTCATGGATTTGAACATAAGATGAAATAATGTTATAATATCAACAGGCAATACATTTTAGATAAGTTTTGGTATTGTTTTAAACCTTATCATTTTGATTAACCGTTAGTTAACTTATTTTAATTTTAATTAAGGTAATAACTTTTTCAATATTAAAGGGTTTTAATTTTTACTTATGTGATGTAAATTATACTATATATGAACAATTAATAATATATTATACAATATTACTTATATTTTTTATATTATTTAAATATGTTTTATGATTTTTAAATAATTTAAAAAAATATTATTTTGATAAAATATCATTAGTGTTGATTTTGATACTATTCATTATTTAGAATTTTAAAAATATCAAGATAACCATTTAACTTAGAAACAAATATTTTATTACATCCCCAAGAGGTTAATTTCATCTATAAAATTCATTTATCACATTAATTATATCAAATTATATTTATTTTAATATTTTTAGTAACATTTATTTGATATTTATATTAATAAAATAATTACTACATCAGTGTTGTGTAATTATTTAATATACATATTTGTTCCTTAAAAATTAAAAATAAAATATCATAATAAAGATAAATATTCTATATTTTATAATACTATTTGTAGTCTAATTTATCTTTGGTGTAACTCTATATTAAAAATAATATATTATTTTAAACATGAATGTAACATCTTAAGGTTTTTATTAAATAAAATATTATAAATACCATATTTTCATCTAAGTGATCCCAAAAGTCAAAAATAAATTTATATAACAAATATATGTTTATTAATTTAAAATTTTAAAATTATATTTGTTTATAACATATCATTTTTCCCAAGTGGAAAAATAAGGTATATTAAAGACAAAGAATGTGTCATTGTTGTGTCTTTCTTTGATTTAAATGTCATATAAGTCATTTTCATAGACAATTGTCCATTAAACAACTTAATTTTGATCATTTGGAGTTAAGGGTCTAATTTTATTCATCTAGTCAAATTATTCCATGTGTTTGGATCATTTTACAGTCTTTATAATTTTATTTTTAACCTAAATCACATAATTTACACTTTATCGTGAAAACAAAATTTACCATGGTTACTACTCATATTTCCTCACAATAAAAGGGGATTATTTACCAAATTTTTAAATTATAAATCAAAATTTGACATCCATTTTTTAAAATTTAAAATATATAATTTCAGAGTTTAATTTAAAATTCAACCAGTAATATGCCATGAAAAATAATTTTTTTGAAAAAAATGCCCTTTTAAAACATAATTTTTTTTATAATAAATTCATGTATAAAATACTTTTAAAAACCATAATTGTATTATTGTAAATCAACATGAACTAATTAAAATTTATAATTAATCAAAAACATAAGTTGGCTTTTTAAATACTTTGAAAGAAAATACAGTTTGTAATAAAAATTATTATTTTCACTATTCTGTATAATGTTTTTAGAAAATAATAATTTTAAGATAATGATGTATTATAAAATTAAATTAATTTTTTCATATTAATTTTCTATGAATTATAAAAATTATTAAATAAAAAAAACTCATTTTTGAAGAAAACATATTTTTATGAAGAATAAAGTGGTTTTTACTAAAAATGGTGTGATCATTTTCTGGGAAATTACAAATATATTCATATTTATTAAGAACATTATATATATTTCATAAATTATTTATTTAAATTTATTCCCACCTATTTAACAACTAGGTTGTTATAGTTATTTTATACTAATAGTCTCTCATGGTTTCATGCAACACAATCTATTAAAGAATTAAAATTATTTAAAGAGAAATATTTCATAAAGATATATGAGTGTTACATGGAACAAAATTTTCATCTCTTTTCCATAAAATTGGAAATTAAAGTGTCACATGTTCATACATGTAGACAACTGCCTCCATGTAAGGATGTTAATCATTTTCCATCACCACATCACATAGATGTTTATAGTGATTTATTTAATGAATATATATGTTATTTAGGATTTCATAATGATTTTTAATGATAAAATTTGATTTTATATTTATTTCTTTATTTTTATTAGAAATTTAATACAATGTTTTTACATACGAATGAAATAAAATCTTTTAGAACGATGAAATTCATTTTTTATCTATTACTTTTATGGATGAATCTGAATATGTTTATAATGAATATTAATTTTTTTATATCCTTATTATCATTATTTATATGATTCCCCCAAGTGAAAATTACAATGATTGAATCTTTCAAACCAAAGCTTTCATCAAAAATGATACAGTTAACACCAAAAAATGAATGTTTTAATAAATAATTATTAATAAACGAGTGTTGAAATGTTAAAAGTTGATCATAAATCATATTAAAATTAATAATATGGTTATACTATATAAGTATAATAATTTTAAATTTATTACACTTGAAGTTATAGTGTTTTTGAAGAATATTGAACATGAGGTATGTGTTTTAAGTTACAATCTCATTTTGACAAGGATTATTTATTCATAAATTTACAGTGATGAAATTATATGATATATCTCTTCAAAATCATATGTATTTTCTTATCCTCTAGTTAATTCATGATATCAATTGAGTTTCTTTCACTTTAATATCTTTATATACTCAAGAGACTGAAAAAATGTTTTTAAGGGGTATGAATTTTTTTACTATTCTGGCAAGAATCTTTTTCTTTTTTTGTGAATATTTTCGTTTAAATTATTTAAAGAATTTTTATATTATTATCCAGTAATTTTTTAATTTTATTTTTAAACATTTTTTAAATTCAATAAAAAAATTCAAATGAGTATTCTTTTTATTTTTCAAATGTGGAACTTTTTACTTTTTAACAAAGATGTTGAAGGAATCATTGTTTAAATGTATTGGGTATGAACAAAATTTCCCACCTTCGTGACTGATCAATGATTTGAATATTATTTTACATGTTTACATGGATCCATTGAATAAATTTTATTTCATTATTATCTTGAAATTTTTATAATTTGATTATTTGATTTCAAAATGAAATGTATAGTTTCCTTAAGAAATGTTCTAATGATTTTAGAAGGAATTATTCATAAATGATAACATCCTTTGATGTTACATATGTTTCAATGGGGATATGATTCTATGATACCATTATTCTTATTTATTATAATGATTTATGGTTATGATGTTGAAATATTTATGAAAACCATTCGCTTTTCCCTGGGTGAATTTATGATGGAATGATAAATGTTTTGATGATCTTGTAGAATACATATTAAGGGATTATGATTATGTGGAAGTTGGTTCCGTTATATCCATTTAATTAATTGGGTAAATATTAATTTTTTATAATATAAAAGGTTACTTGGGAGGTTATCCAAATCCCAAAAAAGACAGTTCATAAGATTTTATCCCAAAATCAAAGATAGGGTATACGAGAGGTTATCCCAACCATTGAGTAGGTACATGGGTGGTTTTCCTGAGACTAACATGTGAATAATGTCTCTGTAGGAATACTTGACATAATATTTGAATGATTATGACTATTCTACACTTTATTCCACTCTTTAATGATATGATCTTATACTAATGTTATACACTCATGGATCATTTTATTTGATGCCTTTTTTATTCTTTTTTTATAAACATCCAAGATTTATTCCATGACTCAATATTAGGATCGATGAATTACAAGGTTTGTTTTTAAATATTATTCCCATGTTCTCAAACCTTTATGATCATGTTATACTTAAATAATTAATTATATATCCCTTGTTTACTATTATTGTACATCTAATCTCTCTATTTAATATTTTTCCTTCTCTAAAGGATATGAAGAAAATTTTAAAGTTTTTGATGTGTCTAAGAAGGGTTCTAGTTGTGAAGAACATAGTGGGATCAGATGTAAATATTTTATTCACCAATTTTTTATGTACCCATGTTTCCAATGACACTAAACCTTTATAGTTATAGTGTGGATCATATTTATATGTTATTAATTTTCATCTAATAAGATATAATATTTATGTATGTGATATTCTGTTCACTTTAGTTGGTATTAGATCAAGATTTATTTATTTTTAGAAACAAGGATGAGAAAAAAAATTAATGAGAACCCTTAAGATAATAATAAGTATAAAAATAAATCTTAAGTTATGGGAAATAAAGGATTATGGTTTTCATAAATAATATAACCCTTTTGGGTACTAGAAAGTGGATACATGTATAAAACAAATGCATGTCAGAGTAATAGATCTAAATGTTGTAGATTGTGTATTAAATAGATCGTTACTAGTTTCTTGATGGGTGGGCCTAATACTAAACACATGTCTAATCACTCCCATAAGATATGCATGAGTTAATTAAAATTCTATTTATGAACCATTATGTTGAATTTGAATAGATGATGATCATGGATGACTTTGGTTAAACCTAAGGTTTCATATATTGAGAAAAAAAACGAGTAATGATTTAGACATCCTATGAATTGTTTTTCATTATTTAAGGTTTCTCAATATGATTATTATGTCTCACACTATTCTTTTTTGTTTTTTATTAATGGATATAACCCAAAGGAACCATGTTAAAATTGAATGTGATATAAAATTCATTGATTTTCTTTCTAATAAACCTAATGTTATGGGAGTTGGAATGAAAAATATCACTGTTATACTTTAAACTTTCTTAATAAATGAATCATACTGAGAATCCAAACAAGAAAAGGAGGGAAAAACATTTTTTGAGTCTTTTATTAGGGAACATTGACCATATTTTATTAGTTACATTAACCCACTAGTTTTGCAGAAAAAGATAAACACCATGGGAAACATATTTTTTATTATCCATTGTTTGAAGAAAAAATATATATATTGTATATTTATCATTTGGAAGTTTAAGCACGTCAATAGTGGAATATCATAAATAACTTTAGGAAATGTGAAGAAATTGAATCTAGGGAATGGGATAAGTTTAAAAGGTCATTTTTTTAATAAGTAAATTCCTCATATTTTTTATATGAAAATAGATAAGGAATTATTTTTTCTAATAATAATGATAATGAATCCATTAGTATTTTTTGAGGAAAATATTAGAATGATAGTACCATATGCTTCTCATATTATCATTGAACCAGAATGTTAGATTTATTTGTTATTTAGTGGATTAAAATTGAGTCTCCAAAGGTACTTAATGATAAGGTTCATTAATAGATATGAATAAATCATTCAATATGATAACAAGATAGAAATGATGATTGGAGTCATAAACCAATATCAAGGTTTAATTTAAAATAAATTATAAGAAAATAACCATGGATATAAGAAGATGAGTCTTCCATTAGGCTAGAAGGGTAGAAAAAAATATGGATGAATTTTTTAAGGGGGATAATAAATTCTTTATGTGTAGAATGTATGGTAATTTGGAAATTAAATTTCAAAGTGATTTGAATAAGGTTACTAATGATGTTAATGGAAAAATATCTTCATATAATTAACCACCCACTCTAAATTATTTTAAATAAAAGGTGTATTTACATTATTCTAACATGTTCTTTAATCCAATGGTTAATGATGAGGACTAAAAATGTAAAATTATTAAGCCCAAATACAAAGGGAAATATTATTTGATCACCATTGCTGAAGTGGGGTAAGATTAAAATTAGTGAAAGGTACACTTACCATCCACTATAGAACAAATAATATATTATAGGATTATATATTTATTAAATATTTTCTATATGAATAATTTTATAATCATATCATAATTAAAAATCAATGATAAGATATTTAATTAGTAGTGAAATATTCTAATGGTACGATGATTGCATATCTATTACACAATTATTCTCTGGCTGATGTTTATGGGATTGTTCTTTGTGTAAATCTAATTATTATCCCACTAGTTGAATGTTATGTTATTTTAGGAATGGATTGAAAATATTTATATAATTATCATATCAATTATCAAGGAAGGGAAGAATTATTTGATATTCCTAACCAACCTATGATTTTCTATCTGTGTGTGGATACATAAAACTTTAAAAATAAATTACATCCATTTTATTGGTCATTATTCCTATTTAAAAGGGATATTTATCTTATATGGTTGAGGAGAAACTCAAAATCGATGATATATCAATCATACAAGAGTTTTTTGATCCATTTACAAAATAGTTACCTAGTATTTCACTCAATCATGAAGTTAATTGTTCAATAGAGATCATACTTGGTGCTACACCTATTTAAAGGACTCTATATAAAATGAAACTGATTGATTTATAGGAATAGAATAAGAAACTCCAAGAGAATTTTTATAAGGGATTCATTTGTCCAAGTGTGTCACCGTGGGATGTACCTATTCTTTTTGTTAATAATAAATATAGATCAATTTGATTCTGCATTGAATATAGGTAATTTAACTAGATCAATATCAATAATATGTATCCACGTAACTATTTTGGTGATTTGTTCACTTAATTATGACGATATCATCATTTTTTCAAGATTGATATTAGATCTAGATACTGTCAATTTAGGGTAAAAAGAGAATACATATCCATGATATCTTTCTATATGAGGTATGGCCACTATTAATTTTTAGTGAGTCTATTTGGTTTTACTAATTCCTCACTTATCTTCATTGATTTAATAAATAGAGACTTTATATATTACCTTGATCAGTCTATGGTAATCTTTAGATATGATATAATTATATATTCTATGAGAAGGGAAAATTTTAATATCACTTGAGGATTGTAAAGATGACCCTACAGAAGGATAATATGTATGAAAATTTTACTAAGTGTGATTTTGGATATAATAAGATTCATTTTTTCGGTTATATAATCTCATGGGAGGGTATATCGGTGGATCTATAAATGGTGAAAGTTATTAATCATTAACATATAATGACCATGATGACTCATATATATAGTTTTATTAGTTAGGGTGGATATCATTAAAACTTAGTGAAGAATTTATCACCACTATCTAATCCACTCAACAAGATAAATTGTAAGTGTAACATGTTCCTTTAGATAGATGAATGTGAAGAAAATTTCATGGAATAAAAAAATGATGTTTAGGACAGCTTTACTAATACTAACCTATAGTGGATAAGGGTTTTAGATATATATTTATTAATAGAATAATAGTATGTGATTTGTTCTTATATAGAATGATATGGTGAAATGTTATACCTTAAAAAAATTTAAACTTCACAGGAAAAATGACATGATTCATGACCAAGAGTTAGCGATGACAATCATTTCATTAAAGATATGGAGGAATTATCATTAATAATAAAGTTAATACATATACACTGGTCCTAAAATTTCAAAGTATATATTCAAATAGAAAGAGATAATAATGAAATAGTGAAGATGGTTGTATTTTATTAAGGATTACGAATGCTCAATACATTACAACCTAGGAAAGACAGCAAGGAAGCTGAGTGTTCAACCATATATTCTTATGAATAATAGAGTGGTGCAGAATAAAGATAAAACACTAAAAAAGAAGGTGAGAAATTTTCCAAAGTTTATACTAGATTATGATGGACTTATAAGGTCCAATAACTAAGTGTAATTATTTATTTCTTTTTTGTGTAAGACATCAGAATATTTATAGGAATAATTTTAGAGCCTGGAGTTGTGATGATGTGAGATTCCAAGGGAAGAAGAACTTGATATTGATATTATTAAATTTTTAAATATAAAAAAATATTATTTGAAAAGTTTTCCTAAAAAAGTGAAGTAAATCCAAAAATAGATTCTTGGATCAGAAATAAAAGACAACAATTTTTCTACAATATAGGTTTTAACTTAGGCGCAATATAAAGTTGGTCGGTGTCAAACGTTCAGTTGATGGCGACCATTAGTGAGTAAATTAAGTCAATTAATTAATTTATTGAAATAATTAATTTAATGAGTAAACATAATTATCTTCCCCTATTTATGTGTTTCTGTGTAAAATCTCTAAGGTTAGCCCCAAAACCCTAGGGCAGTAGATAGGAGTAGGAGAGCGTTGGTGTTGTAAGATCAAGAATGATGATCAATGAAAAACTGATCGAGGATAACTGTAACACCCCATATAAATAAAGAATATGACATTTTCATATTTATCCATAGTTGTTAATAAAATATTAATATGACTGTAAATGGGACTCTATGCTCGATAGCGTACCCAACATGCAACAACGAGTTTCTTGTGAATCTTACGTTGCACTCTAATAATAAAATAATATTATTTTAAATGGTAGTTAACATGTAGCCGTTGTATTGGCGGGAATGGATAGAAATAACTAAAATATGATTATATATGTTTTTAAATGTTTTTACATTTATTCAATAAAGTATAGAGGCTTAAAATACGGAAAGAATTCAATTTTAGGCGTATATGCCCTAGTTTTCACTAAAGGTTCACTTATCGCCTTTTGATGGTGAACCGTCATTAAATATAGTTTTGTTCACTCTTAAACATTCTTTTGGGCCAAATAAAACTCTTATTAAGAATCGGGACATCAAAATTTACTTTGTGTAAATTTTTGGTATCTTTCCGATAAAGTTCATTTTTTTAATGAATAGTGTAAAATGTTGTATTTTAATTCAAAACCTCTTTTTTATCTAATTTGTTTATACGATTAGATTATATTTTGAATTGGTTTTAAAGATAAATTAGAATATATTTTTACCATTAAATCCAATAGTGGTCGTTGGAATTAATTTCACTTTGAAATCAGACTTAAACCAGTATCAATCTTTTGATACTTATTGTTTCATAAAAACACGCTATTTGCTCTGACAGCGGGAATTAATTATTAAATTAATTAATGTGACTTATATTATTTTAATTTTGTAAAATAGACTTCATTTTTGAATTCGGAATATCAAATATATCTTAGGGTGAATTTTTGGGATTTTTCTGAAAAACATCAATTTTTGATGAATAGTGACACCACTAAGTGGTACTTATAAAAACTGATTTTTCCGTTTAAATGAAATTTTGCCATCTTTGCGTTTTGAATTTCAAAAATCCGACATACATGGTTTTCATTAAGAAGTAAAATGTGGTTCAATGGGATAAAAATAATTTTTTGGTGAATAGTAACTTATTAAGTTTTTAATCGCGATTAGAGGTAATTAGTGTAGTTTAAGGTAAAAATAATGTTTTAATAATATGAAATAAACTTGACACATGTCCTAACCTTATTGGATGTGTGATGGCCGACCAAGACAATCCATGGGTCAACTTGGGGACCCCATGGAGCTACTTTGGTTGGGAAATGACATAAATAACTTTTTATTTAATGTAAAAGTAAAAATGACACAAACATGATATGTTTTACTAAAACAATTTTTAAGTGGGGTTATACAAATCAGATTTTTTATTATAAATATTCATTGGAAATATAAAACGATTTCCTATATCATAGTAATTTTTTTATAATTTTTATACATTATATAAATTAAAATATTTATGACATCATAATGATGCAGCGATGACATCATTATCTGACGATTTAAATAAAATGAGAAGATAATGTAAACTCTATGACCTAAACATGTCCAAAACTTATTGGATGGGTTGCTTTAGAACCCTTATCACCTTATCCACGAATTATATCAATTTGGGACCTTTTAAAACAGAAACACATTTTCAAATAAAGTAATATTTCTTACTTTCCAAAAGTGCCCCTCCTCTCCTCTTATAAAGGCCCCCACCTCTACCTCCTTACCCACACTCCCAAAGCCTTTGGATCGGCCAACACCTGCCCATTTTGTCTCTCCACTTCCCTCTATTACTCCTTGAAGCCTCACTTTGGGCAGAAGTCTTCCCAAGGAAGCCTTTTAGCTCAAACCAAAGGGAGTTACCCGATTTTAAGGTAATGTCTTCTTTTGAGTCCTTTTGTTTTATTTTTCTTCTCCAACCCCCTAAAAACTTTTTATTCATTTCTTTTGTAACAACTCCAGTATCATAAATATACTAGGATGTTGTTATAAGAAGGATTCGAGCTACACTTTCACACACCTACATCTAATGGTTAAAGAACATACTGTTTCCGTGGATGGCGAATTTCGGCCTCCCGAAACGATGATTGTTCAACATTCTTTTAACACCTTAAAAGGTGGCCATTAAGATGACACTATATTTATATATGATATATAATATGTTTATGTTTTACTTAAGCTTCTGTATTTTTCATTTATTTCATACCTTTATGGTTTCCATTATGGGTAAATGTGATATCTTCATTTAAGGAAGCGCGGACTATCGCCCCCTCAAAGTGATTTGATTCGTTATTACCATATGTGGTACGTATAAAGGGTATATTTAATGATATTATATATGATACCATACTGGAATTAAAATAATATTATGAATAATTATGTTTTAATTCTATTAAATATGAAATAGAAATGGAAGTAGCGTTCATGCGTACGTACGGCTTACCGTCTCCATGAACGGTACATTTCATTTCTTATCTCAAAATGTTATGTACTATTATAAGTACATATATATAATGGATAAATATGTAATATATTATATATAAATTATAGATATAATTCTGTAATTATAACATATATATATATATATATCTCATTTTGTTTTAATTCCATTAATATGACAAAAAATGAAAGTAGCGTTCATGCGTACGTAGGGCCTACCGTCTCCATGAACGGTGCTTTTTGTTTTTTATCTTAAATGATATGGAATAGTATAAAATGAATATTTACTGGATATATATATGATATTTTAATCATTAATACTATTCTGGAAATTATTTACTTATAACTACATGAGCAATCTTTTTTCAAACAAGTTCATTTTTGACTCAAGTACCAAACATCAGCAAAAACATCTGATATGAACTAACATTATTAAACAATTATTATAAAATTATAATATGTGATATGAACTGAATAATAATCTCTAAAGGAGGTACTTAGGCAATTATTAATTGACCAAAGTTTATTATTCAGGAATATAAAGAAACGAACAAGACAAGTTGGACTTGAGGTAAGGGATCCTACACCTCTCTTTCTTTTTAAGTACACTCTTTTATGTCATTCCTTTTAAGCTCATATTTATTATGATTGTGATGTTATTTTATATTACTCCCACTGTACTTATTATGTTCATATGATGAGAGACCCTATTTCCTCTCATCAATCCATTTTGGAAGTTTTAAGTGGCGTCGTTAGGCTGGCGAGTTTTCGTAAGGGATTTTTCATCTCACTTTTATTCCTGTGAGATTTATGCTACATTTGCCACAATCTCATTTGAGTGGTTTATGTACTGCCCATTATTACACTCCTTTTGTAATATAATTCCATTTATGGGTATTTACATATTCATTTTATGACACTTCTTCAATGGGGTGTACTTTTCGAAAGTTAGCCAAGTCAGTAATGGAACCTTTCACCCTCCTCATTTTAAAAGACTTCATTTGTTATGTCTTTTAATTGACATACTATTATATTGGGATATGTTCTTCTATATCCTGATTGATGTAAATTTTATGTCCAAGTGATTAGATTCCATTTTTATCTCTCATCAACTCATTTTCTGAATTCTTGAAGTGACGCCGTTAGGCTGTCGAATTTTATCAAGGGAACTTTTTAACCCAATTTCGATTTCTTTGGGTTCAACATGTAGTTATTGAATATGTCATCCTTTGAATATATGTGAATGACCTTTTATTGTTTTACACTTATTATCCAATTATATTGGGTGTATTTATATTTGTCACACATAATTTTGAGATTTATTTATCCTTAATTTAAGGATACCTTCCTTATAAGGGATTTCATCACATTTTACATCCCTATTGAGACTTCATTGTTGTTATGCACCAATTCACTCTTATATGGTGTATATACTGTCCTTTGGAATATTATATCATGAATACATTTATTCTCATGATATTATAAAGTTCTGATTAAATTTTATTCCTCAATTGTTGTATTCAAGTGTCCCTAATTTTGGTAAAAACCCTTTGACCAAAATATCGCTTTAAATGTTTTAATAATATCCATGTTTTCAAAATGGTTTTAAGGATTTATTTATATGGATATTAATGGTTTAAAATGTTAAAATCTTCAAGGTGGTATGGGACACTTTGATTCAAAAATATCCTTATTAAATGTTTTAAATGGTTTTGGAAATGGTCTCTTTTTGAACGGATTCATTATTTCATTATACTAAAATGTTATATTGTGATTGAAATGTTAAAATGTTATGTTTCCTTTATGCATGTTTTATGTGATACGTTTATGTTATGGTTCTTGGGCATTGTTATGAAAACGGGTGGTTCCGTGATAAACTAAGGGCGGGTGAGCCCGATATAGATCTCCAATGCATTGGGTAACGTGAAGGAGTGAAACGTTAAGGTTTCTCCAAAGAGATTTAGGGAATATACTGTGATGGGTATTCCAAACGTAACCAAGAGGGTTACTCCCTGCGTAAGAATGTTATGAATGCCTCAAGTTACCTTTATGTCTAATGATTTCTATGATTTATTCATGGTTTGATGAGGTATGTTAAAGTGCCTTTGTTTTATGGGTAAAGTATGATTTCATTATTATGTATTTATGAAATCATGTTTCCTTTCCATATTTTTATAACCCTTACTGAGCTTTTTATGCTCATCCCAAGTTTTTGAAATGTTTTTCACAGGTCAAGGGAAAGGTACATGATGTGATGATAGTGTCAAGGATGTGTCAAGAAAGAATCCATGTTTTATTTTCAATATGTTTCCATTGATGGGAAGAATGAATATTGTCTTTTATGTAACCACTTTGTTTAAATGTGGAATGTAATGCAAGTTTGATGATATAATTCTCTAAAACTCTAAACCTGAAAAGATCCTCAATGTGTAATCTTGTAATAACTCAAGATTAAGTAAGGTTTAAGGATGGGGCCTTATAGTTGGTATCAAAGGTCGGTTTAGATAACTTTATAGGTCAGGGTATTCTTTAAGCATAAGTGACATTACCATAATGGTTAGGATTTCAGAAAGAGTCCTAGTTTTAGATAAAGTGAATGAGTAAGTGTATCTTAGTGTTTACCTTCCTCATTATTACATGATGGTTTTGTTGATATACTCACACTGACATTTCTGCTTTTAGTGAATGGATGGATCTAGTAGGCACCAAAGAGACAACAGGTTTGAAGGAAACTGTGGTGGTTCTCTGATTAAGATACTAGATAAAATGGAGGATTCAATGAGGAAACTCGTGGTTGTTCTAAACCAACTATTAAGGAGTCATGATCAACCACTTGAACCTTGGTATGATCTTTAATGCATCATGTACGAGATGACCAATCGATGTGGAAGTTCAGGTAATAATTATAAAGGTAACCATTAGAGTTTATATGATCCTTACTTTTGAGGTAATTATGGGTTACTATATATTATGATGGAAGTGAAAGGCATGAGATAAAATTGAGGTTAAATTATGTTATGGTTATTTTTGATGATTTTATCCCTTTTTGGGGAATGATTTGAGAATTATATAGTTTTGGAAAAAGGACAACACGTAGACCATGTGACTACCCGTTGCGTCGGACAAAGTTGTGGGAATCAAACCCACAACCAAAGTGCGACTGGTATTTTTCGCCTACCACTGGACTACGTGAAGTCCCTGGTTAGTTTGACCGATTATTTTTAGTTAGATGATTTTATGAGTTAAGAGTAAGTTGATTTTGGGTTATTTATGAAAATGATTAACCTATCATGGAGGATATGTGATTAGGTTAATTACTTTTCAATACGAGACTTTAGAAGCAACTGATGTTGTTTGGAGATAAATGTTACGATTTAACTTGGAAGACTATGTCACTAAATCCTTAAAATATTTGGGTTTCAATCTTATATTGGTTTACTTTGAAGAATTTTATGGACAAATTGTTTATCAGATGGTCCTCGTTGAACTTTGGGTTTTGTTGGACAAATTTTGGAGATTAAGCATAGATTTTCTTTTTAAAGGGTTATCCTTTTCTGGAATATCTGACCTTGTACTAACCTTTTTGTTTTGGTTTTGGTTAAAGCCTAAAGACATGGGATGTATATAGTTCTCTTTTGTGGATTAGGTGATTCTCTAGAAGTTGATTATAGTACTCTTAATGCGAACAAGTCTTCCTAAATACTCGCCTTTTGGAGAAAATATGAGTTTGTGTAAGGAATCTAATAAAAGTTGAAAGTCAACATGATAAGTGATTATGTTTCCTTATGAATAAATTCCTCAATAAAAATTAACTTAAAACAAAAATGTTGTCTATTAACTTTTCCTACTGGGGAATCGAATACCGTTTAACCCATCACAAGTTTGTGATTTTCTTGTGGCTAACTTTCTCCTAAACATGTTTTCTATCACTCTCCATCAGAACATGACCCTATGTTTTCTCCTCCATGTCCATGTTTTCCTACATGGAGTCCTAGTATGGGTTAACTCGGGTGACCTCTGTGCTTATCTTTCTTTATTTTAAAGTGATTGTTTTACCGACTCTTGATCCGATGTGGGACTTTCAAGGATGTTTCCAAGATCAATTTTAAAAATTGCGAGGACGCAATTCCCAAAAGGGGGGAAGGATGTAACACCCCAGGTAAATAAAGAATATGACATTTTCATATTTATCCATAGTTGTGAATAAAATATTAATAGGACTGTAAATGGGACTCTATGCTCGGTAGCATACCCAACACACAACAACAAGTTTCTTGGGAATCTTACGTTGCACTCTAATAATAAAATAATATTATTTTAAATGGTAGTTAACATGTAGTCTTTGTATTGGCGGGAATGGATAGAAATAACTAAAATATGATTATATATGTTTTTAAATTTTTTTACATTTATTCAATAAAGGATAGACGCTTAAAATACGGAAAGAATTCAATTTTAGGCGTATATTCCCTAGTTTTCACTAAAGGTTCACTTATCACCTTTTGATGGTGAACCATCATTTAATATAGTTTTTTTCACTCTTAAACATTATTTTGGACCAAATAAAACTCTTATTAAGAATCGGGACATCAAAATTTACTTTGTGTAAATTTTTGGTATCTTTCCGATAAAGTTCATTTTTTTAATGAATAGTGTAAAATGTTGTATTTTAATTCAAAACCTCTTTTTAATATAATTTATTTATATGCTTAGATTATCTTTTTAATTGGTTTTAAAGTGAAATTATAATATATTTTTACCATTAAATCCAATAGTGGTCGTTGGAATTAATTTCACTTTGAAATCAGACTTAAACCAGTGTCAATCTTTTGATACTTATTATTTCATAAAAACACGCTATTTGCTCTGACAGCGGGAATTAATTATTAAATTAATTAATGTGACTTATATGATTTTAATTTTGTAAAATAGACTTCATTTTTGAATTCAGAATATCAAATATATCTTAGGGTGAATTTTTGGGATTTTTCTAAAAAACATCAATTTTTGATGAATAGTGACACCACTAAGTGGTACTTATAAAAACTGATTTTTCCGTTTAAATGAAATTTTTCCATCTTTGCGTTTTGAATTTAAAAAATCCTACATACATGGTTTTCATTAATAATTAAAATGTGGTTCAATGGGATAAAAATATTTTTTTGGTGAATAGTAACTTATTAAGTTTTTAATCGCGATTAGAGGTAATTAGTGTAGTTTAAGGTAAAAATAATGTTTTAATAATATGAAATGAACTTGAAACATGTCCTAACCTCATTGGATGTGTGATGGCCGACCAAGAAAAGCCATGGGTCAACTTGGGGACCCCATGGAGCCACTTTGGTTGGGAAATGACATAAATAACTTTTTATTTAATGTAAAAGTAAAAATGACACAAACATGATATGTTTTACTAAAACAATTTTTAAGTGGGGTTATACAAGTCATATTTTTTATTATAAATAGTCATTGGAAAGATAAAAATATTTCCTACATCATAGTAATTTTTTTATAATTTTTAGACATTATATAAATTAAATTATTTATGACATCATAATGATGCAGCGATGACATCATTATCTGACGATTTAAATAAAATGAGAAGATAATGTAAACTCTATGACCTACACATGTCCAAAACTTATTGGATGGGTGTATTTCGAACCCTTATCACCTTATCCACGAATTATATCAATTTGGGACCTTTTAAAACCTAAACACATTTTCAAATAAAGTAATATTTCTTACTTTCCAAAAGTGCCCCTCCTCTCCTCTTATAAAAGGCCCCCACCTCTACCTCCTTACCCACACTCCCAAAGCCTTTGGCTCGGCCAATCCCTACCCATTTTGTCTCTCCACTTCCCTCTATTACTCCTTGAAGCCTCACTTTGGGCATAAGTCTTCCCAAGGAATCCTTTTAGCTCAAACCAAAGGGAGTTACCCAATTTTAAGGTAATGTCTTCTTTTCAGTCCTTTTGTTTTATTTTGCTTATCCAACTCCCTAAACACTTTTTATTCATTTCTTTTGTAACAACTCCAGTATCATCAATATAATAGGATGTTTTTATAAGAATTATTTGAGCTAAACTTTCACACACCTACATCTAATGGTTAAAGAACATATTGTTTCCGTGGATGGCGAATTTCGGCCTCCCGAAACAATGATTGTTCAACATTATTTTAACACCTTCAAAGGTGGCCATTAAGATGACACTATATTTATATATGATATATAATATGTTTATGTTTTACTTAAGCTTCTGTATTTTTCATTTATTTCATACCTTTATGGTTTCCATTATGGGTAAATGCGATATCTTCATTTAAGGAAGCGCGGACTACCGCCCCCTCAAAGTGATTTGATTCGTTATTACAATATGTGGTACGTATAAAGGGTATATTTAATGATATTATATATGATACCATAATGGAATTAAAATACTATTATGAATAATTATGTTCTAATTCTATTAAATATGAAATAGAAATGGAAGTAGTGTTCATGCGTACGTACGGCTTACCGTCTCCATGAACGGTACATTTCATTTCTTATCTCAAAATGTTATGTACTATTATAAGTACATATATATAATGGATAAATATGTAATATATTATATCTAAATTATGTATATCATTATGGAATTATAACATATATATATATATATATATCTCATTTTGTTTTAATTCCATTAATATGACAAAAAATGAAAGTAGCGTTCATGCGTACGTACGACCTACCGTCTCCATGAATGGTGCTTTTTGTTTTTTATCTTAAATGATATGGAATAGTATAAACTGAATATTTACTGGATATATATATATATATATGATATTTTAATCATTAATACTATTCTGGAAATTATTTACTTATAACTACATGAGCAATCTTTTTTCAAACAAGTTCATTTTTTGACTCAAGTACCAAACATCAGTAAAAACGTCTGATATGAACTAACATTATTAAAAAATTAGTATAAAATTATAATATGTGATATGAACTGAATAATAATCTATAAAGGAGGTACTTAGGCAATTATTAATTGACCAAAGTTTATTATTCAGGAATATAAAGAAACGAACAAGACAAGTTGGACTTGAGGTAAGGGATCCTACACCTCTCTTTCTTCTTAAATACACTCTTTTATGTCATTACTTTTAAGCTCATATTTCTTATGATTGGGATGTTATTTTATATTACTCCCACTGTAATTATTATTTTCATATGATGAGAGACCCTATTTCCTCTCATCAATCCATTTTGGAAGTTTTAAGTGGCGCCGTTAGGCTGCCGAGTTTTCGTAAGGGATTTTTCATCTCACTTTTATTCCTGTGAGATTTATGCTACATTTTCCACAATCTCATTTGAGTGGTTTATGTACTGCCCATTATTACACTCCTTTTGTAATATAATTCCATTTATGGGTATTTACATATTCATTTTATGACACTTCTTCAATGGGGTGTACTTTTCAAAAGTTAGCCAATTCGGTAATGGAACCTTTCACCCTCCTCATTTTAAAAGACTTCGTTTGTTATGTCTTTTAATTCACATACTATTATGTTGGGATATGTTCTTCTATATACTGAATGATGTAAAGTTTATTTCCAAGTGATGATATTCCCTTTTTATCTCTCATCAACTCATTTTCTGAATTCTTGACGTGACGCCGTTAGGCTGTCGAATTTTATCAAGGGAACTTTTTAACCCAATTTTGATTTCTTTGGGTTCAACATGTAGTTATTGAATATGTCATCCTTTGAATATGTGTGAATTACCTTTTATTGTTTTACACTTAATATCCAATTATATTGGGTGTATTTATATTTGTCACACATAATTTTTAGATTGATTTATCCTTAATTTAAGGATACCTTCCTCATAAGGGATTTCATCACATTTTACATCCATATTGAGACTTCATTGTTGTTATGCACCAATTCACTCTTATATGGTGTATATACTGTCCTTTGGAATATTATATCATGAATCCATTTATTCTCATGATATTATAAAGTTCTGATTAAATGTTATTCCTCAATTATTGTATTCAAGTGTCTCTAATTTTGGTAAAAACCCTTTGACCAAAATATCGCTTTAAATGTTTTAATAATATCCATGTTTTCAAAATGGTTTTAAGGATTTATTTATATGGATATTAATGGTTTAAAATGTTAAAAGCTTCAAGGTGGTATGGGAAACTTTGATTCAAAAATCTCCTTATTAAATGTTTTAAATGGTTTTGGAAATGGTCTCTTTTTGAACGGATTCATTATTTCAATATACTAAAATGTTATATTGTGATTGAAATGTGGAAATGTTATGTTTCCTTTATGAATGTTTTATGTGATACGTTTATGTTATGGTTCTTGGGAATTGTTATGAAAACGGGTTGTTCCGTGATAAACTAAGGGCGGGTGAGCCTGATATAGCTCTCCAATGCATTGGGTAACGCGAAGGAGTGAAACGTTAAGGTTTCTCCGAAGAGATTTAGGGAATATACTGTGATGGGTATTCCAAACGTAACCAAGAGGGTTACTCCCTATGTAAGAATGTTATGAATGCCTCAAGTTACCTTTATGTCTAATGATTTCTATGATTTATTCATGGTTTGATGAGGTATGTTAAAGTGCCTTTGTTTTATGGGTAAAGTATGATTTCAAAGTATGATTTCATTCTTATGTATATATGAACTCATGTTTCCTTTCCATATTTTTATAACCCTTACTGAGCTTTTTATGCTCATCCCAAGTTTTTTAAATGTTTTTCACAGGTCAAGGGAAAGGTACATGATGTGATGATAGTGTCAAGGATGTGTCAAGAAATAATCCATGTTTTATTTTCAATATGTTTCCGTTGATGGGAAGAATGAATAATGTCTTTTATGTAACCACTTTGTTTAAATGTGGAATGTAATGCAAGTTTCATGATCTAATTCTCTAAAACTCTAAACCTGAAAAGATCCTCAATGTGTAATCTTGTAATAACTCAAGATTAAGTAAGGTTTAAGGTTGGGGCCTTATAATAACCGTGAGACGATGCAAAATATAGTGGGATCATCACATTCATTACAATAGAACATGTTATTCACCAATTATCAATCCAATCCTTAGGTATGGAATTTTATTTTTTGTTTTATCCATATTTAATGTTTAATATGAAAAATAATTAATCCATTTACAAATTATTTCACATATCGATCTCTATTAGGTTGTTCAACATTTTATTTCAATTCCTAGATATTTGAATTTTATATTTATTCCATTTTGTTTCAGGATAATTTTATAATCCACCGTTATTAGATCTGGATGATGATGGACAAATAAACATGACATTAATTAAATGACAGCATTGTTTTTTATGAATTTCTTACTCTATTCTTATTATTCTCTTTCGATAATCAGTTGATCGGGGATTCAATGATGTTTGGGAATACCGATCATTCTATTCTTGTTATTTGGAACAAAGGATCAGGGTAAAGAGTTCATATTTTTATTTTTTTGATGGAATGGAGGATTGGTAATGATTAATGTAACATGAATTTGGATTGAGTATTGGTGGTTTTCAAGCTGGACTGCACAGATCTATTTTAGGGATAAATTATTAGTGATTTAGAGCAATGTGTGTCCATAATCTGGCCACCGAGGATGATGATGTCTAACATTGGTGATGATAGAAATATTCCCATGACCTAGGACATGAAGTTTCTATCGATGAATATGGTAAATGGTTTTCTATTAAAGAACATAAGGAATCCATTTTTTGACTGTTTTTGTATGGTGGTGCATGATATTATTATTATTAAAAATAATAAAATATGATATTTAATAATAATAATAATAATAATAATAATAATAATAATAATATTGTTGTAGGTTTGAATAAGAATAATAAGAAGAAGAAAAAATAATATTATTATTTGATTATATTAAGAAAACATAGTTTAAGGTGTGATAGGTGAGGCTCCAGCTCGAGGGATGGGTGAGGGATACCCCTGTGCATAAATTCCTTTCCCAATTTATATCTTTATGTATAATAAAAATAATATAATATACTATATAATAATACTAATTACATTATTAGTAATGATGAAGAGGATGAGTTGGGCGCCAGGAAGGGAGGAACGTGGACCATTAGGCATGGAGATGTGATGGATTTCCAACCATTCTCTTTTTATTTTTGATAATAATATTTAATACAAATATTTTAAGTGTGATAGAAGGGGATGGCTGTATATGAGGCTTTACTGCCTAGATATATACCCCACCCATAACCTTAAGAATCTCCCTCCTATATATTTTATTTAATTAATAATGTAATAATAATAATAAAAGTATAATTATTACTACTACAAATATTATTATTATTATTATTGTTTTTTTATTTTTTTTGTTGTTGTTTTCAATCCCTATTTAAATTATATATTCAGGTTGAGACATCAGATTTATGATTTTTCTATGGCATCATGGCCCTAGAATTAAGATGGTATATTCAAGACCAATGTGGGGTACCTAATTTTGATTATTATCTTGGGCCCATGAAGTGACGTACATACGTGTTATAGAGAAATGCATTTTTTCATTAGGTGTCTAATTTTAGAAAGTAAATAGGCTATCTAGAGTTTTTTTTCACAAGGATCATAATTATGTGACCAATTTGGTTATTTAGTTCCATTTGAAGTAATATATTTATGGAATTACATTTTTTCCTATCTGACTGATGATAATCCTCATGTATTCTTCAAGATTTTGTCCAGACACACTGTGTAATCTGGGAGTACATGAGAATTACCATGGGTACATAGGCATACCCTAGTACTTAGACATGTCCAGGTACCTAGGAATGACCATGAACATAACCAGGTACACGAGTACATCCAACTATATAGAGGAAGTCTCATGTGTCAAAGACATTTCGTATGCCACCTATACATTCTATGTAGTATGAGATAGCTTTAAAGAAATGTCTAGGGAATAATAAATCTAGGAAATTAGTCAAGGTCAAAATTTATATAGACCCCTATACATGTCATTTATTCTATTTAAAAACTATTCCTCTTATATATCCTTAATCTAGAATCAGATTTTGGACCACAAGTAGCCTATCCTAAGTGTCTTTTCACGTATAATGTGTTTGTGGACTTCATCATGGCATATGACATATGATGATAGGTGTTTCAAGTTTGAAACTTTTTTAGGTGATGCTTGATTATGATTGTGATCATGGTAGGATCATCAGATATTTTATTGGGGTTAGTACTCCCCTATAACACTAGGGAATGAGTTCCCCATATTCTTTACATAGGTATAGTAATAACTTACCCATACTATAAATTTTATGGGTCCTCTATATATAGTAGTGGAACCCCCCCCCCATCATCGAGCTCTGGTAGCATGTAGATCCTCCCTGAATGTTTTCCCCCCTTGGCTATGACGTGGAACTGTGAGTTTTGAACCTCTACACTCATATTTTGGTGAGGTTACACATGATATATAGTTTATAAATTTGTCTCTCTCTACTATGGTGACTAGTAGTGAGGTGAGGGTCAGGTCATTACAAAGTTTTATCAAAGGTGTTTCATCTTTAAGATGATGTTTGTAGTTAGAACCATCCTAAGGTTTTTTTTGGTAATGTAGGGTAATGGTGTTAGAGTGTCTTATGTGTAGATTTTATTCCATGGAACATAGTGTTGGTGTTGTAACTAATATATCCATTCACTGAGACTTTGAATACCTTATTGTCAAGTCTTTATAAAGAGACACTGGTTACTGGGAAACATTGGTATATGCATCATATAGGATTGAGTCTCATGACTTGCACTTCTTTAATGAGTCATATCCCATGATATTATCTTTAACCAATGGTATGTATTAAGAAATTTCAAGATGACTCAACAATGATAACCATAATTTTTTCAAGATAGTGTCATGATGATGACCAATGGAGCAATTATGACTCAATTTAGGAACTCATACATGAGGTGTTTCCTCCAAGTGAGCATCGAGTAGCTCTAATACCCATTGAGTAGTGTATAAACCCTCCTCTAGTGGTCTAAGAAGATGATCATCCACTTGTTGAGTAGTCTATGACTCAATAAAGAGAGGAATATGGTACACACAGGATTATAACATTACGTGTGTTTCAATATTAGGTATTGTTGAGGTTATGTGGAGAGATAAAATATAAATATATAGAGGATTGACTCAAGATTGTGGTTCAAGTTTTCTATCTTGTTCGAAACCTAAAAAATTAGGTGTTTATACTAGGTGACTAGTTTAATTTTTGGAGAAGAAGTTTCTTTTGTTGGTACTGACACATTACTAACCATTATTGATTTCACATCATGGGCTCCAAAGTTAGTGATCACCCAGGATTCATGGTGAGTTAGACCCCCTTACGGAGTGGTAGAGGACTAGCACGATCCTTTGGTGTGAATGTACCACTAGTATAGGACCCCTATAGATGGTGGTACTGTTGGTGAGACTTTTCTATAGTGAAATTGGGCATTGGGGAAGCCTTGTGTTTGAGATGTTTTATGTGGCATCAGACACACAAGAAGTAGGAACACATTCCCCACTAAAACAAGTTTTTATAACATGATTTAAAATCATACGTGTGAGTCAGTGACTCCCAATGTTGATCATGTCGATGTGTAGTGGAAGAGATCCTTTTACTATTATGTTTAAGGTCATTTCATTATGGTATGGTGTTAGAGTAGGCTCTAGTTAAGAAGAACATGTGAGAAAGAGATGAGATTTCTTCAAGAAGATGTGTCTTGTGACCCCGAAGTTTTAGGTGATGTCAAGGTATGACATATTTATTCTCTTCTCTAGTTTAAATTTTGGTACATGTTCAAAAGCCACTTACCATTGTACATAGCCCATGTTTGAGACTTGGTGATTCTAGAGGATCATTTTTCTTGACCCTTCTGTTCATAAGACCTTGAATAGGAGGGCCAGTGATCACACATATACTAAAAGTGATACTTGACTCTGGGAGTAGATAAATACCCACACAAAATCATTCTGTACAGGAGGAGAGGCCCTATAATTTTTTCCACTATATGGACTGGTTTTATACCATCTATGATCATTTGAATTATTCTAGTTAGTGTGGTAGTGTTTCCATATTTTAAGACAAAACTTTCTTCCTCCAATGAGGTGTGAACATCAATAGAGAAGGATGGGATCAGTTTTAGGAGGCTATAGCTGGATACACATCAATTAGATTCTATTTCCCTAGGATCAACAAATGTTATAATACCTCTGCATCCTACATCCATGGTGGAGTGTGAGGAATAATTTCCTAATGATAGTGCATCATACCTACAATTGATGTTTTTTGCACCTCATCTTCTTCAATGAGTCTAGGAGGAATCGATTTTGAGATCTTCCATGACTAGATATCCACTGGATGTGTTCTGTATAGTCTTTTGAAGGTGGGGAGCATTTCTTCCTTCTAGGGACAGATTATGACACTAGTTTTGTTGTGAGAGGAGGTGATAAAAAGGATTATTTCCCATAGTAGTATATCTACATGTGTTTGGGATTCACAAAGCTAATTTGGCATCAGATTAGTGTCCAATGATGTTGTATCATGTTGTGGAGTTTAGATATAGGAATCTCACCTACCTATAGTTAGATTCTGAGGTGCCTAGGTGGAATTGTAAATGGGGTAGTGCTTTTTTTTGTTCTTTTGATGATGATACCATGAAAAAAGTGAAATAGGCACAATTTTAATGATCGTAAAATGACTTACCAATTTTTCTCACATCCTAACCATATAAGGGTAAATCTTAATAGAGAGTTTGGGGAAACATATGTTTAGGAGTTGGTATGGCATTATTAAACTCCCAAGATTTTAGCTTCAGGCTATGATTCTCACTTCATGTCATGATTATGGATTAGATACATGAGGCCTTTGAGACTTAGTTGTAGTTAAGAATAATATTATTACCCTATATAAATGGATTGGTAAATCTGTTCATTTAGGTTATGTGAACATCATTCAAGTTGTATGTTAGCCTTGAACCATAGTTGGAAGGATCATTAACCATCAATGGATTTTTAGTATCATAATAGTTACCACCCCACCATCAGTGTAAAAAAGTTTGAGGTCATGTGTGGGAAATCTTGAAGGACACCACTGTATCGGTTGAATCCATTGGGAGGTAGTGATTCTAGGCTTAGAGTTAGTGATAGTTATGGTTTTTAATGGTTCAGTTCATCTAAAGTGTATAAGGATTACCTAGTTATTTATGTGTCTTATGTGTACTGATGAAAAAAAGAGTCTGAAGTTTGATGAGGAGATCATTTTTTCTGAGAGAAATACCCTCATTGAAATTCACAGAGATTTGGACGAGTGGTTGGCTATCTATGAGGTCCTTATTCCCTTTTTCATACTACTACTACATTGGGATATCTAGGTGGTGTACAAATTAGCCCAGTGACTATAGTTGGTCTAGATTAGTGGTGTTTTCTATGCGTCCTAGTTTAGGATACATTTTCATGAATTATTGAATGATGTTGACTAGATTAGTTGAACATCAAGTTGGGTGTTACCTATTTGAGGAGAGATGTGGCTTTGGGAAACCATAAAGAAGACCCTCATTGGGAAAGTGTTTTCCTTTGGTGAACATTTTTTAATAGCATGAGTACCTTCTGAAGATCTTACTAGAGTGGGTCACCTAGTTGAGAGCCTAGTTTTCCCCTTGTGAGTATGATTTCACTTTTCGAGATGAAAATCTATGAAGGTGGGGAGTTTGTAATGACTCGTTTTTGTATTGTAGATCTTTGAAATATTTCTAGGAATATTTTTTTATCTATACATTGAGATTGTGGGAGAATATGAGTCTATGTGAGCCTAGTATTGAAAAAGTGTATTAACTCTTGAACAGTATCTCAAATAAAAAATTTAAGAAAATAATTGTTTTCGGAAGGTGTTGTTTACCCTAGGTGTGACATAATGTTTGTAGGTGCTGGGTGTTTGGTTTGGAGAGACTATTGGTGGGTATGATAAGTGAATTATTTAATTAATTAAATTAATTCATTTAATATTTATACCTAATTTGATCCCTATAATTAAGTGTATCTATGTAAAATACCTTGGGTGAGCTGCATAACCCTAGGATAGTAGAGAGGTGGGGTAGGGAGATGGTGTTGGGATATAAGGAATGGGGATTGATGAGAAATCGATTGAGGATAATTGTGAGAATAATGAAGAATGAAATAGGATAATTACATTCATTACTAGAAGATCTGTTCTTTACTAACGATCAATCCAATCCTAAGGTAGGTCATTTTGATTGTGGTTTTATCCCTGTTTAATGTTTGAGATGAATGTGAAATAATACTATTCCAAATTAATTCACTGATTGATCTCTATTGGTTTGCCCAATGTTTTATTTCTCTT
This sequence comes from Viscum album, assembly GCA_963277665.1. Taxonomy (NCBI): domain Eukaryota; kingdom Viridiplantae; phylum Streptophyta; class Magnoliopsida; order Santalales; family Viscaceae; genus Viscum; species Viscum album. The sequence continues at coordinate 983,628,527 of OY728126.1, forward strand.
CCTAGATCTTGGAATTTGGGATTTTTTCCTAGTTGGTTCTTTCTACTTTAATAATCCTATGTTCATGGATCATGTTGGTGATAAAAAAATAGGATTATTTTGATTTGAACTTTGCATTATGTGTCTTCCTTCATCCGTTCTTAGCATTCTTCATCGGTAATCGATTAACCAATGATTAAACAATATATTTCAATACTAATCATTGTGAATTCCTTATTTGTAATAACATATCAAGTTCATGATTTTAGATTTTGATTTTGGAGACATGATGGAGGCATGGTGGAAATTATGAGAACCTAACTTTGGATTTAGTATTAGTGGTTTGTGAGCCGGATTGAGTGGATCTCTCTGAAGAATCGGTGATTGATCTTTCCGAGAAATGGGTGGCTGGAATCCGACCAATGATGATGATGAATTATATTTTTGGTGAATATTATAGGATTACCATGACTAGTGACATGCAGTTTCTATGGATGGATATTATGGATGGTTTTCTGGTGATGAATAGGTATAATCTGATTTTCAGCCACCTATGGAGGGAGGGGAGTATAATTATTATTTTAAATAATAAGGATGTGTGATATTTAATAATAATAATAATAATAATAATAATAATAATTTTGGAGGTTTTATGAATAATAATAATAATAATATTTTATTACAATAAAATAAATGAAGTATGTGGCATGATGGGTGAGGCTCCATCTTAGGGGATAGGTGAGGGTGACCCCCACAGTTAAATTCGTTCCCCCATTAATCTATTTATATAAAATAATAATAATAATATATACTTTATAATAATATTAATCAAATTATTATTATTGATGAAGAGGAGGATTTGGGTGTTAGGAAGGGAGGGGCACGTGGACCCTTAGGTGTGGAGAGGTGAGGGATTTCTAGCCTACTTCTTTTATTTTTTGATAAAAATATTTAATACAAATATTTTATGAGAGAGAAGGGATGGGGAACATCTAAGGATTTTATTTATGAATATCTCCCCCAACATTAGGACTCTAAATTCTTTGGTATATTTGTATTAAATTGATAAAATAATAATAATAAAAGTATTATTATTATTTTGGTTGTTTTTTTCGATCCATGTTTTGGTTATATCATAATGATAAGATTTCAGATTTAAAATCAGTTTATTGAATTATGAACCAGGTATTGATATGGCCGATTCAAGACTAATGTTGGGTACCTAATTCTGACTCATGGATCAGTCCTACAAAGAGATATACATACGTGTTACAACGAAATGATTTTTTTTCACCAGATGTCTAATTTGGGAAAGAATATAATATATCCCATGTTTTTTCCATGAGGATCACAACAACATAATCCATCTAGCTATTCAGGGTTCTTCTCAGTGACATAATAGTTGAATTATATTTTATATCGTTGAACCGATGATGAGCATTTTACATTCATGTTGCTTTTAGCCACACACTCCATGTACTCTATGAGTATATTGGAACACCAAGGGGTATAAGGGAATGGTCAGATACCCATACATGTCCAGGTACTTAGGAACAACCAGCTACAAAAAAAAGTATATGAGCACAGCCCGAAGTACATGAGCATGACCATCTATACATGGGAAAGCCTAGGGTGGATAAGCCATTCCATGTACCACTTATACATATCATACTGTATGATATGGATTAGAAGACATCCCTAATAGAGAACAAAACCAGGTGAAGAGGCAAGGTCACACACCATTTGGACCCCCATACATGACATGTATTCCCTTCAGAATTTCTTCCTCTCACATATCTTTCATTTGGACTTGGATTTTGGCCCACAAGTAGGCTATCCTAAGTGTTCTTCCATGAAGAACATGATGTTGGACATTGTTGTGTAATACGTGATATTATGTTAGGTGTTCTTAGTATGATTCTTATTTAGATGATACTTGAAGATTATAGTGATTAAGGTAGTATAATCAAAGATTTTCTCAAGTTATTATTTCCATGTTTCACCAGGGAATGGGTTCTCCATATTATTTACATGGTACGTGTTAGAAATCCCACATACTATAGAGGGTGCGGGTCCTCTATCTATAGGAGTGGAACTCCCCCCCCCCCATCTTTGAGCTTCGATGGCATGAAGGTCCTTTATGGGAGTTATGGATCCCTCAGCTATGGATTGTAGTTGTCAAGTTTGGGCCCCTCTACTAATATTCTGGTGTGGTTATGTAGGATTCATAGTTGGGAGTTTTGGATCCCTCGAATATGGTGTGTAATAGCTTATTGAGGGCCCTTACACATGGTTTCTTATATTATTTCACATGAAATAGGGTATCTGAGATGTAACTTTGGAGATTCCAGATGAATCGTAATTCTTAGATGATCTATGGATGTGGATATCCCCATTATCTCTTCATTTGGGATTCTTGTTGATCATATCTAGTTTATTGATGTTCTGGGTTATTTTTTTGGTTTTTGTGTCATATTTTGATTAAATTGCCTATGTTCTCATGATATTACTATTATATCTTGATTTATTGGGATTGGTGATTTTAGGGTGTCCTATTAGGTATGTATATACTCATCCTTACACGGTTTTCATTAACACGTATTGTGTGTTATGAAGAATAAATAAATATTAGCTATGACTATGGTAGGCCTGGTATCAGTGGATCTTAGTAGTATATGGTGACGCTGACCATGTTCTATGGTTAGACTCTAGGATCTTGATTCGATCTCTACCATTCTCTAGTAATTATATTTCTTGTTAGTTCTAGTTTTCCCATATATATCTGGTTGGATGTTTATTTTTCACTTATTTATTTTTATTGTGCTTCTATAAAATTATTTATGTATTTCTTAAAGGTTGTTTCTGTAACACCCCGACCCCAGAAGCCCAAAGATGATGAATTAATTTATTAAATTGGAATTATTATAAGGAATAAAATCCCAAAGGACTGATTAGTTTAGTAGTCTTGAAGAATCTAGATACATACATGTAACTCATAGTACATTGATAAAGGTAACAAAATATAATTTATAACAGAAACTAATAAACTACATCCACGAGAACTTGATAAATGGTATCCTCTTCATAACTTGTTAAAGGTAAATAAATGAAAGGGGTGATCTCAAATGGTCAGTAAGGGTTAAAAATAGTGTAAGAATGAATCAATAATAATTAAATCATAATCACATTGGCATAGTCAATATGGCATGTTGAATAAATGAAAAACACACGTTGTTAATAAACTGAGAATGAAACTGCATCCATATATTTTGTCATAGTAAAAACCTCATAGATAGTAATAACTAAAAATTAATAAATAGAATAGCAATTAATTAGACATCATGTATCTAGAACATGATACTACTATACCATCAAAATGGTTTAAGTTTGTGGGTAGATACTCGTATGATTCTGTTTTGGAGACAAACTTGAAGGGTTTGTCGTCAACTAATTTGTCTCATGAGACCTATCAATGCATAGAGGTTCTATAGTGGGACCCTATAATAACTGTATGTCCAAATAATTCTTTATGCATAAATTTAATACATGTACAATATGTATTTTCAATATCTGTATCGAGTAGAGGATACAAATTCATCAATATTTCCATGGTTAAAACAACATTCCAAATAAACACCATATGTAAAATGGTATACAACTTAAGAAAATAAACATATCCATGAAACCATAATATGGATATTTAATATATTTACAATTTCAAAAGAAAAATTATCCCAAAGTTATAGTTGTTACACCACATAAGAATGATTAGGTTCACAATACCAAGTAAATCACCATGAAATGGAAACCGGAACAAAGTCTCTTACAACATTGTAATCAATCGTGTTAATAATCATGAAGTGAACCACTAAATTTGATGAATATAAATATAATCATGATATTTCATATTAAATGGTATTAAAAATACACCACATAGAATAAATAAGTGGTGAACAATGGAAATCTCACAGAAATAAAAGTGAGATGAGAAACCCCTTACCTTATGACCGAATGTGTTCTTCGATTGATCTTAATAACCTGAATAATCAAATTTATATTCATTAATTAATAATTCCAAAACCTCATATACATTTAATTGATTTATTTAAACCTTATTATATTCATTCATGGTCTTTTTATGGGTTTAAGAGGTTCGATTTTATTGTTTTGGAAGCATTTTCTTCCTTGTGTTTCATGATCAGTTTACGTGTATTCATGAATGGAAGTTCGTTTGAAATTTAGTTAAACATACAGAATTGTTAACATATATTATTAGTGAAATTACAGATATATAAATGATCTTATAATAATTCTGGTTATATACCATGAGTATGACTCATTAGTTAAAATTCAATGATAAGTGCTTGGATTAACTTGGCAGTTTTGTGCACAATGAACTTGTTTTTTATTAATATTTTATATTATGAGTGTGTAAGGATTTACAGAACATCTAATAAGGTAAAATAAATATATTATGTTCTGTTTAAACCATTAAAAAAGTTTCATGACCAGTATTTAAGATGGTAATAGAATTTAAAAACATTTCATCCTAGAATGTGATAAATTAACCCATCTTGGGTGGTATTTTCATTTTTAGTGTAAGAGGAGGGGGACAAGAGACATGATGATGAAATATTCCATTAGAATAATAAAATTATATTTCATTTAAGGTAATATAATTATCATAGAATTTATATGTGGGTAGGTGAGAAGAGAGAAACAAAATAACGGAGCTTGTAAAAGAAGTTGAAAGAAAAAGAGAGAGGTTCACCTCTTGAGTACTCCTCCTTGAGAATCTCCTTAACGCCTTTATTTTTTGTCTTTTGGTGTGACCAGTAGGTATTAGAGATGGGGGAGGTCTTGGGAAGTGTATTTCGTATAAATTAGGCAAGTCTCAAAGCTTGATTGGTGTGAGAGGAAGAGGGGGTGAGCGGTTGTTTATATAGTGGAGGGGAGGATGGTTTTCTTAATATTTTAATCATTAGTTTAATTTTTTTCCCTAAGACAATAAATAGTGATGATTCCATGACAAAAAATAGTAATATTTTCATGTGATTTATAACTAATGGTTTCTTATATCATCAATGATGCAAGTAATAGTATATTTTTCTCATAATGTATTTATACCATAATTACCATATTTTACCATTCACTAAAAATTAAAGTATTTCAGAAAAATCCCAAAAATATACCCTAAGTTTTTTTTGAAATTTAAAATCCAAAAATTAACTCCATTTTTTCAAATACAATTTTCACAATATGATAAATTTTATTTATTAATTAAAATCATCATTTAATCGACAAATACCAACACATAAATATTCATCTTCATTTTTAAGGTGCCTAAATTTTATTTATACTTTCCTGGGTAAGGTTACCATTCATAAGGGTAATATTACCATTCATAATGGTAAGTTACTATTCATAATGTTAAGTTACTATTCATAAGGGTAAGTTACTATTCATTGAAAATTAATTGATTCTATCAGACTCCAAATATCACCCTGATCGCAACCAGGTATGTACATTTTTCAAAATTCAAAGAACAGAAGTGGAAAATTTATGTTTATTGGCTAGGTTATGACTATATCCTATAAATAACCAAGTGTTGTTTCACATAAACTCAATGCTTCATAAAATATAGGTTATCTAATTAATTGAAATTATTTAAGACAAACACACCATAAAATGTTTGGGGTGTTATAGTTTCATTCATGGTTTTACCATACATGTCATAGACTTTATTATATTCTTCTACACTATTGTATAGAAAATTTTGGGTGTGTGAAAATAGGTACATTAGGAAAATTCCTCCCATTTTATTTATTCCTTCTTAACTCATTTCACTAACCCCTATCTTATTAGATATAACCTCAGAGTTTTGATGGCATGACCTTCTACCAGCCAGGTGGGCCCAAATTTTTTGGGATTTTACACCATGTATGTGTCCCATCAATACTAGTCTTGATGAATAAACTATTGGTTGAAGCTCATATTTTATCATTCTATACTCATCCTAGAAGTATGAAGATGTAAGGAGATCTAAAATAGTGTTTAAGTTTGGAAAAATGAATAAAGATGTTGTAGAGTTATTATCTTAGTGCTTGTTATTTCAATAATTTAATTTTTAGAGTCATAAGTCTAAGGGGATGTTACCAAAATCACCCACAACAAAATATAAATGGGAGAACATCACCAAATATTTCCTCATTAGACTCTCTAAAATATATAAGGTAAATAATTAAATTTTGGATGTATTCAATCACCTTATGAAGTCAGCATAATTTATTTCTATAAAATAATATTTATCTCTTGATTAGCTTTCCTCAATATACATTAATAATGTGGTAAGGTTTTATGTCATACCACATTCTATTATATCTAATCGAGTTCATTGATCTACCTCAAAGTTCTTGAGAAGTATTCCATGATCTCTAGATACAGAGTCCTATTTCATTACTAGGTATTATCCATAGATATATGGTCAGTATGAGAGAACCATTCAAACACAATATTATATATTAAGTTCATGTTCTATATTTTTCAATGGTGTTTGGGATCAACACCATCCTCTAGTCGATTTTCCTTACAAAAATATCTTTCACTCGAGCATCTAGATGGATCTTTATAAGGCACTATGTATAAAGAACTGTGGAGCTCCTATATCAAGGAATAAAAATTTATGATAAATGTTATTAGGACTTAATATATAAGATTACGTGACATAGAAGTTTAAATTCATTAAAAATAATATAAAGAAAACTCAAAGTTGAAAAAAGAATTATGAAAACAATCACTGGTATGATACTGAATTCTAATTTAGTGAAAAGGAATTCCTATGAAGAAGTATATACCCGATCCTTCATATGTACTTAATTTTGAGGTTTTACCACTAGAGCATGATATTTCCTATAAAGAAAAATTTCTATAATTCTTGGATCATTGAGATAATTTTTTTTAAAGCTAGACTACTCACTTGGTTAATGTTATCTAGTGGTGTTATAAATATGAAAAAGACACCTGGGAACCTAAGGATGTGATGAAATAGATATATCCTCAATTTTTTATATCATACTGATAAAAAAAATTATAAATTCATTTTAATTGGGGTATAATGTTACACCCCAATATTTTATATGTATTTTCTTTGAAATAAACATGGAGTATTTGATAGTTTTCTTTACATGAAACCTCTAGTATAAGTGAACCCATGATATAGTATACCTTTATAACCTAGAAAATGGATTAGAGAGTATTAAAATTATTAAATAAATTATGAAAAATATGTATATAGGTTTTATATTATGAAAATTTATATATTAATTCACCATAAATAATTACTTAGTTTTTATTTTAGTCATTTTTCTACTTCAAAAATATTTTTTCATAATAAAAGTTTTTTATTGTGTTTTTTACGTATATTATAATTAATTACATCATAATTTAGAAATTTTATTCTATATAAATATATAATTTTTTTATTCAAAACATAAAAACTAGATTAAGGTAAAATTTCGGTATTTTTCCAAAATGATTATTTTTTCTATGAATAGTTAAAAATACCGATTTTATAGAAAAAATATATTTTCCATTATAGTATTTACAATGTGCCATTTTTTAAATGATACTAAAATTTCATTACTTCCTTTTGATTAAAATCAATCCAATAAATTTCATTGAAATCCAAATTATTTACAATTTTTGTTATAAAAACATTTTTATACTTAAAACACTTTTGTCTAGGAAAGTATTTTCTAATAGTATTAAAAGGTTTATTTGAATATTAATTTATGAAACTTACTGAAATTGGATTTAATAAATTTTATTTCTTATTTTAATTAAAATTCTCAAAAAAAAAATTAATGAGTCCACTTTTTTTCATAATCAATAGTAAAAACATTAAAAATACGTTACAATGGTTAAGGTTGAAACAAATTTATCGAGGTGTTTAAACTAAGAGATATGGGTATGATTTCCAATTAAAATTGTAAAAATACTATTTTTTAAAAATATTTTAAACTTATATTATCATATATTCTAATACCTGACCATTTGGAAGTATTTTTATTGAATAAGTAATTATTATATTTTAATCATATAAGAAATTCCAAATGTGTCCTCTCTCCCACTTATAAAAGGACACACATTATACTCTCCTCATATAACTTCAAGAGTATCTAATAATTTCCAATAACAACTTTAATACTTCTCTAACATCTATAAACATTTCATAGAGGTCCTCATTTGATCACAATACCTTCCTTTCAAGGCTTAATGTCTAATCCAAAAGAGGTTTCTCAACGGAGAGGTATAACTCTTATTCAAGAACATTCAATTTTATTTCTTCTAATACCTTATATAAACCTATTGAGTCCCCCATACCATGATAAATATAGTATATTAAATATATATATATATATATTATGATGATTTAAAAACCTTTTTCCACCTCTTTTCCCTCAAATTTACAATGGAAGTGCTACTCATGCTTACGTGTGGACTACCACATCCACTCAATGATATAAATCATTTTCCATCACCACCTCAAATGATTTTTTATAATGATGTTTTTACTCAATATATATGGTATTTAGTATGTAATAATGAGTATATAATGATAAAATATTAATTTTATTTCATTCCTTATTTTCATTAAAAAATGAAAAAACATTCTTGCTTATATTAAAATTATGGTCTCCATAAACCGTGTAATTCCTATTTCTAGGTATACCATTTACAAATTATCATATATATATATAATAAATATTTTTTTTTCATATCATGATTAAAATTATAGTTATGATATAATAATGATCAATTTACAAGGACCAGAACTTCCAAATCAAATATTTCATGAAAAACAAAACAGTTAACACACAAATACGATGATTCTAATAAATAATTATAAATAAGTGGGTGTAGAAATGTTAATAGTGGATAATATATGATATTATAAGTATGAATATGGTTTCTATATAGAGTTATAATAAATATAAATCAATTATATATGAGGTTATAGTTCTTATAAAGTATGTGGAACTTGAGGTTAGGGTTTGACGTTACAATCTCATTTTTTCTAGGATTGCTTACGCTTAAATTTATGATGATGAAATTATATGATATTTATATAAAAAATAATATTTAATTACTTATACTCAATTTATTTCTAGGTATTGAAAATGTTTCTCTCATTTTTCTCTCTTTATGTACTTAAGTGACTAAAATAATGCTTTTAATGAGAATCGACTTTGTTTTACTATTCGATCGAGACTCTTTTACTTCAATGTAAATATTTTATTCAAAATTATTTTATTAAAGTTTTTACTATTATACTATGATGGATCAAATTAATTTTCTCCCATGTTTGGCTTCATATGAAATAGTTTAATTGTAGTATTCAAATCATTTTCCAAATGAGGTACTTTTGATGTTTTTATATAAAATGTGAATGATATTTGTTTTAATATACATGACATGAAAGAAATTTCCCACTGTAATGACCACTCAATGATTGAAATATTCCATTCCATGTTTCCATTATTATTTTTTGGGAAAATATTTTTATTAATATTTAAAATGATTGAGGTTTTAAATAAGTGGTTTCAAAATGAAAAGTGTATTTTCCCTAAGAAATGTTACAATGGTCACTAAAAGGAATTTTTCTTCTATGATAATATTAATTGATGTAACTTATTCTATACTGGGGATATGATTCTATGACACCATCCTTATTTATTCTCTATATGGTTTATAGTTATGATGATGAAATATTGATGAGACGTTTTTCTTTTCCACAAGTTAAGTTATGATGGAGTGATGAATGTTTTCATGATCTTGTGGAATACATATGAATGGATTGTGATTATTAAATAGGCTATATACCTACAATTAATTGGGTAATGATTAATGTTTTATGAAATAAAAGGATATTAAAGCTTATTCAATCCCAAAAAAAGAGGTTATGTAGGAGTTTATCCCAAGAATGAGGAGTGGGTACATGGGAGTTTATCCCAATCCTGAAGAAGGTACATGGGTGGTTATATAAATCCATACTTATGAAGAATGACTTGGTAGGTATCCTGAAAAAAATATTCCTCCTATTATGATTATGCCACACTTTATATCACTCTTTTATGACATGATATTATTCTAATGTTATGATCTCATAGATCATATTCTTTTATTTCATTATGATTAATATCTTATGAACTACCAAGAATTATTATATGACTCAATATTGTGATCGATGAATTAATGGGAATCCTTTTGAAATTTTATGATCATGCTCTCATACCATTAAGATCATTTTATACTTAAATGATCACTGATATCTCTATTTGTTTCCCTTAAGGAGAATATTATCTCACCCTTTATTATGTTTCATATTCCCTAGTATACGAAGATTGGTTTTTAATATGATGTGTCCAAGAAGGGTGTTGGTTGTGAAGAACTAAGCGGGAGATGTTGTAAATATTTTATGTATTTGTTATTTATATTTCCATGTTTCCAAATATAGTCAACATTTGTGGCTATATCATGGATTGTAATGATATGTAATTAATATTAATCTAATTAGAATTAATTTTTATCTATGTAATATTCTAGTCACTTTAGTTAAGTAGTTAAATCACTCACTCAAACAAGTGATGAAGGATTATTTTGTAAGAAATCATAATAGGAAATAATAAAATATATTTTATTGATTCACCACCCTCTTAGTGAACCTATCGTTCATGTGTCCACAATAGTTTTTACTTGTTTATCTCTACATATGGGAGAATATAAGGACTAATATATGTTTTATCTTGGCCCAGATTCCACTAAACTGATGCTTTGAGCTGCTGGGATACAAGGCCTCAATCACTCCTCCCTATATTCTAAAGGCTTCCAAATAGAAGTGAGGGCCTATGGTGTGAGAGTGGGAGAATATCCCCTCATATCAAAGTAAGAATCATTGGAAAATAGCTAAGTATCATAAATAATTAAAATTTAATAGAGTGTGGAAGTAGTAATCAACTGAAATAGAACATAATGTAATAATAAATGAAAAACTATAAAATCCCAAACAATTATGTTATACAATACAACACCGGTCACGCACTAGGATAACCATACAGATACAAAAGTAAAAAATAAAATTAAAATAAAAGTAAAAGTATCTACTACTAACTCTGATCCAAACTATGTACCAGGTCTCCAGACACTATCGAACTGCACCAACCCAATCAGAAGAACTCATGAGCAGCTCTTCTAAAACATAAAACTCTGGGCCTCAACCCTATCCATTATGTAACTCATGTTCAATCAGAAAATAAGACATAAGGTCTATAGGTACACTGAGGTGCACATGAAAGGGTGAGAAATAATCTTAGTAGGCCACCCCAACAAGCAACCTAAAAATGTGCTGTTATAAATGTATGAAAAGAAAAATTCTCATCCTAGCTGAGTCACAACTAAAGATATGTAAAACCAAATGTGGAACCACACATGAACCTCAGGCCCATAATCCCGGTCAACTGGGTAGGTTTCACCATGGATGTCCATATCTATATACATATACATATATAGTACCATTCCTATAAATATATACATAAATATGAATATCCATGTGTATGTGAATCAAACAACATGAAACCACATTAGCATTCTATCCTTGGGTCTATAATCCTGATCTCCTAGATATCTTGTGTAAGGGCATTGAGATGGACGTCATGCCACTCAAGCTATGTAACATCAAGTCAATATTTGGGTCTGTAATCCCAATTTTTATATACCTACTTCATCCAATGTCATAAAAGTCCTTGAGAAAGCTATATCACTATATGGGGACACTCATCTTACACCTTGGATTGCCCATACTCGCCTCCAATACCTAGAACACAGATACCTTATACCAATGATCAATCATGTATAGACCACTACTACCAACTACGACCTATGAAAAGTAATGAAAAGTCATACCCCAAGGTTCAGATCCAAGGTATAACGACCAAGTCATCCATATATACATATTCCGTGTAATCACATATCAGACCCCAAGGGCCAGATCCAAGGAACTCGTCCAAGGCATCCACATCGTCCTACACCGTGTAATCAAGTGTTAGACTATGAAGGGACAAATGCAAGGAACTCGTCCAAGGCATCCTTGTTAAGTCCCAATAGAATCTCACTAGAAACTCATTAAAGGCACAAGTTGGATTCCTAGGATCATGTCAACAGAACATGTCCCACACGAGTCTAATAAATCCAAATCCAAGGGGTAGCAAGGCCCAAGGCATCCCACTGAATCAAGACCCAATGATCATACTCAATCCAAGGCATCCACTTCCATTTCAAGATCCAATTAGAAACATCCAAATCATTTATTGAATCAAACGGACTATGAGACTATCAAAGGAATTCCTATAAAAGTAAATCCACATATCATTCAAGGAATATAAATCATCGTTTGGGGAGATTGTAATAATACTATATAGAACAAAATTCAATGAGATCATAATCATCCTCATGACTTATCATCAAGGACATCATGACCATATATCATAATCATATGTTGAGGAGATAATAATCATTCCCACCACATATAACTAGAATATAATTCTATCCAAGGAATTCCTACAACAGTGAATCCATGTATCACTCTAGGAATACATGTCAACACGTAAGGCTCAATAGCTGGATACTAGGAAACACCTCTGTAAATCCCAAAAATATATATATCTCAATATATACATCCAGGCTCAATATCCAAGTCCCAGGTAGTACCTTTGGGTATACCAATAAATATAAAAAATTACATGGATCAGAAGCTGGATCCCAAGTAAGCACATATGGGAATCCCAACAAGCAATATAGATCCCTGAAATAATGTTTGGGTGTCCTAATAGAAATAAATAGGGCTCATGTCCAGCTCAAAAATCACCAACCAAGAAGCACCTATGTTAACCATCCCTACATCAACAATAACAATGTCAAAGATTAAAAAAATTAGTGAGGGTGTCCCAAACACCCAATACAACACTCTAGATATATCCCCATGGTATTAACAGTTCGTCATGGGTTCTAAGGTGACACCCACTACCATCTCTATCCAAACATAACGTACAACTCAGGTTTAGTCAGACAACATGCACCTACTAGGTCCCTCAATCCAAACACTGAATAGGTATTTTAATTTGGATCCTCTGGTCTAAATAGAAGTAAAGGAATACTACTTGTGATCCTTAGATGTAAAAGGTGAAGGAAGAATCCTACTTGGGATCCTCAAAATGGAAAGAAAACATAGGAACCCTATAAGGGATCCTTGAAATGACACACAGGTAAGGGATCCTACAAGGGACACCCTAGATCTGCAAATAATCAAGGCATCCCTCTGGGAATCCTTGGTAACTAGATAGAAGATAGATGGATCCTACATAGGATCCTTGATAAAATCTTTTCTCACGACCTATCATGCTAGAATAGAACATCTCACAAGTGACATGTCCTCAAAGGAAAACCATAAAGGTATCATCCATAAAATATAGCTCTCATCTCATCTCATAACAAAGTCTCAAAATAGGTTGGTCCGAACACCCAACCTATTATTCACACCAAGTATCTTTCTCTCAGAAGAAAACTAAATTCGATTATTTGAGTAAGAACCTTTCTATATAGATATAACCCCAAAAAACCCATTAGGAGTCCTCAAAATGCTCTATGGGTTTCACCATAATGATATGCATGAAAAAATACTCAGCATGGACTAGTCTGAGGTTCAATTCTGACTTTGAAGAAAGAAAACATGAAAAAACCTCAAAGGGTTGAAAAGGGTCAGCACATGATGTGTCACCCTCAGTACATTACGGGTACTCCCAATACACCACATGGTTATGTAATCCTGCTGGCCTGGGTGTGTAAAAGCCCAAGGTACACAACATGTGAAATGGGTACATGACGTGTACCCAACACGGGGTATATGCATGTGTCCCTCAATTGGTATGTCCATCTATCTGGCTAGGCCGTGTACTTCTACACGGTGTGCCACCCACACGAGGTCTACCCGTGCACTCTACATGGCCATGTACCGCTACATGGGTTCTCCTGGCTGGGTACTCAGCTACATGAATGAGTACTAGTACATGGAATGTACACCCCTATACATGTATTATACTCCCAAAACTTCATCTTCCCCAAATAGGAGGAACACACGGTGTTCCACCTTATACTACATGCATTGTAGCCTAGATTTCCTTAATGGAAAACCATCAAATCACTCAAATCCAACATTTTTGTCTTCAAATAAATATATATAGACATGAGGGGCCTCATAAAAGCATAATAGGGATTTAAATTTAGAAAATTGTAAACATATAGGGATCTATGGAGAAAACATAAACGTTCTTACCTTTTGGTTGAAATGCCAAAGCTTTGCTCAATTTCCTGATCCACGGCTGTCGCATGGCGATTCGACGTGTCAAAGACTCTACATCATTTAATAACTCACTTCCTCTCTCACTTTATTTATCACTATACCTATAATATATCAGTCTCATGAAACAGGATCCCTCGAAGGGGCATACGTGAGAATCAGAAGGAAGAAAGAAATAAAAGAAAAAGAAAATAAAGAAAATGAAGAAAAGAAAAAGAGACCTATGCCGACCCCAACACCTAAATTGAGTTTATCCCTCGCATAAGATAAAATCACAATTCCAAAATCAATAGAATATATATAATCTAAATTTGATGCTCCTTTCAAAATATATCACTGGAGGAACCTATGCAGACAATTTAATATTTAATTTATTAAATATTAAATAATATTTATTCCACTAAAATTTGAATGGCTCAGATTCCTACCAAACTACTTTCCTAGTGTAAACACCCTATTATGGGACCAAAAAGTGGTCAAAAAAATTATCTAGCATCATATGCATAGGAAAAATGACCATTTTACCCTTTTATAATCATCTGATAGAAAATATTCAAATTTCTGCTCAAAACTATAGTCTGAATAAACATGGGTCCTTAAAAACTCCCCACCATAAACCTTATTGTCTCCGAGAAGCCTAGTGAAGAGACCAATATACATGATCACAGCCTGAGCATCTTCACAACCAAGTTATCTGGACTGTACAATGACATGCCTCATAACATCAACAACTACCTTCTATACAAAATACATTTAACTATGACCGATTTGGTACTCCCCACCATAGGAATACCCTTATCATCATCTCAAAAGAAATATATAATCCCAAATACCCATATAAAACACTGAAGTTCAACTGAAAATGAGGTTCACCACCCTCAAATGGCTAATGGTGTACTCCCCACCATATGGATTACCTTACACTACTCATAGAGCACAACCTCAATAGGTTTTCTCTTCCTAACTATGAAGGATATTTATAAATAAAAAGGATCATAACATAAGGTTGATGCTCTCTTAGAATACTCAAGCAAAATAAATATAGGTCATGATCATATCTAACATGAGTACACTAAGATTCTGCCACGGGGTGTGTACATCTCCCTTTAAGCCACACCCATATCCTGTCTAAATTTGACTAGGATTCATCCATGGGTTAACCATCTCATGCCACCTGATTCATTTCATGATTTCACCTCCACCATGAAGGGACATTCCATCACAACTTCTGGGATCCAAGCCCATAATAAGTCTTGAAACATCAGTCCTCAGATTAAACCCGACCACTCACCGATTTAGATTAAAAAGATACCACACACCACCAACGTGTATCATTATCACATAAATCATACTCTAGTGGGTCATCCATTACAAAGATAAGATGATTGTGCTACATGATACATCATTTTCACAAGATAGAATCTCCTTTGTATCTCCTCTTCACGATCTGGCACCTCACATGTTCCATAATTCCTTTTTTCCCATGACCACCCATCACACAGTGTCGTTCCTATCATGAGAATCTACCCACTTTCTGAATACATTAGAAATAACATAAAAATTGATCAACTACGATAGGCACCCAAATAGTCCTACCATCGAAGCCAATATCGAAAAACAAGCACCCAAGGTTCTTCATCAAAAGTTGAAGGCATCAACATGCCTATAATGCAAAACTTGAGTACCACCATGACTTGATCAAAAAATGAGCGTAAAACCAAGATCACTACCTAAAAAGGAATCTGAAACATGGTACAACCTCTTAAAAGGATACCCTGAAACAAAATATATGTCGACATACAATGGTTTGAGTTAAAACCAAGGGTATATAGGTATCCCACCTATCCCTACAGAACAAGTCTCACAACTTGGTCACAAGGTTTAACCACCGAGCCTATAAGATAAAAACCTATCAAAATAATGTAAATATAACAAAAAATTATGAGTTTAAAAGTTGAAAACAAGGAATAAAAGGGAATTGATCATAATAGAGAATCCTCAGAAGGAATTGTTCCCTAGAGGCCATGATACTAATGCCAAAAAGAAACTGAATTGAAAATCATTGGGAATCCAAAGATAGAAATACCCCTATTGGTCCAATTCACAAGAAAATTACTGGTATCCATCAAAATCATACTTAGTGATCTGACTAGATAACCACATACCTAAGAAGAAACACCCTATAAGGGGTTCAACGGAAAGGCATCACATTCCATGTCAACCTACTAGGTCACCGCACCTCTCGTGCATGAGGAATGAGTCATCAGCCTCACAAAAAAACACCTCACTTTGATCCACATAACTTTCTATTAGAACAAAATATATATGTGTAAGTAGGCTCTAAAAGGCCTTAGTCTTTAGTAATATCACACACTAGCATGCTTATATGATGTGAATCCTTTTTTCCAAATATGATGCATGAGATGCCTCTTACCTTTGTCGGGTAAGAGTAAAACTACATCCTTGGCCTCTTTTCAATGGTCAAGAGCTATAGATCCATAGTAAATCATAAAATCCATACAACATGTGTATCTCTCAAGGATAAAATCATATACAACTATAACATCGCATATCAGAACAATGATCCCAACCCCTGGAAACTATGACTTCCTACCGAAACAAGTGTTCCCGAAGCAATAGTTTGACATCCATAATATGTTGTGACACATTGTTAATAATCATGTGTACCATATCTCAAATAGTAAAAAATAGGAAAAGAACACCTATGATACCACTTTGTAACATCTTGACTCAGATGACACTAAAATGGTGCTTCGAGCCAGTGGGTTACAAGGCCTCAAGCACGCCTCCCTGTATGCCAGAGGCTACCAAAAACCAGCGAGGTCCTAGGTTGTGATAGTGGGGAGACTATTCCATCATATTAGAGTAATACACAGTGAAAAATGGATAAGTATCATACATAATGGAAAGTAAATAGATTGCAGAAGCAGTAAACAACTGAAATAGAACATGCTGTAATAATAAATGAAAATCTATAAAAGCTCGAACAACTATATTATATAATACAAAACTGATCACCCATTGGGGTGAATATATAGATACAGGATTACAAAGGAAACTAAAATTAAAAGTATAGTGCTCTACTACTAACTCTGAGCCAGACCACATATCAGGTCTCCAGACACTATTGAATTGCACCAGCCTGATTAGAAGTACTCATGAGTAGCTCCGCTCGAACATGAAACTCTAGGACTCAACCCTATCTACCATGAAACTCATGATCAATCTAAAAAGATAACATAAGTTCTATATGTACACCGAGGTTCACCTGTAGGGGTGAGAAATAATCTTAGTAGGCCACCCCGACAAGCAACCTACAAATGTGCTACTATAAGTGAATATAAAGAAATGTGCTCATCCTAGATGAGGAACAACTAAAGATAAGTAAAACAAAATGTGGAACCACAGCTGAACCTCATGTCTGTAATCCTAGACAACTGGGAAAGTTCTACCATGGATGTCCAAATCTATATATGTATATATGTATAGTCCCATACCTATACATATATACATAAATATGGATATTCATGAGTATGAGAATCAAACAACATGAATCCACATTTGTAGTCGGTCCTTGGGTCTGTAACCCCGATCGACTATATGCAAGGGAATTGAGCTATACTTCATTCCACTAAAGTCGTGTAACATCAAGTCAATCTTTGGGTTTGTAATCACAATTGACATATACATGCTTTGAGGAATGCTGGAAAAGTCTCTGAGCAAGCTACATCACCACAGGGGGGATACCCATCCTACAACTGGCTTCACCTATACTCACATCCAATCACTAGAACACGAATATCGTATACTGACAGTCAATCCTATAAAGTTCACTCCTACCAAATTGTGACTATGCCGAGTAATCACGAGTCAAACCCCAAGGGCTGGATCCTAGGTATAACAACCAAGGCATCCACATTGGCCTACTCTGTTTAATCGCATATTAGACTCCAAGGGCCAGATCCAAGGAACTTATATAAGGTGTCCACATTGGACTATGATTTATAATCAAGTGTCAGACCAAAAAGGGCTATATATAAGGAAATATTCCAAGTCATCCTCATCAAGTCCCAAGAGAGTCTCTCTAGAAACTCAGTAAAGGCCTTGGTTAGAGTCCTAAGATCATTTCAATAGAACATATCCTATGTGGGTCCAAGAAATCTAGATATAAGGGGTAGAATGGCCCAAGGAATCCCACAGAATCAAGACCCAAGGAGAATTCTCAATCTAATGCATCCACTACCGCGTCAAAATCCAAGGAGAAAAATCCAATGCATCTATTGAATTAACCATCCTATTAGTCTATCCAAGTAATTCCTACAACACAAAATCAAGTATCAATCACATTGTATAAATCATTGGTTGAGTAGAGCGTATTCATCCTCTACAGACCAAAATTAAAGGAGATCGTAATCATCCTCATAACTTATCATCACGGACATCATTCCCATATATCATAATAATGGGTTAGGGAGAGCATAATCATCCCCACCACATATAACAAGCCCAAGAGTTTGTCCAAGACATTCCTATAATAGGGAATCCATGTATCACTTCTAGCATACAAGTCAACACGCAAAGCTCAATATCTGGATACTAGGAAACACCTATGGACATCCCAACAATATATATATCACCATATATACATCTAGGCTCAATATCCAATTCCTAGGTAGTACCTCTGAGTGTACCAGTAAATGTCATAAATAACATGGATCATAAGATGGATCCTAGGTAAGCACATATGGGCATCCCAACAAGCAATATAGATACCAAGAAGAATGTACAATAATCCCAACAAAAATAAAGATGCCTCACGTCTAGATCAACAGCCACCAACCAAGAAGCACCTCTGGTAACCATCGCTACATCAATAATAACTGTATAAAAGAATAAAAAAATGAGTGAGGGTGGACCGAATTCCCAACCCAACACTCCATCCATAGCCCCATGGTCTTACCCGTTAAGCATGGTTTATAAGGTGAAATCCATTAACATCTCTACCTAAACCTGATGTAAAAAATCAAGTTTAGTTAAAAAACAAGCACCCATTGGGTCCCTCAAGCCAAAAACTGAAGAGGAAACCTAATCGGGGTCCTATAGTCTAAAAAAAGTGAATCCATCCTACTCGAGATCCTTAACTATAAATGGTGAAGTAGGAATTCTATATGGAATCATTGAAATGGAAAGAAAACAGAGGCATCCTACAAGGGATCCTCGAAATGTGACATAGGTAAGGGATCCTACAAGGGACTCCCTAGATCATCATATAATTATAGAATCTCTTAGGGGATCCTTGGTATCCATATAGAAGATAGAGGAATCCTATAAGGGATCCTTGATAATAATAATTCTCACGAATTGTTAGGCCAAAATGGCACATCCCACAAGATAGACATCCTCAAAGGAAAACCACAAAGGTATAAACTATATAAGATAGCCCTTAACTCATCTTAGAAAAATATCTCAAACTAGCTTCGTCCGAACACCCAACCTATCATTCATGCCAAGTATATCTATCTTATGAGACAACTAAATTGAATTATTGGATGAAGAACCTATCAATATAGATAGAATCCCCAAAACACCCATTAAGAATACTCAAAACACTTCATGGGTTTCACCACCACGATCTATTTGAAAAACTACTATTAATGGACTACTCTTGGGTCCAATTTGGACTCTAGAGAAAGAAAACACAAAAAACCCTTAAAGGGTTGAAAAGGGTCAGCACCCGACATGTCACCATTAGTACACAGTGTGTACTCCCAACATGCCACATGGGCGTGTACTCCCACCAACCTGGGCATGTAAAATCCCCAGGTACACAACATGTGAAATGGGTACACATTGTGTACCCAACACAGGATAGATGTTTGTGTCCCTCAACTGGTATGTCCATCTACTTAGCCATCTCGTGTACTTCTACATGGAATCCCACCCACATGGGGTCTGGTCGTGTACTCTATAAGGCTATGTACCCCTACACAGGTTTTCTTGGCTGGGTACTCAGCTACATGATCGAGTACTAGTACACATCATATACACCCCTATACATGGTGTGTACTCTCAAAACTTCATCTTCCCTAAATGGAAAGAACACACGACATGCCACCCTGGACTAGACGCCATGTAACCTGGTTTCCCTAAATATAAAACCCTTGGATCACCCGAATCCCCTATTTTCATCCCCAAATCAATAGATCTGGCCACTTGGGCCTCATACAAGCATAATAGGGATTTAAATTTAGAAAATGGAAAATCTATAGGAATTTATAGTGAAAATATAAGCGGGTCTACCTTTTGGTAGAAACTGCTGAAGCTTCGCTCGATTTTGTTGTCCACAACTGTCGCATAGCGATTTGACACGTCGAAGGCTCTAAAATGGATCCTCCCTCTCTTACTATATCCCTATATTTCTCCCTATCCCTATCATATCTTATTTACATGGTGTAGGAGCCCTCGGAGGGGCGTACATGCAAATAATAAAGAAGAAATAAATAAAGGAAAGAAAAATAAATAAAAGAAAAAAGAAAAGAAAAAGGGAACCTAGCTGTCCCTAGTGCCCACCATGCGTTTATGACTCGCCCAGGATAAAATCCCCATTCTAGAATCAACATTGGAGACCTAATCTCAATATAAAACGCCATTCAAAATGTATTTCTGAATAAACCTATGCGAACAATTTAATATTTAATTTATTAAATATTAACTATTAGTTATTCTGCCAAAATTTGAATGGCTTAGATTCTTACCTAACTTCTGTCCTAGGGTAAACACTCTATTTCAGGACCAAAATGGTGGTCATAAAAATAACCTGAGATCATATTCCAAGGGAAAAATACCATTTTATCTCCTTACAAGCATTTGATAGCAAAAATTAAAATTTATGCTAAAAACTAAAGTTTAAAAAAACACGAGTCCTTATAATATATTAATAGGAATTACAAATGTTCAATATTCTATTGTATTTTCTTATCTATGAGAATGTGTAATGTATTAACTATTGTAGGGAATTTTTTTTCTAAAGGTAGTGGATGATATCCACTACATCCTATTTTCAAAAATATTTAACTATTTATTTGAATTGAATAAAAAAATAAAGAACATAAATTTTCTCTAAAGAAACCAAGATCCTATTTTTTCACTATGGATAATTAATATCACTAAAAAGAAACCAAATTATTCATTACCCTACAGTATCCTTGAGTTATTAAATGATCTTCTAATTCTTTTGAAGGATTCAATATTCATCATGGTCTACTAGAACCTTAGATAAATAGAAGGGGGTATCCAAGCTTCATTTATGTAGTTTCACACACAATGTTAAATAGATCTCTTACCTCTATTACATAAGGATTTAAAAAATTATATTCACTCTAAGGATACTCCTTGGACTCTTAAATGTCTTAAATGTTCAACTATGAATGAAACATTTTATAAAAATTTCAAATGTTATTTTTTTGAACTTTGGATTCAACCTTTTCATTGATTATTTAACATTTAAAAAATAAATATAAATAATCAAACTTCAAGGAATATCATCACATTATAGTTTAAATTGATCAATAAAACAAAGGTAAAATAAAGAATCAATTTCATACGTTATCATATAATGCATGAAAATCCATGAAGAAAACCATGATGAGGTGACCTTCACCTAGATTCAATTTACTCTGGCATAAACTACAACATGATTAATACCATAACATCAATGTTTTATATTTATTTTATATTATTAACAATAACTTATTTAAACTAAATCCCCTTATATTTTATGAATTTTTAGATTATCTGACATTATATGCAATAAAACATAAAAACATATCTGAAACACCATTAAAATTTCCTCCAAAAAACTTTTTAGAGAATAAATAATTCAGTTTTCACCATATTTACATCATATGTAATAACCAATGAAAATATATTTGAAACAAAATTTGTAAAACATCTAAAATGCTTTTTTTGCAGCTCTAACAGTTTTTTAAAACAATTTTCAGCAAAACATAATCATTATTTACATAAAAAAAGTAGTATTACACTATAGGTATTTTTAACCATAGAAATACATATGAATTTGGAAAAATATAAATATATAAAATGAGTCCCAATTTTCAATATATTAGTTCTAAAAATGGATATGGAATGATCATCAAGAAAAAAATTTATATTCTTTCCTATTTCCATCATCTATATCTTATAAAATATTTGTAATCTTATAATATCATTATCTAAGACCTAGAGTGACCATAAGAAAAAGAGTATGTTAATACCATATAGAAAATAGATATATTTTGGATCCTTTGAGTATAGATTTATAGGATGAATGAACACATCATACACCATTCACTCAAAATAACCAGAAGATCACATTCTCTTCACTCAAATTGATAAGAACATCACATATAACTTATTTATCAAATATAATATATTCCCTAAATATTTACTAATTAATGGAAAATTTTAATTCTCATTATATTATAGGAATATTAATATATTGGTTAAACCAAAAATGATTAAATGAATAAAAATATACCCAAACACCACTTCATTTTCCCAGTATCATGACTTTCCCAAGAAAGGTATCAAGGTATGAAGTTTCTTATTCTAGGAATATTATCAAAATAAACTAATGGGGATTCAATATTAAATATTAATCCCTAGAATAAAATGAAATTCATTTATGTAATAGTTAATCAAAATGAAATTTATGCTCCCTTTGATTTTTTGGATGTTTGAATTTTATATTTTTTGGATTTGGATTAGTTGGAAGATGTTTTAAAATGGTTTAAAATTTTTAAATGTATGTTTCTAAAGTGGGAATTTGTTTATGAAATATATGAATTTATTTTTTAGGTATTTGTTAATTTGAAAAGTATATGAAGTTTTTTTTACTGAACATGATGTATTCATTCAGGTTCTATTAGGTAACTGGTGGAACAAGTAGTTTTTTAGACCCACTTGTTTCAACACTGGGTGGTCTTTGAATGGGTACCTGGTGAGCCATAAGGTAACTGGTGGGATCCTATAGCATATTTAGTAGGTAATATTTTTTAAAGGGGAAGCTATATAATTTTATGGGAGGTTCATTTCAATCCACCTCTAGATTTTACCATTTAATAAGAAAGACATAATGGGGAGCTAATCTCTTCATATATTCCCTCCTTTATCCTCCTTTAATTTGAGTGGTTCAAATATATTTCTTCACACATATTGTTGGTGATATCATTCTCTTCCTCCTTCCTTGATCCTCTTATTTATCATTATCTAATTTATTTATTACCACTTAAGGATTTAAATGATGATTATCCTAAATGATAGTGGAATTATGCGTTATGAAGGGTATTTAATTTTTTTGGGAATATAGGAGGTTTTGGGAGAATTTATTCATTTATCATTCATAATTTAACTAAATATATGTTGGTTGATGAATATATTTTGTTATTTTGAGTAAATCAAGTAAAATTGATGATCTATTTATTTTTATGAGTTATAGATTTTGTATGAGGTTTACCTAGTTTTGTGTTATGAGTAAAAAACATGCAATCGATTTGAGTTTTAGAATCATTATGAAAATTATTGAGTTTAGTGATAGAAATACCATTACAATATTTTAAATTTTAAATCAATAAATTATTGATTATTGAATATTTATTTGTGGGATATGTTCTCATGGGTGTGACAGTGGTCAAAACAAGCTTATATAAAATTAAATTGTTAGTGTAATTAGGGCAGGAGTTATTTTTATATGGAGTTTCATGATCATTAAGATTATTTTTTTACATGATCATAAAAATTAAATAAATTTTCCTATAAAATGGTATTTTAAAGAAGATATATTATTAGAATGGAAATTATAAAATGTGTGGATAGTTTGATAAAAAAAATGAATTTGGATTTCAAAACAAAGTGTTGGTTTCCAAAGAGGCTTTGAATTTTTTCAAAAGGAAAAGATGGAATTTAAGTGAATATTAATAGGAAGATTTTCACTAGTTTTTGGATAAGTTAATTTCTCTTATAAAGTGGTAAACTAAATCAATTTTATGATATTTTCAAATAGTTATTTTTTAATTTATTTAGATAAAATCTATAATATATTATTTGATAAAGGATTTGGTCTATTTTACCTCATGATGGTTATGACCAATTTTCCAAAGATTGTCTGCTTGTGTGAGACTCATGACTTATGATTTCCTTTTTATCCATAATTTCATGATTGTTCATGATATAATATAAAAAATATGTGATAAAATTACTTATTTTATGGGTTGGTTAACTAGGATCAAAATTTTAGTTTTGTTTTTATTTATTTTATGTCTATAGGAACCTTGAAAAAAAAATTATGAATTATTTGAGACTAAAACTATTGATTATCCAAATTACATGGAGTGAGTCATGGGAGTGCAGTGGAACTTTTTTTCATTATCACACATTTTTTATGATCAAGTTCTAGGGTTCTTATTTGAATTCTTGTTTGGAAATTATAATGAGTAGTTGGCCTCATTATTTTTTTGGAATACCTTCTTAAGTAACCCCAAAGGTCTAGGTGGTAGATATACCCTATGATATCTTATTAATGGATAAGTTCAGATACTTGGAAAATTAACTATATTATTATAAATCCTTTAAGTGAGGTATAAATTATGACTTTGTGGTGAGTAAGATTTATCCTTCATGATTTAACAAGGTAATAGTTGTACTAGTATTTGATATTTGATAAATAGGTGAGTGAGTTATTCTTTAGTGTTATTTTGTAACTTTTTTTAATATTCATTGGGCATGCATCTTATGTGTATGTGATACATGATTTATGTTCCTATTGGTTAGGATATGACACTTATTAAAGGTGATTTCAAATAAAACCATAGGATTTTATATTTGGCTTGAGAAGTATCTCTATATCACATGAGAGGTTTTATGCATAGATGATATACTAAGTTGATTATGATGAATCTATCAATATATATCTTCATAATTATTGATTAGATACAATGTGATGGTCGATTAAACTCTTGGTGGGTAAGGTGATTGGTTGATGGAGGTGAAAATAACTACCATTGTGGTGGTTCATCTTCTATTTTTCTTCACCAGGGTAAAACCAAGACCATGGTAAACACTTATTGAAAATGATATTAATATGATATCCTATATATCAATGAGATGATAATGATATAATATCTCAATGATTATTATGAATCTTGAGGGTTATATTAGCATGCTATTGGAGACAAAACATGTGGTGAATTTAATTATATGGGACATAGTAATAGGTACTGTAGGAGTTTTCTAGATGATAACTAAAGTGAGTACTAATGAGATAATATAGATTAGGGAAAGGCTGTTAGGTAGTTATTCTATACAGTTAGGTTATTTTTTTCATTTACCTATTTTATATATCATGGGATTAATGTTCCCATGATATTTTAATCTTTGGGACCTCTTTTACTACCTATTTTGTTTTTTATTTTTGTTTGGTTTTAGATTTAATGATTAATCACTCATTGATTAACCATTTTTAGTATTCTTAATACCATTATTATTTCCATTAGTTTTTTGGGTTTTGTTTTTTATGAATAGTGATATTATTAGTGGGTCTTATGAGAATATGATGAATGAGTATTTATAAATATAGTGAGGACTCATTGTGATTTCTTTAGATGAGACAAAAATCGATGGTAGTAATCCTCAAGGGTATTTGAGAGCATACGATTCAACAATTATAAAAATATCATTTTCTAAGATGGGTAGAATATATATTTGTTTTCTACATTCCTTTATATTTGGATAAAATGGAATTAAATTATGAATTTTTCATATATAAGAATCTATTACATTTCTGGGTTGTTTGAGTTACACCTAACAAAGACATTCACTATGAAAAGACATTCACATTTATCCACTTGAACCCTAAAACTAGGTGTGTCAAGGTGAGTGGGGTAATCCCACTGTTTCATTGGATTTAACCCCTACTTGTGTACACAACATGAGTTATTATGTATGTGGTTAGACCATTATGATTTATTTCAAGCACATGTATCTTCTAGAGTTTGAGTTATGGATCATGATAAGTAATTTCATAGAGGTTGAGTATTTGATAAGATCTTTTTTTGTGAGTTGGGATAGAGGCCATTATACTTTATTTACTTTTAATTTGAACTATATATTTATTAATAAAGGTTATAAATATGTATTTTTATTAATTATGTCTTATATATATATAAATATATCATTTCTTCACATTCCTTTTCATAATTGACTTCATTATGTTAATTATTTTAATTATATATTTTAGACTACAAGACACCCTCTTAGGTCCTTTTTATTGTTTATAAGTTTTTGGTTTGTCCATTTTATGGATGAGTGATTTTTATTTTTTATAGATTCAAGTATGAACCTTAGGAATAAAATTTATGGTAATTCTCTCAACTAAACTATTCAATCAAACACAACTAGTTAGCAGCCTTTGGAATATGGGGGGCACACCTAAGGTCAAGTAAAACCGTAAAATTGAATTTTTTTTTTTGAACTTTTTGGTCTAGGGTGTTAAAAAGTGATATAATAGAATGTATTTTTTTAGGTAATAGTGAGTTAAATGTTCAAATATAATGTTGGTACTTGGGAGGTGCACACCAAGCATTACTAGCTAGTATAGATCTAGTTGAGACCAAGGTTGACATAGGATATCCTATATTAGGGGTAGTAATAATAGGTTTGGTATGGAGTTAGATCCATAATTCCAATATGAGATGTATGATACATGGGATGGGTTGTATAGATTATCCAGGATTCATTAACATTGTTTATTCATCATGATAAAAACATTATTAGTTAATGATATAGATGCCTATGGGTGTTTTTGATGAAATTTTTCTAAATATAGATCCCTTATTAATTAATAGAAACTTATAATGATATTTTCTCAAATATATTATAATGGGAAAATTGATTAATCTAGAATATAGTTGTTATTTGATTGTGATATAATTATTTTTTTGATTCTATAGTTTCCATTGGGAAATGTTTTTTTTTGTATTTTATATTTTTTTGAAAACATAGTTTTCTATATAAAGCTCAAGTGAAGGAATTATTCATATGTTAAATGATGTATCCAGTTTATTTTTCATGAATTAAATGATATGGATTAATATTTTAGGAATTTATTTATTTTTTTAATAAAATTGAATAAAATAATTTAAATTTATATTTCAAAATATTTTTTTCTGAAAAGAAGTTTTCATGGAAAAGTATAGAGAGGATAGATATTTTAGGGCTTTCTATTTTGGTGAAAAATAATTTGATACAAAGGTGATTTTAGTGTATTTTAAAGGATTTAAGTAGGTCTTTCAAATAAGAAATCGATGATCTAAAATTATTTTTTATTTGTGAGATGAGATTAAATTAAATGTCCCATGTCACTAGGATAATATTGATGATATTGAGTAATAATATATTATACATTTATAAAAAAAGGGTTTAATTATTTTCAATGTTTAGATTATAATTATATAGGAATTTTCTATGATGAATAGTATTATTAGGTGAAATTAGATTTTATTAGTACATTCTTATGGCAAGAAATCCCATAATTATAGAAACGATTAAATAATAGTTTTTTGTCATTGATGGGGGTGTTCATTAACTATATTAGTGTGCATATGGTGTATATGAGTGAGACTATTAGAGTATTATATTAGTATCATGAGAGAATGAATTTTTAAAATTATGAAAAATGATTCTGATAATGGGATGGGAATCATAAAAAAAATATTTAGAGTTTTTGTGTTTAGGTTGTGTGGATTTTGGTTAATAGTGAATTTTGTGGTTGGAGTCATAAAGTAGAAATATGATTATTATTTTGGGATAAAACATGGTAATATAATCATGATGTTATGACCAAGATAGGTTTGGATTTATGAAAATGTTATCTATAAAGCTTCTTAAGGATGATAAATGTTATTATGGTGAGTTTATAATGACCCACACCTTTATTTATTAGTGAAACAAAAGGAATTATGGACTTTTGTGGATTTGGTGGATGTGTGAATTTTAAAATTTTGATTTATACATATGCATGAAAATTTTAAACATGATTTAAATATTTAAATGTATGTTTTTGAGGTGTAAAGTCATATGGAAAAAGAAAAATATATATCATGCAGTTAATAATTTGATAATGAGAGGGATGTATCTATAGCAGCAACCATGTACTTTTATATACAACACCAGTTTCCCAGTGGAACAACTATGAGTTAACTAGACAAATTTATTAATTAGAGGGTTAGTGGTCATCCACCGAGTATCTAATGGTCCACTAGATAGTCAATGGGATCGTACTAGTAATTCAATAGTTTATTGTCCCATTTTTTCTAAAATGGGATAGTTTGGTCATTATTATGGTGTTCATGTTAACCCCACTTAAATCACTTCTATTAAAAAAGATACAATGTGGAGTCACTCCCTTCCCCTATATTTTTTCCCATTTATCACCCTTCAAAATAGTCATTCTTGAGATATTTCATAGCACTGATTATAGATTAGATCCTACTCATACAATATTCTTTTTCCAATTCATTATTCCTATTTTATTTTATTATTACCATGTTTAAATTTGGATGAAAATTACCCTAGATCATGTTGGATTTATTCCACTTGATGGGGATTTCATGTGTGGTTTATAGACATGTTTGGGAAGGAGGTATTATTTTCATCATTCATCACTTAACTTAAAGTATATATCCCATTGATTTTATTTATTTATTTTAATTAAATTGGGATATATTTATGATTTATTTATGTTTATAAATTTGTGATTCTTTACATAGTATACCCAGGTGTGGTTTGGGAGTAGATCGTACCCATTTTATTAGAGTTTTATTTTTGTTATGACATATTATGTGTTTGGTGTTGGTTATGTAAATATAGGATTTTAATTTTAAATGATTTTTTTATTTATTAGTTTTTATTGAAGATTTAGGTTCTCATTGGAATGGTATTTGTTTTCATAAGATTATATTGTATTATTTTGGAAGAGTGATTGATGTAGGTTTCCTTCATGTATTGAGTATCTTGATCATTTTGATTATTTTAAGGCATGTTTTATTATTATTATTATGAGATACATGTTTGATGATACTATGTAGTGTCACTTCATAATTAAGATGGGATTATAATAACTTTAAATCCAATAAGGACTATATATCCTACTAAGTGTATTATTGGTGGTTCCTTAGTTTAACACATGTGGGTGTTCCATTTTATGGATTGTTTGGTGGTGTGATTTTTTTTACATTGTTTTAAAATGTAAATAAATTTACATATAAAATTCTATTATAAAGGAGGTAGATTTTTATAATGATAATTATAAAGGGAATGGTTGGATTATAAATTTTTTTGAAATTGGATTTCAAAACAATGTTTTTCTTTCCAAAGTGGCTTTAACTTATTTGTCAAAGGAAAGAAAGGTGGGTGTTAGAGATAGTTTTCCCAGATAGTTTTTCTCCTGTTTGGGACTAAATTACATGTACATATAAAGTTTATTCATGGTGAAATTTTTTAAAATTTTCTTAAGAGATTGTTTGAATTTTATTTTACTGAAATGTAAGAATACTTCGTTGATTATAGATTTGGTCTATTTAACCCCATGAGGGTTATTACCCATTTTCCAATGCTAATATTCTTGTGTAAGATTATTGATTTAGGGTTTCCTTATTGTCTTCCCTGTTTTCATGATGATTCATAATAGAATTTAAACTATATGAGAGAAATTTTCTCAGTCTATGGGTTTGTGAAGTATCATTTTTTATAGGTCTATAGGGAAAAACACTCTCAATATGATTATGTAAGTCTAAGAAACAACATAAAACAATAGAGTGAGAATATAAATATACAAATCAGGTTCCTCCTCCACCATATAATGTTTCAAGTTAATAGGAATGATAATGCCCCAAAATTACATATAATATTATAAATTTTTTATATATATTAAAACACAAAAATAGTTACATAATAAAATTTCCACAATAATTCATCCACAACCACATCTATATCTCACCACCACTACTCTATGACCATCACAATAATCACTTCACAAATCCATCCAAACCTATAAAGATAATATCTAAAAACATAATAACTACTTATCATTGTAGATAGGACTATATAACAATAACAACTTTATGGTGATACAACCAAATTAACAAAAATTGTATCTATAGTGGGAATACAAAATCCATCCTCCACATCATACTCTTATAATACCACATTTCACACATCTATAAATACTATAGAATATGATAACCATCAAAACAAGGTTATTGAAATCCCATAATAAAATATCAATTTCATATTGGACAATAATAAATAAAATAATCACATCAATATACATCTAATGAAAATTTATATCACAACCATACTCAAAACCCAATAATCACAATAACTTCCGTAATCCTCCACATTCTCATCCCAACTTCTATATTATATCCAATGTTTCCTAGGTAATATAATACATATAAGCATTGACCAAAACTTTATAAAAACTAAATAACCACTACCATATTACCACATAAATTCCATCATTCATCAATTCTTAACTTAATAACAACAAATTTTAAAAATCACAATAATAAATAAGTATAACATATATCACATTCATCATTTAATGACATCATAGAATAAAAAAATAAAAAAAAATTAATTTTACCAAATTTTCATCTCTTATTCCTATTTTAAATGTATACATTATATTGATATCAATAACTCCAACTTTAATTAAAACAATTAGTATCCTTTAAATAAAATAATTTTTCCATGTCAATTCCATATTAACTCTTCATCATATCCAATAAAATATATTTACCTTTCATTAATACCAATAGTATCACAATAATTACTAATAATCATATAAAATAAATTATATAAATTCTTAGAACATGTTTAAAAGAGATGTTAGAATCCCCCACCTCAATCCATCATTGAAGAATTTGGAATGAATATCTAAACACCCATGTCTTCCTAGAAAAACCCCAAAAAACTATATTCCATAATTATCATATAAATTTTCCATATAATTAATTCTTAAAACACTATAAAAGACCCTGATAATAATACCAAATAAAATAAAGTATAAAAAATAATGTTAATAATACGTTAACCTAAATCAATTTGATCTAAAGGGAGAAATGAACTCAAAGATATAACTAAAAATACATTAAATCAGTAAATAGTTCCCTTATATCATCTATTGTCTACAAATAAGGGATATTAAAAATTATAAGAGAGTGTGAATCTAAATTAAGAATTAAATTTATGCTAACTAAATTATATTGTGGTTTACTAAAGTGTATCATGGTTTGGGCTGGTAATAAATGATCCAAAAACTATGATGTATTTAAATTTTAGAACCTTAATATTCATTTCTCAATTTTATCCCCACCATTATGTATCTATTAAAAACCATGATGTTACTAATAATCCATTTTTATATTCTTCATGACCCCTTAAAACTATGAAATTAACCAAAAATTAATGTTCATCAAACCAAAATATTTCTCTAAAAAAGATTATAAATCACATTATTTTAATTTCCAATTTACAATAGTAGATTCAATAAAATATATACATAAAAACACAAATACACACTTTGTATATTTTTCATAAACCAAATAATGGTATTATGATGAAATTTACTCCTCATGGTGGCTAAAAACACCCTCCAATTCTTTTTATAGAACCATGAATTCCATACTATTATGAGATCAACAACCATTATGCATTTTAAAAAACCATGATATAATAGGGACCAAACCACAATATTAATTTCCTTGAGAACATTATCTTTGAATTTACTTCCACAACTCACCACCATACTCACCCATTTAAATATTCCTTAGACCCTCACTTCCAATTTTTGAGATAATCATACATAATTTTATACAAAACCTGAATAGATTGATTAATAGAACACAATATTTGGTGTATTTGGGAACTAGATACATATTAAATCATCATACTATACAATTTAATGAAATATTTTATCATAGGGCAATTAAAAATTGATCAAAATCTCACCAACACCAATGATCCCCAAGGAAATTGAGAAACTTAAGAAAGGAATGAGCTCAAAGTTAAAGTAATAGGTAAACTATTAATAATAGTACATAAAGAGTTATAAATAAGTCATACACAATAGGGAATCATGATCATGATATAAATAGTATTATTAATAGAATAATATCATGAAATCATAAGAAGTGGTCATTCATAATGAAAAAATAATCATAGACCATGATTTAAAAATATTGAATCAAGAAAGCATAATATAAACCCTATCATATGAATGTGAACACATAATATATCAAACGTAATCCATCATGTCATAAAATAAAAATGTGGAATAATATATCAATGTTTCAAATATATTAGAATGTGATATCAAAATTATATATCAAGGTTAACTAATTAGGTATCCTTATCCTAGAGGACTAGGAAAAACGTTTATGTCTTATAACATGGTGGATTGGGCTAACCGATCATGTCCTATAACATAGTTAGATGGGCTAACTTCATATGTATAATAACAATATTATCTCATGATATTGAGATAACTACCCAATGCATCAGTCGGATATTTAAAATCAGGACACCCATTATTATAATGATATATCCATACATTTTTTTCCATATGAACATGAAAACAATTATAAACCAATAAAAATCATATCATGATTGGACCATGGAAATAAAATGGGCATAAAAATTAATAAATTATCAATCTATGTAAACACCATTTGATAAGAAAAATTAATTATAGGGTATATACAATGTATTTAATAAATGTTATATGGTCATTTCAAGAATGTACACATTTAATATAATGTATAACTATCTTGGTAGAAAACCTTTAATAAGAATAAGAAAGTACTTGGTATTCACAAAGTAAATACATCTGATAAAAGGTTTTCTTTATTCATAGTTGATGATATTACATGAAAAAAGTAGTTATAGAAATTGTTTCTCATGAATATTTCATTTACACTACACAACCTATATATATAAACATAGAAAATAAATCAGGGGATTACTTTGGCATATAATCAATTTTGGAAAGAGATAAAAATAAATAAAATAAACCATAAGAAATTTTCAAGGGGAGTAATATGAAATTTTATTTACATAGTTGAAATTTATTTAATATAGGATAAGTTATTTAATAGGTTTTAAAGAAATAATTTGTTATTTTTATGAAACATTGAAATAAATAAGGAATAATTTTGTCATGGAAAAATATAAATGTAATAAAATGATATTTTAAAAATGAATAATGAATAAAACATATAATTATATTTTTAATGTTAGAGTGTTATTAGAAAATAATTTCACTACTATGATTATCCATTTTAATCAGTCTGAATGCAGTGATTAGGATCACAAGATCTTGTTATCCAAACCTATTATTATCATTTTATTAAATCAGAAATCTTGAAATGGGGTTGGTTTCAAAATTTTACAAGTCTCTATATGTGTATACATAACAATGATACATAGGGAGGTGCAACCAGCTATGAAAATCAAAATAGGTTAAGTGAATAATGATATATATGACTGCAAGACTCTATATATTAATGGGGTACATAGAAAAAAATAAAATAACTCATGATGTGGATACCACACATGCTTATATGGATGAAGGTGAATGCATATGGGGTGGTTTCAAATGTAGTGGGTACGTTGGGTTATGGTAGAATCTTCCAATCTTATCAATTCTTTGTAAAAGGATGGTTTTACTATTATTTGGGAAATAACAGTGCATTTGAGGTAGATTTGTGGGTAATGATGCATTATATAAAATATGAAACTCATTTTGGATGGATATGAATTTGGGTTAAATATGGTTCAATACTATTTTTGGACACCCTATAGAATATATTAAAGGATATACCATTGAGTTTTCTCACATACAAGTTTTAATGTCTACAAGATATCAATAATATTCACCTATACATGACTCGTGATTTTAAAGAGGTGAATTGGGTGACAGATTCAATATTGAAGAAAGAAATTATGGATGTCATCTCAATTTGTTCTTTTATTGTACCTTATTTTTTCTCATCTTTTTTAGATTCTAATGATAAGAACAATTAATACAAACATTTTTTTAAACCAAATCTTTAACATCCCCCTATTTAATTTTTATTAATATATTATTAGTAATGGGAATTTCTACATGCCAATCCTTTTGATTTAAAACATATATTATAAATAAAATATTTAAAAAATATATCTTGATAATATTATAGGTAAAAATAGAAGATAAATATTAAAAATTGTTTTCAAAACATTATAGATGCCATAAAAATAGATGAATAAATCAATTTATAATATAATTTTAAAAATATGATATAGTTATTTTAAAATTTTATTTTTATAACAGAATTCCAAAATAATGAATCTTTGAAAATAAATAGATTTAATGTTGAATAATATTTTAGGGAAATTTAGATAATATAAAATATTCCCAAATAAATTTTATAGGTTTCGACCTAAAAATTAAAATAAATATAATCATAAAATTCTAAATATCCCTAAAATAATTAAGGATAAGGTACCCTAATGCTCATAAAATTATCATATTATAAATAATGAAAGATTAATACAGAGATAGAGATTGTGGTGGAGGGTTATCAAGAACATAATAACAAGAACAATAAATTATTAGAGAGAACCCTTAATGAAAATATAATGTATGATCATTGAATACATATGAGTAGTAATGAGACAAGTGGTAAATAAAATATAAATTTAAAATTGTATGTTTTACATTCAATACATGTCTGACTAAACATTAAAGTGGGGGTATAATATAGAGTAACAATATATGAAAAGAAAGAGGATTTTTAAGAGAAAACACCTCACCCCATGTCACTATTTGCTTCATATCTCACCAAACATCATGATTAATTAAATTAAATTTATTAATAAATTGTTAAATAAATATATTCACATTTATTTTTTATTATTTTTACTTTAGTTATTTTATTACCATGCATTATTTATTTATTATTTTCAATTATATTTTGTTAGACATTTTTTTGTTGTTCGTTTCATGAACACCAATCTTATTTGATATAACAATAATGGTTGATAGTCACATTATAATAGTTCAATAAGCTCCAGATGATTCAATATTTAGTATTCGGGTTGTTAAATAAGAATAAGAGTTCAAAAGTTTAGTATTTTTAGTAAAATAGTTACAAATCAATAATTGTTTCATCGAAAAGTAGTTTTAAATTATTAAGATGACATTTTCTATTTACATTTAATATCATAATTATAATGAAAATATTATCATTCTGGAATCTATAAATCAAATTATTTTATTAATAATGTTATATTAAAACATGGTATTATTATTTTTGAATATCTATAAATGGAATAAGTGAAAATGAAAAATCATCATTCAATTATGTAGTATAAAACAACCACTATGAATGATGTTTTTTAAAAATGTTATAAAGAAGGTAAATTCATATAAATATTTTAGTTTTATAAAAATATTATAAGATAATTTAAATAATTTTTTATTGAAACTTCTAATGAATATTTATATTATATAATGGCTAATATGATATTTTAAATGAGAATATAATAGTTTTGAAACAAATATTTGAACATAGTAACGACTTTGAAAAAATTGTTCAATGATAGGGAGAGGGAAAAAGTTCATTGATAAAATGTATAAAGAAAGATAATAACATGTAAATATAATCATTTAAGAAATATAGGGGGAGTTTTAAAGAAGTTTTAAGATGAACGAATCTAAATTAATAAATTAAGTAAGGCTTGGTAACTCTTACATTGTTCTTAGAGTCACCTCTTGGATTGAGTATATAAACTTTTAAGGAGGTACTTTTGGTTAGAATAGAGCCTATAAAATGTGAACTATGGGATTTAGAGAGGTATTTGTGTATATATTATGAGAAATAATGTGATTTTGAAGTGATGAAAATTTAGTGATGGAGGGGTGTTTTTATAGCCATGGGGGAGTTGTATCTGTGAATAAAATATTTATTATATTATTATTTAGGTTAAATACCATGAATATTTTTGATTCTTATGAATTATATTAGATTTTAATTAAATAAAAAAATATATTTTATATTTTAACATAACCAAAATCGAATGTACTCTTAGAAATATTTTCTGAAATGTAATGAATCAAAAATAGTTTT
Source organism: Viscum album (assembly GCA_963277665.1). Lineage (NCBI taxonomy): Eukaryota > Viridiplantae > Streptophyta > Magnoliopsida > Santalales > Viscaceae > Viscum > Viscum album. Next base: position 983,665,163 of record OY728126.1, read on the forward strand.
TTATTTGTATAAAATAAAGCATAGATCCTAAAAATTTATTTATAGGTATATAAATTAAATATACTATTTTTAAATGATTTATGTTACTCATTAAATATATTTTATGTTGTAAAAAACTTTTTATAGTTTCTTGGGTCATATTTCTTTCGTGATGATTTCATAAATATTATGGTATATGTAAAAATTATATTTTTTAATAATTACTAAAAAATGACTATTTACCAAAAATACCAAAAATTAACTCTAAGATTATCTTTACATGATGATCCCAAAAATGATATTAATTTTATAAAATTAATATTCCACTTATTATAAATTAATCTTTTTAAAAAATATTATTGAAAATATTTTTAGGACATACTTTATATATTATTGGTACAATACGATGCCACTGACCATAATACTTTTCTAATGACTATTTTACCTAATTATAATATCCATTTTATGATAATAATACACTATATATATATGATAAATTAGTTTTTTAATTAAAACTAATAAATGTTATAGAATTTTATTCCATTGTTGACATGTTACATAACTTTTAAAATGAAATTTTTAGATTAAAAAATAATGCAAATAAGATATGATTAAAATAGATTAAAAATAAAATATTTATAAAGTTCTAAAAGAAAAAAATATTTTATTATCTTAGTGTTAAAATAAAATTTTATAATTTTCCATATTATATAATTCATGTAAAATATATTATGATATTAAAAATTATTAAATTACTTTACATAGTTATATGTTAAAACTATATTACTATTACAAAAAGGTACATACTTTTCTAATAATTACATTTTAGTAATAAATTTACTATTTAAATGAAAATATTTAAATAAAACTATTAAAGAGTAATATAATTTTTAAATAAAACTATATGTCTAAAAATAATCATTTATTCATTAAAAGAGATTTTATAAAATCATTTTGATAAATAATCAATGTTTATAAACTTTATATCTGATGCCTGAATTAACAAGACTTATTTATTTTCAATTCAATATAGTGGTGATGTATAGATAAATTATTACCACTTTTATATGGATATATAAATATAAGAAATAATTCCTAACATATTTCTTTTAAAATAAAGGCTATAAATTTTATTTCCATTTTAAAAAATTTCAATACTACTTATTCTTGAACATTTATGTATATAAATTATTGTCTAACATATTTAAAAAATAATAATGAGATGTATTTAAAATTTTACATATATAGTTGAATAGAGAAAATTAATAAATATATTTTTTGAATGCATGTTATGTTACACCTTCATTCTCTAATACCTCATGAACCCAAAAATAAAAAAAATATAAAACATTCAAAAATTTACATTTGAACAAATGAAAAGTATATACACAAAAAAGGTATTAAATAAATAAAATTTCCAAAAACTAAATGGAATAGTGTTTTCTATACTATATGGAATAATATCTTATATGAGAGGTGTCGCAGACATATAAGATATTTAGAACATGTTAATATTTCCATATACTTGATGTGATCATATCTAAAATGTGTCCCATAATATATATATATATATATATATACATATTACATTATAAAAAAATTAAGAGACCTTCCTATAAAATATTTAAAATTATTAATGATACTATAAAGGATATATATATATATACCTGGTACATGGAGATGTTATAAAACATTTAACAATTGATTGAAAATCATTAATTTTACAAAATATTAGGTTGATTTATATCATATTTAGGAAACTAAAATAATTATAACAAGATCATAGTATCTTTTACTATCCAATTCTATATAATCCATGTATATTGGGGCTTTTAATGTATCTAATAAAGTCATAAAAATGAAATCTATCCGAAATATTTGTGATTTTACCAAGTAGTTATTATTGACACAAAATATATTTTGATAGTATTGTATTGAATGATATATGTTAATCGTAACATTTAATAAAATATAAAAAAGTATATACTTTCTAAATTTAATCTCATGATAGATTTTACTCAAAAAAGTGATTTCATAATTAGTAGAGTATCCATAAATGATAACATGAATAACCCACTAACTAAATATATATCTTAAAATAAGCAATAATTTCATGTGAGAGATAAAGTGTTGAGAGTTATTAATAGTTATCTGTAATGAAAAATGGATTTTTTAGTGTGGGTTATCTAGAATCAAATCGATCTTATAATTTTTAATTAATATATTATTCATGCAATATGATATATATATATATATGTGTGTGTGTGTGTGTGTGTGTGATTTATACTTACCATGATAGTATCATTACTTATAAATGTACATTATATGGTAATTTTATTGGATTTTATGTTGTATTATATGGTTATACAAGTTCCTATGTATAATAATAACACTACAATACTGTGAAAATAATTTTAAAAATACATTATTTAGGTTGTATGTATTAATGATAATAGAAACATATGATGTATGACTATCTGGATCTTGGGGATTATAAGTATTGAGATGTCATATCATGAAGTTCACACATGGAAAACTAACATTATTAGAGAAGATAAGGATAGATCGTTCATTAGGAAAACCTCTTTTTTGATGTATTGTTTATTTTTTTCCCTCTATACATGAGATCATTATTAATATATTCCATGAATCACATAATTTGATTCATGATGAATACTATAACAATTTAAATTATTAGAAAGTTATATCATGTCTAGTGCTTCATAAGTGGCATTCCACTAGTTAAATTACAATGATAGGATTTATCCTTCCTAAATGTTAGATAAAGATACATATATCACTTTAACTTAGTTAATGGTTATTAAATTAAATATAACTTCATGTTAAATATAGAAATGTTCATCCAGAATAATAATAAATAAATAAATCCTGGAAGTATGGAACACAATGTATGCTTCTTATTGATGATATATCGATTGAAAAAGAGATTATATTGCATAGTTAATGTTCATAGGAATACTTGTCAGTATTATGACATATACTTTACCTCTAGATTCATTAAATCAAATAAAACTTTTCTACATTTCTTTCTAAAAGGTATATGATAATTTTTATCATGTGTACGACAAACTATCACCTCGTAAAGCGATGTGATTCGCTTTTCACTAACACTTTACATTGATTGTAATGGGGATAAATTTAATAAATATATGTTATATACATAGAATATTTATTATATTAATGACATATATATCATTATAAAAATTAAATAAATCATTTAATTTTTTTCCTTTTCACTCTCTTAATGATGATAACATCGTTTGTGTACGTGGGGACTACCATATTCACAAACTGATGCGAATCTCTTTTTATCACCACACCACATGGATGATATATATATATATATATATATTTATATATGCATATTTGAAGAAATAATATGGTAGTTATTATATTATGATCATTATTTTTAGTTAAAACATTACTTTACACCTTTTTATAATGATTTTTGAAAAATTGAAACATTACTTATCGTACGTACGACTTACGGTCTCCATGATCGTAACATACTTTATTTTTCATAACCATACAAAAATGATTGGTTATAAAATTATAATTGTTGAATAAATATGATAATTATTTTATGATTAATTTTTAGAGATTATGGAGCTATATATTATTCATAAGAACCTAAACATTCATAATAATGCAGGAATAAGAAAATAATGAAATTAACACCCAAAAAAATAATGAAATATTATTCCAAAAACATGTGATATGATTTTATAAAAGGATAATATTTGATATTATAATTATTAATATGGTTATTTAATATGTTAATAACACATTTAAAACCACTATACAAGAGGTTAAAGAATTTTCAACCAAAAAAATCATGAGGTATGGTATTTTTTAACCTAATTTCCATTCATTGGGTTAAACATCTACTTCATTGATTATGTCATGCTAAGATTATGTGTGTAATGAGAATTGATTATTTTATTATGTATTTAAACTTTTCTTATATGTATTTACATTATATACACATAATCATTATATTTATTAATCCCAATTTCAATGATTTGATCTTTGTAAGAGACTTTATTTTAATTTCCATTCATTGAGTAATATTGTAGTGTTATGAATATAATTTATTTATATGGTGTATATACTTACCCATTAACATGTAATATCATGATTATTTAATAATTCAATATATTTTTAGTTTCAATTGGAATTATTAAATCCAAGTGATTCGACATAATAGTTACCAAGTGGTAAAGAATTTAATATCTCAATTTCTTTTTATTGGGTTATAATACTACTTCGTCATCTTTGATAGTCTAAGATAATGTGAGAAATGTAATTTTATTATATTATGTTGTATTTACAATATTTATATGTATTTATAGTTGATTAACATAATCAATTCCTTGATTAATTATCACTTCAAAGTTATGATCATTATAAGGTTTTATTTCATAATATCATTCTAATCGAGATTGTTTATTTTTGAATTTTAGTTGAAGGAAATTATTTTTCTGTTTCATAATAAACCCATTAATTTTATACTCATATTTTTATTTATTATATTTTCATGTAATAGTTCCATTTTCAAACTCTTTGGTTCATAAAATTATTAATATTTTTTTCTCATAAAATCCGACTTCATTTCTCTATTTAGTTGGAAATATGCATTCTTATAAAACCATGTTTTCCAAAAATGTTTTAAAAAATATTTTTACCATTTCCAAATAATTTATTAAATAAATTTTTACCCATTTTACCTCTATTTTTTTCTAAATTAAAATTTATGTATTTTTTACAATATTACCAGTTTGGATTTTAACAAAAAATTGAATGGAATATTTATACTAGGGATTTCATTAAGATAAACTTGTGTTATCATTACATAGGAGGACCTATATATGGGAAAACATATGCTAGCCTTGCATATGGAGAGTTGTGTAAGGGAAACCATGATTTATCAATTTAAAGGTTTTGTTGCATAATGTTTCTAGAAAGATATCCTTATATAGGTATTGTCGCATAAGGGAATCCATTGGTTTCTGTAACATAAGCACATACATAAGTGTAATTACTTTTTTACCATTATGAACCCTATCCAGGTACCCCCCCCCACCAAGTGTAAGGGTGACCATGTTTTTTAAATTTTCTATAAAATGGGTTTTCCTAGTTTTCTTGATGGATTAATTTAAGGTATAAATGTGGTTTTTGAGGAAGAATAGTTCATTAATTATTACATTTATATTTACGATGTAATTATATATAAAATAAATATTCATATTTTTTTAATTAATATAAATTTTATAATTTAAGTAAGGCCTCTTATTGATGGATGACTATCATATGGGAGTTGGATGAGCTTAGGTGAGGGTTTTTGAGCTGTGAATTAAAAGGAATTGTCTTCAAATATGGTAGGTTTGACCTTGAGTATATACACATAATAATAGTATTTATTTATATATATGACATGTTATATGGGTGGTCTCACCATAATGGGTGATCAAACCATTTATTGAATAAATTATTTTACTTATAATAAATGTATAGACTGAATAACATGCCAAGGTCTATGATGGACCCTTGTACACTAGATTAGTTTCTTAGTTTCTGATAAATGATTCATTGATTACAAATGTATACATTTAGGTAATTAGACTATATAGGGGTTTAGATTAAATTAATTAAGTAAACTCAAAAGGAATTTTTAAGTTCTTTAATTTCCTTAATCATGGATAAGTTGCGAATTTAAATAATCAGACTAAGTTGACCATGTTTTTATTTATAAGATTCTTTAGAGACAGTGGTCTATATTATTAGGGAGTGGGGTGAGGGTTTTCCCCCACTAACAATTGAGTACCCAGGTGGGTAGACCCTGGGTAGATTTATGGTCGGTTTGATGAGTGGACAAACCTTAGATGAAATGTAAATTGGGGTTAGATTTACACCATCCCTCTTGAGTGAAGAAAGTGTGGATATCCTATATGGCTAGTGAGGATGTAAGATGTTTATTATTATTCCAAGGAATGTGATTCCCTCTACATGATAGTCTTTGACCTGAGGGATATTAATTTTATAAATGTACTCATATAGGGTGTATATGTTATATTGTAACCTATTGGAGTTTAGAGGGCGCCTCATGATACATTAAACCTAGAGAGGGTTATTACGTTAAAGTAAGTGACAACTATGGGTGTCACATTGGAATAAAAATAGATGTTATGAGAGTGGTAAGACAATATTGAAAGGGATAGTCCATGTGCTTGATATACAAACCTTTGTGATAGGATATGGTTTGGTAAAGTTCCCAACCCATGTTTTAATTAATAATTATCTTGATATGTTACTAGGTGAATGAATTACCCTAGATATATGATGATAGATTATAGGTATTACCACTATATAATTCGATAATATTTGATGATGATAGATTATAGAGATTACCTCCCTAGGAACCATTGGTGTTTGATGATAGATGATATAAGGGATTACCTTCATAAGATACACATATGATTAATGTTAAAGGATTATAGGGATTAACTCCCTAGAATATTGTGGATGCACTTATAATAACTATAGATACACCTAGTGATTTATATGATAGGGAATTATACCTCATTATATTGTGATAGATGACTAATAATTCCATTGATTTGTTATTTATACCTAATGAATTTGGTGATAATGAGATAATAGAGATTACCTCTCTAGGATACAGAGATATATGACGATGATCTAGGATTCCTAGTGATGCCTAGGATCTCATGGTGTACCTAGTGGATTTGAGTTCATGAAATCCTAGGGTAGTATGTGTGTCACCCCTAAGGGTATGTTACAGGATTAGATATTCACAAAAACTAGAATAATTAGGTATATTAGATCTGTTGGGGTCATGTTAGAACCTAAGGATCAATGGTAATTTTTTTGTGTTTCTACACTATGTATTTATTCAGTTGATAATATCACATACACTTACCCTATACTTATTGGTTACACATTGGTAAAAGTTGGTGATTCCCTGTGGAATTTTACTTACAAGTGGATATGACACATTGGTACCCAGGAAAACATCATTGTTTATAGGTTCAGGTTAGGATGATTCCCAGTGTTACATGATCGATCAGGATTAGTCAAAGGGGACATAGATAACATAATGGGGTGATACATGGGTATTTTATTAGAGACTCATAAAATTTTATTATTTTATTTATTCCATATTTTTTGTTGGACAATAAGTATATCATTAAATGTATGTTGGAATGACTATGAGTTTGTATGACTATGTAGTTTTTTACATTCATTCATTATATCTTGTTTTATTTTATTTATTCCTAAGTAATATAAATAATTATTTTTAAATGTTTCTTATTTATTTTATAATTAAATTTATTCTATTATATGAGGTTATTGTCTCCCCATCATACTTCCCTATACCCCTACAGCAAGTTAATAACCTGTAACATATGATGGGTCATTCTTGAGGTCACTACAATGACATCTCTAGTTCGGAAACCACTCATTGACTGTAAAAATGGGGATGACATTAAAATGAGGTATCAAAGGATTTATGTGACTAATATCATAGATTTTATTGGTGTATTTTCCATACTACTATTTGAGTTGGTGGTCAGAAAGTGATATATGAATGTGATGGATCTTATGATGGAACACAAACTAGTGTGTCATGAACACCTTTTTATGAAGGGAATCCCAAGTTAACAGGGATTTTGGATTTTTGTTCTTGGTTTTTTATATTTATATAGTTTCACCCTATATGGTGCACTAGGGTTTGTTTATTTAGTATTTTTGATTAACATGGTTTTGGATCATAGATCATTAGGAAGAGGCTGGTGTACATGCATCATATTCAGCATGTAGGATTCACATGACATGTGTGTGCTTATGTGATTGATATTATATATGTAATTTTTTATCTATTTAATGTTTCAAAATAAAATTATATAATCATTCCTTATATAATAGATTGGTGGAATTCAAATTATCTTGGTCATGATGTGTCTCTCTCTGATGACAGATCATGTGGATCATGTGGTGAGATTCTTCTCAATGATGACTATATATTCTTTTTGCGTAAGTGATATATAGAGACCATTAGTAAATTTGAATTGGTAATTGATGACTCAAGATAAACCCCTTATGGATGATCATTATATTGACATGGTTACATAATATGTAAAAAAACATTTATGATTTTTTCTATATAGGTTTCTATAGGAATTATACTTCATTAAAACTTATAACTTTGGGATAGTTAATGAGGTGACTATTGCACAACTAATATCAAATTATATACTTGATGAAAATTATTACAGTAATAGTTATACATGTGTTTTCTATGAAGAGGATAGTCAAATTAGTGTGTTTTTAGATTGAATTTTTTGGGTATAGTATATTGAAGGAAATAATGGTTTGTGTGAAATGATTGGAGGAAGGAGTTTGAAATTAATTTAAAGAGATAGTGACTAATACTAAAACATCCCCTTTATTAACTGCTAAATAATAATTATATTTTACATATATTGTTTTTTATCTAGTTATTTAAGAACTCAATAATCACCCTCACATATTAATTTTATATTAATTAGAGAAATGAAGCAATCACTACAATTCTAAATCACAACTAGTGTAGTGATTTGATATCTATAATCACCCCTAGATCAAAACACATCTCAATATAATTAAAATCGGTGAATCTTTATGTAACACCCTGAGTTTTTATGGACATTTTTTTTCAAATAAATTAAAGTATAATTTATTTATTGAAACATACTAATTAAAAAAAATTATCACATATAAAGGACTTACAATATGTAACACGGAACACTAACTTGGTGTACGTTACATGGAACATCAACTTGGCGTACGTTACACGCAACACCGATGTTTCTACGAAACATCCTTTTATTGTTATAATTATTTAAACGAGATAACTATAACCTAGCTGTTAAACTTAGTAATATGAACAGTAATAAATACTTTTTAAATATTTTTTATAATTTTTTTATTAAATAAAATATATTTATAATGAAAGATATTTTTTTAGTAAAGTCCTTTTATGTTCAAAAATATCATTTTCTCGAATAAACTGGTTTTAATGTTCTACTGTGAAAAATAATAAAATTAATTTTAGAATAATTTAGAAATTGAATTTGATAAAATGAAATTGTTTTTTAGTGTATAATTTTAAAATTAGTTAGGGTGGTTTTGGGGGGTTTTTTTGAGAAACTTCATTTTGGGATGAATAGTAAAAAATACCTGATTTTAATTCAAAACTGATTTTTCATTAATTTATTATAAGGTTAAATTATATTTTAATTTGTTTTAAAATTTTAATTAGATTATGTTTTTATCTAATAATCTAATTTAGGTAATTATAACCAATTTCACATTGAAATTGGATATAAAAACTTAGCAAACTTTTGATCATTTTTACTTTAAAAACCCACATTGTCGGCTCGACTGTGGGATTAATTTTAAATTAAGTTCTTCCAATTATGTGATTATAATTTAGAAAAATAGATTTCATATTTTTAATCAACAAATTTTATAATTTATAATAAGGTTAGTTTAGTTTTTTACCAAAAATATTAGTGAAAGTAATTAAAATTAATTACATTGATTAATGTAAAATTAATATTAAATAAGGACTAAACCTTATATTTAAGACCCAAAACAACTTAAAAACTTGTAAAAACCCATTTTATGTACATTATTAAGTGATAAAACTTTCATTATTTAGTTTTTTTATGACTTTTTTTAGGTAAAAACTTTGGTACACCTAACTTGTTTTCAAAAATACAAAGTGAATCCTTTCCCTTCTCTTTAAAATGCTACCAACTCTCCCTATTCTTTAAACATCTCAAAACACTCATAATCATCCAATATCTACCCAATACACTTAAAAACATTCATACCTTACTCTTGAAAGCCTCCCTTTGTGAATAAATTCTTCCAAGGAATCATTTTGGCACAAACAAAAAAGGAGTTACATGATTAAGAGGCAACTCCTTCTCTCAATCTCTTTTCTCTTATTTATTTTATCCACCCATGTACTCTATTTATTCCATTATTGCATAAAAACACCAGTATATACAATATACTAGTATGTTTTTATGATAATTTTTCAACTTACACATTCACACACCTCCATCTAATGGGTAACGAATATACTGTTTATGTATACAATGAATTTCTACCTCACAAAATGATGATTGTTCAATTTTCATTTCCGCCTCTCATAGTGAACATTATGATGAAAAATATGTTTATATATATTTTATATCTATTTAATATTCTCTATTATTTTTAAAACACACATCTTTTTTAGTTTCCATTTAATGTAAATACGATAATTTCATTTGAGGAAGTGTGGACCACCGTCCTCTCAAAGTGATGTGATTCGTTCACACATTACATGGAATGTATTAATGATAGGTTTAGTGAAATTATATGATATATATAAAATAATAATTCTACTATAATTATATTATATACATATATACATATAGTTCATTTCTTTCTTTCTTTCAACATGATAATAAAAACAGAAATAATGTTCATGGGTACGTACGACTTACTGTCTCCGTGAATGGTGTATTCCATTTAATAATTATATATTATATAGATTATTATAATAAAAATATACTGAATATAAATTATATTAATATCATGGTTTATATTATGGAATCATTATATAAGTATAATTACCAAATATATAACAAATTAAGACACATGCAAAGAATAAAGAGAATATTATCCGAAGTGAAACCTTAACATAGTATAGTTAACAAGCGAGTAATATAATGTCCTAATGAAACCATATATGGTTTTATATATAAAAATATTTTTATTTAAAATATTTATAATTAATATATATTTATTATACAGGTGGTTTGAACGATTACGATGAGAGTCAAGACAGAAGGTAAAATAATTTCATCTCACTTTTTATTTTTGTGAGATATGTGCTTTAATCACCACTCATTACTTTTGTGTGGTGTGTATACTACCCATGTATGTATTCAATGATTATTATAATTAAATTTATGGTTATTTAAATATCTATTATATGATATTTCTTCTATGGGGATTAAGTTATAAAACACTAATGCAGATATAGTTTTTAAAAGCGCTAGAAAAGGCCATTTATAGTTCTAAAAAAGTGTTGTTAATCTCAGAGAAGATAAAGGGGGGTCCCTATTATCAGTTATAAAAAAATAACTGATAAATGCCCCTTTTAACAGTAATAAAAAATACTGATAAAAGGGGAATTTTATCATCTCTAAAAAAAGAATTGATAAAAGTTTAAAAAATATTAAAAAAAATTAAAAACATTTCTGCAGATCGGAGGTGGGTTTTAACAATGCTTGACTGTAGTACCCTAGGTTTCAGGTATATAACCCCTTTCCTCATGTTTTTTTAATTGGCGTGTATAAAATAGAGAGTTTCCATAAAATAGATAGTTTTCATAAAATAGAGAGTTTCCATAAAATAGAGAGTTTCTATAAAATAGATAGTTTCCACAACGTGGGGTGTTTCTAAAAAGTGGGTTGTTTCCATAAAGTGGGGTGTTTCCATAAATTGGGTTATTTCCATAAAGTGGGGTGTTTCCATAAAGTGGGGTGTTTCCATAAAAATGGTAAAGGTGAAGGATGGGAGAGTTTGGGGGTTTTATAAGGAGTTTTGGGACTAAAAGGAAGGTCGCACGATCCACACACGGTTGGCCCAAACCGTGTGGTCAAACCTTACATAGAGGTCAAATCTTGATTATATATTCTAGGAGATTACTCATTTTTTATCTATATTTTTTTTTATGGATTCAAAATTCCCCTATTTCTAGATTAATCTCCCTATAAGGTTGTATAACCCTCCCCACATGAGTTGGAGGCATCCCAAAGCCTCCCCTTTATGATTACGAGTCTGATTCTTGAGGTATGTCACCATTCTTTCCAGATTTTTCATGTTTTCTTAGATATTCTTAGATCTACTTCTCTGATCTCCATTATTTTTCAGATATGAACCTATATTGGGTAGATCTATGTTTTTGGATGCCAAATAATTCAATTTTGAGTCATGATCTTGCTAGGATAAAAGAACTAAGGTCGTTCTTAGAGAATCGACCCACTTTCTTGTTTGTTCTTCATCTATTGTCAAAGTTTCATCAAAAACATCAAGGTAGGTGGATTATCTATCGACTCCTTTTGTTAGAATTGATTGGTTTTGATTAAAATTGGTTTATTTATTGTGAAATTCATGGAAAAATCATCATTTGTGATGATTTATGGTTTTTATGAAATTGTGTGATCTTGGTGAATAGTTGTGCAAAAGGGGGTTTAGTTTCATGAATTTAAAATGATGATTTTAAATTATAGATTTCTTGGAATTTATAAATGGTTGATGAAAAATATATTTTCAATAGAAATGGTTTTCAATAAAAATGGAATTTTATTGAAATGGTTTGGAATTAAAATGGATTGGAATTGAAATGGTTTTGACAGAAATGGTTTTCAATAAAAAGGTGTTTTATTGAAAGGGTTGTTTTGGCATGATCATTGGGAATATGTGGTGTGTGTTCATGTTGTATATACGGGGCTTGGTTGAAATATGACCTTTTGATCATTTCCAAATGTTTAATGGCACATGGGAATTTCATACACGGGGCTTGGTTGAAATATGACCTTATTGTCGGTGCCAAAGGGTTAATGGAACATGGGAAACAATTACCTTGTGATGACTTGGTAGATCAATGAGAAACCGCTCATGAGTATGGAACTATCATAACGTAGCATGCATGGTTTGTTGCATGGTTTTGAGGAATGTTTGGGTATGATGATAAAGGGATATTGTGAAATGGTTGTAAATATTGTTTAGTTATTTTTTCTGGAAAAATATATTAAAGGGAAAATTGGTTTCAATTGCACTTGTATGCTTTTAGTAATGAGTGGTTTTGGAAACATGTTTATATTTAGTTATAAACTATTTTTGAGAAATTTTTTTATATAAACTATTTTATATAATTGTTTCTAACTATTCTATCCTAGTGGCATGAGTAGGGAAGTCATTATGGAAGACCTACTGAGTTTTATACTCACCCCTTCTTTGGAACTTTAGTGATTTTTCTGATGCTATCTTTTGGGATAAGGGAAAAGGTAATGTTCACATGTGTTTAGCACTACCTCATTGTAAGATCCCATCTTTTTTTTTTGGAATGGTTCATTTTTCGTTATTTTTTGGTTAAATCCCTTGTTTCGGGCTTCAAGGGATGTATTCTGAAGGTGTGAGAGGCCTTGGGGGTGTTCCGGGGACTCAGGGCACGAAAGAAAGGAAATATGGGCAAGAGAAGCCAGAGCGCATGGACTGTGCATGGCTAGGGAAAACCGTGCGGCCTGCCAAGGCAAAACCGTGCGACCCTTCTCCTTCGGGCAGTAGCATGCACACGGTTTGTGCACGGTTTGTCAAACTCTGTGGTTAAACCGTGCAGTCACTTAATGTTGGGAAAAATTACAAGTTTTCCACTCTGGGCTTTCAAACCCCAACTTGGGATTTCCTCTCCGTTCCTCCTTATTCTCCCTTGGAATGAACCAAATCGCCCAAGAGCTCTAAGAGATGGATCTCCCTTGTTTCTAAAGCATTTTTGGCACCAATGGTTGCAGATCGAAGCTCCGAGTAAGGCTAATCTCATCCTTTCTTCTCCTTTTGGTTTAGGGTTTGTATCTTCTCTCCCACTTGTTCCAAATCCCTAAAACCCTATCTTTTGGGTGAGTTTTAGGTTGAAGCTCCAAATATTGATTGGATCAAGGTCTAAGGACTCAATTGAGAGTGTTTTCAACCGCGGTTATGAGGTAGGTGGTCTACAAGTTATATCCCATAGTTATTTGGGTATTTGTGCATGTTTAGTTATGTTCTTATTTCTCCTTGGTTATGTTTTGAATAACCTTGGCATGTTTGGTAATAATAATGTTTAAAATGGAAAATAGGAACCCTCACAATCCCCGTGGGATGTGTCAGGATTGACTTGACCTAATCTAGGGCCATCCATGGGATGTACCGGCTTTTCCCGGACTTAGGGATTAATATTAAACAGGTGACCTTGTTGTAATGAACTGTAGAGCCTTGATAAACATGTGGGCATGAATGGTTGATTCATGGGCTGATGAACTGGTTAAATGAGTTAATGTGTAAACTGATTTAAGACAATAACGGGATAGGTTATGGGTTTAATGATGAGTTCTTAGTGAGATAGTCATAACACATGGGAATTGGGTGAATGGTTAAATGATGTGAAATGGTAATGTGTTAATGGGTTAAGGCATAATGTGGATTCCTAAGTGGGTTGTTGTGAATAGTGTTGCTAAAGGGAAATGGTTTAGATGGTTGATGTTTACTTAAATATATAATCTTGTGCACATGGCTTGGTAGAGTGGGGTATGACTTGAGGATCTACGCCCATGGGTTGAGCTAAGACTGAGGTTCTAAACTCCACCCTAAATGCACGGGTTAGGAAAGGGGACTGAGGGTCTATTCTCCTAACGGTTGCATCCACCCGGATTGAGGCCTCAAGGTGAGGTTATGGTTTCTATGAGGGGGTTAGTCCTAGTGAGGTAGGATAACGATGTGTTTACCCTCTTGCATGTGATTTTTGGACTTATACCCATGTAACATAATGTATGTGATTAACCCATGGAAATGTGATGAAATGGTAAGTGATGATAAATGGTGTGAAAGAATGGTAATGGAAGTGGAAATGGATTGACTCTGAACTTTTTAATGGCACCTTAATTAATTACTTGGAAATTATCATTCATATTCCTTTTGCATGCACTACCTGTTCATACTGGATATTTTGTAGACACCATTGGTGGTGGCCTACAAAGTTGTACTCACACCCTACTCGGGCCGACGTTGGGTACCCGAGAAGACATCATGTTTTTAGGTTAGGAGAAGGGAAAAGGTCCTTGATAGATAGTGAGTGGGCATGGGTAGCACTTGGTGGAGGATCTGGACTTGGAGTCGGGACCATTTTGGGGATTTTGGTCGTTGTCCTTATTTTGGGTTTTTGTTAACTCTATCACTTTTAGTATGACATGGCATATTTATTATTGGAAACATTGTTATACATGTTCCTTGTTTATAGGTTATTGTTTCCGCTATTTGGTTTATTTCTGTTGTGCTTACTCTGATAAAAAGGGGGTATAGTCTCCCCACTTGACCCCATAGACCCCTGCTGCTAGTCGGTAGCCGTTGGCGTACGGGGAGGCACGCTTAAGGTCATGTAGCCACCTAGCTCAGAGAACTGGTTTAGTGGATTCCGGGTTGAGGATGTTACAAAGTGGTATCAGAGGAGGTTTTTCTTCTCCTTCTCTGAGGTCATGTTATTTAGGATTGGTAGCCAAGGGTTAAGACATATTGGGCCTTGGTAATGATCTCATGCTTGGGAGTAGCTAACCCATGTACGAGGGAAAACCCAAGTCACCATGGTGGGAAATGTTGTTCTTGGTTGTGTAATGTTACAGTTGATGATATTTCACCATTGGGTGATGCACACCTGGTTTGATGTGACTGCTTTATAATATTTGGCATGTGGCCTTAACAGCACGAGGATTCGCATTCATGCATCATTGTAGGCACCTAGGGAAATAGGTGGCATGCATTGTGTTATGCACACGCACGGGATGGGTGTGTGAGGCAGGAAAGTAGGGTGCATCATTCATTTCATGAAACCAAGAAATAATGAGAAGAATGAAATAAAACAAGTAGGTTGTTGTAGATAGTAAAGTGATTTTGATGAAGTCGTGAAATTTTTATGGTATGAGTGCTAAATCTTGTGCTTGGAAATGTAGAGAAATACCACCACGATGTTGGTTACCAGTTTGGAAATGGGTGGATGTTTCTGAGAACACTCCTCTGGTACAAGAGCAAGAAAATGTGGTGATAAATGAAGGTAGAGAAGACTAGTTCTGGGATAACTTGGCTCGCCATATGTAGATGATGGATCGGGACCCAAGGCGGGTTACACCGAGTATGTTTGAGCTAACTAGGGAGTTACAGCTGCAACACCCTCCGACCTTCACCGGAGAGGGTGGGCCAGAGGCAGTGGAGTTCTGGTTAGGTTCTGTCCAGACAATACTGGACCATCTGGAGACCCCTGTTGAAAAGTGAGTAAATCTGGCCATTTATATTTTTCGGGGCCAGGCTAGGCGTTGGTAGGAAATTCAGGCTCAAATCGAGCAGGTTGAGGGAATGTCATGGAAGTTTTTTCAGGAAAAGTTTCTGGAGAATTTCTACCCAGAGACTTTGAGGCAAGATCGGGCTGTAGAGTTTATGAGCCTAACTCATGGATCGCTATCGGTGATGGACTATGCTAGTTGCTTCACGGATTTGAGACGCTTTGTCCCATTGTTAGCAGGGGATGAGGCAGCAATAGCAATGTGTTTCCAGGATGGGCTGAGACATGATATCAGGTCTCAAGTAAATATCTTCCGCTTGAAGAGGTTCGTAGAGGTAGTAGATCAGGCACTGATCTCGGAAGGAAACCTGAAGGGAGCTTTGGGTAGTGGGCTTGTGGTGTCAGTAGGACAGACGAGTGGTGCAGCTACTGAAGGTCGAAAGCGACACCATTAGAGCTCACAGCATGGAGGAAGTGTGAAAAGTGGCTGGAAGATAGGGTCATCCTCTCAGAGTGTGAATCAGGTGTTCTACTATCAGTGAGGTAGGTCGGGGCATACGCATGGTCAGTGTCCTCAACCTCCAATTGAGTGTCGTTTGTGCGGCAGGATAGGGAATGTGCAGAGGTTCTGCAGGAACCCTTGGCAGGCAGGTGAGCATGATGGTGAATAGAAGGTGTTGGGTACAGGAAGGGGACCAGTTTCCCCATATCAGGCAGGCAGTTGGAGCTCCACGGGCCGTACTGGCAGGGGCGGTGGACGTGGAACTCCAGGGCAAGATCACTCACACCAACAGGGAAGTGTAGCACAGAGTACTCAGGCTGGAGCCCAGGGTATATGGGTAGGTCATCTTCAGGCAGTTCAGTTTGCGCCTGGTGATGGTGAGGCTAGACCATCGACTGTTCGAGGTACGATCCTTATAGCTTCTACTTTTTCTAGTGCGTTGTTTGACACAGGTTCCACACACTCTTTTATCTCTACTCAAATTGTGGTAGCGTTGGGTTTTCCTGTGGAGAGGGTGTGTGGAGTTATGTCAATTGATACTCCGTTGGGGGTTCGGTTTGAGGATATCAAGCAGTGCAAGGGATGTGCCTTGGAAGTTGGTGGGTATCGTTTTCTGTGGGACTTTTTCATTCTCAAAATGTCAGGGTTTGACCTAATTTTGGGAATGGATTGGTTGGTGTTGTATCGGGCTCACATAGACTGTTATCGTTGTAGAGTATCGTTCAGGTTGCTTGAGGGTGACACTTATGTCCACCATGGTGAATGGGATATTTGAGCAGGTCGTGCAGGACCGTCTGTTCAGAGGTTGAGTAGACTCATGGCTCGAGTGGCATGTCTCATGCTTGATGAAAATGAAAGAGGGGAGCATTCTATTTTCCCTCCAGTGGTGGATCGATTTTAGGACATGTTTTCTGAGGATTTCTCAGGGTTACCCCCCGAGAGGGATGTTGAGTTCACAATCGAGTTGCTTTCGGGAGCGGAGCTAGTTTATATTCCTCCATACCGAATGGCACCGGCAGAACTCCAGGAACTAAAGGTTCAGTTTGAGGAGTTGGAGTGTAATGGTTTTATCTGTCCTAGTACATCTCCTTGGGGATCTCCCGTGCTTTTTTCAAAGAAGTATGATGGGTCGTTAAGGTTGTGTGTTGACTATCAAAAGTTGAATCAGATGACGGTGAAAAATTGGTTCCCTCTTCCTAGAATTGATGACATGTTTGATCAGTTGAGGGGTGCATCGGTGTTTTATAAGATTGATCTGAGGTCGGGTTATCACCAGTTGAGGGTGAGGTCATTAGACATACCGCAAATAGCTTTCCAGAGTCGGTACGGGTTATTTGAGTTTGTGGTAATGCCTTTTGGCTTGACCAATGCACCGGTGGTGTTTATAGCATTGATGAACTGAATCTTTCATCCCTCTCTAGATCAGTTCGGGGTTGTCTTTGTTGACGATATCTTAGTGTACTCAAAAACTCACGATGATCATGCCCAACATCTTGACATCATCTTGGGTACACTAAGAGAGCACTGGCTATACGCCAAGTTATCAAAGTGTCAATTCGGGTTAGGTGAGGTGCATTTTATGGGTCACATCATCTCGGAGGTAGGTGTGTCAGTGGATCTAGAGAAATTGTAGGCAGTTGTATCCTGGGAGCAGTCGAAGAGTGTTTCTGATGTCCGGAGTTTTCTAGGTTTGGTCGGGTATTATCGAAGGTTCATTCAGGATTTCTCTCGCTTTGAAGCACCACTCTCAGGCTTGACCAAGAAAGAAATCAGGTTTGAGTGGCCTGGGGCTTGTGAGAATGCCTTCCAAGAGTTGAAGAAGTGGTTGATGATAGCACCTATCTTGATCTTACCTGATTCGGGTAAGAAGTACATTGTATTTTGTGATGCGTCTGGAGTCGGACTTGGGGCTGTGTTGATGCAGGATGAGTGGGTTGTGGCTTATGGGTCGAGGCAGTTGAGATCCCATGAGCAGAACTATCCCACTCATGATCTTGAGTTGGCTGCAGTACTGTACTCCTTGAAGTGCTGGAGGCACTATCTGTTGGGAGAATCGTTTATCATGTTTACCGACCATAATATTTTAAAGTACATATTCTCACAGCGAGATCTGAATCTTCGGCGGTGAAGATGGGTTGAATATATCCAATATTTTGACTTTGATTTGGTGTACATGCCAGGAAAGGGAAATAGTGTTACTGATTCTCTAAGAAGAAAAGTTCATAATCAGGTGGTTCAGGAGTCCAACACTGAGTGGAAGGTGAAGGATTTGTTTACAGAAATGCACCTGGAGGTGCAGGAGGAGAGTGGTCAGGTCACACTTTCTTCCTTAGCGATGGAGTTGACGCTTTTGAGTTGAGTTAAGGAAGTTCATCTTGATGATCCTGAGTGTTTTATAAGGAAGGAAAAGATTAAAGGTGGGGAGATACCTTCTGGTTGGGCCGTCGACGCGGAAGGTGTTGTTCGGGTTCGGGATCGTGTGGTTGTGCCAAAGTGTCTGCGGGAAGAGTTTATACATGATTCCCATGCATCAAAGTGGGCAGTGCATCCTGGTTTGACCAAGATGTACCATGATCTCTGAAGGTAGTTTTGGTGGCCTGGGATGAAGAAGGAAGTTGTGGGCTTTGTGGCACGGTGCCTTACCTATTAGCAGATGAAGGACAAGCATCAATGCCCAGGTGGTTTGTTGCATTCATTCCCATTACGGAATGGAAGTGGGATGATGTAATAATGGATTTTGTCATGGGTCTTCCGAGGATGCCACGGAAGAATGATTCAATATGGGTAGTTGTGGATCGTTTAACGAAAGCGACTCATTTATTACCGATTCGGGAGACCTTTACAGTCAACCAGTTGGGTGAGTTGTATGTTCAGGAAGTAGTGCAGTTGCATGGTGTTCCATGAACCATAGTTTCAGACCGAGATCCACATTTCACATCATGTTTCTAGCAAGGGTTGGAGAAGGCGCTTGGTACGAAGGTGTTTTTGAGTAAGGATTTCCACCCGCAGACGGACGGGCAGTCAGAACGTACGATTCAAGTGTTGGAAGACATGTTAAGAGCTTGTGTCTTAGACTTTGGTGGTTCTTGTGAGAGGCACCTATCATTAGTTGAGTTTTCCTACAACAACATTTTTCAGGATACGATTCAAATGGCACCGTTTGAGGCACTCTACGGGAGTCCATGTAGATCTCTGTTGTATTGGCTAGAGGCCAGTGAATCCGAGTTGTTGGGGCCAAGTCTCATATAGGAGACTTCAGAGAAAGTTAAGTTGATCAGGAAGCAGATGGATATGGCTCAGAGTAGGTAGAATTCGTATGCAGATCGGAGGCGTAGACCCCTTGAGTTTGGGGTGGGTGACAAAGTGTTCCTTCAGGTGTCGCCATGGTTGGGTCATCGTCAGATTCGGAAGCAGGGTAAGTTGGTGCCCAGGTATGTGGGACTTTTTGAGATTGTGGAGAGGATCGGACCAGTGTCTTACCGATTGGCTCTTACACAACGGTATGGTGGGATGCATGATGTGTTTCATGTGTCACAGCTTCGACGGTATCACCCTGACCCATCTCTTGTGGTTGATGTTGAGGGTGTGGAGCTTGAGGATGATGTGTCCTTTGAGGAGCATCTGGTTCGTGTGGTGGATCGTAGTGAAAAGATCTTACGAGGCAAGGTTGTGCCATTAGTTCAAGTACTATGGCAGCATGGGAAAGTTCAGGAAGAAACTTGGGAGCAGTAATCGAATATGCATGCTCAGTGGCCCGAACTCTTCTCTTCGGTGGATCAAAGAGGCTTGGAAACTCGGCTCGAGGACGAGCCGTTATAAGGTGGGGAGGTTATAAGATCCTTTTTTTTGGAAAGGTTGGTTTTTCGTTATGTTTTGGTTGAATCCCTTGTTTCGGGCTTCAAGGGATGTCTTCTGAAGGTGTGAGAGGCCTTGGGGATGTTCCGGGGGCTCGGGGCATGAAAGAAAGGAAATATGGGAAAGAGAATCTAGGGCGCACGGCCTGCACATAGCCAGGGAAAACCGTGCGGCCTACCCAAGAAAAACCATGCGACCCTTATCCTTCGGGCAGTAGCATGCACACAGTTTGCACATGGTTTTTCAAACCATGCGGCTAAATCCTGCGACCACTTAATGTTGCGAAAAATCACAAGTTTTCCACTCCAGGCTTTTAAACCCCAACTCGGGATTTCCTCTCCATTCCTTCTTCTTCTCCCTTGGAATGAACCAAATCACCAAAGAGCTCCAAGAGATCGATCTCCCTCCTTTCTTAGGCATTTTTGGTGCCGTTGGTTGTGGATCGAAGCTCCGGGTAAGGCTAATCACATCTTTGCTTCTCCTTTTGGTTTAGGGTTTGTATCTTCTCTCCCTCTTGTTTTGAAGCCCTAAAACCCTATCTTTTGGGTGAGTTTTATGTTGAAGCTCCAAATATTGGTTGGATTGAGGTCTAAGGACTCTATTGAGAGTGCGTTCAACTGTGGTTACGAGTTAGGCGGTCTACAAGTGATGTCCCATAGTTATTTGGGTATTTGTGCATGTTTAGTTATGTTCTTGTTTCTCCTTGGTTATGTTTTGAATAACCTTGGAATGTTTGGTAATAATAATGTTTAAAATGGAAAATGGGAACCCTCATGATCCCCATGGGATGTGTCAGGATTGACTTGACCTAATCTAGGGCCATCCATGGGATTTTTCGGCTTTTCCCGAACATAGGGATTAATATTAAACAAGTGACCTTGTTGTAATGAATTGTAGAGCCTTGATAAACATGTTGGAATGAATGGTTGATTCGTGGGATAATGAACTGATTAAATGGGTTAATGTGTAAACTGATTTAAGACCATAACGGGATAGGTTATGGGTTTAATGATAAATTCTTAGTGAGATAGGAATAACACATGAGAATTGGGTGAATGGTTAAATGATGTGAAATGGTAATGTGTTAATGGGTTAAGGCATAATGTAGATTCCCAAGTGGGTTGTTGTGAATAGTGTTGCTGAAGGGAAATGGTTTGGATGGTTGATGGTTACTTAAATATATAAGCATATGCACATGGCTTGGTAGAGTGGGGTATGACTTGAGGATCTACGCCCACGGGTTGAGCTAAGACTGAGGTTCTAAACTCCACCCTAAATGCACGGGTTAGGAAAGGGGACTGAGGGTCTATTCTCCTAACAGTTACATCCACCTGGACTGAGGCTTCGAGGTGAGGTTATGGTTTCTATGAGGGGTTTAGTCCTAGTGAGATAGGATAACGATGTGTTTACCCTCTTGCATGTGATTATTGGCCTTAGACCCATGTAACATAATGTATGTGATTAACCCATGGAAATGTGATGAAATGGTAAGTGATGATAAATGGTGTGAAAGATTGGTAATGGAAGTGGAAATGGCTTGAATCTGAACTCTTTAATGGCACCTTAATTAATTACTTGGAAATTATCATTCATATTCCTTTTGCATGCACTACCTATTCATACTGGATATTTTGTAGACACTGTTGGTGGTGGTCTACTGAGTTGTACTCACACCATGCTTGGGCCGCCGTTGGGTACCTGAGCAGACTTCTTGTTTTCAGGTCAGGAGAAGGGAAAAGGTCCTTACTAGATAGTGAGTGGGCATGGGTAGCACTTGGTGGAGGATCTGGACTTGGATTCAGGACCATTATGGGGATTTTGGTCATTGTCCTTATTTTGGGTTTTTTTTCACTATAGAACTTGTAGTATGAAATGGCATATTTATTATTGGAAATGGTTGTTATACATGTTCCTTGTTTATAGTTTACTGTTTCCGCTATTTGGTTTATTTTTGTTGTTCTTACTCTGATAAAAAGGGGGTATAGTCTCCCCACTTGACCCCATAGACCCCTGCTGCTAGTCGGCAGCCTTTGGCGTACGGGGAGGCGCGCTTAAGGTCATTTAGCCACCCGGCTTGGATCACCGGTTTAGTGGCTTTCGAGTCAGGGATGTTACAAAGTGGTATCAGAAGAGGTTTTTCTTCTCCTTCTATGAGGTCTTGTTATTTGGGATTGGTAGCCAAGGGTTAAGACGTATCGGGCCTTGGTAATGAGATCATTCTTGGGAGTAGCTAACCCATGTACGAGGGAAAACCCAAGTCACCATGGGTGGGAAATGTTGTTCTTGGTTGTGTGATGTTACAGTTGATGATATTTCACCGTTGGGTGATGCACACGTGGTTTGGTGTGACTGTTTTATGATATTTGGCTCATGGCCTTAACGGCTTGAGGATTCGCATTCATGCATCATTGTAAGAACCTAGTGAGATAGGTGACATGCATTGTGTTATGCACATGCACGGGATGGGTGTGTGAGGCAGGAAAGTAGGGTACATCATGCATTTCATGAAACTCAGAAATAATGAGAATAATGAAATAAAACAAGTAGGTTGTTGTAGCTAGTAAAGAGATTTTGATTAATTCATGGAAGTTTTATGGTATGTGTGATAAATATCGTGCTTGGAAATGTAGAGAAATGCCACCATGACGTCGGTTACCTGTTGGGAAACAGGAGGATGTTGCTGAGAACACTCCTCTGGTAGAAGAGTAAGGAAATGTGGTGATCAATGAAGGTAGAGAAGACCAGTTCTGGGATAACTTGGCTCGCCTTATGAAGATGATGGATCGGGACCCAGGGAGGGTTACACCGAGTATGTTTGAGCTGACCAGGGAGTTCCAGCTGCAACAGCCTCTGACCTTCACAGGAGAGGGTGGGCCAGAGGCAGCGGAGTTCTGGTTAGAGTCTGTCTAGATGATACTGGACCATCTGAAGACCCCTGTTGAAAAGTGAGTAAAGTTGGTCGTCTATATGTTGCGGAGCCAGGCTAGGTGTTGGTGGGACAGTCAGGCTCAAATTGAGCAGGTAGAGGGAATGTCGTGGAAGGTTTTTTAGGGAAAGTTTCTGGAGCATTTCTACCCAGAGACTTTGAGGTAGGAGTGGACTGCAGATTTTATGAGCCTGACTCAGGGATCGCTATTAGTGATGGACTATTCTAGTCACTTCACTAATTTCAGATTCTTTGTCCCAGTGTTAGCAGGGGATGAGGCAGCAGTAGCAAAGCGTTTCGAGGATGGGCTGAGACATGAGATCAGTTCTCCAGTAAATATCTTCTACTTGAAGAGGTTCGTAGAGGTAGTAGATTAGGCACTAATCTCAGAAGGAAACCTAAAGGGAGCTTCGGGTAGTGGGCTTGTGGTGTCAGTAGGACAGATGAGTGGTGCTGCTACTGAAGGTCAAAAGTGACACCATGAGAGCTCACAGTATGGCGGAAGTGTGCAAAGTGGCTAAAAGAGAGGGTCAGCCTCTCAGAGTGGGAATCAGGTGTTCTGCTATCAGTGTGGTAGGTCGGGGCATACGCGTGGTCAGTGTCCTCGACCTCCAGTTGAGTGTCGTTTGTGTGGTAGGATGGGTTATGTGCAGAGTTTCTACAGGAACCCTCGGAAGGAGAGTGATCATGATGGTGAAAAGCATGTGCCGGGTACGGGAAGGGGACCAGTTTCCCCATATCAAGCAGGCAGTTGGAGATCCACGGGCCGTACTGGTAGGGACAGTGGACGTGTAACTCCAGGGAAAGATCACTCACACCAACAGGGCAGTGTAGCATAGAGTACTCAGGCTGGAGCCCAAGGTAGAGGGGCAGGTCATCTTCAGGAAGTTCAGATTCCACCTGGTGATAGCGAGGTTAGACCATCGACTGTTCGAGGTACGATCCTTGTAGCTTCTACTTTTTCTAGTGAGTTTTTTGACACGGTTTCCACACACTCTTTTATCTCTGATCAACTTGTGGTAGCATTGGGTTTACCTGTGGAGAGGGTGTGTGGAGTTATGTCAATTGACACTCCGTTGGGGGTGCGGGTTTATTAAGCAGTGAAAGAGATGTTCCTTGGAAGTTAGCGGGTATCCTTTTCTGTGGGACTTGTTCATTCTCAAGATGTCAGGGTTTGACCTAATTTTGGGAATGGATTGGTTGGTGTTGTATCGGGCACACATAGACTATTATCGTCACAGAGTATCGTTCAGGTCACTTGAGGGTGACGCTTATGTCCACCATAGCGAATGGGATATTCGAGCAGGTCGTGCAGGAACGTTTGGTCAGCGGTTGAGTGGACTCACGGCTCGAGTGGCATGTCTCATGATTGATGAAAATGAAAGAGGGGAGAAGTCTATTTTCCCTCCTGTGGTGGTTCGATTTCAGGACATGTTTCCTGAGGATTTCTCGGGGTTACCCCCCGAGAGGTATGTTGAGTTCACAATCGAGTTACTACTGGGAGCGGAGCCAGTTTCTATTCCACCATACCAAATGGCACCGGAAAAACTCCAGGAACTAAAGGTTCATCTTGAGGAGTTGGAGCATAAGGGTTTTATCTGTCCTAGTACTTCTCCTTGGGGATCTCCCGTGCTTTTTGCAAAGAAGGTCGATGGGTCATTAAGGTTGTGTGTTGACTATCAAAATTTGAATCAGATGACGGTGAAAAATTGGTACCATCTTCCTAGAATTGATTACTTGTTTGATCAGTTGATGGGTGCATCTGTGTTTTCTAAAATTGATCTGAGTTTGAGTTATCACTAGTTGAGGGTGAGGTCTTCCGACATACCGCAGACAGCATTCCGGAGTCGGTACGGGTTGTTTGAGATTGTGGTAATGGCTTTCGACTTGACCAATGCATCGGCGGTGTTTATGGATTCGATGAACCAAATCTTTCATCCCTATCTTGATCAGTTCGTGGTTGTCTTTGTTGACGATATCTTAGTGTACTCAAAAACTCATGACGATCATGCCCAACATCTTGACATCATCTTCGGTACACTAAGAGACCATCGGCTATACTCCAAGCTATCAAAGTGTAAATTCTGGATAGGTGAGGTTCATTTTCTAGGTCACATCATCTTGGAGGTAGGAATGTTAGTGGATCCATAGAAAGTGCAGGCAGTTGTATCATGGGAGCAGACCAAGAGTGTTTCTGATGTCCGGAGTTTTCTCGGTGTGGCTGGGTATTACCGAAGGTTCATTCAGGATTTCTCTCACTTGGTAACACCACTCTCGGGCTTGACCAAGAAAGGAATCAGGTTCGAGTGGTCTGGGGCTTATGAGAATGCCTTCCAAGAGTTGAAGAATTGGTTGACGACTGCACTTATCTTGATCTTACCTAATCCAGGTAAGAAGTACATCGTGTTTTGTGATGTGTCTGGAGTTGGACTTGGGGTTGTGTTGATGTAGGATGAGCGGGTTGTAGCTTATGGGTCGAGGCAGTTGATATCCCATGATCGTAACTATCCCACTCATGATCTTGAGTTGGCTGCAGTAGTGTACGCCTTGAAGTGTCGGAGGCACTATATGTTGGGAGAATGGTTTACTGTGTTTACAGGCCATAAGATTTTAAATTACATCTTCTCATAGAAGGATTTGAATCTTTGGTAGCGAGGATGGGTTGACTATCTCCAATATTTTTACTTTGAGTTGGTGTAAATTCCAGGAAAGGGAAACAGTGTTGCTGATGCTCTGAGCAGAAAGGTTCAGAATCAGGTGGTTCAGGAGTCCAGCACTGAGTGGAAGGTGACGGATTTGTTTGCAGAAATGCACCTAGAGGTGCAGGAGGAGAGTGGTTAGGTCACTCTTGATACCTTAGCGTTGGAGTCTATGCTTTTGAGTCGAGTTAAGGAAGTTCAGCTTGATGATCCTGAGTGTTTTATCAGGAAGGAAAAGCTTAAAGGTGTGGAGCTACCTTTTGGTTGGGCCATCAACGCGGAAGGTGTTGTTTGGGTTCGGGATCGTGTGGTTGTGCCAAAGTGTGTGCGGGAAGAGTTGATGTGTGAGTTCCATGCATCAAAGTGGGCAGTTCATCCTGGTTTGACCAAGATGTACCGTGATCTCCAAAGACAGTTTTGGTGGCCTGGGATGAAGAAGGAAGTTGCGGGCTTTGTGGCACGGTGCCTTGCCTGTCAGCAGGTGAAGGCCGAGCATCAACGCCCAGGTGGTTTGTTGCATTCATTTCCCATTCCGGAATGGAAGTGGGATGATGTAACAATGTATTTTTTCATGGGTCTTCCAAGGATGATGTGGATGAATGATGCAATTTGGGTAGTTGTGGATTGGTAAACAAAAGTGACTCATTTCTTACCGATTCAGGAGACCTTTACAGTCGACCAGTTGGGTGAGCTGTATGTTCGGGAAGTATTACGGTTTCATGGTGTTCTGCAAACCATAGTTTTGGACCGAGATCCTCGTTTCACATCGCGTTTCTGGAAAGGGTTGCAGAAGGCGCTTGGTACGCAGGTGTTTTTGAGTATGGCTTTCCACCTATAGACGGACGGGCAGTCGGAACATACAATCCAAGTTTTGGAAGACATGTTAAGAGCTTGTGTCTTGGACTTTGGTGGTTCTTAGGAGAGGCACCTATCGTTAGTTGAGTTTTCCTACAACAATAGTTTTCAGGTTACGATTCGTATGGCACCGTTTGAGGCACTCTACAGGAGGCCATGTAGATCTCTGTTGTGTTGGCTAGAGGCCGGTGAATCCGAGTTGTTGGGGCCAAGTCTCATGTAGGAGACTTCAGAGAAAGTTAAGTTGATTAGGAAGTGGATGGATATGGATCAGAGTAGGCAGAAGTCATATGCAGATCAGAGGCGTAGACCCCTTGAGTTTGGGGTGGGTGATAAAGTGTTCCTTTGGGTGTCGCAAAGGTTGGCTCACCGTCGGATTCAGAAGCAAGGTAAGTTGGCGCCCAGGTATGTGGGACCTTTTGAGATTGTGGAGAGTATCAGACTAGTGGCTTACCGATTGGCTCTTCCACAGCGGTATGGTGGGATGCATGATGTGTTTCATGTGTCTCATCTTCAACAGTATCACCCTGGCCCATCTCATGTGGTTGATGTTGAGGGTGTGGATCTTGAGGCTGATGTGTCTTTTGAGGAGCATCTGGTTCGTGTGGTGGATCGTAGTGAAAAGATCTTGTGGGGAAAGGTTGTGCCATTAGTTAGAGTACTATGGCAGCTGGAAAAGTTCAGGAATAAACTTGGGAGCGGGAATCATATATGTGGGCTCAGTGGCCCAAACTCTTCTCTTCAGTGGATCAATGAGGCTTGGAAACTCGGCTCGAGGACGATCCGTTATAAGGTGAGGAGGTTGTAAGATCCTATTTTTTTTTGGAAAGGTTTGTTCTTCGTTATGTTTTGGTTGAATCCCTTGTTTTTGGCTTCAATGGATGTATTCTGAAGGTGTGAGAGGCTATGGGGGTGTTCCGGGGGCTCGGGGCATGAAAGAAAGGAAATCTGGGCAAGAGAAGCCAGGGCGCACGGCCTGCGCACGGCCAGGGCAAACCCTGCGGCCTGCCCAAGAAAAATCGTGCCACCCTTCTCCTCCAGGCAGTATCATACGCACGGTTTTCACACGGTTTGTCAAACCATGTGGCTAAACCATGCGGCCACTTAATGTTAGGAAAAATCACAAGTTTTCCACTCTGGGATTTTAAACCCCAACTTGGTATTTCTTCTCCATTCCTCCTTCTTGTGCCTTGGAATTAACCAAATCACCCAAGAGCTCTAAGAGATCGATCTCCCTCATTTCTAAGGCGTTTTGGGTGCCGTTGGTTGCGGATCGAAGCTCCGGGTAAGGATAATCCCATCCTTACTTCTTCTTTTGGTTTAGGGTTTGTATCTTCTCTCCCTCTTGTTCTGAATCCCTAAAGCCCTATCTTTTGGGTGAGTTTTAGGTAGAAGCTCCAAATATTGGTTGGATCGAGGTCTAAGGACTCGATTGAAAGTGAGTTCAACTGTGGTTACGAGGTAGGTGGTCTACAAGTGATATCCCATAGTTATTTGGGTATTTGTGCATGTTTAGTTATGTTCTTGTTTCTCCTTGGTTATGTTTTGAATAACCTTGGCCTGTTTGGTAATAATAATGTTTAAAATGGAAAATGGGAACCCTCACGATCCTTGTCATATCTGTCAGGATTGACTTGACCTAATCTATGGCCATCCATGGGATGTGCCGGATTTTCCCAGACTTAGGGATTAATATTAAACAAGTGACCTTGTTGTAATGAATTGTAGAGCCTTGATAAACATGTTGGAATGAATGGTTGATTCATGGGGTGATGAACTGGATAAATGGGTTAATGTGTAAACTGATTTAAGACCATAACGGGATAGGTTATGGGTTTCATAATGAATGCTTATTGAGATAGGCATAACACATGGGAATTGGGTGAATGGTTAAATGATGTGAAATGGTAATGTGTTAATGGTTTAAGGCATAATGTGGATTCCCAAGTGGGTTATTGTGAATAGTGTTTCTGAAGGGCAATGGTTTGGATGGTTGATGGTTACTTGAATATATAAGCATATGCACATGGCTTGGTAGAGTGGGGTATGACTTGAGGATCCATGCCCATGGGTTGAGCTAAGACTGAAGTTCTAAACTCCACCCTAAATGCACGGGTTAGGAAAGGGGACTGAGGGTCTATTCTCCTAACTGTTGAATCCACACGGACTGAGGCTTCGAGGTGAGTTTATGGTTGCTATGAGGGGGTTATTCCTAGTGAGATAGGATAGCGATGTGTTTACCCTCTTGCAAGTGATTGTTGGCCTTAGACCCATGTAACATAATGTATGTGATTAACCCTTGGAAATGTGATGAAATGGTAAGTGATGATAAATGGTGTGAAAGAATGGTAATGGAAGTGTAAATGGATTGACTCTGAACTTGTTAATGGCACCTTAATTAATTACTTGGAAATTATTATTCATATTATTTTTACATGCACTATCTGTTCATACGGGATATTTTGTAGACACTGTTGGTGGTGGCCTACTGAGTTGCACTCACACCCTTCTTGGGACGTCGTTGGGTACCCGAGAAGACTTCATGTTTGCAGGTTAGGAGAAGGGAAAAGTTCCTTGCTAGATAGTGAGTGGTTATGGGTAGCACTTGGTGGAGGATCTGGACTTGGAGTCAGGACCATTTTGGGGATTTTGTTCGTTGTCTTTATTTTGGGTTTTTGTTCACTCTAGTACTTGTAGTATGACATGGCATATTTATTATTGGAAATGGTTGTTATACATGTTCCTTGTTTATAGGTTATTGTTTCTGCTATTTGGTTTATTTCTATTGTGCTTACTATGATAAAAAGGGGGTATAGTCTCCCCACTTGACCCCATAGACCCCCACTGCTAGTCGGCAGCCTTTGGCGTACGGGGAGGCACTCTTAAGGTCATGTAGCCACCCAGCTCGGAGCACCAGTTTAGTGGCTTCCGGGTCGGGGACATTACACTCGTGATGTTAGGTATGTTCGAAGATTTTGGATCTCGGAGCTTGTGGATAATTGAGTCTTGAGGTCTTTGGAGAGTCCTATGTGGTTTATCTACTGTGTACTTTGATACTTGGTTATTCTTCTATTGTTGCTTACTTTGATGTGGTTATGAGATACATGAAGTTGTTGAGTTGTATTTCATTTGTTCATGCATCATATAGTGAATGTTTTTTTATGGTTGGTAGGTTTATTGGTTTATTTCTTAAAGGTTAAATCTTCCCCCACTTGTATTTGAAACCCTTCGGCATTTATTGACAGCCTTTGGTGTCTTGTGGATGTCACTTAAGGCCTAGTAATGACTTGTTGTACTCTTAAGCCAATGAGAATTGGTGAGTCATTACAAATGGTATCATCTTGTTCGGTCCTTGCCTAACAAGCAGTCATCGATGTTCCTAGTTTTGGAGATGAAATCCCTTCTTGTCTATTCCTTGGATGGGAATCTTAGAAAGGAGTAGGATTTTCAGAACTTGAAAAGTATATCATAAAAGGATGTAGCTAACCCTTTTATGATGAACTTCATATTAAATATAGGAGTTGGGTAAATAAGTGTTTGGAGACACATATAGGATTTTGAAATCTCATTTTCATGGGTTTAGCCAATGAGATGAGCATGACATGCATTTTACAGGAATGAATTCTCACTAGGAGTGCATACATCATTTCAATGAATGATTCATGTTGTAAAAAAGTGTTAATTTTTGTAAAATTATGGAATTTATTTTCAAATGAAATATTTTGAAAAATAGAATGTTTATCATATTTTGAAAATGGTTTAATTTTCAAAAGCATGTTAAGTGTTTTCAAAAATAGTTAAACATGGAAAAAGGTTGTTTTGGAAAACAATGTTGTGATAGTTGATGTGATAGAATTTGAAATTATAAGCCATCAGTTGCTAGAGAGTGAGATTGACGAGTTCATTATTGGTTTAGAAAAGGTAACCTGATAGGCGATGTATGAACTAGTCAGAAAAGACTGTTGAGAATTATGTTGCACCCAATCCACAGGTGAACCAACAGTTGGTTCGAAGCATCACTCAGGATTTTCAAACCATTGAGTTGGGACTATAACTAAATTATCAATTTATGATATTTGTCACTTATGAAAATACAAGTGGAGAATGTATGGTTGTCTTCACTAGAGAAACTAAGAACTCTAGCACTGAGATGAAGAGGAAGTGAGGCACATATTCACTATGTTTAAAACTGGAAATGATGCCTTCTGTTTTGAAAATGAAAACTTCCCTCGGTGAAAGAGAATGTTAAGACTTTGTGTGTAGAGCATGTGATATAACTGTTGATGGAGCTAAGATAAAATTGGACTTATCAATGTTGGATATGGATTTCTATGATGTAATCCTGGGTATGGATTGGCTGGCAATGCTCAAGGCTCAAATCGACTTTTATAGGAGAACAATTAGTTTCCTGACTGAGGACGACATCGAGAAACTCTTTAGAGAAGAGAGGATTGTAAAGAAGGTTGTAAAGAGAATGTCGGCACCAATGGTGGGAAGGATCTCTTACTAATTGTTATTGTTGAAATTATAATCAACGGAAGAGATCGAGCAAAATATTTTTCCAGTTGTTGTGGATCAATTTCCATATGTCTTTCCCAAGAACTTTTCAGGGTTACCACCTCTAAGGGAAGTGGATTTTACGATTGATCTCCTTTCGGGGACCAGTTCAATTTCCGTACCATCTTATAGGATGGCACCAAAATATTTACAAGAATTTAAAGTGCAGTTAGAGGAGATATAAAGCAAGGGTTTCATTCAACCAAGTACGTCTCTATGGGCAGCACCAGTTTTGTTCGTGAAGAAGGTAGATGGAACTCTTCGGCTGTGTGTAGATTATCGCAATCTTAACCAAGTTACGATAAAGAACAGATATCAACTTCCATGTATTGATGATCTATTTGATCAATTAAAGGGAGCTCAGTGGTTCTCCAAGATTGACTTGCGATCAGGATATCACCAATTGAGAGTTCGAAAAGAGGATATTCCAAAGACAGTTTTCAAAAGTAGATATGGCCACTATGAATATATAGTCATGTCTTTCGGTCTAAAAAAATCACTAGGGATCTTCATTTCATTGATGAATCAAATATTTCAACAATATCTGGATTCTTTTATTGTGGTGTTTTTGGATTAAATTTTGGTCTATTCAAAGACAAGGGATGATCATGTGGTGCATCTGGAAATAGTGTTACAAATCCAGAGAGATCATCATTTGTATTCCAAAGTATCAAAGTGTGATTTTTGGATACAATAAGTATGTTTTATCAGCCATGTCATTTCTATGAAAGGAATTTATGTTGATCCTGAAAAGATAGAAGTCGTTATCTCTTGGTAACCACCGAAGAATGTTTTCGATATACGAATTTTTCTTGGTCTAGTTGGTTACTACCGACACTTTGTGCATGATTTCTCACAACTAGAATCACCAATGATAGCTCTGAAAATAAATAATGCTCCATTCCAATGGATGAAGGAATTTTAGAAGTGTTTCCAGGAACTGAAAGTTCATCTTACTTTGGCACCTATCTTTATCTTTCCAGAATCAGGACAGGGCTATGTGATGTATTATGATGCTTTTGGATTAGGGTTGGGCTATGTTATCATGCAATGAGATCATGTGGTTACTTATGGATCAAGGCAGTTGAGGGTGCATGAGAATAATTACCTAACACATGATTTGGACTTATCTGCAGTCGTCCATGCTTTGAAAACATGGAGACATTATCTCTTTGGTAAGAAATTTACTATGTTTATGGATCACAAAAGCTTGAAACACATTTTCTCATAGCAAGATTTGAATCTAAGGAAAAGGATATGGATAGAGTATCTTCAAATGTTTGACATTGACTTGATGTACACATCGTGGAAAGGAAATTCGGTGGCAGATGCATTGAGTAGAAATTTATACGCTCAATTGGCAAAAGAAGCATCAGATGAATGGAAGTTGATATCAGTCTTAGCCGACATGCATGTGGAATGTGAAGACTAAGGTGATATTGCAGTTTTCTTTTCAGCTACGTCTATTCCTGATTTAGTAAAAATGATCAAAGAGGCACAAACATCTGATGCAGAATGTCTGGTTATAAGTTCAAAACTCAATGGTGGGGAGACCATTGAGGGGTGGAAACTTGATGAGGGTTCAATTTTTGTGTTTCATAGATTGGATGGTTATACCTATGGTTTTTCAGGAACTAATCCTTCATTCTTACCACTATTCGAGATGGGTTTTACATCCAGGTACACAGAAGATTCATATGGCATTGAAGGCATAGTTTTGGTGGAGCGACATGAAAAGGAAGGTGGTCGAGTTCGTCTCGTGGTGCTTAACTTGTTATCAGGTTAAAGCAGAGCATCAGATACCAGCTGGTATGTTACAATATTTGCCCATACTAGTGTGGAAATGGGATTAGATAGTAATGTATTTTGTTACAGGTCTTCCAAGAATGGTCCAGAAACACAATTCCATTTGGGTGATAGTTGATCATCTAACCAAGTCGGCCCATTTCATCCCTATTCGTGAAACTCATACGGTGGAGGATATTTGAAAAATATATATCTGAGAAGTGGATGGTGTACCAGTGTCAATAGTCTCAGATAGAGATCTGAGGTTCACGTCTCATTTCTAGAAATCCTTACAACAATCCCTTGGGACTTAGTTGACTATGATCATGGCGTATCATCCTCAGACAGATCGGAAATCCGTTAAGATTATACAAACATTGGAAGACATGTTTCGGGCTTGTGTAATGGATTTTGGTGGCTCATGGGAGGATCATATACCCTTAGTGGAGTTCTCATACAATAATAGATATCAAGCCTTGATACACATGGCTCCCTTTGAAGCATTGTATGGGCATCCTTATCATTCTCCACTATGCTGGGTGGAAATGGGAAAAACTTCACTAATTAGGCCAATCCTTATCCAATAAACAATGGAGAAGATCCAGTTGATTAGAAAGAGGATTGAGATGACTCAGAGTCTTCATAAATCTTATGCAGATCACTGTCGAGGATCGTTGTCATTCGCTGTGGGTGATCTTTCCTTCTTAAGGATCTCTCCAAGGCTTGGACATCGTCACTTCGAGAAGCAGGGAAAGTTATCTCCTAGATACATTGACCCTTTTTATATACTATAATAGGTTGGAGAGGTGGCATATCAGTTGGCATTACCACCGCGGTTTAGTTCAGTGCATAATGTGTTCTATGTATCCCAGTTGAAAAAGTATCACATTGATCCTGACTATGTGATCAGATGGGATCACATTGAGTTAGAACCGGATGCATCACTGATACATATCCCAGTACAGATCATGGATTGACAAGATAAAGTCTTGCGTGGGAAAAGCATTGGCCTAGTGCGGGTTTTATGGAAACATGGTAAGATTCAGGAAGAGACTTGGGAATGTGAGAAGGAAATGAAAGAGTAGTGGCCAGAACTCTTTTTGGCCAGTGAGGGTTTTCTACTTTCCGAGGATAGAAAGACCAATGGTGGGTAGAATTTAGTACCCTCAGTTTCTGGTACATAACCCCTTTCCTCATGTTTTTTTAATTGATGTGTATAAAATGGATAGTTTCTATAAAATAGATAGTTTCCATAAAATAGGTGGTTTCCATAAAATAGAGAGTTTCCATAATGTGGAGTGTTTCCATAAAGTGAGTCATTTCCATAAAGTGGGGTGTTTCCATAAAGTGGGTTGTTTCCATAAAGTGGGGTGTTTCTGTAAAGTGTGATGTTTCCATAAAAATGTGTTTCCATAAAAAGGGTAAAGGTGAAGGATGGGAGAGTTTGGGGGTTTTATAAGGTGTGTTGGGACCAAAAGGAAGGTCGCATGATCCATACATGGTTGGCCCAAACTGTGTGGTCAAACCTTGCGCAGAGGTCAAATCTTGATTATATTTTCCAGGAGATTACTCTTTTTTTCACTATATATTTCTTTTTGGCTTCAAAACG
This sequence comes from Viscum album, assembly GCA_963277665.1. Taxonomy (NCBI): domain Eukaryota; kingdom Viridiplantae; phylum Streptophyta; class Magnoliopsida; order Santalales; family Viscaceae; genus Viscum; species Viscum album. The sequence continues at coordinate 983,700,101 of OY728126.1, forward strand.
ACCCTATTTCTAGATTACTCTCCCTATAAGGCTCGATAATCCTCCCCACATGATTTAGAGCCATCCCAAAGCCTCCCCTTTATGATTACGAGTCCGATTCTTGAGGTATGTCACCATTCTTTCTGGATTTGTCATGTTTTCTTAGATCTTCTTAGATATACTTCTCTGATCTCCATTATTTCTCATATCTGAACCTATAGTGGTAGATCTACATTTTTGGATTCCAAATAATTCAACATTGAGTCATAATCTTTCTATGATAAGATAACTATGGTCGTTTTTTGGAGAAACGACCCGCTTTCTTGTGTGTTCTTCGTCTGTTATCAAAGTTTCGTCAAAAACATCAAGGTAGGTGGCTTCTCTCTCGACTCCTCTTGCTAGAATTTATTGGTTTTGATTAAAATTGGTTTATTTATTGTGAAATTAATTGAAAAAATATTCATTTTTGATGATTTACGGTTTTTGTGAAATTGCGTGATCTTGGTGAATAGTTGTGCAAAAGGGGGTTTAGTTTCATGAATTTAAAATGATGATTTTAAATTATGGATTTTCTAGAATTCATAATTCCTTGATGAAAAATATATTTTCAATAAAAATAGAGTTTTATTGAAATGGTTCGGAATTGAAATGGTTTTCCATTGAAATGGTTTTTATGGAAATGGTTTTCAATAAAAAGTTTTTTTATTGAAAGGGTTGTTTTGGCATGATCATTAAGAATATGTGGTGTGTGTTCATATTTCATATATGGGGCTTGGTTGAAATATGAACTTGTTCTTGATGCTAAAGGTTTAATGGCACATGAGAATTTCATACACGGGGTGTGGTTGGAATATGACCTTGTGCTTGGTGGCAAAGAGTTAATGGCACATGGGAAACAATTACCTTGTGATGACTTGGTAGATTTACGAGAAGCCGCTCATGAGTATGGGACTATCATAATGTTGCATGTATGGTTAGTTGCATGGTTTTGAGGAATGTTTGGGTATGCTGATAAAGGGATATTGTGAAATAATTGTAAATATTGTTTAGTTATTTTTTTCTGGAAAAATATATTGCTGGGAAAATTAGTTTCAATTGCACTTGTATACTTTTGGTAATGAATGGTTTTGAAAACTTGTTTATATTTAGTTATAAACTGTTTTTTAGAAATTGTTTTATATAAACTGTTTTATATAATTATTGTTAACTCTTTTATCCTAGTGGTGTGAGTAGGGAAGTCATTAGAGAAGACCTACTGAGTTTTATACTCACCCCTGCTTTGGCACTTTGATACTTTTTCAGTTGTTATCTTTCGGGACAAGGGAAAAGGAAATGTTTCACACGTGTTTAGAACTACCTCATGATGTTTGGGATGTTTGGAGATTTTGGAGCTTAGAGCTTATGGAGCATGGAGTCTTGAGGTCTTTGGAGAGTCTTGTGTGGTTTATCTGATGTGTACTTTGATACTTGGTTATTCTTCTGCTGTTTCTTACTTTGATATGGTTATGAGATACATGAAGTTCTTGAGTTGTCTTTAATTTGTTCATGCATCATATAGTGAATGTTTTTTATGGTTGGTAGGTTTATTGGTTTATTTCTTAAAGGGTAAATCGCCCCCCACTTGTATTTGAAACCCTTCAGCATTTATTGCCAGCCTTTGGAATCTTGGGGATGTCACTTAAGGTCTTGTAATGACTTGTTGTACTCTCAAGACAATGAGAATTGGAGGTTCATTACAAATGGTATCATCTTGTTAGGTCCTTTCCTAACAAGCAGTCTTCAATGTTTCTAGTTTTGGAGATGAAATCCCTTCTTGTCCATTCCTTGGGTGGGAATCTTAGAAAGGAGTAGAATTGTTAGAACTTGAAATGTATAGCATAAAAGGACATAGCTAACCATTTTATTATGAACATCATATTAAATATAGGAGTTGGGTAAATAAGTGTTTGGAGACATATATAGGTTTTTGAAATCTCATTGACATGGGTTTAGCCTATGAGATGAGCATGACATGAATTGTAGAGGAATAACTTCTCACTAGGAGTGCATACATCATTTTGAGGAATGATTTGTGTTGTAAAAAAAGTGTTATTTTTTGAAAAAGTATGGAATTTGTTTTAAAATGAAATATTTTGAAAAATAGAATGCTTATCATATTTTGAAAATGTTTTAACTTTCAAAAGCATGTGAAGTGTTTTCAAAAATAGTTGAACGTGGAAAAAGGTTGTTTTGGAAAACAATGTTGTGATAGTTGATATGATGGAAGTCGAAATGATAAGACATCAATTTCTAGAGAGTGAGATTGAATATTTCGTTGTTTGTTTAGAAAATGGCACCCAATAGGCGACATAGGAACTAGTCAGAAGATAATTTTGAGAATTATGTTGCACCTGAGCCACGGTTGAACCAACAGTTGGTCCAAAGCATCACTCAGGCTTTTCAAACCATTGAGTTGGGACTATAATATGATTATTGATTTATGATATCTTTCACTTCTGAAAATCCAAGTGGAGGATGTATGGTTGTCTTCACTAGAGGAACTAAGAACTCTAGCACTAAGATGAAGAGTAAGTGGGGAACCTATTCACTATGTTTAAAACTGGAAATGATGCCTTCTATTTTGAAACTGAAAACCCCTCTTAGTGAAAGATAATGTTAAGCCTTTGTGTGTAGAACATGTGCAATAATTATTGATGGAGCTAAGATAAAATGGGAATTCTCAATGTTGGATATGAATGTCTATGATGTAATCATGGGTATGGACTGGCTGACAACATTCAAGGCTCAAATCGACTATTATAGGAGAACAATTAGTTTCATGACTGAGGACAGTATCGAGCATCTCTTTAGAGGAGAGAGGATTGTAAATAATGGTGCAAAGAGCATGTTGGAACCAATGGTGGGAAGGATCTCTTACTAATTGTTAATGTTGACATTAAAATCCACAGAAGAGATTGAGGAAAATATATTTCCAGTGGTTTTGGATCAATTTCCATATGTCTTTCCCAAGAACTTATTAGGGTTACCACCTCTAAGGGAAATGGAGTTTATGATTGATCTCCTTTTGGGGACCAGTTCTATTTATGTTCCGTCTTATAGGATAGCACCAATAGAGTTACAATAATTTAATGTGTAGTTAGAGGAGCTATAAAGCAAGGGTTTCATTCGACCAAGTACATCTCCATGGGTCGCACTGGTTTTGTTCATGAAGAAGGCAGATGGAACACTTCAGCTATGTGTAGATTATCGTAAGCTTAACCAAGTTACAATAAACAACAAATATCCACTTCTATGTATTTATGATCTATTTGATCAATTAAAGAGAGCTCAGTGGTTCTCCAAGATTGACTTACGATCAGGATATCACCAATTTAGAGTTTGGAAAGAGGATATTTCAAAGACAGTTTTCAAAAGTAGATATGGCCACTATGAATATATAGTCATGCCTTTCAGTCTAATGAATGAACCAGTGGTCTTCATGGAATTGATGAATCAGATATTTCAAAAATATCTGGATTCTTTTGTTGAGGTGTTTTTGGATTAAATTTTGGTCTATTCAAAGACAAGGTCGGATCATGAGGTGCACCTGGAAATAGTGGTAAAAATCCAGAGAGATCATCATTTGTATTCCAAATTATCAAAGTGTGATTTTTGGATACAAGAAGTATGTTTTCTTGTCCATGTCATTTCTGAGAAAGGCATTTATGTTTATCCTGAAAAGATAAATGCCGTTATCTCTTGGAAACCACTGAAGAATGTTTTCGAGATACAAATTTTTCTTAGTCTAGTGGGTTACTACTAAAGCTTTGAGGATGATTTCTCATGACTAGAATCACCAATGATAGCTCTGACAATAAATAATGCTCCATTCCAATAGATTAAGGAATGTTAGAAGTCTTTTCAGGAACTAAAAGTTCAGCTTACATCGGAACCTATCTTGATCTTTCCAGAATCTGGATAGGGGTATGTGGTGTATTGTGATGCTTTAGGATTAGGGTTGGGCTATGTTCTCATGCAAAAGAGATCATGTGGTTGCTTATGGATCAAGGTAGTTGAGGGTTCATGAAAATAATTACCCAACACATGATTTTGAGTTAGCTGCAGTCGTCCATGCTTTGAAAACATGGAGACATTATCTCTTTGGTGAGAAATTTACTATGTTTACAGATCACAAAAGCTTTAAACACATTTTCTCACAGTGATATTTGAATCTGAGGAAAAGGAGATGGATGGAGTATCTCCAAATGTTTGAAATTGAATTGATTTATATATCGGGGAAAGGAAATTCAGTGGCAGATGCATTGAGTAGAAATTCATACGCTCAGTTGGAAAAAGAAGCATCAGATGAATGGAAGTTGATATTGGTCTTAAAAGACATGCATGTGGAATGTGAAGACCGAGGTGATGTTGCAGTTTTCTTTTTAGCTACGCTTATTCCTAATTTAGTAAAAATGATCAAAGAGGCACAAACATCTGATGCAGAATGTCTGGTTGTAAGTTCAAAATTCAATGGTGGGGAGACCATTGAGGGATGGAAACTTGATGAGGGTTTAGTTTTTTGTTTCAGAGATCATATGGTTATACCTATGGTTTTTTAGGAACAACTCCTTCATTCTTACCACTATTCAAGATGGGTTGTATATCTAGGTACACAAAAGATGTATAAGGTGTTGAAAGCGCAGTTTTGGTGGAGCGGCATGAAAAGGAAGGTGGTCGAATTCGTCTCATGGTGATTAACTTGTTAGTAGGTTAAAGCAGAGCATCAGAGACCAGCTGGTATGTTACAATCTTTGCCCATCCCAGTGTCTAAATGGGATCAGATAGCAATGTATTTTGTTACAGGTCTTCCAAGAATGGTCCAGAAACACGATGCCATTTGGGTGATAGTGGATCATCTAACCAAGTCGGCCCATTTCATCCCTATTTTTGAAACTCATACAGTGGAGAATATTTCCAAAAATATATATCCAATAAGTAGTAAAGAGGCATGGTGTACCAGTGTCAATAGTCTTAGATAGAGATCCGAGGTTCACATCTCATTTCTGGAAATCCTTACAACAAGCCCTTAGGACTCAATTGACTATGAGCATGTCGTATCATCCTTATATAGATGGGAAATCTATGAGGACGATACAAACGTTGGAAGAAATGTTGCAGGCTTGTGTAATGGATTTTGGTGGCTCATGGGAGGATCATATACCCTTATTGGAGTCCTCATACAATAACAGCTATCAATCCTCGATACACATGGCTCCCTTTGAAGCATTGTATGGGCGTCCTTGTCATTCTCCACTATACTGGGTGGAAATGGGCCAAAAATCACTAGTCAGGCCAAGCCTTATCCATGAAACAATGGAGAATATCCAGTTGATTAGAAAGAGGATGGAGACGGTTCAGAGTCGTCATAAATCTTATACAAATCACCATCGAAGACCGTTGTCGTTCGTTGTGGGTGATCATGTCTTCTTAAGGATATCTCCAAGGCTTGGACATCATTGCTTCGGGAAGTAGGGCATGTTATCTCCTAGATACATTGACCCTTTTGAGATACTAGAACGGGTTAGAGAGGTGTCATATCGGTTGGAATTACCACCACAGTTTAGTTTGGTGCATAATGCGTTCTGTGTATCCCAGTTGAAAAGGTATCACACTGATCCTGACCATGTGATCAGATGGGATCACGTTGAGCTAGAACCCGATGTATCCTTGATGAATATCCGAGTGTGGATCATGGATATACAAGAGAAAGTATTGTGTGGGAAAATCATCGGCCAAGTGCGGGTTTTATGGCAACATGGTCAGATTCAGGAAGAGACTTGGGAACGTGATAAGGAAATGAAAGAGTAGTGGTCGAAACTCTTTTTGGTCAGTGAGGGTTTTCTAATTTCCAAGGACAGAAAGACCAATGGTGGGGAGAATGTATTACCCCTGGTTTCGGGTACATATCCCCTTTCTTCGAATTTTTTTAATTGGTGTGTATAAAATAGAGAGTTTCCATAAAATATAGACTTTCCATAAAATAGAGAGTTTCCATATAATAGATATTTTCCATAAAATAGAGAGTTTCCATAAAATAGAGAGTTTCCATAATGTGGGGTGTTTCTATAAAGTGGGTTGTTTTCATAAAGTGGGGTGTTTCCATAAAGTGGGTTGTTTTCGTAAAGTGGGGTGTTTCCATAAAGTGGTATGTTTCCATAAAAATTGTGTTTCCATAAAAAGGGTAAAGGTTAAGGATGGGAGAGTTTGGGAGTTGTATAAGGAGTGTTGGGACCATAAGTAAGGCCACACGATCCATACACGGTTGGCCCAAACCGTGTGGTCAAACCTTACGCAGAGGTCAAATCTTGATTATATTTTCTAGGAGCTTACTCATTTTTGCTCTATATATTTCGTTTTGGCTTCAAAACACCCCTACTTTGAGATTACTCTCCCTAAAAGTCTGGATAACTCTCCCCACATGATTTTTATCCATCCCAAATCCTCCCCTTTGTGATTATAAGTCCGATTCTTGAGGTATGTCACCATTCTTTCTAGATTTTTCATGTTTTCTTAGATATGCTTAGATGCACTTCTCTAATATCCATTATTTCTCATAACTAAACCTATAGTGGGTAGATCTATGTTTTTGGATTCCAAATAATTCAATTTTGATTCATGATCTTTCTAGGATAATAGAACTAAGGTCGTTCTTGGAGAATCGACCCGCTTTCTTGTGCGTTCTTCATCTGTTGTTAAAGTTTCGTCAAAAACTTCGAGGTAGGTGGCTTCTCTCTTGACTACTCTTGATAGAATTTATTTCTTTTGATTAAAATTGGTTTCTTTATTGTTAAATTCATGAAAAAATATTTATTTGTGATGATTTATGGTTTTTCTGAAATTGTGTGATCTTGGTGAATAATTGTGCAAAAGTGGGTTTAGTTTCATGAATTTAAAATGATGATTTTAAATTATGGATTTTATAGAATTTATAAATGGTTGATGAAAAAGATATGTTCAATAGAAATGGTTTTCAATAAAAATGGAGTTTTATTGAAATGGTTTGGAATTGAAATGTTTTGGCATTGTAATGGTTTTGACGGAAATGGTTTTCAATAAAAAGGTGTTTTAATTGAAAGGGTTGTTTTGGCATGATCATTGGGAATATGTGGTGTGTGTTCATGTTGCATATATGAGGATTGGTTGAAATATGACCTTGTGATTAGTGAAAAAGCTTTAATGGAACATGGGAATTTCATACATGAGGCTTGGTTGAAATATGACCGTGTGCTCGGTGCCAAAGGGTTAATGGCACGTGGGAAACAATTACATTGTGATGACTTGGTAGATCGACGAGAAACCGCTCATGAGTATGGAACTGTCATAACATAGAATGCATGGTTTTGAGGAATGGTTGGGTATGCTGATAAAGGGATATTGTGAAATGGTTGTAAAGATTGTTTAGTTATTTTTTTGGAAAAATATCTTTCTGGGAAAATTGGTTTCAATTGCATTTGTATGCTTTTGGTAATGAATGCTTTTGGAAACTTGTTTATATTTAGTTATAAACTAGTTTTGAGAAATTTTTTATATAAACTATTTTATATAATTGTTTCTAACTCTTCTATCCTAGTGGTGTGAGTAGGGAAGTCATTAGGGAAGACCTACTAAGTTTTATACTCACCCCTGCTTTGGAACTTTGGTGCTTTTATAGATTCTATATTTCGGGACAAGGGAAAATGTAATGTTTCACACGTGTTTAGCACTACCTTGTGATATAGGGGATGTTCAGAGATTTTAGAGTTAGAACTTGTGGAGCATGGAGTCTTGAGGTCTTTGGAGAGTCCTGTGTGGTTTATCTTCTATGTACTTTGATACTTGGTTATTCTTCTATTGTTTCTTACTTTGATGTGGTTATGAGATACATGAAGTTGTTGAGTTTTCTTTTGTTTTTTCATGCATCATATAGTGAATTTTTTTTATGGTTGGTAGATTTATTGGTTTATTTCTTAAAGGGTAAATCGCCCCCCACTTTTATTTGAAACCCTTCGTCATTTATTGCCAGTATTTAGCATCTTGGGGATGTCGCTTAAGGCCTAGTAATGACTCATTGTACTCTCAATCCAATGACAATTGGTGGGTCATTACATTGACCCCCCTTCAACAGTGCTATAAAGCACCCAACCCGGCCCCAAATGCCTGTATGACCCCAGAATTCCCCACCCACAACCCTTTAACAGCACTAGCACCCCCCTTTTACAGCGCTAGCACAACCTTTCACCACCACGTGCACCCTTGCCTCCCCCAAAATTCAAACTCGAGACCTCCCACTATGCGCCTGGACCCTTTACCCCTCCTCTATATTGCTTTGATGTCCATTTAATGATGTATCAATTATATATATATAGTTATATTTATTCGTATATTAATATATATTTATATTAACATATATATATATATTAAAATATATATTTAGTTATATATATATATTTATATTTATATTTATTCGTACATTAATATATATATCAATATATATATATAGTTATATTTATATATTTATATATCTATATATCTATATATTTGTTTGTATATTAATATATATTCATATCTATATATTTATATATATTTAGTTATATTTTTTTATCTGTATATTTATTCGTACATTAATATATAATAGTTTTTAATAAACACACACAAACACACTATATAGGTATATAAATATTCATATATTTACATTTTAAATAAAATGGATATTAGTTTTTTATTTAGATAAAGCTTATATATTGAGAAATATATTTTATATTAACATATATATATACTTATATTAACATATATATTTATTTATTTATTTATATATTAAAATATATATTTAGTTATATTAATATATATATTTATTCATATATCAATAAATATATATATATATATATTAATATATATATATACATGTATAGTTATATTTATATGTTTATATATTTATATATCTATATATTTATTCATATATATATATATATTTATATCTATCTATTTATATATATTTAATTTTTTTATCTATATATTTATTCGTATATTAATATGTATCAGTTTTTAATACAAACACACACAAATACACACACACACATAATATATAGTTATATAAATATTCATATATTTTTATTTTAAATAAAATAAATATTAGTTTTTTATTTAGATAAAGCATATATATTGAGAAATATATTTCATATTAATATATATATATTTATATTAACATGTATATATTTATATTAAAATATATATTTAGTTATATTAATATATATATATATATATATTTATTCATATTTTAATATATATATATATATATATATATTAATATATATATATATTAATATATATATATATACATTTATAGTTATATTTATATATCTATATATTCATTCGTATATTAATATATATTTATATATTTCTATTTATTTATATTTAGTTATATTTTTTATATGTATATTTATTCATATATTAATATATATTAGTTGTTAATACAGACACACACCAATACACACACACTATATATATGTATATAAATATTCATATATTTGTATTTTAAATAAAATGGATAATAGTTTTTTATTTACATAAATCTTATATATTGAGAAATATATTTTATATGTAAATAAGTTTAATTAATTATTTATAAAATTAAATTTTTTATATGTGAATATATAAAAAATATCAATATATTGTTATATATTTTATTATAAATAATATTAAATCGTGAAAAACAATAAAATTTCAAATCTATAATATTAATATGAATGTAATCCCTCAAAATAAATTCATTCCCCACTGAAAAATGGAAAAATTCCCCTAAAACGAGGTTGAAATTTCATTTAATGTTAAAAAAATTTGGGTATCTCGACTAAAAAATTGGTTTTGTAGGCCTTGTAGGACTTTTTTTACCTTGAAAATTTTGATAGAAGGTTCCCTAGTGTTTCCAGCGCATAGAGCTCATTGTAGGCTTTAATTTGATATGATGTAGAGCTCAAACGGATACCCAAATCAAAAGTTATAGTCGTTTGAAGTTTGAGATATGTTTTTAACTTTTTTAGATCTTTTATTAATTTTTTGATTTTTTGTGTCTTCAAATTGTTATTAAATTACTATTACTCAATGATAATTATCAAATTATTAATTAATAATATTTTTTAAAATATTTTTTAAGCCATTTTCACTAAATATATTATATATTAAGTGTAAATTTTTATTTATACTTATCTAAAACATATTTAAAAAATATATATTATATTTATATCTATATAAATAAAAATATATTTTATTTTTAATGAAATATTTTTTTTTAATTTACCATTTATGCACTAGTAAAAAAAGTGTTGATAAAGACCACCCTTTATCAGCACTACTAAAAAAATCACTGATAAAGGGGTACTTTTAACAGAGATTTTTTAGTGCTATTAAAAGTACCCCTTTATCAGTGCATTATGATTAGCACTGATAAAATGAGGTGCTTCCCTTGCCCCGTTTTGTGGTAGTGAAAGTTACCAAATCAGTAAAATAATTTTTGTCTCAATTGTCCTTCTTTGAGACTCAGGTTTTGTTCTGCACCTAAATTATTTTTGAGGGGTATATAATTCCATTTTACATGTTATATCAAGAATATCTATCTTTTCATGATATTCTAAGCTTCATGTAATTTTATTTTCTTAAATGCAAAGTATGATCCCAAGTAAATAAGTTGTAAGAGTTTATTGAAACAATCTCATCCCTTTTCGAGATTGTTAATGATTATGCCTCTTTGATAAAATATTATGATACATCTCTCAAGAACACTCATGAATTTTCTTCTCCTCAGGTTATTCAAGATATCCTCATGTATTAGTACCATTTTCCATTCTTTGTTACTTAATATAATGTTTTTAAGTAAAATCTGATCATCTCTCTCTTCGGTTGTAAATCTATTGTATTCAAAAACCATGTTTTCAAAAAAAAACCAAAAGATATTTGAAGCCCATTTTCAAGAAAATAGTATTTAAAAAATGATTTATGGTTTTCAATGCTTCCTTTATAAGTTTTCAAATATGTTTGTAATGAAATTTTTTTCAAAATGTTTTATGTTTTAAAAAGAAATTTTCAAATAAGAAAGGATATTTTCCTCAAGAAAAGTTTTTAAAAAATCATTAAAAATTATTTCACATCTAAGATAACATCTATTGGTTTTACTCATGAATTTATGGATAAAATATTCAATGTTTCTATTAAAATTATTTATCTGAATGGATTATTTTTTGATGGCATGATGTTTATGAAACCCATTTCTCTTTCACAAGTTATATGATTTTGAAACCCGCTTCTTTTCACAAGTTATGTTTATGTTGAAATGATTATGAAACTTGTCTCTTTACAAAGGTCATGTTATGATTACATATTTATAATACCCATTTCTTTTCATGGGTTATGATATGATTGTTTATGATCTGGTGGTATAGGTATGTATGATTTTATTATGAGATGGGTGGGTTCTATATCTCCCTCCAATTAATTGGGTAAAGATTTATATCTCATGAGATTGACATAGATGGAATGGGAAATGAAATCTATTCAGTATTATAGGGCTGGAATGGGGAGTGAACTCAGATCAATAATATAGGGCTGGAATGGGGTGTGAACTCGGTTCAGTAAAGGATTTTTCCACTAATATGGTCTCAGCAACAATGTCTGGACTACTATAGAAATTATTATATAAGTTTATGTGTCTTCCACAATTCCATGTTTTATTCCTATGTTATGCTTTAATGGATTGTGCTCTTTATTTCTTTATGATTAATTTTGTATGAACTTCCATGATTTATGTCATGATCCATGTATATGATCTTTGTTATGCAGAGTGTTGATCACAGTAGGACACTCAAGAGGAGGTTGAATTGAGTTCCTATAAAAATTTCTATCTAAAAATTATTATTTTATAAATCATTTAAAGTTCCCCAATTTAAAACAAAATAACCAAGTTAACCAAAGTAGAAAATTTATAAAAGTGTTTTTTATTCAAAATATTTCTCAAAGATTAATTATTTCTCCGTTAAAATAATATACTTTATTATCTTAACTTTTGAAATCAATTTACAAAAAACAATTCTAATATAAACACTATCTAAGATTAATGATCAAAGTGAAGTTAAGTTTTCTAAAATAGAATGAATAAAATGGATAAGGAAACATAAGAAAACTAAACTTAAAAGGCATAGTAGATTTAAAATGAGAGGTTTAGTCTTAAGTTGAGACATAATCTTATCCACTTGTTGATCACCTTCCACCAAGATTTTTATATTAAATGAACTTGATCCACACCTTGGATTGGGGTAAAAATAGTTTACAAACTATCCAGGTCACTTGACCTCTTCCACAGTTTTCATGGGAGTGTAAAACAAACAGACAAGACATACAGGTACCTCTCACACTATTATCTGTGGGAATGTAAAGTGTAAAGGTTTTGTGAAGATATATAAGTATCTTCTAGTTTGGCTCTGGAGAAAGTATGTGTTTACAACATAGATACACACACTGCTCGAAATGTAATAAATATATACACAAAAGAGAAGTAATTATGAGAAAAGGTTTAAAATGAAATGAGTGATATGATATGCAGCTCTGGATTTCTTGAGTGTAGCAGATGTGAAGCTCAAGTCTACTTTTGGAAACACACACCAAAACAGAGTGTCGTAGAAGCTCTGTGTTTTGTTTTCTAGTGAGGTGAGATGCTCCTTGGAGATTCTCTTCACTAGGGTTTATTGTTTCAAGGATGTTGGAACTTTGGATCTTAGTAAATCCTTCCTTGTATATACAACAGTTTGATCAATTTTGTTCCACAATCGAGCAAATTTATATTCATCAAGCCTCTTTCTAGTCTATATATATTTTCTTTCACCCAAGTGCCTTCTTTATACATTTCAGGTCGATAAGGAGCATGTTATCTATCATGTGTAGGTACCTTTTACTAGTCTTTTACATTATTAAATGTTGTCTACAAAAGACAGACAATGTCATTAATATAATAAGCAATACAGAGATTCATAAATATGATCGTTTTCAATAAGTTCAAATTTAAGACAAATCATTGGTGACTCAGTCTGTCGATTGTTCATTCTTTCAGTAGTACATTTCATAGGTAGCTCATTTCTATCAGTAGTCTAGACTATAAGAATATCAAACTATTTTTAGGTTAGTCTATCGGTAGCACATTCCATCAATAGCTCATTTCTGTTGGTAGGTCATTTCTGTTGGTATGTAGTTTCTGTCGTTAGGTAATGCAGCAGTAGTTCATTCTATAAGTAGCTTGACTATTGGTAGATCAGATAGTTGTAGCTCCACTATAGGTAGATTAGCTATCAGTATCTCAGATTTCAGTATATCATCTTTCAGTAGCTCGCTAGTTAGTAGCTCAGACTTAGTGAAAATTCTGTGTAGCTCTATCAATAGCTTACAATTCTCAGTCACTCATGTATCAGTGAGTTTGGTGTCGGTGACTTGTCTATCGGTAGGATAAGTATCGGTAGGTCACACTATCGGTGACTCATACTTAACCAAAATTTGTTAGCCTATCTTATGATATGAAGACTAATAATGGATGTTAAGATTGTAATTAAACATGATTAAACACACTATATCTTAATAAATCATAATTAACATAATTAAGCATTATTTGTGAGTATTAGAACTATAGGAGGCCAATAATATCCCCCTTTTTAATGATCACAAATCATGGAATTATGTACAACAATAATTGAATTTATTTATGATGAGCATAGAAAAAAATTTCTTAACATATTACATAGATTATTAAGATGAAATATTTAGAGGAAACACAAGTAAAAATTACTTGATAAATCAAATTAGTTGTTAAATGGACTTTTTCAAATATATGTTCCCTTTTAATCTTAAGCTCAAACTTAAGATCCCCCTGAGAGATATTCCATACACATTAGTTTGGTATTAGAGGAAATAAGGAATATTCTAGAGGAAATAGGGAATATGAATTTTCCATACACATTAGTTCTCCCCCTTTTGGGATTATAAAAAAGGAAGGAATGGAGTAAAATAAACAACAAAGAATGAAATAACAATGAATAAGATGAATCATGCAGAGTGTATTCCATGAGTCAAGCATTACAAGGGAATATAAAATAGTAAAAAAATACATTAAATCTCTATCACAAAAAAATGATCCAACTACTTCTTCTTAGAATCATCATCCTTCCCTTTAGCCTTGTCTAAGGCAGGAGGGGTAAGAGAAGTAGAGACATAAATATTAGTGGTGGAAGGGATGGATCTAATAGTGATTAAAGGAAGAGGTACTCCTATAAAAAGAGAATGATCTATGCTCAGGCTAGAGGAGGAGCAAGGCACTATTTTCTCATGAATGACTGGGCTGATCTGACTCAGAGCCTGAGTATAGGTCATGGTTACAGGTGAAAAAGGGATACAAGGAGACACTCTAGGATTTATGGGAGTAGTACCTAGAGAAAAAATAGTTGTTCTATGATGTTTAATCATGGATTGAGCAGATTAATGAAATCCTTTATGACCTCACCACCATATTCCACATCTTTCTCAAATTCATCTTTGTTTTCCATGTATTTATCAAGAGTAGGAGTAAAATATTTTAACTTTTGAACTTGGTCTTTGAAATCCTTGGTCCCTGGAGGAAGCCTCAAATTATACATTAAGTACTTGAAGTGACTAGTTAGCTGATGCTTGGTATAAACCCTCTTGAAATACAAATCTTCCTTCTTGGTAATTTTCTCCAGAGTAGTGGTAGCACCTTTAGTGAAAAACCTAAACATATAATAAATATGATCACAATTATACTTAATTATAGAAAGAATCTCCTGGTCAAGGCCACCCATCATGGTCTGTATCTCTTCTCTAATCACTCTTATAACCATCTCAACATCTAGAGATTGAGAAATAGAAGTTTCAAAGCTAGTTTCACCTTGCACTATATGTTTGATGTCTATCCTTAATTGGTTCACATAAAAACAAGAGTCTGACCTGGAATAGAGGTAGGAACACTATTCATTGCATCATTTACAACAAATTTCAAAATTTATAGATCAAGGGTTAGATGAGGAGGTGAATCATTCTTATAATATTCAGAAGAGGTCTATCCAAGCACTTTCAAAAATCATCCCAAAGACTCCTTATAATTAATTTTTTAATTTTTTAATGGAAGAAACCATTTCATCCAACTAATTTATCATATTTTGGTTATTTGAGACAATAGATTCAGCAAGAACTATCAACCTTGGCTCAAACTGAGATACAACTCTCTTAGTAATCAACTTATCATCTCTTTCACTAATTCTAGAAATAGGATAAGGTGTCTATGAATGGTTTGATCAAATAGTAGCCAATAGTTATTCCTTGAAGGCATTAAAATATACTTTCATGACATACTCAATTGGCTTAGAAGTGTCCATAAGAGTAGGAGAAACTCTCCTATCTTTAGGGCCATGATAGTCTAATCCAAGGGCTATATACCATGGATCTCTTCTCCATATAGGTACTATCATATCATCTAAAAGTGAGAGCACATCAACCTTGCCTCTTTTATCTGACCTCTCCCCCTCAGATGATGTCCTCTTCCTCTAATGCACTAACTCCCTCACAGGAGTTACAGGTACATCTCAGAAAACATGAACTTATTCTTCTTGGACATGGGCATTAGGATCTCTTTACTCAATAGTAATCACCTCATGAATTTCAGTGGGGTAGGATCATTAGGATCTCTATCTTTTAGAGTATCATGTCCAACAAACATAGGAACTACATATAGTTCCTATTCCACTAATGCAGGACCAGTGTGATCCAATGTTAAATCAATGATATCTTCACCAAGACCTTGGTCATCATTAATATGTTATCATCCACTATATGAATCAAAATTTTCTGCATCTTCCTTTTAAATTTCATCTTTTCCATCATCCTATGTAGATTCTTCATCATATTCCTCAGCTTCTTCTTCACTTAAAATTCCTTCTTATTTACCACTATATTCTTTACTACCTTCTTCAACCGATTCCTTACTCCAAGATTTACTATCATATTCAACATCACCTGATGCTTCTATTTCTTCACTATCATCTTCAGGTAAAAGAGGTTTCTTAATATGTAAAGGGCTAGGTGGACTTTCAGGTCCATAATTCATTCTTACTGGGCTATCATCTATGTTATAATCACTCTTATAATCAATGGGAGATTCATCCCTCTACACTTCTTCAGCCATCTACACATCAGAGTAAGCACCAACCTTACCAGGTCCAAGACTAGGGTCTACCATAACTATAGCGACCCTACTTTTCTTACATTACTTTTACATCATTTTAATGATAAAAAACATTACAAAAAGAGGATCCAAAGGTTTAGTGGTATTGGAAAAACTAGTACCATACATAACTTTTACAACATAAAACATAAACATCTATTTAATTCCTTCTTCTATAGCTTCTGATTGGCTCTTAACTTCCCCTTCGTACAATTAGTCACCTGAGGATATACATAAAAAAGGGGTGAGATAAAATCCCAATAAGAGGATAGATAATAACAAGAAATAATGTAACATGGGGTGAGAATAATCATTATCCTTAAAACATACTCACATTATCATAATCATAAGAGGAAACATTAAGAAAAGACTTGGAATGTGGCAATGCATAAAAATAGAACATCATGTCTTAGTAGTTATCTACCACGCATAGTTGTAAAAAAATATAGAATCATGTTCACACATAATTTCAATTTAACTCATGAGATTCATCACTTTACCCAATGCATTGGAGAATTTTATAATTCTGAGTGCACCCATCAAATTTAAACATTCATATTGCGCTATATAATTCCAGGCGCACCCGTCACATCCTAAAATTTTCATTATAATTCATGCCACATAGAACACATATCAATAACCAACATAAATAACACATAGAAAGGAATGAGTTTCATCTCATATGAACACATTCATAAACTTTGGGTTCCCAAAAGAAAGATGGAATGACATACTTGATACAAGGACCATTAACCTTGAGTGAGAAGTAAAAGGTGTGTTTTTTAAAGAAGAGTTCTTTTGGAAAACATTGTGTTTGACAAAAAAATCCAGCGTAAAACATGTATATCCTAGAAAAGGTAAGAGAACAATGAAAAAATTATTTTTAATGAGTAACCATACAAAAAATGGAGTGAAAGAGAGAGAACCTAAAGAATCAAAGTTGGGTTCGATAATTTCCCCTTACCTTGTATCTAAACGCTTTATTCACTTTAATGTCCTATATAATGACATTATATTCATTAATTAGAAATCACAGAACATCATATACATGAATATGGTTCATTATGTTTTCATTAAGTTCTTTTATGGGCCTTTTTATGAATTATAGAGTTTAAATATATTGTTTGGGAGTGTTCTTTTTCTTAGTTTTCATGAACAGTTCACTTGTACACATGAATGGAAGTTCGTGTAGAACAAGGATAAACATCCATAACTGATATTACATGTTATAAATGATATTATAGGAGTTTAAATTATATTTTAATGAATTATTTTATGTACCATGTGTATGAATCATTAGTTAAAATTTAATGATGATCATTTTAGGTTAGTTTGGGCGGTTTTTGGATCACAACAAACAAGTTTTGTTTTATCAATTAGTATTATGAATAAAAGTTTTTTACAGAACATAAAAGGGGTTAAAAAAATAAATAATAAAATCTA
The DNA here is from genome assembly GCA_963277665.1 of Viscum album. Taxonomy (NCBI): domain Eukaryota; kingdom Viridiplantae; phylum Streptophyta; class Magnoliopsida; order Santalales; family Viscaceae; genus Viscum; species Viscum album. The sequence goes on from OY728126.1 coordinate 983,717,805, forward strand.
GTTTCAACCATTTAATGTTTTGATTTATATCCTTGATGGATTTTAAGGAAAATGGAAGTGCATCGCCTATGATGTAGGTAAATTAACACATCACAGACAACGATTTAATTTTTATAAAAAGAGAGAGAGAGGAAGGAGTATAATGAATAATCTTCCATTAACATGATATAATACCATTATATCAACCATAATGTAGTTATAATGAAATTTTTATAGGAGAATTTTAGTATAACAGAATAAAATAAATGAAATTTGAAAGTAAATTGAAAGAAAAGAGAGAGATGAATTACCTCTTGAATCCTCCTCTTGAGATCCTCCTTAAGGAACCTAGGCTTGGTCTTATGATAAAACCAAGATCTCATGGACATGGTTGAGGGTATAGGGAATATATTTGGGTATAATTTAGACAAGGATTTAAGCTTTATATGTGTTATGAAATAAGGGTGTGAGGGGTGGTATTTATAATGGAGGGGAGAGGGGTTTTCTTAATATTATATTCATTAATTTATTATTTCTCCAAAAGAAAATCAATAGTGATGATTCCATGAAAAATAATATTAATAAGTGAATTTTATTTCTAAAAAATTGGTCTTACATTAGTATAACATCATCCATGACTCTATAATTAATGTATTTATCATATTTTGTAAATTATAGTATTTCACTATTCATAAAAAATTCAAGTATTTCATAAAAATACCAAAAATTAACCCTAACCAGTTTTTGATGTATAGAATCCAAAAATGAACTCCATTTTTCAAAAATAATTTTATAAATACAATTAATTTATTTTTAATTAAATTCATAATTTACTTGAAAAATACAGATTTTAAAATGAAAACTGATTTTACAATGCTTTCAAAAATTATATAAGGTCTTATAAAATTATCTTAAAACCAAAATACATAGAATTTTTAATTTATGAACAAATTTTAGCAAAATAAATTATATTTTAAATTAATTAATTAATTAATTATAACTTATAAAAGTACCAATACTTTTACTGTGGTCATATTGTCACTTATAAGATGTCTAACTTTTATTTATACATACATGGGTGAGGTTACTATTATTTTGGATGATATACAATTCATAAGGGTCATATTACTATTTATAATGGTATGTTACTATTCATAAGGTTGTGTTACTATTCATAAGAGTAGGTTACTATTCACAAAAAAAATTAATTTTTCCCTATCAGACTCCAACCATCTTACTGATCACAACCATGTATGTTAGATTTTTTAAATTCAAAACATGAAAGTGGAAAATTTATGTTTAAAGGTCACATAGTAGTTAATTTAATCATGATGCGTCATTATGTTTCCTAATGTGATTACTTATGACATTGCTATGAGAAGGGAAAAATTGTATTGACAAAAGTTTGGGTCATTACAATATCCCTTAGCCTCACAGGATAGCCAAAAGGGTTAAAATCTTCATAGATTTTTTCATTTTCTTCGACCCACATCTTTCTCCAATGGTACTAGTTAATTTTCATTCTTCTAGAAATGGCCTTATTCAAATAGAATCCATCATAGATAGAAATATTCTCCTCACCTTCACTGACAAAGCATTTATCTTTCAATATATTAGAAATAAACCTTTGGTAAAGTAGGGGGTTTGTCTTGTAGTATGGATTAATCATTTAAATTATATGGACCATTAGATACTTGCACAAATTCACCTTATTAACTTTATTTAGAAAATATATTAGGTTGACATTTTGATACTTGAGTGAAGCAAAGTCCCCCTTCCTGGGACACAACTAATGTTGGATAAATTTGAATAATATCATGTCCTCACCATTAAGCTCAGTGGAAATTGGTCTTGTATGTTCTTCATTGCTAGTTATCTCACTCAAAGTTGTCTCATAATAGAAAATATCAGTAGAGGGCGGTTCACTCTACTGATGATCATCACATATCATTTCATGAGGTACCTTTAGAAAATATGCCCACTGTTTTGATGAAAAAGATACTATTATACCATCCACTATTGATCTAATTCAAAACACTTAAACTCCTTCAAACCAAAACTCATAATTCATATAAAAATCATGGACTAACCTTGGGTATTACGACTTTTCATTGTTAGATAACCAATCCAACCCTCCTTGTTCCTGCAACACATTTAGTAAAAGAGACCTACTAGACAACAACCATTCAAAATGTACCTATTTATCCGGGGTTACAATATGATTTGTGAGCTCAGGATAAACTGGAGGTGGTTTAGGTCGATTGGATTCACCTCTTTTCCCTTTAGACAGATCTGATTCATCCTTTTATTGTTGAGAACATGCTTGACATGATGCATTGGAGGTTTTAAGGTTTTAGTTTAAGGGAGAAAGGTAGAAACACGGGGTAGAAATGTTTGAAGGAAGGGATTTGAGAGTAAGAGAGTGTGAGAGTGAGTAGAGAAGTTGGATCAACCCTTAATTATATCATTTGGGGATTTGAAATCGTAAAATAAAAATGAGGAATAAATTAAAATAAAACAGATTAAAAAACATAATTTTAAAATTCCAGATAGAGAAATAAGAATTATTAAATAAATATCGTTCAGTGAGACACGTCAGGGATTCACGTCAGTGAGACATCATTGGTGAGTCATGTCAGTGAGTCATCAGTGGTGCGACATCATCAGTGATTCATCATTAGTGATACATCTTTGGTGAGACATCATTGGCAAGACATCATCGATGAGACATCATCGGTGAGACACTACATAGTTAGTTCTCAACGTTGATCATTCCCAACTCAAGTCTGATGTAACTCATTATTTCATAATTTAATGGATTAGTAAATATATCAGCAAGTTGATGTTATGTACCAATGAATTCAAGAGTTATATCACCTTTTTTAATAATGATCTCTCAAAAAGTGATGTCTTACATCAATATGTTTTGTTCTAGAGTGATAATTAGGATTCTTAGAAATGTTAATAGAACTTGTATTTTCATAGTTTATAGGTACATTTATAAAATGATATCCATAATCCAGTAATGTGTACTTCATCCAAAAAATATAAGCACAAAAATTACCAGCATCTTTGTATTCAGCTTCGGTAGTAGATAATACATTTTTTTTCTTTTTACTACACCATGATACTAGAGACTTACCCAAACAATGACATGTTCCAGAGGTGTTTTTTATGTAACTTACAACCACCAAAGTTAGCATTAAAATAACTAACTAAATAAAAAGGTCATCTTATATGATAGAACAATCCCAGGTTGGTAGTATACATGAGGTATTTGAAAATTATGTTAACATTAGTTAAATGAGATTATTTAGGGTTTTCTTGAAAATGTGCACACATACACACACTAAACATAATGTCAGGCCTCCTAGAAGTCAAGTGTGGTAAACTTATAATTATTCCTCTATATGTGGTTTGATAAACATATTTGTCATTTTCACCAAGATCCAACTTACAAGTGGTACTCATTGGATTATCACTACTTTTAGTGTTATCCTAGTCAAAACGTTTCAAAATATCCTTAGTATACTTACTTTGATTTAAAGTAATACCTTTTTTATTTTTGAAAATTTTTAAATCTAAAAGAATTTAATTTCTCCAATTAAACTCATTTCAAATTAATTTTTCATCATTTTTGAAAAATCAACACATAAATAATTATTATAAGATCCAAAAATAATGTCATAAACATATATTTAAATAACTAAAAAATATTTATAAATTATTTTTAGGAAAATATTGGGGTCATCTATTCCTTTTTTAAAACCTTTAAAAATAAGAAAAGTGTGGATCCTATCATACCAAGCTCTTGGTGCATGTTTTAAGCCATGAAAAGATTTAGATAATTTGAAAACATGATTTAGAAAATGAGGGTTTGTAAAATCTGGGGGGTGTTCAAAAAACATCCTCAACTATATACCCATTTAGGAATTAACTTTTAACATCTATTTGATATAGTTTGAAATTGAGATGTGTTTCATATTCTAGTAGAATTCAAATGGATTCAAGTCTAGAAACTGGTTCAAAAGTTTCTTCATTGTCATTTCCTTCTTCTTGAATATATCCTTGTGCAGCCAATATTGCCTTGTTTCTTACTATGGTGCCAACTTCATCTACTTTGTTTCTAAACACCCACTTAGTTCATATAGTCAAGGTGTCTTTAGGTCTATCAACAATTTTCCAGAATTTATTTATTTCAAACTGATACAACTCTTCTTGTATATCCATTACCCATAATTCATCATTCATTGTATCATTGATGGTTTTAGGTTCAAGATGTGACAAAAAGGATTGATGTTCAACCTGTTTCCTAAGAGAAGATTTAGTTTCTGTCCCTTTATCTAAGTCTCCAACTACAAAATCTAAGGGATGGTTATTAAGAGTTCTAACATATCTAGAAAAAGAAGTTCTGGTTATTTCAGGTTATTTTATAGGTTTGAGTTCACTATGAATAGATTTTGGTGATTTTCTAGAACTAGAAGATTTAGGATATTTCTTAATAGCAAGGTCAGAAGATTTGGCATTAATGTCCATATTGGAAAGATCATGCTCAATATTATATAGAGAAGTTCTAGGTTCATGTGGACCTATTTCATAAAATTTGATAGGTATAGATTCTTCTAAACACTTAGTTATTTTATTGAAGACCCTATAGGATTTTTTTAGAGGTTGAATAACCTATGAAAATTACTTCATAAATTTTGGAGGCAAACTTGTCAAGATTATCCTTAGTGTCAATAATATAAAATTTACAACCAAAAAACTCTAAATTAATTAACCTTAGGTTTCATATTGTTTCATAGATCATAGGGAGTTTTATTAAGAATAGGTATAATTAAAACTCTATTGATTATATAACAAGTTTTATTTATATCTTATTATAAAAATTAAATAGGTAAGTCATACTCATTTATCATAGTTTAGGAAATTTCTTTTAAGGTTCTATTCATTATTTCTGAAAATCCATTCTACTAGGGTGTCCTAGGAGTATAGAAGTTATGAATATTTCCATTTTGTGAGAAAAAAGATTCAAAATATTGATTCTCAAACTCACGAACATGGTTAATTCTTAAGGATTTAATTCTAATACCACTTAGGTTCTCTATATATTTGTCATACATAGTGAAGTGGGAACAAGCTTCACTTTTATGCGCAAGAAAAAATGTCCAAGTATATCTAGAAAATTAATTTACTAGAACATAGACATAGTGCTTCCCATTTAGACTATAAACTATTGAAGGTCCAAACAAATTCATGTGAACCAACTCAATAGGTTGAGAAGTTGAAACTTATTTCTTTGGTTTGAGAGATATTTTTTGTTGTTTACCTTTTTGACAAGGATTATAGACTTTTTCATTCAAAAACTCAAGTTTAGGTAGATCCTTTACAAAGACTTTTCTAGTAATATTTCTAATGGAGTGAATATTTTAGTGGCCTAGTATCCTATTTTATATCCAAGACTTTTTGTGAAAATCACTCAAGTAAGAAAAATTTTGAGAAGCTAAAAAAATATAAATTTACAGTATAAAAATTTTCATTTCTAAAAGAAGCAAATACTAAATCGTCTTTAGAATTAAAAAAATTACAAGAATCATTTTCAAACTTAACAATAAATGAATCATCACATAATTGTGAAATGATAAGAATATTATACTTAATACCATCAACAAAAATATCTTTAGAAATTAAAATTTAGTTAGTGTTACCAATTTGGCCAAGGCCAATTATTTTGAACTTTTCATTATCACCAAAGGTGATATTCCCACCATAATTCTTGATAAATTTCTTCAATATTGAGTAATCCCCTATCATTTGTCTTGGACATCCATTGTCCAAGTACCATATGTTTTTATAGGATCTCTTCAAGCAGGTTTCCTATAAAAATTTTAACCAAGAAAATATTTTGGTACCTAGACTTGATTGGGCCCAATAATATTAGTGATTAAAGCTTTGAGAACCCATATTTGTTTCATGGATTTCCTATAAGAAGTTTTTAATGTCTTGAAAAATGAACTCTATTGGGTCTATAAAAACTAGAAGTATTGAAATATATTCTATTATTTGAACTTAAAGCAGGTTTCTCATATTTAGAGATAAAACTAGATTTTCCAAATTTAGATACAAACTTTGCTTTAAAAAAATTTATTTTTCTAGGTTGATAACCAATACCAGTAGTGTATTTAGGAGCAACATGTTTTTTTAAGAATTTGAACCAAGGTATCTTTAACATTTTTTAACTTCTCTAAATATTTATTTAATTTATCATTAGATAATTTAAATTAATTATTATTATTGAGTAGTTCTGCATTATTTTATTTTTCAATAGTAAGTTTAGATTCCATAGAAACTATAAGAGCGTATTGTTTCTTGAGAGATTTATACTTATCTTTCCATTCATTCCATGTGTACTTAATAATTTTACCATATTCAAAAATTTCTTTATTTTTCATATTTTCATAATTATATTCATCTCTAGAATAATAAGAATTATGTGTAGGAGATTCTAGAGTTACCTCAGATGTGTTTTTCAAGAAATACATATTAGCTTTATCAGCCTTCTCATCATGTGAAGATTAGGATTCACTGGAGATTTACTCAGAATCATTCCAGGTGGCCTTAATTTCTATTTTTTTACTTTCTATACTTGTCTTCATATTTCATTTTTAACTTTAATTTGGGACAATCATCCTTTACATGTACTTCTCTTACACTCATAGCAGACTATTTCATTTATATTTTCATTTTTCTTCCAATCCTTTTTCTAATTTCCCTTATTGTCATATTATCCTCTTTAACTGGGATTCCTAAAGAACTTCTTCCTTTTGTAGAATTTCTTAAATTTCCTAGAAAACTGATCCATCTACTCATCACTATCACTTGGTGATTCTTTATCACTAGAACTTTCAACACGAGCTTTCACTTTATCTTTTTGTTTGGATGTAGTGGTTTTGAAAGAAAATGACTTTATTTTGGGTTCATCATACTTATCTCTATTGACCTTCATTTCTTCCTCGTACATCATCATTTTACCTATCAGCTCCTTGAATGGTAACTTACGGATATCACTGGATTCTCTAATTGACACTGAGGTTCCTCTGCTTCTTTCTAGTAGACATCTGATTAGCAACATGATTTTTTATTTAGCACTCACTGGCTTTCCAAGAGAACTCATTGTATTGAATATATCATTGAACCATAAGTACATGTCATAAATGGGTTCATTAGGATTCATCTTGAAATTATCATATTTAATAGTATATTTATTAAGTCTCATTTCATTAACATTAGTGGTTCCTTCATGTGAAACAACTAAAGTGTCCCAAATTTCATAAGAAGATTTATAAGCAGATTTTCTATTAAATTTTTCATCACTTAAAGCATAAAACAGGGAATTCATATCTTTATAATTATTATTTTAAAAAGCTTTTTTAGCTTCAATCCATGTAGTTCTTGAAGTTTTTTGGTATTTCATATTTCTCTTCTATTACAGTCCAAATATCAAAACCCATACTTTTTAAGTGCATTTTCATTTTTATTTTCCACTAGGAATAATTTTACCATTAAAATAGGGAGGTCTTTTGGTAATAGAACCTTCCTATCTATTATCCATATTAAAACAGTAGAGAAATTTTTTTAAAGAACTACAAATTTCAAACTAACAGAAATTTATAGATCTTTAAAACACAACTAAAATCATAGTTGAAAATATTTTTGAACGTATTTTTAACAAACTTTTGTACCAAATATTGGTTTAAGTAGGACACTCAAGAGGAGGGGGTGAATTTAGTACCTATAAAAATTTATGTCTAAAAATAATAATTAAAAAAATCATTTTAATTTCCCCAATTTAAAACAAAACAACCTAGTTAACCAAAGTAGCAGATTTATAAAAGTTTTTTTTATTCAAAAAATTTCTCAAATGTTGAATAGTTCTCAGTTAAAACAATATACTTTATTATCTTAAATTTTGAAATAATTTTACTAAAAAAATTCTAATATAAACACTATCTAATATTAACTATCAAATTGAAGTTATGTTTTATAAAATAGAATGAATAAAACAGATAAGAAAAAAAAAACTAAACTTGAAAGGCATATCGGATTTAAAAAAAGTGGTTTAGTCTCAATATGATACCTAATACTATCCACTTGGTGATCACCTTCCACCAAAAAATTTATATTAAATAAACTTGATCCATAGCATGGATTAGAGAAATGATTATTTACAAACTACCCAGGTCATTAGACCTCTTCCACAGTTTTTTTGGGAGTGTAAGACAAAAAGACATGAAATGTAGGGACATCTTCTAATGTTATCCATGGGAATGTAAAATGTAAAGGTTTTGTGAAGATATATGAGTATCTTCTAGTTTGGATCAGGAGACAGTGTGTGTTTACAATACAGATACACACACTGATCAAAATGTAATTAATATTTACAAAATATAGCAGTAATTATGAGAAAAGTTTTAAAATAATCTGAGTGATATAATGTGTATCTCTAGATTTCTTGAGTGTAATAGATGTGAATCTCGAGTCAACTTCTAGAAATAGACATCAAAATATAGTGTTGTGGAAGCTCTGTGTTCTGGTTTCTAGTGAGGTGAGATGATCCTTAAAGATTATCTTTATTAGGATTTATTACTACAAGGATGTTGGAACTTTGGATCTCAGTAAATCCTTCCTTGTATGTACAATAGTTTGATAAATTTTGTTCCACAGTTGAGAAAATTCATAATCACCAAGCTTCTCTCTATTCTATATATATTTTATTTCACTTGGGTGTTTTCTTTATACATTGAAGTTCAATAAGGTGCATGTTCTCTATCACATGTAGGTACCTCGTACTGGTATTTGACATCATTAAATGTTTTCTACAAAATATAGACAATTTCATTAATATAATAAGAAGTAATGAGATTCATAAATATTATCATTAGCAATAAGTTCAAATTTATGACAGATCATTGGTGACTCAGTTTGTCGATAGGTCATTCTGTCTATAGAACATTCCATAGGTAGCTCATTCCTTACTGTAGGTCAGAATATAATCATCTCATACTGTTGGTAGGACAATCTGTCGGTAGCACATTCCATTGGTATCTCATTTTTGTCGGTAGTTCATTTCTATCGGTAGTTAGTTTTTGTAGGTAGGTAATTCATCAATAATTCATCAATAATTCATTCTATTAGTTGCTCGGCTATCGGTATATCAACTATCTGTAGCTTGGCTATCGGTAGATCAGATGTCGGTAGCTCGATTGTCACTAGATCATATGTCAGTAGCTCGCCTGTCAGTAGCTCGTACTTAGTGAAAATTATATGTATCTATATCATTAGCTTACATCTATTAGTAACTTTTTTATCAGTGAGTCTAGTGTCGGTGACTTGTCTATCGGTAGGACAAGTTTCGATAGGTCACACTATCTGTGACTCATACTTAACCAAAATTTATTAACTTATCTTATGATAGGACCACTAATACCATAAGTTAGGATTATAATTAAACATTATTAAACACAATATATCTTAATAAATCATAATTAGTATAGTTAATAATTATTTTTTATCATTATAACTAGAGGATTACAGCACAGGGTATGATCTTCTATTTTAGTGATCATGTTCTCATACCCTTATGCTCATGATTATGGTTACATATCTCCCTTGTTTATACTTACTGAGCATCTGAGATCACCCCCTTTTATGTTTCCTTCCCCAAGTTATAAATATATGTATTATGTTTAATGTGTCTAAGAAGGGTTCTAGTCAAGAATAACCTAGTAGGAGATAATGTATCTCACTTATGTATTGGTGTTTATGTTTCCATGTTTCCAAATGCACTATACTAGTACAGTCTTTGAGTGTCTATTTGAATAATTCTTTAATTATTTTGAAAATGTTATGTAATATTAATATATAAAAAGAAAGGGTAGATATAGTTGATATCAGATAAAATTTTTAGTTAACCTTTGGAATCTAGGAAGATAAAATCTTAGTGATAACCCTAATGACATGGCTAAGGATAAATCTAAGGATAGGAAAAAATATAGGAAAAATTCCTCGAATTTTGGTAATGGATATAGTGAGTGGTTTCCTAGAAATACATCCTGGTCTGGATACTACAAGTGGATTTGGATCTGGAACAAATTTACATAGGGGGAAAAACTCCGAAAAGATGTTACAGGCCTGACTTGGTGTAATTTGGTACACAATAATGGGTCTTACTGCACACCTGGTTTTACACTCTTGAGGGATATGCTTTGGGAATTCAAAAACTCTTCATAAACTATCATGAAAAATTAAATAGAATATTCCTATTATTAACATAGTATAAAACTAAGGTGTCATATATTAAGGAAGGTTTCATGATTTAGATATCTTATAAGTGAATTTTCATGATTATGTGGTTCCTCACTATGATAATTATTTCCTACTCTATTCTTTTTGGTTTTATTCAATGGATGGAACCTGAAGCAACCACGTTAATAGTGATTTCAATCGATAATGTGATTATTTTCCTCCTAGGAAACTAAATGATATTGGATCTAGAATGAAAAACCTCATTGCTATGCTCACATATATTTCTCAAGATATGAATCATGGTGGACTTCCAAATGATCAAAGGTAGGAACAACATTGTGTTGAGTCATTCATGAGGAAACGCCCACCTTATTTCAGAGGGTCTTCTGATACACTTGTTACTAAATAATGTATTGGTACTATTGAAAATATATTCTTCATTCTCTATCTCTCGGAGAATGATAAAGTCATTATGGTTTTTTATCAGTTAGAAGGCAAAGCAGACTAGTGGTGGACTCTAATCAAGAATACACGGAAGCCAGATGAGATTGAATCCATGGAATGGGATGAGTTCAATAACTTATTTTTTAGTAAGTAATTTCCTTGGATTATTCTTTCCAAGATATATAAAGATTTCCTCATGTTGAAGAAATGGGATAAGGAATCTTTTGGTACCTACGAGGCTAATTTCACGAGACTTGCAAGGTACGCTTCAGGAATTATCATCCAAACCGAAAGTAAAGTTGATATGTTATTTAGTGGATTAAATCCAAGTATCAAAAGAGATTTATCCATAAGATACTTTAGTATTTATGAAGATATTTTTCTTTGTACAATCAAGGTATAAATGGAGGTTGGAGTCAAGTATTAATCTCATGGTTTTTACAAGAAAGGGAAAATATAGTTTAAAGGAAAATATAAAAACTATGAAGAGAAGAAGATGAGATTCCATTTATGCTCTAAGTGTGGGAATAATCATAGATTAAATTTCCTTAAGGGGTCTAATAAATGTTTTATGTGTGGAAGGGAAGGACATCAGGCATTTGATTTTCAAAAAAATAGGAAGAAGTTAACTAACATTGTGAATGGGGAAAAACTGAAACAGAATGAACCTCCCATGATCCAGTGCTACAAGTGTAAGGTGAACAGTAATTTTGATAACCACTACCCAAACCCAAGGGATGGTGATGATGATCAATGTTATAAACCTCTTAAGCCTAGGGATAAGGGGAAATCTTTTGAAAATGCTATTTCTGATGAGGGGTGAGATAAGAATGTGACGAAAGGTACATTTACCATCCACTATAGAGTCATTAATGTCATATTTTATTATATATCTACCCACTCTTTCATATCAAAATAATTTTTTAAGGTGTTAAGATTCCACAAAAACAATTAGATGTGGAATTAGCAGTGAAAAACCCTATTGTTATGATGATTTCATCTCAAGTCTATGATTCCTCTACGGTTGAAATTTGCGATAATGTGATTCCTGCAAATCTTTTCATTCTTCCTTTTGTTGAATTTGATGTAATATTAGGAATGGATTGGACTTATCTACATAAATATCACATCAATTTTCAAGGAAGGTAATTTACTTTTGATATTTCAAACCCTCCTATGATCATCCATCAATGTGATGATAAGCATGAATTTCCTATGGATATTACATATAGTGTATGAGTCTTAATTACCTATAAAATCTTTGTTTATCTCAAATGGTTAGAGAGAAAATCAACATTGATGATATGCCTATTGTTTAAGATTTTTTGGATGTCTTTCCAAAAGAGTTTCATATCCTTCCACCAAAATAAGAAGTTAATTTCTCAATAGAACTTTTATCTGGTTCCACACCAATATCAAAGTATCCTTATAGAATGGATCCAAATGATTTGGAGGAATTGAAGAAGAAACTCCAAGAAAACCTTGATAAGGGATTCATTCATCCAAGTGTGTCACCTTGGGGTGCACCGGTTCTTTTTGTGAAAAATAAATATGGATCAAAGTAACTCTGCATAGATTATTGAGAGTTGAACATGATCATGATCAAGAATAAGTATCTTGTCCCTCATATTGATGAATTATTTGATAATATTCATGGAGGTCAATATGTTTCAAAGATTGACCTTCATTCTGGATATCATTAATTGAGGGTCAGGAAATAGGATATACCCAAGATGACATTCTGTACAAGGTATAGACACTATGAATATATTATTATGTCTTTTGGTCTTACTAATTCCCCTGATATCTTCATGGATTGAATGAATATAGTCTTTATAGATTACCTCGATTAGTTTTTGGTAGTGTTTATAGATAATATTCTTACCCATTCAAAGAGAAAGGAAGATCATGAAGATCACTTGAGAATTTTACTAAAGACCCTAAGTAAGGATAAGCTATATGAAAATTTTACAAAGTGTGAATTTTGGCTGCAAAATGTTTCATTTTTGGGTTACATAATCTCAAGATATGGTATAACAGTAGATCCATCAATGAAAAAGGCTATTTAATAACATCCTAGACTAACCATAGTGACTAAGATCCATAGATTTCATGGTTTAGTTGGATATTATTGATGGTTTATGGAGAATTTTTCATTAATATCTAATCCTCTGAACAAGTTAACTTGGAAGGGTGTCAAGTTCCTCTAGACAGATGAATGTGAGGAAAATTTCATGTAATGAAAGATAAAGATAGTCAGTACACTTGTTCTTACATTACTCTTTATTAAATATGGGTTTGTAATCTATAGTGATATATCCAAGAAGGGATTAGGATGTGTTCTTATGTATAAAAACATGGTTATCACTTATGCCTCATGACTGTTGAACATTCATGATAAAAATTACCCAACACATGATTTGGAGTTATCAGTGCTAATTTTTGCATTAATGATATGGATGTATTATCTTTATGGAGAAAGTGTGATATATATACCGATATTAAAAGTCTGAAATATATATTCACATAGAAGGAGTTGACCACTCAATCCATTACCACCTTGGTAAATAGAACAAGGTGGATGATGCTTTGAGTCATAAGTATCATGTTAGCTTATCCATGATGAGGATCACAAAAGATCCAATATTTATATATTTTTAAAGGATGGATATATAAATACTGAAGGTTGGGGGAAAATATAATCTTTCTCAAATGAATTTTCAACCCTCTATCCAAGTGAAGATTAAGAAGGAACGAATGGAAGATAAAGAGATACAAAAGAAATTCAGAAATGTTCCTGAGTTTAACCATGATCATGATGGAATTATGAGGTTTAGGAACCATCTATGTGTTCCTTCTATAAAATACTTGAAGAAGGGGCTGTTAGAGGAATCTCATAGTTCTTCATTCTCTATTCATCCTAGAAGTATGAAGATGTATAGGGAATTTAAAGAATACTTATGGTGGGATGGCATGAAGATAGATATCATAGAGTTTGTATCTCAGTGCTTGTTATGCCAACAAGTTATGGTTAAAAGATAAAAGTTCAAGGGCATGTTGCATCCATTACCCATACCATAATGAAAATGGGAAAACATCACTATGGATTTTGTCATTGGAATACCCAAAACCTCTAAAGGTTTTAATTCTATATGGGTGGTATCCGATCACCTTACTAATTCAGAAAAATTCATCGCTATCAGAGAATACTTATTTGTGGACCAGCTTTCTAGGATATACATGAATAAAAGTGGTAAGGTTGCATAGAGTACCACATTCTATTATATAATATCAGGATCCAAGGTTTACCTGAATGTTCTGGTGATTTCTTTAGTAAGCACTTGATATAGAATTGAGTTTCAGTACTACTTATCATCCTCATACAGATAGTCTATCTGAAAGAAAAATTCAAACCCTAGAGGATATGTTGAGATCTTGTTATCTGGATTTCAAAGGTGGTTGGGATCAATACGTTCCTCTAGTTGAGTTTTCTTAAACAATATATTTCACTCAAGAATTCAAATGGAACCTTATGAATCCATTTATGGGATGAAATATCGATCTCCTACGAGTTAGGATGGAGTTAGATAAATAAAGATGTTGGGACCTGAGATTGCTAAAGAAATGGTTGATAAGGTTAGAACCATTCAACAACATATCAAGGCAGATCAATGTCAGTAGAAAAGTTACACTGACAAACATTGGCACTATTTGGAATTTTAAATTGGTGAAAAAAAAATTCTATGAATATCACCTTGGAATAATGTTATGAGATTTGGGAAGAAAGGAAAACTAATCCCTAAGTATATCGGTCCCTTTGAGATTCTTGATCGTATCAGGATGGTAGCCTATCACTTGGAACTTAATCAAAATATCTCTCAAGTCTATGATGTGTTCCATGTATCTCTCTTGAGGATGCACATACCTGAACCTTCACATATAATGAACTTAGAGGCCATACCACTGGAGCAGGATATGTCTTAAGAAGGAAAACTAGTTGAAATTCTTTACCGATCAGAGAAATTTATACGAAATAAGACCACTCACCTGGTCAATGTTTTGTGGAGAAATAAACAGTAAGAGGAAGCAACATGGGAACCTGAGCATATTATGAATTAGAAGTATCCTTGTTTGTTTTTAACTGAGTGATGAATTTTAATGATGATATTCATTTTAAGGGGTTAGAATCTAACACCCTAAGTTTTTATGGATCCTTTTTTTCGAATAAATTAAATTTTAATTTATTTCTTAAAATGAACTAATTAAAACATTCCTTTCAAACTACATGTAATTAGTGTAAAAAACATGGAATATGAACTTGGTGTAAGTTACACAGAACATTGACATGGCTTTCATTACATGCAACACTGATGTTTCTACAAAACATCATTTTATTTTTATAATTATTTAAATGAGATAACTATAACCAAAATGTTAAAATTAGTAATATGAACAGTGATATAACTACTTTTAAATTTTTTTATAATTTTTTTATATAAATAAAACATACTGATAATGAAAGATATGATTTTTGGTAATGTCCTTTTATGTTTAGAAATATTGTTTTCTCGAATGAATTGCTTTTAATGTCCTACTGTGAAAAATAATAAAATTAATTTTAGACACATTTAGAAATTTAATTTGAGAAAATAAACTTATTTTTTGAATTTATAATGTTTAAATTATCTTAGGGATAATTTTTTTGATTTTTATAAGAAACTTCATTTTTGGATGAATAGTGAAAATACCAAATTTTAATTCAAAACCGCTTTTTCGTATAATTTATTTATAAGATTAAATTATATTTTAATTTGGTTAAAAATTTTAATTAGATTATTTTTTTATAAATTAATCCAATTTAGTTAATTTTAACCAATTTCCCATTGAAATCGGATATAAAAACTAAAAAAGCTTTTGATCATTTTTACTTTAAAAACCCAGATTATCGACCCGATAGTGGGATTAATTTTAAATTAATTTCTACCACTTATATGATTAAAATTTGGAAAAATAGATTCCATATTTTGAATCATAATAATTTATAATGTCTAATAAGTTCAACTTAGTGTTTTACCAAAAATATTAGTGAAAGCAATTAAAATTAATTACATCGATTATGGTAAAATTAAGCCTAATTAAGGACTAAACCTTAAATATAAGACCCAAAAGGACTTAGAAACATGTCCAACACCCATTTTATGGACATTATTCGTCCATTAACCTTCCATTATTGAGTTTATTTTGGTTTTTTATGACTGTTAGGTGAAAAAAAAGGGTACACCAAACTTGTTTTCAAAAATACCGAGTGAGTCCTTTCCCTTCCCTATAAAAGGCCACCACCTCTTCCTCTTCTTCAAACCTCTCAAACCTATTAGGTTCAGCCAAGATATTCCAAATAAACTTTCCAAAATATCTCCCTTACACCTTGAAGCCTCCAGTTGGGAATAAAATCTTCCAAGTAAGCCTTTTGGTACAAACCAAAAGGAGTTACCTGATTAAGAGGTAATGCCTTCTCTCAAACTCATATGTTATATTTTCCATCCCCACCCCTCCACCCTATTTATTAAATGATTGTATAAAAAAAGTATATTAAATATAATATTATTTTTTTATGCAAATTTTTCAAACTATAATTATATACAACTCCCTCTAATGGGTAACAAACATACTGTTTATGAGTACAGAGAACTTCCGCCTCACAAAACGATTTGTTCAATTTTCCTTATCGCCTCTCATGGTGGACATTATAATGGAATATATATATATATATATATATATTATTGTATTTTATTGTATTTATTATTTATTTAAGATTCTATATTTTTTTATAACACATATCTTTTTACTTTCCATTTGGTGTAAATATGAAAATTTTATTTCAGGAAGTATGAACTACTGCCCCCCAAAGTGATGTGACTTGTTCACACACTAAATTGAATGTATTAAGGATGGGTTTATTAAAATTATATGATATATAAAATTATAAATATACTGTAATTATATTATATACATATATACATATAAGTCATTTTTTTTTCAACACGACAATAAAAACAGAAACAACGTTCATGCGTACGTACGAATTATCGTCTCCATGAACAGTGTATTCCATTTCATAATTATATATTATATATATTATATATATTATTATAATAAAAATATAATTAATATAAATTATATTTATATGATGGATTATATTTTTGAATCATTATATAAGTATAAGGACCAAAGATATAACAAATTAATACACATGCGAAGAACAAAGAAAATATTATCTGAAGTAAAACCTTAACATAGAATGGTTAACAAGAGGGTAATATAAGGTCGTAATAAAACTATATATGGTGTTAGATATAAAAATATTTTTCTAAAAAATATGTATAATAAATTTATATTTATTATACAGGTGTCTTTAAGGAGTACGACGAGAGTCAAGACACAAGGTAAGAGAATTTCATCTCACTTTTTATTTTTGTGAGATACATGCTTTAATCACCGCCCATTCCTTTTGTGTGGTGTGTATACTTCCAATGTATGTATTAAATGATTCTAATACATAATTTTATGGTTTTTTACATATCCATTTTATGATCTTCCTTCCATGGGGATTAATTTTGAAAAGTTACCAAATTGGGAAAATGGTTTTGTCTCAATTTTTCTTCTTTGAGAATCATGTTTTTTATGCACCTAAATTATTTTTGAGGTGTATATACTTCCATTTTACATGTTATATCAAGAATATACTTATTTTAATTATATTTTAAGCTTAATTTGATTTTATTTTCTTACATGGAGATTATGATTCCAAGTAACCAAGTGGTAAGAGTTTATTAAAACAATCACATCGCTTTTCGAGATTGTTAATGATTATGATTATTTGATGAAATATTATGATCCATCTCTCGAGAACACTAATTAATTTTATTCTAATATGGTTATTAAGGATATAATCTTGTATTAGTACCAGTTTTATACTCTTTGGTACTTAAGATAACATTTTTAAGGAAAATATGATCCTCTCTCTCTTCGGTTAAAAATCTATTGTATTCGAAAACCATGTTTTCAAAAATGTATTCAAAAATGTTTTAAAAATATATTTGAAGAAAAATTTCAAGGAAAAAGTATTTTAAAAACGTTTTATGCTTTTCAATTCTTCCTTTATAAGTTTTAAAAAAAATCATATAAAAATGTTTTCAAAAGGTTTTATGTTTTAAAAAGAAATTTTCAAAGAAGAAAGGATATTTTCCTCAAGAAATGTTTTTAAAAGTTCTTTAAAAATTATTTCCCATATAAGATAACATACATAGGTTTTACTCATTACTTTATGAGGAAATTATTCAATGTTTCCATTCATACTATTTCTCTAAATGAATTATGTTTTTATGGAATGCTGTTTATGAAACTCATTTATCTTTAATGGGTTATATACTTTTGAAACCTGCTTCTTTTCATGGGTTATGTTTATGATGAAATGATTATAAAAACCGTCTCATTCCATAGGTTATGATATTATTACTTGTTTATAATGCCCATTTCTTTTCATGGGTTATGATATGACTATTTATGATCTTGTGGAACATGTATGTATTATTACATTATGAGATGGGTGGGACCATATCTCCCTCTAATGCATTGATTAATGATTTATATCTCATGAGATATACATGGATTGAATAAGAAATGAACTCGATTCAGTATTATAGGGCTGAAATGGGGAGTGAACTCGGTTTAGTAATACAAGTCTGGAATAGGGTGTGAACCTAGTTCAATAAAGGACTTTGACCACTAATATGGCCTCTACAGTAATGGCTTGTCTACTATGGAAATAATTATATATGCTTATGTGTCTTCCATGATTCCATGTTTTGTTCTTATGCTATGATTTTATGGATTATGTTCTTTATTTACTTATGATTCATGTCTTATGAACTACCAATATTTATGACATGATCTGTGTATATGATCTTTGATATAAATGGTATGATATTATATTTCCATGATCATGTTATCATACCCTTATGCTCATGATTATGCTTATATATCTCCCTTGTGTACCCTTACTGAGCATTTGATCTCACCCCTTTCTTTTTTCCTTGCCCAGGTTATGAAGATATGTATTATGTTTGATGTGTCTAAGAAGGGTGCTACTCAAGAAGAACCTAGTGAGAGAAAATTTAGCTCACTTAGGTATCATTGTTTATGTTTTAATGCTTCCCAATGAACTAGACTAGTATGGTCTTTGGGTGTCAATTTGTATAATGATTTAAGTATTCTAAAAATTTTATGTAATATTAATGTACAAAAGGCAGTGGTATCTATACATTAGGTGCATCATGAGTGTAAAATAGAATGGTATAAGGAGATGTTAAATGCTTATAATAATGAAAATATCCTAATTTTTATAACAATAAAACATATCTAATGAAGTTAATAGAATTGAATTAAACATTTAAATATAAATTCACTAAAAGGGGAAGTGGAGTATCCTTGGATTGGACACTAAGTACATAGTATTACATTACTAGATACATTGTAGACATATAAAATAAAAATAAAAATTATTTTCCCAATTTACTAGTAGTGGTACCCGCCCCCTTCTCAATGAATAGTAGTCTTCATATAGAAGTGGTATAGGGTTTTTTGCTCAGTTCAAAATATTAAACTCTCACATGAGAAAACAATATTGCTTATTACTCCCCAAAGGATTCTTATAACTTTGAAATATTCCCCATGTTCAGTTCTCATCTCCTTCTTTATCAATTATTATTACATGTAAATCTTCTAGGTCCATATACCACCAAGAAATTACCTCTAGAATCATATAAACATGATTTAGCTTCATTTTCTTCTACTTATGTTGGTTAGATGCTATGTGGAAGCTCAAGATTTTTCTTACCCAACCTGGAAAGACTAAAGGAATTGGATTTTTATTTTTAGGATGAGTTTGACCTTTTTGGTAAATTTACCTTAACTTTATGTAGGCACCATTCCATATAACATGGATCATGCCCTTTAAATTTATCTAGAATTGAAAGTGAACTGTGTGGTAGTATAGATACCCTTAGTTATAATTTTTTACCTTTACTCAACATGTGTGACATTTATATAGATTTAGATCTATGTTACCCTTTTGAAACCTTCAAACCCTTTACCTGACCTTTATATAGCGGGATGATTTTGGATTACATTGTTATGTAGGTATGAAAATGATTAAATACCCTTACATAGCTCCTATTTGACCTTTCTAAAACACCTAAGAAATTAAATAATGGTCAGATGACACTCACGAAGGTGTAATGAAACCAATGTAGATCTTGATAGCACTTGC
This sequence comes from Viscum album, assembly GCA_963277665.1. NCBI lineage: Eukaryota > Viridiplantae > Streptophyta > Magnoliopsida > Santalales > Viscaceae > Viscum > Viscum album. Next base: position 983,737,861 of record OY728126.1, read on the forward strand.
ACATTCCCTATTTATACATATGTCATCTTAGGATCACAACAATAGTGGTTGGAATTTTCCAAATTTGTGCCTTTATGACATACTTACATATGGAAATTGACACCTACATAGTAGATAAATGACACATACATTTGATTCTTCACACATACGATTTTGTTAATCACACACATACAGGTTATGAAATCACACATTCACTAGTAGTCCTTTTAATTTTTTTTGTCTTAAACATTCACAAAGGAAAAAAAATAAATGTATTATTTGACTATATTTAGATCAAAATTAATGAAAATAATAATATTAAAAATAAAATGCCTTGAAAATATGTAATTCAAAAATTCTATGTTAATATATGAATTTTCAATTAAACACAATAAATTAATAAAAAATTAAAAATACATGATTAAATACATTTCAAAAATAATGTCTTGATTTCAAAAACGTAAAAAATATGAATAAATTACCTAGGTTTATCTAAATTATTGGTAAATGTTCATTTAAAAACAATTGATCATTTTGAAATCATTGTCTCATATCAATCCTCAACACTTACACTATTATATTCTTAGGTAATACAATGAATTCCCTCTATTTAAAAATATTTGTCGTACCTAGACATAAATACATAAAATAAATATGCATCCATTGATACAATCTTCATGCATCCTATATGAATTTAATCACACAAAACTACATGAATTTAAGTAAAAATTATCATTCCAAGAGTGAAATGAATCCAAAATTTAAAGGAATTAAAAATGTATCAAGGAGAACTTTCATTTACCACTCTCCCATAAGTTCATTATACCAAGGATCATTTTTTTACTTCCATGATAAAACTAAAATGACATTATTATAATTCAATTTCCTCTACTTTATCTAACATCAATATTCCCCTCACCTAAATCCATTTATTTTTGACAATTAAGAACTTATTTTAATTTTTCCAATTCATTTTTTATGAAAAGAACTTATTTAAATAAAATGGAAATTATTACACACTTACATGGTTCCTAACTATATTAGAACTTCATGTTGTTTCCTAATTTACCATTTTACACAAGTTTCAAAGGCCTAATTTGAATTCCATTAAATTTTCTCCCTAAGGTGTTTTTTCAAAATGTCCATGATACCTATGTTTAGGTTTAAAAATCTCTCTTCCTTATATCATAATATAATTTCCAAAAAATTATTTTCTATCATACTCATTTTCTAAGTTTTAAAGAATAAAAATCATCAAAAATAGAGGTAGAATTAACTTAATGATCATATGATCTCAAAAATTTCCAAACCAATGAAATTCCTCCACACTATATTACTATTTTTTTCAAGGAAGATTTGACGATCAACTTTTACTATCCAAAAAATACTCCAAAATTATAAAAAAAAGACATGTATAATTTTTAAATGTGATTTTTATAATTTATTTTTCATCGCATTGATTCATTGAATTTTATTCTAAAATAAATTAGAAAAAAAGGTATAAACTAGTATTTATATCCCATGTTACATGTACCTATCCCCTAAACATAACATATACACAGTCTAAATAATTTCAGTAGAAAATTTTGACGGAATAAAAAACTCAATATATGAGTATCAATAAAAACATAAAGGAAAGAGGAAAACTAATGTTTATTTATTCAAAATCAGATGGGATGAGTTTTAGATTCTTAAATGGTTCCTTTAAATAATATTTATGACATTTTTTTAGTTTTCAACTCACCTTATTAGGGAACTATGATTTATCTCCTTTTAATTTAATTTATTTAAATGGAATGGTATTAGTTACTATAAATGATGTAGTCCACATGGAATGAAGTTTATTATAAATGAGCTTTATCCTTGAAGATAAATGTGGTAGTTTATCATCAATACTTAAATCCCTTTTCAGAGTAGTCTTTCATGGAAATATCATGGTTTTTTATAATAAAGTAGGGTGTTATATTATACCCCTCCTCAACTCTCATTATAAGGACTCAGCTTTAAAAATTACTTAATCTGGAATTTTACACAAGACCATACATTATTACACATTGAGGATCTTTATAGGTTTATAGTTTTAAATAATTATGATGCCTTACATGCATAACATACCACATTCATACAAGAGGATACTACTAAAATAGTTTCCATTTTTTGTCAAAATATAAAACATTAAAACATAAAACATGATTTCTTTGACAACCCTCTACATCAGTTATCATGACTCCCTTATTTCTCTTGACCATCCTTATATCCTATGAAAAAACATTTTAAAAACTTGGGATGATTATAAAACTCAGTAAGGGATATAAAGAAAGAAAGTGTTAGTCTAGTGATAACATAAAAACCAATAAAACTCTTAATCATAAAAACTCATATACATAGAAACATCATGTAGTTTCCTTGGGAAATATTTACCATATCACTCTTAAATTCACACTTTTACATGGAATAATTTTTTGGTCAACTTCTATCTCTGGAGTACCCAATGCATTGGAGAGCTATAATGGGGCTCACCTATCATATCTTGAGCTATAATGGGCTCAACCCAACATATCTTGAGCTATAATGGGATCAAACCAACATATATTGAGCTATAATGGGCTCAAACCAACATAAATAATTTCCAAGGAATATATCATGGAAATAAAGTATCTTGAAATCAGGATAAATCACTCATTCCATATACATATAAAAAGACAATCCCTTTGAAAATTATTAGAGAGACTTTTAAAAGGATTTTAAAAGGAAAGTACCTTAAAAATATAATTGAAGTGAGAATTAATAGAATGAAATGTAAATGTGTATACACTATAAATACACATAATAATACATAATATAAAAAAAATTCATCACACCAATAATCTTAATACAACATAATGGATAAAGTAGAAGGTTAATACAAAGATTGGAAATTGGGTTAAGAATTCCCTTACCTCATGCTCTTATTACTTCAAATGTGTTTAAAACTCATGTATAATGGTTAAAATAGTGTTATTAATATCTTAAAAAGCATATTCATGTTTATAACACATTATATGATCATTTAATAACATCATTTCATCCTTTAATTATTAGTATTTTTTCCTTCCATTGTTTTGGGTGCTTTCTTTACATGTTTTCCATGATCGGTTCATGATGGATGATATTTTTGATTGGAAGTGAAACTCCAGAATTAGAATGGAATATTAGTTACATATTTATATGACCATAAATTATTTCATTGATCATTTTAAATTCTAAAATTATGACGATTCATAAGTTAAAACATTAATGATGTTCGTTTAGATCATTTTAGCGGTTCTTTGATAATAACAACTTCATTTTGTTTTATAAATTAAAACCATGTGTAAAAAAGAATTCCAGAACCATGGATGATACATAATACATATATTATAACCCATTTCAACCATAAAAATGGTTTCATGATCATACTTGAAATAATTAAAGCAAATTGAAATCACATCATCCACGATGTCGGTAATTCGACACATCACAGACAATGTTTTTATTCCTTGAATAAGTGGGAGAGGAGAAGAAGAATGAAGATTAATTTTCCATGAACATGAGAAAATCTATAATATAAATTTTTTCTGGAGATTTCATTCCTCTTGGATAATAGGAGGGGAAGATACTATAAAAAAATAAAAGGAAAGGAAAGGAAAACACATGAAAAAGGAAGAGGATTTCTTACCTCTTGATCTCTTCTCCTTGAGATCATCCTTAAGAGCTTTGGTTTTGGTATTTTGGTGAGAGCAGCATCTCTAGGTCATGTGGAATAATATTGTGGAGGGAATTTGGCAGAAATTAGACAATACTCAAGGCTTGAGAGGTGTAGGAGGAAGAGGGGAATGAGGGTGGTATTTATAGTGGAGGAGGGGAGGTATTTTACATTATTTTAATCATTATTATAATATTTTGCTCAAGACTATGAATAATATCAATTCATGGGACCCCAAATAGTAATAATGGAATGTGAGTTCAAACCAAGTGGTCCTACATCAATTATGATGTCATAAATAGTGTATTTAATTGATAGTTTTAATATACAGTATTTTACTGTATTTCACTATTCATCGAAAATTCAAGAATTTCATAATAATCACAAAAATTCACCCTTACCATTTTTCGACATGTGGAATAAAAAAATGAATTCCATTTTTTTAAAATAGTTTTCTTAATATCATTAATTTAATTTTTAAATAAAATCATACTTAATTCAAAAATTAATAATTTAAAAACTATACCAGCTTTTATATCACATTGAAAAATTGATCAAGATGTCATTATCTTAAAGCCTTATGAAAATAAAATAATAATAAAATTTACTATTCATTAGGGTCATATTACTATTCTACTATTCATAAGGATATGTTACTATTAACCAAAAAAAATTCATTCCATTAGGATCCAAATAACTTATTAAACATAATTATATATGATCATTTTTCAAAATTCAAAACATATAAGTGAAAAAATTATTTTTAAAGGCTAGTTATAAATATCTACTTAAAACAAAGTTTCGTGAATTTACATTTATTTTTAGAAAACCATGGGGTGTTATATTATCCCCACCTTCTAGAAATTTCATCCTTGCAATTTTATTTAGTCATTAAACAAGTGAGGGTACCTTTCCCTTAGAGTATTTGTAGACTCCCATGTTGCTTCTTCTACCATGTGGTTTCTCCACAAAACCTTTACCTGGTGGATTGCCTTATTCTGCAATACAGGTTCCCTTCTATCAGGAATCTAAATTGGTTTCTCTTTATAGGAAAGGTTCTCATCCAGCTGAACTGCTTTTGGGCTTAAGATATGAGTTGAATCTGGCACATACTTCCTCAACATCAAAACATGAAAAAAATTGTGTGCCTAAGACAAACTCAGAGGCAAAGCTACTCGATATTCAACTGGTCCAACTTTCTACAGGATTTAAAAAAGACCGATGAATCGCGGACTTAGCTTTCCTTTCTTACCAAAATGCATCACACTTTTCCAAGGAGAGATTTTAAGGAAAACATGGTCACCTGCCTCAAAATAGAAGTCTTTCCTTTTATTATCTGCATAACTTTTTCCCTACTCTGAGATGTCATCACGTCCTACTGAATCATCTTCACGTTCTTAGCCCACTTACTCTACTAATTCTAGCCCCATCAACTTTCTTTCCCTGAATTCATCCCAAAAATCTAGAGTTTGAAACCACTTCCTATACAATGCCTCAAATGGTGCCATCGGTATACTAAAATAAAAACTGTTATTATAAGAAAACTCAACTAAAGAAATGTGTTTATCCCAACTTCCCTGGTAGTCCATTGAATAATCTCGAAGCATATCCTCTGAGGTATGAATCATTCATTCTGACTTCCCATCTAATTGAGGATGAAAAACTGTACTGAAATTTAATTTTGTGCCCAACAACTTCTGAAGCCCCTTCCAAAAGATAGAAGTGAAACTGAGATCCTGATCGGATACAATGGAAAGAGGAACTCTATGTAACCTAATAATCTCTTTGAGGTACAATAAATAAATATGATCTAATGACATTATATCTTGAATATAAAGGAAATGTGCATATTTTTTGAGTCGATCAACAATAACCTAAATCACATTGTTACCTCGAGAAGTCTTAGGTAGTCCCACTGTCACGAACCAACCCAGGTACCCTGGTAACTCGATAACTGAGCCAGCCCTGACATATCTCTAAGGGCTTTCCCGATCCCCATGGGTCGGCGACTAGCACCTGGCATCACATAACATGTAAGTGGTAACAATTTTTCCACCAGTAATGCGGAATAAAAGAAACAAGACAGTATTCATAACAAAAGAAACTCCACCGGGAGTAATGTACCAGAATACAACATGGCATGAAAACCCAAATTAATACAACCCAAGTACTAAAATGGGAAAACAACCCCAAGGTCCCAAGGACACAACTCACCAAGACCAAAACTCAACAGCTGGATCCACCTCCAAGTGATTCTTTCCCTTTGCTCGAACCTAGAAGAATAAAGTCTATAAACACCCAAAGGCAAAAGTAGGGTGTGAGCCTAAGCCTAGTAGGATACCACCAAAAATTCTATAATAGATGCCAAATATAGATTATCCAAAGAAAAGATTTTAATTTTAAAGTAAACAGGTTTGGCAATTCTATAATCATATTTAAACAAAACATGATATACATTTTAAAATGATGGAAATAAATATTTTAAGCAATGATTTTACAAATTATGGAATATTTTCTAAAACAATGGATTAAATAAAACAGTTTATATAAAACAGTTTATATAAATTCAGCAAGAATGTAAAGTAGTTCAAAAGCATTGGCATACATTTATATCTCAAATATAAATAAACAAGTGAGCAACATGGTCATCTGCCAAAAGGTACGATAGTATTAACCAGCTATAGGATTCCGCACTCTCTATGTGAACTCAGAAAAATGTGTATACACACGTCCCTATGACACTGGCCAAAGGAGACTCGTTACCAACCCATCGGGGATGTGATCTGATGCAAGTATGTTTTAGAACGCTGTCGTAGTGTAGAGTGTATCCAAATAACTCACTAACTACCTAAGGCTTGCATACGCTCTTACATGATGGGTAAACTATTTTAAGAATACTTAAAAATATGATCAATCTCATTCTTCCATTTCAAAAGATCCAATTTATTTCCATTTAAAACCAAAACATGTTTTAATCAAAAACATGCCTTTTCACAAGATAAAAACCAATGAGAATCTATCAAATAATTTTAATCCATTTTCACCAGTTTGAAATCCATTCAAAACCAATTCCATTATTATATAATTTATTTCCACAATTAAATTCAACAATTTAATTGAAATCATTTCCATCAAATCCACAATTTAAATTGGCCAATTTTCATAAACACACCCAATTCAATGGAATTGGGGTTTCCCAAATTTCTATGCCAAAACCATTTCAAATATCTCAATTCACTGGAATCGTGTTTTTATCAATTTAATTGAAAGAAAATTTGATCAATTGAATTTAAATCAACAATTGAAATAAATCAAGAAAATACAATGATAATAAATTTGGCAAGTCGGGACGGAACCACCTACCTCAAGGTCTTTGATGTTAGAGGTGAAGATAAACCACCCTATGTGGTTCAAAATACCTCCTCACGACCTTATTATCATAAGCGTCGATACACCAGTGGTGGATGTTCGCCAAGGGTTCCTAGAACCAGAACCAGATATTTTATTTCAAAAGGAAATAAAATATCACATGCAATGATAGTTTCTCTCTCTTGAATAATACTCAAAAATATCGAATAAAATAATACTTGCAATTTTATTTTCTCTCTCCTAGATAATCTCCAGATTATCGTTTTAAATTATCACTTGTGATGATATTTTATCTCATGAGGATATGTTTCAAATTACATATATATTATCACATGGAATGATAATTATCACATGTGATAATATTTATCTTTCCCAGATAACTATGTAATATCGTTTTATGATAACGCATGAAATCACAAGAATAATCCACAGGAATAACTATAAACCTCATTCTATAACTTATATCTCTAAAATAACTTGAGAACAAAGGTGTTATTTTCTCTTTCCTGAAAACAAGTATCATTTAGATCAAAGTATGCGGCTGCGACATTCTCCTTCAAGAATAATCATATCATGATAATTTATAGATTATCATTATCTCTAAAAACCTAGCGCAATTACCTTTGGAAAAAAACGTTATAATTATCGAAAGATAATTATTTATAATTATCATTTGTAACTTTAAATAAACTATCAATTGATAATTATCTCCTAGGTATAAATTGTCCTTCGATAATTTTATAATATTTTCATAAAAAATACGAGGCAATTATTTTTTGATAAAAAAAATCATAATTATATTTTGAAAATCTCTATCAAAATATTATGTGATAATTTACTATATTTTGATTATCTTGTCTTATCCCTTAATAATTCTAACTTTTATCATTTTATATTAATTTCCATCATTTTTTCCTTTTAATTTATTATAAATTAAAATAAAGGAAGAATTAAATAAATAAATAAAGATAGGAAAAAAACCCATATTTATCTTTCCTCTGTGCACCATGAACAACAGCTTCCTCCAAGCACACCACGCACAGTAGTTGCCCACCGGATAAGGAGATCAAAAAGCCTTGAAGTAGAACCTCGTAATCGCATCCAAGGAATATTTGGGTTGTATGTTCTCGATGAGATCAAGAAATAGTGAAGACCAAGGCATTCGGTGGTTTTAAGAACCCTAAAATCGGAGGTTTGAGAATATCAATTTAAAACACCCCATTTAATTCACTATTCAACCCAAAATCTGTTTGAGAGTCATTAATTTCACTTAATCAAAGTGTTGTTGACTGAAATGGATGGAAACGGTTGAAAAATGAAACTTTTAGAAATTAAATCCATCAACAATGGAAGCCCCACGCACTCGGTTGTGGTGGTTGGGGGTTTGGGGTTTGGGTCGGAGGTCGTAGGGTTGAGTCCCCAGACCTGTTTTCTTATTACGTGCATTGTAATACCCCCTTTTAAAAAATCCATCAACAATGGTGTTTTCAGTTTTGGGGAAGAAGAAGCGGCGTCAAAAAATTTATATATATTTTTTATTAATTAATTTAATCAATTATTTAACCTAAAAATTAAATGACACTACACATCTGTTGAGAATGAAATTAATACCCCATCTAGGGTAAACACTTCATTCTGGACCCAACGGTGGTCTCGGATTTCTCAAATGATTAGAGGTTTGAGAGATATTAATTATTTTTTAATTAAAACCCGGAATAATTAATTAATTAATATAAAAAGTGGTATTCTTTCGAGCAAGGCATCCAAACACCCGATGAAAACAAATATTATACCTTTTCTAGGGTAAACCTCTCATTCCAGACCCATCGGTGGTCTCATATTTTCCATACGACGCACCGTTTGAGAGATATTTAATTTTTAATAAATAATATATTAAATATTATTTAAAAACTTTATCTCATGAGCGAGACATCTACATGTCCAGAGGCTTTGAATGTTATACCCTTCATAGGGTAAACACTATATTTCAGACATAACTGTGGCCTCAAATTTCTCACACGATAGATCATTTTGAAGTTATTCAATTATTTTTGAATAAATTGCTGATGTTTAAAATAATAAATTTAATATTTTTATTTCATCCTCTTCGAGACTTTTCAGACCTCAAAAACTCATACTTACATAGTTTTTAACTTAGAAAATATTCAATTGAATAATTTGGAGCATTAATTGGGCGTTTTACCATTATGCAATGCATTTTAACAAAAATGCAACTTTTTACTAATAAGCCATTTTTTTTCTAATTAACATAAAAAGGGTTTAGGAATACCTGAAACAGTAACATGATGTTACAACCTCCCCACCATAGGATATTTCTATCCCCATAAAGCCTATAGAGAATCCTCCGTGTCAAAAAGATGGGGCCACTACTCTCTCATCAGTGCCTCCCTTTCCCACATCTCATACGAGAATCAGAACCATGCTGCCATAGTACACGGACCAGAGGTATCTTCCTCCCACGAAGTACCTTGGTCTCAGAATCAACAACCCTGACTAGTCGTTCAGTCACAGATAAATCTGGTTCAATATCAAGATCATTCCAGCTCAAAACATGAGATGGATCAGAGAGATATTTTCGCAGCTACGATACATGGAACAAGTTATGTATTTACGTCAGCTATGGTGGTAGATCTAGATGGTAAGAAACTTTCCCTACATGACCAAAAACCTCGAAAGGTCCCACAAAATGAGGATAAATCTTCCCTTTCCTCCCAAGCTATCAATGAACTAATCGGGTTGAAACTTTCAAGAACACCTGGTCACCAACTGAGAACTCTAAAGGTCTACGGTGACGATCATCATAAGACTTGTACTGACTCTATGTTGTCAACATTCTCTGATGAATCAACTGGATCTTAGTTGTCATCTCTTGGACCAAACTCGGTCCTACCAAGGAACTTTCACCAATCTTTGACCATCATAAAGGAGATTTAAAAGGACATCCATACAATGCCTCAAAAGGAGCCATTTTGATCACAGACTGATAACTGTTGTTATAAGAAAACTCAAATATCCCTAGATGATCATCCCAAGACCCACCAAAGTTGAGAACACATGTGTGGAGCATGTCCTCAAGAATCTGAATAGCTCTCTCTGTCTGACCATCTGACTGTGGATGGTAGGTCGTACTCTAACAGACCTGAGATCCCAGTGCCTCCTAAAGGCCTCTCCAAAAGTGAGAAGTAAACTGAGGATCCCTATCAGAGACTATAGAAAATGGAAATCCATGCAAACGAACAATTTCTTTCACATAGATATTTCCCAACTACTCAACTTTGGTTATATCTGAAATAGGTATAAAGTGAGATGACTTGGTCAGCCTATCGATCACAACCCATATCGCATTCTTCTTCCTCTGGGTTTTAGGTAACCCAGCCACAAAGTCTATAGATATTTCATCCCACTTCCATGTAAGGACTGGAAGTGGTTGAATCAAACCTGAAGGTTTTTAGTGCTCGGCTAGCAACGAGATACAAACTAAACAATGTCTTGTCTCATACCTGGCCACCAGAACTGTCGCCACATATCATAGAACATATTCGTGGTTTCCAGTTGCACAACCCATTGAGAGTTATGTCAATCCCCCATCACATCCTTCCTTGTCGCTAACGGCACAACGTAATGGTTTCGATAACATAGAACACCCTCTTTGGAGAACGACCACTGGGTGTCGGTCTCCCCACCATAAAGAGAGTACCTAATGCTATAGAATTCATCATCCAGTTGTTGTTTCTGAAGAATTAACTCGATAAGAGAAGATGTCAACTAAACACTGGCTAAAGAAACTTCATTCCCCTTCCACTAAACTCCAATATGTAACTGAGAAAAAAGATCCATCAAACTTCACTCTTCTGAAGATTCTTTCACATCTTGTGATGGAATTTTCATGCTTAACACATCTCCAACTACATTCCCTTTCCCCGAGGTATAGGCAATGTCAAAGTTGAAAGATTGCAGGTACTCCACCCAACGCCTTTGGCGTATATTCAAATCTTTTTGAGAGAAGATATAACTCAATCTCTTGTGGTCTGAATACAAAGTAAACCTTTCTCCATAAAGTTAATGTCTCCAACACTTAAGTGCGTGTATTACAGCTGCAAGTTCAAGGTCATGGGTAGGATAGTTCTTCTCATGAGGCTTAAGCTGACGAGATCCATAGGCAACAACATGATTACCTTGAATAAGGACACATCCCAAACCTGAACCCGATGCATCATAGAAGACCATGTAACCTATCCCAGCCTCAGGAATAGTTAACACCGATGCAGTAGTCAAAAGACGCTTTAGCTCAACAAAATAACTCTGACATTTATCATTCCAGGAAAACTTCACTCCCTTTCGAGTCAGAGCAGTCATTGGAGAAGTTAACTTTGAGAAGTCTTTAACAAAACAGCGATAATATCCTGCTAATCCCAAGATGCTCTGAATCTCGAAAACATTTCGTGGTTGTTCCCAAGTCATAACAGCCTTCACCTTCTTAGGATCAACTGGTATTCCTTGTTTTGACACCACATTTCCCAAGAATTTCACTTCCAGAATCCATAAATAACACTTTGAAAGCTTGGCATAAAGTCGGTGATTACTTAGAAGACTCAGAACTATTCTCAGATTATGCACATGATCCTCCTCAGACTTGGAGTATACAAGAATTTCATCCACAAATACTACCACAAAAGTATCTAGATACTCATGGAAAACCTTTTTCATCAAAGCCATGAAAACTAAAGGAGCATTTGTTAGGCCGAAGGGCATAACAAGGTACTCATAATGGCTATAACTACTCTGAAAATCGGTCTTATGAATGTAAGATTCTTTTATCCTCAATTGATAGTAACCAGATTGAAGAATTATTTTTGAAAACCACTTAACCCCTTTCAATTGATCAAAAAAATCATCAATTCGTGGTAACAGATATTTGTTCTTTATCATAACTTGATTGAGTTTCCTATAATCAACACATAAGCGAAGAGAACCATCAGCCTTCTTGGTGAAGAGAACTGGTGCTGCCCATGGTGACACACTCGGGCGTATAAATCCTTTCTCAAGAAGATCGTCTAACTGAGACTTCAGATCTTTTAGTTCAGCTGGAGCGATTTGGTAAGAGGGAATATAAACCGGTTGAGTACCAGGAATTAATTCAATAGAAAAATCAACCTCCCTTACTAGTGGTAAACCAGAGAAGTCAGAAGGAAACACATCAGGAAACTTAGCGATGACTGAAGGAAGATCACCACACATTGAATCTATCCCTAGATAAAAAGAAAATACTGATATAACTTTACCCAACTCTGTATTAGAGGGTCCGGCTCTGCTTGACCTTGGGTCCCATTCTCCTTGAAAAACAAGAGGTACACCACTAGGTGTAGAAAGGTAGACTCGTCAAAGATAACAATCGATCTGGGCTTTATTGGAAATGATCCAATCCATCCCAAATATGACGTCAAAATATTTCATGTCAAGAACCAAAAAACTCCAAGCATGATCAACATCTGATAGAGAGAAGACACAAGTAGCAATACGAAGACCCTTCTCTCTCTTTGTACCAAGGGGTGTAGTAATATCCATCTCACAAGATAAAAGATTCATAGGTAGATTAAGAATATTAATAATATGGGTTGAAATAAATGAGTGAGATGCACTCGCATAAAATAGAGTGGTCACTAAATATGAAGCTATAGTAATGGTACCTCTCACAATTGCAGGACCTGTATCAGCTACCTCTGACGACTCTTCCACTACGTGAAGAAGCTTCATTCTAGATTCATGTGGCTTGAACCCTTTTGTACGTGAATCATTTGATTGCCCCACATTTTTTGGAGGTGTTGATGATCCTGTTCCACTATGTGGAGTAGAGAAGTGATGACAAAATCTTTGTAAGTGCCTTAAACATCCACAGAAGCTACAGTTCTTGGGTGCCTCGGTGAAAACCCTCTTAGAATGTCTTGTCTTTCCACACTGATAGCAAGTCAATGAATCCCCTCCTGGTGCTACCAGAGGTCTGGAATGACTCTGTTATTGAGAAATACCATGAGAAACGTCGCTCTTCCATTTTCCTTTAAAGGAACCAATGCTACCACTATGAGGAAAAGGATCTCCCTTCAACCCTGACTTTCCTGCCAGGTCCATCTCATCCATCATCGCCCTATCCAGCACATCAACATAAGTGGGTAGCTTTAGTAAGAAAACCTAAGAACGGATATCTGATCGAAGTCCCAACTCGAATCATCGAGCCTTCATCTTCTCATTAGATACAATCTCAGGAGAAAACTATACCAACTCAGAAAAGTGATATGAGTACTCAGTCATGGTTTTTTTGGCCTTCTCAAGCTTGAAAAACTCCACATTCTTGGCTAACACCATTGATTCTGGATAAAACCGGTTAGTGAAAATAACCCTAAAGTCTTTCCACTCTAAACCCTCATGTTTCCTAGCCATCACCATTGTGTCCCACCATCTCCTACTTGGTCTCTCCAGCACGAAGGTGGAACACTTCACCTTGATCACATCAGGTGTCTCAAAGAACCCAAATAGATGTTCAATCTTACCCAAACATTCCTCAGCATGTTGAGGGTCAGTGGAGCCTTTGAAAACTAGTAGCTTCTAGCATAGCAACTCTTGAGAATGATTTAGGAGAATATCACTATGAGGATATATAGCTGGAGCCTGAGCAGGAACTGGAGGTGGTGCCTATCCCAGAGCTTGGACAGTGCGAAGAAATCACCTCATCCAGACTCGGATCCACAATAGGACTCGCTTGCTGAGATTCAGCAGCAGCCTCTTTTTGGATCCAATTCTCACGTCTTCTCGGAGGCATGATGCTACACAACATCAAAAAATAAAAAGACATTAGATTAACACTCAAACTGAGTAACAAGGAAAACTATTCCTAATAGAAGTGATAAAAAAATTGGATTCCACTCTATCCAAATCAAAATAGAGAAAAATATTAGAACTAATACACAAGTCATATTTCCCTAATGAACCCTGGTGGCTTAAGGTTCATTATGGTGAGAGCTGGCCAGGCACTCAATCATAACTACCTCCTAAGTCCCGACAAGAATAATCAAATGCATACTGTCATCAAGGCAATATGTTTAACCTCCCTCTGATACCATTTTTTCACGAACCAACCCAGGTACCCTGGTAACCCGATAACCGAGTCGGCCCTGACAAAGCCTGAAGGGCATTCCCGATCCCCACAGGTCTACGGCTAGCACATAGAATCACATAACATGTAAGTGGGAATGATCTTTCCACCAACAATGCGGAATAAAAGAAACAAGACAGTATGCATAACAAAAGAAACTCCACCGGGAGTAATGTACCAGAATACATCATGGCATGAAAACCCAAAGTAATATAACCCAAGTACTAAAATGGGAAAACAACCCCAAGGTTCCAAGAACACAACTCACCAAGACCAAAACTCAACAGCTGGATCCACCTCCAAGTGATTCATTCCCTTTGCTCGAACCTAGAATAAGAAATTCTACAAACACCCAAAGGAAAAAGTAGGGTGTGAACCTAAGCCCAGTAGGATAGCACCAAAAATTCCATAACAGATGCCAAATATAGATTATCCAAATAAAATATTTCAATATTAAAGTAAAGGGGTTTGGAAATTCTATAATCATATTTAAAAAAACACGATATAAATTTTAAAATTATGGAAATAAATATTTTAAGTAATGATTTTACAAATGATGGAATATTTTCTAAAACAATGTCTTAAATAAAACACTTATATAATGTAGTTTATATAAATTCAGCAGGCATGTAAATCAGTTCAAAAGCATTGGCATACATTTATATCTCAAATATAAATAAACAAGTGAGCAACATGGTCATCTTCCAAAAGGTACGATAGTATTAACCAGCTATAGGATTCTGCACTCTCTATGTTAACTCAGCAAAATGTGTATACACACGTCCCTATGACACTGGCCAAAGGAGACTCGTCACCAACCCATCGGGTATATGACCCGCTGCAAGTATGTTTTAGAACGTTGTTGTGGCGTAGAGTGTATCCAAATAACTCACTAACTACCTAAGGCTTGTTGCGCTCTTACATGATGGGTGAACTATTTTAGGAATACTTAAAATATGATCAATCCCATTCTTCTATTTCAAAAGTTCCAATTTCTTTCCATTTAAAACCAAAACGGGTTTTATTCAAAAACATGCCTTTTCACAAGATAAAAACCAATGAGAATCTATCAAATCATTTTAAGCCAATTTCACCAGTTTAAAATCCATTCAAAACCAATTCCATCATTATACAATTTATTTCCACAATTAAATTCAACAATTTAATTGAAATCATTTCCAAAAAATCAATAATTTAAATTAAACAATTTAAATTTTCCAATTTCCATAAACACACCCAATTAAATGGAATTAGGGTTTTCCAAATTTCTATGCCAAAACCATTTCAAATATCTAAATTCACTAGAATCATGTTTTTATCAATTTAATTGAAAGAAAATTTGAGTAATTGAATTTAAATCAACAATTGAAATAAATCAAGAAAATACAATGATAATCAATTTGGAAAGTCAGGACGGAACCACCTACCTCAAGGTCTTCGATGTTAGAGGCGAAGATAAACCACCCTATGTGGTTCAAAACACCTCCTCACGACCTTATTATCGTAAGCGTCGATACACCAATGGTCAGAATTCGTCAAGGGTTCCTAGAACCAGAACCAGATATTTTATTTTAAAAGGAAATAAAATATCACATGCAATGATAGTTTCTCTCTCTTGAATAATACTCAAAATTATCGAATAAAATAATACATTCAATTTTATTTTCTCTCTCCTAGATAATCTCTAGATTATAATTTTAAATTATCACTTGTGGTGATATTTTATCTCACGAGGATATGTTTCAAATTACATATATATTATCACATGAAATGATAATTATCACATGTGATAATATTTATCTTTCCCAGATAACTATGTAATATTGTTTTATGATAACGCATGAAATCACAAGAATAATCCACAAGAATAACTATGAACCTCATTCTATAATTTATATCTCTAAAATAACTTGAGAACAAAGGTGGTATTTTCTCTTTCCTGAAAAAAAAAAATTGTCATTTAGATCAAAGTATGCAGCTACGACATTATCCTTCAAGAATAATCATATCATGATAATTTATAAATTATCATTATCTCTGAAAACCTAGCACAATTACCTTTGGACAAAAAATTGCAATTATCTAAAGATAATTATTTATAATTATCATTTGTAACTTTAAATAAACTATCAATTGATAATTATCTCCTAGGTATAAATTATCCTTCGATAATTTTATAATATTTTCATCAAAAAAATACGAGACAATTATTCTTTGATAAAAAAATCATAATTATATTTTGATAATCTCTATCAAAATACCATGTGATAATTTACTATATTTTGATGATCTTGTATTATCCCTCAATAATTCTAGGTTTTATCATTTTATTTTAATTTCCATCATTTTTTCCTTTTAATTTATTATAAATGAAAATAAAGGAAGAATTAAATAAATAAATAAAGATAGGGAAAAAAACCCATATTTATCTTTCCTCCGCGCACCATGAACAACAACTTCCTCTAAGCACACTATGCACAGCAGCCGCCCACTGGAGAAGGAGATCAAAAAAGCCTTGAGGTAGAACCCTGTAATCGCATCCAAGGAATATTTGGGTTGTATAATCTCGATGAGATCATGAAATAGTGAAGACTAAGGCATTCGGTGGTTTTAAGAACCCTAAAATCATAGGTTTGAGAATATAAATTTAAAACAACCAATTTAATTCACTATTCAACCCAAAATCTGTTTCAGAGTCATTAATTTCACTTAATCAAAGTGTTTATGACTGAAATGGATGCAAACGGTTGAAAAATGAAACTTTCAAAAATTAAATCCATCAACAATGGTGTTTTCTGTTTTGGGGAAGAAGAAGCGGCATCAAAAAATTTATATATATATTATTTATTAATTAATTTAATCAATTATTTAACCTAAAAATTAAATGACACCTCACATCCGTTGCAAATGAAATTAATACCCTGTCTAGGGTAAACACTCCATTCCAGACCCAAAGGTGGTCTCAGATTTCTCAAACTATGAGAGGTTTAAGATATATTAATGATTTTTTAATTAAAACCTGGAATAATTAATTAATTAATATAAAAAAGTGGTATTCTTGTGAGTGAGGCATCCAAACACCCGATGCGAACAAATGTTATACCTTGTCTTGGGTAAACCTCATTCTGGACCCATCAGTGGTCTCAGATTTTCCATACGACGCACCGTTTGAGAGATATTTAATTTTTAATAAATAATATATTAAATGGTATTTAAAAACTTTATCTCACGAGAAAGACATCTACATGTATGGTGCCTTTGAATGTTATACCCTTCATAGGGTAAACACTATATTTCGGACATAACCGTGGCCTCAAATTTCTCACACGATAGACCATTTTGAAGTTATTAAATTATTTTGAATAAATTGATCATGCTTAAAATTGTAAATTTAATATTTTTATTCTGTCCTCTTCAAGACTTTGCAGACCTCAAAAACTCATAATTACATAGTTTTTAACTTAGAAAATATTCAATTGAATAATCCGGAGCATTAATTGGGCATTTTACCATTATGCAATGTGTTTTAACAAAATTGCAACTTTTACTGATAAGCCATTTTTTCCCAATTAACATAAAAAGGGTTTAGGAATAACTGAAATAGTAACATGATGTTACAACCACCACGAAGTTCGTGGATATATTATACCATTTCCACTCTAGCACTGGAAAAGGCTGAAGCATCCCCTTTGGTAACTATCACTCTATCGTAACCTACTGACATGTCAAAAATTTCACAGTAAATTCTGCAATATCCTTTTTTATTTCATCCCACTAGTAATACTTCCAAAGGTCTCTGTACATCTTAGTACTCCTGGGATGAACTAAAAATGGAGAACTATGAGCTTCACACAACAAATATTTCTTTAACCGCTAATCACAAGTCACACACAACCTTTTTCCAAATCTTAAAACACAATCTTTATCAAGGTTAAATTCTGGAAACTTATCCATTTTAACCAATTCTACCTTTTTCTATAGCTGATGGTCTTCCTTCTGTGATTGCTTAATTCTATCTGATAACAATGACTACACTGAAAGCTGAAACAAAACAGATGTATTCCCTGCACAGATAACTTCTAAGCCAAAATTCATCAAATCATTAACCAAGGGATCATGTTCCAAACATAACATGGTTAATGATGCATGATGTTTTTGACTCAAGGCATCCACCACTTTGTTTGCTTCTCCTGGATGATAATTGATCGTGCAATCATAATCTTTTATCAGTTCAATCCATCTTCTCTTAATCATGTTTAATTCCTTCTGAGTGAATATATACTTCAAACTTTTATGGTCAATATATATTTGACATTTGGCTTCATATAAATGGTGCCTCTAAATTTTCAAAGCAAAAAACCACAGATTCTAATTCCAAATCATGTGTGGGATAATTTAACTCATAAGTTTTTAGTTATCTTAAAGAATAAGTAATTACCTGATCATTCTGTATTATAACACAACCAAGTCCCTTCAATGAAGCATCATTGTAGATTAAAAACTCACCATTTTGGGAAGGAAAGGCCAAAACTGGAGCATTCACCAATATCTTCTTTAGTTCCTAAAAACAAACAACACATTCTTCTGTCCAAACAAATTTAACCCCTTTTCTTGTTAACTTAGTTAGAGGGCTAGATAACTGTGAAAAGTTTTTGACAAACCATCAATAATAACCTACTAATCCAAGAAAACTAAAAATCTATGTAACATTTGTAGGTCTTCTCCATTCATCAACCACTTTGGTTTTGGCAGGATCAATTGTTATTTATGTATGGATCCTCCCAGAACTAAAAATATGAATTGGATTTCAAAAAAATAGTTTCATGTTTAGTAAATAAGAATGGTACATTTGATGTGACCAAAAAAATCACCAAGTCAACATACCGAGGAACTTCAATGACAATGTTCTATAATGAACCTCTCCCAACAAATGTACCCCTCTTGGGATAGTAGTGAATAAAGGGATTCAATGACCCCAGAAGATCATCTCCAATTTGCCACAAATTGGATATTAGCACAAAGGGTATATAAATCACACATGTGGAAATAATTGACCTCAATATAAATTTTAAAATTAAGAAATAATATGAGAATACAACTAACAAACGCCAAAAAAATAAATAAAAAATAAATAAAAATACATGTAATGTAATTTTATAAATTACTTTAAACAATTTTAAATAAAAAATATAACTAGATCTTAGTCAATAAACATAAACTCTATCATCTCTTAGAAATCTTAGTAAGCTAGAAACCCTCATATCGATCCCTATATGGCTATTCAGGACCATAAAAACTATTTATTTATATGTATGTTTAGTATAAAATGTATAATATATAGAATACTTGAACATCACGTGTTGTTGATCATGGGAACAAATTATAATTTATAAAACTACTTACTACCTAGTACAGTAGTAAGACAAGGTCAAAACATAGGGAGGGACTGATTATGTGCTTTATGGAAAAAAACACACACACAAAAAGCAAATAAACAGTGGTGGTGATGAAGTGAAGTGAATGAAATTGTGTGTGAATGTGAAAGTGAGTGAGTGAAAGTAGATAAAAAAGGAAGTTAGACAGCAAGAATGCAGACAAACAAGTAGTGAAAACAGGTTTGAACAATCAGAATGATGGAGAGGAGGAAATCAACTAACGGATTCAATATTATCTCCCTCATTCATGAACTTAAATCAATGTGTCTAGATCTGATTGAAAGTAGTTGGAAAAATTTTCTATCTAGTCAACATATGATTAAATAATCTCTATAGTTGAGAAAACCATTCAATCAAAAAATGAGTAAAATTAGAAGTCACTGGGTTCAAATTGTCATTTGAACTCAGTGAATCACTCTCTATATTGAGTTTTATTCACTTTTCAGTTGAATCCTCATATTGAAAACATATTGAAATTAGATCCAATCAAGTAGATTTTTCACTAATACTTTACATTTTGAAAAGAATGATTGTTCGAAAAGTGAGAGAGAGACATCCAGTAGAGAAAATAAATGCATAAAAATTGGGATCATCATATTTAATTGATCAGCCTATTCCCCTAAATGATATTATCTAGAGATCATTGTTGGAATAATTATTTTAATAGAATTTAAAACAAATAAGTTCATGTTTGATAAAAATGCACAAAACAGAGTAAGGTGATGAGTGTTTTGTCTCCCTGTTTGATCTCTATAAATCTCTAATCTCCTCTTTCTACATCCTGATGGTGGTGATGAGGTGCTCTCGATCTCCTATCCTAGGAATCGAGAAGTGTGACGGTCTGGTTTGATTAGATTCTCCCTGGAAGTATGGAAGTTTGTAATTGTAAGTGTGAGTCTCAAAGTGTGATCTCCTCCCCCCTCAAAATGGTGAAGTCTCCAATTCAACTCCTCTCCTCACCCTATGGAACTCTCTGGAATGATGTGGATGACTTCCCCAGCCTCCAGGTGGTGCCTTCATGATGCCATTTCCTCCCCAACTGTCACTGAAGCAGGTCCTCCATAACGGAATGAAAATCCCCCCACCAAGAACCACGAGCCCCCTGGAACAGAAAACAAACAAAGTTAAATTAAAAATAATTATAATTAAATATAAATATTTAAATATACAAATTACTATTATTATTATATACTATATTATGATACAGATAATTAGAATAAATAGAAGAAAAAAAATGATGATAAAAGAAATGAAATAATTAATTTATAGCAAGAATACAAATAAATAATGAAAATTGAACTATTTATTACAAGTATTATATTTATCTATTAAAATATGTACATATATTTAAATACATATAAATATTAAAGTTATATAAATGAAATAATATATGTAATATTTATAATTAAAAGTAAAAAAAATTATTTATAATAAAATAATTAAAAATCATTAAAAAAATACTACATTAAATATATAGAAGTATTATTAAATATAAACTAAATACTTTTAATAAAAAATTAATATATTATTATTATTATTATTATTTATAAATATTATATTAATTATTATATATTATATACAAATATTTAATTAAATATAATTATAATAGATAAAAACCAAAATGAAAAAGGAGGGGGGTCGGGTAGAAGGGGGAAGAAGGGGGAGACAACGACGGGAAGTGCAGAGAAAGGTGGTTTGGTGGTGGATCAAGCTCAGGTGGAGGTGAGCTTGGGAAGGTAAGTCGCTGATAGTGGTTGAAATGATGATGGAGGCAAGGTGGAACAGTTGGGCCTCCGATTTGAGAGTGGGGGTGGAGGTAAGACCGTGAGGTTGACCGACTTGGCTAGATAGGAGGATGAGCCGACTGTGGGTCTTTGGTTGAGTGTGGATGGCGGAGAGGGTTAAGTGGAGCAGGGGCGATCACTACTTGAATTTTGAACTTTTGTGATGGGCTATTTTTCATAATCTCCCGTCACAAAAACTCTTTTGCAATGGGGTCTTGTCGCAAATAGCCCATTGCAGAAAACGGCGTTGCAACAAGTATTTTTTATGCCAGGACCGTCACAAAAAATACTACTTGCGACGGGAAGCAGACCCATCACAAATAGATGTCCGATTAAATATATTATATATACAAGAACCTTTAGCGACGGGCTCATCGCAAAAACATTTTGTGACGGGACACCGACCCATCGCAAAAAAATTATATGTTATAAACCTGTTGCGACAGGCCCGTCACAACAAAGTTATTGTTGTGGTAAATTAATCTATCACAATAACTTTTAAAAAATATATATATAATCTATTTGTGATGGGGCCCCATCACAAAAGGCCATATCCCAAATACTTAATAAAATAAAAAAATATTAATATTAATATTATTAAAATAATAAAAATAAATAAAAAATATTAAAATTCTCTATATTTTCAAATACTTAATAAAATGAAAAAAATTAAAATTATGATTAATGAAAGAAATAATATTAATATTCTTAAAATAATAAAAAAAATAAAAAATATTAAAATTCTCTATATTTAAAAAAAATATTAAAAATTCATAAAATATTATTATTAGTAGTAGTAGTAAAATAAAAAAAGCATTAAAAAATATAATACTAATAATAAATAAAAAGATATTAAAATATTTAAAAAAAATAAAAAAAATATGCAATATTTGCACCAATATAAAAGAAAAAAACTGTAAATAGTTCATATTACAGAAAATGTTCAATTCAAATTTTTTTAACAGAACAAAAGAATCACTGGGGAGATAGTCTTCTAGAGGAGCTGGAGGAGCTGGAGGAGATGGTGGATGAAACTTCATCCCTAAACTATGAGTCAGACGGTGCATGTACTCTATCTGATTGTGCTGCTGCTGCTGCCATCGATGCATGTCCTCCTCGTGTTGTTGCTGCTGCCATTGATTCATGTCTTCCTCATGTTGTTGTTACTGTTGCTGCTATCATCGACGCATATCATCCTCATGCTGCTGCTGTTGTTGTTGTTGTTGTTGTTGACGCATCTCTTCCTGCTGCTTCTGCAAACTCTCTATAAGCTCAATTTAAGCTCACAACTGCTCCTGATACTGTGAGCTAGAAGATATTTCCTCTCCACGATATCCTCTTGAGATGGACGCTGACATCGCAACGGTACCATAATAAGTCCCAAGAGTCAAATGAGAGCCGACGCCAACTACTCAGCCCTTCTTGAAGGCATAATGGGTCGCTTGCATCCATGTTGCCTCATCGAAATGGTGGGCACTAGTCTGATCAACCATCTTGGCCTAACTCACAGCTCGTGTATGTGAGGTCTCAGCCTCATATGACTCCTTCAGTTTCAATTTGAAATTAAAATAGTGAAAATATTATATGCGGTTAATTTTCAAACTAAAAAAGAAATAATACTGACCACAATCTGACACTGGCGATCACCTCTAATCTCTCCAATGGTTGGATCACTGTACATACTCCGATAATAGTCATACTCCGTAATATCCGGATGATCGACTGCCTATATGAATATAAAATAAACTATTTAAATGTAATGTTATATAAAATATTTAAAAAATATACTTACCAGATTCTCTCAATGCATACTGAATGTACAACTACCAACTCGATGTGTCACATCCTGTCTCCCCCAGTTCTACTGGCCCAATAAAGATCTTCTCTGAAATACACCACTTAACCAATGTGAACATAATCCATCCCAAATATGTGATGAAATGTACTCTGTTCGGTGAGCTCTACATGAATCATCAAATATTGTATCTTCTACTTTTTTAATGGTTGTCATTTTCAAATTGTGCAAAAACTGACAAAAACGCTCACGTATAGACACCTCTCATGCCTCGTGGATAGCGCCATGCATGCTATCATTGATGGGATATCATAAACCCTACAAATAATTTATAATATCAAGTTATTAATGAAATAAATTTCTAAATAAATATTATTTATTTACGTACCAGCCAATGAGTGAACATTCCAAGTCGCACATCAACGGGAATATGTTCTCATGTGATCCATGGCTGAGAAAAATAATTGTGAAAGATAGTTCTCCCCTGTCCAATAGCTACATGCACAAAACTTTGAAAAAAGAACAAATAATCAAACAATTATTATATAAATAAATTAATGAAAGCTAACTAAAATACATAAGTTATTATACCTCCGCATGCGTGGATCGAAACCAAGATGTGGATGCTGCTCGGGGATAGGGTCAAGCATCATAAGTCATGCAAGACCGTGCCCCCTCCATGTACCCCTTGAACCACCAGTAGCCTGAGGGTCAAATGATCCCAAATCCTATTCATCAAAAGGTAGCTTAGCCTCCTCCAACTCATGAAGTAGATCAAGGTCCATCTAAAACAAAAAATGATTGTTGTTAGCAGATAGTTGAAAATAACTATTATATATAAATATATATTAGTTGTGATTATAACCAGCATTTAATTGTGTCAATGTTCACCTTCATCATCATCTTCATATCTAATGATGTCAATGTCTTCATATTCATCATCGGCGTCATCAATATCTATATGAGTTTTAGTTTCATCATCTCTTGCCATTTCAAATTCATTTGTAACATCATTAGCATCATCATCACCATTGACCCTTAATTGTGGGGCGTCATCATCGATATTCATGTCTCTTTGTGAAAAGGATGGATTTTGAGTAGTCTCTTGAAAAATTTAAATTCATTGTACTTCATCAGAACCACATTCAGTTTGAGTAAACTGATTTTCCTAAGATTTCATTTTTATTATGCTCCACAAATCACTCAGGTCTCTTGAAGTAGCATAGTACTTTGCATAATATATTTTATGTGCATGTTGAGCCAATAAAAATGGTTCATTTACTGCAAGAATACTTTTATATTTAATATCGATGATTCCATGAATCAGATAAACACTCAAGCCTCTCTCAATATCTAACCACTGACATTTAAACATTGTTATGTAATTTTTTCCTAGATAACACAGTTCAATAATTTCATCCAACATGTTGTAAAAGTCAACTTCGGTTTCTCTATGATGCGATCCTCTCAAGAAAACTCCATTGTTCTTTGTTTTTTTTTTGATTCCCCATATGCACATGTATGAAATCTAAAACCATTCACCACATATGCATTTTAAGATTTAACCATTTTGGATGGTGGGTTAATCAATATACACTGTCTCTTATCAATTTTATCAGCATGTTGAGACACCTGAAAATTTGTAAAACAATTATCAATATAATAAATAATAAACTAAATTGATATGTTAAACCATAAATAATTTATGTTACCAGTTTTTGAAACCATTGAGAAAAAAATTTCAATCAGTTTTCTTCAAGAGCAGCTACTATAATTTGTGGAAGTTTTTTCTTGATATGATTTTCATATAACCTACAAATAAAATAAGTTTATTTACTGCAACATAAATTATAGAATAAATGATAGAATCACTCATAGTACAAATGATTTCAATTCTTCATAGTTGAGTAGAACATATGTATGAGCTCTGTGATGTTCATCATCTGAAATCCATTGTTCATGAACTCCACCGAATCCAAGCTCTGGCTGATTAAAAACTGATAATTTATTGTTCATTTTATCACTAGAATTCCCCTCATTCCATCCCATGCGGTTTTGTTTTGAGGGATATTCAGATTCAAAATAATGAGAGCATAAAAAAGCAATTTCTCTTTCAAATAAGCTTCAGCAATTGATCCTTCAACTGATACTTTGTTACGTACTTTTTTTTTAATTTCTGCATTCATCTCTCGAATGGGTACATCCATCAAAACTATACTAGACCTCCACATTTATCTTCATATGGAAAATGTAATATCATATGTTCCATTGAGTCAAAGAAATATGGCAGGAAGATTTTTTCCATCTTACATATAATAACAACAAAATCTTCTTCCAGTTTACTTAGTGCATCATAGTATGTTGTCACCGCACAAATATCTTGAAAAAATATGATATGTCTGTTATCAAATCCAAAATCATATAATTCAACAAACCTATGAATCCAATCGATATAAGTTTTTCCATTATAACATGATAATCATGACTTTCTAATCTGGTAATATGACCATTCTTAACACATCTTCCCAAATTAGAATCATAGCCATCTGGAAGTATCAAATCTGCAATCCACTGAAAAAATAATAAGCGACTCTCTTTGGACAGTGTATAAGATACTTTTAGCTTCATTAACCTCTATGATATAACATTTTGAAATAGATCAAGTTCTGGTCGTCTATAAATTTGGGTAAGATCTAATCATGCCTTTACATTATCTTTGGTCTTAACTGGTGTATCCAAAACTGTATGAAATAAATTATCAAAACAGTTCTTCTCAATATGCATAACATCCAACATGTGGTGGACCAACAAATCTGACCAATATGGAAGATCCCAAAAAATGCTCTGTTTTATCCAATTATGCTCTTTCCCAAAGCCATGGATTTTTTGTTGGTTTACTGTTGACCCAAATGTGATGGGAGGTAATTCAAATACAACTAATTTTAACTCTGTACCTAAGATCATTTTTGGAGTTTCATCACTTTAAATTATGTCTTTTCTAAAATGAGATTTGTTCCTCTAAAAATTATGATCGGTTGGAAGAAATATGCGATGACAGTCAAAATAGAAAGGCTTTTTTCCATTGATGAGCATAAAGGCTTTTTTGTCTTTCATACAATAAGGAAATGATTTTGGACCATGTTTACTCCAGCCAAATAACATGTCATGTTCCGAGAAGTCACTAACCATCCACATCAATTCATCTTTTAATATAAAATTTTGTTTCGCAGCAACATCATATGTACTAACACCATTACTCCAAAATGAATTTAACTCATCAATCAATGGTTTCAAATAAACATCAATATTATTTTTCAGATGTCTTGGTATTAATAAGGTCGAAATGATATAGGGATTCTTCATCAACATCCATGGAGGTAAATAGTATGGAGTTATAAATACATGTCAACATGAATACTGACTACCATAAGAACTAAATAGATAGAAACCCTCAGTAGAAAGACTCAATCCCACGTTTCGGGCTTCTAAATCAAAAGACGGGTGTAGTCGGTCAAAATGTTTCCATGAATCACCATTAGATGGATGATTCAAGCTTTTATCGGTTGAAATATTGGTTTTGTGCCATGGAATCATTGACGTTGTGTTCTGAGACATAAACAAATGTTTCAACCTGGGTGTAAGGGGAAAATATCTCAATTGTTTCATAGGAATCGATCCAGACTTCCCCAGTTGAGTTTCTTTATACCTCTATTTTCTACATGTGGGGCAACTATCTAAGGACACATTTTCAACAGAATATAAGATGCAATAATTTTCACATGAATAAATATTTTGATAACTAAGTCCCAAATTACGAACCAACCTCTTTCTCTCATAGTAATTTGTAGGCAACACATTTCTTTCAGGTAACAGTGTTTTAACTAAAGAAAATATTTGATCAAAATAGTTTTTTGAAATTCATTATCTAATTTAATAGCCATAAATTTTGCAACTGCTTCTAATTTTCTTATCTTGCAACTAGGATATAATTCATCCTCAGCATACCTCAACAACTTATAAAATTTAGATGGTACCAACTCATGAGTTAAATAAATAGCATCCTGGGTTTCAGTTTGTTAAACAGATGGACCTGCAACATCATGTACTAAATTTTAAAACAGTGATGGATCAAGAACCAAGTTATTAGTATCTTCTCTGGAACTGCGTTCACCATTTTGATACCAAAAAATATAATCTGGTTGAAAACCAAACCGCAAGAGATGTCCTACAACCTTGTCAAATGTGTTAAATATTCTCAGAGCACGTTTTTTACAAGGACACTTAATTGTTCATTCTGAAAAAATTTTTGGTTTTGATGATGCAAATGATAAGAAAGCTTCAACACCCTCAATATATACAGGATTTAAACCAGAAATATTTGTATTTCTGTGCTGATTTATCCAAGCGTGATCATCTAATAATGAATGTTTCCGACTTCCTTGTTCCATATTTTTCTAAAAAATATAAAATCATTACTATTTTTGAATAATTTGAAATTAGAAAAACATTATCAAAAAAATAAGATAAATAATTACAAATACTTCTTAATAATTACCATTTATTACGGGTGACACAATTTTCAGTGGATTGACGGCTACTCTTTTGACTGACATCTCATTTACTTGCAACTTTATCACACTGAAATCAAAATGAAGAATCTGCTTGGAGGTACGCTTATTCATTCTCATGCATAAGAGAATGCATAAGAGTACCTTCGAGCAAATTCTTCTTTATTATTTTTGTTTGAAAAAGATGTAAGTAAATGAGACTTTAGACAAAAGATCCCCCTTTTTGTCTACAAATCTTCATCTTGCAACTCTCACTGCCTAAAAACATTATGAAAAATGTGGTCCTACAAATACATATTCAAACTCATGCATACAATATTGGATATGAATACGTATAAGCATACTTTTCATAATTTTTTGAGTCGATGATAGTTAAAAGAAGAAGAGTCATCAAGCAAAAGGAGTGCCGTCAATCCACTGAAAATTGTGCCAAGTTATTACAATTGATTTTATTGCTAATTATTGCTAATTATTTCTAATTATTTCTAATTATTTCTAATTATTTATAATTGTTGCTAATTGTTGCTAATTGTTGCTAATTATTTCTAATTCTTGCTAATTATTTCTAATTATTGCTAATTATTGCTAATTATTACTAATTATTGCTAATTATTGCTAATTGTAACATCCCAGGTAAATAAAGAATAATAAATTTTCATTTTAATTAATACTTTGTGAATTAAATATTAATTTTACTTTAAAGGGGTTTCTATGTTCGATGGTGTACCCGATACACAACAACAGGTTTCTTTGAAATCTTATGTTGCACAATAATAATATAATATTATTAGTTTAAATGGTAGTTAACGCCTGGCCTTTATATTGACAGGAATGAGCAGAACTAACTACAATATGATTATACATGTTTTTTAAATGTTTTTACATTTATCCAATAAAAGTTAGAGGCTTAAAATGTGAATGAATCCAATTTTAAGTATAAATACTCTAATATTCATTAAAAGATCGATTTACCACCTTTTGATGGCGAACCGTTTTTAAATCTAGTTTTTGTCACTTTTATATATACTATTTTACAAAATAATATTCTTATTTAGAATCAGGACATAAAAATTTACTTTGGATGAAATTTTGGTATTTTTCTGATAATGTTCATTTTTTAATGAATAGTGAAAATACTACATTTTAATTCAAATCTACCTTTTAATCTAATTTATTTATAAGGTTATATTATCATTTTAATTGTTTTTAAAGTGTAATTATATTATTTTTTTTACCATTTAAACCAATTTTTGTCATTGTAATTAATTTCACTTTGAAATTGGACATAAACAAGTGTCAATCTTTTGATAGTTAATATTTCTTAAAAACACGCTTTTTGTTTTGACA
Organism: Viscum album; assembly: GCA_963277665.1. Classification (NCBI taxonomy): domain Eukaryota; kingdom Viridiplantae; phylum Streptophyta; class Magnoliopsida; order Santalales; family Viscaceae; genus Viscum; species Viscum album. The sequence continues at coordinate 983,767,030 of OY728126.1, forward strand.
ACAGGAATTAATTTTAAATTAATTAATAAAAATTATATATTTTTAATTTGGTAAAATAGACATCATTTTTGAATTCGGAATATCAAATATAGCTTAGGCTGAATTTTTGGTATTTTTCTGAAAAACTTCAATTTTTGATGAATAGTAAAACCACTAAGTAGTAGTTAAAAACTGACTTTTTAATTTAAATGAAATTTTACCACTTATTTGAATTGAATTTAGAAAATTATAAATACATGGTTATTATTAGTAATTAAAATTTGGTTCAATAAGATGAAAAAAAATCGGTGAATAGTAATTTTTGATTTTTATTTACCGTGATTAAAGTTAAATAGGATGATTCAAGGTAAAACGAATATCATAATAATACACAATTATCTTAACAATTGTCCTAACCTTATTTTATTAGTTATGGCTAACCATGGGAATCCTTATGTCTATTTTGGGACCCCATGTAGCCACTTAAGAGTGATAATGAAACTTTATTTTAATTAACTTAAAGTAAAGGAAAAAATGACATAAAAAATATCTTTTAGTAAATTAATTTTTAAATAGGGTTATATAAGTTATATCTTCAACTATAAATATTAATTTTCAAGATAAAAATATTTCCTACATCATGATATTTTTTTTATAATTTTTAGACATCAAATAAATTAAATTATTTATGACACAATAATGATGTAGTGTTTACTTCATTAATAAATGATTTAAATAAATAAGATTATAAAGATTAAAATAATATCCAAAACCTATCCAATTCTTATTTTATGATTTTATTTAGACCATGATTTATCTTATATTTGACTTTAATTTGTTTTGGACCTTTAGAAATTGAAAATCATTATATAATAAAATAATATTTTCACACTTTCCTAAAGATCCCCTCCTCCCCCTTATAAAAAGCTCTCACCTCTAACCCATTACTCACACCTCTAAAGCCCCTTGTATCATCCAAATCTTACCTAAATAATCTCCCAATATCCCTCTCTTACACCTAGAATCCTTACCTTAGGCAGAAGTCACTTCAAGAAGTCCTTTTGGTTCAAACCAAATAGAGTTACCCGAATTAAAGGTAACAGTTTCTCTTAAATTATATTCTTTTATTTTACTTATCCAACCCCTAAAATATTTTTATTCATTTATTTTATAACAATACCAGTATCCTAAATATACTAGGTTGTTTTTATGAAACATATTCGAACTACACTTACACACACCTCCATCTAATGGGTAAAGAACATATTGTTTCTGTGGACGGCGAACTACTGCCTCACGAAACGATGATTGTTCAATCTTCTTCTACCACCTCTTATGGTGGAAATTAAGATGGAAATATATTTATATGTAATATATATTATATTTATATTTTTTCTATGATTCTTTATTTTTCATTTATACAATACCTTTATGGTTTCAATAGTGAGTAAATACAATAATTTCATTTGAGGAAGTGCGGACTACCACCCCCTCAAAGTGATGTGGCTCGTTCATGACTTATGTGGGACATATAAAAGATGGAGTTAATGAAATTATATATGATATTATACTGGAATTATAATATACCTATTTATAATTATTTTTTCATTCCATTAAAATATGAAATAGAAATGAAAGTAGTGTTCATGCGTACGTACAGCTTACCATCTCCATGAATGGTGCATTTCATTTCTTATCTCCAAATGTTATGTACTATTATAAATACATGTATTTACTAGATATATATGATATATATGATATATAAATCATTAATATCATTCTGTAGATAATTGAATTTCGACCACATGAACAATTTATAATTATAACAAATTCATTTTAACTCAAGTTTTGAACATTGACAAAATGTCCAATATGAACTCAAATAATTAAATAATTGTTATAAAAAGGTAATAAGTGATATAAAAGGAATAATAAACTTGAGAAAGTTTCTTAATAAAGTATAAATTAACTTAAGTTTATTATTCTGAAAATTAAAGAACAAATGGGTCAAGTCGGACACGAGGTAAGGGAACTTCTTAACCCAATTTTCATTCTTTGGGTTAAACTTATACTTTTTTATTATGTCATGATATTACTATGTGAGAAATTAATTTTTTATATCCTAACTGGTATTTATACATGATTTATGTGTACTTATAGTGAATACACATAATCGATCTATTTTATTTACAAAATGATCTTTGTAAGGGACTTTGTCTCAATCTCCTTTCATTGAGGAATATTTTGTTTTATACATGACTTTATTTTATATGTTATATAAAAACCTTTGAATTTTAATTTCATTCAAAGTGAATCTTTTTCTATGAGTCATTTTACAAAACTAAAAAAATAATGTTTTAAAGTAAGTGGTGACAATGAATTTTTTCACCTCCGCGAGTATTATTTGATCTTTGGATTCCTTAACAAGCCGTAATGTTTTTAAAATGAAAACAAATATCATATAATCTTTTATGTATTTTGGTATTGAAAATGGTTTTGATAATGGATTTTTTATGTCAATATATTTAAGTGATATATTGTGATTGAAATATGTAAATGTTATCTTTACTTTATATTTTTTTTATGTGTTATGATTTTATAATGGTACTTGGACATTTGATGGGTGGTTACGTGATAAAACAAATGATGGGTGGTGCCGTGATAAACTAGGATGGGTGGTTATGTTATATCCTTCATTTCATTGGGTATGGAAGTTGACCGTATGGCTATTCCATTTAGTGATATGTGTGGAAGTCATTCATATGGTTATTCCATTTAAGTATGTTTATATCCCATGTTACCTTTATATGTTATATGTTATTTATATGGGTTTTATGGAAATATTTTGGTTACAAAATGGTAAGAAATGATCTTTTATTTAGTAAAGAGTATTTACTACTTCATAAAAGTGGAAATTATTACTTATGATAAGGTATTCATGGTTTACTTGTTGTTTTGAAAAACTAACAGTTTTCCTTCTTTGTGTATCCCTTACTGAGCCTTTTGTGCCCATACCATGTTTTTGAAATGTTTTTCACAGGACATAAAGTGGATTAGGGTCAAGGATGGGATCAAGGAAAAGTCATTTTGTCTAAAACATGGAACTAGACATGACTTTTTTTCAAAAAGTATTTATTTTATGAATTAAAATATAAACTGAGTAGAAGTGTATACTTTGTAATTTTTGAGATGAAATGTAATAGTTATTGTCCTAACTCTCTAAAACTCTAAACCTAAAATGATCCTCAATGTGAATTATTCATTTAATTCAATATTATGTAATGTTTTAAGGTTGGGTCCTTACAGTTGGTATTAGAGGTCGATTTTGACAACTTTAGGAGTTAGGGTATTGTTAAATTAATATCCATAAATTAATTTATGTTAATATTGAAATTATATATCATTTACAGATTACCATGTTCCTTCGCCTAAGATATTTATGTGTTTATAATGGTTTTCCTTATAGGAAATAGGGAAGCTATGTTGGGATGACATCAAGAGGAAGACAACCTTCCAAACCAGCAACCTAAGATGGTCGGAATCGGAACTGAACAGTTTGTTGCAATGATGGAATAGTTGAATCAGGCTATAAATAGTGGTGGTATCTATGCATGAGATCATTTAGATCAACTACAAAGGAACATGTCAGTAGTGGATCATTTCATGATGCAACATCCCCCATCATTCAGAGGATCATCTGACCCTCTTCTTGCAGAAGGGTGGATTAAATCACTAGAGAAGATTTTTTATGTTATGGGGTGTTCAGAACATCAAAAGGTTAGTCTTGATATTTTCCATTTTAAAGGTGAATCTGATCAATGTTGGTTGATGGTGAAAAATATCAGGGATAGTGAGGATATTTATGCTCTTGATTGGGATAAATTCAAAGTTTTGTTTCTTGAGAAATATTTTCCTAAGGTGGTTCGTCTTAGGATGGAAAAAAAATCCTAGAATTGAGGCAGGAGGATGACTCAGTGGTTGCTTATGAAGAAAAATTCACTTGACTAGAAAGGTATGATCCAAATTTCATTGGAGATCTTGATAGTAAAATTAACCATTTTTACTCAGGATTAAAGCCAAAGTATCAAAGGGATTTAGCTTCTCGTGAGTTCAAAAGTTATGAAAAACTTGTTCGATGTGCATAGAAGGTGGAAATGGAGTTTGTTGATGATTAGGTGTTCTTGACAAACAATAAAATAAGATGTCAAGGTGGTAGGAGAAAGGGAATAACTATTCAAAAAAGTATGATGGAAAGAAACTTATGTTTACAGTTTGTGAAAATTTTGGTAAAAATCATGTTGGGGAATGTATTTTGAATTCTTGTAAGTGCTACTGATGTGGTAAAATGGGACATAAAGCTCAAAATTGCACTAAAAAGAGCAGGGTAATGGTAAGATAAAATCTGATTTACAGTCAATAAAATGTTTTAAGTGCAATGAAATGTGTCATTATGCAAATGAGTGTCCAACGAAGAACTCAAATGAGGGAAAGCATCCAGACTAAAAGCAGAAAGGGGTGGTGAAATCCTTTGAAACTACTTTAGTAGATGTTGGGCCATCAAATGAAGTAGTATCAGGTACACTATTTGTTTGTTCATATTATGCCAATGTGTTGTTTGATTCGGGGTCTACACATTCGTTCATTTCTGAGAAGTTTTCTAGTAAATTAGGAATTCCTTATCAAGATATGAATCCTAAACTTATGGTAAAAATACCTGGAGGAAATGTTTAGAAAAAAATAAATTATAAAAACCTTATTGTCCTTGTGTGTGGAAAGAATCTACCTGCAAACCTTATTGGTTTGCCTCTAGTAGAGTTTGATGTTATTTTGGGCATGAATTGGCTTTCTGTTTATCATTCTAAGATTGACTGTAGAGATAAAGAGGTTTCTTTTCAGAAAGATTTTAAGTTTGTGTACAATAATGAACCCTTAATTTTGATAATATATCAAGAAGCTGAGAAACTAGTAAAAGATGGAAATGAATGTTACCTTGCACATATTGTTGAAAACAAAGTAAATTTTTAGATTAATGATGTTCCAGTAGTAAATGAGTATATTGATGTTTTTTCTAATGAGTTGTCTGTTATTATACCTAATCATGAATTTGAATTTACTATTGACTTAGATCCTGATTCTAATACAATTTCAAAACCACCTTATCAAATGGCTCAAATTAAAATTTTAGAGTTAAATAAGCAATTACAGGAGTTATTAAATAAAGGTTTCATTAAACCTAGCACATCACCATGGCGTGATTCTGTCTTGTTTGTTAAAAAGAAAGATGGTTCAATGAGACTTTGCATTGATTATAGAGCATTGAATAATATCACTGTTAAGAACAAGTATCCTTTGCCACATATCGATGATTTGTTTGATGAGCTCCAGGGAGCTCACTATTTTTTGAAGATTGACTTGAGGTCGGGGTACCATCATTTGAAAGTAAAGGATGCAGTCTTTCCAAAGACTTTGTTTCATACTAGATATATCCATTATTAATTTGTAGTTATGCCTTTTGGTTTAACCAATGCACCTGATGTATTTATGGATCTTATGAATAGAATTTTCCATGAGTTCTTGGATAAGTTTGTGGTTGTGTTCATTGATGATATTTTGGTTTATTCTAAAAGTAAAGAAGATCATAAAAGTCATTTAAGGGTTGTCTTGAAAACCTTAAAAGAAAATAAACTGTTTGGAAAATTCAGTAAGTGTGAGTTTTGGTTACATCAAATTTATTTCCTTGGTCACATTATTTCAAAAAATTACATAATTGTTGATCCTTTTAAAACAAAATTTATTGAATAATGGACAATACCCACAAATATAATCGAGATCCGTAGTTTTCTTGGTTTTGTAGGTTATTATCGGAGGTTTGTTGATAATTTTTCATGATTATCTAGCCCACTGACTAAGTTAACTCGAAAAGGTGTTAAGTTTGTTTGGAAAAAATAATGTGATGATTGTTTTCAGGAATTGAAAAGAAGATTGGTGAATGCTCCAGTTTTGGAACTTCCTTACAGAAATGGTGAGTTTTTTATTTATAGTGATGCTTTATTGAAAGGACTTGGTTGTGTCCTTATGAAGAATGATCAGGTAATTGCTTATGCTTCATGTCAGTTGAAACCTCATGAGTTAAATTACCCTACACATGATTTGGAATTAGTTGCTGTTGTTTTTGCTTTAAAATTTTGGAGGCATCATTTTTATGGAGTAAAATTTGAAATATATACTGACCACAAAATTTTAAAGTATATATTCACTCAGAAATAATTAAACATGAGACAAAGGAGATGGCTGGAATTAATCAAGGATTATGATTGCACGATCCTTTACCATCCAGGAAAATTAGATAAAGTGGTTGATGATTTAAGTTGAAAAAGTAATGCTTTATTAACCATGATACATTTGGAATGAGATCCTTTGGTTTTTGATTTGATGAACTTTGTCATAGAATTTGTTGGTGCAGAAAATTCTTCTATTTTGTTTCAGGTGTTAGTGAAATCATCTCTTTATAATAGAATTAAGCAAGCGCAAAAGGAAGATAGTGAGTTGCAGAAAAAGGTAAATTTGGTTCAGAAGGGTAAGTTTCCTGATTTTAACATTGATAATGATTGTATTTTGAGATTTTGGAATATATTATGCATGCATTGTGATTCACAGTTGAAGAATGAGTTGTTATGTGAAGCTCATAGTTCTCTATTTCCAGTTCATCCTGGCAGTACTAAGATGTACAGAGATCTTTGGGAGTATTACTGGTGGGATGGAATGAAAAGATATATTGCTGATTTTACTATGAAGTGTTTGACCTGTCAGCAGGTTAAAGGAGAGCGGCAGTTACCAAAAGGGATGCTTTATTCTTTACCAGTGCTAGAGTGGAAATGGGAAAATATATCCATGGACTTCATTATGGGATTACCGAAGAAATCTTGAGGTAATAATTCAATTTGGATTATTGTTGATCGATTGACTAAATATGTTCTTTTCCTTCCTATTTGAGATACTTTGTCTCTAGATCAAATTTATCAGTTGTATGTTAAAGAGATAGTCAGGTTTCATGGTGTTACCCTCTCCATTGTATCTGATCGTGATCCCAGGTTTACTTATAACTTTTGGAAAGGCCTTCAGAATTCATTGGGTACTGAATTAAATTTTAGTACAGCTTTTCATCCGCAGTTAGATGGGCATTCAGAATGAAAAATTCAGACCTTGGAGGATATGTTACGCGCTTGTTCACTAGATTACCAGGGGAGTTGGGACCAACATATTTCTTTGGTTGAATTTTCTTATAACAATAGTTTTCATTCCAGTATATAGATGTCTCCATTTGAGACATTATATGGGAAGCGATGTCTAAATCCAGCTTTTTGAGATGAATTAGGTGAAAGGAAGCTGATGGGACCAGAATTGGCAGAAGAGATGGCATAAAATTTTCACTTGATTCAGAAGCACATGAGAACAGCTCAGAGCAGGCAGAAAAGTTATGCGGATAATCGGAGGAAGGATCTTTCTTTTGAGGTAGGTGGTCATGTATTTTTCAGAGTTTCTCCATGGAAAAGTGTGATGTGTTTTGGCAAGAAGGGAAAGCTGAGTCTGAGGTTCATTGGACCCTACAAAATTCTAGAGAAGGTTGGATCAGTTTCCTACAGAGTGTATTTACCTCCATTTTTATCCCATGTACACAATGTTTTTCATGTTTCAATGTTGAGAAATTATATTCCAGATCTATCTCATGTTTTAAGTCCAGGGGTAGTTCAGTTGGAAGAGAATCTCTCTTATGAGGAACAACCAGTACAGATTCTTGACTTTAGAGAGCAAGTGTTGCGGAATAAGGTAATTCACTAGGTAAAGGTTTTGTTGAAAAATCATATGGTTGAAGAGGCAACGTGGGAATCTGAAAATGCTATGAGGGATAAATACCCCCACTTATTTGATAAGTGAATAAAAATTGCGAGGACGCAATTTCAAAAGGGGGGAAGGATGTAAAATCCCAGTTAAATAAAGAATAATACATTTTCATTTTAATTAATATTTTGTGAATTAAATATTAATTTTACTTTAAAGGGGTTTCTATATTCGATGACATACCCGATACGCAACAACGGGTTTCTTTGAAATCTTACATTGCACAATAATAATATAATATTATTATTTTAAATGGTAGTTAACGCCTAGCCTTTATATTGACAGGAATGAACAGAACTAACTACAATATGATTATACATATTTGTTAAATGTTTTTACATTTATCCAATAAAAGTTAGAGGCTTGAAATGTGAATGAATCTGATTTTAAGCATAAATACTCTAATATTCATTAAAAGGTTGATTTACCGCCTTTGATGACGAACCGTTTTTAAATCTAGTTTTTGTCACTTTTATATATACTATTTGATAAAATAATATTCTTCTTTAAAATCAGGACATCAAAATTTACTTTGGATGAAATTTTGGTATTTTTCTGATAATGTTCATTTTTTAATGAATAGTGAAAAAACTGTATTTTAATTCAAAAATTCCTTTTAATATAATTTATTTATAATGTTATATTATCATTTTAATTGATTTTAAAGTGTAATTATTTTATTTTTTACCATTTAATCCAATTTTGGTCATTGAAATTAATTTCACTTTAAAATTGGACATAAACAAGTGTCAATCTTTTGATAGTTAATATTTTTTAAAAATAAGCTTTTTGTTTTGACAACGATAATTAATTTTAAATTAATTAATACAAATTCTATGTTTTTAATTTGGTAAAATAAACATATTTTTTGAATTCTTAATATCAAATATATCTAAGGCTGAATTTTTGGTATTTTTCTAAAAAACTTCAATTTTTGATGAATAGTGAAACCACTAAGTAGTGGTTAAAAACTGAATTTTTCATTTAAATGAAAATTTACCACTTATGTGAATTGAATTTAGAAAATACAACATATATGGTTGTTATTAGTAAGTAAAATTTGGTTCAATAAGATAAAAATAATTTTTGCTGAATAGTAACTTTTGACTTTTATTTACCGTGGTTAAAGATAAATAGGGTAATTCAAGGTAAAAAGAATATCATAATAATAAAAAAAACCTTAACACATGTCCTAACCTTATTGGATGAGTAATGGCCAACCATGGGTATACTTGGGTCTATTTTGGGACCCCATGGATCCACTTAAGAGGAATAATGACACTTTATTTTAATTAACTTAAAGTAAAGGAAAAAATGACATAAACAAATATCTTTTAGTAAATTAATTTTTATATATGGTTATATAAGTTATATCTTTGAATGTAAAAATTATATTGAAAGATAAAAATATTTCCTACATCATGGTATTTTTTTATAATTTTTAGACATCAAATAAATTAAATTATTTATGACACAATAATGATGCAGTGTTTACCACATTAATAAATTATTTAAATAAATAAGATTATAAATATTAAAATAATATCCAAAACCTATACAATTCTTATTAGATTATTTTATTTTGACCATGAGTAATCTTATATTATACTTTAATTAGTTTTTTACCTTTAGAAACAGAAAATCATTATATAATAAAATAATATTTTCACACTTTCCTAAAGAGCCCCCCCCCCTTATAAAAAGCCCTCACTTCTAACCCATTCTTCACAACTCTCAATCCCCTTGGCTCATTCAATACCTACCCAAATAATCTATCAAGATCCCTCTCTTACACCTAGAATCCTTACCTTAGGCATAAGGCACTTTAAGAAGTCCTTTTGATTCAAACCAAAGGGAGTTACCCAAATTAAAGGTAACAGTTTCTCTTAAATTCTATTTTTTTATTTTACTTATCCAACCCTTAAACTCTTTTTATTAATTTATTTTATAATAACACCAGTATCCTCAATATACTAGGTTATTTTTATGAGAATTATTTGAACTACACTTACACACACCTCCATCTAATGGGTAAAGAACATACTGTTTCTGTGGACGGCGAACTACTGCCTCACAAAACAATGATTGTTCAATCTTCTTATACCGCCTCTTATGGTGGAAATTAAGATAGAACTGTATTTATATGTGATATATATTATATTATTATTATTATTATTATTCTTTATTTTTCATTTATAGAATACCTTTATGGTTTCTATAGTGGGTAAGTACGATAATTTCATTTGAGGAAGTGCGGACTACCGCCCCCTCAAAGTGATATGACTCGTTCGTGCCTTATATGGGACATATAAAGGATGAATTCAATGAAATTATATATTATATTATACTGTAATTATAATATACCTATGTATAATTATGTTTTTATTCCATTAAAATATGAAATAGAAATGAAAGTAGCATTCATGCGTACGTACAGCTTGTCGTCTCCATGAACGATGAATTTCATTTCTTATCTCCAAATGCTATGAACTATTATAAATACATATATATACTGGATATATATGATATATATGATATGTAAATCATGAATACAATTCTGGAGATAATGGAATTTTGACTACATGAACAATTTATAATTATAACAAATTCATTTTAACTCAAGTTCCGAACATCGACAAAATGTCTGATATGAACTCAAATAATTAACTAATTGTTATAAAAAGGTAATAAGTGATATAAAAGGAATAATAAACTTGAAAAAGATTTTTAATAAAGTATAAATTAACTTAAGTTTGTTATTCAGGAAATTAAAGAATGAAGGGGTCAAGTCGGACCTGAGGTTAGGGAACTTCTTAACCCAATTTCCATTCTTTGGGTTAAACTTATACTTTTTTATTATGTCGTGCAATGACTATGTGAGAAATTAATTTTTTATATCCTATCTGGTAATTATACATGATTTATGTGTACTTATAGTGAATACACATAATCAATCTATTTTATTTAGAAAATGATTTTTGTAAGGGACTTCGTCTCAATCTCATTTCATTAAAGAATATTTTGTTTTATACACAACTTTTTTTATATGGTATATAAACACCTTTGACTTTTAATTTCATTCAAATAGAATCTTTTTCTACAAGGTGTTTTAATAAAAAACAAAAAAAATAATTTTTTAACGTACACTACTGGAAAATAGCCCTATACCCACGGTTTTGAAAAACCATGGGTATTGGGGTAATATGGGAACCTATACCCACGGTTTTGGGCAAAACCATAGGCATAGTTTTTTTAAAGACCTATTCCCATGATTTTGGAAAACCATGGGGAAAAAGACAGTTATACCCACGGTTTTGGTCAAAACCGTGGGTATAGGAATTTTTTCAAGACCTATACCCACGGTTTTGGCAAAACCATGGGTATATGAATTTTTTTCGAAGACCTATACCCACATTTTTATAAAATCGTGGGTATAGGTTTCCCGCGTTATGATGGTAAAAAATAAATTCCACAGGACACAAAAATTATTTGGTGGGAAAACCTATCCCCACGGTTTTCTCTCCTATACCCATGGTTCTAATTTGTATATTTAGATAGATAAAAGTATACAAACATATAAACTTCATAGGTTAGTTTGTTAGATGTTGGGTATTGTTCTCTGCGGTCATAGGTTCGAATCCAGCTAACCGGTTTTTTTCTAATACAGGTAGCGAAATTAATATATTAAAATAAATGAATATATTTTAATATAAAACTGAACTTGCTCAGTTAGTTAGGCATTGAGTACATGAAGATAAAAACGTGGGTTCAAAACCTGCGACATTTGTTTTTTCAAATAGGGATGTTCATTAATATATAAAGGAAAATGTAGATAAATATACCAGTAAGTGGCGTAGATTGATTGGTGAAGCTCTCCGAGTTCGAAATGTAGATCGTGGGATCAACACCTGCTACCTGTTTTTTGTACAAAAATATATACCCACGGTTTTCAAACCATGGGTAAAGGATTTTGACGGCATGGAAATATGGTATAAGGATTTGACATGGTGGAAAAAAATCTATGCCCACGGTTTGGAAAACCGTGGGTATAGGTTGGGAACCTATCCTGATGCCTCAGTTTCCCACGGTTCCCAAAACCATGGGTATAGGTCATTTTTCCAGTATTGGTAAGCGGTGACCACAACCTTTTCTACCGCCGTGAGTATTATTTGATCTTTGGATTCCTTAACAATCCGTAATGTTTTTAAAAGGAAAATAAATACCATATACTCTTTTACATATTTTGGTATTGAAAATGGATTTGATAATTGATTTTTTTTATGTCAATATATTTAAATGATATACTGTGATTGAAATGTGGAAATGTTATCTTTCCTTTATATTGGTTTTATGTGTTATGATTTTATAATGGTACTTAGACATTTGACGGGTGGTTACGTGATAAACCAAATGATAGGTGGTTCTGTGATAAACTAGGATGGGTGGTTATGTTATAACCTCCAATTTATTGGGTATGGACGTCGGTTGTATGGATATTCCATTTAGTGATGTGTAGAAGTCAACCGTATGGTTATTCTATTTAAGTATGTTTATGTCTCAAGTTACCTTTATATGTTATATGCTCTTTCTATGGGTTTTATGGTAATATTTTTGTTACAAAATGGTAAGAAATGATCTTTTATTCAGTGAATAGTATTTACTACTTCATAAAGGTAAAAAGTATTACTTATGATAAGGTATTCATGGTTTACTTATTATTTTGAAAAACTAACAGTTTTCATTCTTTGTGTATCCCTTAATAAGATTTTTGTGCTCATCCCATGTTTTTGAAATGTTTTTCACAGGACATAAATTAGATTAGGGTCAAGGATGAGATCAAGGAAAATTCATGCTGTCTAAAATATGGAACTAGACATGACTTTTTTTTCAAAAAGTTTTTATTTTATGAATAAAAATGGAAACTAAGTAGAAGTGTCTACTTTGTAATTTTTGAGATTAAATATAATAGTTATGGCCTAACTCTCTAAAACACTAAACCTGAAAGAATCCTCAATGTGAATTATTCATTTAATTCAAGATTATGTAATGTTTTAAGGTCAGGTCCTTACACTAATTATTGGTAATTATTGCTAATTGTTGATAATTATTCATAATTATTGCTAATTATTGTGAATTGTTGTTAATAATTTCTAATTATTGCTAATTGTTGCTAATTATTACTAATTATTACTAATTAGTTCTATATATTACTATTTATTGCTAATTATTACTAATTAGTACTAATTATTACTAATTATTACTAATTATTACTAATTATTACTAATTATTACTTTTTATTGCTATTTATTACTATTTATTAATATTTATTACTATTTATTGCTATTTATTATTATTTATTACTATTTATGACTAATTATTACTAATTATTACTAATTATTACTAATTATTACTAATTATTACTAATTATTATTTTTTATTACTAATTATAACTATTTATTACTATTTATTACTATTTATTACTATTTATTACTATTTATAACTATTTATTACTATTTATTACTAATCATTGCTAATTATTACTAATTATTACTAATTATTACTAATTATTACTATTTATTACTATTTGTTATTATTTATTACTAATTATTACAAATTATTGCTAATTATTACTAATAATTACCAATTATTACTAATTATTACTATTTATTACTAATTATTACTATTTATCACTATTTATTGCTAATTATTACTATTTATTAGTATTTATTAGTATTTAATAGTATTTATTAATATTTATTAGTATTTATTGGTATTTATTAGTATTTATTAGTATTTATTACTATTTATTACTATTTATTACTATTAATTAGTTTTTATTAGTTTTTATTAGTATTTATTACTATTTATTAGTATTTATTTCTATTTATTAGTATTTATTTCTATTTATTACTATTTATTTCTATTTATTACAATTTACTACTATTTATTACTATTTATTACTATTTATTACTATTTATTAGTATTTATTATTATTTATTAGTATTTATTGGTATTTCTTAGTATTTCTTAGTATTTATTACTATTTATTAGCATTTATTAGTATTTATTAGTATTTATTAGTATTTATTAGTATTTATTTTTATTTATTAGTATTTATTTTTATTTATTAGTATTTATTACTATTTATTAGTATTTATTTCTATTTATTACTATTTATTACTATTTATTACTATTTATTACTATTTATTATTATTTATTACTATTTATTTGTATTTATTACTATTTATTACTATTTATTAGTATTTATTAGTATTTATTAGTATTTATTTCTATTTTTTAGTATTTATTTCTATTTATTAGTATTTATTTCTATTTATTAGTATTTATTAGTATTTATTAGTATTTATTACTATTTATTACTATTTATTAGTATTTAATACTATTTAATACTATTTATTAGTATTTATTAGTATTTATTTTATTTATTTTATTTATTTTATTTATTACTATATATTATATTTATTACTATTTATTAGTATTTATTAGTATTTGTTAGTATTTATTACTAATTATTAGTATTTATTACTAATTATTAGAATTTATTACTAATTTTTACTGTTTATTACTATTTATTACTATTTATTAGTATTTATTAATATTTATTACTATTTGTTTGTATTTATTACTATTTATTAGTATTTATTACTATTTATTAGTATTTATTAATTATTATTACTAATTAATACTATTTATTACTAATTGTTAATATTTATTAATATTATTTTCTAATTATTACTTTTTATTTCTAATTATTACTAATTAGTGTTAATTACTATTAATTACTGCAAAATACAGTTATTAATTACAAATTACCGCTAATTATTTATATACATTACTAATTATCGTTAATAATTATTAATTATTACTAATTACTAAGAATTGGTACTAATAATTTAATTTTATTATTAGAAATAAATATTGATGACAAAACAATTTAAATATAACTTAATTACAACTAATCAACAATAATTAAAATTAATATACAGAAAATAAATAAATGCTAAATTAAAAAAAAATCACCTTTAAACTTGATCTCTTATAATTGTAGGCGGCTTCACAACTTCTTCGTAAAAAAATGCTAACTCTAAAAAAATTTCACTCTAAAATTAGAGTTTACAGAAGCAGAGTAACAAGAATTCAGGCGTAGAGAAGAAAAAACGGAGGGGGTATATATAGGTTAGATTAGTTGCGACGAGTGTATTAGCGATGAGATTCTTGTCTCTAATGGTACTTTTTGCAATGAGACCCGTCGCAAATACTTTCGGCTGCATTAATTACGGTCGGCAGTTAAAAGGTTATTTGCGACGGGCCCCGTCGCAAAAAGGGACCTGCTGACACACTTTTTGCGACGGGGACAACATCCATATCGCAAATAGTTTTTTACCGCTGCCTGTTATTTGCGATGGGTCCTGCCGCAAATAACCTCCAGGGGTCGAACTAGTTGTGACGGGGGATCCCCCGTCACAACTAGGTCTAACTGCCTCCCGATATTTGCGACGGGCGGTGCCAACCCTTCGCAAATACCCTTTCGCGTGGTTTGGTGAAAAAACTGTGCCAAACCGCGTGTAAGTTTTTGCGATGGGGCGGCTATTCTCGTTGTAAACAATTGGTTATTTGTGACGGGGTGGTCACCCCATCGCAAATAACTGTTTTTCCCGTAATGGGTATGAATCAGCAAGGCGGGGGGGTGGCTGGGGAAGCTCAACGGTGGTTACAGGTGCGTGGTGCAAAGGGGAAGAAGGTAAGGGTTTGTCCAGTTCAAATTTGGTGAGGATCTGGGGTACTTGGAGTTTTAAATTCGATATATTGTTCTTGGGTATATTAATATAGAAATAATGTGTTGAATAAATTATGTTTGTTTGATTCTTCTTATTATACTGATTCGATTTTTTTGCTTTTGTTGATTGTTCTTGTACTGCTAATGTTGTTTAGTGGTGTTCAACGGTGGGTCGTGGTGGTGTTTTTTGTGAAGGAACGGTGACATGAGTCACCATTGTGGCAGTGGCTAGAGGAAGGGAGCGATGACTGGGAGAAGGAGGGGAAGGTTGAGAAGAACGGTGATATGTCTCACTGTTGGGGGTGTCGGTTGGACAGGTGACCAATGGTAGAATTGGGGTGTCGGGGAGACAAGTCACTGATGGCAGTGTGAGGGTGTCGGTGAGACAATCCACCGATGGCAGTGTGGGGGTGTCAGTGAGACAATTGTGTATCGATGAATTGAGTCACCGATAGGGTGGAACAATGACTCATTTGAGTCACTGATGGGTGGTATCGGTGACTCATTTTTGTCGCTGATGGGTGGTGTCTCGACAACACCTCCACAAAAAAAAATTACACAATTAAATTAACAAATAAAATTAAAAACTAAAAAAATTTAATGTTAAAAAAATTATATAATTAAATACACATTATTCTGAAGAAAGAATTTATTAAAGATTAAAAATTATTTACAAATATATTAATTTAAAACAATTAAAAAATTTAAAGAAATTTTCTTAAATTAATTAACTAATTAATTAATTAAAGGAATTAATGAAATTAAAGAATTAAATTAAAATAAAAGTATTAAATGAATAGAATTAAATGGTTAAAACAAATTTAATTATTTAAATAACAAAATTGAATTTTTTATTTACAATTTTAAAATAATGAATTAATTAAATTAATAAATCAAACGTTATCAATGAAATAATGAATGAATGGAAAGAAAAAAATATATAATTTAAATAAAAATAAAATAAAATAAAATATTAAACCAGATTGAATTATTTAATTGAAAATTTATTCAAAACAACAAAACTAATTACCAAAATACATGATTTTCACAAAGAATGATTATTAAATCAATTATGAACAAAAACACAACAATTGTTAATTATTTAACAAAATACAACATTTTGAAATTAAAAAGTCAATAAAAATATAAAAAGGATGTGGAAAAGAGTAATGAAAAACAACCACATCAAACTCCCCCACACTTAAGTCTTTGTTTTTCCTCAAACAAAGACATTCCCTTTGGCTTTTTAAAACATAATGTATGATTTGGAACAATGAGTTCAAAAAGTGCATGTCATGAATTTAAAAATCAGAGGAATAGACAAGTCGGGGTTTTTCAAGAATGTGTTCAAAAATGTGGTCCTTCCTAACTTCAAAAACTCACGAGAAATCAAAGGTCTCACAAACTCATACATTGTCAAGTATGTCATGCCTTCTATATGAAATCATTAACTGTCCTACTTCAATTTCCAATTCAAGTTCTAATTCAAGGAGTGGTGACAAGTTAAATTAAATGGAATTAAAACCTTGAACAAAAGCGCTTTTAATTACCACTTTATCCTAGGTTCCAAAAATTAAATTCTATTTATTTCATCACTTTATTGATTCAACTCAAATGATTTTCAATTAAGTCAACTGTTCCCTTCTTCACCTGGGTTCAAAATTAACCTCACCTTAATGAGTTCATTTTTGACAAGGGTACTTTAGTCTAATTTTTTCAAGACATATTCCACGTGCAAGGCACTATGCATATCACTTTTTCAAATTGGAATGGGCTTTTATTTATTCATAAAAATGCACCCAGTGCACCTTATCTCATATACTCATTGTGGGATCCCATTTTCCCATTTTACTCTGGTTGCAAAATACTTAAATAATAACCATTTGAGTTGAATTCCTAAAGTGATTGAATAATTTGTTTTTTAAAAAGGTGATTCCCCTAGTTTATAGTAAAAATTTCTAGTTACCTAAAGTCACGATCCTAATTCCACAATAACTATCTGGTTACACTCCCTTCTTTAGTTCCTAAACTGAAAGTCCATAGGGACAACATGCTACTTCACTCGGCAATCACTCATCCCCAATATCTTCAAACTTGGTGAAACTCTCAACATCTATAAAGTAGTGATACACTAGGAAAGACATAGTTGAATTTATAACTGAATCCAAAGACCCTAAGGTGATGAAAGAATTTGAAAATTTTGAAAATTTTTTAAAAATGTTTGAAAACAATTTCGACCATTTTTTAACTTTAAGGGAGAATTTGAAATGACCAAAAAAATGACCCCTCTCCCCCATACTTAAAACTCAAAATTGTCCCTAATATTGAATGATAAGGTGGGAGATAGTATAAAAATGTTTTAAAATAGATTTTTAGGGATGAAATAATGGTTCCAAAAAATATTATTTGTCATATCTAAAAGAAAAAAAAAGAAAAAAACATATATACAAAAGAAAGAAAAAGGGGTGATTTTTTTTGAAAATCCCAACAGTAGTATGACATGTGATGAAAATAGCAGCAAAGTAATCAAAGTGATTGAGTGGGTACAAGAAGGTTCCACAATTTAGTTCATCATAATGGTCAACTCACAATATTTTAATAAGCAAAAAACCAAGCAGAAAATTAGAAAAATAAACACCAAAAGGACTCAGAGGTGACTCCCCCAAACATAGAATCATGCAGTAGATTGTTAAATATAAGCATAAAAACTAAGAAAACAAAAAAATACTTCCATGGAAAATTAGATTTTTGACCATTAATGTTCATTCAAAATATCCAATTTTACAACACCAAGTAATTAATCCTCTATATTACCTACAAGTTCAGAAAGTAAACATAAGAATCCATAATTTAAAGTTAAAGAAAAATTAAACC
Source organism: Viscum album (assembly GCA_963277665.1). Taxonomy (NCBI): domain Eukaryota; kingdom Viridiplantae; phylum Streptophyta; class Magnoliopsida; order Santalales; family Viscaceae; genus Viscum; species Viscum album. The sequence goes on from OY728126.1 coordinate 983,785,580, forward strand.
AAGGATTGAGTTGAAGAGATATTATCCATATGATGAAATGTGATGATCTATTGGTTTTCCTTTACTGAGTTTCTAGTAGAAAAAATACTCTCAATTAGCAGCAGGTCAAGAGGCACCTTCAGATAGACAAGATAACACACTAGAGAACAAACAGTAAGAGTTATTTTTATTAATAAATAGATATAAAAATAAAACATCATAAATACCATGGGTTAGTTCCCATGAAACACTGAGTTTAGAGTCCTTAGTTAGACTTGAGATAGCTTATTCTTCCAGAATAGATATGACAACCAAACCCTTTGGCTTCCCTTTAAAGAAATGTTTAATCCTCTAACTATTGACCAATAAGGGTCTATTCTCTTCTCCAACTAGATCCATAGCTCCATTAACTAAAACTCTCATAATGGTAAAGGTTCATGAACACTTGGTCTTCAACATACCAAGAAAATGTTTCAGTATAGAATTAAATAACAAGACCATCTAACCAGCCTTAAAATTCTTATTTTGAATTATTGAATCATGAAAGGCCTTTGTTCTGTGTTTTTAAATTTCTCCATTCTTATAAGACTCTCTTATTATCTCCTCCAGCTCACTTGGCTATAATATACTTCTCTCACCAGCAGACTGGAAATCAATGTTTAAGGCCTTCATCACCCAATAATATTTTTGCTTCAACTCAATAGAAAGATGACATGTTTTCCCAAAAATCAGCCTATATGGTGACATCCCTATTAGAGTCTTGTAATAAGTTCTATAGGCCCACATATCCTCATCCAACTTAACTGACCAATCCTTCATAGAGCTAAAAATTTTCTTCTCTAGAATCTACTTAAGCTCCCTGTTTAACACTTATTCTTTCCCACTAGATTGCGGGTGATAGGTGGTACCCGTTCTATGTGATCATCCATACTTCTGCATTAAGCTCATGAACTTATAATTTTTGAAATGAGTACTATTGTCTGTAATGAATTCTATAGGTACACCAAACCTGTATTTTTTTCTTGATAAACATGACCACACTAGCAGCTGAATTGTTGGGAAAAGAAACTGCCTCAACCCACTTGGACACATAGTCTGCAACAACCAAAATGTACTCATTCCCATAAGATTATGGGAATGGTACCATGAAATTCAAGCCCCATACATCAAAAATATCAACCTCCTAAATTCCTTTTTGAGGAAGCTTATACCTTCTTCCAGCATTACCCAACATCTGACATTTTTCACAGCCCATGACCAAACTTATAGCATATTTAAACAATGTAGGCCAATAGAAACCAGCCTACAAAACCTTTTTAGTATCCCTCTCTCCTCTATGGTAGCCAATCCAAGATGATTGAATAAAAAATCTCAAGTATGGGAAACATCTCCTCCTCACCCACACTTCTCATAAAAATATCATCAACACACCTCCTAAAGAGAAGAGGGTCATCCCAAAAATAATTTATCAATTCAGAAATGAAACTCTTTCTTTGGTTGTGTGAGTGGTCCTTGGGTATGAAACCTACTATTAGAAATTTTGCATAGTCTGTAAACCAAGAATATTGCTGCACAGAAGTAGAAAACAACTGTTCATCAGGGAATGAAGTGTTTATCTCTCTTGGTTCCTTAGAAGAAATGGAAATATGGTTGTAATTAGAGTAACCATCAAGAAATAATAAAAATTCATTACCTTACATCCTATCTAACATTTGTTCTAAAATGGAATGGGGAAGTGGTCCTTTCTTATGGAAGCATTGAGATTCCTATATTCTATGCATACCCTCCATATTTTCTTTTCCCTTGTTTGGATTTGTTCATTTTTTTCATTATTGACCACTATCACTCCACTCGTTTTGGGGACCACATGGACATGAAAAACCAAAGGGATATCAAAAATGGGAAAAATTATCCCAGAATTAAGCAGTCTAATTACTTATTTTCTAACTACTTCCTTCATGTTTGGATTGAGTCTCCTTTGGGATTCCAATTTAGGTTTACACTCAGATTACATGGGAATTTTGTGCATATATAATACTGGACTTATTCCCTTAATGTCAACAATTGTCCATCCCATGACAGAATTATACTTATTCAAAACACTCAGCATGTTTTTCTCTTAGACTACCTCCAGATTGGATGAGATAATCACATGCCATCCTTGGGAAGGATTGGGTGGGTGGGTTATTTGATTTTCTTAAAAATATTGAATTCTTCTCTTTTGTTTACCCAAATTTAAAATAAATTTTTCCTTCGAAACATCTATCACAACTACCCCTGTGGCCAAGAAGGGCCTACCAATGATGATAGGAACCTCCTAGTCACGCTCCATATCAAGAATGAGAAAGTCAGTAAGCAGAAAGAGTTTTCCTACTCCCACTAAAAAATCATCATCCCTACCCAATGGGTGAGTAATAGAACTATCAACAAGATGTAACACAATAATGGTGGGATGGTGAACTCCTAATCTTAAGTGTTAGAAAATTGAAAGAGGTATCAAATTTATGATGGCTCCCAAATCACACAAGCAGTTGAACTTATCACCTTTATCCCCAAAGGTGTAGGGGATGAAAAGATTCATGGGTCATAAAGCTTAGGAGGTATCCTATTTTTCAAAACAACACTAAACTCCTTTGTTAAGATATAGGTGTAAAATTTTTCTAAGGACTTTTTATTTGATTATATTTTTTTGAGTTATTTTATGTACGATGGGATTTGAATAAGAGCTTCCAAGAATGGGATATCAATGTTTAACTTCTTAACAAATTTGAGAAATTTATGCAGTTTAGAATCATGAGTTGGTTTTTTTATTCTTTTAGGAAAAGGGATGATAGGGGGAAAGTTTCTAAAAATTGGGGGAATCTCTATAGATTCCTATTCAAGAATTTTCATCACTTTATTATATTTGTTTTTTAGGAAATTTTCTCTTGATTTTTTAGTTTGAACGGTAGGAAATAGGGGGTTCCTAGTGTTTCAGTCCAATTTTCCACATTTAAATTTTCAGATTCATCCAGATTTTCATTTTCAGTAGTTTGATGTTATTTATTTGGTTTTTTTTGGGTTTGGAGACCACTTTTGGTGGTCATAGACATGGAATTATCTTTGGGACTGTCTTCAATGGTACTGGGTAGCCTACATTTGTCTATATTACCCATATCCCCAGCCAACTTCCCCATTTGAATTTCCATATTTTTCATTCTTGAATCCATATGAAATTTATTAAAATAATTTTTAGTATTTTTCTCATAAAAACTTCATTTAAACTGGTGTAACATATCCCTCACATCATCCTTTGAATTGGAAGACTCGGCCTTGGGTTGGGGTTGGGGTTGGAACTATTGCCTAGGAGGCTGCTGGAATCCAGGAGGGGTAGTAGGTTGAAGGACTCCCTGCTCTCTCCAGTAAAGTTTTGGGTGGTTCCTATACCCCTGGTTGCAGGTGTTTGAGAAAGGGTCTTCCCTAGAATGCATCCTAGAACCATAGTCATCAAAGTTTTAATTCTCATGAACTTGGACAGGCATATCAAAGTTTGGACAACAAGTTTGTGAGTGCCCATACATGCCACAATGATGGAATTGATCCCTAAGGGTGGTGTGAGTGTTGTCATTGAAAAACCATGCATCTTGGGCTTCAGATTGAGGGGAAGAGGTGGGTTACATCCTAATAATGGTTTTTATTCTAGAGCACTTGTGTTGGGAGTTTTAAACTAAACTTTTAAAAATTTATTTAACCTCTTTAGTAGTCATATCACTAAAGTCCCCTCTAATGGACTGATCCACCAAGGTTTGGTGGTAAGGGGTAAGGTTGTTGTAGAATGTATCCTTGAGGAATTGGGGATTACATTGGTGATTTGGAAATTTCCTGAGCAAGCCTCTAAACATATCCCGGGATTCATGAAACAACTCACCCACATCTTGTAAAAAGCCAATTATCTTAAGTCTAATCTCAAATTTCAACCTCCTAGGATAGAATTTCATTGTAAAACCATTATAGAATTGATCCTAAGTGACAAAGATCTATTTCTATAACTGTTGGAACCAGGTCCTAGCATTTCACTTGAGGCAAAAGGGGAAAACTCTCATTCTCAGCTCTTCCTCACTAAGGCCCCTAAGTGGAAACTGCTAGACACTATAATAGAAATCTCTAATGAAGTCAAGGGAGACTTCAATAAGCATCCCATTGAAGGTCAGAAACTGGGAAAGCATTGATTGTTTGATTTCATAATTCCCTAATCTAGGAGAGAGACTAATGAATGAAGGGTTACTAGACATAAAAGGAAATAGGTACTCTCTCAAGCTGTGTCTCTCAACTAACTCGTGGCCAGATGGGTTAACATTTTCTGGTTGATTCACATTTACAGGTGGTGGGTTGTTCAGGTTCTCATTTTCAAACTCTCTATTGACTTCAATTTTGACTTCCTTTTTGTTATTTTCCAAGTTTTTCAGCTTCTTTTCAATTTCAGGATTGAAAGGTTCTAAGGTTTCAAACCTAGACCTGGTTTTCATACAGTAGAAGTTTCATTTTTTTTAAATTTTCTTAGGAAAAGTTTATAGTTTTTTTGTTTTTTTATTTCTGGTTTTTTAATAGTTTTTTATGTATTTTATGTATTTTATGTTTTTTTTGTGTTTTTTTGTAATTTTTTTATGTTTTGTTTTTTTATGATCGCACACGGCCTCCCTGGCAATGACACCAAAATTTTAATGTCGCGCGTTATTGAGCACAGGTGAAAATTAGAATTTATAAACCTACATACTACCTAGTACATTGGTAATATAGGGTCGAACCATAGAGAGGGACTGATTATGTACTTGATGACCAAGAAAAAACCAAACCAAACAAAAATAAAAACACAAAAAAAAACCAAATAAACAATGGTGGTGATGATGTGAAGTGAATTAAATTGTGTGTGAATGTGAAAGTGAGTGAGTTCAAGTAGACAAAATAGGTAGTCAGACAGCAAGAAGGTAGACAAACAAGTAGTAAAAACAAGTTTGAACAATAAAAATGATGGAGAGGTGTAAATCAATTGCCGACTTCAATATGATCTCCCTTGTTCATGAACTTAAATCAAAGTGTTTGATCTGATTGAAAGTAGTTGCCCAGATTTTTCATCTGTTCAACGTATGAATAAATAATCTCTATAGTTATTTCAACCGAAGAAATCATTCGATCAATAAATGAGTAAAATCAGAAGTCACTGGGTTCAAATTTTCATTTGAACTTAGTGAATCTCTCTCTCTTGAGGTTGATTCACTTTTCAGTTGAATCCTCAGATTGAAAACATTTCAAAATTAGATCCAATCAATTTTATTTTTCACCGATATGGAATGTTTTGAAAATAATGATTGTTCGAAAAGTGAGAGGGAGAACTAGTAGAGAAAATAAATACATATACATAGGGATAGTCATATTTAACTAATCAGCCTATTCCCCCTAGGAAGATTATCTAGATAACATTCTTGGAATCAACATTTTAATAGAATTTAAAATAAAGAAGTTCATGTCTGAGCAAAATGCACAAAATAGAGTAAGGTGATGAGTGTTTATCTCCCTATTTGATCCCCATAAATCTCCAATCTCCGTTATCTACTACCTGATGGTGGTGATGAGGTACTCTTAATCTCCCGCTTTGAGAATTGAGTAGTGTTATGGTCTACTATGATTAGTTTCTCCCTATAAGTATGGAAGTCTGGAAGTGTAAGTGTGAGTATGTAAGAGTGATCTCCACCCCCTAAAAATGGAAAAGTATCCAATTCAACTCCACTCATCGCCCTATGGAACTCTCTAGAATCATGCAGATGACTTCCCTAGCCTCCACATGGTGCCTTCATGATGTCATTTCCTCCCTAATTATCACTGAAGCAGGTCCTCCGTAATTGAATGAAAACCCCCCACCAAGAACCACGAGCCCCCTAAAATAGAAAACAAAGTTAAATTAAAAAATAATTAGAATTAAATATAAATATTTAAATATACATGTTATTATTATTATTATATATTATATTATAATATATATAATTAGGATAAAGATAAAGGAAAAATGAGGAGAAAAGAAATGAAATAATTAATTTATAACAAGAATAGAGATAAATAATGAAAATTAAACTATTTATTAGAAGTATTATATTTATATATTAAAATATACACATATATTTAAATACATATAAATATTAAAGTTATAAAAATGAAATAATAAATGTAATATTTATAGTTAAAAGTAAAATAATTATTTATAATAAAAGAATTTATTTTTTAAAAAAAACTATATTAAATATATGTATTATCAAATATAAACTAAATACTATTAATATATATTATTATATTTATTTATAAATATTATATTAAATATTATATATATATATATAATTAAATATAATTAGCATAGATAAAAAAGAAAAAAGAAAATGGAGGAGGGGTTCGAGAAGAAGGGGGAAATGAGGGAGGGAAGTGCCAAGTAGGGAGGTGGTATGGAAGTGGCTCAGGATTCGTCAGAGGCGAGCTTGGGATGGGTGGCCGATGATAGCGGGTGCAGCGACGATGAAGGCAAGGCGGCGCGAGTGGGGATCCGGTTCGAGATTGGGCTCGGCTGGATAGGAGGACGAGGCCATGATGGGTCTTTGGCGGAGCGTGGCCGGTGATAAGGGTTAAGCGGAGTAGGGGCCGTGTGAATCGGCAAGGTGACCCAATTGGGGAAGCTCAACGGCAGTTGCAGGTGTGTGGTGCAAAGCGGAAGAGGGTAAGGGTTTGTGCAATTCAAATCTGGTGAGGATTTGGGGTAATTGGTGTTTTCAATTCGATCTATTGTTCTTGGCTCTCCGAATCTGGAAATATTGTGTTGAATTGATTCTGTTTGTTTGATTCTGCTGATTACTGCTTTGAATTTTGTTGCTACTGTTGTTTGGTGATGTGCGACGGTGGGTCTTGGTGGTGTTGTTTTTGAAGGAACGGTGACATGAGCCACTATTGTGGAAGTGGCTGGAGGAAGGTAGCAGTGACTAGGAGGACGGGAAGGAGTAGAAGAATGGTGAGATGTCACACCATTGGGGGTGTCGGAATGGCAAGTGACCGATGACAGAATGAGGGTGTCAGTGAGACAAGTCATCGATGGCAGTGTGCGGTGCTGATGGTAGTGTGGGGGTGTTGGTGAGACAAGTGTGTATCAATTACTTGATTCACAGATAGGATGGAATGATGACTCATTTGATTCATTGATGGGTGGTGTGTGTATCAATTACTTGATTCACAGATAGGATGGAATGATGGCTCATTTGATTCACTATAGGGTGGAATGATGACTCATTTGATTCACTGATGGGTGGTGTCTCAGCAACACATGACAACAAAAAAATAAATTACACAATTAAATTAACAAATAAAATTTAAAACTAAATAAAAAATAACCAAAGTTAAAAAATAGAATATAATTAATTACACATTATTCTGAAGAAAGAATTTATTAAAGATTAAAAATTATTTACTAAAAAAATTATTTAAAATAATTAAAAATATTTAAGGAAATTTACTTAAATTTATTAACTAATTAATTAATTAAAGGAATTAATGAAATTAAAGAATTAAAATAAAATAAAACAATTAAATTAATAGAATTAAAATGTTAAAACTAATTTAATTATTTAAAGAACTAAAGTGAAATATTTATTTACAATTTTGAAATAAATAATTAATTAAATTAATGAATCAAATGTTATAAATGAAATAATGAAATAATAAAAAGAACAAAAAATTATAATTTAAATAAAAATAAAAGAAAATTAAATATTAAAGCAGATTGAATTATTTAATTGAAAATTTATTCAAAACAAAAAAACTAACTACCAAAATACATGATTTTTACAAAGAATGATTATTAAACCAATTATGAACAAAAACACAACAAATGTTAATTATTTAACAAAAGAATGTTTTAACGTACACTACTGGAAAATAGCCATATACCCACGGTTTTGGGCATAACCATGGGTATATGGGTAATATGGGAACCTATACCCACGATTTTGGGCAAAACCATGGGAATAGTTTATTTTAAAGACCTATTCCCGCGGTTTTGGAAAACCTTGGGAAAAAAGACAGTTATACCCACAATTTTGGTCAAAACCATGAGTACAAGAATTTTTTCAAGACCTATACCCACGGTTTTTCCAAAACCCTGGGTATAGGAATTTTTTTTCAATGACCTATACCCACAGTTTTATAAAACCATGGGTATAGGTTTCCCGCGTTATGGCGGGAAAAAATAAATTCCACGGGGCACACAAATTATTTGGAGAAAAAACTTATCCTCACGGTTTTCCCTCATATACCCATGGTTCTTATTTGTATATTTAGCTAGATAAAAGTGTAAAAACATATAAAATTCATAGGTTAGTTGGTTAGATGCTGGGTATTGGACTCTAAGGACATGGGTTCGAATCCCGCAGATTGGTTTTTTTCTAATACAGGTAGTGAAATTAATATATTAAAATAAATTAATATATTTTAATATAAAACCGAACATACTCAGTTGGTTAGGCATTGAGTACTTGAAGATAAAAATGATGGTTCGAAACCCGCGACATTTGTTTTTTCAAATAGGGAAATTCATTAATATATAAAGGAAAATGTAGATAAATATACCAGTAAGTAGCGTAGATTGATTGGTGAAGCTCTCCAAGTTCGAAATGTAGATCGTGGGTTCAACACCTGTAACCTGTTTTTTGTACAAAAATATATACCCACAGTTTGAAAACTATGGGTAAAGGATTTTGACAGCACGTGAATAGGGTATAAGGCTTTGACATGGTGGCAAAAAATCTATGCCCACAGTTTGGAAAACCATGGGTATAGGTTGGGAACATATCCCAACGCCTCGGTTGTCCACGGTTCCCAAAACCGTGGGTATAGACTATACCCACGGTTTTGGGGGCTATACCCACAGTTTTGAACTGTGGGTATAGGTCATTTTTTCAGTAGTGGTAAGCGGTGACAATGACCTTTTCTACCACTGTGAGTATTATTTGATCTTTTTCTTCATTAACAAGCTTTAATATTTTTAAAAGAAAAATAAATACCATACACTCTTTTACGTTTTTTGGTACTGAAAATGGTTTTGATAATGGAATTTTTAATGTCAATATATTTAAATTATATATTGTGATTGAAATGTAGAAATGTTATATTTCCTTCATATTTGTTTTATGTGTTATGATTTTATAATGGTATTTGGACATTTGACGGGTGGTTACGTGATAAACCAAATGACAGGTGATGCCGTGATAAACTAGGATGTGTAATTACATTATAACCTCCAATTCATTGGGTATAGAGGTCGTCTGTATGGCTATTCCATTTAGTGATATGTGTAGAAGTCAACCGTATGGTTATTCCATTTAAGTATGTTTATGTCCCAAGATACCTTTATATGTTATATGATATTTCTATGGGTTTTATGAGAATCTTTTGGTTACAAAATGGTAATAAATGATCTTTTATTCAATGAAGAGTATTTACTACTTCATAAAGGTGAAAAGTATTACTTATGATAAGGTATTCATGGTTTACTTGTTGTTTTGAAAAACTAACAGTTTTCCTTCTTTCTATATCCCTTACTGAGCTTTTTGTGCTCATCCCGTGTTTTTGAAATGTTTTTTATAGGACATAAATTAGATTAGGGTCAAGGATGAGATCAAGGAAAAATCATGCTGTCTAAAACATGAAACTAGACATGAATCTTTTTTTTCAAATTTTTTTTATTTTTTGAATAAAAATGGAAACTGAGTAGAAGTGTCTACTTTGTAATTTTTGAGATGAAAAGTAATAGTTATGGCCTAACTCTCGAAAACTCTAAACCTAAAAAGATCCTCAATGTAAATTATTCATTTAATTCAAGATTATGTAATGTTTTAAGGCAGAGTCCTTACACTAATTATTTCTAATTATTGTCAATTGTTGCTAATTATTCCTAATTATGGCTAATTATTGCTAATTATTTCTAATTATTGCTAATTATTGCTAATTATTGCTATTTATTACTAATTATTATTAATTATTTATATTTATTACTATTTATTACTATTTATCACTATTTATTACTAATTATTACTAATTATTACTAATTATTACTAATTATTACTAATTATTACTAATTATTACTAATTATTACTAATTATTACTAATTATGACTTTTTATTACTATTTATCACTATTTATCACTATTTAGTACTATTTATTACTATTCATTACTATTTATTACTAATTAGTACTAATTATTACTAATTATTACTAATTATTAAAAATTATTACTTTTTATTACTAATTATTACTAATTATTATTATTTATTATTATTTATTACTATTTATAACTATTTATTACAAATTATTACTAATTATTACTAATTATTACTAATTATTAATAATTATTACTACTTATTACTAATTATTACTATTTATTATTAATTATTACAAATTATTACTAATTATTACTAATTATTACTATTTCTTATAAATTATTACTAATTATTAATAATTATAACTAATTATTAATAATTATAACTAATTATTACTATTTATTACTATTTATTACTATTTATTACTAATTATTACTATTTATTAGTATTTATTAGTATTTATTACTATTTATTAGTATTTACTAGTATTTATTATTATTTATTACTATTTATTAGTATTTATTAGTATTTATTAGTATTTATTAGTATTTATTTGTATTTATTAGTATTTATTAGTATTTATTAGTATTTATTACAATTTATTAGTATTTATTTCTATTTATTAGTATTTATTTATATATATTAGTATTTATTTTTATTTATTACTATTTATTTCTATTTATTACTATTTATTACTATTTATTACAATTTATTACTATTTGTTACTATTTATTACTATTTATTAGTATTTATTAGTATTTATTAATATTTATTAGTATTTATTAGTATTTATTACTATTTATTACTATTTATTAGTATTTATTTGTATTTATTAGTATTTATTAGTATTTATTTCTATTTATTAGTATTTCTTTCTATTTATTAGTATTTATTTCTATTTATTAGTATTTATTTCTATTTATTTCTATTTATTAATTTTTATTAATATTTATTACTATTTATTACTTTTTATTAGTATTTATTACTATTTATTTGTATTTATTAGTATTTATTAGTATTTATTAGTATTTATTAGTATTTATTTCTATTTATTATTATTTATTTCTATTTATTAGTGCTTATTTCTATTTATTAGTATTTATTACTATTTATTAGTATTTATTACTATCTATCAGTATTTAATTCTATTTATTACTATTTATTACTATTTATTAGTATTTATTATATTTATTACTATTTATTTTATTTATTTCTATTTATTATATTTATCTATTTATGAGTATTTATTAGTATTTATTACTAATTATTAGTATTTATTACTAATTATTAGAATTTATTACTAATTATTAGTATTTATTAGTATTTATTAATATTTATTAGTATTTGTTAATATTTATTACTATTTATTAGTATTTATTACTATTTATTAGTATTTATTACTATTTATTAGTATTTATTACTAATTAATAGTATTTTTTACTAATTATTACTAATTAATACTATTTATTACTAATTGTTAATATTTATTACTGTTTTTTTCTTCTAATTATTACTTTTTATTTCTAGTTATTACTAATTAATGTTAATTACTATTAATTACTGCAAAATACAGCTACTAATTACTAATTATTGCTAATTATTTATATACATTACTAATTATCGTTAACAATTATTAATTATTACTAATTACTAAGAATTAGCACTAATAATTTAATTTTATTATTGAAAATAAATACTAATGACAAAACAATTTAAATATAACTTAATTACAACTAATCAACAATAATTAAAGTTAATATAAAGAAAATAAATACATGCAAAATTAAATTAAACATAAATACCTTTAAACTTGATCTCTTATAATTGTAGGCTACTTTACAACTTCTTCGTTAAAAAAAGATCTCTAAAAAATTTTCACTCTAAAATTAGAGTTTACAGAAGCAGAGTACCAAGAAATTCAGGCGGAGAGAAGAAAAAATGGAGGGGGGGGGGGTATATATAGGTTAGATTAGTTGCGACGAGTGTATTAGCGACGAGATTCCCGTCGCTAATGGTACTTTTTGCAATGGGACCCGCCGCAAATACCTTCGGGCGCATTAATTATGGTCGGCGGTTAAAAGGTTATTTGCGACGGGCCCCATCGTAAAAAGGGACATTCTGACATACTTTTTGTGACGAGACAACATCCCTATCGCAAATAGTTTTTTACCGCTGCTGGTTATTTGCGACGGAATCTGTCGCAAATAACCTCTGGGGGTCGAACTAGTTTCGACAGGGGATCCCCCGTCATAACTATGTCTAACCACCTCCTAACATTTGTGACGGGCGGTGCCAACCCGTTGCAAATACCCTTTCGCGCGGTTTGGTGCGCAAACCGTGCTAAACAACGCGTAAGTTTTTATGACGGGGCGACTATTCCCGTTGCAAATAATTGGTTATTTATGACGGGGTGGTCACCCCGTCGCAAATAACGGTTTTCCCCGTAGTGGGTGTGAATCGGCAAGGCGCCCTGGCTGGGGAAGCTCAACGGCGGTTAGAGGTGCGTGGTGCAAAGGGGAAGAAGGTAAGGGTTGGTCCAGTTCAAATTTGGTGAGGATCTGGCATAGCTGGACTTTTAAATTCTGTAAGGTTTCCGAGGCCCGCAGCGGAAACTGGTGGGTTAGTGATTTTAAAAAATTTCATCGGCGGGATGATGGAACTTGTCGTCGCCGAAGATCCGAGCCCCGGAGAGGTCCGAGGATCTCGAGTAAATTATTAAGAGAACAAAATTAAAATAAAACCGTACCCGTTTCAAATCCGAAGGCGCGGTCGACTGCAACTAGTCGATGGCGATCATCGCTTGAAGGATTCACTACTGGAAAAATACCCTATACCAACGGTTTGGAACCGTTGGTATAGGCCCTCAAACCATTGGTATAGGCTATACCAACGGTTTGGAGGACCGTTGGCAAGTAAGCCGTGACAATAGGTCTATACCAACGGTTTTGGGAAAACCGTTGGTATAAGTAATATGAAAACCTATACCAACGGTTCTCAAAACCGTTGGTATATGTATTTCAAAAAAAAACATTCGGTGAGATTTGATCCTAGGACCTCTAGTTTATAATTGAATGACTTAACCACTAACCTAACATGACTTTTGTGAACATAATTTCATAAATATGCATATTTATTGTTTTAATAATTTTAAATTTTGATTTATATAATGTTCTCGGTAAGAAGATTCGATTAAAAATTGAAGGACCTATACCAACGGTTTTGAGAACCGTTGGTATAGGTCCTTTGATTTTAGGACCTATACCAACGGTTTTGGACAAACCGTTGGTATAGGGGGGACCTATACCAACAGTTTGGCCAAACCGTTGGTATAGGGTCTCTATAATGGACCTATACCAACGATTTGGCCAAAACCGTTGGTATTGGTCCTATAGGTCCCCCCCCTATACCAACGGTTTGTCCAAAACCGTTGGTATAGGTCCATATAAGTGACCTATACCAACGGTTTTGGCCAAACCGTTGGTATAAGTCCAAATTAATGAACTATACCAACAGTTTGTCCAAAACCGTTGGTAAAAGTCATATTTCCAGTAGTGATTCAAAGCAGGATCCCTCTAGATCGTCCACACGCACTCCAAAAATCCGCTGGAATGTCGATCGTCGAATTCCGGGTGCTAGCACGGTGATCTGACAATGCTTTCGACGTCCCGATGATCACCGCATCGAGATGCCTACGATGCCGAATGGAGATCTTGATCCGAGCATCTTGGATCGAGAGCTTCTCTCTCTAGAGAGTGGGAGGAGAGAGAGACACTGGATTTCACTCCATGAAATGAGTGAATAATGAATTGCACACCAAAGAGAGAGAGAGCCTCCTCTCTTATTTATAGTGTAGTTGAGAAATACCCAGTTGGGTTCCCCGACTCCCATTTATTTCAAAGTCCACTAAATAAATAATTTTACTGAACTAAACTACGCCAATATTGTTTATTATTTTATCACATACTTGTAATATATATGAAATATATTAAGTGATAAAATCCTAGCCATTTAACTTGACTTGATGTCCCGCTTAATATTAAACGAACCTTGAATATTTAAATAATATTCGTTTGGTTAATATTTTTCTCGTATTTACTAAACTCGTAAATACATTAAATAAATTCAATCCCAACTATTCATAACTTGAATATTAATGAATTTATTTAATTCTTATGGTGATCGATAACTTGGACAACGCTCGGACCCCGTGGCGGGGCCCACTATGTCCATATACCTATTCGACTGAATAGGGCGAATTCTTGAATACGCTATTGTGTGTGACCCTCTAGGCCCTTATCTCAATATCAGTGAATAAAATCCACAGACCAAGAGTGGAGTCTAGAAACTCATCATGACCCCTAAAGAGATAAGGATAGTCATAACAATGACTACCATCCTATGAACACTGACTACGTACTATAATCTCTTTTTCATTAAATATCTCATAAAACAGGACGCCCTCTTGTGTCATCGTCCTTATCTTGCTTTATTATTTGTTGATCCATCCTGATGGATTTGCCTTTCTACTGCTTTGGCCAAAGACTTATGAAGGCGACACTATCCTGATCTACCAGGCCTGAGATATACAACTTCTTGAACTTGAAAGCGACAAATCCTTTCTTGACCATTCAGCCAATGTCATACCACCAACGATGCACCCAACACAAACTACCTCACCACGACATCACTTCCATGGTTTTCATCTTGCATCAAAGTACATAATCAAATGATATACATTGGTAATAGTCTCAAGTTAGGAGACCAATACACATGTGTGTAGATAAGAACAACCAATTACACCCAAAACATGTGGCGTTCCTATTGGCGGGTTTGTCCTCATGATCTCACTACTAGAGATCACCAAGTGCAAACTTCATGAGAAAAGTATCAATGATTATGAGCCCCCAACACCTGATAGTCAGACATCTATTGTTTCCAGTTAGTAAGATTTATCTAGACTAAAGAACATATATTTAAGATCAATGTCATTGTATCTCGAGGTTTTCATTATAGCCTGTGATATGTTATAACCTATCGACATGACAATTAACCATTGGACATTACCATTATTATAGTGGACGTAGAAAAATCTGCACTATAATGGTAAGATAACATCATGCATAGATAATTGTACACATGCTATGGTAATCAAAAAGTACTGCATAGTTGGGTCTAGGACACCCACTATTTCAACACTCCCACTTTCACTAGAGACAACTTGCTAACTAAACTTGTTAGATACTCACATGTAAAATTTCACGCTTCTGCTAAGTAATGGATTTAACTACTAGGCCTGCCACGTTTTTCTCCGCGTGGCATAGCTGCTATATGTGACCTTATCTTCATGAGTAAAACATCTCAAGATAGGGTATCCCCGAGTATATTAATTTTGTTCATTGTCATAACTTGACAACTTGGCTAGTAAGAATATCATAATTCTCATTATGATAATACTTTTCTCACTAGGTGCGAATCCAAGAACTAGAACAAATTGTTGCGATATATAACTGCTTCTTACCTACCATGGAAGCTGCAACATACTTTGTATTTGTAGGTATGACTACCATAAGCTTTTATGAGCTTGACTCGCTCATCTCCTTTGCCTAACTGCGATAATAGATCAAAATGATCTAAGGATTACTAGTTTGTGTCCCACAAAAACTATTATACCTTCCTCTCCATATTCCAAGTACCTATCATTTGTACTTGCTGAAGTACAAGATGATAGTTCTGGCTGCATCACTTACAGTGCTCCTGGAAATAATTGACATCTTCCTATAATAAATTATATCCTGACAGTATCAATTATTGTACATATTATGGCATATGTGATTGATCCATCACTAAAGAATATGGTATCAATTCACAACATTAATCTCTACCCATGCTCTGAACATGTAAACCAGGAGAGATTAACCCATGTGACATTGATAACAATTCTGAACTTTAATTGTTCCAACTTGTATTTTTCAATACAATGTCACTATATGTACGAGATTGACTAGGACCGAGAAACCTATGGACTTACCTCAGTAGATCATGTTCCCTAGAACTTAGGTTGCTACTTTAAGTAAATCATTGGAGAATTGATTTTATTCTAATCTTATCTAATACGTAAGATCAAGATCTGTTTTCCATATGTTGCTAAACAAATTTCATTTGGAAAACATTGGTGCTCCCACTAACCTTTGGTAGATACAAGGCAAAGATTCATTTATAATGAATATTCTAAGATCCTATCACTTAATTTAATCCAAAATTGGATTTCAGTAACTTTCAACCCTTATTGGCATCATTTGATGTCATCATCTCTTTCTGGTTGCGTCATATAGACACCTTCCACGAAAAATGATCTTGACATCTAATGGCCAATAAAAAGATCTTAAAAGTTTATCTATGACAAGTAAAATTCTAATGGATTTAGGCGTACCGACTTGGTATAACCAATTGAGCCTTATTGGTACCAGTCTTGTACCATCCATGTATCATTTCATTTGAATACCCACCACAGTATTCAATTTATAATCCCCTTTGCAATTTGATACATGGAATCCATTATTGAATTTTAGTTGATCTTGTCAATCTTAGCTCGTTGCCTTATACTGCTTACTTGTAGGATTTATTATTCTTAATGAATAATATATCACCAACCACGGTGAATATAAAAACCATCACCATGGTTTCATTCTTCCTACGCAGTACGTGTCACTGGAACATACCTATTCCACAAGTAATTATGGAACTTGTTCCCATGCCCACTATTTGTGCATCTCGAGCATTGACTAAGTCCAAGTCAATTCAGCTCCATCTATCTCTAATAGAGATTTTCACCCTTGTATAGAAATGTAGTCAAATAATTCACTACATATTTTCTATCTTAGGGATTTAGGTAATATCTTAAACAACTGTTAGGATAATTACCTTAGATGCACAACATGTTCAACTTGATGCATATTTGTTTAAATCCTAACAAACGATTTGCATCTAAACACATCCTATGACATAATGGATTTTCCATCATACTATGACTCGTATGATATCCATTTGTTATTTTAGTTGGCATATTGGTTATGGGGTTAAGCCGTTATTTGAAAATCACATCATGAAATATAATGGAAGTTACTACAGGTTGTAACATTGATATAACTTCCATCATAACTTTGATGTATAAAATTTGAATTTAGGAATTGATCCACGCTACATTTTATTGATCAATGTATATATTTAAGATATTATCATCGATTCTCCTTATGAACATCAATATGATGATCTAGATAAGGTAACATGCGTTTAGGTATTACTCTATGCTACATTATCATGATCGATGATTGTTTGGTCAAGATATTATTCGGCATGCCAATCCAAAGAAACTCATATCTTCTTACTAAACATATACTACACTATTCCTTAATGACTTAAAGGAAACTTTTGAAGTATCTTTACCTCTTTCTTTCTTTGGAATAGTTCAAACTGTCTTATTAAACTAACCTCGGAGAACTTTGTGGCATACCTTTATTTCTACAGGTTTATTTGTCTAAACAAAGGATTTAAATAATACCTGAGGTGTTTATCTATGCCGAGCCTAAATACCATAATGGGTATATAGTTGACATCCACTTCTAGTTTTAATTGACAAAGAATCATATTTCCACAACTGGGAAGGTCTTACATTTTATATTCATCATGTATTGCCATTGATTCAAGTATGTCTGAACTATTTGTTGAGTATGTTACACCACAAACAACATTAATTACAAAACATGGAATAATTTCTCATCATGTCCAAATGGTCACATGAAATAAATCTTTTTTGTTATACTCAACAACTTGTTCAGTTTGAGTCAATTACTTGGCAATTTGAAGTTATGTGTTTCTTACCACTGACTTAGGAATCACCCTTTCTCAGCTACTTAGAGAAGACACTTTACTTCTAGTAATGTTTATCTACTTACTTGGTTATTGCATTTCAATACATATATGTGAAAATCATATTTTATTTTAATACCCAAGAAGTATGTGAGAAAAACAATACTTTTATTTGAAGAATATAAACTGAACGAGAAGCAAGTACTTGCTTCATGTATTTCAGTTTTTAAACTTCCATGAATTTATTTCATTATGTGATGTAAATAAACTTCTGTTAAATAAACAACCACTTTTCATTGAAGGACATGAAGAAGGTGACTTTGACGTAACTTTACATAGGCCTTTTCACCTTGTCATTCAATTTATTCACCATAAGAATAAAAGATGGTGTTATCTCTAATATTCTTATTACTTGGAGAATGTTACCTTAAAGGTAATGAAGCGCTTACTCTATACCATTTGTTTGTACCTTTAAATGCAACTAGAGTAATTGGGTGAAAAAGGTATAAGAATTGGATGACTTGAGAGATTGTGAATTGTCTTTCACTTTACAAAAACTGAGTGCAACCATCACATTCAAATCTTTCTTCACACTCTCCTCGAAAGGATCTTGGAGACGAGACTACATGTAACATCATCCATGTATTGATGTAACGACCAAAACTAACATTAGACTTTGATGATATCATTATGAAAGATACACAATATTCTTGACTCATGATTCTCCTATAAGCAGGTTTACACCCTCGCTTCTTAAGGTGGCTTAATAGGTTGAGACATAAGCACCTTGAATTTACGTTATGGTAGTAATGTGCACGAGCGTCTATACTACTCTTTGGAAATTCATGCTTAGTTTAGACATTAACTTTGTCTAATATTTATCGCAGTTTTATTGTGGTATTGCTTTTAATTATCTACAAATATACTTTAGCAGATTGTACTTTTATGTGATTACCAGTTTAGACATAATTTATTAACTTAATCATTAAATGTCTTCCACTAATTTTTTGAATTCTAGGAATCCTTTGTACTAGAATTGAAATAATCTTGAGTATTCTAGTGTAAATGATCCCTGAACCTCCCTCATAGTCTACAAGCTATGGCTACACCACTACTCAGAGGTCCAAGGTAGGCTTTTTGGATGGTCAACCGCATTAACTCGCGGTTCCTTGATCTGTTGAGTGATGTCCCAACTTCAAAAATAATTTATTGATTTACTCAATGCTTGCCTATAAAATTACAAGAAGCTATCTAAGGCTATTTAATTACTACAATTTTAGTTAATTCAATTGACCACACGAATAAGAAGTCCATGGTAGTAAGAGTCACCCTTAGCTAATGCATGACCGGCACCTCGAACACCTAGTTTTGTTCAAACTTGAATGATGGAAGGCTATCTGTGACTTAATATTTTCTTTGAGGGTTTTATTGGTTTTCTCTCTCGACGAATATAATCCATTTCTATTAAAATTGTTCATCTATGTTGTCGCACTCACAACTGAAATTTAATAGAAAAACATATGCTGCTTCTTTATATATTTTATTATCCATTATTTTATGTATTTTTCCCACTGTTAAAATGCATAAAATAATAAATAAATGCATAAAGGTAAATTATTACCTGACTAGTCTTGAGCATCCAAACGACCTAAGCGCATTGTACCTGAGTCATATGCTTGACTCTTGATACAGCCTGCCCTTTGTCTTGTATGTTTGCTTCACTTCTGTAACATTGCCTTGTCTTGGCGGGGTCCACGTCACGTCTTGAAGTTCCGCCTTGTCTTGGAGAGGTCCACGTGTCTTCTTGCATCGTCGTTCACCGACTCATCTTGGCGGGGTCCACATCGCTCGTCGTCTTCGTCCGAAGTACAAAGATACTTGCGCGCAGGCGAGGGGGACTCGGGTATAAATGTACATCATATGAATTGGACAAGCATGTCCTTATACATTTTAACCAAAAAATAAAGATGATGCGCATACCATTCATTTAATTAATTACAATCATCACACACATTTAAGTAATTAATTAAATAAATAATTAAATACAGACATACAAAGGTCGATGCTCAAGACCAGACGACGAGTAAAATAAAGCGCGATAAAATTAAAAGGCATTAATCAAGTATGAGGGTTTATTTAATTAAATTAAATGAATTAATAAATTCAAATAATTTAATTAATTAACGGACTTATAATTAATTTAATTTTAATGCGAAAATTTAATTAATTTATCATAATTCAATTAAATAATTAAATTGAATTACTTTTATCCGGGTATTAAAATTTATTTATTTTAAACCACAATTAATATATTAATTAATTTAATTTAATTAGGTAATTAAATTAATTAATTATATTAATTGAAATATGACTTGGGTCTCGAAACCTTGCTCTGAATTGTCGCGGGTTGCGCTAAACCTGTGCAGACCCATAACGGGTCGGGCAGACCCCGTGCACGGCTTAACTGGGTCAGGAAGATCTGTCCAAACCCAAACATGGTCGGGCAGATCTGTCTGGTCCTATTTGGAGACAAACCAAACCCTGAAAAAATGCGTCAGGGTTACCTGCACCCAAGGTTGATCCGCGACGGGTGTTGTTGCATGCTAAGGAGAGGAGGCGGACTGCGGGTGCCCTGCTGCTGGTCGGCTACTGCATGGTCCAGCGGCGCGACGTCTGGAGGTGCAGGGCGAGGCCGCTGCTGCCTTGCATGCCGAGGTAAATGCCATGTGGGATGGGAAGAGAGGCCGGCTTCAGGTTCTGGAAGTGGAAAACAGGCAGGGTGGAATGTTGCATGGTCAAGCAGAAGGAGTGGGATGGCGGGCCTCAGGGCGCTGCGGCAGGGTGCGGAAGGGAGGAGGCCAAGAGGGCGTGTGGAGTGACATAGGGTGTTCTGGCAGCTGAGCAGCGTAGGGCTAGAGTAGGCCGGATGGACTGGGCACAGGGCTCGGCTAGGGTGTGCCGTGCGGGTCCGATGGGAGAGGGGCAGGCGGTGGGACGAGCTGCCTGTGCGGCGTGCAGAGGAGACCAGGTGACTTCTGCAAGGAGGTCTGGTGGGAGGGCGTCGTCCTAGTGATGCAGCAAGTCGCGCCGGAGGAGCACCCCATGCGGTGCTGCAGTGCGCCACGCTGGGATGCGGGAGGCAGGTGCCCGGGGTGGGGAGGGAAGTAGTGGACGGGCTAGGCGGCGGGTTCCTGGTGTCCTGCTCCACTACGCATCATGCGATGCTATAGTGCGTCACATCGTGGTGCGCCGTATGGGGGGAGGGGTCCAAGCGGACCCCTGCAATTCCTCTCTTTCTGTTTTTTTGAAGTCAAGTCTCCTCCAAATTTATAAAGGCTACTCAATAGCCTTTGGATTTAATAATAATAATAAAATTATTATCATAAAATAATATTTTATTATTATTACACTATTATAACAATAAAATAATAATAATTATAATAATAATAAAATTATTATGCAAATCATAAAATAAAATTATAATTTGCTCATAATTTTTTTTTTAAGATGAACTAAATCAATTTCAAAAGAAACTTGATTAGTTCTTCGGGATGGAAAAATTAATACCCAAGATCAAATCACATATTCGATCCAATCCGAAAAACTAAACTGACCATAACTCGGTCATTCAGCATCGGATCGATGCACGGTATGAACTGTTGGGACCATCTTTAAACCCTCTACTTAATTTTCATGCAAATTTAATTTTCTAGGCTCAGAAACTTTACGCGATCTCTCTGATACCACTATAAGGTTTCCAGGGCTCGCAGCGGAAGTCGGTGGGCCGGGGATTTTAAATTTTTTTATCGGCGGGATGATAAAACATGTCATCGCCGATGATCCGAGCCCCAAATTGGTTCGAGGATCTCACGTAAATTATTAAGAGCATAAAATTTAAATGAAAACGTACCTGTTTCAAATCTGAAGGCGCAGTCGACTGCAACTAGTCAATGAAGATCGTCGCTTGAAGGATCCAAAGTAGGATCCCTCTAGGTCGTCCACACGCGCTCCAAAAATCTGTTGGAACGTCGATCGTCGAATTTTGGGTGCTATCATGGCGATCCGATGATGCTTTATACATCTCGATGATCACCGCATCAAGATGCTTACGATGTCAAAGAGAGATCTTGATCTGAGCATCTTGGATCGAGAGCTTCTCTCTCTAGAGAGCGGGAGGAGAGAGAGTCTCTGAATTTCACTCCATTAAATGAGTGAATAGGGAATTGAACACCAAAGAGAGAGAGCCTCCTCTCTTATTTATAGTGTAGTTGAGAAATACCCAGGTGGGTTCCCCGACCCCCATTTATTTCAACGTCTACTAAATAAATAATTTTAATAAATGAAAATGCGCCAATATTATTTATTATTTTATCACATACTTGTAGTATATATGTAATATATTACGTGATAAAATCCAATCCATTTAACTTGACTCGCTGTCCTGATTAATATTAAATGAACCTTGAACATTAAAATAATATTCGTTCGGTTAATATTTTTATCGTATTTACTAAACTCGTAAATACATTAAATAAATTCAATCCTAAATATTCATAACTTGAATATTAATGAATTTATTTATTTCTATTGGTGATCAATAACTTGTAAAATGCTCGGACCTCGTGGAGGGGCCCACTATGTCCATATACCTATTCGACTGAATATAGCAGATTCTTGAATACGCTATTGTGGGTGACCCTCTAGGCCCTTATCTTGATAGAAGTGAATGAAATCCACAGACCAAGAGGGGAGTCTAGAAAATCATCATGGCCCCTAAAGAGATAAGGATAGTCATAGCAACGACTACTATCTTACGAACACTGACTGTGTACTATAATATCTTTGTTATTAAATATCCCATAAAGAAGGACACACTCTTGTGTCATCAACTTTATCATGCTTCATTATTTGTTGATCTATCCAGATGGATTTTCCTTTCTACTGCTTTGGCCAAATACTTATAAAGGCAGCACCATCCTGATCAACCAGGCCTGAGATATACAACTTCCTGAACTTGAAAGCGACAAATCATTTCTTGACCATTCAGCCAACGTTATACCACCAACGACGCACCCAACACAAACTACCTCACCACGACATCACTACCATGGTTTTCATCTTGCATCAAAGTACGTAATCAAATGATATACATTGGTAATAGTCTTAAGTCAGGAGACCAATACACATGTCCGTAGATAGAAATAACCAATGACAACCAAAACATGCGGCATTCCTATTGGCAGGTCTGTCCTCATGATCTCACTACTAGAGATCACCAAGTGCGGACATCACGAGAAGAAGTCTCAATGCTTATGATCCCCCAACACCTGATAGTCCAAAATCTACTGTGTCCAGTCAGTAAGATGTATCTAGACTATAGAACATATATTTAAGATCAATGTCATTGTATCTCGAGGTTCTCATTATAGCCTGGGATCTGCTATAACCTATCGACACGACAATTAATATTTGGACATTACCATTATTATAGTGGGAGCAGAACATTATGCACTATAATGGTAAGATAACATCATGCATAGCTAACTGTACACATGATATGGTAATAAAAAAGTACTGCATAGTTGGGTCTAGGGAACCCACTATTTCAAAAAATTCGATATATTGTTCTTGGGTATATTAATATAGAAATAATGTGTTGAATAAATTCTATTTTTTTGATTTTCTTATTATACTGATTCTATTTTTTTTGCTTTTTTTGATTATTATTATAATGCTAATGTTGTTTAGTGATGTTCGATGGTGGGTCGTGGTGGTGTTTTTTGTGAAGGAACGGTGACATGATCACCATTGTGGCAGTGGCTGTAAGAAGGGAGTAATGACTGAAAGAAGGAGGGGAAGGAGGAGAGGAATGATGATATGTCTCACTATTGGGGGTTCCGATAGGACAGGTGACCGATGGAAGAATTGGGATGTCGGGGAGACAAGTCACTGATGGCAATGTGAGGGTGTCGGTGAGACAATTCACCGATGGCAGTGTGGGGGTGTCAATGAGACAATTGTGTATCGGTGAATTGAGTCACTGATAGGGTGGAACAATGACTCATTTGAGTCACTAATGGGTGGTATCAATTACTCATTTGTGTCACTGATGGGTGGTGACTCGACAAAACCTCCACAGAACAAAATTAAACAATTAAATTAACAAATAAAATTAAAAACTAAATAAAAATTAATGTTAAAAAACAAAATATAATTAATTACACATTATTCTAAAGAAAAAATTTATTAAAGATTAA
Organism: Viscum album; assembly: GCA_963277665.1. NCBI lineage: Eukaryota > Viridiplantae > Streptophyta > Magnoliopsida > Santalales > Viscaceae > Viscum > Viscum album. The sequence continues at coordinate 983,809,845 of OY728126.1, forward strand.
AAATTATTTACAAATATATTAATTTAAAACAATTAAAAAACTTAAAGAAATTTTCTTAAATTAATTAACTAATTAATTAATTAAAGGAATTAATGAAATTAAATAATTAAATTAAAATAAAAGTATTAAATGAATAGAATTAAATGGTTAAAACAAATTTAATTATTTAAATAACAAAAGTTAATTTTTTATTTACAATTTTAAAATAATGAATTAATAAAATTAATAAATCAAACGTTATCAATGAAATAATGAATGAATGGAAAGAACAAAAAATTATAATTTAAATAAAAATAAAATAAAATATTAAACCAGATCGAATTATTTAATTGAAAATTTATTCAAAACAATAAAACTAATTACCAAAATACTTGATTTTCACAAAGAATGATTATTAAATTAATTATGAACAAAAACACAACAATTGTTAATTATTTAACAAAATACAACATTTTGAAATTAAAAAGTCAATAAAAATATAAAAAAGGATGTGGAAAAGAGTAATGAAAAACAACTACATCAAACTCCCCCACACTCAATTATTTGTTTTTCCTCAAACAAATACATTCCCTTTGGATTTTTAAAACACAATGTATGATTTGGGACAATGATTTCAAAAAGTGTATGTCATGAATTTAAAAATCATAGGAACATACAAGTCGGGGTTTTTCAAGAATGTGTTAAAAAAGTTGGTCCATTATAGCTTAAAAAACTAACGAGAAATCAAAGGTCTCACAAAATCATACACTGCCAAGTATGTCATGCCTTCTATATGAAACCTTTAACTCTCCTACTTAAATTTCCAATTCAATTTCGAATTCAAGGAGTGGTGACGGGTTAAATTAAATGAAATTAAAACCTTGAACAGAAGCACTTTTAATTATCACTACATTCTAGGTTCTAACAATTAAAGTCCATTTATTTTATCACTTTATTGATTCAACTCAAATAATTTTCAATTAAGTCAATCATTCCCTTCTTCACCTGGGTTAAAAATTCACCTCACCTTAATGAGTTAATTTTTGACAAGGGTACTTTATTCTAATTTTTTCAAGACATATTCCACATGCAATACACTATTCATACCACTTATTCAAATTGGAATGAGATTTCATTTATTCAAAAAAATGAACCCAGTGCACCGTATCTCAAATACACATTGTGGGATCCCATTTTCCCATTTTACTCCAGTTACAAAAGACTTAAATAATAATCATTTGAGTTGAATTCCTAAAGTGATTGAATATTTTTTTTTTAAAAGTTGAGTCCCCTAGTTTATAGTGAAAATTTCTAGTTACCTAAAGTCATGATTATAATTCTACAAGAACTATCCGGTTACACTCCATTCTTTAGTTCCTAAACTAAAATTCCATAGGGACAACATGCTACTTCACTCGGTAATCACTCATCCCCAATAGCTTCAAACTTGGTGAAAATCTCAACATCTATAAAGTATTGATACACTATAAAATACATAATTGAATTTATAACTGAATCCAAAGACCCTAAGGTGCTGAAAGGATTTGAAAATTTTGAAATATTTAGAAAAATGTTTGAAAAAAAATTTGACCATTTTTTAACTTTAAGGGAGAATTTAAAATGACCAACAAAATGACCCCTCTCCCCCATACTTAAAACTCAAAATTGTCCCCAATATTTTATGATAAGGTGGTAAATAGTATACAATGTTTTTAAACAGATTTTGAGGGATGACATAATGGTTTCAAAAAATATTATTTCCCATATCTAAAAGAAAATAAAAGAAAAAAAATATATATATACAAAAGAAAGAAAAAGGGGTGATTTTTTTGAAAATCCCAACAGCAGTATGAAATGTGATGAAAATAGCAGCAAAGTAATCAAAGTGAGTGAGTGGGTGCAAGCAGGTTCCACAATCTAGTTCATCATAATGGTCAACTCACAATATTTTAATAAGCAAGAAACCAAGCAGAAAATTATAAAAATAAACACCAAAATGACTCAAAGGTGACTCCCCCAAACTTAGAATCATGCAGCAGATTGTTAAATATGATTATAAAAAACTAGGAAAAAAAAAACGCTTCCCTGGAAAATTAAAGTTTTAACCATTAATGTTCATTCAAAATATCCAATTTTACAACACCAAGTAATTAATACTCTCTATTACCTACAAGTTCAGAAAGTGAAAATAAGAATCCATAATTTACTGTTAAGGATTAATTAAACCAAGGATTGAGTTGAAGAGATGTTATACATATGATGTAGTGTGCTACTCTCTTGGTTTTCCTTTGGTGAGTTTCTAGCAGCAAAAATACTCTCAAGTAGCAGCAGGTCAGGAGGCACCTTCATACATACAAGATAACACACTGGATAACAAATGGTAAGAGTTATTTTTATTAATAAACAGAAATAAAAATAAAACATCATAAATAACATGGGTTAGTTCCAATGAAACACTGAGTTTAGAGTCCTCAGTTAGACTTAAGACAACTTATTCTTTCAGAACAGATATGACGACCAAACCCTTTGGCCTCCCTTTAAAGAAATGTTTAATACTCTAACCATTGAATAAAAAGTGTATATTATCTTTTCCAACTAGATACATAGCTCCATTAACTAAAACTCTCATAATGGTAAAGGTTCATGAACACTTGGTCTTCAATATACCAAGAAAACGTTTCAATCTAGAATTGAATAACAAGACCCTCTAAACAGCCTTGAAATTCCTATTTTGAATTATTTAATCATGAAAGGCCTTTGTTCTATGTTTTTAAATTTCTTCTTTCTCATAAGACTCTCTTATTATCTCCTCCAGATCACTCATCTACAACAAAATTCTCTCTCTAGCAGACTGGAAATCAATGTTTAAGGCCTTCACCGCCCAAAACGATTTTTGCTTCAACTCAATAAGAAGATGACATGTTTTCCCAAAAATCAACCTATATGGGGACATCCCTATGAGAGTCTTATAATAATTTCTATAGTCCCACATTTCCTCATCTAACTTAACTGACCAATCCTTCATAGAGCTAGAAATTGTCTTCTCTAGAATCTACTTAAACTCCCTGTTTGACACTTATGCCTGCCCATAAGATTATGGGTGATAGGTGGTACCTGTTCTATGTGAGCATCCATACTTCTGCAATAAGCTCATGAAATTATAATTTTTTAAATGAGTACCATTGTCTATAATAAATTCTATAGGTACACCAAACCTGAATTTTTTTCTTGATAAACATGACAACACAATCAGCTGAATTGTTGGGAAAAGATATTGCCTCAACCCACTTGGACACATAGTCTACAACAAAAAGAATGTACTCATTCCATAATAGTATGGTAATGGTCCCATGAAGTCTAAGCCCCATAAATCAAAAATTTCAACCTCCTGAATTCATTTTTGAGGAAGCTCCTACCTTCTTCTAACATTACCCAACATCTGACATTTTTCACAGCCCATGACCAAATTCTAGCATCTTTAAACAAAGTAGGCCAATAGAAACAATCCTAAAAAACCTTTTGAGTATCCCTCTCTCCTCCATGGTAGCCAATACAAGATGATGAATAAAAAATATCAAGTATGGGAAACATCTTCTCCTCACCCACATTACTCTTAAAAATACTATCAACACACCTTCTAAAGAGAAGAGGGTCATCCCAAAAATAATTTATCAATTCAGAAATGAACCTCTTTCTTTGGTTGTGTGAGTGGTCCTTGGGCATGAAACATACTATTAGAAATTTTTCATAGTCTTCAAACCAAGGATACTACTACACCGAAGCAGAAAACAACTATTAATCATGGAATTAAGTGTTTATCTCTCTTGGTTCCTTAGGAGAAATGGAAATATAGTTGTAACTAGAGTAACCATCATGAAATAGGAAAAATTCATTACCTTATAGCCTATATAAAATTTGTTCTAAAATGGCATTGGGAAGTGGTCTTTTCTTGCGGAAGTATTGAAATTCTTATAGTCTATGCATACCCTCCATTTTTTAATTTCCCTTGTTTAGATTTGTTCATTTTTTTCATTATTGACCACTATCACTCCACTCTTTTTGGAGACCACCTTGACATGAAAAACCCAAGGGCTATCAGAAATGGGAAAAATTATCCCAGAATAAAGCATCCTAATTACTTATTTTCTAAATACTTCCTTCATGTTGTGATTGAGTCTCCTTTGGGCTTCCACTTTAGGTTTACACTCAGATTACATGGTAATTTTGTGCATACATAATACTAGTCTTATTCCCTTAATGTCAAAAATTGTCCAGCCCATGAAATAATTATACTTCTTCAAAACACTCAGCATGTTTTTCTCTTATAAAACCTCTATATTGGATGAGACAATCATAGGCAAGATGTAACTCTCCCCTAGAAAGGAATATTTGAGATGTTCATGGAGGGTTTTAAGTCCAATAATGGGTAGTGACTCACTTGATAGAAGACACTTAGGCCTGGGTGGGCCAAGGTCTTCATACTGCCTCTTGAAGAAGGCAATCAATAAGGCTTCCACTGAATCACTAGAACTACCAGAAGAATTTTACTCACTCTTAGACTTATATCTTTAGTATAAAATATGATCCATATGAAACTCATCCAAATTCTCTAGAAACTATCCCTTAAACTCATCTATAGGTTATCTCTCCTCACTTGAGCTTATCCCCATGAAAGTAGCAGCAGGGATCTCAAGTTCATCATTGATCTCCTCTATTAACCTTAGAAAATTCTCTTCCTCCTCATCAACTGTACCCTAAAAAACTAGCAGGAAATCCTTGGGAAGGATTGGGTGGGTGGGTTCTTTGATTTTCTTAAAAATATTGAATTCTTTTTTTTACCCAAATTGAAAATCAATTTTTCCTTCGAAACATCTATCACAACTACCCCTGTGGTCAGGAAGGGCCTACCAATGATGATAGGAACTTCCTAGTCACACTCTATATCAAGAATGAGAAAGTCAGTAGGCAAAAAGAGTTTGGATACTCCCACTAACAAATCATCATCCCTACCCAATAGGTGAGTAATATAACAATCAGAAAGCTGTAACATAATAATGGTAGGATGGGGAGCCTCTAATCTTAAGTGTTAGAAAAGTGAAAGAGGTATCAGATTTATGATGGCTCCCAAATCGCAAATGTAGTTGAACTTCTCACCTTTATCCCCAATAGTGTATGGGATGAAAAGATTCATGGGTCATAAATCTTAGGAGGTATCCTATTTTTCAAAACAATACTACACTCCTTTGTCAAGCTATAGGTGGGAAAATTTTCTAGGGACTTTTTATTTGATTATATTTTCTTGAGTTATTTTATGTATGATGGGATTTAAATAAGAGCTTACAAGAATGGGATATCAATGTTCAACTTCTTAACAACTTTGAGAAATTTATGCAGTTTTGGATCATGAGTTGGTTTTTTATTCTTTTAGGAAAATGGATGATAGGGGAAAAGTTTCTCAAAATTGGGGGAATCTCTATAGCTTCCTCTTCAAGAATTTTCATCTTTTTATTATATTTGTTTTTTAGGAATTTTTCTTTTGATTTTTCAGCTAGAATAGTAGGAAATAGGGTGTTCCTAGTGTTTCTGTCCAATTTTCCAAATTTAAATTTTCAGATTCATCTAGATTTTCATTTTTAGTAGTTTGAGGTTATTTATTTGGTTCTTTTGGGGTTTGGAGACCACTTTTTGTGGTCATAGCCTTGGAATTTTCTTTGGGATTGGCTTCAATAGTACTAGGCAGCCTACCATTGTCTCTATTACCCACATCTCCATCCAACTGCCCCATTTTAATTTCCATATTTTTCATTCTTTAATCCTTATAAAATTTATTAAAATAATTTTTAGTATTTTTCTCATAAAACCTTACTTTAAACTGATGTAACTTATACCTCACCTCATACTTTGAATTGGAAGACTCAACCTTGGGTTGGGGTTGGGGTTGGAACTACTGCCTAGGAGGCTGCTGGAATCCAGGAGGGGCAGTAGGTTGAAAGACGCCCTACTCTCTCCAGTAAAGGTTTGGGTGGTTTTTATACCCCTAGTTTCTTGTGTCTGAGAAAGGGTATTCCCTAGAATGCATACTAGAACCATATTCAACAAAGTTTTAATTCTCATGAACTTGGATATGCATATCAAAGTTTGGAAAACAAGTTTGTGAGTGCCCATACATGACACAATGATGGAATTTCTCCCTAAGGGTGGTGTGAGTTTTGTCATTGAAAAACCATGCATATTAGGCTTCAGCTTGATGGAAAGAGGTGGGTTACATCCTAATAATGGTTTTTATTCTAGAGAACTTGTGTTGGGATTTTTGAGATAATGTTTTGAAAATTTGTTTGACCTCTTCAATATTCCTATCATTAAAGTCCCCTCTAACGGACTGATCCACCAAGGTTTGGTGGTAAGGGGTAAGGTTGTTGTAGAATGTGTCCTTGAGGAATTGGGTAGTACATTGGTGATTTGGAAATTTTCTGAGTAAGCCTCTAAACATATCCCAGGATTCATGAAACAACTCACCCACATCTTGTAAGAAGTCAATTATCTTAAGTTTAATATCAGATTTCAACCTCCTAGGATAGGATTTCATTGTAAAAGCATTATAGAATTGATCCAAGGTGAAAAAGATCTCTTCCTATAAATATTGGAACCAAATCCTACCATTTCTCTTGAGGCAAAAAACGAAAACTCACAGTCTCAGATCCCCTAAGTGAAAACTACTAGACACTATAATAGAAATCTCTAATAAAGTCAAGGGAGACTTCAATCGAAATCCCATTGAAGGTCGAAAAATGGGAAATCATTGATTTTTTGATTTCATAATTCCCTGATCTAGGAGAGAGCCTAATGCATGAAGGGTTATTAGACATAAAAGGCAATAAGTACTCTCTCAATCTGTGTCTCTCAACTAACTCATGGCCAGATGGTTTGACATTTTCTGGTTGATTCACATTTATAGGTGGTGGGTTGTTTGGGTTCTCATTTTCAAACTCTATATTGACTTCAATTTTGAATTCCTTTTTGTTCTTTTTCAAGTTTTTCAGATTCTTTTTAATTTTAGGATTGAAAGGTTCTAAGGTTTCAAACCCAGAACTAGTTTTCATAAACTAGAAGTTTCATTTTTTTGAATTTTCTTGGGAAAATTTTATAGTTTTTTTATTTATGGGTTTTTAATAGTTTTTAATAGTTTTTATATTTTTTTGTGTTTTTTTGTAATTTTTTTTTCTGTTTTGTTTTTTTATGATCTCACACAGCCTCCCCGAAAATGAAACCAAAATTTTAATGTTTCGCATCATTAAGGACAGGTGAAAATTAGAATTTATAAACCTACATACTACCTAGTACAATGGTAATACAGGGTTGAACCATAGAAAGGGACTGATTATGTACTTGATGAACAAGAAAAAACAAAACAAAAAATAAATAAATAAAAAGACACAAAAACCAAATAAAAAATGGTGGTGATGATGTAAAGTGAAGTAAATTGTGCGTGAATGTGAAAGTGAGTGAGTTCAGGTGGACAAAATAGGTAGTCAAATAGCAAGAAGGTAGACAAACAAGTATTGAAAACAAGTTTGAAGAATAAAAATGATGGAGAGGTGTAAATAAACTGCCGACTTCAATATGATCTCCCTTGTTTAGGAACTTAAATCAAAGTGTTTGATCTGATTGAAAGTAGTTGTCCAGATTTTTCATCTGTTCAACGTATGAATAAATAATCTCTACACCTATTTCAACCGAAGAAATCATTCGATCAATAAATGAGTAAAATCAGAAGTCACTAGGTTCAAATTGTCATTTGAACTTAGTGAATATATCTCTCTTGAGTTTGATTCACTTTTTAGTTGAACCCTCAGATTGAAAATAGATCAAAAATAGATCAAATCAATTTTATTTTTCACCGATAGTGAATGTATTGAAAATAATGACTGTTTGAAAAGTGAGAGAGAGAACTAGTAGAGAAAATAAATACATAAACAGAGGGATAGTCATATTTAACTAATCAACCTATTCCCCTAAGGGAGATTATCTACATTTCATTCGTGGAATTAACCTTTTAATAGAATTTAAAATAAAGAAGTTCATGTATGAGAAAAATTCACAAAATAGAGTAAGGTGATGAGTGTTTCATATCCCTATTTGATCTCCAAAAATCTCCAATATCCTCTATCTACTACCTGATGGTGGTGATGAGGTACTCTCAATATCCCACTCTGAGAATTGAGTAGTGTTATGGTCTACTATGGCCAGTTTCTTCCTATAAGTATGGAAGTCTGGAAGTGTAAGTGTGAGTATGTAAGAGTGATCTCCTCCCCCTAAAAATGGAAAAGTATCCAATTCAACTCCACTCCTAGCCCTGTGGAACTCTCTATAATTATGCAGATGACTTCCCTAGCCTCCATGTGGTGCCTTCATGATGCCATTTCCTCCCTAACTATCACTGAAGTAGGTCCTCCGTAATTGAATGAAAATCCCCCGCCAAGAACCACAATCCCCTAAAATAGAAAACAATCAAAGTTAAATTAAAAAATAATTAGAATTAAATATAAATATTTAAATATACATGTTATTATTATTATATATTATATTATAATATATATAATTAGGATAAAGATAAAAAAAATTAGGATAAAAGAAAAGAAATTATTAATTTATAACAAGAATATAGATAAATAATGAAAATTAAACTATTTATTAGAAGTATTATATTTATATATTAAAATATACACATATATTTAAATACATATAAATATTAAAGTTATAAAAATGAAATAATAAATGTAATATTTATAGTTAAAAGTAAAATAATTATTTATAATAAAAGATTTTTTTTTAAAAACTATATTAAATATATGTATTATCAAATATAAACTAAATACTATTAATAAACTATTAATATATTATTATTATTATTATTATTTATAAATATTATATTAATTATATATATATATATATAAAATTAAATATAATTAGAATAGATAAAAAAGAAAAAGAAAAAGGAGGAGGGGTTCAAGAAGAAGGGGGAAGAAGGGGGTGATGACGGAGGGAAGTGTGAAGTAGGGAGGTGGTATAGAACCAGCTCAAGATTCGTCAGAGGCAAGCTTGGGATGGGTAGACGATGATAGCAGGTGCAGCGACGATGAAGGCAAGGCAACGCGACTGGGGATTCGGTTCGAGATTGGGGGTGGAGGCGAGATATCGAGGTCGAGTGGCTTGGTGTTGTGGTTCGCTGACCACGAAGGGAGATAAATGGAGGAGAAAAACGGACTTTATTTCACTAGAACAAAGGTTACAAAAATGACCCCTCCCACACCTTCCTTTATTCTCTCACATGGAGCTCTCAAGGCTCTCTAAAATGAGCTCTCTCTTGGCTCGAACTACTTATCTGCTGATGGAAGCTCCCTAAGGCTTCCTTATATTGCCATGGTGGGAGGTGTCAAGTTTGACACACCTATCTCACCAACCTTCCACCAACCCCCCCACCCACCATGGAATTCTCTCATGGATTCCACCTACCATGGTGGGTGGAGTTGATGCACCAGCCACCTACCAAGGTAGCTAGAAAATTACAAGTTCCAACAATTCTCCCCCTCCAGCTGCAATCTGCTGGAGCATCTGCAAAGGTCCTGCTTCTCCTGAGCAACCACCTTTGTCAACATATCTGTCAGGATCTTCTTCGTGTGGATCTTCACAAGTAGAAGCAGTTGTTGATCCATCACTTCACGTATCCAATGATAGCGAATGTCGATATGCTTCTTGATACCCTTCTGGCTCCCCCTCATCAGTCAGCATTAGGTAATCTGACTCCAAATATTTTGTTGATGGAATCCTTCCTCGTGAAGATCTTCGAACCTCTTAAATGTTAGGTTCAGGAGGCATAACATCACCTAGATCCGGTGATGGTTCTGCAACTTCTTGTGGAGAGGATTGAGTCTCCCCCTGCTCAATATCCTCCTCCACCGCCTCATGGTCCACTACCGATGAGTCTTCTTGCACCTCCTCCTCTTCAATGATAGGTGGTGATGGTATCGGTGTTGGATCATGAATTGATTCCTCAACACCTTCCCTTCAAGTAATTCTAGGATTTTGAATGTCCTCGATCGTCTGGTTCTCATGGAACATGACATCTCTGCTTCTGATCACCTTATTCTCCTTCGGGTCCCAAAGCTTGTATCCAAACTCCTCATCTCCATAGCCGATGAAGATGCATAAAGTATATCTCTCGTCTCGTTTCTTCCTGAGCTCCTTGGATACATGTGCAAATTCCAAACATCCAAATACTCATAAATGAGAGTAAGAGGGATGTTTACCAGACCATCTCTTTTGTGGAATATCAAAATTCAGCGGGACCAATGGTGATCTGTTGATGAGGTAGCATGCAACCTGTACGGATTCTCCCCAGAATGGATTAGGCAGCTTAGACAAACTCATCATGCTTCTAACCTTCTCCATGATGGTTCTGTTCATCCTTTCTGTAACTCCGTTGTGTTGTGGGGTGCGTGGGACCGTCCTCTCATGTCGAATGCCATGAATCCTGAAATAGGCATTGAAATCCCTGGATGTGTACTCTCCTCTATTGTCTGAATGAAGACACTTCAGCTTCCTTCCAGTTTCACGCTCCACCATGGCATGGAACATCTTGAAGTATTCCAGTACTTGGTCCTTCGCCCGCAAGAAAAACACCCACACCCTTCGAGATGCATCATAAATAAAGGATAAGAAATATTTGTTACCTCCCAGAGAATCCACCTCCATGGGTCCGCATACATCAGAGTGCACCAGATCCAGTAACTCTGATCTCTTTGATGAAGCAGTATTGAATGAGATTCTATGCTGCTTTCCATACAAACAGTATTTACAAGGATCAAGTGATGCATCCTTGTTAATACAGATGTACCTATTCTTCGTTAGGGTAGATAACACTTTTTCACTCATATCGACAAGTCTCCTATGCCACATATTGGATGTCTCTCCTTCCACCGTGCTGAGGCTGTCAGCACATATATTCACATGAGTTTTGTACAACGTACTGCATATGTGTCCTTGGGCGATGACAATGGCTCCTTTTTTCATCTTCCATGCTCCATTGCTGAAGATGTTTTCATAGCCCTGCCGATCAAAGGCTATCCCTGATAACAGGTTGAGACGAAGGCTTGGAACATGTCGAACATCCTTTAGGGTGATTGTGTATCCAACGCTCGTCTTGACTTGGATATCACCCATGCCAACAATATCCGCTGAACTGGTATTTCCCATCTTGACTACACCAAAGTCACCAGCTTGATAAGTCAAGAAATACTCACGATGCGGAGTGACGTGGTACGATGCTGCAGTATCGACCACCCATTCTGTGTCCTGGATTGATGTATGAAAGCATGTCTCTTCTTCATCTTTGGAGAAAAGTACAACTTCTCCGGTGACGCTCACATGCGCGTATTCATTTCTTCTTTTTTGGTTGCTACTTTGTCCCTTTTCTTGTAGCAACTTTCGACAGTTCTTCTTCATGTGTCCCTCCATGCCACAATGGTAGCATTTTTATGTTGGCCTCCTGCCATCTGTGGATCTTCCTCTATTTTTTCTTCGACCTCTGGTTCCCGCCCCTTGACTTCCTCCTTGTTGTCTCCCTCGCTTCTCCAGGACGAGTGCTTGTGTCTGGTTGTAACTTGCGTCCTTCCTTCGGGCCTCCTCGCTGAACAATGCATCTTTTACCATCGCCATGGTAAGTTTTCCACCAGGCGCCGAATTGCTGAGTGAGACAATAAGTGTATCCCAGCTATCAGGAAGTGTTCAGAGTAAGTGGTTCGCCTGATCTTCATCAGTCAGAGTCTTACCTACAGCAACCAATTGATTCACTAGGCTTTGGAACTCACTAGTGTGCTCGGCTATATAGATTCCACTCGGTAGTCGAAGATTCATCAACCGCTTCAACAAGAGGATCTTGTTTCGAGTGGTCTTTTATTGGTACGTATTTTCCAACTTTGTCCAAAGTTCATACGCACCAGTCTCTTGAGTAACATGGTGGTAAACGCTGTGATCGATCCATTGGAGGATTTGACCGATCATCATTTTGTTCTTTTTCTTCCACTTTGTTTCCTTAGTGGCATCGGGGTTGACTCACTCATTCTCAATGGGGTCAAAAAGATCTTTTTCATTGAGGAGATCTTCCATTCGAGACTTCCAAATGGAGTAGTTTGAAGAAGTCAACCTGATCATCCCTCCCGTGGATGATCCCTCCATTAGATTTCAATTAAGTTAAAAATTGGTGCAGAATCTGGAAACATGGATCTCACCGTTGTGTCCGGAATGGTCGAAAATGGTGGAATCGACTTCTGGATCGTTGAAATTGGATACCGATTGATCAAGTTATGATCAAAACAGTATCAACGGCCGAGATCGTCCGATGACGTGGCGATGATGTATCGATGATGTGGCACGCCGGAGCAGCTGCCGGAAACCCGTTGGAAAAGTTTCCGGCGCCGGAACAGTACCTTCTTCTCTGGCAAGGGGGTACTGTTCACCTAAAGTTTGACCAAACTTTGACCGGGCCTAGAAAGCTCGTTTTAGCTCCGTTTTCGATGCCGTTTGCGCTGTTGGAATCGTCTTGACACAGGCTTTCAGAATCTGGATTCAAAACACGATTCAGAGTAACTTGAATTTTCCGGTCACCGGAAAAACTCAACTGCTGACCACCGTTTCGCTGGAACCGCCTCTGATACCACTTGTTGTGGTTCGCTTACCACGAAGGGAGATAAATGGAGGAGAAAAACAGACTTTATTTCACTAGAACAAAGGTTACAAAAATGACCCCTCCCACACCTCCCTTTCTTCTCTCACATGGAGCTCTCAAGGCTCTCTAAAATGAGCTCTCTCTTGGCTCGAACTACTTATCTGCTGATGGAAGCTCCCCAAGGCTTCCTTATATAGACATGGTGGGAGGTGTCAAGTTTGACACACCTCTCCCACCAACCTTCCACTAATCCCCCCAACCACCATGGACTTCTCTCATGGCTGCCGCCTACAATGGTGGGTGGAGTTGATGCACCAACCACCTACCAAGGCAGCTGGAAAAGTACAAGTTCCAACACTTGGCTGGATAGGAGGACGAGGCCATGATGGGTCTTTGGCGAAGCGTGGCTGGTGACACGGGTTAAGCAGAGTAGGGGCCATGTGAATCAAAAAGGTAACCCAATTGGGGAAGCTCAACGGTGGTTGAAGGTGTGTGGTGCAAAGCAGAAGAGGGTAAGGGTTTGTGCAATTCAAATCTTGTGAGGATTTGGGGTAATTAGAGTTTTCAATTTGATCTATTGTTCTTGGCTCTCCGAATATGGAAATATTGTGTTGAATCGATTTTTTTGTTTGATTCTGCTGATTACTGCTTTAAATTTTGTTGCTGCTATGGATTATTCTGGTAATGCTGCGGTTGTTTGGTGATGTGCGATGGTGGGTCTTGGTGGTGTTGTTTTTGAAGGAACGGTGACATGAGCCACTGTTGTGGCAGTGGCTGGAGGAAGGCTGCAGTGACTAGGAGGATGGGAAGGAGTAGAAGAATGGTGAGATGTCACACCATTGGGGGTGTCGGAAGGACAAGTGACCGATGACAGAATGAGGGTGTTAGTGAGACAAGTCATCGATGGCAGTGTGGGGGTGAGACAATTCACTGATTGTAGTGTGGGGGTGTCGGTGAGAGAAGGGTGCCAGTGAGACAATTCACTGATGGTAGTGTGGGGGTGTCGGTGAGACAAGGGTGTCAGTGAGACAATTCACTAATGGTAGTGTGGGGGTGTCAGTGAGACAAGTGTGTATCAGTTACTTGATTCACAGATAGGGTGGAATGATGACTCATTTGATTCATTTATGGGTGGTGTCTCAACAACACATGACAACAAAAAAATAAATTACACAATTAAATTAACAAATAAAATTTAAAACTAAATAAAAAATAAACAAATTTAAAAAATAGAATATAATTAATTGCACATTATTCTAAAGAAAGAATTTATTAAAAATTAAAAATTATTTACTAAAAAATTTATTTAAAATAATTAAAAATATTTAAAGAAATTTACTTAAATTTATTAACTAATTAATTAATTAAAGGAATTAATGAAAATAAAAAATTAAAATAAAATTAAACTATTAAATTAATAGAATTAAACTGTTAAAACTAATTTAATTATTTAAAGAACTAAAGTGAAATATTTATTTACAATTTTAGAAATAAAAATTAATTAAATTAATAAATAAAATGTTATAAGTGAAATAATGAAATAGTAAAAAGAACAAAAAATTATAATAAAAATAAAAATAAAAGAAAATAAAATATTAAAGCAGATTGAATTATTTAATTAAAAATTTATTCAAAACAAAAAAACTAACTACCAGAACACATGATTTTTACAAAGAATTATTATTAAACCAATTATGAACAAAAACACAACAAATGTTAATTATTAAACAAAATGAAACATTTTGAAGTTAAAAAGTCAATAAAAATATTAAAAAGGATGTGGCAACGAGTAATGAAAAACAACCACATAAATACTCTTTGAAACCTTATAAGAAAAATGTTAATAAAGCATCCTAAATCCCAGTGAATAAAAAAATAAAAATTTATCATCTACTAATCAAGTTATACTTCTTTCAGCACCCTCACCGTGGACCATTCACCAAGTAACACATAAAAGTAAATCTTTTTTTATTGAATATACATACATACATACATACATACATATATTTATGTATATATGTATATATATATATCAAGGCACCTCTTTTCAACCTCCCCACTAGTTTGTCACCCTCATACCCTAATGCCTCACATATTGTTCTCATACATTCCATATGTAATCTAGAATTGTAGTAAATCGTATCATAACCATTATCACATCCTATTAATCCAGAAACCACATTATCATCATATCTGAATAGTAGCCAAGTGTATTATTAAAAGGAACTATAACTTGTGTGTGGGTAATATACCTTAATCCATCATGGCCCATGCACACATACATATAAGAATCCATGAAAACTATATATGGATACAATTATGTGTTATACCTCAAGATGTTATAGCCAAAAAAATGTATTGCTAAACCATGATTTATCATATCGTGAGTTGGAACACACCATATATTGCAATCCATTATAGCATGGGGGTATACCTTCTCATAACTACATCGAAAGAGAGAGTGAGTGAGAGGGAGAAATCAACCATTTAATCACTCACTATCCATAATGTTGGGGAAAACATCTCCAAAAACAATTACTGTCAGTTTCCCTACCGATGTAGGTGGGGTAGAATATGATATCAAAATAAAAATAATAACATCATATACATTTGAAAATAAGGGAAAACACCCATACTTATTATTATCTTACACTATCACCACACAAGACCCCCACATACCACTGCTAAGGAATTTATTTAAAACAAATATATAAGAATCATTTTTATTATTAATTAATAAATTAACCAATTATTAATATTAGTTCACATTCCTTTTCAATATTATCACATTACATTTTTACACCCATTCCATACAACACCATAAGTTTTTTTACCTATATTCTATACTATGTAATCATTATTAATAACATTAAGAAACAAACAAATTCTATAAATTAATTCTATGTCATTTTATGATTCATCTAAGTTTGATATGAATCATCATAAGATACCAAATCAAGATTAACTTGTAGTTCATAGAGTTAATCTACATTTAGACCTTATAAATTGATTATATAAATAACATCTAACTATCAAGTCTTTAAGAAAACATTAATAGAGATGAAATATATTGATGAGTAAGCCCAATATTGAACTCACCCCATCCACACTAGTGTCATTCCTAAACAATTGAACCAAGTAAAAACTATCACACTGTAACTATAATTGACCATCACTATAGAACTGGGATCTTATCCCATTTCTCAAAAATTATTCTAACCATCGATAAATCCTAAGGACTCTAGTCAATTGCTTGAAAAATCATTTAAACCACTCAAATTTATAAATAAATTATATCAAGGCACAATACCCCTACAGAAAATGTATATTTTAAATGTATTTTTTTGAAAATAATCAAAGTCACTATGGACATGAAATCAATTCTATCAAGCCTCCTGCAATCACAGATGGGCTTGTTCATCCCCAAATATTTAGTATTTAGCAAAAAACCATTTCAATTCTATTATAAATTACCTAGTTTGTTATGAATAATATTTTCAAATTTAAAAATATATATGTAGTAGCTAATAAAATCTAGAAAAAAACATGAACATGATCCATAAATTATTTCCATGTTTAATAAAATTCAATAAGATAAATAGTTATTGTACATGGGCATATTTCATTTAAATTGAAACATCATATCACTTTATATTGTTTACCCTATCAAAAAATTAGTGTATCCAAAACAAAAATAAAAACACATAGTAATGTATATAGATAATTATATTTTAAATATCAAGAGGTAACATAAATATATATTAAAGACAATAAACTACACAAAACCCAAGTATTTTATTAATTTCTAAATGAAATATAAATTATCTAAACATGTAATAATTTACCCATTTAAATATTATAATAATCAGAATTGTAAAAAATTATTATAGTTATATTGAATGTACTAAATCTCAAATTTTAATTTCTTGAATTCCCATATTATAAAATAATATTTACACTACAATATGTTATAATCTGATTTCACTATCTTTGATAATTACTGTAATATTAAATTTAATATATAAAACTATAACCTATAAATTCATTTAATACACCTATTATAGACTAATACTGAAATTTTTTCATGTGAATATTCTTTTTATATTTACCAAATAATCTCTAGAATGATAAAAAATTATCATTCATCAGTATATGATAATCTCAAATAACTTAGTCTAACAATATCATGTTATTTATAAATCATTAAATGGTTAGAATTTATTTACTACATGTATTTATTTCCAAATAAAGAATAATATTTTCATATGAGATAATTTTATTTTAACTCTCAAAATAATACAAATAATATATTAAAAATAACTTACTACATGTGTTTTAATATATATTTTTTCATTCCTTAATGATTTTATGAATAGTTGATAATAATTCATTAAGCAATTATTTTTTTGAATTATTTATTAATTATGGTTAATTAAATATTTCCAAATATTAGAAACTAAATCATGTTTAGTTTAAATAATTTTGAAAACAAAATTTAACAATGAGTTCCCTTATATGGAAGAGGGGACCTTCATGAACAAAGCTAAAAAATAGAGGGAAGAAAAGCTTTTAATAGACTAAAGATCATGTAGAAGGGACTCGATTAGGTGGAAGATCACTCAATGGACATGATAGAAATGGTTTTATTTTCTAGAAATGAGAGAAATGAAGAATTTCTCAGACAAAGGAAATATAGTTTTCAAATATGTAGATATAGTACTTTTCCATGAATATATCCATAAAAATTTCAATACTTACCATTTAATTTATAATAATTAGGTGTGCATTATAAATATTCCCCAATAAAGAGTCATTTTAAAAATAAAAAAATTAATTTAGTCATAGATTCTATTTGTTCTCTTTATTTTAGATTTTAATTCCATGATTTTAGACATGAATTTTATTTTATATCAATAAAATGAGTGGTACATTGAATATGTGGGAGAAATATAAATATCAGATTAAAAATGATAACTTTATGTAAAAAAGTCATTACGTAAAGGTAGTTTAATCTACCAATACATAGCTTTAGAAGAGCACCCTTATGTGAGAGAACCCACATATAGTGATACCCCCACTGATTCCAAAACTACCTATACATGTGAGATTATTTTACCTTTATGTGAGTGATTCAATGAGTAAGAGACACATACATGACAGAAAACACACCATCAGGTAAGAAGTATGTGCCGTGTAAGGGTAGTTTAAACTATCTTCACAGAACATCAACATATGATCTATGAATGACTCAACATGCCTTTGTCTTACCTATATGTGGCATATCAACTCTCTCTCACGTGGCACCGAACATGACATAACTCCCAAAATACCCTCACACAAAATCTAAGCTACCCTCATCCAGCGGAATTCAACCATTAAACTTGTATATATATATATATATATATAATTTCCATTAGAGAATTAACTTTACCTCTAGGAATGAATTAGAAACCTCCTTTAGACAAGAATTAATTTTTTTTACCTTTATGTGAATCAATTATTAACTACATAAAATTAAAAAAATGTTTAGAAACATATTTCTAATTCAAAATAAATAAGATTTTAAATAACAAAAAAAAACTTAATTAAACTCAATAATAATGAAGAATTAAATTACAATTATGTTAAAAATTCTAAATTTTCTTCCAAAATAATAAAATCACTTTAAAACCCCAAAATTAAAAATAGGAATTCCATAAATTTTTTTAAAACTTTTAATATTAATTTCACACGTTTGTTAAACACATTCAAACACCCTTTTAAAATTTATGAAAATATTCTTGAAAAACCTAAAAAACAAGAGGGGAAAAGGAAATATTAGGAAAAGAATTTGGACTATCACACTAGATAGCACTCAAAGAATTATCAACCTCATAAATTAGAGCATAATTGGAGAGAAATAGAAAGGGGTATGAAAACCCCATCATGATATACCACTCATTATGTCATAATATCTAGTATATAACCCATACACCCAAGAGAAAAACCCCAAAAAATCATCTTTAATCAAACTAAAAAAACCATTATAAGAGGGAAACATCTAAAATAGAGACATTTATTTTAATAAATAATTTGAACAAAATAAATTTGTAAATATCTTAATATATTGATCATTTTTCAACTACTCTCATTATTAATTAGAGTTACAAAAGAACAGAAAATTCCACACAAATAGTTATAAAAAACTTGAGAAATAATTCATTCAAATAAAAAAATCATTACAATAATACAAACACCATAGTAGAAAACAATTTTTGGAAAAAATCACGCAACACTAGTTTTAAAAAAAGTAATAAAAATTTATTTTAAGAAATAATGATATTTAATACATGTATAATTTTTTTACTTCTGCATGATCTAAAATGAAATTTGCATATTCTTATCCTCACATATCATGCTTATAATTTATATCTTAATCTCTACATATCCCCTTTTCATGAGTTATACTTAATAAAAACTTTTCATAATAAATCATGTAGTAGATTTAATTCATATCATTCAGAACATAGCATGATTAAAAATTCCTAAAATTATAGATTATCATGATTTCATAAAAATATCATTATAATATTTACTGATAATATCCCATACATCACCTCTTAATTTAAATAACATTTTAATAATTTAACTCAAAATGCTCAAATGACGTAAAACGTAAATAACCTGGAACATATGTTATCATGTCCATAAAAAAAAGTTATCAATGATATTATACATGCTACTCAAAACATTTAATTTTATATCATTATGGTTATGGAGTTTAAAACATAAAAATTATTTTCAAATTATTTCTTTCCTATAATGAATTCCAGTAGGTTTTTTTACTAATAAACATAAAACTTCAGTACAAATTCATATTAAAATATGGTAACCATTTAAAGAATATTTCTATGGAATTTTAACTAGTACATTTTCATTTATAATTAGACTAGTTTAAAAACCTTTACATGAAAACATTTTAGCCCTTATTCAATACAGGGTGTCTAAAAAATATTATTTCTGGTTATTTTTGTAAAAACAATTGAAATTTATATTAGAAAAATTTTATTTTAAAATTAATAAAAGGTTTATAAAAGGGTTGTAATTAATTATTTTAAAAAATAGGTCACCATAATTTTTTTCCAAGTGCATCTCACTGGCCGATGACAAGGGTTAAGTGGGGTAGGGGCCATGTGAATCGGCAAGGTGACCCAATTAGGGAAGCTCAATGGCAATTGCAGGTGTGCTGTAAAGAGGAAGAGGGTAAGGGTTTGTGCAATTCAAATATGGTGAGGATTTGGGGTAATTATAGTTTTCAATTCGATATATTGTTTTTGGCTCTCCGAATCTTGAAATACTGTGTTGAATTGATTCTGTTTGTTTGATTCTGCTGATTACATCTTTAAATATTCTTTTTATATTTACCAAATAATCTATATAATGATAATAAATTATCATTCATCAGTATACGATAATCTCAAATAAGTTAGTATAACAATATCATGTGATTTATAAATCATTAAATGGTTAGAATTTATTTACTACATGTATTTATTTCCAAATAAATAATAATATTTTCATATGAGATAATTTTATTTTAACTCTCAAAATAATACAAATAATATATTAAAAATAACTTACTACATGTGTTTTAATATATATTTTTTCATTCCTTAATGATTTTATGAATAGTTGATAATAATTCATTAAGAAATTATTTTTTCGAATTATTTTTTAATTATGGTTAATTACATCTTTCCAAATATTAGAAACTAAATCATGTTTAGTTTAAATATTTTTGAAAACAAAATTTAAGAATGATTTCCCTTACATGGAAGAGGGGACCTTCAAGAACAAAGCTAAAAAATAGAGGGAAGAAAAGCTTTAAATAGACTAAAGATCATGTAGAAGGGAATCGAGTAGGTGGAAGATCATTCAATGGACATTATAGAAATGGTTTTATTTTCAAGACATGAGATAAATGAAGAAATTCTCAAACAAGGGAAATCTAGTTTTCAAATATGTATATACAGTAATTTCCCCTGAATATATCCATAAAATTTTCAATACTTCCCATTTAATTTATAATAATTAGGTGTGCATTGTAAATTTTCCTCAAGCAAGAGTCATTTTAAAAATCAAAAAATTAATTTAGTCATAGATCCTATTTATTCTCATTATTTTAGATTTTAATTCTATGATTTTAGACATGAATTTTATTTAATATCAATAAAATGAGTGGTACATTGAATATGTGGGAGAAATATAAATATCAGATTAAAAATGATAACTTTATGTAAAAAATGCATTACATAAAGGTCGTTCAATCTTCTTTTTTGGAGTCCTTAAGGATTTCGGGCCACCCAGACCTTCGGGTTAGTAGGGATTTCGGGCCATATTTAAGGCCTTCGGGCCACCTCAAGGCCTTCGGGCCACATTTAGTTACCTCAAACACAGTACAAAAAAGGACCATCCCCAAAAGAGGATTTAGAGCGGGTGCACTCACTAGAGCAGAGCCAAATGGATTTTTCAAAAGAAGAGGGTATGACTATGCCATTGGGACCAGCCTGTGCTTGCAGGGGAAGCCTAGCCAGACGGCCATGCAAATGTGGAGAGCTACTATCATGATGCAGATGCTGGGGAGGGGTAGTTCCTTGTAGATAGTTTGGTTGAATTCCCTAAGACCTTCAAGTCTTGTAATCTCCTAAGCCTACAGGCCATATAATCTCTGAGCCTACGAGTCTTGTAAGGGTTCCACCTCATCCCCTGAAAGGGGGGTTATCAAAAATCAATAAAAATGAAGGCCTTCAGTCCATTTGGGTGAGTGATTCAATGAGTATGAGACACATACACGACACAGAACACACCATTATGTAAGAAGCATGTGCCTTGTAAAGGTAGTTTAAACTATCTTTACAGAACATCAACATATGATCTATACATGACTCAACATGCCTTCGTCTTACCTACATGTGACATATCAACTCTCTCTCATGTGGTACCGAACATGACATAGCTCCCAGAATACCCTCACACAAAATCTAAGCTACCCTCATTTAGTGCAATTCAACCATTAAACATGTATATATATATATAATTTCCCTTAGAGAATTAACTTTACCTCTATGCATGAATTAGAAACCTCCTTCAGACAAGAATTAATTTTTTTTACCTTTATGTGAATCAATTATTAACTACATAAAAGTAAAACAACATTTAGAAACATATTTCTAATTCAAAATAAATAATATTTTACATAACAAAAAAATCACTTAATTAAACTTAATAATAATGAAGAATAAAATTACCATTATGTTAAAAATTACAAATTTTCTTCTAAAATAATAAAATCACTTTAAAAACCCCAACTTAAAAATATAAATTCCATAATAAATTTTAAAACTTTTAATATTAATTTAATACGTTTTTTAAACACATTAAAACACCCTTTCAAAATTTATTAAAATCTTCTTGAAAAACCAAAAAAACAAGAGGGGAAAAGGAAATATTAGGAAAAGAATCTAAACTATCACATGAGATAACACTCAAACAATTCTCAACCTCATAAATTAAAGCATAATTGGAGAGAAAGAGGAAGGGGTATAAAAAACCCATCACGATATACCTCTCAAGTATGTCATAATATCTAGTATATAACCCATACACCCAAGAGAAAACCCCCAAAAAATCATCATTAATCAACCTAAAAAAACTCTTCCAAGAGGGATACCTCTCAAACAAAAACATTTCTTTTAATAAATAATTTGAACAAAATCAATATGTAAATATATTAATATATTGATCATTTTTCAACAACTCTAATTATTAATTAGAGTTACAAAAGAACAAAAAATTCCACACAAAAAGTTATAGAACACTTGAGAAATAATTCATTCAAATAAAAAAATCATTAAAATAATACAAACATCATAGTAGAAAACAATTTTTTGAAACAATCATGCCACACTGGTTTTAAAAAAAGTAAAAAACCTTTATTTTTTTAGAAATCATGATATTTAATACCTGTATAATTTTGTTACTTCTGCATGATCTAAAATGAAATTTGTATATTCTTATCCTCACTTATCATGCTTTTAATTTATCTCTTAATATAAACATATCCCCTTTTCATGAGTTATACTTAATAAAAACTTTTCATAATAAATCATGTAGTATATTTAATTCATATCATTCAGAACATAACATGATTAAAAATTCCTAAAATTATAGATTATCATGCTTTCATAAAAATGTTGTTACAATATTCATTGATAATATCCCATACATCACCTCTTAATTTATATAACGTTTTAATAATTTAAATCACAATGCTCACATGACTTAAACCGTAATTAACCCAGAACATATGTTATCATGTCCATATAAAAAGTTATTAGTGATCTTATACATGCTACTCAAAACATTTAATTTTATATCATTAAGGTTATGGAGTTTAAAACATAAAAATGATTTTCAAATGATTTATTTCCTATAATGAATTCCAATAGGTTTTTTTTACTAATCAACATAAAACTTCATTAGAATTTCATATTAAAATATATTAACCATTTAAATCATATTGCTAAGGAATGTTCATTAATACATTTTCATTTACAATTAGACTGGTTTAAAAACCTTTACATGAAATTTTTTTAACCCTTTTTCAATACAGGGTGTCTAAAAAAATATTATTTCTGGTTATTTTTGCTAAAACAATTGAAATTTATATTTAAAAAAGTTTATTTTAAAATTAATAAAAGGTTTATAAAAGGGTTGTAATTAATTATTTTAAAAAACAGGTTACCATAATTTTTTTCCAAGTGCATCTCACTGGATAATACTATAAATATTACCAATTTGTATGGGTAAAATTCCCAAAGATAACTTAATAAAAGTAAATTTTCTAAAAAACACATCAATATTAATTAAACAAGCTGAATTGTGAGTATATTAAAAAATTTATTTTATCATTACTTATAAAGAATAAATAAACCATATACTACTTTAATTAAAAAATGAACATATTTCTTGATAAACTAATTGATAATTATGTTAAATTTAAACCATTACATGCATGATGTCTAAATTTTCATATTTAATATGCTTTCCATAATAACTATTATATTTAGAAAAGATATGTGCTTCTATCAAATTATTTTGTTTTAGGTAAATAAAATCTTTGATGAATTTTATCAAGTAGATATTAATACAAAACATCATATTTATAGAACCTAAATTAACATATAAAATGTATCAAAAAATAATGGGTTGAAACAATACAAATTATTTAGTATAAAAAATTTCTCACATATTTTTAACAAATTACCAGTTACCCAAAAAACACCCTTATGAAAATAATTTTTTAATTATTAAATTTACTATTCACTACTTTTTAAGGTCATTACATTCCAGTGTTTCAAATTATCACCATATAATATTTCTCAACCAAAATAGGTACTTTGATCAACAAAAATAGAGATTCTACAAGCATATAGTAAAAGAGAACCAATCTACTACACCATGATTTTCCCCGCTCTGGGTGGTCCTAACTCGTCTGCATGAATTTGAAACACATCATGAAAATAATGTTTCATGATAGGTGAAGTTTACACACTCATTATATTATTGAATCTGTAAAATACTATACATGTACAAGATAAATCTATTCAAAAAAAAAATCATATAAATTCACACATACATCACAAGCAAAGTCATTCATACCACCAATAATTTAGAATAATTTAACACACAACATAGAGTAAAATAATTTATTACAAGGATAAAATAAATGAAAGAGAAAATATATGATATCTCTTTACTCTAGACTAGGTCCCATAATAATGGGTACAACAGAAGAGTTCCTGAATAGAGTAATAGATGAAAAAAGGACTCAATTACCCCTACAAAAAATCTCAACCACACTAAGTATAAGAGAAAAAATTTAAAATACATATGAAAGAGATAAGGTAAGTTGTTTCCTAAGACCACATCACCATCTTAATAGAAGAACCAAGGAATGAATCATTCTTACTATCTTTAATGGAAATTATAGTGTATTTTAGCTATTAATGGTTAGAGTGGTATAGGAAATTGACTTATATGACCCAACATGCATGTTTCAATTAGATAGAATGATGGAAGTACCCATCATTCATGTGAATCTATGGTAATATAAAAGTAATGATGGTAATATAAAAGGAATTATGGTAATATTAGTTATTCAATTATCAGGTCTAGAAATTGAAGGTCTAATGATCAAAAGGGTGTATAAGGTATCACAATATATCAGGATTAGTACATAGAAATCCCCAAGTGGAGGGAAAACATCACTACCTGATAGTTACCTTTGTGTTTAATGAAATAAACTCATCCTAAAACATATCTGAAAACATTACACATAAAACAAATGACTACTATCATTACTCAATGAAAAAATACACCATTTTCAAAATTCCCCATGAAACATCATCACATCCATTGAAACTCAGTTCACCCATAGAGCACAAATAAATCTAGATTTTATATCTGTCTCATTTAACTAGTCCTCAATCTCATTATTAGAAGTAAATACTTTATACTTTAAAAAAATTATGAAGCTGAAACTATATGATTTTTCTCCTCCAAGTATCATCATCATTGACCATGACTCTATGAAAAATAATTGGCATATATTTATGAGTATATTTTGTGAAAACCTATTGGTTAGGATGAAATAGATCTATTAATAAAAAATGAGAAACGTTGGGGACTCATAACCCATGAAATTTATTATTTAATGTTAATTAGATAATTTAATTTAATATAATACCTATTATCAAATCAATATAAATACCAGAATAGAGAATCATGATTCATGATCCTTACCTAGGTCCCTACCCTTCAAGAAACATCAACTATATTTTCTTATTTAGTAAACATGATAATCCTTACATCGGATCATAGGGTACCCTAAAATCCTATGACATCCCAGAATTTATATGCTTTATTTCATGATTTATTATATAAAAAAACACTTAATGTAATCCTAATTCATAAATAGGCCTAGGGTCTTTGAGTAATTGGTTAAATAGAATGATAATGTGAAACATGGATGTAATTATATTATTTAAAACTCCTTGACGTGCTTTAAAAATTTATACACTCTTCTAAAAATATAAGGGATAACCTGGGGATATACATAAGAAAATGGTGATCTATAAATCATAGTGAGGGAATAATAAAATAATTACTTGATGAAATTAATAAATTTGAGTGAAGAGGTATATCAAGGTGACATAAAATGGGAAAGAGTCATAAAAATGAACTAAAAATAATTATATAAGACTATACTATCAAGGAAACATAAAACAATACATTATAAACACATGTAAAGCCTAAAAATTGAGAAATAATAACATAGTGTGATTATAATAGACTCACATTCATCATTCATGGTATGTTATGAGATAAAAACATTTCATAATGCATTATAGGGTTATATGATTCTAGTCATACCTTTCACATTCATATCATGTATATGTATTTGTGTTTCATATTGATCATACAATATAAGAATGAATTTTATTACTTTTAATCCCATGATAATAGAGTGTGGGTTACATAAATGGAATTTCACAATAAATGAGTGATAATTACATCTATGTGAACACCCTTGTGTGGAAATGGGAATGAGTATTCATTATACAATTTTTTTATATGGAAAATCATCAGATAATTTTGGCAGAAAAATGGTTGTATATAAAGATTCATAGAAGGGTTTAATGGGAGTGAAATGTTTTATCTCATTACATTGAAATCATCAGAATATTATAATTGATGTGAAAAAATATATTCCAATATTCTCAATTGAAAATCAAAATTCATAATAAAATTAAAGTGATTGAGTAAATAGGAGGAAGAGATAATGAATTAATTTAGAATAATAATAGATTATTTAAATATTATAACAAGCGGGGGATAAATGATCTATCATTATTAAGCAATTAATTAGACAGTTAAGGGATATGAAAAAAAATTACAGAAGGAAAAAATTTGAAATCAAAAGTATTAGTATAAAAAAAGTACTTGAATAAATATGAAGAGGAAATAATACCTTACTTGAGAGGTCACTTTAAATATAATGGGAGGAACTTCTTATAATATTGGGAACACCTTAAGAGGTATTTAGAGATGATTTTGAAGAGTAAATTTGAGATCAATGGGTTTTGAGTGATGTATAGTGGGATGTTGAGTGGGTATTTATAGAAAAAGAGAGGGGGATTATTTATTAATTTCTAAACATAGGTTTTGGATTCTATATAATAAAATAATTCAATCCACATACATTATCATGGATTTTTTCACATAGTTTATAGAAACCTGTGGTTGTTTTACATATTTTACAAAGTCTTAAACCAAAAATATTAAATTAATACAATTGGTTATCTATAAGTGATTCATGTTCAGAATAAATTGATTTTAAAATCGTAAAATATATTATTGTTATTGGAGTATT
Organism: Viscum album; assembly: GCA_963277665.1. Lineage (NCBI taxonomy): Eukaryota > Viridiplantae > Streptophyta > Magnoliopsida > Santalales > Viscaceae > Viscum > Viscum album. The sequence continues at coordinate 983,837,021 of OY728126.1, forward strand.
TAATAAAGGAATGTAAAATTTATCAAATAACCAAAAAATACATTATTTTAATGGAGAAATACAATTTGGGTTGTAAATATTCCATATAATTGTTATCACATCACTTTTGGTCTATTTTGATGTCATAATACAAAACATCTTTTCATACCGTATTTAATTTTATACAAAAGATTAGATTTTCTCAGAAAATTAAGAAAAATTATCAGTTTTATAATTTTAATATTCTAACATAAAAAAATAATATTTATTTTACCAATTTTTTTTCTACATATTAGTATTTTATGTTTCGAATACAAATCCTTATTTATTGGAAAATACTAGTTTTTACAGCACTAATAAATTTTATACCCTAAAAAAAGTTACATTGGACTTTATAAAATTATATTTCCATTTATATTTAAATGCATATTATTTAATAATAATTTTTTTTATTAAAATAAAATAGATTTCTAAAATTCATTAATTTAATAAAATAATGAATTAATAGAAATAATTTATTTCTAAAAAATTATATATTTATTTCTTCATATCAAAATATAAATTTTATTAAACTCATTATATAATAAATTTTAAATTAATAATATAAATGGATAAATATATTCATTATTATATTTGAATGAAATTAGAAAAATTCATACTTTTATGGTCTAGATACATAACCCCTTATAACACCAAAATATGCCCAAAGGTGTGCAATGGTGACACTTTCTTTTGGTGGTTCAACAAACATGGTTTACACCTTGATCATGATAAGCTTTATATTCTCCCATAAATGGTTTCAATCATACATTAGTTATTGAATTCTAGATTGAGACTGTCTAAGGGAATTTCCCATGTTTCCATATCCCTCTGAAGCTCTAATAAATGATATCCAAAGGTTACTATCCTTCTAGCTGAGACCATCTATTATTCTATATGTGTCAATTATATTTCATCATAACTGTTAATATATACTAATCATTATGGTTACTGTACAATTACTATATTAAAAATAGTTATGATGCATAATGATCCTTTATATATGATGGGATATATTTTATAATGGTCCAAAAATAACCAAAGTAGCACATGTGTTTACTATAACTAAATTTTTTAGTAAGTAATTTCTTTATTTTGAATAAAATTTCATTTACAATAGATTAGGTCATAAAATTAACCCCCCTTAATAAATTTCACCCTAAAAATTTCATTTCATAGACTAAAATAGATAAGGGTAATTCTTTTTCATTACCTTTTTTGGTTCTCATGTTTCTTCCTCAAAATTTCAGTTTTTCCAACACTTTGATCAGGTTAGTTATCTTATTTTTAGGAATGTTGTCTCTATGATCTATGATCTTAATTGAATTCTCCTTATATGAAAGATTACTCTACAATGGTACCACCTCTAGATTTGGTACATGTGATGGGTTTGGAATTTAAATCCATTATAAATATAAATAGAACACATCATGTACTTGAGATAAGATTAGCATGAGTTCTAGTCGATATTCCACAACTCCAACATGATCAAGGAACTAAAAGGGTCCACTGTATATTATAATAAGGATTATATTATTACTAGAACTCATGTATTTTCTATATGGTAATAAATAAAGTGACACTTTATCTCCAACCACAAGCTCTCGGTCTCATTGATGGTTGTTTATATAGATTTTCTATCAACTTTGTTTATATTTCATATGAAAATATATAGTTTGAACTATCTATATCATTATTGGATAAGATATGTTCTTATAAGATTTCAATCTCAAAATTCATCTCAGTATATCAGAGTCTGATACCTTTTTCTATAAAAATCCTTAAAATGTACCATTTGAATACTAGAATGAAAAACTATTATTATATAAGAACTATAATAGGGTAAGGTATTGTTCCCCAAATCCTTATAAATCCATTAAATATGATCTCAGTGTATCCTCTAGAGTTTAATAGTTATCTCAGACTGGCTATCCATCTATGGATGATAATAAGTGGTGAAACTCAGTTCTGTATCAAAATATTGCTGAAGGATTCTCTAGAACCTCAAGGTAAACACAGGATCTCAATAAGATAAAATATAGACTGGTACACCATGAAGACTCACCACTTCCCGTTGGTATATCTTTGCGTGTTGGTAAAGAGATAACTCTTCCTTGATAGAAATTAAATGTGTAGAATTTTATGGTGATCAAATACTACCAAGGTGATATTTCTAGTTTTAGATATCTTACGGAGTCCAATGATGAAACCCATTTTTATTTTATACTATTTATATATTAGTATATTTAATGGATGAGTAGTTATTTGAGAAATGGTAGGATAAAGATCATTTTATAATTTCCATTTAAATATTTCATATTTCCAAGAATATTGGATCCCTTTCAATCATTATCAAGGATAGGGTTGAATGACCCTATCTACTAAGAGCATCTTACACTTTGTTCACCTTCCAAGGATGGTAACCAATTGAACAATCATAATCCCTGATAATCTCTAACCAGCTTCATTGGTTAATATTAATATCCTTTTGTGTGAATATATACATAATAATTTTATGATTCATATATATATATATATATATATATATATATCAAAATTCTCTTTATAGAGATGATACTTAAAAATATTTCATGTAAATATTTCTATATCCAATTTGTAACACCCCAAGATTTCATAGTATGTTATATTTTCAATGTAATACAATAACTTGCACTACACGCAACACTGAGTTCAAGCGCATCGCGACTTACCAAACTAGCCATTCAAAAGCGGTTATGAATAGTATTAACTGAATTTTGAACATCATATAATCCTTATAATTTTAGAATCCATATTATGAGTTTCTTAGACATAATGTAAGAACAAATTCATTTTTTTTTCAGATAAAAGAATTATTTTTCAAATAATCCAATTTTACCGCCTTTTAATGGCGAACCCTTTTTAAATCCAATATTTGAAACTTTTATATATTCAATTTGACAAAATAAAATTTTTCTTTAGAATCGGGACATAAGAATTTAGTTTCAATAAATTTTTGGTGTTTTTCTGATAACTTTCATATTTGGGTGAATAGTGAAAAATACTATATTTTAACTGAAAAAAACTTTTTTAATAAAAATAATTTATAGTGTTGAATTATACATTTTAATGTTTTGGAAGTATAATTATATTATATTTTTACCCTTTAATCCAATTTTTGTCATTTGAATTAATTTCACATTGAAATTATACATAAACAAGTGTCAATCTTTTGATAGTTATTATTTCATAAAAACACGCTATTTATTTTGACAACGAGAATTAATTTTAAATTAATTAATGCAACTTCTATGTTTTGAATTTGGTAAAATATACATTATTTTTGGATTCGGAATATCAAAATTATCTTAGGGTGAATTTTTGGTATTTTTCTGAAAACATTCAATTTTTGATGAATAGTGAAAAACACTGAGTTATTGGTTAAAACCAAATTTTTTTTAATTAATTATTTATTTTATTTAAATTTATTTTAGGTCAAAATAGATACATAATACATATATAAGTAAAATATAATTCATTGGAGTCAGTTTATAATAATTTTAGATATATAAAATTTTTATTGAACTTTTCACTGTCTTTTACCCATCTCCTAAGAGAATTTGCAAATTCATATAAAACATAATTTTACCGCTTCTGTGAGTGAAATTTCAAAAATCCGAGAGACATGGTTAATATCAAGGAGTAAAATGTGATTCAATAAGATAAAAATAATTTTTGGTGAATAGTAACTTTTTAATTTTATTTACCACGGTTAAAAGTAAATATGATAATTAAGGGTAAAAATGATATTAATATTATCCCAACACATGTCCTAATTCTATTGGACAAGTGTATATAGACCAAAAACAACTTTAGGAATAAAATATTATCATTTAGGTCCACTTGGATTAGATTAGGACATTTATTATTATTTAATTCAAAGAAGAGTTAAAAGAGTTAAAATCAAAGTTTAATAACTAAAACATTTTTAATATAGGGTTATACATAATATAAATTAAACTATAAATATTAGTTAGAAAGATAAAAAGATTTAATACATAATGGTATTTTATTTATTATTTTAAGAGATTAAATAATTAAATTTACTAATGACATAATGATGATACAATAATTACTTTATTAATGAAAGAATCAAATAAATGGTATTATAAATATTAAAATAAATATAATTTCAACGTTTTTATGACATCCAAGAATTTTATATGTGAATATGACATGTTATTATTGATTCAATGTATTTTTTTTGAAGTAATCATGCCGTTATTATTTTAACAAAAATCAAATACCAAATAGTGTCAAAATTGACATAAAATAGTTTTTAAAACAAATATTATATTATTAATTGATATAATGGTCCTAAAAATATACGGTTAGTGAAAAATACTTATATAATAATATATATGACATTAATGAATCAATTGGGGTTCTATTGGCAGTATATAGTAAGTTTATTAACCATATAGTGTAAGAATACAAGAAGACACGATAAAAATTCAATTATTTAACTTAGAGTTAAATCTAAATGATATGGTTAAAATGGTAACCTAAACTTTTCTAAAACCTATTGGTTGAGTGGTTTTCGACCCATAACCACATTATAAATTAAATAATATATTTTGGAGCCATTATAAACAAAATATGAATTTATTATAAAATAATATTTTATGTTTTTCCTAAGGTGCCCCTCACCCCTCTTATAAAAGGGCACTCCCCATTCACTCTAATTAACACATTATAAGCCATTTGGATTGGACAAACCCGGCCCAAATACTCCTTAAACTATCCTAACTTCATCCTAGAGGCCCTAATTTAGTCCTAAATCCAACTTAATGAGCCCTTTTGATCAAATCAAAAGGGAGAACCCGAAGAAGAGGTAATAATTTCACCACCCTCTTTCAAGTTCTTTTCTTCTTCCACTTCTTCTTTCTTTGTTATTTCCATTATAAAATAATAAATCCAGTATATTATATATACTGTGATGTTATTATAATTATTTCACTACTTTATTCATTATTCTATCCATATTATGAATGATAATGTCACCATGCGTGCGTACGTACGACTTACCGTCTTCACGCCGTGGTGTAATTTGTTATTCAACACTATGTTATTTGGATGGATATAATTTTGAGTAATATGTATATAAATAACGAAAATAACATGCCAATGTCTCTGTAAAATTAATATACCATCCAATTTCACACCTTTAAGGAAATTATATTGTCGCTCGTGCGTACGTACGGATTACCGTCTCCACGACGTGATGAGATTTATTTCCACATTCACCATTCATCGACAATTATAAAAATATATATATTACTAATAAGTATGTAATATATGACATAATAATGCTACTGGATATATATATATATGTAATTACATATATCTTATTCACTTAGTTCCGTTCAACACGATATGAAAACGGAAACAACGTTTATGCGTACGTACGGACTACCGTCACCATAAACGGTGTTTTTAATTTCATATATATTTCTATTATATATAATTATATTCTAAATATATATGATATATAAATAATTTTTTTATATTCTATAAGTATTTAAATCTTGGTCTAAGTGATACAATCAAGAGTAGCAAGTTAAAACACATACGATAAAGAAAGCGATTATTACACGAAATGTTAATTTAACATAGAAATTATTATTAAATGGGTAGTATAAAGTTATAAATGAATCATGTATGATATCATAAATATTAATATGGTTCTGGTATAATTTAATAACATACTACTATCTTCATACAGGAGGTTAAACGTACCCTCGACTAAAAAAAAGTGCAAGGTAAGGGGTTTTCATCTCACTCCTTATTCCCATGAGATTCATACCATATTGACACTATTACCTTTTGTGTGGTGTATGTACTGCACATAATTGTATTTTTTGTGTAATAAACTTTAATTTATTTGTATTTACATATTCATTTTATGATACCTCTTTCATGGGGTGTATGTTTTGTAAGTTACCAAATTGGTAAGGGTTAATTTCACAATCTCTTTATTATCCGATATTGTTTTACGTAAGTATCTATTGGGACATATTTACTATCCATGTCCATTTTCATGAAATAGTTTTCAAAGGTATTCTTTTAAGGTACTTTTTACTAAAACATCATTTTAAATTTTTTAAAGATTTATTCTTATAAACCATTCTCATTAATGTCTATGTTTTCAAAATGATTTTAAGGATTTATTTAAATGGACATGAAGGTTTTAAAATATTAATTACTTTAAAAAGTTTAAAAGTGGTATGGGAAACTTGGATTCAAAAATGTATTTAAATGTCTTCCTTTCTAAATTGTATGACTTTTAAATGTTTTCATAAAAAATGGGTATTTCTCTCAAAGAGTTTTACAAATCATTTTCATCTATGTCAAAATCCTTTAATGGATTTTAAACTTGTTTTGATGTTGATTTATCATGATATAAATCTTCCATAATGTATTGAAGGTTTTGTGATATGTTTGACTATGGATGTGTTATTTTTATACCATTCATGGTTTATGGAGAGAGTATTGACATTTCGTATGCTAGTTTTTATATGAATTTTTATGTTATGTTTAAACATGTTCATATGAGGAATGAATTAGATATAATAAGTGACGGGTGGAGCCCGATATAGCTCCTCGATGCATCAGTAGGTCTCATGAGAAAAACTAGTGTCTTGGAACGAGGCCTTGACAACATATTATTTGATAGTCTGACATTATACATTCCATCATTATGAAAGTGGTTAGTGATATTTCATGTGATTATTTGACTAGTAGAATATCCATGTGAATAAATAAATGGCATTATTTCATTTTATTTTTGCCATATTATGCTGAAGTTCAAGTTTAAAAGGCTTTTGTTTTAGTTATACATTGCCTTAAATGTTTATGCTTATTTATGAAAGTTTCCGATGTATTGCTTACCCTTACTGAGCATTTGAGCTCACCCCTTTCTATGTTTTATTTTTCCCAGGATTCCAAGAAGTGTATTATGATTGATATGAAGGGTTAAGCCAAGGGAATAATGGCATTTATAAAGGATTATTTATGTTGCTTTGTATGTCTTAAAGTGTAATGTAACATTCATGTATGTAATCTATTTTCCAAGACTGCTAAACTGATCGGTCCTTTGGGATATGATTCCTTGTAATCATGCCAATGTATTAAAATAATGCACCGGCTTTGGGTAACTGGGGTCGAGGCATTACAGTTGGTTTCAGAGGAATTTTAGAAATAACCTTTGAAGCTAGATTTAGATAAACTATGATTAGAGCACATAAACCTAAGATAGACTTTGAGGATTAGTATAGAAGGACTTCATAGAATTTTTTTAATATAGATATTTTGTGAGTTTTCCATGGAAATACATACCTTTATGGATACGAGCAGGTAGAGGCAGCTTTGGCACAGATGTACCTGGGGGTTAAACCCGAAAACACCACTTTGATCTAGACTTAAATGGGAACTGGTGCACGAAAACAGGCCTTGCTGCACTCTTGGTTACGACACTCCTGGGGGATATGCTTAGGATAATTCTCATTTTCTTTAAAAACCATTATGAATGGTTTATGAGTATATACTTACTCAAAGAAATCATTTTTATGATTATGGAATATATCTATAAACTGTTCAATTTACGTTAGGTATTCTACAAGTTTGGAATTATTCATTGCAATTCATAAACTGACCTAGTTTATGCTATTGTATAGAAATAGCTCCCCATAGAAGGAATGTGAACTCCAACAATATGTATGATACAAAGTGTAAGAAGGATCATATCTTTCATGGTATTAATCCATCATTTAGAAGGAAAATAGTCTCCCATGCATTCTCAACATATGAAGAAATAGTATCATGTGTTAATAAGATAAGTAAAGAATTTTCCTAGTCCTATGGATTTGAAGGGAAGCAAGAGAATAAATGGATGGAAGAGAGAAGGATGGATAAAGGGAAGAGGGAAAAGAAGAATTTTTCCATATGTGATAACTGTGGAAAGAATCACCCTAGAACATGCCTGAAAGGAATGTGAGTTTGTTATAAGTGTGGAGAAAAAGGACACCATGTATGTGACTGCAAGGAAAAAAAAGGTTTCAAATGTACAATGCTTCATCTGCAATGAGTTGGGACACTATGCGAACCAATGTACAAATCATCATAGTATGCCCCAAATGAAGCTATAGGATAATAATAAAGTTATGATACTACCACAGATGAAAAGGAATGATTAGAGTTTTTAATAGAGAATTATGTCATTTGAGTATTGTATCAACAATGTACTGGTTATAATAATTATGGAGTATATAAGGATTGTACTGCAGTACTATTTCATTAAGGACTTGAGATTGTGTGGAACAAAGAAAAGTGACTCAATAGCAGGTTAAATTTTTGGAAAATATATGGTTGAGAGAAAGATAAACCATAATATGGTTATGATACCAAGGTAGTGATTTTGGAATAATACATGATTGATTTGGATAAATTATATTGGATATTCTTGACTACCTTGAAACTGATTAATGATTTGTATATTCAATCATTGTTGGAGTTTGCAACATTTTTGGATAGAAGGAGTATATCCAGTATTCTATAAAAAATAAGGGAGCATGAATGTAATCAATAAGGTTTTATAGTATTTCAGGATGTTGTAGTGTTTTAAAAGAATACATGATGAAGGTGTTCACATGCTATTACATGGAAAAAAGGATCTTCATTGTGTTTACCTACCTTATACATTTTGGACTATGAGTTTGGATAGAAGTATTTTGGATAAGTCTAGTTTGAGATTATTTTTTGATTTCCATAAAAAGGACAACCTAGAGGTCGGGCGGCAACCTGTCGCGTCCGACAAGGCCGCGAGACTTGAACCCACAACCGAAGGGCGACACGGGTGTATCACCAACCACTAACCCATGTGATGTCCTGAATTGAATAATGTATCTTATTTTAATGGTTCTGCTAGATGAATTATAAATTCATTTTTTTGAACCCTATATGAATAGGATAAATAGAATATTATTTTTAAGTTATATTATCTTTTAGAGTGAAAGAAGAGTTTGTGGTAGGTATTATTTGAAAGATGAAACTCTACTTATCAAGTATATATATATATATATTTTCCCTCTTATTAAGACTAAATTTTATTAACCCAATTTCTGATGTGGGTTTTCCCACAAAGGTATTTTCTATTTTCAACCTTTTATTTTCGAAGAACAATTTCAAATTATGAGGATGCAATTTATTTAAGGATGGGAGAATGTAACACCCCAAGATTTCATAGTACGTTATTTTTTCAATGTAATGCAATAACTTGCACTACACGCAACACTGAGTTCAAGCGCATCACGACTTACCAAAATAGCCGTTCAAAAGCAGTTATGAATAGTATTAACTGAATTTTGAACATTATATAATCCTTATAATTTTAGAATCCATATTATGAGTTTCTTAGACATAATTTAAGAACAAATTCATTTTTTTTCCGATAAAAGAATTATTTTTCAAATAATCCAATTTTACCACCTTTTAATGGCGAACCCTTTTTAAATCCAATATTTGAAACTTTTATATATTCAATTTGAAAAAATAAACTTCTTCTTTAGAATTGGGACATAAGAATTTATTTTCAATAAATTTTGGTGTTTTTCTGAAAAATTTCATATTTGGGTGAATAGTGAAAAATACTATAATTTAACTAAAAACAACTTTTTTAATAAAAATAATTTATAGTGTTGAATTATACATTTTAATGTTTTGTAAGTATAATTAGATTATATTTTTACCCTTTAATCCAATTTTGGTCATTTTAATTAATTTCACATTGAAATTATACATAAACAAGTGTCAATCTTTTGATAGTTATTGTTTCATAAAAACACGCTATTTATTTTGACAACGAGAATTAATTTTAAATTAATTAATGAAAATTATATGTTTTTAATTTGGTAAAATAGAAATCATTTTTGGATTCAAAATATCAAAATTATCTTAGGGTGATTTTTTGGTATTTTTTTGAAAACATTCAATTTTTTATGAATAGTGAAAAACACTGAGTTATTGGTTAAAACCGACTTTTTATTTATTTAATTAATTATTTTATTTAAATTTATTTTAGGTCAAAATAGATACATAATACCTATATAAGTAAAATTTAATTCATTATATTCAGTTTATAATAATTTTAGATATATAAAAATTTTATTGAACTTTTCACCGTCTTTTACCCATCTCCTAGGAGAATTTGCAACTCCTAGGAGAATTTGCAAATTCACATAAAACATAATTTTACCACTTCTGTAAGTGGAATTTAGAAAATATGAGAAAAACGGTTAATATAAAGGACTAAAATGTGGTTCAATAAGCTAAAAATTATTTTTGGTGAATAGTAACTTTTTACTTTTATTTACCACGGTAAAAAGTAAATATGGTAATTAAGGGTAAAAATGATTTTAATATTACCCCAACACATGTCCTAATTCTACTGGACAAGTTTATCTCGACCAAAAACAACCTTAGGAATAAAATATTATCATTTAGGTCCACTTTGATTAGATTAGGACATTTATTATTATTTAATTCAAAGAAGATTTAAAAGAGTTAAAATCAAAGTTTAATAACTAAAACATTTTTAATATAGAGTTATACATAAGATAAATTCAACTATAAATATTAATTAGAAAGATAAAACTATTTCCTACATAATGGTATTTTATTTATAATTTTTATAGATTAAATAATTAAACTTATTAATGACATAATAATGATACAGTAATTACCTTATTAATGAAAGAATCAAATAAATGGTATTATAAATATTAAAATAAATATAATTTCAAAGTTTTTATGACATCCAAGAATTTTATAAGTGAATATGAAATGTTAGTATTGATTAAATGTATTTTATTTGAATTAATCATTCTATTATTATTTTAACAAAAAACAAATACAAAATAGTGTCAAAATTGACATAAAATAGTTTTTAAAACAAATATTATATTATTAATTGATATAATGGTCCTAAAAATATAAGGCTAGGACAAAAGACTTATATAATAATATATATGACATTAATTAACCAATTGGGGTTCGATTGGTAGTATATAAGAAGTTTATTAACCATATATTGTAAGAATACAACAGGACACAGTAAAAGTTAAATTATTTAACTTAGAGTTAAATCTAAATGATAAGGTTAAAATGGTAACATAGACTTGTCTAAAACCTATTGGTTGAGTGGTTTTCGACCCATAACCACCTTATCCATTAAATAATACATTTTGGAGTCATTATAAACTGAATATTAATTTATTATAAAATAATATTTTAAGTTTTTCCTAAGGTGCCCCTTACCCCTCTTATAAAAGGGCACTCCCCTTCACTCTAATTCACACCTTCTAAGCCATTTGGCTCAGAAAAACCCTTCCCAAATACTCTCTAAACTATCCTAAATTTATCCTAGAGGCCCTCATTTATTCATAAAGCCAACTTAATGATCTATTTTGATCAAATTAAAAGTAAGAACCCGAAGAAGAGGTAATAATTTCACCACCATATTTCAAGTTCTTTTCTTCTTACACTTCTTATTTCTTTGTTATTTTCATTATAAAATAATAACTCCACTATTGTCTATATACTGTGATGTTATTATAAATATTTCATAACTTTATTCATTATTCTATCCATCTTATGAATGATAATGTCACCATGCATGCGTACGTACGACTTACCATCTCCACGCCATGGTGTAATTTGTTATTCAACACTATGTTATTTATATGGATATAATGATGAGTAATATTTATATAAATAATGAAAATAAAATTACAATGTCTCTGTAAAATTAATATACCATCCAATTCCACACCTTTAAGGAAATGATATTGTCGCTCATGCATACGTACAGATTACCGTCTCCACGACACGATGAGATTTATTTCCATGTTCATCATTCATTGACAATTATAAAAATATATATATTACTAATAAGTTTGTAATATATGAAATAATAATTATAATGGATATATATATATATGTACTTACATATACCTTATTCACTTAGTTCCGTTCAACACGATATGAAAATGGAAACATCGTTTATGCGTACGTACGGACTACCGTCTCCATAAATGGTGTTTTTCATTTCATATATATGTATATTATACATAATTATATTCTAAATATATATGATATATAAATAATGTTTTATATTCTGGAAGTATTTAAATCTTGTTCTAAGTGATACAATCAAGAGTAGAAAGTTAAAACACGTACAATAAAGAAAGCGATTATTACACGAAATGTTAATTTAACATGGAAATTATTATTAAATGGGTAGTATAAAGTCATAAATGAATCATATATGATATCATAAATATTAATATGGTTCTGGTATAATTTAATAACATACTATGATCTTCATACAAGAGGTTAAATGTACCCTCGACTAAAGGAAAGTGCAAGGTAAGGGGTTTTCATCTCACTCCTTATTCCCGTGAGATTCGTACCATATTGCCACTATTACCCTTTGTGTGGTGTATGTACTACCCATAATTGTATTCTTTGTGTAATAAACTTTAATTTATGTGTATTTACATATTCATTTTATGATACCTCTTTCATGGGGTGTATGTTTCATAAGTTACCAAATTGTAAGGGTTAATTTCACAATCTCTTTATTATTTGAGATTGTTTTTACGTAAGTATCTACTGGGACATATTTACTATCCATGTCCATTTTTCATAAAATAGTTTTCAAAGGTATTATTTTAAGGTAATTTTACTAAAACACCATTTTAAATGTTTTAAAGATTTATTCTTATAAACCATTCTCATTAATGTCCATGTTTTCAAAATGGTTTTAAGGATTTATTTAAATGGGCATGAATGTTTTAAAATTTTAATTACTTTAAAAAGTTTCAAATTGGTATGAGACACTTTGATTTGTCTTTAAATGTCTTCCTTTCTAAATTGTGTGACTTTTAAATGTTTTCATGAAAAAGGGGTATTTCTCTCAAAGAGTTTTAAAAATCATTTTCATCTATGTGAAAATAATTTAATGGATTTTAAACATGTTTTGAAGTTGATTTATCGTGATACAAATCTTCCATAATGTATTGATAGTTTTGTGATATGTATGACTATGGATGTGTTATTTTTATACCATTCATGGTTTATAGAGAAAATATTAACATTTCGTATGCTAGTTTTTATATGAATGTTTTTGTTATGTTTAAACCTGTTCATATGAGGAATGAATTGGACTTAATAAGTGATGGGTAGAGCCTGATATAGCTCCTCTATGCATCGGTAGGTCTCATGAGACAAACTAGTGTCTTGGCATGAGGCCTTGACAAAATCTTATTTGTAGTATTGGCACAAGGCCTTGGCTACGTGGTTATGATAGTCTGGCATTATGCATTCCATCATTATGAAAGTGGTTAGTGATATTGCATGTGATTATTCGACTAGTAGAATATCCATGTGAATAAGTAAATGGAATTATTTCATTTTATTTTTTCCATATTATGCTGAAGTTCAAGTTTAAAAGGATTTTGTTTTAGCTATACATTTCCTTAAATGTTTATGCTTATTTATGAAAGTTTCCACTATATTGCTTGCCCTTACTGAGTGTTTGAGCTCACCCCTTTCTATGTTTTATTTTTCCTAGGATTCCAAGAAGTGTATTGTGATTGATATGCAGGGTTAAGCCAAGGGAATAATGGCATTCATAAAGGATTATTTATGTTGTTTTGTATGTCTTAAAGTGTAATGTTACATTCATGTATGTAATCTATTTTCCAAGACTGCTAAACTGATAAGTCCTTTGGGACTTGATTCCTTGTAATCATGCCAATGTATTAAAATAATGCACCAGCTCTAGGTAACTGGGGTTGGGGCGTTACACAATTCCAGATCATGGGTCAGTTTATTCTAGTAATGGATCATTAATTAGAGAGAGTAATTTGATATCACTTTGTTATCATGCTTGGATACACAACTGAATCCCTTTTTAGATGCATCATGATACTAAAAAAGTCTTCCTAACACTACTACAAAACCGGGTTTCCACAGCACCACCCTTTATCAGCATTAAAAAAAAGTGCTGATAAGGGGGGGGGGGGCTTTATCAGCGCTAAAACAAAAGCGCTGATAATGGGGCACTTTTAACAGTGCTAAAAAAGCACTGTTAAAAGTGACCCTTTATCAGCGCTTTTTCTAGCGATGATAAATCCCCCCTTTATCCGCGCTTTTTTAGCACTCATAAAGGCCCCCTTTATTAGCGTTTTTTTAGTAGCGCTGATAAAGGGGGGATTTATCAGTGCTTTTTCCTATCATTGATAAATTTTATGTTTCAAAAAAAAATTCCATGAAAAATATATATTATTATATGAGTATATTTATATTGATATAAATATAATATATATTTTTTAAATATGTTTTAGTTAAGTATAAATAGACTATTAAATTTAATATATAATAAATTTAGTGAAAATAGCATTAAAATATTTTAAAAAATATTATTAATTATTAATTTTATAATTACCATTGATTAATAATCATTTAATAACAATTGGAAGACACAAAAAATCAAAAAATAATAATAAAAGATCTAAAATAAGTTGAAAATGTAACTCAAACTTCAAACGACCATAACTTTTGATCTGGGTGTCTGTTTGAGCTATAAAAAATATCAAATCGAAGCTTGCGATGATCTCTACATGATAATAACCTAAGGAAACCTTTTGTCACATTTTTAGAGGCCAATAAAGGCCCATAAGACATCCAAAACTGAGTTTTTAGTGAGGATACTCCGATTTATTAATATTCAAATAGGTATAACTTCTGATCCGGATGTCCGTTAGGCCTGTACCACATATCATATCAAATATTGTTTTATTTTATTCAATTTTACTAGTTTTGGAGTTGAAAAGAGCTTCTGGATTAGAAGTTATGGTCGTGTTAACATTTTATGGATTTTCAAATACACACATATATATGTATTTATTCATAAATATATATATGTGTGAGTGTGTGTGTGTGTCTGTGTGTGTGTGTGTTTTATATATGTATGTTTGTATTTATTTATTTATTTATAAACACACATAAAAAAATATTTTATAAATGTATTTAAAACTAATCTTATAAATATATATCAATATACAAATAAATACACGGATAAAAAATTATAACTAAAAATATATATATAAATAAATATAAATATATATTAATATATGAATGAATATATATATATACTAATATGCGAATAAATATATATGTATTAATATAACTAAATATATTTATATTAATATGAATCTATATTAGTATACGAATAAATACAACTATATATATATTTATAAATAAATAGATATATAATTAAATAGAGAAAAAAACGAAATGACTTAATGGTAAAGGTGCAGGCGCGTAAGGGCGGGGTCACGAGTTTGAGTTCGGGTTGAATCAAGGAGGTGCCTGCATGTGGGGGATGCGCGGGAAGGGCAACATGGGAGAGTGTTAGGTTGGGGGTCTGCCTAGCACTGATAAAGGGGGGGGGGGGTGTCTAGTGATGTTAAAAGCCCCCCCCCCCCACATTATATAATTCTTTTATTTTTTTTATTTTTTTTGAATTTTATCAGCGCTTTTTTTAGCGCTGATAAAAGGGACCCCCCTTTATCTTCACCTCTATTAACAACACTTTTTTTAGCACTGTTAATGCACTTTTCTAGCACTGATAAAAGCTATATTTGCAGTAGTGTAACTGATGGGTAATTTGTGAAAAGTGTATTAATTATCCCTTTAATAACTATTTAATGATATTTTTACATTTATCAATCCATATAAAATCCACTCCCTTCTAATTTAGCCTGTTTTTTTAGGATTTAAAATCATGATAAATTCCTCATAAATCAGTGATAGTACCAAAAAATCTAAGAAAAATGTGGATCTTTATCATAGATGTTCTAATACATCCTTCAATTTCATCTATTATTGAATGATCCATAGATATACCTTGGTTGGTGATAACATTCCTAATAATGTTACTTTCTCCATCCTAATATCACATTCACTATACTTCTCATATAACTTTTCATTTTAAGGTCTTTAATACAATAGTCAAATTCCTCTAATGTTTCTTCTTTATTTTAGATTGGATAATAAAATCATCTATAAAGGTTACAATAATTTTTTTAAGGAAATCCCAATAGACACTGTTTATTAAGTTTAATAGTATAGATGGAGTATTTGTGAGTCCAAATGGTATGACTATGAATATGTAGTTCCCGTACATTATATGAAAATTGGTCTTCAGGATATCCTACTTCTTCACATTTTCTTGAAATTATCGTAAATGAAGATATACCATATAGAAGTACCAGAATCAATATACCTGAGCAAACAATTCATCAATCCATGGTAGAAGATATTTTTTCTTTATCATGATATTTTTGAGATAGTGAAAATAAATACAGAGGCTCATTAACCCATCCCACTTCTTGATTAAATGTATTGGTGCTACCCAATGTAAAGTTATAGGGCATATAAACACTTTATCCAAATTCTCATATAGTTGATTCTTCTTCTCTTCATTTTCAATAATGTCTACTCTATATGGATTAATGGATATTGTAAAATCTCTAAGTATAAGATTTATTGATAACCCAACCACATGGATGGGAAGAAGACTAGATAAATATTTAGGAAACTCATCAACATATTCCTACAAAATGGAAACATCCTCAAGGATGCAATTTTCATTAGTCTTAATTATTAAAGAAAAATATTATTTCTCATTAGGAAATAATATCCATGCCTTAGATGATGATTCCATAAGAGATTCAACCTCCTCCTTACACTTATATAGAATTATAGGTTGATTTTTGACACATTGGGTGTTTTCATTCTCTTGGAAATTTTTATTTTCAATATAAATCTAAAGAAAATCCATAACTAGAATAACATTGAATTACACTAATGGGAGTTTCAAAATGTTCTCTAGGATATTAATATTTTTTAAATGTGGATGTGTTATATTATTGGTATAAAAATATTCACCCATTAGTCATTTTCACCAATATCATAACTTATATTTTATTAATGTGGAATTTTAATGGATATAATAAACTTTTTTGATATAAATAAATGAATAGAAACAAAATCAAATAGTACATTCACTATCCTTGAATTAATATCTAATGTACCTTTTTTTTTCAAGATACACCTTAGTATTTATGATGGAATAAGATTACCATTTTTCTTGAGACCATAGAGGTTGTTGACATTGATTATCATCGAAATCCATTGGTTTTCTGTAGTGATTGACATAGTGGAAATGTTCCTTATAGTTTAAACATTGGACAATAGTGTAAGGGTTGACTAGATAATTTATTTAATCTATATAATTTTTGGGTTTCTCCCACCAAAATTCCATAGCTGGGTTCCTTTTATTCCCACACTAAAATAATTTCCATGTCACCTTCTAGAAATTTTTGGGATAATTCTCCCCACACTTTTGGCTAGTGGGTTATCAAATTTTTTTCAACTATGATATTTCTCTATATCTCTCCTAGAATTAAAATATATTATCCCCTTCCTATCTCTTGTCCCATAAAAAACTTGAGATTAACTGATCTCCATTTTCACATTGAGGTAACTTCAAAAATTTTCCTACTAGATATCAAAGTATAAAATTTTAAAAACATTTATTATATTTTCATTTATCCCACTAATGATGTGGATAACTTACTTTCGATTTCAATGAAAAAACTAAAGGTGTATCATTAAATTTTTATGAAGTTCAAATAATAATCCCCAATGGATTTATAATCCTTTTTCTCTAGGAAAATGAAATCCATCTATATTTTATATTAGAGAGTTCAAGGAAAATAATTATCAAAAATAATTTTCTGAAATTATTTTGATCCCATCCATTTGATCCCATCCTCAGGTTTCTTATTTTTGATCAATGTAAAATATTTATCATCTTATCCATCTATATGATAAATATACAACATGAAATTCTATTTCTTAGAGTATTTAATTATAGATAATATATTTTCAATGGAGTTGATCTATTGTTTAGGTATTAATGGATTAGAAGTTCCATTGAAATATGGTGGACTTTATCATGTAAAAATATAAATTGTAACTTGATAATTCTTAGGGATATATGAGTGATCACCATGATTTAGGATTTCGTTTTTCAAAAAACGATTTAATTTAGAATGTATTATCATGATGTTCTGGATTCCTACCCCATTTGGTTGGGAATATTATTAGTGTGGTCACCACATTTTCCATCACATTAGTTATTGACCCAATTTCTCATATTTCCATCCATTGACAATAATAAAAGAAAATTTCAAAATGATAATTTTTATAATATTAAGAAAATAAAATAGAAAATTTGAATATTGAAGGTATTAATCATAAATAACATATATTACTTAACCTATTAACATATATATAATAATCTAAGTAATCTATGGTATATTAATAATATCTATTATAGAATTTTTCCTTCATAATGGTTCTTTATGAGCTTGTGAGTTTACCAAATAATATAAATAGGGAGTATAAAATGAGGTATGTATAAAGGCCACTCAATCATACACTAGGTGAAAATATAGTTAACACCCTATGTGCACTTTTTAGGTTTATTACCCTTAGGTACAATTGTTCTAGATCCACATGTACTTGTAGTATCTAGAAATGGATTCTGTTTCTTAGAAACCAATCACTCTATAATTTTCAAAAATTTAGTGGTGTTTTCTTATTTTTGGACTTATCCCTATTTATTTTACTAGGGGTTTCTAATCCTAATCCCTAAAAATAATTATACATTTCATCTGATACCAACTATGAAAACCAATAATTTTTTACACATTATTTCAAGAAATATTATATAAAGGTACACCTAATACAACCATAGATGATTGATATGTATAATATTTTTTAGTAATTAGGCACATAGAAAAATAACATGAAATTGGGATATAATGAATTTTTTGTAAATTCTATAAAATTTTCTTAAAATTCCAATGCTCTTTTAAACCGGTACAAGATAACCTGAGGTTGTATATAAGAAGGGGGATTTGTAAATCCTAGTAATGGAATAATAAAAGAATAACATGATGAATTTATGACATGTTATTTAAGAGGTATATTGGGGTGAAATAAACTGAGTGATAATGATAAACATTAACATAAAATTATTATATAAGATGATGACATCAATGAGACATAATAATGGGATTACCTCCCATTCCCCATACATGGGATATGATGAGATAAAAACATCACCCAATGCATTAGAGGCATATAAAATTTCATTCCCAGCTATTACATTCATACCATGTACATGTATTTATGTGACACATAGATCATATAATATTATAATGCATTCAATAACTTTTAATACCTTGATTAAGAGTGTGGGTTATATATATATATAATCACATGATAATTTCATAAACATAACAGGTGAACATAAAAATTAATTGAAGGTTTTAATGAGTGTGAAATGTGGTCTTTAATTACATATAAATATCCAAGAAAATAAAAGAGATGTTTAAAAACATGTTCAAATATGAACGATTGAAAAGAATAAGGCATAATACAAAGAATGTTCTTGAATAAAGAGGAGGAGGAGATAATACCTTATTTCGGCATAATAAAGTATTATATAAAGGTTATAAAGAGAGGCTGATAAATGATATATTAGTAATATAACATCAATGATATGGTAAATGGATATGTAAAAAAAATTACAACATAAAAATAAGAAATCAAAAGGATTAGTGAAAAGGAAGTACTTGAATAAAAATGAAGAGGAGAGAAACCATTACTTGAGAGGGCAAACATAAAAGATTGGGTAGAGATTCTCAAGATATTTGGAACACCTTCATAGGGATTTAGAGAGATATTGGGATATGAAATTTATGAATAATGGGTTTTGAGTGATGATGAGTTGGATTTTGTATAATATTCTTGGACCCTCACTCTCAGATCTAGTGCTAAAATCTCAAACATTACATTTTTGTCTTTGATATTGATAAATGAAACCATTTTTTGTTATCCATTCATTAAAACAAAAAATAGAAATATTGTATCACTTACATACCCAAATAACTTTTTGGTTTAATGTTTTAGTAAATTTTTATAGGTACTTACATAAGAAATACCCACGTCTTCAAGTGAGTGTTCCTCAAGTATTTTCTTATTTCAAATTAAGTCATCATCATCATCCATATGAAACCTATCTAGAAATAACTCATTTAACATTATTCTTCATAAACCAGGGAAAAGGAAACATAATAATGTGGATATCAAATATTCATTAAGGGTAATCATAAGAGTTAAAAACTAAATTTCATATATGAGTGTATGAAAATAATAAGTGTAGGATGACATAATAAAAGTGAATGATCATAACATATGAGAAGTCATACCCATCAAGAATAGATCAATAATCATGTGTCATGTAAAAATATTTAACAATGGTGAGTGTCTTGAGAATAAATAATCAGGATCCATGTGATGTCAATATTTTCCAAAGGAAACATTTAAATCCCATAAAAAGCATAATGAAATCATATTTTTATATTTGAACATAATCTTAAAAACCCATTCCACACCTATGTTAGAAATAATAGAAGCCCATTTATATCCATATGAGAAACACTCAGATAACTCTATCCTCCTTTCCCTTAATGATAAGGTACATTACCAAATTACTTCATGTATTATCTGTGTTCACCCATTGTATAATCTATATTGGGCTCATGAAACTATATATTGGTTTACCCTTCATAAAATCTATATCAAGCTCACCTGATGTTATCTGGGTGCACCCATAATATAAGAAATATCAGGGTCACCTGTGAGCTATATTGGGGATCGAAACTTTGTATAAGATGTATTGGGATCACCCATTCATCATAAAAAATGTCTAAGTACCATTAATGAATAAAAAACATATAATATTTTACATTTCAATCAAAATAAAAATTAACTCACTTTCATAGAGAAATTAACCCATTTAATATAAATGAGTTCCATGAAAATCTTATAATCTATCTAAAGAAAGAATAATGATGGTATTAATAAAACATATCCCCAGTGAAGTATAAGTAACATAAAGTGTTATAAACATTAATGAATGGAAATAACATTAAAATATAATTAAAAAATTATTTCTTAAAATAAAATTTTCAATTTTAGTAACATCAAAGGATGTCATCTCAATTGGAAAGTGATTTTGAAAGATTATATGGAATATATATTGAGAAAATATCATTTCTATTTTAAAATCACATATTTATAATCTAAAAATTCCAAAAATATTAATGAAATCATTTTATTTGAAAATAAACTCTTAAACATAAAAAAGAATCTTTAAAATATTGAGTGGTCACGAAATAAAAAAATTCCATTCATGCCCAGTACATTAAAATAAAGTTTTCTTGCAATTTTTTGATAAAAGTCAAAAAGTTACTCATTTATAAAATGATAGGAATAATCCTTTTAAATAATTTTATAAAAATAAAATTATAGGGAAAAATTAATTTAAACAATTATATTAAATTTTTTATTGTTTTCTTGAAAACATAGATTTGGAAGAAAAATTATTTTTAAACTAGGAGAGAAATGTTGTCATATTTTATTACAAAGATATTCTCAATCACATTGAGTACTAGATAGAGGAAAATGGTAATATTATTTGAAAATTACATGAGTAAATAGTAGGGAATAATAGATATGTTTTCCAGAAAAATAATATCATATTATTTCCCCCAAATATACTTCAAAATAAACAATACTGGAAAGAAAGAAGATTGTATCGTAATACCTTTTCAACTTTGGTAACACCTCAATTTTAAGCCTCATGAAAGAATAAAATCATATGAACTTCAAATATCCTGGATATAATGATATTCATGATATAACATGTCAAAGTGGAAGTTGAGAGACCACATAAAATAATATATGTGCATAACATAAAATATGTCCCAAAGAAGAAAATATAATATGAGAAACCCTTATATTGAGCATAACACTCATGTGATAACTAATAAATAAATCAATAATTTGTATCAAATATTAATCCACATAAAAAAGTTAATATTCAATATAATATAATCCAAATAAATTACATACATAATATTAAAATATCAAAGAAAATAAGAATTAATATAACCCAAAGAAAATAAATGGATTTATTAAACTAATTTCCAATTGGTAATATTCATGTCAAATCCACATAGATGAAATAATTTAAATTGAAACTTAAAATACAATTATGTGTGAGTTATTTATGATATTACATATAAAATGGGTGGTATATACACAATATAAAATATTATATCAATTATTTGATTCCTTAAGAACCTTTTCAATGTTTAATAACAAATAATTAAATATTTTTTTAATTTTATATTTAAATACTTAATCAGTTAGTTCCACTTGGGGTGTTGTTGAGGATGTTTGGTTCATTCTTTCAAAATAGATTCTATGTGTTGACTATGGTCAAAGGGGTTGTTATTCCATATTCCATAGAATAATTATAATGACATAAATATAATTTTTATAAAAAATTTATAATTTTAATATTAATAATGAAATATGGTTATGGAAAATGAACTATGCTACACTCATGGATGTGGTTGTCCATACATATGAATGAGTAATATTTTCATTTTTCAATGATAAATATGGAAATAAGGTAATTATTATTTTATCATTAAATAATGGAAGTAATATCATAAAAAACATATTATTGAATTAAATATATTTATTTATATCATCTATGTGATTTAGTGAGGAGAAAATAATCACATTTCTTCATGGAGAGAATAGTCCACACATATGAATGAAAAACATTATCCTTTCTCAATGAGTGGAAAGCTAAAATTTAAAAGTAAATGATATATATTATAAATTAATAATGATAAATATTTCATTAATATCATTATAATTTCATATATATCACATATATTCATTAAATTTACCCTTACTACCTTCTATGAAGAGCATTAGTGAAAAAAAATCACATCACTTCGTGTGGCAATAGTCTGTCATAGACACAGGTGACATTTTCATATTCCCCATGGAATTATAAGAAGGTATATGAGATATTATAATTAAATAATGATAATTTTGTTACAAATATAATTTATATAGTTAAAATATATAATTATAACAATACACGAGTGGTGATGATAAGAAACAAATCACATTGGTCTGCAAAGCGGTAATCCACCCTACATACGAATGATGGTTTCATTTTCCATTTAATAGAAGAGGAGAGATATTTTTATTATTACATTAAAATAAATAAAATTAAATATACATTATATAATTGAGTTATTATATCATAATAATTTAATTATATTTGAAGGAGGTGTAAGATAAAATAAAATAAAATTACTCTGTTAAACACCATACCCCTTATTCGGAAAAGATCCTTACGTTAGAACCAAAAAACCTTAATAGGATGGATTTATGATAAAAAAATGGGAAATATATTATGTTTAGGGAATTGGAGAAGTTATTTTGGAAATTATTTTTTGATACATATGGAATTTAAGGTTTTTTGAGTAGAGTAGAGGGGGTGGAATTTTATAAGTGAGGAGACGGGCACACTTGTACTTTTTTAAAAGAAAAATGTTTACCCATGTTATCACATTCCATATGGATCTAAAATAAACATTTATCTTGAATTAGACATGATAAGGTCATAATATGGGCAAAAAATATATTTTATAATTAAATCAATGTCATTATAACCCTTATATTTTTAGATTAACTCCTCGGTAAATCTGTTTTTACATTATCTGTGATAATTTTTTTTTACTATTTTCACTATTAATTATGACCAAAAATTAAGATGAACTTATTAAATAATATACATTTTTATGATTCAAAATATTTAAGACATTTTAAAAAATTATTTTCATATAATTGGTATAATTTAATTCAAAATTAAACCCACAAACACGATGAAAAAGAAATTTTTCAAGAAGTGAATTTTCAAGCATATGATGATTTTCTATTAACTCTATTACTTGTAATAATAATTTTATTAAAATAAATTAATATTGATTGATATATAATATATAAATTTAATTTAAATAATTCCCCATTAAGGTTTTTTATAATTAATTAAAATGTGAAATCATTATGAACATTAAAAAAGTTTTCAAAAAAATATTGTTTTAAGCCAAAAAATAAAAATATACAAAAATAAAATTTAAATATGACAAAAATGTAATTAATTGGTTTAAATATAAATAATTAATAATTATGATACATTTAATCATATTCTAAAAATATTGGTACTTTTATATTATCTATTTTATTGAAATTAAATGACATTTTAACATAAATCGATATTTTCCACTATTCACTGAAAAATAAATATTTTTTAAGAAATCACAATGTTTCACCCTAGTATAATTTATATATTACGCTTTAAAAAATTTAGTTCATTTTATCAATTAAATTTTCTATAATATTTATAAATTAATTAAAACATCTGATCATAAAAATTAATAAAAATCATTTTTGAAGAAAACCTATTTTTGATGAATAAACTTACTTTAAGCAAAAATGACTTATTAATTACTAAATATTTATCAATAAATTAATATTTATTTTGAAATTTATATATTTCCTAAAATATTTAATACTAGTGATACCCACTAATTTAAGGTCTTTGTTATGATGATCATATATTTTATGGGTCATTTATGCTCGATGTTTCATGTCAAATACGTTATTGAGCATAATGTTTCTATTTTAAAATATTAGGGTGTTAAATCGTCCACCTATTTGATAAATTTAATCCTTTAAAATTTTACATGATCTCCGTAATTAATGGTTTTAAATATTAATTTTTTATTGAAATCCCACATAGTATCAAGGGTTAATAAAACATCCACTTAAAAAGAGAGAGGGGGGAAGTATGATGGTCAATACATAACTAGGTTTCTAAGTATTAAATGTTTTTTGGTAAGTGGATATTTATACACTTATGAAGAATAATAATTCAAAAATAAATATATGTATTGATATATATCATTTATAGCACAAAATAGGATGATCATGTGAATATCAAAAACCACAAATCCATAAACCAAATAGGTGTGGAAAATACCATAATTTTATAAAAATGAACGTATTAGTATAAAATTTTAATTTTAGAGATCCTTTTCCGGGAGTTAAAGAAATTAATTTAACATATTGACAATGAAAAATGGAAAAATAATTAATTGAGAAGTATAATTTCATCCATTGATCCATTTCCACCATAGTGTCATCTTTTTCTTCATTCAATGAGTATTCAAAATGGATTTTTATGTCCAAATCACAAAAATCAACATATAACAAATTACATAACTATAAAATGGATAATAAATATATTTTACATATCTTTAAAAATTGACAAAAACTAAAATTGTTAGAACAAGGTATGATAATTCCAAAACCAAATAAACCTTCATATGATGAAATAATACATTAGTCTCTAAAATTCAATAGTAATACCCAAAGGTCAACTAAATCATTCCATAAATAAATAAAACTATATCCCCAATAAACCCAATTAGCTCAAAATTTAATAGTGTTTTAACCTCATAGGGAAACCCATACCTTTTATCTTATATTAAAAAAATATAGTGATCTTATTCTTAAATAACATTTATCATTTAGTCACTAGATCACTTTTCAATCCCATGGTTATATATATAATAAAACCCACATTACCATAATTAACTCAATATCCAATATCATATAAAACCTAAAGTTTATCAATTCCTTAAAACATATATCCACAAGAAAATTCATACTTCATATTAAAAAAATATTTACATACACTTCATCCTAATAAAACTTCTCCTAAAATTTCTTTAATCGCGTTAAAATATCATCACCTAAATCCTAAAAATAGGTGTCTAAGACTTTGAAATTATGATCAACCTTAATATCATAAACTCAAGACTATATCCATATTTGTTAATAAAAACTCTCATGTAAATATGATAATCTCTAAATTTATCTAAACCATTCACTAATACTAACTATAATTTCCTTAGACCCGCACTCCTTGATTCAATGCTACAATTATAAACATTACATTTATGGATTTGATATTGATAAATGTGATCCAATTTTTTCCATTTAAACCTTACAACATCAAAAGGAGATATTGTATCACTTTCATATCAAATTAACTTTTAGGTTTAATGTTTTACATATTTAAGAAAAAATCTGACATAAATAATAACCATGTGTTCATGTGATTGTTTCTCCTAGATTTTTATATTTTAAATTAAGTCATCATCATATTCATATGAACCCCTTAAAGACATAATTCATTTTATTTCATTTTTGATAACCTGGGAAAAGTAAACATAATAAGGATGATCTAAAATTCTAAATAAGTGAAAATATAATAATTAAAAATTGAATATAATCAATGAGAATAATAAGAGAACCAATGTATGATGACTTAATTAATATTCATGAGTATAATATAAGATAATTAAAACCTATCAAACCTAGATCAATAATAATGTGGAATGGTTTAAAGATTTAACAAAGGAAATAGTAATGAGAATCAATAATCATGATCCATGTGATGTCAATATTGATCAAAGGAAACATTTAAAATCATTATAAATCAAAAATAAATCATATTGGTATCTTGGAACATCATTTTTACAACCCATTTAAAACTTATGTTATAAATAAATAGAGCCCAATTATATCCATAAGATAAACACTTTAGTAATTCCCTCCTTCTCTCCTCTAAATACAAGGAACATTACCCAATGTATTGATTCTCTATTAGGGTACACCCATCATGTAAACAATATTAGGATCACCAGATGCTATTTGGGATCACCCACAATATAATATATATTGTCTTCAACCAATGATACATGGGAACACCCATTTTATAAGTTATATCAGGCTCACCAGTGATCTATAATTAATATCAAAAAATCATATTAGTTATATCAGGATAACCATTTGATCATCAATAATTCCAAGTACCATTCTTGAATAAAACATTTATAAGCCTTCACATTCTAATAACAACAATAATTAATGTTATTTTATAGAATTATTAACCTATGGAATGGCTATAGGTTTGATAAAAATCTCATAATCCATCTAATGAAAGAATAAGGATGGTATAAGTATAACATATACCAAGTAGAGTTTAAGTAAAATAAATGGTTTATGATGTTTATGGTTGAAAATACCATTAAAATATCATTAAAAAATTCTTGAGGAAAATAACCTTTTAACTTTTATTAGCATCAAAAGATGTCATATTAGATGAAAAATGATTTTGAATGAACACTTATAACATATCATGTGGAAAATATCCATCCCATTATGAAAAAACTTATTTAAAATCTAAAACATTTCCAAACATTAAAGAAATCATCTTCATCTATAACGACCTTTAAAAATTAAATTGAAATATTTAAAACATTGAGTGGTCATGATGGTGAAAAATTTTATTAATACAGAGAATAATAAAACAAATATTCCATTCAAAATTTTGTTAAGATTAAAATTTTTGTTAAAATTAAAAAATTTCCTCATTTAGAAAATGACATGAATATTCATTTTAATTTTTTTATAAATATCCAATTAAGGGTAAAAGAATTTAAAAAATTACATTATTATTTTTTGATTTTTTAGAAAAAATGGATTTGGTGGAAAAAGTATTTTCAACTAAAGAGAGAAATGAAGTCAGATTTTATTATTTTTTCTAAATTATTATTAGTAATAAAGAGTGAAAAATTGTACTATTAATTAAAAATTTCATGAATACCCAGATGATAGGAAAATATATATTTTAAATGAAAATTATTTCATATTATTTTCTCTCGAATAACCTTCAGTATAAGCAATCCTAAAAGGAAAGGAGATTGTATCATATATCCTTTTTCACTTTGGTAACTCCACAATTGTAGGCCTCATGAAAGAAAAAAATCAGATCAAATTTAAATATCATGAAAATAAGGATATTTTTTATATAACATAAGAAAGGGGAAGTAGATACACCTCATAAAAGATGATAGGTGTATAACCTAACATATGTATCAAAGAATTCAATTTGAGATGAGCATCCCTTACAATGATCATAACATTAAAGTGGTAATTAATCAATGAATTTATTATTTGTATCAAATGTAAATCCACATAAAAAAATTATAAATAAAACATAATATAATCAAAATTCATTACACACATAATCTTAGAATTTCAATAAAATTAATAAGTAATATAATCTAATGAAAAGAAATTGAGTTATGAAATTATTTACCACTTATTAACTTTCAAGTAAAATCCCCTTAGATGAAATAATTCAAATTGAAACATAAAATATCACGATTTATGATGTATTAATAATATTACTGGTAAAAGGTACATTATATACACCATAAAAAAATAAATTAGGTGCACAACATCAAAATATGCCTCAATAAAGGAAAATTGAGATGAATACACTTACCTCGAGTCTAGACGTTCCATGTATGTCAATAAAATCCTTTATAATAAAAAAATATCAATCATTTTATTCCATATTAAACTTCTCTAGGTTTAATAACATATACATAAATAATTGAATTTATTTAGTTTTAATACCATTTTTAAATACTTAATTATTTAAGTCTACATTAGGTGGTTTGGGGACGTTTGGTTCATTGTTACAAAACGACTTCGGTGTGTTGACCATAGACAAAGAGTTCATTATTCCATAATCTCTAGAAAAATAGTCATGGAATAATTATATTTTTTATACATAATTTATACATTAAAACCAATCATGAAAGATAGTTACATAAAATGAACTACATTACAATCATGGAGAAGGTAGGCCATACGCTACGTGTGAGTAACATTTCCATTTTTTAACAGTCATTATGGAAAGAAGGAATGTATTATTTTATATTTAAATAAATACAATCATATTGTAAAAAAATATTATTTTATTAAATATACATATTTCTATGATCAATGTGAAGTGGTTATGAGAAAAGAATCATATAACTCCATGGAGGCGATAGTCCACACATACATACAAATGATGCTATCATTTATTAGTGAATGTAAAGGTAGAATTAAATGATATACATTTTATTTTTATAATGATAAATATTTCATTAATATCGTAATTATGTAATATTCATGAAATATATTCATTAACGTTATACTTATTATCTTCAATGAAGAGCATTAGTGAAAAAGGATTCACATTGCTTTGTGTGGCGGTAGTCTATCATACACACAAACAATGTTATCATATCCCCCATGAAATATAAATTAAGAAGATATACATGATATTATAATTAAATAATTACAAATATATTAAAAATATCATATATATACCATAATTTAATCATTATAACAAGTAATGAAAGGTGATGGTAAAAAATAAATCACATCGATCCATGAGGTGGTAGTCTGGCATACCCATAAATGATGGTTACATTCCCATTGGATGGAATAGGAGGTGGATTTAGGTTATGAAATTAATTTAATAACATTTTAGTATGTGGTAGATAATGGTGATATTATATCTTCATAATTGAATAATATTTTAATAAGGTGGTAGAATAAATCAAATAAAAACACCCAGTTAAGCACAATACCTCTTATTCAGACAACCTTCTCATGTTAGCACCAAAAGCCTTAATATTATAAATTTATGATCAATATAGGGGATATAGGTCATGGTAAGGTATTTAATAAAGTTATTTGGGTAGTCATTGGATGAGATAAATTAATTTTAATGTGTGAAGTGTAGAGTATAGGGGGTGGCCTTTTATTTGTTAGGTGAGTGTCACACTTGTAATTTTTTAAAATAAAAATGTGTACCCATGTTTTTCAGTTTCCAAAAGGCTTCAAAAAAGAATATTCTTTAGGCTTAGAGATTTTATGGTAAAAAATGAACATAAAATATATTTTATAAAATTATTTAGATAATTTTAACTTTTAACTTTTTAGTTTAACCCCTGGTAAATTCTTTTTACCTTAAACATGGTAAAAGATTTTTACCACTTTAACTATTCATTATAAAAAGAAATTATGTTGTAATTATTAGATAATATAAATAATTCTTTTTAAAAGAATGTAATGCATTTCAACAAATTCAATTCATACAAATGGTATAATTTAATTTAATATTAAACCTGTACACGAGGTGAGAAAGTAATTTCCCACCGAAGGTCTTAGAATTTTATTTTTTTTGGATAATACCCCTTTTGAGGGTTGAGGGGGAACCCTTAGATGATTTGTAGTCCCATGTCACAAGGCCCATACATGACCTGAAGGCCTAGAGTAATAAGGCCCAATATATGAACTTGAAGTCCCAAAACCTGACTACACTTGAAACAAACCCTCCCCAACATCTTCATCTTTGAATGCACCAATCTCCCCAACTCACATGGATAATCAGCTAGCATTTCCCTGTACAGAACAGCACGATGCTTGGTACCGATGAAAATTATCATACTCTCTCATTCTTCTAATATGGTTATCTTTTCTATAGTGGTTACTAATCTCTATAAATCGTATTCTAGGTATGCCCCTGTTTGGTCTACCTAAACTACTTCTTGGTCCTTGTTTCCTGAAGGCCTTGATGGCCCAATGGCCTTGGTAGCCTGAAGGCCATGGAAGCCTGAAGGCTATGAGATCCATGGGCCCAAATTGGTGGCCCGAAGGCCCAAATTAGATGAATAGTTTCGACAACTATAGTACTTCTACAGTAACCCATATTTTCACCCCCAACGAGATTTGATCTTGGTTCTTTAGGATGATATACAAGATCCTCTACCACTCATGTACATGCCTGTTGGTGAGAAAGAAGTGTTTCGAGAAGTTTATTTTTCAAGCATAAGATAAATTTTTATTAACTATATGAATAGTAATAACCACTATATGAATATCAATTAATGATTATTTATATATAATATATAAATTTAATTTAAATAATTAGTCACTAGGGGTTGTTTTAATTAATTTAAATGGAGAAACATTATGCACTTCAAAATAATTTTTAGAAAAATACCGTCTTTTAACCCCAAAATAAACTTATACAAAAAATAATATAAAGATAATTTAAATGTTGTTAATTGGATTAAATATTTCAATATAATACTTATGTTACATGAGATCATATTAAAAACATAATTTCACTTTTAAATGACCTAATTTATTGAAATAAAATGACAATTTTACAAAAATTGATATTTTTAACTATTCACCGATAAATAACTATTTTCTAAAAAATCCCAAAATTCTACCCATAGATAAATTTTATATTAAAATATAAAAAATTTACATCATTTTATGAAATAAATTTTCTTAAATATTAAAAAATTAATTATATTATTTTCTCATAAAAAGAGATAAAAATCATTTTATAAGAAAACATATTTCTGATAAATAAAATTACTTTATGAAAAATTGATTAATTATTTACTATTAATTTAAAAATAAATTCATTTGATTGGGATATTTATATATGTATATTTCATGATGTAGTTAATACAATTCATATATGCCAATTTAACAGCTAGGTTATAATGATCATATATTTTGCGGGCCATTTAAACTTGATTGTGCTTGTAAAAAATGATTTCAAAAATTATGATACTATTTTAAAATATCTCGGTGTTATAGTTTGGCTGCACATATATATATATATATCAATATACATGAGACTTATTTATTAATTTCTGAACTTAAGCATTAGACTCTATGTAATAAAATAATCAAAATGAAAAACTATCCATTATTTTTCCTATATCTTCCACCAAGGTGGAGTGGTTTTCCATATTTTATAAGTCTAAAAATTAAAAATATTATAATAATTCCATTGGTAATATGGAAGTGAGTAATGTTCATAGGGAATTTATTTTAAAACATTAAAATACAATATAGGTTTTGGTGGATTCATTAAAGGATTATAAAATTAATGAAATAAGATAAAAAAATGTTTTAAAGGGTAAATATAATTTTGGTTATGGATAATATTTATAGTATTTATTAAATAAATTTTGGGATACTATGATGTCATAATAAAAACCATTTATTTATGATGTATTTAATTGTTTCCAGAAAATTGACTATCTCAAAAAAATTATTAAAAATTCACTATTGGCTAATTTTGACATGTTGAATTCAAAAAAGTATGTATTGTAATAATATAATTTATTAAATATTATAATTATAACTTTTAAATAAAAAAATATATTTACTAGAAAATACTTATTTTTACAATACTAATAAAATTTTGGAGAGTATAAAAGTTACATTGGGTGGGTTTTCACTTAGGGGCAAGCCTATGAACTACCTTTCCGACTTATGTGCGTGTAGTGTGTGTATATGTGTTTGAATGTAATTATACCCCCATGCATATAATATAATATATAAAGTGACAAACAAGTGATCAATATAATAATTATTTTACTCAAATGAAAATATAAAAAACTTTACTGCTAGGGTCCAAGTACATAAATCCTTATTATAGAAATTTACACCCTAAGGGTAATGTGTATGGTGGTGGCACTTTCTAGGGGTGGTTTTGGTAAATATGGTTTTTTTCATGATATATATATGCTTTAAATTCTATTAGAAATGGTTTCACACATGTATTAGTTATTAAATCTTAACATGGTATTGGTCAATGGAAAATTTCAGTGATGCCATATCCTTTAGATGATATGATAAATGGGTTTCATAGGGTATGATCCAACTGGTCGAGACCACCAAATATTTTATATTTATTGATTGGACTTTATTATTTCCCTTAATATATAATAATCATATTGGTAACTAAAAATTACTATATTATCAATGGTTATAATGATTTATAGGCTTCCAAATATGACATGGTATATATTATAATGGTCCAAAATAACTAATGTTATGAATGTTTTTTCTAAAAATATATTTCTTAATAAAGACTTTTTTCATTAAAAAGGTAATTTCATTTTTAAAAGTTTGAGTCATTGAAAATCCTATGTCTGATTTGGTTCCCTTTTTTATGCAATATAAGAAGCCCAGTTGATAGTATTTCCCTACCAACCTATGCGTCCTCATCAGTTCATATATCCAAAATTTTATCTTATCTCTCAAAAATTAGCTTTGATTCTACTTTTCACAATCGCCCCAATTATAAAGTTTCCTATCTTAGGTTGGGAATGAAGAAATGGAGATAATGACCCTTGATTTCCACCTCAAATAGTTCATAGGTCAGTGACTAGAACAAATGGTATATAAATTTCATATATGGGAGTCATTACGCTAAAAATAAATTTAATGAATAAGTTATAATATATGAAAACAAAAAACAATATACAATACCTAAATAAAGAATTCATCTTAATAAATGTAATGTTATTTTATAAATAATATGGAATAACTAAAAATAAAACTGCAGCCAGCTCCTAGGTAGTGACAACAAACTCTATCCACACCTTGAAATCTTTCTGAGCATGATAATCATCCAACTACTATAAACCTAAAAAAAATTATATATATATATATATAATGATCATACCAGATATACTTAATAGGATCATCATTTAAACCTATCATGAATAATGTTAAATAATCCTGATAAATCCCATAGAATAAATAAATAAAACTATATCATCATCTATATAGGTAATACTGGTTTTTTCATCCTCACCATGGACCACTGACTGTGTAATACATCGAAGATAATAAATATTTGTTGAATATATATATATATATATATATATATATATATATAAAGTTAACCTCATTCCAAATCTCCACTGGTTTGACACCCTCACACACCAATTCTACACAACCTATTTTCATCTATTCCAGATGTAATCATACATCCCATGAAATTTTAACCCAATTATTACCATATATTGTGTAGCCTAAAACCTCACCATCATTACATTATAGTAGTAACTAAGTTTGTTCTTAGAATCCAATATAGCCTATATATGGTCATTATAACTCAAACAATCACATCCCATGCACTGAAACACATAGGAAGTCATAATGATTGCATAAGGATACAAATATGTGTTATAACTCAAGCAATTTTAGACTACACATAAATGTATAGTAATACCACATTTCATCATAACCTAGGTAGTAATTCACTATATACCTAAAGCCTTTATAGACCGGGATAGGATTACTCATAAATATATCAAAATTGAGAGCATTCGAGAGGAATAATGCATCCAACTATTCCCTCATAATCCTATATATTGGGGAAACACCCCCCAAAACTTTTGGGTCATTGTTATCTTACTGAAGATAGTGGGGTGTCATATGAAATAAAAAATATATAATAATATCACATATAGTCCACACTATTATAAAATAGCTAGATGTAAACTTATATTCTACTATTGTGACATAAGATCCCTGACTTCTACTCATAAGGACTAGGTTTCAAACAAGAATAAAAGATTCAAATTCATTATTATTTAATTAATTAACCATTAATTATTATTATTCCAAATTTATTTCAAATATTAAAACTTTAATTTTTTAATCCAAGTGTTTTCAAAAACATAATTTATTTTTATTATATTGGATGTATGTTATCACCATTTATTACATGAAAACAAACCCCATTATTTAAATTAATTCCATATATCATTGTATAATTTATCTTGATATAGTAGAAGTCATCCAAAGATACTACAACATAATTAAATAGTAGTGTAAAGTACTAAAATACTTAAACTAGTTGGAAACTAATTATATAAACAATATTCATTCATTCAACCATTAAGTGAGAATAAAGTGAGATTAAAGATATAAATGAGAATGATTCACTTTAAACTTGCCCCAACTACCCCAGTTTCATTCCCACACAATTTTTTCATAGTATAAATTATCCCACTATTAATAGAATTGACCATCACTATAGCCATGTTGTCCTTTCCCATTTCTCAATAACTATTCCAACCATTGATAAAGTATAAATAATCTAGTAAATTTCTTGAAAAATCATTACAACTACATTATTACATCCATAAATTACATTAAGGATCTAAATAACTAGATAAAACAGACATGTTATATGTCTTTTCCATACAAAATCAACGACACAAAATATATGAAATGAAGGTTTTCTACCCTCCTGTAATCAAGAATGTGCTAATCCTACCCAAAAAATTTAGTTATTTAGAAAAAAACTTTCAATTATTTAATGAAATATTGATTACTTTTATCATAATAATTCCACATTAACAAACCTATATGCAGTGGCTAATAAATTCCAGAAAGTAACATGAATATTATCCAATCTTTATTTCATTGTTTATTTAATTTCAAGGAGAAAAATAGTTATTCTAGTTTTACCTATTTTATTTAAATTATAACATCATATAACATTACAATGGTTATTTTTTCAAAAAATTTGTCTATTAAAAACTAAAACAAAAAAACATATCCAAGAAGATAACACACTATCTAATAAATATATATAGGAAACCTTAATATATCCTAAACTAAAGAGACCATAGAAAACCCAATAATTTAATTTATATACTACATGACTTAGTAATTATCTACACATGTGATAATTTACACATTTCAATCATCTAATAATTGGAATTATAGAAATATTCTTACCATTATACATCAAGAAATAAAACCCATATTTTAAAAACATTGATTCCAGTTTTTTTTGTATAATATTTACACTAAAACATACAATAATTAATTTTTTGTATTTTTTATAATTCCAAGTTCTTTAAAAGTACTTCATAATTCTACAAAATTTCAATTCTATTAATTTACCCATTTTGGATAAAAAATGATAATTTTAAGGTTATAATTATTTTTATCATTATTAGATAATTTTTAGAATGATAATAAATTACCATTCATCAATATAATTTTTTTAAGTAAATAATACAAAAAGAGCATGCAATTTTTAAATCAGTAAAATGGGTAAAATTTATTCTCTACAATATTTTATTCCAAAATAATTAATAACATTTACAACATGAGAGATAATACTATATTAATTCAAGTAATAGTACAATGAATATCTGAAGAAAATACCATTACACATGTATTTATTTTTTCCTCATTTATTTAAAAATTTCCATATTATTTGATAATAATTATTCATACAATTATTTTTCCACATTATTGTATAATTATGGTTAATAAAATTAAAATAAATAAATTAAATAGACAAATGATTAATTCAAACCTCATATAAAAAGATATGAGAATCCGATCCCCATAATATAAGAGTGGATCTTCAACAATGATATAGAAAAGTTGAGTGAAGACAAGCTAAACATGGCATGAAAATCATGTAGAAGGTACTTAGGTCAATAGAAAACCACTCACAAGACTGGAATGAAAGGATTTGAGCATGTAGATTCAAGAGAAATGAAAATTAACTCAAATGGTGGAATTATTATTTTTAAATATATAGATACAGTTCTTCTCTTTGAATATTTCCACAAACTCATCTAGAATACCCATTTAATTTATATTATTTAGGTATCCATTTTAGTTTTTCCTCATGAAATACATGTTTTGAAACTCTGAAAATTAATCTAGTCAAAAATCTAATTTATTCTCATAATTTTTTATTTTTAATCAATGATTTTAGTTATGAATTTTCTTTTATATTATTAAAAAGGGTTGTGGGGAAAACTATTGAGAGAAATAAAATTTTTATAAAAAAACTACAACAATTACTTGAGAAATATAATGCATAATGGTAGTTGAATATACATTCAAATAGATTTTGAATAGTACCCTTACGCATGATGGCCTATATACAACGATACCCTTATAAAAAGACTAAATCTACTTAAAGGATATTGATGATTTTACCTTTATGCGTGTATTTGAACGAGACTAAGACCATTATAGGACATAAAACACACCCTCACACATGAAGAGTTCACTACCTAAGGGAAGTTTACAATACCATTATACATTTTGAAAAATGAATCATATGTTACTTAATTGACCATCAACATACATATATGTGACATATCACAAAGCCCTCATGCAATTTCTACCTTGACACAATTCCAAAAAGTACATCACATAGAATTGAAGAAACATTTACATAGTATAATTCAACCATGAAATAGGTATATATATAATTAAACTTATATAATGATTTAAATCTACTACTATGTAAAAATGAAAAACTACATTTACACATTTTTTTAAAAAAATGTTAACTTTTACACAAATTGAGTATTTATTATGCTATGGTAATTTTTTTTAATCAAAATTATAATTAATATTAAATAATAATTTAAATAAAATATAGAAATTACCTTAATTAAACTTTTAAAAAACATCATATAAAATTAATATCATTTCAAAAATTCAAAATTTTAAATAAAAAATAAGTTAACCATTTTAAGGCTCACATTTTTGTTTTATACATTCAAAAACAATTTTTATATATTTTTAAATCACTTCCATACATTGAATTTTTTTTGAAACACCATTTTGAAATGTGTGAAAAATTATAGAAATATTATACACCATTTAATTTTGAAGTAAAGATTAATAAAATATCCAAACCATTACAGAACAACCACTCACATAAGAGGAAATATTCTAAGATATCATTTGTGGGTGTTTATTCCTCAATAGTTTGGGGAAAACTGATCATGTGGTATGAGACACGTTTTTTAGTTACCACATTTTACATGATATCTAAATCAAATTCTTATAATAGTAGAATTCAAATCACTAAAATCATATTTTCATTAACTTTATTGAAAAAATAACTATTTTTTGATTGATGATAAAAAAAGTAACTTTATTTCCTAACGAATATTGATGAAATTTTCTTGAAGAAAAAATAATTGAAAAAATATATTC
The DNA here is from genome assembly GCA_963277665.1 of Viscum album. Lineage (NCBI taxonomy): Eukaryota > Viridiplantae > Streptophyta > Magnoliopsida > Santalales > Viscaceae > Viscum > Viscum album. Next base: position 983,874,938 of record OY728126.1, read on the forward strand.
TATTCTTTAAAAGATGATTTGGGATATTTTTAGGTTTTTATATGTGTATTCTATCAATTTTGAGTTTCCATAAGATTTTTGGGACAACAATACTCCCATATCTCTATTTATGATATCACACAACACTTTAAAAGGGGTGTTCGGGTTTAGTTGATATATTTTTAGGATTATAATCAAACTCCATACATGTTTTTTAAAGCTTTCCATCCTGAGTAGTAAAAAAATTAGTTTCCTTTTCTAACTATTTATTTAAGGGTAAGATAATTCTACTAAAATATTTAATAAACCCCATTTAAAATCCAAAATGGAATAAAAATTATCTAACATTTCTTATAGTGATGGGGTAAGGTAGCGTGGATATAATTTCAACCATGGAATTATCTAGTGAAATTACTTCCTTTGAAATTATGTGCCCAAGAAATTTAACTCTTTCCACTATGAAATATAATTTTATAAAATTTAAAACTATATATTTTTCAATTAATTACATTAAATATTCTTTCCAAATATTTAAGTTCAGTCTTAATGAACCAATCGTAAATAGTAAATTTATTAGAAAATACCTCCAAAAATATCTCAATAAGGTCTAAAAAGATACTTACTATGCAATTTAGAAAACTATATTGGGAATTGGAAAATCTAATGGGAATCCTTTGGTAATAGAATAAAATAATTTTAAAAACAAAGGTTGATTTATCATAGTCTTTAGAAGTTATATGAAACTGAAAATACCTAGTGAATCCATTAATATCTAGTAGTGACTATTCCCAAATTACCACTTTAAGATCTATTATACAAAAGGTATTGGGAAATGGTGCTCTCAAGCCACATTAATCAATATCATATAATCAGTAAAAACTCTCCAATAGTTTTGAAAATAAGTGGGAACTAACTCCTTATTCTCATTTATTAGAATATTGAATCCAATATTATTGGGGATAATTTGAATGGGGAACTCCCATTGGGAATAAAAAAGGGGTATATGATTCTATTCCCTAAATGTCTCTAAACTTATTATTTTTACAATTTTCATTAATGTTTTGTTGAACCTCCATTGGGGAATTATCAGTAGTTTGAACTAACTTTATAATAGAATATGGTGCAAAAATGTTGTGGGATCAATTCTAGTGATGTATCTTAATGAAAAAATATAGATCTAATATTATGATTCATAATTTTCAGAAATTGGAAATCCTAATAGGGGTCTAATTTATTTTAAATTATTAAAGTAATTTTTTTCCAGAAAACTAGTTTTAATATAAAAGGGTAATGGTTTTTGTTCTAGTTTGGGGGGGGGGGGGGTGGTTCTAGTGATTGTATTAACTTATTATTCTCCATGTTTGTTACATTTAAATGTATGAAAGAATATTCAATAACATTTTCAAGAAAATAATCAAAACATAATTCCTAAAAATAATATTTATTAGTAAAAAAACTATATCAAGATTTATCACATTTTGAAAATATAATTCATAAATGAAATTAGGTATTTCTAGGGATTTATCTAGTCGAATTATTTTTTCAATTATTTAAATATATTACATAAAACATTACGTAATTTCAAAATATTTCAACATAAAAACATATTTCGTATTATTGGTGTATTATATTCAATAAATAATGTTAATATTCATTGTTTGTTCTCTAATTTACATTTGAAGTATTTCTTTATTATCATTTATTTTTTTAGTAGTTTTAATAAATTTATTATTTTGAATGATGATGGAATGAGAGTTACCTATTTTCTTCCATAATTTCGATATAAAAATTAGTTGGAAATGTAAATCCTTTTAATATTACCAATTCATCCTTATGGACTCTTATTGGGTTACCACTGGTTCAATTAGAAAGTTTTACAACTACCATAGAATAATTATGTTATCCAATATATAGGGATGAAAAACTGAGTAAGGAATGAAATTTATTGATTCTTCAAACTCACATAACTCATTAGAAAAATTGAGTTTTCCTATAGTAAAATGGATAATGAAAGTACATAGTTCTTGAAATTTTCTAGGTATTTGTGGGGTTAGAAGGGAAAAGTCATTACTAAATATAATTAACATTTATTTTCCTTGAAATTTCCTCTTCATAGTGAACATATTCATGATAAATCATTCATAATTAAGGATTTAATTCAAGACCTCCAATGAGGGGATGATGATCTATACTATGTTGAATATATCTATGAAAAAATATTATAATATTTCTTTATCAGTTCTCTTGGATGGCTCTTTTCTTTCTACGAACAGAGGTTAGGGATAAGTAGGTACTCCATCCAGACTTTTACTTTAAAATTATTCATTGGTTGTATCTCTATAAGGTCTTCCTATTTTGGTTTTATTTCAGGTATATATTATTCATTTACCTTGGTTTTACCACTTCATGATTCAATCTCTACTAGAAAACCTTCACTATTTATACCTCATTTATACTTTTTAAAGAAATAATACTAATATTTACATTGGTTTTAGGAAATTATTTAGTCTGTATCATACCTTAAACTTGATTTTTATTCAACTATGCATAGATATGATATAGTAAAACTACCATTTATTTTTATTCAATTATATACCATTAGGGGTATGGGTTGTTACTACTTGGTTTGAGACTCCAAATTTTGTTTCAGTAAGTCCTTTTTTGAGGGGTTTTTCTATTGGAATTGTTGATAGGTTGAAGAAGGTTTAGAGGCATTCCTATAATAGGGTGGTGGTTAGAAAAGCTAATGAAAATCCTACTATAATGGTATCCTATTAACTTTCTAGTTTATTGATACATTTTTATATGTGGGTAACTATTTATATCCTTCACTATTGATTGGTTAATTATGGTATTACCACTAGTACACAACTTTATAAGTTCCATTTACATAAATTGGGGAGTATCCATCTATCTAGTATTTTATATAATGTAAAAGTTAGCACACTCTAGTATGTGTGGATGGTAGAATTTACTAGAATTTTATCAATAATAATTATCTCACATGAGAAGGTATTTCTTAAAATATTTTTTCACATAATGTAGATTTAGATTTTTTTTCTTACATACATATAGTTTTGGATATTATATCAAATTGAAAGGAATAAACCTTTATAATTACATATTTTAATTACATTAGAGTAAAATTATTTTTCATTTTGTTCCTAAAGATCATTTAGGTTTAGAGTTTTAGATAATTATGAAAAAATCTTACATGATAATCCCACACATTACAAAATAAAACATATACTCAGTATCCATTTTTCACATAAAACAAAATTTATTAAAATAAAACTTGTTTTCTCTTTATGATAAATCTTCACAATTTTCCCATATTCTCAAACTTGTACCAAATATTCCTTAATACTTGTGAAAAAATTATAAAACATGGGATGAGCACAAAAATATTACAAAGGAAAATAAAATAAAGAAAACTATTATTCTAGTTAAAATCATAAAACCTCATTAAAAAATATTTCTTAGAAAAATTCACCTTTTCATCTGAAAAGAGAATCATTTTTCCTTAATGTAATTTCATAATATTGCCTTTTTAAAATGAAAAAATTTCCATGAAAAATAATTAACAACAATAAAAAATTTATATAGGTAACTTTGGACAACATTTTCCATATCACACTTACAAATTGAATAACCAATAATGTAGTCTTACATCTCTATAGTAACCAATACATTAGAGGTTATAACATAACCACCCATCCTTGATTTATCACGAAACCACCTATCATTGGTAGATAATGTAACCAAACATCCTTGGTTTATCATGGATCCACATAACACTATTTTATAAAGGAACTAAAAACCACCATAAAAAATTCTAAAGAACCCTAAAATAAATATAAATCTCGAAATATTTCATCATAAAACACTCTTTGAAGAAGATAAACTTTCCAATTTGAAAATCACTCATTTTGGAAAACTCATCATGTAAATTGGAATAAATTTTAATTGAAAGTTTCTATATAGAAATTTAAATTAAAATAAAAAATATTAAGGAGACATGAAAGTAAGAAATTCTCTTCATTCTATATATGTAAAAAACATTCCTTTTGACTTCTGTAAAAGGAAAGATTAACCTTTTTAAAGGATATTCCCTTATAATTATCATACCATTGAAGTGATAATTAATCATATGAATAAATTATGTGTATACAATGTAAATCCAAATGAAAAATTGAAAATATAACATGATAGAATCAAGAACCATTTCAGACATAATATTATCAAGACATTATTAATGAATTGATGTTTAACCCAAATAATGGAAATTGGGTTAAGAATTCCCTTACCTTGAGTCTGATTCATCACGTACATTATTTATCTTCCTAACTAATAATCACAGGTCAGTTATTTACTAGATTTATAACTTTTTTCAAGTTTATTATTATTTTTATTTCAATTCTTATCTTATTATAAAAATTACTTAATTATTTATGTTCATGTGAGATGCTTTGATAATATTCCATAATTGAGTCTAAAATGACTTTTGTATAACGTATCTAGTCAAAATGGTCATTATTAAATCATATCTAAAAAATATTAATGATATAAGAATTTTATTATACATAAATTATACTTTTAAATTCATCAACTAAAAATGGTTTTAAAAAATGAACTATATTACAATCATAGAGATGGTATGCCATACATAAGCATGAGTAACATTTAAAATTTGCAATGATCATTATAGAAATACGGTAATCATAATTATATTTCTATATAATGGTAATAATATCATTAATATAATATTATTTCTTTAAATATACCTATATATATTTCATCTATGTGTCGTGGTGATGAAATATAAATCACATCGCTTTGTGGAGGTGGCAATTCACTCATAGGCATGAACGACATTACCATTTTCTATAAATTAAAAAATAAGAGCATAAATGATATATTATAATTTCATAATGATAAATATTTCATTAATATCATATATAAACATTAATTTAGTCATTATTAGTCTTGAAAGATGGTGATGGAAAATAAATTATATCTATTTACGAGGCGGTAGTCCTCTGTACTCAAGAATAATTAATTGTTATCCCATTTGATGTAAGTGGAGATTAATATAGGTTTTGATAATGACCTAATAAAATATACATATATATATGATAATGAATTTATTATTTTATCATTATTGTGGAAGGTCTGAGGGATGTGGAAGAATAAAAAAAACAAAAAATTCTGATTAAAAATGATACCTCTTCTTCATACAAACTTCTTTTCTTAATACCTTTAGACCACTAAGTATACTGTTATTCCTAAAACAAGGCCTCTATATTGAAGGTATAATTTCAAATAGTGGATTTGGGTATATATTGGTCTAAATAATGATTTATAAGTGTGAGCTATTGAGAGGAAGAGGTTCCCTTTTATAACAGAGGGGAGGGGCACTCTTAGAATTTCAAAAAATATTAAAATAGAATAAGACTATTATAGAGACAAAGATTTAAAACTAGCCAATAAATGCACATGATATTACATTTTAGACCATATATTATCCCCCTTTTTTATTTAAAATATATAATATTTTTAAATAATTTAATAAGATATCAATTCCATAAAATATCATTTTTTTTCAAATTTGATACCATTCACTATGTTGACATTTAAAACATTATGAAAACAAGTACAATTCCAATTTTTTTTAATTATATCATAAACATTTCATGTTTATCTATGATATTCATGTATTATATTAATTATCTCAAATTATTTTTCTTTTAATATTTTAATAACATTTATTTTATTTTTTCCATTAATTTAATAAATACTACATCAACATTGTGAAATCCATTATGGTAGACATTTCTACACTAAAAATTTAAAATAAATTAATAGGATGAATATATATTTTTTATATTTAAAAATAATATTTATGATCAAATAAATCCTCTAGATGACCACATATTAAAAGTTTTATACTTATTAAAAACCACAGTGTAACAAGTTCGACATTTCTTAAAATAAAATACTATAAGGGACTTAATGTAAGACATGTAGCTCAAAAGTGTCATAATTTTACCCATGGTTGATTTTTTAGAAAAATAATCATCCAAAAAAATCTGGACATGTGCTTGGGAAATTTACTAATCATAATCACATTTGTTTTACCCTTAATTACTCGATTTACCCTTAACCGTGGTAATAAAAATCACCATGTTTACAATTTATATTGTCAAAAATAAAAAGGAAATATTTAATAAAATTTTACCTTTTAATACAAAATATGGAATCAGTTTTAAAAAACTAAAAACATATAAGTGTAATAATTTAATTTAAAATTAAACCTGTAAAATTCAATGGAAACTAGGTTTTCAAAAAAATAAAATTTTTAAATATTAAATGTTTTTATACTAAATTTAAGTATACAATACATTTCAAAAACTATAATATTATTATTTTAAATTAAAATTAACTAATTAAATTTTAAAAACACTCCCAAACATAATTTTACAATATAAATGAAATACATTTAAGAAAAGCCAATTTTTTTTCACTATTCATTAAAAAATTAATATTTTTAGGAAATTATAAAAATTCATCTTACGATAATTTTGACATGCAGAAAAAATGAAATTAATTTTAAAAAATTAATTTTATAAAATGTTTATTCATTAATTATAATATTCATTCATGAAAATTAAGAAAACCAAATATTGATGAAAAAGTATTTTGGAAAATTAAAATTACTTTATATATTATTATTTTCTAATAATTTAACAATACATTAATATTGAGTTGTACCATTATATTTATTTAATAAATTAGTTTTACTATTTATACTCACCAATTTAAGGGATAGGTTCTAACAATCACATTTATATAACAATATTTATTTCTTTGATTTAGATTGATGTGGCGTATCATGTACGCAATAAAACATAGTGTTTCCTTTTAAAAACTTAGTTTGTTAAATCCTCACCTTAATAAATTTCATCCTAAATATTTCAACTTGGTATAGAAATCTTCAAGTTTGACTTTTTTAAATTCCTTTTTATGTAATTCCACATCAAGAATAGGATTAATAAAAATTCCACTTCAAAAGAGTTTAAAGGAAGTAAGAAGGTCACATTAGATAAACCTACTTGGATTACATGTATTAAAATATGTACATGGAAGAGAAAAACAACTCCTAAGGACTGACATGGAGTGATAGAGAACATGGTCATGAGAAATTTATCCATCACAAAAACATAAATCTATGATAGTTTAAAAGGCCTTTGATTTCTAGGTAAGAAAAGTAGATAGAAAACGTTTCTTATTTCAAGATTACATTACTACCTAACATATGAATCATAAGGAAATATACTTGATAAGAATAAATTTATCCTTTAATCAATTTCCACCTTAAGATCATCATTTTCTACAAATGATGAGTGCAATTTTTTCATTCCCGAAGAACTAAAATCAATTTCTATGGGTCATAAAATCCACAAAAAAAATATATTACTTCTATATTTAGACATTAAACAAAATTTGTTAAGATAAAGAATGATAATTCCCCAAAATAATTAATCTCCATAATTCAATAGTAATACCAAATATTCAAAAAATAACAATACTTAAAATTTAGAGAAAAAAATTTCTAAACTATGTTTGAAACCCAAAAAATAGAAGGATTTTATCACATAGTCTTCTAATTTTTTTTAGCATTTATCTCTAAATCACATCAATTATTCTTAAAGTCTCATACCAAAATGAGATTTCCTAAATAAAATAATATCCAAGATATTATAACCATTCTCTTAATGACCATAAATCCAAAATAAAATCTTATATGCTTCCAAAATATAATTCAACCATTATTACTCAAATAAAATACCATATTATTCTATTTACCTTAATAATACAGAGTTCTGAAAATAGTTAACATCTTGTGAAATAAAATTATCAAATAATAACCGAATCATTTCCCAATCTCATGATTATATCTATTATAAAACATATATTCACCAAATCAACTTATTATTCATAAATAAGTTTTTTTCAAAGAAAAAATCATATTAATCATAACTTTATATAGTCTCATGGTAGGAGATGCACCCTTTTCTCCCTTCGGTTATGAGTTTAAAACCTGTGGACTTGATGGAAGTGATGGGCTGTCACCCATTCCATGAGTTTCCTTTTTCTAAAACTATATTAATATAATCCTTATAAAATTTTAGAAAAATTATAAAAAATATGCATAATATATTAAAAATTAAATAAAAGTTTTAACTTCAAAAGTTATCTCATACTTTCTATTTTTCATCCCATAATTAACTCAAAAATAAATGTCTCTAAAAATATCATTAGGTACCTTAAAAATTCATAACCTAAAGCTTCAAAAGGGATTAAAAAGACATTATTCTTATGATAAAACTTAAAATTATAAACCCATGATCATATAGATTACTTATAATAATACCTCATAAGAAATCATCATAATCCTTAATGTTTTCTAAACCCTACTCAGATATTTACTACAAGGACTAGACTATAATCATTATATATTCTAGTGACACTAGACTAGAATTTATTTTTATTTTATTCCCATATATATTTTATGTTAATAGTTTTTGATAATTATGAATAAATATTATATCATAATACCATACATTAAAAAAGGACACTAATAATCAGTATTCATTTTTACCATAAAACAAAAGTAATTAAAATAAAACATGGTTTCTCTTTATAAAAAATATTCATAATTTTACCTTGATCTAATCCTAGTCCCAAAAAATCCTTTAACCTAATGAATTTTTTTTTAAAAAATGGGATGAGAAAAAAATCTTCAGTGAGGGAAAAAAAATAATAGAAACTGTTACTCCCTTTAAAAACACAAAAACTCATTAAAAACCTTTTCTTAAAAAAACACACAATTTTATTCCAAAATAAAATCATTTTCATTAAAGAAATTTCATAATCTTAAATTTTTTAAATAAAAATAATTCAATGAAAAATTATTAAAAGTAATATAGAACTTGTGTAGGTAACTTGGGAAATTATTTTTATTATCACACTTAAAATTGGAATAACCAATATGGCTATCTTCTGTCTGTGGACTACCCAATGCATTGGATATTATAACGTAACCACCCATCCATGGTTTATCATGGAACCAGATTTCATTGGTTAATTACTTAACAACTTTTAATTGGTTTATAAGAGAACTAACCATCATCATAAAAAATTCCAAAGAACCATAAAATCAACAAAAATCATGAAATATATCTTTATAAAACACTATTTGAAGAAAATAAACATTCCATTTTAAAAATCACTCATTTTGAAAAACTAACCATGTACATTGGAAAAATATTTATATTAATGTATCCATATAAACATTTAATGTATGATTAAAAATATTAAGAGGATGTGAAATGGTAAATTCATTCAATTCTATTTATGTAAAAAACATTCCTTTTGACTTTTGTAAAAAGAAGCATTAATGAAAGTATTTTAAAGGAAAGTCCATTAAAAGTATCATATCATTGAAGAGATCATTAGTGAAATGAATCATTTATGTGTATGAACTATAAATACACATAAATAAATTGGATATATAACATAAGAAAATAAAAATTCATTTCACACATAATTTTATCAAAATATTTTCAATGAAGTTGAAGATGAACCCAAAAAATGGAAATTGGGTTAAGAATTTAATAACCTTTTGTCTGATTCATCACGTAAATTCTTCATATTCATGAATAGAAATTATATTTTAGTTATTTAATAGATTTATATCCTTTTTAATGTTTATTATTCCATTCCATTCACCTATTATTATGTTATAAAATTTTTATAATTATTTAGGTTCATGTCAGCACTTTGATGACATTCTGTACTTGAGTCCAAAATGACCTTTGTATGATGTCTTAAGTCAAAGTGTCCATTATTCCTCCACCTCTATTATAATATTCATGATATAATAATAATTATTATACATCAGTTATACTTTTAAATCTATCCATTAAATATGGTTATGTAAAATGAACTACGTTATAGTCATGGAGACGATAGTCCGTACATACGCATGAGTAACATTTCGATTTTTCAATGATCATTATGAAAAAAGGTAAGAATAATTTTATCATTAAAAAATGAAAAAATTTAATTAATATCATATTAATAATTTAAATAAATATATATATATAATCCATGTTATGTGTTGATGAAAAATGAATCACATCACTTTATGGAAGAGATAATTCACACATACACACGAATAACATTATCATTTTTCAGTTCATGAAAATATACACCCATAAATGATATATTATCATTTAATAATGATATATATGTTGTTAATATCATATATAAACACTAATTAAATCATTATTACTATTATTAAGCGATTTTGATGGAAAATAAATTATATCGGTTCATGAGGTGTAGTTTTCCATACATACGAACTCTTAATTATTTTACCATATGATGGAAGTATAGATTTATATTGGTAATTATATTGACATAATAAAATTTATTTATATTTAGGATAATGGATTTATTATTTTATCATGGTTGAGTAAGTATTGAGGGATGTGAAAGAATAAAAAAAATAGAAAAGCTTAATTAAAAATGATACATATTCTTTAGATAAGCTCATTTTTAACACCTTATGATCACTATAGATGGTGTTATGACAAAAATCAGGCCTCTGCAATGAGTTTAGGGTCTATAAAAAGGTATATATATATATTTTTCCATATTATGGATTTTTTTAAGAGTGGAATTGAGAAAAAGAGGTGCCCTTTTATAGTAGAGGGGAGGGGTACTCATGGGATTTCTCAAAATTTTAAAATATAACAAGACTATTCTCAAGACAAAGACTTAAAAATGGAATATAAATGCACATGGTATGAAATATTCTACCATATATTATCCCATTATTATTATTTACTATTTCTATTATTTTTAAATAATTTAATAAAATATTAATTTGATAAAATATCATTTTTTTCAAATTTGATACCATTCACTACTTTGACCATAAAAACATCAAGAAAACATGTCTAATTTGAACCAGATATTTCATAATATCCTAAATTTATCAAGTAAATCTATAAAATTTATTTATTTCATTAATTATCTCAAATTATATTTATTTTAATATTTTTAATATAATTTATAATATTTTCCATTAATTTAATAAATACTCCACCCGTGTTGTGAAGCCATTAAGGTAATATTTTTTCCCAAAAAAAATAAAAATAAATTACCATGACGAATATAAATATTTTATATTTCAAAATAACATTTATGATCGAACATAACTTCTTGATGACCACATATTATAAATTTTATACTTATTAAAAACCATAGTGTGATAAGTTTTACTTTTCTTAAAATAAAATACTAAAAGGGACTTAATGTCATTAATGTGGCTTCAAAGGGTAATAAATTATTCCAATAGATTATTATGATTAAAAATTAATCATACATTAAATTTTTTACAAGTGTTTGGGTAATTTAATAATTCTTATTAAATTATTTCTACCCTTAATTACCTGATTTACCCTTAACAACGGTAATAAATAATTACAATGTTTACTATTAATATTGTCCAAAATTAAAAAGGTCCTATTTAATAAATTTGTTCCTTATGATTAAAAATATTGAATTCATTTTTAAATTCAATACATAGATGTAGGAGAAATTAATTTAAAATTAAATCGTAAAAATGCAAAGAAAATCAGTTTTCTGAAAAAATATAATTTATAAATATAAAATGTTTTTATATTACATTTATGTATAAAATTTACTTAAACACACATGAATGTATTATTTTGAATTAAAATTAACTAATTAAAATTTAAAAATTATAAAAAACATAATTTTACCATGTAAATAAAATATAGTTTTCAAATTAAAACCAGTATTTTTTTCACGAATCATTTAAAAATTAAAAATTTCAAAAAAATCTAAAAAATTCATCTTAGGTTAATTTTGAAATTATAAAACCAAAAATGAAATTAATTTTTTCAAAAAAAATTCTAAAACATCCAGAAATTAATTATAATATTCATTAATGAAAAGCAAGAAAACCCATTTTAAAAGAAAAAACATTTCTGAATATTAATGTTACATTATTATATAATTATTTTATAATAATTTTTAGTAAATTAATCTTGATTTGAAAATTTATATTTATTTCTTAAATTAATTATTCATATTTATACCTGCCAATTTAATGGCTAGGTTATAATGGTCACATTTAAATAATAATATTTAGTTGTTCATTTAAGATCGATGTGGAGTATCTTGTACGTTATCAAACATAGTGTTTCCTTTTAATATTGATGCAGTGTATCTAGTTAATTTTAGATTATTTATCATTTATAAGAAGCATGAATTAGGTTCTATTTAGTTTTCATCTGTCCATGGTAAAATAATATAATGAAATTATGGTCAACAAAAGGATGATGTGGGAAGGATGATGCAAAATGATTAAATCTATCCCCAAAATCAGAGTGTTTATCTACATGAATTGTTGATCCAATAGATCATTCTTCTCAAATTGGTTCTCCTGAATACTGGGAATAATTTGTGTAGGAAATACTTCTATATTTCATCTATATTTTTTACCTTTATAGTATATAGGTTGTATATCCACTCATTAGCCAATCCTTTAAGGGAGAATGGAAAAATATCTAAGTCAATACGATTCTATATGAATCATCTAGGTTTAAAGTTTCTAAAAACATCCATAAAATATATCAAGTGTTAGTTATGATCCAATTCTTCCAAGACCTGAAAAATAGATAGTGATTATTCCATTCATGTTCTAAGCTCATAATCTTAATGATTATTTATTTGTAATAGCTGGTTGTTATTATAAAAGTCAGGTACATAAAGATCTATATAGGTACTATTTAATTTAGTTATATTATCTTCAATGTATTAAATTAACAGGGTTAATGTAGTGGAGTAATAATAATAATATGGAGATTTAATTAATAGAATCCTGGACAACTATCTGCACTTCCTTAGTGATTTTCACATTTCTAATTATTTTTAGAATATTTCTATCATCCTATGGATCAAATCCAATAAGGTTATTTGATCTAGAACAATTAATGTATAGAAATAATTTTAAATTAAAAAAAACAAAAACATTTCATTAGAATGCTTGAGAATAGTGCAAAGCTAATGAGGTTTCTATCATGGGGATCCAATCAAACAATATTTTGAAATAGAATCGATGCAGTAGTACTGGGACTCAGATTGTATCCAGAGAGGAGAGTGTTATTAGTGTATTTTTTCTCTAGAAATTTTGGGGTTTATTAGATTGAATAAAAAAATGGTTTGTGTGAAATGAGAAGAGAAATAATGAGTTTGAAATCAGTTAAAATATATAGCGGACTAACCATAGGTATATGACAACCCATATTTTAATACACCTTCATTCTTTATTTATTATATCAATGAACACATAATAAAACTAATGAATATGATGAGGACCTATGTCCTTGTAAAATTAGGTACATAGAATAATAACATGAATCATGGGTATAAATACATTATTTAAAAACTCCTCAGATTCTATTAACATTTCATTATGCTTCTAAAACTGCATTGGATATATCAAGGACGTATATAAGAAATGAGTGAGATATAAATCCAATAAAGGGAATAATGAAAGAATAAAATAAGTTTATGTAGTACATGTGAGTCAATATTCATATCAATTTAACATAATAAGGGTGATAAACATTCAATTGAGCATCAAAGCATGATATACGATTATAACATAAAGACAACAAGGGAATGTGGAAATAACATAAAACATGACATCATAAAAATAATTAATGGATAACCACAAAGAAATTATAACATAGTGTTCTTAATATAACTTCTATGCACCACCCTCATAATTTTAAAAAATTACCCAATGCATTGGAGGTCTATATAATTCTAGGCCCACCTAAGACATTCATATCATGTACATGAATAAGTGTGCCAAATTGATCATAAAACACAAGTATTTATTTCATCAAATTTAATCCCAAAATTAGTTAGTGTGTAGTGGATACATGGATTTATCTAATAAATTAAGGATAAGTACAAGTAGGTTAATACCCTTGAGTGGAATTGGTGATTATTATTCACTACAGGAATGTTTTCCACAGAAAATCATAAGATAATTTCATCATTAAAAAGGGGGGTATATAAAGATTCATGAAAGGGTTTAAGGAGTGTTAAAGGGGTATATAATCACATAGAAATGATAATTATATTAATAGGGATATTTAAAATAATATACCAATATTCAAAATAGAAAATCAAAAGGAAAAATATAAAGTATGCGCTTAAATAAAGAGGAGAAGAAACCATTAGAGGGAACTCCTAAAATCTTGGGAGTATCTCCTTAAGATATTGTGAACACCATGGGAGGGAATTAGAGTAGTATTAGAAGAGTAAATTCGTGATTTAATGTTTTTGAGTGATGTGTAATGGGATTTTGGGTGGTTTTTATAGAAAAATAGAGGGGAAATCTTTTTTATTTTGAAAATGAAAGTTCTAGAGTATCTATGATAAAATAAAACAAACAATACCATGGGTTTTAGACATTATTTTTACTAAATAAGAGTGGATATGAGTATTTTTTTAGTCTGAAAAAATAAATCATTAAAATAATACACTTAGTGATGTGGAAGTGAGTCATGTTCATAAAGAATTAATTTTAAAACCATAAAATATAATATAGGTTGTAGAAAATTCATTAAGGGTTTGTAAAATTAATCAAATTACCTCCAAAACTTATTATCTTAATTGGAAAATATTATTCACTTAATAAATACTATTTATAGTATTTATGAAATAACTTTTTAGATTTTATGATTTCTTAACACATACCATATATTTATACAATATTTAATTTTTACCCAAAAATTAAACTATGCCAGAAAATTATAAAACATTTACCATTAGCTAATTTTGACGAGATAATTTCAAAAAAAATATAATTTTTTTTAAAATAATTCTCTAAATATTATAATTTATGATTTTAAATCAAAATCCCTATTTATTAAAAAATACTGGTTTCTATGCCAATAAAAAATATCTAACCCTTATAAAGATTATATTGGAATTTATTATATCGTACTATAATTTGTATATAAATAAATATTATATAATCATGATATTATATGAAAATAAAATTTAATACAAAATCCTATAATCTATTAAAAATCGTGTTAAAATAATATATTTTCTAAAAATACAATTTTGGTTTCTCCGTGTAAAAATATAATTTTCATAAACTCATATGTAATTGTATATATAAATTAATAATTGAAAGGTATTAAAATAATAATTATATTATTAGAAAAAAATATAAATTAATTATAATATGTTCAAGATACATGACTCTTTATTTTACCAACATATATCCTAAAGATAAGGTGTGTGATGGTGGGGATTTCTTGGGGTGGTTCAAAAAACATTTTATGGTTCATGATATATACAATCTTGAATATCTCCCAAAAATTACTTCATTCCTTTTGTTTTTTAATATTATATAGGACATGATCAAATGAAAATCCCAGTGATTCCATCTCCCTTAGAAGCTCAGATAAATGAGCTTTATATGGTATTATTATACTAATCGAGGCCACCGATCCTTCTTTATATGTTATTTAAACTTTATTACAACCCCTAGTATATACTAATCTTATTGATCAATATAAAATTACAATGTTATCAATTTTTAAGATTTTTATTGAGATTTTAAATCAGATAGGATAAAATTTATATGCGATAAAAAATAACCAAAATAATGAAGGTTTTTCCTATAAGTGCAATACTTAATAAAGAATTTATTCTTATAGAAAGGTAAATTAATTTATAAATGATTTTTTAATCACATTATTCTCTCATTTATAATTTTAGCACTCAAAATTTAATTTCATATAATGAAATAAATGAGTTTAATTCTATTTCATCACAACTTCCAAGTCATATGTTTCTTCCTTAAACTTGTGGTTCCATCCTAGTACATTGACCATATTAGTTTTACTGTTTCATAGAACTTTTTCCCTATGATCTAAGATACCCACTAGAAACTCCTAATATGAATGATCATTATCCAATGGTACCATATATATATTTAGTACATGTATGATTTATGGAATGTACTTCCTCAAGTGGGATATATAGAACACATCATGAACTTGAGATTGGTTTTGTAGGAGTTTGAGTCGATAGACCACAAATCTAATGTGATAAAGGATATAAAAGAGACCAATGTATCTTATACTTATAATTACCTTCTTAAGGATCCTCATGAATTTATTCCTTGCTGATATATGAAGGAACACTTTATCTCTGACCTGAAACTCTTGATATCATAAATGAATATCTATATAGATTTTCTATCAAATTTGTGTGTATTTCATATGATATTGAATTATTTGAACCTTATCTGATTTATCTTAGATATTATCAGGCCTCATATACTTTCTCTCTCTAAATTTATCCTAATACATTGGAGTCTGAAACCTTTTCCCTTACAAATCCTAATAAGCTTCCATCTGGATGTGAGAATGGAAAATGATGTTATACGAGAACTCTACTATGGGATAGTGTCAATCCAAACATCCCTAAAAATCCATTGAACATGATATAATCATATCCTATTGATTTTAAATGGTTCCCTTATATTTAACATCCTTTTGAGGGTGATTATATATACAAAAACTCATATTTGTATCTAATTTTTACTGAACACTCATCCTAAAATTCAAGGAAATCCTCAAACCTTGATCAGATACAATGGAGAGGGAAAATCCATATTGTCTTACCACTACCATTATATATATTAAAGAGTTGGTTGAGTGTAAAATCATCCTTTATTTTAATGAAATGTGTGAATTAATAAGGAGATCAACTGCCACCTAAATGGATTTATTGCCTTTAGGTTTCTTGGGGAGTCCTATAATTAAATCCCGAGTTATGTTTTTCCATTTCCATACTAGTATGGTCAATGGTTGCATCAAACCCTTAGGCTACTATCATCCATCCTTGACTTATTTTCATACCATGAATTGAGATAAAATTAAACCATATCTCTCTTAATTTTTTCCCAAAAAGAAATTATTATTTAAATATATATACATCTTATTTATTCTTGGATGAATTGATATGATTGATCCCTAAAAGTCATCCCAAAGTTACATTTTTAGCTTCATTTTTTATGGGACACATATTTAAGTTCAAAAACTGATAACTCCATCATTCGTATAGTTGAACTCCCAAATATTTTCTACATTTTTATATAGCATATCATCATCCTTGTGGGCCCCCTTGATCTTCTCAAGAATGGATGGTTGATAAGTTATTTCAGAAAGGAAGGATGAAGGTCCTTTTATAATTTACTTATATATCATTTTCATGTATAAAAATATTGGATCCCTTTCAATCCTCAATATGGATAATGTTTCATGATACTTTATACTTAGATAATTTTCATTATTATTCACCTAAACAGGATGATAATGAATAAAAAATTCATAATCCTTTATCATTTCTAACCACCTTAATTGGTTCATATTGAGAAACTTCTATTTCAATTTATACTTGAGGATTTTGTGATCCATATATATTTCATACTTCTCCCTATTGGTAAAATGTCATCAAATATCCTATAAAAAGATCACTTAAGCTAATTATAGATCTTTCTCTATGTAGTTATACTCATGGATCTATAATTGGTGGGAGGAATAGGCTTTCGATTTTTCATATTGCATGAGTACACATCCCAATCCATTTTTCAACACATCATTGTAGATTACTAATGCTTCCCCACTAGTGGGTAATCTAATTATAGGTACAGAGATTAGCCACATTATAAACTCTTTAAAGAAATATTCACATTCATCAGTCCATAAAAAAATTACTATATTCTATGGTATATTTATGAGTGGGATTAAAAATCATGTAAAGTAAAAAAAAACAATTATAGTATCCAAATAATCCAAAGAAACTATGGATTATTATCATAGTTATTGGTCTGGTTTATATTTTAATTTACTGTGCTTTAGAATCATCTATATATATCCCATTTCCGGTGATAACATTCCCCTGTAATTTTATATAATTCATCTAAAAATCAAATTTAACATACATCCCATAAAAATTTTCTTTCTATAAGGTCTTCAGTACAACATTCATATTCTCCTAACGATCCTCATTTATTTTGGATTAGTTAAGAATATCATGTATAAATAAAACCATAGTTGTGTCAAGGTAATATTTTAAGACTCTAATCATTAAGTAAATGAATATATATAGAGCATTAGTAAGCCCAAATGGAATAACTATGAAATATTAGTGACCGTATACTATAAGTAAAATATTATTAGGGATATCCTCATCCTTAACCTTTAATTGATAATATATAGACCAAATATCTACCTTAGATAAGTATTTGGATCCATGTAGTTGATCAAATAATTCATCATTCCATGGTTGATGATACTTTTTTTTATAATGATGTTTTTGAGATTGTGATAATCAATATAGAGACACATTGACCCATCCTTCTTCTTAACTAAAAGGACCGGTTCACCCCATGATGAAGAACTTGGGCGTATAAACCATTTATCCAAATTATCATGTAGTTATTTATTCATATCATGATGTTCAGAAATGGAAATTCTATATTGAGTACTAGATATTAGCAAAGATCAAAGTATAATTTTGATTGATATATCAACCTATCATATAAGAGGAAGTCCATGAAATTCTTAATGAAAGACATCAATGAATTCCATTACAATGGAATGTGATTAAGGGAGATCTTTTCCATAGTCTTAATCCTTGGGATAGAAACACTTTTTTCAAGGAAATAATTTTTATGCTTGAGATGAGGATACAAAAGGAGATTTATCCTCATTTATACACATGTATAGATTTGTAGGGAGATTTGTGGTATGGAGGGTTATTTTATTCTCTTGGAAATTTATGTTAGATCTATATAAGGAAATAAAATCCATGAATAGAATATCATGTAACTATAATAAAAATATTATCAAAATGTTTTATAAGAAATTATACCCACAAATTTTTGCATTAGATGAGTCATATTCTTGGAATATAACAATTGATCTATTTTCTATATTTACTGATAAATCGACTTACATGATTTGAGGTGGTGTTTGAATATTTATACTAAAATTTAATGATATTAATAAAGGCATATAACTAGAATAAAATAGTAAATTATCTATCCATGAATAAATAACTATCATACTGTTCAATACTTCATTTTTAGTTTCCACCTTAGCTGTTGTGATGGAATAAGAACACTCTTTCACTCTAGTCCATCAGAGATTTTTTCCATCAGTTATCATATGAAACCCATGTATTAGTTAATTAATTCACATAGTTACTTTATTAATTGTATTTTAAACACTAGATAATAGGTTTAATCTGACTGAAGCATACATTTCATCCATAAAATTGGTGGGTTTATATAGTTGGAGATCACTGGCTAGGTTCTCTTCCATCCTGTATCTAAAACACTTCCCTGTCCCCTTCAAGAAATTTATGAGATTCTTCTACCCACACATTTGGAATGTGGTATGTTAAAAACTTATTTAAAATAAGTATTTTTTTTGTATTATACTACTAGGATTAAAATATATCCTTTACTTCTAATATCTTGACTCATGTGAACCATGGGATTCTGATCTCTATTTAAACTTTAAGGGAACATCAGATTTTTTCCCATCACTATCAATGTCTATAATCATAAATTCATTTCATAGACACATATTTATGCCCAAAAAGAGGTAGTCAACGTTATTTTTACATTAAATAATAAATATAGAGGAAAATAGTTCATTTATAATGATTTTCCTCTCATGCACCTCAATAGATTAGTCTTCCTTTTTCTTGAGGCCGGTAAAATCCATCTCAATTTTGAGTTGGAGTGTACAAGGAAAGTATTTATTGATTTTTTTTGTTGAATTCATTCCACTATATCACATCAAAATCATCCTCAAGATTCATATTTTTTATCAACTCCATCCATTTATTTTCTTATCCTTCAATAAAACAAACAATCCACAAAACCTTCTCTTTCTTAAAGAATTGAATAATAGAGAAGATTCATTCAATGGAGTCTATCCAATTTTCTATGATTATGGGATTTAAAGAACCATTGAATGTCAAAGTCCTTTTCCCCATAAATATAAAAATTTCAACTTACTCTTTCTTAGGAGGATGTGGGGTTTCCTCTTGATCTATGTTTCTATTAAAAATATTTGTTAAATGAGAATGTATTTTCATTATGTCCCCAAATCTAGCTCCCATCAGGTTGATCATCTCATTTTTTTAGTCATAAAATTTTCCCCCACATTGGTTATTGACTTCGTTACTCCTATTTCTAACTAATGACTAAAATAAAGGGAAATTAGGGATGATAAATTTTAAAATATAAAACACATAAATGGTTAACCGTGGAAATTAATGGGATAAATCATAAATTTATTCTTTAACATATGAATTTACAGGTTTTAATATATGTTATCCTTGATATATTTATAAGAATAAAATATTATGGGTTTTTTTATTCCCATAATAAAAGTTTATAAATATTTCTAAATTTACTAAATCATATCTCTCATAAGTGTCACATAAGGTTCATAATAAGGCCTCTTTTTTATACACGATGTGAGGATCGAGTCAATCCAAATGCATCGTTTTTAGGGTTATTAACCCAATTTACAACTTTTCTAGTGCCACATTCAGTTTTAATATCAAGAAATGGATGTATTTGTTTAGAAAAAACTAATTATATAATTTACTAAAATTTAGGGATGTTCTCTTATGTTTAGTTAGATCTCTATGGCTTTCATTGGAGTATTCTAATCCTAATCCAAAAAAATAAAAATATTCTCCTATGATACCAACTATGAGAACCCATATTTTGATACACCTAAATTAATGATTTATTATGTAAAAGTAGACATAATACACTCCATTAAGTTTTTGAGGACATGTTTCATTAGGAAATTATGTTCACAAGATAATAAAATGAAACATGGGATGAAAAAATATTATTTAAAACCTCCACAATATTCCCTTAAATCTCAATTTATCATCTAAAACTACATGGGATAACCTAGGGATGTATATAAGAAACGGATGAGCTATAAATAACCATATGATAATAACCAAATCATAAAATAAGGTAATTTATTACACGTGATTTGAAAAAAATATCAAGGTAACATAAGAGGGGTAATAATCCTAAAAATGAACATAGAATCCTGATATAAGACTATAAAATAACGACAATATGTGAATGTGTAAAAAACATAATATGTGACATAATAAAAAAAATTCAAGGCTAAACACTAAAACATAAAATAATAGTGCTTTTATGATAACCTTTTATGAACCACACATGGTATATCTTGTGATAAAAATAGTACCCAATGTGTTGGAGGGCCATATAATCTTGGACACACCCATAACAATCATATCATGTACATACATAAGTGTGAAACATATATCATACAACATAAGGATGTATTTCATCACTTTTAATCTAATTATAAATAAGTTCAGGTTATATAAATTTAAGTACCTATTGAATTATGGATACGTACATCTAGGTGAATACCCTTAAGTGGAAATTAGGATGTGTATTCACTACACAAATTTTTTTCATGGAAAATCATACAATAATTTTAGTAGCATAACATGGGTATATAAAGATTCGTGCAAGGGATTAATTAGAGAAAAAGGAGTATATCATAACTATAAAATCATAAGTATAGTCATAAGTATGTGTAAAAATGTATACAAATATTAAAAATTAAATATAAAAAGGAATAATATAAATATAGTTCTTGAATAAAAAGAAGAAATATAGGATACCATACCCTGATAGGTCGCTTATAAAATCTTGATAGCTTCTTATTAGAAGTTGGTATAACCTTGGGAGGGATATAGAGAGATAATGGAAGAGTAAATTCAATCTCAAAGGGTATATAGTAAAGAGGAATGAGAGGTTGGGTGATTTGTTATAGTGAAACAGAGGTGAATTCTTTTATAATATCTAAAAATTGGTATTGGAATATATATGATAAAATAATCTATAACACAATCATATTAATGGAATTTCCAAAGGTTTCTAAAAAATAGTTGTGGTTTCTAATATTTTATAAGTCAATTAACTGAACTCATTAAAATAATACACTTGGTGATATGGATGTTATTAAAGTTCATAAAGAACTAATTTTAAAACCTAAAAAAATAATATATGTTTTAGAGGATTCATTAAGGGATTATAAAATTTATAAAAAAATTTAAAAAGATTATTGTAAAGGGTAAACATATTTTTTTTGTTTTCATAATCTTTATATTATTAATAACATCTTATTTGGACTTTTATAATGAGATCATATATACAATATATTTATACCGTATTTGAATTTTACCTGAAAAATTGATTACCTTAGAAAATCTTAATTTTTTTTCCATAAGATAATTTTTAAGTATGGATTTCAAAAAACATATTTATTTTACCAAAATAGTTCTTTAAATATTTTAATTTAAACTTTTATATAAAAATCCATATTTATTAAAAAATATTGGTTTTTATTACAATATAAATTTTCTAACCCTTAAAAAGATCATATTGGATATCAATAAATTATAATATTTTTTATATAAATAAATATTATTTAATCAATATATTATATGAAAATAATATTTATTTAAAAATACATGATTTTTTTAAAAATGTGTAAAAAACATATAACTTCCAATTTTTTTTTGGTTTCTTCATATCAAGATATTATTTTCAAAAACACTTATACAATTGCATATATAAAGTAATAATGAAAAGATATAACCATAATCATTATTTTATTAAAATTAAAATATTTAAATTCATAATAGTATGGTCTATATACATAACCTATTATTACACCTGTGTATGCCCCATGGGTAAGGTGTGCGATATTGTGTATTTGTTGGGATAATTTAGAAAACATGATTTTGGAGGTGTTATCTAAAAGCTTGAGCTTATACCATAAGCAGTTATTTCATGCTTTAGTAGTTGGGACTTTGATTTTTCTTGGTTAAGGGAAAATCCAAGTGATTTTATCTCACTTATATACTGTGATAAATGGGCTTCCTAGGGTATGATTTTAGTGGTCGAGGTCATCACTCCTCAAATATGTGAAAGTTAGAATATATCATAAATCTTAATATATATTAATATTATTGGTTAGTATACAATGGTTATATAATAAATCATTATAACATTTAATGGTATTTTAAATCTAAAAAGTAATATTTTATAATTTATCCTAAATAAAAAATTTAGTGAAAGTATTTTTTATAACTATAATAGTTAATAAGTCATTTATTCATTTTAAAAATGAACTTTATTTATAAAAGATAGGGTTTTTAGAATATATCCCCTTTCACAAATGTTAAATAATTATACTATTTTATCTCCCTTATTATTTTTCTAAAAAATTGAGAAAACACTGATCACCCAAACCACGTAATTATAACTTGTTAAGAGAAATTAAATAATCACTATATTTTATAATATCTCTAATGGTAGTGATAATTTTTTTCCAATCACCCCTAGGTCAAAAAAATACTAAATATAATTAACATTTATGATTATCTTGGTAGATTGTGTGTGTAAATAAAAATTTGAGAGGAATACTTTAAATGCTCAGAACAAGGGAGATCTCCAAATGTTTATTATAATCAAAGGATTCCATAGAAGTTAATATAAGAGAATTAGGAATAAAATTGAAAATTCATTAACATAGGAAGAGGATTCTCTTAGGCTTGACCAATAAAATACAAGTTTCTAATTACCAGAGACATTATATAAAAATTAAATAAATAAACACAAAATATTATTTTGGCCAACCAGTAGTGGTAGTTTACACTTTTCAGTGAAAAGTCACATTTTTATAGAAGTGAAATTTAGTTCCTCACTCAATTGAAAATATTCATATCTATGTGAGTTGGAAAAGATTCATATTCCTCCTCTTATGATTCTGATACCACCATAATATTCCTCAAGTCTAGTTCTTTAGCATATCTTTTTAGATTACTGACACATGTCAATCTCATCTGTCTAGATACCTTTTGATAGATACCTCTAAAATATTCTCAACTTAAATTTGTTTAATGTTATTATCATTCTAAAAATTTTATTCCACATAGAATATTAAGAGTTTTCTTTTAGGTTTTGGATATACCAGTGGAATTATTTTTTGATTTTAGGTTGTGGTCATCATATTTTTGAGTTTTAGTTTACCTATATATAGGTACTATTCTATTGATCATTGAACAATCCCTCCACCATTGAATAGCCTTTAAAATTAATTTTGTAGTCACATGTATAATATTACATAGTTTTTGAACCTTTATGTAGATTATATGACCTTTATATAGATTTATATCTATAGTACCCTTCCATAGACTTCATACCCTCTACTTGGACTTTTATTTGGTGTGTAGTATGAAATTATAAATTTATGTTAGTTTTGAAATGATGTGACACCCTTACTCAGCTCCCCTAAAAATTATTCAATTCTTGAGAAAGTCTCTATGGTCCAGATCATACATACACAAGTGTAATGATACATACATAGGGATTTATAAAAGTTAAGGTATGTTCATGGATAAAATATCCATGGATCATATATATAATGGTAGGACATTTCTAAATTTCTTCTTATATGATACATCATAGTGGGGAAATTTAAACCTATGAAATGAATAAATGACACATATATTGGCTGGTTTAGTCATATGCATTTCATAATCAAACCTATACAAGGTATGCATTAACACCTACACTGACAGTTCTTTTCTATATTTTTCAAGATTAAAACCTTCACAATTTAAAATATAATTTTAATATTAGATGTGCATATATTTAGATGAAAATAAATAAAAATAATAATTTTAATAATAAAATATCTTTAAATAACGAAATTCAAAAATTATCTAGCAATTTATGTATTCTCAGTTAAAACCATGAAATGATTAAAAAAATTAAAAAATCAAGATTCAAAAAATTTTATGGATAAATTCATAATTTCCAAAATGTAAAAAATAAATAATTTAAAATAGTAAAACTATATTATGAGGTTAATTTCCATTCAAAAATTATTACAATTTTAGAAAACAATAGTACTCCTATAATAAATATGGCCATCATTAGATGATTCTGTTATAAATATGTATATAGATGAGATAGTGATCCATGAGGGGGTAGCTATAGTATGTGGAGGCTCGATAAGGATCATCCTAAGATATTGATTCCATATAGTGTAGGTTATGTAATAAAAAAATTTATGGGAATAAATTCCTTAGTAGGTTGATGACTTGCTATGTGAAGCCTAAATTATATATATATATACATGAACACTATTTTTGGTGTTGTGACACAAAAGTTTTGAGGTGACTTTTAAGAGGGGAAAATGGATGTTTCCCAATATTTATAACCTATGTGACATTTGGATTATGAGATATGTTGAAGAGTCTAGTTATTTTGAGACATGACTCAGGATACTGGTGAGACGAGTGACATGTATAAGCGTAACATGATAGAGGGGTTAACTCAGTATTTTGATTTCATTATTTATTAGAATCATAGTTAGAATTTTTTAGTATTGAAATTAGTTAATGTGAGATAATACTAGATATGTTTTTGAGTTATGGTTATGGATTGGTATTTCATGATGTAAAAAAATTGAGTGGTAGTGCTTCTAATATTAAGGGTTTGTTTCTATTAGTGGAATTAGACATATACCTAAACCTTTTTATTTTGGTAAAGGTTTCTAATGGGTGAACAATTTTTGATACTTGAGGGTCATATCAAAGATAAATATATTAAAGGTACAGATTTATAATTTTTTATTAAGTCCTAAATTATAGCTAATAATGAGTTAGGCTATAGGATATCTAAAATTCATAATTTTGAAGTGGATCCCTAAGGGTGATAATAGATTGAAAATAATATCCTTCCTTCAACATGATCATGGAGTTAAGGGAATGATTTTATTTCTAATAATATGAAAATCTTGGTATCATAAGTAGGATTCTACAATTAGGCTATACTAGGATGTATTTCTTTTTGGACAGATGAGACTAAGGTAGTACACACTAGTCTGGTGGGATTTTGATAAAATGTGAATCATTAAGTGGCAATAGCAAGCCTAGTGATGATGAATTAGATAAAGAAAATGTGGGATCGATGAATTGAGGTTTATTTGAAAATTGTAAGTGTATCCTTTGTGGCATGATGATGACACTATGGATAACATGGTGTTATTAGTTTTTAGTATGGATGAGTGAGGATTGTGAGTAGTAAAATGAATATTATAATGAAAATATATAATTTATTACACTCAAGGATTGGTATAAATAAATCCATAAGGTTTGGAGTTAACTATTTGTTTCTTCAGGGTGTGAACTTCATTGTACATGGATTTTGGGAAATGAAGATGATGAAGGTACGACTGATATGGAAAAAATATAGACAAATGTTCCATGTTGTTTCTCAATTGTTAGTGTGATTTTCATGTCAACTCATTACATATAGTATTGAATGGAATATGATCTAAAAATACACAAAACATTATTTTAAGGGATATTAGTGAGATAATAATGGTCATTGGATGGTGGATATGAAAATTGGATGTCAATTTGAGAATAAATTCAATTATATTTATTTTTATATATAATACTATATTTGAGATCTGGATGTAGTGTTGGATGAAGTCTATGTATTAGTATGATACTTAGGAATAATATGAAATTATTTGGGCATGAATATGATCAAAGATTCATCGATGATTGAGTTGATAGGATGTCAGCTGGTCTGGATGATGTCATGTTTCCTTTAGAGTTAAGGAATCATGACCAGGATATGATGAGATAAAACATTAGTGGATAAAACTTATTTTTTTAAGAATGTTAATTTAGAGGAGGAATAACTGTTGTTTTCAAGTATTGTTGGATTAAGTTATATGGAAACCATATTGATCATGTTTATGGACCAATATGGATTTGTTTTAGTAGGAGAATCCAATGATAGAGAGATTTTTTGCTTAGATTCGACCTATATGAGAAAAGACTTATTATAGGGAACACTATAAGTGTGATATGAATTATTTAGTGACACATTGGCACCTCATTATAGAAATGAATGAGTATGTTCCCTATTATAAATTCCATGATAATGATATGAAATTTCTTGATTTTGGATGAATAATAAACCTCATGTTGGTAGGTCCATAGTAGAAGGTTTTTTTTATCAAGAGTAGAACATGATGATTTAGATATTAAATGTTTCTCATGATAAGATGGGATTAATTTTTAAGTACCACCAAGGATTCACAGGGTTGTGAAGTGAAATTGAGCGTATATATTAAATACCCACATATTTACAAGATAATAAATTATTTATAGATTTTAATTTTTGGTATCATATGAATTCAAGGGGTAAAATAGTAATTTTACTGGTTAAATATGTCTATTTTTTTGACTATTCCTTTGATCCCAGAATAAGGTGTTTTACTTTGTTCTTAAATATGGTGATATTTAGATCTAGGTCTATTTTTAATAATATTATAATATTTATCAAAAAAATATTAAATATTTATTTCTATTAATTTTTAAATACTTTCAGAGGTGTTCTAGATTAAAAATCAGGCATCAAAGTTGAATATGAATGGGTGTTTTACCTAGGAGTTGTATAAATTTATCCTAGGTTCTGGTTCAAAGGGAATTCTATTTAAATTTAAATTTATATTAAATTAAAGAAAATTAATTTATTATGGTTTTTTATTCATTCCTCTTTATTATTATTATTATGTTACATGAGGGAACAAAAGAGGCTTCTTAGGGAAGCTGGTCAAGACGATAAAGGAATGTGGGATAAAGGGAGTGGGGTTTTGATGAGTGGTTTTAATGTAATTGAAATGAGTTCCAATAGACATAGAGTGTAGGTTAAATCTCGATGATTCCATGATTCACTAAAAGGTAGGATGATTATATATAATTTCATTATTCTCTATTAGTCGACCTTTTTAATGTTTTTATTTTATTTAATTGATTGTTTTGTGTCAGCCAAGGGACTTTGTAAGGTTAAATGGGGGTTGTATTTCATGATTTGAATTATTATTTGTGTTTTTAAGGAGTCTTTATGTCATATTTTTTCCATGTATATTGTGAATAATAAGGTAATCTAGAGAAAATTATTTTTTAAGTTATAGAAATCCCTTCTAAAAGGGACCCCCTTTGTAAAGGTAACATTGTGTTACCTTTATGAATGAGGACATATATAAGGAAAACCTTGTGTTTCCATGATGTAGAGATGGAAACAGAAGGGTACCCATGAGATATCCTTATGAATAGATGGATATGTATGGGTGACTAATTTTTACCCTTATATATGGACCTACGTAATTGTAATATGTTTTTACCCTTACATAGGTACCCCCATTGCACATGGGTAATCCTATTCTAAATTTCAAAAAAATGGTTTTCCAATGTATTCATAAAGAATTATTTTGAGGTATAAATTAAGGTTTAGTGGAGGTATAATTAAATAATTAATCAACCAATTTAAATTTATTTTGACATAAATTATAAAATTAATATATAATTAATTAAAATATCAAAAATACTATTTGGAATGTTTATTTATGTATGATGGTTGAATGAACTTGGATGAGTTTGGGTGGTGGTTGTCGGGATATGAATTAAAATGAGATGGATTCAAATGAGGTTGATGATCCCTTAAGAATACCACCGGAGTATTTTCAATTGTTTATATATATCACATGGGATATGTGTGGTCTATCCACTATGTTTGATCGACCATTTTTATTAAATAATTTTTTTAAATAAATTGTATTCTAGGAATACACAATGTGACTAGTTCCATAATTAACCCATGTGCACTAGCTTAATGCCATAGTCTTTGATTGATGAGTGATTGATCTCAAAGGTATATATTGAGATACATGGGGACTTTAGGGGTTTAAATTAAACAAATAAAGTAAATTTACTAGGCTTGGATATGTGACTTAGTTTCCATTAGTAGGGATGAGTGGTGATTTTGAATTATTAGATAGAATAGAATGAATCTAATTTATCTAGATAGGTGATTTTTGACTTGGGGGATGCCCCCAATAAAATATGTTTACCAAAGTGAGTTTACCGTCATTATATTTTGGACAATATGAATGGGTTAACTAACCTATGATGACTTGTAAATCTGGATGCACATTATGCTACCCCTCAAGAGAAAAGCCAGTGTGGCTTTTACTATATGTCTAGTGAGGCTAAAATATTTTTACAATGAAGATGGGGGATGAGATTATATTTGAGTGATGTGATTTAACTCATGGTATATAAATTTAATAAAGAGATCCATGTAGGTTTTCTATGCTGTTATGTGATCTGGGGGACGCTAGAGGGTGACCTGTGATATATTGACATAGAGAGGACGTGTGCATTATGGGTAGTGATGATTGAAAGTGTCACTATAGAATCTAAATTGATTTCATGATCTTGTTATGGATATAGTGAAATGGATAGGTCTTATAGTTGTGTGCCCGAGATTGGTTTCATGAGATGAATTGGTAAAATGGACAAATATCTTTATTATTACTATTATTATTATCATGATATGTTAGTGGGTGGATACAATCCAAAAAATATATGATGACAGATTCCGGGGTTTACCCCCATCTCACCCAATGATTTTATGGTAATCAATGACGAAAAATGCAAGGGATTAACTCCCTTGGATACAATAGTTCTTGATGAAGAAATATTCATGGGATATCCTCCCTATGACACAGATATGATTATAGATAATGTATTCTAGATATTACATCCTTGGGATCTAGTGGATGTACTTATAATGATGAGAGGTATGTCTAGTGATTCTTAAAATTTGGCGCTATACCTTATGATGTTGGGAGATATTCCTAATAATTCCTATGATCCGTTCATTATACATAATGAGTTTGGTGACAATGGGATGTTTGGGATTAACTAGAAATAATATAGAGAAATTCAGTGATGATATGTGATGCCTATTGGTTCTTAGTATCTGATGTTTGATATGATAGTTTGGGATTCCAAGGGTAACTTAAAAATGGTGATATACCAAGAGGGGTTGTGTTCACAAGATATTATGGTAGGAATTTCATCCCCTTGGGGATATATGACATTCTTATAGACATAATGACATGATAAGAAGTAGGTACAGTTGATCATGGGTGCCATGTTAGATACCAAGGATCATTTGGAATTATTTATTTACCCTTCTTAACTATGTATTTATTTAGATAAGTATATCATATGAAATTTCATTTCATTTACTGGATATATTTCTAAAATTTTTATCAGTTCCATACTGAGTTGCAAACACACATTACTTTGGTGGACATGATACTTGGGTACCCGAGAAAAGTTCACTATTCATAGGTTTTAGTTGGGGTAGAGGTTTAGTGTTACATGTTTGAGATGGATTTATCAAAGGGGCCATATAGACTAGGATAATGTAAGGCTCAGTGATGACAGTAGTTCCTCAATGAATTTTTATTATTTTATATATCTTGTATTTATAATTAGCCTAATGAGTGATGAATCATTATATACTAGAATGAAAATGATTCTACGTATTCATTTGTTATAGCATGTTATGTTTTATTTATTTTTCAGTATTATAATTAATTATTATTATTTTTATTAGTAATCTTATACTACTATTGATACTATAATATGAGGTATAGTCTTCCCAATATACTATACTTGACCCCTACTGCTATTATAAAACCTATAGTGTATGTGGAGGTGTTCTTGAGGTGAACATAATGAGTTCTTCGGTGAATGAAATACTTAGTGGTTGCTGATTGGTGGAGGTCGTTATATGGGGTTTGTACTGATTAAGTTGGATCATGTGGTGGTTTATGGATCATGGAGTTATGAAATCATGTGAGGAATTACCCTACTGATGACCTTGATTTGGAAGTGATGATGCGCATCTTGATTATATAGTTCTAATATCTCTTTAGGGATCAGTTTTTATGTATTTAGAAAATAAGAGTATGAAGTATATTTTTAAACAGAGGGACCAAAATCATTAGTAGTGACATTGGGATTATTATATCGAGTATTTTGAATTCTAAAAAACTTTTACCCATCCAAAATAAATATGGTAGCTTGCACTATGAATAGGAAACTACTATTCCAGAAAGTGAGGGAAATCAATGATGAATTGCACATGATGGTTTTATTTTCTGAGAAGAGTTTGGAAGTTGAAATGGAATATGAGCATTCATTATTGACATTTTTTCTAGTAAAATTTTCATTAAATTAATATATTTATCCCTGGTAAGTAGAAGAACCTGACTATCATCATATTAAAATAGTTTTAAAGTGTTGGAGAGACCACGATTAATTTTTATTGATCTACACGTGGTAAAATTATTTTTTAAAATAGGCAGACATTCCCTTGGGCTTGAGGAAAGAGCTAGTGGGGGTGGGAAACATTATAGTTGATCTGTTCACCATAAGGATACTAAGATGTTTTAGAATTTTAAAAACTCGTATTGATGGCCTAGGATGTGGGGGGTCGATTATTGATTTCATATCTTGGTTCTATACCTATTAGTGGATTAAAGTTAAAAATGAGAGTCCTTCTAACTCATTTCATCCTATTATATTTTAGTATGGAATTTTTATGAAATTTATATAGATTTATTGATGGGATTTCCACATAACCCAAGTGGGAAGGATTAAAATTAGGTAGTTATCATCCATTTGACTTAATCATCCCATTTCTATCCAATTGATGTTTCTACAAAGTTATAGGATATTAAATTCTTTTTTTGAAGTGGTTGTAAATATCTATGGTGTGTATTTAGTAATTTTTTATAATTTAGACCCTTAGTTTAATTTTTTGGTTTAGGAAGAGTATTTAATAGATGATTGGTTCTAAGATAAAGTTGAGAATTGTGTATAACATTTATATGATTTTCATATAGAGCATGCATGTTTTATTTTAGTGGTTCATGGGAGTATCATATATTATTGGTCAAATTTTCTTAAAATAATAGTTATCAAGATTCAATTAAGATGTCTCCCTTTAAATCAATATATGAGACACCAAATCAATCTCCTCTCTATGGGATTTAATTGGGTGAGCAAATATTATTTGGGATGAGCATCATTCTAGATATGTCATTGATTCTCGCTCAAATTTACCCAAGAGAAGAAGGTAAGACGGTCCTTGTAGTTTATCTTGGGTTATCAAATCCTCAGAGACCTAAGAAGAAACCTATAGACACGTACATTCTATGGACTGTTTTTGGATATGAAGTGGCCAACTTGGGTTGATTTTATATGGGTTTAAAGGATAACTAACAGATTTAAGTTAATTCAATTTAAAAGAATGAGTTGATCCTAGGTTATCGCTCGGGGTGGATTGGATGAATTACTTTTTTAATGATTTCAATTTCTTATAATTGAGATGGATTCATTTAATAAGATCAAAAAAAATCATCACTTATTAGTTTAATGCCTACACAAAATAATACTAATCACCTATACACTTGAAGGATCAAAGTTTTGAGCACTCCAAGGTAGAGGTTCGTATTAGCACTTGAAATGTGTGACCTTAAATTCAATAAGGATGAAGATGTTTTAAAATCATCAAATAAAAATCTCATTTAAAAGAAGTTATTAGACATTAATGGAGTGATAAATAACATCCAATCCAGCCCATTTATACTCCCTTTGATCAACCCATAAAAGATTTATCCCTCCATTGATGACATGTCTTCAACGGAAGCGGGAAGTAGACTCATGAGGGAGGAAATGGATAAGTAAAAAAAAACGCAATAAAATAACAATCACTCCACCGTTGTGTGATAATCTCACAAGGATTGGTATGAAAAAGTTCACAAATTGAACCAAAGGTATCAAATTGATAAGTATAAGAACAGAATAATAAGAGAAGAAGAACTTTTATTAAGAAACAAGGATGAATTAAAACAACTTACATGTGAAGGAAGAACATTACAAAGAGAAATTGGCAGCATAACATTAAGATGAAAACAAGCTCAAATATTTCCAACTCCTCCAACAACACTACCTTAAATATGAATTTTTGAGACCTTGAGTCTAGTCTCCAATAGTACAAGTCATCCCACTTGATTATGGTAGGTCTGGGGTGGTGGAAAGTTTGTGGAAAGAAGACTTTCCACCCTTGACCCGAAAAGGCATCCAGCTTTCATGCACCAAAAAGACGTGCTTGAAACACCTTCTAGATGGCAGAATCAGAGTGGGACATAGAATAAGAAAATGGATCTACGGATGTCTTCTAACCTCCTGTAAAATTTGGGCCCATTTGGATTTGTATATTCGGAGATATTATTATATTAGTGGTATGTTTTTCTGGGCCGCATAATCTGGCCAAGAATTTTATCTTTAATTTGGGCCGCCTAAATTACCAACATGGAGGATGAATTAGCATTAACTCCTGACGAGTGATTTATTCCTATACATGTTTTATAGCATCCCACTAAATTTGGGATAAATTGGGCCAGTATGTTGGTCCCTACAGTCTCATCAGTGGGATAGTGTCCAATCTGCATTCTCCAAAATTGCTTCCTTTCATTGCCAAATATCCCCATCATCCTCCATGAATTATCCATTGATCCCTGAATAAAACATGTTCATATTTAAGTGTAGATAAATTACAAAAATATCAAATTAAAATATGTACAATTAGATGAATCATTGGGTACTTCAAATGATGTTAAAAAATGTACCACATAATAGTGCATTTTAAGAAGGTATTACAATCATAATGTGAAATGATGTTCAAAGTGTAAAATGCACTAAAATGGTGTTTATAAATAATAAATAACATGAATATTATATATATTAAAAATGAATATTAGCCTCATTTAGTGGATAATCACACCCCCCAACTTGAGTTTTGCTAGTCCCGAGCAAAATATATCTCAACAATATGAAATTCGAATTCCCTTTTCTAAAAACATTTTAATACACAATGATCACCAAAAAAACTTATACCAAACAATCACGAAACCCATCAAAATATTTTAATACAAGATAGTTTCATAAGCAGATCCCAATCCCAAGCCCATTCCTTTGTTGAAATTCATTTCCATATTTCATCCAATATCAATTAAGTATGGGGATGTGTTGTGCATCACAATAGACATGGGGGTTCATCTTTATTCAAGGGGGAAATTATGGAAGCGCTAGGTGGAATCAAATTTCAATATTAAGATGAGTATTAATTTTTTTTTGTATAATTTTTTTTGTTTTTTTTGTTTTTTTTTTGTTTTTGAAATTTTTCCATGGTAATTGAAGTTGAACTCAAAAGAGTCAACCCCTGTAGCGAGACTTTGCCGATGACTCCCAGGCTCAAAGACCTTAGGGAACCAAGTGAAGCCCACATACTCGGGCATCATCTAGTGTTAACTCAGTCAAAAACAAATTCAAATTACCAAAAATAGAGATAAAATTACTAACTCTAGGCCAGACAACTATGGAGTCACGATCCCCAAGTGCCGAAAGCCACGCATTAGGTCATTTCATTGCTCTACGCGCAAATTTTTTTTTTAATTTTTTTTGAATACTCATATTAAACTAAAATGATCACCAAACCTATGCTATTTATTTAGGGGACCCCATGAACTTAAACTAATACCCCACTATCCAAAGGACGTGCATTGTGATCTTTTTTTTTATTTGGATGAAAATATAAACAATGAAATATCACATTAGACAACCACACTTTCCAAAATCTATGCTCATGAAATTATACAAGGATTAAAATTATAATCAGGGAATGATAAATTATTTGATATTCAGTTTTAAAGTGTGCAATGTGTATTACCATGTTCAAAGTTAAAGGGATTTTTCCTTCCATTTTCACAATTTTTTTTAAAATCATTTATCATTTTTTTAACACAAAAGCATTTTTTATTTTATCTCCCCCACCAAATTAAAATAACACTGTCCCCAGTGTTTAAAGAAAAGAAAATTTAGAAGGGGGTAGAGGTAGAGAATGAATGTTCAAAAAGGAATTTGAAAATGAGGGCCATGGAATGAAGTCACCTGGTGGTTGAAGTTTGAAGTTCTTTCTGCTCCAATTTAGTCCTTTGATATCCATGTCGCTTGCAGAGTTCCCTAGTGGAAAAAGGAAAACAAACAAAAAAAAACAAAAGAGTATATATATATATATATATAAGTAAAATATAAGTATATATATAAAAATAAAATAAACTGATGATACATTGTCTTCTTTTTAAATTTCTAGGTAAGGTATTACTCAAGGATCACACCACGCGACACGGATGAATATGGTGCTCCCCTTTCATACCCATCCATACTCATAATAGAAGAACAAGTCAACGGTCTATTTTTTTTAAATATAAAAATGATTAATTAAAATATAAATTTTATTAAAACAACTAAATGATAGGAAACTTGAAAACCATGGGTTTCCTCCCATGAAGCGCTTTGTTTAAGGTCGTTAGCTCGACTTGAACTCCCCAACTTACCCAATACCAACTTTCATTATTTTAAGGAACACATGTTTCACCAATTCTACTAGGTTGGGATTGATTCTATGTTTATAATTTGTTTCATTCACAATCCTATGTTCTAAAATGAGTGGGTAAATCTAATGAATTTATGAAATGGTGGATCTAGTTACTTCTCTAATCTTTTCGAAGACATCAATGATCATTCCAACATTATTAGTTTGAAGAGAAGAATTAATTCCATCATAAAGGTCATGGTTATACACTATGAAGGGATAGTTGAGCGAGGAAAGAAGAATACTAATTTTGAGCTCGGTTTGGATAGGAAATTCAGACATCGGTTGACACTTTGAATTAAACTCAATTTCATTTTCAAAATTTCTCAACAGAATTGGTTCCTTTGGAAAAGAATATTTATCCACCAAATTGGACATATCAGTTTTAGGAACGGATTTGGACTCAATGTTTGCGATTTCTCTCAATGGTTCAATGGTTGGTGTTTTTGAAAATTCATCAATGGAGTTATACTTAGGAGACTCAATCCATGATGTCAAATTCTTCTCTTTTGAATCCAAAAAGTCAATTTCCTCCTGATTCAAACACCCATAAATAATTCCTTGATCCTCTTCATCTTCCCCAAATCCAAAGGTTTTCTCTTCAGTAAATTCATGAGAGGTTTGTGGGAAACTAGACACTTCACATAAGGTTATGGAAGGAATAGTTGGTGTAGAGATGAGTTCCTCACAAGTTTTAATGCTCTGTAGTTATAACCTCAATTATGAAACCTCAAAATTCATTATCTCCATTTTTTGACATAGTTTTTCAAGTAATGGGTGTGAATTAGGATGGATAAGGGGTTGAGACAGATGGTCTATTCCAGGAGGATAATTATGTTGTTGGAATTCCATAGGAGGATGCTCAAATTGGATTTGTGGGGATTGAAACTCATTATATGTTGAGATGTTTTGTGGATCATAGGGGTAAAAGCAATTTGGTTCATTAGGTTGTTGATGATCCCACAAGTAGAAATTAGGATGGTCATTGTACATCACACATGGGGTTGGGTGATCAAAGTAGGGATAAGTGTCCCATGTTTGGACTTGTTCAAAATTGAATTCCATAGGAGTGATGGGGTGAGAACAGAGAAGAGGGATGGAAAAAAAGAATGATAGTGTCTAAGATAACTTACTTAGGTCCCCGACAATGGCTCTAAAATTTTATTCTCACTCAAATTTACCCAAGAGAAGAAGGTAAGACGGTCCTTGTAGTTTAGCTTGGGTTATCGAATCCTCAGAGACCTAAGAAGAAACCTATAGACACGTACATTATATAGACTGTTTTTGGCTATGAAGTTTCCAACATGGGTTGATTTTATATGGGTTTAAAGGATAACTAACAGATTTAAGTTAATTCAATTTAAAATAATGAGTTGATCCTAGGTTATCGCTTGGGGTGGATTGGATGAATTACTTTTTTAATGATTTCAATTTCTTATAATTGAGATGGATTCATTTAATAAGATTAAACGAAATCATCACTTACTAGTTTAATGCCTACACACCATAATACTAATCACCTATACACTTTAAGGATCAAAGTTTTGAGCACTCCAAGGTAGAGGTTCGTATTAGCACTTGAAATGTGTGACCTTAAATTCAATAAATATAAAGATGTTTTAAAATCATCAAATAAAAATATCATTTAAAAGAAGTTATTAGACATTAACGGAGTGATAAATAACATCCAATCCAGCCCCTTGATACTCCCTTGTATCAACCCATAAAATATTTATCCCTCCATTGATGACATGTCTTCAATGGAAGCGGGAAGTAGACTCATGAGGGAGGAAATGAAGAAGTAAAAAAAACGCAATAAAATAACAATCACTCCACTATTGTGTGATAATCTCACAAGGAATGGTATGAACAAGTTCACACCTTGAACCAACGATATCAAATTGATAAGGAGAATAATATAATAATAAGAGAAGAATAACTTTTATTAAGAAACAAGGATGAATTAAAACAACTTACATGTGAAGGAAGAACATTACAAAGAGAAATTGGCAGCATAACATTAAGATGAAAACAAGCTCAAATATTTCCAACTAATCCAAAACCACTACCTTAAATAGGAATTTTTGAGCCCTTGGGTCGAGCCTCCAACAGTAAAAGTCATCCCACTTGTGTATGGTAGGTCTAGGGTGGTGGAAAGTTTGTGGAAAGAAGACTTTCCAACCTTGACCCGAAAAGGCATCCAACTTTCATGCACCGAACAGATGCGCTTGAAACACTTTCTAGATGACCGAATAAGAGTGGGACATAGACTCAGAAAATGGAGATACGGATGTCTTCTAACCGCCTGTAAAATTTGGTCCCATTTGGATTTGTATATTCGGAGATATGATTAGATTAGTGAGATGTTTTGCTGGGCCACAGAATCTAGCCCAGAATTTTATCTTTAACTTGGGCCGCCTAAATGACCACCATGGAGGCCGAATTAGCATTATCTCATTAATAGGGATTTGTTCCTATACATGTATTATAGCATCCCACGAAATTTGGGATTAATTGGGCCTGTATGTTGGGCCCCACAATCTCATCAGTGGGATAGTGTCCAATCTGCCTTCTCCAGAATTGCTTCCTTTCATTGCCAAATATCTCCATCATCCTCCATGAATTATCCATTGATCCCTGAATCAAACATGTTCATATTTAATTGTAGATAAATTTCCAAAAATATCAAATTAAAATATGCATAATTAGATGAATCATTGGGTACTTCAAATGATGTTCATAAATGTACCACATAAAAGTGCATTTTAAGAAGGTATTACAATCATAATGTGAAATGATGTTCAAAGTGTAAAATGCACTAAAATGGTGTTTATGAATAGTAAAGAACATGAATATTATATATATTACCAATTAATATTAGCCTAATTTAGTGGCTAATCAGTCATAAAATATTCAATTGGTCTATAATAGGTTAACAAAAATATAGATTCATCAATAATATTACAACTTTCATAGTCATCATCCATTGAAGTTTGAATTTATTGATCAGTTTTTTCTAAGTATTTTAATTATTTGGGAAACCATTAGTTATGGAGATAGGGTATACTAGCATCATGTTATATTCGGTCACTTGAGATTAGGTAGCACCTAATGAATTTGGTGTATCGGTTGGTTTTCCCACATTAAAATAAATATATTTATGTTGTGTTTTATGCATCCT
This sequence comes from Viscum album, assembly GCA_963277665.1. NCBI lineage: Eukaryota > Viridiplantae > Streptophyta > Magnoliopsida > Santalales > Viscaceae > Viscum > Viscum album. The sequence goes on from OY728126.1 coordinate 983,913,769, forward strand.
AAATAAATAATTAGCATTTTTCATATCATTTGTGATAAATTGGGAGGATTTAGAGTGGATAATTACAACACCATTGTTTAGAAACCTGATTATATTATGGATTTTTAGAAAAAGGTGCTATGTGGTACATCAATTCCCCTGGTCTGTGTGAAATGGAATTACTATAGAGATAACCATGAGATGTGTAAGTATAAGGAATGGTATGAGATAAGTGGACTCAACTTTTAATGAGTTTATAACCTTAAATAAATCCTAGGGGAATAATGTGGCATGGTGTGGTGAGTTGTGACATCCATCTGGTAACTGGTATTTATTTATTTTTATTTTTCTATTTTAATTTTAATTACTTTAGTGATTCCATGAGTAAGTTGTAAAAAATATAATTTTCAGGGAACCTAGTTTTAGATTCATGGTTAGTGCATAGTTATTACTAACCATAAACCCAACTAGGTGAATAATTTATTCTAATGGGGTATTCATGGTAAGATAATAACCTACCATACCTTATGGGATCTATAAGGAACCATGTTATTCATTTTTGTTTTTATAGGTAACCCACATGATTGGACCATGACTTTCCTATCTACGCAACCCATACTATAAAATATTTCGAATTTTCATAAATGAAAACATTAATGTATTTCCATCTTCAATTTTAATTATTTATCATCCATTTTTACGCCATTTGTGTGTATCTTTTCTCCTTATCCATGTAAAATTCATCTCCATTTCCTATTTGGTGATTTTCATTCAATATTTGTTGATTTTTATGAGGTGATCATTTATTTTTTGTGATTAATCCTCTATTATTCTTCTCTTCCCTTGATCTTTAACTATATATCAATTTAGTAACCCAAGAAGACCATTTTTTGTGGATTGGGGTTTAATGTATTTTTTATAGTTTAGACTTTTTGGGATAACCTCTTTTTGTTTTTAAATATTTTATATAATGTAAATGTGTTTTAACATATTTTTTGGTAGTTGTTTTAACTTAATGTATCTTTATGTTACCAGATATTAGGTTCTTGTATTTACTTTTGTATAAATTTTAAAATTATGATTTATTTGAGTTTTTGTGATCTTTTTAATGGATTTTTGTGAATATTGAATTTTAATAGGTAAAATGATGTTTTCAAATGAATTTCTTTCAAAATAAGTTTTATAACCTACAAAGAGTTTCGAAAAATGGTTAAATGTTCATTTTTAGTTTCAAATGACATTCAAAAAATATTTCAATGGGGATATAATTTTTGAATGATAGGTTCATGATTATGGGAACCCTTGATTAAGTATAGATTTTTATATTCGAACTTGTTATTGATGTTTGATTACACATGAGATACCTTTAGTGAGTAGGAAATAAGAATAATGCTTCCTTAGAGTATTTTTTGTGATGGATAAAGAATCCATCCTGATTAGACTGAGTAAGCTAATGAGATTGATTATATTTACTAGTGGGGATAGACTATGTGTCTCAATTTTTCTAAAAAGTAATACTAGGATCGTTGTAGGTTAATGTATATTGGCTATTGTCTCAGTCAAAAGTCATAGTATCCTTATTCCCATAGGTCTAAGCCCATGTTTTTGTATGAAAATTATTGAGATGAGTCACTTATTATTTCCTAGTTTATAATTTGATACTGATGTCATTCATTCTAGGATACCAAATTTTTTATATATGCTTTCCTTGTTCAAAATTTCCCTGAAAATTGGTCTGTTCTGATGAAAACAATTTTTTTTATAATTTTTAATGAAATTTACAAATATATTGTATTTAAACATGAATTATGGGTTCACGATGAAATAAATTTTATATATTAATAGAGGTATCTAATTGGTATTTTCCTCACATATTCTATATATTCATATAGAATATTCAAACATGGGCATGAATGATATAGGTATATGGAAGAGTGGCATATAGTTTGGAAACACTTTTTGATATTCATTGTCCTTTAATGATTTAGTGGTGGTAGTGAAAATGGTACAAGAGGATTTTTGGGAATTTATTGAGCATTTTTTTGATCCTCAGTGTTGTTGGTGTTATTTTATATCGGTCACATCATTCTTAACCATGAATTAATGTCTTTGTATATAAATGTTGTTTATCAAATTATTTATACACATGGTGTGATGTTTATGAGTTATGGTTTATTATTCCTACATCATGATATGTTTTATTCTTTATGAATTTTGGAATAATTATTTATGTGCATCAGTATTCCACCTATAGACTAAAAATACTAAATTCTTGGGTGGAATATGTGCTATTTTTAATAAATTCAATTGGTGAAACCATTCCCAAAGTTTAAATTTCAGTACCATGGTTATTATCACCATCCCATAGGGATTGATAACATTATTGTTTCCTTATAGAGGGTGGGATCTGGTTAGATATTAGTTCAAGAACGACCATTTCAATATAGGTCTCCTGGGATATATAAACAATTTATCTAGAAGTACAACTAATTAAAATGAAATATATTTAAGGAAAAAGTGGGCCTACCAAAATTGGTTTATAGTCATAAAGAAATGAGTGACTTAATGTAAATAAAAAAGAGTTAATTAAATTATAATTTATTCATTCATAGAATAATTTAAATAGAATTTATTTCTCAAGAAATTTAAAAAAAATTTATGTTTAAATGTGTGGATATATAATAAATTTTTATTTGATCGAAATTATATATTTGGGGTATTTTAATTTTTTTTGAGAGGAATCAAGTCATGTTAATAGTTTTAATTTCATGTTAACATATTTTAGAGTGTTTCAATCTAGTGATTAAATGTTTACAAAACTTTTGAAAAGATAGATATTTTATATGTGATAATGTTTTTAAATTATATAGTTTAACTTTATTTAGAAAATAAATTTAAAACATTGAATATTTTAACCCTTGAATATAAAAATATTTTTTTACCAAAAAAGGAAATAAAATACCATTGAATTAATCTCACATATTTTAACACGCTTTTTGATTAATTAAAGAGTCATTAAATATAATATATCATGTATGATCTAATTAATTTTTTATAGATTATGTTTATTGAGTTTCAAAATCTTTTGATTATTAAAAATAAATATATTTAGTAATTTAAGAATATCAATATTATACCCTTAATCCTATGATCTATAAATATCCAAAAATGAGTATATAATAATAGGAACACAATAAATGTTGTACTATTTTGTATTAATTATTCTTTACTTTTATGATTCATGTATGAAATCATCAAGGGTAACTATATTTTTTAATTCTATATATGATGTCCCTACTAATATCTATTCAAAATTTTTGAAATAACTCTATTACATAATGATTCTATTGTACTCGAGTTCTTTCATTGGATCTCTCTATATAGCCCAAAATAAAAATTTTATGTTCTTAGAATAACATCTAGAACATATTTTTCAAGAATACCTTTATTTATATTAAATACTAGTAATATTATATAAATAATTTTTTTATTGAAGGTTTGATGACAATTTAAAAATATTCATTCAAAAAATTAATTTATATAATTACCATTGTATGAATCTATGAAACTCTATAAAAACCATCATTACCTCATCTTGAGTTTATAATGTCAATTTGCCCTATATTCTAATTAAATGTGGGAGAATAAATTCCACTAGGGATACCCTTTGGCCAGAAACTACCTTGATAAGGTGAAATACTATTGACAATGTATAACCAACCTTCTACCACTTATGGTTCATATTATCCTAAAAACACAACTAGCCTCTAGAACTGATGCTCATGTAATGTACTAAGTTTATGATTCATACTGATATATGTGGTTACTTTTTTCCCTAATTAATCAAAAAATATTTTACATTGAGTAGAATTCTTAGCATTCTCATGATAAGTAATAAGTGTCTTTATGACGTGATAAAATTATTCATTAATGTTAAACCATGTCATAATGGTATTAACCACATCATGGTTTTATATATGGTAGTTCAACTATTATATGAAGATTTATAAAATTTATTTTATATCCTACTAAAGAAATCAAGAAATTTTGAAGAATCATGCATTTCTTTTTTAATTAGTTTTAATCATCCAAATAAATTGTTTATATATTAAAACATTATGCAAAAATATGAGCCAATTTTAGTTGTAATTTTGTGAAACATTTCATTTATAGCTAAATGTTTGAGAAATGTTTCAGATCTAGGTTTTATTCTTGGATAGATTTATAAAATTATTTATGTTTATTGAAAGAGACATATACAATTTCATTAATATAATATCTTATAATGTGTGAGGAAACTCTTAAACAAAGAACCAATTATTTATTTCTATTAATCTAGGGTTCTAGAATAATGTGAGAAAGAGAAAATAGTACCCAATTATAAAAGATTCATAGTAATTCATTGATAAACTCGGAGTAAAGAGTCATTTTAAATCTTCTTAGATATCTTAATTTTCTATTGTGAAGGAGTATGATATCAGTTTAAAAAATTTGTTATATTTTATTCTATTGAAACATATTGATGAATATTTTTGGAAAATAGGTATTAGTGGTTTATTTTAACTTCATTTGGGCGAAGATTTTCATCTAAAACTGAACATTGGTAAAAAAAATTCCATTAAGTTGGGATTGAAGTTTTAATAGATGAATAATATGGGAAAATGGTTTTCCAGATCCATGGAAAGTGTTATGAAAAAAATAAATAGTTCATGGAATTTTTTATAATAACTATATAATCATAAGAAATAAGAATGGGCTACTAATATTTTAAAAATAAATCATTGTGAAATAAAAAATCTATTAAAACTATTTTTTTCAAATAGTTTATCATGAAAATATTAATTTATGTCATCGTTTTAACTAAAAACCCATGGTTTTGATGAGAATGATATTTCCATAAGAAATATATATTGTATCTAAGAAAAATCAAATTGTAGTTTCAATATATCAACTTTTTAAGGATATTCCAAAAAATGGTTAAAACAAGAAAAAATTTCATTGTCTATTTTGGAAAAATTATCATGTTAGAGAAACTATATTGTGGTTTATATTAAAACATGACATGTAATTATATTTGACGATAAAAATGTCTCTTTCATAAAATGTTTAAAAAAATAATTTCGGATGGACCGCACTAATTCTAAAGGGGAATTTAGAGTGCAACAATAATATTTTGGTTGTTGGGATATATGATAAATGTGAATTTAAATTGTTTTTAAATTTATAAATTGGTTATAAGTTATTAAATAAGGATAAATATAAATAAATTTATATTAATATATGAAATTTCTATAGATAATAATATTAAATATTTTTATTAAAAGGACTTATTTGGAAGTTTATTTAAACCATTAAAAAAGTTTTTTTGATAGATTTGATTAATGTTTAAATAATTTAAAATTTGTTGAAATTAAATTTTACAAATTATATATATATATATGAAATGTTTAGATAGATAATAAAAGGTTTATATTTACTAAATATTATATGATTGATATATGAAAGAATTCATATTGAACATAGAAAAAATTGTTAATATGAAATATTCTATATTATAATAAATATGAAATATTAATGTATATTTATTTAATGATTTTCATTGAATATATTTTAACAATAAATTGTTTATGTTTTTTAATTTATTAAATGTTCATAAATTTGAATCCTATATCATAATTAATTTTCTATAATATTTAATCAATGAATGTGAATAGATTATGTTATGAATACATGTACACTTTAATCTGATGTGGTAAACTATTTCATATAAATTTTATATATTTCTCATAATGAGTTACATATTTGGTTTGAAATAATATTTGGTTTTGTTTAAACAAGCATAATTTTTTTATCAGTTATAAAAATGAAACTAAAAGATAGATGTGATTTATACTTGTTTTTAGTTTTAGTTTTTTGGAATTAAGATATAGATTGATAATTGATCTAAGGATATATGATTTTAGGCCAGACATTTTACTTTTCCTATTACTAAGTCACTACTCAGAAATGTTTGGATTAAGATTTATTATCAATATACATTATATCGTGAGGATTTTGGATTCATATGATTATATTTCTTTAAATTAAATAGTTTCATATGTCTTATGACTTTAAAGTATTTTGATTTGTGAAGCTGTAATTATATATTATTTTTATGTAACATAAATCACGAGTTGTATATAGTGTTATAGATTAATATTTTTTAATATATTTATTTGGTTGAAGGTATATAATAAAAAAATTAAATCATTAGATTCACAAATACATGAAATTAATACATGAGATAAGATTCTAGGATAATGAAAACCCTTTAAAATATAATGTGTTATATTTCATTGAAAGTAAAAAAATATTAATATAGGGATCATACAAACGAGTTTGATCATGCTAAATATAGTTACCCATGTATTATCTTGTGTAAGGCATGTCAGGTATAGGTTACCCAAAAAATTAGGTAACCGAATAATACTTTGATCATTAGGCTAAATATAGTTAGGAAGCCCAAAAATTATGATACCAGAGGAATAATATTGAGAAAATTTATATGATATATATAGGATAGGACTTATACACTCAACTGTATATGATTGATAAATGATTTTATTAGAAAGACAATCTATCAAGATAACTATGTGATGATAGGATCATTAAAGATAACACAATTCTTCATAAAATATTGATATTGTCTCACTAATTGATATGGTGTGAATTTTAATGGGAGTATCAATTTAATAAGGGAACATATAATAAATTTTTTATTAAATGAAAAATAGTGTGATACCTATCTAGTAATATATTCTTCAATAGAAAAAATTACATCATTATAAAAAATATGAATTTTAAATCAATTTTAGAAAATGAAAATATTATAAAAATAAACTCCATCAAGATAAATAGGATCTTGAGTATATTTCAAGAAAAAGGGATGTTTTATGTCTTATAGTAACCCCTTATAAAAAATCCAACATGTGAAGTAATTAAGAAAATTGATCAAGATACTTAAAATAAATATTAGAAAAATTGAGTTATTTTTTTCAACTCTCATGCTTTTGTTTGTGGGAAAAAAGTTATAAAAGATGCATGAGGAAACCTATGATATCATGATAATAGATAAACATAAAAAGTATCTATATGGAATAAGCTATACATGGGAGGTATGTGGTTTAAAAGGGATTAATAAGATAGAAGATGACTAGAGGAATTATTATCCATATTACTATAATAAATAGGATTGGGTGCATCAATTTATTATAGAGAAATGGTTTCACCCTTATTTTTTGATCTAGGTTGAGAATACATTCTTAAATATTTTTTAGAAATATACTAATTATTATTTTTAAACATTAATATGAATAAGTTTAATGTAATTTTTCATGATATTATAAAATGTTGAGAATAGATGAATAGAACATGGTAGGTCTATGATATGGTGTCATGTTAATAGTATTAAATTTTAAAAGTTTAATTTTAGAGAAGAATATTAAAGGGTATAATAGTCAACATAGGTCATTAAAACGTAAATAAGGTGTTTTGAAGAGAATTGTTTCCAATCTAGTGAATCTGGTCACCGAAGAAGGAATATTCCATAATACTTATAGTGTTGGAAAAACACCATATGGTGTCCATATCATGTATTAATGTTAAATAATCATTTTTTTTATTTTTAAAGGTCTATGATATAGAAAATATGTTATAATATTCTTTTGAATATGAATAGATGATAAAAATTATTGAAAAATTGATGGATTAAGTTTGAAGGATTAATTCAAATGATAAAATAAATGGTTTATACTTTGAAAAAGTTGATGAAAATAATTACTTAAATGATTATATAGATTTCAATAAAGAATGTATGTTATATAATATATTTTTATTATATGAAAATAGATTTATTATAATATAAGGGGTTTTTAAATAAAATCAGATGATTTTGTTGATACACATGGATTATTACTGTTCTAGTTTTATAAATTGACTAAAAATAAAATGAGGAAAAATGGAAAATTTTCAAGGTTAAGATATATTTTCTAATATATTTATTAAAATATGATAAAAAGTGTTCCTACTTCCTAATTGTGGCATATTTTATATAATAAAATATTTTTTCCATAATATATATCAAAAAATTCCAAATACTAGATATGATATAGTTATAATAACTTTATTTATTAAATATTTCAATAAAATAAAATATGAGTTATTTCTTAACAGAAATGAGTTTATGTTATAAAAATAAAATTTGGAGAGAATATAATTTCTAAGAGGCCAATGGGAGTATGATTGGTATTTAAAGAGTTTGAATGATGAAATTAAATAATTATACTAGTAAAAACCCAAGTAATTATATAATAAGTCAATTTAATATTTATTATTATTTCTAAATTATGTAGTTTTATCCTTGAAAAATATATTATACAACTCTTAAAATCAAAAAGGAAATTGTTTTATTAAACTAAATTCTTATAAGGATATATTTAAAATATAAATTTTAAAAATATATAATTTTAAATTTGAAAAAATTATTTTCATGTTGGAATTTATATTTTCAAAGATAATCTTCAACTGAGTTTTTGGGATTTTTTGAAAATATTAATTTTTCATTTAATATAAAACAAATACAGATGTTTTCTTTGAAAAATGTATATTATTTTATGGTATTTAAAATGTAAAATCTTTTTTTAATTATTTATTAAATTTTAATTAGTTCCCTTTATGTTAAAATAATAAAATTATATCATTTTAAATAGATATTATAATTGAATTTAGAATGAAAAATTGTGTACTTAAAAGGGTACTTGTTTCGAAAAAAATTATTTATCATATTTAATTTTAAATTAAATTCTTCAAATTTATAAATTTTGAAAAATTAAATTCATATTTGTAACCATGTGGTAAATATTTATAAAATTAGACCCTTTTAGTTTTGTAAAATATTAATAGAAACATTAGTATTTTTAATTACCATGGTAAAGGGTAAATCAGGTAATTTAGGTTAAAAATAAAATAATAAGAACTATTAAATGACCAAAAAATGCACCAAAATATTATTACATGAGTATATCTAGACAATAACTATCCAAATTTCCAATTTATGACTTTTTAGGGCCACTTGGACTGGATTATGACCTTTAAAATATTTTATTTAAGAAAATGTCAATCATGTCGCACTCTTATTTTTAATAGGTGTAATATTATTAATATGGTGTTGAAAAGAGGACATGTTTAACTATAAATATTATTTAGAAAAATAATTGAATTATATTATTCATGTTAATTTATTTTTAATTTTTACTTAATTAATAGTTACTATAAATGCTTACACAATGATGATATATTAATTAATTAATTAATTGAAAAATAAAATAAAAGATATTCAAAATACTAAAATAAATATAATTTTAAATAAATAATCTGATAAATGAATTTTATAGACGACTAATACATTTTAGTGATATAATATATTTTTTCTTTTAATTTTAGAAGTTTTAATTATCTTATTAAAGTCAATGTAATGAATAGTTCTAAAAATTGACATCATGGACATTTTATAGTAAATAATAATGTATTGATTGATATAAAATTAATAAAAATATATAAATATACCATGTGATTAAGAAACTTTTTATAATAACATACATTTTCTATTTATGTGTTTCTTTCTTTTATAGACACTATATTGACCCTAAAAAATTAAAAATCTATATTTTCACTATAAGAGTTAAAGGGGTTAAAAAGGGACAAAAACAAAATTATAAGGGTATAAATATAGTTATAAAATTTCTAATATATATATTATGATGTTATTTACACCCATACTCATATTATAATTAAAATTAATACTTTTTGATCCATTTTGAATTGAAAATTAATTTATTTGTATTTAATATTTTAAGAAATTCAAAGAGTGACCCTCCACCCTCTTATAAAAAGAAACAATGTCTTGTAATTTTTCACAATTCAAAACCATTTTTTAATAAAACCATACCAAATAGATTTCTAGAATCCATAAAAATGATATATAATACATTTTTATGCATTATACCAATATTATAAGTCAATTTTTTAAGAAAATGAATGTTTTCAATGAAGAGGTATATTTTTTACCATTATGTTTTAGTTTTGTTTATTATTATACACATGTACAAAATTATGAAAAGATTATAAAATAATAAATCTAGTATCCTACATATACTGAGATATTATTATATTAGTGTAATTTCCTTTATCCATCTTCTCTTCAATCAAATGGGAAACAAAACTGTCATTCTAGTGTACGACAGACTATCATCTCACAAACCGATATGATTAATTTTCCATCATCTTATCTCAAAACTAGTTTTAATGATAGAATTAATTCTTATATATGATTTTAATGAAACATTTATCATTATAATTAGAAAATATACCATTTATTTTCTTAATTTTCCTTATGTAGAAAAAATATAATGTCGTTCATGTTTACGTGTGAACTACTACCTTCAAGACGCAATGTGATTTATTTTTCATCATGAAATAACTTGGATAATGTATAAAATTATATTAAAATAAGTAATATGAAATATATTATATTATGATAATTTAAAATTTTAAAATAATACATACCTTATTTTCATATTGATCATTAAAAAATGGAAAGGTTACTCTTACGTTTGTACAACATACCATCTTCAGAAATATAACATAGTTTATTTTTCAAAACAGTATTTAATTGTTTCATTTAAAAGGATTATTTGGGTATAAAAATGATAAATATTTCATGAATATTATTCTATATATGAATTAATTTTGACCATTTTGACCACAGTCAACCTATCGAATTAATTTTGTACTGATGTACTGAATATCATCAAAACATCAAATGTGAGATTAAATGATTAAGTAATCATAAATAAAATTTAAATAAGTGATATAAAAGGAACAATAAAATTGAAAAAGGATATTTATAAAGTAAATAATTATCCATTTTTTATTATTAAGGAATATTAATAACATACAAGATGAGTTGGACTCAAATTAAGAGTCTTTCTTATAAAAATCATGTTTTAATGTTTCCAATAAAACTATTTTATCTTATATATACATATTTTATAAAAAGTTTTAAATGATGGTTTTAATATTCTTCTATAAATGTTTAAATACATTTTTATCCATTTTTTAAAAAATGGTTTCATAATAATATTTATGTCATTTTTCATATGAGGTACTTTGTGAATTTTCTGAAAAAAACATGGAAGGATTTGTTTTAACTAATAGGGAATTAGAGTATTTTCCTACTACCATGAAATAATAATTACGTGATGTATCATTTATATGAATTAATAGTCCATTTTATAGAAAAGTATAATTTTTATTATATATGCAGTTTTTAGATTTTTAAAATTGGTTATTTAAGGAAAAATGGTATTTTAAAATACAATAGTGTTTTCCATATGGGTTTAAAAGAGTTTTCAAGGGTTTTATTCATGATATAGACCTTTAATATTGTTTAACAAAGTTTGAGACCCATTATAGATCATGTGTGGGACCATTATATATTATATGATTAGTGTACCTAGATAACACTCCAATTAACTGGGCTCTCCAAAGGTGAAAGTCGAATATATGGTTATTACATTTGTAAGAGTGATTATAATAGTGATTGTAAACGTGATATGGAAATATTTTACCAAGAAAACTACATTAATTTTCTATGAATTTTAATTATTATTCATGTAAATCATTTTATTTCAAATGTTATGATAATGAATTTTTTATAGGAAAAATTATTTTATTTTCAAATGAAGTGTTACGATTTTAAGAAATGGTTTTTCATGTGTCTTCATGTTTTTCACTATATTTTTATTTTTCTTTCTTTTTCAGTCCCTTATTGAGTTTTTTTAAATTTTTATCACAAGTATTAAGGATGGGTAAGAGAGAATAAGATATTAATTTGAATCTTTTGAATATTTTTCATGAAAATAAATCATGTTTTATTTTAAAAGTTTTATATTTTGGAAGAAATTAATACTGTGTATATGTGTCGACTTGTAATGTATAGGATTACTATTTATGAATTTTTAAAAAATCTCTAAAACACTAAATATAAAAGATAAACTACATTGTATGAATGTGAATTCTAGCTCATAGACATTAGATTATACAAACAATAAGGATGGGTCCTTATAGTTGGTATCAAATGAGGGTTTAAAACACTTTGGAGACTATGATGTTTTCTTATGCGGTTTTCTTAAGAGTTATTGACATCAACATGGGTTTAAAAATTTAAGGTTTACCATAATATTAATGTATTTGAAACCACTTTTGAGGGCTTATGTTATAAAATTTTATGGCGACTACATTTATTTTTAGAGACATTTATTTTTGAGGTAATTATGGAATATTAACTTTTTGGATGCATAATTAAAGGTTTGATATAACCGTTGAGGATTAGAATATTTCTTTAACGTTTAATATCTTGTTATCAATTTTGAGACTGTTTCTTACCTTTTATGGAATGTTATAATAATTATTATTTTAAAAAAAGGATAACCTATTAATTGGGTGACAACCCAACACATCCAGAAAGGCCATAGGGATTAGACCCACAACTGAAGAATGACAAGGGTGAATCACCTACCACTGACCTATGTGATGTTCTTGTTAGTATGAATTTTATTTCCATTATTTAAACTATTTGAAATATAAAGATAAATTTTAGTTTGTAAACATATGTTTTATCAAATATATAACCTTAGTACTAGAAAATTATTTTGTGATTAAGTGATCAATGTTATTTTGGAAGACATTTTATATTCTGGGAACCTTATACAATTAAGGTAAAATGAATATTATAAGATTTTATTTGAGGAATAAAGGCTGAATTATATTTTGTAATCATATATGATTTTATTGTGGATTTATGGTGATTTAGGTTAATTATGTAAATGATTTTCATATCTTTGAGAATATATGATTAGAGAATATAATTTTTTGGTATGATGCATTAAGAGTGATTGATGTTATTTAGAGATAAATGTTAAAATTTATATTAAGACTAGGTGATCAAATACTTATATTTTTTGGTGTTAAATATTTGTATAGAAACTTTTTGAGTACATTTATGGATAACTATTTATTTAAATATCTAATTTAAAATTTAGTTATTACTGTTGAATTTTAGAGACTAAAGTATATTTTTTCATATAAAGGTTTACTCATCTTGGAAATCATATTATATTGTACTAACTATTTTGGTTTTTGTTAATTTATAATTATTAGAGGAATATTTTTAATCATTTATGGATTTTATGATCTATAAAAGTTGATTCTAATGATTCATGCATGAAGAATTTTTATTTAATACTCATAGTTTTGAGAAAAAGATGATATTGTGGTGAATATTGATTAAAGGAAAAAATTATACTTTACAAGTATGTTTATTTCCTTATGATCTTAGTTTAGGTATTAAAATAACTTTTCAACTTTAGGAAATGAATTTTAAAATAAAAATTTTATCCATTTAATTTTCGTACTATGAAATCAAGGTTCTTTTAACCCCTAATAGATTTATAGTTTTTAGATGGTTAAATTTCTCATGACCATCTTTTCTATCACTATATATCTATCATTGGGAGTTATTTTTCTATTCCAAATCCATGTTTTCACTTAAATTTATTATTATAGTATTTGGAAACCAAGTAATGTTTTATTCTAGATGAGATTTTTATTTATCCTTCTCTCTTTTCAATTAGATGTTTTATTAATCCTTTTTACAATGTGTGATTTCAACTAAGGTATTTTGAAAAGTCAAACCCTAGTTACCAAGCATGAGATCAAAACTATGAGGGTTCTATTTCCAAAATGTGGGATAATGTAACAATATAGGTAATGATGGAAAAAATAATTTTAATATTTACCAGTATTTCTCAATTATGTTTTTATATTCATTATAAATATATTATATAATTCTTAAAATCATATAGTAAATGGTTTTATAAAACTCATTAATTAAAATGTTATATTAAAACGATTAATCTTAAAATTACATTATTTAAATTTCTAAAAGTGAATTTAATTATTTAATTCATATTTTTAAAATAATCTTAAAATGAATTGTCTATATTTTTCTAAATATATTTATTTTTCAATGAATAATAAAAAATAAAGATTATTTTGAAAAAATTATTTTATTTTAAAGTATTTACAAGGTAAAATTATGTTTTAGATGATTTTTTAAATTTTAATTAGTTCCTTTTAATTTAAAATATTCCAATAATGATGGTTGGAATGGAATTTATACCTGATTTTAATATAAAAACATTTTATATTTACAAAGGTATCTTTCTAAAAATGATTTTTCGTTGAATTTTTCTAGTTTAATTTCAAATTTAATTAAGACAAATCTATGTTATGAATTTTAAAAAATTTATACCATATTTTTAATTATAAGGATTGAATTTATTAAATAGGTCCCTTTATTTTTGGACAATATGAATAGTACTGTTAGGAATTTTTTTTACCATAGTAAAGGGTAAATCGAGTTATTTAATTTAAATATAAGATTAAACGGGGAATTTAATGACCCAAAAAATTACATAAATCTTGTTTTATATGTATATCTCAACCATAATAATCAAAGATTAAAATATATGACCTTTTGTGGATTTAGATGATATTATAACCTTTATAGTATTTTATTTAATGAAAAGTCAAACATGTCACACTCTTGATTTTATTAAGTGTAGTAGTTTTAATATGATGTTATCTAGAAGATAGTTATGACTATAAATAGTACATTGAAAGATAAATTATTTATCATCATCATAGTAATTTATTTTTAATTTTTGGTGAATATAAATTTACCTTAAATTATTACATAGCATTTTAATAATAATTAATAATTTAATGAAAAAAATCAAATAAAATATAATAAAAATATTATAATAATTTTAATTTGAGATAAATATTATGATAAATAAATTTTATAGAATGAAATTAAATATTATGGATATAATTTTTTTTTGAAATTTACATGTTTTATTGATATTATTAATGTCAAAGTAATGAATGTTACTAAAAATTGACATTATATATATTTTATATTAAATAATATTTTATTAAATGATATAAAATTCTAAAGAATCATAAATTAATCCACATGATTATTATAAGGTTTAAAATATCAACTAATATCCATTTATGTGCCTTTTATCCATTTATAGTAACTATATTTATCCTCAAAGAGTAAAACTCCATGTTGTTACAATAAGTCTTAAAGTGGTAAAAAGGGATTAAAACAAAATGATAAGGGTTTAAATATAATAAAAACATGTATACATTTTATTTGATGAGGGGAAGAAACCTATAATCAAATTATATTAAATTTTTTATGTTTTTAGCCATTTTAAAAAGAAAATTAAATTAATTTATTTTAATAATTTATGAAATATAAGAGTTCCCCTACCATCTCTTATAAAAGAAAACATATTGTTCTCATTTATTCAAACTTAAAAAACCCATTTGGTTTTTCCAAGACCATCACACCCTAACCTTGGTTTTCATTTTATTTTATTCTTTTCTTTATATAGTTTCTTTTGGTTGAGGTTTGGGTCATGTTCCCAATTTGAATTTTCATCATTTGGTGTTTCTGAGTGGATTTTTAGCCTGTGAATGATTCATGTGCATGGTTTAGGGTAAAATGTAAGGCTGAGGGTGTTTCCTATTTAACTTATTCTTGAATGTTTTTAATTTCATAGCATGATAATAGTGTGGGTAAAACCATGTAAGGTTAAAGAGAAACCATGTGGTATGAGGTTTGGTGTTTGCGACATAGAGAATGACTTCTGCATGGTTATGAGTAACCATATGAAAAGCATACAGAGCTGCTCTTCAATTTGATATATCCAAATAACACTGTTGGTGTATGGTTTCTCAAACTATGTGGGGTGTCCCTCTTCTCCAGTAGGGTAGCACAGTTGGTGCATGGTTTGTCAAAACATGCGGTCAAACCATGTGACTTTTCCAAGTCATTAAAAATTTATAAATTACTTGTTATCCCATATATTATTTAATCCCATTTTGGGTTTTCATCCCCTTTATTTAACTATTCATACCATGGGGCTCCCAAAACCCCTTCTACTTGGCTCTCCCTCCTCCATGTATGCTCTTATATAGTTCTAAGTTGAGCTCTTCATAATCTTTAGAAAAATTTATCCTCCTATTATTCTCTTATATTTTTTCATGGTTATCCTTATATGGGATCTATATTAGCCAAAAACTAGAGGCAAGTTTTAGTTGATATATTTTTTTCTTGAATACTAGGGTGTGTGGATTTTCTCTTAGTGCGTGTTGTACCTCATCCTGATATTTCTTTGAATTTTCACATCATTTAGGTAGGTGTTTCTATATATTTCCTTTTTAGAACATTCAATTTTATGATTTTATGTTTCTAAATAATTTATCAATGTGTTAAAATTTTTTGTGATGTGTTGTTGTTATTTTTAGTAGAGGTTTTACGTTGGTAATTTGGTGGAAAATGAGTATTTAAAGGATTTATATATTTATGGTTTTATTTATATCCATGAAAAGTGTTTGGTAAAATGCCATTTAAACTTAAAAGAAGAAATTGTTTGTTCGATTTGTGTTTAGTATCATTAGATATTTGGTGATTTGGTTTTCCTTGTGAAATCAATCCATTTGTGTAAGTGTAATTTCCTATCTGTGTTTTAGTGCTTTTGTACAATTTTTTCTTTCGTGGTAATGTAAATGGTGGTTTTAAATAATATATCTTGGGTAATATCTTAGTTTTAAATGAGTGTTCCACTTGATTTGGGAATACCCATATGTGCATGGGGTGAAGATATGGATGATCCCTCAAATGGTATCAGCTTTGAGATCAATGTTCATCTTAAATTCGGATTTCAAAATGACATTTTCCTTCTCCTTATCTTCTTTAACCTCAACTCCATAAAATGGTTATTCTAAAAACCATATGTGTTATAAATGGTTTCTTTGTTTCCAAATTGTTCTAAATTGTAGTTTTAACCATGTCTCTAAAAACATAGATTATTTGGAATTTTTATATGATATTTTGTTACTAAATTATATAAAGACCTATTTGGAATTTTTCATGAGTAAATAGGCTTTTGTCTTGGCCTCAAAATTGGTTTGGAAATATTTATGAAAATTTATTTGGGATAAGAATTATAAAGACCCAATTGATAACATTAGTGATTTGGGAAAGTTTTTTCAAAGTGGTATGATGTGAAGGCCCGATTGACTGCTGTGTGTGACTCGATGTGTGATGGAAACCTATATGGTGGATCCTAAGAGGAGGGGGTTATCGCATAGGTGGTGTTAGTTTTTGAATTATGCAATTAAAATGGATGTGGGTTATTAGTTTGATCCATACATGTTAGGAACTCCCAATTGACCACGTACTATTATCATGGGATTCTTGGGTGCCAATTAGAGGGTCAAGTGATAGTTTCTTATCGGCCCTGATTAGATGGGTTGGTACCCCTTATACTTTTAGAGAGGATTGGTGGGACATTCCACAATATTTACTAGTTTATAGTAGCTAGTTGGTAATTTATTGTGGAGATTCATCATACATCGGTAGGTGAGTCAGATCTAAGTACATCTAAGGATTTTTTCTATAGATGTTTAGGAAATTACTATTATTAGTACTTTTATGTTCATTTTTATTTTTATATACTTTATTAATTTGACCTTATAATATTTCCTATGTGTTTTTATACTTTTATTTTCAGTATATCCCTTTATGATTATAAGGTTTGGTAATTCCTTCTCATATTGGGTTTTAAAAAGTTTTTTTAAAATATAAATCTATTATGAAAAGAATAAAGTGATGTGTGTTGTTTAAAAAATTTGAATATTTGTTTGGTTATTTTAAATGATAAAACTCTATTTCTTAAATTCATTTCAAATCATTGTTTATGGACTGTTTTGGGAAAGGAAGTGTATGGACTCTATGGTGATTTCCTACTGATATGTTATATAATCACTTGTGCCACTCGATGTCAATAGGCCTGAGTTGTTTTGTAGTTTTGGGTTTCTATTTCATCTATTATTGGATTAGGTTGGTCTTGTGGTTGGCAGTGACCAAGAGGTCATGTTGAGATCATGTTGGGTCTTGCTTCGATTTTGGTTTTATTTTCAGTTTCTGTTTCATTTAATAGGTTTATATGGATCTGATTATACTTATTGTTTTTCAGTTTTGTTGGTTTTGTTTCATTATCTATTTTAGTTATTTTATTTTAGTTTTTATTGGTCATAAATCTTTCCCATATGGATTATCTTTGATGCCCGATGCTAGTCTCCAGCCTGGGAGGATCAGGTACACCACTCGAGCCTCATCTCGGACCAAGTCAGGTGTCAGGTTAGATGGTATCCTAGCCTAGTTCATAAAGACGACCTATGAAAATACCTTTCTATAATTCCTAAACACATTTTATGGGTCTTGTTTTAGGTATAATACCCATATTTAAGGCCTTAAGGTGTTTAAAAATAAGGATTTTCAAAGAAGTGTTATAGTTTTTATTAGCATGTTTCAATTTTGTTTCTTCTTCCACACCCCTTAAACCTTATTAAACCATGATAAAATAATAACTCTAGTATCCTACATACAAATATATGTTATTATGTTATTATAATTACCTATATTCAAATCTTCTTCTATAAAATGGGAAACAAAATCATTATTTGTGTGTACAGTGGACTACCGCCTCGTGAACCTATGTAATTTGTTTTCCATCGCCAATCTCATGACTAGTTATAAGGATGAAATTAAGGTATTTGTATGATATTAATGAAATATTTATCATTATTATATTATAATATATAACTTTACATCTTAATTTTCCATGCATAGAAAAAATATAACGTCATTCATGTGTACATGTGGACTACCATGTTCATGAACCAATGTTATTCATTTTTCATCTTGAAATCACATAAATGATATATAAAAGGATATTTAAAGAATTAATATGATATATATTATATTATTATCATTATGTAAAGATAAAATTATAATTACCTTCATTCAATAATGATCTTTGAAAAATGGAAATGTTAATCAAGTGTACGTATGACCTACCATCTCTAAGATTGTGACATAGTTCATCATTCATAACCATATTTAATAGTAGGATTTGAAATTATAATCAATCTATAAAAATGATAAAAATTTCATTATTATTATTTTTAAAATTATTGAATTCTTGACTTTTGACTATAGTCAACCTACCGAAGTGATTCTGGACTTATGTACTGAATATCTTCAAAACGTATAATGTGAACTTAAATGATTATGTAATTAAATATAATATATGTATAAGTGATATAAAATTAATAATAATACTTATAAAGGTTATTATGATTGTAAATAATTATACTATGTTTATTATTTAGGAAGATATAGAGTGTATGAGGCGAATCAGACTCATGGTAAAGTCTTTCATTAAAAAATATTATTTAAAAACATCTATTAAAAATCCATTTTTATTTCATATCCATACATTATTAAAAGGTTTTAAAGATTTTTTTGACATTTATTGTATAAATGTTTAAATTAAATTTTACCCATTTTTTTAAAAGAAGTTTTAAAGGGATATTTTTTTTATTTTGCAAAGAAGGTAATTCGTGACATTTCTGAAAAAAATATGGAAGGATTTTTTTAACTTATAAGGATCAAGTGGATTTTACCACCGTTATGAAACATTAATTCTTTAAATACTCCTTTATACATTTTCAAACTTATTTTAAATTAAAATGGTTTCTTTATTAAGTGATTATTTGTTTAGTTTAAAAAATGGGTATTTGCCAACGAGCCTGTACCCAAGTGGTAAGGGCTCCTGCTTGGCATCCAAGAGAACCAGGTTCAAAACCGGGTGGAGGCGAATTTCCGGGGTACTGTATAAGTATTGTAGCATCCACTATAGCATGCATTATAACAGACACTGTTTGGTAATGTAGCAGCTGGACTATTCACCTGATTTGGGCTTTTGGGCCACCGGTTTGGGCCTACGGGTCTCTAGGACTTCGGGCCATTAAAGGCCTTCAGACCACAGGGCCTTCGGAACATTGAAGACCATGAAGTAACCCAGTTCACACAGAGCAGGCCCTAGATGAGGATTAGAGCACCAGTAGCAGTCACCAGAAGTAGAGCTAACCGGATTGAAATAATGAGAGGGTATGACAACTGCCATCGGGACCAGGCACCGTGTAACTTTATACGGGGCAATGCTAGCCGACCAACAATGCAGGTGGGGAGCTAAAGGAAATCAATGATGAAAAATCTGGGGAGGGTTAGTTCTAGTGGGCTAGGCCTATGGGTCATGTATTGGTCATTGTATACCTCTGGGCCTTCAGGTCATGTATTACGGGTCATGTCAGGCCTTGTGCCTTGGGCTTACGAGTCATGTACGGGTTCCCCTTAAACACTTAAAAGGGGTATTATCTATAATAAAATAAAAAATAGGCCTTCGGGCCATTCAGGCTTAAAAATGGGTATTTAAGGAATAAAGGTATTTTGATATCCGAATGTTTTTTCACTTAGTTTTAAAAGTTTTTACAAGGGTTTTATTGATGACATGTTACTTTATAACTTTCTTAAGGTTTTATCCCTATTATATCTCATGGGATATCTAGTAATAGTTTATATGATGGGTGTACCCATATAGTACTCTAATGAATTGGGTCCTTTAGAGGTGGAATTCAATCATATAGTCATTCTATCTGTTGGATTGATTGTAAGAGTGATATGT
Source organism: Viscum album (assembly GCA_963277665.1). Classification (NCBI taxonomy): domain Eukaryota; kingdom Viridiplantae; phylum Streptophyta; class Magnoliopsida; order Santalales; family Viscaceae; genus Viscum; species Viscum album. The sequence goes on from OY728126.1 coordinate 983,934,516, forward strand.
AAAGAATGTGCCAAGGCACCTAAATTTATTTTATATGAATGAAAGTGTGTTTTCATTGAAATAATTTTATTTTAGAAGGTAACATAATGATTTTTTTAATAGAAAATGATTCTCTTTTTATATGAAATGGTGTGATTTTAAGAAAAGGGGTTTCATGGATTTTCATGTTTTTCACTAGACTAAAAGTTTTATTTATTTTCTATACATTAATGAGATTTTTTGTTCTAACCACACAATTTAATTTTTTTTCTTGGGGACTAAGGATGGGTAAAAGAAAATAATATATCAAGTAGAAAGTTATTAATATCTTTTATGGAAAGAAATCATGTTTTATTTTAAAAGGTTTATATTATAAAAAAAGTTTATAGTGAGTATAAGTGTCAACTTGTAATGTATGGGTTTATTATGATATATTTTTTCATAATATACAAAATGGTAAACTAAAATTATCTCCTAGATTTTAAGAAGGTGAATTCAATATCCAAGACACTTGATTACGTAATGCTTAAGGATGGGTCGTTACAATACCTATCCAATTCAAAGTGAATATAACTTTATATCCTAAAAGGGTTTACTATATTCTAGTATATAACTATCATATTTAAAGTGTCATATGTTTAATTTGATACCAAATGATCTTAAAGGAATGTTTTAATGGATATATTCTAATATAAAAATGAAGATCTTATAAATAGTTCAATTTTTTTATGAAAATAAATATTATTAACATTATCATATTAGTTGTTATCCTATTAAAATAATTTATTGGAATGATTTATTAAATGGTTATATTGATATATCAGTAGAACTATATAGTGATGTAATTAGTTTAAAAAAACCATGAAAATTTATTAAATATATAAACTATATTTTATTCATTCATATGGGATATGATATGATAGATCCTCATTTATTTTTTAGTATCCTTAAATAAGTTAAATAATATGTAAAATTTGTCATGTTATACAAAAGTTAATTTCAAATTTATCATTACTTCATATTTTTTTACATATATTACATAAATTGAAATAATAATTAACCTCTCAATATAAGGATTTTATTTGAACACAAATTTATGATCATTAATAAGATTTATTAGTAGCGAGGAAATTTGTATATTAACATGGATTGGGTTTTTTTATTGAGGTAAATAATTCAATAATGAGGTATAAAAATAGGTTTTTATGTTTTGGAGGACCCTCTACATACAACACATAAAGTTTCATATAATATATCATTGTTATTAAAGGGTTTAATGTTTTATATATAATTATTACTACCTAAGGATAAAAAAGTTCTTGGAAAAGAAACACAATAATTTGATACATTTCTTCCTCAATTCGTAAGGTTGATCTATTCAAGTGTGGGTTTGATATGTTTCTAATAATTACATTGGTTTATATTTAACTGTAACAATATTTTTCCTCTCATATGATGAGTATGAAAACATGTCCCTTTATCATGATAAAATGAGGATGTGTGTTGGAATACCTAGATATGTGACATGTAATGTGATAATATATTTAGATGAGGATAATGTTATGTGATCACTATTTTTTGCGACTTACATGTGACATATTCATCTATATATTAATTTTATACAAAGATAATTAGAAAACATGTGTTGTATATAAAAGGTTGATATATTTAAGGTCTTATGTTCACTTAATATCATTGAAAAAGTCATTTTTTGATTATTTATACAATATATGATATAGATAGTGGACACATGATATATATACATATGTTTAATCAAGTTCATGAAAAATTCTATTGAACTTGAGTATTACATATGACTTTTTATAAGACAAAATTTTCTTATAATTATAGATTGATGAATTTATAAATATTGTCATTGATAAAAAGTTATATATAGTTACAATATTCAATTGGGTAAATTGGTATTTTTTTTAAATCTGATTGTAAAAATATTTGATAGATACTACACTTTTTTGAGGATATTTAAAAGAAAATTTGGATTAAATTTCACAGTTTGTAACATACGATTTATCGTATGGTGAAAATAATTGATAGCTAATCCAAAAAATAGTTTTGTATGATGTTTTTAAGTTGTTAAAAATTATGTGAAAATTGGTGGTAATAAATTATGTCTATCAGGCTCTAACATAAGTTGGATATTGATAGAAATATGTAACAAATATAACAATGGTTTATTGGGATAAGACATGTCATAGATATGATGAAAATATTTTTGTTTTTATTTATGAAAATTCATGAATTATAAGAAAATGGATATCAATTGAATATTTATCCCACCTTAATCTATGATGATAATTTGAAAAATTATGTGATGATGTTTAAAATTTTTCAAATATCATAATAAATAGTTTAAAATTTGAAAAATTATTTCAAAACTTGAGTAGATTTTACATTGAGTTGTTATAATATGAAATTATTATGAAGCACTCAATTTATTGCTGAATGATTTAAAATTATTAGTATCCATGGATATTCCTTTATAATATACCAGGTAGAGATAATGTAAAATAAATTTCAGAAATTATTAATATTAATTAATTATATATGATATAGTTATATTAATTATAAAAATATTAAGTAATTTTTCAATAAAAAAGGATTGATTTTAATTATTTTTTATTAAATTTTAATAAGATTTAATTTAAAAGAAATATTTGTAAATTTTAGAATTGTAAATTGAAAATATTAACTTCATTTTTATAATCACCATATTAAATTTAACTTGGGGTTAATTTCTGTTATTTCTCCCAAAAAGATTGTTTTTTCGAAAATGATTGTTTTTTCAGAGAATAATGAAAATACTAATATTTGTAAAAATATCATTTATTTTCATTAATAGGTATAATTATGCTATGATTATTATCTATAAATATAATAATAATTATTTAAATATAAATAAAATAATTAATTACATTGGAATCATCTTTTATCCAGATTTTAGTACAATTGAATTCTTGGGTTTAAAACACATTTTTCTAAAAACTGATTTACATTGAATTTTGTATTTTTATATTTAATTAACATGTTATATTTCTATAAATTTAATCATGAAAAATTTATCCCATATTTAGAACCCGAAGGATCAAAATTTTCAAGTAATTTACCTTTATTTTGGGTCATTATGAATTGTAACCGTAGTAAATATTTGTCACCTCAGCAAGGTTAAATTGGATAATTAGGAAAAATATAAAATTTTAAGGTCTAAAAATTCACTTGAAACTTTTCATTAATATTTTTAATGAGTGTTTTTTACTATCTCCATCCAATATTTTATGTATAGATTTTTTTTTGATTTTTCTTCAAAATTGACATATAAATTGTTTTAAGTGATGAAAAAATACCACTCTTTATATTTTAAATTTCTATTAAATGTTCATACATATGTAAAAATAATTATTAATGAATAATAATTTTTAATTTTATCATAATGAAATTATTTTTATGAGGTTAATTTTTTTAAATTTTTGGGGACGTAATAAAAACCTTCTATTATTACGCATGCCAACATAGTCCTTGTGCAAGTAGTATAAAATGAATGTAAATGATTTCAAAAAAACATAAAAAGTAATATTTTATGGGTGAATTATTATGTAAAAAAATTACAAAGATAATAATAATTTATTATTAGTGGTTAAATCAATTATATTTTAATTCTATTACTTTTACGCTATTTTTAGAGTCAAATTATGTGAATAGTTCCTTAGATGACATTTGTAGTATTTTATGGTAAATATATTTTATAAAATTATATTAAAAACCTAAAAATAATCAAATATAACAAATAATATTATATTTTGTCTTAAATTACATCCATTTTCCATTTATAATTAATTTTTAATTTAGATATATATTTATAACCATTTTATATTGAAAACATTATTAGCAAGGTTGAGGTAAAAAAATTTAATAGATGGGTTAATCCAAAATACTTGGTTTAAAATTATATATTAACATATATAATTTTTTTGGATGAATATATGATGATAATACACTTATTATATCTTAATATATGTATTTTTGAAACCATTTTACATGAGTTAGTCCCATATTACATTATAATATATCATCTATTTAAAAAAGTTACAGTCCCCTCACTTATAAAAGGACACCCACTCTCCTATCATCTATACACTTAATGATAAACTTGGTTAAAAAAATACATATCCAAATACATTATTATAATCAATAAAAATGTTATATAGGTATTAGTTCGAGTAGAATAAAAACCATAGAGTTCTCAAGGAGTAATGTAAAGTAGGTTGCTCAAAGAAGTGTTATAGCTTTTAACCAAATGTTTTTCAATTTCTTCCTCTACCTCCTTAAAATATTATTAAACCATGATGAAATTATAACATCATTATCTTCTAAACTATTAGATGTTTTTTTGTTAATTACATAACCATCATACGTCTCTAATTCCATTTAAAGATAAATTATACAATCGTTCGTGTATATGGAAGACCATCGACTTGTAGAAAAAGGTAATTCATTTTCCATGAAAACCTATAATATATTTTTATAATAATGAAGTTATTTATATATATATTATACTCATAATATAATTTTCATTAAATAAATATAAGGAATCATCTATTTTCATAAATTTCAATCAATTGAAAAATGATAATGTCGTTCATGTATATGTATGGATTACCATCTCCATGAAGTGATGCAATTATTTTTTCATCACCAAAACACATGGATGGTATATATAAGGTTATTAAAGATATAATATGATATTTATGATATAATAATCATTCTATAAATTTAAAATTATAGTTACCTTGTAACAACCTTGAACCCGTACTCCTAGATACATTGGTAAAACATAATATTTATATTTCTTGATTGATACTGATAAATAGGACCCAATTTTTAATACACCAAACATAAAACATCAAAAAGAAATTTTGTATGAAATACATACCAAAAGATATATTAGGTTTAGAGTTTTATAAGATTAAGAAAACAATTTTAGAACAATTACGATACATAAAAAACTATTTTATATAATCTATGTTATCTCCCACTAAGTTCTTCACATTTAATAAGATTATTATATAGAACATACTTAAAACCATTTTATCAAAACTTGGGGAAATGGAAAACATAATAAGGGTTATATTATATGCTCAGTAATTGTAATATTATAGTATAATCTAATAAGTCATGAATACTATGGAAATTATTAATGATGATTTAATATTTCAATATAAAAATTCATATAAGAAGAAACTTATATGTAGATATCCTAAAAAATAATATAATCACATAATCATAAATAAAATATTTTATAATGATGTAATTCTTAATACCATATATTTGAAACATACCATCGAGGCCTTGTCCCATGACATCATAAAATACTATCTTGGAATAGCTCTAAGAAATCTACCAATATGGTTAATGACTTGGACAAAACCAAATATAATTTGTCTCATGAAACCTAAAAATTCATTTAAGGGCTATAGTGTCCCTCCTAACATCACTTACTAAGTCCAATTAATTCATCATATAAATAAAAAATAAATCTTAATCAATATGCCTTAAAATTTTGTGATTGTTTTTATTAGAAGAAATAGAATACAGAATATCGATACATTCCCTAGTCAAAATTATTGTAATCCATCTAAAAAAAAAATTGGATGATAAAATTAGAGTATTTACTCAACATAATATTGAATAAATGATATTGTTATAGATTAAAATACTATGAAAGAGTACTGGAAACATTTATTAAGAAAATATCTTTTTTTACTTTGGAAATAGTTATATAAAATATAAAAAGTTTCCAAATATTAAATAAAATATTTTCTTTCAAAATAATATTTTAACAATTTAAATTAATATTAAATTCATTAAGTGTTCATGATAGTGGGAAATTAAATTTATTCTATATATGTTAAAAGAAACCATCTCTTTATATTTTTGTAAAAAAAAGACTAAAATTACCTCATTCGAAAAATGACAAAAAGATTCATTTTAAATTATATTGTAAAATTTAAATACTAGGTAAAATGACATTAAAAATTCATTTTATAATAGTGAAAACTATTTTTAATTTTTTTTTAAAACATCGATATAAAATAAAAAAAATTCAATGGAAGAGAGAAATGAAGTTGTTTGTTGTTAAAAACATATTTGTAGTCTCTTGAGTACTTATGTTGAGAAAAAAGAAATGAAAAAAATATATTTTAAATAAATAACTATATAATAATAAATTATATTTTTTTATGAAACAGGTATCAAATAAATCCTTCTCTAGAGACTTTAACAAATAAAATCATGAATAATGATAATATTATGAATTAACCCTTATGACTTTGGTAATATTTGAATCATAAGACCCTTGGATGAATAAGTTATAATGAAATATTAAATACCAAAAAATAATAATCATGACATGTAAATTCAGAGTTAGTATATACACCTCATAGATAAATATAGGTGCATGACATAACATATACCCTGAAGAAGATAATTTGGGATGGTAAAATCTTTCCAATATGGTATCATTTGAATCATTATCCCTATAAAATAATTAAATAAAGTGAAACATAAAAAACAATGAACATAAGTAAAATCAATATATAACATGTTAATGTGATAGAATATATTCCATATAAAAAAATAGTCACATAATACCAAATATATCTCAATGGAGTGGAAATTGAGATGAAATCCTTTATAAAGATTGAATCATTAGAGTGAGAATTAATAAATGAAGTGACTATGTGTATCAACTGTAAATAATTTTTTTAAATATATAATAATATATTCTTTTGTAATTTCATACATAATCATGATATAATATAGTTAATAAACTATATGTATAAACCAATGATTGGATATTGAGTTAAGAAACTCTTTACCCCATGTTTGAATTCCTTCTTACACGTCTAAAAATCCAATATAATAAATTTAGATTTATTATATATCAATTATAAAAAAACCTTAATATATACAATATCATATATTATTTAATTATAATCTTCTATCACCATATTACTATCAATTCTTCATTAAAATCACTGTTCAGTGTAATAACTTCTTTGTTTTTCATGATTGTTTTTTAGTAGTGTACTTCATTTTACATTGATAATTGTTTTATCATATTACTAATTTTAATAATTATATAAATATCACACACACACACCCACACACACACACACACACACACACATATATATATAAATATAAATTTCGTACTTATTTAATGTCATTCATAAATTTTAGAGATTGAAAAATGAATTAAACCATTAATAGAGTAGGTATGCCATATATACACATGAGCATTGTTTTCACATTTAATAAAATGGATAAAAAGAAAGTTATATAATAATTAAAAATTATAGAATCATTATTATGTCATATAAATTATTTATATTAATTAAACCTATCCTCAATAAAATCTAATTAAAATTTAAATAAAAAACAAATCACATAACTTCTTGAAGTTGGAAGTCTATATGTTTGCATGAGCGATGTTAAAATTTTATAATAGATTTAAAGGTAATAAGGTAAATGTTATATTATAATTACAAAATAATTATTATTTAATCATTATCCTATATAAACATTAAATCCATCATAATAACCTTCCATGAATCATGGTGGTGGAAAATGAATTGTATCACTATGTGGAGAAGGTAAGACATTCATATTCACGAGTGATAATTTCACATCTCATTTTATGGGAAGGAGGGTGGATAAAGGAGATATAATAATAATAATATTTTTTTATTTAGTATTTTTATGTTATTATTTTATTAGAAACACTATTTATTTAGAAGAGGTAAATAAGAAGTAAAAATAAAGTGACTAGTTAAGGACATTACCACCACTTTCAAGCAACTCCTATAGATATCTTATTAATGATCATAAGGTTTACCTTTTGGTAATAAAATCAAATCTGGAATGAGGATAATGAATTTTATAATCCTTTTAAGTAATTTTCAATCTATAAGGCACAAAGTATGGTAAATTAGTGGGGGAGGAGGTTCCCTTTTATAATTGAAGGGAGGGGTGCTTTTGGAATTTACTAAATGTCACACACCAAACCTTTTAAATTATTTTATTTTATTATTTCTTAGATTCGTTTAGCCTCATCAAGGTGCTGGTCTAATTTTTTTTACATTTAATAGTTTTGGTGGGTTTTGGACCCATATGTGGGCACCGAATGGTTGGCGGTAGCTGCACGATCAGCCCAGGTGCCGCACAATTGTCCAACGTTTAAATTAAATAAAATTCTATGTAAATAAAATAAGCTAAATGTTTAAAATGTAATGATAATAATATTATTGTGTATATAATAATACTATTATTAATAATGTGTTGTTATTATTATTATTACTAAAAATTTTATTGATATTTTTATAATTAAAAAGGAAATGTATATGTTGTGTTTATAATAATAACAAGAGTGTCTTAATTAATGTTTTATTTTTACTAATAAAATTATTAATGTTATTATTATCATTATTAATATTATTAATATTTAAAAATGAAATGAATAAAAATTATTATTATTAAGGTTATTTTTAGAATCAATTTATTATTAATATTATTATTAGTAGTATTATTATAAATATTAATAATATAATTTTTTAAATAATAAAAAAGAAAAAGAAAATAAAGGTAAACCCTGGTGGGGGGGGGGGGTGTCACCCCCTATTCTCCCCAATGTACTGCGCCTCGAGTGAGAAGGCTAGTGCCTCCCCTCCCCTCCCACTCCAACAAGCAGCCTAAATCCCATCCGACTACCCTTCTCCTTATGCCTCCCTACTTGCAGTGCACCGACTGCTGGTGGCCCAACCCCCCTTTTCACCCCCATGCATCCTAGCTAGCTAGCCCCATTACGTCCCATTTCCCAGCCATCAAACCCCATTACTGGCGCCTCACTCTCCTTTGGCGCACACACTTCCCCTTTGGTAATCCCTTCTTATTCCTTGGTAGGGTTTTGACCCTTGTTATTTTGGGGTTCCTATTTTTACAATCTTGCAGGGTGTTAATTAGGGTCTTAATCCTGGGTAAGTTTGTTTGATCTTATGGTTTAGGTTTTTTTTCAGTTTTATTGTGGTGCATATTAGGTGTGGTTGATGATTCACACAAAATTTGGGAATTTCCTCATTTGAGGTAGGTGGTTCAGTGCTTGAACATTCATTTTGATGAATTTAACATGCTTTCTTAAGTGTTTATATGTTCCTTATGTTTTATGTGTGTGTAGTGAAATATGTTTTTGAAAGGTTTTGATATGCCCATAGCTTTAAAGTGGGTTTTTAAAAGAAAAATTATTTTATTTCAAGTGTATACCCTTGTTGCGCATCTTGAAATGTTTTAGAAATTATTCAAATGATTTAGTGGATTGTACAAGTGGTACAAAACTAGTTTTGGGAAGGAATTGGTGTATGTTTGGCTTGAAAATTGGTTCTCAATATGAATTTGGTTGTGATGTTGATTTAATCCTTGTTATGCATTTTTAGGATGTTTATAAATTGTGTAAATGGTTTATTTAAGTTTTATAAATGATGTGAATCATGCTTTTCGATGATTATGACATGAGGGTGGTTTTAAAGTGGTGATTTGATATGAAATCAAGTGATTTTTAGTGTAAATTTTGTGGTGCTAATTTCTTAGTGTTACATAAATTGTTTTATTAATTTATTAAATTTCATGTGTATTGATAAAGTGATCTTCAAAAAGATTAAGTGTGAGTTTGATATTTAAAGTGGATCTCTTACATGAAATTGGGTATTTTTTATTGTGTAGAACCATATTGTGTCAATTGGTAGTGTTTTGTAGATTTTCCAACTGGTTAATTAAAATATTTTTGACCTTCAAATTATGTTTTGAGCTGGTGTTAGTGTGAATTTGTCCTTATAAGAGGATTTTGGGTTTGATTTTGTGTTCAAAGTCTTGTGATACTACTTGGAGTTGTTTCATAAAATTTTTAAGCATGGTTATTAAATCTTATAAGTGTGTGAAATATGGTTGGATATTGTTTTGGTGTGCCTATGTTTTCTAAAGTGGTCTTGAGTATGCAAATGGGGGTATTTGTGTGTGTGTGTGCCTTGTTGTGAAAATCATTGTAAGTGTTCAATCAATTTTTTGAGTAGTGCGAAATGTGTTCTTATGGGTACTTGAGGTGCCTGTGTGTTGAAAAATGACTTTTGATGGGAAATGTACCACTTTGAGCATGTTATACTTGTTTTTCATTTCTCAATATGTATTGCAAATTCTTTCAAAATATTGAATGTATGTTTTAATGTTTTTGTACTATATATTTGGTTTTAAAGTGGATTTTTTACTTAAAATTGAGTGTCTTATTGGTGCAAACCCTTGATGTGTTATTTTGAAATGTTATATAGATTGGTTAAGTTTTTAATTGGTTAAGTTTTTAATTGTTTCAGTAAGTTATATGTGTAGTGCATGGTCCCTTCTTTGTGGTTTGGAGTCACCGGGTCCAAGGAGACTCACCTATGTGTGCATAGGTATGTTTATATATATATATAGGTGGGTTCCCCCATTTAATTTATAGTCATCCATTATAGTAAATATTCATTCATGAGGCTAGGTGTTCCCTTGTATATATATAAAAATGAATATGTAGGTGAGTGGAGACTAGTATATGCATATAAGCATACATTTAAGGATACCCTTTCCCATGTTCATGTTCATACTGCTATGTGAAAAGGGGATAGGTGTCCTTATATATAAGTCCCTGGCCTTAAACATTACTTAATCATGAATTAAATGAATAATTCACATAGAGGATCTTTTCAGGTTTAGATTTTTAGAGAATTAGGTCATAACTATTACATCTCAAAAGATTACATAGTAGAAACTTCCACTAATTTTACATAAAAAAAACTTAAAAAGAAACATGTCTAGTTCCATGTTTTAGATAGAATGGCTTTCCTTGATCCTATCCTTGATCCTATTCATCTTTAAGTCCTATGGAAAACATTTCAAAAACTTGGGATGAGCATAAAAAATCCCATTAAAGGATACACAAAGAAGGAAAACTGTTAGTTTTTCAAAACAACAAGTAAACCATGAGTACTTTACCAAAGTAATACTTTTGACCTTTATGAAGTAGTAAAAACTCTTCACTGAATAAAAGACCATTACTTACCCTTTTGTAACCAAAATATTACCATAAAACCCATATAAATAACACATAACATATAAAGGTAACTTGGGATATAAACATACTTAAATTGAATAACCATACGGTCGACTTCCACACATACTTAATGGAATAGACATACGGCCAACTTCCATACCCAATGCATTGGAGGTTATAACTTAACCACCCGTCCTGGTATTCACAGCACCACCTGTCATATGGTTTATCACGTAACCACCCATCAAATGTCCAAGTACCATCATAACACATTAAACAATTATAAAGGAAAAAAAACATTTCCACATTTCAAGCACAATATATCACTTAAATATATTGACATAAAAAATCCAATATCAAATCCATTTTCAATACCAAAAAAGAGTATAGGGTATTTATTTACTTTTAAAAATATAACGACTTGTTGAGGAAGCCAAAGATCAAATAATACTCACGGCAGTGGAAAAGTCATTGTCACCGCATATGTTAAAAAGAAACATAATTTTTGTCATTTAGTAAAACACTTCATATAGAAAATATTCCTTTCAAATAAAAGTATAAGTCAAAGGGTTTTATACACCATATAAAAGAAAGCCTTGTATTAGAACAAAAATATGCCTTAATGAAAGGAGATCGAGACGAAGTCCCTTACAAAGACGGTATCCTTGGATTAAGGATAAATCAATTACATAATTTTGTGTGACAAAAGAATACACCAAATATAAGTGGATATTAAGTTTAAAACAATCAGAGGTTATTCAAACATATTCATAGAACAGCATATTCAAGGAGTACAAGTTTATCCTAAATAATCAAAATAGGGTTAAGAAGTTCCCTTGCAAAAATTTGACAGCCTAACGGCGTCACTTAAAAATTCATAAAATGAGTTGATGAGATATAAAAGGGGTATCTCATCACTTGGACATAAAATTTATAGCAATAAGGATATATAAGAACATATCCCATCATAATAATATTAAAAGACCTAAAAAAGAAGTCTTTTAAAATGAGGAGGGTGAAAGGTTCCCTTACCGAATTGGGTAACTTCCGAAACGTACACCCCATGAAAGAAAGACTATACAACAATGATGTGAATACCCATAAACGAAATTATATTAAACCAATATTAGAATAATTGGTAGTACATACACCACTCAAAGGAAAATGGTGGAAAATGTAGCATAAATCTCATAGGAATAAAAGTGAGATGAAAAATCCCTTACGAAAACTCGGCAGCCTAACGACGCCACTTAAAACTTCCAAAAATGGATTTATGAGATTAAATAGGGTCTCTCATATTATGAACATAAAAATTACAGTATTATTAATATAAAAGAACATCCCCAAACATAAGAATGACGAGCTTATAAGAAATGACATAAAAGAGGGTACTTAAAAAGAACGAGAGAGGTTGGATCCCTTACCTCAAGTCTGACTTGTCTTGTTCGTTTATTTATATTACTGAATAATAAACTTTGGTCAATTTATAATTGCTTAAGGATATATTTTATAGATTATTATTCAGTTCATATCACATATTATAATGTTATAATAATTGGTTAATAATGTGAGTTCATATCAGACATTTTTGTCGATGTTTGGTACATGAGTCAAAAATGAACTTGTTTGAAAATGATTGTCCATGTAGTTATAAGTAAATCATCTCCAAAATAGTATTAATGATTTAAATATCATATATATCCAGTAAATATTCATTTTATACTACTCCATAACATTTGGAGATAAAAAGAAATGAAATACACTGTTCATGGAGACGGTAGGCCGTACGTACGAATGAGCGCTACTTTCATTTCTTTGTCATATTAATGGAATTAAAAATAATTGAGATATATATATATTATAATTACATTATAATATATATGCTATATAGGTAACATATTTTCATTAATTTCATTATTTATACATTCCATGTATTGCATGAACGAGTCACATCACTTGAGGGGGCGGTAGTCCACACTTTCTCGTATGAAATTATCGCATTTGCACAACTTGAAAAGCATAAAGGAATGTTTTAAATATAAAATTCAGAAGCATATATAGAACATAAATACCACATATATCATATATAAAATATAGTGAAATCATAATGGCCACCATTAAAGGTGTTAAGAGAAGATTGAACAATCATCATTTTGTGAGGCAGAAATTCGCCATCCACAAAAACAGTATGTTCTTTAACCATTAGACGAAGGTGTGTGTAAGTGTATCTCGAATAATTCACATAAAAACATCCTAGTATATTAGAGATACTGGTTTTGTTACAAAATAAATGAATAAAAAGAGTTTAGAGGGTTGGAGAATCAAAATAAAACAAAATAACACAAGGGAAGACATTACCTTTAAATCGGGTAACTCTTTTTGATTTGAGCTCAAAGGCTTCCTTGGAAAGGATTATGCCCAAAGGTGAGGATTCAATGATGAATATAGGGATTTGGAGAGATGAATTGGATAGGGTTTGGCCGAGCCAAAGGCTTTAGATGTGTGGGTAAGGTGGTAGAGGTGGGGGCCTTTTATAAGAGGAGAGGAGGGGTGAAACACACAGCCGATTGTCGCCTATCGACCGTTCAAAGTTCCGGTGCTCTGCTAATGTGTATAACAGCACTCGGGTCGAATCCTCGGCGATGGTACTTCGTAGTAGTTGTTTGTTTTTAGTTGATTGTATTTTGATTAGGGGGGTTTGTTTGTAGAGCTTAATTGAAATGTTTAATGAATGATGTTTGATTTACCAAATTGATAAATATTGGGGTGAGTTCATTATTGGGGAGTTAAGCATGTGATATCCTTGAGCCTTACTTTGTATTGCATTAAATTAACACCCATGTCATAAGTTGACGTTGATTGGAATTCCTAAGTGTGAAGGATTTAATCCAAGCCTTAACTTAACTTAGGGTTCTAATCTAAATCAAAAATTATTTATGGTTGTGTATTTATGGTTCCAATAATCCCTGGAAACCACTCGTTAAACAAAACATATCATTAATCCATGACATATTATGTTTAACATACACAATATTAATTTAAAGAATACTCATCGAGCAAAACTCTCAATCACTTAACATCCCCGAATTATAACTCACCCCAATGAGATATTTACTCAGCCATTTAGATGTTTAATATTCTGGTTAAAATGATTATGATGATAAATTAATAATAGAAGAAAAAGAAAGGGATTAGAAATGAGTGGTACGTTGACACACACACACGAACGATGATGATAATTAAAAAACGGATTTTCGATTGAATGAGGAAGAAAAAGAAGGGAAGGGGATTCAACTAAATTTAAACTATTTTAGGAACATAAATATTAAACTACAGAAGGTGGATGAGAATAAGAGATATTTAAGAAGTAACTTGCATTAAAACAGAATTACAAAGAAAGAGAATTACAAGATTACAAAAATGAAGAACACAAAAGTAAGTGAAAATAAAGAGAGGAGGAAAGGTCTCTCAAGTGAAAACTTGAGTATGGAAGGTCCTCCCAAGCCTTTTTCAAGGCTTTGGTCGTGCCAATATGATATCCTCTCTTCTGAAATGCCAACCCCTCTCAAGGAGAGAAGGAGAGAGTATTTATAGCCCAAGGAGTGGACTGTTTGCATTCCCAATCTGTCACTCCACTTGAATCGCCAATTTGGCAATCCAGACAGCCGAATCGTCTAATATCTCCTTCTTCAAAGTTGTAGAAAATAATGTTGGTCGACTAATCGCAAAATTTGGAGTCATTTGGACGTAAAGATAAAAAGTTATGGCCGGTTGCATAAACAAACTTAAACTGTCTATTTCAATCCAGTATTTTTGAAGTCCATAATGTGAAAGGGTTTTTAAATATTAATATGCCTTCAAATCCGAATGGTTTCTTCAACAAAGTCGGCCGACTACATCTCCTCTTTCACAATTAAAAATATCAGCTCTCTTGGATGATTACATCAGGAGATATGTCATGCATACTATACTGATTTTCATTCTCGGCCAGAATGGTGAGCTGGACTTCAAAGATTTATTTGGGCCCCTTGTACTTGGATTTGGGCCATGAAATTTTTATCCAAGATGACATGTAGTGTCCCCCGAATTAAGGTGGAGAGTTAAGGTTTTTGGACTTCTGTATTGAGCCCAGTAAATAAATCTTCAAGGCTAGTCCAGTTTATTCACAGATTCTTTGGTCTTGTTTGTGAGGACCATATGACCCTTCAAATGGCATAATTGGATCATGGTACCTTCTAATGAATTGTTGTATATTGAAAGTAGAATCCTAAAAAACAAGAACCACACAATTTGGATCAGTATAGTGATAGTTATAATTAAAACATTAAACTGACTCAATTTGACTACTTCTAAAAATGCTCAAATATTATACTTAATATTAAAACATTAATATTTCACACAAATTATGCATATTTCATATAAAATAAGTAAAGGGGGAATATAATAAGTCATGAAAATATTAATAACATCAAATCCCCACACTTATATTTGTGCGTGTCCTCATGTGCAACAAATATAAAAACATGACAAAATCATTTTCACTCACCAACAAATATTAAAATTTTGTTTTCTCCAATCAGGGGAGGTTTAGACTATTTCACTCATCCATAATGAATTCCATCACAAATTTGGTTCACAATAATGCATCAGAAACAATTCATTTTTTCATGTTCAAGGTTTGAATTGGAAAATGTAGGCACTCAAAACTTACTCCTCTCAAGATGATAAAAATGTATTTTAGGAGGTTCACTCATTCACCAACAAAAAGTGAAAATCAAGAGTTTGTAAGAGCTCTCAGCTTCCATTCCCAAATATAATGTGTACAAGAATCAAAAGGTCTTTTAAGGGGGTTTTCAGTGTCTATGGGATGGTAGGTATATAATGTCCAAATGAAAAGAGGGGTTAAAAACACCAACATGGAAAAATCAATGCACATTTTTTTTTGAAATTTGATTTGAAAGGAAATAGAAACACACATTTACAAGGGCATGAATATGTGATGAATGAAAAGTGAGGGAGATAGAAAATGGAATAGGGTGAGATGATGGAATATGTACAACATGGAATACTTCCAATAATGACACAATACAAGATGATTCATGTGTTCTTTTTTTCTCTTTTTGCTCTTTTTTTTCGAAAGTTGTGCTTGAAACAAGTCTCAAAATCATCTCCCAACCCATGTTTGATCTTCTCATGGAACTAATTTTAGTAGTTATAACACGATCAAAGGTTGATGATGAATTATTTTTGACCCACCCAAGACACAACCCATTCCATTTTTTTATTTTTATTTTTTTTTCATTTTTTTTAATATAATTTTATTTTTCATTTTTTTGAACACTTTTCAATGACTTTTGTACAAATGAAAATTACACATATACACCCCAAAGCTCACAGAATTAAAACCTCTCCCCCACACTTGAATGGATGCTTTCCCTCAAGCATATGATGACACATTGGAAATCAATGAAATTACGCCAAAAAATGAAGTCCATTCCCCCCACACTTAAATTTCAATAAATTGTACAATGAAAATCCATGAAGATGTTGGGTGGGAAAAGGTATTAGGCTTGTAATGTGGCTATCAAAAGAAAGGTTTTCATAGGCTCAAAGGGGCTTTCAAAAGTAGGATCAATGTAAGAGTAACGGGAGGCTATTTGGCTATTCTGATTCTCATGTGGCTTAGAAAATGCCTCTATCATATTAATGCACACAAAAGATGGAAATTCAGATCGAAGGTCCACAAACTCAAGACTCACAATCAGTGGGGAATACACACAATGAAAAAGATGGCCATAGATGACCTTGGCATGAAGTCTAATGTTATTCCTCACGGTAGGGGAGAATCATTTTCCACCAAAAATTGTTCATTCAAAATGTTTGTTATTGACACAAAATTGTTTACCCAAGTTTGAGATAAAAATTCAATATATTTGAGTTTAAAACAAGCCTTTTGACTCCCCAAAATGGTTGGACAGAATTTCAATATTGGATGATGAGTAATTATGACACCTTTTTTTTTTAATTTTCATTTTTTTTAATTAAAATTTTTTAAAATGTTTTTTTTTGTTATTTTTAATGACACATCCACACAAAAAAGAAAATAGAAAAAAGGTTGTGGAAGAATGTTGTAAAAAAAATGATGGGGAGAGAGGAAGAAGAAGAAATAGAGAGAAGAAGAGAGGGAAGAGAGATTGAGGAGAGAGAGAGTTAAAGAAAAAGAGGTTCCCCCTAGTTTGGATTTGGTGGGTTTCCATCTCCATCTAGTGGTGGGTCGGCTAGAGAATTTGGGGATTCGGTGGAAGTCAAGGTGGTTCCAGGAGAGTGGAAAGTTACCTGAAAAATAAAATTCATTATTCATCTAATGAAAATCTAAAAAGAAATTGAAATTTCATAAAAGTAAAATAAAACATGGGTTGCCTCCCAAGAAGCGCTGCATTTATTTGTCTACAGCTGGACAATTGCAGTGGACTACCCATAGTCTGACGGTGGCCATCGTATTTTCTCAACTCCAGTGTGCTTCCAGAAAAACTTTTTCTTTGGGAGGCCTGATGATTCATTGGATAATTTCTTCCCATCCTTGTGGGTGTGATTGCAATTCAATGGAGGTGGAAAGAGAATATGACTATCCTCCCTTTGGTCTTCAATGTAAGGAATGATTTTATCCAAAAAGTGATGATTTTCTATTCTTGGAAATTCAGGAAGATGTCTCAATTCTAATGGTTCATTTATGTAAGGTTCAGATAACACAAAATTAGAGTATGAGATCCCAATTGTTTTTGACTCATTTATTTCATCACTTACCGATGTAGAGTAATGAGGATTAGTGGATTCATAAGACTGAATAAAATTTTCAATATCCTTTACTTCAATGTTGTTCACCAAAGAATGGTCAATTTCAACCTCACCAGTGATCACTTTATTAATTAGGGTACAAATATCACAAACATCACTACCATCAGGACAATATAAACACATTGGTTCAAGGTTCACTTCACATATAACAGAATTTTCAGAATCATGGATAGGAAAGGATGAATGTGGGATAATCTGATATGAATCAACAAATGAGCATTCTAGTTCATTTTTCTCAATACCATCCATGTTGGAGCATTGGAGGTCAGAGGTGAGATGATATTATAAAGAGTTTTCAAGATCCTTTAGATCAATGGAGTTTGCATTTGTATTGTCAACATCGATTTCACCATTAATCACTTGGTTAATGAGGATACAATATTCACAAACTCCTCTATTAGTAGAACATGAAGAACAAGATGGATTAGGATTCAACACACTCTCAGAGGGAGTTTCAGAAACATGGATTGAGAATGCAGAGTGATCCTCAGATGGGTATCGCATGGCTTGGAAAATGTTGAACTTGACCAGTTGGTCACCGAATTCCATGGATAAGATGCCAGCATGGACATCAATTTTGGTTTTAGATGTCATAAGGAATGGTCTTCCTAGAATTAGGGGAGATCGAGAAGAGTTTGTCTCACCTTCCATGTCAAGGACATAGAAATCAGCTGGGAAGATAAGATCATTGACCCGAACAAGAACATCCTCAATTATCCCCTCAGGACTGGCAGTGCTTCGATTGGCTAATTGAATGACAACACCCGTTGGGTGCAAGGGACCTAGACCAAGGTTGGAGAAAATGGATTTGGGCATGACATTTATTGAGGCTCCAAGGTCTATGAGTGCATCATCAAAGTTGGAACTCCCTATTTGACATGGAACCGTGAAGGTCCCTGGATCTTTGCACTTCATGGGAATGGACTGTTGGGTTGAAACATTTTCAATGTTCCTAAGTTTCCTCTTATGGGTGCACAATTCCTTAAGAAACTTGGCATACTTAGGGATTTTTTTGATGGCATCTAAGAGGGGTATGTTCACTTCAACATGTCTAAACATGTCAAGCATTTCAGGATCAGGTTCAAAGGACTTCTTAGGCTTGGAGATGGCTTGAGGAAAAGGAATTGGGTTCTTTAGAGGAATGGCAGGAGGTGAAGGAGTGGATTCAAGTTCCTTTTCCAGCTTTTTATTCTTTTCATTTTCTAGATCAAAATCGAAAGGGGAGGTAGAGAAATCAGCATGGGGCATTGCAATTTGCTTTCCCGATCTAAGTGCAATTGCACTTACATTACCCTTAGGGTTGGGTAATGGTTGAGCTGGGAGTTGGGATGAATTGGATGGTTGTTGCTGGCTAAGGTGGGATGCAAGTTGACCTATTTGGGTTTCAATGTTCTTGAGGCTAGAACGGGTGAAGGAAGAAAGATCCTCTACAGCACTTTCCCATGGTTGTTTAGAAGAAGAGTCTTGTCCCAAATTGGGTTGGCCTTGATTTTGGTTCTTGGGAAAGCAATTGTATTGGGTGGGGAATTGGGAAGGATCGATAGGATAGTGGAATTCAGGAGGAGGATTGTTCCTTTGGGGTTGAGGAACAAAAGGATAAGGTTGATGGATGTTACCACCACTTTTACCATATTGGAACTGGTTTGGATTTTGATGAGGGAACTTAGGAGGATGAGAAACGGGATTACCATACCTCAGAGGTGGGTTAAAGGTAGAAGAGAAGGGCTCAGAGTGGGGTTGGTTAAAGATTCTAACAAACTGACCTGATTGTTGAGGGTTGAAGTTTGGCTGAGCATATGCCGCATTGAGCTCCATTGGACTAGATGAATCAGATGGATCATCTTGAAGTTGTGGACATGTGTCAGTCGGATGAGTTAGTGAGTTGCAGATTCCACAGTTCTTGACAGGCCCAATGAAAAGAGATTGTTGAGGAGAGGAGTTTGGGGCTTTGGAAGCCACAGCTAGTTGACGCACAAGACCTGTAAGTTCACTCATCCACTCAGTCATTTTGTTGGGCTCTATGGATTGATTCTCTTGGGCTTGTTTCACTTGAGCATGTGCTCGAGTATGGAATTGATGCGTGTTTGCAGCCATGTTGCTTATGAGTTCTCGTGCAGCTGCAGGAGTTTTGTCAACAAGAGCACCGCCACTTGTGGCATCAATGAGAGTTCGCTCCATAGCCAATAACCCCTCATAGAAGTATTGGATCAGGAGTTGGTCAGGGATTTGATGGTGTGGACAAGTTGCCACAAGCTTTTTGAACCTCTCCCAATACTCATGGAGTGATTCATTAGGGAATTGACGGATGCCTCTTATTTCCTTTCGGATAGAAGCTGTTCGGGAAGCGGGAAAGAACTTCTCAAGGAAAAGTCTCTTCATGTCAACCCATGAGTTTATGGAACCAGGTGTGAGGTAGTAGAGCCAAGACTTGGCATAATCCTCCAGGGAAAAGGGGAAAGCTCTAAGCTTTATTTGTTCTTCAGAAACCCTTTGAGGCTTCATGGTAGAGCATACTACTTGGAACTCTTTAAGGTGGAGATGTGGATCCTCACCGGCTAGCCCGTGAAAATGAGGTAGAAGATGAATCAAACCCGATTTGAGTTCGAAGTAAGCTTCAATTTTTGGATATTGAATACCAAGAGGTTGGTAATTCATATCTGGGGCAGCGAGTTCTTTTAGGGTTTGTTCCCTAGGATTGGCCATTTCAATTTCAATTGGTTGGATGAGGACTGGTTCTTGAATTATTTGAGTATCTCTTATAAACTTTTACTTTTTATAAAATGCTTTTTTTGGATTTTAAAGGTCCCAAAATTATATATTTTGAAGATAAGGTGATAATAGTTCGAAATACACCCATCCAACAGGTTTTTGACAATTTTAGGTCTTAGATTTTACATTATCTTTTCATTTTATTTAAATCGTTAAATAATGAGGTAATCGCTGCATCATCATGGTGTCATAAATAATTTAATTTATTTAATGTATAAAAATTAAAAAAAATATCATGATGTAGGAAATCAGTTTATATTTCTAATGAATATTTATAGTCAAAAATATGACTTGTATAACCCCATGTAAATTTTTTTAGTAAAACAATACATGTTTGTGACATTTTAATTTTAACTTTAAATAAAAAGTTATTAATGTCATTTTCCATGCAAAGTGGCTCCATGGGGTCCCCAAGTTGACAAATGGATTGTCTTGTTCGGCCATGACTCATACAATAAGGGTAGGACATGTTTCAAGGTCATTTCATATTATTAAACCATCATTTTTACCTTAAATTACACTAATTACCTTTAATTGCGATTAATAAAACTTAAAAGTTACTATTCACCAAAAATTATTTTAATCTCATTAAACCACATTTTACTTCCTAATGACAATAATTTATGTCGGATTTTTTAAAATCAAATCACAGAAGTGGTAAAGTTTCATTTAAACGAAAAATCAGTTTCTTTAACTACAACTTAGTGGTTCCACTATTCATCAAAAATTGAAGTTTTTCAGAAAAATACCAAAAATTCACCCTAAGCTATATTTAATATTCAGAATTCAAAAAAGATTTCTATTTTAAAAAATTCAAAACATATAATTTTCATTAATTAATTTAATAATTAATTCCCACTGTCAAAACAAATAGCTTGTTTTTAAGAAACAATATCTATTAAAAGATTAATACTAGTTTAAGTCCAATTTCAAAGTGAAATTAATTCCAATGACCACCATTGGATTAAATGGTAAAAATATATTCTAAATACACTTTAATATCAATTAAAAATATAATCTATCCATATAAATAAATTAGATTAAAAGGAGGTTTTGAATTAAAATGCAATATTTTTACTAAAAATGATCTTTATCGGAAAAAATAACAGAAATTTACACAAAGTAAATTTTGATGTCCAGATTCTAAAGAAGGATTTTATTTTGTCAAATAAAACATATAAAATTGTCAAAAGTATATTTAAAAAGGGTTCTCCATCAAAAGGCGGTTAATCGACCTTTTTAAAGAATATTAGAAGATTTATGCTTAAAATTGGATTCATTTGCATTTTACGCCACTAACATTTATTGGATAAAAGTAAAAATATTTGAAAAACATATATAATCACTTTGTAGTTAGTTCTGTTCTTTCCCGCCATTACAATGGCTAGGCGTTAACTACCATTTAAAATAATATTATTTTATTATTAGAGTGCAATGTAAGATTTCAAAGGAACTCGTTGTCGCATATTGGGTACACCATCGAGCATAGCGTTCCCTTTAAAGTAATATTAATATTTTATCCACAAATATGGATAAATATAAAAATGTCATATTATTTATTTACCTGGGGTGTTAGATCCTTCCCCCATTTTGGGAATTGCGTCCTCGCAATTTTAAAATTGGGATCAGAAACTTCATTGAAAGCCCCATCGGAAAAAGAGTAAATTAAACTATCACTTTAAAATAAAGAAAGGGAAGTACAAAGGTCACCCGAGTCAACCCATACTAGGATTCCATGTATGAAAACATGGATATGGAATAAAAAAAGGGGGTCATGTTCTGAGGGAGTGTGATAGAAAACATGTTTAGGAGAAAGTTAACCACCAGAAAATCACAAACTTGTGATGGGTTAAACGGTATTGGATTCCCCAGTAGGAAAAGTTAACGAACAACATTTTTTTAAGTTAATTTTCATTGAGGAATTTATTTTTGAGCTTAACTAAAACATAAGGAAACATACTTACTTGTCATGTTGACTTTCAAATTTTACTATATTTCTTACACGAACTCATATTTTCTCCAAAAGATGAGTATTTAGGATGACTTGTTTACATTAAGAGAGCTATAATCAACTTCTAGAGAATCACCTAATCCAAAAAAGAGAACTGTATACTTCCCATGTCTTTAGACCTTAACCAAAACTAAATCCAAAAAGGTTAGTATGAGATCAGATAATACCCAAGAAGGATAATCCTTTATAAAAAGGAAATCTATTCTTAATCTCCAAAATTTGTCCAACAAGACCAAAAGTTCAACGAAGACCAAAAGTAAACCAAACTAAGATTGAAACCTAAATATTTGAAGGATTTAATCATATAGTCTTCCAAGTTAAATCGTAACATTTATCTCCAAACAACATGAGTTGCTCTTAAAGTCTTGTATTGAAAATTAATTAACCTAATCACATATCCTCCATGATAGGTTAATAATTTACATAGATAACCCAAAAATCAACTTACTCTTAATTCATAAAATCATCTGACTAAAAAGAATTAGTCAAACTAACCAGGGACTTCACGTAGTCTAGTGGTAGGCGATAAATACCAGTCACACTTTGGTTGTGGGTTCGATTCCTACAGTTTTGTCCGACGCAATGGGTTGTCACACGGTCTGTGTGTTGTCTTTTTTCCAAACTATATAATTCTCAAATCATTTGCCAAAAAGATATAAAATCATCAAAAATAACCATAACATAATTTAACCTCAATTTTATCTCATGCCTTTCACTTTCCATCATAACATATAGTAACCCATAATTACCTCAAAAGTAAGGATCATATAAACCCAAATAGTTCTTTATAACTATGTCCAAAAAAGAACAAATAACTATTACTTGAATAAAATTTTCATATATCAAACATCAGGGTTACACATACTATAAAAAGTCTTCTAATGTAACCCCATCATCAAAAGAGACTTAATACTCTTAAGAATTTCACCATAACTCTTGAAGCCCTTATATGTTTACTTCTTACTCATTCAACATTCTTCATGATCAATTAACCATTCCTTTCCAACTTATTCTAAAATACTTCTTTCCTACAAACAAAATCTTGAATCATATCTTAAGATTCCAAAATAGGAAAACAAATGTTAAGAAATAATCCATACCTTTGATTGGTCATTGTCAGTTTCTTCATCCTCAATTGGAATGTCATTAGGTATTGGTAAACGAATATGTGTACGATCTTAGTGATCCCATTCCCGAAACATCTTCATAGGACATGTGTTTGCATAATGACCATGCACACCACATTTAAAACATTCAATTGATCCCTCAGAAAGAACTTCTTTCCCTTTCCTCGAGTCAACTGGATGCTTCCTTTTTCCATGGTAGGTTCTTGCTTTATGACCTTAATTTCCACATATATAGAATATTTCTGTCCCTTTAAAACATTTTCCTAGGTTTTTCTTTCCACATCTTTGAAACATAGGTTTTTGAACACACTTACCTTTATGATTATTACCTGTAGTTTCGTAGGGATTTGTTTCTCGCATATATGATGCCTTATAGAAATAACCAAGGTTTAGGTGGTCAGTCATGACTCCAGATAGTTGGTTGAGGATAAACACAAGAGTTATCATTGCAGCTCCCATATCATTTAGTTGCTTGCTCAGAAAACTGTCAGAGTTTCCTTCACATCCACTGTTACTTTGGTGCCTGCTAGATCCAACCATTTACTAAAACCAAAAATGTTAGTGTGAGTATATCAACAAAACCATAATGTACTAATGAGGAAGATAAACACTAAGATATACTTACTCATTCACTTTATCTAAAACTAGGACTCTTTCTGAAATCCTAACCATTATGGTAATGTAACTTATGCTTAGAGAATACCCTAACCTCTAAAGTTATCTAAACCGACCTTTGATACTAACTATAAGGCCCCGACCTTAAACATTACTTAATCATTAATTAAATGAATAATTCACATAGAGGATCTTTTCAGGTTTAGAGTTTCAGAGAATTAGGTCATAACTATTACATCTCAAAAGATTACATAGTAGAAATTTTTACTAAGTTTCCATAAAAAAACACTTAAAAAGAAACATGTCTAGTTCCATGTTTTAGATAGAATGTATTTCCTTGATCCCATCCTTGACCCTATTCATCTTTAAGTCCTGTGTAAAACATTTCAAAAACTTGGGATGAGCATAAAAATCCCATTAAAGGATACACAAAGAAGGAAAACTGTTAGTTTTTCAAAACATCAAGTAAACCATGAGTAATTTACCAAAGTAATACTTTTCACCTTTATGAAGTAGTAAAAACTCTTCACTGAATAAAAGAACATTACTTACCCTTTTGTAACCAAAATATTACCATAAAACCCATATAAAGAACACATAACATATAGAGGTAACTTGGGACATAAACATACTTAAATGGAATAACCATACGGTCGACTTCCACACATACTTAATGGAATAGCCATATGACCGACTTCCATACTGAATGCATTGGAGGTTATAACGTAACCACCTATCCTGGTATTCATGGAACCACCCGTCATATGGTTTATCACGTAACCACCCGTCAAATGTCCAAGTACCATCATAACACAATAAACAATTATAAAGGAAAGAAAACATTTTCACATTTCAAGCACAATATATCACTTAAATATATTGACATAACAAATCCATTATCAAAACCATTTTCAATACCAAAAAAGAGTATATGGTATTTATTTACTTTTAAAAATATAACGACTTATTGAGGAAGCCAAAGATCAAATAATACTCGCGGCGGCGGAAAGTCATTGTCACCGTGTACGTTAAAAAGAAACATACTTTTTGTCATTTAGTAAAATGCTTCTTATAGAAAATATTCCTTTAGAATAAAAGTATAAGTCAAAGGGGTTTATACACCGTATAAAATAAATCCTTTTATTAGAACAAAAATATGCCTTAATGAAAGGAGATCAAGACGAAGTCCCTTACAAAGACGGTATCCTTGGATTAAGGATAAATCAATTACATAATTATGTGTAACAAACGAATACACAAAATATAAGTGGATATTAAGTGTAAAAAAATCAGAGGTTATTCACACATATTCATAGAATGACATATTCAAGGAGTACAAGTTTATCCCAAAGAATCAAAATTGGGTTAAGAAGTTCCTTTGCAAAAATTTGACAGCCTAACGGCATCCCTTCAAAATTCATAAAATGAGTTGATGAGAGATAAAAAGGGGTATCTCATCAAGTGGACATAAAATTTATATCAATAAGGATATATAATAACATATCCCATCATAATAAGATTAAAATACCTAAAAAAGAAGTCTTTTAAAATGAGGAGGGTGAAAGGTTCCCTTACCGAATTGGGTAACTTCCGAAACGTACACCCCATGAAAGAAGGACTATACAACATTGATGTGAATACCCATAAATGAAATTATATTACACCAAGAGTAGAATAATGGGCAGTACATACACCAATCAAATGAAAATGGTGGAAAATGTAGCATAAATCTCATAGGAATAAAAGTGAGATGAAAAATCCATTACGAAAACTTGGCAGCCTAACGGCGCCACTTAAAACTTCCAAAAATGGATTTATGAGATCAAATAGGGTCTCTAATATTATGAACATAAAAATTATAGTATGATGAAAATAAAATAACATCCCCAAACATAATAATGATGAGCTTATAAGAAATGACATAAAAGAGAGTACTTAAAAAGAACGAGAGAGGTTGGATCCCTTACCTCAAGTATGAATTGTCTTGTTCGTTTCTTTATATTCCTGAATAATAAACTTTGGTAAATTTATAGTTGATTAAGGATATCTTTTAAAGATTATTATTCAGTTCATATCACATATTATAATGTTATAATAATTGGTTAATAATATGAGTTCATATCAGACGTTTTTGTCGATGTTTGGTACATGAGTCAAAAATGAACTTGTTTGAAAATAATTGTCCATGTAGTTATAAGTAAATCATCTCCAGAATAGTATTAATGATTTAAATATCATATATATCTAGTAAATATTCATTTTATACTACTCCATAACATTTTTATAAAAAAATAAATGAAATGCACCATTCATGGAGACGGTAGGTCGTACGTACGCATGAACGCTACTTTCATTTCTTTGTCATATTAATGGATTTAAAAATAATTGAGATATATATATACAATAATTACAGTATAATATATATGTTATATAGGTAACATATTTTCATTAATTTAGTTCTTTATACATTCCATGTATTTCATGAATGAGTCACATCACTTGAGGGGGCGGTAGTCCACACTTCCTCGTATGAAATTATCGCATTTGTACAACATGAAAAGCATAAAGGAATGTTTTAAATATAAAATTAAGAAGCATATAGAAAACATAAATAACATATATATCATATATAAAACATAGTGACATCATAATGGACACCGTGAAAGGTGTTAAGAGAAGACTGAACAATCATCATTTCGTGAGGCAGAAATTCGCCATCCACAGAAACAATATGTTCTTTAACCATTAGACGAAGGTGTGTGTAAGTTTAGCTAGAATCCTTCACATAAAAACATCATAATATATTTAATATACTGGTTTTCTTACAAAATAAAGGAATAAAAAGAGTTTAGAGTGTTGGAGATGCAAAATAAAACAAAAGAACACAAGGGAAGACATTACCTTTAAATTGGGTAACTCTTTTTGATTTGAGCTCAAAGGCTTCCTTGGAAAGGATTCTGCCCAAAGGTGAGGCTTAAATGATGAAGAGAGGGATGTGGAGAGATTAATTTGGTAGGGTTTGGCCAAGCCAAAGGCTTTAGATGTGTGGGTAAGGTGGTAGAGGTGGGGGCCTTTTATAAGAGGAGAGGAGGTGCACTCTTGGAAAGTTATAAACGTTTACTCTATTATAAAATAATTTTTTCGGATTTTAAAGATCCAAAAATTATATATTTCAAGGATAAGGTGATAATAGTTCTAAATCCACCCATACAATAGGTTTTTTACAAGTGTAGTTCTTATATTTTACATTATCTTTTCATTTTATTTAAATCGTTAAATAATGTGGTAATCGCTGCATCATCTTGGTGTCATAAATAATTTAATTTATTTAATGTCTAAAAATTATAAAAAAATATCATGATGTAGGAAATATTTTTATATTTCTAATTAATATTTATATTAAAAAATATTACGTGTATAACCCCATGTAAAAATTGTTTTAGTAAAACAATACATGTTTGTGACATTTTAATTTTAACTTTAAATAAAAAGTTATTAATGTCATTTTCCAACCAAAGTGGCTCCATGGGGTCCCCAAGTTGACCCATGGATTTTCTTGGTCGGCCATGACTCATACTATAAGTGTAGGACATGTGTCAAGGTCATTTCATATTATATTAAAACATTATTTTTACCTTAAATTACACTAATTACCTTTAATCGCGATTAATAAAACTTAAAAGTTACTATTCACCAAAAATTATTTTAATCTCATTGAACCAAATTTTACTTCCTAATTAAAACCATGAATGTTGGATTTTTGAAAATAAAATCACAAAAGTGGTAAAGTTTCATTTAAATGAAAAATCAGTTTCTTTAACTAGCACTTAGTGGTTTCACTATTCATCAAAAATTGAAGTTTTTCAGAAAAATACCGAAAATTCACCCTAAGATATATTTGATATTACGAATTCAAAAATGATGTCTATTTTACAAAATTCAAACCATAAAAGTTGCATTAATTAATTTTATAATTAATTTCTGCTGTCAAAAGAAATAGCGTGTTTTTAAGAAACAATATCTATTAAAAGATTAACACTACTTTAAGTCCAATTTCAAAGTGAAATTAATTCCAATGACCACCATTTGATTAAATGGTAAAAATATATTCTAAATACACTTTAATCTAAATTAAAAATATAATCTATCCATATAAATAAATCAGATTAAAATGAGGTTTTGAATTAAAATGCAACATTTTCACTAAAAATGATCTTTATCGGAAAAATAACAAAAATTTACACAAAGTAAATTTTGATGTCCAGATTCTAAAGAAGGATTTTATTTTGTCAAATAAAACATATAAAATTGTCAAAAGTATATTTAAAAAGGGCTCTCCATCAAAAAATGGTTAATCGACCTTTTTAAAGAATATTAGAAGATTTATGCTTAAAATTGGATTTATTTGCATTTTATGCCTCTAACATTTATTGGATAAAAGTAAAAATATTTGACAAAAATATATAATCATTTTTTAGTTATTTCCGTTCTTTCCCACCATTACAATGGCTAGGCGTTAATTACCATTTAAAATAATATTATTTTATTATTAGAGTGCAACATAATATTTCAAAGGAACTCGTTGTCGCGTATTGGGTACACCATCGAGCATAGAAATCCCTTTAAAGTAATATTAATATTTTATTCACAAATATGGATAAATATAAAAATGTCATATTCTTTATTTACCTGGGGTGTTACATTATATGTATGTGAAAGTGAATATTACTAGTGGGGGAGCAACATCTTCTAGTTAGAAAGCTCCAAGAGTTGAAGGTTCATTTTGGTTCCACCCTAAGGAAGGTCCCCTATTCCTATGACTTTAATTTTAATACCATAATTGCATTCTTGTTTTAAAAATTTGTGTTATATTTATCCCATATACACATTCTATGAAATCTTGTTGTAGTTAATATAAATATTTATGGATTTGTTTTGGAAATTGAAATGTAATTCTAATTCCCATTGTACTTAAGTGACTTTTCTTGAAAAGTGATTTCTTAAGTAGATTTGAATTGGTAATGAATATTTCCAATGGTGTTTGGACTTTCAGCCGGTAAGTTATAAAAAGTGTTCCTTATATATAATTAATCCCATTTTCACCTTAAGATTGGTTTATGAAAAATAAAAATCTCTCTTGAGGTATGCCCTCATGTTTTAGAAAATGATGTGTGTGTTGAATGTGTGATTTGTGATATGTTCCTAAGAAAGAGGTTTGTACATTATTATGTGAGGAGAAAAGGGGGGATGCGCTCAAGGTGGGAGATCAGTAGTGAGATGTTGGATGTGTTTTAAGTAAAGATAATGATAAAAACATATATGTTTTCTTGATAAAAACTCACCACCACTTGTGATGGAGCAAAATGGGAAACCTGAGTATCTAGGTGGGTGGACTTGGACTAGTACTCTAGATGATAAAGAAGTGTTTCTTCCTGGTTTTGTCTAGCAGGATTAACGCTATAACACTAACTAAACATTTAAGATGATTGGAGACCACTAGGTTATGGGAGTGTTCCCTACTATTTGATCATACACAAGAACATAGATCGTTGTGGTTCCTATGCCACATTTCACTGAGGAATGGGGATCCTATGACCCCAACTAACACTAGATGCTTAGGTATTTCCCATGGTGCTTGTGATGTGATTTCCATTTCAATCATTTCATAATTGATGTATTATTTGTGAAAACCATATTTTAATCTAAATTGGTTTCCTTTCATTTTGAAATGTTAATGAATGCTTGAAACCTTTTTTGAAAATGTTTTGGGAGAGAAATCCATTACTTGAAAATGACAACTTGTTACTTGTAAAGTCCTGTGTTTTTTAACCAGGTTAAAATAAAAAAGTTTTTGAACTTTTTCATTTGTTGGATGGTTCAGTATTACAACCAAGCTTTGGGTTGATGTTTTTTGAGTTTGGACCTTTTAAAAGTGTTGATAATGGGCTTGGGTAAATTCTGGAGGAGTTATGGGTGGATCAATGGGTTTTGAGAGCACCGAACCTGGAAGTGGCGTTTGCACAGGCTGTGTACGGTTGGTCAAACCCTGTGGGTCAAATCGTGCGGCTTTTTAAAAGTGAGATAGAGGTGATCACACAGTTTGTGCATGGTTAGGTAAACCATGTAGGAGAAACCATGTGAAGTAGGTACCTTAGATATAAGGTCCTGCATAGTTGGCACACAGTTTTCCAGACTGTGCGAGCCAAACTGAACGGCTTACCCATATTTGGGTTTCAAGTTAATTTATTTAATTAAATTCTCGACGGAAAGGGATTTAATTAAATGTCTCGATATGGGGGTTTTAAATTGACTGAATTCATGGATAAAAGGAATTTAACTAAATGATGCAAAATGTGGTTTCATTTAATTAAATTAATGTTGAGAGAATTTAATTAAATGATAACGAGTGGAGATTTATTTAATTAGATCCATGTCAATGGAATTTAATTAAATGAGGAATAAATGTGGAGTTGGGGTTTTATGTAATTAAATTCAAGGACATGATGAATTTAACTATTAAATTAAAAGTGATGGAAATGAATTAATTAAATTTGAGTCTGGAAGAATTTAATTAAACAACGATGAGTTGGAGTGGTATTAATTGATGGGAATTTAATTAATTGAGGTAAGGAGGAGTTTTTATTTAATTAAAATTGTTGGAGAATAATTTAAATAAATGAGGTGTAATGGAGGAGTTACGAGGTTTACCAAATAAGCTTTAAATTAAAATAATAATAATAACATGGGTTTTATTATTATTATATTAGTTATTATAAAAATAATTCGGTTTATTTGAGGGAGGAAATAAGAAGGATTCCCATAGTAGGGTGAGGCATGACCCCTCTCCTCATTCTCCCAAGGTGAGGTGTACCACTCACCAACTAGGCTCCCTCTTCGTGCATTAGATCACAATGGTTCTTTCAAGTAAGTTGTTTGTATCATTGAGGTATTTCCTTATCTACATGTTTCGTTCTTCGCATTGTCCATTTTGGCTCTTCTTTACCCTGTCTTCGTTAGGCTGAAAACCTAAGGCCCGAGGTTAATTCATTTTCTTCCCTTCTTCTGATTATAGGTGGTGTAGATGATGTCTCGGGACCCATTGGTCCATATTTCTACAACTTTCACAGAAGGCTTGGCGTTTTGTCTTGATTTGGTTCACTTCCATCATATTCGGTAAGGGTTTATAACTGTTAATTGGTTTCTCACCCCTTTAATTAGGTGCTTATGGTGTATTTTGAGTTGTAGTGAAATAATTGGAAGTGTGTTGGTCCTCACCAGACTAATTGAGGGTATCAGTTATTTTTGTAGGGTGGTGCGACCAATTATGAGTGCGCACATGCTTTTGTGGAGGTGCATGTGCGTGAGCAGTTTTCAGTTTAAGTTATAAAGAATTGGCTCGACCAATCTCTTGAGGCAGGGTCCTCAACTTTGATTTTATTTGGAAAAAATGAAGTTTTTTTAATCTAATGCTTTTGAAAAAGTGGAATGTAATATTGGAGAAAATTTATTATTGGTATAAAACTATTTATTAGATTACAAAATCAAATTTTTTAATAAAACCCCTCTAATGGAGGTGTACTTCCTTCAAACTAAAAACATAATGTTTAAAGTGACGTGTTCATTTAGTTTTTGGTTATGTGAATTTCTATTTCTGCCATTTTATATTGGCATACTTGGGTTAAGTAGAATTTATGAGTATTGGGTGGGATGAGTTGTGATAATTAACCATGGAATTAATTATGATATTTTAATTGGATAAGTTAAGATAATTAATTTGTGAATTAATTATGAACCTAGAAATTATAATTGAGATATTTAATTTGTTTTTTTAAGATAATTAATTAAGGAAAATTAATTATGAGATGATCTTTTCCTATGTAAGATAATTAATGGTGAATTAATTATGTGTTTTGATGTTTATTAAAGAAAATTAATTGTGAGAATTAATTATGATAAGTTGATACTGGATTTGGATAACTAATTGTGAAAAATTAAGTATGTAAAGATGATATTTAGAATGGAATAATTAATTGTGAATTAATTTTGGGCTTGAATTTGGAATATAGATAATTAATCAGGGGATTAATTATAAGATATTGAATTGGATAATTAAGATAATTTATTGGTGGATTAATTGTGATATGATGCTTTGAATAATTTGAGATAATTAATGGTGTATTAATTATGTGCTTTTGTAGCAATGTTTTGGATAATTAATTGGGAAGAATTAATTAAGGAATGAGAATTGTGTTGATTGATTAATTAATTGATGAATTAATTAATGGGTTTTGTGATTAGTTAATTATTGAGTTAACTAATGGTATTTGAAATGTTTAACTAATCATTGGATTAGTAATGGAATAATGTGGATAATTCTTGTGAATTAAAGAATGACGAAATGGATAAGATTTTTGTGGTGCTAGACATGGCATTCTAAACCAATGTAGAAGTTGGGACATAGACATGGTGTTCCTCCCCAATAGTTAACAAATAATATAAATAAATGAGATTGAAGGTGCTAGTCATGGAGTTCTAGACCAATATAGAATTTGGGAATTGGACATAGAATCCCTCCCCAATAGTTAACAGATGATGTAAATGAATGATAATGTGGTTCTAGACATGGTGTTCTAGACCACTATTGAAGTTGGGATTTGGAAATGGCGTTCCTCCCCAATAGTTATCTAAGTGCTTAGATTTAAGGGTGTTATACATGAAGATCTAAACCAAATTATAATTAGGTGTTAGACATGGCGTTCTAACAAAAATAGTATACATATATTAATTGGGTTTTTAGGTGTTAGACATGGTGATCTACATCAAATGAGAAATAGGTGTTATACATGGTGTTCTACCACCAATAGTATAAATATATGAATGTGGTTTTTAGATTCTAGACATGGAATTCTACACCAATAGTATATTAAATGAATGAATTATGAAATGAATGAGATATATGAATCATGCTAATGTTGAATGTGATTAAATAAAGAAATATTGAGAATGATTCGAATTCCGACATGAGCCGAAGTAAGTATTGAGGTATGGGATACCATGGGAACCTTGGAGATAATAAATGATTAAATAGATAGTAAATGGTAAAGTGTTGAAAGGTATTTATGATTGATAAATATACTTGCCTGATTCTTGAGAAGACTCTTATTCCTACCATGGGTTGAAGTTGGTATCACCGTTCGATGTCCCTTTGGAACCTGGACGGATTATTGGTTATTTTTTTAGTTATGTTATTCCATTGTTATATCTGTACACCATTTGTTTTATTGCATTTTCTAGGTTGAGCTAGAAAACTGATGGTCCCAGCATACTGAGATGTATATCTTACACCCTACTTGGGCCGCCATTGCACTGGGGTACCCGAGTAGACTTTCTTGTTTGTAGGACTGTGTACTTGGGAGTTTGGAGAAAAGGAACGAGAATTAACTCATAATTCTCATGGAGATATCCCTTTGGGATTTGATTATTTTATTTATTTCTGTATTGGAATATAAAACATGTTTTTATTTATTGCTTTCTTATATTTATCACCATGACATGAATGCATTGTATAAACTAGCATTAACCATTTTCATTATTTAGTTGAATATTGTTTTATATGCTTGTGCTGTTTTCTGAGTTTATTACCTATTTCTGCTGTGGACTTTGAATATGAGGGTATATTCTCCCACTTACTATCCATATAACCTTTCTACTAGTCGAAATCCTCTAGCATATAGGGAGACGTGATTGAGGGCATGTGGTGACCTGTTCGACTATCGATTTGAGGGTAAGTCGGGTAGAGACATTACAGAGTGGTCTTAATGGTTTAGGTTTTCTTTCTTTTTTCCTTTGTCTTTCTATTTTGGGTTGGTAGACAGGAGACTATGAAAGTGTCAACACTCGGTTAATAGCTGTTCTTGGGTCTGATCACCCCATGTATGGGAAATGACCAACTCGATAGGGATGTCAATTGATGTTTATACTGTTTGAGGTTACACTTGATATGATTTCACCTGGATTGATGGGTGTACATTCTGCTACTTTTTTGTTTTTATAAATTTGAAAATTTTACTTGGCCTAATATGGAAAAGAAATTTCATTACATGTGTCATCTTAAGAACTTATAGATTCACATGCCATAAATATCACATGACATGTAGTTGCATTAGTAGGCTGCCTGTAAATTTTTATTGAGTGCCTTGGGTGGAATTCCATGTTTTTATTTACTTTATAATGACCTATTAGATAGCAAGTTTTGGTGATATATATAACATGATTGGGTGTTTATATGCCATTCTTCCTTTTTTATTAGCATGTTTTGATGTTCTTCCATGCTTTTTTGTTATAACATGCTGTTGTTTTATTGGTAATGATAACATGATAGAGTAGTTTTTATGTGTAAATGGCTACATGAGTATAAAAAAATTTGATTGACTACATTCTCAATGGGATCCAATTTTAGTTGTGAGGTGTATGGGCGACTTATAACTAGAAAAGGGCAACCCGTGCATTTAAATGATTGAAAAAGTGGCTACTAAAGATAACAATCTTAAATGGAAATTAATTGTGATAAATGGGAGCCAAATTTCAGTGGTAAGGTGTAAGTGAACCTTATCAATTGGTAGATGGACACCCATGTGACTGAGCCTAGTATAACCATAGTGTGTTTGAAAATGGTTATAAATTTAATACTATTAAGTATTGATTGAAATTAACTATTATAAGGTTGCTTTTTGAAGAACCTAGATGTTTTGAATAAATGGGAACCTCAGAGGTCACCTTCTGATTAAAATTTATTTAGATGATAAATTTACTATTTAAATTGAAATGAAACTAAATGTTAAATGTTTAAGAGGAAGTTTATTATATCTTTCCTATTTTATCCAAGGAGCGTTGTAAGAAAAACCATGTTATTTATTATGGAATAGTACTTTTGGATTTGTTAAAATTCTTTCAAATGTTTAGAGGTTGAAATTAATTAAATTAAATGACTAAATTGAAAGGAGGGATTTTGAGCCTAGTGTTATTTATTTTGCGTAACCAAGAGATAGGGTTGACGTGTATGCTTCGTAAGGGACTATCCCATGGTAGGGAGCACCCTTAGATCTTGAGATACTTTGTTTCTACTATGAGATTTTTGATATTGGTACTATTATAGTCTCATTGCCTTAGTATGAATTTTAGGTCTCAGGTGTTTTGACACACTGATAGGTTTAATTTGTAGCTTTATTATGAGATTTTGATGAGGTGAGTGTGGTTTGTGGAATGTCACACATGTGTTTAAGGTGTTTCTAAACAAGTGCGCTTGTGAGAGAAATATCTTTTCTTCTATGACATGGATACTCCTAAGGTGGGTAATGTCACATCGATAAGTTTTTAAAGAGATTTAGTGGTAAGATTTTAAGGAACAATGATTCCTTGGGTGATGTAGGCATCGAGGTTTGGTTTATGATGTGTCAGCAGAAGAAGCCAAGACTTTTTGAAAAGAGTTGACTAGTGATAGTTTGACAATATGGGTTGTATGTGGGATTCCTAGTTCTTTGGTTTATGCCTTTATTTTACTTGGAAATGACAATTTCAAATTAGCCTTCATATGGATTGACTTGGAGAGGTCACCAGAAGTCTAGTGAGGACTTTTCCTACATGTGGTTGGTGATGGAATTGTTTTAATGGCACGTCGCCGAGTTAAGGGTGACTGTAGGTTTTTGGGTTGAAAATATCAATTGAGGAGATAATGATGTGATTATGTATATAGTTGTGTGGGCTTGGTTATGTGAAATTTTGATGTTTTGAGTTGGATTTAGAGCTTTAACTCGAGTTTAAGAGGTTTAAGTTGTTGGGATTGTGATTTGGTTAAAGGTGAGTTTGGTGTTTAGAAATGTAAAGTAATTTTTCAAACATGAATTTATGACCTTGGTGGGTTGGTTAATGCTGTAGTAGTTCCCGATATCTTCTCAGAGACGAGAAGTTTTTAAGGTGGGTAAATTGTAAAGTCCCATGTTTTTGAACTGAGTTAAAATACAAAAGTTTTTGAAATTTTCATTTGTTGGATAGGTTGGTCTTAAAACCAAGAATTTGGTTAATCTTTCATGAGTTTTGAACTGTTAAAAGTTTTGATAATGGGCTTGGGTAAAGGATCAATGAGTCTTAGGGGTGGATCAATTGGTCTTGGGAGCACCGAACCTAGTAGTGGAATTCACATGGGATGTGCACGGTCGGTCAAACCGTGTATGTAAAATAGTTTTGCTTTCTAAAATTGAGACAGAGGCACTCACATGGTCTGCGTATGGTTTGAAAAACCATGTAGAAAAAACTATGCGAATTAGGTTCCTTAAACAGAATCCCCACATGGTTGGCACATGGTTTTCCAGACCGTGTGAGCAAAACCGTGCGACTTACCCAGTTTTGGGTTTTGGGTTAATTTATTTAATTAAATTCCAAGCGGTGGGGGATTTAATTAAATGTCGTGATATGGGGTTTTTTAATTGATTAAATTCATGTTTAAAAGGAATTTTATTAATTGATGTGAAATAGGGTTTCATTTAATTAAATTAATGTTGAGGGAATTTAATTAAATGATAACAAGTGGAGTTTTATTTAATTATATCTAGGTAAATGAAATTCAATTAAATGAGGAATAAATGTTGACTTGGGATTTTACCTAATTAAATTCAAGGATAAGATAAATTTAATTATTTAATGAAAAGTGGGGGAAATGAATTAATTAAATTTGAGGTTAAAATAATTTAATTCAATAACTATGATTAGGAGTGGTATTTATTAAAGAGAATTTAATTAATTGAGGTGAAGAGGAGTTTTTATTTAATTAAATTCATTGGAGAAGAATTTAAATAAATGAGGTGTAATGGGGGTGTTATGGGATTTATCAAAGAAGAGTTAAATTAAAATGATAATAATAATATGGTTATTATTTTTATTATTGTATTAATTTTTATAAAACTAATTTGGATTATTTTATGGAAACAATAAGAGGGATGAACACAACAGGGTAAGGCACAACCCCTCCCCTCATTCTCCCCTGGTGAGGTGCACCACTCCCCAACTCAGTTTCCTCTTCGTGCATCAGATCGTGGTGGTTCTTTCATGGATGTTTTTTGTCTCGTCGTTGTAAGTCCTTCTCCACATGTTTCATTATTCTCATCGGCCATTTCATCTCTTCTTCTCTCGGTCTTTGTTAGGCTAAAAACCTAAGGCCTATGGTTAATTCAATTTCTACCCTTCTTATGATTCTAGGTGGTGAGGATGATGTCTCAGGACCCGTTGGTCTATATTTAGACAACCACTACTGAACACATAACAGTTTTTCTTGAATTGGTTAACTTCCATCATATTCAGGTAAGGGTTTATACCTGTTAATTGGTTTTTCACCCCTTAAATTAGGTGATAATGGTGAATTTTGAGTTGTGGTGAATTAATTGGAAGTGCGGTGGTCATCGCCGTACTAATTATGGGTACCGGTTATTGGTGTAGGGTGATGTGACCAATTATGAGTGTACACATGATTTTGTGGTGGTGAGTGTGTGTAAACAGTTTTCAGTTTAAGTTAGAAAGTGTTGGTATGAAAAATCCATTGAGGTAGGGTCCTCAACTTTGATTTTATTTGATAAACATGCAGTTTTTGTTAATCTACTACTTTTGATAAAGTTGACTAAAATATTGGAGAAAATTTATTATTGGTATAAAAATATTTATTAGATTAAAAAATCACATTTTGTAATAAAACCCCTCCAATGGAGGTGGGTTTCCTTCAAGATAAAAACATAATGTTTAAAGTGACATGTTTGTTTAGATTTCGGTTATGTGAATTTATTTTTCAACCCTTTTCTGTTGAAGCACTTGGTTTAAGTGGAATTTATGAGTATTGGGCTGGATGAGTTGGATAATTAATTAGGGAATTAATTAGGATATTTTAATCAGATAAGTTAGGATAATTAATTTTCAAGTTAATTATGAACCTAGAGAACTGTAATTGAGATATTGAATTGGTTGTGTTAAGATAAATAATTGGGGAAAATTAATTATGAGATGATGTTTGGTTATGTAAGATAATTAATGGTGAATTAATTATGTTCCATGATGTTGATTAAAGATAATTAATTTTGAGAATTAATTATGATAAGTTGGTTTTTTATTTGAATAATTAATTATGAAGAATTAATTATGGAAAGATGAGATTAAGAATGGAATAATTAATTGTGAATTAATTATGTGCTTTAATTGGAATATAGATAATTAATCGGGGGATTAATTATAATATATTAAATTGGATATTTGATATAGTTAATATTTGGATCAATTGTGATATGATGCTTTGAATAATTTGAGATAATTAATGGTGTATTAATTATGTGCTCTTGCAGTAATGTTTTAGATAATTAATTCTGAAGAATTAATTATGGAATTACAATTGTATTGATAAATTAATTAATTGATGAAATAATTAATGGGTTATGTGATTAGTTAATTATTTAGTTACCTAATTGCCTTTGAAATGTTTAAATAATAGTTGGATTAGTAATGGAATGATGTGGCTAATTCTTTTGAATTAAAGAATAATTAAATGGCTGATATTTTTATGGTGCTAGACATGGCGTTCTAGACCAATTTAGAAGTTGGGACTTAGACATGGTGTTCCAACCTAATAGTTAACAAATGATGTAAATAAATGAGAATGAAGGTGTTCGACATGGAATTCTAGACCAATATAGATGTTGTGACTTGGACATAGTGTTCCTCCCCAATAGTTAACAAAATATGTAAATGATTGAGAATGTGGTTCTAGACATGGCATTCTTGAGCAATGTAGAAGTTGGGATGTGGACATGACATTCCTCCCCAATAGTTATCTAAGCACTTAGATGTAAGGGTTTTAGACATGATGATATACACTGAATGAGAAATAGGTGTTAGAAATGGAATTCTAACACCAATAGTATAAATATATGAATGAGGTTTTTAAGTGTTAAACATGGAGATCTACACTAAATGGGAAATAGGTGTTATAAATGGCATTCTAACACCAATGGTATAAATACATGAATGGGGTTTTTATGTGCTAGACATGTTATTTTACACCAATAATATATTATATGAATGGATTATGAAATGAATTAGAGATATGAATCATGATCAAGTTAAATGTGATTAAATAAAGAAAGATTGATAATGATTAGAATTCTGGCATGAGCCAAAGTTTTTATTGAGGTATGGGATACCATGGGAACCATGGTGATAATAAATTTTTAAATAAAGAATAAATGGTAAAGTGTTAAAAGGTATCTAGGATTGATAAATATTATTATATGATTCTTGAGAAGACTCTTATTCTGGCTATGAGCCGAAGAAGGTATCGCCATCAAGTGTCCATTTGAAACCTGTACAGAGTTTTGGTTATTTATTCAGTTATGTTATTGCCTTTTTATATTTTACACTATTTGTTATATTGAATTTTTTAGGATGAGATATACAACCAATGGTCCTGGGCTACTGAGATATATATCTTACACCCTACTCGGGCCACCATTGCATTGGGGTACTCGAGTAGACTTTCTTGTTTGTAGGACTGTGGATCTTTTCATGTGGCTGTTATTTGTACTTGGGAGTTAAGAGAAAAGGACTGATCAGGAGCTTGGGATGCTCATGGAGATCACCCTTGGGGATTTTTTTTCTTTTCTTTGTCTCTATATTGGAATGTAAATCATGTTGTTTTTTTACTAATTTATGATATGTATCACCATGACATGCATGCATTGTATAAACTGGTGTTGGACATTTTCATTATTTCATTGAATATTATTTTATATGCTTCCACTATTTTATAATTTTATCATCTATTTCCACTGTGTACTTTGAATATGAGGGTTTAGTCTCCCCACTAACTATCTATAGACCCTCGCTGCTAGTCGGCAGCCTCTGAAGCACAAGGATACATGCTTGAGGTCATGTGGGGACCGATTCGACTACCGATTTGAGGGTAATATGGGCCGGGACTTTACAAAGTGGCATCAGAGGTTTAGGTTTTCTTTATTTCCCCTTTTTCTTTCTGTTTTGGGTTGGTATATAGGAGACTATGAAAGTGCTGACACTTGGTTAATAGCTGTGCTTGGAACTAATCACCTCATGTATGAGAAATGACCAACTTTTCAGGGATGAGAATTGACATTTATACTATTTGAGGTTACAATTGATATGATTTAACCTTGAGTGACTAGTGTAATATTTTCTTCTTACTGATTTTTAGAATTTTTAAAATTTTCCTTCGCCAGATATGAAAAGGAAATTGCATTACATGAATCATCTTAGGCACTTACAGATTCACATGACATGCATATCACATGCCATGTATTTTCATCAGTAGGATTCCTGATATTTTTTATTGAGTGTCATGGGTGGAATGCCATGTTTGGATTTAATTTAGAATTCCCTGTTAGATATCATGTTTTGGTGATAGATATAACATGATTGGGTGTTTATATGCCATGCTTCCTTTGTTATTAGCATGTTTTGAGGTTGTTTCATGCTTCTATGTTATAAAATGCTATTATGTAATTGGTAATGATAACATTCTATAGTAGTTTTGATGTGTAAATGGATACACGATCATAAAAAAATTTATTGATTACATTTTCAACAGGATAATTTTTTTTGTAAGGTGTATGGGAGCCTTATAACTAGAAAAGGGTAACCTGTGTATTTAAACGATTGAAAAAGTGGCTGCTAACGCTAAAAATGTTAAATGGAAATTAACTGTAATAAATGGGATCTAAATTATAGAGATAAGCTGTATGGGTGCGTTATCGATTGGTAGATGTCCACCCATGTTACTGAGCCTAGTACAACCATAGTGTGTTTAAAAATGGTTATAAATGTAAAACTATTGAGTTTTGATTGAAATTAATTATTATAGGTTTTATTTTTGAAGAACTTAGATGTTTTGAATAAATGGGACCCTCATAGGCCATCTTCTGATTAAAAGGTATTTAAATGATAAATTTTCTTATTTAAAATTAAATAACAATATTGGTTGGAGTAAATTACTCAAGAGGGGGGTGAATCAAGCATCTATAAAAATTTATTTCAAAAAGATCACTTATATAGATTCCTAAAAAAATGAATACAAGCTTGTTAATCAAGGTAATATGGTTATAATAGTTTGAATGTTCAAATAACTTCTCATAATATTGATTAATTCTCAGTAATATCAATGTGTTTTATTGATACAATTTTTTAAGCTACTATAATAAGGAAAAATGGTCATAAATTCTTTCCAAGACTAACTATAAAAGTAAAATTTAGTTTTCTGAATATAAAGTAAAACAGAGAAAAACTAAATTAAATAGAACAATGGATAAAACAAGTGGTTTTGTCTTAAGATGTGACATATTCCACTCCACTTGGTGATCACTTCCAACCACATAGTATATATAGATAAGATATTGATCGACAACCTGGATTGGGGTAAAACTATAGTACAAAAGACTTTGCAGGTCACACGACCTCTTGCACTATTCTTCATGGGTAAAAGATACCAGGTCACACAAGGAGGTCTTTTAGACTTATCTGTTGGAGTAAAAATATGTAAGAAGATAAGAGAGGAATGATATCTTGTATCCTTCAGTTTAATA
Organism: Viscum album; assembly: GCA_963277665.1. NCBI lineage: Eukaryota > Viridiplantae > Streptophyta > Magnoliopsida > Santalales > Viscaceae > Viscum > Viscum album. Next base: position 983,976,660 of record OY728126.1, read on the forward strand.
TAGGAGACAATTTGTGGTTTAATATAGACACACACACACACACACTACTTGAAAGCTAAAAATAGTACCTAACATATTAAAGATTATGAGAAAGAATTAGAAGTGATTTGAGTGTTATTCTATATATATTTGGACTCGTAGGATGAATAATATGCAAGTATTAAGTACTCTTGTGAAAAATAGAGTATTGAAAGTCTGGTGATTTGGTTTCCAGTTTAATGATGTGATCTATGTATCTCATGTTCTTATTTTAGTTGATACTATGAAGATGTTTGAGGCTCTGATCTATGGTAGTTCAGCCTTTTGGGGTCAGGAGTGCTTTGTGTGTTCTTCAGTTGTATCTCATTACATGTATGAGTTAGATTTTCAAAACACTTGCTCTTCCTTCTCAGAGTCTTGTGTTATGGTCATTATTTAGGAGTGCCTGTGTTGGAGCCAATAGGATGCATGATTTCTACACCCTGTACCTCATAATTTTAGGTGACATGTTTACAAAGAAACATTAATTATGTTAGTTATATTAAATGACTCAAATATGAATGTTAAAAATTAAATTGAAAACGACAAAACATAATAAATAATGGTGTCACATTTTTTCTTGAAATGGTGTCTCTTGGAAACGGTGACACCATAAAACACTGTCTTGTTCTTTGCCTTTGAGTGGTGAGTGTAACACCCCAAGATTTCATAGTGTGTTATTTCTTCAAAATAATTCAATAACATGCACTACACGCAACACTGAGTTCAAGCGCACCATGACTCACCAAACAAGCCGTTCAAAAAAGGTTATGAATAGTATTAACTAAATTTTAAACTTTATATAATCCTTATAATTTTAGAATCCATATTATGAGTTTCTTAGACATAATGTAAGAACAAATTCATCTTCAGTATTGTAGTTTTACCAACTTTTAATAGTGAACCCTTTTTAAATAAATTATTTCAAACTTTTTGACTAAATGGGGACATCAAAAAAATTTAAAATGAAACATCCCAAGCTTACACGGTACGCTTTCCTTTGAATAAAACAGTAGCGTGTGTTGTACGCAACTTCGAGTTTTAACACACACCACAACCGATCAAACTAACCGTTATGGATAGTAATACCTAAATTTTGAAATTATGTATATTTTATATTTTAAAATGGACTTCATTTTTGGATTCGGAATATCGAATTTAGCCTAAGGTGAAATTTTGGTACTTTTCGGATAACTTTCATATTTTGATGAATAGTGAAAATTACTAAATTTTAATTAAAAACAACTTTTTTAATCAAAATAATTAATAGTGATAAATTATGAATTTGAGTGGTTTTAAATTATATTTAGAATATATTTTTACCATTTAATATAATTTTGGTCATTGGACATAATTTTACAATTAAACCGAACATAAACAAGTGTCAATCTTTTGATAGTTATTATCTCTTAAAAACACGCTTTTTGTTTTGATAGCGGGAATTAATTTTAAATTAATTTCTGCCACTTCTGTGTTTTGAATTTAGGAAAATGGATTCCATATTTGGAATCAGGATATTCAAATTATGTAAATAGGTAACTTTTATTTTTAGACATTTTGAATAGTTACTGTGGTAAATATTTTATTTACCATGGTTAAAGGGTAAATCCGGTAAATAAGGGTTAAAAAATAATATTATAATAATACAAAATTACCCTAAAACGTGTCCTAACCTTATTGGTGGACACATACCCGACCATGGACATCCTTGAGTCAATTTGGGGACCCCTTGGAGCCACTTGTATGTGGTAGGGACACATTATATTAATAAAGTTAAAATAAAAATAAAAATGGAATAAGCTTACATCTTTTAGAAAAACAATTTTTAAATAGGGTTATACATGTTGGATTTTCGATTATAAATATTAATTAGAAAGCTAAAAATATTTCCTACATGATTATATTTTATTTATAATTTTTAGACATTAAATAATTTATTTTATTTATGACACAATGATGATGAAGTAATTACTATAATAGTGAAAAATTAAAATAATTGATATTATAAATACCCAAAAAAATATAATATGAAACTTTTAATGAATTAAACTAATTTTCTAGGATAATATGATATATTAGGATTGATTTAATTGACTTTTTTCTAATTAATCAATCTGTTATGAGTTTCACAAAAATCAACTATTGAATAGTGTCAAAATTGACATAAAAGAGTTCTTAAAAAAAATATTATATTATTAATTGATATTAAATTCCTAAAAATCTAAGGTTAGGCCAAAAGACTTATATCAGGATAGGTTCATCATTAATGGACCACTTGTGGGTCGCTTGGATGTATATAGTAAGTTTATTAACCATATTATATAAAAATACAAATAGACATTGTAAAAGTGAAACTAATTAACTTAGAGTTAATACTTAAAGATAAGGTTAATATAAGTACCCAAACCTGTCTAAATTCTATTGGTTGAGTGGTTTTCGACCTATCCCCACATTAGCCTTTGAATAATCAACTTTGGAGCCATTTGAAACTGAATATGAAATTATTATAAATTAATATTTCTAGCTTTTCCAAAGGTGCCCCTCACCCCTCTTATAAAAGGGCACTCCTCCTTCTCATTTCTTCACACCTCTCAAGCCACTTGGCTCGTCCAAACTCTGCCCAACTAAGCTCCCCACATCCCTCTCCTCCTCCTTGAAGCTTCCCCTTAGGCAGAAATCATTTCAACAAGTCCTTTGGTTCCAACCAAAGTGAGTTACCTAAATTGTAGGTAACGTTTTCTCTTAAATTATTTTCATTTATTTTCCTTCTCCAACCCCCAAACTCTTTTTATTTCCTTTCTTTTGTAAAAACACCAGTATCCTAAATATACTAGGATGTTGTTATAAGAATGATTCAAACTACACATACACACAACTCCATCTAATGGATGATGAACATAATGTTTCTGTGAATGGCAAACTAACGCCTCACGAAACGATGATTGTTCAAATACATCTTACCGCCTCTCATGGTGGCCATTATGATGGCACTGTAATTAAATATGATGTTAATGATATATATTTTATATATAAGCTTCTGTAATTCCATTTTATTTCATACCATTATTCGTTTCATGTTGTATATACATACGATAATTTCATTTGAGGAAGTGCGGACTACCGCCCCCTTAAAATGATATGACTCGTTCATACCACACATGGAACGTATAAAGGATGGTGTTAATGAACTTAAGTAACATATATAAAATATTATATTATACTGGAATAGTAATATACCTATGTATCATTTGGATTCGATTCTTTTAAAATAAAAATTAAATGGAAGTAGCGTTCGTGCGTACGTACGGACTACCGTCTCCACGAACGCGATGAGATTCATTCTCCATCGTATCCATTCAAGTATAATTATCATTTGATGATTTAAAAATGATGTTTAAGAACTTGATACCATTCTGGATATGAATAATATACATCCCATTAATAACGAATATGGCTCACATAACAAAGAATATAAAGTAAAATGAACCCGTTAACACCCGAAATGACGATAATTCTAAGATATTATTAACAAATCAATGATAAAAGATCATATATGATATCATATTAAAGTAAATGATTCTTTTATTATTCAATAACAATTATTTCACCATTATACAGGAGGTAAACCTACCATCGACCAAGGAAAAAGTACAATGTAAGGGATTTTCTAATCTCACTTTTAATTTCGTGAGAATTCTATTGTTCACCACTTAATTATTGCATGTGGTGTATGTGTACTGCCCATGATCATATTCATTGTGTAATATACTTTAATTTATGGGTATTTACATCATCATGGTATGATACTTATTTCATGGGTGTATGTTTCATAAGTTACCTAATCGATAAGGGAATTTGAGATTTCAATTTCCACTCATTTGGCTTACGCATATTTCATTGATTATATTACCCCAAGATTATGTGTGGAATCACTATTAATTTGATTATGTCACAATTTCCACTCCCCTTCCTGTGGATATAAGTTTGATACACATAATCACTCCATTGGTAATTCTCAAGTCATTGATATGAATTTGATAAGAGTAATTTTAACTCATTCTCCATTTGTTGAGTTAAACATCCAATTCGTTGGTATTGTTTTTACAAGAATATGTGTGAATATCATTTGATTGATTTACACTGAATATTCAATCATATTTAGTGTATTTATAGTTGTCACACATAATTATGTCGTTGATTTATCCTTAACCTAAGGATACAACCTTTATGAGAGATTTCATCTCAATTTACATTCCATTGAGACTTCATTGATGATATACACCAAATCACTTTTATGTGGTGTATATAATGTACTTTGACATAGTATATCATGAATTCCTTTATTCTCATGATATTACAATGTTTTGATTACCTCAATTATTTGTATTCAAGTGTCTCTCTTTTGGTTAGAAACTCTAACCAAAATACCATTTTAAAATGTTTTAAAGAATTATTCTTCTAAATCATGCTCATTAATGTCCATATTTTAAAAATGGTTTTAAGGATTTATTTTTATGGACATTAAAGTTTTAAAATTAAAAATCCTTTTAAAAATTTCAAAGTGGTATGGGACACTTTGATTCAAAAATCTATTTTTAAATGGCTTCTTGAAAAATAGTGTGACTTTTAAATGTTTTCAAGAAAAGGGGGATATTTCTCTCAAATAGTTTTGATGATTATTTTCATCTATGTCAAAATCCTTCATTATTCATGATTGAGGTTAATGTGATACAATACAATCTTCCATATTGTATCAAATGAGTTATATTTGACTGTGGATGTTCTATTTTTATACCATTCATGCTTTGTGGTTAAAGTATTGACATTTCGTATGCTAGTTTTAATACGAATGTTTATTTTATGCTTAAACCTATTGATATGAGGAATGCATTGGACTTAATAAGTGACGGGTGGAGCCCGCTATAGCTCCTCGATGCATCGGTAGGTCTCATGAGACAAACTAGTGTCTTGGCACAAGGCCTTGGCAAAATCTTATTTGTAGTCTTGGCACGAGGCCTTGGCTATGTGGTTATGATAGTCTGGCATTATGCATTCCATCATTATGAAAGTGGTTATTGATATTGCATGTGATCATTCGACTAGTAGAATATCCATGTGAGTAAGTAAATGGCATTATTTCATTTTACCTTTGCCATTTTATGTTGAAGTTCAAGTTTAAAAGGCTTTTGTTTTAGTTATAAATTACCTTAAGTGTTTATGCTTATTTATGAAAGCTTCTGCTATAATGTTATCCTTACTGAGCATCCGAGCTCACCCCTTTCAATGTTTTATTTTTTTTCCCCAGGATTATGAAGAAGTAATTTATGAATGACCTGCAGGGATAGTATGAGGGGATATGAAGACAAGATGTTTTTTTATGATGTAATGTAAAAATTTATGGATGTATCTAGTTATTCCAAGGCTACTAAACTAATCGGTATTTCGAGACTTGATCTTTCTCATGATCATGCCAATGTTATGTAATAATGCACCGAATCTAGGTAACTAGGGTCGGGGCGTTACAGTTGGTATCAGAGGAAGTTTAGTACAAACCTTGGTAGCTAGATTTAGATAAACTCTGATTAGAGAACGTAGACCTAAGATGAACTTTGAGGATTAGTATAAAAGAACTTCCTAGAATTTTGGTATTGTAGAGATTTTGTGAGTTTTCTGAGCAATACATCCCTGTCTGGATACGAGCACGTAGAGGCAGCTCTGGCACAGATGTACCTAGGGGTAAAACCCGAAAACACCGCTTTGAGCTAGACTCGAACGGGAACTGGTGCACGACAACGGGCCTTGCTGCACTCTTGGGTACGACACTCCTGGGGGATATGCTTAGGATAATTTACATTTTCTTTACAAACCGATTTAAGTAATATATACATAAGATGAGAGTAAATGACCTTGGTTAATCCTAATATGTTTCAAATTGAGAATATGGTGACATTTTAATCTCTAAATGATTTTACGACTACTATTACTCACATAATGCTTTCTGGTTTTAGTCAATGGCTGGATTCCAAGGAAGTCATAGTGACTTTGAGAATGATGTACAAATTGGGAACAATGGTGGCAATGAGCAACAAAATGGAATGTTGATAGGCGTAAAAGATATCGTCTTTATGCCAAATCAGTTTTCCAAAAATATGATCAACAACATATATATTAACCAACTCCCAGACTCAACAAGGAAGAGAAAGGTGATAAATGATAAGATCTCCAGCAATGGAGACCATGGAGAAAAGAAACCTCAATTTTCATCATGCAGGAATTGTGGAAAGAGACACCCAGGAAAGTGTCTCAATGGGACAACGAAATGTTTTACGTGCGGGAAGGAAGGACATAAAGTGAAGAATTGCCGAAGAAAAATGAAGAGTACTATGGAAGAAGATAAAAATGGTCCCAAGAGTCCATTTACAGTCATTTGTCGTAAATGTAGGGGACCTGGCCATTACCCGAGTGAATGTCCTATTCTATAGGATATTTTCTTGGTCAAAGAAGAAGATATGTGGAAATAAATGGTTGGATAAAAATTTAAAAAGTATTAGCACTCCTTGTTGATGGGTTTACTTTGGAATAATTTTCTCTTGTATTTGTAACCCCACAGTTTGCCATGTGAGAATGATATTTGAGGAAGAATTGTCTCTTCCCTTGTGGATATAGATATAAATAACCATTTGGTTTTATATGATCATTGGGGTTTGAGAAAATGATAAGTTATTATAATTTGGGATGAAAATGCAAAGTATGATATAACATTTGTGGTTAAATTTTGTTATTTTGAGGAATTTATCTCATTTTGGTAATATTATAGAATATAGTTTTTGAAAAAGGACAACACGTAGACCGTGTGACAACCCGTTGCGTCGGACAAAGCTGTGGGAATCGAACCCACAACCAAAGTGTGATTGGGATTTATCGCCTACCACTGGACTACGTGAAGTCCCTGGTTAGTGTGACTATTTTTTTTGTTAAATGATTTTATTGATCAATAATAAGATGATTTGGGTTCTTATGTCTTATCAAATGAATACCCTTGGTATAGGAAAATGATTTGGTGATTAAGTGATAAATGTTATTTTGGAAGATGTTCGTTTTGTTAGGAACACTATATGCCCAAGGAAAATAGAATACAACGAGGTTTCATTTGTAGAGTAATGGTGGATTTTTATCTACATTTTTATTGTTGATTTATAGTGATTTGGGTTATTTATGGAAATGATTAACCTATAACAGAGAATATGTGATGATGTTGATTACTTTTAAGTATGTGACTTTAAGAGTATTTGATGTAATTTGGAGATACAATGTAACATGGGAGACTACATAATCAAATTCTTCTATGTTTTGGGTTTCAATATTAGTTTGGATTATATTAAAGGATTTTAAGGACAATTGGTTATTGAATGGTATCTATTTAACTTTGGGGTATTGTTGGTTTAATTTTAGAAATTAAGATTAGTGCATATTTATCTCAATGAATATCCTTTTGGGGGATCATTAGATCATTCACTAACCATTTTGGTTTTGATTAATCTTCAAAGACAATGTAAATATATGGTTTATCCTGCATGGATCATGTGATTCTATAGAAGTTTATTCTAGCTCTTCCAGTGTGACCAAGTCTTCTTGAATACTCATCGTTTAAAAAAAAAATTGAGTTAGTGGTGGAAATTTATTAAAGAATGAAAATCTACTTAAAATTTAAGTATATCTCATAATGTTCTTAGTCAATATCATAAATGAATTCCTATTCCTTATGTAATGTAACTTTGAAAAAAAATGTTGTCCTAGATGGTACCTTAAATCATCACTAATTTATGGCTTTGGGATTGTTGGCCTTTTCATAGCCATGTTCTCTACCACTCTCCATCAGATAATTGATGGTTAGATTTCTCCTCCATATCCATATTTTCCTACATGGAACCCTAGTATGTGTTATTTTCGGTAATCTTCATACTTTCCACTCTTTATTTTAAATAGAGGCCTCATTAATTCATTTTTCGATGTGGGATTTCAACTAAGATATTCTGAAATGTCAAAAATGTGTGATCCCAATACCCTATATTTTGTTGAACCGATGGTACTTCAAATCATCATAGATTGATGAGTTTAAGGACCTCAATTTTATACTTGTTTGTGATTCATGACCTCAACCACTACCTGTAAATATTTACGTTTTTCCTCCAATTATATGTCTCTAATTGACACCAATGTTCTCCTAATCGAGATCATAATTTGGTGGTGACCCTTTCATTTCTCTTTTCCTCATATTAAGACTAAATTTTAGTAAACCAATTTCCGATGTGGGTTTTCCCACAAATATATTTTCTATTTTCAACCTTTTATTTTCTAAGAACAATTTCAAATTGCGAGGACGCAATTTATTGAAGGAGGGGAGAATGTAACACCCCAAGATTTCATAGTGTGTTATTTCTTCAAAATAATTCAATAACATGCACTACATGCAACACCGAGTTCAAGCGCACCATGACTCACCAAACAAGCCGTTTAAAAAAGGTTATGAATAGTATTAACTAAATTTTAAACTTTATATAATCCTTATAATTTTAGAATCCATATTATGAGTTTCTTAGACATAATGTAAGAACAAATTCATCTTCAGTATTGTAGTTTTACCAACTTTTAATAGTGAACCCTTTTTAAATAAATTATTTCAAACTTTTTGACTAAATGGGGACATCAAAAAAATTTAAAATGAAACATCCCAAGCTTACACGGTACGCTTTCCTTTGAATAAAACAGTAGCGTGTGTTGTACGCAACTTCGAGTTTTAACACACACCACAACCGATCAAACTAACCGTTATGGATAGTAATACCTAAATTTTGAAATTATGTATATTTTATATTTTAAAATGGACTTCATTTTTGGATTCGGAATATCGAATTTAGCCTAAGGTGAAATTTTGGTACTTTTCGGATAACTTTCATATTTTGATGAATAGTGAAAATTACTAAATTTTAATTAAAAACAACTTTTTTAATCAAAATAATTAATAGTGATAAATTATGAATTTGAGTGGTTTTAAAGTATATTTAGAATATATTTTTACCATTTAATATAATGTTGGTCATTGGACATAATTTTACAATTAAACCGAACATAAACAAGTGTCAATCTTTTGAGAGTTATTATCTCTTAAAAACACGCTTTTTGTTTTGACAACGGGAATTAATTTTAAATTAATTTCTGCCACTTCTGTGTTTTGAATTTAGGAAAATGGATTCCATATTTGGAATCAGGATGTTCAAATTGTGTAAATAGGTAACTTTTATTTTTAGACATTTTGAATAGTTACTGTGGTAAATATTTTATTTACCATGGTTAAAGGGTAAATCCGGTAAATAAGGGTTAAAAAATAATATTATAATAATACAAAATTACCCTAAAACGTGTCCTAACCTTATTGGTGGACACATACCCGACCATGGGAATCCTTGGGGAAATTTGGGGACCCCTTGGAGCCACTTGTATGTGGTAGGGACACATTATATTAATAAAGTTAAAATAAAAATAAAAATGGAATAAGCTTACATCTTTTAGAAAAAAATTTTTTACATAGGGTTATACATGTTGGATTTTCGATTATAAATATTCATTAGAAATATAAAACTATTTCATACATGATGATATTTTATTTATAATTTTTAGACATTAAATAATTTATTTTATTTATGACACAATGATGATGCAGTAATTACTATAATAGTAAAAAATTAAAATAATTGATATTATAAATACCCAAAAAAATATAATATGAAACTTTTAATGAATAAAACTAATTTTCTAGGATAATATGATATATTAGGATTTCTTTAATTGACTTTTTTCTAATTAATCAATCTGTTATGAGTTTCACAAAAATCAACTATTGAATAGTGTCAAAATTGACATAATAGAGTTCTTAAAACAAATATTATATTATTAATTGATATTAAATTCCTAAAAATCTAAGGTTCGGAAAAAAGACTTATATCAGGATAGTTTCATCATTAATGGACCACTTGTGGGTCGCTTGGATGTATATAGTAAGTTTATTAACCATATTATATAAAAATACAAAGAGACATTGTAAAAGTGAAACTAATTAACTTAGAGTTAATACTTAAAGATAAGGTTAATATAAGTACCCAAACCTGTCTAAATTCTATTGGTTGAGTGGTTTTCGACCTATCCCCACATTATCCTTTGAATAATCAACTTTGGAGCCATTGGAAACCGAATATGAAATTATTATAAATTAATATTTCTAGCTTTTCCAAAGGTGCCCCTCACCCCTCTTATAAAAGGGCACTCCTCCTTCTCATTTCTTCACACCTCTCAAGCCACTTGGCTCGTCCAAACTCTGCCCAACTAAGCTCCCCACATCCCTCTCCTCCTCCTTGAAGCTTACCCTTAGGCAGAAAGCATTTCAACAAGTCCTTTGGTTCCAACCAAAGTGAGTTACCTAAATTAAAGGTAACGTTTTCTCTTAAATTATTTTCATTTATTTTCCTTCTCCAACCCCCAAACTCTTTTTATTTCCTTTCTTTTGTAACAACACCAGTATCCTCAATATACTAGGATGTTGTTATAAGAATGATTCAAACTACACATACACACAACTCCATCTAATGGATGATGAACATAATGTTTCTGTGAATGGAAAACTAACGCCTCACGAAACGATGATTGTTCAAATACATCTTACCGCCTCTCATGGTGGACATTATGATGGAACTGTAATTAAATATGATGTTAATGATATATATTTTATATATAAGCTTCTGTAATTCCATTTTATTTCATACCATTATTCGTTTCATGTTGTATATACATACGATAATTTCATTTGAGGAAGTGCGGACTACCGCCCCCTTAAAATGATATGACTCGTTCATACCACACATGGAACGTATAAAGGATGGTGTTAATGAACTTAAGTAACATATATAAAATATTATATTATACTGGAATAGTAATATACCTATGTATCATTTGGATTCGATTCTTTTAAAATAAAAATTAAATGGATGTAGCGTTCGTGCGTACGTACGGACTACCGTCTCCACGAACGCGATGAGATTCATTCTCCATCGTATCCATTCAAGTATAATTATCATTTGATGATTTAAAAATGATGTTTAAGAACTTGATACCATTCTGGATATGAATAATATACATCCCATTAATAACGAATATGGCTCACATAACAAAGAATATAAAGTAAAATGAACCCGTTAACACCCGAAATGACGATAATTCTAAGATATTATTAACAAATCAATGATAAAAGATCATATATGATATCATATTAAAGTAAATGATTCTTTTATTATTCAATAAAAATTATTTCACCATTATACAGGAGGTAAACCTACCATCGACCAAGGAAAAAGTACAATGTAAGGGATTTTCTAATCTCACTTTTAATTTCGTGAGAATTCTATTGTTCACCACTTAATTATTGCATGTGGTGTATGTGTACTGCCCATGATCATATTCATTGTGTAATATACTTTAATTTATGGGTATTTACATCATCATGGTATGATACTTCTTTCATGGGTGTATGTTTCATAAGTTACCTAATCGATAAGGGAATTTGAGATTTCAATTTCCACTCATTTGGCTTTACACATATTTCATTGATTATATTACCCCAAGATTATGTGTGGAATCACTATTAATTTGATTATGTCACAATTTCCACTCCCCTTCCTGTGGATATAAGTTTGATACACATAATCACTCCATTGGTAATTCTCAAGTCATTGATATGAATTTGATAAGAGTAATTTTATCTCATTCTCCATTTGTTGAGTTAAACATCCAATTCGTTGGTATTGTTTTTACAAGAATATGTGTGAATATCCTTTGATTTATTTACAATGAATATCCAATCATATTTAGTGTATTTATAGTTGTCACACATAATTATGTCGTTGATTTATCCTTAACCTAAGGATACAACCTTTATGAGAGATTTCATCTCAATTTACATTCCATTGAGACTTCATTGATGATATACACCAAATCACTTTTATGTGGTGTATATAATGTACTTTGACATAGTATATCATGAATTCCTTTATTCTCATGATATTACAATGTTTTGATTACCTCAATTATTTGTATTCAAGTGTCTCTCTTTTGGTTAGAAACTCTAACCAAAATACCATTTTAAAATGTTTTAAAGAATTATTCTTCTAAATCATGCTCATTAATGTCCATATTTTAAAAATGGTTTTAAGGATTTATTTTTATGGACATTAAAGTTTTAAAATTAAAAATCCTTTTAAAAATTTCAAAGTGGTATGGGACACTTTGATTCAAAAATCTATTTTTAAATGGCTTCTTGAAAAATAGTGTGACTTTTAAATGTTTTCAAGAAAAGGGGGATATTTCTCTCAAATAGTTTTGATGATTATTTTCATCTATGTCAAAATCCTTCATTATTCATGATTGAGGTTAATGTGATACAATACAATCTTCCATATTGTATCAAATGAGTTATATTTGACTGTGGATGTTCTATTTTTATACCATTCATGCTTTGTGGTTAAAGTATTGACATTTCGTATGCTAGTTTTAATACGAATGTTTATTTTATGCTTAAACCTATTCATATGAGGAATTAATTGGACTTAATAAGTGACGGGTGGAGCCCGCTATAGCTCCTCGATGCATCGGTAGGTCTCATGAGACAAACTAGTGTCTTGGCACAAGGCCTTGGCAAAATCTTATTTGTAGTCTTGGCACGAGGCCTTGGCTATGTGGTTATGATAGTCTGGCATTATGCATTCCATCATTATGAAAGTGGTTATTGATATTGCATGTGATCATTCGACTAGTAGAATATCCATGTGAGTAAGTAAATGGCATTATTTCATTTTACCTTTTCCATTTTATGCTGAAGTTCAAGTTTAAAAGGCTTTTGTTTTAGTTATAAATTTCCTTAAGTGTTTATGCTTATTTATGAAAGCTTCTGCTATAATGTTATCCTTACTGAGCATCCGAGCTCACCCCTTTCAATGTTTTATTTTTTTTCCCAGGATTATGAAGAAGTAATTTATGAATGACCTGCAGGGATAGTATGAGGGGATATGAAGACAAGATGTTTTTTTATGATGTAATGTAAAAATTTATGGATGTATCTAGTTATTCCAAGGCTACTAAACTAATCGGTCTTTCGAGACTTGATCTTTCTCATGATCATGCCAATGTTATGTAATAATGCACCGACTCTGGGTAACTAGGGTCGGGGCGTTACAGTGAGATAGTCATGATACCATAGTTGCATTGAGATTAGGAACCGATGGAAGGGATGCGATGTCAGGATTGCATTGGCTGTGTTACAGTGTCTTGGTCAAGGTGTTTGGGTTATGGTGTCTGGGTCATAGTGTCTATGTTATGGTGTCTGGGTCATGATTTCTGGGTTATGGTGTCTGGGTCATGGTGTCTGGGTCATGGTGTCTGAGTTACAATATCTGGGACTTTTCCAAAATCCAAAACTGGTAGAAGACTTATGGTTTCTCAAAATTATCCAAATATCTGTAAAGATGTATTAGGAAATAATATTCCCAGAATGAATTAGACTTAAGCATTAATATAATAAAACATTATAGAAAAAAATTAAATATATTTTACAATATTAAATTATGATTCAAACACAATTTATGGGAATCAGGATCCTATGAAAGTTTATACCATGATTTTTAAACATTAAATAATAGTGAAACAAACAATATCTACACCTTATTTGAGATAGATTAAACAAGTCTAACAGGATTCGTGATCATTAAAACATGATTACAACACGAGGAGTCTAAAACTATCCCCCTTTTTGATGATCACAAATCATGGGAGTTAGATGCCTGTTCTTATTAGTCCTCCCCCCTTCTAGTATTATAAAAAAGAATATAATAAACAAATAGAAATAAACATAGAATGAAGGTAAATAATAGAATAGACAACAATAGTGTATATTGAATTATATAGAAAGATATGTGTCATTAAAATAATTAGGCAAAAGTGAAAAAATATCCCTATCAAAATACATTTTTAACTTCTTTTCAGTACTAATTTTCTTCTCCTTTCCATTGAAATTAGCATCAGAAGGAGCCACAGAAGCATAAGGTGAGGTTGAAGAAGGGATTGAGCCAACTGTCAGAGAAGGAAGAGGTAGACCTTCAAAAATAGAAGGCACCAAAGTGGGTTTGGTTGAAGACTGAGGTAATTTCTGGTCAAGGATAACAGGTCAAATCTAGCTTAGAGCCTGAGATACAGGCATGAAGGAAGAAGAAAAAGTAGTAGATGAGGAAGGGGTTGACCTAGGCTACAAAGGTGTAGCTGCAGGAGCCACAATGGAAGTACTTTTCACATGAATATAAGGCATCAACAATTGAATGAAATTAGTAATGATCTCACAACTATACTATATTTCCTTCTCGAAATCATCTTTGTTCTCCAAGAACTTGTCCAATATAGGAGTTAAATATTTCACCTTTTGGACTTGAGTCTTGAAGGCTTGAGTGATAGGAGGAATTTTCAAATTATCAGAAAGGTATTTGAAATGTTTGTTCATATCTTGCTTAGATAAAATCTTCTTAAAGTAGAAATTCATTTTCTTAGTAATTTATTCCTGAGAATCATTGGCAATCTTTGAGCAAATCCTCACTAAGTAAAGTAATATATCACTATTATTGATAATAGCAGATAAGATTTCCTTGTCAAAACCACTTAAAACTGACTGAAGTACCCCTTTAACAATATCTCTAAGTAGATCACTATCTATAGGTTGAGATGACTATCCATAGGCATTAGAAGTTGTAATGACTAAAGTGAGAGGCATAAGATGATTTAGAACTTTTTGTAGACATCCCTTGTACTCATCAGTTAGCTTGTTAATACCAACAAAAATCTCACACATATCATTGATTATCTTGATGTTTCTATCAGCCACATTGTTAGAAATTGATGTCAAGTTTGGTTTAATCAGAGATTCAGCTTTTTGTGGAATCTAATCACTAACATCCTCAACAGGATGAGCAGTAAGAGTTTGTCTTCTTTGAAACACTTTTTTCATATATTCAACCACAGATCTAAGAGACTTCACCCCACCACTAAACTGCTTGATCTAAATTCTAACTTTTTTTTATTTCATGAAGCATATTTAGTTGAATTTTCCATATGATTTTCTCTAATAGTAAGGAAACATCTCTTTCACTAATATTTTTCACAGGAGTAGGCTATGTGTTCATGATCTTTTCAAATCCATCCAATAATGTATCTCTAAAAGATTTCAGATCACTGTGACTCACAGAAACAAAATGTTCTTGTGTAGGATCAACAACAAGATCTGAGGCAGGTTCATGCTTCTTAGCAGAGATTACTTCAAGGGAAGAAACTGGTTTCATTTGAAACACAGTGGAAAAGTCTATGCCTTTAATTGAGGCCTCCTAGGTATTATTCACATCAAAGTATCTAGGAAACTTATACCAGGTATCCATAGTGCTTTGATAAAAAATATTGGTACGTTCAAAATTTTATAGAATGGGGTGTTTCTTCCCCTTAACATGTTCATTTCTTATAAGACTATGTGATTCATTCCCTTGACCCATTTCTAAATTTTCATCTATAATAGGCTCACCCATTTCCTTTCTAGCTAGTTGAAAGTCCTGTTCCATTCTTTCATCAGTAGACATGATAATTTTAGGATCTACATGTTTCTATAATATTCCTCAACAATAACCTCTTCCTCTATAGCAGGTTCTTCTAAGTGATCCTCAAGAACAACTTTTTATTTTAAACTATATGTATATTCTTTTCTAAAAGCAAGTTACTCTATTGAATCTATACTTATTTTAGTATGAGGTATATCCTTCTCAACTACATTTTTTGGAACAGGTAGACCACTGTCTTCTTTGTCCAAGACAATTACTTCCTTAGGTGAAACAACTACCTCTTCTTCTTCTTCTTCATCAGAATAATCAACACTTTCATCTAGTTCCAAACTAGGATCCGATATGTTCTTAGGTCTTGAAGTATTATCAACCAGATTAAACTTTTCATATAACCTTTCATTTTCCTCTACCCAAGAATTTTTCCAAGGATTAGAACTTATTTTAATCCTTATAACATTATCCTTTTAGATAAAAAACTCAAAATATTTGATGAATTATTCATTCAGTCCAACCACTCCTTTAGAAGAAAACATTTTAGAGATTAATCTTGAATAAAATAAAGACGTAGAATTCGAAGTTGTCGTAATCAATTCACACATATAAAGTATAATATACTTACACAGATTAATATTTTACCCATTTTTTATAAGATGTATCAAGAATACTTCTTGATACTTTAGAGTAGAAAAATCCCCTTTTCTTGGACCAATAAGATTCTGGATAAACTTAAATATCAACCTTGTTTCACCATCCAACTCAGCAGTAATTTCCCTTCTTTTCTTCTTATTTCTAGTGAAACTTCCTAGGGCCTCTTCTACGAAAAAACATGACTAGGAGGAGGAGGACCTCTTTGGTAGTCTTCAAATATTCCTTCATGAGGTATCCCTAGGCAACTAGCCCATAACCTCGTGAAAAAAGTACACCTTTGACCATTAATCCGAATTCTTACCACAAAACCATATTCAGTGTTGAATGAAAAATGGACATACTAATAAAACTGTGAAACAAGTTTTGGATAAATTAGCCTTGTCTCTTTTGTGAACCAGTTCAGCCATCCATGCTCTTTCGATACCATCAAAACTAGTTATTTACTTGTTAGCAACCACTTCATACAAATTTCCTTTTCTGGTACTATAATTCTATCAACAAGATTCAATTTAAACAGTCCTTAGGGCATTAATTTCAGTTCCCTTTTCACTTTCTTCTGAGATCAACAATTCTCAGGATTTGATAAATACATGAGATTCATTTTGAGCATTCAACATGGATTCAAGAGAGATGAATGGATGAAATAGGGCTTACAGTTTTAAAGAGAGGGGTTTTGTTTTTGGGAGAAGAGAGCTCGAATGAAGAAAAGAGTGAAAGGTATTAGGTTTTTATCATTTTGGGATTTAAAGCGTCGCAAATTCAAAATCATGGAATAAAAAAATAAAATAATCAACATAATGATATGAGAAATATAATTAAAGAAAAAAGAAAAATGAGTTTTTGCGGTGAGATCAGAACATGTTGTCATGGTGAAACTAGAACAAATTGTCATGGTGTCATCCTTACGGAGTGACTCTAAATGGTGCGACCGTATCATTTGAGATAGTAAGTGTAATACCATAACCAAGAGACAGTAACTGTGAGACTGTAAACCTGATACAATAACATCAAGAGAGTATCTTATGAAATCATGAAAGTGAGACAGTAATTATAAGACAATGACTTGTGAAACCACAAATCAAGAAACTATAATCTATGAAATATTATACTATGAAACATTAAGCTTTATACTTAAGATTTATCATTCCTAATTCATGTATGATGTAATTTATCCTTTCATAATTTAATAGTTTAGTGAATATATCAACAATATGATGTTCATTTCCAATAAAATCTTTAGTGATATCAACTTTTTGATAATGATCTCTCAAAAAGTGATGCCTTACATCAATTTGCTTTGTCCTAGAGTGTGGAACATGATTCTTGGAAATATTAATAGCACTTATATTTTCACAATTTATATGTACATGTTTAAATTGATATCCATAGTCTAGTATTGTGTGTTTCATCCAAAAAATTTGTGCACAACAACCACCAGCAACTATATACTCATCTTCAACTGTAGATTATGCAACATAATTTTGTTTCTTACTACACTATGACACTAGATACTTGCCTAAAATTTGACTTGTTCTAGAGGTTCTTTTTCTATTTAACTTACAACCACAAAAATCAACATCATAATAGCTAACTAACTCAAATTATTGTCCTCGAGGATAGAATAATCCTAGATTGGGTGTATGTTTGAGGTATTTGAAAATCATTTTAACAATATTTAAATGAGATTTTTAGGGTTTTCTTGAAAGTGAGAACACATAAATACACTAAAAAATATTAGGCTAACTAACAGTTAAGTAGAGTAAGCTTCCAATCATTCCTATATAAGTGGTTTGATCAACAGATTTTCTATATTCATCAAGATCCAACTTACAAGTAGTACTCATTGGGGTATCACTAATTTTAGTGCTATTTAATCCAAAATGTTTTAGAATATCATTAGTATATTTTATTTGATTTAAAATAATACCATCATTGTTTTGAAAGATTTGAAATCCAAGAAATAATTTTAATTCACCCATTAAACTCATTTCAAATTCATTTTTCATTATTTTTGAAAACTCAATACATAATGAATTTTTTGAACATAAAAAAAACATTTTTACATAAATTTGAACAACTAAAACATCATTATAAATTTGATTTATAAAAATATTGGAATCGGATATACCTTTTGTAAAACATTTAGAAATAAGAAAAGTACTTAATCTATCATACCAAGCTCTTGGAGATTGTTTTTTTACCATAAAATGATTTTGATAATTTAAAAACATGATTTGGAAAGTGAGGATTTGTGAAACCAGGGGGTTGTTCAACAAAGAAATCCTCATCTATATACCCATTTAGGAATGAACTCTTGACATCCATTTGATATTGTTTGATATTAATATGTGTTACATATGCAAGAATGATTCTAATGGCTTAAAGCATATCTATTGGTGCAAAGGTATCCTCATAATCAATTCCTTCTTCTTGACTATTGCCTTGTGCAACCAATATAGCCTAGTGTCTAACTATGTTACCAGCTTCATCTACTTTATTTCTAAACACCCACTTAGTACCTATGTTAAAAATGTCTTTGGGTATATCAATAAGTTTTCAAACTTTATTCCTTTCAAACTGATTAAGTTCTTCTTGCGTAGACATCACCCAAAATTCACCATTGATAGAATCATTGATTTTTTTAGGTTCAAGTTGTGACACGAAAGATTGATGTTCAACCTGAATCTCTAGTTTGTGTTCCTTTATCTAAATGTTCTACAAAAACATATAATGGATGGTTCTTAAGAGTTATAAAAACTCTATAAAAAGAGTGGATTTTGATTTCAGGTTCTTCAATAGTTTTGGGTTCATTATGTGTTGAATCTAAAGAATTTCTAGAATTGGAAGTTTTTAAAGATTCTTTTCTAGGATAGTTAAAGTATTTATCATTGATGTCCAGATTTAACATATCATCCTTAAGATTATCTAGAGAGTTCTTAGGCTCATGTGGATCTGTCTCATCAAACTTAACATTGATAGATTCCTCCACACATTTAGTTCTTTTGTTAAAAAATCTATAGTCTTTACTAGAGATTTAATATCCTAAAAATATTCCTTCATCACTCTTGGATGAAATTTTTTCAATATTTTTCTTGGTATTAAGGATATAAACATTAAAACCAAAGACTTTGAATTAGTTCACTTTGGGTTTTCTATTGTTCCAAAACTCATACAGATTTCTTTTAATAATAGGTCTAATCAAAACTCTATTAGTAATATAGCATGTAGTATTTATAGCTTCTTCCCAAAAATAAATTGGTAAGTAATATTCACTAAGAATGGTTCTAGAAATTTTCTACAAGGCCCTATTTCTTCTTTCTACAACTCCATTTTCATGATGTGTTCTAGGGGTAGATAAATAAAAACTATATCCATTTTTTGAGCAAAATGATTCAAAATATTGATTTTCAAACTCACGAACATGATCACTTATTAGATATTTAATTCTAAGTCCACTAAGGTTTTCTACAGTTTTATCATATTTGGTGAAATGAGAGCAGGTTTTACTTTTATGGGCTAAGAAGAAGGTCTAATTATACCTAGAAAAGTCATCTACCAGAAAATAAACATAGTGCTACCCATTTAAAATAGAAACTCTAGATGGTCTAAAAAAATCCATGTAAACCAACTCGAGAGGTTGAGAAGTTGAAACATATTTCTTTGGATTGAAGAAAATTTTGTGTTATATTCCATTTTGACAAGGATTACACACTTTATCATTTGGAAACTCTAGTATGGGTATATCTTTGACTAAACCTTTTTAAGTTAGCTTTATAATGGAGTGAATATTGCAGTGTCCAAGTATTCTATGATAGATCCAAGATTCTTTATGAAATACACTTAACATGAAGCATTTTGAGAAACTAAAGAATCTATGTTAACAGAATATACATTTTCATTTCTTAATGTAGAAAATCCTAATTTATTTTTAGAATTAAAAAAATTAAACGCATCATTTTAAAATTTAACATAAAATCCACCATCACATAGTTGTGAAATACTGAGCAGATTATATTTTAGACCATAAACAAAAAGTATTTTGGAAATTAAAACTGAGTTGGGGTTACCGATTTGGCCTAGGAAAATTATTTTTCCTTTGGCATTGTCACCAAAAGTGACATGTCCTCCATAAATCTTTATTAAGTTCTTGAAACATGAATAGTAACCTATCATGTGTCTTGAAAACCCACTGTCTAAGTACCATACACTTTTACGTGAGCTCTTCAAACAACTTTCCTACAAAATAGTCAAATAAAAATAGACTTTGGTACCCACATTTTTTTGGGTCCAGTAATATTTGTAACTAGTTATTTAGTAACCCACACCTTCCTTATAGGTTTCCTATAAGAATTATGTAAAGTATTTGAGAAATAAAATTTATTTGGTTCAGAAAAGCTAGAAACAGTATAAAATGTATCATAGTTTTAACTAGTAGAATGTTTTCCTAAATTAGGAATAAAGCTATATGTTCTAGATTTAGAAACAAAAATGTTTTTTTTCAAAATTTCTTTCACTAGGTTGTTATCCAATACTAGTAGTGTATTTATTATAACTTTTTTTTACCTAGAATTTTTACAAATGTATCTTTACCATTAGTAAACATTTCAAGGTCCTTTTTAAATTTCTCATTAGATAGCTTTAATTCATTGTTTTCTTTGAGTAATTGATTATTTTTCTCTCTTTCTATAGCAAGTTCAGATTTAATAGTCGAAGTAAGAACATACTGTTTCTTTAAAGTCTTGTATTTATCTTTTAGTTTATTACACGTCTCTTCAAGCATATTGCAACACTCAAAAATTTCTTCTTCAGACATATTTTCATAATCACTTTCATCTCCAGAATAATAGGAATTTTTTATAGGATACTCCAGGGTTACCTCAAATGTGTTTTTCTTGAAACAAATATTGGATTTGTTATTCTATTCATCATGTGAAGGTTCTAAGTCACTTAAACTATCCTCAGAATCACTCTAAGTTACTTTCATTTCCTTTTTATACTTTCTATATTTTTCCTCATATTTATTTTTACACTTGAACTTGGTACAATCAGCCTTTACATGTCCCTTTCACTTATATTCATCACATACTATCTCATCATAGTTGTCATTTCTTTTCCAATATTTATTAAAGCTTCTAATTTGATTATATTATACTTTGAAGTTAAGATTTATGAAAAATTTATTCCTTTTGGTAAAATTTATTAAAACTTTAAGCTAATTGATCTATATCCTCATCATTGTCGGGTGACGATTGTTCACTTCTGGAACTTTCTACAGGGTCTTGTAGTTTCTCATTTTCTTTGTGTTTATAGGTAGTGGTATTAAATTTCACACATTTTCTTTTGGGTTCATCCTCCTCTTCCTTGTTGACTTTCATATATTCTTTGTATATTATTAGTTTCCCAATGAGTTCTTCGATAGGTAATTTGATGATGTCACATGACTCTCTAATAGAGATAGAAGTGCCTCTCCATCTATCAGGTAAGCATATGAGAATCCTCATGATTTGTTCTTTGGCTGTAACTTCTCTTCCGAGAGAGATCATTGTGTTGAAAATTTTGTTGAACCTGAGATACATATCAGAAATAGGCTCATCAGGATTCATTTTAAAGTTATCATACTTAATAGTATAATTATTAAGTCTCATTTTTTTCACATTAGTGGTTCCCTGATGTGAAAAAACGAGAGTGTCCCATATTTCATGGGAAATTTTACATATAGAAATTCTATTGAGTTCTTCATATCCTAAGGAACAATATAGGGAATTCATTGCTTTATAGTTATTATTATAAGCATTATTAGTTGGGTCATCCCAAGTAGTTCTAATAGTAGCATGAATCTTATAATCATCTACAATTGAAGACTAAATTTCAAAACCCATACTTTCTAAATGCATTTTCATTTTAATTTTCCAATGGGAATAATTAGTTCCATTAAAGAATGGAGGTCTGTTTATTGTATCACCTTCGAGTCTATTGTCCATAATAATTTTTTAAAGAGTTAGAAATTTATAACTAATAGAAATTTTTATATCTTTAAAGTACAACTAAAATCATAGTTCAAAAGATTTAAAATAGAGCCTTAATAAAAAAAAATTCATTTGATACAAAATTTTTGTTGGAGTAGATTATTCAAGAGGGGGTTGAATTGAGTATATATACAAAATTCTGTCAAAAAGTTCATTTAAATATATTCCCCAATAAAAAGGAATACAAGCCAGCGAATCAAGGTAATAATGTTATAATAGTTTGACTTTTCAAATAACTTCTTAGAATATTGATTAATTCTTAGTAATATCAATGTGAGTTATTGATACAAATTTTTAAGCTACTCTAATAGTAAAAGAAGTTATAACTTCTATCGAAGACTAACTTTCAAAGTAAAATTTAGTTTTCTGAAATATAAAGTAAAGAATGGAAAAACTAAATTAAAAGGAACAACAAATAAAACAAGTGGTTCAGTCTAAAGCCAAGACCTAATCCACTTCACTTAGTGATCACATGCCTCTAAGAAGTCTATATTGATAATAGATTGATCCACACCCTGTATCAGGGTAAAAAATAGTACACATGACTGTCCAGGTCACATGACATCTTCCACTATTCTTCGTGGGTATAATCTACCAAGTCACACAAGGATCTCTTTCACAATTATCCATGGGAGTAAAAAGATGTAAAAAGATATGAGAGAAAGGATATCTTGTATCCTTTATCTTAATTCAGGAGATAGTGTGTGTTTTAATACAGATACACACACACTACTCGAAAGCTAAAAATAGTACAACATAGCAAAGATGATGAGAAAGGATTAGAAGTGATCTGAGTGTTATTCTATATAGTTCTGGACTTGTAGGATGAAGAAGATTCAAGTATTGAGTCCTCATGTGAAAAAAGAGTATCAAAAGTCTGTTGCTTTGGTTTCTAGTTAAATGATGTGAGCTATGTAACTCATTTTCTTTCTTTAGTTGATACTATGAAGATTTTTGAGGCTTGGATCTATGGTAGTTCAGACTTTTGGGGTCAAGAGTGATTCATGTGTTTTTCAGTTGTATCTTGTTACATGTATGGGTTATATTTTCAAAATGCTTGCTCCTCCTTCTCTGAGTCTCCTGTTCTTGTCTTTATTTCGGGGTTTATGTGTTGGAGATGACATGATTCATGATTTCTACACCTCGTACCTTATACTGTCAGATGACATGTCTACAAAGAAACATTAATTATGTCAGTTCTATTAAATGACTCAAATATGACCGTTAGAAATTAAACTAAAAAAAAAACAGATTAAAGAACGATTTCACAATTTTTCTTGAAGTTTTATCACTTGGAAATGGTGTCACTAGAAAACTATGTATTATTTTTTCCCTTTTAGTGGTGAGATAGTCATGATGCTATAGTTTCATTGAGATCAAGAACTAGTGGCAGAGATGCAGTGTTAGAATCACGATGTCTGGGTTACGGTGTCTAGGTAATGGTGTGTGGGTTATAGTGTCTCGGTCATGGTGTCTGGGTTATGGTGTCTGGTTCATGGTGTATGTGTTATAGTGTCTTGGTTACGATGTCTGGGTTACAATGTATGGGACTTTTCAAAAATCAAGAACTGGTGGCAGACTTACAGTTTCTCAAACTTAGCCAATTATCTGTAAAGCTATCTTTGGAAATATTTTTCACAGAATGAATTAGACTTAAGAATTAATATAATAAAACACTATAAAACAAAATTTAATATAGTTTATAATATTTATTCATGATTCAAACATGATTTATAGGAATCATGATCTTGTGAATGTTTATACCATGAGTTATAAACATTAAGGCATAGGGAAACAAACCATATCTACACATTATTTGAGATAGATTAAATAAGGTTAACAATATTTTTGATCATTAAAAAAGGATTAAAACATAAGGAGTACAAAAAAGACTAAATGTTAAATGTTTAAGATGAATTTTATTATAGCTTGCCTATTTTGGCCAAGGGGCATTGTAAAAAAAACCAAGTTCCTTGTTGTGGAATAGTACTTTTGGCTTCTTTAAAATTCATTCAAATTTTTAGAGGTTAAAATGAATTAAATGAAATGACTAAAATAAAATGAGGGATTTTCAGCCTAGTTTTTTCATTTTTGCATAACCAAGAGATAGGGTTGATGCCTATGCTTCGTAAGGGACTAGCCTGTGGTAGGTATCACCCTTATAGCTTGAGATGCTTTGTTTCTTCTGTGATATTTTTTATGTTGGTACCATTATAGTGTCGTTTCCTTAGTATGAATTTTGGGAATTAGGTGTTTTGAAATGATGATAGGTATAAGTTGTGGATTTCTTACGATATTTTGATGATGTGATTGTGGTTCGTCGAACATTACATGTGTGTTTAAGGTGTTTTTGAACTAGTGTGCCTGTGAGAGACTGATCTTTTCTTCTATGATATTGACACTCCAAAGGTGGGTAATATCGCATAGGTAAGTTTTTCAAAGATTTTTAGTGGTAAAATTTGATGGAACGAGGATTCCTTGGGTGATGCAGGCATCGAGGTTTGGTTTATGTTGCGTCAGTAGGAGAAGAAGATCCTTTTTGAAAAGAGTCGATTGGTGATAGTTCGTCTATCTGGTTTTTATGTAGGATGTATGATTCTTTGGGTTACACCTTTATTTATGCTAGGAAATGATAGTTTTAAAGTATCCTTGAGATAGCTTGACTTGGACAGGTCACCAAAAGTCTAGTGAGGACTTTAGTGACATGTGGTTTGTGATGAAATCATTTTAAAGGAACGTCGCCAGGTTAAGGGTGACTGTAGGTTTTTGGTTTGGAAATATCAATTGAGGATATGTTGACAGGATCATGTCTCTTATTGTGTAGGATTGGTTATGTGACATTTTGATGTTTTGGGTTGGATTCAAATCTTTGACTCAGGTTTAAATGGTTTAAGTTATTGGTCTTATTATTTGGCTAAAGGTGAATTTGGTGTTTAGAAATGAAAAGTAATTGTTCAAACAAGACTTTATGACATTGGTGGGTTAGTTAATGTTGTAGTAGTTCCTGATAGCTTCTCAGGGATGAGATGTTTTTAAGGTGGGTAAATTGTAAAGTCTCATGTTTTTGAACTAGGTTAAAATATGAAAGTTTTTGAACTTGTTCATTTTTTGGATGGTTTGGTATTAAAACCAAGCTTCAGATTGATGTTTATTGAGTTTATTCCTTTTAAAAGTGTTGATAACAGGATTAGGTAAAGGATTGAGGAGTTTTACGGGTGGATAAATAGGTTTCGAGAGCACTGAAACTGGCAGTGGTGTTTGTATGGGCTGCACATGGTTGGTCAAACCATGCAGGTCAAATCATGCGGCATGCTAAAAGTGAGACAAAGGCGCTCGTGTGGTCTGCACATGATTAGGAAAATTGTGTGGGATAAACTGTGCAAAGTAGGTTCCTTATACAGAAGGTCCCACACAGTTGGCACACGGTTTTCCAGACTGTGCGATCCAAACCATGCGGCCAACCTAGTTTTGGGTTTTAGGTTAATTTATTTAATTAAATTCTCAGTGGTGAGAGATTTAAATAAATGTCATGATATGGGGTTTTTAATTTATTAAACTCATGGTTAAAAGGAATTTAAATAATTGATGCGAAACATGGATTCATTTAATTAAATTAATGTTGAGATAATTTAATTAAATTATAACGAGTGAAGTTTTATTTAATTACATTGAGGTCAATGTAATTTAATTAAATGAGGAATAAATGTAGAGTTGGGGTTTTACCTAATTAAATTCAAGGATAGTATGAATTTAATTATTTAATGAAAAGTGGGGTAAATGAATTAATTATATTTGAGGTTGGAAGAAATAAATTAAATAACAATGAGTTTTAGTAGTATTAATTAAAGGGGATTTAATTAAATGAGTTAAGGAGGAGTTTTTGTTTAATTAAATTAATTGGAGAAGAATTTTATTAAATGAGGTGTAATGGGGGAGTTATGGGGTTTATCAAATAAGATTTAGATTCAAATGATAATAATAATATAGTTATTATTATTATTAATATTGTATTAATTATTATAAATCTAATTGGGTTTATTTGAGAGAATAAATAAGAGGGAACCACACAACAGGGTGAGTCACGACCCCATCCCCCCATTCTCCAATGGTGAGGTGCACCACTCCCCAACTTGGTTCCCTCTCCCCACACCGAATCGCGGTGGTTCCTTTAGAGAAGTTGTCTGTCTCTTTGAGGTAAGTCCTTCTCCATATGTTTTGTTCTTCTCATTGGATATTTCATCTCTTCTTTTCCCGGTCTCTGTTAGGCCAAAACCTAAGGCCCATGGTAAATTCAATTTCTCCCCTTCTTCTAATTTTAGGGGGTGCAAATGATGTCCTGAGACCCTTTGGTCAATATTTCTATAACCACCACTGAAGGAATGGTATTTTGTCTTGATTTGGTTCACTTCTGTTATATTTGGGTAAGGTTTTATACCCGTTAATTGGTTTATCACCCCTTGAATTAGGTGCTTATGGTGTATTTTGTGTTGTGGTGAATTAATTAGAAGTGCATTGGTCCTCACTGGACTAATTGTGGGTACCAGTTATTGTTATAGGGTAATGCAACCAATTCTGAGTGTGCACACACTTTTTTGGAGGTATTTGTGCATGATCAGTTTATGGTTTAAGTTATAAAGTGTTGGCTCGACCAATCACTTGAGGTATGTTCCTAAACTATGATTTTTTTTTGGAAAAGTTGATGTTTTTGTTAATCTACTAATTTTGATAAAGTGGAATACGGTATTGAAGAAAATTGATTATTGGTGTAGAATTATTTGTTATATTAAAAAATCACATTTTGTAATAAAACCCCTCCAATGGAGGTGCACTGACTTCAAGCTAAAAACATAATTTTTAAAGTGACATGTTCGTTTAGCTTGCGGTTATGTGAATTTCTATTTTTTTCCTTTTTATGTTGACAGACTTGGGTGAAGTGGTGAGTATTGGGCGAGATGAGTTGAGATAATTAATCAGGGAATTAATTATGATATTTTAATTGGATAAGTTAAGATAATTAATTTTTGAATTAATTATGAACCTAGATAATTATAATTGATATATTGAATTGGTTGTTTTAAGATAATTAATTAGGGTAAATTAATTATAAGATGATGTTTGGATATTTAAGATAAATAATAGTGAATTAATTATGTGCCATAATGTTGATTAAAGTTAATTAATTGTGAGAATTAATTATGATAAATTGATATTTTATTTGGATAATTAATTTTTAAGAATTAATTATAGAAATATGAGATTTAGAATGAAATAACTAATTGTGAATTAATTATGTTCTTGACATTGTAATATAGATAATTAATCTTGGGATTAATTATAAGATATTGAATTAGATAATTGAGATAATTAATCGGTCTATTAATTGTGATATAATGATTTGAATAATTTGATATAATTAATGGTGTATTAATTATGTTCTATTGCAGTAATATTTTAGATAATTAATTGTGAAGAATTAATTATGGAATGAGAATTGTGTTGATTGATTAATTAATTGATGAATTAATTAATGGGTTATGTGATTAGTTAATTGTTGAGTTAATTAAGGGCCTTATAAATGTTTAACTAATCTTTGGATTAGTAATGGAATTATGTGGCTAATTATTATGAATTAAAGAATGATTAAATTGTTGTGATTTTTTTGGTTCTAGACATGGAATTCTGGACCAATGTAGAAGTTGGGACTTGAACATGTCATTCCTACACAATAGTTAAAAAATGATGTAAATAAATGAGAATGTGGGTGATAGACCTGGAATTCTAGACCAATATAGAAGTTGGGACTTGGACATGGAGTTCCAACCCAATAGTTACAAATGATGTAAATGAATGAGAATGTGGTGCTAGACATGGCATTCTAGACCAATGTAGAAGTTGGGACTTGGACATGGCATTCCTCCCCAATAGTTATCTAAGTGATTAGATGTAAGGGTGTTAGACTTGGAGATCTACAATGAATGAGAAATAGGTGTTAGACATGTCATTCTAACACCGATTGTATAAATATATGAATAAGTTTTTTAGGTGTTAGACATGGAGATCCACACCGAATGAGAAATTGGTGTTAGACATGGTGTTATAACACCAATAGTATAAATATATGAATGAAGTTTTTAAGTGCTAGACATGGAGTTCTACACTAATAGTATATTATATGAATTAATTATGAAATGAATGAGAGATATGAATCATGATCGAATTGTATGTGATTAAATAAATAAGTATTGAGAATGATTAGAATTCTCACATGAGATGAAGTTAGTATCAAGGTACGAGATAACATGAGATCCTTGGAGATAATAAATGATTAAATAAATAAGAAATGGTAAAGTGTTGAAAGGTATTTATGATTGATAAATATTCTTGTATGATTCATGATAATAATCTTATTCTGGACATGGGACGAAGTAGGTACCACCATCAGGTGTCCCTTCGGAACCTGGATGGGTTGTTGGTTATTTATTCAGTTTTGTTATTGCCTTGTTATATCTGTACACCATTTGTTATATTGCATTTTCTAGGTTGAGATAGACAATTGGTGGTCCTGTCCCACTGAGATGTATATCTCACACCTTACTCGGGCCACTGTTGTACTAGGGTACCTGAGTAGACTTTCTTGTTTGCAGGACTGTGGACCTTTTCTTGTGGTTGTTACTTGTACTTGGGAGTTAAGAGCAAAGGATCGAGAGGGAGCTCAGGATGCTCATGGAGATCGACCTTAGGGCTTTTATTCCTTCTTTATTTTTGTATTGTAATGTAAATCATGTTGTTTTGTTTACTTCTTTCCGATATGTATCACCCTGAAATGCATGCATTGTATAAACTGGCATTGGAAATTTTCATTAATCAGTTGAATATTGTTTTATAAGATTCCACTATTTTCTACATTTATTATCTATTTCCACTATACACTCTTAATATGAGGGTATAGTCTCCCTACTCTCTATATAACCTCACTGCTAGTCAACAACCTTTGGTGTTTGGGGAGGCACGCTTGAGGTCATGTGGTGACCAGTTTGGCTACCGATTTGAGGGTAAGCTGGGTCACGATGTTACATTACTTGAATTTTAAAATAATGAAGAACATTTTTTTTATTATGTCATATTTTCAAACTAGCATGTTTTGAATTTTTGAGAAAAGGAAAGGGCACAAGGTGTTATAGTATATTGGCATTCCTACTAAGTATCTCAGTGCTCACCCCTACTTTACTTATAATTTTATGGTTCCTCTAGTTTTGGGTCGCTCATGGAGCGAGTGTAGTTTATGTTCTATGGTGACCCACAAGGTCACTTGAGGTATGTATCATTGCTTCATTTTTTCCATTATCTGTTTGTTCTGTTTATTTTCATTTATTTATCTGTTTGTTTAGTTTATAATTAATTATTTATCTTTGTTGTGGGAAAAATCGTTCCCAACTTGTTTATTTTGATGCCTGACACTAGTTTCCAGTCTGTGGGGATTAGTAACTCCCCTTAGGCCTTACCGCGGATAGGGTTGGGCGTCGATTGGATGATAACCCAATTTGGTTCATAACACTAAAAAAATTAAAATATCATAAATTCATTATCTAGATAAATACTTCCAAATATATATGAATTATAAAATAAGGTATAATTGGGTTGAAATAACATCATAAAACAACATTTTTATAGGTTTTTGTTGTGTTTTAAACCTTAAATTTTGGATTAAATTTTATGTTAACATATTTTAACCGTAATCATGGTAATATCTTTTTCAATATTAAAGGATTATATTATTAAATATAATTTAAAATTTTTATCATAGATGGAAATGTTATGAAATTTTAAACCATATATTTTCCTCCTTTTTATCTTTCATGTTTTAGGATTTTTAAATAAATTAGTAAAATATTATTTTCATAAAATGGAATTAATTTCAATTTTGATTAAATTCATTTAATTTGACTTAAAATATAAAAAAGCATTTTTAATTGAAATATAATCGTTTAAAATGACATTAATTTTTCATATTCATCTATAAAATTCATGGTACACTATAACTCACTCAAATTATATCAATTTGAATATTTTTAAAATCAATTATAATTTTTTATTAATTGAATTGATATAGTTTCAACAGTGTGTAAGTTTTTAAGGTAATTATTCAACAAATAAAAATTATAAATAAATTACTATAATGAAAATAAGTTTATTATTATCAAAATATATATTTATATTCATTCTATTTTTTTGTCACAATGAGAAGTCATAAGAGGTATTTAAACTAAGAGAGTTACATTTTATAACTTTCATTGATTTTAATTTTATATTGTTCATTTTAATGGGAAAGTGTCCATTAATAAAACCAAATCATATCCTATAGTGATAAGGGACAAATTACCTTCAAACAATAAGAATTTGGATGAAAAATTATAACCTTATCATTTAGTTTTAACATAGATTAACTCAATTTCCCCGTTACCGAGGTGATATTATATGTGAGAATATGAAATTTTCATCTATAAAAGTACCAATAACTTAGAAAAAAAATAATTTTACATCATGGATCTAATATAGTAAACTCTAGAAAACATCTATGAATAAATTAAATTTATATAATTTCACATGATAAACTATAAAGGTGAGTATAAAAATACCCAATAGGACATCCTAGGTATTGAACAACAACCATGCTCAAAATCAATTAGACATAATAATGAATCATTTAAATAATAATTTATTTTATTATCTTACTACCCAACACTGACTAAGGTTTATTTTAAGTTAATACATTTACTACTAGTTTGGATAATTATATAATATTCATAAACACATTCAACTCAAATATTTCTCACCAAATAAAAGTTTTATAAAGGAATATACACCAAAAAAATATAAGAGAACATCCTTATCTAACAGAAAAATAAATGTGCATACTAGTTATGGAATGAACATACACATGAATAAATAATTTAATGTATAAGGTAACAGTGAATCAAATCTAACATAGGAATAAAATACCTCATAGATTATCATAAATAATCTCTTGGTGGATCAATATGTAGAGTTCCAATATCAGCAAAAAATCCCAACTCTTCCACTCAATCTAATCGTAATTCATGGCCCTTATAATATCCAATATTGGTGTTATGTTTACTTAAAAAAAATTATAATTTAGTGTTATAATAAAATTTTATAGTAGAAATAATAGTAACCCATTAGGAAATAACTCACCAATATATCATAAATCATGTTATATCTAGTTCAAACACTTTCCTCAACCTGAAGTACCACCCATATTAAAAAAATAATCTCTTGTATGAGAATAATATATATATATAACTATTATATCATACTCATGATGGTGATAGGTATTACAACAAAATAGGGTAATAATAGTGGTTTATTAGTAGCTATTTCAAAAACCACCACTAAAAGATATTTCCAATATTTAGCATTGGTTTATTAAAAAACACCGCTAAATATTTAGAATTAAAAAAAACTTCATCCTCCTTTTCCTAATACCCCACCCCTGTCTACCACACCTCTCTCCCTTGAAACCCCTCTACCTGATCCCATGCCCCAACCTTCCCTTTCTCCCTTCACTACTTCCCTCCATTCCACCTCACTGCCACCCCCATTCCCTATATCCCCCCATATTCTACCTTCTCTTCCGCCCACTATCTCCTCCCATTGTATCCACCACATTCCCCCTTAATGCTACGCCATTCCCCCTCAGAACTACCCCAAGTTAGCCCTCACTACTTCCCCCATTTCTCCTTACCACTGCCCCCCATTCCCCTGATCCCCCCTCGTCCCTATCTCCTCCCATTTTTGGTTCATCATAGCCCATGGTTAAACCCTAAAGAATTTGGGCGCTTTATTTTGTTAATTTTTCGGTTTTAGGGTTTGTGATGAGTGATTTTAGACCTGTTATGGTGAAATTCATTTAAGGTGACAATTTTTCCCTATTTAAGGTGAGTTTTTTTCTTGTTATTTTATTTAGTATCAAATCAAATTAACACTTTTGTGATTTTTAGATTCCTCTAATTTTTTTGGGGTGTCGTTGGATCTTTTGATGTTTAATATCATCATCATTTTTGAGGGTATCAATTTTCTAGTAGGGTCCCCCATTTTATTTATTATAACCCTAGAAAATAGATTACTTTTATTTTAAATCCCTCTTTTAGATATCAAATGACTATAATAAATATTTTTAATTGATTTTTGAATTGGAAATCAAGTTTCATATGATATCTACTTCAATTTAAAGTATTTTTCTAATTTAGAAGTTTGTTAAAAATATGTTTTAATTATTTATGTATAATATTTGTTTTATAAATGAGATAATTAACATTAATTAATATGTTAAATTATTTAATGGATGTTTTCCCATTAAATGTGGGGTTCTTGGTAATTAATTTTTAAATGGAATTATTTACGTGTTTTAAGTTAATTTTATATTGTTTATATATTTTTCATGGTTTATAGTGATTGTGTAATTATTTATTATTGTGTTCATCATTTATTTATGGTTATAATAATATTTGTTGGTTTTAAAGTGGGTGTTTCACCTTCAAGGTTTAGTTTTTTCTTCACTAAATGAGAAATTATAGATAAAATCTTCCTGCACTGTGTGATGGATTATATACATTCGAATTAAAATATAAAAAATTATGTTGTTCAAAATTATAATAAAATTAAAAATAATCAAGAAGTTTTTATATTATTGTTTTTGAAAAAAATTAGTAATGTTTTTTAAATGTTAGAATATTTTTTATGTGTTTTGTTTTTTTAATATTGCATAACAACATTGTGATATACATGGATAAAATATGGATAAAATCACCAAGGATCACATCACATTTTGATAAGGGTTTGTGTAAGACCCCGAGATTTTTTGAAATATTTTTTTTCAAATTAATTTAATCTTTTTGATATTTTTTACATCACACCACACTGAAAATTGTTTGTATAGAAATATGTATGTCTTACATTATACAGAACAAAAAGTTAATCATGCACTACACACAACATAAATTTTAGATTTATCTACAAGGAATAATGATGTTGTCATACATTACATAGAAGGATATCTTTCCTCGATGGATTGTGTAACACACAAGACCAAGTGTTACCGAACAATAATTCATTATTAAGATAATATTATTTAACAAGATACAAAATTAAAATTAAATTTAAAATTATAGTATTAAATAACTTATGAATATATATAGTTTAATTCATTGGTTACCTATTAATTATAAAATAACATAGAAACCAAATGAATATAAAGGGACTAATTTTATAAAAGTCTATTTTTATGTGAAAAAGACGATTTATATGAATAAGTTAAATTAATTAATAATAATGAAAGATTTTAATTAAATTTTTATGTTATATATTCGAAAAAATATTTTTTGAAATCATAAAATATTATATATATATATATAAATAAGATAAAAACAAACTCAATTTTATGCTTAAGAAACTATATTTTCATAAAGGTTTTTTTATTGCCTTTAAATGGAGAACCCATTTTACATCCAATTTTTTGGTACTTTTATAGATTTAATATTAAAAAAACTTCATATTTTAATGATTAACTTGTAAAACACACATTTTATGTCCATTATTCGTCCATGAGACTTCCATTGTTGAGTTTGGTTGGTTTTTATGACTTTTTTAATATAAAAATGCAGGTACACCTAACTTGTTTTTTGAAAATTCCAAGTGTGTCCTTTCCCTTCCCTATAAAAGGACACCACTTCTCCCTCTTCTTCAAACATCTATAAACACTTAGGATTATCCAAGATCTTCCCAATATACTTCCCCAAACCCCTAAATTCATTATTGAAGCCTCCCCATGTTAATAAAGCAATCCAAGGTATCCTTTTGGTAGAAACCAAAAGGAGTTACCCGATTAAGAGGTAACAACTTCTCTTTACCTCCTTTTATTTATTTTATTTTTCCACCCATCCAATATATTTACTACATGATTTTTTAAAAAAACCAGAATATTAAATAAAATATTTTGTTTTTCTGCTAAGGTTTAAACCAAAACATACACACACCTCCATCTAATGGGTTCTGAACATACTATTTATGTGTACGATGAACTTTATCCTAACAAAACGATGATTGTTAATTTTTTTCTTACCAACTATCATGGTGGAAATTATAATGTAAAATATATTTATATATGTTATATATTATATTTATTATTTAATAAATCCTTTTTAATATTTTTAAAAAATATATCTCAATACTTTTCATTTGGTGTAAATACCATAATTTCGTTTTTGGAAGTGTGGACCACAGCCCCCTCACAACAATGTGATTCATTCACACACTAAATGTAATGTATTAAAAATGGGTTTAGTAAAATTATATGATATATATGATATAATAATTATACTATAATAATGATATAAATATACATATACTTACAGATATATCATTTACCTTATTTCTTTCAACACAATTTTTAAAACGGAAACAACGTTCATGCGTACGTATGACTTATTGTCTCCATGAATGGTGTATTCCATTTCATACTTATATAATATATATATTATTATAAAAACAATATAATTAATATAAATTATATTTATAAAATTATGTACATTATTAAAATAATTATATAAGTATAAGGAGAAAAAATATAACAAATCAAGATACATGCAAAGAACAAAGTGAATATTACCCGAAGTGAAGCCTTAACATAAGATTGTTAACAAGAGGGTAATATAAGGTAATATTAAAACCATATAATGTATTATATATAATAATATGGTTATTTTATGGATTTATAATAAACTTATATTTATTATATTGGAGGTTTTTATGATTATGATGAGAGTTAAGACACAAGGTAAGCAGATTTTATCTCACTTTTTATTTCCATGAGATACATGATTTACTCATCACCAATTAATTTTTGTGTGGTGTGTATAAATACCATGAATGTGTTATATGATTATTATAATTAAATTTATGGGTATTTAAATACCTATTTGATAAAATTTATTTTACGGGGTTTTCAAAAGTTACCAAATCAGTATAGTAATTTTGTCTCAATTTTACTTCTTTGATACACATGCCATGTTATGCACCAATATTTTTCCATTAGGTGTATATAATTCATTTGAAATGTTATATCTTGAATATAATTAATTTAATTATTTTTAAGCTTCATGTAATTTCGTATTTTTACATGGGGAGTATAGTTAAAAGTTACTAAGTGGTAAGAGTTTATTGAAATAATCTCATTGATATTTTTAGATTGTTTATGTTTTTTCGTACTTTGATAAAATATTATGATCCATATATTTAAAAAATTTATGAATTTTATTCTCCTATGGTTATTAATTATATATTAATGTATTGGTACCATTATTTACATTATTTGGTATATAATATAGTTAAGAAATTGTTTTTAAGAAAGCTCGACTCAAACCTATCTTCAGTCGAAAATCTGTGTTGATTCAAACCCATGTTTTATAAAAAGTGTTTCCAAGAATATTATACAAATATCCCATGATTATTAAAATAATGTTTTACCCTTTTTGTATTTTACTAATGTTTTCAAATGAATTTTATTATTTCATTCTGAATAAATGTTTTTTCTAAATTTGTTTCATGAAAATGGAAAGTTCTTTTTACCTCATACAACATGTAAAGATTTACTTGATGTCATTTATAAGACACTTCCATTGAATTTTTAAAAGGACAATTTTAAAGAAAATGTTTTTAAAATTAATTTTCAAAGAAATGGTTTTTTAAACATTTTCAATATTTATATATAACTTTTCAAAGTATTTTTCATGGAAAATGGTTCTTAAAATGTTTTCAAACTTATTTTATAAGTTTTAAAGGAAAATGGTTTTAAAAATGTTTGAAAGCATCTTTTATAAGTTTTCAAGGAAAATGTTTTTCAAAATGTTTTTCAATATTATTTTATAAGTTTTCAAGGAAAATTGTTTTCAAAATGTTTTAAAGATCCTCTACAAGTTTTCCAAAGAAAAAGGATTTTAAAATGCTTTCAATGATTACTTCATAATTATTCAATATTATTTTAATTAAAATGGATTTCAAAAGGTTTTATGTTTTAAGAATATTTTTTTAAAGGATAAAGGATAATTTCCTCATAAAGTGTTTTTAAAATATATTTAAAAAATATTTCCCATATAAGATAACATCCACTGGTTTTAGTCAGGCATTATTGGGTATGATTCAGTGTTTCTATTCAAATTATTTCTCTAAATGGATTATATTTTATGGAATGATATTTCCAAAATATTTTCTCTTTCATGGGATATATATCTATGAAACCTCCTTCTTTTCACCAATCATTATTTGATGAAATGTTTATGAAACCTGTTTCTTTTTCTACAGGTTAAGGTATGATTTCATGTTTATGAATCCCATTTCATTTCATGGGTTAAGATATGATTGTTTATGATTTTTTCCCATGTATATATTATTTCATTATGATATGTGTGAGACCTATATCTCCATCCAATGAATTGGGTAATGATAAATGTTTTATGAGATGAAATGGTACTTGGGAGGGAATCCCAAGCATGAAACAAGAGTGTAAATGGAAGGAAATATCATTCCTAAAACATAAGGGTACACATGAGGAAATCCATATCATGAAACAAGAGAATATATGAGAGGACATCCAAATCCCAAAAAAAGAGGGTACATGGGAG
The DNA here is from genome assembly GCA_963277665.1 of Viscum album. Classification (NCBI taxonomy): domain Eukaryota; kingdom Viridiplantae; phylum Streptophyta; class Magnoliopsida; order Santalales; family Viscaceae; genus Viscum; species Viscum album. The sequence continues at coordinate 984,013,740 of OY728126.1, forward strand.
GAAATACCATGCTAGAAACAAGAGGGTACATGGGAGGACATCGAAATCCCAAAATAAAAGGGTACATAAAAGGACATCCTAATCCCAAAACAAGAGGGTACACAGGAGGGCATCCAAATCTTGATATAGTTATACGAGTGATTACCCCATGACCAACTTGTTACAAATGCCTTGATAATATTTCTTTACATAGGGTTTTTATATGATTATGTATCTTCCAAAATTCCATATCTTATTCTTATATTATGATTTCATGGATCATGTTCTTTATTTCCTTATGATTCATGTCTTATGATCTACATGTTTTTATTCCATGATTCATGTTAATGATTTTTGATATGCAGGGTATGATTTTCTAATGATCATGATTATGTTCTCATACAATTATGTTCATGATATTCTTACACATTCCCTTTATTTACCCTTACTAAGAATTTGAGTTCACCACTTTCATGTGTTTACCTTCACCAGGTTATGAAGAATGGGTTCTAATAAGAAATACTAATGGGGAAGATCATTGTGGAAATCATTGAATATATTTTATAGAGTTAGAAGATTTTTATTCTAATTTTACAAAGTCACTAAAATAATACAGTCTTTGGGTGTCTATTTTTGAAATGTTTTATGTATTCTGAAAAAGTGATGTAATGTCTATGTATGTTAATAATGGTTCAATATAATTGGTATCATAGTGAATTTTTAGTTAAAATTTAGAAACTAAGATGGAAAAACATTAGTGAGATCCCTAGATATATTTCCAAGGATATGTCTATGGATGTATCTAAGGATATTTATAAGGATGAGTTAACATTTTTGAAAATGTCCTCAAATTTTAGTAAAGGATAAAGTAAGTGGTTTTCTAGAAATACATCCATGTCTGGATACTACAAGTGGATGTGCATCTAAAAAATATGTATCTAGGGGAAACATCTCTAATAATAAGTCCCAAGCCTAACTCAGGGTAATCTGGTATATGAAAATGGGCCTTATTGCACACCTGGTTCGACACTCCCAGAGGATAATATTTAAAAATTCATAAACTCTTCATGAACCATCATGAAGGATTTAAATAAAATGTTTCTATGAATAACTTATACTAAACCCATGGTGTCATAGTTTTATAAAGGTTTTATAATTTTGATATCATATTGGTGATTTTCATGGTTATGTGGTTCCTAACTCTGATAGTTATTCCTTACTCTATGATTTTGGCTTTAGTAAATGGATATAACCCAAAGGAATTTCATTAATGGTGATTGAAATAGACAATGAAATAATTTTCCTCTCAAGAAACCAAATTTTATGGGAAGAGGAATGAAAAGTATCATTGCTATACTCACCCAAATTTCTCAATATATGAACAATGATGGAATCCAAAATGAGAAAAGAAGGAAAAAACAGTATATTGATTCCTTCATGAGGTAATGCCCGCCTTCTTTTAGAGGGTTTTATGATCCACTACTTACTGAACAATAGATCAATATAACTAAAAATATATTTTCTTTTCTCCAATGTACAATACATAAGAAAACAATTATGGATATTTATTTGTTAGAAGGTAAAGAGGATCAGTGGTGTATACTAATCAAGAATATGGGGAATCAAGACAAAATTGACTCAATGGATTGGGATGAGTTCAAGAACTTATTTTTTAAAAAGTGAATTCCACAGATTCTTCATACGAAGATGAGAAAGGAATTCATAGATCTTAAACATAAGGAGAAGAATCTGTTCATGCTTATGAAGAAAATTTTACAATGCTTTAGAGGCACTCTTTGGGTATTATTATTCAACTCGAAAGAACAAATGATGAATTATTTGGTGGTCAGAAACCTTGTCATCAAAATTACTTGGCTATAAGAGACTTTAGTAGCTATTAATAAGTGGTTAGATGTGCTATAAAGGTATAAATGGAGGTTTTATTTGTCTATAAATCTCATGGTTTTTACAAAAAAAGGAATATAGAGTTCAATGAAAAATCTGACAAACAAAGAGAAAATAAAACAAGTCTTCAATTATGCATAAATTGTGTGAAGAAACATGGAGGGAATTGTCTTAAGGGGACTAATAAATGTTTTAAGTGTGAAAGGGAACACCATCAAGAAGATGAATGTGAAATATATGAGAGGAAGTTAGATAATTATGAAAATAATGAGAAATACCCATAGATTTCACCTCCCACACTTAAATGTTTCAATTTCTTGGAGTTTGGGCATTATGTTAACAAGTTCCCTAATCCGAGGACTAATGTGAATGATAAGCCACAAAAATAACTTAAGAAAAAGGGAAAAGGGGAAGATTATTTGATCATAGTGGATGAAGTGAACCAAGATAGTTAATAAATACTTATCCTTCCCTCCTTAGTTGGTAATTTTACATTTTATTTTAAATGAATAATCCCTATGAAATTATTATTATTTATCCTTTGGTGAGATTTCATTTGATTATCCTTCCCTACATGGATTACAGAATAACAAAATTATATTATATTTTATTTCAATTTGAGAATGGACCCATGTTTCTAATGATATTGTTTTTAGTTTAATATAAGAGAATATTTAAGGAATAAAGGGTAAAATTTATTTTGGAACCATTATAAGGTTAAACATTTATGAAAAAATTAAGTAAAACTTCATAGGAATTATTTATGTAATGATTTTGTATTGAAAAACTTGGTTAAAAGGCTATTTATTGATTAAAATTATTTCATGGATATCCATAATATTTATTTTTGAAATTTAATTAGTTTGGTTTTAGAAAATGATATCAAGTATGTTAGGTGACAACCAATCAAGTATGGCATGGCCATGAGTCTTGAACCTATGACCAAAGTACGATAAGGGTTTAATGCCTCCCACTAGCCTACGTGATGTTTAGGTCAATGTGTAATTATTTTTGTTGAAAAATTATTAATGATGAATGAGTAGAGTTACTTTTTATGTTTAAAGTGTAATGTACTAACAATATTGATTTATTTTTAGAGTTAAATAGTTACACTTTTCAATATTTTAAGGGCCTTAAGATCTGCTAAAAGTTTATTTTAGCACTCCTAGAATCAAAGTCAATTTCTATACATCCATTTCAAGAAGTAATGGATGAATTATAAATAGATAATATCAAAACTAAAGAATTAAAGTTTGTTCATATAAATATATCAAGTAAGTATATTTAATTATATTATTTTTCAATAAACTAATTACTCAATGTTATGATAATGTTAAAAAATGTGTTGTCCTAATACCTTAATTTTAATTGAATCAATGGAATTTTAAATCATCATATATTTATGAATTTTAGGCCCTCAAATTTTCCTGGTCATTCACTTGTTTTTGATTGATGACCTCCATCACTACTTATAAATATTTACGCTTTCCTATCATGTATAATCATTACTCCCAACCTATGTTTTCCTATGTGGAAACCGAGTTATATGTTACTTTGGGTAACCATTATGGTTACAACATTCTATTTTTAAGGGAAGTTTTAGTATTTATTTCTACGATGTGGGTTTATATGAATGAAACTTTAAAGTATTAAACCTTTGATAACCAAGACAAATTTTAGGGGTGAAATTCATTTTAATGGGGTAGAATGTAAAACCCCGACATTTTGTGAATATATTTTTTTGAATTAATTTAATCTCGTTAATATTTTTCATTTCACGCCACACTAAAGATAGTTTATTTTATAGAACCATGTATAGATTGAATTATAAGGAAAACAAGTTAATCATGAACTACATGCCATTTAAATTGTAGCTTTCGCTAAACAGAACACTATGGTTAGATTACGTTACCTGAAAGACTGACTTTCCTCGATGGCTTGCGTAACATGCAAGATCGAGTGTTACCAAACAATAATTCATTATTAAAATATTATTATCTAATAGAATATTAAATGAACATTAAATTTAATTTTATAGGATTTAATAACTTAGGAATATATATATTTTAATTCATTGGTTACCTATTAATTATAAAATAATATAAAAACCAAATGAATATAAAGGGACTGATTTTATAAAAGTCTATTTTTATTTAAAAAAGATGATTTATATTAATAAGTTAAATTAATTACTAATAATGATTGATATTAATTAAATTTATATGTTATATATTAATTTTTTTTATAATCATCCAATAGATTTGATAGATATAAGTTAAGAAAAACCCCAATTTCATGCTTAAAAACCTATATTTTTATAAAGGTAGTTTTAAAAACTTTTAATGGGGATCTAATTTCAAATCCAATATTTTGAACTTTTATATATTTAATATGTCAAAATAAAATTCATATTTTAAATATAAATATAAACATTTGGTTAAGATAATTTTTTGGTATTTTTCTGTATGGTTTCCGTTTTTAATAAGTAGTTAAAAATACTGAATTTTAATTCAAAATTTCCTTTTCATCTAATTAATTTATAAAATAAAAATATATTTTAAATTTATTTTAAAATTTAATTAAATAATAATTTTAATAATTAATCTAATTTAGGTCATTATAATCAATTTGAATTTGAAATTTAGTATAAAAACTTATCAAGTTTTGTACATTTTTACTTTTAAAACCCACCGTATTGTCCCGTTTGTGGGATTATTTTTAAATTAATTTCTTTCACTTATGTGATTAGAATTTGTAAAATTATATTCAAAATTTAGAATCATCATAATTCATAATTTATAATAATGATAACTTTTTTTTGATAAAAAATATTAGTGAATGTAATTAAAATTAATTATAATGATTAAGAGAAAAATTATGCTAACAATGTACTAAAACATAAATTTAATACCCCAAAAGACATAGAAACTTGTAAAACACCAATTTTCTGGAAATTATTTGGCCATTCACCTTCCACTATTTTTTTGTGTTGGTTTTTTATCACCTTTATTAGGTAAAAATGTTGGAACATCTAACTTGTTTTCAAAAATGCCAAGTGTGTCCTTTCCCTGTAAAATGCCACCACCTCTCCCTATTATTCCCACTTATAAAAATACATAGGTTCAGAAAATATCTTCCAAATACACTTAAAAAAATACCTCCATTACTCATATAATCCACCACTTGGGAATAATTCAATCCAAGGAATCCATTTGGCATAAACCAAAAGGAGTTACATGATTAGGAGGAAACAACTTCTCTCTAGCTTCTTTCATTTATTTTCATTCTACACCCCCTCCACTCAATTTATGACATTATTATATAAAAAAATCATCTTCAATATTATAGGATTTTTTATTTTAATGTTTCTTCCAAAAATTACACAGACCTCTTTCTAATGTGTAAAGAACACACTGTTTATGTGTATGGCGATCTGTCACCTCACAAAATGATGATTGTTCATTTTTTCCTTACCACCTATCATGGTAGAAATTATGATGGAAAATATATTAATATAGGTTATATATTATATTTATTATATATTTAATATTATTTAATTATTTTACAACACATATATTTATACTTTCTATTTGGTGTAAATATGGTAATTTTGTTTGAGGAAGTGTGGACCACCGCCCCCTCAAAGCGATGTGATTTGTTCACACACTACATGCAATGTATTAAGGATGGGTTTAATGACATTATATGATATATATATATATAATAAAACTTTAATAATGAAATATATATACATTTAAATATACACATATATCATTTACCTTCTTTCTTTTAATATGACAATAAAAACAGAAACAATGTTCTTGCGTACGTATGACTTAATGTCTCCACGAATGGTGTATTCTATTTCATAATTATATATTCTATAGATTATTATAACATAAATATAATGAATATATATTATATTTAAATCATTATTTACATTATTTAAATCATTATACAAGTATAAGGACCAAAGATATAACAAATTAAATGCAAAGAACAAAGAGAACATTACTTGAAGTGAAACCTTAACATAAGATTGTTAATAAGAGGGCAATATAAGTGTATAATAAAATCATTTAAGGTATTATATATAAGAATATGGTTCTATTAAAGATTTATAATAAAATTATATTTATTATATAGGAGGTTTGTATGGGTATGATGAGAGTCAAGACACAAGGTAAGATGATTTCATCTTACTTTTTATTTCCATAAGATACATGCTTTATTCACCACCCATTCATTTTGTGTGGTGTGTATAATTTACATGGATGCATTATATGATTATTAAACTTAAATATATATATATTTACATATCCATTTGATGAAATTTCTTTCATGATATTTATGTCTCAAAAGTTACCAAATAAATAAAGTATTTTTTTCTCAATTTACCTTCTTTGAGATACATACCTTGTTATTAACCTATATTTTTCCAAGAGGTATATATAATACCATTGAAATTTCATATCATGAATCTAATTCTTTTGATGATATTTTATGATTCATGTAATTTAATTTTCTTATGTGGGTAGTATGGTTCAAAGTTACCAAGTGGTAAGAGTTTATTGAAAAAATATCATTGATTTTCGATATTGTTTATGTTTATTCTTCCTTTGAATAAATGATATGATCCATATACTAAAAAATGTAATTATGTTTCTTATACTATAGTTATTCATGATATATTCATGTATTGTTGCCATTTTTTTCCACTCTTTGGTACATAATACAGTTAATAAAGCGTTATTAAGAAATCTTGACTTTACCCTCTCTTTAGTCATAAATTTGTGTTAATTCCAAACCATGTTTTCTAAAAAGGGTTTCCAAGAATATTCTAATAATATTATATGATCAGTAAAATATTTTTTTACCCATTTTTTCTTTTACCAATGTTTCCAAAATAATATTCTTATCACTTTCTGAACAAGTCATTTTTCTAACCATTTTACCATGAAAATTTAATGTTCTTTTTTACTCATACTACATGTATGAATTTACCCACCATCATTTACGTGAAGGTTATATTTCATGTTTAAACGTTAATTTTTATGAAAATATTTTTAAAATTAATTTTCAAAGAAAATGTTTTAAATTTTCTTCGTGATTACTTTATAACTTTTCAATGAATATATCATGGAAAATGGTTTTCAAAATATTTTCAAACTTCCTATATAATTATTCATGGAAAACAGATTTCAAAATTCTTTCAAGCTTCTTTTATAAATTTTCAAGGAAAATGGGATTCAAAATGTTTTCAATATTATTTTATATGTTTTCAAGGGAAATTGTTTTCAAAATGTTTTCAAGACCCTCTTCATGTTTTCTAAGGAAAAAGGATTTTCAAATGTTTTCAATGATTATTTTTTATGTATTCAAGTTTATTTTCATAAAAATGGTTTTCAAAAGGATTTATGTTTTAAGAATATTTTTTAAAGGATAAATTATAATTTCATCATAACATGTTTTTAAAATATATATATAAATTACTTCTCATATAAGATTACAACTTTTGGTGTTACTAATTACTTTTTAGAGAAATGATTCAATGTTTGCATTCACGTTATCTCTCTAAATGGTTTACATTTTATGTCACATTTTTTTCAAAATTTGTTTCTCTTTCATGAGTTATATGTCTATGAAAATTGATAATTTTCAGGGGTTATGATTTGATTAATTGATTAGGAAACCAATTTATTTTTCGATAGGTTACGACATGATTTAATGTTTATGAAACCCAATTCATTTCATTGGTTATGATATTATTGTTTATTATTTTATGGCACATGTATGTATGATTTAATTACGAGATGGGTGTGAACTATATCTCCCACTAATTCATTGGGAAATGTTAAATTTTTTATGAGATCAAATGGTAAATGAGAGGGAATCCCAAGCATGAAACAATAGGGTATATGGGAGAAGATACCAAGCCTGAAAAAATAGGTTACATAGGTGGGTATTCCAAGCCTGAAACACGAGGGTACATAAGAGGACATAGCAAGACTGAAATAAGAGGGTACACAGGAGGACATCCTGAGTCTAAAACAAGAGGGTACGCAGGAATACAACCCAACCCCAAACAAGAGGGTACATAGGAGGATATTCCAAGCCTGACACAAGAGTGTAAATGGGCGAGCATCCCAATCCTAAAGTAGGTACATGGATTTTTAACCCTAGCCTAACTTGTTAAATAGTCTTTAGTAGGTCACCTTTACATATGTTTTTTATATGATTACGTGTCTTCCTCAATTCAATGTCTTAATATTATATTATTCTTTCATGGATCATGTTCTTTATTTACTTATGATTCATGTCTTATGATATACAAATATTTATTCCATGATTCATGTTAATGATTTTTGATATGAGAGGTATGATATTATAATGATCACAATCATATTCTCATAGCCTTATGTTCATAATATTCTTATGTATTACCTTTATTTACCCTTACGGAGCATTTGAGATCATCCCTTTCATGTGTTTCCCTTATATAGGTTATGAAGAAAGGGTTTTAAGTAGAAATAATAAGGTGGAATATATTTGTGGGAAACATTTAAGATATTTCACTGAGAGAGAATATTTTTATTCCATGTTTCCAATGGAACTAAACTAATATGGTCTTTGAGCATCTGTTTTTTTAATATTTTATGTATTCTGCAAAAGCAATGTAATGTATATAAACTTTAAGACTGGGTCATTATAATTTTGAGGAGTTTTTAGATTTTTCAATTTGCAATCAATTCATTAATGGAAAAATAAGATTTACATGTCCTAAATGTAAATTTTGAATATGGTTGAAGAGTCATGATGTCTATTAATAATTGATATTGAAACAATTCCCTACCCAATATTTGTGTTGGATTTGGAATGAATAGTGTAATGTTATATAAATTTTGAGAATTGATGTCAATCAATATAATGAGATCCCAAATTCACTGATAATGTAAAATGAAATTAAAAAAACATAAAATGATGATTTTGACATTTAAAGACAAAAACATCATCATCAAAACATATCAAAACAAATAATTGAGGGTGCTAAAAATAGTAACTTTATATGTGATGTTTTTTGGGACTATAGGATGACCAGATCAAGAATGTGACATATCATTGGATCCCCTTGATTATGTAGAGACTAATGTAAGTGATAACTGAACTGATTTTACAAATTCACTTCATGATTTAGTTGATGATACAAATTAAGAAATATTTGGTGGAGGTTTGAAACATTCAAAACATTCTTTTATACTAATGTTTTATCATACTAAATCCCATTTTATAATGACAAATAAGGTGATTTAAATGATATTGTAATTATTGAGGGATGAAATTCCTAAAACTAATATCCCTGAGATTTTTTATGATATCAAAAAATTTGTTAACCAGATTGGTCTAAATTATAAAAAATACATTCTTGTCTCAATGTTTATATACATTATTATAGAGAGGATTCAAGAAGAGAAGATTAAAAAAAAATTATTCTTATAGATGGAAGTTGATGAGTGATGTTGGAAGTATGAATCAACACACTACTATGAAGAAGAATAAAAACCACACATTTATAAAGCTTTTTAGTAACTTCCCTTTGATGCCTTGATTGCAAATATTATTCATGTAATCAAAAACTCTAAATAAAATGATGTGGAATTATATAGATAATAACAATTATGGGTTAATGTGGTATCCAAGAGATAAAAAATGTGGAATACATTTAATTTATTACATCAAAATTTCTCATTTTGTCTTTAGAATTTTCATTTGGGATTTTCTGCTAATGGATTTAACCTGTTTTGGACTTTGAGCACCAATTATTTCATTTGGTCAGTTGTTTTGATCTATTACTATCTACCTTTATGAATGTGTATGAAAAAAACGTATTTTATTATTTTTATGATTATTCTAGGAAAAAAAATGTCTAGAAATGATATTGATGTATACTTGCAGCCTCTAGTTAAGGAATTACAAGACTTGTGAAGAAAAAATGTTAATACATATGATTCATATTCTAGAACAATGTTCAAAATTCATGATACCCTAAATAGACAATTGTGACTTCCCATGATTTGGGAGATTATCTGGTTGAAAAAATTACATGGTTTAGGATTGTCTTGTCTGTTAATTTGATTTTTAGACCAAATGACTACCTTACAGTAAAAAATGGTTCTTTTTTGCTTCATAGAATATCTCTCAATACCTCTCATAGATTTCATTTGAACAATTAAAAATTCAATGGTTCTATTGAATTTAGACAACCTCCAAAGTTGTTGACATGTTTTGAAATATTGGAAAAATAGAATTGAAATAGAATTTGGGAAGGTGCATTATTTTAATTACAATGGGAAACAAGTTTTAAGTGAATCATAAGGTGAGAATAGATTGCAAAAATGGAAGAAAAAAAGTATATTAATCAAACATCCATATTTGTAATTTAATTTTATGTGGAATAATCTTGATGTTATTAATATTAAGAAGTATTTTTTGTGATAAATTGATCTTCACATTGCTTAATGATCAAGAGAAATCAAAGGAAAATATCAATTCTTAGAAGTAATTACAATCAGTGAATATAAAGTGTGATCTTTATCCAATTGAGAATCAAAGGTATGATATGGAATTTTTTTCAATGAAAAATAGGGGTAAATATACATTCCTTTGAATTATAAATCATGTGAAGGTATATGATGGGTATTAAAGTAACATCTCAAGGTGTGTTAACTTAAATCATCATATGTTACATGGATTGAAACCCATAATTCACATATTTCGTTAAAATAGTTTTTAACATTGGCATTGAGTACATTATTTCCTAAAAAGGTTGTGGTAGTTGTACCCTAATTTTTTACATTCTTTAGAAAAATAAGTAAGAAAAATATACAACCACCTGATCTTTAGAACATTTAGGATAAATTTTTATTGACACCCAATGAAATGAATATGATATTTCCTTCGAAATTTTTTACTATTATGATGAATTTAACTATGAATTTGGTTGAGGAAACTAAATTAAGAGGCCTCATATATTATCGATGGATGTATCCAATTTATAGGTAATTTATTTATATGTTTTTCATCTTAAGTAAATAATTCATGGAACTTCATTAAATATGCAATTATTATTTATTTATTTTATTTCATAGATATCTTAGACATTTGAAATCATATGTGAAAAAAAGATCAACTAGAAGGCTATATTTTTTATGGATATTTAGAAGAGGAGTGTCTTAAAATTTGTTTGTAGATACTTGGATGATATTGAGACAAGATTCAATCAAGTTGGACATGTTGACGACACATCAACACAATATCAACTACATGGAAAATAAAAAATCCTTCATAATATTGGTCAATTGGTAGGGAGGATCTCAAATTTTACACCTCTAAAAATGGAATTATTATTGGTACATAAATATGTGCTACTGAATAGTAAAATTTCAGATCCATTTATTGATGAGATCATGATACATACAAAGGAAGGTATTAGAGGTCGACCACAAAATGAGAAAGAAATAACAAAACTATTAATAAAGATATTGTATAATGGTTTACACATCATGTAAGTTAATAAATATTATAATCAATACATATATTAGGTTGAAACATATTTTTTAAATATAATAATGTATATTAATCTTTTATATTATAAATATTGATACTGAGGATGATTTGTTATATTATTTGATGTTTCTAGCTCTAGGTCTTCTAAAATAGGCTAGAAAATTTGATTCTTACAATGTCAATGAATATAAATTTTTTATAGTTGATTAAGAATAGGTTTTGAAAACAAAGAATAGTGGTATATTTATAGTTTATAAATTAGGATATTATATAAAATTGGCTGATATTATCGAATTAATCTACCATGGTCATTTTTTGTTTTTTTATTCAAATGAAAGTGGGTTGATAATACTAGGGGTATTAAAATAGATTCCTTGAAATTTAATTATGTTAACTTATCTCAGTTTATCGATGTCAGTGACCATAAATTATAGGATTTATATATCTTCTCATCACAATAAAAAATTTTATATTATGCGGAATATTTTGTAGATGAAGGGTGGAGTGTAGTTGATTACATAAAATTAATAGACTTGTATGATATGGGTGATGAAGTGGAAGATTTTTCATCTGACATTGATTCCCATAAATAGTAATAAGAAAACTTATTTTCGATCATGATATTGAAAATATTATTCTTTAAAGGGTGGATGAAGCAATTGAAGTAATGATGGAGAATGAAAACATCATTATTGAAGGACAAAATTATTATATATGTAGTTATCATATAATTTATCCACTATTTATATAATATGTATGGTTATTCATTATCAGTGCTATGTATATTTTGTTTTTCAGTATTATACATATGTTACCATTTATAATTTTGTTTCTTAATGAATTATTTTGGAATATTTGTTTTGAAGTTAATTGTAGTTGAATAAATGTAAGTAATGATAAGGAAGAATCCTTTAACTGACCCTAGATGACTCCTAATTAACATTACCTTGACCACATAGATATATATTGATCCACCAGTATCCCTCCCTATAGAATTATAGATACCCTCCATCCACCCCATTTAGCATCTCTCACACCCTCCATTCCATCAGCATCTGAAACAACCTACTTCTCCATCCCATCAGCATCTAAGACAATGCCTCCCCATTTTTTAAAATCATCCATGATGGAACAGGTCATCACACCTACTTCATCATGAGGATATTGGAGGGTGACAGTTAGAGGTACATATTTTAATTTAAAAAAATTTGTTGCACTTTTTTATACTACTAGCTATTTATTCATAAACTATGAAACAAATGTTACTACCAAGAGAAATATAAACAATTCAGAGGTGTAGAATCTAAAATAAATAAATTTAATTTTCTCATTTTACTTTTATGGGTCCCCACAGATTATGATTCATGATTATTTTCCCAGATTCTAGGCCAGATGGTGGTATTTACAATTAGCCTTCCCATTACTTATGCTGATTGTAGGCATGTGCCTCAATCTTAGGAAAATTAATTCTTTTATTCCTAGATAAAAGTAACTTTAATACATTATTTTTTAATTTAATGTCATTATGTTTTTAAATTATAATATTTTAAAAATGATTCTATTTGTAAAGATGTTATTCCACTTTACCACTGCAGATCTTGTCACACGAAAGTAGATATTGAAAAATTTGGATAATAAATGGAAGGATTTTAAATTAAGATTATGAAATTAATTCAACGATACTTGGTTGAACACTCAGAAACTATATGATAAGGTACTCTAATGTGTACCCTGAGATAAATGGATGGATTTTGTTGATATTCATCATCATGAGAAGCATGTGTTATTGAAATATATATTATTATATTAATCTCATTTTACAAAGATGTATGCATATGAAAAGGAGATGACATTTCATAAATTACTATTAAATTAAATTATATTTATTTCATGATGTTTAAAAGAAAAATTGATCATGTCGAGCTAAAAAAATCATCCCCCACAATGCGAGTTTAAAGAGTCTTTCCAAAAACATATCGAATCTAGAAATATTTTCATTATTTTAAATATTTATAAGATAAAATTTTCTATTTCATATATTAAATTATTGATTTATATTTTTTAATGTATATAATGAATTTTGGGAACCATGTCCCTTGAATATAACTTTGGTTTGATGTTCATACAAAATCTTATGGGAGTTATTTTAATGATTTTACCAAATAAGTTGGGGTATGAAGTCCTTTTTCATTAGAATAAATTATTATCAATCGTCACTATATTATTATGTATTTATTAAAATATGACCAATGTTTTATTTATCGGTAAAACTAAAAGAAATATTGGATTCTAATACCACATAGTGCTTCTCAATCTCCTAATATAATCTCACTGGCCAAGTCCTTGAGAAGGAGGATCTTGGTCATGTGCATGGTATGGGTTTATGACCATTACCTACAGAGGTCTTTGACAAGCCATTGGGGATTGAAGCATTATCTATGCCTAGTTTTAATTAAAATATAATCTTAGATGCTCACAAGGTGTTTTATGCAATTAAAATAAAAATTCAAGAAGATGGGTACCATATAAAGAAGCATGTTGTAAAGGTTGTTGCTCTATAGAAAGTGTTGATTGAATTCTATAAAAATAGAACTCATTATAACCTTAGTGATATTTCCTTAATGAAGGGTAGTGAGTAGGTAAATCACACAACTTCAAAATAATTTAGTACAAATTTTTTTATTGGTTTTAAGTTTAAATTTAAATATAAAAAATTATTTAATTTTCAACATAATTATAATGTATGTTCCAGTATTAGGGGGTTAATATGGTGACAAAGAGGGTGTTGATCAAATTTATCCAGGTAGTGATTAGTGTTCACTTTGGATTCAAAGATGTTGTGTAACTAAACTTATGACATGATAAAACTAATATGGTTATTTAGAAACCATGTTTTTATTTCTCATAGGGATATCTGTATTTCCCTTACATTGCATGAAGTTCTATATTCTTGGTTCATTTGTTATGTTTTATTATAATGTTTACTTTATGATTTTTTTTCCTTCAATATTATGTAGATGATGAATCATAAAACCCCCATGGAACTCTTATATTAAATTGGATATAATTATTGTTATTTTAAAATTTTATGAGTTTTTTAATTTAGATTTTCTTTTTAAGAGGGCTTTTTCTATTGAATGGCTTCCACATGGATATGTCTAGTTGTACATAAAACCTTATGTTCAGGGGAAAACAATGCATATGAATTTTACGTATTGGATTTCCCTATTGAATAAGGTTGGTGGATGATCATGTGAGTCCAAGTAGTAACCTTGAAAAAATACATATGCATGAGGATTTTAGTTTTATTTGGTTTAGTGTCCCATCGATGAAATACATCCCAAGATGTCCAAAATTATGATATGAATATTCATTGAGTTCATAAAACAAACTAAATGAATGTATGGAAAATTTCATCCAAAATAAAATATGCATTGAGTTATAATCCTCTAACTTTTTTAAAGTCCTATAAATAGGTTTTTCCATGTACCATGTCCATTGTCTCACTCCATATGGTCATTTTTTTATTATGGAACTAGCCCCAATTATCAATAATACTGGATCTATTGATACAAATATCTACAATGAAACCATTAAAACAAACCTCTCTCTAGAACTCCACCTTCTAAATTGTATAATTCTATCAGAATTATAAACTCGCATTGATCCTTTATCTATGTGAACCATGAAAACCAAGCACATTTCTACCAATACATCCAGCTTAGTATCAACCATTCAGGAGTCCTCCTCCATCAAGAAAATTTTATTTCTATTTCTATGATCATATTCTAATTATTTTTTCTATAGGGATTTCTACCATTGAAAAGACACATTTTCTATTGACATAGGATATCAATATCAAGTTTTAACATGGTAGTGTTTAACTTCTATTAAACTTTGATGATAATTGATAAATAAATTACAATATTTTGGACTTCAAGAGTATCTTTAGTTAATACTCCCCCAAAATAACTATTTAATTCCGTAACTCTGATTCAATGTTTTCGGTTAGTCACCTCAAATTATAAGTAAATACATCCACATGTATTTTCATAACTCCACCCTGATCTATGATATATTATTTTATAGACCAATATTATGGTCTAATTTATTCATCATAGTTATTATTGATGAAGGTATGCTTATTTATAACGGATCCTATCATATTATCATATGTTTTCTGGTTTTGATTCCTTTTCCAATCTAATTATGGATCTTGAACACCTATCACTACTTCTGAAGACCACACTCATAAAAATTATGTTATGAAAAAATCATATAGAAACCAAGTATATGTATCCTTAATTCCACCCATTCCTATAAACTCATGAAAAATATTCTATAATTATAATATTCATAAAGTATACATATTTAAAAATTCCATTACTTCATCTATAAGTGTCTTCTAGAGATATAAATTTATCAAAAATCACTAGAAACCCTAAATATCCCACCATGAATATGGGGTAATTTCAAAAATCTTCATATATTACCTAGTTGATATTTTAGGAAATTCCCATACTCATTATTTTATTTCATAACATGATTGAACCACCACTCTAATAATCACAAGGTTTCAAGAATATTCCACATAATACCCTTTCAAATGTTGATTGATAAATACCCCTGTGTCACTTATTCTAACTCAAAGTAGGATAAATAACACATGGTAGAAATGATTACCACTGAAATAATTTAGGAAATTTATAAAATATTTGGAAAATAATCCATCAATGAATAGAACTTTAGGTCTTATGATGTTCTATCACAATCTCTCTTTCTCAGGGGAATACGCTAAATTATATCGATTTGAGAAGCTAAAACATTAGATTACCTCATTATTGAAACTTCATTCAAGGAAATCCATAAATAAAACTCATTGTAATATATATAATAATCCTTATATATATATATTATTTATTTTAGTTTTTCTATCCACATAAATGACTAATTATTCCAATTGAACACTGAAACACTATAAGAGTAGTATCACTAGAATCCTCTAAGATCTATAAAATTTACTATTATAACATAATTTCATGCCTGAAACATTCTATATTATCCTATATAAATAGAACTCCAAATGAATATAGACAATATAATAGAGAATATTTTGTCTTAAGAAATTAATTTATAATCTACCAACCAAGATTTAAATGATTCATTGATGAACAAAAAATGGTACCAGATTAACAATGTATATGAAAAGTCTTTTAGAAATCCTACACTACTTTTTACAATTTCTATCTCCCATGGTTGAAAGAGATGTGTTTTTTAGATATCGGTTTTAGTGTAATGATTGTTTTATTCACATGGGATTGAAATACTGAGTTTCAATATGAATAATGATTTGGTTCTAATTATTAATGTTCTGATTATGTTATTACTACAATTATCATTGTATTATTTTCTATTTTATCATATATGTTTTTTATCCTATTATGGTGATTCAAATTATGCACTTGTATTTTTTTGAAAATTGATATATAAAAGAAGTTTAATCCGCCACTATATATGCCAAATTATTGTTTAATAAATTTTTAAACCACCACTATAAAATGTTGTTTTTTAGAATTGGTTTCCCCTCCCAAAAAATATTGAGTGGATTGCATAAGTTTAAACCATTAATATTTATTAATTATTTTTAGGTAGGGTAAAATGATACTAAAACAAAAAAAAAACAGCTACTATATAATCATTCTACAATGGTTCCAAGAAACCACTGGTAAATAGAAAGAACCAGTGTAATTTAGATTCCAACACCAACTTTAGTAGAAGTTTTTTAAAATTAACACAAAACCATATAAAAGTGATTTAAACCGTAGTGAAGTAAATATAGAAAAACCACCACTATTAGTTGATTTTTTTTGTAGTTTGGAGGAATATTTTTTTGAAAACACATATATTATCTTAAATGATAGTTATTATTATCTCGACAATCCTAGGCCTATAAAATTATATGACACAGAAATTGGTGTCATTAATATGTCAACAAACCAAACATATTTACAATATTAATTCACGATTATCAACATCCAATAAATATCAAACTCCACAAACACTACATTTTTGTAATATTGATTATGAGGATCAAATCATTAAATAATGTTACTATACTCCTGGGATCTACTAGTATATCCCCATATTCTACCATTATAGTATCATTAATCACATAAAACTATATTCATTCTGATATCCAAAACCTAATACTAGAAAATTTTTCTTTTTAGAAGCATTAAAGGAAAATCAAAGGGGTCACTTACTATTATACTCATGAAAATGATCACATAAATATTGTGAGATATTCTATGATCTTAGTATTTATAAATATGGTATTATGAAAATTTATATTTTAGAAAATAAGTCTTATGGAAACTCTAATTTCAATTTAAAATTAATTTATTTTTATCCATGTAGATAATGACGTGAAATAATCTATTTAAATGCATTAACTAGAATCTAGACGAGTTTAAACTATCAAAATGGACATATTTAGATATCATTACCACTTTTTTATAGAATAATGTGTTATTTTAGAGTATCTATACCCAATATTCAATTAGATTAATGAGGTAATAACTCATCCTTCACATGATGATTCTTATCATGATATTTCTTAATGGAATTGGGAGAACTTTCCTCACTTGTGTCTCATTATAGAGATAATATCAAGTGATCATCTATCACACAAGGATTATCACAATGACAATATAAAATGATATTATTCTTAGGATTTGGGTGAAACTGTTCATGACAAAGACTTTGGGTAATTAATTCTACTACTTTAAAATATAATGGTTTTCTATTATAATAGGTCAAAAATCCTCAGAGTTTAATTCTATTGGAAATTAAAAAAGTCAGGAAAGGGATAACTCTCTAATTTTATAGGAGTGCCTCCCAGGTGATGGTACTACTTCCTCCATAAAATGGGTGTGAATCCTTATATGTAATGACTTGACAAGACATATCCACTATAACACCAAATACTTTTATTTTAAATTTCACTTCAATAATTCCCATGTGTTGAGTTACTTATCTTATATGAAACACTGTTTAAAAATAAAAAATTCCTTATTTATTACAAAATAATATTAAAATGTGATATTATAAAAAATATAAATGTAATGTAATTATAAATAATTAAGGATTAATAAAACTATATTTAAATAAAATTACTGAAATATTGAAGTATTAAACCTTATGGTTTCCTAAGAAGATCATTATACTAAGAATAACATTGAAAATAATGAAAAATAATATAAATATGGTGGAAATATTAGGTAAATAAATAAAATTAATTAATATAGAGAGTAATTTTGGGTTATATATTAGAATTTTAGAAGTTAATTTGACTATTATATGAATATTATTCATATATGACCATTGATTACATAAGGTCGCTGGGAATATATGGCTGCTGAGCATATAGAGTCATTGGGTATATAGGTAACTATTATATAAAAGTTATTAATGGGATAAATTATTTTATTATAATGTTAGATAAAATAGTTTTTATACTAAATTAAAGTAAAATATAATATGTGACCATTATAATATAGCCATTGATATGATAAGTATAAATAGATGTAATCACAATGAGAAATTTATATAAAAATGGATAATCTATGAAATCATGGAATATAAGTCTTCTATATGAGGCTTATCTATCACGTTATGGAATGGAGGTGATATCACTAGGGATTCCCCTTAATTAATAAAAATTTGACCCTCAATATGTATGACTTGAGTGGAAATGTCTAGGGGATAAGTTCAATATTATAGAAATCATAATGAGATCCATGATAGCTAAAAACCTCCCATGATTTCCACTATTTTCAAACTCACTATTACAGATTATATATATAACTTTTGTGCTTTTGTGAATAGAATTTTTGATTTTATCAATTTGTTAACATTCAAGTGATAAATAGTATTTTTTATAACTAAATGTACTTTTAGTTTTATTAAGTGTATTTCTATAATTTTTATATTTTTATTTAATATATAAAATTTGAATTATTATTTTCATGAAATGTTTTTTAATATATAAAAATAAATGAATAAATATTAATTTAATGATTAGTAATTGGTAAATTAAGTAATAAAATCATTTAATATTTGATAATATTTTTTTATAAAAATTAATTTTACTGTATTATATATTTTTTATTTTAGAGTTATTTGTTTTCATTTCTCAAATTAAATTTAATATTTTTTTTTTCATTTCTGGTATTGTGATGTCAAAATTAAGTAATTGGTGGAATTTGTTAAATGGTTGTAATAAATATTATAATAAAGTAAAAAAATAGTGCAATATGATAATATACTGTATATATAACATCAAAAATATTTGAACATGAATTGTTTTTCACATTTTGCTCTATTAGATCAACATTATCACCATAAATTATAGAGGATTATTAAAGGAGGTATTGAAGCACTATGTGGTGTTTTTTTAACATTTGTGATAATGGAAAAAATAAAATATTCAATTATTTTCTCTAAATAATCCATTCAAAATACCTATAAATACTGAAAAATTGCACTTATCTCAACCCACACCTATTGTTTAATTTTATCTACAATGTTATCCAAAATTAAATCCATAATAATCCGTCTCCCATGTATAGAATAACATAGTCTCATGATCCACATATCCTTTAATACCAAGGAAGGATTCCTTAGGAGGTTAATTTATTTAATAATTAATATTTATATTCTCTTAATATTCTCATTACACCCATTCATAAAAATTATTTAACAATATTATATCATATAATTTTGTTATAATTATTTTATAGTGGGTTTATATTGAAATAAGTTAATATTCATCCATTAAATTACAATGTGTTCTTGTTTGGGTTGGGTTAACCACCTACATTAACAATGGTATAATATTTTCATTTTGAAATATTATCAAAAATATAAATTCTGGTAATAACTTGTATTAAGGATTAATTAGTTTTGTTTTTAATTATTTAGATTTAATATTTTTATATATAGTTAGAAATAAATTGAATTCATTCAATTGATTTTATAATAAAAAAATGTGAAATTTAAAATTATAATTTTTGAAAAATTACAATAAAAACATGAAATATTTATAGGGCTCAAAAATATATTGAACATATGGGAACACACATACCAATATCATTTCCTTGACCATTCTAGAGGTAATGGACATATAAATAGAGAACCATTATTGACATCACTATACAGAAGAATGTATGGAACAAATGGAACAAATAATATATAATGATTAGTATTGAATTTGAATGATTATTAAATAGTTAAAAAATTAATATAAATGGTTGAAAATATGTACAAAATATATAAATAATAATTATATGTTGATTATATTAGGTGTTAGAGTATGTTTGAGAAAGTGAGAATCCTAGGTAAGAGGTATCTTAACTCAATCTCCTTTTATTGAGTTATTTTCTATAAAAAATGACTATGTTTTTTAATGGGGACTATATTGAACCCCATGAATATATCATATTAGATTTACTATTATTTTATAGGGAATCTATATAAATAATATCCCCAATCCTGTAATCTTAGATCCATTGCAAATAAAATAATCTTTCTATTTCTAGCTTATATTCAGATAAACATCAAAAAAAACTTAACCATATATAACATATAAGTTTAAAATGAAATATTAGATCACTTATATACCCAATTTAATTTTTAGGTTTATAGTTTTAGATAATTATTAAAAATGCTTACATAAAAATACCCTTGTCATTAAGTGAACATTTTTTTTATTATACCTAGCTAGTCTATTTCACAAAAATTCTTCACCATATCCAATAAATTTCTTAATACATGAAACCTTTCTTGAAATAATAAATTTATCACCATTCTTAATGTCCTAGGTAAATAAAATAAATAATAAGGGTATGTTAAAATTATCATAAAGGGAAAATTTATGTATTAACAGTTCGATTTCATTAGTGTACATAATATGATGATAAGGGTATATTGACATAATCAAACTTCTTGAGCACAACATAAGAAAATTCACACATATTAAAACCGTGATCATTATACATATGACATGGAATTATGAATTATTTAAGGAGAGAGTTATGAGAATCAACAATAATGTGCCATGTGAAATAAATATTTTTCAAAAGAACCATTAAAAACTCACAACAAGCATAAACAAAGATCATTGGTATATTGGATCATTAACTTTATCACTCATGTTCATTAATGTTAGAAATAAATGAAGACTAGTTTAATCTATAAGTGAAACCTCATTAGATAACTCCCCAATTATTACCTTTATAGACAAAGATCATTACCCAATGAATTGAAGAGCTATATTAGTCTCACAAATCATATAATTTGGATTTTACTCTACCATCGTATAATATGTATAAAGATCACCCATTACCATGATCTATATTAGGATAACCTATAATAATAATTAATTTCCATGAACCTTACTTGAATATGATATATGTAATTCTGTATTTTCATCATCAATTTTTAAAAATGAATTGCATTAATTTGTAAATAGATTAGGGAGTTATCATTTGAGGGCTGCTGTGATGTCTACTCCCACTTCACAATGGTAGTGGCTAAGGAGCTGGTACCTCCCCCACAAGATGGTGAGAGAATTCCAAAATCTTTCTAGGGTGATAAACCTTATTATTTCTCCCCTTTTTCTATAATCTACCTTCTCCCCTCATTTACTCAAATCTATATGTTCCCTAAAGTCTCAGATCTACTCAATAGCTGCTATAATCTTTCAATTTTGACTGCAAAATTCAATGCAACTTCATCCATTCCAAATATGACATTGATTGATTATTACAAGAAGATATAGACTTTGGTACACTATTTTGATAAGTTTATTTTCTAGTTATGTTATTTACATGATAGGGAAATTTTGGTACTTCTTGATAAAAAGCACATTATGATTCTCTTTTCATTGGAGGAAGACCTGATCATAGCTTGGTTTAGTGAACCATGTAGCTTCAATAGATCTTAGTTCTATATCCTTAGATGTAATTATGATTTATATATGAAGCATGACTCCACATTAATGGTTATTGTTATTAGTTTTCCTGAAATTCCCTTATCATTTCAAAACTCTTGGATTTTTTGAATATTAGGGAACCTCATTAGTAGATATTTGTGCTCTGATAGTAGGACCAGATTTGTTTTGTAATGGAACGGGCCTCCATGGTTCATTAATTTGTGAAAATTCAATGTTTGGAGTGTTATGCGAGGTTATAGTGGCTCATTTTTTATTTTTGTTAAAATCCAGTATTTCCAATAGTGAGTTGGGACCGGTAGGTGGTGATGGTAGGTGGTGAAGGTGACACGAACCAGTGACTCCAGATAGTAGGTCCTTACTAGTGAGTTAGAATGGTGAGTCACAATGGTGAGTCACGATGGTGAGTCACTAATAGTAGGTCACCCACGTTGACTCATGATAGTGACTCTTCAAACAGTGAGTCGCTAATGGTAGGTTGACAATGGTAACTCGTTGATGGTGACTCAAAATGGTGATTAGATGATGGTGATTCACAATGGGAGGTCAAAAATGGTGACTCATGATGGTGACTCATCCAAAAGTGAGTCACCCAATAATGATTCATCTAATGATGAGTCATTCAAGGGTGACTCATCCAACGGTAGGTCATCCAATGGTGAATCATTTTGAACAGTTTGTCAAAATTCCAGTTTTCTCAATTTTTTATAGTTTTCCCCTTTGATGTTTTATTTGATGTAAAATGATTTAAGGCCATATTTAAATGGTTTTGGAGTCATTTAGAGGGATATGGATCATATCCTTAATTTTCTAAGAGTTTTAGAGACTTGTAAACAAACAAACAGTGTGGTCTTGGTCAAGACTTGACTTTAATAGATTTTAAAACTGTTCCCCCCATTAATATAGGATCTAGACTTTCAAAAATCAATACCCATTCTTGTCTGTGTATTTATCTTTCCACTTGATACAAGACGTTCCCCAGATCCTTTCTTCCAGTGGAGTCATGTTTTGGTGTTTTGGGCTTGGATCACATTTTCCTTGGAGTTTTTCTGCTGCATGCACAACCCCTATCTTTGTATAATAATGAGGAGTTAATCTTATATTCCTCAAGGTAGAAATTCCTTCATCTCTATAAATTTTTCATCATGCGGGGTGGGTGTATGATGTTTTACTTTATAAATATAGTATAATTTCAAATCAATAAATATAATTTAATTAGTTTAATATCAATATACATGGTATAAGGAAAGGGACACATGATTATGATTTATTATCATTTGATCCATGTCAATAATTATATAGGCTATACGCCTAATGAAAATATTGGGCATTGGGGGTCTTTTTTTGCACATAAGATGATCTATGGAATTAATGATGTCTGTTCTTGGATGAATATTTCAACATGAAAACTGTTAACCACATATATATGGATAATAAATGGATTCCCCAAGATCAAACTATTTTTTGTGATAACCCTTTAATTAATAAGAAGAAATTGAATGAGGAATGTCTTGTTAAATACGAAAATGATTTACCTTGGTCTATATGGTGGTGTGTAGTGTGTGGGTTTGTTTTGACTTGTGCTGTAGTAGAGTTGTGGGCTTAACTGTGTGATGTGGGGTGGCATGGGTGGTGTAATGGAATCTCAAGTTGAGAGATTTATTGATTGTGGAATGGATGATAAGTGTTGTGTAGTGGGAATAATGAGTAAGGTTGTGATGAAAGGTGTCACTGGGTGAGTCTGTAAGTTGGGGGTTTGTTCTATTGTGAGGATGGATTGAGCCGAATGACTTTGAAGAAAGATGATGAAGCAGGTTATTTTACCATGGTTCTTATTATTTTGTGTGACTTTACATGTGCTATGCTTGGTGGTTTCTTGGGTTGGGATGGAATAAATAAATTATTTTGTTGATAAATGATGATAATTGGTTAAAAGAATTAGGTGGGTTTAGAAATTTGGTTGTGACTCATTGTGTGGTTGTACTTTTTGAGGTAGTAACAAAGGTGGTAGCAGGTTGGTATTTTTTTTGGAAGCTATAGGTTGGGTTGAGTGTTTGATATCTATATATGTACTACTTGTATTTTACCTTATGATATCTACATGAACCCCACCCTAGTTGATCACTATGTGCCGATCACCCCCATCATTACGGGGGAGGGTGTATTTCACAACATCCCAGTCAAAGGATGGATTAATAATTACTTTCTATCATTTTAACCCTCCTTTAATAATTTTTATCCCATGTTTATTTTTCTAGGTTTTGGTGTGGTTTGTGAGGCGCAGGTGTCTGTGGGTAAGTTGTGATTTCCTAGGTGTTTTCAGTATGATATGTTTTCTGCTTCCTAGGTGTATTTGAAATGAGGTGTGGTCGTGTGGACGAGGTGTCTGTAGGTGGAATGTGATGCAGTTATAGACCAGGTGTTTGTGGATGGGATGTAATGTTGTTATGGAATAGGTATGTATGGGTGACATGTGATGTGGTTATGGCCCAGGTGTCTGTGAGTGAAATATGACGTGGTTTGTGTGGCCTAGGTGTGGGCAGGCTGGCTGTGATGTGGGTTTTGTGGTAGAGGTAGGAGCACCATGACGTTTTTTGTTAGGGTATGAGAAACTAACCAATGGGAAGTGGTGTGGGGTACCCAAATAATTGATGTTATTACTATATTACTTTACTTTACTTGAATTATTTGGTGAGTGTGCCTTGGTGAGATTGGAGGTGGCTAATATACCATGTTAGGTGTTATTGGTAACTATTTTTTTATCACAGGGGCTTTTGTATGATTCCTCCACTTGTGCATGAGAGACTTTGGTTTTTCCTACTGAGTATACTTGTATTCTCACCCTATATATATAAAACTACATTCAGGTTTCTATGAGGACTATGTGGACCATACTGGGAATTACTATCTCAGAATTTGGAAAAATTTTAGTTTCATTGCATAACTTTACATCAAGTACTTACCTTGGAGTTTATTTATATTTGTAGCAGTTTTCGTTTAAACATGCATGTGTGATGAATTTTGGATTTGTTTTATATATAGTTCTTGGAGTTATTTTGGGATGGACCATCTTATATCCCGATCTTGTTTTTTATAAAAAGGGTAGTACATTCCACTTTGTGAGATTCTACACCCTTGGTTCAGGTCTCTACCCTGGGGCCTACTAGACGTAGGACTTAGGGGGTCATTATCTTTCTTTCTTCATCTTGAAAAAGGAGGGCTATGACACTTTCTAAACCTTGAAGGAGGGTCATGAAATTTACTTCATCTCTAAGAAGGGGGGTCGTGACAGAATTGTATTAGAGGGGATGATGGTTGAGAGATAGGATCGAGTTGGGAGTTAGGTACTATGAGAACTGCATGAGTTGGTAGGGAAATAGTTCCAGGCAATCTTGGTACATGACATAGGTTTGGGATGAGTAGCTGGGACACATGATTATATGGCCCCCATGATCCTATGTAAGGAATCTGACCCTACTAAATGAACAAGTGAGGTTACACTATTTTCAGGGTGTATACCCTAGAAAAGGTACATGCATCATAATGACTAGAATTCCTATTTGAATTGGGGTTTTTGTGGAATTTGAAGCAAGTAATGAGTTAAATTTAATCGTAAATAAAATTCCATACTACTCAAGATTAGAAGTTCCTTTTTTAACTTTTTATTTATGGCACCAAGTCGTTGTCCATGTGTGGCTAGGGATTTTGAGGCTCAGTAGGTTGATATGGTTGATTGGCGGAGGGTCGATATAGTGGGGGAGGATGACTAGTAGAAGAGAAAATTATGTGATTTATAGTGTAAGAACTTGGGAAAGTATTAGGGCAGTGTTTCAGACAAGGAGACTGAGAGCTAGCCTGAGGATATTGGGATCACCTTCAGTCTGATTTGATCTCCAATGAAGTACTGGGTTCCCTTGGAAGTGATTCATATGAGGGGAGCTATGTTTCAGTGGTGGATGCTATACCTGGGGGAGAGGAAGGAGGCTAATGTACTATGGGTGGATTTTGAGAAGGAATTCAGAGTTGAATTCCTTTCATCGACCATGAATGCTGAGAATAGGTGGAGTTACTCTCCCTCCATCACGATATTATATCGGTACAACAACTATGGATTAATTTCAAGGATATCCTTTTATTTTACATGAATCTCTTTCCGAATGATGAGTCTTTTTCAAGACACCTTGAGGAGGCACTTCATCCTTTTATCAAGTATGTGGTGACTCCCTTTACCTTACTGATGTACTTAAAGGTCCAGAAGAAGGCAACAGTGACATAGAGGATGCACTCACAATGAGGTCTACCACAATAGGGTATTAAGAGGAGTTATTCATGGGGTAAATCCACTAGCAACATGTCTTAGGTTCCAGGGCCTTTGAGGTTAAAATCAGAGGGGAATTAACCTCAACAGTTTTCTTTTCAACCATTTGGTCCTCGTACCTTTTCTTAAAAGTTAGGACCAAGCTGTTTCTCTTGCGAAGCCTATGGTCATCTTTATAATTAGTGTCTAAGATCCACTTGAGCTCAGTATGGTGGAGGTGGGTAGGTTCAATTATTTCCTTAGTTATAGTTTTTGGCATGGATGTTTTGGAAGTATGTCCATGCTCCACCCAGGGGAGATGTAGAAAATATAGGATACCCTTGGGGTGTTCTTTAGGGACATAAAACTGGGCGTGGTCAAGGAGGCAGTTAGTAATAGATGGGAAGAGGAGATTGGTATGGTCAACTGCACATGGTAGGGGAAGAATTTTCTACAGGGACATATATCGTTCGAGGCATGATTAGTTTGTTCAGTACTCTTTCTCGTGCTTTGTTTGATTTAGTAGCTTCACACTCCTTTGTTACACCTGATTAAGACCATTCTATAGGATTATATTTAGAGAGACTTACTGTTCTCCTTTTGTTGAGTATGCTTGTCAAAGGCCTGACCAACTTGTTTTATGTATAATGAGGATGTAGACTGATGGTGGGAGAACATTAGTCCCGTGAGGATCTTTTCTTGCTACAGATGCATCCATATGTTGTTATTCCCATCAGTGACTAGTTTTATTCTATGCATGCTGTTATAAAATGCTTCTGGAGTATAGTTGAGTTTTTAGATATATATGGTTGGTGTATAGCTTTCATTGGCAAGCAGAGTTATCTTGTGGGTAGTCGGTGTTTAGAGCCACTTCTTTCCTTGTTGGCCAAACTATCAGTTGGACAAGTGTATACTGAGATGGTGGAGGTTCCCAGATTTGTTTGAGAGTTCTTGGATGTTTTACCCAAGGAAGTTGCTACTCGACCCCCTGGATGTGACATTGAGTTTGTGATATACTTACATCCCGGTGCTTGTCTAATTTTGATGGATCCTTATCAGATGTAACCTTCTATGTTGCGGGATCTAAGGATTATGAGTGATTACCTGATGAATAAGGGCTTTATCCAGCCTAGTTTGTTAACATGGGGTGATCCAGTTTTGTTTTCTAAGAAGGAGAATGGTGGTCTAAGATTGTGAATAGACTACCAGGGGTTGAATTAGTTGATGTTCAAGAAACATTACCCTCTTTCAAGGATAGATGATCTTTTCGACCAGTTGAGAGGAGCAAGTTGGGTTTCTAACATTAATTTGAGGTCTAGATATCCCCAGTTGAGAGTGAAGGAAGGATATATCATAAAGAGTGCTTTCAGGTGAAAGTATAGGAACTTTGAGTTCGTAGTCATTCATTTTAGTGTTAAAAATGCACCAGTCATGTTCATGAGGCTCATGAACCCCATCTTTTGTGAGTTACTTGACCAGTTTGTCATCATATTTATCGAAGAAATCCTGATCTACATGAAGTTAGAAGAGGAGAATACTGAGCGTCTCTAGACTTCCTTGAAAGTCCTTTAATTCTACCATCTCTATGGAATGTTTTCCAAGTGTTAGTTTTGGACATTAGAGATATATTTCTTTGGACATGTGGTGTCACAGTAGTGTGTAGTAGTGGACCCATCAAAGGTTGAAGAAATTTTTTATTTGGTAGGACCCAATAATGTTGTAGAGGTTTGCAGTTTTCTTGGTCTTGTAGGTTTTAACAGATATTTTTGTCCAATCTGTTGAGTTGCAACTCTATTGATAGCTATGAATAGAAAGGACTAGAATTTTCTATGGAGCAAGTAGTTCTAGGAAGTGTTTGAATATCTGAATGGGAAGTTGGTTATCACTTTAGCTTTCTAGTTTCTATAGGAATGGGTGATGTCTGAGGAATTTTGTGATGTAATCTGGGTAGTGGTGGATTTCCTGATGAAATCGGTTCACTTCTTAGCAATTAAGGAGTTAGGTGTAGTGGATTCATTGGTAAGGAGGTTTTTGGATGTGGTGGTTCACCTGCATGGAGTTCTAAAATCCATTTTCTTAGATTAGGATACACAATTTACCTCAAGAGTTTGGAAATGATTACATCATACTTTTGGTACTCAGTTAGACCTCAACACTCCTTCCCACCCTAAAAAAGATGGAAAGATAGAAAAAACTATCCATATACTAGAAGATATGTTTTGTGTATGGGACCTAGAATTTAGAGGGTCTTGGGTGCCACACTTACACTTAGCCAAGTTTTCTTATAATAATAGTTGTCACTCTCCCATTGGCATAAATCAATTTGAATATTTTTATGGAATACTTTTTCATTCAACTTTGTGCTAGAAAAATGTTAGGGAGACAACTGATCTTTTCCCTAAGGTAGTACAAAGAACAATAGGGAAATAGAAACTCATTCATGATAGGATGAAGGTAGAACATGACCAGAATAAGTCATATAACTATTATATAAGGAGGCTCTTGGAGTTTGAGGTTAGGGACCACGTATTATTGATGGTTTCCCCTTGATGTGGGATGTAGAGGTTTGGAAGAGGGATCAAGATTTCTCCCAGGTTCATCAGATCCTTCGTGGTGTTGGGACAAGTTCGTAGGGTGGCATACCATCTAGCACTTCTATTTCAGTTGGAGAGGATATATGAAGTCCTTCATGTCTCTCAGCTCTATCAGTATCTTCATGATGCCTCCCACGTCATTGAATCGGGAGAGTTTGATATCGAAGATGATGTGATGTTCATAGAGCAGCCAGTGGATATCCAGGTTCATCAAGAGAAGGTGCTGTGTGGGAGGAACATCCCTTTGGTTCACGTGTTGTGGAGGTATGGGGACCTAGAGTAGAGTACTTGGGAATGATAAGCATAGATTCCTACCCAATACCCCAAGATGTTTTGAGTTCTTCCTTGTTATGTTTTCCCTTGTAATGTAATGTTTGAACCTTGTTTTCTATGAGATGAGTTGTTTCCTTATTCCGTAATGTGTGATGAATTTCTGACATGTGGAAAAGGGAGGAACTGATTCCTAATCGAGACACATTAATTGAGATGTGATTAAACCTTTGTGGGAGAGTTAGTGACATCCAGAGCAGATAGTATCTATACATGGATGGAGGAATTCCCAAATTCGTGTGTTCAGGAAAATGTGGTTGTTATGCTTGTGTGGTGTGTATCTTGATTGGTTGGGTTAGGAAATGTCAGAGGAGGTATTCTTGGATGTTGAGGTTTCACTCCATCTTTTGAACAACATAGGATGGTTTATCATTGAACTTTGATGCTGGTAGTGATGTTTCAAGAGTAGCAATATCCTTGAGAGGTATCTCTTTGGGTGGCTTTTCTGACCCCTCTTTTCCTTCTTGGTTTGGTTTTTCATTATCGAGGGTGAGAACATTTTGACAGGTATCCAATGTAATGTACCATACCTCCCTGGTCCATTAATTTTTTAAAATAAATTGTTTGGAGTGTTATGGGAGGTCATGGTGGCTCATTTCAAGAGTTTGTAAAAAATCCAGTTTTTCTGACTGTTAGTCAGGATTGGTAGGTGGAAACATTAGGTCACAAGGGTGACTCACACCGGTGACTTGTGAAGGTAGTTTCAGAATGGTGATTCAGAATTGTGAGTTGTGATGGTGAGTCACTGATGGTTGGTCACCAGCGATGAATCATGATGGTGGCTTATCTAATGGCGAGTTGTTGATGGTAGGTTTCCAATGGTGACTCGCTGATGGTGAATCCCGATGGTGACCCACTAACGGTGAGTCACAATGGTAGGTTTCCAGATGTGTCTCACGATGATGAATCATCCAATTATGAATCACCCAATAGTGAGTCATCCAACGATGATCCGTCTGATGGTGACTCATCCAATGGTAGGTCATCTAATAGTGATTCATTTCTGATAGTTGAACAAAGTTACATTTTTCTCCAATTTTCCTAGTTTTTCCCCTTGACATTTTACATGACATGAAATGATTTAAGGACATTTTTAAATAGTTTTGAAGCCATTTGGAGGGATACATATCATATATTTATTTTCCAAAAAGTATCAAAGACTACTTAATGGACAAACAATGTGGTCTTGGTCAAGATCCAACATTAATGGATTTTAAAACTATTCATCCCATTGTTATAGGATCTGGAATTTTGAAAGCCGAGACTCCTTCTCTATGCATTTCCATTTTCCCTTGATATATAACATTCACCAAAAACTTTATTTTTGAGGATTTGTGTGTTTATTCTATGGGCATGGATCTAATTTTCCTTGGAGTTTTTCTTATGCACGTGCACCCCCTTTTTTGGTGTAATAAGGAGGTGATGATCATCTATTATTAGAGGTAGTAATCCCTTAATCTCTCTAAATTTTGTATCATGAAGTGTGTGTGTAAAATATTTAATTTATAAATATAAAATTATTCTAAATCAATTAATATAATTGGATTGGTTTAATATCAATATATAGGGGATGGGGAAAGTGACACATGCTTATTCTTTATTGTTATTTTAATCCATGTCATGAATTGTATGGGCTATATTCCTACTGAAAATCATGTCCGTTGGTGGAATTTATTTGTGCAAGATATGATCTATAGAATAAATGATGTCTATTCTTGGATGAATATTTCAACATGAAAATTGTTAACCAAACATACATGGATAATAAACAGATACCCTAATATGAAACTATTTTCTGTGATAACCCCTGAATTAACAAGAGGAAATTGAATGAGGAATTCCTTGTTAAATATGAATATGCATTGCCTTGGTTTGTGCAGTGGTGTAGTATGTGTGGGTTTGTTATAAATTGTGTTGTAGTAGAGTTGTGGGATTGGCTGTGTTATGTGGTGTGGCACAAGTGGTGTAATGGAATATCAGGTTGAGAGATTGATTGATTGTGTAATGGATGGAAAATTTTATGTAGTGGGGATGTTGAGTATGGTTGTGATTAAATATGTTTCTAGGTGTGGCTGTAATTTGGGGTTTTTGTTGTTGAGGGGATGGATTGGGTGGAATGAGTTTGCAGAAGGATGATGAAATGGGTTATTTTACTGTGGTCCTTCTTCCTCTATGTGAAATTTTTCATGTGACATCACATATTCTATGCTTGGTGGTTTCTTGTGTAGGTATGGAATGAATAAATTAATTATTTGATAAAGGATGAAAATTGGTTAAATTAAACAGATGGGGATATGAATTGGGTTGTGTCTCGTTGTGTAGTTGTGCATTTAGAGGTTACAACAAAGGTGGACATGGGTTGGAATTTTTTTGGAAGCCATAGGTTGGTTTGAGTGTTTGATATCTATATATGTAATAATTTTATTTTCCATTGTTATTTTTATACACACCCCACCCTAGTTGAGCACTATGTTCTGAACACACCCATCATTATGGGGGAGGTTTTCTTTACCAACATCCCGATGTGAGGATAGATGGATGGTTACATTCTCTTCCCTGGTCTATATTATAGTAATTATTAGAAAAAGTTTATTTGGGAAGGTTGTGGTGTAGTTTATGAGGCCCGTGGTTCTGTGATTGAGTTGTAATTTCAAAAGTGTTTTCGGGATGAGATGTGTTGTGCTTCCAAGGTGTCTTCGGGATGAGGTGTGGTCATGTGGCCCATGTGTATATAGGTGGGATGTGATGTGATTATGGACCAGGTGTCTGGGGGAGAGATGTGATGTGGTTATGGACCAGGTGTTTGTGGGAGAGATGTGATGTGGTTATATACCAAGTGTTTGTGGGTGGAATGTAATGTGGTTTTTATGGCCCAGGTGTGTACAGACAGGCTGTGACATGGGGCTTGTGGAAGAGGTAGGAGCACTAGGACATTTTATGTTAGGTTATAAGAAGCTAACCGGTGTGAATTGGTGTAGGGTAACCAAATCATAAATATTCTTACTATATTACTTTACTTGATTTGCGTTATTTGGCGAGGGTTCCTTGGTGAGATTGGTGGTGGATAGTATACCTTGTTTGGCATTGTTGGTTTTAACTGTCTTATCAAAGTGAATTTATTATGCTTCTAACACTTATGCATGAGAGACATTAATTTTTCTTACTGAGTGTACTTTTATGCTCACCCTACGTATATAAAACTGATTTCATGTTTCCAGAAGGACTATGTGGACCATGATGGGCATTACTAGCTCAGACTTTGGGACAATTGTTGTTTCATTGCTTAGCTTTAATTTTGGTACTTACCTTGGGGTTTATTTATATTTTTAGAAGTTTTGTTTTATACATGAATATAAGATATATTTTGGATTTCATTTATATGTAGTGTTTGGATTTTT
Source organism: Viscum album (assembly GCA_963277665.1). NCBI lineage: Eukaryota > Viridiplantae > Streptophyta > Magnoliopsida > Santalales > Viscaceae > Viscum > Viscum album. The sequence continues at coordinate 984,046,818 of OY728126.1, forward strand.
TTGGGATGAACCTTCTTATCTCTTGATCTTGTTTCCTATAAAAAGGGTAATATAAAAACCCTACTTTTTATTACACACTTAAACATGATTTATTATATAAAATATTCACTTGATATAACATAGAATATTGAGAGGTCTAGTTTCATTGGGTATTAGGAACATTACACAATGACTTAAAACATGAACCATGACATCTTTATTGAAAACATTATTTAGATGACCACTACATTACCTCGTACTTAGCATTGCATGGGGTAACCTGAGGACATGCATAAGAAAAGGGTGAGCTATAAAGGCTAGTAAGGGAGTAAACAAGGCATTACATGAAGAATATAGTAAATGTTAGGAAATAGGAATATCAATGGACCATAAGAGAAACATGAGCATAAAGGCATGATATATCATGATTATCATAACATGGAAATGTGGAAACAACACTTAACATAGTATTATCATGAACCAATACCAATTGCACATGGAGCATGAGTAAACTATAATTTCAATTGAATTATAATTAGTAAATCCTCATTTAACTTTAAGTATCATGATACTAATCTTTACCCAATGCATTGTAGTGCTATCAGGGCGCACTCTTCTTAAACATTTCATTTCACGTATAAGTGTGCCACATGGATCATACAATATGGATTCATTAAACATCATAATTTATTCCATGATAAAGGAATGAAGAATACATACATGAAATAATATAAACAATAAGTTAATGTGCATTAAGGTTAATACCCTTGATAGAGAAATGACATGGTATTCACTACATAATGACTTTGTCTTGGAAACTCGCAATGCAATCTCGACAACATAACGACGTGACATAAAAATTAATAAAAATGAATAATTAGAGAGAAAGGATTGTATCATCATATGTAAATGAAATGGAATGTAATGGTTTCATTTAGATACATGTCCCAACAAATTTATTGGAATTTAGATTCATAATACAAAATAATTGCTTGAATGTAAATGAGGAGAGAGAAATTCCTTATGGAATTTCAGTATGGTAATGGGTGTACATGGGAGGCATTAATGAGATAGAAAGGGGTATCTCATCATTCAAACATAAATAGGGCAGTATGGGGGAGGTGAAGAACCATACCCCACAATTTATAATTGAAACTAAAATGGCATAATAATATTAAGAAACTTGGATAAAATGAGAAAGTAAGGAATCCCTTACTTGGAAGTGTGATCCCAAAGGCTTGGGAGAGGCTTGAGAGAGGATTATTGGTAGTGCATGGTGACTTGAGAGGATTATAGAGAGAGTAGGTCATAGATTTTTTGAGATAAAAATTCTTTGAGTGAGAGGAAGTGGGATCTTGGGTGGGTTTATATAAGAAAATAAATGGAATTCTTTATTATTTAGGTATGGGACACCACACATTAAACTAATCAAAACCACAAACCAGCCCATTGTTTTTCCCATGGTTTTTTGCAAAGGATATTGGAAGAAATTATTTTACAAGTCCAATTTCCTAAATTCTTAAAATATTAGGTTTTCTTATGTGGAGGTGAGTCACACTCTCAAGTAAATAAATTTAAAAAGCTAAAATGCTTTATATGTCTTGAAGGGTCCACTAAAGCTTTGTAAAATAAACCAAACAAACTTAAAATCACATTATTTTAATGGTAAAACATATATTGGCTGAAAATAATGTTTATATTATTTTATTACATCACTATTGGGTCATTATGATGTCATAAAACACATTATTTAATTAAACATTATTTAATTTTTACCCAAAAATTCGACTGTTTCAGAAAATTATGAAAAATTTATCATTTGATAATTTCGACATCCTAATTCCAAAAATAATATTCATTTTATCTAAATAATTTTATAAATATGTGATTTTTTTACTTTTAAAATAAAAATGAACATTTATTGAAAATTCATGGGTTTTGAAAAAAATATCTTTCAAACCATAATGAAAATCACAATTTTATTCATAAATTATATGGTCATTTATATTTAATTAAAATTAATTCAGTAATAATATTTAATTGAAATATTATTTAATTCAAAAATGCATTAAATCATCAAAATATATTTCTTAAATAACTAAAAATTCTATTTTTTCTTAAAAAACTATTAAAAAAGTAGCAATAATAAAATGAATGTATATTCTCTATAATGTACATAATCATAGTACTAAGGTCTCATTGAATAAACCCTTATAACACTTGCATACAGCTAGAGGGTATGGTTTGTGATGGAGAGAAACTCTTAGGGTAAATCATATAACATTACTTAGGTGGTAATCTCTATCAACTTCCACTTCTACCATAGGTGGTTCTGTTCGAGCTTAATGTGTTGAAGCTCAGCTTGGGGTTGGTCTAGAGAAAAGCTCAATGACACCACCTCCTTTCCGAGCTCTGCCAAATAGGTTTCATATGAAGTAATTCTACTGGATGAGGCCATCAATTTATTTTTTTTGAGTAAATTGGATTTGTTAAAGCCCTATATTTATACTATTCATATGATCACTTTTTAACGACTGTATTAGCAATGGTCATAATTATTAACAGTATTTTAAAATCCATAAAACAAAAAACCAAGGATTTTCATATGTTATACAACTATCTTACATAATAAAACATTTAATTAGATATATAATAATTTTCATTAATAAAAATTTTGGTCATTACAGGTAATGCCTTCCATTTTTATAGATTCTACACCCTTGGTGCTAGTTACCACTACGGGGTCTACTGGAGGTAGGAATTGAGGGTCACTATCTTCCTTTATTCAGATTGAAGAAGGAGGGTCATGACACTGTCTCTACCTTAGAGTAAGACCGGGAAACTTACTTCATCTTAGAGAAGGGGGTCATGACATTTTTTCATCATTTGAATCCCCAAGTCTATGTGGAAGGTGATACATCAAGAATTCCCACGGAGTATATTTGAATTTTAGTGTGTGAAGAGTTCTGTTGCAGACAGTCTATTTTTTATAAATCATGGTTCGTTTTTTTCCTCCTACAAGAGATTTTCCATTTAATTGTAACCTGTAGGAATGGGTCTATGATCTTCATTAAATAGAAGGGTGTGTATTTAGGTGTCACTCGAAAGAGTTCATGTTCTAATGTTGACGAAGGATCATCCGAACCGAGTCAATTGGGTGTTAATAACAATATAAATTCTATAAATATAGTGTAGTATTGAAAAAGGGAGGATAATATAATGGTGGCCAAAATTTTCAGTCACTTGTGAAAGGATCTAGGTGATCTTAAGTATTCTATGCAATTCCTTTTAAGGAAAGTGAGTTATGTTGCGATGATAGAAGATAGTGTTTTATACCCTTTAGAATCTTTTGAGTGTCCTGATGGTGGGGATGTGCGATCTAGTAGTGGTAAAAATCTAGAAGTGGAGTCAAAAATGGGAGATGAGGGAGATCCTAAGACTCCCATGGCTGCATCCTATGTTAGGGTAGTGTGTTCAGGGAATGGTACTAGTGGTCGAGGTCATACAATGGTTTCTAATTCACTAAGGGAGGGTTTCCCCTTAGGTGTAAATGTTCTAGAGCATTCCATAAGAGGTGAGTCTTTGATCTGGAGAAGACCAAGAAGGGAATTAATAATTTTTTAGTTTGGAAATCTATTTTAAGGATTGGTGAAAGAAGATATGGCTCAGTATTATGAAGTAGCTCGAGTAGTGCCCTCTAAGGATGAGTCGGGGGTCCCCAAGAATGATTCCAGTGATGAGTCTTCTAGATATTTTTTAGGTGATACAACATATGATTTATAGGGTAGTAGGCTTCCCAGTCCAAGGAGGAGGAATATTCAAAGAGGTAATCAGAATTAGATAATGTATTACTCATACTTTCCACTTCTAATGGAAATAAGATCCTCTAAAAATTTGAAAGTCAAGATGATGGAAAATGAACATAAGTCTCTTGAAATTACTATTCGAGATGAGGCTGTGGATTTTAGGGGCAGGTTCCCCCATGGTTTCTTCGAAAGGTCTACAATGGGAGTTAGTCGAAGATCTTGAACAATCTCGAGAGCTGTTTTTTCACTCAGATGAAGAAATTATTGAACCGTTTCTGGTGATTAATGCTACTAAATGAGAAGCCTCCATGATGAAGGGAAGGATGTCAAGGGTGAATACCAATGGTGATCAGAGTACATGGATTGATAAGAAATATCTTATATTGATAAGGGGATTCAATTATGGAATGATCAAACAAGAGGATTACATGCAGAGTTGGTACAAGTTGGTGTGTCATTTTGAAGACCTTTTAATTTATGATCGAGATACTCAGGTAAATAGTATCTCCTAGAAATTATGTAGGGATACTGATTCTAGAAGGCTTAATTTTTTATTCCAGTGGCTTTTTTATTTCCTTTAGTGTTTGAACCTTTCTGTCTATCACTTTTCCCTTAAAAGTGTTTTTGGTAATAATAAGTTAATTTTCAGTCATTTATAAATTGATTTACCCCTATAAAAGAAATATGTTTCATGATAATATGTTTTAAAAAGTCATAATAAGACATAAAGTGAAAGAAGAGAGATGGAATCATTAGATCATATTCATTGTGAAGTAGAAGAATCATTTAAGGATGTTGACATTAAAAAGAACTTACATTTAAAATAATATTTGAAACAATTCACTGAATGTAGAGGAATATACTCTTTTCATTTGATAATATTTTATTAGAATATCTAGAATATTCGAAAAAATATTTTATTTGAAAATAACCATTGAAAAATATAAATTAATATTTAAAGATATAAATGGTCAGGATATATAAATAATCCTTTTGTGTTTTAATTTTAAAAAATAAACATTCTTTTCATACATTTGTAAAGAGATTCAAAAGTGAAATATGCATAGAAGGTTAAGAAATATCATTTTAAAACTTATGAAAGAAGTTAAATGATCATGGAAAATAAAATTTTGAAATAATTTATCATTGGAAAAGTTATTATTGAAATATGTTAATGGACTTGGATGAAAGTTTTTGTTAAAATTCTTTAAAAAATTAATTTTTTCTAATGAAATACCCTTTTATAGCCATTTAAAAGAAAAAATATTTGAAATAAAGAAAATAACAAGGAACATAAAATAAATTTAAAATAAAAGAGTAATGATATTATTTTTCAAGAGTTAGTTTAGACACCTTTTAAATTAATATAGGATAATAAATCAAAACACCCCTTAAAGAGGATTTTTGAGAAGAGAAACACTTGAAACTTGTATAATGAATGAACCTAATGACATTAAATAAAGGAATATATATGGATTATTTATAAAAACAATTTAAAAGATATAATATGTTAAAACACATTCATTTATCTATAATTACCCCATATAGAATAAGTAATTTTGGATAACATAAATTATGTCTTATGAATTGAATGTGAGATCATGAAAAAAATTGCAACATTTTTAACATTTATATCAATATCTTATGAAATAGATAACATCAATGAAAATTGAAATATTAATATGAATGATTTATTATTGATAAAATATCTCAATTGGTTGGATATAAACCTTATTAATGGAATTAGTTTCATAATGAAATACATGTCCCAAAGAACCAATATTTAGATAAATATTTATTATAATGATTTCATCACAGATGTTATAAATCATAAATGAAGAGATTATGTATAAAAATTGTAAAAAATAAAAAATTATTAGTACTAAATAATACTATCATAGGTCATTTATCACATAATTATGTCATAATGTAGTCAATAAAGTAGAATTATAACCCAATGAATGGAAATTTAGTTAAGAAACCACTTACCTTGAGTATCAACTTACAATGTATGTAAATTAAATACTGTATAAAAAAATTATATTAAATATTTTATTTATTTATAAACTTATAAAGTTTTGTTCAATTAGTATTTAACCATTAATTTCATTTTTCTAGTCTCATATTTAGTTATATAATCAGTTATGCCCATATCAGGTGTTTTGAAGAATTTCTGTTCAAAATTTAAAAATGACTTTGGAAGGTTGAACATGTACAAAGAGAGTAATCATTCCATCATCTAAATAATAATAATCGTGACAAAATTATCATTACTAATATAATTTTAGAATCACCCATGAATAACAGACATGAATAACCAATCACATAAATTTATGGAGGCGGTATTTCATATGTGTGGATGAGGTACATTATCATTCTTTAATGGGTGGAAGGGCTAGAAGGTAAGTAATATATAATATTTTTACAATAAAAAAATTCATTAATATCACATATATTTATAAAATCTATAATAATAATCATCCCTGTGAGGTGGTGATGAAAAAAAAAGCATATCTCTTTATGGATATAGCAGTCCACATGTACACTTGAGTAATATTTTTATTCTCCATAGGATAGAAAAAGAGAAAAATAAGTTTTCAAATTAATATAATAAAATATAGTTATATGGTAGATACTGATTTTGAAATATTTTAACGGTTAATAAATAATTTATAGAGGTTGAATAATATATAAAATAAAGGCACATAGTAAATAGTTATATATCTTCATCAGAAAACCACATTCCGCTTACACCTTAACACATATAGGTTAGAATTTTTAGGAGACTAGAGACTCTAAGTCACAGAGAGTAATGTTGTAAAGGGATTTGGTCTGGTCCTATCTGAGATATAGTTCTCAAATGTTATAAGTAAGATAAGAGAGGATATTCCCTTTTATAATTGAATAGAGTGAAACCCTTGAAGTCACAAAAATTATTAAATTAATATAAATTAATTTTAATGGTAAATGGGAGAAAATTAATATATTTAAAATATAAGATGGGTTTATGTTTGAATTATGTCATAAAATAAAATATTTACATGTTTAGGTTATATTTTTTACTTTTATATATTAACTAAAGCCTCTTGTTGACCATTTTAATGACTATCATGATAACAAGGGTTAATAAAGTTATAATAAAATTGAAAATGACACATAATTTGAAAATTGTTTATATTCATTACCATACATATTCACTTGTGAAAATATATTTTCCTAATTAATATTATATTATTAAATAATATATTATTTATCATATGATTATAATAACGTCACTTTATAAAAATTTTCACATATTTTGAATTAAAAAAATGAAATTATATAAAATAGAATATAATTTTTTTTCAAAAATTAATATAATATATTTATATAAAAATTTCATGAAACGCAATACTTCATCCAAATTAAATTTCATTAAATTATTTTAAAAGCATTTAAATGTTTTTTATATTACTTGAACAAGCACTGTATCATTATTTTCTAAGAATTTATGGTAATTATTATATCACTAGAAAATATAAATAAAATAACATGAAAAAAATTCATAAAATTTAAATTTTTTTTGCCAAACATAACTATTGTTTATCCCTGTTAGAAAATTTAATTTATATTAAAATCTATAGAGTGATAATTTGAATTTATCATTTTCTTAAAATAATCTAAATATTATAATCAAAGGAATGTAGAAAATAATTGAAAAATTGTTATATAATGGATTTTTATGGTTTAAAAACACACATGTATTGAAATAAAGTCAATTTTAGGTGATTTTATTTTCATATCCCATTTTTTGAAATTTTTTTTACCCCTATTACCATAACTGATGTGAAAGATATTTACTTTGGTTACAATTCCAAAAAAATTGAACCTATATAAAAAATATGAAACTTTTAATTAAAAATATGTAATAAAATTTTCAACATTCAATTTCATTAATTGGGAGAAAATAATTTAATAAAAAATAGAAAATTCAAAGAAAAATAATTACTAGAAATATCTTTTTTATGTAAACAATTAACATATAAAAAAATCAAGTGTAGTGTTAGCTACTTGGTATTTAATTAGATTAGATCAAAATAAATTATAAATAAGATAATTTATGATAAAATTAATATCATAATGTGTTATTTTAGTTACTTTATTTAATAAAAATAAATAATAGTTTTATGAAAATCTGTATTTTTCACTCTTCACATAAAAAAATACATTTTTACAAAAAAATTAAAAAAATTCTCCCTTTGATACTTTTAAATGATAATTTAAATATTATATTTATTTTAAAAAATAAATTTTCTAATAAATATATAAATTAAATATAATTTTCTAAAAAAAATGAAATTAAAAATAAAATTGAAAGAAAACTTATTTTGAAGAATAAATTATATTTACTAAAAATTGTGTTCTTATGAATTAATCAATGAATTATTCAATTTTTTTTACATATTATCAATATTGTTATTTTTAAAATTGACACCACTAATTTGATGCCTAGGTTAGAATGGTTATATTTAAATAATATATTTTTTTACATTATATCATAGTTTTCTTAATGATTGGTGTTTTTTGTTAAGTAAGATATCGATCATAGACCTCCTTTAAAATCATTTAATATTACAATATACCTACATTTTACAATTTTTTTCTTTGAAATGTTTTCTTTATCATGATAATGAATGACTTCAAATTTTAAAATAAATTTGGTGAAAACCCACATATTGAAAAGGGTTAATAAAAATTGCTTTAAAAAAATAGAATGGGAAAGTATAATTATCACCTTCAATAACCCATAATTGTTTTTCCAAATATTAGAATATTATGAGAAAGTGAAAATATAAATAAGAAATAAAGTATTAATGATAATATAATGATAGAGAGTGACATAGAACAATGATCACAATAAATTGAATGATCATAAGAAAGTTAATGACCAAAAACCCAAAAAACAATGATGTGGTAAAAGTTAATAAATTTATAAGAAATAAAGTTAATATGATAATTTTTTTCAAGATTATATTTATAGAGTTGTTGAATAAGTTTACCATCTAAATTAAGAATAGAATAAAATATACTTATTTGATTTTCATCAAATTCAAAAATTAAATTTCATATTTTACTTGCATGTTTCAACTAGTTCCCACCTTTATCCCATCTTTTATTCCAAATTACGTGTATGAATATTTAATTCCCAAACAACTATAATCTACTTCTGATTGATTGTGAAGTATATAAAAGGATGAAATTATTTTCTTCATGTCTTTACTATAACCAGTTTTATTAACACAGGGTAATATAATAAAAAAAATCAAAAAAAACTTCATATGAATAAATTATACATTAAAATACAAAATTTTTATAATGAAACCAAAGGTTTCACATAGATAATTTCTTAAATAAATAACCCCATATGAAAATTAAATCCAATATCCTCAACATTGTATAATTTTTTAAACTCAAATGTTGTGTCATACCTTTCATCTTAGATCCCAAAAAATATAATAAAATTATTCCCAAAAAAATTCTTCATGTTGAACATAAACGTTACATATACTTCAACCCAATAAAATATCTCTAAAAATATCATTAATCACATTAAATTTCCATCACAAAAAACCTCATAAGGGGTGTTTATACTTTTTAACTTATTATAAACCCTAAACATATATACCAATGATTGTATCCATAGATTTAAAGTTAAACACAATTGAAATAATCTAAATCTCTAAATATATCTAAACCATTTTCTTATACAAACTACAACAACCTTAAACCCACACACTCAAATATAGTTCCAAAATTATATTCATTAATTTTTGAGCATTTATACCAATAAACATAACCCAAATTTTTCATATGAAACATAAAACAACCAATATAAAGATTGGCTCAAATATACACCAAAGGATTTTTTAGGTTTATAGTCTTAGATAATTAATAAAAATAATAACATATTCATACCCATGTATTCAAGTGATCATTATTCATACCACTCCTAAATTTTATTATTTCACAATAATTCTTTAACATCTCCCATAAATTTCATCACACATAATACCATTATAGATAATCCATTTTACATGATTCTTTATATCTTGGAGAAATTAAAAACCAAATAGAAGTTTTCTAAAAAACAGAGTAAGATTAAACAAAATAATTAACATTTTAATGTCATCAATTTGAACAGCATAAGGGAATGATAACATAATAAATGTTGTTGAACATAACATAATATAATTAAAACCCATAAAATCCTAGATTATTAAACATGTTAAATAGAAAAAATATTTATCAATAGAGAGAGTCATTATAATAATTAATCACAAGCCATGTGATGTCAATGTTGAAAGAAACCATTGAAAAATCATAGCAGACATGAAGAAATTTTTTGGAATCTTGGAATGTTATCTTTATCACCCACATCCAATCAGGTAAAAAATTATTAGAACCCTATTCAATCCATATGATAAACCTCTAATTTTAATTCTCTATTTAATTCCTTTAAATACAAGGATCATTATCTAATGCATTAGGGATCTATATCAAGCTCACCAGCCATATAAGATGTGTTTGGATCACCCTTCACATAATTTGTATTAGGCCCACCCATCATCATGATCTATATAGGGATCAAAAATAACAATCAATAGTGTACATGATTTTTACATGAATATCAGAAAAATAATATTGAATTTTCATCATCAATATTTTTGAAAACACCTTTTATTTCATTATAAATTGATTTACCAGTGAAAATGAAAGGTGTTTCATGTTAATCTATTTAGAAAATCACCTTAATCTATCCAGGGAAATAATATGGGTGATATTATAGGATCATATTCCCATTTAAGTGAAGGAATAAATAAACTATATTCACATTGATAAAAATAAATTTACAATATTATTTAAATTTTTTTAAAAAAGTGGGAAAATATACATTTATTTTGATAATAAAATATAAAATCATCAAGAATATTGGGAAAAAATGTCATTGAAAATAACCATTGAGACTTATAAAGTATTATTTAATGAAAAAAATGGTTAATATAGGGGAAAAATACAATAATGTTGTAAATGATAAGAATAAACATTGTTTTCAAACATATGTAAAGATAGTCAAAACTAACCCATATAGAAAACATTAAGTAATTTCCTTTTAAAAAATTTAATATAATGACAATGATCATGGAAAATAACTTTAAGAAATAATTTATGTTTAGAAAAAAACATTATAGATTTAATATTAAGAACTTGTAGGAAGAGTTATGTTAAAAGTCAATAAAAACATTAAAACAATTTTTTTAATTAAAAATACCGTAACATCACTTCACAACAAAAAACCATTTAAAAGAAAGAATAAATAAACAGATATAAAATAACATGTGTATAAAAGAGGAATGATATTGTATTTAAATTGTAATGATATACACATTATAATTGAATATTTGTGTATTAATCTAAATACATTTCAAAAAGGATGTTATAGATGATAAACATGTGCAACTTTGGTAATGCTTAAATGAAAATCCATTCTACGAATGAAAATAACATGATTATATAAAAAACAAAATTTATATGAAATAATATGTTAAAAAACATTCATGGGTAGGTAAGTACATCATATAAAATAAATCATGTTGCATAACATGAATTATGTCTCAAATAATTGAGATTGAGACAATGAAAACCCTTGCACCTTTTATAATAATATATCACAAAATAATGAACTTCAAAAGAACACTAAATATCATAATAAAATAATTATTTATGATATAATATCTAAATTGGTATCATATAAACCTTATTAAAGTAAATATGTGAATAATGATATACTTGCACAAATAATTAATATTGAAACAAATAATCCTTTTAATGATCATATCTTTGATGTCAGAATTTATCAATGAATTGATTATATATAAGAATAGAAAACCCCAAAAAATTGAAAATTAAACATAATAAAATAATAGTTAATTTATCATATAATATTTTTATAATATATTAAATCATACTTATGTATATTTAAATGAATATACATTAAGTTAAGATACCCCATACCTGAAGTTATGACATTCTATGCATGTCTTTTAAATAACATATAACAAACATATATTATATATTTAATTATTAAAGAACCTTATCAAAATTTATTAACTTATTAATAAACTATTTATATAATTTATTATAATGAAATATATATTAAATTAATAAGTTATGTCAATAATAAGGGTTTTGAGGACATTCAGTTCAAAATTATCAAATGAAATTTGTTGATTGACAATGATCAAAGGGGTCATTATTCCATAATCTATATAAAAACAATAATGATATAATTATCATCTTTATACCTCAAATAAAATTTATAATAAACCATTAATTTTGGATGTAAAAAAATCAGTTCGATTCATAGATGTGGTAGTCCACACATAAGCACAAGTGATGTTATTATTGTTTAACTTGTTAATGGGTAAGAATGTGGGTAATATATTATATTACAATAAATTTGATTATTTAATTAATATAATATATATTAATTAGATCCACATTTATAAATATCCATATGATGTGGTTATGAAAAACAAAACACATTGCTTCATGGTGGTGGTGGTCCACACGCATGCACGAATGACAATTTCATTCCCCATAGGCTAGAAAAAATATGAATAAATTTATTCCATTAAAATAATAATAACTTAGTACATGTAAGATACTGATTTTATTATATTGGATTGTTTAGGAAATAATTTAGGTAGGTAGAAGTTGAAATGAAATAAAAATTAATAGTTAAAAGTTATATATCTTCTTCAAGAAATATCATTTTATTACTTCTTATGCCTTATAGGTTGAATGTTTGATGTGAAAAAATCCCATCGATCATGAATAAAATGTTTTTATGGATTTTTTAAGGTATTAGAAGATATAGTGTGGTCAAATTATTTTATAAAGATAGGATATGAGGTTCTATTTTATAAGTGAGTGGAGGGAAACCCTTGGAATTACTTAAAGTATTAAATTAATATAACATACTTTACCAGATCAAGTTATTCTATATTGATGTATTTATAATATTAGATATATATTAGTCTAAACACTCTAAAAAATAAAAATTATACAAGGTTAGGTGATGTTCTTAACCCTTATATCTTAGTTTTAACCTCCGGTAAACCCTTTTTACGATTTCTGATATAATAAAATTTTAACACTTTTAGGGACATGAATGTTCTAATAAAAGGGAAACTATCCCTAAAGTAATATTTTTTTTAATATTATTGACTGCATATCATTAAATTTTATAATCATAATAATTTTATAATTTTATATCATTTAAAAAAAATATTATTTTACATAAGATACCATTAATGTCATTTTATAGACTATTCATATAATTTAATTAGAAAAACACTAGGATAGTAATTTTATTAAAATATAAAAATTAAGCACATAAAAATATATTATATTTATCTATAAAATTTTTGGAACATAATAATTCACCATAATTATACAAATTTTATTATTTATAAAATCATATACTAGATTTTTCTATTAATTGAAATAAACTATGTTTTCATTACATAAGAATATATGGTAATTCTTCAATCAATAAAAATTAAAAATAAAATAAAAATATAATAAAAACTAATTAATAATTCAAATAATTATTTATTACTATACATAACTTTTTTATCTATATCATAATGAATTATAGATATACAAATTAGGAGAGTGACATTGTAAATTTATTCTTTACTTACAAGGATATAATTGTTTTAATTGAAGGAATGTAATAATAAACTCCCATTATCATGGATCTAAATGCTTGATAAAAACTCATAAAATGAAATAATGTCATGTTTTGCATAATTTTAATGTTTTAACTCATAGTTTTAATATTTATTTACCCATCACAGCCATACAAAGAAGAAAAATATTTACTATTCATAATGAAAAAATAATAGGGATCTAATTATAAAATCTTAAACTCATTATTAAAAATAAATAATATAATTTCATGATTAAATTTTTATAATCTGATGAAATTAATTTAAGATAAAAATTAAAAACATAACAATTTTTTTTAGAAAAAATAATGTTTAATCTAAAAAATGAACATGTACCGAAATCACGTACAATGGTGATTCATATGTAATAATTTTTATAATTTATAACTAAATTAGAATGATTTTAATTTAAGATCACATTAAAATCATAATGATACTTTTAAGAAAAAATATTTAACAAAAAAAAGATAATTTTACAAAATTTTTATTTTCATGGTTCTATTAAAATTAGTGGTTTTTATAAAAATACCAAAACATTCCAAAAAAATAATATTTACATGTAGATTTGAAATATGATATTCATTTTATAAACAAAAATTTCCATAAATTGTATAATTTAATTACCATTTCCATGAAAAAATGAAACACAAAACCATTATTGAATAAAACATAATTTTGAATCATAAATTAACATTATTTAAAATTGACTACTTGTTCATTAATTAATATTTTATATAAAAAAGATACATATTTTCCATAATGTGGTTTTACTATTTTTACTACAAATTCAATTGTTTTTTTATAATGGTCACATTTAAATAATAATATTTTTATATTGTATCAACATTTGATTACTTATTATTATTTAGTGTTTATAATGTTATCAAGCATAGAATTATTTTAAAATCATGGGGCATTAGATTATTCACATTTAATAAATTTAATCCAAAAACTTTTATCTTGATATTAGAATTGAAAATACCATCATTGAACTCCCAAATAAAAAGAATGGTTAATAAAACATCCTTTTGAAAATCAATAAAGGTAAAATATTATGATCATATAGAGTTGAACAAAAATTTGCTTCAAAATACAATATAATTAGTGGGAAGAGAAAGTATTGACATTTAAGAAAAAATAAATTTCGAAATAATTGTAGAGAGTGATGGAGAACATTAATCAAAAGAAAGTTAATGATCATGAGAAAGACAATAAATAAAACATTAACTAGTGAGTTGTGAACAGGACCATCAATTCATCATAAATTATCATAATAGGATAATATTTTTATTTTAGGATAATTTTACTATATTTTAATAATTTCAGTATTGTAATGACTATAGGATTGTTAAAATTTTCTTACGAATATTTATATGTATATATCTAGATTCTTCATTAGAGTCAATATAATATTTGATTTTGTTGAGACTCCAGAATTAATATATAAAAAATACTAAGATATTTTAATTCATGATAACACATTGTGTAACAACTTGATATTTTTTAATTTTTTTTCAAATTAATTTAACATTTGTGATATTTTTTATTTCATGCAGCACTAAAGATAGTTTATTTTATATTAATGCACTATGATGGATTGTGTTATACACACCAAAAAGATAATAATGCACTAAAATCAACATAAATGTTATCTTTCTCTACCCGCAAACCCAAGGTTAGATTTTTCTACAAGTAAAAAGGACTTTCCCCGATGGCTTATGCCACGCGCAAGATCGATTTTTACAGAACAATAGTATATCATTAAAATGTTATTACAGAATATAATAAGATATAACAAGAAATTAAATTAGTAGTTATGAATAATATTAAATAATTTATGAAAATATATGTTTTAAATAAATATAATATGAATTCATAGGTTACCAATTAATTAGAAATGAATATGAAAACCGATTTAATATAAAGGGAAATATTATTATTTTTATGGTCACAAAACTATTTTACCCAAATAAATTAAATTAATTATAATTAGTGAGTGATATTAATTTAATATATTTTTTATATATTTAATTATATAATTTTTATATTCATACAATATATTTTATATAAATAATAAAAGAACAAACCCAATTTTATGCTTAAAACCAGTATTTTTATTAAGGCATTTTTACTGCCTTTTAGTAGTGAACCCATTTTAAATTAATTTTTTGAAATTTTATAGACTTAATATATCAAAATAAATTCATATTTGAAATTTTAATGTTAGAATTAAGTTATGGTAATTTTTTTATTTTTCTATGACATTTTATTTTTTAATGAATAGTAAAAAATATTGAATGTTAGTTCAAAACACCCTTTTCATATAATTTTGTTGTAAGTTTAAATTGTATTTTAAATTAGTTTCAAAGATTAATTATATAATTTTTTTAATAATTTATAAAATCTAGGTCATTTAGATAAATTTCACTTTGAACGTGGGTATAAAAACATCGCAAACTTTTGAATGTGTTTACTTTAAAAACCCACATTGTCGACCTGACTACCAGATTAATTTTAAATTAATTTCTACCACATATGTTATTAGAATTATTAAAAATGGATTAAATATTTTAATTAATCATAATTTATAATGTATAATATGTTCTAATTATTATTTGACCAAAAATATTATTGAAAGTGATTAAAATTAATTTCAATAATTAAGGTAAAATTAAGCTTAATAAGGGACTAAACCATAACCTTAAGGACCAAAATGGATTATAAAATTATCCAAAATCCATTGGATAGACATATTTAGATCTTATAGTCCATTTTATCTATTTTTATCATTATTATATCCACTTTTAATAAAAAATCGGTGGGTTTTCTCTTTTCCAAAATATTACCAGTGTCACTCCTCTTATATTATAAAAGGTCACCACCTATCCCGCTTATTTACACCTATCAAACCACTATGTTTCGCCAAATATCTAAAAAAATATACATAGAAACATCCCTAAATTCATCATTTAATCATAAATTTGGGTATAATTCAATCCAAGGGTACCTTTTGGCACAAACCAAAAGGAGTTACCTAGTTAAGAGGTAACATCTTTCTCAAGCTCTTTTATTTTATTTTATTCATCCACCCCTGCACTATATTTATTCCATGATTGTATAAAAACACCAGTATCATCAATATACTATTTTAAGCAAAATTTTTGACCTACACTTACAAAAATATCCATATAATGGGTAATAAACATACTGTTTATGCGTACGACGAACTACCACCGCACTAAATGACGATTGTACATTTTTCATTTGACACCTCTCATGGTTGTAATTATGATAGAAAATATATTTATATATTTTATATATTATATTTATTAGTTATTTAAATTAATTTAATCCTTTAACAATACATTTTTTATACTTTCCATTTGGTGTAAATACTATAATTTCATTTCAGGAAGTGTGGGCTACTGCCCCCTCAAAGCTATGTGATTTTTTCACACACAACATGGAATTTATTAAGGATGGATTTAGTGAAATTATATCATATATATGATATAATAATTATGCTGGAATAATGATATATATACATATATATACACATATTTCATTTATATTCTTTCCTTAAATACGACAATAAAAACAAAAACAACATTCAAGTATACGTACAGCTTACCATATCAATGAATGGTGTATTCCATTTCATATTTATATATTTTATATATTAGTAGAGTAAAAATATATTGAAGGTAAACATTAACATAGGATTGTTAAAAAGAAGGTAATATAAGGATATAATCAACCTGTACATGGTATTAGATATAAGAATATGGTTCTTTAAAATTTTTATAATAAATTTATAATTGTTATATAGGTTGTTTTAATGAGTAAAATGAGATTCAAGACACAAGGTAATGGGATTTCATCTCACTTTTTATTTCCATGAGATACATGGCTTATCCACCACTCATTTATTTTGTATGGTGTATATAATAACCCTAAATAAATTCTATGAATATTATAATTAAATATATGGGTATTTACATATCTATTTTATGATATTTCTCTCATGGGGTTTAATTTTAAAATATTTCATAATCGTTAATATAGTTTTTTCTCAATTTGCATTCTTTGTGACAAATGTTTTGTTATGCACCTACATTATTTTTTAAGGTGTATTTAACATTAAATATCATGAATCTATTTATTTTCATTGTATTTTTAAAATTCATGTAATTTAATTTTTTTTACATGGATATTATGATCCCATGTAACCGAGTGGTAAGGGTTTATTTAAACAATCTCATCGCTTTTTGAGATTGTCAATTATTATGGAAATTTTGAATAAATATTATGATATTCTCTCAAGAACACTCATGAGTTTCCTTTTATTTTTTATTCGATATATATCAATGTATTAGAACTATTATTAAACTCTTTGGTACATAATATAGTCAAAAATGTTTTTAAGAAATCCAAAATTTACCCTCTATTCAGTTGGAAATATGTGTTCGTTCAAAATAATGTTTTCTAAAAAGGGTTTCTAAGAATATTTTACTAATCTCCTATGATCATTAAACAAAATTTTTTCCCTTTTTTTATTTTACCAATTATTTCAAAGTAATCTTCTTATAACATTCCAAATGAGTCATTCTTATAACCTTTTTACTATGAAAAATTAATTTTCTTTTTACCTTGCATGACATGTATGGATTTAACCACCATAAATTATTTGAAGATTTATTTTCATGTTTAAAAGGTTAATTTTTAAGAAAACGTTTTTAAAAGTTATTTTAAATGAAATGGTTTTCAAAATGTATTCAAAGATTCATTTGTAAGTTTTTAAGGAAAATTGTTTTTAAAATGTTTTCAAGATTCTTTTATAAGTTTTCAAAGAAAATGCTTTTTAAAACAATTTCAAACCTTATTTATATATTTGAAAATTATTTTCAATGAAATGGTTTTCAAAACGTTTTCAATATCATTTTATAAATTTTTAAGGAAGATGGTTTTCAAAATGTTTTTAATATCCCTTTATATGTTTTAAATGAAAAAGGTTTCTAAAAGGTTTTGAAAGTATTATTTATAACCTCTCAAGTTTATTTTCATGAAACTATTTTTCAAACTGTTTTCATGTTTTAAAGAGACTTTTTTTTTCAAAGAATGAAGGATTTTTTTTCTCAAAAAAATGTTTTCAAAATATATTTCCATGTTATCTTATATAAAATATGAAATCTTTTTATTTTACTCATTCCATTATAGAAAATAATACAAAGGTTTGATTTATATTCTCTTCTTTAATGGTTTATATTTTGATGTAATGATGTATATGACACCCATTTCCCTTCCACGAGTCATATGATTTTTAAAGATGAATCCATTCACGAGTTATGGTTTAATGAAATGATTATAAAACCTATTTTTTTTCCATTAGTTAAGATATGATTACCTGATTATGACAACCATTTCATTTCATGGGTTATGATATGACTGTTTATGAATTTGTGTCACATATAGGTATGATTTAATTATGAAATGGGTGGGACCTATATCACCCTCTAATTAATTGGATATTTATATCTAATAAGATAGACTGTGATGGTCTTGGAAATTAACCTTGACTACTAAGATAGTTGTGGAAGTAAACCATAACTACCATGATGGAATGGAGAAAAAAATCATTCTACTAATATGGCCATCAGAGTGAGCTGTGACTACCATGATAGTATGGGATGTGAACCCATAATACCAATATGGTATTGGAAATAATTCATTGGTTACTATAGAAATCATATTATGTACTTATGTATCTTCCGCAATTCCATATTTTATTCTTATGTTATGATTTCATTGATAATGTTCTTTATTTACTTATGATTCATGTATTATGAACTACTATGATTTATTCTGTGATTATTGTTTATGATCTTTTATATGAAGGGTTTGATCTTTAAATATTTTTATTACGATATCATACTCTTATGCTCATTTTTAGGCATACATGTCTCCCTTTCTTATCCTTTAATGGAATATGATCTCACCCATTTTTTGTTTCCTTCCATAGGTTATGAAGATATATTTCTTTTATGACATGTCTAAAAGGATTTCTAGTCTTGGAGAACCTAGTGGGTGATAATGCATCTTTCACATGTACGAGTGTTTACATTTCTATGTATCCAAATGCACTAGACTACTATGGTATTTGGGTGTCTATTTGTATTATGTTTTAAGTATTCAAAAAAAGTTATGTAATGCTAATGTATGAAAAGAGTGGGTCCATAGAGTTATTATTAGAGAAAAGGTTTAGTTAACCTTTTGAAACCAAGATGAGAAAATATTAGTGAGATCCATAGATATATTTCTAAGGATATCTCTTAGGTTTACTCTATGGATAAGTACAATAATGAGTTAACATTTAGGAAAATGACATAGAATTTTGGTAAAGGATAGAGTGGGTGGTTTTCTAGAAATACATCTCTGTTTGGATATAACAATTGGATGTGGCTCTGATACATATGTAACTTGGGGTAGGAACTACGACAAGATGTTCTGGGCCTGGCTCAGGGTAATCTAGTAGATGGAAATAGGCCTTTTTGCACACCTGGTTTGACACTCCTAGGGTATATGATTTGGGAATTCAAAAAACTCCTCATGAACCATAATTATTGATTTAAATATATGTTGGATATGAATGAACTAGGACGAATCTAGGGAATAATATACTAAGGAAGCAGTCATTATTTATACATCCTATAAGTAATTATTTTCACGACAATGTGATATTATTCTATGATAAGTAATGTTCCCAATATGATTTTGGTTTTAGAAAATGGAGGGAACTAGAATGAATTAGATTAACACTGAATGTGATAGATTATTTAAAGATTAGAAGTCAAGTGGAATGATCACTAGAGTGAAAGATGTTGTGATCATACCTAATAACTTTTCACAGAACATGATTAATAATGTGCACTTTAACCAAATCTCAGACTTCCCAAGGATGAGATAGTAGTAGTTAGTTGAGAGTTCATGTAATTGAGACCATGGAGGAAATAAGATCCAATTTACTTTGTGTTAAGAATGTGGAAAGAATCACCTAAGTGAATGTCTTAAAGGAATAAGAAGTAGTTTTGAATATAGAAAAGAAGGACAGAAAGAAAGTGATTGCAAGGAAAAAAATGAAGATTAGGGTTAGCAAAATAGATGTGAATATTGGACTCTCTAAGTCGTCATAAAAGGTTAAGTGTTTTAAGTTTGGAATAAAAGTTCATTATGCAACTGAATGTCCCAATAGGAAAGATCCTAAAGAGAATTACCAAGGTGGAACCAGTAATGGTTACATTGCTGATAATGATGATACTACATAATAGATGTGAACGAGAATATGTATTTTGTAATAGGATTAGGTATTATTGTTAATGTCATAAGGATGAAGTGGAATAATAAATGTTTTTATTTATTTTGCTTGAATAACTATGTTATATGAAAGGTGAAATATATAATTATTATCAAGTTTATTTTATTCGCTATTTATTTACAAGAATACGTTGAGTGGATCTGATAGAATAGAAAAGTGATTTAATAGAATGGTGATGTCCATGGAAAACACATGATTAAGGAAAAGATAAATTTTAATATGTTCCTTATGTTATGATAATGTTACTTGGATAAAGATATGTTTGATATAAGTAAATTGGACCACATTGATTACCTTTAAACCAATTGAAGACTTATTAACAAGTAGTTTATGATACCATGAATGAAGTCTAAAACTTCTTGAATTTTTTGGAATATATCAAATAATATATGGAATAAGGAAGCATGATTATTTTCCAAAAGGACTAATGGTAATTCAAGTTGTTTCCACGTTCCAAGAGAATTTACCATGATGGTATTCAGATGTTTAGAACGTGATAATAATAGCTACATTGTGATATATGGGTGATTAATATTAAGATGATTTCATGAATTTATTTCTAATGATTTGTATTTTAATATTTCTTAAGGATTATAAGATAACCATTTATAAAAAGTTTAAGTTATGCTTCGGTGAAAGTATTTACGTATTGATATTGTATTAAAAACATTAGTTAAAAGAAGATTTAATGATTAACATTATTTCATGGTCGGTCATCATATTTTTTTTCGAAATTATATTAGTTTTGTTTAAAAAAAGACATCATGTATGTAGGGTGAAAAAAAATCATGTCTAGCAAGGCCACGAGTCATGAAATCATGAATGAAGGATGATAGTGTTTCACACCTACCACTGGCCTACGCAATGTCCTGGTTAATGTAATTTTTTTTGATGAATAATTATTTATAATGAAATAGTAGTGTCACTTTTTATGTTTATATATAAATGTATCTACCATATTTATTTTTAAGTATTATTAGAGATAAATAATTATAATTTTAAATATTTTACGAGCATTTATATTTTCTAAATTTTTAATTTAATTCCTTGGGAATAAATGATAATTTCTGGAAACCCATTTATTGCAGTTATGGATGAATTGAAAATAGATAAAAGAATCACCAAAGAATGAATTTTTTTTATAGAAATATATCAAGTAATTATATTTCCTTATATTATTAGTTATTAAAAAAAATACTCCACAATTGGATAATGATAAAAAGTAAAATTTTTGTCATAATACCTTAGTTTTGTTGAACTGATGGCCTTTAAAATCATCACAGATTTATGACTTTTAGGTCCTCAAATTTTCATTGATCATTCACTTATTTGTGAGTTATGACCATAATCACTCCCTATAAATATTTAATCTTTTCTTCCATATCCAATATTCACTCCCAACCTATGTTCTGCAATGTTGAAACCTAGTTATATATTACTTTGGGTAACCCTTATGGTACTAACTTTAACTTTTTAAGTGAAGTTTAAGTATCCATTTTTGCGATGTGGGTTTCTATGAATGAAAAGTTCAAGTGTTAAACATTTTCTAATGCATATTAATTTGAGGGTGAAAATCATTTTAAGGAGTTAGAATGTAACACCTCGATATCTTGTGATTTTTTTTCATATTAATTTATCCTTTTTGATATTTTTTGTTTCACACAATAGTAAAGATAATTTATTTTTTATTAAAGCACTATATTTTCATTGAGTTATATATAAAACCAAGTTAATCATGCACTAAAAAAAATATAAAATTTAGCATTATCTACATGGAACACGGAGGTTAGTTTGAATTATGTGCAATAATGAATTTCCTCGATGTATTGTGCAACATGCAAGATTGAGTTTTACCGAACAATATAATATCATTAAAATGTTATTACATAAAATAATAAGATATAAACTAGATGTTAAATTAGAAGTTATGAATATTATTAAGTAATTTTAAAAAACTACGTTTCACAAAAATATAATATAAATTCATAAGTTACCAATTAATTATAAATTAATATGGAAACTAATTGAATACAAAGGGAAATATTATTATTTTTATGGACACAAAGCTATTTTACCCTAATAAATCGAATTAATTATAATTTATGAGTGATATTAATATAATATTAATATAATATATATGTTATATATTAAATAAATTAATTTTTATATTCATCCAATACATTTTATAGTCATAAGATAAGAACAAGCCCAATTTTATGCTTTAAAACCAATATTTTTAAAAAGGCATTTTTATTGCCTTTTAATTGAGAAACCATTTTAAATCCATTTTTATGGAAATTTTATAGATTTAATATTTCAAAATAAGATTCATATTTTAAATTGTAACATAATAATTAGGTAAGGGTAAATTATTGGTTTTTCTATGAAGTTTTATTTTTTTAATGAATAGTGAAAATACTGAAGTTTAGTTCAAAACTGAATTTTCATCCAATTTATTTAAAAGTTTTAGAGGTATTTTAAAATCTCTTAAAAGTTTCATTAGAAAATATTTTTATCAATGAATTTATTTTTCGTCAATAAGATTAATTTCACTTTGAACTTGGGTATAAACATTTATAAATTTTTGAACATTTTTACTTTAAAAACCAGCATTGTCGACCCGACTATGAGATTAATTTTAAACTAATTTTTGATACTTATGTGATTATAATTTTAAAAAAATGTATTCCTTATTTTTAATTATAATAATTTATAATTTCTAATAAGTTCAAAATATTTTTTGACAAAAAATATTAGTGAAAGTGATTAATATAAATTACAACGATCAACGTAAAATTAAGTTTAATAAGGGACTAAACCATAACCTTAAGGCCCAAAAAGGATTATAAACTTTTTTAAAAGACATTATATAGACATATTTAAACCATATAATACCTTTCATATA
Organism: Viscum album; assembly: GCA_963277665.1. Taxonomy (NCBI): domain Eukaryota; kingdom Viridiplantae; phylum Streptophyta; class Magnoliopsida; order Santalales; family Viscaceae; genus Viscum; species Viscum album. Next base: position 984,070,653 of record OY728126.1, read on the forward strand.
ATTTTCTATTATCGGATCCACTATCAATAATAAATTGTGAGTGGGGTTTCCATTTTTCAAAATATTACAAGAGTGTCACTACTCCTTCATTATAAATTTACACCACCTATATCTATTATTAACACCTATAAAACCACATAGGTTCATCCATTATCTAGCCATTATACTTAAAAAAACCCTTACTTTGTACTTTAATCCTCTATTTTTGAAGAAATCAATATAAGTAATCATTTTAGAATAAACCAAAAGGAGTTACCCGATTAAGAGGCAACATCTTCTCTCAAGCTCTATTATTTTATTTTATTTCTCCACCCCTCCACTAAAATTAGTCCATTATTTTATAAAAAAAAGTATCCTAAATACAATATGTTGGTTTTATTCTATGTTTTCAACCTACACTTAAATACACATCCATATAATGGGTAATAAACATACTATTTTTGCATACGACGAACTTCCACCCCACTAAATGATGATTGCTAATTTTTCCCTTTACTGAATCTCATGTTAGATAATATGATATATAATATATAAATATATGTTATATATTATTTTTATTATTTATTTAATATTATTTTATATTTTTACAGCATATACCTGTATACTTTCCATTTTTTATAAATAAGATAATTTCATTCGAGGAAGTCTGTACTTCTGCCCATTCAATGTGATGTGATTCATTAATAAACTACATGTAATGTATTAAATATAGGATTAGTGAATTTATATGATATATATAATATAATAATTCTACTTTAATAATGATATATAAACATATATATACACATATTTTATTTACCTTCTTTATTTCAGTACGATAATAAAAATGGAAACAACGTTTATGCGTACGTATGACTTACTGTCTCCATGAATGGTGTATTAAATTTAACATTTCTATATTATATAGATTATTATAATACACATATAATGAATATAAATGATATTTATATCATGTTTTACATTCTAGAAATCATGATATAAGTATAAGGACCAAATATATAACTAATTAAGACACATGTAAAGAAAAAGTGGATATTACCCAATATGAAACCTTAACATGAGGTTATCAACAAGAGGGTAATATAATGTCAAAATAAAACCATATATGGTATCATATATAAAAATATTTTTATTTAAAATATTTATAATAAATTTATATTTATTAAAAGGTGTTTTGAATGAGAATGATGAGAGTCAAGACACAAAATTAGGGGATTTCATTTCATTTTTTTGTATTTTCGTGAGATAGATGCCTTATACACCACTAAATTCTTTTGGGTGGAATATTTAATGACCATGAATTTATTATATGCATATTATAATTAACTTTATGGGTGTTTACATATCTATTTTATAATCTTTCTCTCATGGGGTTTATGTTTCAAAAGATACCAAATCGGTAAGATAGTTTTGTCTCAATTTTCATTGTTTGAGACATATGTTTTGTCGTAAACCTACATTATTTTTTTGAGGTGTATTTGAAATGATATATCATGAATCTAATTATTTTCATTATATTTTTAATATCAATTAAATATAATTTTTTACATGTAGAGTATGATCCGATGTAACCATGTGGTAAGAGTTTATTGAAACAATCTCATCGCTTTTAAAGATTGTTAATGATTATGATTATTTTGATGAAATATTATAATCCATATCTCATGAAAAATCATGGGGTTTCTTCTACTATATTTATTCATGACATATCCATGTTTTAATACCATTTCCACTATTTGGTACAAAAGATAGTCAAGAAAGTGTTTTTATGAAAGCATAACTTTACCATCTCTTCGGCTGGAAATATGTGTTCCTTAAAAACCATGTTATCTAAAAAGGGTTTAAAAAAATATTATAATAATATACTATGATCATTAAAATAAATTATTACCATTTTTTTCTTTTACCAATTACTTCAATGGAATATTCTTATAACTTTATGAATAAGGCATTTTTCTAACTTTTTTACCATGGAAAAGTAATGTTCTTTTTTCCTTGTACAACATGTATAAATTTACCCAACAAAAATTATTTAAAGAATTATTTTCATGTTTAAAAGTTTAATTTTTAAGAAAATGTTTTTAAAATATATTTTCGAGTAAATTGTTTTGAAAAGGTATTCAAAGCTTCTTTAAAAAATTTTCAAGTATTTTTTTAAAAAATGTTTTCTTGATTCTTTGATAAGTTTTCAAATAAAATAATTTTCAAAATGATTTAAAGCCTTATTTATAAGCTTTCAAATTATTTTCAAAGAAATTGGTTTCAAAATAATTTTAGTCGCCTTTTATATGTTTTCAAGGAAAATGGGTTTCAAAATGTTTTCAATATCTCTTTATATGTTTTCAATGAAAAAGGTTTCTATAAGTTTTTCAATGATTTATTTATATGATCTCAAGTTTATTTTATAGAAAATGGTTTTAAAAAGATTTTCATATTTTAAAGTGATTTTTATTTCAAAGAAGAAAGGATATTTTTCTCATGAAATGTTTTCAATATATCCTTCTAAGTTATTTTTCTTATAAGATGACATCTGTTGATGTTACTCAAGACATTCTAAAAAAAATCCAATGGTTCTATTCATATTATTTCCTGAATGTATTATGTTTTTATGGAATGATACTTATGACACCCATTCTCTTCCATGGATTATTTTATTTTGAAACCTGCATCCTTTCACAAGTTATTCTTTGATTAAATGATTATGAAACATATCTTTTTCCACAGGTTAAGATATGATTACATGTTTATGAAACCCATTTAATTTAATGGGTTATGATATGATTCATTATGAATTTTTAGTACATGTATGTATGATTTCATTATGAGATGGGTGAGGCCTATATCTCCTTCCAATTCATTGGGTAAAGATTTATATCTCATGAGATGGACTGAATGGTCTTGGGAATGAATCTTGAATACTAATATGGCCATGTGAGTCAAACATGACTACCAAGATGTTATGAAGAGTGAACGTATGCTAATAATATTTCCATGGGAGTGAACCAAGACTACCAAGATTTCATGGGGAGTGAACCCATAACACCACGATGGTCTTGGAAGTGATGCATTGGATAATGTGGGAATCATATTATATTCTTATATACATGCCACAATTCTATGTTTTATTTATATGTTATTATTTTATGGATAATTTTATTTATTTCCTTGTGATTTATGTCTTATGAATTTCTAATATTTATGTGATGATTCATGTTTATGATATTTCATATGTATGTTACGATCTTAAAATGTTTTCATCACATTCTTATTCTCTTATGCTCATGTTTATGCCTATATATATCCCTTATGTACCCTTATTGATCATTTGAGCTTGCCCATTTTTATATTTCATTCCTTAGTTTATGAAGATAAATCACTTTTATGATATTTCTAAGAGAGGTGATAGCATTGGAGAACCTAGTGGGAGATAATTTAGCTCACTCATGTACACGTGTTTACATTTCAATGTTTCAAAAGGCATGAGACTAATATGGTCTTTGGGCATCTATTTTATTATTTTTTAAGTATTCCACAAATTTTATTTAATGTTAATGTATGAAAAGTGAGGGTCTCTATGAATAGTTTGGTGTTGATTGTTTTCCCACTAAAGAGTCCTTGGATGGGAAATCTAGGACCAAGGATGATTATGAAACCCCGATTCACCCTAAAAATGACCCAAGGTTAGTTGGAACTGGATTTCTAGTTGAGGTAGTTGTTCGTATGTTCATTTAATCAAATAAGGAAATAATTTACTCATTAAATTTTAATAATTCTAGTAAAAACCACTTTCTATAAATACGTCATTATGACATTTCACTAGTGTTATCCACAAATCTATGGGAGGACATGGGAGGACATAATAATTCTTCACTATTAGATTACGATTATAGAAGAAATGAAAATAAGAAAGAGGTGGATTGAGAGGGATCAAACATGGTGAATCTATTCATTGTTAGTGAACATGTTCCTAAAAAACACCAATCAAGAATTAAGGCAAGGAATGTTATTTGTGTTCTCCCACCCTTTTTAATTTCATAACCATGGATTATAATTATCTTCACATTTAATCTTTATTGATCCATTAAATTAATGATTCCATATGATTAAATTGACTTGTTTAAATAAATTTAAATTTGTTATTCTATGATATCACCCTTTTATCCCACATTCTAAAATATTTGGGTGAGATCACATCGACCAATGGTATATTCACCTTTTTATCTTCATTTCCCCCCACTTTACTTCATGTTCTTCACTGTTAGTCCATTGGGTTGTAGTTCAATATTTTCAGGGTAAGCTCAATCATGATTTACCCTTTAATTCATGGTGGTTGTGCGAATTATGTTTGGGATAGTTATATACATATGGATTGGGATAGTTTTCTAGTAATGGGTAATGCCTCCACGGATTTGAGATTTTGATTAGTGAAAAGAGGTGTGAAGACTCATTTTTTGGGGAAATTATTTCTAATATTCTTCTATTAGTGGCAAGAAATGGATGTATAGAGATGAAAACCTTTGATTTTGGGTAGTGAAATTGTTTATTGTGCAGCTGTGAAGGAGGATCAGGGATCCGCATTAAAGAACTGAGTTTTTTTTGTAAAATCCTTGGATACACGACATCTAATGTGTAAAGAACATATAGTGTAGCCCCCATGGAGTGGTGTCTAGGGTTTATGGAGGAAATTAAGATCATAAAATAGGTATGTATCCATACACACCATGTTTCCTTATGATATTGGCTCCGTGTGTACTTCGGGAGTACATGGGCTTGGGTATGGCTGTGCATATGAGTACAACCTGAAGTATGTGGGAATAACCAGATGTAAATAGGAACATAAAAGAGAATATGGGCTATCCCTGAGAAGTAAATACCTTATTTTTATACTCATAAATTTCTTATTTTACAAAATGTTTATCTAATTTTTTATAAGTGAGGACACGACCATGTGTTTAGGCAAGGTCACACAACATGTGACCCTAGGTATATGATGTGTACTTTTCTTAGGGACTTCCACCCATTTTATCTCCTTATTTTGATTTTTAATTTTGGACCTTAAGTAACATGTCTAAATATGTTTACAATGTAGACTGCTATGGTATCCTTCTTAGGGGATTTCATGGAATGGTGTGGGGTGTTCTAAGTGTGAATCTTCTTTAGATGATGCATGACTAATAATGGTGATGAAGTGAGATCATCAGAGAGATTTAGGGGTTGGAAACCCCTACCTCACTAGGGTACATGTCTCCCATACTCCTCTATCAACCGAGTGGTACCCCATTATGCACTATATCAGATGTATTCTATCTACTTAGTGGCACCTATCTGAGTCACTAGGGTGTGAGTCCTCTATCTACTGAGTGACAACCCCAGATGCACTAGGGAGAGGTACTATATTGGATAGGTTCCCCACCCCTAGAGCACTAGGAAATTGGTACACTGTTTGGGATTTTTTACCATGTGATTTGGAGTAGTGGATATGTGTGGTTCCTCAACATGGATTTCACAGGAAGACACATGAGACACTAGGCATTAGAGTTGGACCAATGGACTTCTACAAAGACTCATCATAATTAACAGAGTTATAAATATGGATATCCCATTTCCCTATATTTTGAGATTCATTATGAGTACACACAAACACACACATATATATCCTGGTGTTTTTTCACTTTAAATGAGGTTTTTTCTGATATGTATTATACCATTATATTTATACATTTGTGGATTTTGAGTTGTCTAACTGGGTATTTATGTACTCACCCCTATATGGGAATTTCCAAAACATGTCATGTCTTATGAATATGAAAAGAAATTTAGGGGAGAAATTAGTGGATCATAGTGATATGTTGTTTCATTGATGTCATATAGCAGTTAGACTGGAAGTTTAAGAGTCAGGATCTCTTCCGGGTTTTTCTCAGTTGTTGTTTGGTTGGGAATCCATTTATATTTGACCTTTTATTTTGGAACTTTTATAATTTGGATTTATACTATATTAATCTAATTTATTCCTTATAGGTTTTTTATTTTAGGGTTTTACTCTACATGTTATAACATTTTTATTATTCATCTACACATTTTCATGGAGATAGTTGGGTGCGTGAATATATGTACATTTGGAAAAAGTCTCCCATTTCAGACATTCTATATCAGCAATTTTCACCAATACCTATCCTATTATAGTAAGAATTTGTGTTTTTACACTTAGTTTTCCACTATATAGGTAGGTCCCAATGGGTCAGGTCATGATAGATTGGTATCCGAGTAGTTTATCCTTGGGTTCGTGTTTGAGTGGTACTGATATTATGGATTGGTATGTGAATTAAGGAAATAGTGTTAGAGTGTCTCATGTGAGGATTTTAGGCTACATAATATAGTTTTTGTGTGATGGAAATATTTTACATTAACCATGAATCTGGATACATACTTGTCAACTCTACATACTAAGATATCATTTGTAAGGAAATTTGGCACATGCATTATAGAGGATTGAGTTCTTTGACTGAAATACTTGAGTTAACTACCCATATATATATATATATATATTCTCATCTAAAACTGGTAAATATTGATAAAATTTACGATTCTTCTATGAATTTATCCACACATTTTATCAATACCATATCATAGTGTCAATCCATTTAGTGATGAAACCTTAATTTAGGGGCCATATCATGAGGTGTTTCTTCCAGGAAACCATGGAGAAACACCCCCAATTGTCATTAATCAGATAACACCATTATGATTAGTTGAGTATTTTTGAAAAAGCATAATAATCAATGAGTTATTTCATCATAAATAAATTAGGTTATATTGGAAACTCGATCCTCAAAGAGTAGTGGATTGGATTGAGTAATTGATATAAGTGTTTAGGAAACTTTGGACCCTCATAGATTGGATGGTTTCTCTGGAAGCAAGTATTTTTCCTAGTCCTGTAGGGATTTGGTAGAGTCTGATTTCAAAGAACCATGATGAGATGATGATATCATGGTCAAATTTCTAGAACCTATTTCATGATGAGTACTACCCCTCGTGCTTGCACTCAATGTGTATTATTGAGATTCTTTAGCTATTGTTGGGTGGTATGATAGTTACTAAGTACACTGTGAGGTTCACTAACCTCACACATTACTCCCTCAACATGGTATGAGATGGTTTATTATAGGAATGGAAGTTTTAAGTAGGGTCTCCATAGGGAAATCTGTGCAAGTCTATTCAACTTATTCATACCTAGTTATGCTAGAGTAGTAGAGAAGGATATACTTATAGAGAGTTTCCTATAAGAGGGGTGATGCAAATATTGATTCGGCAGTGGTAATCATGGGTATGAGTTGTGTGCATTAGCTATAAAGTGTTATTTGTTGGGGTATCGATGTAGGAGATCATCCTATAGATGGAATATTTCATGTGGATATATAGTTCATGGTACTCATAGAGGATTTAGTAATCTAGGAGAGTGGAATTGCTATTCATGTTATGGGTGAGGTCACATGGAATATGATTTATCAACCTGTATACTGAGGAGGGAAGATAAGAAGTATATTGATCATTATGGAAGAGGTAATGACATGATAAGGTATCTCCCTAGCATGGAAGTGTGGTCCACAGGGAGGAAATACTTGAAATGGAGAAAGTGTATATCCAGAGTGAGAATATAGTGGTGGAGGGAGATGATATGAAATACATAAACCACCACCAGCAGCTGGCCTACACTAGGATCATGGAGTTGGTAGTTGGGGCCATGAGTACCAACATGAGATGGAGGGAAAAAGTCAAGATACAAATGAGATTATTCTAGGTAAGATCTATGTATTTTATAATCTTACCCCAGTAGTATTAGACATAGGTGTGATTCATTCCTTTATCACCTATCCATTTTTCAAGAGATGGATCTTCCCATTGAGACTAAATACCAACATCTATGTCTTGATGTTCCAAAAGGAAGGAATTATTATTTATCACATATCTTTTGGTAGTGTGATCTAGAACTCAATGGAGAGAGTTTCCCATGGGAACTCTTGGTTATAATGATGAATCCATTCAAAACAATATTGGTCATAGACTTGTTGTTCATGGTTTAGACCATGATTAATAACATCATATATGAGTTAGATTCATTAAGACTGATGGGACAAGGTTCTCCTTTGTGTGTGAGATAGATCTCATGGTTGGGAGAGTGGGTCTTGTAGGATGTAAGCTGAAAATAATCTCCCATTAGTTGGTTAGTTTAGTCCTTAGGTAAGTAGGATCATCAAGAATCTAAATTCCTTTTATAGTGGAGGGATATATAGGAATATTCCTCATGGATGTTTTAGGACTACCTCTATCACGAGAGATGGATTTCAACATTAAATTTCACATAAGGACTATACTGATATCTTCTATGGATTTTTTGATAAACCCTACTGATATTTCAGAGATAATGTTTTAGTTAGAGGACCATAGATATAAGGGTTTACTCAGAACTAGCATTTCCCCTCAATAGATATAGTTTTGTTTATGAAAAAGGAAGATGAGAGCTCCAGGATTTGTGTTGATTATAGTTGTTTGAACCAGGTAACAATAAAGAACATACATACCATTCAAGGATAAATGACCTCTTTGACTATTTAGAGGTGTGATTATATTCTCTAATATTGATCCTCGGATCGACTACCACATTTTGGGGTTCACAGATATAATGTTCTGGAGATATTATTCCAATGTATCTACAAACAATAAGTTTTTGGTGATGCCTTTATATTATGACCCAAACTTTTATCAATGGAATTTCCCATCGTATAATTATTTTATTTGGAATAAATCATATAAAATTACGTAGGGAATTAAATAAAAACATTATAGGTTAATAATAAATGAATTATGTAGTATTTTAATAAATTAATGAACATATACTGATGGAATAACAACTTTATCTTTGGGATAATAATATTACCCTTAGGAATAGTAATTTGAATAATAGAATTGTAACATCACTAATTAAATTATAAATAATATTTATGTATATTATAAATGAAAATATGATATATTTATATTTTTTAATAAGTAGATAAATGTTTTAAAAATGATAAATTAAGTCTAGGTATTTTTGTAAAAAAATAATTATTTACAATTTTATAATGAACATAATTTTTTAAAAGAAAATTTATTTTCATAAAATATATTCATAAATTAAAATTTGTTTTTGAATAATTATAAGAAAATTTTATGATACCTTAATTAATCTTTCATAGTATCATAAAAGTAATTAAAATTTTAAAATCATTATTTTCAAGTAAATTAATATTTTAATTATAAATTAAATTGATCATATTTAATTTTTTTATAAAATGGAGTGAAAATATACACATTGAAAAATGATTAGGATTATTTTTTAGGATTTTTATGAAATATATTAATTTTTGGTGAATTGTGAAATATAGTAATTTATGGTATTTAACATTATAAGACAAATAAATTAATTATAACATCATTAATGGTGTAATAAACCATTATTTCAAAATTTTATGAAATAATTAATATATTTAGTTAAAATAATTCACACTCTTAATAGTCTTGATCCAAAAAGAAAAATTATTAATATAATAATAAAAAAGCACCCCTCTCATCCTCTATAAATACCACCCCTCACCACCACTTATCATCACAGCTCAAATGCCTTGAATCATGATTATATTCTAACCAATTCCTCTCCCAAACCTCTTACCCACATTCAAGTATTTCTATTATCACCAGATAACCATTTCTCTATCCTTTAAGGAGGTTCTTAAGAAGATGACATTCAAGACGTAAAACCATCCCTCTATATATTTTTTTCTTTTCTTATCCTTCCCTCACCTACTCTATCCAATGTAATATTATAACTAAAATGTAATTTATATACAATAATGCTATTATGTTAATGAAATATCAATTAATAAACATCTTCCTCTATCCCTTTTATTCTAAAAATGAAAACATCATCCATGGTGTGTCAATTTACCGTCATCATGGATGATGCATATTCATTTTCCATTAACGCATTCTAGGATGGTCATAAAAAAATTATAATGGTTTAAAAAGATTTTAATTTTTTTTATAACATTTTTATGTTATATATCTAAAATATATACATTATATTAAATAAGTAAGAAAAACAGGTTTGTGATGATCGAAAAAATACCAAAATAATCTAGATGGTTATCATTAATTATTTTCTAATGATTCATCCTGATAACATAAAATAATGATATATAATACCATTTAATATTTTGTGTGTTCATTAATAACATATAATTTTAATTCTCTATAACTATTCCCATTTTACATGATCTTTAATACATGTATACAAGTGAAAAAATCATGAAAAACAAGGAAGTAAACACTCCCAAATGATGAAATAGAATCTTATAACTCTTCAAAAATAAAATAAATAAACTTAATAAAATTATAATAAATAAAATAAATGTTTAATAAGTTCTAAATTAAATAATTAGTTAATCTAGTTTTAGTATCTAGAACATTATGTGCATGTGAAGAAGCACTTTCGGGTATAAGGTATGGGATTCTCTTTGAATATTCATTTTTTTCCATCGGGTTAAAATTTCTCTCTCTTTAACAAAATTAAATTCATAATTATTTTTATGTACTCCTCCTATATTCTAATAGTATGTTCCAAACATATGTAACTAGCTCAATTATTCTTTAATTGATAGAAAAATACATATTTTATAATATTCCCTTTTCAATTCATCTCAAAATGCAAACCCGATTAAAGTGAACTTCCCAATTTCTAAACTATTTTCAATTACACTCCATAATGTGATATAAGAAATAATTATTTTTTAAAATAAATTATTTCATCCTGAAAAACTATATTAGTTAAATTCTGGTTTTATATAAACAATTATTACATTTCCCCCTTTAAATACTATTTAATATTTTCCTTTAAACCACCCAAAAGTGACTCATTTATAATGTTTCATAAACACTATTATTACATGTTTTAACTTCATTTAGACATCATTTATCATGATTTATTCCTATTTTTACTTATTATTTTCCAATTATGTTTTAAATATATTCTTTATTATACACCATTATGATATGCTCTTTGGATATTCCATATGGCGTGATTATGGTACCCATTTATTTCCATGGGTAATCCTTATATTTATACCATTTGTTTGATTATTAATATGGAACACATATTCATGAACATGTTATGATGGTTTAACCAAAACAGTGCTTTAATTCATTGGGTAATGTTTAGTCTCATGATACACCATGTTGGGACATGGAGTAAACCCGATTCCTTTATGGGACTTTGTTTTCCCTATGAAATGGTATTGAAAGTTAGTCCGAAAGCATTGTCCTCCTTGTGAAATGGTCTTTTATGATATCCCATGCTCATTATTACATCATGTTTTATGTTTTTTCCAAATTCCCATGATTCCATAATTACATGATCCCATGTTCTATATGTTATTATTCCTTATGTTTACTCATGTTCCATGCCTTTTTATGTCATCATGTTATGCCTTCTAACCCATGTTCTATGATTTATTCTGATTTTGATTCCCTTATAGGTATTTTTTTCTCATCCCGTTGTTTATGTATTCCTCAGGTTATCCCATGTATATGTATGAGGTCAAAGGATGTTAAGAAATCTTTATGAAGATTAAAAAATGATGTTTTTATTTTAGTTTCATGCTTTCAAATTATGTACCTAATCTTATAAAGACAATAGAATTTAAAATAATTGGCTTATAATTGATTTTTAATTATACTTAAAATCATATAATACAATTTGTAAAAGGATAGGCTCTCTAAAGTTTCTATCATAGTATGATCTATATATTTTTTGGGATTAGTATTAGAAAACATTAGTAAGAACAATAAGGATAATTCAATAACCATGGATAACCTAGATTGAAACATAGGGAATAAGATGTTTATATATACTTTTGATTTATTTCTTTATCCTTATATGTTCATGTTTCATTTTTTATACTTATTAGATAGGTCTTAAAGGCCCCCTTATTGTACTTTATTTTTTTAGTTAATGTCTTGAAATAGAAGAACTTGTGACAACAATCAATGTGATTTTAATTGTGATGATTTCTCTAATGATATGACAAATATAATGGGAACGACACTCAAAACATCATGATAGTACTTGATAAACTGGCTCAAGTTATGAATAATAACTTAAATAATGTTGAATTACCTCCCTCTCCTAAGAAAGAATAAGTGGTGGAAAAATCATTAATGTGACAATGTACTCAAATATTCAGTGGATATTCCAAACTTATCATCATATAAAAATTGATTAACACTATTGGGAAGACATTCTATATCCTCTAGTGGTAAAAATAAGAGAAATTATTGCTGGAGGTCTATCATTTTTATAGGGAAGATGATCAATGGTGTACACTGATTAAGAAAACAAAGTCCAATAAGGAAATTGATTCAATGGAAAGGGAAGATTTCAGGAAAATATTTTTCAATAAATATTTTCCCTAAACACCCCATATTAAGATAGAAAGGGATTTCCTTAGACTAATGTAAAAGGAATATGAGTCTATATAGGGGTATAAAAAAAAACTTACAAGCATTTCATGACACACCTTCAGTATTTCCAAGAACACCAATATCAAGGAGGATATCTTCTTTAATGGACTAAAGATGAGTCTACAAAAATAATTGTCCCTTCAAGACATTGATTGTTATGAGGATATTGTTCGTTGTTCCATTAAGGTTGGAATAGATGTAAGAGACTCTCAGTTGTCTTCTGGACCCAGAGATAAAAAGTGAAAAATTGAGATTAATATGGGTGGATCAATAGATAAATCTCATGATAGAAAGAAAGACCAACTTTCCATGTGTTAGAAGTGTGGGGAGAATGTATAAGGGGACCCCAGAGATAATTAAAATGTTGAAGAAAGGGGAATCTATCTAACAATTTATAAAGTGATATAAAGAATACCACAAATGTGAAGGAATAAATTATGGTACATATCACCACTTAGACTATATTTTAGTGTCTTAATTTCAAGGAACATGGGAAAATTTCATTCTATTTTCCTAAGAGAAGGGTTTTTTTAGGAAATCAACAGAATCAACCTCCTAGGAAGCGAGGAAGGGCATATTACGTCATTACTACTGAGGTAGAACTTGAAAATGATTTGATTATTGGCACGTTGTTTATTCATTCAAGAATAGTGAAAATACTATTTGATTCTAGTTCTACAGATTATTTCATGTCTTTTATGTTTAGATGAACTATTCAAACACCACTTCAAAATTTAGAGGTTGAGTTATCTATGATTTCTTCTAAAGTATATAACTACCCCAAATTAATGTTTATGGACTTAAACTCCTAGATAATCTCATTTTACTTCCTTTGGTTGAGTTCAATGATATATTGGGAATATATTGGATATATTTATATAAGGACAACATAAAAAATTGAGAAAGGGATATAACTCTTCAAATCCCAAGGCATCCTCCAATTCTGTATAAGTGTAAGGAGGATGATGAATCTCTTTATGAATAATCATCTCAATTATGGATATTATTTACTTATGAGAAATAATATCTAGATCAAATTATTGATAAAAAGGACAAGATCATTCCTGAATACATGCCCATTGTGAGGGATTACACTAATGTGTTCCCTAAATGATTTATCGGTCTTCTTCTTGACTGAGAGGTGGAGTTTTCAATTGAACCTATTACTGTATATCTACCTATATCAAAGTAACCTTATATAATGTACACCATTGAGTTATAATAACTAAATATAAAGTTATAGGAGAATTTTTTATTGGGTTTCATGTGCACAAGTTCTTCCCCATGGGTTCTTCTAGTCCTCTTCATCATGAAGAAGGATGGATCAATGCACCTATGCATTGATTATCATGAGATAAAAAAATGAAAATAAATAAAAAGTATCCCCTTATATGAATAAATGACTTTTTTAATAAATTTCATGTGGAAAAGTATTTCTCAAAGGTGGACCTTTAGTTAAGATAAAACAAAATAAATATGAAGAATTAAGATATTCCCAAGAAAACCTTCTAAACAAGGTATGTAAACTATGAGTTCATAGTGATTCCCTTAAGACTCACTAATACTCAATAAATTTTCATGGATTTAATGAATATAGTATTTTTTTATTTCTTAAACAAAATTTTGGTAATATTTATCGATGATATTATGATATACTCTAAGACAAAGGAAGAGTGTGTGAAGTATTTGAATACTATGCTATTGAATTTTTGAGGGCAGAAACTATATGAATGTATAGTAATTTTGAGTTCTATATGGAGGATTTATCATTCTTGGTGCATGTTATCACTATAAAGGGAACATCATTTGAACCTTCTAAGAGAAAGTCAAAATAAGAGTGGCCCATGAAAACATATATAAAAGTGATTCCGTAGTTTTCTTAGATTAACTAGGTACTACCGAAGTTTAGTGATGAATTTATCATTATTTTATAAACCACTAACTATGTTAACATAGAAAAGTGGTAATGTATGAGTGGAAATAATAATTATGAGGAAAAATTTATGGATCTCAAAAGAGGCTAATCACTACACCTTTTCTCACACTACCAATATGTGTAGAAGGTTTTGTGATATAACGCGATTCTTTAAAGAAATGGTGGTGTTGTGTACTCATAAAAAATGATAAAGTGATATCCTAAGAATCAAAAAAATTGAATATACATGAAAAAAACTACCGAACACATGATATGGATCTTAGATATATGAAATTTTCCCTGAAAGTCTAGTGACACTACCTTTATGGTGGCAAGTGTGAAATATATACTGATCACAAGAGCCTAATTTATATATTCACATAAAAGGAGATCAAAATGTGTCAAAGGGGATAGTTATAAATAATCAAAACTATGATTTATATTTTCACTATCATCCTAGGAAGTAAAACATGGTAGATAACTCTCTTAGAAGAAAAGAAACTTCCAATCTATCCATGATGGGGATTGAGAAACAACCTACTTTCATGGATATGAAAGGGATGGATTTAGAAATCATAACTACAGGGAATACATCCTACCTTTCCCAAATTATTTCCCAAAAGTTCTTCCAATTAAAGATTATGGAGGTATAAAGGGATGATATTAAGATTCAAAATAATTTGAAATTGTTAAAGTAAGGGAAGCTGCAAGAGTTACATAATGATGATGATGGCGTGATTCAGTTTGGAATAAGGCTTTGTGTGCCATCATCACTTGAGATAAAGAAGGAGCTATTGGATAATGAGTATATCTAACATTTCTCTATCCATCCAGAAAGTACCAATATATATCGTGATATTCCAAAACAATTTTTGTAGGACATAATAAAGAAGGAGATTTCAGAATATATCTCATGGTGTTTGGTATGCCATCAGGTTAAAGTAGAGATATAGAAGTCCAAAGTGATAATCGAACCACTGCCTATACCGATGTGTAAATGGGAAAATTTCACTATGAAATTTGTTACTAGTATCCAAAATACATCCAAAGGAAACAATATGATATGGACTGTGATGGATAGAATCACCAAGTGTAACATCCCAACCCTGGTTCCACACACTAGTGCCTTGAGACAGTCGGTCACATGACCTTAAGCGCACCTCCTCGTATGCCATAGGATGATGAATAGAAGCAAGGGTATGATATAGATCATTGGGAGTGTATACCTTATTTTTATCAGAGTAATAAACTAGGAAAAAAAATAATAAATTAAAAAACTGATATGACATAATCAGAATAATACAGTATCACAAGATGACCAAAAACTGGAAATAAAACATCAAAACTGAATAGTAAAAATGTCATGCTAAAGTATGTTCCAAGTGTCAAAATGAAACCCCACAAGAAAAAAACACTAAAAACTACCAAGAGGTTCCCGAACCACTTATGGTTCCCTCATCCATGCTCTATCCATAATCATTTATCTAATAAGGGGCCTTCCCCCTTAACCTCTCTCACAATCACATAATCTATCTGGGTACCGATCAGGCAACCCGAGTAGGGTGTGAGTACAATTCAGTAGGCCACCACCAATGGTGTTTAAAATAAATACAATCTATAAAAGTTTATAAAGTTGTATAATGAATAAATTAAAGTAATAAAGTTATCAATTTACATTTATTCAATTACTCTTTATTTAACTAAAAACCCCCTCTAGTTCTTGAGGGCACTTGAACCACAATACTAACTTTGGCCCATGATGGAGTCTTAACTATATTTCACATTAAATTTAAAATCCTTATAACATATGGGTTTCCATTATCCAATTAAATTTCAATTCAAACAATTTCCAATTGGAACCATAGTCCAATACAAATTAATGGATGCAGAATTCCATGTCTAGAACCCATGGGGGTATTTGGAGCATCATTCCTTATCTCAGAACCCATAGGTATTTGGATAATAAGTCCCTATCCCATACAAGAATATTTTTGTTCATACATGTGGGTGTATAACACCCTGTCTAACACCCATGTGAGTATTTAGAGCATTAGTCCCTGTCTCACAAACTGTTTATCAATCATTCACATTTACCAAATATACCACAATATCACAAGAATCACAATTTCCCATGTATCACATAAAAAAGGCTAACCAAAATTAAACCTCTTATCACATTCAATGTCACAATATTCCTTTAATTAATTCAACAATTAATTAATTATATCTAATCCATTAACTAATTAAATAATAAATTAATTATATCAAATACATTAACTAGTTAAAAAAATAATTAAACATGTTAATCAAATTCAAAATTCACATTAATTAATACAATAATTAATTAATCTAATACAAAATTTAAAATATTACCATTATTAATTCTTTAATTAATTATTAAATCCACAATATAATTATTCAAAAATTAATCCAATAACTAATTATCTATCAAACCCCATAAATTCAGTATTGTGATAATTAATTCACAATTAACTATCCCCAATCTAATGATCCCTCAATAAATTAATTTAACAAGTTAATTAATTCAATCAGGACTTACAATTTCTAAAACAAACTCTATAAATTCTATAATTTCATATAGATAAAAAATAGACTATGGGATTGGAGTTTATACCACTTACCTCAATTCATTAATGAATGATTGCCCAATAGAAAACACTAAAATCTGATTAGAATGATGATGTAGAATGGGATCCAGATCTAAGACCCTAATACAAGATAAAAAAATCAAGATCCTTCAAATCTAGATCTAGATTCACAATTCAAAATCCAGATCTAACCAAAACATGAAGAACAACTCTTTCTAGTATTAAAGAAGAAAGGATGTGGAACATGAAAACATGTGGGATATGATTTACTTACTAGGAGGTTTAAAAACCTTTAATTTGGGATTCAAATAAATAAGAAGAGAGGTTATTATGACTTAAAATACCTCAAGGTGGATCTGGAATTGAGTGAAATAAGTTATGAGTTGAGCTAGGGAGTTTAGGGGTATAATACGATGGATTGAGAAATATTTTAATAAAAATAATGGGATTAGAATAATGTATGCATGGTTTTCTAGTTAGGGCATACAATTTCCCCTTACCATATTCCATAACCATGCACCTCTTATGGGGGGGGGGTCATGGTTTCTCCTTAGTGGAAACATGATGTGACAAACTGTGTGCCAACCATGAAAAACCCCTCTATCTAGGTTTTCACGATTTATTAGGCTAGGGCACATAGTTAGGGAAAACTATGAACCAACCATTCACTTTTTTTATTCCTTCCAAATTTCTCAAATTTCGCCCCTACAAACCCCAAGGTAAAACCCAAATGAAAGGTACACAAAACTAAGAAAAAAAGAATACCTAAAACAAGTCCAAGTCTACTTTGGATATGGTAAGGATCCTAAAATCTCCCCAAATTATAACATATCATCCACAAGCTATACTCCCTAGTGTCTCTAAGATTATAAGTCAAAAAGATCAGGCCATTGAGCTCTCATATCTACTCCTCTCTCCCAAATTTCTTCTTTCACACATCCATATTTCCACTACAACCGATCTACCAGCCCATACATTCTCTATTACACTTTAATAATTATGATCGTGAAAATGTATCAGATGATCCTTATAGGAAACATATTTATTAAGACCAACATCATGCACATTGATTAGATGAGAAGGTATGAGGTGATACAACCAATTTTTTGAAATATTAAAAAAACCATACATAGTATTATATCTCTATGAATGAGAATGTGAGTACCCCAACGACCCGATTATCTCCAAAACCTCAAACAGTCCAATGAACATGTGCACCAACTTTCCCTATCTATGTATCCAGTGATAACCCAATATAAGTGACACCTGAGGGAATACACAATCACCTTTGGTAAACTCTAGGGGTCATCAAAGTCTATCGTCATACAACTTCTGTCAAATCTAAACTATAACCATATGTTTATGAATAAGATGTACCTGCTCTGACGACTCCTACACGAGACTCAGTCACAACAACTATGACTCACCTACCTCTATCTAGCATGAAGTCAATATGCATGGCTTACTATAAGGATCCCTATGTGGTTCCATCTGTATCATATCATGGTAACTGTTTTTATAGGAAAAATCTATTTGTTACATGTGTTTCTCCCAAGACCCACTGAAGTCAAGAACACATGCTTGTAGAATATTCTCAAGAGCCTATATAGTATTCTTCGACTACCCATTAAAATGTGGGTAGAAATATATACTAAAAAACCAGTGTACCCAGCACTTTTAATAAGCCTTTTCAGAATTGAGAAGTAGAATACAAGTCATAGTATACAACAATAGTCTGTGTCACCCCATGTAAACAAACTATTTCCCATACATACAAAAATTCCAATCACTCAACGGATAAAGTCTCCCATATATACAATAAATGTGCTAGTTTTTCTCAGATTGTTTACAATCACCCAAATAGTGTCATTATTATGAATCATCCTTAGAAGACCCATCACAAAATCCATGGTATCATCATCCCACTTCCATTAAAGAATGGTAAATGGTTTTAGTAAGCCTCTAGGTCATTTATGCTCAAACTTCAACTACCGAAAGGTGAAGCATCATTTCACGAACCCTGATATATACTTTTTAATGCTTGGCTACCAAAACTATTGACATAGGTCATGGTATATTTTTGTCACACTTGGATACACCACCCACTTCCAGGCCCAAAATTATCACATCAGATCTTCCTACATGATCATAAGACCAAACCATGTTTTCCCACATAAACGATCTTTTCATCTTTAATAGACCAATCTTAAGGTGTATCCCCACCTTCAAGACTTTACCTCAAGGTTTTGCATTCTAGGTCCTCAAAATATATTTCCCTAATCCATCTCAAAAGTGTTGAGTCCAATTAAATTGACATGAGAGTCATATTATAATGGTTCTCTTCAACCACAACATGGATCTATACCAGTAAAGTCATTATCTTCCACTAAGAACTATACTCTTGAACTTACTAAGTCTTAGTTTTAATTATTAAAGTGTCAAAAACACAGTTCCCCTTTCTGAGCATATATTCTAGCTCAAAATCAAATGACTGCATATACTCAACCCACCTCCTCTGTCAGTGATTCAAATCTCATTTTTAAAAGATATTATAAATTATTTTTATCTTTATATGTGGTAAAATTATCACAAAACAAATAATTCCTCCATCACTTCAATGCATAAACCACGACATCTAACTCAAGGCCATGCATTGGGTAGTTCCACTCATGTGGCCTCAACTGCCAATACACATACACTTCGACTCAATCTATTTACAACAACACTAATCCGAACTCCAAAATCATCACAATACACCGTATAATTATCACCTGGTTCAGGTTGGAACAAGATCGGTTCTGATGTCAATCGGTTCTTGAAATCCTAGAAAACATTCTCTCATGATTTTGACCATTAAAACTTTATTCCATTATTGTTAAATCACAAAAGTAGTACTTCTAAATGGAGAATGTCTTTGATAAACCTACTGTAATATCCATCTAAACCCAGAACGTTATGAATATCGAACATGTTCATGGGAGGATCCTATGAAACCACTTCCTAAACCATTCTTTAGTTAAATAATACACCTTCCTCTGAGATGATGTGACCTATGAATTTTACCTGGTAATTCTAGTATTGATACATAGATAGATCTCCGTATAACTGATGATCTCTCAGTGTAATCAGAATGATGTCAACTTGTTCAACATGACCATCACGAGTCTTGGAGTACACCATGATGTCATTCACAAACAACACTACAAACTGATGTAAGAATGGGTGTGAGATTCTATTATTCAAGTCCATAAACACTTTGGGTCAATTAGTCAAACCAAAAGACATTATGTTGAAATCATATAGGGTATACCTACTTATAAAATCCATCCTCGTTATATAAGATATTGGAACTATAAACTAATGATATCATGATCTCAAGTAAATATTTGAGAAGATGCAAACTCCCTTCAACTAGTCAAACAGTTCATCAATACGTGGTAGGGTAAATCAGTTCTGCATATTCATCTAGTTCAAATTCTGGTAATCAACACACAAGTATAGAGTCCCACCAACCTTCATATCAAACAATACGTGTGATCCCCAAGGTAATGTATTTATACAAGTAATTCCCTTATATTCCAACTCCCCCTATAGATTCCTGATCTCTTGAAGAACTATCAGTTCCATTATATGTGGTGGAATAGAAACTCGCTCAGCCCTAGGTGTGAGATAAATATTAAAATCCACATCTATCTCAGGTGGAACCCATGAGAAGTCTTCAAGAAAAACATCATACAACCTACCCACTACAAGTGAAAAAACACCATAAAACTGGTACAATACAAGTGGAAAGGAATCATGATTTACATATCCATAATCTAGAAATAGACTGGAAACCTGGGCTATGACCTCTCCCAATTGTTAAGTAATTATCCTTAATCAGCCTTCCTAGATATCCCATTTTCCATGGGTGATATAGTTGTCACCCTTAGGAGATATAAAAGTCACCCTCCTATGGTAAAAATCAAAGTGTGATTGGTATAATAACAACTAGCCCATACCCAAAATTAGATTGAATCCCAACATTTCAAGTATGTAAAGATCCCATAGAAAATGATACTCCCCAACTTCGAGAGAACACACCTTGTATAAGAAGATGCCCCTAGTTTGTACCTACAATGGTGTATCTATCATCATAAATCCACTTAAAAACTCCATCACAAGGCTCAAACCATTAACAAGTGTTGAATAAATAAAGGAATGATAGGAATCAGTATCAAATAAAGAATAATCTAAAGAAGAATCTACAAGAATCGTACATCTTACTATCGATGGTCCAACCTTGATATCCATAAGTGTTGGTTGAATAACATGTAACCGTCCTAACCCTCTTCCTTACAATGCAGTCTGACTCTCTTGAGCTACACTACTATGCTGGTATGGGTATTCTTTCACAGAATCCCCACATCCACTACCTCAACTACCATGACCAATAGAACTCTAGGTGCTAGAGTGATATGGTGTAGAAGATCCCCTTTTTGCACCTTGGTTTTATCTGACTCTTCCATCACTACCCATCCTTCACAGGTTCCTATAGAACTTATATAGATGGTCCATCCTACTAAAATATCAGTATTCTATTGGTGGTTGAGGAAAAATGTCTACAATAGTGGCCCGACCAACAACATAAGTGAAACATAATCCATGCATGGTCCTATGTAACCGACCCCTCTGTCTGACCACTCTACTTTATACTACCCTGAATGATATTCTCATTGAAATGATTCCCAATATCATAAGTCATACTTCTTGTCTATCCTACTGGAGAAACCTATCCTCCACTAGAATTTTTATTTAGGTTACCCTCATACATACGGGCCTAATTCACAACCTCTGAAAAATTATTCAACCTAAATAAATTTAATTTGGACTTAATTTAAAATTTAAGCCCATCCTAAATAGGATTTGAGGAAGTAGACTCATCCACTTACAATGCCGGATCAAAGTGATCTATATCAATAAAATATATATTATAGTCCACCACTGATGAACTCCCATAATTCAACCTCATGAACTTAGCCGCCCTCTCCTGCCACAGAATCTCTGGATAGAAGTTCTCTAAGAACTTCTCCTAAAAGTCCTTCCACTATATAGTATCTAGTGGTCCATCCAAAGTCTGTATTTACTACCAATTATTTTATTGATTATGTAACATATAGGTATCCAATGTGACTCTCTTCTTAGGAAGAGTATCTAAGTGATCATGTTTACAATGAATAGACTCCATCCCGAACTTAGCTCCCTCTGGTCCACCCTCTCTAGTCTAAGTTGGAGGGTGCTGCAACTGAAACTCCCTCTCCATATCAGACATGATCTTAAAAACCCTACCATGTCTTTTTTATTAATTTAATTAAGAGAAAAATTTTCTCTCATAAATTCTCCCTTGTTTCCTCAATCGGTACTATCAGTGCCTCATGTTCCACTATTAGAGGATCATCCCAAGATAAATCTTCCTTTCATCCCCTCAAAAAGTATCATCATGGAGCCATTTTCTCTAAATATACAACCACATTTCTTAGGAAACATAACACTACTTTGCCACATTTACATGATATTAAAATCAAAAATAAGTCACAAAAAGTATTTTCCCCAAACCCCACCATGATCTCAAACCATGGCGCTATCACTACCCTTAACTATCCTACATACATGTCATGGAAAACAAGGGTAAAATCTTTATAAAATCATGTTTCTCATTTTACAATCATTCATTCTCATCTGGAATAATATTGAAATTCTTTTCACATTATGCATAATTTCAATCAATTTCACAAGAAATGAAAAATAGTTCAAGTTCAACAACAAACCCAAAACCCGTATTCCCAAGCGATCCTAAAATGATGAATGTAAAAAAATAATCCAGAGAGAATAGAATGATGTATGGAGACTAATAACTTATTCAATATAGGTCCATGAGTAAATTATCAAAAAAAATTAGAAAAAAATATCACGTCATACAAAAAGTGTGTCACCCAATGTGAGATAATATTCAAATATAATAGAAAACAACAACTATAATAACCCCACACTGGTTAGTTGGGTTTTCCTCCATACATGGGTTTGGAACTCCCATAGAAAAGATCATAACTAATTCCTAACTCTACTTACTCTCATTTCTTAATTTCCCAAATAGCATGGAAAAAGAAAAAGAAAATAAAGCACCTTTCATTCCACTTGGTAACGTCCCGACCCAGGTGGCACACAACTGTGCCTTAAGATGGTCGGTCACATGACCTCAAGAGTGCTTCCCCATACACTAGAGAATACCAACTAGTAGTGAGGGTCTAATATCAATCACGAGGAGATTATACACTCTTTTTAATGGAGTAATAAACAAGTGGAAAAAATAATATAACCAAATGATATGTCATAATCAAAATAATACTGTATTATATGTTTACCCAAAATTGGAAATACAACATCAAATATAAATAGTGAATATTCCATGTTAAAGTATGTGCCAGGTGTAAAAATGAAAACCCAAAAGTAATGAAAATAAAAACCCCCTAAATGGGTCTTGAACCACATTCAATTCCCTCATGCATGCTCCATCCCAAATATGCTGCCCAACATAGGGCCTTTTCCCATAACTTGTCATGAAATCATGTATTCTATTTAGGTACCGATTAGGCAGCCCATGTAGGGAGTGATAACATCTATGTAAGCCACCACCAATGGTTTTTAAATGAAATACATTGTATAATAGTGTATACATTTTTATAAATACTAAATAGAATCAATAAAGTGATTAATTTTCATTTATTCAATTACTTCTTATTTTACCGAAAATCACCACGAGTTCTTGAGGATACACAAACCACAATACCTGCTTCATCCCATGCTAAAGTCTGAACTATATTCCACATTAAATTTTCAATCCTTATATCTTATGGGTTTTTATTAACCAATTAAATTTAAATTCAAACAAAGGCCAATTCAAACCATGGTCCAATGCCAATTAATGGTTGAAGAACGCTATGTTTAACACCCATGTGAGTATTTAGAGCATTATTCCAAATATCAAAACTCATTGGAATTTGGATTATCAGTCATTTTCCCATACAAGAATATTTCAAATCATCCATGTGGGTATATAATACCATTTTTTTCACCATGTGATATTTTAAGCATCATTCCCTATTCGATAACCAATTTCTCTTTCATTCATATTTATCACATATTCCAAAATATCACAAGTATAACAATTTACCATATATCACATTAAAAAAGGTTAATCAAAAGTAAACCCTTTATCATATTCCATGTCACAATATTCCTTTAATTAATTAAACAATTAATTTATTATATAAAATCCTTTTACTAATTCAACACTTAATTAATTATATAAAATAAATTAACTAATTCAACAATTAATTAATTGTGCCAATCAAATTCAAAAGACCCATTAATTAATACACTAATTAATTAATCCAACACATAATTACAAATATTCTTATAATTAATTCATCATTTAATTATTCAATACACAATCTCAATATTCCATAAACTATTAAACAATTAATTATCTCCTAATTCATAATTTTGTTTTATCTACATTGGATGATGATATTCATTTAAAAATATAATATGAAAGACTTCCTGACTTTTGTTTAGAGTGCCAAGTTATTGGTCATTGTAAGATGAAATGTCATCAGAATTTGGTTTGCTCTTTTTGTTATTCAAAAGGGAATCATGAATCTTCTTGTATGAAGAAAGTGAGGAAACAAGCCTCAAACAATAATGCACGACAATTCAATCCTGAAAAAGACAATGTGCAGGTCAGAGATGGTCCCTCATAGTCGGTTAGGGATTTGACACCAGTGAATCATGAGCTAGAGAATACGGCACTGATGATAATTCCCAGATTCAGTGAGAGTTCTCAAACAGAGGGTGGCCTTATGGAGGGGCATAAAAACCTGAGTAATGAAGGTAATATTTCAACGATCCAAGCGGAAATTAATAAATTAAGGGAAACTCAGGGAGACCATGGAAGGTGGGGTTACATCGAGGATGAATCCCCGAAAAAACCATCCTATAGTCAGGTTTTGTCCAAAGGGACAAATGTCGTTGTGGATGATGAAGCATTTCAATCTATTCCTCCCAGGAAATCCATAAGTAAGAAATATTATTCTTATCTAAAGCCAACTATGGTCACCGGGTCTCACAGTCCCACAGAATTTGATTCGGATTGGTATGGTGATTATGATGATCCATATGAGTTTGAATATGATGTTTGATATATTTTGGGACTTCTAATCATGAGGGAATGATGCTTGTATGACCCCATCATTTTACCTTGCTGTACTATTTTTTCCTTTTTTAATAATAGGGCTCTGCTCGATCTTTTTTCCAAAATAAGATTCTGATCTAAAACCATAAATATAGATAAAAAAAATCAAGATACTTAAATTATATATCTAAATCCAAAATCCACAATTAGGATATATTAAAAATAAAAATAATAAACCTTTCAAAGATTAGATAAGAAAGGAATTGGAATTAAAATCTAAGAGGGATAGAATTATCTTACTGGGAGGGGGTAGATATTCAATCTGTGATTCAAATAACTAATAAAGAATCTTAAAATAGATTGGAATCCCTCGAGGAGGCTTTGGAATTGATATAAATTGATTATTGGTCATGATAGGGTATTTAGGGGTATAAGATATGGGATTGGGAAATATTTTTATAAAAATTGGGGAATTAAAATCCCATACTCATGGTTTTCTTCATGGGGAATATAGTTTCCCCAAACAGTGCACCTCTTCTTGGGGGGTGCATAATTTTAAAAACCGCGTGCCAACCGTGCACTGCCCTTTTTTATTCCCAATTTCTAAAATTTCACTCCAACGAAATCCAAGGTAAAACCCAAATGAAATTTACTGAAAACTAATACAAAATAATACATGAATCAAGCCTAAGTAAACTCTAGAAAAGTTTAGGATCATACATAGAGACTCCCCACATTATCGCTATGATGTAAGATCTCTCTCTTGAAAAACATTCTATGATACATGTGAAGGAAGTGGTGAGGCCTCATGAGGTTTAACTTTTGATCATCTCCGATCATTATCTAAGGTTCACATCTAAATTATAGTGATGTCTTAAACATGATTTGAGTACTGAATTAAATTTCTACATGACCTGTCACCCCCAAAACTTATGGACAATATGAAAAAGACTATTCAAACACTTAAAGAAATGATAAGAGCTAGATAAATGGAATTTAATGGTGGATGGGATCAAAATCTACCAATGATTGAGTTTTCATAAAATAACATTTTCCACTCAAGTATTCAGATGGATCCATATGAAGATCTGTATGGAAAGCGATGTATAACTCCAACCTTTTGGGATGAAGTTGGAGAAAAAACGTTACATGGATCCAATCGTGTGTAATAGATGATATAGAAGGCTCAATATATCCAAAAATATATCAAAGATAATCATAGTTGGAAATATATCTATGATGACAACTATCAAAGGGATTTCGAGTTCGACATTGGAGATAAATCCATTCTTCAAATATCTCCATAGAAAAAGTCATGTGGTTTGGAATGAAAGGGAAGCTTAAACGAAGATACATTGCCCTTTTAGGATCCTTGATCTCTTATGAAAAATTTCATATAATTTTTCACTTCCACTAATTATGGCTCAAGTTTATGTCATGTTCTACATATTAATCCCAATAAGGTACAAAACTGGCCTCTCATTTGTACTAAGTCTAGATGTGGCACAACTAGAGAACAACCACTCATAATAAGAGAAGATGATGGAGATCTTAAATAAATTTTTTAGAATATAAAATTATGAATATATTCTAGTAAAAAATTAATTTAAATAAAAACTAGAAATTATATAAAGGGATATTCAAATAGTCGTGTGGTCATCATTTTGGGTAATTACTTATATTTAGTCTAAGTTTAAAAAACATTTCTTTCACATTGTTTTAAAAAGGTTAAAGATAAAGTTGTTTTGAAAAATATAATAAGGTTACATTAAAACCTTTTTTAAAAAGTCTACATGGAGAAAACTGATAATAAAAAAGTAAAATATAAATTTAGAACATTTTAAAAAATATTTTTATGAAAACATGGAAGTGATGGGGAATGGTATTTAGATCGAAGGGAGAAATAAAGTAAATTATCCTTAAAAGTATTTACTCAATAATTTTATGTAACAAATAATGGATAAATGTATTATTAAATGAAAATTTCATGAATAGAAAAATGAAAATTAAATGAAAATTTTTATTATACAATGATCAAATATTTTTTTGATGTAAAATTCATACATAATTAACCTAACTAAATTTTTTTGAAACATAAACCCTTACTACCATGGTTACTATTGAATCATAACCCCAATGGATGATGTAATAGAATGTTATATAATATATAATTATGTGTGAATATTTAATGAAATAACATTTAAATGGGAATTATATACACCATATAAAAGAAATTTGATGAATAAAAAAACATTTGTCTCAAAGAATGAAATTATGAGATAAAACCATTACAAAGATAATATTGTTGAAGTAATGATTAATTAACTAAATTATAATGTCAATCCAATTTAAATAACAAAAAACATGTTTAAATACTTCATAAAATCATCAATGTTCATTACACACATAAAATTTGGATAACATAATCATGGATGTAGATGTTTAATCCAATGAATGGAACTGAGTTAAAAAACCCCATATCTTAATCATCCCTTTTGTTGAGAACTTTTTAACCCCCATATAGTGATTTTAATCAAGTTATAGACTTAAAAATTAGTCATATTAATATTTATATTATCATATTTTATCAAATTTATAATATCTTACCACCCATTCATTAATAATATGTGATTATCCTAATTGTTGAATGTGTTAATTTCCTTGTTTTATATTGCATGTGTTTTAATGAATGTTCCAAATATCAATAATAAGATAAAATCACATCATTTAAATATTATATTAATTTTATAAATATTTTTTTAATTATATACAACATTAGAATAATTATTTAATTTTTTACATGGAGAATCAATCACCACATTTCATGGAGATGTTAGGCCATACAAACACACAAGTGACGTTATAATTTCCTTAACATGTGAATGGGTAAGAAAGTCGATTATATATTAATTTTAAAAAATAGACATAAATTCATATATTTCACTCATATTCATTTAATATTTCAATTTTTTACAATCCATGTAATGTGTTATTGAAAAAAGAATCACATCGCTTTGCGATGATGTAGTCCAACGTACACACGAGTGACATTATCGTATTCACTATGGATTGGAATGTAATAAGGTATATGTAAAATTAAAAAAAACATGTATAATAATATCATTAATTTTTTATATATACATTAAATAAATCATTTATATTCATCATTTGGAAGTGGTGATAGAAAATGAATTATGTCAGTTCATGAGCTGATAGCCCACCGTACTCACTATCAAAGGAATTGAATCCAATTTGAGGGAACATGAGATAGTTTTATGTCATTACCATGTAATAAAAACATATAAGTATATTTAGGATATTTATTATATTATATCATAATTTTTAAATATTATTTTATTGGGTTGTAATAAGAAATATAATAAAATTATCAGTTAAGGGTGTTACATTTTATTCTGAAGGTAACATCATGTTTAGACCAAAACCCATCATATGACAAATTTCTTTTGAAAAAAAGGAATTTATGATGAGTTTTTGGAGGTAAATACGTTATTTTCACTGGTATTTTTTATTAAAAATAGTTTGGATGTGTGAATAGGAGAAGAGATGTTGTGGTCGTTATAATAAAGGGAGAGGTCACACTTGGAATATTTGAAAATAAATAATTACACCCGTGTTTTTATCATTAGACAAGGATTTTTTTTCCATTTTCAATAAATATAATATCTAATTTCTAAATATGACTAGATAATCATAATTAGTCAATTTTTGTGTGTCATTTTTAAACAATAACATTTTAGTTTGTCCTATAATAAACCTGCATTTTACCTTAACCATGATACACAATATTTATTAATTCACTATTGATTATAGTAAAAAATTAAATCTTACTATTGAAAAACATTAATTATTCATATTAAAAATATTAAATTAATTTTTTAAAATTCATCATACTGAATTGGAATGATTTAATTTAAAATTAATCCTATAAACATGGCTAATAAAAGTTTTTTTCTTCAAGAAATTCATTATTTATGAAAAAATGAACTCATATTAACAATGTAAAAAATAATTATAATTTAATGAATTTAAAATCAACTTTATATGTATATAATCTATAAATTTCATTTATATAATTCTTAATTAGTACTTATCGTAACTATTTTAAATGGACAAGCATTAATCATATTAAAAACATTTTTTTAATGATTTAGTGTTTAAAAAATATTACACTAAAATATAGGGTAGAGATTATTTTAATGTAATTAATTTTATTTAATGCAATTAAATAATACTTATATATATTTCAAATCAAAATAATATAATAATGGGGATTAATTAATAAAATTAATTTATAATTTTATAAAAATTGGTTTTTTTACTATTTATTGAATAAATATTATTTTCTAAAAAATTCATGTAGAGACCCAAAAACAGAAGCCTAGAATCTAGTGTCTGATAGTATTATAATGGAATGGTTAAAAATATTCAAATAACCAAGGACCAAAGAGTTTATTAATATTTTTAAACCAGATACATTAGTCTTGAATTACAAATGAATACACTAATTGGAAAATTTTTTTTCCCTTCAAGGATAATAAAATTATTCCATCTATAATATCCTAGAATATATTTATTAGTACACATATTTTATTCCTAGGTAAAGGAAAAAAAACAAGGTTCAGCTCAAATACTCATTATGGGTAATGTATAGTTGAATCAACAATAAATTTGTGAGAATAGTCAATATGGAAATGTAAATAACTGAACACACATTACATGTAATAAATAAGATGATAAATAAGGGAATAAACAATATAGAAAGGAAAATAACTGAAAACACATGTCATTTAAACAACTAAACATGGAATAATCAAAGTCGTAGGGTAAGAAACTAAAAACAAATTCCATTTAATCAATAAACTGTAAATTAATTACATCTATAAATATGTTAATGAGAAATCTCATGGATAAATAATAAAAAATTTGAAATGAGGGAAATGATTAATTATTGTACACCATGTTCCCTTGGTACATAGTACCTTTAAGGTCAATACCTTTCACAAGACAGTTTTTCATGTAGGTTAAAAAATCATATATTCTAATAGAAAACAAATTCGAAGGGGTTTTCTCCAACTAATTTCATCTTATGAGACTACCGATGCATCGAAAGGATATATATAACTAAGCTCCACATATGTCCTACATATCCAAATCATTCCTCATATATTTAATAATCGATTTAATTCATGAAAAATCCGTCTTATCAAATATCCATATAGAAAATTAGATAAAATATATCTATATTTACCAATATAATCAATCAACTATCAATTTAGTTACCATATATAAAATGATATATGGTTTAATAAATTAATTGATAAATGATATTGATAATTTAGGGAAATTTAATGATAATTAGGATTTGAATATTTGAAGGGGACTTCAAAAATGAATCAAGCAATTAAATTTCAATACAATATTTAGTTAAATAAATCATAAACTATATAGAGGAAGGATACAAATGGTTATAATACACAATATACTAAGTGGAGTAATAATAAAGGGGTTTTTAAATGATAAAATAAATAATGAACTTTAAAACCATTCTTAAGGAAAGTATCCTTTTGTTTTGAAAATTTTCCAGAAACAAAATTCATTTTTAAATTACTATGAAAAAATTTCTTTAAAAATAAACCTGTTAAATTTTTAGAGTAATATTCAAGGAAATTATGGTGTGTATATATGTACATACCATATGATGTAAAATGAACATCCCTTTTTCAAGATAAAATTGTTAGAAAATTTACTTGTTTGGAAAGAGGAGATAATATTACATTAAAAAAAATTAAGGACAAAAGGGAAACCATGAATTTATTAAATAATTTGAAAAATATAAATACATTTTGGAAATTGTTTTTATAAAACATGGATTTTAGAAGAAAATTGTTCTCTATCTAAAGAGAGAAATGAAGTCAGGTTTTCATAAAAAAATATATAAAAAATTTTGAGTAAGGATTAGTGGAAAATAATGTACCAATAATTGAAAAAGGTCAAAAATATCCATATGATATTAAAGTTAAAGGTTTTATTAGACAATGATCAAATAATTTCCTCTTTTGGAGATTCATATCCATAAAATCCCAAACCAAATGAGATTGTAAAGTAAACCATTGAAATGATTATAATGTTGAAGTGAGAATCAATCAATGAGTAGATTATGTGTATAAATTATAAATCCATATAAATAACTGGAAAGAAAACAATATATTTTTAAATTTATTCTATACTTAATAAAATAATATTAAAAAAATGAGGATGTAGTATAACCTAAAGAAAAAGAGTCGGGTTATGATATTTCTTTTCCACTAGGTAATTTTTAATTAAAATGCCATTAGAAGAAATGATTCAAATTGAAACTAAAAATACCATGAATATAATGTAATTCATTTAAAATATATCAAAATTGGAATTATATTCACCTATAAAAATAAATAAGTGGATAACATGAATATTATGTCAGAGATGTAAAAAGTGGGATGAAAATCCATTACATTATGTTTCAATTCTAGTGGAAGTCCTATAACCTTATTTATAATGGTTTTAAACATGTTAATAACACATTAAAAACCCATATTAATATATTTTATATCATATATTATACTCTTATAAAATCTTATTACATGTTTGTTAGTAATCTTTTATTACTTTCACTATTCCTGGTGTTAATTTCCCAGTTTCTCAAGTATGTTTTGACCATTTATTTGTTATTACTTTTACATAGATCATAAATTCATAATATAAATAATGTAAACCATGATTTTACTATCATATATATTAATAATATTTATATTTAGAGTAATCAATAATATTTTGATATTGAAAATGTAATGTACTATTCATGGAGGATGTAGGTCGTACGTATACATGAACACTATTTCCAATTATTTTTCATATTTAAAAATAATTAAAAGTAAATTTTATTTTTATATATGTGTATTTTAATTAAAGTATAATATTTATGTAACATATTTCATATATTTTTATTAAAATTATCTTTAATACATTCCATGTATAATGTTAATGAATCACATCGCATTGAGGGGCAGTAGTCCACATTTCCACAAATAATGTTATCATATTACCCAAAAATTGATAGTATAAAGGTATGATTTATATAAGAATTTAAAAAGCCTGATGAAATAATAAATATCATATATATTATATATAAACATATTTTTAATCAAAATTCCCATAAATGAAATGTAGTAAAGGAAAAATGAACATTCTTTGTTTTGTGAGGCGGTAGTTCTCCTTACACAAACGATATGTTCGTTACCCATTATATGGAAGTTTGTGTAAGTGATATTTGAAAAATAAAAAAATTCCATTATATTTATTATACTTATTTTATTTTTTATGAATTTAATTATCTTATTTGAGGGGGTGGAGGATGAAAATAATATAAAAGATATTGAGGAAGAATTTTACCTCTTATTCGGGTAACTTCTTTTGGTTTTCATCAAAGGTATTCCATGGATGGATTTGTAGATAAAGGGATTATTATAGGTATAGTGGTGGGAAGTTCAGGATATATTTTAGTAGATATTTTTCAATCCAATGTTTCATGAGAGTTATGAGGAAATGAGAGGTGATGAGGCCTTTTTATAGTGGAGGAGGAGTGACACTCTTGTAAATTTTTGGGAAAGGAATTGATCCAACATTATTCCCATTTAATGTGGATCCAATAATGATAAAAATTATGGAAAAGGGATTTTAGTGTCAAAATATGGCCATACAATGGATTTTGGGGATTTATCTAGGTCATTTGGCCCCTAAGTTTAAGGTTTAGTCCCTTGTTAAGCTTAATTTTCTCTTAATCGTTATAATTAATTTTAATAAAATTCACTAATCTTTTGGGTCAAAAAAATAATTTGAAATTATTATAAATTATGAATTATTATTATTACATATTTTTAATCCATTTTCATAAATTCCAATCATATAATTTGTACATATTAATTTAAATTTCATCTCATATGGGGGACGATAATGAGGGGTTTTAAAGTAAAATTTTTCAAAAATTTTCTATTTTTTTATTCAATTACTAATATAGATTGATTAAAACAACCAGACTAGATAAAATGATTTATGATTTATATAAATTTACTTAAAAAAGTAAAAAAATAACTTAACAATATAAATAAACTAGAAGAAAAATAAATTTTTAATTAAATTTCAATATTTTTAATTATTCAATAAAAAATGAGATATTTCAGAAAAAAATCCAAAATTAACCCCAAACTAATTTATTATTTTTCTATATGAAATATGATTTTTATTTTTACATATAAAATCTATAAAGGTTCAAAAAATTATATTTATAATAAGTTCCCCATTAAAAGGTGGTAAAATTTTCTCTATAACAATATAGGTTTCTATGGATAATATTGGATTTGTTCTTATCTTATTCTAAATGAATCTATTGGATGAATTTAAAAAATATTTTATTGAATATAATATTTATATATTTAAATAATATAATTTAATAATAGAAAAAAATTTTGTTTATTAATCCAATGTGCCTTTTGGATAATAATAATAATAATATTTATTTTATATTGAATTGATTTATATTTTCATTTCTAATTAATTAGAAACCAATGTATTCATATTATATTTTTATTTTCGTAAGTTATTTAATAATATTATTAATATCTAATTTAGTAGCTAGGTTATATATTATTATATTTAATAATAATATTTTAATAATATGTTGTTATTTTGCGAAACTCGGTCTTGCGTGTAACACAAGCTGTCCAAGAAAGTCATTATTATGTGTAATGCAACCTAAATCAATGTTGCGTGAAACACAAGATAACTCAATATCACATGAAATACAATCTATATCATAGATTGAATTTGTTTATAGTATTAAATATATTTTAATGTATCTAGATATTATATTCCCTTCGACACTTGGCGTTGCATGTCATACATGATATGAAATTCAATATCCTTATTTTAAAATTTTGAGGCGTTACATTATCCCGACCTTAATTAAATCAAGTCCTCTAAATTTAAACATGATCTTCATAATATATAATTTGATACATATTACATTTAAATACCACATTGTGATAAGGGTTTGTAGAACTTTATCTTGATATGGGGGAATAGGAATTACAAATCTCACATGGAATAACATATAACCTGGTCTCTAAGTAGGAGAACAATAGTGGAATGTGAAAATGTAGACTTAGAGGAAAATCATAAATATTTATATGCAGTGATTTAGGAAATAATTAAAAAAAATGAATGGTAAATGGAATGTTTAGTTACTCAAATCCATAAATCATTGATGATTTAAAACATGATCAGTTAAAAATTGAAATATTAGGGCAAAATTTTATTTCTATGTCACATTTCTAATGTTGGGTAAATATTTTATTATGTAAGAATATATGGAAGCATATTTAATTTATATATATAAATTTTAGTAACACACTATTCATCCTTTTTTTTGAACATGGATCAAATTTAAACTCATTCCATGCTCCATTAAATGGATATCCTAAAAATAACTTTGATTGCTAAAGAAATAAAATACATTTTAAACAAATCATAAGGCCTAGAGTAAAGTTAAATGTATTTAAATTTTTCTCTAAATATTATCTAAATATAATATGGGTAATAATGTAAAATCTAAATATAAAAAGTATCACAACTGGTTCATCTTTAAAATTTATGTGTCAAATTTGTTTTAACTAAAAACAATGACATATTAACCATGAAATTGCATGGGTATGTGGTTGGTGTGGAGCCTTTATCATCCTTCAATTATGGGTTCAAGACTCATGTCCATTTTAGACATTATCATATGTCACCCAAAATTAGAATTTTCTTTTTATAAAATCATATTAATATAATTACCATGATAAATATACTGTACATCCATGATATTTAATTATTAAATATCATTTTTCTATTTTTTTTCAATACACCAATTTTCTCTCAAATACTAATAATATAATTTGACTATTATCACAATTTTAATAATGATAATAATAATATATTTTATTAATACGTTTTAACTCATATTTATAAAATATAAAGGTATTATTCCTCAAATTGGATTTCCACAAGAACATATAATGTACGTAATTTTTTCAAAAATGTCTTTAATCTGGGTATAATCGAATTATATAAAACCTAAAAGAGATGTTTAGAAATTAGAAAATATAATTAAACTCAATATTATAATCCCATGATGGTATCCATAACTCTTAAATTAATAATGGAATATGTTCTTTAAAATTTTTAAATAATACTCTGATGTCTTATGATTCTAATAACAAAAATAAAAATGATAAAATAATTCTATTATTTAATAATTGAATCTTAAAAAATATTTCATTAATTTTATTTCAATATATGTCCTTCCATATTATATGGTTTATCCTAGGTCATTCAATATCATTATATATTAAAATACTTCATAATGGTTTGTAAATAAAAGATGAATTATCCTAAGAGTATCCCCTAGGAGTGTCAATCTAGGTGCATTGTATGGCTCGTTGTACTGTACCATGTTATGCAGAGTTAGGCGTGGTGTGCCTCAATAGATTTGTTTCCCCTCGGTATATCTGTTTCCGAACCATATCCACTTGTAGTATCATGACAAAGATCTATTTCATGGAAGAACATCCGAAAATATACCTTTCCAAAATTATAGAATGTTCTTATATACATATCCCAAAAGACTGTCTTAGGGTTACATTCTATGGCATATATTTTTCCTAAATCTAATTCCCAAGGTTTCTATTAAGATCCCTTGGATATAAACTGTAGTGACCCGACTCTAGAAAGCCTATATCCGGGGTCTACCACCATTACATTAGCTTGATTATAATGAATCAAATACCAATAGACCGAATAGATCCGTAGTCTTGGTAAACCAAATACATACAAGTTTTTTATATTAAAATTTTATAAACTAATTATAAAATACTTTTTTTCTTTTTTGGATAATTAAATTATTAAATATTGAATATTATTACATATAATTCTTAGAACAATTTTTGGAATTTTGGGCAAAGGAAAAAAAATAAGGGTGAGGTAAAATGATCATTAAGAGTAAAGTATAGCTAATGAAATATTGATTCAATGAGAATAATAAATATAGAAATTTAAATAATGAAAAAATTATTCAATGTAATTGATAAGCTAAGAATGAAGGAAATAAACAATATAACAATGAATGTAACAGAAACACATTCCATTTAATTAACTAGATAAGGCATAATTCATATGGTAAGGTAAGAAACATAAAAAACATTCAATTTTATCAATAAATAGAGAATGAAATAAATCCATATATATATCGATATAAAATCTCATGGATAAATAATAATTATGTTTAAATGAGGGTAATTATTAATTATTGAATGTTATTTTCTTATGTACACGGTACCTTTACTGTCAAGACCTTTCACAATATGGTTTAACATATCAAGTTGAAACCCATATATTCTAATTGGAAACAAAATTTAATTGATTTTAACCAACTAATTTGTTCTCTTGAGTCTACCAATGCTTCGAGGGAATATCTATAACTTGGATCCACTAGTTTCGTACCTATCCAAAGCATTCCTCATATATCTAATAGTCAGTTTTACTCCGAAAAAATATGCATTATAAAAGATCTGTATGGAATAAGAGATACTTATTTATAAATGTTTCCATATATAATAAAATAACTATGTGAGTAATTACTATATGTAAAATGGTGTACTGTTTAGGAAACTAATATGTAAATGATATAGATAGTTAAGGTAAATTCAATGATCATAGGGATTTGATTATTTCAAGGGACACTAGAAATGAATCAGGTAAGTGAATGTAAATACTATCCTTGGTCAAATCAATCATAAACCATCAATAGGAAGGATAATAATGGTATTAATAAAAAATATCACAAGTAGAGAAGAAAAAAGGGTTTTTGTTATTGATGAATTAAAAGAAGAACTTCGAAAACATTTTTGCGAAAAATACCCTTTTGTTTATAAAAACTTTTTAATTTTTTTTGTTGAAAATATATTTTACAAATTGTTTCTTTAAAAATAATCCTTTTAAAAATATAGAATATTCTTCAAGGAAATGATGATGGGTTAATACATACATTCCATATGAGGTAAAATGAATATTCATTTTCTAAGGTATAATATTTAAAAAATTTCCTTGTTCAGAAAGAGACAAAAATATTCATTTCAAAACATTTTTAAAATACATAAAGGATAAAAATTAATTTATTAAATCATTTTAAAAGGTTAAATAATATTTCTATATTATTTTTATAAAAAATGGTATTTAGAAGACAATGGTCCTCCAACAAATGGTAAAAATGAAGTTAGATTTTCATAAAAAACATTTGATTAAAAAAGAGTGGAAAAAGTGCACCAATACATGAAAAAGGCCGTGAATGACCAGAGGAGATGATAATTAATTTTTTTTTATAAAATGATCAAATTACTTCCCTTGATGGAAATATAGTGTAAATAATCCCATTCAAAATGAGATTGTAATGTAAACCCTTGAAAAGATTATAACTTAAAAGTGATAATTAATTAATGTGTAGATTACATGTATCAACTATAAATAAATATAACTATTTTTAATTACATTAATATATTTTAAATTTTATTATACATATAATCATATCCAATTAATGACAATGAGTATGTAGTATATCCTTATGAAAATGAGTCGGGTTATGAAATTTATCTTCTACTTGGTAATTTTTAATTCAAATCCCCTTAGAAGAAATAATTCAATTTGAAACATAGAATAACATGATGTTAAAGGAATTAATGATATAATTTATCAAAAGTGTAAGTAGATACAAAAATAAAAATAATTATTTGGTGAACATGAAAATTATCTCATATATGTAAAAAGTGAGATGAATATCCCTTAACTTGTGTTTACTTTGAGGTGATCATCCTTAACAACTTGTATAATTGTTTTAAACATGTAACTAAATAATCCCAGAAACATATTAAAATCAATTATATTATATATCATCATATTATAGTAACTTATTTTCCATTTTTTAGTAATCCTTCATTATTTTCATTATTCTTGGTGTTAATTGACTAGTTTCTTAAGTCTGTTATGACTTGTTATTTGTTGTTAATTTTATATAGATCATGAATTAATGATCCCTATAATTTAAAAAATTATTTTATAATCATATATATTCATTATATATATATTTAGTGTAGTCCATAATATTTTTAGATCAGAAATCAAATGTACCATTCATGGAGATAGTAGATCTTACGTACGCTTGAACTATACTTCCATTTCTTTGTCATATTTGAAAAGATTGAAAAGTAAATGATATATATATATATATATTATAATTATATTATAATATATAAGTAATATATGTTATAGATTTTTAAGAAATTTTATATTATTTATTCTATGTATAGATTGAATGAATCACATCGCTTTGAGGGGTAGTAGTCCACATTTCCACAACCAACATTATCATATTTCTAAAAAATTAAATTTATAATGTCATGTGTTATTAAATAATTGAAAATGAATAAATAAATAAATAATTAATATAATATATTTTATATAAAAACAAATTTCCATCATAATTTCTAACTATGAATAGTGGTAAATGGAAAACAAACAATCATTGTTTCATGGGGCAGTAGTTCTACATACACAAATAGTAAGTTAGTTACCCATTAGGTGGATGTATGTGTAATTTTAGGTCAAAACCATAATATAAAAACATATCATAATATTTAGGATTATATTTTTATTATTTATTCATAAAATTATAAGAGTTTAGTGGGTTTAGAATGAAAATAAAATAAAAGAACTTGAGGAAGAATGTAATCTCTTATTTGGATAACTCCATCGAGTTTTGACAAATCGGATTCCTTGGATGGATTAATGCTTAAATGGAGGATACAAGGTCTAGGGTAGATTTTTACGAGATATTTTTGACGATCTATTTGAATCCAATGTTTCATTAGAGGTTTGAGGAAGTGAAAAGAGAGGAGGCTTTTTTATAGTGGAGGAATGGTACTCTTGTAAATTTTTGGAAAGGGAATTCCACCCACATTTTTTCCATTTAATATGGACCAATTAATAGACCCAAATAGAGCCAAAGGAGGAAAGGGTTCAAATATGTCTATAAAATGGATTTAAAAATAATTTCTAGGTTATTTTTCCTTAATAATAAGGATTAGTCCCTTTTTATTCTTAATTATCTCTTAATTATTATAATTACTATTATTCACATTCACTCATACTTTTCGAAAAAAACTAATTTCAAATTATTGGATAATATAAATTATTCTTATTCTAAATATAGAATCAAAATTACCAAATTATAATAACAGAATTGGCCAAAATTAATTTAATGCTCACCCCATAGGTGGGGTGACAACGACAGTTTTTAAAGTACAAATATTCAAATGTTTTCTATGTTTTTATATTTAATATCAAAAAGAAATAAATTTCAATGAAGAATATTTGATTAAAAGATGTATGTTTGATATAATTTTACTATAAAACCAATTCCAAATATAACTTATCCATAAAAATAAATTATATTAAAAGATGTTTTGAATTAAAATTCAGTATTTTTGACTATTCATTAAAAAATGAAATATTTTAGAAAAATATAAAAAATTAATCCTAACCCAATTTTCATGATTCTATTTAAAATATGAAGTAAAATTTTCTATATAAAATAAAAAAAATTTAATTTTTTCTCAAAAATATGTTCCCCATTAAAAGGATGTAAAAATGCCCTTTATAATAATAAAGATTATTATGAAGAATATTGGGTTTGTTCTTATATTTTTCTTATCAAATCTGTTGGATGAATGTCAAATATATTTAATTTAATATATAAAATATATATTCCATTAATATAATTTCCTAATTTCAATTAGTTTATTTTATTTAGAAAATATTCCTTTAGGACCAGAAAAATTGTAATTTTTTTATATTAGATAAGTTTTAATTTTCATTTCTAATTAATTAGAAACCAATGAATTGAAATTATATTTCTATATTAATGAGTTATTTTACACTATTAATGATTATAATTTATTTTCTATGAAATATATTATTATACTAAATAATAATATTTTAATAATATATTTTTTTGGTGACACTCGGTCTTGCATGTAACACAAGCTATCGAAGAAAGTCATTATTGCATGTAAAGAAAGCTAACTCAGTATAGCATGAGACACAAGCTAATCCAATATATCATGAGTTGAAAGAAATATCATAGATTGAATTTATTTAAATTATTAAATATATTTTAATGTATTATAATATTATATTTCCTTATACACTTGGTTTTGTGTGTATACACCCTATAAAATACAATATCCTTATTTTATAATTACAGGGGAAAATAAATCCAATATTTCACCGTTAGTTTTTATTATTAATATGATCTCCAAAATTGATTACATTTTATTTAATTAATTTCATAAATTTAATAAATAATTTTATTATTTTCTCATATAAAGTAGTGAAAATGATTTTTTTTAAGAAAAAAATATTTTCAATGAATAAAATGACTTTTATTAAAATTATTTTATTAGTTAATATGAATTTATAAATAAATTTATACTGTGTATAACCTCTATATATGCTGCATAAAGTATTCAAAAATATTTATACGTTATAATATAATATTTAGGTAATAATGGTTTTATTTTAGTAAATATGTTATTAGTATATTGTTGTTTGTTAAAGCTGTCTGTTATGTGTTACACAAGCTATCAAATAAATTGAATTTATTTTTAAAGAACAACATAAATTTTCTTGGTGATAAATTCTTATCTAATACTGGGGTTTCATTTCATATATCCTATCAAACATAATATAATTATTTTAAAATATTGGGGAGTTACATTATACCCACTATAAGGCCCCAGCCTTAAACCTTACTTAATATTGAATTAAATGAATAATTCACATTGAGGATCTTTTCAGGTTTAGAGTTTTAGAGAATTAGAACATAACTATTACATCTCAAAAGATTACAAAGTAGACACTTCTACTAAGTTGCCAATAAAAAAAACTCTTAAAAAGAAACATGTCTAGTTCCATGTCTTATATAGCATGACATTCCCTTGATCCCATCCTTGACCTTATTCCACTTTAAGTCCTGTGAAAAACATTTCGAAAAAAAACTTGGGGTGAGCATAAAAAGCTTAGTAAGGGATACACAAAGAATGAAAACTGTTAATTTTTCAAACATCAAGTAAACCATGTATACTCTAACAAAGTAATACCTTCACCATCATGAAGTAGTAAAAACTCTTCACTGAATAAAGTATCATTACTTACCTTTTTGTAACCAAAGGATTACCATAAAACCCATATAAAGAACACATAACATATATAAAGGTAACTTGGGACATAAGCATACTTAAGTGGAATAAACATATGGTCGACTTCCACACATATCACTTAATGGAATAGCCATATGGCCAATTTCCATACATACTTAATGGAATAGCCATACGGCCGACTTCCATACCCAATGCATTGGAGGTTATAACGTAACCACCCGTCCTGGTATTCACGACACCACTCGTCATATGGTTTATCACGTAACCACCCGTCAAATGTCCAAGTTCCAAAATAAAATCATAAAACATAAAACCAATATAAAGGAATGATAACATTTCCACATTTCAATCACAATATATCATAATAGAATCCTTTATCAAAACCATTTTCAATACCAAAATACATAAAAGAGTATATGTTATTTATTTTATTTTAAAAACATTACGGCTTGTTGAGGAAGCCAAAGACCAAATAATACTCGCGGCGGCGGAAAAGGTCGTTGTCACCGTGTACGTTAAAAAAAACATTCCTTTTTGTTGTTTAGTAAAACACTTCGTAGAAAAAGATTCCTTTTGTATAAAAGTATAAGTCAAAGGGGTTTATACACCGTATAAAAGAATGTTGTGTATAAAACGAAATATTCCTCAATGAAAGGAGATTGAGACAAAGTCCTTTACCTTGGGTCCGACTTGACTCGATCGTTCTTTAACGTCCTGAATAATAAACTTGAGTTAATTTCTACTTGATTAAGAACCTTTTTAAAGTTAATTATTCCTTTTATATCACTTATTGCCATTTTATAAACATTATGTAATCATTTAAGTTAATAATGTTTGTTTTGTTGATATTTGGTTCTTAAGTCGAAAGTGGACTTCTTACAATTACATGTTGTTCGTGTGGTCAAAGGTTCTTTATATCCAGAATGACATTCCTGATTTGGATATCATATATATAATATATATCCAGCATATACATGTATTTATAATATTCCATAATCATTTAGAGTTAAGAAATGAAATGCACCGTTCATGGAGACGGTAAGCCGTACGTACGTATGAACGCTACTTTCATTTCTTTGTCATATTAATGGAATTAAAACTAAATGAGAGGTATGTATATTTTAATTACAAAATTATATTAATCATTTATATATATCATTCATTATATATATCTATTATATACATGTACTTTTAATAGTACATTACATTTGGGGATAAGAAATGAAATGCACCGTTCATGGAGACGGTAAGCCGTACGTACGCATGAACGCTACTTTCATTTCTATCTCATACTTTAATGGAAAGAAATAATAATGATATAGAGGTATATTATAATTCTAGTATAAAATCATATATAATAACTTTAAATCCATCCTTTACACGTCCCACATATGGCATTAACGAATCACATTACTTTGAGGGGGCGGTAGTCCGCACTTCCTTAAATGAAGATATCGTGTTTACCCATAATGGAAACCATAAATGTATGACCAAAATGAAAAATACAGAAGCTTAAAGAAAACATAAACATATTATATATCATATATAAATATAGTGACATCTTAATGGCCACCTTTGATGGTGTTAAAGGAATGTTGAACAATCATCGTTTCGGGAGGCATAAATTCACCATCCACGGAAACAGTATGTTATTTAACCATTAGATGAAGGTGTGTGTAAGTGTAGCTCGAATACTTCTTATAAAAACATCCTAGTATATTGAAGATACTGGAGTTGTTACAAAAGAAATAAATAAAAAGAGTTTAGGGGGTTGGAGAAGCCAAAATAATACAAAAGGACTCAAGTGAAGACATTACCTCAAAATCGGGTAACTCCCTTTGGTTTGAGCTCAAAGGCTTCCTTTGTAAGACTTATGCCAAAAGTGAGGCTTCAAGGAGTAAGATAAGGAAGTGGAGAGACAAAATGGGCAGGGTTTTGCCGAGCCAAAGGATTTGGGAGTGTGGGTAAGGTGGTAGAGGTGGGGGCCTTTTATAAGAGGAGAGGAGGGACACTTTTGGAAAGTAAAGAAATATTACTTTATTTGAAAATGTGTTTCGGTTTTA
Organism: Viscum album; assembly: GCA_963277665.1. Lineage (NCBI taxonomy): Eukaryota > Viridiplantae > Streptophyta > Magnoliopsida > Santalales > Viscaceae > Viscum > Viscum album. Next base: position 984,114,386 of record OY728126.1, read on the forward strand.
AAAGGTCCCACATTGATATAATTCGTGGATAAGGTGATAAGGGTTCGAAATACACCCATCCAATAAGTTTTGGACATGTTTAGGTCATGGAGTTTACATTATCTTTCCATTTTATTTAAATCGTCAAATAATGATGTCATCGCTGCATCTTTATTATGTCATAAATAATTTAATTTATTTAATGTCTAAAAATTATAAAAAAAATACTATGATGTAGGAAATATTTTTATATTTCCAATGACTATTAATAATCAAAAATCCGACTTGTATAATTACATTTAAAAATTGTTTTAGTAAAACATATAATGTTTGTGCCATTTTTTTACATTAACATTAAATAAAAGGTATTTATGTCATTTTCCAACCAAAGTGGCTCCATGGGGTCCCCAAGTTGACCCATGGCTTGTCTTGGGCGGACATGACACATCAAATGAGGGTAGGACATGTGTCTAGGTCATCTTATATTATTAAAACATTATTTTTACCTTAAACTACACTAATTACCACTAATCGCGATTAAAAACTTAATAAGTTACTATTCACCAAAAAATTATTTTAATCTCATTGAACCACATTTTACTTCTTAGTGACAACCATGTATGTCGGATTTTTTAAATTCAATACACAAAGGTGGCAAAATTTCATTTAAATGGAAAATCAGTTTTTATAAGTACCACTTAGTGATTTCACTATTCATCAAAAATTGAAGTTTTTCAGAAAAATTCCAAAAATTCACCCTAAGCTATATTTGATATTCCGAATTCAAAAATGAAGTCCATTTTACAAAATTCAAAACATATAAGTCAAATTAATTAATTTAATAATTTATTCCCGCTGTCATGACAAATAGCGTGTTTTTGTGAAACAATAAGTATCAAATGATTGACACTAGTTTAAGTCCGATTTCAAAGTGAAATTAATTCCAACGACCACTATTGGATTTAATGGTAAAAATATTTTCTAATTTCACTCTAAAACCAATTAAAATAATAATCTAATCATATAAATAAATTAGATCAAAAAGAGGTTTTGAATTAAAATACAACATTTACAATATTCATTAAAAAAATGAACTTTATCGGAAAGATACCACAAATTTACAAAAAGTAAATTTTGATGTCCCGATTCTAAAGAAGAGTTATATTTGGTTCAATAGAATTTATAAGATTTATCAAAACTATATTTAATGACGGTTCGCCGTCAAAAGGTGATAAGTGAACCCTTAGTGAAAATTAGTGTATAAATGCCTAAAATTGAATTCTTTCCGTATTTTAAGTCTTTATCTTTTATTGGGTAAATATAAAAACATTTAAAAACATATATAATCATATTTTAGTTATTTATATCCATTCCCTCCAGTACAATGTCTACATGTTAACTACCATTTAAAATAATATTATTATATTACTAGTGTGCAACGTAAGATTTCAATGAACCTCATCGTTGCGTATCGAGTATGCTATCGAATGTAGAAACCCCTTTTAATTAAAATTAATATTTAATTTGTAAATATTAATTAATAGGAAAATTCTTTATTCTTTATTTACCTGGAATGTTACATCCTTCCCCCCTTTTGGGAATTTCATCCTCACAATTTTATTCACTTATCAAAATAAGTGGGGGTATTTATCCCTCATAGCATTTTCAGATTCCCACGCTGCCTCTTCAATCACATGGTTTTTCCACAAAACCTTTACCTGATGAATCACCTTATTCCGTAACACCTACTCCCTGTGGTCAAGAATCTGTACTGGTTGTTCTTCATAAGATAGGTTCTCTTCCAACTGAACTACCTCTGGACTCAAAACATGAGATGAATCTGGCATATACTTCCTCAACATTGAAACATGAGAAACATTGTGTACCTGAGATAAACTCGGAGGTAAAGCCACTCGGTAAGCAACTGATCCAACTTTCTCCAGAATTTCATATGGTCCAGTGAACCTTGGACTCAGCTTTCCTTTCTTACCAAATCTCATCACACTTTTCCATGGAGAAACCTTGAGAAAAACATGATCACCTACCTCGAAAGATAGATCCTTCCTCCAGTTATCCGCATAACTCTTCTACCTGCTCTGAGCTATTCTCATGTGTTTCTAAATCAACTGAACCTTTTCTGCCATCTCTTCTACCAATTCTGGTCCCATCAACTTCCTTTCACCCACTTCATCCCAGAAAGCTGGAGTTCGACACCGCTTCCCATATAATGCCTGAAATGGTGCCATCTGTATACTAGAATGAAAACTGTTATTATATGAAAATTCAACCAAAGAAAGATGTTGGTCCCAAATTCCCCGATAATCCATCGAACAAGCTCGTAGCATATCATCCAATGTCTGAATTGTTCGTTCTGACTACCCATCTGATTGAGGATGAAAAGCTGTACTAAAATTTAATTCAGTACCCAACAACTTCTGAAGGCCTTTCCAAAAGTTAGAAGTGAACCTGGGATCACGGTCAGATACAATGGAGAGAGGAAATCCATGTAACCTAACTATCTCTTTAAGATACAAACGGGAAAGTTTATCTAGAGAGAAAGTATCTCGTATAGCAAGGAAATGAGCAGATTTGGTCAAGCGATCAACAATAAACCAGATTGCATTATTACCTCGAGATGTCCTCGGTAATCCCACAACAATGTCCATGGATATGTTTTCCCATTTCCACTCTGGAACTGGTAAAGGCTGAAGCATCCCTTTAGGTAACTGCTGCTCTGCTTTAACCTGCTGACAAGTCAAACACTTCATAGTAAAATCAGCAATATCTCTTTTCATTCCATCCCACCAGTAATACTCTCGCAGATCTCTGTACATCTTAGTACTGCCATGATGAACTGAAAACGGAGAACTATGAGCCTCACATAACAAATCATTCTTCAACTGTGAATCACATGACACACATAATCTCTTCCCAAACCCCAAAACACAATCATTATCAATGTTGAATTCATGAAACTTACCTTTCTGAACCAGCTCTACCTTTTTCTGCAACTCACTATCTTGCTTCTGTGATTGCTTGATTCTATCTGATAGAGAATATTTCACTGATACCTGAAACAAAACAGAAGGACTTCCTGCACCAACAACTTCTATGCCAAAGTTGATTAAATCAAAAAACAAAGGATCTCGTTCCAAACGTAGCATGGTTAATGAAGCATTACTTTTTCGACTCAAAGCATCGTCCACTTTATTCGCTTTTCCTGGACGGTAGTGGATTGTAAAATCATAATCCTTGATTAATTCCAGCCATCTCCTCTGTCTCATGTTCAATTATTTCTGAGTGAATATATACTTTAAACTTTTGTGATCAGTATATATTTCACACTTTACTCCATACAAATGATGCCTCCAAATTTTTAAAGCAAAGACAACAACAGCTAATTACAAATCATGTGTAGGGTAATTTACCTCATGAGTTTTCAACGGACGTGAAGAATAAGCAATTACCTGATCATTCTGCATTAGGACACAACCAAGTCCCTTCAACGAAGCATCACTGTATATAATAAACTCACCATTCCTGGAAGGAAGTGCCAAAACTGGAGCATTCACCAATCTTCTTTTCAACTCCGGAAAACAATCATCACATTCTTTTGTCCAGATAAGCTTAACACCCTTACGAGTTAGCTTAGTCATTGGACTAGATAACTGTGAAAAATTTTCAACAAACCTTTGGTAGTAACCTACCAACCCAAGAAAACTACGGATCTCGGTTACATTTGTGGGTCTCAGCCATTCTTAAACAACTTTTGTTTTAGTAGGATCAACAGTTATGCCATATTTTGAAATAATGTGACCCAGGAAAGAAATTTTTTGTAACCAAAACTCACACTTTCTGAATTTTCCATATAGTTTCTTTTCTTTTAAGGTTTGCAAGATAACCCTTAAATGACTTTCATGCTCCTCTTTACTTTTAGAAAACACCAAAATATCATAAATGAAAACAACCACAAACTTATCCAAGAACTCATGGAAAATTCTATTCATAAGGTCCATGAATATAGCAGGTGCATTGGTTAACCCAAAAGGCATAAATACAAATTCATAATGGCCATATCTAGTACGGAACGCAGTCTTCGGAACATCTGCTTATTTTACTTTCAACTGATGGTACCCCGACCTCAAGTCAATCTTCGAAAAATACTGAGCTCCCTAGAGATGATCAAACAAATCATCGATATGAGGCAAAGGATACTTGTTCTTAATAGTAATATTATTCAAGGATCTATATTCAATGCAAAGTCTCATTGATCCATCTTTCTTTTTAACAAACAAGATAGGAGCACCCCATGGTGATGTGCTAGGTCGAATGAAACCTTTATCTAATAACTCCTGCAATTGTTTATTTAACTCTAAAAGTTCAACTTGAGCCATTCGATAAGGGGGTTTTGAAATTGGCTTAGAATCAGGAACTAAGTCAACAGTAAATTCAACTTCCCGATCATGAATAATACCAGGAAACTCATCAGAAAAAACATCAAGATACTCATTTACCACTAGAACATCATTAATCTGAATAGTTCCTTTATTTTCAACAATATGTGCAAGGTAACATTCATTTCCATCTTTTACTAGTTTCTCAACTTCCTGATACGTTATCAAAATCAAGGGTTCATTCTTGTACACAAACTTAAAATCTTTCTGAAAAGAAACCATTTTAGCTCTGAAGTCAATCTTAGCATGATAAACAGAAAACCAATCCATTCCCAAAATAACATCAAACTCTACTAGAGGCAAAACAATAAGGTTTGCTGGTAGATTCTTTCCATACACAAGGATATGAAGGTTATTATAATTCCTTTTTGCCTCAACGTTCCCTCCGGGTGTTTTTACCATAAGTTCAGGGTTCATATCTTGAGATGGAATTTCCGATTTACTAGAAAACTTCTCAGAAATGAAAGAGTGTGTAGACCCTGAATCAAACAACACATTGGCATAATCTGAACAAACAAACAGTGTACCTGATACCACTTCATTCGATGGCCCAACATCTGCTGAAGTTGTTGCAAAGGATTTCACCACCCATTTCTACTTGTAGTCTGGATGCATTCCCCCAGTTGAGTTCTTCGTTGGACACTCATTTTCATAATGACCTATTTCATTACACTTAAAACATCTTACCGTTGGCTTTTCATTTCCTGCTTTATCATCTTCCTTACAGTTACGAGAAATATGACCAGACTTACCACACCGAAAGCACTTACCAGACTTGGATAAACATTCTCCAGGATGCATTTTACCACACTTCTCACAGGATGGATATTTGGTTTTCTTACCTCCTTGCTTCTTTGATGAATTATTCCCCTTTACCTGCCAACTAGACCTCTTATTCTGTTGTTTTTCATAGAACACCTGATCATCGGCAAACTCCATTTCCACCTTCTCCGCACATCGAACAAGTTTTTCATAACTTTTGAACTCACAAGAAGCTAAAGCCCTTCGATACGTTGGCTTTAACCCTGAGTAAAAATGGTTTATTTTACTATCAAGATCTTGTATGAAGTTCAGAGCATACCTTGCCAATCGAGTGAACTTTGCTTCATAAGCAGCCACTGAATCATCATCCGACCTCAATTCTAGGAACTGTTTTTCCATCCTAAGACGAACCACCTTAGGAAAATATTTCTCAAGAAACATACCTTTAAATTATTCCCAGTGAAGATCCTCAATCTCATCACTATCCCTGATATTTTTCACCATCGACCACCACTGATCAACTTCACCTTCAAAATGGTAAACAGCAAGACTAACCTTTTGATGTTCTGAACACCCCATGACATCAAAAATCTTCTCCAGTGCTTTAATCCACCCTTCAGCTTGCACAGGGTCAGATGATCTTATGAATGATGGGGGATGTTGCCTCATGAAGTGTTCCACCACTGAAATGTTCCTCTGTGGTTGATCTGGCTGATCTCGTGCATGGATAACACCACCATTTATAGCCTAAGTCAACTGTGCCATCACTACAACAAACTGTTCAGTTCCGATTCCGACCATCTCAGGTTGCTTATTTGAAAGGTTGTCTTCTTCCTGATGTCGTCCCAACATAGCTTCTTTGTTTCCTCCGCGGAAAACCATTCTGAACACAGAAATATCTTAGGTGAAGCAACATGGTAATCTGTAAATGCTATATCATTCAATCATATCATAAATTAACTTATAATTTAACAATTTTCTAACTCCTAAAGTTGTCTAAACCGACCTTTGATACCAACTATAAGGCCCCGGCCTTAAACCTTACTTAATATTGAATTAAATGAATAATTCAAATTGAGGATCTTTTCAGGTTTAGAGTTTTAGAGAATTAGAACATAACTATTACATCTCAAAAGATTACAAAGTAGACACTTCTACTAAGTTGCCAATAAAAAAACTCTTAAAAAGAAACATGTCTAGTTCCATGTCTTATATAGCATGACATTCCCTTGATCCCATCCTTGACCTTTTTCCACTTTATGTCCTGTGAAAAACATTTTTGAAAAAAAACTTGGGGTGAGCATAAAAAGCCCAGTAAGGGATACACAAAGAATGAAAACTGTTACTTTTTCAAACATCAAGTAAACCATGTATACTCTAACAAAGTAATACCTTCACCATCATGAAGTAGTAAAAACTCTTCACTGAATAAAGTATCATTACTTACCTTTTTGTAACCAAAGGATTACCATAAAACCCATATAAAGAACACATAGCATATATAAAGGTAACTTCGGACATAAACATACTTAAGTGGAATAACCATACGGTCGACTTCCACACATATCACTTAATGGAATAGCCATACGGCCAATTTCCATACATACTTAATGGAATATCCATATGGCCGTCTTCCATACCCAATGCATTGGAGATTATAACGTAACCACCCATCCTGGTATTCACGGCACCACCCGTCATATGGTTTATCACGTAACCACCCGTCAAATGTCCAAGTACCAAAATAAAATCATAAAACATAAAACCAATATAAAGTAATGATAACATTTCCACATTTCAATCACAATATATCATAATAGAATCCTTTATCAAAACCATTTTCAATATCAAAATACATAAAAGAGTATATGGTATTTATTTTATTTTAAAAACATTACGTCTTGTTGGGGAATCCAAAGAGAAAATAATACTCGCGGCGGCGGAAAAGGTCGTTGTCACCGCGTACATTAAAAAAAAACATTCCTTTTTGTCATTTAGTAAAATGATTCGTAGAAAAATATTCCTTTTGTATAAAAGTATAAGTCAAAGGGGTTTATACACCGTATAAAATAATGTTGTGTATAAAACGAAATATGCCTCAATGAAAGGAGATTGAGACGAAGTCCCTTACCTTGGGTCCGACTTGACTCGATCGTTCTTTAAAGTCCTGAATAATAAACTTGAGTTAATTTCTACTTGATTAAGAACCTTTTTAAAGTTCATTATTCCTTTTATATCACTTATTTCCATGTTATAAACATTATTTAATCATTTACGTTAATATTTTTTGTTTTGTCGATATTTGGTTCTTAAGTCGAAAGTGGACTTCTTACAATTACATGTTGTTCGTGTGGTCAAAGGTTCTTTATATCCAAAATGACATTCCTGATTTGGATATAATATATATCATATATATCCAGCATATACATGTATTTATAATATTCCATAATCATTTAGAGGTAAGAAATGAAATGAACCGTTCATGGAGACGGTAAGCCGTACGTACGCATGAACGCTACTTTCATTTCTTTGTCATATTAATGGAATTAAAACTAAATGAGAGTTATGTATATTTTAATTCCAGAATTATATTCATCATTTAGATATATCATTCATTATATATATCCATTATATACATGTACTTTTAATAGTACATTACATTTGGGGATAAGAAATGAAATGCACCGTTCATGGAGACGGTAAGCCGTACGTACGCATGAATGCTAATTTCATTTCTATATCATACTTTAATGGAAAGAAATAATAATTATATAGAGGTATATTATAATTCCAGTATAAAATCATATATAATAACTTTAAATCCATCCTTTACACATCCCACATATGGCATTAACGAATCACATCACTTTGAGGGTGCGGTAGTCCACACTTCCTTAAATGAAGATATCGTGTTTACCCATAATGGAAACCATAAAGGTATACCCAAAATGAAAAATATAGAAGCTTAAAGAAAAAATAAACATATTATATATCATATATAAATATAGTGACATCTTAATGTCCACCTTTGAAGGTGTTAAAGGAATGTTGAACAATCATCGTTTCGGGAGGCATAAATTCACCATCCACGGAAACAGTATGTTCTTTAACCATTATATGAAGGTGTGTGTAAGTGTAGCTCTAATACTTATTATAACAACATCCTATTATATTAAAGATACTGTATTTGTTACAAAAGAAATAAATAAAAATAGTTTAGGGGGTTGGAGAAGCCAAAATAATACAAAAGGACTCAAGTGAAGACATTACCTCAAAATCGGGTAACTCCCTTTGGTTTGAGCTCAAAGGCTTCCTTGGGAAGACTTCTGCCCAATGTGAGGATTCAAGGAGTAAGAGAAGGAAGTGTAGAGATAAAATGGGAAGGGTTTGGCCGAGCCAAAGGCTTTGGGAGTGTGGGTAAGGCGGTAGAGGTGGGGGCCTTTTATAAGAGGAGAGGAGGGGCACTTTTGGAAAGTAAAAAAATATTACTTTATTTGAAAATGTGTTTCGGTTTTAAAAGGTCCCAAATTGATATAATTTGTGGATGCGGTGATAAGGGTTCTAAATCCACCCATCCAATAAGTTTTGGACATGTGTAGTTCATATATTTTACATTATCTTTCCATTTTATTAAAATTGTCAAATAATGATGTCATCGCTGCATCTTTATTATGTCATAAATACATTAATATATTTAATGTCTAAAAATTATAAAAAAATTACTATGATGTAGGAAATCCTTTTAGATTTCCAATTACTATTTATAATCAAAAATCGGACTTGTATAACCCCATTTAAAAATTGTTTTAGTAAAACATATCATGTTTGTGCCATTTTTTTACATTAACATTAAATAAAAGGTATTTATGTCATTTTCCAACCAAAGTGGCTCCATGGGGTCCCCAAGTTGACCCATGGATTGTCTTGGTCGGCCATGACACATCCAATGAGGGTAGGACATGTGTCTAGGTCATCACATATTATTAAAACATTATTTTTACCTTAAACTACACTAATTACCACTAATCGCGATTAAAAGCTTAATAAGTTACTATTCACCAAAAAATTATTTTAATCTCATTGAACCAAATTTTACTTCTTAGTGACAACCATGTATGTCAGATTTTTGAAATTCAATACACAAAGGTGGAAAAATTTCATTTAAATGGAAAATCAGTTTTTATAAGTACCACTTAGTGGTTTCACTATTCATCAAAAATTGAAGTTTTTTAGAAAAATTCCAAAAATTCACCCTAAGATATATTTGATATTCCGAATTCAAAAATGAAGTCCATTTTACAAAATTCAAAACATATAAGTCAAATTAATTAATTTAATAATTAATTTCCGCTGTCATGACAAATAGCGTGTTTTTGTGAAGCAAGAAGTATCAAATGATTGACATTAGTTTAAGTCTGATTTAAAAGTGAAATTAATTCCAACGAACACTATTGGATTTAATGGTAAAAATATTTTCTAATTTCACTATAAAACCAATTCAAATAATAATCTAATCATATAAATAAATTAGATCAAAAATAGGTTTTGAATTAAAATACAACATTTACAATATTCATTAAAAAAATGAACTTTATCGGAAAGATACCAAAAATTTACACAAAGTAAATTTTGATGTCCCTATTATAAAGAAGAGTTATATTTGGTTCAATAGAATTTATAAGATTGATCAAAACTATATTTAATGACGGTTCGCCGTCAAAAGGTGATAAGTGAACCCTTAGTGAAAATTAGGGTATAAATGCCTAAAATTGAATTCTTTCCGTATTTTAAGCCTTTATCTTTTATTTGGTAAATATAAAAACATTTAAAAACATGTATAATCATATTTTAGTTATTTATATCCATTTCCGCCAGTACAATGTCTACATGTTAACTACCATTTAAAATAATATTATTATATTACTAGTGTGCAACGTAAGATTTCAATGAAACTCATCGTTGCGTATCGAGTACGCTATCGAATGTAGAAACCCATTTTAATTAAAATTAATATTTAATTCGTAAATATTAATTAATATGAAAATTCTTTATTCTTTATTTACTTTGGATGTTACACCCACTTAAATAAATCACATCCTCACAATGTAATATTGATCTCAATAATCATGGGTTTTACATTTGAATATATTTTCATATTGACCCAAATCAAGAAAAAGATTAAAAACATATCCTCTTGATATGAGATAAAGTTATGTCTAATGTATTTTTAGAATTATGTGTACTTGATTTAAAGAAAGGATAACATTATGGGAAATTGAATATATATATTTATGAAAGAAATGGGTAAACATTTATAGAAAAGAATATAAATAATTGATCCTAAGGAATTTAATTATTAATAGAAAGTTAAAGACCTCAAAATCATAAATATTTGATGATTTATTTGGTCATTGGTTCCTCTGATATGATGGTAATAGGATTATATTTTTGATTCAATATTAATTTCTAGGAGTTTAGAAAATCTTTTTTTCATCTAGTCTTAGAACATATGAAAATATACATAATTTCCATGTTTAATTTCAACCACTAATAAATTTCCACTAAAATATATTTTTCTCTCCTATTAAGGAGTGTTAAATATTATTGGTCTATTTATGAATAACTAAAATTGACTTATAAAGGATCACATAATACCTAAAATAATAAAAAGTTTTCCTGAACTTACTAAAAACACATTGGTTTTCACAATTTATCCAACATAATGAATTAATATTTAATAACTCTATAGTAACTCCCAATGTTCAAATTAATACACTCCATAAGTTTATATACATAAAAATCTATAATATAAAAATCTATTAATGTAATACAATTCATCCCAAATAATTATTTTCTTTAAACCAAAAATGTTACATGTTCTTCAACCTAATAAAAAATATTTAGAAATATCATTAGTCACCTCAAAATTCAATTAGTTAAAACCAAAAAATGGGTTTATATGAAATTAATCATATTATGAACATTAAAATCACACTCCCCTGATTATAACCATATTTATTTTTTAAATATAAAATGATGATATATATGAATTCAAAATTAACCCAATTATTTGATGCTTCATGATTCATTTAACCAAAATACCATTTGTAAAAATAATTCTATAATAGAATTATTGATTCCCAATACCAAAATAATTCAAGCATTTTTTAGTAATGATTATTATAACATATGTCCTTCCTATCTATAGGATTTAATCCTTTGAGTATGGAATTGACTTGAGTAATTCCCATTTCCACCACAAATAATTCATTAAAATACTCATTAATTCATTTCACTCTAAAATTCACATCCACATAGAAAACATCTTGTACTATATTTGAGATATTACTATTGGTTATTTTTCTAAATGTCTTGAAATTTTTTAAGATTAATCATCTTTCCTCTATGTAAATTACCACACAAAAATTCATAAGTGTCTAGATTCCTTTTATTTTACTTATTAGGAATCTCTTCGAAGTTAAAATTTTTAATCATATATAATGATATTTTATTATGAATAATATAATTATAATTATCTATAGTTATAATAAAATTTGATATCTCATAATAAATGAATTTCTTGTCACCTTGTTTGTTGGAATTGTTTCTCATATTTAAGTATATTGACGAAAAATATTAAAATAAATTAATAATAATGAGTTAACAAACTAAAGGGAAACTAATAAAACATGAAGAAATAATATATAAATGATAAGTATATCATGATATATGGGTCTCCATGTTTTAATTTGGGTTATCCATCATATCATTTCCAATTTTTTTATAAAACTAATAATTCATTAAATTCCATCATAATGGGTTGTAATGAGTCTATGAATTTCCAAAACATATCTATTGGGATTTTCTAACCAGGTGCCTAGTAAGTCCCATTTTCATGTACTTAGTAACATTTAAGTCAAACCCAAAAGCCCATATTCTAAATTTTTACCCCTAGACACATTTGTTCTAAAACCACTTTTACTTATTATATCTAGATAGTGATGTAATTTCTCAGAACCCAACCCCTCTATACTTCATTAAGATTCTAGGATATTTTTCTATACATTATCTTATTTGTAGTCTTATCTATAATGTTATCACTAATTTTTTCTCTTACTCTATCCAAAGGTTAAATTAACCCTTCATATGATACAAAATATAGTGAAACAACCCATTTAAATATATTATTACATGATTTATAAAGAAAATATCTTTGAATAAAAAATCAAGGTTCATGAGGCCTACTTTATTTAGAAGAATAATTTAATAATACATGATTGTGAGTAAAAAATTATTTTATTTTATATATTGAATTCCAAAATATTTTTTTTGTAAATTTTTTTAAATAATAACCTAGGGGAATACATGGAAAAGGGAGTGGGATAAAAATCCCTATATGTGAATAAACATGAAAAGTAAAAAAAACTTGTGAGTCAAAAGTATAACATGATTTCACAACTACAAGGATCATGTGTAATCACATGGGATCATAAATTTAAGAACATGGAATCAAAAGATAATGCAATCATTAGAAATGTGCTAAAATAATTAAACATGACGTTACAATAAGTTAAGCCTAAATGAAAAGATAACATTAGATGGTGGAATGGGTCCCACAATGGCTTAGGTACACCCTCTAGTAATATATATGTCATCTCAAGACAATAAAATATTACCCAATACATCAGAGGGATATATAATTTTAGGCCAACCCGTCACATTAATTTTATATACATTGTTTTTTATTCTATATAAGGATATCATTAATAAAGAATAATCACAATAATTACCCATGATAAGACATGGGATTCCAAATATTTTCTCATAAAATAATAAAAGTTATTTCATCAAAAAAATACAATAATTATCATAAGTAATGTATTAACATGTAGATTAATTGGATAATGTTCTGGGTATACATCCAAGTGTCATATATACATAATATAGAATCTATCTATAACATTAAACTTTGTAATGATTTATGAAAATGTCTTTAAAATCATACAAGTAATATTTAATGAGAAAAAAAATACAATTTTCTCATTTAAATTACTTTATAAAAATATAAAATTTACAAAAATATTATAGAACAAAATTTTATTTAAAAACAACAATGAAATATTTTAAACAAGTCTTCAATTAGTTGAATGGTTATAGTGTATGGTAATTCTATAAATTCTATACAAGGTAAATAAAATTTCTTTCACACTATTCAAGAAAGGTTAAAAAATACCTCATTTGGAAAATAAAAATATGGTTCCTTTTAAACAAATTTTTAAAATGTAAAAATCACATATAATAAATTAAGAATCATTTAATATATTTAAAAAAAATTGAAACCAATCTAATTAAATCATTAACATGAAAATGAATGATATTTTAATCAAAGAGAGAAATAAAGAAAAATTTCATTAAAATAATTACTCAAAATATTTACTACTAAAGAAAGGGATACTATTATATTACCTTATATTTTATTTAATAACCAAAATAAAATAACATTAATGGGTTTTATTATACAGTGATGAAATAATTTCCATTAATGGTTAATTCAAGCATAGTCAATCTTGACTAAAATGATAATAATGTATAAAACCTTATCGCCATGGTAACCATTTAATCATAAACTTAATGAATGGATAAAGTTAATTTTAGCATAAAATATCATTATTTTTGAATTATTAATGATTTAATATATATAAAATAATTATACACACCACATAAAATAATTTAGGTGCATAAAAGAACATGTGCCTCAAAGAATGATGTCATGAAACAAAACCCTTACAAAGAACATATCATTAGCATGGGGGTTAATTGATAAATGGATTATGTATATAGAATTTAAATGAATATAATGTAAGTTTATATAAATCATAAAATAATAACTTTTTATGATACACATAATAATAATATAATATAATCAAATAAGTATAAGTTTGACCAAATGAAAAGAAACTTAGATAAGAAACCCATAACCTCACAGTTCCCTTTAAGTGGGAAATATTTATACCCCTTTATAGTCTCATAAAACTTGTTATTAATCTATAAAATAACTATTGTTAATATTATTATATCAAATTTGATTGGATTTATAATAATTTATCACCATTCATTAACAATCATTCTCTATCACCATTGTTTCGGGTTTTCATTCCATTATTTTCTCATACAAGTTATATAATGAATGTTCTAAATATAAAATATATGATATAGTTCCCTCATATCAAGAAAGATAATAAGGTAATTGATATAATTTTTAATTATATACATATTTTTAATAATTAAATATTTTTTTATCGTGGATATTAAATTCAAACACTTCATGGAGATCGTAGGTCGTAAGTTTTCATGAGAGATGTTATAATTTCCTTTATTAGTTAAAGGGTAAGGAAGTAGATTGTATTATAATTTTATATTATAAATATAATGTAATATATGTAACATATATACCTTAAATTTACTCTTTATTACCTTCCATGTAAAGCAATAGAAAAAAATTAATTATATTTTTTAGTGAGGCGACAGTCCACCGTACAAACGAGCGATGTTATCGAATTCCCTATGGAATAGAGACTAAGAAGGTATATTTGATATTACAATTATATAAGTATAATTATATAATTAATATCATTATATATATATATATATATATATTTAATTCATAATTATATTCTTCTGTGATAAGCGATGATGTAAAAATAATTACATCGATTTGTGAGGAAGTAGTCCGCCATTCATACAATAAATTTTTTCATTTACCATTTGAGGGAGGAGGAGTGGGTTTTATTTAATTAATTTTACATAAAAATATTTGAGAATATTTGATATACTATGTATATTGTATCATAAGTTTTTAATATTATTTTATTGGTTTGTAAGATGAAAGAAAACAAAATTCTTTGTAAAGGGTATTACCTATTCTTCAGACAAATTATTTATGTTGTCACTAAAATAAATTCATGGTTGGACTTATATTCAAATATTATTCTAGGATGAGTTTAAGGAATTAAGTAAGTTTTTTTTTCTGGTATTTTCTAAAGTAATTGGATATGGAAATATGGTGAGGAGATGATATTTGGTGGCCTTTTATATATGGGGGAGATGTGACGTATGGAATTTTTAAAACGAATGAATTACACCAAAATATTTATCATTATAGAATGATATAAAACAGATTATTTTATAATCATAGAAGATATAATTTTTAAATATTCCCATAAAATAGTATTCATACATTCTATCATTCATTGTTAACCCTTATCCTTTTATTTTAACCCATGGTAAACCCATTATTATGTTTACCACGATAAATGATATTTACTATTTTCAATAGAAATTATTGAATTTTTGTTTTAACTCTTTATTAAATAAAAATTATACTAATTAAAAATATTTATTTTATTTTTAAAAATTCAACATATAGAAGTTGTATAATTTTATTTAAAATTAAACCCCCAGATGTGTTGAAAAAATGGTTTTCCTAGAAATAGATTTTTTAAGAAAAGATAACATCATATTATCTATATAAAACTTAATCATAATTAAATGAATTTGAATTCAAAATTATAGGTATGTAATATATAAATTTAATTTATATAATTCATCATTAGGGGTTAATTTAATTATTTAAAATGATGAAACATTATGCACTTTAAAATTGTTTTGAGAAGAAAAAAATGTGTTTTAAACCCATCAAATAAACATATATGAAAATATTTGGTAGAAAAAATTTAAATTTAATAAAATGTATATAAAATAAATAAATAATAATTATGATTATTTTAAATAATATTTAATTTAAATTAGGAATTATTTTTTTAAAACAATGGCAATTTTATAAAAATAAATATTTTTCACTATTTAATAAATCATTAATACATACAGTTTAAAAAAAGAATTTCAGAATAAATTAATATCAAAATGATGATTCCTAATTTTATTCCACGATATAAAATACATTTTAAAATTTGAATATATAGTTATATTATTTTCCCATTGAAATAAATGAATATAATTTTTTAAGGAAAACTATTTTGTTAAATAAAAATGAATTTCTTAAAAAATTCTTTAGTTAATACAAATAAAGAAATAAATCAATATTGAGTAGGGAAATTATATAGATTTTAAAAATTATTAAATCATATTCATAACATAAAATTTACTGGTTATGTTCTGATGGTCTTATTTAAATAATAATTTTTATATTATATTGTGGTTAGTTAAAACACGATGTTGTATATTTCATAATCTATCAAAAAAATTAATTTATTTTAAAAATATATTATAAATTATAGAGGTTTTACATTCTAATCTATGAATTGTGTTTTGTTTCATATATATTTTCAAACATAATGTGATTCGTTCAACATATTGGGGTGTAATAGCGTTATTCATTATATAAAGCTAAAACTTAATGAATAATGTATGAGAGTATGATCTCTTTAACAAGTGAGAGGAGGGGATCCCTTAAAATTACAAAAAATATTGAAATAATATAATGATATTTTCAGGTTTATATGGTATTAATTTGATATATTTCAAATATAAAATGATTATTTGTTTTTATAATCCTATAATATAATATTTTTTATATGATTACAGGATGTTTGAAACTTTATGTATTAGTTTTAATTGTATATTCACCCTTTTTAAAATTATTGTGATATAAAAAAATTACTCTTTAAAGGTCGTGAATATTAAATTAAAAGGTAAAGGGAGCCATATCTTCAAAATGAATGATATTATAGGCAATTTCCCATTCATCGAGATGAAATAGTATTTCATAAATATTAATTCATTTAAGAAAAAAATTCACATTAGATACCATTAATGTCATTTTAGGGAATAATCATAGTGATTAACATTAAAAAAAGTGTGATTAAAATGAAATTTAAAGAATAAACGTTTAAAACATCACTATTATTCTATAATTATATAAAAATTTCATTTAAGATAATAATTCTTTTGAATTTTATTACTTTTATTATTTATGAAATCATTTAATTAAATGAAAAAACTGTGTCGGTATTACAATACATTTATGATGACTATAAAACAAAAAATAATTTGAAATAAATTTCAATGAAAGAAATAAATGAAAATTTCATATAAAAATTTATAACAGAAAATAACCACTTTTTATTCTTATGATAAATTAATGTAGATATTAAAGCCATGAGATTTCCATTTTTATTGAATATTTTCATAAAATCATATAAATGTCATAATCAATGAAAAATGGAACCAAGATTCAATAATTTAAAAAATATATGAGTATGGAAGAAATCCAGTCCTCCAATAGGACAAATACAACTGTTATTGATTTTTTGAAGCTTTATCCTAATATTTCAATCATGTTTTACACTTAGAAAGTTGGAAAATATTTTCCAAGAATACAATTTATAATAAAAAAAAAATAAAAGTGACCGATTTAAAAAATATCATCCTATTTATTGTAGATATAAAATCAATTTTTCAATATTTAATGTATAGAATTGAAAAAAATTAAATTTAATATATATGTGTAAAATTTAAAGAAAATTATTTTTTAAACAAATTTAATTATATGCATAAAAATTTACCTATATTGAAAATAGGAATATTAGTAATTAAAAATGTATTAATTATTTTATAATAAATATAATTAATTTAAATAAATGTTAATACCAAATCAAAAATATCATGTACCTTTTAATTGAATATATTTATTGAATACAAATGACATTATTTGAAAATTATCATTTCACACTATTCATTCAAAAAATGAGTCATTATTATTAAATACTAAAACACAATCCTAATTTTATTTTTATTTGATGATTTTAATATGATTTTAATTTTATATAATAAATTTTTTAAAATTAGATGAAATTAATTAAAAAATTTATGATGAGATGGAAAAAATTAGGTTTTACAAAAATGATTTTGTTATCATAAAATTACTTCAAAAAAAGAAGGGTTATTATTTCTTATCCATTAATTAACACATTTTGATTATGAATGTTTTTGAGATTATTATTATTTTGAACTAAATTTTCAGTGTCTAAAATTTATGGAATTAATGATATAAATACATTTTTATATTTTCAAATCACTTGATGATGTGTGAGATGTACCCCCACAATTTTTTTATTATCTTCTCAAATGGATAGGGGTAATGATCTATTGATTTTATAAGTGGGTGGGGAATAACTCCTTTCACATATATTAAAAATATAAAGATATAGTTATCACAAGGGGGAATAAAATTATTTATTTAAGATAAAATATATATTATTCTCTTGTACCATTATTGGATATCACTGAGATATGAAATTATCAGAAAAACATTATTTATCTAATAGTGGCGTGTAATGATTATTTTCAATTGAGAAAGTATTTGAATTATTAATTATTTTATGAATTATTAAGTCACTGACCGTAAATCGTGTTGACAAGACAATGATGAGTAGTGTTAACAAAAAAAATACAAATTAAGATATTTAATAGTGCAGTGGAATTTTTAATGTGTTGTATTTATTTTCAATATTGAACAAGAATTAGTTTTAGAGGTTCTAAAAGAAAAAATTAGTTTGATGAGTTTTATAAGGATCTGATTTTTTTTATTTTTCTTATATAAAATATATATATCATAGGTTTTGGTGAATCTGAAAATGTCATGAAAAATATGGGACATCCTAATGTTAATAGTGTTTTTTTAATGTTGGTTAAAAATGGAACGATTTCAAGAAAATTTAATATAATAGGACCTATTAAGGTACATTTTTTAACATTGTATGGTTCAATCGGTCTACACAAAGATGTTTATAATTACAAGTACTCTAAGAAATTAGAAATGGAATAAATTATTTGAGGTTAAATATCTAAAATCAAAAGTTTCATTTAGTCATTATAATGTTGATGATGTAAATTAATTCTAATAAAATGAAAAAGGTTTTAATTTCATTTGGTTTTCATTTGGACATTAGAAGAAACAAAATTCATAATGCTATCATTAAAAACTTTTAAGGATCAATTTGGATCTTTGTAATGTTTCCATAATGTTTGTATGGTAGTTTATATCATATGAAAGGAAAGCTGATCCAAAATAGAAAATTAGAAATTAAATATCAAATATTCATTACATTCATTTAATATTATGAAATTATCACTATAAAAAACATAAGATATGTCATGCCTCTCATTGGGAAGATATGGAATGTCCTAAGGGTTGTTTACATTGTGATGTTTAAATGAGGATTTTCGAATTGTGGAATACAATATATCCATATATTATTAGGAGGTAAACTGTTTTTTTCAATGTGGGTAGTCAACATTACCATAATAAACAAAAAATATTAGTATGTAATAAATCATAATTTATTGTAAATATATGTTGAAACTTTTATGATGAAGATCAAAGAAAAAAGATATTAATAGATTTTATAAATTTCAATATTGAGGAAATTATGAAATAAATGATTCTTAAAATCAAATGGTATGATTATATATTGTTATATAGATCAGAATTAACATAAAAATTATTTTTATGTTATTAAAAATAAATTAAGTAAGTTACTATGTGATACATGCTGAGGGTGATTTACTAGATGAAGTTGGTTATTTGATATTCTTTGAAATGAAAAGATAATATCATCACTTGAACATTATATAATTCATAAATTAATATATTTTTAATTTTTTATTGTGGATCACTGGTAAAAAATACAGATTATTTTATATATCAACTAAAATTATTAGGAAGGAATTACTTGAATTTCATAAGAGCCTGTAATTAAATAATAATGGAATATTTTGTGATGGTGGGAACATTTCCAAATGAAACACATGACGAGGAAACACATGGATTACTATTTTTTACAGTTCTTTTTTTGGGAATCCTAAAAAATGTGAGTTAAATTATATTTTAGAATTCAACTAATTGAAAAAATTCAAAAAATTATCAATTAAGTGGTACAATATTGGTTTGAGAAAAAATAGAAGATAAAATAAATAATGGCCATGATAGATAAATATGAAATAAAATTTTAATTTTAAAGTGAGGTATCCAGATTAATTAAGAAATGACATTAGATTATAATAGTTAAGAATTTTGTGATTGATAATGAAATCATTAAAGTTCCAAATATTGATATAGTTATCAACTGATTTGGGTTTAACTCTAAATTTTAGGGATTAATATTTTTTATATAAGTGATAACACTATGATCAGATTATCATGAAGGATCCATGAGGAAGATCAAAATCTATTTCCAATAAAACCTATATTTTTCTTACGATCTTACTCATATAGTTATGATAATATAGTTATATATAATATGTTGCTACTCTAATGGGATGTAGTATTGTTTTGAAAAAAACTAAGGTATAAGTGGATACCGCCAAAACCATTTTCAATTTGTTGTGGATTATTAGCAAGAATTACATAAGTCAAACAACATAGGAAAAAAGTAGTAGTTTCATAGAAATGGATTAACATTGAAAAAACTATGTGTTTAGTTTCTATATTTATTTTCTCATTTAATCTAGTTAAGGGTTATTTTTATTTTTTATATAAAAACCCAATAGATCATATAGATGATTTTATGAGAGAAATATACTATAAAATATAAGAACCATCAATTCATATCTTATTATTATTAGAGAACCCCTTCCCAAAGTATTTCACCCTGATAAAATTCATCAATAATACATATCTAATAATAATAAATTTATTATAGGTGTATCATTAATGGTTATAAGGAGTTGTAACTAGGATTCCATTTATATATTTGTTTAGAATGTACATGTTAATTATTTTTTGGATTGAGAATCATTCTAATGAAAATATAAATAGGTAGACATCCTAAATACGATGTGAGTGTGTGATCCATTAGAATGATATTATTGTTGGAAAAATCGTTTTAATTATGAAAAAATCTAGATTAATTATATCATTAATTATTTTTATTCTTTATAATATCAATTTATCTTAAAAAAAATAAGAAAAATTTTAGCTATGTGTTGGGCATACCCACCATCAGACTCTACTCACCATTACACAAGAATAATCATTGAGGATGAGCCACCTCTAAGATGAAAATCTGGATATGTATTGGAAAGAGCCCCAATCATCAATGAGTTGCTGTCAAAATGGTTTTTTGTAAATGTATGGGAAATACCAACAATTATATATGGATCATTATTGAACCAACAGATTTGGGTAAGTTTTTAAAACATATACCATTATAGACATGTGGAAACAATGATAAAAATCTTGATCAGTATGATAAAGACCAACTATCAAAGACGAGTCACTTCCAGGATGCGAAATTTACTATAGAAGTGATATACTACTAGAGAAGACCTAATACTGCCAAGAATCACCATTGAACTATGTTATGGTTGGAATGACTCACATCCAACCTAAGTAACCACCATATATGTCTCACCATTCATAAGATTCACCACCACTATTTATTTTTCTAATGAATTAAATATTTATAACTACTTTATTATTTAATTTAATTCTAAGAATTATTTTAAAGTTAATCTAAAGCTATTGTAGAGATGCATGAAATTTTGTGTAAGTCATCCAATATGCGAAGTATAGGATCTATATGTTCCTCCATGCATGATACTAATAATAATTATAAAACACCCTTATGAACTAGGAATTAGTGATACATTGAAAAAAAAATATAGATATAGACACATATAGAAATATATACATGTAAATGTGAATAGAGATGAAACATTCTCATGAACCAAAAGAGATCATTTTTCAAAAGATATTTACATAAAGCATTATATCCTATAATCATACACAGAAGATTAAATTACATTAAACATTCATTTTCATCCCACAAATAGAACAAATGAGTTCATCACTCACTATTTTACTTCCATTTTCAAAAAGAATACTCAAGAATCAATGTGTTTTTACTCTGTATTTTAAACACATACACTGACTAATGTTCTATAACTTGAATATACTCAATATATTCTTTAATCCCATTATAATTTTTGAACCACATGTTATGTATGAGGGCCCTGTGTGGCCTGTGCTTATTTGTATTCACATGGTTGTTATGTAAGAGGTCTCCATGTAGTTTGGACATATTGTTTTTCTATTTTATACCTAATCCATGTTGTGCATCAATTATTATTTTATATAATCTACTTGGAAGCAATTAATTTCCATGTAGAGAGTATTTATTATCTTTATGAAACCAAACCACTTATTTTTATTACATAGTGTGTTTTGTTTTGTTTTGTTTTGTTTTAAATATATTATTTAAATTGAATCTATTTTAAATTTTAAAAAAACACAAAAAATTGATATTTAGTCAAAATTAGTGTATATATATTTATTTTAGGCAAAATGATTACAAAAAATTAAGGAATTTTTTTTATGTTTTTGTAATTGAGATTTAATAAATCTTGGAGAAATATTTTAAAATAATAGAACTTATATGAATATAATATTTTTATTAAATGGGTTATTTTAATTAACCATGGGATTTTATTTAAATTTATCTTGAAAATAAATTTTATAATGTACTAAATTAACCCCCCATGTTGATATACTCACTCCAAAAAATATTTGGTATCATAGGTTTTTCAAAATATTTTCAACTACGATTTTAGTTGTGTTTTTAAGATCTTAATGTTTTGTTATTTATAAATGTAGTTTCTAAAATAGATAACAAACAAGATTTTTTTTAATACTAACAAACCCCTTTTCTATAATTGAAATGTGTATTCTCAGTGGAAAGTAAAAAATGAAAATGCATATTGAAAGAAAAGGTTTTGTGATTTGTTCCGTTATAGAGGATAAATATGAGTTACCTAAGACTTTTATAAAAGACTGTTATGATTACACTAATTATTCTTATAATAACAATTTCAAAGATATGGATGGACTTTACATTTCATTAGGGGATAAAAATTTAATAAGATATCTTCTTGTAATTATTTTATGAAATTTGGGATATATTAGATATTTCTGATGAAGGAAATACTAATGTAAAATATGTTTGATTGAAAAAATATTTAATTAAAATTGATACATTAATGATGAAAAATGATGAGATAATTTATAATATGTTTCTTATGTTCAATGAGATATTGAAAAAATTTAGATCCTTAGGGAATATAATTTCAGAAAAGGATCAAATTATTCAGTTACTGAAATGTCTCCAAGAGAGATAGAGAGGGACATATTTTTCAATAAGGGAAAACTATGAAATCACTAAACTAAAAGTTAACGAATTTATTGGAATGTTGATGAAGAATGATTAAGAGTTATTGGTTAATTTTTAAGAAGATGATGAAGCACATAAGAAATCAGTTGCCTTCAATACTACTGAATCAATGAAAAATGAAAAGGAAAATGTACAAGATAAAAGATCTAGTGATAATGACTCTTTAGTCGATAAGGATAAGGAATTGTACTATTTATTCGGTATATTCTATATATTATACAATAATAATATTTTCTTACAAAAACCAATTTATAAGTGATTGTATGGTAATAGAGGGGATGAAAATAAAAATTATATTTCCTACAATGAGTGTAAGAGGAAAGTTCATGTTAAGTTTGATTATACTAAGTTAATATTTAAAAATAAGTATAAGGATAAGGAAAGAAAACATAGTAATTCTATAAAGGGGACATGGAGTGCCTTTAAGGAAATCTCTAGTTACACAGACATAACTAATGAAGAAAATCCTGATAGATCCAACATTCATTTCTTGAAAATGTTTCTAAGTTACCTATTTTATACCCTACACTTAATTATGATCATTTATAAAATTATCAAAATGATAAAAATATGTTAAAAGATTTAATTTTTGACTAATTAAATATTCTTGAAGATACTTATAATGACCTTAAACAAAAATATAAAATTCAAAAGAATCCATAAGATTTATATGCTAGTATTAAAACTGACCTTGCTATATAAAAATAGAATAATGATGAACTATTGAAATAAAATACAGAATTAAAATTGTAAAATGAGGAACTAAAGAAAAAATAGACAAATTTACAAATGGATGATATATTATAACTTAATTTCTTGATACAATTATTTATCCTGAATATATTATTGGAATAAGATACCAACCATGACGAATAATATTTTTTAAGAGAACCATTATCCCTAAGTATATTTCTTCTTATTTTGATACATGTTTTTATTTAAGAGGAACTAATAATATTTTTATTTTATAAAGACTAAAGTCTACTTATAGTAATCCTATTAAGAAAATATGTCTTCCTAAAGACCCAATAAATAACATATCCAGACATAAGAAAATATTGGTACCAAAATCATTCATGATATAAAAATTATTCTATTAGAAAACTATATGAAGATATCTTATAAAAATATATGATACCTAGATAATGGTTTTAATAGATATATAACAAGACATTACTCAAGATTTAAGAATCTGATAAAGGTTGATGGTGTTCATTTCACCTTGAGTGACAATTCTAATGGAAATATCATTATAAATTTTCGAATCTGTAACACTAACTTAGTTATAATTTTTAAATTACTCTTTTGATGGTTTAATGTTTAGTATTTTTATCATTTAACAATTATGTGATGGATGTTTTCATGTGATGTTTGAAAATAATTCTTATAATGTTTTTAATTCTAACAGTCCATTAGTATTTAATAAATTTATAAATGATAACATGTACCATTTTAATCATGATTCGTCAATTTCAAGAAATGATTTATACTTTAGTTCCTTTCATTGAGAATATTGGAATTTGTATATGAGACTACGCTACTGCAAAATTCAGTCACATAGAAATCATTCCATGAAAGGTTTGTCAGGTATCTTCCCAAAATAGAATTCCCAAATGGGAATTTTTTGCCCCTATAAAAATGGAAACATTAGAAGATATCTTGTATCATATAGAATGAATTCCCAACTCCTAAAACTCTTTATATGGTTCACATGGACTTTTTTTGACCATATAGAGTGTATAGGTTGAATGGGAATAATTATGCCAATATATTGGTAGATGGACTTTATAAGTATAATTGGGTATTGTTTTTTATATCACAAATGTGGATCTTGAAATTATTTTTCCATGTATGAAAATTTTTCATAAAACATTAGTGGAATTATAATTAATACCGTAAGAAGTTACCATGTACTGGAGTCTAAAAATAAATACATTGAATAAAATTTTCCACAAAATGGATACAACCATAACTTATCTACTCCAATGATCCCTCATAAGTATGGAGTTATAGATTGATGAAATATAACACTTGAAGATATAGCTCTGACAATGCTCAATGAATATGAACTATATATCTACTTTTAGACTGATGCGGTGAACACAACCTACTATATAACTAATTGAGTTTTAATTAGAAATATTTTAAAGAAAATCTTTATGAAATTTGGAGGAGTCAAAATTCTATGTTTAATTACATTAAGTTTTTTGGTTGCAATGCATTTATTCTTAATACTAAGGACAATCCAAACATGTTTTCTTCCTAAGGTGATGAAAGAATTTTCTGGGGTTATTCAACATCTAGTAAATCCTATAGAGTTTTTAAAAAAAATTATGAATAATGTGTAAGTGTATCCATGTAATGTTTGACGATAAAAATACACATGAACCTAACACACCATTAGAAAACCTTGTGGATGATTTATCCACTCTGACTATAAATCCAAACCCATCAGATTCTGCTATAAACCATGTTAAAAAATAATCCAGTTCTGAGGAACTTCCAGAACCAGAACCTGAACCAGTAAAGGACCCTAAGGTGACCAATTTTTTTTATAGATATGTTAGGGATATTAAATATCATCCTTTAGATTTTGTTTTTTGAGACAAATACATATATAAAAAAACTGTAGATTCTATAAGAAATGAGGTTGAACATCAATATTTATTACCATAGCTTGAAACTAAGAACATTACTGATGCAATTGATATTGAATTATAGGTAATGTATATGCAAGAATTACATAATCAATTTTAATGACATAATGCTTGGGGTGTTTTTTGATAGAACCCATGACACCTTGAATAAATTCCCTAAATGGGTGTTTAAAATCAAGGTTGATGAATCTATCACAATAGTGAGGAATGAGTCAAGAGTTTTAGAAGGTTATAGTTAGGTAGAGGGTACAAAGTGTGAACAAACCACTTAAAAATTATCCATACATGAATAAATTATAATTCTTCTAGATAATTAATCACATATACATTTAAAACTATATCAAATGGATGTCAAATTGCATTCTTGAATGGGTATAGAGTTGAGGATTTTTTTTGAAGAAGCGCATGGATTTCAGAAATCCTCTTTATCCAAATCATTTTTCCAAATTAACAATAGCATTATATAGTTTAAAAAAATCTCATATATCATGGAATGATTGTAATTACCTAAACCTAGTTATCGAGAGTCAGAGCATTATTACATAACATTGGCATGATCAGAAAAGATCAAGTCTCGAAAGAATGATTAGTTTAGTATCCTTGGAAACACTAGATACATTTATAAGTCTTACATTAAATCATAAAGTGAAAAACTAAAATAACATAGTCTCCATATTCCACACTAATATCCCCTCAGATTATCCCTGCAGGTCAGTCATAAAATACTTCTTCTCATCATGGGAAATATAAAACACAGAAAGGTGTGATCTCAGATGCTCAGTAAGGATAACAATATAGCGGAAACTTTTATAAATAAGAATAAACATTTAAGTCAATGTATAACTAAAACAAAATCCTTTTAAACTTGAACTTCTATATAACATGTCAAAAATAAAATGAAATAATTTCATTTAATTATTCACATGGATATTCTACTAGTCAAATAATCAAATGCAATATCAATAACCACTTTTATAATGATGGAATTCATAATTCCAGACTATCATAACCACATAGTCAAGGCCTTTTACCAATACTATAAATAATATTTTTTCAATGCCTTATTCCAAGACACTATTTTGTCTCATGATACCTACCGATTCATCGAAGAGCTATAGTGGGCTTTACCCGTCACTTACTAAGTCCAATGCATCCCTCATATAGACAGGTTTAAACATAACATAAACATTCGTATTAAAACTATCATATGAAATGTCAATAATTTCTCTATAAACCATGAATGGTATAAAAATAACACATCCACAATCAAACATATCACAAAACCTTCAATACAATATGGATGTTTTGTATCATAATAAATCAACTTCAAATAAGCTTAAAATCCATCAAAGGATGTTGACATAGATGAAATCAAAACTACTTGAGAGAAATATCTCTTTTTTTTGAAATCATTTAAAAGTCACATAATTATAAAAGAAAACATTTACATTGAAAATATTCTTATAAGCTTGTAAGGGAATCTCCGGTGATTTTATAATGACGGAAAATAGCCGCACCCGCCGTATAAGTTAAAAAGACATTCTTACCTTAATTTTGTCGAAAAGGTTAAAAAGGACCTTGTTTGGAAAACAAAAGAAAGATTACTTTCAAACCATTTTATAAAAATTCAAACAAGGGTATAAATGACTTTAACCCATATTCTAGTAAATAGTAATAATGTTTTGGAATACATTTTTAAGAAACATGGATGTGGATGATAAAGAGGTCCTAGTAGATAATTACGTATAAACAACCTCAGATAATGAAGAGATTGTGAAATAAACCCTCACCTTGTACTTTTCCTTGGTTGAGAGTAGGTTAAACTACTGTATAATGGTGAAATAATCTTTATTAAATTACACAATAATCATATACATTAATATTATACCATATATGATCTTCTAATATTGCTTTGTTAATAATATTTTAGTATTATCGTCGTTTCGAGTGTTCACTTACTCGTTTTCTTTTATATGTTTGGTTTCATAAGACGTGTTTGTTATTTATAGGTTGTATATTATTCATATCCATAATGACATCAAGTCTTTAAATATTATTTTTAATCATCAAATGAAAATTAGTCTTGAATGGATACGATGGGGAATGAATCTCATCACGTTCGTAGAGACGGTAATCCGTACGTATGCACGAGCAACAATATCATTCTTTTGATATTAAAATAATATATAATTGGATGATATATCATATATATAGAATCATTATCATGTTATATTTATCATTTACATCAATTACACATCATTAATATACCCATCCAAATAATAATGTATTGAATAACAATTACACCACGATGTGGAGACGGTAAGCCATACGTACGCACGTATGGTGAAATTTCATTAAAAGGATAGTTAGAATAATGAATATGGTTGTACCATATTTATAATAACATCACAGTATATAAAAGATACTGGAGTTATTATTTTATAATGGAAACAACAAATAGAAAGGAAGTGGAAGAAGAAAGGAACTTGAAAGAGGGTGGTGAAATTATTACCTCTTTTTCGGGTTCTTCCTTTTGATTTGATCAAAAGGGATCCTTAATTTGGATTTCTTACTAAAGGAAGGCCTCTAAGATGAATTGAGGTAATTTGAGATGATATTTTGGCAGGGGTTGGCCGAGCCAAAAGGCTTTGAAGGTGTGAATTAGAGAGAAGGGGGAGTTCCCTTTTATAAGAGGGGTGAGGGGCACCTTAGGAAAATCTAGAAATATTATTTTATAATAAAATAATTTTCAGTTTACAATGGCTTAAAAGTGGATTATTTAAAGGATAAGGTAGGTATGGGTCGAAAACCACTCAACCAATAGGTTTTAGACAGGTTTGCGTCACTATATTAACTTTATATTTTAGATTTAACTCTTAGTTAAATAGTTTTACATTTACCATGTATCTTTGTATTTTTATATTATATAGTTAATAAACTTACTATATAATTCAAAGAGAACCCAAAGTGGTTCATTAATGATACACCTATCATTATATAAGTCCTTTGACCAAACTTTATATTTTTAGGAATAGAATATTAATTAATAATATAATATTTGTTTTAAAAACGCTTTTATGTCAGTTTTGACACTATTTAGTATTTTGTTTTTTCTAAATTCATAACAACATTATTACTTTGAAAACAATTCATCTAACCAACCCTAACATGTCATATTAACCTAGAAAATTAGTGGAATTCATAAAAAGTCTCAAATTACATTTATTTGGATATTTATAATATCAATTATTTTAATATTTCATTAATTAGGTAATTACTACATCATCATTGTGTCATAAATAATTTAAATTATTTAACATATAAAAAATATAAATAAAATACCATTATGTGTGAAATATTTTTACCTTTATAATTAATTTTTATAGCTGAATTTATAT
The DNA here is from genome assembly GCA_963277665.1 of Viscum album. Lineage (NCBI taxonomy): Eukaryota > Viridiplantae > Streptophyta > Magnoliopsida > Santalales > Viscaceae > Viscum > Viscum album. The sequence goes on from OY728126.1 coordinate 984,143,884, forward strand.
TATGTATAACCCTATATTAAAATTTTTTAGTTATTAAACTTTGATCTTAACTCTTTTAACTCTTCTTTAAATAAAATAATAATACGTGTCCTAATCTAATCCAAGTGGACCTAAAGGATCATATTTTATTCCTAAGGTTTTTTTTGGTCGAATTATACTTATCCAATAGAATTAGGACATGTGTTAGGGTAATAATAAAATCATTTCTACCCTTATTTACCATATTTACTTTTAACCGTGGTAAATAAAAGCAAAAAGTTACTATTCACCAAAAAATATTTTTATCTTATTGAACCACATTTTACACCCTGATATTAACCGTGTCTCTTGTATTTTTTAAATTCCATTCACAAAAGTGATAAAATTATGTTTTATATGAATTTGCAACTTCTCCTAGGAGTTGGGTAAAAGACGGTGAAAAGTTCAATAAAAATTTTATATATCTAAATTGTTTATAAACTAACTCCAATGAATTACATTGAACTTATATAGGTATTATGTATCTATTTTGACCTAAAATAAATTTAAATAAAATAAATAATTAATTAAATAAAATTTTGGTTTTAAACTATAACTCACTGTTTTTCATTATTCATTAAAAATTGAAAGTTTTTTGAAAAATACCAAAAATTCACCCTAATCTAATTTCGATATTCCAAATCCAAAAATGAAGTCCATTTAGAAAGATAAAATTTATAAAATTTCAAAAAGTGGGTATTAATATTCATAATGGCTAGTTTGATTGGTTGTGGTGTTTGTTAGAACTCGAAGTTGCGTACAACACACGCTACTGCATTATTCAACATATTATTCAAAGAGAAGCGTACCGTGGAAGATTGGGGTGTTAAATTCTCCCCTACTTCAAATAATTTCATCCTTGAAATTTATAGAATATAAATGCGTAAAAAGAATCATGTGGTTCTTCATCATAAGTTCCTCGGGTTCCCACGTTGCCTCTTCCATCTTATGGTTTCTCCATATAACTTTTACTAGATGAGTCATCCAGTTTATCAGCACTTGTTCTCTGGTATCAAGAATCCCAATGGGCTCTTCGCAATAAGACAGATCGGGTTCCAGTTATACTTCCTTGTAAGTGAGTACATGCATTGGGTCAGGCATGTATTGTCTCAATAGTGATAGGTGGAACACATTGTGAACTTTGGAGAGACTTGGCGGCATTGCCAACTGATTAACACTCAAATTTACCCCAGAGATGAAGGTAGAACTGTCCTTGTAGTTTAGCTTGGGTTATCGAATCCTCAGAGACCTAAGAATTAACCTACAAACACGTACATTCTATGGACTGTTTTTGGATATGAAGTGGCCGACTTGGGTTGATTTTATATGGGTTTTAGTGAAGTCTAAGACACTGAAGTTAATTCAATCTTAAAGTATGAGTTTATCCTTGGTTATCACTTGGGGCGGATTGGATGCATTCTCTTTTCAACTATTTCAATTTCTTATATTTGAGATGAGTTCATTTAATAAGATCAAACAAAATCATCACTCACTGGTTTAATGCCTACACACCCTAATAATAATCACCTATACACTTGAAGGATCAAAGATTTTAACACTCCAAGGTAAAGGTTCATATTATCACTTGAAGTGTGTGACCTTAAAATTCAATAAGGATGAAGAAGTTTTAAAATCATAAAATAACAATATCATTTTAAATAAGTGATTAGTGATTAAGGTAGTGGTAAATAACATCCAATATATCCCCTTTATACTCCATTGGATCAACCCATAAGTGGGTTATCCCTCCATTGATGCTATGGTTTCAATGGAAGCGGGAATTAGACTCATAAAGGAGGAATTGGAGAAGTAAATAAACAATGAAATAACAATCACTCCACCATTGTGTGATAATATCACAAGGTTTGGTATGCAAAATTTCATACCTTGAGGAAACTATATCAAAGTGATAATAAGAATAATATAAAATAGAATATGAAGAACTTTTATAAAGAATCTAAGGTAATTCAAGGAACTTACAATTAAGGGAAATCGATTACAACATCGAATTGGCAGCATAACATTAAGATGAAAACAAAGCTCAAAGATGAAAAACTCCTCCATCAAAACTTCCTTAAATCGAAATTTTTGGAGCCTTGGGTTTAGTCTCCAATAGTAAAAAGCATCCCACTTGATTATGGTAGGCATAGGGTGGTGTAAAACTTGTGGAACTTGGACTTTTCAACTCTTGACCTGAGGTGGAAGCTAGCTTGAAACCACCGAACAAATACACTCAGAAGACATTCTAGATGGCCAAATTAGAGTGTGACATAAAAAGAAATGGATCCCCAAATGTCTCCTAATATTATGTAAAAGTTGGGCCCATTTGGAGTTTTGTATTCAGAGATATGATTAGATTGGTAAGATGTTTTCTAGGCCGCAGAATCTAGCCGAGAATTTTATCTTCATCTTGGGCCGCCTGAATAACCACAATGGAGCCTGAATTAGCATTGGATCCTGAAGAATTATTTTTTCCTCTACATGTATTCTATAATTCCACGAAATTTGAGCTTTATTGGGACTTTATGTTGGTCCCCACATTCTCATCAGTGGTCTGGTGTCCAATTTACCTTCTCTATAATCGTTTGCTTGAAATCCCATTTTGGTGGTCTTCCAATGTGAATCTTCCAACACTCCACAAGTATGAATTGATCCCAACATAATTATAAACCTGAAAAGTAATTATGAAAATAAAATTAAGATCATTAGGTACTTTAAAGGATGTGAAAAAATGTACCACATAATAGTGCATTTTAAGAAGGAATTACAATTATTATATGAAATGTTGTTCAAAGTGTAAAGTGAACTAAAATGGAGTTTATGAATAATAAAAAACATGAATATTATATATATTAATAATGAATATTAGCCTCATTTAGTGGCTAATCACACTCCAAACTTGAGTTTTTCTAGTACCGAGTAAAATATATCTCAACAATATGAAATTCGAATTCCATTTTCCAAAAATATTTTAATACACAATGGTCACCCAAAACCCTTATACCAAACAATCATGAAACCTATAAAAATATTTTAATACAAGATATTTTCATAAGCATATCCCAATCCCAAGCCCATTCCTTTGTTAAAATTCATCGCCATATTTCATCCAATATCAATTAAGAGTGATGATGTGTTGTGCATCACATTAGACATGGGGGTTCATCTTTATTCAAGAGGTAAATAATGTAAGCACTAGGTGGAATTACATTTAAATATTAAGATGAGTATTCAATTTTTTTATTGTATTTTTTTTTAATTTTTCCATGGTAATTGAAATTGCACTCAAAAGAGTCAACCCCTGTAGTGAGACTTTACCGATGACTCCCAGGATCGAAGACTATAGGGAACCAAGTGAATCCTATATACTCGGGCATCATCTTGAGTTAACTCAATCAAAAAAAAAAATCAAATTACCAAAAATATAGATAAAATTACTAACTCTGGGCCAGACAACTATGGAGTCACGATCCCCAAGTGCCGAAAGAAACCCATTAGGTCATTTCATTGCTCTACGCGCAATTTTTTTGTTGTTTTATTTTTATTTTTTATTGAATACTCATATTAAAGATAAAATGATTACCAAACCTATGCTATTTATTTGGGGGACCCCATGAACTCAAACTAATACCCCACTATCCAAAGGGCGTGCATTGTGATCCTTTTTTTTTATTTGGATGAAAATATTAAAGATGAAATATCACATTGGACAACCAAAATTTCGAAAATCAATGCTCATGAAATTATAAAAGGATTAAAATTATAATTGGGGCATGCTAAATTATTTGATATTAAGTTTTAAAGTGTGTAATTTTTATTACCATGTTCAAAGTTAAAGGAATTTTTCCGTCCATTTACACACATTGTTTTTTCAAATCATTCATTTTTTTGACAAAAAAGCATTTTTTATTTTATCTCCCCCAACATAAAATAATATTATCCCTAGTGTTTAAAGAAAAGAAAATTTAGAAGGGGGTAGAGGTAGAGAATGAGAGTTCAAAAAGGAAATTGAAAATGAGGATCATGGAATGAAGTCACCTGGTGGTTGAAGTTGAAATTCTTGCTGCTCCCTTTTAATCCCTTGATCTTGATGTCACTATGAGAATTCCCTAGTGGAAAGAAAAAAAAAACAAAACAAAAACTATATATATATATATATTTATATAATAAATAAAGTAAAATATAAGTATATATATAAAAATTATAGAATAAGGAAGCACAATAAGCCATAGGTCAGTGGTAAGCGTGTACCCCTATCTCCTTTTGGTCCTGGGTTCGAATCCTCGTAGCTTCGCCAATTGTGATGGGGTTTGACCCACAACCCACGATGTGTCCCTTTTATTATTATTATATTTTTTTTATTCTTATTTTAACCAACAAAAACATAAAATAAAACAATGATACATTGTATTCTTTTTAAATTTAAGGGTAAGGTATTACTCAAGGATCACACCACGTGACACAGATGAATATGGAGCTCCCCTTCAATACCCATCCATACTCATAATAGTATAATAGGTCAAATATATATATATATATATATTTTAAGGTATCAAAATTATTCATTAATCCTATTTAAAAAAATGATCCGCAAAGATGAAAATCACGGGTTGCCTCCCATCCAACGCTTTGGTTTAATGTCGCTAGCTTGACTTAGACCTTTAATTATTTAAGTATTTTCCTCATCTAAGGTTGGTTTACTCAAGTTTTCATCAAATTAATTTTTTTTAATAGTTCAATGAATGGTTTGACTCTATTACCATTAACATTAAAGGTTTGACAATTACTGCGATCTTGAATTTCTACAGCCCCATGGGGGTACACCTTATGCACTATGTATGGACCTGACCATCTATACCTCAACTTTCCCGAGTGTAAATGATGTTTATAACTATTCAAAAGAATAGGTTTACCCTATACAATTTTTTTGGTTTTAAGATTTCGAGATTGGCAGGCTTGTACTTTAGCTTTATTGATCCTTGAATTTTCATAAGCCTCCATCCAAAGTTCCTTAAGTTTTTTGAGATCTAATTTCCTTTTTTTTTCGGCCAATGAGATGTCATAATTCATTTTCTTAATTTTTCAAAAAGCCTTATGTTCAATCTCCACTGGAAAATGGAATTCTTTACCATAAACCAACTAATATGGTGACATTCCTAGGATGGTTTTGTATGTTGTACGATATTCCCAAAGAGCATCTAAAAATTTTCTTGACCAATATTTCATAGATGGATTAACAGTTTTATCAAGAATTTTTTTGATTTCTCAATTGTATAACTCATCGTGACCATTGGTCTATGGGTGGTTAGAAGTGGATACTTTTTGAGAAATTCCATACTTTTCCATGAGTGATGAGAATGGATGATTGCAAAAATGAGTTCTACGATCACTAATGATAACTCTAAGAATTCCAAATATAGAGAAGATGTTTTCTTTTAGGAATATAATCATAGTTTTATGATCATTGGATTTTTTGGGAATGGCCTCAACCCATTTTGAGACATAATCAATAGCTAAGAGAATGTAGAGGTATCCCCTAGAGTTTGGGAAAGGACCCATGAAATCGATTCCCCATCAGTGAAAGATTTCAATCACTAAGACGGGGGTGAGTGGAGTTTGATTATTTTTTGTGATGGAACCTACTTATTGACACCTAGGGAAGCTTTTACAAAATGTGTAGGAGTCCCTTGAGAGGATGGGCCAGAAGAGACCACACTGAAGAATCTTAGAAGAAGTTTTCTTAGAGGAAAAGTGACCTCCATATGCCTCACTATGACAGAATTTAAGGATGGACTCTTATTCAGATTCCGGGACACACCTCCTAATGACTTGGTCAAGGTAGAACTTATAGAGGTATGGATCATTAAACACATAGTTTCTAACATCATAAATAAATTTCTTTCGAGCTTGAGTCCCTATGAATTTTGGAATGACTCCTATAACTAAGAAATTGGCAATGTCATCATTCCAAGGGCAATCACTCACAGAGTATAGGTGTTCATAAAGAAATGAATCAGACACAGAAAGGTGATTTGAGTTGTCTTTGAATTCCATCCTAGAGAGGTGATCAGCTACACCATTTTCAACGCCCTTTTTATCCTTGATTGTGAGGTCAAATTCTTGTTTGAGAAGGACCCATCTAATCAGTCTAGCCTTAGTATCTTGTTTTTTGGAAGAGGTATTTTAGTGCAGAATGGTCAGTGAACACAGTGATGGGAGATCCTAAGAGGTAGGACCTAAAATTATCTAAGGAAAACACAATAGCAAGTAACTCCTTTTTAGTAGTGGTGTAGTTGATTTGGGTATCATTTAAGGATTTTATTGCATAAGAAATGACATAAGGAGTTTCATCACAACGTTTTCCTAACACAGATCCTACAACAAACTCACTAGAATCACACATAAGTTCCAAATAAAGGTTCCAATTTGGAGATTTCATAATGGGAGGAGATGTGAGAGAGGATTTGAGGGTTGAGAATAAACCATCACAGCTTTCTGTCCAAACAAATGGCGCATTCTTTACCAGATGGCCTAGAACAAGTCCCTCTTTAACCATGAAATGGAATTTTTCCTAGTTTAGGACCTGATTATTTTCTTCACATCTTGACAAAACTTTCTCCACATTCTATAGACATCCCTCAAATTTATCCTCAAACACAAAAAATTCATCCATGAAGACCTCTAGAAAATCCCCTACCATGTCTGAGAGGATTCCCATCATGCACCGTTGGAAGGTTCCAGAGGCATTTCATAAACCAAAGGGCATGTGTTTGAAGGAAAAGGTGCCGAATGGACACGTGAATGTAGTCTTCCATTGATCCTCTAGGGACACCTCAATCTGATTGTACCCTGAGTACCCATCTAATAAATAGTATAAGGCATGACCTGCCACTCTCTCAAGGACTTATTCAACGAATAGTAAGGGGAAATGGTCTTTCTTGGTGAATGATTTTAGATTTCTATAGTCAATGCAGACCCTCCATCCTCTACTCACCCTAGTTGGAAAAATATCTCCATCCTTATTGGTTATCACTATTATTACTACCTTCTTGGGAACCACTTGGATTGGGATCACCCACTCACTCTCAGATATGGGATATATGATACCAGCTTTTAACAATTTTAGAAGTTCCTTCCTGACTACTTCCATGAGATTAGTATTTAGTTGCCATTGAGGTTAACGAAAAGGCTTTGAATCAGATTCCAGAACAATCCTATGAGTCCGAGTAAGTGGGATAATCCCAGCAATATCAGACAGGGTACAACCAATGTCTTTCTTAAGTTTCCTAAGGACATATAAAAGCATCCTCTCATGATTGACTTCAATAGAAGAAGAAATGACAATATGATGTGTTTTATTATCCCCTAGGAAGGCATACTTGAGTGCAACGAGAAGTTCCTTCAATTCAAGATCAGGTTGGTTCATAATTTCAGCAGAATATTGGGTCATTGGATCAATATCAATGTATTTTTTTAGAGTTTCATATAGGATTGATTCCCCACATGTTGAAGTTTCATCTACTAGATTTTCTTGATCAGATTTAGGGAAGGAAGTTGGAGTGGTCTCCATGAAAGTGGTTTCCTTGATTTTTGGACCTAAGACTTTATCATAAGAGCAATTTGAAAATGATTCAAGATAAGTAGATAAACTTCCTTTATGTGAACACATGAAATCAATATCATCCGGACTTAAACATCCATAAAAAATTCCTTGATGTTATATGGATTCATTATCAATTCTTCCTATCATGTTTACGTCATGAATGTCCTCATCATATCCTATTTGTGAGATTTAATTATAGATGTTCAAGTCTAGACTCATGTTTCCAAAGGTGATGGTCATGTTCCCGTTTCGAACTCGGATAATGGAGTTGATTGTTGCATGGAAAGGACAACCAAGGATGATTGGGGTTTGTTTCTTATTTCCTAAGTTTGGATGGTCATCAAGGACAATGAAGTCAACATGGTAGATGATGCTTTCAACCTTTACTAGAATGTCCTTTAAAATCCCCTTTGGAACACTAATGCTACGATCAGCAAGTTGAAGTGTGAATGATGTGGGTTAGAGATCTTCTAGGACTAACTAGCAGTACACAACATAGGGAATGAGATTGACACTAGAACCTAGGTCACACAAGGCCTTGACAACTTTACTCTCTCCTAGTTCAACATTGATGTAGGGGAAACTCAAGTCTTTCAACATAATAGGAATGGTCCTTTGAATGGTGGTACTCACATTAGCAGCCAAAATGACTTGGTTTTTATGTGAAATTTTTCTTTTAAAAGTGAAAAAGTCCTTAAGGTACTTTGAGTAGGAAGGTATGGTGTGGATTGCGTCAAGAAGGGGAATGTTTAACTTGACTTGTGTGTAGAATTATCTGGATGTTTCACTCAATTCAGGCTTGGTTTTCCCCCTCATGCATTGAGAAAATGGTACAGGTTGTGGGGTTGTTTGTTGAAGAGTTGTTCCTTTGACAATGTTATTGTATTTTTCAGTTTGATCATTTGGTTCATTTTAATTTTCACCCAAGTTTGAATCTTCAGATGGGTTCTGAATTAGTTGTTCAAGTTTTTCAATTGATATCCCAATTCTTAAAAATGTCACAGCCTTTAGTTGTTCATGAGTTGTTTGAGTGCAACTTGAATCTCCCCTTGAAGTTGAGAATGGTACCGCCTGGGTAGGCATGGGTGCCTTTCCAGTTTTGATGGTTTGAAGTTCTTTTTTAAGGGAAGAGACTTCAGAGTTCATCCTTTCCATTTGTTTTCATAGTTGTTCTAGTAGGCTTTGTGGAACAGTTTGGGTTGGTTCTTGAGAAGATTGGTTTATCCTGGGGGGATATTTTTGAGGTGGGATGGTTTGTTGAAAACGGACCGGTGGCTATTGGTATTGGATAGGTTGGGTTTGGAACTGGTTATGTGTTTGGTAGTTCTGATGGGGGTAAGGTTTTTGTTCCTGTTGTTGGCTAGGTTGTTGGTTATCTTTCTTGTGGAAGCTTGGGTGGTCATTATACCTTGGGTTGAAGTTGTTTTGGTATTGAGGCTTTTGAAAGTTCAAGGAATTTAATTCCCCTGGGTGTCCTCCTAAAATAAAATCCTTGATGTATGGAATGGTTGGTCAGTTGTCTATATTATGGTCATGTTTGTCACAAATTGTGTAAACAAGGTCAACAGTTTGGATTTCATATACTTTCCTAAGGTCTATCTCTTCAACCTTCCTAGAGAGTGCTGCGAGTTTATACCTAAGGCTTTCCTCTTCTCTAAGTGTATGAATTCCAGTAGATCTTTGTGGATTTTCAGTATAAGGTAAAGTTCCCCATGTTTGGTTCTATTCAGAAAGGCTTTCTAGATACTCGTAAGCATCATTTGGGGCTTTGTGTTTAAAGGTTCCATTACACATCATGTCAATGAATTGTTTGTTCCCTGGACCAAACCCTTCATAGAAAATTATCAGTTGTTAAGGAATAGAAAAAACATGGCGTGGAACCATTTTTGGAGTGTCTTTGAACCTCCCCCATGTATCATAGAACGACTCTCCCTCTTTTTCAAAAATATTTTGGATATTCTTTTTAAGTGAAATTGTTTTGTGGTGGGGAGAGTATTTTTTGTAGAATTCTCTTTGTAGTTGGTCCCAAGAGTTGATGGATGATGGTCTCTAATTTTTTATCTAATTTTTAGCTCTATCATTTAAAGAAAAAGGGAATATCCTCATCTTAGCTAGTTCTAGTGGTGTGGGGGACACATGGTTTCTACAATGTCATTGAACTCCTTAATGTGAAGGTACGGCATCTCGAACTCCATTCCATGGAATGTGGGAATATGGTTTAGGACATGGGGTTTAAAGATGTAATTGAAATCTCTTAGGGAATTGTGTCTAATGAATGAGGGGGAATTGGTCCAGGAAGGCGTGTGGTAGTCATTCATGGTTTGATCAACTGCATTCCCCAAGTTTGGGGCTGCCTCATTTGGGTTTCCATTTTGGTTTCTACCCGGGTTTATGAGTTGGTTTCTTTGAAGACCTTCCATTTAAATGGGCTCAATTTTGGAATCTAGATTATTAGGAAGATTATGATCTAATGGAAAGAGTTACCTTGGTGTACTTGACTCCCCAACCCTAGGACTATCCACCCTAACTAGACGGTTTGATTGATCGTGGGTGTAGGCGGACATGCACCTAAAGAAAAAAAATGAGAAAGAGACAAGATAAGAGAATTTTTATGAGAAATAAAGAAATGGGGGAGAATAGAATGGGTGTTTAGATGACTTAATTTGGTCCCCGACAACGGCACCAAAATTTTATTCATGATCAAATTTACCCAAGAGATGAAGGTAGAACGTTCCTTGTAGTTTAGCTTAGGTTATCGAATCCTAAAAAACCTAAGAAGTAACCTACATACACGTACATTCTATAGATTGTTTTTGGCTATGAAGTGGCCAAATTGGGTTGATTTTATATGGGTTTAAGTAAAATCTAAGACACTTAAGTTAATTCAATTTTAAAGTATGAGTTGATCCTAGGTTATCACTTGGGGTGGATTGGACACATTCTATTTTCAACTATTTCAATTTCTTATATTTGAGATGAGTTAATTTAAGAATATCAAACAAAATCATCACTCACTGGTTTAATGCCTAAAAACCCTAATACTAATCACCTATACACTTGAAGGATCAAATATTTGAGCACTCCAAGGTAAAGGTTTGTATTATCACCTGAAGTGTGTGAACATAAAATTCAATAAGGATGAAGAAGTTTTAAAATCATCAAATAAAAATATCATTTTAGAGAAGTGATTAGTGATTAAGGTAGTGATAAATAACATCTAATCCATCCCATTTCAACTCCCTTGTATCAACTCATAAGTGTGTTATCCCTCCATTGATGCTATGGTTTCAATGGAAGCGGGATGTAGACTCATAAGGGAGGAATTGGAGAAGTAAAAAAAATTGAAATAAAAATCACTACACCGTTGTGTGATAATCTCACAAGGTTTAGTATGAACATGTTCAAACCTTGAGGCAAGAGTATCAAAGTTACAAGAAGAAAAATAGAAAAGATAATATGAAGATATTTTATAAATAAGCTAAGGTAATTCAAGGAACTTACAATTGAGGGAAAGCGATTACAACATCAAATTGGTAGCATAACATTAAGATGAAAACAAATCTCAAAGATGAAAAAATCCTCCATCACCACTACCTTAAATAGGAATTTTGGGAGCCTTGGGTCGTTCCTCCATTAGTAAAAAGCATCCCACTTGATTATGGTAGGCCTAGGTTGGTGGAAAACTTGTGAAACTTGGACTTTTCAACTCTTGACCCGAGGTGGCAACCAACTTGAAACCACCGAACAGATGTGCTTGTAAGTCCTTTTAGATGGACGAATTTGATTATACCATAGAAAAAGAAAATGGAGACCCGAATGTCTTCTAATCTTCTGTAATGGTTGGGACCATTTCCAGTTTTTTAGTTTGAGATATGATTAGATTGGTAAGATGTTTTTTTGGTCATAGAATCTGGCCTAGAATTTTATCTTCAACTTGGGCCGCCTGAATAACCACAATGAAGGCCGAATTAGCATTGGATCCTAAAGAATTATTTGTTCCTATATATTTATTTTAGAATACCATGACATTTGGGATTTATTGGGACTGTATGTTGGGCCCCACATTCTCATCAGTGGGCTGGAGTCCAATCTGACTTCTTCATAATTGTGTGAATGAAATCCCATTTTGATGGTCTTAAAATGTGAATATTCCAACACTCCACAAGTATGAATTGTTCCCAATATAATTATAAACCTGAAAATTAAATATGAAAATAAAATCAAGATCATTGGGTACGTTAAAGGATGTTAAAAAATGTACCACATAATAGTGAATTTTAAGAAGGAATTACAATCATAATGTGAAATGTTGTTCAAAGTGTAAAATGCACTAAAATGGTGTTTATGAATAATAAAGAACATGATTATTATATATATTAATAATTAATATTATCCTCATTTAGTGGATAATCACCAACCGGTAAGCTATAGCCCCAATTCTTTCTAGAATTTCGAAAGGTCCGATGTACCTTGGATTAAATTTTAACATCTTACCGAAACGTATAACACCCTTCCATGGAGATACCTTCAAGAAAATATGATCTAATACCTAAAATTCTAAATCCTTTATTCTGTTATCAGCATAAATATTATACCTACTTTGAGGTGCTTTGATGTGGGTTTGGAAAACCTCCACCTTCTCCATCGTTTCTTCCACAAGTTCTGAGCCTACGAGTTTTCTTTCACCAACATCATCCCAACAGGTTGGTGTGCAACATCTCTTTCCATATAACGCTTAATATGGTACCATCTGAATACTTTAATGGAAGCTATTGTTATAGGAAAATTCTACCAATGGTAAATACTGATCTCACATATCCTGAAAGTCAAGTGAGCATGATCTCAACATGTCTTCTAAGGTTTAAATTGTCCATTCTAATTGCCCATCAATTTGGGGGTGGTAGGTAGTGCTCAAACAATGTTCATTATCCAAGGCCTTTTGATGACTTTTCCAAAATCATGATGGAAAACATGGATCATGATCAGAAACAATTGATAGGGGTACTCCATGAAGTCTTACAACTTCATTAATATATAGCCTTGCTAGACATTCAAGTGGTAGATCTTCTCTTATAGGAAGAAAATGTGATGACTTGGTAAGATGATCAATAATGACCCATATTCAATCGTTACTTATAGAAGTATTTGGTAGTCCCATGACAAAGTCCATCGTGATATTATCCCATTTCCACTCAGGTATGGGAAGAGGTTGCATGACTCCTCCAAGCTGCTTCCTTCCAGCTTTCACTTGTTGACAAACCATACATCTTGACAAAAAATAAGCAATATCCCTCTTCATGTTGTCCCACCAAAAATGTTCCTTCAAATCACTATACATTTTGGTGCTCCCATGGTGTATAGAGAAATTAGAGATATGAGCATCAGCTAACAATTCCCTTTTCAGATCAGGTATATCGGGAACACAAAGTCTCTTCCCAAATTTCAAAATTCCATCTTCATACACAAAGTCACTCAATCTACCATCATTTATATCTTTAATATTATTTTAAAAATCTTCATCATTGGTCTGAGAACTCTTAATTATTTATATTAAATATGGTTTGGAAACCTTTTGAAAAATTATTGATGTTTCACCTTCAATGGTTATTCCCATGTCCATCTTCACTAGATCCATGAAAATAGGATCCCTTTCAATTCTCATCTTGTTCAAAACCCCATGATCCTTTCTGATCAAAGCATCTGCCACCTTATTTTCCTTCCCCAGGTGGTAGTGTATCGTGCAATCATAATCCTTGAGTATTTCAAGCCATCTCCTTTTCCTCTTATTGAGTTCTATTTGTGAGAAAATATACTTCAAACTCTTGTGATCAGTATAAATCTCACTTTTTTCACCATATAGATAATGCCTCCATATCTTCAAAGCAAAGACTATAGCTGCAAACTCAAGATCATGAGTAGGATAGTTTTTCTCATGAATTTTTAACTGTATTGATGCATAGGCAATAACCCTATCATTCTGCATAAGGAAACAACCATGTCCTTTCTTTGAAGCATTACTATAAAAAACAAACCCAACATTACCCGATGGTAGAGTCAAGATAGGATCATTCACTAATATTCTCTTCATTTATTCAAAACATTCTTCACACTCTTTTTTCCAAACAAATTTAACCCATTTTTGTGTGAGCTTTGTTAATGGGTTAGCCAACCGGGCAAAATTCTAGATGAAACATCCATAATAACCTACTAAACCAAAAAAACTGCGTACCTCAGTTATACTCGTCAGTGCTGACCATTCTTGGATTTCTATTGTCTTAGAAGGATCAATGAAGATTCAATCCTTAGAGAAAATATGGCCAAGAAAATAAATTTACTGAAGCCAGAATTCACACTTGCTAAACTTCCAATATAATTCAAGTCTTCTAAGAGTCTTCAGGATAATGCACAAGTTATTTTCATTATCCTCATATCTTTTGGAGTATACCAAGATATCACCAATAAATAATACTAAAAAATCATCTAGATATTCCTTGAAAACTCTGTTCATTAGATCCATGGACACAAAAAGTGCATTACTCAATCCAAAAGGCATTACTGTAAACTCGTAATGCCCGTACCTGGTTCGAAATGTTGTCTTCAGAATGTCTTCATTCTTCACACACAAATGATGGTATCCAGATCGAAGGTCAATCTTTGAAAAGTATTGAGCTCCATGCAGTTAGTCAAATGAATCATCAATGCGAGGTAGGGGATACTTTTTCTTTATTGTTATAGAATTGATCTCCCTGTAGTCAATGCACAACCTCATAGATCCATCTTTCTTATTAACAAAATGGACAGGGGCTCCCCCTGGATAAACAGTAGGGTGAATAAATCCCTTATTACTCAATTCCTATAGTTGTTTCTTTAGTTCCACTAATTCCGTAGTTTCCATTCTATAAGGGGTCTTCGATATGGGCCTTGATCTAGGAATTAAATCAATGGAAAACTCAATTTCTCGTTCTGGAGGATGTCCAAGTAAATATTCTAGAAACACATCAACATATTCTTTCACAATAGGTACATATTCTATTTGAACATTACATTCCTCAACCACAGTTATTTAATTCTATTCCTCCCCAATAATTGAATTTAGTTGAGCTACTGGTGGAGGATCTAGATAAGAATTAGGTGGTGACGAATCTTCTCTAGAGAGAAGGTGTTGTTTATCATCATCATCAAAAATTTTAACCTCCTTTTTCTTACAATAAATCTTTACATAGTGGTCCGAAATCCAATCCATACCGAGGATTATATCAAATTAAATTGTGGGTATAACAATGAGATCAAGAGATAAAGAACATTTATATGCTCTAATGGGAAATGATTCACAAAAAATTATTGCAATGATACTTTCCTTAGGAGTTTTAATTGACAACTACCTTATTAAATAAAATTGGAAATATCTATTTTTCTTAGAAAATTGGGAAGATATGAAACAATGCGATGATTCAGAATCAAATAAAGCATTTTCTAAACTTGAGGAAACCATTAAATTACCTTCCACCATTTCGTTTGGAGCTTCTAACTCAGTAGTAGTGATAGCATAAGAATGGCCTTGATCCCCTGGCCTTTTCTGAGGTAAGTTCCCTTGAATCATAGGACATTCATTTGCATAATGTCCCATCTCCTTGGAATTGTAGCATTGAACATCGATAGCTTCTTTCTTCCCCTTTCAATTACGAGCTTGGTGGCCTTTTTCACCACACTTGTAACAGAATCCCATTCCCTTCAAGAAAGTACTGGGGTGTTTCTTACCACATTTACTATAGGATGGATATACAAATTTTCCCTTCTTCCCCTTATTTCCATTTCCAGAGTGTTCAACAGATCTCCTCTTCTCTTTCTTTTCTTTAAAGTCGTAAG
The DNA here is from genome assembly GCA_963277665.1 of Viscum album. Classification (NCBI taxonomy): domain Eukaryota; kingdom Viridiplantae; phylum Streptophyta; class Magnoliopsida; order Santalales; family Viscaceae; genus Viscum; species Viscum album. Next base: position 984,159,371 of record OY728126.1, read on the forward strand.
ACATAGAGAATTATTTTCCTTTATTGATAGCACATGAGACAATGTATTTGTATGACGAGAAGGATTGTGAGACTAATGCTCGATGAAGAAATGGTTTTAACACATCAAAGAAATGATCAATATCACTCCTTAGGTTATGTATATAATCTGCTGCGTGACTCGCTAACCTTGCAAAGTTAGCCTCATACTTTGCGACATTCTCATCCTCCTTTTGCCTCAGACTCAAAAATTGCGTTTCCATATCTGCTCGATGGTCACGAGGAAAGCATTTTTCTAATAAAATCTCTTTAAACTCCCTATATTCCATATTTGATACTTCATCATCTTACTTTGTGTTTTGAATCAATTACCACTATTGGTTAGAATCTCTAGTGAGGCGGTAAACTGCCATAACAACGTTTTCCCTTTCACTACTCCCCAAGGCATGGAATATTTTCTCTAAGGAATTTATCCATTGCTCAACCACTAATGGATTTGTACTCCCATTGAATGTTGGTGGTTGTTTCCTCATGAAGCTGTCTAACATTGATCCTTCATGTTGTAGATCCGGGTGCTCCATACTGGTAAGGTTATTATTCATAACCCGTGTGAGTTGTCCCAGTATAGTGATAAGATGATCAGCACTAGTTGTATCACCAGCTTCACTATAATTATCTTGAGCCGGAGGGAAATCCCTACATGGAGTGTGTGCATTGATACAGTTTTCGTTCCTTCCACTTGACACCATTTCTATACAATGTCATAAACTAGATTAGTTTATGAATCGAAATACATAATTCCAAACTTGTAAAACACTTAACATAAATTGAAGAGTTTATAGACATAATCCATAATCATAAAAATGATTTCTTTGAGGAAGTATATACTAATAAACCATTTATTATAGTTTGTAAATAAAATGATAATTATCCTAAGCATAGCCCCCGAGAGTGTCATAACCAAGAGTGAAACAAGGCCCATTGTCGTGCACCAGTTTTTATTCGAGTCTAGCTCAAAACGGTGTTTTCAGGTTTTACCCCTAGGTATATTTGTGCCAGAGCCACCTCTACCTACTCATATTCAGACATGGATGTATTTCTCAGAAAACTCAAAAACTCTCTACAATACCAAAATTCTAGGAATTTATTCTATACTAATCCTCAAAGTCCATATTAGGTCTATGTGCTCTAATCAAAGTTTAACTAAATCTAGCTTCAAAGGTTTTTAATAAACTTTTCTGATACCAACTATAACGCCTCGACCCCAGTTACCCAGAGTTGGTGCATTATTACATAACATTGGCATGATCACAAAAGAACAAGTCTCGAAAGACCGATTAGTTTAGTAGCCTTGTAAAAATAAGATATATTCATAAGTCTTACATTACATCATAAAGTGAAAAACTACAACAATATAGTATCCATAGTGCAAACTAATATCCCCTCAGACTATCCCTGCAGGTCAGTCATAAAATACTTCTTCACATCCTGGGGAAAATAAAACATAGAAATGGGTGAGCTCAGATGCTCAGTAAGGACAACAATGTAGCGAAAAATTTTATAAATAAGCATAAACATTTAAGGTAATGTATAACTAAAACAAAATCCTTTTAAACTTGAACATCAACATAACATTTCAAAAATAAAATGAAATAATTCCATTTACTTATTCACATGGATATTCTAATAGTTGAATAATCACAGGAAATATCAATAACCATGTTCATAATTATGGAATTCATAATGCTAGACCATCATAACCACATAGTAAAGGCTTTGTGCCAAGACTACAAATAAGATTTTGTCAATACCTTGTGCCAAGACACTAGTTTGTCTAATGAGACCTACTGATGCATCGAGAATCTATAGAGGGCTCCACCCATCACTTACTAAGTCCAATACATTCCTCATATGAACAGGTTTAAACATAACATAAACATTCATATTAAAAAATAGCATACGAAATGTCAATAATTTATCCATAAACCATGAATGGTATAAAAAAACATCCAAAGTAAAACATATTACAAAATCTTCAATACAATATGGAAGTTTTGTATCATAATAAATCAACTTCAAATAATCTTAAAATCCATCAAAGGATGTTGACATAGATGAAATCAAAACTATTTGAGAGAAACATATCTTTTTTTAAATCATTTAAAAGTCACATAATTATAAAAGAAAATATTTACTTTGAAAATATTCTTATAAGATTGTAAGGGAAGATTTGGAGATTATATAATGGTAGAAAATAGTCTCACTCCCCGTATAAGTTAAAAAGACATTCTTACCTTAATTTTGTCGAAAATGTTAAAAAGGACCTTTTTTGGAAAACGACGGAAAGATTCCGTTCAAACCATTTTATAAAAAGTCAAAAAGGGTATAAATTATTTATCCTATAGTCTATTAAATTCTAAAAAAGTTTTGGAATACATTTTTAAGAAACATGGATGTGTATGATAAAGAGGTCCCAGTAGATAATTACTTATAAACAACCTCGAATAATGAAGAGATTGTGAAATAAACCCTCACCTTGTAATTTTAATTGGTTGAGGGTAGTTTAACCTCTTGTATAATGGAGAAATAATTGTTATTAAATTATAAAAGAATCATATACATTAATATGATATCATATATGATCTTCTAATATTGTTTTGTTAATAATATTTTAGTATTATCGTCGTTTCGAGAGTTCACTTACTCGTTTTCTTTTATATGTTTTGTTACATAAACCATGTTTGTTATAGTTAGACTGTATATGATTAATATCCATAGTGAAATAAATTATTTAAACATTATTTTTAATCATAAAATGAAAATTAATCTTGAATGGATACGATGGGGAAAGAATCTCATCACATTCATGGAGACGGTAATCCGTACGTACGTACGAGCAAAAATATCATTCTTTTGATAATAAAATAATATATAATTGGATGGTATATCATATATACAGAATCATTATCATGTTATATTTATAATTTCAATCAATTAAACATCATTATTATACCCATCCAAATAATAATGTATTGAATAACAATTACACCACGACGTAGAGACGGTAAGCCGTACGTACGCACGTATGGTGACATGTCATTCAAATGATGGATAGAATAATGAATATGGTTGTAACATATTTATAATAACATCAAAGTATATATAAGATACTGGAGTTTTTATTTTAGAATGGAAACAACAAAGTTAAAGGAAGTGGAAGAAGAAAGGAACTTGAAAGAGGGTGGTGAAATTATTACCTCTTCTTCGGGTTCTTCCTTTTGATTTGATCAAAAGGGATCCTTAAGTTGGATTTATGTGTAAAGTAAGGCCTATAGGATGAATTTAGGAAAGATTAGAGGATATTTGGGTAGGGTTTGGCTGAGCCAAAAGGCTTTGATGGTGTGAATTAGAGAGAAAGTGGAGTGCCTTTTTATAAGAGGGGTGAGGGGAACCTTAGGAGAAGCTCGAAAAATTATTTTATAATAAAACCATTTTTGGTTTCTAATGGCTCAAAAGTAGATTTTTTAAAGTCTAAGGTGGGGATGGGTCGAAAAACACTCAACCAATAGGTTTTACATAGGTTTGGGTCACTATATTAACTTTATATTTTAGATTTAACTCTTAGTTAAATAGTTTGACATTTACCATGCCAATTTGTATTTTTATATTATATAGTTAATAAACTTACTATATACTACCAGGTGAACCAAAAGTGGTTCATTAATAATACACCTATCATTATATAAGTTATTTTTCCGTACCTTATATTTTTTAGGAATATAATATCAATTAACAATATAATATATTTTTTTAAAACTCTTTTATGTCAATTTTGACACTATTTGGTATTTTGTTTTTTCTAAATTCATAACAGCATTATTAATTCGAAAAAAATCCATCTAACCAACCCGAACATGTTATATTAACCTATAAAATTGTTGTAATTCATAAAAATTCTCAAATTACATTTATTTGGATATTTATAATATCAATTATTTTAATAATTCATTAATTATGTAATTACTTCATCATCATTGTGTCATAAATAATTTAAATAATTTAATGTATAAAAAATATAAATAAATTTCCATTATGTAGGAAATATTTTTATCTATATAATGAATATTTATAGACGAATTTATATTATGTATAACCCTATATTAAAAATGTTTTAGTTATTAAACATTGATTTTAACTCTTTTAAATATTCTTAAAAAAATTAAGTGTCTTAATCTAAACCAAGTGGACCTAAAAGATCATATTTTATTCTTAAGGCTGTTTTTGGTCGAATTATACTTATCCAATAGAATTAGGACATGTTTTAGGGTAATAATAATATCATTTTTACCCTTAATTATCTTATTTACTTTTAAATGTGGATAATAAATGTAAAAAGATACTATTAACCAGAAATTATTTTTAACTTATTGAACCACATTTTACTCCTTGATATTAACCGTGTCTCTCGGATATTTTAAATTCAATTAATAGAAGTGGTAAAATTAATTTTTAGGTGAATTTTCAACTTCTCATAGGAGTTGGGTAAAAGACAGTGAAAAGTTCAATAAAATTTTTATATATATAAAATTATTATAAAATAACTCCAATAAATTACATTGAACTTATATGGGTACTATGTATATATTTTTACCTAAAATAAATTTAAATAAAATAAATAATTATTTAAATAAAAATTCGGTTTTAAACTATAACTTAGTGTTTTTCACTATTCACGAAAAATTGAAAGTTTTCAGAAAGATACAAAAAATTCACCCTAAGCTAATCTAGATATTCCGAATCAAAAAATGATGTCCATTTTGAAAGATAAAATTTATAGAATTTCAAAAAGTGGGTATTACTATTCATAACGACTAGTTTGATTGGTTGTGGTGTGTGGTAGAACTCGAAGTTCTGTACAACACACGCTAGTGCATTATTCAATGTATTATTCAAAGAGAAGCATACCATGGAAGCTTGGGGTGTTACAATGATACACTCAACTATTTTCTAATTTAAAAATATTTTTTAAAAGGTATAGTTGATCCTACACTATTTATCAAAATAATTTCAAAAAAAGTTTTTATTGTTAAAATCTATTTATTTAATATTATTTTTGGTTCTTAAAAAAATAATTTATGAACAGATTTTTTAGTGATGTTGAATAATAAATTTGAAAATATTTTAATGGGTGAATTGAAATACTTTCTTGAGATTCAGATTTTTCAAAAAAAGTAAGGAATTATTTTAAATCAGAGTAAATATAATAATGTCCATTTAATATTTTTTTTTGTTTTGATAACAGAAAAAGTACATATACTCTTATGAGTACAACATATGAATTGGATCTTGAAGAAGCTGGGAAATCAATGGATCAAACCAATTACAGAAGTTTTATTGGATGTCTTCTCTATATAACTGCTAGCTAACCTGATATTATTTTTAGTGTATGTTTGTGTGCTATTTTACAATAAAACAAAAATAATCACACATAGTTTCTTTAAAAAATAATTACAAATACCTCAATTATACTACCAATTTAGTAATTTTTTATCCCAGAGGAAAACAATTTTACCTTGTCACCACCCGTCCTCGGGGCCCGTGCCATGACTACCCTAAGCCCGCCTTCCATAGGCCAGGGGCTGGAAACTAGCACCAAAGACATAAATCCCAATAAAAAGGGAAGGCATTGCCTTTATAAAAGTAAAAAACACAATAGAGTACAAGAGGAAGAAAACAATAAGTACAAAAGAAAGTGCTAAAAAGTAAATGGGCCAGAATACAAACCCAACTGAACAGTACAACTACAACTGAACAAAAGTAAAAAAGAAAAGACAAGCAGTTGGAAGAATTGAAGTAGCTCCTGGGTCATCCACCTCGAATCCTACCTGAAGGGTAGGTACAGATAGAAAAACTCCTAGATCATCCACTACGGTTCCTACCTGAAGGGTAGGTACAGATAGCCTTCTCAATGCTCTCTCCCGTCAACCTCCTCCAAGTACCGTCTCGTCGTGAAGTCCACCTCTGAATACTGACCTGTCGTGAGGTCCACCTCCGGGTACCGTCTGGTCCTCAAACACTCAGCCTCCATCCACGATGTCCTTCATATGCATCAAACACAATGAGGTGCGGGCATAACCTGTGCAGGGGTGAGTATAACGATACTCAGTAGGGACCCCGAGACCCTCATGGTCTCATTAATCCAACAAGGGTAACCACAAAGCAGGAACTAAACAGATAACCCTTACTTAGGTATAAGCCCATAATTATACCTAAGTTATCAAGTAACCCATCTCAAACAAGAGGTATCACACAGATATGAAATCAACGGATAACCACTACTTAGGTATATGCCCATGCATATACCTATGTTATCAAGTAACCCATCTCAATCATGAGGAAAACACAAAGGTCAATGACTCATCTCAAACCAGAATTTTATTCATGATGTTGAAACCACAGCTACTGGAGAAATCCTCCTCTGTCCAGTACAGTGGGCCTACCGCTACAACAAAGCGCTTCCCACTAACCTTGTACTGCTGAAGTACTCCACCTGTCAAGTACTGTGGGCATGCTGCTACAACAAAGCGCTTCCCACCATGGGTCTGCCGCTACAACCAAGCCCACCCCCTCATAGCCTACAGAGTTACTCCTTCTATCGAGTACTATGGTTCTACCGCTTCAACTAAGTTCTCCTCTGCCGTGGGTCTGCTGCTACAACCAAGGACTCCCCACTGGGCTATCCGAATCACTCCAAGTCGATCGATCAGTAGTCGTCAAGTCTCAGCCAGCTACTAGGTCTCTGCACTACGCTCGATCTTCACAGGGAGGGTCCGCTCCACGACCTACTGGTTGATACTCCAAGTATCACAAAGTCCCATGAAGAAGTATCCCATGGGTCTGCCACGTCATAGGAATATCAACACAACAGACGGTGCATCAATCGGACGCCCGATCTGTGTGTTATTAGCCTTTTCATCCCGGGGGCCCGGTTGGTTTCGTGTACGACCAACCCGACCGTATGTCAACTATATCCCAAACTATCATAGGGTATACTCATAGGGACCGTTTCTCAACATGATTACCAACGCCACTGATAGTTCACCAAACGGTCGTCCGGTCTGAAAGTTATCATCTTTTTCATTCCAGGGGCCCAATTGGATTTCAGGTATAATCCAACCTGGACTTAATCCATCTGCGTCCAAACCTCAGGTGACGTATACCAAAAGATCTGTCTCATTAAGAGGAATATAACAAAGTCGACGGAACATCAATAGGACGTTCAGAGTTCAAGTTATATCAGTTTCTGCTCTGAGGGCCCGGTTGGTTTCGGGTTCGAACCAACCCGACCATACCCAAAGTTCTCTGAAACCTTGAGTGTAATATAACTAAATGACCGTCTCGATCCAAATATCCCAACACAACTAATGGTGCGTCGATCAGAGGTCCGTAGCCCAAGTTATGGGCTTTTGAATGGATCTGTCCAAACGTAGGGGGTTTGGGCCCGGTCCGACCCGGCCCAATACCCCCTGGGTCGGCCTGAACCGGGTCAACCCGAACCGGGGCGACCCGACCCAAGACTGGTTCTGGCCCGGGTGGGCGTGGCCCGGCTCGGCGGGCGCGGCCCGGCCCAGCCAGCGCAGCCCGACCCAACGCGGGGGTCTAGCCCAGCACGGGCGGCCCGACCCGGCACGGGCGGTCCGGACCGACACGGGCAGTCCGGCCCAGCGCGGGCGGTCCGACCCAGCGTGGGCGGCCGACCCAGCGGGGCAGACATGGAAGGGGGGGGGGGGCAATTTCTGAAACGGCGGACCCCTGTGGGTTCTTCCCTAGGTGTTCTGGCCAAGGGTTTTGAACCCCCAGACTTCTCGGAATGGAAGACCATGTTGGCCGGACGATGTGGCTGTCGCGGGACCCACCGGTCCCGCATCCTGGTGTTTTCGGCGGCCGGCCAAGCCCAGCCGCCTCTGTCGAACCTCTGCAGCCATAGTCGTGACTCCTCTTCGGCTGGCGTGGCGCGACGGCGCCACAACCCTCCACTGCGACCCACCCCAGCTGCGGCCCCTTGATGCTCTGATGAGGCGCAACAGCGGCATGCTCCTTCACCGCGACCCGCTCTTGGCCGTGACCTCTTTTGGTCTCATCGGCACGGTGAGACGGCGCCACGCTTCACCACCGCAGCCCGCTCCGGCCGCAGTCCTCGTCGTCCCCACGCGGTGCAACGGCACCACGTCGCCCCCGCTTCAAGCCGCAATGAAGATCAACAACAAAAGGGGAGGAGGATCAGCTGTGTTTGTGCGGTCCGACCTCCTCTCATTATATTGATAGAAGGAGGCCAATAATTTAACGAAGAATCATCAAAATATTCTTGAATTGTAAAATCAACCCCTACCTCGATTCAGGATGGTTGATCGCTGGACGAAGAAAGGGAAAGCCCCGCTATTCTGTAGATGTTGTCGCGGGATGATGACATCGCTTCGTCAAGCGTTGAAAAAAAGGAATCCGAGGTTGGCACCGGCGTTCTTCGCTTTCTTCAATGATGAGGAAGGAGTTCTTCACTGGAGGATTAAACTCTTCAAAAACTAGAACTCTCCCAAAAACTCAATACAACAAGCAAAAAACTAAATAAAATCAGAGACCTCTTATTTTATTACTCAAGCCATGCTTTTCAAAATTCCAAAATTCAAAACCAAACACACTTAATTAATTAATCTTAAGTTGTCATATTTATTAGATGTTTAGTTGACATGAATTAAAGTAGGATGTGAAGAGGGGAGGAGTCACTTAATTAAAAAGGGGTTTAGCGGAGTTATGAAATTTGAAAAGGTGGGGGCTCATGTGGGCCCCACCTCACCTTTAATCCTTTCATGGGAAGTTATCAACCAGTGGGTCCCACTAAAACTCCCACACCTAGGATCTAACACTTAGAAAAGAGAAATAAAATTTGTAACACAATTTTATTTCACTTAAACCACATTTTTTAACAACACTTCCCGAGCAAAAGCAACTTCAGAAAAGGTCTTCTTAAGCAATTACCGGCACAACGGTTTCATCGGTGCCCTCAGATTTTGATTCTAAGCACCGGTTTAAAAGTTAGAAAAACCCTCTCGTTCGTTCACTGAACGTACCCGAGCTAATCTTTGGAAATTGATTCCGGGCACACCGGGCCTTGGAATCAGGTGCCGTCAGAAACCGTGGACTCGTAAAATTCCAAAGAAATTAAAAACAATTCCATGAAATTTACAGGTCATTACATTACTCCCACCTGAGGGATTTACGTCCCCGTAAAGCTTCAAAACACACAAAGGAAAACAAAGTGGTACTGAGCATGCATCTGAGCCTTCCGCTCCCATGTGCTCTCCTAGAGGTTCTTGAGCTACCAGTGAAAGCACACCTGAGGAATCGACCATCCACGTAGGACCCACTCCTGTCGATCCTCGATCTCCACTAGAACCACCACAAATGTAGCCCTGTCATCGATGTCCAGCTCCCCGTGATTGATGGTATGGGTCGGGTCGTGCACGTATCTCCTCTGCTGAGATATGTGGAAGACGTCATGCACCTGGTGCAACGAAGGTGGATGAGTCAAGCAGTAAACCACCTCGCCTACCCTGTTGAGGACCTAGAAGTGTTCGATGAACCTTGGAGATAACTTGCTGCCTGGGCCAAATCTCCGTAAACCATGTCGAGGTGAAACCTATAAGAAAACGTGGTCGCCATCCTCGAACTCTAGTGGTCTATGTCTCCTATCAGTATAGAACTTCTATCTGTACTGTGCAATCTTCATCCTCTCTTGAACAAACTACGCTTTCTCCATCATAGTTTAAACCATCTCTGGTCCTACAAGAGCTGCTAAGATTTATTCTTTGCCGATAAGAGAAATCCGGTCTCATCCCCTGGATGAACCACATTCTTTGCCTAATACAGTCAATCCTGACATGAATGATACTAATCCATGCCATGGATGACGTCGTAAGGCCTCGACGATACTACCAAGAGATCCAATCGTTACTCTCACCTACAAGGGTTGAGTCACACTGTCAGCATCAGTGTGTGGACACTGGGTCTCCTCTAATAGGAATCTCAAAAGTGAGGGTCAAGTCAACAGTTTAAACTGGAACCTATTAGTACAAAAAATAAAGGAAGCAAACTTCACAAGGAAAAATGTCTTTTATTACTGCAGCTCAAGTACAAAGACACACAACAACCACAAAAAACAACAACAAAAAGGAAACTAGAAGAACCAAGATCAAAGGTACCATCCCTGGAACTAGTCCTGCTCTTATCTGCCAACTTCCGAAGCTCCATAGTCGTATGATTATGCTTCCTGAAGCTGAGCTCTCCCATGTCCACCTGTTCCCTGCGGTCGGGGTGGACCTCCTAGTTGTGGTGGTGGAAACACCTCGAAGCGTCGTCCACCTCCAGCTGCACAGCCAGCTCCCCTTCCTCGGTCTCCTGCTCCTTACGGTCTGCCTCAATTGAACCTCTGCCTCTACCTGGGAGGTACTTCATTTATCTTCTAGTCATCTGTATGGTGGGTCGGACAGTCACGTTCCATGTGACCAACCCCGCCGCAGGAGTAACACTGTCCGCTCCTGGTAAGTTGTTCTACACCCCAGGTGCCTCGCACACACGATCCTATGTCATGCTGTAGACCACCTGTAGGTCTGGTACTCTTGTACCTCTGCATCATCTGTCTACTGCCCGCTGTAGAAAACTCTGCAGCATACCGACTAGTGGTGGGTCCTGCTGCTGGAGACTGCTCAGCAAGGAAACTCTCCACTAAGAGGTCTCACTCCGACACCCCTGTCTGTGTCGGGATGCCGTGAGAAATAACTGAATCTCTAATCTCTCACCTGATCCCCTTCTCGATGGTTTGGGCCCTGAAGAACGGGTCCCGTACCATATCTATGGAGTAGCGTGAGAGATCGGTGAACCTCGCTGAATACTGCATGCTACCCTGCTGAAGATGAAGTAGCTCTTGTATACACACCGCTCGAAGGGTGGCTAGTACAAACTTTTCCCAGAACAGGCTCTCGAAGTCTACCCACAGAAGTGTCACGTCATCATGAATCTGAAGCATTAGGCTCCACCATCTTCCTACTTCTGCCTAAAATAGGCTGGCAGCAAGGTTCACCATGAAGTCTGTCAGCGTCCCTACTATCCTGAAAACTCTCACCACAGCCTCCAGCCAATCCTCAGTCGCCTGTGGGTCTGTCTCTCGCCTGAACCTAGGTGGAATCTCATACTGGAACTCATGCAGTGTGCTCAAGTGATGTGCACTCTCTACTGCTGGGGCTGGTGGCATTGGTGGCCCAACGGGTGGTAGTACCGCTGGTGCCTCCACTGGTGCCTCAACTGGAAGAGGGCCCTGTACTGAGGCATCATCGCTCGGCGGTCTGTCAGTATGTACAAATCTCAGGGCTCTAGCTATTCGTCCATGGGGAGGCATCCTAAAATAAACAAATGTGACACGGTCAAAGACTATACCTGGTGAGCTAACCTGGTTTAAGCAGACTTAATGAAAACTTTTGGAAACACACCAGCAATCAGTGTTTTCGTACACTGGGTCGGAAATCAGTAGTTAGGGTCCTGGTGTATGGATACGTCGGCCGCCGCACCAACACTGGACTCCCTGAACTGAAGACCACACTTGGTACCCTTAACACTATTGCTTCAAAGAAAAGAATTAATAGAGTCCTGAGTTCTGCGGTAGAATTGACTCCTCTGATACCAATTTTTCACGACCCGTCCTCGGGGCCCGTGCCATGACTACCCCAAGCCTGCCTTCCATAGTCCAGGGGCTGGAGACTATCACCAAAGGCATAGATCCCAATAAAAAGGAAAGGCATTTCATTTATAAAAGTAAACAACACAACATAGTACAAGCGGAAGCGAACACTAAGTAGAAAAGAAAGTGCTGAAAAGTAAATGGGCCAGAATACAAACCCAACTGAAAAGTACATCTACAACTGAACGAAATTACAACAGAAGACAAGCAGCTGGAAGAATAAAATTAGCTCCTAGGTCGTTCACCTCGAATCCTACCTGAAGGGTAGGTATAGATAGAGCAGCTCCAGGATCATCCACCACAGATCCTACCTAAAGGGTAGGTACATATAGCCTCCTCAACGTTCTTGCCCGTCAACCTCCTCCGAGTACCGTCTCATCATGAAGTCCACCTCTGGATACTGACCCGTCGGGAGGTCCACCTCTGGGTACCGTCCAGTCCTCGAACACTTGGCCTCCGTCCGTGCTGTCCGTCGTCTGCATCCAACAGAACGAGGTGCGGGCATAGCCCGTGCAGGGGTGAGTATAATGATACTCAGTAGGGACCCTGAGACCCTCGTGATCTCACTAAATCCAACAAGGGTAACCACCAAGCAGGAACTAAATAGATAAACCTTACTTAGGTATAATCCCATACTTATACCTAAGTTATCAAGTAACCCATCTCAAAAAAGAGGTATCACACAGATATGGAATCAACAGATAACCACCACTTAGGTATATGCCCATACATATACCTAAGTTATCAAGTAACCCATCTCAATCATGAGGAAAACACAAAGGTCAAGACTCAGCTCAAACCATTATTTTATTCATGATGTCGAAACGACAGCTGCTGGAGAAATCCTCCTCTATCGAGAATAGTGGTCCTTCCACTACAACCAAACGCTTCCCACTAAACTTGGACTGTTGAAGTACTCCACCTGTCGAGTACTGTGGGCCTGCTGCTATAACCAAGCGCTTCCCACCATGGGACTGCCGCTACAACCAAGTGCACCCCCTCATATCCTACAGAGGTACTCCTTCTGTCGAGTGTCGTGGGTCTGCCGCTACAACCAAGCGCTCCTCCACTGTGGGTCTGCCGCTACAACCAAGTGCTCCCCATTGGGCTATCTGAATCACTCTGAGTCGATCGATCAACAATCGTCAAGTCTTAGCCAGCTACTAGGTCTCTGCACTCCACTCGCTCGTCACCGGGAGGGTCCGATCCACGAGCTACTGGGTGATACACCAAGTATCACAAAGTCCCATGAAGAAGTATCACAAGGGTTTGCCACATCCTAGGAATCTCAACACAATAGACAGCGCGTCAATCGGATGCCCGGTCTGTGTGTTATTAGGCTTTTCGTCCCGGGGCCTGGTTGGTTTCATGTACGACAAACCCGACTGTATCTCAACTGTACCCCAAACTCTAATAGGGTATACTCATAGGGACCGTTTCTCAACATTATTACCAATTCCGCTGATGGTTCGCCAAACGGTCGTCCGGTCTGAAAGTTATCAGCTTTTCTGTTCCAGGGGCCCGGTTGGATTTCGGGTACAATCCAACCTGGCCTTACCCAATATGCGTCTAAACCTCAGGTGAAGTATACCAAAAGATCCGTCTCATCAAGAGGAATCCAACAAAGTCAACTACACGTCAATCGGACGTCCGGAGCTTAAGTTATATATGTTTCCGCTCCGAGGGCCCGGTTGGTTTCGGGTTCAAACCAACCCAGCCATATCCAAATTTACCCGAAACCTTGATTGTAATATACCAAAATGTCCGTCTCGATCCATGGATCCAAACGCAACTGACGGTGCATTGATAGGAAGTTAGTAGCCTAAGATATGGTCATTTGAACAAATCTGTCCGAAAGTAGGGGGTTTGGGCCCGGTCCGACCCGGCCCAATACCCCCTAGGTCGACCAGAACCAGGTCGACCCGACCCGGGTCCAGGTCTGGCCCAAGTGGGCGCGACCCGGCCCGGCACAGGGGTCCGGCCTCGCGCGGGCGGCCCGACCCGATGCGGGCGGTCCGTCCCGGCATGGGCGGTCTCGCCCAGCGCGGGCGGTCCGACCCAGCATGGGTGACCGACCCAGCACGGCAGACACAGAAGGGGGGGGGGGGGGGTGCTGCCCCCCTGATTTCTGAAACGGCGGACCCCTATGGGGTCCTCCCTAGGTGTGATGGCCGAGGGTTTTGAACCCCCAGACTTCTCAGAACGGCCGACAATGTTGGCCGGCCGGTGTGGCTGGTGCAGGACCCGCCGATCCCGCCTCCTGGTGGTGTCGGCGGCCGGCCGAGCCCGACCACCTCTATCGAACCACTGTGGCCATAGCCGCGACTCCTCTTCAGCTAGTGCGGCACGACAACGCCACACCCCTCCGCCACATCTCGCCCTGGCCGCGACCCCTTGATACTCCGGCACGACACGACGACACCACACTCCTTCGCCGCAGCCCGCTCCTGGCCGCGGCCTATTTTGGTCGCATCGGCGCGGCGCTACAGCGCCCCGCTCCACCGCCACTGCCCTCTCTAGCCGTGGTCCTCGTCGTCCCCGCGCCGTGCAATGACACCGCGTCTCCCCTTCTTCTAGCCCCAATGAAGGTCAATAACAAAAGGGGAGGAGGATCGACTGTGTTTGTGCGGTACAACCTCCTCCCGTTATATTGATAACAGGAGGCCAATAATTTAACGAAGAATCGTCAAAATATTCTGGAATTGTAAAATCAACCCCAACCTCGATTCACGAAGGATGATCGCTTGATGAAGAAAGGGAAAACCCCACTGTTCCGTAGACGTTGCCGCAGGATGACGACATCACTTCATCAAGCGTCGAGAAAAAGGAAGCTGAGGTTGGCACCGACGTTCTTTGCGTTCTTCAACGATGAGGAAGGTGTTCTTCGCGGGAGTATGAAACTCTTCAAAATCTATAACTCTCCCAAAAACTCAACACAACAAGCTAAAAACCAAATAAAATAATACACCTCTTATTTTATTACTCAAGCCATGCTTTTCAAAATTCCAAAATTCAAAACCAAACACACTTAATTAATTAATCTTAAGTTGTCATATTTATTAGATGTTTAGTTGACATGAATTAAAGTGGGAGGTGAGGAGGGGAGGAGTCACTTAATTAAAAAGGGGTTTTGAGGAGTTAGGGAATTTTAAAAGGTGGGGGCTCATGTGGGCCCCACCTCACCATTAATCCTCTCATGGGAAGTTATCAACCAGTGTTTCCCACTCCAACTCCCACACCTATGATCTAACACTTAGAAAAGAGAAATAAAATTTGTAACACAATTTTATTTCACTTAAACCGCATTTTTAAACAACACTTCCTAAGAAAACGCAACTTCAGAAAAGGTCTTCTTATGAAATTACCGGCACTACGATTTCATCGGTGCCCTCAGATTTCAATTCCAAGCACTGGTTCAAAATTTAGAAAAACCTGATTGTTTATTCACTGAACTTACCCGAGCTAATCTTTGGAAATTGATTCCGGGCACATTGGGCCTCGGAATCAGGTGCCGTCAGAAACTGCGGATGTGTAAAATTCAAAAGAAATTAAGAAAAAAAATTTCCTTGAAATTTCCAGGTCTTTACATACCTATATATTTATTTTGATGATGATTTTTGTGGATGCATGTTTGATATAAAAATAACCTATTGAACATGTAAATTTTCCGTAAGTTTATAGTTTCTTGGTGTAGTAAGAAACAAAATTCTATTGCATTGCCTACTACTGAAGTTGAATACTTAGCTGCCTCTAGCTATTGTTCAAAAATATTATGGATGAAATATACCTTATTAGACTATGGATATAATTTCTAACATGTACCTATAAATTATGACTATACCAGTGCTATAAACATTTTTGAGAACCCTATATCTCACTCTATTAAAAAAATTTATGCTCGTCATCACTTTTTTAGAGACCATTTTCAAAATGATTATATAACCCATTAATAGATTAGCATTGAACATTAGATTACTGAAATTTTCATGAATCCATTAAATTATAAGATAATTAACCACATTAACATGAATTAGGCATGATTAATTTTGGTTAAATTAATTATTCTTTGATCCACAGTTGAGTTTTACCAACTTTGAGTTTCTCCCACAATTGAGTTTGAGACACCATCTAGTTCTACCCAACGTTGATTTTTACCCACTGTTAAGTTTTACCAACCATTGGGTTTTACCTACCATTGGAGATAACCACTATGGGAAGAAACCTACCTTTTTCAATTTCAAGTTGTTGGTTTTAAATCAACAATTTATAATTTATTGGTATGAATTATTTATTTAATTAAATTTAAATTTTATTTCGATTTTCATTTTAAAAAACTCATAAATACTTAAATTAAATAAACATTTCTAATTTCAACACCCTCAATCCCTCACGACTTTCTCTTATTCCTTATCATGAACCTTTCTATTTAGACTACTGAACTTCCCTCAACTTCATAAGAAACTTTAGTGTTGTTCTCTATTTTTAGTGTAAGGATAGATCCAATTTCCAATCCAAATGAGTTTCTTCCTTTAAGGAAATAAAAATAAGAGTCAATCCAACAAGATGGAATTGAAACAATGAACCTAGAGCTTAATAAGCATGTCATGATACCCAAAAAGGAAGGTCATGTTGAATGGTTACTATAGATAAATCCTTTAGTGCTCAGATTTATGAAATAATAGGGATGGATGAAGTAGTTCTCTATCACTGAGAGACCCTTCTATCCTTGGATACTCAACCAGTTTTTCCAGTATTTTGTGCTCAGTTTAGAAGAGGATGAAGAAAGGGTTAGAAGAAGAATAAATGGACATAAAGTGGTTTTATTTTCAAGAAAATTGTAAAGATGTCTTAAAGTTCCCCATAAAGGTGTTTCAAATTATTATCAAGTAACTATTACAAGTGAAAGTGAAAATTTTATTTATGAGGATGCCTTAGAAGTGTTTATAAGAATAAAATAGTAAAAATACCATTCAGTACTAAGATTAATGGTGAATTTAAAATAATTTTTAATGTTTATAAAACAAATTATATGCCCGTGGAAAGGTAAATTTTCAATGACATGGTATAAATATTTTTATAATTTCTATATTATGAAAAGTGAGGAAAAGATCTATATATTCAGATAATAAATGGATCATATGATGTAGATGAGAAATAATTATTCACGTTAATGTTCTTAATGTATCTTGATTTAATTTTAGCTTTGTTAGAGGCCAAGGGTTTAGTCAATGAGTGAAAATAATCCATAGTAAAATGTGGAGTTTTTTTTATTACAATGGTAATTTGTAAAAGAATGAATACTATTTAGATCCCATAAATGAAAAAATGATTTGATGATGGTTAAAGACTTTATATGGACTTTAATCTAGTTGATCATCCTTATATAAAAATAAATCTTGTGGATCATGTCTTGGAGCTAGATGAAAATTTAGATGAAGTGGAAGAAGATTCTACCTCTGGTGGTGAGGAACATTGATTTTTAGTTGATGAAGGAAGTGACCCATAGATACATGAATGTTCTCAATCCATTAATTATGGTTTTTCTAGCCCACCTAGATCTCTCTTTATTAGAGAGAATATATTAATAGAAGAAAGTTGTTAGGTATAAATAGATGTTTCTAGTGAAGAGTAGTTGAAAGGAAATTTGAAGATAATGGAGATAAAGAAGAAAAATAGGGAGAATAAAATTAATAAAATAAAAAAAGAAAAGTTTAAGGTGATAGATATAGATATAGAGAAGAAAACGACAGAGGTTATTTCCATGATTTACCTACTGTCCGCATTATTTCTGAGGATGTGGAGATGCCTTGAGAACTTCTCTAGTCTCTTTCTATATTTTTTGTCTCCAGATAAAAATATAGACTGATCCGATTTGATGATATTTATAGGATATATAGATATGAGAAGGAATATTTTTTTGGGAAGAATCCCCAATCCTATACAGTCACCTTATTGACACTATAGATGATAAAGATCATGTTGTTACTACAATAGATGTGAATAAGGTTGCTAAGAAGACAAGTGAAAATCAGTCTTTTGAAGAGAAGATATAAATTGAGCATACTGTTATTGGGACTATAGTTTACCTCAAATTGAAAGACACTTATCTAGAGTAATGAGAGAATTACCTTGGTTTTATCATAAATGGATGTGACTACTATTTTTGTTGTTGAGGATGGAAGTGCACTGAATCACTAATATACCACTATTCAAGAAGTGATCGATCTTATGGTATCATTGGTAGAGTCAATTGATGATGCATTAGAGTTTCAAAGGTTTAAATTTGAGTGGCCTGCCTAATCTAAGCCCACATAGGTACCTATTATTGAGAGAGTTGTTTCATCCTTACCTACACTTGTCATTTTTTTCATACTAATTGATTTTTTCACCAGAAGTGACTTAGAATCCTTTATAGGGTACTTCCCTATGGTTTTGGTTTATTGTTAAATGATCAACCTCTTTTGGTAAATATGCTCTGTGATAAGGATTCTAGATATTTTTTTAGGTATTGTGATTCATCACATCTATCTCAAAATGATGCTTCATATTCATGAAGTTAAAGTTTAAAATAAGAGGTTAGTAAATGAAATGGAAACTATTAGATAACTATGGAAGAGTTGGGATCTTAATTATCTAAATATATATCATCTTTTTAAGAGATAGTATATAATATTATATCCATGGCTTGTATATAAAGTGCTCCACCTCCTCCTTGTGATGTTGAGTTAATTCAGATAGTTGAAATAGAAGAGATTCATGATGTTTCAGGTGATGTACATGACATTCCTCAGGAAACATTGAGGAAAATTCTGCTTAATTATGATTATGTACATTTTAGGGTGAAAGAATATATAAAGGATATGAAATCTGAGAGAGATAAAATTAAACATTCTATAAATAATTACCATTCAATGATTTATAGTAATCATAATTTGAATGATCATTTTAATTTTCTTTCTGAAAACCTATGGATGCCTCTAGTCTCTCAATCCATTAATGAAAAACTAAAACAAATTAAATTAATGAATCTAATTATCATCAAATTTAATGAAGAGAAGAATGACTTATTTAGTGATATGAGAAAGGGAAGAAATATAATTACAAACATCATAAATCTCACGAGACCCTTTTTTCAGGTTTGTGGAACCACAATGGTGGCTCCAGATCATATTCTAGTTACAAGTCATATGATACCTCTAGATTATAATATAGAGTTATTTATACCCATTTCAACTATAGATATAAATGCCTCCATGAATTTTCATTTCCAGCCCTTAAGTTTGAATCCCAGAGAAGAATTTTAGCATATACAACCTATTATTATTAAAGAAACTCTATCTTTGGCTACTATCCCCATACATACAAATATCAAAAGGTGTTGGCATTATACTTTTAATATTTTATAGAGATATTTTTTTCTATCTATATTATGTACATCAATTGAGTTTATCAAAAGAATTTATCTTATTAATCATGTTCAATTCAATTAAATTTTTCATTTGATTTTAATTTTTTCATAATCCCAAAATGGGAAGAATTAATCTATCTAATTTCTCTATTTATTTTACAGTATTGTTTTCTTCGATAATATATTTCTTGTTATACTATTTTTAGAACTACCTAAAATTCTGTTTAACATTTAAATACTACTGACACCATATGTATTAAATTTATTAAATATATCTAATATTATTTTCTACATAATATCATTGGTACAATTCTAAATAGTTAAAAGTTATATATAATCTATTTTAACAAAATAATTTATTAATTAGACAGTTCATAAAATTCCTTGATTTATGATCATCAAATGTGGGTGAATGTTTGAACCCTTGTTTTAATGATAAAAAATCATGATTAATTCTAATTTTAATGTGTTTTATGATTTCTATTGTCATTTCATCCTATAGGTCAGATTGATGAATGTTTGGATACATGTTGGACATACCCACCATCAAACTCTAATCACCGTTAAAAAAGACTAACCATTGAGGGTGAGTCATTACCCAGATGTAAATTTGGATAAGAATAGAAAATAACCACCATCAGTAATGAGTCACTATAATACTGTTTCTTTGGGAAAATTATGAGATATACCTTACATCATTAATAAGTTACTATCATAATGGTTATTTTGGAAAGTTATAAGAAATACCCATCATAATATATGACTCACTATTGAACCAAAATATTGGGCTAATTGTTGAAAAAACTACCATCAGAGACAAGTATTATCAATGATGAAATTCTAGATAAAATTGAGAAACAACCACCATAAGAAATGAGTCAACATCAGGATGGAAAATTGGATATGAAAATGACCTACCATCAGAGAAGACCTACCACTGGGAAAACTCACCATTGTACTAAGTCACAATTGGCCGGACTCACCACCAACCTAAGTTACCACTAGAGTTGTCTCTGCATTAAGAATATTCACATCCCTGATTTCTATTTATATTGAATTAAATATTTATAATGACTATTGTCAATTTTAATGTTGAGAGTTAATTTAATGATTAAAATTAAACTATTTCATATATTTATAAAATTTTTATTTGTCATCCAGTACGAGGGGAAAGGATCTAGATGATTCTCCATTCATGATTCTAATAATAAGTAGTATACTCCATCATGTGAAAGGAATAAGTGATACATAAATAAATATATATATAGATATTCATATAGAAATATATATATATGTATACCTGAAGAGAGTAGAAAATCATAGAATAACAAAAAGAGATTTATTTTAAAAAGTTATTTACATGAAGCTTTATTTTCTGCAACCAATAATGGATGATTGAAGCACATTGAACATTTAGTTCCTCCAATAGTTATAAAAAAGAGTTCATGATAGTCTATTTTACAACCATATTCAAAAACATGACTCAAGATATTATTTAAGCTATATATAAGGATTCACATGCTTCAGATCATGTTAGACCATGAAACAATAAATTATTTACATATTTTATTTTCATTTTCATCTTATTATAATTAATTTTCAAGAATTCTGGGTTTACTATATATTTTAAACACAAACGCCGACTCATTCAACATAACTTAAAGATACTCGATATTTTATTTACTACCATCAAACTTGTTTACCCATGTGTTTTGTAAGTGGTCCATGTGTGGGATGTTTTATTTGTATTCCCACTGTTATTTTGGAAGAGGTCTATGTGTGGCCTGGACAATAACTTCTTCAGTTTTTTCCAGATCTGTGATCTGGATCAAAGATTATTATATATAATGTTATTGGATGTAATTTATTTCCAAGTGGAGAAGATTGGGACTCAACTTGAGATTGATCGCCTGTTTTTTTCTCTATAGTGTATTTTGTTTTTTATTTTATTATTTAAATTGAATCTAGTTTAAATAGTAAATAAAACCACTACATAGATAGTTAGTCTAAATTATTTTTATATAATATTTTGATTATGTAAATATATTTCAAATGTTAAAATAATTTTCATTTATTGTTTTAATTGATACTTAATAACTCATTTATTATTTTAACTGATTTGAACTTATATCGATATGTTATTTTGATCAATTGAGTTGTTCTAATTAATTGGAGAATTTTATTTAAATCTATTTTTAAAAAAATATTGTTATCTTAATACACCCACTCTTGAGATAATCACTTAAACCAACAGTTATTTATAAATTCTCCCTACAAAATATATATCATTACCTAATAATTTTCATCCATGGTATTATCATTTAAAAGGTTCATGGTGGGTCTTTCTTGATCATATAGAGATTCATATCGATATATGGTTATAAGTTAAAGTGAATATTCCATTGGTAACTAAAAATGGTGTTCTTAAATCATATATTAAATCAATTCACAGTAGATATCAATGGTGAAAGGTATATAGTTTCTTATTTTATATTTAAATTGTTTCAACATCAATTTCTAGTGATCATGGGATTATTTGTTTCTAATTTCTTCTTCTATATTGAAAAAATATGATTCAATCAATAAAACCATTAATGTTTATAAATAAATTTCAAGCATTTTAGTGAGCCTTGGAAATGATATATTAATGTGGGTCCCTATATGTGAGTGTGTAACACATATTTATTTCTAGATTCTAGTAATCTATATCCCTTTATGAAAGACGATTTTATGTTTTAATGATACAATCATCACATAAGAAAACATAGGCCAATTTTAAAACAAATAGAATTTTTATTGATTACAGGAACTTAATTCCTCCCCCACTCATATGAATTATCCCACAATTCTAAAATCATGTTCACCCAATTAAGTTTTGTATTTTTTCCCTGTTAATAAATATTTTTTTAATATGTTTTTCATTTTATATATTTTTAAAAGTGTTAATTTATTACCATTTATTATCTAACCATGAACCACTTAAAAAAATTACATGTATTATATAGAATAAATAAATAACTACTATATATTTCCATTCATATGTCACCCTTTCCCATAATATATAAGGATCCCATATCTAGAAATTTCACATTGCAAGAATTTTATAACATAAAACAACTAAAGAATATTTTTTCTTGTATAGAATATGAATTCTATCCTTTATAAAAAAAATTAAGGACTTTTATACAATAAACTATCAATAATAAAAATCCATCAAATATTAGTTTCTATACTTGTTAATTTTTCCTCATTTCTATTATATTTTTCTCTAAATTTCATCTTGATGATCAATTCTCCCCACCGTTATAGTATAAAAGATCAGACAACATCACCTTATATAAAATCTATCCCTTAAATTAATAATTTTTTTATTTCCCCCCTTTTTTTATATCTCATATTTTATTTAGTGTTTAGTTAATAACTAAAAAATTAATTCAAATATCATTCCAAATATCTCTATTAGAGATCAAGTATCAATGACCATTTTAATTTAATTATGTTTTACTAGATAAATTGTTCATGATGGTCACAATATATTCTCAATTGTTAGGTAATGAAGTAATAAAAATGAGAGAATCTACCTCATCTTTAAATGGAATATCTATCATTCCAGGTTGTCTTGAGATTATAATGAACATATAGATTTGATTATAAAGAGTTCTTCCATCGACCAGATTTTGGTAATGTAATCATGATACTATATTTTCAACATATTATACAGATTTATCTCATAAATATATATTAAAAAAATGCTTCCATTAATTTTGGAATCACCCACTTGGATATTATATTGAGTACCAAATTTCTGGACAAAGTAAGATATACAACTACCAAATACTTTCAATATATTAAATTACACTCTTTTATTTTTATGTTTTTGGATTCTTAAAAAAATTGTACATCAATATTCTTTTGATAATGATAACTGTTGATTTGTATTATATAGATTTCTATGTAAAATCAGTTGTATTATGAAATATTCAACTTTCCTTATTCCAACACCATAACTTCAAAATCATATAAATCTATTTAACTAAATTCTACCACTAATTCTAGTTTTTATGAATATTGAAACCTTAAAATATGATAACATAAGAAACATGAGTGATAAAAGTTTAAAAATGTATCATAAAAATATAAATCCAAAATTGAAATATGTCAATCCCAAAATATTTATAATGTTATGTAATTTTAAAAATATATTATGAGAAAAATTGAACTAATTATTTTCTATGGTGAATAATATATTATAAACATAAGACATCTTTTTTTTATGAAACATATTTCTAAACCAATTTAATTTTTAAAATCGTGTGTCTGTAATACCTACATCAACATAGTGATTAAAAATTAAATAATATCCCACATAAGTGCATTTGATCTAATTTTATAAATTGTTGAATTTTATTATTATACCATAAAACAAGATCATTTGTTGTTAGACATGGATTTACCTTAAAATAACATGAAACTATAATCTAAAAAATATTTCATATTGTGTGACTATAATGATTAATGTTTGAAGAATTATTATAATGATGTGGTATCATAAATTAAATTTTCATATCATTTTAAAATTATTGGATACAAGGATATATTTCTAAAGAATATATTTTATTTTAAAATTTCATATATATTGTACCAATATCATTCTCATGGTTTCTTCTTAATCACATACATTCTATTTTCTATCTAATGTTTTCTTTTGAGTGAATTATCGACTACTCAATTTGACTGTAATTCTTGTTTTTAATGTTTCAAATGGATTTCATAGATGCAATTTAGAGAGGTATTATTTATGTTGATAATGTAGTAGACATGTATCTTCTATTTTTAATCACCATTGATTCATGCCAGAAGAGAGGGGATTTTTTTAATATGGTACAACCACTAATTGAATATGGTGATGTACCGAAAACAACAAATAGATGGTACTGTTCCACTGTCTAGCCAATAGAATAAATTTTAGAGAGTGTAAAATATATAGGTTCACTATCCAACCAGTGTAGGCTCACCATCTAGCTTGTGGGAGTAGAAAATTTTCAACTAATAACAAGTAGAAAATTGACTACCATATAGAGGTAATAAAGTATCCCGTATAATTGAGACTAATATCACATTGATTCATTTATTGTTGTACAAAAGTATCCTACTCATGTATATAATTATCTCATTTTTCTCAAAGGGTTCCAAAAGGTTACCAACAGTATGAAAGGTTATAAATAGGGGAACAAGGTTTCTAGGATAATAATTACTTGAATATTACAAAAAACAAACATGTAATTTATAACTTTCATTGAATCATTAGTAAAATACCTCCCATGTGGTTAAAATTTATATCATATATTATTTTTTATATAGTGTGTTCCATTTTTAATATCTTTCTTATTCTTATCATTTAATCATTCTCCCATATTGTTTCATTGAATTATTTTGAGAGAATCATGACTTAGATGAAACAAGATATATTCTATGAAATCCTATAATTTCTTCCTCCTTCATTTATTATTAGGGTTTAGTGTAATTTATTTGAGGGTAATATGGTTGTTTTCATAACCAATAAAAGTTAAGTGATTATTCACAATGATGTTTCTAGAAATACCCAATTTAAATATAGTGTTGTGTGTATTTTTGATTTCATTATATAACATTAAAATAAAGGGAGTTTTGGTATCTTTGATACCATAAAATCAAAAGGAATAATACATTAAATCCTCCATAAATTGTTGTGGTAGTTGTTGGGGATATTTTAGAGCTACATCAAAAAATACATTCCAAATATTTTTTAAAATTAATTTTAACTTTTTTATCTATTAATCAATTTTTTTATTGAATTATTCAATTGCATAATCAAAAAATCAGTGTGAATATAGTGCATAAATTCAAAAATTCTCTTTACATTGTGTTAATTAATATAGTTAACTTTTATATTAACATTAATATGTATCAGATTTATATCTTTATTATCTTTTAATACCTAAATATATTTGTTTATATACATTAATTTACTTTTTTTTTTCAAATTAATTTTTAACATAAAATTCACCCACGCTTTCCATCCTCATACTCCAACCAACATTTAGTATCAAAGGGTTTAATTGTTATTTTTTATTTCAATAATTTTAAAATTTTCCATTTTTTTGACAATAATTTGTCTCAATACCAAAAAATTGGAATCAAAGGAAGATCATTGATTTTAATAAAATTTTAAATTCATAATTTTTAAATAAGAGTTTATATTTTAAAAATCATAATTGATTTTAAAGATATTATGATTTTAAATTATCATATAACTTATATAATAATGTTTTGTAATTTGATATTTTAAATTACTCATATTAGAAAATTATCATGTGCATTTTATTTAAAAGTATTGGATATATTGTTTAAAAAATGGTTATGCATGGTTATACCCTTATAATAAAACCTGAATATATATCAGCTCAATATGATATTGCATCTTTTGAATTATATGGTAAATATATTAATTCATTGTATTTTAGTTTATATCAAAATGAGATCAATATAATATATATTTAAAAAAGAAAAATTAAATAAATAAACGTTTTGAAGTCCAATAATAAGTAAAAAATTATACTAAAGAATCTAAACTGGATATGTTAAAATAGGACAATAAATGTTATTATTTGAATTAAAATTAATCTATTACTAACATGTTTATAAGATGTTTTGTAATTTCCAACAACATAGAGTCTATCAGATATGCTTTATTTATAGAAATCCTTATAAAGAATATCATATGGTATTTTCCTATATTTTGGGCACTGATAGTCACCATAATCAAAAAATAAAAGGACATAATGAATATTATTATAACTTCCCATGATCGGTTTATTCATAAGTAAGAAAACCCGAATGACCACATTCCACAATCACACTAGTATAATTATGAGTGAATTAGGCTCGAGATTTCAAAAAGTGGTATCATAGGATATCTTTATAGTGTCATATTATTATTTGGATGGTATACATGAGACTAGGAATATGTACAAATTTAGTAATGAGACTCTTCTAGGGAGTTTCTCACCCACACACTAATAAAAATCCATGTTACCTATGATTGAAAATGATCTTGTTGATCTATTTTCCATTATAGTGTATAGATTTTATTGTTGAAAGACACACATGGGTTTCAGAATTTATTATAAGTATATATTTACTTTTACCATTAGATAGTTATTTAATTGAAGTATTGCCTCAATAATAAATATAGGCACATAGAGATTCTCATAAAATTCATATTCCATTTCATGTAGATTTTATTTAATGATTTCCTAGTATATATTTATTTCCCATAACAAATCTATATATTATTTGAATAATGTTTCTATGTGATGAATGAGGTAAATGATTTGTTAAATAATGTGTGTTAATTAACCTCAATGGTTTTTTCTAACACATCATGATGGTGGAACCTTAATTAACCAATTACGTTATTTTTGATACATGCACTATTGGTTTCATGTGATGAAACATTTTTGGATGAAATTGAATGGTTATGAATTTAAATTTATAATGTTTATATACCTATGTAAATTGGGAATGGTGATCCATATAATTAAACCATTATAAAATAGAGTATCCACTTAAATAAAATTAAAATAACAACTTATAAATCCAAAAACATTATAACATGGGAATGATATATTCATCTAATTGAACAATTATATATATATATATATATAACTTCTAAATTTTAATATTTTTTAATTGAAATAACTATCATTAAATAGGGATTAAAACTCCATTATAAAGATAATTTTTCCCTTTAACTTGAAATTGTAACTCCATATACAAGAACCACTGATATAAGATATCTAGCCTCTACAAAAACCTTACCTTATTAGTTGGTTTTGGGAGTTTCTATCATTTAAAATTATTATCTCTTATGTTACCATGCCATGGTCTTAGCAGAATGTAGTTGGGCATTAAAAATTATATAAGAAGTATTTATACCAATATTATTTATTTATCTGAGATATTTTCTATTATCAAATTTCATTTTGCGGAATGAATTTGACATTTAAGTAATATTCCTCCATGATGGACTTGGGAAAAATTTCGATAAGGTGGTGATGACCATGATCCGGGTGTGCTGAGACATACAACACCACTATTACCTCTTATAGTTCTTCTTGTTGAACCTATAGTTATACCAAATTTGGGAACCAGAATTCTATTTCAACAAGGGTTTTATATGATTCATAATACCATGCATGGAGACCCTTGACCAATACATACCATGGTAGTGTGGATGTGATAGTTTCTGTAGAAACATCCACCTACTTTCTTGGGCAATGGTGGCCCCTAAGCTACTAGGTCATGGATAGAGGCCATTATATCTATTTTTTAGTATCTAGATATGCCTTTATAATAGAGGTTCAATATTTATGTATACAATATTTCTGATTATAAAAAGTAATGGGGTGATTTCTACCCAAGAATATCATCATCAGGATATGATCTAGAGGGATTTACCGATACCATCCAATGATTACTTATTTCTAAAATCATTGAGAAAAGAATTATATAAGGAGTTTATATAGTTGTAGATTGGTGTTACATATAGCATGACATATTCTTCTCAGTTAGATTTGATTCAGGGATTCACACCAACTCTTATTGGATGTGACTATTTAAGGGTGAGATGCATTGGGGATGAGATTCTCTATGTCATCTGGTCATTGGGGAAGAATTTCTAGCTAACGAACATTTCTGAAATAGTAATCAAAGATCCAATTATCCTATTATAACCCAAGGAACAAGGTGTTAAGAATGATATTTTAGTTTCAATGTGTGACATCTATTCTTCTAGTAGTATAAATCATCATTGTGATCTTTTTTATTGGAGAATAAGTAGTCATACTGTGCACCAAGGCATCCATGTTACATATCATCAATGTAGTAAGTAGGGTTATATGATGACCTAGTGCAATAGATATCTAGTTATATAGATCTTACAGTATAATGGTACATCTTAAATGTTTTTTAATCAATTTCAACATGTTTCTAGTGGAACATGATCATCACGATCACTACCTTTTATAGTGGGATTTGTGTTTCCATGTTAGAAAGGCAGTTAAAGAACAACTAGTATTAAAATATGAGGAGTTAGAAAATTCCATTGGTTTCATGAATCACGCCAATAATTTACCTTATTATTCTTTTTTAATAAACTTAATTTTGTTGATAACTTTTGGATAACACAATTTTGAGTTAGTTTGAAAATGCATGCAAAAACAGGTTTAAGAAAAATACTATTTAGTCATGTTTTCATAGAAAATTATATTCTAACACATTTATAGAAATTATATATTAAATTAATATTTTTTTATATCTTATCATATATTTTAACATTCATCTGACATTTTTTATGGGCATAAGATAATAACAAACCCAATTTTTCACATAAAAACCTATATGTTTCTAAAACCAATTCTACCTCCTTTTAAAAGAACACCTATATTAAATATGAATATTCAAAATTTTAAATTTAAGATGAAAAAATTAACATCATTTTTGAAATAGAAATTTCACAATTTGGTAATTTTTAAATTGTGATATTTTTTGAGTGGTTTTATTTTTGATGAATTGTGAAAAATTACAAATTTAATTAAAGAATTATTTTATTATAATTTATTTATATGGATAAACTATATTTTTTTTAAGTTTATAAATATTATTTAAATAAATTATACATAAATTAATCCAATTTTGGTCATTCTAATAAATTCCACTATGATATTTGATATAAAAACATATCAAACTTGTGAATGTTTTTACTTTAAAAACCCCTATTGTCATCGCTCATGTGGGATTAACTTCTCAATTAGTTTCTACCACATATGCATTTGGAATTTGGAAAATTGAATCCATATTTTCAGTCTGATTAATTTATATTATATAATAATATCATCACTATTTTTTACAAAAAATATTAGTGAAAGTGATTAAAATTAATTACAATGATTAAGATGAAAATTATATTTACAAGGGACTAAACCCTAAAAGTAAGTGACCAAATGACCTGTAAATTAATAAAAAAAATTGGAAGGAAATATTTAATTTAAATTATTCTTTTTCTTGGATTTTGACTATTATTAGAGCCAATTTACATATGAAAAACATGGGTGAAATTCAATTTTAAAAAATGTACATGAATACCACTCCCCCTCTACTATAAAAAGGCTCTCACACCTCACACTTATTCACACCTATCAATCCATTTGGATGCCAAAAGAACTAATAAAATAATCTCCCAAAATTTATACCCTCATCCTAGAACCCTTCCATTAGGAATAAATCAATCCATGGAATCCCTTTAGTGAAAACAAAGAGGAGTAACCCAGAGAAGACGTAACATCTTTCCTCAAGATCCTTTGTTTTATATTAAATATCCCCTCTAAAATCTTCATATTAAATGATTATATAACCCTGTCAAAATTCTAAATATAATTATATTTTTTTATTCTAAGGTTTTTACCTATATTCACACACACATCCATCTAATGGGTAACAAACTTACCATCCATGTGTACGGTTGAGTACCGCCATGCGGAAAGAAAATTGTTGGTTTTTTCCTTTACCACCTCTCATGGTGGTAATTATGATGGAAATGAAGTATTTTATGAAATATATAATATATATAATATCATTATTCTTATGTAATTATTATATAACACTCGCCCTCATGTGTTCTATATTGTGTGGTTACAATAATATCATTTGTGGATGTGTCGTTTACTGTATCCTCAAAGCGATGTGCCTCATTAAAAAGCCACATGGAATGTATTAAGAATGGATTTAATAAAAATATGTGACATATATGACATATATATGATAATATTATTATATTATATAGATATTTAATTTAATTTTCAAGATTTTAATTATGGTAATAAAATAGAAGTAGAGTTCATGCGTACGTATGGCCTACCGTCTTAATGAACGTTGCATTCTATTTCCTATATCAACATATTATAGATTATTATAAATAGAAGTATAAAAAATATATATGATAATAAATAATTTTTTACATTATATATATGATAATTTCATGATCTATGTTATAAGAACAACATGTAATTAATAAAAACATACATAAAAAACATGATAATTAACAATAGAAATAGTGAAAATAATGGAAGATTGTTAACAACTGAGTAAAAAGATATTATAAAAAGTTAATATATGATATTATAAATATAATTATTGTTTTTATATATTTCAATAAAATTATATTAACACTATACAAGAGGCTATATTATTTTCACTCAAAAGGAAACACAAGTTATGGGATTTTCATCTCATTTTTTAAATAAATGAGATAAATGTCATATTCACCACTTACTCATTTTTTTGTGGTGTATATTATGTAAATTTAGATATATTATATCAAGAGTAATTTTATATTAATGTAAATTATGGTCTTAATTTTAATTTTCAAATCTAGCGTTTATGAACAGAAATCTTTGTAATATGTATTTCTTTTGTGATTATTAATTTTATCTCGAAAAAATCCCTTCCTTTTGATAATTTTTATAATAAATTAAATTTATCTTAAATATAAATATTCTAAATCAATGGATATTATTATTTCTTAAACTGTATATTATTTTTATATGTAGTTTTCACTTTTAATTTTATTTCATTAACTAGGGAATTATTGATAAATATATATCATTTATTTAGTACAAATAGTTGATAATGAACATTGTTTATGAGTTTGAATCAATCACTTTACCTAGAATTAATTATTTTGAAATGAAAGACTTGGGCTATGGAAGGTTTAATGTAATCCCTAGGGGTTGGGTATGGGTAAATGTAAGGCCCGTGATGCATCAATAGTCTAATGATATGAATCAATTGGCCAAGTCAGAGTAGTTTAAAATATAATGAGAATAAATATTGATTCTAAAGGTATCATGTTCCTATGAAAAATGAAATCCATTAAATTAACATTTCCTTCTTTTGAGAATTCAATTATTAATATTATCCATGAGTTTTTTCTTTTAAATATCTTTGGATGCATTTAATTCTATGTTTATTGATTAAATGGAATGTGTTTTCGTATTATTACATTTCCATATTGATTTTTCATTATCCATTTGTTTAAATGGAATGTGTTTTCAGTAATTTTCATTTCTAAATTAACTATTCCCATTAATTCATTATTTATTTTGTTTTACTTACCATTAATAATAACTTGAGCTCACCCTTATTTTTTTCTTTTCCCCAGGCTTTGAAGAAGAAATATTTGAATTAGATTTAAAGGATATATTTTCATTTAATATTATAATGAATCATGTTTTGGTATCTATTTCCAAATATAATATTTTTATCATGTATGAAATATTGTTTTCCAAAAATTATAAACTAATCATTCGTTTAGGACATTATTCTTTGTAATCATTCCAATGTAATAATGTAACACACCAACTGAAGGATTCTATGGTCGAGGGGTTATAGTTGGTATCAAAGGATATCCAATAGAAAACTTGGAAACTAGATTTAGAATACATAGATTATAGAACATAAACCTGAGATATAAATTTAGGATATGCATGGAAGAACATCCTTGAATTTTGGTGAGGTAGAGATAATGTGTATCTTCTTAGAAATACATCTATTTTTTTATACTATAAGGGGATTTGGATCTGGAACAAATGAATATGGAGCTAAAAATTCTAACAAGGTGTCTTGGGCCTCACTAAAGCCTAACATGATATAGGAAAATATGCCTTACTTTACACTTGGTTTTTCACTCCTAGGGGATTTACTCAGGAAAATTATCATTTTATTTTAAAATATTTATGAAGGATTTAAATGTAAATTTGTCTCCAAATAAACTAATGATTATGATTTATGATGCACAAACGTTTTATTTATGTTTAGTACTATAAAACATTTAGAATTATGCATTATGATTTAAAATTCATGATTTTAGGATCTAATCTAGTATGATCCATTATATTGAATTAATCTCAGAAAGATAAATGGTATCAATTCTAATAGAAAATCTAGAGTTTTTCTTGCTAAATAAACTAATACATCTTTTACTGTAACAAATAAAATTATAGAAATATTTGAGAAACTCAATTTAGTATAGGAAGATAACCGTTCCCGAATAGAGAAACATATTCCACTGATACAATATTCTATATTGTATTACTTCATGCAATAGAATCCCCCATCATTTAGTGGGACTAATAATTAAATTGTAGTTTAAAAAAGGATTATGTTTATGGGGAAGAGATTTATATCCTTGAGATGTACTAAAATATAAAAGGTTGCACTTATGGTATATTATGTTAAAGGTGATTTTAATCAATGTTGGTCCATGGTCAAGAATACTAAGGTGGAATAATAAATAGAACTCATGGAATAGAGAACATTTAATGAGAAATTATATGATAAATACTTCCATTGTGATCAAAAGATTAAGATGAATATGAAGTTATTTAGATTAAATAAAAAGGAAGAATAAAGTGTTACAGAATATGAGGCTATCTTTATAATGTTTTCTAGTCATGCTACACATTTTATACATTACACACAGTGAAATATTGACATCTTATTTCAGGGTATTAAGAAACATCCATGATGGGAACTACTTTCTCATACGTTTTCTTCATATTAATGAGATAGTTTTTTCTTTCATAAAAATAGAGATGGAATTCATGGGATCATCTGTATTCAAAGGAATCCAAGAAAATAAGAAAACTTGTAAACAACATGAATGAGGGAATGTTTTTAAGAGGAAAAATTGAATAAATCAGTAAAACCTTAATAAAAATAGTGAGAAAAATCAATCTAGAAAATACTTGAAGGGTCATCATATTAAATTATACGAGGGGATGAAAGAAAACACTAATATTCAATTTTTAACCTGTTGAGATATATGTAACTATACAAATGAATTCCCCAAGTATCAAGGGAATATACCAAAAGAGTGGCTAATGGGGAATATAATATCATACACAATCACTACAATAGAGGTTGAAGTACTAAATGATGGGGTGGAAGGTAAATTAATTCTCTCTTAAAATTTAGCTAAATCCTTATTTGATTCTGGATCATCGAAATCTTTCATATCTACCTAGTTTACCAGGAAAATTAGATATTTTCTATTTAATTTAATAATAGTGTTTCCAGTCAAAACTACTAAGTGAAGTCTCCTTACAACTAATATGTGTTGATAAGTCCCTATTATGATATATAAACATGATTTACTTGATGAAATTATTATCATAAGTATTTTTTTTATTTTGACATAATCCTATATATTCAATTGATCTCAAAATACGATGCAAAAATATTGTACAAGAGGATGACAATAATAATTTTTTTTTCGGAAGATGTAGAATTATTTATCATTAGATCAGACGTTTCACCACCTGATTCTTATAAAGATTCACCACCTGTAGATCTATTTAATGAAATTATATGGGAGGAATAGGATATAACATATCATGATAAAGAAGGCAATCTTCAAATTAAGGATGTGCCTATTATACAAGAATACCTCATTGTATTTCTTAAGGAACTATATGGACATCCCCCAAAATGTGATGTTGAATTTTCCATTTATTTAATCCCCAATGTAAGAACAATGTAAAATACTCCCTATAGAATGGGCACCATGGAAATAGTGTAGTTTAAGAAAAAACTATATAATTTGGTTAATAATGGATTTATCCTCCCTATTGTTTCACCATAAAGATCCCATATTCTATTTATTATGAAGAAAGGTAGATCCATGAGGTTGTGCATTGGTTTTAGAGAAACCAATGCCATTAAAATAAAGAATAAGTACTCTCTACCTCAAATTGAGGAATTGTTTGATCAAATTCAGGGAGCCTAATATTTTAAAATGATTTGTCACTTTTCTGAGTATAAATAATGTCAAGTAAATAAGGAATAAATTCTTAAGACTTATTTTTTATATTAATTATGGAAATTATGTGTTTATAGTAATTCTATATAGATATACTAATCTACCCTCAATTTTTATTGACATATGGAATAGTGTTTTCAAGGAATATCATAATCAATTATTCATGGAATTCATTGATGATATTATTTTTTATTCTAAATGATATTTTGACCAAGAGAATAAATTTTAGATCATTATTAAAAATCTTTAATGTGAATTGTTATATAAGGAATTTTGTATGTGAAATTTATGGTTTCAAGTATTTTCTTTTCTTGGACATATTTCCACTTTAGATATAATATCATTTGATCCTACAAAGATAATTTTAGTTAGATATTTCATGCACCAACAATCACAATTAAGGTATGTAGTTTCATTGGTTTGGCAGGTTACTATCAATGATTCATTTATCATTTTTCTCAATTTCCTAACATATTAACCCATCATACACATAAATGGATTATGTTTTTTTGGATACATTAATATGAATAATTCATTTATAAACTATATAGAATATTATCCAATTATCTAGTTTTTACTTTACCATATGGAAGTGATGGGTTTTTCATATATATTGATGCATTGAATAAGTGATTGTGTTTTTTCCTAATGACAAATGATAATTTTATTGAATATTCATCAAGACAGTTGAGAATTAAAAAAAACTACACAAATAATGATCATGAGTTAGTGATTGTAATATTCCACTTGAAAATATGGAGAAATTATCTCTATTCTGAATGATGTGATATATACACTAATAATAAAATTCTAAAATACACATTCTAACTAAAATATATCATCACGAGAAAATGGTTATGTCTTCACCTACTCAAGTATTATTATTTAACAATACACTAACACCTAAGGAAATAAAATAAGGTAGTAGATGGATTTAGTTGGATAGATCAAGGAACTTTAACCCAAATCAGGATTTAGAAGGATCTTATGTTCATGGATCTAGTAAGTATTGATAAGATAATTTACAAGGAAGGGGATACATCAATAATTTTTTAAATTATTCAAAAACCATCTTTAATATAAAGGATAAATAATTCTCAATCTGATGATGAGAACTTTTAGAAGATAATTAAAGGTGTGAAAAAAGGGAAATTACCATAAATTGTTTCTGAAGATGGGGTTCTAATGTTTTGAAAGTTGATATTTCTTCCATATATACCAGATATAAAAATGAAATTGATGGATGATGATCAAAAATCAAAATTTTTTTATACACTCTAATAGAAAAATATCTATAGTGACTTGAATGAACATTTTTTGTAGGATATAAATTGTTGACTACAGGTCCAGATGTTTGGTTTTTCAAAAAGTGAAAGTTGTGAGGTAGTATCCTAAAATATTAATGAATCATCTTACTGTTATTGTGCATAGATGGGATGGAATTACCTAGTATTTTTTCATGGGACTACCAAAGACTCATAGATTGAATGATTAAATATAGTTTATCATTGATAAATTAGCAAAACCTAATCATTTTCTTATTACAAGACAATAACATCATCTTGAGCTCCTCACAAGGGTCTATATTAATAAAGTTATAAGTCATATTGTCACACCTATATCAATTGTTTTTGATCTATATCCCAATGTTAATTTGAAATTATTGACAAGTCTTCAAATTTATCTTGACACTACGCTTCATTTTAGTATGACTTACCATCCTCAAACTGATGGAAAATACAAAAGAAATATTAAAACTATGGATGACATGTTGAGGTCATCCTCACTCGACTTTCGTGGTATGTGGGATAAATACATTACTTTGGTATAGTTTTCCTATAGTAATAGTTTCTATTCACATGTTCAAAAGACATGATATGAGAATTTCATGGAAAAAGGTGTTATACTATAACTTGTTGGGATAAAGCTGGTAAAAGAAAAAATGTATGCCCAGAACTCATTCAAGAGATGATGAAAACAATATATGAAATTTAGGCTCATATGAAATTAGTTTAATGTAGGAAGATGAGTTATGCAGATAATCAGAAGAAATATTTAGAGTTATAAGTTGTAGATAATGTTTTCTTGAAATAATCTCCCTGTAAAAGTGTTATTAGGTTCAGGGAGAAAGGAAAAATTAGTACAAAGAACATCATTCCCTTCAATATTCTTGAATTATTTTGAGTTATATATTATCATTTGGAAATGAATCCAAATCTATAAATGGTATATGATGTGTTACATTTACCTATTCTAAGGAAGTGCATCCTAGACCCAATGCTTGTGATCGTCTCTGATGAAATTGACTTTTAACATGATAATTAATACTACAATATAACCATCCATATTTTTTAATAGATATAATTTGTTGAGGAATCATATAACTCATTTGGTAAAGGTACTTTTGAGAACTTAAAAAATGTATGAAACATTATGGGAACCATATGATTCTATGAAGGACAATTACACACATATTTTAAGGAGGTAATAACCCCTAAAATTTCAATGATAATTTTTTAGGATAAAAGATTGTATCACCACAAGAAATTATCATATTTTCATTTCAAAATAAATTTAATTTTTTTGACCTCTTGCGAAGCACCCAATACTGAGTTAGTTTTCAATGAATGCAATAACTAATTTAAAAAACAATATAGTCACATTTCGTATAATAAATTATATTCCAACACTTTTAGAGAGTTTATATAACAAATTCATATGATATATATCCAATAAAATATTTTGACTTTTGTTCAATATATCATATGGGAATAAGGTAATTACAAACCCACTTTAATTAATAAATCCCTATATTTTTATAAAATCATTTTTACCAAATTTTAATGGCGCATCTATATTGAATATGATTTTTGAAAATATTATAAATTTAATATAAAAAATAAACTTCATTTTTGAAATAAAAAAAATCAAATTTTGGATAGGGTGAATCTATTTTTTCCTCCTATAATAAATTGGGCCATTCAATAGTAGCCTATAAGAATAGGAACAAGGTAGTTTTGTCAGGAGGTAGCAATAAGGGTCTGAGTGTTGATGAAGGTTTGTTTGGTCTGAGTCAATTAGTTGAAACATATGGTGTTAGGGGTGTGGAATGTGGGTCACTGGGGTGAAACCCATTGGAGGTTGAAATTTTCAATTGCTTTCTTGATGACCTATATGTTCTTAAGGTTTCAACGAATGCTCCTTCGGGGAAGGATGATGCAAAGTTGGTAGGTGGTGTTTTGCCTTCATTGGAGAGTAAACCAATAGAAAATCATCTAGGAGGGGATGTTAATGGAAGTGGAACCATTCTGAAAGTGGATTATTATAAGGAAGGAGACGGTAGTTCTAATCCTTTTATGGCGTTATCTTATTCTGAGGTAGTACGCTCTGGGAGAGACTCTTGTGGAAGAGGTGGACCAAAAATTATAGAAAGGGAGGGAGACATATTTGGTGGCAAGGGTCATGAGCCGGTCATAAGGGGTGGGATTTTTTTTCAGGTGAAGACCTGGAGGGGAGTTGTTATCCATTAATCGTGACAATCTATTTGAAGGACCAGTGAATGAAGATATGGTTCTTGATATTGTTGCAGCATAAACAGATGTGCAGGGGGTCCATGGGTCTGAGTCCAATGATGAATCTTCTGATTTTTCTTCAGGAGACATTACTGATGATCTTAAATATAGAGGGCCACCCAATATAAGGAGGAGGAAAAGTACGAAGGGTGGTAAGAAAGGGAGAAAAGACTATTCATATTATCCACATCCAATATAAACAAGATCTACCAAGAAGTAGAAAGACAAGATGATTGAAGGCGATCCCAAGGACACTATTTTTTAAGGTGAGACTATATCATGGGGATACACCTCTCCATGATTTTAAGCAGCATGAGTTAGGTGCGTCCCATAAGCAGCCTTTGGAGTTTCTTTTTCATTCAAATGAAGAGATGGTGGAAATGTTTTTTGTGATTAATTACACTGATAATGAAGCTAATAAGATGATTATAAGGCCTCTAAAAGTGAATACCAATAGATATAAAAGTGAATAAATTGAAAATAAAGATCTTATACTAATAAGGGGATTCAACGAATGGAAGTTCAATAAAAAATAGTACATGAAGGCTTGGGACAAGTTGATATTTAGTTTTAAACACACTTTAGAGGATGTTCTAGACACTCGTGTATCCTATATCTCTTAGAAACTTTTAAGGGATAATGTTTCTAGGAGTATTTAGTTTTCTATTTCAACGGATATTTTTGTAACTTTTGGTGTTTGAACCTTATGGTTTCTCACTTTTTTTTCCTTAAAAGTGTTTTGGAAATAAAAAAGTCAATTTTTAGTCAGCAATCTTGTCTGCAGGATTAAAATGTAATTTAATTTCATCCACTTAGGAAATTTGATTTTAGAAAAATGAATTACATATTTGGGAACATTATAATTTATAAAGGGTAATATTTTTTAAATTAATTTTCTATAAAAAATATTATTGAAATGGATTAAAATTAATTACTGTGACAAATATGAAAATAGATTAATTAGGGATTAAACCATAAACATAAAGGCCAAAATGATGTAGAAACATGTCCAAAAGACATTATATTGAAATATTTTAAATAAATACTCATTTTTATTGGATTTTTTCCTTTATTGTATCCAATAGACATGGGAAAAACGTGGGGGGAATTTTGTTTTAAAAAAATATACAATAATACCACTCCACCACTATAAAAATGAACCCCCCCAATTCTTCACACATTTAAATCGATTTTTAACTCCCAAAATCTGATAAAATAATCACCTAACTTCCATAACCTCATACTAGTTGCCTATATTTTTGAATAAAGGCATCCAAGGAATCCATTGGGTGAAAAATAAGAAGAGTTTCTCAAAGAAGAGGTAACGACCTTCCTCAAGATCCTTTAATTTTTTATCATTTTCTACCCCTATAAAATCATCTTATTCAATGCTCATATAATAAACTAATTATCATCAAAATTATTAGATTTTATTATTATAAGGGTCCAATATACACTCACAGACACTTCCATCTAATGGGTATGAATTTATCGTTAGTCTGTACGGTGTACTACCGCCTCATGAAATAATGATTGTTTATTTTTCCGTTACCACCAGTCATGGTGGAAGATATGATGTTAAAACTATTTTTATATGATATATATGATATTTATAATTTCATTATTCTTATTTTATTCATATAAAATATATACCTTCATGCATTCCATATTGTAGGGTTATGATAACATCATTTGGTGATGTGTGGACTACAGCTTCTTCAAAGCGATGTGGTTAATTAAAACAATATATAGAATGTATTAAGAATATTTTTAATACAAACATGTTAAATATAGGACAAAAATATGATAATATTATTATAATATAAATATATATCATTTATTTTTCATTCTTTTAAATAGTATAATGAAATAGAAGTAGTGTTCATGCATGCGTAAGACCTACTGTCTCCTTTAATGGTGCATTTCATTTCCTATATCAAAATATTATGGATTGTTATAAATATAAATATAATAAATAAATAAGATATAAAAGTTATGATTTAAATTATATAGATGATTAAATCCTGATCTATGTAATATAAACAACAAGTAAGAATTCAAAAGATACTAAAAAAGCTCGCAATTATCACCTGAAATAGGGAAAATAATGAAAGGATGTAAAAAAGTAATAATATATTATAAAATGTTAATATAAGGTATTTTAAATATAATTATGGTTAATTCATAAGTTAAGAACATGATTAAAACCATTATACATGAGTTTCATGGATGTTCACAAAAAAAGGAAACATAAGGTAATGGATTTTCATCTCACTTTTTAAATCTGTAAGATAAATATCATATTCATCAATTACTCATTTTGTGTGTGGTGTATCTAGTTACACTATTGATATATCATATCATTAATATTTTTATCTTCATTATATTTAAGGTTTTACTTTTAATTATCTCATCCAAGGAGTATTTATATGAAATATTTACAATTCTAATTTCTTTTGTGATTATTAATTTTCTCTTGAAACAATCACTTCCGTTAAATTATTTTTATTGAAAATTATATTTATCTTAAATATCTATATACTAACTCCATTGATATTATTTTTTCCATAAATTTATACCACTTTTAAATATTATTTCCACTTTGTTTTTTATTTTATTAACTAGGGAATTATGAATAAATCAATATCATTTATTCAATGCAGATATTTAATAAGGAACTTTGTTCATGATTTTCATAATATTACTCCAATTATGAGGAATTGTTTGAAAATGAAATACATATGTTGGGGACCATTTAAATTAATCCTTCTAGGTTAGGGACTAGTTAAAACATTCCCCTCAATGCATCAGTAGTTTCATGAGATGAACCAGTTGTCCAAATCAGAGTAGTTCAAACTATCTTGAGAATAAATCTTAACAGTAATGGTATTATGTTTCTAATAAACATGAAATCCAATAATTAAGAATTTAATTTATTTAAAATTAAATTATGATTACAGATGATATTTTTTCTTTGGAATATCTATGGATGCATTTCATTCTTAGTTTATTTATTAAATGGAATGTGTCTTTAGATTCTTACCTTACCTTATGAATTTTTCCTTATCTAGTTATTTAAATGGAATGTTATTTCAGTTTTTTAACTTTCCATATTAACTATTAAAAATTATTCATTACTTATTACAATATAATTAACCATACTAAACATTTGATCTCACACTTTTTTTGTTTCCTTTCCCCAAGTTATGAGGAAATAACATTTAAATAATCTTTCAAGGATGCAGTTCATTTCATTTTATTATGTATTATGTTTTATTCTTTTTTCCAATGTAATATGGGTATCATGTATGTAATATAATATTTCAATAATGATAAACTAACCAGTCCCTTTGTATTTTATTCCTTGTAATCATTCCAATGTAATAAAACAATTCCACAACTCTAAGCTTTTAGGGTCGGGGTATCACAATCCAGACTTTTTTTATGGAACAACAACATAGAGAACCTTCTTAGGGTAGTTATGATGTAGATAAGGGTAAAATATCTAGCCACATATATGTATTATTACCTTCTACTGATGGGTATATTGGAAATACATATTTGGGGTGATCTATGATATTGAAAACATCCACATTAGCATCTAGATAGTTTGACAAAGGTGTGTCACACTCTTATATATTTTTATATCATGGAAATTATTTGTCATGAAATAACATACCTATATGGATTGATAACTCTTGACACTTTTTGGTAGTGAGATAGAAGAGTGTACACCAATGTACGAAATGACCCATGATATTGACAGTTAGTATTTCATATAGAATATTTTTTCTTTGATATGAAATGATTTGAAATCATACACAACATGTATTTTTATGTTATTAATAGAGCTCTTATTGACTATTATTAGTAAATAATGTCAATGATATCCTCCTAGGGCAATCAGTATGTTAATAAAAATGAGTGGGATTTCCAAGAATTTTTAGCTGGACCTTAGTATTATGGTGCTGCGTTGAGTGACAACATAGATTTATAGCCCTTTTCTAAGGGGTTGATGACCTCATTAGATATAAATCCATCCTATAGTGTAACATTTCTAGGAAATCATCTATGATTAATTTTTTAGGATACCTTCAATGAGAGGGGAAGAGTTTTTTATTAATCTATTTCCAGTAAAAGAACCTATATCCATCCGTCACTATAGAATGGTACTTTCTATGCTTTAGGAACTCAAATTTTTTGATGAAGTAACTAAAAGAAATAAGAGTTTATAAGACCTATTATTTTAGTATGGGATTCACATGTCCTTTTCACCATTAAGGTGGATGATACTCTAACAATTTTTATAGTTTAAAATAAAATGAAATAGCATACAACTACAAACTGATGTCCCCTACACTAAATAAATTATATCTTTGATTAGCTTCATGGATCATGGGTTTTCTAAAAAATTGGGTTGAGGTCAGGCTATAAACATATTCTACTTAGGATCTAATATATAAAATTACCCTATTTTTATGGTTGGAAAATAATTTATTAGTATTTTCTAATGTTTTTCAACCTCACATACACCCTAGATATTTTTTATGGCCTTGATGAAATGAGTTTTCCAAACATACATGGAATCCATTATAGAGGTTTTTTGGATGATATCTGTGTTTACTATCTGAATATACATGATCATTCCAAACACCTTGACATCATATTGAATATAGTGAGAGAACCCCAGTGATATGCTAAGCTAACCAAATTCCCCTTTTGGATTTATCATGTTAACATCCTAGGTAAAAATATTTTAGAGGAATGATTATTATTAAAGACAAAAAATGCGAGTTTTCTATTTTTGTGGGAGAATACTACGTACAACATTCATATCCAATGTTTCATGGGGTTATATGGATACTATAGGCATTTCGTTGATGTTTTTTATGCCTTAAATAGCCTCTTACAAATTTTGTTAATAATGGTATTAAATAATAATGGTTTGAATATTGTGTGATTTTCTGATGTTAAAATTAATAATGACCCAATTGTAAATACTCATTCTACCTGAAACTATAAATGGTTGTACATTATATTTGGATTCTTATGGATTTGTTCTCAGAGTTTTTTATAAAAGAGAATTGATTCACTGAGTATGGGTCTCAGTAGTTGGGGCATCACGAGTGTAATTACCTAATGCACTACCTCAATCTAGATGCAGTTATACCTACCTTACATTTCTCAAGACACAATTTTATGGGAGATAAATTTAATGTTTACCAAGACCATAAATGTATCAAATAGATATTAAATCAGAGTTATTTTCATGTAAAACATCAAATTTGGTTTGAATACCTTTAGTCATTTAATTTTTTGTTTTATTATATGCCTGGAAAAGGAAATGAAGTGATTTATACTCCAAGAAAGAAAAATAAGATACTAGTGGTTTAGGAATCCAATAGTGAGTGGTAGATGATGGATCATTTTTATGG
Organism: Viscum album; assembly: GCA_963277665.1. Taxonomy (NCBI): domain Eukaryota; kingdom Viridiplantae; phylum Streptophyta; class Magnoliopsida; order Santalales; family Viscaceae; genus Viscum; species Viscum album. The sequence continues at coordinate 984,202,469 of OY728126.1, forward strand.
TACCCCACTAGAAATTTGTATGTATCACATAAAATATGTTCTTAAAAATTTCACAATATCTTCCTTACGTCTAGTTGGAATGATGACGAGGTAAATTCCTAATCACAGTTTCTTTGTTATAAGGAAATTAATATTATGTGTAGACATGCTTCTTGGTTGGGTTACTAATGAGGATGAGATCTATTGTATTTTTGGATGTTTCTAGGTTCCAGAAGACATGATATAGAGGCTGATACTAGAATATCATGCCTGCATATTGGTAGTATATCCCAAAATCACCAATATTTATAATAAATTACACTTCCTATATTGGTGGAGATTGATGAAGAGATATATATCAGGTATTGGTACTCTAGATTCCACATTTTAGTATGTGAAGGTGGAAAACTAGCAGCTTGGTGGTTCTTTACAATAATTACCCATTTTAGAGAAGAAGTGGGAAGAAACCACTATGGAATTCATGATGATATTTCTAAATTACCCTCTACATAGTGCCTTAATATGGGTTATTTTAGTTAGGTAGATGAAGGTATCCCATTTACATCCTATTAAGGAGTTATTATCATCTGATGGGCCTAGGATAATTTACATCATATAGATTAAACACCATTATGGAACTCCATGTATCATCATATCAGAAAAAGATTATCTCTTTACATCATGGTTCTGGATGATGTTGCAGCATGATCTTGGTTAATTGGTTCTCATAAGAACAACATATCACTAGTAGACCAATGGCCATTCATAGGATATAATAAAATTTTTAGAGGACATTCTTATATTATTATTTCTAGACTTTGGAGGAATTTTATAGAATTTTTTATCTTTCTGAATTCACTTATAAAAATATATTCTATAACACTATATAGATGCATCCATATGAGTTCATATATGGTAGTTAGTTCCTATCACCTTTGTGTTGATTATAGGTTTGTGAGGAAGAACATCTGGGACCTCATCCCATTCAGGATACATTAGATCAAGTTCAAAATATAAAGAATTGAATGGTTATTATTATGTCTAGGAAGAAGTATTATACTAATAATAACCACCAAACTCTAGAGTTTATTATAGGATATTGGTTGTTATAGCATGTTTATTTTATATAAAAGAATCGATAGATTTTGTGACAAGGGATCCAAGATCATAGTAATTTAAGAACTTTCAAGATATTAGAGTCGATATATATAGACGAATATTAGATAATTATCATTAGAGGTACTAGGATATTCCTAACATCTTTGTTATTTCATAGAATTATCATTACAATATAGAACCACATCACTCCCTTCATATTGTTGAGGGTGAGTTGGATGTCTATGATTCTTTGGAAGAGCATCCAATCATTATTGTTGATCAAAGAAAAATGGATTTTGAGACTGGAAAGTTCATCTATAATGGGTGTTATGGATGTATGACCTTATACAAGTAGAGACATAGGAGTGAGAGGCCAATTTATTTACTTATTGGTATAGGTTGTTCTCAATTTATGCTTAACCATTCTTTGGGAAACATGTATATAAGTTGTTTGAAGAAGGCGTGGTTATAATATCTATGTTTTTTGATGAGATAAAAATCCTTCAAATATTTTTTAAAACCAATTTTATTTTATTCATGAGAATTACTATGGGACAAAGGAATTATTTATGTGTGTATGGGGCTTTGTAGAGTCCATATATCATGTTTCTAATGGAATGTGTAGTGGAACATGGTTGGGTAATGGTTAATAGTAATTGTGAAGCATAACCATACATCTCATACTAAAAATATCACTGTTATATTAATAATGAGATGGAGGAAAAACAACCATAAAAAACAAGATATTTATTGTAGGTGTAATCCCCATTGCGTTTACATGGTTACTAGTCACCATGCCCCTAGCCAAGACTAGTTTGTTTCGTCGAATAGAGCAGAGCACAAGATGTTCTCATCATTTAAAAAATGATCCCTAGGTCAATGCATTGGGTTTATTTTGGAAAACTATTCCAAAATTACTAGACCATGGATTAAAAATTGTTTTTCTAAACTATGTATGCATTTAAAAAATAGGAAATTATAATTTTCACTCCATTATTTTATCCTTTTAACCCTTTATATCATCTTGTTTTTCATGTTCAACATATCAAGCCCCCATTTTTCTACTCCTCCTTTGGTCCCTCGTATATCCTCAATTTAGTGCATGATTCGGGTTCCGTTTTTCATGATTTAAGCCCCTCAGTAAGGCTATATATCATATTCATTCTTTTGTTTATTTATCTCTCCATGATTGACATTATTTCCATGTGACCTCAAATTATCTACTTTTAAAATGATTTTATTGTGTTCTATTCCATCCATTATAGCCTCGATAAAAGGTTATTAAAACACAAGGAGTATACTATTGATATAATGTAGGTGACCTACACATTTTCAAAAAAATTCATGATGTATATAGCTTTAATTATTGTTATGCATTCCAAGTTTTATATGTGTTTCTTCTTAAAGTTACACGAAAAAAAATTTCATTGTTTAGACCATGATACGAGGTTTTTGAGATCCCTTGACATGGTTGGATGTTTTCACCCACATTGAAAACCTCCCCTTATTGTGGGTTTGACTGATTGTCCATTTTTTAAAAACCATATCATGTTTTTTTGGGATTTCCACTTATTTATTGATGATTTAGGATAATTAAACGAACTGGTGTATTTTTGAATAAATTTTTACTCAATTACTTTCTAAATAAAACTTGAATTTTTAAATTATATTGATCATATATTATTTTATTATTTTGAAAGAAATGATTTACTCATTGTATGGAAACTAACATGGCATATGGAATCCATTACATTATATGCATGACTTTAGATATTGTGGTATAACATAAAACAATTGTATTGAATTATTGAACTAATAACCCACTCATATATTCTGAAATTGGATGCCTTGGATTATCAATTTATATTCAAACTTCTTGGATTAAATCAATTTTTTCCTTGGTATTCACCTAAGTCTAATTCCATGTTTTCTGGGATGATCTCCCCAAAATCAATGGGGACACCTCATCCATGATCCCTGGATCCGAATTATTTTATTGGACTACAATATAGTAATTCACCATGAAAGAGAACCTTCAACTCAGGGAGGATTACATTGTCAATGGACCTAGAATATAATGGATTGATACATGGTATATATGGTGTATTTAGTAGTTTATGGATTAACTTAGTATAAATTCTTACCCTATTCATATAATACTTCTTACATAGTTTGTACACTTATGTTGGGTTGCATCATATTATCATTTTACAGATTTAGAACTATTATATGTCTATATTGTTACAAATAATATGAATAGAATATATTTTTTATAGTTAGTATTGGTGGTGGCCTTCTGAGTATTTCAGATATCTTGTTCGGGATACCAATTGGTACTCTCATGGATACTAGTATAAAGAAAGAAAAACACCCTACATTGGAATCTCGAATCATTTATACAAGGATAAGGTATAGGGGCTTAGGATCGAGCTACTACTTGGTATGGTATTGGATATAAATTTTAATTTTTATACATTTTTATATCATGTTCTTTTTATGTATCAAAACTTGTTTCATTACACACTTTTAATATAATCATGGAATTAGCATTTTATATAAGACAATATCTATGGTTGGGATGATGATTATTTTATCTATATGTTTGACAAATTCCACTGTTTATGATAATTATTTTTCAACTATTATTTTGTCTATGTTTTATTATTTTGTTCCAATATAATAAATAGGGTATAGTCTCCCAACCATACCATTATAGAATCTCAATCTTACTTGTAATCCTTTACTGTGCTGGGAGGTTGTCTTGAGGGGAAGTGGGCATTCAATTTAGGTTACTTATGAGTGAGTTGGGGTGGTAAATAACATTATAGATTTCAAAATCATTAGTTCCTAAATGAAATATTAACTTACAATGAAGATAAAAGACATAAAATAATAAATAGTTTCCAATAAAACCTAGAAAAAAATTATATTTAATTGCATTCAAATATGATGATTCTTATAAAATAAAATCTTATAATGAAAGTGAGATTAAATGAATGATGAAAATATAGAACAAATTAAACAAGTTGAAGAGAAAAAATACATTCTTTTCATGATTAAAAATGAATAATAAAAGGGGTTTATATGTTATTTTATTTGGTGGAAAAAAGGAGGAGCACATCAAGCCAGAATATCCCTTGAACAAAAGGTAAAAAGATAATAAAAAAGGAAAAAGGGCTCTAAAGCATTCAATATGGAATTTTCAATAATGGATATTATTTCTACATATGAAACAAGAAACTCAAATCTTAATTGGATAATGGATAATATCGATGTATTTTAAGAGGTATGTTATTCCACTGTCTATAAATCTTCTTTATCCAATCATTCATCATCATCTTCTTGCTCTTCTATTTTTGGAAATTAAATTGTTACTTTTTAATAAGGATATATTTTTGAATATAAAAACATAAAAATAAATATAAATGTGTTCTTAAAAATAAAAAACCACTTTTTAATGAAAATTATATTCATTTAATATAAAATAATGATTTTGTTTTTAAATAAAAAAATCAACTCGATGTTGATGTTTCTCATATAAAAATATTAGATCACAAAATCCCTATCTCAAAATTCACCCTTGTTGAAAATAATAATAATATGATTTTTAATTATCAATTATTTACTATAAATTATCATATTTTTGTAGCTTTAATAATAAAATATCATCAAAAAATACAACCTTTTCTAAATTCATATCTCAAAATATTTTATTACAATTATTGTTAAATATTTTTTCATTTATTTTATGAATGTGTTTGTCAAAATATTAGATATGGTATAATAAGAAGGATTTATCTCTATTCTAAAATTTATTAAGCAAATTATTCTCCAACAAAATTAGGGGTTTCTAAATTGTTATTATAAAATATTTGTACATTCAAAAATATATTGCATTCTGATGATTTTTTAGCTCACATTACCGGACCTCAATGGAAGAAAAAGGTATTTTATTATGTTTTTAATGAATTCATCATCAAGATATATTGACATATCATTTGGTGTATCCTTATTGAATATTTCATTTCATAACCCTTGAATATATTGATCTATCATTTTTTATATTGAAAACTTTTTAAAATCCTTCATTTAATGGAGGAACCTATCTCTTTCCTTACCAAAGAATGTTTTTCAAAGACCATGGAAAAATTGGTAAAATGGGTTTTCAATTTTCTTATTTATATTTTAGTAATTAATATAATTTCAAAATTCCTCTAAAGTCTCATATATATGTTTTATTTAATAATAACAAGGTTTCAAAAACATATTTTTTTCTTACACTCATCATAATATTCTTTTCTTACCTTAATCAAACTTTAATTTTATTTTAATTTTAAAATTTTATTTTCTTATCATCATCAAAATTATATTTTCATAGATTTGTCAAAAAATCTTTATTTTATTCAGATATTTTATCTTCAAAATAGGTATATTCACTCTCAAATTTATATTATAATTGAATTATATGATATGAAATGTTTTCAGTTTAATTAATATTAAATGATTTATTTCATTCAATATTCTTGTATAATATATTATTTTGTATAGGTAGATTTGTTATCAAGAAATATTCTTCATTACCCACTTCACTGATAATGTTATTGATCTTATAAATGTTTATAAGCGTTTGTAATCATGATAATTTTTTTAAAAGAATGCATTAAATGTCAATCTCAAAGAAGTAAATTTTCTTTTACCCTAATTTTATTTTACTTTTTGATAATCACTAATGCGGAGTAACTATAGTGGATGTGAATTGTAATTATATTTTAGGTATTTAAATTTTCATAGTATCAGATTCTTCAAACTTTTTTATTTGGTCAAAAGGGAGGTAATATTTAATTTTTTAAATGATATATATTTCTTGGGTTTTAGGGACAATTTAGTTTAACTATTGATCATGCTTAATATCTTGATCATATGATTTGAATATTAAATAATTTTTTTCTCTTGTACATGTTTATTATTTTTAATTATAAAATATTATATTTCATTGATATATATTTATTTACACTTAATTTTTCATTTTATGTTATGTGTTTTATATAATCAAAACGTGTGATATTATTGTAACTCTCTTTCTCCCCAAGTTTTTTTCATGATCATAAAAACTCATTCACATATCTAATGATTTATTTTGAGTGATTTACAAACTCATAAATTGTAATTCAACTCAATTTTTTGATTGTTTTAATGGACTTCATATAGTCAAATCGATGTTTCCTTAATGATTTTGGTGAAGGAATGGCCTCGTCTCATTTGAATTTTCAAGGAAATGGATAAATTCTAGATGAATCATCGAAGAACATGGTTTGAGGTTGAACTCCCACTTATTAATTATGGTGAATCCCTAAAGGGTGTTCCATATCCCTATGGACTGGTGACTAATACCTTATCATCAAACAAAAAGACAATATAGAAAATACTACTCAACATGGAACATGATATATATAATATATATTTAAAGTAATTTAGAAACACAATACATTATAAAACCAAATAAAGAGAGTGTTAATTATATAAAACAAATGTATGTGTCCAATAAAACCAAAAAGTACAACCAAAATAAAAAATAGCTACTTTGTGTTATATATGGGAAATTTCCCAACATCTCACTACATGATATCCATAATCGGTGGAAAAAAATTTCAAACTCATTATGGTTTCTTTTCATTACTACAATCATATGACAATACAAGGTCTATAAATCTTCAAGGGAATGTATAGGATTTGATCTAAATTATTCCTGAAGAATCCTACCCTCATGTTCCATATGAATTATCTATATAATAATACCAATATTTCAAATTTTAAAAAAATATGAAATTAGAAATAGTTAAACATTTAATATCAATATAATTGTAAATATTTATCCTTTTTTATAGTACCAAATCCAAAATAGGTAAAAATATTCAAAAATAAATCAATAAAAAATATTATATTTATCAAATAGTGTATATCAAATCCAAAAATAGTTCAAATCTTGTGCACAATAGAAAAAACTTAATATGATCACAAAAGGATTGACTTGATTGACCACTCCTACCTCAATCAAATACTAATACACACATCATTTCCATAGAAACCATGCATCAAATATAGGGGAAATAGGAACACCCTAGCACCTGTATACCAAATAATGTTTATATATTCCTAGAGATCATATATCTATAGTCAAGAAATATAACCCCACATGAATATAACCCCTATGAATATAAAACCCACCACTTATCAAAATTCCACATACACACACAAAATCAATAATTATAAAATGTTTTTTAAAAAAAATATATGAAATAAAGAACAAAAATAGTTCATCCAGAATAGGATATGGATGGGGTCATTGACATGATACACAAGTCCCACACTAACCATGATAGGATCCTTAAACACAATATAAGGAAATGAAGAAAAATAAAATTAATGGAGTTACTATAGATTATCTAGAAAAAAAACACAATAAAAAATAATACCATCCTATAGAGGACATGAACATGATGTATCAAAAGGAGGTAAAATAACTATGTATGAGATCAATGAACTGACCAAGTTTGTCTAGAAGACCAGAAATCATGAAAAACACCTAGAGAAACCCTATGTTTTTAGGGAGAAGGTGTAAATGTAAATTAGATGGAATTACTGTGTGAAGAATATAAAACATGCATGGGTTTTATGATTCCTGTCATGGATGTTTGATTCAAAATGTAATTCACCAATGATGCATGTATACCAAAAAATTAATCAATAAAATTGAAACTATTTAACGAACAATGCCTGACTTAAATATAATGCAAATCATAATTTTTTAATGTTATAAACTAATAACTTTGATTCTCCCCAAAAGAAAATTATTATTTTGATTTAGATATTCACTATGTAAAATGGTTTTATAGACAACATTATATCCTAACTTATTTTAGTAACCTTTATGTTCAACTATTACACTCCATGAACCTTAATTAACAGTTCTTATACATTAAAGTAGTCTGGACCATAAATAAAATGTTATAATTTCCCCCTCAATGGAATTTTTCTATAAAAATTCTTATAGAGGAAGGATGATTCTAAAACTGGTTATTCAATTTCTTCCTATCCTTAGAATTTCACTCCAATGTCTAGTGAGATTCTGGTCCATGCTAGGACAAAAAATTGACAAATTAATTTTACTTCGCATAGAAAACATTCATTTGAGAATCCATAATCTCTAATTGATACTCTATATAAAAAACCTTTAGATCCATATAAATATCATCCCAAATCAAATCACGTGGAGTTTATAGATTATAGTTATTTATATGAGATATAGGAAAACATCATGTATACCTATCATCTATATAGATAATTTTAACTAATAAGAAAACTAACCAAATCACTCATCAATCTAAAATGTCCTGACATATATTTAAGAAATATTTCTTTATTTCTGAAGATTATGATGAAAAACTGAAAGGAAACATTTATTTAAACCTAGTAACAAACATTAAAATACAATGGTAGGTTTTGAAGATACTATTATGATTTTTTTAATACAAGATATTAAAAATTATTAATATATATAACACATCCTTGATGATATCTTCAGAATAGGGCTTAGTCCCATAAGATTATACTTTCCCACAACTTACCAAAAAAGTGGTGAACTAATCTGGTGATTGTAATAATCATCAAACATTTATATTATTATTAATTAACTTTAATGGTCCTTATAAGTGATTTCAACCAAGTCCCAGATGGATGTCCCATTGTCTACTGAAATCTAAGACATAGGTATGAAAAATATCTTCCAAAATATGTACAACATGATATTTCTATCAACCAATCTATTGATATAGGTTGTTATAAATCTTACATTATTTCTCATTTCCTCTAACAGACTCTTGAGGAATCAAAAAATGAAGCCTAGGATCCCTATCCAATTAAATGATATATAAAACTCCGTAAAAACTCATGATCACTTATATATACAACTTGCCAAAGTATCTAATCATGGTGGTGTCCCTAACAAGAATGAAATGGGATGATTACATAAATTGATCAATAACAAACCATATAGGTTTATTTCATTAGGTTGTATATGTTAATCCAACAATAAATCCTTAGACACCTCACCCCACTTCCAAATGGAGAATGGATACAGATGGAGAAAACCAGAAGGATCTATTTTCTCTTCCTTTATCTTTTATATACTAATGCTATGGGAAACATAATCATAATTTTCACACATCATACCTAACCTCTATAAAATTCATATCATGTCACAATACATCATCATTGTGTTAGGGTAAAAACCCCATGAAGAATTGTGATAATCATATAATACTTACTTTTTCATGGGTGATGGCATAACTAAAAGAGACCAACCAAAAATGATCTCCCCAGAATATATATTATCCATGACTCCACTAAATTAATCATCTCACTACTGGACCTATAGAATAGACCCAATGAGTAATAATGATAATATAATACTAGTTGTAACCATGATAGAATATTCCCCATATGCATCCTGATGCCACTGATTTAACATCCCTATAAGGTTCCACTCTAATTTATAACTCCAAGATATATTTTGGTGGAAAATTTTGACTGAGATTGTCATATATGGCATTCCCGTTCATTGAGTTTTAGGCGATGTAAGGGTGGAACAACAAGATATATTCTAAAAACAAGCTCAATAAAAAAATCACATTATTCCGATAAATTATATATCTCTAAAAGATATGATCATAAAAAGGCATTTAACCACACCTAAAAAATATAATATAAAAAATAAATATTCATAGGATCAATAATTTCAATAACAAAATAATGACTGGAATAGTTTTTATCTTGTGGATGATGCTGGAAGGAGTCGTAATATATGGAATGGTTATATTGGATAAGCACACGACTTGGAAAAACACCAAAAGAAAATTGTAACATTTTTAGTATGGAATGAGAAACTATGTTCCAGAATCATGTGTACCATGAATATAATTTCATAAAAAAATGTTTTCAATTTGATATTTTCCTATAATGGTTGTCAATCCTCATGATTTCATAAAAAAATATTTAGTTGGTTATCATACATTAAAATTGAATAAACCAATAAATCAACCAAAAATACAATAAAAATGTGTCAAGACACCAGTAGAATATCCAATCCATTAATTGCATTAAAAATGTGGGTGGGTCAAATAAACCAAAAGGAATCACAAGATATTAATAGTGGACCTAACTCCCCTATAAGGTTATATTCCAAATATCATTGTAACATGATGAATTTTTATGAATTTTATTTTTCTGAAAAAATTAAAATTATTTTATATATTATGTTACAAGATAAAACTTGTTATTGTAGAAGTAAACACAACATTGGGATAATCTACATTATTTGCGATAATGAGTATTAACAAAGTCACTATATAATTTAAATATAGTTATTTAAATATATATTTAAAAACATATTTGTTAAAAATAATGATATAAATTATAATAGATTTAATTAAATATTAATTATAATGTATATATATAAAGGAAATATGTTTATAAAAAATTACTTATTTTTTACTTAATTATTTATTTATTTTGAAATGATTTTTCTTATGAATTTTTTTCTTCGTTTTTTGAACAATAATATAAAAAATATTGAAATTTTTGGGAATTGTTTTTGAAAAAAATAAACTTCATTTTTTATATCCAAATTTCAAAATTACCCAAGGGTGAATTATTGATATTTTACTAAATATTATTATTTTATGATGAATATTGAAAAATATGGATTTAAAATTGAATATTTCCTCATATAATTTATTTATAAAGATAAATTTTATATTAAATTGGATTAAAACTCAAATTAGTTTAGTGATACATCCACTATTCCAATTTTGTTCATTTGAATCAATTTCATATTAAATTTCAATATAAAACCTTTACAATCTTTTGAAAATTGTCTCTTTCAAAATATGGATTATTGTCCCGAAGGTGGGATTAATTTCAAATTAAATATATCCACATATGTGAATGTATAAAATCTTGTGAGTAATCTAATAGGTACATATTAAACAATGTCATGGATTTTCCTTTAAATTGACTGGGTAGGGTTTAGAATGAATTGAGAGGATATCTATAATGGTGAAATATTAGATTTGTTGGACTCTCAGCCTTAAAAAGCCTTATCTACAGGCTTACGGAGGGTTACATGTCATCTAACTAGGTTAAACAATATTTAATGGGTGTTGGGTTCATACCATTAAAGGTTTACACCATGAAAGTTACACGACACGGTGAGCCTTTACACTTTATGAGCTATTTAATGAACAAATTTTCATTCAAAGATACATGTTTTTCATTGATTATGAAATCTAACTATTTCTTGATGTGTAGTGGGAATACACCTCATGTAATACCACGAGTGTGATTTTAAATAAGTAGAAAGGCTTAGATCCTCTTTTCCCCTCTTCTACCGTTTCTTTTCTATTTACCTATTTCCTTCCTTAGGCAATCTCAGACCTCTCCAACCCTTTCAAGTACCCTCATTCAGCATTCAATCATCATTGTGTTGGCGATGTGATTCCGGCATAAGCATTCACCATTATTCTTCACCTTTTTACATTCCTCATCATTTCAGATTTCAATAGATTACTTTGAAATTGATGAATTTATACTATGTGTTTCTAGACCCTGTTTTTAGGATGGGTTTTGAGGTCTTGAACACCTTGTACTCTTTGATGGGTATCGTTTTGAGTGTTGAGTTTCGAAAAATAGATAGGTGGTTCCATCTCCTTTGAACAAATTTATTAACCTTGAAATTATTAATTTATTTCAATTGTTGATCTAAATTTAATTTCTCAAATGTTCTTTCAATTGATTTAATAAAACCCAATTCCAGTGAATTGAGAGATTTGAAATGGTTTTTGTTTGAAAATTGGGAAAACCCCCAATTTAATTGAATTGGGGTTTTTTTTATGAAAAATGTTTGAAATTGTATATTTTTTTTGGAAGATATTTCAATTAAAATTTTGAATATTATTGTGGAAAGGAATAGTGAAATTTATCTAATTGATTTTGAATTTATTTTAAACTAGTGACAGTTGATTAAGAAGTTTTTATAGAAACCCAGTGGTTTTATCTTGTTAAAATAGAAGGTTTTGTATTAAAACCTATTATGGGTTTAAATGTAAAATTGGAATTTGAAATAGGGGAGTGGGATTTAAGTTTATTTTATGTAATCAAAACATAAATTTCTCTTCATTGATTGTGTAAGAGTACATGAAAGCCTTAGGTAGTTTGTGAGTTATTCGGAAAACTCTACAATTACACAATTTTCTAAAACAAAAATATAGTAGGTCACATTATTAATGAGATAGTGATGAGTCTTCTTAGGCCAGTGTCTTAGGGATGTGTGTATACACATAATATCATGATCACCTGGACAATTTGTATTCCTATATCATCTAAATTGTTTACCTATTTAGAAGATGTCCATTTTTTCTTAATTATTTTATACTTGAGATATAAATGTATTCTAATGTTTTTAAAATTATTTTCATTCCTTATAAATTAATATAAAATATTTTATTTAATTTTTTTATTTAATCCATTGTTTTATAAATATTTCATTACTTTTAAAGCCTTTTATTAATGTATTTTCCATGATTTAAAATCTATAGAACGATTTGTTTAAATTTGCCTTAAATTTCCAAAACTATTTATTTTAATATTTAAATATTTAAATTTGTTAATATATTATTGGAATCTATTATGGAATCCATGGTGAGACCATAATGGGATTTTTATATCACAACCTACTTACACCTAAAGGTGTTTTTAGACTATCTTTTTCCAGGTTCGAGTAAGGAGAAATAATCTCTGGGAGGTGGATTTAGTGGTTGAATCTTGCACATGGTGAGGTGTATCCTTAGTGGCTTGGGCTATTCTTCCTTATTTTAGTACATGGGTTTTAGTAATTTGGGAATTAATGTCTTGTTGACTTATGTTACATTACTCATAGTGGAGTTTCTTTTACATGCATATTGAATTTCTTTTCTTAACTCCACATTGTTTTGTGGAAAATTTGTTCTCACATTCATGTTGTATGATTCCAAGTTATAGTCTTAGACCTTTTTTTATTTGTAATGACCTTCAATCTATGTCAAGGATGACTCAGTTATCAAGTTACCATGGCACCTTGGATGGTTCGTGAAAAATTGGTATGAAAGGGAGGTTGTTGGGCTTCTTGTATTGATGTCATTATGTATAGTGAAATCTTTTAGAGACGTAGATGGTAGTTGTGATTGAGTTTCAAGACATATATCACCATAATGAACCTTAAGTCACCAGGTGTGGTTAGTGAAATACGTATTGTGGATTATTTCTAGTATTTTCTATAATCATATCTAGATAGAGTGAAATATAAATCTTGTTTTTTTACACGTCGAGATTATGTTTTTCATCATTAATCTATTTGAGCATTATCTAATATATTATTTGTTTTCGGATTACATTGTGTAGAATAATTACTCTGAGAATTAATACGAATTAGATCCTCTAATAAATTGTTGTTGAATAGTATCAAGTGAATCCACTAATGGACCTGAATTTAATTGACATGATTGTGAACACTATCCAAGATCTAGGATAATCACCACCTCCAGTACCAATTTAGGTTCCAGCTATGGAACCTCAGTGGGATGTCCTCAAAAATCATTATAATGAGTTCCTTCACTATAAGCCTCTAATTTTCAAAGGCCCCAACGATCCTCAACACACTGATGAATGATTGGGTAGGATAGAACATATATTTGAGTTCTTGGAGACACCGAACGAGATCAAGGTGAACTGTTCCACCTTCATGCTAGAGGGACCGAGCATAAGATGGTGGGACACAATTTCAATAGAGAAGAAACATGATATATTATAGGGGAAATACTTCAAGGTTCTTTTCACCAATCCGTTCTATCCATATTCAACAATTTTAGCCAATGTTTTTGAATTTTTGTAGATTGAGAAGGCTAATAGAACTGTGACTGAGCATTCAAACTAGTTTTCTGATGGGGTGCAGTTTGTGTCTATGATTGTATATAACAAGAGGATGAAGGATATGAAATTCTAGTTAGGAATTTTATCAAATATCAATTCTCAGTTTTTCTTGTTGAATATTCCAACTTATACTAATGTGTTGGATAGTGTAATGATGGTTAATATGGACATGGATGGTAAGTCAGGGTTGATGGGAGTTCCTATTTTTACCAGTGGAAGATTGTGTTCCATTAAAGGATATAGGAATCATGATGTATCTCATATTATTTCTCAATATCTAGGATGATCTATACCTAGTATAGTGCCTAGAATATGACCTTTGACATGATACACGTTTGTTCATCCAATTAATTTAAATAGGATATTCAATGCAGAACCTAAGAACTATTGATCCTGCAGAAATTTAGGGTAATTGATGAAGTTTGGCCTTATCTTTTCCACTAAACACGGTGTAAAGGTATCATCTTCACCTCTTAAAATTGTTGGGAAATAATATGCTTCATGTATAAAAGGTTTATAACTATATGAATATGCAATGAAACTACTTCATATAGTGGAAGAGTCTCTATAAGAGACGTATACTAGTCCAGTGACTGAGAGAGGTATCATTACTAAAGAAAATTAATTAGTGAATACATTATTTTACACTAGTATATCTCACTCATTTATTTTAACCCATATCATTAATTTTATTAATATTTATATAGAGCTTTAATGTTGTGAAATGGATATTACTACACCCCTTAGTATGAAGAGAGATAAGGGTCTCTATAGTACCTATTTTGTATTATTCCTATATGATTTCGAGATATCGTGGAGTTTTCTAGTTCTTGACATGAAATATCTTGACATTATATTTGGGATGGATTGGATCATTTCCATCAAAACCTAGATTTCTTGTTATCTTTATTGAATCAACCTTACTACACCTAATGGTGTACCTCTAGTCATTCATGGAGAATGGGACCCTAGGTTGAGTAGGGATAGACCTTCTTATATGGATATGGGGAAAATAATTTCAATTTTTTATTGTGATTTGGAATAGAAATGTTTGAGCAGTGATCTCCCTCCTATTATTATAGTGTTTCCTGACATGTTTTCTTTATATTTATTAAGTATATCACTAGTAAGGGAGGTCAAGTTTTCCATTTACTTAATTCCTGGTACTCATACACTTTCTTTTCCCTCTAACCATATAGATCAAGATTAAATTAAGGAGATGAAGTACCCATTGGAAGGTCTTCTGGAGAAAGGATTTATATTCCTGACTGTGTCACATTAGGTGGTGACGATTCTATTTACTAAGAAAGTTAATGGTTATCATCCCCTATGTGTAGATTACTGAAAAATGAATAGAGTTATGGTAAATAAAAAGGGTCTATTTCCATGGATTGATGATTTGTTTAATCAATTGAAAGGGGATAATTTATTTTCAACGACTGACCTTTGATCTGGTTTTCATTAGTCGAGGATAAAGGAATCTAATGTTCAGAAAACTACCTTTTAAAGTTGGTATGATAATTATGAGTTTCTTTTTATTTCATTTGTTAAACCAATTTTAGTATTTACGTAATTAATGAACATGATTTTCCATGAGTAATAGGATACCGTTGTGATAGTCTTTATAGATGTCATTCCTGTTTACTCTAAGTCCAAGAAGGATCATAGGAATCATCTGAGAACAATTATTGGTTTTATGATAAATCACTGGAATTTTTTCAATATTTATAAATGTTATTTCCATATTAGAGTAGTAAAATTATTTGGACACAGAGTGTGAGAAAAAATAATATTAGTTGATCCTGAGAAATTGATGGTCGTTGTGAATTGGGAGAAACCACAAAATACCCTCTAGATTCAGAGCTACTTGGGATTATCCGGATATTATCATTGATTTGTGAATGAATTATCAAAGATGGAATCTCTGATGACTAACCTAACATAGAAGGGAGTGATTTTTTTGGAATAATAGATGTCATAAATCTTTTTTTGAGATGAAACATCTTTTGAATACTGTGCTAGTGTTCACTCTTTTAGAGGCTTGGTAGGGCTATATAGTTTTTTGTGATGCATTGGGTTCAGGCTTGGGATGTATTATTATGTTGGGAAATCATTTAGTTTCTTATGGGTATAATTATCTTAGGCTACATGTGAAGAATTATCCTACCCACGATCTTGAGAAAGTAGCTATAATGCACACACTAAAGAGTTGGTGACATTAAATATGTGGTGAATGGTTTACCATGTTTTCAGAACACAAGATCATGACTTATATCTTCTATTAAAAATATTTGAATCTCCACTAGAGGAGTTGGGTAGAGTAACTAAAATCTTTTTAAATTGGAATTTCCTATACCCTGGGTAAAGGGAGTGTCATTTTAGATCCGTTGAGCAGGAACCATCCAATATATACGATGAAAGAATCATTGGAATAGTGGAATTTGATTGCTCTCTTTTTATAGTTTCATTTAGGTTTTTAGGAATCACAGGATGAGGTTTCTTTAGATATGATTTAGTTATCATATTTTCATATTGAGAAGATTATTCAAGATTAATATCTTGATGGTGGATTTAGTAGCATTAGAGACCCTCTTTATAGTTGGGATATTTTTTCCTAGTTATTATTCTCCAAAGAGGGTGTTTTTTATTATCAGAATTTCTTCATTGTGCCATTAGCAGTAAGGAAGTTTTTGATGATTCATTGTTATAATTTAGAATGATATGTAAAACCAATAACCAAAAAAAATTTCTATGAAATACAGTGGTAGTTCTAGTGGTCAGGTATAATACAGGGCATTAGTAAGTATGTTTCCCACTACTATAAATTCCCATAGGTTAAGGTCAAGAATCCAAAACCTTTATGATTAGGTCAACCACTTATAGTCCCTACGTGGAAGTGTGATGAGTTATCTATAGAGTTTTGAGTGATTTTCCTTGTACCTAAAGAACAAATAGTATGAAATGGGTTGTGATTGATTAATTGTCCAATTTAGATCACTTCATACCCACTTGTGAGACAACTAAAGTTGAGGAGTTAAGAAATATCTATGTGAAAGATATTGTTTGTTTTTACAGAGTTCTATTAGTTATAGTATCTATTAGGGAACCAAATTTCAATTCTCTAATTTGGAAAGGACTTTTAGGATGAACTATGTTCTCTGGTCCATTTGATAATGTCCTACCATCCATAGCCAGATGGCCAAATAGAATGTGCTATAAAAATTCTAGAGGATATACTCTGTGTGTGTGTTCTTGACTTTGGTGGATTGTGGGATGATCATTTCTAGTTGGTTGAATTTTATTATAATAATAGTAATGAATAAGCGATCATAATGGCTCGTTTTTAGGCGTTATATGTTCAGATTTGTAAATATATGCTATGTTGCTTGGATACTTGTGAAATTTTCTTAGTTGGACCATGTTTTGTGCTCGAGAAAACACAAATATTTTGTTTATTCATCAGATAATGTTAATGGACCAGAGCCGATATAAGTCTTTTGTTGATCATCACCATATACCCTTGGTGTTATCATTTTTTAAGTAGAAATTCTGGAAATACTCACCTCATTTGGGTCATTAATGTCCGAGGAGGAAAGGAAAGCTTGCTCCTCATTTTGTGGGACCATTCAAGGTCATTTAGCTATTAGGGAAAGATAACAACCATTTAGTACTTCCACCACAAATAATGTCGATACATAACATATTCTATACATCACATCTGATAAAGTATATCTCTGATCCATATCACATTTTGAGCTAGATTTACCTTTAGATAGAACTTGATTTATATTTGACTAAGCGTCCAATGAGGATAGCTGATTGTGAAATGAAGTTACTTCATGGAAGTATGATAGATTTCGTTCAAATGATTTGGCTACATGGTTCTATTAGTCATTAGATATGGGAAGGTGAGGTAATGATGATAGAATAGTGGACACATCTATTTGGAATAAAAGCATTATCATAGTCTTTTTGTGGAAATAACGTTTTATTGGAGGGGAGGATATAACATCCAGTTACCAATATGATAGGTATGTATTTAACCATGTCATGGTTTTTCATTTTATTATACTGGGTATGGTTGAGAATGAATTGTAAGGATACCTATAATGGTGAACTTAGTGATTTTTTGGACTCTTAGCTTTAACAAGCCTTTATATAGGATGCCGGAGGGTTACAAGCCATGTAACTAGGTTACAAGACCTATAATGGTTGCTAGGTTCATACCATGAAAGGTTCACACCATGAAAGTGGCACGACATGAAGATCCCTTACACATCTTGAGTTTCTTAATGAATGGTTTTTCATTAAATTTGATAAATTTTTTACAGGTTATAAAGCATAACTATTTCACAACGTGTAATGGTATTAGACATAATGTAATACACTAAATACAATTTTTTAAAAGAAATCACATTTGAGATCATATTTTCTCCTCCACTCCAATTTACTTTCCCTCAAACAAAACCCTTACCCATATGAGTATAGATCCATCCAAACTATCCAGGTCCCTTCGTTTGGCATTCAATCATCATTTTGTTGGTGGTTTGATTCTTGAGTAACCTTTTTCTAATTTTCATCATCATTATCCGTTCCCCTCCTCTGAGATTTCAATATATCATACTAAAATTGTTGAATCTATACCATGTGTTGAAATATCTCAATTCTAGGTTGTGTTTTGATGACTTCTTTACATTCGTTCCCATTGAACAGTTTCCCTATAAGTGTTAAGCTCTAGGAAAAATGTAGGTGGTCCCATCATGTTTGGACAAATTTATTAACCTTGAATTTCTTGATTTATTTCAATTATTGATTTAAATTAAATTTATAAAACATTATTTTAATTGATTTAATAAAACCCATTTCTATTAAATTAGGATATTTTAAATGGTTTTTGAATTTTATTTGGAAAAACCTCAATTCAATTGAATTGGGGCGTGTCTATGGAAATTGGTTGAAATTATATATTTAATAGTAAATATCTCAATTAAAAATTTTAATTTAATTTTGGAAAATAATTGTGAAATATATGGAATTTGTTTTGAATTAATTTAAATCTTGTTAAAATGGATTAAAAAGTCTTAATATAAACCATGTGTTTTTAACTTTTTAAAAATACAATTTTTATTAACACATATTTTTGTTTCAAATTGAAAAATGGCATTTGAAATAGTGGAATGGGATTTAATTTTATTTTCAATAGTCTTAAAATAAATTTACTGTCACTGATTGTGTAAGAGAAAATGAAAACATTATATAGATTGTGAGTTATTTGGGAACACTCTACAATTAAAAAATGTTTTGAAACATAAATACAATAGGTCACATTCCCAATGGGATGGTGATGAGTGGCCATTGTATAGTTTTAGAGGGACATGTTTATACATATTTTTTCTATGATCACATAGATAGTACATAGTTTAACCTCTTGGAACATTCATACCTATTTGAAATATGACCTCATTTCTTGGATATTTTATATCTGATATATAAATGTATTACTATGTTGTTAAACTAATTTATATGCCTTATGAATTTATATAATCTATTTTATATAAAAAAATTATTTAATCTATTATTTTAGAAATATCACATCACTGGTAATGCCTTTGTTTAAAGTATTTTTCATCATTTAAACTGTATTGCATGATTTTTTAATCATTCATTGAAATATAAAACCTATTTATTTTAAAATTGAAATCATTCCTTTTGATAGTCTATTATTGTAATCTATTGTCGAATCCACGAGGAAAACCTTTGGGATTTTTAGATCACATCCTACTTGTGCCTTTAATTGTTTGTAGAGTATCACCTTCCCGGTTCGAGCAGTAAGAAAGGATCTATTAGAGGTGGATCCATCTATTTAACCTTGGACATGTTGAGTTGTATCCTCAGGGACTTGGGTTATTCATTCCTATTTTTGTACTTGGGTTGTTGTACTTTGGGATTTAATACCATGGTGACTTCTAGTAAATTACTCCGAGTGGAGTTTATTTTGTATTCATATTGAATTTATTATCTTTCTTACTCTATTGTTTGTGGAAAATTTGTTCCCACTAGAATTTTGTATGATTCAAGATGTTAGTTGCTAACCCTTGGGGATTGGGAATGCCCTTCGAGCTATGTTAGGGTCGGCTTAGATATCAGGTTACCAACGTACACGGGCTTGTTTTTGAAAAAATGGAATTTTGAAAAATGTATTATATATTTTAAATATAAATAATTTATACTATCACATAATTCTATTTTTTACCAATTCTAAAAGAAAAAAAGATAAAAAATATTTACCAATGTTAAGTTAAAAAAAGTTTTACATGGGTTAAACTAAATAGTCAAATGTTAAAAAGAACTGAAATAGGTAAAAGATACATTGGATAACTATATATTTAACTTATATATTCTTTTATTGATAATGGTATATTTTTTAGCCTTGATATATGAAATTTTTTTGGGGGAATTCATTCTTTCAAACAATTACAAGTGTGCCACTCAACTCACTTATTTAAGGACATCGACTATCATATATTTAGCCTACATTCAAACCCAATTTTTTGGGAAGATAACTAAATAATTAAATCCAAAAAAATATCTTATAGTATTATAAAATTTATTTTTCATATTAATCTATCCTTGGATGGATTTTGGTGAAAGTATATTATTGATATCCAATGAAATGGTAGAGTTCGTGAATGCATGTTTTTTATTTATTGTAACTTCTAAATCCATTATTATTATACATTGTTGATATAATAATATTATCACCTTCTATATAATAATTTTTTCTTATGTTAATTTCATTATGTACATCATTCTTCACATCCATTAAACAAGTTACAAAATCATCATTCTTGCATATGGCAGACATCCTCCTTGGCAACTAATGTCATTATTTTTTCCATTACCACATCTCAAGGTAGGTTATGATGATAGGTATAAAGTTTATATATTATATTTATATAATAATAATATCTTTTTATTAATTATAAAATATATAAATTTTTTTTACTTTACATTTCATAGGGGTTATGATAACATCATTCATGTGTACGACGAACTACTTCCTTGTGAAGTATTGTGATTCATTTTCACTAATTCTTTTCATGGATGATAATCAGGATAAATTATATATATATATGTGATATAAATGATTTGGTTATTATATTCATTACATATTAATAATTATATAAATATTATATATTATTTTATTTCTTTCTCACTCCGAGATAGATGACCATGACCATGGTGTACGAGTGGACTATCAATTTCCTGAAGCGATATGGCTCTCTCTTTTGATAAACACACCAATTAAATTATATTTATATGTATATTAAGAAAATAATATTTCAGTTTTTATAATGTTATTATTATTTTATGATATTATGTTACTGACCTTGTTTCCATATTGAATGTTGAAAAATGGAAACGTTACTAATGCTTATGTAGGACCTACTATCTCTATGATCATAACATACTTTATTTCCCAAAAAAATCACTAATGAGTGATATAAAAAATATTATTGATATATAAATATAATAATTATTTCATTATTATAATTTTTTATAAAATGGAATCATGATAAAATTAAGATGACTGAAAATAACAAATAAAAATATATATAAAAAATAATATGGTTGTTACATGAATTGTGGTTTTGATAAATAATTATTAATAAATTGGTATTAAATGGGAATAAGTAAATAATATTTTGTATGATATATATATATATATATATATATATTAATCATTAATAGATGTATAATAATGTAATATTTATTAAATATTAGGATGGAACATGTAGAATGGATGTCGAGACATAAGGTAAGGGATTTTAGTCTCTCTTTTATTTCTGGGATTAAAAAGTAAAATCAACACTTTTTTATTTTTTGTGGTGTATATACTATCCATTTTACCCAAAAAATCTTGAATATTATTATTTATATGATATTTAAATTTTTATTTGATGTTATGAATTAATGGGGATTACTATTCAGTATATTAATAATATGGAACCATATTTTTCTCTCATTTTTCCTTCATTGAGGATCATGTCAGGTTTTTCACCTACCTTCTTTTATTATGTGTATGTACAACTAAATTGAAATGTTATATCATTAATTTATTTATACCGTATATATATTTTTTAATTAAATGTTTTTCTTTATTTTTTTTATATTTAATGTAACCAAAGTGGCAATGATTTCATGATATAATCTCATTATTTATCAGGTATGTTTATTAATATGTTTTTGATGATAAAATATTATGATCCATGTACTAAGAATATATTATATTTTTTCTCATATAGTTATGAATAAATTGTTACCCTTTATCTTACTCTGTTCATATAATTAATAGTTAAAAAGGGGTTATTTAAGAAAAATACTCTTATAGATCGAAAACCTATTTTATTATAAATACTTATTTTATAAAAATATTTTAAAAATGGTTTCTATTTTAAAAAGTTTTTTTTCTAAAAATAATAAGAATTATTTTTTCAATAAATGTTCTAAATTATTTTTGAATCTTACATTAAATATTTTTATGGATATTTTTAAATAAAAGTATTTTTAAAATGTTTTATGTTTTAAAAAATTATTTTCAAAGAATAAGTTTTGTTTTCCTCAAGAATTATTATAATCGATTTTTGAATATTCATTTATATGTTTTTTATTTTTAAATTAAATGAATTTTAATTATATTTTTAGTTTTATAAATTTATTTTAATATAAAATTTATCTTCCCATTGAAATTTTCAATGTGATTTACCTTTCAAAATCATTCTTCATATAAGACGATATCATTTGATGTAACTTATTGGTTGCTGGTGATATGAACCAATGATTTCATTATTTTTTTCCTTAATGGTTTATTATTAAAATATATTTATGAAATCTATTTGTCCTTAATGGATTATACCATGAAAAACATTATCATGAAACCCAATTTGTTTATCATGGGTTATTCATCAACGAAATCATGAAAAGATTGTACTTGTTATGATATGATAAAATTTTTATAATTATCATTTCATTTCATGGGTTATAATTTGATGATGTTTTTATGATCTTGTGGAACACACACACACACCCACACACCCATATATATATATATATATATATATTATTTTCATTATTTGATGGGTGAAACCAATTACCCCCTCCAATTCCTTAGGTAAATACAGATTACTAATGATAAAATATGTTATGTGGGAACCTAATTACATGTACACAATGTTATTAATGAACATGTTTACATGATCAAAATTTTATGAAGGAACCTAATTACATGTTAAAAATTTTATGTTTGATCATGATTACCTATTAACAATGATATGTGTGGACTTTTCTTTCAGAACATAATTTTATTCTTGGAATTTTATTTCATTTATATAATGTTATGCATGGAACTCTTTGTATGTCCTTAAAATTATCTAAGAACCTTATTTAATTTTGCAAATATAATGATTGAACCAGTCTCTATTTATAAATGTTAAAAATATGATAAGCTAATGTGTATACCACAAATATATGTATTACATTAATGTTATGATCTCATGGCTCATTTTCTTATATTTTTTATGATTCATCTCTTATAAACTACCAATATTTGTTCTATGACTAAATATTATGATATTTTATATATAGGGTAGAGTTTTAAATATTATTCTCATTTTATCACACCCCAATGATCATGGTATGATTACGTATCTCCCATGATTACCCATACTTATCATATAATATCACCCTTTATTATGATTACTTTTACTATGTCTTGAAGAAATGTTTTTATGAATGCGTACGAAAGAGATAGATCTTTATTGGAGACAATGATGATTGTTCATGAACTCAGATGATTATGTTCTATGTTTCCAAAGGAAATAAACTATTATGTTTCTTAGGTATCTGTTTGTGGAATGTATTGAAAATACATTTAAAAATATTTAATTACCATGTATGAGAATCTAGGGTCACTATAGCTATTATTAGAGGAATGGTTAATTAACATTTGAAAACTATAATAAGAAAAAATTAGTGATATCCCTAGTGATATTTATGAGTAAATATATATGGACATGTATAAAGATAGGTCTATGTATGATTCAAATTACAAAAAACAATCTTGGAATTTTTTTTGGGGATATGGGTAGTGGTTTGTATGTAATTACATCTATATATAGATACTACAAGTGGATGTGGTTGTGGTTGTAGAAGAGAGGTACCTATGGGTAATATACTAAAAAGGTTGCATCTATATGGACTTGATCACTAATTAGTGCATGTCATAATCCCGTGTTTCACACCTGGTTTGACACTCCTAAGGTACATGATTTTGAAATTAAAAGACTCTTTATAAACCATCCTAGACAATTTAAATATTTTATGACTATAAATGACATAGGATATAACTAAATTGCCATAGATTATAAATAACTTATCATGATTTAAACACCCTATATGCGATTCATCATGATTATTTGGTTCCCTACTATGATTGTTATTTATTATAGTTTTATTTGTTGTTTTATTAAATTTTTGGAACCTGAAGAAACTGTTTTAATATGGAATTTAATGAAAATTGAAATGATTTCCCTCGTGAATAAAGAATTTTATTGGAGAAGAAATGAAAACACTCATTTTTATGCTCACACAACTTTGTCAATATATCAATTGTGAGGTAATTTCAACTCCAAAAAGGAGGGAACCCCATTCTCTTTTGTCCTTCATGAAGAAATTTACACCTTCTTTTAGTGATTATTCTTAAGCATGGGTTATAGAGAAATGGATAAGTACCATTAAATAGATATTTTCCATTTTCAAATGTTTATATCCTAAAAAATTAATTTTGTTTGTCTACTATTTGTATGGTGAGGCAGATCAGTGTTGGAAACTAACTAATAATACAAGATAATGAGAAAATATTTACTCCATAATGTTTTAGGTTTTTAAAGTCATATTTATCTATAATTACTTTCCCTTTATCTTTTGTACAAAAATGGAGAAGTAAATACTTTATCTTAAGAAGAAGGATGATAAATAATTCGGTCCCTATAAAAGAAATTTTATGAGGTGATGAATTTAATATTTAGGTATTATAATTCATCATGATATTATGGTTTATATAATC
Organism: Viscum album; assembly: GCA_963277665.1. Classification (NCBI taxonomy): domain Eukaryota; kingdom Viridiplantae; phylum Streptophyta; class Magnoliopsida; order Santalales; family Viscaceae; genus Viscum; species Viscum album. The sequence continues at coordinate 984,227,691 of OY728126.1, forward strand.
CTTAATTGAATGAAAAAGAATCTCCAATGGGTGTTAGAAATTTTGGGAATTAGATTCCACAAATAAATCATTAGACATGATCTAAGAGTGGAAGTTGATGTTGGAATACATATTGGTTTTGAATATAATAAAATTATATTGGGGTTTCATGAAACATTAAACAAAAGGAAAGAACAACTCAAAAACTCATATTTTCCAAAACTATAAGAAGGAGATAATGGGTGATTACCTAAAATTAACAAGAAAGTTATTCAATTAATTGGATCTTGTCTACCAAGAAAAAGAAAATAGAAGTGATGAGAATAGTCCATTAAATTAAATTAATGGAGAGAGAGAACAATAGAATATTACACCCACATAATAGTGTTACAAGGACAATTTTTTTTGGTTTTATAAAAACCAATATCCCAATCAAAGTGACAATATGGATGATAATCCATAATAAAATATAGAAAAAAGGATAAAGGGAAATCATATGAAATCACAACAGATGAAGAGAATCATGATAATTAGGAAAAACTTTTCCTCCCATCCTTATATAGGAATTATATATTCTATTTTTTTATGAATGAGCCATATGAAAATATTATTGTTCATCTATTAGTGAAATTTCATGTTATTATCTTCCTATATGTTGATTCTTGAATAATTAATTCACATTCTATATATTATAGGTAAAAGGATGATCCCAAGATACCAATGAAACTATTTTTGTGTAAGATAAGAGAATATATAAGGAATAAATGGATAATTAACATTTATAATTGTATATGTATCCATGTAATATTAACATAAAACTTATGGATCCCATCCTATGTTTAAGAGTTTATGGAAGGTCAAAATTTCAATGTCATTGAAACCCATTTTAAGGTCTAATGTAATTTTATTTTACAAATATTAAGGTTATTTTAAAATAAATTTATTGTAATACAATCCATTGGTTTCATATATTTTTTATAAACAAATTTATTTAAAGAGGAATTCCTTTTATGGTTATATGATTAAAGTTATTTTTAACCATTAGGTTTTATCTTATCTATGATGTAACGGTAATTATGGGTTGTAGTTGACCTCCTTGTGAAGATAAGAAAAAGATACTACTATAGAATATTTCTATTTGGATTATCCTACCAGAATATTCATTAAGGATGTGATAAGTTTTATTGGGTACCACATTCATGTATATCTTCTCTGGACATAATGTTTACCTCAATTATTTGATGAAGTCATCAGTAAGCTTCTAATATATCGCTGAATTTTATCATTGTGTATCATCCCCAGACCATTGATCAATCTATGAGAATAATTAAAACCCTAAATGATATGATAAGATCTAATTATATAAATATTTAAAAGGTAGTTTGGATAAATACATTTCCTATATTGGGTTTTTGTAAAAAATAGATTTCACTCGATCATTCAGATGGCTCCTAATGAAGCCCTATATTGAAATCATTTTAAAACATTAATGTATGGGAATGATGTTGTATAATGAAATCTATTAGAACATGAAAAAGCTAATGAAATAGGAAAAAGTGATAAAATCCTGTTATAAAAATGTACGTGTAGTGAAATGTTGAAAAAATGTTATATTAATAATACTAAATGTGGGATTGAATTTTATGTTGCTGAGAAGATAATTCTAGGAATTTCATTATAGATTAAATAAGGGAAAAATTATCTATATATATATCAGTCCTTTTGAAATAATTGATCATATCATTAAAATTTATAATTGTATGGTGCTTACAATGAACCTTTATTAGGATTATAATCTCTTCTATGTACCTCTCCTGAGGAAGTAAATACCTAATCTGTCACATATATTTAAATCATATTTCATTCCAATAGATCTTTCTATTTCATATGAGAAAAAAGCAATAGAGATTCTGAATCAAATCGATAATGTTATGGGAAACAAGACCACTTACAAAGTCAATGTTTTTTTTATAATTAAATATTTTGAAATATCTATGTGGGAACCTTTGGAAATGATGGGAGATAAGTATCCTAATTTTTTTTTATCAATGTTATGTATTTAAAGGATCAAATACATTTTAATCAGTATAGAATATAGAAACCTAAAATTTTATGAATGTATTTATTTTTAGAATAAATTAAATTTCTTTAATAGTTTGTGATACATGAAATAAATTTTAAGCTTCCACTACACACAAAACTATGATAACAAGCTTTAAACACGACAATTATTAATAAAAAACAATGATTTATTATTAATATAGTTATTTAAACTTCATTATTATAACATTGTTGTCAAACATAATTATATTAATTGTAATAAATACTTTTTAAATTATAATTATAATTATTTTATATAAATTAATCTGTTTTATCAACAAAAGTCCAACATTTCCCTTAAAATCATTATATGTTTTGAAATATTATTTTCAAAGATAAAATTTGTTTTTCTTATTCATTTTTTAAACAATAATAAAATTAATTTTTGAAACTTTTATAAAATAAGTTTTATAAAACAAACACCATTTTCAAAATAATCATTTAAAAAACAATTGGGTGATTTTTTTGGAATTTTATCAAATGTTACATTTTTTGATGAATAAGGGAAAATATTGATGTTAAATTTAAAACTACATTTTAATTAAATTTATTTATAAAGATACAATATAATTTCAATTGGTTTTAAAGTAAATTTTGATCTTTTTTGGTGAAATTAAATCAATTTATCTCATAAAAATATATTTCATTTTTAATTTCAATATAAAAACATCGAAAACATTTGAAAATGATTCTCTTTAAAAATCAACTTTCTCATAATGTCTTCTAGATTAATTTTATAATAATTTTTCCAATAATGTGTATTTAATTTGAAAAAATGGATTCCAAATTTGGAATCTGGATAATTTTTATTATATAATAATATAAACTTAATTTTTTTTTACATAATTTAGGAGTAATAATAGAAAAAATTATCTTCCACATTTAACGTAGGTTGAAAATAAACCAAAACATGTTCAAAACCCATTTTATGACCATATTTTGTCATTATATCTTATATTAACTATAATTTTCCGTTATTTTATCCTTTTACCTGAAAAGAATGCGTTTTAATTCATTCCCTCAATAAATTACAAGTGTTCCACTCAACTCACTTATAAAAGGATGCCCATATCCTCTATAATTCACAAAATCAACCCCATTTTTATTGGCCAATGCCTACCTAAATCTCATCCCAAATTACATACTTTTATACTATAATCCTTATTTTTGAAATAAAGAAAACCTAGGAAGGCTTTGGGTGAAACCCTAGGGAGGGTACCTGAATAAGAAGTAACGTTCATCAATGAGTGTTTTCATATTATCTATTCCTCCACCAATATCAATTTATATTATACCATACTGATATAATAACATAAATATTTTCCATAAATTTATATGTTTCTATGACCTGTTTATTACCTTAAACCATCACCACTTTAATTAAATTTGTCACAAAATCATCATTTGTGTGTACGATAGACTACCTTCTCGGGAACCAATGTCATTCATTTTTACATTACCACCTCTCACAGTTGGTAATGATGATAGATATAAATTATATATATATAATTTATAAAATTATTATAATTTCTTATTCATTAAATCTAAATCTCTTTTTTTATAAAATTTTCATTTCACATGGGATACAATAACATTATTCTAGTGTATGGCGGACTCTCACCCCCGTGAAGCGATGTGATTCATTTTTCACAACTCTTTACATGGAAGATAATTAAGATAATGGTAATATATATATATATATAATATAGATAATATAATTATTATATTTATTTCAAATTTATTATTCTGAAAATATATCAAATCATTTTCATTCTTTCCCAGTCATTGAAAGATGAGAATGTTATTCATGGACGTTTGTACTACCATCGTCATGAAAAGATGTGACTCATTTTCATCACCAAAACACATAGATGATATGTGTACATATATTTAGACAACGTATGTTTTATTTATTATATTATTATAATTATAAAATGATACTATTTTATTTTCTTTCATTCCATAATGATCTTTAAGAAATGGAAAGGTTACAAATGCATGAGTCTGACCTACTGTCCCCATGATCATGTCATACTTCGTTTCTCAAAACCCTATTTCATGATTGGTTATAAAATGATTATTGATCTATAAATATGGTAATAATTTCACAATTACTATTATGTATATCATGGAACCATAATAAATGTTATAGGACATAAAATAACAGATCAATGCATATAAATAAATAAAGCGGTTATTACTTAAAATAATATTTTTACAAAAATAATTAATAAACAGTAATAATTAGTCTGATGTAAATCATATATGATATGATATATATAAGTATTATTGTTTAATAGATTTATAATAAACTTATATTTTTTATAATGGCGGTATTAATGGCTATGAAAGAATTTATAACTTATGGTAAGGTATTTATAGTCTCTCTTCTATTTCTCAGAGACATATGAAAATTTAGTAATAATTTATTTTATGTGGTCTAGAAACTTACCCTTTTATATGTTATACCTTTAATAAAACTATTTATATAATACAAAAATTTTAATTTCATGTTATTAAATATTGAGGATTATGATTCAAAAGATTAGTAAAGAAGTGTGTGATTTTTGTATCAAGTTTTCTTCACTGAGACTAATGTCATGTTATGAACCTATATTCTTTTATGAGGTATATATACCACCCATTTGATTCGTAATGTCAAAAAATAATTTATTTCCAAGAAATTTTATGTCTCACTAAATGTTATTCTTTTCTGGGTCTTAAAATTAAATGTCACTAGAATGGTAATGATATTATGTTACAATCTTATTGTTTGTTAGGATTATTAATGACTATGTTACCAATAATTAAATACTATAAACTATATCTCAATAAACACATTAATTTTATTATCCATTTCTTATTTCATGATAACAAATGTTTTCCCTTTATTTTACTCTCTTCAGGTACGGATGAGATCAAAAATAATGTTTTTTTAAAATATTCTTTTCGATCAAAAACCCTTTTTCTTCCAAAATCATGTTTTAAAAAATATTTTCATAACTTCTTATGTTTTTAATAGTGTTTATAAAAAATAAAATAACATTTTCCTAAAGTAAATTTTTATGTTATTTTAATGCTTCATTTATTTTTTCAAGGTCATTTTATAAGAAAATTATTCTGTAAATTTTTTATGTTGCAAAAAGTTTTTTTTCATGGTCGAAAGGATACATTTCATATGTAATGTTTTATGTAGATTTTAAAGATTAATTTATATTTTTTTATTTATTTTTAATGAAAAATATGTCCAAAATATTTTTATTTTTAAAAAGTTATTTTAAATTAAAGGATATCCTCTCGAGGAAACATTCCAAGGGATTTGTCTTTCAAAATAATTATACATAAAAGATGACATCCTTTGATGTAACTTATAATTTGTTTGGGAAATTAACCAAGGATACAATTCCTAATATTACATTTAATCATTAATGATGAAAAAATATTTATGAAACTCACCTCTCTTTCATAGGTCATATCTTGATAAAATTATCATGAATCCTAGTTCTTATTCTATGTGTTAGGAAATAATGAGATTATAAAATGATTATGAAACATGTATATTTTCCACTGGATACCATATGATGAAATGTTTATGAAACCCATATACTTTAATGGGTTATGACTTGATGAATGTTTTATGATCTTTTGGAACACATAAATATGATTTTCATTACAACATTTGTAGGACATATATATCCCTCCAATGCATTTGTAATAATGGATAAATAATTACTAAATATGTTATGTGCGAGACTGATTGGATTTTCACTATGTTATTCAGGAACCTAATTATAGGTTTTTAATGTTATACATGAACCTAATTTTATTCTCAACATGTTATGTGAGATCATTATTACATGTTTTAAATGTTATGTGTCAAACTATAATTCTTGTACGTAATGTTATGTGTGGACATAAATTTTATGTTCATAATATTATGTGTGGAACTATGGAATTTCCGTAATTTTATGTGATGGATTGATTTAACATCGTTCACTTAATGAGAAATTATATATTTATTTATACATGTTCAAAATGTGATGAGATGATTTTTATTCCACTAATATAACTTGTATTCAAATTATATGCTCTCATAGCACTTGTTATTTGATTTTATTTGGATTAAAATCTAATGAACTACCAATAATTTTTTCAGGAATAAATATTTTGAGTTTTATATGAGAGGTATGGTTTTTTGATGATATTATCATGTTTTCATACACTTATTATCTTGTAATTCTTACTTATCTCCCTTACTTACCATTAATCAGGATTTGAGATCACCCATTATTATATTACCATTCCTCAGGTTATGAAGAATTTTTTTAAGTAGGTGTGCATAAGAGGAATATATTTATGGGGTAAATTGATGATATTTCATGAATTATAATTTTTTAAAGGTTGGGTTCAAAGCTTCATTTAATATTAAAGTAGAGAAAATATCTCTTTAAACTCAGTAGAGGGAGACCCATTACATAGCCCGAAAGCCCAGTGGGAATTTATCCCATTACATGACCAGTTGGCCCAAAATTTTGGCCCAAGGCCCATTCTGTGAATATTACTTCTACAGTACGCACCTGCTACGATACCACACAATACCCTCCACTGCAACAATACCCTACCACTGCTACATTGACCTACCGCCGCTACAGTTCCCGCTCTTTCTATAGTTCCTCCACTACTATAGTATGCTATAGTAATGCTACAACACCTGCGCCCCATGGGTTTTGAACCCCCATTTTTCAGGAACTATAATGATTGTGTTATAAGATCCCAATAGAACTAAATGATTATGGTAATTAGGAATGTTCTTCTATAATGTATTGAATATTGATCTAAAAATGCCTAATATCTATGTTTGAAAAGCCTGGTCTCTACAATAATACCATGAAATCTTGATATGATGACATCCAACCGAAGATGAATTCTCAAAAACCACTCACCCCCTTCAAATAATTAAATATGGAATCCACATGATGTAAATGGTATTTGATCTTAACAATCAATGAGTCCAAATTTTGGAAGTTGACACACACATGATGATAACTATCATCCTTATTTGAAATGAGAAATGTGGTTACCGTTAGTAATATTTTGGGAAAAAATACCTTCTAATATATATCATACATCTATATATTATTATCTTTTAGCTCATAAGTATCCATTTAACTATAGTACATAGAAATTGGCCTCAAAATAAGAATGATATAAATCACGAACTCTACCTTCCTCTATAGATTTAGATGATAAAAACCATATTTGAAAAAATCAATGATGTCCAAAAAACTAATAGAATATCACCAATATAGAAATAATCATTATAAAAAACATGATTGGAAGACAAAAATATCTTAAATACTTTGTGAAAAGGATATTCATGATAGGAGCTCATGTCCCACTCTCTCTCAAACAACCAAGCACTCTCACAGGTGTAAGGGAACCCAAAAAAAATGATGATAATGAAAAATATTATCATTATTATAAAATTTTTAATCCAACCCAATGAAGAAATAAAACAAATATAGCTCCCGTAATAATAAATCACTTTCTAAATCTAAACTGCAAATGATGGAGAACACACTAGAAAATAAATCCCATGATCCTTCTTCATTCGAAGATGTTTCAAAATCTCCATAACTCAGGAAATTTCTTTCATAAAAACTTTTAGAAAATAAACAACCTGAGAGGTTATAAAAAAGTGTGAGGAATATGTATCAAATAGACTAGTTGTTATAAATGATGCAACTATGATGGTACCTCAAACTATAGTTATCCCAATGTTAGCCTCCCCTAGGAACTAATCCATTGTGCAATAGTTTTTCATTCTTGAGACCTATGGATGGATACCTATGTACATTGAATCATATAACTACAACTCAAAATATATTAGAGTCAGAGTTCCCTAAAAATTATAGTGCGTTGATATATCATAGTATAAGATTTGTAGATGGCCTTGATGACCACAATAAATGAACATCTTACATTTTTTTGTACATGAATGTCAGGTGTTATATACCCTTCAAAAATTATATTATTTATTACGAACACTAATGGTAGATGATAATGGTGTGAAGGAAGCCTAGTGATAAGAAAAAAAATCCCCCACCCTTGTGTTTATCATGTCGGTTCCTCTACCTTCCTTATGTTCCACATAAGCTTCCACTAGGCACAAGGGGAATGATAGATTATACATTATTTATGACGATATTCATTTATTCAATCATTTACCAATCAAGTATGTTAGTATATGAGGTATGTTTTAGATTTTATACAAGTTTTTCGTTGAATGGTTGAAAATCCTATAGGTATTTCCAATATTATAGAAGTTTGTTCATCACTATATTTGAAGAAAAATAAACCATCTCTTCAAAACAATTGTTGTACTCTGAAACTATGAACACTAACTAATGGAAATATAGTAACTCAATGGAATTTACTATCATGAAAGGCATTGAATATGACTATTAAATGAAATGAGTCCTAAGACCCTTCAAATACAATCCCACATTTTTCTTTTTATGTATCATGGAATCACACCACCACTTACTAGGACCCTCAATTCAAGAAGTTTTATAATTCACCAGTATTTACATATGAGTATATTGGATGTTTATGACTAGACAATTCATGAAATGGAAGTCTTCTACCTTATGGGGTTCATTTTTACTCTTATAAGATTAGAGATTATTATATAGGAACTCTCGAGATCAATCTATGTATCACAAAATGCTGTATAATGCCTCAAAATGTAATTTATTTACCCATGTTATATTCTATTCCATGACTTCAACAACCCATATGATAGCCTCTAAATTAATCTAATCCAAAGGGGGATTCCTTTGAGGAGAATCTCTCATTGCACCCAATTGTGGGAAACAAAGAATAAGTCTCATAGTGTTGTTTCAAATTACAAAAAATAGTAGAAAATGATAGGTTATTGCAAAAAAATAATTTAAACGTGAATATTATATAAAAAACTGATCTCAATATCAAAACTCAAAATATGAGAAAAAATAGCAAAAACCCAATGGTACATGGGGCTCTTCATGGAAGGATATGGCCATTCAAAAAATAGAATCAACATATATGTCTAGATATTATAATCTCATATCTACCACACATCTCATGTGAAGGATACAAGAGAGAATACCTCCTCTAATACCTATTATAATGAGCTTACATAGTATACCCTAAAAAATATAGTACCTGAACCGTTCACCACTGACCCATAGGAAACTCTCAATCTTCACAGGTTTATATTTACAAAATGGTTTTCAAAAAAAAACAAGGGGAATGATTACAACCAACATGAAACAATATGAAATAAATGTATATATAAATTTATATATTAATGAATCTAAAACATAATACATTCCCTATTTAAAGAATGAAAGTTGAAGTGATGAAATCCATGTGTATGTTTCTAAAAAAATAATAACAAATAAAACTAAAAAAGAGTCACTTCATATGATTTGTGGGAAACATCCAAACATCTCACCACCAACATCCTGAAGCTATCTAACAAAAACCTCCTCACCTCCGTGTAGTTCCATTACCATTATTTCATTATATGCCTATACGGCCCCAACCTTAAACCTTACTTAATATTGAATTAAATGAGTAATTCACATTGAGGATCTTTTCAGGTTTAGAGTTTTAGATATTTAAGACATAACTATTACATCTCAAAAGATTACAAAGTAGTCTCTTCTACTAAAATTTCCATAAAATAAAAACTTTTAAAAAGAAACATGTCTAGTTCCATGTTTTAGGTAGGATTACTTTCCCTTGAACCCATCCTTGACCCGATTCCGCGCTAAGTCCGGTGAAAAACATTTCAAAAACTTGGGATGAGCATAAAAAGCTCAGTAAGGGATACACAAAGAATGAAAACTGTTAGTTTTTCAAAACATCAAGTAAACCATTTATACTTTATCAAAGTAATACTTTTCACCTTTTCGAATTAGTAAAAACTATTCGCTGAATAAAAGTTCATTACTTACCCTTCTGTAACCAAAAGATTACCATAAAACCCATATAAAGATCACATAACATATAAAGGTAACTTGGGACATAAACATACTTAAGTGGAATAACCATAAGGTCGATTTTTACACATATCACTTAATGGAATAGCCATTTGGCCAAATTCCATACATACATAATGGAATATCCATACGGCCGACTTCTATACCCAATGCATTAGAGGTTATAACGTAACCACCCGTCCTGGTATTCACAGAACCACCCGTTATATGGTTTATCACGTAACTACCCATAAAATGTCCAAGTACCATTATAAAATTATAACACATAAAACCAACATAAAGGAATTATGACATTTCCACATTTCAATCACAATATATCATTTAAATATATTGACATAATATAATCCTTTATCAAAACCATTTTCAATACCAACATGCAAAAAAAAGTATATGGTATTTATTTTATTTTAAAAACATTACGGCTTGTTGAGGAAACCAAAGATCAAATAATACTCGCGGTGGCGGAAAAGGTTGTTGTCACCGCGTACGTACAAGAAACATTCTTTTTTGTCGTTTAGTAAAACGCTTCATAGAAAAAATATTCCTTTTGAATAAACATAAAAGTCAAAGGGGTTTATACACCATATAAAAGAAGGTTGTGTATAAAACAAAATATGCCTCAATGAATGGAGATTGAGACGAAGACCCTTACAAAGACGGTATCCTTGGTTTAAGGATAAACCAATTGCAAAATTATGTGTGACAAATGAATACACCAAATATAAGTGGATATTAAGTGTAAAAAAATCATAGGTTATTCACACATATTCATAGAACGATATATTCAAGGAGTACAAGTTTATCCCAAATAATCAAATTTGGGTTAAAAAGTTCCCTTGCAAAAATTTGACAGCCTAACAGCGTCACTTCAATATTCAGGAAAAGAGTTGATGAGAGATAAAAAAAAGTATCTCACAACTTAAAATTTAAATCAATAAGGATATATGAGAACATATCCCAACATAACAATATGTGAATTAAAAGACCCAATAAAAGAAGTCTTTTAAAAAGATGAGGGTGGAAGGTTCCCTTACCGACTTGGGTATCTTTCGAAACATATACCCCATGAAAGAAGGTCAATACATCATTGATGTAAATACTCATAAAAAAACGTATATTACACAAAGAGTAGAATAATGGGAAGTACATACACCACTCAAAGGAAATTGTGGAAAATGTAGCATAAATCTCCCGGGAATAAAAGTGAGATGAAAAATCCCTTACGAAAACTCGGCAGCCTAACGGCACCACTTAAAACTTCCAAAATGGGTTGATGAGATAAAATAGGGTCTCTCATCATATGAACAATAAAAATTACTTTAAGAGTAATATAAAAGAACATCCCAATAACAAGAAAGATGAGCTTTAAAAGGAATGACATAAAGAGCGTACTTAAAAAGAAAGAGAGGAGTAGGATCCCTTACCTCGGGTCCGACTTGACTCGATCGTTCTTTAACATCCTGAATAATAAACTCGAGTTAATTTCTAACTGATTAAGAAACTTTTTCAAGTTAATTATTCCTTTTATATCAATTATTGACATGTTATAAACATTATGTAATCATTTAAGTTAAAAATGTTTGTTTTGTCGATATTTGGTTCTTAAGTCAAAAGTGGACTTCTTACAATTACATGTTGTTCGTGTGGTCAATGGTTCATTATATACAGAATGATATTCATGATTTGGATATCATATATATCATATATATCCAGAATATACATGTATTTATAATATTACATAATCATTTAGAGATAAGAAATGAAATGCACCGTTCATGGAGACGGTAAGCCGTACGTACGCATGAACGCTACTTTCATTTCATTGTCATATTAATGGAATTAAAACTAAATGATAAGTATGTATATTTTAATTCCAGAATTATATTCATAATTTATATGTAACATAAATTATATATATTCATTATAAATATGTACTTATAATAGTACATTACATTTGGGGATAAGAAATGAAATGCACCGTTCATGGAGACGGTAAGCCGTACGTACGCATGAACGCTACTTTCATTTCTATCTCATACATTAATGGAAAGAAATAATAATGATATAGAGGTATATTATAATTCCAGTATAACATCATATATAATAACTTTAAATCCATCCTTTATACGTCCCACATATGGAATTAACGAATCACATCACTTTGAGGGGGCGGTAGTCCGCACTTCCTTAAATGAAGATATCGCGTTTACCCATAATGGAAACCATAAAGGTATGACATAAATGAAAAATACATAAGCTTAAGTAAAACATTAACATATTATATATCATATATAAATATAGTGACATCTTAATGGCCACCTTTGAAATTGTTATATGAGTGTTGAACAATCATCGTTTCGTGAGGCAGAAATTCTCCATCCACGGAAACAGTATGTTCTTTAACCATTAGATGTATGTGTGTGTAAGTGTAGCTCGAATAAATCTTATAAAAACATCCTAGTATATTTAAGATACTGGAGTTGTTACAAAATAATTGAATAAAAAGAGTTTAGGGGGTTGGAGAGGCAAGATAAAACAAAAGGACTCAAGTGAAGACATTAACTTAAAATCGGGTAACTCCCTTTGGTTTGAGCTCAAAGGCTTCCTCGGGAAGACTTATTCCCAAAGTGAGGCTTAAAGGAGTAAGAGAGGGAAGTGGAGAGACAAAATGGGCAGAGTTTGGCTGAGCCAAAGGCTTTGGGTGTGTGGGTAAGGAGGTAGAGGTGGGGGCCTTTTATAAGAGGAGAGGAGGGGCACTCTTGTAAAGTTACAAAATCTTACTTTATTTTCAAACGAGTTTCAGATTTTAAAGGTACCACATTGATTTATTTCTAGGATAAGGTGATAAGGTTTCGAAATACACTCATAAAATAGGTTTTGGACATGTTTAGGTCTTAGATATTACATTATCTTTCCATTTTATTTAAATCGTTAAATAATGAGGTCATCACTGCATCATCATGATGTCATAAATAAATTAATTTATTTAATGTCCATAAATTATAAAAAAAATACTATGATGTAGGAAATCTTTTTATCTTTCCAATTAATATTTATAGTAAAAAATATGACTTGTATAACCCCATTTAAATATTTTTTTAGTAAAACATCTCATGTTTGTGTCATTTTTACTTTGACATTAAATAAAAAGGTATTTATGTCTTTTTCCAACCAATGTGGATCCATGGGGTCCCCAAGTTGACCCATGGATTTTCTTGGTCGGCCATGACACATCCAATGAGGGTAGGACATGTTTCTAGGTCATTTCATTTTATTAAAACATTATTCTTACCTTAAACTACACTAATTACCTCTAATCGCGATTAAAAACATAATAAGTTACTATTCACCAAAAAATTATTTTTATCCCATTGAACCAAATTTTACTTCTTAATTACAACCATGTATGTTGTATTTTTGAAATTAAAAACACAAATATGAAAAAATTTCATTTAAACGGAAAAATCAGTTTTTATAAGTACCACTTAGTGGTTTCACTATTCATCAAAAATTGAGGTTTTTCAGAAAATTACCAAAAATTCACCCTAATCTATTTTTGATATTCCGAATTCAAAAATGATGTCTATTTTAAAAAATTCAAAACACATAAGTTGCATTAATTAATTTAATAATTAATTCCCCCTGTCAAAACAAATAACGTGTTTTTATGAAACAAAATGTATCAAAAGATTGACACTAGTTTAAGTCCGATTTCAAAGTGAAATTAATTCCAAATACCAAAATTGGATTAGATGGTAAAAATATATTCTAATTTAACATTAAAACCAATTAAAAAGATAATCTATTCATATAAATAAATTATATTAAAAATAGGTTTTGAATTAAAATACAACATTTTTCACTATTCATTAAAAATTGAACTTTTTTGGAAAAATACCAAAAATTTACACAATGTAAATTTTGATGTCCCGATTCTAAAGAAGAATTTTATTTTATCAAATATAACACATAACATTGTCAAAATGTTGATTTAAAAGAGGTTCCCCATCAAAAGGCGGTTAATAGACCTTTTAAAGAATATTAGAATGTTTATGCTTAAAATTGGATTCATTCGCATTTTTAATCCTCTAACATTTATTGTAAAAAGTAAAAATATTTTACAAACATATATAATAATTTATTAGTTAGTTCTATTCATTCCCGCCATCACAACAGCTAGGATTTAACTACCATTTAAAATAAAATTATTTTATTATTACAGTGCAATGTAAGATTCTCAAGAAACTCGTTGTTGCGTGTTGGGTACGCCATCGAGCATAGCATCCCCTTTAATGTCATATTAATATTTTATTCACAAATATGGATAAATATGAAATTTTCATATTCTTTATTTACCTCGGGTGTTACATCCTTCCCCCCTTTTGGGAATTGCGTCCTCGCAATTTTAAAATTGAGCTTGGAAACATCCTTGAAAGTACCATATCAGAACAAGAGTCGATAAAAAAATCACTTTAAAATAAAGAAAGATAAGTACAGAGGTCACCCGAGTTAACCCATAATTGGATTCCGTGTAGGAAAACATGGACATGGAAGAAAAAGCAATGGGTCATGTTCTTGAGGGAGAGTGATAGTAAACATGTATAGGAGAAAGTTAACCATAAGAAAATCACAAACATGTGATGGGTTAAACGGTATTTGATTCCCCAGTAGGAAAAGTTAATAGACAACATTTTGTTTTAAGTTACTTTTTATTGAGGAATTTATTCATAAGGAAATATAATCACTTATCATGTTGACTTTCAACTTTTATTAGATTCCTTACACAAACTCATATTTTCTCCAAAAGACGAGTATTTAGGAAGACTTGTTCATATTAAGAGTACTATAATCAACTTCTATAGAATCACCTAATCCACCAAAGAGAACTATATACTTCCCGTGTCTTTAGGCTTTAACCAAAACCAAAACCAAAAAGGTTAGTACAAGATCAGATAATCCAAAAAAGGATAACCCTTTAAAAAAAATCTATGCTTAATCTCCAAAATTTGTCCAACAAAACCCAAAGTTCAACGAGGACCATTCGATAAAAACTTTGTCCATAAAATTCTTCAAAGTAAACCAATCTAAGATTGAAACCCAAATATTTGAAGGATTTAGTCACATAGTCTTCCAAGTTAAATCGTAACATTTATCTCCAAACAACATCAGTTTCTCCTAAAGTCTCGTATTGAAAAGTAATTAACCTAATCACATATCCTCCAGATAGGTTAATCATTTTCATAAATAACCCAAAATCAACTTACTCGTAATTCATAAAATCATATAACTAAAAAGAATCAGTCAAACTAACCAGGGAATTCACGTAGTCCAGCGGTAGGCGATAAATACCAGTCGCACTTTGGTTGTGGGTTCGATTCCCACAGCTTTGTCCGACGCGACAGGTAGTCACACGGTCTGCGTGTTGTCCTTTTTCCAAAACTATATAATTCTCAAATCATTCCCCAAAAAAAAAGATAAAATCATCAAAAATAACCATAACATAATTTAACCTCAATTTTATCTCATGCCATTCACTTGAATCATAACATATAGTTACCCATAATTACCTCAAAAGTAAGGATCATATAAACCCAAATGGTTCTTTATAATTATGTCCACAAAAGAAAAGATAACTATTCCTTGAATAAAATTTTCATATATTAAACATCAGGGTTACACATAATATAAAAAGTCTTCTAATGTAACCCCATCATCAAAAGAGACTTAATACTCTTAAGAATTTCACCATAACTCTTGAAGCCCTTATAAGTTGACATCTTACTCATTCAACATTCTTCATGATCCATTAACCATTCCTTTACAACTTATTCCAAAATACCTCTTTCCTACAAACAAAATCATGAATCATATCCTAAGATTCCAAAATAGGAAAACAATAGTCATGAAATAATACATACCTTTGATTGGTCATTGTCAGTTTCTTCATCCTCAATCGGAATGGCATTAGGTATTGGTAAATGAATATTTGTACGATCTTGGTGATCCCATTCCCAAAACTTCTTCATAGGACATGTGTTTTCATAATGACCATGCACACCACATTTAAAACATTCAATTAATCCCCCAGAAATAACTTCTTTCCCTTTCCTCAAGTCAACTAGATGCTTCCTTTTTCCATGGCAGGTTCTTGATTTATGACCTTCATTGCCACATCTATAGCATATTTTTGTCCCTTTGAAACATTTTCCTAGGTGTTTCTTTCCACATCTTTGATACATTGGTTTTTGTAGACACTTACCTTTATGATTATTACCTGTAGTTCCGTAGGGATTTGTTTCTCGCATATATGATGCCTTATAGAAATCACCAAGGTTTAGGTGGTCAATCATGACTCCAGATAGTTGGTTGAGGATAAACACAAGAGTTCTCATTGCAGCTCCCATATCATTCAGTTTCTCGCTCAGGAAAATGTCACAGTTTCCTTCACATCCACAGTTACCTTGGTGCCTACTAGATCCAACCATCTACTAAAACCAAGAAGGTCAGTGTGAGTATATCAACAAAACCATCATGTACTAAAGAGGAAGATAAACACTAATATATACTTACTCATTCACTTTATATAAAAACTATGACTCTTTCTGAAATCCTAACCATTATGGCCATGTCACTTACGCTTAAAGAATACCCTAACCTCTAAAGTTATCTAAACCGACCATTGATACCAACTATAAGGCCTCGACCTTAAACCTTACTTAATATTAAATTAAATGAGTAATTCACATTGAGGATCTTTTCAGGTTTATAGTTTTAGAGAATTAGGACATAACTATTACATCTCAAAAGATTACAAAGTAGTCGATTCTACTAAAATTTCCATAAAATAAAAACTCTTAAAAAAAAACATGTCTAGTTCCATGTTTTAGGTAGCATGACTTTCCCTTGAAACCATCTTTGACCCTCTTCCATGCTAAGTCTTGTGAAAAACATTTCAAAAACTTGAGATGATAATAAAAATCTCAGTAAGGGATACACAAAGAATGAAAACTGTTATTTTTTTTCAAAACATCAATGAAACCATGTATACTTTATTAAAGTAATAATTTTTACCTTTTCGAAGTAGTAAAAACTATTCGCTGAATAAAAGTTCATTACTTACCCTTATGTAACCAAAATATTAACATAAAACCCATATAAAGATCACATAACATATAAAGGTAACTTGGGACATAAACATACTTAAGTGGAATAACCATAAGGTCGACTTCCACACATATCCCTTAATGGAATAGCCATTTGGCCAACTTTCATACATACTTAATGGAATAGCCATACGGCCGACTTCCATACCCAATGCATTAGAGGTTATAACATAACCACCCGTCCTGGTATTCACGGCACCACCCGTCATATGGTTTATCACGTAACCACCCATAAAATGTCCAAGTACCATTATAAAATTATAACACATAAAACCAACATAAAGGAATGATAACATTTCCACATTTCAATCAAAATATATCATTTAAATATATTGACATAATATAATCATTTATCAAAACCATTTTAAATACCAACATGCAAAAAAAAGTATATGGTATTTATTTTATTTTAAAAACATTACGGCTTGTTGAGGAAGCCAAAGATAAAATAATACTCGCGGCGGCGGAAAAGGTCATTGTCACCGCGTACGTAAAAGAAACATTCTTTTTTGTTGTTTAGTAAAACGCTTCGTAGAAAAAATATTCCTTTTGAATAAAAGTAAAATTCCAAGGGGTTTATACACCATATAAAAGAAGGTTTTGTATAAAACAAAATATGCCTCGATGAATGGAGATTGAGACGAAGACCCTTACAAAGACGGTATCCTTGGTTTAAGGATAAACCAATTGCATAATTATGTGTGACAAACGAATACACCAAATATAACTGGATATTAAGTGTAAAACAATCAGAGGTTATTCACACATATTCATAGAATGACATATTCAAGGAGTACACGTTTATCCCAAATAATCAAATTCGGGTTAAAAAGTTCCCTTGAAAAAATTTGATAGCCTAACGGCGTCACTTCAATATTCAGGAAAAGAGTTGATGAGAGATAAAAAAAGTACCTCACCAATTAAAATTTAAATCAATAAGGATATATGAGAACATATCCCAACATAACAATATGTGAATTAAAAGACCCAACAAAAGAAGTCTTTTAAAAAGAGGAGGGTGAAAGGTTCCCTTATCGACTTGGCTATCTTTCGAAACATACACCCCATGAAAGAAGGTCAATACATAATTGATGTAAATACTCATAAAAGAAATTATATTACACAAAGTGTAGAATAATGGGAAGTACATACACCACTCAAAGGAAATTGTGGGAAATGTAGCATAAATATCACGGGAATAAAAGTGAGATGAAAAAATCCCTTATGAAAACTTGGCAGCCTAACAGCGCCACTTAAAACTTCCAAAACAGATTTATGAGAGAAAATAGGGTCCCTCATCATATGAAAAATAAAAATTACAGTAATATTAAAATAAAATAACATCCCAATAACAAGAAATATGAGCTTTAAAAGGAATGACATAAGGAGCATACCTAAAAATAAAGAGAGGAGTAGGATCCCTTACCTCGGGTCCAACTTGACTCGATCATTCTTTAACGTCCTGAATAATAAACTTGAGTTAATTTCTACTTTCTTAAGAACCTTTTTCAAGTTCATTATTCCTTTTATATCAATTATTGACATGTTATAAACATTATTTAATCATTTAAGTTAATAATGTCTGTTTTGTCGATATTTGGTTCTTAAGTCAAAAGTGGACTTCTTAGAATTACATGTTGTTCGTGTGGTCAATGGTTCATTATATCCAGAATTATATTCATGATTTGGATAACATATATATCATATATATCCATCATATACATGTATTTATAATATTACATAATCATTTAGAGATAAGAAATGAAATGCACCGTTCATGGAGACGGTAAGCCGTACGTACGCATGAACGCTACATTCATTTCTTTGTCATATTAATGGAATTAAAAATAAATGAGAGGTATGTATATTTTAATTACAGAATTATATTCATTATTTATATGTAACATACACTATATATATTCATTATAAATATTTACTTATAATAGTACATTACATTTGGGGATAAGAAATGAAATGCACCGTTCATGGAGACGGTAAGCCGTACGTACGCATGAACGCTACTTTCATTTCTATGTCATACATTAATAGAAAGAAATAACAATTATATAGAGTTATATTATAATTCCAGTATAAAATAATATATAATAACTTTAAATCCATCCTTTATACATCCCACATATGGAATTAACGAATCACATCACTTTGAGGTGGCGGTAGTCCGCACTTCCTTAAATGAAGATATTGCGTTTACCCATAATGGAAACCATAAAGGTATGCCATAAATGAAAAATACATAAGCTTAAGTAAAACATAAACATATTATATATCATATATAAATATAGTTACATCTTAATGTCCACCTTTGAAGGTGTTATATGAGTGTTGAACAATCATCGTTTCGTGAGGCAGAAATTCGCCATCCACGGAAACAGTATGTTCTTTAACCATTATATGTAGGTGTGTGTAAGTGTAGCTCGAATACTTCTTATAAAAACATCCTAGTATATTTAAGATACTGTAGTTGTTACAAAAGAAATGAATAAAAAGAGTTTAGGGGGTTGGAGAGGCAAGATAAAACAAAAGGACTCAAGTGAAGACATTACCTTAAAATCGGGTAACTCCCTTTGGTTTGAGCTCAAAGGTTTCCTTGGGAAGACTTCTGCCCAAAGTGAGGATTCAAGGAGTAAGAGAGGGAAGTGGAGAGACAAAATGGGCAGAGGTTGGCCGAGCCAAAGGCTTTTGGTGTGTGGGTAAGGAGGTAGAGGTGGGGGCCTTTTATAAGAGGAGAGGAGGGACACTCTTGTAAAGTTACAAAATTTTACTTTATTTTGAAAAGAGTTTCGGATTTTAAAGGTCCTACATTGATGTATTTCGAGGATAAGGTTATAAGGGTTCTAAATCCACTCATACAATAGGTTTTGGACAGGTTTAGGTCTTATATATTACATTATCATTCCATTTTATTTAAATCGTTAAATAATGAGGTCATCGCTGCATCATCATGATGTCATAAATAATTTAATTTATTTAATGTCTAAAAATTATATAAAAAATACTATGATGTATTAAATATTTTTAGCTTTCCAATGACTATTTATAGTCAAAAATATGACTTGTATAACCCCATGTAAAAATTGTTTTAGTAAAACATTTCATGTTTGTGTCATTTTTACTTTAACATTAAATAAAAAGATATTTATGACTTTTTCCTACCAATATGGATCCATGGGGTCCCCAAGTTGACCCATGGATTGTCTTTGTCGGCCACGACACATCCAATGAGGGTAGGACATGTGTCTAGGTCATTTAATTTTATTAAAACATTATTCTTACCTTAAACTACACTAATTACCTCTAATCGCCATTAAAAACTTAATAAGTTACTATTCACCAAAAAATTATTTTTATCCCATGAAACCACATTTTACTTCTTAATGACAACCATGTATGTTGTATTTTTGAAATTCAAAACACAAAGATGAAAAAATTTCATTTAAACGGAAAAATCAGTTTTTATAAGTACAACTTAGTGTTTTCACTATTCATCAAAAATTGAGGTTTTTCAGAAAATTACCAAAAATTCACCCTAATCTATATTTGATATTCAGAATTAAAAAATGATGTCTATTTTACAAAATTAAAAACACATAAGTTGCATTAATTAATTTAATAATTAATTCCCGCTGGTAAAACTAATATCGTGTTTTTATGAAATAAAATGTATCAAAAGATTGACACTAGTTTAAGTCAGATTTCAAAGTGAAATTAATTCCAAAGACCAAAATTGGATTAGATGGTAAAAGTATATTCTAAGTTAACTTTAAAACCAATTCAAAAGATAATCCAATCATATAAATAAATTATATTAAAAAGAGGTTTTGAATTAAAATACAACATTTTTCACTATTCATTAAAAATTGAACTTTTTTGGAAAAATACCAAAAATTTACACAAAGTAAATTTTGATGTCCCAATTCTAAAAAAGAATTTTATTTTATCAAATATAACACATAACATTGTCAAAATGTTGTTTTAAAAGAGGTTCCCCATCAAAAGGCGGTTAATCGACCTTTTAAAGAATATTAGAATGTTTATGCTTAAAATTCGATTTATTCGCATTTTTAATCCTCTAAAATTTATTGTAAAAAGTAAAAATATTTGAAAAACATATATAATAATTTTTTAGTTAGTTCTATTTATTCCCTCCATCACAACAGTTAGGCGTCAACTACCATTTAAAATAATATTATTTTATTATTAGAGTGCAACGTAAGATTACCAAGAACCTCGTTGTTGTGTGTTGGGTACGTCATCGAGCATAGCATCCCCTTTAATGTCATATTAATATTTTATTCACAAATATGGATAAATATGAAATTGTCATATTCTTTATTTACCTGGGGTGTTACAATGCCAATACATTATCTACAAATCACTAAGGGAATGTACAAGGTGGGGGATAAATAGGCTCAATATGATCCCACCTAGGTGTTCCATATCAAATCCCTTTATAATAATACCAATATCCTCAATAAATAGAAAAATGGAATTATAAACTACTAAATAGTTTAATATCAAATGTTTGGTAAACAATTAATGTTTTCATTAGTTACAAATAAAATCTATGTAAAACAGTTTAAACGAATAAATTTTTAAAACCATTTATATTTATAAAAAATGTATACCAAATAAAAAATTTAATAGTGAATTCATTATGATACACAAGACTAGGATCTCTAAATTTTATGCTATATATACAACTAATACCTTAATAAAAAATAGTGTCAACAAAAAGTCCCTATAATAAATATATCACGTCTAGGTAATATAGGAACACCCAAAAATATGAACCCCGATTTTTTTATCATGTATTAGATTCCATGCATCTATAATGTACCATCCCACTTCCGGAAGCCTTCCATAGGCGCTCCGTACCCGGTTGGTCACATGGCCTCAAGCACATTTCCCCCAATGCCAGAGGTTGCCGACTAGTAGTGAGGACCTTGGGTGTGATAGTGGGGAAACTATGCCCTCCATGGTAGAGTAACACAACCGAAGTAAAATAGATATACAATAGTGAAAGAAGTATAATCATGAAAAAGTGAATAGCAAATGACAATAAAAAATAAACTGGAGCACACACATATATATGAATGATGCATGATACATATGTCTAGGAGAGCATCCAAATAAATAAAAATGCTAGAATACAAACAATACTAAACGAAAGTACAAAAGAATGATAGATGATAGCTCCTCAGCATCAAAAGTCTCAGCTTAGTCCCATGCTCTCCATCTCCATAGCACTCAAGTACCTGAAGTAAAAGGGCGCTTGCCCTTATCTATACCTGCAACAATATAATCTGTTTAGTCCCAAAAGAATGGCCCAAAGAGGGTGTGAGACTAAATCCCAGTAGGAAACCACCACAAGATCTGTGCCTAACAGTCAGTGAATATATGGAAGGTAATAAATAATAGGAAGAAATAAATAAGGAAGTACTCAGAAGTAAACAATCCATAGTTTCAAAGCATTCAGTTTCATATATCAAGTAAATAGTTAACCATGTAGGAAAACACAAACATGTAACCCTCTGGGAAGTACTCACAACCTATCCCCTCTGGTCCTACCTAACAACACAAGAAACCGTATGGGAAGAACACACAGTCCACCCCTCTGGTTCAAATTACAAGGATATAAAAAAGACTCTATGAGGAATAACTCTCAGTCAATTCCCCTAATAGTTAAAGTGGTAAAGAATCTCTAAGGAAGCTCACATGTTCAATTCACCTTATAGTAAAATGTGGTTAAAGACTCTCTAAGGAAGCTCACACAGTCAATTCCCATTATAGTTAAAAGTGGTTAAAGACTCTCTGAGGAAGCTCACATGGTCAATTCCTCTTATATTCCACTACACTAGGTTCTCACAGCCCTGTATAATTGAAAGGAGCATAGAAATGAAATATGGCCAAAGAAAACCTCAAGAAATACTTGTCTAAATAGTATACAACATATCAATAATTCCATATCAAATATTAACTCCATCCTACAGTACTAGGAATGGGAAAACATCAAGGAATCCTAATAGGCTAAACAGGACCAAACGGTCGTAAACAGAAAATTCATGGGAAAAAACTTCAAAGGCATGGAAATCAAACCTATTCACATCCAATTAACCTCTACTCATACACACCAGAATAACAGGAAATTAACAGGGATAAAACGGTAAACACACAACACACCGTTCAAGGTTATTGAAAAAAATTGCACATAAAACTCAAGAACTTTCAATGGAAAAGAACAAACCACCTACCTCGGTGTTGGGAGATCGTTATACATGAACCTAAAGCCTTGAATCTACCATGAACATAAAATATATAAAAAAATTTCTAAAACATTCAATGAATGATAACTTTAGAAAGAGAAGAAATACAAAAATGAAGCTCTTGAAGAAGGAAGAGCTTACCGAGGAGATCCCAACGCAATCGACGACAGTCGATTTAGAGAATGGGTGCTCGATCGGTGACTCGGGGAATGATTGTGGCCATACGGAATCTATCAGATGAACCGGACCTAGAAGATGCCCTTTCTGTCCAACAAACGCAACCCCAATGCATTTAATGAAAAAATAAAATACACGACATGTACTTTTAAAGTACACGACATGTACTTTTAAAGTACACGACATGTACTTTACTTTTATGTACTCCGCTTTAGGTGGTCTCCAAGTCACCTCCACATGGATGTGTGTGCGGCCATTACATGGCCAGCACATGACTTCATGCAGAAACCATGTACATGACGTGTACTCATAAAGTACATGGCGTGTATTTCAAAAATTTCCAGAAATTCCTATTTTTCTCAAAAATGACCAGAAAGGGAAAACATACATGAACTGAAGATCTGGGTTCTTACAAACTTCTACCTAAAATAAATTCATCCCCGAATTTCCCATGAAAGGTAGTGTAGAAGAAGAAACCTCGAACAGATCCTGCCACTGCGATCGTACATCTGCCTCCCTCTCCCAAGTCTCATCCTGTAGTCACCCATACTGCCATAGCCCTTGCACCAGTGGAACAAACCGACCATGGAGAACCTTTTTAAATAGATTGATAGTCTGGATAGGATGATCCTTAAAATATGCATCCACATCCAACTCATCCTCATTGGGTTGGAAGACATGAGATAGGTCAGAGAGGTAATGTCGAAGCTGAGAAACCTGGAAGACGTCATCCATAGCCCGATACCTCTGGGGAACTACAACCAATAAAAAACCATCCCAACTATCTCCAACACCATAAATGACATGACGTACCTCATAAAAATCTTACCCTATATCTTAATCTTTCTATGACTCAACCTCAGTGTGACACGTAGGAAAACCTGATCCCCGACCTCGAAATCCATAGGTCATCTCCTCTGATCAGCATAAGATTTATTTCGCGACTATGCAGTAGCCATCCTCTTTCAAATCAACTCTATCTGCTATATGGTCTCCTGAACAAGATGAGGTCCCATCATAACTATCTCTCCTAACTCCAGTCAACATAAGGGTGATTGGCATGTACTATAATACAAATCTTCATAAGGTGCCATCTGAATAGTTTCTTGAAAACTATTATTGTAGGAAAAATCCACAAAAGGCATGTGCTTCTCCGAAGAACCTCCAAAATCCAGAATGCATGCTTGTAGCATGTCCTCAAGCTCTTGAATCATATGCTTGGACTGGAAATTTGTCTGGGGATGGTAAGCTGTACTCAAAAGTATATGTGTACCCAAAGCCTTCTAAAGCCCCTGCCAGACCTGAGAAGTAAAACATGCATCTCTGTCTGAAACAATGGAGTGTAGAACCCTATGTAGATGTACAATCTCTCGAATGTACAACATTCCTAGATCATCAATCCTGAAGGTCTCCTTAATCGGTAAGAAGTGTGAAACCTACATGAGTCTATAAATAACAAACAATACCACATCATTCCCTCGATGCGACCTCAGTAAACCTGTCACGAAATCCACCGCGACATCATTCCACTTCCACTTGAGAATGGGTAACTGTTGCATAAGCCCTGCTGGTCGTTGATGCTATATCTTCACTTGCTAATAGATGTAACACTTCATGATGAAACCAGAAACATATCTTTTCATACCAGGCCACTAATACTTTCGGTGTAGATCATGATATATCTTGATGACACCAGGATGAACTTCCCAAACTGAGGAATTAAAGTCCAGCATTATCTCCTTGCATATGTCTGATGGAACCCATACGCGCCCATGAAAACACAAGATCTCATCCCTGGCTATGGTCCATCTAAGAATAGGGTCCTATCCTGACATGCTTTCCCGTAGGACTAATCCTTACGAATCTGATTGCTACCTCATTCGCACTTGATCAGGAAGAGTAGAGGTAAAAACTACAGAAGAAAGAAACGTATTACACCACTTGTCGTGCACCTCCAAATACATCTCAGAGAAGACAACTATAAGCTACCACTCATTGCTGGCCTCCTAAACTACCTGTATCTGGGTTCTCCTGCTCAGTGCATCAACCACTGTGTTTCCTTTCCCAAGCATCAAAGAAATCTCTAAGTCCAAATACTGAATGTACTCGACCCACCAATGCTATCTTAGATTCAGGACATGCTGAGTGAATATGTACTTGAGGCTTTTGTTGTTGGTGAAAACCACAAAATAATCTCCTATAAGATAATGTCTCCAATAGCGTAAGGCATAAACAAAGTGCTGCTAACTTTAGATCGTGCGTTGGGTAATTTCTATCGTCTGGCCTCAACTACCGAGACCCGTACGCAATGACTCCTTCCCCCTGTATAAGCACTACTCCCAAAAATGATACCCAAAGCATCAGAGTAAATAGTATAGCTCTTGCCTAGCTCTGGAAAGACTAGTATAGGTGCTGAAGTCAATCTCCCATTCAGCTCCTAAAAGGCTGACTCACAAGAATCTAATCATGAGAACCTTGCACCCTTCTTAGTCAAACACGTCAGTGGTGCTGCTAAGCATGAAAAGTGTTGTATAAAATGTATGTAGTAACTAACAAACACTATAAAACTACATACCTCAAAGATGTTCTTCAGCTAATCCTAGGAAACTACTGCCCTCACTCTCTCTGGGTTGACTAATACTTCTGACTCTGAGATAACATGACCCAAGAAGTGAATCTCGTCCATCCAAAAGTAGAATTTTGAGATCTTAGTATATAATTGATGCTCTCTCAGTGTAATGAGAACAATCTCAAGATGGGTAGCATGGTCACGTCGAGTGTGAGAGTACACCAAGACATCATTCACAAATACCACCACTAAAGAATCCAAGTTTGTATGGAACACTCGGTTAATCAGTGACATGAAGACTGCAAGTGTGTTCGTGAGACCAAACAGCATAACCACATTCTCGTATAGACCATACCTGTTCTAGATGTCTATAATAGGTATATAAGATAGTCTAACACACAACTAATGATAACCAGATATCAAGTCAATCTTTGAGAACACCTAGGCTCCTTGAAGCTAATCAAAGTGATCATCAATCTTCGAAAAGGGATATCGGTTCTTGACCGTCAACTAGTTCAACTTACAATAATCCATACAAATCGTGAGGGTACTATCTGCCTTCTTTGCAAATAGGATAGGCGAACCCCACAGACAAGTGATGGGTCAGATGAAATCCTTTTCCTCTAACTCTTCCAACTGCTTATTGAGATCCTATAACTCTAGTGTAGCCATCCTATAATGATGAATGAACATCTATGCCGCTCCGGGAACAAGCTCAAAAGAAAATTCCACCTCTCTCTTTAGAGGAAAACCTGATATGTCCTATGGAAATATGTACATGAAATTTTCCACTATTGGAGTAAAGTCTAACTATGAAGTCCCTTGGTCATCCAGATATAGACTAGGAATCTGGGCTGTAACTCCCCCCAACCCATGATGCTCGGGTCCCGCTCTACTCGCCTAGACATCCCATTTTCCCTTATGAATAAATGATCTACCCTTTAGTGATGTGAATCTCACCATATGGCAATAAAAATCGATGAATGCCTGTAAGGGATCTAACTAGTCCATTCCGAGAATGGTGTCAAAGCCTGTCATCTCTAGGACATAGAGGTCCCATAAGAAGTGACACCCACCAACCTCAATAGGTAACTCCTTGCACTGATGTACACTTGAAATTCTAGTCTCCGAAAGAGTGTCTAGCATCAAGATATTAGTAGAAGAAAATATACAGAGCCTAAGGCTCTCCATAACAACAACAAATATTAAAATATGGGAAGCCCCTGTATCGAAAAGAGAAGAAGATAGAACTAAGGAAACTAGGATCGTACATCGAACTGTAGAGGGTCTGGGATCCTAATCCTGCTGGGTCTTCTCCACCGCAAAAGTATAACCTACACCATGGCCCTGTGACCCTACCTGCCAACTCTAAGCTTATCCACCCTGCTGTCGCTGGAATCCTGGAAACTAACTACCATGGCCATGACCTCCACGTCGGCCCGAATGACCGGAAGAACACCAGTTCCCTGACTGTTGAGGAACTGGTGGTGCTGCTCTTGAATGAGGAGTCATTGAAGAACCTCAGTCACCAGCTGCTGGTGAGACGAACTGACAGAAACGATGAAGATAGACCATCTTTCCACAATATCGACACTCAACTGGGCTTGTTAGGCAATGTGGCCTCGTAGGCCCGCTCTTCCCACACTGCTAGAACACCACCTGGCTACCAGAAGGTGCATCCCGCTTACTCTGATATACTCATGCAGCCTCCCTGCAGTGCTTCCTTCTATCAATCGGTGAAACCCTAACCCTGGATATAGAACTGCCCTGGCTCATAGCTCCAGAATCCTTCAGATTATGTTCCGCTATAAATGTATGGTTGACTATAGAAGATATCGAAGTCAACCTGAAGATGTTCACCTAGGACCGAATATCCTGCTTGAGACTATCCTCAAACTTCCATGAAAGGGACAACTCATCTCCACCTAAAAAGGGTGTAAAGAACTAAAACTTGGTGAAGAAAGAGGAATACTCTATAACAGAAAGAGTACCGTGCTCTAGACTTATGAACTCTCGGGCTCGATTGGCCCTCATGGTCTCTAGATAGAAGTAATCGTAGAAGGTGCCCTGAAACTCATCCCAAGCCATATTTTTTTAGCGCCCCACCTGTGAGATCACATACCACCTCCTCTAGGTGGAGTCTCAAAGAATTTAGGATGAGAGCTTGACCCTCCTCTCTGGAGGCATCTCCAGATGCTCGAAGATCATCATCGCAGCTTCTAGCCAAGACTCTGCAGCCTGGGGTCCTCCATCCCCTGAGAAAGTGGGAGGATGCTACTGCTGAAAGACCCGTTTCAATTATACCATCAACGGTAAATGAGGTGGAACTCCCTATAAGGTCTGAATCATCCCTAGAAATCTCTCCTGGAACTATGCATCAACACCTGTGTCAGGTATTACTGTTGGTGCCATGACTTGCACAATAAGGAGATCTACCGGCTATCCCTGATCATCCATATCTGGTGTCTGATCACTGCCCTGTAACTGGTGTACCATTGGAGGATGTCTCAGTGGCATGAATCTACAAGGTCAAGCACACACCTTAGATCAAGATTTAGAGGGACTAAAACCTAGATGTGTAAGAATAGAACAAGATAAAGAAAGAATTCAAGTTTTACAAAACATGGATACATGGCGTGTATAATGCCTACACGGCGTGTTCCATTAAGACTTTCACATGGGTGTGTACTTCTTCCAACCCAGGTCATGTAACACCCCATACACACGACATGTTGTACTAACACATGGTGTGTACTTGAATTCTATTCCCCTGACCGAGTTCTCTTACCTGGATAACCCACACAGTTCTTCTAAAAGAAGGCTACACGGCATGTTCTCTCCAGACACGACGTGTACTAGACATTCTTGATTGACCCGTGTTGTTAGTGACACGACCAGATACATGAATAAAACTACACGACGTGTTCCAGATAGAAACACTGTGTACCAAATGATTTCCCCCGACCCGTGATGTTAGTTACAGGGACGAATTCTAGGGATTACACTACACGACATGTTCAAGACTGATACGACGTGTATTTTTAAGCTTTCATCCATCTTTTTCGTTAGTCGCAGAGGTGGAAACATTGTCTACACAACACAAAATGTACAATCGGTACACAGAATGTTCCCCCAAGTATTTCATAACTCCATGTCTCTACCCACATAGCCAGTGACACAGTTAGAGACTACATGACGTGTACATACAGTGCATGATGTGTACTTAAGAAAAATAGTTTCTTCCTGAACAGAAGAACACATGGCGTGCATTCATCATTAAACAACATGTATTCTAGGTTTTTCTGGATAGTAATCATCTAAAACTACTCCGGTGCCCATAAAAACACTAAAATGAACATTGAAATTCCCAAATTCTGATCCAGGAGGGACCATACTCCCCGCGAATCAGAACATGGCATCTTAAACATGCTATAACCAAACATAACAGGAAATGATCCACCAAATTACAGTCTATGAGGGCCCATAACACTTCAAGAACCAAAGTTAGGAGTTCATTCAAAAAAAATCTTACACAAACAATAACCTATCAAACATCAAGTATTCTATCAATAATCTATCACAACAACATGCATATCTAGCACAACATCTATCACAACAACATGCAATCACTATTTCACTTTAAATAGAATGGAAAGAATGCATGACATGAGATTTCTAGGAAGTGCCTATATGATGCATGGGATAGCATACCCTCATCTAATCGGGTTGAAATAGAAATAGAACCTCAATAACATGAACAATAACATCAAAAAACATGTGAATCATCGAATGGTGAAATAAAATTGAATGTAAATTTGTAGAACCAGGAAAAATGAAATTACAAGGTAAATTGTATTTTCCCTGTACATGGGTTAGCTAAACCCAGGCACAACTTATTAGTAAGTACCTATTCCTTCCTACCCCTAGCTATAGTCTCCAAAAGTGAGTCAAAAATAATTTTTTCCCTCTCATACAACTTTGTAACGTCCCAGTTCCAGAAGCTGCCCAGAGGCCCTCCGTACCCAGTTGGTCACATGGCCTCAAGCCCATTTCTCCAAATTCCATAGGATGCCATCTAGCAGAGAGGTCTTTGGGTGTGATAGTGGGGAAACTATTCCCTCCATGGAAGAGTAACACAGTGGAAGTAAAATAGATATACAATAGCAGAAGTAGTATAATCATGCAAAGGTGAACATTGGAAGACTATAAATAATAAACTGGATCACACATATATATACAAATGATGCATGATACATATGTCTAGGAAAGTATCCAAAAAAATCACAATATTGGAATACAAACAGTACTAAACCAAAGTACAAAAGAAAGAAAAATGAAAACTCCTCAGCATCACAAGCCTCAGCTTGGTCCCATACTCTCCATCTCTACAAAAATCAAGTACCTGAAGTAGAAGGGCACTTGACCTTATCTATACCTAAAACAATATAATCTGTTTCGGCCCAAAATCGTGGCCCAAATAGGGTGTGAGACTAAATCCTAGTAGGAAACCACCATAATATCTATGCCTAATAGTCAGTGAATATATGGTAGGTAATAAATAATAGGAAGCAGTAAACAAGGAAGTACTCAGCAGTTAACAATCCACAGTTTCAAAGCATTCAGTTTCATATATCAAGTAAACAACTAACCAAGAAGGAAAAAACTAATAGGTAACCCTATAGGAAGTACTGACAGCCTATCCCCTCTAGTCCTACCTAGAAACACAAGAAACCCTCTCGGAAGAAAACACAGTCTACCCCTCTGGTTCAAATTACAAGGATATAACAAAGACTCTCTAAGGAAGCACTCCCAGTCAATTCCCCTTATAGCCAAAGTGGTAAAGATTCTATGAGGAAGATCACACGGTCAATTCCCCTTATAGTCAAAAGTGGTTAAAGACTCTCTGAGGAAGCTCACACAGTCAATTCCCTTTATATTCAAAAGTGTTTAAATACTCTCTAAGGAATCTCACATGGTCAATTCCTCTTATAGTTTTGTACACCAGGTTCTCACGGCCTTGTGTAAGTCAAATGATCATAGAAATGCAATACGACCAATGTAAACCTCAAGAAATACTTGGCTAAATAGTCTACAACATATCAATCATGTAAGATCAAATATTCACTCCATCCTATAGTAATAGGAATGGAAAAACATCAAGGAAGCCTAACAGGATAAACAGGAACAAATGATCATAAAAATAACATGCATGGTCAAACACTTTCAAGGCATAGCAATCAACCCTATTAGGATCCAATTAACCTCTACTCCTGCATAACAACATATCAGGCAATTAATAGGGTTAAAATGGTAAACAAACAACACCCTGTTCAAGGGTATTGGAAAAAATTTCACATATAACTCAAGAACATTCAACAAGAAGGAACAAACCACCTACCTTGGTGTTGGTAGATTTTTATATGTGAACCTCATGCCTTGAATAACCCAAGAACACCATAGATCTACAAAAATGTCTAAAACGTTCAATGGAGGATAACTTGAGAAAGAGGAGAAATCAGGAAACGAAGATCTAGTAGAAGTATGAGCTTACCGAGGCGATACCAATGCAATTGACAGCGGCTGATTCAGAGAACCGGTGCTTGATCGGGGGTTCAGGGAAAGATCGTGGCGGTACGGGAGCTCTTGGATGAAACTGACCTAGAAGAAGACCTTTCTGTCCATTAGACGTGACCCCGGTGCATTTAATGAAAAAAATGCACAGAATTTACTTTAGAAGTACACAACGTGTAATTTCCATTTCCTTACTCCTCTTCAGGCGGTCTCCAAGTCACCTCCACACAGCTATGTGTGAGGCCATTACACGACCATCACACGACTTCATGTGGCAATAGAGTACACAATGTGTACTCATAATGTACACGGTGTGTACTTAAAAAATTCTAAGAAAATAACCTTTTTCTCAAAAATATCCAGAAAGGGAAAACATACCTGGAAAGAAGATCCTGGTTCTTACATATAAATTATGATTTAAATAAAACCCAAAAATTTGGACCCCTATAAAATATCAATGTATAAGGCTCAATACTACACCCTATGCCTATGTACTCAAGGCTCCCATGTTTTAAAATTATCATATCATTTACCAAGGGTTTATCGAATTCATAATTCAATTCCAAACAATAATTTATATCAAATAATTATTTAAAACCAGTTTTGAAATTGATTCTAAAATATTTCTAAAATATCATTTCTTTTATCATAATAATATGAAAATCCATATTTTCTCAAAAACCCAATTTCACTCATAAATTAATCACTGGACTAATCCAATTAACTTTAAAAAAAGTATGAAATCAAGAGGAATTATATTTCAACAAATATAGTCTATATATAGAACAACCAACCAAAAAAATTGGTCACACACCAACCATGATGGGATCTACACACAGATTAGGGAATGTAATGGAATCATAATGAATAAAGACCCTAAAAATTATCACATTTCACAAAAAAGCTAAGAAGAACACCATCCTCTAGAATAAATGTGCACAAAGGGTCCAATAAGGGGGAACTAACCAATATAGAGATAAAATTTCTATTTAGATAGGTCCACCAGAGATGAACTCACACAATAATTATTAGATAAGCCCTATGATTTGAGGTATATGGTGAAAATATGAATGAGAGTGGATTAAAGTGTGATACATATAAAAACCAATGTGAAATAGTGATTTGCATCATGAATCATTGATTAATTGAGTGAATCCCCATGTTTTCCTACACAATGAAAAAGGTATAAGCACATATTAAAAATCTAGAATGGAAAATTGAGAATGTTAATATAATTCACTTCCATAATGTTTTCCACTTCATGATCCATGATAATGGATTCCTATAATACAAAATTCACATCTTTAACATGATTTTCTTGGAGTAAAATAGTTATGTAGCTAGTTTTCTATACAAAACCCTTTAAGAGAACTCTTAGTGGCATATTTCACTACATAAATCCACTATAAAGAATCTTAAACATTAAAATAGACAATAACATAATATGGGCATTACATGAAGATATTACTAACTATCTAATGTCATGGAGCATCTGTGATACTAATCTCTTTATTTCCACTAGCCAGTTGGTTAGAGAATACAGTTTACAAAAGACTCTTGGTAGTTCCTTAGCCACCTAATGGATATTATTGAATATCATATGGAACTAAGAGAAGTGTTTAGAAGAATAATTTATTATAGGAAAAAATAATCTCGATAGAATCTTTAATTCTAAAGTTCATAATAATGAATCCCTAAAGTTTCCTATCTATCATAATGGAAATATGTAGATGATAAAGGATTCTTAGATCTAAATAATTTGAAGAATAATATCAATGAATTTATTTATCATCACTCTAATCTAATTCAAAACAAAATATCTCTTATATTCTTTTGTTTATAAATCCAATTTTCTACCTTCTTTATTAAATTTTAATTTCATTATCAATATCATAATTTTATTAATATATCATCATGTTTTGTTATTTTTTTTAGATAATTGAGGCTAAGATAAAATTTCACCAATTCGATCTAATCATCCCTCTTGTAGCTCCAAATTCAATTATTGGTTCTCACTAACATTATAGTGATGGAGTCTGGTATTCATTCCATAACCAAAAAATTTCATGGGGCTATTATAATTTAGTTTTCTCTATTTACTTGTAAAAATTACAGTGTCTATTTTAATTTTGTGTTTCTTCTAATAACACTAAATGAATGATATTTTTGGTATAATGGATTCTAATAAATCCAAGAGAATACTACATTAAATCCATTTGAAATTTTTGTGGTAGATCATTGGAAACTTGAAGAGCTAATTATGAATATCCTAATCCAAAATTTTACTTTTACATTCTACTTATTTAATTATTTATCCCTTTTTTCAATTAAATTATTTAATTTCATCTTAAAAAACTTGGTATAAATAAGTGTATAATTTTTTTTGTCTCTTTTGGATATTATTATTCTCTTTATGAACTTAGATATTATCAGTAATACAAATAGAATTTTTCGCTTTATTATTGTATCATATTGAAATAAGTTTTTTGAAATTGGATTTTTCTTTTATTTCTGTTATTTTGAAAGGAAAATCTCTCCCTATTTATATTATACCTTTTATAGTAACCCTCAATATATAGATTTATATAGTTGTTCGATTAAAAAGATAAAATATATAATTTACACTGTTAGATAAAAATGATAATTTTTTTTTCTTGGATCAACCCCTTTTAGGATAATCATACTCAAGTAATTTTTTAATATTTTAGGATTTATAAGAAAATATATTCTGAAGAATATCATACAGAATATTAAATAATGAAACAATTCTCTAGAACATTCTATACTTGAAAAATATAGTATAATCTATTGACCAAAACATAGAAATCAGGACACACCTTTGTAAAAAAAATTTATCGACACACTCACACCGACAAAAAATATTAACTAAAACAATATATTACAGAAGAATATATTAAAATAGAAATATACAATAAGTATTTACATGGTTCCAAATTTATCCCTATATTAACGAAGAATAATAGTTCTTCATTTTAGTTTTTTTGAATTTACATGATTATAATTAGTGTTATTATTACATGTATTTTTTAATCCTTTACATATTAATATAGTTAAGAAAAATAATCCCAAGTTCAAGTGGTACCACCCAACCATTATATTGAGGTCAATTCGATTTTCCATTTACACCATAATTCATGGGTTTTAGGGTTCTACAGTTTTCCTTGGTTAACTCCAATTCCTATAATGTTCTACTGATTTGAAATCATATTTTTAGTGCACTAGGAAACATTCAGTTAAATATAAACAAAAATATATATACTCTATATTTTTAAAAAATAGAACTATCAGGAAAACTGATGTTATATAATTATAAAAAACTTATTTAATATGTAAAATTTTGTCATAGATTATTTATTTGACCATTTACCTCACTTAACTTCCAATAAACTACATTCATACAACACCCTTCATTGGAATTTACCTATTTCAAATAATTATGAGGACAATGAATATGAAATTTAGTTTCTCTATCCAGGCATAATGAATTGAGACATTAAAGAGACGTTAGACTTCCTATAATTTTCCCACATGAATACTAGTTCTCAGTAGACATGATAACCACTAATATATATGTAAACAGTAATATTTTAATATTTCAAAACATTAAAAATTTATCTATCAACCTTATTACAACCATTGTCCCTTTGAGGTATATTATTTCTATAAAACATACAAGATGAAAAATTTGATGAACAAGATAGTATAATTCTAAATTATATTAAACTTATATATATCCATAATTATAAACAAAAAACAAATCTTGATTAAATGATATTTTATCTCAATTTCAATTTTTCATGAGTGAATCTTTAATATATCATTACCGTCTTTTAGTTTTTTATTCTCCCTTTCTCTTTC
The DNA here is from genome assembly GCA_963277665.1 of Viscum album. Classification (NCBI taxonomy): domain Eukaryota; kingdom Viridiplantae; phylum Streptophyta; class Magnoliopsida; order Santalales; family Viscaceae; genus Viscum; species Viscum album. The sequence goes on from OY728126.1 coordinate 984,263,461, forward strand.
CCTCTTTATTTAGGTGTGTTTTGGGAATTTTGTGGATAAAAATTGTGTAGTAAGGAATGGGGTATAATGTTCGAGAATTTATGTTTGTTTTAATTAATAGAGTTCATGTAGAAACGATTCAATGGATATTCAGTGTTCTACCTGAGTTTAGTAAACACTAGAGATGGTTTGGGTTTTTTTGAATATATGGTCTGTTTACTCATTGTAGTAAATTTTTCCCACCATTAAAGTATTAGATGAGGTGAAACATTTATAGGAGGGATTCAATAAAATGGTTCAAATAATGATAGGATTACATCTATGAATCAATGTGAAGATAGTCGGATCAACCGAATGTTGTGATTGAACCTCGAGGAGGCTTCCTACATACCCTACCTAGGAGACATGGATCAATGTCCTCGTAGTTCAAATGAGGGTGTCAGAGAACCGGCTTGAATGTGGACCTGGGGGTCCAATGGTGATTGGGCTTGAACCTCTTGGAGGCTTCCTACGTATCCCTATGGTGGGGAATCAAAGTCCACATTGTTCAAATGGAGTGGGGCTTACACTTTGAGGCATACCAGGGAAATGGATTGGGGCTTACACTCTGAGGAGGCCCAGGGTAATGGATTGGGGCTTACACTCTGAGGAGGCCCTGGGTAATGGATTGGGGCTTACACTCTGAGGAGGCCCAGGGTAATGGATTGGGGCTTACACTCTGAAGAGGACCAGGGTAATGGATTGGGTCTTACACTCTGAAGAGGCCCAGGGTAATGGATTGGGGATTACACTCTAAGGAGGCCCAGGGTAATGGATTGGGGCTTACACTCTGAGGAGGCCCATGGTAATGGATTAGGGATTACACCCTAAGGAGGCCCAGGGTAATGGATTAGGGCTTACACTCTGAGGAGGCCCAGGGTAATGTATTAGGGATTACACTCTGTGGAGTCCCAAGGTAATGGATTCGGGCTTACAATCTGAGGAGGCCGAGGGTAATTGATAGGGGCATACACTCTGAGGAGGCCCAGGGTAATGGATTGGGGATTACACTCTGAGGAGCCCCATAAGATTATGTCATGGTCGATTCCTACTCTAAGCCCACGTGATTCATGCTCGGTGTGAGAAATAAGAGGCAGTAGGGACCAGACGATCACTTCGTGAAAGGTGTGTATGTGGGAAGTGCAGTGGGGCTTATGCATGGAGCAACCCAAGAAGTCGGGGCTTACTCCGAGATGGATGCCCATGGAGACAAAGCATAGAGGGAGATGGGACTTGGCCCCAAAGAAGGATGGAGAAGCTCCCTTCCCCGCTACGCCCATCCTCAGCCATGGGCATGGGGAAGTACGGAGGTGCATGGGGGCTTCCTTATGATTGGTAGTCTGCCACTTCCCGAGGAGGGGAGAAGTTTCCTAGTCTTAACAAGTGGAGAGGAAGAAAGGGGACTCCCGGGCTCGGACTCCTCATTACCATGGGAATGTGAACCCAGGAATGCTTTGGGAATCTGCTCAAGGGCCGAAGAAACCCCTTCACCCTAGCTTACTGTGGGTATGTGAACTCAAAAAGGCGTGATGATTTTCCTGAAGGTTACATCACTCGGGTCTGGCTGATCTGGTGGAGGCCTCGGCTCAGGGCCAATGAATGGGCCAATGAGGGGGTTTTAGAGGATCAGGCTGTATTGGAAGGATTTTATTTGGCTCGGGGAATGGAAACTCGAAAGATCTGGTGGGACACACATTTATATGAGTGGTGGCGCCCTTTGCGTAGGGAGGTGTTACGTGGCTAGAGAAGACGTCTGCGGACCAGGGTGGTTCGCAGACTGGTGGGCATCCCGCGAACTAGGGTGGTTCGCAGACTGGTGGGCATCCAGTGAACCAGGTTGGTTCACAGATTTGGGTTCAGCTCATGTACCAGGTTGGTACGCGGAGGGGCCCCTGCGAGCAGCAAAGACCAAGGGCGGAGCCGGTTGGGGGTTGGTCGGTCGGGGCTTCGCCCGCGTAGGAGGGTGCTACATGGTGCGATAGATCGAAAAAGGGGAATAAACTCCCTAGTCCATGGGGAGTGTATCCGTAGAGGTTCCATGGTTTACGATCTTATTTTCATTGTCATTTTAGGTTCGCGGTTCACCAAGTTGTTTTGGGTTTTCGGTTCCTTATTAATTCGTTTCCATGTTCATACCAGTTCTGGTTCGTGAACTGGAACTTCACTGCGAAATCCTAAGCTCCTACCTTCAGAATCCTTCCACCCAAATCTGCTTGATGTCTAAAATTGCCTCTCCATGCTCTTCCCACTCGATCTCCTTTTATAGAGTAGGAAAAGAGATGTATCTGTGGTCATGAGGCACCTTTTACGGAGGCCCATGATCGGAGACCCAATTCATGGATGACTTGGTAAATCTGCGACTCGCGGGGGCATGAACGCACCTCCCCTACAAACAAAACTAGCTCGGGGAGTGCTTCGTGGCCGCAGAGGGTTCTGCCTCTATTTTGCGAACGACAACGGATGTGGCCCGGGCTGGTCAACACGGTCCGCGGCTGAGGCGGTTCATGATGGGGGACCGGCTTGGCGCTTGTCCTGCTTTGCACCCGTGGAGGATCTCCGCCTCTGTTTCGCGAACGACAGCAGTCCACGGAGGGGGTGCTTCAAGGAACCGGCCACGACCCGTTATCATTGGATCGGTCTCTGGACTGGTTCCACTTGTGAATTCCTTTGAGTATTCTCCACACTTTTCCCCAATTCTTTGGGGAGAAATTGGGTAGAATCTCCCTTGGATTAAAGGTAGTTCTCATTTTCCTTTGCAGATTTTTCAGGACCCTACAATAACGCATTAATAGTCTGAGATTATGTGATAGGATCTAATATGGAATAATTGATTTGAATTTCATGAAATAGAATGAAAAATTAATATATATAGGTTTGAAGTGGATTAGTACAATTGAATTTTTAAAGTAAAATTCACGCAAAAAATATGAAAGATGGAATAATGAACACTATATACAATTCCATGGAACCATTAATTATATTTAATCATCTATATTAAATATAATTGGAAACTATACATTAATATTTTTAAAATATAATATGAGTTTTAAAAAAAATGCGTTAACATTTTATAAGAATATTCTAAGAATACCAAAATTATTTGAGACCCCCTATAAATATTAATAGAGATATTTTAAATTATTAAATGATTATGAAAATACCCTAAAATCATGAAACATCACTTTCATAACGAAGGAAAACAAATAACAAAAACCACTAAATTAGATGATAAAAAATTACATTGAAACATAATGTTGTTTAAACTAACACTTCCACCCCTAATATAGTATCCCTAATATGTACACAACAATATGAAATAAATCCAATAAATCCTTATATAAATATTATAATCCATGGCATAAAACATTATGTAATTTCTTTTATTTAAAATAATAATGAATGAAGAGTATTAAACCCACCCAAACCTATTGAAGTAATAAATGGGTAATTCTCATGATATAGGGTGAATTAATCTATCTTTTATTGGAATATAATCCAAAATACATAACTAAAGTATGTAAAATTAGATGAAAAGTTACAACATGGAATGAAATAGGAGTAGGGGATAATAACATTAGATTTAGCATGCAAATTTCACATGGATTCCCATTTAATATAATGGATATAAGATGAAGGAAAATTATGCACAGTAGATACCATTAAAGGGATCCGTTAGGCTAAGAGGATACTTGAATCAAGGGGGATAAGAGAATACTATAAAAGGGGGTATATATAAAATGACCATAAATCTCACACAAAAAAAGACTTCCATTCAAGACATGGGGTACCATGTATATGGCCACCTAGCACACAATGCCACTCTTATTCCACCCTAGCCTCTATTAGGTCCAGTAAGTACCCAATTAACTCCCACCATATACCTAGATTCACATGTAGTAGTAAAATATAGATTTCACACCTCATAAGTACCATAATAAATAAAACACATACTAATAATCAAACCCTATCCAAAAATAATTTATATTTGACCCAAAAATAATCAATACCATCTCTGAATCTCAAAATGAAAAAATACACATCATCAAAGAAAATTTTAATGTAACTATACAATATCCATATAAATAAAATTCATAAATCAATAATGCATAACTAATCAAGGAAAACATGGAAGAACTATAAGATTATCCAAAATCACATGACTTATCATCCTAGTGAATATCTATGATAAATTTACATGATTTTTGAATACTACTATGTTGAAAATCCATACACTAAAGCACCTAATAAACCCGTGAAACAAAAACCCAAATCAATCAAATGTTAACAAATCAAACAAAACCCAGCTAATTAATATTCAACCCAGAACCATATTTATAATAACCAAATAAAAAAACACTAAGAATTATGCCACGAATAAATAATCATATTTATAATTTGTAACACCAAGAACAGACCCAAATCCATAAATAACAAATACAATTTGAGATCCATATATATAAAATTAAAAAGAAACCTAATTCCATAATCTATAACAAAAAATCTACAATAAATACAAAAAAAATACATACTAATGACTAAAAATAAATCATATCAATATGTAGAACCTAAACACCATATAGACCGAGACTTTAAAAATTTAGAACCTAAACATGACTATGGTTCAGATAACATCACAAAGTTATGGGGGAGGAGAAAGAAGAACATTGATGGAGAATAAAATGAAATAGGAGTAGATACCCTAATCATAGAACCACAAAACCACTAATCGAGGACAATTCCATACTATCTCAAACTACTGAACCTAAAAAAGAATGTTATGAAAGAGAAGAGGTAAAGATAACATAACTTATTTTTTAGGCGTGATTCGTCATAGATAAGGCCAAGGGAGAGTGGTTGTAGGAATGGACTTCCATTAGAGCATGAGTAGCATAACGAAAATAGGTTTAGTATGGGTTATTTTTAATATATTGGGATGGGTTTTATCTTCCCAATAAAGAAGGCAATGATAACGAGGGTTTTTAACATTGATGATAAAATATATTTTTATTAGTGCTTGTTTAGCTTTGATAAAGATATATCCTTATCACACCTAAAAAAGTGCTGATAAAAGGCATCTTTGTTATTGCTAATGAAGAACCAATAAAAGGGGTCTCTATCAACTATAAAAGTTAGCACTGATAAAGATGTGATCATGATTTATAATTATAATTATAAACAAATATAGTTGTAAAAAAATTATTTAATATTTCTATATAATTATAAATGTATTTAAATTACTGTATATATATATATATATTAAATAAATATATTAAAATATAATTATAAATATATTAAATATATAAATAATTTTAATATATTTATCAGAATTTTATAATTATTTAAATGTATTTTTATATAATTATAATTATATAAACACTTAAAAAATTATATTTATTTATTTATAATTATAAATATATATAATTATAAATATATTAAATATACTTCTGTAAATATATTTATAAATATAAATATAGTAATTATATTCATTATTTAAATGTATTTATTGTAATGTTTTAATTATAATATATTTCTATCCTTATAAATATGCATATAAATATATAAATATAACTATATATATATTTAATCAGAATATATAAATAATAATATAGTAAATATATTCATTATTTAACCATATATAATATAATTTTGTAATTATTCAAATTTATAATTATTTTTTTAATTATATAAATACATTTTAAAAAATATTACTTATTTATTTATAATAACAAATATATCATTTTATTAATATAATAAATATAAATTTTCTAATATATTTAATTATAAATAATTATTTACAAATATAAATTTAACATTATTAATGACAGTAGATTCTTAAATGCATGCATGATAAAAATGATAGAAATTGAATAATTAAAAATGTGTACACTTTACAAATATTGAAAAAAAAATTATGTTTTATTAAATAAATAAATTATTAAAAAAATATAGATATATATTGAAATGTAGATGAATACATATTGAAAATATTAAAACGTAGAAAATAGATACATCTAAATAAATATTAGAACATGATTAATATTAATATTAAAAATAAATAAAAAATAAAAAATATTATAAATGAATAAATAATAATATTAAAAATATTTAAATAATATTTACTAATTAAAAAATAATTATATTAAATAATTTATATTACTAAATGAAATACTTAAATAAATATTTAAATTTTAATTAATGATATAAATATTAGGTGTATGTGTTTCTATATAAGAGTCCATTAATTATGTAAATATTTCTCTTTGTGTCTTATAAATAAAAATGCATTAATTCCCCATATCTATGTGTGAAATTAATGTATCAAATGTTTGATATATTTGAAATTGAAAAATAAAATGACATTAAATTAAATTTCCATTACTCAATATAATTAGTCAATATTTTAACTTAATATTATTTTTTAATTATAAATAATTCTTCACTAAATAGATTATTTATTTAATGTAAGCATAAATACTTTATGTTATATTAATCTAATTTTAATAAATATTATATATATTCAAATATATAAATATATACATATAAAGAGATTTCAATATTAATGGTATTAATTAATAATTATGTGTAAAAATAATAAAAAATAAATATGACATTAATATGTTTTTAATTATTACATTGAAATACTTTTCTATAGTTATATTTTATATATATTATTTAATAACATTTATCACTAATATATCTATATATATTAAATATATTGAATTTTGTTAATTACTTTTTCAATATTAATATTTTAAATTTTTTCTAATTTATCAATTTTTTATTTTTGTTTCATTATTATAATCTAGTCATTTTATATTTATATACATATTGTATAATTTTTATTGGTATTAATAATTTATATATATGTATATAAAATTTATTCAATTTTCTTAATAATTATTCTATTAATAGAGATTTAATCACTTTTTTATGTTAGTATTTTTAATTTCTATTTATTTACTCATTTCATTCTATTCATTTTATATATCAATATTTAATATATTTTTTTATTAATATTCATAATATATATTAGTAATTATTTTATTAATAAAATTTCATATATATTTTTTTAAAATTTATTCAATTTCAATTTTCATTTGTTTAATGATTTCAATTTTTTATTATTTTTTGAACCAATATTTTTTAATAGAATTTTTAATATTTTTTTTTCAATAAACTTTTTAATATTTTTAAATTTACCCATTTTTAATTTTTAATAAATTAATTATTCAAATTTATGCATTTTATATATCAATATTTTATATATACTTTTTTAAATATATATATATATATATAATTTTTTAATAACTATTTATTTTATTAAACTGTTAGAAAATATTATTTTTCAAAATTTTAATTTTTATAAGTTTATTTACTACAATTTTTTAACATTTTGAATACATGTATTTTTTATTTAGTATTGGTATGTAAAAAAATTTCGTTCCATGTATAGGTCCGGATGGTGGGGTAGGTGGGCTGATCCAGATGTATGAAGGTGGGATAAACCGTGGGAAGCAAAGAGTGGGTGGAGGCCTATATGGGCCCAGATAAGTGTGTTTGAATATTCTATGTGGGAGCGTATCCCCAAATTTGACTTCTATGCTTGGGATTTAGGTGAATCATATATAATAATGTGGTAGAACTTGTGCTATATCAATGTGGGACTCATAAAAGGTATCATAACCTTTATCAGTGCTATAAAATTTCTGATTAAGGGTTTCCTTTATCAGGGATCATAATAAATTACTCATAAAGTAACACTTTATCAGTAACAAAAAATCACTTATAAATGTAATCCTTTATCAACACTAAAAAACAAGCACCGATAAAGGGTACCATTTATTGGCCCTTTTGTTAATGCTCATAAATAGTACCCTTTACCAGTGTTTTTGTAGCACAAGTAAAGATAGGCATTATCAACACTTTTTTCTAGCGCTGATAAAGTCTAACACTGTATATTGAGTTTTTTGTAGTAGTTATTCACTATTCTTGTAGTTGTTAATATTTTTTTTTAAAAATATAAATACATTTCCCCATTTTTTTATTTTCTATTTGGATAGTTTTATACTTTTCAGATTTATTTATTATATTATTTCGACGTCATTTTAATAGTTAATGTATTATTTAATTTATAATGAATATTTTTTCTATATTTTAATAATATTTTTATATATTATTAATATATACAATCATTAATTTATACGAGTTAATTTAATGATATTTTAAAATTTTCCAATTCTTGTTCAAATTTATTTTAACATATTCATTTTAAATTTTTAAATTTTATATTCATTATAATTTGTTTTATTATAAATATATTTTTTCAAAATTTAAATTTCACTATAAACTATTGAATTATTTTCCAATTTTCTTCACTGTAGTTTAGTCATACTAATTTGAATATAACTTTATTATTTTATATTTTTAATAATTTTGTTTCATTCTAATATTACATTATATAATTTATTTCAATTATATATATATATATATATGTATATTATAAATTTTTCTGATTTTAAAATTTAATTATATTTGTGTCAAAATTCTCCATTTTTTATTAATATCTTACTTATATAATATTATTTATTTTTATATTATTTTATTCTAATTCATTACTATTTATACTGTCATTTGATATTCGCTACTTTGAAGTTATTATTTATTCGTAACTACAATAATAATTAATTTAAATATAAATAAATAAAAATTTTCATTTTTGAAAACTCACTACCATTTTAATCAAATTTTTATAATATTTTTAAAACATATATATTCATATATTTATATATTACCTGTCAAATATATTATTTTATCTTTATTACAAGACATTATATTTTTCAAATTATTTAATTTATTTTAAATTAAAAAAATAAAATTTTGAATAAAATACTAAATTAATATTATTAATAAAAGTTATAAGATAGACACACAAAAACCCACACAAACACATAAATATATTCATATATCAGTAATTAAAAAATTAGCTGGAAAATTACACAAAAATAATATAAAAATTATAAATATTCTATTAATGACAAGTAAAAACTATTTATATTCATTATTAATAATACTAATATTCTAAAAACATTTTAACTTTCAAATCATTAATTTTTTATGGTAGAGTTTTCCTAGAACACTAGGGGTGTGTTTATTCAATGAATTTATTTGATGTTGACAAAGTCAAAAAACATAAACTAGTCATTTCCTATATAAATCTATCACTACCCACACCAACTAGTAACCCCTATTAGGCATGTTATGTAGATGAGAGTGGATATAAAATATTAACTCCAATAATCTATTATTTTGTTACTAGATCCAAAGATATAAAAAAATGGGGGCATGACCATCATAAATTGTAGGAAAATATAAATAAATTATCACTGAACTATATAAAATTGATTAAACTGACATCCAATAATGCATATAAAAGTCACGTTGATACAAAATTTTAAAAAAAAATCCAAAAAAGTCACATACATGAAACTCAAATGGAGGCTTGAATCATCACTCTAGTATTTTCTATCTCATTTACCCAGTCCCTTCTGGAGACCTAAAAAAAATTATATATATTAGGTTGTAAATACATTTATACTATAAAGGATCATCCGTAATAAAATGCAGGGAAAACATTCATAAACATACTAATTCCTCAATGTACATACAAGAGAACCAGTACAACCCTATTCTATGCCATCTATCACCCAACCAAACCATAGCTCACTCACCTAATAATGCATCCGACTATAATGATATAGTGTTAACAAATATATGATGAATTCTCCATGCATCCACTTCCACATTGTATTTTCACTATCATTCCCCAATGAAAAACATTCAATGCTTCTATCCCATCCATATAACCACATATCCACATGTTGTTTCACAACTATAATCACACCATCTTCATCAACGCATTCCACATACCACATCAAACCACATACCCCATTGATAACCAAATATCCACATCCACTTACTGTCTCACATTATAACATCAATATACAACATCCAAATCATATTATGGTGTTGTGAACAAATATACAACCAATATCATTCTATCCTCTAACAACACATAATCTTAACCATGTATAATTATCAATGATATATATCCATGTCAACGAATATTTCCCAAATTATAAAATTAAAATCTTTTTGGACATATTCTAATACCTACACTGATCAATCATATATCTTTTTAGGTTTTGTGGGAGAGAATGGAAGGGGGAGTAGTGATCCATCCATTCTCTCACACTGATGGATGTTTTTAAACACTCCCAAAACTGAACAATTTTTTCAGTGTAATGGTTATCCAACACAGGTAGGATATATATAACATTATTTTAAAACGAAACATGCACTAGTCACCGAAAAAGGAAAATATAAAGATCCATAAAAAAACCAGAAATACCAATATTGTCACCATATCATCACTAAAATTAACCATTAATCATTTCTATATCAATAATAAAATCAACCCCACAATTAGAATAACAGTCACAATTTTTTCATTTTTCATATCATTTAAACATTTATTGTAATTCTATTTTAATACACAAATTTATTTTATTATTCAATTATTTTTTATATTAAATATAATGAAATTCATTAGATATTAATTTCACAGTATCTAAACCATTATGTTTCCATTTCAATTAATAATAATTGTTTAATATCCACGACTTATAAAAGTATAAATCATACAATTACTATCATAAAAATGTTTTTATTTTCATATTTTAGTATTATTTTACCTTTTTTATGGTTTATCTCATGGTTTTGTAGTGTGTCAAATTTAAATTGGTAGTTTTGGACTAATAGTCTACAGTTTCTTAATTTTGGTTCCTAATTAAGTGTGACCTTGTGATATCATTAGACTAATTTCCTTTTGACTTAATTTTGAACTAGCATAGTTTGAGTATCATTGGTTTCTCATGGTTTGGTTCAAGTAGTGTAGATCCATGGAGAAACAGTGAGGGTATTTTGGAGTTTTGGATGAGGGTTCACTATTGGAGCATAGTTAGTCAAAACTATATGGAGGGAGTGGACAAGGTTCTAAAATTTAATATAGAACCAAATAATATTGTGGGTGTATGGTTTCCCAAACACAAAATCAAAACCATGTTGGTGTATTGTGTGTCTTGTAGTGGGAATGTGGTTACCACACTATTTGGGAAACCATGTGGCCTAACCTCACACAATATCCAGGTTCAATAAAAATAGATTTTTTCCATTTTTCCCACTAGGGTTTTATCACAAAATCACCCTCTACGTCCCCATTTATTTCATGAAACTCATACGGAGTTCCTTCCATTTCCCCATTCTTACCTTATATTCCATGGGTGAATTTATTTGGATTATATCATGTTTTATGGTGATATTTCAAGGTATTTCCCTCTTCTCCTCATCATCTCCCTTCCTCTCTTATTTTATTTTTAGTTCCTCTTATCTATTGGATGAGTTCGTCAAGGGTTTATGTTTTATTGGGTTTAAATTATGGGTTTTGTGTTTTTAATGTTCTTCTTATTTTATCCTTCTTCTTAAAACCTTCATGATGTTGTGTCGGGTTTACGTTGTCGAAAATATTGTGGATGGAGGGACATTTCCCTTTTCATTTGGTCATCAAATTTACTAATCATTGATTTATTTCTTTTCACACATTCCATAAATGTTAATTATTCAGGTGAAACTCCTATAAAAACAATTTGGTATGAATCAATGTTATTCCATTTTTATTATGAAGTTCTTGAAATTGTTATACTAAATTTCATGCACCATTTTTTTGATAAATTGTGTTTTTGTCCTTTAAAAGTAAGTAATAGTTCCAAAATATTGGTTTTAGTTTATAATGATGTTCTTGTTTCTTAAATGGAATTTCAATATAGTGGTGTATTTATAATTTCCTTGTTTGAACTTATTTTGGAAATGGTTTGTTTGGTTATTTAGAAAAAGTTTGTAACTCAATGGTTTCATGAGGCCCATTAATAACTTTAATAGACTGGTCATCTTTTGAAAAACTCTATGTGTATGATCATATTTCCTTCATTATTTTGAATATTAAGGTATGTACTTTGTATGAGAATCTTTCTTTGAATATTGCTTGAAGGTAAAGATTGTTCATTGGGTGTGATTTGAGGTGACGCTTGTGTGTGTAGTGCTTGTATGTGTTACATGTATATGTGGATGGATGTATGTTTAAATTTAGATGAATCACACCACTATCATCATTACATGGGAACCAAGAATAGATAGTGGATTTTCAAGGAATGTTTACTGCACTGGTTGAGGTTATGCACTGGTTAGTGGCCATTAGTATAAACCCTGATCTTTTTAAGATTTCCCCCTCAAATAGGCCAGGTAGGGAAAGACCGATCGTGTGGGTGGATTGATGTCAAAAAGGGGTTATTACTTTGGGATGAATAAATATTTATAAATTTATATATTATCCACAAATCTCCTAGGTGATTCAATTTTCCCTTGGTTCTTATTTGTCTATGGAGGATAAATTAAGTGAATTTTTTGGTTCTTTACTCATATTAGTTGTATTAAATTTACCTTTTTATGAGATCATTTATTCTAATCACATGTTTTGTGTACCTCTTTATTAAAAGGAAACAATTATTTTTGAAATGTTTTAATAATTTTTTAAACTCTAATGGCCTTCTGAAATAAATACATTTTCTGATATTCCCTTTTACTCTTTCTTTAAAGTACTAATGCTCCCTTTTTTGAAAAGAAATGTGTTTTATATAAAAAGGGGATTGCACCATGATTTTTTACAGTGAAAATAGGTATAAAACAATATTATATATATTTATTTTCAAACATGGAGTTAGTGAGATTGTCCGGGCATACCTACTGAGTTTTAATATTGAACCCTATACTTTCTTATTATTTTTTGTTTTATGTATAGGTTACAGCATGGTCTTGATTTCCCGGGGTGATATTGGGTTTTGGAACGGAGACTAACCCATGGTGGTGTAGTGGTTGTTAGGTTCAGTTTAGTATATATTTGTATTGGATGAATATTTAATTTATGTGTACACATTGATCAGTTGTTTTGTTTAAATAGTTTTTGGACACTCTATTTATTTATGCTATTTTAGTTTATTTTCTTTTGGAATTTGTTTTACATTGGTTCTCATTGATTACATTAATTATTACTTATAACACCGGAGGATTTAGAATGCCTCTTTGGCATTGGTGTAGGCTGGATCGAGTGATTGGTTCAGGGTTGATCTAGGTAGGTTTGTGAAAAAATATATCATAGAAATTGTTATTTAGATGAACATGATTTCAATGGACCCATTATTATTTTTCTTGTCATGTTACTTATAGTAGGGTTGTCAAAACAGGTGGTGTATGTATAATGAAGTGTGTGGACAACACTTTCTTTGTAAAACCACGGGTTACCATTGGATGTTATGTTTTATAATTCATGTTTGGACCTTGTGGTTGATGGGTGTTTGGGAAAGTGAACTAGGTGTTGAGTTGGTGGACTCGGTGAGCTTGAAGGGATTATTAAGAAATTTGGAGCCTCATTCATGGACCTAAAATACTCTCCATGATGATGGAATGATTGACATATAGCCTCCAACAATGTGGCCAAGACCCCAATAATCAGAAATTTCCACAGTGTTATCTTTTTATGAGACTTCTTAATTTTGGGATAATATTTAAAAACCATATTTAAAAATAAAGAATAGATATATTTCAGGTGGTAATGATTTGGATTTTGTAATGGATAAATGTGTTTCTATAATTAAATCAAGGGAAGGTTTCAAAAAAATCAATAAAGTGAATTTTGGATAAAATGGGTTTTGATTTACCGATTTTGTTAAAATAGAGGTTATTTAATATTTAAGAAGGTGTTTTGGTTGATTTTTTTTTGATTTATTAATGAATTCTAATATATTTTCAATAAATGAACTGGATTTAAGTTTTATATCTGAAAAAGTTGTTTTGAGGTTGTAGTTTGTGAGTTTATGAAAAAGGTTTGAGAAAACTTTATGAGATGGTTTATTATATATATTTTTTTAATTGCAGTGAGTTATTTTTTATGATATATTTTTGATTGAGTTCTTGGATTTATTTTTGTTTAGTGTACACCCCCACTAAATATTTGATGTTTATTTGAGGTGCAGCTATGGGTGGTTTAGCATAATGAGACCCTACAATTGATCAATATAAGGACTTCCTTCTTGAGGTTCAGAAGTAGAACCCTTCTATAATTTATGGTTTAGAGTATCCTTTTGAAGAATAATATTGGATGTAGAATATAAAAAATATTGTTGGTTTCCTTTTCTTTCCTTATTCTATAAAGTTAATGTTTTCTACCTTTATTTTCAAAGGTCTAAGTTGGACATGGTGAAAGTTGATCATTATAACTAGGTGTTGAAATGACCCCTCCTATGAATTCTTTAAGGCCTCATTCTACAAAAATTAATTTTAAATGGGTTTGAAGGTAAATAAGTAAATGGATATGTGTTACCTTTAGTAAGGTGATGGATATATTTTGGATTTTTTCCATTATTTTGAGGATCCAGTTCCCTGTATTCTAGAATGGGATGAGGAGTAATAGCTAAAGGATTGATATTTTGGGAATGGGATTTATCCCGATATGATGTTTATGGTGCTAAAGTTCAATCTAAATGGCTTCACTTGTGTGGTGAGCCATGATATATTGGTTAAAGTTGTGTTATCTTGAGTTCATGAGGTATCCAATTTTCCTTTGATCTTTCAAAGCGGTGAAGGGAATTATAGAGAATAAATTAGAATGATATTTGATGTTATTGATGTTGGTAGTTGAATTAAAAGGCCTACTAACCTTTCATCAACTTCTTATTGGTGTAGTACCTTGGTGTGTCATAAATTTTTTAAGTTGGGTCATAATAATCCTTCAATCCAAAATGACCCAAATACCTTGCATACCTATGGACTCTTTTTTCATTTGAAATAGTTTTTTCAAGGTGCTTCTAGGATGTGATGTGGAACCATTTAAACCCCTTCAGAAAACACCCCAAACCATTTTTAGATATAGGATATTGGTCTTGGTCCTATTTTTAGATTATTTTTTAAAAGGGTTCTTTTTATTTTAATATTTTTAGTGAACCTTTTGGGAACCTATGTATTAATGGGAGTGTGTATTTTGGAAATTTTGAAATTTTCCATTTTGAGTGGAGTTGTGTCATGTACTTAACAATTCATATTTGGTGTAAAGGAGGATGATGTGTGTTTATCATCAAAATCCATTTTTGGTGGATGTTCCATCTTGGAGTGAAGCAAGTCTCATGGTGTGTGATGTTGGTTTGGTTCTTTTTATGGATTGGGTGTGGACGATCTAGTATGATGGTTCGGTACAAGATTGGTGGAGGTGGATGAAAATATGGTTAAAATTCCAAAATTGTGGGGAGTCTGCATTGATCTCCATTGTGGAATGATGTGATCCATCACCTCTGTTTGGTCATGTTCATTCTTTCCTTGGGGATTTTTAGGTAGTTTCCCATATTTTACTAAGATGCCTAGTTTGATATTCCTTCCATTAGTAAGATTTGTCCCCTAGATGTAGGCCCGATTGTTTTGACCATGGTAGGATTTATATTTAGTGGATTCATTTTTCCATTATACTTAGAGGAGTTATTAGATTTAATTGGGTTTTTCAAGTAGAAGTGTGTGTTTTCTTATTGGTGATGGTTACTATATATTTCAGTTTGAGGAATCTAATCATGTTTGTGAGTGGGTATTTTTCTTTAACTTGATAAACTGGAATCTTTTTAGATTTCTCTAGGAAAATATCATAATGGTGGGGAGAATTGTAAAAACCCATGTCTATTTTCTTTATTGATTTTTATTTATCTCATTGTTCATGGTTTTTTCAAACGTGTCTTGGGTAGTGTGGATTTAATTCATATGTTTTGGGCTACTTTTCCTGAGTTTCATGGTTTTGGTTCGTAGCTAAGTGGTAATTAGGAGACCTGATGAGGTTGAGTTTCTATCTAGTTCATTTTGAACTCAAATGGCTTGATTTTCATAGCATGTGGGTGGTTTGGTTCAAACTATGCACCTCCATAGAGAAACTCTACAGGTCTTTAGTAGTTTTAGAAAATGGTTCACGACCTAAGCATAGTTAGTCAACCCATGAAGAGGGATTGAATGATGTTCTAAATTGTTTTATAGAACCAAACCTTTTGGTTGGAACATAGTTTCCCAAACAATACAACTGAAATGTGTGGGTGCCAAGTGAGTCCTATAGGGGTGAATGGTTGAAACATTGTTTGGGAAACCCAGAATCCTAACCATGTGCAGTGTATAGGTTCATTTAAAATATACTTTTTTCATTTTACTCTTCTGAGTTTTACCCCAAAATAACCCCTCTCCCTTCATATTTGGTTCATTTGACTAATAAGTGTTCTCCCATTCTACACATCACCTCCATCCTCTCACATGGGTGAATCTATGTGGATTTCTTCAATATTTGGGTGATTTATTCATGGTATTTCCTCCTTCTATTCCTCTCACTTCATATCTAATTTTTATTTTATTTCATATTCACCCATTATTGTTTTTTTCTAGGATTTATGTTTCTTTGAGTTTATATTTTGTGTTTTGTAATGTTATGAATTTCTTTGGTATTCCTTATACATTGAACCTTTGTGGAGTTGTTTAGGGTTTCTAATATTGAACCTCTTGTGGATTGAGGTAGGTTTCCCATTTATTTTGTCATTTAAATTTATGAATCAATGATTTATTTATTTTATCATATATAGAGTTTTATTAGTAATGTGAAAATCTAAGAATTATTGTTTGGAAAAAACAATGTGATTTCCTTCCTATAATGAAGTGTTTGAAATTGTTTTATAATATCTCCCACACCAGGTGTTTTTATAAATTTTACAATTTGGAATTAATAATTAATTAATTATTCATAAATAATGGTTTTGGTTTATAATAATGTTTTGGTTTCTTGAACAAACCTTTTAAATATTGGTGGACTTATAAATAGGTTGTTTTATCTTTTTTTTTTTGCGAATTGTTTGTTTTTTTATTTTGAAATAGTTGGTCATTTAAAGGTTTCTGGAGGAATGTTTTTACTTTTATAGTTTCTTCCACTTTCTGATAACTCTCCATAGATGATCCTCTTACATTGGTTATGTTGAATTGTATATAAGGTACTTATTATGGTACTCCCTCATGGATAAATGGTTGAATGATATGGGATTGTTCTATGGGGTTGATTTTGGGGTGACACATGTGTGTGTGTTTATTTTATGTGATTCACATGTATGTGGTTGGTTTCTTGTTTAACAATGATTATAACACCCCACAATCATCATGAAATTATAACTTGGAATAGTAAGTGAATTTAATGGGAATGGTTGATGCACTACTAGATGTTATGAACTAGCAAGTGGACCTTAGTATAGACATTTCTCTACTTTGGGATTAATCCCCTTGGTCTGGCCAGGTAGGGTAAGACTGAGCTTGTAAAATGATTTATCTCATTGTGTGATGCATGCCTATGAGATGAATCTAGTTTTCTTAAGTTATACTTTATCCACTGAGGACCTAGGTGATCCCATGTTCCCTTGGAACTTATTTTTCTATGGAAGATAAATTGGAAGCCTTGTTTGGTTGCTTACTCATATGATTAATATTCCATTACCTTTGTTGTTTGATAATTTCTTCTAGTCACTTATATGGTTAAACACTTGGTTAAATATAAACAATGAGCTTTAAAATAATCTATGGAATGGTTTTATGCATTTTTTATACCCTCTTATCATTTTAAAATAAAATAATTTCCCCCATTTCCTTTTCCCTCATTATTTAAAATTATAAAGATCCCATATTGGAATGGAATCTGGTTGTAAATAAATAAGAAAATATTCCATAATTTTTTTGAGGTAAAATGTGAAAAACCTATGTTTTAAATATTATATTTCAAACATGGATTTGATGAATATTTTTCTAAATGGAAATGAATTGGGAATAGATTAATTGGGCACACCTACTAAGTTTTAATACTCCTTTCTATACTCACTTCTTATTTTTTCATTATGTGTAGCTTCCAGATTATTCTCGATTTCCTTTTGCGATGTTAGGCTTTGGATCAGACAGTAATCCATGGGGTCACATGGTGGTTTTTTGGTTGTTAAGATTTTTTGTTTTTCATTTATTTTAGTTTTTTCATTAGTTTATTTGTCGTTGTTATTCAGTTTTATTTATTAATTTTGGTAATGTTCTATTTATTTACATTTTTTGAAATTATTTTCATTTGGTGAAATCATTCCTATTAGTTTTGGTTGATTCACTAGGCACATCTCTCCAGCCATGGAGGATTGGTAATTCCTCTCAAGCCTTGTCACATTCCTTCTGGGGTTAACAGTTTGGGGTCAAACTAGGCAGGTTCTTGAAAATTACCATATTTATTATCACCATTAATATTCCATATTATTAGTAAACTATAAAAAAACAAAAAAATCTAAAAAAGAGTATAAAAACTTCCACATAACACATGATGACATCCCCCATGAGTATAAAAAATCATTTACTTCCAACAATACATTTCATGCCACTATTATCACACCAATATCCATATCTACCCTTTTAGAAAAAAGAAAACCCTCTAAAATAAATGCTAAAAAATATATTCAAACATCCAAAAGAAGCTAGAACAACCCCAAATAATAACCACACAACCATGAAAAGGAATCCCATATATCCATAGAAAACCACATCAAATCAAAAAACAAAATGTTAAAACGAACAACATTTTTAAATATTATTTTCATATATTTTAATTTTTCCCAGAATAATAATCGTAACCAAATTTACATTTTTTATAAATAATTTCATCAAAATTAATAAATAGGTAACTTTTTGTTAATATTAATTCCAACAATCGAATTATATCATTAATAAAAAAATCAAAACATCAAACATAATTTCTCACTAGAAATAAAAATAATAATAAATCCAATATAAATATTGTGATTAAGTCATAATAAAATACTAGAATCAACTAATAACTCTCATTTTCTTTTTTCCAACTCATTTTCAACATTATCTTAATCCTTAACATCGATTGAAATATAAACAAAAGAATATCATTTAAAAAATTTCAAAATGATAGAGGTAATAAGTATTAAATCCCTAACCTCAACTGAATCTTAATTACCTCTGAATAAAAATAAGGCAAAGAAGATTATCAAAAACCAATTATCAAGTACAGAAATCATAAAAATACATGATCATAATGATCTCAAATAAATCCATGACACCAAGAAAATTAAATTATGGCCAATGTTCTAAATTAGAATATAAGATGTTTAAATGATAGAAAATAATTATGGATAAATGAATAAAATTACCAATAATATAAATTAATTAATCTCTAGGACATTGGTGAGAGGTAGTCAATTTTAATTCAGAGATCTTTAAAGAGGAATATTTTATACGCTATGTTTTGGAAAAAAATGGAATAACTAAAATCTCATCTAGGCATAAGAATTTATTATAGAAATTAAAAATTAATTAAATATGGCATGAAATGTGATGGTTCTGGAATAATGGGTGTATATCAAACTAACCCAAAATAACCAAAACCATGATCTCCTGTCACAATCCATCTCGATTCGACCCTGAACCAGTCACCTAGGCCACTCCATGACAAGTCCTGAGAGGCATTCCTGATCCTCTCGGGATGGCGACAAGCCCCAATGGAATCAGTAGAATGACAAGGGAAGGATTTTTCCCAAATATAAACAATTAAATAAACAGTGGATAGAAATGGAAATCCCAATATACATTTATATAAATGTTTAACATAACATTATTCACACATTAATGTGATAGTACAACTAAACGAACCACTCAAGTGAACAAACATGACAACCAACTAACTCCATGTGACCCATTGGTCACTCTCCAACAAAATGACAACACATCACCTGAGGCTATCAGACTCAAGATAAAACCTATATAAGGGCTAAAAATAGAATAAGACTACATACATGAGTATTAAAACTCTGTAAGTTATCCCAATATTCTATTACAAATGAACTTTCTTTAAAATAAAATAAGCATAAATTTTATGTTTGAAAAAAAATATAAAAAAATATTTTTTCCAAATAAGGTTCCATGATTGAAACATTAGTAAATAAAACTGCATTAAGGTTTTCATGAAAAATAAATGATAGTATTCAATTTCAAACAGATGTAACATCAAAGTGTTTCAAGAGGGTTGCTGTAAAGAACATACACCATTATATAAAAAACACATGATAATAAATTCTCCTTCTAAACTCACAATATGTTGATTGCGAATACAATATACCCAATGAGCATAAGTCACCAGAATACCCCTAGGCACTAGGAAGTTGTGGGAACTATGTATCTCATATCTTGGTGAAAATTAACCATAACAAAAAAATTTCTCAAGCAAGAGCCACTTTTAGGGAACATAATCATAATCTAGTAATCCCCAATATCGTCATAATAGTTTAGTTAGGGTTTTTATCATTAAATATTCTATGTGAAACCGGGACGAAACCACACTAGATCACTATCATACTAGTATACGTACTACCACCAAGATACGCGAGATTCCCTCTTTGGGCTCAAAAAAGTTCCAAAAGCTATCAAATGTCATTTATAGATAAAAACACCATTTTTGGTTACACACACTCCAAATAGTAGCTAAATATTTTTTTAACCCCCTGTGCAACTCAATAATCCATCTAAAATTATTATTAGATAATTTCAAAAAGTTTAACAATGATTTTCACATGAATTCCATTTGAAAATGCACATTTTAGAAAAGAAAATCCAATCAATGCCATAACTAACCAGATTTTTTAGCCTAAAAACCATTTAATAAATAAATTACTAAATAATAAAATGACACTAAATGGTACAACTTGAAATACACATGAAAACCCCCTTTTTAAAGAGAAATACCAAATGAGCCTTTAAGCATTTCACTAAATCAATGTTTATAAAAAACACTACTTCCAATATCCATAAAGATGTATAAATACACTATTTTAAGCAACAAAAAATTTACTTTAACCCCTTATAAATTTAGGTTACACATTTAAAACCCATCCATTTCTATAAAAATTCCAAACATTCCATTTATTGGGAAAACATGCCAAAAACACCCTAAAACCCTTACTCATTTAATTATAAAACCCAAAACCAGATTGACATCCAAATAAATAACCCAAAAACATTGATTTAAATGATTCAATTTTCTTTCATAAGTCAAACCTATCATTTTATATCACCTTGATCACACAAAAGAAAACCAAGTACTTTCCTAATAATGGGGCACAGAACATTTAATGAAACCAATTTTATTTTACACTAAAAAGGTCATAAAACAAAATCTGCAAGACGAATTTTTTTAAATGGATAAACCAAGTTGAAGACATCAAAAACCAGGTGTGAAATATAATAGAACATTTAAACAAACAATTGATGTTCACATTTATAACAACAGAATCCTACTTTTCAAAAAATAATGCATAAACACCACATTGCACACCAAATAAAATTATTGAAGGCTTACAATAAAATAATAATAATCTATATAGGGTTCCAGTACCATGAAAAAGATTAGTCATAAATAAAAAGGGAATGTACGATGGGGAACCTACATCAAAACCATGGTGGAATGGAGACACACAGCCGAAAACACCCCCCATGAGCTCGAAAACCCTGGATCTTTGAAGACCAGTACTAAACAATCAAAACCCTATAAAATGATGGGAAAATAGAAACCTAGGTCGAGAGTAACCCTCGGAGAAGATAAATACAATAAAAAATGAATGAAGAAGGAAGATAGATGAGAAATGAGAATGATTTGACGAAGAAATTATGAATAACCACTATCCTTTTGTGAGAAATCGCTAAAAAAATGACCAAAACTAAGGAGAAAGTAGGGGTAGGATCCTATGGTTGATATACAATAGTTAGCGATCCTTTTTGGAAGTGGAATAACTAAATGTTATTAAAAATTACTATGATATAAAATAAAAAAAATATTTTTTTAAAACTGTAAATGGGCTCATGGGATAGCCCAATACCTGAATAAACAAATCAAATATACCATGATTATGAATTAATAAGGGGTAAAAATGGATATGGTGGTTTGAATAGGTCGGGGGAGGTCATGTGGGAATTCGAATTAATGAAAAATGTTGAAAAACAGTGTTTTTATAAATGAAACAAATTTTGTTTTTAAATTTGGAAATGGGCTCACGGTTGGCCCAAATCTTGAAGTGAACACCTTTTTCTCTAAAAACACTGAAACAATATATGGGGAACCCATGGTAAGATTAATAGACATAGATGGAAGTTCAATACTCAACATTCACCTCAACAAAAAATCCATGAAAAGTACTGGGATTTCCAAAGAACCGGATCAAAACCAAGATATGAAAAATGTTTGCGACAATTCTCCCCACCATTAAAGATTTCTAACACCAAAAGGCCATAACATTTTCCAACTAAAAGATCAAAAACTAAGGATTCGTTATAAAAAAAATCCATACTATCAAGACAAAAACATATCATCCACCATCAATGGAACATAATCCTCTTTCTTAAACAAAACACTAACTCATAACCACTTAATGAGAATCAACAGAAAGATCAAATTTCCACCTCCACAACCATACCAAGAACCAGATTGTTGGGCCTTCTCCTCATAAACCCAATAATCTCCTAAACCAATGTGAACTCATGAAAACCAATGACTTGGTGGTGGGGAGATGTCGTAATGGGCTCCTACCATTAAATCATGACTACAATATGAAATATCCATAAAGGAAAGATATTAAGACCTCTAGTGGTTATCCTTTCCATTAGAGAAAAACTAGAAATGGACAATAATGAATTCAATATGATCTAGAATCAGATATCACCAAAAAAATCCAACAAAAATATCCCACAAAACCTAAAAATCCATGTTCGGAGGGTTACAACATGAATATTTAAACAACCTACTCCAGAATAGAGGGGAAATAATTGGGACAACAATTTTGGCACAGATCAAAACCCCCACCACTCAGGGTGGGGATGGAAGGGGACCCAATTGTTGTGACACTAAAACAAAAAAATAAATAGTGGAACCACCCAACACTCTCCTCCTATGAACAGGTGAAACCATGACCGCACCTGATTCACATTGGTTGTCCACAGAGGGACATTGATTGGAAACCCACATCTGAGAATGAATAACCATAGAGACCGCGTGAGGGGTAAGTCCACCATGCTCTTTCTGAAAAAAGGAAAATCACAATGATGAGAAACCAAAATAAAAAAAATAAAAAAGCCATGCCACAATGGTTAAAATACGATCTTAGTCGAGCTCCCACACCTCTAGAGATTTTTAGACTATGTGAAAAAAGTCACTCTAAGGACTATGGCTAGAGCCCTAATATTTGAAGCATCTACTGTACCGAATCCAAGAGCTAAGGATCACAACACCCAACAAAACAAACATTCTCAACAACACACCTTCTTCTAAATAGGAACTCATAGATACATAACATCATTCTCTCTCACTCTAAACAAGAAGCATAATAGAAAATGAATACAGTGAAACATATCAACATAACCAAACACAACTTCTATATCCAAATAATTATCACAATAGGGAAACACTTTAAATCAAACAAAAATGGCTCTCTATTCCTTCAAAAAATTTGAGGCATCATCTAAAGATGTGGATTTAGTGTTTAAAATGTATCCTTAGGCTAATTAACTAGAAGTATTGTCAGCATAGAATCATCCATGGACATATCACATAATCCATCATATCCTTAGAAACACACTGAACTTTTCTCCAAAACCTATCCTCCAACAAGATCCCATCTCATGACACACTAAGAGTATCACTTAAATAACACGAGGAATCATAAAAAATAAACTAGACGTATAAAATATTAAAAATCAACCTATATAAACACTGGTTTACAAAAAAAAACAAATTTTCTTCTTAAAACACTTTTGAAAAACAAAATAACTTGGTGTATTTTTACATTCACCAATGTTGTTTCATAAAGTATCACTCACATGCACATTCTTGTGCTACCTGATCACCCTTCCATTATGACATGCTAGGAATGCATCAATATATCAATACAAATCCACGCATGTGAGTACCCATGAAAACACAAAAGTCTAAAATAGTAATACCCATATTATAGGCCAACACATTCAACCCATTTAAAAAATCATGTAACGTCCATAGGCACACTAACCACTAAGTCAAAAACAATTTTCATATTTCCACACAACGAACCATTTTCTATATATTAAAAATGAAACCTGATAGGTATCCATCAAAATCATCTCCCTTTATTCAAAACATTTTTTAGCATCTAAACAAACCAATCTTTTTCAAGAACCATCTGATTTAAAACCCATTCTATTTCATTTCATACAATATCCAAACAAAAATGCTATGCCAAACAACCCTTTCCCAATTTAAAAAATCTTCTTGATCTATTTTCTTAACATGATAGCCACAAAGACCAAAACCCTTTATTTACAAAAAAAACAATTGTTCAAAACCAATTCCCAAACCCAATTAATCAGACTCAATCACTTTTCAATAGCCTAACACATACCATTTTAAAAATAAGTTTTCAGAATCACATAAATATAGTCTAAGCATTTCAAAAAAATTATTTCAGCAAATCATAAGTTTAGATTAAGGAAATTAAATCATGTTAAATCATTTTCACTTTCTCCCATTAATTTGTTTCAAAAAACCAAACATCCTCAAGGCCTTTCTTATATTAAGCATTGAACACACACCATACACTTTTAAAAAACCCAAAATTCCTTGAAAACCATTTCCAAGATAATGACATTAGGATTTAAAAAAAATTAGAATTCAATAAATTTCTAAGAGAAACAGAAAAGAGAACTACTATTGATGGGTGACTTTACCATATGGTTGGAGACAATATAAGGCACCAGCCTTAAACCTTACTTAATCTTGAGTTATTACAAGATTACACATTGAGGATCTTTTCAGGTTTAGAGTTTTAGAGAATTAGGTCATAAAACATGCATTACATTCCAATATAATCAGAGTGGTTACATAAAGATAGTATTCTTCATTCCCATCAATAAAAACATATTTAAAATAAAACATGGATTCTTTCTTGACACTTCCTTGACACTATCATCATATCATGTACCTTTCCCTTGACCTGTGAAAAACATTTCAAAAAAGACTTTGGATGAGCATAAAAAGCTCAGTATGGGTTATATAAAAAAATATGGAAAGGAAATATGAGTTCATATATACATAATAATGAAATCATACTTTACCCATAAAACATACCTCATCAAATCATGAATAAATCATAGAAATCATTAGACATAAAGGTAACTTGAGGCATTCATAACATTCTTACGTAGGGAGTAACCCTCTTGGTTACGTTTGGAATACCCATCAAAGTATATTACCTAAATCTCTTCGGAGAAACCTTAACGTTTCACTACTTCGCGTTACCCAATGCATTGGAGAGCTATATCGGGCTCACCCGCCCATTGTTTATCACAGAACCACCCGTCTTCATAATAATGCCCAAGAACCTCAACATAATCTTTTCACATAAAACATGTATAAAGGAAACATAACATTCCCACCTTTAAATCACAAGATATCAATACAACACATTGATATAAAAACATTATGAAAACCATTTTCGATACCAAAATAAAAGAAAAGTAAAACATGGTATTTATTTTTCTTTTAAAAAGAAGGTATGGCTTGTAGAGGAAGCCGAAACTCAAATAATGGTCATGGCGGCGGAGAAGTCATTGTCTCCGCATACGTATGACAAAACATTACCTTTTTCTTTTAGTAAAACACTTCATATAAAAAAATATTCCTTTTGGATAAACGTAAAAGTCAAATGGGTTTATACACCGTATAAAATACGGTTGAGTATAAAAAAAATATGTCTCAATGAAAGGAGATTGAGACGAAGTCCCATACCTCGGGTCCGACGTGACTCAGTCGATCTTTAATCTCCCGAAAAATAAACGTGAGTTAATTTCTACTTGTTTAAGGAAATTTTTATGTTCATTATTCCTTTTATATAACTTATTTCCATGTCATGAACACTATGTAATTATTTAAGTTAATAACAGTCGTTTTAACGATCATTGGTACTTGAGTCAAAAATAAACCCTTTATAATTACAAGTTGTTCATGTATCCATTATATCAAGAATGGTATTCATGATGTAGATATCATATATTTCATATATATCCAGTACATGCATGCATTTATAATATTACATAATCATTTAGAGGTAAGAAATGAAATGCACCGTTCATGGAGATGGTAAGTCGTACGTACGCATGAACGCTACTTTCATTTCTATTTCATATTTTATAGAATGGAATCATAACGATATAAAGTTATATTATAATTCCAGTGTAATATCATATACAATATCATAACTCCATCCTTTATACGTCCCACATATGGTATTTAACGAATCAAATCACTTTGAGGGGGCGGTAGTCCGCACTTCCTTAAATGAAGATATCACGTTTACCCATAATGGAAACCATAATGGTATGACCAAAAAGAAAAATACAGAAGCTTAAGGAAAACATAAACATATTATATATCATATATAAATATAGTATCATCTTAATGGCCACCTTTTAATGTGTTAAAATAATGTTGAACAATCATCATTTCGGGAGGCAGAAATTCGCCGTCCACGGAAACAGTATGTTCTTTAACCATTAGATGTATTTGTGTGTAAGTGTATCTCTAATACTTATTGTAAAAACATCCTATTATATTTAAGATACTGTATTTGTTAAAAAAGAAATGAATAAAAAGAGTTTAGGGGGTTGGAGAAGCAAAATAAAACAAAAGGACTGAAGTGAAGACATTACCTTAAAATCGGGTAACTCCCTTTGGTTTGAGCTCAAAGGCTTCCTTGGGAAGACTTCTTCCCAGAGTGAGGCTTCAAGGAGTAATAAAGGGAAGTGGAGAAAAAAAATGGGCAGGTTTAGTCCGAGCTAAAGGATTTGGGAGTG
This sequence comes from Viscum album, assembly GCA_963277665.1. Classification (NCBI taxonomy): domain Eukaryota; kingdom Viridiplantae; phylum Streptophyta; class Magnoliopsida; order Santalales; family Viscaceae; genus Viscum; species Viscum album. The sequence goes on from OY728126.1 coordinate 984,290,563, forward strand.
TGGGTAAGGAGGTAGAGGTGGGGGCCTTTTATAAGAGGAGAGGAGGGGCAGTCTTGGAAAGTAAAGAAATGTTACTTTATTTTCAAATGGTTTTTGGATTTTAAAGGTACCACATTGATATAATTCTAGGATAAGGTGATAAGGGTTCGAAATATACCCACCCAATAGGTTTTGGACATGTGTAGGTCTTATATTTTACATTATCTTTCCATTTTATTTAAATCGTCAAATAATGAGGTCATCGCTGCATCATTATGATTTCATAAATAATTTAATTTATATAATGTCTAAAAATTATAAATAAAATACTATGATGTAGAAATTTTTTTATCTTTCCCATGACTATTTATATTCAAAAATATCATTTATTTAGACAAAATTAAAAATATTTTACTTAGGTGATACATTCTTTGTTACATTTAACATTCTTTAAAAAATAAAAAGATAAAAAGTCACTTTCTCACAAAAGTGATTCCATGGGGTCCCCAAGTTTGGCACAAGACATCCCATGGTCGGACATGAGAAAAAAAGTAGAATTAAGACACATGTTGGTGTCATTTTTTATTATTATGATATTATTTTATTATCCTTAACTACCCGATTACTCATTAATCAAGATAATTAAATATAATTACCGTCGTTACTATTCATAATGTCCAAAAACAAAAGAGTCTTAATTACATAATTTGGACATTCTGATTCCAAATATTTAATCCAAATTACCAAATTCCAAACACATAAATTGCAATAATTGATTTAAAAATAAATCCCGTTGTCAAAACAAATAGCGGGTTTTTTTGAAACAATATCTATGAAAAGTTTGGCATTAGTTTATGACCAATTTCAAAGTGAAATTAATCCTAATGACCACCATTGGATTAAATTGTAAAAATATATTCATATTAAACTTTATGACCAATTAAAAATATAATCTAACCATATAATTAAATTAAATGAAAAAGGAGTTTTGATGTAAAATGAAGTATTTTTCACTATTCATTAAAAAATGAACATTGTCTGAAAAATACCAAAAATTTATCCAATGTAAATTTCAATGTCCCCATCATAATGAATATGTTTATTTTGAAAAATATAGATTATAAAATTGTCAAAAGTTTTATTTAAAAAGGGTTTGCCATTAAAAGGCAGTAAACAATCTTTTAAGAATATTAGTGTATTCAATGCTTAAGATTTTATTTATTTTCATTTTAAGCCTCTAAAACACTATCTTAATCATTAATAGACATAGAAAAAAATATCTATTATTCATTACTTACTTGGGATGTTACAGACAATATGTCAAACACACAACCAAAATGAAGAGACTTCTTATAACCAAGCCCCGACTCCACATGGCTTTTCAGAATCTGTGAGACCATAGAGGCCATTAGTCCAACTCCCCTTGTTGTTTCCTAATCACCAAATACAATTTAAGAACCAATGAAACTAATAAAATAGGACCTCTCAAGGATACTTGAGGATTCGAATGAGAAAGAGTTCGCGACAATCATCCTGAAACTACCTTTCATGTTTGAAAAATACTACTCCATCTACCTTGACATCCCTCAAATTACAGGGGTACTCTAAAAAGAAAGGTATGATAAGAGAACACCTCCTATAATAAATTTTTTTCATGAACCATCCTAGTTAGACCCTGAACCGGTCACCGATACCGCTTTGGGAAATATCATAAGAGGAATTCATAATCCTCCAGGGATGGTGACAAGAACAAATGATATCATTAGAGTGACAAGGGAACGATTTCTTTCAAATATATAAAATTAAATAAATAGCAGAATGAAATAGACAACCTAATATAAATTTATATAAAAGTTGATCACAACATTATTCATACATGAAAGTGAATGTACAACTGAACCGAAAACTCAGCTGACCCAACATGACAACCAACTGACTATATATGACCCCGTTGGTCACTATACAAAACAACTATCACACATCTTCCAAGGCAATCAGACTCAAGCTGAAACCTACAAAAGGGAAAAAAACTGAAGAATACTATAAGAATTATTATTAAAACATCGTGGGTTAGCTCGATACATTATTCCCAATAAACATCCTTTAAAATAAAAGGAACATCAATTTCAATTTTGAAATAAAATATATAAAAATATCTTTTCCAAAGAAGGTTCCATGAAATAAACATTACAAAATAAATTTTTTTGCACGTTTTCGTAAGCAAGAAATTCTAGTAACCAAATTGCAAGGACATGCAACTTCAATGTGAAAATGGTTTTCAAGAGGGATGCTTTAAAGAACGTACGCCTATAAATAAAACACACATGCTACTTAATTGTACTACCAAACTTATCATATTCCAATAGTTAATACAATATATCCAATGAGTACAAGTCATGGGAACAACCCTAGGCACTAGCTAGCTGTGGGCCCCAGGTAACTCGAATCTCAGTGAAAAGTAACCATAACCAATATTTGTTCTTGTTCACAAGCCACTAGTAGGGAACATACCCATAATATCGTGGTCCTAAAAAACATGATAATTGTTTACTTACTATTTTCATCATCAAACATGATATGTGATAAAAGGAAGAATCCACTCCAAATCACTAGCATACTAGTACACGTTTTCCCACCAAGATACCCAGGTTTCTCGATTTGTGCTAAAAAATGTTACACATGCAATTAAATTCCATTTAAACATGATAATTCTAGTTCGAATCACACACAATACAAAAATAAGAAAAATATGTTTTTCACCATTTGTGTAACTCTATAAACCATCTAAAATATTCATAAAACAATTTAAATATGTTTAACAAAGCTTTTCACATGAATTCCATTTGAAAATGAACTTTTTAGGACAAAAACCCAAAAATTCCTTACCAAAATAGATTTGGAATACTCAAATCCATTTATTAAATCAATTTCATGAATCCTAAAATAAACCAGAATGGTACATCATGGAATACACTTGAAACCCCCCCCCTTTTAAAGAGAAATTCCAAATAGGCCTCTAAGAATTTCACCAAACCAATTTTTATCAAAACCACTAGTTCCACTTTATATAAATAGGTATAAACACACCATTTGAAGCAAAAAAATTTACGTGAACCTCTTATAAATTCCAGTTACACATTCAAAACCCATCAATTTCTCTAAATATGCGAAACATTCCCTTTATTAGGAACACATTCCAAAACACCTTAAAAACCCTTACTCATTTCATTGTAAAACCCAAAACCATATTGGAACCCACATAACGAACCCAAAAACAATGATTCACATTCTGAAAATATTTTTCATATGTCAAACCTATCATTTTATGTAACCTTCTGCCCATAAAATCCAACCGGGCACTTTACAAAAAAACATGGCAAGAAACATTTAATGAAACCAATTATATTTAACACAAAAAAGGTCATAAAAAAATTTTAAAACCAAAAAATTATTTAATTGGCTATAAAAGCTCTAAATATCAAAAATGAGGTGCGAAGGATAACATAACATTTAAATAGACCCTTGGTGTGCACTTTTATAACAAAATAACTCTACCTTTCGCAAAACAATACATAACCGACACTATGAACAACAAATAAAATTATTTAAGGCTTATAAAAATACTCATAATGTATAGAGGGAGATAAATCTATGAAAAATATGACATAAATAAAAAGGACATGTGCAATGGGGAACCTACCTCAAAACCATGGTCGAATAGAGACACACACCCGAAAAGCACCCACTACGGGTTCCAAAACCCTAGATCTATGAAGAATAGACCTAGAACCCCCCCCCCATACAAATGGTGGGAAAACAGAACCCTAGGAATGAATTACCAAGGGAGAATTGAAATCTAAGAAAACAATGAAACAATGAATATGGAAGAGAAAAACAATGATTTGATGAAGAAATTAAGGAGAACCGCTAACCATTTTTGATAAATCAACCAAAAAAAGAACCAAAACAAATTATAACCAAGGGGGAGGAGCCTATAGTTGATATAAAATAGTAAGGTCTCCATTGAGAGGTAGAATAACTGAAGTGTATTAAAAATTGAATAATATTTAAAATAAACTATTTTTTTAAAACAGGAAGTGGGCTCACGAGCTGGCCCAATACCTAACTACATAACCTAAATCCACCCAGATTATGATTTAATAAGGGGTAAAAATAAATAAAGTGGTTTGAATAGGTTAGGGGAGGCCATTTGGGAAGTGTAATGGGTGAATGTTTTTGAAAACCTATGGTGTTATAAAATAAACCTATTTTGTTTTTAAATCATAAAATGGGATCATAGTTGGGCCAAATCTTGAGGAGACCAACCATTTCTCTCAAAATCCCAAAAAATATATGGGGAACCCATGATTGGACTAATATACATATATTTCATTTCAAAACTCAACATTAAACACACCCAAAACCCCAAGAAACGGATCAGGATTTCCAATAAACTGGATCAAAACCAAGACAGTAAAAACTAGGTGTGACATCTCCCATATCTCCACCTATTTAAAACTAAATCAATGAATTAATTTGATATAATTAGTGAAGTTTCACTCAATTAATAGAGAATAATGATGAAATAAAAAAATGGAAGAACCCAAAAAACTAACCTCTAGTTATCATGTCATGATAGTGGTTTACCTATCATGATATCTACTCATGGATGAAACATTATAAATACAAAAAATCCTTCATGATAGGATGAAAAATATCAATTTTTTCACAAGAAAATGGCACAAAAAATTTAATGTTTTTAATATGTATCAATAGTTTTTGTAATATTTACAACTATAGTAAACTAGAGTCAGTGCTGAATATATTAAAGTTTCGTTGATACAACAGCAAAAATCCCAATAGGCTGATTAGTGTAGAATATTTAGAGAACTAGAACATAAATTATACCCAATTTATATTTTTAAAATAAAAGAAAACATAAAAAATAAACTTCTCATCATACTTTAAACACTCTCATAAGACTCAACTTCGTATATTGGGGAATTGAAGTAAAATAATAGTGGGCTTGAATGATTAATAAGGGTACAATACAATGGAATCTATCATGAATCAAAAAGAATAATAAATATTGAAAGAAAAATAACATAACACACATTCAATTTAATTAATAACTTGACTATATTAATTGGATAACACATAATAAATATGGAAAGGTAAATAAAAATACACCAAAGAAATTTAGGAAATAAACATAGATTGAAATGCATATGGAGATAATATAAATTTGAAAATAACATGGATGAAAATAAAAACATTATTATAAATAAATTAAATTATTAATTATTGGATTCAAATATCTTATGAATCATGATTCAACTGCTGTCATGACCACTCCCATGATATTTTAAAACAATGGGTAAAACCCCAACTGATTTGGACAACTGATTTGTCTCATCAGACTTATAAATTATTCTAGGGACTATCTATAACTTTCCCCCACACATAAATTAATGTAAAAAATAATTCATAATATATCAAATAATAAATTTAAATCATCAAAAAATATTATTAATCATCAAATATCTATATTTAGTAAGGATATAAATCTATCTATATTTTCTTTGTTAATCAAATAATATTATAGGTAAACCACATATGTAAAAACCATATAATGATTATAAAATAACCATATAAATCATACAATAATATTTATATTTAATATATATTTAATTTCCAAAGAATAATTATTACAAGAATATTATTATTTCAAGATAAATTAAAAAGGCATAAAATAATGTGAGATTGTATAATAAACTCTTTACATATCTATAAATTTGAAATTGTAACCCCTTAAAGGATAAAAATTAAATAAAACGTTAATAATTATTCATAAAAAGGTATTTATATTCATATTTACAAGGGTGAGTACATACACCTAATCAATTTTAATAGCTTAAAATAAAAATATTTGTATTAATGAAATGGAAATTGAGATGAAATACCTTACCTAAATATTTCTTTGGCCAAAATATCCTCAATCACTTATTTAATGGCTTAAATAATGTTATAAATTTTTAATAGAATCATTATCTTATTTACTATATCATATATGAACATATTATAACATTTTATCACTCATTTGTTAATAATATTTCATTTTTTATTTGTTTTGGAGTTAGTTGTCTTACATTATCATCTATATTTCGTTATAGATGTTCTAGTTCTTATAAAAAATACACATACACCATATAAATAATTATAATAATGTAATAAATATACTAATTTATCATTATATACATTATTATAACCATTATTCAATAATGAGTGTTGAAAATGAATCAGAATTCTTTGTGGAGACGTTAGGCCATTCGTACGCTCGAGCAAAGATAAAATCCCCTTAATAGGTGAAAGGGTATGGGTGTATATGATATATTAATTTTCATTAATTGATATCATTTCATATATATCAGTTATTTTTATTCAATTTATCTTTATCACCTTTAATTGAAAGTGTAATTGAAAAAAAATCCATGTTACATTATCACCTGGTAGTCCTCCGTACACACGAGTGGCGTTACAAAATTTTAAATAGAATGGAAAGAATGAAGGCATATGTAGTATTATAATTAAACAAATATAATTATGTTATAAATATTATGGATAATTATTAAATCTATGGTTTTATTTAACCCTAACATTTGTTGATGGAAAATGATTTACATCAGTTTGGGATGTGGTAGTCCTCCATACACATGATCAACAATTTTCTACCTCATTTGATGGAAGTGGAGATGGATATAAGTTAGTCCATTAATATAATAAAATATCATTATATGGGAGATACAGGTGTTATTTTACTACCATTATTTAATAATAATTTTTGGATTTGGAAGAAGAAATAAAATAAATTTGATTATTTACCTCTTCTTCAAATGACAACTTTAGGTTGGCACTAAAATCCTTCTGTGGATGGATTTATGATCAAATAAAGGGCTATAAGATGTTTTTATAGGAGTAAAGAAGTGAATTGGTAAGGTATTGGATGAACCAAATTCCATTGGATTTATGATGATGGGAGGACATGGGGTTCCCCTTTATAAGAGGGGGAAGTGATCAAAATGGAATGTTTGAAAAGAATCAGTTATAACCAAGCATATTCAATCTCAATGAATGTGGGATTGAAGCATAAACTACTACAATTGTGGTAAAATTTGATTAATAAATCCCATTAATGATAAAAATTATTTATTCATTAAAATAACACTATGTATGAAGGATTCATGATATAATATGTAAAATGGTAATATATACACCATATATATAGAATTAGGTGAAAAAATAATATGTGTCTCATTGAATGGGGTATTGAGATTTAACCACAAAAAGATCATATTGTTGATGTGAAGATTAATAATTTTTTTTTATTTTGTGTATCAAATATAAATTCAAATTTTAAAAGTGTAAATAAAAAATAAAGTAATCAAATACCATTACCAACATAATCAAAGCATAACAATGTCAATGAAGATCACGTTTAAACCAATAAATGGAAACTCAGTTAAGAAACGCATACCCCGCATTTTCCTTCTTTTGAATATTCTTTAATAAAATTTTCAGTGGTTTTAAACATTTTATTAACTTATTTTATAACCATATTAATATTATTATTATCATATATGGTCCGTTTTATAACATCTTATCACCCTTTCGCTAGCAGTAATTCATTATTACAATAGTTTTAGTGTTGATTTCCTTGTTTTCTCATGAATTTTATATCACGATTGTTTTGGATCTCAATCATATCATATAGTTATATTATATAAATATTTATATTTATTTTTTAAATATTATTTTCTCATTATATAAATATATATAATTATTGTTTAATTTTGAACATGGATAACAAATCATATCACATCATGGAGATGGTAGGTCGTACGTACGCATAAGGGATGTTATTATTTCTTTAAGGGTTGAAAGGGTAAGTACATGGATAATATATAAATTTTTTAAAACAAATATCACTTCTTATATAATATATATATTAATTAAATGTATCCATTATTATGTTACATGTAAAAAGTTATTTTAAAATGAATCAAATCACTTCGTGATGTGGTAGTTCATCGTACACACAAACAACGTTATCATATATTTAGTGGATTATGAGGTAAAAATTTATATGATATATTAATTTTAAATAATGAATAATGATTCATTAATATCATATATAATCATTAAAATAATATTTTTTATCTTATATGTAACATGTAAGTGTAAAACGAATCACATCGCTTTGCAGGGCGGTAGACTGTTGTATACATGAGCAACGTTATTATATTAACTATGAATTAGAGTGTAAGAATTTGTATATGAAATTATAACTTAAATATTATGATTATATCATAAATATAATTTATATAAATTAAATACATTACTATTTACATCTTTGAGAATTAGTGAAAAAAAAATAATTATGCCATTTTTTATAGCGGTAGTCCATTGTGCACATGATCAATGGTTTTGTTTCCCATTTATGGGAGGAGGAGATAGTTTTAGTTCATTAACCAACACAAAAATCTATTATTTTATGAAATATAGTTTTCTTTATATATGATTTTGATTTATTAAAATAATAAGGAGGTAGAGTAAGAAATAAAATAAAATTCACGGTTAAGGGTGTTACCTTTTCCTCTAGAAACATATTTAGGTTTCAAAAACAATCTTATCTTAGTTGACTATATGTTCAATACAATGATTCTAAGATTAGTGGAGGGAATTTATGCATAAATTATTTTTTTTCTTGGGTGAACCAATGTTTTTTGGATGTGTAAATATGAGACTATATATGGTAGACCTTTATAAGTGGGGTAGAGTACATAGTTGGAATGTTTTAAAAGAATGACTTACAACCGTATTTTTATCATGAAAAAGGATCCAAAATGGAAAATTTTATGACATTATAATATTAAATAATAGTAATATAAAATAAAATTGTAATTATACATGGTAAAGTCTATTTTAAACCATTTCCTTTTTAGTATAACCCCATAGTAAACCATTTTTTACCCTAACAGCGGTAAATATTTCATACTATTTTCACTATTCATTGTTGAAAAAAATTATGTTAACATTTTTAGAGAACATGAAAATCTATTATTCTAAATATGGAATCCATTTTTTTCATTTTAAAATCATATAAGTTCTAGAATTTTATTTTAAATAAAACCTGAAGCCTTTTAAAAAAGGCGTTGTTTCGGAAATGCATTTTTAAAGAGAAATATGGTCTCATATTAACTATATGAAAAGTAACGAAAAGTAAATGAATTAATATTAATATATATAGATATATAAAATATATATTTAATTTAAATAATAAATTATTATGGGTTGTTTTTATTATATGAAATGGGGAAACATTAAAAAATTTATAATACTTTTCAGGAATATGTGTTTAAAATCCTTAAAATAAAATTATAATGAAATATTGTAGAAATATGATTTAGATATTTTAATTTTATTTTACAGAAAAAATAATTATTTTGTTAATTTTATATTAAATTAAATGAATAATAATTTTTTTGATTTACTTAATTTTAAAACAAGAACTATAGATTTTAAAAAAATATGTATATTAAAATATTCACTATGAAAGTAATTTTTTTTGAATAATCCAAAACTTTTAGTTTATGTTAATATAAATAGGATGAATTCAAAAATTATTATCCCTTTCTAAAATAAAATTTATGAATATTCCAAAAATAAATGATAATATTATTGCACATAAATAAATAAAAATCATTTCTTTAAAGAAAATGTATATTCGATGAATTAAATGTCTTTTCTTAAAATTGAGTTACATATTAATAAGAATTGATCGATAAATTTATATAGAGTTGGATTGTAATGTAAATTTTATTATGTATTTAATCTGGTTTATAATGTCCAATTTTATGTCTAGGGAAAAAGGATCATATCTAAATAATATTATATAAATAATATGATGTGGTTCCCTTAAACGCAATTCTTTGGATTGAATAAGTTATCAAGAATAGATATCTTTTAATATATTTGGGAGTTAATAAAAATCACCTACATTCATTGATTCTCACAAAGCCAATAACATTGTCCTGAATGATGGTATAATATGAATGGTTCTTTAAAAAAGGCATCCAGTAACCACTTCACTTCTATTTTTTCACTCTCATTGACAAATGAAAAATCACGTTCTTATATACTATAATGGAAAACAAATATTCACATATATAAACACAAAATTAATATAATAATTATAGTAAAATATTATAATATAAAACATCATGCCATTTACAATAAGCACAAACACATATTCATAGTCACATACCATAATACCCCATTACCACCACAATAAAAATCCTTATCAAAGTAGTGTATTTTACACATGAATGACATCAAAATAGTGCCCTTTTAATACCCTGTAATTCCATGAATTTTTTTTAAAATTAAATGGGACTATATAAAGACCTGGCACTAAGACATCGTGCGATTCCGATGCCTAGAGTGCCCAGAATGATTTGTTAAAAAATTATATGTTTTAAATAGCACATGTGTGTAGTCTTCCCATAAAACTGTAATAACACTTAAATTGGTGGCTGAATAAAAAACCCAATGGCACCTTTGCATTCTGGATAGTGGGTTTACCCTAGATGTGACTTATGTTTAGTTAGTGCAGGCCTCCAGTGATAAAACCTAACAATGGAATAATTTTAAATAAAATAATTAAATTAAATTATTTTATTTTTCAGATGCTTATAACTCATGAATAGTGACTTAGATTGGATATTCAAGACCACAGATGAGATCATGAGAGTATTACTTCTTTAGGTAGATCCTAACTTTGGCCGGTATGTGCCAATAGTGGAAGTTAGTTTTTGGATGTAAAAAAAATAATTTAGTAATAATTATTTTATTTAAAAAGACTTATAAAATATAAAAGTAAACTCATATTTGAAATATGAGGGTTTTTTTGAGCTCGTGTGGGTGTGTTTCGCTTAGGAAGACCTTATCCTTGACTAGCGCAGGTTGAGGGTTAAATATAGATTTTGGAACTTTTTTCAGGAGATTTAAAATGGCATGTGTGTGTGGTTTTGGAAACATCTAAACGGGTGGCCAGATCAAAAATATAAGGGCACCGTTGCATCTGAAATGATCACATAACTTAATAATGGACATACCTTGACTGGTGTGGGTTGAGAGAAAAAGATAATTTTTGGACTTTTCAAAAGAGAAATAAAATAAATTAGAAAGTTATTTTATTTTATTTTCCTCTCCGTTGAGTGGAATCATGCCAGTAATGTGGTGCGGTGATGAATCACTTTAATGAGACACTTTAATTGAAGAAAAATAGATATTCTATTTCATTAATGAAACAAAAAAAAACGATGCGGTGACGTAGTGTAACAAAAACACTATAATGCGTTTCTCTTTTAATGAAATAACAAGTTGGGGAATCATAAGGTGGAATTTATCTAATGAATGAAGAAGGTTTTTATCTCTAATGAATAACATTTTCGAATAACTAGAAACAACCGCACACTTTGATTAATGGAATTGATGCACAAATAACATCAATGGCTTCAAAGAACGGAACATGGATTCCTGCGGACAGATTTCTCCAGTGAAGAACTCAATAATAGGTAGGGGTTGTGTTGTTTTAATTACCTTTTTCCCATTCTTCGTTCTAAAACAACGAATATGGATCAACCCATGAACATCTTGATCTATTGATATCTCTTTATTATGGAAGGATGCCTCTTTCTTAGTATTCTTGTATCAGGATTGATTAATTGTTTGAGAGAAATCATATCCTAAACCTCCCCATGTGTCTACTCTAATGTGGAGGGAACATGCCAAAATGAACAAGGCTAGTTCCCCTCGTCCTTGTGCTTTCATCATGGCCAAATCTCCAAGTTGATGGTTAGGTGATTTCAAAGCCTTATTGGGGAAGGTAAAACCTCATGGAGACTGGAGGCATAGGCGGTGCGAAGAAAGGGCCACCATAGGAGACTCAGTGGTCTGCGGAAGAACCTGTCGACTCGATGGTGGGAGCCTATGGTGGCAGCCATGGGCAGATGGCCAGATGCCCTGTCCACCTGTCATGGGATGGTAGCCATAGCTGGCTCGGGCAGTGGCGAGGTGGTAGGAGCCGCCAAGAAATGTTGGTAGGTTGTGGTGGCAGACGCGGCCACTTGGCTGCGTCGATGAAGTAGATCGTGGTCCAACGACTATGGGCACGACCGAAAGTGTAGCTAACATAGCCGTCGGTGATGCACTGAAATTAGGACAACCACCAATCCAGATGGAGGAGAACCAGCATTACCTCCTGGTCCAAGAAGAAGAGACCGTTCCGATAGGTGGGAGGGAATGGAGTGCGCAAACTGAGTCGTGGCACGCCCCAGGTTGGTTTAAGTAGGCCCGATATTGCGGGATTGGCTGGAGAAATAATACTAGTCCATTGGGCAGTCCAGATGAGGAACAGATCGACTCATCTGTTGCAGGCCAGGGCAGATAAGAACTTGTCTCCGGGCGACCCAGTAGGCTGGACCCTCGGCCGAACCGGGCCAGGTCTAGGAAGGGACAATGGGCCTGCACCAGTGGCTAGAACAGACCACACCAGCCCAGACCAGAACTGGGTTGGGCTATAGAATGTGGGACCCCTAGGCTGGGTTGGTCGTGATGGTCTGACCGGGTCAGACCATGGCCAATCATAACCAGTCCCTATTAACTAAAACTCAAATATCTCTCAAACCATGTGTCTTATTTATGATCCACTTGCAGCGTTGGAACCCTCACGGTGAGGAAGATTTTTTGGAATACTCTAATGAGGATTTCATGGATGGTGGAATATGAAGAATGGATTGAGGTGCAGTTACTCCAGGAATCAAGCATGTTACATGCGTAAATCCAACAACTAGTTGAGACCCGAAGACTAGTGACCCAGTGTGGATCATCTCCTAGAGACCTTGTGTGGATCAACTCTTAGGAATATTAAGTGGATCATCTCCAATCATCCTTGTGTGGATTAGCTCCTAGTGACCCTGTGTGGATCATCTCCTAGTGATTGTGTGTGGATCAGATCATAGTGACCCTGTGTAGATCAACTACATGTGGCTTCATGTGACCCATCATACCCATAATACTCATCTAGGATGAGTACCTCAAAGGTCCAAGGTGTTCATTGTTATGAATGATAGTCTTGATTTTTGTACATTATATTAAATTTTCTTTTGGTAACTCTCAGTGTAATCACCACAATGGAGTACTAAGTGTACATTGTGTACTCACCTCAATGGTGTACTTTTAGGGGGAGAATTCTGAATTTGTGATAAAAATATCTTACAAAACAATTTTTGAAAAACTTTATGAAATATGGAAGTGATATAAAGTAGAATAAATAATTCATCATGCAATATTCATTAATGTGGAAACCCCAAAAGGGAAAAACCACAAGACCTAGTCTAAAAAGGGGGATCCACTAAAAATCAAGCATTACACAATAGTGATTCCCCCAGAATGGAATGGATCTCAAAAGTAATACTCACAAATAAAATAGTGGATCAATGTAGGAAATCCGATGCAATATAAAGGCAACCTGAAATGTAGAATACATTTTGATAAAGAAACTCAAATTAATCTAACCAGGTAAAGAGGTATACACTGTGTGAATAAATGGTGTAGATGAAAATGGTACTAGGATCGAATCAATGACCACCATAGATAAAAGATGATTAGAGAAGTAGAGTTTTTCCAGTTTTAGATTTGCAAACCACTGGGTAAAATCTCAACTACACTACACCCAAAAAATTGTAACTACTTCACGTCAAAGTTTGTGAGGAGAGACACACACGCACACACAGTATCCCATCACATCGTAAATCCACCACGGATGCCTCATTCACCATTGATGATGACCCACACAAACTACCACAGATGTAGTGGCCCAGTTCATCTTGATCTCAGTGGACTACATCATGGGAATCTCTCATAATATTTGTCACAAGCCGCTTCCCCTTTTGTAGGCTATCACATTCCATATAACTTGTTTAAAATGGAAATATGAAAATATATCTAAAAAAGATATAATGAGATATCTTATATCTCATACTGGAAGATATACATGTAACCTTATCTCTGTGATATGATAAAAGATATATATTATTCCAAAATTATATCTTATCTCAAACTGTATTCTACCTCATGCACCATTGATGTTATTGAATAGATCCAAATTTCGCACATTAAATTGAAAGCACAAACCTTCAACTTTAATACCAATTTTAGGGGGAGAATCCTAAATTTGGGATAAAAATCACTTGATAAAAAATTTGCAAGAAACCTGACAAAATATTGAAGAAATATATAGCAGAATAAATAAATCAACATACAACATTTTTTAACATGGAAAACCCAAAAGATGAAATCCATGGGACCTAGTATATAAAGAGGGATCTGCTAAAAATAAAGAGGTACATGGTAGAGACTCCCCAAAAATTAAAGGGATCTAAAATGTAACACTCAAGAACAGAATAGTGCATCCAAGTTAGAATGAAAATGTAGTCTGATGCCAGCATAAAATAAAGAATGCATCCTGATAAGGAAACACAAATTGATCAAGCTAGGTAAAGAAAGTTTGTTCTATCCAAATAATCGGTGAAGATAAAAAAGGCACTAGGATAGGATCAAAGACCACCATAGATGAAATATGATTAGACAACGAGATTTTAACCAGTTGTAGATCAAAAAACTTCTAGGTAAAATATCAAATACACTACTCCCAAAACATTTAACTACATCATGTTAATGATTATGAGGGGAGACTCACATAAAAACACATAATATACCATCATATTGTAAATCCACCGTATATGCATCATTCTCCATTGATGATGACCCACATGGACTACAACAAATGCGGAGACCCCTTTACTCTTGATCTCAGTGGACTACATCTTATGTAGATCTCATTCTATTATTTACTAGCTGCTTTATCTTTTATAGGCTATCATATGCCACATATCTTGTTTGAAATGGAAATTTGAAAATATATCTCAAGAATTATATCATGTGATCTCCTATATCTCATACTGGAAAATACACATGCAGCCTTATTTGTGTGATATGATAAAAGTTATATCATTTTAAAAAAATATATCTTATCTCAAATATAGAAACACCCAAATGTAGGATGAACTCCAATAGTACTTAGTTTACTTGGTGTAATCTCCTCAGTCATGTAATTATTGTACTTGGTGTACTCTCCTCGGTGGTGTACCGACAATACCTTGTGCATACTATCCTCTGTGATATTCCCTTTGTGTTTTGGTGTCCCTACTGAGTATTCTGTTACTCAACCCTTCATTGGATTTTCCCGTATGCGTCGTGTCTCGTGCAGGCGATTGATGCTCTGATGGAGACCTCGATGGTCTAGGACCAAGTGGTGATCTGTGAGACGGGACGAACATATGCTTCGACGAAGACCTTGGTAGTCCGGGATTAGGTGGTTCTCAGTGATACATGACTATTGAGCATACTTCTATGGAAACATAAAGCTACTTCAACCCTACCCTTTATGTGGAGTCTTCTACAGATGTCTTATAAAGATCTTTTTTACTTTCCTATTTTCAGTTTTTCTATTTTTGGGTTTGTATTCTAGCCCATTCGACTTAAAACTTATACCTTTGATCAGTAGTTGTTTAGTGGCATGCATGTTTTCATTCCCTGCTATTTGAGATGTGGTTGTGTGTGTACGTGCATACATACATGTACTTAGGGAAATTCCTCTCACTCTTGGGATAATGGCTTCGGTGCTAGTCACCAATCTTTAGGCTTTAGGGGGCAGGCTGGGGGTAGTCATGGCCTGATCCCCAGGGGACGGGTCATGACAAAGTGGTTTCAGAAGTGGTTGGTTCTACCAAAAGAAATAAGAGTGTTTAAATTTTGATGGGGAAACAATATAAAGTGTTTCGAGTTTGGCTTTCAGGCCAGGGAGTGCAGTGCTGGTGCGGTGGCCTACATATCCCTAATACATGACCCTGAATTATCTTTTTTGGATTGGTAAATGGAAAAACTAGTTTCATACATCTTGGAATGTTTTCTCATGACCATTATGTTCCAGAGTCAGCTCACCAAGTATAATCTATTTTTTAGTTCCACTAGGCAAGATACCCTGAGGGGGGGGGGCTGAATCTGGGTATAGCAGATTAAAACAACTTCCCATTTGATTTTGTTTCGTCATTGGAGAAAACACTCTTCTATCTATTTCCCATTGTAGAGTATTAATAAATATTAAATCATGCACAGGACATAAAAATTTTACATGGTTCACCCACATTGGGCTATGTAAAAATAGTATACACTAGCAATGTGACGATCTACCAAATCCATTATAAGCGAACTACTGTTTACAAGTTCGGAGTGGACTCACTGTCCCTTCTAGTTTACAACCAATCTCAATATAAAAGATCACTTCTCACTCAACTGAAGTGTGATCACTACATCTTAAGAATATCCACTCACTATTTATTGACATGTAGGTCTCTATATTACCTATAATGAAATATACATCTTTAACTATTGATAGATGCTCTGTTGACGTTCAACTTTCATCCACTGATGAATGAAACTTTACCACAGTATTATTGGAAACCTTAAATATTTCATACAATCTTTACTAACTCTATCACAAAACATTATTTATTTGTGTGCAATATTCGTCTTTTGTCACGATACACCCCTTACACGCAACTAAAATCTTTCACGCAACTCAATTCTTACATGCAACGTTCTTTGCTTGCGCACAACTCAAAATCTTTCACGGAACTCCCTTTGCTTGAAATTCTTACGTGATCAAGAGCTCATATTATCTCTAAGTGTGGAGATATTTCAAATGAGGGGGACCCCTTATTTATAGGTTTAGATGAACCCTATGAGGAAGATTCACCGTGTCATGAAAAATCCTCTTCGAGTGCGCAAAACCTTGTTTAATATCACATTGGGCACTCAAGTTTCTTGCCCACAAACTCGTCTTTCACACAAATTACCAATAATTTTGCACAAAAAATGCCTTTGACATTTTTTAGTGTTATGATTCTGAAATAGGACTTGCGCACAAGATTCTACACCATATTCAATCTTGTGGGAAACTTACTTTGTTAAAAACATGTATCTCTATTTTCTAATTTCAAGGTCCAAAAATTTGGCAAACACTGGAAAATGAAACCACATTAGATATGTTATTTTTTGTACCACCTTAAGATTTTCCATCCCTTTATCATCATTTTTTGTCATCATAGGTTGTCAACAATATCTATGGAACTCTAAAAATCACCATGTAAACCTCCTTTATCAAAAAATTGGACATCACGGTCTTCTCTGTCGATAAACACAACATGGTGGTCTGCTTTGTCAAAAAAACACAATCACCTCAGAAATTATTCAAGGATTCCTTGAGGGATTTTTCACAACAATATACCCCTTTGGGTTTGTTGAAAACTCTTCCCATAAAGATTCTCAGCACTTTGATACCTCACTGAAGTTCCTTCCAACATTAACCATCATTTGCCTCTTACGATGTAGATAATGATCAAGGATTTACTCAACCAATACTATAAGCCCACATGAGGAATTCTCATCCATAGAAATAAGAGTAAATGAAATGTTCATCAATGAATCACATAATTTCTAATAGAAATTGTTGATACCATACCGATACCAATTTTTGATCACTGGAAACCTTGTGAAACCATTCCAATGACACTTTTCTACTTTTATCACGATCCTCTGTAGTCATGATATCTAGTATTTGATCGATCATGTCTAGAATAATTAGATTTAATACTCTCCCCTATGTCATTGCTCCCCCCATATCGGTGCTTTGTCGTTTAGCTTATACCCATGTCTTTGACTAAGGCATTTTATCCCTTCCCTAGCCACAGTTTCTCCCCAGGTAAGAGTCACTATTTCTCCCCCTTTATCAAAGAACCCAAAGGTGACTCCTTTGTGGTATGGAACAGAGTAGAGAACACAAATTAGTACAGTAATCAAAACACATCCTACCTCAAGGAGAGTGGGGGTTCCACATCCACACTTTTTCAAGTGCAGGGAGTCGACTGAACTTCTAGAGCCAGTCGATGCCTCTCAAAAGCTTCGTTAGGTAAGGCCTTTATTAGAATGTCTATAACATGTAGTTCTGTAGGCATAAAATCCAACTTCAGGATTCCCTTCTCACTATTCTCCTTGATAAAATGAACATTTATCTCAATGTTCTTTGTCCTTTCATGATGGAAATTATTTTTTCAATGATTTATAGCACTTGATTTATCGCGCTGGATTCCGATCAGAGACATCACTTCAACGCTCATATCATCATACTTCTACTTCATCCATAATAACTGTGTGGATGCTTGAGTGGCTGCAATATACTCAGCTTCTGTGGTTCTCAATGAAATGAAATATTGATTCTTTATTAGCCACGAAATACACAATATACCAAGATAGAAATAACCTCATGATGTTGATTTCCTATCATCCGCTGAACCTAACCAATTTGCCTCTGTATATCCCAACAAATCTTGCTGATATTTTTCATTATACATGAAACCAAAATCCACAGTTCCTTTGATTTTCCAAATTATCCTTTTCATTTAAAGCATGTGGATTTACTTGGGATTGATTTTGTATTGTGTTTCTTGGCATGTGGCGAAAACAATATCATGTATCTTCTTAATCAGGTATAGTAAACTCCCAATAATGTACCTATATTATGTGATATTAACTTCCTTTCCATTATCATCTTTCAATAATTTCATCCAAGTAGCAACTAGAGTCTTCATTTCCTTGGAATTTCCATTCCAAATATTCATAGAACCTTTATTTCTTATTTTTATTGAGAAAGGAAAGTGCCATTCCTTCCTTGTGATACCTGTAAACCAAGGAAAAATGTTATCTCTCCAATCATTGACATTTCAAACTCACTTTTCATGAATTAGGAAAACCGTCTACACTGAGCTTCATTTGATCTACAAAATATTACGTCATCGACATAAAAGAGCACTATCATCCTTTGATTACTGTCATTTTTGAAATAGAGATTATAATCAACTCCCCCACACTGGAAACCAAGCTTCTTCAAATACTTATCATGCATTTATTACCATATAGTTGGTGATTTTTTAAGCCCATATAATTCCTTTTTTTGTTGAAAAACCTTTCTCTCATCCTCATGAATGAGAAAACCATATGGATGCTCAATATACACTTCTTCCTCTAGAACCACATTCAAGAATGAAGATTTTATGTTCATCTGGAAAACCTTAATCTTATGTTTCACCACAATGGCCAAGAATAATCTGATTGTTTCCCCCTTGAAACAGGTGTGAATGTCTCATCGACATAAATAACTTCTATCTAGGAGTATCCTTTGCACACTAGTCATGCTTTGTTTTGAATCACAGTGTCATATTCATTCATATTGTTGCGATAGACCTATTTAGTCCTGATGATATTATTATCTACTAGCCTCGGAATAATCTCCCACATATAATTTTTCTCAATCTGATCTAACTCTTCATTCAAATCCTGAAGCTAGTTTTCATCTCCAGCTACATCAGGAAACCATTTTGGCTCTACCTGATATAGGAAAGATGTTTTCTATAGATATTTCATTCTTATTTTTAGAACTGGAGCTGATTAATCACCATTGATATTTTTTATTTCAATTTTATCATGAATTCTTGGCTTCTATGCCGATACAGATTTTACTTCCTCTTGCTCGTCATCAGTATCTTTTTATGAATCAGTATCAGCCACTTTAGCTCCCCCTGCATTTCTTTTCTCTTCACCGCTTTCATAAAGAAATTGTTCACTTTGTTATTGAACATGTTCATCAATTTCCACAATAGTGACATCATTTCTCTCAATTAATTTTCAAAACCATTTATAAAGAATTTTGATGTTTTTATTATTCCAGAGTAGCCAAGGAATATAACCTCATCTCCACATTACTCAAATTTACTATGTTTTTTCTTTTTTGATAATGAAACACTTAATTCTAAAGATTTGAAAGTATTTCACTGTTGGATTCTTTCCATACCACATCTCATACGAAGTCTTTCCTTCCATAGGACATAATAGAGCCCTGTTAGAAATGGAGATCGATGTCAATATAGCTTCCTTCCAAAATTTCTCTAGTAGGTATTTTTCAATAAGAATCATCCTAGACATGTTGTTGATGATATGATTTATCCTTTCAACCACTCCATTCTGTTTGGGAGTTCTCACTGAGAAAACTTTATGCCTTATCCCATATTTCTCGAGATAACATTCCACCTGAATGTTTGTGAATTCTGTACTATTTTTAGTAAGAAACATTATAATTTTATGTCCAAGCATCCTCTTGCACTTCCTTCGGTAATTTTTTAATCTACTAAACACATCAGACTTAAGAGAAACAAAAAAATACCCCCGGTATTCTACTATAGTCATTAATTATAAGAACATAGTACCTCGTTACATCAATTTCTCTTGTTATGATAGGTCCACAAACATCAGCAAGCACCAATTAGAGCACTCTTGTTGACTTCATTTATTTTGCCTTATACGTCTTCCTGATTAGCTTTCCTTGTAGGAATGCATCACATGTATGATTACGATCTAATGATTGCTGAGGGGGGTCTCTAGATGCATCACAAATTTCAAAATCTTCCAGGGATGGCTAGAATAAATGAAAAACTTGTTTATGTGAGAACTTGTTTTCTTCCTCTCTGAATAAAAAACACATATCTTATTCTCCACATACCAAGTTGAGATTATCCTCTATCCTTTTTCCTTGTAGGATCACTATACCAACACTTTACATGACAAAACACATCGTCTTGGTAAACCTTATAGAATTCCCTAAGTCACACAGTTGAAAGATGCATAGAAAATTGTGATTTAGACCTTCTACAACCAAAAAATAAACATGTATTATTTATTTTCACCCAATACTGGCCTTTCTTTATCAAATTATATTCAAGCCTCCATCATTTCCAAACATGACAAATCCTTCTTTGTTATATTTTATTCCGGTAACCGGTTCCTTATTGCCTGTAATGTGAGACGTACAACCACTATCAAGGGTCCACACACCAGAATGGTCAGATGATTTATGAAAATTTTTGTCAACCATTAACTTCTCTACCATCTTCTTCATGGTCTTTATTTTTTTCTTCACACTAGGAATATATTGAGACTTTTGATCTTTCTCAGAGTATGATGGACCGGCTTCATCTTGCAATGCTTCAAAGATATTTTGTATTTTCAACTCACCTATTGGTTCACTGATTTGCTGCTTGATAATATTTTTATTCTGTTATGGCACACTCCACTGTATGGTCAATGAATAGTATCTTGCCATGTGCCCAAATCCTCCGCACTAAAAATAGTGTATTTCAAAATATGTACTAGAGAACCATTCTATGTTGGGATTCCCCCTCTGTTCTAGTTCCCTTTAGTATCTTATGGCTATAGAACATACATTTTGTGAGTTCCCCATCATTCCACAGCAATAAAACGTGATGAAAGGCACATTCCTGTGTGTCACTTGTATACTTCGAGTAGTTTTTTTGTCTCAATCAATTTTATGGTACTTCTTTGTACACACAACAATTTACATTAATGGAGCAGGTGCTTGCGGTCTGAATTCAAACCCGGCTTCTTTTTTGTTTCTGATCAATCCCCAAATCATCCTTAACAGCTGAACTCGATTGATTCTTCTTTCCTACAAAGCTACTAGGCTCATCATTCATCTTTTCAGCTATCATAATGCTCTTTTTCCCTGATAATGTGCTAAGAATCAAAATAATTTCTTGGTCCATAACTTTTTTTCACAGACTGACAACTTCTCCTTCATGTTCATCAATACGGTTAATCTTATCTTCCATTGTGTTATTCAAGCCATTGATATTTATTTTCAATTATTCAATATTGATTTTATACTCACTAACCAATTCTCAGTCCTCTGGGGTTGATGACTTGAGTTTTTCAATTTCATTCATCATGTCAGAATTCTCTTCTTCTTATTTCTATATATAGAGTTTGACGTTAAGAAATAATTTATTGGCTTTATTTGTTTTATCTCTCCAAACATCTATCTATTCAAGAGCATCCTCTAACTCAGCTTTCATATCAATTCTTCCTTCAACCTATTATTCTTCATCAATGTCGGTTTCTTCCTTTTTCTTAGTACTACCGACAACTTCCACCATAGCATTTTCTCCACAATCTTTGTAGTTCTCTATCACTTAAACCTCCTCAACCTCATACTCATCTGAATTGTCACATTATTGTGAAAATAGATACTTCTTCATAAAGAAATTTCTCTTGAACGACTTCTTTCCTTTCCTATAGGATGGAGACTTCTTCTTTAGAATTTTGACTTCATAGACATCATCATCTTCATAGAAATTTTTAGGGCAACTCTCTATAATATGAACAACCTTTCTGCATTGAAAAAAAGCTAGTAGAAGTTTCCCCTTGAACTTTTCTTTTCCTATTTTCAAATTTGAAGAATGAAATGACATATCCTCATCCATCTCTTCAACTTCATATGAATCTTCAATGGTGATCTTTTTCATGGACTTGAATACCACCTCCATAGATTTCCCATTTTTTATTGCCTCATTATCATCATTCCTCATTTCATATGAAACCAAGGTACTATTAAATTTTCCATTGTTAGCTCTTTCAGATCATTATCTTCCGGTACTAAAACTTTTGGATTGAACTGAGGTGAAAGTTTCCTTAATATGCGCTTTACAATATTAATATCTTCAATGACTTATCTGAGTCCCCATATATCTTCCACACCAATATTTACCCTATCAAAGAATGCATCAACAAACACATTCAGGATCATTTTCAAATCATCATTCTTGTTCCACATAACTTGCAGCTTTGCCTCTCTGACCATTGTATCTCCTTCATATATATTCAATATATTTTCCCACATGGCTTGTGATGTTTTTCATGACATGACATTCATATAGATAACATTGGATAGGGATCCCCCTAAAGCATTAATTCCCTTTGAATAAGCATCCAATTCTTTATGCTCAGATTTCGATAATGAACCACAATTAATATCGTTGGTTATACCATGCATTGTTGTAGTAAACACATCCATTCCCAAAGACCAGATATAGTATTGTATCTAATTATTCCATAGCTCAAAGTTGTTCCCATCGAAGATCAGAATCCCTTTATGATTAGGGACCTCCATATAAGAGAGAAACAATGATATCAACCTTTTTCTCTAATACCAATTGTTAGGTCCTCAAATAAAGTTACCCTGGGGGGGGGGGGTGAATCAGGGTATTTTAGATAAAAAAAATTCCCCTTTGAAATTGTTTTGTTGTTGGAAAAAACTCTCTTCACTCTCATTCCTGGTGTAGAGTTTGATAAAAAAAATTAA
The DNA here is from genome assembly GCA_963277665.1 of Viscum album. Taxonomy (NCBI): domain Eukaryota; kingdom Viridiplantae; phylum Streptophyta; class Magnoliopsida; order Santalales; family Viscaceae; genus Viscum; species Viscum album. Next base: position 984,313,991 of record OY728126.1, read on the forward strand.
ATCATGAACATGAAACAATAATTTTACTTGGTTCACCCACACTGGGATACATCCAAGGAGCATACACCGACGATGTGCTGATGTACCGAATCCACTATAAGTGCACTATTGTTTACATGTTCAGAGTAGACTCACCATCCCTCTTGGTTTACAACCAATCTCAATATGAAATCTCATTACTCTCTCAACTGAAGTGTTCTCAATGCTTCTTTAGAAGATCCACTCATAGTTTATAGACCTGTAGGTATCTTCATTACCTCTATTGAAATATGCATCTTTAACTATTGATAGATCCTCTGTTGACATTCCACTTTCAACCACTGATGAATGAAACTTTACTGCATTACTAATGGTCAACCTCAAATCTTTCTCACAACCCTTACTGCGTCTTGTGCACAACTTTATTTTCTTGCATGCAAGATTCCACTTTGGGCACAAAACACCCCTTGTGTGAAACCGTAATCTTTCGTGTAACTCAATTATTACATGCAACTTTCTTAGCTTGTACACAAATAAAAATATTTTTCACAACTACCTTTTCTTGAAATTATTATGAAATAAAGAGCTCAAGTTTCCTCTAAGTGTAGAGATATTTCAAATTAGGGGGGTAACCTTGTATTTATAGGATTCACTGAGCACTACATGGAAGATTCACCGTGTCGCGCATGATCCTATTTGAGCATGCAAAGCCTCGTTTGATGTCGCATTGGGCACACAAGTTTCCTTCGTGCAATCTCATCTTTCACACACATTGAAAAAACATTCACTCGCATCATTCCTTCTACATTTTCAGTGTTATGATCTCGAAACATGCCTTCCACACAAGTTTCCACAACTTCTTCAAGGTTGTACACAACTTCCATTGCCCAAATCATGTATTCTTTATAGAGGATGTTCCAAGACTTCCCCCCTAGGTAGGTAGATCTATTCTTTGATATATACCCCAGGACAGGATCTATATACACACCTTATATCAGATGAATCTAGAAGAGCTTTGAGATCTGAGGGTACAGTTAGAGGACTTGTAGAGGAAGTGGTTTGTAAGGCCCATCGTTTCACCCTGACCAGCCCTAGTGTTGTTCTCCATGAAGGAATACATAATATTGAGGCTATGAATGGACTTCCAACACCTGAACCTGATGACCCTGAAGAACAATTATCCTCTACCAAGGATTAATGACCTCTTCGATCAGCTGAACAGAGCGAGATGGTTCTCAAAGATAGACCTCATATCCGGATATCACCAATTTTGCATACCAGATGAGGATGTACCAAAGAAAAACTTTAGATGTCGGTATATCCACTATGAGTTCTTGGTAATTCCATTTGGCATGACCAATTCTCTAGTAGTGTTCATGAGAATCATGAACAAAATCTTCCAGCCTTACCTCAATCGTTTCTTGGTGGTATTCATTGATGAAATATTGGTGTACTTGACATCAGAAGTGGGGCATGGAACACACCAGCAGAGAGTCTTAGATACAATCTGAGAGCACCAACTTTATGAGAAGTTCTTAAAGTTCCAGTTATGGATTCAAGAGGTTCACTTACTAGGACATGTAATCTTAGAGGATGGAGTTGTAGTGGATCTGACGAAGATAGAGGGACTGATTTCTTGGGAGCCACCCAGGAGCATGACTGAGGTGCAAAGTTTCTTGGGGTTTGTTTGAAACTATTGGAGGTTCATGCCAAACTTTTCCATATTAGAGAAACCATTATCAGCTTTGGAAATGAAGGGAAAATCATTCATGTTTATAGAGAAGTTCCAACAGAGCTTCCTAGAGCTAAGGGAGAGACTGACGAGTGCCCCTCAATATTAAGACTACCAGAGGAGGGAATTGGGTATGTAGTTTTCTGTGACACATCAGAGACTAGACTAGGTTGTGTCCTTATTTAGGATTGAGAATTTATTGCATATGGTTTACATCAGCTGAGGTAGTAAGATAAGAACATTTCATCCCATGACGTGAAGTTAAAAGTAGTGGTTGACACTACATGATGGGTGAACAATTTACCATCCACTCCGACCGCAAGAGTCGTATATATATCTTCTTCTAGAAGAACCTAAATTTGAGACATCAATGAGGTATGGAGTTCCTACATTACTATGAATTCGAGATAGTCTATAATCCATGGAAGGGGAATGTGGTGGAAGTTGTGTTCAACAAGAGATACAATATGAATTTGTTGAGTGAGGTGATGGTGCATCTTCCCGTGATGTTGATATCCTTAGTGGATGATGATGGAGAATATTATATTCAGTCAATGAATTTATTCCCCCACTCTTATAAAGTGTTAGGTAGGAACAACTTTTGGATGTTGACTACGATGCCTAAAGTGATATGTTATCCTCAGGATAGGCTCCTGATTGATTTTCAATGGTTGGGGAGAACGTCAACCTTTTTAGAGGGCACATGATAGTACCATTGGCATTGCGAGAGGATATTTTTAGGTAGTTCCATACCTCCCCCTTAGTGGAATATAATGGAGTGGTGAATATGTACCAGTGTCTCAAATAGTTGTACTTGTGGCCAGGGATGAGGAAAATAGTGGAAGAGTTAGTTTCATGATGCCTCACTTTTAAGCAAGTGAAGGCTGAGCTTCAGGTTACAGTAGGCTTGGCACAACCACTTGAGGTATCATAGTGGAAGTGGGATGGTATCTCAATGGAAATTTAGAGGAGATTACCATGAAATTCCAAGAGCCATGATTATATCTGGGTGATCATTAACTGGCTCACCAAGTCAGATCACTTCATAAATACCGATGAAAAGAGTTTAGTAGAGGGTTGGGATGCCTCTAGTGATAAAGATTGGACGACAGTGTGTATTTTTTTAAAGTTTCTGGTATATATCAAGGATAAATAGGGTAGTAACATTAGTGGATGTTTGATTTCTTTGGAGCATGTTCATTGGTATCATAGAAATCTCAAGGAGAGCACATGGGAGTGGGAGCCTCAAATTCGTGCCCATAACCCCTTTTGTTTGATTATCCCTTATTTGGGCTTATGGGGACATAATTCCCTAAAGGGGGAGTAGTGTAATACATTAAAATTACATGATTTTTTTAAAAGAAATACGATTATTTAAAGAATGGGTGATGAGACGACATATGATTCTGATGCTCGGAGTGCCCAGAATGATTCATCAAATAATTCTATGTTTTAAATAACACACGTGATCGGTTTTCCTGAAAAAAGTGGAATAAATCTAAAATGGGTGCTAAGATCACAAATCTAAGGACATATTTGCATTCAGAATGGATGTTTTACCCTAAGAGTGACTTATGTTTAGTCGGTGTGGACCTCCATTGAGAAAACCCAAAAATGGCATAACCGTAAAAAAATTATTAAATAAAATTATTTTATTTTTAAAATACTTATAACTAATGGAAAATGACTCAGATTGGATCTCTAAGACCATCGTTGAACACTTGAGGGTATGATTTCTTTACAAATATCCTAACATTAACCAGTGTGGGCCAACAATAGAATTTATTTTTTGGCCATAAATAAAATAAATAACAATTATTTTATCTTCAAATATTTATAAATCCTAAATTGTAACAAATATTAGAAGTCTGAGAGTACCGTTGTGCTCGTGAGGGATTTTTTCCCTTAGGCGGAGCTTAACTTCAACTAGAATGGTATGAGGGTTGAAGATAGTTTTTGGAACATTTTTAAGAGAATTGAAATGGTGCACATGCTAGGTTTTAGAAACTTTTAAACATGTTCTTGGATTAAAAACATGAGGGAACCTTTCCATCAAAAACACCGAAACTTCCTATGAATAGACCTAACCTCGACTGGTGATAGTAGAGTAAAAATGTTAATTTTTATACTTTTTGGAAAATAAATAAAACAAATTAAAATGTTTTTTTTATTTTCATTTCCTCACAGTGGAGAGGTGGCACGCCAGCACTATTGTGCGGTAATGAGAAGGAGATGAACCTCTTTAATGAGACTCTTTAACTAAAGAAAAATAGATAAACTATTTCATTATTGATACAACATAACAATGTGATGACATAGTGTAATAGAAATGCCACGACATGTTTCTTTGTTAATTAGATAACAGGGAGGAGAAACAGATGGTGGAATTTCTCTAATGGACGAAAAATGTTTTTCTTTCCAACGAATGATATTGGAAAATCACTAGTGACAATAGAAAACTTCAAAGAACCAGACCGAATCACGATGAACGCCAACATCTTGGATGAATAGAACATGGATTCCCACATATGGATCTCTCCAGATACGAACTCACAAGTAGGGGTTTTGTTGTTTTTATTTTCTTCTTCCCATTCTTCATTTTAAAATGAATAATGCGGATGAACCCACATAAAAGATAATATGAGGATTTATCATTCTTGTAGGTGGGTTATTTTTTATTCTCATTCATGTATCAAGACAGATTAATTGTATGATAGAACCCCAATCCTAACCCTACCCATGTTTAAACACTAATATAGAGGGCGCAGGCCGACATGAAAATGGCCTAAGACCCTTTACCTAATGCATTATTCATGGTAAAATATCCAAGTTGACGACAAGGAAATTTTAAGGACCTCGTAGAGAAGGAGACACCCCATGGAGACTGGAGGCATATGTGATGCAAAGAACAGACCACCAGAGTAGACCCGATGGTCCGCCGAAGAACCCACCGACTTGTCGGCGCCAGCAGTGGGCTGGAAACTACAGGTTGAATCCCAGGGCGGCTACCATGGGCGGATGGGGGCATGCCACAACAGATCACCGGGGGGAAGTAGTCACGTCCAGCTTGGGCCATGATGAGGCAGCATGTGTCACTGATAATAGGCGGCAGTTTCCAATGGCGGATGCGGCCACCCAGCCGTGTCAACAAAGCAGCCTACACAGGCACATTGTCCAACAAATGCATGTAGAACCCAAATTTTGGACAGCTTTGCTGATTGCGGAGTGCTGAAAGATAAATGACCACATGTATGGAAAAAGGAGAACCAACCCACACTCATGAGTTGGGCAGAGGAGAACAGTATGGTTGGCTGGTCCAACAAGGGCATGCAAACTGGGCTGTGACATAGCTCGGTTGGTTTAAGCTGACCTGTTATCATGGGTCGGGCTGACAACATAATACCGGGCCACTTAGCGGCCAAGGCATGAAATAGACTAGCCCACCGATTGCAGGTTGGCCTAGATAAGACCGAGTCCCCAGGTGACCCAGAGGGCTGGACTCCAGCCGAATAGGGTCGGGTCCAGCAAGGACCAATGAGCCTGGCCCAGTGGACAGACTGGACTGGGTTGGAAAAGACCTGACCAGGGTTAGGCCGGGTCAGTCAAACGAGGTTAGGGCATGTGGGTTCCCTCGGTCGGGTATGTTAGGACGATCCTACAAGGTCGGACCGAGCCTAGATGCATCTGACCCCTGTTTACTAAAACACCAATATCTCTCAAACTGAGTGTCCTATTGACGAGCCATTTTTAGAGATGGAACCATCACAGTTAGGCGGAAATTTTAGAACACTTTAAGGAGGTATTTAGAGATGTTTAAATACAAAAAATGTCTTGGGTTTCCGTTTCTCCTTGAATCAAGCATATTATGTGTGGGAATCTTGTTGCCAGTTGAGTCCCGAATACTAGCAACCCTATGTTGATCAGATCATAGTGAACCTCTGTGGATCAAATCTTAGAGACCCTATTTGGATAATCTTTTAGTGACCATGTGTGGATGAGATCCTAGGGACCCTGTTGGGATCAGCACTTAGCAAACATGTGTGGATCAGTTCCTAATGACCCTCTGTCGATCATCTCCTAATGACACTATGTGGATCATCTCTGAGAGACCCTGGGTGGATTAGCTACAAGTGAGTCTATGTGACCCAACAGACCCACGATACTTATCTAGGATGTGTACTCACCTCAGTGGTGTAATTACTGTACTTTGTCTACTCACCACAGTGTTTTACATAGTGTGCTAGGAGTACTCTCCTAAGAGGTGTACTTAGTGTACGTGGTGTACTCTCCTTAGTGGTGTACTGATAGAACCTTGTGGATACTCTCATTTGTGACCTTTACCTTTTGTTTTTGGGTCCTTAATGAGTATTTTTTTACTCATACCTACATTGGATTCTCCAGCATGTCTTGTGTCTCATGTAGGTGATCGACACTCTGGAGAAGACCTTGGTGTTCTAGGACTAGGTGGTTCTCAGTGAGACAGGATGGACATACACTTCGATGGAGACCTTGTTGGTTTGGGACCGGGTGGTGCTCAGTGAGACGGGATGTACATGCGTACTTCTATAACTATAGGCATCTACTCCATACCTACACTTCAAGTGGGGTGTTCTGCAGATGTCTTATAGAGATCTTCTTTACTTTCTTGTTTTTATTTTGTCTTTTTTTGGGTTTGTATTCTGGTCTATTTGACTTACTACTTGTACCTTTGCTTGGTGGTTGTTTAGTGGAATTTAGGTTTTCCTTTCAAGCTGTTTGGGACGTGGTTGTGTGTGTGTGCCTGTGTAAAAGTACTGAGGAAAATTCCTCCAAATCATGGGATAATGCCTTCGGTTCTAGTCCTCATCCCCTATCCTTTGGGAGACAGGATCGGGTTAGTCACAACATGGTCCCCAGGGTATGGGCCACGAAATCCCTCATCATACCATACATTACCAATACCAAGTATCATCATTCTTGCTACATAACCATGTTAGTAATTATATAATATACCATTAAATTAATTCATTACATCCAATATGATTATAAAAACATTGAGATATCAAAAACTATGATATGTATGAAGAGAAAGTGGTTATGAGGGGGAGTAAATAATCAATTCTTTAGCCAACATGAATGTTTAGGGAAAAAATATTGAACATAAAACATTTGGACCTAGGTAAGGTAATCTAACTCAGGTTGGGTGGATAAAATAAAACATGAAAATAAAACATATAGTATTCAAACAAAAACATTAAAGAAAAAATCAAATAAAAAAAATACAATTAAACATATATGTAACCATATCATTGCTATCATTCTCTAATCATCATTGTATTCTCCATAACACTACTAACCAACCATTGAAAAAAACCAAAAAAATATTAATAATTTTTCATTTAACCAAATAATTTATCAATTTACCAACATAAAATATTACAAACCACATTACATTCAATATTAACTAGATTTCAATATTCCAATACAATAATTAATTAATTATAATACTACACTATACCTCAACCATTAAACATCTATTTCAATTATTAATTACTTATTAATACACACAAATTAATAAATTCTGGCACAAACCTACTATAATATATGTTATCACCACTCATATTTCATACCACTAATAATTTATTACACACCCCACCAATAACCAACTAACAACTATACAAACTATCCCATAACCCTAAAGAATAACCCCCAAGAAAGTCAAAAAACCAATTCCTTCCAATATAATTTGTTATTCTATCATTCCCACATTAGAAACCATATATACCCTATCCTATCATGTAAAAATAGCCTTAGTTCCTACTTCACAACCGATAATAATATTCCCAATTATACACAATAATACTTCACCAAAAATAAAATACCAAAGAAAGTATACTGAACCATCCTCTATAAAAAATATAAAAAATAGCATCAAAATAGAATAAGAAACACTATTTTAATAATTAATTTTATATAAATAACATAGTTTATTATAAACATTGTTAGCAAATGTATAGATTAAATCAAAAAAATTTCATTTGAATAATTAAATGAATAAAATTTTATGAAAGGTTATTAAAATAAATTAATTATAGAAGAAACAATCAAATCACAAAAGCATGAACAAAATACCATCATCAACATAATAGAATCCTTTTAACAAAATTATATGTTAATGTCATATAAAAACATTTAAATAACCAAATCTGCTTCATTTTTATTTATAAAATTAAGTAATTTTTTATATTTAATTATAATTATCTACCAAAATAGATACAATTTTAATGTAATTACATCATTCAGAATGATATAATGGATATGTCTTGAATCCCCCACCTCAACATGAAGCATTAAACAAAAACTCATTTGACAAGGCATGAAAGATGATCAGAAAAACATGGTCACAAAAGGAAATCCATGAAAAAATATATCAAAATGATCTCCATATAATCCATAACACAACTCCCATAAAACCAAGGCTAAACTTCTATGTATCTATCTATGAAAATGAAAAGAGAATTGATGAATAAGAAAATAAGAAAAATTAACATTGGATCACTAGAAATTTATCCATTAAAGACAATGGATAAATCAAATTTAAGGGAACTAAAAGGCATATAAGGAATTTTATATAATCACCAAAGGATTGAGGATAATCAATTAATAAGAAATAACATAGATTGGATCAAAAATTTATAATATTTTTTGACATTTATGTTATTGTATTCTAACAAAAAAAATTCAGGCCATGATGGGGTTCAATCCAACTATCTCCAATAATACTATCAGAATCAAATATATCCTCATATTTATAAATTATTCCACATACTAAACAAATATAATTAGTAAATGGTCAAACCATGATAAGAAAATAATTGAATTATGATTCCCAAATATGACAAACCCCATAACTAAATAACTAGTTATTGTGCCATGACAATGATGGCCATTTGGGGATATAAACTCATGGAATAATTAAAGAAACAAATTATTATCCTTCACACCACGACTAGAATATGGAAAGTACATTACATATTATTTTTCAATCCATATATATTACTTCATTAGGAAATGTATGGGTTTACAATATGTTGTAATTCCATTTAAAGACCTTTATGATATGACATATCATACCATTCAATGTCCATATATCCAACCCCAAAATTTGAGAGTCTCCTAACACCCAAGGAATTAACCTCGATGAGAGGATACTTACTCAAACCATACAAAACAAATTTATGTGACACAACACTTCATGATATCACCCACCAAATAGAAAAAAATTCTTTCTTCAGTATCCATACACAATCATAAAAAATTAATTTCGTGGAGGTTTTGAAAACCACCATTAATTAATTTATCATAATTTTTATTGAGATTTTTTTTAAAAACATGCATAGATATGTTTGTATTTTTTATTTATTTTCACCAGAATATATTTTTAAAAACGTCATAAATTACTGGTGGTTTTTAAAAAAATTCCCCTAAAAATTAAATTAGAATTAAAAAAATATACTTAAGCATTGGGTGAAAATAATGTTTGATCTTAGGGTCTGTTTCAAGTCCACTACCAATCAAATAAAATCATATAAAATGTGTTTCAATAAAATTAGATAATTATTTCCTAATTATTAATAGAATTAAATTTATTATAGATCTAAATAAATATTAAAAGATAACCTCAACCTCAAGTGGCCTTAAATTTTGATCTGGGTCTATGTTTGAGGTCTACCATATATCAAATAAATTCTATGGAGATATCTAAATCATGTTGATAGGGGGACCCCAATTAGTAATTTTTTTGTTGTCAAAAAGGTTTTAAAGGCCATTAAAATTGAGTTTTCTATTTGGATACCATAATTTTTTAACATTCATCATGATTTAATCTTCATTTAGAAGTGTCAACATATGATTTTTTCCATGCCAATATTTATATAAAAATAAAATGTAATTGAATATATTCTTATAAATTTATATTTGGTTATGAATATTAGTCTATATTTATTTATTTTTATATATATTAATGTATACTTATATATATATGATCTTGGTTTATATATTTATATTTATCTGTTAGTTGGTGTATGTGTATGTGTGTCTTTGTGCTTGCACTTATATACATTTATAAAAATTTAATTCAATTTTTATATTTGTATATGACATATATAATAGTATTTAAATTAATTTATATATAATTTTATATGTATATATATATATATTAACCATTGTTAATTTACTATAAATTTATTAATAATAATTATTTATTTATAATATATTTATTTTTAACTTATATTATTATTTTTAATTTATTAGTTAATTAGTAAATTAATTAATTATTATTTAGTATATATTATTATATATTATTACATATAATATATTTTTATTTTTTCTTTATTATTTATTATTTAATACATATTATTAAGTATTAAGTATTAATTATTAATTATTATTGATCAGTTATTTTTCCATATTTATTTAGATAATAATAATTATTTATTTAATGTTTTATTGATAAATATTTATTTATTTATTTATTCATTTTTATCATTAAATTTTTTTATTTAATGCTAAATATTTACGTTTTATTAATTATTAATTATTAATTACTCATTATTAATTATTCATTATTAATTATTATTCATTAAGGATTCATTTATTACATGTTTCTTATTATTTATTAGTTATTTAATTTATATTTATTTTTTAGGTGTTATTTATAAATCATTAATTATTAATTAGTGTGTATTGTTTTTTATTTTTTAATATACTATATTGTTTTCATTTGTGTATACATAGTTTTATATTTTATGTGTATATAAAGGTATAAATATTTCCATAAATAGACCACATGAAGAGATTTCTTGAGTGGTAATGTATTTAGGGAATAAAGTAGAGGTAAAGAGTACAAATCTCTCCCAATGTATATATATGATTAATTTATTCATGAAAAATGCATGCATAGTAAGAAAAATAAAAAATAATAAAAAATAAATAAAAAATAATAAAAAATAAATAATAAAAAATAAGAAAAATAAAATAAAAAATAAAAAATAATAACTAATTAAAAATAAATAAACAACGAAATGAAAATAATTTTATTCAAAATACCATGGAAAAGGACAAATAACAACCAGAGAGCATAAAATCTAAATAAAATTTTACTGTTGACTGTGAATCATTTTTATCCACTAAAAATATAAATACTATAGTGCTTAACCTGATGGAGAAGAAAAAATATAATGGGGGGTGAGGATGAATCATAATATAAATGTTAGAAAATCATGTAATGGAAAAGGGGATGTCATCCAAAAATACATTGAAGAGGATGTGGTCATCCCAAATTGGATGATCCTAAGGAGAAAAAAATCCAAAAGATATTTATTCTGATGATTCTAACATCGAAAGTCGACTCGTTCAAGGAAAAAAGCTTAAGAGAGCATTATTCTAGGGGTAGTAGACACAGACATGGAAAATAAATTGATTAAAACACTTTATTAGAAGAATGAATAAATGACTGGGATAAAACTAGAATCAAATATTGTAATGTGACTGTTTTTGATGAGGGAATTGATGGCTTATCTAATCCCATCCCTATATTCTTTGTTATTTGGTTCTTTTTTTTCAATAAAAGTGTCATTTTCCATAAAAAACCAAACAAAAAAAATTAATTAATTTATAAATAAATAAATAATAAATAAGAATAATAAATAAATAAATAAATAATATCAATGTCTTAAGAAATAAATACGGAAGAAAAATAAAAAAATTTATATGACCCTACTAATACTTTCTCAGTGTATTTCTAAACCACATTAAAATCATTTGACAACACCTTATGAAAAGTGTAGTAAAAATTTTCAAAATTAAACTTTTTGAAAATGTTTCAAAAAACCCCTACAAAATGATTTCTTTGAGGTTTAAAATGCCATTACTTACTATTTTTCATGTAGCAACACCTTTACATAGTGAATCCAAAAGACATGTAATGAAATAACTCTAATATCTAGGATCTCACCTCTAACTCTACATATCGTCCCACAATTTTTTCCAACACCTTAAACATCTAAAAGAAACTATTTAATGGGCTAGAAAGGGTCATGTCATTTTAATATAAGTAATTGTTTTAAATATAGTTCGGTAATATTTTGTAATTTTAGTTTTCTATTTTAGTTCTATTTTGGTTGGATTAATTATTCATAAATAAGAAAAACAAATAAAATAAATTATATTGACCATTATTAAAATTGAAATAATATATTATTTTTCTTGGATTGTAGTTCAAAAAATATAAAATATTATTATTATTTATTATTGTGGGATTTGATGGATTAATGCAATATCTAGGCAATGTGATGCCATCAATCAACATTGAAAAGTTTTAATCATTTATTATCTGATTTTATCCATTTAAAAATTCTAGTTTAATGATTTCATTGTATAATAAAAAATAAAATAAGGGTTTCCTTATTTTTCTATCTATATTTCACAATATATTAAAGAATTATTTAAATATACCATTTTTAGTTTTTTTATAATAAATAATATTATATTCTTCTAATTTATTTTATGTTTCTTCATTGATGTTCCCTCATGACGTGAGTTAGAAAAGGTGTACAATGGGGATCCCTCATTAAGTGAGCTTATAAAGGATGATATTGATAATGCATCAATTATTCATGGTTAATATAATAATTTAATACACCGAGTGTTAGAATGATTGGGAAAACATTACTCTATATGGGAATGTGATGTTCCGATAAGATTCTTATTTGTAGAATGTTCTGACTTATTTCATGGGTTATTTACTGATGATGTGTGTTTTTTTTATGTCTTATTTTTTATGAAAAATAACATGAATTTTTTATATTCTAATTAGATATGTGAAAAAAGAATAAGAATAATGTTTTTATGAGATTGAAAAATCGAATATAATAAATTTTTGATTAACAAAAATGAAAATTTTAGGGAAATTGTTTCACACATGTGAAGAAATAACACATCAATAATTTATAGTCTCAAATAAGATAATTCATGAGGTTTTTTTATTTTATATATAAGTCTATTAGGACACTAATAATAATTAAATATTAAAAAATAATACATTTCATTGTTTCAATAGGTAAGTTTAAAATTGTTTGAAAATTTTTGATGATGAAGAAGATGAGATGGATTAATAATAATGAATTAAAAATAAAATTTTTACCCAAAAGTTCACATGTTATGAATTCATATATAAAACACCCCCGTAATGAGAAATCCAAAAAATGGTCATTATCTAGTAAAATACTATTTTAATTTTTCATGTTTCAATTATTTAATACTATATCCTAAAACAATTTTTACAGTTTTCTTAAGGTTTTGAAGTATAAAATTAATTACACAACGATGTTTTTCTTCATAATTATATATATATATATATATATGAAGGCTTTATTTAAGGATTATATGAAATTGTTTATGAGAATTTATCACTGACACAAACATTTGAGTTTAAACAATGATTTATCCATAAAATATAATATTACATCATGATTTATGAAACTCTATAAATATTAGTGATTCACATAGAGAATCATGATGAATATTCCAGAAAACTAACATAAAACTATATATATTATCCCAAATAGAAAATGCATTGGTTTAGGAAATTTATAATGGAAGAATATTATTTATTGATATTAGAAACCTTTCAAAGGTGGAATAATACCATTCTAGTATTCTCATGCTCAATTTTTATCTTATTCGCTTATATTTCATTTTCAATACTTTTATAAATTTAAGAATATTGTCTTATGATAGATAATTATTCTTCATTAATAAGAAAATAATAATCATTAATGATGAGAAAAAACTAGAAATAAACTAGGAAAAATCCAGTTTAATTATATTAGTGAATATTATAATCCATTGTATTTATATGTTTTTATATATCTCAATTGAAGATAGGGCGGCTCAAGAGTTTCTCCCTCCACGGAAATGGATTCCAGGGTTTTGTTGCGATGGCCTCGGATGATCGTTTCAATTTTACTGATGTATTTGTTGGACCTCTGAAGAAACCGGATGGAGGTTTTAGTTCGAGTCCATCTCATGCACCTGCGGGCTCTGATTCAGGTAGGGATTCTCGACCGAACGATCTACAGGTAAGGGATTCTGACCGTTTTTTCCCTGATGCTCAAAGTGACGAATCTAATACTACTAATCGCATCTCAAGAAATGGTGTGCTTGTGGTTGTTGAAGTGAACCCCCATTTTTTTCAAGAATGAATTGATGCTTTCAAATATTCCATCATTGCCCGACTACGCTCGATGAACTCTACCTGGAAGGTTGAAGACCTTCAGAAGCTTATTTAATAGTTTTGGGGTTTTATTAATTGGTAGATGGTTTCCATCGGTATGAACTTATATCATTTTACCTTTGGTTCCAATGATTTGAAGATGCAGACCTGGAGTCATGGGTTTGTGAATCTAAAGCCTGGGATTCTCAGATTTCAAAACTGGGACCCCTGGTTCGATCCCTTTAAGGCTAAGAATACCATAGCTCAATCCTGGATCCGGATTGAAGGATTGAGCTGGGTATTTTGGAATTTGAGCATACTTTGGGATGTTTCTTTGGCTGTAGGAACTACTATTAAACTTGATAATGAAACTGGATCTGTTCGGTATGGACATTTTGCTCGCATATTAGTTGAGTTTGATATGTCATTGCCCCTTACTGAGACAGTTCTGTTGATTTCTGGTGATATTAAGTTTGAGCTTGAAATTGTGTTTGAAAATGTTCCTTCTAATTATATAATTTGTTCAGTGATTGGGCATGTTAAAGAAAAATGTAATAGAGGAGTGAGATGCTCCAATTGTAAATGATATCGGCATCTTGCTGAAAGCTATAAGCTTAAATACCAAGGTGTTTTTGCTCTATTAACTTGGATGGAAGGGGAACATGATGGGGGGAAGGGTGCCATGGATGGATCACATTTACCTTTGTCTACCTCTGATGGTGTGAAGGGTCTCTCACCTTCGGCCATCAAGGTGGACTTTGTGAAAAACAATCCATTTGACATTAAGAAAGTGGGTACTGTTTCTTTTGCTGATGCTGTTGCTGGTAAAAACCCCAATGTGAGGCCTTTGAATGTTTAGTAATGTAGGGGTGTGCTGTCTCACCCCTTGGGTGATAGCACACTCCCTGTTTCTTGCTTGCATACAATTGAGCATGGATAACCCTCTAAATAGGGCGATATGTGTTCTGATGATGCTGATAGTGAACAGGAGATGGATCATGCTGATTTTCTGGAGGAGCAATACTTTGATAAAGGGAAGCTGGATAGTTTTCCATCTTATGGGAAAGGATCCTTTGATCATTCAGTTTCACAAAGGAGTGTGCAAGGTTTTAATGTCGTTAAGGCTTTTGTTTCTCATACTGTTTCTCTTACAGCATGGGCTTCACAAGACTCTGGCTCTTCTGCTGCTGCTCTTACAGCACCTGTTATATTTCCTGAACCAGTTGGGGAGGTGAATGCTGGGCATCCTGCCCATCACAATATGGCTGTCTTTTCTGAGTCCCCTGGTCGGACTACTTTTCCCCCCTGGACAAACCTATCAATACTATTTTAGCCTCACTTGTTGAGGCTGATTATAGGAAGGATCTTGTGTTATCTTCCTCAGATGCTAAGGCCAGTACTACCTCGGATGCAGGAGCTCTTTCAATTTCTGTGGGCGAACCTGCTACCAAAATGGTAGTGACACCTAAACATGGTGCTGTGGCTTTGAATGTCTCCACTGGTGCTTCAAATATTTTCTCCATGCTGGACACAATGAACTCCCCTGAGTTTGATATGCTCTATATGGAGAGTCGTGAGAGGAAACAACATGTTACCATGAAAGGACCTGTTCCTAATGAACCTTCTTTGGTTGCACAGACCACTGTTGAGAAAATTGGGCTGCTCAGTTCTGAGGAAAGCATGGAGGATGGGGAGAAAAGCAATGATGATGCTGATGCTACAACAGCTGGTACTCAACATGATGGATTTGATGATGGAGTTGCGGATGAGAAGGATTATCATTTGCAGATTTCGAATCAGTGGAAAGGAGGCAGAAATCCAAGAGGACGTGGTGGTCGTCGTGGAAGAGGCGGATGAGGAGGCAGGACTAGAGGCTGATTACGTTTGTATTATTTTGGTGGTTACCACTTGTACCCAAATCTTTATCCTTGTATGTTTGACTGTTTTTTTAATAATAATTTTCCTGATCATGGACTCACCTCCATGATTCCAATGATCTTGTATATATCTCAATCACTATCTATTTTTATTAGTGTTTTATTATTCAATTATAGATTAGTTTCACAAAAAATCCTCATAAGATTTTGTAAAATTTAATGTTCACACTAAATAAATACTTCTAAATTTTTCTTATATTCATTTATGGGAAAATCAATTAGAATCAGTAGATAGATTCTAGGTATATTTGGTTTGGGAAAAATATAGATATATACAATGGGTTTTCTCTCTGAATTTTAATTTTTTTCTTCTGATTTTTCAATTGTCAATTAAAAAATAATCATGGAGAGTATCAATTATATTAACTTATTGGGTATACCAATGTTTGTTGAAATAGAATTTCATCCATGTATGGAGTGTATGGTTACATATGATCTCTCTTTGAGAGCTTATGTTATTAACACCATTGGTAATGGTTTAAATATAAATAAATAAGGGGAATGTTTTATATTACAAGAATAGATGAATATGATATTTAGTAGATGATCTCAATAAAAACTACTCTACTCACTCATTAAAAAGTAATTTTCAAGTGGTATGGGGTATGAGACAATAAAAAAAATTGAGAAAAAATTATGATATTTATGAATTAGTTACACAGGTTGGAGAATCATGAATTTAAAATTTTTATAATCAATTCAATTATTTTCATATGGATGAGGCTGAATTGGTGTATTATTTATCTTTATTATTAATCAAATACCTAATATCCATTTAAACCATGGAAAGGTTCTTAATGACTCATTATAGGAGAAGAATTTAAAGTTTAATCTAGAAGAAAAATATGAATCCATAATTTTTCCCTTGATAATGAAGAATTATATGTGTTTATAATTGTCAAATGAAATAGTATATTTATTTCCATTTAGATGATAATATGTATCTCCTTGAATAAGATTAGGTAAATATAGATAGAGAATATATATAAAGGCTCTAAAGTATTTATGATAAATTAATTCAAGAGGTAATAATGAGAGACATATAATTTTTTAATATGATGTATTAAAATTGAAGGATATTTTTTATTTTACATTTATGTATTTAAAATATAAAAAATAAGTAAAAATGAAAACATATATTTGAAATTTTGAATTTTTAAAAGAGCTCAATTTTTATAGAGAATATTCATGAGAAGACTCCTGAATAGAATAATGATGACTAACTTAAAATTTTATTAAATATAACCAATAAGATATATAATGGACTTAGAGAAATATAATTCGCCCATGGTGATTGAAATTTCAAATCATTTAAGAAAAATAATTATCTATTATTTCACAAAGAGTCATCTTTTGATGAAGAATTTATAGTGGAAAAAATGATTTTATGGATGGATATTCTCACACATTTATTGTATAATAAAAACACTATAAAAAATAATATAGTTAATAAGAAATAATTTAATTGGGTTAATAATAATAGAAAATGATAATGTATTTTCAACTAATAATGAAACTTTTCATTTTAATGAAAATGAGTAAACAAAATTAAAAATAAGTTTTCTCAATTACCAAACCCATTAAAAAAAGAATCAACTGAATGACTAAGAGAAATACATGTTCTTTAGAATATTGGGAGATGTAAATAAAAAATTATTAAAATAGGAAATATACCTTATATTATGAAATGTATTTTGATTAAAAAATAAGAGTTGGGTTAATATCATCATGAAATGATTCATGAATATAAGAAATATTAAAATTAAATTTATTTACTTTAAAATATATTAACAAATATTTCAAATAGTTAAATCATTGAATTAAGTTATAAAAAATCAATGTAAAATAATTATTTTATTATGATATTGTGATAAATCACATTGTATAGAACTGTATATAATCATCATAAAGGTATAGATGGTTTGGAATGATAGAAATTTTTATCTTCACACAAAAAAAGGTGATAAAAACATTATTAATTAAAATAGATTATTTAATAAAAAAATAAAATTATTCATTTTAAGAAGAAAGTATTGAGGGATAACACAATGAGTAAAAACACTATTTAAAAATTTCAACAAATAATAAAAAGGTTATATAATATGAATAGAGTTTATAATCGATGAAAAATAATCTTGATGTTTCTGTTGATGAATATTTATAATATGATGAACCAATAATTATTCAATAAATACATTATTTTTATAACATCAACTGAATTTATTTCACTCCCAATTTTTTTTGGATTATAGTATTATACGTTAGGTCATCCACTTACTTAATAATTTGTACATTTCTACATATTAACTATTTTTTTCATAAAATAATTGTTTTATAAATATAGACTATACTAATTCATGTTGACTTACATATATTGAGCCCTACCATTATTAACATTTCTAATATTCCTTATAAAATATGATTTTTTTTAAAATGGTGGACAAAAAAATAAATCCTATTTAGGGACATATAAAACATGAAAAGAAACCATCTAGTCTATTCAAAAATAATTTATCATATAATATAAGAATGATAAAAAAATAAACACTGAGATAAAAATATTTCACACATTAAATCTTATTTAATGTCTATAGTTTAAAAAAAAACAAATTATAAGAAAAAACAACACCAAGAATATAATCATTTTGGTTTCATAGAATACCTGATTATACACAAATTGTTTTTATTGCAATCCAATGTTTTTACACTTAATGGGAATAATAATTATTGTAAACCAAATATCACAAGAATCCCTTATGAAAATAAAATATTTAGATGAAAATTAATTTTCATTAAAAACATTCTTGCAGGTTCTTTAGAACATCATCTATATAGAAATGAAAAAAAAACCTTAAAAAAAATTATAAATTGAATAACCTACGTGGTTATTTCCAATATAATTCTATAGAGTTTATAATAATTAGCTAATGCATCTAAGAGATATGTAAGGATGAACCAAAATTATATATAATTTAAAATGACCATAACATACAAAAAACACGCCAAATTTTCCATTTCCATCATCAAACTCAAAAATATACATTTGATACCATAAGTAAAAAATTTTAGATTATTTAAGTATCCCTTCATTTAAAACCCCATTTTCATAAATAATTTAAACAAAATGAAGAGAATAATGGGTTTTCATTGAATAAAAAATGGAATATTTTAAAATAATCCAAATACTGAAATACATTTATGGCCATAGGAAATATCAATAATTTCATATTTGTTAAAATATATTAGTTTTATAAATAGTAATGAAAGTCTAACATTCTATATGAAATATATAAAATGTATCTTTATAAAAATTTGTTAAGTAATTCCAAGGGGTAGTAAAAAGAACATTTTAATTAATTAATTTATTGATTTATTACCCTTAAAATAATAATTACCTAGAGGAAAATTATTAGAGATAAAATTTCAAAAAATTTCATAAATAGTTTCTATTATAGGAGACCCCTTAGAACACGATATCTTTTGAACCAATGAATCATTGAGTGAAGGAAAATGTAACAGATATGTAATTTTTTTAATATTTATATAAAAATGATAAAATTTATACATAATAATTTTTATAAACTAGGAAAAATAAAACATTAGGTGAAATAGTATTATGTCTGAAATAAATGTAATAGATTAATTAAATCCCTTACCATTAGTCCTACAAATCGTATTTATTATTTATCATCCGAAAAATAAAGTTTTGAAAATTATTTATTTTAATAAGATTATTTTCCATATTTTTTATCTTTTCAATAAATTTTTTATTTTATTTATCATCACTTCATATTTAATATCATAATTTACTAAGTTTACATCAAATATTTTGAGGTTGTTCGGGCCATAAATCCATAATTACATCAATATTAAGAATATGTTTAATTGGATTGAGGTTATCTCAGTGAAAGAAAATTAATATTTTTATAATTAACACTTTCATAAATTAATTACACTTTTAGAAATAACTATATTAGGTTCTTATTGAAAATATATTTTGTCACACCATAGAGACAGTAGTCTGTATGTACACGTTTTTAACATTTCCATTTTTCAAAAAACATGAGAAAAATAAGTTTCAAATTATTGTATCATTACATAAATATAATTTTATCTTGTATATAATATTATTTCCTGAAATAAAATTATATATTCAATCCATGTTATGTGGTGATGAAATGTTATACGCATCGTTTTTTAAGGTTTTTTTATACATGAAAACATAAGAAATAATATTTATTTTTTATTGAATACTAAATAAATAAGAAGAATATTATTTAAAAATTAAAAAAACAAATTTATTTCATTTATATAATATTAATTTATCTTTATCCATCATTACAACCAACCATAAGAGTCACTAATGAAAAATGAAATATATTATCTTTATGGGGACATTGTCAGCATGTATAGAAAAACGATTATTTCATTTTTCATTATATATAAATGTAAATGGAAAGGGTTATACCATAAAAATTATAAAAACTAATTAAATTTTAAAAAATAATTTTATTATATAACAATTTTCATTATAGGTTTCAAGGTGGTAAAAGAATAAATAAAAAGTAAAAAAATTCAGTTAAGTACTATACCACTTATTTATATAACATCTTTAGGTTTATAGTTAATTCCTTTATAAGATAACATAAGGAACAAAAAAATATTAGGCTTGCTAAGGGATGTTATTAATTGATATGGGTAGTTCTTGAATAAGATAAAAGGATCTTGATGTTTGGATAACATATGATAACTGGTGTCCTTTTATAAGTGAGGAAGGGGAAACACTTTGAATATTTGAAAAGATGAAAATATATTATGGTATTACTCTTGAAAATAGATTAAAAATGACTCATATATAAATATTATATGATCTAGGATTTAAGAATGACAACAAAATAGAATTTTATTATGTTTTTATGTTATTTTAACATTTAACACTTTAGTTTTAATCCTCAAAAACTGTTTTTAACTCTTATAATGGTAAATGCCTTTTTTACCCAAGTTACTATAACTAATTACCAAAAATTAAAAATTAAATAATTAAAAATGCTAAAATATTATTCCAAATTTGGATTCTATTTTCTAATATTCAATATATATGTTTGAGAGATTAATTTCCATATAAACCCACAAAACATGGTGAAAAAATCTCATTAAAAAAGATTCATTATGTATAAAAGTATTTTAATTCCAAAATTAAGAATAATTTTGAATCCAATAAAACTATATTGATTTTTAATAAAATTAACTAATGAAATTTTAAAATAAATCAATAAAAATATGTTACCTAGTAAATTTTATCGAAGAAAATAATGTTTTTTTAAAAAATTAGTATTTTCCAAAAATCACTAAAAATTTATATTTTTTATAAAATTATCAAAATTTCAATGTACTATAATATTGAAATTATTATTCGAAAAATTATATTTATTTCCTAGAATAAAATTTCTTAAATTTTTATAAATTAATTGTTATTTATGTGAATAAAAATAAATATAACTATTTTTGAAGAAATGATATTTTTAAAGTATAAAATTACTTTACTTAAAAGTTTGTACATTATTTATTATAAAATTATCAATAAATTATTATTATATAAAATCCTTATGAATAATTTTTATAATTTTTAATTCATATTCATACTATAAATTTTATAGATATGTTATAATGGTCAGATTTAAATAATAATAGTTAAAAAATATATCACAAATCAATTAATTTTTGTCGATTCATATACCACACACTAAAAGTTATATAAAAGATGGAAAATAAATTTTAAAATCATGGGGTGTTACATTATACACCTCAATAAAATTTAATTTATATAATTCTATATTGTTCATAATAAAAAGTTCAAAAATATTTTTTAAAATCATTTCAATAAGGTGGATGATAAAACATACAATAATAAAATGAATAATTATTTTAAAAAATTATATTTTTTATAAACCCTATATAATAAAAAATAGTAATAAAAAAGCCTTTTAAATTTTGGTAAATGGAAATAAGATGGTCTCATTAAATAAAAAATAACAGGGTTCCCAAATAATGAGATCATTGGTCAGAAGTGAAAATATAGACATGGAGGAAAAAATAATGCATAAGGAATAACAATGAATGATAAAAAACAAGGTCATGAAAAAGTTAATTGCAAAAAATCTATAAATAAATAGGGGCTAAAGAATGACCTAAATTCATTTCAAATGTTACTATAAGGTAAAATTATTACATAAATTAAATTTTCCTTAAGTTAACATATTTTTCATTTATTTATATAGATTACATGAGGAAATACACATACTTGAATTTTTTTCATTTCATAAGAACCATTTTATACTTTTGTATTTCCTCGTTCTGTTTATATTTTTATCTCATCTCTTACTCCCTGAAATAAATAATAAATATGAATTTATCATTTTTTAAGATTTAAATATATATATTACAAGATTGTAAGATCCAAAAAAGTATGACAAGTTATTTCATATTTCAATAGATGTTATGTAGAAAAAAATTATTTTCACAAGATTTGATAATAATCAATAAAAATAAACCTTCAGTCATTAATCTCCAAAATCTCAACATTAACAACCAAAGTTCAACATAAATCATTTAATAAATAACAACATAAAATTCTTGAAATTATTCCTGATCAAAATTTATACCCAATTATCAGGTTGATATGATCCCATATCATTCCAAGAGTAACCTAATATTTTACTCAAAATAACATTAGTTACTAATAAAGTTGTATATAAAAAATATATATTAATTAATCTTATAATGACCAAAATAGGATAATCATCCCAAAATGAAATGAATAATTATAAAACCACAGAAAAATAATATGTTATTCCAAAATTAACTCATCCATTATTCCTTAAATAACATCACATATTATACAATAATATTTACACTTGTCATATAAAATAATGTTCCTAATATAATTACCTTCTTTAAAAAACAATAGTAATATAGACATAAAATTAATTTTCACACATATGGATATATATGTGATTAATTATATGTTCCCAAAGGGAAATAATACTTTTATCCGAATTAAATATAATCCTATGAACATAAAAAATAATATTAACCCTAATGGTTATCAACACATATATATTTATATCCACAAAATAAAAAAAGTTTTTTCTTTAAAAAACCATTTAATTGGAATACATGTTAATAATAAATGTTATCTAAGTCTAAATGATTTATTAATAATAAATACATATCTACTAATTTACTCCCATAACATAAACCATAAAAGAGTATTAATTCCCTTAAGAAAATAATCATCCATAAATTTACTAGTTGTTAGATAAAACACCAGTGTATCATAAATCATAAAATCTGGTATATATATATATATATATAGCTAAATAATTCTATATTCTTCCCAATACATTAACCAGTATTTTTAGTCTTACTCATTTATAATTCTATAATATAATTATTGATAAGAATCATGCATTATGATTCATCAATCTCAATATATTTTTTCTTCCTATATTAAACATGAACAACTCATGCATTGATATAGAGATCCCCAGTAATTACAATCCAATTCTCAATGAAGGTAACCCCATGATAAATGAAATAATTTTTATACATTTTTAGATTACCCAAAAACAATTCCAAATTACTCTAAAAAAGTTATCAATGTAGAATCATTACATCATAATTGATATAGATTTTGATAGATATTTAAATATTTAAAAAATTACCTTCTTTGTATAATTATCTTATAGACATTATCTAGAAATTATTCACAATACTAGATGCAGACATCATATGACATGAATATTTTATATTATAATTATTTTATATATTTTTTTTGAAAAGATAATTAAAAAAAATTAATGATGGTTACCCTCCATTGTAACTGATTAGTGGGTCAGAAATCCTTTTTTTGTCATCCATAATAAAAGCATGATAGTGCCCCTTATGGTATTCTTAAAAATGGATATGATATGAAAATTTTCATTTCAAAACATGGTCAAGTGTATTCCAATGTCATTAAGTCCATCATATTATTAAGAATGACTGGGGTAAATTATAAAGCGTTTTACTATTAAGTCAAATATTATATATGGTTTCAAAATCACAAGAGTTGTATTGTGAAATAATTATTTCAAGTGAATAATATTTAAGGTAAATTTGGTTTATGTTTGATTTATTCTCATCCATCATGTATAAGATATTTTAACATAGTGAATGATAATTTTGACTCAATAAGGAATGATTTATTAATAGAAATTAGAGTGAAAAATTAATTTTTTCTAAATGTTGTAAATTATAGAATACTTCATTTAGTCAAGGATACATTTGATTCACCATAGGTTAAAACATGGTTTTTATAAGTTTGGTTCTCTTATAATTCTTAATCACCACCCAATTAAACAATTATTTATCAAAGAATACAATCCTTTATTTTTATAGAATATTTCAAACATAGGATCTAATCCAAGATATCAACACTTATATATTTCCAATCTTTAAGTTGAGTACTATACTGAAAATATAATTAAACCCATACCCTGATACCAACTAGAAGTACATGACCCTTATTCAACCCATAATTTAATTTTTAAATAAGAATTAATTTTATTTCATTATTACACATCATTTTAGTTTTAATGTTTTATAGAATTTTGAAATAATCATACATAATAATTGTAGAATTTATAAAAGATATTAATTTATTAAAAAATAAATTTTATTTATAAAAGTACACTTTATTCATACAAGTTAACTACTATATTTTTAAATACCACTTTATTAACATTTATAATCATACTTTGGATGTATGAAATATGTTATATAAATAAAGGATAAGAACAAATAATTATTATGGGAAATATATAAATATGAAAAAAACATTAGCCCATTTGAAAACAATGAGATAATATATGAGAGTAATCTGTAAACATAAATAACATTGTTCTCAAATCATATTTTACAGATTATAGCACCTTTAATATCAAATAATATTTTTAAAATATTATAATAAAATGTAATGGAAAATTTATAATCATGAGGGATTCATTGAAATCTTGAGAGGCCATCAAAATCATTTTCATAAAAACATATCCTTTACCCATAAAGAGAATAATCATATCTGTTATAAAAAATATTCATTATAATACAATATAAATTCAATAAATTTGAAAAAATAATTTTTTTCTATATAAACAAGACATTTAGGCTCCTTCAGACATCATCATTATATTACCCCTATAAGGACCCTAATAAAAACAATTTAAAATAGAATTTTTTCAGTGTTAATTCCTACATAATTAATTTAGGAACAAAATTATTACCAAATGCATTTTACAGCTATGTTAGGCTCACCTGTCATCATAAATAGGATATTATGACCATTAAATCCATTAAACACATAAAACACTACATTCCCATTATCTTACTCAATAATCATACATTTGAGCCCATATGTAATGGCTTGAACTTCCTTGGTCCATTAATTTTCCTAAATCCAATGTTTGTGGGTGTTTTTGGAGTCAACATTGGCTCATTTCAAGAGTTTTCCAAATTTCCAATTTCTAGTGGTATAACACGTCAGCAAATCAACATTGATAGCTCAACATCAGTGGATCAACATTGGTAGCTCAGCATCGGTAGCATGGAATCAGCGAGTCAGGGCATTCGTAGGTTGAGGCATCGGTAGGTCGAGCGTTAGGGAGTTAGGGCATCGATAGGTCAAGGCGTCATGTAGTTAAACATCGGGGATCCAAGAGTAAGTGAGTAACATCAATGACTCACTATCAGCATGTCGCTTCGGTGGCTCTAGGGCAGTGGATCATCCGTCGGTGGGTTGCATCAGTGACTCACCCATCAGTGATTCATTTCCATTTTTTCTAGTTTTTCTAGTTCCACCCATTTGATGCTTTCTTTGACGTTAAATGAGTTAAATCTCACATTTAATGAGATTTTGGGATGTTTAAAATGGTATTTATCTTTTGAAAAAACCTAGAGCTCCTTTTTAATTCCAAACTATGGGGTCTTGATTATGATCCAACATTAATAGCAATTAAAATAGTTTTCTACATAGATTTAGGATCCAACCATTCTAAAGATGAAATATTTTTTTTCCTTTGAACCCTTCCACTTTCTCTTGGTATGAAAATAAACTTCATTCCCTGAGGTTTCATGGTCTTGTGTTGTATAAGTCTATTCTAATTTCCCATGGAGTGCTTTATACTACTCACGTGACCCCTATTTTTATGGAGGGAGGAGTTACTGATCGCCTATTGTTCCAAGTAGAGATTTCATTCATCTTTTTTTTAAATTGTGTATTATGTGGGGCGTGTGTACTCATGTTCTCCTGTGAATATGGTTGGATGCAAATTTAATAATGATTATACGACTTAATAAACAGGGAATTTGGGAAATGATGATGGTTTATTTGTTTTATATGTTATCTTTGTTTTTAGGACTGTATGGCTTATGAAATTCATGGCCATTGATGGTGACTCTTTTTGTACCTATATGATTTTGGAATCATTGCTGCAAGAATTAGAATTTGGTTAATCATGTATATTAGATTAAATTGATGGATTATCCCAGATCAAACAGGTTCTGTGATAACCCCTATTTTTATCAAGTGGAATCAAAGCATCCATGTTTGGTAAATCTAAACAAACCATGACTTGTTTGGATGATTGTTTGCTATGTACGGTTCTGTTAAGCCTTGTGTCTATATTGGTAGTGTGGTGCTGTTGCTGGGAGTATGGTTGTGTGTGTGGGGTGGTATGGGTAGTGTGATGGTATCTCAGTTTGAGAGATTTGTAGATTGTGGAATGGATGAACCTGTTATGTAGGGGAATACTTCTGGGAAGTGGTTGGGAAGTATGGTTGTAAGACTAGGTTGTGTCATGTTCATGTTTATGGGTGTGTTGGGTATGGTGTTGTTATTCCATTGTGCAGACAATTGAGGTTTTGGTGAGTTTTGTTGGGGGGTTTTACTTGTTTAGGGGATGGACTGGGCATCATTATGTTGAAGAATTATAGTTGTAGCTGTTTAATGGGTGTCCAGGAAGGGGGAGTGTGCATTGGGAATGCAATATGGATGAGTCTTGTTTTTTTATGAATGGGTATTATAATTTATTATTTTACTCTGGCTCTTGTATCCTTATTTGTCTTTGGAAGTGGTTGGTATGGTTTCTTCACCTTATTAACGTTTAAATTCTTGGTATTTTCTCGGTTAGGGATGGATGTAAATAAATGAATGATTTAATAATGCAAAATGAAAATTGGTAAAATGAATTGGCTGGGTGTATATTTCGAGTTGTGGCTTGTAGCGAAGTGATACTATTTATCAAAATGAAAACTGGCCATTTTTTTGTGGAGGTACGTACATGTAGAGGATACAGTAAGGGTATTTTGTGTGTGATGGTAGTTTGTATTAAAAATCCAAAGGTTGGGAATATTTTTTTCACATATATATATACATGTAATTCCTTGTGATATCTATATGGATGCCACCCATGTTAAGTACTATGAGAAAAATAGTGCCATTGTTATGGAGGAGGGTTTCCTTTCCCAACATCCCAGTTAGAGGATGGATGACTAGATATTGGATTTTCACAACTTCCTTTTCTAGGCATTGGTAACCCAAGACTGTTCAAGTAGGTTTTGGGGCAGCTATGAGGCCTTGGTGTTTAAAGGTGAGGTGTTCTTCCCAAGTGTCTTTGGGATGTGATATATCATAATTTACCATGTGTCCTCAGAACAAGTTTGTGGTTTTTTGAACAAGGTGTCTGCGAGAGGGATGTGATGTGGTTGTGGCCCAAGTGTTTTTTGGATAGGATGTGGTGTCTGGATAAGGTGTGTGTGGGCAGGTTATAAAAGCGGGGCTTGTATAAGAGCATGGTAGCATTCAAAAATTTGATGTTAGGTATGAGAGGTTAACTAAGGGGAAGTGGTTTGGGGTACCAAAATTTCAATCTTATTATACTTTAATTTACATGACATACATTATTTGGTGAGAATTCCTTGGTGAAGTAGGATTGGATAACATATCTTGTCAGCTACATTCGAGTTTCTGTTGTATTATCATAGTGGAATTAGTATACTTATCCCACTTGTGCACATGTGACTGTGGTTTTCCCCTACTGAGTACACTTGTATGCTCACCCTATGTATATAAAGTTATTTTAAAGTTTCCAAGAGATCATATCTACCGTGTCACACCTTACTAGATCGAATGTTGGGGATACTTGATGTGTCACTACATAATTTTATTTTGGTACTTCCATTGGATTTTCATTGTATTTATAACATTTATACTTTATAAATGAATGCAGAATGGATTTTTGTTTCTTTATATATGTGTGTCATGGATTATTTTGATGTTTTTATATCATATCTCCCAATCTTGGTTAAAATAAAATGGGTAGTGCCTCTGATTTTTGTGATACTTCTATACCCTTGGTGATGGAAACAACCTCGGGTCCAATTAGAGGCAGGATTCTTGAGTCATTATATCTCTTTTATCTTGAGGAAGGACGGTGTCACCATCCTTCTATCACTTCTCTCATCTTGAAGAAGGTGGATCTTGAAAATATTGTATTCGAGGTAGATATTTGAGAGAAATTTGGGAGTTTTGAGTTAGGAATACTAATGACTACATGGGTTGGTAGGCAAACAATGTTAGGTGATCTCAGTGCATGACCTGGTCCAAGGAAGACTGGCTCGGACATGGGATTTAAAAGACCCCGTGATCCGATTCAAGTACTCTAAGCCCACTGAAAAAACAAGTGAGGATACTCCGATTGCACAGTAGAGACCCTAGGAATGGTAAATTCAACATAATGACTTATGTTACTTTTTATCATTGGTGTTCTCAGGAATTTAAAATAAATATAGTTTTAAAATTAATAATGAAAGAAAATTTTATACTACCCAGGCTTATGAGTTCTTTGTTTTATTTTAATCTATATCTCTCAGACATCGCCCGTATTTGGTACGAGTAGTGAAGGGTCAGCAGGCTAACCTAGTTGACTAATGGAGGGTCAATCCAGTTGAAGAGGAAGATTAGTGGTAGAAGACCCTTGATTCTTACCAGTTACAAACTCTAGGTAAGTATGAAAGAATCATTTAAGATATATATATTGAGAGTTGTCTTGAGGAGTTGGAGATCACTTTCAACTTGATCTGGGTCCAACAGAGGACTGGGTTCCCCTGGAAGTGATCTAGATGAGGGGATAAGTGCATAAATGGTGGAAACATTACCTCAGAGAGGGGAAATTGACCGATCTTATGTGGGTCGACTTTGAGAAGGAGTTTTGGGAAGAGTTCCTTTCATCGATAATGAATCCAATGAAGCAACAAGAGATACTCTTCCTCTACTAGGGAATTATGTCAGTGAGGGATAAGGGGATCATGTTTATGGATCTCCTTAATTTTCCGCCAAACATCTTTCCAGATGAAGAGTCTTAGAAGAGACATTTGGAGGATGTACTATTTACTTCCCTCCAGTATGCAGTTACTCCCTCCACACTACCGACATATATATTGGTTCGTAAGATGTATGAGGTGGTGGAAAGGATGCGCTAGCAGGGAAGTTTACCAAAAGAGAAGAGAATAAAAAGTACTTCAGAGGTTTTGGATTTCTATAGTTGGTATCCTATATTAGGACTTTCCAGGTTTGGACTAAGGGGAGTCGGCCGTAGCAGTCCAGTTTTGAACATTATGTCCTTTTCCTTTTTCTATAACCTTGGGACCAAGGTGATTCTCTAGTAGAGGCTGAAAGAACCTTCTGAGTCAGTTCCCAGTTCGTTCTCGGTAATGTGGAGGTGGGAAGGTCCATCACTGACCACAACAAAATTTTTCATCGAGACTATTTTAGCAGTAGAGAAAACATGCCACTACTCCATTGAGGGGAGACGAAGTAGGCAGAGGCCAACCTTAGGGTGCTCCATAGGGACCTCTACCTAAGCATTATCGTGGAGGTGGTTGACATGTGAGGGGTTGATGAGGTATTCATGGTCTGTTTCAAACCAAAAAGTCAATAGTTCCAGGGGTTCTAGAGATTGTTCAAGGTATGATAAAATTTTTCAACACTCTTTCTTGTGCTTCATTTGATTCCGGAGCTTTACACTCTTTCATTACACCCAGTTTTCCCCATGCCTTGGGACTAGACATAGAGAGACATTCTGTGCTCTTGTGTGTTGATAAAACCATTCACAGGTCATAAAATATTATTTAATGTTTTTCAGGGTTTTAGACTAATGTTGGGGCCACATAAGTCTAGTGGTGATCTCTATCTACTATAGATGTATCCATACAATGTCATAATTGGCATTGACTTGTTGTTTTTAGTACATGATGTTGTCGATTGGTTCTCAATAAGAGTCATGTTTTCAGAAAAGGGTGGCCATGGTGTACCTTTCGATGGCGAGAAGAGGTGTTAGATGGGTAGTTTACGTGTGGAGACTCTCCTTTTCTTATTATCCGTGTTATCAATGGAATCATTAGATGCTGGAATGGTGGAAGTTTTTGGAGTTGGTGGATCATCTACTGCTGACTTGTGTCGGTGAATCACCCATCTGTAAGTCATATCCAGTTTTCCTAGTTTTTCTAGTTCCTCCCCTTTGACGCTTTATTAGATGTTAAATTAGTTAAATCCCATATATATGGAGTTGTTGGGTCAATTCAAATGGTATTTATCTTCTAAAAATTCGAGGCTTCCTTTTCCTCCCAAACTATGTGGTCTTGATCATGATCTAAAATTAATGGATATTAAAATATTTTTCCCCATAGATTTAGGATTTCTCCTTTCTAAAGCTAACATACTCTTTTCCTTTAAACACTTCCACATTATCTTGGTGAGTTGAGAACCATTTTTCATTGAGTATTCGTGAAATTTTTCTATAGAAGTTTGTTTTATTTTCCCCTAGACTCCTTCCTACTACATGTGTGGCCAGTTGTTTTTGAAGTAGGGAGGATTAACTAATATCCTGTCATTCCAAGTGGGTATTTCCTTCATATCTCTTTTAAATTGTGTATCATGTGGTGTGGATATACTCATGTTCTATTTTGAATGTGGCTGGACTGAAATGTAATGAAGATAATAAAAAGTAATAAACAAGTGGTTGGGATGATTATGCCGATTTATTTATTTTATATGACTTCCTTGTTTCTTAAGGGATGTATTTCTTATGAAAATCATGTTTGTTAGTGGTCTCTTTTTCTATACCTATATGATTTGTGAATCCTTTCTAGAATAATTGTAATATGGTTAATCACATAGATATGGTTAAATAAAGGGATTCCCTTAGATAGACCATATTCTGTGATAACCCATGTTTTATCAAGTGGAATTAAAGCACCTGTGTTTTCCAAATCTGAACAAGCCTTTCCTTGTTCATGTGGATATGTGTGGTTTTGTTCATCCTTGATTCTATGTTGGTTGTGTGGTGATCTGGCTGGGAATGTGGTTGTGCGTATGGGGTGTCATGACCCATCCCCTGGGGCCCGTGCCGTGACTACCCCAAGCACAACTTCCATAGGCCAAGGGCTGGCAACTAGCACCGGAAAGGTGTATCAATAAAACAGGAAGGAATTTCCTTTTTAACCTGTATAGACGCACATAAAAAGAACAGTAAAAAAAGAAACCATGAAGTAATCTATTGTAGTAAAATTGAGTTGAAAGTAAAGCAGCTGGAATACAAGTCCAACTAAAAATCACAAGTACAACTGAAAAGTAAAAAATACAACTGAAAAGGGGGAAACAACTTCTAGATCATCAACATAGGATTATACCAGAAGGGTAGGTATAGCTCACAAACAGTAGTCCATGTTTCATGCCATGCCATGTGGTCCATGTCCAATCACCATCCAGTCCTGGTTCCCTCAGCCTCGATAAATGATGTCCATCGTCTACACAAGACACAACAAGGTGAGGGCGAAGCCCATGCATGGGTGGGTATAACAATTCTTAGTAGCGTCCCTGAGACCCCCAAAGGTCACCCAAAGTTACACAAAAGAAAATAACTCAAGGTTGGACCACAAATCAAAGCATGAAGCGATACTGATCAAATCTATTTAGGTATATCCTCATACATATACCTAAGTTATCAAGATATACTCATCCCATACATGAGGGAAGATCACCACAATGGTAACACCATGAGGGTAGAATTACCACACTGGTAACACAACAAATATAGAATTACCACAAAGGTAACAAAACAATGAAAACACCACGAAGGTAGATTTACCACACAGGTAACACCACAAAGACTACACCATGAAGGTAGAAGTACCACACATGTAAAAGACTCAACTCACAAACTGGTATAACTTAAGTATAGAAGTAAAAATGATTAGTTGTAAGGATGGATCGTCATAGTATGTTAAGAAGCACTACTGCTAACCGACATAGGATCGATAGGTACTAACCCACATAGGATCTGTCCCATATAAGATCGGTATGTACGAACCCACACAGGAACACTGAGCATTGACCCATACAAGATATGATATAAGATGACCCAAAAAGGATCGATAGATGATGACCCACACAAGAATGATGTTGTTTATTGATGTTACAGCCTACCATAGGATTCTGTGCACCAGGGGAGCTCAAGTTTCATAGAATCCACCCCTCGAGATATCAGTCGTACCTCGACCACCACTAATCTCTACAAAGGGGTAACCCAAATGACTGCCATGTGGTAAGGGTTACAACGTGACAGATGGTGCATCAATCGAACACCCCATGTATGAGGTATAAGTGTTTTAGTTCTAAGGGCCCTGTTGGATTAAGGCTTGATCCAACCCAGCCGTACTCCAACTTTCTCCAAAACTGAAGTAGAGTATACCAAATGGACCATTTGGATCCAAGGATTACAACGCCGTAGACTGTTCGTAAAACGGACATCTGGTTATCACGATATGACCCTTTAAGTGTTTATGGGTATGGTATGACCCGATCAAATCGACCCGACCCGACACGGTATGGGCCGACCCGACCTAGTTTGGGTTAACCTGACCCAACCCGCAAGGGGGCGGTCTGACACGAAAGGGGGTGGCCTGACCCACAAGGGGGTGCAGCCAGCTGGTTCGGCCCACGGTGGGGTGTTCCCTAGCTGGCATGGGGGGGGGGGGGGTGAGACCCCCAGTCTCTTAAATGGACCAGAGACTATTCGGCTTGTGAATAAGTGGCACCACGTGGGCACTACCTGGTCACTGTGAAACTCATCAGAGGCAGTGGTTCCTCCTATGTCGCAGCTTCAGCTGCTGCCCCGTGCTCACTGGTGGCATGCTGGTCACGCCGCCCTCATCTTCTGTGGCCAACCTGTGTTCCGGAATCCTCCTTCACCTTGCACAACTTTGACCGTAGCCCCTTTCTCACCAGTGGCGCGTGACAGCACAACAAACCTCATTTCTGTCGGCCAGTGCCAACCGCTCCACTGACTATCACAGAATAGTTCCTCGGCCTTCTCATGTAGCGCACGACAGCGCGCCGACTTCATCGTAGCCGGTTGGTGCCACATCACTGGTAGTCTTCCATGAGGAATGCAATGTTAACAAGGTAGCAGATAGTCCGGGTTTGGTTTGTTAATGCTGAGCCCTCCGTGTTAGCTTGTTAGCATGACATAGGAATAAAGGATTCAATAATCACTTTAATTAGAAAAAAAACCAACCTCAAGAATAATAGAGGATGCCTGCAATCGAGGAAGTGTCATCATTCATCTTTCCTGCAACAAACTTCCAATGACATTGCTCGTACGTCATCCTTCGGTTCATGGTTTGGTGTCACCCATCACCTCCCACTGGAACTGTCTCTGTCCTCCAAGGGTTTGGCATCTTGACACTTTTTCATCACTTCGTTTCTTGGCGAATTAGTGCTGAATCCTCTCCCCAAGATCCATATAAACAAGAGAGGGAGAGGGTGTATAACTTTCATGGGATTTATGAGGGTAAATTAATTAAGAACCTTCCACTTTCCCAGTGGCGCTGTTACTTAGGATAGAAGGGTCTATGCATTTAATGGATTCAAACATCACTGGTCCCACAATAGCACATTTCCATTGAAGGAAAGGAAAGAAATAGATCAAATAACAGAGTTATTTTATTTATTCTTTTATAAAATTAACAAAAACTAACTTTTTTCCAGTTTTTCTACGGTCAAAGTGAAGTATCCCTTAAGAGAATCCTAGTGCTTCAGATTCAATTATGCCCTTGTATTTTTAATCTGAGAAATGTTTTAAAAGTTAGAAAATGACCCTTGTGTGTTTACTGAAAGTACCTTAAAAAAAGTTGTAAAATTCATTCCGGGAACACTGGGTCTTAGAATCATGCACCATAAATTTTTACAGACTCGTAAAAATCACATATAATTAAAAAAAATTACCTAGAAAATCTGGGACTTTATATTCTCCCCACCTTGGGTCTTTTCTTCCTATAAAGCCACAACATAGACTAAGAAAACAAATGGGGGTATTGAACCTGAATTTGAGTCTCCCGCTCCCATGTTCTCTCCAGGAGGTTCCTTTGTTTCCAGTGAATGTGCACCAAATGAATCTATTTTCCTTCAAGGGACCACTCTTATCGATCCTCAATCTCTACTAGAACCTCCATAAACATTTCCCCATAATCAATGTCCATCACGTTGTGGTCGAGGACGTGAGATGCGTCATGTATGTATATCCTCAGCTGAGATATGTGGAAGACATTGTGCACTATCTCCAACTGTGGTGGAAGTGCCATGCAGTATGTCACTTCACCTATCCTCCGAAGTATCAGAATTTTTTTGATAAAACTCGATGATAACTTGCCACCTTGGACAAATCTCTGTAAAGCTCATCGAGGTGAGACCCGTAGGGAGGAATGGCCTCCCTCCTCGAACTCTAAAGGTCTCTACCTCCTGTAAGAATAATATATTTGTCTGCTCTTTGTAGTCTTCATATGCTCCTAGAAGATCTGACACTTCTCAGTGGTAGCCCATACCAACATTGGACCCATTAGTGCTGAATCCCCTGGGTCCGTCCAACATAGAGGTGATCTTCAAGGTCAACCATATATGACCTTAAATGGTTCCATACTGATGGTTGAGTGATGAATGTTATTTTATGTGACCTCCACCAAGGGGAATTGATCCTACCAACTACGGCCAAAATCTAGTATATAAGAGTAACACATGTCCTCCGATTTTTGTATGGTCCGCTCTTTCTGACCATCCGTCTGAGGATGAAAGTCGGTTCTCAAACGTAGCTGACTATCAAATGCCTCCAATAATCGCATCCACAACCGGGATATAAAATATGCTCCATGATTAGAGAAAATCATCAATGGAACCCCATAAAGTTGCACAATCTCTTGTATGTAGAGGCGTACCAAGCCCTCTACTGATCCCTACTCTCAGATAGGTAGGAAGTGGACCGACTTGGTGAGTCGGTCAACGATCACCAAGATAGAATCATGTCCCCTGGATGTATATAGAAGCCCTGTCACAATGCCCATAAAGATTCCATCCCACTTCCACTCTGGCACCTCTAGTGGTGGTGCCATTCTTGATGGAACCTGATGCTCAGCCTTTACTTACTGATAAGTGAGGCATCGAGAAACAAAATTTTCCACTTCTTTCTTCATCCCAAGCCCCCAGTGCTGATGTTGGAGGTTCTGGAATATCTTCACCAAACCATGATGTACCGCCAGAGGGGACATATGGAACTCTCTCAAAACCTCCTCCTGTAGTGCCACTAGTACCATGGTATGTCCTCTAAAGAGTATAATGTGCTCCCCACCATCATAAACTCCATATGGTGTTTTTCTTGAAGATATCTGAGAACGTTGAGGCTCAATATCAATGTTCCCAAGCTACACCTCCCAAAATCACTGAAGGAGTCGGGGAGTGATGGTCATAGACATGA
The DNA here is from genome assembly GCA_963277665.1 of Viscum album. Taxonomy (NCBI): domain Eukaryota; kingdom Viridiplantae; phylum Streptophyta; class Magnoliopsida; order Santalales; family Viscaceae; genus Viscum; species Viscum album. The sequence continues at coordinate 984,349,790 of OY728126.1, forward strand.
GGTATGATGCTCCATCTCTATCCAAGAAGGTTATTTCCAACGCATCTAGCTACTATATCTCCTCACTCAGCAACTGCAGAACAAACCCCCTGTTGAGTGCATCTTCTATCACGTTCCCCTTCCTAAGAGTATATACTATCTCAAAGTCATAGTTCTAGAGGAACTCTAGACATCACTACTGTCTTAGGTTTAGATACTTATTAGAGAAGATATAATTGAGACTCTTGTGGCCAGAGCAGACTATAAAACATTTGTCCATCAAGTAATTTTTCCTCATCTTCAAGGTGAAGACCACTGCTGCTAACTTCATGTCATGGGTAGCGTAGTTCTGCTCATTGTTTCTCAGCTTCCATGAACAATAAGCGATCACTACTCAGTCCTACATCTGGACACATCCATTTCCTGTCCCTGATGCATTGCAATAGACTACATACCCAACATCCACTTCTAGTAACCTCAAGATTATGGAACTCGTCCATCTTTGCCTCATCTCTTAAAAACACTATTGTTATCTCCCCACCCATATTAAGGGTTTTCCCTACTTCATCAATGATGAAAAGGGTTCCACAACTCTAGAAAATTCAGTCACAAATCTTCAGTAGTATCCAGCCAACTTCAGGAAACTTCACACCTTGGTCACATTCTTAGATGGATCCCAAGAAATTACAACCTCTATTTTCACTGGATCCCCTGAAACTCCAGCCACTGAGATAATGTTACCTAGAAAGTGGACCTCTCATATCCAGAACTAGAACTTTGAGATATTACCCTAAGGATAATGCTCTCGAAGTGTATCCAGAACTATCTGCAGATGATAGGCATGCTCCTCCTCTGACACTAAGTACTTCAATATGTCATCAATGAAGACCACCCCAAATCAATCACGGTAAGGATGGAAGATCCTATTCATGAGTCCCGTGAAAAATGCAGGGGTGTTGGTTATGCCGAATGGCATAACCATAAACTCATAGTGGCCATACCAGAATCTAAATGTCGTATTCTGCACATCCTCATCTTGTACTCTAAGCTGAAGATATACTGATATGAGGTCTATCTTTGAAAACCAACAAGCTCCTTTAAGCTGATCAAAAATATCACCAATCCTCAAAATTGGATACTTGTTCTTCATGGTCACGTAGTTCAGACACCAATAGTCCATACAGAGTCACAAGATATGAACCTTTAAGTGTTTCTGGGTCCAGTCCGACCGTTCTGGACCAACTCGACCAGACCCAGTCTGGTCTGACCCGACCCAGTTTGGGTCGACCTAGTCTGATCTTGGTCTGACCCAGTTGGGCCATGCCATGGTAGGCTAGGAGGGTGGGGCGGTGGTCCGGACCTACCCGCAAGGGGGGCACGGCTCGACCTGCAAGGGGGCGTAGCCCGCAGGTCCGGCCCGCGGTGGGGTCCGCCCTAGCCGGTGTTAGGGGGGGTGAGACCCACTAGTATCCCAAAATTCTCAGAGGTCATTTGTCTTGTGAAGCGGTGGCTCCACGGGGGCACCGCCCAGTCACCACGAAACCCACTAGAAGCACGAGTTCCTCCTCCACTGCGACTTCCGCTGGGGCCCCTTGCTCACCTGGAGTGCGCTGGTCGCACCACCCTCATCTTCCGCGGTTGGCCGGTGTGCCGACCGCCTCTTTCTTCTGCCGCAGCTTTGGTCGTGACCCCTTGATCACCGGCGGTGCACCACACCTCCTCCGCAGCTGGACGGTGCATGCTGCTCCGCTGACCGTCATGGCTTAGTGCCACTACCTCCTCCTACAGAGCGCGATGGCGCACCCCCTCCATCACAGCCGGTTGGTGCCACCATGCCAGGGGTCTTCCATAGAGAACGCAAGGGTAGAAAGGTAGCAGAGGGTCCTGGCTGGGTTCGTTAGGCACGTTCCCTCCGCGTTAGCTTGTAATCACAAGGGATAATTAAAGGATTCAATAATCACTTGAATTAAACAAAAAAAATCAAATCCATACATAAATAACAATTGATGACGCCCATGATCAAGGAAGTTTCAGCATTCGCCTTTACCGTAACAAGCATCCAACTATGCCACTCATACGTCATCCTTTGGTTCGTGGTTCGGTGTCACCCATCACCTCCCACTGGAACTGGATCCATCCTCCAAGGGTTTGTCATCTCGAAACATTGTCAACACTTCATTTCTTAGTGTAGAAGTGCTGATACCTCTCCCCTTGTTCCATATAAATAAGAGGGGGAAGGTTTCTAACGCTCATGGGATTTATGAGGGTTCATTAATTAGAAACATTCCTTATTTCCAACGACACTTTTACTTAATATTTAATGGTAAAACCATTTAATGTCTTGACACATAGCTGGTCCCATATTGTTTATTTTCTATTGGAGGAAAATATAGAAATTAATCCAATAACAAAGTTATTTTATTTATTATTTTATAACATTCCAAAAAATCTATCTTTTTCTCTATTCCTACTGCGGTCAAAGTGTAGTCTCTGTTAAAATTATCCTCGTGCTGTGGATTCAATAGTGTCCTCAGATTTTTAATCCAAGCACCGGTTCAAATGTTAGAAAATGCAGCTCAAACATTTAATTAATATACCTTAAAAAAAGTTCTAAAATCCATTCTGGGCACACCGGGTCTCAGAATCATGTCCTTTCAACTTTCATAGACTCTTAATAATTCCATATAGTTAGAAAAAATTACATGGAAAATTTGGGTCTTTACATGGGCATTAGAGTTGTAGGATTAGGTTGTAACATATTCATGTTTATGGGTGTGCTGGGTATAGTGTTGTTATGCAATGGGGCTACTGAGTGGGGTTGTGAGCTAGGGTGTTGTGGGGTTTACTTGTGGAGGGTATGGACTCGACAACATTACTATGATGAATTATGGAATAAGTGGTTTAATGTGTGTCTAGTAAGGGGAAGTGTGTAGTTGTAATTCAAGCTAGTTGAGTTTCGTTCATATTTAGGAATGGGTGTTAGAATAGATTTATTTACCATGTGCCTTCATTCCATGGTTGGATTTGGTAGTGGTTGGTATGGTTTTTTTCCTTATTAACATTTGGAGTGTTTGGTAGTTTCCCAAGTAGGGATGAAAATAAATTAATGAATGATTCAATAATGAAGAATAAAAATTGGTTAAATGAATTGGTTTGGGGTATGTTTTGAGTTATGGATTATAGTGAAGCACAATTCTTTATCGAACTGTTAAGTGACCATTATTCATGGTGGTATATGCATGTATATGTGGCATCAAGTGTAGTTTGTGTGGGCTGGTAGTAAGTTTTGAAAACCCATGGGATGGGCTGAGTATTTGGTACCTATATATATATATACATGTCTTTCCTTGTTATTTATATACACACCCAACCCATATTGAGAACTATGTACTGAACACCCCCATTGGGGGAGGGTTTCCTTTCCTAACATCCAGGTGGGAGTATGGATGGATGGTTATTTAATATTCTCTAATCCATCATCACGACATTTGTTATCCCTTGAATTTTCAGGTAGGTTTTGGTGTTTTTGTGAGGCCTAGGTGTTTACCCATGAGGTGTGCTTCCCATGTGTCTTTTGAATGAGATACATTGTACTTTTAAATGTTTCTTTAGGATGAGGTTGTTTATTTTTTTCCCAAGTGTATGTGGTCGGGATATGCTATGATTTTGGACCAGGTGTTTTTGGGTGGGATGTGGTGTGTGGCCTAGGTGTGTGAATGTAATTTTTGATAGTGATGTTTGTTAAATAGCATGGTAGCATCAGAACATTCACCATTAGGGATGAGTAGTTAACCAGTGGGTAGTGGTGCGAGTACCCAAATATCAGTGTAATTATACTTTAAATTAAATGACGTTCATTATTTAGTGAGTGTCACTTGGTGAGGTTGGGGGGATAATATACCTTGTTAGGTGCTTTTGAGTTTCTGTTGTTTTATCACAGGGGAATTAGTATTATTGTCCCACTTGTGCAAGAGTTAATTTGGTATTTCTCTACAAAGTATACTTTTATGCTCACCGTATGTATATAATATTGTTTTCAGGTTTTCAAGTGGATTATACAGAACATGATGGACCTTAATAGCTAGTACATTGGGGAAAATAGTTCTGTCCATGCTTAGTTTTATTTTGGTAAATTCTCTAGATTTTTATTTATATTTCTAATAGTTTTTAAATAAACATGAATGTGGGATGGATTTTGGTTTCATTCTATATTTTTTCAGGGTGTTGTTATTGTTTGATACATCTTATCTCCCTATAATGGTAACCATAAAAGGGTAATGCAACCTATTTTTGTGAGATTTATATACCCTTAGTGCTGTTTGCCACCCTGGGGACTATTGGAGGCAGGACTCAGGGGTTATTATCTCTCCTTCATCTCATGGAAGGAAGATCTTGACATCTTGATATTGCATCACTGATCTTGAAGAATGGAGTTCATGACCCCATTATTAATGAATTTTATGATATTGATATATCCCTTTCCTTTAAAACCAATATTCGAAACTAATATAACTTGAACATAAGATTATTATTTTTATATTTAAATAATATTTTTAAGATTTTAAATAAATCAAAATTTAAAATAATGGTTTTCATAGTAGATAAATCCATTGACCTCATATAAGATAAATAAAAATTTATTTTGTACTATGTAATAAATGTCAAAAATTCACTATGAAAAACACAAAAATGATTACTTTTGAATAAATTTATAATATATTCATAGGAGAGGTAGAAGTAACCATCTAATTTATTTATTTATTGACATATAAATCCATAAAAATATATGTACATAGAGTAAATACACTATTAAGAAATTGTCAAAACATTTTAAAACTAGTTTTTAAGATTAAATTTCTCTTAAAAATTGATCGCCATCAAACTAATGAATCCTTGAAAGAAAAAAATAATTAATCTAATTTTGAAAAAATAATTTCTATATAATTATAAAAAAATAAATATAATTGGTAGTTTATACAATGCACAAAATAAAACATGTGGTTAAAATTGAATAAGTATCGAAGAAAGGTAAGTGAGACTAAAAATATCTTATATTGAGTCCACATTATCACATTCATGTTTTATCATCTAGAATAAAAACGGTTTGTTAATTATTTACATGATTTAGTTATAAATATTTATTTATAATTTTTTATAACATTTCTTTTAATTATTATCATGGTATAGATAATCACTTAATCTATTATGTTTAATTCACACAATCTTGGTATGTTAGATTGAAAAGACATTGATTATTCTGGTAAGTTAACCATGGAAACGTGTATCAGGATTAAATATTTTAAATTATATTAACAATTTTAAATCTAAATATTATACATTAATTTTAATTTTATTATAAAAAATGTATAATGTTTTGATAAATGGGTTTCTTTACATCGTGGCGATAGTAGTATGGATATATTCATAAATAAAATTTCCATTTATTCAATGAATAATAGGGAAAAAGGTATGAAATATTTTATATTTATATAATTATAATTACATTATAAATTTTATATTATTTCTCGAAATTAACATTTACAAACCATCCATGTGAGGTTGTGAAAAATTAAATACATCAGTTTGTGAGACTGTTGTCTACACATACAAAAGAGGTCTATTTTTCATATTAAATTGTGATGAAAGAACTAATATACTTATTAACCATTAAATAATAATAATTATATCAAATATATCTGGTTATTTTATTTTTATATATCAATATTACCCATAAAAAGAGTTGGTGATGAAAAAAAAAGTCTATCTTCTTTGGGAGACATCAGTTAGTATGTACACATGAAAGATTTTTTTGTTTTGTATTAGAGATATAAAAAGATGAAAATGGTTTATACCTTAAATATAATAAATTTGAAGTATATGAGATATAATTATATTTTTATATAAAATTTTTTAGGATTGTTTTGAAGGAGGAAAAGTAATAAATAAAAGAAAACACTCGGTTAAGAACTATGCCTCTTCATCAGAAAACCTCCTTAGGTTTATACGTAAATCCCACATAGGATGGTAATATGATCAATATAGGACCTCTAACATGTGTATTGGGATGTTATATATTTTTTTCTTTTGTATTTTCTGTGATAGAATTCTTTTGATATATGGATAAGAGAAAAAAGGTGGTGTTATTTTATATGTGAGGGAGAAGAAACAATTTGAATACTTCAAAATAATACTGTATATTAATTTATAATTGAAGATAAATGGATCCCAAATAATTAATCCTAAAAAGGAAGATGGTATATGCTAAAAATTATAGTAGAATAATGTTTTTATATAGGTTTTTAGGTCATTTTAATCCTTATAACTTTTGTACTATCCCTTTTAACATGTTTTAACTGTTACTATGGAGAATGACATTTTTTATCGACAATACCATACATAATTCCAAAAAATGCATGTAAAATTATTAAATACTCTAGGAAATACTAGGTCCAAATATTTATTTTATCTTATCAAAATAAATTTTGATATGTTTCATAAATTAATTATATAATGAACATGCGTAATGTAGTGGAAAATAGTTATCTTGAAATATTAATTTTTAAGTATTAAAATATTTTTTTAGGAATACTAATAGTAATTTTAAATAAAATTTAATTAATAGGATTATGTATAATAAAATTATCTATTGAAATTTATAACCAATTTATAATAAATATAAATTCTAAACTATATGGAAGGAAAATTTAGTTTTATTAAAAATTGGTACTTCATAAAATCCCCCTATAATTATTATTTAAATAAAATTAAAATTATCAACATAAGTTATTATTATAAAGATGATTCAGAAAATGATATTAATTTCTTAAAATAATATTTATATAAATTGTAGAAATATATTATAATGACTTTTCATAAAATTTAATCGTGACCATTTTTTATAAAAATACATTTTTACAGCATGACATAAATTTTAAAAAAACTAAGTTATATATTTATTATAATTAACCAATAAGATTTCATTACATAAATAGTTTTTAAATATTTTTTATAATTGTCTTATTAATAATATTATTTATAATTTATGAACTAATTCATCATTATAAAATTGAAATAATAATATTTTTATACAATATTGAAAATATAATAAATCTCAGTGTTGCAGAAAACATATCCTAATGAAAATCATAGTTAAATAAATTAACTTATAAATTATCTTGTTGTTGCATCCAATCTACAACATGAATAAGATTTTAAGGAATATTTTGATTATGTTAAAATCACGAACATACGGATAATATTTTTTTTATTTTATATTTCTCTTAATTTAAGAGTGGATATGATTCATATTGGTAAAAAGGTGAAAACACAAGGAGGAATAAAACATAGAAGCACAAATTGTGGTTCAAAGATTAAATCAGAATAGATGAACTTGTGAATATTTTTTATTACTGTTGTCAGAAAAATATACAGCTAATGAATATCAAAAATTATAAACTAAACTAGATAAAACAAGTACTTCACTACAAATATTATAAGAAGAATGTGGTTGGGAACATATAATAGTAAATAGGGTTTCATATAAAATATCAATGGTAGAAAAATGTTCAATTTTGACATAATTTGATCTCCACTCTTATCTAGAAACCTAAATAATTTATTGTAAATTCATAAATATGATTGTGGTTTTTTACCACTAGGGATAATATTTTATTAAATTTTATTAGCAATGGTTTCTTACAAATATGTGAAAATATGTTCACATAAAAAAATTTATTTATTAATGGGATGATCCATAATCATTTGATTATATCTCAAAAATATATCAATGGTAATGTGGTTATTTTATTGATTAATATATCATTAATATGTAGATTTAAGATTAGAAATATATTTATTAATGGATAAAAAATAAGCATAATTTTTATCGATTATCAATTATAAAAAAATTTATATTTTTAGTGTAATAAAGGAGAATGAGATATGAAATTTATGATATTTTCACTTATCCCATAACAAAATAATTAATAACATTAAAATATTATTATTTAAAAAATTTGATAATGATAAAATTAGAATAAGATAATATTTTAACGTTTTATAAAATGAAAATATAGTGAAAAATGATCTATAAATATTTTGAGATTATAATAAATAGGCCCGTTGAAGTCCCATATTCATGTATGTATGTTGATAAATGAATTTTGATATTAAAAATTAAAATTTGGTATTTTATTATATTTTTTATCTTTATTAGTAATATATATATTTATTTCATAGAAACAAAGTAAAATTATCCTATGATGCTTATGTCTTATATCCTGATATTAAATATAAAACAAGTTATGTTGAAAGAATATTTCATAAAGACAATGGGTTTTCATTGAAAAAATAAATAAATTGAAATATAACATGAAAATTATGAAATAAAACATTAATATTTCCCCCATACATTCCAAAAGAAAACTAGAGTTGTAGAGAAAAATATTGAATCATCGGTTACATTAGAAGAAACTTTCTAGTAGAGAGCAGATCCTGAAAAAATTATATATAAAAAAGTAATAACATCAGTTTTATGTATTTAATTTTTTGATTTTTTTCAAAAATCATTTCTGAACATGACTTTTGTGTTTTAATTTTCAATGAATCAAAATATTAAGAGGATTAAGTAATTCAGTAGACTCTTTTTTTATCAAAATATAATGAAGTGATTTTGTAAAATTTTCTGAATGACCAATTGGCGATATTTATATAGTTTAACCACATTGAGGATTAATTAGTATGTCTTCTATTAATAATTAAATTAATACTGCTTATTAAATTTATATTATAATCTTAGAAAAAAAATTTCCATCATGAATGTCACATTTTATTGATGATAAAATTGATGAAGATAAAACATGAGATGATCATTTTCAAGATATAATAACAAATGGTGTAGTAGGTTTCTATGATGTATATAATGATTCAAACGATTATTGGGTGGTTAAATATTTGAAAAAATGTGAATCCATGTTATGAAGTCATATATAACACACACACACACACACATATATATATATATAATATCATGATTGAAAATACAAACAAACTCCAACACTAATTAACCTAGATAAGTTTCAATCCTAATATGAAAATTTAAAATGTAAAACTAAAAAGTGTTAAGGATTTTATATAACATGTTTCATGTATTTTTGTTATTGAAAAACAATAAAATAATATTAAAAATAATTACATATAATAATTGGTTTCATGTGATAATGAAAATATATAATAGGGAAAAGTTTTTCATAAAATAAAATCTATATAATAAGATATATAGAATAGAGAAAAACTAATAATTTTATCTAAGAGTACTCTCTGATTAGGGGAACTTATTTTGATGATTCATATGATAATTTTGAATGTAATGGAATAATTTAAATTATTCTTAAAATTCTAACGTAATATAATTATAATGGTTTCCAAATGTATGTAATTTATTTATTCAGGATTCGAGATATTTATAAGGCGGTGAACATTGAAAAACTGAAAGGATTTATCCTTGATAGAGATCTTCAAAAGGGTATATATCATAGAATTATCCCTATAAGATTAAACAATTTCCTTATTCATGGTATTTAAAACTATATATCAATATAAAGAGCTTTAATTTTAAATTATTTATGTGGATTAAATTCAATATATTAAAAAAGATAAATCTAACTAAATAATTATTATAATGTAGTAGATGAAATACTTCTTACTATAAAATAATTATAAATTTATAAAAACATTTCAATCTAAAAAAGGAAACTTTATAATTTATATGATCAATGAGATGAAACTTATAATGGTTTTTTATTTGGTTAATAAATTCTACTATATTTTTACATTATAATATAAATATTTTCATGACTTACCTAAATTAATTAAAATAGTTTAATTTGAAGAGGTATACAATGTTATCGAAAATGGGAATAAATTTTACAGTGATGATGAACCATGGGGTGTGGATCTAATGGTGTTTTGAATAATAATTGTAATAATTATTTAAATGATGGTTTCAAGAAGATACATATTGTTTTTTTACATTTCATTATAGATTTCTAATAAATCCAGAGAATTCGCAAATCATTAAAATGTGGTCTCCCTTTCACTATTTCAAAGGAACAATTGAGTATAAACGACGGTATGATAAAGAAAAATAATTTTTTATTAATGTATCATTAAATATTTATTGATTATATGATATTGGAGAATAAAATTAAACTTTATTAGTTAATTTTCAAAAAATTTATAATGAGTTTTTTTAATTCCAAGAATAAAAACTCATCAAAAATCGATCCATGAATAATGAATATATTCCAAAATCCCAACACATTACTCAAAGGATTTATATGGAATCATATCTTGATTTTATTTGAGTAAAAGACATGTACACATTACTGATTATGTGTGTATAATAAAATTAAATTTACTTGAGATGAATTTAGTGTAATATTCATAGTTGAAACAAATTGACATCAATTTTAACATTATCGATGAGATGGTGAAATTTTTTGATATAATAGTTTAATATGATTCACAAAAAGATCAATATTTTTATTTCATAAATAATCCATTAATGAAGGGTACCTTCCAACATATGAGAGTCTTATTATGAAGTAATATTATACCAAAAATCCAAATGAAAACATTGTATATGTTTTTTTATCTTTTATACAATGGAATTTATTTATAAAAAATTGATTTTTATGAGATGATTTAGTAAATGGGGATAATTCTTAATAACATGGAGAGATAAGAAAAAATGTGAACATTTTCAGGGTTTGTAAACATAAGGGTGCTATATGTGGAATTTTGAATATAGAATGTTTTTAAAGTATAATTAATGTTTTTAATAAAAATAGTTGTAGTGATTTAATACCCCTAAGGAATATAGATGAAAAAGGGGAATCACATTTTTCTCATGATGTGAGATAAGAATAGGATGTACTAAGAATCCATTAAAAAATATTTTCTATCTAGTAATGTTAATTACACCAGTTTTTTAGTGTTTTAAAAATAATTACATAATTTAGTAATGTGGTGTTTTTCTAACTCTAACATTGGTAACAATCTGTTACATGTTTATGATAATTTTGATTTATATTATAAGAATATTATTTCATGTTTTATTTATTATCATAAAATCAATTGATTAGTTTTTATTTGATTAGAGCTCATAAAAATGAAATGGAGTGATGTAATCAAGATATCGAAAATCTATATCCAGATGATAACTATTTTAAGTAATAATATTTTATCAATGAATATAGTGTTTATATATATATGAAAAAATGAGAATAAATTATATTATAGTTTTATTTTGATTTATTTATCGGGTTATTGAGTTTAAAAAAATGTTCAAATTAGGAATACATAATTTCAAAAATAGTACATGAAAATAAAATATTTTTATTTTTGGATATCTAATTTAGAAAATTCCATAATTTTGGAAATTTATTATATTAATATCGGTTCATATGAATGAGAATGAGGATTTTATACCAAAATTTACAACATTATGGTGTAGTTTAAAAAACCATACTTTATTATATTGGAAATTAAATTTATTTTATTTACTAAATTTGGTAAAAACTTATTCACACTCTATGGAATAATTTTATTAAAATGAAATTCTCTTGGTGATTATTATTATATGAAAATTGATTTATCATTATAATTTTTTTCATGGAGATTATTTTTATTTTATTTTTATAGAATGTATCCAACAGAAATAAAGGCCATATTAATTAATTTTTTCATAATCCAAGATACCTAAAAATATCATCAAGATAAAAATAAGTATTATATAAATGAAAATAATATTTAGTTGAGTCTAAAATGTTTAGAGTGATAGCTTTCATCCTGAACCACACGTATTTTTTGTGGGCCTGTATCAAATAATTTCAATAGAATAGAACATATGATAAATGATTAATTTACCATGAAATATCATTAAATTTTTGATAATAAATTCTTTATTCGAGAAATTACCATTTTATTTTATTTTCTATTTAATCTTAGTGATTCATTTTAGGTGAGGTTTTTTAAAAGAAATATATTTTTATTATAATCATTTAATTTATAAAATTTTATTAATAAATATTTTTTTTGAAAATAAATTTCTTGTATCAATAATATATGATTTATGAAACTCTATGTATATGGTATTAAACTTATAATGGTATAATAATTTTTTTGTGTAATTGATTTTCTATTTCAAAATATTTTTATCATAGAAGATCGGTTCTAGAAAATGGATTTTATTTTAGATTTGACTACATATAAAAATGTTTATTTCTTTTAATAAAAAGATATACGGGGAACCCATACTATATTTAATAATATTTGATTTGGGGTTTATATGATTTAATCTATAACTCTACAATATTGTTATAAATTATTTTAAATTTTTTATTCCAATTAATCATATTTTTTTGGATTAATTTTGAATGTATACGTATCCTCCTAATTAATTTATTTAAAACATATTTTTATTTTTATTTACACTAATTAGTTTAGATTGACTTATTTTTATTTTATGTATTTTATATCTAAACAATGCCATTAGAGGGAATTCATTGTCATGATGATAAAATATTTGATTCAATGCCATTAATTATTTAATACTAGGATAATATATAGTATTAGAGAATGATTCTACATTGTTTTTTTATTCATATATATTATTATATCGATGATTTATATGGTAGGAAATAAACTAGTATGAAATGTAGGGAATTTCAATTTGATTCACCCACATATTTTTGATGAATCTATATATCTTTATTGATGTAAGGAAACTAATGAATATTGTTATTTATACTATATTTAAATCAATTAGATGATTGATAGTGAATACAAGAATCCAGATGATGATATTCATAATTTTTATTCATAGCAGATGATAAAGTAGTAGTTGAAAAATAAATTTTGGGACACAATTTTTTATACAATGGATTTTTTTTGTATATTCTGGTTTCAAATTGTCAGAATAAAAATAGAATCGATATAGAAATATAAATTATTATATTCACAACATCAATGGTTTTGGAAACATGATGGTATATGTTATATAATGACTATAAAAAATTTAGTTTTTAGGGTGAAATAAACCCACGTATTAATCCATGTTTTATAACAATTTTTATTATTTTTTATTGAATTGGAATAAAATAAATTACTAATAATAATATGGTAGATAATATTATTGAAATTCTATAAAAATAATGAGAGTTTGAGAGAAAAAAATTGATGATAGTAAACATGTTACCAAAATATTTATTTTGTATCTTTTCAAAACAACAATGAATAAGAGTAGATACCCTAATCATGGAACCACAAAATCACTGATCGAGGAAAATTTTATACTATCTCAAACTGCTAAACCTAAACAAGAATGTTATGAATAAAAAAGGGGTAAAATAACATACCTAATTTTTTAGGCATGATTCGTCTGAGAGAAGGTAAAGAGAGAGTGGTTGTAAGAATGTACTTCCATAAGAGCATGAGTAGCTTGATGAGAATAGGTTTATTTTGGGTTGTTTTTAAAAAAATGGTAAGGGTTTTATCTTCCTAGGAAAAAAGAAATGATAATGAGGGTTTTTAACATTACTGATAAAAGATATAATTATTAGTACTTGTTTATCTTTGATAATGATATATGATTCTTAGACCTAAAAAAGTGTTGATAAAATGCATCTTTGTTATTGCTAACGAAGCACCAATAAAAGGGGTCTCTATCAACTATAAAAGTTAGCACTGATAAAGATGTGATCATGATTTTTAATTATAATTATAAACCAATATATTTGTAAAAATATTGATCAATATTTGCTTATAATTATAGATGTATTTATATTAGTGTGTATATTTATATAAATACAAATATTAAATAAAGAAATAAAAATATAATTCTAAATATATTAAATATATAAATTATTTAAATATATTTATCATAAGTTTATAATTATTTAAATGTATTTTTATATAATTATAATTATATAAATACTTTTAAAAATATATATATTTATTTATAATTATAAATATATATTATTATAAATAAATTGAATAAACTTCTGTAAATATATTTATAAATAAAAATATGATTAAAAATATTTATAATTATAAATATATTTATTTGATTATATTTATTTATATAAATATATATATTATAAATAAATATAAATATTGTAATTATATTCATTATTTAAATGTATTTATTGTAATTTTTTAATTATAATATATTTCTATCCTTATAAATATGCCACAAATCTCCTTTTTGTATTTTCTAAAAGCCACTTTTTGGATTAGTGGTAACCGCACATGTTCTAAAATATACCAGGATTTCAACGTTACAGGTTCACGATTTCAATGAAACATGTTCACGATTTCAAACAGAGAACAAAACGAGATCCAAAAATTCAAAAAAACCAAAACGCACTTGATTCACACCAAATCAGCTCCTTGATGGCCATGAGACAGGCTGTCGGGTCAAAGTGTAATCCAAATCATTGGTGCTATCATTGCATCACCAGCTACATCGTCCAATCACCTTCGTCCTCATCACTTGTCTCCTCTCCAAGCATCATCGACACCAACAACGCCGGTCATCGGCCATAGCAACCGCTATCCAGCATCAGTTTTCAACACCATTACAACTGCCACATCAACATAGAATCATCATCTTCTCAACCATCACCATCGTCGTTGGCAGCAGCGGCTCATCACCACAACCACCATCAAAGAAAACACTTCATAAAACACCCAAACTACAATCCAACATCCCCAAAATTCCACCGGATTAGCCAATACAGAATCAACTCCAACAAGGGAGCCTCTTCCATCCATGCACCTCAGAGAAATCCAAAACCGAAAAAACAACTTGTACCATAAATGTTGATTTCATTGAGAAAACACGACATGCCAAATACAAAGAACCAGAAATCACCACAAATCCCCTTCTGTCATGAGTTCTTCCAACTAAAAACCATCACAAGTTCTTCTAAAGAGAAAATCCCAGGAAAATAGACTCAGAACGAGTAGGACCCAATCCTAGTAAGCCGGAGGAGCATAGCCAACCATCGTGTAACACAAAACAACGAAATTCTGAGAGAGATTTATCTAAAGAAAACCAACACAGAAAATAGGAACTCGAATCAACAACAATAGGTGAATCCAAAAAAGAGAAAGAAGAAAAAAGGTTGAGAGAGAGAACTCATCACTATGCCCTGTCGTGATAGATCAACCAATCATATCTCGTCGCCATTAACAGCCCGACCAGAGAAGACCACCATGAACCTTCAAAGCGTAGAATCCTTCGTATCACGACCATAACCCTCAAGCTTCGACAAGCCAGGATGACGTCACGCCACTAGAAACCGCGATCCCACGAACTCTCCAAAGAGTGAGTAGACGAACAAAGTGGCCTCATCGCAAACCGATTTTATGCCCGAGTATCGTGAACCGAAGCACCACAGAGTCTGAGCTTTAAACCACAACAGGAAGGTGAGAAGCAAATAAGATTCAGAGAACGCTAGAAGAGTTCATAGAAGATCCACCACGGGGAGGATGATGGTGGCGGAGGGGAAAACCCTAGTGCCGAAAGACCCTTACGGGCTCATCCCCATCCGTCCTATCCTTATAAATATGCATATAAATATAAATATATAAATATATAGATATTTGGTAGAATTCATGTTTTCCTTCCCAGCTTTTGGGATGTGGTTGTGTTTGTACGTGCATGCAGGTAAATTACTCCCACTTATGGGATAATGACTTCGGTGCTAGTTTCCAGTCAATAGGCTTTAGAAGGCAGTCTTGGGGTAGTCACGACACGAACCATGGGAGACGAGTCGTGACAATGTGGTTTCAGAAGAGGTTGGTTCTACTAGAAGAAATAAAAGTGTCTAAATTTTTATGGAGAAACAATATAAAGTGTTTCGAGTTTTTCTTTTAGGCCAGGGAGTGCAGAGCTAGTGCGACATCCTACATATCCATACTACAAGACCTTGAATTCTCTTTTTTGGATTGGTACATGGAAAAACTAGTTTCATACATCATTGAATGTTTTATCATGACCATTATGTGTCAAAGTCAGATCACCAAGTATAATCTATTTTTTTTGTTCCACTAGGCAAGATACCCTGAGGGGGGGGGGGGGTGAATCAGGGTATGGCAGATTAAAACAACTACCCATTTGATCATCTTTCATCATTGGAAAAAACTCTCTTCTCTCTCTTTCCCATTACAGAGTATCAACAAAAAGTAAAGCATGAACATGAAACACAAATTTTACTTGGTTCACCCTCATTGGGATTCGTCAAAAGAGAATACACCAGCGATGTAACGATGCACCAAATCCACTATAAGCGCACTACTGTTTACAAGTTTGGAGTGTACTCACTGTCCCTCCTAGTTTACGACCAGTCTCAATATAAAACCTCAATGATATATCAACTGAAGTTTTCTCACTAATTCTTCATAAGATCTAATCATATTTTATAGACATGTATGTCTCTTCATTACCTCTAATGAAATATGCATTTTTATATGTTGATAGATGCTCTATTGACGTTCAACATTCATCCACTGATGAATGAAACTTTACCACAGCATTACTAGGAAACCTCAAATCTTTCATACAACCCTTACTACATCTAGAACACAACTTTATTTCCTTATGTTAAAGATTCCTCTTTTGGAACAATACACCCCTTACACGCAAATTAAATCTTTCCCGCAACTCAATTCTTACATGTAACTTTTTTTGCTTGCGCACAACTCAATGTATTTCACGAAACTCCATTTTCCTGGAATTCTTACACGATCAACAGCTAGGAATTTCTCTAAGTGTGGAGCTATTTAGAAGGAGGGGACCTTTTATTTATAGGTTTAGATGACCCCAATGTGGAAGAATAACCGTGTCGTGAAAGATCCTCTTCAAGTGCACAAAACCTTGATTGACGTCGCATTGGGCACACAAGTTTCTTACACACAAACTCATATTTCACACACATTTCCAAAACTTTTTCAAGTAAAATGCCTCTACAATTTTTCAGTGTTTTGATCTCGAAACAGGACTTGTGCACAAGATTCCACACCACCTTCAATCTTGCGTGCAACTTACTTTGACAAAAACATGTATCTCTATTTTCCGATTTCGAGGGCCAGAAATTTGGAAAACACAAGATAATGAAACCCTGTTAGATCTGTTCTTTTTTGTACCCCATCTAGATGGTCCATTCCTTTGTCATCATTCTTTTTCTGCATAGGTTTTCAAAAATATCTATAGAACTCTACAAATCACCAAGTAAACCCCCTTTTTCAACAAATTGAACATTGTGGTTTGCTCTGTCATTAAACACAACATGGAGGTCCTCTTTATCAATAAAAAGAATCACCTAATTTTTTTTCCAATGATACCTTAAGGTATTTTTTCCTAACAATATCCCCCTTTGGGTTTGTGGAAACTCTTCCCATAATGATTCATAGCACTTTGATACCTCATTGAAGATCCTTCCGTCATTATTCATTATTTTCCTCTTATGATGTAGATAGCGATCAAGGATTTACTCAACCCATACTCTATGACCACATGAGGAATGATCGGCTAGAGAAAAAAGAGTAAAAGATAATTTCATCAATGAATCACTTCATTTTGAACACCAATTGTTGATACCAAATAGATACCAATTGCTAATCGCTGGAAACCTTTGGACACCCTTCCAACATCACTCTTCTGATTTTATCATGATCCTTAACTATCATGATATCCAATCTTTGAATGATCATGTGTAGCATAATTATATTTAAAACTCTCCTTTATGTCATTGTGCCCCCCATGTCGCTGCTCTGTCATTCATCTTCTCCCCATGTCTTTGACTAAGATGTTTTCTCCCTTCCTTAGCCACGATTTATCCCAGTTAAGAGTTACTATTTCTCCCATTTGTCAAATAACCCAAATGTGACGTATTTGTGGTCTGCAACAAAGTAGATAAAACGGATTAGTAATGTTATAAAAACACATCCTACCTCAAGTGTGTGTGTGGGGGGGGGGGGGGGGGGGGTCCACATCCACACTTTTTCAAGTGCGGGGAGTTGACTGAAATTTCAGATCCAGTCGATGCCTCTCAAAATATTCCGTGGGTAAATCCTTTATTAGAATGTGTACAACCTATTGTTTTATAGGCATATAATTCAACTTTAGGATTCCCTGCTCAACCTTCTCCTTGATAAAATGAACCTTTATCTCAATTTTCTTTGTCCTTGAGTGATGGACATGATTTTCGATATGATTTATAGAACATTATTTAACAATCTAGATTTCGATCAGAGACCTCACTTCAATACCCATATAATTATGCTACTACTTCATCCATAATAACAGTGTGGATGCTTGAGTGGCTGCAATATACTCAGCTTCTGTGGTGATCAATGAAATAAAATCTTTCATCTTTATTAGCCATGAAATACACAATATACCAAGATAGAAATCACCTCATGGTGTTGATTTCCTATCATCCACTGAACCAGACCAATTTACATCTGTATATCCCAAAATCTCTTACTGAGATTTTTCATTATACACCAATTCAAAATACACAGTTTCTTTGATATACCGAAGTATACTTTTCAATGAAATCATGTGTCTTTCCTTGGTATTGCTTTTGTATCGTGCTGCTTGGAATGTGGAGAAGGAAATATTAGGTCTCATCCTTTTTAGGTACATTAAAATCCAAATAATCTGCCTATATTCTGTGATATTAACTGCATTGGAATTATCATCTTTCGATAATTACATTTGAGTAGAAACTAGAGTCCTCATTTCCTAGTAATTTACATTCTAAATATTCTTAGAACCCCTTTGTCATATTTTTATTTATAAATTAAAGTGCGATTCATTTCTTGTGATACCTGTAAACAAAGGAAAAATTTCATCTCTCAAATCATTGACATTTCATACTCACTTTTCATGAATTCAATAATCCATATGCACTGATCTTCATCTGATCTACAAAATATTATTTCATAAACATAAAAGAGAACCATAATCCTTTGATTATTGTCATTTTTGAAAGATAGATTGTAATCAATCCCACCACAGTAGAAACCAATCATCTTCAAATACTTATCAGGCCTTGATTACCATGCACTTGGTGCTTGTTTTGGCGCATATAATTCCTTATTCAGTTGACAACCCTTACTCTTATCCTCATGAATGTGAAAACCACATGTTTGCTCGATATACACTTCTTATTCTAGATCCACATTCATGAATGAAGATTTGATGTCCATATAGAAAACTATAATCTTTTATTGCACCACAATGGCCAAGAATAATCTAATTTTTTCCCACCTTGCAATAGGCGAGAATGTCTCATCGATATAAATACCCTCTATTTTGGAGTATCCTTTTTACACTAGTCATGTTTTGTTTCGAATCATGGTGTCATATTCATTCATCTTGTCGTGATAGACCCATTTAGTTTTGATGACATTCTTATCTGCTGGCCTTGAAACAACCTCCCAAATCTAATTCTTCTCAATCTTATCCAACTCTTCATTCATAGCCAGACTCATATTTTCATCTTTTGCTGCATCAGAAAAGAATTCCATCTCTACCTAAGAGAGGAAAGATGTATTCTATAGATATTTCATTATTCATGTTAGAACCTGAGCTGATTAATCACCAATGATATATTTTCTATCAATTTAAGCATGACTTCATGGATTCTGTGCTGATACAGATTTAACTTCCTCATGCTCATCATCAGTATCTTCTTAGGAATTAGTATCGACCACTTTAGCTCCCCTGCATTTCTTTCCTCCTCATCACTTTCATCAAAACATTATTCACTGTGCTGTTGAAAATTTTCATCAATTTCCCCAACAGTGAAATAATTTCCCTCAAATAATTTTCCTAACCTTTTATAAAGAATTTATAGGAATTTCTTATTCCTGAGTAGCCAAGGAATATCACCTCATCTCCACATGAATCAAATTTACTATGTTTTCATTGTTGATAATGAAGAACATAATTACAAATATTTGAAATTATTTAACTATTTGATACTTTCCATACCACATCTTATAGAGAGTCTTTCATTCCTTACGGCACATTATATCCCTGTTAGAAATATAGACCGATGTCAATACTGCATCCTTCCAAAATTTCTCTGGTAGTTATTTTTCTATAAGATTCATTATGGCCATTTTGTTGATGATATGATTTCTCCATTCAACCACTCTATTATTTTCGGGACTTCTCACTAAGAATACTTGATTCCTTATACCATATTTCTCTAGATATTCTTCCACTTGAATTTTTGTGAATTCTGCACCATTTTCAGTACGAAACATCATGATTTTCTATCCAAGAATCCTGTCGCACTACCTACGATACTATTTGAATCAACTAAACACTTGATACTTATAGGAAATAACAAATACCCATGCCATTCAGCTATAGTCATCAATTAAAATAACAGAGTACCTTTTTATGTCAATTTCTCTTGGTGTTATAGGCCCACAAACATTAGCATACACCAATTCGAGCACTCTTGTTGACTTCATTTATTTTTCCTTATATGTCTTCTTAATGAGATTCCCTTGTTGGAATGCATCATATGTATGAGTATGATCCCATGATAGCTTAGGGAGATCTCTAGATGCATCACACATTGCGAAATCTTCATGGGATGGCTAGCATAAATGACCAACCCATTTACGTGACCACTTGATTTCTTCCTCTCTGGATAAAAAACACATATCTTATTCTCCACTAACCAAGTTGAGATTCCCCTCTATCCTTTTTTACTTGTAGGATAAATGTACCATGTCTTTCCTTGAAAACACACACCTTCTTGGTAAACCATATAGAATGACCTGAGTTACACAGTTGACATACGCTGAGTAAATTGTGACTAAGACCTTCTATAACCAAAACATCGGCATGTCTTATTTATTTTCACCCAAAACTGGCCTTTCATTATCCAATTATATTCAGGCCTCCATCATTTCCGAAAATGACAACTTATTCTTTGTCAAATTTTATTCATGTAAGCAGTTCCTTGTTTCCTGTCATGTGAGACATACGACCATTGTCAATGGTCCACACACCAGAATAGTCTAATGCTTTATGGTAAATTTCATCAACCATTTCCTTCTCCACTGTCTTCTTCTTGGTACTTATTTCTGTATTCACATTCCGTATATATTGAGTCTTTTGATCTTTATCAGAGTATGATGGAACGACTTCATCTTGTAATGCTTCAATTCTATTTTGCATTTTCAACTCACTGGTTTGTTCATTGATTTTCTGCCTGCGAACATTTTTATTCTAATGTGGCACACTCTACTGTATGGTCGATGTACAGTATCTGGCGATGTTCCCAAATCCTCCTCCCCAAAAATAGTGTATTTCAAAATACGTACTAGAGTACTATTCTCTATTTGGATAACACCTCTATTCTAGTTCCGTTTGGTATCTTATGGCTATAAAACATACAATTTGTGAGTACCCTATCATTCTATAGAAATAACACCTGATGAAAGGCACATTCTTGTGTGTCACTTGTATACTTCCAATAGTTACTTTGGTTCAATGAATGTTATGATACTGATTTGTACACACATCAATTTTCATTCTTGGAGTAGGTTCTTATGGTCTAACTTCAACCCTAGCTGTTTTTTTGTTTCTGATCAAGCCCCAAATCAACCTTAACAGCTGATCTCGATTGATTCTACCTTGATACTAAACAACTAGGCTCATCATTCATCTTATCATCTTTCATAATGATCTTTTTTCCCGATAACAAGCTATGAATCAAAAAAAATTCATGGTCCTAAAATTTATTACCCAGACCAACAACTTCTCCTTCAAGTTCATCGATACGATTGATCTTATCTTCCATTGTGTTATTCATGCCATCGATATCCCTTTTCTATTCTTCAATGTCAATTTTATACTCACTAACCGATTCAGTGTCCTCTAGGGTTGATGACTAGAGTTTTTCAATTTCTTCCATCAACTCAAACTTTTCTTCTTCTTGTTATAGCATAAAGAGTTTGGCGTGATAAACAAATTTATTGGCTTTATTTGATTTATCTCTCCAAACATCTATATCTTCATGATCACCTTCTAACTTAGCTTTCATATCAACTCTTCCTTCAACCTGTTATTCTTCATCAATGTTAGTTTCTTCTTTTTTCTGAGTACTATAGACAACTTCCACCATAGCATTTTCTCCACAATATTTTCAGTTCTATATCCCTTCAACCTCATCAACATCAAACTCATCTGAATTGTCACATTATTGTGAAAGGATATTCTTATTCTTAACGAAATTTCTCTTGAATGACTTCTTGCCTTTTCCATAGGCTAGATATTTCTTCTTGGGAATTCTAACTTCATAGACATCATCTTCTTATTGGATCTTTTTAGTATACCTTTTTAAAAGATGAAAAACCATTCCACATCGAAAACTAGCTAGTGGAAGTTTCCCATTGAACTTTTCTTTTCCTCTTTGAAAATTTTAAGAATGAAATGAGATATCCTCATCTATCTCTTCATCCTCCTATGAATCTTAAATGATGAGATTTTCCATGGAATTGAATGACACATCCTTAGATTACCCATTTTCCATAGCCTTGTTATCATCATTTCAAATTTCATATAAAACCATGGTACTATTCAAATTATCCAGTGTTAACTCATTTGGACATTTATCTTCTAGTACTGAAACTTTTGAATTGAACTGAGGTGGAAGTTTCCTCAAGATTTTCATTACGATCTTAATATCTTCAATGAATTATGCAAGACCCCACATATCTTCCAAAAAAATATTTACCCTTTAAAAGAATACATAAAAAGACTCATTCAGGTTCATTTTCAAATCATAATTCTTGTTCCATAGAACTTAAAGGTTTTCCTCGCTAACCTTATTATCTTCTTCATATATATTCAATAGATTTTCCCATATGACATGTGATGTTTGGCATGAAATCACATTCGTATGGATAGCATTGGATAGGGCTTCCCATAAAAAAATAATTTCCTTGGCATAAGAATCTAATTATATATGTTAATCTTTCAATACTGCTCCACTATTAATATCAGTTGTTATACCATGAATTACTTTAGTAAACACATCCATTCCCAAAGACCTATTGTAGTGTTGTATATGATTCTTCCATACCTAAAAGTTGTTCCCATTGAATATCCGAATCCCTTTAGGATTTATGACCTCCATGTCAGAGAGAAACGATGATATCAACCTTTATCCCTGATAATAATTATTAGGTCTATAAGGAAATTTACCCTTGGGGGGGGGGGTGAATCAGGGTATACAAGATTAAAACAACTGCCCCTTTGATCTTGTTTTGTCATTGGAAAAAACTATCTTCTCTCTGCTTCCGTTTGCAGAGTATGAAAAAAAATTAAAGCATGAACCTGACACAACAATTTTAATTTGTTCACCTTCACTGGGCTATGTCCAAGGAGCATACACTGACAATGTACCGATGTAACAAATCCACTATAAGTGCATTGTTGTTTATAATTTCGGAGTGGACTCATCGTCCCTCCTAGTTTACAACCAATCTCAATATGAATTCTCACTAATCTCTCAACTAAAGTGAGCTCACTGCTTTTTTAGAAGATCCACTCAGAGTTTATAGACTCGTAGGTCTCTTCATTACCTATATTGAAATATTTATCTTTAAATATTGATAGATGCTCTGTTGACATTCCACTTTCATCCATTGATTAATGAAACTTTACCACAGTACTACTAGGAAACCTCAAATCTTTCTCACAACCCTTACTGTATCTTGCACAAAACATTATTTCGTTTTGTGCTAGATTCCACTTTGGGCACAAAACACCCCTTATATGCAACTTCAATCTTTATTGTAACTCAATTATTACACACAACTTTCTTATCTTGCACGCACCTCAAAATATTTTCATAACTCCCTTTGCTTGAAATTATTACGCAATCAAGAGCTCAAGTTTTCTCTATGTGTGGAGCTATTTCAAATGTGGGGGGTCACCTAATATTTATAGGATTCATTGACCCCTGCACGAAAGATTCACTATGTCACACAATATCCTCTTTGAGAGCACAAAAACTTGTTTGATGTCGCATTGGGCACACAAGTTTCTTCCGTGCAATCTCATCTTTCACACACATCTCGAAAACATTCACTCACATCATTCCTTCTCCATTTTTATGTTTTCTAATCCGAAAACATGCCTTGCATTCATGTTTCCACAATATCTTCATCCTTGCACACAACTTCCATTACCCAAATCAAGTATCCCCATTTTCAGATTTCTATGTCCAAAAATTGGGAAAACACTGTAAAATGGCATCACCTTATATCTATTATTTTTGTACCACCTCCAGATCATCCATTCCTTTTTAATAATTATTTGTTGGCATAGGTTTTCATCAATAACTTTGGATCTTGAAAAATCCTCATGTAAACCCCATTTGTTAACAAATTGGACATCGTGGTCTGCTCTGTCAACAAACACAACATCGAGGTCTGGTTTTTCAAAAAAAAACACAATCAGCTCAAAAATTCTTCAATGATACCATGAGGGATTTTTTTCTCAATAGTATTAATCATGATTCATCCTGATATCTTTTAGGATACCTCCACATATAAATCCATCTAGGATTCCATTGCATGTCCACAAGGATAGTCTACATAGTGATGAGAATTCGGTATAAGGACCATTGCTCAATATGGAACCTTCATGTGGTGTCATAGATTTTCCACCACCTGTTGGTCAAAAGTTACCACCAGAAATACTAGTAGAGGATGCGCGTAGGCTCTATTCCTTACAGAATATTCAGTGATAGAGAACCCTTAGGTTCTGAGGAGATCCCGAATCACATGCAGCTAATACTGGCTTGAAGAGGTGATTATGTTTTCTTTCTAGTCAGGTCGCCATAATATTATATGGTAGCCATGGAAGTGAACCCTCTACATGGCTCAGTAGAGAGATAATGGGGTTTTAGTTACCTGATCTTACGATGAGGTGACTTTTCTGTGGACAAATCTTGAGAAACTATCTCTGAGAAGAAACTCCTGCCATAAAATCTAAGTACTATATGTGCACATGAGATTCTATAGCTTTGACCAGATGACATGTCTGTAGATGAGTATTTATCAAGGCGTACCGACCCTTCTAGGTACTCGATGAATACAATGCGACTCGTAGTCAAGGTTTAGAACTCCGAGCGAGATCTGTTTAGGGATATCAAAACTAGAATTTTTCCTTTATAAATTCAAACTTATGCTAGGGTTATAGAGAGAACCATTATTGTTGAATGTTCTTTGGCTGAAGAAATAAAACCAGTAGATTTCAGCTGTGGGAAAGCATGAAACCGATGTTAGTCTTAGATACTTGGATGAGTACGAGGGCATCTTTACAGAGGATGTTCTAAGACTACCTCCTCATAGGGAGGAAGATTTATTATTTGATATGTACCCCAGGGCAGAATCTATATCTACACCACATATGGGATAGATCTCACAGAGCTTTGGGATCTAAGGGTACAGTTAGAGGACTTGCAGAAGAAGGGGTTTGTAAGGCGCATTGTTTCACCATGGCCAGCCACAGTGTTGATATCCATGAACTAAGATAGAATATTGAGGATATGAATGGACTTCCAATACCTGAACCGGATGATATTAAAGAACAAGTATCCTCTACCAAGGATTGATGACTTCTTCAATCAGCTGAACGGAGTGAGATAGTTATGAAAGATAGACCTCAGATCAGGATCTCACCAATTTTGCATACGAGATAAGGATGTACCAAATTCAACTTTCAGATGTTTGTATGTATACTATGAGTTCTTGGTAATTCCCTTCGGCATGACAAATTCCCTATTAGTGTTCATGGGACTCATGAAAAAAATCTTCCAGCCTTACCTCAATCGTTTCTTGGTGGTCTACATTGATGAAATCTTGGTGTACTCAACGTCAGAAGTGGGGCATGAAAAATACCAGCAAATAGTCCTAGATAAATACCAAGAAAACCAAATTTATGGGAAGCTCTCAAATTTCCAGTTATGGATTCAAGAGTTCCACTTCCTAAGACATGAAATCGTTGAGGCTGGAGATACAATGGATCCGATGAAGATAGAGGCAGTGCTTGCTTAGGAGCCACCCAAGAGCATGACTAATGTGTAGAGTTTCTTGGGGTTGTCTTGAAACTACCAGAGGTTCATTACTAACTTTTTGATAGTAAAAACATCATTATATGCTTTGAAAATGAAGTGAAAGTCTTTCATTTGTATAGATAAGTTCCAACAAATCTTCCAGGAGCTAAGGGAGAGAGTGACGAGTGACCCCATCTTGAGACTACCAGAGGAGGGAATCGGGTATGCAGTTTTCTGTGACACATCAGGGACAAGACTAGGTTGTGTTCTGATTTAGGATTGAGCATTGATCATATACGGTTCACAGATGCTGAGGTAGCAAGAGTATAACTTTTCAACCCATGACCTGGAGTTAGCAGCAGTGGTTTTTTCCCGGAGGATGTTTAGACACTAAATAATGGGTGAATAATTTACCGTCCACTCTGACCGCAAGAGTCTTAGGAATATCTTCTTCTAGAAGGACCTAGATTTGAGACATTGATGATGGATGGAGTTAATACATGAATATGAATTTGTGATAGTATATACTCTATGGAAGGAGAACGTGGAGGAAGTTGCGTTCAACAAGAGATACAGTCTTCGGCTGCTGAGTGAGGTGACGGTGCAGCTAGCTGTGATGTTGATATCCTTAGTGGATGATGATGGAGAAACTTATATTTAGTCAATGAATGTTATTACCCAACTCATTCAAAGTTTTATGGTGGAAAATATTGTGGATTTTGACTGTGATGCCTAAAGTACTATGTTATCCTCAGGATTGGATCCTGATAGATTCTCAATGGGTGGGGAGCACATCATCCTTTTTGGAGGGCACATGGTAGTACCAGTGGCATTGCAAGAGGATATTTTGAGGTAGTTACATACCTACCCCTTGGAAGAACATAATGGAGTGGTGAATATGTACCAGGTTATCTGACATTAATACTTGTGACCAGGGATGATGAAAATAGTGACTGAGTTAGTTTTATGATGCCTCACTTTTAAGTAAGTGAAGGTTGAGAATCAGGTTCCAGTAGACTTGGCACAACTACTTGAGGTATCATAGTGGAAGTAGGATGGTATCTTTATTGACATTGTGTGGAGATTACCATGAACTTATAAGGTCAATGATTATATCTTTGTGATCATTTACTGACTCACTAAGTTAGATCAATTCATAACTACCCAAGAACAGAGTTTAGTAGAGGGTTGGGATGCCTTTAGTTCTAGATATTGGACAACCGGGCATATTTTTTAAATATTTTGGAAGATATTGAAGATATATAGGGTAGGAACCTTAGTAAATGGTCGATTTCTTTGGTGAATGTTCATTAATATCATGGGAATCTCAAGGAGAGCACATGGGGGTGGGTGCCTCAGATTCGTGCCCATAGCCCCTTTTGTTTGTTTAGCCATTGTTTGGGATTATGGGGACATAAAGTCTTAATGGGGGAGTAGTGTAATACCATATAATTATAGGATTTTTTTAAAAAAATTAAATGGTATTATTTCAAGAATGGGTGTTGAGACGAAGTATGATTATGATGCTCGGAGTGCCCAGAATGATCCATCAAATAATTCTATGTTTTAAATAACACACGTGATCGGTTTTCCAGAAAAATTGGAATAAATATTAAACAGGTATAGTGTTCACATATCCAAGGACATATTTGCATTCAGGATGGTGGTTTTACCCTATGCGTGACTTATGTTTAGTCAGTGTGGGACTTTAGTGAGAAAACCTAAAAATGGAATAACCGTAAAAAAATTGTTAAATATTTTTTTTTCAAATTCTTATAACTAACGAATGGTGAATTGGATTGGATATCTAATACCATCATTGACCTCATGAGGGTAAGATTTTCTTATGAAGATCCCAACATTGGCCAGTGTGGGCCAACAGTAGATGTTAGTTTTTGGCCATAAATAAAATAACGAACAATTATTTTATTTTTAAATATTTATAAATCCTAAATGGTAACACATATTAGAAATTTGAGAGTACTGTTGATCTCATGAGAGATTATTTCCCTTAGGTAGAGCTTAACTTTTACTGGTGTGGGTCGAGAGTGGAAGATAGTTGTTGGAACTTTTTTAAGAGAATTAAAATGGTGCACAAGCTTGGTTTTTAAATCATATAAATGGGTTAGTGAATAAAAAATATGAGGGCACCATCCCTTCCGAAACATCGAAATTTCCTATGAATAGACCTAACCTCGACCGATGATAGTCGAGTAAAAAATATAATATTAATACATTTTGGAAAATAAATATAACAAATTGAAAAGTTTTTTTATTTTCATTTACTCACCGTGGAGCGGTGGCACGATAGCACTGTTGTGCAGTGATGAGATGAAGATGAAACAAATTAATGAGACTCTTTAACTGAAGAGAAAAAGATACTCTATTTCATTATTGATACAATGAAATGATGTGACAACACAATGTAACATAAATGCTACAACACATTTCTTTATTAATGAGATAACAATTTGGAGAATTAGAATATTAATTTCTCTGATGGATGAAAAATGTTTTTCTCTCCAACAAAGGATGTCGGAAAATCGCTACCGATAACTGAACACTTCAAAGAATGGGACCAGACCTTGATGAATGCCAACATATTGGAAGAATAAAACATGGATTCCCATAGTTGGATCTCACCAGCTATGAAATCACAAGTAGGGGTTGTTTTGTATTTATTTCATTCTTCCTATTATTCATTCTAAAATGAAGAATGTAGATGAACCCACGTACAAGATGATATGAGGATTTATTGTTCTTATGGCCAGGTTCCTTTTTCTTTTGATTCATGTATCATGATTGATTAATTATATGAGAGAACCACAATCCTAAACCTCACCATGTTTAAACACTAATACGGAGGGCGCGAGCCGACATGAAAAAGGACCAATCCCCTTTACCTTATTCATTATTCATGGTCAAATATTCAAATTGACATAAGGGAAATTTTATGGACCTAGTAGGGAAGGAGAAACCCCATGGAGACTAGAGGCAAAGGTGATGCAAATAACAGACCACCAGAGTATACATGGTGGTCTGCCGATGAACCCACCAGATTTCTAGTGCTAGTAGTGGGATGGAGACTACCGGTGGGATCTTGGGGTGGGTGACATGGGAAGATAGGGGCATGCCACAATGGAGTACCTAGGGGCGATAGTTGCACCCGTATTGTGACACGATGAGGTGGAAAGAGTCAATAACATTATGCGGTGGTTGCCGATGGAGGACGTGGCCACCCAGCTACGTCAACGAAGTGGCCTGCATAGACATGTTGTCCAGTGACTGTGTATATGACCCAAATTGTGGCTGGATTTTCCAATTGCGGCGTCCTGGAAGAAAAAATCCCATGCATCTGGAAAGAGGATAACCACCCTACACTCGCGATCCGGGAATAAGGGAACGATCTGATAGGCTGGTCAGACAGGGGCGTGCAAACTGAGCCGCGGCAGAGCCCGGGTTGGTTTAAGCTGGCATGATATCATGGGCCGGGCCGACAACATAATACCAGGACACTTGGGGGACTTGGCATGAAATAGACTAGCCCGCTGATTACAAGTTGGTCCAGATAAGACCGAGTCACCGGGTGACCCAGGGGACTGGACTCTATCCAAATAGGGCCAGGTCTAGCAAGGTCCAATGGGCCTCACCTAGTGGCCATAATTGACTGGGTTGGACTAGAACTGACCTAGGTTGGGCATGGTCAGTCAAATAGGGCTGGGGCATGTGGGTTCCCCAGGCAGGGTAGGTTAAGATGGTCTTACCAGGTCGAACCGGGCCCAAAGGCATCCGACCCCTATTTACTAATACACCAATATCTCTCAAACTAGGTGTCCTATTGATGAGCCATTTGTAGAGATGGAACCCTCATGGCTAGTAAGATATTTTGGAACACTATATGAAGGCTTTAAAGGATTGTTGAATACAAAAAATGGATTGGGTTTCCATTTCTCTTGGAATCAAGCTTATTATGTGTAGGAATCCTGCAGGCAGCTGAATCTCGAATACTAGCAACCCTATGCTGATCAGATCATAGTGACCCTCTGTGGATCATCTTTTAGAGACCCTATTTAGATCATATCATAGTGAACATGTGTGGATGAGCTCCTAGAGACCCTGTTTGGATCAACACTTAGTGACCATGTGTGGATCATCTTCTAGCAACCCACTCTCGATCATCTCCTAATGACACAATGTGGATCATCTTCAAGAGACCCTGGGTGGATCAGCTACATGTGGCTCTATTTGATCCAACCGACCCACAATAGTTATCTGGGTTTAGTACCTCAACATTCCAAGGTGTTCAGTGTTACAACTGATAGTCTTGCATTCTGTACTTTTGATTTTACCTACGTGATATGACTCTTGGTGTACTCACCTCAGTGGTGTACTTACTGTACTTTGTCTACTCACCTCAATGTTTTACTTAGTGTGCTTTGAGTAATCTCGTCAATGTTGTACTTAGTGTACGTGGTGTACTCTGCTCAGTGGTGTACTAACAGAACCTTGTGCATACTATGCTTTGTGGCATTTACTTTCTGTTTTGGGGTCCCTACTGAGTATTTTGATACTCACACCTGCATAGGATTTTTTTGCATGTGTCATGTCTAGTGCAGGTGATCGACACTCCGGAGAAGACCTTGGTGTTCAAGGACCAGGTGGTTCTCAATGAGATAGGACATAAATACACTTCGATAGTGTCCTTGTTGGTCCAAGACCGTGTGGTGCTAAGTGATATGGGATGTACAAGCGTACTTCTACGACTATAGGCAACTACTCCTTACCTACACTTCAGGTGGGGATGTTCTGTAGATATCTTATAAAGATATTCTATACGTTCCTATTTTTATTTTGTCTTTTTTTTGGGTTTGTATTATATAAAATTTGACTTACAACTTGTACCTTTGATAAGTGGTTGTTTAGTGGCATGCATGTTTTCCTTTCTTGTTGCTTGCGACGTGGTTTTGTGTATGTGCCTACGTACAAGTACTCAGGAAAATTCCTCCAACTAATGGGATAATGCCTTCGGTGCTAGTCCTCATCCACTAGACATTGGGAGGCAGGCTTGGGGTTGTCACAACATGGGCATCAGGGGACGAGCCGTGAAAAACCTCACCATACCATACATGACCAATACTAAGTATCATCATTCCTACTACATAACCATGTTTGTAATTATATAATATACCATAAAATTAATTTATTACATCCAATATGACTATAACTACATTGAGATATCAAAAAATATGTTTTTTATTAAGAGAAATGTTTATGAGGGGGAGTAAAAAATCAATTCTTTTGACAACATAAATTTTTTTCTAAAACACATTGAACATAAAACATGTGGACCTTCGTAAGGTAATCTAACTCAGGTGGGGTAGATAAAATAATACATGAAAATAAAACATTTAATATTAAAATAAAAACTTTAAAGAAAGGATCATATAAAAAAATACAAATAGCCATATATGTAACTATATCATCTATATAATTCTCTAATGATCATTGAAATCTCCATAACACTACTGACCAACCATTGAACAAAACTAAAAAAATATTAATAATTTTTCATTTAACCAAATCATTTATCAATTTACAAACATAAAATATTACAAACCAGATTACATTAAATGTTACCAAGATTCCAATATTCCAATACAATAATTAATTAGCTATAATACTACAATATACATCACCCATTAAACATATATTTCAGTTATTAATTACTTATTAATACACACAAAATAATAAATTCTAGCACAAACCTATTATAATATATGTTATCACCACTCATATTTCATTCCAATGAGAAAGTATAACACACCCCACCTATAACCAACTAAAAACTATATAAACCATCCCATAACCCTAATGAATAACCCCCAAGAAAGTCAAAAAAAACAATTCTTTATAATATAATGGGTTATTCTATCATTCCCACATTAGAAACCATATATCCCCTTTCCCATCAGGTAAAAATAGCTATAGTGCCTAATTCACAACAGATAATAATATTCCCAATTATACACAATAATAACTCCCCAAAAATACACTACCAAAACAAGTATACCGAACCATCCTCCATAAACAATATAAAAAATAACATCAAAATAGAAAAAAACACTATTTAAATAATTAATTTTAAATAAATCACTTGGTTTATTATTAACAGTGTTAACAAAATTAAAGATTAAATGCAATAATTTTCATTAGAATAATTAAATGAATAAAATTTTATAGAATGTGATTCAAATAAATTAATTATAGAAGAAACAATCAAATCACAAAAGCAAGAAAAATACTATAATCAACATAATATAATCCTTTTAACAAAATTATATGTTAATGTTATATAAAAACATTAAAATAACCCCATATGCTTCATTTTTATTTATAACATTATGTGGATTTTTATATTTAATTGTAATTATCTACCCAAATAGATACAATCATAATGTAATTCCATTATTAATAACTTTATAATGGATAAGTCTTGAATCCCCCGCCTGAACATAAAGCATCAAACAACAACTCATTTGACAAGGCATGAAAGATGATCAGAAAAACATGGTCACAAAAGGAATGCCATGAAAAAATATATCAAAATGATCACCATCAAATAGATAACCCATATCCCATAAAACTAAGTCTAAACTTCTATGTATCTATTTATGAATATGAAAGTAGAATTGATGAATAAGAAATAAAAAGAAAAACTAACCATGGATCACTAGAAATTTATCCATTAAGGATAATGGGTAAATCAAATTGAAGGAACTAAAAGGAATTTAAAAAAGTATATACAATCACTAAAGGATTGAGGATAATCAATTAATAAGAAAAAACATATATTGTCTTAAAAAATTATAATATTTTTTATATTTAAGCTATTATCGTGTTAAAAATAATTTCAGACCATGATGGGGATCAATCCAACTAACTTTAATAATACTATCATAATCCTATATATATCCTCATATTTATAAAATATTCCACATCCTAAACAAATATAATTAGTAAACAGTAACCACATGATAAGAAAATCATTTAATTATGATTCCCAAATATGATAAACCCCATAACCCAACAACTAGTTTTTGTTCCATGACAGTGACGACCATTCCGAGATAGAAACTCATGGAATAATTAATGAAACAAATTAGTATCCTTCACACCATGACTTGAATATGGAAAGTACATTGCATAATATTTTTCAATCCATATATATTACTTCATTAGGAAATTTATGGGTTTACAGTATGTTGTAATTCCCTTTAAAGGACTTCATGATATGACTTATCGTACCATTCAATGTCCATATATCCAAACCCAAAATTAGGAATTCTCCTAACACCCATGGAATTATCTTCCATTTGAGGATACTTAGTCACACCATAAAAAAAATTGATGTGACACAACACTTCATAATGTCACCCACCAAATAGAAAAAAAAATTCTTTCTTCAGTATCCATACACAATAATAAAATATTATTTTCATGGAGGTTTTGAAAACCACAATTAATTAATTTATCATTATTTTTTGTGAGAGTTTTTTAAAAAACATGCATAGATATGTTTATATTTTTTATTTATTTTTACCATTATTTTTTTAAACGTCATAAATTACTGGTGGTTTTTAAAAAAATGCCCCAAAAAATTAAATTAGAATAAAAAAATATATTTAAGAATTGGGTGATAATAATTTTTGATCATAGGGTTCATTTTAAGTCCACTACCAATCAAATCAAAGCATATAAAATGTGATAAAATGAAATTAGATAATTATTTCTTAATTATTAATAGAAATAATTTTTTATAGATCTAAATAAAGATGAAAAGATAACCTCAACTTCAAATGGCCTTAAATTTTGATCTGGATCTCTGTTTAAACTCTACCATATATCAATTAAATACTATGGAGATACTTACATCATGTTGATAGGGGGACCCCAATCAATATTTTTTTTGTTGTCAAAAATGTATTAATGGCCACTAAAATTGAGTTTTCTATTTGGATACCTTAATTTTTTAACATTCACTGTGATTTCAGCTTCATTTAAAAGTTCCTACATATGATTTTTCGGCATGCCAATGTTTATATAAAAATAATATGTAATTGAATATATTCTTATAAATTTATATTTGGTTATGAATATTTGTCTATATTTATATCTATTTATATATATATTTAAGTATACTTATGTCTATATGATCTGGGTATAAATATTTATATTTATTCTGTTAGTTGGTGTGTGTGTGTGTGTCTTTGTGCTTCCAGTTATATGCATTTATAAAAATTTAATTTAATTTTTATATTTTTATATGATATATATAATAGTATTTAAATTAATTTATATATAATTTTATATGTATATATATTAATTATTGTTAATTTATTATAAATTCACTAAATATAATTATTGATTTATAATATATTTATTGGTAACTTATATTAATTTTTAAATTTATTAATTAATTAATAAATTATTTTTTATCATTTAGTATATATTATTACATATTATTACATATAATATATTTTTTATTCTCTTTCTTTATTATTTATTATTTACTACCAATTATTTATTATTAATTATTAATTATTAGTTATTATTAATTTTTAATTATTATTAATCAGTTGTTTTTTCATATTTAGTAAGATAATAATTATTTTTTATTTAATGTTTAATTCATAAATATTTATTTATTAATTTATTCATTTTTATCATTATAATTTATTATTTAATGTTAAATATTTACTTTTTATAAATTATTGATTATTAATTATTAATTATTAGTTATTAATAATTATTCATTATGGATTTGTTTATTACTTATTTCTTATTATTTATTAGTTATTTAGTTCATATTTATTTGTCAGGGTTATTTATAAATCATTAATTATTAATTACTATGTATTGTTTTTTATTTATTAATATTCTTTATTTTTATTATTTGTGTATACACAGTTATAAATATTTATGTATATATAAAGGTATAAATATTTCCATAAACAAACCACATGAAGATCTTTCTTGAGTGGTAATGTATTTCGGGAATAAACTAGAGGTAAAGAGTACAAATCTCTCCCAATGCATATAGATGATGAATTTATTCATGAAAAATGCATGCATAGTTGGAAAAATAATAAATAATAAACAATAAACAATAAACAATAAACAATAAACAATAAATAATAATTAATAATAGCTAAATAAAAATAAATAAACAATGAAACAAAAATAATTTTAATCAAAATACCAGGGAAAGGGAAAAACCACAACCAAAGAGAAGAGAATCTAAAGAAAATTTTACTATTGACTGTGAATCATTTGTATCAACTAAAAATATAAATACTAAAGAGCTTACCCCGGTAGAGAAGCAAAAATATAAAGTGGGGGGGGGGGGGAGGAAGAATCAAAATATATATGTTAAAAAATCATGTAATGGAAAAGGGGATGTCATCCAAAAATTCATGGAAGAGGATGTGGTCATGGCATCTTGGATGATTATAAAGAGAGAACACATCCAAAGGATATTGATTCAGATGATTATAACATTGAAATACAACTCGTCCAAGAAATTTTTTTAAGAGATCATTATTATAGGGGTAGTGGACGCAGAGGTGGCTTAAAAATTTATTAAAACACTTTAGGGGAAGAATGAATGAATTATTGGGATAAAAATTAGAATCAAATCTTGTTATGTGACTTTTTTTATGAGGGTAGTGATGGATTCTCTAACCCAATCACTACATTCTTTGTTCTCTTGTTTTTTTTTCAATAAAAGAGTCATTTTCCATAAAAAACCAAACAATAATAATAAAAATTAATTACTTTATAAATAAATAAATAATGAATAAGAATAATAAATAAATAAATAAATAATATCAATGTTTTAAGAAATAAATAGGGAAGAAAATTAAAAAAAAATTATATGACCATGCTAATACTTTCTCAGTGGGTTTCTAAACCACTATAAGATCATTCCACAACACATTATGAAAAGCGTAGTGAAAATTTTCCCAATGAAGCTTTTGGAAAATGTTTTGAAAAACCACTATGAAATGATTTCTCAGAGGTTTAAAATGCCATTCCATACTATTTTTCATGTAGTAAGACCTTTAAACAGTGACTCTAAAGGACATGTAATGAAATAACTCTAATATTTAGGATCTCACCTCTAACTCTACATATCTTCTCACAATTTTTTCCCAACACCTTAAACATATAAAAGAAAAAATTTAATGGTCTAGGAAGGGTCATGTCATTTCAATATAAATAATTATTTTAAATATAGTTAGGTAATATTTTGTAATTTTAGTTTTCTATTTTAGTTCTATTTTTGTAGGAATAATCATTCATAAATAAGAAAAACTAATCAACTAAATTATATTTATCATTATTAAAATTGAAATAATTTATTATATTTCTAGGATTGAAGTTCAAAAAATATAAAATATTATTAATTTTTTATTGTTGTGTGATTGAATGGATTAATTCAATGTCTATGCAATGTGATTCCATCAATCAACATTGAAAAGTTTTAATCATTTATTATCTGATTTTATCCTTTTAAAAATTATAGTTTAGTGTTTTCATTGTATATTAAATAATAAAATAAGGTTTTATTTATTTTTCTATTTATATTTTAAAATATATTAAATAAATATTTAAATATACATTTTTTTAGTTTTTCTGTAATAAATAATATTATATTCTTCTTATTTATTTTACATTTTTTCATTGATGTTTTCTCATGATGGGAGTTATAAAAGGTGTACAACAGGGATCCCTCATGAAGTGAGTCTATAAAGGATGATATTGATAATTCAAAAATGATTCATGGTTAATATAATAATTTCATTACACTGAGTGTTAGAATGATTTGGAAAACATTACTCTATATGGGAATGTGATGTTCAAATAAGATTCTTATTTGTAGAATGTTGTGACTTATTTCATGGGTTTTTAATGGTGAGGCATGATATTTATTTTTATTTCTTATTTATTATGAAAAATATCATGAATTTTTTATATTTTAATTAGATATGTGGAAAAAGAAATAGAATAATGTTGTTATGAGATTGAAAAATCGCATATAATAAATAGTTGATTACAAAAAATGAAAATTTTATGGAAATATTTTCACACATGTAAAGAAATAACACTTCAATAATTTATAGTCTCACACAATATAATTCATGATGTTTTTTACTTTAAAAATAAGTCTTTTATGTCCTTAATAATAGATTAAAATTTAAAAATAATACATTTCATTGTCTAAATAGTTAAGTTTCAAATTGTTTGAAAATTTTAGATGATGAAGATGATGACATGGTTTAATAATAAGGAATTAAAAATAATATTTTGAACCAAAAGTTCACATGATATGAATTTATATATAAAAAATATCCATAATTTGAAAACCAAAAAATGGTCATTATTTAGTAAAATACTAATTTAATTTTTCATGTTTCAATTATTTAATACTATATCCTAAAACAATTTCAGTAGTTATTCTGAGGTTCTGAAGTATAAAATTACTTAAACAATGATGTTTTTATTTATAAAAAACATTTTGAAGATATATATATAATATATATATATATATATATGAAGGATTTATTTGAGGATTATATGAAATTGTTTATGAGAATTTATCACTGACACAAAAATTTGAGTTTAAACAATGATTGAGCCATATAATATAATATTACATCATGATTTATTAAACTATATAAATTTTAGTGATTCACTTAGAGAATCATGATGGATATTGCAGAAAACTAACATAAAACTATATATATTTTTCTTAATGGAAAATTAATGGGTTTAGGAAATATATAATGGAAGAATATTATTTATTGATATTAGAATCTTATAAAAGGTGGAATAATACCATTCAAGTATGCTCATGCTCAATGTTTATATTATTCACTTATATTTCATTTTCTATATTTTTTACATTTAAGAATGTTGTCCTATGATAGATAATTATTCATAATTAATAATAAAATAATAATCATTAACGATGAGAAACATCCAGTAATAAACTATGACATATCGTTTTTAATTCTTTTAGTGAATATTATAATCCATTATTTTTATATGTTTTTATTTATCTCAATCACTATCTCTTATTATTAGTGTTTTATTATTAAATTGTAGATTAGTTTAAAAAAAAATCCTCTGAGTATTTTGTAAAATATAATGTTCACACTAAATAAATACTTCCAAATTTTTCTTATATTCATTCATTGGAACATCAATTAGAATCAGTATGTAGATTCTAGGTATAGTTGTTTTGGGAAAACTATAGATATATAAAATGGGTTTTCTCTTTCAATTTTAATTTTTTATCCTTTTTCTTTTTTTCAATTAAATATTAATCATGGAGAGTATCAATTCTATTAACTAATTGGGTGCACCAATGTTTGATGAAATAGAATTTCATCCATGTATGGATGGTATGGTTACGTAGGATCTCTCATTGAGAGTTTATGTTATTAACACCGTTGGTAATGGTTTAAATATAAATAAATAAGGGGAATGTTTTATATTAAAAGAATGGATTAATATGATATTTAGTGGATGATCTCAATAAAAACTACACTACTCACTCATTAAAATGTAATTGTCTAGTGTTATGGGGTACAAAACAATAGAAAAATATAGTAAACATTATGATATTTATGAATGAGTTAAACATGTGGGACAATCATGAATTTAAAATTTTTATGATGAATTCAATTATTTTCATATGGATGAGGCTTAATTGGTGTATTATTTATCTTTATTTATAATCAAATACCTCATCACTATTCAAACCATGGAGAGGGTCTTAATGACTCATTATAAGAGGATAATTTGAAGTTGAATTTATAAGAAAAATATGACTCTATAATTTTTCCCTTGATAATGATGAATGTTATGTGTTTATAATTGTCAAATGAAATATTATTTTTATTTCCATTTAGATGATAATAGGTATCTCCTTGAATAATATTAGGTAAATTGAGAAAGAGGATATATATAAAGGCTCTAAAGTATTTACCATAAATTAATTCAATAGGTAATAATGAGAGACATATAATTTTTCAATATGTGGGATTAAAATTGAATGATTTTTTTAATTTAAATTAATGTATTTAAAATATAAAAAATAATTAAAAATGAAAACATATATTTAAATTTTTGAATTTTCAAAAGAGAAATTTTTATAGAGAATATTCATGAGAAGATTCATGTATAGAATAATGATGACTAACCCAGAATTTTATTAAATATAATAAATAATGTATATAGTGGACTTAGAGAAAGATAATTCCCCCATGGTGATGGAAATTTCAAATCATTTAAGAAAAATAATTATCTATTATTTCACATCGATACATCTTGTGATGAAGAATTCGTAGAGGAAAAAAATGATTTTATGGATGGATATTCTCACACATTTATTATATAATAAAAACACTATATAAAATAATATAGTTAATAAGAAATAATTTAATTGGTTCTAGAATAATAGAAAATGATAATTTATTTTAAAGTAATAATGAGACAATTTATTTTAATGAAAATGAGTAAAAAAATGAAAAATAAGTTTGATCAATTATGAAACCCATTAAAAAAATCTACAACTGAATTCCTAAGAGAAATACATGTTCTTTAGAATGTTTGGAGAAGTAAATATAAAATTATAAAAATATGAAATAAATCTTATATTATAAAATATAATTTTATTACAAAATAAGAGTTGGGTTAATATCATCATGAAATGATTCATGAATATGAGAAATAATAAAATAAAATTTTTTATTTTAAAATATATTAAAAAATATTTCAAATACATTAATCATTGAATTATGTTATAAAAAATTATATGGAAAGTAATTATTTTATTTTTATATATTGATAAAATCATATTGTATAGAAATGTATATAATCATCATAAAGTTATTGAAAGTTTAGAATGATAAATTTTTTTTTTCTTCACAAGAAAAGGTGATACAAACAGTATTAATTGAAATAGATTATTTAATCAAAAAATAAAATTATTGGTTATAAGAAGAAAGTATTTATGGATAACACAAGGAGTAAACCCACTATTTAAAAATGCAAAAAATAATAAGAAGGTTACATCGTATGAATATATTTTATAATTGATGAAAAATAATCGTGATATTTTTATAGATAATTATTTATAATATGAAGAAACAATAATAATTCAATACATACATAATTTTTATAACATTAATTGAATTTATTTCACACCCAAATAAATTTTACTGGATTATAGTTTTATACGTTAGGTTATCCACTTACTTAATAATGAATATATTTCTATATATTAACTATTTTTTTCATAAAATAAATTCTCTCATAAAATATAGACTAGATTCATTCTGGTGGACTTCCATATATTGAAACCTACCATTATTAACATATCTAATATTCCTTATGAAATATGAAAAAACATTTTCAAATGCTGGAC
This sequence comes from Viscum album, assembly GCA_963277665.1. Classification (NCBI taxonomy): domain Eukaryota; kingdom Viridiplantae; phylum Streptophyta; class Magnoliopsida; order Santalales; family Viscaceae; genus Viscum; species Viscum album. The sequence continues at coordinate 984,390,428 of OY728126.1, forward strand.
AACAAAAATAAATCTTATTTCGGAACATATAGAAAAATGAAAATAAACCATATAGTCTATTAAAAAACAATTAATCATATAAGATAGGAATGATATAAAAAATTAAACATTGAGATAAACAAAATTCACACATTAAATCATATTTAATGTGTATAGTTTAAAAAAATCAATTATAAGAAAAAACAACACTAAGAACATAATCATGGTGGTTTCGTATAAAACCTGATTATACAAAAATTGTTTTTATTATAATCTAATGTTTTTAAGCTTAATAGGAATAATAACTATTTTAAACAAAGTATCACAAGCATCCTTTATGAAAATTAAATATTTGGATGAAAATTAATTTTCATTAAAAAAATTCTTACAAGTTCCTTGGAACATCATCTATGTAGAACCGAAACAAAAAAACATTAAAAGAAAACTTATAAATTGAATAACCTATGTGTTTATTTCCAATATAATTCTATAGAGTGTATAATAATTAGCTAATGCGTCTGAGAGATATGAAAGGATAAACCATAATTATATATAATTTAAAATGACCATAACATACATAAAACACACCAAATATTCCATTTCCATCATCAAACTCCAAAATATACTTTTTATTCCACATGTAAAACATTTTAGATTATTTAAGTATACCTTTCATTTAAAACCCCATTTTTATAAATAATTTACATAGAACAAAGACAGTAAATGGTTTTCATTGAGGAAAACAACGAATCTTGAAAAATAATCCAAATATCAGAATACAGTTTTGGCCACATGAAATATAAATAATGTAATACTTGATAAAATATATTACGTTTCTAAAAAGTAATGGAAGACTAACATTTTATATGAAATATTTAAAATGTATATTTATAGAATTTTTTTATTTAATTTAAATGTGTAGTAAAATGAACATTTTAATTAATTTATTTAATGATTTCGACCCTTAAAATAATAATTACATAGAGGAAATTTATTAGTGATAAAATTTCAAACAATTTCATAAATAGTTATTATGATAGGATACCCCTTAGAACATGATATCTTTTTAACCAATGAATCATTGAGTGAAGGAAATGGTAACAAATAAGTAAAAAATTAAAATTTTATATAAAAATGATAACATTTATACATAAAATTTTTTATAGAGTAGAAAAAATAAAACATAAGGTGAAACTGTCTAATGTCTCAAATAAATGTAATAGAGTAATGAATTCCCTTACCATTTGTCCTACACATTGTATTTATTATTTATCATCCTGAAAATAATGTTTTGTAAATTATTTACTTTACTAAGATTAATTTAAATATTTTTTATCATTTCAATAAATATTTTATTTTACTTATCAGCACTTCATATTTAATAGCATAATTTATTAAGTTGACATCAAATATTTTGAGGTTTTTCGGGTCATAAATTCATAATGACATCAATATGATGAATATATTTAATTGGATTGAGGTTATCTCAGTGAAAGAAAATTATTATTTTTATAAATAAAATTTTCATAAATTAACTATACTATTAGAAATAACTAAGTTAGGTTCTTATTTAAAATATATTTTTTCACACCATAGAGATGGAAGTCTATATGTACACGTGATTAACATTTCTATTTTTCAAAAAAACATAAGGAAAAGAAGTTACAAATTATTGTATCATTACATAAATATAATTTTATCATATATATTATTTTATTTCATAAATTACACTTATATATACAATCCATGTTATGTGGTGATGAAATGTTACAAGAATCGTTTTGTATAGTTTTTGTCTACATGTACAAAAGATAAATTTTATTTATTTTTCATTTAATACTAAAAAAATAAAAAGAGTGTTATTTAAAAATTTAAAAAAAAATAAATTTATATCATTTATATAAGATTACATTATTTTTATCCATCATTATGACCAACCACAAGAGTTACTAATAAAAAAAAATCATCTTTACGGGGAGATAGTCAGCAAGTATAAAAAAAAGATTATTTCATTTTTTATTATATAGATATGTAAATTAAAAAGGGTTATACCCTAAAAATGTTGAAAATTCATTATATTTGAAATAATAATTTTCTTATATAACTATTTTCAGGATAGGTTTCAAGGTGATAAAAGAAGAAACTAAAAGGAAAACAATCAGTTAAGTACTATGCCAATTATTTATATAAACTATTTAGGTTTAGCACTAATTCCATTATAAGATAACATAAAGAAAAAAAAATATTAGACATGATGAGATATTTTATTAATGGATATGGGTAGGTCTTGACTATGATAAAAGGATCTTGACGTTTGGATAACATAGGAGAACTAGTATCATTTTACAAGTGAGTAAGAGCAAACATATAGAATATTTGAAAAGATTAAAATATATTATGGTCTTACTCTTGAAAATAGATTGAAAATGACTCATATATAAAATTTATATGATCTAGGATTTAAAAATGACCTTAAAATAGAGTTTTATTATGTTTTTATGTTATTTTAACACTTAACACTTTAGTTTTGATCCTCTAAAACTTTTTTAACTCTTACAATAGAAAGTTCCTTTTTTACCCAAGTTACTATAACTAATTTCCAAAAAATAAAAATGAAATAATTAAAAATGGTAAAATATTATTCTAAATTTGGATTCTATTTTATAATATTCATTATATATGTGTTAGAGATTAATTTCCATATAAACCCACAAAACATGATTAAAAATATCATTACAAAAATATACGTTTTGTAGAAAAGTGTTTTAATTCCAAAATTAGAAATAATTTTCAATCCAATGAAAATATATGGATTTTTAATAAAATTAACTAATGAAATTTGGAGATAAATTAATAAAAATATGTTTATTGGTAAATTTTTGAGAAGAAAATAATGATTTCTAAAAAATTAGTATTTTCCAAAAATCACACAGAAATTATATTTTTTATAAAATTATCAAAAATTAAATGTACTTTAATATTGAAATGGTTATTTAAAAAATTATATTTATTTCCTTGAATAAAATTTCTAAATTTTTTATAAATTAATTGTAATTTATGTGAAAAAAATGAAATATAACTATTTTTGATGAAAATATATTTTTAAAGTATAAAATTACTTTACTTAAATGTTTGTACATTATTTATTATGGAATTATCAATAAATTATAATTATATAAAATTCTTATGAATAATTTTTATAATATTTATATTCATATTAATACTATAAATTTTATTGATATGTTATAATGGTTATATTTAAATAATAATTATTAAAAAATATATCATAAATCACTTAAATTTCATTGATTCATATACCACCCTCTAAAAGTTATATTAAAGATGGAAAATATATTTTAAAATCATGGGGTGTTACAATATGCACCTTAATGAAATTTAATTCTTATAATTTTATATTGTTCCTAATAAAAAGTTCAAAACTATTTTTTCAAATCATTTCAATGGGGTGGATGATAAAACATACAACAACGAAAGGAATACATTAAAAAAATTACATTTTTAGAAAACCCCATATAAAAAAACTTATAAAAAAGCCTTTTGAATGTTGGTAAATGGAAATAAGATGGTCTCCTTGAATAACACAAAATAGGGTTCCAAAATAATGAGATCATTGATGAGAAGTTAAAATATAGACAAGGAGGAAAAAATAATGTATAAGTAATAACAATGAATAATAAAAAACATGGTCATGAAAAAGTTAATTACAAGAAATACATAAATAAATAGGGGATAAAGAAAGTTATCAATGTACAATAATTACACCATAATTCATATGGATTTTGATAGACATTTAAATATTTAAAAAATTACATTCCTTGAATAATTATCTTAGATACATCATCAAGAAATTATTCACAATACTAGATTCATACATGGTATCAAATGAATATTTTATATTATAATTATTATATATAAATATTTTTTATGAACATATAAATAAAAAATATTCCGTATGGTGACCCTCCATTATAACTAAATAGAGGGTCAGAAATCCTTTTTTAGTCATCCATTATAAAAGAATGATAGAGCCCCTTATGGTATTATTTAAAACGGGTATGATATGAAAATTTTCATTTCAAAACATGTTTAAGTGTATCCCGATGTCAGTCAATCCATTATATTATAAAGAATGAGTGGGGTAAATTATATAGAATTTTACTGTTACATCAAATATTAAAGATGGTTTCAAAATCACAAGAGTTGTATAGTGAAATTATTATTTAAAGTGAATAATCTATACGAGAAATTTGATTTGTGTTTGATTTCTTCTCATCCATCATGAATAAGATAATTTACCACGGTGAATGATAATTTTTATTCAATAAAGAATGATTTATTAATAGAAATTAGAGTGAAAATTTAATTTTTTCTAAATTTTTATCAATTATAGAACACTTCATTTAATAAATGATACATTATATTAACCATAGGTCCAAACATGGTTTTAATAAGTTTGGTTCTCTTATAATTATTAATCATTACCTAATTAAACAATTATTTATCAAATAATACTATCCATTATAGTTATAGAATATTTAAAACATAGGATCCTATAAAAAATATCAACACTTATATTTTTCCAATTCTATATGTGGTGTCATATACTGAAAATATAATTAAATCCATACTCTTATACCAACTAGAAGGTCATGACCCTTAGTGAACCCATAATTTAATTTTTAAATAATAATTTTTTTTATATCTTTCCTATACATCATTTTTGTTTTAACATTTTATAGAATTTTGAAACAATCATACATAATAATGATAGAATTTATATAACGTATTAATTTATTCAAAAATAAATTTTATTTTTGAAAGTATACTTTATTCATTAAATTTAACTACTATATTTTGAAATAATACTTTATAAACATTTATAATCATAATCTAGCCCTATGAAATATCTTATATAAACATAATATGTGAAAAAATAATTATTATGGGGCATATATAAATATGAAAAAAACCCATTAGCCCATTTGAAAACAATGAGATAGTATATGAGAGTTATCTGTCAACATAAATAACATTGTTCACAAATCATATTTTACAAATTAAATCACCTTTAATATCAAGTAGTTTTTATAAAAAATTATAATAAAATGTAATAGAAATTTTATAATCACGGGGGATTCATAGAAATACTAAGAGGCCATCAAAATCATTTTTATAATAAAAATATATTTTACCCATGAAGAGAATAATCATACCTATTATAAAAAATATTCATTAGAATACAATATAAATTAAATAAATTCAAAATAAATATTTTTTTCTATATAAACAAGACATTTAGGCTCGTTCGGACATCATCTTTATATAACCCCTATAAGGACCCTTATAAAAATAAATTAAAATATATATTTTTTATAATGTTAATTCCTACATAATTAAATTAAGAACAAAATTATTACCAAATTCATTTTACAGCTATGTCAAGCTCGCCTATCATCATAAATAAGATATTAGGACCATTAAATCCATTAAACACATAAAACACCACACTTCCATCATCGTACTCAATAAACAAACATTTGAGGCCATATGTAATGGCTCAAACCTCATTAGTCTATTATTTTTCCAAAATCCAATGTTTGTGGGTGTTTTTTGGAGGCAAAAGTGGCTTATTTCAATAGTTCCCCAGATTTCCAATTTTCTAGTGGTAGGACACATCAATGAATAAACATCAATATCTCAGCATTAGTGGATTATCATTGGTAGCTCAACGTTGGTAGCAGGGCATCAGTGAGTCAAGGCATTGGTAGGTCGAGGCATTATTAGGTTGGGCGTTAGAGAGTTAGGGCATTGCTAGGTCTAGGTGTCTATTGATCAAACATTAGGGAGCCAAGAGTAAGTGAGTAACATCAGTTATTCACTATCATGAAGTCGCGTCGGTGGCTCTAGGTCGGTGGCTCATCCGTCTGTGGGTCGCATCAGTGACTGACCCATCGGTGAGTCATTTCCATTTTTTATAGTTTTTCTAGTTCCACCCATTTGATGATTTCGTTGATGTTAAATGAGTCAAATCTCACATTTAATGAGTTTTTTGGATGTTTCAAAAGGTATTTATCTTCTAAAAAACCTAGAGCTTCATATGACTGCCAAACGATGTCATTTTGATTATGATCCGACTTTAATAACCATTAATATAGTTTTTCTCATACATTTAGGATCTAGCCTTTCTAAAGATGATTTTTTTTCATTTAAACCCTTACACTTTATCTTGGTATGCAAATAACCTTAATTCCATGATTTTTCATGGTCTTGTGTTGTATAAGTCTATTCGGATGTCCCATGGAGTCCTTCCCACTACTCACGTGTCCCCTATTTTTTATGGAGGGAGGAGTTATTGATCGCCTATTGTTCCAAGTAGGTATTTCCTTCATCTTTATTTTAAATTGTGTATTATGCGAGGTGTGTGTACTCATGTTCCCAAGTGAATATGGTTGGACCCAAATTTAATAATGATTATATGAATTGATAAATTTAGAATTGGGAAAATGACGATGATTTATTTGTTTTATATGTTATCCTTATTTTTTAGGGTTGTATGCCTTATGAAATTCATGACGATTGGTGGTCACACTTTTTGTACCTACAGGTTTTTGGAATCATTACGGCAAGAATTGGAATTTGGTTAATCACATATATTAGATTAAATAAATGGATTCCCACAGATCAAACATGTTCCGTGATAACCCCTATTTTATCAAGTGGAATCAATGCATTCGTGTTTGGTAAATCTAAACAAACCATGACTTGTTTTGGTGGTTGGTTTCTATGTATGGTTATGTTAGGACTTGTGTCTATGTTGGTGGTGTGGTGTTGTTACTGGGAGTATGGTTGTGTGCATGGGGGGTGTATGGGTAGTGTGATGTTATCTCAGGCTGATAGATTGGTTTATTTTGGAATGGATGAACCTATTATGTAGGGGGATACTTCTGGGAAGTGTTTTAGAAGTGGGGATGTTGGACTAGGTTGTGTCAGGTTCATGTTTATGTGTGTGTTGGGTATGGTGTTGTTATGCCATAGGGTGACCAACTGTGGTTTTGATGAGTTTTTGGGGGGTTTACATATTGAGGGGATGGACTGGGAGTCATTATGTGGAATAATTATGGTTGTAGTTGTTGAATGGGTGTCTCGTAAGGGGGAGTGTGTAGTGGTAATACAATATGGTTGAGTTTTTTCTGTTTTTATGAACAGGTGTTATAATGGATTATTTTATGATGGCTCTTCGTTCCTTGTTTGGATTTAGAAGTGGTTGGTATAGTTCCCTCACCTTATTAACATTTAAAATTTTTGGTATTTTCTTGGGTAGGTATGTAAGTAAATAAATGAATGCTTTAATAATATAGAATGAAAATTGGCAAAATGAATTGGTTGGGTGTATGTTTTGAGTTCTGGCTTGTAGTGAAGCGGAGGTGTTTATCGAAATGAGAAGTGACCATTGTTTGTGAAGGTATGTGCATGTAGATGTTAGAGTAAGGGTATTTTTTTGTGGGATGGTAGTTTTTATTGAATGCCCATAGGTCGGTCATAGTGTTTCATATATATATATATACATGTAGTTATTTTTGATTTCTAAATGGACACTACCCGTGTTGAGAACTACGGGAAAAACACCCCCATTGTTTTGTGGGAGGGTTTCCTTTCCCAACATCCCGGTTAGAGTACGGATGACTACATAGTGGATTTTCACTACTCTCTCTTTTAGGCATTGGTAACCCAAGACTGTTCTAGTAGGTTGTGGGGTAGCTGTGTGGCCTTGGTGTTTGGAGGTGAGGTGTTCTTCCCAAGTGTCTTTGGTATGAGATAAGTCATAATTTACCATGTGTCTTTAGGATGAGGTTGTGGTTTTGTGGCCAAGGTGTCTGCTGGTGGGATGTGATGTGGTTGTGGCCAAGTGTGTTTTGGATAGGATGTGGTGTCTGGCCAAGGTGTTTTTGGGAAGGTTGTGAAAGTGGGACTTTTAGAAGGGCATGGTAGTGTTAGGACATTCGATGTTAGGGATGAGAAGTAAACCAGTGGGAAGTGGTTTGGGGTACCCAAATGTCAATATGATTATACTTTAATTAACATGACATACATTATTTGGTGAGTGTTCCTTGGTGCGGTAGGGGTGGATAGTATATCTTTTCTGCTACGTTTTAGTTTATGTTGTATTCTTATAGAGGAATTAGTATACTTATCCCACTTGTGCACATGTGACTATGGTTTTCCCCTACTGAGTATAATTGTATGCTTACCCTATGTATATAAAGTTTTTTTAGGATTCTAAAGAGATCATATATACCTTGTTCGACCATACTAGATCGAATGTTGGTGATGCTAGATGTGTATCTGCTTAGTATTATTTTGGCACTTTTATTGAATTTTTCATTGTATTTATAACATTTTTACTTTATAAATGAATGCGGTATGGCTTTAGGTTTCTTTGTATATGCGTGTCATGGAGTATTTGGATGTTTATACATCTTATCTCCCAAACATGGTTAAAATAAAATAAAGAATCCCTCTGATTTTTTTGATACTTCTATACCATTGGTGTTGGTCACAACCTAGGGGCCAATTGGAGGCAAGCTTTTTGGGTCATTATCTATCTTTTATCTTGAGGAAAGAAGGTGTCAGCATCCTTCTATCACTTACCTCATCTTGAAGAAGAAGGATCATGAAAAAATGGTATCAGAGGCTGATGGATGAGAGATATAATGGAGTTTTGAGTTAAAAATAATGATGATTGCATGGGTTGGTAGGGAAACAATGTTAGGTGATCTCGGTGCATGACATGGTCTAGGGAAGACCGGCTCGAACATGGGATTTAACAGACCCCGTGATCCGATTCAAGGACTCAAAACCTACAGAACAACCAAGTGAGGATACTATGATTATAGGGTAGAGACCCTTGTAATGGTAAATTCATCATAAGGACTTATGTTATTTTTTTATGATTGGTGTTTTTAAAAATTTAAAATAAATATAGTGTTAAAAATTAATCTTAATAGAAAATTCTATACTACCCAGGCTTACAAGTTATTTGTTTTATTTTAATCTATTTCTCCTGGACATCGCTCGTGTGTGGTCTGAGTAGTAAAGGGTCAGCAGGATAATGTAGTTGACTAATGGAGGGTCAATCCAGTGGAAGAGTATGATCAGTGGTAGAAGACCATTGATTCTTTCCAGCAACAAACTCTAGGTAAGTATGAATGTATTATTTAAGATATATTGATGGAGAGCTGGCTTGAGGAGTTGGAGATCACATTCAACTTGATCTGGGCTCCAACATAGGACTGGGTTCCCTTGGAAGTGATCTAGATGAGGGGAGAAGTGCAAAAATGGTTGAAAAATTACCTCAAAGTGGAGAAATTGACCGATGTTATTTGGGTCGACTTTGAGAAGGAGTTTTGGGTAGAGTTCCTTTATTCGATAATGAATCCCCTAAAGTGACAAGAGATACTCTCCCTCTAGCAGAGAAGTATTTTGGTGAGGGAGATGGGGATCAAGTTTATGGATCTCCTTCACTTTCCCCAAGAAATCATTCCAAATGATGAGTCTCAGGAGAAATTTTTAGAGGAGGCATTATGTCCTTCCCTCCAGTATACAGTTAGTCCCTCCACCCTACAAATATATATAGATGTTAATAAGATGTATGACGTGGTGGAAAGGATGTGCTGGTGAGGAATTTTACCACAAGAGTAGAGAAGAAAAAGTTCTTCAAATGTTATGGATGTTTATAGTTGGTATCCTACATTAGGACCTTCCAGTTTTCAACTAAGGGGAGTCAGACATAGCAGTTCAGTTTTGACCTTTGGGTCGTTTTCCTTTTTCCATAAGCTTGGGACCGAGTTGTTTCTCTAGTGATGCCTTCATGAACCTTCTAAGTCAGTTCCCAGTTTGTGCTCGGTAAGGTGGAGGTGCGCAGGTCCAACACCGACCTCAAAAACAGTTTTCATCCAGACTGTTTTAGTAGTAGAGAAAACATTCTACTACTCCACTGAGGAGAGACGAAGTAGGTAGAGGCCGACATTAGGGTGTTTCATAGGGACCTCTAGCTAGGAATTATTATGGAGGTGGTCGATAGCTGATGGGTAAAGGAGCTGCGTGTTGTTGGTTTCACACCAAAAAGGCAGTAGTTCTAGTGGATCTAGAGATTAGTCAAGGTATGATAAAATTGTTCAACACTCTTTCATGTGCTTCGTTTGATTGGGATATTTACACTTCTTCATTACACCCAGTTTTCCCAAACCTTGGGACTAGACATAGAGGGAAATTATGTGCCCCTGTGTATTGAGAACACCATTCACAGGTCATAGAATGTTGTTTTTTGTTTTTCAGGGTTTTAGACTAATGTTGGGGCCACATCAGTCTAGTGGGGATCTTTATCTACTATAGATATAGCCATACAATGTCATCCTTGGCATTGACTTGTTGTTTTCTGTACATGATTTTGTCGATTGGTTCTTGATAAGAGTTGTGTTTTCAGATGTTGGTGGCCATGGTGTACCTTTTTATGGCGAGTAGAGGTGTTAGATGGGTAGTTGACATATATAGCCTCTAATTTTCTTGTTATCCAAGTTATCAGTGGAATCAGTGGATGTTGGGATGGTGGAAGTTTCTGGAGTTGTCAGTGAAATCTTTTATGATTTCCCAGATGAGGTTGTAACTCTACCCCCCTCAACCTGAAGTTGAGTTTGAGATAGGATTACAAACAAGTACTTTTCTTATTTTTATGGATCCTTAAAGGATGGAACGATCTGTGCAATGAGATTGGAATATCCAGATAGATGATTTGACGAAGAAGGGATTTATCTGAGATAGTGTGTCACTGTGGGGTTCTATAGTCTTGTTTGAGAAGAATGTAGATGATGGTATGAGGATGTTTATAGACTACTAGAGGTTTAATTAGGTAATGATCAAGAACTGTTACCCTCTATTGAGAATAGAGGTTCTATTCAACCATCTTAGAGGATATTTTTAGTTTTTTGAGATCGATCTATGGTCTGGGTATCACCAGTTGAGTGTGAAGCACAGTGACACCCTGAAGACTACATTCAGGTGTAGGAATGGGTACTTTGAGTTCGCAGTTATTTCTTATAGTTTTAAAAACATTCCAGCTATGATCATGTGGCACATTAACTCTGTAGTCAATGAGTTCTTGGACTAGTTCCTTTTCATATTTATCAATGAAATCATGATCTACTGAAATAAAGAGAGGGATCACACCATGCACCTCAAGAATGTCTTGGAGGTCCTTTGACATCACCTGCTCTAGGGGTAGCTATGATAGTGTAAAGTCAAGACACGATAGGTCTGATTCCTTGAGATTGTGGCATCCCAACTAGGTGTAGTAGTGGATCCTTCGAAGGTTGTTCTAGTTATTTCTTATGCAGCACCCAAGAATGTGGTTTAGGTTCACAATGTTCTTAGTCTTGCTGGATAAAACCAGAGATTCATACCTAATTTCTATCGATTAGGAAGACTATTGGAAACTCTAACTAGAAAAGTTAATAATTTTGTGTGGAGAAATTAGTTATAGGCAATGTTTGGCCATCTGAATGGGATGTTGGTCAGTTCCCCATTTCTTAGGTTTCCAGATGAAGGGGTGATGTTCAAGTTGTTTTGTAATGCCTCCAAAAAGGGCTTGGGGTGTTTGTTGATGATGCAATGAAGAGTTATCTCCTTTGGGTCTAGGAAGTTATGTCCCCATTATTGTAACTATTCCACCCATGATCTAGAGCTACAATCAGCCATGTTTTCACTAATGTAGTGGAAACATTACTTCATTGGGGAGTACTTCATGGTCTTCACAGATCAAAATTACTTGAGGTACATAATTTACCAATGAGATATTAAATTGACGTACTGTAGGTAGATGGATTTTATCTAGGATTATGATTTTGATATCTCCTACACCTCATGAAAGGGTAATGTTGTGGTCGATCATTTGGGAAAGTAGTCACAGAAGATAATGGTTTGGGAATCATCAAATTCCTTGAGAGTAATGGAGGAGTTTTATTCCTTGAACATGGATGCTAGAATGTATAGTGGCAAAGGATATCTATTTTAGATGATGGTGCGGTCATATTTGAGGAGATAGGTAGAAATTTCTCATTGGGGAGACTCATAGGTAAAGTTAATGTGTGATTTCTCTTTCCAGGGTGATGCTCTGAAGGGATGGTCAGAGGATGGTCAGAATCAGATGCAATTCTGTGAGAAGTTCTTTGTTCCTGCGGTGATTCATGGGGGATATATCTATTATTTTTAAAGATCACCCCTTTCGGTACACTCAAGAATTTCCATGATGTACGGTGGATTGAGGGAATATTTATGGTGGCCCATGATGAAGCGAGCAGTGTCAATGTTTGTGGAAAATTGATTGGTGTGACAACAAGTGAATGCTGAGCACTATGTTCCTGGTAGACTGTTGTATCTCTTAGATATACCTAAGTAGAAGTGATATGAAATATAAATGGATATTGTCACATGATTAATGAGGGTTCAAGGAGGACGTGATGAAATTTGGGTAGTGGTAAATCATCAGAAGAAATCATCTCACTTCATAGAAATTAAGGAGTCGAGCGTATTGGATTCCTTGGAAAAAATATATATGGATGAGGTGGTGAAGCTTCATGGGGTTTTGAGATCCATCATCTCATATCGAGATACATTTTTTACATTGAATGTATAGAGGGTATTATATATTTATTTTGGAACTCAGTTAGTCCTTAATATTTCATTCCACCCTCAGACATATGGGAAAATAGAGAGCACCATCTAGATATTGGAGGACATGTTCCAGGTATATGTTCTATAATTTAGTGGGTCTTGGGGGAAAAATCTTTCCATGGTAGAGTTTTCTTACCATAATATCTATCACTCTTCCATTGGTATGACTCCAATAAAATCTATATACGGAAGGCCATGTCAATCACCCTTGTACTAGATGAGAGTTGGGGAGGTAGTAGTTCTTGGTTTGGATGTCACACAAAGTACAACTGAAAAGGTATAGATTTTCTATGATAGGATAAAGGCAGGAAAAGACTAGAATAAGTTGTATGATGATCTCAGGAGGAGTCCCTTGGAGTTCAAGGTTGGAGACCACATGTTCTTGAAGGTTTCCCCTCGATATGGGCAGCATAGGGTCGATAGAGGGAGTACTATTTCTTCTAGGATCATTGGACCCTTCGAGGTGTTGGTATGAGTTTATGAGGTTTCATACTAGTTGGAGTTTCCTCCATAGTTGAGAAGTGACCATGCTGTCTTTCATTTCTCCCATCTTCATCAGTATCTTCACAATGACTCCCATATCATGGATTGGGGAGATCTAGATATCGAGGATGATGTAATGTTCATGGAGAGCCCAGTGGAGATCTAGGATCATCAAGAGAGTATGATGTGTGAATGGATTATTCTTTTGATTCATTTATTGTAGAGTCATGGTGGTCTCAAGGAGAGTACTTGGGAGCAAGAAACCCGTATGTGTACCTAGTACCCAAAGTATTTTTTTGAGTTTTTCATATGTGTGTTAATCATTGATGTAGTTATTGAATCTTGTTTTCTATAAGATTGATTGATTTATTGTTCCATAGTTTGTGATGAATCCCTAACATGTGAAAAGGGGGAGACCTGATTTCTAATATATATGCATTAATTGAGATGCAATTAAACCCCTTCAGGTGAGTCAGTGCTTCCCAGAGCATATAGTATCTTCGCATGGAGGAAGGAATTCTCTAATTCATGTGTCCGAAAAATTGTTACATGTGTCGAATAGCTTGTGGACATTTAGGTTAGTATGTGTGGGAGGAGGCGTTCTTGGGTGTTGAGGTTTCACTCCAGCTTCTGAAAAACACACGTGACTTATTCAAGAGAGGTATTGTATGGGGTGGTTTTTAGGAACCCTTTTTATTCTGGGTTTGTTTTTAAATTCTTGAGGTTGAGAAGAGTTTGAAGAGTATTTTATGTAATGTAAATGACCTCAATGGTCCATTAAGTGGTAAGAATCTAGTTTTTGGAGAGGTTTTTGGAGGAAATGATGCCTTATTTCAAAATATTATCAAATTACTAGTTTTTCAATGGTATTATGTGTTGGTGACTTAGTGTTGCAAGATCAACATCAATGGATCAATGTTGGTAGCCCAATGTCAGTAGTAGGTTTTCAGTGAGTTAGGGAATCAGTAGGTCGAGGAGTCTTTAGGTTGGGAGTTAGAGAGAAAGGGAATCAGTTGGTCGAGGAGGCGGTAGGTTAGGTGCTGGTGAGTCTAGTGTTGATGAGTCACATTGGTGACTCACTATCAGAAAGTCACGTTGGTGGCTCAGATTTGGTGGATCATTTCTTGGTGACTTATGTTGGTGACTCACCCATCTTTAAGTCATATCCAGTTTTTCCATGTTTTTCTAGTTCCTCCCCTTTAATGCTTTATTTGATGTTAAATGAGTTAAATCCCATATATAAGGAGTTTTTTGGTCAATTAAAATGGTATTTATATTAAAAAATTTTAGGAATCCTTTGTCTCCCAAACCATTTTGTCTTGATTATGATCTGAAATTAATGGACATTAATATATTTTCCCCCTAGATTTAGGATATCTCCATTATAAAGAAAACATACTCTTTTCCTTTGAACACTTCCACTTTCTCTTGGTGCGTCAAGAACCATTCTTCCCTAAGGATTCGTGAAATTGTTCTATAGTATTTTGTTTTATTTTCTCTTGGAGTCCTTCCTACTATATATTTGGCCAATTGTTTTTGAAGTAGGGAGGAGTTACCAATCTCTTGTTGTTTCAAGTGTGGATTTCCTTCACATCTCTTTTAAATTGTGTATTATGTAGGGTGGATGTACCCATGTTGCCTTTTGAATGTGGTTAGACCCAAATGTAATAATGATAATAAAAATTAATAAACAAGTGGTAGGGAAGATCATGGCAATTTATTTGTTTTATATGACTTCCTTGTTTTCTAAGGGATGTATTCCTTATGAAAATCATGGTCGTTAGTGGTCTCTCTTTATGTACCTGTATGATTTGTGAATCATTTCTATAATAATTGGAATCTAGTAAATCACATATATTTGGTTAAATAAAGATATTCCCTTAGATAGAACCTATTCTGTGATAACCCATGTTTTCTCACGTGGAATTAAAGCGCCCTTGTTTTATAAATATGAACAAGACTTTCCTTGTTTGTGTGGTTCTGTTCAGCCTTGTTTCTGTGTTGGTGGTGTGGTGCTCTGGCGGGGAGTGTGGTTGTGTGTATGGGGTCATACGAGAGGTGTGATTGTATCTCAGGCTGTGAGATTTGTTGATTGTGGAATGGAGGAACTTTTTATGTAGTGGGACTACATATGGGAAGTGGTTGGGCTGTCATAACCCATCCCTAGGGGCCCGTTATTTAACTACCCCAAGCATGAATTCCATAGGCCAAGGGCTGGTGACTAGTACTGAAAAGGTGTATCAATAAAATGGGAAGGGATTGCGTTTTTAACCTATATAGACACACATTCCTAGAACAGTACAAGAAAAAACCACGAAATAATCTATTGTAGTAAAACTGTGCTGAAAGTAAAGAAGCTGGAATACAAGACCAACTAAAAAGTACAAGTACAACTGAAAAGTACAAATACAACTGAAAATGGGTAAAGAACTCCTGGATCATCAACCAAGGATTTACCTGAAGGGTTTGTACAACTCACGAACAGTAGTCCATGTTTCTTGTCACGACATGTGGTCCACCTCCGAGCACCGTCCTGTCCTGGTTACCTCAACCTCGATCAATGATGTCTGTCGTCTACACATGACACAACAAGGTGCGGGCAAAGTCTGTGCATGGGTGAGTATAACAATGCTCAGTAGGGTCCCCGATACCCCCAAAGGTCTCTGAGAGTTCCACAAAGGAAATAACACAAGGCAAGACCATAAATCAAAGCACAATGCGATACTTATAAACTCAACTTATGTATATCCCCATATATATACCTAAGTTATCATGATATACTCATCCCATATATGAGGTATGATTACCACAATGGTAACACCACGAAGGTAGAATTACCACACTAGTAACACCACAAATATAGAAGTACCACATAGGTAACACAAAAATGACAACACCATGAAGGTAGATGTAAAAAACATGTAACACCACAAAGACAACACCACGAAGGTAGAAGTACCACACATGTAAAAGACTCAACTCAAAAATAGGTATATCTTATGTATTGAAGTAAAAATGATTAGTTGTAAGGTTGGATAATCATATTCTGTTATGAATCACTACTGTTGATCGAAACAAGATCGATAGGTACTAACCCACTCACACCTACACAAGATCTCAACCACATAGGATCAATATTCACTAACCCACAAAAGATTTCTGAGCATTGACCAACGAAAGATCTGATAGAAGCTGACCAACACAAGATCGATAGATGTTGACCCACACAAGAACGATGTTATTTCATCAAGTTACAACCTTCCATAGGATTACGCGCACCTGTGGTGCTTGAGTTCCATATAATCCAACCCTCAAGATATGTGTCATACCTCAACCACCACTAATATCCACAGAAGAGTAAGCCAAATGACTGCCACGTCATAAGGGTTTCAACACGACATACGATGCATCAATCAGATGACCCGTCTATGAGTTATAAGCATTTTAGTTTTGAGGGCCCAGTTGGATTCAGTCTTGATCCAACCCGGCCATAATTTAACATTCTCTAAAACTGATTTCAAGTATACCAAGTGGACCGTCTAGATCCAAGGATCATAGCACCACAAAAGGTTTATCCAACAGACATCTGGTTCTCATGATATAGCTGTTAAAGTATTTTTGGGTCCCATCTGACCCGGTCGAATCGACTCGACCCGACATGGTCTGGGATGACCCAACCTCGTTCGGGTCAACCTGGCCCAGCTTGCAAGGGGGGCGTAGCATGGCCCGCAAGGGGGAGGCCCAAAATGCAAGGGGGTGGACCGACCCGCAAGGGGACGCGACCCACTCGTCCCGTCCACGGTGGGGTGCGCCCTAGCCGGCATGGGGGGGGGGGAGATACCCCCAGTCACCTGAATGGACCAGCGGACGTTTAGCTCATGAATCAGGGGCACCACGTTAGTGCTACCCGGTCACCATGGAACCTGTTGGAGGTGGGGGTCCTCCTCCACTGTGGTTTCTACTACCACCCCTTGCTCACTGGCAGCACGTTGGTCACGCCACCCTTATCTTCCATGGTCGGCCTATGCGCAGGCTGCCTCTTTCACCCACCATGACTTGGCCCGACCCCCCTTTCTCACTAGCAGCGTATGATGGCATGTCATACCTCACCCTTTTGGCCGCTCTGCGGACTACCACAACATAGTGCCTCTACCTCTTCTTGCAGCGCGCGACGACACACCGCCTCCATCTTAGCTGGTTAGTGTCACCGTGCCAGTGGTCTTCCACGGAGAATGAAATGTTAGCAAGGTAGCAGAGGGTCCGGGCTGGGTTTGTTAGGCCCATTCCCTCTGCGTTAGTTTGTAATCCTGACAAAGGATTAAAGGATTAAATAATCACATGAATAAACAAAAAAAACAAATCCCTACCTCAAGAACAATAGAGGATGCCTGAGATTGAGGAATTTTCGGCGTTCGTTAGTCCCACAACAAAATTCCAACGACGCTACTGATATATTATCCTTCGGTTCATGGTTCTATGTCACCCGTCACCTCCCACTAGAACCAGCTCCGTCCTCTAAGGGTTTGGCATCTCAGCACTTTTTCAGAACTTTGTTGCTTGGTAAAGAAGTTCTGATACCTCTACCCAATCTTCATATAAATAAGAGAGTGGGAGGGTGTCTAACACTTGTGGGATTTATGAGGGTTCATTAATTAGGAACCTTCCTCTTTCCCAATGACATTGTCACTTAGGATTGAAGGGTCAATCAATTCAATGGATTTACACATTGTTGGTCCCACTTTACCGCATGTCCATTGAAGGAAAAGAAATAAATCAATCAAATAACAAAGTTATTTAATTTATTCTTTTATAAAAGTCCCAAAATCTAACTTTTTCTCCAGTTCTATTGTGGTCGATGTGAAGTCTCCCTTAAGAGTATCCCATTGCTGCGGATTCAGCGGTGCCCTAGGATTTTTTATCCAAGAGACGTTTTAAAATATAGAAAATTCTTTTTTCCCACTTACTAAACATACTTTAAAAAAAGTGATGAAATTCATTCTGGGAACACCAGGCCACAAAATCATGCGCCACCAATTTTCACAGACTCGTAAAAATTTTATATAATTAAAAAATTACCTAGAATATTCGGGTCTTTATATTATCCGCAACTTAGGTATTTTCTTCCCCAAAACCCACAATATAGACTAAAAAAATAGGGGTATTGAGCAAGAATTTGAGCCTCCCACTCGCATGTGCTCTCCAGGATGTTCCCGTGCTTCCAGCAAATGCGCACCAGAGGTATCTATTTTCCCCGAAGGACCCACTCCTATCAATCCTCAATCTCTACTAGAACCTTCGTAAACATTTCCCCATCATCAAAGTCTAGCTCACCGTGGTCGATGACATGAGATGGTTCATGCATGTATCTCTTCAGCTGGGATATGTGGAATACGTTTTGAACCCTATCCAACTATATTGGAAGTGCCATATGGTATCCACCTCTCCTATCCTCTGAAGAATTAGAAATTTTATGATAAAACTCGGCCATAACTTGTCCCCTTGGACAAATCTCCATAAACCTCATCGAGGTGAGACCCGTAGGAAGCCATGGTCTCCCTCCTCGAACTCTAAAGGTCTCTTCTTCCTGTCAGCATAAGATATCTGTCTGCTCTGTGAAGTCTTCATCTGATCCTGGAAGATCTTCAACTTCTCAATGGTAGCCCGTACCAACTATGGACCCAGTAGTGCTAACTCGCCTGGGTCCGTCCAATATAGAGGTGATCTGCACGGTCAACCATATAAGACCTTTAATGGTTCCATACCGATGGTTGAGTGATAAATATTGTTGTATGTTAACTCCACCATGAGAAATTGGTCCTCCCAATTATGGCCAAAATACAGGATGTAAGCACAAAGCATGTCCTCCAGTATTTGTATGGTCCGCTCTGTCTAACAATCTATCTGAGGATGAAAGGTGGTGCTCAAATGTAGCTGAGTCCCGAATTCATCCTATTATCCCTTCCACAACCATGATGTGAAACGTGTACCATGGTCTGAGACGATCATCAATGGAACCCCATGAAGTCGCAAAATCTCTTGTACATATCGGCTTCCCAATCCCTCTACTAACCCTTGCTCTTAGATAATCAGGAAGTGGGACGACATGGTGAGTCGGTCAAAGATCACCCAGATAGAATCATGTCCCCTAGAAATACATGGAATCCCTATCCCAAAGTCCAAAGAGATTCCATCCCACTTCCACTTCAACACCTCTAGTGTTTGTGGAAAGCCTACTCGAAGCTGATGCTCATCCTTTAGTTACAGACAAGTGAGGCATCAATAAAAAAACTTTTCCACTTCATTCTTTATCCCTAGCCACCAGTGCTGATGTCGAAGGTTCTGGTACATCTTCTACACACCATGATGTACCACCCAAGGGGATATATGGAACTCTCTCAACACCTCCTCCCGAATCACCACAGGTACCATGGTATGACCTATGAAGAGGATAATGTGCTCCCCACCATCAGAAACTCCATAAAGTGCCTGTCCTAAAGATATCTGAGCACGTAGAGCCTCGTAGTCAATGTTCCCAAGCTACGCCTCCCTGAATCACTAAAGGAGTGGGGGAGTGATGGTCATATATCAGAGGTATACTGCTCAATCTCTATCCAAGAAGGTTATTTTCCTCAAGTCTATATGCTCTATTGCCTCACTCAACAACTATAGACCAGAACTCCTGCTGAGTGAATCTACAACTACCTTCCTCTTCCTAAGAGTATATACTGTCTCAAAGTCATAGTTCTGGAGGAAGGCTATCCATCGCTACTATCTTAGGTTCATATCCTTCTGAGAAAAGATATACCTGAGACCCCTGTGACCAGACTAGACTATAAAATGTTCATCCATCAAGTAATGTTTCCACATCTTCAAGGGGAAGACCACTGATTCTAACTCCATGTCATGGGTATCATAGTTGTGCTCATGTTGTCTTAGATGTTGTAAATAATAAGCAATCACAATTCACTCCTACATCAGGACACATCCAAGTCATGTCTCTGATGCGTCGTAGTAGACTACATACCCAACGTCCACTTCTAGTAGCCTCAAGATGGGGGTACTCGTCAGTCTCTACCTCAGCTCTTAAAAACTCCGTTGGCATCTATCCATCCATATAAAGGTATGTCCCTCCTTCATCAACGCTGAAAAGGGTGACACAACTCTGGAAAAGTCAAGAAAAAACATTCAGCAGTATCCATCCAACCTTAAGAAACTCCACACCTCGGTCACACTCTTGGGTGGATCCCAATAAAGTACAACCTATATCATTGATGGATCCCCTAAAACTCCAACCTCTAAGATAAAGTTACCCAGAAAGTGGTCCTCTCTTATCCAGAACTAGCACTTCGAGAGCTTAACATAAAGATGGTGCTCTTGAAGTGTATCCAGAACTATCTGCAGATGATAGGCATGCGGCTCCTCTAACTCTGATTATATCAAGATGTCATTGATGAAGACCACCAAAAAGTGAGAAAAGTAAGGATGGAAGATCCTGTTCATGATTCCCATGAACACTGCAGGATCATTGGTCATGAAGAATGGAATAACCATGAACTCAAAGTGGTTATACCGGCATCTGAAGGCCATCTTCTACACATCTTAAACTCGTACTGTGAGCTGATGATAGCCTGATCTAATGTCTATCTTCGAAAACTAATGAGATCCTTTCATCTGATTGAAAAGATCATCAATCCACATAAGTGGATACTTTTTTTTAATGGTCACCTAGTTCAGGAATCGATAGTCCACACAAAGTCACAAACTCCCATCTGCCTTCTTGGCGAACAAAATCGGAGCTATCCATAACGAAATTCCAGACCTTATGGACCCCTTTCTCTACAAGTCCTCAAACTATAACCTTAACTCACAAAGCTCTAAGGGGGCCATCCTATATGTTGGTGCCATTATTGTTGCCATCCCGAAGTACAAGTCAATGTAAAAGTCTACCTCTCTACGTGGAGGTAGTCTAGGAACATCATCAGGGAAGACATCGACATACTAGTGCACCACTATAGGATAGCTCAAACTCTCAACCTATACTACTCTGAGGGTAATTCAAGACAACTCGTGTGTGATCAGATGCTCCCTCCACCAAATAAGTCTATCCTATTCTTCAAAGGTTCCCTTCTCACTAGTGAAGGAAAACCTAGTCCCATCTTCACAGACACACCACAATTTGCAGATAATACATTCCATATGGGCATGGACTATGGATAACTAGTCCATACCCAAGATTACGTCGTAAGGCCTCGATGCTGCTACTAGAAGATCCCATCTGAAACTCTAACCTCCTAGAGTAATCTCACACTACTGGCACCAGTGTGTAATCATCGAATCCCCTCTAGTAGGAGTCTCTAGCCTTAAGGATCGAGCCAACGACTCCACCGGAATCTCCGAGCTCCGAACAATTGTTATAGAAATAAAAGAGTGACTGAAACCTATGACTATAAGTACTCCAGCTAAGGTGGAGTAGACACAGATCATACCTATAACAATCTCTAAAGCACTGTGGTCATAGGAATCAGCTACCTGGAGCGGAGCTCATCTCTATCAACCTACTCCCTATGGTCGAGCTAGACAACATTGAGGTGGTGGGGGTAGAACCTTGAATAGCTTTCCACTGCCTACTACACAGCTAGATCCTCTGCCATGTCCTCCTACTACATGTGGTCCTCCCCTATAGAATATTTTCCTCTTCTTAGCGGTCCCTCCACCATCTGTTGGTCGTTCTTATGGTGGGTTGGGAAGTCATGTTTCATGTGACCCTACCTACCGAACGAGTAGCACTGCCTACTCCTCAACAATCCTCCTATGTCCCATAATCCCCAAACCATTGACCCTGTATCCTGAGGTTTCCCACTAGAACGCCTGGCCTGCTTGGGCCCCTACATCATCCTTCAAATTCTTGATGTAGATGACTCTGCTACCAAACATCTGGTGGTGGTCTCGTCATAGGTACCTACTTAGCATGGAATTTCTCCACCAAAAGTGATCTCTCTAGCACCCCAGACTGCGTCAGAATGCTGAGAGATATCATCGATGCTCTAATCTCCCATTAGAGACCCTTATCAAAGGCCCGATCACTGAATAAAGGCTCTTGTACCATGAAATTGTTTTAACAGGATTGAATAATGAACCTCACTGAGTATTGGGCCACATTCATGATACCCTACTATAAGTGCAACAAATCATGTATACGCACTGAGCGTATGTTCGGTGGGATGAATGCTTCTCTGAAAAAGTTATCTAAGTCAGCCTAGATGAGGGTCCCCTAGTTGTGTATCTAGAGCATCAATCTACACTATCTCCCTACCACTAGTTTCAAATTCTGGTTTCTAGGATCACCATAAGGTCTGTTGGTGTCCCAACCCGGGAGAAAACTCCGACTACAGCCACCAACCAGTCCTCAGCTGCCTATCGGTCTGTCCTGCCTCAGAACCTCTGAGGCCTTATCCACTGAAACTCGTGCAATGTTCTCAATTAGCATGAATCCTCTACTGGTGGGGATAGTGGAAATGGTTTCCCAACAGGTAGTGGTGCTGCTGGTAAACCACCCGAAGGTGGTAACACCGTAAGAGGGCCCTGGACTGAGGCCTCATCGCTCCATGGGCAGTCATCGAATACTCTCTCAGGAATCATGGCTAGCTATCCATGTGGCCGCATCCTGAAAGTTGACAGGTGTTCCACAGTCAATAAGTTATACCTAGTGAGCTAACTTTAAGACATCATAAGAAAAACTTTTAAAAACACATGCAATCAGTGTTTTCGTGCACTATGTCAGAAATTAGAAGTCAGGGTCTTGGTGTATGGATATATCAGCTGTTGCACCAACACTGGATTCCAAAAACTGAAAACCACACTCATAACACTTAACACTATTTCCACATAGAAAATATTAGAGTGCTATTTTTTCAGTAGAACCAACTCCTCTGATACAACTTTTTCATGACCCGTCCCCCAGAGCTCATTCCATGACTACCCCAATCACACCTTCCATAGGCCATGGGCTAATGACTAGAACCGAAAAGAATTATCCATAAAATGGGAAGACATTTCCTTTTTAACCTATACAAAAATAAAGTCCAATAACACAACTAGAAGCAACCACGAAGTAAGCTGCTGTAGTAAAAGTGAGATGAAGGTAAAGAGGCCGGAATACAAGCCCAAATAAAACATACAAGTACAACTAAAATTTAAAAATACCACTAAAAAGAGGGAAATAGTTCATGGATCATCCACCATGTATCCTACCTGAAGGGTAGGTACATCTCATGAATGATAGTACCTGTGTCACATCATTCCAAGTGGCCCACCTCCGAGCACCGTCCTGTCCTGGTTTCTCTGTCTCGATCAGTGATGTCTATCATCTGCACAAGACACAATAAGGTGAGGGTGAAGCCCATTCAAGGGTGAATATAAAAATACTTAGTAGGGTCCCCGAGACCCCCGAAGGTCTCCTAGAGTTCCACAAAGGAAATTTCCCAAGGCAGGACCATAACTCAAAGCATGAAGCGATAGTCATCAACTCTACATAGGTATATGCTCATATATATACCAAAGTTATCATGATATACTCAACACATACATGAGGTAAGATTAGAAAAAATGTGACACCACAAAGGTAGAAGTACCAAATAGGTAACACAACCCAGATAGAAGTACCACAAAGGTAACACCACGAAGACAACACCACCAAGGTAGAAGTACAACACATGTAACACCATGAAGATAATACCACGAAGGTAGAAGAACCACACAGGTAAGATAATCAGCTCACAAATAGGTATAACTCAAGTACAAGAAGTACATATTATTAGTAATAGGGATAGATTATCTTATTCTGTTAAGAAGCACTGCTGGTGATCCACACAGGATCGATAGGTATTAACTCTCACTGACCCACAAATGATCTGACCCACACAGGATCGTTATGCACTGACCCACACAAGATCGCATAGCGCTGACCCAAAAAATATTTGATAGAATCTGACCCCCACTGGATTGATATATGCTGACCCAAAGTGGATCGATGTTCTTTCTCCACGTTATAACCTTCTACATGATTCCTCGCACCCGGTGCGCTTGAGTTCCATAGATTCTGCCCCTCGAGATATCAATCATATCTCGACTACCACTATGATTGAAAAAAGATTAACCCAAAAGACTACCATGTCTTAAGGGTTCCAATGTGACATATGGTGCGTCAATCCGATGCTCAGTCTGTGAGTTATAAGCATTTTATTTCCGAGGGCCTAGTGGGATTTGTGTTTGATCTAACATGACTGTACTCTAAAATTCTCGAAAACCCTAGTAGAGTATACCAAAAGGACCACTAAGATCCCATGATCCCAACGCCACATATGGTTCATCAAACAGATATCTTCTTCTCAAGATATGAACCTTTAAGAGTTTCTGGGTCCAGTATGACCAATCCGGACCAACCCGACCCGATCCAGTTTGGGTTGACCCGGCCCAATCCGGGCCTGACCCGGCTGGGCCAAGCCATGTCGTACTTGGTGGGCAGGGCCGTCGTCCAGCCCTATCTGCAATGTGGGTACGACTTAGCCCACAAGGGGGTGCATCCCACCAGTCTGGCCCATGGTGGGGTCAACCATAGCTTGCGCCAGGGAGGGTGAGACCCCCAGTCTCCCAAACAAACCATAGGCCATTATTCATGTGAAGTAGCAGCTCTATATGGGCACCTCTCGGTCACCACAAAACCCTCCTAAGGAACAAGTTTCTCCTCTTCCATGGATTTTTCCAGGTCCCCTTTCTCACCTAGGGCATGCTAGTCACGCATCCCTCATCTTACGCGGTTGGCTCGTGTGCTGGCGGCCTCCTTCATCTACCGCAACTTTGGTCGCGACTACTTTCTCACTAGCGGTGTGCCACACCTCCTCTACATCTGGATGGTGCTGGCTGCTCCACTGACCATTGCGACTTAGTACCATAGTCTCTTCATGCAGCGTCCGATGGTGCACCGCCTCCATCGTAGCCAATTAGTGCCGTCATGCCGGCGGTCTTCCACAGATAATTCAAGGGTATCCAGGTAGTGGAGGGTCTTAGCTGGGTTTGATAGGCCTGCGCCCTCTGCGTTAGCTTGTAATCATTAGGGATGATTAAAGGATTCAATAATCACTTGAATTAAACCAAAAAAAATCAAATACCAACCCAAATAATGATGGAGGATGCCTACAATCGAGGAAATGCCGGAATTCACCTTTCCCTTAACAAGATGCCAATGGCGCCACTCTTACATCATCCTTTAGTTCATGGTTCGGTGTCACCCATCACCTTCCCCTAGAATGGGATCTATCATCTATGTTATTGGCATCATGACACTTTGTCAGAACTTCGTAGCTTGGTGTAGCAGTGGCGATACATATCCCCATGTTTCTTATAAATTGGTTAGGGGGAAGGTGTATAATGCTCATGTTATTTATGAGGCTTCATTAATTAGGAACCTTCCACATTCAAAATGATGCTATTACTTAGGATTGAGTGGTCAAGCCATTTAATGTCTTGACACATAGCTGGTCCCACATTTTTGTTTGTCCATTGGAGGAAAATAAAGAAATAAATCCGATAACAAAGTAATTTTATTTATCCTTTTATAAAAGTCCCAAAATCTAACCTTTTCACCAGTCCTACTGTGGTCAAAGTGAATTCTATATTAATAGAATCCTGGTGCTGTGGATACAATCGTGTCCCAAAATTTTAATCCGAGCACTAGTTCAAAAGTTAGAAAACACCGCTTGCACGTTTAATTAATGTAACATAAAAAATATTCTAAAATTAATTCCAGGCACACCGTGTCTCAGAATCATGTGCCGCCAACATTCACATACTTGTAATAATTACATATTAGTAGAAAAAAATTACATGGAAAATTCGGGTCTTTACATGGGTAGCGGGGCTACAGGATTGGTTTGTAACATGTTCATGTTTATGGGTGTGTTGGGTATGGTGTTGTTATGCAACGAGGATACCAAGTGGAGTTGTGATATTGGGTGTTTGGGGGTTTACATGTTGAGGATATGGACTAGGAAACATTACTATGATGAATTATGGTGGTAGTGGTTTGACATGTGTCTAGTAAGTGGAAGTGTGTAGTCAGAATGCAAGCTAGTTGAGTTTCGTTCGTTTTAAAGAATGAGTGTTAGAATAGATTCATTTACAATGGGCCTTCATTACTTGTTTGGATATGGTAGTTTTTGGTATGGTTTCTTTTACTTATTAACATTTGGATTGTTTGGTAGTTTCCTAAGTAGGTATGGAAATAAATTAATGAATTATTCAATAATACAGAATAAAAATTGTTTACATTAATTGGTTTTGGGTTTGTTTTGAGTTATGGATTATAGTGAAGAAACATTCTTTATCGAACTGAGAATTGAGCATCATTCATGGTAGTATATGCCTATAGAGGTGGAATCTTGTGTAGTTTTTGTGGGATGGTAGTTTGTTTTGAAAACCCATGGGAAGGGATGATTGTTTGGTACCTATATATACATGTAGTTCCTTGTAATTTATAAACACACCCAACCCATATTGAGAACTATGTAATGAACACCCCCATTTTTTGGGGGAGGGTGTCCTTTCCTAACATCATGGTGGGATTATGGATGGATGGTTATTGGATATTCTCTACTTCATGTTCTAGGAATTGGTATCCCATGCCTCTTCGGGTAGGTTTTGCTGTTTTTGTGAGGCCTAGGTGTTTTCCCATGAGGTGTGCTTCCCAGGCGTCTTTGGGATGAGATACATCGTACATTTCAATGTTTCTTCAAGATGAGGTTGTGTATTTTTTTGCCAGGTGTCTGTGGTTAGGATATGATGTGGTTGTGGACCAGGTGTTTTTGGGTGGGATGTGGTGTGTGGACTAGGTGTGTGCAAGTAATTTGGGATAATGAGGCTTTTGGAAGAGCATGGTAGCATCGGGATGTTCACCATCAGGGATTAGTATTTTACCAGTGTGAAGTAGTGTGGGGTACCCAAAAATAAATTTGATTATACTTTACATTACATGACTTTTGTTATTTAGTGAGTGTCAGTTGGTGAGGTTGGGTGGATAATATATCTTATTAGGTGGTTTTAAGTTTTTGTTGTTTTCTCCCAGGGTAATTAGTATGATTCTCCCACTTATGCATGAGTGACTTTGGTATTTATCTGCAAATTATACTTTTATTCTCACCCTATGTATATAAAATTGTTTTCAGGTTTGCAAGATGATTATACAGAACGTGATGGACAATACTAGATAGTACATTGGGGAGAATAGTTGTGTCGATTCTTAGATTTATTTTTGTACATTCATTGGACTTTTCATTATATTTCTAGCAGTTTTACAATAAACATGAATATGGGATGGATTTTGGTTTCATTCTATATATTTTTCATGGTGTTGTTATAGTTTGATACATCTTATCTCCTAATAATTGTTACCATAAAAGGGTAATGCATCCAATTTTTTTTTTTGATATTTCTATACCCTTGGTGCTGGTCGCCACCCTAGGGCCCATTAGAGGCATAAATCAAGGGTTATTATCTCTCCTTCATCTTGAGGAATGAAGGTCTTGACATTTTGATATCACTTCCCTCATCTTGAAGAAGGCGGTTTAGGACACTATTATTAATGAATTTTCGGATATTGACATATCCATTTCCTTTATAAACCCATATTCAAAACTTATATACCCTGAACATAAGATTATTGTTTTATATTTAAATAAAATTTGGAAGATTTTAAATAAATCGTAATATATAATAGTGGTTTTCATAGTGGATAACTCTATTGACCTCATATACGATAAAGAAAAAATTTCTTTTGTACTATGTAATAAATGTCAAAAATTCACTACGAAACACACAAAAATTATTCCATTTGAATAAATTTAGAACAAATTCATAGGATAGGTAGAAGTAACCATCTAATTAATTTATATATTGACATATAAATCCCTAAAAAAATATGTACATAGAGTAAATACACTATTAATAAATCCTCAAACCATTTTAAAACTAGGTTTTTAGATTAAATTTCCCTTAAAAATTGATCTCCATCAGAGTAATGAATCATTAAAAGAAAGAATAATTAATCTAATTTTGAAAAAATAATTTTTATACAATTATGAAAAATGAATATAATTGGTAGTTTATACAATTTACAAAATAAAACATGTGGTTAAACCTGAATAAATATCAATGAAAGGTAATTGAGACTAAAAATATCTTTTATTGAGTCTGAATTATCACATAAAATTTGTATCATCATCAATAAAAAATTTTTGTTAACTATTTACGTGATTTAGTTATTATTATTTACTTATAATTTTTTATTACATTTCTTTTAATTATTACCAATGTAAACATAATCGCATAATTTATTATGATTAATTCGCACAATCTAGGGATGATAGATTGAAAAGTTATTGATTACTATTGTAAGTTAACTATGGAAAAGTGTATCATTATTAAATATTTTAAATATATTAATAAGTTTTTAAATCCAAATAGTATACATTAATTTTAATTTTATTATAAAAAATGTATGGGGGTTTGTTAAATGGATTTCATTACATCGTGGCGATAGTAATCTGAATATGTCCATGAAGAACATTTCCATTTAGTCAATGAACAATATGTAAACAAGGTCTGTAATAATTTATATTTATATAATTATAATTACATAATAAATTTTATATTATTTCTCTAAGACAACATTTATAAACCATCCATGCGAGGTAGTGAAAAATTAAATACATCGATTTGTGAGACTATAGTCTACACATAAAAAATAGGTCTATTTTTTATATTAAATAGTGATGAAAAAACTAGGATAATTATTAACCATTATATAATGATAATTATATCATACATATTTTTTTCATTTAATTTTGTTCTATCAATATTACCCATAAAAAGAGTCACTGATGAAAAACAAATCCATCTTCTTTGGGAGGCATCAGTTAACACGTACACATGAAAGATGTTTTTGTTTTGTATTAGATATATAAGAAGATTAAAATTATTTATACCATAAATATAAAAAAATTAAGTATAGAAGATATAATTATGTTTTAATATAACATTTTAGGAGTGTTTTGAAGGAGGAAAATAATAAATAAATGAAAACACTCGGTAAAAAATTGCGCCTCTTCTTTAGAAAACCTCATTAAGTTTATACATAAATCCTACATATGATGGTAATATGATCAATATAGGACCTCTAACATGTGTATTGGGATGTTATATATTTTTTTATTATGCATTTTACATGATATAATTCTTTTGATGTATGGATAAGATAAATAAGGTGGTTTTCTTTTTATATGTGAGGGAGAGGAAACAATTTGAATACTTCAAAATAATAATATATATTAATTTATAACTGATGATAAATAGATCCCAAAAATTTCATCATAAAAGGGAAGATGGTATAAGCTAATAATTTTCCAAGAATATACTATTTATATATTTGTTTTCTTCATTTTAATCATTATATTTTTAGTATTATTCCCTTTAACATGTTTTAATTGTTACTATGGAGAATGACTTTTTTTATCGACATTACCATACATAATTCCAAAAAATGCATGTAAAATTATTAAAAACTCTTGGACATACTGGGTCAAAATATTTATTTTATCTTATCGAAATAAATTTCAATATGTTTCATAAATTAATTCTTAAATTAACTTGCATAATGTAGAGGAAAATAGTTTTCTTGAAAAATTAATTTTCAAGTATTAAAATATATTTTTCGGAATATTAATAGTCATTTTAAATAAAATTTAATTAATAGGATTATATATAATAAAATCATCTATTGAAATTTACAACCAATTTATAATAAATATAAATTCTAAAATACATGAAAGGAAAATTTATTTATATTAAAAATTAGTATTTTATAAAATTCCCCCTATAATCATTATTTTAATAAAAATTAAAATTATCAACATAAGTTATTATTATAAAGGTGACTCAGAAAATGATATTAATTTCTTAAAACAATATTTCAATAAATAGTAAGAATATATTATAATGACTTTTGATAAAATTTAATAGTGTCCATTTTTTAGGAAAATACATTTCTAAAGCATGACATGAATTCACAAAAATCTAAGTTATATATTTATTATAATTAATCAATAGTATTCCATTACATAAATATTTTGTAAATATTTTTTATAATTTTCTTTTTAATAATATTATTTATAATTTATGAGCTAATTAATCAATATCAAATTGAGATAATAATATTTTTATACTATATTGGAATTCTCAAAAATCTTAGTGTTTCATTAAACATATCATCATAGAAATATTAGTTAAATAAAATAACATATAAAATATTTCGTTGCTGAATCCAATCTCTAATCTGAATAAGATTTTGTGGAATATTCTGATGCTGTTAAATTAATAAACACAAGGCTAATATTTTTTGCTTGAATTTATAATTCTCTTAATTTAAGAGTGGATAAGATTCATGGTGGCCAAAAGGAGAAAACACAAGGAGGAATAAAACATAAAAGCAAAAATTTTGGTTCAAAGATTAAATCAGAAATGGTGAACTTGTGAATATTTTTTATTGTTGTTATCAGAATAATATACAACTAATGAATATCTAAAATTACTACTAAACTAGATAAAACAAATATTTCACTTCAAATATTATTAGAATAATGTTGTTGGGAACATATAATGGTACATAGGGTTTCATATAAAATATCAAAGGTAGAAAAACGTCATATTTTGACATAGGTTATTTCCTACTCTTATCTATAAACCTAAATAATTTATTGTAAATTAATAAATATTATTATGGTTTTTTTACCACTGGGGATGGAATTTTATTAAATTTTATTGGCAATGGTTTCTGACAAATATGTGAAAATATGTTCACATAAAAAATTTATTTATTAATGTGATGATCCATAATCATTTGATTACATCTCAAAAATATATCAATGGTGTAATGACCTAACCCCAATTACCCAGAACTGGTGCATTATTTTAATACATTGGCACAATTACAAGGAATCAAGTCCCAAAGGACTGATTAGTTTAGTAGTCTTGAAAAATAGATTACATATATTAACGTTACATTACAATTTGAAACATAAAACAAAACATAGATATTTCTTTGAGAATTTAATTTTTACACTTAGCTTAACCCTGTATATCAATCATAATACACTTCTTGGAATCCAGGGGAAATAAAACATAAGAAAGGGGTGAGCTCAGATGCTCAGTAAGGGTAAATAATTTAGAAGATGCCATAAAATTTTAAGGCAATATGTGTAATAAAAACAAAAGCCTTTTAAACATAAACTAGAACATAATATGGTAAAAATAAATGAAACATTACCATATAAACATGCACGCGAATATTCTACTAGTCGAATAATCACATGTAATAACTTATTTCACAATTAGGGAATGCCTAATACCTGACATCATTACCACATAGTCAAGGCCTCGTGCCAAGACTAACAATAAAATTAATGTCAAGGCCTTGTGCCAAGAAACTAGTTTGTCTGATGAGACCTACCGATGCATCGAGGAGCTATAGCGGGCTTCACCCGTCACTTACTAAGTCCATTGCATTCCTCATATAAATATTTGTAATACAACATAAACATTCGTATTAAAAATCGCATACAAAATGTCAATACATTAACCATAAACCATGAATGGTATAAAAATAGAACATCCACTGTCAAAAATATCTTAACTCATTCAATACAATATGGAATCTTGTATTATAATAAATCAACCTCAATTAAAAATAATATCCAGTAAAGGATGCTGGCATAGTGGAAAATGATGAGTAAAACTTTTTGAGAGAAATATCCTATTTGTAAAATCATTTAAAAGTCACACATTTATAAAGGAAGTAATTTAAAAGATATTTTTGAATCAAAGCATCCCATACCACTTAGAAAATTTTGAAACTAATTATCATTTCAAAACATTCATGTCCATATAAATAAATCCTTAAAATTAGTTTGAAAACATGGAAATTAATTAAAAAGATTTAGAAAGATAAATCATTAAAACATTTAAAATTAAGATCATGATAAAGATTACCTTTAAAAAATCCATAAAATATTCATTTTAAAATCATTTTTATGAAAAATTGACTTTTATGATAAAAACTTCCCAGTAAATACTTACCCATTAACAATCTCAGATAATAATGAGATTGAGGAATTAACCCTTACCTTGAACTTTCCTTTAGTCGAGGGTAAATTTAACCTCTTGTACGAATTTCTTAGTATTTTATTAAATTATACCATAACCATATTAATATTTATGATATCATACATTATTCAGTTATGACTTTATACTACCCATTTAATAATAATTTCAATGTTAAATTAACATTTCGGGTAATAATCACTTTCTTTATCGTACGTGTTTTAACTTGTTACTCTTGATTGTATCACCTAGATCAAGATTTAAATACATCCAGAATATAAAACATGATTTATAAATCATATATATTTAGAATATAAATATGTATAATAGATGTATATATTAAATGGAAAACACAGTTTATGGAGACGGTAGTCCATACGTACGCATAAACGTTGTTTCTGTTTTTATATAGTATTGAACGGAAGTAAGTGAATAAGATTTATGTAAGTACATAAATACTTATATATATAAATTTATATATCTACAGTATAATTATTATTCCATATATAAAATACTTATTAGTAATATATATTTTTATAATCGTCGATGAATGGTGTTTATGGAAATGAATCTCATCGCGTCGTGGAGACGGTAATCCGTACGTACGCACGGGCGAAAATATCATTATTTTGATATTAAAATAATATATAATTGGATGTTATATCATATATAAAGAATACTTATCATGTTATATTTATTATTTACTTCAAATAAACATCATTATTATACCCATCAAAATAATAATGTATTGAATAACAATTACACCACTACGTGGAGATGGTAAGCCGTACGTACGCACGTATGGTGACATGTCATTCAAAAGGTTGATAGAACAATGAATTTGGTTGTACCAAAATTATAATAACATCAAAATATATAGATTATACTGGATTTATTATTTTATAATGGAAACAACAAAGAAAAAGGAAGTGGAAGAAGAAAGGAACTTGAAAGAGGGTGGTGAAATCATTACCTCTTTTTCAGGTTCTCCCTTTTTATTTGATCAAAATGGATCCTTATGTTGGCTTTATGATCAAAATAAGGCCTCTAAGTTTAAGGGAGTATATTTTAGAGAGTATTTGGGAAGGGTTTGGCCTATCCAAATGGCTTAGAAGGTTTGAATTTGAGTGAAAGGGGAGTGGCCTTTTATAAGAGGGGTGAGGGGCACCTTAGGCAAAGATAGAAATATTATTTTATAATAAATTAATATTCGGTTTCTAATGGCTCCAAAGTGTATTATTTAATTTTTAAGGTGGTTATATGTCTAAAACCACTCAAAAAATTGTTTTTAGACTTGTTTGGGTCACTATATTAACCTTAACCTTTAGATTTAACTCTTAGTTAAATAGTTTGACATTTACCATGTATCTTTGTATTTTTATATTATATAGTTAATAAACATACAATATACTGCCAATAGAACCAAAATTGGTTCATTAATGTCATATATATTATTATATAAGTGTTTTGGCAGAACCTTAGATTTTTAGGACCATTAAATCAATAAATAATATAATATTTGTTTTAAAGACAATTTTATGTCAATTTTGACACTATTTGGTATTTGTTTTTTGTTAAACTAATAACAGTATCATTACTTCAAAAAAATACATTTAATCAATCATAACATGTCATATTCACCTATAAAATTCGTGGATGTCATAAAAAAGTTTAAATTATATTTATTTTAATATTTTTAATACGATTTAATTGATTCTTTCTTTAATAAGGTAATTACTGCATCATCATTGTGTCATTAATAAATTTAATTATTTAAGATCTAAAAATTATAAATAAAATACCATTATGTAGGAAATCGTTTAATGTTTCTAATTAATATTTATTGTCGAATTTATCTTATGTATAACCTTATATTAAAAAAGTTTTAGTTATTAAACATTGATTTTAACTCTTTTAACTCTTCTTTAAATAAAATAATAATAAATGTCTTAATCTAATCCAAGTGGACCTAAAGGGTCATATTTTATTCATAAGGTTGTTTTTGGTTGAATTACACTAATCCAATAGAATTAAGACATGTGTTAGGGTAATAATAATATCATTTTTACCCTTAATTACCCTATTTACTTTTAACCGTGGTAAATAGAAGTAAAAAGTTACTAATCACCAAAAATTATTTTTATCTTATTGAACCACATTTTACTCCATGATATTAACCGTTTCTCTCGTATTTTTGAAATTCCACTCATAGAAGCGGTAAAATTAAGTTTTATGTGAAATCACAAATTCTCCCAGGAGGTGGGTAAAAGACGGTGAAAAGTTCAATAAAATTTTTATATATCTAAAATTATTATAAAATAACTCTAATGACTTAAATTAAACTTATATATGTATTATTTTTCTATTTTGACCTAAAATAAATTAAAATTAAATAAAATATTATTTAAATAAAATTCCGGTTTTAAACAATAACTCAATGTTTTTCACTATTCATAAAAAAATTGAACGTTTTCAGAAAAATACCAAAAATTCAACAGAAGATAATTTTGATATTCCGAATCAAAAAATGAAGTCCATTTTAAAAAATTAAAAATATATATTTTCCATTTTTTAATTTAAAATTAATTCCCATTGTTAAGACCAAAATGCGTATTTTTATGAAATAATATCTATCAAAAGATTGACACTTGTTTATGTCCAATCTCAAAGTGAAATTACTTAAAATGACCAGAATTGTATTAAATGGTAAAAATATAATCTATTTATACTTAAAAACCATTAAAATGTATAATTTATCACT
Organism: Viscum album; assembly: GCA_963277665.1. Lineage (NCBI taxonomy): Eukaryota > Viridiplantae > Streptophyta > Magnoliopsida > Santalales > Viscaceae > Viscum > Viscum album. The sequence goes on from OY728126.1 coordinate 984,425,604, forward strand.
ATAAATTATTTTTATTTAAGAAAGTTGGTTTCAGTTAAAATATTGTATTTTTCATTATTCACCCAAATATGAAAGTTTTCAGAAAAGCACAAAAAATTTATTGAAACTAAATTCTTATGTCCCAATTCTAAAGAAGAAGTTTATTTTTTCAAATTTAATATATAAAAGTTTCAAATATTGGATTTAAAAAGGGTTCACCATTAAAAGGCAGTAAAAGTGCATTTTTTTAAAAATACTTCTTTTATATGAAAAAATCAATTAGTTCTTACATTATGTCTAGGAAAATCATAATATAGATTCTAAAAGTATAAGGATTATATATAGTTTATAATTCAGTTAATACTATTCATAACCACTTTCGAACGACTAGTTTGGTAAGTTGTGGTGCGCTTGTACTCGGTGTTTATGTGTAGTGCAAGTTATTAAATTACTATGAAGAAATAATGTACTATGATATATTTGGGTGTTATAAATTTTAAGGTGGTTATTTTATTGATTAATATATCATTAATATGTATATTTACGGTTATAAATTTATTTATTAACTAATAAAAAACAAGAATTATTTTTTATCAATTATCAATTATAAAACAATTTACATTTTTAATGTAATGAAAGAGAATAAGATATGAAATTTGTTATTTTGTAACTTATCCCATAAAAAAATAATTAATAACCATTAAATATTATGATTTAAATTTTTTTATACTGATAAAATTAGAATAAGATAATATTTTTATGTTTTATAAAAAAAAAATAAAGTGAAAATGATCTATAAATCTTTTGAGATTAAAATAAATAGACCCAGTGATGTCCCATATTCATGGTTGTATGTTGATAAATGAATTTTGATATTAAAATTTTAAATTTTTTATTTTATTATATTTTTTTCTTTATTAGTAAAACATATATTTATTTCATAGAAATAAAGTAAAACTATCCTATGATTCTTATGTCTTATAACCTGATATTGAATCTAAAACAAGTTATGTTGAAAGGATATTTCATAAAGATAATGGGTTTTCATTGAAAAATATATAAATTGAAACATAACTTGAAAATTATGAAATTAAACTTTAATATATCTCTCATACATTTCAAAAAAACAATAGTTGAAGAGAAAAATATTGAATCATGGGTTATATTTGAAGAAATTTTCTAGTAAAGAATGGATCTTGAAAAATTATATATAAAAAATCAATAACATCAGTTTAATATATTAAAATTTTGTATTTTATTCCAAAATCATTTCTGACCATGACTTTTGTGTTTTAATTTCCAATGAATCCAAATATTAGGAGGATGCAATTATTCAGTAGGCTTATTTTTATCAAAATATAATGAAGGGATTTTGTAAAATTTTATGAATGATCAATTGGAAATATTTTTATAGGTTAACCACATTGAGTAAGAATTAGTATGTCTTCTATTAATAATTAAATGAATAATGCTGATAAAATTTATGTTATAATGATGGAAAATTATTTTCCATCATGAATATCACAGTTTATTGATGATAAAATTGAGGAAGATAATGCATGCGATGATCATTTTCAAGATATAATAAAAAATGGTGTAGTAGGTTTCTATGATGTATATAACGATTCAAATGATTATAGGGTGGTTGAATATTTGAAATAATTTGAATCCATGTTATGAAGACTTATAAAACACACACACACATATATATAGAATATCATGATTGAAAATAAAAACAAATCCCAACATTAATTAACCTAGATAAGTTTCAATCCTAGTATAACAATTTAATATGTAAAAAAAAGTGTTAAAGATTTCATATAACATGTTCCATGGATTTTTGTTATGATAAAACAATAAAACAATATTAAAATTATTACACATAGGAATTGGTTTCATGTGAGAATGAAAATATATAACAGGGAAATGTTTTTCCTAAAATTAAATCTGAATAGGAAGATACATAGAATTGAGAAAAACTAATAAGTTTATCTAAGGTTACTCTCTAATTAAGGGAACTTATTTTGATGATTCATTTGATAATGTTGAATGTAATGGAATAATTTAATTGATTCTTACAATTCGGACGTAATATAAATATTATGGTATCCAAATGTATGTAATTTCTATATTCAAGATTGGAGATCTTTATAAGGTAGTGAACATTGACCAACTGAAAGAATTTATCCTTGTTAGAGATCTTCAAGAGGGTATATATCCGAGAATTATCCCTATAGAATTAAATAATTTCCTCATACATGGTATTTGAAAATATATATCAATATAAAGAGCATGAATTTAAATTGATTTATGTGGATAACATTCACTCTATTAAAAATGATAAATCAAACAAAATAATTAGTATAATGTAGAATATGAAATACTTATTACTATATAATAATTATAAATTTATAAAAACATTTCTATCTAAAAAAGGAGACTTTATAGTTTATATGATCAATGAGATAAAACTTATAATGGTTTTTTATTTGGTTAAAATATTTTATTATGTGGTTATTTTATGATAAAAATATTTTACTGACTTAATTAAATTAATTAAAATAGTTGAATTTGAAGAGGTATAAAATATTAATAATAATGGGATTAATTTTTTCAGTGATGATGAATCATGGGGTGTGGATCTAATGGTGTTTTGAATAATGATTGTTATAATTATTTAGATGGTGGTTTAAAGAACATACATCTTGTTTTTTATATTTCATTCTAGATTCCAAATAAATCTAGAGAATTAACATATCATTAAAATGTGGTCTCTCTTTCACCATATCAATGGAAAAATTTAGTATGAACTGTGCTATGATAAAGAAAAATAATTTTTGATTAATGTATCCTTAAATATATATTGATAGTATGATATTGGAGAAAAAAATTCAACTTTATTAGTTTATTTTCCAATAATTCATAAAGAGTTTATTTTAATTATAAGAAGAAAAATTTGTCAAAAATAGATCCATAAATAATAAATATATTACAAAATCTGAATACATGACTCAAAGGATTTAGATGAAATCATATCACGATTTTATTAGAGTAGAAGAAATGTACGCATTGCTGATTATGTGTGTTTAATAAAATAAAATCTACTTGAGATGAATCTAGTGTAATATTTGTAGTTGAAACAAATTGACATCAACTATAAAATTATCGACGAGATGGTGAATCATTTTGAAATAATATTTTAATATGATTCACCAAAAGATCAATATTTTTATTTAATAAATACTACATTTATGAAGGTTACGTTAAAACATATGAGAGTCTTGTTATGAAGTAATATTCTACCAAAAATCCATATGACAACATTGTATATATTTTTTTTATCTTTTATACAATTGAATTTATTTATAAAAAATTCAATTTTTATGAGATGATTTTGTAGATTGGGAAAATTGTTAATAACATGTATAGATAAGAAATTATGTGAACATTTTCGGGGTCTGTAAACATAAGATGGTTATATGTGAATTTTTTAATAGAAAATGTTTATTTTTAAAGTATAATTAATGTTTATTATAAAAATAGTCATGGTGATTTAATACCACTAAGGAAGATAGATGAAAATTGGGAATCACATTTTCCACATGATGTGAGATAATAATAGGATGTACAGAGAATCCGTTAAAACATATTTTCAATTATTAATGTTAATTACACATGTTTTTTTAGTGTTTAAAAAATAATTACATAATGTAGTAATGTGGTGTTTGTATAACTCTAACATTGGTAACAATCTATTTCATGTTTATGATAATTTTGATTTATAAAATAGGAAGATTATTTCATGTTTTATTTATTATCATAAAATCAATTGATTAGTTATTATTTGATTAGATCTAATAAAAATGAAATAGAGTGATGTAATCAAGATATTGAAAATCTATATCGAGATGATGACTATATTAAGCAATAATATTTTATCAATAGATATAGATTTTATATGTATGAATAAATTAGAAGAAATTATATTCTATTTTAATTTTGAATTACTTATCGAGTTATTGAGTTTTAAACAATGTTCAAATTAGTAATATATAATTTCAAAAACAGTACGTGAAAATAAAGTATTGGAAATTATATTTATTTTATTTACCACATTTGGTGGAAACATTTTCACAATGTATGGAATAATTTTATTAAAATGAAATCCTCTTGGTGATTATTGTGATTTTAAAATTCATTTATCATTGTATTTTTTTTCTTGGAGATCATTTGTATTTTAGTTTTGTAGAATATATCCAATTGAAATAAAGGCTATATTAATTTATTTATTCATAATCCAAGATACCTAAAAATATCATCAAGAAAAACATAAGTAATATACAAATGAAAATAATATCTAGTTGAGTCTAAAATGTTTAGAGTGATAGCTTTCATCATGAACCGCTCATATTATTTTTTGGGCCTATATCAAATAATTCCAACAAAATAGGACTGATGATAAATGATTAATTTACCATGAAATAACATTAACTATTTGATAATAAATTCTTTATATGAGAAGCTTATCATTTTATGTTATTTTCTATTTGATTTTAGTGTTTCTTTTTAAGTGAGGTTTTTTAAAAGAAATTCATTTTTATTATATTCATCTTATTTATAAAATTCTATTAATGAATAGTTTTTTTGAAAATAAATTTTCTCTATCAATAATATATGTTTTTTGAAACACTATGTATATGGTACTGAACTTATAATGTTATAATAATTTATCTTTGGGTAATGGATTTTCAATTTCAAATATTTTGATCATAGAGGATCGGTTACAAAAATTGGATTTTATTTTATATTTGGAAAGAGATTCAAATGTTTATTTCTTTCAATAAAAAGATATATGGGGATCCCATTCTATATTTAATAAAATTTCATTAGGGGTTTATATAATGTAACTTATAACTCTACAATATTGTTATAAATTATTTTAACCTTTTTATTCCAATTAATCATATTTTTTTGGATTAATTTGGAATGTATGTGTATCCTCATACTTAATTTATTTAAACCATTTTTTATTTTTATTTAATCTAAGTAGTTTAGATTGAATTATTTTTATTTTATGTATTTTATAGATAAACAATGCCATAAGAGGGAAGTCATTGTCATGATGACAGAATAATTTATTAAACACCATTAATTCCTTAATACTAGGATAATACATAGTATCAAAAAATGATTATACATTGTTTTTTATACATATATATAATTATATTGATGTTTTTATATGGTAGGAATTAAACTAGTATGAAAAGTAGGGAATTTCAATTCGATTCAGCCACCTATTTGTGATTTTTCTTATATATCTTCATTAGTGGAAAGAAATTAATGAAAATTATTATTTATACTATATATAAATATATTAGATGATTGATAGTTAATACACTAATCCAGATTATGAAATTTATAATTTTTATTCAGAAAAGATGATAAAGTAGTAGTTGAATTATAAATTTACGAACACAATTTTATATCTAATGGATTTTTTTTAAATTATGGTTTCAAATTATAAGAATAGGAATAGAATCGATATGAAACTATAAATTATTATGTTAACAACATCAATGGTTTTGGGAATGTGATGGTATATGTTATATAATGACTATTAAAAATTTAGTTTTTAGGTGGAAATAAACCCACGTATTAATCCATGTTTTATAAAAATTATTATTAATTTTTATTCACATGGTAAAAATAAATTACTAATAATAATATGGTAGTTAATATTGTTGACATTCTATAGAAATAATGAGAGTTAAAGTGAAAAAATTGATGATAGTAAACATGTTACCAAGTTTTGTATTCAGTATCTTTTCAAAAGAATAAAGAATTATGAAACCCTATTGAAGTGAGACACATATAATGAAAAATGAAATAACTAAGATTCATTTCCAAATACTACGTCCATCAAAAATATGTCGAATACTTTAATTTTCGAGAAAGGTTCTATAAAAAATATTCTATATAGTGATATGGAGAATAATTAAGGGGAATTTCACAACAATGAAACACATTTTTTATGAAGTTTAAGAAGAACTATTTAAATAGAATATTTAAAATGATAAAATATAATGATATGAAAAATAAAAAAGAAGGGATGATAATGAAATATATAATGATTTTGTCATTTATGAATGTAAAAAATCAATACCCATTAAAATGTATTGTTGAAGGCTAGGAAAAAAGAACATGGAATCTTAAAGATTATCTATATTTAAAGGGAAGATTATTTAGAAGAATACACATACTTCGCATACTATTGAGTACTCAAAAACTAATTTTATTCCCGAAAGTGACCATAATAAAAACCGAACATCATTTTTTCTATTGAAAATAAGGATGAATTAAGCCTCATGACTATAATAAGTGAATATATTTTTAATAATTATTTAGATTTTACATATTCAAAAAATATAGAATAATAATTTCATCAATAATTAAAATAAATAAAATAATATGTGATTCATGTGTGTAATATATATCGAATGTTATTGAAGAAATATTCACATACCAATAAAAATTTCATTTTGGAAAATGAAATTACATCTGTAAATATATAACAACCCAAAATTATAAAATTAGATCATTGTATTCAATACCATTACTGACATGAAACAACAAGCTTAAAAAACCACACTTTATATTTCCTTATATTTAATATATTCAAAATTTTTCACAATATGAAACCCTATGTTTAAATTAACTGTTGTGATGAACCAACTCCGGTTAACTAGACAAGCCACCCAAATTGGCTCATCAAAAGATATGGGTAAAAGAGAATAACAATAACTAGAAATGAATATATAAAAAAGTCATATTACTAGATTATGACGTGAAAAAAGATGAGAAACAAAAAAATACATAGAATCTATGCCAAAATAAGATAAACCATAATTTAATACAAATCCACACAGTTCCAAAATCCCCCACTAGACCAACTCGCACCAAAATCAATAGTAACATGAAAAGCCAACATACTATAAGATTCTATGACCTTTACATGGATTATAGAAAAAACATCTAAAATTACCAAAAGAACAAATTGGGTGTGATCAAAATATAAATAGGAAACCACCATAGTTTCATTACACGATATTATGTAAAGAATACAAAAAAATATCTTTTGAATCAAAATAGTTTTACAAATTACTTTTATAATTCGAAAAAATTTATAATTCATTTTATCTTTCTCTTCATTTGGTTTTCTTATAATTCATTCATATTCTTGATCTAAAAATATGATGTATTGAAGTATTAAAAATAGGAATTAATCACCATGCATCAAATGGTAAAAAGTTAAACACATATATATGAAATAGTTGGTCATGAAAAGATATGTGATACAACATCATATAAAGGAATGTGAGAAACAATCGATGATAAAAATAATCATCTGATAAGTAATAACAAATAGAAAATGAAAAATGAAAATGCACCTCATATTTTGATCTACCCTATAGAACAATTTATACTAGAAACTAACAAGACTAAATAAAAATACATTAGATCTAAAATATATCTAGTCCTTCTAGTCTATATAAAAAATGTCACCTCTTTGTAATGAAACACAGACCATGGATACCCATGTCTCTATCATGATTCAATAAAGCATCCCAATATGAATTTTTCCATATTCAACTCAATTCAACGCTCAAAAATTCAATAAACATTTTCAATGAAAATACAAAATTTATTGGGGTTTGATAACCCATTCACAAATCAATAAAATACAATTTATAAGAAAAAACGCCTTTTGAAAACATTTTCTATTCAATGAACTCATTAAAAACCATTTATCACTGAAAATAAATGAACAAAACAATGAAATTTATCTTGAATGAAAAAAATCCTAAAATTAGACCACTGAAAATAAAAACAAACCCAACTAAGGTAGAATATTACTTTATTTTTTAAAAGTTGACCAGAAAAAGAGAGAAAATCTTTAAAAGGACAACAAACACCAATAAACTGAAAATTATTGACAGAAAAAAATATGATCACAAATCCATAACAAAACCATAGCTCTGACCAAAACAAATGAATAACTAAAAAGATTAAATACCTAGAGAGAACCAATATAACTATAATGGGGATCAATATTTGAATATATTATTAAAATTGGATGGTATTCACACAAAATATTTTTTTAAGGGATATCTGGTTTAGAGGAGAAGTCGGTTAAAACATATGAAGCCTTAACAACCATATGATGCTCTGAAAACCAACCCTCATAAAATTACAATTCTTGTGATCCCATCATGAAATTTTTAATACTCAAATCACATATACAATTAAAAAACCATCTATCTTTATTAAAATCCAGATATTTTTTTCATTTCATGATGTGTAAGAAATAAACTATGTTCAAAATTACCACACTTTTTATTCAATTCACAGGTCTGTTAAGGCATCCATTGCAAATCACGTTTTAACAATATATGCATTTTAATTTCCCAATAAACTAAATAAATGGAATATTTTATACTAAAAATTCTTAAAAATCCATGACTAACCATTATAGTTATCCTCATATTTCCTACTCGATGATAATCAACCAATGAAGAGGAAAATAAAAAAAGTTTAAAACATACCAGATAGATTGGTAAATAGGTATTACAATATGCTCAACATAAACCAATTATAACTATAGAAAACCATTAAGTTCCTTGATTTGGAAAATTATATGGCCATTATTTTCTCATCAATGAATCTCACACCCATGTTTCGTAGATATCCTATCTACTTTTCCATAGTTCCCAGACCATGGGGATCGTTCATTTATGAAACACCTTATCCTAGCAATCCAAAATCAGATCTAACTGCTCAAATAAAGTCGTATCAAGCTCAAGATCAACATCCTCCCATAAAATTAGTTGGGAATGATTTTTTATATAACTCCTCAACTGGGAAACAAGAAATGCATAATTGAAAACTATCAAACAAAATGGAATGTGTTATTAATCGGTCACCGCAACTAGTTTCCAACTATCTCAAAGGGGACCACAAATCTCAGTTCCAAATTACCCATCATACCCAACAGGTGATGTCCAATATGAGGTAAAACTATAAAAAAGATCCAACCTCTAACCTCAAAATATAGAAACGAACATCAATAGTCTGCATATGTTTTATGATGAATCTATTCCATGAGAAATCTTCTCCAGGTCAACTACACCATACCATTAATAACTAAAACAACCCCTATCCCAACTAAGGACCACACTCCCAAAACTTTCTATTATGTGGGGGGGGGGTCTATAAGGCCACACAGATAAAGATATGAAGGATTCAATCTGTACCCAATCCTGTTAACTATTTTTATATAAAAACAAAACAAAATGAAAAGTCTTTTCCCAAGATACTAAAAAATCAATCACACTAGCCTAGAGCACATCCTCTAGAACTTGGATATCCCCATATATATGTGCATCCATCTATAGATGATATGTGATGCTTAATTTAATCTGGGTATCCAATTAATCCTATAAAAGTTTCTACAACTTCGATGTTATCCCCAGATCCCATTAAGAATCAACTACATAGAGAACCCCATAAAGGCTCACTAACATTCATAAATAAAATTACCCTTGTTTATCCACATTATTCACCTCTCAAATAGGTGGTAAATTAATTGATTTCATGAGTTAATAAATGATCAAAAAAATGAATCCTTCCTAAAATAAGTCTATTGTAATCTAATGGTTAAATCCATGGGAATCTCATCCCACACACATACAATAATGGGTAAAGGATATAAAAAACCAACATGTGTTTGGTGCTTCAAGTTAATATTATAACAAATAAAGAACCTGGAATGAAGATCCTATATTCAACATCTCATACCTTTCAACCAATACTAATGTATCATGTCATGACACATCTTGGAATCCCTAGGGTTCACTAATGATCAAGGACAATGTATATTATCCAACAACTCCCATCCATTGGAAAATAGAAAAAACAAAATGATATAGAGGAAAATCCTCTATTAGGATATTGAGATGACTTTCCCAATGACTACCACCATAAAAGATTAATCTAATGTGTTGGTACTTGATTTATATCAATTGATTGAGTTGAACTCACTCATAAAGAAAACATTTAGATTTCATTAAATCCCCGAAAACCTGTCCACAAACATCCTCCAACTTTTTGATCATCTTAGTAAAAAAAGTCATTAGAGACAGCTACTCAACTGATTCATACATACATTGTGTTAGTAATTTCTTTGTCAACACATCTGGAACCAAATTAATATTTCTACTGGTATAAGAAATATAAATATAAAATGTATTAAGATACTCTATCAAACATCTCCATCGCAAATTTAGATACCATCTATTAAAAATTTATTTTAGTGTCTTAGGATTAGAATATACCATAAACTAACCCCCAAAAGATATTGACAACACATTTTGAGTGCATTCATAAGATAAACTAACCGAAGATCATTGGTAGGGTGGTTCTTCTCATGACGGTGTAACTAGTGAGATAAATAAGCCACAACATGTTTCCCATGCATCAAGACACACCCTCAACCCACACCTAATGTATTGTAAAAATATCATTACCCAAACATAGTTTTTAAAGAATCAAAACTTGTGATGAAGTTAATTTCACATTCAACTCTTCAAAAGATCTTTGAAAATATTTATTCCATTCGATGTTTACTCCCTTATGGGTTAAATCTATCCTTCTGAAGCATGCTTAGAGAAGTCTTGATCGAACTATATATAGTTACCCGAAAAACCTAAGAATCATGAGATCTTAAACAAATTTCTATGCTACTCCTTATATATAATTTCCTGTAATGTTTGAAAATCTATTGAGACACCCCCATAAGATTTCAAATTCCTAAAAAAATTCACCAATTAGATTCAAAACACAAACTTGGAAAGGTTACCATACAAAATATGTTACATCAAAGTTAAAATAATGATATCCAAATGGTCATTGTACTCCTCCTCCAACTTGACATACAAAAAAATATCATCCATTAACACATCGACAAAAGAATCCAATAATTGATGAAATGTATTGTTCATCAATGCCCTGAACATCGTAAGAGAATTGGTGAGGTTAAATGATATAACTAGAAACAATAAATGACAATATCAACTAATAAATGATATCTTAGTTATATCATGTTATTAGAATCTCAAATAGTGATATCATGACTATGGGTCATTATGAAAAATAAACAATCCCTTCTAGGATGATCAAAGAGATAATCACTCATTTGAAAATAGTATAAGTTCATAACTGTCACCTGATTAAACTATTGACAAAAAATAATAAGTGTAAGGATCGTGTCTACATTCTTAGAAAATAGGGTAGTAAAAAACAAGAAATCATGGGATGAGGAATAAATCATTTAGATTCTAGCTCCTAAAATAGGAACTTATGTTCCACAATCTCATTAGTTTCTGTATGGTAAGATAGTGTATAAAAAGGCATCATCCTAGGGATAAGTACAAGAGTAAACTCGACCTCTCTCTATGGTAGAAAACTTAAAAATCATCTAAATGGACATTAGATAACTCAAAATAAATGTAAGAAGTAAACCATCTAATGAATGGTTAACTGAATCAAGAAAATTATGTAAAAACTAGCACAATCTCACCCCAACATATGGATCAACATTCCCTTCCCTTCCTGATCTAGAGTCCCACTCACTAGAGAAAACTTGAATGTTCCCATCAGAATATAAGAACATAAATCAATATTGATAATAGTCTGTATGATCCTTAACAATTATTATCCAATTGATTTCAGTAATCAAGATGAAATTTATATATAAATCCCATCAAATTCATAATCCACATTAATATTGGATATCATCACCCAACATTCAGGAAATCTAAAACCTTGTTTAGACATCCTTTCCAAAGGTGTCGAATGATCCAACAATAATGGAATAAGTTATGAATTAAAGACAAAAACATAAACTATATTTGATGATATAAAAGAAATAGTATCACATATAAAAAAACATTCACTGAAAATGATGAGATTAATATCATACCTCTAATAGTATATGGCTTTAATTCATATTTCTATTGCGTATCTTCCACTGGATAATGTCACATGATCATTTCCCGATGAACTTATACCTTGGCCTGAGTATAATACCAACCACCCAAGTATGTATTTACGTGAACCTGCTAACCCATGGTGAGAGTGTATCTTTCCTTACTTCCATGATTTATCTTTCCAAAAACAACTGTAAATGGTTATATAAACAAGAATTATGAAATTTTTAGGATCCTCTATATAGTTAGACTTGGTATGAACTTTCATTCCACACTAGAAGTACAAATCTTGATTATTCAATTTATTCACCAATGAAATTGGTCTTGATGAAAAATGACCACCCTATGTCTTATTTTTCTGCCAATAAGATACACCATGACTAACCTGTGAACAAACTAAAACTCAACCCAAACATGTCTTCCTAGATAAGTCTTCCTCAGCTAAATCTACATTGTAAACTACATCCAAAAAGTTCATAAGGAATAATATTATCAACTTTACCTAAATATCATGCCTCGGTCATAACACAAACCTCTATGCCTTCACACACTTGTTAGTCATAACCTTTGATGGTAGAGTCACTAACATAGAAAAATAGGAAGACTGCACCATAATAGAATTCTCCCTCTACACAATAGTCAAAATATTCTAATTTTTCACTCATGTAATTTATCTGTATAAACTATATATGTAGTTATTTTCACAAAAGTAAATTGGGTATGATCCTCCTATAATCTAACTATAAAAATAGAGTACCACCATCTCATTCACAGTCCCTTGAGTATTTATGTGGGAAAACCCATCATAGTGTCTTTAGAAGTTGTCAGGAATTTGAAGATCCTATATGTTCACTGAATACACATATTGGATTCTTGGATTCCATCATATGTGTGAAGGATAAGTGGATGCTACATTATAAATTCTTATCCATGATCTATTAAATTTATTAGGGTCCAGAATCCCGCTAAAACTAGAGTCTAAATAGAGTGGATACAAAATCCTATCAAAGTAGGTTCCGCATGATGATTTGAATAAAGAAAATGTATCCTGAAAAACTCTATTGGAGTTGTAAGTTCCATTATCTAAGGCGTTTCCCAACATAATGCAATAACTTACCATCCATAAGAAAATTCCAAAATCATAAGGTCAACATATGGTATTGATAAAAAACATTCAAAACTATATGAATTTAACGAATACATAAAACATTCAAAGAATAAACTTACTAAAATAAGAAAGTGTCAATTAAAATAACATATACTATTGTTCATTCAAATAACCTCAAAAATCCATGTCTGAAACTTGGTAAAAGTGTCTGACCACCCATGGTAACTCAGTTGTAGCTAATGAAGAGAGCTACCTAGTCTCATTTTCAACACCTACTATCTAAATTCAAACAATAATAACTCGATTCAACCAACGAAATGTATCCAACATTAGGAAGTTCCAACACACATTAGGTTTAACAAGTTTTCTAATACCAAATTAAAACTAAATAACCAGATTGAACTAGAAATGCTACCCAAACAGGCAAGTCACATGATCTTAGTAAAGTAGGAAAATAAATAACAGTTCAGAATAAAATAAATAAAGACATAAAAGTATAGTATGAAGTGGAAAAAAGATGTGATACCCAAAAATACCTAAAATGCAAGGAAAGAAAGGATAAACAAGAATGTATGTCAAATCATCAATAGACCAAAAGTCACCTCTAGTCCAACCAGTACAAAATTCAAATACTATAAGAGAATATAATATACCACAAGATTATATTCCCTTTACCTGAATCATAAAAATCAATTTCTAAAAATTTCAAATTCCATAAGTAGTGTCTGAACCAATTCACAATATGATACTACCATAATTTCTAGTGAAATTATAATATCAATAATGCATCAATTATAACATTTAAAAAAATTAGAATTCCAAACAATTTATAAATAATTTCCCTCTTTTCTTCATTTTTTTCATAAAATCTTTTCATATTATCGATCTATAAATTTGAGAAGTATATGTTATTAAAAAAAGAAATCATAAAAATTCATCAAGAGGTAAATAGGAAAACACATATACATGAAAAAATATATATTTTAATTATATGCAATAAAACCTTATATAAAATACATGGAGAAACAATCCATGATAAAAATAATCAAGCGATAAATAATTAGAAATAGTAAATGAAAAAAATAAAAATATCCCTGTATTAGGATCTTGCCTATGAAAAAATGCACACTATAAACTCAAAATCCAAAACATGAATACCCTGGATCCCAAAGATAACTATTAATACCTTTTGATGAGACAAAAAAGCTACATCCTTGTGGGGAAATAAACACTAAGGCTACTCATGTCTCTATTCCCACACAATAATGGTTTTAAATGTTCATTTTTTTCAGATTCATTTAAAAACCATACTCACAATTTTATGAAAATTTTAATGTGTAGGAAAATCCACTTCAGAGTTTGAAAACCCATTCCAAAATCATGGAAATCCATCTTAAAGGAAAACCCTATTTTTGAAAACATTTTCCCTTCCATGAAATCATATGAAACTGTTAGTTAATTAAAATTACTAAACAAAAAAAGTAATCTATCACGAATAAAATGAAATTCAATAAATTGATCCATTGTATATAAACACATACCTCAACATAATAGAAACATTGTTTTTTCGACAACGATGACTTGATAGTAAGATAATGTCCTTAAAAATATGAGGTACACTAAGAAAGATAAAATAATCAATGGGAAAAACTATCTAATCACTAATTCACATGGTAACCATAGATGTAAGAAAACCAAATATGATCCAAGAGTATTTCATTCATCTAGAGAATAAATCCATCCAAAACACGGATTAATCCTTAAAATAAGGGATAAAAACGTGATGGATTCACCCAAAATCACTTAAGAATAGAGCTTTGAACGATATGATAATGCTGAAAAACATATGAATCCTCAACACACATATGGAATAATAAAAGAGTAACCCTCAAAAAATTACTTGGAATGAAATCTCAATTCAAATTATGTAATCCTAAAAGACATATTAATAAATAAAACCATCACTTTTTATTAATAAAATTATATTTTCTCATTAAACAATGTCTTATTGGTACATAAATTTAACACCCCATGATTTTATGAGATAGATTTTTTTATTTCTTTGTTGACTTGGGTTGTATAGTAAGCTAAGATTATCTTTCTCTATAAACAACACCATATTAGCTTTCAATATACACCACACTATACTTGGCTTGTGTTACACAAAGTTTCATCTTCTTTTGGTAGAATTCCTTTCACGCAATACTCAATATAGATTTTTTTAATTTATAAAATAACTATGTTTGGATTATGTTAAATTCAACACCAAAAAAATAATTCACTAAACACAACACTAACTTGGCGTGCATTACAGGCAAGAGAGGCCTTCCTTGATTGATTGTGTTGTACGCAATACCATGTTTTAATAATCAATGATATATTAATAAAATGTATTAATTTAATGATATTTAGACTAGATTTTATGAATATTATTAACCAAATTTTTAATTTTATATAATATTGACATTCATATTATTTATGTTATACACATTATATAAGAACATATTATATATTTCGAATAAAAGATGTATTTTTCAAGAAATGGAGTTTTGAAAACTTTTGAGGGTGCACCCATTATAAATATAGTTTTTGACGCTTTTATATATTCTACAAAACTAAAATACAAATGATCTCTAAGAAAAAAAATACAATGATAAATGAATTTTCAAATCACAATAATCACCAAGAGGATTTCATTTTCACAATGTATGGAATAATTTTATTAAAATGAAATCCTCTTGGTGATTATTGTGATTTGAAAATTCATTTATCATTGTATTTTTTTCTTGGAGATCATTTGTATTTTAGTTTTGTAGAATATATCCAATCAAAATAAAGTCTATATTAATTTATTTATTCATAATCCAAGATACCTAAAAATATCATCAAGAAAAACATAAGTAATATACAAATGAAAATAATATCTAGTTGAGTCTAAAATGTTTAGAGTGATAGCTTTCATCATGAACCGCTCATATTATTTTTTTGGGCCTATATCAAATAATTCCAATAAAATAGGACTGATGATAAATGATTAATTTACCATGAAATAACATTAACTATTTGATAATAAATTCTTTATATGAGAAGCTTATCATTTTATGTTATTTTCTATTTGATTTTAGTGTTTCTTTTTAAGTGAGGTTTTTTAAAAGAAATTCATTTTTATTATATTCATCTTATTTATAAAATTCTATTAATAAATAGTTTTTTTGAAAATAAATTTTCTCTATCAATAATATATGTTTTATGAAACACTATGTATATGGTACTGAACTTATAATGTTAAAATAATTTATCTTTGGGTAATGGATTTTCAATTTCAAATATTTTGATCATAGAGGATCGGTTACAAAAATTGGATTTTATTTTTTATTTGGAAAGAGATTCAAATGTTTATTTCTTTCAATAAAAAGATATATGGGGATCCCATTCTATATTTAATAAAATTTCATTAGGGGTTTATATAATGTAACTTATAACTCTACAATATTGTTATAAATTATTTTAACCTTTTTATTCCAATTAATCATATTTTTTTGGATTAATTTGGAATGTATGTGTATCCTCATACTTAATTTATTTAAACCATTTTTTATTTTTATTTAATCTAAGTAGTTTAGATTGAATTATTTTTATTTTATGTATTTTATAGATAAACAATGCCATAAGAGGGAAGTCATTGTCATGATGACAGAATAATTTATTAAACACCATTAATTCCTTAATACTAGGATAATACATAGTATCAAAAAATGATTATACATTGTTTTTTATACATATATATAATTATATTGATGTTTTTATATGGTAGGAATTAAACTAGTATGAAAAGTAGGGAATTTCAATTCGATTCAGCCACCTATTTGTGATTTTTCTTATATATCTTCATTAGTGGAAAGAAATTAATTAAAATTATTATTTATACTATATATAAATATATTAGATGATTGATAGTTAATACACTAATCCAGATTATGACATTTATAATTTTTATTCAGAAAAGATGATAAAGTAGTAGTTGAATTATAAATTTATGAACACAATTTTATATCTAATGGATTTTTTTTTTAAATTATGGTTTCAAATTATAAAAATAGAAATAGAATCGATATGAAACTATAAATTATTATGTTAACAACATATATGGTTTTGGGAATGTGATGGTATATGTTATATAATGACTATTAAAAATTTAGTTTTTAGGTGGAAATAAACCCATGTATTAATCCATGTTTTATAAAAATTATTATTAATTTTTATTCACATGGTAAAAATAAATTACTAATAATAATATGGTAGTTAATATTGTTGACATTCTATAGAAATAATGAGAGTTAAAGTGAAAAAATTGATGATAGTAAACATGTTACCAAGTTTTGTATTCAGTATCTTTTCAAAAGAATAAAGAATTATGAAACCCTATTGAAGTGAGACACATATAATGAAAAATGAAATAACTAAGATTCATTTCCAAATACTACGTCCATCAAAAATATGTCGAATACTTTAATTTTCGAGAAAGGTTCTATAAAAAATATTCTATATAGTGATATGGAGAATAATTAAGGGGAATTTCACAACAATGAAACACATTTTTTATGAAGTTTAAGAAGAACTATTTAAATAGAATATTTAAAATGATAAAATATAATGATATGAAAAATAAAAAAGAAGGGATGATAATGAAATATATAATGATTTTGTCATTTATGAATGTAAAAAATCAATACCCATTAAAATGTATTGTTGAAGGCTAGGAAAAAAGAACATGGAATCTTAAAGATTATCTATATTTAAAGGGAAGATTATTTAGAAGAATACACATACTTCGCATACTATTGAGTACTCAAAAACTAATTTTATTCCCGAAAGTGACCATAATAAAAACCGAACATCATTTTTTCTATTGAAAATAAGGATGAATTAAGCCTCATGACTATAATAAGTGAATATATTTTTAATAATTATTTAGATTTTACATATTCAAAAAATATAGAATAATAATTTCATCAATAATTAAAATAAATAAAATAATATGTGATTCATGTGTGTAATATATATCGAATGTTATTGAAGAAATATTCACATACCAATAGAAATTTCATTTAGGAAAATGAAATTACATCTGTAAATATATAACAACCCAAAATTATAAAATTAGATCATTGTATTCAATACCATTACTGACATGAAACAACAAGCTTAAAAAACCACACTTTATATTTCCTTATATTTAATATATTCAAAAGTTTTCACAATATGAAACCCTATGTTTAAATTAACTGTTGTGATGAACCAACTCCGATTAACTAGACAAGCCACCCAAATTGGCTCATCAAAAGATATGGGTAAAAGAGAATAACAATAACTAGAAATGAATATATAAAAAAGTCATATTACTAGATTATGACGTGAAAAAAGATGAGAAACAAAAAAATACATAGAATCTATGCCAAAATAAGATAAAACATAATTTAATACAAATCCACACAATTCCAAAAGCCCCCACTAGACCAACTTGCACCAAAATCAATAGTAACATGAAAAGCCAACATACTATAAGATTCTATGACCTTTACATGGATTATAGAAAAAACATCTAAAATTACCAAAAGAACAAATTGGGTGTGATCGAAATATAAATAGGAAACCACCATAGTTTCATTACACGATATTATATAAAGAATACAAAAAAATATCTTTTGAATCAAAATAGTTTTACAAATTACTTTTATAATTCGAAAAAATTTATAATTCATTTTATCTTTCTCTTCATTTGGTTTTCTTATAATTCATTCATATTCTTGATCTAAAAATATGATGTATTGAAGTATTAAAAATAGGAATTAATCACCATGCATCAAATGGTAAAAAGTTAAACACATATATATGAAATAGTTGGTCATGAAAAGATATGTCATACAACATCATATAAAGGAATGTGAGAAACAATCGATGATAAAAATAATCATCTGATAAGTAATAACAAATAGAAAATGAAAAATTAAAATGCACCTCATATTTTGATCTACCCTATAGAACAATTTATACTAGAAACTAACAAGACTAAATAAAAATACATTAGATCTAAAATATATCTAGTCCTTCTAGTCTATATAAAAAATGTCACCTCTTTGTAATGAAACACAGACCATGGATACCCATGTCTCTATCATGATTCAATAAAGGATCCCAATATGAATTTTTCCATATTCAACTCAATTCAACGGTCAAAAATTCAATAAACATTTTCAATGAAAATACAAAATTTATTGGGGTTTGATAACCCATTCACAAATCAATAAAATACATTTTATAAGAAAAAACGCCTTTTGAAAACATTTTCTATTCAATGAACTCATTAAAAACCATTTATCACTGAAAATCAATGAACAAAACAATGAAATTTATCTTGAATGAAAAAAATCCTAAAATTAGACCACTGAAAATAAAAACAAACCCAACTAAGGTAGAATATTACTTTAATTTTTAAAAGTTGACCAGAAACAGAGAGAAAATCTTTAAAAGGACAACAAACACCAATAAACTGAAAATTATCGACAGAAAAAAATATGATCACAAATCCATAACAAAACCATAGCTCTGACCAAAACAAATGAATAACTGAAAAGTTTACATACCTAGAGAGAACCAATATAACTATAATGGGGATCAATATTTGAATATATTATTAAAATTGGATGGTATTCACACAAAATATTTTTGTAAGGGATATCTGGTTTAGAGGAGAAGTCGGTTAAAACATATGAAGCCTTAACAACCATATGATGCTCTGAAAACCAACCCTCATCAAATTACAATTCTTGTGATCCCATCATGCAATTTTTAATACTCAAATCACATATACAATTAAAAAACCATCTATCTTTATTAAAATCCAGATATTTTTTTCATTTCATGATGTGTAAGAAAAAAACTATGTTCAAAATTACCACACTTTTTATTTAATTCACAGGTCTGTTAAGGCATCCATTGCAAATCACGTTTTAACAATATATTCTTTTTAATTTCCCAATAAACTAAATAAATGGAATATTTTATACTAAATATTCTTAAAAATCCATGACTAACCATTATAGTTATCCTCATATTTCCTACTCGATGATAATCAACCAATGAAGCGGAAAACAAAAAAAGTTTAAAACATACCAGATAGATTGGTAAATAGGTATTACAATATGCTCAACATAAACCAATTATAACTATAGAAAACCATTAAGTTTTTTGATTTGGAAAATTATATGGCCATTATTTTCTCATCAATGAATCTCACACCCATGTTTCGTAGATATCCTATCTACTTTTCCTTAGTTCCCAGACCATGGGGATCGTTCATTTATGAAACACCTTATCCTAGCAATCCAAAATCAGATCTAACTGCTCAAATAAAGTCGTATCAAGCTCAAGATCAACATCCTCCCATAAAATTAGTTGGGAATGATTTTTTATATAACTCTTCAACTGGGAAACAAGAAATGCATAATTGAAAACTATCAAACAAAATGGAATGTGTTATTAATCGGTCACCCCAACTAGTTTCCAACTATCTCAAAGGGGACCACAAATCTCAGTTCCAAATTACCCATCATACCCAACAGGTGATGTCCAATATGAGGTAAAACTATAAAAAAGATCTAACCTCTAACCTCAAAATATAGAAACGAACATCAATAGTCTGCATATGTTTTATGATGAATCTATTCCATGAGAAATCTTCTCCAGGTCAACTACACCATACCATTAATAACTAAAACAACCCCTATCCCAACTAAGGACCACACTCCCAAAACTTCCTATTATGTGGGGGGGGGGGGGTCTATAAGGCCACACAGATAAAGATATGAAGGATTCAATCTATACCCAATCCTGTTAACTATTTTTATATAAAAACAAAACAAAATGAAAAGTCTTTTCCCAAGATACTACAAAATCAATCACACTATCCTAGAGAACATCCTCTAGAACTTGGATATCCCCATATATATATGCATCCATCTATAGATGATATGTGATGCTTAATTTAATCTGGGGATCCAATTAATCCTATAAAAGTTTCTACAAGTTTGATGTTATCCCCAGATCCCATTAAGAATCAACTACATAGAGAACCCCATAAAGGCTCACTAACATTCATAAATAAAATTACCCTTGT
Organism: Viscum album; assembly: GCA_963277665.1. Classification (NCBI taxonomy): domain Eukaryota; kingdom Viridiplantae; phylum Streptophyta; class Magnoliopsida; order Santalales; family Viscaceae; genus Viscum; species Viscum album. Next base: position 984,446,911 of record OY728126.1, read on the forward strand.
TTATCCACATTATTCACCTCTCAAATAGGTGGTAAATTAATTGATTTCATGAGTTAATAAATGATCAAAAAAATGAATCCTTCCTAAAATAAGTCTATTGTAATCTAATGGTTAAATCCATGTGAATCTCATCCCACACACATACAATAATGGGTAAAGGATATAAAAAACCAACATGTGTTTGGTGCTTCAACTTAATATTATAACAAATAAAGAACCTGGAATGAAGATCCTATATTCAACATCTCATACCTTTCAACCAATACTAATGTATCATGTCATGACACATCTTGGTATCCCTAGGGTTCACTAATGATCAAGGACAATGTATATTATCCAACAACTCCCATCCATTGGAAAATAGAAAAAACAAAATGATATAGAGGAAAATCCTCTATTAGGATATTGAGATGACTTTCCCAATGACTACCACCATAAAAGATTAATCTAATGTGTTGGTACTTGATTTATATCAATTGATTGAGTTGAACTCACTCATAAAGAAAAAATTTAGATTTCATTAAATCCCCGAAAACCTGTCCACAAACATCCTCCAATTTTTTGATCATCTTAGTAAAAAAAGTCATTAGAGACAGCTACTCAACTGATTCATACATACATTGTGTTAGTAATTTCTTTGTCAACACATCTGGAACCAAATTAATATTTCTACTGGTATAAGAAATATAAATATAAAATGTATTAAGATACTCTATCAAACATCTCCATCGCAAATTTAGATACCATCTATTAAAAATTTATTTTAGTGTATTAGGATTAGAATATACCATAAACTAACCCCCAAAAGATATTGACAACACATTTTGAGTGCATGCATAAGATAAACTAACCGAAGATCATTTTTAGGGTGGTTCTTCTCATGACGGTGTAACTAGTGAGATAAATAAGCCACAACATGTTTCCCATGCATCAAGACACACCCTCAACCCACACCTAATGTATTGTAAAAATATCATTACTCAAACATAGTTTTTAAAGAATCAAAACTTGTGATGAAGTCAATTTCACATTCAACTCTTCAAATGATCTTTGAAAATATTTATTCCATTCGATGTTTACTCCCTTATGGGTTAAATCTATCCTTCTGAAGCATGCTTAGAGAAGTCTTGATCGAACTATATATAGTTACCAGAAAAACCTAAGAATCATGAGATCTTAAACAAATTTCTATGCTACTCCTTATATATAATTTCCTATAATGTTTGAAAATCTATTGAGACACCCCCATAAGATTTCAAATTCCTAAAAAAATTCACCAATTAGATTCAAAACACAAACTTGGAAAGGTTACCATACAAAATATGTTACATCAAAGTTAAAATAATGATATCCAAATGGTCATTGTACTCCTCCTCCAAATTGACATACAAAAAAATATCATCCATAAACACATCGACAAAAGAATCCAATAATTGATGAAATGTATTGTTCATCAATGCCCTGAACATCGTAAGAGAATTGGTGAGGTCAAATGATATAACTAGAAACAATAAATGACAATATCAACTCATAAATGATATCTTAGTTATATCATATTATTAGAATCTCAACTAGTGATATCATGACTATGGGTCATTATGAAAAATAAACAAGCCCTTCTAGGATGATCAAAGAGATAATCACTCATTTGAAAATAGTATAAGTTCTTAACTGTCACCTGATTAAACTATTGACAAAAAATAATAAGGGTAAGGATCGTGTCTACATTCTTAGAAAATAGGGTAGTAAAAAAACAATAAATCATGGGATGAGGAATAAATCATTTAGATTCTAGCTCCTAAAATAGGAACTTATGTTCCACAATCTCATTAGTTTCTGTATGGTAAGATAGTGTATAAAAAGGCATCATCCTAGGGATAAGTACAAGAGTAAACTCGACCTCTCTCTATGGTAGAAAACTTAAAAATCATCTAAATGGACATTAGATAACTCAAAATAAATGTAAGAAGTAAACCATCTAATGAATGGTTAACTGAATCAAGAAAATTATGTAAAAACTAGCACAATCTCACCCCAACATATGGATCAACATTCCCTTCCCTTCTTAATCTAGAGTCCCACTCACTAGAGAAAACTTGAATGTTCCCATCAGAATATAAGAACATAAATCAATATTGATAATAGTATGTATGATCCTTAACAATTATTATCCAATTGATTTCAGTAATCAAGATGAAATTTATATATAAATCCCATCAAATTCATAATCCACATTAATGTTGGATATCATCACCCAACATTCAGGAAATCTAAAACCTTGTTTAGACATCCTTTCCAAAGGTGTCGAATGATCCAACAATAATGGAATAAGTTATGAATTAAAGACAAAAACATAAACTATATTTGATGATATAAAAGAAATAGTATCACATATAAAAAAACATTCACTGAAAAAGATGAGATTAATATCATACCTCTAATAGTATATGGCTTTAATTCATATTTCTATTGCGTATCTTCCACTGGATAATGTCACATGATCATTTCCCCATGAACATATACCTTGGCTTGAGTATAATACCAACCACCCAAGTATGTATCTACGTGAACCTGCTAACCCATGGTGAGAGTGTATCTTTCCTTACTTCCATGATTTATCCTTCCAAAAACAACTGTAAATGGTTATATAAACAAGAATTATGAAATTTTTAGGATCCTCTATATAGTTAGACTTGGTATGAACTTTCATTCCACACTAGAAGTACAAATCTTGATTATTCAATTTATTCACCAATGAAATTGGTCTTGATGAAAAATGACCACCCTATGTCTTATTTTTCTGCCAATAAGATACACCATGACTAACCTGTGAACAAACTAAAACTCAACCCAAACATGTCTTCCTAGATAAGTCTTCCTCAGCTAAATCTACATTATAAACTACATCCAAAAAGTTCATAAGGAATAATATTATCAACTTTACCTGAATATCATGCCTCGGTCATAACACAAACCTCTATGCCTTCACATACTTGTTAGTCATAACCTTTGATGGTAGAGTCACTAACATAGAAAAATAGGAAGACTGCACCATAATAGAATTCTCCCCCTACACAATAGTCAAAATATTCTAATTTTTCGCTCATGTAATTTATCTGTATAAACCATATATGTAGTTATTTTCACAAAAGTAAATTGGGTATGATACTCCTGCAATCTAACTATAAAAATAGAGTACCACCATCTCATTCACAGTCCCTTGAGTATTTATGTGGGAAAACCCATCATAGTGTCTTTAGAAGTTGTCAGGAATTTGAAGATCCTATATGTTCACTGAATACACATATTGGATTCTTGGATTCCATCATATGTGTGAAGGATAAGTGGATGCTACATTATAAATTCTTATCCATGATCTATTAAATTTATTAGGGTCCAGAATCCCGCTAAAACTAGAGTCTAAATAGAGTGGATACAAAATCCTATCAAAGTAGGTTCCACATGATGATTTGAATAAAGAAAATGTATCCTGAAAAACTCTATTGGAGTTGTAAGTTCCATTATCTAAGGCGTTTCCCAACATAATGCAATAACTTACCATCCATAAGAAAATTCCATAATCATAAGGTCAACATATGGTATTGATAAAAAACATTCAAAACTATATGAATTTAATGAATACATAAAACATTCAAAGAAAAAACTTACTAAAATAAGAAAGTGTCAATTAAAATAACATATACTATTGTTCATTCAAATAACCTCAAAAATCCATGTCTGAAACTTGGTAAAAGTGTCTGACCACCCATGGTAACTCAGTTGTAGCTAATGAAGAGAGCTACCCAGTCTCATTTTCAACACCTACTATCTAAATTCAAACAATAATAACTCGATTCATCCAACGAAATGCATCCAACATTAGGAAGTTCCAACACACATTAGGTTTAACAAGTTTTCTAATACCAAATTAAAACTAAATAACCAGATTGAACTAGAAATGCTACCCAAACAGGCAAGTCACATGATCTTAGTAAAGTAGGAAAATAAATAACAGTTCAGAATAAAATAAATAAAGACATAAAAGTATAGTATGAAGTGGAAAAAAGATGTGATACCCAAAAATACCTAAAATGCAAGGAAAGAAAGGATAAACAAGAATGTATGTCAAATCATCAATAGACCAAAAGTCACCTCTAGTCCAACCAGTACAAAATTCAAATACTATAAGAGAATATAATATACCACAAGATTATATTCCCTTTACCTGAATCATAAAAATCAATTTCTAAAAATTTCAAATTCCATAAGTAGTGTCTGAACCAATTCACAATATGATACTACCATAATTTCTAGTGAAATTATAATATCAATAATGCATCAATTATAACATTTAAAAAAATTAGAATTCCAAACAATTTATAAATAATTTCCCTCTTTTCTTCATTTTTTTCATAAAATCTTTTCATATTATCGATCTATAAATTTGAGAAGTATATGTTATTAAAAAAAGAAATCATAAAAATTCATCAAGAGGTAAATAGGAAAACACATATACATGAAAAAATATATATTTTAATTATATGCAATAAAACCTTATATAAAATACATGGGGAAACAATCCATGATAAAAATAATCAAGTGATAAATAATTAGAAATAGTAAATGAAAAAAATAAAAATATCCCTGTATTAGGATCTTGCCTATGAAAAAATTCACACTATAAACTCAAAATCCAAAACATGAATACCCTGGATCCCAAAGATAACTATTCATACCTTTTGATGAGACAAAAAAGCTACATCCTTGTGGGGAAATAAACACTAAGGCTACTCATGTCTCTATTCCCACACAATAATGGTTTTCAATGTTCATTTTTTTCAGATTCATTTAAAAACCATACTCACAATTTTATGAAAATTTTAATGTGTAGGAAAATCCACTTCAGAGTTTGAAACCCCATTCCAAAATCATGGAAATCCATCTTAAAGGAAAACCCTATTTTTGAAAACATTTTCCCTTCCATGAAATCATAGGAAACTGTTAGTTAATTAAAATTACTAAACAAAAAAAGTAATCTATCACGAATAAAATGAAATTCAATAAATTGATCCATTTTATATAAATACATACCTCAACATAATAGAAACATTGTTTTTTTGACAACGATGACTGGATAGTAAGATAATGTCCTTAAAAAGATGAGGTACACTAAGAAAGATAAAATAATCAATTGGATAAACTATCTAATCACTAATTCACATGGTAACCATAGATGTAAGAAAACCAAAGATGATCCAAGAGTATTTCATTCATCTAGAGAATATATCCATCCAAAAAACGGATTAATCCTTAAAATAAGGGATAAAAACCTGATGGATTCACCCAAAACCACTTAAGAATATAGCTTTGAATGATATGATAATGTTGAAAAACATATGAATCCTCAACACACATATGGAATAATAAAAGAGTAACCCTCAAAAAATTACTTGGAATGCAATCTCAATTCAAATTATGTAATCCTAAAGACATATTAATAAATAAAACCATCACTTTTTATTAATAAAATTATATTTTCTCATTAAACAATGTCTTATTGGTACATAAATTTAACACCCCATGATTTTATGAGATAGATTTTTTTATTTCTTTGTTGACTTGGGTTGTATAGTAAGCTAAGATTATCTTTCTCTATAAACAACACCATATTAGCTTTCAGTATACACCACACTATACTTGGCTTGTGTTACACAAAGTTTCATCTTCTTTTGGTAGAATTCCTTTCACGCAATACTCAATATAGATTTTTTTAATTTATAAAATAACTATGTTTGGATTATGTTAAATTCAACACCAAAAAAATAATTCACTAAACACAACACTAACTTGGCGTGCATTACAGGCAAGAGAGGCCTTCCTTGATTGATTGTGTTGTACACAATACCATGTTTTAATAAACAATGATATATTAATAAAATGTATTAATTTAATGAGATTTAGACTAGAATTTATGAATAGTATTAACCAAATTTTTAATTTTATATAATATTGACATTCATATTATTTATGTTATACACATTATATAAGAACATATTCTATATTTCGAATAAAAGATGTATTTTTCAAGAAATGGAGTTTTGAAAACTTTTGAGGGTGCACCCATTATAAATATAGTTTTTGATGCTTTTATATATTCTATTTGACTAGATAAAACTTTTTTTGGAAGAGCGACAAAAAAATTTACTTTTTTAGAATTTTTGGTATTTTTATCATAAAATTCATGTTTTAATGAATAATGAAAAATACCGCATTTTAATTCATAACTATATTTTAATCTAACATATTTATATAGTTAGATTATATTTTTTAGTTGGTTTTAAAGTTTAATGGAATTATGTTTTTATAATTTAATCCATTGTTTTTCATTATATGTAATTTCTCATTTAAATTGGATATAAACGCATGACATTTTTTTGATAAGTTTTTACTTCTTTAAAAACCCGATTTTTGGTTTTTGACAACAAGAATTAATAAAAATTAATTTCTACAATTTTTTTGAGGTATAAAATGTGTATTCCATTATTGGAATCATTGGGTCCAAATTATGTTAGAAGGTTACTTTTACTTTTTATGGATATTATGAATAGTGAGTATTGTAATTTTTATTTAACACGGTTAAAGGTAAATTAGGTAAATTAGTGTAACAAATAATGCGACAAGGGGAATAAAATTTTCCTAAAACCAAAAAAAATCCTATTGGATGAAAACAATTCTACCCATAACATCTTAGGTATTAAACAAAGTCATTTACGGGCCACCTAACAATGAAAATTACATAAATATTAATAAAACCATTGAAAGTGACAAAATATAAAACTCAAATTTCAAATAAGTATAATAATTTTAATATATGGATAACGAGGTGATATATTCAAAAATTAAAATTCACTGGAAATATAAATTAATTCTCAATATCAAGGTATTTTATTTTGAATTTTGATGAAATTATAAATTGCCTTAATGTTTTATACATTGATGATGTAAAAATTAATTAATTGATGAGAAATCCATAAGTTAATTTTTATTAAAATACTAATAACCATAAAAAAGAACTAAACACATGACTAAATCTTTTTGGTCAATTATATATCTACCATAAGCATCCACATTCCAATCAAGTTACCATTTTGAGCTTTATAGCGGAGACTATGACATTTATTTTATTTTATATATAGTGATGTTAATGTGGTCACATTCATAATTTAATAAGTATAAAAATATTAATGTTGTATTTTATAGAAGGTGAATTTGAATACATATATAATTATTAAATATAGGAAATTTATGTTCATTATTGTATTTTATTTCAAATTTTTATTCTAAAAAAATATATATTAAAAAATTAAACAATATTAGTTTTGTGATTATTTTAATAATGGAGATATCCAATAAATATTGTTTAAAATATTTAAATAAATATAAATTGTGATAATTAATTTTTACATTGAAATTTATATATGAACTATAAACATTAATGATATAAGAAAATATTTTATTCTAGGATAAATTTTTATATTTAAATTTCTAAAAATCCATGAAACGAATAGTGTCAAAATTGACACAATTAATATTTTGTAAAAATAATGTTTTATAAAATTATTTAAAAATCACATCTTTTTTTAAAAAATATAGAATAATTATAACATTTTATTAATTTATAGTATAATTTGAATAAAATAAGTAAATATTTCACCCTTTTATTCATGAAACATTTGTTCTCTTAATAAAAAATAAATAGAATAACTAATTGTTAATTAAAATTATTATGTTTAAATCAACATCAAAACCTGTCTATATTTTATTGGTGGATGATATTTCAATATTATAAATTCTTAGTTATAATATATATCATTTTTAGGTATTTGGAATGTTTTTAAAATTATTATAAATTAATAGTTTTAGAAATTCCAAAAGTGTGCCACCCAAATTTTAGAAGCACACCTCCTCCCTTATTTCATCCCAAATCATTAAGCATTAATGATCATCTATGACCTACCCATTTACCTTATAAAACTACCTTGTTACATTTTAGAGGTTATGGTATTCTCAAAAGACCAAATCTAGTGGCATAAAGAGGAGATCTAAAGGGAGAACGTTAAAGAAGAGGTAATCTCCTCGACTGATTATGTCTATCTTTTTTTCTAATTATACTTACACTACATTATTTGTTCTATTATAAAGTGATAAATATAGTATCATTTATATAATTATATGTTATTATATTTATAAGACAATTAAATTCCACATTCTATCCATCTTACAAAAAATGAAATCACCACACGTGCGTACGTACGACTAACCATCTCTAAACCGTGGTGTACTATGTTTTTCATCAACACCTTACTTGGATGGGTAAAATGATGGAAGTAATAAATATTTATTATTATTATAAAATTATATTGACTCTTTATTTTTATAAACCATTCAATTGAAATCCATTCAACAAATATTTGAATGATATCATTGCCCGTGCTTACATACGACCTACCCTCTCAACGGTGCTAACTAATTCATTATACAAGATCGTCATTAAAATATGATTATATAATTGTACAAAATTATTAAATATGGTATCTATTATTTAAATATAATTTTCAATGATATAATTATGACTTATTAGGGATAACCAGAACTGATTTGACAAAACATGCATAAGAACATAAAGCAGTTACCACCCAAATAACGAGTAACAATGAAATGTTACTAATAAACAAAGATAATATGATCATATATGATATCATAAAAATGAATTTTCTTTTAGAAGAAATAAATATAATTATTTAAGTAATTATATAAGATGTTCAGATAAATACGAAGCATATTAGACTTAATATAATGTTTTATTTTGTCTCACTTTTATTTCTATTAGACATATGCCTTATACACCATCTAATTATTTTGAGTGGGGTTTATGTTACCCATAAATCTTTTTATTATACTTATTATGAAGGTTATGATATTTAAATATGAAAATAATCTTCTTTATTTTATGATACATGCGATTCAACTGATTTCAAATTGGTAAACTATAATTTTACAATGTCATTTCTATCTGAGATTCTTTATACATAAGTATTTACTAGGGATATATTTGTCATCAATGTCTATGTTTTTATAAAAATGTTTTTTTAAATTTTTTTACTATTATTTTAATTATATTAAAATTAATTTGTATACATTTTTTGACTTTTACTACATGTTATGGAAGGAATCTTTCTTTTGTTTACTATAAGAGGTACATTTTGACTTTTCCTGTAAAATTATAAGGATAATGATTTTTAACTTATACAGAATGAATGTATTTTTACAGTTTCTTAACACCTTATTTCCATGAATATTCCTATAAACTATTTCAATATAATTTTAAACTAAATTATTTGTATTAAAATTATGTGGAATTTTGAGAAAAGAAAACTTTTTTCAAAAAGAAAGGATATTTTCCTCTAGAATTAAGTTCTGGTGTTTTATAAAAATTATTTTCTCTCTAAGATGGCACTCTTAAATAGTGATATGTTTCAACCACTATTATTACAATAATTTTATAGTGTTAATAATGGAATGATATTCTATATTTATTATGTTATGATGGAATGATGTTTAAGAAACCCATTTTATTTCTTGATTTATACTACGACAAGTGATTTTTATTTTTGTGGAACCTGTAAGAATGATTTCATTATGAGATGGGTGGGACCTAAATCTCCCTCCAATGGATTGGGGAAATATTTATACCTCTTGAGATAGACATGAATAAAATTGAAAGTAAATCAAGTTCAGTAATACATGGTTGTAATGAAAAGTAAATCCAGTTCAGTAATACATGGCTTGAATGACATGTAACCTCGGTTCAATAATAGACTTTGTCCACTATGATGCTCTTGGCAGCAATGTCATTGATACTATGGAAGTCATATTATGTGCTTATTTATTTTTTTAAAATCCCATATTTTATTCCAATTTTACTTTATCATGGTTACTGATCCATTATAATATATTCCTTATATACTAGCATGATTTATTTCATGACTCACGATTTTGATATTAATAATTTATGTTAATGTTTTCACATTATTTTTTTTCTGTTTTGTTTTATGATCTTCATTTTTAAACATACTGATAATTTTATCTCAATATTTTTATGTCTTATTTTCCCCAGGATATAAATAAAGGTTGTAGGTAAGAAAAAAGTGGTACATCTTTATGGGATATGATGAAGATGTTTCACGAAGATAGAATATTTTGTTCTATGTTTAAAAATTCACTAAACTAATATGAACTTTGGGAAAGTATTTGTGTAATGTATTATGTACTCTATAGTAGAAGTGGATTTTTAATGTACATAAATCTTGGTTCCTTAAAGTTGGTATTAGAGCAATGCTTGAGTTAACCTTTGGAAATGAGGATGAAAAAACATTAGTGAGATCCCTAGATATATTTCTATGGTATGTCTAGGGATGTTACTAAGGTTAAATCTGACTATAAGTTATAGTCCTATAATTATGGTAATGATCACAAATAACCTAGGATTAAACCAAATTTTTTAGAGACTGAATATACTGCCCCATGATTATATTATTTTCCAAGTATGATTTTCACATCTCACACAATTTTTTAGGTTTTAGAAAATGGATAGAAATAGGAGGATTCATGTTCATGAAGAATATGATGGAGAATGGAATGGTATTACTCATTAGAAACCAAATTAAATGGGAGTTTTAAGGTGAATCATCGTTATTATACCTAATAAAAAATCCCATAATATGATCAATAATCTCAGCATTTGTGTGTTTCCTGACCCATCTAATAAGAGAAAGATAGAGTTTCACAGTGATCATAGTGGAACAAATGTTCAATTTTCCTCATGTAAATAATGCGGAAGTAGGCAATAGGGTGAATGTTTCAAAGGAATTAGAATATTCATTGGGTGTGGAAAAGAAGGATATAATTCCCATAATTGAAAAATAAAATGTTCAGTAAAAACAATGGACATGGATAATGATATATATTAGACATTAATGATGGTTAAATGTTTTAAATGTGGATTGTATGGGCATTAAAAAAATTAATTACCTAAGGGAAAATCTCATGAAGAGAATCATCATGGTTGGATGGGTAGTATTATGTTTCTGATGATGAAGAGACTGGAAATGATATATGAGATGAAAGTTGTGTTAAGGAATACAAAGATGAAGCTCAGTTAGTGGTTTTTGAATATAGTTGAATGATTTCATTTTTATCAAGAATAATTTTGTTTAAGTAATTTTAGGGTATTATGGAGTAAACCTACATCTAAAGATTGTAACACTATTTTTCCCTTAAGTATTTGAAAGTATATGTTTAATGGCACCAGTAAAAGTCATTTAGATGTTTTTGGAAAACACATGATATGTGAATAATGATGCATAAGGATATAATGAGTTGTTTGATAGTATTAATGACCTCATGATTGATATAAGGACAAAGTGAAATAATGGTTTCAGTATTTTTGGTGTGTGGAAGGAGTTAATTTTGAAAGAATTCATGTTTTCACTAAAGTTATATAGTAATTCATATTATTATAATATTTCATGACAATACATGATTAATGTATTCACATGTTTGGAATGTGACAACCAAGAACTACCCTATGAGATAATGGAGATAAATGTTAAGTTGATTTAGTTCACATCTTTCTAATGTTTTTTACTTTCAGTTTTTGGAATAATTATAAAGTTATTTATTTTTGGTTAGTATAAGTTATATTATGATTGAAGTTTGTTAGAGTAATTTATTATCTCAATATGGGTGGCCCTATTTATATTTGAATACCTATGCTATCCTTTTTTATAATAAATATGGAATGAGCTATCATTTTATTTCATGACGTTCTAACACTTGAATAATGACAAATTCAACTTCATTTCATTAAATATGAGATGAAATGGGAATTTTCCAAGGCACGAATAACAGTGATATTGTTCCAAAATAATGTAGGTCTTTATTCACATGAAAATTTCATTCAAATTTAGGAAAAGGATCTTGAATACCAAAATTTTTATCCTTTTACCTTATTATCTAATGAATCATAAGGTCCCTTAAATCATCACAAATGTTTTCTTTTCATGTAGTTAACTATCTCCAAATGTTATTCTCTATCACTATCCATCATAACATGATGGTTATATTTCTCTTCCTTATCCACAATTTCAATTCCCAAATATATTCTCCAACGTGGAAAATAATTGAGGAGTTACCTTGGGTAAACGTTATTTTTCTATTTTTCATTTTTTTAAAATGATGTTTTAGTATTCCTTTTTATGATGTGTGTTTCGATTAAAGAAACATTCAAGTATTAAAACTTTTATAACCCCAACGAATTTTGAGGGAGAATATTATTTTTAGGGGGTGTAATGTAACCCCCCATGATTGTATGAGAAAGATAATTTTTTATTTATTTAATGAATTTTTTTGTATGCTTCACCAAGATTAGCTTGCTCTATACACAACACCTTATTCGCTTGTAGTATATGTAACACTATTCATGGCTTGTGTTACACAAAATTTCATGTTCTTTTGATAAAATTAATTTCACACAACACTGAGTATAGATATTGTCCAATGTATAAAATAATTATAGTTGTATTATATTATATGAAACACTAAATTAATCATTCACTAAACACAACACTTACTTGTCTTGTTTTACATGCAAGAGAGGCCTTCCTCGCTTGTTTTCATTGTACGCACTACCAAGTTCACTAAAAAATGATATATTTTTAAAATATTATTAATTAATGAGATTTAAATTATACATTATGAATATTATTAACCACATTTTTTATTTTTTATAATATTAATATTCATCTTCTTTATTTTCTAGACATGATATAAGAACAAATTCAATTTTTGAATAAAAGTTGTATTTTTTTATAAAATGTAGTTTTACTTCCTTTTGATGGACCACCCATCTTAAATATAGTTTTTAACACTTTAATATATTATATTTTAAAAAAATAAACTTCTTATATGGAACAGGGACATAAATATTTTTTTGAATTTCTCGTATTTTTCTGATATAATTGATATTTTAATAAATATTGACAAACATTGTAATTAAATTTAAAACTTCATTTCATCTAATTTATTTATTTAGTTTGATTATATTCTTAATTGGGTTTAAAGTGAAATTGGATTATGTTTTTATCATTTAAAACAATTTTGGTCTTTAGAAGTAATTTCACATTTAAATTTGACATAAACAAATGACAATCGATTGTTATGTTTTTACTTCTTAAAAAACCACTTCTTGGTTTTTTTAAAGGAGAATTAATATTAAACTAATTTATTAAAATTTTAGTTAGGAAATATAAAAAATTAATGCCCTTTTTGTAATAAGTGGGTTCAAATTATGTTAATATGAAACTTTTATTTTTTGAATATTATGAATAGTAACTACTGTAATTTTTATTTAACCCGGTTAATGGTAAATCATGTAAATTAGTGTGACAAATAATATGATAAAGAGAATACAATGATCCTAAAACATACCAAAATCTTATTAGATGAATAAAATTCTACCCATAAAATCTTATTATCAAAACATAGTATTTTACGGGCTAAATGACAATAAAAATGACATAGATATTAATAAAACCAATGAATATGAAAAAAATGAAAAATTCATATTTATTATAAGTATAATAATTTTACAATAGAGATAACCCTATTTTATCTTAAAAAATTTATATTTCATGTAAACATAAGAGAAATATCTACATCATGGTAATTTATTTTTAATTTTTCTAAATTTAATAATTACTTGAAAGTTTTATACTTTGATGATGTAAAATTTATTTTATTGATGAGAAATCCTTAATTTTTTATATTAAAATAATAATAACCTTAAAAGGCCTAAAAAAATGACCAAATCATATTTTTCGAGTATATATTGACCATAAACATCGACATACAGATCTACTAACTATATGGAAATTTATAGAAGAAACAATTTCATTTATTTTATTTTACATAAAGTGATGTTAAAGTTTTCATATTCATACTTTAATAAGTATAACATTCTTAATGTTTCCTTTTCTAAAAGATAAATTCGACTACATATTTTTTTTAATTATACTAAATTTATTTTTATCATTGTATTTTATTTCAAATTTTAATTTGACATATAAGTATGTTTTATAATTATACAATAATGACATAGTGATTATTTTAATAACAGGGATATAAAATAAATGTTATTAAAAGTATTAAAATAAATATAATTTGGTATAATTAAATTTTACAATGAATTTTATAGATTTCCTTGACCTATTAGGGATATAATACAATATTTGGTTCGTGGATAACACCTTATCTTGATATTTATAAAAATCAATGAAATGAATAGTGTCAAAATTGACACAATTGATATTTTTTAAAAAAATTGTTTTTTAAAATTATTTAAAATCATAAAATAATTTTAAAAATAAAAAAAATATATTATATATTATACATTTATGGCATAATTTTTATCAAATAAGTGAATATTTTACCCTTTTAAAATTTAAACACTATTTATCTTAATTAAAATTAAATAGAATAACAAATTGTTACCTAAAATGATAATGATTAAATTGAAATCAAAACTTGTATAACATTTATTGGTTGATGATATTTCAATATTATCATATCTTAATATTAAATATATCTCATTGTTTTTGGTATTTGGATTTATTTTATAATTATTATAATTTTATAGTTTCTGAAATTTCAAAAGTGTCCCTCATATCAATTATAAAAAGACACCTCCCACATTTCTCCACAAAAAATTAAGCCTTAATGTTTTTTATACCCTTCCAATTTATCTTTTCAACCTTTATAGTTACATTTTATAGGTTTTGTTTTTCTCAAAAGACCAACTCTAGTGCCATCAAGAGGAGATCTAAAGGAAGTACGTCAAAGAAGAGTTAATCTCTTCAACTGATTCTTTCTATATTTTCTTCTTATTATGATTCCAAATAATTATTTGTTTTAATATAATGTAATAAATACTGTATAAATTAAATACTTAGATTTTATTTTAACTATTAAAAAACTATATTTTAACTTCTATCCATAATATGAAAATTGAAATCACCACACGTGCGAACGTACGACTTACCGTCTCCACGCCGTGGTGTACTCAATTTTTTACCACCACCTTACATAGATGGGTATAATGATGGAAATAATAACTATATATGATTATTAAAACATTATATTTGATCCTAAATTTTGTACATCATCCAATTAAAACCCATTGAATAACTATTTGGATGATATCTTCCCTAATGCGTACGTACAACCTACCGTCTCCATGATGTGACGTGATTCATTATACATGATCTTCATTAAATCATTATTATATAAATTTAAATAATGAATAAATGTGGTATATATTACAGTAATATAATTTTATTATGATATAACTATGACCTAAGAAGAAGAATCAGAACTAATTCGACGAAACATGCATAATAACAGAAAGTAGTTAACACCTGAAAAATGAGTAACAATGAATTATTACTAACAAACGATGATAATATGATCATATATGATATGATAAAAATTAATATTCATTATGAAAAAGTAAATATCATTATTTAAATCATTATATAGGAGTTATGGATATATACAGAGAATATCAGACCTAAGGTAAGAGATTATTTTGTCTTTCTTTTATTTATTTGGGACATATGCCTTATACACCATCTAAATATTCTGTGTAGTGTTTATGTTACACATTATTTATTTTTCATTATACTTATCATTAAGGTTATGATATTTTAATATTCATATAATATTATTTATTTTTTGAGGCATATGGTATGATTGATTGTAAATTGGTAAGGTATAATTTTGCAATCTCATTTTTATCTGAGATTGATTATACGTAAGTATTTACAGGATATATATTTATCAACCATGTCCATGTTTTCTAAAAACGTTTTCATAGAATGTTTACTATTATTCTATGTATGTTTATTTGCATTTTTATTTATTATTGACTTTTAATAAATGGTATGGAAAGATCAATATTTTGTTTACCATAGGAGGTACTTTTTGACTTTTCCAACAAATGTACAAGGAGAATGTTTTTTAACATATATGGCATGAATAAAGTTTAATGTTTTCATTACACCTTATTTCCATGAATATTCTTATGAAAAATTTAAATATTATATTAAACTAATTTATTTTCTTTTAAAATTGCATGGAATTTTGGGAAATGAAAACATTTTTGAAAAATAAAGTATATTTTCCTTAAGAATTAAGTTCATGTGTTTTATCAAAATTATTTTCCATATAAGATGACGCTCTTAAATTGTGTTATTTTTATATCAAAATTATTAATATTTTCTTATTTTTTTAATTATGGAATGATATTTTATATGCATTATGTTATGATGGAATGATGTTTGAGAAACCAATTTTATTTCTTGGGTTATGCTACAATGAATAATTTATGTTTTTGTAGCACATGTAAGAATGGTTTCATAATTTGATTAGTGGGACCTATATCTCCCTAAAATGAATTGGGTGAGGATTTATATCTCTTGAGATAGACATGAATGTAAAGAAAAATAAATCTGGCTTAGTGATACAGGTATGGAACAAAAAGTAAATCATGTTTAGTAATATATGGCTGGAATGACAAGTAAACACATTTCAGTAATGAACTTAGTCCACTATTATGGTCATGGAATCAATTAATTGGCTACTATAGAAATCTTAATATGTGCTTATTTATTTTCCACAATACAATGTTTTATGGTAATGTTATTTTGTAATGTTTAACGTTCCCTTATGATCTATTCCTTATATACTGCTAAGATTTATTTCACGAATCAGAATTTAGATATTCATTATTTATGTTCATGTTTTTCCTATTCTTATGTTTTTATTTTTGTTTTATGTTCTTCATGTTTACCCTTACTAAGAATTTGAGATCATACTTGTTTTGTTTTAATTTCCCCAAGATATAAAGAAAGGTTTTAGGTAGTAAAACTAAAGGGGAATATCTTTATGGGAGATGTTGAAGATATTTCACCAAGTTAGAAAATTTTGTTCCATGTTTCCAAAGGCACTAAACTTATATAGCCTTTGGTAATATATTTTCATAATGTATTTAGTATTATTCAATAGAAGTTTAATGTCCATGTATGCAAATAATTTTTCTTTATAATGATGTTTATAATTCTCAAGTTGTGTATCCAATTCACTATTTATGTTAAAAGGAAACTAATCATCATGTATTCCCATTAAAAATCATGTAATTTTCCAGTGAATAGAAAAAAGATATGTTCTAGGTTGAAAATTACAATAAATAACCATCTTCACCATTTTAGGTATCCTTTCTATTTCTTCACAGCATTTTTTAAGAAATGAAAAAGAAAAACCAAAAAGGTTTAAACAACCCTGAAAAAAAATTAATCGGAGGTTATAAGCATAAAATAGTACACCATTATAACATAGATATTAAATTGGTGGGTATTAATATTACTAACTAAATTCTAAAAATAATTATTATCTATTAATTTGAAATAAAATAAGAATCATTTAAAATGAAGTGAAATGATTTCTAAAAAAGTATCTTTTTTCCAAATGACATATTAGACATGATTTGAGAAAGTTTTTTGAATTTTTTTTAACATTATTAGAAATTTTATTGGATAAATTTAATTTATTTTTCTAAATAAAAACATCAAAATTATCATAGGGATATTTTTTTGGTATTTTTGTAAAATGTTTCATTTTTTGATGAATAGTGAAAACACTAAATTTTAATTGAAAAATACATTTTTTAATAATTTATAAGGATAAATTTTAATTTTTATTGGTTTTAAAAAAATTATTTAAATTAAATTCATATTAATAAAATTTATTTCATTCTATCTTTTTCATATTCAATTTTGTTATTAAAATATTAAAACTTTTGAAAATTTTCTCTTTGAAAAATAATGTTCTTGTCACATTTGTCAGATTAATTTTAATTTAAAATTTTTCTAGTAATGGTAATTTAATATTAAAAAATTGATTTTATATATTTATAAATTATTATTTATAATATATACTATGTGAAAATTAATTTTTTTCATATATATTTAGTGAATAGATTGACAATTTATTCCCATGGTATAAGTAAAAATAGATTTATAGGGGGTTAAACTAAGAAGAAAAGGGTTAAAAAACTCCTACAAACATTTCCATAACCCATTATATGGAAATATTTTGACCTTATATCATCTGGGTTTTATAGTTTCCAATTTTGGATTCTTATTTCATGATAAAAACATTATAATTATTGAAAATGTTCAAAAAAATTACATGTGTCCCACTCACATCACTTTAAAAAGGCCTCCCACTCTCCTCTTTTATTAACAACTTTAATACAATTTATTTTGTCCAAGAACTACACATATAACTTATAAAATTCAATATAATCTCCCAATAAGCCATTTTTGGAATAAATCTAACCTTGTATGGATTACCGTGCAATCTTATGGAGAATACTGAAAGGAGAGGTAACATTCTTCAATAATAATTTTTATTTGATTTCATATTCCACATCTTTAAATTATTTTCAAACCATGTAAATATAAGAAAATAAGTATCATATATATAATTAAGTGTTTTTATAATAAGATAATATCCTAAAACAATCTCGACATCCATCAAATTTGTTATGAAATCATTATTCATTTATACAGAATATTTCCTCCTCATGAACGAATGTCATTCATTTTTCCACTACCATTTTTCATAGTTGTTTTTGATGATGGATATAAATTATAAAATTTATATTGATAGAATAATTAGACTTACTTATTCATTATATCATATATACCATTTTATTTACATTCCATTTATTAGGATATGTGATAAGATCCCTCCTGTGTACGATAGACCTTCGCATATGGAAGCGATGTGAATCGTATTTCCCAAAAATTTTACATGGAAGATGATAATGTTAAATTTAATTAGAATACATTATATAAATGACATAAGTGTTATGTTAATGAAATATTTTTCATTCTTAAATAAAATATATATCATTTTTGTTTTTATAATGAAATATGATAACATAATTTATGTACATGTGGACTACCAAATTCACAAAGTGTTGTCACTCTATTTTCATCAACACACCACATTTATGATATATATAAGTATACATAAATAAATAATACGATTATATGATTTTTTGAATGGTAAAATATTACATAACAACATTCAACAATGATCTTTGGAAATGGAAACATTGCTCTTGAGTACGTTCGGTCTACTAACACCATAATCGTTATATACATAATTTATCAAAGACATATTTCATGATTTGTTTTAAAAGTAAAATTAGTGTAAAAATATTATAATTATTTAATGATTATAATTATATTCACTTTGTAATTATATAATGTTTTCATGGACAAGATCACTATAGATGAACCACGTATGATAAAACAAGGAAATTAACCACTAAAAGAAAAAAATAATGACATATTATTAAAAAAGGGTGATAAAATGTCATAAAAGGACAATATATAATAATAAATATATTAATAAAATAATCTAATAAGTTTATAACATGTTTAAAAATACTATAGAAGTGGATATGTCAAGTTTAACCCAAAATGGATGAGACCAGTGACTTCGTCTCAATATTATTTCATTAAAGAATATTGTATTGTTAGAGACAAATTTTATTTTATATGGTGTATATATTTTAACATTAAAATTTTATAGAATGATTAATTAATAATTTATGGTACTTTATGTTTCAAATTGAATTATTTCATCCAAGGGGATTTCATATGAAAATTACATATAAGTAAATAATTTCATACCTTAATTTTATTATTTGAGTTATATTACTTTTTCATTGTCATTGACATTCTAATATTTTGTATATAATTAATTTTTATTATCTTATTTTTTAAGAATATTTTGTTTTATTTATATTAAATAAAAATAATAGATTATTTAACTAATTCTAACTTTAATGTTATGATCATTTTATGTGTTAAATTTACAATCTCATTGTAATTAATATTGTTTAATTATGAATTTTAGTTAAATGAAATTATTTGATCATTATCTATATAAACCAATTTAATTTTATTATAATATCATTATTCTTGGAAATTTCATGTAATATTAACGTTTCCCACTAATTGGTTCTTACAAAACCGTAAAAAAATTCTAATCAGAAATCATATATCTTTTTAGTTAGAAATCCATTTTATTCAAAAAACTGGATTTTAAAAAATGTTTTCAATGATGATATTAAAATTTTACAAATGATTTATTAAAGAAATTTTTATCCAATTTTACTTTTAATTTTTTTATAGGAATCCTTTTTTCATTTTCTATATGAGGTTCATTTACAACCCATTGTAGTGAAAAAATTATTTTATTTTACTTATATTGCATGTACGTATTACCCAATATCATGGTTTTCATTTCATTGAATCATAAATTTAAATATTAGATTTTTTTAAAAAAAATTATTCCAAATATTTTAAAAAATTATTATTTTGTTAGTGTTTTTCCTAAAAATGGGTTTTCAAAATTAAAAGAATATTTTCCCAAGGAATGTTTTGAATGATCTTTTTATAGTATTTATATTCATCCACAATAAAAAAATTAATTTTAAATTTATTACATATAGGTATTTTGTATTAATACCATACTTATTTTCCCTAGAAATGGTTTATGACTATTTTAAATGGGGATATTATAAACATTTATATTATAGATTCTTTTTTAGTCAATGAATTCTTTTTCAATATGGATTTTACGTGATCATTATAAATTAATTTTCCACTAAATATCCATATTATTTATGATGTATATTTATATTTCTTAAACAATATATCATTTATATATATGGTGTTTATACTAACATATATTTGTTTATCTAGGTAAATATTGATAAATTGGTATTATTTACTCAATATATATATTTTATGATAAAGAACATTATTTATGAATTAAATTTATTACTAAATATATGAGTAATGATTTAGACATGAAAGGCATGGATGGGGACCAGTTATGGAAACCCCCTTGATGCATTGGTAGTCTCAAGTGGAAAAATAATATGATGGAATCAAATCAGTTTTCCAAACCATTTGAGTTTGTACTCAATTTTTTTAAAATGTCTTATGAATGTCTTGTTGGAAGAGGTATCATGTGATTGAGATATAACATCCAATTAATAATAGTTCCCTTTATTTAGGATTAAATTGTTATTATCCATGTGATTTTAAAAATGATTTTATATTTGGAAAAAATTCATTTGCAATTTATTGATTAAAGAGAATGGGTTTTTAGTTATTTACCATAATGTTGATTTTTTCCTTGTGCTTTTATGATAGTCATTTTATATATTAAATGGTATATTTTATTTTTTTTATTTACCTATTCATTGATTGTAATAATAAGTTATTTTAATATAATGTGTGTTAATATATTTACATTTCCATATTATTTATTTCTAATTATTTTGATTCAATAATCTATGTTACATTTTTTGTAATTAAACCTTACTGAGCATTTATGGTCACCCGTAATTTGTTTCCTTTCCCTGAAATCCATGAAGTGCATGATGAAGGATATACAATTATATTCTTGGTGGAAGAATGATATGAAAAAATTATTTTGTAATTTGTTTATTTAAATGTAATAAGTGAATAATGTATTATTTAGTTTACCAAGACTACTAATATATTTAGTATTTTGGGATGTGATTCCATGTATATTACACCATTGTATCATTGTAGGAACTATCTCCAGGATGTTGGGATTAGGGTCTCTATGTTTGTCCTCACGACCCGTCCCCCAGGGCCCGTGCTGTGACTACCCCAAGCCCACCTTCCATAGGCCAGGGGTTGGTGACCAAAGGCATAAATCACTAAAACTGGGAAGGTATTTCCTTTATAAACTAGAAACACACACAACAAATTAAGATGGAAGAAAAACACTAAGTAAAACTATATAAAAAAGAAGTGATGAAAGTAAAGGGGCCAGAAATACGAGCCTGACTGTAAAGTACATGGAAAATGAATGTAAAAAACAGCTGAAAGGTAAATAGCAGCTCCTGGATCATCCACCATAGATCCTACTTGAGGGGTAGGTTGAGATATCCTTCTCAGCACTCCTCATCCATCAATATCATTCAGGTACCGACTCGTTGTGAGGTCTACCTCTGGATACCATCCAGTCCTCATAGACTCAGCCTCGGTCAGTGCTTTCCATCGTCAGCATCCAACACAACGAGGTGCGGGCATAGCCCGTGCAAGGGTGTGTATAATGATACTCAATAGGGAATCTGAGAACACCTAGGCCTCTCAAAATCCACCAAGGATAAACTATAGAGTATAAATTCAATAGATATCTATTAATTAGATATATGACCATACATATACCTACGTAATCAAGTAACCCATCTCAATCATGAGGAAAAAAACAAAAGTCACATACTCAGCTCACACAAGTATACATCTTTTGTAGAGAGATAGAGATGATCAGATGTAGCCACTAAATCCTCTAAGCTGTCAGACCCACACAGGATCCAGGTCCAGTGGTTAGAACTATCGGACCCACATAGGATCTAGGAATAGTAGTTGGAGCTGTCAGACCAACACATGATCCAGGACCAACTATTCTGTCGAACCAACACATGATCCAGGAAAAGAAGTTGGAGCTGTCAGACTAACAAATGATCCAGGACCATCTATTCTGTCGGACCAACACATGATCTAGGAATAGAAGTCAGAACTGTCAGACCAACACATGATCCAGGAACAGTCTTCAGAGCTGTCGGAGAAACACATGTTCCTGGACCAGCTATTATGCTGGACTAACCCATGATCCAGGAACAGAAGTCAGAACTGTGGGACCAACACATGATCCAGGAACAGTCGTCAGAGTACAGCCAACCACATGGTTTCCACAAAGCACGCTTGATTCTGGGAGGGTCCACTCCTCAATCCAAGTGTCAATACATTAACTGCCACAAAGTCCCACATAGAAGTATCTCAGAGGACTGCCTTTTCATAGGGGTCTCAATGAAATAGATGGCACGTCGATCGGACACCCGGTCTGTGAGTTGTTACCCTTTTAGTCCCGGGGGCCTGGTTGAATTCGTGTATGATCCAACCTGACTGTATCTAAAATATACCCCTAACTCTAGTGGGGTAATCTCAAAGGGACCATCGTGTTCCAATAATACCAGCGTTGCTGACGGTTCGTCAAACAGACGCCCGATACCAAAGATATGGCCAAAAGAAAGTAACAACCATTAGTGGACTGGGGTCTAGTCTGACCCTGTCATACCGACTCGGCCCAACCCTGTCTGGGCCGACCTTGTCTGGGACAACCCGGACAGACCCGTTGGTTTTGACCCAGCCCGTTGGGCGGGTTAGCCAATTAGGTTCAACCCAGTCCACTGCGCCCGACCAAGCGGACTGCGGGGGTGGTTCGGCCTGGAGGGCGCCGCATAGGCGGCTCGGCCCAAAAGCCGGGGCTGGTTCTCCCAGCACCACGAGGGGTGAGACTCAGAGACTCAACCCAGGAGGATGGACCATTTTTTCCAGTGATTCTATGAAAGACACCACGGGTCAGCTCGGGAGGCCGGGGGCCCAGAGACCAGTAGGCAGGCCGACGGGGCGCGGGCTGGCGCGAGCAGCGCGAGCACGTACGAGCAGTGCACTGGGAGGCTGGCTGGGTGCCAAGAAGTGTGCTGGGAGGCCAGATGGGCATCAGTAAGCGTGCAAGGAGGACACGGGCAGGCGTCCTAGGTGTCGGGCAGCGTGCCGAGAGGACGGTTGGGCCCTGGGAGGCTGGTTGGGCGCTAGGCAGCGCGCCGAGAGGCTGGCTGGGTGCCAGGAAGTGCGATGAGAGGCCGTGGGCAGGTGGCCTCTGTGCCGGGTAGCACGTCGTGAGGCTGGACGGGCGCGGGCAGCACGCTGGGAGGCCAGCTGGGGCGTGTGGGCCACCGCTGGGGTGGCGCGGTTCACAGAGGCTCCCGGTAGCATGGCCTTGTTGTTGCTACCTCCATCGCCTCGTTGTCGCATCCACATGTCGAAGAACACAATGAAAGAAATTGATGGAGGGTGTCGGCCACTTTAGGTTGGCCCTCACCCTGCGCATTTAGGGAGGTATCAAATGTCTCATCCTGAAAACATATGATCAAGAACACGTCCGCAACAATCCCTTTTTATATGATACAGAATATAGTAAATAGGGTATAACATCATCAAGAAATAAACCCCCTACCTTTTTATTATCAGTAATTGATGGTGAAGTCACATAAAGAAGACGTCTCACGATGGTTTTGGAAGATGCTCCACATCAGTAGGATTCTAGGAAGGAATTTGAAGAAGAAATCCTCACCAGCATTCTTCACATTCTTCGTTGGGTGGAGTTGTAACATACCAAGTAAGTAATGAATAATAGATATTTTTATCTATGTCTATTAATGAATTAGATAGTGTTTTAGAGGCTTAAAATGAAAATAAATCCAATGTTAATAATGGAATACACTAATATTCTTAAAAGATTGTTTTACTGCCTTTTGATGGAAAACATTTTTTAAATCAAACTTTTGAAAATTTTATAATCTATATTTTTCAAAAAAAATATATTCCTTATTATTGGGAAATTTAAATTTACATTGGATAAATTTTTGGTATTTTTCTGACAATGTTCATTTTTTAATGAATAGTGAAAAATACTGCATTTTACATCAAAACTGCTTTTTCATTTAATTTAATTATATGGTTAGATTATATTTTTAATTGGTCTTAAAGTGTAATATGAATATATTTTTACCATTGAATCTAATGGTGGTCATTAGGATTAATTTCACTTTGAAATTGGTCATAAACTAATGCCAAACATTTCATAGATATTGTTTCAAAAAAACCCGCTATTTGTTTTGACAACGGGAATTATTTTTAAATCAATTATTGTAATTTATGTGTTTGGAATTTGGTAAAATATATTAGATATTTGGAATCATAAGGTCCAAATTATGTAATTAACACTCTTTTGTTTTGGACATTATGAATAGTAACAACGGTAATTATTTTTAATTATCTTGATTAATGAGTAATCGGGTAGTTAAGGATAATAAAATAATATCATAATAATAAAAAATGACACCAACATGTGACTTAATTCTACTGGTTGTCTCATGGCCGACCATGGGATGTATTGTTCCAAACTTGGGGACCCAATGGAATCACTTTTCTGAGAAAGTGACTTTTTATCTTTTTATTTTTTAAAGAATGTTAAATGTAACAACGAATGTATCACCTAAGTAAAATATTTTTAATTTTGTATACATAAATGATATTTTGGACTATAAATATTAATTGGAAATATAAAAAGATTTTCTAAATCATAGTATTTTTTTTATAATTTTTAGACATTAAATATATTAAATTATTTATGACATCATAATGATGCAGCGATGACCTCATTATTTGACGATTTAAATAAAATGGAATGATAATGTAAAATCTAAGACCTACACATGTCCAAAACCTATTGGGTGGGTATATTTCGACCCCTTATCACCTCATCCTCTAATTATATCAATGTGGGTCCTTTAAAATCCGAAACCCATTTGAAAATAAAGTAACATTTCTTTACTTTCCAAGAGTGCCCCTCCTCTCCTCTTATAAAAGGCCCCCACCTATACCTATTTACCCACAATCCCAAAGCCTTTGGCTTGGAAAACCCATGCCCATTTTGTCTCTCCACTTCTCTATCTTACTCATTGAAGCATCACTTTGGGCAGAAGTCTGCCCAAGGAAGCCTTTGAGCTCAAACCAAAGGGAGTTACCCGATTTTAAGGTAATGTCTTCACTTGAGTCCTTTTGTTTTATTTTGCTTATCCAACCCCCTAAACTCTTTTTATTCTTTTCTTTTGTAACAACTCCAGTATATTCAATATACTAGGATGTTTTTATAATAATTATTCGAGCTACACTTACACACAACTACATCTAATGGTTAAAGAACATACTATTTCCGTGGATGGCGAATTTATGCCTCCTGAAACGATGATTGTTCAACATTATTTTAACACCTTAAAAGGTGTCCATTAAGATGACACTATATTTATATATGATATATAATATGTTTATGTTTTCATTAAGCTTCTGTATTTTTCTTTTTGGTCATACCTTTATGTTTTCCATTATGGGTAAACGCGATATCTTCATTTAAGGAAGTGCGGACTACCGCCCCCTCAAAGTGATTTGATTCGTTAAATACCATATGTAGGACATATAAAGGATGGAGTTATGATATTGTGTATGATATTACACTAGAATTATAATATACCTTTATATAATTATGATTCCATTCTATAAAATACGAAATAGAAATGAAAGTAGCGTTCATGCGTACGTACGACTTACCGTCTCCATTAACGGTGCATTTCATTTCTTACCACTAAATGATTATGTAATATTATAAATGCATGCATGTACTGGATATATATGAAATATATTATATCTACATCATGAATATCATTCTGGATATAATGGATACATGAAAAACTTGTAATTATAAAGGGTTTATTTTTGACTCAAGTACCAATGATCGTTAAAACGACCGTTATTAACTTAAATAATTACATAGTGTTAATGACATGGAAATAAGTGATATAAAAGGAATAATGAACATAGAAAAGGTCCTTAAACAAGTAGAAATTAACTCAATTTTATTATTCAGGAGATTAAAGAACGACCGAGTCACGTCGGACCCGAGGTATTGGACTTCGTCTCAATCTCCTTTCATTGAGGCATATTTTGTTTTATACTCAACCTTATTTTATACGGTGTATAAACCCCTCTGACTTTTACGTTTATCCAAAAGGAATCTTTTTTATACGAAGATTTTTACTAAACAACAAAAGTGAATTTTTTGTCGTACGTATGCGACGACAATGACTTCTCTGCTGCCGTGAGCATTATTTGAGTTTCGGCTTCCTCTACAAGAAATAGCTTCTTTTTAAAAGAAAAATAAATACCATGTTTTACTTTTCTTTTATTTTGGTATTGAAAATGGTTTTAATAATGTCTTTATATCAATGTTTTGTATTGATATCTTGTGATTGAAAGGTGGAAATGTTATGTTTCCTTTATGCATGTTTTATGTGATACGATTATGTTGAGGTTCTTGGGCATTATTATGAAGATGGGTGGTTCCGTGATAAACTAAGGGCAGGTGAGCCCGATATAGCTCTCTAATGCATTGGGTTACGTGAAGGAGTGAAACTTTAAGGTTTCTCCGAAGAGATTTAGGGAATATACTGTGATGGGTATTCCAAACGTAACCAAGAGGGTTACTCCCTACGTAAGAATGTTATGAATGCCTCAAGTTACCTTTATGTCTTATGATTTCTATGATTTATTCATGATTTTATGAGGTATGTTTTATGGGTAAAGTATGATTTCATTCTTATGTATATATGAACTCATGTTTCCTTTCCATATTTTTTTTATATAACCCATACTGAGCTTTTTATGCTCATCCCAAGTATTTTTTGAAATGATTTTCACAGGTCAAGGGAAAGGTACATGATATGTTGATAGTGTCAAGGAAGTGTCATGAAAGAATCCATTTTGTATTTTAAATATGTTTCCATTGATGGGAAAGAAGAATACTATCTTTATGTAACCACTTTGTTTATATGTGGAATGTAATGAAGTTTTAGGATCTAATTCTCTAAAACTCTAAACCTGAAAAGATGCTTCAATGTGTAATCTTATAATAACTCAAGATTAAGTAAGGATTAAGGCTGGGGCCTTATAGTTGGTATTAAAGGTCGGTTTAGAAAACTTTAGGAGTTAGAATTCTATTAAATGATTATCCAAAAATATATTTTTTTTGAAATGATATAGCATTCGAAGATTACCATGTTAATTCATCTAAGAAATGTTTGTTCAGAATGGTTTTCCGTAGAGGAAATAGAGAAGCAGTGCTAGGAAGGCCTACAGAAGGAAATAACCTTCCGAATCAGCATCCCGAGATGGTTGGAATTGGAACTGAACAGTTTGTTGCAGTAATGGAGCAGTTGACTCAAGCGATAAATGGTGGTGGTATCCATGCACGAGATTAGCCAGATCAACCGCAGAGGAACATGTCAGTGGTGGAACATTTCATAAGGCAACATCCCCCATCATTCAAAGGATCATCTGACCCTGTGTTAGCTGAAGGGTGGATTAAAGCACTGGAGAAGATTTTCGATTTCATGGGGTATTCAGACAATCAATACGTTAGTCTTTCTATTTACCGTTTGAAGAGTGAGGAAGATCAGTGGTGGTCGATGGTTAAAAATATCAGGGACGCTAATGAGATTGATGCTCTTGACTGGGATGAATTCAAAGGTATGTTTCTTGAGAAGTATTTTCCTAAGGCTGTTCGACATAGGATGGAAAAGCAATTCCTTGAATTGAGGAAAGAGGAAGACTCAGTGGCTGCCTATGAAGAATGGTTCACTCGATTGGCAAGGTATGCTCTAAATTTTATCCGAGACCTTGATAGTAAAATCAATCATTTTTACTCAGGATTAAAGCCAAAATATCGAAGGGAATTAGTTTCTTATGAGTTTAAAAGTTATGAAAAGCTTGTTAGACGTGCTGAGAAGGTGGAAATGGAGTTTGCCGATGATCAAGTGTTCTATAACAACCAACAGAAGAAGAGACCGAGGTGGCAGGAAAAAGGTAAGAATTATTCAAAAAAGTATGATGGTATGAAAACTAAGTTTCCAATTTGTGATAAATGTGGCAAAAGGCCTGCTGGGGAATGTCTTCTGAATTTTGGAAAGTGCTACCGATGTGGTAAGATGGGACATAAGGCTCGTGATTGCACTAAAAAAGATCAAGGTGAAGGTAAGACCAAATTTGATTTACAATTAGTGAAATGTTTTAAGTGCAATGAGATGGGTCACTATGCAAACGAGTGTCCGACAAAGAGCTTGAGTGATGAGAAGCAGTTAGACTACAAGCAGAAAGGGGTGGTGAAATCCTTTGCAACTACTTCAGCAGATGTAGGGCCATCAAATGAAGTTGTATCAGGTACTTTGATTGTTTTTTCAGATTATGCCAGTGTGTTGTTTGATTCAGGGTCTACACATTCTTTCATCTCTGAATCCTTTTCTAGTAAAATGGGAATACCATATCAAGAAATGACTCCTGAACTTGTGGTAAAAACACATGGGGGAAATGTTGAGGCAAAAAGAATTTATAAGAATCTTCCTATCCTTATCTCTGGAAAGAACCTACTTGCAAACCTTATTGTTCTACCTCTAGTAGAGTTTGATGTTATCATGGGTATGGATTGGATCTCTATTTACCATGCTAAGATTGATTGTAGAGATAAAAAAGTTTCTTTTTAGAAAGACTTTCAGTTTGTGTACAAGAATGAACCCTTACTATTGATAACGTATCAAGAGGCCGAGAAACTTGTAAAAGATGGAAATGAATGTTACCTAGCACACATTGTTGAAAATAAAGGAACTGTTCAGATTAATGATGTACCAATGGTAAATGAGTATCCTGATGTTTTTCCTGACGTGTTTCCTGGAATAATACCAGATCAGGAAGTTGAGTTTACTATTGACTTAGTTCCTGATTCTAAGCCAATTTCAAAACCCCCTTATCAAATGGATCAAATTGAACTTTTAGAGTTGAAGGAGAAATTGAAAGATTTATTAGAGAAAGGTTTCATTCAACCTAGCACGTCACCATGGGGTGATCCTGTTTTATTTGTTAAAAATAAAGATGGTTCTATGAGACTTTTCATTGATTATAGAGCCTTGAATAACATCACTGTTAAGAAAAAATATCCTTTGCCTCATATCGATGATTTGTTTGATCAGCTCCAGGGAGCTCAGTATTTTTCAAATATTGTCCTGATATCGGGGTACCATCAGCTGAAGGTAAAGGAAGAATATGTTCTGAAGACTGTGTTTCGTACAAGATATGGCCATTATGAATTTTTAGTAATGCCTTTTTGGATAACCAATGCACCTGCTGTATTCATGGACTTAATGAATATAATTTTCCATGAGTTCTTGGATAAGTTTGTGGTGGTTTTCATTGATGATATTTTGGTGTTTTATAAAAGCAAAGAGGAGCATGAAAGACATTTAAGGGTTATCTTGCAAACCTTAAAAGAAAATAAACTGTATGGAAAATTCAGCAAGTGTGAGTTTTGGTTGCAACAAATTTCTTTCCTTGGTCACATTGTTTCTAAAGTTGGGATAACTGTTGATCCTGCAAAAACAAAGTTTGTGGAAGACTGGCCAAGACCGAAAAATGTAACTGAGATTCGTAGCTTCCTTGGTTTGGTAGGCTATTACCAAAGGTTTGTTAGAAATTTTTCACGGTTATCTAGTCCAATGACTAAGATAACTCGGAAGGGTGTTAAGTTTATCTGGACAAAAGAATGTGATGATTGTTTTCAGGAATTGAAAAGAAGATTGGTGAATGCTCCAGTTTTGGCACTACCTTCCAGTAATGGTGAGTTTTTTATATACAGTGATGCTTCATTGAAAGGACTTGGTTGCGTCCTAATGCAGAATGATCAGGTAATTGCTTATGCTTCACGACAGTTGAAAAATCATGAGGTAAATTACCCTACACATGATTTGGAATTAGATGCTGTTGTTTTCTCTTTAAAAATTTGGAGGCATCATTTGTATGGAGTAAAGTGTGAAATATATACTGATCACAAAAGTTTAAAGTATATATTCACTTAGAAAAAGTTAAACATGAGACAAAGGAGATGGCTAGAAATAATCAAGGATTATGATTGTACAATTCATTACCATACAGGAAAATCAAATAAAGTGGCTGATGCTTTGAGTCGGAAAAGTAATGCTTCATTAGCAATGTTGCATTTTGGAATGTGATCCTTTGGTTAAGGATTTGATGAACTTTGGCATAGAAGTTGTTGGTGCAGGAAGTTCTTCTGTTTTGTTTCAGGTATCAGTGAGATCATCTCTATTAGATAGAATCAAGCAAGCACAGAAGCGAGACAGTGAGTTGGAGAAAAAGGTAGAGCTGGTTGAGAAAGGCAAGTTGCCTGAATTAAAAATTGATAATGATTGCGTTTTGAGATTTGGGAAGAGATTGTGCGTGCCTTGTGATTCACAGTTGAAGAGAGAGTTGTCATGTGAAGCTCATAGTTCTCCGTTTTCAGTTCATCCAAGCAGTACTAAGATGTATAGAGATCTTCAGGAGTATTACTGGTGGGATGGAATGAAAAGAGATATTGCTGATTTTACTGTGAAGTGTTTGACTTGTCAACAGGTTAACCTAGAGCGGCAGTTACCGAAATTGATGATTCATCCTTTACCAGTGCCAGAGTGGAAATGGGATAATATATCCATGGACTTCGTTGTGGGATTGCCGAAGACCCCTCGAGGTAATAATGAATCTGGGTTATTGTTGATCGCTTGACCAAGTCTGCTCATTTCATTGCTATACGAGATACTTTTTCCCTAGATCAACTCTCCCGTTTGTATCTTAAAGATATAGTCAGGTTACATGGTGTTCCACTCTCCATTGTATCTGACTGTGATCCCAGGTTCACTTTTAACTTTTGGAAAGGCCTTCAGAAGTCGTTGGGTACTAAATTAAATTTTAGTACATCTTTCCATCCTCAATCAGATGGGCAGTCAGAACGAACAATTCAGACCTTGGAGGATATGCTACGAGCTTGTTTGATGGATTATAAGGGAATTTGGGACCAACATCTTTCTTTGGTTGAATTTTCATATAATAACAGTTTTCATTCCAGTTTACAGATGGCACCATTTGAGGCGTTATATGGGAACCGGTGTCAAACTCCAGCTTTTTGGGATGAAGTGGGTGAAAGAAAGCTGATGGGGCCAGAATTGGTAGATGAGTTGGAAGGAAAAGTTCATCTGATAAAGAAACACATGAGAACAGCTCAGAGTAGGCAGAAGAGTTATGCGGACAACAGGAGGAGGGATCTCTCTTTTGAGGTAGGTGATCATGTTTTTCTCAAAGTATCACCATGGAATAGTGTGATGCGATTTGGTAAGAAAGAAAGGATGAGTCCAAGGTTCATTGGACCATATGAAATTATGAAGAGAGTTGGATCAGTTGCATACCGTGTGGCTTTACCTTCGAGTTTATCTCAGGTACACGATGTTTTTCATGTTTCGATGTTGAGAAAATTATATGCCAGATCCATCTCATGTTTTGAGTCCAGAGGTAGTTCAGCTGGAAGAGAAACTATCATATGTGGAACAACCAGTCCAGATTCTTGACCACAGGGAGAAAGTGTTACGGAATAAGGTGATTAATCAGTTAAAGGTTTTGTGGAAAAACCACATGATTGAAGAGCCAACATGGGAATATGAAAATGCAATGAGGGATAAATACCCCCATTTATTCGATAAGTAAATAAATTACGGGGACACAATTTTCTAAAGGGGGGAAGGATGTAACATCCCAAGTAACTAATGAATAATAAATATTTTTATCTATGTCTATTAGTGAATTAGATAGTGTTTTAGAGGCTTAAAATGAAAATAAATCCAATCATAAGCAAGGAATACACTAATATTTTAAAAGATTGTTTTACTGCCTTTTGATGGCAAACCCTTTTTAAATAAAACTTTTGATAATTTTATAATCTATATTTGTCAAAATAAACATATTCATTATTATTGGTACATTGAAATTTACATTGGATAAATTTTTGGTATTTTTCTGACAATGTTCATTTTTTAATGAATAGTGAAAAATACTGCATTTCACATCAAAACTTCTTTTTCATTTAATTTAATTATATGGTTAGATTATATTTTTAATTGGTCATAAAGTTTAATATGAATATATTTTAACCATTTAATCAAATGGTGGTCATTAGGATTAATTTCACTTTGAAATTGGTCATAAACTAATGCCAAACTTTTCATAGATATTGTTTCAAAAAAACCCACTATTTGTTTTGACAACGGGAATTATTTTTAAATAAATTATTGCAATTTATGTGTTTGGAATTTTGGTAAAATGGTTTACATATTTGGAATCATAAGGTCC
The DNA here is from genome assembly GCA_963277665.1 of Viscum album. Classification (NCBI taxonomy): domain Eukaryota; kingdom Viridiplantae; phylum Streptophyta; class Magnoliopsida; order Santalales; family Viscaceae; genus Viscum; species Viscum album. Next base: position 984,480,045 of record OY728126.1, read on the forward strand.
AAATTATGTAATTAAGACTCTTTTGTTTTTAGACATTATGAATAGTAACGACGGTAATTATCTTTAATTGTCTTGATTAATGAGTAATCGGGTAGTTAAGGATAATAAAATAATATGATAATAATAACAAATGACACCAACATGTGTCTTAATTCTACTGGTTGTCTCATGGCCGACCATGGGATATCTTGTGCCAAACTTGGGGACCCCATGGTATCACTTTTGTGAGAAAGTGACTTTTTATCTTTTCATTTTTTAAAGAATGTTAAATGTAACAAAGAATGTATCACCTAAGTAAAATATTTTTAATTAAGTCTACATAAATTATATTTTGGACTATAAATAGTAATTGGAGAGCTAAAAAGATTTTCTACACCATATTATCTTTTTTTTAATTTTTAGACATTAAATAAATTAAATTATTTGTGACATCATAATGATGCAGCGATGACCTCATTATTTGACGATTTAAATAAAATGGAAAGATAATGTAAAATCTAAGACCTACACATGTCCAAAACCTATTGGGTGGGTATAGTTCGAACCCTTATCAACTTATACTCGAATTATATCAATGTGGGACCTTTAAAATCCGAAATCCATTTGAAAATAAAGTAACATTTCTTTACTTTCCAAGAGTGCCCCTCCTCTCCTCTTATAAAAGGACCCCACCTCTACCTCCTTAACCACACTCCCAAAGCCTTTGGCTCGGCCCAAACCTGACCATTTTGTCTCTCCACTTCCCTATATTACTCCTTGAAGCCTCACTTTGGGCATAAGTCTTCCCAAGGAAGCATTTGAGCTCAAACCAAAGGGAGTTACCCGATTTTAAGGTATTGTCTTCACTTGAGTCCTTTTGTTTTATTTTGCTTCTCCAACCCCCTAAACTCTTTTTATTAATTTCTTTTGTAACAACTCCAATATCTTCAATATACTAGGATGTTTTTACAAGAATTATTCGAGCTACACTTACACACAACTACATCTAATGGTTAAAGAACATATTGTTTCCGTGGATGGCGAATTTCTGCCTCCCGAAACAATGATTGTTCAACAATCTTTTAACACCTTCAAAGGTGGACGTTAAGATGACACTATATTTATATATGATATATAATATTTTTATGTTTTCCTTAATCTTCTTTATTTTTCTTTTTGGTCATACCTTTATGGTTTCCATTATGGGTAAATGTGATATCCTCATTTAAGGAAGTGCGGACTACCGCCCCCTCAAAGTTATTTGATTCGTTAAATACCATATGTGGGACGTATAAAGGATGGAGTTATGATATTGTATATGATATTACACTGGAATTATAATATACATTTATATCATTATGATTCCATTCTATAAAATACGAAATAGAAATGAAAGTAGAATTCACGCGTACGTACGACTAACCGTCTCAATGAACGCTGCATTTCATTTATTACCTCTAAATGATTATGTAATATTACAAATGCATGCATGTACTGGATATATATGATATATACATCATGATTATAATTCTGGATATAATGGATACATGAACAACTTATAATTATAAAGGGTTTATTTTTGACTCAAGTACCAATGATCATTAAAACGACCGTTATTAACTTAAATAATTACATAGTGTTCATGACATAGAAATAAGTTATATAAAAGGAATAATGAACTTAAAAAAAGGTTCTTAAGCAAGTATAAATTAACTCATGTTTATTATTCAGGACATTAAAGAATGATGGAGTCATGTCGGACCCGAGGTATGGGACTTCATCTCAATCTCCTTTCATTGAGGCATATTTTGTTTTATACATAACCTTCTTTTATATGGTGTATAAACCCCTTTGACTTTTATGTTTATTCAAAAGGAATCTTTTTTATATGAAGCGTTTACTAAACGAAAAAAGGGAATGTTTTTGTCGTACGTATGCGGCGACAACGACTTCTCTGCTGCCGTGACCATTATTTGAGTTTCAACTTCCTCTACAAGCCATACCTTTTTTTTAAAGAAAAATAAATACCATGTTTTACTTTTCTTTTATTTTGGTATTGAAAATGGGTTTCATTATGTTTTTATTATATCAATATGTTGTATTGATATCTTTTGATTGGAATGTGGAAATGTTATGTTTCCTTTATGCATGTTTTATGTGATACGATTATGTTATGGTTCTTGGGAATTATTATGAAGATGGGTGGTTCCATGATAGACTAAGGGCAGGTGAGCCCGATATAGCTCTCCAATGCATTGGGTAACGCGAAGGAGTGAAACATAAAGGTTTCTCCGAAGAGATTTAGGGAATATACTGTGATGGGTATTCCAAACGAAACCAAGAGGGTTACTCCCTACGTAAGAATGTTATGAATGCCTCAAGTTACCTTTATGTATTATGATTTTTATGATTTATTCATGATTTGATGAGGTATGTTAAAGTACTTATGTTTTATGGGTAAAGTATGATTTCATTCTTATGTATATATGAACTTATGTTTCCTTTCCATATTTTTATAACCCATACTGAGCTTTTTATGCTCATCCCAAGTTTTTTTGAAATGTTTTTCACAGGTCAAGGGAAAGGTACATGATATGATGATAGTATCAAGGAAGTGTCAAGTATGAATCCATGTTTTATTTTAAATATGTTTCCATTGATGGGAAAAAAGAATACTATCTTTATGTAACCACTTTGTTTATATGTGGAATGTAATGCAAGTTTTACGGTCTAATTCTCTAAAACTCTAAACCCAAAAAGATCCTCAATGTGTAATCTTGTAATAACTCAAGATTAAGTAAGGTTTAAGGCTGGGGCCTTACAAATAATCTTGAATATCCAATATTAAAAAAAATCTAAATAACCTACTTTAAAACCTCAATATTATCTATAAACATTTATAGTTATTATTTATAGTTGTTATCCAGATGAATTACAGTTAGTTGTTATATATTATTAAATTATGTGTGAGTAGTCACGGTAAATTTTAATTAGTTTCATAATAGAGGTGTTTTTCTTTATTATTGTAATTAAATAATTCATTAAAAGAACATTCATAGTAATTTAACTGTTGTTTAATGATATTTTTTATTATAGCTATGTAATTTAAATTGACATTTAGTCATAATACAAGTAGGTGAAATTAATTATTATCATGTTTCTATTGTATTTAACAAACTATTATAGGTATCATAAATAATATATTTAATATCAATTTTATGATTATAGAACAAAAATAAAATCATTATCTAATTAATTATATAATTTGTAATTTATAATTTAGTTATCATTGACATTAATCATATTATTTTAAATAATCATTCATGTTTGTGGTTTGACATATCCAAACATTAAAATATCATAGTAAATTGGTTATTATGAGTATGAAAGTAGTTTAATTCTGACATATATAATTAATATATAATAATGATATTATTTATATAAATTAAATGTGTGTAATCATTTTTATATGAATTTAAAAAATTATAAAACAATCTAGATTAAAAATGAAATTTGTTACTTCATCAACGAATTAGTCTTCAATATGCACAATTGTCATTTTAATTTTTCAATGAATGAGAAGAAAATACTGTGAATTATAATTTTCACTTTAAAAATAATAATATAATTTCATATTTAATATCTTTTATTAATTTTTACCCATAAAATTAGTGAAGAAAGGTGGTGGTGAATACTAGAATTCATTTCTCAGTAGGAGAAATAGTTTGGAAGATAGTTGAATAACAACCTCATTTTTATTAATATATATTGGGAATTTTGGTAAATATGTATTTCCAAGTCTTTACATTCTCCCCACCTTAGGGCATTAGTCCCCATAAGCTACAACTCAAACTAAGGGAGCAAATGGGGGTACTGAGCACACATCTGGGAATCTTGCTCCTATATGTTATCCTGGAGGTTCCCGTGCTGCTAGAGAACATGCACTAGAGGTATCGACCATCCGTGTAGGACCCACTCATGTTGATGTTCAATCTCCACTAGGACCTCTATAAAAGTCATCCCATCGTCGATGTCTAGCTCTCCATGGTCGATGATATGAGATGGGTCATGCATGTATCTCCTCAGCCTGTATATGTGGAAGACATCATGCACCCGGTGCAACATAGGTGGAAGAGCCATGTAAGGACCCAAAGCTTGACGTACATAGACATTACATTAATTTTGCGGAATACATAGTACATAACAAAAACAGAAACACAAGGACCGTAATAGTTTAGTGTATTTGGAAACTTGGAACGTAATATTCTAATCGTAGTGAAAGATCTTCAACATCTCCCATAAAGATATTCCCATTTTTGTTTCCTTACCTAAAATCTTTCTTTTAATCCTGGGGGAAAAAGAAAACATAAAAATGGTGAGCTCAAATGCTCAGTAAGGGTAAGAATGGATAAAATAAAACATACCATATACATTTGAAAAAAAACATGAACATTAAAAATCTTGAGCAACGACATAAAACATGGAAGTACATAAGGCATAGATCACAATGGAACATAAAGCATGATAAAAGAGCATGGGAATAAAACATGTAATTGTGGCATCCATTAAGCAAATGTAATGATTTCCATAGTAGCCAAGGAATTGCTGCCAAAACCATCTTAGTGGACAAAGTCCCTTTCTGAATCAAGTTCAGTCCTCGTTCCAGTCCTGTAATACTGATCCGGATTAACTTACTGTTCCAGCCATGTCTATCTCATGAGATATAAATCTTTACCCAATGCATTGGAGGGATATGTAGGTCCCACCCATCTCATAATGAAATCGTTCTTACTTGTGCCACAAAATAAACATACATCATTCATAATAACCCAAAGAATAAAATGGGTTTCATAAACAATATCCCATCATCTCATAATCCATATAAAACAAATGGACATTTCATCATAAGAAATATGAAACCATGTAAATCATAGAGAAATTAAACTTGAAACATACACATATGAAATAATGTCATCTTAGATAGAAATTGGTTTTGATAAAACCCTTGAAATGAATTCTTGAGGAAAATATCCTTTCTTCTTCAAAATGAATTTCTTTTCAAAAAATGTCTTGTAATTTTAAAAGAAAAATATTTTGTTTAAAATAGTCATGAAATATTTTGAAGGAAGCTTCATGAAAAGAAGGATTTATAAAACCGTAAAAATTCATTCGTTCCGTATAAGTTAAAAAAAACATTCTTCTCGTACTTTTGCCGGAAAAGTCAAAAAGTACCTTGTAACGTAAACAAAAGAAAGATTCCTTATATACCATGTAGTAAAAGTCATAATGTGTAAAAAGTACATTAAACATACATAGAAAAAATGTTATAAAACATGGACATGGATGATAACAGTAACCCCAGTAAATAGTTACATATAATCAATCTCGGATAAAAATGAGATTTTCAAAATTATCCCTTACCTTAGGTCCGATATGCTTCGTACGTATCCGAACCTCCTGTATAATGATTTAAATAATGTCATTCACTTATTACATGATCATATTCATTGTTATGATATCATATATGTTTCACTTATGACTTTATATTACCCGTTCTTTTGTAAATTCCATGTTCAAGCAGCGTTTTGGGTAAAATCATTTCATTTATTGTATGTGTTTCGACTTGTCGTTCTTGATATTATTACTTATATCCTAATTTACATAATTTCAGAATGTAAAACATGATTTATATATAATATATATTCATCATATACATATATATTATAGATTGATAAAAGGAATGAAATACACCGTTCATGGAGAGGGTAGGTCGTACGTACGCATGAACGTTGTTTTTGTTTCCTTATTGAATTGAATGTAATTATGTATGTAACACCCCAAGATTTCATAGTATGTTATTTCTTCAAAATAATTCAATAACTTGCACTACACGCAACACCGAGTTCAAGCGCACCATGACTTACCAAACAAGCCATTCAAAAGAGGTTATGAATAGTATTAACTAAATTTTAAACTTTATATAATCCCTATAATTTTAGAATCCATATTATGTGTTTCTTAGACATAATGTAAGAACAAATTCATTTTCAGTATTGCTCTTTTACCAACTTTTAATAGTGAATACCTTTTTAAATCCAATATTTTAAACTTTTATATATTCAATTTGACTAAATAAATTTACATTTTAGAATGGGGACATCAAAAAAAATTTATAATTAAACATCCCAAGCTTCCACAATACATTTCCCTTTGAATAATGCAATGACGTGCATTGTACGCAACTTCGAGATTCTAACACACCACAACCAATCAAACTAGCCGTTATGAATAGTAATACATACCTTTTAAAATTTTAGAAATTTTATCTCTCAAAATGGACTTCATTTTTGGATTCGGAGTATCGAATTTAGCCTAAGGTGAAATTTTGGTACTTTTCGGATAGCTTTCATATTTTGATGAATAGTGAAAATTACTAAATTTTAATTAAAAACAACTTTTTTAATCAAAATAATTAATAGTGATAAATTATGAATTCGAGTGGTTTTAAAGTATATTTAGAATATATTTTTACCATTTAATACAATGTTAGTCATTGGAAATAATTTCCCTATTAAACCGAACATAAACAAGTATCACTCTTTTGATAGTTATTATATCTTAAAAACACGCTTTTTGTTTTGACAGTGGGAATTAATTTTAAATTAATTTCTGCCAGTTCTGTGTTTGGAATTTGGAAAAATGGATTCTATATTTGGAATAAGGATGTTCAAATTGTGTAAATAGGTACCTTTTTTTAGACATTTTCAATAATTACTTCGGTAAATATTTTATTTACCATGGTTAAAGGGTAAATCCGGTAAATAAGTTTAAAAAAATAATATTATAACAATAAAAAATTACCCTAAAACGTGTGATAACCTTATTGGTTGATACATGTTCGACCATGGGAATCTTTGGGTCAATTTGGGGACCCCATGGTGCCACTTGTAAGTGATAGAGACACTTTATTTTAATTAAGTTAAAATGAATACAAAAATGATACAAGCATATATCTTTTAGACAAACAATTTTTACGTAGGGTTATATATGTTGGATTTTCGATTTTAAATTTTCCATAGAAAGATAAAACTATTTCCTACATAATTGTATTTTATTTACAATTTTTAGACATTAAATAATTTAATTTATTTATGACACAATGATGATGCAGTAATTACAATAATAGTGAAAAATTAACATAATTGACATTATAAATACCCAAATAAATATAATTTGATACTTTTAATGAATTAAGATAATTTTCTAGGTTAATAGGACATGTTATTAATGATTTAATTAATTTTTTTTGAAGTAATAATTCTGTTATTAGTTTTTAAAAAATAAACTATAGAATAGTATCAAAGTTGACATAAAAGAGGTTTTTAAACAAATATTATATTATTAAATGATATTAAATTCTTAAAAATCTATGTTTCGGCCAAGAGACTTATATAATGATAGTGTTATCATTAATGGACAACTTGGGGGTATCTTGGATGTATATAGTAAGTTTATTAACCATATAATATAAAAATAAAAAGAGACATTGTAAATGTGAAACTAATTAACTAAGAGTTAATACTTAAAGATAAGGTTAATATACTAACCCAAACTAGTCAAAATTCTATTGGTTGAGTGGTTTTCGACCTATCCCCACCATAAAATTTAAATAATACATTTGGATCCATTATAATATGAATATTAATTTATTTTAAAATAATATTTCTAGCTTTTCCAAAGGTGCCCCTCACCCCTCTTATAAAAGGGCACTCTCCCTTATAATTAACTCACACCTTCAAAGCCTTTTGGTTCGGCCAACATCTACCCAAATACTCTCCCAACTTACCTTAATTCATCCTAGAGGCCTTTATTTAGTAAGAAATCCAACCTAGGAGCCCTTTTCATCAAATCAAAAGGAAGAACCCGAAGAAGAGGTAATGATTTCACCACCCTTTTTCAAGTTCCTTTCTTATTCCACTTCTTATTTCTTTGTTATTACCATTCTAAAATAATAACTCCAGTATCTTATATATAATGTGATGTTATTATAAATATGGTACAATCATATTCACTATTCTATCCATCCTTTTAATAACATGTCACCATACGTGCGTACGTACGGCTTACCGTCTCCACGTCGTGGTGTAATTGTTATTCAATATATTATTTATTGGAAGGGTATAATAATGATGTGTAACTCATATAAATAATAAATATAACATTTTAATGATTATGTATATATTATATACTATCCAATTAAATATTATTTTAATATCAAAAGAATGATATTGTCGCTTGTGCGTATGTACGGACTATCGTCTCCAAGAACGCGATGAGATTCATTCTCCATCGTATCCATTCAAGTGTAATTCTCATTTGATGATTAATAATAGTATCTAAGGACTTGATATAATTATGTATATGATTAAGATAAAACTTATCCATGACAAACACAACTTACGTAACAAAACATATACAAGAAAATGAGTAAGTTAACACCTGAAACAACGATAATACTAAGATATTATTAACAAATCAATGTTAAAAGATCATATATGATATCATATTAATATATACGATTCCTGTATAATTTAATAACAATTATTTCACCATTATACAGGATTTTAACCTACCCCATCCAATGAAAAGTACAAGGTAAGGTTTATTTCACAATCTCTTCATTATCCGAGGTTGTTTATACGTAATAATCTACTGGGATCTCTTTATCATCCACAGCCATGTTTCTTAAAAATGTATTTCAAAACATTTTTAATATTTAACATAATATCGGTTAGAGTCATTTATACCCTTGTTTGACTTTTTATAAGAGTTTTATAAAGGAATTTTTCCGTCGTTTTCCAAACAAGGTTCTTTTTAAACTTTTCGACAGAATTAAGGTAAGAATGTTTTTTAACTTATACGGCGGGTGCGGTTATTTTCCGCCGTTATAAAATTGTCGAAGCTTCCATTACAAGCTTATAAGAATATTTTCAAAGAAAATGTTTTATTAAATTATTTCAAAATAAAAAGTGATATTTCTGTAAAAAGAGTTTTGATTTCATCTATGTCAACATCCTTTGATGGATTTTACGCTTATTTAAAGTTGATTTATTATGAAACAAAACTTCTATTTTGTATTGAAGGTTTTGTGATATGTTTGACTGTGGATGTGTTATTTTTATACCATTCATGGTTTATAGATGAAGTATTTACATTTCGTATGCTAGTTTTAATTCGAATGTTTATGGTATGTTTAAACCTTTTCATATGGGAATGCATTGGACTAAATATTTGACGGGTGGAGCCTGCTATAGCTCCTCGATGCATTGGTAGGTCTCATGAGACAAACTAGTGTCTTGGCACAAGGCCTTGAAAAAAATCTTATTTGTAGTCTTGGCATGAGGCCTTGGCTATGTGGTTATGATAGTCTAGCATTATGCATTCCATCATTATGAAAGTGGTTATTGATATTACATGTGATTATTTGATTAGTAGAATATCCATGTGAATAAGTAAATGGAATTATTACATTTTATTTTTTCCATACTATGTTGAAGTTCAAGTTTAAAAAGGCTTTTGGTTTAGTTATACATTGCCTTAAATGTTTATTTTTATTTATGAATGTTTCTGCTATATTGTTATCCTTACTAGGCATTTGAGCTCACCCCTTTTCTATGTTTTATTTTTCCCAAGATGTGAAGAAGTAAATTATGAATGACCTGCAGAGATATTATGAGGGGATAATAGTGTGGACTACGGAGACAATATGATGTTGTAGTAGTTTTTCACTTTATGATGTAATGTAAAACTTTATGAATATATCTAGTGTTTCCAAGGATACTAAACCAATCGGTATTTCGAGATTTGATCTTTCTTGTGATCATGCCAATGATATGTAACAATGCACCGACTCTGGGTAACTGGGGTCGGGGCGTTACAGTTGGTATCAGAGGAGGTTTAGTACAAACCTTGGAATCTAGATTTAGATAAACTCTGATTAGAGCACATAGACCTAAGATGGACCTTGAGGATTAGTATAGAAGAACTTCCTAGAATTTTGGTAATGTAGAGATTTTGTGAGTTTTACAAGCAATACATCCCTGTCTGTATATGAGCAGGTAGAGGTGGCTCTGGCACAGATGTACCTAGGGGTAAAACCCAAAAACACCGCTTTGAGCTAGACTCGAACTGGAACTGGTGCACGACAACGGGCCTTGCTACACTCTTGGTTACGACACTCTCGGGGGATATGCTTAGGATAATTCTCATTTTATTTACAAACCATTATTAAGGGTTTATGAGTATATAATTCGTCAAAGGAGAAATTTTTATGATTATGGATTATATCCATAAACTATTTAATTTATGTTATGTGTTTTACAAGTTTGGGATTAGGTATTGATATTCATAAACTAATCTAGTGTATGCCATTGTTTTGAAATGGCGCCCAGTAGAAGGACTGATAACTCCAGCAATGCACATGATCCAAAGAGAAAGAAGGATCATATCTTTCATGGTCTTAAGCCAGAATTTATAAGAGAAATAGTCTCCCATGTATTATCATCATATTAAGAAATAATATCATGTGTTGATAAGATAAATAAAGAGTTTACTGAGTCCTATGGCTTTGAAGGGAAGCAAGAGAAGAAAAGGATGGAAGAGAGAAAGATGGATAAAGGAAATAGGGAAAAGAAGAATTTTCCCATATGTGATAAATGTTGGAAGAAACACCCTGGAACTTGCCTGAAAGGAATGAGAGTTTGTTATAATTGTGGAGGAAAAGGGCACAAAGTACGTGACTGCAAGGGTAAGAAAATGGTTTCAAATGTACAATGATTCATTTGCAAGGAGTTTAGACACTACGAAAACCTATGTCCCAATCATCAGACTTTGCCGCAAATGATGCTATTGGATAATAATCAGGTTATGATACTACCACAGATGAAGAGGAATGATTAGAGTTCTTATGTTGATTATGTCATTTGAGTGTTGTATCAACAATGTACTTGTTATAATAATTTTGGAGTATATAAGGATTGTACTGTAGTACTATTTCATTATAGACTTGAGATTGTGTGGAACAAAGAAAAGTGACTCAATAGCAGGTTAAATTTTTGGAAAATATATGGTTGAGAGAAAGATAAACCATAATATGGTTCTGATACCAAGGTAGTGATTTTAGAATAATACATGATTGATTTGGATAAATTATATTGGATATTCTTGAATAACTTGAAACTGATTAATGATTTGTATATTCCATCATTGTTGGGGTTTACAACATTTTTTGATTGAAAGAGTATATCTATTATTCTATAAGGAATAAGGGATCATAAATGTAATCAATAAGGTTTTATGGTAATTCAGGATGTTGCAGTGTTTTAAAAGAATACACAATGTAGGTGATCACATGTTATTACACGAAAAAAAAGGATCTTCATTGTGTTTACCTTCCATATAAATTTTGGACTGAAGTATTTTGGATAGTTCTAGTTTGGATTATTTTGGATTGCCATAAAAGGACAACCCGGAGGTCGGGCGGCAACCCGTCGCATCCGGCAAGGCCGCGAGACTTGAACCAACAACCGAAGGGCGACAAGGGTGTATCACCAACCACTGACCCACATGATGTCCAGGTTTGAATATTGTCGTTTTTAATGGTTCTTCTAGATGAATTATAAATACATTTTGTTAACCCTATATGAATAGGATAAATAGAATATTTTTTTAAGTTCTATTATCTTTTAGAGTGAAAGATGAGTCTGTGGTAGAACTTAGTTAAAGGTTTAGACTCTACTTGTCAAGTATATATTTTTCTTCTTCTCTTATTTAATGAAGAAATTATTTCTTATTCTTTAGTGAAGGGATCTTAAAACAAAAAAAAGTGTTATCCTAATACCATATGTTTTGCTGAACCGATGGTATTTTAAATCATCATAGATTGATGAATTTAAGGCCCTCAATTTTACACTTGTTTGTGATTGATGACCTCAATCACTACCTATAAATATTTACATTTTTCCTCCAATTATATGTCTCTAATTTCCATCAATGGTCTCCGAATAGAGATCATAATTTGGTGGTGACCCTTTCATTTCTCTTTTCCCCTTATTAAGACTAAATTTTATCAACCCAATTTCCGATGTGGGTTTTCCCACAAAGATATTTTCTATATTCAACCTTGTATTTTCGAAGAACAATTTCAAATTGGGAGGACACAATTTATGGAAGTAGGGGATAATGTAACACCCCAAGATTTCATAGTGTGTTATTTTTCAAAATAATTCAATAACTTGCACTACACACAACACCGAGTTCAAGCGCACCATTACTTACCAAACAAGTCGTTCAAAAGAGGTTATGAATATTATTAACTAAATTTTAAACTTTATATAATCCCTATAATTTTATAATCCAAATTATGAGTTTCTTAGACATAATTTAAGAACAAATTCATTTTCAGTATTGCACTTTTACCAACTTTTAATAGTGAAAACCTTTTTAAATCCAATATTTTAAACTTTTATATGTTCAATTTGACTGAATAAATTTAATATTTAGAATGGGGACATCAAAAAAATTTTACAATTAAACATCCCAAGCTTCCACGATACGTTTCCCTTTGAATAATGCAATGGCGTGCATTGTACACAACATTGAGATTCTAACACACCACAACCAATCAAATTAGCCGTTATAAATAGTAATACCTACCTTTTAAAATTTTAGAAATTTTATCTCTCAAAATGGAATTCATTTTTGTATTCGGAGTATCGAATTTATTTTATGGGGAAATTTTGGTACTTTTCGGATAACTTTCATATTTTAATGAATATTGAAAATTACAAAATTTTAATTAAAAACAACTTTTTTAATCAAAATAATTAATGGTGATATATTATGAATTTGAGTGGTTTTAAAGTATATTTAGAATATATTTTTACCATTTAATACAATTTTTGTCATTGGACATAATTTCCCAATTAAACCGAACATAAACAGGTATCAATCTTTTGATAGTTATTATATCTTAAAAACACGCTTTTTCTTTTGACAGTGGGAATTAATTTTAAATTAATTTATGCCACTTCTGTGTTTTGAATTTGGAAAAATGGATTCCATATTTGGAATCAGGATGTTCAAATTGTGTAAATAGGTAACTTTTATTCTTAGACATTTTGAATAATTAATTAGGTAAATATTTTATTTACCATGGTTAAAGGGTAAATCCGGTAAATAAGGGTTAAAAAATAATATTATAATAATAATAAAATTACCCTAAAACGTGTGATAACCTTATTGGTTGATACATGTTCGACCATGGACATCTTTGGGTCAATTTGGGGACCCCATGGGGCAACTTGTAAGTGATAGGGACACTTTATTTTAATTAAGTTAAAATGAATACAAAAATGACACAAGCATATATCTTTTAGAAAAATAATTTTTACATAATGTTATATATGTTGGAATTTTGATTGTAAATATTAATTAGAAAGATAATATGATTTAATACATAATGATATTTTATTTATAATTTTTAGACATTAAATAATTTAATTTATTTATGACACAATGATGATTTAGTAATTACCATAATAGTGAAAAATTAACATAATTGATATTATAAATACCCAAATAAATATAATTTGAGACTTTTAATGAATTAAACTAATTTTATAGGTTAATAGGAAATGTTATTAATGATTTATTTAACTTTGTTAGAAGTAATAATTCTGTTACGAGTTTTAAAAAAATCAACTATTGAATAGTGTCAAAGTTGACATAAAAGTGTTTTTAAAACAAATATTATATTATTAATTGATATCAAATTCCTAAAAATCAAAGGTTCGTCCAAGAGACTTATCTCATGATAAGGGTATCATTAATGGACTACTTGGGGGTCTCTTGGATGTATATAGTATGTTTATTAACCATATAATATAAAAATAAAAAGAGACATTGTAAAAGTGAAACTAATTAACTAAGATTTAATACTTAAAGATAAGGTTAATATAGTAACCCAAACCTGTATAAATTCTATTGGTTGAGTGTTTTTAGACCTATACCCACCATAAAATTTACATAATACACTTTTAAGACATTATAAAATGAATATAAATTTATTATAAAATAATATTTCTTGAGTTTCCAAAGGTGCCCCTCACCCCTCTTATAAAAGGGCACTCTCCCTTCTCATTAACTCACACCATCAAAGCCTTTTGGATCGGCCAAAATCTGCCCAAATACTCTCCCAACTTCCCTCACTTCATCCTAGATTCCTTCCTTCAGTCAGAAAGCCAACCTAAGAGCCCTTTTGATCAAATCAAAAGGAAGAATCCGAAGAAGAGGTAATGATTTCACCACCTTTTTTCAAGTTCCTTTCGTCTTCCACTTCTTCTTTCTCTGTTATTAACATTCTAAAATAATAAATCCAGTATATTATATATAATTTGATGTTATTATAAATATGGTACAATCATATTCAGTATTCTGTCCATCCTTTGAATAACATGTCACCATACATGCGTACGTACGGCTTACCGTCTCCACGTCGTGGTGTAAATGTTATTGAATATATTATTATTTGGATGTGTATAATAATGATGTGTAGCTCTTGTAAATAATAAATATAAAATGATAATGATTCTGTATATATTATATACTATCCAATTATATATTATTTTAATATCAAAAGAATGATATTGTCGCATGTGCGTTCGTACGGACCACCGTCTCCACGAACGCGATGAGATTATTCTCCATCGTATCCATTCAAGTATAATTCTCATTTGATGATTAATAATAGTATCTAAGGACTTGATATAATTCTGGATATTATTAAGATACAACCTATCCATGAAAAACACAGCTTACATAACAAAACATATAAAAGAAAATGAGTAAGTTAACACCCGAAACAACGATAATACTAAGATATTATTAACAAATCAATGTTAAAAGATCATATATGATATCATATTAATATATATGATTCTTGTATAATTTAATAACAATTATTTAACCATTATAAAGGAGTTTAACCTACCCCAACCAAGGAAAAGTACAAGGTAATGGTTATTTCACAATCTCTTCATTATCTAAGGTTGTTTATACGTAATAATCTACTAGGATCTCTTTGTCATCCACATCCATGTTTCTTAAAAATGTATTTCAAATCATTTTTACTATTTAAAAGAATATGGGTTAAATTCATTTATAACCTTTTTTGAATTTTTATAAGAGTTTTATAAAGGAATCTTTCCGTCGTTTTCCAAACAAGGTGCTTTTTAACCTTTTCGACAGAATAAAGGTAAGAATGTTTTTTAACTTATACAGCGGGTGCGGTTATTTTCCGCCGTTATAAAATTGTTGAAGCTTCCCTTAAAAGATTATAAGAATATTTTCAAATAAAATATTTTATAAAATGATTTTAAAATAAAAAGAGATAATTCTCTAAAAAGAGTTTTGATTTCATCTATGTCAACATCCTTTGATGGATTTTATGCTTATTTGAAGTTGATTTATTATGAAACAAAACTTCTATATTGTATTGAAGGTTTTGTGATATGTTTGACTGTGGATGTTTTATTTTTATACCATTCATGGTTTATGGATGAAGTATTTACATTTCGTATGCTAGTTTTAATACGAATGTTTATGTTATGTTTAAACCTTTTCATATGGGAATGTATTGGACTTAATATGTGACGGGTGGAGCCCGCTATAGCTCCACAATGCGTCGGTAGGTATCATGAGACAAACTAGTGTCTTGGAACATGGGCTTGAAAAAATCGTTTTTGTAGTCTTGGCACGAGTCCTTGGATATGTGGTTATGATATTCTGGCATTATGCATTCCATCTTTATGAAGTGGTTATTGATATTGCATGTGATTATTAGATTAGTAGAATATCCATGTGAATAAGTAAATGGAATTATTTCATTTTATTTTTTCCATACTATGTTGAAGTTCATGTTTAAAAAGGATTTTGTTTTAGTTATACATTTCCTTAAATTTTTATTCTAATTTATGAAAGTTTCCTCTATATTGTTATCCTTACTGGGCATTTGAGCACACCCCTTTTCAATGTTTTATTTTTCCCAGGATGTGAAGAAGTAAATTATGAATGACCTCCAGGGATATTATGAGGGGATAATAGTGTGGACTATAGAGACAATATGATGTTGTAGTAGTTTTTAACTTTATGATGTAATGTAAAACTTTATGAATATATCTAGTGTTTTCAAGGCTACTAAACCAATCGGTCTTTCGAGATTTGATCTTTCTTTTGATCATGCCAATGTTATGTAATAATGCACCGATTTTGGGTAACTGGGGTCTGGGCGTTACAATTTAGATGAAATAAATATATATATATACATAAATCCAATGCCATTATTATGTCATATATTTCATGATTACTTATTATATATACTTTATAATCATTCTTGAATGGTTATCATGGAGAGTGAATCTCATCGCGTCGTGGAGACGGTATTCCGTACGTACGCACAAGCGATGATATCATTCCCATAGTGGAATTGTATTAAAGTGTATTTATAATATTATATAATCAATATCACTTTACAATAATCATATATATTCATTACCTTCACCATTATACCCATCCATGTAAGGTGGTGGTGGAAAATAGATTACACCACGGCATGGAGACGATATTCTGTACGTACACACGCGCGGTGATTTAGTTTTCCATAGGATGGATTGATGGTTAAATAGGTTTGTTTCATATTTATAATAACATATCATTATATGAGTGATAGTGATGTTATTACTTAATAATGAAAAAACTAAATAAGAAGAAGTGGAAGAAGAAATAATGTTGAAATAATCGGTAACGGACATTACCTCTTCTTTGAAGCGCCTCTTTGAAACATACTCTTAGGGCATTAAAATTGGTCTTTGAAGAAGACCAGGACATCTAGGATGTTTCTAGGGAAGTTTATAAGAGAATATTTTAGGGTTTGTCCAAGCTTGAAGGCTCAAAGTGGTGTGAGGAAGAGAGGTAGAAGGTGCCCTTTTATAAGGGAGGTGAGGGGTACCTTTGGAATTCTTAAAAAAATTAATTTATAATAAATCTAACCCCACTAAATAAACTCCAAAAATGACTCATATTCGAATATTATATGAGATAGGGTTGTAATCTCTTCATCCAATAAAATTTATACATGTTAAGAAATTATTTTACACATTATCAACTTGATTTATCCTTAATCAATTTAATTTTATTTGTGGTAATAACATTCTAAATTTTAAATTATAATAAATAATTATTTATTTGTTGTGAATTTTCCATAATTCGATAATTATTAACATTTTAGACCATATAAGTTTAAATTTACAATTTTTCTATATTTTTGTGATTTTTAAACAATTTTATAATATGTTAGTTTTATAAAATAACAATAGTGTCAATTTTGACACTATTCATTTAATTGAATTCAAATAAAATATATACAGAAGATATGTTCAAAATAAAATCTTTAATATATTAATAAAAGGTCATATGTATCTAGAAAAGTAGTGGAGAACATTAAATAGTTCATATAATATTTAGTTTATTATTTTTAAAACCATTTATTTGGGTTATCTCTTAATAAAATAATTACTACAACATTTTTTTATAATTATTTAATATACTTATTTGTTCCATAAAAATTAAAAATAAAATCCTATGATGAAGATAAATCTATTACCCTTTACAATAATACTTTTACTCGAATTTATCATCTTAAAATCACGATATTTAAATTGTTATATTTATTAAATTATGAAGGTGACAACTTTGGCATCATTTAAAATAAAATAATATAAGTGTCATAATAACTTTTATAAGACTCCAAACGGTTTTATATTAGGTCATTGGATGATTATGGTGTATATATACACTAAAAATTAGTTTTTGTTAGGTTTTTGGGTCTTATAATGGGTATTATTATTTCAATAATAACTATATTACTGATTTTTCACTTAATAAATAATTTCTCCATCATTAATTTATCACCATTAATGACAATTATATAATCTCTAAAAATTATAAATAAATTATCATGATGTAGATAATTTTATTATCTTTCCATAGACTATTAATGTTAGATATTTTATGATGTTTATCACTAAATTAAAATTATTATACTTGTAAGCTTTAAGAGAGTGACATGTTGTCACTTTCTTTGGTTTTAATAATAATTAAATTATTTTCATAGTCAAAAGTCCATAAAATGAATCTAAGCCGACCCTTAGGTGATATGGGTCTACTTTTAGTCATACAATAGAATTTTTTCAGGTGTTAGGGTAATTTTATAATCTTATATTTACCCTTAATTGCCCGATTTATCTTTAACTAAGGTAAATAAAATTTACCGTAGTTACTATTCATAATGCCCAAAAATAAAACATAGATTATTAACATAATTTAGATCCACTGATTCCAAATATGGAATATATTTTTCCAAATTCAATACACAAAAGTTGCAGAAATTAAATTAAAATTAATCTCGTTGTCGAAAAAAACAGGTTTTTCATTAAAACATTGCAAAAGACTGAATTGATTTAACCTACGAATTCAAGGTAAAATCAATGCTAATGAAAAAAATTATATTAAATGTTAAAAATATATTATATTTATACTTTAAAACCATTCAATATTATAATTTAACCATATAAATTATTACGATGGAAAAAGTTGTTTTTAATTAAAATATAGCGTGTTTTTACTATTCATTAAAATATGAAAGTTATCAGAAAAATATCAAAACATTATCCGATGTAAATTTTTATATCCTGATTCAAAATATGAATTTTATTTTGTCAAATTGAAAATATAAACATGTCAAAAACTATATTTAAAGTGGGTGTGCCATCAAAAGGTAGCAGAACTGCATTTTTTGAAAAATACATATTTTATCCGGAAAATTTATTTTGTTCTTACACCATGTTCTAGAAAATGTGTATGACGAATAATAATGTTATAAAATTCAAAGTTTAATTAATAATATTCATAATGGCTAGTTCATAATAATATTATAACAATATATCGTTTTTTAGTAAAACCCGGTATTGCGTACAACACACGCTATCGAGGAAGGTCACGATTGCGTGTAATGCAAGCCAAGTCGGGGTTGCGTGTTGTGAAAGACTACTTTATTATTTCGTATATCAAAATCCAATCATATTTCATTTATACATTTAATATATATATATACACTCAATGTTGCGTAGAATGACTATTATAAAACGAACTTGAAATTGTGTGTAACACAATCTAAGAATAGTATTGTGTATACTTCAAGCTAATACAGTGTGGAGTATAGAACAAGATAATCTTATTGTATCATAAAACACATGACATCAAATAAATTAAAAAGAATACTTATCGTAAAATATCGGGTTGTTACAAGCCAAGTGGTAAGCCACCTCGCCTACTCTGACGAGGACCTAAAATGGTCTGATGAATCTCAGAGATAACGTTCCACCTTGGCCAAATCTCCGTATACCTCATCGAGGTGAGACCCATAAGAAGACATGGTCTCCATCCTCAAACTCTAGAGGCCTCCTTCTCTTGTCAGCATACGACTTATGTCTGCTCTGTGTAGTCTTCATCCCCTCCTGGATGATCTGCACCTTCTCCGTGGTAGCTCGCACCATATATGGTCCTACTAGTGAAGACTCTTTAGGGTCTGTCTAGTACAAGGGTGATCTACAAGGTTGCCCATACAACGCCTCAAAAAGTAACATACCGATGGTGGAGTGATAGGTTTTGTTGTACAAAAACTCTACCAAATGAAAGTGATACTTCAAGCTGCGACTAAAGCCGAGGACACATACACGTAGCATGTCCTCGAGTGTCTTAATGGTCCGCTCAATCTGACCATCCATCTGAGGATAGAAGGTGGTGCTCAGACGTAGCTGCATTTAGAAAGCCTCCTGTAACCTCTTCCATATCCAGGAAGTAAGCCGTGTGTCATGATCAGAGACAATATAATAAGGTACTCCATGTAGCTGCACAATCTCTTACACATAAAGGCATTCCATGTTGTCTACTGAACCCTTCTCTTTGATCAGTAGGAAGTTGGCTGACATGGTGAGTCGGTCAACGATCACCCAAATCGATTCATGACCTCTTGATGTACATGGAAGACCCGTCACGATGTCCATGGATATCGCATCCCACTTCCACTTTGAGACTTCTAAAGGCTGAACCAAGCCTGATGGTACCTGATGCTCCTCTTTCACTTGATGACAAGTGAGGCATCAAGAGAAAAAAATCCCCTACTACCTTATTTATACCTGGCCACCAGTACTATCATTGAAGGTCCTGGGACATCTTTTCCACTCCTGGATGTACCGCTATAGGGGATGTGTGGAACTCCCGCAACACTTATTCTTATAGTGCTACTGGTACCATGGTACGTCCTCTGAAGAGGATGTCGTGCTCCCGAACGTAAGAAAAAAAATCCATTAGGGGCCTGCCCTGTGGATATCTAAGCACGCCGTATCTCATACTCATCGTCTCCACACCACGCCTCCCTAACTCGCTGAAGAAGCGGTGGAGTCACTACTGAAAAAACAACCTATACACATGGTTCAAAACCATGGGTATAGCCCCCAAAACTGTGGGTATATGCTATACCCATGGTTTTGGGAACCATGGGCTGGAATGGCATCGGTATAAGGGTATCAGCCTATAGACATGGTTTAGAGAACCGTGGGTATAAGGGAGTCACATGTGGCACACAGGTTATTACAGCATGGCACATAACAGACCCCACAGTTTTCTAACCGTGGAGTATTAAATTCAAAAAAGTCGCCTAGGGGGTTTCGAACCCAGGACTCACGCTAACCCTCATAAATGCGCCACCAACCGAGATGGGATATTTATCTATTATATGTACATATATCTGCTTATATATATTAATACTTGGTATTTAAATTCAAAAAAGGCACCTGTGGGGATTTGAACACGAAACACGCGCTATGCCTCGAACCATGCAACCAACCAAGCTGGGCTTTTTCTATGTTATATATACATATATATACTTATATATATTAATATTCAGTATTTAAATTCAAAAAAAGCGCTTGTTGGGTTTCGAACCAACACCTCGCACAGAGCCTGAAAACTGCGCTCCAACTACGGACCAACTGTGCTAAATAACATCTGGAAGTTTATATTTACATGTATATAAAAATATTAATGTAAACCATGAAATGTCTTCTGGCCAAATTTTTTCCGTGTCCCGCCTAATTTTCTTTCACCTCCATAATGCATGAAAGCTATACCCACGGTTTTGGAGAACTGTGGGTATAGGTCTTAAAAAAAACCGCAATACCTACAGTTTTCATGAACCGTCGATATAGGTCTTCGTAAAATACCCTATACCCACAGTTTTCTCCAAAACCGTTGGTATAGGTCTTAAAAAAAAACTATACCAATGGTTTTTGGCACAACCGTGGGTATAAGTGGCCTATACGTACAGTTTTGGAAAACCGTGGGTATAGGTTCACCGACTATCCCTATACCCACGGTTTTGGAAAACTGTGGGTATAGGGGTACCCTATACCGACAGTTTTTTGCAAAACCGTGGGTATAGACCTGTTTTACAGTAGTGAGTGATTGTAAGAGACTGTATGAAAGCTTCTCCATCTCTATCCATAAAGGATATATGTAATGCAGCCAGCTTCTTTGTCGCCTCGCCTAGCAGCTGTATACCAGATCTTTTTCTGAGTGTATCTGCTACAACATTCCTCTTCCTAGGAGTATAGACTATCAAAAAGTCTTAGTCTTGGAAGAACTCAAGTCATCAAAATTGTCTCAGGATCAAGTTATTCAGATAGAAGATATACTTGATACTATTGTGATCAGAGTACATGGTAAAACATTCTCCCATCAGATAATGCCACCACATCTTCAAGGAGAAGACCACTACTGCAAACTCCGGGTCATGGGTAGCATAGTTCTGATTGTGTTGTGTCAGCTGCCGATAAACATATTCAGAAAATTCTCTCTCCTACATCAGGACAAACCTGAGTTTGGTCCCTGATGCATCACAGTAGACTACGTACACTAGGCCCTCCTATGGAATCCTCAAGATGGGGGCACTAGTCAGCCTCTGCCTCATCTCCTGAAAGCTCTGCTGGCATCTCTCTGACCACACGAAGGGTCGCCCTTCCTTTTTTCAAGGATGATAGTGGTGCTAAAAAATTTGTAAGTATAGAACGAACCTTCGGTAGTACCCATCCAAAGCATATGTCCCTCCCCCTTTGGGGGGTATTCCTGAAAACATCTTTTATAATGATGTCTCCATGTTCTGTCACTCCTGTTGGAAACTGAAAACTGAAAACTCCTACTACCACAAGGGTAAGGCTGGATGACTCAAGAGTGATCGGCTTCACCCCCCTATGCATGAGTTTAACCTTTGCGTCCTAGGTTTCCTTTTTTTTTCTGACCAAGGAAAACCCCATCCCAAAGCTATAGATAAACCACATCCTTTTTTCCTAATACAGTCAATCTGTGTATGAACTTTGGTTTCCCAGTCCATACCCAAACTAATGTTGTAAGGCCTTGATACTTCCACCAAGAGGTTCGAACCAAAAATCTCGCCTCAAGGGTCAGATCACACCGTCGACGTAAGTGTTATTATCGAGTCTCCTCACAATGGTATCTCGTGACGTGATGGTCAAGTCAACGGTCTAACCAGAAAATCTAGGTCTGGGACAAGATTTATGGAAGGAAGGAGTGGTGGTTACCTATGTATATTGATACTATAGCTAGTAGTAGACATAGACCGTACCTCAAATCATTCTTAGAGCCCTTGGGTAACACTCCTTGACCACATTCAGCTACTATCTTCCCCTTACCACCAGCTCCTTGAGCCTGGCGGGGACTATAGAGGCAGGTGGTTGTAACATGTCGAAATGTACACCACATCATGATGCTCTTCTAGCTCTTCTTTATTGTCTGCTACCCTACAGATTCATCTGTCCCTGTCACATCCTATTCTCGAAACTTTTTTCACGCCCAAGTCTCTGATACTGGCACTGTTTTCCATCTTTTACACTACTAACATTCAATTGCTGTATCCACTCAGCCAATGAACATTCAACCACAAAGGTTCTCTCTAGAATCCTAACATAAGAAGGAATGTGTGTGGAATTGTGATGGCTCGTATGTACTTTAAACACACCTTTCTCAGATGTTTGAGCCCTGAAGCTCTGATCATACTATATTCATCGAGTACCAGGAAGGATCGGTATACCTCAATGAATACTCAGCTACCGACACCTCATCCTGCTGAAGCTGTAGAAGTTCTAGGGAACTCTCAGCCTCCTCCTGAAGCCAGTCCTCAGTCGCCTGTGAGTCGGGCTCTCCTCGGAACCTGAGGGGTATCTGATGCTAATACACGTGTAAGACACCAAGACTATATGTGTCATCTACCGGTACCTCCAGTTGTAACTGCTGACCAACAGACAGTGATATAGCTGAAACACTACATGAAGATACAATTTTAGGCAATGATCAACCTATCGAAGCCTGATCACTATGTGGACCAACCTCATGGTCACTCACTAAAAAAACTAGTATCTAAGATCACCATATGATCTACTAGTGTCTCAACTAGAATGAAAACTATAATAATCGCCTACATCCAGTACTCTGCTAACTGGGAATCTATCTCACCTCAAAACCTCAGAGGCCTCTGCCGCTGGAAATCATGCAACACGCTAAGTTGGCACGGATCGTCCGCCAGTGCGGCTGGTGGCATCTTCTGTCCAACGGGTTGTGGTGCTGCTAGTACACCACCCAAAGGTGCCAACATAGTAAGAGGGCCCTACACCGAAGCCTCATCTCTTGGTGGACGTTCATCGTGTACTCTCCCAGAAAACCTAGCTGTCTTTCTACGTGGTGGTATCCTGATAAGGAACAGGTGCGCCATGATCAATAAGTTATACCTGCTGAGCCGAATCAAATAAATCACAAAGAAATCTCTTGAAACACACACACAATCCGTGTTTTCTCACACTAAGTCAGAAATCAGAAGTTAGAGTCCTGGTGTATGGATACGTCGGCCGCCACACTAACACTGGACTCCCTGAACTGAAAACCACACTCAGTACCCTTAATACTATTTATTCACAGAAAAGATTAGAGTCCTAAGTTTTACGGTAGAACTGACTCCTCCGATACCAATTTTTCATGAACCGTCCCCCGGGGCCCGTGCCGTGACTACCCCAAGCTCGCCTTCTATAGGCTAGGGGCTGTCGAATAGCACCAATGGAATAAATCCATAAAACTACGAAGGGATTGCCTTTATAAACTATAAACACACCCTATAGAGTAATATTGAAGAAAAACACTAAGTAAAACTGTATACAAAAGAAGTGCTGAAAGTAATGGGGCTGGAAATACAAGCCCGACTGTAAAGTAAAAGGAAACTGAAAGTACAAAATAGCTGAAAGGTGAATAGAACCTCCTGGATCGTCCACCACGGATCCTACATGAAGGGTAGGTACAGATAGCATCCTCATCACTCCTCGTCCGTCAATCTCCTCTGGGCACCGACTATTCATGAGGTCCACCTCTGGGTACCATCCAGTCCTCGTACACTCAGCCTCAGTAAGCGCTGTCCGTCGTCTACATCTAACACAATGAGGTGCGGTCATAGCCCATGCAGGGGTGAGTATAATGATACTAAGTAGGGACCCCAAGACCACCTATGTCTCTGAAAATCCACCAAGGATAAACCAAATAATATCAAATCAATGGATTACCATTACTTAGGTATATGACCATACACATACCTAAGTTATCATGTAACCCATCTCAATCATGAAGAAAAAACAGAAGTCACTGACTCAGCTCACAAAGGTATACAACTTTTGTAGAGAGATAGAGATGATCAGATGTTTCCACTGAATCATCTAAGCCGTCATACCCACACAGGATCTAGGTCTAGCGGTTAGAACTACCAGACCCACACAAGATCTAGGACAAATAGTTGGAGCTGTCAGACCAACACATGATCCAGGACCATATATTATATCAAAAAACACATGATCTAGGAATAGAAGTTGGAGCTGTTGGACTAACACATGATCCAGGAACAACAATTTTGTCGGACCAACACATGATCTAGGAATAGAGATCAGAACTGTCGAACCAACACATGATCCCGGAACAGTCGTAAGAGCTGTCAGACCAACATAAGATCCTGGACCAGCTATTCTGTCAGACCAACACATGATCCTGGAATAGAAGTCAGAACTGTCGGACCAACACATGATCCAGGAATTGTTGTCAGAGTACAACCAACCATAAGGTTTCCACAAAGCACTCTTTATTTAGGGAGGGTCCACTACTCAAGCCAAGTGTCGATAAATCAACTGCCAAGAAGTCCCACGTAGATGTATATCAAAGGTCCGCCTCATTATAGGGGTCTCAATGCAACATATGGCGCGTCGATCAGACACTCATTCTGTGAGTTATTATCCTTTTAGTCTTGGGGCCCCGGTTAAATTTGTGTACGATCCAACCTGACCGTATCTGAAATATACCCTAAAATCTAGTGGAGTAATCTTTAAGGGACCTTAGGGTTCCAAGAATACTAGCTCAACTGATGGTTCATCAAACGAACGTCTGGTGAAAAAGATATGGCCAAAAGAAAGTAATGGTCAGTAGTGGGCCCGAGTCCGGTCCGACCCGGTCAGACCGACTTGGCCCAACACAGTCTGGTCTGACCTAGTCTGGGTCAACTTGGACATACCCGTTGGGTGTAACCTGGCATGTTTGGTGGGTCAACCTATTAGTTTCAACCCGGTCCGCTGAGCCGGGCCTAGCGGACCGCCAGGGTGGTTCGGCCTGGAGGCCGCTGCGTAGGCAGTTCGGCCTAGAGGCCGCTGCGTAGGCAGTTCGGCCTAAAGGCCGGGGCATGTTCAGCCAATGCCGTGAGGGGCACGACTCAACAACATGGCTTGAGAGGCTTGGAAAGTTCGGCTAGCGATGCCACGAGGGATTCCACGGGTCGGATTGGGTGGCCGGAGGCTCGGATACCGGTGGGCAGGCCGGCGGGGTGCGGGCAAGCGCAGGCAGGCGGCGCAGGGCGCGACGGCATGCAGGCAGGTTGCGAGGCATGCAGGCAACATGCGATAGGTGAGGGAAGGCTCATGTAGCACACATGGATGCCTTATGGGCCCCATGCATCGTGTTGGGAGGCCTTCTTGGGCGCGTGGGGCACTGTGGGGGCGGTGTGGTTCAAGGAGGCCACGGGTAGTGCTGTCGTGTCGTTGCCGCCTCCATCACCTCGTTGTCGCATTTCCATGCCGAAGAACACCAAGAAAAAAATCGACGGAGAGTGTTAGGCCATGTTAGGATGGCACACACCCTCCACGTTTAGGGAGGTATCCAATGTTTCATCAAGAAAAATGGATGATCAACAACATGTCTGCAACAATCCCTTTTTATCCGATGAAGAAGATAAGAAAAATGGTATAACATCATCAAGCAATAAACCCCCTACCATTTTATTATTGGTCGTTGATGGTGAAGTCAAAGAAAGAATATGTCTCACGATAGTTGTGGATGTCACTCCATGTCAGTAGAATTCGAGGATGGACGTCGAAGAAGAAATCATCACTGACGTTCTTCGCGTTCATCGTTGGGAAGAGCGTTCTTCGTTGGATGAATTTTAATCCTCCCAAGCTTTCCTCTTCTCAAGATCCACCAAAATGACAAGTGAAATAATATTAGACTGGGTTGTCTAATATTACGTTGGCACAAAAATTCAATTTGGATAATTAAATTAAGTGGCTTCACCTAATTAATGCATGAGAGTTGTCATGGATTAATTAGGGGAGGTCAAGTGGTTTCTCCCCATTTAATGGGGGGTTGAGGAATTTAAGTGGCTCTCCCTCATTAATGAGGAAGTGTTGAGAGGTTTTATCATTGTCTATTAATAGGGGTCGGGTGGTCCCAACCCCTATTATGTAAAAGGGAGGTTATGTGGTCTCAGGTGGTCCGAACATCGTAACCTCTCACGGGAGGTTATGCTCTTGTGGGCCCCACCACCATAATCTCCCAATGAAGATTACGGTGGGGTGGTCCTACCTCCAACTCCCATTAGGAGGTTTTAACCACCCAACCTCCACATGGAGGTTAAAAATAAAATAAAGTGAGCTTACTTATTTTATTACATCACACAAAAACCCAAAAACTAACTTTTATCCTCGGCTCACTACCATCGAAGTGAAAGTCTTCTTAAGCAAAAACCGATGCTGTGAGTTCAACGGTGCCCTCAGATTTCAATTCCGAGCACCGGTTAAAATGTTATAAAAACCCACTCCTACATTTAATGAACGTACCCAAACAAAATTTCAGAAATTGATTTCGGGCACACTGGGGCTCAAAATCAAGCGTCGTAAACTTTCAAGAACTCGTAAAAAATCCTATGTATTAAAAAAAATCCATGGGATTTCTGGGTCTTTACATTTGTATTAGAGGAAGTTTAGTAGAAACTCTTGGAACTATAGTTGGGAATAAAACTCTATGATAGTCTTTGAGGATAAGTATATAAGAACATCATAATTTTTTGGTAAAGAGTAAAGAATAGATTATGTCTATATTCCTTTCAAATACAACATCTTCTTTATACAAAAAAATTACATGGTTCTTGAACATATTTACCTTGGAGTAATAACTCTAAAAATGGTGTATTATAATTGACTCGATCATCACCTGGTGTATGAAATTGGGACTTACTACTCACCGGCTTTTTTTACTCATGGGGGATGTTCTTTAAACAATTAAAATTTCATTTTCCACAGATTATTATGGATTTGAATATATGATGACCATGAATTATCTAGTTTAAACCTATGTTATAATATATTTTAAATATATTTTCTCAATTGAATGTGAAAATGTTATATGATTGGAAATGAAGGGAATAAAGTAATGATTTTATGAGGAAACATGAAGAGTATGATTATAGGAAATTATAAACTATTGTCATCATTTTGATCTATTTATAGTATTTTCATAAATTATTGGAACATGGAAATTATCCAAGTCAATTCCTCAATCAAAAGGATAACACCTAGACCAAGGAATGACCTAATATGAAATATAATAGTTTATATATTTGTGGGGATTCCATAATTATTTTATATAAGTAATATTACAAATGGTATTTTGTTTATAATAATAATGAATCATCAAAAGATTTTGATAATGTTTATAATAATTTATATATTCCTTAACATAAGTATTATGGATACCATCTTGGGTATTTTAGTTTATGATTAATCATAAGTTCAAATTTTTAAAAACCCCTTTTTTAGTTTTTATTTGATAAGAGACTATGAAGAATAATGTAATTTTGGGGGAAATTTACTATAAAAAATGTTTTAGTAATTTTTTTTTGTGGAATTATTCCTCTTATTTTAAACATATAAGTATATAGATATTGATTACTTTCAAGGTTCATATGATCCATAATGACATTGTAATAACATTCAAATAAAATTCGTAAACTTTTTGAAAAATGGGTTTTATTGAAAACCTTAGTAAAAATTTTCCTCAATGATTAATTTTATTTCATAGATATCTATCATATTATTTGGAAAAATTATAGGAATTATATTATTATAATTTAGAAAAGTAATAACTTCCATGCTGGGTAACAACTCATCGCGTATAGCAAGGTCATTGGGCTTGAACCCACAACCGATGGATGATACAGGTTTAGTTCCAAATAGTATCCCACTAAATGTCTTTGTTAATATACCCTTTTCACTACACAATCAATTTTAAATATAAATGTTAATGAAGAACTAGTTTTTTTGATTATTTTGTTTCATAGATTAATGTATTATATTAGGTAACTTATACTAACCATTTTGGATTTGGAAAATAGTAATAGGCAAACAAAAAGTAATTAACCCACTATTATGGATACTATGATCTTTTTAATGAAACTTTTAGTGTTTTAGGAATAACAAAACTCATTTTTATATATTATATTTTGGGAATTCATTTCTCAGAGTAAGAGAATAAGTTTTAAATAGATCGAAGAAAAAATAAATTATGATATTATGATTATGGAATATATATGTTTCAAGTTACTATATTTCCTTATATGAATATAGAGTAAAATAAATATTCAACTATGGGAAAATGATATCAATAGAATTTTTTTTCATATTATAATTTTTTTTTATAATATTAGTGGCCTTTTTCAGGCCGTTTTATGGGTTTTTTGTCATTTTCCATCTCTAGATCACCAACTTTCATCTGATCAATGACCTCTATCACACTTAATTAATCCTTGGGTATTGGTAGTTCCTTCCATGTCCTTAATTTAATTACTCACCAATGATACAATACATATAAACCTAGTCATGTCTTATTTCATATAACCTTAGTACTTACCATTATCTATTATTAACAGGATTTTCAATTAACTATTTATGATGTGGGTGTTCACCAAAATAATTTAAAAATAAAAAAACCTTGATTACGAAGATCATGTTCAGATTTTGAGGATGAAATTTATTTAAGGTGGGGATAATGTAACTTCTATTAATTTTAAAATAATAATATTTATTCTATTTATTTCATAACACACAACCCTGAGCTCAAAAAATATAGAAAATATACTCATTCAAAATAGAATCACATCGATAGCTTGTATAACTTGTAACCTAGAGTCTAAATGAACTGTAATATAGTATACCATTATAACCAAGATATTAAATTAATATAAATTAATATTAGAAAATAAATTAAGAAAATTATGTTTATATAATTTTTAGAAGTAAAATAATAATCATTTAAAAAAATGAAATATTCTCTGAAAAAACCTTATTTTTTCTAACTAACGGATTAGTCACACTTTACGCACAAATAATAAAAATAAATTTTATCACTTTTAGAAAAAATATTTGAGAAAGTTAACATAGTTATCTAAATCATAAAAAAATTATCTTAGGGTCACTTTTTAATATTTTTTTGGAATTATTCATTTTACAATGAATCGTAAAAATTACTAAATTTTAATTGTGAACTCCTTTTTTGTTTAAATTATTTATAAAATTAATTTATTTTATTAATTATTTAAAATAAAAATAATTGCAATTATATATTAATTATTCAAATTTATATTATTTTAATAAATTTAATATTTAATTTTTATATAAAAACTTTGTAAACTGTTAAACATTTTCTGCTTTAACAGCAGCTTTCTTGTCACATTTGTGGGATTAACATTGAATTATAATATTCCAAATATTTTAATTTAATTTTTGAAAATTTGAATCTATATATTGAATTCATAATATTTTATAATTAATAATAAGTTCAAATTAATTTTTTAACAAAATAAATTGGGGAAATATTAAAAATTAACTACCACTGTTAAGGTAAAAATGGATTTATTGGGGGTTAAACTATTAAAATAATGGTTACAATGACATAAAAACCTATATAACACCAATTTTATGGAAATATATTTCACTTACCCCTTATATGTACTATAATGGACCATTTTTTATTCTTTTATCATGATAAAAATGTGCGTATGGTGAAATATTTTTAGAAAATTATATGTATTTCACTCACTTTAATTAGAAAAGGTCACCCACACTACTATCCACTTCAAACCATAGAAAACTTTTTGTTATTTAATAAACACACCAAATAACATTATAATATCCATAAAATCATCATATAAGACTTATTTTGGTTATAAATACAACCCAATAATCTTTTAGGGGAATCCTAAGGAGGATATCAGAAGAATGGGTAACATTATTCATTGATCATTTTTGTTTTTTTATTCCCCAACCTACATAAATTATTATTAATAAATTATGATATAAAAACCTTTTTATTTACTATATAATGAGATGGTATTGTAATCAGTTCCATTCCTACCACTATCTCCACATCTATCAAATGGGTTTCAAAATCATCGTTCTTGTATATGGAAGACTACTACCTCACGAATCGATGCCATTCAATTTCAATTACCACATATCAATATTGGGAAATATGATAATTATAATGTATAAATATAAAATTCATAACATAATAATACATTTGGAATCAATATATAATATATAAATTTTTTATTTTTCATTCTGTAAGAGATACAATAACGTCACTCGTCTGAACGACAGACTACCCCCTCAAGAAGCGATGTGATTAATCTTGTACTAACACATCAATTGGAAATTACTAAGGATATATTTAATGATTTTATGTGATAAAATTACCTATTTATGATATATAATACATATTCCTAATTATTAAATTTTAATATAGATAATTTTATTTCTTATACTAAAATATGATAACAACGTTCGTAAATGTGCGGACTACCACCTTCATAATGTGATGCGACTCCCTTTTCACCAGTACCCATATAAATGACATGTATACGTGTATGTATTGAAATAATATTATATTATGATCATTATATAAAAGTAAAATACTACTTAACTCTTTTCAATAATGATCGTTGAAAAATTGTATCATTACTGATGCATAAGTACGACCAACCTCTTCTAGGATCGTAACGTACATAATTTCTCAAAGCTATATTTCATGACTAGTTTTAAAAGTAAAAATGATGAAATAATATTAAAATTATTTCATAATTATTATTATGGAGATTTTTTAACAATAGAATATGTTTGAGAACCATATTTTCCATGATGAAACACTCAGGAGAAATGAAAGAATTTAACACCAACAAAAATAAAAAAAAATGAATGGTTATTAAAATATACATGATAATATATTATAAAAGGAACATATATGAAATTGTAGATATTTATATGGGTTTTTAATAAGTTAATAAATTTTTTAAAATCACAATACAAATCATTAATTCATTTTCAATCAAAATGAATTGTGAGGTAATGGATTTCATCTCAATTTCAAATCATAATGAAATATTATAATGTTATGCACAATTTTTTTTCAAATGTTTTATATACCACCAATTTTACATTTTTTATCATTATTCATTAATAATTAATGGTATTTTATGTTTAAATTTTAATTATTTCATCCAAGGTTATTTTACATGAAAATTACCAAGTGGTATTGAATTTCATGACTTAATATATTTTAATTGGGTTATATTACATATTCATTATTGTCGATATTATATATTTATGTGTAAAATTAAATTTTATTAAATTTTATTATTTAAAATTAATTTTTTTGTATTTATATTTCATACACATAAAAAATTAATTTATTGTCTCTCACTTCCTTAGTATGATCATTTTAAGGATTTATATCACAATTTTATCATAATTGCGAATCTTTATTACAAAATTGAAGTTGAAAAAAATTATTTACTAAGTGTATAGTTAAACACATTTAATTTTATTCTATTATGGTTTTAATGTTATTTTTATGAAATAGTACAATTTTCCAACTATTTCATCCTTGGAATAATTTAGAAATATTTTTAATAAAATATGACTTCAATTCTCTCTATGGTCAAAAATACATTTTCATCCAAAATAGTTTTTCCTAAATATGTATTCAAAATGCGAATTAAAATTTTCAAAAATAATTTTTGAAGATAATTTTACCAATTTTAACTTTTAAAAAAAATATTTCTAATGGAATCATTTGGTTTTATTACGAACAAGTTACTTTTCTAATATTTTAATAGTGAAAAAATGTTATTTTTTACTTGTATATAATTTACAGAATACCCACTATCAGTATCATAATTTCATTAAAGTATACATTTCTTGTGTATAAGGTTATTTTTAAATAAATTTATTTTCTTAATGTTTTCGTAATTATTAGTTTTTAAATGTTATTTTAAAAGGAAAGGATTTTCAAAAGGATTTATGTTTTAAAATAGGATTTATATAAAGAAAATTTACCTAGATAATTCTATAATGGTGTTTTTTGGGATTTATATTCTTAAAAGGAAATAACCATTCATTTTACAAATAAAAAATTTGTATTTGTTAGTTGATACCATATTTATTTTCTATATAGATGTTTTATAAATATTTTGACTATGAATAGTATTGACCATCACATACTTCATTTATTTTTATAGTAAATAACATTCCATTAGAATGATCACTTTATTGTGATCATTAGAAAATAAAATTCCCCTAAATATCCCTATTATTTATAGTGTATATGTATATTGTTTAAACCATATATCACTTCTACATATGGTGTTCTACACTGAAAGTCATCTTTTTACCTGGGTAAATATTGATAAATCCATATTATTACTCAATAATGATATTGGATGATAAGGAGAATTGTGTAGGAATAAAATATATTAGTATATCTATGAGGATCAATTTTTACATTTAAGACCCAGGTGAATCCTATTTATATATAGCCCCTCAATTCATCTGTTGTCTATTAAGGCTAAACAATAAGATGGAATGAAATTAATTAGAAAAATACAATTTGAGTTTGTATTAAATAGTATTATAATATCTTATGAAATTTATTGATGGTAGTAGTATATAGATCCTAAGACAAGATGTCCGATAATTAATGTTTTTTATTTAATTTATATTTCAGTCATTATTATACATGATATTTTTCTGATTATATTATCTCTTGAGGCATTTTATTTCGAATTTATTTATTAAATGTAATTTTATTTCAATTATTTACTATTCCACTAATTATATCATATCATGTGATAATAGCCAGTTAATATATTAAATGGATTTTTTTTAGTTATTTACCTTTCCATTGATTATGTTAGTCAATTATTTAAATTTTATGTGTGTTTAGATGTTTACATTCCCATATTTTTCATTAATTGTTGATTTAATTTCATTTATTCATTATAACTTCAACAATACATAACCCTAATTGATCATTTGAGATCACCATTCATTTTTACATTTCCAAAGAATCCAAGAAGTGTACTATGAATGACATGCCTAGAAAATCTATTTTGAAAAATCATATTCTCGAAAAATTAATTATAATGTAATTTTTATTCAAAAGTAAAATGGGAATCATGAATTTATCTTGTTTACCAAGACTAATACACTATTCATTGCTTTGGGATTCCATTAAATATATCTTATACCATTACATTAAATATAGAACCAACTCTAGGATATTGAGGTTAGGGTCTCTAAAAAATACATCAAAACTAAAATACAAATCTATTCCTATATCTATAGCTACTGATGATTAAAATTATTTTCAAAAGACATGGTTATATGTTGAAAGATTAATGATTTTACGCTCTAATTTTATATCTAGAATATAGAAAATTGGTATCAATATAATCTAATTAAAACCTTATATGACATAAAACAATTTTTTTTACATCTATTGGATTTTAATATTTCCAATATATTTTATAGTATCAAAAAGTGTATACTTTTAAGTAAATATTAAGTAGGAGGTTATTGGATGAATTGATTCACTCTAATAAAGAGGGAATGATTTAAAATATCTATTGATTACATTTATAGGGGAATATATTTTTTGAATTATATAAGAGTTTGGTAGTTTGTTGTTTCTAAAGATCATCTTACTATTTTTTGTTGATATAAAAGTGTTTTGGTACCAAATTTATAGTTTCATTCATTTTAGGAGAAAGTATTGAGAACTAAGAGGTAAAATAATTAGTATATAGATAATGGTTTATCATGAAACATAAATGAAAATATTTTTAAATTTAAGAAGATAATTTTAATGAATGTTTGAAATTTTATTTTCAAAGACAATATAATGGTCATGTCAGGGATATCAGTGATATATCCCTTCATGTTGAGTCCATAATTTCAAATTTTTATTATTATTTTGGATGTAATCATAATATCATTCATATTAGATAATTATTTTATATTAGATTCTATATGAAATTTTGGAATTATAAATATACCATCATTTGTTTAAAAGTAGTTCATATCTCATATATAAATAAATAAGATAAGGCTTTTACTATACATCTACAATACAACACCTTCCTAAACATATCATTACAAAGTTCAATATAGGATAATTCATAAATGAAAAATATAATATTAGAATAATAAAATGATACATTATTTAAAAACAATACCATAAATTATTTATAAAATACATTCTAAAAAACATCATTATATTTTCTCATGTTTGGAGGCCTTTAAAAAATGGTAAGAATCATAATACTATATTGAATCCTATTAGTGATATATCTTCTTCTAATCCTATATAGGTAATTTATATTCCTATTTTTGACCGATAGAAACCATTATTTTTACAGGATTTTTTTTCGTATGTTTTAGTTGATAAATAAACAATATTTACTATGTTTAAATTATTAATAAAAATTGGTAGCAATAATGTTATATATATTTATTTCTACTCCAATTATAAATGAGAAAAAAACCATCCCATTATCTTTATATGGAGTGATCATAGAGAAGATTATTAGAATCCATCTATTATAACATTTTACAGTGAGAAAATAAATATTAAATTATATTTCCATATTTGGAACTCAACAATAAAATTATAGAAAAAATATAAAAAACTCTAATTCTATGTTTTGTGAATATCATGTTGCTAAGATTTCCATAGATGAATCCTTTAATACTTGTTTTTATACTCTAAATAATATGTTAAAATTTTATGTTTTTAAGAAGACACCATGTTAAATATAAAATAAGACGAAACTAAAAGTTAGTTGGTTTTGATGTTTTGAGTGTAATATATTCATTTTTAAATCTAACAACAATTCTTATTAATTTGATATGAAATCAATAAATTCTATTTTTATTTTTTTCTATCCCATGTACAGATTATCCTTTTATAAATAGAGAATAACATGCTATTTTTTTAGTTCTTGTAAATATTAATGAATCTATTCCATTAGA
Source organism: Viscum album (assembly GCA_963277665.1). Classification (NCBI taxonomy): domain Eukaryota; kingdom Viridiplantae; phylum Streptophyta; class Magnoliopsida; order Santalales; family Viscaceae; genus Viscum; species Viscum album. Next base: position 984,515,927 of record OY728126.1, read on the forward strand.
AATAAGAAAATGATTATAATATAAAAATGGATGATATTATGTTTTTGAGAGTCCCTCAGAATTAGATCAACTAGTTTGAAAACATACACATATTACTATTAATCATGAAAAATAATTTCAAAATATACTAATAAGGTTGAGGCAAGACAACCTACCCAATTTCAAAGAAACTAAACATTATTAAGAAATAAAACCCATGGATAATGACATTAATGATGTCGGTAAATTGGTAAAAATAAAAATCTCATTAATAATTAATTTGAAAATTTTAAATTATATTCCCAATTTGAACATAAATTGATTGATGATTCCTTTAGCGATGAATGTTTAATAAATAATATACAATAATAAATCCTCTAATTATATTAAAACATGGGATTTACCTTAGATTTACATCATGAAAATATTTCTATTTTTAGTGTTATGTAGTTATTTTAAAATAATTTTGATGACTACCCAACTCCAATTTTTAAAAATGATATACTTGTTAGAAAATTTTATGATCAGAAGAAGATAATAAACTATGATAAAAAATTTACAATGGTGAAATGAATAAAATTAAATTGATTTATTTTATCTTTTCTTCTCATCTAAATATTTATTCATTATAAAAGTGTAATAAGAGTTTATTTAATAATAAAATGTGTTCCATAGGTTATTTATGTTGAAAAAAATATTATTTTTGAAATTTATATTATTCTATAGCATGTTTATAAGCTTACTATGGAACTTTACTAATTGAAACATGATTTTAGAGAAAGTTATGATATATTTTACAAATTATTACAAAAAAATGATTTTTTATATGAATTTAAAATCCTAATATGTTTATCTATAATTAATTTATATATATTGGGGTTATGAAAAATCATAGATTAATTAATTATTATATCCACATGAAAATGAATTAGAAATAGTTTTTTAAAAATTAGGAAATGTAAATTTTAAATATGTATGCTGGGGAAAATTAATTACATCCTTTGTTTCTAGATTTTATAAAAACATAGATGATTTACTTTACCTAGAAAATAATAAGATCATAGGTTCACTTAATTTATTTTTCATGATGATGATTTGAGTCTTATTTTTTCCAATGGGTTGCTCATTTAAACATGAACTTGATTAATATTCGTTAGGGTAAGATGAGAAATTTTAAAGAGTGGTGGTCATAAGATCGCACTACTTATCTTCCATTAAACATGAATTCTTGAATTATATTTTTTAATGTGTGTGATTTTTAGATAATTTTAAGGAATACTATATTAATAAACAAAAATTCATGTTACTTTATATATATGGATCATATAAACATGTTAATTTTATGATTATAGATCATAATTTATATATAAATTTTGCAGGATGAAAAGTATAAATGTTGTATAATATATATGATTTTTAGTTCTGTAAGTAATCAATTTTTTAATAGAATGATTAGTTTATTTTTCTATCAAGAGGAAAGATTTGATAACACCTTCCATTATTGAAGCTATATATATAGTAGTTTGTAGTTGTTGTGAATTTATTTATGGATAAATGAACATTCATATTTATTTGAATGTTTTTATTAAAAAATATCTTATTTCTACAACAATAGATACATTTATAATCAACGAATTTGGTTCATCACAGACATTAAAAAAGATATAAATCAATAATTTCTTCAAGATAATGTATAAAAATAATATTAAAATCATGATTTTATCCATATTGGAATAATCTTTTTGATATATTTACCAAACCATTAAAATAAATTACCAATCCAGGATAGAATACCATTTCTTCAAAACCTCCTTACCATAAGTCTAGAAATACATTACTCATAAAAACATGGTAGTGACTAGAACCACTAAATCAAATTATAACCCATGGGAATGGTTTCAACTTTAGTTAATAAAAAATAAATTTGGAACAACTATGATAATTTTAATTTGTGCATCAAATAACAAGACATAAATGTATATAAAATTAAAAAAAGAATCAATTAAACAAACCAAACTAGAAAAAAATATTAAATAACACATAAAAATATTATCAATATATACAAATAAAAACACATCCAATATAAAAAAGATTTACCTTAGTTGCTAAAGAGTTAAGAAATTAAGAAAATACCATATTTCAATTATGCGTCTATATATATTGGATTATATAATTATATTCTAGATATTAATCAATAACCCTATACACAGATCAAATATTTCCATGTGGCGCTTAGACAGTAAATATATCCATAAATCTGATCAAGAGACCATTATAATAAAAACCAACATAGGATAATCAATATGGAACCTGAAATAAAACATTAGAGAAACACACAAATTAACACACACTAGTGTATATGTTTCATGTGATCTAAAAGAGAATTGTTGGATTTTACTAAAGATTGAATAAAATTGTTTTTACCATAAATATATTCAATAGTAGTTTGAACAATAATTCGTATATAATGTTTTCAAAATGAAAAGTATAAATAAAATGATAATGTAATATATATTCTATTTACATATTAACATATAATTACTATTTAAAGGTATTAATAAACTTACCATTTAATGATGATTTTGTTAGGTTTCCATTTATTTTGAATTGATTTAAATTTTGATTTTTTGGAAATATCTATCCTAGTGATTGGTTGGCGTATATTTTTCCAAAAATGTGTGCCCGATCAAGAGAAACCACATAAACCCATGAAGAGGTGTTTTTCATGGTTGGTACATAGTTTTTCAGACCATGTAGCCTCTTTGGAGAAACTTTCTTGACCATTTAAAATAGTCACAATACTGAGCCTCACAATTTGGTCTAACATTGTGGGTCTTCCTAGAAAACCATATGTATGTGTTTTTAATTGATCATTATTTTGATTAAAACTTCCCAAACCTACCTATTATGTCCCTAACTGACAAAAACGAACCAAAATTAGTTTATAACTTCATTGGAGATCCTATGAAGTGTTTTGGGCCCCCTATACCCCCTCAAAAGTAGATCGAATCTTGGTGAATGGTAGTCGATCCAAAATCAGTTAGTTTTCTCATCTCTTTCCTATTACCCCATTTTATCTCTTATCCTCGATCGATTTCTATGGATTTCTGTGTTAGATTGTGGATATAATACCATATTTTTTGGATAATAAACATAGAATTGATCCTTGTTTTATAGTTTTTATGACCATTATTATTCTTTAAAAAATATCAGTTAGGGTTTGGAATTGTGAGATCTGTTGATCCCAAGGTAGGTGGTTACTTCATGATTCCCAATTTATCTTAACCCTAAATTTATTTATTTAATTTCAACAGTTTTAATTTAAATGATATTTCATGATTTTAATTAACTAGATTTCAATTTTTCTATTTGAGAAAACCCAAATCCATTGAATTTTGAGTTTTAAAAATGGGGTTTTAGTATGAAATTAGAAAACCCCAAATTCCATTAAATTGGGCTTTGTTTATAAAAATTTGAATCTATTAAATGTTATTTTTGGATTTGGTGGAAAATTTTGAAAAACCCCAATGCCATTGAATTGGGGGTTTATTTGAAATTGGTAGAACATTATGAAAAATTAAAAATTTCAATTTAATTTTTGAATGTTGATTGTGAAATTTAATTCTGAATTGATTTCAATTTCTCAATGAGTAATATATTAAATGATTCTAATAAGTAAATTTGAGGATTATCTTGAACAAAATGATTTTGATTAAAACCCCTTTATGAGTTTTAAATAAAATTTTCATATTTAAAGTGGATAATGGGATTGAATTTATTTTACAGTTTCTTGAAATAAATTCCCCATAATTTTTTTTACTAGAGAGTATGCATGTATTTTATATTTAGTGGGTTATTTGAATAAATCATTACAATTATTAATGTTCCAAAACATAGATACAACATGTCACATAACTTAGGTGATGATGATGAGGTTTCTTTGAATAAAGGTTGATGGTATGTATGTACATAGTCCTATGTCACTATGAGTCTAGAGTCATTCTAGTTTGGAACTATCAGACCTTATAAATAATATGACCTTTTTGGTCTCTTTATTTTTAATTCAGATGAATATATTTCATTATTGTAATATATTTTAAAAGGATTATAATTTATATAAACTGTTTTATATAAAAGTGTTTATATTTTCTATCTGTTAAAAGGTCAATTATTTTATAATTTTTCCAACAATTGAAAAGTAAAACCATTGTTAAAAGTATTTCCATAATTTTAAATATGAAGAATGAATTGTTTAAATTGAGATTATGAAATTCCAAACATTTTTTTTAAATTTAAGCCCCCTATTTTTATAATTTGATATTGGAAACATGCTAGTAAATCCCTAGTGAGACCCCATTATGATTTTTAGCTCATACCCTGCCTATACCATCATGATTTTCTAGATTATCACCATCATTGTTAAATAATAGGTAAAACACTAATTGGTGGTGGTTCTAGTGGATGATATGTGGACTTTGTCAGTTGCGTCCCTTGAGACTTGGGTAATGTTTCCTATTTTTTTTACTTTTATATAGTACTTTTGGTTAAAATAATTGTTTGAATTATGGTACATATATACCAGTGGAATTTCCTTTGAATGAAAAATAAATTTTTTCTTTAAATTATGATTTTTTTAGAGAAAATAGTTCCCACTATCATTATTTTTTGATTCTTGGTGTTAGTAAATGACCCTTGGGAATCAGGAATTCCCTTTGGGCTATGTCAGTAATAGTTCGGTTTTTGGGTTACCTGGTTACCCGGGATGCTTCTTCACAAAGTGGTATCAAAGCTCTAGGTAGAGACTTTCCCTGAAAGTTAGAATATGTTAGTATAATATTGTTAGGTCTTAAGAGGTGGAAGTGATTGAGTGTCTGGATAGATTTTTCCTAAATGAATAGTAATTCATCAGGTGTGGTTAGGTAAAGCCATCTTTAATATTTTTTATATTCTTTTAACTACATTTGTTTTAGATAGATTGACATCTAAATCATGTTTGTATATCTCTTGATATTAATTTGATTTGTCACACTATTGGATTGTTAATATGATGTTTTACTTGTTTTTTGACGATTTTTATAACACATTTCCTCCAAGAAAATGTGGAAATAAGATCTAGGGTGAATCAACTAATGAACCTTAGTGTTTTAATCCTCTCATAAAACCTTGTTATTTTTAGGTGATTGTGTTCACAATCCATGATATTGAATATACACCACATCCATACCCCATTAATTCTCCATACATGGATCCTCAATAGAGAAATTATCAATATTGTTCATTATGTCTTCCTTTAACAATGTATTACAACATTAAATGGTTCAAATGATCCTTAAGATTTTGAATAATTTTTTTATGGAAGAGAGTATTTTTTGGGTTCTTGGACACACAAGATAAGATAACGGTGATGTCTTCCACATTCATGATGGGAACATCGAATATGAGATGTTGCGACATGATGGTGATAAGGATGAATAATGAGGTCTTATAGTGAACATAATTTAAGGTTATTTTCACCAACAAGTTCTATCCAGAGTCAATTTTGTTAGCTGAGGAGAATTTTTTTTTCAAAATTGAGAAGGTTGGAAGGACTGTAACAGTGTATGCACAACATTGTTCCGAGATTGTGTATTTTACACCTGATATTGTAATAAATGAGAATACTAATTCCCTAAATAGTTTTTTGAGACTATGATATGATATTAATTATTAGGTTTTCTTGATGACAACACATTCTTATATATATGTGATGCATAGAGGGTTTTCACTAATGCAACCAATTTATGTGGTTCCTATTGATGCTCAAGTATTATTCACAGGTTCTTCCATATCTATTCCACTCCATGTAGTGTCACTGAATCATAATCACCTTCTATAATAATGTCATAATCAAATGTTTCATATGAAAAATTGTTCAAGACATAGGTATCAGAAACCAAACATCTTCACACAGTGGAAGAGTTTATAGAGGAAGTAGATATGGGTCTAGAGAGAGTGAGAGGTACTATTTCTATTTTTTAATCAGTAGTAATTGATCTATTTGAAATTTGTGCATCTAATTCATTTATTGCAACCTAATTTTTTAAACAACTAAATCTTCTTCTGGTTATTTTATCTTGGGAAATGGATATTACTACACCCTTAGTATGAAGAGGTTGTGTGGAATCCATAGTCCCACTTGTGTTTTCTCTACATCAAATTTTAATATTTCTTAGTGTTTTTTAGTTCTCAAAATGAGAACACTTTAATAATTTTTTTGTATGGATTGTATCATTGAGAATAAATATAGGATAGATTTTTATATTTGATGGCTCTCATTCAATAAACTTGGTGATTCATACCTGGTCATACATGGAGAATGAGAACCAATGTTGATCAGAGTTGAACATTGGTATCCATATTTTGGGAAAGTGATATCATTGTTTTCATTTGACATGGAGTAAGAGTATTTGAGTGGTGATCTCATTCTTGTTTTTAAAATATTCCCATATATTTTCATTCATTATTCTCTAGTTTTACCCCAGTAAGGGAGGTGGAGTTTTCTATTGATGTAATTCTATGTTCTCAAACAGTTTCAATTTTTTATTATAGTATGGAAGGAGATAAAATTGAGGAGATAAAATTGAAGAGATAGAGTCCCAGTTTAACAATATTCTAGAGAATGGATTTATACACCCGATCATGTCACATTGGGTGGCGCCGATTATCTTTTCTATGAAATGTGATGGTTTAATTCATCTATGTGTTGGTTACCAACAGATAAATTGAGTTATGGTAAATAAATAATATCCATTTCCATTTATTGATGATAAAATTTTCAGTTAAAAGAAGATAATTGGTTTCTAAAGGTCAACCTTTAATCTGGTTACCATCATTTGATAATAAAAGATTCTAGAAATCAAAAAACAAACATTTAGATAAGTTACAACCATTCTAATACCTCATCATTCCCTTTGGACTATCCAATGATCCTACAGTTTTCATGGATTTAAAAAACTTGATTTTCTATGAGTTACTTGAGAAATTTTCGGAAGAATTTGTGGATTTTATCATTGTTTACTCTATATATAAGGAGGATCATGTGCATTATCTCTGAATAGTTCATATTTTTTTATAAATTACTGAATTAATGTAAATAATTCAAATTGCGATTTTAGGATATGGGCAACAATATTTTTTTGGAACATTTTGTTGGAACGTGGAATATTAGTTTATCTTCATATGGTGAAGTTTGTTATAACAATGGAGAAACCACAAAATGTTTTTAGGATTTTGAACTTCTTGGTTCTAGATTGATATTATTTCCGGTTCATAAAGGAATTCCCAAATTTGGATTCTCTGATGATTTCCCTAACTCATAAAGGAGTATATATTTTCTGGGATGAAATATGTCAGAATTAAATTATTGAGCTGAAACATATGTTGAGTGTTCTACTATTTTTGACTCTTCTTGGGGATGGTTAGGGAAACATGGTCTATTTTGATGCATCAGGTTTAGGATTAGAATGCATTCTTATATATGGTGATCATGTCATTGCTCATGTCTACCATCATCTTTTTCCACCTGATAAATACAATACGACCCTTGATGTTGAACTTGCAATAGAGATTCATGCGGTTAAGAGTTGGTGGAACTACCTTTTTTATGAATGGTTTACCATATTTTATGACCACCAGAGCTTGAGTTATATATTATCTCAAGAAATAATTGAATCATCGACAGAGGTTTTGGGTGGAATACATTTAATTTTTTGATTTTGACATCATCTATACCCCAGGGAAATGGAATGTCATTGTGTAATATGTGAGTAGGAAGCTTCTGAACTAAGCAGTGAATGAATCACTAGAAGAGTAAAAGTTAATGGATCTATTTTCATAGTTTAATATAGGAGTCCAAGAATCAATATATGATATTTCATTAGCCAATTTTCTTTTTACCTCTTCTCTTATTGAATTGATTCTTCAAGAACATCATCTTGATGATGAGTGTCATAGAATTAAGGGCTCTCATAATGGCAGGGAGACCATTCTTGATTGTTTATTCTACAAAGAGGGAATTCTAGCATTTTAGATCCATTTTATAGTACCATATTTTTTAAGGAATGATTTGATGAGGATTTCCATAGTTCATAATGAGTTGTGAACCTAGGAACCACGATGGTGTTATATGACATGAAATGGTAGTTCCTATGGTCATGTGAAAGACATGGTGTTCGTGAGGATTTCTATAATTTGTATACATGCCAATATGTCAAGGATAAGAATAATGAAACCTTCAGTTTTTTTCTAACTAGTTCATGTCCATACATGGAAGTGGTATGTGATCTCTATGGACTTTGTGGTGGGCTTTCCACAACTATAGATAATGAAAAATGTGATATAAGGTATATTCCATCAACATACTAAATGGGAACTCATTATACGAATTCATAATACAAATAATGATGATGAGATTTGGAATATCTATGTGAAAGTGATTTTTTTCATAGAGTTCATTATTCTATAGTTTATGATATGGTTCCTCAGTTCACTAACTACATTTGGAGAGGCCTTTATGTGTAACATGGATATCAGGTTTGTTTGTTCCCAAAATAACCTCCACAATCGGCTAGAAATACAGAAAGATATATACCTATTATTCAACATATTCTTAATTCTTGTATTATCAAAATTTCTATGGGATTGGGATTATAGCTTAGGGATTGTTGAGTTTTCATAAAAAAATAGTTAACCGTCTTCAGTCAAAATACCTATTTTTAAGGCCTTGTATGGTCGAGCATTCAGATCATCGTTATGTTGGTCAAATATTGGTGAATGTTCCATAGATAGTCCGAGCTTGGACTAAGATATGAAAATAAAGATTCTATTAATTTATATGATAATTTAGACATAAAAAAGATGATATAAATGTTATTTTGGCCATCACCATAGAAATTTGGGTTTCTTTAATGGTGACCATATGATCTTGAATGTTTCACATCAGTTGAGTCATCGATGGGTTTGGATGCAATGAAAACATGATCATTGTTTTTTGGCTCCATTTGAGGTTGTTGATAAGTTAGAGAAGGTTTCTAACCATTTATCTTGATAATTTCAGATGACATGGATACATAATTTGTTCAATGTATTGCATTTGAGAAAGTATCTATCTGATCCATATCATGGTCAACGATGGAGTGGTCTTGAGGTTGAGACTAATTTTTTAATGAATAAATGAAAAATCATGATAGTTCATTATAAAACAATTTTACTTCATTAGAGGAGGATACCACAATTTCTTGTGCTATGACAGCATGGTTTGGATTATTATGAGACATGGGAGAGGGAGTCACTTATGAGAGACTAGTGGGATCATTCTTTTGAATTGAATCTTATTCATAGAAATTATGAGGATAAAAAGTTTCTATAATAGGAAGGATGTAACATACTGTTACTGTATTACAATTTTCATAATCCCTAATTTTAATTATTTGTTTTTTTTTGGTTTTTTCAGGTTAAATTTTTTAAAATTCTATTTTTTTTGGAAATTATCTGCTAGTGCCTATTTGGTACTTGATTATCCCAACCATGCTCCCACTCAAGCCAGACCATGTGAAAAATGGTTGATGGATCATTTGTATTTTTTAAATTGATTTTCATACCCTTATTTATCTCAGGATAAACAGTTTATACCATTTAAAATAGTTTCATGACCAGGCCATACATTCTGGTTTAATCGTACATGTCTTCCAAGAAAATCATGCGTACAGGTTTATAATTGAAATAAATTTGTATTAAAAATTATAGAACATTTATTTGAGGTCTTCAATAGAATTGAATGGCCGAAAATCAATTTATCCCTTCCTTAGAGATCCTATGAAGAGTGTTTGTCCCTCAAACCCCTCCTATAGGAAGATCTAATCTTTGAGAATGGCGATCGATCCTCCAAATTAGATTCTTCTTCCCATTCTTGTTCTCCCACAGTATCCCTTCCCATCCTGAGGGTCCCATGGATCCTTTTTTTGGATTGTGTATCCAATAACCTCTATTTTGAACTATAAACCAAGGTTTTATCCTTGATTCCCATTTGACCTGATCATCGTTCATCATTGACAAATCCAAATTTGGCTTTGGAGTTGTGAGATTCATTGACCCGGATATATGAGGTTCCTTGATGATTCCCAATTTATGTTAACCCAAAAATTCATTATTTAATTTCAATTTTCATAAATTAAATGAAATTTATTGATTTTAATTAAATTGATTTCAAATAATTTTCTGGAAAAAATCCAATTCTGTAGAATTTGTGGTTTTAAAAATGGGGTTGCAGAATGAAATTGGAAACCCACAATTCCATTGAATTCAGGTATGTTTATGGAAATTTAAATTTTTTAAATTTCAATTAAGGATTTGGTGGAAAATTGTGAAAAATAAAAATTACATTGAATTTGGATTTTATTATGAAATTAATTGAACCTTGTTAAAAATTAATTAATTTAATTTAATTTGTGAATGTGGATTGTAAAATTGAATTGAGAATTGATTTAAAATTTTTTTGGAAAAAAATTGGAATAATTTGTTTATAGGATCCTCTTCCTTTATCTTTGAAAAAGAAATTTTTTATTTATTAAATCTTTATTACGAGTTTTAAATGGAAATTAGCATATTTGAAATGGGGGATGTGACAAATTGTGTTTTAAGGATTCTGGAAATAAATTGACTATCATTTTCTTATTATAGAAATTATGAAAGCCTTATGTAGTTAGTAATTTATTTGGATATTACATTATGATTTATTCCACTAAAAAGCAGTAATTCATTATATCATTTCCCTTAGGAAATGGTGATGATTACACATTGGCATGAGTTCAAAGGGACATATGAACATTTTGTTGTGTCACCTTAAGTGTGGAGTCACTATATCTTGGAACTATTGAACCTATTTGGAATATATTTATGTTTCTAACATTATTTTATTTCTAATAAATATATGACATTACCATAAATAGTATTAAATGATTTCTGATTTATATAAACTATTTTTTATAAACCAGTGTATATGATCCATTTTTGAAATGTACTATTTTTTTGAAAATATCTATCAATTGAAAATTAAATCCATTTCAAAAAGTATCTGAAATGTGAAGCATTAAATGTGTTACTTTTACTTATGAAATTATAAACCTTTTAGTGTTAAATTAAATTTTTTCTTTGGTTAATTTGATAATGGAATATTGTTATGGAATCCTCAGTGATACCATACTAGTATTTTTAGCCCACACCCTACCTCTTCCATTGGGTGTTTGTAGATTTAGTCTTTATAGCTTTGAGTATTGGATAATATCTATTTGGAGGTGGTTCTATCTATTGATCTGTGGACATGGTGAGTTGTGTCCATTGGTTCTTGTGAATTTTTTCTTGTTCTCTTTTACTTTTGATGTATTACTTTGGGATAAATTTTTGTTTGACATATGGTACATATATACTAGTGGAGATTTCTTTGTATGAGTACTAGCTTGTTTATCTTACTTCTATATTTATTTTAGAAAAAACATTCCCACTTTCATTCTTATATGATTCCTGGTGCTAATAATTGACCCATGGTGATCAGGAATGCCCTTTGGGTTATGTCAGTTTTTTCATAGTCATCAGGTTGCCATGGTACCATGATGAGTTTCTATCCTCTACACTAATTTATATAACCATTCCTGAAATAAATTCACATGCATGCATGAAACAATTATTCAAAAAACAAGTAAACAATCCTAACTAATATTTTAAAGTAGTCCTTGAAAAACCTCATTTCTATCAAGAAAGTGGTATAATCACTATCTAAAAACTAAATTCCATTATATTTTTTAGATGGTTGACCTAGAAGATTATATAAATATAAAAACATTCATTTTATTTATTTTAAAACAATTCATAAATTATATATTTTTATAAATATGTTTTAAAATCAAATTTTTTCATAATTAAATAATGAATACCAATAAAAAGAATCATCATGTGATAATTTAATATGAAAATAAATATTATTAATGGGAATGGTATCATTAAATATAAATAATATGTATAGTATACAATAAATCATGTTATATAAATCCCCATGATGATACCATTATCAATGAATAATTTTCCTGGGAAACATATTATATCATAATGTAAACCAACCACAACCCTCACATATAGTATGCATAAGAATTAGAGAACCTCTGCGGAACATAAATAACCTTCCCTAATGGTCTATTTTAGACTAATAGTGTGATAACTCATAACATGAGATAAATATTAAATAAAAATTAACCATATTATAAAATAAAAATGTTTAGTTCATATCCATGCATTCTAATTAGCTACTCAAGGTTATCATGACATAATAAAAATAAGGGTGGGAAATAAAAATCCAACATATCATTATAGAAATAAATAATGAATATTATGAAATAAAACTCATCTCCCCCAAAAAACCCTCTAAAAAAACAAAACCATTTATATATTCATATGAAACACAAAACAATTCATTTCATAGCCCAAAAAATTGAAAATTCATAAAAAAATATAATCATAAGTGGACCACAATATTGGTGTATCATCATCAATAAAAATCATTATAAAATTTGATAATTAGACCATTAAAAAATTTGAATGATTTGATACATAATAGAATATGAAAACCACAATAAGATTACTAATATGACAAGAATAATTTTTTCTATTATGACAAAATTTAAATGAAAAAAAATATTTATCTGAAAACCCTTAAACCATGGGTTTTTGAAGACCAATTCAGGGAAAAAACTGTTCATTAAACATAATATTAATTTAAAAGTGAAATCTCAGAATTTATAAAACCTATAGTAATATATATAAATTTTATTTCAAAATGAATACTATAAACACATTAAGAATAATTTTTTCTAGTTAATGAAAACATTTGAGACATTTTAAAAATCAATCATGAATTTTTTAATAAATAAATTACAAAAAAATACACTCTCCTTTGATTTCATAGGAATAAACATACAAGAAAATGACACCATTTAGTCATAAATAGTAAAACCAGTAGGATTATACCTATCTAGAACCCTCGATTCAACCTCACCAATATTAGGGTTAATTGTAGAAAAAAGAAGTGGAAATTTATGTATGGAGGAGATGAGTAAATAGATAATTAATAAATAGAGATTTAATAATTAGATAAACTCCTCACACTATAACTACATGAGATTTTAAATTAGGAACATTATGTTAGATAACGTATTAAAGACCCACCCTTGAAATTAAATGACTTATAAAATATATGACCATTATAATCAATCTATTAAATTATTGGTAATTATTAGTTTTAACAACATTATGATATATATTTATATATACTAATCAATATTTGTTTATTGATATTTTTTTAAAATAATCAATCAAGTTTTTATAATATAATTTTATACATAAATAATATGTTTGTTCATAAATGAGATTAATTACTTTTTGGGATAAGAAATTATAATTAATCTATAAATATTTAGATCATATATTAGTTAAAATTAAATTAGTTTTTGAAATCATCATATAAAAATTTACATAGGGTAAAATTATAGTAATTATTTATTATTTTTAATTTTTTGGAGATAACTTAAAAATACATATTTTCATAAAAATGACATTTATATTTAATAAATTTGTTAAATAAGATGGCCCATTATTTTTTTGAATATGATTTAAATTAAAATAAATAATAATTACTAATATTTAATCCACATTAATTATATTAGATTCGTCATTATTTTTTAATTCAGTAAAATTTTATTTTCCTTTTTAAAAATGTGATTTTTTCGGAAAACTATTTCATCTGAATAATGTTTATCCATTATGTTGAATTAAAAAAACCATAATAGGGATTTTTGTGATTTAAATTAAGAGATTATATTTCAATAAATTTGAATTTATCTTCATATGATAATTATTAGTAGTCAAATTGTAAAAATGATATGTTTTTATGCTTTAAATATACGCTTATAAAAAAATCAATTTTTCATTAAATCTGTAGGATTAAATTCAATTAAAATTATACCACATATATTATCAAAATAAATATAATATTTTGAATTAGAATATTTATTATTAAATTACATGGTGAATATTATATTATTTCATTATGAATATTGAAGAAAGAAAAAATATTTTTCTATGGTTAAGGTCCTAACATATTTTCGTGGGAGTTAAACAAAAGAGATAATGGTTAAAATGACCTAAAACATATATAAAATATAATTTATGGAAATTTTTTTTCCTTATAATTTTCTAGTCTTAAAAATTATCTTTTTTGAGACTTTTTGTTGTTGAAAAATATGGGTTATCCTTTTTCTTTTATTTAATAATAAGTATGCCACTCACAACACTTATAAAAGAACATCCCCTCTCCTATCATTTTCACACAGTTTATTCAATTTGGATATTAAAATACATACCAGATAGCCCAAATAATTTTCCCTAATTTATATAGATACCTAGTTTTTATTATAAATACATCTAGAGATTTATTTTTGTGATAACCTAGTGAGGTTGTATAGACAAGATGTATTATGTTCAACCAAACAATATTATTTAATTTTTTCCTCCACCTCTATATAATATTATAAAATTATTATAATATATTATCTATAGTATATATAATAAACTATGGTGTTACTTTTATTATTTTACAACCTAAATCCATATCCTCTTCCATTTAATGGAAAAAAACATCATTAATTTTTAAGATGGAATACCATCTCACAAACTGATGTGATTTTTTTCTACATCACCTCTAATTAGTTGTTATAATGATAGATTTAATATATATATAAGATATTTTTAAAAAAATTATACTATTTTAATTATTAAATATTATATATCTTCTTAGTTTACATTCTGTTATGGATATAATAAAGTTACCTGTATTAGTGACGAAGTACTACCTCTCGGAGTGATGTGATTTGATTCCCACCAATGATTTCAATTGATGTTAAAAAAGATAATGATAATGAATATATGTTATATAAATTACAAAAATATTATATTAATTAAATATTCAAAATTATTAAAATACAATATATATCATTTACTTTTACTTTTTCTCTCACTAGGAAATGATGATGGTGTTAATGAATATGTGTGGACTACAGTATATATAGATAAGTATATTTAATAAATTTAAATTTTTTTGAAATTATTATCATTCAGAAATGTCAAAATAATACTTACCTTCTTCCTACAATTATTGTTGAAAAATAGAAACGTTACTCATGCGTACATATAACATACCATCTACACGATTATATGATCACTAATTTTTCATAACTGTGGTTCATGATTTGTTTAAAATGTTTAAATAATCTATAGAAATGATAATAATATCAGGATTATTTTTTTGGGGGTGATAGAACAATTACCTCCTTGACCACGACCAACACATCAAATACATTTTGAAAAAATGAACCAAAAGTCCTTAAAACAACAGATTTGGACTTGAGTGATGAAATATATAAATATAATATAAATATGTATAATAAATATGATATTTATACCTAAATAAACATGGAAATGGATATTAATAAATCAAATAATTGATAAATATTTATTATACATGACTTAAATGACATACATAAAATGTCTAGACTCGAGGTAATGAAGTTAATCTAAATTTTCGTTCATTAAGGAATATTTTAATGTTATACCCATAATTTATTTTATTGGATCTATATGATACCAATTTTACATGTAATGTAATGAATAATTTATTCATCATTTTTTTAATTAGAAATTTTGACTATTTTATCCAATGGATTTTACTTAAATGTTACATAGTGATAAAGAATTTAAAACATCAATTTATTTTCATTGGAATCTTTTGCTTATTTATTTTACTTGGTATTATTAGAATATTTGTGTACATAATTTTGAATAAAGTATTTTTTAATTAAACTTATGTCATGAGTATTTAAATTTTATACACATAATATATTCATGAATTAATTATCACTCCAATATTTTGATCATGGCAATGGTTTCTCATCATAGGTTGTATTCTTTAGGACATTTGTTATTGTATAGACCAATCTTATTTTATGAGGTGTATATGATTTTACACTAATTATTTAAGTCTTAAATATAATTTTTAATTATATTTAATATTGTTATTATGTTATCCATTCATTAGGAATAAAATTTGGGAGTTACCCAAGTGGGAAAGGCTTAATGATATAATCTCATTTCCTTTCAGGATTATTGATATTTAAGTAATTTTTGGAGGAAATAATATGATATTAATTTCACGAACCAAAAATAATTTCTTATTCACTTGTTAATTATGAAATATTCAATTATTATATCAATTTTCTTATCTTTGGTACTTAAAATGATTGAGAAAATGTTTTATTTAAAATTTGATCTCATTTTCTCTTCGGTTGAAAATCAATTTTTTTCTAAATCCATATTTTGTATAATTGTTTTCAAAAATATTCTAATCATGTTTTCTAAAGAAACTTTGAACAAAATTTGACAATTTATAATTTTTTAAAATGGAATCATATTTTATTTTACGAAATAAGGAATCATATGACTTTTTCAAAAAATATGGATGGAATTTTGTGTTAGCATTCTTGGCATGAACAAAATCTTCTATTTTCTTGAACCCTAATTATTATTAATCTTCTTACTTTTATTCCAAAAGATATATTCATTGAAAATGTTTTATTTTATGTTTGATAAATTTTTATATTTTAAGTAATTTTTTTCATAATGGATAAGATATTTTCTTCAAGATGTGTTCCATGTGATATTTCAAAAACATTTTTCATTCAAGATAATATTATCTGATTTTACTCAAAGTGAAAAGGTTGTATTACACAAGAATGGTTTAATGAAATTTTATGGGTATTTAAATTAATCAATATTAACATCCCAATATATTAATTAATCTCCAATAGTGATATGATATATTGACACCATAATAATTCTTTCATTGGATGGACAATAATATTTCCATGAAAACCATTAAATTTATATAGGTTAATCAGGCTATGAAAAAACATTTATTATTTTTTGATTGGAAAACTAAGGCTACTAAATGTTTTATTAAATAATAAAACTTGGAAATTATATATGATCCCTTGTGATAATGATACAATATATAATAAGGATTGGTCCCCATTATAGCTCATGAGTGAGGCTAATATAGCTTATATGATGGATGTTCCCAGAAAGTGCTAGGTGATCTCAATATATCTTGTTTGATGAGTTAATCTAGTTATAATTGGGTGAGCCTGGTATACATTATATGACGGGTTCACTAAGGTAGCACTCCAATTCATTATTTGATGATCATTATCATTATTATTAAGAAGGTTGGAGTCACTTGAGGGTTTCTCTAATGGATTCAACTAGGATCCATTTATTTCTAAAACAGGTTTAAAATGGGATATGATGTTGATTTTTCAATGATACTAATAAAAATTATTTATTCATTCTATTTGTTTTATAAGTTACTTTGGATAAATATAAGCATCACAAGGATAATTATAATTGATTCTCAATATTATTTCAATTTTTGAATATTTATTCCATATATAAAGTTTTATTGAATTAGTTTTGAGGGGAATGAATTATCTAATGTTACTCACATACACATTGTTATTATCATAATACCATTATAATATTATTATGGTAATTGATGACATTTTGTTATAAATTCTTAGGCTTACCCTTATAGAGAATTTGGGCTCACCCTTTATATGAAACATTTTCCCAAGCTATCAAAAGTTAAGTTAAATGAATTTTGTGAATAAGGGTTACATATTGATGAGTATAATCTAATAATGTAAAATAATAAAAGCATAGAGGACTAATCAGTTAAAAAATAGTTCTTATTAATAGAAGAGTATGCCTTAGTTATAAAAAACATTTAACATAAATGATATGTGGGTATGTAAGTGATCTAATATTTATTTTTTATTTTTTAAGGTTAGGACAGAAAAAATCAAGCTATATTAATCAGTATAAAATCTATAAATTTCAGGCCTTCGGGCCATTCAAGCTAATGATTATTTTTTTAACACTCGATTCAGGTGTACGGGTATAGGGTTGTTATAGTTAGTATTAGAGAAGGATTTTGATAACATCTAAGATTTTGAATTTTTAATGAGTGGTTTTCTTAAGAGATATTAATATAATCATTTCATTATTATATTAAGACCAATCATATATTCAATGTCTTATGAAACCATTTTGACTATTTAAGAAATCTTATTTTAAAGTGATTATTTTCATTTTAGGAGACAATTTATTATGTTGAATTACATGTAGTTTTTTTAAATTAATTTTTAAATTATTTTTTTTGGATGGACTTTTTTACGTAGGTGATAAAAATTGTGGTTCGTATGATTTGTGATAATTTGGTAATTAAGGGAACATTTGTTTTATCATATTGATAACCTTGTTATTGAAAAATGATTTTAATAAGTAAATGATTAATGTTATTTCATGATAATATATCTATATTTTTAGTCATATAATGTTAAATATAATGACTTAGACCCCATTAGACAGAAGATGGTGTCTTAGTATATTACATTTTCATAGATGAAAATATATAGATTCCATATGATCTAATACTTTTGAAATTTTTGGAAAATATATTAGATATATAATTCCCATTTTAAATTGGAAATATAAAAAAAATATTACATATAAAAATAAAATAAACTACATATTTTGAAATAGAAAATTCATTGATATGTGGATAAATTTCCTTTTTAAAAAATATATCTTTTATACTTAAATTTTAATTTATTTCTGATATTAAACTAATCAAAATTATTAGAATAATTTGAAAAAAATTTAATGTATATAAAACATTTAAATTTCATTAATATATTTCAATTATAGTTATTAATTTAATTTATTATGATTAAAGGCCATTATAAGAAAAAAAATTATTTTTTTGAATAAAAATAGTTCATTTATAGTAAAATTATTTTTATTTTAATTACTAATTAATTTTTAGCCAAAAAATTGACATAAAAAATATGATTAAACTGTATTCTCATAACATATTTAATCTCATTCATTCACTTAATTTCAACAACTATGTGATAACTGTCGCATTTAGAAAAATTTATTTAGTTATTTTTTAATGCTCGATGCAACGTATGTTGTGTGAAATTGAACATAGTGTTTCATTTTGAAAATATCAGGATATTACATTCTTTCCTCATTCAAGAAATTTATTTCTCTCAATTTAAAATCACGATTCTTAATCATAGATTTTTAATTTTAAAATACACTGGTGGAAATCCAACATCGTAAAAAGGGATAATAAAAATTCTCTAAAAAGACCAATAAGGGATTACGGAGGTCACCACAAAATAAGGATTTTGAAAAGAAGAACATTGGTGGGAAGTGAAAACATAGGCAAATAAGATAAATAAAAGTATCATGGTTTTAATAATTTTGATATAAAAATATATAATTTTAAATTTAACCATTACAAATCAATAAATTTATTATTAGTTAAAAACCCATTGGTTTTACAGTAAAAAACTATGTGGACATTGTTTTTGTTTCAAAGACCATTTTTTAGAGTTGAGGTATTATATTAATATCTAGAAATGAACTTGAGAAAAATAAAATTACTTGATTTCATTCAATGTAAAAAATCACATTATCATCATTTGGTTGACTTCTATCAATCTCGACATCATTTCTTAAACCATGATATGGATATTAAAGATTATTTTTTATTCTTGAAGCACTTTTACCAAAATATATGTATGTCATTTCATCAAAATTTAAATAGTAACCATAAGAAAAATGGTATTTACATTTTATCCAATATAATAAATAATACATTAAATTCATACAATAATATCCATATTTCAACTTAATTCATTCCATAGGTAAATAATATTAAGACTCATACAAAATATATCTATCCAAATTCAAAATTTAAAAAGGTTGTTAAATTTACAAAATTAACATAACCTAAAATTCCCCTGACAACATAATGTAACTCTAAATGTCAAATATCCAATATATTAATACATTTAAAAACATAAAATGTAATGAAAACAACCATGTATATAAAAATTAAATCCATGGTTGTGGAATATATTCCATAAATAGAAACATGTTGTTATCCCAAAAAATAAAAAATAAATAGTCAAATAACTAGAAACATTCATGTTCCCCAATAATATCCCATAAAAACATTATCATCATTATCTCTGAATTAATAACATCTCGATGTTATCTTACAAAAATCATGTTTCTTCTAAAATATAAACTTACTACAAAATCATTGCTCTTGATTACTAGTGCTATTGATCACATGATTCCAAATCCTTAAAGAAAATGCATTTCAATACAATCCTTATATATCCAATCATTATTATAACACAAAAAAAATACATTTTTAAACATAATTCTTGGAACCAAATATAGAGAATCATTAATAATTCCACTTCATTTTTAAAAAATTAATTATGCTTCATCATCTTAATCCTT
This sequence comes from Viscum album, assembly GCA_963277665.1. Lineage (NCBI taxonomy): Eukaryota > Viridiplantae > Streptophyta > Magnoliopsida > Santalales > Viscaceae > Viscum > Viscum album. The sequence goes on from OY728126.1 coordinate 984,536,423, forward strand.
AATACCTCATTCCATTCATTTATCATTTGTTGTATAATCGTAATCACTAGAATAACCATTAATTATATGTCCTTTATTATTATATTCATGATTTCCACACTCAGAAAATGATTTTTATAATACCCATTTATTCCAAAATATGAAACATTCTACCATTAGTAATACCATAGAGATACCGTTATTCTAAATTTTTCATTTTTCCTTATAAATTTATTTTTTACCATTATTTTCTATACAAAAAATATCTTCCAATTAGTATAATACAATCATTTTTTATCATCAAATACTAAAAATATAGCACACTGAATCATCTTTTCCAATATAGTTTTCTTCCACCTAGGAACTTAGTGAACTATATTCGTCTCTTCTTAGGTGAGTGTCAGAGTTTCTTAAAGTGTATATTATTAATTACATATCATGATCACAACATCCATCTCACTGGTTTTCTTCACATTTAGATTCCCATCAATAATTGTCTATGAAATTTAAAATTACCCCAGCTCTTTATAGTTCAATCCAATTACTAAATCCTAAAAACACGTTGTGAGAAACACTTATCATACCTAATTATGGATAATAATTTATACAATTTCTAAATCAAGAAATATTCCTATAAATATATGAGTCCTTAAGTATATCTTAGTTAAATCATTGTTTTTACCAAATCTTTAGGATGATATCCTATACTTAGACTAATCCTCAATGTCATCCTTAGGGTTTTATTCCTTAATATATGTCTTCCTAAATCTAGTTTCCAAGGATTCTACTAAACATTATCAAATACAAACTATAATAACCACGACCCGAATTTATTAGATAATGTGCCTTACTTTATTACATTTTGATAGGTACATGATTCAAATCCAGAAGAAATGAATATTTTAGAACATTTTGAAAACTAAAATACATACATAATACACATTTTATATTGGGAATATAAAATAACACATAATAAATATCAAAAGACAAAAAAATCATCCTTGAAACACATTGAAACACCTCTTCTTCATATATTTGGGAAGGAAAATAAATTTGGTGAGATCAAATTCATCGTCAGTGTTTAGTAAAATGGAAGATAACTAGAATAATTAATCCTAATTAATATCGAAAGGTATATAACTCATAACACCTTCCATTTAATCAATAAACTTAAAATGAAATGCATCTATTGATTCCTTTAATTTGGAAAATCATTGGGATAATAAAAACTAAATTCTGAATGAAATAAATGATTAATTATTTGATGTCATGTATCTAGAACATGTAACCCTGATATCATGACAATTCATAAAATGGTTTGATCTATAGGTAAAACCCCATTTAATTATAGAATAACTATTTCAACCCAAAGACTATCAATGTATCTAGGTGATATTTATCACTAGCACCCACCCATTTCCACTAGTTCAATTCATTTAACAAATAAAGAATTATCTTTTTAATAAATAAAAAATATACTTTATCATAAATTTATTAATTTAGAAATTGATATATATTAAAATTTATTTACCTAGTAAATCATACATGTTCTGTTGTAAACACTATAAATAAAAATGGTATATGTCTTATTTAATTATCCAATCCATGGTACAATAAATTCTTATATTTAGGATGAATGAAATTTTTAATGAATTGTAATCATAAATAATTCAAAGGAAACGTATATACCAAAATTAAAAAACAATTACATGAAACATTTTAAAATATTCATTAATGTAGTAATATTGAGGTGTAGTCCCATAGAAAGATAATATATCTAATTTTAAGGGTTTTGTTAATACATGCAGTGCTTGTGTGACTGGCCTTAATCAATGTAACCTGTCATGTATTCTTGGAAGTGGCATGAATGTGAAAACAGGAAAAGTTAAATCTAGAATATTTGAATTAAATGACCTCATTCATGATACTCCCAGACCTAAAAGGAAAGTTGGTATGTTTTGAGACTATGAGGTTCCATAGCCTTTTCATACAACACCATATGCCTCTTCTTATCGGTATATCTAAACCTTGGAAAGTCTTTTATTCCTACATTGTTAACCTAGAAAATTTGGGATTCCATTTATATGACTCTAATAGTTGTCTATATGAGGTCAAGAGTCTCTGTTTTTCATCTCATTGTTACTTAAATGATATTTCTATTATTGATACTAGTGATCATCATGTCACTTGTTCCATTAAGTATCTTGGTTACCAACATTTCTTCTATTTGTGTATGATCATAACATGTATCAGGATCATATGAGATTATAGATGGATATTTCTTCTCTTAATTATTTTATTTATAATCCCTGTTTAGTTCATGGAGATTTCAATTCCATTATAATTATAAATGATAATATGGAGGCCACGTCTAATGCTATATCCTATAGGGATTTAAAAGCATATTTTAATGCTAATGGACTGTCTGAGGTTAACCTTGGTGGGGAAAAATACACTTGGTACATGAAATTTTTAACTATGTTTTTTGTAAGTAGAATATTTTTCTATAAAACAGGAATGGACTCTTGGGGATCCTTTCATTAACAACCCAATCCAGAATTAATTCAAATCATTATCCCATTTTGGTTGACCTTGTGGGAAAGGATTCTTGATATAATTTTCCTTTTAGGTTCAATAAGGCTTGGGTAACTCTTTTTGAGTATAGATCCATTTTTGAGAAGAAGCATAATACTTTGTAATAAAGGAATTTTTAATTTTCATGTGTTTTCAAGAATAATCATCTTAAAAGATCTATGAAAGAATGGAGAAAAATCACTTCAATTATCTTTATCCTGAAATCTCCTCCCTTGAAGTTTTTCTCCAAAATATTCTATATCATAGTACCCTGAAATAGTTCTCTAATGATGTTTAGGGGGAATATGAGATATTTTTAAGCTAAATAACATTTTAAACCTCAAATATTCCTTAGATAGAGGTATTTTTAAGGAAACGTGGTTGAAGGATGGTGACATGAATTCCATGTTTTTTTAATTCTCTTCAAAAAAATCAAAAAGGTATTTAGGCCTTTATAATTGATTAAAAATGGGGATAAGATTATTGATAATAGAAGGGATCTCTCAGAGCATGTGATTTCTTATTTTAAGGATCTCTTCAATGATCCTTCTCTACCTAATTAGCTAATAGAGGGTATCATTTCAAGACTTGTGGATCAAAAAGATAACACCAATCTTACCTATATTCCCTTGAATATTGAAATTAAAGAAGTGGCATTTAGCTTTAAATATGAATTTTATCTAAGCCAGGATGGTTTTGGTGTCTTTTTTACAAATATTTTTGGGATTTTATTCAAACTTATGTATCCAGGCTTGTCATTCACTTTTTTAAGGTGTTGTTTTTCCTTATGGTTTGAATGATCAGTTTCTTTCCTTTATTACAATGGTGGAGAATTCAAATGTGATTCATCTTTTTTAGGATAATTTCTCTAGTTAACACTATTTATTAAAGCATTTGTAAAATATTGGATAAAATTTTCGGCTCGATTGAAAGTAAAATTGTTTCTCCAAATGATTTTGGTTTTATTAAGGGGAGATTTATTCAAGACTATCTAATCAATACTTAGAAATGTATTAACCTGATTAATAAATCCACTAGGGGTGGTATATTGATATTCAGATTGATTTCAAGAATGCATATGAAAAAAGGGTTTGAAGATTAATTTTGTAGGTTCCTTATATGTTTATGTTTGACATTTTCTTTTTTTCAAGGATCAAAACAATTTTTTCCTTTTCCCACATGTTTTCCCTTATTATTGGGTCCCCTTAGGTATATTTTGACTTTTCTAGGGGCGTTAGGCATGGTGAACCTATTTCTACTATTATTTTTACCATTGAGGAGGATTACCTCAGCAGAATACTTTCAATTATGGTTGGAAATGGGAAAATTAAGTCTATTAGTCCTGGTAGAGGTTTTGTTTTTCCTACTCAGTTTTTTTAAAATTATGATATTATCCTATTCACCCTGTGAGATAAGATAAATATTAGGAATATCAAACTTTCCCTTTTACACTATGCATCTATCTCGGGTCAAGAGATAAGGTGGGACAAGTCATTAGTTTATTTTGATAGGAATTCCTATATTCTCGGAAAGGAAGATATTGTTATAGAGTCAGCCATTCATGCTGGGTATGATCCTTTCATCTATCTAGTAGTTCCTTTATTTTGGGGGAGGTAAAAATATTGTTATTTCCTATATATTCTTATAAATAATATAATGCAACATGCTACATGGATTACCAAGACCCTTTCCAAGGAAGGTCGGGATTTCTTGGTCAAATCTATTATTGTCTTAATGTTTTTTTATTCCATTATGTTGTAAAAATTTCCTATTTCACTCAAAAGGAATATAAATTTTCTCTCAAAAACTTCTTTTAGAGTGGAAACATACTTGAGAGAAAACTGGCTTGAGTTTCATTGAATATTTTTTTAAACGTTATGATGTAGGGGGTTTAGGTATTAGGAATCTTGAGCTCTTAAATGACTCTTTTCAGGCCTCATTCATGTGGAAAACTTTAAATAGAAATTCTAAGGATCTTAATTTCATTTAGTTTAACATTATGAATAGAATCAATAATGGTGATTTTAACCATCTTGATTCCTTTTTGTAGCCTAATTTTAAATCCATCATTTCTTCAACTAACTCTTATTCAAAACAGTTGGTTTCCAAAGATTCATCCCTTGACATTTTGAGAGAAAAATAGACTAGTAATCTTATTTCTTTATTTTGTGGTGGGTGAGGACATTACCTTGGACTTGTATGTATCTATTTAGTACAAACATTTTAACATTAAGGTAAATCTGAATCATATTCTTAATTTTGTAAAAACTTACTATTTCTATAAAAGGGATGATTTTTGGGCCTCAAAACCGGCATCTAATGGTATTATTTATTTTAATCTATTTTAAAGGATTTCATTGCATTACAAAATTACCTATCAATGGATGGGGGATGCATTGAAATATAATTATACCCCCTCGATTCATCTTTGCAAAGAGAGATGTTTATCGAAATATCCCAACTGAATGTTATTTATATTCATGTGGAATTTCATTATGCTTCTCATGTGTTATTTTCCACCAACATAGGGAGGATTCATATCATTTATTTCTTAGTTTTATTGATTCTAAATTAATGTAGAAAGAAATAACACATTTATTTGATGTCTCTCTACCATAGACAGTCTTCATCCATGACTTCCTTTAGAGTTGGTGATCTCTTTCCATTTCCACACAGTTTCTCGATCTCTTCCAGGTCGTTGAAACTGAGTTTATGCACTATATTTAGTATGCTTTAAATAAATAACGTCATGTTGGTCATTCCATATTGTTTAATGATGCATTATCAAATAACCATGATGCTGTTCGTGAGGCTTGTATATCGAACAATAATGTTTTCCCTAATTCAATTCATGATTTGTCTATTCTTTCTCGGATTGATGTCAAAGGTATTTGTTAGCCCCCATATGGTCCCTTTGAAATTTTTTGGAAGGAACCTCTTCATGGGTGGATAAATGTTAATTCCGATGGTGATTCTTGAGGAAATATGGGACCGTCTGGATATGGTGCTATTTTCAGGGATCACTAAGGGTGATTTCTAGGATGTTTTCAATGTTTTTATGGCTCCATATATTCAATTAATGTGGAGATGCTTGACATTATTTTTATAGAGGATAAATCTAAGAATTATGTGGGGAACAATATATGTCTTGAGAGTGATTCAACTACTATTATTTCTGTACTTAGGATGAGATCATATCATTTATCATGGAATCTCACTAATCATTGGATTAATTATTTGGATTCACTTCTCTTTTTTAATTATATCATTACCCACACTTATAGAGAATGTAAATTGATGTATAATGGACTTAACAATAAATGAGTTAGTGGTGATGAGTTTATTTGGAATGGTAAGCTTCCTGTTGATATTTTATTCTTTTATATGAGGGATTTTTTTAAGTCTCCCTTTTTCAGACTCATGTATAACATATTTTTTTGTTAAATAATGGAGACTTGATTTTCTGAGTGAGGTACCATCTCTTATATGAAATCAACACACAAGAAATATGTGGTTAATTATGATTATATCTCATTTAATTAAAAGTTAGATGAGGAACCTTTACATCATGATTCCCTTTAGTGTAGCTTTATTTAACCTAATATATTAGGGATTAAATAAAGTTATTAATTTAGTAAATAACTATAATCACTTTAATAATACATTATATGATCCTTTTATAATATATTACAACAGATTCATCAATAATATATAATTATTTTAAAAGTTTTGGTTGAGTTCGTTTCATGGTTTCATGGTCTATTCATTTCGGTATAAAGAATTATATTCTTTTAAAATTGAAATAAAAGGAAAAAGGTGAAGAGAAATGATATTAATGAACTTAAAAAAGTTTTAATAAACCCATTAATTTTTTTATTCCTGCATTAGGATTGATCATTTGACAAAATGACATTGATAAATCATTAGTAAATTGTTTGTTGTTTTTTGAACATCACATACAAGTATTGTTTTATTTAATATTAATTCTATATAATAGTTATAGAAAATTAAATAAGTTATAATATAATTATTAAAACTTATTTAACCATTATAACTATTTTATGACCATCCATGATGGTGACAATGGAAAAATAATAATAATTATTCACATAGGCGATTTTCCAGCATAATTTTGGAAATAATTTTGTCTCTTTGAATAAGAGGATATAATAAAAGGGGTATATAAAATATATTCCAATATAAATATAAAGCTAAATTTTATACAACATTATGGAGTTATATTTCCTTAATGGATAAATGAGACATGGAGAAATCATAAGAAAAAAATAAATTAATAGATGTGATGTGAGAAAATTATCTCTAGAATATCACCTATTTGAAAGACCCCTTGAGGATTATGGAATTGGTCATTTAGTGAGACCTGAAGAATGTGATCATGGGTAATATTTATTGGATATGTTTTGAAGATATTATAGGATCATCGTGTATTTTGAGGAGAAATGGGATGGTGATGGGTGTTATTTATAATTGGGGATGGATGGTTTTAATTGATTGAATAATGATAATTTTATATATAAATCCAACCACATTCATGTGGCATTAATTGCAATGAATTTAATATATTATTAATAATTTAATGTATGGATAAAGTTTATAAATATATAGAAACCCAAAAAATGATTTAGTTTTTATGTATTTTAATCCTTTACCTTTCTACTTTAACTAGTTTCATAATTTTAACTAGACAATGATAAATCTATCATTTTACCACAATAAAATTTTTATGAAAAAAATGAAAATGACCTTGGTAAATAAATTTTAACATTTTATTCATAATATGTAATCCAATTTTTCTAATTCAATTCACATAATTTGAAATCTTATATTTAAAAATAATCTCGCAAATGCAATGGGTTAGTGGGTTATTAACGTGAAATTGTTAAAATGGTTACAATGTTTTTATAACCAATTTCAATATTAAATTATTTTAAATGACCCAAATAGTATTAATAGATGTATAATTGAATTCTTTTTAACATTGATACCAATTTGAAATATAATTTATCATTATATTTTTTTAGACGACTAGTTTGTAATCTATAATATGTAGTATTTTTCACAATTCATATAAAATAAAACTTATCAGAAAAATAATAAAATCTAATTCTTATATAATTTTTATATTAATATTTCAAAAATTAATTTTATTTTTTCTAATAAATATAATAATTTTTTAGTAATTTAGTTTTAAAAATGTGCATAATTAAAAGGTGAAAAATTCTTTAAAAAATAGAAATTTTTAATCCTAAAATTGGATTTATTTCTTATATTAATATTATAAAATTTATTAAAATCATTAAAAAAAAGATTGGATACAAAAAAAATAAATTTAATTAATATATTTCAATAATAATGATTAATTTAATTTATTAAATAAAATTCTATCATGGGCATATAAAAAGGTTTTTAAGAAATACAACATCCTTTATATTTAATTATAGTTTATTTTAATTTATAATAAATTAATTACCAAAGAATTAATTTTTTAAAAACATGTAAAAAATATTTCCATATTTTTTAATTTCATTAATTCCCTATATTTTAATGTCTCAGTGACAATTATCAAATTTAAATAATAAATGTTCTTCATTTCTTAAAGATTAATTTGTGTTATCTTGTATGATATTGAGCATAGTGTTTCCATTTAAAAACTAGAGATGTCGAATGAAAGGGTTGATAAAACCTAGGTGGTTAAAACGTAAATTCATGTTATGTTTTTTGAGGTTATTTTAGATATATAATTTTTTATTTATAGAATTATTTAGTTGGACATTTTTTATCTCTATTGAATTTTTGAGATTACTGTATTATTTCATCATTGAAAGGTTTATTCATTTTGGAATTATATTACCTTATGATAATTTTTGTTTTGGAATTTATATTTATATAATTATAGATGAAATAGATTTATTATCCATTTTATGGGGTTTGGATTAGTTAGAAATTGATATTAGTGCTTCTTGCATTTAAAAATAATAATTCATATTCAATAATAATTGTTTTTGAGAAAAGGTGGTAATGTGGTGGAAATTGATTAAATGATATAAATTTATTTTTAAAGTGTGCATATTTCCTTATTCTATTTATCGATATGGTAAATTAATTCCGAAACTCTAGAAATAAGATCTTTAAAATGAATATATTATCATATTACTAATATTTTCAATGAAATGATTGTCTTTTCACACCTATTTGGATTATCGTTTTGTGGTTATTTAATTTCTCATAATAAATTACATTCTTATGATCAATTATCTCTTTCAATATCAATAATTTTTTTCAAATTAAATTTTTATTTCATATCCATATCTTCACTGTAATGTATTTTCATCTTACTTGAAAACACAGTCCTTTATTTCCATATGTACTTCCCTCTCTTTATTTTCAAGTGGATGTTATATTATCCTTTAATATGATGTGTGTTTTCCAAAAAAATATTATCACATTTGAAAAATATATTATCTAGATCTTTTTAAAATTAAAAGGATTCATTTATTAATGGTAGATGATGTAACACCGTGACATTTTAAAAGAATAGAATTATGTTCGATAGGATATTCGACACACAACACCATTTTTAAATAACCAATGAAATATATGACCATTATGACATAAAATTTTATTTATAGTTTATAAATATTATTTAATTTATTATTAAATATATATAAATATATACCATACTAAATATGAATTTGTTGATAAATTATTATTAAATAATCAATCAATTTTTTGTAATGTAATTTTATTCATCAAATATATGGGTTTATCATAATGTTTTGTATTGGTACTGGGATATAATAATATAATTAAATTGTATAGACTATAGAAAATATATTTAATATATATATATTTTTTAAATCATCATACAAAAATTATTTATGTTTAAAAATTTCCAAAATTTCCAAAAAGTATTGAATTTTTAGTGAATAGTGAAAAATATAAATTTTTTTTAAAATATGTACTATCTTTTCAATAAATTATGTAATTTAAAAGTAGGATTATATTTTTTGTATGATTTAAAGTGCATAATGATTATCCATTTTAATTATTTCAAAAAATACACAATTAGGAATGAGATAAAATGAAATTTATATCATATATAATAATAAATTTACATTTAAATTCATCTAATTATTATTAATATTCATATAGTTAATATAATGTCATCTTATGCCAAATAAATACAGTTCTTGAAAGACCACTTTTTCATAACATCTGTGGGTAAAAATCGAAATTATATTTTTCATATTTTGGGAATTTAATTAGTTAAAAAATTTCAATATTTTTAATCCACATAATTTATATTATTTAAAATATTCATCATAATTTTTGTTCATAATGAATATAAATATAGAAAAAAAATTATTACAATTAAGGTAAAAAAGATCTATGATGAGGGTAAAGAAAAAATGATAGGTGTTAAAATGACCTATAAACATTTATAAAATAAATATTTAGAAATATTTAACATTATCATGTCTAATATATATAATGATCCATTATTAAACAATATGGCATGTGAAAAATGTTGGTACACATTTTTCATTTTTAAAATTACATGTGTCCTAATCACCTCACATATAAAAGGCCACCCCTCTCCTCTCATCTTCAATCTTGAAAATAACATTATATCAACCATATACTTCCAAAATATAATATTTATTTCCATCCTCATTACCATGATCGTATTTTTGGATAATAAACTGACCATTTATATACTTTTTTATGTAAATCTATGAATGTTTTCCAAAGAAGAAGTAATGTACTTAACCAAGAGTTATTATTTTATTTCTTCTTTGAACTTATTCAAATCTACTTAAATTATGAAGATATAATAACACCATAATATCACATATTATATAATTTTTTATGTTAATTTAATAACCTAAATCAATGCATTCTTTCATTAAATGGGTGATGAAAGAATAATCTGTGTGTACGAAAGGCTACCACCTCACAATCCGATATTATTATTTTTTCATTATTGCCTCTCATGGATGGTTATAATTATAGATTTAGTATAAATAAATTATATTTTCAACATAATTATACTTTTTTAAATATTATATCACATATTATTTCAAACATTCAATTCTATGGGGGATACGATAACAACCCCCTTGAATACAACATACTACCGTATCACGAAGCGATGCGATTAATTTCATTAATACTCTTCAACGAAGGTACTAAAGACAATGTTATTGAAAATATGTGATACTTATTAAATAATTATGATATTTATTCCATATTTATCATTATTATATATAATATATATCATTTTATTTTACATTTCCATTTAATAGTAAATAAAAACACCGTTCATTCATATGTGTGGACTGCAACCACAATGAAGCAATGTGTTTCCTTTCACATTTTCAAATCACATGGATAATATAAATTAGTATATTTAATTAAATTATATAGTTTAATTTATTTTATAATAATTATATAATTATAATATAATACTTTCCTACTTAAAATAATGATCTTTTCAAAATAAAATCATTCCCTTGCATATGTATGACTAACTATCGCTTTGATTATAACACAGATCATTTTTTCATAACCTTCAATTATGATAGCTTTTATAAGTATATATAATATATATAAATGATAATTTTTTCATGATAATTTTTTAGATCATGTAAGAATAACCACTTTTAGACCAGTTATCACAACAAATATGTTCTGGAATAATCAACCAAACATATTCAAAACACCCAATGTTGACATAACTAAATAAGTATTTTAATAAGAAATTTAAAACAATTAAAAATAAATATATAAATATACGTTATTAAAATTTTAAAATGATATTATTTAATGAAATAATTCATATAATCTTCTTATACAAGTGTTAAAGGACAAACATGATGCTTCTCCATTAGTGGTAAGGGACATTGTTTGTATTTTACTTCATCGTGGAATATTTTAATGGTATTTGACTAATTAATTTTGTATAGTGTATATAATAAACCTTTTAGTAGTTATTTCATGAATACCTTATTAACTATATTATTATATATATCAATTTGAATTATTTCATTAATAAGGATTTTTCAAGAATGATACCAAGGGGTAAATAATTTCATAACTGAATTTATTTTCAATGAGTTATATTAAATCTTAATTTTTCGATTTATAGTATAATTTTTATAATTAATTTTAATTATATTATGATGTATTTACACTTTTTATGTGGACTTACATTTGATACACATAATCAATTCATAGATACATTTTCACTTCAATGGTATGATCGTTGTTACGATTGCTCATCTCAGATTGTCTTCTTTGGGACATATAATATATTATTGAACCATATTCTCTTTATATATTACCCCTTAGATAAATTAACTTCTTGATCCACTTATGTTCTTGATATTTAAATTTTAATTGATGTTATTAATTCATGTAACTTATGACAGAGGATTTATTAGAGTGGTAATGGATTTGTTATACAATATCTCATATTTTTAGTATTTTTTTGTATTGAAGATTATAAGGGAAGAAATAATTTATTATTATTTTATTTTAAAACTTTTATTGTTTATCCTATGATTATTCATGAAATTTTTATGTAATAGTACAATATTCTTCCCATTGGTACAATTTTTTTTGAGAAAATGTTTTTATGAAAATCTAACTTCTTTTATCTCTTTAGAAAAAAATACTTTTCTTCTAAATCTATGATTTCGATTAATGTTTTAAAAAATGTATAACAATGATTTTAAATTCATTTTTACCCATAAATGGATTTTAAAAAAATTATTTAAAATATATATTCCTTTAATTATAAAAAGATGTCAATTTTGGATATCTACCAAAAATGAGAAAGGAATCATTATTTTGATGGAATTGGAATGAATGAAATTATATGTCATTATTATTAGTCAATGTTTTAAATATATTTTATTATGTTTCAGAAGTTATTTATAAATAAATATTTCTAGTAATTTTTTTATATATTTTTTGTTAAAATATTATTTGTCAAAATTGAAAGGTAATATTCATAATGAAATATTCTTAGTGATATTTTAAAATAATTTTTCATCTAATATGGAATCTGATGATGTTATTTGATGTGAAAATGTTATTTTTGTCATGAATGTTTTAATGGGGTTATAATGACATTTTCATTCATAAATGGAATCCAACTTTAATGTTTGTTCTAATCCATATGGGATATTTTTTATTGATACTATCCTTATTATTTATTTGTATAGAATATGATATTTTCATGAATAGATTCATTTAAATGGATTAATAAATGTATAAAAATAAATTGATTATTGTTTTGATCTAAAGGTGACGAATTAAAATTGTTTTATTCATAAATAATACATGAACATTAATGATGATGAATGGGTGATATGGTACAACTTATAAGATGAGTAAATCCCCAGGATTTCTCACAGTTGAGCCTATTATCTCTTATGAAATGGGTTATTCCATATATCATTGGGTGAAGGTGAAGTAGATTATAAAATGGGTGTTCCTAGATAGAATTTTTTGAGACTAATATAGCTTACGTAATGGGTGAATCTAGATTCATCTTTAATTATTTGGGTAAAATTCATTTTCTTTAGAGGGAAAAAAGAGGGATTTCCCACAGGGTTTATCCAATGGATTAAATTGAGATCCTTCTATTTCTAAAATTGGTTTAAAATGGGTTATGAATTTTATTTTACAAGATACCAATTTGATTTTGGTATATGTTCTTTAGATTTTAAATGTTTCATTTGATAAAGTATGAAATCACATGGATAATGATTAATTATTCTTATCACTCTTTAAATTGTCAATTCATTATGACATAATCTATATTAATTAATTCATGTTTGATTGGACTGATTTATCATATGGTTTTGACATTAACACTTATTATTTCATTAGACCCTTATGCTCTTCTTATTCTCACTAATGATATTAATTTTATAAATATTATTTATTCCCTTACTAATCATTTGAGGTTACCCTTCTTACATTTCTCTTTACATAGGTTGTCAATAATATAGATAAATTAATTACATCTAGAATTATTTCATTTAGACAATGTTGGTAATTTAATATAAAATAATAAAAGTTAGGAGGAACACCCACTAAAGATATTGTAATTGTTTCTAAAAGAGTTCGTCTTAGCTCTATAAAACATTAAAATTAAAATATATTTGGGTTTTTAATTTATCTAATATTTTCTTTTAAACTTTTGTAGTTTATATAGAAATTATTGGGAAACATTAACAGTATCAAAATTAGAAATTAAAATTTTTGGATTTTAGAACCAAATTTATGAGTGTTGGATTAAGGCCATTATGTATACATAGATATTACATATTCATATATAAATATTAATTATGTAACAATATGATTAATTCAATATTTTTATTAGTTTAGTGATTTTATATACTTGGACTCCAAAAAAACAGATTCATAGGTGATGTACATTATAACCCACTATGTTCCTTATAACAAGAAACCTTTATAAACATATCAGACATTATAAATTTCTTTATAAATATGGGATATAACGACCCATACATTACATAAATTTTTAATACTTCAAAATTGAAGCATACTTCTTACAAAATATAACAAAACCATTGAAGGACCATATAGGTATAGTGTCTTTAGAAACTGGGAAACATAAACAACTGGTTCATAAAGCGTCCACATTATCTCCCATTTATTTCATCATATCTATAGTCTATTTTGGAATATCATACTTAATAACCTTCTTCCTGACCTAGGTAAAGAAAACATACCAAAGGGTGAGCTCAAATGCTCAGTAAGGGTAAACAAAAGAAAAATCAATCACATCATGAACATAACATTTTGGAAATCTTAACCTGCAAAAGAAATCATAATTTCATACCATGGGATAAATCATAGAAGTGAAATGTAATCCCAATAACCATAACATAAAACATGAAACCTTGTGGCATACACACATAATCATAGATAATCATTGCTTATTAGTCAAGACTCATTTCCAAGACTATCTTAGTGGACAATGTCAATTTCTGAACCGAGTTCATTCGTCGTTTCAGTCCTGTTTCACTGAACCGGTTTAACCTTTCGTTCTAGCCATGTCTATCTCATGAGATATAAATTCTTTACCCAATGCATTGGAGGGAGATATAGGTCCCACCCATCTCATAATGATACCATTCTTATGTGTTCCACAAAATCATAAACCATACATCATAGCATAACCCGTGTAATAAAAATAGAATTCTTAAACATCTTGACATCATAAAACAATTCATATAAGATAAAGGAATTCATATAAATAATTCCATCACAACATAATCAAATAAATTTAATAATAGGGATAGAAAGAGAACCCTTTATTATCTTAGATGGAAAAATTTTATGATAAAACACTTGAACTCCATTCTTGAGGAAAATATCCTTTCTACCTCAATTTTTTTTCCATTCTTATCATGTCATAAAATTTTAAACTAAAAGAAGTTGATTAAAAATAAACTTGAAAACATGTAAGGGAAGCTTCTTGGAAATAATGTTTTAAAAATCCATTCATGCCATATAAGTTAAAAAACATTCTTCTCGTACTTTTTTCGGAAAAGTAAAAAAGTACCTCGTACGAAAAATGACAAAAGATTCCTTTCATATCTTTTACTAAAAACTCACCAAATGGTAAAATTTGATTTAAAAAATTGTAGGTGGATGGAAATAATATTACATATTTAGGAAAAATGGATGTGGATGATAAATTACACCCCAGTAAATACCAAAGTATAAACAATCTCATATAAAAATGAGATTGTGATATTTTCCCTTACCTTAGGACCAATTTGCTTCGTAAGTGTCCGAACCTCCTGTATAATGATTTAAATAATTTTATTGACTTATTACATAATCATAAATATTGTTATGATATCATATATGGTCATATACTTAGAATCTTATTAGTAATATTTCATTACTACTTGTTATTCGGGTGTTTATTACTTTTTGTTCTTATGCGTGTTTTGTTTAATAAATTGTTATTCTTCTCTTTAGGTTATAGATAACTAATTTGAAGAATGGTATTAGTGTAATATATATCATATTCATTCATTAAATTCATTTATATAATCATTATGCAATGAAGATCATGTAGAACGAGTCGGATCACATCGTGGAGACGGTATTCCGTACGTACGCACGAGCGATGATATCATTCCCATGATCATGGAATTGTATTGGAGTGTATGAATAATATTTCCGAATAAATATCACTTCAAAAAAATCATATATATTCATTATTTACACCATTATACCCATCCAAGTAAATTGGTGGTGGAAAATAGATTACACCACAGCGTGGAGACGGTATTCCGTACGTACGCACGCACGGTGATTTCATTTTCCGTAGGATGGATAGAGGGTGAAATAGGGTTGTTTAATACTTATAATAACATATCAGTATATGAGTGATACTGATGTTATTACTTCATAATGGAACAACTAAATAAGAAGAAGTAGAAGAAGAAATAAAGTTGAAAGAATTGGTAACGGACATTACCTCTTCTTTGAAGCGCCTCTTTGAGACCTCCTTTTAGGGCACTAAAATTGGTCTTTGAAGAAGACCAGGACCTCTAGGATGTCTCTAGGGAAGTGGAGAGAAGAAATTGGCATGTGTTGGCCGAGGTTGAAGGCTCAAAGTGGTGCGAGGAAAAGAGGGAGGAGGTCCCCTTTTATAAGGGTGGAGAGGGGCTCCTTTTGAAAAACTAAAAATATTATTTTATTATAAAGCCAAATTAGGTTTTAAATAGCTAAAAATTGATTTATTTCAAAGCTCAGGTGGGGATGGGTCGAAATCCTCTCATCCAATTGAATTTATACAAGTTTAAGTTCCCATTTTAACCTTATAATTTAGATTTAACTTTAAGTTAAATAATTTTACTTTTACCATGTCTTCTTGTGTTATTATAATATAAGGTTAATAAACTTACAATAACAAGCCAAATGAACCCCAAGTTGTTTATTATTAATATATATAACCTTATCTAAGTCATTTGACCGAACCTTAGATTTTTAGGAATAACATAATAATTAATAATATAATATTTTTTTTAAAAAATATTTTCTGTCAATTTTGACACTATTTAGTAATTGATTTTTTTGAAAATCATAACAGAATTATTAGTTCAAAGAAAGTTAATTAAATAAATAATAACATGTCATATTAACCTAGAAAATTAGTGAAATACATAAAAAGTCTCAAAATTACATTTATTTGTGTATTTGTAACATCAATTATGTCAATATTTCATTAATAAGATAATTACTGCATTAGTCTTTCTGTCATAAATAAATTAACTTATTTAAAGTCTAAAAATTACAAATAAAATATAATTATGTAGGAAATCGTTTTATATTTCTAATGAATATTTATAGTCAAATTTATCTTATGTATAACCTTATATTAAAAATTATTTTCTTATTAAACTTTGATTTTAACTATTTTAACCCTTCATTAAATAAATTAATAATAAATGTCCTAATCTAATCCAAGTGGGACTAAATGTTCATATTTTATTCCTAAGGTTGTTTCTGGTCTAATTACATTTATCCAATAGAATTTGGACATGTTTTAATGTAATAATAATATCATTTTGTCTCTTAATTACCCTTTTTACTTTTAACCGTGGTAAATAAAAGTAAAACGTTACTATTCACCAAATATTATTTTCATCTCATTGAACTAAATTTTACATACTGACATCAAACATGTCTCTCAGATTTTTGAAATTCCACTCATAGAAGCAGTAAAATTACGTTTTATGAAAAATTCAGTTTTTTTTACCTACCACTTAGTGGTTTCACTATTCATCAAAAATTGAAAGTTTTCATAAAAATACCAAAATTTCACCCTAGGCTAATTTTGATATTCCGAATCCAAAAATGAAGTCAATTATGAAAAATAAAATTTACATTATTTTAAAAAGTCTGTATTACTATTCATAATGGCTAGTTTTAATAATATTTTAATAGCATATCATTGATTAGTGAAACTCGATATTGCGTACGATGCAAGCTATTGAGGAAGGTCTTGATTGCGTGTAAAGAAAGACAAGATAGTGTTGTGTGTATTGAAAGATTCCTTTGAGGATTTATATAATATAAAAACAAAATATTTCTCCTAAAAGTCTCGGGTGTTACATTCTACCCCCCTTAAAATGAATTTCGCCCTTGAAATTCGTCACTTCATTACAAACATATGAGGATACATCTCCCTCATCATATGCTCAAGTTCCCATGTAGCTTCTTATAATTGGTGGTTACTCCATAAAACATTCACCAAGTGAGTGGTCTTGTTCCATAGGACTTTTTCGCTACGATCCAGAATCTCTATCGGCTGTTCTTCATAAGAAAGATCTTGCTCCAGCGGTACAACTTCTGAGCTGAGTACATGTGAAGGATCAGGTATGTACTTTCTTAGGAGAGATACATGGAACACATCGTGAACTTGAGAGATATTCTGTGGAAGCGCCAATCGGTAAGCTACCTTTCCAACATGATCCAGTATTTCGAAAGGACCGATATATATAGGGCTCAACTTCCCCTTCTTTCAAAATCTCATGAACCTCTTCCAGGGAGATATTTGTAAGAACACTTTATCACCCACTTCAAACTCTAGGTCTTTTCTTCGGTTGTCAGCATAACTTATCTGTCGACTCTGAGCTGCTCTTTTGTGTTGTTGAATAGATCTGACCTTTTCTGTCATTTCATCAATGAGATCAGGTCCTAATAGCTTTCTTTCCCCAACTTCATCCCAGAAAGTTGGAGTCCTGAATTTCTTTCCATAGAGAGCTTCATAAGGAGCCATCTGAATACTGGAGTGAAAGATATTATTATAAGAAAATTCCACCAAAGGTTGGTGTTGATCCCAACCACCTTTGAAATCCATAGAGCAAGCTCTCAACATATCTTCTAGAGTTTGAATCGTCCTCTGAGACTGACTGTCTGTCTGAGGATGATAAGCAGTGCTGAAACTCAACACTATATCCATAGTATGATAAAGACTTCACAAGAACTTTGAGGTAAACCTCGGATCCCGATCAGATATAATAGAATGTGGTACTCCATTCAATCTTACCACTTCCTTCACATATATCCTGGCATGCTGATCCAGAGAGAAATCCTCTCTAATAGCGATGAAGTGTGCAGACTTTGTAAAACGATCAACTACGAACCATATAGCATTATTTCCTTTGGATGTTCTAGGAAGTCCGGTGACAAAGTCCATAGTGATGTTTTCCCATTTCCATTCAGGTATGGGTAATGGTTGTAACATCCCCTTAGACTTCTGTCTCTCAGCTTTAACTTGCTGACAAACCAAGCATCGAGAGACATATTCCGCAACTTCTCTTTTCATTCCATCCCACCAAAAGTACTCATTCAGATCCCTATACATCTTCGTGCTTCCCAGATGAATAGAGAATGAAGAACTATGAGCCTCATCCAGCAGCACCTTCTTTAATTCTGGGATGGGAAGAACACAAACCCGATTCGTAAACATTATTATCCCATCACAATCAAGGTTGAATTCAGGAACATTTCTCACCTTCTTTTGTAACTCGACATGTTCTTTCTACGCCTCTTTAATCTTCACATGTATAGATGGTTGAACATTCATTTGAGAAAGATACAATTTTTCCCCTTCCATTATAATTCCAAGATCCATCCTTTGTAAATCCATAAATATTGGATCTTTTGTGATCCTTATCATGGATAAGCTAACATGGTCTTGTAGACATAATGCATCTCCCACCTTGTTTGCTTTCCCAGGGTGGTAATGAATTGAGCAGTCGTAATCCTTAATCAGCTCCAACCATCTTCTTTGGCGCATATTCAGCTCCTTTTGTGTGAAAATATACATTAAACTTTTATGATCAGTATAAATTTCACACCTTTCTCCATAAAGATAATTCCTCCAAATCTTTAATGCGAAGATTACCGCAACTAACACCAAATCATGAGTTGGGTAATTTTTCTCATGTATTTTCAATTGTTGTGAGGCATAAGCTATCACCATATCATTTTGAATAAGAACACACCTCAATCCCTTCTTGTATGCATCACTGTAGATCACAAACCTTTCTCCACTACAAGGAAGTGTGAGTACAGGTGCACTAGATAACCTTCTTTTCAACTCCTTGAAATTCTCTTCACATTCCTCCGTCCAAACAAACTTAACTCCTTTCCGAGTCAACTTGGTGAGTGGATTAGATAATTGTGAAAAATATTTCACAAAACGTCGGTAATATCCAGCCACACCAAGAAAACTTTGTATCTCAGTTACTGTTGTTGGTCTCGACCATCTTTCGAGAACCTATGTTTTTGATGGATCCATAGATATCCCCTCTTTTGAGATTATGTGACCAAAAAATGAAACTCTTTGAATCCAAATTCACACTTGGTAAATTTGGCATAAAGCTTCACCTTTCTTAGGGTATTCAATATAATTCTCAAGTGATCTTCATGTTCTTCCTTGATCTTTGAATATAAAAGAATATCGTCTATAAAGACTACCAAAAACTGATCAAGATAGTCTCTAAAGACTCTATTCATCAGATCCATGAAGATAGCAGGGGCATTAGTAAGACCAAATGGCATCACTATAAATTCATAGTGTCCATACCTTATACGGAAAGCCGTCTTTGGTATATCCTCCCTTTTGACCCTTAATTGATGATACCCTGAAATAAGATCAATCTTGGAAAAGTATTGATCTCCACGTAGTTGGTCAAATAAGTCATCAATGCGTGGGAGAGGATATTTGTTCTTGATAGTGATCTTGTTAAGTTCTCAATAATCAATGCAGAGTCTCATTGATCCATCTTTCTTCTTAACAAACAGAACAAGTGCTCCTCAAGGTGACGCACTAGGGCGTATGAACCCCTTATCTTGATTTTCTTAGAGTTTCTTCTTCAATTCCTGAAACTCAATTGGGGTCATTCCATAAGGTGTCTTTGAAATAGGTAAAGCACCCGGTAGGAGTTCTATTGAAAACTCAACTTCACGATTTGTTGGAAGACCCGAAAATTCCTCTAGAAAGACATCATCAAATTGCCATACAACGGGAATATTCTTAATTGTGTGTTTATATCCAACCATTTGAGATAAATAACCTTTATTTAGTGGAATCAAGATCCATAAGATGGAATAAATTTCCATTGGACGGTTATGTTCATCCTTTCATCGATAAACGATCATAGATTGATCTGGAATATGAAATGTGACTTCCATTCTTTGGAAATTGATATGATCTCCATATAATGAAATCCAATCCATGCCATGAATCACATAAAATTCCACTATAAGAAGGATCACAAGATTTGCAGGAAGCACTTTCCCACAAACTTCAATCGGAGAAGAATTATAAACTTATGATGTGACTATTGTGCCATTAGGGGTTGTCACAGCTAACTCAACATCTAATTGTTGAGGTAATACAGTGATACTCATAGACAAATCTTCATAAATAAAGGAGTGGGTGGATCCAGAATCAAATAAAACATTTTCTACTTTAGAGTGGATGATAAGTGTACCTTTCACCACATCGTTATCGTACTCCACATCGCTGATAGAAATTGCATGTGACATTCCTTTTTCTTTAGCCTTAAGAGTTGGTTGACGACGATCATCATCATTAACCCTTGGATTTGGGCATTGATTGGCATAATGCCCCATCTCCTTTCACTTAAAACATTGAACTGTAGTAGGTTCATTATGTGTATCCATTCCTTTGTTTGTATCATTAGACATCTTCTTCCCATCATTGCGGCATTCAAATGCCCGATGACCTTCCTTTCCACATTTGAAACATTTACTTGTCCCATTAAGACAACTCCCTCCATGTTTCTTTCCACACTTTGAGCATAAGGGAAATCTCATATTCTTTTCAGTGTGCTCTTTTGATTTCTCTTTGAATTCCATTTTCCTCTTCTTATCAAACCCATATGACTGATGGGTTACTCCAATCTCCATCTCGACTTTGAGAGCACATCGAACAATTTCCTCATAGCTATTGAAGTCCCTTATGGCTAATGCCCTTCAATGACTTGGTTTTAAGCCATTAAAGAATCGATTGATCTTACTCTATGGTTGGATAATAATACCAGAAGCATACCTTGCAAGTCTTGTAAAATTTTCTTCATAGGTACCAACAGATTCATCATCTTTTTTCTTTAGTTCAAGAAACTCCTTCTCCATCTTTGTTCGGAGAATATGAGGGATGTACTTATTGAAAAACAAATTCTTGAACTCGTCCCATTCCATGGACTCAATTTCATCTCTTTGCCTCATATTCATGATATAATTCCACCATTGATCAGCATCACCTTACAAACGATACACTACTAATATGACTTTATCATGTTCAGAACATTGAAGAACTGAAAATATCTTTTTAGTAGTACTGATCCATTGTTCTGCAACTAATGGATCAGTAGACCCACTGAATGAATGTGGACGATGTCTCATGAAGGATTCAACAGAATGTTGCTCCTTATTTTGCTCGTTTGAAAGTCCAACCTGATTCATAGCTTGAGAATGTTGTGTGAGCATGGCTACAAGATTTTTCATTCTAGCTCCCATAATGTTTAGTTGCTCAGGGGGACAATCATTGCATTGCCCGTCACATTCCACATTAACACGGTTCCTTCGGGTTCCATCCATTGACTAAAGCCAAGAATAATAGTGTTAGCAACACTAATTATAATAGGAAAACCACATAATCAAGAATAAAATTTCACACATAATGTCTTAACCTAGGTCATTCATGGCCATTTCTAAAACACTAAGATTGTGTTCTATGTTTAGACTTATCCTTAGGGTTCTTACTAAGGCTATCACATCCTTGTTTCCAAAGGTTGAATATACCTTTCCTCTGATACCAACTATAATGACCCATACATTACATACATTGTTAATACTTCAAAATTAAAGCATACTTATTACAAAATATAACAAAACCATTGAAGGACATTATAGGTATAGTGCCTTTAGAAACTGGGAAACATAAACAACTGGTTCATAAAGCATCTACACTGTCTCCCATTTATTTCATCATATCAATAGTCGCTTTTGGCATATCTTACTTAATAACCTTCTTCCTGACCTGGGGGAAAGAAAACATACAAAAGGGTGAGCTCAAATGCTCAGTAAGGTCAAACAAAAAAAAATCAATCACAACATGAACATAACATTTTGAAAATCTTAACCTGCAAAAGAAATCATAATTTCATACCATGGGATAAATCATAGAAGTGAAATGTAATCCCAATAATCATGACATAAAACATGAAACTTTTTGGCATACACACAGAATCATAGATAATCATTTCTTATTAGTCAAGACTCATTTCCAAGACTATATTATTGGACAAATTCCATTTCTGAACCGAGTTCATTCCCCATTTCAGTCATATTTCACTAAACCGGTTTAACCTGCCGTTCCAGCCATGTCTATCTCATGAGATATAAAATATTTACCCAACACATTGGAGGGAGATATCGTTCCCACCCATCTCATAATGATACCATTCTTATGTGTTCCACAAAATCATTAACCATACATCATAGCATAACCCATGTAATAAAAATGGAATTCTTAAACATCGTGACATCATAAAACAATTCATATAAGATAAAGCAATTCATTAAAATAATTCCATCGCAACATATTCAAATCAATGTAATAATAGGGATAGAAACAAAAACCTTTTTAATCATATATGGAAAATAATTTTGATAAAACACTTGAACTCCATTCTTGAGGAAAATATCCTTTCTACCTCAAATTTTTTTTCCTTTCTTAACAAGTCATAAAATTTTAAAATAAAAGAATTTGATTAAAAATAAACTTGAAAACTTGTAAGGTATGCTTCTTGGAAATAATGTTTTAAAAATACATTCATTCTGTATAAGTTAAAAAAACATTCTTCTCGTACTTTTGTCAAAAAAGTCAAAAAGTACCTCGTACGAAAAATGAAAAAAGATTCCTTTCATATCTTTTACTAAAAACTCACCAAATGGTAAAATTGTATTTAAAAAATTGCAGGTGGATGGAAATAATATTACATATTGAGGAAACATGGATGTGGATGATAAAATACACCCCAGTAAATACCAAATTATAAACAATCTCAGATAAAAATGAGATTGTGATATTTTCCCTTACCTTAGGTCCAATTTGCTTCATAAGTGTCTGAAACTCCTGTATAATGATTTAAATAATGTTATTGAATTATTATAGAATCATACTTATTGTTATGATATAATATATGGTCATATATTTAGCTTCTTATTAGTAATATTTCATTACTACTTGTTATTCGGGTGTTTATTACTTTTTGTTCTTATGCGTGTTTTGTCGAATAAATTCTTATTCTTATCTCTAGGTTATAGATACCTAATTTAAATAATGGTATTAGTGTAATATATATCATATTCATTCATTCAATTTATTTATATAATCATTATGCAATGAAGATCATGTAGAATGAGTCGCATCACATCGTGGAGACGGTATTCTGTACGTACGCACGAGCGATGATATCATTCCCATGATCGTGGAATTGTATTGGAGTGTATGTATACTATTTCAGAATCACTATCACTTTAAAATAATCATATAAATTCATTCATTACACCATTATACCCATCCAAGAAATGTGGTGGTGGAAAATAGATTACACCACGGTGTGGAGACAGTATTCCGTACGTACGCACGTGCGGTGATTTCATTTTACATAGGATGGATAGATGTTGAAATAGGGTTGTTTCATACTTATAATAACATATAAGTATATGAGTGATACTAATGTTATAACTTCATAATGAAACAACTAAAGAAGAAGAAGTGGAAGAAGAAATAAAGTTGAAAGAATTGGTAACGGACATTAACTCTTCTTTGAAGCGCCTCTTTGAGACCTCCTTTTAGGGAACTAAAGTTGGTCTTTGAAGAATACTGGGACCTCTAGGATGTCTCTAGGGAAGTGGAGAGAATAAATTGGTAGGGGTTTTCTGAGCTTGAAGGCTCAATGTGGTGCGACGAAAAGATGGAGGAGGTGCCCTTTTATAAGGGAGGAGAGGGGATCCTTTGGAAAAACTAAAAATATTATATTATTATAAAGCCAAATTCGGTTTTAAATAGCTCCAAATTGATTTATTTTAAAACTAATATTGGTAGGGGTCTAAATCCTCTAATAAAATAGAATTTAGACAAGTTTAGGTTCCTATTTTAACCTTATCATTTAGATTTAACATTAAGTTAAATAATTTTACTTTTACCATGTCTTCTTGTGTTCTTATAATATAAGGTTAATAAACCTACTATAACAATCCAAACGAACCCCAAGTTGTTTATTATTAATATATATAACCTTATATAAGTCATTTGGCCGAATTTTACGTTTTTAGGAATAAAATAACAATTAATAATATAATATTTGTTTTAAAAACTATTTTATGTCAATTTTGACACTATTTAGTAATGGATTATTTTGAAAATCATAACAGAAATATTAGTTCTAAAAACGTTAATTAAATAAATACTAACATTTCATATTAACCTAGAAAATTAGTGTAATTCATAAAAAGTCTCAAGTTACATTTATTTGGGTATTTGTAACATCAATTATGTCAATATTTCATTAATAATATAATTACTGCATAATCTTTTTGTCAAAAATAAATTAATTAATTTAAAGTCTAAAAATTAAAAATAAAATATAATTATGTAGGAAATCGTGTTATCTTTCTAATGAATATTTATAGTCGAATTTATCTTCTGTATAACCCTATATTAAAAATTATTTTTTTATTACACTTTGATTTTAACTATTTTAACCCTTCTTTAAATAAATTAATAATAAATGTCCTAATCTAATCCAAGTGGGCCTAAATGGTCATATTTTATTTCTAAGGCTGTTTTTGGTCGAATTACACTTATACAATAGAATTAGGACATGTTTTAGGATAATAATAATATCATTTTTGCTCTTAATTACCCTATTTACTTTTAACGGTGGTAAATAAAAGTAAAAAGTTACTATTCACCAAAAATTATTTTCATCTCATTGAACTAAATTTTACTTAGTGACATCAACAGTGTCTCTTGGAATTTTGAAATTCCACTCACAGAAGCAGTAAAATTACGTTTTATGAAAAATTCAGTTTTTTTAACTACCACTTAGTGGTTTCACTATTCATCAAAAATTGAAAGTTTTCAGAAAAATACCAAAATTTCACCCTAGGCTAATTTCGATATTCCGAATCCAGAAATTAAGTCAATTTTGAAAAATAAAATTTACAAAATTGCAAAAAGTGGTTATTACTATTCATAACGGCTAGTTTTTATAATATTTTAATAGCATATCATTGTTTAGTGAAACTCGGTATTGCGTACGATGCAAGCTATCGAGGAAGGTCGCGATTGCATGTAAAGAAAGACAAGCTAGTGTTGTGTGTAGTGAAATATTCCTTTGAGGATTTATATAACATAAAAAAAATATTTCTCATAAATGTCTCGGGTGTTACATGGGAAATGGACATAAGAAAGGGTGAGATGACATTCTTAGTAATTGGTACGAAGGTATAAATCAATAGATACATAAGCATAAAATTATCATAGGGAAATTTAAAACATGAGAATAAATTTCAAAATTGTATCAAGTATATCAAAGATCATAAAATTGATTCCACACATAAATCTACATAGTTCATAAGACTTCAGTCAAAAAGGATTCATAAAACATTATCCATGGTAAAGAAGAGTGTAATAAGATATATATTTTACGAATATATATAAGTATATAAAATAATTTTATTATTGTTCAAGGATATAACACACATAGTTTTTGGGAATTATTATTATAATTTTGAATAAATTAAATATATTTGATAGATTGTGTACACATAACAATAGGTTTTAACAACACCATGATATTTCATTAATAAAATTATTTAATATACACTGTTATTATGAATCCATTAAATATATAAATATTTACTGGAATAATTTATTTTAGATATTATGTTTAAATATTTTTTATAAATAATACATATTGATAATAAAATAAAAAAATTAGTAATGTTTTTATATGTTTTGAAAATAATAATTTCTCAAAAAAAATTGTATGTCTTTTATAAACAATAATGAAAATAAATTTTCTATATTTTATAAAATTATTTTATAGAAATAAAATTAATTTTTAAATTTATTATATTAATACTATATTATAGATAATTTAGGATAATTTTATTATATAATTTATTTGTTTATAAATATAAAAAAATATGAATATAAATTAAGAAATGAATTTTAGATTAAATTATTTTCAATGAATAATTATGTTTTAAATTATTATAAAAGGAAAATCACTTTTTTATATATAATTTAATACAATTTAGGGAACTAAAATATATATTATCTTGAAATTTGATATAAAAACAATATATAATTTTGAAACCTTTCACATTGAAAACATTATTTACTACAGTGTTTGTGGGATTAATTTTGAAATAAAAATGGAATTTGAAAAAAATGGATTAAATATTTATAATGAATAAAATTAAAATACAATAAGGTAGAAATAAATGTCATGACCCATCCCCTAGGGCATGTGTCGTGACTACCCCAGGTCCTCATTCGATTGGCCAGGGGCTGGTGATTACCACCAAAAAGGTGAAACCCAAAAAGTGAAAGCATTGGCTCTAAACCTGTACACACACAAATAGGTCACACTGCACATAAGCAAAACACAATTGGAAAGGAGTAGTACAACCACCTCTAACATCCACCATTGAGATTAAAAGTACTGAAAGTAAAAGAAAGGGGCTAGCATACTAGCCCAATCCAAAGAGTAGCACAAAAAAAGAAAAAAACAAGCTCAAGAGACCATTTTCCAAAAATCTTACAGAAGGGTAAGATAAAATCGTCAATACGGCTCACCACATAAATCAATCACCTATGATTACCTTCTAGCCCTGGCTCTTCAAATTCTCAATCAAGATGTCTATCATCTTCACAAGAAAAAATAAGGTGCGGGTGAAGCCCGTGTAGGGGTGAGTATAATAATAATTAATAAGGACCCGTACCCCCAAAGGTCACTCAAAATCCAAAAAGAGAAATCCACAAAGCATGATCTCAATCCCATAGTACAACGTAAAAGAAAACTCACACCAGGTTTACAACTTAAATGACATGAATAAAGATGATTAGTCAAAAAAATAGATCTTCTTATTTTTTCGAGAGGCTTTGTTTCTAGACCACACAGGGTCGCTAGGTGATAACCCACAGAGGATCGTTAGGTGCTGACACATAGATGATTGCGATGTGCTGAAATACATAGGATCTCAAGGTGCTGACCCGGTGAGGATTGCAAGTGGCTACCCATGGAGGATCGCTAGGTGCTGACCCATGGAGGATCTCTATGCACTAACCCGTGGAGGATCGCTAGGTGCTGACCCATGAAGGATCGATAAGCACTGACCCAAAGAGGATATCTAGGTGCTGATCCACATAGGATCGATATGTGATAACCCATAGAGGATCCCTAAGTGCTAACCCATAGAGGATATTTATTATTACATCATGTCATATCCAGACACTAGATTCTCACAGTTTGCACTCATGATTTCCGGAGGATTGACTCCTCAATACAACATTCATACCACATCTACTATGAAGTCCAACTTAGAAGTAACCCAAATGATATTTCTATCATTAGGGTCCCAATGAGAGAGAAGACATGTCAATAGAACTCTAGATCTGTAAGATATAAGAAAAATAGTAAAAAGGGATTGGTTTGATTCATGTTCGATCTAACTCGGCCATACTCCAACTTCTGCCAAAACTCAAGTGGAGTATCTCAAAAGGACTACCTCATCGCAAGGGTCCTCATGCAACATGCATTTAATCATTTGTGAACCTGGTTTATGAGTTATAGTTGTGTTAGTAAAATGAGTCCGGTTGGGTCAGGGTGGGGTCCGACCCGGTCCGACCAACCTGACCCGACCCGATGTTCCAGCCCAACCCACTCGTTGGGTCTATGGGACCCATGTGACCGACCTGGTGGCAGGTCTGGATCATCTGGTGTGGGTCTGGCCCTGTTGCCAAGGGTCCGGTGAGCGAATGGCCCATCCTGCCTAGTGGGGCACCACCCACTTGAAGAAATAAGCCCGTATTGTGTGGGATTGTTTTGTTGGACCAGATGTGGGGAATTTGGTTCTTCCAGCTATCGTTGAAAACTAGCGCCACCCCGTCCTCTGTAATGGCCAACAAGAGGCCGACCATTTCATTGGCCCGCAGAGTTGTCAGTGGGAGGTCGACCATTTTGTGTGCCTACAAAGAGGCTTGAGCGGGTCGCACCACCTCCACGTGGCTTCGACGGGTGTCACACCTTTAACACCACCTCAGTGCACCGATGGATATGCTACCACTGCCCATGGAAACAACATGAGCTAGAAGCCTCTTGATGCTATGGCGCCTGTCGATGTCACCTCCTCTACATGGCCGGCATGGACTGTCCGCCATCGCACTGGTGGTGCAGCACCGGTGCCACCTTCCACTGGCCATCAGAGATGCTCTGGTGGTCCATTTTCCATATCGTCTATGACTACATGCCTCTCGAGTCACTTCCTTCACTATAAAGTCCACAGAATCAATTTTCAGCCGTTTTTCTTAGTCCCCCACAAAGAATAAACAATATCCAAGATCGACAGAGCGTCTATTCCTTGTTCAGATCGTCCCGCAGCCACCGTGTTATCATTTTATCATAGGGGAGATAACAATCATCTCATTCATTAAGAATATACCCTAATAAAATCCCCATAAAAACCTCCCAAAATATTGAACGAGTCACATATCAACTTTCCAGTTGATTGATCAATGTTTGTTGTATTTTTCAAGAATGAGATACGAGGAATCATTAAAAACATAATGAAATTAAATTACTTACCTAGATTCTATTGAATCCACTGTGAATGAGGGAGGAATTATATGTTCATTGATGTTCCACATTCATTGGAGTTCATCACCATTGGAAGATCTATGGATTAGATCCTCTAATGATCAACATTCTGTATTTGTTCTTCATTAGAGAGTGATTTTTCTACTGTGTTCATCAGAGTTTTCACTTATAGTCAATCATCCATTCACCAATGTTTTGAATAATAAAAATAAAACAATATTGATGTTGTGTTCATTCATGTGGTTCATTAATGAACCATAATTAATGAACCATTAAATAAACAGGTGTTATAATTAAACAACATAATAAAGTGTCATTAAATGACCATAATTTAATGCTCATAGTTACGTTGTGGATTCATTAACCATCGCACAATGGTTGAAGAAAATAATAAAATAAATAAATAGTAATTTTATTATTTTTCCAAAAATTCAAAAATTTATCTTTTTTGTCTAACCCTCATCGGTCAAACTTATACTTCACCTAAATGAATCTCAGCGCTATGAATTCAATGGTGGCCTCATATTTTCATCTTGATAAATTGTTCAAAAGATATAAAATACTTCACACAAATTTACTAAAAGTACCTTAAAAATTTTGAAATATCCATTCATGGATTTTCCGTCCTCAGAATCACTTTCCGTCGATTTTTTTAGTCTCAAAATAAATTTTTATAATGAAAACAACTATGAAATTTCTTGTTTTTTACATTCTCACCACCTTAGGGATTTACATCCCCAAAAAGCACAATAAATGATAAGGAAAAAATCAGGGAACCTAGAATGAACTTGAGCCTCCCACTACCATGTTATCTCTTATATATTCTAATGCTGCCACCAAACTCGTACCAGAGGAATAGACTATCCATGAAGGAACTGCTCTTTTCCAATATCTATCTCCACTGGGAACTCCACAAAAGTCTCCCTATCATCAATATCTAGCTCAGCGTAGTCGATGATGTGAAATGGGTCAAGCACGTATCTCCTCAAATGGGAAAGATGAAAAATTTCACGCCCTTAGTGTATTGGTGGGGGAATATCTAAGTGGTACACCACCATTTCAACTCTACAAAGAATCCAGAAAGGTCCTATTAAACTTGGAGACAGATTGCCACCCCATCCAAATCTATGCAATCCTCATCTGGGTGAGACCTGTAGGAAGACATGGTCTCCCTACTCGAACTCCAAGTGTCTACGTCTCCTATCAGTATACGAGTTTTTCCTCCTCTATAAAGTCTTCAACTGCTCCTGGATGATCTGCACCGTCTCAGCGGTAGCCCGTACCAACTTTGGACTCATAAGTTCTGACTCACCTAGGTATGTCCATCATAGATATGATCTTCATTGAGGCCTGTACAAGTCTTCAAATGGTTTCATGATAATGGCAAAGTGATAAATGTTATATTATAAGAACTATGATAGGGTAAGGTGGTCCTCCAAATTGTGGCCAAAATCAAGGACACAAGCACGAAGCATGCACTCAAGTGTCTTTATGGTCCGCTCTGTCTGACAATCTGTTTCATTGTGAAAGGAAGTGATGAAGCATAGGTGAGTACTGAATGCATCTTGTAATCCATTCAATAATCGATAATTAAAACAATCTTCAGGATCTGAAATGATCATCGATGGTATCCTGTGAAGTTGTACTATCTCATGAACATAGAGGCGTATCAAGCCCAATACTGATCCGTGCTATCGGATGGGTATAAAATTGGCCGACATGGTGATTCAGTAAACGATCACCCAGATAGAGTAATGGCCCCGGGGCATGCATGGTAAACCAGTCACGAAGTCCATGGATATACCACCCCACTTACATTCTAGTACCTCTATTGTCTTTACTAAGCATACTGGAATGTGATTCTTGACCTTCACTTGTTGACAATTGAGGCATTGTGAAATGAACTCTACCACAACTTTCATTATCCCTAGCCACCAGTATAGACATTGGAGGCCCTGTTATATATTCACCAATCGATGATGTACCACCAAAGGGTATGTATGGAACTACCTCCATACCTACTCCTTTAATGTCACTGGTACCATGGTGCATACTCTAAAAAGTATGATGTTCTATCCACCTATTGAAAATCCATCAGGAGCCTATCCTGAGGATATCTAAACACGTTGGGCCTCGTAGCCAATATCCCCATGTTGTGCCTCCCGAACTTGCTGAATGAATTGGGGAGTGAATGTCATATAATGGAGGTATGGGTTTCCATCACTATCCATGACAGATATATGAAACACATATACCTTCATAGATGCCTCACTTAGGAGCTGTAGACCCAACCTCTTGCTGGTTTCATCTGCCACTCCATTCTCCTTCCCAGGAGTGCAGTCTAACAAAAATTCATAGTGCTGAAGGAACTACATTCATCTCCATTGTCTTGGGTTTATATCCTTTTGCGAGAAGATATACTTGAGTCTCTTGTGTTCGAAGAGGATGGTAAACCAGTCACCCATCAAGTAGTGCAACCACATATTCAACACAAAGACCACTACTTCAAACTCTAGGTCATGGGTCACGTAGTTTTTCTCATGTTGTCATAGCTATTGTGAGATGTAGGTGATCACCACTTTCTCTTGCATAAGAAAACATTCCATTCTAGTCTCTGATGCATTGTAGTAGAATACATACCCAACACCCTCTTCTGGTAGTCTCAAGATGGGTGCACTCTTCAATATCTGCCTCAGCTCCTGGAAACTATGTTGGAACATCTTCATCCATACAAAGGGTTGTCCCATATTTGTCAAAGCTAAAATGGGAACTTCTTCTATGGAAATGTTGGGTAAAAATCTCTAGTAGTACCCAGCCTGCCCTAGGAAACTCTTCAACTCAATCACGGTCAATGGTGGACCCCATTCTAGAACTTCCTCTATCTTCTCTGGATGCACCACAACTCTATCCTCTGAGATAACTTGCCCTAGAATGTGGACCTACTATTTCTAGAACTGGCACTTTGAGATCTTAAAATATAGCTGGTGCTCTTAGTGTGTGTCCATAACTATCTGAAGATGTGTGGTGTGATCCTCCTCCGACACTGAGTAGACCAAGAATTCATCAATGAAAACCACCATGAAGCGATCAAGTAAAGGCTAAAAGATCCTATTCATGAGTAATAGGATCAGTTCTGGGGCATTATCCATGTCGAAATCAATCACTAAGAACTCATAGTGTCCATATCAGTATCTAAAGGCTATATTCTCTATGTCCTCATCCCACACCCGAAGCTGATGATAGCCCGATCCAAGGTCTATCTTAGAAAACCACCGAACCCCATTCAGTTGATTGGAGAGATAATTAATCCTCAAAAAAGAATGCTTTTTTTTCATGGTCAATTGATTCAAGAACCGATAGTACACAAAATCCTTCAAGCTCCCATCTTCCTTATTGGTGAACAACACCAGTGATGCCCATGGAGAATTACTAGGTCTTCCAAACCCCTTCCTGTGCAAGCCCTCCAACTATACCCTCAAATCCCAAAGCTATGTAGGAACCATCCAATTTTCGGGTGTATATATCAGTGTCTTCCTGGGGTATAATTTGATGTAGAAGTCTAACTATATGTGAGGAGGTAGTCTTGGAACATCATCAAGAAATAAATATGCATATTGGTCCACCATTACAGGATAGATCAGACTCCCCTCATCCACTACACTGAGGGTGAGGCTATCCAACTGATTATTGATTGGCTTCACCCTCCTCTGATAATGTTCATCCTAGGTTTCAATGTTTCCCTTCTCACTAGTGTAGGAAAACATTGTCCTACCCTCATGGGCACACCGACCATTACACCGAAAGTAGTTGATCTAAGCATAGAAAAGGGATAACATGTCCATAACCAAGAAGACATCGTATGGCCTCGAAGCTACTTCTATGAAATCCTAGCCAAATCTATCACCTCCTAGAGTAAGCTCACAGTACTGAGAAAAATTTGTAATCATCTAAAAATCATAGGAGTCTCTAATTGACAGGATTGAGCCAATGAATCTACCAGAATCTCCGAGCTCTGGACGAGATTTGTGGAAATGAAAGAGTGACTAGCACCTATGTCTATAAGAACTACATGTAGGGTGGAGTAGACATAGAACATAACTTGAATCATCTCTGGAGTTCTGTGGTCATATGTCTCTACTAATTGATGCTGATCTTGTCCCTATCCACTTGCTCCTTGAGGTCAATGTGGACAATATGGAGGTGGTGGCAGTAGTACCTCAAACTATGGACCACTGCCTACTATAAATCCTACTCCTCTACAATGTCCACTGCCCTATGGAGCTCCTTGCTCAAACCGCTATCCCTATCTCGGGGGTCCCTCAACCTCCTCCTGGTCACCCAGGTGGGGAGTCAGATAGTCACAAGCCATGTTCCCATTTCTTCCCCAGGAATAAAAAACTATAGTCCTCAGATGAACTCCTTTACCTACTGAGATATGCACCTCAGACCCCCCATCCTTAGGTCGTCCTCCGGAAGGTCTGGCTATTTTGTGCCTCTGCGTCATCTGCATATTGCTTACTACCGATGAATCAACTGCATGTCATCCAGCGGTAACACTTATTGTTGATTTCTGCTCGGCTATGATGCTCTCCACCAGTAGGGCATGCTCTAGCACTCTAGTCTGCATCAAAATGTTGAGAAAAACATCAACACTCAGATATCATATCAAAGACCTTTCTCAAAGGTACATTCCCTAATGAATGGGTCATGTACCATGTTAGTGATGTACCGAGAGAGGTCAGTAAAACCCATCGTGTACCTGGCCAATTTCTGGCTGCCCTACTGTAAGTACAATAACTCTTGAATCTGCATAGAGCGTAGAGTCGCTGGTACGAACTCCACCGTAAAGAGGCTCTCCAAGTCCAACCAAGAAATTGTTGTCTCATCGGGTGTCGGGATCATCATGCTCTATCATATTCATATTGTTCCCTAATAAAGGGCAGTGGTTATGATCCCTATTTGATATATTGGAGTCTCTAAAAAGAGAAAAACTCATTCCAAAACCTCTAGTTAGTCCTCAGCTACCTACAGATCTGTCTCTCCTTGAAACATCAAATGCCTCTGTCTTTGGACCTCATGGAATGTGATAAGTTATTATGTACTATTTACTGGTGGGGATAGTGGAAACTACTACCCTAGGGGTGTTTGTAAGGCTGGTCTACCACTTGATGGTGCTATCACTGTAAGAGGACCCAGCACCGACACCTTATCGCTCAGTGGGCCATCATCAAGATTTCTTATTAGAATCTTGGATGGCTATCTCCATGGAGGAATCCTGTAATGTAATAGATGAGTCACGATCAATAATTTATACCTGGTGAACTGACTCAAAATAGAACTAAAGAAAAAAATTTCCAAAACACATGCAATAATTTTATTCGTGTACTGAGTCAGAAAATATAATCCAGGGTCTTGGGGTATGGATATGTCAACTAACTCACTATCACTGGACTCCCTAAACTGAAATCCAAACTTACAACACTAAACACTATTTCTTAATTAAAAAATATTATACTCTTAGTTCTTCTTGTAGAACCGACCTCCTTTGATAACACTATGTCATGACCCATCCCCTGGGGCCCGTGCCATGACTACCCCAAACCCAACTTCTATATGCTAGGGCATGGTGACAAAAACTGAAATGGAAAATCCCAAAAAGGGAAGGCATTTCCTTTAAACATATACACACACAGATATGCCACACTGCACACAATAAAAACACAACAGAAAAGGAGTAGTAAAAACACCACTAAAAAGCACCACTGAGAGTAAAAGTATGCATTGAAGGTCATAAGTCGCTAGTGTACAAGCCCCACTTAAATAATTGTATAGAAAAATAAAAAAATCTCCATAGACTGTTTACTGTGTATCCTACCTGAAGGGTTGGTACAACTCGTCACTTTGCTCACAATGCCAATCAGTCACCTCTATGTACCGTATAACCCTAGCTCCCCAAAGTCTCAATGAAGTTTTATATCGTCTTCACATGAATGAAAAAGGAACAGGTGAAGCCAGTGCAGGGGTGAGTATAACAATTCTCAGTAGGGACCCCGAGACCCTTGACGGCCACTTTGTGTCCCACAAGGGAAAACCCACAGAGAATGAACTCAATCATAGAGCACAAAGTAAAATACAATGCACACCAGGAATAAAACATAAAGAACATGAATAGAGTTGATTATTCAAAAAACTAGATCATATTTTTCTATCTAGAGGCTTTGATGCTAGACCAAATAGGGTCACTAGGTTTTGGTAGACAGAGGATCTCTAGTTGCTGACCCACAGAGTATCTCTAGGTGCTGACCTACAAAGGATCACATGGTGCTGACCCAAAGAGCACTACTAGGGGCTGACCCTGGGAATATTGCTCTGCACTGACATGCGTAGGATCGCTAGGCATGGTCCCATGGAGGATTGCAACAAACTGAACCATAGAG
The DNA here is from genome assembly GCA_963277665.1 of Viscum album. Classification (NCBI taxonomy): domain Eukaryota; kingdom Viridiplantae; phylum Streptophyta; class Magnoliopsida; order Santalales; family Viscaceae; genus Viscum; species Viscum album. The sequence continues at coordinate 984,572,427 of OY728126.1, forward strand.
GATCGATAGGTATTGACCAATAGAGTATTTCTTGGTGGTGACCCATAGAGGATCGCTACATGTTGACCCACATAGGATTGTTATTCTTTCATTACATCAAAACCATCCACTGGATTTCCGCACCTATCACGATTGACTATTGATGGGTTCTCTCCTAAAGCCATCGGTCGTACCATAACCAAGATGAAGTCCCACTTATAATTAACCCAATGGATAGTCTGGTTGTTAGGGTTAAAACTTGATAGATGGTGCATCAATCGAATGTATGGTCTATAACATATAGGAAAAGTAGTAAAAAGGCCCTGGTTGGATTTGAGTCTGATCCAACCCATCCATACTCTAACATATAACAAAACTCAAATGTAGTATGTAAAAATGATCACCACGTTTCAAGGGTCCTCATGACATAGGCGGTGTATCATTCAGACCCCCTCTATATGATTTATAGTTGTTTTAATGAAGTGGGGTCGGTCGGGTCTGAGTGTTTTTCAACCTGGTCAGACCATCCTAACCAGAACCGAGTGTCCGACATGGGTCTGGTAAGTGTTCGGCCCAAACGGACCATTGGGTCTATGGGTCCGGCTGAGTTGTGGGTTTAACATGGCTGGAGGGTCTGGACCATGGGTGGTTAGACCCAGCTGGTGGGGCACAACATACCTGAAGAACCTGGCTCGGGCAGTGTGGGCCGGTTGTACTGGACTGGACGCATGGTGTATGGTTCTTCTAGCTCGTGGTGCCAACCAACATTGCCATGTCTTCTTCAATATCCGGAAAGAGGACGACCATTTTTCCACCCACCGAGTAGCCTGAGTGGGCCACTCCCCCTCCTAGTGGTGCCAATGGGCGCTCCACCTTCAACACTATCAGAACCATTTGGTCGTGGATCCCTGCTGCTGTGGCTGTCCGACCGTGTCTCCATGCTGTCATGGAACACCGATGTGCATGCTGTAGCCTCCCAGCTGGCCGGTGAGGGCCGACCATCTCTTTCCACCATAGTTTCTGTCAGTGCTGCCTCCTCCAAACCACTGCTAGTCACCGGTGCGGCCACGCTAATAGTGATGCACCAAAGTAACCTTTCGCAGGCCACCAGAGATTCTCTGGTGGTCCATTTTCCATCACATCTACACCTACAGGCCTCTCAGGTCACTGCCTTCATGAAAAATCCCTCAGAATCTCCTTTCATCCACATTGGTCTGTCACCCACAAAGAACACACAATAAACAATTTCATTGGAGGGTCCATACCTTGTTCGAATCAACCATCACCCTCTATGTAAGAATTTTATCATTGGAAAGAAAACAATCATCACATATATTAAGAATATCCCCTAATCTAACCCCCAAAAACCACATACAAGATATCACGAGTCACAGATCAACTGGTTAGTCGGTTGATCCACGTTCTTTGTATTTTTAAAAAAAGAGATAATAGGAATAATTAATCACATAGGGAAAATAAATCCCATTCTAGGATTTGGTTGAATCCATTGAGAATGATGGAGGAATTATGAAATCTTTGACAATCCACATTCATTGTCCTCCATCACCGCCTGTTGATCTCCAGATCTGTTCCTATAACAATTAATGTTCATTTTCCATTATTTGTTGGATAGGGATTTCTCTGGCGTGTTCTTAAGAGTTTTCTTCAGTTGTCATTCATCCTTTTTCCAATAGTTTGAATAATAAAAAAAAGGTTGTTTCTTTATTAATGTGGTCTTTAACAAAACATAATATATGAACCATTAAATTAATGGGTGCTATTGTTACACAACCAAAGAAATGAGTTATTAAATGAACACTATTTAATTCCCATAGTTACACTACATTTTCAATAACCATCACTCAATGGTTCATGAAAAGTATAAAATAACTCTTTGAGTTGTTTTATTATTTTTCGAAAAAGTCAATAATTTAAAATTTCTATCTGAACCTTGCTGGTTGATGTTGAGCTTCACCTATGAAAATCCCGGCACTGTGAATTCAATAGTGCCCTTAGATTATCAATCTAAGCACTGGTTCAAAAGATATGAAACATGGCTCCCAAGTTTACTAAAAAATACCATAAATAAGATCAAAAATATGTTCTGGGATCTTCGAGCCTCGAAATCATGTGTTGTTGAATTTTGAAATCTCGAAATAATTCCATATAATTTAACAAATTTTATGGAATTTCTGGGTCATTACAAAAATGTTTGACCATAATTAATAGTGAACATGGTAAAAATCAATTACCTTGGTGAAGGTATAAATGGGTTTACCTAGAGTTTATAATAAAAAAATATTATTGTTAAAAATTACTCAAAATATCCATAAATCCTAATTTATGTCCATATATACATATTATTCCTCAAAATTTATAATCTAATGTCATTTGAAATCTTAATTCTTGGTAATAATTTTTTTTATTTTGGAGTCTCATGGGAACTTTTTGTGTAGTTTCCTAGTGGTCATCGTTCCCACACATATAAAAGGCAACCACCACCCTTTACATCTTAAAACCATAAAAACCTTATTTCAACAAATACTTGACCAAATAACTACCAAAATTCCATCTTATTATCATAGCTATATTATTTTTGACAAAACATATCTTATGAAGGTTTTTAGTGTGAACTTAAGGATGATACCCTTAGAATAGGTAATGTTCATCGATGAGCATATTTTTATTTCATCATACACGACGTTAAATTATTATAATGATTTGATAATAAAATAAGATTGATATATTATATATAGGGCGATTTTCTTATTATGTTTATAACGTAAAACCATATCTTCCTTCATCATATGGGGTTATAAATTGATTATTTCTATGTACAGAGGACTACCACTTCAAAAATTGATGTCATACATTTTTTCATTATGACCTATCAAGGATTGGTATAATGATGGATTTAACGTAAATATATTATATTTATAACATAAATACACATATATTGTAATTATATCATATATAATATTTTAAATTTCTATTCCCTAGGGGATAAAATAACTTTGCTCATGTGTATGATGGACTACAGCCTCACGAAGCGATGTGATTAGTTTTCACTAACTCATTAAATGGACGATAATAAAGATAAATTATATATATATATATATATGATATAAATTAAATTATTTTTATGTAAATGACATATTTATAATTCGTAAAATTTAATATATCATTTCTATATTTTATTTTCCCTCAATGAATGATGATGACGCCTTTCATGTCTGTTTGGACTACCACCTTCATGAAACACTGAGACTCTCTTTTCCACACCACATCACATGGATGATGCATATTAGTATATTTAAAGACAAATAATTTATCTATGATATCATTATAATTCTATAAATATATGATATTACTTACCTTTTTTCTATAATTATCAATGTAAAATAGAAACATTACTAATGTGTATGCACAACCTACTATCTCAATCATTGTAACATACTTCATTATTACAAAACATAAATCTTGGGTATTTCTAAAACAATAATTTATTTGTAAATTAATTAATTATTTTATGATTATTATTCTATAGGTGATGGAATTATGATCTTTTTTAGAGAAATAAAAACAATTCATGACATCTACAAAACAACTAAACAAGTATCACCTGATATGTGAAGTTAACATGTAATTTTAGTAAACAGGTAATAAAATGACATATGTAAATCATATATGGTATGATATATTTAATAATGGTTCTATAATATATCTATAATAATATTATATTATTTATATAGGAGTTTCTAAAGTGTATGAAGGAAGTCATGTCTTGAGGAAAGGGATTTCTAGTCTCTCTTTTATTTCTAAAGGACATAATAAAATTTAACACCTCTTTATTTTACATGGTGTGAATACTAATCAATAATATATTATTGTACTATTATCATGAATATTTTTTGGTTTTCACATTTCAATTTGAAGATCACTATTTTATTGGTGGTACAATTTAAAATTTACTAAAGCAGTAATGGATTTGGAATCAATTTTCCTTCATTGATACATATGTTTTGTTATGGACCTATCTTAATATATGAAGGCTGTATAACACCTGGTTTACAATTTATATATTTAATACCATTAATTTAGTGATGTTATATGTTTTATATAATGTTATGGTTTCATGGTTAATATGATTCATTGTTACCAAAATGGTAAGAGTTTAATGTTACAATCTCACAGTTTATCTGGAATGTTTAATATTACATATTAAATTTTGATATATGATGATATTAATATCATTAATTCTCTTGAAAGTCATTCTTTGACTCTTGTTTAATTAGAATATATTTTTCCTTCATTTTCCCTTTTATATACTTATGAGTTTGATATGATTTGTTTTAATAAAACAAGTATTTTTAGTTGCAAACCATATTTTTCTAAACACTTTTTTTGTAAAAATGTTTCAAAAAATGTTTTATATTTTTTTAGTGATTTATTTATGAAATATTTACACATTTTTAATTTTTAAAAATATTATTTGAAAGAAATATTCTTATATCCTTCCATTCAATTCTTGAATTTCATTTACCAAAAATGCGAAAGGAATCATCATTTTAACATGTATAATAAGTACATAATTTTACTCCATATAGACCTCAAATTTTTTCAAAAAATCCTTTATATAAATTCAATGTTATTTTATAATAAAATTATATTCAAAAGTTTTTATTATTTAAATAGTTTTTTCAAAGATATTTTACTTAAGAGATGTTTTAAATTATCTTTAATAATCCATTATAAGTTTCCATGTTTATTATTAATGGAAAGGATTAATAAAAAAATTATGATATTAAGTTTTGAAACATAATTTTAAATGAATGATTACTTTACACAAGAATTAATCAAAGTGATTTTTCTTTCTAAATAGTTCTCCCTCTAAGATAAGATCCTATGAGGTTACTTTTTCTTTAATAGTAATATGATCGAGCGATACCATTCTAATACCTTATAATAATGGTTTATGTTAATTTTGAAAGGATTTTTATGAAACCAATTTGTATACCATGAGTAATACCATGTTAGATATTTTATGAAACCAACTTTTCATCATGCTTTATTATATGATAAAATAATTAAATGACTATGAAGGAATTTTCTTTTACATAGGTTATGTAATGATGAAATATCTATGAAAACCATTTCATTTAATGGGTTATGATATGATGATTGTTTCAAGATATTGTGTAACACATATGTATGATTTTCATTAGGTGAAAGGTAAGACCTATATCTCCTGACAGTGTATAAGGTAATTACAAATATTCAATGAGTTGAAATTGTACATGGATGGTTTCACAATATTAAAAGGAGGGTAAATTATAGGTAAGATGAAGCCTAACAAAAATGTTATATTAGTTTTTTAGAAAATCATGAAGTATCAACATTGATAGCAATCCCAAGAATAAAAAGGATGGTATAAGGGTGGTTAGACCATTCCCAAAAATGAGGGTACATTGGTTTGAATCCAAAGATGGAAGATAGGTTACATGGGTGGAGCGTGTAAGCCTGATCCTGGTACACAGGTGGTTAACCAAAGTCAATCATGTTATGAACATCTTGGTGGGTAACTGTGATATAGGATTTTATATAATTATTTGAATGCATCAAATCATTGTCTTATACCAATATTATGATCTCATGGTTCATGTTCATTGATTCCCATATGATTTCTGTGTGATAAAATTATAATTTTTATTTCATGAAAAAAAATTATAATTTTATATTTATAGGGTATGGTTTTCAAATGTTATGATCAACTTCTCATACCCTTATTCAGATGATATGCTTACATATCCCCCATGTTTTCCATTAATGATCATCAGTGCTCACCCATTTTATGTTTCATATCACCATGTTTCAAGGAATGTTTTTAAAAATGAGTGATAAAGGGGACGATATTTATGGGTATATATTGAAGATATTTCATGAATTATGAATATTGTGTTACTTGTTTCTAATGACAAAGAACCATTATGGTCTTTAGCTATGTGTTTATGTAATGTAATTAATATTCAACTAAAATTATTTAATATACATGTTTGATAAGAATGGGTCACTATAATTGATATTAGAATAAATTTTATGTTAAACTCTGGAAACTATAGTAAGAAAACATCAGTGATATCCCTATATATTTTTCTTAGGATATTTTTAGGTATTTCGTTATGGATATTTTAAAGGATGAGTCAATGTGTCAGAAAATTTACACGAATTTTTGTAAGGTGGATATAACATGGCTCTAATTAAATTACACCCTTGTTTGGATAAAAAAATGTAGAAATGTATATATCATATAGGTACTTGGTGATAATAAATTTGAAAAGGGTTCATTGAGATAGACTCAATCATTACCTAGTACATGACAATGGTGTTTCCTAATCACCTAGTTTGAGACTCAGGGGTGGTATTATTTAAAAATAAAAACTATTTATGAACTATCATGATATATTAAATTATATAATGAAAAATAATGGCCTATAATTTTCATAATATGTAATATATTTAAAATAATGTGTCATGATTTAGACACACTATATGTGATTTTCTAGATTATGTGGTTCCCCACTACAATTATTGTTGATCGCACTATTTTTGTGGCATTATTTAATGGCATGAATCTTAAGGATCACTATTTAGGATTGGTGAGATAAATAATGAAATGATTTTCATTCATAGACTTAAAAAATTAGGGGTGATGGAATGAAAAATATCATTATTACTCTTACACAATATTCTTGAGTTTTGAATCACAGTGTTGGATGAAACAACATTATATTGATCCCTTTATGAGGAAATATCAACTATATTTTAGAGGCTCCTCCAATACACTAGTTTTTTAACAACCGAATAATGAAAATAAATATATATTTTTATTCTCATATGTTGGCATCATGAAAATATAATTTTGGTTTTTGACCATTTTGATGGTGAAGCGGATCAATAATGGACTCTAATCTAGAATATAAGGAAACAATAAAAAATTCACCCCAGTGATCTATAGAGGATAAAAAAATATTTATTAACATATAATTTCATAGTATTATTCATTTGAAAACATTAAAGGAGTTCCATGAGAAAATGAAGATGGATGATGAACAATTTGTTATTTATGGGTAACATTTTACAAGTCTTGTGAGGTATTCTACATCCATTATCATCAAACCTAAAAGTATGGTTCATCAATTATTTAGTGTCTTGAAACCAATTATATAAAGGGATTTATATATAAAATAAATTAGTAACTCAGAATATATTGTTATATTAAATAACATGGTGGAAATGTATGTTGGAGGTGTATTTAAATTTCATGGTTTTGATAACAAAAAAACAATAGAATTAAGAATAAAATTTATGAATAATGGATAATAAAAGATGAGATTTACTTTATGCTCAATGTTTTTGAAGAACCATCATGGAAATGGTCTTAAGGGGACTAGTAAGTGTTTTATTTATGGAATGGAGGGTAGTCAAAAAATATAATTCCAATGTGATTGCAGGAAGTTACCTAACAATAAAAATAATGAGAATGTTGTTCATAAAGCACCATCCACACTACAGGGTTTAAAATTAAATGACTATAGGAATCATGAAAAGTAATTCTCCAAATAAAATTCAAATGAGGATAGTAATACCCAAAAAACTATTATATACAAAAGAATAATAAAAATACTATTAAATTTTGATAGTTAAAATGAGTCATTTTTAATAGTGAACTCTAATCCTTCCCTCCATAGTTTAGAATTTTATTTTTCATTTTTTATGAATGGGCCCTATGAAAATATTTTTGATCACCCCTTAGTGAAAATTTATATTATTATACATCTCTCTATGAATTAAAGAATAATAAAATTACATTTTTTTCTATCATTATTATATTGATCCTAAGATTGAAATTGGTTATATATATATATATATAAGATAAAAAAATATTTAAGGAATAAATGGATAAATATATTTTATATGTATATATGTCTATAGGTAATATTAACATAAGAGTTACATATAACATCACGAGTTTATGAGTTTAATGTTGAACATAATTTCAATGTCCTTCAGACAACTTTTAAGGTGTTATGTGATGGTATTTTATTAAGATTAATGATATTTTAACATAAATTTTCACTAATGAAACTCATTAGGTTTATATGTAGTGAACAATTTATTATAGGAGGAATCCCTTTACAAATTTTTGAGGTATTATTAATGGTATTGGAATCCTTTATGGTTGGTATTATCATAGATTTTGAGGTAATTTCAGGTTAAAATTTTTCAACTTAATATTTCCTCAGATGTAATGGTTGTTTGAGAAAACTTATCTCTTAATAATCATTCCCAAATACAAATTAAGGAAGCGATAAGGTTACATGGAGTACTGCAATCAATTATCTGTGATTGTATCCTATGATTACATCTATTTTCTAGAAAATTATTTTGCAATATATTGAAACATATTTGTGTTAATGCATTGTGTATAATCATTACAAGTATGGGTAGTTTGAGAGAACAATTCCAACCATAGACGATATCCTCATGTCATTTTCTTGGTATTTTAATGGTTGATGGGACCAACAACTATCATTAATTTACTTTTTATACAACAATATACTTAAATCAATCATTTAGATGGCTCATTATGAACACCATTAAAGAAAGAAGTATAGGAATCCATCAGAAAATAATGGTGTTCAAATTGAATGATATTAGGGACTAAGTAAGCAGATGATATGGTAATGAAGGTTTGATCCAGTCACCAAAAATTAAGGAAAAAATGAAGTTGATTGAAATGTTAAGATAATCATAATTAGTTTAACCAAAAATTCAATGTCAGTAAGAAGGTCCTCCTAATAATTTCACCACAATGATAAAAGGGATAATTGTGCCCTAGGTATATCAGTCGCTTTGGGAAAAATTATTGTATTTCGACTACAACTTATCATTTGGAACTTTAACCAAACATCTCTCTAGATCACGATGTGTTCCATGTACCTATATTGTGGAAGTGCATACATTATTCTTCACATCTACAAATGTCAGAGGTAATATTGCTGGTGTGTGATCATTCAAATAATGAACAATTGGTTTATATTCAATATTACATTGATAAAGTACTAAAAAATAAGACCACTAACCCGGTCGATGTTTTTGGTGAAACCACTAGTTTTTGTATGCTATCTGTAAACCTGGGGATGTAATGTGGCAGATGCGTCATCATTTTTTCATTAGAATAAAAAATTTAAAGGGATAAATTCATTTTATGTGGTTATAATTTAAAACCATTTTAATTTTTTTGATTATTATTATTTTGAATAATTAAATTTTTTTATATCCTGCATTAAACGCAACCCATGATTTTGAAAAAACTGGAATATTTTAACAATATAATAATATTAAAATAAAATTTATTACCTCTATATAAAACATATCAATATTAATATTAATATAAATTTGTATAAATTATGCATAATGGTTTATTATAAATATATAAGATTTATTATCGTTTTTTTCAATAATGTCCTTTTAGGTTTTGAAAATTTTAGTTTTTCAAAATATGTTTTCATGCATATTGTGAGCTATAATAAAATTTGTTTTCAAAAATTTTAAAAAATTAATTTGATGAAATGAAATTAATTTTTTAAATCATAATTTCAAAATTATCTTAGGGGGAATTTGGGATATTTTTCTAAAAAGATTAATTTTTCATGTACACTAAAAATTATTGAATATTAATGGAAAGCATCCTTTTCATTTAAATTATTAGGAAAATTAAAATATATTATTATTTTTTAAAGTAAATTTTTTTCATTTATATATCTATCAATCAAATTTATCTAATTGAAATCAATTTAATAATTACATTTGATATAGAAACATCGTAAACATTTGAACATTTTCACTTTGGAAAATCGCATAATCATTATGTCAGCAGGATTAAATTTTTATTTAATTATTTCAGTTTTGTTAATAGAATATAGAAAAATGTATTCAATATTTAAAATTATCATAACTTATATTTTTTAATAAAATAATCAAAAAAAATTCCCAAATGAATAGTGAAAATAGTAAAAAGGTAAATAACATTGTTAGAGTAAAAAATGTTCTACCTGGGGGTTAAAATAAAAACAATAGGGTTTAAAATAAACCAAAAAAAGTATAAATCCAATTTTATGGCCTAATATCTTTTTTATACTTCCTAGGATCTAATATATTGTCAATTTTATGCCTTTTATTTAGAATTACATAATTATTTTGGATTATTTTGTGAAATTTCTATGTAGTTTCAAAGTGGCTTCCTTTCCCCCAATAATAAATGGCCACCACTATCCATCACTTAGTCACACCATAAAATCTATTTTTTGAGTCCAATACATGAAAAATTAACATGTCAATATCCCTTATCTAATCCTATAAGCCTTATTTTGGAAAGAAAACATACCTAATAATGCTTTTTCTATAAGCCTAAGGAGGATACCCGAAGATGAGGTAATGTTCAACAATGGGGGTTTCAATTTTATTTATTCCTCCCCCACCTTAAATAATTCTTATAAAATTATGATAAAATAAAATAAGATTATTCTATATTCATAGATTTTTTATGTTATGGGGAAGACATATTACCCACTCCACATCAATCGAATGGGTTACGAAACCATCATTCGTGTGTACGAAGGACTACCACCTCACAAACCAATATCCTTCATTTTTCGATTACAAAATCCAATAGTTTTTTTTATGGCTAGGTAATTTTATCATATATATATTTTTAATTTCAAATCAATAAGTGATGTGATAAATCACACGTTTTTATAGATAACTACAACCTTCAGATGTAATTTCAATCAATTTCATCATCTTTTTACATGGAAGATAATAACGATAATGTTAATAAATATATATGAGATACATGAATCAATTATTATATTCATGAAATATTTATAATTACGAAAAGATAATATAACATAATCTTTATTACTCTTTCACTCATAGAATAATGATAACATCGCTTGTGTATGTTGACTATGGTCTTCATCATGTGATATGACTCATGTTTCATTACCACGCCATAAGGATGATTTTTATAAATATATTAAAATAAATGATATTTTTATGTTATTATAATAATTATATAAATATTTCACATTAATTTTCACCTTTCAATAATGATCATTGAAAAATGGAAATGTTACTAATGTGAGTGTACGACCTAATATCTCTACGATTGTGACATACCCAATTTCTAAAAACCATATTACATGATTGGTATTTAATATATTACTAACGTATAAACTTGATAATAATTTTTTTATTATTAATATTAAGGTGACTCAACCATGATCATAGTAAGGGGGCCAAAAATAAAAAATCAATATATATATAAATATATAGAAAACCAATATATTTTTAACTAAAACACGACCTTAACATGTAACATTAATAAAAATGAGATAAAAATAAATAATTAGATCATATATTTTATTATATATATAATAATCATTATTTAATTAATGTATAGACAAAATATTTTAAAAAAATGGAGGATGAAATGTATATGAAGCAAGTCATGACTTAAGGAATGGGGTTTCAAGGCATTTGTTTATTTGTGGGAGACATATAAAAATTGACCACTGATTCCTTTCATGTGGTGTGTATAATTCACATTAATATACTGTATTATTGTTATCCTCAAATTATTTATGACTTAAATATCTATTTGGGAGTATTTTTTAATGGGTGTTATGGTAAAAAGATTCCAAAGAGATCAGATATTTTTTTCTCAATTTTCCTTCATTGAGAAATATATTTTATTATGCACCTATATTATTATATGTGGTGTATATACATCCCATTAGACATGTTATATCATGAAGATAATTATTTTATGATAGTATATGTTTTATTTAATTTTATTATTTTATGATGATTAAGATTCAATGTTTCAAAAATACTAACAGTTTTATGCAACAATATCATCATTTATCGAGAATGCTTATCATTAAGTCACAAATGTTTAATAAATATATGATTTGTCTCACTAATTGTCATATATTTTCGTGCCCTGTTTTTATATAAATTTAATTTTTGGATTCCCTTAATGTTCCTCTCTGTATTTACTCAGGTGTTCTAAATGAATAATTTTATGACAAAAATCACCTTTTAGGTAGAAAACCCTTTCTCATCCAAAAACATGTTTTCTAAAAAAAACTTCAACACGATTTTAAATATTTTTAAATGATTTATTGAATTCACTTTTACCCATTTTTATCCTTTTACTTTTTTTAATATATATGTTCATTTCATTTTCTAAAAAATATAATATTTTCATTTAACTAAAATATGAAAGGATTCTTTTTTTAAAATGTATAGAATTTACAGAATTTCTTACCAGGATGACGTCAATGTTTTTTAAAGATACATTTATATGATTCCATGTTTATATTCAATGAAAATTATTTCCAAATATTTTGGGTTTTAAATAGTGTGTTTTAAATATATTTTCATCCAAAAGGTATTTGTTTTTTAATGAATCCTTTATATGTTTTCAATATAGTTTTCATAGAAAATAATTTGTGAAATATTTTATAAATATTATATTTTAAAAATTAATTCTCAAAAAAGGTAATTTTACTTAGGAAGCATTCCAAAGCATTTTAATTTTAAAATACTTCTCTATCTAAGGTAATATACTTTGAGGTTACGTATGAATTACTCAGCATATGATCCAAGAATGTCATTAATATTAATTATCTGAATGTTTTATGTTTATGGTGATGTGATTTTTATGAAACCAATTTCCCATCCATGGGATACAGGATGATAGAACTCTTATGACACCCAGAAATTTCCCTGGTTTATGATATTATGAAATAATGAAATTATTATGAAACATATATGTTCTTTTCATGTTATGATATGATGAAATGTTTTTGAAAACCATTTTATGTCATGGGTTAGAATGTGATGAATGTTTTGTGATATTTTGGTACACATGGGTATGATTTTAATTATTTAATGGATGAGACCTATATAGACCTCAAATTAATTGGGGTATGGTAAATGTTCTATTACCTCAATGCATACATGGGTGGTTATCCTATGCTCAAAAAATGATATATTGGTTGTAAACCCAAAGAAAAAACCATGGTTCACTTCTGTTTTCAGGCCAGAAGTAGGTACACAGTTTTTTATCTAAAGAACAAAATATAGGGTACACAGGTGGTGAGACCAAGCCCCAATAGGAGGGAATATAGGTGGATATCCGATGCATGATAAACATAGTACATGGGCGGTTATCCAAATATCTAAGTAAGTACCTTGGTGGTTGGATCAATCCTATCTTTTTATGAATGTCTTGTTGGGTGTCCAGGACATAATGTTCTATACGATTATATATATTCAACAATTGTATGTATTACTAATATTTTATTATCTCATGTCTCATGTTATATTATTTCCCCATGATTAATGTCTTATGATCTTTCAATATTTGTGTCATGACACAAGATTATGATCTTTTATTTGAATGGTATTGTTTTCAAATGTTATATCAATATTCTCATACAATTATGTTAATGTTGTGCTTAATTATATCATTAGTTTACCCATACTAAGAATTTGAACTCACCAATTATAATATTTATGTACCTTGGGATATGAGTATTGGTTTTATGTAATATTAATAAGGGGAAAGATATTTATTGGAGATATTGTGGATCTTTCATGAACATAGAATATTGTGTTTTATGTTTCAAATGTAACTAAACAATTACATTCCATAGGTGTGTGTTTGAGTAATGTAATCAATATTCATCAAAAGAGATTTAATACAAATTCATAATAATCCTATATTTCTTTAATGGATCAATTATAAAATAATAATTGTGGATTGTGTTCACTCCCTCAACCATCTTAGTAGTCATGTTTCACTCACAAAACTATCATAGTGAAAAAACATTCTTACTGAACTAGGTTTACTCACTATTCATTTAATATTTATCACATTATATATTCATCATTAAATAATTCATTTGGGGGAGATATTCCTCTCACCCGTCACATAATCCTTTCCTTTTTGTTCCATAAGGTCATAACACATTCATTATGTTGTAACCCATGAATTGTAAACTATGTTATTAAACATTTCTTCAAATCATATCCCACTAAATATAAATGGGTTTCATAATCGTTTTATCAATTAATCAATGAATAACCCATGGAAAACAATCATGTTTCATTAACATCATGTAAATATTAATATTAACAATATTAAGAAGGAATAAGGATTGTATCATTGGATAATATTCATAGTAAATCATATTTAACATCAAAATGATTCAATAAATATTTAAAATTATTTTCAAAGTTCTCTTATACTATTTCATGTGGAAATTATCCATTACATTTTGAAATAACATCCTTAAAATATATAAAAACTCAAATATTTATGAAAATATTATAATAAAAATTAATGTTTAAAAATATTAATTTATGGTTCAAATCATTAAGGATTCATAATGATGAGAAATACTGTTCTTTCAAAATATGCTAAAATGAAGATTCATATGAGAGATTCAATAAGTAGTAAAAAACCATGATTCAAAAAAATGAATATGATCTTACTTTTATAAATTTTTGTATAATGTAAAAAATGGGTTATAATATCTTTAATCATTCAATGTAAAATAATAAAAAATAATTCTCGAAAACATATTTATAATGCATGGTCATTTAAAAAAATAATTTCGGCCAAAGAGATATATAAGTTGTTTTTTCTTAAGAACAATTATTTAGCCTCTTTAGTGATTAATAAGTGGAAAATATAAGGGAACAATTATTCTCCACTATTAAACATATGAATATAAAGTTTATAATTTTTTTTGACTTTTACAATGAATTATTTGATTATCAAATTAATAATCATAAACAATCTTGATATGAAATGAAAATAAAACATAAAAACAATTACCACATTGGTAAATTTTGAATCATTATCTATATAAATTAAATAAAAATAGTTGGATATATAAATCATCATATATTTCATAATAATAATCATAGTAGACATTAGTGGGAAAAAATAGACCACACAAATGAATCAAGTAGAATAAATATGGTATTAGTTTCACATAGATAAATGTGAGATAAAAATCTCATACATACTTTGGTAACAATTAATTGATAATAAAAATGAAAGAATAAAATAAAATGAAACATTAAATACCATGAGAATAAATAAATTAAAGATATTACATGTAAAAGGGCTTCTAGATAATCTTAATAAAAGAGTCTTGGTTCATAAGATAACATAAGTCCCAAAAAAGATAATTTGAGACAAAGATCAAATTCATGATTTAATAATTTTTGATTTTTTAGGAACATGAAGGAAAACAGAAAATGTAACATATAATATAAATAAAAATAATAAAATATTGACATAAAATTTAAAATTGGATACATATATACACACCTAATTTAATATTATAGGGTCCTAATATAACATATGTCCCAAAGAATAAAATTTGAGACAAAAAATATATTAACATAAGTATCAATATCCTTCATACATGTTTGAACCTCGAGTATAATAAATTTTGTTTAATTAAAATTATATTCCATTTCTGTAATAATGTATATAATATTTTATATGATTTTAATATAACATTTTCACCTCTTAAATATTTTTTATTTGATAAAATAACTATTTATAGTGATAATCTTTTATTTTTCTCACGTGTGTTATCATTCGAGAGTTTTGGTACTTGAAATTTTATTATGGTAAATTAATATAAATAATTATAATGATAGTATAAATATAATATTATATATATATATTTATATTTATATACATTCATAAATGTATGATACATTAAAATGAATTATAGCATTTTGGAGAAACAGTAGGTCGCACATAAGCGTTATTACAATGTCCATTTTCTCGATGGATGGATAAAAACAAATTTTGAATAATAAATTAGCTTTGAGAAATAAATATTATATAATATGAATTAAATATTTTCATAAAATGCATCTTTATTACCATCTATGTCAAAAAAATGAAAACTATTCACATCGTTTCATGGAGGCGGTAGTCCACATATACAAACAAGAGACATTATTATTTAAAAAAATCCATGGAAAATGTTAAGTTATTATTATAATTATAAGAATAATTATTAAATAAATAAAATATAAATATATTAAATAAATAATTATATTCATTCTAGATAGGTGGTGATGGAAAATGAATTAAAACAGTTCATGAGGCATTAGTCTATTATACACGAAATTGATAGTTTTGTTTTCTACTTGATGCAAATGAAGGTTTATATAGGTTGTTGCATAAATATAATACCATATTAGTATATCATATATAATGTTGTTATTATATAGTAATTATTATGGAATTAGTGAAGTTTTAGTTAATAAGTAAAAAAAAAGTTTTTTTGTGAAGGCAATTACATTTTCATAGAAAAAACTCCTTTGGATATCATATTAAAGACCTTAGAATTAGTTTTCTTGGATGACCATAACTCTAGAACATATAAAAGTATTTTTGGGAGAGATTTTTAATGGTATTTCTTGTGTAAAATTGATTATTATGTATAAATATGCGAGGGGAGGTCGTTGCCCTTAATAATTGGTGTGAAGTGGTATATTTTTTAAATATTAAAAACTATTCAATAATGGGATGTCTCTCAATTCCCAAATCACAAAAAAATTAATATATAAAAGAAGTTAGGGATTATATGGTCATGTTAGACCACCAACATAGGAAAAATGTATTAAATATGATTTTCCTAAACCTACTTGTTTACTTACTTTTACTATTTTAGTTTACACAATTATAACTATTTTTTATCAAATTACATAATTACTTTATCATTTAATACTCTAAATAAATGATCTATATCAAATTTAAATTTTAAAATAATCATAAATAGGAAATTAAATTTATCAAATAATGTACATAGGTGTCCGTAAAATTAATATCATCATAGGTGCGTGTAATGCACAAACCCCTCATTTTTCTTTAACTATGGTAACAAACTTTTTAAAATTTTAATTATTAATTATGATAAAAAAATTCAGTTCAAATTAATAATAAGTATTAATTATTATTATTTAAAATATAGAATAAATTTTACCATATTTAATTCACATAATTTATATGATATAAATTAATATTAAACCCATAGATGTGATAGAAATGTTGTTGTCCAATGTATAAATTTTCACAAGTACAACATATTTATATTTAAAATCATAAGACAAAAATGGTCAGATGAACTAAAACTAGTTAATTATAATAACATTAAACAAATATTACTTTTTAAAATAATATTAAAAAATTTAATTTTTTATTTATTTAATTGAAAGGTTAGTTTAGTTTAAAAAACATATGTAATAACTATTCTTTGAAAAATCAATCGTATCATAAAATTATCAAAAATTAAATCTAACATAATTTTAAAATATTTATTTCAAAAATGAATATTTTTTTTTAAAATAAAATTTTAAAATATAAATATAATTATATTTAAAATAAAGGATTAAAACATAGTAAAACCTATTATTTAAAAAATAGATATTTAACGCCTTAAAAAGTAATTATTATTATCCAAATAGTAGAAAAAATATTAAAGAATAATAATTTTTTTATTGAATATATAATATAAAAATTCTAATTAAATAATTCACCAATAGTGATTAATTTAATGTATTCATATAAAAACACGTTTCATGCATAAAAATAGTTTTCTTGAATAAAACATTCATTTTTGCTGATATTTTTAATTTTTATTCATAATAAATCAATAACAAATGAATTCATTTTATTCAAGTGTAAACAAAAAAAATTCATTATTTTTTTCTTATTCATCCCCTCTAATTTAATGATAAGGTAAAACTATCATATTAAATAATGATATTTTAATTGTATACCATGGTTTATTTAAACTCAATGTTGTGTTTAAAGAATATTTTCAAAAAGAAAAATTTAATTCTTTAAAAATATATCATAACACATCTACGTGTTGTAGACATACATCGAAAAATAGATTAAAATCCTAGGAGAAAAGGCATCAAATCCCTTGAGAATGAAGGGAGAATCTCCCACATGTCCTCTCCCTCCCAGTTAGAAAAAAATTGAATGTGAAAGATAAATAAAATAATATAAATCAAGAAATGGTTGAATGTAAGGTTTTTTAATGAATCATGGAAAATAACATTGTAAGACCATACATTTTACCAAATTCTAAACTAATTTTCCAAACACAATATATTAGTACTATAAAATCACAATGTTTTTCAACCCAATTTACTAATCCATACACCACTCTTGAATCCTCCGATATAATTTGTTATAGGGAACTATGTTATTTACTCACATGATTTTAAAAAATATTCTAAAACAATGTGTAGGACATCACATACATTTAACATTACTACATTTCTTTCCCTAAAACATAAGGGAAATATTTATATCAATCCCTAGCCCTATGGAACTGTAATTTTTGGGAAACTCAATATTCATTATAAATATTCACCAATTTCATAAATATAAATAAAAACAAACAATGTTAATTTAAAATATAAAAAATCCATTATATGGGGAGATAAGATATTTTTTATTGTTATACATTCATTCTCATAACACACATCAGTAAAATTTGTAGATAATAAGAAATGAAAAACATTATGACACAACATAAAATGTGAAGGGGGAGGTAAAACCTAATTAGGTCAAATGAAAAATGTGAACAATAAAACCAAAAAACATTTAAACATCATTATATAACTCTATGAATAATTTTTATTTCAACCAAAATGTATGAATATCAAGATTATTAATAATTATAACATGTCTCCCAAACTTTTTGAATTCATTAAAATTTGTGATAATAATGAGAAATCATCATATATGAAAAATCACTTATCATTATAAATGAGACTCCTAAAATAACCAAGGGAGATGATAATTATCCGCAAACAAAAAATATAAACTCATAAAACTAG
Source organism: Viscum album (assembly GCA_963277665.1). Taxonomy (NCBI): domain Eukaryota; kingdom Viridiplantae; phylum Streptophyta; class Magnoliopsida; order Santalales; family Viscaceae; genus Viscum; species Viscum album. The sequence continues at coordinate 984,591,429 of OY728126.1, forward strand.
TTAAAAAGTCTATAAATGATGTTAAACTTGAAAAAAACCTGAATATATTAAATTTATGATAATTAATCCACAGAAATTCCAAATTATTCTATGGGAGTAGTACATAAACCAAATACAAGCCTAAAAAATGAAAAAAAGTCTCTAATATTAGTTCAAATAATTAAAGTGAGGTAAAATAGATACATGAATCAAATAACACCTTCCCATATAGATATAAAAAATATGGCATCAGCGTGGGAATATTCTAATTTTGTGATGCAATCATTTTAATTTCCCAAACACTCCCCATGTTTTCCCATGAGTATCTCAAAATAACATAAAAGGTTTATAATTCTATGAAGTCCAAAAAAGGAAAAAAATCACTGAGTTATGATCACAATGTAAATAATAGCACAACATATCATATAAATATATTATAAACTAAAAGCATAAAAAATTCCAGAATATTCTAAATATTCTCAACTAAACTTGCAAATTATGTATGAATCCAAAATAGATCATTATCACTATCCATGAAAAAATAACACATGAAACTTCCTCTTCATATAAATAATCATATAGAATCTATAAATATGACATATATTTCCACATTGAATATTTTACCATTGATATATCATTAAAGGGGGCTCATAATTACTAGAAGTACCTCATGAAAAAAATATACGATAAATCCTCCTCTAATAATGGAAGAAAATTATTTGATAAGATTGAAACATAATAATTTATCCTTTTAGATCATTCCCAACTAACATTATTTGATTCAATTTCATTATTATGTCCCTTTTCAATAACCCCACAATGATATTGGATTAAAAATTGAAAAAAAATAAAGTCTGGAAAAATACCTCACTTAGAGAAACAACTTTTTTTGAAGACAACGATAACTACATTTAATGAAAATAATTCTATCTCTAATAGTTGATAAATATACTATTTTACTATTCAATCACTTGGGTATCATCTAATAAAATAAATTTCATTCAACTTTTATGTTTTTAATTATTCTAGATAATTTAAGTTTACATGAGTCCCCTTTAAATACTCTATATCCTCATTTAAACCATTAAAAAATATAAATTAATTAGATAATTATTCTAGGTGGTCCCATATAGGGTCTATGGTTATTGTGTGTTTCAAATTTGTTACTATATTAATAATATGGGAAATATCCATTCATTGGTGGACAGAACTCATATTACGATAGGAATCTTCCAAATATTCTAACATAATAATAGAATTTACATATTCAATTTAGATAATTTTCTTAGAACATTCTAAATAACATGAAACATAAACAAAAATAATTCAGGTATAAAAAATCATGTAATAAAGTTGAAAAAGAGAAAAACTAGTCAAAACATCATTTATTTTATAATAAGAAACACTAATTAACAATATTAATAAAATTAGAATGGTTTAATGAAAATAAAAATAAAATAAACATTAAAAAAACATAACATAATTTACTAATATTTCTGATTTTTTAGAACAATATTACCCATTTAAAAAGACACATCCATTTTAGGGGATATACATCTTTTAAAAAATAATATTTCATTTAAATATGGTACAAAAAATTGTATATAAATTCTATAAAATTTAAAAAAAAAAATAATGAATCAAATTCCCATCAGAAGTAAACCATAAAACTATTGTTTCATGATTTTTTTGAAATTCAACTTTAATAGAAAATAAACATTTAAGATACTAATAATAGACATAAAATAACATTTGAAATCAAAATAAAGTCCACTCTAACCAAATCAACCATCATGAAACACATTTTTAATCTATATTCCACTATTGGAATCTACATTAGTTTTAAATCGATATCGAAACTAATCCAAAATAACTCAATAGAGATGTTGAATAATGCACAATATAGACACATATTTTGTAAAAGTATTAATCAATTGTATTCCTGAGTCAATAAAAGATTATAAACCCAAGAACATATTCATTTAATGGTTTTGTATACTATGTGATATTATCATGAAAATATGGATCTTGAATCATTTTATTCCAAAATTATCAACTGTAATTCCATGCCTTAAGACCAGTCAGCAGTGTCCCATCTCGAGAATTACATAACATCATATGCACCTCCCAATAAAATAGAGGAAGTTTAATACCAACTTCAGTCTAAGGTGTTGCATATAATAGAATATAATCTTATATTAGAGTATATCAACAATTAAAAAACCCAATTAAAATACATAAAAATCAATTTGAGTATGAAAACATCATATAAAGAATACATGTAATAAAAATACCTATATTTACTGATGGGAAATCATATTAAATGTTCCCACATTATAATGAGAACATATTGAAATAAATGATGAAATAAGTTAAATAGATTCTTCAATTATATCCATGATCCTTAAATATTATCACTTATTATTCTATGTAGCACATCCATACAACAATGGTGCTCTCAGATACCTATACCTTTGATTATATGGTCTTCTTGGCTGCCAAAATATTAGGGACCTCAAGGAATGGTGTGCATAAATTTATATAGGCCACAACCAATGATGTCTGGAACATTAAAAAATATTGCATATATAATAGGTTATTTTCTGAAAATAATTAAATATATTAAAGGATTAAAATAAATAACCACTATAAATTATTAGCCCAAATGGACCGAAGGCCTTATTTTTTATTTTATTATGGATAATCTCCCTTTTAAGGGTTGAAGTGGAACCCGTACATGACCAGTAGGACCATGGCACAAGGCCCGATAAACCCGCAATGCATGACCCAAAGGCCCAGAGGCATATCATGCCCAATACATTACCCGTAGGCCCAGCCCACTTGAACTACCCCTGCCTAGCTTTTTACTTCATTGATCACCTAGCTCCCTCCTTGCATTGCTTATCGGCTAGCATTTCCCCGTACAAAGCTACACGATGCCTGGTCCCAATAGTGGCTACCATACCCTCTCATTCTTCTAATCTGGTTAGCTCTGTATCTGGTGGCTGCTACTCTTGTTGCTTTGATGCTCTTCTAGGGCCTGTTCTGTGTGAACTTGGCTACTCCATAGTCTACGAGACCCAAAGGCCCTAGGGCCTAAAGGCCTTTGATGACCCAAAGGCCCTGGAGACCCATAGGCCCAAACCGGTGGCCCTAATGTCCAAATCGGGTGAATATTACGGCTTCTACAATATCAAATAGTGACTGCTACAGTGACTGCTACAGTGACTGCTACAATAACTACTACAGTACCCTAGAAATTCGCCTCCACCTGGTTTTGTCCTGGTATAGTGTATACCCCTCAAGGGTTAATAATTCCACATAGTAGAATCAGTGTTTATTTTATCATGTTGGGGGATGAAGAACTACCTATGAATTAGTTGTTAAAATATCATCATTGTAATAATTACACTCTCTATAACCATCTCATATATCATCAGGTGATATCTCTAATTTATTGAAGCATATCACATATCTTCTTCGTAAATAATTCCCCTCTTTGAAAACATCTCATATATCATCATAGAGAATTACATAACCTCCTTATAAATAATTAACATGTTATAAAAGTGAATGACACCCCTTTATTAGCCAAATTATGTAAAATACCCTGAGAAGAGGGTGGGGTGAATTAGGGGATGACTGATTAAATCTTATGTCGCTTTGTATCTTGTTTTGTTATTTAAAAAAACATTATTCTATCTCTTTCTCGTCGAAATTTATGAGCAGAAATTAAATGATGCATGGGTCACATCAATTTTTTAATTCTATCACCCTCACTGGCCCACACCAAAGCGGAGTATAATGGAATTGTTCTTACTGTACCAAATCTACTAAGTCTCACTGCCAAGAATAATGGTTTGAGATATATGTTGTCTATACCGAGGATCACTCCCTTTACAGTTTTAAGGGTTTTCTCAACACATTCCCAAGGGTAACTTCTAATGCCTCTTTCTATAGCTCATTGATAGTGGAAAGGATCATCATGTTCCTATTCCTTTTATCACTACTCTTGGAAGGGATTCACCAACAGTTTAGATTGTTTTATGTCCTTTATTCATCTATAATGAATATATACACAGTTTTATGTGGATGCTCTATTGATGTTCTCCATTATTCCAATATATTAATATCACTTTATCCTAAATGTACTGGAAAATTATTTATAAATTTTCTTTAAAAATCTCCCTACATTCAGAAATATCCTCTTACACAATTCCCAACCAACCATCGTGAAGCACACTTCTTTCTCAAATCTCAACATTCATTTTCAATGTTCATTTTATCCACAAAATATTACATAGAGTTTACAAATTTAATTAATTATATAATGATCATAAATTTCTGTTGTCTTTTATATCCTATGTGAAATTCTTTTCATATCACCTTCGTGAACAACCCTTCACGAACCACATTCGCATTTCCAAATCATTAAGAGTTTTGTTTAGTCTTACTACTTTTCAAAAGGGGGTAGGGTCCTATTTATATGTGTTTCCAACGATTCCATAACAATTCAGTCATGTCATCACTATTTATCAATGCTCCAACTTTTCTTCTACAATTATCCATTTTTGACAAAGCTCAATTTAAATTTTTAATCCATGATGCTCATCATAATTGTGAATATCACCATCAAACTATTTGTGCCACTATGATGCTGCAATCATGATGCTTCTTAGCTTATCAATTCACAACGCTCATAATACTCATAAAGATCACCGTTAGAATATTTTCACCTTTTCGAATCAAACATCTCGAAGCCCATTTTTTCGAAATTAATTCCTTTTCAATATATTTATATGGACTTAAAGGAAATCAACATTTTAGAAATTCTAGAAAAACTTTAAATTTTGTACACCAAAATTTTTCCCAACACTGGGAAATAGTGTTCCCTTTTGTACATAATTTTCTTTACGACCTCTATGGCATACATTCCCCTTTCTTGGATATTTTACAATATCCCTTGTAAAAAGACTCTCTAGATGTCCAAAAGAACCCTAAAAAATCCATTATGTCAGCAAACACAATAAACCCAAAAATGATGCAATGTTACCTTGAGGGATTTTTTCCTAACACCCTCCAATGAATCCTATATCACATCATTAAGGTAAAAAACACCCATCCTAAAAATATGACTTCTATAATTAAATAATAATAGTTCCCCTTCACAAAAAAATATCATACCTCATCATGTATAATAACACCCTCAATAAATTTCTCATACATCACCAGGGGTGAATAAAAATCTTACCAGGAAAATATTATATCACAATGGGGTAATAATTTCCCTCCTTCAAAATATCCCATATATTTTATCAGACACAACCTGAGAAAAATTATCTTTTAGGAACATCATATATCAACATATGGGTGAGATAATAACTTGAACATAACAAAACATCCATAGGTTATCTTCTATGGTATACACCCTAAACTCATTAATCAAGGAAATAATATGTGTCTAAAAATAAACCATATTATCCATTCCTCTTAACATGTTAATCCCATCAAGACTATATTGGATAGACAAAATCTACATTCCCAACCCATTAACACTCTCTTATATTAATTTCATGTTAATCGATTAGGTTACATATAACCATTATTTGTACCCAATCAACAGAATAGACCCATATCCAACACTGAAAAGTGTTTTTATGGATCTTATATTTTTTTTGATCTTATCCTTGAATATAAGTTTTAAATAATATTCAAATTCTTTATCATAACATGGCCCTAGTAAATATGGTTTGTGATTAGTTATCTCTTACCAATGATGTTTGGAATCATATATCATACAATTAAATCTTACTTAGGACCCTCACCATTGCCTCTTCGCACATCTCACATAGATGATAACTTAACCTATGATCCCTCAGACCCGCATCAACCGATCCTATTCCCATAAACATATAGTTCATATATAGGATTCGATACTAATTGTAGATTCTAAAATATAACTATCATATGTTTACATTAATTAATATAAAAATTTCATTACATATACATCCATTTCCTTTTTCATTTTGATATTTATACAATTATGAAAAGACATAAACTAAAAAATGTTGGATTTATCAAATAATTGATATTTTTTCCATTATATAAATAACAGCATAAACTAAAATAGTTATTCTAAATCACCAAAACATTACTCTACATGAGATATCATTTGATAATATTAATGTCTACAAATTTTATTCATAACCATGGGGGGTAAAAATATAATAATGTAATGTGTTCGAAAGCTCAATATGTGGAACAAATAACAGAATATATAAGAAACATAATGATTATATTCCTAAAATAAAAGTAATAAATAATCCAAATAATTCCATAATCAACTAAAAATGATAAAAGTGATATATACATAAAAATAAATGAAAACAAGGATATTAAAATTATTTATCCTATACTAATTGAATTCCTAATAATCCAAACTCAAAAAAACATATCATGGCCTTTTTTGAAGAAATTATTCTAATATAGGGAGATATATACAACAAAACCCACACATTCCTATATCGCAAGACATGTTAGTGCACCAGGAATAAATATAATGTTAGGCCTCAGTCATAATTTTTTTCGTAATAATAATTCCCTATTAGTGCTAAAATAACTTTTCACACCATTCGGTACACTACATAAAAAATAGAATTTAATAGTTCTAGTACTTATCAACATTAGAAAAATATGATAAATAGATACTTTTTCAGTATTAAAGCAATCACTATTAAATTTTAACATTTATCAGCATTTTTTAACAATTATAAAGGTTCCATTTATCAATGCTTTAATTATAGCCCTGATAAACGGTACCCCTTATCAGCGCTTTATTTTTTGAACTCATAAAGGATAATGTTTTTTTTTAAATCGTGAATCTTATATCTCATTGAAACATTGTTAAGATTCACACATACCTGTTAAAAGTGTTTTTATTTAATAAAAAATACTGATTGTGCATAAAGGATACACTTTATCAGGACTATATTTTCATAAGCTCAAAATGGAGTCCTTTATCGGTGCATATTTAGTGCTTATAAACGTCTGGAAAAATAAAATGAAATAATTAAGAAAATATAAAAATATTTATTAAAAAAATATTACAATTTTTATTAATTATATAATAATTGATAAAAAATGAAGTGATTATAATATATTAAAATTATAAATACCAATAAATAGGATATGTTAAATACATAGGTATAAATTATGAAAATTAAAAAAAAAATATAAAATAATAAAATGTAGAAAAATATTAAACATTATATTAATTAGATTATTATTGATAATGTTAATAAATAGTATATATATATATAATTATATAATTATGATTTATATATTACAAAATCATTATGATCTTTACAAAAAATAGTCATATAGTTTTTAAATTATAGTTTATAATTAAATATTAATTTGAAATAAAAATAATGACTAATTGCATAGAGTAATTGTAACACCCCGGGTAAATAAAGTATATGATATTTTCATATTTATCAATATTTTTTTTAATAATTTATTAATATTAATTTAAATGGAACGCTATGCTCGATGGTGTACCCAATACGCAACAATGATTTTCTTTGAAATCTTACGTTGCACTCTAATAATAAAATAATATTATTTTAAATGGTAGTTAACGCCTAGCCGTTGTAAAGGCAGGAATGAACAGAACTAACTAAAAAATTATTATATATGTTTTTCAAATATTTTTACTTTTATCCAATAAATGTTAGAGGCTTAAAATGCAAATGAATCCAATTTTAAGCATAAATCTTCTAATATTCTTTAAAAGGTCGATTAACTGCCTTTTGATGGAGAACCCTTTTTAAATATACTTTTGACAATTTTATAGGTTGTATTTGGCAAAATAAAATCCTTCTTTATAATCTGGACATCAAAATTTACTTTTTGTAAATATTTGTTATTTTTCCGATAAAGATCATTTTTATTGAAAATGTTGCATTTTAATTCAAAAACTCCTTTTAATCTGATTTATTTATATGGATAGATTATATTTTTAATTTAGATTAAAGTTTATTTAGAATATATTTTTACCATTTAATCCTATTGTGGTCATTGGAATTAATTTCACTTTGAAATTCGACTTAAACTAGTGTCAATCTTTTAATAGATATTGTTTCTTAAAAACACGCTATTTGTTTTGACAGCGGGAATTAATTATTAAATTAATTAATGCAACTTATATGTTTTAAATTTTTTAAAATAGACATCATTTTTTAATTCGGAATATCAAATATAGCTTAGGGTTAATTTTTGGTATTTTTCTGAAAAACTTCAATTTTTGATGAATAGTGAAACCACTAAGTGGTAGTTAAAGAAACTGTTTTTTTGTTTAAATGAAAGTTTGCCACTTCTGATATTTGATTTTCAAAAATCCTACATACATGGTTTTCATTAAGAATAAAAATGTGGTTCAATGAGATTAAAATACTTTTTGGTGAATAGTAACTTTTAAATTTTATTAATCGCGATTAAAGGTAATTAGTGTAATTTAAGTTAAAAATAATGTTTTAATAATATGAAATGACCTAGAAACATGTCCTACCCTCATTGGATGTGTCATTGCCGACCAAGAAAATTCATGGGTCAACTTGGGGACCCCATGGAGCCACTTTGGTAGGAAAATGACATAAATAACTTTTTATTTAACGTTAAAATAAAAATGTCACAAACATGAGTTGTTTTACTAAAACAATTTTTACATGGGGTTATACAAGTCATATTTTTTACTATAAATATTCATTACAAAGATAAAAATATTTCCTACATCATGATATTTTTTTTATAATTTTTAGACATTATATAAATTAAATTATTTATGACACCATGATGATGCAACGATTACCTCATTATTTAACGATTTAAATAAAATGAAACGATAATGTAAACTATAAGACCTAAAATTGTCAAAAACCTATTGGATGGGTGGATTTAGAACTATTATCACCTTATCATAAAAATATATAATTTTGGGACCTTTGAAATCCGAAAATCATTTTATAATAAAGTAAAAGATTATATCTTTCCAAGAGTGCCCCTCCTCTCCTCTTATAAAAGGCTCCCACCTCTACCACCTTACCCACACCTCTAAAGCCTTTGAATCGGCCAACCCCTGCCTATTTCATCTCTCCAAATCCCTCTCTTAATCATTTAAGCATCAACTTTGGGAATAATCCTTTTCAAGGAATCCTTTGAGCTCAAATCAAAAAGGGTTAACCGATTTAAAGGTAATGTCTTCCCTTGTGTTCTTTTGTTTTATTTTGCTTCTTCAACCCTATAAACTCATTTTATTCATTTATTTTGTAAAAAAACAGTATCCTCAATATACTAGGATGTTTTTATATGAATTATTCTTGAAACACTTACACACATCTTCGTCTAATGGTTAAAGAACATACTGTTTCTGTGGATGGTGAATTTCTGCCTCATGAAATGATGATTTTTCAATATTCTCTTAACACCTTTCATGGTGGCCATTATGATGTCACTATATTTTATATATGATATATATGGTATTTATGTTTTCTATATTCTTCTTAATTTTATATTTAAAACATGCCTTTATGCTTTTCATGTTGTGAAAATGCGATAATTTCATACGAGGAAGTGTGGACTACCTCCCCCTCAAGTGATGTGACTCGTTCATGCAATAAATGGAATGTATAAATAATGAAATTAATGAAAAATATGTGACCTATATAACATATATATTATACTGGAATTATAATATATATATATCTCTCTCTCAATTATTTTTAATTCCATTAATATGACAAAGAAATGAAAGTAGCGTTCATGGATACGTACGACCTACCATCTCCATGAACGGTGAATTTCATTTCTTTTTATCTAAAAATGTTATGGAGTAGTATATAATGAATATTTACGGGATATATATGATATTTAAATCATTAATACTATTCTGGAGATGATTTACTTATAATTAAATGGACAATCATTTTTCAAACAAATTCATTTTTGACTCATGTACCAAACATCGACAAAAACGTCTGATATGAACTCACATTATTAACTAATTATTATAACATTATAATATGTGATATGAAATGAATAATAATATTTAAAAGATATCCTTAAGCAATTATAAATTGACCATAGTTTATTATTCAGAAATATAAAGAAACGGACAAGACAAGTCAGACTTGAGGTAAGGGATCGGACCTCTCTCTTTATTTTCAAGTACCCTTTTTATGTCATTTCATTTATGATCCATGTTCTTATGTTGGATGATGTTATTTAATATTCACCAGACTGAAATTTTTATTTTCATATAATGAGTTACCCCCTTTACTCTCATCAATTCATTTTAATAATTTTTATGTGGCGCTGTTAGGCTGCCGAATTTTCATAAGGGGTCCAACCTCTCTCTTTATTTTTAAGTACTCTATTTTATGTAATTTATTTTAAGCTCATATTTCTTCTGTTTGGGGATGTTATTGTCTATTCCTCATACTGTACTTTTTATGTTCATAATTGAGAGACCCTGTTTGATCTCATAAATCTATTTTTGGAAGTTTTAAGTGGCGCCTTTTATTCCCGTGACATTTATGCTACGTTTTCCACTATATCCATTGAGTGGTGTATGTACTGCCCATTATTATACACTTTATGTAGTATAATTTCATTTATTGGTATTTACATCTTCATTGAATGACCCTTCTTCCATGGGGTGTACGTTTCGAATGATACCCAACTCGGTAAGGGGACCTTTCACCCTCCTCTTTTTAAAAGACTTATTTTGTTATGTCTTTTAATTCGCATACAATTATGTTGGGATATGTTATTATATATCATTATTTATTTAAATTTTATGTCCAAGTGATGAGATACCATTTTCTCTCTCATCAACTCATTTTCTGAATTTTAAAGTGACGTCGTTAGGCTGTCATATTTCTGTAAGGGAACTTCTTAAGCCACTTTCAATTATTTGGTTTAAACCTCTACTTCTTGATTTTATTTATCCAAGATTATGTGTGGAATCTCTATGTTTTAATTTCCACAAAACATTGTGAAGATATACTATTTCTACACATAATAATCTCATTGATAAATTCTTACGAACTTGTATGGGAAATCATAACTCAATCTCATTTCATTGAGTTAAATATCTATGTCATTGGTTTTGCTTTTCCAAGATTATGTGTGAATGAGCTCTTATTGTTTCACACTTAATATCCACTTATATTGGGTGTATTTATATTTCTCACACATAATTATGTGATAGATTTATCCTTAATTTAAGGATACCATCTTTATAATGGATTTCATCTCAATTTCCATTTCCATTGAGACTTCATTGTTGTTATGCACCAATTCACTCTTATATGGTGTGTATACTGTCCTTTGAAATATTATATCATGAATCCCTTTATTATCATTATTTTATAAAGTTCGGATTAAATGTTATTCCACAATTATTTGTATTCAACAGTATCTAATTTTTCTAAAAACTCTTTAACAAAAATATCATTTTAAATGTTTTAATGATTCATTATTCTAAATCATTATATTTAATGTCCATGTTTTCAAAATGTTTTTCAGTATTTATTTATATAGACATTAATGTTTTAAAATTACAATTCCATTAAAATCTTCAATGTGGTATGTGACACTTTGATTCAAAAATCTCTTTTAAATGATTTTTTAAAATGGATTGATTAATTTAATATTTTGGAATTACTTATTGTGATTGCAAATGAATTGTTATTATTGAAATGTTTATATTTTCAATATTTTATGTGTAGTGATGGTACTTGTAAATTTTAAGGGTGGTTACGTGATAAACAATATGACGGGTAGTGCCGTGAATACCAGGACGGTTGGTTACGTTATAACATCCAATGCATTGGGTATGGAAGTCGGCTGTATGGCTATTCCATTAAGTATGTTTGGAAGTCGACCGTATGGTTATTACATTTAAGTATGTTTATGTCCCATGTTACCTCTATATGTTATGGGTTCTTTATATGGGTTCTATGAAAATATTTTTGTTACAAAAGGGTAAGTAATGGTATTTTATTCAGTGATGATTTTTTACTACTTCATAAAGGTGAAAAGTATTACTTTGGAAATGTAATCATGGTTTACTTATTGTTTTGAAAAACTAACATTTTTACTTCTTTGTGTATCCTTTATTGGGCTTTTTATGCTCATCCCATGTTTTATAAATGTTTTCCACAGGACTTAAAGATGAATAGGGTCAAGGATGGGATCAAGGAAAGACATTCTATCTAAAACATGGAACTAGACATGATTCATTTTAAGTGTTTTTTTCATTTATGGAAACTTATTAGAAGTGTCTACTATGTAATATTTTGAGATGTAATAATTATGACCTAATTCTCTAAAACTCTAAACCTAAAAAGATCCTCTATGTGAATTATTCGTTTAATTCATGATTAAGTTATTTATAAGGCTGGGGCCTTATAGTTGGTATCAGAGGTCAGTTTAGATAACTTTAGAGGTTAGGGTATTCTCTAAGCATAAGTGACAATACCATAATGGTTAGGATTTCAGAAAGGATCTTAGTTTTAGATAAAGTGAATGAGTAAGTATATCTTAGTGTTTAACTTCCTCATTATTACATAATGGTTTTGTTGATATACTCACACTGACCTTTCTGGTTTTTGTAAATGGATGGATCTAGCAGGCACCAAAGTGACAAAGGGTTTGAAGGAAACTGTGGTGGTTCTCTGATTAAGAGACTGGATGAAATGGGGAATTCAATGAGAAATCTTGTGGTTATTCTAAACCAACTATCAAGAGTCATGATAAACCACTTGAACCTTGGTGAGTTCTCTAATGCATCATGTATGAGAGAACCAACTCAACATGGATGTTTAGGTAATAATTATAAAGGTAACCATTAGGGTTTATATGATCCTTACTTTTGAGGTAATTATGGGTTACTATACTTTATGATGGAATATGAACGACATGAGATAAACTTCAGGTTAAATTATGTTATGGTTATTTTTGATGATTTTATCTCGTTTTGGGGAATGTTTTAATAGTTATATAGTTTTGGAAAAAAGACAACACGTAGACCGTGTGACAACCCGTCGCGTCAGACAAAGCTGTGGGAATCGAAACCACAACCAAAGTGCGACTGATATTTATCACCAACCACTAGACTACGTGAAGTCCCTGGATAGTATGACTTATTATTTTTAGTTATATGATTTTATGAATTAATATTAAGTTGATTTTGGATTATCTATGGAAATTATTAACCTATCATGGAGGATATGTGATTAGGTTAATTAATTTTCAATATGAGACCTTTAGAGCAACTAATGTTATTTGTAGATAACTATTAATTTGTACCTTGGAAGACTATGTGATTAAATCCTTCAAATATTTTGGTTTTAGTCTTATTTTTTATTACTTTGAAGAATTTTATGGACAGATGTTTATTTAATGATCTTTATTGAACTTTGGGTATTGTTTGACAAATTATGGAGATTAAGAATAGATTTTTTTTATAAAGGATTATCCTTTTTCGGTATTATCTATGCTTGTACTAAACTTTTTATTTTGGTTTTGGTTGATATCTAAAGACATGGGAAATATATAGTTCTCTTTTGGGGATTATGTGATTCTCAAGAAGTTGATTATAGTACTCTTAATGAGAACAAGTCTTCCAAAAAACTTGTCTTTTGGAGATAATATTAGTTTGATTAAAGAATCTAGTAAAAGTTGAAAGTATACATGACAAGTAAGTATGTTTCATTATGATTTAGTTAAGCTCAAAAATAAATTCCTCGATGAAGAGTAACTTAAAAAAAATGTGTTCTGTCAACTTTTCCTACTGGGGAATCGAATACCATTTAACCCATCACAATTTTGTGATTTACTTGTGGTTAACTTTCTCCTAGACATGTTTACTATCACTCTCCATCAGAACATGACCCTTTGTTTTCTCCTCCATATCCATATTTTCATACATGTAATCCTAGTATGGGTTAACTTGGGTGAACATTGTACTTATCTCCCATTCTTTTAAAGTGATAGTTTTACTGACTCTTGTTTCGATGTGGGATTTTCAATGAAGTTTCCAAGACCAATTTTAAAATTGTGAGGATGCAATTCCCAAAAGAGGGGAAGGATGTAACAACCCAGGTAGATAAAGAATATGAAATTTTTATATTTATCTATAATTGTGAATAAAGTATTAATATTACTTTAAAGAGAACTCAATGCTCGATGGCGTACCCAATACGCAACAACGAGTTTCTTTGAAATCTTACTTTGTACTATAATAATAAGATAATATTATTTCCAATGGTAGTTAACTCTTAGCCATTGTAATGGCGGGAATGAACGGAACTAACTAAAAAATGATTATATATATTTTTCAAATATTTTTACTTTTATCTAATAAATGTTAGAGGCTTAAAATGAAAATGAATCCAATTTTAAGCATAAATCTTCTAATATTTTTTAAAAGGTTGATTAACCGCCTTTTGATGGAGAACCCTTTTTAAATATACTTTTGAAAATTTTATATGTTTTATTTGGAAAAAATAAAATCCTTCTTTATAATCTGGACAACAAAATTTACTTTGTGTAAATATTTGTTATTTTTCCGATAAAGATCATTTTTATTGAAAATGATGCATTTTAATTCAAAACCTCCTTTTAATATGATTTATTTATATAGATAGATTATATTTTTAATTGAGATTAAATTTTATTTAGAATATATTTTTTTACCATTTAATCCAATGGTGGTCATTGGAATTAATTTCACTTTGAAATTGGACTTAAACTAGTGTCAATCTTTTAATATATATTGTCTCTTGAAAACACGCTATTTGTTTTGAAAGCGGGAATTAATTATTAAATTAATTAATGGAAATTATATGTTTTGAATTTTTTAAAATAGACATCATTTTTGAATTCGGAATATCAAATATAGCTTAGGGTGAAGTTATGGTATTTTTCTGAAAAACATCAATTTTTGATGAATAGTGAAACCACTAAGTGGTAGTTAAAGAAACTGATTTTTCGTTTAAATGAAAATTTTAAACTTCTGTGATTTTATTTTCAAAAATCCAACATACATGGTTTTCATTAATAAGTAAAATGTGTTTCAATGAGATTAAAATAATTTTTTGGTGAATAGTAGCTTTTAAATTTTATTAATCACGATTAAAGGGAATTAGTGTAATTTAAGGTATAAATAATGTTTTAATAATATAAAATGACCTAGACACATGTCCTACCCTCATTGGATGTGTCATGTCCGACCAAGACAATCCATGGGTCAGCTTGGGGACCCCATGGAGCCACTTTGGTATGAAAATGACATAAATAACTTTTTATTTAAAGGTAAAATAAAAATGTCACAAACATGAGTTGTTTTACTAAAAAACTTTTTTACATGAGGTTATACAAGTTATATTTTTATTATAAATATTAATTAGAAAGATAAAATTATTTCCTACATCATGATATTTTTTTTATAATTTTTAGACATTATATAAATTAAATTATTTATGACACTATGATGATGCAACGATTACCTCATTATTTAACAATTTAAATAAAATGAAAAGATAATATAAATATAAAACCTACACTTGTCAAAAATATATGTGATGGGTGGATTTAGAACTATTATCACCTTATCCTCTAAATATATAATTTTGGGAACATTAAAATCTGAAAAAAAATTGTAATAAAGTAAAAGTTTATAACTTTCCAAGAGTTCCCCTCCTCTCCTCTTATAAAATGCCCCCACCTCTACCACCTTACCCACACATCTAAAGCCTTTGGCTCAGCTAACCCCTTCCCATTTCATCTCTAAAAATCCTTCCCTTCATCAATGAATCCTCACCTTTGGGCAGAATCCTTTTCAATGAATCCTTTGAGCTCAAATCAAAAAGAGTTACCCGATTTAAAGGTAATGTCTTCCCTTGTGTTCTTTTGTTTTATTTTGCATCTCCAACCCTCTAAACTCATTTTATTCATTTATTTTGTAAAAACACCATTATATTAAATATAATAGGATATTTTTATGTGAATTATTCGAGCTACACTTACACACACCTTCGTCTAATGGTTAAATAACATACTGTTTCTGTGGATGGAAAATTTCTGCCTCACGAAACGATGATTTTTCAATCTACTCTTAACACCTTTCATGGTGGCCATTATGATGTCACTATATTTTATATATGATATATATGGTATTTATGTTTTCTATATGCTTCTGAATTTTATATTTAAAACATTCTTTTATGCTTTTCAAGTTATGAAAATGTGATAATTTCATACGTGGAAGTGTGAACTACCGCCCCCACAAGTGATGTGACTCGTTCATGCAATACATGGAATTTATAAAGAGTGAAATTAATTAAAAAATGTGACCTTTATAAAATATATATTATACTAGAATTATAATATATATATCTCTCTCAATTATTTTTAATTTCATTAATATGACAAAGAAATGAAAGTAGCGTTCATGCGTACTACGACCTACTGTCTCCATGAACGGTGCATTTCATTTCTTTTTATCTCCAAATGTAATGGAGTAGTATATAATGAATATGTACTAGATATATATTATATTTAAATAATTAATACAATTCTGGATATTATTTACTTATAACTACATGGACAATCATTTTTCAAACAAATTCATTTTTGACTCATGAACCAAACATCGACAAAAACGTCTGATATGAACTCACATTATTGACCAATTGTTATAACATTAAAATATGTGATATGAACTGAATAATATTCTTTAAAATATATCCTTAAGCAATTATAAATTGTCCAAAGTTTATTATTCAGGAATATAAAGAAATGAACAAGACAAGTCAGACTTGAGGTAAGGGATCCAACCTCTCTCTTTCTTTTTAAGTACCCTCTTTTATGTCATTTCATTTATGCTCCATGTTATTATGTTGGAGGATGTTCATTAATATTCACCATACTGAAATTTGTATTTTCATTTGATGAGTTAACCCCTCTTACTCTCATCAATTTATTTTAAGAATTTTTATGTGGCGCCGTTAGGCTGCCGAATTTTCATAAGGGATCCAACCTCTCTCTTTCTATTTAAGTACTCTCTTTTATGTAATTTCTTTTAAGCTCATATTTATTATGTTTGGGGATGTTATATTATATTCCTCATACTTTAATTTTTATTTTAATAATTTAGATACCCTATTTGATCTGATAAATCCATTTCTGGAAGTTTTACGTGGCGCCGTTAGGCAGTAGATTTTTGTAAGGGATTTTTCTTCTCACTTTTATTCTCGTGACATTTATGATATGTTTGCCTCTATTTATATTGAGTGGTGTATTTAATAACCATTATTATACAGTTTTTATTGTATAATTTCATTTATTGGTATTTACATCTTCTTTGTATGACCCTTCTTCCATGGGGTGTACGTTTCGAAAGTTACCCAACTCGGTAGGGGGACCTTTTACCCTCCCCTTTTTAAAAGACTTCTTTTGTTATGTATTTTAATTCACATACTATTATGTTGGGATATGTTATTATATATCCTTATTTATGTAAATTTTATGTCCAAGTGATGAAATACCATTTTCTCTCTCATCAACTCATTTTATTAATTTTAAAGTGACGCCGTTAGGCTGTCGGATTTCTATAAGGGAACTTCTTAACCCACTTTCAATTATTTGGGTTAAACATCTACTTCTTGATTTTATTATGCCAATATTATGTGTGGAATCTCTATGTTATAATTTCCACAAAACATTGTGTGGATATACTATTTCTACACCTAATCATCTCATTGATAAATTCTTATGAACTTGTATGGGAAATCATAACTCAATCTCATTTCATTGAGTTAAATATCTATGTCATTGGTTTTGTTTTTCCAAGATTATGTGTGAATGACCTCTGATTGTTTCACACTTAATATCCACTTATATTGGGTGTATTTATATTTCTCACACATAATTATGTGATAGATTTATCCTTATTTTAAGGATACCATTTTTATAATGGATTTCATCTCAATTTACATTTCCATTGAGACTTCATTGTTGTTATGCGCCAATTCACTCTTATATGGTGTGTATACTGTCCTATGACATATTATATCATGAATCCCTTTATTCTCATGATATTATAAAGTTCGGATTAAATGTTATTCCACAATTATTTGTATTCAAGAGTCTCTCATTTTGCTAAAAACTCTTTAACAAAAATATCGTTTTAAATGTTTTAAAGATTCATTATTCTAAATCTTTATCTTTAATGTCTATGTTTTCAAAATGGTTTTAATTATTTATTTACATGGACATTAATGTTTTAAAATTATAATTCCATTAAAATCTTCAAAGTTGTATGCGACACTTTGATTCAAAAATCCATTTTAAATGATTTTTGAAAATGGATTGATTAATTCAATCTGTTGGAATTACTTATTGTGATTTAAAATGAAATAATGTTATTGAAATGTTTATATTTTCAATATTTTATGTGTAATGATGGTACTTGGAAATTTTACAGGTGGTTACATGATAAACCATATGACGGGTGGTGCCGTGAATACCAGGACGGGTGGTTACGTTATAACCTTTAATGCATTGGGTATGGAAGTCGGCAGTATGGCTATTCCATTAAGTATGTGTGGAAGTCGACCACATGGTTATTCCATTTAAGTATGTTTATATTCCAAGTTACCTCTATATGTTAGGTATTATTTATATGGTTTTTATGGTAATCTTTTGGTTACAAAAGGGTAAGTAATGGTCTTTTATTCAGTGAAGAGTTTTTACTACTTCATAAAGGTGAAAAGTATTACTTTGGTAAAGTACTCATGGTTTACTTGTTGTTTTGAAAAACTAACAGTTTTCCTTCTTTGTGTATCCTTTACTGGGCTTTTTATGCTCATCCCATGTTTTTGAAATGTTTTCCACAGGACTTAAATATGAATAGGGTCAAGGATGGGATCAAGGAAAGACATTCTATCTAAAATATGGAACTAGACATGTTTCTTTTTAAGTGTTTTTTTATGGAAACATTATAGAAGTGTCTACTATGTAATCTTTTGAGATGTAATAGTTATGAAATATTTCTATAAAACTATAAACCTAAAAAGATCCTCTATGTGAATTATTCATTTAATTCATGATTAATTAATGTATAAGGTCGGGGCCTTATAGTAAGGGACATATATTTGAATGTCTTTTGATTTTTCAATTCAACATAGATCTAATGTGTGTTATATTGATTTCACATTTACGTAATTAATTCATTTTTATATAAAATTTAAACACACAAAACATATCCATCTTATCAATACTATTAAAGTGTAATTATTTTTAATTTATCCAATTTCACTCATTTTAAACACTAATGCACTTAAATTTATATATTCATTAATAATGATAAAAAATATCTTCGAAAAATTATTTATAAAAAATTATTTTTAGATAAATTTATTCATAAAAAAATATATTTAAAAATATACATTCTTTTTTATAAAATTATATATTTTTAATTATAAATAAATAAATATTTTTTCTTAAAATTATATATATAATTATAAATAAATATGTATATATATATTTAAATAAAAATTAAATTTATTATAAATTTATATAAATAATTAATATATTTATTACATATATATTTATTATATATATATATATATATATTTATTGAATATATATAATTATATAATTACATATAATTATATAAATATTATGGTTTAAAAATATTAATATTATTAAAAAAAATAATTATATAAATAAATAATTTAAAATTATAAAAAATATATTTATGTAAGGAATATATTTAATATATATATATTTATATATATTAATTAAATATATACACCCATATTATAAAAAAAATGTTTACAGTTCTAATTATAAAAGAATTATCAACGCTTCAGTAATAAGAGCTGATAAATGAAATCTTTATCAAGGATTTCATCAGCGCTGCTAAAGATGAGGCTTTATGAGTGCTAAAAAATATTCGAAAAAAGACATATTTATCAGTGCTAAAACATTATCACTGATTAATATGGATTTTATCAGTTATTTTTTATAGCTGATAAAGAACAACCTTTATCAACACTAGAAAAGAGTAGATAAATAGGAATTTTATCAGCACATGAATATTAAGCAGTAAATTAATTTCCAGATCTAATTAAAAAACCTATTCCATTACAAACCCTTCACAGTATTAAAATATTTCTCTGGAATCCACCCATTGAAAGGTGCTCATCCTCGGTGAATGAAAGCTCAAATCATAAAAACCCTTTTGAATCACACTACCCACTACCTCCAGTTGCTCAAATATCATCCAAATCTAGATTTAGATTATATTTTGGTTGTACAAAGAAGACATCAAGATCTAGATCCAAGAATCTCATAATTTCTTCAATCTAGTATGTTAAACCTGTGTTTTCCTTTGTAGGTTCCAATTTTATTTCTATATTTTTCATTTCGAGAACTTGATCCAATGGTTTCCAATTTTCCATTGTAGGATCTGATTTTTTTTTCTAATTTCCACTTTGGTTATTGTATTATATTTTTCTTTTTCTTTTGATCTATTGTTTTCTTGACTACTATTTTGGATTTCCTATTTGTTACTTATTAAATTGTTGTTTTGAATAAATTTTATTCGATGTATACATCAATAGCTTAGCCTGCTTCCCTATTTTGAGTCTATTTCTATTATAGGTTCTGAGGAAATTTATTTAGAAATCCAATTCTCAGTCAGATGAAGTTTTTAACTAGAAAAATAATTTGATTTCACATAATTCATATAAGGAAATTTATTTATTGAAATTCTGTTTTAATATTTTCATTTTAGATTTTTTCCAAAAAAATTATTTTCTCATAATGGTGTTTTTATGTGAAATCTTATTATGTTTGATACTGTATTTATTTATTTTTGATGTCTCTATAATTTAAATTTTTTTGATGTTGTATTTATTTTAATATACTGTGATATTTTGTTGTAAGGATCACATATATTTTTTTCAATTTATGTTTATTTTATAAAGATATATATATATATATACACACATATATACACATATATATACTTGTAAATATATATATGTGTGTTTGTTTGTAAATATATATCTTTCTATCTATGTATATGAATTTTCAGATCTTATTACATAAGTGTGATTTTGTAATTATTTATTCAAAAACTATGGTTCTGGATTTCCAAATTAGGAAGGGGTTATATTAATTTTCATTAAAAATTATGTTCAAATGTTTATTTGTTTTTTAATAATCTGTATTATAAATTCCCTAAAATAAATGTGTTCTAATGCGTGTGGGATAGACATTGCATGGGTAGGTGTTTTCCACCTTTTTTAGATATATCATATTGATGTATATTATTACTTTATGCCAACTACTTTATAGACCTCCATATATTATAAAGGATGAATAAATGCATATATTATATGGCCTCTCTATAATCCTTAGATTGATATATCATTTTTTATAAAAAACCGAGCAACTATTATCAGATTCAATATATTAAAAAATATTTTTACGTATATGTATTAATTTATTTAATAGTAATATATTTTATATATAAATAACCAATAAAATATTCTAAACTGATGTTACTTTCAAAATATTAAAATTAAGTAACTATATATACATTTTTTTTATGAAATTAAACATTCATTAATTAAAGAAAATTATAATTTAGAAAAAAATTACCCAAAAAATTATTAATTTATAATGAATATATTTTTAAAAATATTAGATATCATTTTTTGATTCATTAGGTAAAATTATAATATATATATACATTGAAAAATATATTGTATATTTAAATTTATGTAAATATAAAAAATAATATACATATATAGATATATATAAAATTTTTATCAAATAACATTACTAATATATATATATATATAATATTTTTTTCTAGATTTACATTATTCATCTACGTATCTAATGAGGCGTGACCTCTATTTTATTGTTTTCGATGGTGGAGGGCGTGAACCCTATTATGGTTTATTTATTATACAAATGACACATTTAGATAGTTTTGATACTTTGTGTCAAAAATAATAAAGTGATTTGGAACTTGTGGGAATCTTTCAGACCTCAATCTGGAGCATGACATGATAGGTTTGACTCTAAGTGCATCATTTTTAAAAATTGAAAACAATTTTAGGAAAAAAATTAAACTCACCTCAAAACTGAAAAAAAATCAGATTGTTTTTATACATTAGGAAAAGGATCCATATGTTATTTGAGACATACATGAATCAGCCCCACCTTAATTTAACAAATGATGTGACCATTATGCCTCAAAGTGATTGAATTTTTAAAATGTAATCAATATTTGTCAAATGTCCAACTAACCCACTCGAAACTGAGAAAAAACATTAATTGTTTTCAATACATTATAACAATGATCCATAACTCATTTGTGATGTTTATCAATAATATGCACCTCAATATGATACCCAATTTGATCGGTATCAGTCAAAGTGCATGTTATAATTATAAAATTACATTTTAGTAAAAAAATAAAACTAACGTGATAAAAACTGAGCAAGGGCATTCACATTGTTTTGATACATTATAAAAACAATCCAAAATCAATTTGGGATATTTAGTAATCAAATTATCCAAAATCTCATTAAAAATGTGATCGATATGACTCAACATGTATCATTTTATTTAAAATTGACATCAATTTTAGTAAAATGGAAAAAGTCCTACTCAACACCAAGAAAACGTATTCATATTTTATTGATGCTTTAAGAAAATGATCCATAATTCATTTTTGATGAGTATGAATCGTCATCCCCTCATGCTAATAAATGATGTTCCGAGAAACAGTCAAAGTGTCCGTTATGAGTTTAAAATCGACATTTTAGTTTAAAACATTTCCCTCACTAATAACAGATCGAACGTGATCTAATTTTATTGATAATTTAAGAAAAGAATTTAATTTTCATTTATGAAGTGTAGGAATCCATTTCACATAATAATGACACAAAATGTAATCATAATGAGTCAAAAGTGCGTTTTTCCTATTTGAAATGTAATTTTAGTAAAAAAACTAACTTAAAAAAGATTGAGAAAACATGTTCATATTGTTTGGATATTTTAGGAATATTGTCCAAAACACATTTGAGATGTGTTTTAATTAGCCACACCCAAATCTGATGCACGATGTGACTCGTATGGCTCCATGTATGACTTTTTATTTAAAATTGACATCAATTTTAGTAAAATTAACACTTTCTGTTTTTTTATTTATTTTTATTTTTACTAACAATTTTTTTCTCTTATATAGGTTCATTATATTGTTCAATCAGGGTTTGGTTTTTCTGAAATAGAATGGTTTTGGTTATTATTAAAGGAAAAAATATCATTCATGTTTTTTGTAGGTATTTAATAATTTTTATTAATGTAATTGTATAAACCAATGTTTGAAATGTCCATAATATTGCATTTTCTTATGTTTGTGTTGTTTTTTTCATTTATGTTATATATTGGGACTTATTTTTCTATATCTAGTTTGCTTATGGTGCTGTGTTGTGTTGTTACAACACACATCATTATGGGACATTAACAATTCTTTTTAAAGTGTCGATAAATGGTCCTTTATTGGAGATTTTATAAGAAAAGATAAAGGTATACTTTATCAATGGTTCTATAAGCACTAATAAAATACCCTTCATCAGTGCTTTTATAAGATCTAAGAAACGGTGAATTTAGAATCACTAAATTAAAGAACTTATAAAGGTCTATTGTGTTAGTGATTTTTTAGCACCGATAAAGGACCCCTTTATCATCACTTTTTTTCACTCATAAAATATCGTGTATTTTAACCTCACTCATATAGTAAGTGATTTCATAGCGCTAATAAAGGTTATTTCTAGCACTGTTAAAGGCCTATGTTGTAGTAGTGATAAGGAACCACTAGTTGAATAAAATCATAAATATATGTATAATAAAAAAAATTAAATTTTAAGACATAAAAAAAATTTCTTAATATTCAATAATCATTATGAATGTAAAAAAATTACCTAACTAATAAATAATAATTTTTTGTTGGTGAAAATCGTCGAATAATTATTTTGTAAAAAGATATTTTGATATTTTATAGGGTAATTTGTATATGGTTATTTATATAATGTAATAACAAAATCATTTTCCATATATAAAATAAAGTCACATGGTTCTGAAAGAACATATCTTTTATGAATCAATAAATACTATGTAGAATATAGACATAAATTAATGAAACCATCATAAAGATTATGGTTTAAATAGTATCACAAAATAATGGGTCATGAATTTAAAATTTATATACAAATAGTTTAGTTCCAAAATGATTAATATATATTAGGTAATAAATAATGTAACATAAGCACCATTAATGGAAATACTTTTTTTGAATGATAATGGTAACGAAATAAAAAACATAATAATGATTTCAGAAATTATTTTTTTCATTCATGAAAATAATTATTTACTGATTTCTAATGTAACATTTAAAAATATGATGTGAATTATTTTGGAAAAATTTTATATTAAAAATATTATCCAATAAAATACTCTTAAAAACATAGTATTTATCTTGGATAAATGTAATGTGGAATACAGGAATTTGGATGTGAAAGAAAAAAATTCTATTACTTCTAAATTACTTTTAATCAAAAAGTAAAATGTTATAAGAGTAATCAAACAATATGATAAAATAAAATACATATTTACCCATAGAGGATGAAAAAAAACCATGAAATAAAATATTATAATGTGAGAACCCAATCAATGAACTGATAATTTCATTATAAAATATTTTAATTCAATGAAATTATATTTGTGTAATCAATATCCCTTATGAAAAAAATACTATATGAAGTATGAAATACTTAAAAATTGTGAAATTTCATTATATAATATAAATTCAATGGAAAATAAAATAAAATTGTCACGACCCATCCCCCAGGGCCCGTATCGTGACTACCCCAAGCCAACCTTCCATAGGCCAGGGGCTGGCGGATAACACCAAAGGCATAAATCCCTAAACTGGGAAGGCATTTCATTTATAACTGTAAACAAACACATCTGTGTACACAACTAGAAGAAAAACACTAAGTAAAACTATATACAAAAAAATGATGGAAAGTAAAAGGGGCCGGAAATACAAGTCCAACTGTAAAGTACAAGTACTACTGAAATGAAAGTACAATTGAAGAAAAGTAAAGAAGCTATTGGGTCATCCTTCGAGGATCCTACCTGAAGGGTTTGTACAGATGGCCTCCTCAACACTCCACATCCATCTGTTTCCTCTGTATACTATCACACAGAGTGGTCCACCTCCGGATACCGTCCAGACCTACTACACTCTGCCTCAGTCAGCGATGTCCGTCATCTGCAACCAACATAATGATATGCGAGGATAGCCTGTGGAGGGGTGAGTATAACGATACTCAGTAGGGACCGTGAGACCCTCAAGGACTCACAGAATCCAACAAGGATAAAAAAAGTATGAAATCAACATATAACCATTACTTAAGTATATTCCCATACATATACCTAAGTTATCTCGTAACGCATCTCAATCATGAGGAAAACACAAAATTCATTGACTTAGCTCAACCAGGATTTTATTCTAGGGCTAGTATCAATATGAACCCTTGGCTGCTGGAGAAATCCTCCTCTATCGAGTATAGTGGGCCTTCCAGCTCACACAGAGGTTCTTCCTACTAACTTGGACTACTGAGGTACTCCTCCTATCGAATACCGTGGATCTGCCGCACACAGAGGTGCTCCCCACCGTGGGTCTGCTGTGGTCACATAGAGGCACTCCCCCTTATTGCCTGCTGAGGTACTCCACGTGTCAAGTACCATGGGTCTGCCATGCTAACAAAGAGGCACTCCCCACCATGGGTCTACTTCACTCACACAGAGCCACTCTTGACTAAGCTATTCGAATCACTCTGAGTCAAATCGGTCAGTAGTCGTCAAGTCTCAGCTAGCTACTAGGTTCTTGCACAATTGCCTGATCGTATCTGGAAGATCCGCTCCACAAGCTACTGTTAGATACTCCAAATATCATGAAGTCCCACGTAGAAGTATCTCAAAGGTTGGATATATTGAAGATGTCTCAATGCAACTGACGACGCATCAATTAGACACCCGATCTGTGTGTTATTAGCCTTTTTATCCAGGGGGCCGATTAGGTTTTTGTACGAACCAACCTGACCGTAACTCAAAAATACCCCAAACTATGGTTGGGTATACTCAAAGAGACCTTCGTGCTCGAAGAATACCAGTGCCACTGATGGTTCGTCAAACGGTGGTTCGGTGCCAAAGTTATGGCCAAAGTATGTAATGGGTCAGTAGAGGGCCCATGTCTAGTCCGACCCGATCGGACCGAATTGGCCCAGCCCAGTCAGGGCCGACTCAGTCTAGGTCAACCCGGTCAAACTCGATGGATTTGACCCAGCCCGGTGGGCGGGTCATCCCGTTATGTTCGACCCAGCCTGATGGGCCCAGCCCAACGGACTGTGAGAGCGGTTCGGCCCAGGCTCGGGGCCTGTTCATCCCGAGATCAGGGAAAATTCGGCCTGATGCGTTGCGAGGGCGCAGATCGGCCTAGGGGGTGCATGGGAGCTGGGACGCTGGCTAGGCCAGAAGTGCGCAGGTCGCACAGAGGCTGGCTCGGGGGCGGCCGGTTCGAGGGGGCGCATGCAGAGGCCAGCTCGGGCGGCCGAGAAAGCTGTGGTAGGGTGCCAGGTAGGCCACGGGGGTGCCGGTAGGGCACTGGGTAGGCTGCGGGGCACTAGGCAGGGCGCGATAGGGTGCCGGGAAGCTGTGGGGGGCCCAAAAGGGTTCCAGGCAGGCCGCGAGGGCACCAGAAGGGCACGTGGCAGACCACGGGGGCACCAGGCAGGGCACAGTAGGGGCCAAGAAGGGTGCGACAGGGGCCGGGCCGGCCATGGGGGTACTGGCAGGGCACTGGGTGGCCGGGGCCAGGCGGTCTGTGCGCCGGGCAGGGTGCCTAGTTGCTGCGGGTAGGCTTACCACACACGGGGCAGGGCCCCCGGGAGCCGTGGGTAGGCGGCCCGCACGCTGGGTAGGTCCCCAGGAGGCCGTGGGGAGTCGATGTTTGGCCCAAATCATCGGTGTGCTGGGGGGGTAGTGCGATTCGCAGAGGCCGAAGGTTGTGTGACTTTGGTCGTTGCCGCCTTCGGCACCGTCGCCCCATCGCCATGCGGTAAAATGCCACAAGAAGATAGAAAATCGATGGAAAATGTCGGGTCATGTTAGGTTGGCCCGCACCCTCCACGTTTAGGGAGGTATCATTTGTCCCATCATGAGAATAATATGATCATTAATACGTCTGCAACAATCCAATTTTATCATTTGAAGAAGGTAATAAAAATTGTACAATATAAACAAGTAATAATCCCACTACCTTTGACTCACCAGTCGTCGTTCATTGACGCCGTGGAAATATGTACGTTGATCTGTGGTAGAAAAACACGTCCCACATCGAAGGTGTCCGAGGAATAAGGTCAGAGGGGGCCGTTCTTCATCGTCGAAAGTGTCCCTCATCGGCGTTCTTCGTCGGGAGAGCATTCTTCACTGGAAGAGCGTTCTTCGTTGAAGAGCGGTCTTCGTTGGAGAGAGTTATCTCTTCTCCCAAGCTCCACCAAATGAAAGATTCCCACCAAATGAAATAGTAGATTGTCAATTATTTTGATGGTATAAAGATTTCAAAATTGAGAAATAAATGAGAAGGCTCCGCCTAATTAAATCATGAGGTTAGTAAAGTAAATTAAATGTGTTGGCTCAACAATTAAAGAGGTGTATTTGGAATAATAAACAAGGAGAGTTGGCTCACTAAAGAGGGAGGTGGTGGAACCATTAATTGGGGGGTTTAGTCTCGGGTGGTCCCCACATCGTAACCTCTCGTGGGAGGTTAGGTTCGGGTGGGCCCCACAACCATTACCTCTCAGGAAAGGTTATGGTACGATGGACCCACCTCCAACCTCCATGGGGAGGTTTTAACCACCACACTCCAAATGGTGGCTGAAAATAATATAAAGTGTTGGATCACTTTATTTTGTTAATTATTTTTATAAAACCCAAAAACTATCTTCCAAACTTGACCCACTGTCATTGAAGTGAAAGAATTCTTAAGATAACACTGGCGTTGTGAGTTCAACGGTGCCCTCATATTTCAATTTCGATTACTGGTTCAATAGTTATAAAACCCACCTCGTACGTTTACTGAAAGTAACCAAATAAACATCAGAAATTGATTCCAGGAACACTGGGCCTCGGAATCAAGCACCATAGATTTTTTAAGACTTAAAAAAATCCTATGTATTTAAGAAAAAAATATCCACAGAATTTCCAGGTCTTTGAATTCTACCCACCTCAGGGCTTTACGTCCCCATATGTTATAACACGAACTATGGGAACAAATGGGGGTACTGAGCATGCATCTTAGCATCCCGCTCCAATGTGCTCTCCTAGAGGTTCTCGTTCTTCCAACATACGTGCACTAGAGGTATCGTTTTTCCATGTAGGACCCACTTCTATCTATCTTCAATATCCACTAGAACATCTATAAATTTCTCAGCATCGTCGACGTCTAGATCTCTATGGTCAATGATGTGGTAAGTGTCATGAACGTATCTCCTCGACTGAGATACAAGGAAGACATCGTAAACTCTGTGCAACTGAGGTGGAAGAGCTAAACGGTAATACACCTCGCCTACTCTGCTGAGGACCTCGAAAGGTCCGATGAATCTCGGAGATAACATGCCGCCTCGACCAAATCGATGTAGACCTCATTGAGGTGAGACCTGTAGAAATATGTGGTCACCATCCTCGAACTCCAGTGGTCTCCATCTCTTGTCAGCATACAACTTATACCTACTTTGTGCAGTCTTTATCTACTCCGGAATTATCTGCACCTTCTCCGTAGTAGCTCATACCATCTCTGGTCCCACTAGTACTGACTCCCCAGGGTCAGTCCAACACAAAGGTGATATTCAAGGTCACCCGTACAAGTCCTCAAAAGGTTCCATCCCTATTGTGGAGTGATAGGTTTCTTTGTAAGAAAAATCCACCACAGGCAAGTGATCCTCCCATCTACGACCGGAGTTGAGGACACATTCACGTAACATGTAATCTATGGTCTAAATGGTCCGCTCAGTCTGACCATCTGTCTAAGGATGGATGGCGATGCTCAAATGAAGTTGTGTCCGGAAAGCCTCTTGAAACCCCTTTCACAGTCGGGAAGTAAACCATGCATCATGGTCGAAGACAATAAAGGAAGTTACTCCATGTAGTCGTATAATCTCTTGCACATAGAGGTATCCAAAGCACTCTAATGAACCCTTATCTCTGATCAGTAGAAAGTGGGCCGACTTGGTGATTCGGTCGACGATCACCCAAATCGAGTCATGTACCCGATATGTACATGGTAGACCCATCAGGAAGTCCATGGATATCCAATCCCACTTCCACTATAGGACCTCTAAAGGTTGATCCAAGTCTGCTGGTACCAGGTGCTCTGCATTCACTTGGTGACAAGTGAGGAATTGTGAGACAAAATCTGCTACTGCCATCTTCATACCTGGCCACCAGTGCTATCATCGAAGGTCCTGGTACATCTTCACCACTCTTGGATGTACCACTAGAGGGGATGTGTGGAAATCCCTCAACACTTCCTCCTGAAGTACCACTAGTACCAAGGTACGTCCTCTGAAGATGATGACTTGCTCCCCACCTTCAGAAAATCTATCAGGTGCCTACCCTGTGGATATCTGATCACATCGTGTCTCAAAGTTAGCATCCCCATGTTGTGCCTCCCTGACTCGCTGAATAAGTTGGGGAGTGACCGTATGAGACTATAGGAATATTGCTCTATCTCTATCGACAAAGGATATATGTACGGCAGCAAGCTGCTCTGTCGCCTCTCCTAGTAGCTGTATACCAGACCTCTTGCTGAGTGCATCTGAAACAATGTTCCCCTTCCCAGGAGTATATACTATCTCGAATTCATAGTCCTGGAGGAACTCAAACCATCACCGCTGTCTCAGGTTCAGGTCCTTTTGAGAGAATATATACCTGAGACTCTTGTGATCACGGTGAAACATTCCTCCCTCAGATGTGCCGCCACATCTTCAAGGTGAACACCACTACTGCTAACTCTAGGTCATGGGTAGCGTAGTTATGCTCATGATGTCTCAGTTACCAAGAACCATATGCGATAACTACTTGCTTCTGCATCAAGACAAACCCAATGTTGGTCCCTGATACGTCGTAGTAAACTACATACCCTAAACCCTCCTCTGAAGCCTCAAAATGGGGGCACTAGTAAGCCTCTGCCTTAGCACTCGAAAGATTTGATAGAATCTCTAAGACCACAGAAAGGGTTTCCCCTTCTTCGTCAAGGCTGATAGTGGTTCTGCAACTTTGTAGAAGTCTGGAACGAATATCTAGTAGTAACCCGCAAAACCCAGGAAACTCTGCACCTCTATCACACTTCTGGGTGGTTCTCAAGAATGTATCGTTTCAATCTTCGCTGGATATACTGCAACTCCAGCATCCAAGATGACATGTCCTAAGAAGTGAACCTCTTGAATCCAAAACTGTCACTTCGAGATCTTACCATAAAGCTGGTGCTCTCAAAGTGTCTCATGTAATACCCTCAAATGGTAGGCATGTTCTTCCTCTGTAGTTGAGTAGATCAGAATGTTGTCGATGAAGAATACAACAATGCGGTCGAGTTATGGCTGGAAGATCCTGTTCCTGAGTCCTATGAACACTACTAGAGCATTTTTTATGTAGAAAGGCATAACCGAGAACTCATAATTGTTGTCAAGACACATGTAGTACGTCTTCTGCACATCCACATCTTGAACTCTGAGATGGTGATAGCCTCATCTGGGGTCTATCTACGAGAACCATCGAGCTCCCTTTAGCTGATCAAAGAAGTTGTCAATCATAGGAAGTGTGTACTTGATCTTAACGGTCACCTGGTTCAGGTGAAGGTAGTCAATATAGATCCTCAAGCTTTCATCCACCTTCTTGGAGAATAGAATTGGGGCTGCCCTGGGAGAAACACTGGCCTGGATGAATCCCTTCCCCTACAAGTCCTCCAGTTTTACCCGCAGCTCAAAAAGATCAATGAGAGCCATATGATATGCTGGATTAGATATCGGTGTCTTCCCGTGGTACATCTCAATTTATAAGTCTACCTATCTATGAAGAGGTAGTCCTGAAACATTATCAGGAAAAAAATCTACGTACTGGTCCAACACTACAGGATAAGTCAGACTCTCCACATCAACTACACCGAGGGTAAGGCAAGCCAACTGGTGAGTGATTGGCTGCACCCTCCTCCAAGTATGTCTTTCATGTGCTACAAAGGTTCCCTTATCTTTGGTAAAGGTAAAACTGGTCCCATCCGTGCGAACACACCACAATTTTTGCCTCATACAGTCAATCCGAACATGGTTGTAGATAACAAGTCCATACCCAAGATGATGTCGTAAGGCCTCAACGCCACTTCTAGGAAATACCAACCAAAGATCTCACCAACTAGAGTAATCTCACACTACTGGTTCCAGTGAGTAATCATTGAGTCAGCTCCTGTAGGATTCTCCAACCATAAGGATCGAGCCAACGGCTCCATCGGAATCTCTGAGCTCCGAACGAGGGCAGTGGCTATGAAAGAGTGACTGGAACTAGTGTCTATAAGAACTAATTCTATGTTGGATTAGACACAGATCATACCTCAAATCATATCTAGAGCACCTTGATCGTAGGCCTCCACTACCTGAAGCTGATCTCTCACCTTTCCACCTACTCACTGCGGTCGGGGTGGACCTCCTGGTGGTGGTGGTGGTAACACCTCGAATCATCGTCCACCACCAACTACACAACCATCTGCTCTTCCACATCTGCCTACTCCCTTTGGTCTGCCTCGATCGAACCTATGTCTCATTCTGGGAGGTCCCTCAACAGTTTGTTAATCGTCTGAATGGATGTTCGGACAGTCACTATGTAGAGACCCGAAGCTTGACTTACATTGACATTACATTACATTTGCGTAATACTTAGTACATAACAAAAAAACACACACACAAGGATCGTAATAGTTTAGTGTCTTTGGAAACTCGGAACGTAATCCTCTAATCGTGGTGAAAGATCTTCAATATCTCCCATAAAGATCTTCCCCTTTTTTACCTAAAACCTTTCTTTATATCCTGGGGAAAAGAAAACATAAAAGGGTGAGCTCAAATGCTCAGTAAGGGTAAACAAAAGAAAAATCAATCACATCATATTCATAAGAAGATAACTTTTAGAAATCTTAACCTGCAAAAGAGAGCATAATTTCATAACATGGGATAAATCATAGTAGTGAAATAAAATCCCAATAATCATAACATAAAACCTAAAACTTTGTGGCATACACACATAATCATAGAGAATCATTTCTTGTTAGTCAAGACTCATTGCCAAGACTATCTTAGTGGACAAAGTCCCATTCTGAACCGAGTCACCCTCGTTTCAGTCCTGTTTTACTGAACCGGTATAACCTACCATTCCAGCCATGTCTATCTCATGAGATATAAAATCTTTACCCAATGCATTGGAGGGATATATAGGTCCCACCCATATCATAATGATACCATTCTTATGTGTGCCACAAAATCATAAATTATACATCATTGCATAACCCATGTAATAAAAATGGGATTCTTAAACAACATTACATCATAAAACCATTCATATAAGATAAAGGAATTCATAAACATAATTACATCACAACATAGTAAAATCAATGTAAAAATATGGATAGAAATAGAACCCTTTATTATCTTAGATGGAAAATAATTTTGATAAAACACTTGAATTGAATTCTTGAGGAAAATATCCTTTCTTCTTCAAAATCAATTTCTTTTCACAAAACATCATGCAATTTTAAAAGAAAGATATTTTATTAAAAATAGTCATGAAATCCTTTGGAGTAAGATTCATTAAAATAAGGCTTTATAAAATCGTAAAAATCCGTTCGTTCCGTATAAGTTAAAAAAACATTCTTCGTACTTTTGTCAAAAAAGTCAAAAAGTACCTCGTACGAAAAACGACAAAAGATTCCTTTCATATCTTTTACTAAAAACTCACCAAAGGGATAAATTGGATTTAAAAAATTGTAGGTGGATGGAAATAACATTACATATTGAGGAAACATATATGTGGATGTTAAAATACACCCCAGTAAATACCAACATATAAACAATCTCGGAAAAAATGAGATTGTGATATTTCCCTAACCTTAGGTCTGATTTGCTTCGTAAGTGTCCAAAACTCCTGTATAATGATTTAAATCATGTTATTGACTTATTACAGAATCATATTTATTGTTATTATATCATATATGGTCTACTTATGACTTTATATTACCCGTTCTTTTGTAAATTCATCTTAAAGTAGCGTTTTGGGTAAAATCCTCTCATTTGTCGTTCGTGTTTTTAACTTGTAATTATTAATATGATTTCTTGGATAATGATTACTTATATCCAGAATGTAAAACATGATTTGTATATAATATATATTCAGAATATATGTATATATATAATATCGATAAATGGAATGAAATACAACGTTCATGGAGACGGTAGTCCGTACGTACGCATGAACGATGTTTTCGTTTCCTTATTGAATTGAATGGAATTAAGTAGATGACATACATATAAATATACATAAATCCAGTATCATTATTATGTCATATATTTCATTAGTACTTATTATATATACTTTATAATCATTCATTAATGGTTAATCATTGAGAATGAATCGCATCGCGTCGTGGAGACGGTAGTCCGTACATACGCACGAGCGATGATATCGTTCCCATGGTTGTGGAATTGTGTTGAAGTGTATGTATACTATTTCAGTATAAATATAAATTTATAATCATCATATATAGTTACTCATTACACCATTATACCCATCCAATTAAGGTGGTGGCGGAAAATAGATTACACCACAGCGTGGAGACGGTATTCCGTACGTACGTACGCGCGATGATTTCCTTTTTCCGTAGGATGGATAGAAGGTTAATTAGAGTTGTTTCATATTTATAATAACATATCAGTATATAAGAAATACTAATGTTATTACTTTATCATGAAACAACCAAAGAATAAGAAGTTGAAGAAGAAAGAAATTGAAAAATATCGGTAATGGATATTACCTGTTTTTGATGCGCCTTCACTTAAACTCTACTTAAAGAACTATGGATGGTCTTTTAAGAATACCAGGACCTCTAGGATGATACTAGGGAAGTGGAGAAGAGATTTTGGCAGGGTTTTTCCGAGCTTGAATTCTCAAATTGGTGTGAGGAGGAGAGGGAGGAGGTGCCCTTTTATAAGGGAGGAGAGGAGCATCTTAAGAAAATCTCAAACTATTATTTTATATTAAGTTCAAATTCGGTTTATAATGGTTCCAAATGGTCTTATTTCTAAGATAAAGTGGGTATGGGTCGGAATCCTCTCATCCAATAGGATTTATAAAAGTTTAGGTTATTATTTTAACCTTGTCAATTAGATTTAACTCTAAGTTAAATAATTTAACTTTTACCGTGTCTTTTTGTTTTCTTACACTATATGGTTAATAAACTTACTATATGAATCCAAAAGAACCCCAAGTTGTTTATTATTAATATATATATCCTTATATAAGTCATTTGGCCGAACCATAGATTTTTAGGAATTAAATAACAATTAATAATATAATATTTGTTTTAAAACCTAACTTATGTCAATTTTGACACTATTTGGTACATGATTTTTATGAAATTTCTAACAGAATGATAAGTTCTAAACAAGTAACATAAATCAACAATAACATGTCATATTGACCTAGAAAATTAGTGTAAGTCATAAAAAGTCTCAAATTACATTTATTTGGGCATTTATAAGAGAAATTATGTTAATATTTTCTTAAAAGGTCAATTACTTCGTCATTGTTGTGTCATAAATAAATTAAATTATTTAAAGTATAAAAATTACAAATAAAATACCATTATGTAGGAAATCGTTTTAGCTTTCTAATGAATATTTATAGTTGAAATTATATTCTTTATATCCCTATATTAAAAATGTTTTAGTAAATAAAATTTGATTTTAACTCTTTTAACTCTTCTTTGAATTAAATAATAATAAATGTCCTAATCTAATCCAAGTGGGCCTAAATGATAATATTTTACACTTAAGGTTATTTTTGGTCGTGATAAACTTGTCCAATTGGATTAGGACATGTGTTAGGGTAATATTAATATCATTTTTACCCTTAATTACCCTATTTACTTTTAACCGTGGTAAATAAAAGTAAAAAGTTATTATTCACCAAAAATTATTTTCATCTCATTGACCCACATTTTACTTACTGAAATCAACCGTATCTCTCAGATTTTTGAAATTCCATTCACAGAAGCGGTAAAATTATGATTTATGAAAAAAAATAAATTTTTTAACTACCACTTAGTAGTTTCACTATTCATAAAAATTGATGTTTTTTAGAAAAATGCCAAAATTTCACCCTAAGCTATAATTGATATTCCGAATTCAAAAATGATTTCTATTTTACAAAATTCCCAACATATAAGTTGCATTAATTAATTTTATAATTAATTTCCGCTGTCACAACAAATAGCGTGTTTTTAAGAGATAATAACTATCAAAAGATTAACACTTGTTTATGTCTGGTGTAAATGTGAAATTACATCCAATGACCAACATTGTATTGAATTGTAAAAATATATTCTAAATATAGTTTAAAACCACTAAAATTAATAATTTATCACTATTAATTATTTCGATTAAAAAAGTTTCTTTTAATTAAAATTTAGTAATTTTTACTATTCATCAGAATATGAAAGTTATCCGAAAAGTACCAAAATTTCACCTTAGGCTAAATTCGATACTCCGAATCCAAAAATGAAGTCCATTTTGAGAGATAAAATTTCTAATATTTTAAAAGGTGGTTATTACTATTCATAACGGCTAGTTTTAATAATATTTTAATAGCATATCGTGGTTTAGTGAAACTCGGTATTGCGTACTACACACGCTATCGAGGAAGGTCACGATTGCGTGTAATACAAGGCAAGTCAAGGATGCGTGTTGTGGAAGCTCCTTTTGGTGTAGCGTACAACACAAGACATTAGTGAAATTAAAAAGAATATTTTTCATAAAATTTCGGGGTGTTACATTCTACCCCCCTTAAAATGAATTTCGCCCTCGAAATTCGTCGGGGTTATAAATGGTTTACTATTCGAAAGTTTCTTTAATAGAAACCCACATCGTAAAAAGGAATACCAAAACCAATCTTTAAAAACAAAGGTATGAAACGTAACGGTTACCCAAATAAACTAATCACAGGGTTTCCACATAGGTGAAATTATGGATATGGAAGAGAAATCTAACCATCATGTTCTGATGGAGAGTGGTAGAGAACAGGGCTATGGAAAAGCCAGTAATCACAAATCCATATATTTGTGATGATATATGGTACCATCTAATTCATGAGGTATAAGATCACTAGGACAACATTTTTGGTTTTCAAGATCATTTCCCTAAAGTTGAAAATTTGAATTAGAATAAATACTTACTTCATTTTGGTACAATCTCACTGTTGTTCGTGCCTTGAACAATTTACACTTCATCTCTTAAATAAATGAAGTTGAATTTGTTATTCGTGAAGTGTTAGCAGATCATGTGATATAATGACGGGTCATTCCATCTGTCTCAAACAAAAGGTTAGCAAAAATTATATACATAAGTCGATCTATAGTGAGATTAATCATATATGGTTCCTAAAATGGACTTATACTTCATATATCATACTGCTTAATATAATAAAACTAGTTTCTACTAAACAGGGACTTCCTGTAGGCCAGTGGTAGGCGATAAAGGCCAGTCGCACTTCGATTGTGGGTTCGATTTCCACAGCCTTTTCCGACGCGATGGGTTGTCGCCCGTCCTGCAGGTTGTCCTTTTTCTAAAACTATATTACTATAACATCCCATCAATAATATCAAAAAAAAATTCTATCCTTAAACAATACTAACTTATGTCCAACATAATCTATTCCAATCTTTAGGCTTATCCATAATAATGCATTCCACTCTCATAATATAGTGAAAATGATTACCAGAGATTTAATACCATCGTTGATCCCCATATATCATAAGATATGTCTTTTTGGTCACATTACAAACATTCAAAGTCCTTAATCATGTATTCTCTTGAATACCCATTGATCCTTAGTGAAAACATGAATGCAGTTAAAAGTTAACACTTTCCACATACAAAAATCCTCAAAATTCTATATACTCAAACCATGATATCACTTAGTCTTTATATCAATCATGAGCCCATGAATACAATCAAACATCTCATTATCGTCTTATCCCTTCATTATGCGCATATCATCTGCATTCCAAAAATATCTGAATAACCTTTCATGGATAATGGAACCATTAATCATACACTTTCAAAACTCAAAGAAAGACAACAGTTTAACAATCCTAAGATGTCTCTTTATTCTATAGTACCATGAGATTACTTATAGAACATTACACATGATAAACATGTCATCATTCCACTACATTCTTAAACCATTGACCGAGCTTCAACAATTATTTCATCTCACATATCATTTCTAGTCTCTTCATCATCATCAACATAAATACTACCCATACGACCATACTGATTCTCTTCATTTGACTTTCTCTTAGGGCATTGGTTTGCATAATGCCCGTACATTCCACATTTAAAACATTTAACCATTGTTTATGTCGTAACAATACCATTATCCTCATCCCTGGTGTTAACTGAACCTTTTCATTTGACCTTACTGGCTTTGTGTCCTTCTTTTACACACCCAAAGCATCTTCCAGTTCCTTTGAAACATTCTCCTTGATGCCTCTTCCCACATGATTTACATAGGGGAAATTGAACTTTCTTTCCTCTATGATCATCATGAAACTCCATCTTTCTCTTATTAGCCGAGTCAGGAAACGTAACAAATTTTACTTTATTGATCATATTATGAGATTGCTGATTCGGCATAATAATGATGTTTGGACATCCAAATCCCATTTCATTTGGTTGCTCATGAAGAATATCATTCCATTGTCCATCATATCCTCCAATATCGTGAATCATCTTGTTTCCAGCCATTTTCTAAAACCCAAAAAGAATAGTGTGAGAGGAAAAAATCATGCTAGGGAAAACAACATAATAAAGGGGGAGTACCTTCAATATCTAACATCTTAGGTTTAATTATATAATCGTTAGCATAATTCTAGTACTATAACCTATACGTATACTTAACCTTAGGGACATCCCTAGACGTACCTTAGAAATATCTCTAGGGATCTCACTAACGTTTTCGCATCCTAGTTTCCAAAGGTTGACTAAACCTTTCCTATGATACCAACTATAGAGACCCGAAGCTTGACGTACATTAACATTACATTCCTTTTGCAGAATACTTAGTACATAACAAAAAAACACACACACAAGGATCGTAATAGTTTAGTGTCTTTGGAAACTCAGAACGTAATCTTCTAATCGTGGTGAAACATCTTCAATATCTCCAATAAAGATCTTCCTTTTTTTTACCTAAAACCTTTCATTATATCCTAGAGAAAATAAAACATAAAAGGGTGAGCTCAAATGCTCAGTAAGGGTAAACAAAAGAAAAATCAATCACATCATATTCATAAGAACATAACTTTTGGAAATCTTAACCTGCAAAAGAGAGCATAATTTCATAACATGGGATAAATCATAGTAGTGAAATGAAATCCCAATAATCATAACTTAAAACATGAAACTTTGTGGCATACACACATAATCATAGAGAATCATTTCTTGTTAGTCAAGACTCATTTCCAAGACTATCTTAGTGGACAAAGTCCCATTCTGAACCGAGTCACCCTCGTTTCAGTCCTGTTTTACTAAACCTGTATAACCTACCATTCCAGCCATGTCTATCTCATGAGATATAAAATCTTTACCCACTGCATTGGAGGGAGATATAGGTCCCACCCATCTCATAATTATACCATTATTATGTGTTCCATAAAATCATAAACCATACATCATTGCATAACCCATGTAATAAAAATGGGATTCTTAAACAACATGACATCATAAAACCATTCATATAAGATAAAGGAATTCATACACATAATTCCATCACAAAATAGTCAAATCAATGTAAAAATATGGATAGAAACAGAACCCTTTATTATCTTAGATGGAAAATAATTTTGATAAAACACTTGAATTGAATTCTTGAGGAATATATCATTTCTTCTTCAAAATCAATTTCTTTTCACAAAACATCATGCAATTTTAAAAGAAAGAGATTTTATTGAAAATAGTCATGAAATCCTTTGGAGGAAGCTTCATGAAATTAAGTATTTATTAAATCGTAAAAATCCGTTCGTGCCGTATAAGTTAAAAAAACATTCTTCGTACTTTTGTCGAAAAAGTCAAAAAGTACCTCGTACGAAAAACGACAAAAGATTCCTTTCATATCTTTTACTAAAAACTCACCAAAGGGTAAAATTGGATTTAAAAAATTTTAGGTGGATGGAAATAACATTACATATTGAGGAAACATAGATGTGGATGATAAAATACACCCCAGTAAATACCAACGTATAAACAATCTCAGAAACAAAATGAGATTGTGATATTTCCCTTACCTTAGGTCCGATTTGCTTCGTAAGTGTCAGAAACTCCTGTATAATGATTTAAATCAAGTTATTGACTTATTACAGAATCATATTCATTGTTATTATATCATATATGGTCCACTTATGACTTTATATTACCCGTTCTTTTGTAAATTCATGTTAAAGTAGCGTTTTGGGTAAAATCGTCTCATTTGTCGTTCGTGTTTTTAACTCGTAATTATTAATAAGATTACTTGTATCATGATTAATTATATCCATAATGTAAAAAATTATTTATATATAATATATATTCAGAATATATATATATATAATATATCGATAAATGGAATGAAATACACCGTTCATGGAGACGATAGTCCGTACGTACGCATGAATGCTGTTTTCGTTTCCTTATTGAATTGAATGGAATTAAGTAGATGACATACATATAAATATACATAAATACAGTATCATTATTATGTCACATATTTCATTAGTACTTATTATATATACTTTATAATCATTCATGAATGGTTAATCATTGAGAATGAATCTCATCGCATCGTGGAGACGGCAGTCCGTACGTACGCACGAGCGATGATATCGTTACCATGGTCATGGAATTGTGTTACAGTGTATGTATACTATTTCAGTATCAATATCACTTTATAATAATCATATATAGTTACTCATTACACCATTATACCCATCCAATTAAGGTGGTGGCGGAAAATAGATTACACCACGGCGTGGAGACGGTATTCCGTACGTACGCACGCGCGCTGATTTCCTTTTTCCGTAGGATGGATAGAAGGTTAATTATAGTTGTTTCATATTTATAATAACATATCAGTATATAATAAATACTGATGTTATTACTCTATCATGAAACAACCAAAGAAGAAGATGTTTAAGAAGAAAGAAATTGAAAAAGATCGGTAATGGATATTACCTCTTTTTGACGCGCCTTCACTTAACCTCCACTTAAAGAACTATGGATGGTATTTGAAGAAGACCAGGACCTCTAGGATGATACTAGGGAAGTGTAGAAGAGATTTTTTTAGGGTTTGGTATAGCTTGAATTCTAAAATTGGTGTGAGGAGGAGAGGGAGGAGGTGCCTTTTTATAAGGGAGGAGAGGGGCATCTTAGGAAAATCTCAAAATATTATTTTATATTAAGGTCAAATTCGGTTTATAATGGTTCCAAATGGTCTTATTTCGAAGCTAAAGTGGGGATGAGTCGAAATTCTATCTTCCAATAGGATTTAGACAAGTTTAGGTTATTATTTTAACCTTATCAATTAGATTTAACTCTAAGTTAAATAATTTAACTTTTACCGTGTCTTTTTTGTTTTCTTACACTATATGGTTAATAAACTTACTATATGAAGCCCAACGGACCCCAAGTTGTTTATTATTAATATATATATCATTATCTATGTCATTTGGCCGAACCGTAGATTTTTAGGAATTAAATAACAATTAATAATATAATATTTGTTTTAAAAACTAATTTATGTCAATTTTGACACTATTTGGTACATGATTTTTATGAAATTTCTAACAGAATTATAAGTTCGAACCAAGTTACGTAAATCAACAATAACATGTCATATTAACCTATAAAATTAGTGTAAGTCATAAAAAGTCTCAAATTACATTTATTTTTGGCATTTATAACATCAATTATGTTAATATTTTCTTAAAAAGGTAATTACTACATCATCGTTGTGTCATAAATAAATTAAATTATTTAAAGTATAAAAATTACAAATAAAATACCATTATGTAGGAACTATTTTTAGCTTTTTAATGAATATTTATAGTCGAAATTATATTATGTATAACCCTATATTAAAAATGTTATAGTAAATAAAATTTGATTTTAACTCTTTTAACTCTTCTATGAATTAAATAATAATAAATGTCCTAATCTAATCCAAGTGGGCCTAAATGATAATATTTTACACTTAAGGTTGTTTTTGGTCGAGATACACTTGTCCAATAGGATTAGGAAATGTGTTAGGGTAATATTAATATCATTTTTACCCTTAATTACCCTATTTACTTTTAACTGTGGTAAATAAAAGTAAAAAGTTACTATTCACCAAAAATTATTTTCATCTCATTGAACCAAATTTTACTTACTGACATCAACTGTGTCTCTCGGATTTTTGAAATTCCATTCATAGAAGCGGTAAAATTAAGATTTATGAAAAAAATAATTTTTTTAACTACCACTTAGTAGTTTCACTATTCATCAAAAATTGAAGTTTTTCAGAAAAATGCCAAAATTTCACCCTAAGCTATAATTGATATTCCGAATTCAAAAATGATGTCTATTTTACAAAATTCCCAAAATATAAGTTGCATTAATAAATTTTATAATTAATTTCCGCTGTCACAACAAATAGCGTGTTTTTAAGAGATAATAACTATCAAAAGATTAACACTTGTTTATGTCTGGTGTAAATCTGAAATTACAACCAATGACCAACATTGTATTGAATTGTAAAAATATATTCTAAATATACTTTAAAACCACTAAAATTAATAATTTATCACTATTAATTATCTCAATTAAAAAAGTTGTTTTTAATTAAAATATAGTAATTTTAACTATTCATCAGAATATGAAATTTATCCGAAAAGTATCAAAATTTCACCTCAGGCTAAATTCTATACTTCGAATCCAAAAATGAAGTCCATTTTGAGAGATAAAATTTCTAAAATTTTAAAAGGTGGTTATTACTTTTCATAACGGCTAGTTTTAATAATATTTTAATAGCATATCGTTGTTTAGTGAAACTCGGTATTGCGTACTACACACGCTATCGAGGAAGGTCACGATTGCGTGTAATACAAGGAAAGTCAAGGATGTGTGTTGTGCAAGCACCTTTTGGTGTAGCGTACAACACAAGACATTAGTGAAATTAAAAAGAATATTTTTCATAAAATTTCGGGGTGTTACACACTATCCATGGGACCATGCATGCCACATGAGTAACACTGCCTGCTAATGGCATGTGTGTCTCTAATCTGTGTTCCTCGTAAAACTGATCTTGAGTCATGCAGTCGACAACATGTAGGTATGGTTCTCTTGGACCTCTACGACATCTGTCTACTACCAGCTACAAAAGACTCCACTGCATGTCAGCTGGTAGTGGTACTCGCTACTGGTGATTGGTCAGCAAGAAAACTCTCCACCAAGAGGGCTCTTTCTAGCACCCCCATCTACGTCGGGATGCTATGTGAGATCATCGGAGCTATGATCTCTCTCTTGAGACCCTTCTCGAAGGTCCAGACCCTAATGAAAGGGTCCTTCACCATATATGTGGAGTAGTGCGAGAGGTCGGTGAACCTCACTGAGTACTACGCCACCATCATGCTGCACTGTTGTAGATGCAGTAGGTCATGTATCTGCCCCGCACATAGGGTGGCTGGGACAAACTCTACCTGAAACAGGCTTTTGAAGTCTGCCTAGAGTAGGGTCGCCTCATCATGCACCTAGAGCATCAGGCTCAACCATCTGCCTACTGCTGCCTGAAGGAGACTCGTGGAAAGGATCACAATGAATTATACTGGTGTCCCTAGTAGCCTAAAGAATCTCACCATAGCCTCCATCCAATCCTCAGCCTACTGTGGGTCTGTCACTCCCTTGAACCCAGGTGGCCTCAGGCGCTGGAACTCATGCAAAGTTCTCAAGAGGTGTGCATTCTCTGCTGCTGGGGATGGGGGCATCGGTGGCCAAACAGGAAGTAGTACCACTGGTGCCTCCGCTGGTAAAGGGCCCCGCACCGAGGCCTTATCGCTCGGTGGGTTCTCAGTATGTACGACACTTGGGGCTCTAACTGGTCGTCCGCGGGGAGGCATCCTGAAAGAAACAGATGCGACACAGTCAAAAGATTATACCTGGTGAGTTGAACTAGTTGAGCTGACTTAAAGATAAATTTTGGAAACACGCACCCAATCAGTGTTTTCATACACTGAGTCGAAAATCAAAATTCAGGGTCCTGGTGTATTGATACCTCAGCCGCCCGCACCATCATTGGGCTCCATGAACTAAGAAACACACTTAGTACCCTTAACACTATTGCTTCAAATTAATGAATGATCATAGTTCTATGTTCTAAGGTAGAAGCGACTCCTCTGATACCAATTTTTCATGACCCGTCCCCTGGGACCCATATCGTGACTACCCTAAGCCTGCTTTCCACAGGCCAGGGGCTAGAGACTAGCAACAAAAGCATAAATCACTAAACTATGAAGTCATTGGCTTTATAATTATAAATAAACACATAAAAGTACATAAGTGAAATAAAAAAACTAAGTAATACAGTATACAAAAGAAATGATGGAAAGTAAAAGGGGACGGAAATACAAGACCAATAGAAAAGTAAAAGTACTACTAAAAAGAAAGCACAACTGAAGAAATGTAAATCAGCCACTGGGTCATCCTCTGGGGTTCCTACCTAAAGGGTATGTACAGATGGTCTCCTCATCTCTGTATGTCCATCTGTCTCCTCTGTGTGCCTTCATACTGAGTGGTCCACCTCTAGATATTGTCCATACCTACTACACTCTGCCTCAGTCAGCGCTGTCTGTCAACTACAACCAACACAACGAGGTGTGGGAATTACCTGTGCGGGGGTGAGTATAACGATACTTAGTAGGGACCCCGAGACCTTAAAGGTCTCACAAAATC
This sequence comes from Viscum album, assembly GCA_963277665.1. Lineage (NCBI taxonomy): Eukaryota > Viridiplantae > Streptophyta > Magnoliopsida > Santalales > Viscaceae > Viscum > Viscum album. The sequence goes on from OY728126.1 coordinate 984,635,894, forward strand.
CAACAAGGATAAACAAGAATGTATGAAATCAACAGATAACCAATACTTAGGTATACGCCCATACATATACCTAAGTTATCTAGTAACCCCTTTCAATCATGAGGAAAACACAAAAGTCATTGACTCGGCTCAACCAAGATTTTATTCTAGGGATAGTATCAATATGAACCCTTGGTGGCTGGAGAAATCCTCCTCTATCGAGTATAGTGGGCCTGCCATGTCACATAGAGGCACTTCTCACTAACATGGACTACTGAGGTACTCCTCCTTTCGAGTACTGTTGATCTGTCGTTCTCACACTGAGGCACTCCCCACCATGGGTCTGCTACGCTCACACAGAGGTGCTCCCCCTCGTAGCAAGTTGTGGTACTCCATGTGTTGATTACCATGGGTCTTCCATGCTCACATAGAGGTGCTCCCCGCCGTGGGTCTACTGCGCTCACACAGAGGCGCTCCCCAGTGGTCTAGTCAAATCACTCTGATTCAAATCAGTCAGTAGTCATCAGGTCTCAACCAGCTACTAGGATCCCACACAAATGCATTCTAGTCTCTAGAAGATCCGCTTCACATGCTATTGTTCAATACTACAACTATCACGAATTCCCACGTAGATGTATCTCAAAGGTTTGCCATGTCAAAGAGGTCTCAACGCAACTGACGGCGCGTCAATCAGACGCCCGGTCTGTGAGGTATTAGCATTTTAGTCTCGGGGCCCCGGTTGGGTTCATGTACGAACCAACCTGAACGAAACTCAAAAATACCCCAAACTCTGGTGGGTATACTCAAAGAGACCATCATACTCAAAGAATACCAGCGCTACTGAGGGTTCGTCAAACGGTCATCCGGTGCCAAAGTTATGGCCAAAGTAAGTAATGGGTTAGTAGAGGGCCCGAGTCTGGTCCGACCTGGTCGAACTGACTTGGCCCAACCGAGTCAGGGTCGACCCGGTCAGGGTCGACCCGGTCAAACTCACTAGGTCTGACCCAGCCCATTGGGCGGGTCAGCCCATTATGTTCGGCCTGGTCTGTTGGGTCTGGCCCAACGGACGTCGAGAGCAGTTCGGCCCAGTCTACTGGGCCCGACCTAGCATACTACGAGAGCGGTTCGACCCAGGCTCGGGGCCAGTTTGGCCCAGAGCATTGCGAGGGTGCGGCGCGGCGCGGATCAGCCCAGAGGGTGAGAGGGATTAGGGAGGCCAGCTTGGTTGGGAGCATGCAGGTCCTGCGGAGGCTGGCTTGGGGGTGGCCGGTTCGGGGCGGTGTGCGCGGAGGTCGGCTCAGGGTCTAATGGGAAGGCCGTGGGGGTGCTGGAAGGGCACCGGGAAGGCCGTAGGGGCGCCAAGCATGGCGCAGAAGGGTACTGGGAGGCCGCATGGGCACCGGCAGGGCACCAGGAAGACCGCGGGGGCACCAGGTAGGGTGCGGCTGGGGCGTGGCAGGGGCCGGGCAGGCTACTGGGGTGCCGACAGGGTGCCGAGAGGCTACAGATAGGTGGGCCGCGCACTGGGTAGGGTGTCGGGAGGTCGCGACGAGGTGGGCCGTGCACCAGGCATGGTGCCGAGAACAACAACTAGGTGGGTCGCGCGCTGGAAGGTCATGGGTAGGCGATGTTCGGCCAGAAGCATTGGTGCGCCGCGGGTGTGGCGCGATTCGTGGAGGTCGCAGGTAGCGCAACCTTCGTTGCTGCCGCCTTCGGCGCCTTCGCCTCATCTTCATTCTGTAGAATGCCATAATAAGAGAGAAAATCAACGGAGGATGTCAGGTAATGCTAGGTTGGCCTGCACCCTCTGCGTTTAGGGAGGTATCATTTGGCCCATCATGAGAAGAAGATGATCATTGATATATCCACAAAAATCACATTTTATCCTTTGAAGAAGGTAAGAAAAAGGGTACAAAATCAACAAGTAATAATCCACCTACGTTTGATTCGCCAGTCGTCATTCGTTGATGTCGCAGAAAGATGGTCGTCGATCCATGGTAAATGAACACATCCCACGTTGAAGGATTCTGAGGAAGAAGGTCAGAGGTCGGGGGGTTTTTTTCTTCGTAGTCGAAGGCATCCCTCATCGGCGATCTTTGTCAGGAGAGCATTCTTCGCTGGAAGAGTGTTCATCGTTGAAGTGCGGTCTACATTGGAGAGAGTTATCTATTCTCCCATGCTCCACCAAATAAAGGATGCCCACCAAATTAAATAATAGATTGTCTATTATTTTGTTGGAACAATGATTTCAAAATTGAGAGATAAATGAGAAGGCTCCTCTTAATTAATTCTTGCGGTTAGCACATTTAATTAACTGTGTTGTCTCAATAATTAAAGAGGTGGATTTGGCATAATAAATAAGGGGAGTTTCTCACTGATGAGGGAGGTGGTGGCACCATTAGTTCGTGGGTTTAGTATCGGGTAGTCACCACATCCTAACCTCTTGTGGGAGGTTATGTTCAGGTGGGCCCCATCACCATAACCTCTCAAAAGAGGTTAAGGTGTGGTGGCCCCACCTCCAACTTCCATTGGGAGGTTTTAACTACCACAAACCAAATGGGGGATCAAAATAAAATAATGTGTTGGATCACTTTATTTTATTAATTTTTTTTCTAAAACCCAAAAACTATCTTTCAAACTCGACCCACTGACGTTGAAGTTAAAGTCTTCTTAAGAGAATATCAGCGCTGCGAGTTCAACAGTTCCATTAGATTTCAATTCTAAACACCGGTTAAAAAGTTATAAAATCTCGCTCGTACTTTTACTGAACGTGCACGAAAAAAACATCAAAAATTGTTTCTGGGCACACCAGGCCTCAGAATCAAGCGCTGTAAATTTTCGCAGACTCGTAAATATACCATTTATTTATGAAAAAAATTTCCACCAAATTTTTCGGTCTTTAAAAAAACATAATATAAAAAATTATTAGAGTGTATCCAATATTTATGTCTAATAGGATGATCAAAACCAAATTAATGGAAACATGGTTACCCAAAATAATAGAAGTTGGTTAATAATTGAATAAAATCTGTTTGATGAAAGGGGACTAATTTGAATCAATATTTCATTTGAATGAATAAATCACTAATAATGTTATATTAGTGATTAATTAATATACTATTCATAGTAAACATGGTATATAACATAATAATTTCTCATTGAATTAATGTTAGAGACATATAACCCTTACTACTAGTGTATCAATTTATTGAAAACCCATTGAAAGAATGGGATTAAAATTTCACTTAAAATAAAATGAATAAATAATAAATCAGGAAATTATATTTCAAATATGTAGATATTAAACCACATAAATGAAATTAGGTTCTTAATACCAAACATGTCCCTAATAGATGATGTTGAGATGAAAACCCTTACCTTATTTTAGATTCATTATCTGCATTCACCTAATATATTGTGTAATCAAATTAAATAAATTATATAATACATTAGGAACCATAATATTCTATATATAATACAATATGGACCATTTATTATAATATTAAATACATTCATTATATTTTTTTATGTTTTTGTGAAAATTCAATCACTTTCAGCTTAATTTGGTAAATTTAGTAACCATATATGGTATTTTAACAGTGAGTTAAATACATAATATATCCATCTCAAGACAAAAAACAATATTTATTTTATTATTAACTAATAAATGTATTAATTTTTATGTTATCATAATCATCCATGGTATATTTTTATGTAATTTTTGAAGTATGTCATTAAACCAATCCAAAAATGAACATGATATGTGTTGATGGATGAGTATTGTAAAAAAAGCTTCAAATTTCATTAAAACCGAATAATAATGAAATTATTTATATATCAATAATTTTTTGTGACAAATTTGAAGTGGTTGGTATAAGGAATGAAAATAAATATGAAAAAAATGTTATATCATAGAGGCGGTAGTCCGCAAAATATACTGTAGATGTTCTTTGGGGTTTTATGTTAATGGAAGTGAATAAATAAATTTTGTTACATAATAATGAAAAATCATATTATAATATTATTATAGAGTTTATAATAGAAAAATGGTGAGTATGTTTTGGAAGATAATTACTTAATAGAAAATATTAAGGATTAACTAATTATCAATTTTATTCTTTGATTTTCCTCTTGAAATGCACCCCCGAAATATTGGATTTAGGATAGCTAAATGAGAAAAAAAATGTTATTAAAATGAGGGAGGATTTTATGAGGAATGTAGTGGTAGTGTTTTAGGATATAATTATATGTAATGATAGTGGCATGAAGTTGTGTAAATTTACCCATTTATATGTGATGAAAACAACACTTTTTAAAGACCCATAAATTTTCAATGACATCATTGTAGAATTAATTGTTAAAAGACACCAAAAATTTGAAATAAAGAAGCTTAAGGTGATTATAATATAGAAATTTCTCAAGAATTTATTTCCACACATATTTTAAATATATTTTAATTCATTTTTACTTATCTTTTTCTAATCTACCTTCTTATATTACCTTGTTAACTAGCATATAAATAATTATTTAACATTTTAATACAAATAAAGAAAATTATATACAAAAAATTAGTAATTTTAAACCTAAATTAAATATTCATTTAATAATATAAAATTTATAAATAATATAAACTTAAAATTTATATTAATATATTTTTTATATAGAAATATAGTGTTTTTTAGAAGAAATACCGGTTTAAACAATTTGTATTTATAATATTATTTAGATTTATATTGAATTAAAAATTTTCTTAATATAAAAATATATATTATTAAACATCATATTATATTCCTAATTCCATATATATTAATTAAATTTATTAGATAAAAATTATACATCATTTAAAACACAATTCATTTAAAAGAAACGTTTTGCAATTATCATGTTCATTAACATTAATATTATCTATAAGCATTTTAGGGAAAAAAATAAATTAAACATGTTAAATAATATTATCATGTTAATTATAAAACATTAAATCTATTATGATAGGTTTTTTTTCTACATCTGATTGAAGGTAATTTTTAATATAAGAAAATAAAAAATAGATTTTAGAATAACTAGTTATACATGATTCAATATATATATACATGGGTAATATAGATAACATATTTATTTTAAAAGAATTATTTTATAAATATATTTATATATTTTATCGAATAAGAATTGAAATTTTTTTTGTCACTCTATTATTATGATGTTATTATAAATGTTATTGTACGATGTATAATTTTTATTTTTTTAACAATTAACCAAAGTCCAACTTTTTTATAAATATTAACTAATTTTTCCTTATAATAATATTGTAAATACTAATACAATAATCATGTAAATTTTATCAAATATTAATTTATATGTTGAAAATTAAAATTTTGAAAAAAATAGTAAAATATAATGGAAAACCATTTTTATTAGGAATTTTCATTTTCAAATATAAATTTTTATTATTATTATTTAATATCATTTCACAATTAAATTTAAATTATATAAACCATAAATAATCATATATTTTTTCCAATAAAAAATCCTATCACAGAAAAATTAAATGTTATGAAAAAAAAAATTCATATAATTCATGTTATTATTTTCCATTTGATATAAACTAACTGAATTTCATTTATATTAAAAGCATCACTTATTTAAATTATGCAAATATTTCATAAATATTTCACTCTTATTAATTATTAAAAATTCAATATCATGGTTTTAATGTTTGTAATATAAATATAAATATATATATATATATATATCATGTTATCATTTTAGTTTGATTTTGCATGTGGATTAATCTATTGAACATATTTTTCACATTTAAGGGATGTCATAAATTAAAATATAAGGATGCTCAATTCCCCCACATAAATTAAATACATACTAAAATTTTTAAATTTCACAAACCGATTAATGAAGGTGAGTGTAACATCATTCTTATCACCTTTTTTCTTGGGCAGAGGCGGTGGTGATACTATGCCTTAGGTTACATTCCAAAAAAACCAATGTCTAAAAATAAATTCTAAGGGTATAAACAACATTTTGTGGATGATTTTACCACTAAAGATAAGAATACAAACCACAAATAAAATGGTCTTACATAACATTATATATTGTATTATTATAAGATATAACTCCAATTAGAACGAAACTAACAACCATAAAATATTACTAGTGTAAACCAATATAAATGATCAAAGGAAACTGAAAATGAACAAAAAAACACAAACACAATACATTTAAATAATTCCTTCAACTCCCATACATCTCTAGGAACTCAATAAAAATTCCATGCCTTTGGTATCATGAATTTTCACTAAATAACTTATATAACTTACCTTTACCAATTTCATGATTAATTACATATACAAACACACAACAATTCCCAAGAAGTGGTGAGTTTAAATACTATTGAATTTCCTCGATTACTTCTCAAATATTGTCACTACTTCGAAACTTCTTACCAAATTTATATAAAAAAGATTAAAAGAAATTTTAAAAAATTATAACAAAGATATAATAAATTTATATGGAAAATGATTAGTCATGTTTTTATTCAAATCCATGTTATTTGGTGTCACGACCCGACCCAACCCGGGCTCGAGCCGTAACTACCCCAAGCCCACCTCCATAGGCCAGGGGCTGGCGACCAGCGCCGAAGGCACAACAACTCGGGGAGGCCTTTGCCTAAGTACCTGTACACACACACGCAGCCCACTCAATGCAGAAGTGCAGCGTAAAAGAAAAGAAAAGTAGAGTAAAGGGAAACTACTATATATAAACAACCAAAAGTGCATGAACCTCTAATCCGTACAAATCAAGTGCTGAAAGTAAACTGGAAAGAAAAGGGGCAAAACATTTTCCCAAACAGAAAAGGTGACACAACCCGGCATCAGGTAATAAAAAGAAAAATAGCTGGAAGGGTCCCCCACCTGAAACCTGTCTACGACCACTGCATGTGGTCCAATCTCCCGAACTCTTAAGCTCCACTAAAGTCACGACCAACATGTCTGTCGTCTACAATGGCACACCAAGTGCAGGCAAAGCCCAAACATGCGTGAGTATAAAAATACTCAGTATGATACCTCGAAGGCTCAAGGGAGCAAGAAAGGAGGTACCGAAGGGTGAGAAATATATTGAACAAGGAATAGTAATGGAATACAACAAAAAGTGCAGTAGAGTAACAATAGAGAGAGTCTAGCTCAACCCAACAAGAGCAGAGAAGGTAGACTCATCTAGACACATGGAGCTGAAACGGCGTGGAGATGAACTTCTCGTCGAGTCTTCGCTACCTATAGCAGGAGAGTAGACTCATCCATCCACGAGAAGGTAGCCATGAAAAGCAAGTGGCATACCCAACGCATCTTCACCACTCCTGGAGGGAGTGTAAACAAGACCAAGAAGTGGGTACTGGAATAAGGTATATATACGTATTCATATGATCGAACAAGAATTCCAAACAAGATCATAAGGAGATCTCCATCCCGTAGCTCAACCCAAGATAGTGAGTAGCCAATAGTCCCAAAAGTAATCACCATCGATGCCCAGCATCCCACACGTCTACCCCGAACTGCAAGTCAAGGGCTCAAATCACTGCACCTAAAAAATATCCTCTTTGGGCGGCACTGACTCGCCTGCACGGTTTTAGGTCTCATCGCAAGGACACGTCTCGGTGGGGAATGTGCCTCTCGTACTTGAGAGTTCTGGGGGAACATCAAGCCAGACCTCATCACTACCCCTTTGTAGAGAGGTCTATTCAGAGTCGACAGGCGACCCCCTGCCCAGCCCCACTGGAGGGTAATCCATGGAAGTCGATGGGATCCCACTGGAGGGAGACCCGACAAGAGTCGATAGGTGCCACACTGCCCAGTCTCGTAAAAGGGTTATCCATTGGAGGGAGACCAAGCTAAAGTCATCGACGAGTCCCAATTCCCAGTCCCGTAAAAGGGTACTCTACTGGAGGGAGGCTCGGACCCATCACCGGGGACCACTTCCCAGCCTAGATGGAGGTAAACTTGGCATCGAGGACCACTTCCCAGCCCATCTGGAGGTAAAACTGGCATCAAGGACCACTTCCCAGCCCCGCTAGAGGTAAACCCAAAACTGCTCTGGCCATCCTTACTGGATGGTACTACACGGTGAACACTGTTGTACTGGCCATCCCTGCTGGATGGTAACCCACTGGCCATCCCTGTTGGATGGTAACCTAGTGGCCATCCCCGTTGGATGGTACCACACTAGCCATCCCTACTGGATGGTACAACTTCCTGGCTAGACCTACTTGAAACAACCTCCTATGTAGAGGATCTGTGCCCTTGTAATGTGTTGGTCACAATGAATCCACAAGAACTCTACCAGGGAACACGATGGGACGCGAGAAACTCCTCGGGCCTCTCTAGGTGATCACACTCCAATCCACGGAGTCACTGTCGAAGAGGACCGAGACAAATCATCCTAGAAAGTAGAAAACACCCACGCTATACGATCACACATAGTCGTAAACCATTCCGTAGTCCGGTGAAAGGAGAACGGTACTAAAACCCCTCACAGATGAATAAATAGAGGAACCAAACCATCTCTACTGGCTAAATGAGAACCGGGATAGGGGAAAACTCAACCCTGCTGGTCAACAAATGAGAACATAACCAGGGGAAAACTCAACCCTGCTGTTCAACAAACGAAAACAGGAATAGGGGAAAACTCAACCCTACTGGTCGACAAACGAGAATAGAGGGACCCTCTACGTCGCAAGAGGTCAAAAGTACGTAAAGCAGAACATGGCACATACATGGGGCCCACATGACGTTCGACCACAAGTCAACCCCAACCATGCGCACAAACATTCTCAGGTAAAAACTACCACATGTACCTCCAAGTGTTCCCGTATACTACCGTAGTAGACCACGTTTCCAGCCCAAAGGCTATCATGCCCATGGCACCCAACGTCAATGCAAAGGCGTAAACGTAAAAACTCCAACTTTCCACCTCATCGACCCAGGAACGACCAACTACATCTCTTCAAGCATTCACTTCACTCACCCATGAGTGAACGTGATCACACGCCAAGGGTTCTCAGCAAACACTACAGGAAGAACCTCCACTGGTACACCTTCATATTTCCACATTTAATAATATCGCGTAAGCGGCACTGCTTTCCTGAACAGATTACACCATTTTAATCCACGCGGAAAAACATGTGAGATAGACTATTTACTCGCCTCAAACGGATATCCAACGAAAAAGTCACCATCACCGCTTAACGACTAAACAAAATCCAATGATCTCGAGCCGCAACCCTGAAAACAATCAGGCGCATCACACAATTGCGATCCCCTTGAGAAAACACATCAAAAGGACTGCTCACGTGAGTGGAACAGATATCCGGAGGAAAAGATGTATTCCAGTGCACCGCACATGAGTGGTGCTACGTAGGACTCGCACCCCAATCTTGAAGCACAACGAATAGATCACACCATTGCAATCCTCTCGAAAAAGTACACAAGATGGACTATCCACTTTCCCAAAACGGACACCCGGCGATAAATCTAGAAATCACCACCATCTCCCAAGATGACACTCATGGGGCCCGCACCAGCGAGCTTAATTAAAGTGGGCGGATTGCACCGTTGCAATGAACTAAAAAAACACTAGGATCGACTACTCACATGCCCTAAACGGACATCCGATCAAAAAGTTACAAAAAGTTGTGTGCAGCTCGAAAGTGGGCCCGTGGGCCCCCCAACCTCAACTCCGATTTCAACTCCAAAAACCACACTGGAAAACCCCACCTCGACACCAGGGTCGCAACACCACTAAATGCGCTCAAATCGGACGTCGGATGTGTCCACGCCGCTCTAAACACAAACCCCTAAAAAATTTCAAACTACTTAAAAGGCGTGTCGCGCCTCTGAGGCCCCTCGTTTCAGGAATTAAAAACCCCCGAAACCATCTCAAAAACTCTGTCTTGATCCAAGAATCGTTTTTCCGCAGATGGCACATAATTCTGACCAATGGTTTAAAATTTAAAACGTTTTTAAACGTCATCGGATGTAAGAGGGGGTGGTCCGGACCGGTTCGGCTGGTCCACTCCCCCTGGACCGGCTCAAGCCGGCCGGCCCGCTGCTCAGTCGACTGAGCCACTGCGGCTAGTGGTTCGCTCGCGCGGACCACGGTCCACCAAACTGGATTGGCCCGGAGGCTGGTATTTCTTCCACATGGAGACCCGAAAAAGCAAGTCTACTATATGCCAGCGGGGGTCTGCGACCTCGGTCTTCCACGTCCTCGTGCCCCACTGGCACTCGCCCGCGGCCGCTGCGCTTGCCATCCGCAGCCACCTCCTGCTATAGGCCGCCACCCGTATGAGCCGCCGTGCCAGCCTGCTGCCACCGCCCAACCGAGGCGCTGAGCTGCCGGCTCCACCAGGACCGCCTGCCGCCACGCTCGCCCGATGGCCCCAACTGACCCGGCCACAGTGAACCCTCACCGGACTATTTTCGGAATCCCCAAAACCCGCAAACTTGGACGAACAACTGTAGCCTCCTCCAAACACGGATTTACAAACCAAAAAATTGAATTGGATATCTCAGGAAACATACTACACATTCATGGAATTTTCTTGATAATTCAACAGCAAATCGACGCCATAAATTGGGATCAATGTTGGTGCAGGAATTAAAACTAAAAAAAAATCCTACCTCTTTGGGTGCAGCCTGGAGATTCGCCGCATGTTCCGCGCCTTGCTGCCGCCGGTCCCATCTTGATTAGAGGAGGAGGAGAAGAATAGGAGTCTGAGGTAGAGGCTTTTCCAGGGAGGTGCAAATGGAGGAGGGAGGGGGAGTGGGTTCGGCTTAAGTAGGAAGAAATTAATTAAAAAATTATTTAATTTAAAACTCAAAATTAACCCGCATCTGAAACCTCTGGCGTGGTCAAGATTATGTCTCCCATAGGGAAAACACCACCTCTCGAGCACAACAGCGGTCTCAAAATTTTAATCCGAGGCTCTGTTCAAAAGTAATTAATCTCAACGCCCGAGGCCGCCAAATTATGAAAACGCCCCCGGAGCCATTTTTCACTGAACGCCCGTGCCCGCGAAACATACACCCCTCCTAGGGTAAATGGAACGCTCGGAACTCAATGGTGCCCTTGGTTTCCAAATCCGAGCCACCATTTATGAGATACTTGAGGTTAACCATTAAATGAATTAATTAATTAATTAATTAATCCGTTTAATGTTCCGAAAGCAAGGGAGGGGTCCAAAAGACCCACACTGACATGTTTTATGTCATTCATAGGGTAAACACCCCATTTCGAACCCATCCGTACACTCGGATTTCTGATCCAAATCTTTGTTTAGGATTTATCCCATTTATTTTTCATTCCTAGTGTAAATGCACTGAGAATTTAATTCCGGCCACACCGGGGCTCAGAATTGCATGCAGTCTGAGGGTTTTGCTCTGGAATAACATAAAGAATATTAAAAAGTCCTTTATAGCCAAAAACCTGGTTCATAAATCATTAACTCATTCAATATTTTCATCCCAAAAAAGCAAAACCAGGGAACAACTCAGGGTACTAAGCCTGCACCTGGCTCTCCCGTACCCAGAAGAACTCTTGCACAGTTCTGTGTCACCGCACACAGACCAAAGGATTTGATCTTTTCACGCGAGGTCTACCCTCACCGATGACATGCATAGGAGCACACACACTTCTTCTCCGATGAGTCATGTGGGAGACATCATGCACCCACTCAATACTTTGAGGTTATGGAATGGTGGTAGGGAACCTCTCCATCCCTTCGCACAGTCCCAAACGGTCCGAAGGACCTCGAGGGTAGATCTCCTCCCCAATAGAACCTCTACATCGCATGTCACGACTAGATTCACCGGCTGCACCTGGAACAAGGCCCGATGATTCCCTCGTTTAGAATATCCATATGGTGAAACACCCAAGGTTATCTAGTCTTTCAAGGTTTCATAGTCGATGTCCCACAACTAAGACCCTCTTACACGCTCAGACGTGGAGTCAACACCCTCGACTAAAGAGAAAGGTCACACGCCTTCTACCTTACCAATACAAGGTTACACCAACACCCCACGACACCCTGGTAACAACTCAAACAAGGATCATGGAGAAAAACATTTCACACACAAAGTCTATAAATTCTACTGCAAAAAAGTAGAAGAGCAGTAGAGAATACCTCTTACCACCTCATGTTTCGCAGGATCGTAGACATCCAAAGCTCGCGACTATCTGTTGTCCCAACTGTCAGCTCCCGGAGCCTGACGTGGACTACCTAGTGGTGATGGTATGACCTCGTAAGGTCGTCCCCCACTACCATCTCCTCCCGATCCTCTTGTAGCACCACCTCTCTTGGCGCTACTCCGATCACAGCACTGCCTCTGTCATGGTGGTGAACCCGCTGCCTGCCCGACATTCTCAGCGTGCCTGGTCGGGCAGTCCCATGCAAAGTGACCTTGCTCATTGCAAGCATAAAACCAACTCTCTCCGGGCTGCACTGGTGCCCTCCGGCGCCACTGTGGTGTACGACCACACCCATGAGTCCAGTTGTCAGAAGGCCACATGCTTTGAGGTTCTGCTTGACGACACCCGCTAGCTGTGGAAGACGTCTCGGCTCCAACGAGCCTGCTGCCCCCACAAACATTAGAGCGTGATAGGAAGAACTCTATCACCAATGCCTGCTCTAGCACCCTGAAATATGTGGAAATGGACAAGGGAACTATGACCACACGAATCTCTTGGCGGATACCCTGCTCAAACATCTGCGCTTGGATGTTGTCGTCATGGACCAAGTCTGGGTAAAAGAGTGCACAATCTGCGAAACTAGTTGCGTACTCGGACACTGTCATCCCTCCCTGCTGAAACTGCAGGAGTTCATGAATCCAAATGGAGTGTAAGGAGGGGAAAAAATCCACATGAAACAACAACTGAATGTTTCCCCATAAAAGAGATGACTCATCAAGAAACTGAGTCACCAGACTCCACCAACACCAAGTTTCTCTGCGGATAAGGTTGGTGGCCAAAGACACCATAAGATCTGCCGGCGTCTGCACAAGCATGACGAGGCAAACCACTATCTCTAGCCAAACCCTTGCAGCCTGAGGGTCTAGCTCAACACCGAACCACAACGGTCTTTGCCGCTGGAACTCACAGAGTGTGCTCAACCTGCTCTCAATCTTAGTCCTCTCTGCTGAAGCTTCCTGATACTAACCAGGTGGGGGTGCTGCTACTGGCCCACCCAGAGAAAGGGGCTCACATGATGGGTCCTGGACTGAGGCCTCGTAGCTCACAAGGTCGTCGTCATGCACCAAAGCTGGTATCCTGGCTGCCTGTCTTCGTGGAGACATCCTAAATGTTATCAAGGAGTGCCGCGGTCAGATGATCATATATGTATATAATCGTAACAACCATGGGGAGCTGAATCAATAAGGACAGTCAAAGACTCAATCATATGTGATGCACAAAAGTATTTTCCCTGCAATGAGTGTCTCATCATGTCGAGTCCACAAGCGGGTTATCAGGGTCATGGTGAATGAATACGTCAGCCACCACAACATCACTGGACTCCCTGGCCTGAGAGCCGTTCTCGAGACACGTTAACACTATTGCCCTAAATCCCAACCAATTCCATTTTAGGGACGTCCGAATAATGTCCCAAGGAATGAACCAGATCTGATACAACTTTGTCACAACCCGACCCTACCCGGGCTCGAGCCGAAACTACCCCAAGCCCCCCTCCATAGGCGAGGGGCAGGCGACCAGAACCGAAGGATAAAAAACATAGGGAGGCCTTTGCCTAAGTACTTTTACACAAACATGCAGCCCACCCAATGCAGAAGTGCAGAGTAAAAGAAAATTAAAGTAAATTAAAGGGAAACTGCTATATATAAACCATCAAAATTTCATTGACCTCTAATCAGTACAAATAAAGTGCTGAAAGTAAACTGAAAAAAGGGGAAAAACCTGAGCCCAACAAGAAAAGGTTCCACAACCCGACATCAGGTAAACAAAAGAAAAATAGCTGGAAGGGTCCCCCACCTGGAACCCGTCTACTAGCACCGCACGCGGTCCATGCTCCCGAACTCCTATGCTCTGTTGAAGTCATGACCAACCTTTCCATCATCTGCAAGGGAACACTATGTGCGGGAAAAGCCCAAGAATGGGTGAGTATAAAAATACTCAGTAGGATACCCCAAAGGCTCGAGGGAGAAACAAAGGAGGTACCGAAGGGTGAGCAATAGATCGAACAGGGAAATAGTAAAGGAATAAAACAAGGAGTGCAGTAGAGTAACAGTAGATAGAGTCCATCTCAACCCAACAATAAGAAAGAAGGTAGACTCGTCTAGATACAAGGAGCTGGAAACGGTGAGAAGATGAACTTATCGTCGAGTCTTCGCTACCTATAGCAGGAAAGTAGACTTGTCTAACCACGAGAAGCTAGACATGAAAAGTACGTGGTATACCCCATGCGTCATCGCCTCTACTGGAGGGAGAGTAACCAATCCCAAGAAGTGGGTACTGGAACAAGGTATATATACGTATTCATATTCTTGAACAAGAATCCCAAAAAAGATCGTAAGGGGATCTCCATCCCGTAGCTCAGCCCAAGAAAGTGAGTTGCCAACAGTCCCAAAAGTAAACACCATCGATGCCCAGCATCCCACACATCTGCCCCGAACTGCAAGTCGAGGGATCAAATCACCGCACCTCGAAACTATCTGTTCTAAGCGGCACTGACTCGCCCGTATGGTTTTAGGTTGCGTCGCAAGGACGTTTCTCAGTGGGGAAACACCACTCGAACTTGAGAGTTCTGGGGGAACGTCAAGCCACACCTCTTCACTGCCTCGTAGTCAAGAGGTGTCCTCAAAGTCGACAAGTGACCCCCTTCCCAGCCTCGCTGGAGGGTAATCCCTGTAAGTTGATGGGTACCCACTGGACGGAGACCCAACAAGAGTCGACGGGTGCCACACTGCCCAGTCCCATAAAAGGGTAATCCACTAAAGGGAGACCCAGCTAATGTCACCGACGAGTCCCAATGCCCAGTCCCATAAAAGGGTACTCCACTAGAGGGATGCTCAGATCCATCATCGGGGACCACCTCCCAGCCAATCTGGAGGTAAACCCGGAATCATAGACCACTTCCTAGCCCAACTGAAGGTAAACCCGACATCGGGGACCACTTCCCAGTCCCGCTGGAGGTAAACCTGGAACTGCTCTGGCCATCCCTACTAGATGGTACTGCTCAGTGAACACCGCTGTACTGGCCATCCCTGCTAGATAGTAACCCACTGGCCATCCCTGCTGGATGGTAATCCACTGACCATCCCCGCTGGATGGTACCGCACTAGCCATCCCTACTGGATGGTACAACCTCTTGGCTAGCCCTGCTGGAAACAACCTCCTCGGTAGAGGATCGGTGCCCGCGTAATGTGTTGGTCACACTGAATCCACAAGAACTCTACCAGGGAACATGATGGGACGTGAGAAACTCCCTGGGCCTCTTAGTGCGATCACACTCCAATACACTGAGTTACTGTCGAAGCGGACCGAGACAACTCTTCCTAGAAAGTGGTAAACACCCACGCTGTACGAGCACACGTAGTCGTAAATGATTCCACAGTCTCGTGAAAGGGGAATGATACTGAAACCCCTCACAGCTAATGAAATAGAGGAACCAAACCATCTCTGCCAGCCAAATGAGAATAAGACCATGGGAAAACTCAACCCTACTGGTCAACAAACGAGAACAAGACCAGGGGAAAACTTAACCCTGCTATTCAACAAACGAGAATGTGACCAGGGGAAAACTCAACCCTGCTGGTCAACAAATGGGAAAAGAGGGACCCTCTACATCGTGAGTAGTCAAAAGTACATAAAACAAAACATGAAATGAACATGGGGCCCACACGACGTGTGACCCCAAGTCAACCCCAAACAAGCTCACATACATTCACAGGTACAAACAACCACATGTACCTCCAAGTGTTCCAGTATTCTCCCAGAGTCTACCATGTTTCTAGCCCAAAGGCTATCGTGCACACGACATCCAATGTCAACAAAAAGGCACAAACATAACAACTCAAACTTTCCACCTCATCAAACCAGGCACGACAAACTACATCTCTTCAAAAATTCACTTCACTCTCCCAAGAGTGAACGTGATCACATGCCAAGGGTTCTCTACAAACACCAGAGGAAGAACCTCCACTGGTACGCCTTCATATTTCCACATTTAATAAGATTGTGTAAGAGGTTCTGCTTTCCTAAACAGATTACAAAATTGTAATCCTCACGAAAAAACATGTGAGATAGACTATTTACTCGCCTCAAACGAATATCCAACTGAAAAGTCTCCAACACCACTTTATGCCCAAACGACGTCCCGTGATCCTGAGCCTCGGCCCTGAAAACAGTAGGGCGCATCACACCATTGCGATCCCCTTGGGAAAACACGTAAAAGGATTGCTCACTTGAGTGGAACAGATATCCGGAGGAAAATATGCATTGTAGTGCATCGCACACGAGCGGTGCTACGTGGGACCCGCACCCCAGTATCGAAGCACAACGAATGGATCGCACCATTGAGATCCTCTCAAAAAAGTACACAAGATGAACTATTCACTTACCCAAAAAGAACACCCAGTGATAAATCTAGAAATCACCACCAACTCCAAAGACGACACTTTTGGGGCACGCACCAGCGTGCTAAATTAAAGCGGGCAGATTGAACCGTTGAAATGCCCTCGGAAAAACACCCAAGATCGACTACTCGCATGCCCTGAACGAACATCCAATGGAAAAGTTACAAAAAGTTGTGTGCAATTCGAAAGAAGGACCATGGGGCCCCCCACCTCAACTCCTGTTTCGACGCCCACAACCACACTGGAAAACCCCGCCTCGACGATAGGGTCGCAACACCACTGACGATCCTCAAATCAGACGTTGGATGTGTCCGCGCTGCTCAGAACATGAACCCCCGGGAAAACGTCAAACTACTCAAAGGCGTGTCGCGCCTCACAGGCCCCTCATTTCAGGATTTAAAACCCCCGAACCATCTCAAAATCTCCGTCTCAATCCAAGGATCGCGTTTCCATAGACGTCACGCAATTCCGACCCAAGGTATAAACGTTACGGTGTTTTTAAACGTCATCGGACGTAAGAGGGGGTGGTCCGGACCGGTCCGGTCGGTCTACACCCCCTGGACCGGCTCTAGCCGGCTGGCCCGCGGCTCAGCCGGCTGAGCCGCTATGGCCCGCGGTTCTCCCGCGCGGAACACGGTCCACTAAACTGGAGCAGCCTAGAGGCCAGTATTTCTTCCACGTGGAGACCCGCAAAAGCAGGTCTGTTGTCTATTGGCCAGGGTTCGCGACCCCGGTCTTCTGCATCCTCACACCCCACAAGTGCTCACTCGCGGCTGCCACGTTCGCTGTCCGCAGCCGCGTCCTGCTGAAGGCCGCCGCCGGTCTGAGCCGCCGCGTCACTGAGCCTCCATACCGGCCTACTGCCCCCGCTTGATCGCGACGCCGAGCGGCCACCTCCGCCATGACTGCCTGCCGCCGCGCTCGCCCGAACACCCCCAACTCACCCGGCCACCGTGAACACTCACTGGATCACCGTCAGAAACCCCTGAAACCCGCAAAATTCGACGAACAACTGCGGCCTCCTCAGAACTCGTATTTAAAAACCGAAAATTGAATTGGATAGCCCAAAAAACATACTACACATTCATGGGATTTTCTCAATAATTAAACCGAAATTCGACTCCAAAAATTGGGATCAAAGTTGGGTCGGGAATTAAAACTCAAAACCAAAAATCCAACCTCTTTGGGCATAGCCTGGAGCTTCGCCGCATGTTCCGCGGCTTGTTGAGACCGCTCCCATCATGATCAGAGGAGGAGGAGGATAGGAGGATGTTGAGGGAGAGGTTTCTCCCGGGAGGTGGAAATGGAGGAGGGAGGGGGAGTGGGTTTGGCATAAGTAGGAAGAAATTAATTAAAAACATAATTAATTTAAAACTCCAAATTAACCCGCATATGAAAACTCCGGCGCGGTCAAGATTAAGTCTCCCCTAGGGAAAACACCACCTCCCGAGCACAACAACGGTCTCAAAAATTTTAATCCGAGGCCCCATTCAAAAGTCATTAAACTCTATGCCCGAGGCCGCAAAATTACGAAAACGCCCCTGAGACTATTTTTCACTGACAGCCTGTGCCCGTGAAACATACACCCCTCCTAGGATAAACAACATGCTCCGAACTCAATAGTGCCTTTGGTTTCCCAATATGAGCCACTGTTTATGAGATACTTGAGTTTAACCATTAAACGAATTAATTAATTAATTAATTTATCCGTTTAACGTTCCGAAAGCGTGTGAGGGGTCCAAACGCCCTGCACTGACATGTTTAATGTCATTCCTAGGGTAAACACCCGATTTCAGACCCATCAATACACTCGGATTTACGATCTGGATCTCCGTTTAGGCATTATCCCATTTATTTTGCATTCCCATTGTAAACACACTGGAAATTTAATTCCGGCCACACCGAAGCTCGGAATTGCACGCTGTCTGAAGGCGCTGCTCTGGAATAACATCAAGAATATTACAAAGTCCTTTATATCCAATAACCAGGTTCTTACATTTGGGATACCAATAACCATACCTCTTGGCATAGCATGCATGCATTCATGATAGTTCTATACACGTGAGTGGTGTCTCATTGAGTTAACAGGTAACTGAAAGGTTACCAATACCATACTATCCAATGGAATACACCCCTTCAGTAGGGTCACATATAATTCAAATGAACTCATTCCAACCATGTATTTAAAATAATTTTTCCAATCCTTTTGAACAACTCACTTATTTCTTTAAATTATTTATCGAATCACTTTATAATATCCAATAAGGTCCCATAAAAACAAATTATAACACATAGATATATCCAGAATGGAAAAGTTATATCGTTTTGGGAGGGAGAAGAACCTTGGATCTAAGAAGAATAAGGAAGAACAAGAACTTTTTAATGAATCATGGACTGCAATACACATTTGTTGTCAGAAGGATCACTTCTGGATCAAAGGGGGTGGTCTCTCACACCATATAGAAAAATTTAATTCCCGTTAATGGAGGATAAGGGAAACATCAATTTTGTAACTAGGTAATTTATATTAGATCAAAAATTTGAAAAGGATCACCTATATTTCGTATGGATACAATTTAGGGTCTAAAAAACAATGTGAAAACCATGTTGGGGTACTATATTAAGTCCACACCTCACATGGGTTTCTTACATGGTTTGAAAAACCATGAAACACCCATTATTTTCCCTCCAGATAATGATGAAAGTTTTTTCAAATCCATTAACATGGTTTTTCTATAGTGTTTCATAACATTGAACATCCTATATGGACACAATTTTCGCTTTCACAATTTCTTTGGGATGATGTAGGATTTCTAATAACTACCAAGAAATACTTCACCTTCAAAAACACCTCAAAAATATTCCAAAATCCCAAAAAACATCCTAAATCATTAACCGAATATTATATAGACTCGAAATGCATGAATAATGGTCCATGCACCTAAAAATGGGGGTTCTATTTTCTACCCAACATTGTACTTTCTATCTATATATTGTAGAATGAAATTTATCTATTTAAATATTTGGGTCATTAATCCCCTATTTCCTTCTCATGATACCACACATCATCCATTTTCAAACCATGTTAGTATAAAACCAAAATTTCACCACTATTTTTTCCATGAAATATATGCTCTTTACTATCAAAAATATATACCTACACATGAATTATTGTACCATACGAAACATGGTCCACATGAACACATCAAATGATATAGTCTAGATCAAGTTTAATCTTTATTAACTGAGACACATGAAACCCAATCTACACTAAATTGATCTTTTGTATAAATTCAATCCAATATTCCTCTACACCAAATCATGTGTCTCAAAATCGTCTATGTATCATTGAGAAAACATTATAAACTTATCATAACAATGATCACAAACCATGGAGAGATTTTCACGAACACATGATAACTCACCCCATGAAACAACATTCTTCCATGATGAACTAAATATTATTTTTTATGACTCTAATACTTAACTATCAACTTTATTATCAAATTATTCTCCTCTATTATGTTTTGTATAAGGATAGATCCAATTTGTTATGTATTACCTATTTTCCTTGAATAATGTGTAGAACAAAAAATGTACCCTATACATTAATTCAAAAGGATCCATTTTATTATCTCATGGTAACAATTATTAGTTTATAACAAAATTAATGGTAAATTATCCTCTCATGAGCCAATAAATACCAAACAAAATCTATAAACACATCCTCAATTGATTGGAGTTTCAATTCAGATTGTCTATCTATTTGGGGATGATATTCTATAATAATATTCAACTTTGTTAAAAGGTCTTATTGTAAGTATTTCAAATATTGAGACATAAACATAGAGTCATTTTTTGGTACTATTTATACTCAAACATATTTAATCTTTACAATTTCCAAAAATTATTTTTTTAGACATGTCATAAATAGAATTTTTTCAACGAATCAAGATTATGTGATCATATTTTGTCTAGAATCATGTTTCATAAGAAACCTTGATTTACATGTTACAAAATACATGGATATCTTCTCCCATTTCTGCATTGGAATTGGTAAAAAATAAATCATACCTTATGTTAGTTATTTATAAAACTTTACATAATGATAGATGAGGCAAAACGAATCCTTATCTTTTATTGTTCTTTTCATAATTACCCACAAGAATTATGCTTTTAAAAATTTACACATCTTCTAAATCATAGGTTGAATATCTCATATTGAATCATTGTAGAAACTAATATGTTTTTCAATAAAATACAATGATACAACTATTTTATATATAAACTATAACATCGAATATCCATCCAATTTACAACCCACAATTGTCACCACACTACTGAGTTTCGAGCTCATTGTAACACAATCAGATTTAGATGTGTGAGAAAATATTACCTAATAATTTTTATTGGAAAAAAAGAAATTTGAATGAATAACACAACATCATCATAGTTTGAGAAATATAGATTAATTTATTTGATGACTAAAATTATTTACCACTACTCTGAAGCCTCAATATATAATTAAGAAAATTATTTTTTTCTCATTACATCCTTTACAATGTTCCATTTAAATAGTGTATACATCATGTTGAATTTGAACATATACAGATACTCCATCCATATTCCCTATCGTAAATTCATATAAATTTTTTATAAAATCCGTTTCAAACTATAATGATTTAAAAAAAAAATTAATTATCAACAAATAGGTAATAAAATTTTGTCCTTAATAAATAGACAACAATAACTAAATTCCAATATTGTGTTGAGTAGTTTTTATTATGTAGACATAGTTTTCATGAACTATGAAAAAACTTGATATCCATATAAGATAATATATCCAAGCCCTTATCTGGATATATCATAATATAATACATACATACACATATATATCTAGACTCTGAAATGTGAAGACAAGTGATGATGCATGTCTATCCTTAAGTAGTTAAAAAGATTTTCGACATTCGTATTTCTCTTGGAATGAAACCTAAATTTGTATAAAAGATGTCATTTTGAATTACCAACATGAGAAATCATGTACAATAAATTTTTAGTCTCATTCTTAGAAAGGGTACCTACATACATCAAAGCCATTCATTAGTTCATGTCAAGTGATAACTACAAATATCTATTCGATATCATTAGAAATGAATTTTTTATAAATGACATGTCTATGTAAATGTACCACTTATATTTAGAAATGACACTATGATAACATGGAATAAAGAAGATTTTATGACATGATACCCAACATAGTCACCAAGTGTTTCTTATTATCTAATTTATTAAAGAATACAATTGTATATCATCAACGAACACCACTACAAAGGAATCTAGAAATATATTAAAAATATAATTAATCAATTCCATAAATAAGGTTGGTGAATTTGAAAGTCCAAAAGGATGAATGATATATTCATATTATTAATATCTTCTTCTAAAATTTTTATCAGAATAAAAAACTTATGTACTCGTAATGGGTGATATTCTGAATGTAAGTCAATTTTTGAGAACCACTAGATCCCTTCAATTTATCAAAAATATCATGAATGAAATAGGATATTGATACCTAATATTATCATTTTTAATAACATTATAATTCAATTAATTTCTATGAGCTCCATCTATTTTATATAAACAACTAAATCAGTGCATCCCATAGAGATTTACTCGGTAAAATGATCCATTTACTATCCAACTTTTCCATCTAAACATTAAATTCCTTTAATATAGTAGGTTCTATTCAATAATAAGGAAGTGAGAAAGGAATGGTCACTAGTAAAAGATCAATAATAACTTTTTCTTCTCTTTTGTGTTAAATCCATCGGAATTTATTATGGAAAACATCATTAAACTAATAAGTAATAGTTGAAAATATCCATTCCTAATATCATACACTTGTCCAAAGGTATTTGTTTCCTCTAATAAGTGATGTTTCCAACCACCATAATCCAATTTCCAAATTTACTTGACTTTAAACCCCATAAAAAATTAAAGTGATGCTCAATCCCATTAAGTGTTGTGAAACAAACCTTTCAAACATAATCGTTGATATGGTCCTTAAATTATTCCAACTAATATATTCCCAAATTCAAGTATAATAAATATATCTCAGGATTAGATCAATCAAAAATAAACCTCTTCCCATCAACATTCATGGAAAAATCATTACAAATTATGCCCAAAAAATCAAATTTCCTATGAGTAGTCTGTAGCATTAAATCAAATGGAATCATATCAATAGAAAAATCTAAATTATGAAACACGTGATAAAAAATAAACAATAGAGACACACCCATTTAAAAAAACATTTAATAATGGTTGAATTCAAAATAATTGTACCTCTCAATGTGGATATATTTTTTTGATCTTCCATGAAAATTTTTCATTTCCATAAATTTTTTTACTTGGTTCATATTTCACATTATTATCTTGTTGAGGTTACATAGGTTGAGGATTAATGATTTTCCAATAATCACCTTTTCTCACACTATTATGTTGAATAGAATCTTTATTCTATATTCTTACCATTGAAGAATATATTTTCAAAGAAGCATGAAATGTGTTTCTTAAATGTGAACTAGGATAACTATGATAATAAAACTGAAGAATTTATATCTTGTAGTAACATTGAAATGTTATATGTGGTTCCGAAAAGCATCCCCTAATATGATAAAAATAACCATACTAATAATATCTAATACTTCAATTTAGTTGAGGATGATGTTTGACAGATCCCATGGTCTATTTCTGAGATATACCACCCCCTTGGTAATATGTTTACATCCTCAAATTTTTTTGATAATTTGAAATCCCACATGTTACAATATGAAAAAACATCCTCTCTTAAATATATTTTTCTAGATTTCACAATATTCTATTTTCTATCTATTTGAAATATCTATAAAATCTTTTATACAAAACATGTAAATCTTTGAGTAAATATCTGTTCATAATCTTGACATAATAATGCATTCCATTAATGAACCACATGAAGCTATATCCTTGAAAAATATGACTAAATTCATAAATTTATCCACATAACCATTTACTAAGTTATTATTTACATTAAACCTATATATTTTTGTTGTTCTAGAAATTTGAATTATGTAAGGATTCAATTTCTTGTTAAATAATTCTTTAAAATCATCCATCTTCATGCCATGGTTTAATTTATACTAAATTTTTAATTACCACCATTGGAATAAAAAATCCTCAAATACATACATTGAAAAAATAAAAATCAACTATATTGATGCCATATGGAAATAGAGTATTTGTTTCATTCCATTTAATATGAATTTTTCTTTTTTGGTTATAGAATCTCCCCAAATGAGGGGTGGATTCAACTTTGAAAACTAAACTGAATGGTAAATTATTTGGATAATCATTTCAATTACCCTTATACAAGGAAAATAATTATAGGATAACACATTGTTCCATATTATAGTTTACACATGGATACAGGGTAACAATATTCTCAGTGGCCTCCTCCAACTGGTGTCTATAATGCATACCTAGTTCCATTAACTATACTCAAAAAAAATTCCACTTAGGTTCACTTATAATAAACTATAGGCTTATTATTTCCAATTTTCCCCATTAATAGGCATCATAATATAACTTTAATAAACTTATACATCATCAATATTTTGTCTCTTTTTGAAAACTATGATTTTTTACAAAGATGTCATTCCATTTTCTTAAAAAATGAACAGTTTTTATCGATTTCCTATATCACTAAACTCAGAATAAAAGTTATATTTATTTTGGGATGTATTGATATCAATGAATATCATGAAACTGTCATTGGTTAAAACCTTGATGATGAGGTGATAAGTCACCAAGAATTGTCGTCAAAAACTCTTGTACTCAAACTCCCTAGTAACATGTATTTCATTATAAAGAGTTCAGCTGTAGGTTTTTATGCTCTACATTTCTAGTTCAGATAATCAAACTCTTTAATATCATCATAATAAATATATTTATCCTATTTTTAACACCAATATTAAATATATTATACACTATTTATTATGTTTAAGATCAAAAACACAAATAATAATTATTCCAAAAATACATTTGGAATAACCCACACTGATACAATTTCTTTTTCCAATGACTTAAGAAGTTCATACAATTTGAAACATACCACCCCTCACCTATTTTTTTAGAATAAGTGTGGTGTTATGAAGTTTTAGGTGACCACACCAACAGACCAAAGAATGAAAGTATATTATACGGTCTTTTAGAATATTTGGGGATGATTTTCCATTTGAATAATGACTTCCAAACAATACAAAACAATATCCATGTAAGCCTTTATCAGATTAGTGAGAATAAAATTAAAAAAACATAATGAAAACAATATCTAAAACATATTAAAACAAGAAATAAAAATATTTTCTTAATGGAAACTAAAAAGGACTAATATAAATTAAATACAATAAATTGACATTTACATAGAAACTCCTAAACTTCTCTAATATCCCATTAAAAAATACATTCCATGGTATTAATAAGTATCATTGAATAAATAAGAAAACATTCCATTACATGTTTTCTTCAAGAGGACATCTACAAATTCACAATAGTGCCTAATAAAGTTGTGAATCTAAATATAGTATGATTTCCAAAATTAATTCCCAAGTCATTCCAGTATGAAAAAAATTATTACCACAATTTTAAAAAATATTTTCAATGAAAATTTATGATATTTTATATGAATGTAATAAATAATTTCTAAGGAAAATTAAATTTTAAGTTTTGAATTCCATCCATGTTATTTAAAATAACCCTATCCATGAATCCACGAACCACATGAATTCATATGTTATAGTTACATACTCACAATTTCCCTATCATAAATCTACCAAGCCATCACAAGTTAACCAATACCATGTTCTCCAATGTCATGTACTTTTCACATAGGGTCACATCTAACGAATATGAACTCACACAAACCATTTATTTCAAATACACATTACAATATATTACAATTAAAAAATTGTTTCATTAATTTAAATAAAAAGCATCAAATAAAAAAATCAATATTTTGAAATCAACATTTTAAAATTTTCAACAAAATGTGGTTTCCAAAAGGCTGTCCAATTTCCATGATTTCCAAAACCACAAAAAAATGAGACATTCCCTCAAATCACACCATGAATTCCATAATAATTTCATAATAATTAATCATTTTATAACCAATCCTTCAAGTAAGTATCTATTTTAGTTGAGAGAGAATCCACACACTTGTCAATCGTTGATGAAAATGAAGAACGACACAAAAAACATCAAAATTCGATCATAACTCATGTTACCTTCAATGAATAAAAAATAAATCATAATTCATTCATAACACATAGATATATTCCATAATGTTCCAGATATATTGTTCTAAGAGTGACAATAACTATTGATATACAAATAATGAGAAATAATTGGCACATAACCACAAATTTGGGCCTCCAACACACATCAATTCTCATAAGGATCACTCCAAGATCATAGGGGATCATCTAAAACAAAATAGGAGAAAATTTAATTCTAGTTCGGGGAATATTAGGGTAAAATCAAGTACATAAATGGATTATTTTTATGATATCCGTTTTTATGGAAGACCACCTATACAATACTGGTAAGGTTGAACAGTTTTGGAAATCATGTTATAACCATGTGGTGTTAGTGTCTTAACACCATACCTCAAATAATTGGATCACATGGTTATAAAAACAATGTGAAAACTAGGAATTCCCCACTAGTTCATGAATCATGGTTTTTCATGGTCTTTTTCATGGGTTTTCTAACCCATGTTCCAAATTTGTGCCTTCATAGTGTAAACTATTTTAGTTTTCATGCATTCTGGAAATACTAACACATTTTTACTAATAGATTATAATCCACACACCTCCATAAAACATCCAAAAAATAAAAATACCCAATAAAACCTCCCGAAACATTACCATGAAATTACAAATAATTGAAATCCATGAATAAAAGTTCATGTTCCTGAAACTAGAATAGATACCATAAAGGCATTATTAATAATTTAATCATTTATGTTATTACTTATAGTATTACATCACACGAAATATATGAGACTATAATAAATACTTATATATCTACAAATTTGTTTATCATTAATATTATTACGTACTCAGGTTTTTATAAACCCTATTCATACATTCACTGAAATATATATTCACTAAAACCATTAGAATCTATAAGGAATTATAACACACTGATACCATATATTCTTTGAATCATTAACACTACAATTTACTCTTAAATGATAATAATTACTAGTTTATAAAGTCACACACTAGTTAATATATAACATTTTCCCAAAAATGTGATGTAATTTAATAATAATATAATTAATCTACTATTAAACATATGGATATCAAAACAACCAAACATACTTATTGAAAATAAACCTATCCATCATTATCTAAAAATCAAGGGTATAATAAACGTGATTGTTATCCTTCCCTCAATTATTAGTTCTCCAATTTCTAATCAATGAAAAATAACCTTGACAAAAAAAATCACTTTTCAAGGTTATTGATTCTATTAAATTTATATTTCCAAATTTTGGATGGAAATATAAAAAATAATTAACCATATATCTTTCAAATAAACATAATAACATTTATAATATACTAAAATAACATTAAAAAATATCTTTATAATATAAATATATGATTTTTTTCTATTTACTTCTATTAAAATAAAAATTTATGTACCTCAGGTAAGACATGAAACTCACCTTCTCCATCATAATTAGAATATAAAAAATTATCAACCATTATTATATGATCCCATTATCTATTTTAAGTCATAGTCATTTTGTGATACAATCCTTTATTTGAATCATCGTCAAGAATACCATTCATCCAAATAAAAAACCAATATCTTTTTAATAATATCCAATATATGATTATATAAACATCTATCTAAATATAACCTCCCCTATGAAACCATCATTTTTAACTTATGATTTTTTTTTCAAGATACGACTTTATTTATTCAGTCTATAGTTCTCATTGATCATTTTTCAAATAGGTTCTTTAACCTTATTAGTTAGTATTGTATATACATAACTCTTTATTGTTATTAATGACATTGTGATTAACCAAAAAAAATACCCTTGTAATTTCAAATGAGGTGTGTAGGTATGCATATTTATTGTGAAAAATGTGATGAAGGAGTCAATACCAGGTCCTCCATTATCAGGGTTATTACCCCAAGGTACATCAATACAAGGTTGTTTAACAATTTTTTGTATCCTTATAGGTATGTAATTTCATTGAGAACCATAAAACCTCTGAATTATTACAACATTTTGAAATTATCCTATTAATATATTTTTCACCTATTCCTTATTTTTACAATAATTTTATATTATTTCCATCCCTAATGAATATGTTCATTAAAAACGTAATAGTAAATATGAAAAAAATTCCAAAAGGGATATATGTACCTTTGAATTTTTTATTAAATTTAACTTATAAACCCTTTAATAATTCATAACAAGAATCACAATCTCCAAAGTTATATAAACTATTCTCTAATATAAATTGGTGTTCCCCAATACTGCACTCTTGAATACAATTATTTTGATCAAACACTTTTCATTCCTTATTTGAATCAATTTCAGATTCCATGACATAATAATAGCATAATTATGTGGTCTAATATTAATATTACACAACATATATTATAAATAAATTTTCTATTTATAAAATTAGAGAATTGGGAGAAAATAATGTCTAAAAAACACCTGGAATTATTAACATAATAAATATTTCTCCACTATATACCAAAATACTAAATAAAAACTATAACTTCACAATCCCCAAATAATTCTTCCACATATTCTATAAATCTATTCATTTCATGTTTAATAATTTTCATCAAAATATATTGAATGAAAACATGGAAAAGGTTGATACAAAATTCTTATTATGTGTGACATATAATTAAAAAACCCCAAAACATAAGTATGGTATACATAATATAGATAAATACATAATCTAAATAATTATATAGTCTACTGAAAAGGACTGATTGTAATGTCCATGGCTATAAATGAACAAAAGGATATTAATACGACGAATACCATACTACTAAAATGAATAATTTCAAAGATAAAAATATTCTATCATATACCTTTTCAAATAAATTGTAATGATTGGTGGTAGGGTGTACATAAAAACCAAGGATATTTTTTCTCATGGGACCTATAGATGCATCGAGGGGTTTTACATTTATGGGACTCAGTCATTATGTTTTAAGTGGAATACATTCAATATAATGGTAAAAAAACTTTTAATACCATTCCATAAGAAACCATTAGCTGAATAAAACATATATATTTGTTTATGAATAACAAAATAATTTGAAACATAATCAACATGGGTTAGGAATAAATAATAATTACTAATGGAAATACAACAACAACCAATTCATATTATTTATTTATAGAAAAATATCCTACAAATACAAATTAAAAAAATGATATGTTTATAACACACACATATATATAAATTAGTATATGATTATGTAAATCATGTAATAACACGACCATAAGCCATATAGAGAAAAAAATTTCATTTTTTCCAAAGATAATTTACCTAGTGAAATAATGTAATCATATAATACATAGGCCCAAATGGAAGACAACATCCATAAAATAATTATTTGAACTAAATGACAAAAGGCGATCTGATGAACTGATTTGTTTGATATGAGTAGTTCAATCCCCAAGATGAAAAATATATATATCATGGAATAAATAATAAAATATAAACCTATTTTGGGTAAATTGATTAAAAATTTATTTGATAAATGAAAGATAAAACATAAATGGTTTATATGAATAATTTTTTAGAATTTCTATAAAATTAAAAAATACAAGTATCTTTTGATAGTAATTTTTTAATAGTGTTTGTGAAAATTTTTCTACACAATTAAATATAAATGGAATATGAAATAATGGATCCTTGAAATGAAATTATTTTTATCTAAATTTAATGGCCAGTGGTGGGAAAAATATATGAAAATGGAAGGGAAATCCTGTTTTATTATTTTCTTAATTATTTTATTCCAAACATACATTATTAAATTATTAAAAAATATTTTTTTATAAAAATATATTTTATTCTTTAGAGGAAGAAAAATTATAATACAATAAAATATTATTGTTAGAGAACCCATGAAGGTATGAAATAATTTCATGATTAATCAACCTGACTCAATGAATGCATATTTTATTTATCAATTCATATTATGGGAAACATAATATATAAAGGAAGAAATGGTATAAACATGTGTATGATGTGTTATAAATTTTAAATCATATAAAATATAGAATTATAAATACAATAATATTTAGGTAGAATGTACTCAAATTTTAACTCCAAGAGGGTTATCATAACTCAATGTATTAAAATTATCTTACCATAAATTTAAGAACTACGGTAAAAAATGTGTAAAATCCATTTGTTGAAAAATAAATGATTTCAATGAGTATATTATATTAAAAAATATTCGATAAAGAATCATCCATGGGTATTGAATATGTTATTCAAATGGAAACGTGGTGTATAACATATGCATGTCATAAAGAATTAATGTTTTAAATAAAGAAATATTGCGACATGAGTAACATATTAATCATTACAAATTTAAAGGGAGGGATAATAATTACACATAAAATACCATGAATAAAAGAGTGTTCATGATATTATATCACAAATAATAATTATATACACCTCATTAATTAAATTTTTTTATTATAAAAATCATTTCATAAAGAGAACAATTTTTTGATGAGAACCCTTACCTAGCTCACGAATTGTTCTACACATGAATCAAACATACTAAACAATCAAATTATGTTTAATAGAAAACTTAATGGGAAACATATTATTCGATACTAAATTCTATAAAGACTAATTATTATCACATTCTATTTATTTATTATATAATTGTTGTCTATCTTTTCGTTAAATTTAATTGGTATTAGATTTCTTTGTAATTTTATCAAATCATAAATGTTATTTTAATAAAGAGTTAAATACATAATATAACAATTCTAGAAAAAAATATATAATATAAAAATAATTTTAATTTCATTATTACTTAATTTCTTATAGTCATCAATGATTTTTTATAGCATCATTCCTATTGGTGGTTAATTCTAACCAAAATGGAAACAAAATATCTCAATTGGAGAGTATAGTTGATTTAGTGTGTAGTACCATTATTACGCAAGAATAATGATAGTATTTTAATTTAGGATTTTTTGAATCAAATTTTAATTGGTTTTGATAATTAATGAAAATAAATACGAAATTTTTTTACTCTATAGAGGTTGTAGTCCATAAAACACATAGGTAAATTATTTTCGATGTGAATGAAAAAAATTAAATAAAGGTTTTTTCTTTAATAAATTAAAATTTTTGTTTAATAATGACACTGATTTTATTATATTACATTTTATGGGTATTTTTATATCTAAAATATTAAGAAGAGTATTTATATATCTATTAAGACCCACCATGGGTCTTTGAACATTGTCTTGATTGTTTACATATAAAAAAAGTGAATATGATATCTAAATGGTATTAGAAGACTATTAAAATGATATATGATTATAGCGGAATAAATATGATATATTTTATGAAATCAATTATTTATAATTTTTATGGAATGATGGGTTGTAAGTTTCACCTTTTATAAGTGAATGTAAGGAAAATTTTAAAACAACCATAAATTATCCATAATATAATTACCCTATTTATTAGACCAACTTTGTTAAATACCCTAATAAGAGGCGATTCAATGTATGAAAGATAAAATTAAATTTTCTCTTTTGGTTTTGTTCTATCATTAAACAAAACACTCTTCTCTACACTTGAAATATAAGAGAATCATATTATAATTAAAACATGCATAAAGAAAATCAATTTTATTTGGTTCACCCTCACTAGGATATATCAAAAAATAATTCAATGCAAAATTTTCTATTTTTAAAATCCACTAAATAACACATATGTTACAAAATTTAGGGTAGAATAGCTATCTTTCCTTTTTTTTATAACCAATTAAAAATTGAAATATAACTTTACTTCTAATTATGTTTCCTCACTACTTGTTCAGATAAAATATCCATAGATATGAATCACATCAGAGTTGTTCTCACATATATGTGTGTTCCATATACCCCGATTTTCACTTAGTATTTTAAATGATATTCACAGCATATAGTTTTTATTGTGGAGAGTATTTTATTAATGTTTTTATCATTCTTGAATAATATTAATCCCATCATTGAAACCTATGTATTGTATAGCATGAATGTATCACGAGATAACTTTTCTTCACAGACATTAATCACTTCATAATCATTCTTCACTTCATGTGATATATTCTCTCTGTAGATGGTTTATTCTTTACAACCCCCTTTTTTGTTGTTAGAAACATTTCCCTATAAACCCCATATGGAAACCAACTTCACGAAAATCCTTCATGATCTCAACATATTTTCAAGCTTATTTGATTAATATATAACTTTGGGACTACAACAAAATATCCTATCAATGATTATATCTAATGAAATTAATTTTTACTAATTATGTGATTTGAATCCATTATATAGGTAATGAAAACCCACAAATACCACTAATTAGAATATACAAAATCACCTTTCAAGATTTCTCCATCATCACACACTGGAATTTCTATATGGTCCATATAATATTGTTTATCATTTGTGGGTCACATTAAATAAATATCTTCTTCATGAAACAATGTTCCCACAGTGGTGGAATTTAATTAATCACCCTCAACTACAAATGATGATCTACTGGTGAACTGAATTTATATTTTGGTTTCTTAATTCATACCTTCGATCAAAAAATGACTAAATTTTTGTGGTCCGCATAACATAGAAACTATTCAGAATCAATTCCTTTTCTTATTTGACTTTATGATTATGCATACTTTATATAACACATTGGGTGATTTTTTTCCAACAACACCCAATTTAGGTTTGTTGATAACTCTTATACATTGTATAAATATTTAGACCTTATTTTATCTTCTTCCAAAACTCCCTTCCTATGAATTTGTATTGTGATTAATTATTTACCAAATACACAACCTCAGACTACATAATCCATTCTCATTGTGAGAAACACGAGTAACATGAAAAGGTTATTAATAAATCAATTAATTCCATAAATAGTTATATTATATCACATTGAACCCCATCTTTCATGATATTTAACCTTTGAAAAAATGACATTAGCATCACCAAATTTAAAACCCCTCTACATCACTGCACCCCATGTATCATCTTCCCCTATGTTGATAAACATATTTTCTCCCACATTATCAATAAACTAAATGGTAAATCTGTTATGGATGAATAAATATAAAGAACACATGTCATCTCACTAAGAAAAATTACACCATAACTGCTGGAGAGGGGAACCCATATCCAAATTTTATCAATTGGGTAATGTCTACATAAATCTAAGAGCCAATTGATTCTCATAAAATTTATATTTGGGTAAAGCCTTTATTAGGATGACTACAACCTGTTCTTCAATGGGCATATACTCCAACATCGTAGGCCCATACTCCACCTTCTCTTTAATTAAATAATATTTTATTTCCACAAACTTCTTCCATGAGTGATGGACTATATTTTTCATGAGAATAAGAGAACATGAATTATATTAATGTATTCTGATCAGAGAGTTCCTTTCACCTAAATTATCATCAAGTTGTTTATTTATCCATAACAACTACGTTCACACTTGAGTAATGGAATTTTATTCATCTTATTTTATGAACAAAAAAATTTAGTCTCATTTATTTATTTAAAAAAATAAAAAAACCTACATGATAGATTACACCACCTAATGTGGACTTTTTTATTATAAATTCAACCATCCAAATATCCATATATATAACCCATTGACTCTTTCTAATATTATACAATATACAATAAACCAAAATCCATTTTTCCCTTGATATACACAATTATTATTTTTTACTACCATAATATGTATTTTCATAGGATTAATTTAATATTTTGCTACTTTCCTTGTGGAAAAAATAATATCAGTTTATGACACAATTAATTAAAATAGACTGTCACTAATCATCCAATATTCTTTGACATTAACCACATTTCCTTCATCATGTCATGGAATTTTGATCTGGCTGGCCAATGGGCTTGTCATCATCATTGAATTATCAATTCCAAATTTCCTTATAACCTCCTTGGTATATTTGGATTGATAAATAAATGTGTCATTTCTTCAATGTGTCACCTGTATGCTAAGAAAAAAAGGATAGTTCAAAAATCATTGACATTTAAAAGTAACATGATATGAACTCTATGAACTATTTTCACATAACTTAAAATAATCCACCAATGATTTTATAATCCACATATACCTTACCCATCATTTTTTAATTACATTATTCGTTGAAATAGAGATTTTAGTTAACTCGACTATGTTGAAAAATGAGTTTCTTCGAAAAAATGAGCAGGCCTTGAATACCACGCATTAAGTTATTTCTTTAACCCATAAGGTTGATTAAATAGTTAGAAAACTTTGTTTCTATATTTTGTAATAATAAAACGATCTATATTTTAATATATACACTTATACTTCCAGAAATACATTTAAAAATGTAAAATTAACATCTATTTTGAAAACCATGAATATCATTTTCACTACAATTACGTAGAATATAAGAATAGTCACTAGATTTGAATAATTAAAAACAAATCATCAATAATAATTAACATTTTTTGGGACTACCCCATGAAAACTAGTAAATAGTGGTTTCTAATCACTATTCCGTCTTCATTAATATTCTTCTAAAAAACTTTTTTAGTCTTAGTTACATTCCCATCTGATAGTCCCTAAACAATCTCCCATGTATAATTATTTTATAATTTTTGAAGCTCTTAATTCATTTCATAAACCAAAATCTCATATCTTGATTCCTCTTAATTTTTTTAGAAATTCATATAATAGAAATATTCATTTATATATATTCTCAATCCTCATTATATGTACTTGTGCTATTCCATCACTGATTATGTTCTTCCTATCATTTGTCGATCGACACTTTTGTCTTTATAAAGGTATATGATTATGTTAATCTGTTTAATTATTAGAATGTTCTTTTTAATCTAACCAAAGAAACAAAACCCCTTGATCCTCTTATCTCTTCATTAATATCCTCATAATAATTTCCTTGTATTTTCGGATGATTCTATACATTTTCTATAAAAAACACATCATTAAATTATACTACTTTCCCTACCTGTTCATGAAATTTTATATGATTTTCTTTTACTTGTGTAAACAGAAATATCCATTAATCTCCATAGAATACAAAATTCATGTCATTGCCCATATTAAAAATATAATACTTACTTCTAAGGACTCAAAAGTACTTCAATGTTGGATTCTCACTTTTCTATAGTTCCTATAGATTATTCTCTTACATTTGAGATAATAAGGTTCTATTTGGTGTGTAGACTAATTTCATCACTTATTCATTTCAAAAATTCTACATAAGGTCATTCCCACACTGAATTGTTTTATCTATGTTGTTGATAATCCAATTTACTCCATCAAAAACATCATTTGTATGAGGATATATTTCTACTGAAACTTGGTGAATTATCATATTTTTCTCAAGTTAATCCTCCAATTGGCTGTTTGTGAACACTATTCCTTTATATATTAAAATTTTCATGATTTTTAGACCTAGCATCTTTTCAACTTCCCTTTGATAATGTTACAAGAACTGAACACCTTAGACTCATAGGTGACACTTAAAATCCATGTAATTATACTAATATCATTAATGAAGAGAACATAATAGCTCATCCCATTTGTAGATCTAGGTGAACCAGGTCTAGATACATATATATTGAACAACTCCAGCAATTTTTTATCTGTTTATATATTACATTATATATCTTTCGAATGATCTTAACTTATTGAAACAAACCACATATATGTGTATAATCACATGATAACAATGAGAGATCTCGAGTAGCATCACATTCAACATATATTACATGAATGATTTTGTTAAAATGTCCATGATATTTATTCTATAAAATGTTTTATAATCCCTTGGAAAGAAAACACATATATTCTTTTCCACTCAAAATTCATAAATTCCTCTTTCTATGATTTCCTAGAAAAACAATTTCACCATCCTTTTCCTTGATGATAAATAATTTATTTTAATATATAATTGTATATCCAGAGTCTCACAGTTGTATAAAACTCATTAGGTTGTGAATGAGACCTTTGATAACCAATACATCAGTATGTCTCATGTTTCTTCCCCAAAACTTGGATTTTCCCAACCCTATAATCATCATGTATTCAATATTACCAAATATTATGATACCTTCATTGACAAAACTGATTATTATATACATATACATATTTTATATCATATCATAGGTGAATCCACAATCAATTATCCATATTCTTGTGTGATCTTATGCTTTAAAAACAATCAATACTACCACTTCCTGCTTATCTCTTATATTTCTCATCATTTTAATATTTATATTATGGATCATCCTTTCTGTATGATAGAAAATTTCATATTTTAATGATGGAAATAAATTTTGAGTTCTTAGCTAATTTAATGATTCCTTTGGTTATTTCTTTCAACCAGTCTGAGACTATTATGAGGATTTCCCCAATTGAATTGATGTGAAATATTTATACATGTATTTAAATCCTTCACACGAGAAATAATGTTAATCATATGATATTCAATAATATTCACCTCAATTTTTAAATCGTAATTTCAATTTTTTCTTGGAACCTTTTGGATGTGGAACAAAAAAATTGTGAGTGTCCCATATTTTCATATCATTAACCTCCAATATTAGGTGAATTAAACAATTTAAATACAACACCACTAGTTATCCATTTGGTTTTATATATTTTTTTGTTCTAATTTGTACACAAATAAATAGTTAGCCTCCGATCAGGTTTTAACCACTACTTCATTCCATTTTTGATCATGCTCCAAAAAATTTGTATAATTCGAATATATTTTTTTCTTCATCAGAAATTAATTTACATATTTCACTAGAAATTTGAATTCAAATTTCAATTTTTATTTATTATGTTTCATTTATTACAATATGTTAGTGTTTATTATGGTATTTTTCATTTCATCAATTGTTAAATTGCTCATCTTAATGATTATTGATGTCTTTGAATCAATATTTTATTATGTTGTCCAGACTATTGACAATTCTGGTATGTTA
Source organism: Viscum album (assembly GCA_963277665.1). Classification (NCBI taxonomy): domain Eukaryota; kingdom Viridiplantae; phylum Streptophyta; class Magnoliopsida; order Santalales; family Viscaceae; genus Viscum; species Viscum album. The sequence goes on from OY728126.1 coordinate 984,672,869, forward strand.
TTGAACTTTGAGGTGGTACTCAATTTCATTCGCTGAGTTATCTGGATTTTCATACATAACCCTATCAATATAAGGATTTATCTTAGACATTTATTATTCTTTATATTTCATATTATTTTTTGAATAATTAATCAACCTGTTTGATTTTATTGTTATGACTCTCCAAACATCTATCTCTTCATATATTATATCCTATTTGATCTGATGTTTGAATCTTCCTTCGATCTCCCTTTCAACGCTGTTAATTTATTCCCTTATTGTGGAATTTATGACAAATGAAACCATGAAATCAGTTTCTTGATCATTAAAGTCCTCTATATATTTTGTCTCATATTATTTTGAAATATTATATTATATTGAAAGTATAAAATTCTTTTTAATGAAATTTATCTTGGTACTTCTTTTACCTTCCTCATTATCTTAATAATTCTTACTTGAAATTTCAACATCATCCACAACATTATCTTGAATCTTCATAGGATATTTAAAATATAGATGTCATATATCACCATATAGAATTCATGAAAGTGGATGTTTCCCGTTGAACATTCCTCTAAATCTTTGAAAATTTGAGGATGAGAATGGCATGATCTCATCTACATTATATTTATCCTAAAAATCTTCAATAGTGAGTTTTTTCATGGCCTTTAATTAAAATTAATTAAACTTAATAGTTTCCATAACATCATTATCATCATTTGTCATCGCATATGTGAAAAGTCTACTACGTAATCAGGCCAATTTTAGTTCCATATGATCGCTATCATCATGTACAAAAACTTTTTTATTGAACTGTGATGGTTGTATTTTTAGGAAGTTATTAACAATCGTCATATATTCATTAATTACTACAAGACCATGAATATCTTCCACAATAACATTCACATGATCAGAGAATACATCTTCCAACTCATTGGGGGTATTCTAAAGTCCTCATTTATTCTCCATTGAACATGAATATTTTCTTCTTATACATTACAGTTGACTTCATATATATTTAGAATCTTTTCCAATATTTCACGTGATTACTTACATGACATCACTATCATATAGATTAAGCTAAATATGGACCCTAGTAAGAAATTGTCTTCATTTGAATCAAAATACAATTATTTATGATCTTAATCTAATGAAAAATTATTCTCTATACTGGTATAAATGCCATGAATTGATGCTATAAATACCACCGCACCAAATAATCCAACGAATCGATGCATATAATTTTTTCATTGATGAAAATTGAATACATAAATGATTATAATCCCATTCAGATTAACAACTTTTATGTCTTCTGGTGTGTGAGAGCCAGTGAAATTCAACCCTTAGTTCTAATTCCTATTATTTTCAACTCGGTTAAATACACATAGAAATGGGGTGAATCGGGGTATGACCCATTAAAAAATTATATCGTTGGATGTTGTATGTAGTTAAATTAACACTCTTATCTATCATACATGTAGAAGAGAATATTATGATAAGTAAAACATGCACATTACATAACAATTTTACATGGTTCACCCTCAATAGGATACATCGAATGCGAATAAAAATGAATTTATCAATGTACCAAATCCATTAATTTGCACTTAACTTATAAAAATTGGTGATGAATCAATGTCCCACATATTTTACTAAAAATATCTAATTGAAATCTCTATGTTCTGTCAAAGGAATGTTTCTCATTGATTTTTTATAGATATATTCTATTTATTTAAAAAACATAATATTTGTACAAAAACTTTTTTGTGTGCCATAATTTCCCATTTTTACTTTGTAGATGAAATACACTTAAATGAAAAGCATTTTCATTTTGGACATTCCATCCACAAACTTCTTTTCAACCATCTCAAAATACCTTCATCCCTTAGTGGAAACCTTTTTACTATATTCAATGAGTACTTCACAGATTGGATTTTCATCATGGGCTACCTTCGCTTCATGGATTTCCTTCACTCTAGAGATGGACGAGGCATCATGAATCAATTTTCCTTTGCAATATATTGTTCTCAAAAAACCCATTTTCTAATCCTCATTCATGAACCTCCTTCATTAATTTCATCCTCCGTGAACTCCACACCTTCATGGGCTTATCTTCTTTGCGGAAATCATTCATAAACCACCAAAATATCCTAGAAATGATTGTCTCTAAAGATATTTGAACCAAATAATGATATTATAAGGGTTTTATATATATTCAACTAAATCCCAAGAAACATGAAAATAGCCATTACCAAAATATCCTTTTTTGATTATAGATCATCGTGTACTGAAAATTCAACATGGTCCGCATAGGGAACTTATAAATTTACAGAACCCATTAACTAATCACATTCCTCTACAAATAGTGATCATATTACAATGGTCTTTTGTTCACCATATTTGATTAATGAAAATTTCCCTTCTATGAAATGACCTCAATTTTGTGTCTCATAATTCAAAAATTATATCTATAAACAACAACTTCCAATGTAGTTCTCAAAGTGCAACAACTTTGAAAAATCCATGCCTTTTTTGATTTCCCGTTATGATTCTACATAAAACCCAATTAGTTCCATAGTAATTCCATATTGAAATCATTATGTTTCCATTAATATTACTTTAATAGAAAACACTCTTTAACGTTGTCTTCTATCATTGTTAACAAACAACGACATCCAAAAAACACTGAAATGACACAATGAGGGATATTTTTGCAATACTATTAAATATTAAAAGACTCTAAAAACTAGAAAAAATGTATTTTATATTGAGATGAAACCAATCGGGCCTCAAACATGAATTTATAGACATGTTTGGATCATGTTGGAAGATATTTGGTCTTAGGGTTCTTACATTACACTATTTTCTATTTTAACATTGGGAACTAGTTTTTAACTATGTAATTTATTATTTACTATAAATAATACCTCTTAAAAATATCAATGGTGATGAACCAAAACCTAATACCCATTTAATACATTTTAATTAATAAATCATCGAATTTTAGCTTTTCTGTTAAAATATTTTATTAATAAAAAAAATCAGTAGAAAAATGTAGTTTTAAACATTATGTGTTTATAATATTAATTTTCATTAGTTACACATTAATTTTTTAATATAATTTATTTTAATTTTGAAGAAAATTTTATAGTCATAATATAAAATATATTAATTCATTATATTGGGAAAAAATTACACATGATTAATAATATATTTTTTTAAAATAATATTTTCACCATTATCATGTTCGTTATAACTAATCTTAGTAATCATAATTTTATGACCAAAATTAAAATTAAATATGCTTTATAATATGATCATGGTGATTTGAAATACTAAATCCATATTTATATATTTATTTTCAACATGTGACGATAGGTAATGTTTAATAAATTTCAATAAAAATAGTGTTTAGAATAAATTATTACATATGTTCCAAAAACTATATACATGGGTTTTATGAAAGAAACATTCAAATTTTAAATAAGTTACATTACGTACATATATATATATATATATATTAGTAAATTATTCAAAAAAAATTCAATCAATTTTTATTATGATATTGTCATTATAGAGATAGTATTTAAAAAAATATGTATATTTTCTATATTCTCATGAAAACAATTATTTCATGATAAAAATAAAAAAAAATTATTCTTAGGATAATAATTTTTTTATAAAAAAAATTATGATCATTTTTTAAAATTAAAAATATAAAATTTAAAACATTAATAGCTTTATAAATTTATATAATATAATGAAGAACTATTTTTATTGGAAAACGAAATTCAAAAAAATTAACTCTTATTATTTTAATTTAATATCATTTGACAAATATATTTCATTAACCAATCATCATTAAAAATATTTTTCTTGAAATTGAAATTCATATTCATTCATATTAATTCAACATGGTATTAACAATCAATCTTAGTATTTTTATTGTTTCCTAAAGATATCATGTTATAGTTTATGTTCGTTGTTGATTGTCGAGTACGTTATCAAAAAAATTGGACCATATAAAAGGAATTCATATATTAAAATGGTGGGGAGTTATATAACTCATATCCAAGAGGAAATCCTATATCCATACCCAATAAATACCTGGTGGATGTACCTGAATTTTAAAACATTCTGAGACTCCCATCCACACTCATGAGTGTGTTTTTCATCATGATTGTGACATAAAAATATCCCACTATCACTATTGGGACTAATACCCATAAAAATAAAAAATTACATTATAAAAATTTCATTGGATATGAATATATCATCTTAATACCAGTAACCCATCATAGTTCTCTTATAACCTCATTTGACATCTTCTCCTTCATTGTATCACAGTCACCGAGAAACTCGATTTCCGAAAAACATCACATAGACCACTTGCATTGAGCATATTATGATGAAGGATGCCCTATCTTTAGTTTGGATTAATTAATTTTATTCATTTAATTTTAAACCCGTCAAGGTAAAATGTGTCACATAACAAACTTTTTATGGTCGATCATACAATTATTAGTAGATAAGGCACCATGATATTATCTAGGTGTCCATTTTGACCTTCGAAACATCCATCATAATCTGTGAAAATGTTTTTCAAAATAATATTTTTAATTTTATATTAATAACACATGAATAGTGGGACCATATATAACATGTATAAAATAAATCCACAAAACATTATGAGAGGTTCATGAACAATAAAACATATTTAGAGAGACACGACTTTAAAAAAATCTTCATATGCATTTCCTATGATCATATACTCCATGTACATGATTTTAACATCAAAAAATATTTATCTCATGAAATGAAATCCAAATAATTAATCACAAAATTAATATAAATATTTATTTAAAATATTTAAATCATAAATAATAAATAATTTTTTTAATAGACATAATAGTTTTAATATTAAGAGAAATAAGGTGGGCACTAGGAGCATCCGGGAAAAAGAACAATATGACAAGCATTAATCCATTTGAGATATCCTCTATCCAATGTATGTAAAATACACTTGTTAAAGGATGATTAATAATTTATTCAGTGTAGTAATATCTCTAATACCTAAATTAGAGGATAAAAATTAATGAAAATAATTGAATTGATTTGGGAGAAGAAGGGTGAGATGTTTCCACAGATCTGCATACATGAAGCCTATTAAATAGCCCATATCCAAGGGAGACTAAGAAGGAAAATGGGAGACATAAAATAGGCTCCCCCTTTTCATTTTTATATAATCAAATGACACTATGAGTTTTACAAAATATTAAAATATTAATTAATAAAATTCCCTTAAAACAGCCCCAATTTTGAGTTGTGGTGTTACCATTAGGGTTGCGATACAAACTCAACTATAAATATGACACAATACCCCTACATAACCCCTTAATAGTGGGACTTATATGGGTTATATAATGAATTTCCCATGTAGGGGGGGTCCAAATATAGAGAAACACTATCATTGAATGACACACCTTTTCCAAGAATGACAGATTTCCTGTAGGACCTAACCAACTATTTCCACATGGAGTTGTGCCCCATGCTCAAAAAGATAAAGCCTCATACAATAACACATCACAATATGGCCATGGGTTCATGGGGTGACCACCTTCCTCCTTCGAAAACAATAATGGTTTGCTTAATATTTTTCCAATACCATACATAATATCCACTTCCATGTAATAACCATCCCCATAATGGATAATCATCCCTACAAATAACTTTTACCTTCAAAAAAAAATATACACATTATTACACAATTTATTTTTCCCTTTATGTGTGGTGAAACAATATCCACCTTAATTCAAATCACAGTGTGACCCTCGTCCAATATAGTGTGACAATCCAACGATAACATCTATAAATAGTGGGGTAACCAAGCTAACCCACTCTGAAATTTAGTTGTGGAGAAGGAAACATTTATGATCCATATTAGAAAACCACACTTTTAAATGTTGAAAATCAAAAAATTATAATTTGAATAATTTTTATCGAAACATCCCATCCTTGGGAACCAAAATCTCATATTAAATCTATATTTCGCAACCTATAATGACATGAATCATTAAACCCCCCACCAAAATGGTTCATATACCCAAAAATTACTAGTGGCCCTTATCCACTAATCCTAACTCACCTCAGCCATTAATTCATCGATAAATCACCACATTATAGGCTTGATCAATAGATGATATTTCAAATTAAAACTAGAAACAAAAATTTTTACTATTTTTAATGGATTAGAAACCCAAACATTGCCACTATCAAATTCATGATAGTTCTATACTAAACATTTTTATATTCATTCATTGAAAGTTTGCCAATTTTTCCCATAAAATTATAAGGCTCTAAACCATTTGAATCCACTAATAATGGTGTATTAGGGAACATGATGATATTCAACCTAATAATCACATATCAACTAGACACTTTAATATATTAATCAAAAAGATCAGTGTGGTTTCCATCTCCTTAAACCCAAACTAAATTGTAACAAGTAGTCATTCCACCTCTATCCAACCATACATGGAAATATTTGGTCTCACATATTGATGCACTATAAAATACCTTGTTCATGATTCTTTAAATTATCATAGGATTTATGAGATCCCCGAAACACTCACACCGATATACAACATGAACCTTTATGTTCCTACATGGTCGGTTACTCAACCAACTAAACAAGCCATCATATGCCCTGGATGAGCAGTAATGATCTTCCAATTTGAAACACTATTGGATCACGTCATATCTATTGAAATCCCAGTACAAACACACAATATCCATCTAAAATCACTTATGAATCCAATATATGTATTTAAAAAAAATAATATAAAATAATACATAACTACTCAACTAAAAATTTATTACACCTCAACCACCCACAAATATGTCTCGCCAAATCCATAACCCATCTGAAATGTGTTTTATACATCCACGATTGAAAATATGATCCTTACCATAGAAGTATCGTTATTTTCACATCTCAAAAAATTGTTGATGATATTCATATAACATGATCATTAAATTACCACCAGTAATTGTTTGTTAGAACTATTCTAATCATCCCCAAGAATAAATAGAAAAAATAAACTACCACCCATTCATGGATCTCCAGAAACACCATACTTCACATTCAATAATATTCCATCTATAAAGGGAGTGAAACCATACACCAACAAATAGTTTGTTCACCTCCATGTTTCATCCAATATATGAATTCCCAATCATATACCTATGAAGGATAAAAAACCACACACATTTAATTATTATAAAAAAATTCCCACACATTATAACAACCCATATCCAAGAAAAATATTTGATCAATCATACCACAGTTCTTAAACCCATATATAATATTACCTTATCTATAAAGGTTATATTTTCTATTCTCTTAAAAACCTTGGGATACTATTCCCATAATCATTAGCTTAGATATATCAATCCTAAACCAGCATATAAAAACTTAATGATCCATCAACCAAACAATACAATGTGTTACCAGTGAACACATCAACACACAAATCAAGACATTTCCTAAATAGTCATTCTAATATTCACAATATGTTTCCCTTGTCTAGAGAACCTCTAATGACCCAATGATGATTTTATACACACCAACTATCCCAATATCAACCAAACCCAATGGTATAATATCCTATATATTTATTTCTCACAACATAAATTATACTCTAATGATTCACATGTCATAAAACCTTCTCTCACACATCTATCCCCTTAAATTTTATCTACTATATAATCAGTATCATCTTGAGAATGAACCCTTTATTCATCGTTCCAAAATTTCACATTTCATATCACCAATTTAGTGGTCTACTAGATGATCACTTACTACAAGGGAATCATTTCTTGACTATAATCATATCCCCACAATTTATCCAACCATGACCTGACCATCTTGGATTACTATCTACATTCTCTTCAAGAATAATTACAAATCAATATATCCAAGCATATAAATGGTCATAATTTAAATAATAGTTAGTATTACAATCAAATGTATTAATTTTATATCATAAATACATATTGAATCTCACATTTCAGAGCCCTACCCTGAAATGGGGATCTATATCCTCATGTAAAAACATATTCCAACACACAACCTATTGGGTTAACTAATATATATATCGACCACACATGAATCAATTTATTACCCAATCTAAGGAACTAAAAATCACTTGGATATTCTATTCAAGACTACTCTCTCATGGATCATGGTCATATCCCAATTCATATAAGGACATCATCCTATGATGATCCATACCATATTATATAATATTTATTTGGGTTGATTACGTAGAATTATAGAAAGATGTGGTATGAAAAAACATAGTATTTTTAGTTTCTAACACATCATATTACTAGTCCCAATTTCATGATTACTGTAAAAAATAGTTAATAATATAATACATAATTTTTAAATTTATAATTAATAATAATTGTAAAATCATTGTTCTAGGTGTTTCCCAAGGGTGCTCCATACTAGGTCGGACACATTTACTCAATCACATTACCCCAAATACTAGAGGCTGCCGACTAGCAGCGAGGTCCATGATCTGATAGTGGAAATATATTGACCTCAATGCGAGATTATACACAATGAGTTAATAAATTGAAAACAATAGCAGAAGCAGTAATACTAAACAAATAGGTAAACAAAATAATTTTGATAAGAATATAACAACTAGATAATATATAAATGATTCATATCACACATGTCTAGGAATAAATCCAAATAGCCATAATGTTGGAAAATGATAAATAAATGAATGTTAAATAGAAAACATGCAAACTCTAAAAAAATCAGTAGAATCCCCTTGGTCACATGCTCTCCAGATCTAACAGAGTTCAAGTACTAGATGAAGTAAGGCACTTTCCCTTATCTATAAATATAGACATGTGATCTGTTTGGGTCCAAAAACCTGACCCCAATATTGTGTGAGATGAATCCCTGCAAAAAACTACTAAAATATCTATGCCTAATTGTCTGTGAATATATATATCTTGAAATATTCAATATGAAGAAGTAAACTAGGAAGTACTCAAAAGTAAACAATCCTATAATTTTCAATTACATTTTTTAATTTTTCAATCCATTAGATAATGTAATCTTAGGATATAGCCTAAGATCTATATCCCCTTATGTAATAGTAAACAAAATAGATGTCTCCGAAGAACATCTAAACAATCAAGTAAGACTAATTCCATGATTGTGCTTTAGCTTGGAAACTCTTCGCAATCATTCAATCATCCACAAACGACCCTCTAGGAAAGCTCTCATGGTCTAACCCCTATAGTCTCACACAACATAGAGTAATGATAAATGAATTCCTAGTTAGCTCTCAGAGTCAATACGCCTAAGTCTACAAAGCATCAATAATTTATAAATGGACATCGGGTAGCACTTGCGGTCAATAACCCCTATGTAAAAATATCATAAATAATTTATAAATGACCTTCGAGTAGCTCTCATAGTCAACACCCCATGGGTCAACATATCATAATTTTTTTTAAAATGACCACAGGGTAGCTCTCACGGGCATTAATCCCTAGGTCAACATATCATAAATAATTTATTAACAATCTCCTGGGTAGCTCTCTAGGTCAATACCCTTGGGGCATGGTCAACAACAAGGCTCTCATGGTCCTTTGTAAATAAACATGGACACACCTCAATTTTCCTGGTCCAAGACTCTCATGGTTCATTGGAAAAAACAATGTGCATATAAAAACATGGAATCACATGTAATCTATAACTACTATATGGCTAACTTCCAAAATAATGACAGATGAAATTCATATAATCAAACAATCTTCATCATAAATGATTCAAGGCATGTAAACAAGGTACACCTCATAGGAAACCTAGTCCAAACAGCCATAAACATTCAAACTAGGGAAATACACCCATGGTGTGTCTCATAAAAAATGAATATTACCTTACGCATATTACACCACCCATTTTTAAAATATTTAACAATAATAGATAAATAATATGGTTAATTTCACAATCTTGCAGTACCCCAAATTTGGGTATGCATCACTTTAAGGACATATAATCCAAAGATGAACAATGAAAGGCACAAACTACCAACATCTATATCTTACGATCAATATACATGAACGTTGGCCTTTGAATCCTCCTAGAATGATATATATCTACCAAAAGGGTAACATTGGGCATCCCATGATAACTCATGAGAGAATCAGAATTAAGGAGAAATGATCTTGGGGGAAAGAGAACTCACAGGTGGGAATCCAACACAACTGATCATGTCTCAATCTGAACATGGATAGAGAACCATGAGGGGATTGATGTTTCCGATCATTCCATCTCCATCCTGTATGAACTGAGGAGAGAAAAAAATAAGGTTCTAGAATTTAGACATGACCGCACTTGAATTTATCAAATAACCCAGTACTTCGGAGTCAACTGCAATTGATATGAAACCATCCCAACACTCTCCAAAACATCAATCGGCCTGAAGTATCTCCAGGAAGGCTTTACCTATGTCCTAATATTTCTATGTACCAATCAAGACATGACACATAAGATAACATGATCTCTTACCTCAATCTTCAAAGGACTTCTCCATCAACCAACAATAGATTTCTGCTAATACTGTGTATTTTCTATCCTCCTGTAAATCAAATCAACCTACTCAATAGTCTCCATGATAAGACGAGGTCCAAACATAGATACCCCTCTTACATCCAGCCATCATAGGGGTGATCTTCCTGGCCTACTGTGCGAAGCCTCAAAATTATCCATCATAATCATCTCCTAAAAACTATTGTTGTATGAAAACTCTGCCAGGGGTATGTGTCTCTCCCATGAGCCCCCTAAATATAGGATGCATGATCAAATTATTTCCTCCCAAACATGAATCGTGCACTTAGACTATCCATTTGTATGGGGATGGTAAGTTGTACTCAAAAGTAACTATGTACCCAAAGAACTATGTATTCCATTACATAAATGAGAATTAAACTAGGAATCCTTGTCTGAAATGATATAGTGTTGTACCCCATGAAAACATACAATCTCTTAGATGTAAAAACTTCCAAGATACTCAAAATTGAAGGATTAATTAATCAATAAGAAATGTGATACTTTTGTGATCTTGCCAATAACAACCAAAACATCATCATTCCATCAAGGTGACCATGGTAAATCGGTTACAAAATCCTTCACAACATCATTCCACTTCCACTTGGGAATAGGTAACTACTCCAAAATCCCGACTGATTGAGGATTTTCCATATTCACCTGTTGACAGGTGGAAATCCTCATGAAAAAACTAGGTACATCTATCTTCATAACTGACCACCAATATTGACAGAGTAGATCTCGATACATCTTGGTGACAACATGATGAAATACCCAAGATAAGTCATGAAAGTCTCGAAACAGATCCTCATGTATCTTTTGTGAGACCCATATGTGCCCATAAAAATGAAAAACCGCATCTTCGACTATAGTCCTCCTAAGAGTAGTGTCCTCTCCTGACACATTAAACCATAGGACTATGCCTTCAAAATCTGATAGCTGACTCATTCTCACTCAGTATAGAATAGTAGAGGTAATAGATATAGATGAAAGAAAGGTTTTCCCCTTTCTGTCATGAACCTCTAACAGCGGCTCAGAGAATAGATCCATAAACTGCCACTCATGCTTGGCCTCATGAACTGATTGAATTTGAGTCCTACTGCTCAACACATCATCCATTTAGTTTCCATTCCCAAGTGTGTAGAAGAGATAAATATCAACAGATTGATGTTACATAACCCAGAATTACTATATCAAATTAAAATCATGCCAACCAAAGATATACTTGACGATTTTTTAGTTAGTGTATAGTACAAAATGATCTCCCAAAAGATAATGTCTCCAATAGCACAAATCATGAACAAATAGAGCATACATGATATCATGCATAGGGGTGTTACTCTCATGTGGCCACAACTGCCGAGACCTATACACAATGATCCCCCTCCACATAAGCACTACTCCTAACCCGATACATGATGCATCACAGTAAATGGCTTAACTCTTTCCCAGATCCATAAAAACCATTATCGTTGCTGAAGTCAATCTCCATTTCTGTTCTGGATAGGCTGAATTGCCGGAATCTATCCATACGTACTTCACACTGTTCTCTGTCAGGCATGTCAGTGGCACATAAAAGTGTTAGAATCCCTGAATAATGTTTCTGTAGTAAACATCTATCCCCAGAAAATTGATTACCTCAAAGACATTCTTCAGATGCTACCCGGAAACTAATACTCTCAATTTCTATAGGTCAACTAACACTCCAATATTTGAGAAGACATGAACCATGAAGAGAATCTTTTCCATCCAAAAGTTTTATTTTTTGATCTTACCAAAAAATTGATTCTCTCAAAGTGTACTAAATATGATCTCAAGATGGATTGAATGGTCGTTTCAAGTGTGTGAGTAATTCAAGATATCTTCTCAAAAGTCAACCACCAGAGAAACTAAGTAGGGATGGAACACTTGGTTTATCAGTTCCATGAAAACCATTGGAGCATTTGTCAGAGTGAATGACATAACCAATACTCATATAGACCATACCTACTCTTAAAGGATATAAGTAGAATATCTGATAGTCTAACACGCAACTGATGCTACCCGGATCTCAAGTCATTCTTTGAGAACACTTAGGTTCCTCAAAGCTTATAAAATATATCATCAATCCTTGGAAAGAGATATCAGTTCATAACCGTTAACTATTTTATCTTCTTCTAATCCACAAAAATTATTAGGGTACTATCCACCATGATCGCAAAAATGATAGGAAAACCCCAAGAATAAGTACTAGGTCAAATGAAACCCTTCACCTGCAACTCATTCAAAAGCTTATTAACTCTTATAACTCTAGTATAGATACTCTATGCTGAGGAATGGACACAAATTTTTCTCCTGGAACAATATGAATAGAGTAATCTACATCTCTCTTTAGAGGTAAACCAAAAATTCCATCATGAATGTCATATCTAAAATAATCCACCACTAGAGGAAATTCCATCTATTAAGTCCCCTAGTCGTCCAGATATAAACTAGAAATATGGGATATAATTCCTCCCATACCAACATTCTCAAGTCCCACTCTGATCACTTAGACATCCCATTAACCCATTTTTAGAAAAGACCCCCTCTCTAGGGACATGAAATTAACCCTCTGGTTGTAGTAGTAAATAATTTCCTGAAAGGAGGCCAATCAGTCCATTTAGATAATGGAATCGAAGCCTATCTTCTATAATACATAGAGGTACCATAAGATGTGACTCCCAGAAACCTTAAGAGGGAACTCTGGGCACCGATGTACAGTAGTCATCATAATCCCCAATAGAGTTTGAAGTATAATAATATCCTAAAAAGTAAAGATACAGGACCCAAGACTCTCCACAATGACAATAAATATAAAAAAATGTGAAGCCCATATATCAAAAAGATTATAATCTTAGAATGAGGAAACTAGAATCACACCACTAACCATAGAGGGTCTAGTATCCTACTCTTGCATGGTCTTCTCCATCACAAAAGTCTGACCTGTACTACGGCCATGTTACTCTGCTTGGCTATCCTGAGCTGGTCCACCATGATGTCGCTGAATACCTACCATCTCACTACCCTGGCCACAATGAGTTCCTTGGCATATATGTCAAGATGAACTCTAGTACCATGTCTACGGAGAAACTGGTGGTCTAACTCTTAAATTTGGATTCATAAAAGATCCCCTCTAAGCAAAAACTAGTGAGAAAAAGTAGAAAAAATGATTAAGATAACCCATATTTATGCTAGATCGACACTAAAATGGGTCTCTCCGGCATTGGCATCCCATGTTCCCACTCTTACCATACTGGTAGCACCTCACATGGCCACCTGTAAACTCATACCTACTACTAGAATCACCATGTGAAGGCTCCTTGTGGCCCTTCATGAAATCAAATGAAAGAGTACCAGCCATGGATGCTAAACCACCTCAGCTCACAACTCCCAACACCCTCATATTGCACTCAGTAATTAGCACCTAATTTACTATACCGGTCATCAATTTATGCCTAAAAACATTCACCTATGATCATATTTCATACCAGGGACTATCCTAAAACCTCCTAGATAATGACAACTCATCATCTCTCAAAACAGGTCCTAAGTGTTGAAGCTCTGTAAAGTGAGAAGAATATTCCATCATTGAAAGAGACCCCTACTCGAAATGCATGAACTCTAGGTCTCAGTCAGACCTCAGCATATTTGGGTAGATGTAACCATATAAGGTCTTCCTAAACTCTTCTGAAGACATTTCTTGATGACATCCCACCAGTGAGGTAACAAACCACCATCTCTTGGAGGAATCACATAGCATGTTTGTCAGAAGCATCACCATCATCTCCAAAGGTGTCTCCTGATGCTTGAGGATTGAAAGAATGGCCTACAACCATGACACTAAAGCCTATTGTCCTCCATCCCCTTAGAAGGTGGGATGTTTCTGCTACTGGAACACCAGAGTCAACCCTTCCATAGATTGGTCAGGACGAGTTGCTCGTTGAAAATTCCACATCATCCTAAAAAATCCTTCATGATACTATGCATCATCACCTACATCTGGTATAACAGCTGGTTCCATGATAGGCATGATGGGAGGATCTACTAGTAGTCCCTAATCTACCATTTCCAGTGTCTGATCATCGCCCTATACAAGGCGTACAACTGGATGACATCTTGGTGGCATGAATCTGCAAGGTCAAGTACATAGCTCAGTTAATTATTAGCAAGTATTGTAACTTAAAAGTGCAAGAATATAACAGGAGAAGGAATGAATTAATGTTTTCCAGAACAGGGATAAAAGTTATGTTCAACCACTACACAACATGTTACCTAAATCTTTTAACATGGGCATGTACCTCTGCCAACCTGGTCAGGTAACACCCATACAAATGCCAATTTCCTCTTATGATATAAAGTATACTTGAATATTACCTCCTTCCCAATTTCTTATACACATCTAGAACTACATTTTTCTTACATGGTGTAACAATACATGACCTACACACTCTACAAACAGTCTGTACCACTTACGTCTCATCCACCCGTGATGTTAGACAAAAGTCTAGATACACAGTTGATAACTAAACATCATGTAAAATCTGGAAATGACATGTACAACCTAATATTCAACCACCCATGTCATTTTTTCACACAATTGCATACATGGCCCCTCACAACATTGCGTGTACCATATAGACATGGTGTGTTCTGCCAAAATTTTACCAAATCCATGCCTCTACTCACAATGTCTATCAGACGGTCAAAAACTACATGGTGTATACACTCAGTAAATGGTGTATAATTATGAAAAGCAATTCTTCCCAAATATAAGAACACATCTCATGTGTTCATAACATCACACGCCGGGTTGTATGGTTTTTTGGATAGTAAGCCTCTAAAACGTCTCTAGGACCCTTAAAAACTTAAATTTTTTGCCTAGGCATTCCTAGTTCGGATCCGTGAGATCCCATACACCCCTTAAGATCATTTTTTGTCATCCTTTTTAATATCATTCTTTAATAGAATTCAATTAATTATTAAACATGATGCACCAAATTCTGAACCAAGAGGGCCCAAAAAACATCATAGAACCAATGTTTGGTGTCCATCCCAATGAAAAATTACATATACAATTATATAATATAAATATATGGTATTTCTATCCTAACATATATCACAAAAATAGGCATATCCTACAAAAAATCTATCACAATAACATGAAATCAGTAATGCACCCAAAATGGCATGACCGAAATTCAGGACATGTGATCTCTAACAAGTGAATATATGATGAATGGGGTGGCATACCCTCATATCATCAAGTTTAAATAGAAATATAACCATAATGATATCTATAATAATAACACAAATCAAGTGCATCACCCAATGGTGAAATCAAATAAACTGTAGCAATTAAAAAGCCAAAAAATTTCAATAATCAAGGAAAATTGGATTTTCACTGTACACGGGTCATCTTCTCCTTGGAAAAACTTATTACCAACTAACTATTACTTATTATATCTATCTATAGGATCCAAATAGTAAGACAAAGTGAGAAATAACCCCTCTGTACTACTTTGTAACATCCTAGTTCTGGGTGCCACCCAAAGGTGCCCCATACCCGGTTGGTCACATGACCTCTAGCGCATTTACCAAAATGAAAGAGGCTGCTATATAGTAGTGATGGAATAGGACTGATAATGGGGAAACTATACCCTCATTCGTAGAGTATACATAGTGTAATAACAAATAGTAACAAACAATGGAATAATAATAAAACAAAATAATTAAACAATAAAAGAATGACAGAAATATAAAAACTGGAACATATATAAACGATGCATGACACCCATGTATAAGTAAGTAGTCAAACAAGTCACAATGATGGAAAATGATAGAAAAATCAATGTATAAAAGAAAAAAAAGTAAACTGCAACATAATTATAAGCCTCATCTTGATACAATACTCTCTAACTCCAACAACAATCAAGTACCTCATGAAGAAGGGTGCTTTCCCTTATCTATACCAATATTAATATAATATATTTGGGTCTAAAAACATGAACCAAAAAGGGTGTAAGATGATTCATAGTAAGAAACCACCAAAACATCTGTGGCTCACTATTAGTGAATATATATAATATGAAATATGAAAAATGGAGTAGTAAACTAAGAAGTACTCAAAAGTAAACAATCCTACAATTTTCAATTACATTCATTTACAATTTTCAATTATTAAATCCTATGGATAATGTAATCTAGAGATATAGACTAGGATCTATATCCCCATATGTTATATTAAAAAAACTAATGTCTCAGAAACCTATCTAAATAGTCAAGAAATATTGAGTCAAAGCTTGTTCTTTGGCTTAGAAACTCATCACAATCATTCAATCATCCACAAATGAACATTTAGGAAATATCTCATAGTCTAACACCAATGGTCCCACATAGAGTAGAGTAATGATAACTAACGTCCATGTTAGTTATCATGGTCAATAACCCTGTGTCTATAATGAATAAATAATTTAGAAATGACATATGGGATGCTCTCATAGTCAATACCCCCTAGGTCAACATAAAAAGAATAATCTATAAATGACCTCCGTGTAGATCCCACGATCAATATACCCTGGGTCAAGATATCATAAATAATTTATAAATGTCCTCCTGGGTAACTCTCATAGTCAATAGCCTTGGGTCATGGTCTACACCAAGGCTCTCACAGTCTTGTGTAAATAATCATGGAAACGCCCACAATTTTCATAGTCCAGGGATCTGAAGGTCCATTGGAAAAAATAACATGCATATAATAACAAGGAATTACATGTTATATATAACTAATATATGGTTAACTCCACAATAATAACACATTAAATTCATATAATCAAGAAAACATCATCCTAAATGATTCAAGGCATTGAAACAAGGTACAACACATAAGAAACCAAGGTCAAACAAACATAAATAGTCAAACTAAAGAAAACACCCATAGAGTGTCCCATAAATAATAAATATAACCATATGCATATGATACAACCCGTTTTCAAAAATTTAACAATATCTAGTAAATTATAGGTTTAATTTGCCAATCATGCAATACCCCAAACATGGGTATGTAATACTGTTACCATATATAATACAAATACAAACAATGAAAAGAACAAACCACCTACTTAGACATTGTATGATTGATATACTTTGACATTATCCCTTCAATAGTTCTTGAATGACGTAGATCTACAAAACGGTAAAATCAATCATCTTATGATATCATATAAGATAGGAAAAATTTGGAAGAAAGGATATTGGGGAAAAGAGAACTCACCAGTGGGAATCCAATATAACCAATGACGTCTTAATTAGATCTTGGATATATAATTGGGAGGGTCTCAATGTTTGAGGGCATTTTTTCACTCTCTATTATGAACTGAGGGGAGAAGAAAAATTTAGTGGGTATTTGATGTGACCCTGCTCTGATTTATCAAATAAGAATAAATGTAAATGGAATGTTTGTTAAATGTACATTCTATGTATTTGACTCAACCATCATTCAATTTAGGTGGGTAGCAAGGTCACCTACATGACCATGTACTCGGTTGTTACTTGGAAATTACACGATTATACACAGTACCCACATACATGACATGTACTCACAAGTACATGGAGTGTACCTAAAAAATTCTGATTTCTTACTTTTTCCTAAAGAACATGACATAATTATCTATACTTGAAATGATGATATGAGTTTTTACAATTAGATAGTAATAATAATTATAAAAAAATTATTTAATTCTTATATCAAAAAGTAAATCGTTTTATCTAAACTGTATTCCAAAATAGTTTTATTCAAATGATTGACTTATAATTTTTATAACTTGAATTTTAAATTATGGATATGTTTTGTTAAATAATTATACAAGAAAATAATTCTAGTGAAAGATAGGTCTTTTTCATTAAATATTTATTCTTCATTTATTAGAAAAAATACATATTTCTTTTAGAAAAGTCATTTCTGTTCAATAATTATAGTATTTTAAAATTAAAAATTTGATTTAAATATGATTTTGATTATAATATGTATTATATAGTTGTATTCAATTATCATATTTAATTAATGATAATTATAGTTTTTTAGTATAATTTTGTTTTTGGGTTTAAAAATTTGTTTTTTTGAAAAATGTTTTAAAATTAATAAGTATGATTTATTTTTATTAATTAAAATAATTGATAATAGGGAATATAATAATTGAAACTAATAGATTAAATATAATTTAATATTTATTTAGATTCATATATTGATTATTATTAGACTTTGGGTTAATATAGAATCAACTTTTTCTAAAAAATACACTTCTTATAAACCTGCATTTTTAACCCATCTTTGGGTTTTATATAAAATTTAAAATTTCTACCTCTAAGAGTATAATTTGGTAAAAATATATTCTATATTAGGTATTATTATATTTTTTATTTATAATAATACAATCTTAATTTTTTTACCAATATTAATAGGGGAAATATTAGAAATTAATTTTCTCTGTTATGGTAAAAATAGATTTACATGGGGATAAAATCAAAATATAATGGTTAAAATTAGTTAATGACTTATAGAAAATATATTTCACACATATATTTCAACCATATAATGTAAAATAATTAATTATACACTATTTGGAAACTTGTGGAATGAAAAAAACATGGTAACTCAATTATCATTAGTAAAATTACAATGGTTCCACTCACCACACATATAATAGTCCACCCCCTATCCTCCGCACTTTGAAGCTTAAAAACATATTTTTTTGACAATAATTTACCAAATAACTAAAATAATTCTTTCCTATCATTCTAAAATCCATATATTTCTTATAAATCCCACCGTAAAATCCCTTTTTTAAAAAAAATTATAATTACCCGAATAAGAGGAAATTTTATTCAATGAGGGTTTCAATAATATTTCTTCAACCACAACCTTAAATTATTACTAAACCATACTTATATAATAACCACAGAATAATGCATATACTGAAATGTTATTATGTTAATTTAATAACCTAAATCCTCCTACTCTTTCATCAAATGGGTTATAAAATCTTCATTTGTGTGTAACGTGAACTACCACCTCACGAACCGATGTCATTATATTTTCTATTACCAACACTTAAAATTTTGTATGATGATGAATTTAAATTATATATTATATTTATATAATAATTTTACATCTAGTGACATTATATCATATATTCCTATTTTTATTCCATTCTATAGGGGATATGATAATATTTCTCATGTGTATGGTGGAATACCATATCGCAAAGTGATGTAATATTTTCACTAACATGTCACATGGAAGGTAATGAATGTAAATATTATGAATATATTTGATATAAATGAAATATTTATGATAATTTAGACATTATTACCATTATAAAAGTATAATATATCATTTTCATTCTTAGCATTTCACAAACCGGACAAGGATAATACTGTTCATGTTTGAGTGGACTAATGCCTTCACGAAGTGATATAAATATATATTTATCACAGTACCACATAGATAATATATATATTAAATACGGTATATATGATATTATTATCATCATGCAAGGATGAAATATTACTTACCACATTTCCAAAATGATCATTAAAAAATGGAAATTTTATTCATTTGTATGTATGACCTACCATATATATGATTATAACACATTTCAATTCAAAGAACCATATATCATGATATTTCAAAAAAAAATTAAATATAAATATTTCCTGATTATTAATTTGGACATGATTTAATAATGACCTCGTTGATTATAGTCATCCTATGGAATTAATTTTTAACACATAAGTAGAATATGGTCCAACCATCCAACTTAAACATAATTGATAATATAATTGAATATAATGTGGTAATAAGAAAATAAATGTAATAATAAACTTGAAAATGGTTCTAATTAAATTAAATAATTATCTTATGTATATTATTTTGGATTATAAAGATATGGGTGAAATTTCAGACTCAGTGTAATTGACTTCATCTTAATTTCAATTCATTGAGGAATATTTTAACTATATAGACCTCTAATATTTTACAACGATTATATGAAACCCCATAAATATGTTATATCATAAATTTAGCTAATCTCATATTATTTATAGAATTTGATGTAATTATTTCATGGAGGTTATGATTTAAATATTTTAAAAGTGATAATGGTCGTTTCATTAAAAAAAATTCACTTTTAATTTTTTTCGTCTGACTAAGTCATTTCCATTTTAATTATTTTAAATAAATTTTATGAATATATATATATATATAGAAAATGAATTTTTTTTACCTTTTTACATTATTATCATATATTTTCTAATTAAATATATTTATATTTTTTATATGGAACATTTTGACAATAAATAAAAGGAATGCTCTATTCTAAATGTACATGGTGGAAATGATTATTTCCACTACTGTGGACATAATTTTATTTAATGAATCCTTTGGATTATTTATTGTTTTTTTTCAATGAAAATTCACATTCCCTTGAATTGGTATTTTTATGAATTTAAAATTGTATTTTATATGAAAATGAAAACTTAATTTTTGATTTTTATTTTCATACATGTTTAATAGATTTGTCCTAAAGTTTTATAATGAAAAATGGTAAAGCATAAAATGTTTTATTCATATTATGGTTCTTGGATATTATATATGATGGGTGTCCCTAGATTGGACTTCGTAAGACAGTTATATCTTATATGATGGGTGT
Organism: Viscum album; assembly: GCA_963277665.1. Classification (NCBI taxonomy): domain Eukaryota; kingdom Viridiplantae; phylum Streptophyta; class Magnoliopsida; order Santalales; family Viscaceae; genus Viscum; species Viscum album. The sequence continues at coordinate 984,694,214 of OY728126.1, forward strand.
GAAAAGTTAACACTCCAATGAAATGGGTAATTATTGTGTAATCTGGATAATTATATTGAAAATTGGGTGGATTTTTATTCTAATTTTTTTATGTTTTGAAAGGGTTCTATAATGGTTCTATGAGATTATTTCCCAAGGTAGATACATTCCATTTTAATATTTTATAATGAATTCTCTAGGAAATCATTTGTTTTTAAAAGGTAATATAAATGATATTTTTAATGGAATGATAATTATAATAATGTATAAAAAGTTATGATTTTTAGAATATATTTTCATGGGTTTTCCTGATTTTCACTAGATTAATGAGTTTCATTTTTTCATGTCCTATACTGATATTTTAATTTTTATCACACATTTATAAAATTTTTCCAATGGATTTAAAGTTGCGTAAGATAAAAAAGGATGTCAGGTTCAAAGTTGTGAATATTATACTTGAAAATAAATCATGATTTTTTTAAAAATATTTATATTATAGGATAAATGTATATGAATCAGAAGTTTCCACTTTGTATCATTGTCATGACCCTGCCCAATGGTGATTCATCTCAAACTACCCCAACCCCACCCTAATTGTACAAGGGCTAGAGACAAGGGCCATGTAGGCATATCACACACATGGGTGGAATTATCCTAATATACCAGTACACAAGCACATATATCCAAACTCATTCAATAATGAAATGTAAAAAAACAGAAACCAATGAATTTCATTATATATGATCATGCAATCAGATTAAAACATAAAATTAATGAATGAGTTAAAATGTAAAAAATAAAAGACAAACCAAAATATAGAGAGAGACCAATCTACTCCAATGGTGAAGATTACCTTCAAATACAACCATGAAGAAAAATCTATGGTCATTGTAGCTTAATCACTTCTACAAAAGTTCCTTATTGTCCCTCAAAAATGCCAAATGGGACACCATCTGTATATGAGAAAAAAATCAGTTAGAAACCATTCATGGGTGAGTATATAAAAACCTTGAATGAAACCATATGAAACACCAATCACTGAGCATCATAAATAGTCATCTTATAAAACATAAAAACAAATCAATGCATAAAAACAATGATATACTCATGATGGACACCATGCCTCAGGTGGTGACAACCATAGTTCCGACCATAAGTTTCAACATAATGAAATTTTAATTCTAGGTTAATCATCTCAATGATCAATGATATAATCATAGAAACTCATATAGGATGCCATGATCATTTTGACCCACCCATGTAATTTCATTGATCTCAAAATACCTTGATAATTAGACGGTGGATCACACATCGAACCACAATGGTACACCCCAACCACATTCATGATCAAACCTATACATAGAGGTTCATATGAAAATGATACTATGAACCCTAATAACAAAAAATACTTGGTGGAACATCAATTCCCTACTTATGGTGGTCATCGAGATTCCGAACACCCCACATAGTATAAAAATGATATAGGATCAAACTATTGTCTCACGAAGGGACACCAAAAACTCTAGCTAAGAATTATCTTCTATAGGGGATCAAAATATAGATATATGGATATAATGTTGCACTGTATCCTTGAGTGGATTGAGAAAGGAACACTCTAAATAGATACTATCCCAAAAATTTCAAATTAATGTCTCAAAACACTCTCATTGGTGGGTACAAGGTTGGTAAATGGTGTGTACATGAGGTACATGACATGTTCATCCAACCCTCAGTCTTCCCATGTATGGATTCCTCACACGACATTTAAAACACAACATACAAAATGTTTACATAATAATATATGGCATGAAAAGTTTTCTTGGAACCTATACTATGACATTTTTCCATGTCCATGTACCACTAGTCATTCCCATGTACCAACCTCTGTACACATGGTCATGTCCGTGAACACCTGGACATGACCATTCTAATGTAATTATGCCTATCTATGGCCATGTATCCACTAATATTAATTTTTATCTACATATAATGTGTAACATAGAATGGGATCGGGTTATAAAATGTGTTATATTTAACTTAATCAGAAACACTAGTGCAACAATATGGGGTCCCACATAATGTGTGATACTTAATGACACGCTATGTAACTCATAAATTTTCAGAACCCTTATCTTCATACATAGTCATCCATTAATTCCACTACTACAATGATTCTTGGTTGGGATTATGCGATGAGAAGACTTAGAATCTCTATCTTTCACTCACTAGATTTTACCCTTTGATCCCCATAGAAATCAACCAAATAATTAGATTTTGTGGGCACATCGAGCCTTCATCACCAATCCATTGTGGGAAAATATCCCTCAGTCTGATATAGTACCATTCCTCTTAGAATCATCCACCATTGTTTTAAAATATCAAATATAAAACCGAATGATAATTTATACCTATGGCAATGATCCATAGTTCAAAAGAATAGTCATTAAATCATAGAATAATGGGAAATCATCATTCTACATACCAAATAACGTGCCTATGATGAATTTGTTATGAATAGGAGAGAAATATAGGAACTATAAAATGCATGTAATTGACCTATACATTTTTATGACCCAATCAATTGTTGTATATTTTGATGAATTGAGCTGGATTTAAATAATGAGAAAAAATATCCACTATAAAATAATCATCCATCATTGTGTGTAACATTTATTGTTTTTTGAATTAATGTGCCTTTGAAATGGAATAAATTATCAAAAGGAAATCATAAATAAAATTTCTTACCTTGAGTTTGGATCAACTTATAATGAATAACTATTTGGTTTTTATATTATTATTAAGATCCATGAAATATTTTGGTACAAGATCATTGATCTGATATAATCCGACCTCTTCTACCAATGATCCTCCAACAACTTCCCTTACATAGTTCCTCATAATCCCACGGTTATTTTTATAACTCAAATTATGAGGCATAACTATGTTTAAATAGAGGAAATAGGTTTCTACGACAAAAATAAAATAAAATAAATATATCAATTTTTTTTTTATTAATTTCACACTAAGAAAAACATTTTAAAAAATTATTGATACTGATAATGGTTCGATAATTCATTAGTTAAAACCCGCACTCTAAACTTAATGCTAAACCCATATTTTTGATATGGACCCCTATTTTACAGTTATTCTAATTTTTCAGGAATGATAATTGGGTGTGATATTAATATATTTAATTTATTTCATAAATTAATTTTGGTGAAAATGTGTCTTAATATCTCACACCATCTCAGTGCTTGGCTTCAAAAAAAACAGCAAAAAATATTCTAAACAAATATAAAAAAATAAGATTCATTAAATTATCCCCATGTTTGGTATTTTTTTCCAAAAAATTGAAAAACCTACTAAAAATATGAGGGTATTGGGCTCGCATATTAATCACTCACTACTAGGTTATCCCATTATGATTCTCATGATACCACTGGACACACACTAGGGGAATAAATTTCCCACAATGGATCATATCCTACCTATCCTCAGTATCCATCGAGTACTCAGAAAAGGTATCTCCATCTTAAATTTATATCTTTCCATATTTGATAAATTATATAAATCATTTATGTACCTTATTATATTAAACACATAGGAGAAGTCATGTTCCCAATACAACTATGTTAGTGGTGATAATAAGTATGCTAGCTCCCCAAATCTACTCAATATCTATAATGGTCAATGAATCTATGAGATATCTTGTCCAATCATCCAAATATCCACAATCCATCGTGATGTGAGACCCTTAGGAACAAACAATCTCCATCCTCAAACTCCATAGACCTTTTTCATCAATCCCCATTAAATGTGATATGGAACTATGTATCCCTCATCCACTCCTAGACGATCTAATCCATATCTATAAATGGTCACATTTTCATCCGGCCCATAACTTCTAACACTAAAATATTCATCTAAAAAATAACATCATGCAGGGTCACATGTACAAGGCCTTGAATGGTTCCATACTGGTAGTGGAATGTAAGCCATTTTTTGTATGAAAACTCCACCAAGGGTAAGTGATCACCCCAAATACAGAAAAAATTAAACATTTAAGGTCATAAAATGTCCTCCATGAGTGTAAAATGTCCTTCCCAATTGTAACTGCATCACAAATTCCTCCGGCAATCCTCTCTATAATCATAACATGAAGCAAGAATCAATGTATTAAATGATCATTGAGGGAAATACATGGATTCATAATATTTTTATATATACAAGAGTCACAAGATCTACATAAAAATATAGTGTCGAATTTCTAGGAAGTGTTATGACTTGGTATTTCAGTATATGATCACCCATATGACATTTTACCCAATAATTAAACTATAACAACATTATAAAGTCCATGGATATCCTATCCTACTTCCACTTTGGCACCTTAATGGTTTGAGAAAAACCCGTTGGAACCTGGTTCCAAGCCTTCACTTGCTGAAGAATGAGGAATCAAGAGGCAAACTCTGTAAAAAAACACTTCATGATTGGATAAAAAAATTTAATCGGAGGTCCTCATATATCTTTTCCACACATGGATGTACCTTAGAAGAGTATGTATGAAAACCCATCACCACCTTCTCCGGAAACCGCAATGGAGCCATTATCCATCTGATGAAAATGATTTTATGCTCCCCATCTTCATAATATCCATCATGAGTACATCTAGTGGATATCTAAGTATGTAAGGTATTGTAGTTAGAATATATGTGTTGGTCTTCCAAAATTTACAATAAATGTGATGGGGGTAACAACCATTAAATAAAGATAAAAATAGTAATACTTCTCTACTAAGTAAAATTAACATGGGGGTAACTTCTCTAATGCCTCATGAAAAAAATTAGAACAAGATATACTGTTAAGAGTAACTAGCACAACACTCCCCTTCTTAGAATTATAGAAAATATCAATGTCATAAAAATGGAGGAAAACTAGGAAAATCCTTGATCTCATTTTAATATCATTAGAATAGAAAATGTAATTGTGGACTTTTTTTGTTTGGGTAGAAGATAAAATACCCTACCATCATGTAGGGTCACCACATCTTTACATAAAAAGATTATAACTACTGGATTAAGATCTTGGTTTACATAGTAGTTCTCATTTAGTTTCAAATTCTGATATCATTAGTCAGTCACTGCCTACCTCTACATTAGGGAAAACTAGTGTCTGATCCTTGAGGCATCACAGATTATCATGTACTCAACACCCTCCTATAGAAATCTCGAGATGTGAACTCTCTTTAATATCTCCCTCATATCCTAGAAGCACTTTTAGAACATTTCCTACCTCTAAAACGAATTTCCCTTTCAGGTTAAATATATGAAGGGTTATACCACTCTAGATAAGTCATTTACAATCATATGTTAGTACCCTAACAAACTAAGGAAACACAACACCTCATTAATACTCTTGGGTGGCCCCCAAGCTAGAACCACAAAAACCTTTATCAGTTTCATTATCACTCCTGCATCTAGGATGATGTGTTTTAATATGTTGATCTCTTAAAATAAAGACTAACACTTTAGTCTATTCTTGTAAATATTGTTATCTTTGAGTGTTTATAAGACTATAATCACGTGTCTCTCATGCTCCTCATCAGATGATGAGTACAATAGGACATTTTCAATGAAAACTAGTGAGAACTTGTCTACGAAGGGTTAAAGTATCCAGTTTATTACTCCCATGAACACTTAAGGGGAGCTCTCCATACCATAAGGCATCAATAGTACACATAGTCACTATATAGACATTTGAATGTTGTATTTAGTATATTATCATCATGTTCTCTTAGCTACTGATAGCCTGATCTGAGTTAAATCATCGATATCCATCACATACTCTCAACTGATCAAAGAGGTCATTGAATCTACTAGGGTTTTATTATTATTTATGATCACATGGTTTAGGTGAGGAGAATACAAACATAAACTCAAAAACTGCTTCAACTTTTTGGAAAAAACTCAGGGGATACCCAAAGGGAAATACTACGTCTCAAAAATCCATTCTCATACAAGTACTCTAAAATCACCCACATCTCTCAAAGCTCTGTGGGATCTATCCAATATACTAGTGCAAATATAATGGCCATCTCAGAGTGTATTTAAATTCATATGTTCATCTCTTGGTAGGGATTTAAACATGTAACATCTTCATGAAATATGTCCACATACCCCACCACTGACACAAGGAACTAAAAGATCATAGTATTTATAGCTCCAAGAGCCATGAAATCCAACTAGTTATTAATTGGATACAAACTTCTATTTATTTTCACATCCTTATCAACCATGGTTTCTATTTCACCAAAAATGTCAAACCCATCCCATAATTGTGGACACATGACATCCTCCACATAAAATAACCAATATGGGCATGAACTATAGATATTTAGTCCATACCTAAGATGAATACATAAGGCATCATTGCTAATATAAGGATATCCCATTATAATCTCTCTTCTCATATTGGGAGATCACATTATTACAAGGTTTGTGAAATCATTGGGTGACCTCATTTCAATGTCTCTATGTGAAAATATCAGTCTAAGATATCAATTTCAATCTCCAGGTATTGAGCCAATGAAATTGAAAGAAAGAAAAGTCTCTCAATTATGTCTATCAATGCTGCAACTAATATAAAAAACTCATATATCATACCTTGTGTCATCCCACGAGACTCGATGTCATAGGCCTCCATAGCCTACTTCTATTGTCATCTCGAAACACTATCTCTCTCAACATATTGTGGTCCACCTAGGGTGTTGGTTGTAATATGTAAAACCTCCAACCAACTCATATTTCTATATTTCTCCCTCTGCCACATCCTCCAAACTATAGAACACCATAATCCTAGAATTGTTTTGTACTTAGTGGAGCCCTAAAACATATCCTAAATAAGCCTTAAAATATATTATAAAATCTCATGCAATATTTCCCAACCCATCACAAGAGAAACAACACCTCTCCATCACCCGAATCAATCCATCATGAGAACCCTTCACAAATGTCCCCATGTCATAGGATCACCTCCTAATGCATCTAGAATTATAGGACTAGTATGAATATCATTGGTTACCTACTTCTAATGTCTCACCTACAGGGTGATCACTACTAGAACAAATGGTTACCTCATACTCTTCCAGGATACTCTCCATAACCAAGGCCCACCGACGAACCCCAAAATAAATGGCAATGTATAGAGATATTAATAAATCCTTGATATCTTAGTGTACCCCCAAGAAAAATATCGATTCTCTATAGAATGGATCTCACACCATATATTTTGATCACTATGAGATATCAGGAAACCTCACTAAATACTTCACCATAATTAAATTTCAATACTACATATATAGAATGTGTTAGATGAAAACTGATCAAAATATGGATGGTTAAAATCCCTCACTAAACAGATTTTCAATGTCTTAACAAGAGATAATTACCTCATTGGGAAAATGAGTCACTAAACTCCACTATCTCACAACAGATCCCTAATTAAGACTCACACTGTGGACCTCCATTTGATATGAAGGAATCCTTACAAGGTGAAAAATTTGATTGACTACCTATAGATATCACTTATCCACCTAGATTTCTATCTATCCACAAAACCATAGAGGGTTATTAATACAAAACTCTTAGATTCCTCTCAACCAATATTCATTCTTAGATGAAACTATTAGTGATTAATATTGATCAAAAGATTGTGGTATTGATGATAAACCACATGGGGTTACTATCTCATGTACATTCCACTTATAGAAGCCATAAAACATGATGGGTCATCCTCGTGATAATGTAGTAAAATGATAGATGGCTGTCTTTGTAGAAGAATCTTGAAATAAAAAATATTTTTCATGGTTAAAGAGTATAACTGGGGAGATGACTGAAAAATGACATTGAAACAATAACCCAATTATACATGTATATATATATTTACTAATTATTTTTCTTAAACCAAAATCTATTTTCACCAAGTCATGTTGAAAGTGATCAGAGTCTAGGTGTATGGAAACAATGGCCTCCACACAGCACTAGTCTCCCTAACCTGAAATCAGATATCTAAATACATAACATTGTTTCTATAGAACCCAAACCAATCTCATTTAATTTTTTCCTATGGTAGAATTGAGTCCAATGATACCACTATATCACAACACAGCCCAACAGGGCCCAAACAGTGATTACCTCAATCCTACATCCAATTGTCTAGTTTATGGAAACCAGTGATGAGTAGGCATATCACACACATGATAGGACTTATCATATTTCACCTGTAAAAAATAATCATATATCCACCCCCATACATTGAAGAAATATAAAACACATAAAACCAATTCATTTTTACATCTATGATACCAAAATCATTGTAAAATAGTAAAATAATATAAGTAATAAAGTATTTCAAATTAAATCCCAACAAAAAATTTAATGATTCATATCAGATCTTAGTTAGAGGACTACTTTAAAAATGAACTATTTTGAAAACACCTTTGCATTTATTGATCAAGTAATGCTCCAGCAGCTTCTTGTCCTACTAGGAAACTGTCAAATATGTCATTGTCTGCATAGTACATGACACGTGCTTTAATGAACCAGACCATAGTAGCCTATAGATGGTTCCTTACTTTATTACATTGGAATAGATAAAAGTGTCGAATCACCAAGGACCAATAATTTTAGCAATGTTTAAAAATATATTATATACATGAACCTTACATTATAAATCAAAAGATAACAAATACCTAATAATCATATGAGGAAAGAATTATTCTTTTATCATATCCTTGAATATCAATCATGATAAACAACATGGAGTCCTGGGAAAATAAAACATAACAAAGGGGTGATCTTAGACGCAAAAAGATGGTAAATAAAACAATATATGTTATAAAAAATTAGCATAAATATTTATGGAAATGTGTATAACTAAAACACATGACTTTTAAACATAATCTTGATAATAATAGAGAAATATAATATATCAATTAACTTCATTTAAATGTTCACATGGACATTTTAATTTTCTAATAATGACTTCTAAGTTAAATAACTATTATCATAATGAGTGAAAAAATATTTTCAGATATCATAGACATGCAATCAAGGATTCTACCGAGACACCAAACACAAATGTGTAAAAACCCAAACTAGTTTGTCTTATGAGACCTACGGATGTATAGAAAGGCCAGAGAGGGCCACACCGATCACTTACTTTGTCATATCCATTCCTCTAAAGAAAATGGTGATACATAAATAATATAAACATTAATATTTAAAATTGAATACGAAATGTTAATACATTAACCGCAAACCATGAATTGTATAAAAACAGTGCATCTATAGTCAAACATATCATAAAACCACCAATATAGTATGGTAAATTATATCATAAGAAATCAACATAAAATTGGAATAAAAATCAATAAAGGATATTGATATAGATGAAAATATTCTAAAAAATTTACAATAGATTTATTTAGAGAAATACCACTTTTTATATATAAATTATTTTAAAACGGGTAATTTTTTTTAAAGAAAACATTTTTTGTGAAAAGATTATTATAATTATATAATGGAAGGTTCTATCATTACATATAAGTTAAAAAACATTATATTTTTATTTTTTCAAAATGGTCATAAAGTATATCATTGGGAAAATGAATAAATGATTCATTTTAAAAATGTTTTATAAAAATTCAAACTTGGGTAAAATTGGAATTAAACAAATGTAGAAGTATATTATAAATATATTCAAATACATTTAAAATAAATAATGAAATGACTGATAAATATTTCCTAGTAAATAATTATGTAAAAATAATCCTAGTTAATAATGAGATTCGAAAACTAACCCTTACCTTATACTTTCTTTTAGTTTATGGTGAAATAACCTCCTGTATAATGGGTAAAGGATGTCATTAAATTATAACAGAATAATATCCATGATTATTAAATAATATATGATGATATTATATAATTTTTTTAAAAAAATCATTATAACCATTTTTCAGGTGTTAAATACAGTATTTTGTAATGTTTTTTTAATGTATGACTTATTTCTAAAGCAAAGTATATACGTTTCTTCATATCTATAATGATATTTTGTTCAAAAATATTACATTAACTCAACATATAAATTTTTGATAGTAATTATTGAATGATTAATGTGGAGAACTATTCTCATCATTTCATGGAGATGATAGACCATTTATACGCATAAGCAATGATGTCATTCTGTCAATGGAAAAGTTGTAAGGAATTGTATAATATATTAATTATACAGACTGAATATCTTTTAATTTTTATTATTTATATCCAAAGTGTGGTATTTATATTATGAGATTATTATGGGTATAAATACTCTCAAAAAATAATTTTTAGATATTTTTAGGTCACCTTATTAACCTTATCATTTGGATTTATCTTTAGTTAAACCCTTTAACTCATATTGTGATAATGTAGTTATATAATATTGTGGGTTAATATGGTTACTATAAAATTATAAATGTACCCCAATTGGATCCTTGAATACATATTTAAACTAATTAACGTTATTTGGATGAATTTTTTATTTTTTATTAATTTTACATCATTTAATAAATTATTATTTATTTTAAAGTATCATTTATGAAAATATTGATACTATTCACTGTTTTTCATTTAAAAATTATCATAACAACATGATAATAGAAAACCAACACTTATAATACATAATTAACACTTCATTGTTATCTATAAATTTTTTAATGTCATTAATTATGTAAAATTATATTTATTTTAATATTTTTAATATCATTTATTTGATATTTCCATTGATTAAACAATTACTGCATCATTATTATGAAACCCTTTAATTAAATTATTTCTTCTCTAAAAATTTAAAATAAACTATTATAATTTAGATAAATTTATCAAAATTCAAATTACAATTTATTGTCGAATTTATTTCTATATAACTCTTTCTTATAAACGACTTAATTATTAAAAATATTAGTATGAAATTATTTACTTATCTTTAAGTGAAATATAATAAATTCATTATTCTAAAAAAAATTCATAAAAAAGATTTAATTTAGCCCTAAGGATTGATTTTTATCAAAACCCACTTAGCCAAGAAAATAAAAACAAGTGTTACAGTAACTTTATAATATTAGAATTTTATTTTTACCTTTAATATCCTCATTTACCCTTAAGTGAGTTAAATAAATGATTACTAATGATAATATTCATAACATAAAAAAACAAATTGATCATATTAAACTTTAAATATCATACTAATTAGGACCTTGTATTTATGTTTCACAAAATTCATTTCACTGAAGTGGTTAAATTGATTTTTACACCAATCCCACATATGTGGCAGGAAACTAAGAAAAAGAGTCATTCAAAAGTCAAATATTCTTTTATATTTAATTTAAATATAAAATATTATTAAAATGGTATAAATTGGATTAATATATGTATTATTTATTTATTTTGGGTTTAAAAATCAATTTAATGTATAATTATTATTTAAATAAAAAAGTTATTTTAACAAAAATGTTGTATTTTTTATTATTCATCAAAAAATGACACTTCTCATAATAGTAAAAAAATAGTCCCTAATCTAAATTATACATTACAAATTAAAAAAAAAGAAGAATATTTTTTTACAAAAAAATTAAAAAAAATTAAAAAATTATATTTAAAAAGGGATTGTAATTATAAGGTGAAAAAATTAACAATTTGAAAAATATAGAGTTTTATTCATAAAACTAAGTATGTTTTTAACTTATTACCATGAAATGTATTAGATGAATATAAAAATATTTTATTGAATGTGTAACATGTATATTTTGTTAATATCATTTAATAATTCTAAATAATTTAATTTAATAATACAATGCTCATTTTATAGCATAAAAAATAAAATATTCCCTGTACATTCAATTGTTTTATATTATCATTTCTAATTAATTAGTGAGAAATTAATTAACATTATATTTCTATAAATAAAACTATTCAATACTACTAATTTAATATCTTGGTTATATTTTACTATATTATATAATAATATTTTATTTCAATTGTGTCGTTTGGTTAAACTAGTTCTTGTGTATAACACAAGTGATCAAAGATAGTTTCTCCTACGTCTGACATAAGAAAACTCTATATGGTGTGAATTAAAAGATATTATTTATATTAAATATATTTAAAAATAAAAATATTTTAAATTCATTGGATGTTACATTCTATACTACATTAATTAAATTGAATCCTCAGAATTTAAACTTGAACTCGGTATTCAAGAGTTGATATTGGGAAATAATATTATGGGGGAACCTACATAGTAATCAAGGTTAATAAAATATCCTACCAATAAGAGAGAACTGAAATTAAAAAGGTCACAAGGGATAACATATAACTAGGTATTTATGTATAAGAACATTAGTGTAATGTGAAAATATATACATAGAGGAAAATCATAAATATTTATATGGAGTGATTGAGGTCATCGATCCCAAACAAGTGAATGAAAAAAACATGATGAACTTAAAGCTATAAATATATGATTATTTAATATACCATGTTTTCAACAAAAAATTAACATTTTTTTATTTTAGATCATTTATTAAAGTTTTGTAATTATTTTACTTTATAAAACAGTAAGGAAATATAATTACTGGATGTGTTCCTATTTTGTAATCACAATATTATCCTTTAGTTGTTCCATGAACTATTTCTACATCATTATATAGTAAAAGTTGCATCATAAGGTGAATTAATGCATTAAACTCTGAAAAATATAATTTTATTAACATAAATCATTTCATAAATGGTTTACTTTTTTAAAATGAACATATCATTAATCACTTCACAACATGAAGCTTCCCTTATTTGTTACATTCCTAACATGTGAATACTATAAGTATGTATTCTTATGAAGAAAGGTAACAAAATTAATTATAATAATAATTCATTGAAAATATGTATTATTCCATATTAATTAAATTGATCATATATTATTTGATATACTTCTAGAATAAGAAAAATGATTCAAACTCCACTAATGATAGAATAAACCACTTTTTCAACAAATCATAAATCAGTTCCAAGGTAGTTAGAACTTATCTAATGAATGTGATCCAAATAAATAAATTATTTATCCATACGTCATTATCTCTATATTAGGAACATATTAAGGGTATTATCTCCCTCAACCATATGTTGTCAATAACTAATAATTTTCTAATAAATAAATTTACTTGGAATGATTCATTATATTATCTAAAATACTAAACGAAAAAGTATTTTAGAATAATCCTCAATTATTATATAACTACTATTAGAAGCACATAATTCATAAAATACTCAAATGGCCTAATTATGTAATCCAAACATAATATAATTAGTCATTATTCTCCATTTGTGGAATTATCGTAATATTGAACAGGATCGATTATCCCCTTTTAGGGAATATTCCTTCGACGCATGAGACATTGATTTTCATAGGGTCCCAAATCATTGCAGTTGAATCAGTGTATATTAGAATTTTTTTTATATGCCTTACAATCCCAATCAAAGTGGTCTTTATCTCAACACTTTTAGAAAACAACCATTCCTCATAAGGATGTACCAAAGTGATTATTTCCATAATTATTATAAGTAGGAAAATGCTTCTTTTAAATCTTCTCTTAATCAATATTTATCTCATTTTCACTCTTATTATCATGGTTCCCTCTAAAGAAATAATACTTAGAGTAATCTCTATCTATCCTATTATAACATTAAACTACATTCTCAAATGATGATAATTTCGTTGGAGACTACTTTATTATAAAATATTGGCATCAGACCATGAATGATATGATCCTTACTACTCTTTAGATTATGTGCATATTTGAGGTTCCTATTCCATCTTATATATGCCATTTTTAATTCAGGAAATACACTCTATTATATAATATTATAATGTTAAACCCTAAAACTAGTTAAATAATTAACATAATTAAAAAATTTTATGCATATCTAATCTCAAAATCATAACCATGGATTATTTTGGGACATGTTTCCTTTTAAATCCTTAAAAATAGTTTGTAATATAATGTGAATTAGAATAAGAATATCACATGGGATTATCAATCCTGGTGTGCAGTAATTCTCATTTTCATGTACTAGGTTACGCTATGTCAGGCCCAACACACCTTGTCAGATTTGTTACTCCTACGTACATATGTTCCAGAACCACATCAATTTATAGTATCTAAAAATGTATGTATTTCTAGGAATACCCTCATAATATCTACATTACCAAAATAATAAGATGTTATACTATACTTATCCTTAACTCTATCTTGGGGTTGTGTTCTATAATCTATGTTTTTTAAATATAGTTTCCATTTTTTCTATTAAGCATTGTCTAATACAAATTGTGTTGACCCTAGAACTTGTAGATCAGATATGGAACCTTACATTATTACATTGGCATAGAAAATGTTTTGAATCCCAAAGGATGACTAGTTTAAGAGTCATGGAAAATAGATTACATACATGAACCATATATTTCAATTATAAACATAAAATATGACATAAATAATCCTTTGAAAATACAATTATTCTTTATGATTTACCTTACATATCAATCATGACACAAATATGGGAATAATGGGAAAATAATACCAAAGAAGGGGTGATCTCAAATGCCTAGTAAGGGTAAATATTATTTAGAAAGCTTCATAAATAAACATAAAATTTTAATGAAATGTGTATAACTAAATCACAGGACTTTCTAACATAATATGAAGGATAATATGGGAATAATAAATTAAATAATTCCATATAAACATTCAAAGGGGAATTATACTAGTTGAATAATCACATCTAATGTCAATAACTAATCTCATAATAATGGAATGCATAATGTCAGACATCCTTAGTATACCATCAAGGATTTGAACACAACACCATACATAAATGGATAAAAATCCAAAAAATATTATATATAATGAGACCTACCAGTGTATTGAGTGGACAGAGTGGGAACCACCCATCACATACCATATCTAATTCATTCCTTATATGAAAAGAGTGAAAAATAACCAATATAAAAAACTATATTAAAACTAGCATAAAAAATGTATATATATTAACCATTAAACATGAAAGGTTTAAAAATAGCACATCCACGATCTAATATATCATAAAATATCCAATAATTCATCGTATATTTTATCATAAGAAATCATCCTCAATTAAGCATAAAATCCAAAAAGGGATGTCGACATAGATGAAAATAATATAATGAATTCGTTAGAAATTTATTGTGATAAATAGATATTTTTATATTGAAATTATTTTTGAATGAGAAAATTATATTAAAAGGAAACATTTTTAGGGAAAATAATTTTTTAATCTTGTAATTGAATTTTTGGTCATGTCATATTAGTTAAAGAAGAACATTTAGTCTGTAATTTGTCCAAAAGTTCAAAAAGTACATCAGTTGGAAAAAGAAAAAAATATTCCTTTAAAAACATTTTATAATAATTCAATAATTAATAAAAATTAATTTAAATAATATAATTTTAATATTAATACTATTTAGAAATACTTTTTAAGAAATATTTACATATATTATAAATATATCCTTGTAAATATTTATGTATAAATAGTCCTAGATAATAATGATATTGAAAAATTAACAGTTCCCTTATACATTACATTAGTTTAGGTTGAGTTATCTACAAATATAATTTTTAAAAAATGTTATTAAATTATACTATAACCATATCCATATATACGATACAATATACCACCCCCATATATAATTTTGTTCATAATATTTTATTATTACCATTGTTTTGGGTGTTAAGTGCTTCATTTTCTGATGTTTTGTTTTCATTTAAGTCGTCTTTATTTTTAATAGAATATATTTTATTCATATAAATAAAAATAATAAGTTCATTAAAATTTTATTCACTCATAATATAAATTTATATAATCATTCTTTAATAGATAACAAAGTGAATTATCTCATCATGTTTTGGAGATGGTGAGTTGTACATATGCACGAGAGATGGTATCATTCCCTTTTTGGTAATGTTGTAAATAATTGGATGGTATATTAATTATAAAGAATATATATAATTTAAAATTTAAAATTTATATCCATTATATTAATAATTATACACATCCAAATAAATTAGTGATGAATGGAAAACAACACCACAACCTGGAAAACGACAAGTCATATATACGAATGCATGGTGATTTCTTATTTTAGGATAGATAAAAAGAAGAATATGTTTGTACCATAATAATAATAGAATATTGTAATATATTCTATACATTATTTACTACAATACTGTTGAAACAACTTAGGGAAATTAAGTATAAGATGAAAAGAACATGAATGAGTTGGTAGAACAATCACCTCTTTATCAATGGACTTATTTGGATATCCTCATAGGGACACAAGTGGTGGTATTTTTAGAGAACCAAGACCTAGATAAAATAGATAAGAATGTTTTGAGGATAAATTGTCATTGTTTTTTCAATCTAGAAGGCTCATAGTGGTGTAAATAAGTGAGGGAGGAAGTTCCTTTTTATAAGAGGGGATGGGCACTCATGGAAAATTTTATAATATTAAATTAATGAAATTTTTTTTCAATTTTAAATATATCTAGAGGGAATTACATAGAATATGAGACTAGGATGCTTCTATATCCTATAATATAGTTTTTTATACAAATTTAGGTCACATTATTTACCCTACCTTTTTCCTATAACCCTTAGTTAAACCCTTTAACTCTTACCGTGGCAACATGTCTTTTTACTCTTTAGCGTTAATATATTTACTATAAAATACCAAAAGAACCCAAAATGGATAATTGATGTCATATTTAACCATAATATATTAATTTGGACAAATTTATTTTTTTTATGAATATCATATTATTTAATAAACTATTATTTATTTTAAGTGTCATTCATGCAAATTTTGATACAATTCATTATTTTTCATCCTAGAAATATCATTAAATATGATATCTTTTAAAAAACATCTAATATATTGAAAACATTTCTATGTAATCTATGAAATAAATTTATTTATTTAATTATGTAAAATTATATTTATTTTAATATTTTTAATATGATTTATTTAATATTTCTATTGATTGAAAAAATTATGTATCATTTATATGCAAGAATTTTGTTAACTTATTTCCAATATTAAAATTAAAATTAAATTACCATGTTGTAGATAAATTTTCTTATATTTAAAATTAGTATTTATGGTCGAATTTAACATTAGTATATCCCTTTAAGGCCCCAGCCTTAAAAAATACTTAATCATATGATAAGCGAATAATTTGACATTTATTCACATCGTGGATTTTTTCAAGTTTAGTGCTTTAGATAATTAGGTCATAACATATACATTACCCAATGAATATTAAAATTATACACTTCTACTAAATATTAATTTTTTCATAAAACAAAAACTCTTTAAAAAGAAACATGATATCATTTCACGTTTAAAAAAAATAACTTTTCCT
Source organism: Viscum album (assembly GCA_963277665.1). NCBI lineage: Eukaryota > Viridiplantae > Streptophyta > Magnoliopsida > Santalales > Viscaceae > Viscum > Viscum album. The sequence continues at coordinate 984,711,735 of OY728126.1, forward strand.
TGATCCCACCCTTGACTATATTCTTCTTTATGTATGGTGAAAAACATTTCAAAACATGGGATGTGCATAAAAAGACCAGTAAGGTATACATAATGAATGAAAACTGTTAGTCTTGGGATAACATTAAAACCACGAATACTTTATCATAAAGAACTACTTTTCACCTTTAAGAACTATTAAATATACTTCACTGAATCTAAGATCATTTATTACATTTTTTGTAACCAAAATATTTCCATAAATCCCATATAAAGAAGCATATAACATATAAAGTTAAGTTGGGACATAAATATACTTAAATGAAATAACCAAACGGTCAACTTCCACACATATCACTAAATGAAATAACCATAAGACTGAATTCCATAACCAATTTAATGGAGGTTATAACGTAACCACCCATCCATGGTTTATCATAGAACCAACCATCATTTGGTTTATCACATAACCACCCATCATTGGTTTATCATGTAACCACCCATCAAATTTCCATGCACCATTATATAATAATTACACATAAAGTATTCCAAATATCAACATTTCACTAGTAAAATTTCATTTTCAATCACAACAAATCATTTCAAGATATAAAAATAATCAATCCATTTCAAAAACCGTTTTCAATACCAAAAAAACCAAAAATAGTAGAAGGGGTTTCATTTAATTTTAAAAAAATTATGGCTTATAGAGTAAGCCAAATATAAAATAATGATTACGGTGGCAGAGTGGTGGTTGTTACCGTATATGTTAAAAACATTCCATTTTTCTTTTAGTAAAATTATTAATAGAAAAATATTACATTTTAATGAAATTAAATGTCAAAGGGTTTTATTATACACTGTATAAAATAAGGTGGTGTATATTATCAAAATATTCTTCAATTAAAGGAGATTAAGATGAAGTCCCTTATAATGATCGTATGATTATATTAAGGATTAATAAATGATATAATTATATATGATAAATATAAATAAACACAATATAAGTGGATATTTCATGTATAAAAATCAGAGTTCATTAACATATATTCCTAGAAAAATAAAACAAAGGACATGAATATTTTACTCAGTGAATGGTGATTGAGCTGAGATTTACCCTCCAATGTTTGTATAAATGACATAAGAATTCATCAATGGAGTGATTATGTGTTTTAAAAGTATATTGACACAAAGGAATAGGAAATTAAAAAACAAACAAATAAATTATGATTCTCACATAATCATTTCATAATATAATCAATGAAGTATTCTTAAAACCCCATGAGTGTAAATTGAGTTTAAAAAATATTTTACGAAAATTCGGCAGCCTAATGACAAAACATAAAATTTCAAAAAATGAGTTGATGAGAGATAAAAGGGTCTCTAATAATTTGGACATAAAATGGATAGAAATAGGTATATATAAGAACATATCCTAGTATTTTTAAATCCAAATTAAAATACATAGTATAGAAGAATTAGTTGACTACAAGATGAGGGGGAAAAGTTCCCTTACAAAGAACATTTTATTAATAAAATAGATAGATTAGGGTTATTCACTGTAAATACAAATAAATCAAGTATAAATTAATGATATGGTATAAAAATTAATTTCTCAGATAATTATATCATGAAAAAATCAAGAAGTATAATATTATCGAAAATAATGGAAATTGGGTTAGGATGTTCTCTTACCTTGAGTCTGTCTTGTCTTCTTCATTCTTCATATTGAAGAAAAATAAACATAGTTTAATTTCTATTTGACTCAAAACATTTTTAAATATTATTATTAATTTTATATAACTTATTATCATGTTATAAAAATTAAACAACTATTTATGTTCATATCAGTTGTTTTCTTTATATTAGGTACTTGAGTCAAAAATGAACTTGATATAATTACAAATTATCCATGTGGTCAAAAGCCCATTATCTCTAAAATAGTATTCATGATTTAAATGTCATATATATATATATATTGTATATATTTATTTTTTTCTATTATTTATGTATTTATAATATTATATAACATTTGGATACATGAAATGAAATGCACCGTTTATGGAGACGGTAAGCCTTATGTACGCATGAACGCTACTTTCAATTCTTTTTCATATTTAAAGGATTGAAAAATAAATGATAAATAAGTATATTATAATTATATTATAATATAATATTTTACATACTGTTCATATTTTCATTATAACCATCCTTTCTACATTACATGTATGACATGAACAAGCCCTTCACTTTGAGTGGGAGGTAGTCCGCACTTCCTCAAATGAAATTACTGTATTTACAAATCATCAAATGAATAACATTATCATTGTAAATAAAAATTATATAATAAAAGAAAAAATATTAATAAAATATATATCATATATAAATACATATCCATAATAATGTCAACTATGAGAGGTAGTAGGAGAAAATCGAATAATCATCATTCCGTGAGGCATTAGTTCGTTGTACAAAAAAACTGTATGTTCTTATCCATTAGATGGAGGTGTTTGTAAGTGTCCTTAGAATACTTCTCGTAAAATCATACTAGTATGTTGAGGATAAATTTTTTATTTAATAAATTAAAAGAAATATAATAGGAATTGGAGAAGGAAAATAAAGGAAAGGAACTTGAGATAAGACGTTATCGATAAATCGAGTACCTCTTATTGATTTGAGCCAAAATAATATCAGTAATTTCCTAATTCACAAGTTAATGCATATAAGATGAAATGAGTGATATTGGAAGATTTTTTGAGCTGCATTTTGACATTCCAAGGTGTTTGAAAGGTGTGATTAAATTTGTATAGGTGGTGCCCTTTTATAAGAGGGAGGAGAGGCACTTTAGGAAGGTCTTGAAATACTATTTTATAATAAATTTATTTTCTGTTTACAATGGTCCCAAAGTCATTTATTTATAATATAAGATGTTTTTGGGTCAACAAAATTTCACCCAATAGGTTTTAGAAAAGTCTATTCGATAAATTAACCATATATTTTTTTCTTTAACCCTTAGTTAAAAAAATAAATCTTACTATGTCTTCTTGAATTTTCATTATTTATGGTAACTATAGTTACTAAAGAATTCCAATAGAACCACATGTGGTTCATTAATAAAATTTTCAAATTATCTATGTCATTTTTCTCAATATTATATTTTTAGGAAAATTATATCACTTATTAAAATAGTATTTGTTTTAAAAACTCATTTATGTCACTTTGTATACAATTCATATCATGACTTTTTAAAAATCCAGAACAACTTGATTCCTTCAAAAGAAACATCAATATTTAAAATTTAACAAGTCATAAGAATCAATAAAAATAGTGTATTCCATAATATGTTTTAAAATAAATTTATTTTAATATTTATAATCCCATTTATTTAAATCATTCATTAATAAGGTAACCACTATATTATCAATGTGTCATAAATACATTTATTTATTTGATGTATAAAAATTATAAATAACATAAAATAATGTATGAAATCAATTTATCTTTATATTTAATATTTAAGGTAAAAAATATCACATATATAACCCCATATAAAAATTACTTTGTTAAAAGATACATGTTTATGTTATATTTCCCGTTATATTAAATTATTTAATATAGCATTTCATTATCAATCCCATGTGGCTCTAGGGGGTCCCAAAATCGACCTAAGGATTCCCTTGGTTGCAAATATCTATCTAATATGATTAGGACATGTGTTAGAAAAGTTCAATATTATTATAATATTATATTTTAACCTTATTTACCTGATTTAACCCTTATCCATGGTAAATAAAGTAATTACTAAAGTTACTATTCATAATGTCAAAAAATAAAAGGTATCTATTTACACAATATGATCATAATGATTCCAAATATAGAATCTAGTTTTAAAAATTCAAAACACAAATATTTTAGTAATTAATTTATAATTAATTCTCATTGTCAAACCAACAAAGTAGGTTTTTTAAGAAGTAATAACTACCAAAATATTTACATGTGTTTATGTCCAACATTAAAATTGAAATTATATCCAAGGACCAAAATTAGATTAAATGGTAAAAATATAATTCAATTACACGTTAAAATCCATTAAATGATCAATATAACTATATGAATATTTTATATTAAAAATAAATTATGAATTAAAATGTATTATTTTTAACTATTCATTAAAAAATGAACTTCATCTGAAAAATACTAAAATTTTATCCATATTAAAATTTGATTTCATGATTTTAAAGAAGAAGTTTATTTTTTAAACAAATATATAAAGGTGACAAAAACTAATTTTAAAAGTGGTTTCCTTCAAAAGGCCTTAAAAACATTTAAAAATATTATAATATTTAATGCCTAACATCAGATTCATTATTTTTATAATCCTATAAAATTTATTGGATAAATGTATTGACTTTTAAAAAATTTATAATCATATTTTGGTTAGTTCTGTTCATTCTCACTAATAAAACGTCTAGGAATTAACTACCATTTAAAAATATATTATCTTATTATTTTGTATAACTCAACATTGTGTGGAATGTATGATTTCAAAGAAACTAATTGTTCATGTTTAGTATGCTATCAAAAATATAATCCCATTTAATGTTAAAATAAATTCTTATTCATAAATTTAAATAAAAATTAAAAAGTATTATTCTATAAATACCTAGGTTGTTACATACTTCCCCCTTTTTCAAAAATGTGTTCTCATAATTTTAAAATTGGGCTTAGATACTTAATTTAAAATCCCACATCAGAAAAATAGTGAATAAAACTATCACTTTAAAATAAATAAAAATAAGTAAAATGGTCACCCGAGATAACCCATACATGGATTATATATATAAAAAAATTGATATGGAAGAGAAAACATTCCACAATGTTTTGATGTAGAGTGGTAAGAAAACATGATCAACAGAATGTTAACAACCAAAAAACCACAAACATGGGATAAGTTAAACGATCTTGCTTTCACAATAGAAAAATTAAATAGAAAATGGTTTTTGTTTAATATCATTTTCCAAAATATGGGGAATTTATTTATGAGCCTGACTATGTATATAAGGAAACACACTAACTTTTCATGTTGATTTTCGTCCTATTATAAATATCTACCACAAACACATATTTTATACAAAAAATGAGTACTCAAGATGACTTGGTCAGATCAGATGCACTAGAATCAACTTATATAGAATCTCATAATCCATAGAAGATGAAATATATATTTCCCCTATCTTTAGAAATCTATAAAAACCAAAATGGTTAGTACAAGATCAAGTAATCTCATAAAGGATAATCCTTTAAGATTACAAATACAACTCTTAGTCTTTAAATTTCAAAAAACAATACCCAAAGTTAAACAAAGACCATTCAATACCCAATTATCCTTAAAATACTTCAAAATAATCCTAGATAATATTGGAACCCAAAATTCGAAAGGATTTGATCACATAGTCCTCCATGAAAAATCATAATATTTTTCTTTAAATAACACTGACAAATCTTAATGAATCATTCTGAAATGTAATTCACATAATCACATATTCTCTATTATATGTTAATCATTTTCTTAAATATCCTAAATCTCCATATGTCCGCAATACAAAGACAGAGTCTTCCAGTATAAAATTAAACCATTACTCCTCAAATGAAATCCCATATTATTCTATTTTTCATAGGAATATAGTGTTCCCAAAAGAGATAACATCTCCCAAAATAACCTTTAACACTTAATCCCCAAATAATTTTCCATTAATAAGGATATCCATTTGATAAAACATTATTTTACAAAGTAAACTTATTCTTGATCCATAAAATCATTTAACTAAAATTAATAATTTATACTAACTAAGGACTTCACGTAGGCCAGTGGTAGGAGATACACCTGTGTCTCCCTTTGGTTGTGGTTTTGATTCCATCAACCTTGCCATATGCGATGGGTTGTCACCCCTCTTGTGGGATGTCCATTTTTATTAAACTAAAAATTAACCCTAACATGTTTTAACCTCAATGGTTGTGTTATACATCTCATTTTCATCCCAACTCATAATGACATAAACATAATAATTCATTTATTCTTATAGACATTGGAATTTTTCTCATCACCACATGATAAAATAACACTCTTCCCCAAGAAATAACATCATACCTTGATCATGGTGTCTACCTAGTTTTATCGTCATCTTGTTCATGTATACATAAGGTCCATGCATTGCAACAATGATTTATAGATCTTTCAAAATAATTTTCTTCCTTTATCCAAATACACCTTGTACGACTTGGGTCATACAGGTCTTCACAGAAAAATAGTTTCATAAAATAATAATTAATGACATATAATTTCAAAAAAATATGATAAAACATGATTTTAAAAAAAATAGTTAGATCGATTTTTATTTGAAACATTCAATCATTGTTCCTTTTAAAATACCATAAGTATGTGATTTAAGAAAATATTTTAAAAAAATATATAAACAGGTTTTGTAAGGGTATCCTTATTTAGCAGCTTTTTCAAAATCATAATATTCTTCAAAATCTTTCGATATGGTAAATTATTTGAAAATTCCTTGAAAATAATTAACCTTATGGAAAATATGATAATATTGAGAAAATATTATTTGATTATATATAACCCATGATCTGAGATGGTATCAAGGTATAGTGGAGGTGTTTGATATCACAAAAAACTTCTTTCAAGTGAGTTGTATACTTGAAAATGTTTCACAATCACCTGAACACGACATTACAATAATTATAGAAAGAATGTCATCATGAAGAGATATGAGTGTTTCCTGAGATCCGCCAAACATTTTTTACCAAATATCCTTTATCTTAAAAATTTATAAAACAAGGATTAAACTGAAATATTAGATGTAAAGACAAACCATGTGTTTAATGAATACTTCTAATCCCTAAAGTTGTCTAAAAAGACCTCTGATACCAACTATATGGCCCCATACATAAATAGTATTTAATCTTGAGATATGTCAATAATTTTATGTTTATTCACATTAAGGATCTTTTCCATTTTATATCGTTATATAATTAGGTCATAACTTATACATAACATCTTTAATATTACAATAAGACACTTTTACTCACTATCCATTTTTTCATAAAAAACACTTAAAAAAGAAACATGACATCATATCATGTCTTAACAACATAAATTTTCCTTGATCCCATCCCTAAATATTCTCTTCATTATGTCATGTGAAAAACATTTCAGAACATGGGATGAGAATAAAAAGCTCAATAAGGTATACATAATGGTAGAAAATTGTTAGTGTTGTGATAAAATGAAAACCATGAATACATTATCCTAAAGTAACACTTTTCATGTTTATGAAGTAGTAAATATACTTCAATGAATATAAGATTATTTCATATACTTTTTGTAACCAATATATTACAATAAATCCCATTTAATGAAATATATAATATATAAATGTAACATGGGACATTAACATACTTAAATGAAATAACTATACAATCTACTTCCACACATATCACTAAATAGAATAGCCATTCGACCAACTTCCATACCCAATGCATTGTTGGATATAACGTAACCACCCATCCTTGGTTTCTCACAAACCATCCATCATTTGGTTTATCATGTAATCACCCATCAATTATTTATCACATAACAACCCATAAAATTTCCATGTTCCATTATATAACCATAACACATAAATTTTTGTAAATATCAACATTTCACTACAAATATTCTATTTGTAATAACACGAAATTCTTTCAAGATATTGAAATACTCAAACCATTTTAAAACCCATTTTAAATACCAAAACAAACATAAATTGAATAAGGGATTTATTGTCATTTAAAAACATTACGTCCTATAGAGGAATCAAAATATCAAATAACGATTATAGTGGCGAATATTTCATTATCGCTGCATACATTACAAACAATCCTTTTGTTGATTAGTAAAATGATTAATAGAAAAAAATTCACTTTGAATGATATTAAAATTTAATGGGGTTAATTATACACCCTATAAAAGAAGGAGGTGTATACTATCAAAACATGCCTCAATGAAGGGAGATTAAGACAAATTCCCTTACAAAGATTGTATCATTAGATTAAGGATAAATCAATGACATAATTATTTGTTTGAAATATAAATAAAACCAATATATGTGTTTATTATTAGAAAAACAATCATTTTTCATTCACACATATTCTGGGGAAAACAAATCCAATGACATTGATATTTAAATCAATGAATAGAAATTATGCTAAGAATTCCCTTATAGTGTTCGTATAAATGACGTAAGAAATTTTAAATGGAGTGATTATGTGTTGAAAAAGTATATCCACCTAAAGTGAATTGGAAATTAAAACATAAATAAATAAATAGAGATTCCACACATATTCTTTTTATAATATAATCAATGATTTTTTCATAAAACCAATTGATTAGAAATTGAGTTTAGAAATTCCCTTACGAAAATTCAGTATCCTAACAACGTCACATAAAAATTCATAAAATTAGCTGATTAGAGTGATAACAGTCTCTCATAATTTTTTCATAAAATTTATAGTAATGTGTATATATAATAACATATACCAACATTTTAAAATTCAAAATTAAAATACATAACATAAAAGAAGTATTTGACTAAAAGATAAGGGTGAAAGGTTCGTTTACAAAGATCATTTTGTTAATAAAATAGATTGTATTATGTGTATTAACTATAACAATATATAATGATAGTATAAATATATGATAGGATATCAAATTTTATTTCTCACATAATTAAATCATGACATAATCAAGGAGTACAAGATTAACCCAAATAATGGAAATTGGGTTAAAAAGTTCCTTTACCTAGAGTCCAACATGTCTCCTTCGTTCTTTATATTCATGAATAAAAAGGTTAGGATAATTATAAATTTCATCATACCCTTTATCTAGTTTATATTTCACTATAAATTAGTTATCATCATGATTATAAAATTACATAATTATTTATGTTTATATCAGTCATTTTTTCGATATTCGGTCTTTGAGTGGAAAATGAAATTGAGATAATAAAAAATTATACATGTGTTTAAAAAAAATTATCTCTAGAATTGTATTAATAATTTAAATATCATATATATATAGTATATATATATTTATATTAATTATATATGTATTTATAATAGTCTATAACATTTGGAGATATGAAATGAAATGCACTGTTTATGGAGACAATAAGTCGTACGTACACATGAACGCTACTTTAATTTCTTTTTCATAATTTAAGGAAATAAAACTAAATGATAAATAGGTATATTATAATTACATTATAATATAAAATTTTATATACAATACATATTTTAATTATTTACATCCATTATACATTCTATTTATGGCATGAATGAGTAATATCACTTTGAGGGTGCGATAGTAGCATTTCCTCAAATAAAATTATAATATTTACAAGTCATGAAAAGAATAAAGGTATATTTTTAATTGAAATTTACATAATTATAGAGAAAATATAAATAAAGTAAATATAATATATAAATATAGTTCCATAATAATGGCCACCAAGATAGTTGGTAGGAGAAAATCGAACAATTATCATTTTGTGTGGCAATAGTTCGCTGTACACAGAAACTGTATGTTCATATCCATTAGATGGTGGTTTGTGTTAGTGTAGTTAGAATAATTATCATAAAAACATACTATTATAATGAAGATACTATTTTTTATAGAATCAAATAATATAAATATCATAGGAAGTGAAGAAGGAAAATAAAGGAATAGATCTTGAGAGATGACATTACCTCTAAATCAGGTAACTTCTTTTGATTTGAGCCAAAAAAATTCTTAAGTTTCATTCTGACCAAGTTAAGGATCCAAGGAGTAAGGGAGGAATATTGGGAGATTATTTGAGTAGAATTTGGACTATAAAAGGGATATGATATGTATGATTAAATGGGTAGAGTTGGTGCCCTTTTATAAGTAGGAGGAGGGTAACTTTTGAAAGCCTTTGAAATATTATTTTATTATTAATTGATTTTTGTTTTAAAATGGTCCCTACGTTATTTATGTAAAATAAAATATTATTTTGGGTGGAAAAAGTCTCATTTAATAGTTTTTAGAGAAGTTTAGGTCACAAATTTAGCCACATAATTTTTCTTTAACCCTTAGTTTAAAACATTAACTCCTAATATGTCTTCTTTCATTTCTATATTTTATGGTCACTATAGTTACTATAAAATGCCAATAGAGTCACAAGTAGTTAATTAATGACATTTATAACATCATATATGTAATTTTGATGAATATTATATTTTTAAAACTATTATATAATTTATTAAAATAGAATTTATTTAAAAAACACATTTACGTCAATTTTTATACTAGTCATATCATGACTTTTTAAAAATAAAAAACAACTTGATTATTTAAAAAAACTTCATTAATTAAAATATAACAAGTCATAATCATCCATAAAATTATTTTATGGAATAAAAAGTTTCAATATAAATTTTATTTTAATATTTTTAATTTCATTTATTTAAATCATTCATTAATAAAATAATCACTACATCATCATTGTGTCATAAATAAAGTTATTTATTTGATGTCTAAAAATATAAATAAAATTCCATCATATAAGAATAATTTTTATTCTTATAATGAATATTTAGGGCCAAAATTATTGCTTATATAAATCTATATAAAAATTGTTTTATTAAAAGATACATGTTTCCGTTATATTTCCCATTACATTAAACTAATTAATATAACATGTCATTATCACTCCCATGTGGATCCATGAGTTCCCAAAAAAGACCACAGGATTACCTTGGTAATATATATCTCGTCCAATAGGATTGGGACATTTTTAAGGTAATTTTAATTATTATAATAATATTTGTTACCGTTATTTTCTAGATTTATCCTTTAACTATGATAAATAAAATAATTCCTGAAATTGTTATTCATAGTGTCGAAAAATTTAAGGTAACTATTTAACCAATTTTTACTAGATTCTTCCAAATATGGAATCCATTTTTTCAAATTAAAAACACATAATTTGTAGTTAATAATTTAAAATTAATTCTCATCATCAAACCCAAAAGCAGGGTTTTTAAGACGTAATAACTACTGAATGATTGACATGTGTTTATGACCAATTTAAAAAGTTAAATTACCTCTAATGACCATAATCTTATTAATTGATAAAAATATAATCCAATTAAACTTTAAAACAAATTAACAGTATAATCTATCTATAAAAATAAATTAGATTAAATGGAATTTGTAAATTAAATTTTAGTAATTTCCACTATTAATTATAAAATGTACTTTATCAAAAAATACCATAATTTTATCCATAGTAAATTTTTATTTCCTACTACTAAAGAAAAATTTTATTTTTTTCAAATAGAACATATAAGTTGATAAAAAAATATTTGGAAAGGGGTTTCCTTCAAAAGGTGGTAAAACAATATTTTAAAAATAATTGAGTATTTCACGCTTAAAATCATATTCATTATTATATTAAGCCTCTAAATTTTATTCGATAAATGAAATGATTTTTAACAAATATTTAATTTCATATTATAATTAGTACTTTTAACTTATACCAATACCATGACTAGGTGTTAACTACCATTTAAAAATATATTATCTTATTTGTTGGTGTAATTCAACACTGTCTTCAACATAAGATTTCAAAGAAACTCGTTGTTACGTGTTGAGTAATCTATTTGAAAAATAATACCCTTCAATGTAAAAATAATATATTATTCATAAATATTAATTTAAATGAAAAATTATTAATCTTTAAATACCTGGGTCATTACAATCCGTATATTAGAAATGATTTGGTTATTAAACATATGAGTTTTAAATATTTATCTAATCTTTAAATAAAATATTTTAAATGTCATATTCTAACCCAAGTGGTTTAAAAAGGTAATAATTTCATCCCAAGGATGATTTTGGTTAAAACTCTCATATCTAATGAAAATATTAAAAGTGGTTGGGTATCCTTTTAATATTATAATATTATTTTTACATCTAATTATCCAATTTACCCTTAATAGTGGTAAATAAAATTTACTAAAAGTACTATTAGTAATATTCAAAAAATTAATTTGGAAATATTAAACACTAAATATTATACTACTTAAAACAATTTATTTATATCTTTAAAAATTCAATTATGAGAAGTGGCTAAATTAAGTTTAACACTAATCTCGCTAAGGTGGAGAGAATACAGGTAAAAGAGACGTTCAAGAGTTTGATCATTTTTTATATATAGTTTAAATAAAAAACTGATTCCAATGGCCTATATTTATTAATATACATATTATTTATATATTTTGACTTTGAAAATATACTTAATTTATAATAATATTTTAAATGAAAAGGTACTTTTTAACAATATTGCAATATTTTTAATATTTATAAAAAATTAATCATCTATGAAATATACCATATATTCACTCTATGATAATTTTGGTTTTACAAATTAAAAAATTAACTTTTTGTTTCATATAAAAAATATAAAATTTTATAAATTATATTTAAAATGGGATATACATTAATTGATTGTAACAATACACTTTTGAAAGGTATTTGTTATTATATGTAAAACAAGAATTGTTCATATCACACTCTTACAAAATCTATTAGTTGAATATAAAAAATAATAGATTAAATGTATGACATATATATTTCATTAAAATAATTATCTAATTTTTATTATTTTATATAATTAAGATAAGATGCCTTTTGGATCATTAAATAATAAAACAATCCCTTTATATTAAACTGGTTTATATTATCATTTATAATTGATTATTAATAAATGAATTTATCTTATGTAGTATTATCCATATAAACTTTATATGTTAGTTATTACTATTCATAAACTCTAATTTAATGGCTATGTTATATGTTGTAATATTATATAATAATATTTTTATATTAATGTGTTTTTTAGTAAAACATAGTCTTTCATATAACGCAAGATATGGATGAAAGTTATTCTTGTTTGAAATACAAGCTAACTCAAAGATGTGTGCATTACATGCTATAAATGTTTTTTAATTTTCTTTAAGAAGAAAAATATTCTAAATTATTTGGGTGTTACCAGTGTAAAAAATCCCTATGTAGGGGTGGGTATAATAATCCCTTGTAGGAAACACCGAAAACACTAAATATAATATCATGAATAATTATATTGTAAAAATGGTATAAGAATTAATTCATAAGAAAAACATATATATATATATATATACTGAGGAAGTACAAGGTGACTCCAAGAAGACACAACACACCAACTAGCCACATGATTATACATGAATTAATGATCATTAAGGGAGAATCCACTCCAGGAGAAATGATATCTTCAATGAAACTCCCCAAAAATGTCATGAGCATTATGCCTCTTCCATGAAAATTCACTGGTCTCTGAGTAACCTAATACACTCATAGGGGATCACAATTAGACTACGTGGGGAAACTATAAACCCAGTTTGGAACAAAATACTATATAGGAAATCAAATTACAATTATAACACAAACCCTAATGATATGACCTTCTAGTTAGGGGATCAATTCGACATGCATAGAGGACATGCTGATACCAAATACCCACCTAGGATATAAAATGATATATGATCACACTCATGTATTACGGATGGACACCACAAACTCTATCTGAGATTCATCCTATAAGGGGGATCACAATCCAATTATGTTGAAATAATTTCACACTATACCCTCGATAGTACGGACCAAGGGAACACGTTTAACCAATACTGGTTAAAACTGAAGATACTATTTGAAAAAACACCCTCAAGGGAGTGAGGGTGGGGGTATTTGGCATTTACTGACGTTTCATAGAATGTTTAGACAACCTCTAGTCTTTTTATGTGGTGTTTCCACATAGGGAATTTAAAACGAAACATAAATGACATGTTTGTAAAAATAAATGGAATGCATAGGTCTTTGAATACCTTGAATATGAAGTCTTACCATGCTCATATACCTCAGGTTGTGCCCATGAATCAACCCATGTACACCAATCCATGGTTGTGTATACTTAGCTATGATCGTTCTATTGTATATAAACCTTCCCATAATGAAGTATCAAACAAGATACATGAAAATACACCTTTCACGAGTCAAATGGAATGTGATAGTTCACATCATGTGTGATATTTTTATATGTTAAAAACCTATCATTGTAGCTAGGGTGTCCCACATGGTGTGTGATTCGTGATGACACATGTTGTAACCTAGAAATTCACATAAAACTCATGTTATTCCACTATCATCTATGCATGGAACTACTACAAGAATTACAATTTTGAATTTCCAATCTAAGGTATCCCGACCTCATCCCCACCATCTTCCTAGATTTTGGAATTTTATATTAGAAATAATAAATCCTTATATCATAATCCAATGTCGTATCAATCTGTCATTCCATATCCATCATGGGAATAGAACCCTCTAGATGATCCAGTCTCATTCCTCCCTGAATAATCCTCCACCACCATCTATTATCAAATAAAAACAACAATATCAAGTTGTACCTATAGTAAGGATCCATTCCGAAGTAGAAAAGATGTGAAATGATCAAATACTAGATATTAATAAAACCATAAGACAAATTAAATTACCATTGTGAATGTGTGAATAAACAAGGGAAAATTCTATGAACTATAAAATGTGAAGAATTAACTTCTTCTTTTATTCAATTTTCATGAATAAATTTTATTTTTTTGGATGAATGAATATATATTTAAAAAATGAAAAAATACCCACAGTTAAAAAACCAATAAACGGTTCGTGAATCAAATTTTTTCATGGAATTGATGTTTGTTTAACACGGGATAAATATGGGATGGAAATAAAAAATAAAATGTACATCCTAAATTTTTGATTAGTCACTGATGAAAAAGGGTTCTAAATTTATACAATTGGAATGATCAAAAAAATATAATGGCACAAAATCCTCTATTTAATACAATATAGGGACTTTTATCAACAATCCTCCAATAGTTCTTCACAATATCTTTTTTATATAGATAAAAATAATGTTGATTGATGAAAATGTTTAAATAGAATAAATAGGTCACTAGGCATGAAAAAATAATATTAAAGAATTCATTTATTCTTTTCAATAATTTCATGGCCACAAAAATGTTTTCAAAAATTACTCACACTAACGAAGAATATATCGTTCCTAGAATAAAACCCCCATTATGTACTCAAAAGATCCGTCTTATTTTTATTTTGATCCACCATATGGTATTTAATAAAGCTTTCAGTAAAATTTACTTTTTGAGATATTAATATATTTAATATATTTAAAATGTTAATTCTAGGAACACTGGGCCTCATAATATAATGAATTCATGGCATTTGGATAAAAAAATATTCCATATAATATTCCAATGTAATACATAACAATATCATTTTCAATTATGTTTTTTATTTTTTATATGTTTGAGTCCAAACCTAATTATCTTAAAATATAAACATGAAATAATACTTAATCTAATATAAATTAGATTCTTAACTAAAAAAATATAATTAAATGATTAAGTATGGGTCATTAAAGTTTCTATTGGAGGCTAGTTTATATTAATTTTTAGGTTAGGTTAATTTTAATATAATTCAAATGATGGATTATACCTTATGGTTATGTTTTAATGAAATAGGATTTTCTTGATTATCATTTAACCCATGTCAACTATGTCTATTTTGAATGGTATCCCAGAGAATAAATAAGAATGCTTTAATACGAAGGAAAAGAGTGGAAAATTTACATACAGATCAGATTCTTGATATTTTTGGAATTAAAATATAATATTTTTGGTATAGTGATGGATCAGTTGACACAATATATAAATATTAGTGGTAGCCATGCTAGAGAGGAACTTTATCGACCAAAAAAATAGGTCTATCATGGTAAATTTCATGAGGAAAAATCCGCCCATTCATTTGATCAAATGAACCCATGATAGTCAAATAATGTATAAAATATCTTGTAAAGATATTTGAAATCATGGAATATAATAATACATCAAAGGGTAACTCTTTTTTATCATTTTTAATGTGAAGATAATTAATGCTGGTATTTATTTAATAATAATAGAGGGATATGCAATCTATATTTCATAGAATGTGACTGATTTAGGGATATGTTCATTCATAAATATTTAGATAAGATTGTTTAACATGACATGGGATGACAATTCCTTTAACTATGGAAAAATGATAAAGATTTTATAGATATTTATGAATAAAATATTATCAGACCATACAGGTAAATACATTATTTTTTTGGACATTGATAATAAAACTACCAAAATTCACTCATTATTGAAACCATGTTTTTGAATATATTTGGACTCTTGAGAATTTAAAAGAAATGATATTGTTTTTCATTATGCAAAAAAGTTCATATTGAGTTTTCTTAAATATATTTTACTCATGATGATGTTAGTAAAAAGTTGTCAATATGGAATGTAATGGGGAAACATACATCAATAAAATATAGACTTGAGAAAATGATGATTACTTATTTTAGGAAGTGTGGTAAAAAAACATTGTAAAATGTTTTATGAAATTAGGGAAGTGTCAAAAATGTGGAAACTATGCTCATATGGCCCATAATTGTTAAGAAAATAATCATAACAAATCAAATAATGCGGTAACAGGTAGCCATATAATGGTGATGACTTTTTGTTCAAATTAATTTCATTTATAAGCTCACATTTTCATGAATTTAGTAAAACATGATAAAAATCATCATGATCTAATAGTTATGTTTTTGGAAAATTATTTCCTACTTATACAGTTAATGTCGGGATGTCAAATGATGTGGTGGTAGGTATATTACTTGTTTTTTCAAATTATTCCAATTCCAGGTTTCACTGTGGATATTCACATTTTCTCATTTCTAAAAAATTGGAATTTAAATTTGGAATACCACCTCATTAATGTAATATATAACATTTGGTGAAAAATCGAAGTGGATGTATGAAAGGAACCATTATTTTTAGGAATATTCTTGTTGTTATCAGTGTTATGTTCTTTCTTATAATTATTTTTTAATTGGTAATAGTAGAGTTTGGTATCCTATGTGTATGGTTTGACTATTAGTTAATCATTCTATGATAATTTTAAATTACTAAAATATTTTATTCAAATATTTCATAACTTTCATAACAAACCAAGAAGCTGAAAAATTGATTATAAAAGGTTTTTAATGTAACCTAAATTATATTGTAAAAAGGAAAGAAAATTTAATTATGTGATGTGATAAAATTTGAATGAATATATAAGTGTATATATTGATTATTTAACTGATTTTATTCCCAATTAGGTGGTCGAATTTACTTTTTTCTTTGTTCTTGAAGATAATCATATTTCTAAACCTCCTTATAAAATGGATAAATTTGAAGTTCTATAATTAAACAAATTATTTACCAAAATTATTATATAATGGATTCATTATACCTAAAAATTTACAAGGGGGTTAACTATTTTTATATTAAAAATATAGATAGTTCGATGATACATTTAATTGACTATATATATTTGAATAACTTCACTGTTAAGAACATGTATCCTTATCCTCATATCAATGATTTGTTTATCAAATAGAGGTAGCACAATGTTTTTCAAATTTTGACTTGTGGTATCAGTAAAATATACTAAAGTTAAGTGGGGATTCAATTATATACACAAAATTTATCTCTAGAATTGATAACTACGAGTTTTTAGGTATTCCAATAGGGTTATTCAATGAACCTCTTAGACATTATGAGTATGGTTTTCTATGAGTTATTGGAATATTATTTGGTTATTTTTTTTATCGCAATTTTTTATATAGTAAAGTTTATAGGGAACATAATATACATTGAAGGCCTATTTTAAAATACATAAAAGAGATGAAATTATTTATTAAATTTAGTAAGTGTGATTTTTGGTTGAAAAAATTAGTTCCAAGGATATATTGTTATAAACATGGATTAACTATTGAACCTACTATAAAAAGTTATCTATAAATGGGATATATCCTCAAATTTTATAGATATTTTAATTTTTCATGTATTTATACTATACTACAAGTGGTTTGTTGAAAACATTTCTAAGTAGTTTAGAAAACTAACTACGATAACTTAAAAATGTGTAAAATTAATATTTAGAAAATAATATGATGTTTTTATTGATGATATGATATGAATATTAGTGTGTGCTCTAGTGTAGGATCTTCCTTATAGAAATAGAGAATATCACATCTAGAGTTATTTATAATATAATGGATTTTGTTGTTTATTAATGTTGATGTATTAAGAAATTTTATATTTCACATCAGTTAAAACCTCATCAACTAAATTACCCTACGCATGATCAAGAATTAGAGATTATGGTATTTTATTTCAAATCATGTAGGAATAATCTATATAGAGTAAGTATGAAATATATGCGAATATAAATGTTTCAATTATATATTTACTCAAGGAATTTAAACATGCAATAGAGAAGATATATAGAACTAATCAATGATTATGATTTCATGATTCATTACAATCCTAGAAAATAAAAAAATGTTACTAATTAATTAATTCAAAAGAATATACATTCACCATGTTAAATTTGGAATATGACCATTTGAGAAATGATTTGATAAATATTTTCCTAGAAGTTGTGTATGTAGGGTCATAATCTATTTTATATCACTAAATTGTCAAAAACAATTAAGAAAGAATATATGGAGAATCAATTTTTATAGAAAACTATAGAATCCATTATTATGGGTAAATTTATGGATTTAAATGTTGATGAATAAGGTTTTTCATTATTTTGAAAATGATTTTGTGTGCATTTTTATTCCTATTAAAATAATGGGGTTTTAAATAAATCTTGTAGTTCTATATGTTTCATTAATCAAGGTAGTATAAATATGTATAGAGAAATTAAAAATTATTACTGGTGGGATATAATTAAAATAGATACTACAAAATTCACCACCAATTGATTGACTTGTCATCTAGTTAAGGTAGACTAATTGTCTCTAGAAGGAATTATCCAACCATTTCTAGTGCCTTAGTGGAAATCAAAAAATATATAAATTGATTTCATGGTAGGATTTCCAAATACATCTCGAGGTAATAATGTGATTTGTGTAATTGGCGAGAAATTAAAAAAATATAAAATTTTCATTCCCATTTAATATAAAAAGTATTTTAAAAATATATCTCAACTGTATATAAATTAAATAGTAAGGTTATATGGAGTTTCTATATCTATTGTATCATACATTTATCCCAGGTACATATAAAATTTTTGGAAGTTACTTCAAATGTCATTGGTTATAGAAATGTTTTTTGGTACAACATTTCATCCATAAAATGATAGATTTTATCAGTGAAAAATTCATCCCATTAGAGATATTAAATATTATTTTTAAATTTATTACTAGGATATTTGGGATTAATAAGATTATTTGGTTGAGTTTTCTTATAAAAATAGTTATAATTATAGTATACAGATGGCTGAATTTTAGAAATTAAATGGAATGTAAAGTCCAACTAATGATTATTGGGATAATGTAAGAAAAAGTATGTTTATGGGACAAGAGTTATTATTTAAAATAGTTGAGAAGGTGCATTTTATTCATTAACATAAGATGATGTTTTGGAGACGGTATATAATTTTTGCAAATAATTATAGGAAATATATTTTTTAAGTAGGTGATCATTAATTTTAAAAGTTTCTCCACATTTTTTGGGGATTTTGGTATGAATTTTAATATATGTTCATGGTTAAATGGAACATATGAAATCCTATTGAATTTATGATATGTTTCCTACCAATTGACCTTACCTAATAGTTCATCTTAGGTAAACAACATATTTAATATTTCAATGTTAATAAAATGTATAATAGATTTATCTCATTTTTTAAGGCATAAAGTTCTTCATTTGGAAGAGAATATGTCATATGAGAAGTTTAAAATTCATATTAATGACAATAGAAAACAAGTGTTTTGTATATATTTTACTCAATGGAAAATTTTTTATATTAAAAAAAATATTTTTGAATAGGTGGAATGAAAATCTAAAAATACTATGAGGGAAGTCTATATCGAATTGATTAATTAGAGAATAAAATTTTGGGGAACACAATTTATAAAAGGGGGAACTATTTTAAAATGAATATAAGGATATAATTTATTATTTTAATATTTTTTAATATGAATTGAATTGTTTTAAATGTCATAAAAATATAATGTGGATTTTAAATAAAAAAGAAAAAGTTTTAATTAAACACTTTTACCAATATTTTTTTATTTAAAAATATAATTTCTAAATTTTATAATAATAATTTTTACAATATATATTTATTTTTTAAATACTAAAATTAAAACTGACTTATTGTGAGATTTTTGGATTTTTTTATAAATATTTATTTTCTAGTGGGTAATGAAATACATAAATTTTTTTAAAAAGTTATTTACTTTCATTAATTTTTGAATTTTAAAATTAAAAATAATTTTTGAATATTATTTTCGGTAAAAAAGTATAATATTTTAATATTTAATAAAATTTATTAGTTTGAATCATTTTATTTTTCTTTTTAGTGTATTTTTTTTGGGATTTAAAACATGTTTTTTTAATATTTATTAAAATGCATAATGATTATCCATGTTTATTAGTTCAAAAAATCTATAATGGGGAATGTTTAAAAATTATTTTAAAAAATAAATATCATTATATAATAAATGAATTTGATAAAATGAATATCATTAGTTAAAGAGTTAATTTACGATCATCTCGTTCTCATAACATACACTGCTTGATACCCTTCTTTTTCGTCACATCTATGGGTTTGGATTTTAATTAAGTAGTTAAACTTTTGAGAGTTGAATTTTTTTAAATGGATTTTATATTTTTTTTCACAAAAAATATATATTTTCCAATAAGTCCAAACAATTTTTTTTCAAAATGAATATTGAAAACATCAATATTTAATTACTGTTGGTTAGATAAAAATAGGTTTCCATGTGGTTAAACGATAAATAAAATGATTGAAATGACATAAAAACGTGTTTGTAATATATGTTTTTGTATATTAAGATCTTAAAATGTCTATTTTCCAATAATACAATATTTAGACTATTTTTCATATAAAAAACTATGTAAACATGATTATTTTATAAAATTAAATCTGTGTCACTCCCCTCACTTTTTAAAGGCCACCCCCTCTCTTCCTCCCATAACACCTTAAAACCCTTTTATTTAGAAATTATCTACTCAAATAACATATATAATTACATATAATAATAATATGAAATTTATTATGGGTATAAATGCAACAAAATAACCCATTTTGTTCAATTCAAAAGAAGTTACCCAAATAAGAGGTAATGTTCTGCTATGAACATTTATATATTATTTCTTCCACCACCCAATTCAAATTTTCCTTAAAACATGATTATATAATTAAAAATAATCTTTGATATATTGACATGTTATTTTGATAATTTAATAACCTAAATCATTTTTATATTCCATCAAATGGGCTATAAAAGCATCATTCATGTGAACAGAGGACTATCGCCTCACGAAATAATGTCTTTCCTTTTTTCCAATACCACCAATCACTGTTTCCAAAGATTAGGGATCTAAATTATATATATAATATTTATAAATTATGTATACATTTTGAGAAATTATATCATATATACCTTTTTAGTTTCCATTTACTATGGTATATGATAACGTTACTCATGAGTACGATGGGCTATCACCTCGCGAAGTGAAGCGATTACATTTTTAGTCACACAATACATAGAATGTAATAATATTAAATATAATCAATATATGTGATATAAATGAAATATTTATGATATTATTTACATATTTATCATTATTAAAATATAATATATTATTTTATTACTTACCATTTCACTCATTGAAAATGATAATGACATTCATGTATGTGTAGACTAACCCCTTTACCTCTGTTTTCATCACCACACCACATGAATTATTTATATAATTAATATGTTATATATGATCTTATTATTATTAGGGGTAGATAAAATATTATTTTACTTCTTTCCATAATGATCATTGAAAAATTGAAATGTTACGTCGGTGTACGTATGACCTACCATCAAAAATATTTTAACACACTTCATTTCTCTAAACTGTATTTCATGATTGGTCATAAATTTATAATTTATCTACAAATATGAAAAATATATCATTTTTACTATTCTGGATATGTTTATATAGTGACCACTTTTACCAATATAAACCTACCAAATTCGTTTTTCACACATAAGAAAACTATATTCAAAACATCTGAATTAACCATAATTGATTATGTAATTGTATATAAATTGGTAATAAGTGAAATAAAATTATTAATAATCATAAAAAATGACCTTATTAATGTAAATACTTTTACATAGGTTAATGATTCATTATGATATGAAGACATGTGACTTGTCAGACTCATGTTAAAGAGTTTCATCTCAATTTTCATTAATTAATGATTATATAGATGGTATACACCTATAATTTTTTTACGAGTTGTATATACATCCCCAATAATAAGTCATTTCATGAATTTTTATATTACATCTATAATTATAGTATTTAAAATTTAATTACTTCATGGTCCTTATGATTTAGATATTTCAAATGTGATAAGGGTAATTTAATTAAAAACCTTATCATTAGTTGTTTTCCTTCCAACTATTCCATTTCTATGTCAATTTTTTAAAATTATTTTATGAAATGTTTTACATGGAAAGAAAGTATTTATAAAGTAAACTATAAGTAAAATTTTACATTATTTTTTTTAAAATTAACTATTATATGTATTTTATATGGAATAGTTTGAAAAGAGACAAAAGAAATGTTATATTCGTAACATACACAGCAACATTGATATTTTCTGCTATTGTGGCCATTATTTGATTTCAAGATTCCATTGAAATATTTCTTTATTACATTAATGAAAATTATATTTCCCTTTTTTTGGTATTTTTGTATTGGAAATGGGTTTATAAATTAAAATGGTATTTTCTTATAAATAATTTATTTACATAAGACTTTAAAAGTGTTTTTGTGACATTTTATTTTAGAATAGTGAATGTAGAAAATGTTTGAATAATATTTTGTTCCATGGATATTATATATGGTGTCTACACTTGGATAGTAGCTGGTTAAACCATTACAGAAAATACGGTGGATTCTCTTAGATAATGATCCAATATTAAGGGTAAGGATTATATTCTCTGGATAATTGAATTTTGATATTTCCATTTCATTAATCAAATATAAAGTGTTTATAAGGGTTAAAAATGGGTTGTATGAGATGTTGTCCCAATGTACATAAATGACTTTTTTATTCATTATAATGACTTATTAGAGAAATAATTTTTTATAAAGGTAACAAATTTTTTTTTTTTAAATAATGAGAATTATATTTATGGTTAAAAAGTCAGGTTTTAAGAATATTTATTCATGGGGTTTCATGTTTTTCACTAGACTCATTTAATTCTTCTTTTTGTGCACCATATTGTTATTTATTGGATTATCCAACATTTTTAAAATGTTTTCCGTTGGATTTATGTATGAGTAAATAAAATTAAAAGTTAAATTTGTATATGAAGCATATTTTATATAATAATAAATCCTGATTAATTTTAGTTGTTTCCAATTATGGGATAAATAGATACTGATCGGATGTATCGACTTTGTATTGTATTGTATTTAATATGTATGACACGCTAAAACTCTAAACAAGTTAATATTCTCAATGAGATATATTTTAGTCCCATGACTAAAACTCAATGTTATATAAAATTTAAGGATGGATCTTTATAATTACTATCAAGGAATTCAATGATGGTACAAAAAGGACAAGAGTTATTATATATCCTCGAATGGAGTGACTATTTTACCATCATCATATAATTTCCCACATTGAATCCACATGAAATGTAATATGAAGAATAATACAGTGGTTTTATGAGTATAATAACCCCTACATGTTGTATTGGACAAGAAGATATGTTTTTGTGGTAACAATATTTAACCAAATCCCCAATCATTTGTGAATGTAATCACATATAATGACACAAATATCATGAGAATATTATGTAAAAAATATGGTGAAAGTAAAAAATGAATTATTAATAATGTGACATGGGATAAAAAAATAATAAAATCATATAAACACATTATTCTTGAGAAAATATATCAACAGTAACATCAGAAACCTTGACTACGAATCCCAAAATACGAGCAACCTAGATAACCCACAATAATATTTCTCACAAATCACTAGTATGAGGACTATCACAAGCATCAACACATTCATATTTCATGTATTCCATATCCAAAATAGTATAAAAATTGAAATTATTTTTTATTGAAATCTTTAATACCCTAACCTAATGACACTCAGTATTGTCATCGAAGATGTTTACCATTAATTAATGTATACACTAATGTGTTATGTATGATACATAATAATGTATAGGATCTATTATTTTTACCTAGTAAAAATATATACTCATATTAGATTACAAAATTGTTTAAATATTGAAGCAATGTCCATAATAAATGATCTTTGTGTATGACTACCAATAAACACATGTACATTTTAACAATATATAAATGTTTTAATTATAATTATTTATATCTTATCTCCCTAAGGGATTATCAATTTTTCAAATAATATAATGATAAAAATGAAAAAAATCCTCTTCTAATATATTATATTCCGACCACATATCTTCATTCACACTATCCCGGTCATCAATGAAACATATGGCCACTTCACTACTAAAAAATATCGATCATGTGGTTTTCCCAATAAGCAAAGTGATAGGGGTTACCTAGACAAGTGTGAGTAAAACTAAGTTTTTCCACACTATTTTTTTCTATAAAATTAATTTTGTGTTAATGTTACAATATATATTATATTATTAAATCAAATAAATATAGTAAATAGAAAAATTGAATAACAGGTAGATAAAATATGGTTCTAATGCTACACATGTGGTTGAAAATCTACACATTATCCAGTGTTAGATGTGTTTGAGTGTAGTTTATAACCAAAATAGGAAATAAAAACTCACTATTTAATTTATAGTTATAATTTCTTCTATGGGATGACACCTAACATAGGCATCATTAATTTATCAGATTAGATATAAATTCTCTAGATTACACTCTCAATAACTCATACTAAACTTATCACTCAAGGACTTTATCTATAACTCACATAATTCATCATTATCCATACATCCTTGTATATTGATCCAATAAAGTCATTATCTATCAAAGTATCATGTAATTATGAACCCTTCTACACACTTACAAATCATTTATATGGGAATCCACTAGCTTACAATAGATAACTTTTTACCCTTACCTACTAACACCAAGCCACATAAAACACATAATGATGTTCTTTATCCATATAAGCTTTTTACTAAATCTAAAATATATAATAATTTTCTAATCTTATTCCAATTGTCCATCACAACTCAATCAGGAAAATAAGGGAATATATAGAGATATCTCCAACCATAGATCTTGGTAGATCTATTTTATTATCTCCAATCATCCTCATGAACAACACTTAGGTATTATTCCACATCACACATAGGAGACATCTAGAATCATCACCTAGAGGAAACATCCCATCATAAATCAACAATACATGGAATAAATAACCCTATCAAATCACACATAATGACACTAATCATCCATCTATTGGATTTAACTCATTAAACATGTGTCATATATTTTTACCATTATAACCACTATGACTAAGCATTATATACCTTCCCAAATAAAAATTGGAAACTATACTAATCTATAAAAATCTCTTATCATGTCTAAAGACACATTTTACTTCTCCCATTACATCAAAATATATCTTCTTCCCGATGGTGATATAGACATCAAGACACATTATTTTCTACAAAAAACACTGTATCACCTACATTGAATAGACAAGGATAAAGGCACCCCTATCAACATTTTTATTGTATTAATTGATTTAATTTAAATTTATCAACCTCTAGTGTCAATGTGTAACCTAAAAAACATTTATGTTGACTCTACTCATATAGAAGATCTTGTATCAATTTTCGAAAACACATTCCTCAAAAACTATATTTGATATGAAGTGAGATGAAAAAAGCCTAAAACATATATTTTTTATATCAATTATATTTTAAAAAATAATTACATAATCCTATCACATAAAAGGGTTACTATATCTTGAAAAAATATACCAAAATTACTGTAAATGTATCTTCATTTTTTCACACCACTATTACCACTTCCAGAAATTTCATGCATTACCATATTCTTTATATATTTTGGAATATAAAATGAATAATGTGTCTATAATATGTCATTATTAATGTAAAACAAAGATATATCAATGAAATATCAAAATTTAGTGTTATATAGACCTATAGGTTTGAGAATTTAATTAATTTACACGAATAAATGAAAATATTATAATACCGTACATTAAATAGATTACAACTAATTAGTAATGACCCAATATTTGAGTCATAAGACATGAGTAAAAAGCTGGTGTAAATATGATTCAATAATATGTGAACATAACATTCCCATAATAAATAATTTATTAATACTATGTGAATATGAGCATAAAACATATTTATAAATTAACAAATATAAAAAGAATCACATAATTTTACAGGATAAACACCACCCCATAATATAATATTCCTTGGATAACCACACATATACCTTTATGGGTTTTGGATAACCATTTGTGTACCATTTTGGTCTACGTAATATGTTATGTGAACACTTCTTGGGCATTGTTTAACCAATAATGTACACATTTTGAGATAGTAATCACAATTTGGGAACCCCTAGGTTAAATATAACCTCCTCTATATAAATTTATTATTGTTCTAAACACCAATGTCCCCTTTAGAATGGGATAACATTATGTGTACACTTTTGGTTTAGGGTAATGACTTGTGTACCCTTGGGATTGGGATAATGTGCAATCTATAATTTAGGCTTGGAATGAACTAATGTTTATCATATATATTGGGATAACCTCATATGTACACTATTTATCTTTAGAAAACCACCCATGTATCCTTGGCCTTAATATAACCCCTACATTAACATTTTTTGTTTTGGATAACCAACCATGAACCTTTGGGATTCAGAAAACAACATATGTACCTTTATATGATTAGAAAACATTTATCAATATTTTATGGGTATATGGGACCCAACACATCAAGTAGTTATAATAAATAACTATTTGGTCCATATATAATCAATCATATATCATATCATAAAATAAAACCCATTTGTAGAAAATGGATTTTATTTTATTTTAAAATGGATTAAAAAAAATTGACACTAGGAGTTAGATCATCTAGTAAAAAAATTAATTCTCCCAATACAATTATAAAATGAATTAACGGGTAATCAGGAATGTTTCTTATTAATTTTTAAATACTTTTTATATATAGAAGAAAAATTTATGTGATTTCATAAAAATAATATTCATGAATTTTTTTATCATTGTCTTGAAATTACTCTACTATAATCCATGTTTAACATAACATAATTTATGAGGATTTAAAAGGATTATTTTTTATAAAATAATATTAACTGAATAAATAATAATAGATCCATGAAATTTGATAAAAAATTATTATATGTTTATAAAGTGGATGATATAAAATTTCAGAATGTGAAAATGGTTTTTTATTCTTAGTCGGCATTTCGTGTAAAGCAACACATTGATGAAATAGTTTTGTGACTTTTTATGAAGAATTAATTTGAAGAATTAAATGTGAAATATAAATAATGTTTTTTTCAAAAAAAAAATAAAGGAAATCATTTGTTTATGGAAAAATATAGAAATTAAAGGTAAAGAAATATTAGAAATAAAATGAAATATTCTTTATAATGTCATATTTTATGAAGAATGAAATATGTAAAATAAGAATAATGTGACGTAAAATTATAAATTACAATTAAAATTGGACAAAATAAAATATAATATAATCTTAGGGTGGATCAAACATAATAAAGAATAATTATGTTAATGAATATTTACTATAACTAAATATAGGTTATTTTTCCAAACTAAAACTCTTATGATATTTGTAAATATTAAATATAATATAAATAAATGGAGAAGAAAATATAAATAAAATAGAAGGAATATTAATATAATTATAACATAATATTTAAATTATATATTCCATTGATAGTATAAATAAAAATAGATGTATAACATAAAACTTTTCTCAAAAAGGGTAATTGCAAAGAAAATTATTAGGTTGGATTAATTATTTGTTAGACACCCAAAACATCATTTATAATATAATAAGGATTTTTAATAATCCTTTTTGGATACTTATTCATGTATATTATCTTTTATATAAATTTTTTACATAAATATAAATAAGTTTTAGAATATATTAAATATTATTTATATGTCGTTTAAATCATTCATTTTTATTGTTCGATATAAGGATATTGGAAAACATTCCATGTTCATATGATAATAATATATATAATAATTAGGGTAATTAAATTGAAATATAATAATTATTTATGATGATCTAATTTCATTCCATTGGATTTGTGGATATATGTTACCATGGCCAAATCCATAAAGTTTATATTTTGTTAATTTTTAAAAAATAAATGGTGGTATATTAACAGATAGTTAAAACCTGATATGTTAATATAGGATATAATAAAAATATTTAAATCAATAATTATTATATCATATTACTTTTATTTATTTCTTCTTAATCATTCGTGATTTAATCATTATTACTCTGTTCATGTTGACATAGAATTGACTAAAACTGGAACACATTTTAGAATATTAATGCATTCGAAAGTATAGTTATATTATGTAATAGAATACTTATAGATTAATAATATTGTTAATAAATCACAATTTTATTATTTTATGAGGTTTAATAAGAGTGTAGGTGATTTTATAAGTGAAAAACTACAATAAACCTGTTACATACTTTGATGCAATTATTCGATCCAAGGATGACATACCTCAAAATGATGATCATTAGAACCATTACTAATATTAGAGGATTCAAAAAAAGAATTAGAATATAGGATAAGAACAATGGTCAGGGATTCAAGAGGGATTATATAGTTTAGTGTGGTTTGTAGTAGGTTGAATGGAGATCCTTTTATAGGTGCAATTAAAGGATATTTCCTTGGAAACATCTGTTATAGGAATAGTAGAGATGTAATATCTTTTGATTTAGGTGAGTTATGTGAGGTTTTAATTATATAATTATATTATTTAGTCTTATAAATAAATAAATAAATATATTAGATCCTCATTTCATTTAAATTAAATATATTTTAATCTATTATAAATCTACCTTTTTACCACTTTTTAATCTTTTTCATTATTTACTGTGGTAATTATTATTTTACTAATAATATAAAATAAGTCATATTAAAAAATTTCAATTTAATTATTCTATAATTAAAATCTCTGAATTTTAGTTCAATTTATATATATTGTACATTTATTCTCAAAATTAAAACATTTTTTATATAAAGAAACAATCTTTTGTAAACAAAATTAATTTTTAATAAATATGTTTTTTATTATTTCAAATAAAATACTAATAATATTTTTGTTAAAAGAGTTTATTAATATATTTTCTATTTAAATTAAAATAATAATTTAGAATTTAGTAGTTTAATTCATTTATATAAATATTATACAACACAATTAGAAACCAATTCTTTGAAAAACTCCAATTTAGCGAAATTGTTATAACTGGAATGCACTTTTTTAACATATTTTAAACCTAAAATTAAATTGAACATATCATATATTTTTACAAATATTAAATCTATTTAATTTTTTTCAATTATAAAAATTGAAAAAAATTACTTTAATATAAAAATTCAAAACACATAAAAAATTATTTTTTTTTTGAAAAAGAACATTTCTAACTATAAAATAAAATAAATTTAATTATATTAAAATAAATTTACATTTATGAATTTTAATTTATTTGATATTTTATATTATAATAAAATTTAATTAATATTATTCTTCATTAGTGATGAAATAAATATATTAATATAAAATTACAATAGAGAAAAAATTATTCTTAGTAAATTATCCCTTTTTATTTTTAAAATATTTAATATTCATTTTTTAGAAACCGATGAAAGATATTTTAAAGGCAGTTCATTTAATTGTATTTTTCAATAAAAATGTAATTTTATATTCCAAATTTCATATATTTTTCCTTTGAATAAAAAAATTAATATTTTTTAATTTAGAATTTATGTTTTTTCACGAATAATTATATTAGTTTTATTTTCTATTACATAATTATTATTAAGATTCAGCTCAGTTGTTTTATATAAAATTAATTATTTTTTAAAAAATAAATAAATTAATATTAGTGTGGAATAAGAATAATTTAATAAAAATAATAATTTCACTAATCTAAAGAAATATTTCAAAAATTAATTAGAATTGTTGAATTCTATAACAACATAAATTTATTTATTTCAAATAAAATATCTATTATTAAAATTCATATTTTTAGAACCTTATTAATGATTAAGAACATTATATATATAATGATTATTCTAATATGGTTACATGACTCTTAAAACTATTCCTAATAACCATATTACCCTTTATAAAATCTATATAATTTCTATATTACCCCCAAATTATTCAATCCAATATACCATTATATAGAAAACTTGATATTAAAATTGTTTTTATTTTTTATTTTACAATATGTTTTACCTATCATGGTCTTTTTTAAGAATAATTTCTATTATTATAATAAAATTGACTCTCAAGAGTAATGATATTATAACTTATATCATTGTTTTAAAAATATTATTCTCTTTTATTTATTATCCATTTTTTATTTATTAACTACAAAGAGTTGTAATTAACTTATATTTATAATACATAGTTTCATGTGATTTTGTTTTATTGTCTATTTATGATTGAACGTATTGTCGTTAGTTCAATTTAAACATTCTATATCATATTTTCATGTTTAATTAATTTAAATTAATTGGAATCATATTGTCGATTTGTTGATAGATAGTTTAAATTATGTTCTAAAAACATTGTTTTTATCTTGTTTCTCCTTTTGGTAAATTAAAAACGCACAATTTTAATTACATCTCAACAATAAAAATTGGATACGATAACTATATGATAGAAAATGATCATGTTTTAATAAATAATGATATTTCTTGCTCAATATATAATGAAATTATAGGAATATCATTTCATCCCACATAATATGTAAATCCTAGAAATTTGTTTTTCCCTTTTAATTTTATCTAAATAGCCCTCATGATTAGGTGTTAAGATCAATATAATTATTGTATTTACTCTATAGTGTTTTTATAGTACTTGTACTGATTAATGATCATAGGATGATCTGGGATATAAACCATGACTTTCTTATCCCATCAATTAATATAGGCACAATGTATATATGTCCATTCCATGAAAAAAATTTAATGAAACTTATATAAATGATGAATAATCAGATTTATTATAATTGCATTCCAAAAAAAATTTATAAAGTATTTTTTTTAATTTGAATTAAATTATCATAACAATATATGTTTTCACTAATAAAATAATTTTGGGGGTGTTGAATTTATTCTGTAAAAAACATTGTAGATACAAAAAAGTGTGAAAAAAAGAATCCAATAACACATTTTTAGTTAGTTATTAGATAATAAGTATTACTTACAGCATATCATTTTTAGGGATGTCATTATTATATGTGAATTTTTAGTAATTACCATTTGTATTTATTCAAAGGATTCTAATGTTTTTTTTCATTATTAACCCTTGGACTGGTTCATCGATATGCATCAATCCCAAATTTTCTTCATTTAATACATTTATTTTCTAATGGTACCTTATAATGAACATTATTTTCACCAAACATGTTAACTAAAACATCATTTTTTCATTGGTTATTCATTTATATATGTTATGTTGTACAAACCATAAAATATATTATATTTCTTCAAAGGCATTTCCCCAGGTGATTCAGCCTTTATTTTCTAACATATGACGTTTAATTTTCATTATTACACAACCTTTATAACTAGAACATCCATATACTCCATTGTTCTCTTATTTTTCATATTTTGGAGTTTAAATTGGTCTAGTTAGTTTACTTGATTTATCTATGATTCATCCATTATCTAATAACAAAATAGTTTTTGTGTTCAATAATAATTATTATTAATAATGAGTGATTATATTATAAAGAAAATAAAACCCATTATTTTGAAAATATTGATAACAATGACATTTTAGCCTCACATGATATTTGTTTTGGGTTTATTAAAGGCAGTATTGTGTAATATTCTCTTATAAATCTTAACCAAATCTCCATAACTTAAAAATTCTCACATTGATTCAAACTAAGACACCCTAGACCATCATTTTTGAAATTGTTTTAGAAAACATAAAATTTAAACACATTTTTTAAAACCTATTAAGTCCGATTAGGAAAAAAATACATAAATTATACATCAATTACATTGAAAAATTAACCACACAATCCCAAAAATCAAAATTTTAATGTATTTTGTACTAGATACATAAACTACTATGATCATTTCTCTATAGTTTTGCTTCATTATCCACCTACAATAAAATGTCATATGCTATAGTATTTTTCACATCCAAGGAAATTGAAATCGAATAAAGAATTGATATCATATTTTTAGTAATGGTAATAATAAGAGACCCCAATCAATGAATATAATTGAGGAAAATATTTGTATGTGGGTATAATAAAATTATCAAAGTATACAGTTATAAAAAAATAGAATGATACCGATTTTTTTTTATAATAAAACAATATTCATGGAATTATTTTTACATCATAGTATATGAGTAATAGTGTGTGAAAACACCAGTCAATAATATATAACAATAAAATAGGGATGGTGCATACAATAATAAATTCTGATTAACATGAGTATAAAACATTCATATGGATTTACTATAAGGAAATTATCATAATATGATATTTTCTAACCACCTTGAAAAAAGATTGAAGTCATGTGGTAACTACACAAGAATCATTTTTGTACTATAATAACCTCATATAATAATTTTTATTATGAAGATAACCATCTATTTTCTCTTTTATAGATTAGTCTTATAACTATTATACCATTGGGTTTTTGATTACCAGTAATGTACCCTTTTCAGATTGATCTAAACACCTAGGTAACCTTGTTATTATGATAACCCTTTGTAAAGAATTTTGTGGTTGTTTTAAACACTCATTTACCCATGGAATTGAGATAATCTAAAATGCCCCATTTTGGGTTTGGGCTAACCACCCATGAAAACGTTTCATGGGGTAACATAAAAAATATACTTTTAATCCAATAAAATGTTATATTATTCATTAAATTTCCATTTTAAACCCAACCTAAAAACTTATGATAAAATTTACATATGAATTCCATATAATGTTAGTCATTGATAATTTAATGAAGTAAATAACACATTTTTTAATATATTAATATGGAAATAGATGATAATGATCTATTAAAAAATATAATATTTATCCCAACATTTATATATTTTATAAATAATGAAATATATAAAATTATAGTACAATTATATAAAAATATATAATCACTGAAATGATAGATGAAAAAAATATTACAAAAACTTATTTTGGAGGAATCACAACATAATATAGTGATGTTTATGAATAATTATTATATCTCAAAGAGAGCGAGTTGTGTCAAAAAAACCTTTATGGATTCGGTGACTTTTAACTGACAATCCATTGAATGGGAGAATATGAAACAAACCATTAGATACCAAAAATATAAATTTATTAATTAAAGAACATTTAAAAGGGGAATTTTACATGACATATAAATGGAAAAATGTATATAATACAAAGACACATCCAAATAAAGGAAAGATATGATGAAAACTATAACTGGGGATTCTTTTTTTGTGAGATGTGCATTAAATTACTATATAGTATACTATGGATTGTTAAAAATATATTTTGAAAGTATTTTCATATATATATTAACTGTTATATTAATATATTATATTCATTTATTACATAGTTAAAACTTATTTTCATTTAATAATGGGCATCTGTTATTAGTTACCTCAATAGTTCCCTATTGGTCTTTAGTATAACACTTTCAGTCATCATTTCATTTTTATGTGTTAATTATCTATCAAATAGTATTTTTAAGGGTAAATATGTTACATAATGACTTATTATGTTACCATCTTATCGCATGGATGATTCAACTATTTTTCTCCAAGATAAAATCTAAAAATCACTAGTTTCATAAATTATTAGTGACTAAATTTTTTTAGTAACAGTGAGTAAATTATGACAATCATTATTATTATTATTATAGAATTAAGATAAAATAAAAAATTAATAATTGTTAAATTATATTACTATTTATTATTTTTTCATAATTAATCATGATATAAAAATTAAAATTATGTTCATGTGGGTGGTATAACAGACTAAATTGAGAATGTGTCTTAAATATTGACTGTTTATGAAACTAGAGTTATTTAATAATGATTTCACTTTTATATAAGAATAATGATATTTAAAACATTACTATATTGTTGATGTAGCTTTATAATGTTTTTTGGTAAAATAATTGATATAATTGATGTGAACATGTTACATACTTTGAAAAAATCACACCTTTTCATGATGAAATCCCTTAGAAGAATGGTATCATAACTCCCTATTGCAACGAGAGGCTTTAAAATATGGTAGTGAATTATAGGAAGAGAAAAAAATTCAGTATTAAAGATTAATTTCAAGTGTAAGAGTGGTTTGGATCGAGTGGAAAGGAGCTCCATTTGTAATCAAAATTGATGGAAATTTCTAAGGAAACATAGGTTAAGGGTAACGATGAAACTACATGGGAGTTAGGAGAGAAAAAATTAGTATAATATATTGGATTTAATACCATACCTATCACGGTTTTTATATAATTTCAATATTTTATATTATTTAAAAAATATAAATCCATTAAAAATTACATCATTTTACAGCTTCTTAACTTATTTTATTAGTCTCTATCGTAATTATTTATTAATGAAATTATATAAGATGAACAATATTCAACAATTTCAACATGATGATTCCAAATTTAAAATAAATTTAATATAATTAAATATTATGATAATAAACAATTAAATACTAAAAAAACATTATATATATAAATATAAAGAACAAGTATCATGAGAAAATGAATTTTTTTTTGGAAAATTCTTTGTTATTATTATTTACTATAAATTAATAATTAATTTCATGTTAATATATTTTTTATAAATTTAAAAATTTATAACAGATTTTTAAATTAAAATATATTAGTTTATTTAATTTTTTGAAAAATCACAAAACACATTTAAAAAAAATTCAGTGAAAATAACGACTAAAAAATTACTATGGTTACTAAATTTTAACTCAGTAACTTATTTTTATGCCCAAAATAAAATTGGTCATATTTCAAGATTTCAATATTATGATTCAAATTTGGAAATAAATTTTATTTGATGGTATTTTTAATGTGATAAATGATAAATTTAATATAAAAATTCATATCACATAGTTTTTTTGTATAAAACACATTATTATGAATAAAATAAGTTAATTATTAAAAAAAAATTAAGAGAAACTGTTGAAATATATATTGTTTTACTTTATTTTAGTATCAAAACGTTTAATTAATATTAATTTTATTTGTTATTATTTTAATTAATCAACATATGAATGATTTACATAAATAAAAAATTCATTAAAAATTATTAGTTTTAGTCATTGAATAGTTTTATATTCATTTATAACCATTTTATTATAAATATAATAATAATTATTGTTATTTATATTTAAAAAATGTACATTTATTTTTAAATGTGAGAAATATAGACTTTATATAAATAAATTTAATGAAATTTTTTTTATAGAAAAAATATTTGTCTCGATATAAGAAAATAAATTATTTTTCTATCATACATATAAGATTAAATATTAGATTACATTTCATTATGTTACCAATAAATTTAATAATATTATCCATAAATATTATTCATATCATTTTTTAAGAGTAATATATTTTAAAAAATAATTTAGAATAAAAAGAAATTTTCACAAAAAAAATAATCATGTAAATATATTATATGATAAAATTATTTATGTAAAATTTATTTTTTATAATTAAAATATATTTTAATTTCTTGTATTTTATTTTTATTATTTTTAAATATTATATGTAATTAATAAAAGACCAGGATTTTCGATGATGTGCTATTCCATGGCCCACAGTGCCCATAATATATGTTTGAAATAAATTAAACATTTAAATAGAGCACATGAGCGGTTTTCCAAAAATAGTGGAATAACATTTAAACAGGTCCCTATATAAGAAATATGAGGGCAATTTTTTATTCAGAGAGATGAATTTAACTTAGGTGAGGCCTAACATAGACTTGTGTGGGTTGGCTAAAGAAGTATGTTTCTGGACGTTAAAAGAAATAAAACCAATTAACATATTTATTTTATTAACTTTATATCAAATAGTGAATGGATATTTTAAATAAGATATAATAATGAATTTATAGGGTTAGCCTCAAAACCCCGGAATTCTCTAGAGGCATGTAATGAACACCCCTTGGAGAATCCTCTCAACAAAGAATGCCGACGAATTGACCATTGGTGAATCGCGAAGCCAATGATGATATAAGTTCGCATCGATGATAGTATAATTTTTCCATCTTTATCATTGATCAATCCTAACTCTAGGTATGGGTGTTATTTTGATTATGTTTTTCTCCTTTCTTATTTTAAAACGGCGAACGTAGATCAACCCATGAACAGTTTGACCTAAAGTTTGATCGTTCTTGCGGGAGTATTGTTTTGCGGGTTTGTTTTCTAGTACT
This sequence comes from Viscum album, assembly GCA_963277665.1. Taxonomy (NCBI): domain Eukaryota; kingdom Viridiplantae; phylum Streptophyta; class Magnoliopsida; order Santalales; family Viscaceae; genus Viscum; species Viscum album. Next base: position 984,748,785 of record OY728126.1, read on the forward strand.
GATTCATATTTTTTTTCATTCTTCTTGACCCTTATAATGGGATTGGATCAATTCTATAACAAACAAAAGTGGTTGTTCTTTCCTCGATTTGTTTGTTTATTTCTTATCCCAATCCTATTTGATCTTCACATTCTTCACGAAATTATGATCAAATGGATCGTTGTGAATTTATCTCACAACACAATGCTCCCAAATCATAGACCCAATATTGTGATGACCCAGTGGAGGTATGATGAAGATTTCAACAGAAAAATAAACATGGTTTAGAAGAAATTGTTCTTCAACTGTTCTTCCCACAGATGACGGAAATGCGTTTTCAATGCAGATCGGAGGCCCAAAACCTATCAAATCATCATTATAAAGGTGGGAAAATCTAGGATCTTCTGTTTCTTGGTGAAATAAAATCCTTATTGAGTATTGGAAGATCAATCAGGGCGTGGGAGTAAGAGAAATTATTTTTGGAAAATCACGATGAACACGCAGTGTATCCTAAAGAACACGGCATGTGTGGCCACTTCAACGGTGGTTATGGTTCCATGTGAAAGGAAGTGATGACATAGTGTGTGACCCCTATCACATGGAATGTGGGTCCCTACATGGTTATTGTTTGTATATAGAATGATACAAAGACATGAGGTAGAGTACATTACTTGTACTCCACCACATGGACAAAATAGGCTGGTTACGTGGGTTACCCCATGAACTAGTACACGTGTTTGAAGACATGGGTTGAAGCCATGTACGAGAACATGAAAATTGTACCCAGAGAGGCTCCTGGATATCTGGACATGGTGTTATACACTTTTACCCAACTTTTGTATCAATTTATACATGACATACCTTCTGACATGGGTCATTGCACATGGGGAATACCCGAGGTCAAGGGACACGACGTGTGACACTCTTACACACTGTGTACTCCATTCAACATGGATTAATCTCCTTGTCCATTGTACCTTAAAAAATTGTTATTTGGGATATTTCTCTCTTTTCTTGTTCCTCTAAAGTTCATGTATTGTTTCCATCCACAGGTGTATAATCCATATAACATGAATTTATGGATAAAGTTATAGTCCCTTTGAGAGACCTAGAGAAAGATCCTCTATGCATTATTGGCCCTAGGTAGAGTCAGCTATCGACATGACCAATCAATCATGATGTTGATCCACTATTTAGTTGGTAAATCTAGATGAGTCATCGTATACTCCATATCCATAGCTGTGATCCTCATCTATGTATCATGATCTATTCCCTTTAAATAGTGTGTTCTACCTTAATGAGTGTATGTGTTCTCATTTAGATATATCTGTCACGACCCGTCCTCAGGGCCCGTGCCGTGACTACCCCAAGCCCGCCTTCCATAGGCTAGGGGATGGAGACTAGAACCAAGGCGTAAATCCCGATAAAAAGGGAAGGCATTGACTTTGTAAAGTAAACAAGCACCACAAAGTAAGCAAGCGGAAAGTAAACACTAAGTGAAAGCAGAGTACAACTAAAGTGCGGAAAAGAAAAAGGGCCAGTATACAAACCCCAACTGAAAGTAAAGTACAACTCGAAAAGGAAAACGTCAACTAAAAACGTAAAAGCAGCTACGCCGAGTCGTCCTCTGGAAATCCCACCTGAAGGGTGGGTACAGATAGCTCCACATCTCCTCGGGTCCTGCCGTCTGCTCTGAGTACGTCCCGCCCAGTGGTCCACCTCAAGGTACCATCCTGCTCTGCAAGCCTCAACCACGATCAACGTTGTCTGTCGTCTGCAACCAACACAACGAGGTGCAGGCATAGCCCGTGCAGGGGTGAGTATAACGACTCTCAGTAGGGACCACGAGACCCTCAAGGTCTCACTAAACCAACAAGGATAACCACAAGAAGATCTCAACAGATAACCTCTACTTAGATATATGCCCATACGTATACCTAAGTTATCAAGTAACCCATCTTAATCATGAGGAAACACAAGGATTGTGAAATTAACGGATAACCACTACCCAGGTATATGCCCATACATATACCTAAGTTATCATGTGACCCATCTCATTCATGAGGTAAACACAAAGGTCAAAAGTCTCAGTTCAAACAATGATTTTCATTATCGAAACCGTAACTTCTGAAGAGCTCCGTCTCTGGACTATACAATGGTCATGTCACGACTCCGAGATACTACGCACTAACCTAAGACTGCTGAGGTACTCCTCCTGTCGAGTACCGCGGGCCTGCCACCTCACACAGTAGTGCTTCCCGCCGGGGTCTTCCACCCAACACAGTAGTGCTCCCCCCTCATAGCCTACAGAGGTACTCCTCCTGTCGAGTACCGCGGGTCTGACACCTCACATAGTAGTGCTCTTCCGCTATGGGTCTGCCACCTCACAAAGTAGTGCTCCCCACTGGGATACGTAAGTCACTCCGAATCGAATCAGACAAGCAGTCTTCGGGTCTCGGCCGGCTACACGGTCTCCGTACTCCGTATGCTCGTCTCTGGGAGGGTCCGCTCTACGAGCTAAAAGTCGATACTCCAAGTATCTCAAAGTCCCATGAAGAAGTATCTCAAAGGACCGCCTCGTCATAGGGGTCTCAACGCAATAGACGACGCGTCAATCGGACGCCCGGTCTATGAGTTTTTATCCTTTTCGTCCCAGGGGCCCGGTTGGTTTCGTGAGCGAACCAAACCCGGCCGTATCTCAACTGTACCCCGAACTCTCATAGGGTATACTCATAGGGACCGTTTCTCAACGAGATCACCAACGCCACTGACGGTTCGTCAAACAGACGTTCTTTCAGAAAGGTATCGGCTTTTCCGTTCCAGGGGCCCGGTTGGTTTTTAAGGCAAAACCAACCCGACCGTACTCCACCTGCGTCCCAACCTCGAGCGGAGTATGTCAAAAGATCTGTCTCATCAAGAGGAATTCAACAAAACAGACGGCGCGTAAATCGGACGCCCGGTCTGTTAGTTATTGGCCTTTCCGTCTCACACCCACCCTGAGAAACTTCCCAGGAAGTCACCCATCATGATCACTACTCTAGGCCGAGCATGCTTAACTATGGAGTTTTAACCACGTAGGCTCTCGAAAAGGAAGGTGCACATTGAGTATAGTATACCGAAACGACCGTCACCATCCAAGGATCGCGTTGCCGCTGACAGTGAGTCGTTTGGAGGCCCGTAGCCCAAGATACGGGCATTTGACCAAAAGTGGTCCGAAACTGGGGGTCTGGGCCCGAGCCGACCCGGCCCGACCCCCCCCCCCCCCCCACTAGGTCGGCCGAACCTGGTCGACCCACCCCGGGCGGCGTCCCGGCCCGATGACCTGGCCCGGCTCGGAAAACCCGGCCCGGCGCGTCCCGGCGCGGGCCGGCACGGCGGCGCGGCCTGGTCGCCGTTCTTGTGCCACGCGCGGGGGGCAAAGCCCCCGCCTTTCCTCAGCTGGCGGCGCGGCAACCTGCCGCGCCTAAAGAAAAATGGGCCCCCTCACGTGGGGGCCTGCCTTCGAGAAAACGGGGGGCCGCCTGCCCCCCCTTTGTGAAACCGGCCCCCCTCATAATGGGGGGGGGGGCATTAAGGCTGGCCGGGGGAAATTATTTCCCCCAGTTTTCTCCCTTCCGGCCGGCCCGATCTGGCCGGCCTGTTCTTCCTCAATGGGACAGGCAAGGCCGGTCCCCCTTCTGGCTTCCGACACCGGCGGCCCGGTTGGCCGCCGGTCTTCTCGTTCCGCCGCGGCCCGGAACCGTCTGCGGCCTTCGTTGTCCGGCGCGGTGTGACAGCACCGCGCCCCTCCACCGCGGCCCCGCTCCGGCCGCGACGCCTTCAACTTTCTTCGACGCGGAGCGATGGCGTCGCGTCCTTGCATTATTTAATGACGCGGCGCGACGGTGCCACGCGTTTCTTGCCGCATGATCCTGCACAGTGCGACGACACCACGCCACACCCGTTTCAATCCACAACAAAATCAACATGAATATGAGGAGGGTCGGCCGTGTTCATGCGGTCCGGACCCCTCGCGTTATTTTCTAACAATCGGCCTTTAATGAATGATAAACTTTCACAATGATTTAAATTAAATTAAAAGATTTGGAATCAAGGCCCGGCAAATATAAACCTTCATGTTCGAAGGAGAGATCCACATATCGTTAAAAAGTTTAAACCCCTACCTTGATTTAAGAGGTGACGAGATTCGGCGTCGCTAAAAGAGATGTCGCGGAATAAGACGTCGTTGGTATTGCGGGTATGGCATCGCGGAAGACGGTTCCCGAGAACATGGCGTTCTTCGTCGATGTCCGATTGTTGTTCGCGTTCTTTATCAAGAGGATTAAGAAACTTCAAGACTTCTAAGACTTCTTTCCAAAAGCTCTCAAACAACACAACCCAACCCAAAGAAATTAGTTCTCCACTTATTTAATTAACTTCACATGGCTTTTGAAATTCAAGTGTTTGAAATTAAAAAGACTCACACAACTCACCACATTAAAATCAACTCATTTAAGACATAAGTTATAACTAAGTTAAAAACATTTAAGTGGGAGTTGAGGGGTTTTAGAGGATATGAAGAGGTGGGGTTCGTGTGGGCCCCACCACCCTCATAACCTCCCAAGGGAGGTTGGGTGGTTACCCAACTTCCACCATGAGCTAACACTTAGAGTAAGTTAATAAAAATTGTAGTGTAGTTATAAAAGAAACTTCCACAATTTTTATTATCAACAATCATGTAAACGCAACTCCGGAACAGGAGTTCCTAAGCAATTACCGGCGCTGCGGTTCCATCGGTGCCCTCAGAATTCGATTCTCGGCACCGATTTAAAAGATAGAAATTCCCGCTCGCTCGTTCACTGAACGTACCTAAGACAAACTTCGGAAATTAATTCCGGGCACACCGGGCCTCAGAATCAGGCGCCGTCAGAAACTGCATTCTTGTAAAATTATAAAGAAAATTAAGAAAAAATTTACCTTGAAATGTCCGGGTCTTTAAAATATCAGTTCGTCGATCTCTATCATGAAACATCCCATTAAATAGTACGTCTCATATGGTTTTCATCAGAGCTATCAGACTTATGATGTGATTTCTCTCGAATGACCGCTTTGTGGAAACTTGGAACTAAATACCTAGCGTGGGTATATAGACATTTTGACTTATCTCTAAACTACGGGTCTGGGTTTGGAGTATATTTGGATGTTTCACTTGTTATATACTCTCTTGACATATATTGTGTATATCTAACTATACCATTAAATTGTGTACTTATTTTTTCTTCTCGGGGTATCATAACGAGTATTTTTTATACTCTCCCATGCACCTGATTTCCCAAATGTGTCATGTATTGTGTAAATGATCAGCCTTTTGATGGAGTCCATAGAAAACAAGGACCATAAAAAGCATTGTGAGTTTCTTTACAGGCTGAGGTGTACCTAAAGCTATGAGTGGTAGTCCCATTACCTATTTCATAGGTACATGTTGGAATTATTATTTTCGAACTCTTTCTTTTGGTGGGATTATATTCTGGAATAGTTATTTTAATGCACTTTTAATTCTGTAGTACTTTATTGGGTGGGTTATTGTGTAAGCATACATTTTTTCCTATGTGGGTTTTTTAAATTTTAGAATGTGTGGGCTTATATATTTATGTGTTTATAAAGGTACATATGAATTGAATCCCATGTTAGTAATATTCCTACTCGGTGCTGGTCACTTGGCCCTGGCCTATTAGAGGCGGGATTGGGGAGTCATGACTCGAGTCCCACTGGGATGGGTTGTGATAGAGTGGTATTAGAGGTGGTCGGTTCTACCTTAGGACAAAGAGTCTATGATATTTGTTTGGGGCAATAGTTTTATGTGTTTCAAGTTCGGATTCCTGGATTGGGACTCCAGTGTTGGTGTGAGCTGCCAAAATATCAATACACCGAGACTTTGATAGTCCACCTTCTAACTCAGTACATGAGAACACTAGTTACAGGGAAACAAGAAAATTGTGCATGCATCATATATGAATGGGACGTGTTTTCTTTGTCCTTTTGGGTTAGGAATCAATATATACTCTTTGAACATAGAACACATTTTTTCCTTATAGGATGCCTCTACCATGCATACCAACCAGGATTCAATATCTATTTCATGAGGATGACACCCTGATTGATGAGGATTAAATTCAGGGGCCTATTCCCAAGGCATTACTTTCATATAGTTCACATACTATACCTACACACGTGGAGTAGTATGTGGTACCAATAGTACTATAAGAAAAGGAGTGCAGGTTGAACACTCTCTAAGAGTTTCATAGATAGAGTCCCCGTATGTTCTAAGGCGAGCCCAATTCTCAAGCGCCTAAGGACATGATTTAGGTGGTGACCAGAGTTTTCAGTCTTTGAGGACACCAACGAACCAGACAGTGATCCTAGGAGCGATCCTTCTTTTGGGTTTGGTCGGGAGATGGTGGATTTTGACAATGTAGACTCATGATGATGATACACTTTCATGGATGATGTTCGAGAAACTCTTTAGGGAGGAGTTATCTCTTCTTACACTGAGAGTAGTGCATATCAAGAAGCTTCCTCAGCTTTAGTATGGGAATATGACAGTGGATGAAAAATCAATGACGTTTACCAACCTCTCTAGGTACTCTACTGATATTCTTAGTGATCAATACACCAGATAATAGACATTTGAAAAAGTTTTACGATGGGACATCTGAGCTAGTGTCATGACATTATACATTCTGAATTTTGCTGGAGTGCTTTTGTGAGTTTTGGTGGTCGAGAGATTCTTGGATAAGTAGAGGCAAACGATGGTAGTCAGTATCTAGAAGACTAGTGTAGAGACCTCATTATTAAGAAGATGATGTCAATCATAGGAATCATGATGTGGGAGATTTAATAAGAGGACCCATGATATGTGATCTCTAGGCCACGACTCTCAGGATGGATCAAGTCAGCCTAGACAGAGGTGATTCTACTCATGTGATGGAGAGTAAATATCTCTAGAGACAATCTAATATGTCGATATATTGATAAAAAGGTGGTGGATTAACCAACCAAGCCGAGGTAGAGAGTGGATTAGGTAGACCCACCAGGCGGCGGGTGTGGTCGAGAAGGGATAGATATAAGAGGTGGATGGTGCTTTTAAAAACCCCCAAAACTACCCCTAGGAGGTTTACACTATGCATAAGTATTTTTGGGATAGGGGTAGGGGAAGACATTTTTGGTCGTGGAATATGACCCAGGGACTCTAGGAATGACCTAGTATATGAGTTATGTCTTTTCCTCCATAGCTTCTATAATTACAAACACAGGTTCAACTCATTCTTTAATTGCCACATGTCATGTGTGGAACCATGAAATTATAGTAGAGTTATTGACTCAAACCTTATGATTGGATACACCTACGGGAGGAGACTCGAAGATAAAACATCATTTTTGAAAGTGTGATATTAGTCTTGGAGGTGATATTTCTGTATGGAACCTCTTTGTGGCTTCGTTGAGGCCTTACGATGTCATTCTCAATATAGAATGATTATCTTCGGTCGATACCAATATTGAATACATTCGGAGAAGATTTTAGTGTGTCCACAGCAATGGGACGGGGTTTCCCATTATTGGTGAAAAGGAAAACCATGTTGCATTGAATGGGATCACGCTCAAGAGGTTTCATCTGACCACTCATGTGCTAGATATCCTTACATATAAAGAATCAAATATTATGAGATTTAAGTTCCCCGTAGTAGTCGAAGAGTACGAGGATGTATTTCCAGAAGATATTCGAGGACAAAATCCCCACCTAGGAATAGACTTCTTTACCAACATGCACCTTAGGACGACACTGATATCCTTACCAGTGTAAAATATGGATCCTGCAGATCTTCAATGGCTGAGGGTGCAATTAAAGGATTTACTAAGGAATGAATTCGTAAGTCCCAGTGCTTCACCTAGGGAGGCCCTTTTTTTTGCTATGAATGATGAAAAGTGTTTTAGTTTGTGCGTGGATTACCATCACTTGAACTAGGTTACAGTGAGAAAAAATTATCCCCTACCGAGGATTGACGAACTCTTCGATCATTTGAGAGGGGCATGGTGGTTCTCGAAGGTTGACCTTTGATCTGGTTATCATTAGCATCGATTTCGTGATGGGGATGTGCCTAAAACCACATTTCAATGCCGCGATGATAAATACGAGTAGTTGGTGATGTATTTTAGCATGAAAAACTCCCCCATAGTGATCATGGGACACATGAAATAAATATTCCATCAATAATTATACCGGTTCGTAGTAGTCTTCAGTGACAACAACCCTATGTACTCAGCGTCATAGGAGGAGCATGAATGAAACCAACGAACAGTTCTTGGAGTACTCCAAGAGAACCAAATTTATAGTAGGCTCTCGAAATTCCAGTTATGGATATAGTTGGTCCACTTATAGGGACATGTCATCTCATCAAATAGAGTAGTGGTGGACGCAACCATGGTCGAGGTAGTTCTATCATTAGACCCACCTCGGATCATGGCAGAGGTATGGATCATCCTTGGGTCGAAAGGATATTATAAGAGATTAATTCTTTACTTCCCTCATATATAATCCCCCATGATAGCATTTACCCAAAAGGGGTAGTCTTTAATATGGATAGATATGTGCCCACAGTCGTTCTAGCAGTTGAGGTGGATTTTGACGAGCACCCAGATCATGAGACTTACAGAGGAGGGTACCAAGTACATAGTTTTCTACAACACATCAGTGGTGGGGATTGGATGTATTCTATTACAATGATAGGCATTTAATGCATATGATTTTTACCAAATGAGGCCACAAGAGTAGATATTTGCAACCCATAATATTGAGTTGGTAGCGGTTTTATTCACGATGAAAATGTGGTTGCACTACCTGATGGGTGAGCAGATTATCATCTCCTCTGACCACAAGATCCTCAAGTAAATCTTCTCATAAAAAGATCTGAATCTGAGGTAGAGTAAATGGATAGATATTCTCTAGTATTATGAATTTGAGATCGTTTATACAACTAGGAAATGGAACACGATGGAAGATTCTCTCAGCAGGTGGTTATGTTTGTAGTTGTTCAGTGAGGTGTTAGAGTAGTTTGCATCACTATAGTTATCCTTCATGGATGGATATGATTCATATTAACTTCATTCAATGGTTCGTACCACTCCACTCATGAAGCGAGTCAGGGAGGCACAACTAGAAGATATAGAATGTGATACATTACAAGATCATTTATCCAAAGGACATTCTTGTGATGGATTTTCACAGGTTTGGGAGAACATCATTCTTTTCAGAGGTAGAAAAGTTGAATGTGGGGAATTGTGGGAGGGGGTTCTAAGATATTTTATACATCCCTTTTCAAGGTTCATACTCATGTGGAGAAAATGTAATAGGACCTCCAACGTCAGTTCTGGGTATAAGAATGAAGAAGGCAGTGGAAGAATTTGTTTCTCGATGACTTACATGTCAGAAGGTGAAGGATGAGCATCAAGTTTCAATGAGATAAGAAAACCCTTGGATGTTCCGCAATGGAAGTGGGATAGAAAATTTATTGAAAACTTGATAGGATTACTATGAACATCCAAGGGACACAATTCCATTTGGGTGATCATTTATTGACTTATCAAGTCGGCCCTCTTCTTATCCATTAGCGAGAAGAGTTAAATAGAGTGCTTGGGATGCCTCTATGTGTAGAAGATAGTTTAGCTTCATGTAGTACCCTAGATGATATTTTCTATTCCTTATTATCATTTCAAATACCAATTGTGGAATGGATTGTAAGAGGCATTTGGGGCTCATATATTCTTAATCACAATGTTCCATCCCTAAAATGATTGTTAGACCGAGAGAATCATTTAGTTGATAGAGGATATGTTGTATTCCTCTATCTTAAACTTTTTTTGTAGTTGGGAGGAACACCTACCACTATTAGAGTTTTTCATGCAACAAAATATACCCATCACTATCCATATGGAACAATTTGAGGATTTATATGGGAGACCCGGCCAGTCACAAATTTGATGGACCAACCCAGAAGAGTCAGTACTAATGTGTCTAGAGTAGGTTAAATCTATCACTAAGAAGGTGTATATAATCCGGGAGACATTGAATAATAAACATATTCTGTAAATGTATTATGCTGACAGTTGATGGAGACTTATCGATTTCAATGAGAGAGATCATGTCTTCCTCCGGGTCTCACCTTGAAGAGGGTTGAAGATATTTTTCCATGGTGAATGTTTGTCTTTTAGGTTCATCTCCCATTTCGAGATAATTAGAAAAATTCGTGAGGTGGCATACCATCTAACTCTACCACTGTAGTTTCACAAGATACATGATGTTTTCCACGTATCATAGTAGAGGATATACGTGCATGATCCATCACACGTCATCGATTGGGGCAAGCATGACATCGAGAATGGAGTGACCATTGCGAAGTACCCAGTGGAGGTCATGGATTGGTAGAAGAGGATCCTCCACAGGGAAGAAATTCCCTTCGTACCTTTGTGGTGGAAGTATATGAATATTTAGAAGAGAACATGGGAGCGGGAGGCTCAGATTTATTCGTAGTACCCACATCTGTTTGAGTAGACATATATTTTTGATTTTTGGGGACGTAAATCCCTAATGTGGGGAGAATTAAATGCATTATATTTTCCATATATTATTTTTTAAATATTATATTAGAATTAATTGGAGAATAGGATTTGCAACTCTGTGGGATTCTACTGCCTGTAGTGCCCATATAAATATTTGAATTAAATTAAACTTTTAAATAGTGCGGGTGTATAATTTACCTAAAATACTGGAATAACATTTAAATGGGTACCTATATCATAAATTTGAGGGAACCATTTCTTTAAATATAGTGACATTACCTTAGGCGAGGCCTAACATCTATCGACGCAGGTCTGCTGATGAAGTTAGTTTCTGGACGTTTATGGTAATAAAATAAATTAAAATATTTATTTCATAAACATTGCATCAACATAGTGATGGGTGATTTTAAATAATATGTTAACTATAATATATAAGGTTAAACTCAAAACCCTGGAATTCTTTAGAGGAATGTGGAGGAGACCCCTTGGAGAAACCTCTCAACAGCAAACGAAGACAAATCGACCATTCGTGAATCGTAACGCCATCGAAGTTAAGGGATCTCGTTGATAAGGACAATGTATTCCCTCTTCTTTAGTGATCATCCTAACTCTAGGTAGGGGTTGTTTTTTAAATTATTTTTAATCATGTTCATGGATATAAATGATGAAAATGGATCAACTCATAGACATGTTGACAAAACGTTTGAAAGTTCTTGTGAGAGGGTTGTTTATCAGGCTTGTTTTGGAGATTGATTCATTTTTTTTTGTTCTTCTTGATCCATAAAAGGGGATTGGATCAATTCTATAATGAATAAAAATAGAGGTTTGTTCATTGATTTTTTAGGAATTAATTCCCCAAACCCAGTGAGTTCCTTGTGTTCTATACTGGGTTATGAACTAATGATCACTATTCATCCATCTCTCTATGCAATGATCCCAAATCATAGATACAACATCATGAATACCCCGTGAAGGTGTGATGATGATAGTGGAATACTTATCGAACTGGTTCAGAAGAAATTATTCATTGAATTTTCATTGTGAGTATGATCTAAATGAGTTTCCAGAGATGATTGAAGGCTAAAAACCTACCAAATCGGAATTATTATGATGGGATGACCATGGATATTTTGTTTTTGGGTGAACAGGTGGTTAGATCGAGGGTTGGAAGATCAAACATGTCATGATAGGAAGAATTTCTATTTTTGGAAAATAGATATGAACACAATGTGTATCATGAAGAACACAACATGTGGACTAGTTCACTAGTGGCTTGGTTTCCATTATACAGGAAGAAATTACACATTGTGTGACCACTATCACATGGTGTGTTGGTCCATATGCATGTCTTGGCATGTGTCTCAAATGATACATAGACACATGGTGGAGGTCTCAACATATACACCACTACATAGCAAGACCATACCAATTGCATGGGATACCTCATGTACAAGTACATAGGTTGGAAGACACCTATTGATGCCGTGTACGGGAACACGAGCAGCATACACAGAGTAGCCCTTGGATAGTAGGGCTCAACAAGTTAATCTTCTACACACCATGTATATTTATATCTACAAAACATGTCTTTTGACATGGTATGTTTCACATGGGCAATACTTGGGGTTGAGGAACATGGCATGTGAAGCTTCTACATGCAGTTCACTCCCTTATAAATGGCTTGAAATCCTTTTCCACTATATATTCAACATGTTTTGTATGGTCTATTTTCCTGTTTTCTTGTTCCCCTAATGGTTTGGTGTCATTTACATCCACATGAGTATAATAAATTCAGTAGGATATTATAGATAGATTCATAGTCCCTATGAGAGTCCTGGAGGGAGAACCTCTACCCATTCAAGGACCTAAGTAGAGTCAGGTATCAATATGACCAATCCAACAGGATGCTGATCTCCAATATTGTAGGTGGATCCAGATGAGATGTGGTATATTCCAAGGCCTTGTTAGTGATCATCATCTGTGTATCATTAAATTCTCTAAATTAGAAGTATGTTTTCTTAGAATGAGTGTATCATTTCTCTTTTCAGATATATCAGTACATCTATCTCTCTAGTGATTCTTCTTGATGAATAGTACTTCTCGGATGGGAATCATTAGAGCTATCGGACTCATGGAGTGAGTATTCCTGGATGATCTCCTCATTGAATATTCAAACTGAATCCCTAATGTGGGTATGTGGTCATTGTGGCTTACCTCTAGACTACGAGTCTAGGTTTCAAGTATACTTGGATGTTTCAATTGTAATATTTTCTATAGATATATAATGTGTAGATATGAATGTAACTTTACTTTGTGTATTGATTTGTGTTTTTTTGGGGGTCTATTTCTGTGTATTTCTATACTCACCCATGCTCGGGATTTTCCTACAGGTGTCGTGTATTGTGCAGATGAGTGGCCTTAGGATTGAGTCCAGGGAGGACCAGGAACAGACACATATTTGTGAGTTCCATATAGGAAGAGGTGTTCATACATCTACAAGAAGTAGTCCTATTACATATTTCTTTATTATAGTTTGGACTCTATATTTGAGGAAAAATTATTTTAGTGGGATTTTATTCTGACCCAGTTACTTTTCTGGGTTATAATTTATATTGTACTATATTGGTTGGGTTATGGTGTATGCATGAATGTTACCATTAGTGATTTTTTATATTTCATCATTAATAGGCTCAACGATTTGTGTGTTCATACAGGTAAATTGGCATAGCCTCCATTGTTATTAATCATTTTACAAGGAGGTAGTCACCATCCCATGGCCTATTGCAGGCGGGCATGGGGAGTCACAGCGCGACCCCCATTAGGACGAGTAGTGACATATATATATTTTTAAAAATATTAAAATATTTGGTATATGAACTATATATTGGTAAACTAGTTTAGGAGTATTATAACTGAATATAATATAAACTGATATAATGAATACATATAATATATATTCCCTATATTACCTCTTATAAATAAATTCAATTTTAACATCAAATTGCACAATACTCATTTCTATAGATGTCAATTTAGTCTTCAAAATATTATTTATCCTTTGGCCAATACATGTATTGTTATAGTCCTGGTGATTTTTAAGATTAAAGATGTTAAAAAGGATTTACTATACATAATAATTTTATTATTTTATATTTATTACTGTATTTTAATTTTACATAAAATTTAGTTATGGAATCATATGTGTTATTCAATACATAAATACATGTTTCTTTCCTAAAAGTTTCATTATGATTGAATAAACAATTGTGAATTTTAGTCATATATTTTTTGAATTATTTTCAAATTAATTATTTTGATTGAATTGAAGAAATATAAACTATATCTACAAAGTTTAAAATATATCCTAAAAAATAGTGTGTTACATATGGTTTTTCCATCATCCATCCTCAATCTAGGCGTGATTCTACTATTCAAGGATACATCATGAAACATGAAAATTCCAATATTCTCAGGTGAAATATTAGGATATGTTTTATTTTCTATTTTTAGGTCAATCACAGGTGACTTATTATATTGTTGACCACATGCTACTAAAAATTCAATTTACGTTGGGTGATGTTCAAGGACAACCTAAAACAGTCATGGATTCATCCCCTCTAAAATATACTATCCAAAATATACCATGACTTTATTAGTTCGAATATCAACCCATGAATCTATCTCAAACCACAACATACTATTAATTAATTGTTAAAATTCTATAATTATATATTTATTATTATTTAGTGATTTATATTTACTAAAAACACAATAAGTTGAATAATGGTGCTGATACATCATGAAATAGAGTGTATTACACTCCAAGAATATAATAGAACAATTAGTGAAAAAATTACAAACATTCATAATTATATGATGTACTTTATCCACTATAAAATAAATTCTCATCATAAAGAAATATTTCCCCCAGGATCTATTGAATTCCACCTCCTATAACCAAATAGGGTAAAACTGGATTTTGTGAAAACAAGGGGGAATGACCATAGTGGTAGAAGAAGATATCATAACTAAACTATTTCTGATGAAACCCTCCAAAATGAATTGGATTGATGGGTGACCAAGGAAAAGGTGATATCCAAAAGGGTATCTTTTCCTTCTTACGTGCAGCAACAATAGAAGGATATTGACAAGGGTTCCAATGTAGGAGCTCCTCTAAAATAAAAAACACCCATTTAAGAAGTATCCCAACATTCGATTCATGGTGTGACCATGAGGTTTTCATGCGGATTCCCCCATATAGAGGTTTAGATACCCATTTTTAAAATCTTTTTAGTGTGACCCCTATGGGTTGCGATGCGATGACCCCAATAGAGGTTATTCAACCCCATCCAAATGTAGTTAGGGTGATGACCCTCTAGGTGATGGAATGGATAAATATTTCTATTTTATGATTGATATCATATAATAATAACTCCATTATCCATATGGTTTTCTATAACATTCACTAAACTCTTATATACCTTATGAGGGTTAATTGCTACATGACACTAGTATTGAAATATCACTATATTCTTCTATGAAGAAACAAAAATGGAATACATAAAATATTTCCACCCCTATATATAATATAAAACATAAATATATGATTCCCCGAGTCTTAAGGTGAATTAATTTCATCTAATTTTGACTTTTAAAAAAAATCTATGAAAATCCCACCAAATCATGATGTTTTTTCCACAATGAGACTATCTCCCAATCAATGCTCATTATGGAGTGACCATCACCCATCTTGGGGTGATAGAAAAAAAACCTAAATCATGAAAGCGTTATTTATGATACTAATATGATGTTTACCCAAGGAGAAAAAACTCATATCAAACCATAATTAATATCTTAAGAAATATCTTCATCATAACCCAACACCGATGATTCATATTTTAATAAAAATTCACATAAAATACACTAATATATGAGAAAGAAATTCAATTTTCTTATGTATATTTCAACAAATGAATTTTTTTCCATTGAATAAATAAAACCCATGGTTTATTTGATATAAATTAATGGGAAAAACATATTAAGAAATTGTCATTAAAAAAAGTCAGAATTCAAATCTAAACTCATCCGTGAAGCTCATTTGTAACAACAATAGGGTTTGATGATGAAAATAGTTCTAAAGTACCTTTAAAATTATGAAAAACTATCTTTATAATTATATGCCCATGAAAATATCTTGATGTAACTTTGATAAAACTTTATAATAAACTACCTCGACTCAAAGAGCCACATCAAATATATATACCCCCACAAGGCCTGATGTATATTCTAGATTTTTATAAGATGGATAGAATAATTAGGTTGTCACACATTAACTAGTTGGAATTGTTTCCCCCATAGATAATATTAACAATATAGTAGATCCAATTTGATTATGATATAGTGATTTCATACATTATTTTTCTTTACATATAATATAAATTGTTTAAAATAATTAAAGTAACCAATCAAATTAAAAAAATTAAATTTATCACTAAGACACAATAAAAATAAAAAAATATAAATAGAAATAAATAAATTAATGAAAACTATAGAAATTAATATCACAGTTTGACACAATGTAAAAAACAAAATAAAATATATTATACTAAAATTGGTTGATAAAAAACATTTAAAAATTAATCAATAACTCAATCAATTCCTCAAGTATGTTAATTTGAAATGTAGTTAATCATAGAATCTATAACAAACGCAAAACAAAATTGAGAAAAATAACCAATACTATATATAATATTTTTCTCATAAAAGATACATAAATTTATTACACAAAAGAGAGTATGTAATGTATGAACTAACCAGGATCAATAATAAATAAGTAATGACTCACAACAATTACAATTATAAAAAAATTAATAATATTTTTAAATAATTTTAAAAACAATTTTTTATAAATGAAAATTATAATATAAATAAGTTTCATAAAATTATTAAATTTTAAAAACATAAGAGTATTACCTTATTGGAATAAGAATCCTTATATGGCTTGAAAATTAGGTTTTGAAACTCAAGTAAAAAAGATAGACTATTCTTTGAAATATATATTTTAAAAACCATTTTAGTCAACCCAGGGTTGGAACCATAGTTTAAAAATCAATTGACATTAAAATATATAAAAATTGGATCCAAATGGTTATTAAATCAGAACTAAATCATTATTCTTATTTTAAAACAAATAACAGTTATGTACGTTTTAAAGAAAGGTTTAAAAATTAAATCACATAATATAAAATTGAATCATATGATCAATTTGAATCATAATATCATGATTCATAATATATCATATAAATAGTATTGTTAATGGTATCAGTGATCAAAAATAGAAAAACTTAAGTATAATAAAACCTAAAAGGGGAATACGCATTTTGAAAATATATTGAATGGATAAAATTTAGGTATAACATTCTATATTATTATAGAAAAAATTTTCAGACCTCAAATTTGGAACACAAAATATTCAAAAAAACTATAGTAAACTAAAAAATACCACATGAGTATCTCTCTTGGCATCTAGAATATAACCCTTAATAATAAAATAATGAAATCATGGACCATGTTTGAAAAAATATACAATAATATATTACCTATATTAGTATTCTACTTAAACACCCAATAATCATGTAATAAAAATCTAATTGGAGATGATATATAATATTGCCTATAAAACATCATCGCAATTCCAATAGCATTTCCATATTCATTCCCTTTCTATTATGTATAATAATCACACAATAATTCATTTCGAATCAAATAAATGGGAAAAGAAATGAAAATATATTAAAAATTTGTTCATAGCTAGTGTGAGCCATCATAAATAAATCTAATTTTGTAGAGCTCTAACCAAGCCATTAAATAAATCTTGAAATATGAAGTTACAAAATATTTTGTGTGTTTTAGACAATTATTATCACTTTGAAATTTTATTTTCATATCAAAGGATTCATTTGAAACAAAAACTAACCTATAACCAAAAATTAACTTGAAACTATAGTAATATTATTTCATTAAAATAAATTATTATTTAATAAAGTCTTTTATTAATTTGCATGAAATTAATTTTATAGATAAACATTTTATTTGAAAATTAACACATAAATCCATTTAAAATCATTTGTTATGTGTTATGAAAATGTTGTATTTTTTAAATCCCATCATGGGTAACCAAATCATTGGTATAACAAGATAAAAAAATAATTCAAAAATATTGATCATTTAATTACCTATTTAATGAAACAATTTCACAAAAAAAACATACACCATCCATGAAAAACACACTCTCTATTGATGTATTAATAATTTCCTTATAATGAAATGACCCCTAAATGTCGTAATAGTAAAACCATAATCATCCACAAACCCTAGATTCAATATCCAAAAAAATTAAGGATCATGGGTGAAAAGAAGGATGATGGTTAATGGATGTAGGGAGTATAGGAGAAGTGTATGGATGAAGAAATTACAATTTACCTTATCAAATCTAATTAAATACTGAAATTGAAGTCAATGTCCACAGGGATGGGGGTAATAGAATCTCCTATGAGCTCTCTCTCTCTCTCTCATTCCCTCTCAATTGAAAAATATAAGACAATGGATTATAATGATTCAAATGAGACAAATTTAGTAGGAGTAGAATAATAAATCCATACATTAATGAATTTGGGAAGACCTCATAGTTTCAAAACATGTTTACAAAGCTATTTGGGAATTGTAAATCTCACACATAGTTAAAACCGCATCACTGAATGTTTTATCCAAAAATATTTAAAAAATTATAAACAACTATTCATATCCAAAACTAATAAGATTGATCACTCTACATGATTTAATTTTATATATTTCAAAAACAAGGTTGCAAGCATAAAATAACCTGATTTATATATTCTATTCGCATAGTTTCCCAATAGTGATTATGTTAATCAACATAGATTTAAATAAACTAAATTTGATCATATATGATAAAAAATTATAAAAAGAATAAAAATCTTAAAACTATAATGTATTCAAACAAAAAATAATTACATTAAATAAAACATGATAGGGATGCGGGGTGTTATAATTATATTAAAAAAAATAAATTTAATAATTAGAATATTGTTATAAAAACAATTAATTTGATAATCGTTAAATTTCATTATATAATCTTTCAGTATTGGAATCCATACATGAAAGTTGTAGAATTTTTTTTAGATATTGTAGTGAAATCATTTTATGATGGTATTGTGTCGTTTTACATAATTAATGGAAATTATATTTAATGAAATACTATATCACATCCTATTGAAATACTCATTAAAAAATAATGTAAAATTATTTTTCTATTATAAATAATTTTCTAAAAGTATCTTTACATAATAAGATTATTCTTTTTTGAATGAGAAAAATGGAAACATATATTTTTTATATTCTAGAATTATAAATATTAAAATTAACTAAAATATATAATGTATATATTAATATATTAAATGATATTTTTTATAGATAGTTTCATTGGGGTGAAATAATTTACCATTCATGAATATGAAGATCTATTTATCTGAATCAGTATGTTTATTTATATAACTATTATTTGACCAACTCATTTATCTATAATAACATTGATGTGAATCCATATTGGAATCAAAATTGGTCATATATTTCTTACTGAATTATTCCAATCCTTCATAATAATATATAGATATATACATAAATACAATTTCTTATAAAATTATACATTAGAGACATTTAGATATCAATTATTGTAAAAAGTATTTGTTATTACTATAGATAAGAATATATTTCGATATATTGATATCGATAAACATACCAATTAAGAATTACTATTTATTCATTCAACATGTAAGTTTTTATTCATAAGGGAGAAATAAGTACACACAAGGCCCAAAAAAGTAGGCCAAGGGAAACAAGACTACGTGGGTCTAAAATGATGAATATATAGGGTGTCCCCTCTAATGAAATTGATTCCCATTGGTTTTAAGATTTGTAGGTTATGATAAAATCTACTCTCTGAGCCAGAGATGTCAAACGACGCTAGGTATTACTCTACCTCATTCCCCTCATGTTAGGTGTGAGAAACATTAAGATTGAAATCAAGTATACCATGACACTTGTGGATGATATAATTAATATACCAAGGGATAGATCTATTACCATGATGCACATTGTGATCCAAGATAGAGTCAGTTTCATCTTCCACTGGATCTACCCCCCTCTTTTTATAAATTATGGGGCCTGTCAGTATGGTCTTAGCCTCAGCTAGTAGTGATGTTCATTGGACCATACGGATAGATAAACCTAGGATGACTGATCCAAAGATATAGAATATGACCCCTATCACACATAATTCATAAAACACAAAATCCATTAGGGTTGATCTTTAAGCCCAACATGGGAGGTTTCCAACAAACTCATTTTTCGGTATGTATACATACGAAAGAAGAGGTATCCTTAGGATCCTGTTGAAACCGCTATAAATTAGGTTCCTCCCTCTATGTGATGAGAACTCTAATTATAGCATTAAGAATTTTTTCTTCAGAATAATAATAATAGCCCACCTAGATTAAAATCCCCTTCCGAAAACCATTTATTTCACTCCTTCCATAATCACCAACAACATGAATTCAAAACTAAGGTGTGCACCCACCTCTACAAGCCCTTATCCATAGATCCATGGAAATAGTGAACAAGAGAGGGTTTTTCAACCATTCTGTCAATGGAAAAAACAATGAAATTACCAAAAAAATTCCAAAACTCTTTCACGCATTCACTATAAATGAATATGTGAGCCAAGAATTCTACCTTATGACTCCTACATCAAACGCACCTGGTGCCATTCTAACATCGCATCGCTTAATGTTATCATCATAGGGGACTGTGTTGTGTTGAATTCTCTTGGTGTAAAATTTATATTTCTAGGACATTTCATATCCCAGAGAAACACATTCCACTCATCCAGTATGACATGCATGGAAATGAAATGATGATAATATATGGTCGTAAAAGAGCTTGAGGGAGACAGGGTAAACACACATCTATCCAAGGATGAGGTCTACTTAATAAGAAGGAACAATTATAAATGGTCCTTATCAAGTAAATCCTTGATGAAGTATGGATGGAGTTTGGATTCTCTAAAGGATATTTCAGTGGAAGGGAATTTCGGGAATCCAACGGGCTCCCCACATGAGTGGTGGTGCCATAAGAAAACATCTCCTATCCCTAAAATCTATCATTTATGGGGTCATAGAGAGGTAATGAGGGTCCCTATCTCATTCCATAGGGGAGAACCATGTCCATAACTTGCGTACTAGTCCCATATGTAATACTTTTTCATCGTCCACCCCTATATAGTTCAATTCTACCACACCTCCAATTTGAGTTTTGTATGCATGCATGTAAGGGTGTAGTAGACACTTCATTAGCTAATTCCACCTTCACTGATAGGCCTCTCGATCTTGTTCCTAAAGTCCCAGTGTCTTCTGACCTCCTATATTGTATCCCAAAATTAAACCATAAATAATTCAATCAATATTACTGATAACACCTTCTGGGACCACAATAGAAGATAAAATGTGAACTAGATTGTCCAAGAGTACACTATTAATGAGTTTAATCCTCCCCTAGAAGGACATGGATCTATTATTTCAATTAGGAACCCTATATGAGATTGGAAAGATGAGAGGTTTTAGGAAACACAAACACAACCTCTTAGATGAGATCGAGGCTCCTAGGTACACATTGGGGAGATCACCTTTCTTCATTACTAGAGAGTGTCTCATAATAAGGACCTGGTTGGTAGTGAAACTACTAGAAAATATTGAAGCTACTATTTTGATTGTTGATAACATGACTACCCCAATATCTTTAATCCTAAAAAAATTTCTTCATGCACTGAACTATCCTGCTCGATGCATTAAAGAAGCTTATGGAATCATCTGCGAGCATAAGGTGTGACATAGATTAGAATCAAAACCTTCTACGGAATGAGAGGATCTAACCGCTACTAATACTATTTCTAGTGAGGTGGCTATGAAAACCATGAGAAATTATAAAGATACTCAAGGAGAGGGTATCCCCTTTCCAAAGACCTCACGTTACTTTGATGATGTTGAAATTTTCACCCTTAAAAGAGATCTCCATCTAGGCTATGCTAAATCAATGAAATAAAATTTCAATATTACAAGGATAGAGTCCCATACCAATAAAAACCATGCTGAAGAATCTCCTTTCAACTTGGTCTTAGTCCTTTATTAAATCAATCATTATAGCTATATTATAACAAAAATATTTTATGTTTCTAACCCTGATCATTTCTAGGGCCAAAGCAATCACCCCTTGGATTGAACTCCACCACAATAATACCTATTGTTCCATGGATATCCAATTTGGAAGATGAATGGATAGAAGAGCGTTAATTATATAGGAAATGTATTTTGTAAGTCATGTTACACATGAAAATAATCTAATAATTTTCAATAGATGTATGTGATTGGAACATGGGGATATGAAAAATAAAAGGTAGAGCATGCAACTCATGGCAGCAACCCACCCCAGAATAAACCTCAAATCGCCTCAATTAATTTGACATTAACTATCTCCAAAGAAGCTATGTGGAAGGCTATTGGGAATCTATCTAGAACCACTACACTGTCTGGATTCAAGATGAGCATGGCATTGTGAATATCATCCTCTTGAGGAATGGCTCTGAGGGCTTAATTATCACAAGAAGAAATGTTGGTTGGGATTGCTAAAAAAGGCCCCACAATGCCTCCCAGATACAAATTTGGTATATGTGATTTGGGTACAACAAGAGGGTCCTAAATGTTGGAGATAGAGAAAACCCCAATCACCTTCCTATAATATGAATAGGACCCATACTCCCACTCAATGATTGGTTTCACCCATATTCTCATTTTCTTGATAATGGCATGAAAATATGATGTATTAATATCCCTTTATTTGACCCACTTGATCCTTACATCCTTTTTTACCTGATGCTCATATCTCAAATCCATGTCTACAAGAAGCTCTTTCATAATAGATAGGTCCTAAAATATCCATCCATCCATGCCCTCTTCGAGACACATTTTAGGCCGATCAGCATCATGCAAGGTTGCCTCCAAGTCTCTATCTGATAAGGAAATTCCCTTCGACCACAACTATAACCTCTGTTTAAGCCATATTAATTTGTTGTTAAAGGCTAACCACATGTCATCTTCAGTAGGTTCACTCATGTAATATCTCACCAGATCATTGTGCCTAGGGGTGCTCCTCGAGTGGTGATAGAATAAAAACCGCGCGTGCTTATCATGATCGAAAGATAAAAAAATTAGGACTGGGGGTGTTGGAGATGTATCAAAGATTATTGGAATATGTAGATATTTCATGAATTTTGTCCATGAATCTAGCAAAATATATCCACAAACCACGGTTCTACTATTTTCTATTACACCATGTAAAATCATCATGTGAATACCCAAGATCAATAAGGCCCCTTCCCACCATGAATTGAACAAATTCAAGACTGGAATTACAGTTAAAAGGTCCTTTAACCTTCCTCTCCTCAGGGTGTGTGATGATATTAAAATTCCCCCCTATGAACCATGGTGTGGTTCTAGGGTCAAACACATTGAGATCATTGGATATGGTCTCCCTTTGCTGAGAATATCAACTTTTTTAAATGATAGAATCATAAATGGAGTGAAGGTCTTGGGTCACCATAAGAGTGATGAACTGATCCACTACCTAAGCCAGAGCAACTATAAAACCCTTGTTCTAAAAAATCCGTAAGTCCTTGATGCACGATATAGTGTGCATGTAGCCATGAATTTTTAATTTCTTATAGAACTCACAAATATTTCTTGATTGCTGGTTGTGTTCAAGGATTTCCCCCATGAAGACCTTATGATTGAGAATCACCAAAGACAAGAAGTCTGTTTTTATGCGAGCTCCGATAACTCAGGCATTCCATTTGAGAAAGGGTATCATGATAAAAAAATTTTCAGGGATTGGCCCCAAAATTTGTGGTCTTTTAAAAGTGGGATGGAACCCACACCATTTGTTTCCTAGCTCGAGATCTTGTGCACACACATGAACTAGTGGACCTAGTCACAATAGGGGGGAACCCAATCCTTAGATGTGAATGTGCAGCTTTCCCCTGGGTCTCAAGAGAGATTGAGACTCCCTATTATATCCATCTACCTTCAGTTGAGGATCCATAGAAGGGGATCGACGGTGCAATGTTTTTTGAAAAAAAAGATCTCTTGAAGCTGTAGACAAGAGGAACCAACTCCATAGACTAGTCCTCCCCTCCAAAACCACTATGATGAAAATCTAGATCTTGGGAGGGGGGTGATTGACAGGAAATGGGGAATTGATAGAGATGATAAAAGGGTGTGAACCAAAACCTAATGCAGGAATCTCATAATGATGGGCACTAAGTCCCAAAAAGGCTATTTAAACAAATCCATATGTAGTCCAGGAGGCTTCTCGGTGACCATTTCAATAGGTGGAAGAATTAGAAACTCACTAGGGTCTTAGCGAACCTTCATATTCATGTTTAAAATATAGCCATTAGTTGGAATGAAAAAAAACACCTCTTACATAACAACACTCAGTCGAATGGTAGAATCCTTCATGTTGAGGACCACAACAAAACTGCGCAGAGTTCCCTTGAAAATGGTAGTGAGAATAAAATATCAGAAACACAAAATAAGAGATATATTAGGACTTGATAAAGGAATCATTTACCCAGGGTTTGTGCTCGTTAGTAATTGGAAGAGAGAGATCCAACTCAATGCAAATATGGGCCACAGAGGCCTCCTCGTAGTGGCTGGTCAATGTGTCTGAAAAAAAGAAACCACCAAGAGATTCAACAATGGTCATGAGAAATCCTTCATTTTGGAATTCTATAGGAATCCCCAAGAGACTGATCCACACTGCAATATAGGGGATATCTTTCCCCTGATAAAAATACATAGAACACCTGGTCAGGATAATGCTCTAACGACCCCATGAATGAGGAGCCCTGTACCAAGCTTGGATGAAGTCCTCCAGTGATGTAAGTAAAAAACAACTGGAATGAATATGAAGAGTGGATATCTTCGCCAAGAAATAAATCCCCTAGAAGCCCACGAAAAGCTTAAAAGCTTCTTAGGAAGGATTTTTAGCCCTGAAAAGAGGTATGAGTGTATGTTGTAGGAATGTTGAAACCTCCTTAAAGACTGAAGTCGGGACATCCAAATTGATCTGAGAGCCTTCACAAGATGAATGATGCATCCTAATAGGTATGATCATAAAAAATTTATGGTTGTAGGATGAAGAAGATCCAAATCTTGTGTTGAAAAAGGAGGATAAAGAAAAAGAACCATGGGAAGGGACCCAAGGGATAACATGATATGGTGTTGGAAATATGGGAGTTATTGAAGGAGGAATCAGGGGAAGAAACTATAGAGACCTCATATCCTTGTTTCCAGGGGCATAAGAAGAAGGAGCCGATGAGGAAGGGCTAGGGTCGAAGGTAGCCTGAGCCAATATGGATGACGTTGACCTACCAGAAGAGGGTGCAATGGTTGGAAAAAATTGAAAGGGGAACAGTGTGTTCGTCACATTATCCTAGGCTTGTGGGGGATACATTTTCTTATTAATAAATACTATTCATTTTACAAATACATTATTAGATGTTAATATCTTTTTAAATAATTTTAAAATAATAATTATCAAAGGAAAATAATTCTTATGATTGAGAATCTTGATTATATAATCTACTAGGTAAAATTTAAGTAATATATAAGAATTATAGTTATTATATTATCCATCTAAGAATCCCATATGCTACCAAATACTGATATTAATTTTAGCATTCTCGATAAGAATATTTTTAAAAAAAGAAATAAAATTGGACTAAATACTGATTTTTTTTCAACTGATTCATCATTTACTACTTTGGAGAATACGATCCAACAAGATTAAAAAATAGAGTAATTACATATTATATTTATAATGTAAAATTTTATTGCTTAATAGATCTCAATTCATGAGGGAGTATATATAAGATATTTATTATGGAAAATATATTGATAAACTATTTTCATACTCATAAATCATGAATATATTTTTTATAGAAATCGATAGAGGTGTTAATTTTATGATGTTTAAAATTAATTAAATTATTAAAGAACATGTAATAATTGATGAAGATATTAATAGATTGAAACTTGGATTTGATTATTAAAAATGATTTTATTAATGATGAATTATACGTAACTTCAGTACAAGTATGTTTTAAAAGTTAAAATATCTAATGTAGAAGGGTCATAATAAAACGTTGGAGAAAAATGATAATGGACAACATTATATATAAATAAAAAATTAGAATAATATCTATGTGTAATACCCGATATTTGACTACAGTAGGGAACACTAAATTCCTGAAATATAACATAATGCACATTCTATTATTTCATAATTATAGAACAAAAAAATAGATATATCAAAAAATATGTTTAAAAAGATGAACTCCAGAATTATTTAATTTAGAGTCAATGAAATTAACATTATTTATGAAAATATCATGAAAAAAATTATGTGGGTTAATTTTTAGGTTTTTTTAGAAAGGGAATAATTTTGGGCGACTAGTGTAAAATATAGATTTCCTAAATAGAGTCCCATTTATGAAATTATCACCATATAAAAATTATTAAAAAATATAATATTTTTTTATACAAAAATATATAATTAAAAACAAAAAATTGAACAGAATCTATATTTCTCATTTTTGAAACCTATGCAATGTTGGTATTCAAATGGACATTATTTCATAATCCTCACTTTTAAACAATAATTCAGAAGTATATTATTTATTTTTTATTTCATCAATATAAAATAATCATCCTTTTAGTAAATATAGTTCAACTAATTCTAAATAAATCAAAATTATAAATCATTTTTTTCTACAATCATTTTTATTCATAAAAGATATTTTTATAAAAAAATCAATGTGTTACATATACTTGTTTTGAAAATAAATCTCACAAACTATGAATATTGAATTATATAAAATGTAATCCCAATTTGGGATAATAATTTTATAATTTTTTATGGGATTCAATTTCAGTTATAGTCATGTTGATCTGTTTCCATGGTAGAAGCGCGTCGCCAGAGGAATGTTAAAAGGGTTAATAAGGGGTAAAACTAAAATATAAGACTATAAATATATCAAAATTTAAAATAAATGTGATTTTATGAGTCTATATATACTTTACATTGTGTTCTCTTCTAAATTAAAACAAATTAGTGAAATGTTCTATGAGAAATATTTTTATTATATTATAATGTTCTTACAATTTACAGGGGTTCCAATACTGTCATTTATAAAAGAAAAATGTATATACTTGCCAAGTCACACACCCAAATCTCCCTTTAATCAATAGATATCTTCCAAAATAGGTCTCTAAATCACATTATAACTTTTATAAGGCGTTTTTCTCATCTAAATTCCAATTCTATAAGTATATATGCGTGTCCATGAATAAGGTATATGCCTTAAACTAATTGATTCAAAATTTTATCTTCTTTTACATCTTTGATATATATTCTCAAAATTATAATATAAATACATCACTTTAAATATTATACTAAAATTTTATTATATTTATTTTAAAACTATATTATTCATCAATTCGTTCATATATAAAATGAGAACGCCAGTGATGCATGCGTGCATAATACTAACTCTATAATGAGATGAAATTCCCTTTTAAACACTGCATAATAAGGATATTTATAATGATGGATTATATATATATATGATATTTATGACTCTATTATGATTCAATATTGATAAAAAACTTACCTATATTCTTACCCACTCTTCCATTATAAAATTTAAAATTTTATCGTCGATATGCACATATTGTAACCTCCATGAAGTGACATACATCATTTTCATAACATATTTAAATGGGATATTATAAAATTTAATTTAATGTATATATATATATTATCATTATATAAGTGATGAAACCATGACCATGGATCACGGTCTGAAACTTTTGAATCGAACAATTCATGTAAAATGAAATGGTTAACACCAGAATATTTATTTTAAAAAATTATTATCAATATGTTTTTAATATGAAATTATAAGTAAATTTTATATATTATGATAAATATAAATATGATTGTTTAAAATATGTATAATTATTATTAATTAATTGTTAAAAGATTATAGTCGATCAATCCAAGTGGAAGTTCGAGGTAAGTGTTTATATTCAAAAATAAATTTTAATAGATATTTTTTATGATTCAATCTCTATTAAATGAATTATATGCCCTTTTCTCTTATATATGTAATTTTTTTTCTTCTAATTTGGATGAATATATACTTTCAGTTAATCTCTACTTTTTCACCTTTTTGTAACTCAAATAGAAAAATGATTTTTTTGACCAAATGATCTTATTTATAGTTTTTATAGGGAATATTTTTCTTCAATATCCCTAATATTTTTTTCAATAATTATATCTTAAGTGATTAAATTTTATTCAAATGACTATTTATATATAATAAGAATTTATTTTATATAGTCTAAAATTAATAGTTTTAATGTGTTATATATATGTCATTTTTTAAATTCATAAAAGAAAAATTGAAAAGATTTTTTTTCCACTTTCCATATAAATGTATTTTCCATACATCACAACTATATTAATTTTTTTATCTTCCTATTCTTGATTTTGTGGTTTTCCAATATAACAACTTTTCACAATGTTCAAATAATTTTTTGAATTTATAATGGAATTTTATTTTATTAAATATTTTTTATAACGATTTTATATCACTTATGTATATTTTTATCTTCCACACCACCATTACTTACACAATCCTAGGTAATTAAAGGATTAAATAATTTTAAAATATATTACCCGTATTGTTTAAAGAAGTCTTCTTGAATCATTACCAAATGTTTTTTTAAATGAATAATAACATAATTTTTTTAAAACAACATAACAAGTGTTTAATGAATGTAATTTTTATGATTTTACCTCTATTTAATCTATATATTACAAATGAGATATGTTGAATTCAAATCTATAATTTTATATAAATTTATTTTATCCTTCATTTCCTCTTTATGTATTTTCATTGATATATTTATAGTCTTTTCATTGTTGTCAAAATAGTACACATATTATTTTATTCAGTGGGAATTGAAGGAATCATACTACATTTTTTAATTGAATGGGGAAGTAGAGATATTATATATACTTCATTCAATATAGATATTCATTACTAATTAATATTTAATATGAATTATAATTTTTAGTTAATATTTGAGGAATGATTAGGATATGTGTAAATTCAGGGTGTCTCTATTATATCACTTAGATGAGTCACTAGTTTTCATAAGAAAAACAGTAATAGGTATTTTTTGATGTATAACATCCCATAAAATGATAATTTCTAGTTTGAGAGGTCATGGTGGTAAAATATATGTCCTTTGTAAGAGCCCTTGAAGCAATATAAGATATCATAGTTGCGTTTAATGGATGGTATAATTATGTATTTTAATTATAAATCATGAATGCAGTTATTATTGTCTATGTTATTATGTACATTATTGTAATATATATTTCATTTTTATGTTTTATATTTTATATATATATAAATTTTTGATTATCTACCATATAATATTGTTTATTCGTGTCATATTAATGATTGATCATTATATATAAAACCCATCCAAATAATTTTACCTCACTCGCTATTATTGTTTCATTTATCAAGGGTATTAAGAAGGGTTCATTGAATTATTTCATGGTTGTAATATGGGATTTTTTTGTTTTTCTGAAGTATGATTTTTATATCAAATATATTGTGGGAACCATATGTTTATCTCTAATCATAGCACTTTTTAACTATTTTAACCTCAGTGACGTGATCTCTTGTTTCTTATACCAATTTTTTAATATGAAAAATGGATTTGGGTTTCTGTATAAGGACTGTTCTCATTAGTACTAGATCGGGTTTAAGAGGGACCATGGGAACAAGTCATTAGAATACCATAACTAACATGATAATTATAATATACCCAATATACTTCACAATAACATGTTCATACATAAGTATTTTTATTTCGTGGATCAATAATAATAATTTTATGAGTTGATTATGTGTGTGACATTATTTTTATATGGAACATTATGGAAGGAATAAAAATCATATGACACCCAAAATAAATATAGGAATTTTCCAACTATGAAATTCAAAATAGATGATATTTGAAATATGATGATAATGGATATTTTCTTGAAATCGCCTCATATTGCATGAAATAAACTAAAATGTATGGTGTAACCTATTACCTTACAATATAGTTGAATAATATGGGACTCCTTCATATATAAAAATTTTATATGATTTAATAGTTTTTTTTATATTTGTTATTAGGAAATCGATAACATTGAATGAAATTATATTCCTTGATTTATGAAATATTTAATTAGATAATGTAATTCTAATTTTATATTTATAAATTTGATACATTTATCAAATTTGGTATTTGTTTCAAAATAATATTGATGATAAAGAGACAAATATTATTTTCAAGAGGACATTAATAGTGATATCCATTGAAAAATATTTTCCTCGTGAGAAATGATTTATTATGAAGTATAGATTTATTAATGAAAACAAAACAATGGAAGTATTTTCAAATATGAGGCTAATATTTATAGTTTTGTAGGTATACTATAGACTGCCCATGTAATCTAGAAAAGTGTGATTGGCCATTTATTTTTTGGGATTAAGTCATGCCTCTGAAGGGAACTACCCTCTAAAATATAACAACCATATTATAATATAGTCTCAAGCCTCATAAAGTAGAATAATTATCTAGATGTGATACTTTTGATGAGAATGATTAAAAGAAGATGATTTCTGTGTACTAAGGGGAGAATGTGGCATAGAAGAATAATGGAATGGTTGAACCTATAATATGTGACAAGTGTGGAAACTAATGCCTTGGTACATAATTAAAGGGAATATTCGATGATTTCATGATTAGAGAAAAAATTGAAAAGGATTATGATAGATATTGAATGAATAATCCACCAATATATACTCTTCTAGTAATATGTTTATGGAGGACTATTTGAATAAATTCCCTAATAATCATAGAAATTTAAGTTAGAATACGAATATAAGGAAATAATAATCTGAAAATAATGAAACAAATAATATTGAAGTCCCTGAAAATGTGATAACATGTACATCTGTCAAATACTCAATGATGCATAACAAATTATTTTATTCTGTATTTTAAAAATTATTTTATACCCAAATAATTTTATAAAATATTAGAACATCCTCAAGAACAATTATTATGAAATTTTTATTAAATATTTCTTGTGAGATTATTTTTTCAAACGGGATATTTCAATCCTTTCTCTTTATGATTCATGACATAACATATCTGTGCTTAAGAATATTATATCTATGGTACACATTGATATAATACTATTTTTGGATTGGATTTAGATGTACACTCGTGAAATTAATTTCAAATAGGGTAAAATTATTATTCTCAATATAGTAATGGATGTTGTTTCCCTTATGAGAGTTAATTAATATTGAATGTCATGTATCGATCACCAATAGTAGATCACCTTGATGAAATTTTTGGAGAACAAGAGAAGACACATTCTGTGGGTAGGAAAGGAAACAAATAATTAGAAGGAGTTCCATCTATGAAGAAATATATAGATTTATTTCACATATAATTACCTTGTCATGCACCTATGTTTGAAGTTGATTTTCATATTTAACTAATTACAAATACAAAACCAATATCTAAAAATATCTATAGAATGGACATAGTTGAATTGTTGGAACATATTAGTCAATTTTATGTTTTTTCTAATATAATAATCATCCACACTAGTGTTTCACCTTTGGGACCCCCTATTTTTTTTGTTAAAAATAATAATTGGTCCATGTGGTTACTCACACATTACTAGGAGATCAATTCCATTACTATAAAAATGATATCATTTTCTTTAAAAGATGAATTGGTGGATCAGCATCAAGAAGATCATTATTTTTCAATGATGAATATTAAATTTCAGTATCATAAATTTTGTATGGATAAGGATTAAATACCAAATAATACATTTAGTATGTGGTATGATCATTATGATTTTATAATAATTCCCTTTATATTGACTGGTACACCTTATGTGTTTATAGATCTATTGAATAGATTACTCAATGATTATCATGATAAAATTTTTCATTTATTTTTTAATAATATCTTATTGTACTATAAAATCATTGAGGATTATAATATTAATTTTTTAATCATATGTTACAGCGATAAATAAAATTTGTTAAATGATATATTTATCATGTGTGAATTATTGATTCTGGATGTTTCTTTTATTTTCCAAATTAACTCCAAATATTGGAAATAATTTAATCATTATAAGATTTCATTAGTAGAATTATGTCCCACAATAGTGAAATATAATATAGATATATAGTTTCATTGTATTAAGATGTTAATATCAGTGAATTATTTAAAACATTTCAAGTTTGGATAACCCATTAACCATGTTGACACAAATAGGGGTTATGTTAGTAGGGTCATAGGAATTTGAATAATGTTTTGAGGAGTTAAAGATGACATTGATCAATGTAAATATAATAACATTTCCCACAATTATGGATTGACTAATGATATATATGGATATATTGAAGAAATGACTTGGATGTTTTCTTATAAATAATGAAATAGATTTTTCTTATATGATAAAGTAGTTGAAAATCCATGAATAAAATTTCCCTACCTATGATTTTGAGTTATAAAATTTCATCATTCACAATATTATATAAAGAAACTTTCTCTATGGTGATATATTGGAAGTGCATATTAATCACAAGTGTTTTAAATACATATTATCTAAAAAATACTCATCATAATGAAATGGAGATGTTTGGGATTATTCAGATACTATGATTTCTCTATACAC
The DNA here is from genome assembly GCA_963277665.1 of Viscum album. Classification (NCBI taxonomy): domain Eukaryota; kingdom Viridiplantae; phylum Streptophyta; class Magnoliopsida; order Santalales; family Viscaceae; genus Viscum; species Viscum album. The sequence goes on from OY728126.1 coordinate 984,781,392, forward strand.
TACGACATTGGGAAGAGAAAAAGGAGGTTATCACATTGTTTAAAAATGATCATAGATATATGAATATGATAAGGATAAATAAGTATCCAAAAACCACTACTCTAGTAATTTTGAATATAAGAAATATAAAATAAATGGTAACATCACTCTATTTTCAATTGATTTATAAACCGTCATTATTAGAGAAAATAAATGGATACCATATTGATTATAATAGTTTAAAAAATGAATTCAAATTATTGAAATTTATGAAGTTGTATGACATTGTATTTGAAGATAGTATATTTATATTTTGTAGGAGTTTATGTGTCCCATACATACTAATTATGAAGATTTAATTACATATTGAATCCAATAGAAAAATCTATGAAATAATAACATAAATATATATAAATTTATGGGAACACATTAGGTGGAAAATATGAATTGGGAAATTGTTGATTAGGAATCAAGAGTCATGGTTTGTGGGTAGTTAAATTCCGAGAGATAACATATTAATTTATCATGAATCATATTCCAATGACTATTGGAATGTGTAATGATATTACCATGGACATTTTCAGTATTATTTTTAAAAATCATATGATTAATGATAATATGTGGGTGATTTTATATTAACAAATATTGTATAATTATTATCATACTATATGTGTGGATATGACGATTGAGATCGATTCACAAATATATATTAATTTGTTTAGGGAATCCTTGGTACACAACAATCAATTTTATTAGATAATCACACAAAATTAACAAAAACATTTATGAATAGTCTTAAAAAATATTTCAACATAGAGACACATTATATCACTGCCTATTTTCCTGAAATATATTGACTATTGGAAAGGACTAACAAAACAATTGTCAACATGCCATGGTTATGATCACTTGACATTCAATATACATGGGATCAGTGAATGCTGTTGGAAGTTTTTGTTAATGATAATACAATAAATTAATTAATATATATGAAATTATATGAAATATTGGGTGAGAAGAGATATTACAGTCAAACAAGTTAGGATGAAATTAATGAAAGGATGCTAGAAGGAATATAACTAATTAATGAAAAAACTATGAATTTGTAATCTATTCATAATCATATCAGGATATATAAAAATGATTTATATTTATCATAGAAGGAGGATCATTGAATTTAAAATTTGGGACCATGTATCATTAATGGTATCCTAGATTTATCTAGTAATGAGGTTTCATATAAGGAAAAGTTACATTTTAGCAACATCATTCCATTAGTAATTTTTTTAGTGAATTGGAATAATTGAATATAATTTTGTATCCCACCCAATAATAATAAATTCAATGGAATATTTCATGTCAAATTATTAGGGGAGAAAATTCCAAAAAAAAATATATGTACTCAAATTTAGGAAATGTATTTGGAAACTAAATTTTATTATGATATGATCTTATTATAAATCATGAAATTTGAGGGAAACTGTTGTTAAATATAACTTTTGTTTAATGTAAATGATTTTACCCAAGGTATGTGACATTAATTTTATGTTTAATTTCTTTTTATTTTCTATATTAGTGATTCCTGATAGATAAAATAAGGTCTCAGATTTTTCTAGGGCTAGTTTGGAGAATTCATACCCGAAGTGGGAAGTTTTAGACTTGACCAAAAATGTAGTATAAAACATTCCACCTATCCCACATAGTTTCCCTAAACTATGTGGCTACAGAAATTGGGGAAATTGGGTTTACATTTTATGTATAAAACCTTATAAACCATGGAACACATACGTTTGAGCCTCCCATACTTTTTATAAGAGAATTTTTGTGTGCTTTGCACATGGTTAAACAGTATGTGAACCTAGCCCTGCAGGGTGCCCCTTCAAGAAATATCTTGGAGCACGATTGGTGTATGATTTGGAAAACTATATATTCAACCCACTTTCCCTTGTTTTTAGGGTTAATTTACCCTTTTATGTTAATGATTTATTTTAATCTTTTTTTCTTTCACCCTTATTCCCTCTAGTGGAATAAATATTATCATGCTCTCACGAGCTCCCTTATCCTTCAACCTATGGATTGAGATAACTTATCGATTCCTTGTAAGAATCAATATTCATAAGAAGCACCAGATCTAACATTGTAATCTCTTAAATTATATAATTTCATATCTTATTTTATCGATAGATTCCTTATTCTATCTCAGTGCAAGGGAATTTTTTCCATTTTTAGGGCATTGGATGGTTTCTTCAATTTCATCCAAACTAGATCGAATCAAAGCCAATGTTGGATGTGGTACAATCTATGGGGTTAAAGTATGTGGTCTAGTCTCTTTTTTATTATTTAATTACTTTCAATAAAATTTACCATTTTGTTATAATGCATGACCTTCTAACATCACCTCAAATTTGTTAAATTATATTAAATTTAAACCCTTACCATACCAAATGTGACATGAGATTGTGGTCATTCAACCCCTTTAGAGATATCATTGACATTATGCTAACCAGCAGGGATGATCTACCATAGAATATAATTGAATATTTTATTGTAAATATCCTAATTCCCCATGAGGGGTATTTCCTCAAAAAAAATTCAGTGTGTCATTAATTTAAATAAATTAGATGATGAACCTTATATTAAGCCATTATACACCATTCCATAAATGAAATGATCTAAATAAAAGTATTAGGTTATGTGAAAAATTTATTATAGTACATAACATAATTGGGTTGTTTTAGTGAATTCCATGGATAAAATATTTTTTCATGTTACATATGAATTGTTTTAGGGGTTAGAATGTATGCCTTATTCCGTATGTCATTGATGATTTGACTAATTGAATTTAATTGACCATTGTACCCTTTTTATATAAATGTTTATTTAAAGGTTTTATATTATTGTGTATGGTGAAACTAGGGGTTCTAACTTAAAACCCCCTTGGATGGATTCATGTTTCATCTTGTTATAATTTTTAATGATTTGTAATCATTTTGAGAATGACACTAGCTATGCATTTAAGGGAATCACTGAGAATTGTTTATTTTTATGTCCAGACGAGTGATAGTTATTCCCTAGGGGAAACTCATTCGAATGGATTGATGGAATGATTGTACTACCTTTCCATGATAGATATTCAGGACCGTATATTTGATACTAGGTATAGAATCAGAGGATAGTTATTTACATTTTCACACTATGCCATAGTGAGACTTGAGACTTCATTCTGGGGTCACCTTTGGATAGACTCATTGAAATTGGTCATATATTGAACCTATCCTGAGAAACATGTAAATTCTCTCTAAATTTCAATGGATTTTCTTAGGGTGACTCTACATATAATTTATAATGAGTATTTAACTGAATTTCAAAAGAATTTGAATGTTTCAAACAATAAATGAATAATTGATTTTGGAGATAATAGGAACATGTCTTCAAAGCCCGATCAATTGTTTTTGGATTTTCCAACATCCAACACTTTATATATCCTAATTTACCTTCACATGATCCTTTTTATTGTAATAAAAACATAGTCCACTATATGAAAATTATAACTATGTTGAAACGGGTCCAATGTATTTATTTATTTATTTCTCTTTTTTATTTATTAATAATGGAACACTAATCATTTTAAAATTCATGTACAATATTGTTCGAGACACCATTGGTGGTGGCCTACTAATATTACATATCTCAACCCAAGTGGGATGCCTATGGTACCCACACTGACTTTATAGTTTTAGGTATTTTTAAAGGGACACAACCGACTTATAGTTCTTGATTGTTAGTTCTAGGATGGAGATTAGGGGAAGAGGACCGAGACTATGATCAAGATGATAGTCATTGTAGTTTAGATCTGTATTTTAAATTTTTTTAGAATTTGGTATATGCGTATACAAATTTTCTTCCATGAACACTATTTTATATATAAATTAAATAACATCATCATTATTTTTTTATCTTTTTATACTTTATCTTTTCTCAGTTATTTAGTTATCTTAAACGAATATGTAGTTTTATTTTTCTGATGTCTTCTAGTATTTTCAACTTCTTCTGTTGTTTTTATATTATATATATATATATATTCATTCTAATCTGATAAATGATGGTATATTCACCCCACAGAGACACCCTAGGCCCGCATTTCTTGCTAATAACATCTCGCATTTGAGGAGTCATGTTTGAGGTCTTATGGCCACCGTATTGGGACACATAGAAGTGGAATCCAAAAAAGGATGCTACAATGTGTTATTAGAGATTTTATTTATTTATTTGTAGTATTTGGGATTTATACTAGAGATTAAAATAATTGGAATTTTGTTATGATATTCTGTCTAGGAGTAGCTAACCCATATTATAGGGAAACCCCAATTTTGTGGGATGGGTAACTGTTATTATTTATTATTTTTTTACCATTTCATTTATTTAACTATTTGAAAAAACATTTTTTCTCTATTATTAATGTTGATATTACTTATGTGTTTCATGTATCTCTATCCATATGAGGTTATATTATATTATGCATCATACTAGGCCCTATATGATTAAAATTCCATGAATTATGTCATGCCATATTTAATTTCTATGTAAATATATTCTATTTCATGTGATTTCAATTTTTCCTTGTTATAATGCCTTGAAGTGCATAATTATTATATATATATGTTCGTCTTTTCTCTTAACCAGACTGAGAATACACTATTACCACTTAATGTATATTCCTTATCCTAATAATGTTTTCTTATATATGTTAATAAAGAGGCATTAAGCAGCAAATTGTTGCACATTGAACCATGGAACATTAGTATCATGGAATGGAACGTGTTTTAATTTGGATTAAATGTACCCCACCATCCAATTTATAATGTGTATTGGGCCCTTATAAATTTTATACGATGACTAATTTTTTTTAAAAACTTATGGGAAATTCAAATAAATAAATAAATAAATAAGAATAAAACATTTTCAATTAAAATGGATACCTTTTATAAGTAATATGAGACATTGATCCTAACTCATCCCAAGTAGTGGGAAGTAGGATATATCTCTAGAGGTAATTTTAGTGACTTTTTTTTACCACATAGGTCTTACTTGAGAAGCATGAAAAGAGGTGTGTTTCATTTTTTGAATGGATTTGTATATTCCATTTCTTATTTTGTCCCATATATATTATATATATACCATATGAAGCATAAACATGGAATTATGGAGGTATTTCACTGTTAAGACCTTATGTTGTACGCCAAGAGAGTGACGATGACTGTACTCTTGAGATGATGGGACATGAGCCACCGATGATACCTCTTGTTGTGAAACGTATAGAACCTCATGTAGGTTTTCCACTTAGCATTAATGCCATGTTCCATGACATATTCTTCAAATTCATGGAAACCATTTAGGGTGTACCTTGACCTGCCCCTAATTAGGTAGAGATGTCCCATGAGTTATAACAATAGCATCCTCTTACCTTTTCAAGTGATGGAGGGCCTCTATTTTTTTAATCAATGTTGGAGTTCATTCTATAGATCTTAAATTATATCAAGACACCTCTAGATTAGAGGGTCAATATGATGACCTCAATATTGTGTGACACCACCAAGAGTTGGTGGGAAATTCTCACCCAGGATGGTCAACATCAAGGCATGGTATGTGAAAAGTTATAGACATCCTTTTTAAATAATTCATATCAATGACCTTGTGAAAAGATCATTTTCAATAATTCATACACCTTAATCTAGGTGACATGTTGTTTATGGAATACTCATCTCATTTAACTGGATTGACAAATTTTTCACCGACCTTATTTGGTGAAGATATAACTATTGTGAGGAAATTATCAAATGGAATTGTATATTCCATCTGCTCATAGGTAAATGTCTTTTGGATTACCACCATTTAAGAAATACTAAATTAGGCCCTCATTATTGAGTGGAATCTATTGGAATCAGGTGACATGAAATAAGAGAGTTTTGTTTTTATGAATATAATTTATTTATCCTACAATATGAAGAATCGTTTTGAGGTTAAATGGGAGATGTACCAGTTGGTTGCATGCACCGACTATAGTGTAGTTTGTCGCAATTGTGTATGGTCAGGCCACAATGAGACTTAGTGTTTGGGGTATCTGATTGAGTGTAGGGTGTGTGACATGATAGGTCACCTCAGTCTTTTTTTCTATTCCTATCCACTAAATCCATGGGGTGAGGATATTTTTCCAAACAACCTTCAGGTGTAGGAACAATGACTCCACATAAATTGAGAAGATGGTATTTTACATGTTTTTCAGGACAAGAATGTCACTATGGCCAAGGTAGTCAGGCTTTAGAGTTCTAGATTCAGTAGAGTGAACCTTCACATGGTATTCATGTAAAATCTCATGGAAACAAGTTAAGCAATATCTATGTTGTTTATCCTATGCCTATGGAAATGATTCATCAAACATCTACAGTTTTTTATACTATTCATGAACCTTCTACTCAAGTATAGTCCATGATTGATACAAGTGAATCATACTATTTTCTATCTATAAAAACAATGTAATATCTTGGCTTAGTGATTGTGAAGTCATGTAATGTTATGAATCTTAAAATGTTGTTAGTAGTTTGAGACGAGGGTATAATACAATTTAAGGAGTTCCCCTTGGAATAGATCATCACATTTATCTATGAAGTTTCATCTACCTCATGATGATTTGATTCAACATGATTCTCAGTATAGGATAACTGGTGCCTTATTGATCCAAAATAGATTTATTTCACCACCGAGTATCTTTGACTTCACCTAAGGTCTGTACATATATCCATAAGTGATAATGGGATATTCATAGTAGAGATGGAATGAAGCATATAGGTATAGGTTGAGTAATATATTTCGTAGTCGGTCTCTTTATAATTGATTAGGTAATTCATCTTATGGAATTCGCTTATATGGAGGATATTTTTATAGACATATTCATTGATGATTTTTTTAGATTACCTTCTAAGAGATAAGATTAGTACCCCATAAATATTGTTCCATTTGTGGAACTAGTTTCCATTATTCTGTATTGGAGGGAACATATAAGGCTTTTGGAACAGAAGGGGATTCTTATAGACTTAGTGTTTAAGGATTTTATCTAATCTTGCACATAACTATGGGGTTAACTAGTACTTTTTTTCCAAGAGGGATGATGTTACCCTTTGATTTTTCATGTATTACCATTGACTATACATGTTATTAGTGAAGAACCACTTTCTTAATCCTTGTATATATAACCTCTTCAACTAGATTTAAGGAGAAACATTTTTTTATAAAATAGATTTGAGGTTGGGATACCATCAGGTTCATGTGAGGCCATTAGACATAACACATATTGTTTTTCAAGTATTTAAATCTTGTTTGAGTATCTGATTATTACATTCGGTATGATGAACATTATAACAATCTTCATGCCTCTAATGAATTTTGATTTACACTTGTATCTTGATTCCATTTTGGTAGTCTTGAAGGTTACATATTAGTGTATTATCACACTACAAATGAACATTCCGACCACATTGAGACCATGATGAGAACATAGAGTGAAAAAAAATATACGAGAAGTTCAAAAAATTCCACTTTTGGATTAGCATGGTTCTCCTCTTGGGTCATATCATATCTGAAGTATGAATATCAATTTTACAAGATAAGGTGAGAGCAATGGTTTCTTGGTATTAGACACAAAAAAAATTTACATATGAAGATTCTTAGGGATGGGTAGTTATTATAATAATTTTATCCATGAATTGTCACTTAAGAAGGGCCACTTAGTTTCTTCACTAATAAGGGTATGAAATTAGAATTGAAAAAATCCACTGAGGCAGCTTTTCAATAGTTAAATGGAAGACTAAATTTTACTCCAATAATTTTTATTTTTGAGCCTAGAAGAAGATATATTGTTTAAACTGATGCTCTATGAATGAGTCTATGTGTGGTGTCGAGGAATGATTATAAAGTAACAACATATGGGCCTTACTAGCTAAGGCATCATTAGTTGAATTACTCTACGAATGATCTCAATCATGAAGCCATGAATCATGATTTAATCTTTTAGGGTAAATAAATATCAGGTTAGAATTTCTTTTTTTACAAGGACCATAAAATACTTAAATACATATCCACATAGTAAGACCTGAAATAGAGGAAGTGAAGGTGGGTGGAATACTAATTGTCAATCAATTTTGGGCTTGATTACACACCAAAAATGGTAATTACATAGCTAATTACCTAATCTACAAGAGATAAATACAAGAATTCAAGGAGGAAAAAAATGAGAGGAAGTTGATTGGTTTATTCTATGAGATGCATATTGATGTTCATGAATAGAATGGAAACCCATTCTAAGTATCTCTGTTAGTGACATCCTCCCTCTTAGAGAAATAATTAATGGGAATGTTCTCTAATTCTAGGGGACTCATTTTGAGGGAGTCCATCATAGGTGAGAACCCATCTCTTGTTGTATTGTTGATAGAAATGATAAAAGTCACTTATGTGGGCGTGTTGGGGTACCTAATAATATATGGGAAGAGTTTTTGAGAAAATATCATGGCTGTACATGGTCATCTCACACTGCTCTCACCAATATGTTCTAGCACAGGCATCATCAATATTGGTGGTCAGGTATAAGAGGTTGATAATGGGAATTAACATTCTTTTCACCTATTTTCAGCATGTTATGGTAGACCACCAGTGAACTAATAGACTTATACTACCCATCATTATTCCTAAGTGAAAATTTAATGATGTTACAATGGATTTGTGATATAATTAGTTTGTCCCTTTGAGGTTATTATTCATCATTGGTGACCATAAATATGTTGACCATGTTTGAATTTTTTTTACTTATACAGGAGACCTTAGGTACTGATGATTATTGAAGGCTTTACATCCAAGAGATATTAAGACATCATGGTTATCCATATTATATTTCATCTGAATGAGAAGTTTGGTTCACATCACAACTCTAGAAAGGGTTATATAAGGAACTATGTTAACATGTGCTCTCGAATATTGTATACCACCCTCAGACCAATGGATTGTCATAGAGGTTGATATGAGTGTTGGAGGATATTCATTGAGAATGTATCATTGATTTTAGAGGTTCCTAGAAAAATCATATAGCTCTGGTTTATTTTTCATACAACTACATATTTCAGGAAATAATTAATATAGACTCACATGAGGCCCTCTACGGTAGATCATTTTTCTCACTACTATGATAGCTTGAGGTATGTGAGTATAATATATTATATCCTCATCTCCTTCAAGGTAAATTATAGATTATCTATCTGATTCAGAAGTGTATAAAAACAATTTATTCTATTAAGAAGTACTATATGTATCATCACTAAATTCCTCTTTAGTTAAATGTGGGATATCAGGTATTTTAATTCATAACACATAGGATGGATCATAGATGAAACCATTGATGGGGAATATTTTCATCTAAACGTTTCAAAAAAATAATGATTTAGTGGTGATAGTCAGTCTAGTAGCCTATCAGTTGTATTTATCTTAGATTTAATGTTTCATGCATAATTTATTCCATGTATCACAACTTTGATGATATCTTTCTAACCCATCTCATTTGTTTGAAACTAATGGTATTCATCTAGGGTAGGATGTGCCCTTCAAGGATCATCTAATATGTATATTTGATAGGATCATATAGGATCTCTAAGGAATTTTAGTACAATGGGTTTGTGTGATATGGTAACACAGGCGTGTACATAATGATACCTAGGTGTGGGAAGCTAATGCATGTGCATAGTTAGGGATACTCTTCACTGTTGATGATTTTCCACCCTTAAAAGGTCCACTTGGGGAAGAGTTGGCTTAAGGAGGAGTGATTCTCATGTCCCTGATTTTACGAAATGTACGTATAAATTATTCTTGTTCAATTTTTGTTTCCACTAAATAATGATGACAAGTATAGTAAATGGGGTCTCAAGTGTTTCCATGGCTCATTCAGATCTCAGATCCTAAAGTGGGAGGAGGAAGACTAGGCCGAACAGTTTGTAAAAACAATGTATTCCATCCCGAATGGTTTTCCTAAACTATGTAGCTATAGAAATTGGGAACCTTGGGTTACACATATTATTTTCAAGTATATGACACAAGGTGCATGACCAGGAAAGCCACTTACTGCTTTTAGTAGACTCTTTTCACATGATTTCCCATTTGTCGAAAAATCTATGTTCCTAGTCATGTGGGGATACATTTAGAGAAACTACATGGCACATGGTTTGGCCAAATGTGTGAAAAAAACCATGATCCACAGATTTTTTAGGATTAACATAATGTTTTTATCTTAACGATTTCATTTAAACCATATTTCTTTCACTTATATTCCCTCTAGTGAATGAAATAATATCCTCCGATCTTGATCTCCCATCTCCTTCAACCTAGATATTATGGTAGAATCTCGATCTATTGTCAAAATCATTATCCATAAGAAGAATCAAATCCATCTTGGTAATCCCATCAATCATATACTTTCCCATCTATGTTTATATTTCTATTTTTTGTGCTATCTCAGTGCAATATCATTTCCCCATTTTTAGGGAATCTAATAGTTTCTTGGATTTCTTCCAACCTGGAATGATGCAAAGGAAAAAATGGAGAACTTAATATCTATGAGGAGAAGGTAGGTGGTCTAGAATTTTTCCCTTTATTTCGTTTCATTCCATAAAATCCATTGTTGTTCCTCAAGATGGACCATTCCAGTGTGGCCCTTAATTAATTAAACTAAATTAAACTGAATCCTTTTCAGTCCCAAATTTGATATATTCTAGTGGTGAATCAACCAATTCGGTAGATCACCATGAGTTTCTATTGACCAATGGTGGTTATCTACATTAGAGGATAATTTCATTTTGTTCAAAATTTCCTAGTACCGCTTGATGGGTATTTCATCATAATAAATTCCATAAGATATTAATTAAAATGAATTGAGTGATTAACCTTCCTTTATGCCCCTACACCCTATTCCATAAATGATATTCTTAAATTAAATGAAATTATCCATGTTATTAGTGCATTATACTAGTTTCTATTAGTGGTTAGCTTAAGTGAATTCCATGTAAAAATTATTATGTGTTGTTATAGATGAATTGGCCAAGGGGTTAGGCTATATGCCTCATGTTGTATGTTGTGGATCGTTTAATGAATGTAATGTCTTTGAGAAATATTATATTTGTATAAAAATTATTATTTAATCCATTAACTTTAGTGTCATGGGTGAATCATGGGGTTCTAACATTAGGGCCCCTTAGACAGACAATTTTTCCTTCTTATTATAATTGTTAATGAATTTTAAACATACCTACAGTGATAATAGATATATCTGGGATATTATGGTAGAAAAATATTATTTTAACCACTAGATGTGTGATAATGGACCCCTAGGGAGACCCCTTGGTCGGTCTTGATGAAAATATGGTTGTACCATGCCATGAGAGAGACTCAGGCCCCTCTGTGTGACACAATGTACATACACACATGTTAGTTCATGATGTTATCACACCATGAATCAATTAATGATGGTACTTCATTCTTTGGTCACCTTGGATAGACTCCATAGAAATTATAATATACATATCTCCTCAAGGGATAATTGGAAATTCTCTCTAAATTTTCATGGATAGGATTAAAATGACTCTATTTATAATTTATAATCAAATTTTAAAATAATTTTAATAGCATGTTATCATTTCAAAAAAGAATTAACGATTTTATTATAGAAAACAAAGGGATATATTATCTAATAATAATCAAAAACTTATAGATATTCTCCATGCATACAACATTTATAACTTATGTTGCCTTCACAAGATTTATCAATTCTAACTCATCGAATTAGGTCGATGTATGTAAATTGTATAGGTGTCGCAGTAGAACCCATTCAAATTTATTTATTTATTTAATTCTCACATTAATTTATTAAATATGGAACAATGATCATTTTTATAATACACTTATGGGGTTTATCTAGACCCTTTAGTTGTGACCTACTAGGATTGTATCTCACACACTTCTTGGGCACCCTGTGGTACCCAATCAATCTTTATGGTTTCATATTTTGATTAAGGGATGAATCTATTATAAAATGTGTTATTATCAGTTCTATGATAGAGAATGGGGGTAAAGGGCCATATATATTCTCAAGATTCTTGTCAAAGATGTTTTTATCCATTTTTGAATATTTTTTTCAAGTTTTATATACCTATTTCACTTTTCCCCTCACACACACTTTGTTATATGCACATAAAACACTAGAATCATTATTTCGAATCTGTTTATACATCAAATTATTTCAATTATTGATTTATTATTCAATATTATGTAGTGTTATTCCACTATTGACTTCTAGTAACATTTTTTTTGTTCTAGTTATATTGCGCATTTGTGTGTGTGTGTGTGTGTGTGTATCTATATATATTATTGTGCTCCATTGTGATTAATGGTGTAATAGTATCCCCACAGACACACCGTATCACTCGATGCTATTGGGTATCCTCTGGTAATCAATGAGGCTCAGTAGTGGTATTGTGGCCACCATCTTAGGGATCCTCTATGTGGAATCAAGGGAAGTACATTTAATAGTTGGCTAGTGAATGTTATTTGGTGAAATTAGAATTTAAAAGATGCAACATTGGATCCATGAGATGAAATGGAAATGAATAAACCATATATTATTATTTATCTTACAATAATTTGAATTTAAATATATGAATAATATAGGATAATGTAATATCCCAGACTATACTTTACCAAGAAATCACAACATTCTTGAAATATTTTACAATGGGCATTCTATAACATCACTATTAGAAGATAATAAGAATGAGGATATTATTAAAAATGGGTTGAAGATAAATTATAAAATATTATAGCCTTTATATTGTTTTATTAATATTTTTAATTCATAATGTAAAAATTAACTAAGGGTTAATCTTTAGGGCTTTTCTAAAAATTCTATTTTAAGTGAATAGTTAAAAATACCAAATTTAGGAATATTTTCACTATTAATACATTATCAAGATATGAGAATGAATTGAATATTTATGAAACTGTATTAGAAGAAAATTCATATTTAAATGTATTATATTTATATTTGAAAACACAGATATAAAATTTTTAAATATAATTAATATTTTCATTCAAAAAAATATTTTTGGTTATTCACGTTTAATAAACTATTGTCAAGGACCATATAAAAATATATTTAATTATAAAAGTTAAATAGTTTTCCTTTGACTAAACATAATCTAAAAATTTCTATTTGAAGAATCAATATAATTTATTTTAAAATAAAATAATTTTTATGCCTATAAGGAAATTATTCAAAAAAACATTTTTCATCAAATGACATATATTTGTTTAAAAAAAATTTAGTTCCTTTAGAAATATAGAATTATATAATAGAACCAATATTATGGATTAAATTGATATTATTTTTAAATAAGTTAAATTTTATATTTAGTCATAATGAGTATTAAAAATGGTAAAATGTCTTAAAAACTATTAAGGTTAATAATGTTAGAAAGGGGGTTAAATTAAATGTTAAGTATCTAAAGAGTTTTAAAACCTATAAAATTATAATGGGATGAAATTTTGACCTCAAATAATCCTTGATTTGAAATCAAACTAAATTAGTGAATCATTCCATGATATATCAATTTATTATAATAAATTTTATTAAAATTTAAAAGTTTACCACCCCTCCCACTTTTAGAAGGAAACATGTTATCCTCACTTCATTTAAAAAATAATATAGAAACCTAAGATAAATAAACTTCTTTATTTCATCATTTTAAATGAATATTCATTACATCTAAGAAAAAGACACACAAATGGAGTCTTACTATTTTAGTAACTTTTAAAATTAGTTACATATAATACTTATTTTACAATACTGATCAATTTTTTTTAACCACACAACTATATATCCAATTTTATCAACCTCACATGTAATAACTATATTCATATCATAGGGAAATTAAACATGTGAAATTATTAAGATCATATGATTTTTAAGAAAAACAGAATATAATACTAATGGTTATAATATGTTTGAGAAAGATTATTATATAGGAAGGAGTGCATAATCCATATCAATGAACACAATATTAAGAAAACATAGAGAGATATAAAAAGATCATAATATATGAAAAATAAAAACATAATTATATTTAACAATATAAGAATATGTAAAAACATGATTATTGAAATAATAATATAATATCAATAATTAAAACCAGTTTTTTATTATGGATCAAGCTCTATATTCCTTTTTCCCTTGGTGGATATAGCTTCAGTCAAAAATTTCCTATAGTAGGTCATGCATCAATCATCACTTCCTATTGGTGGATAATTTTTTAATCATTTAGTTCATTTATAAATTTATTTTTACAAATCATTCCGCATTATACCTTACGATATAAGGCTTTACCCAAGGCATTAGAGGGTTATATAAGGCTAAAATTTCAAATAATTAAAAACTACACAATGGAGTACCGTATGATATAAATCATTCATAATATAATGATAACACATGGGATAAAATGGAATACATTCATCATATCATAATAAACCCATGAAAATTAAAAAAAAGTTGTTCAAAACATTACTTGATGGTATCACATAAACAAAACTCAAGAACCTAAAAAGTTGATACACATAGTCCAATCATCACAAAAGAGTAATATAAGAAAACATTTAGAGTGAAATTAATGAACAATAACTTCATGGAAAATTGATTACTGTGATATAAATATAAAACTACATTAAAATAGTATTAGTGGTTATAGAAAATGAATTACTATTTTTCGTAAAAGGTGATTTTATGGTCACAAGGAAAATTAGGGCTTGTAACATTATATTAAGAAAAATTTTACATAAGTAATAAACTAATATATTTAGAAACAGTTAAAAATAATTAATAATTAAAGTTATATAATATTTCAAAAATAATGGAGTGATAATATTTTACAAAATACTTTCTTTTTTAAATAATATTCATGAATGGATCCCTGAAAAGGACTTAATGGTTTCAAATTGTGATGTGAAATATTTCAAAAACACATACTTCTAAAATATTTATTTCATTAATAGATCAACAAAATAAATAATGGTTATCAAAATAAATATGGATTAGAAGATAAAATTTCATTTTTTGAATGTATAAAAAAATATTTTGAAAAATATTTATTAGAAACCAATATAGTAAAAATAGTCAAAATTCAAACTTTTAAAATATAGAGAAGGGAATCATGAAGGTAACGTGATATAACATCTAATTAAGATTCCAAATATAAATGATAACATTACTAGGATGTGAAAACATGGACAGAGAGGATAAACAATAATTTAAATGGATTGGAATTTTCCTTAATAATATTATAATTTTCGGGAAATAAATCCATAAATGTAAAATCATTATATATAAAATGAATATTACCAAAAATAATGATACTATACCATGATATAAAATTTTATGGGGAATTAAGAAATGGTAGGATGAGTGAAGTTTAGGAATATTCATAATAACTCAACGATGGGGATTAAGCTAATGAAAACCCTTAAAACATTGGAATAATTTCTACAAAAGGCCATTTAAATAATGTACCTGATATTAATCTTAAAACAAAATTAATTTATGTATTATTTAATAATAAAATCATTATTTTTTAATCACACCAAATATATTTTCTCATGGTTTACAATAAGAAATATGATTAAAAAAATTGAAACAAAGAGATCCTTACCTCAATTCTCGACTTTCGATAATACCATACCATCCCAAGTAAGTAATGAATAATAGATATTTTTATCTATGTTTATTAATTAATTAGATAGTGTTTTAAAGGCTTAAAATGAAAATAAATCCAATCCTAAGCATGGAATACACTAGTATTCTTAAAAGATTATTTTACTACCTTTTGACGGAAAACCCTTTTTAAATAAAACATTTGACAATTTTATAATCTATATTTGTCAAAATAAACATATTCATTATGATTGGGACATTGAAATTTACATTGGATAAATTTTTGGTATTTTTCTGACAATGTTCATTTTTAATGAATAGTGAAAAATACTGCATTTTACATCAAAACTACTTTTTCATTTAATTTAATTATATGGTTAGATTATATTTTTAGTTGGTATTAAAGTGTAATATGAATATATTTTTACCATTTAATCCAATGGTGGTCATTAGGATTAATTTCACTTTGAAATTGGTCATAAACTAATGCCAAACTTTTCATAGATATTGTTTAAAAAAACCCCGCTATTTGTTTTGACAACGGGAATTATTTTTAAATAAATTATTGCAATTTATGTGTTTGGAATTGGGAAAATTTGATTACATATTTGGAATCAGAATTTCCAAATTATGTAATTAAGAATCTTTTGTTTTTGGACATTATGAATAGTAACGACGGTAATTATCTTTAATTATCTTGATTAATGAGTAATCGGGTAGTTAAGGATAATAAAATAATAACATAATAATAATAAAAATGAAACAAAAATGTGTCTTAATTATACTGGTTCTCTCATGGCCGACCTTGGGATGTCTTGTTCCAAACTTGGG
This sequence comes from Viscum album, assembly GCA_963277665.1. Lineage (NCBI taxonomy): Eukaryota > Viridiplantae > Streptophyta > Magnoliopsida > Santalales > Viscaceae > Viscum > Viscum album. The sequence goes on from OY728126.1 coordinate 984,797,986, forward strand.
GACCCCATGGAATCACTTTTGTGAGAAAGTGACTTTTTATCTTTTTATTTTTTAAAGAATGTTAAATGTAACAAAGAATGTATCACCTAAGTAAAATATTTTTAATTTTTTCTACATAAATGATATTTTGGACTATAAATAGTCATTGGAAATATAAAAATATTTTCTACATCATAGTATTTTTTCTATAATTTTTAGACATTAAATAAATTAAATTATTTATGACTTCATAATGATGCAGCGATGACCTCATTATTTGACGATTTAAATAAAATGGAAAGATAATGTAAAATCTAAGACCTATACATGTCCAAAACCTATTGGGTGGGTATATTTTGAACCCTTATCACCTTATCCTAGAATTATATCAATGTGGGACCTTTAAAATTCGAACCCCATTTGAAAGTAAAGTAACATTCCTTTACTTTCCAAGAGTGCCCCTCCTCTACTCTTATAAAAGGCCCCCACCTCTACCTCCTTACCCACACTCTCAAAGCCTTTGGCTTGACCAACCCATGCCCATTTCGTCTCTCCACTTCCCTCTCTTACTCTTTGAAGCCTCACTTTGGGCAGAAGTCTTCCCAAATAAGCCTTTGAGCTCAAACCAAAGTGAGTTACCTGATTTTAAGGTAATGTCTTCACTTGAGTCCTTTTGTTTTATTTTGCTTCTCCAACCCCCTAAACTCTTTTTATTAATTTCTTTTGTAACAAATACAGTATCTTCAATATACTAGGATGTTGTTATAAGAAGTATTCGAGCTATACATACACACAACTACATCTACTGGTTAAGGAACATACTGTTTCCGTGGAAGGCGAATTTCTGCCTCCCGAAACGATGATTGTTCAACATTCATTTAACACCTTCAAAGGTGGCCATTAAGATGAAACTATATTTATATATGATATATAATATGTTTATGTTTTCCTTAAGCTTCTGTATTTTTCTTTTTGGTAATACCTTTATGGTTTCCATTATGGGTAAACGCGATATCTTCATTTAAGGAAGTGCGGACTACCGCCCCCTCAAAGTGATTTGATTCGTTAAATACCATATATGGGACGTATAAAGGATGGAGTTATGATATTGTATTTGATATTACACTGGAATTATAATATACCGTCATATAATTATGATTCCATTCTATAAAATACGAAATAGAAATGAAAGTAGCGTTCATGCGTACGTACGACTTACCATCTCCATGAACGGTGCATTTCATTTATTACCTCTAAATGATTATGTAATATTATAAATGAATGTATATAATGGATATATATGATATATACATCATGATTATAATTCTGGATATAATGGATACATGAACAACATGTAATTATAAAGAGTTTATTTTTGACTCAAGTACCAATGATCGTTAAAATGACCGTTATTAACTTAAATAATTACATAGTGTTTATGACATGGAAATAAGTGATATAAAAGCAATAATGAACTTAAAAAAAGGTTCTTAAGAAAGTATAAATTAACTCAAGTTTATTATTCAGGACATTAAAGAACGATCGAGTCAAGTCGGACCTGAGGTATGGGACTTTGTCTCAATCTCCTTTCATTGAGACATATTTTGTTTTATACACAACATTCTTTTATATGGTGTATAAACCCCATTGACTTTTAAGTTTATTCAAAAGGAATCTTTTTTATACAGAAGCATTTACTAAACGACAAAAGGGAATGTTTTTGTCGTACGTATGCGGCGACAACGACTTCTCCGCCGCCGTGACCATTATTTGAGTTTTAGTTTCCTCTACAAGCCATACCTTTTTTTAAAGTAAAATAAATACCATGTTTTACTTTTCTTTTATTTTGTTATTGAAAATGGATTTCATTAGGTTTTTATTATATCAATGTGTTGTATTGATATCTTGTGATTGAAATGTGGAAATGTTATGTTTCCTTTATGCATGTTTATGTGATACGATTATGTTATGGTTCTTGGGAATTATTATGAAGATGGGTGGTTCCATGATAAACTAAGGGCGGGTGATCCCAATATAGCTCTCCAATGCATTAGGTAACGCGAAGGAGTGAAATGTTAAGGTTTCTCCAAAGAGATTTAGGGAATATACTGTGATGGGTATTCCAAATGTAACCAAGAGGGTTACTCCCTACGTAAGAATGTTATGAATGCCTCAAGTTACCTTAATGTCTTATGATTTATATGATTTATTCACGATTTGATGAGTTATGTTAAAGTACTTATGTTTTATGGGTAAAGTATGATTTCATTCTTATGTATATATGAACTTATGTTTCCTTTCCATATTTTTATAACCCATACTGAGCTTTTTATGCTCATCCCATGTTTTTTTGAAATGTTTTTCACATGTCAAGGGAAAGGTACAGGATATGATGATAGTGTCAAGGAAGTGTCAAGAATGAATCAATCTTTTATTTTAAATATGTTTCCATTGATGGGAAAAAAGAATACTATCTTTATGTAACCACTTTGTTAATATGTGGAATGTAATGCACGTTTTATGATCTAATTCTCAAAAACTCTAAACCAGAAAAGATCCTCAATATGTAATCTTGTAATAACTCAAGATTAAGTAAGGTTTAAGGCTGGGGCCTTATAGTTGGTATCAAAGGTCGGTTTAGATAACTTTAGGAGTTATAATTATATTAAATGATTATCCAAAAATATTTTTTTATGGTCAAATTGAAATGATATTGCATTTCAAGATTACCATGTTGCTTCATCTAAGACATGTTTGTTCAGAATGGTTTTCCGCAGAGGAAATAGGGAAGCAGTGCTAGGAAGGCATACAGAAGGAAATAACCTTCCTAATTAGCATCCCAAGATGGTCAGAATTGGAACTGAACAGTTTGTTGCAGTAATGTCACAGTTGACTCAAGCAATAAATGGTGGTGGTATCTATGCACGAGATCAGCCAGATCAACCACAGAGGAACATGTCAGTGGTGGAACATTCCATAAGGCAAAATCCTCTATCATTTAGAGGATCATCTAACCCTGTGTTAGCTGAAGGGTGGATTAAAGCACTGGAGAAGATTTTCAATGTCATGGGGTGTTCAGAAAATCAAAAGGTTAGTCTTGCTATTTACAGTTTGGAGGGTGAGGCAGATCAGTGGTGGTCTATGGTTAAAAAATCAGGTACGCCGATGATATTGATGCCCTTGACTGGGATGAATTCAAAGGTATGTTTCTTGGGAATCATTTTACTAAGGTTTTTCGACTTAGGATAGAAAATAAATTCTTGGAATTGAGGCAAGAGGAAGACTCAGTGGCTGCCTATGAAGAAAGGTTCGCTCGATTGGCAAGGTATGCTCCAAATTTTATCCTAGATCTTGATAGTAAAATCAATCATTTTTACTCATGATTAATGCCAAAATATCGAAGGGAATTAGCTTCTCATGAGTTTAAAAGTTATGAAAAGCCTGTTCCATTTGCTGATAAGGTGGAAATGGAGTTTGCCGATGATCAAGTGTTCTATAAAAACCAACAGAAGAAGAGATCTAGGTGGAAGGAAAAGGTAATAATTCTTCAAAAAAGTCTGATGTTAAGAAAAATAAGTTTCTAGTTTGTGATAAATGAGGCAAAAGGCATGCTGGGGAATTTCTTCTGAATTCTGGAAAGTGCTACCGATGTGGTAAGATGGGACATAAGGCTCGTGATTGCACTGAAAAAGATCAAGGTGAAGGTAAGACCAAATTTTATTTACATTTAGTAAAATGTTTTAAGTGCAATGAGATGGGTCACTATGCAAACGAGTGTCCGACAAAGAGCTTGAGTGATGGGAAGTAGTTAGACTACATGCAGAAAGGGGTGGTGAAATCTTTTGCAACTACTTCAACAGATTTCGGGCCATCAAATGAAATTGTATAAGGTACATTGTTTGTTTTTTCAAATTATGCCAGTGTGTTGTTTGATTCGGGGTCTACACATTCTTTCATCTTTGAAACCTTTTCTAGTAAAATGGGAATACCATCTCAAGAAATGACTCCTGAACTTGTGGTAAAAACACCTAGGGGAAATGTTGAGGCAAACAGAATTTATAAGATTCTTCCTATCCTTATCTGTGGAAAGAACCAACTTGAAATCCTAACTGTTCTACCTCTAGTAGAGTTTGATGTTATCTTGGGTATGGATTGGCTCTCTATTTACCATGCTAAGATTGACTGTAGAGCTAAAAATTTTCTTTTCAGAAAGACTTTCAGTTTGTGTACAAGAATGAACCCTTAATGTTGATAATGTATCAAGTGGCCGAGAAACATGTAAAAGATGGAAATGAATGTTACCTTGCACACATTGTTGAAAATAAAGGAACTGTTCAGATTAATGATGTTCCAATGGTAAATGAGTATCCTGATGTTTTTCGTGATGAGTTTCCTGGAATAATACCAGATCGGGAAGTTGAGTTTACTGTTGACTTAGTTCCTGATGCTAAGCCAATTTCAAACCCCCCTTATAGAATGTCTCAAATTGAACTGTTAGCATTGAAGGAGCGGTTCCACGATTTATTAGAGAAAGGTTTCATTCGACCTAGCACATCACCATGGGGTGATCCTGTCTTTTTTGTTAAAAAGAAAGATGGATCAATGAGACTTTGTGTTGATTATAGGGCCTTGAATAATATCAATATTAAGAACAAATATCCTTTGTCTCATATCGATGATTTGTTTGATCAGCTCCAGGGAGCTCAGTATTTTTCAAAGATTGACCTGAGATCGGGGTACCATCAGCTGAAGGTAAAGGAAGCAGATGTTCCGAAAACTGCATTTCATACAAGATATGGCCATTATGAATTTGTAGTAATGCCTTTTGGGCTAACCAATGCACCTGCTGTATTCATGAACATAATGAATAGAATTTTCCATGAGTTATTGGATAAGTATGTGGTGGTTTTCATTGATGATATATTGGTGTTTTCTAAAAGTAAAGAGGAGCATGAAAGAAATTTAAGGGTTATTTTGCAAACCTTAAAAGAAAATAAATTTTATGGGAAATTCAGCAAGTGTGAGTTTTGGTTGCAACAAATTTCTTTCCTTGGTCACATTGTTTCTAAAGATGGGATAACTGTTGATCCTGCAAAAACAAAGGTTGTGGAAGACTGGCCAAGAACCACAAATGTAACTGAGATTTGTAGCATCCTTGGTTTGGCAGGCAATTACCGAAGGTTTGTTAGAAATTTTTCACGTTTATCTAGTCCAACGACTAAGCTAACTCAGAAGGGTGTTAAGTTTATCTGGACAAAAGAATGTGATGATTGTTTTCAGGAATTGAAATGAAGATTGGTGAATGCTCCAGTTTTGGCACTACCTTCCCGGAATGGTGAGTTTGTTATATACAGTGATGCTTCATTGAATGGACTTGGTTACGTCCTAATGCAGAATGATCGGGTAATTTCTTACGCTTCACGACAGTTGAAAACTCATGAGGTAAATTACCCTACACATGATTTGGAATTAGCTGTGGTTATTTTCTCTTTAAAAATTTGGAGGCATCATTTATATGGAGTAAAGTGTGAAATATATACTAATCAGAAAAGTTTAAAGTACATATTCACTCAGAAATAATTGAACATGATACAAAGGAGATGACTAGAATTAATCAAGGATTATGATTTTATAATTCATTACCATCCAGGAAAAGCAAATAAAGTGGCTGATGATTTGAGTCAAAAAAGTAATGCTTCCTTAACAATGTTGCGTTTGGAACGAGATCCTTTGGTTAAGGATTTGATGAAATTTGGCATAGAAGTTGTTGGTGCAGGATGTTCTTCTGTTTTGTTTTATGTATCAGTGAGATCATCTCTATCAGGCAGAATCAAGCAAGCACAGAAGCAAGATAGTGAGTTATAGAAAAAGGTAGAGCTGGTTCAGAAAGATAAGTTTCCTGAATTCAATACTGATAATGATTGTGTTTTGATATTTGGTAAGAGATTGTGTGTGCCTTTTGTTTCACAGTTGAAGAGAAAGTTGTTATGTGAAGCTCATAGTTCTCTGTTTTCGGTTCATCCTGGTAGTACTAAGATGTACATAGATCTGCGGGAGTATTACTAGTGGGATGGAATGAAAAGAGATATTGCTAATTTTACTGTGAAGTGTTTGACTTGTCAACATGTTAAAGAAGAGAGGCAGTTACAGAAAGGGATGCTTCAGCCTTTACCAGTGCCAGAGTGGAAATGGAAGAATATATCCATGGACTTCGTTGTGGGATTGCCGAAGACCCCTCGAGGTAACAATGCAATCTGGGTTACTGTTGATCGCTTGACCAAGTCTGCTCATTTCCTTGCTATATGAGATAATTTTTCCCCAAATCAACTTTCCCGTTTGTATCTTAAAGAGATAGTCAGGTTACATGGAGTTCCCCTCTCCATTGTATCTGACTGTGATCCCAGGTTCACTTCTATCTTTTGGAAAGGCCTTCAAAAGTCGTTGGGTACTGAATTAAATTTTAGTACAGCTTTTCATCCTCAATCAGATGGGCAGTCAGAACGAACAATTCATACCTTGGAGGATATGCTATGAGCTTGTTCGATGTATTATCAGGGAAGTTGGGACAAACATCTTTCTTTGGTTGAATTTTCATATAATAACAGTTTTTATTCCAGTATACAGATGGCACCATTTGAGGTGTTATATGGGAAGCGGTGTCGAACTCCAGCTTTTTGGGATGAAGTGGGTGAAAGAAAGCTGATGGGACCAGAATTGGAAGAAGAGTTGGCAGAAAAAGTTCCGCTGATACAGAAACACATGAGAACAGCTCAGAGAAGGCAGAAAAGTTATGCGGACAACAGGAGGAGGGACCTCTCTTTTGAGGTAGGTGATAATGTTTTTCTCAAAGTATCACCATGGAAAAGTGTGATTCGATTTGGTACGAAAGGAAAGCTGAGTCCAAGGTTCATTAGACCATATGAAATTCTGGAGAGAGTTGGATCAGTTGCATACCGGGTGGCTTTACCTCTGAGTTTATCTCAGGTACACAATGTTTTTCATGTTTCGATGTTGAGAAAGTATATGCCAGATCCATCTCATGTTTTGAGTCCAGAGGTAGTTCAGATGGAAGAGAACTTATCATATGAGGAACAACCGGTCCAGATTATTGAGCACAGGGAGAAAGTGTTACGGAATAAGGTTATTAATCAGGTAAAGGTTTTGTGGAAAAACCACATGATTGAAGAGGCAACATGGGAATCTGAAAATGCAATGAGGGATAAGTACCCCCATTTATTCGATAAGTAAATAAATTGTGGGGACGTAATTTTCTAAAAGGGGGAAGGATGTAACATCCCAAGTAATTAATGAATAATATATATGTTTATCTATCTCTATTAAAGAATTAGATAGTGTTTTAGAGGTTTAAAATGAATATAAATCCAATCTTAAGCATGGAATACACTAATATTCTTAAAAGATTGTTTTACTGCCTTTTGATGGAAAGACCTTTTTAAATAAAACTTTTGACAATTTTATAATATATATTTGTCAAAATAAACATATTCATTATGATTGGGACATTGAAATTTACATTGGATAAATTTTTGGTATTTTTCTGACAATGTTCAATTTTTAATGAATAGTAAAAAATACTGCATTTTACATCAAAACTTCTTTTTCATTTAATTTAATTATTTGGTTATATTATATTTTTTATTGGTATTAAAGTGTAATCTGAATATATTTTTACCATTTAATCCAATGGTGGTCATTATTATTAATTTCACTTTGAAATTGGTCATAAACTAATGCAAAACTTTTCATAGATATTGTTTCAAAAAAACCCGCTATTTGTTTTGACAACGGGAATTATTTTTAAATAAATTATTGCAATTTATGTGTTTGGAATTTGGTAAAATGGATTAAATATATGGAATCAGAAGGTCCAAATTATGTAATTAAGAATTTTTTGTTTTTAGACATTATGAATAGTAACAACGGTAATTATCTTTAATTATCTTGATTAATGAGTAATCGGGTAGTTAAGGATAATAAAATAATATCATAATAATAAAAAATGACACCAACATGTGACCTAATTCTACTGGTTGTCTCATGGCCGACCATGGGATGTCTTGTGCCAAACTTGGGGACCCCATGGAATCACTTTTGTGAGAAAGTGACTTTTTATCTTTTTATTTTATAAAGAATGTAAAATGTAACAAAGAATGTTTCACCTAAGTAAAATATTTTTAATTTTGTCTACATAAATGATATTTTGGACTATAAATAGTCATTGGAAAGCTAAAAAGATTTTCTAAATCATAGTGTTTTTTTATAATTTTTATACATTAAATAAATTAAATTATTTATGACATCATAATGATGCAGCGATGACCTCATTATTTGACGATTTAAATAAAATGGAAAGATAATATAAAATCTAAGACCTACACATGTCTAAAACCTATTGGGTGGGTATATTTCGAACCCATATCACCTTAGTCTCGAATTATATCAATGTGGGACCTTTAAAATTCGAAACCCATTTGAAAATAAAGTAACATTTCTTTACTTTCCATGAGTGCCCCTCCTCTCCTCTTATAAAAGGCCCCCACCTCTACCTCCTTACCCACACTCCCAAAGCCTTTGGCTCGGCCAAACCCTGCCCATTTTGTCTCTCAACTTCCCTCTCTTACTCCTTGAAGCCTCACATTGGGCAGAAGTCTTCCCGAGGAATCCTTTGAGATCAAACCAAAGGGAGTTACTCGATTTTAAGGTAATGTCTTCACTTGAGTCCTTTTGTTTTATTTTGCTTCTCCAACCCCCTAAACTCTTTTTATTCATTTATTTTGTAACAACTCCAGTATATTCAATATACTAGGATGTTGTTATAAGAAGTATTTGAGCTACACTTACACACAACTACAACTAATGGTTAATGAACATACTGTTTCCGTGGATGTAGAATTTCTGCCTCCCAAAACGATGATTGTTCAACATTATTTTAACACCTTCAAAGGTGGCCATTAATATGACACTATATTTATATATGATATATAATATTTTTATGTTTTCCTTAAGCTTCTTTATTTTTCTTTTTGGTCATAGCTTTATGGTTTCCATTATGGGTAAATGCGATATCTTCATTTAATGAAGTGCGGACTACCGCCCCCTCAAAGAGATTTGATTGGGTAAATACCATATGTGGGACATATAAAGGATGGAGTTATGATATTTTATATGATATTATACTGGAATTATAATATACCTTTATATCATTATGATTCCATTCTATAAAATATGAAATAGAAATTAAAGTAGCGTTCATGCGTACGTACGACTTACCGTCTCCATGAACGGTGCATTTCATTTCTTACCTCTAAATGATTATGTAATATTATAAATGAATGTATATAATGGATATATATGATATATACATCATGAATATAATTCTGGATATAATGGATACATGAAAAACTTGTAATTATAAAGGGTTTATTTTTGACTCAAGTACCAATGATCATTAAAACGACCGTTATTATCTTAAATAATTACATAGTGTTCATGACATGAAAATAAGTTATATAAAAGGAATAATGAACATAAAAAAGGTTCTTAAGCAAGTAGAAATTAACTCATGTTTATTATTCAGGACATTAATGAATGATCGAGTCACGTAGGACCCGAGGTATGGGAGTTCGTCTCAATCTCCTTTCATTGAGGCATATTTTGTTTTATACACAACCTTCTTTTATATGGTGTACAAACCCCTTTGACTTTTATATTTATTCAAAAGGAATATTTTTTATACGAAGCGTTTACTAAACGACAAAAGGGAATGTTTTTTTGTATGTATGCGGCGACAACGACTTCTCCACCGCCGTGACCATTATTTGAGTTTCAGCATCCTCTACAAGCCATACCTATTTTTTAAGAGAAAAATAAATACCATGTTTTACTTTTCTTTTATTTTGATATTGAAAATGGTTTTCATTATGTTTTTATTATATCAATGTGTTGTATTGATATCTTGTGATTGAAATGTGGAAATTTTATGTTTCCTTTATGCATGTTTTATGTGATACGATTATGTTACGGTTCTTGGGCATTATTATGAAGACGGGTGGTTCTGTGATAGACTAAGGGCAGGTGAGCCCGATATAGCTCTCCAATGCATTGGGTAACGCGAAGGAGTGAAACGTTAAGGTTTCTCCGAAGAGATTTAGGGAATATACTATGATGGTTATTCCAAACGTAACCAAGAGGGTTACTCCCTACGTAATAATGTTATGAATTCTCAAGTTACCTTTATGTCTTATGATTTCTATGATTTATTCATGATTTGATGAGGTATGTTAAATTACTTTTGTTTTATGGGTAAGTTATGATTTCATTATTATGTATATATGAACTTATGTTTCCTTTCCATATTTTTATAACCCATACTGAGCTTTTTATGCTCATCCCAAGTTTTTTTGAAATGTTTTTCACAGGTCAAGGGAAAGGTACATGATATGAAGATAGTGTCAAGGATGTGTCAAGAATGAATCCATGTATTATTTTAAATATGTTACCATTGATGGGAAAAAATAATATTATTTTATGTAACCACTTTGTTTATATGCGGAATGTAATTCAAGTTTTATGATCTAATTCTCTAAAACTCTAAACCCAAAAAGACCATCAATGTGTAATCTTGTAATAACTCAAGATTAAGTAAGGTTTAAGGCTGGGGCCTTATAAATAATCATGAATATCCTATTTTAAAAAAATTCTAAATAACCTACTTTAAAACCTCAATATTATCTATAATCATTTATAGTTCTTATTTATAGTTATTATCCAGATGAATAATAGTTAGTGGTTATATATTATTAAATTATGTGTGAGTAGTCACGGTATATTTTAATTAGTTTCATAATAGATGTGTTGTTATTTATTATTATCATTAAATCCTTCATTAAAAGAACCTTAATTGTAATTTAACTGTTGTTTAATGATATTTTTTATTTTATCTATGTTATTTAAATTGACATTTAGTCAAAATACAAGTAGTTGAAATTAATTATTATCATGTTTCTATTGTATTTGACAATCTATTATAGGTATCATAAATAATATATTTAATATCAATTTTATGATTATAGATCCAAAATAAAATCATTATTTAATTATTTATATAATTTGTTATTTATAATTTAGTTATCATTGACATTAATCATATTATTTTAAATAATCATTCATGTTTGTGGTTTGACATATCCAAACATTAACATATCATAATAAATTGGTTATTATGAGTATGAAAGTAGTTTAATTATGACATATATAATTAATATATAATAATGATATTATTTATATAAATTTAATGTGTGTAATCATTTTTATAAGAATTTAAAAAATTATAAAACAATCTAGATTAAAAATGAAATTTGTTACTTCATCAACGAATTAGTCTTCCATATGCACAATTATCATTTTCATTTTTCAATGAATGAGAAGAAAATACTATGAATTATAATTTTCACTTTAAAAATAATAATATAATTTTATATTTAATATCTTTTATTAATTTTTACCCATAAAGTTAGTGATGAAAGGTGGTGGTGAATACTAGAATTCATTTCTTAGTAGGAGAAATAGTTTGGATGATAGTTGAATAACGACCTCATTTTTATTAATATATATTGGGAATTTTGGTAAATATGTATTCTATAGAATTACAAGAGAAAATATAATAAAAGTACATAAAAAATAATATAGAAACATGATATTAAGTTTTTGGAATGTATGCTATAAAAGAAAATAGGGTTGGTAGAAAATGAGTACTCACATTGAAGTAATTGTGTTTTCCTCCGAGTATTTGTTGAAAATGGGTGTATTTGAAAAACAATATTTTCACCAGAAGGTTAGGAAAATTAATATAATAGTAACGGAATGAAAATAGGATAAATTAAAATGAAACATAAATTCATTAAGATATATTTATGTTGTGATGAGAGGACTCTTTTATAAGTGGTGAAAATGGAATTATTATAAAATTTTCAACATAATAAAAAGAGTTCAAATGATTACATGTTAAGAACAATACAAAATATATAATAATGTATATTGTGATGATATATTTCCTATAATCCAAGTAAATTCATTTTCTCAAATTTTTATTCTTGATTTCATATCCTTTATACTATGAATTTTCAATTTTACCATTATTTGTTTTAGCATGGTATCAAATTTTTATATATGTAAATTAACATAAATTATTACTAATAAAATTTCCATTCTTAAATAATAGTAAATATATATTATATATTTTTAATTTATTTTATAAGTGAAAATTTATATCAGTAATAAAAATTAATTTCCACAATTGCACACATAATGCATAAAATACTATTTTTTAAAAAACATTATTTATCATAATTAAATATATATTGGATAAAATAATCAATTTTATTAATTTTCCTAATATAAAATTATTTATTATTAATAAAGTAAATTTAATTTTTATATAAAATCATCTAAAAACTATATTTTATTGCAATAACATTTTATTAATAGAGAAGAAAAAAACAATTTTTATTGAAAAACATTACCAAGTTGTTAAATTTAGGATTTCAAAATTCATAATAGTATTTTAAAAATAAATTATTTTAATAAATATATAGTTTGTTTTTCTGAAATTGGTTTATAAAATTCAGGCCTTTCTTATGTATTTATAATGTTACGGTTTTTGAAAAATAGTATTTGCACTATTCACCTAAAAAATATTGTTTTTGATATTATAAACAAAAAATCCTAACTAATATATAAATTATAAATACAAAGTAATATTTTATTTTGTAAAACTAATTTTCATTAAATTTATAACAAATAATATTAAATATATTTATAAAATATAATTAAAAACCTTTTTTATAAGAAAACATATTTTTAAAGTATTGAACAATATTATTGTTATTTCATATCAGTTAATTATAATATGAGTTTATATATATTATATATATTATTTATATAAGAAAATAAAAAATAATTTTTTTCTTAAAAAAAGTATCCTGAAATTCTTTTTTAGAAACCTATTTTTATAATAAAAAAATTTTATTAGTGTTAAAAATGATTTGGTAAATAAAAAAACATTTTTCATTATTAGTCAAAATAAAAAAATTGAAAAATGAATATGATAGACAACTTATTACATTACTAATTTCCTTCTTATATCATCCCAATTGTTAGTTAAATATCTACTTAACATCTCTATATATGATCCATGAATAATGTATTCTCTACTAGAATTCAGGGGTGGTGATTCCACAATTATGGGTCTCATATAAATTTCCATAACTATGATTTTATCACTCATACAATATTGATCATAACATAACTATAGATGTTTATCTTGGATTTGAGATATGTAAAACCGCAGTGATTTTATATCCTTTCTTGGATTTAAAAAATGTTACTTATATGTTATACTTCCCCTAACTAATTGTAAATTTTCTAATACTGAAAACTAGATTCAGTGTTTCATTTTTTACATTGGAATAAGATAGAAGAGATATAATTCAATAATACTTAATTTCTTAATAGTTTAGAAAAACAAGAAACATACTTCAGTTTTTAATTACATTTGAAAAGATAAAATACAACACAATAATTTCTTTTAGAACACTATAGTTCTCATTAGAATATCCCATCAAATAAAAAATAACTCACTTCATGGTATCCTTCGGAATTAATACATATTAAATAGGTGAAATTATATTCCTAGTAAGGTTGTGTTTACAATGAAAGATAAATAAGTGGAAAATAATATGGAAGGAAAAAAAGATTGTAAAATGATTCCATAAAAAACAATCTCATGAGATTGAAAATTATCCATGGATACAATAAAAATTAAAATGATCACAGAGAAATAAATAATTTATCCCATAGTGATGGAATTCATATTACATAAAATATGATTCTTTTCATCGAGGCATAATAACTAGACACTAGAAAACACCATCAATGCCTTATTATAATACATCTACATAAATGTGTAAGGCATTATCAAAAACCCATTTTTGTTTCTCTATGATAACCACTTATGCATCAAGGGGATATAAAAATCTATTTATCATCACTTAATAATTATAATGAATTCAACATTTGAAAAAATGATACAACATGAAAAAATTACTTTAAAAAATAACATTTTTTATTTGAAGAACTAATATTTAGAATATCAAAACTTTCCCCATCAAAATGATTGTAAAACATCCAAAAAATATGTTTTATGCTATCATTATAGTATATCATAAACATAATATTCAAAAAAGGACATTTACACAAATGAAAATACCTAGAAATGATCCTTGGAATATTTCTTGAGGAAAATACTCATTTTAAATTGAAGTAAAATATTTGAAATATTAAAATTTACATAAAAAAAATGAAAACATTTGATTTAAAAATAATCATTAAAATATGAATAATTATATATAAGTTATTTAATGGTTATTATGGATAGAAATTCCTTTCATTAATTATATGTTAAAAGAAAACATTCCTTTCAAAAAAAATAACTTCAAGAAGTACCTCATTCAGAAAAGAATAATGATTAATTTTAATTAATTTTGTAATAATTTAAAAAATATATAAAATAAATAGAAAATATAATTGGTTTATAAATAAAACCCATTTCAAAACATTTTTATAAGAAATATATATGGAAGGAAATTTTTTTAATGGAATTGAAAAATAAATTAAACTTTTTAGAAAAACATTTTTTCCAGTGACATGACAACATAAGATGGGATAAAATAAAAAAACTTTTTATATAATCAATATATCTCTATTATAATAAAATAAATTAGTTCTAATATTTAAATATAAAATAATTCCTTGATATAAGACAACAACATAAATATTCATTAATAATTAATAGATTGAGAAACAAACACTTACCAAGACTCTCAATATGTTGGTATGTGTTTTATCCTCATGTATAATATATATATGATTATTAAAAATACATTTCAGAACCATTTTAATATATTATTTACTTATAACCTTTTTATTGGGTATTTAATAATTCACTATTAACATTATTATTTCGAGTGAAAACTTCTTCATTTTTTCATGTATGTTTTTATTTAGTTGTTTTGATCATTATACATTGATCATGATATCATAATATATCAAATTTTAATCACTCTATAAATATTTTAAATTTTTATTGTATATTTATTTTTTGTAATCCAAAAATATTAGAGACAAAAAATTATGTACCACATTTAAAAAGATTGTAGGTCATACATATGCATGAATTATGTTTTAATATTTCAATAAATGAAAATGAAGAATAGAAAATAGTAAAACAAATTTATATCATAATTATTGTATAATATATATCATTTAGGTTAATTTACCCTATCCTTATTTTATCATTGAAAAACTAAAATGAAAAAGAATTATCACATCGTGGAGGTGGTTTTCTACACGTATAAGTGAGCGATGTTATTGTTTTCCAACTAATTATAAGGAAAGAGATAGATGTGATATTAAAAATTTAGAAGTATATATATTTCATCGGTGTCATATTTAATTATTTAAACTATCATAATAATTTCCCAAGAAATATGGTGGTGGAAAATGAATTGTATCTCTATGTTGAGATGGTAATTCATATGTATGCTCGGGTGATATGTTTTCTTCATTTGTGATGAAAAATAGGGTTGATAGTGGTTATTTAGTACTCATAATAACATTAATTTATAATTATGATACATAATATATATATTTTTTATAAATAAAATAAATTCATAGGAGGTAAAGAATAAATAAAAAAAGTGATAGGTTAAGGTGACTACCACTTTTTTGAAGAACACTACAAGATATCCACATAAGGATCATATGGATATTAATTTTATATCTCATGATCCACTAGAGTTTTGAAATTTAATTTGGAAAAGGATTTTTTTCATGGTATGGTTGAGGTATAATTCTAAATGTGGAATAAATAATTTTGGACATAGGTTCCCATTTATAAATGAGGTGATTATAAATTTTAGAATTTCTTGAGAAAATTAAATATAATAGTCATTTTCTATCCAAATGATTCCAAATGATGAAGAATTCAAATATAATATTAGAAGGGGTTAAAATACTATAATCCAAAAAAATCAATAGGTTGATGTGTTGTTTTAATACATAACATTTTTAGCCCCGTAATTAACATATATTATCATTATCCATAATAACATCCTTTTACTCTTAATGGTTAGTAATTTTACATACAATGTTAAAATATACTCATAAATTTCCAGGATATGGAATTATATACCATATATTATCCTCTTTGTCCATTTTTTTAAAAAATATATGTAAATAATGTAATAAAATATTAATTTTCTAATGGTTTTGAATTCCGTAGAAAAAAGAATCGGTATATCCTTGTATTATAGACACCGAATATGTTTTTGGTTAGAATACGAACTTTTATTTTCCTACATTCCGAATATTTGATTTTGGTTATGTAACCATATTATTTTATTACACACATTTTTCTTGTAAAATTATGGTGTGCATTCAGTTATTAACTGACCGTTGTTTGAGGGACACGTTTACAGGTCCCTCTGAAATTCAAGGAAAAATATGACTGTTGGAGGAGGGAGCCGATCGTTGAAGTCGTGCCTATAAATAAGAGGTCATTTGAAAGAACTCATAACTTTGATGAAATGTTCTAAAAATATAGAGATTATGTGCTATTGATGTTATTTATAGAGAGAATCACATGCTTAGAGAATACTAAACACCTTGTTCAGAATTGCATCGTGCGACTCTGAATGTCGTGGAGTACATTTGAGGGCTTCCGAGGATAGGAAGACAGGGGATCCGACTACCTTAAAATTCGGGGAATTCCTTACTTAGGAAGACTAAGGTTCCGACTACATTGATGTTGAGGGCTTGCGGGGATAGCAAGATAGACTCTGATCTTCATATCGAGTGTTTACCCTAGTGTGTGTAAGATAGACATTCTTGAAAGTATAAATCAAGGGACCTTTATCAAAGGTTGTTTGATACCCTTCTATTTGGGTTAAAAGATTTACTACTTGTTACTTGTTTGTTTCATGTTTTTAGCTATATTTTGATTATTGAGGAAAGTATAACTATCTTATACATTTTTATACTTGTATACTCTGATTTAGTAAGATTCTATATTCTTTTAGGTATAATATTTATCTTTATAAACATTCATCAAGTTTCATTTTTCGGAATCATATTTTCCAGAATCACTTTTTCAGAATCATATTTTCGGAATATTTCATGTGTGTACAACTCAAGGTATTGTGAATTACCTTGTTTAACATTGTTAAACATAGTCATCTTTAAAAGTTCCAATGGAATTTTTTAAAGTATACAATTCACACCCCTCTTGTGTTTTGAGCACTATTAGATACTTCATTGAGGATCTATATTATTTTGATCTTACATTTGGTATTATAGAGTATATCATACTCCACATACCATCCCAAAAATTGGTATCAGAGGATTGGTTCAATTTGAATTATTCTCACAATTAGATTCAGGAGATAATTCATCTTCTTCTTATTTCCGGAATCATCTTTTCGGACTCATAAATTTCCGATTCATTTTTTTCATTGTGATACTCTTCTTCTATATTTTTCTTGCTGAGTAATTTTTTCCTTTTTTACTTAACCATACAACTAACAAGTTTGTGTGGAAATAATTTTCATTAACATGGAAAGAATCTATGTTGGTTCCATTGACAACCTAAATTCTACAAGACCACCTATTTTTTATGGGAATGATTTCAATTATTAGAGAGATTTCATGAATACATTTATTACTAATACTGGAGTGGACAATTTTGTCATGCTTACTAGAGGATATAAAATTCTTGACAAGGAAGTTAGTACTTTCACCAATCATGAAAAGCATGAATATCAACTGAATTATAAGGTTTCCAATACATTAATTTTTTCCATGACTAGAAATATATATAGCAAAATTTCATATTGTGAAACAGAAAATTTTATTTGGAAGAAACTTGAAGTTACACACTTTGGAACTTCCAATGTTATTGAAACAAGGAGATCCATGGTCAGAGCGGAATATCATGGTTTTTTCTTTCTTTATAGAGAACCCATATGTAAGGTGAAACAAAGATTTATGACTATCATTAGTAGTTTACAATCCATGGGTGAGAAAGGATTAGATAATGAATCTCTTTTGGACAAGATCATAGACATAATTCCCAATGAAAAGGAATCTAATAGAACAACTATTGATGAGAATATAAAGGTAACTCATATTTTTCTTGATGAAATTTTTGGAACCCTTCTTCAATAAGAGGCTAGAAAGAAGAGAGATGCTCACAACATTAAGAATAATAATGGCAATGGATGTGTGGATTTTACAACAACTTCAAGTCATATGAATGCCAAAAATCATGAGAAAGTTACAAGATCCAAATCTAAGAAGGTTGTTATACAATACAAATCTAGTGGAAGTGATTCTTCAAAAAATGAACTAGCCAATCTTGCACTAAGGATGAACAAGATAGCTGGATAGAAGAACATTCAATCAAGATATAATAAGTATGAAAGAAAAGATAAGAAAGATTCAGAAGTCACATGTTATGAATGCAAGAGAGGTAGACATATAAGACTAGATTGTCCTATTCTTAAAATAAAGGATATAAAGGAAAATCATTCTGAGAGAAACTGAAATAATTAATAAAAATCTAAAGCTAATTTTTTTTTCAAAGTTAATGACACCTGGAGTGCCAGTGGTGGAGACTCTTCGGATGAATCATCAGATTATGAATCTTCTGGATAGAAGAATCATGGTCTAATAGACATACTACCTATTGACAATCATTTCTTAATGGCTAAGGTACACAATGTTGAATCAATGACCAATGTTTATTTTAATGCAAATTATAGTAATGATAAATACTATGACTCTTCAGATGAAGAATCTTCTTCTGATGAGGATAATACATTACATATATTTGAATAAGTTTTTAGGTTTTCTAAGCTTGTTGAGAATTAAAAAGCTAAAGTCAACAAAAATATTGATAAAGATAATTATATGATTTCTATACTTACTAATGAAATATCATATCTTTCTAGAGATCTTGATTAGAAAACCCTTGATTTGGAAAATATTTCACGAAATCTTGAGGAAGTAAATTTTGAGAAGGATAAAATTTATAATGATCTAAAAAATGTAACTTCTAAGAAAAATGTTTTGAAGCCTAACTCTGGTTCTAAAACTAATGTTTTTGAAGACAAGAACATAGTTATTAGAATGAAGTCTGAATTTTTTCTTCTTGAGGAAGTGTTTGTCAAACTTTTCCTTAGATAAGGAATATTTTGATAAGATGTATTATCAAATCCGACCTCTAAGTAATATTTCTGGTTTTGGTTATACTAGTTCTAAATTGATTTTTAGTAACAATTAATTTGTTCCTCAAAGTGCTCCATTCTTCACTAGGTGTCAGTGTGGTGGACCCTAGGAAAAAAATATTTCCTTAAAAAAACACAGTCTTTATGATTTCATAAAGCCTATTTTTCTATGAAAATGTAGGTACCTTAGATTTTTCTGTCTGAAATTTTCGGATCCAAGAATGTTTTGGTTCTGAAAGCCAAACACTCTTATTTTTAGGAAAATAGAGAATATACCAATAGGAATAAATGGTATATAGATAGTGCATGTTCCTGCATAAGACTGGTAACAAGAACTTCTTTGAAAGGATTATCAAAACAAAAGGAGGGAAAGTAACTTTCAGAGATAATGATAAGGGAGAAATTATTAGTATAGGTAACATCATTCTTCATGAAAAAACATCGATTTCAAATTTTCTTTTTTATTAATGGTCTTAATCACAACCTCATTAACATAAGTGAATTATGTGATGATGCTTACCTTGTGAATTTTAGGAATGAAAAGTGTTTAGTACACAATTCCAAGGAAGATTCTATTCTTTCAGCTAATAAGAAAGAGAATGTTCACACAGTAAACTTAGAAGACCTTAGTAGCCAAGACATACCTTAACTAAGTGCAGTGGAAGATCATTCTTGGTTGTGTCATAGAAGGTTAGGAAATTGTAACCTTATAACCCTATGAAAACTCTCAAATAAAAGATTAGTTAAGGATCTATCAGAGATTAGATTTGATTCTTCAAAAGTTGTTGATCCTTGTCAATATAGAAAGCAACCGAAATCAAGTTTTAAATCAGCCGGTGAAGTCTCAACTACTGATGCATTACATTTAGTACATATGGATCTCTTTGGTCCAACACAACCTAGAAGCATTAGAGGCAAGTATTATGTTTTTTTTGTTTGATGATTACACTAGATTTATGTTGGTCTATTTTCTAGAAAATAAATATGAAGATTTTTCTTATTTCAAAAGTTTTAGAGCCCAATTCAAATATGAAAAAACCTTCCTTTGATAACTAATCATAGTTATCATGGCGGATAATTTTAGAATTCCGATTTTGAATATTTTTGTAGTAGAATAGGAATTACTAATAACTTCTCAGCACCTAGAACACATGAAAAGAATGGTGTTTTTGAAAGAAGAAACAAAATTCTTCATGAGATAACAAGAACCATGTTGAGGGAGTTTTCTATAGCCAAACATTTTGGGGCTAAAGCTGTAAGTACTTCTTGTTATACGATAAATTGAGTTTTTATTAGACCTTTTCTTAATAATACTCCTTATAAGTAATGGAATGGTAACAAACCGATACTTTCCTACTTCAAGGATTTTGGTTGCAAAGTATTCATTCTGAATACTAATGATAATTCACACAAATATTCACCAAAATCCAATGAAGGAATTTTCTTAGGTTACTCCACAACCTCTAAGGCTTATAGAGTTTTCAATAAAAACACTTGCACTGTTGAAGAAACAATACCTGACAAATTTGATGAAACTGGTCCCTTAGTTTTTAAACAACACCATCCTATATCTTCGGATGTGTTTTCAAAAACTCATTATCAACATTTGTGAGAAGAAACTTCTTAATAAGGAAGATTCCAAAGAAAATGTTTCTGAAGCATTTACCACAGGAGATTTCCTACCCTATGTTGATGAACATGTTTTACAAAACCCAAATTAGTTGTTTCTAAAAAATCATCCTAGTGATAGTATCATTGGTGGTGTGAATCAACATGTAAGGACTAGAAGTTCCTTAAGAAATGAAGTAGAAAATCTATCATTTCTTTCTCAATTAGAACCAAAAAGCACTGATGAAGCTTTAGGTTAAGATTATTGGATAAAATACATACAAGATGAGCTAAATAAATTTGAAAGGAATAATGTCTGGACCTTGGTTGAAAGACCTAAGGAAACTTCGGTTATTAGTGTAAAATGGGTCTTCGGAAATAAGTGTGATGAAAATGGAATCATAATAAGAAATAATGTTAGATTGTTTTAGAACATATATAATCATCAATAAGTAATAGACTATGAAAAAACCTATGCTCCAGTAGCTTGAATTGAATGTATTCGTATTTTACATTCCTTTGCAATATTCTTCAATTTCAAACTTTTTCAAATGGATGTGAAATGTCATTTTCATAATGTTTCTGTTCAAGAGGAAGTTTTTGTTGAACAACCTCTTGGTTTTGAAGATACAAAACATCATAAACATGCTTATAAACATACCAAAGCATTGTATGGACGTATGAAATCCCCTCAATCTTGGTATGATAGGCTTACATGATTTTTTCTTCAAAATAATTACGTTAAGGGAAATAAAGATCCAACCCTTTTTATAAATAATGATAAGAATAATGTTTTGATTATAAAAATTTATGTTGAGGGCATTATATTTTTTTCAACTCAGCAATATTTAACTGATTCCTTTGCGGATCTAATGAAATCTGAGTTTTAAATGAGTATGATGGGTGAGTTAACATTTTTCCTTGATTTTCAAATTTCGCAAAAACATGAAGGAATATATATATCCCAAAATATGTATATTAAAAATATTCTTAAAAAATATGGACTTGACAACACTAAGAGTATAAGTACTCCCATTGGAACCTCAAATTCACTTGATCTTGATGAATCTGGGAAACCAGTAGATCAAACATCTTTTAGAGGTATGATATGAAGTTTACTTTACTTGACAGCTAGTCATCAATATATAATGTTTTCATTATGCTTATGTGCATGATATCAATCCAATACTAAGGAATATCATTTAATGGAAGTGAAAAAAAATCGCTACTTAATGGTAACCATGGATTAAGTACTCTTTTATACTTCTGGAAATGATTTTGTTCTAAAACAGTTTTCGAATGCTGGATTTGGTGGATGTAGAATGGATAGAAAAAGTACATCTAGAACTGGTCATTTCTTAGGATATTCATTTGTTTCTAGGTTATGCCAAAGGAAACACTTAGTAGTACATTCCACTGCTGATGTTGAATATGTAGAAGCTGGAAGTTGTTGTGCTCAAGTGTTTTGGATGCAACACACACTCACAGACTATGGTATGTGTTCTACCAAAACACAATTTTTTTTATAATAATAGTGTCATTTCATAAAGAAAAAACCCTGTACATCACTCTCATGCAAAACAAATAGATATTAGGCATCACTTTCTTAGGGATCACACACAAAAAGGTGAAATCATTCTTCAGTTTATCAAAACGCAAGATCAACTTGTTGATATTTTCACAAAATCGTTACCTTCCGATAGATTTGAATACATTAAACAAAATTTAGGAATTATAACCATAAGGTAATATTACTTTATTAAATTTCTATTCAAATAAATCTTCTTATAGTAATAAACCTCTTTTCATTAGGGGTGTACATTTTCTTGTTAGTTTTTTTCAAAAAATTTCAGAATGATATTTTTTTTGTAATCTTTTTTTCAAAAAAATTTCATAATGAAACTTTTTTTAATCTATTTTTTTTGTGATTAGTTTTTCAAGTTTTTTGAAATGATGTTTTTCCAATTTTCATAATGAATACTTTCGTACTGAAAATTTTTGTAATGATGATTTTTGTACTCACAATTTTCGTAATGGATATTTCTGTACTCAAATTTTTTTTTCATAATGAAGTTTTTCTTTTCATAATTATTTTTTTCAGAATCTAAATTTCATCAAGAAAATTTTTCCTCAATACGAATAATCATCCTAGAAATTTTAAAAGTATGTTTTCTTTCTTATGTTTTCGTAATCATCATTTACTTAATGGTATTTTCATTTGGTTTTAAATTTTTTGGATTCTCTTTTCCTTAAATCTGAATTATTTTCATAAAAACCTCAAAATATCGGATTCTATAAATTTTTCCTTGCAGCTATCATATCAACCATCAGATCTGATCAAGAGAATTTTCATCCATTAGATTGAGTTCGGAAGTTGAATTCTCACTTCCAAATCTAAGGGTTGTACCAAATCGATCTCAAGCTATCACATGCTTATGTTCTAACCCCCTAAATAAGCCCGTTCCAAACATCTCATAGTTTTCTCAATTTCAAATATCTATAGAAGAATCCTCTAAAAAAGATACGTCTATTGTCAAGCCAATTCCGGAGTGGCAGGTGTATAGAGAAAGGATGGTGCATCTAAACTTCTTCAACAAGTATGATTCTATAATTTCAAGGAACATGAAATTGAGTAGATGGGAGAGTGTATGAATATCCATGATAGGGGATCAAGACTTAATGTATCCATATTTTCTTGTTGGTTTTATAAATTAGTTAGTTTTTTCAAGGAAGATTTCTGAGATATGTTTTCCTTCAAAATCTATGGAAGGACTTATGATCTTTCATACACTAAGGTAGTTAGTTTAATTGGAGTTCCTTATGAAGGATAAACTGATTTTTGTTCTAACAAGTTGTCGGATGTTCATAGATTCTTTGTAAAGGTGAAATCTATAGAGTGACTCAGTCTTAGAGATGTCAAGACTTCAAATATTTATCACCTCTTTACAAATAAACGAATCCTTGAATTGAGGGTTCAAGGATTTATCATTTCGAGAAAAGGTGACAAGGACATGTTGAAATTGAGTGATTTGTACATCCTATATTTTCTGGTGAATTTGAAGATGGTTAATTTGGTTAAGCATATTCTGATTACGATTGAGAATATTAAGAATTGAAACTTGAAGGCTCAGATTATCATTTACCTGAACATTCTTTCTAAGTTGATTGTTCGGTGTCTAGAATCTTTATAAATTTCTTGCAGGTTGAAGCCCAGGAACTGTAATGTTATGCTAGTTAGTGATGATACTTTGAAGAAGATGAACATTTGTTTTTCCAATGACTCTAAATAATTTTACGACCTACCAGTGGAAGAAGCTGAAGTTATTCCAATGAATCAATAAGTGCCTGAATCATCGAGAAAGGGAGGAAATAAGAGGAACTTGAAGGAAGTAGAAGAGGAAGATAAAATCCCAAAATATAACGAAGTTCAATTAGCACCTTTAAAACCTAAGAATCAAAAATCTTATCCAGATGAGGTTGTAGAAAAATGGAGGGAAGATAAGAAGAATAGAAAGTAAGGGGAGCCCAAGTTAAGACTAGACCCTGCTAAAGCAAAATCCTTGAAGGATAAAATTGCTGAGTGTCTTGAAAGAGAAGAGAAATAAAAGAAGTAACAGAAAAAGTTGAATGAAGTAGAGATTGTTTAATCTCTTTTGAAGGCTACAGAGAAATCATCTAAGAGTATCTCAATAACAAAATCTTTTTGGTAGAACCCTTACCGGAAACCCCTGGAAAGAAGTATGTGACTCCAGAAAAAGTGAGATAATTTTTTTGGAAGCAACAAATGTCATGGAAAAAAGTAAATGAAAGAGAAGAAGAAGAAGTAGTACAAGAAGGTGAAGAAGAAGAATGTAGTGGTGAAAATGAAGATCTCATAAATCATGTTGAAGACTTCCATGATAAAGAAAGTCCATCCGTGAAATTATAAATCCGAACATCAGAAGCAGAATCTTCAAAGATTGTTACTCTTGAGAAAGATCATAAAGAAGATGATGAGAAATATAAAGATGAAGTGAACAAGATTCTTATGGAAGAGAGTTTTAATCATCATTTAATTTTTCCTGAGGATGATGAGGCATGATCTGAGAAGAAGAAGATAGATCAAGATAGAATTGTTCAGATTTCTGACAATGAACACAAATATTCGGATAAGGAAGCTGTTCCGAGAAGTGATAAAGGAAAACAGGTGGTAGTTGGGACACATACCAAAGCTATTGTAATGAATAAGGAAACTAATGGATCATCGAAGAGGAAGAAAGTTGATTTAGAGAAAGAAGCCTCGCCAATAAAAGTCTCAGATTTGGAATCATTATCTCTAGGACATGATTTCATTAACCAGTCTTTGAAGAAGCTGTTTGGTACCATTCTCATTTTCCCAAGCATAGACTATAGATTCTAGATGCTTCAACACACACTTAATCAAAAATCGGATTCAGTATCTATGGTGATGGATAAATGTGTGAAGCTTGAGGCTGATTTCAATAATTTATTCATTAACTAAAATGCCCAAAAAAGGTCCTACAATGGTTGGATGGTCAAAGAAAATAGTTGAATATTTAATATAACTTGATTAGTTCTGAGATGGCGTTAAGGAGGCCTTTGACATAAAATGTATGAAGATCAAGGATCACATGAATAGCTGTGAGGAAAAGATAACTCTTGAGAAAAATTATCATATTCAAGAAGTAATGGATTTAAATGGAAAGTTGTATTTAGTTGCTCAAAGCTAGAAGAGAGAAATGGATCTTTAGATAGAGATAGAAGAAAAGATTTTTAACCAAGAAGAAGTTTTGAAGGTTCAAGCAGAGGCTCTTAAGTCTCATGAAGAATGAATCATGACATTAGATAAAAAATATGAGGATCAGGATCAGCTTCTTAAACTTGTAGAGGAAGATCATAAGGAGCTCAAAAATCTAAAGACTATAGTCATGAAGTTGATGCTGAAGGAAAATGAAGGATAATTGTGTTCCAATCTGATATTTTGTTGTACATTCCTTCCTTATAAAAACTCTTTCTAATCAGAATGAAAAATTTGGTTGCTTGTATTTTGGATGTGTTGTACTAATCTTTCAGGTACTATATTTTATTTTACATTCCCTCAAATTATTTTTGAAAATCACAATGGGTGAGAAAGGAAAAATAATACTAAGTAAATATAAAATATCCCTAAGTAAGGGGGAGTTTATCTATGGGGGTGTTTTCATTACATAGATTTTCGCACTCAAGATAATGAAAAATCTGATTTCGGAAATCTAGAATATGATCCTTAGTGTTCCAAACCCTAAGGGAGAGTTATTCATATTCATATTTTCCCATATGATAAGGGAGATATGTTTTATTTTCAATGTCTAGAAAAATATTTTCAAAGTCCTTATTTTTTTTAATGAATGTTTGTGCTTTCAAAAAAGGGGGAGATTGTTGAGTCAATAAGGTTTCCTTATGAACTTTCTATTCCATCATGGTTGGGGAGATTGTTGAGTCAAAAAGGTTTCCTTATGACTTTTTCATTCCTTAATGTTTGGAGAGATTGTTGAGTCAATATGGTTTCCTTATGAATTTACCAATTCTTATGTTTTGATAATCACAAACACATTATATCAAGGGAAATTTCATTTTACAATATGTTTTACTTTCATAAGGAAAATTTTCCTTCCCCAAGAAAATTTATCTTTACAATTTTTTTTATTGGTTATATTTTCTAAGATTAAAACTCGGTTTCACATCCAAAAATGCATAATCTAATAATACTTAGTTATAGAGAATTCTCTTTTTAGGGTACAAATTCAGGTTCTGAGTACTCTGAATTTAGACTCTAAACTCTTATGAGTTCTGACTCTGAGTTCTCTGAATGCAGACTCTGTACTTTTATGAGTTCTGACTCCAAGTTCTCTGAATTCAGACTCCGAAATCTTATGAGTTTTGACTCCAATTTCTCTGAATTTAGACTCCGAACTCTTATGAGTTATGACTCATAGTTCTATGAATTCAGACTCCAAACACTTATGAGTTCTGACTCCAAGTTCTATGAATTCAGACTCTGATCATTTTTGTTCAGACTTCGAATCCTAATGAATTCTGACTCCGAACATTGTAAGTTCAAACACCAAATTATCATGAACTATGACTCTGAACATTGTAAATTCAGCTTCTAAATTCCTTCTAAAATAGAATCTGAATATCCTTGTATTATAGACACAAAATATGTTTTTGGTTAGACTCCGAAATTTTATTTTCATACATTCTGAATATTTGATTTTGGTTATGTAACCAATTTTTTTTCTTACACTCATTTTTGTTATAAAACGATTCCATGCATTTAGTTTCTAACTAACCATTTTTTGAGTGACACATGTATAGGTCCCTACAAAATTCAAGGAAAAATATGACCATTGGAGGAGGGAGACAACTGTTGAAGCCGTGCCTATAAATAGGAGCTCATTTGAAAGTGATCATAACTTTGATGAACAGTTCTACGACTCTAGAGATTGCATGTTGTCTAAGTTATTTCTAGAGAGAGACTCTCATTATTATTGTGTACTAATATCCTTGTTGAGAATTTCATTGTGAGACTCTGAATGTTGCTGAGTACATTCGAGGGATTCCAGGGATATAAAGACAGAGGTTCTGACTACTTTAAAGTTCTAGGACTTCCTTATTGAGGAAAACAGAGGTGCCGACTACCTTGATATTGAGGGCATGCAGGGATAGCAAGATAGACTCTGATCGTCATATCGAGGGCTTACCCTAGTGTGGTTAAGATAGAATTTCTTGAAATTATAAATCAAGGGACCTTTATTCAAGGTTGTTGGATACCCTTCTCTTTGGGTTAAAATACTTACTATTTGTTACTTGATTTTTTCATGTTTTATGCGATATTTTGGTTGTTGAAGAACATATAACAATCTTATACTTCCTTATACTTTTATATTTTGATTTATTAAGATTATATATACTTTAAGGTTGAATCTTTATCTTTGTAAACTTTCATCAGGTTTCTTTTTCCGGAACCATCTTTTCTAGAATCACTTTCTCGGATTCATATTTCCAGAATCTAGCATGTGTGTAGAACTAGAGGTATTTTTAATTAACTTGTTTAACTTTGTTAAACATAGAAATCATTAAAAGATCAAAATGAATTTTTTAAAATATACAATTCACCCCCTCTTGTATTTTGAGCACTATCAGATACTTCATTTAGTATCTATACTATTTCAATCATATATTTGGTATTATAGAGTATATTATACTCCATATACCATCTCAACAATAATCCTCATTGAAACTTTATCAAGGGGTCCATGGAGGTATTTTTGTGTGGAAATGTGGGCCTTGTAGCTAATTCATGTTAAAGTGAGGGGAAAATATAAACTAATGTGATCAAATTAAAGCATTAAAAAAACTAATCCTTAATTGGATTTATAGTGATAAAATTCTAAGAAACAAAATTATGATGAAAATAAAATTTCTAAGCCAATAAAAGTTCCCCAGGTTTTATAAGAACACTATGTTATATATCATACAGAATACGCAACACTGAGTTTAAAGAAACTATGATATACTATTGAAATACTATTATTTAAATTTGAACTATTTAACCATGAAATTAAATTTGAGATTATTAATTGTATTAATAGATTTCTGAAATTTATATAAAGTCTGTAATAAATATAAATTCACTAATAAAATCTTATGAAAATCAATTTGAAATAATGAAAATTTATTCCACAAAAACATGTTTCCTTCAAAAATGTTTTATGTTACTTTTTGAAATAAAATATTATAGTGGATTTATTAAAATTAATGAAATATTTTCTTTTTAAAATAACAACATTTTTGAAATCAAAATATACAATTTAACTTTGGGTGTAATTTTTGGATTTTTCTAAAATGATAGTTTTATCAGTGAATAGTTAAAATTACCGATTTTGAAAATATTTTCATTTATGTTCATTAAGTAGTATAATGTTAACGTATTATTATAATTTTGATTTAGAGTTAGTTTTACATACATATTTTTTTTATCATTTTATAATTAAATTATTTTGAATCATTAATTTTCATGATTTTGATATTTGTGTTTTTATGTATTAAAGTGCGGTTTTCTACAAACCATTTTTATGTTTTTAATGCTTATACAATTTTATTAATTAAAATAATCATCATTAATAAAATATTTAAATGGAATTAATTCATTATAAATATATTTAAATTGATTTTAATTCATACAATGATGATTACTAGTTATAGAGTTAATTTAATATCATTTATTTCTTGAAAGATGCATTTCTTGAAGAATAGTATTTTGACACATCTTACAGGTTTAATTTTAAATTTAATTTTACAAAATTTGGGATTTTAATTTGATAAATTTATTACATATTTTGAATCATAAAAATTAATATTTGATAATAAAGTCATCTTAATTTTTGGTCATAATGAATCGTAAAAATAATAATAAAACTACTTACCCATGTTTAAAACTATAAATGTAAAAGTGAGTAAACATAGAGATAAATTGAATAACATGTTTCAAAATGTATATATTTGAATTTTTGAGTGTTTTATTTACTATATCACCCCTCCTAGACAATTTTTTATAATTTTTTATACTCTTTCCTGGAGATTGATATTCAAATATTGAATATTTTTGGTATTTACAAAAATAACACTCTCTCACACTTATTTTCAGGAACCAACCCGGGTCGACCCTCAGCTGGTCACCGAAGCCGGTCCGCGACATGACCCGAAGGGCGTTCCCAATCTCCTCATGCTGGAAACTAGTTCCAGGAATAAAAATAAAACAATAAAAAATGATTTAGCATAATAACAATAGGATCAAAATATACAAAATCGAAAACGCAGTAAAGATAACCACAATTGATTCTCAATAAAAGAACAATCCAATCTAAAATGAATACAACTAAATAAAAATAACACTGAAAAGAAGATAAGCTACAACATAATAAAATAAACAGCTATTAGCATGATCTTTATGTGACCTCTTGGTCACCACCAACCATAAGACTACCCTGCTCCAAGAGATACTCGAACCAGAAAAACCAGAACAAAATATAAACCTGCAAAACAGTTCGGATCTACCGACACCAAATGGTACAAGTAGGGTGTGAGCTAGACAGCTTAGTAGGAAATCACCAAAGATTCCATGTGTTTCCTTTCCAAAAACAACCCCATAACACTAGTTTGATAATAATTCTACAAAATAGGTTTTCTTTCTTTTTATAAATAAACAAATTTTATTCCCTTATTCCAAACTATGAACACCATGTTTCCACATTCAAAATAGAATTTTCATTTTAAATAAAAAAATTCAACAACACCAGGGCTATGCTGAAAATTAATAAACTGAACAGACAAACATTCAATGTAGTATAATGTAACATGAAATACAGATAGTAATCATGGGTGATCCTAAACATCCATAGAAGACCCCTAGACATAATTTGTTTCGGAACCACCTGCATGTGTATGGTGAAGCTTCTATGTCTATAACAAACTGGCTACCCTAACTGACCAATAAAGTGTCAATGCCCACCCAGCCTAACAAAATCCAATGGGTACCAACCCATCTAATCAGGTTTGATTGGTAATCGTCACTCGATCATCTAAAAGATGCCCAGGAACCCATGGTGGAGATAATAATACTGTGTTTGTAGGAAGTCCCTCACACACGTGACACATCTCACCACACTTTCCTAACGAAAACATTGTGCTTCTTATACATTCACCCATAAAGGGTTACCCTAGATAAGAGTACCACAAAAAATTTGTATTCGATCATTTCATATCAACCAAGTGCCAACTGGGCTGTCACACCATTTAACATTCAAACCATTTCATAACATGTTCAATGTTGCCCACCGGGCATTCACATTTTCTGAGTCACATTATTTTCTAGAATAAATAGAAAACATCACCTTTAAAAGTACAACGCCAAATAGGCCTTCGGTATTATGCACCCAAATTAATTTACCAAACCAGTTACAAATCATTTATAAAACCATTTCCATGTATTCAAAGGCAAACGGTCCAATAAACCATTTGAAACAAACCATGTCCCAAAATTCACCATAGTTCAAATTTATAAGAAAAAAATGAATATAAAGTCACATTAAATGCAAATACACTTTTTAAAAATCAAGATCAATTTTAGAAGGATGATAATGGGATATAGAAGAGACAACATTTGATAAATCAAGGTTTATATGTAACATCATTTTTAAGTGTCATTCTCACTTGAATGCCCACCAATGTGTGCACCTAGTGCACCCATGGATGAATGAACAACAAATTAAACCCTTTGAAGATATATAATAACACTTAAAAACATTTTTCCAGAAATAAAACTTCCCTTAAAACCAACAAAATTGTAACATCTCTCAAAAAAATAGTTCAAAAATCCGACAGACTTTCTTAAAACAATTCACTTTGAGTAATCAAGACCTAAATAGGCACCTAAATCACTTCCTATGCTCCAATTCATGTTTCAACCAATAAAATATATAAATACATGTTCTAAAAATACAACAAGGGCTCAATTTTCTTTTTATAAAATAAAAGGCATTTTACCAAAAACTTCCAAGGCACCAACACATTGACATAATCAAGGAATCCTTTTAAATGACATTTTTAAAAATTTTGACCAACATAAAAACACTAAAATAAGTTATGTATAGTACTTATGGAGGTGCATGTAATGTTTATTAATTAATCCAAAGTGTTCAACCATCAATGGATTGCAATGGAAATGAAAATCATGGAAACACCTACCTCAACGGTGTGTGAATGCGATGAAACATAAAGGGAAGAGGTATCTAAGCCCCATGGACCATCCGCGCACCCTAGCCATAAGAAAAAAAATACCACATGTGCCAACCCTAACACCAGGTTTCGGACAAGGGAGGAAACCCCAATGAAACCCCACGAAACAAAGAGGGGAAGAGAAGCAGAGGAGATTCAGTGATGGAAACATGAAGAATCACCAACCATTCTTGATAAATTTCCCCAAAATCGCCCTAAGATGAAGTAGGAAGAAGGGAAGGAGCCATCTGGTCGATAGCCAACACGTGGGGATTCATTTGAGAGGTGGAATAATCTAAAACATAGCTCCACATCAAAATTTATAAAGTCTGCACGTGGCTGCACGGTTTTTCAAACTGTGCGCAAACCTTACGAGGACTACTGGAAAACTCATGCAACTTCTCATGGTTGGGTTGCACGGTTTCCGAAGGCCGTTCTCAAAACATGTGAACCCAAAATTTGTCCAAAACCCCCCCAAATTACTCCCCAAACACTAGGTAAGTCCACCCATATATATTTCAATGATTTAAACACAATATAGAGACACCGGGGGAATCACAAACTCTCCAACATACCACTTTTTATCCCACAATATTCACAATAAACATGAATAGGTCTAAAATAAAACTAATACAACCAAAATACAAGGAATTTTTTTGGACACCCAACTCGAACCTGAACTAAAAGATCCCATATCGAGAAAATAAAATAAAATGAAAGAGTATCTGATGTTAGGGTGTGACAATTATCCCCACAACAGACACTTTCTGCCCCTAGAAAGTCACCCATCCGAAAGTCAACCAAAGATCATGTCTATTGCCAACAAAAACCAAGGGGATTCCATAAACCCCAAGATGACTATTCACTCAACAAGTCGCACCAGAATGATCAAGAAGAAACCACCACACATAAATGTGGATTAGGGGAGAACATGAGAGGGTTATCCCCAACACAAGAACTCCAATAATGAAAACAACATTTAAATCCCAAACAATACACACACTGCAATCAAGATCAAATAATTTCAATATTTTAAATTTCAGGTTATCTCACATGGTTTGTCATCACTGTTTATCAAGTCGTGCGCCAACCGTGCATGAACTACTGAAAGGAATTGGAACCCCGCATGACTTGGCCACTTGGTTTCAAAACAGTGTGCCAACCATGCCTACTCCTCTGCTTGAAAATGACAACAAGCCACACATTTATAAGACCTACCGCATGACTGCGTGCTTCCCATGAAGTTTGTTATGTCTGCACAGCTAGGGTTGCACATCTTCCACTAACCATGTGAAAACCATGTGGTAAATTTGCTTCATCTAAAAAGATCTCTTGAAAACTCCAAAAACCAAAATTTTTGACTAGGATCAAACCCGAACATCCATGTAAAAGATTGAAACTACCACCAATGAATCAGGGAATCTCCCACATGAACCGAACCAACAATATATCTATTCTACAAAGCTTTAGCATCTCCAAAAGAGCACTGTCGAATGTTAAAATTGATACCATCTTACACAAAGGCAAGACACACTTAAATGAGAATGAAAATTTTTCGAAGGCCACATTCAAATAGAAACAACTTATTGGATTACAAGAGATCTAGTTAATAATACATTTAAAAAAAATCAACTGACAACATCAAGGAAATAAGAATAAAGAGATGTTAAACATTTCCATCCCAACTTTGAAAACAATACTAGGTTGGAGGTTTACACCCCCTATCACTCCAAACTGTGTGTGAGCTTCACCCTGAGGCCTGTGGTTGTGGATATGATGGATGAAGCATCTTTTGCCTCACAGTTAGGCAATGCATCCTCCGATAAAGACTTCTTTTTCCAATAGATATTTCTACAAAGCTTCTCCGAATGACCCAAATGACCACAACATCAGAAATTCATCAGAGGAATACGACATGATGTGTTTGAGTGACCAAATCGACCTCACTAGAAATAGACAAGAGAACAGACCGAAGAACTGGAAGCTGAAACCGATAAAGGTGATTTTATAGAAATAGACTTTTCTAGCATACCCCACTCACCAGATGGGGAACCCTAATGAAAACCCACTACAATAGGCTGCACCCCAAAACCAATTCAGCCATGAATGACTCTTCCACCAACTTCTTGGAACATGTTTCATTGGATGAGAGCATTTTATCATCACTTTCAGGAAAAACACCCCATACAATGATAGGGGCATTTATCTGATCCTCATATTCTACTTCCAAAGAGTATGGGACCAGCTCCTTGAAATGGTTAACAGAAGGCTTTATGGATCGCTGGCCCTACTAAACATCCTGAAGCTCTGCCACCTTCCTCTACTTCACCTCCTACGGTATGAACCGTTTGATGAATATGGCCTTAAAAACCTCCCATGACTTCTCACCTTCTGTTGATGATGGGGAAACCAACCCCCACTAGTCCAATATTGGACCCTCAAATAACCATTGAACTGCACAGACTCTAACAGCATCGATAGTTCCCAAGGAATTAAAAACATGATCGAATTCTTCAACCCACTACACAGCTTCAAATATATCTCGATCACTATAGAAAATTGGAAAAACATGTGAAGGAAAAGGAATCTGGCATGAATCATTTAGAACATTGTGGAGCTTTCTGGGCAGCATTTTCTGAACAACACGAAAATTGCATACCAAATCCAACATCAAACTGAGGAAAAAACAAAGAGGAACACCTCCAACCCAAACCAACGGGCATAGAAGCCAAGTGATAGAAAACACCAACCAAAGATCCTTTTTCAAAAACCATTAATTTCCTTTGAAAACTAAAAACTTTCTTCTTCAAAGGGAAATTCCCAAATACCAAAAATCCATTTTCATGAAGAAAACAAATTTCCAAAATCATTTTCTCATTCAAAACAT
Organism: Viscum album; assembly: GCA_963277665.1. Lineage (NCBI taxonomy): Eukaryota > Viridiplantae > Streptophyta > Magnoliopsida > Santalales > Viscaceae > Viscum > Viscum album. The sequence goes on from OY728126.1 coordinate 984,832,639, forward strand.
CTTTTTGAAAACCATACCAAACCATTAACTCGAAAACACAACCCATGGTCTCTTATGAACCATTACATGTATGTTAATCCATCTCCAATTCCATGTGCCAATACGCACTTCCCATACATACCCACACACATGTCAATGTCCATATGAAATACCAAGGGCCACATTCTATTAACATTCTTCAAATCCAAAACACCTTTAATGTTAGAAAACTCACTTTACCAATTTAAAACCATTTCATGGAAAATAGTTATGTTTTGAAATCCATTTTCATTACAAAATCCACATTCATTTTCTATATATAGTTACACCAACTGAAACCAAAATCAAACACAACAAAAAATGGACCATGGGAAGGATTGAGTAGTTCCAACTCCTAACCCGATGACGTGGTCGTGGGCTATGCCCTAAGTAAGGCATAATACTAAGAGGACCTTAAACAGGTCCCCAGGACTCTACATGGGTCACCACCCCATGTGAGGCTGCAAAGTGAAATGATTCATCTCTATTGTCTTCCCGGAATCCAAAACAACCAATGAAAAAAGACTCAAATCCCAAACTAACCCTGGAAACTCAAGTCTCGTCACGAGCAGTGGTAATTACGAACCGACCCGTAACCTACCTCATGAGCCCTAACATTCATAATCTCATTCTAGCAGACACCCCAAATAACAAGGGCCTCCTCTAATACCCTTTTGTCATGAAACAACACAGGTCGACCCTAAGATGGTCACCCGAGCCAGTCCACGACAAGACCCGAAGGGCGTTCCCGATCCCCACGGGATGACAACCCATGCGGGGAATCAAAATAAAACAAGAGGGAACAATTTAGGCTAATAATAATAGGATAAAAATATAAAAAATTGAAAACAGAGAAGAGATAACCACAATTAAATATCAATAAAAGAGCAATCTAGTCTAATACGAATACAACTAAATAAAACTAACACTGAAAGTACCAAATGCTACAACAGAATAAAACTAAAAACTATTAACATGATCTCCATGTGACCTCTAGGTCACCTCCAACCATAAGACCCCCTGCTCCAAGAGATACTCAAACCAGAAAAACATGAACAAAATATGAACCTGCAAAACAGTTTGGATCTACCAACACCGAATGGTACAAGTAGGGTGTGAGCTACAAAACTTAGTATGAAATCACCAAAGAGTCCATGTGTTTCCTTTCCCAAAAAATAAATTACCAATAGTTTGAAAATAATTATATAAAAATAGGTTTACCTTTATTAGAAATAATAAATTTTCATTCCCTTCTTCCAAACTATGCACACCATGTTTCCACATTCAAAATAGACATTTCATTTTAAATAAAAAAACTAATCAACAACACCAGGGCTATGCTGAAAATAAATAAACTGAACAAACAAACATTAAATGTAGTATAATGTAACAAGAAATTTAGATATTAACCATGGGTGTTCTTAAACATTCCGAGAATACCCCTAGACATACTCGGTTTCGGAACCACCTACCAGCATATGGTGAAGCTCCTAAGTCAATAACCAACTGGCCACCCTAACTGACCAATCCAGTGGAAAAGCCTGCTTGGCCTAACAAAATCATGGGGGTACCAACCCGTATAATCAAGGTTGATCATAAACATTCACTTGATCATCTAAAAGATTCCCAGGAACCCATGGTGGTGATAATAGTACTGTGTAAGTAGGATGGCCCTAGCATGCGTGAATCATCTCACCACACTTACCTACCCCAAACATGGATGATTCCTATACATTATCTGATAATGAGTTACCCTATATAGGAGAACCCCAGAAATATGCATTCAATAATTTAATAAAAACAATGTGCCACCGGGCCTTCACACCATTTAGCATTCAAACCATTTCATAAAATGTTCAATGTTGCCTATCGGGCATTCACATATTTTGAATCACATTCGTTTCTAGAATAAACACAAAACATCACCATTAAAAGTACAATTCCAAATGGGCCTTCAATAGTATGCATCAAAATACATTTACTAAAGCATTTCCAAATCATTTCTAAAACCATTTCCATGAATACAAAGACAAATGGTCCATTAAACCATTTCAAACCAATAGTGTCCCAAAATACCCCACGGTTCAAATTTGTAAGAAAAAAAATAAATATAAAGCCAAATTAAATACCAATACACTTTTTAGAAATCAAGATACATTTTATAAGGATGATAATGGGAGAGAGAAGAGGCAACATTGGATAAATCAGGGTTCATGTGCATCATCCTTTTTAAGTGTCATTCTCACATGAATGCCCACCCATGTGTGCACTTAGTGCACCCATGGATGAATTAACATCCAATGAAACCCTTTGAAGATCTATAATAATACCCAAAAACTTTTTTCTAGAAATACTACTTCCCTTAAAACCAACGCAATTGCAACATCTCTCATAAAAATTTCAAAAAAACAAAGGGCTTTTCCAAAACTTTTCATCACGAATAATCAAGCCATTAATAGGATCCCAAATCACATTCAATGCTCCAATTCATGTTTAAAACAATAAAATATATAAATACAAGTTTAAACAATACAACAAGGGCTCAATTGCCTTTTTATAAAACAAAAGGCATTTTATCAAACACTTCCAAGGAACCAACACATATACATAATCAAAGAATCATTTTAAATGTCATTTATAACAATTTTAACCAACATAAAAACAACACAATAAGTTAACTATAATACCTACGGAGACATGAGTCATGTTAAAATAATAATCCAAAGTGCTTAAGCCGAAATGGATTGCAATGGAAAGGAAAATCATGGAAAGACCTACCTCAACAGTGCGTGAATGTGATGAAACTTCAAGGGAAGAGATATGAATGCCCCACGAACCATCCGAACACCCTAGCCACAATAAAAACATACCACATGAGCCAACACTAACCCTAGGTTTCTTTGAAGGGAGGAAACCTTAATGAAAACCCAAGAAACAAAGAGGGTAAGAGAAGGAGAGGAGATTCGGTGAAAGAAAACATGAAGAATCACAAAAAATTCTTGATAAATTTCCCCAAAATTTCCCCAAGTCGAAGTAGGTAGAAGGGAAGGATCCCTCTAGTCGATAACCAAGGCCTGAGGCTTCATTTGAGAGGCGTAATCACCCAAAATGGAGCTCCACATCAATATTTATAAATCCCGCAAGTGGATGCACAGTTTTGCTACACAATTTGTCAAACCAAGCGCAAATCGTGTGAGAGCTATTGGAAAACTTCTGAAACTTTGCATGGTTTTGTTTCACAGATTGGGCAGGCTGTGTTGAACCATGCGAACCCAAAAATTGTCCAAAACCCCCCAAATTACACCCCAAATAATAGGGAAGTACACCTAAAGATCCTTCAATGTATTAAACACAATATAGAGACACCGAGGGCGTCATAAACTCTCCAACATGCCACATTTTCATCCCACAACATTCTAAATAACCATGAAAAGGTCTAAAATAAAACAAATAAAACCAAAAAACAAGAACTTTTATTGGACACCCAACTCGACCCTCAACTAAAAGATCTAACATCGAGAAAAATAGAATAAAATGAAGGAGTATCTGAGGTCAGGGTGTGACACTTATAAAAGAGAACCTCCTCATCTCTACTTTACAAAAATAAAAAATTGTGTTTCATCCAATAACTACCAAAATAAATTTATTAAATCAATAACATTTTTAAAATTCAATTTTTATCTTAAATTCAATCTATGGAGGCTTGAGTAATAATACTAAAGAGGTTTTCTGGAGAAGAGGTGTCGTTTTTAACCAAGAGTCATTGTTATATTTCTTTTCCCACCTCATTCAAATATTACACAATAATTATGAAATTATCAAATTATTATATCCCATATAATTATATTTTATTTTCTAATGAAGTACCCTAAATTCGTCTCCTAGTCCATCAAAAGGTAAAGGAAACCATCGTTTTTGTGTATGGAGGAGGACCACATAACAAACCGATTTAATTAATTTATCATCATCACCTATCAAGGATATTAAAGGTTATGTATTTAATTTTTATATACGATCTATGTGAACTATTAATAATTCTGGAAAATTAATATTTCATATACATTCATAACTTACAAATCATTGAAAAACTATAACGTCGTTCATGTGTATAGAAGATTACCGCATCACGTAGTGATGCAATTAATTTTTTATTACCAAATACGATGGATTATATATGTAATTTTATTTTAAAAACTAATATGATATTTCTGATATAAGTATCCCTATTTAATGATAAATTAAAAATTTACTTCTTTCCATCATGATCGTTAAATAATAGAAGCATTACACAAGAGTACATATGACCTAGCATCTTTATGATTATAACAACATTCATTTTTCATTAAAATAATTCATCATTATATTTAGAAGTAAAATTATTGCATAAAAATGAAAATTATTTTTGGTTTCTATTGATATGATGGATCAATTATCCCTCTGAATATAGTCAACACACTGATGGTGTATTGAAATTTTGAACAGAGCATGACCAAAACACTTGGCGTGTATATAACTGAATAAGTAATTAAATATGCCATAAAAATAAATGAAATAAATTATTTAATTATAATGTATTAAAACTATAGTTTTATAATGATTTTTTTATTAGTATACATTTCTCAAACATGAGATAAAAGGAATACATGATAATTATGGACTTTAGGTAATGATTTTTCATCTCAAAACATCATTCCTTGAGACACATATTATTTTATGCAATTTATTTCATTTAAAAGGTACATATACATAAAATTAAATATTTAAAATATTTTAAAATTCTTATTCACTGAATTTTAACTTCAAATTAAATTTATCCCTCTTTCAATTTGTTTTTATTAAGATGTTTTTTAATCCATGAGGGATTTCTAGTTGTGGTTTCATTTATGGGAGACTTATAACATATTAACCACTTGTTCATTTTTTGGTGTATATTCTATCCCATTGAAATTTTATATCAAGAAAAATATTATTTTCATGAAACATATTGATTCATTTTATGTAACTCTTTCCTGAGGATTATAATTCATAATTTACCAAAGTTGCAAGGGACTTTCTTAAAAAAAGTCCCCATTTAATTTTTTTCATAAAACTCTCCTCTTTAATTTCCATCTTCTTATAAATTTTTTTAAAAATTATTATTTATGGATATATTTTTCATTATTTAAAATTTCATGAAAATAAATATTTTTATGTATTTATTTAAGTCATACTTTACTTTATAAATAAAAGTTAAAATATTCTAATGATTTGTTGTCTAAAATTTTTCATCCGTGGTCATATTTTAAATAATATTTTACAGATGTAATTATATGGAAAATTTATTTATGAAGGTAATTTTATGTTGCACTATAATTTTATTAAATGTTTTTAAAATTCATTCATTTTACATATTTTATTTTAAATGTTTTAATTTTCTTTACAAATGACAAAAGTAATATTCTATTTTAACGTATAAAGTAATAAAAAAATTTCCCACCAACATTACCATTATTGTATATTTAACATTATTTATTATAATCCATTTTTTTAAATGAAATTTCATATATCTCTTGTTCTATGTATTTTACAAAAGGTTTTTAAATGAGATGGATATTATGATATCTGGGAATTTTTTTCTTCTAAGTGAAAGGGATCTCCCCAAACACCCATTGTCATTGGGTTATGATCATTCCATATTTAACTCACACACTCTCTATTTAATGAAATGGAATGATTCAATATTATATATATATATTTCTCTCACTTATATACCAATATTTTTCTAAATTCCTTTAATGGGGAAATACATATCTTTATATTAATTTCTCAGATTCCACCATCAAAATGTTTCTTTGAATATATTACAAGAAAATATTAAGAATCTGAATTTATTTTCATGTGTAATTCATATGGTTATGACTTATGATTGGTGAAATTTTTATGGATCACATAATCAAGAACATGTTATGAGAGGGAACCTAGATAGCACTCTAATGTATTAGGTAACTATTTAATCTTATGATAACTCATTTATAGGATTAGGGAGTAAACCTAATCCATTATAGGGATTTTCACCATGTAATATTATCTATATAGGTATCATTGAAGCCTATTTAATTGATATAATATTTTTCTTCCACATTTCATATGATTATAAAATCTTATGGTACCATATTATTTATTTTATTCTTCTATGTTATTCTCAGGTGAATTTATTTTTATGATACAATGATAGATCTTGGACTTAGATGTTATGTTTTCTCATCATTTATATTACCTTACTCAGATTTTAGCACACCCCTTTCTTTTATGTATTCATAGGTTATCCTATTCTATTTTCAGAGCTCAAAGATATTTTGGAGTCAATGATGAGAACACATGGGATGTTATATTTTATTTATTTTGATTTTTTATATACATAGTATTAAAAAAAAAGAGGCCTCATAATATGTAGGTTGTAATTAATGTATATTTATTTTAGGGAAAATGTAATAATATGTGTAAATGGATTGGTATGCTATAGTTTGTATCAGGGCATGCTCTAGTTACTTTTTTGGGTGAAGAATAAAATAATTTAATAAAAATACTTCGGATAAGTATAATTATTAGAATAAGTATACATAAATATTCTAGAATTTTGGTGATGTTTATAGTGAGTGGGTTTCAATAAATTAAATCCATGTCTCAATACTACATGTAGATGTGTCTCTAGAACAATTGCATCGAGTTGTAATATCATAAAAAAGGATTCCTTGGGAATTAATTGATCATATATTATTATATAAAACTATTCCTTGCTACACACCTGATTTGAAACTCTAAGGGGATGTGATTTGGTGGCTCATAAATTCTTTACAAACAATTGTGAATGAATTGTAACAAAATGTTAGGTTAGAAAACTTAACAGGAAAGGTTATAATGGATAAACTATATTAAAACCAAAAGAATCATTAGTTTTGATATAATTTTAATTTATATATCATATCATTGAAGTTTATAAGATGAACTGTTGGTATGTTAATTAATAATCTTCTTGTTTCTTTTATTATTTTTAGTTAATAGTGGGAAATAAACGAAATAATGCCAACAAACAGTGTGATTGTAAATGTAATGATTTCACTAATGATATTCCTAACATAATATGATTTTATTTTAGACCTCTTGAGATCATAAAAAATGAACTTTATAGAATTAAGAGAGAATAGTTGAATTTCAAACAAATCAAAGAAGAGAATGATGGATTATCATGGATGTTCAAGTATTAAAGTTGATAAAAAAATGATCTAATTTCCAAAATCTTAATATGAGGGAAGAAGAATCTTGGAAAATTTAATATAAGAACTTGAAAATACTATATGTGTTCAAAAAGAGTGCAAATGTAAGATAATTTCTAAACAAAAATGAAGAGTTTAGTAAACAATTTGAAAGGAAATAAATTTAATATAAATAACAACTAAGAATTTAATTTCAAATACATGGGGAACATAGTCATTATCCATGTTAATTATCTAATCCATTGACCATTTATTATTTGTATCTCATATTAATGCCACTAATGTTGAATGATTGAATTTTTTATGTGTTGGAACTAAATAATCAAGTTTTTGAAGTGTTTCTTTCAATGGTATTTTGGTTATAACATTCATGAATCATATAAGGATTGATATGCATCGGTTTTTCATTAAGGATTTTCTAGAATATGTTGAATGGTTATTACAAAATAGAAAGTTGATTTAATGCTAAGTAGATATTTTGTAGGAAAAAAAATTATTGATGGAAGGATAATATTAAATATGTTCTTGATGATGATGGAATTATAATAAGTTAAAATTAAAATTTTGTGTAAAATAATGACCTTGGTAGATATTCTTATATGTTAAAAAAATTATTTTATGAATAATGTTTTTTAAAGATTTTAAGAATATTCATTTGAATATTATAGAATCAAGGTGAATTATTAATATCATTATCACATTATTTACATAGTTTTATAAAAAAGACAACCCATAAGTTGGGAATCAACCCATCACTTATAGAAACTCAATGTGGCATGAACTGACAACTGAAGGGTGAGAAGGGTGCATCACATACTACTAGCCTACAAGTTATACAAGTTAATATGAAATATTTTTAACTATGTGTTTTTTAGGAGAAATATTATGTTGAATTTTTAAAACATATTTTAGGAACACATGTTTTTTAATTTTTTATTTAATTTGAGGTGATTAATGATATTTTTCAGAAATTTTCATTTGGTTGAGGTATATGTAACCCTTAGGCATGGCATATGATTCCATTTTTGGAATTATCATACATTTTAGTAACCATTTATGGTTTTAGTTAATTTTTAATGATAATAGAAATATATTGATATCATATTGGGGAATCATGTGATCTGTTAGTAGTTAATTTCAGTGATTTAGACATAAAAAAATATTTGGGAATACTCATGGTTTGGAGAAAATAGATTATATTATGGTGAAAAAATTTTATAGGATGAAATTATACATGTAATTTATGTATATTTACTTATATTTTTAGACAATATGGAAAAAGGATCCCAAAAATTTTGGAATATAATTTTGTAATAAAAATGTAATTTTTTTTTTCAATAAACCAATGATCTATTCTCTATTAATCGTTATTTGAAATTCAGTTTTTCACTTCTCAAAAATGTTCTCCTACTATGAAAACAAATTGTTTTTCTATTTTCAAATTACTTTTTATTTAATGTTCCTTATTTTTTAGAGTACAATTTATTATCCCTTTTTATGATGGTGGTTTTCTTGAAAGGAATTTTGGAATGTCAAACCATTGATTATTGAGAATAATTTAAAATTTTGAGGAGAAAATTTATTTATTTTTTTTAGAATATAATAACCTAATATATTAAAATAAAATTATGTTTGAAAGCGTATACCACTAACCATACTAAATATAAATGAACCGTGATATACTATTAAATTATTATTATTTAAAACTGACCTGATATAACTTTTCCATTAAAATGGTATGTATAAATCATATTAAATTATTTATAAACTATATATAATGGTCTTAATAAATCCTAATATACTGGAAAATGATTAATAAATAATCTCTCAATTTCTAATAATGACATTTTATTCAACAAAAATTGGTTTCCATAAAATATTATTTTTATTTTTCTGAGAAAATATTATAATTGACTAATAAAACTTTAACGATATTATTTTATTAAAATTAAAATTATTTTTTAAATTATAATTACAAAATAAACTTACTGTGAAATTTTGTGATTTTTATGAAATGATTGATTTTTTAGTGAATAGTAAAATCACTAATTTTTCAAATACGATCATTTTAATTCATTAAATAAAGTGATTTAAAATTAAAATTATATTTATTATTTTGTATTAATGTTATATAATAAAAATTATATTTAGACTATTTTTTCATTGAATCATCAATTATATGAATTTTTATTTTAAATTTTATATTTACAAAAAAGTCTTCTGTCAACTATTTTTAAGTTCATAATGTTTATCATTTTTAATAAATTAAAATAAAACCTCTTAAGAATAGACTTATATAAGAACCATATATTATACATATATGTATTTGAATATAATTTCAAATTATGATGATTACTAGTCATTGGGTTAATATAACATCATCAATTTCTTGAAAATGTATTTATTAAAATCATGTTTTTCAATAAAGAAGGTTTATTTTTAAATTGTTTTCTTCCACTTATGTGATTTTAATTTTATAAAATGGATCAGACATTTTGAATCATAAAAATTAATATAAGTTAATAAGGTCAACTTAGTTTTTTGTTTATAATGAATAGTAAAAATATTAAAAAAATAAGATTGTATGAGGAAAGGTTACGTTCTTAACTGATCATTTTGGTTTTATTTCTTCTTAAACATCCTTAAAATATTACCCAATCCTTATCATATAATAATATTAGTATCAACCATAAACTATGATTTTATTATGTTAGTTGAAGTTCCATGGAAAGAATAAAAATTGATGGGGGGTGTTAAATCAGTTGTTCACTTTTTATAAGTTTCAAAACATAACCCATGCAACTTGATAAGATTTACATCCCAATCAAATTTTAGTAAATACTCATTCTTAAAAAAGTAGGTAAGAAAGAAAAGAACACCAGATTTGCAAAGTTCAACTTAAGTGTGAGAACTTATATCCTTTCTGTAGCCACTCCCTTGGGTTTATTGGAATCCACTATTATAAATAAGTGAATACAACTTAGGCCAACTCTAGTTAGACAACTTCTATCTGCCGATAGGAAATACTATACTGAATACCATAAGTTTATAATGTTAAATTTAATATAAATTGAACCAATCAGAAGAATAAAGACTTTTTTAAAACTTCTCCAAAAATTCTCAGTTTGAATCCTCGGTCGGATTTGGAAAGATCCTATCCTCTCAATCTAATGATGCTGGATCTTGACTTTTTCAATACAATGATGTTGGATTCTCTATATGATTTATTTTAATTCAATGATGTAGGATTCTTGATCTAATTTCTTTCAACAGAAATATACAGGATTCTAGATCCAATTTATTTTAATACAACACAGCTGGATTATGTATTCGATTTTCTTCAACACAATGAACTCAAATTCAATATGTAAAAACTCAAACTCTATTGGAATGCTCAAAAAATTCTCCTTCAATAATATGATAAATTTCACTTTAATTTCTCTAGAACACCACATTTTATGCCTATATAGAAAGTTGTAAATGAGTGAATGATCTGAGGAGGTATTTATAGGAAACATGGAAATCTCAAAACATTGAAAATATATTTCATTTAGAAAATACATTTTTACTGCTTAAATTTTCATTAGATTTCACTAAGATTTATGAATAATTGAATTTTCTATTTGAACCCTTCAACTATACTTTGAAATCGGATCATTATGGAGATTTTCAAATCTCACCTCATTACGATATTGTTTAATCTTAGCTCATTACAATATCATTCAATCTCAGCTCATTACAATATTTTTTAATCTCAGCTCATTACTATCTTTTTCAATCTAAACTCATTACAATATTTTTAAATATACTTGTATATGACTGTCAATATATATTCATCTTTCCATCTGGTTTCGATCAATCTGGGTAAGATAATTTTATACCTATATAATGGAAAATTTGATGCTTCAGTAAATCAACTCCATCATTTTCTCTCATTAAAAATTCTTTCTCAGAATAATAATGATCGATCCCATTGTTGTAAAATTATGGTTTTAATTTTCTAGATCTATTTTTTTCACGATTATGTGAAAATTTTCTAGATCTTATTTTTCCATGATTCTTGTGCCAATTTTCTAGATTTTATTATAGAAGGATTTTGGTTCCAATCAGTTTCAAAATACTGTAAATCCCATTAATATGGAATTCTTATTAATATAAAATTTCAAATTTCTTCAAACATATACTCCATTTCTTCATAGGTTTTTATCATGAATGTTTTCATGATCAATGATAACTTCTTGATTATAAAAGCATCATATGATTTTATTTTAGAATATATGTAAACTTTATACCTTCTGAATTCTCATTTTTCTTTCAAAACTCTTCAACAACATCATTATTTATCTGATTACATCAAAAGTAAACATCCGTCAAATAAAAAATTCGTGCACCAATTATTTTGGATATAATTCTTGAAAAAAAACATTAAAATACAAAAAAAAGTTAGTTTTCAAGAAATAAAATATAATTTTTAAAATAATTTATCACATAGGTACTTCTATATCCACCTTGGGATATGGTGACAACCCCCATTAATAAATTTTCCAACTCTCTAAATTTTCTACAACTAAACTTTTGGTAACAAGTCAAGTTTTATGAATTCTATCAAAACATATAATTTATAAAAAGAGAGAGACTTAACACGAAACTATTGGATAAAAGTAATGTTTTTGAAGGAATTCCTTCCCTTAGTGGAAATAAAATTGTGTGGCCATCAAAATATAATCTCTCCTCACTTTTATTTTCATACTTTCTTTTTCTCTCCCCCATTATTTCTAATAAATCACAATATTTTTCTCTCAATTTTCTTTTTCTCTCCATATTTTTTGATAACCATATCTTTAGATTCATATAATAGAGATAATTAAAAATTTCTTATAAAGTAAAATGTTGTTACTTTCTCTTCCCCATTGACAACAAAATATAAAAAGTTATTTGGGAACTTCCTTAGGATATTTAGGAAGACATAGGTAGATAATGGACATGAATTTGTAGCCTCAATTACACAAACATTTTTTCAACATTACTTTGTAAATACATCAACAATCAGATAATTTGTTGAAATGTATTCCAAAAAGACATATCCTCCAAAACATTCTCTTTTATAATGTAAACTTCTATATCAATGTGTTTTGATCTTTAATTTTGGATAATATTTTTAAAAATATCAATTGCACAATTATTATCACATAGTATCTTCAATGGTTTAGAAACTTTTAGTTTAAAATATTCTAACTATACTTTCATCCACAACATTTGAGTACAAACTTGAGTAGCTGTAATATATCAGGATTCTGCTATACTAAATGTTTTTGTCATTTTTTTCTTACTATCCCAAATCACACAACATTCACCCAAGAAAAAGTTTCTTCCTGAGGTTTATTTTCTATCATTACAATCTATAGACGAATTAACATTAATATAACCCTAAAAGTCATCTCATATTATCTTATTTATAACAACCCATGTGAATGTTTTACTTTTACATATCTCATAATTCTATTCTCTACCAACATATGTGATTATTTTTGATTTAATTGATATCGAAACACAAACTAACAATATTAATAATATCAAGATTGAATATGTAAGGTAAAAAATACTTCATATCATCTTCCTAAAGACTTTTTGATTCACACTTCTTCCAGATTCATCTTTTCTCAAATTTTTTCTCACTGAAATAGGAGTTGAATCTTCTTTGGATTCAGACATTCCAAACTTCTTTAACAATTCCCTGGAATATTTTTTATGATAAGAAAATTAATGTTTTATTTTTTTGAAATTGTAATCCAAGGAAGGAAGTTAATTATCCCAAAATTTACATTTATAAATTATTCTTAATTTCTTCAGAAAACTCTTTACAAACCTTTTCTTGATCCTCAAAAAATATTATATCACCCACATAAACAATTACAATTAATGTTCCCATGTTCACATATTTCAAATACATGTTGATACCAACTTGTTCTTTACAAAATTGAATCATTCTAAAACAATTTTCAAGATTCAGAATACCAAGAATGTGGAGATTTTTTCATCCTATATAGGGATTTTTTTCAGTTTAATTTTTTTTTCATCCTCATAATGTAGAAACCCATAGGTTTTCTTAATGAAAACTTCATCTTCAATATCTTCTATTTAAGAAAATTGACTTTACATCAATGTGATAAACTTTGTAATTACGATGTACAGCTTCTAAAATGATCATTATAATAGTTTCAAATCTTACAAATTAGGAAAAAGTTTCATCAAAATACACAACTTCCACCTACATATATCTATTAAAAACAAGTCTTATTTTGTTTCTTGAAACTTCTCCATGTTCATTAAATTTGTTTCTATAAACCCACTAGTATCCTATAAAATATATATTTATTTTCATTGAAACAAGTTCTCATGTTTAATTTTTTTTAATTTGATCCAACACTTCATTCATAACTTCCTCCTGTTCTTTTTGTTAAATTGCCTCTAAAACAGATTTTGGTTCCCCTTTTGAGATTTCTGAAGTTTTATTTTATAATATCAACTCTCTTCTCATCTGAACCAGATCCTTCTGGTTCCCAATAATGTTTTCTAATTAAACATGTCATTTAAGGTATTAAATCTCAAAGTTTCTTTCCAAACTATAATTTACTCATCACATGATTCTTTTGAATATTGATAATAATGTTTTGAATTACTTTCACTATCATCAAAAATCTTCATTTTATCGTCCTCATTTTTCTCAACAACCTTTATTAAGGATCATTTATTTATAATTACCTTCACATCATATGATTCCACCATATTTTTTAAACATTTGTATTAATATTTTTAAATTCATCCATTTGATGAATAATCTTTGAAAGTCCCTTTTTTATCATTCTCATCAAACTTTCCCAAATCCGGATTTCTTATTTTCAGAAAAAATATACATATAATAAATTTGAACAATATAAATGAATGTTTTTTGATATAACACATTTTATAAGGATCCATGATGGGTTTTGATATCAAAAAACATCTATTTTGAACATTTATATCAGTACTAACTACTTCTCTCTAATAGAAGTTTGAATGTTTGTATTCTGCTAACATACTTCTTCCCATTTCAACCAAGCTTCTATTATTTCTTTCTATTACTACTTTATATTGTGGAGTATATAAATCACTATAATGATTCTTGATACTATGATTTCTTAGATAATATTTAAAACCATTGTTTGTGAATTTAGTACTATTATATATTCTCAACTTCTTGATAGAAACCCCCAATTCTTTCTCAACATCTTTTCTAAATAATTTGAACATTTAAATAGCCTATGACTTATGATTAATGAATGTGATGTTTTCTTCGAGTGAGATATTCAATAAAAATGATAAATTATAAATCACCTTTTGTTGATTGATGTCTCGTTAGCCCACATAGATTGGAATGAATATGTTCAAGTGGTCTGGTGGATTGAATCTCAATTCTCTTATGAATTTTTTTAGTAATTTTTTTTATGGAATGTAATACAATCATATTAATCTATTATTTTAAATTTTGGAAAATTTCAGTCAATATCAACTTTAGAAAGTTCATTCATACTTTTCCGACTGAGGTGACCATGTCATTGGTGCCATAGTTTCTTTTCATCTTTCATACTCAAGTGACAAGATTTATTGAGTTTTCCAATTGGGATGATATTACCACAGATCCTTTCTCCTTTTGTAATAACATTTATATATTCCACACAATTTATGATATAATAATCCTTTCTATAATTTTTTACATTTCCATAATTACAGTTTTTTCTTAAAATGATAAGTTATACTTTAGCCCATTAAAAAGTAAAATTTCATTTGATTTTAACTTTTCAACGTTAATCTCAACAGTTCTGATTCCACTAATTTTTATGGAACTATCATTACCAAAAGTAATTTCTCCTCCATAATGAATGTTAACATGTTTTAATACTTTTATATCACCTATCACATGTGAAGAAACCCCACTATCAAGAATCCATGTTTTGTTCCTCTTACTTACATTCAAAGCTGTCTCAAGAAAAAAATCGTTTTCATAAATTTTTTTCTTTTTGGCTCCCTATTCATTTCTATCATAAGAAATTTGTTCTAAAAAAAGTTTCAAATATATTTAATCATAATGAATCTAATGGTAACATATTCCATAAAATTATTTGAGAAAATTAAATTGATTCTTTATCGTAAAGGCTCTAACATCTTGAGAATTCACTTTTCTAACTATCTATGAGTTTGGAGGGTTTCACATTATTATTTCACTATTTCTAAAACTTTTATCAAGACTTACTCTAGGTAGAGATATGTTGTGCAAAAAATTAAATGGTCTATTCCCATATATTCCACAAAACCAGCAATAGATTTCCAAACTTGATTTTTTATTCATGAAAGATCTTTCTTTATAGAAATTTCATTGAGGTTGGTAACTTTTATTAGCTACAACATACTTAAGATGTGGAACATCTTTATTTTTTAGGGTGTTTTTTTAATTTTGAGGAATTGATATATTTCTCACAGACTTTCTCTACCCATTATTTCCTAATACTATTTCCAAAACCTAAAATGTTAGAATAATCAGATAAAACATTATTTTTGGTAAGAAAAAATTTCATCTGATTCACAAAATGAGCCTTATCAGCAATTTTAGAAGTCTCGGCTATCACTTATATAGAGTTTTTTAGGTTTTCATTCATCCTATTAAGGGTATTTTTAGACATAAGAATTTTTTATTACAACTTATTAACATATTATTTCTTAGATTCCAACTTATTTATAAGATCTTCAATCATCTTTCCTTGTTCAGTAATTCTATGTTTGTAAGTTCAAAAAATCCGGAATATATTCATCATCATACTTGATAACATCTTTTATTTCATTATTAACTTCTTTATGAGATTTCTCATTACTATAATTTCATTCTTGAGATACTTTTTTGCTTAAGACATGTTAGATGTTCGATTCTGAGATGATTCTCTCTATAATATTCTTCACTACCTTCCTCACTCTATGGGGATTCTTTTCTTTTCTAAAATTTTTCAATGAAGGTTCTAAATTTTAATGACCTTTCATATTCATAAGAATTATTTTCAGTTGATTCCAATTTACCCTTATTACTAAAAAACTTCTTTTCTTTAATGAAATATTCTTCTTGAATTTTTTAAGGAATTCTCTTCTTTATCATTTTTGTTCCATTTCTTCTATCAAGGGTTTTTATCAGAATCATCATGATATTATCCAACATTATTCTTGGGTAAATTCATATCAAAGTTTATAATTCCATCACACTCAAAACATTTGAGAAGAATATTTCCTATGTACTTTCTTCTTCCTCTTCAATAGTTCTTGGATATAAGAGACATTATTTTTTCATTCAACTCATCATATTCCTTATCATCAGACTCACAAGGATCGATTTCATCAACATCATGGATTTTCATATTTTTAATAGTTTAAAAAGCCATTTAATCATTCATATAAATTTTAATGATTAGATATTTACTCATTTCATATTCAACAAGAATGTTATGAAACTCATCAAGAGATAAATCATCCTTATCTTTTAAACTAGAAATTTTAGAATCAAACTTTATTGGAATGTTTCACAGGTGTTTATTCACAATAGTTGAATATTTTATAACATCTCTAAATCCTATGATATTGTAAAAAATTTCAATTACTATGGTGAAGTATTAATCAATTTCTTGAACATATCTCATTCTGATGACTTCATACTTACTACACCAAATTTGTATCGCTTTTTTACTTGACTTTTTTATTCCCTTAAAAAACACTTTCTAAATTGTCCCACATTATTTTTAATGTCCTGAGTCACATAAAAATCTAATAAAAATTATTTTATAACGATATAAGGATTGAATTTATAGCCTTTTCCATCATCTTATATGTTTATCTTATCATAATATTTCATGGGAACATCTTTCTCAATAGGTGGAAAACCAATAGTACCAACATCAACAACTTCCAAGACAATAGATTAGAGATATGGAATAATACTATTTTTCTATCTATAATAATTATTTTCATCAAATGTTGGAATTTATACATGGTTGATAGAATTTATGTTATCCAAGATAATGATTCAACAAGGGAACCTGAACCCTCTAATACCAATTAAAGTTCCAAGGATGGAATAACAACTAAGAAGGGGGGGGGGTGAATCAGTTGATCACATTCTATATGTTTCAAAACATAACCCCTACAACATATTAATATCTATATATTTATCTACTTTTATTAAATACTCATACATGAATCAGTGTCCATGAAAGAAAAGATTTCAAGATTTACAAGGTTTGGCCTTAGTGTGAGAACCTACGTTCTTTCCACAGCCACTACCATTGGTATATGAAAATACACTATCCTAATGAAGTGAATACAACTTGATACAAATCCCATTAGACACATTCTATATGAAAATAGAAAATATTATACTACCACCCATCATTTTACTAAATTTTCATTAAAAACCATTGATCCAATCAAAACAATAAAGCCTTTGTTGAATATACTCCAAAAATGCTCAGTCTGAATCCTCACTCCAATTTTTCAGGATCCAATCCTCTAAATCTGATGAAACTTGATGCTTATTTTCTCAATATAATGATAATAGATTCTGGATCCAATTTTTTTCAATAGAAATATGAAAGATTCTATATTTTACTTTTTAATACAATGATGTTGGATTCTGGATCTGATTTCTTTCAAACAAAGATGCCAGATTCTGGATCAAATTTCTTTTAATAAAACTTTATTGGATTCTAGATCCGATTTTCATCAATAGAGTGAATTCAAACTCAATCTTCAAAAACTCAAACTCTTCTAAAATGATAAAAAAAATCTTCTTCAATTAGATGAGAACATTCACTTTAATTTATACAGTTCTCCTCCTTTCACATGTATATAAAAAGTTATAAATGATCGAATAATATAAGAATGTATTTATAGGTAACTCAGAAATATCAAAACTCTGAAAATATATATCATTTAAAACCTAAATTTTTAATTCTTTAATTCTTCATATATTTCACCGAGATTTATACAAAATTGAATTTTGAGTTTGACCTATTAATCTTTACTTCCTAATCAAATCATTAAAAAAAATTCAATCTCATATCATTATGATATTTTTAAATATCATCTCTTTACAATCGTTTTCAATATCATATCATTACGATATTTTTCAAACTCACCTCATTACTATCTTTTTCAATCTCATCTTATTACAATATTTTTCAAGCTACCTGCATATAGTTGTTAGTATCCTTTCCTCTTTCCATCTGGTTCCAATCAATCTAAGTACAATCATTTTACATGTGTCTGAGGGAAAATCAGAAGCTACTGAAATTGGTTCCATAATTTTCTCTCATTACCAATTATTTCTCAAAAAATAATGATGGATCCTATTATTGTAGAATTATTATGCAGATTCTTTGGATCCATTTTTTGTAGAATTATGGTGCGGATTTTCTAGACCTAATATTTGTAGGATTCTTGTGCCGATTTTATATATCCATTTTTTGTAGGATTCTGGTGCTGATTTTATGGGTCGGATTTTTGTAGGATTATAGTACCAATTTTTTGGATCCAATTTTTGTAGGATTCTAGTGATGATCAGTTTTAAAACATTGTGAATCCCATTATGATGGAATTCTTGTTACAATGAAATTCTTAATTTCTTCAATCTTCTCCACCATTTCTTGAAAGTATTTTATAAGGAAAGTTTTCTTTATTTGTGATAACTTCTTGATCCAAAAAGATTAATTTGATTTTGTTTTATAATTCATGAAAACTTTATAACATTCTACATGACATTAATCTATCAAAACTCTTCATCAAAATCATTCTTTCTATGATTATAGAAAAGTAAACATCTAGGAAACAAAAAATTCTAACTCTGATTATTTTGGATCTGATTCATGAAAGAACAAAGAAATTATAATACAAAAAAGGTTATTTGTCAACAATTACAATTTTCTTAAAACAATTTATCATAATGTTACTTAATTAGTTTTATAACCAACAACCATTTCCTCTTCTATCATGTGGAAAAACCCATCATTCATGTGTATAATGGAATATCGCCTCACGAAGTAATTCAATTCATTTTACTTGGTTTCCAATCATAGATATTCATGAGTATGGATTTAATTTATATATAAATTATTAATTATATATTTATATTTATGTAAAAGTGATATATTATATAATTTCATACCTTACAATCAATTGTAAAATCATAACATCATTTTTGTGTTTGGAGACAAATTGCCTCTTGATGTAATGTGATTCATATTTTATTACTACATCACAATGTTGAATATGTATATATATTTAAAGATATATGATGATATATATGATATAAGGATAATACTATAAATATAAAATAACACATAAATTCGTTCCCTCAAGATTTTTGGAAAATTGAAACGTTACACATGGGTATGCAAGTCCAACCCTCTACATTATTGTAAAATTGTTTATTTCTCATAACCATATTTCATGGTAATTTTTAAATGTATAATTTATTTAAAAATTAAAATTTTACATTATTATTATTTTATTGATTATGGAAAATGTTCTCCTTTGACAACTTTCAATACAATGATGTCTTTTTTAAACTATTAATTGTGCATCATCAAAACAAAAAATGTGGAAAAAAATGAATATATAATAAAATATTTCATTAAAATAAATGAATTATATGGATTAAGAATAAGATACTAATCCTAGAATAGGTTCTTATTAAAAAACATGATATAAGTTTTTCATACATGAGATTATGGACATACACGACATGTATGCGCTAAAGGTATGATTTTTCATATCCAAATATCCTTTTTTGAGAAACATGTCATTTATGCACCTATTTTATTTTTTATAGGTTTATATACTACAAATTGAATATTTAAAAACATGTATTATTATTAATAACATTATTTTAAATTATTTTTTATCCTGCCTCTATTTAATATTTTTTTATTATGTTATTTATTTAAATATAAATGATTTATATTATATATTTTATTTCTATAAGACTTATACCATATTCATCACTTATTTTATGTGTTGTTTATATAATTAACCATTGTATGTTTTATCATGAAACTTCATTTTCTATACATTTATGGTTTCATTTGATGTAATTTTTTCAGGGACATGATGATTATAATGTTACCAATTTTGTAATGGATTTTTTTTTAAAAAAATCATCTTATAAAGTGTTTTTAAAACTATATTTTTACAGTTAAATGTTCTTCTAAATGATTCAAAAAATCTTACTTATGCCTCAATGGTTTTCAATGGACATATTGGTCCATAATTTTCATTCTAAATAATGTTTTCAAAAGGAATCATTTTATGGTTTCATGTAAGGGACACATTTATTTAAAAACCTAATTTAAAATATTTTGATGAATTGTTTTATAAATATTTTTATTCCATTTTAATATTATTAATGTTATATTATATATTTATATATATTGACATGAAATAATTTTAATAGAAATTTTATTTCATTATTTAATTTTTTTCAACGTTTTTTAAAAGGAATATTTTTAAGTATTTTATATAGAACGGTTTGAATATCTTTACAAATAAAAAGAAACGAATGTTAATTGTTTACATATACAACTAAATCAACTTTTCATACCTTGAAAACCATTGTTAAATATTTTATTTTGTCTTAAAAATTTATATTTTTCTTCAAATTAAATCCCTTATTTGATTTCTTCTATGTAATTTATAAATTATTTTTAAATGGGATGCATATTATGATACCTGAAAATGATTTTTTTTATGGGTGTATGTGATCTATCTGAACAACCCTTTTCATTGGAATTTTTCCATTCTCTCTATAACTCACTCTATATCTCTCTTTAATGATATGAGATTATTTTATATTATTTATTTATATCATTCACATATATTTCTATCTTATTCTCCATTCCATCGATGGGTTAATAGATATCTTATATTTATTTATCAAATTCTTCCTTAATGAAATTTAATTTTTTTATGATACGAGGAAAGATTATACAACCCATTTTATTTCATTTATTAATTCATATTTTTATGAATTATGGTTGATTACCTTTTCATTATACACATAAACATGAACATGGTATGATGCGTGAACCTAGATAGTGCTCCAATTCATTGTGTAAATATTTAGTCTCATGATACATAATGTAATAGATTCATGGGTAAACCTAATCCATTAAGTTACTTTTAACACCATGTGATATTTTATATTAAGTTAACCATGACTCATTTTTCTATCATGTTATATGTTTTTCTACTTTTATTATTTCTTTAAAAGGATGGGGGATAAAGCATCATTTTTATTATTAAAAAAAACACCTCTTGTTCTAATTGGGTTGAGGGGGACCCATTACCTAGCCCAGTTTCCTAGGGGAACAAAATCCCAAATAAGATGCCCAAAATCCCATTTGTTCCCCAAAGGGACCTTCAGTGAATAGTACTACTACAGTACCAAATCTGCTACAATGACTACCACAGTACTTCCACTACTACTGTCCTGTTATAGTACCTTCATCAATATAGTGTCCCCACTGCTATAGTACTACTACTATTAACACATACATTATGTTTCATTATCTTATTTATGCCTTTGCTATAATTTTTTTCTCACCCCTTTATTTTTTATATTTCAGTTGTTATCCTATGTAGTTTTAGGATCTCCAATACATTTAGGAGATATCTATAGAGAAAAGAAATAAAATTTTATCTTTTTATTGATGTTTTATTTACCTAGTCTTCCAAATACAATATTCCCTTTGATCTTTGGGAAGTAATTTTTGTATTTCTATGCTAAATATCATGTAATATTATGTTTAAAATTATTTACTCTGTATAAAACAGTATTTAAATTATAACAATAAAAAGTGACCTCTATGGACCAGATGTAATGGGCATGATTTTTTATCCCTAATATGGTGGTTGAGAAAGGCAACTATGTGGGTACAGGTATTCTCAATATTTATTTAAGAGTAATAAATTTTATCTTTGATTTTGGTTCTATGCATTATTTCATATCATGAAAATTTGTTACAACCATTCAAAAATAACCCCACAATATAGAGGATATATTATTCAATAAAACAACTAAGGGATATATTATTATATCTTAAGCACATAACTATTCCTTGGTATTTATATTTGGGATAAATCTCATAGTATACCATTTCATCATTTCATTAGTATAATTTGATTTTATTCTAGGAATTGAATGGATTCCATTTTATAGAGCTCATATCATCCTTTAGGAATACTAAATCAAATTCTATATCCGAAAATATCCTCTAATTCTAAAAAATTATAAGGATGAGGATGAATATTTTTTTAAATTTTACCTAGATTCATGGATATTGTTTTCTTATAAGGATTTGTGTATATATCAAATGACTGAATCAATAGAGTTTATTTTTTTGATGATATGCCCATTTTAAGGGAGTGTGTTGATGTATTTCTTGAATATTTTAACTACATTCCTCCAAGTTGAGAGGTAATATTTGTAATTTAACTTATACCTTGGTATTTTCAGATATTCATTACTGTTTATACAATATTCCATACTGACCTAAAATAAATCATAAATAAATTAAATTAAAATATGACATGGGATTTATATGTCAATGTGCTTCACCATTTGATACACTATTTATCATTTTAAAAAATAATGATAGGTTGATACTTCCCTATATTGAGTATCATGAAATCAATAAGATCATGATAAATAATAAGGGTATGTTTCAAAATAGTAAGAATTTATTTGACTGTCTATGTAGATATCAACAATTCTATAAATATTAACTTGAATTAGAATAGATTCAGTTAAATGTAATGAAATAGTATATTCTTAAGACCACCATTCATATAATATACAAACACTATGAGAACAGTGTAGTGACACTCAGACCCACAAATTCTTAATAAATCAATATATAGGTAATTAATTGAGTCTTAGTGACTAACATGTTAAATTTTTGGAAGTCATTATAATTTTTTTTCTCCTATACTTAAAATCTAAGGAGGAACAAAAATAACATTTGAGTATCATCCTTATACAATTTAAAAATGACAAGTTATATGCACTGTTTTGTAAGTATGTGTTTTTGATCAAGTGTAATTTTTTCGTATTTTTATCAATAGAAAATGGATATCAATAGACCATTATAAAAAAGGTATTTGAGGATTGGCCGAATGATCATTTATAATGAGGATCCTCAATATCCTTAAACTAGATGGATATTGTTGATGATTTGTGAGAAACATATCATGATTTCTAAATATTATAACCAAGATTACATGGAATTGAGTATTTTTTTTTGGGCCAATGAATGTAGAGAGAGCATAGTGGAATTGAAAAAGTGGTTTTTCACTACCACAATAGATACGCTAATTACAATTGGAGAACTTTTCATTGTATTTAAAGCTTCATGAAAAAGGACTTAGAATATTTAGAGATAAAAAAAGATAAATTGGTAACCTATTAGTAAAAGTAGCTAAATTTTAATTATAATAACTATACAATTAATTATTTTGTGTTGGATATAGTTATTTTTGCATTTATGATTTGGTGGAATTATATTTATTGGGAATACATTGAATATATATGCATCATAATAGGCTCAAATATATATTCACATAGAAGAATCATAATATGTGCTAGTTAAAATGGATAGAGATAATCATTGAAAATTACTACTTAATCAAATACTATTGAGAAAAAACTAATGTGAAAGATTATAAAAATAGAAAGTATCCAATAATGTTATCCATAATGCTGAATGTAAATAATCAAATCTTTTTTACATGAAATTTATGGATATGTGAGTAATAATATAAAAAATAATATTTATATTAATAATAATAATAATATATCAATGTTCTTGGTGTTACAAAAAGTGAATGTTTTGAGGAAAAAACATAACGGGATTATGCAATCATTGATCTTAATTATTTAGAAATGGGAAAACATAACTATGGATTTTTCGACATGTCCTATAATGTTATAAAATAGATAAATGTTATATGGGTTATGGTTGACCATCTTATAAATACTAAAAAAGAAATTTCTATTTGAGAAAACTCTTCACCTTACCACCTAGAAAATATAAACATAAGTTTTGGGATGATTCTACATGGAACACCACTACCAGTTATTTCTAATCATGTTCCAGGTTTTTCATAATACTCTATGAGAGTATCCATCATTCTATAAAAATATATTTATAAATTAGTATGGTGTATCAACCATAGACCAATGTCCAATCTGAATAGAAATTACAGAAACTAAAGAATATTTTGAGACACTTCTCTATAGACATTAAGAGATCCTTATAGAAACATATTCCTTTGATCTAGTTCTCTTAAAAAAATACTATCCACTAAATCATCCAAATGTCCCCATATTAATCCATATATGTGAAGATATGTAGAGAACCAATGTGCTCAGATAAATTAGGTGAAGAAAATATTATATTACTTTAGATGTATAATGAAATAATAGAAAATTTATAAACCATTAATCAACACATAAAAAGATTTTTGTTGTATAAAATGGATTTATATTAATAACCAATGATGAGACATGAAGTTTATGGTTTGTGATAAATTATTTCTATGTATATATTGTAGAAGCCGAAAAAAGTCCACAAATCCAAGAGGAATTTTCGAAATATCAAATCGAAGTCATATTCGGAATCAGAGATCCGGTCCAGAGGCCCGGGAAGAGGTGTGCGAAATAAAGGAGGACTTGCGCGAAATATTGTTGTGCACCCGAAGTATCCCCGGGATTCGCGTAATCTAACCGCTGGTGTGCACAATTTTGCGCATCCCGGTTCTGCGCGGTGAGGCTTTGCGCGCCGACGGTTCCCGCCGCGGAAACTTCCGCGCGCCGCCTGGATTCCGCGCTGGCTGGGGCCTATAAATAGAAGGCGACCCCAGATGGTTTGGGGGTTGAGGAATTCGGATCGTCTCTCAGGCATGCAATTCGACTCCCCCCACGCGCAATATGGCTACCAGGTAATCCCTTTTTTCACGCAACATTGACCTGGGGTTCTCCATTGCGCGCAACTCCACCAGCTTCGGTGAATTTTCCTCCTCCTCCCACTACTTTCCTTTCACGCGATCATTTTCCCTTGCGTGCAATCCTCTTTTACATGCGCAATACCTTGCGCGCAATCCCCTATCCGTGGAATACTTTGTCCCTATAGCGTGTTATCCCGGTGTTTTGCGTGCAAGCCTTCATTTTGCGCGCAACACCCATGAACCCTTTACCTTGACGCCCCTTGTCTGCCCTTCCGTGCCGGCATGTGATTTCTTCCCTACCGGGCATGCGCGCCATGCGTTGTTTTCCCGTGCAGCCTTCCAGGCTCGTACGAAGTAACCTCAAGGTTCCTTGGGAGGTGTTTCCTGTTACGTTGCATTGCCTTATACTTCTACGCATATGCATGCTAATGGGTATTGCTTCTTCGCATAGCCACGCTAACGTGGACCCCTCATTGGTTCTCCCTGCGGCCCCCCTTCACCACGGCCTTGCCGATGCCTTCCCTCCCACAAGGGGTAGAGGGCATTGGGCATGTAAGCCCTAGAGGTATGGAGTGAACCCACCTCATCCAAGCTGCAGGACGTTAAACTGCTAATCACCTAGTCCTTAACACATGACGTTAAATTGTGGTTCGACATCGTGCTTCGCACATAGGGTCCCCATAGCTCGGACATTCTTTACGCCTCTCGTCTCCACGGGAATGGATTATTCCTCGCATGGAATGAGATACTAATTGTCGGAGTGGCGTTTTTCCATGGGGGAAGGGCTGCCTCAGTGCGTAATCCCCTAGCCTCTCTTACGGAAGAATACACCCGTGAATCTCCGTACTTCCCCCCTTCCAAGGCCAGTGGAGTCCATTTCCTGTTGTGCTTTGTCGCACCACGGGCCTCCACCCTAGAGTAAGCCCCGGCACCCAGGGCTGCTAACCACATGTAAGCCCCTTTTTTCTTCTTAGGTCCGCTAACCACGCATAAGCCCCTGTTTCCTCTTTGGGCCGCTCAACACGTAAGCCCCATTCCGCTTCTCACGGATGCACCCTTCGCGACGTGATCGTCTGGTCCCTACTGCCTCTTGTTTCTCACAGTGATCATTACTCACATGGGCTTAGAGCTCGCATCGACCATGACATCCTCTGATGGGCCGCCTCAGAGCAGAAGCCCCATGCCAGCGAACTACGTGGACTTTGATCTGTGCTAACGCTTGGTACGTAGGAAGCCTCAGCGAGGTTCAATCCCACCACCTAGTCGTTCCGATATCTCCACGTCGGTTCCCTGACCACCACGGGCCGCCTCAAAGCGTAAGCCCCATACCCACTCTGGGCCACCTCAGAGCGTAAGCCCCAAATTCCTTGTCCCGCATGATGTTAAACTGTATTCCCTTATCCTGCATGATGTTAAACTGTATCTCATCCCGCATGACATTAAACTGCATTCCCCCCTCCTGGGCTATCTCAGACTATAAGCCCCATGCCTCACTCCATCATCCATCCTGATCCTTACCAGGGCTGCCACATCCCGGTGAGATCATGCCACTCCACCCCACTCCATAGTATCCGTGAAGCCGTCCACGTGTTGGCCCCAACATCGGTGTTCCCCCTAGGGGGTCCTTCAATCTGATACACTCTCAGTGTTTTGATCAGTCCGATCCATCTCCGCAAGACGTTAAACTCGCGGAACACCCTGTGTTAAACATGGGAAGCTGAGGAAAACCTCAGATGGTACACATTCCCCGCGTTCATTGTGGAATGCCTCAGGCTTCCGCGCCCCCGAGAAGCCCCGTGATAAGGGTCAGAAGATATACATGACGATCCCCATCGTCAAGACATGCAAAAGACACCCCAACGTGACCTTTATCCTCACCGAAGGTTGCTGCCCCGACAAGAACCCTTGGAGTGTCTTGATGGAAGCAGCGTAATTAATTGGCATCAATGTAGATATGGCACCAGGAATGAGCTTCATGAACCCGTCTTAAATTTATGAGGGAGACCCGGATTAGGTGATGAGCTCCGAGGAGGAATCCATGGAAGGAAGAACCAACATCCCATCATCCCGGTTTCGATCAAGGAGCAGACGTCCCTGAATAAGAAACAGATGCTGCTACCTTTGGAAAGCGGGAATGCGGGGCTGTGAGCCACACGTCCTCCCATGCGTGACGGACACGCGCGCACGCCCCAGCGTAAAAGAGTCGGAAACAGAAAATGGTGAACCCGACGTGAAGCTATTCTCCTCAATATGGGGACAGGTAGCGTTCGGAATGTCAGAATATTAGCATGTCACCAGGTCTGGGTACCTATCACTGGGATGTGAAACCCACCAGGGGTTGAGGCAGTCAGGATGTTGTGCACTCTATTCCGTGACGTCATCAGCGTGGATCCCTCTCGCCGACCACGGAAGACAGAACGACGATGGTCTATTGGATTTCGATTTATTTTCCTGTTAGTACTAATGGGGTTATCTCCCTGCTTCCAGGAATTAGATCACTGCATCCGGAGCTCGATCGCCACCTGTCCATCGGCGTAGGGGCAGGGGCAGTACCGACGCGGCTACCCCGCGTGGTCACGTCTTTTCCACAGTAGCTCCGGCTCCAATTACCGCGACTGTTGGAAACTCACACCCCCTCTTCATGTCAGAAAACATCCAGCAAAGGGTGATCCAAGAATTGGTTCGTAGGTACGACGAGGAAGGGATCATCCCCACCAGGGGCCTCGCCCATTTGGATCTAGAGGCGGTTGAGCCCCACTATCGTCACCGCCCCCGAGGGCAGCGCAGGGAGCCGCCGCTCCCCACTCTGACGTTCAACCGCTTCGGGAG
Source organism: Viscum album (assembly GCA_963277665.1). Classification (NCBI taxonomy): domain Eukaryota; kingdom Viridiplantae; phylum Streptophyta; class Magnoliopsida; order Santalales; family Viscaceae; genus Viscum; species Viscum album. The sequence continues at coordinate 984,860,811 of OY728126.1, forward strand.
CCTATCCCCAAAGCACCTTGACACATCCGTCCCCAATGACAATGAGGTGGGGGATGTCCGGGGCTGCCCGATTGGAGACCCGTCCCAAGGGTTAACGGCAAGAACCCCCACCAGGTTGTGTCGACGTCATCGCCCGGCTCCCAGGGCTGAGGACCAGAAAATCTTCATGCCCGCACCACCAGCTCCAACCCATCTGACCCGATGCCAGCGTCGGGCGCGAGCGGAAGAGAATGACCGTCCTGGGGCACCATCATCAGCAGCCACTGTGGCCCGAGCCACTACTGACGCCTGCTATCAGATCCTCGCACACGTTGAGCAGGGGCAGTCACATGCCCGACTAGGGTCGAGGCCCCGACCTCCCTACAGGCAGGTTGGGTCAACTCTCCCGGTCGCGGGCACATGCGATGGCCACTGCAGACCAATCAGCAATAGTGCCACCCATCATGAAGGCTCATTATGTGCCACTGATCTGGAAATCTGAGGGCTTCTTCGCGATAGCTACACTCCAGGTATGACTCCTTCCAGTGCTCACTGCACTGGGTATGAGGTCACTCCTCCTGCCGCTGGCTGTGAGTATGGAGCCATTGCGTATCCAGTCGCTCACTCACATGGAGGTCCTCCCCATGTCCCTTATGACATCTTTCCCGGTGCTTCCTGCAACCCAGCCTTCAGTCCCCTCTGCCCCAGCACTATTGCTGCCAGGGGACTTCTTAACGGAAATCATCCTTACACTGAGGTTCTACCCAGGGGAAGGAAGGCGGTGCATCGTCGTCGTAGGAGGAATGTCAGGGGAGTCCAGACGGAGATTAAACCGATCTGTTTCTCGGACTCTGAGGCGGAGTACGACTCGACGGTGGAACCTTCCCCCCGACCTTCTTAGTCGAGGGCGGGAATGGGGACGCGGCACGTCAGTCTCGTACTCCCCGAATGCGAGATCCGTATGATTCCCTCTTCCCTCCGAATGTACATCCAGGAAGACGAGGACTTGGTGTACCCCCAGGGGTCAAATCCGCAGTTAGCGCTGGCCTCCCCGGAAGTGCCTTACACCTCAGTCAGGGAGTGTGGGGAACTTTTCTGGGGACTGAAGGAAGAGTCACAAGACGACACACCCTCGGCGAGCACCAACGCTGTGACAGGAGGACCATTCGCTGGCCCATTCTATCGCGATGTTGCAGCTAGGGCACTAAAGCCCTTGGAGGAAGACTCAGGGATCGGCGGCCAATCAGCATGTTCACCGCATTCCCCGCCGGCCAGCACATCAGCCCGGCGACCTTCCTCGGCGCCGTTGCCAGCTCCCCAGCCATTCTTGGTTGATGAGTAAGGGCAGCAAGGTCTGGACCCCGAACCAAAGTGAGGGAGCTTCTGGACCGTCCTCGCGGCAGGCCACTTCCCCGAGAAGTTTTTTCCGGTCGCAAGGTCAAATTTTGATATTCCAGAGGCACTCACCCCGGGAGAGTTTGAATGTTTTCGCCAGACTCTTCGGTTTAATCACTCCCATATTTTCCATTAGCTAGAGCCTTATCCCAAGAGTCAAGCACATCTTGAGGATATCGGTGAGCAGTTTCGTCAGGTCGACTAGGCAGCGCTCCCTAAGGTTTGGCACCCCGAGTCACCGGGCCACCGCAGGGTCCTCCAGCAACAATGCGTTCAGAGTTTTCATGTACTCTGCAAGGTTATTGAGGAAGCCACCCTCCACGCACACATCCGCGGGTGGGGGCAGTACACTGCCCTTCTTTTTTGTGTGATCCGCCGAGAGCCCGATTCATCGAGCGGCCCTAAGGGAATGTCGCCAAAGGAAGTGGCGGTCAACATGACTGACATTTCAGATGAGGGAAACGGTGTAGAGCTCCTCGATGGGGACTCAACCATGAGGACAAGCCACCACTGGACCTATCTGGGAGGATCACTCGCCACCAGAGGAGCCTCCTAGGTCTCCCCATGAGCACTGAGGCACTGACACTGAGCCGAAACATCGGCAAGGGTAAAGAGCATGTCAGGGCTGTCAAGACCGCCGACCCATCTGCCTCAGAGCAGAAGGCAGAAGAAGAATCTGAGAAGGTCACGTTACGCCAGCATCTTGCTGAGCAAAAGAGGCTGGTTGATGAGATCTTGGCCGAACGCATTGCAGAGCGGCGGCCTAACTATGGTAATCCCAGGTCAGGACAGTAGGGGTAGGAGCACCTACCCCTTGCCAATAATCCCCCGGGAAACTGCAACCATGTCGTGTTCGTCGATAGGTGAGAGGTCGGCGCCCATGGTAAGAGGGCACGATACGCCTCGTCGAACCCTCCCGAGTGGTGGAATCACTTGGGGGACCACGCTCGGTTTCCTCCTGCTGCCCCGAGAGTTGCTCCGCCAGCCGCCCCGCGAGCTGATGAGCTTGACTACCATATTGGAGAGCCCGACAATGTGCTTTTGTTTATAGATATCCGTCAGGATAGGAATCCATGTCTGAACGATCTGATGGAAGTACTCATCTCCCTCTTGGAGGCCCTGGAAACTCGGCAGGTGGAAATTCCACCGGACGACAAGCCATACCCATCATGGGTGGATGAGATGCCGACCCCACCAGTATTTGGGATCCCCACTTTTTCCCTCATTAACGGGACATGAGAACCTTCACAACACTTGTCCCCCTTCAACTCGATGTGTGGGCCTATGTTGGGGACTCCGGCACAGCATGAAGCTGCCAAGCTTCATTGCTTCGTCCAGACGCTGGAAGGACCAGCCTTTGTCTGGTATAGCCAGCTCCCTGTTGGATCTGTGGCTAGATAGGAGGTCCTTCATCGGAAATTCCTCTACCAGTTCAGTTCCACAACCCAGAAGACAAATATTGCAGACCTATTCAGGTGAAAACAGAGGCCCGTGGAGTTGGTCGCGGACTTCGTCTCACGGTGGAAGGGGCTCACGTAATCCCTTGACATGCCACTAACTCAAGATAAATTACTGACAATGTGTGTAGGGAACGTCATGGCAGAACAGGTTCCTTCTCTGATCACTTGGAATTACCCTGGGGGGTTCCGGGATTTCTCGGACAAGGCTCAAAACCTCGATGAAGCCCTGCAACAGGCCAGTCAGGTACGCCCGCTGCCTCCTGTAATCCCCGCAAGAAGAGCCTCCAGGGCCGATCCCGCTGCTGTAGCCCAGATAGAGGCTCCCAGACAGCTATATTTTCTACTAGTAAGGCCATCTCAGTAGCCCCATAGGGGTCCACCCCCATGGGCATAGCCTCCGGCCCAGCAGCGACCGCCTCAAAATCGGCAGGCACCTCCGCGTAATGCACTGCCACCACCCAGGCGAGATAATTAGGCTCCACCTCCTCGGCATGCTCCTCCGGGCCCTGGCCATGGTCAGCCTCCAAGAGCCCCCTTACCAGATAGAAGGAATCAGACATACTCGTTTGATGAGGCCTAGGTCCCCGGCTGTTTCCGTAGCACCTTGGAGCAGAGGATCGTGCGGCTACCTGAGTGCTGGAAGCTAGAAGAGGTGCGTCTCACTGATCAACCTAACTACTTCCCTTATCACCGGATCTTGGGGCATACCATCCAGCGATGCTATGTGTTCAAGGACTGGCTCCAAGACCAGATTGACAACAACATAGTCAGGTTTGGGCCCAGCACTGGCACAGGTAGAAGGGGTCTTCGTGAGATCAGATGGCAGCAGCGGTAACGAGGATGAGTGGCAACATGATTCCGACCGGGGGTCCCAAAAGTATAACGACTGGATGGCCCGCAGGACGGTAGCCCGTGCACAGGGCATCATCCGTACCTGCCTAAGTCAGCCAGAGCCCTCAGAATCTGCGAGTGCCGCTTTGGCATCATCGTCCTAGCCTACCACTTCTCAGAAGAGAAATTGGCGGCGCAAGAAGAAAGAACATGCCCTGCTAGTGTCGTCATCTTCTCGCACGCTTGGCGATTTTATTCCCCCATAGACGGGGACCCCTCTGAGACTCCATCCGGTAGTGGATGACTCCTCGAGTGAAAGCACAGGGTACGCTTCGGTTAACACCGTAGAGTTGGTAAATCCCTATTTGGCTCCCGACAATGAGGAACGCCAGGTGGACTTCCCCAATGTCCCCAGCCGTCGCCAACGTCGGCGGAGCCATGGCTACATGAATCGCCCAGGCACGGCAGTCGCCACCTCCAGTCAGGCCGTGCACGCTACTGAGACCATCCATGAGGCCCAATACAGAGATCATCGCACGCGGTCCCCTCACCCGGTGTCGACAGGTCCTCCTCCACCACTGTTTGTGTTGCTAGATCAGGCGGGACAACCTCGTCCATATCATAGCCATCCCTGCCCTGCCGTCGGCCGGGTACAGCCTTCTAGTCCTAATGCTTCAGCCACCTCCCGAGCTTCGGCTAGTTAATAAAGAGAAGTGCTTAGCACCAGTCAGTCACCGGTCCCGCCGGTGGGGCCCGTCATGCCTCCAATCGTAGAGCGACCTCATGTAATCAGAAGCTCACATTTGGCTCAAAAGTATGATGTTTTGAAGAACCTGGACAGAATTCCGGCAAGGATTTATATCCTTAAGTCCCTTTGCCTGTCGCCAGAAATGCGCGTGGTGCTCGCCAAGGCACTAAGGATCCCCCTCCCGTTTGAGTCGGAGGTGGCGGCCGCAGAAGCCTTCCACACCGAGGTGATTGAGGACGCCAAATGTCAGGCGATCATCTCGTTTTCTGGTGAAGATGAAGACCCTCCCATACAGGGGCACATTCACCCACTGTACATCACCGGCCAGTTCAATGGTGTGGAAGTTCGCCGCTGGCTTGTTGACATGGGTTCTGGGATTAACCTCATCCCAACTCAGACGCTGCAGAAACTAAGGTTGTCTGAGGATGATTTAACTCCCTCCGACCTCAGGATCCAGGGGTATGACAGGACTGGGAAAACTCCACTTGTCATGATTCTTCTAAAGACCCAGTTCGGCGGCCTAATTGCCAATACCAAATCCATGGTTGTCTCTCAGGACACTGCCTACAACACATTGATGGGAAGGTCATGGCTCCACCTTCACACAGCGGTCCCCTCCCCTTATCAAAAGTGCCTCAAATACTCCCTTAAGGGTCGAGTGGGCGTGATCCAAGGAGATGCGCCTATTTTGGCCTCTTGTAAAGCCCGTTACCTGGACGCTGGCTACTACAAGATCAAGGAAAAGAAAATCCTGGCAGGTGAGGTCGAGCCCTCCACTGTCACGAGTGGTCCCTAGGCAGGATTGGACGACGCATATGTCCTCCCAATCCATCGGTTGGAGGCCAGGACGCCCGACATGGGACAATGCTTTGTTGTTTCGGGTACTAGAGGAAGGCATATTTCCGGGTCCAAGCGATAGAGGGAAATCTCCTCGAACTATTACACCAGCCAGGCTCAGGTGATCCACGAGCCTTCTACTCCTATACAATATCGGGATGTTAGGCTCATGAAAATAGAAGTACGTCATACATGTCTGTTTCTCCAGGCCGGAATCGATCGGATCAATCCAACGCACCACTACTACTTTGATGTCATAAAGAGTGACCCCTTGGGGCGGAGGCCAGATGGTATTGGATCAAACTCCTTTGTCGCCATGGTCTCCGCAGTGCATGGGTCCCCTGACGTGGCAACCTCTGCCGCCCAAGAAGGCACCAGCTTCCCATCAGGGTCTGGTAGCCCTGAAACGGCTCCCCCTATGGATGACCCTTCCATAAGTGGAGATGAGGACATGGAAGATGTTCCTCCTACCTTCGAGGAGGGTGTCCCTACCACGGCCAATGAGTTAGTGCAGGTGAACCTCGGTAGCGTGGCAGACCCGAGACCCACACTTGTCAGCACTGCTATGCTCCCCCAAGGAACGACAATAGTACGTGGACTTCATCAGATTAAATCGTGATGTGTTCACCTGGAGTTATGACGAGATGCTGGGACTAGATCCCCAGGTATCCGTCTACCGCCTTGGCCTTCCAGCAAACCATCACGGGTTCAAGAAGCCTCCCATAAAGATGCACCCATCTCACGATGCCATGGTTGAGGTCGAAGTTGATAAGCTCGTCAAGGCCAAAATCATCAAAGAGGTCCAGTACCCGAGGTGTCTAGCCATCATTGTGCCAGTCAGGAAGAAGAACAGGAAGATCAGGGTCTGTATCGACTTCCGTGATCTCAATCGCCACTGTCCGAAGGATGACTTTCCCCTTCCCATGACAGAGCTATTGATCGATGCCATGACCAGGTACCAAGCCCTTTCCTTCATGGATGGGTACTCCGGGTACAACCAGATCTGGATGGCCCCTGAGGATGAAGAGTTCACTGCCTTCAGGGCCCCACAGGGTACTTTCTGCTACCAGGTTATGCCCTTTGGCCTGAAGAATGCAAGTTCCACCTATCAACAGGCCATGCACCACATATTCAAGCCGATTCTCTAGAAGCTGGTGGAGTGTTACGTGGATGATATGGTGGTTAAATCTCTTCAGCGCCCTGACAATCTCAAAGACCTTGAGAAAGTGTTCGGCTTCCTCCGTTCTCACCACTTGAAGATGAACACGTTGAAGTGTGCCTTCGGGGTCACCTCCAGAAAGTTTCTTGGATTCATTGTTAGGTATCAAGGCATCGAGATCGACCCAGACAAGATCAAGGACATCAGTCAGATGCCTCCCCCGAGTAATATTCAGGAGCTGAGAGGCCTTCAAGGCCACTTAGCTTATATACGCCGTTTCATCACGAATCTGGCCAGAAAGTGTAAGCCCTTTTCCCGGCTCATGATGAAGGGTGCTGCCTACGAATGGGACGAAGGGTGTCAGATCGCTTTTGAGTAAATCAAGCAGTATCTACTTCACCCTCCAGTCTTGATGCCACCCGTTTCCAGAAAGCCGCTGGTCATTTACATGACCGCCCTGGATCGAGCCCTCGGCGCACTTCTCGCCGAGAAGAACAACGAGGGAATAGAGAATATCCTCTACTACCTCATTCTCATGCTCCTTGAAGTAGAAATTAAATATTCCCCCATCAAGAAGAGCTTCCTGGTGCTCGTATTTTCCATGCAAAAATTGCGCCACTACTTGCAGCACCACGAGGCACAGCTAGTCTATCGGGTAGACCCGTTGAAATACATCCGGAATTGACCTATGTTGATTGGCCGATTGGCGTGCTGCGAGGTGATCCTCCAGCAGTTCGACATCAGGTTCGTACCTTAGAAGGCCGTCAAAGGGAAGGCGTTGGCAGACTTCTTAGCTGCCCACCCCACCTCCACGGACTAGCCACTGGATCTGGGCTTTCATGATGAGGAAATACTCTCAGTCGATCACGCCATCCCATGCTGGCAGATGCACCTTGACGGTGCCTCCCAGAGCCCTACTGGTAGAAGGCTCAATGATCCTAGGCTCAACAGAGTGGGTCTGGGTATCGTCTTTATCACCCTGGAGCAAGCCATTCTGCCATATTCATTTCTGTTGTCAAAAGACTGTACCAACAATGAGGTATAGTATCATGCCCTCATTACTGGCCTCAAGTTGGCTCTCGAGATTGATGCACCCCATCTGTATGTAAATGGGGACACTGAGCTAGTCATCAAGGAGGTCAATAGTGACTCTGCTGTCAGGAAGCTGGAACTCATGCCATTTCTAGAGTGCACCCTCCGTCTAATGGCTAATTTCCCCTCCCAGCCATAGGTTGTTCACATTTCCCAGTCGCAGAACAGTCGAGCAGATGCTTTGGCCAGCCTGGCCGCATCACTTGCAGAGCCTGAATAGGATGACCTAATCGTCCATGTGGCGCACCGTAGATTTATTGCTCCTGTTATCCCAGAGGGAGATCGTGGCCTGTGAGTGAACCATATCACCGCTGGTGCCCCCATGTCAGGGTCCCCGGGGGCTTCAGGCATGGTTATTGGGAAATTTCCTGACTGTAGGATGCCCTTGGTTGAGTATCTCCATCACGGAAATCTTCCACCGGACCGAGCCGAGAGAGAACGAATCCGACGCCGCGCGCCACAGTTCACCCTTCAGAGTGGTCCCAGCCTTGAGAATCTCCTTTACAGGTGCGTATTTGATGGTGTTCTCCTCCGTTGTCTTCAAGGAGTTGAGATCCCACAGGTCATGCAATTAGTGCACACTGGATCCTGTGGCTCCCACCAGGTCGGGTCGAAGTTATCCCACCAGATTCGGAGGCTGGGATACTTCTGGCCCTCCATGATCCACGACAGCATTGAGTATTCCATGAGGGGTCATGCGTTCCATGTTCATGCTAACTTTGTACATCGAACACCAGAGCCTCTCCATACTACCAAGTATTCTTGGCCCTTTTCAGTTTGGGGGTTGGATGTCGTGGGGCCTTACTCGTCGGCGATATCCCTCCAATGCCGGTTCATCTTAACCACTACGGATATCTTCTCGAAGTGGATGGAGCCAATCCTGCTCAGGGAAGTCAAGTCCTGTTCTATCGCTTACTTCGTGAGCTCCAATATCATCTATCGGTTTGGAGTACCTCACGCTATCCTCACGGATAACAGAACCAACTTCCGAGCATCCGATCTGAAGAAATTGTACGCCATGTACAACATTCTCTCTAACCACACCTCCCGCTATCATGCGCAGGAAAATGGACAGATCGAGGCGTTTAACAAAACCCTCTCTAACATTCTGCAAAAGATAGTTGGTCAGAACAAGAAAAGTTGGCCGGACAAGCTCCCCAATGCCCTCTGGGCTTATAGGACGATGACTCGTAACTCCACCTAGGTGACTCCATATTCCCTGGTGTATGTAGTTGAGGCCGTCCTGCCATTCGAGATCCAGTTTCCCTCATTACGCACGACGGTCTACGACCAGCAAGCTCCGGATAGAGTTGCCGAAATCCGTCTAGCCGAATTAGAAGCGCTGGACGAAACTAGGCTTCACGCATTACATAACATGGAAAGGCATCATAGAAGGATGGATCGAGCTTTCAATAAAATGTTTCTCCTCCGTTACTTCCTGCAAGGTGTCCTGGTACTGGCTCTCAAAGCACCAATGATCCCCGACAGGAAACCACCCAAGTTGGAGCCTAAATGAGAGGGGCCTTTTATTTTCCATAAGGTCTATCCCAATGGTGCATATACCCTGGTGACTATGGATGGTGAGAGCATACCTACTCCCTCCAACACCAGGTTCCTCAAGCAGTACTTTGCCTAAGCCTTTTCCAGGTCCAGCATGACCATAAACTTTATGGTCCAATACAACCCTAAACTGCACCCTGTTTCGAGTTCTAAGACCTAAAACTATGATCTTTATTTCGTCCAGCATGATGTTAAAATGCCTTTCAAAAACTACGTGTGGCTTGATTCTAATCCTAATGAGATACGTAGGAACACCCAGACATTTTGTCTTGGGCCCTTCCCCAGGTTCCTTTTCTCCAGGTCCAGCATGACCTTAAACTATATTGTCCAGCATGACCTTAAACTGTATGGTCCAGCACGAACCTAAACTGCACCCTGGTCCGAATTCTAAGACCTAAAACTAAGATCTGTATTTCGTCCATCATGAAATTAAACTGCCTTTCAAGAACTACGTATGGCTTGATTCTCATCCTAATGAGATACATAGGAATGCCCAGACATTTCATCTCGGGTCTAGCCCAAAAAGCACCCAGGAGCGCCCAGGAGCGCCCAGGAGCACCCATACCTTCCGTCTTTGGGTCCCGCTCGAGGTCCGCTAATGCATAGTGTCTAGATTTCCTTTGGGACCTTGACCATAGGATTGCATGGCATGGTATGGGATTATGTCATCATTCACGTCGGGTTTGCAATAGCTACACCATGCGCACCCTGTTCTCAGGAGTAATTCTCCTGTGTTGTGTTTCCCATGATATTGAAAGGCACCGTCTAGTACTACATGTGGCTTGATTCCCATCCTAATGAGATATGTAGGACCACCTGATCACTTAGATTTTAGGTCTAGCCCCATCTCTTAGGAGATCCCATGATCCCCCGGTTGCCTCGGTCTTTTGGCCTGCCTTTCCTTCGGGAATCCTCCATCTTTTGGCCGCTCTCAAAATGAGCCCTTCAACCCTTTCCAGTGGTCTGCTAATATGTTCAGAGTACTCTGGTCTAGGACCTAGAGTGTCAGATTCAACTTAGACAAGTTTTTGTCCACTTGTCAAGCTTCGTGTTCCCCTTCATTCAGGCCCCACCATCCTTCACACCTGGAGGTACCCCCAAGAACGGCCTGGATACAACGCCTAAGGTCTCTCCTACCTTCACGGGACAACGCCCCCAAGGGTTTTGGGGAGACAAATTGATACAAATCCCATGTTGATAATATGGTCAGCGGTCAATAACCATTTATTTTCCCCTACTTTAGGCTAACGCGACAGGATGCTGTGTTGCGAACATGGTCAGCAGCAATCCTCAGTCGTCAAGGCCATTTCCTTGGGCCTTGAATGTTGGTTGCATGGTTCACACTGTGTTCCGCCCAACCATGTAAAGGTGGAATCTCGGAACTCCTTATACTAACCCTCAGTACACCCCCACACATCAGACATACCGAGCTGCGTAACGGTGTCTCTCGGGGCTCCTGCGGTCTTAGCGCTAGAGTATGTGCTTGGGTTTCTTCTCTATAGGTTGCGTGCAGCTTGACCCTCATCCCCATGGGGAACGAAGAGTCGCCCAAACATCTCATTTCGGGCCCAGCATTGCTGGGAACTAGCATCTCCTGCCCCGCCCGGATTGTTGAACCCTCGTAGGCCCCTTCGGCCCGAGGCTCCTCTCTCGGAACCGCGCGCGGTGATGGTATGAGATTACGTCCTCACCTGCATCTGGTATACGGTATCGCATCATGCGTGTTCCTGACGGTCCAAACCTTATGACCTTAAACTGTGATGACAGTCCAAACCTTATGACCTTAAACTATGCTGACGGTCCAAACCTTATGACCCTAAACTGTGCGGACGGTCCAAACCATATGACCTTAAACTGTGCTGATGGTCCAAACCTTAGAACCTTAAACTTTTCTGATGGTCCAAACCATACGACCTTAAACTATGCTGATGGTCCAAACCATACGACCTTAAACTGTGCTGATGGTCCAAACTATAGGACCTTAAATTGTGCTGTTGGTTCAAACCATATCACCTTAAACTGTGATGGCTGGTCCAAACCATATGACCATAAATTGTGATGATATCGTCCTAGCCGCACGACGAAAAATGGCACTGCATTGTGATGACCTCCCCATGGGGGACATCACACATGGTATTGTTTGATTACCATGCTGCTTGTCAATGCCTGCTATGGCTTGATTATTGTGGAGACTCCAGGAACATATACACTAGGCCGGTCACCCCACAAAAGAAAAACCATTTTCCTTCAAGAACAAACAAGATATATCAAATGCCTCATCTTTTAGTGCGAGAGCTAGACCCGCATGACTCCTTCATCTAGCATGCCTTTAAAATGACTTTCAAGAACTACGTATGGATTGATTCTCATCCTTATGAGATACGTAGGAGCACCTGGGAACTTCTCCACAGGCCCAACCTAACCTTTTCTGGTCCGAGATCTAAGACCTAAAACTAGGATCCTTTGCTTGGATTTCCGCGACTCGGTCTCTCTTGTGGGATTGTATGGTGTGGTGCGGGATTATGTCCTCATTCGCATCGGGTTACTATCCGTGTTGTGCCTGTCCCCAGATGAGATGTGTCCCCCGTCCGACACGATGTTAAACTGTACTTCGTCCAGCATGACGTTAAACTGCCTTCAAGAAATACGTGTGGCTTGATTCTCATCCTAATGAGATTGTAAGAACGCCCAAACATTTCGTCTTGGGTCCAGCCCCAGGGATTACCAAACCCAGTCCCTCCTTATTGTCGTCCCCTCGGCCTGACTTCGTGGGAAGTGGTGTAATCGTGACATCCACCCCAAATATGTTCGGGATTCCCCATAGTAGTAATGGGAAACGACAGTTCTCTCGCCAGAGAGGTCCTGCATGAACATTGGGACGACCCATAACCAGGTTGGTATGTCCGCCTGATGAGCCTCTTCCACGGTGGTGCAATTTCTGGATTGTTGGAATCTGTTCAAACAAATCATCACTCCACCTTCCACGCTTTGCATGACCCTTTATTCAAATCCTCATTCTCTTTCATGTTTGATGGGACCCTCTAACAGTACGGATGACAGACCTACGGTCCGCCTACTGTCCTGGGCCAACGTTTCGGAGGACTGGTCATGTTTGAAGGGACCCCCTAACAGTATGGGTGACAGAATTTGGTCCTCCTGCTTCCACAATATGGATGATAGACCTTTGGCCGCCTATTGTAGCAACATGGATGATAGACCTATAGTCCACCTGCTATCTTGGGACAACGTTCTGTGAAACTGACGGGCGATATTTGAGTTAGGCCCCGTGTTGCGAACATGGTCAGCAGTCATCCCTCATTTATTGTCCCCACTCCAGGCCAACATGATATGGATGTTGTGTTTCCATAATGGTTAACAGTCACCCTCCTTCGTCACGCCCCACAGTGTTCCGAATTCGGGTAGCGTGATTCACTTTTTTGTTCCATCTCCCTATGTTCAGATGGATTTCAATGCCCCCGCAATTTCCCAGATCGTGTGTTTGAGCACATTGGGAAGGTGATATATCAATCAGTCTGAGGTCTTCTCCTAAAAAATCCAGTCCAAATTTCGGATGCCTGAGGCTTGGTCAATGCCTCATAGTTGGACGAGATGATAACCCGAGTATCCTTTGCTTCTCTTGTTGGGTGCGACCCACAAGAGCTTAGTGATGGGTTGTTAGTCATTTCAGAATTATGGTTGAGCAAATTAAACCAAGATAAATGGATTTGGCCATGTATTGGATTGAGATGGTGAGCGGTACAAAAGAGAGGTTCATGAGATGGAGAAAAAAAGCCCTTAAGGATCGGTGCACTAAATCAACCTTTCCAGCGCTGCTATAGTTTTTCTGTTAGCCTCCAGGACCGCTTCTCGTTCCTCGAAGACTCTCTCCTCGTCGGTCGCTACAGAGCACAGCTTGCCAATCCTAGCTTGTTCCTGCGCCCGCTCGGTTCGAAGTCCGGTCATCTGGTGACTCGCCTCCATCAGTTGTTCCTGCTTGTCAGCCAGCTGGGCCGTCAGTTGCTCCACAAGCTCAGAGCATGTCGTGATGAAGGCCTCCTTATCTGTCGCTTTCCCTTTGAGGTGTCGGACCTCCTGGTCCGGCCTCAGCAATGCTCGGGCACTCACCGATATTTCACGACACTAGGCAACGTCGGCGTGCCGGCTGCTCTTGCGTATCTTCTCGACCATGTAATCGCGGACCATCAGATGATGGTGCTGAGCGTCAGCCCCTCCGGTGCATAGGAAGCCTAGCCAGGTCTGGAGTGATCCCATCCGCCTCATCCAATCTGACTTGGGCTATCTGAGAAAGCGTCGGATACATTTCCACCCTTTGTGCCATGTCATCCGGCTCTCCTCGGCTGCCTCTGTGTCTTATTCATCTACCTCCTCAGGGTTAGTGGGTCGGTATGTAGGGAAGGCAGCCAGCAGATCGGCAGAAGGATCTGCCCCAGAGATGTCTTCTTGAGGAATAGGATCCTTGACGTCTGGGCGACCTTCCTCTCTCACCCCAATAGCGATGGTGCCCACGACAGCTTCCGGCCCCGCCTCAGGAACAGCACTTCCGACGTCCAATTCCCCCTGCTCACTAGTTTCTAGGGTTGACTCAGTGCAGGGACAATGTTCTGAATTAGGTGGTATGTTCGCCACTGGTCCGCTCAAGGACAGCCCAGGCTCCGCAGCCTGACGATCCTACAATGTTGAGATCACTGCGCAAGGCGTACACTGATTACTGGGGATCTTTTTATAAAAAGTGCCAGTAGTGAAGCGTGAGACTTACAGGAGTCCAGAGCGTCGGTCTCCAGCGTTCTGACCGCTGCAGGAGCCGCCATGATGGGAGACCCCTCTGCGCTTGTTAGTTCAATGAAGGGTGTCAGATCCCCATCATGTCCCATCAGTTCCTCTCCTCCCTTCTCTGGTGGGGAAGCCCGTCCAAAACTCAGCCGCTCTTGACTAAGGCAGAGAAATGGTTTGAAAATTGCAAAGAAGAATGGATAAAGAAGGAAAGTGAAAGAAGAGACAAACCTCGAGTATCTTGGTTATGTTGAGACCAGAGCCGACAATCTCTCCGCTCTCTTGGAGACTTCCCTGGTAGGTCTTCCCTTGTTACCCATCATCTTCGGGTTATCCTTATTCTTCGTCTTCTCCTTCACCTTCGTCTTCTCCGGTCTCCTCCACCTCCGACTCCTCATCGCTATCGCCTTCACCCGGCTGCATCACATCCAGATCATGCTCCTGGCCGAGCATCACTTTCACTATGAAAGGTGGCTTCGCAGACCGACCCCTTTGGCGTGCGTATGTGTCCATGGCCATCAGGTAAGCATGCCGCCGATGGAAATTTACCCATTCGGTAACTCGAATGAGCCCGAACTCTGGCAGTTGGATCCTGTTTTGCACGATCTTCTGCCAGATGACTTCGACGCTCATCGATTGCCGCAGAGTCATCCAGGCTGACCACAGTGCCAAGAAAATTGCATCTTGGTAAGGTTTGAGTAGGTATCTTATTTTCTTCCCGGCCAGTTCCATGGCCTCCTCATGTGACCCCCCTACAGGCAATGAGGTCATGGCGGTGCTGCGTGATGTTCCTGCTGCTGAAGTCCCGACCTGCGCAGGCCTCACTGCCTGATGCACCCCTAGTTCCTCTCTTCCGGCAGCCCCTTTCCTTCTCCCCCGTCGCCCGGTTTCCGCGCGAGTAACCTCGAGTTGCCGGACTCGCTTGCGTAAAAGCCCCTTAGGGTACGCGATGGTCTAGTGTTCGGCATATTCGGTTGCTGAGCCAGCATCAACCCCGGTGGGAGGAAGAGTAATGACTTTGCCAAAGCCGAAAGTGGTAAACATCAACCACATCTGGCATAGAACACAGGGATTCTTCTCCTGCCAGATAGCCGTGAATACCTTTTTAGGAATTCGTTGATGGCACCTGAACTGCCTGGCGAATCGGGATGGAACGTAGGGCTCCCAGATCACCTTCCCGTCGATCCAAGCCACGAGCACCCCGCCTCGAATTCTCTGGAAATATTCCTGTTATTCCAGAGAGCATTTCCCATTGTCCACCATTTGGATGACCGGGGTTGGGAACGGGCTGAAGTGAAAAATTTTGTGGTTGCCGATGTGGATCCTCACGCCCTCCTCATTGAGCATCATCGGCGCCACCCATGGGATGTTTAGCAAGTACGTTCGCAGGCCATTTCCTGGAGGACGGATGACATTTGGGAAAGTGTACCCACTGAGGTGATCCTTCACCCAGCCATGGAAGATATGGAAGGGGACACGTACTCTCTGAGGTGACCCCCCTCGTGAGATGCACCCCAGGATGACATACAACTTAGCCAGTATGGGGACACCCAAGTTGAACCGTTTGTTGGCGGCCATGGTTCCAGCCATCACCAGTGTTGTGGGACGGACACCCATCCTTGCGTCCCACACCAGTAGGAGCCACCCTCTCAGGAAGGCGGCAAGGAACCTGGCATACCGGACATTCGGGTCTTGGGACTCAATGACGCGATAGCCCCTTGATTGGTATTTCCCCACCTCCAGGGTCCTCCAGTATGACCCATCCATTCTCCTCTGAGCCGCGGTTGGGCACCGTTTACCCCGTCCCAGCATCTTGACGGTCGGATCTTTCTCAAGGAACAGGCTCAACCAGCCGTTGTTGGCGATGTCCTTCATGAAGTCCTTGACCCCCATCCTCTCTTTGGACAGCTCTATCAGGTGCCACATCAGCATAGGCATCAGTGACCTATCTTCCCAGGTGTTCTTTGGTGGAACGAACTCGTCATATTGGTAGCCCTCTAGTGGGATACCCATGATGCAATGAACGTCTCAGAGGCTGATGCTGACTTCCCCATGATGAATGTGCAATTTCACGCACGAGAGCTATAATCCTATCACATCGAAAATATGTGGTATGAATCTGGGACCCAGTTCCCCATTTTATAGGCAAATCTAGGGTTTCCTGCCGCGCAGAAAGTAAATTCCGCACTGATCTGTTGTTTTGCGTACCGCTTGGGTTTGTGCGCTAAGCACCTTGGACTGGCTCTGCTTCGGTATTTCAGCGTTTCCCTTGGAATCCGATCGTTATGACCTCTCACTGATCCCATTCCGAGGGGGGCATTTTTTGACGCCGAAAAAAGTCCGCAACTCCCAGAGGAAGTTTCGAAATGGAAAATCTAAGTCATATTCGGAATCAGAGGTCCGGTCCGGAGGCCCGAAAAGAGGTGCGCGAAATAAAGGAGGACTTGCGCGAAATATTGTTATGCGCGCAAAGTATCCCAGGGATTCGCGTAATAGAGCCACTGGTGCACGCAATTTTGTGCGTTCCGGTTCCGCATGGTGAGGCTTTGCGCACTGACGGTTCCCGCTGCGGAAACTTCCACGCGCCGCCTGGATTCCGTGCCGACTGGGGCTTATAAATAGAAGGCGACCCCAGATGATTTGGGGGTTGAGGAATTCAGATAGGCTCTCGGGCACGCAATTCGACTCCCCCCGCGCGCAATATGACTTCCCGGTAATCCCTTTATTCACGCAACTTTGCCCCGGGGTTTGCCACTGCGCAAAACTCCACCAGCTTCAGTGAATTTTCCTCCTCCTCCCGTTGCTTCCTTTGCGCGCGATCGTTGTCCCTTGCGCGCAATCCTCTTCTACGCGCGCAATCCTTTATCCGCGCAATACATTGGCCCTATTGCGCTCCATCTCAGTGTTTTGCGTGCAAGCCTTCCTTTTGTGCGCAACACCCAGGACCCCTTTACCTTGACGCCACTTGGCTGCCATTCCGCGCCGGCACATGATGTCTTCCCTGCCGGGCATGCACGCCATGCATTGTTTTCCCGTGCGGCCTTCCAGGCTCGTATGAAGTAACCTCAAGGTTCCTTGGGCGGTGTTTCCTGTTGTGTTTCTTTTCCATATGCTTCTCCGCATAGGCATGCTAACAGCTATTGCTTCATCGCATCACCACACTGACGTGGACCCCTCAGTGGTTCACCCTGCGGCCCCCCTTCACCACGGCCTTTCCAATGCCTTCCCTCGCACAAGGGGTAGAGGGAATTGGGCATGTAAGCCCTATGGGTGTGTAGCGAACCCACCTTGTCCAAGCAACAGGAAATTAAACTGCTAAGCACCTCGTCCTTAATACATGACGTTAAAATATGGTTCGACCCCGTGCTTCGCACGCAGGGTCCCCCCAGCTCGGACATTATTTACGCCTCTTGTTTCCACGAGAATGGACTCTTCCTCTCATGGAATGAGATCCTCCTTGTCAGAGTGGCGTTTGTCCATGGGGGGAAGGGCTGCCTCAGAGCGTAAGCCCCTAGCCTCTTTTACGGATGATTGCACCCGTGCATCTCCGTACTGCCCCTACCAAGGCTAGTGGAGTCCCTTTCCCATTGTTCTTTGTCGCACCACGGGCCCCCACCATAGAGTAAGCCCCGACACCCAGGTCCGTTAACCATGTGTAATCCCCTGTTTCCTCTTAGGGCCTCTAACCACGCGTAATCCCCTGTTTCCTCTTTGGGCCACTCAATGCGTAAGCCCCATTCCGCTTCTCACGGACACACCCTTCACGATATGATCGTCTGGTCCCTGCTGCCTCTTGTTTCTCACACCGAACATGACTCACGTGGGATTAGAGCGTGCATCAACCATGACATCCTCCTATGGGCCGCCATAGAGTGTAAGCCCCATGCCAGCGAACTATGTGGACTTTGATCAGTGCTAACGCATGGTACGTAGGAACCCTCCACGAGGTTCAAGCCCACCACCTGGTCATTCCGACCTCTCCACGTCGGTTCCCTGACCACCACGAGCTGCCTCAGAGCGTAAAACCCATACCCAATCTGGGCCGCCTCAGAGCGTAAGCCCCAAATTCCTCATCCCACATGACGTTAAACTGTATCTCATCCCGCATGACATTAAACTGTATTCCCCCCTCCTAGGCTATCTCAGAGCATAATCCCCATGCCTCACTCCGTCATCCATCCTGATCCTTACCCGGGACACCACATCCCGGTGAGATCATTCCACTCCACCCCACTCCATAGTATCCGGGAAGCTGCCCACGTGTTGGCCCTAACATCGGTGTTCCCCCTATGGGGTCCTTCAATCTGATCCACTCTCAGTGTTTCGATCAGTCCGATCTGTCTCTGCAAGATGCTAAACTTGCGGAACACCTTGTGTTAAAAATGGGAATCTGAGGAAAACCTCAGATGGTACACATTCACCGCATTCGATGTGGAATCACTTAGGATTCTGCGCCCCTGAGAAGCCTCGTGATAAGGGTCAAATGAATGACATGCCGATCCCCAGTGTCATGAAATGCCAACGACACCCCAATGTGACCTTTCTCCTCACCGATGTTTGTTACCCCCGACAAGACCCCTTAAAGCATCTTGATAGACGAAACGTAATTAACTAGCGTCCATGAAGATATGGCACCAGGAATGAGCTTCACAAAACCTTCATAAATCTATGAGGGAGACCCGGATTAGGTGATGAACTCCGAGGAAGAATCCATGGAAGGAAGAACCCACATCCCATCATCCAGGTTTCGATCAAGGAGCAAACGTCCCTGAATAAGGAACAGATGTCGCCCGCCTTTGGAAAGCAGGAATGCGGGGCTGCGAGCCGCTCGTCCTCCCATATGTGACGGAAACACGTGCGCGCCCCAGCGTAAAAGCGTCAGAAACATATATCTATATATAAGATTCAGGATGTTTCGGAAGAAAGGGATGCTATGACTGAGATACATTAGATCCTATGAGATCCTTGATCTTATTTGAGCTATGACATATCCACTAGGTCTCCCTCATAACTTTACCAAAGTGTATGATGTGTTAACATATTTCTCATCAATAAGTAAATACAAGACCCCTCACATGTATTGATTATGGAAGTGGTACAATTAGAGGGTGATCTCTCTTATTGGGAGAAGCCACTAAATACTTGGGACCAAAGAGATAATTTTCTACACAACAAGACTACTCAGTATGTAAAATTATTTTAGATAAACCCAATGTATCATGTAAAACCATGGGAACAAGAAGATTCCCTGAATAAATAATACCCTCATACATTTATGAAATAAAATTTAAAATTAAATTTCAAGGGTGACATTGCTAAAGGGGTGAAGTATGTAACATTCCATGATTACAATATATATTCCCTTTAAATTGAATTACATTCTTCACATGAACGAAAATTAAAATTATGATACATTAATAAACTCATTTGAAAACCTTTAAAAGACTATTATTATATATTAATAACTATTCTAGTATATTAATATTATTTAAAATGGAATATTGTTATGAAATAGAATTAAACACACTTAATGACTAATGAGACATTTGGTCAAAAAAATTGTTGTAACTTTATAGAGTTTGTTTCAACTAAAAGGCAAATATATGATTTTTTGTAATATAAATAGATAAAATAAAAATTAATTTTTCATTTATAATACCAAAATTTACTGAGTATTAAATTTTATCCATTTTAGGAAAATATATATTTTTATTGATAATTCACTTTTTACAAAAAATTATAATTCTCAAATCATTATCAAAAAATATAATATTTAAATAGGGAATTAAAAAAATTAATGTGTTCAAATATAAAATTAATTAGTAAAATTATTCTATTTAAAATTTTATTTTAAATTGGAGAAACAATGAATAACATTATTTAAGATTATAGTAAAAGATTAACTTAATAAAGAAAAGAGTTTAATGTGATTTTTTATAATTAATTACTATTTTGTTATACCATAGTTTTGGATTGATTTTAATGTATCATAAAAATCATTTTACATATAATTAATCACAATTATTAACAAAAATAAATTATATTATTAATTTTTTTCACATATAAATTTATGTTTAAAAACACGATTAAAAAAATATTTCTAAAAACTAAACACATTTATTTTAAAATTAAAATTTCTATATAATTATATTTTTTATTTTTGAAAATTAATATAATATTTTTTTTATAATTATAATTTTTTTATAATGATCAATATTAATTGAAATCATTTTAATTAGTTAACATAGATGAAAGTAAAAGTTACATTGGTAGGAGTACTCGTGGGTAAAGTGAAAAGTTAATTTACAAACCCCTTAATCACTGAAAGGTGTTCCCAATATGAGAGGATGAGATGATATTATAATGTTAAATGGTCTAAAATCTACAATTAAAATCCAACTTATTATTTTTCCATTGTATAGTGTAATGGAATAATTTAAAAAGTGAATGAGTTTAAAAAACTATAACTTCCTTCTTTTATTAAAGGGATCACTCAAAACCATTCAATATGGAAAATTATCATTTATTTCCTAAAAAACTTCTTCCAATTTACACTACCTATAAAAATATTCCACAAACCTAAGTCATTGTTCCTCTGTTGTGAGCTCAAAACCTTTCACTTCAAAGCAGAATTCATAAGAAAATCTCTATCATCAACATGACTTTTTCTTCATAGACTTTTATTATTATTATTATTCATATAACAATATTACCTAACACAATTAATATAATATATTTAGAATCATTTTTACACTGAGGTTTAATTATATTTATTTAATAACAATTTTTCATCTAGTATGAAAAACAAAACCAGAAATCATTTGTCTATGTGAAATACCACCTCCACAAAGAGATATGGTTTGGTTTTCATCAATAAAAATCTTGGATGGTTCTAAGGATGATAATGAATAATGAATATATTTTTTAACTATATATATTTTTTAATGTATTATTTTTTATTCTACACCTCTCTTGTTTTATATAGAATTATTGTGTTTTATGTGTGTACGTGCAGACTACAACCTCCACATCAACCACATATTTATTTTTCCATAATATCCTATTATGGATGAATTTAAAATTTACTTGGATGTAAAAAAATTAAATTTATAAAAAGAATAATATTTTTTAATTCATTTATATTTTTTAAAGATAAACATAACCACAGTTTACATGTCATGATTATCAAGTAAATATTGACCAAACAACCTTTGGTAACCGTCATGAGTGGAAAAGAATTATTTAACGAAATAATTATAAATAAAATTAGAACCTAGGAGTATAATGATAAATGAAAAAGTTCCTTATAAATTTTTAATGAAATTAATATCATATTATAGAAATTTAAGTCCAAGAGTTGGAGATTTTTAGGTATAAATGTCAGGTATCTTCCATAATCCCCATATAACATTATAATTAAACTTTTTATTTTATTTTCTCATATTCATTACTTATTATTATCATATAATTATTCTATTTTTATCATAAATGTCCCTAAAATATATACAGTATTTATTATCCATTCTAGTTATAGGGTTATACATGTTTTAAAACAAAATTATGATCTCTTAAAATATTTTCTACTCATGAATATATTTTAAAAGTATGATTTATTTTTTTAATAAAATTTCATGTTAAATTATGATTTAAAAAAATTATGATCTCATTTTTTAATGAAATATATTATAATTTCTAAAATCATCAACAATTTGGATAATTATTTATTCCTACCACTTTGAACCATTATATGAATTTTTATACCATGGTAATCCATGGAAAAGACATATATTCTATTCATATATGGTTTTATAAATTAATTTAACTCATTATTCTATTAGGAATATTTATGTTATAACTTTTAGATATTCTTTGATACAATATATTCAAACTGAGTTCTTAATTTTGGATTTTTACCATGTATATTATGTATAGAAGACTGAAAGTCATAGGTATTTGGATCTAGTCCTTTTTTTCATTTTATGGAAACAATGTTTTAGAAAAAACTATTTATACTTTAGATTACATGTTAATTAAAATATATTAATATTATTAAAATATATTCTTACATAGTGTTAAATGTTTATTATGTTACTAATTTAATTATTCACTAGGGTATCCATTATAGATACCCTATAATTTTACACATATTATTAAATGAATTGAGAATAATTATCCATGGAACAAAAACTAAGGATTGAAAATTCCAGTTTCTTTTAAAGACTAGGTACATAATTTTAAATAACGAAACGAGAATAAAAATTATTTCATTATTCTCTATAATGATCCCCTAACTTCCTTTAAGATCCTATATCTTCCTAGGATAACATGAAGAATGCATAGACAAACAAGATGAGATGAGAATCCTAGTAAGTGAATAAACTTTGGAATAAATCACAAAATTTGAGTTAGAAGTTGTATCATGGTAACATAAAAGTCATGGATCATGAATAAACATACAAAGGATTGAAATAAATAACATAGAATAATGTTGTCATGGAATAATGTGAATGTGGTAGAAAATCATAACATGGAAAAAACACGATTCTAGTACAACATACAAAACTATATCACATGGTCGACAATGTCCCAGAATATATTAGGTTTACTCCCTAATCCCACACATAATGTCTCTTGATACAAAACAATTCCCAATTTTGTTTATTACTATCAGGGTGAACACATCATAACCCGTTTATGCATGTATGTGCCAAATGAAAAAACAAATATTACTAATAAACATAAGAGTTTTCCATGGGAAGACATGGGTTTCGTAATAATGTAATAAGGCATAACCAATGCGTGTATCATAATTTTATCCATGAATGAAGGGATTAAATAATTTATTTTAAATAATAAAATAAAAATATTAATAGATCATGAACAATTATTCCCAACTAATGTGAGTACATGAAAATAATTTCAAGGATATTTTAAAAAGGCACCACTTTAGTGCGGTCTAAGGGAAAATATTAAAGAGTCATTAATGATTAAAATGGAATACTTTTTTATAAAACTAGAAATGAACTAAATTTTTTTAATGATAAACGGTGATATTTTATCAATATATTGGTGGAATAAATTTTTTTGTATTTGTACTTCAAAATGGTTAATAAATAGAAAAATTCCCTTTAATCAGGCTTGTTTATCAAGAGGAATTCAATTGTGTACAGTCTAAAACATGTATTTACCCATAACAGAGGGATGAATTGAACTAGATAAATATGTGTGGAAAAAAATAAATAGAATCTAAAATATTTATATAATAATAATATTGATATAAATTGGGGTAATGATAGATAAAGAATAACCCAAAGGAAAAAATGGAGGTTCAGATAGATCCCTTACCAAATGTATGAATATATTTTTCACTTGAACTTATTGTCCAGGATAATCTAATTAGATTTATTAATTACATAATTCAGAACCTATTATATATTTATTTTATTTATTATTATTTTATTATGTTCATTTATGATCATTTAATGGAGTTATAAAGTTTACTTTTGTCATTCTAGGAGTGTTTATTTCATGGTTTCATGGTCAGTTTACATGTGTAAAATTATTGAAGATCTTTCCAAATGGGAATAATTCTCATAAAGTAAACTTATATGGTATTAATTCAAATAAATAATTATAAATGGTCCCATATATCATTTTTCCTAGTATACGGATGAGTCATTTGATAAAATGTTAATGAAAAATTCTTAGTTTATTTTGTCATTTTTAGATCATCACAAACTAGTTTAATTTTATATTATATTATATATATTAGTTATATAACAAGACAAATGTTATAATATAAATATTAAAATATATTTTAACCATAAAAATGGTTTTATGGCTATCCTTGAAGGCTGTAATGGAGAACTAAAACTTATTATCCATGGAGATAGTAAAAATCCATAATTTCGACAATGATTTAATTTATTGAATAAGAGGAGATGTGAAAAGGGGTGTAAAAAAGATATTCCTTTATCAATATAAAATTATATTATATCTATGATATAAAATTTTTTATTATTTTTTGGATGAAGTAGGTGGGGAGAAGGAAGAAGCAAAAATAATTTTTAAAGAGATGGTTTGAGAATGTTACCTCTTGACTATCGCCTCCTTGAAGGACCCCTTAAGGAACATGGGATTTGTTTTTTGTTGAGACCAGCAACTCTAGGACATGGGTATGAGTCTTGGTAATATAATTGGTCTTTATATTGATAATATTCAAGGCTTAGATAGTCTGAGCAGAATGGGTGGTGAGGGGTTGTATTTGTTGGGGGAGGAGGGGGATGTTTTTGATTATTAAGTTCATTAATTTATTATTTTTTCTACAAGATATGAATAACGTTGATTATTATTAATAAATATAGTAAATGGTTTTATATATTTAGACCTAATATGTTGTCACATTAAATTTGAGTAAAAAATGTATGTATTTGACTTATAATGTTAAATACTATAAATTACTATATTTAACTTTTCAATAAAAATTCACCTATTTTAGAAAAGTCCCAAAAATTCAGCCTACAAATTTTTCAACTTGTATATTTTTAAAATGAAATACCTTTTAAAAAATAATTATAGAAACACGAAAATATCAATTTTTAAATAAAATAATCATTTATTTAAAAAGTACCAATTTTAATATTATAATCGATTTTATAAACCTTTGAAAAAATAATTAATGTATCATAAAATTATCTTATAATTAATATAATACATAAGATTAGTTCTGAATCTATTTTATGAAATTAAATTTTCTTTTTTAATTATTATATTAATTATAAACTTGTAAATAAGCATTTATATGTAGCAAAATACCAATATATAACTAATAATTTTGAATACATTTATTTTTATATACCGGGATATAAATATATTTATTTTTATATATAATATTCCTAAATATTACATTATACTTTCATAGGTGAGGTTATAGTTATAATGACCAGATCAGTACTCATAATGGCCAGATTGCTATCCCAACCGTCATATTTATAGAGGTCACATAGGTTCCTTAATTTCTATGTATATTAAATATTTAATTCATTAATCATTCACATATAATTAATCTCAATGTTATATAATTACATTTTAAAAATGAATATTATATTTTTTTAACAAACTTTTTCATGACTGCAGTCATTCTTGTGGATTGAGAAGATCCTAATTTTCCAACTATTTATTGTCCCACTGTAATTGAATTATTGTTAGATTATTTGTTGAGTAATGTATCCATAATAGTTTATGATAATAATATTTTTTTTGGATGTATATGTAATGTTTTTTATTTAATAATAAAATAAATTCCATTGATTATATTTAGGGTTATTACAATATTCCCCTGTTATAATATTTTCCCTCATTTTTTTAACATTTTAAGGTGGAATCATGTGAGGTTATTTCTCCTTAATAAATTCCACCATGTACCTTATTTCCACAGTGAATATATGTTTCCTCCATATTAATTTTACCAGGTGAGTAGTCTTATTGGGTAGAAAATTATCATGATAGTCTAATGTCTTCACTGGATGCTCCTAAAAAAGAGATCATTTTACATTTGTACAACCTTTGAATTCAATACTAGTGTGGGATATGGTATATACTTCTTCAATAGCGATAAATGGAATTCATTATATACTTCATACATGTTTTGTAAAAGTTCTAGTCAATATCCCATGGATCATACATGATTAAGAATCTTTATAGGGTAGATGTACCAGGGTCATAGTTTTCCCTTTATTCAAAATCACATGAATATCTTCTATGGAGATATGTGGAGGAATAAAATATAACTAACCACAAACTCCATGTCCTATTGACCATTATTTGTATAGATATTCGATTGAATTTGGGAAGCCCAGATGTGCTACTGAAAGGTCTTCACCTTTTACACCATTTCCTCGACGATTATAGATCATTACATCTCACATTCAACATATTTATCCAAGAATGCGAGTGTTCTACATATTTTCCATTAAAATGGATCCATTTGGATGCTTTAGTGGAAAATATTATTTTTAGAGAACTCAGAAAGTTTAATATATTAATCCAATCTTCCTTTGATGTCCATCAATCATGATTTCAACATATCTTCCAGTTTCATAAAATCCCACTCAGATTCTCCATCAGTTTGGGGTGGTAATCCATACTAAAGTTCAGATCAGTGTTTAGATCACGTTGGAAGCCTTTTCAAAATATAGAAGTGAATCACACATCTTGATCAGATATAATCAGAAATAGTAATCAATACATAATTACCACTTCTCTAGTGTATATCCACTGAATTTGATTGTGTGAGAAGTTTTCTCAAATTACAATAAAGTGATTTGTCTTCTTAATATGAACCACAATAACCCATATATAATTAATTCCTCTTGATGTATTTAGAATTATGATTTCAAATTCAATTGATACTTTTTCCCATTTCCATATAGTTATGAGTAATGGTTTCATCTTCCCCTTAGACTTTTTCCTTTCATCTTTAACTTACTGACATAATAAAAATTTGATGTCTATTCAGTGATATCCTTATTAATATTTCCTCACTAATATTTATCTCATTGATCTTGATATATCATTCGGCTACTTGGGTGGATAGAAAAGGATTATCTATGTGCATCATTTATAAGATATTTATTTATCACTAAATTGTATGGTACATATATTCATGACTAAAAATTTACAACTCATTCATTATCCATTTTGAACCCTAAGGTTTTTCCATTTCTACTAGTTTCTTTCTTCTTAACTCCCACATTATCTTTTTGAGCATCCCTTATCTTAACTAAAATGGATTGATAAGTAATCATTTAAGAATGGAGTGATGATTTTACTTCCTTTTCGATTACCATGATCATAATATTCATGTTTATGAAAATTGGACCCTTCTCATTTCTTATCATTGATAAAGCTACACGATCCTTTCTAGATAGAGAGTATTCAACGTTATATACTTTACCATGATGGTAGTGAATTGAGATGTTATAATCTTTGATTAGTTCTAACCATCTTCACTAGGACATATAAATCTTTTTTTCTATGAATATATATTTTTTAATCTTATTGACAATTTATATCTCCCACTTCCCCTATTGAGATAATGCCTCAATATTTTCAATGAAAATAACATAGCTGCCAACTCCAAATCTTTCTTGGGAATGTTTTTCTCATGAACATTTATAATAATTGACGCATATGTGTCCATATTATCTTTTTTCATCAGTAAAAAACCTAATAGATTTTTCTATTCATCATTGTATTCCAAAGAGAGTTCCCCACTTGTGGTTAGTGTTAGTATTGGTGGAGTGATAATACTTTTTTTCAATTCATTAAAGAAGTCTTCAGATTCACTAGTCTAGGAAATCATCACTCCATTCTGATTCAACATAGATAGTCGGTTTTAAAGTTTCTATAATTTCCTTAAATATCATCGCTAATACCCAGTTATACCAAGGGTACTAAGGATCTTTGTTATATATTTTTTTATATGTCAATGATTTAATAACATTTGTTCTTGAAGGGCCCAAAAATAACTAATTTCTTCATGATAACATGCCCCAAGAATTTTAAATCCTCAATCTAAAACATAATTTTTTTTTACATTACATATAGTTTCTCCCCAAGAAAATTATTTAACACCGCATTAAAATACTCCTCATGATACTCCATTCTCATGGATTATATTAGAATATTATCTATTAGGATTACCAATTTTTTTAGGTTATTTATAAAGAATATTTTCATTTAGTTCATAAAAATCCTTCAAGAGTTAGTGAGTCCAAAAGGCATAACATTGAACTCATAATGTTCATACCCTATTCAAAAGGTTGTATTGGTAATATCTTTCATCTATAACTTTAACTTGTGACATCCTGACTGAAGGTCCACCATAGTTAAATAATTATCCCCACATAGAATATAAAAAAAATTCATATATCTATGATTGGGGATACTTGTTATTTATCATGATTTTTAATATATCATGATAATAAATATAGAGACACATTGATCGATACTTATTCATAATGAAGATTAATGGTGTGACCCATGGTGATGTAATCTGGCATATAAAACAATTATAAATATTATCTTTTAACTGCATCTTTAGATCCTCCAACTCAATGGTGGAAATCCTGTAAGGAGTATTAAATATTGGAAAAGATCCACGTAAAAGATCCATTTAGTACACAACCTCTCATACAGGAGGAAGAATAAGAAATTATTTAGGGAACACATCAATGTAATCCCTCGTAATGGGAATGTCTTTGAGTATGATGTTCTTCTTTGTCTAAATAATTTGAGCTAGATATTCTTTCTCATCTGGCAATAATATCCACAATTGAGACAACTATTCATAATATATGCATCCCCCTCCTTATACTTGAATAGAATTTGGGGACACCTAAAGATATGAATATATATTTGCCTTTCTTGATAGTTGATGTTGTATTTGAATAAAACAAGACAATATGTTTCCAATATATCATCATACTCCACAAAAGGATAAAAGATAAGATTTTATGGGAGGTTTAATACAAAAATATTAATCAGGGAGGATTTATATTCTTTAGATTCAATAATTTCTCCATTTTCTATTCTCATTGATAATAGAACCTTCCTATTTTAAGGTGGTGTTTGAAAAAATAAACTAATCTTGAATGATATTAATTAATTCATAGAACCAAAATCAAATACTACTTTCAGTATTCTTAAATGATTAACCATAATACATATCACCACATCATTGTCGAGCTCCACTTCAACTGCAGTGATATCATATTATACCATCCTGACCCGACTCACCACTAAGATAGTGGCCGGACCGGTCACCACATGAACTCAAGCGTGCCTCCCCGTACACCAGAGGCTACTGACTAGTAGTGAGGTTGTAAGGATAGTCAATGGGAAGACTAAAACCTCTTATCAGTGTTGTGCAACAGTATAATAGAGTAAATAAGAATCAACAAAGAATGTAGTAAATGGAAATAATAAAGCAGTGAAAGATAGATTTCATATAAATGAAAAAAAGTGGCTAATGCTAGTTTATACAATACATAAATTCTTGACATGGTATTGATATATTACAGAATTTTGTAAACAATACAACATGCTTATCTATACAATGCAATGTTCGAATCAAGTAAATAAAAGAGAAAATGCCCAAAGGAAATCTCAGTGTTTCTAATGTCATTTGGGCCATGTACTAAGCATGTCTTATGTAAACATAACATCATGAATAATTATTATAAACCTGAAAATTCAAGAAATCAAGGTCTAAATACTATTTTTTAGCATGAAGGTATTGTACCTCTTTTGGAGGGGTTTTATTATAAAAACATGATATTGTTTATCAAAAAATCTTTTATCATCTTTAGCATTTAAAACATGAAATATGATAAATTCACATTTAAGAGGTATTGATCATAATAAAAAACTTCATCAAATAATTTATAAAAAAAGTGTTGTAATTAACATTATTAATGAATTTATAAAGATTGATGACTTGGAAAGGGACCCAACCTCAAGGTGGAACCAAGTCGTGTACTTCGGCAATGAACCAAAATGATGTGAAACCACCAAAAACAACTCAATGCACTACAATAAACATGATTGGAACTCATAAACAGAAAAATACCCAAAACATAACTAGAAAACGAGGAGAAAGCTTACCGTGAAGAAAAGTCGGCGGACAGAAACCACCTTAACTGCCTTGCATTCAGTGGAAGTTACCGGAACTCGAATGCTAAGGCCCTCTGAGACCATCCGAAAAACCTAAGATCCAATGAAAACTAGAGTAAACATTAGCCCCAAAAACTAGGGTTCGACCGCACCTCAATGGGGGCCTATTTGGTCGATGCGAGGTTGGAAAAAGTGAAGATAAGGGAGGGAGAACCTTACCATGGAGGATCAGAGTTGAAATGAAAGGAAACGGTGGGAAAATGTCGACCTGAGAGGAGGTCGAAGGAGGGGATCGTGCATTGAAGGGGAGACCCCCATGGGATGACATGTCACATGAATGATGGGTGAGGGAGAGTAGTTCAGATTTTATTTTATTTTTAATTTCATTTATTTTAATAAATTTAAAACAAATTGAAATCTAAAAACTGGGTGCTGCACACGGTTTGGCCTGCACATATTTCTACGCCATGCGCTAACCATGCATAGTATACTACCTCCAAGATGCACCCAACACATGCTAGGTGTGGGGTTTAAGAAACTGTGTGCATTCCTTGTGTAAGGCACTATCTTTTTTAAAATTGGGCCACACGGTTACCTGGAGTGGGACCCATGGCTTAGCAGGCTGTGCGTAAACTGTGCACCCTCTGATGTCTTTAAAATATTGTTGTTTTTCAGGTATGACACTCATGAAACCTCTCGAAACGATCAAGAAATTTCTTGAGCCTTCACCTATACCAAAAAACATCACATAAATGTGATCTAACTCTCAGAATTAAGTTCCGAAGCTCAGTTTAAAAAATGACTGGTTCAGTAAATGAAAAAGTTCAAAAAAACCTTCGTACTTTAATCCGGTTCCGAAACACGAATGTCTACACATATGAACTTCCATTTTTCTTTAGTGGTTGTTGTTGTAGAATGACTTCGAAAACCCATATCTAAGGGAACTGGCACACATAATTCCCATGTTACTTGCATTTGTAGCACTAAACTATGGACTATGTTTTGATATGAACATTAATTTATTCTTCAACATTATTTAGCTTCTTCAAATACATTTGGTAATAATTATCTTCTTGACCCACTCTTTGATACTTCACAAATCACCATGATCCCTTTAGATATTTCCAAGGATGTTTCTTCCCAAAATTTTGAGATGTGGGTTATTGGGTTTTCATTCAATAATGGGATTTATCTATTTATCCTCCGATATTAAACTCCATTTTCATATTTTTATCTTTGCACCCATGAGAACAATGATTGTCTCCAATATCAATTTCAACCTTAAAGAAATATTGAAAAATATCCTCATTAAATTTAATGTTTTGAGTAACCAAGTATTTTTAGTGACTCAAATATAATACAATAAATAAGTGAACCAATTTAAATTTAGTGTTTATGAAAAATTTGACAGTGTATTGTGCAAGCCTTGTAAGGATTGATTTATATTCCCTCATAGATTCATCATACATTTTATTCAGTCGGAGGAACTCCCACACTATATTAAGATCGATAGTTTAGAGAATATATTTAATTAAAAATAATTTATTGAATCATTACCAATAAATAGAATAGACTTCCTCCATAGACTTTTTGTTTTTTTATCTTTTTTTACTACTAATTAGCTTCCCCATAAAAATTACACACCAAAAAAACAAGTTTCTCTTATTTAGAGCATTGGAAGTCATATAATATATTCTCAATAGCATCAACCCATTATTACATAATGGGGAGATTATAAGATCCACTAATGATAGGAGTTCTATTTTGTATAAATTTTTTTATCAAAACATTCTATTTCTTTTTATAAGGAAGTATTTAAACACAATTCAAGTTATTATTCTTAATTTTAGTACATTGAGCTAGTACTATCATTAAGTTATGAGTTCCCATCACCATAAGATTTGTAATATCATTAGTGAAGTCATTAGATTTCCTATCACATTGTTTTTTATCATTAGTTATCAAATTTTATACCATTAACTAAATAAATAGAAGAAAATAATTAGGGTTCATGAACACTTATCTACCATGAATATAAAATATAGAATAATAAATATCGATGGAATTCCTTATAAATGGAATATATATCCTAATATATGGTTCCCTAAGTTTTAACATAGGTTATTCATTGTGATATAATTATGCTTAGTGCTACTAAAGTTTTATACTCATAATACACAAAAACAACTATTTCATTCTTTGATACCAACTATAGTGACTGTATCCTTTTACACATATCATTATATGATTTTGAGCATAATTAATCATGAAATTCCAACCAAGGTTAAAAACGGATAATATCTTTGGATAAAAAGGTAAATCATTAGAAGACATGAAACTAGAATAAAAAATATCTTATTAATCTATATAATGAGCGCATACCATCCTTTGAGCTCCTACATCAGAATAGGGTAACCTGGGGAATACATCGACAAAAGGGATGAGCTAAAAACCCAGCAAAGGAATACACATGGGAATGAATAATAGTACCTGAGTTAGAATGAATAAGATAGTAACATAATGTATTAGGAATAAATATATAAAGGAATAACAAAAATAACTTATAATCATACGATAATGGAAACATAGTAACATCACGGTAAGACATAACGTGAAATAAATGAGTCAAGAATAAAAACCAAGACTATATCACATGGTGGATAGAGTCTTATATGTATTAGGTTTAGTCCCAAATCCAATATAGAATGTCTCGTGAAAAAAAACTACTCAATTAATTAGAAACCTATCTGGGTTCACCAGTCATAAAATTTTCTTGAATATTTGTTCCACCTAAAAATTAAATTGTAAGGAATAAACATAAGAGCTACCAAGGGATGAAATGGGTTTCATAATCATGTCATAATACAAATCCAAATGATGTATCATAATGGTATCCATGAATGAAGGGATTAAATAATTTATGTATCATCATAAATAAAAAATAAGAATATATCAATAATTATTATTTCAAATGGATGTGATATCATGAAGAATATTGTTTAAGATTATTTAGAAATGAGCCACATTAATTCTTTTGAAGGGAAATTATTAAAGTTTCATTAAAGAAGAAAATCATGATTATTTTTTATAAAAACATAAATGAAATAAAATAGGATTTCATGATAAAATAAGATATTTTAGAAAATATCAGTGGCTTAAAATAGTTTATGTTGGGTACTTGAAAATGGTCCAGAAACGAAGAAGTTCACATTAATAGGGCTTACTAATCAACATTAATTGGGAGGAGAACATTTAAAAACCTGTATTTTCTCATAAAAGAATGTTGAATTGAAATAGATACATATTTAGGGAACATATTAACCTAATAAAAAATATGTATATAAGAATAATAAAGAAATAAATTTGGGGTAAAGGGTGAAAAGGGTAATTTGAAGGAACAAAGTGGAGGTTTGGAGAGACCCCTTACCTTGTGTTTGAATGTTCCATACTTTCACCTAATATCATGGATGATAAAATTATAGTCATTAATTACATAATTTTGAACCACTTATATATTTATTTTAATTATTATAATTTTATTAAGTTAATTTATGACCATTTCAATGAGTTATAAAGTTCAATTTCGTTATTTAAGGAGCATGTGTTTCATGGTTTCGTGGCCGGTTTACTTGTGTGAAATTATGTAAGTTTTTTTAAAATGTGAATAATTATCCTAATGTGAACTTAAATATTATAAATTTTCTTCCATATGTTAATATTGTCCTATATATCAATTTTTCTATTATAAGGATCCTTGACTTGATAAAATTTTAAAGATTAATGTTTAGTTTATTTTTGCTGGTTTTTTATCATCATGAACTAGTTTAGTTTTATTTTTTATTAAATATATATAATATTTATAGTACTTAAAGAAGATATAATATAATAATTAAATTATATTTTAACAATAATGATGGTTTTTTGACCATCCGTGAAGGTGGTAATGAAAAACAAAAACTCATTTTCCACAGAGACGCTAAAACACCAAAATATTGAAAAAGGTTTCATTTCATTGAATAAGAGGAGATGAGTAAAGCGGTGGAGAAAATATATTCCATTAGAAATATAACATTATATTACCCATTATACTATAGTTATTACACTTTAATTTATGAATTATATTTGTGGAAGGTAGAAAAAGAAATGAAATTAAAAGATATGGTTTGACAATGTTACATCTTGAATATCACCCCCTTGAAGGACCCCTTAAGAAACTTGAATTGGTGTTTTTAGATATTAGTATTACTTGAACATGGGGATGAATTTTGGGAATAAAAATGGACTTAATATTAACAATATCTAAGGCTTAGCATGTGTGAGGAGAAGGGGTGGTGAAGGGTGGTATTTATAGGGGGAGGAGAATGTTGTTTTTAATTACTATATTAATTTTTTTCATTTTTGATCAAGAATAATAATAGTGTTGATTCATATGATGAAAATTAGTAAATGGTTCAAGATATTTCCAACCAATGGATTCTTAAACCGTCAATCAGTTATAAATTAATGTATTTGGCTTATAATGCTAAATACCACAAATTATTGTATCTCACTATTAAAAAAAGTCAACTGTTTAAGAAAATTTAAAAACCCTAACCCTAACTATTTTTTGACATGAAGATTTATTAATTGGAATCCATTTTATGGAAATAATTTTATGAATATGGGAAATTCAATTTTAAAATAAAATCAACATTTATTCAAAAAAAACTAATTTTAATATTATAATTATATTTATAAATCATTGATAAAATAATTAAGTTCTCATTATATATTCTTATAAAAATAATAAGACTCAATATAATTTTTTTAATCTATTTTATGAAAATAAATTTTCTTTTAAATTATTATATTGATAAAAAAAATTATAACTAAACATTTACGTTTCACAAAAATACCAACACTTTATTGGTAATTTTTAAACCATTTATTTGTTTATACCATGATATATGTATATATATATATATATATTTAAAATATATAAATTTTATTTTTTCCACTTTCATGGATGAATTTAGTATTCTAACGATAAGATTTCTCTTACTAACTGTGAGGTTACTTTTAAAAAAGTTATATTTATAAAGGTTATGTAGGTTCCTTAATTTCTATAAATATTAATTATTTCAATTATTCTTTATTTCATTCTAATTTAACTCATGTTTATATAAAATCATTTTCACAATTAATATTATATTTTTTAAATTTTGTTTTATTTCTACAATTTTTTTCATGAGTGCGGTCATTCTAGTGGATAGAGTATATCCAAATTTTCCCATTATGTATTGTCATAATATAATATATATACTTATTATAACTTTATTTGCTAACTAATGTTTCATAATTCATTTATTAGAATAATTTTTTGATGGATTATCTATTTAATGTATGTGATTTATTGTTTTAGAAATAAAATTTCAATAATACAATTTTTGATCCTTACATCTATCAAATTGATAAGGTCGTTTCAGTTCCCATCTATAATGAGATACTTGACATTTCATTATGATACTCTTAAATATAGTTAAATGGTTATATATAATTATTTTATGGGTTATATATATTATTTAATGGCAGGTGTGAGTACTAATATGATTATGAGATGTCTTCTAATGGAGATCTCAAATAGTATTCTCCAATAGGGATGATTATGAGAAC
This sequence comes from Viscum album, assembly GCA_963277665.1. Lineage (NCBI taxonomy): Eukaryota > Viridiplantae > Streptophyta > Magnoliopsida > Santalales > Viscaceae > Viscum > Viscum album. The sequence continues at coordinate 984,895,990 of OY728126.1, forward strand.
AGACCCACATATAGAAATTTTGAATGTTTATGTTTCATAAGATATTACTATCAATGGGAATATTTAATGGTCCATATATATTAATATTATCATGGAATCATTTCACTACCCAGGAATTAGATTCATTGACATATACCATGATGATAATTTTTCATGGTGAAGATGGGTATGTTGGGTTCATTGGGAATGAAGTGTTACTAATGAATAATTCATGGAACATTTTTTCCCATAAATATTTCTTGATGATGATATTTCATACCTTTGATTTAAATGGTATTGTCATATTAAATTATATTTCTAATAGGTATTGATGATTATATTACGGATATTCAATGAAATATGTATCTACTGTACATGATGATGATACATGTGTTCAGCATACTTGATGTGATATTGTGGAAATTAGAATAATCTATCTAGTAAATGTTTATGTGTGATTTTCAATTTTGGAATGTTGAATTCTTTATAATGGTTGTATTAAACCCTTTCAAGAGATAAATATTGGACATTAGGCAAGCCAAACTAATTCCAATGAGAAAAAATCCTAGAGGGCCACACACTATGTGTTACAATTGATCACAATTTAATTATATTTCAATTTAGATATTTCAATAAATATTAATCTCAACACCAATTAATAATTTTAATTAGGTTTTAATGATCATAAATATTTAATAAATATTTAGTCCCCAGAATATGAATAGAATATTTTGTAATTTAAAATTTAATAAATATCTATTCTATAGACATTGTGTACAATATTTATTTATAAGTTATTATTTAGTTAAATACTTATTTGATAATTCAATAAATCCCAAGAAGGTTGAGGATACCGAGATTGTGTATGGTGATTTATATTTTTTTACAAGCTTGTAAAATAATGTTTATCTTGATTCCAGATAGTAAAAAATATAAAATAATAATAAAATTTTTATTATATGAAATGGGGTCACAAAATTTTTATAATATTATCTATGGGATGTTTTATAATTAAATTTTTTTCCCCTAATCCCCAACTCTATTTAATTCAATGTCTATTGTGTACAGTTAATTGAGAATCAAGAATTGAGAATATTCACTTGTAATAAGCATCCATCTTAGTCACTTATTATAAAATCTTTTGAATAAGAATAACAATTCCTTCGAACCAAATGGGGCTTATATTCAATCATGAAAACAACACAAGATGATCAATATATCATGCTTGCACCTGATGTTCTATTGGTGTGGTTTGGAAATCAATGAACCACGTGTGAATCAACAGTAGAGGGGTTATACTTTGGATCATACATTTCCAATGACAATAATCCAAAAATTAATTCAAATAGTAAAATTCATTATCAAAGAATAATTTTAAGATAAGGAAATAATTCTCCATAACATTTTTAAATTAATTATAAATTTAACATTAAAAATATCCTCTCCAGTTCTAGTATTTAAATGTCAATACTGAATGAAATAATGTCATTAGGCATGAGGTATAAATTTTTCCAAATATTACAATGATCCATTGACTAGGAAAATACTTTATGGTTATTCCACCAAAATGAACTATGGCTATGCCTAGATCCTATGAGTTGTATGAGGGTGGTCATGTTTGGAATTTAAAATTATTTATTTGGTTGATGGTCGATATTTCACCATAGTGGTTAGATTATTCATTCTAAATTTATTAATTCCTTAAATAATTATTTTAATTGAGATAAATTCAACATTTTAATTTTCAACATTAAAGAATAATTTTTTTTAAGTATAAGAACATATAGATAATGATCATAGATTCCAACGGGAAGTTCCTATAATTCTGGCTAGTATATTATTTTACACGTCGTGTGTCTAGAATACATGTTGGATAGCAACGTTCACTACACCTATAAGTTTCATGGGATATATATAGTGTGAAGAAGTAATAAAACATAGTTTATTTATTATGCGCAACTTATTGAAAGGTTCTGTTTAGAACAAGGCTTGTTGGATTATATGGCATGTATGTAGCATAAGTTTTGTGTAGTTACATGATATAAAAAGGAAATTCCTGATAATTGTGTGGTAAAATGCGCTATTTATATATGTATGAAGCTAAAATCAAATATAATTAATTAGATACATGGTTTTAGATGCTTCACACATCATTTAACACATTATTTCTAGCATTGTTGTACACACTAAGTCATTCGGTAGGTTAAAAAGAAACATGGAATTTGGACCACATGATGTGTAGCTCCTTATTACATGACATGTATTACTACCAAAATAAAAATGAAGGGACCAATCACTTATCCCTTGAACATGTCAAATGGACCACATTGCGTGTTGGTAGTTACAACATGCTACGTATCACACCTGAGTTACACACCAAATCCCCATACATTAATCCTGTATCTGTAGAAATCAAGATATGTGGAAAGTTTCTATTAATTATATTCCTTGTCGTATGCCAAAAAATAAATAATTAAAATGAAATAAAATATTAATTAAATAAATAACAAATAATTTATTTTTTAGCTTCATAGAAATTGGAATATGTAATTATATTTTTAAAATTTTTAAAATTTATTCGTTAATTTATTGAAATCGACTATATTTATTAGTTATGTTGTTTTATTTTCAATGAATGAATTTATAATGGGTCTATCCAAGAGTTTTTTTATTTTCATTAAGATTAATGAGAAATAATTTAAAAATTAATTAATTAATTAATACAAGCACATTTATCTTAATAATAATGAATGAATAGAAATTAATGATAACCACTTTTCTTCTATGTATTGATTTCATGTGTATGACCATTTATAATCCTTGATGATACTTATGTACGTGTTGGTTTAATTTAATATAATATATTACATGATTTTTCAATTATGTAATTTTTTAATTAAATAATATGGCCTATGTAGCATCTCTCTATTCTTTATTATAGAGGACCTTCATGTACAAGGTGATTTATGTAATTCCCCTTAACTAATAAATTAGTTTCCCTCACCTGAATGTGAGTTATAAATACATATATGAAATTGAGAATCCTAATGTTTATTAAGGTGGTTCATGATTGAACAAAAAATATTATAATCTAGGAGATACAGATATTGATTAGTGGAATACCACAACTCATGGTAAGAATAACACAATGATTTTTCCGCTTTAACATAGGTTAATTTATTATCATCTTAATAATTGAAATTTTAGCTAAGATCATGATAAGATCATTTACATAATTATTTATTACATTTTTTAGTATTTACTTTATGGATGCAATTACGTGATCACATAAATTAATGGTCATATATTCGAAGATGGATTTTATGAAAATGGATTGTGCATCAATGTTCTATCAAAACATGGTTAATCCCTTAACTAAAATCCACATAATATTATCATTCCTTGTGATGATAAAACATGAAATACTTATGAATAATAAAATAAAAATCCATCAAGATAATATTATGTCATTAATCCTTATATCATCTAAATTAAGATTATCCTATAGTTAATGCATCATTATGGCCTACATTGTGGGAACTTTAATTTATCATCAAGTATCAACTAATATAGTGTGTTATCTCCTCCAAATATTTATTTCATTTAATGTATATTTTTTTCTAATACAAAATTTGAGGCATGTGTTTGGGAAATTCTATTCAGTATTTTGGATTGGGGAATCCACGAAATAGATTAAGGGGAAACTGGTTTAAATTTGAAAAATCTACCTCTATAAATACAATCAGATAATTTTCATATACTAAATCTAGATTATTATAAATGGCACGAACCAAATCTGGCCGCCACCTAAACAATCACCTAACCCAGCCCATGACAAGTCTTGAAGGGCGTTCCCAATCCCAATGGGCTAGCACAAGTGCCCGGGTATCATTAAATGATAATTGGTAATGATTTAATCGAGTTTATAAACATAAAACAACAAAATACCCCAATAAAATGAAAATGTATTTTTCAACTAAAAACATATTTTACAAAATCCAGAACTAAATTAATTGTTTTAAAACAAATAAAAAAGACTATAAAAAAGGTAAAAAAATCATAATGAAACAGCCCCAGAACCGTCATGGCATGGGGAACCTCCCTCAAGCCATATCCACAAGACTTAACCAGCTCGGAACTGCTAGTAACCCGAACCACTGGAACTAAAAACTGTAACCAACATGCGACAAAAAAATAACAAAGTATACTTACACACAAGGGTGTATGTTGGGTGTGAGACAATCTTAGTAGGATACCACCACTATGAGAGTTCAAGGGATAAACATTCAAAGATGAAAAGCATGCAAGTTTTCAAAAACATGTAATTTCTAGTTACAATTTCTAAATGATGAAACTTAAAAAAATCAACTTTTAAGTGGGATAATTTAAAGAATAAACACAATTAAAATAAATGATAAAGATTCTGAATTTTACATCCAAATATACCATATGTCGATGGTAAGTATAAAGGATCTAATGATCATAAAAAATAAGAAATAACCCCTAGGCACTATTTTGTTGTGGGTCCCAGGTCCCTCGTATCTCGGTGAGAGTAACCATCACAAATATCTATTCTCATGCATGATCCACAAGTAGGGAACATACCCACAACCTAGTGGTCCCAAATCATCATCATAGTTTAGTTAGAGTTGTAAGTGTCAATCTTGCTAAGTGTAACTGAGACCAAACCCCACAGATTCACTAGAATACTAGTACACGTCCACCCACATTTATATCCGGGGTTTCCCTTTCTGCTCAAACAAGTTCAACATGTCAATAAATATAACTTTCACATGAATATATCATTTCAGCTTCAAAAATTACCCAAAAATCCACAATGTATACCACACAAGTAAAAAAAGTCCACATTTCATTCAAATTGATTTCAAAATCCAACTCACCCCAAAATAGCCCACAACACTTTTCAAATTTATTTTATACTTCCACAGATCCATTAAACAATTTTATAAAACATTTAAAAGGTGATAATAATCACAAAATATCCCACGCACACATTCCACATAATACCCATTGTACCTTCAAAATCATTTTACCATCAAACGTACACAAAACAGCCCACAAACATCTTTTTCTCCAACATCACATTTTATTAAAACATTTCACAAATTTAAAAACATTATAAAAATGTTTTAAATATTAAAACATCAATTCACCTTTCAAAAACCCATATTAGGTGAACAGAAACACCAAAAAGTACATATTTTCTCTTTTACCACTTTGTTTAACAAACTAAAACATTTATAATTTTCATAAAAATAACCCAAGTGGTGTAACTATGTCTTACACACAAAACCCATTTCAAAACCACCATTTAAGACCAAAAAAATACCAATTACAATCCAAAACAGAATTGGCAGCCCTAGAGTCATTTATATAACCACTTTAAAGTGTTATAAAATCACCTTGAATAATACCACAAAACATACAAATGAAAACACACATTTTCATAAAATGATTTCGTGAAGTATAACAATGTTTTACACATTAAAACTATTAAAAAACACCCTTTCTAGGCCAACATGAAACAAATTAATTACCAAACCCTAATTGGTAGTCCAAACAAGATTTAGTAAAACAATTCCATAAGTTATGAAATACAACCAAATAATACCCTATGAGTTACACATGAAAACACCCAACTTCAAGTTAAAAAGAAACTATAAAATTAAATACTTAACCAAATTAATCATAAAGAGTTTATCCACCACACCCAACATATGAGGAATATAAAAAATGAGTAAATAAATCAATATAACTCATCAATAATTGTTTACACAAGGAACCACCTATCTTTCATGTCGAAACACTCAAAACATGGTGCGAATCATTAACCAAACCACCACCGCACCTCAAGGAAGTGAAATCCAACTTAAAACCAGAATATTTCACCCAAAAGACAAGAAATAAAACCCTAGGTTCGAACCCTAAATTCTAGACATTAGGAAACTTCATGATAAGGTAAGAAACCCTAATCACATTGAATGTAACCCTAAGAGAATTTAAAGAAGAATGAAAAAGACCAACATACTTGAAGGGTCTTGTAGAAATCACCCCAAATACCCCAGTTTCAGATTTTGAAAACAACCAAAACATTAAGTGAGGTTTGAAAAAGGATACATAGACCATGTAGGATTTTGAATGGGAAAAAATAGTGAGAATTTAAGGAGTTATGAGGGAAACAAATTACCTTTGTACATCTGGTTGAATTGAGAATGGTTAAGAAGATTCAACTTTTTCTGAGAGGAAAACGAGATCTAAAGAGGGGGAGAAGAGATGGGGGGAGAGACTAGGTTAAATGTTCTTTGTTTAGAAGTGGAATAATAGAAAAATAGTTAAAATTGTATATGTTATTAAATAAACCAAATGTTTTTTAAAACTAGAAATGGGCTTCTTGGGTGGCCCAACTCCTTAAATAAAAATCCAAATCCACCATGATTATGTATTTATAATGGCTCCAAATTTAAATGGTGTTGTTAATAGGTCATGGGAGGCCAAGTAGGAATTTTAATGGATAAAAAATATTGATAAATTAATGAGTTATAAAAGACACAAAATTTATTTTTAAATCTAGAATTGGGCTCACGGTTTGGCCCAATTCATAAAAACTCACCCATTCATCCATAAAAGCTTGGGAATCCCACAAAACAAAGTATGAATGGAAAATAAATTAAAAATAAGTTTTAAATAAGTTTTTTATTTGACAATTCTCCCCACCATGAAAACTATCCACCCTGGAAAGTCACAAAAAGGTCAAAGCATTAACCAAACCCAATTGAGAAACCAAGAGGTACTCTCTTTCCAGCTTTCTCCCCCAAAGGTCAAAACACATCCAGTGATCAATTAAGGAATGATTACTCTAACAACCAAAACATACAAATCATTCATAAGATGATCAATCACATTCATACTTTATCCTAAAATAAAAACTTCATACACTATCTGAACAAGACTCAAGCAATTCACCCAAACGAACAACAACTTCGAACAAGGTTACACTTACCTTACGTTAACTAACCCATTGGGAACTCTCCAATCCCAATGTTTACTCAAGGAAGATTTTGGTAGCTATATAGTTCCGAACAAGACTACCTACCTCCATTCCTAGACCAAGGAAAAAACTGAGTTAATGGTATGGGGAGATACAAATGGGCTCCCCACCATTAGATACAACATAAATTTTTTCCGAGATAGAATCAGGATACTAACTGGTGGGGCCTGAACGGACTCCCTAGTACAAAGGGTTCACTTCCATTTAAATTTACTAATGAACATACATGATAATCATAGTGGGTCTCTCCACCATAAGAACCAACCATTTTCACCGACCAACATGGGTCGATAGAGAAAGACCCAAAAAATTTAATGATTTGGGAAGGGTGTACGGTTTGTCCGCACGGTTTGGGAAACCATGTACTAACTATGCATATCATTATTTATGCATGGATTCTTGGTACATGATCACTACTAATCTTGCACAAACTGTGTTCTCATCATGTCTACCCAAATTTCAAACCATTCTCTAATGACTCAATGGAAGACAATGGGGGAGGGAATGAAATTAGGCGATGACATGGGTACAAGGCCCTCCACCAATTTCCACCGAATGGGAACATCAGGAGAAAGATGATGAAACTAGAGTTTTAAACACTTTCTATCTTTCATACTGAGGATAGGAAATTTTATAAGGGTTTATACACCCTATTATTTCCCTTGACTATGAGCCAGCTTCACTTTGTGACCTGTGGCTGGAGCTCAAATGATTGAAGCATATTCAGCCTCACAGTTAGGATTTGGAAACCACATAAATGAGAATTGTTCTTTAGGTACCACCAAATACTACAATGCAATCCCCAATAAGAATTCCAAGATATAACACATTCCAAAATCACTTTACCCTAACCCAATATTTCACTGAAACAAGAGCTTAGAAGATGCACACACATCACACCTTGTTTCTTCGGGTGAGAAACAATAGAATTAAAGAACACTTATACTCACCATCCTCTAAATTGGATGATTTTCATTTTTTTCCAAGGGAGAAATTCTCCCAACATAACAAAGACCCTCAAAAGATTTCATGACTTTCACTATTATGGTCAATCGAACACATGACATCACAAGGCACCATCGAACATGACCATTATGTCTGATATAAACAATGCATGGAGAGGGATCTTATACAACATCCCAAAAACAAAACACAATTCTAGAAAGGGGACACAATATCCACTCATGACTATATTTCCCACACTGGTTTTTTTAATGTGAACTCCTTCTTCTAAATAACTACGAAGGACTGAGATGACCTCTTAGACAACATCCAGATACTCATCCTTCCTAAAAACCCCATACCACTAGCACCTTTGTCAAATCATGAAACTTAAGAAGATAAGCTCTCTTTCAAAATTCAATGATAACTCTCCCGCTACAAGAGGATACACCAAACCAATAAATGAAAGGGTGTATACTAAATATAAAATTCTCAATAAAAATATTCCTTATATTAATCAAATGGAGGGTCTTCAAATGGAAAAACAATCTGGGTTGCACTTCAGTTGTGTGTTAACCCTTAACGGGGAGTAACTTATCCAACGATGGAACCCAAGGACCCAACCAAGTTGGTCCATTGGTAAAGATATACCACAAAATAGATCTAAACACATGAAGGGAACCACCATAAAGTTATCCCAAAACATTTCTTAGAAGAGACCACTAATCAGCCCTTCAACACAGCATACCGACCATACACAAACCCAAACACAGTTCAAACAGGAGTGGTTCTTGGACTCAAAACATCCGACAACATCAACATTTTCAAAAACACATAACACACACCATCCCAAACTAGTCATCGAGACATCATATTTTTGTTCCTTTCAAATCATATTTTTGAAAATAACTTGTTCAACAGTTAGCGTATCCACCAATGGTACCCCATGGGCCTCACACATGCTTCTTTCTGTGCCACACCAGGCATCCTCCCCATATCCATCCTGAAACTCATCCATTAATTCCATTAACCATCCATCATACCATATAACCCCATTCATGTGGTCACTAATGAATATACCAAAGGTTAGTATAAAAACTCATTCCGCTTTTCAAAACAAAAACAATCAACCAATACTTCGTTTTTCTCAAGACCGCTAACCAAGAAATCGAACTGAAATTGCCGCATTAAAAAAAATTTCAGAAAGGAACAATCATTACAATGAAAACCTACAGTCATGTTATTTAAATCAATTTCAAAACGTCCCATCCTATTGAAACACCTTTCAATTGTTTAGAAAACACTATTAGGGATTATTTTTCAAAACCAACCTTGACATAGTTCATGATTTCAAAAGAGCTACAAACAAACCATTTTCCATCCCAGTATAATTATAAAATTTCATTACTCCATTTTTAAAAATCTAACAATTCCCTCTTTATTAGATAATCATTTCACAAAAACATTACACTTCTTAAAACAAAGTCACTTTAAAACAAATGTTCCAAGATTCCAAAACTAAAGAACACACGACAATGTGAGAGGACACTAGTTTAGGTGGGTGACTTGGACATATAGTTGACGGCCATATTCCAATCACTTCACCATCAAAGAGAGTGGTAAAGAGAATATCTGTAGTTCCACATGGCTTTCTAGTCCCAACGAGATCACTAAGACCATTAACCCAACTCTATTTTCATTTCCCCTAATCATCATCAAACCAAGAAAACCAAAGGACTTAGATAAATTCTGACATCCCATAGAAACATGTATCCTGTCATGAGGTGTGGTGATCAGCCACACTATTACTAACTAGAATTCCATGTCCCAACAATCCTAAATCCAGACAATCTTGACTATTCACCAAATAATATGACCCAAGGAGAGAGAACCTCCTTTTATACCATAATGTCAAGAACCAAATCTGATCGCCATCGAAACCAGCACCAAACTCGGCCCGTGACAAGTCCTGAAGGGTGTTCCGGATCCTCACGGGTTGAAACATGTGCCCAGGTATCATAAAATGTGAATTGGGAACTATTTACCCGAGTTTATAAACATAAATCAACAAAATAACACAATAAAATGAATCTAGATTTTTCAACTAAAACCATCTTTTACAAAATTATGAACTGAATTAAATGTTTTAAAACAACTCAAAAAGACTATAAAAATGGTAGAAAATCAAAATGAAATAGTCCAAGAACCCTCATGGAAAGGGGAACCGCCCTCAAGCCATCTCCACAAGACTTCACCACCAAGGACCTGCTAGAAACCGGAACCACTGGAACTAAAAACAGTAACCAACCTACGACAAAAAAAATAACCAAGTCTACTTACACCAAAGGGTGTATGTAGGGTGTGATAAAATTCCCAGTAATATACCACTGCTAAGTAATTAGAATGGCTAAAAATTCAAAGATTAAAATAATGCATATTTTCCAAAACATGTAATTTCGTGTTACAATTTCTAAATGATGCAACTTAAAAAATCAGTTTTCAAGTGGGATAATTTAAAGAATCAATAGTTTTAAAATAAATGAACAAGTTACTGAATTTTCCATACAAATATACCGTATGAATATGGTAGGTATAAACGATCTAATGAGCACAAAAAATAGGAAATATCCCATATGCACTAGTTTGTTGTGGGTCCTAGGTACCTTGTATCTCGTTGAGAGTAACCATCAAAAAATATTTGTTCTTATGTATGAGCCACTAGTTGGGAACATACAAATATCCTAGTTGTCCGCAATCATCGTCATCATAGTTTATTTATATTTTTAATTGTTCATCCTGCTAAGTGAAACTGAGGCTGAACCCCACAGATTCAGTAGCATACTAGTACACGTCCACCCAACTAGATACCTGGGTTTTCTATTTGTGCTCAAACAAGTTAAAAATGTCAATAAATATAATTTTCACATGAATATATCATTTCAACTTCACAAATTCACCAAAAATCCCCCATTTATACCACACATGTCACAAAAGTCCACATTTCATTCAAATTGATTTCGAAATCCAACTCACCCCAATGTAGCCCACAATACTTTTAAAATTTATTTAACACTTCTACAAATCCATTAAACAATTTTATAAAAAAATTACAAGGTGATAAACATCACAAACCATCACACACACACATTCCACATAATACCCTTTTTACTTCAAAATCATTTTACCATCAAACTTACATGAAACAGCCCACAAACCTGTTTTTCTCCTACATCACAATTTAATAAAACATTTCATAAATTTAAAAAACATCGTAAAAATGTTTTACATAATAAAACATCACTTCACCTTTCAAAAACCATTATTAGGTGAATAGGAAAACCAAGAAGTACAAATGTTCTCTTTTCCCACTTTTTTTAACAAACTGAAACATTATCAATTTTCATAAAAAAATCCAAGTTGTGTAACTATGTCTTGCACACAAAACCGATTTCAAAACCCCCATTTAAGACCAAAACCATACCAATTCCTATCCGAAACAGAATTTTCATTCCTAGAAACATTTATAAAACCACTTAGTGTCATAAAATAACCTTGAATAACAGCATAAACGATACAAAAGAAAACACAAATTTTCATAATTTTTTTTCAAGAAGTATAATAATGTTTCACACATCAAACCTATTCAAAACACTATTTTTAGGCCTACATGACAATAATGCGTTAAAAAACCAGAATTGGTAGGCCAACCAAGATTTAGTAAACCAATTCCATATGTTATTAAATAAAACCAAATATTACCCCATGAGTTACACATGAAAACACCCAATTTCAGGCTAAAAGGAAACTATAAATTTAAATACATAATAAAATCAATCATAAATAGTTTTCTCACCGTACACAACATATGATAAATATAAAAAATGAGTTAATAGAGCAATATTACTCATAAATAATTGTTTACACATGGAACCACCTGCCTTTTTTGTTGAAACACTCAAAACATGGTGCGAAACAAAAACCACACCACCGATGCACCACAAGGAAGTGAAATCCTACATAAAACCGGAATATTTCACCCAAAAACACAATAAATAAAACCCTATATTCTAACCCTAACTTCTAGACATTATCATCCTTATGGATAAGGTAATAAACCCTAATCACATTGAATGAAACCCTAAGCAATTTGAAAGAAGAATAAAAAGACAAATTTCTTGAGGTATCTTGTCAAAATATCCCCAAATACACCAGTATCTGAATTAGAAAATTTCCAAACATTTAATGGAGGTTTGAAAAAGGATAAGGAGACCATATAGGAATTTTAATGGGTAAAAAGGAGTGAGAATTGAAGGATTTATGAAGGAAACAAATTACCTTTATAAATATGCTCGAATTGAGAAAGGTTAATACTTTTTGACTTGTTATGTGAAGACAATGAGCTCCAAAGAGGGGAAGAAGAGATTGGGGGAGCGCCTAGTTTTAGTGGTCTCGGTTTAGAGGTGGAATCACCGAAAAATATTTTAAATTAAATATGTTATTAAATAAAAGAAATTTATTTTTTAAAACTGGAAATGGGCTACCGGGGTTGCCCATCTCCTTAAATAAAAATCCAAATCCACCATGATTATGGATTTATAAAGGCTCCAAAATTTAAATGGTGGTGTTAATAAGTCATTGGAGGCCAATTAGGAATTGTAATGGATGAAAAATTTTGAAAAATGAATGAGTTGTAGAATAAACTAAATTTATTTTTAAATTTGGAATTGGGCTCACGGTTTGGCCCAATTCATAAAAACCCACCAATTCATCCATAAAAGCTTGGGAAACCCCCAAAACAAAGCATGAATGGAAAATAAATTAAAAATACCTTTAAAATAAGTTATATATGTGACAATAAACTTTATATAGATCTTTCCCATTAATTTTTGTAAGTGATGGGACATTTAAAGTTCAGTGGTGAGGGCCTTTGAGATTTCATTAAATAACAAGAGTCATAACAAAATTGAATTCACTATATCTTAAATAGATTTTAGTCATGTAACATACTAATAATATACAATTTTATAATTGTATTATATTGAAAATTTATTCTTGAACATTATCCCATTGATCAATATTGTAGAAAGACCATAACCTTACTAAATTTAACTTCTAAGAATAGTTTAGATTCCATTGAGTTATGTTAGTCCATGAACAGAAATCTTATGAGCAAGAATCATCCCAACCTGATCAAACTATAAAATAGGTGAGTGATTAATAGGTTTATTTAAATGATAAAATCATGATAAAAATGTTTTTAATTTAGTGTTTAATTATTTTATCCATTTCTAGTGATCTCATCAAATCTCACGATGTTATGGATGCATATAGCAAGATCTAGCGTCTCTGTGGTCTATAATGGGATATATTAAGACAATAAATATTTGTGATTTCCATGGTAACAATTTTTATTAATGTTGGAGACGTTTTACTAGTTTTTAATCCTATTCTCTAAATTATTGGACACATTGTTTGCCTCATTGTTTTAGGGGTTAAATTTCATCAAGAACTATAGAATAATATCATTTTTATATAACTACATATGAGCTTCTCTAGCCTAGTTGTTAAATTTTATATGATAAACATCGATAAGCCTCCTCCGGATATTCTCACATTAAATTATAATGTTAATGATGATATGAACTATGAAAATAATTCTATCCTTATGGTGAAAAAAAGAAATATCAAGGGGAAGATCTCATAGATCAAATCTTATTAATAAAACCCATCCACAAAGAGGATCAATGGAAAATTAGAGGAATATATGATTTCTATTTTACAGATTTAATGAAGGGAAGAAATAATAAAAAATTATCCTAGGAAAAAAAGTTATGGAAAGCTTTAGGTGAGTTTTTTTTAGTTCAATTTGTCTCTTTCTACAAATTTGGTAATAGATAAATAAAATTCTATTAAATTCATTCAAATATAGTAACAATGTAGATTATAGAAGATTATACAAGCTGAGTTAGAGCTAAGAGAATGCAATTGATCCAAATATACTATTGTTTCCCTTAGAGACTACCACATTTCATTTCTAGTGAGAATGATCTTGGTTTTGAAAGATTATTTTTACGTCCCTTCTATAACCAAAAAAATTATTTCTATATATTTAATTGATACATATGGATATATCTTCATGTTTGGGAATAAATGTTTTTTATTTTATAAAGAAATAATTTATTTTGGTAAAGAATATTTAAGTAATTGTCATTATTTGTTGTATTAGACAATCTAAGTAATGGAAATCTTTAATGAAACTACATCAGATGAATCATACAACACCAATCAATGGGATCATTAGCTAAGATTTTTAAATGATATTTTATTGAATAAATTATACCAATATATATATCTATATTATTTTTATCTCAAACCAATTTTTTATTTCACAGATCTTTTGAAGAAAAAATGACCAATGAAATATTTAGTAGAAATTGTGAAAGGGCCAATGATATTGTTTAGTTAGTTCTTATAAATGTTATTTGAATGTTTCTTGATGGATCAAGGGGTCGTCATTCATAATTTATAACTTTTATTGATGTTTTATGTAAACACAGATACCTTTACTTAATGTGGTATATATCATATTCCTTTTATATATTTAAGGAATACAAAAATAATGTTGGGAACCAATTTGGTAAGAAGGCTATGAAACTCCAATTAGACCTTAGGGGATAGTATCTAAATCAAAAATTAATATATTATTTTTTGGAATTTATAATTATATTTAAACTCATGAGTCCTTATAAACTATTATGGAATTGTGTGATTGAAAGAAGCAATATAACCCTATTGGAAATAATGAGGTCAATGATGAGACATTTTTGTCTTCCATTACCATTTTAGGGATATATGTTACAAACACCATCTTATATCCTACACTATGGGATAACTAAAGTATAATATGGTATAGAAAAACAATTTTTGAGTTTAAAGAGACTTTTGTTTTATTATAAATATGTCTATGGGTGTGAATTATTTGTTAAGGCCTCTTCATGTAATAAAATTTCACCTTCAAGAAATAGGAGTATATTTTTAGGCTATCCCAAGGAAATATAGGGATGAAACCTATAAAACCATTTATATTAAATGGTTTTGGATAAACTACCTCCCGAATTCAATGATTATAATCACATATTTAAAAGTGACAGTGGAATCTTTATAGACATTGATGAAGACTTGAATCATGATACACATTATTTGACACCAGAACATATTCTAAAAAGATCCATATAATAAGTTATTTTGGAGACAAAAGTGTATGTGAGAATACAAGAGAGGATATGAACCTAAAATATATGGTTTTATAGTCATTGAGGATGGTGAATAATTTTTATATGATAATAATGATCATATACCATACAATGATATAGTAAGTGGAATAGATGTTTCGAAGTGTCATGAATGCATGAATATTGAAATGGGTTCCACATACCAAAAATATATGTGGATTTTGGTAGATCTTCATGTGGATTTAAATAAAATTGGTTATAAATGAGTATTCAAGGTGAAAACAGACATGAATGGACATGTTTATACTTTTAATACATGACATGTTTTAAAATGGTTCAATTAGTGTTGAGGCATAGATAATGACAAAACCAATTCACTTATTTAAATGTTGGATCCATCATAATTAAAACCCTTTATGGATTAAAATTAATATGACATTTTGAAAAGATATTTCAAAATATCCAACCTTAACTGGAACCATTAATAATATGTCTATATGACATGAACAGAAGGGGTTTTTCTCCAAAGGTGCAAATAATGTATGGAAATTGTAAATATCTCTCTATGGATTAAAGAAAGCTTCTAGGTCATGGAACGTTTGATTTGATGAATCTATATAAACCAATGTAATAATAAAGGAATAAATGTGTTACATGTTTATTGGGAGGGTGGTAGTTCTCAAAATAGTTTAGGTAGATGAAAAAATACTTATTTGAAATGAAATACCAGTCTCACAGTGTGCCAATAAACAGTTAAACATATTCTTCTCTATAATATACATGGGTGAAGTAGTGTATATCTTTTGGATCATGATCCATCTAGATTAACCTATGTGGATTATCATTTAAAATCAAGGTATATATAATGAAAAGATACTAAATAGATTTATTATAAAAAAGTTAAAACGAATATTTTTTATAATGTCACATGGAATTCATATGTCCAATAAAATGAGTGCATAAACACATGAGAAAAGGAAATTAATGATAAGGGTTAAATATACCAGAAGGATTGGGTCCATAATCTTTCCTATGATATGTATTGGGCTTGATGTTTCATATTTCCTATGTGTAATATGAAGATATCAAGTTGACCTAGGTGGATTCCATTGAATGGAATTCAAGTGAATCCTTATGTATTGGTAGTGATATAAGGATATATACCTAGTATATAGAGTAGATGAATAAATTTTCATAAAATGATATGTAAAATCTAGTTTCCAAAGAGATCAAGATGATCAAAAATCATAGATGGGATATATATTCACACTTATTAGAGGTTTTTTGATCTATAATAACTCATTTAATGATGTTGTTGCATATTATATAAGATAATACGAGTATATTTTTCCATATTGGGTAGCTAAATAAGTAGTTTCCATATGAAAATCATCCAAGATATTGTTTTGGTACCTAGAAGTAGTGATTATATCAAACTCTATTATGATAATACTATAGCAGTGGCTCCTATAAAGGAGGTAAGTTATCATAAGAGGATGAATATCATTCATTGGATGTATCATCAATTGAGAAATTGTTCTCAAAGTGGTGATTTGAGAGTGGTCATAACACCCTTGGAATTAAACATGGAAGACCCCCTAGGTTGAAGCCTTAACTAAGAAGAAACATGATCATCATGTGAGTTCTAGGAGACTAAAAGTCATATTTAGTTGGATCTAGTCCAATTGTGTGTTATTTGGAGTTGGTGTTTTGGAACCAGTTGCTTCAACATTGTATTAAATTTTTATTATAATATTTTAATATTAATAAAATATCATATCACTATTTTTCATTATTCTCTATGACTATAATGTAACAATCTCATATGGTATCTGTCGTATTAATAAGATCATAATAATTCGCTTCTATGATGAAAACATTGAATTTCAAAGTTGATATTCTTAAATATAGTTATATGGTATGGTAAAAAACTATAGTGGGACAAAATGAATGTTTATTTTATGGTGTGAGTACTTGTAACCATATAGGACCTCATATAATTAATTTCTCACCTAGACATCTTTAAGATGAGAGATGACGACAATGGACCCACCTTTTGGAATTCTTCATGTTTATGTGATATTTGATATTCCTAGATTTGAGGATGTGTAATGGTCCCTATACATTAATATTATCATTGATTCATGTCATGACTTACACACTTTGATTTATTTCCATTAACAATGATAATAATAGTTCATGGTGAAGTTGGCTATGTCTGGTACATCACAAGATATGTTTTATTAATTAATAATCTATGGAAGGAATATTACCTTCCATTTAATTGTAAAATTATATTTTTGGCCACTTTATCTAATTGTATCTATCACATTAAATTCACTATCCATGGTGTAATGAAAATTTTAATTCTGATAGTCAATGAAATATGTATCACATTGGTTGATGAGAGATGTTTGATTTTTTTTGATGAGATATTATGAAAATATTATTATATTAAATTGTATGTTTTCATGTTTTTTTTGACATTTCGATATTATAATATTTTTATTTGGCAGCATCACCCATTTCTTGAAATTAAATATGCACAATAGCCTGATCCACCTAATGCCAATGAGATAGAATCCTATATGGTTAAAAACATAGTGTTTCTGTTGATATCAATTAATTATAAATAAATTCAATTATTGAATGAAATATAATTCTAAATACTGATAAATAATTGTATTCATGTTTTATTAAACAAATATATTTAATAAATAGTGATCTTTTTAGGTCTTTTAATGGAATATTAATTTTATTTATTAAATATTGAATAAATATTTAATCATGGGACTACGAATAAAATATTTATTAATGAATAGATAATTAATTAAATATTTATTTTTGAATTCAATAAATCCTAATGATGATGAGAAGTCCATGATCATGCCTTGTGATATATACTAAATAGTTAGTTTATAAAATAATATTTATCATTGTACTTGATATAACAAGCATAAAAATTATAAATAATATATTATTATTATTATGTGTAATTGGTATAGATAAGGTATATTATATTATTTAAGAACCATTGTGAATATAAATAATATTATAACCTAAACCTTATCTCTATAAATAGAATATTATATCTATTTTTTCAGGTTAACCATGAATCAAGAATTGAGAATCATTGTGCATGATGAAATTGTCTCTATATTACCCATTATCTCATTTTATAAAGAATGATAAGAATATATTCCAGTCGAAAGGGTTAAAAAGGTGATCAAGATGAACAAAACAATATGTTAAATCCACCATGATAAAACATAATATTCAGTTAGTTTTTTTAAGATTAAAGGACCATGTCTGTATCACCACTATATAGGAACTTTTTTGGTTCCTCCCTACTAAACAATGGTAATATAAAACATGTTTTATATGATCAACATATTCAAAAATGAATTATCCAATGATAGGATAACATTTCTTCAAATATAATTTATATTTATTATAAATTTAATGTGAAAAATACTCTCTTGGGGTGTTTGGATTTCTATATAAAATGTAAATGGAAAAGTTTCAAAGGTATTTACATTTACATCATAAAAAATATTTGAATAATAAATTGAATTTAACAAAAATAATTTCAATGTTTCGTCCATAAGGTGGTTTGGCTGCACCGGGAATATATATTTAATATTTCACTCTATTCTCCAACATACACTAATATACCAGTTCATCAAAGATCACAAGTCATAGGATGTCATCCAAGCCCCCAACTCAACAAACCAAAATATCGAACATTCCAAATGTTCTCTTGAGGGTCCCATGTCTATTAAAATTCTCATTACAACACACCAACCTATAGAGGCACAAATCCTATACAGGAATCCACCCACAGAATTTTCCCTTGAGAATCCTAACTCATGAAGGGTAATAAATACATAAAATCATAATACTCAATCTTTGATACCAAATAAAACCAAATAAATTGTTTCAGTGAATTATAAATCCATACCAAACTATACATGGAAAAAAAATATTTTTTTTCGAGTACATTACATCACCAAGAATCTAGTCACATAATAAAGGAATACTCAATCATCAATAATCTCACTCTGAATGTTTTTACAGACAACCATGACCATAATATTTGTGGATAATGAATTAAATTCCATTCAATATAGGAAAAAAAAATATTTTTTATTACTAGAAGTTTAAATAATAAATCCTACATGATAAATTCAACTTTAATCACCCATTTTACATTCATAGTAAGGGAATCAATATCACATGTATCAGTTAAGTATATTTCAATTCTAGGCTATACCAAATAACTATAAATAGGTTGTTTTTGGAACATTAGTTAACTAAATCAGAGAAATAAAAAACCACTATTTGATTAACATTGTGGAACCATGCGCCTCACTAACCTAATAGGGCCAACTCATGTCCCATATATCAAGGGACTATATTCTCATCACCAACAAAAAATCTATTTGTAGACCGACGTGACCTTCCATTAAAAGGAAACACATATTTTGGTCTCTCCAGCAATGTAAAATTCCACCATGTATTTATAATAATAGACATCGAATGTGTATTTTATTTGAAATTAAATTTTTGAAGATATTATAAAAAATAAAATAATCAGCCCCTATATGCCATGTTAATCCTAGGTTCCAACTGAATACATTTGATATTCTTTATTTCTGTACGATCTAAGAGTGAAATACTTAATGGGTCTCTTTATAATAGGCTAATAATATCCCTAAAACCACACTCTAAAATCTGGTGAAAAAAATAAATATTTACATTCATATCATTGATACTGAAAAATTTGAAACAGTTGTTTCCATCTAAACTACCCAACATAAAAATAAAATATCAAATCGCATACATACCCATGGTCCTTTTTGGTTTAGAGTTTTATGGATTTATTAAAAACACTAAACAACTTGGATTTATAGACAAATTCTATATAATAATAATTATAATCTTCCACTATATTATTCAAATTTAGAAAAATAATTTTCCACAACATACTTAGTACAATTATTCGCAACTTGGGGACATAAAAACCTTAATTGGGTTAGCAAAAATTATCAATAATGGTAGCATTAGGAATTAAATTTCCTCAATGTGAATAACATGATCCTAAGAGAAATGATATCATAATTTAAGTGAATGATTATAATCATAAGATAACACATAACCATCAATACATGGATCATCAATCATGAAATACTTCTTAAAGATTTTCCATATGACATGAGTTATAAAAATCAAAAGTCATGTGCAATTTGATGCAAAACATGGTCAAAGGAAACATTTATAACCCATATAAATCATAAAGAAATGATGTTGGTATCTTGGGACATCACCAACATAGAACATATAAAGAACCATTATAATTGGAATAACTATATTCCAGACATTCAATATAATTTTCCAAAAAACAAAATCATTACCCATGAAATAGTGAACTATATTGGTACGCCCATTATATAAGCTATATAATGCTAACTTGTGATCTATAATAGGGATCAAACCATCATATATATTTTAAAAATTAGTTAATCTTATTCATACCGAATACTTTAATAGCTAGGTTGTAATAACCATATTTAGATAATAATATTGCATTGTTTTTTAAAGATTGATGTTGAAAATTTTGTATGCTCTCAAACATAGTCATTCTTTTTAAAAACAAGAGATATTTTAATCTCCTACTCCCTTTAATAAATGTATTCATTTCAATTTTAAACTCAATACATATAATCAAAGTATGGAATTTTAAAATACATATGTGAAATATCACATTATAAAAATGGATAATATAACTTCCTCCTGAAAAGAGAGAATGAGAAGTATGAAGGTTATCTATGATAACACATACTAAGTTTCGAACTAGGAAAACTTTAGTGGGAAGTGAAAATATGGACATGGTTGAAAATAGTAATGACCAAATAATTATGGAGAGTGATATAGATCATTGATTACACGAAATTTAATGATCATGAGAAATTTGATGACCAAAATACCATAAACCAAAGAGGTGATTAAAAGACCACTGATCCTTTAGAGGAGAATGTAATAAGACAAATTTTTTTGATATACTTATTCGAGAGTTAAGGAATTAAATACCATATAGTCTAATAAAATTATGAAATATACTTACATGAAAAGTATAATTTAATCATTTAATAAATTTCTACTAAAATCACATGTCTTTATCTAAATTATTAGTATTCTAGTTTAATTTTTTCATTCATGAAGCGTTATAATCAAATTCTAATGGATCACATAATAACTAAAATGATTACAAGATAATTATCCAGTCATTTTACATTAACCAAAAATAAATTGGTTAACAAAAGTTAAGAATATTTCAAAAAAATTAATTCTTCATACGATGAAATAATACCTTAGTCTCCCAAATTCAACAGTAATATCCAATATCCAAAGATAAATCCTTCCATAAATAACTATCCTTATAATACATCAATGTATTACTAAATAATAATAAAACAGAAATATCAAAAGTAATCTATCACATATTATTCTAATATAAATTTAACATTTTTAAAAAAATAACAATAGTCACTCATAAAGGCATATACCCAAAAAAGTATTTTACCTAATCATATAATCTCTAAAACATGATATTAATTTCCATAAATAACCCAAATCATCCATAAACCCAATTAAGACTATATATTCTTCAAAAATATTATTCAACCTTGACTCATCATACAATATTTCATGTTATACCTAAGTGTTACATATACCACAACCCATTAAAACAACTTCAAAAATATCATTTATCACTAAAAAAATCCAACATTTAAAACAAAAAATGGGGTTTTAAGATGTATATCTTATGAATAACCTTAAACATATAAACCCATGATTGAATCCATAATGTTTATGATGACCATAGATAAAAAAAATAAAAATCTCAAATGTTATCTAAACCATGCCGTGATAATGACTTTAACAACCTTGATATCTGGTGATAAAAACATACAATTTATATTTCTATCATTGATATAAAAAAATGTTAGCCAATTTTTTTCATCAAAACCATGAGAAATAAAAAGGATATAATGGATCACTAACAAACCCATACACCTTATATGTATATTGTTTTTGAGAATTTGGAAAAATTCATAAGTACATAGATTAAGAAAATAGTTCATATTTATTGAAATCATGTCCCACTATGATAGTCACATTAAGGAAAATTATTTCAAACAACACATATAAAACCTTTATTCACCACCCATGGAAAAGCAAACATAAGAAGAGGGATCTCAAACTCTAATTTAGGGTGAAAATAATCAATAACAACTAAATTTAATTAGTGAGAATAATATAAGAATAAGAAAAATGATAACATAATTGATGTGTATGAGAATTATCATAAGAGTACCCATACCCATAAATACTTGGATCAATAATCATGAAACATGTAATAAAGATTTATCATAGGACACGAGTCATACAAATCAATAATCATGAGAAATTTATGAAAACCCTGGTCAATGTATACAATATAACCCATATGAATAATAAATAAAACATGTTGGTACATTGGAAAATAATCATCATATAACCCATATAGAATATTTAAAATTGGACTAACATTGTGAAAAAATTACAATATAATTATTCTCAGAACATAATCATTACCATATGCATTGGAGAATAATCTGGGAGATCCTATCATATAATCTATACCTGGATCAAGAATGAGCTATAATGGGGCGCAATAATTTGTATTTATTTTAAAAAATATTTAATCCTATTCATAACCAATTATTTAATGACTATGTTATAATGCGAAAATTTAAATAATAATATTTTTGGGTACTTTTATGCTCAGTTTTTTGTATTTTATATGATATAAAAACATCATTGTTTTTAAAATCAAGGGATATTATAGGGAGAAGATAATTAAATCCATAAAAAATCATAAACCATATATTCAAACACCATGTTAGTACCTCAAATGTAAAATAGAATATAAAATCACAACCTCACATACCAAGAACACCAATCCAATCCTAGAAAACATTGACTTCTTATTAGAGTAGGAGTTAAAGATAAGCTACATTGGAACCCATAATAGGATCAAACACATTATTAAATCTCATGAATATATTACAATAAATAGTAATAAAGAAAAAAAGGATGATTTGATACAAATTTATATTTACTTGACCCAACTCAATATGAATAGTAACTAGATTGGACTTTTGGGTGACATCATGTGTTCCTCCTTATACTATAAAGGATACATACAAGTAGTGTGGGTCTAATATGGTATTCAATGGAGAATATACACCACATAAGTGTCCACAATCACAAATAAATAAACCAAACATCATATAAATCTATATGAATCATGATATATGTAATTCTATAACTAAAAATTTCTATTATTATTTGTGTGATGTGACATATAGTCATACAGACCCAAATCATGATAAAAAATTCAACAAATGATTTCTCTCCAAGTAGATAAAATATATAGAATCATTGATAAAAATAAATACCTCTAGTTCTTGTGGAAACATTGATCATGCCACATAACCAGTCTATAAAAAAACATATTGAGATACTCAAACCCAATCATAAGACTCTACATAAGCATGTATAATTGATCATGAAATTCTGGGCCACCATTTCATTCTCCATTCCATGTTCTCAACATAAAATTAGAAATCAGATCATCAAATAAACTAAGATTTATATACATGTGTGATAAATGAATATCTTTATATCAACCCTAATGGGGAACCTAAAACTACAATACTGGAAAATTGGTCTATACGCACGATTTTGTGCAAAACCATGGGTATAGGTCCCCCCTATACCCATGGAAACAATGGGTATAGAGATAGTATGGGGTCTTATACCCATGGGTTTCTAAAATAGTGGGTATAGGTCCCCTAAATTGACAGTTCTCGGAAAAAATGTTTGTAAAGGTTTTTTTGAATACTTATACCCAAGATTTTTCCAAAACCGTGGGTATAGGTGTTGTTCTACAGACCTATACCCACGGTTTTTGAAAACCGTGGTTATAGAAGTTATTTTTTTTAAATACCTATACCCATAGTTTTGAAAAACGGTGGGTATAGTTTTCCCGCATTATGGCGGGAACAAAAAATTCCAAGGGACAAGAATTTTTTTTTTGGTGGGAAGACGATCTTGAATGATATAAGTATAAAGATAGAAAAATTAAATCATATAAATTAATTAGGTTGATTCGTTTAAATCTTCATATTGCATGAGGATGTGCAGTGATCAAATCATGCTTCTTCATTTTTTTTCAAATATATGAGTAATATTCATATAAGTAAACAGACATATATATATAAACGAATAAAAGTCTTAGGTTAGTTGGTCTGTCTGCATACACCCTCCGCACAGGGCGCATTTTCGAAACCCATGATTCCTTTTTTTTAATATTATGTGAGTTATATTAATATATTAAAATAAAATTATTTGTATATAACAATATCACTATTAGCTCGGTTGGTCGGCTATGTGTGCATGATGCGTGAGGTTAAAGTTCAAATCCACCCAGGGTTGATTTTTGATCATTTTTTACCTACAGTTTAAAAACCGTAAAAACAGCCTTGTGCCACGCTGTTCAGTTACTATGCCCATGATTTAGTAAACCGTGGGTAGATGTGAGGACCTCTATTGAAATAATATGCACACGAAAACATTTTTTCAAACAAGTTTCCCAAGAGTGATATAATTTAATAAGACATAAAAAAGTTATAAAGCAATAGTAAAATAGTGTCACATGTCTTAAAACACCATAAAGTAACAATTTATACATTGAAATACATTCCAACATCACACGCACTCGAAAAAAATTTTAAAATGTGATCTGCACCATACAAATAGTTTTATGTAAAACCATGCACTATATGTAAAACACATTTTAAAAAGCCGCATAATTCAATAAGCCAAGAGTAAAATCTTATAAAACAATTTAAAAAAATCACTTGTCATTCCCAACTAAACTCATGAAAAATATTCTTTTACAACCAAACGCACCCGAATCCGTTCCATAAATATAGTTCGCACCACTTATACAAATTAATAAGCTAACAACACAAGTTAAAAATCACTAACAAAGTTCTCAGTAGAAAACACACATAATATAAACAATTTACTAAACAATTTCAATGAAATTTATACTTCTAAAAAAAGAAAATCAAATTCACACTACTTGAATTAATTAAATAATATGCTAAACAAATTAATCTTGAAAATAGTTTCCTCAAATAATAATTTAATGCGGATCCACCTACCTTTGACTTTGAATATCCCACATATGGGTGTGAAACTCCAATCGAACCACGAACACACAACTCAAAGATCAAATGGAACCCTAAAAAAAGAATTCGAACCAAAATTAAATCAAAATAAAACCCTAAATCGAAAAAAAAAACATGATGGAAAAATCAAAGATCAAAGAGAGAAGAAAATAAAATAAAGAAGGGGCTTAACCAAGGAGCAACAGCCAAAGGAGGCCGGAGAAAGGTTTGTCGGATGGAACCACTCTCTGAATGATATGGAGGCACGATGGGTTGGCCGTGGAGTTGGGGTGCGAGCCGAGGGGATGGAAGGCGATCCATGGAGAGGATGCTATGACGTCTCGGCTTCGGTGTAGTGTGATGGAATCCTGTGCAGAAGGTAGGGGAATGACATTCTAGGAAGGAGGGGGTCTTGGGGAAACTATGCAAGTCCGGGGAAGAGGGGGATTGCTGTGATAAACATAGTAGAGGAGGGATATGGGGAGTCCACTAGCCAACCATGGAGGGGGTGTGTGATGATCAGCATAATGTCGAAGGGATCAGGGGCTGACCGAGGGAGGAGGTCCGTCGGGGTGGGGCCATGTCTAGGATGATGGTCCGGTGAGGGTGGAGGAAGGTCGCGACTATGGCTGGATGGACGACTAGGGGTGCGGCGCAGCGGATAGAAGGGTGTAAACAGGGGTTGCGATGGGGGCGTAGGGCTAGGCAGTTGATGGATCCGGTGAGAATGGGTGGTGGCGTGACCAGAAGCAGGAGAGGGGAGGTGATACAACATGAAAGAAAAGGGGGGGGATAAGAGGTGGGGCTCAACGGCCTGGGTAGGAGGGAGCCAAAGAAGGAAAAAAAGAAACCCTAAAAAAAGAAAATAAAAGAAAAAACAAAAACAAAACAAAACAAAACAAAATTAATAATATTATTAATATTTATAATAATTGTATTCCTAAACTAAAACCTTCACAATAATAATAAAAATAAGAATAAGAATAACAAAAACACCAACTACAACAATAAAAATAATAATAATAATAATAATAATAAACATATTAATAATATTAATATTAATAATAGTTTGAGTAATAAAAATAACATAGATAAATTTTCATCCATAGAACTAATAATAATAATGATAATAACATCCTTAAATATTGATACAATATAGTAAATTTCTATCACACTTCTTATTATATTTTATTTTCATTTTTTCTCTCTTAAATGTTATATCATTATTAATAATTCCTCTTATTTAATTTGTTTGAACATTGGGAAAGCATGTGGGGAACCGAGCAAGGTCGCTTAGTGACCCAGACGAGGATGCGCGGCTTCGACCATCCCCTGCCCATGCATCGGACGCCATCAAGCCCAAAATATTCAGTTATAAGCAGAGTGTAAAATTTTAATTGGCTCGGTCCACACAGTGACCAGAATTTGCACAAGTAAATAGAATAATAAAAATGATAAAATAAAAATTATAAAAATTATAATAATAAATATAATATTAATAATAACAATAATAATCATAATAATAATAACTGATATAATAAACTAAATTGTAATCTATTCAATAATCAACTTAATAAAATGCTAATAATAAAAATAATACTCTCAATGAAATTACTATCCAAGATAATATTATTATTATAATCAAGTGACATTAATAATATTATTATTATTAAAACCATTTTTAATTCATCTTATTTCGTAAATTGAACATTGGAAAGGCATATAATGACCAGGCGGGGTCATGCAACGACCCAAGCGAGGCCACATGGCTTCGACCGCGGTGCACTGGACGCAGTGAAGGTCAAAACACATGTTTTTAAATAAGAACTCAGAAATTTTATCTCGGGGCTTGACCCGAACTACTCAATGCCCAGAAAATTAATAAAATAAACAAATTAGAAAATAAGGGTGTAAGAATTCTCCCCACCATAATGCTTTCCATCCATGGAATGCCACAACTTGTACCAAACCCCAAAGTAGAAAACCACACTCTCTTATGGTTCAAAGGGGATCCCCACAAACATCAAGAGAAAAGCGGAAAAAGCATAATTCTCCAAGATATTGACTCAAATACAACTTCAAGAAACTTGTAAAAAGACTTTCTAATATGTGTTTCCCTCCCCAATGAGTGAGAATGCCTCCAGTTGACAGATCAAGTAAAAGAACTCTCGCACCCATGGAAACCATATTCACAAGCCAAAACATCTCAAACACTATTAAATGAAAACAAAAACATTTGGCTAGAATTTTTAAACATGATCAAACCACGTACAGGGAACACTCTTATCACTTATCACAAATCCATCTTTTGAAACAGAACCAAAAGGTCAAAATGGGAATCCCAAGGGGCTCCCCACCATTAAGAACCTACCAACACCCAAGGCGAGATAGGAAGACCAAAACAGGGAGGTTCAAGCGGACTCCCCGCCATTAAATAAAATTCCAACACTGATTCATTCTAGAGACATTCGTGCGATACCCTACATGGGTCTCCTCCCATTAGAAATAAAATGAGATACAGAACTTTTAAAATTTCCCGATGGTGACCAAACACCCCACCACAAGGGGCGGGGAGGGCGTGGCCCAACTACTAGGGCGTCAAAACCACTACCCAAGACAAACCTACATCTTCACATCCCTGGATGAGGACTATTCAAATTTGAGACCAATTTACCCACCAAAACCCACAAGGACCATTAAAAGTGATTGCATCCAGCAGGATGTAACTCCCAAGACATTAAGGGGGAAAGAAGACCACACCTCTTTATGGCCACATAAAATCCCACATACCCAAATGGTCCATTCATAACAGAATATCTACAGGAAACGATTTAAACTACTTTCACCTCCTACACGGATGAAATAAATAAATATGGGGTCCCATACACTCTTGGGGTTCCTGACCATGCGCCAGCTTCACTCCGAGGCCTATGACTAGAGCCCTAATGTTTGAATCATATCCTGGATCGTAGTCAGGCGTTGAAGACTCCCGAACGGAGCTTCTCCCTTTAGTGTCACACGCAACCACACCGCAACTGAGATAACACTATCAATCACAACACACCATGAAATACAACTACCCTCTCACGAAAAATCCACCAGAACATTGGATTAGATGATGCACATGAATCACCTCTTTACCTTAACCATGAAACATAAGAAGGAAAAACGCACGACAAACACTCTCCTTTGAATAGAGAAAAAAATAGAGATCCCTGAGAGGAAACACTCCTATGAAAACTGGGATTCTCAAAGCATCCTAAGAATTCCACATTTTCTCTTAGAAGAGAACTCACACAACAAGACGTCACCCATCATGACCCTCGTAGCCGATGAATGGACTACAAGCCTTTCATGACATCAGTCAGCACCAATAATTCTAAACTGCTTTGACCCTTCCCTTCTGGAATTCCTTTCACCAATTCTAGGGGGAACATTCAGATGCAATGATGTCAAACTTCATGCCTGACAACTTAGACAACTCAAAGAGACCAAATTCCCCTTCAACTCCTCTCATGTCTATCATCCCGCTGTGAAAGACTTTTCTTAACCGAAAAGGATAAGGGAAAAACATAACACTATCACTAAAAAGGGAGAGTACTCACTTTATTCAACTGGAGGGTTGTCCAACAGTGAATTAACTATGGTTGAACATCAATTTCATGTTAACACTTTATGGGGGTGTACACTAGTTAAGAAAGAAATCCATGGACCCCATCAAATTTGTCCAATGGCCATGAAATATCACAAGAGAACACTAAGTGTGCAGGGAGAACCACTATGAGGGATTGCCGAAGTACTTTTTAGAATAACCCATTAACCACATGCTTTCACTCGAACATACAAATAAAAATTCAAACTTGGAAAAAATTCAGTCAAAAAGGATTCTCGGCTCAAAATTCCTCACATCCAACATGTCAAAATCACAAAGACACACCATGAAATCACCAATTACTGAAACACCAAATATTCATTTACCAAAACATTTTGAAAATAAGCAAAGCTAGTGGGTTGCACAAACACCAATGGTGTCTCATGGGTCTCTCTCATGAATGTTATCATGCCACACCGACACCCACCTACTAACCACCCATGAATTAATTCTCTCATTACATTGACCATTTCTTTTTCATTATACACTCATGCATGTGGTTTCCCGTGAGAATACCAAGAATAAAAACCATACCTTTTTTCATTTTTTCCAAAACCAAACATTCAACCCACACTTTTCAAACCTCACATATCATTTTTTATGCATTTAATTTCAAAACAATTATCAAGACCAAGTAAATTTTTTTCTTAAAAACCAGATTTCCATGAATCCAAACAAATATACGAGGGATGATGCAGGAATAGAATAATGTCGATGGGTGACTGGGACATATGGTTGGTAGACATACGCCTATCACACCAACACAATAGAGAGTATTCTAAGACAACATCATTTTCTCCACATGGCTTGCCAGACCCTACGAGCTCACTAGGACCATTGACCCTACTCCCTTTACATTTCCCCTAAACAATTTTAACCACAAGAACAAATAACTTAGAAAAACCTCATCTTACATTGGTAACTCGAGTCCTTCCACGAGGTGTTCCGAATAGGCACCTTTCATGTAGCTAGAATGTCAAGTTCCGATATCCTCAACTTTGATCTACCATGACTCTATCCTAGAGGGACATGGCCCAAAATAGAAAACCTCCCTCTGATACCATTTTGTCAAGAAACAAGACGGGTCTCCATCCGACCCAGCGCCCGGCCCAATCCGGGACATGGGCCGAATTGTGTTCTCGATCCCCATGGGCTGGAACAAGTTTCCGGGTATCAAAAAATAAAACTATGGAATGGTTTACCCGATTAAAAAAACAAGAAGCAAAAAGAAAGATGAATAAATTAAAACTAGAATCAGACAACCAAACAGACCCCTAAACTAAGGTCGAATTTAATGTTCTACAAATCGATCCAATAACAAAAAATAAATGACAAAAACCAAAACTATAACTCTCACTCGAACCTATTAGAAAAAGAGAGGCCAAATAAACACCACTCTACATGAGAAGACAAACTGCAACTTGTACCACCATTGCTGAGGTCAACGCTTCGACCTGGAATAAAAAAAGAAACAAAAACTACATACACACATAGGTGTATGTAGGGTGTGAGCCAAAAGCCCAGTAGGGAATCAACCAATAAAAGGTTCCATGCATATTTGTTAAATGACAAATACATCGGCAATTTAAATTAAAGTAAGAAGGAAATTATTGAATTTTTTCAAAGAATACGAGATTAAGGAAAACAATTTCAAATGTAACAACATAAATTAAAACACACACACACCCTTAGTTTTTAAAATAACCAATTTGTCACACTAATGAGTGTAAAGTAACCAATGAACACCAAATATGGGAGATGCCTCGTGGGTGTTAGATAGCTTGGTTCCTTAGATATTTGTTTCTCAGTGAAATGTGGCTTAGAAACCACGACCCTCAGAAAACGTGGCTTAGAAGGCCACAACCCTAAGAAAAGCATATGTTTAGTTAGTGTTGCAATAGTCAGTCCTGCCAGTGAAATTGGGTTGATTTACCTCTGGAACAGTAGCCCACTAGTCTATTCCACCCTCCTAGCTACCCAAGCTTCCCGCTTTGTGCTCAAACATGTTTCAAGTTCATGTCACATGTCACACATATTCATAGAAGCCTGACAAGGTACTTGTACATGCAAAATCACTATTTTCACACCCAAAACCCTCTTTTAAAACCACACACAGATCAAAAATCATTTTAAAACATAATATTCATAGGTTACATTCTCAATTAAACCATATGCATAGTTTAAAGTCACTTATCTTTAAACAAACCACCACTTACACACATAAATACCCTCTTGAAATAATATGCAACCTAAAACATTTTTTAAACATGTTTCCAACTAGTTACATAATTTAATAAGACATAAAAATATTTATAAAGAAATAGTAAAAGAGTTTCACATGGATTTACACATCATAAAGTTACATTTTATACATTCAAATGCATTCCATAATCACACGCACTCGAAAAAAAATTTAAAATGTGATCTCCACCACACAAATAGTTTTATGGGAAACAATTCACTATATGTAAAACACATTTTCACAAACCGCATAGATTAATAAGCCAATATTAAAATCTTATAAAACAATTTTAAACAATCACTTGGATTTCCACACTAAACTCAAGAAAAAAACGTCTTTTACAACCAAACTCACCTGACACCATGCCAGAAATATAGTTCGCACCAATTGTACAAATTAATAATCTAACCGGACAAGTTAAAAATCAGTAAAAAAGATCTTAGTAGAAAAAACACATAATATAAACATTTTACTAAACAATTTCATTGCAATTAATACTTCAAAAAAAGGAAAATCAACTTCTCACTACCCTAATTAATTAATTAATATTCTAACCAAATTAAGCTTGCAAATTTATTCATCAAATAATAATTAAATACGGAACCACCTACCTTTGATGGTGAATTTCCCGCAGATGGGTGTGAAACTCCAATCGTCCCAAAAACACACAACACAAAGATAAAATTGAACCATAAAACAATAATTTGAACCAAAATGAAATCAAAATAAAACCCTAAATAGAACCACAAACCTGCTGAAAAAATAAAAGCTCAAAGTGAGAAGAAAATAAAATAAATAAGGGGCTTAACGAAGGAGTAGTGGCCAAGGGAGGTAGGAGAATGGTTTTTCAGATGGAACCGCTCTCCAAAAGATAGGACGGCATGATGGGCTGGTTGTGGAGTAGAAGTGAGAGGTGAGGGTAAGGCCGGCAAGCCATGGGGAGGATTGTCTGATGGCTCAGCTTTAGTGCAGCACGATGGAATCCCAAGCAGAAGACAGGGGCACGAAATGCTAGGAACAAGGTGGTCTTGGGGCGACGACACGTGTCCGGTGAAGAGGGGGCATTGCGCGACAAACAGAGTAAAAGAGGGAGATGGGGAGTCCACTGGCCAACCATGGGCGAGGTGTGCGACGATCAGTAGAAAGATGAGGGGATC
Organism: Viscum album; assembly: GCA_963277665.1. Taxonomy (NCBI): domain Eukaryota; kingdom Viridiplantae; phylum Streptophyta; class Magnoliopsida; order Santalales; family Viscaceae; genus Viscum; species Viscum album. The sequence continues at coordinate 984,928,546 of OY728126.1, forward strand.
ATGGGCTAGCTGAAACAGCAGGTCTGGTGGGGTGAGCCTGTGGACATGATGATGGTCTGGTGAGGGTGGAGGAAGGCCGCGACTGTAGTTGGATGGGGGGGCTAGGGGTGCGGTGTGGTGGGTAAGAGGGAGGAAACATGGGTCGCGATAGGGGGCGGGGAGCCGGGCGGTCATTGGAGCCGGTGAGGATGGGTGGTGGCACAACAAAAAGCAGGAGAGGGGAGGCGGTGCAGCGTGAAAACAAATAGGGGGGAGAAGAGTTGGGGCTTGATGGCCTGGGTAGGAGGGCGCTGAAGAAGTGATAAAAAGGAAACCCTAAACAAGAAAATAAAAGATAAAAAAACTAATAATATTATTAATATTAATACTAATAGTATTCTTAAACTAAAACTGTCACAATAATGACAAAAATTAGAATAAGAATAAAAAAATAATAATAATAATAATAATAATAATTAAAATATTAATAATATTAATATTAATAATAGTTGGAGTAATAATAATAACTTAAGTAAATTTTCATCCTTAGAACCAATAATAATAATAATAATAATAATAATATCCTTAAAAATTGAAAAAATCCATTAAATTTCTATCACACCTATTATTTAATTTTATTTTCATTTTATCCCTCTTGTTTTTTTCATTATTAATAATTGGTTTTATTTAATTTGTTTGAACATCGGGAAAGTGTGCGGGGAACCAAGCGAGGCCGCGTAGTGACCCAGGCGAGGATGCGCGGCTTCGACTATCCCCTACTCGTGTGTCATATGCCTTCAATACCAAAATATTCATTTATCAGTAGAGTGTAAAATTTTAATCGGCTCGGTCTGCACTCCGACTAGGATTTTCACGAGTAAATAGAATAATTAAAATGATAAAATAATAATTATAACAATTATAATGATAATGATAATATTAATAATAACAATTAATAATAATAATAACATACATAATAAACTAAATTATAAGCTATACAACAATCCACATTATAAAATGCTAATAATAAAAATAATATTCTCAATTAAATTATTATTGAAGATAATAATAATAATATTCTCAAGTGTCATTAATAATAATAATATTATTAAAATCATTCTTAATTCATCTTATTTCATTAATTGAACATCGACAAGGCATGAAGTTACTAGGCGGGGTCGCGTGACGACCCATGGGAGGCCACACAGCGCCGGTCGTGGTGCGCTGGATGCAACCAAGGTCAAAACACACATTTTTAAAAAAGAACTCAGAAATGTTATGTTGGGCCTCGACTTGAACTACCCGATGACCAGGAAAATTAATTAAATAAACAAATTAGAAACGATGGGTGAGACATGTGTCTTAACCATAAATTTTATTTTCATTTCGTGAGATAAAATTTCAAATTTACTGGAAAACTTATTAGAAGTAATGTAATATATGGACCTCGTATAAAATAATACATTATTCAAAATCATGTTATTAATCACTATACCTGGTACAACTTCATTTGATGTCCCAACATCTACTGATGTAGTTAAAAATGATTTTACTACAACATTCTGTTTATAATCATTCTTCTTTCCTTCATTCAGATAATTCTTTGGGATGTTATTTGTGTAATAATCCATTTCACCACATTTAAAACACTTTCCAATTTTTTTATCACAATTAAACAAAGGATCATTTACATTCTAGTCATAGGAAATATGTCCAAACATATTACATAAAAAAATCTAGAATTAATGGGTGTCCAATTCTCTTAAATATATTTTCTTCAATACTAAGTAAAGAAAATTTATTTTACTATCAAAATTATGAATATGATTTAGAGTGTACCTTTCCAATAGAGAGATGTTTTATTCATACAATACCACTAAATATTCCTCCTTTTGTTTCAATTCTAGAAATTTATTTTCAATCTTAAGTCAAACCACTTCGAAAAATATGACTCAAGGAATAGATTGTTAAATTCTTCCCATTCAAAACCTTTATTACCCTTAATATCCCTATTATTATTTATTATTTACCACTAATATTCAACTTCTCCTTCAAAATTATAAATTTAAATACTAATTTTTTTGATTATTTGAACACCCCGTGACATCAAATATCTTTTCAAGTGCATTAATACAACCTTCATCCACCACTAGGTCAGAATATCCACTGAAAGTAGGAGGATGTTGCCTTACAAAATGTTCCAATATCATCATGTTTCTTTTTGTAGATTTGGTTTTTATCTTGCATAAATTCCACTACAAATTATATATTTAATCAATTGAGGAATTTATATCACAAACTACTTGGTTCCAATTCCCACCATTCTTGTTTTTTGATTCAGAAAGATATCATCCTATTGGCGACTTCATACTTTAGCTTCCATGATTCTTATATGGAAAACCATTTCGAAAATACATATCTTAGATGAAGAAACGTGGTAATAATTAAATGTTATATCATTTCAACCTAAACATAATGCAAACAAATTATGTTTTTCTATTAACATCACCATAACCCAAAAATTTATCTAAATTGTGCTCTAGTATGTGCTCTATGGCCATAACCTTAAATATTTCATAATATATTTATTTCAACTAAGATTAACTAATTAGATCCTCAAATATTATTTAAATTTAGAGTTTTAGGGAATTATGAGATAATTCATACATAATAAACAACAATAATAAAATGAGGATACAACTTAAACAAGTTTCTATTTCTTCCAAAATCCAAATGTTTTTAATAAAACATGATTTCTTATCATGAAAAATCATCATAACATTGTTATTGTATTCTTTTTTTCTCTCTTACCCATCCTTAAAAACTATAAAAGAAGCTTTAAAACATGGTATGATCACAAAAATCATAGTAAGGGGAATATAAATAAGGAAATAAATGGTTAGATCATGAATACTTATAAACATATGAATCCATTTTCACAATGACATTATTTTCACCCATAATGTATCATATACCAACTTTGAAAAAATAAGAGATTTCCCAAAAAAAATAAAACACAAATAAAACCATAAAGATAAATTTTTTAATTAATTACTTAATATTTCAACCCTTGTGGATACCATATGATTTGTAACCCTCATGGCTACCAAACAATGTAAACCTCATGACTACCTTATGATGTAACCCTCACAATTACCTAATGGTTTAACCAACACAATTACACTTGGAATACAATTTACAGTGAAATTTTAACATCAGCATATCCAATGAGTTGTAAGGAGATATAGTTCCCACCCATTGTTATAAATGATGATAAAAAACCAGAAAATAATCATAAAACATTAATACTTGCATCATAAAAACATTTATTGAGAAAAATCACGTATTTTAAAATAATTCTATGTATGTAAAAAATAAATACATTTCTATATAAATGAACATGTAATATTGTAATGAAATCACAAAAAAATTTAGGATACATAGAAACTGGATAATCCACTCTTGTTTTATTAGTTAATAAGAAACATACTTTTTTGAATTTTTATAATGATACATTAAAGAGGATTTTTTAAAAAAATTTCTCATACATTGGGTTTGAATTCCTTAAAACATTTTTAAAACTCATTTTTAATGGTAAAAAGAGTGTTATTAATTTCTTATTGAACTATATTATTATTTATAGTTCCTCATATGATCTTTTTATAACATCTTTTTACATATAAATTGGAAATATTTTGTTATTTTATTTTTTTGGGTGTGTTTATTTCATGGTTTCTAGGGATGGTTTATTATGGGTTTTATTGTTGAATGATAGAAAAATATTAAAGTGGAATGAAATGGTATTAATATATTCCCATAACATTAAATGATTCCATATATCATTTTTACTGATATTATAATTATATATAAGATAAATTGTTATTGAAAATGATTTAATTTATATTGGTGGTTTTTACGACCATCAAAAAGTTATGTCATCTTATTTAATATAATGTATATATATATTGGTTCCAAAACATTATATAAAATATAATATATATAATAAAATATTATTTAAACATAATAGTGTCTTTAAGACCATCCTTGAATATTATAAAATAAAATGAAAACACATCATCCATGATGATGGTAAATCAACACATCACGGTAAATGCTTTAAAAGTTTAGCATAAAATGAGAAGAGGAGAGGTTTGATGATGGATATTTCATTAAAATTTTATAATTATGGTATATATATTATAAGATATTTTTCATTCCAATTTCATGATGGTATGTGAGGATTTAATTAATAAATAAAAAATTAAAAATACAAAAGATGATTTTACCTCTTGAAATTATTCTCATGAATAACCTTTTTAAGGAACTTTGTATTGACATTTTGCTGAGACCCAATGGTCTTGGAAGTGTGTAGGAGTTTTTTTAATGAAAGTTTGAATAAATTAAACATTCTACATTGATTTTTAGGTTTTAGAAAAATAGGAGGTGACTGGTGGTATTTATAGTGGAGGAGAGAGGTTTATTTGAATAGTTAATTCCTTTATTTATTATTTTTGGCTCAAAAATATGAATAGTTATCTAATTTTAAATTAATAAATTAGGATAATTAAAATGAGTTTGAGATTTTGGTATTGAATCATCCAAACATTATCTATGACTCAATAATTAATGTGTTTTCTAAATACCGCAAATTATTGTATTTCCCTATTCACAAAAAATTCAACTACTTAAGAAAAATCCAAAAACATCACCCTAATTTTTTTTGATTTTTTATAATTAAAAAATGACCTTTATTTTATGAAAATAATTTTATAAATATGATAAATATTATTTTCAATTAAAATCATCACTTATTCAAAAAAACTTATTTTTAAATTATAACTGATTCTTTGACTCTTTGAATAGTTAATTAAGGTCTCATAAAATTATATTATAATCATAAGAAAACAAAGTATAAATTTAAGATTCAACTTGAAGAAGATTAATTTTCTTTTAAATAATAATATCAATTATTAAATTATAAATAATATTAAGGTGACACAAAAATAGCAACAATTAATTTATCATTTTCAAAACATTTATTTACTTTTTACATGATATAAATATATAATATTTTCACCTAGGAGGTACATAAATTTTATTTATAATTTAATAGGTGAGATTAATATTCTATTTTTTACATTACTTAATTTATTTAAAGACCACTAATTTCATTATACATTTATTATAAATGTAACTATTTTATTCTATAATGAAATCAAAATATTTTATAAGCACTTGAGTTGTCATATATATAGTGAACCATTATCAAGTATATCGAATTAAGATCCAAAACTCACCTTATATTTATATAGTTGACATTAATTTTATTTGAATCTATTGTTTAACATTATCACTTCATTCTACCCTTATATATATGTCCAATGTTATTGTTTCATTGATACAATGTAATAGATGATTAACAAATGTTATACAGGTTTCAAAGGTGGTTGTGAAAAACAACTTCATCTATATGAGGATTCTTATTAAAATTATATTGAATCAAGATTTTAAATGGATCCTAGTGATTCCCTATATGATAGGATTTTTATAACAACAACAATTTGGGATGATGATAAGGAAATAAATCTAATGGGACCTAAGGTAGTTGAGAAAATAGAATTGATGGTTGTAAATATTCAATAGGATATCATGGTAGCTCTGAGTCAGCTATAATTTTATGTTGAAAATCTTTAATGGATTATGTCGTCTAATTTTGTGAAAATATATTATTATTAATATAATTTTTTTATAAAATTACAATATTTGATATGGATGGGATGTTGAGTCGTAGCTATATTGGTCACTTCAAAATTTATGATCATATTGGTATGGATTTATATCATTTGGAGCTTATAATAAATATGTATGTAGTTTGTGACATATTCCATATAAATATTTTGAAGAAGAACATATATGATCCTTCACATGTAATGAAAATATAATTACATCCATTGAATAAGAATAATTATTATTTATAACAACTATTATATATTATTTATTATATTGAGAGGGTTCTATGACAACATTCCACTCACCTGGTTAATGTTTTGTTGTGAAACCATAAATATGATGAAGCTAAATGAAAACCTAAGGATGAAAGGATGTGAAAGAATCCCTAGATGATTGTATATGATTTATGGATCTTTTGTGGAGAAGTTTCTACAAGGGTGTATAAGAAGAACAATATGATTTAATTATATATTTAAATTAAAAAAAATATTATTTATTTGTTAAATTTCATTAATAGAAACACCGAGTTTAAACATACTATGATATACTATTAAAATATTACTATATAATTTGGTAGATTTATCAAACTGATTTGACAAGAGTATAAAAATATGAAAAATTTATTTATGAAAAGGTATTTTTTAATATTTATACAGTTAAATTATTGGTAATAAATTGGTTTTAAATGGAACTAAAATCATTCTACTCTAAAAAGAGAATAATAAAAAATATATTTGTGAGCTTACAATGTATTTTAATTTTAATAAATTAATGAAACATATATTGATAAATGGGTTTATTTAAAATTTGAGGTAATATATTAAATAAAATATTTTAAAATTTATCTAATGGTTCTTACATGATTATGGATAAAAATAATTCCATTTTTAAACAAAAAAAATAAATTTTTCAAAAAACCATGTGTCTTGAATTTTTCAAAGTTATATTAAAATGAATTTCTAAAAATTATAGTTATTTAATTTGATAAAAAAATTCCATACATGGTATAAAATGATTCAAATTTAGTTATTATGGTACATTCAATATTGGATATAATGAATTGTAAAAATAGTAAACAAATTGTTAACTCGGTTAGAGTCAAAATAGGTTTACTATGGGGGTTGGGGTGTTAAACTAGTAGATAAGGGTGAAATGACACATATTGTTTTTATAAATATTATTGGATGAAGATAATTGGAAATTTTCTTATCTAAACATTGATTTCGTATCCATTTTCACCCACTTTCCGATGAAAGTGACTTTATATTATTTAAATATTTTACATAAATCTAGTTGTGTCCCTCTCCAAATCATATAAAAGGGAACCTCTTACAAGAATTGTTTTTCACAAAAATTGTTCATCATAGATATATAAATCCCTATAAAAATCATTATATATTCTCTATTTTCATTTTTTATCTTTTTCACAAAACTTATGACTTGCCTATGAATGTTTATGTCATAAACCCAATGAGATCTCCCAATGGATAGGTAATCGTCTTACCCAACTCATTCAATGATTACTTATTATTATTTATGCTATAAATATTTTGTATCCAAAATAAAATAATTACTATATCCATATAAATATATTAATTTTTTTATGATTATGGTAAAACTATTTTAGAATTTTTTTTCATCCAACGGGAAATGAAAGCAGAGCATGTGTGTATACACGAACTAACATCTACATGAAGAGAATTTATTTCCATATCTATATCAATATCCACTTTTCATGTTTGGTTTTTATTATGGATTTTGTGATTATATATTAAATTTATGAAATAATTAATCATTTTTAGTTATAATATTTTATTTGCCTTTTTTCTCATCCATCCATAAAAACCCGTAATGAAACTCATGCTCATGTATAAACTACCGCCTCTCGGAAGGAGTTTGATTATTTTTTCACTTTTCATTAAAATATATTTTAATAAGGTTATATATAATGAATATATGTTATATAATTTAAATTATAATTATTTAATTATGGTGATTTATTTTTACCATTTTTGGTCCATCTATTGAATAGTAGAAACACCAATCATGTGTACACATAGTAGACCATCTCTACAAAGTTATGTAATTCATTTTTCATCAAAAAAATTATAAATTATTATAAAATTGTATAAGATGAATACATATTATTTTTATGTCATTTTTTGGATTCAATTTATGATTAAAATATAAACATGGTGCAAAAACCAGAACATTTAAAATGAAACATGTAAGGGAAACTAACATGTTTTCACCCAAATAATGATTTTGATGATGAATTGTTAATAGAAAGGGAAATTCTAAATTAAAATAGATTGATATATAGTAATATATTTAAATATAATTCTATTGAATATTTATAATACATATAAATTTATTAAAAATTAGGTTTCAATGCATATGATAAATTGTGAGACCTGGGGTAACAAATTTATGTTACAACCTCATTTCTTTTTATTTTTTTCTATGTAAAATTTACATTAATGGAAAAAAGTTATTCTTATACATTAAAAATAATCTAATGTCTTCTCCATTTTAATTTATGGGGTCTTCAAATTTTTCTCGCATATTCTTCTATTTGGTAGTTAAAATTACCTAAGAATGTTTCTTAGAAAAAAATACCTTAATAAAAAATTCACTCACGATTTTCTATATTAGTTATTTATATTCTATAAAAAATTTTAAAATAATTATTTTTATATGATACAATAATTTTTTAAATTCAATTTATCCTATTTATTACATTATTCATAAATAATTAGAGTTTTTTATCCTGTCATCTTCCAATCGAGATACTTTTGAATTTTTACCAAAAATGAGATAGAATTATTAGTTCTAATGTTTACAAAATGAATGAATTTTCCATAAAAAATAAATACCATTTTTATGCATATTTTACAAATTTATAGTATTATTTTAAAAAAAACATTTTCATCAATATTTTAGTAATTTTGGATTTTAAATTCCTAAAAAAAATAAAAGGGTTGTTTTCCCATTTCATTCAAAGTACAAATTAAATAATATTATAAAAGAGATTTTTCATATATTAAAATATCATTTAATGGTATTTATATATTAATGTGTATATAATATTATGATTACATGATTTTTCCAATTTAACTAATTATGATGATGATCTTATGCTGATTACATGAATCCCATATTATTCCCATGGGTTAATTAATCTATGATGTGATAATGAAGGATCTTGTGATACAATCAACTTTATTTCTCCATATGGAATGTTATTATGTGTTTATCATATGGTTAGAAAACTAATATCTATACCATTGGTTATGATATGATGAATTTTTTAATTTTTTTAGGATAATGTGGACACATATGTATGTTTTAATTTAGTTATGAGTGGGTTATCACACAAATGAATTGCTTATTAGGACATTGAAAACTCATGATATGATAATGATAATTGGGGAAATGATTGAGAATAGATGCTTTCATAATATGATACATGATTATGATTTATTGTAATCATTATCCTATGATTATGAATTTATATTATTGAATATAACATTATTAAGGATATTATGATTTCCAATTCTTATGATGACACATGACTATGATATGACTCTTTAATGATCATTTATTATTTTATAACTTTATTAATCAATCGTACTGATAATTAATTATTTAGGAGTGTCTGATCTTTAAGTTAATAAGTATGAATCTTATATGTTGAGAAAATAAACTTGATTATGTTATCATACAATTATATTTATCTTGTTCTCTCTTATGATTTTTATCACCCATATTTACCCTTATTTAAAATATGATCCCACCATTACTTAAGTTTTTATTACCCATTTTTTGATGTATGGTCATAAATATGACATTTTAATAAGGGTAATACTATGAATAAATTTGTTGGAGTTGTTTCAGATATTTTAATAAACGATTTGAATATGTATATAGCCTCCAAAGAAACTATAAATTTGTATTCCATGAGCATGTGAAATTGTATATGTGTTGAATATAAATAATTTTTTATAATATTTATAAATTTTATTCTTGATCGCCTCAATATTTTATTACAAAGATCTATAATATAAAGGTGTATAATGTACAATGGTATTAAATTTCCATCTTTCACAATCCTTATAAATTTATTCCATTGAAATAATTGAGGTATTACATTATCAGAAAACTCCAAATCATAGTGGTGTTCATGATTCTTATTATAACACTTTTTTCAACTCTATAATTCATTGATTTGTTATTTAATGGTTTGAAACTTCTATTTAAATTCTTCAACTATTATTTTCCGAATATATCTCATTCACTAATTTGATTAATTTATATTGTTTTTCTACATTTCATCCCATAAATAGATTCATTTTTATTGACTGTATGGATGAAAGTTATTTTTATATAAGATCTCATAAGTAGAAGATATTGATCCTAATATCTATTAAATTCCATGAATCAGGCTCTATCCATTTTTTCCAATGATTGATTAGTCCATTGAAATAGACAATGTTTCTAATATTCATTAACAATATATTTTGTTCTTAATTATTTTTAATTATTAATCCAAAACATTGAATCAAATCTTTTATTTTTGTCATCTATAATAGATTATGGTGTTTCTTATAAGAATACCAATTCTATGATATATATATGCTTGTATGTAAATAGAATTTATTTTTACCATTTAATCCAATGGTGGTCATTTTAAATAATACCACTTTTAGATTGGACATAAACGAGTGTCAATCTTTTGAAAGATATGGTTTCTTAAAAATATGCTATTTGTTTTAACAACGGGGTTTAATTATAAAATTAATTAATGCAACTTCTATGTTATGAATTTGGTAAAATAGACATAATTTTTGAATTCAGAATATCAAATATAGCTTAGGGTGAATTTTTGGTATTTTTCTGAAAAACAATATTTTTTGATGAATAGTGAAACCACAAAGTGGTGGTTACAAAATTTGATTTTTCGTTTAAATGGGACTTTAACAATTATGTGATTTGAATTTAAAAAATCCAATTTAAATGATTATAATTGTTAAGTAAAATGTGGTTCAATGGGATGAAAATAATTTTTGATGAAAAGTAACTTTTAAGTTTTATTAATCACGATTAATGGTAATTGGTGTGATTTAAGGTAAAAATGATATTATAATAAAATGAAAATATCTTGACACATGTCCTAACCCTATTGGATGAGTTATGTCCGACCAAGAAAACCCATGGGTCTATTTTTGGTACCCCATGGAGCCACTTGGGTATGATAATGACATTTATGCCTTTTATTTAAAGTTAAAATAAAAATGTCACAATCATGAATTGTTTTACTAAAGAAATTTTGATATGTAGTTATACAATTCAGAATGTTGACTATAAATAGTCATTGGAAACCTAATAATATTTCCTACATCATAGTATTTGTTTTATAATGTTTATGCATTAAATAAATTAAATTTTTTTTGACATCATGATGATGCAACGATGACCTCATTATTTAATGATTTAAATAAAATGGAAAGATATTGAAAACTCTTGGACCTACACATGTAAAAAACCTATTGTATGGATTTATTTCGAACCCTTATCACCTTATCCTCTAAACAAATCAATGTGGGACCATTAAAATCCGAAAACCATTTGAAAATAAAGCAACATTTTATACTTTTCTAAGAGTTCCCCTCCTCTCCTCTTATAAAAGGCCCCCACCTCTACCCCCTTACCCACACCTCTCAAGCCTTTGGATCGTCCAAGCTCTGATAATTTTGTCTCTCCATATCCCTATACTTATCATAGAAGCCTTAACTTAGGTAGGAAGATCTTCAAAAAACCCTTTTGGTTCAAACCAAAGAGAGTTACCCTATTTTAAGGTAACGTCTTCACTTGTGCTCTTTTGTTTTATTTTGCTTCTCCAACCCCCTAATCTCTTTTTATTCATTTAATTTATAACAACTCCAGTATCTTCAATATACTTGTATGTTGTTATAATAATGATTCAAGCTAAACTTACACACACCTTCATGTAATTGTTAAAGAACATATTGTTTCTGTGGATGGCGAATTTCTGCCTCACGAAATGATGATTGTTCAAAACTCATATAACACCTTCAAAGGTGGCCATTAATATGTCAATATGATTATATATGATATATAATATTTTTATTTTTTACTTATGCTGCTGTATTTTTCATTTGTGGAATACCTTTATGGCTTCCATTATGGGTATACGTGATATCTTCAGTTGAGGAAGTGCAGACTACCGCCCCCTCAAAGTGATTTGATTCGTTAATGCCATATGTGGGACGTATAAAAGATGGATATAAAGTTATTATATTTGATTTTATACTGTAATTATAATATAACTTTATATCATTATTGTTTTCTTTCCATTAAAGTATGAGATAGAAATGAAAGTAGCGTTCATGCGTACGTACGGCTTACCGTCTCCATGAACGGTGCATTTCATTTATCATCCTCAAATGTAATGTATTACTATAAGTACATATACTGGATATATATTATGTACGATACATCTAAAGGATGAATATAATTCTTGAATTAAAAATATACATATCTCTCATTTAGTTTTAATTACATTAATATAACATATAAACGAAAGTAGCGTTCATGCGTACGTACGGCTTACCGTCTCCATGAACGGTGCATTTCATTTCTTACCTATAAATGATTATGTAATATTATAAATACATGTATATGCTAGATATATATGATATATATTATATCCAAATCATGAATATCATTATTGAGATTATGGATATTTGACTACGTGAACAACTTGTAAATATAAGAAGTTCACTTTTGACTTAAGTACCAAATAACGACAAAACAACCGTTATTAACTTAAATGATTACATAATGTTCATGGCATGATAATAAGTGATATAAAAGGAATAATTAACTTGAAAAATGTTCTTAAGGAAGTATAAATTAACTCAAGTTTATTATTCAGGAGATTAAAGAACGATCGAGTCAAGTCGGACACGAGGTAAGGGATCCAACCTCTCTCTTTCTTTTTAAGTACTCTCCTTTATGTCACTTCTTTTATGCTCCACTTTGTTATATTGGGGGATTATATTTTATATTTCTATTTCTGTAAATTTTATTTTTAATATGATTATAGACCCTATTTGATCTCATCATTCCATTTTTGGATGTTTTAAGTGGCGCCATTAGGCTGCCGAGTTTTCATAAGGGATTTTTCATCTCACTTTTATTCCCGTGACATTTATGCTACATGTTCCACCATTTCCTTTGAGTGGTGTATGAACTTCCCATTATTATAATCCTTGTGTAATATAATTTCATTTATGGGTATTTACATATTCATTGTATGATCGTTATTCAATAGGGTGTACGTTTCGAAAGTTACCCAAGTCGGTAAAGGAACCTTTCACCCTCCTCTTTTTAAAAAAAGACTTCTTTTGTTATGTATTTTAAATTACATCTTTTTATATTGGGATATGTTCTTCTATATCCTTATTGATGTAAATTTTATATCCAAATGTTTAGATACCCTTTTTATCTGCCATCAACTCATTTTCTGAATTTTGTAGTGACGCCATTAAGCTATCAATTTTTGGCAAGGGAACTTCTTAACCCAAATTTGATTCTTTGGGATAAAATTATACTCCTTGAATATGTCGTTCTATGAATATGTGTGGATAACCTCTGATTTTTTTTACACTTAATATCCACTTATATTTTTTTTATTCGTTTGTCACACATAATAATGTAATTGATTTATCCTTAAACCAAGGATACTGTCTTTGTAAGGGACTTCGTCTCAATCTCCCTTCATTGAGGCATATTTTGGTTTATACACAACTTTCTTTTATACGGTGTATAAACCCCTTTGACTTTTACTTTTATGCAAAAGGAATCTTTTTCTATGAATCATTTTACTAAATGACAAAAAGTAATGTTTCTTTTAACGTACGCGGTGACAACGACCTTTTCCGCCGCCGCGAGTATTATTTGATCTTTGACTTCCTCAACAATCCATAATGTTTTTAAAATAAAATAAATACCATATACTCTTTTATGTATTCTGGTATTGAAAATGGTTTTGATAAAGGATTCTATTTTGTCAATATATTTAAACGATATATTGTGATTGAAATGTGGAAATTTTATCATTCCTTTATATTGGTTTTATGTGTTATAATTTTATAATGGTACTTGGACATTTTACGGGTGGTCACATGATAAACCATATGACGGGTGGTGCCGTGAATACCAGGACGGGTGGTTACGTTATAACCTCTACTGCATTGGGTATAGAAGTCGGCCGTATGGCTATTCCATTAAGTATGTATGGAAGTTGGATGAATGGCTATTCCATTAAGTGATATGTGTGGAAGTCGACGTTATGGTTATTCCACTTTAGTATGTTTATGTCCCAAGTTACCTTTATATGTTATCTATATGGGTTTTAGGGTAATATTTTGGTTAAAAAAGGGTAAGTAATGAACTTTTAGTCAGTGAAGAGTTTTTACTACTTCGAAAAGGTGAAAAGTATTACTTTGATAAAGTATACATGGTTTACTTGTTGTGTTGAAAAACTTACAGTTTTCATTCTTTGTGTATCCTTTATTGAGCTTTTTATGCTCATCCCAAGTTTTTGAAATGTTTTTCACAGGACTTAACGTGGAATAGGGTCAAGGATGGGATCAATGGAAAGTCATGCTACCTAAAGCATGGAACTAGACATGTTTTTTTAAGAGTTTTTTTATTTTATGGAAATTTAGTAGAAGTGACTACTTTGTAATCTTTTGAGATGTAATTGTTATGTCCTAATTCTCTAAAACTCTAAACCTGAAAATATCCTTAATGTTAATTATTAAATTAATTCAATATTAAGTAAGGTTTAAGGCTGGGGCCTTATAGTTGGTATCAAAGGTCGGTTTAGATAACTTTAGAGGTTAGGGTATTATTTAAGCATAATTGACATGACCAAAATGGTTAGGATTTCATAAACAGTCCTAGTTTTAGATAAAGTGAATGAGTAAGTATATCTTAGTGTTAATCATCCTCATTAGTACATGATGGTATACTCACACTGACCTTTTTGGTTTTAGTAAATGGCTGGATCTAGCAGGCACCAAAGTAACAGTGGATTTGAAGGAAACTGTGACAGTTTTCTGAGTGAGAAACTAAATGATATTGGAGCTGCAATGAGAACTCTTGTGTATATCCTCAACCAACTATCTGGAGTAATGATTGACCACCTAAACGTTGGTAATTTCTATAAGGCATCATATATGTGAGAAAAAAATCCTTACGGAACTGCAGGTAACAATCATAAAGGTAAGTGTTTTCAAAAACCTATGTGTCAACGATGTAGAAAAGAAACACCTAGGAAAATGTTTCAAAGGGACAAAAATATTCTATAGATGTGGAAATGAAGGTCATAAATGTAGATCATTCCATGGAAAAAAGGAAGCATCCAGTTAACTAAAGGAAAGGGAAATATGTTTTTTCTTGAGGGGTCAATTGAATGTTTTAAATGTGGTGTGCATGGTCATTATGCAAACACATGTCCTATGAAGAAGTTTCGTGAATGGGATCACCAAGATCGTACAAATACTCATTTAACAATACCTAATGCCATTCCGATTGAGGATGAAGAAACTGACAATGACCAATCAAAGGTATAGATTATTTCTTAACTTTTGTTTTCTATTTTGGAATATTAGGATATGATTCATGATTTTGTTTGTAGGAAAGAAGTATTTCAAAATAAGTTGGAAAAGAATAGTTAATGGATCATGAAGAATGTTGAATGAGTAAGAAGTCAACATATAAGGGCTTCAAGAGTTATGGTGAATTCTTAAGAGTATTAAGTCTATTTTGATGATGGGGTACATTAGAAGACTTTTTATAGTATGTGTAAGACTGATGTTTGATATATGAAAATTTTATTCAAAGAATAGTAATCTGTTCTTTTGTGGACATAGTTATAAAGAACCATTTGTGTTTATATGATCCTTAATTTTGAGGTAATTATGGGGTACTATATGTAATGATGTAAATTGAAAGTCATGAGATAAAATTGAGGTTAAATTACATTATCATTATTTTTGGAGATTTTATCTCATTATTGGGGAATGTATTAAGAATTATGTAGTTTTGGAAAAAGGACAACATACAAACTATGTGACAACCCGTCGCGTCACACAAAGCTGCGGGAATCGAACCCACAACCAAAGTGCAATGGGTATTTTTCGCCGACCACTGGACTACGTGAAGTCCCTGTTAGTTTGACTAATTCTTTTTAGTTAAATGATTTTATTAATTAATAGTATGTTTATTTTGGGATATATATGGAAATTTATTGACCTATCATGGAGGATATGTGATAAGGTTAATTACTTTTCAATATGAGACTTTAGGAGCAACTGATGTTGTTTGGAGATAAATTTTACGATTTAACTTGGAAGACTATGTGACTAAATCCTTCAAATATTTGGGTTTCAATCTTAGTTTGGTTTACTTTGAAGAATTTTATGGAAACATTGTTTATCAAATGGTCCTCGTTGAACATTGGGTTTGTTGGACAAATTTTGTAGATTAAGAATAGATTTTCTTTTTATAAAGGGTTATCCTTTTCTTGATTATCTGATCTTGTACTAACCTTTTTGGTTTTGGTTTTGGTTAGAGTCTAAAGACATGAGAAGTTTATAGTTCTATTTTGTGGATTAGGTGATTATCTAGAAATTTATTATAGTACTCTTAATGCGAACAAGTCTTCGTAAATACCCGTCTTTTGGAGAAAATATGAGTTTGATTAAGGAATCAAGTAAAAGTTGAAAGTCAACCTGACAAGTAAGTATGTTTCATTATGATTTAGTTAAGCTCAAAAATAAATTCCTCCATGAAAAGTAACTTGAAACAAAAATGTTTTCTATTAACTTTTCTAACTGGGGAATCGAATACCGTTTAACCCATCACAAGTTTGTGATTTTCTTATGGTTAACTTTCTCCTACACATGTTTATTATCACTCTCCATCAGAACATGACCCTTTGTTTTTTTACTCCATGTCCATATTTTCATACTTGGAATCCTCGTATGGGTTAACTAGGGTGACCTTTGTACTTTCCTTTCTTTCTTTTAAAGTGATAGTTTAATTTACTCATTTTCTGATGTGGGGCTTTCAATGAAGTTTCCGAGCCCAATTTTAAAATTGCAAGGACGCAATTCCAAAAAGGCAGGAAGGATGTAACACCCCAAGTAAATAAATAATATGAAATTTTTATATTTATCTATATTTGTGAATAAAATATTAACATTAATTTAAAGGAAACGCTATACTCGATGGCTTAACCAATACGCAACAAAGAGTTTCTTTGAAATCATACGCTCCACACTAGTAATAAAATAATATTATTTTAAATTTTAGTTAACACGTATCCATTTTGTTGTTGGTAATGAATATAAATAACTAAAATATGATTATATATGTTTGTTAAATGTTTTTACTTTTATCCAATAAATGATAAAGGCTTAAAATGCAAATGAATCCAATTTTAAGCATAAATCTTCTTTAAAAGGTCGATTAACCGCCTTTTGATGGAGAACCCTCTATAAATATAGTTTTTTTCACTCTTATAAATTATATTAGACCAAATAAAATTCTTCTTTAGAATCGTCACATCAAAATTTACTTTGTGTAAATTTTTGGTATTTTTCTGATAAAGTTCATTTTTATTGAATAATGAAAAATTTTGTATTTTAATTCAAAACCTCTTTTTAATCTAATTTATTTATATGAAAAGATTATCTTTATAATTGGTTTTAAAGTGTAAATAGAATATATTTTGACCATTTAATCCAATGGGGTTCATTTTAATTAATACAACTTTAAGATTGGACATAAATGAGTGTCAATATTTTGAAAGATATTATTTATTAAAAACACGCTATTTGTTTTAACAGAGGGGTTTAATTCTAAAATTAATTAATGAAACATGTATGTTATGAATTTGGTAAAATAGAAATCATTTTTTAATTCGGAATATCAAATATATCTTAGGGTAAATTTTTGGTATTTTTCTGAAAAACTTTAATTTTTGATGAATAGTGAAACCACAAATTGGTGGTTACAAAATTTGATTTTTCAATTAAATGGGACATTACCACTTCTCTGATTTGAATTTCAAAAATACAATTTAAATGATTTTAATTGTTAAGTAAAATTTGGTTCAATGGGATGAAAATATTTTTTGATGAAAAGTAACTTTTATGTTTTATTAATCACGATTAAAGGTAATTAGTGTGATTTAAGGTA
The DNA here is from genome assembly GCA_963277665.1 of Viscum album. NCBI lineage: Eukaryota > Viridiplantae > Streptophyta > Magnoliopsida > Santalales > Viscaceae > Viscum > Viscum album. The sequence goes on from OY728126.1 coordinate 984,946,552, forward strand.
AACATGATATTATAATAAAATGAAAATATCTTGACATGTGTCATAACCTTATTGGATGAGTTATGGCCGACCCAGAAAACCCATGGGTTAATTTTTGGAACCCCATGGAGTCACTTGGGTATGATAATGACATTTATGCCATTTATTTAAAGTTAAAATAAAAATGTCACAAACATGAGTTGTTTTACTAAAAAAAATTTTACATGTGGTTATACAAGTCATAATTTTGACTATAAATAGTAATTGGAAACCTAAAACGATTTCCTACATCATAGTATTTTTTTAATAATTTTTAGACATTATATAAATTAAATTCTTTATGACATCATGATGATGCAGCGATGACCACATTATTTAACGATTTAAATAAAATGGAAAGATAATGAAAAATATAGGACCTACACATGTCAAAAACCTGTTGTATGGGTGGATTTCGAACCCTTATCACCTTATCTTAGAACCACATCAATTTGGGACCATTAAAATCCGAAAACCATTTGAAAATAAAGTAACCATTTATACTTTTCCAAGAGTGCCCCTCCTCTACTCTTATAAAAGGCCCCCACCTCTACCACCTTAACCACACATCTCAAGCCTTTGGTTCGGCCAAACTATGATCATTTTGTCTCTACACATCCCTCTCCTCATCCTAGAAGCCTTAACTTAGGCAGGAAGCTCTTCAAGAAACCTGTTTGGTTCAAACCAAAGAGAGTTACCCTATTTTAAGGTAACGTCTTCACTTGTGCTCTTTTGTTTTATTTTTCTTCTCAAACGCCCTAAACTATTTTAATTCATTTCTTTTGTAACAACTCCAGTATCTTCAATATACTATGATGTTGTTATAACAAGGATTCTATCTACACATACACACACCTTCATCTAATTCTTAATGAACATACTGTTTATGTGAATGGTGAATTTCTACCTCACGAAACGATGATTGTTCAAAACTCATATAACACCTTCAAAGGTGGAAATTAATATGTCACTATGTTTATATATGATATATAATAGTTTTATGTTTTACTTAAGCTTATTTATTTTTCATTTTTGGCATATCTTTATGGCATCCATTATGGTTATACACAATATCTTCATTTTAGGAAGTGCGTACTACCGCCCCCTCAAAGTGATTTGATTCGTTAATGCCATATGTGGGATGTATAAAAGATGGATTTAAAGTTATTATATATGATTTCATAATGGAATTATAATATAACTTTACATCATTATTGTTTTCTTTCCATTAATGTATGAGATAGAAATGAAAGTAGCGTTCATGCGTACGTACGTCTTACCGTCTCCATGAATGGTGCATTTCATTACTTATCCTCAAATGTAATATACTATTATAAGTACATATAATGGATATATTTGATTTATGATACATCTAAACGATTAATATAATTCTTTAATTAAATATATACATATCTCTCATTTAGTTGTAATTCCATTAATATGACATAGAAATGAAAGTAGCGTTCATGCGTACGTACGACCTACCATCTCCATGAACGATGCATTTTATTTTTTACCTATAAATGATTATGTAATTTTATAAATACATTTATATTCTAGATATATATGATATATATGATATCCAAATCATGAATATCATTATTGAGATAATGGATATTTGACTACGTGAACAACTTGTAAATATAAGAAGTTCACTTTTGACTTAAGTACCAAATAACGACAAAACAACCGTTATTAACTTAAATGATTACAATATGTTCATGACATGGTAATAAGTGATATAAAAGGAATTATGAACTTGAAAAAGGTTCTTAAGAAAGTAGAAATTAACTCATGTTTATTATTCAGGAGATTAAAGAACGATCGAGTCAAGTCGAACCCGAGGTATGGGTTCCAACCTCTCTCTTTCTTTTTAAGTACTATCCTTTATGTCACTTCCTTTAAGCTCCTATTTGTTATGTTGGGGGATGTTATTTTATATTCATCTTTCTTTAAATTTTATTTTTAATATGATTATAGACCCTATTTTATCTCATCATTCCATTTTTGGATATTTTAAGTGGCGTGTTAGGCTGCCGAGTTTTCGTAAGGGATTTTTCATCTCACTTTTATTCCCGTGACATTTATGCTACATGTGCCACCATTTCCTTTGAGTGGTGTATGTAATTCCCATTATTATACTCCTTGCGTAATATAATTTCATTTATGGGTATTTACATATTCATTGTATAACCGTTCTTCAATAGGGTGTACGTTTCGAAAGTTACCCAAGTAGGTAAGGGAACCTTTCACCCTCCTCTTTTTAAAAGAAGACTTCTTTTGTTATGTCGTTAAAATTACATCTTCTTAGGTTGGGATATGTTCTTCTATATCCTTGTTGATGTAAATTTTATATCCAAGTGATGAGATACCCTTTTTATCTGTCATCAAATCATTTTCAGAATTTTGTAGTGACGCCATTAGGCTGTCAAATTTTTGCAAGGGAACTTCTTAACACAAATTTGATTCTTTGGGATAAACTTATACTCCTTGAATATGTCTTTCTATGAATATGTGTGAATAACCTCTGATTTTTTTACACATAATATCCACTTATATTTGTTCTATTCGTTTGTCACACATAATAATGTAATTGATTTATCCTTAAACCAAGGATACCGTCTTTGTAGGGGACTTCATCTCAATCTCCTTTCATTGAGGCATATTTCATTTTATACACAACTTTCTTTTATACGGTGTATAAACCCCTTTGAATTTTACTTTTATACAAAAGGAATCTTTTTCTACGAAGCATTTTACTAAACGACAAAAAGGAATGTTTCTTTTAAAGTACGCGGTGACAACGACCTTTTCCGCCACTGTGAGTATTATTTGATCTTTGGCTTCCTCAACAAGCCATAATGTTTTTAAAATAAAATAAATACCATATAATCTTTTATGTATTTTGGTATTGAAAATGGTTTTGATAAAGGATTCTATTTTGTCAAGATATTTAAATGATATATTGTGATTGAAATGTGGAAATGTTATCATTCCTTTATATTGGTTTTATGTGTTATAATTTTATAATGGTACTTGGACATTTTACTGGTCGTTACGTGATAAACCATATGACGGGTGGTGCTGTGAATACCAGGACGGGTGGTTACGTTATATCCTCCAATGCATTAGGTATGGAAGTCAGCCGTATGGCTATTCAATTAAGTATGTATGGAAGTTGGCTGAATGACTATTCCATTAAGTGATATGTGTGGAAGTCGACCTTATGGTTATTCCACTTAAGTATGTTTATGTCCCAAGTTACCTTTATATGTTATGTGATATTTATATGGGTTTTATTGTAATATTTTGGTTACAGAAGGGTAAGTAATGAACTTTTATTCAGTGAAGAGTTTTTACTACTTCGAAAAAGTGAAAAGTATTACTTTGATAAAGTATACATGGTTTACTTGTTGTGTTGAAAAACTAACAGTTTTCATTCTTTGTGTATCCCTTACTGAGCTTTTTATGCTCATCCCAAGTTTTTGAAATATTTTTCACAGGACGTAACATGGAATAGGGTCAAGGATGGGATTAAGGGAAAGTCGTGCTACCTAAAGCATAGATCTAGACATGTTTCTTTTTAAGAGTTTTTTATTTTATGGAAATTTAGTAGAAGTGACTACTTTGTAATCATTTGAGATGTAATAGTTATGTCCTAGTTATCTAAAACTCTAAACCTGAAAAGATCCTCAATGTGAATTATTAATTTAATTCAATATTAAGTAAGGTTTAAGGCTGGGGCCTTATAGGTCATCTATCACATACCATTCATACGGTTGGTGTACTTCTGGAAATTCCAATAAATGTTTTCGAAGTGATAGATGAAGACAAGATAACCCATACAAGAATATTATTATAGAAAAGTGGACTCAAACTGGAACATATATAATAGAGATAGGCTAGATTCATTCTTTTCATGCTACACATGTTGATAGAATAGGTGGTTCATTAATAGTTAGAGGTAAAAGTATTGTAGATTATATTATTTCTAGATCTTTTTTTGAAACAATATTGACATAGTATATTATATATTCTCAACATGTAGATGGTTTAGGTCTGGAGGTGGATTTTTTTGGGTTATGATAATCAACACACCTTTTGGTGTTTTGTCAAAGGCAATATGTTTATTTAAAGGGTGTTCCCTTATTGTTAGTAAGTAATGTTTCCAATAGAATATGTAAATACATGAGATGTTAGGTTTTTAAATGATTTTATGTATGGAATGGAAGGTATTATATTGATTCCATATCAAGTGTTACTATAGGATTATAATTATAACATATCCATAGAGTGAAAAAATGTTTATCTTGTAGAACTGGATATCTGGGAGGGTCATGTAGGGAAAATTCATCATAAACCATGGGAGATCACAAATAATGTTGTAGTCATGTGTTTTTTGCTGGGGGTGTGGAGAATATTTTCTTTTTACCTATAATGGATCATATTATTGATGTTTTTCATGGTAATTATTAGTGATTATACTTGAGAGAGATGTCAAGTTTATGATTGAGATTATACTTGGGACTAAAAATTTATAATTTACCCGTATAGAATGTAACCATAATACCATTAAGATATTATTAATCTTATAGAAGAACTAATGAATAATGATTTTATCCATCTGAGTATATAACCATGGGATTCTTGATTCTTCTTTAATAAGAAAATTTATTGAATATTGTTCTTTTTCATCGATTATATGAAGTTAAATAGGGTAAAATTTAAGAACTTATATCCAATTCCAAGTACCGATGAACTATTTAACTAACATAGTAATTATTGTTTGTTTCTATGATCAATTTGGGGTCAAGGTATCATCAAATATGAGTGAGACCTTATGATATATTACGAATGTATTTTAGATGTATGTACGCCTTATAAAAGAACATAATGATTCTATTTAGATTGAAAAATTCTCTAGATGTGTTTATGTCCATGATTAATTGAATCATTCACCCATACCAAAAACGTTTTCATTTTTTAGATGACATCATGGTTTACTGCATGACTCATGATGATCATGCCCAATATCTTCACATGGACCTAATTAAACTAAGAGAGCATTGGATTTACACCTATCTATATATTTTTAGTTTCTAGATCTATTGAGTGCATTTTTTGGGACACATTATCTAAGAGTAAGGTCTGTCGGTGGACCTATAAAAATTATAGGAAATTGTTTCTTGGGAGAATACTAGGAAATTTTTGTTATATCCAAAGAATTATAGGTTCTGACTGTAATCATAAGAGTTTCAAAAATGAATATTCCCATTTATAATAGCCACATTCTGGCCTAACCAAGATGGATTTTGTGTTTTCATGGTCATTTGATCATGAGTAAGCATTCCAATAACTAACTAAGAATATGAACACTGCATCTATATAGATTTTACCCAAGCTCAGAGTAGAGTATACCTTGTTTTCTGATGCATCATGAATTAGACATTGAGTAGTGTTAATTTATGGATATTAGGGTGTGGCTTAGTGGTCGCAATAATTGAATACACATGAATGGAATTATACAATTCAAGATCTCGATTAGGAAATGGTGGTTTATTCCTTAATTTTTTTGTAATTTAATTTTTTGAAAAAATTATATTCTTTATACCTAATATAAAATTAATTAAAATTTATGTTTTCAAAATGACATAAATATCTGGCTATGAAGATGGGTTTAGTATATGAATATGTTTGAATTTGAGCTAGCCTAAATAGTTGGAAGAGGAAGAAGTGTTTCTTAATCTTTGAGTTGGAATATACAAATAATGGTAGTCCAAGAGTCTAACTCGGTGTGGATTATTATGGCCTTGTTTTTCAGGATTCATAAAGCTTTTTTGGAGGGCTAGGGGATATAAACCTAATATCAATGTCAATTGATTCCATGCTTCTGAGTTAGATCAATGAGAAGTAGCATGAGGACCTAGTGAGTCTATATTTTAGATATAGTTCTCAATTTAAGAGATATCTTTTGAATGTTTAGTCGATGATGATGATATCATCTAAGGGAATGTATATGTTGTTGTTCCTACATATATGTTATAGGATATGATACATGACTTCCATGACTAGTAATTGGAATTTCATCTAGTATTAACCAAAATTCATCTTTTAGATTGTAGGAAATATATGTTTCCTTGAATGAAAAATATGATTGCAGGTTTTGTGACCTGATGTTACACCTGTTAGTAGTTGAAGGCTGGGCATAAATGACATAGTGGTTTCTTATAGCCACCAACCTTCTTATAATGAAATTGATGCAATTTTTCGATGTATTTTTTGGTTGGAATACCAATAATCATTTTGAATAATTATGTGATATGGGTGTTGTGTATGAGTTGAAAACAATTTCACATTTCATTGCAATTAGGGAAACATTCAAAGTTGATTTGATGGGCGACATGTATTTTTGGGAGATAGTGTGACTTTATGGAATTCTCAAAATTAGAGTTTCAGATCACTCTCCATGTTTCACTTAGCACATCTATAATGGTTTAAAAAATTAACTTAGTACTCAGGTGTTTCTTGAGTAGAAATTTTCATTCATAGACAGATAGGAAATCCAGGATTACTATTCATGTGTTGGAGGAAATGTTGTGGGAATGCATCCAAGACATTGGTGAATCTTAGTAGAAGAAATTAGTGATAGTTTAGTAATACAAAAACAATAGCTATCAAATTTCTATTTAGATTAAACCATACATGGCACTCTATGGTAAGAAATTATGGTCACATTTCTAGTTGATGGAAGCAAGTGATTATGAGTTTTTGGGTTCAAGTCCCACACATAAGATATTGGAACACATTCATTTGATTCAGAAATGTATGGATATAAAATATAGTTTTAATAAGAGATATTATGATCTACATCACCTAACTCCTATGTTTATGGTGTTTTACATTGTGTTACTTTAGGTAATTACATGATTTGGTCACTACCAAATTTTGAAGCAGGGAATGTTGGTGGCCCAATTTCTCAGACCATTTAAGATTATATAGAGAATCAGATCAGTGGAATATCGATTTTATCTTACACAAAGGTACATCACTATGCATGTTTTTTTATTTGTCATAGGTTTGGCAGTATCAGGTCAACCCTTATCATGTGATCAATGTTGATGATGTTGTTCTTAAGGATTAGGGGTCATTTGAGGAGAATCTGATTCATGTTGAGGTTCAAATCAAGAATGTTTTGTGGGGAAATGACATGTTATTGGAAAAAGTGTTGTCCAAGACTTTCCATGTTTATAATGAAACATGGAAAAGGGAAATGATATGTGGGCCTAGTTGATTGACATTTTCACCTATAAATCATAGTGATTCATGGGAGCGAATCATGGAGATTAGATTTTATAAGGTTTTGTGATTATAGGAACTTGGATGTTCTAGAGACATATCATACTCATTTTTACTTATCACTTTACCCTTTTTTATCATACATTAAATGATCCCTTCATTATGTTTCTTTTAGTTGAATTTACTGAATTTCAAAATCCCATGGTGTTGTTCACGGTTATGAAGTAGGGTTTGTCTAACCATGCAGTTAGTCTATGAAATCATGCAGCATGTGGTAGGAGGTAAAATAGCTCCACGCTATTGTAAGAAGGTTTGGTAAACTACTGTGGATACCTAGAGGAAGCTATTAAATAATGTAAAGGGATAAAACCACTATTACTGCACATTTTTCTAACTGTGTGAGAAAACCATGGAAGGGGATGGCTTGAGATAGTATAACTACATGGTAGGTGCACTGATATCCATCATATGTGGTTAAACCATGTAGCCTATAATTTGAAGCTAGAAATTTATGGGTATATTACAAATTATAACCACGATGCCCTTTTTACCAAATATCATTGATTTAAGAAATAAATTTCTCTCAAGGATTTACATTATATTATCTTTAATTCAGGAGCATTTTATAGGTGATTAAAATCCCATTTGAGATCCTGATTTTCCGATAAGTGCCCATTAATGGTCATTCTTCCATGATCTCTTCTCATCATCTTTCTCAAAACCATATAGTCAATCCGATGTGGATATATTCATATTCATTTATGTTAATTATTAAGTTTTATGGTTCCATATATTGAAGAAAATGATATCTAAGCCCAGATCCTAAGGATCACAATGCCCTTTGTTTTCCCAAACTATTGTGATTTTGAACATTCTACCTTGAATCAAGGAACACGTTTTTATGGAAATTCATAAAAAAAAAACATAATGTAGGTGGTATACAAGATAATTACCATTGTATTTATATTGATCATGTGTTTGTTGTAACATTTTTCTATTTCCATGTTTTTCAATTGATTTAAAATGGGAAAGTTAAAATGAAATCACATGACGTTAAGAGACACTTCTCAGATCCCATTAGATATATTATAGATTATGATAATTGGAATGATGATTAATTGAAGGGTGTAATTATTTTCATTTAATGATAATTATAGAAAGATAAGTTTAATTATATGGATAATGTAATTAAATAAATTGTGAATGTAATTTGACTATAAACTTTTATAAATATTATTGGTATTAACCTATAAATTGTTATGAGTTATGATATGATTCATGGTATTTTGGTTAAATAGTTAAGGGGTTGAAATTGTGATAAAGGTGATGTTTCTTAAATGAAATGTTTTACCATTTTGAGAATGGTTGATGAAAAAGGGTCTCTTACATTGAACCTTCATATGTATATGTGAATAATTTGTGTGTTGGACTAATTCTCATCATCTATGTGTAACATACTAATTCTTTAGGACCTTTTATTTTCATGATATTTTATTGATAAACTGACACACTAAGTACGCATGATATTGTTGATGGACTGAGGCTCCATGCATTCGAGATAATTTTGTTGAACTGATGCACCAAGAATCCATGATTTTGTACCTAGAAAAAAAAATTAACTATATTGAAATTGGAATTGAATAAAAATGAATCCCATGTGAATTGGAGGTCTGATCATATTATAGATGGTTCAAACTATGAAATGGGATGAAGAAGTTATAATTGGATTGGGTGTCACTGTGAACCTAAGGGCCAATGTCTTTAAATAAATATTATTGTTAGTTATATTGTTTAAATTTATTGACCTATTTAGAACTCTTATACAATTACATCCATGGATATAGACAAGACATTATATTAGACGCCATAGGTGGTGGCCTACTAAGTTGTAATCACACTCTACTCAGGCCATCAATTGGTATAGGGTAGAAATTATATTATAGGTCATGAGACGGTAAAAGGACCAATATTAAATGTATGATATGTGATTTAGGATGGAGCATGGATGATGGAAGAAAACATGTTGTCGGGGCCCCGTTCAATGTTGAAAATTTGTAGTTATTTTTGATTTCAAGTAAAGACATGACACATATTCAATGAAATTTCTACTTCTTTGGTTTATGGTCATTTATTTAGTTTGGGATTATTCATGTAATGCATGTTATTTATTGGAAATTTTTTATCTCAATATATTTCTTTTGGAAGATGTATTTCTTTGAAAATGAGAGTATAGTCTCCCCAAGTATCATATTAGACACTTGCTACTAGTCGATTTATTCTGGAATATGTGTAGTCACACTTGAGGTCATGTGGAGAATCAGATCATTGAATCTATATTTTTTTCCGGTATAGGGATGTTACATAATGTGTAATATCATATGAAAAATTATCTAGAACTTCTTCTATATATCCTTTAAAAACTATTTGTGTAGCTCTAAGTATTTTATATGATTGATCCATATTAAAAAACCAAATATTTGGATCGAACAATCATTTATAGAGTTGAAAATAATTATAGATTCCAAAATCCATAAATGTAAAAATTGTGTGATATATTAAAAATAATCCATTTTAATCAAGTTAAAAAAGGATCTAACATGATCTCTAATAAACACATGTAATTTCATAACAAGTTCAACAATCTATACCATAGTTAAGTAAAAATAATAAAATAATTAATTTTCCTATAATCAAGTTACCAATATATATGGAGTATGTCAATCCCATATATCATACTTATATATCCTCTATTATCTACGTATAGAAAAACCAAGTATATGAATTTATTACATGTCATTAGTTTGAGTTGACGACAACAATATATTCCCCTAATTAAAGAAGATATGGATATCACATGTATCTAATATAATAATAACCATGAACATCATCAATTTGTATTACATTTAAGCCTAAATGACATACTCATCTTATGTGGGAAAAAATTACAGCTTAGTTAATCCTATACTAGCAACATAATCATCAGTATTCCAATCCACCCCTGATTAGCATAGCCTCTATGATAACCCATTAATGGTATTATAATATTAAATTTCTCATAAAATGGATCATTTTAACCAGAGGTATGGGTATTGAATATGAAACATGAACCTTTAGTATAATAAATACATAATTTAAGACACTCCAAGTGGTATAATTTGTTGGTCATCAAACACAAAAAACTCATTTTGTGTCTCTGGAGATTATTATGTACCTCCATACGAAATCTACCCATTCCACACTGAGTAATTAATAAAAATATAAAAAAATTCATGATTAACATCAATCTTGGAAAAAATCATGTTTTTGGTGGTCAAATATCATTTCACTTTGTATAATATATGATTCCATTGTAGAGTAATGTCTATGTGGGGACTGAATGATGTGTAAAATGATATATTTATATTTTAAAACTCTATACAAAATTATAATAATTCCAAATAAACGGTATAGTTATATCATATCACAAGTGATAGACTACGATAGAGATATTATGTTTGATTCACTTTTAGTTCATTGAAAAACTCATTATATTTCTATGTAATTCCTTGCATATATATATATATATATATGACCATATAAAAAACCCTTGCACTAAATAATTAATGGTAAAAATATATTTATAAATCACGTTTCAATAATTATGATATCTTATCCATTATCCTCATGTTGATCACCATGAAATTACTATTCAATTATCAAATCTCCAGAACATCAAATGTTTTAATAATAAAACATTCTATTCTCTACAAAAGATTATTTCTAATATAATAAACATTATCTTAAACCTTTTCATTCTTATATGTTTTCACTAAGTTGTTTTTGTGAAAACAATTACATTGACATCATTACCAAAGCATTTTATACCTTTTATGATAAAAAGGGACATTCATGTTTAAATGTACATTAATATATATATTTTTTAAACTATAAAATTATCTATGATTAAATATTCTCCTGTTAACATATTAAATAGTATTATCTCTATTTAATATCATGATATGATATATAAACTTGTTTTTTTAAATTATATATATTTTATTTATTGATAATTTCAAAAAAATAAATTTAAAATATATACATCGTATTTTTTATTGTATGTTCCCGATGTAGTATTCCAAAATGAAGACTTTATTATTTAAAATATTTCATTTATGGGTAGTGGAATCTCGATTAGTCATAATTTAAGACATAAATTTTCATAAAATTCTATCCCTTTTAAAGATATATTTCCCATTTTATTATTTTAAAACATGTTATAGAATATGTTTAATCCTAACACACAGACATCATAATTTTTGTCTCATTTATTCATTGAAAGACATTGTTTATAAGAATAACATATCATATAAGAAAAAAATTATATTTTAAATACAAATCATTCCCTCATAATAAGTCATATTTTTTTCATTAAAAAAAACTAATCAAACATTAAGGTTTATTAAATAATTATTTGTAAATAAATTATTTACTTTAGAAATTATCTTTAAACTCATTATCAATTTTAAACTCTAATATATATCAACAAAATATTTTTATTGTATAGTTGGTTTCAAATACTCTTAGAAATAGAAAAATTATAATCTATAACATTAATACCTAATGTAAACATTATGAGGGTTTTTATTTCTAATCATTAGGTATTATAGACTCCACCTCTAACGATGACCTTATTTTCACTACGAACGCAACAAAACCTTCAGTTTCATCGGTTTAGATGGTGATTTTACTTCCCTATTACCTATCTTATATTCATTCTTGATAAAAAATATAACTTTTATACTCTATAACATTATCATGAAAAATCTACATATACCATAATTGTCCTAGTCACTTGTCTTGAATATATTGAGGATATCATATATGATATTATTGAATTCATTCAAATTGTTACTCATAGTAAACTGTAAGAACTATTCATGAAGTGATTATAGAACGAATTTCATAGAAAATTCAATCATGAGAGGTGATCCATGTCTCTCTAATTCATTGACATGCCTAAATATATAATTTATATGAGTGGAGAGTGAGGTACCCTATACTATATTCCACTAAAAGTGCACCATCTAAACAACATAAGTCTTATACCTTATTTATTCTTAATAGTGACTTTTCATATTGTTTATTATCTTGAATGAATCCATTATTCAAGTTTTATTCTAAATATTGGGAACTAGTGACAGTAGAATGAGTCTAATGAAATATAGTGTAACCTTTGGATTCCAATCATAAGTTTCAATTTCAAATAATTGAATCAATTCACTAGTTGGTTACTTACGAAGGGATTTTCCAACACATAGACTATTAAATTTTTTATATGAATGATTATAATTTTTCTAAACTACATAAAAATGATTACTTCACTTAGATTATCAATTTCCCATATTTATTTAAATGTCTTATCTGATAGTGATGAATCTATTTTTTCTTTAACTAAAGGATTTTTTTATGAGTATTGTGTTTTAAATTTATTTTATATGGACTTAAAAATAATATTCTCCCACTAAAAATATTTTCACCTTTTAATTTTAATTATACAAATTTTTTTATCCAAGATCCATATTTGACTATATAATGAATTTACATATGAAAATCCACCATTTTTGAGATGTTTATATTGGACGTCATACCAATTACATAAAATATAAAACATGAATTTCTTAGTGGAAAACTCTTTAACCAATCCTTTATACAAATAACATCATCATTTTTCATTTAGTAACCCTCATGAGGGTTTCCTAGCTATATATAACATGTATAAAATTACAAATTTTATAAAATAAATTATTGGTACACCCATAATATTATATCCTTAGAAAAATAATCATTAGAAACCTGGATTTGAAATTAACTTAATGAGAGGGACCATTATAAAAATTATTTTTTAAATTTCAACAATATATTATAATTAATAAGATTATACTTAAGATGTATTGTCAATACGAAATAGAGTATTTCATATTATCCATTGATACATACATTAAAACATGTCTTTTTTGGAATCCAATTTACATTATCCAATCCATTTTATCTATTTTTTTGGTTAGTTTTTATTTTTGTATTTCTATTTTGAGGAATTTTGTTTCAAGGTGACAACGACTATTCTATGGTGGACATATAAAATCAATTTATATAAAAAAATAATATTTAATAGTTCCTTGGAAATACCTAATACATATTTATTTATTATCATTTTCGGGTGACCATAACATAATATTCACCAGAACATTGCATAGAGAAATCAAATATGGTGGTCATTTTTTTCAAAAATTCATATAATATTTTTTTTATAAAACTATGGAATATTCTAATAATAATTTTCCATTTTAAAATTTCATTACATGTTAGTCTATAAAAAATAAAAAATATAATGATTGTTTTGAATTAGGATATATTTTCATACTTAGATGAATCTTTTTCTACTTTACATCATTAATTCAAAAACCAACTCCAATGATGATACAATAGTTTTTGTAACATTGAAGTGATAAATAGGGATTGAGAACATACATAAAAAACTATAAAACAAATGAAAAAACATTAAAACCATGAATATATCAATATTTATGGAATGAATGATAAAATCATGAATAACTAAAAGACACTTCACCATTGATCTAGATCATCCATAGGAGTTTGATAATGATCCTTGGAAAGTATCCAAATGATATAATACTAGAATGTTGTATTTAAATTGAAGACATATCCTGATTTTTGTGAGGGATCTCCCTGAATCCCTAATTCTCATGAACATTTTCATTAAAGTCACTAAAAACATAATCAAGATAATAATCTTGGATTTTGATTTCTAAACCCATGAAATGAGACATAGAATCAACAAAAAACCTATAATGGCCAAAATAGTTTTATATAGTTCTCCATGCACTCAAATGTCTTAGAAACATTGATTTAGAATTATCATAAAATGTACCAATGTTTTAATACAATTAAAATTCTTATTTTATACCCATAATGATTATTTAATGTTTCAATTATAATTTTACGCATTTACAATAAACACAATGATCATATTATGATGATTGACCGGGTATTATAGTTTTTTGATGGGTATAATTATGAGTGATTCATGTTATCATATAACATGATAATTCCATTCACTACAACCTTAAATAATTGCACTTGATATGTTTTTATAAATAATATAGTTTGGAAAAGTATAATGAAATTTCTCCCTGAACACTTGATAGATCTATTTCATGGACCAACTTTTATTGAATATTTTAATAAAACTTATAAATATGAATAACGCAAATCCCTAATATTTTATAACATATTTATCTTTAGAAATGTTTATTTCATTGATATATTTATTTAAATGAAACCCCATTTTAAAAGAACAAAACATTATTATAGAAATAATAATATTTAATATGATATGCATCGCCTTTTCATTAGATTTTTAGTTATGAATAATAACAATTAAAATATTTAAATTAATTTTATACAAATACATAAAAATAAATCATTGGTTATCATTTTCTTGAAATTAAAATAAAATCATTTGAAATTAAAAGTACAATTTTTTCAGAAAATATCATTCACACAGTTTTTTTTAGATTATAAAATTAAATAAATATCAAGTGATAAAATATTACAGTGAAATTTATAGATAATAAATTCAATAAAATGATTAAAATTTGATATAATGGATTTTTACTAGTCCTGGAATAAGAATTATTACATTTTTATACTTCAAAATAAATTTCTATAGAACATGTTTTCCTTGTGATTTTCACTCTTATTTTGAAATTAATTTCTCCCACCTATTGGAATTGAAATGTAATTTTATTCATATTTGGAATTAGTATTTTAAAAATTTAAAATGTTATCACTTTACTTTTTAGTTATTATTAATGGGAATAAAACTAAAAAATTTGTTACTATGATTAAGGTTTGAGTGGGTTTAATGTGGGGTGAGGGTAATCAAGAATATTATTGTAAAAAAGAGGCATAAAATTTCAATATATTAGTTTTTGCTGATATATCATACATATAATATCTTAATTTCAAGTATTTGATAATTTGGTTCCACATGAATAATAATGTGACCTTATTATATTAAAATAATTTAGGTAATTACATGTGTATCCCTCCCATAAGTTATAAAAGATTTCATATTATCCTACCTTATTCAAAAACATTTATCACTCTTTGATATACAATCCAAACCCCAATTCCATTCTAGCTTATTTACCTGGTTCCCTGATATTTTTTTCTTATCTTCAATATATCATATTAAGGGTTATGGTTTATGACAAATTAGGTCTCTCAAAAAAGATACAATCTTCTTAAAAAACCTTCAAAGATAATTTATTCTTTTATTTACTCATAATATACTATATTCATACAATCATAATGAATCCATCCTCAAAAATATACAATGAACCTTTTATTATTATGTGATAACCATTTTTCATCTCCATTCCCATGAAATGGGAACTGAATAAATTGCTACTGCATATGTATGTACTATTATCCCAACAAAGCAATGTTTGTAATTATCCATGAATACCATTTATTATTGGATATTATGATTGGTTTAATTTTTTATCTGATATTTATGACATAATTATTTTTATATAATAATAATATCTTACTTACCTTCATACTCTCCCATCCATTCAAAAATGATAGACTCGCTTCTATATATGTGTGGACTACCACCTCTAAAAAGTGATGTTATTCAATTTTCAAATTTGGATTACAATGATAGTAATATAGATAGATTTAATGAATATATATATATATATTGTTATTTATGATGTAATAAGAATTCCATAACGGTGACTTCTTATTTAAATTTATTTTGATCAATCCATAAAAAATATGAAACATCAATCTTGCATACGAATTAACTATCGTGTCTAGGATGTTATGTGATTAATTTTTTACTAGTAATTTTTATGAATTATTATAATGATATGTTAACTAATTATAGAAGAAATGGATAAATGGTATCTTGTACAACTAATAGTCCATAAAATGTATGATTGACACATCCACTATAAAGTCACATGACGAAGTAATGTAGTGGATAACTGAATCATTGAATGTTCTCTTATCCTTATCTATGTGTACTGGAAGTACATAGTCATTCACCCAACTCTCCACACAATGAATTCACACACATGGCTATGTAGAATGAAAAAATCCAAAAGAATCAATAGTAAAATATTAAATTACAATATTGGAAATTATACAAATAACACAAATATTTAAGATGATTAATACTATCTCCTACATGTATCTGGGAAACAACATAGTTGACTAATTTTATTATAATTGAATTATTTTAGGTAATTTAAATAGGTTATATAATAATTTAATCATTACTCAATTATTATGTATCATAGAAAGACACAGTTATGAATGATTTCTTACACATCTCACTAAATGTACCTATTTTTGATGCTTTCTTCAGGGAACACCTCTATCTCTAAGGATGCAAAACAATTTCCCCACATTCTTGCTCTCCAAAGGAGAGCAGAATCCATCACTTATTCATGGCCGTTTTCTTCTTGATTGAAATGAGATGATGGGATGTCGGTCTCTCATTTCATGGATTCCTCCTCAAAACATGTCGCCTAGTCCGTGTCTCCCTCATATATTTGAGATGTGGTTTGTGAATCTCTTCTGGGTGCCATATATTTGTGGACACTAGTTAATTACACAACTTATTTTTGGACATTCCAAGCGATCTTGAGAGGACATCGACCTTCAGTCAGAGTAGGTGGTAACATCAGGCATTTCAGGGCATATATGGATGTGAGGACATTGGTCAAATGTGTTAATCCTTATAAGAGGTCTTATCAAGGGCACAAAACCTATGGCATCCCACATCGATTGTGAGGTATCATATGCCAGAGGAATTACTCTAAGGTTTTTCTCATATTCCCATGCTTAACATGGGGTATGCCATGAGTTTAATGTCTTGTGGATATGGTTATACTAAAGTAATGTCTTTAGAGGTTTTCCATAGGCATATCATGTTTAACATGAGGTAATCTGTGAGTTTAACGTCTTGCTGAGAAGGAATGAGAGTGATTAGAACATCCCATTGAGATATATCAGATTGGTACATACTTAGGAGTGATCACCTTGAAGGTTTACTAGATGATGGAATAGAATTCCCAATGAGGAAGGACCCAAGGGTGTATGTCACATAGTGGGAAGATATCATTCCATAAAGGTTGATATGGAAACTACTGAGGGAAGATCAGAGAAAGTGAACCCCAAAAATGGGGACACCAAGGTTTACCATTGGTTGGGAATGAACAACATAACAGGTCCCTATGTACCCGTTGTAAATGATAGGGAGAAAAAACCATGTAGTTTGAGAGTGAAAGACATGAAATTGTGGTGTACACAATGGATGAATACCCGGAGACATGTTGGGGCTTATGCATGGATAGTGGGCCATCACAAGAGGGACACTCTTGGTTGGATGGTTATGGATTTTTTGGGGATTATTCATGGTTAACATCCCAAGTTCCACATAGAGTAGCGATGGGGTGAATTTCATTATCTCACCAGGATATGCCAGCCCAGTTAAGAATCGGGATGGATGATGGATGGTTGAATGAAGTGGATGGGAGGAATGGGATGGAACTGATATGAAGGTTGTGGTGATGTTGGTCTTGTACCTTAGAGAGGCTTACTACGTATCTCTGTGGTAGGGAATCAAAGTCCACATAGTTTGGAGGGGCGATGGGCCACCTGAGGATGCAGCTCGTGAGAATGGATTCATGGATGGAACATGATGGAAGTAGAACCCCCCCCCCCCCCCGAGTTAGGGAAAGACCTTCCAAAAATAGAAATGAACAATAGAGATGCCTTGATGAGACAAGAGTGATGGGATTGAACCACAGGGAGGGTTCCTAAGTATCCCCGTAGATGGGAATAAAATTCCATGTAGTTCAGGATGGGGCATGGAATCAGGGTGTACTCAAATGATAGTGATCCAATGACATGCTGGAGGTTATGTGTGGTTAGCGACCCGAGAGTTGGTTTGACACCACTAAGGGACAGACCAAGGATGTGGGTCTCAATAAAGGGTACACTGATGTTTAGCAGTGTTTGGGGTTGAACCTCAAGGAGGGTTCTTAAATATCCTACCTAGGAGACAAGGATAAAAAACCTCATAGTTCGAAAGAATATTATTTAGTGTCATGATGGATGAAAAGGAGCATATAGTTTAATGTCATGCAGGATAAGAGTGAATCGATGTGAAGTGGTCCGGTCCAATCGATGATGGGAATGAACATCATGGAGGCTTCTTATATACATTTATCAGTAAGGGGAATGGATCAAATTCCACATAGTTCAGTGGTGAGGGAAGGGACATACACAATATGGTATCCCAAAAAGGGTTTTATGGTCACTTTTTACTCTAAGTTAATGTGATTCATGCTTGGAGTGACAAACAAGAGACAACAACAAACATGATGATCATGGTGAAAAGGTGAAACCACAAAGGGTGGTGAATGTGGACTACAAATGGAAGCCACCCGGGTGCTACTATGGAGCAGAAATGGTGGATGGGGCTTATGTATGGAAGTTTCCTAGTTGCCGGTATGGAGCAGAAATGTTGGATGTAGTTTACACATGGAAGCTGCTAGGGTTTCGTTATGGAGCGAAAATGATGGATGGGGCTTACACATGGAAGCTTCCCAGGATCCACTAAGGAGTGAAAACGGTGAAAGAGTATTATTCATGGATGATTCCTAGAATGTATTCCTCATTTATGGCCATGAGGGAATCCCAAAGTAACTGGGGGGTTGAGGTATATAATTGAACCCTACAACAATTCTGTAGTGCACAAGTGGGATAAAACCAAGGTCATTAGAATCAGTACGAACAAAGAGAGATGAAAAGTGTGAATCACATGCCCGATATTCAGAAAAAATACTAGATACATGATGAAGGGAGATAACTACTGACCATATTCAAATCATAGAGTCCACATCGCATTAGCCTGAGATGGAAACAAACAAAAGAGGGCCAACCACTGTCCATATTCAAAACATGGGGCCAAAATAAATGTGTCGTCCAAATTATTCTGGGGTGTTTGAACGGAAAGGTAGGTGAGCCGATTTGGAATGGGACCAGGCCATTATGGGGTCCCTTCAGACATGAATGAGAATAAAGATACACATGAAGGATACATGAAGCATAACGTGGTGTGGTGGAATGTTCGAAAGTATTCAAATGCTCTTGAAATTGTGCCAATGTAAGCATGGCATGAGGCATCTTATTCTTGGAAATAAGGCATTTCTTATTCAAAAGAAGAGGCATCCTATGTTTTTCATATAAGGTGTACTACAGTTTATAGTCATGTTGAGTGGAATATTGGAATCTTATGCTTTGTGCATAAGGCATCTTTTATAGGAAACAATATGCATCCTATGTTTGTCATATATAGTGTACTACATTTTATAGTCTCTTATAGAGAATTATTGGCATCTTATGATTTTTCCATAAGGAATCTCTTGTTTAGTGTAAGAGGCATCCAATATTTTTCATATAGGGTATACTACAATTTATTGTCATATAAAGAGGACTATTGGTATCTTATTTTTGGTGCACAAGGCATCTCTTGATTAGAGTAAGAGGCAGCCTATATTTGTCATATACTGTATACTACAGATTATAGTCATGTAGAGAGGACTATTGGAATCTTATGCTTGGCTCATAAGGCATCTCTTGTTTCGAGTAAGAGGCATCCTATATTTTTCATATAAGTTATACTACTGTTTATAGTCATGTAGAGAGGAGTATTGGACTCTTATGCTTGGAGCATAAGGGATCTCATATTTGGAGTCGGTGGAGTCCTATATTTTTCATATAGGGTATACTACAGTTTATATTCATGTAGAGAGAACTATTGGCATCTTATTCTTGGTTTATATGGTATCTCTTGTTGGTTTAAAAGGTATCCTATATTTTTCATATAGGGTGTACTATAAATTATAGTCATTTAAAGGGGAATATTCGCATCTTATGCCTGGCACATAAGATTCTGGGTGCGGACAAAATCCTTCGTGCACCCTATGGTGGGTGCACATTCAAAGGGGCATTTGAGGTTGCATTGGGCGCATAAGATTCTTGTTCGTAGATTCCAATATTGTGCACACATCTCCAATCTTGCGTGAACCTTCATTGGCCATTTTCCATGGACTTCGCAGATCCTTCCCAACATACATACCATTCAGCATGTAAGATTACTACATGCGGATATTGATCTTGCACGAACATCTTGAATCGTGCACGCACCTTAATTAGCCATTTTTCGAGTGGCTGAGGAGGAAGATGACATCACATTGGGCACATAAAAGTTTTTCCTGATGGGTTGTGCACATGATTATGTCATTGGGCACAATATTCCATTATTTCATGAAAAACACTCATTCTTTTGCACCAAATTTCCATTCATGCACACAAAACCATACATTACTCCAAAAAAATCCTAGACAGACATTTTCAACAGTCTGACTTTGAATAGCCATATGATCTGATTTTTTATTATGTTCGATCTCCACAACCAGTCAAATCGAATCTTATGAAACAAGATATTCTTCGAGATCATGTTTGACAACATTTTGTAAATTACATGGATTTGTTTTCTGGTGGCAAAAAATTCCCCCATAAAGAATGGGGTCCAATGAAGACACGAAGGGAGAGGCAGACCACATTTAGAAGAAACTGCTAAGGAAAATCCATTCCCTAGGGGCCATTGAATCTCTATCACATTATGAATGTAACTAACTAAATATCTAAGCCCACACGAGCCATGATCGGTGTGGGAAACAATAGACAATAGGTGATCATTCACCTTTACAAGGGTGATAAACAATGGAAGATGTGTTGTGATCAGAATGAGACATTGATCACCCTTTGGAGTATATTGAATGAGAGGGATTGTGACTGGAGAATAGGGATAGCTGAATAGCCAACATGCTTCTCCCAATGTGCTCTACTGCATGAGTGAGGAAACACCAGGGGAATTAGAATCAATCCGAATAGAGGGGAAGGGAAAGTGTGAATCACGATACCCAAAATTTTGCAACACTGTAGGGATGGAATGACAATGAAGAATAACTATTGACTGAATTTGAAATATAGTATCCCTATGAAGTTATCTAGAAATGGGGAAAAAATTAGGTTCGACCGCTGACCATGTTCGAAACACGGGGCCTAACTCGAAATATCATCCATATTTTTCAGAAATGTTGGCCCATGATAGTAAGCGGGCTGTAGGAAGAGCATCCATACTATTAGGGGGTTCCTTTAGACATTAATGAGTATGGGGATCCAAATAAAGGACACACAAGCTATGGAGTGTGGAGTGATTGGTTGTTTGAATAGATTCCAACACTCTTGAAATTATGTCACTATGATGAAAACACATTAGATGAGTGCATTGGTCTGATCTGTGATCATACTCATTTCCCAAAGGGATCTCTCTGATGAGAACCTATAGTGGCCCATAGTTTTATGTCATTCCAATAAGGATGTAATTCATATTGTTTAGCATCATCCAATAAGGACGATGCATGGAATAGTTTAACATCATATGACCAGGATGTTGCACATAGTTTTATAGTCATATTGCATGGGCTGACACTAACAGTTTAAAGCCGTGTTGCAGATACTATAGGATCCTAGTTTAAGGTAATAGAATTTAGACCGTGATTAAGTGAAAATAATCAGGAAAGTTAGTGGTCCTAAGGCTGGGCCATAGGATAAATCCTTAAGCATCACTATGTATCCCGTGAGGATGGGAATCAATCCATACATAGTTATTAAGGACCGATGTAGCTTAACTTCAGATGGTAGGATACAGATTAAAAGGGGAGATCCATAATGAGGGTATACAAGGTGTGGACGTTACAGACCTGATGTTAATGAGAACATAATAATTCAACAAAACACCATGCAATCCTTGTGGAAATCTCAGGTAATGAGACCAAGGGAGACGAAGTTTGGGATGGGCCCAAGAAAAAGTGTTCGAGTGTTCTTAGGAACCCCATTTGGATGAGAATAAACACATAAATAGTTCATAAATGGTATTTCAATGTAATGTGGAATGAAAATCATGTGTGGTAACACAACACCAGAACATTTCCTACAAAAACTGCTAATCCAACATGAGTTATGCTCGATGTGGCCAGCAAGGAGTAGTGAATGGATTTTCCTGGTACAGGGAGGCTCACATTATGTGTAATGAAACAATAGTTGAATGACGTCCCAATATTATTGACCTTCCACATTAATCCAAATAGATGCACAGAGGGGTAAAACTAAGTGTGATGGACTTCTAATTAAACATAAGGGAGTGGAATGATGTGAATCATGGTGCCCGAGATCAAGATTGTAATGATGGTGGCATGGTGATGGATGATAAATTTTGACCATGTTCGAAACACAGCATACATTCCACGTTATCCTGCTATGGGGAAAAACAAATTATTGTTGACCACTGACCATGTTCGAAACACAGAACCTATCAGAAATTGTCGTCTGAGGTCTTCTAGTGAGTTGGCCCAAAACGGTAGGCGAGCAAATGTGGCATGATACAAGGATGTAAAAGGGGTCCATTCAAACATGGAAGAGGATGTAAATCCAAATAATGGACTCATAAATCATGGAAATGAAATAATGTAATGTTCATGAATAATCCAACCCATTGGGATTTTTTCCATGATGTATTTGATTATGCTAATGAGATGTGTCAGTTTAGGGGGAGTCAAATCCCTTTCCAAGGATTAGGGTCCTGGAGAAGGAGACTCCTAGTTTATGGTCATATAGTGGACCATTGATAGGGGAATTTGTTTAACGTAATTTACGTATGGTGGTGAAGTATAAAAGCCCGACGTGGGTGAGGATGAAAGAGGCCTTCCATCTTGTAACATATTCCTAGTGAAAACCCATACAGAGTTTAAAGTTGTGATGCTTGGACTAGGGTATGCAGTTTAATGTCATGAGTGTGGATGGATGGATGATTAAATGTATATTGGACTTGACATGATGTCTAAATGTCTAAGAATTCATATGTATCTTATGAGGATGGGAATTAAACCATACATATTTCTCTCAGGATCATAGTTTATGGTCATAGAACATGGACTAGGTTGGGAAGAAACAAGGGAGACACATTGTGAGGTTTTTGAAAAACCCATCATAAATAAGGAAATAGAGTTTATACCACACCACACGCTTCTGATAGTGTTCAGGAAAAGGATCTAGAAAGAGGGAAGGATTTGAGATACATGGGTCTAGACACAAAGATGAAATGTTTGTGTGTTTCTACATATCCCATTAGGATGTGAATAAAGCCACATGTAGTATGGAATATGTTTTGTTAGGGTACCAAAATCAGGGGAAATGCTATCATTTGGGTATGAACCATGCACCAAAATAAGCAACATTTTATGGATATTGTTTGTTATTTAGATTGTATATGTGTGCTTTGGAATAAATGACCCCCAAACAAAGAATATGGGAATTGTTGTATGAATCAAGCCATATGTAGGCCTTGAAAATTGGAATGGTTGAGAAATGATACCAAACATGATTTCCCCTCGAGTGAGGACACCACAATGCGATTCCATTTTTTAGCGTGTGACTAAGAAGCAATAATCACAGTTTAGGGATGTATGATAGGACCATCCCACACATTTTAACAACAATAAACAAAGACACAATAGTTTAAATTCACGTGGGACTAGAAAATAAAGATCAAAGGATATGGGGTTGTACCTAAAGATTAAATATCAGGGAGTTTTTACATATCCCGTGAGGATGGGAATGAAGCCATACATAGTTATAGAATATGTGGTTCTGTTTAACAGCATGTGACTTGGATGGGGGCGGGAGCTCTCAAGAGATAGGTATGTGGCGTGGTTATTGCAAACCCAATGATAATGAGGATATAAGCCCAGATACACCACACCAAACAATCCTATAAGTTTCAGATCCATAAGGCAGAACATAAGAGATAATTAGTGAAGCTTGAGCTGGACTCAGAGACAAAATTTTTAGGCATTCTTACGTATCCCACAAGGAAGGGAATCAAGCCATATGTAGTTATGGAATGATTCGTATATTTTAACGTCATGCGGTAATGGAGAAGGTAGAAGGGGGTATCTTGAAGAGGAATGTGTATGGAATGGAGAACAACCCAATGTGAATGAGGAAATAAGCCCACATACACCACACCATTCGTTATTCCTAGAAAGAACTCAGGCTAAGTGGCAAAGAGAAAAAAAAAGATGAACCTAGGATGGACCGAAAAAAGAAATGTTTGGGCGTTTGTACATGTCCCATGAGAACCAGAATCAAAATATACATAGTTCATGAGATACTATTCAGTTTAACATCATGCAAAAAGGACATGATAGATCTTAGTTTATGGTCGTAGATCTTGGACCGTAGATGCCAATTTTAATGTCATGTGCATGCGACATATGGGCAGAAAGGGTGAATCACCATTCCCATATTTTGGTTGTTCACAGAATAGAAATAATGATTGATGATAACTGCTGACCATGTTTGCAACGTAATATCTATGTCATGTGACTTGTAAAAGTAACAAATAATTGAGAATCTACCACTGACCATATTCGCAATGCGTGACATGCATCAATTTTTTTGGATCCTCTAGGATGTTTTCAATAAATGGTAGGCATGCCAATGTGGTATGAGACCGGGCTATTAGAGGGGGACCTTTAGAATGTGAAAGATGATGAAAACCCAAATGACGGGACATGAAATGTGTGGTGTTACTCGTGTAGTTTATCGTCTTATGTTAATGATGAGGTTGATTTTAATTTATGTTCATAGAGGTCATACTATAATTACATGACCCATTGTGAGGGTATTGCCTTACCGATTCTCCTAAGACCACATGAGCAATTGTTGGTGTGGGAATTATGTAATGGGATTCTGTTCTCCGCAGCATATAAGGGTACGACATTGAGGGAAAGAGATTGGGAAGGGTTGACCCAGACCAGGCCAACATTCATGCTCGAGGCACACTAATGTTCAAAGGGGTAAAAGGAAAAAATAAATCACTACACCTAATATTTGGGACATATAGGGGTGATGAAAATGATAGAGGATGACTATTGATCATGTTCCAAATATATTATCCATACTGTGTGACCTGGAATGGTAACAAGAAATGAAAGTAGACCGCTGACCATAGTAGAAACACGAGACATATATCAAAGTGTTGTTCAAGACCTTCCCCGACGTTGGGATGAAATGGTAAGCGATCCATAAGTCCAAGCATATGTAATGTTCTGGGGTCCATTCAGATGTGAATGTTGATAGATACCCAAATAAAATGGACATGTGAATCATGAATAGTCTCATATAGTTTAACATCAGTGGTAAGGATAAAATAGGTGGAGATATCCAAGGATGGGGATACATAGTGTGGTCATGATATACCTAATGTGATTGAAGGAAAAAAAGGCCCGCACCACACCAGTTTTTTTGAGAAGCATCCGAGCCAAGGGGTTGTACCCAAGGTGTGATCTTTAAGTTTGGAGAAGGGCCCACAGACGAAATGTTTGGGTCTTCCTATGTATCCTGAAGGGATAAGAATCAATCCATACATAGTTCTTGAGATGTAATGTATTTTAATTTCATGCAACATGGACAATGTAGATCTATGTTTAGGTTCATAGAGTTCAGAACATAATTGTATATCTACAGCTCATATTTTAACGTCATGGAGGATGATAAATTATTTTAATTTCATGTAAGACATATATGAGTAGTTTAAAGTCATGTAGGATGATAAATATCAGTTTAAAATCACGACGGATGAAGATGAGCAGTTTAAATTCAGGTAGTATGATAATGAGTAGTTTAAAATCATGACAGATGAAGATGGGGAATTTAAAGTCATGTATAACAATAAAGATCAGTTTAATGTTATGATTGATGATGATGAGTAGTTTAAAGTAATCCAAGAAAATAATGAGTAGTTTAACTTCATGATGGAATAATATGAGTAGTTTAATGTCATACAAGATGATAATGAGTAGTTTAACATCATGAAAGATGAGGATGAACATATTGATGTCATGCAGGATGATAATGAGCAGTTTAACATCATGATGAAGGAAAGATGAGAAGTTTAATTTCATGTAGGATGATATTTATGTTTAACATCATGTGGGACGGATATGATATGTTTAAATTCATGCAGGGCGATAATGTAGTTTAACATCTTATAGGACAAATATGATAAGTTTAATGTCGTGTAGGATGATAATGAGAAGTTTAAAGTCATGAAAGATGACGATGAATTGTTTAAATTCACACAGGATGATAAAGAAATTTAATTTCAATAATGATGAAGATGAGAATTTTAATGTCATGTAGGATGATAATGCAGTTTAACGTTATCCGGGATGATAATTCAGTTTAACGTCATGCCACTAGGATGTGTTTGTTATGTAGTTTAATTTCATGCAACTACGACGTAGAACCACAAGGATTATGTTGGTAGAGGGATAATAATATCTACCCCATTCCTGTGGTTTGGGATTATTGGAAACCTGTATGATGGGATTAGACTAAAATTTCCTCACTATCTGCATGGAAGTTCTCCATGCCTATAAGGGGAAATTCCATGGTGAACATTCAAGATACTGGTTTCGGGGCCACTGGGGGGACCTCTGTGGTCAATGCAATGTAGCATCTGGGATGACACATAGTGTCACAAAGGTGGTAGGGTCGATATCACACCCTTAGTTCAACATGGAAACAAAGCACATATGGCATTGATGCCTGAATCATTGTTACGATGGGGAAATAGAGCTTAGAAGGAAAGGAATCTTAGATCAACAATATGATGGGGTGATGGATCCGAGAAGTCATGGAACCCTGGAATGGCAGTACGACGGGTCAAATGATCCTAGAAGGTGTGTCAATATTGACCATCGGTACAAAGGGGTGATGGATCCCAAAAGGTATGCATGTTTGAAGTGTCTGTGCGATGGGGTGATGGAGCCAAGAAGGCGTGGAATCCTGGAGCGTTCGTATGATGAGGCGATGGAGCCCGGAAGGCATAGAAACATGGAGCGTCTATAAAACGGGGTGATAGATCCTGGAAGGTGTGGAATCCTAGAGTGTCGGTACAACAAGATGATGGAGCCTGGAAGGCATAGAAGGTTGGAGTTTCAGTATGAAGGGGTGATGGAGCCCAGAAGGAGCTTGACTCCAAGATCATGTTTGGAAACATTCAGTGAATTACATGGACATGTTTTCTAATGTCAATAGTTCCACATACTTAAGTACTAATCACAAGCTGTAAAAAAAGTTAAACATTCTCTAATGAAAACCTAAATCAAAATTAATAACATCATAATAATATTTTCCAACATGGTGAAAAATTTTCAATAATAAAATACCTGACATCCCAATGATATATTATTTAAAATTGGTAAATGAAATTATCTCATGGACTTAGTACCAGTAGGATTGTTCTGTTGTCGCTACCTTCACATCAAGTAAAGATTAATACCACATACTGATATTTCAATCAATGAAATTCTAATTCCTTAACTCCAAGATCTATGAAAACCTGATTATATTGAATACTTATACACCTAAGAAAAAATCACATCCAAGAAACCACCAATTTGGTGACTTATTCTTAGGGAAACCATTGAAAGAATATTACATTTAACACTATATAGAATTCCACCTTAATTTCCTTCAATCAACCATTCCCCAAATAGGCTTGATAATTCCTAAAATAATTCTTGTGATACCACTTTATAAATATTATTACCTGCTTTTGGATTCTTGATATCTTCTATAGCTCTAGATCCTTTTTAAGAGGATTCATATGATCAAATGTTAATTTAGGTGGATATTTTTTTTCCTAGAATGAGAAATTAATTTTTATCCAAGTGGATATTTCTTTAGATATTGGAGTAGAAGAAATGTTATTCCTTACTCCTTACAAGATCCATTAAAAATATCATTAAACCACTTATTTCTTTTCAATCTCTTATTTACCTATAAATAATAATTATGTTATACATAAATAAATATCTTCTGGTGTTGTGATATCCAAATTACAATAGCTCCACTATATATAAACATGACTCCAATTGTGATATTTTTTTCATCTTAATCACCAATGAAGATTGAGTGCATAAGTTTTTTTAATATACCTTCCATTAAAATTAAATGATCCCAAATGACTGATCCATTGAAATTATAGAGGGTCCACTTTAGAACCTACTAGTTAAATATCCATGTTTTAGTATATACTGAATCATAACACCCACTTCAATGGAAATTTATAGCTAAGTGAAAACTATTGTATACATCAATCATATCATTTCTGGTTTATATTGTAATTTCTCTATGGAAAAGGACCCAACTTCTGTTTTTAGGGCCGTTGTTTTAGACAAGATGATGTTAATCACATGAGGTTTTGATACTAGCTTACCTTCCACCATTCAAAACATTCCAGGATATTTTATATATTATCATTATAAGATGGAATATAATTCCATATCTTATTCTCTATCTTTATCTTCATCCTAAAAATCTATTTTTCAAATCATAAATATTTTATCTAGAATCTTACAGAAAAATAACATTTGAAATATTATATTTTCCAAAAATCTGATATAATACATAAACTTTCTTTTATATAAAATATAAATATGATCAATTTTGTAATTTTAACAAAATTTTGATAATACTAATGACTTTAATTGATCCTACATCATCCTTCCATTTTCATAAAGGAATCATTTTTTGACCCACTATAATTATTCTTACTTCATCTCATTGAATGTATTATTTAGTTTTATAACGAATTATGAATCCTAAATTATGATTCATAATCATATATCCCATGTTAATATCTTACTCTAAATAACATTAATGTAAACCCATATTTACATCCATCTTATATATATATAGTTATTAGTGTGAAACTAATATTAGAAATATTCAAATTGTTTAATGTATAAATACAACTGAATGGATTTCCCATATGTAAACACATTACTCTTATTGAAATGCCTTCAATACCATCCATACACTGTGTCATTTCCTACCATAAACCACTTATTTAATATATAAATCCCACATACTTTCAGGATCTATTTTATGCTCTTATAGTTCATCTATCTCCCATGTTCTTTGGAACATCAATGTGTTCATCTCCACATTCATTACTTACACCCACTCCATAGAATGACTAAGTGAATCTTAATCCCACCAAATTATCAGGATCACATATATCCTTTAGGACTAGAAATTAAATATAATCCCCACACCATTTATTGTGTCTCCTAATTTGGGTTGATATCCTCAACTGAGTCAATTTTTCTGAGCTTCTTGAGTTTGTTATTTCTATAAGTTCCAATACATACATTACTAAAAATTATAAATAAATTACATCTAATTATACTATTAAACATTTAGCATCTATATAATTTTATATCATTTTAAATGGTCTTACATCTAGACTTATGATGCATTCAATATAATCATCCATGTTTTCTTGTTTTTCGTGACTAAGGTTTCTCTAATTAGCATGTATATCTATAGTTTTTCCCTTCAACTTCCTTTTACAACAATTTCATATCTTTTGATTGAATTTTTTCTTTAATAGAAATATAATTAATGTTTATAATTTATTTTAATTCACCATCACACATGTGATATGTAAATATTCATCTCCATGGTAATGGAAGAAACATATATTAAATTTTTATTCAATTTTAATAATCCATAGAATTTACATGTACAAATGTTATACTACAAAAGATTCAATGATAATAAAAATTCAATCAGTTTCAAGACTAATTTTTCTCTGTCATATTCATCCCAATTGTTGATGTTGGACTACTATTTATGCGATATGATTCCATATTGGGTGCATCAACCATGACCTCCTTATGAATTCCATTTTGTAACCTCATACTCATTTATTTTTCTATAAAATTATTATAAATTATTTTATCTACATTATTATAGTCACTATAAACTCACAACTTATCTCTTCATCCTTGATGAAATTTAAAAAAAAATTTCTGGTGTACTCACCACCATTTTTTGTTCTTTTGAAATTCAACCCTATGAGACATTCCCTTTCTAAATATGTTTTAAAATGGAAAAAAACCTATAATATATCAGATTTTTTTCTAATGGGATGAATTCCATATAATCGTTCTATTATCATCTTAAAAATACCAAAAGTAAAATAAACTACTATAAGAATGAATAGGGTACGCTCCTCAGACAACTGAGTGTACAAGCTTCAACTTCCAATCCCTAGGCTTCTAACCATCAATATTGAAAGGTACCATTTTTGTATTCCTAAAAAATAATATTCTGACCTTCTAATTTATTTTGATTAAGATTTATTATAACATTTTCATTTATAATATTTATATACTTTTCACTAAGTTGATCGAGCCTATAATGACATACTTTTGGATCATCAAATGTTTTACTTCTTGAAAATAAACACCCATGGGAATTTATTTCCATGTAAAGGGTATTAACCTTTTTTCTATTTCCAATCACCTTGGATACATGGGAAAAAAATACATAAACCATTTTCAATTCTAGTTATATATGGAATATCATATAATTTCCCAAAAGAAATAGTATTTCCCCAACGGATGGAGATAAGGAAAAATTTGTATAGTTAAAATAAAACTACATTACTTATTTGTATGTTGAAATATCATTTTCCAATAATATCCAAAGCATCACCATATTCAATATATACTTCCCCAAAAATTACAAATACTTTTTTTCACATGAATCTTTGATCACCATTTGAGTGGAATGATTTTCCAGAGTCAATCACATATGTTTCTATCAGTGTGTTCTCATTGAACGACCTGTTATAATGAAATTTAGTAAAATTAACTATGTTTAAATTTTCAATGGTTGATGTATTTTAGTTATTATTATTGGTAATTATGTAATGCATCATTATATTTTCATTAATTCCAAAATTCCTATTAGTAGGTCCAAGAATATCTAACCTGCCTAATCTCTTCTCACGTTCCCATTTTTTAGACTTATCTACAGATGGATTCATTCGATATACCTTCTATTTATGGGGTGGCCAACCAATCTTATTTGTTTAAAATGAACAATAATATGATGGATGAACTTATCTTGTGTGAATTTTTCTATTAATTATGAGATTCCAAATATTTTCACACACCAAATCATCTCTAATACTAGAGTTTCTATCTATAGTAACTATATCATCCATTCCCCTTTTAAGCGAGAAAAAAAAGAGTGGAACCCATAAATCATCAAAATATTTAAAATTACCTATTTAAGCTACTAATGAATCTTGTAAAAGGAATTAACATGAATTATTGTTATTAATACTTCCAATAACACTGATGTAATGACCCTGACCCTTGTATTCCATAGTTAGTTGTTAATTTATTACATTTGTACTTTATACAAGTGCTCACATCCTAATGTATTGAATGGTTTACTATTATTTCAAAACATGATACTTTCTTGAATCCCAAATTAAGTTTCAACACATAAAATATGATATAATATTTTATATTAGAACACCATTATTACCTTTATCATATCCCATCATATTAATAATTAATAAACTTCTTAGAATATTGGGAGAATGAAACATAAGAAAAATGTGACCTCAAATGCATAGTTTGTGAATGGATGTAGTGAATGGTAATAAGGAATGAATAATTTTGAAATAATAAATTAGGATTAAATAATTCTATATAAATGATCAAATGAGTTGTAAAACTATTCGTGAATATTATAATAAATCAAATAACCATCTGTTAATCAAAAAATATGTCCATAATAATATAATTACTAAATCTAGACATCCAAAACAGTCTATCACTATGTCATACTAAGACATCATACATAAATTAGAAAGGATTTGGCCAAATAAATGATCTAGTTCATCACAAGAGACATACCGATTAATTGAGGTACTATGTAATATAATTCCACACCCATCACATAATATTTTCAATGCATTAATCACAAGAATAAATAACATAATTAAATTAACCTGTCTTAAAAATCAAAAAATGTCCAAATTTAAAGGAGTAGTATATGGAATATCAATAACACCCCCATAAAATTAATCAAAAAAATATAAATAAATATAGTGTATGGTATCATTATATTATATCCCTAATAAAGGATTATACAATGGAATTTTTATAGTAGAAAATATAATAAAAAGACCACTATAACATTTCTTCAAGAAATATCCTTTTCCCTTTGAAATCACTTATTTAAATTATAAAAAATTACCCAAATATTAGTGAATATAGTTAAATTAATTTAAATTTTTAGAAATTTAATTTAATATTCAAATAAATAATAGGTCATAATAGTTGGATTTTTTTTTCCATTCTATATAAGTTAAAAAATATTTCGATTCACACTTTTGTAAAAAGGTGAAAAAGTACATCTTTTAAAAAATGATAAGAATATTCATTATAAATATAATTTAAAAATTCAATCATGTGTAAAAATATATTTAGTTAATAATTATATACTATTAAAAATTCAAATTAAATCATTTTAAGGAAAATATGGATATAGAAAGAAAATAATCCCTACTAAGTAGAAAAAAAGGTCAGTGTTCCATAAAAACATTATTTCTGTATCACGAATATATAAATAAAAAATAAATAAATAAAAAAATTATAATTACCATAAATAATATAATTATATGAAAATATATTTGTTTTATGTAAAAAATATCACATAATTTCTCCAATAGAGACTTTAACATAAACAATTCCTAATAATGATGAGATTGTGAAACAAACCATTACCTCCAATTTAAATTACTTTGAATGTGTATAATAATATTTTATAATAAATATATATTTATTATAAATAACTTCCATAATAATTAAAAT
This sequence comes from Viscum album, assembly GCA_963277665.1. NCBI lineage: Eukaryota > Viridiplantae > Streptophyta > Magnoliopsida > Santalales > Viscaceae > Viscum > Viscum album. The sequence goes on from OY728126.1 coordinate 984,979,827, forward strand.
ATATATCATATTATCTATTCTTTACTTATAATAGTTTATAAAACATTTATTTCCAATATATTTTAAAAGTACTATTTAAGGTAATAACTGCTTCATTTTTCAAGCATGTTTTGGTTTGGTAGTTTTGATCCTAATACATTGGTAATTATACTTTAATATATAAAATTTTAATAATTATATAAATATAATATTTATTAATTATATATGTGTTTATATTAATCCACCAATTTTAGATATAGAAAAAATAATTACACTATTTATGGACACAGTAGACCATACTTACACATAAAAACTATTTTAATTGTACAACAGATGGAACAATATGTTGGTAAATAGTAATTAAAAATAAAAAACCAATTATTATTACATATATTTAATAATTATTTATTAATTTGATCCTTATTACCATTCATGTGAAAATAAATTGAAAAATTAATCACATCACTCGGCAGCGGTAGTAGTCCAAACATACGCATGAGAGACATTATCAGTTTCCATTGGTTTTAAGGTAAGAAGTTATATAATATATTATAATTAAAAAATTATATTTATGAAACAAATATATAATATGAGGTTATGGAAAAATAATTATATTAGTTCATGAGGTTGCAGTTTTCCATACCCATAATCAAAGGTTTTGTTTCCAATTTGTTAGAGGATATGACTTATATATGTTATTAAATTAACATAATATTGACTTATTATATGGGATATATTATTTTTATTATTTAATTTTATTTGAATAATATTTTTTGGAGGTATAAGAAGAAATAAAATTAAAATGCATGGTAATGAACTATAAGTCTTCTTCAGATGAATTCTTAAGTTTACACATATTTCCTTCGAAGGATATATTTTTGTTAAATCTAAGTAATCTAAATTATGTAGAATTTAAGGATGTTATTTGAGTAGGAAATTATCAATCATATAGGCTCTTGATGCATATAGAGGAGTGTATATGGGATGCCCATTTGCATGTGAGAAGGAGCGGCATTTTTGTAAATATCAAAGACTATTTGATCATGGGAAGTCACTTTCCAAAAAATTTACTCTAAAATTGATAAATAATTGAGTGGAGGGAAGATTATGTAGAGAATAATATCCCCAAATAAAAAATAAATATTGTTTCGACATGTAATTACATTAAACTCTAAGGATAATCACTTTTATAAAATTTTCACCATGGAACAAGTTTTTTTACCTGGGTAATTTATGCATTAATAGTAAGAGAGTTGAAACAATAATAAAAACACGACCATTGAAATCAAAATCTACTAGTTTTGGATGATTTCTTGTAGAATGTTTTGAATGCCTTTGTGTTATTACCACTCATGTTCCCATGTACTACACCTTTTTCATCATCACCATAATGAGACTCTGCCCACACAAGGTCCTACCTCCGAAATCTTCCTAGAAAAAGATATATCTTCATGGAATCCGATATAAATCTTCAAATTATAACATATTTATAAAATTTTGATAACTATTATTATAGTAATACTCAACCCAATTCATAGTATTTTCTCAATATCCTCTAAAATCAAACCCATAAGCCCTGTGTACATCCTCAAAACCTACATAGCTCTCTCTATTTTTCAATCTTCTTACAGATGATATGAAATACAAAAATTCAATTACGAACCCATATCCTCATGGAAATGATTCAATAACCTAGATTTGAATCTAAGGTCCCTATCAATATATTTTAATGGTTGGGGCCGAAGCCTCATTTATAATTAATGCAAAGCAAAGTCCTCATTAACCAAGTAAAGGGAGACCCGTCACATAGCCCGATGGCCCAGTGAAAATTTAGCCCATTACATGGCCCATATGCCCTTTTTTTCCCAAGGCCCATTCTATGAATGGTACTCCTACAATACCCGCATTGCTACAGTCCCCCCAGTCCCCACCACTGATACAATCCCCTGCTGCTGCTATAGTAACCTACCACCGCTACAGTTCCTACCATTGCTACAATGCCTCCAATGCTACAGTGCCTGCGCCCAATGGGGGTTGAACCCCATTTTTCATGTAGAATTAAGGGGTTTTACCACTAAGATAAACCCCTACTATGAGGTCACTATCAAATATAATTACAAAGGGAACATAATAAAGTCTTACAATCTCTTAGATGTATAGGCCAACAATCTATTATACCTTCATTATCTTCTAAATAGGTATGAAATGAATTGATTTTTTAAGTGGATCAATGAAAATGACAATTGAATACCTCCCATCATTAGTCTATGTAAAACCAATGACTTTGTACATGTTAATCTCATCCCTCTTCAATATTGGAATGGGTAAAGGTTACAATAAACCAACTAGTCATTGGTTTCATGCCTTAATATTCTAACAAGAGAGAAACCAAGAGAAAAAATCTACCTTGAACCACAACATCCATGGCCACTAATATTTATTTCTCATGTTATGATACATCTTGGTATCCTTAGGGTTGATGGGCCATCAAGGTCAGTGTCCAATGGTTATCAAATAATGACTTAGATAATTTGAAAAAACCAAGACACTACATAATAAAAAACCTCAATTTTGTGACGAAGTCCATACCCCAGAGGTCTCCCCACTATAAAATATTTTTCTAAATAATTGTGAATCAGTTTCTATCAGCTACTAAATCCAAACTCTCCCAAAATTAGATGAGTTATATTTCATCAAATCCAATAACACCAGTCCACCAGCATATTCCACTTCTAAGACCAACTCATTAAATAAAATCTTAAGAGACCACTCCTCAATTGGTTCATTCATGTATTGTGATGATTATTTTTTATAAAATTCATTATAAACCCCATTCCATTTCCTGGAAGTGTATGAAATATCAATTTTAAAAGTATGATGATAGTCCACCTATAATATATATAAAAGGTTCATGTCTCCCTAAGTAAAAATATGTTTTAGCCTTTTATGATCAAAATACATTGTAAACCGATACAAAATAGATAGTGAGTCCATATATTGAGTGAATTAATAACTACTTCCAACTGAAGAACATGGGTAGGGTATTTTTTCTCATGATGGAATCACTCGTGTGATCAATAGGCCACCACCAATTTCCCCTAAATGAATAAAAATACCAAACCCATATATGAAAAATTATAGAAAACCACATTATATGACCTATTCTAGAAGAATCAACAATAGTTTAAAAGTAAAAATCACATTTATCTCCTAAAAACATTTATATTTTTTATTCAATTCAAACATTACAACCTTATGGGTTAATGCTACCATAAAATATGTGAACATGGTCAAATCTTAAAAAAGTCATCTATAATATCCAACTAAAACCAGGATTATTTGTAACTCAAACACATTTATGGGATACAACCCATAAATAATAGCCTATATTTTCTTCAGATCCACTTTTCAACCCTCTTAGATATGACATGTCATAGAAATTTCAATTCCTAGATCCAAAACTCACATTTGGAAAGCTTAATATATAGAAAATGTTATTTTAGGGTTCAAATAATGATATGAAAATGGTCACTATACTCCTATAAATTAGAGTACACGAAAATATCATTTGTAAACATATTAAAAAATAATCTAATAAATGGTGAAGAGTTTTGTTCAAAAATCTATAAACAATGTAAGGGAGTTAGTGAGACCAAATAGTTTAACTAGAAACTTGAAATTATCATACCATATCCCTAAAAATATCTTGGGAATATACACTTATTAGACACCCATATGTTAATACTATTACTGAAGGTCACTCATTGAAAACCAACAAGCACCTTTAATCTGGTACGTAAGATCATCATATCATGGGTAAAGTATATTTTTTAATGGTCAGTGGATTTAACATTCTATATTCCGAATAATTTTTGAGACTCCTTTATTCCAAAATTCAATAGAGGATAGGTGAAACCCACAGTGGCATGCTCGGATGAATAAATTCATTATCCATTAGATCCTTAAATTTGAAATTAAGTTCCACTGAATCAAAAGTTATCATTTGATAAGATTGAATAAAATGGGAGTCTTACTATTGAGACAATTAATATTAAAAAAAACCTCACTCTATGGTGGTGAACTATAAAAAAATAAATGACCTCACAATATTCATTCACCACCCTAGGAAGTACTCATCCCATATAAGGGAAAAGACATTGAGAAAATATCGAAAAATTGAATTGAATTTCCCTATCATAATTTATTGTAGGCCCCATACTTCTAGGTCAAGAGTCCCACTAACGATGAAAGGCATGAGTGACCCCATCAAAAAATAAAAATTAATCTAGATAATGGTAAAAATCTATTTGGTTCATAACACTGATCATCCAATCCATGCATAATATCAGGCTGAAGATGCCAATATCTAGAATTTAAAAGTCCAAAACAACCTCAAAGTCATCCATGACAACCCAACATATTGGACACTTGAAAAAAATTTCAGACCTATTCCGAAAATACATGGAAATTTCAAACAAGAACATCATATGTTACAAACATATTACAAGAATGTTAACTATATTTTATGATATAAATGAATGAATAGTACTTGTATCAAAAAAATAAAGAAGCATAGAAGATGAAATAACTAATATTCCTCTAATATTAAATTTCCAAACTTCATTTTCCCCTAGAGTACACACTACCTCATAAATCCATACTTTTAGAGCCACATGAATATCTACCATGGCCTATGGATTAGACCCGCAACACTTGGAAGCATTAGTAAAAAAACTATGCTCCCTTGGGGGAATATGATCCTTATTTATTTCCCTGGGATATCCACTCACAAAAATTCTTTCCGTGGAAAGGATATACAAAAATATGATATGTATTATAATCATACATTAAATTAGTCTTCATATGAGCATGAATTCTATAGTGGTAGTAGATAACTTTTTTATTTATAGATGAAGCCCCAAAAATTTGTCAGGAAAAATACTGACCACCATGTCTCTTCATTTTCTAACCAGAAGACACAACATGGATAACTATTGCACCAACTAAAGCCCCACTGAAACTAGTCATTACTTTTATTTCTGCCTCATGAAATGATTCTTTGTTGACTTCCTCAAAAAGGTCAAAATACACATACGAATAAACAATGACTGAATATCTGAACTCAACTCCAACTGAAATTGTCGATCAATTAGGTAATCATTTGTCACTAGATCTAGTGACAAATTCCCCAACTCCACAAAATGGGTGGAATAATTATTTAATGTTTTCATCCTTTCTCTATGGTCAAAAACTCCTAGGTCTTCCTTCCCATGACATATCAAGGTAAAACAGTTGATTGAGTATTTTCTTATAATAATTCTAGGTATAATCCTAATAAAAATTTACAAGCCAAATAGAGTCCCTTAAATTTCCTTCCCAGTCCCTCATGCATATATGTGGACTAATCCACCTTAGAGTCCCCATAATTCTTTATGAAGTTAAAGATCCTATCGATCCAATCATGACACTCATCATATACATAGGGTTTCTTATCACCTCATAATAATAGTAAATGTTGCTTAATAAATATTGGTCCATTATCCACTGCTCATCCTAGGTTCCTGAAACCCACTTTACCCAGAGTCTGAATTATAGATTTTTCATCTTCAACCAAAAAAGAATCCATTAGAGAGTTTATTTGTGTGTCATATCTCATTGCTTCCTCTCATAGATTTGGAAGTGATCTTCTCAAATGCATCATCTGTTATGGACATGAAAATGACCACTTATCACTAGATCACGTTATATAATATTATAAAAAATTCATGAATTTTTTTAATGTTTCGAAACATCAATAATTTAATCCAATTACGAATTCTATAAATTATATATGATGATTTGAGAAGAAAAAAGTTTATTTAAATTATCCTCAAATTTAGTTCATTCAAATTACATAAAACACCAAGTCTCAAGCCTATTAAATATTTTTGTACCACCCATTGTAACATGAGTTCATACATGGAATTGAGTTGGCCAGACACTCTATGGAACTTACAACCCAAATTCTAACGATCCTAACTCCTATCTACCCAAGACTCAAAACCAAACTCAAGAAGTGTTAACACACTTTAGGTTGAGAATCCTTCTAATATTATTCTATAGTGAACCAACCAATGTAAACTGGACAATCCACCCATGATGTCATGCCACAATGGTGATGTGAAAAAGGATAATGGAATTAAGCATTGCATAAACCAAAAGAATATATACAACTAGAGTATAATGAAGAAGAAGTAAAAACATAAATGATCCAATAAATATAATACAAACCATAAAAATTTTACTAGAATAAAAAATTTATCTATACCACCATATTTTACAAAAAAAACCATTTTTGTAGGAAGTAAATGATGAGTAGAGAAGCTGAAAAACTATTAGATTCGATTCCCTTTATCTACGTTAAGAGAAAAAATTCTACAACTTCCCAAATATATAAGTTTGGTGTGAGAACAAATCCTAGTAGGATACAACCACCATGTCTACACATAGTCTAATAACAAGAATGAAGTAGTTAAATATTTTAAAACAAAAAAAAATTATAAATTATTTTAATAAATCCGAACACATTTATAAATCATTTCATTTTTATTTTGTAAAATCCTTTCGTATTAAAAAAATATAGTAATATGAAATGTATATGTGATAAAAGAGTAAATAACATCCAAAGACCATATTATATGGAAGTAAACACATATCCATGAAATAATCGAACATATGAAAGCATGTGATAAAACCTCATCTAAAAAACATACTATCAACAATCCATGTTAAAATCCAGCATGTGATAAAAAAACTATAAATGGACAAGAACACTATATTGGAACCTATAATATGGGACAACATGTAAAAATACAATAATCTTAAACCATGAATATGTTGGTACCAAAAAATATTAACTCATACATGTCATCGATATCATAAAACATCAAGTGGAATTATTCAAACTATGTGTGACATGTCTGTTCCAATGCACAAAAGGATCACATTGTTCATGTTTATAAAAAAACCATTTCAAAACATTGGTCACAATTTTGGAATTTTATTTCAAATAAAATAAAATATTCATCAATATTTTAATTCCCATTTCCCAATCAAACCCACCATTTAATCATTTAATAAAACATTTTTTTGAAAACCCCATTAAAAACATTAATATTTCCATGAAATACAATTAAACCACAAATAAATTCACTAAAATGTATAAAACTAAGAAATTATAAAAGAAATATAACAAAATATAGGAATTTACCCATTTTATGTAAACACATACAATAAAAACTAAGGTATAACTAATCACCATTGACAATGGAGTACAAGAAAGAGTGGATCGGGTCCCCATGATTCAAGATCAATAAAAGACACATATATAATATATAAAATCCCTTGGATCTATAATAAAAATAACATTCACATTTCTCAAGATAAGAGGATATGTAATCCAATTAGAATCTATGAATAAAATGAAAAAATAATTAAAAAATGTGACATTCCTTGAGATGATTCATCAATAAGAAAAGAGATCTTCTGAAAATACTAGGAGAGAATATTCTATAACACTATAGAAGGATTGTATAAAGACAATATTAATATGTTCCATTAGAGGTTAAAATATGTTATTTAGGATTTTTTATTATAAAATCAAATTCCTAAATAACTATGATCATGGTTTGTTAAAGTGAATTAATATTTATGAGTAACTGTAAACATTAAATGCGTGCCTAATATAGTTATTTTTTATAGGGTGAATGGTTAGGAAACACCATCTGAAAAAAAGTGAAACCACTTCCAAAAGACCATTCTTGGACATATGGTTTTGTATACAAAACTACACAATTTTTTTAATAGTGTACTAGCCCTGCATAACCCCATGTTCCCCTAATTCTTTTAGAACTCCTGAAATAACCTTAAATAAATATCAAAAAAAGATATGTAAAAAAAGGTTCAAAAGGAAACTATAATAAAGTAATATAATATTACAATACATTATGATACATAATTTTTTAATAAATTCAATTGTATTCCATTCTATATAAATGGAACTTAGAAGAATAAATGATGACCAGATAAATACATGTAAACCAAATTGTAAATATGATTGTATATTTTTTGGGAATAAGATTGTTTTTCCAAGTGGATTAGTCAAATAAACATTCAAATCATATGATGATTTAATATTATGTTCTATCATGATAGATAAATAAGTCTCCAAGTATTAATTCATCTAATAGAAGTACGAGAATAAGTGGTTGATAGAGAAAAAGACGGACAATGGGAAGGATGGAAACAAGGATTTTCCAACACGTGGTACATGTGGGTAGAATTATCTTATTATATTTTTAAATTTAAAAGTATTATACTTTATAGTTTCTGAAATATACCACGATTATTAGGATTTAAATGGAAATAAAGAGTCTAAAAATGTGAAATAAGTCCTCTATAAATAAATGGGACACTACACAAAGGATTTCCTAAAACATCAAGGGAATATACCTCAAAATAACATAAAATATCAAGGTCATGTTAATGATATTACTAAGGATGATTTGGAATGATTAAAAATCATGTTTTGGATTCAATAATGATGTTATTGGATTATTTTTATCAATGATATTCTGGGTATAAGAATTTGGAAATATATAAAGATTTTACATTAGTTATTTTTCATTAATTATTTGGGAGCCTATGTTGAATGTGACAAATGAAAATGAAATGTGATTAAATTTCCTGTTGGAATTAATAGAAAACACAAAAATAAGGAAGATAACCATTAATCTAATCACTATAATAAGATAATAACTATAAATACATGCTTTCATGATAGTATTGGGGGCATTGAAATTTCATAGTGATATGATGGTGTGTGTTATATTTTATGGATATTACCACCTGTTTTAATTTTCAAATTATATTAAAAAATATTTGATTTTATTTATTAAGAGAATTCATGTCTTTATTAGGGTTTTCTAGTGATCAAAGTTTTCACTTATTTGTAACGTGACATTAATTTCCACTTTATACTGTCTAAGGAATATAATGTTGATTTAGTGGTATTCATTCTAAATTTGCTCAAATATATTTTGATTGAACCTTAAGATTGACTATTTATGGATTAAAATATGTTAGTCTTTGGGTGTTATTGGACAAAAGTTTCTAATCATTATTTTTAGCAATGATAGGTGGAATAGATATTTAATCTTTTTTAGATATTATGGTTTCTTAAAAAGGAAATTTTAGGTATTCAAGAATAAAAAATACTTTCTAGATATTAATTTCATTGAATAAGATATGAAGTGTAAATTGATCAAAGAAAACACAAAGGATAAAATTGTGATTTTGAAATATAAATTTATCATGTTTTTAGATTTCCTTATATACATAAATAGTAAGATAATAACTTAACTCTAAGAAATGGTTCTTGAAATAAAAATGTTATCCTAGTACCTTTTTTATGATTTAATTAAGTTATATTCACCCGTTATATATTTATGGTTTCGTGGGTTTTAATATTTTTTGAATTACCCACATTATTTTGATAAATTATTTATATCACTCTATATATTATTTAATATTTTCTTCATTTTCCATATATTCACTTGCCACATATGTTCTCATATTGCGAAACCAAGTCATGTAATTAATCCAGATGACCTTCATACATTCCTTTATCTCTTATAAAGAGGATATATTATTAAAATTCTCATGATATTAGATTTAAATAAATGTATTTTCATGTTTATAACACATGATTACTAAGATCATGACTAAATTATGTGGATGCAATTTATTTAAGGTGGTAGAATGTAGCATGATGAGATTTTGAAAGAGGAACATCATATTTGATATAGTTTATTAGATGAAATATGATGATAAAAACAAAATATCAACCATGAGTCTTTTAGATTTATTAATTTCTAAATAAATTAAATATATTTGATTGCATTCAAGGCATGTAACACCAAGATTAAAGGACATGTGATACTATATTAAAATATTATTATTTGATCATGTCTATTATAAATTATCTATTAATATGGAGGGTATGAAAAGTAATAAATAAATTATGAAAAATATATATTTTACAAATTAATAAAATTAATTCAATGGTTATATATTGGTTATAAGTAAAATTAGTATCATTTTAATGAAAAGGAAATGTTTTCTAAAAATTTTATTTTTCAAAAATATGGTTTATTAATACTTTATGCTCATAATTTGAAATTTATTTTTTCCAATATCAAAAATTTTATTTGAAATATAATAAAAAAAATTTATATGTATATTTAAAAAAAATTGGCACTGTATTTGGATTTTTAAGAGAATATAAATTTTTCAGAATTGTGAAAAATATTTATTTTAATTTAAAAATGACTTTTCATTTAAATTATTAAAAAATTTAAATTTTATTATAAAATTGTTTTAATCTAATTTTAATTAAATTATACTAATATTTAGCCAATTTATATCATTTTAATCAATTTTATATTTAATTATGATATTAAAACATTATATACATATAAGAATTCCTTCCTTGGAAACCAATTTTCTCATCATGTGTGCCAGTATGATTTTTAATTCGATTATGTCACATATGAGGATTGAATTTAAAAAAATGGATTAATTATTTGGAATTATAATAATTTATATTTTATAATAATTACATCTTATTTTTTTACCAATATGAATAGTAAAAACATAAAAATTAATTACCGCAGTTAAGGTAAAAAATGTTTTGTGGGGGGGGGGTAAACTAAGATGATAGGGATTTCAATGACCTGTCAAATTCTAAAACCCCATTTACATGGAAATATTTCAAACTTAAAACCCATAAAAACTATAATTTGAAGTTATTTAGGATTATATATTGAAAAAAACATATGTGTAATTAATTCTTTTTAATGATTTCATGTATATCCTCCCCTAATTATAATTGGCCACCCACTCTCCTAACGTATAAAAATATACAACCCCTTTTATTATATCCAATAGCTACCAAAATAACATCCTTACTCTAATCACAAGATATTATATCCAATGGGTTAATCATAAATCAATTATAGGAATGAATTTTCTTAAAATATAAAGAGGTCTTTTGAATTGGAGGTAACATTATTAAACAAAATTTTTATATTTTTCTTCTCCAACATCATTAAAATATTATTCAATAATTTTTGTATAATAAAAAAAGTATCTATAATATATTTGGATTTTATTATTTTAATTTAATTACCAATATTCATATCTACTTCCATTAAATGGGACACAAAATCATCCATCATGTGTACAGTGGACTGCCTCATCGTGAACTGATGTAACTTGTTTTATAGAAACACCTCTCATGATAAGACATAATGATGGATTTAATATTTACATATAATATTTATAATATTTATAATATTTTAATTTTTATATCAAATATACCATTGTACTTAACATTGTATGGGGGGAGATGCGATAATGTCGCTTGTGTTTATAGAAGACTATAGTTTTGTGAAGTGATGTTATTTGTTTTTCACATACACTTTTCATGGAGCTTGTAAGGATAAATTAAATTAATATATTTTTCCATTATTAAATAAATTGTTTTATGAAAATATAAAATCACATCAATCTTCTAACCTTCCAATCAATTGGATAATAGTAACATCACTCTTGTGTGTATATGTGGACTACTTCCTCCCCAAAGCAATGTGTAATGATTTTAATTTAGCATTAGCATAGATGGTAATTATGATATAATTGGTTAAAATATATGATAATTTTTACATAATAACAATTATTTTATGGTGAATAAAAATTTATTTTCCTTTTATTCAATCTATATAGAAAAATGGAAACTATGTTCATTTGTATGTACAGCTTACCGGCTCTATGAATGGTGTAATCCATTTTCTATATCCCTCTTTTTTATACTAAAATTAATACATATATAATTAATATATATGATATTTATATAATTTTTTACACTCTATATATTATTTATCAACGATCAGATTAAAAGGACCAAAATTACGAAACTAAAAAAACCTGAGAAATGTAGAAATTATCACCTATAATAGTGATTTTAACAAATAATTGATAATAAAAGTTTGATAAATGGAAATTAATTTATAATATATGTAATTATATATATTATTATGGTTATATAATAGAATTATAATAAAAATAACTTTATTATACATGGGGTTCAGACACATATGAATGATGTCAAACCTGATGTAAGTGTTTCTTGTCTCACTTTTAATTCTGTCATATATACGGTATATTCACAATTTATTAATATGTGTTGTATATATACATAAATATTAATTTTTTATATAATTAATCAATTTATATTCTTGTTATTTAATTTATTAGTTGGATTTATTTCTTTCATGGGGATTGTGATTCAAATTTTACCAAATAGAAATGGTTTATTTCAAAATCTCTTTATTATTCGAGACTATTCTATTTAAGTCTCACATGGGGGAATTATATTCTATTTCTATCATAAAAACAATTTATTTATTTATCCACTTGTTATTAATGATATTTTCATGTCATTTTATCATTTTATACTATATTATACCTAAAAATATGGGGTTTTTTCGAATAAAATCATACTTTTTTCTCTTTTCAGTTAAAAAACCTTTTTCTTTAAAATACATGTTTTACAAATATTTTTTCAAAAAAAATTTAATCATTGAAAAATTTATTCCTCCAATGAAATTTTATAAATTTTTTAGTTTTTAGAAAAAATTTTGAATGAAATTTTCAAGGATTTTTTAAAATAATAATCATTTTGATTTTACTAAAAAATTGAAAGGTATAATGGTTTTAATGTGTAAGCCTTCGATAAAATTTCATACCATCATGACCAATAAATTTTTGAAAGATTATATTTTAATTTTAAAATGTATTTTTAAAGAAAATTATTTTCAAAATATTATTCTATTTTTAAAAAAAATTCTATTTTCTAATTGAAATGGATATTTTTTAAAAAATAATTTTAACAAAATTATTATGATATTTTTATCCATCAATGGAATATACCATTTATTTTACTAATTATACACTAGGGTTGTTTTGTATTGATATCATACTTATTTTTCATTGGATGGTTTATGATCAGTTTAAATGAACATGCACAATTTTATTACCATTCAAGCTATTAATTTGTATAATTTATGATAATTTTTTTTATTAGAATGTGTATTACCAATTAGTATGTTAGATTTTAAATATGAATGATTATTTTGATTATCTTTCAGCCCTTTAATATGTTGATTGCATTGTACATTGTATTTTATGGGTGGGCCCGATTATAGTTATCCTCTCGATTAAACAGCTTATCTCGTTGGAAAAACTAGATTGATTTTTTCCTGATATCTTCTACATTTATTTAGATGTCTTGGAACAAGGAATTGATTATATGATTTAGATTTTTGAAATAATGAATTACATCATTATAGATTTAGTTGTCTATATTCCATGTGACTATTAGATTAGCTATAATTTATAGGGATACGTTTCAAGCTCATGTTAGTATTTATATATAATTTTTTAATTACATTTGATTCTTATAATACTATACTAATGAGATATATTTAATCAAATATATTTTGGTTATTTACTATAGCATATTAATTATTTATTTATTTATTCAGTATAGGTCTTGTTTTATGATTATCCTTACTAATCATATGATCTCCACCATTTCTTATATTTTTTCATAGGATACCAATAAGTATATTAGGTTTGAAATATGTGGATATTCTAAAAGAAACAATGGTGTACTTAAAGAAAATACTTTGGTCAATTTTAGGATTTCAATGGGGATTTGATATTCACATATTTATCTAGTTTACGTTGACAAATAAAACATTAGTTTATTTGGGATGTGATATAATGTATCCACTGCCAATATAATTATGTGACCACCGAATGCGGGATATTGGGGTCAGGGTCTTTATAGATCATTTTCATTTTTATTTAATTATTTATTCATGTTTAGCTAATACTTTTTATTTATTCCATTTCATACTCAAATAATTGATTAAGTGACATGTGTTTCACTTATTTACCTTTTCCATATTTATTATGATTATTTATTCATGATATATTCTATTGTAATATTATCGATACTAATAATTTGAGATCACCCATTTCTTATGTTTTATTTTATTTAGGATAACGAGAAGGGTTTTTTGGTTGATATTCAAGGTTAAAATAATAATAATAATGGGTTTCTCACTGAAATAACATTTTTTATTTTATTTATTTCAATTGTAATGTGAATTTCTTATATGTATCTAGTTTACTAAGATTACAAAACTATTCATCCCTTTGGGATGCAATTACTTGTATCTTATTCCAATGTAATAATGTAACCACAGATATTGGGCCACTATGGTTAGTGTCCTTATATGTAGTTCATCATTCACTATTCATCATAGAATTATGAATATTTAATGAGATATGAGATTATAATTCAGTTTTCGTAACATAAAAAGATATAATATTGAGTGTGTATATCAATTTCTTATATATCAATAAGCTATGACTATGAGAGGGAATTATATAGAGATATTACAACCATTTCCCATACACGAAATGAAATGGAAGATCATCACCATTTATTTCTTAAAATTACTCTAAAAAATATCTAAAAATTATAATGATATTTACGTTGAAATCGATCATCTTATTAAATTAGCACATAGTATTTCTCTTAGAGAGTATTTTTATGTTGATCAAATCACTAGGATATACACTGATGAAGCCATAAATTTTTATATATTAGCACATTAAATAACATATGATTATGATCTATTTTTTCCATCGAAGGTTGAATGAATAATTACACATGATTCTAATATATAGTTGAACATTAGAACTAAATTTCATCCTCGGATAGAGAGTTAATCAGTTTTGACCAATCAAACACTAGAATGTTTTTTGAAAACATTTGTTATAGATTTCCAAGTGGGTTGTGATAAACACATTTATCTACTTAAGTCTTATAAAAACTTAATTCACTCAAATATTTAGAACTTCTTTATGAACATATCTATTTAATGAAGTGTAAAATTCCAACATTTTAGGATTATTTTATGTAAAAATATCTATTATGACAATATTTAGAAGAGAAAATATAGTAGATGTTTAGATCCATTCAATATAAATTCTAGGAAACACAAAGTCTCTAAAAAATATATGATAATAAAAATTAGTGATATTTAGAGTTCAATTTTAGTAAAATGTTATAACTATTAATATATATTTGGATGAAACTTATGTGAGTTATTATAATTGAAATAATGATCAGAAGATATATCAGTCCCTTTAAAATTATTTATCATATTGATATGGATTCTTAACACTTGGAATCTAGCAAACCAACAAAAAGTATTTTTAAATTTTATAAAATTAAATCACTTTGATGTTTTTTGAGAATTGACATGTAGGCTAGGCTTCTGAAGAGCAAAAAATAGGCCCGCCAAGGAACCCTATATTGGACCACACCCACCCAAAAAAAAGAAATGAAATAATCCCCACAACATCACTTCACTTCTCATCACTTCAACCGCGTCATCTTCTAAGGAAGAACATGGTCACCCATCAGTTATTCCTTACACACCACTAACATCATCAATCCCATCACTCGTTAGGACAGCATAGCGACATACACCATCATGCAATGACATCACCATAACCACTGCAGCTAGTGCATCCTCACTGCCCGAACTATATCCCGCTGTAGGGTTGCAAGTCGAAATCCACCATACTATGTATGAATAAAAACCATAACCCTAACGACATGCCTCGAAGGATGCTACCAAGAAGCATCGTGTTATATCTATACCATTGAATCATACAGAATGGTCCAAATCATCATGGAATAAGTCACAACCATCCAAAATGGAGTGAAATTTCTAAAAAATCAGATCAGTCACATGATCAATTTTTTTTAAACAATAAATTCAAGGGTGATATGAAAAAACCTAATGATTTGAAATAGAAGAAGTATTGCCCATGTTTTTCATAGTGATAGAATTTTTATTGTGAAATTTTTATAAGGGTGTTATATTGTAAAAACCTATTACTTTAGGATATATTTCCCTTAAAATATTTTTTATTTTGGATCGTGATGTAGGCTGCGACGCTCGGGTGGGTGATATTTTATCTATGCCGGATATTTTTATGGCTTCAAAGAATGCTTCCGAGGTTTTTTTTCCCAATCTACACTGGACACCTGGACAACCAGTGGTCTTCGTTGTAACATGCAGGATTTTTCTAATCTGTCGTTGGGGCCGAAGATAGTGGCGAATTCTTCCTCTGCTCATGTGACTTCTGATCCGCTGATGGTGAAATAAGAGGGGATTTTAATGGACTCGAATGGCGGCGATAATTTGAAGGTCCCCACTAGAGTAGTGGAAGAACTAGTGACACGACCGTTTGCATCTTTTTTTGACACTGGATCTGGAAGGATTCTCTTAAAAGGGTAATCAGCCCATATTGAGGCTAATCCTAGTGTGTTCGTTGAATGGATTACAATTGGGAAGAGTTCTCTGATTACAATACTTGTTTTAGAGAAAGGTGAGAAGTCATGGAGGTCTGAGGATCTAGTTAGACCAATCTCATTCTTGTTGGGATCCTTGGATTAGAGATGTGTTTCCCTTGTTCGTGGATTCTTTCATTGAATTTTCCATTCGAATGATTTCAAAAATACATACATGGAGCATCAGGTCTCTATCTCTGAAACCTCGATGGCTTCACCTACATGAATAGTCCCTGGATTTCAATGCCTTGCACACAAGGAATGTCTTTTCTCCGGTTTGGGTTTGTTTTCATGGTCTTAATTGGGTCCTTTGGCACTCAAAAATACTGCATGATATTGGCCTGGCAATTGGGACTCTTATACGCCTCGATAATGAAACTGAGGTTGTTCGGTTTGGACAATTTTCTAGAATGTTGGTGGAGATTGATCTGAGATCCACATTGATTGATAAGGTAACTCTCTCTACTCCCTCTGATAATATCCATATTGATGTTGAATATGAAATAAATCCCCTTTTCTGTACCGATTGTATGGCTGTTGGGCATTCTTTGGAGTAATGTCGGAAGGGGATTTCATGTGAGAGATGTGGGATGAAGGGTCATCCAGCTAACATATGCAGAAGGAAACCTGAGAGGAATCATGTGCCATTGTCAAATTCTCTTGATCATGTTGGATATATCCTCAAAAAATAATCTTCCACTAAGGTCGATATGTTGGTTTCTGACAAATCTATCTTGTAGGTGCCTATTTTGAAAGGCAAAGGCCTTCTGGTGGATAAGTCACTGATGGGTGGCCCCTATAATGCTCGGGGTGGATGTGTTAATGAGAATACATCCAATTATTGTCATGTTATTTATACCATTATATTAGTTTAGATTTGATATAATACTTTCCCCTCTGGTTTTGGGTCTCCTACTCGCAATGACGCTTCAAACCCTATCATGATTGATTATCCTGGTGTATTCCTAACAAGTGAGGGGACTGGTGTGCCTGATCCTCTTTTGGATAATCACATTGGGATCCCTCAAAAATATTTATTTTCAACATGAGATCCAAAATTTATTGAACTCCTCTAAGATATTTGAGAAGTGGGGTGACATATCTAACCTGGAAGGGATGATAATGGGCAGTGGTGGTCCTGCCTCTTTTAAGGATGCAGTATTATCTGATAAAGGGAAGACATATGACACTCTTGCTCCTTCAAAGAGAAGGATGAGGAAGTCATACTCTAACACACCTCACATTGTGTCTACTTGATCTTCTTCGAAGATGTCAGGAAAGACCAATTCTGATATTTTTATGAGCTTTAACCAGGGTAAGTCCCTATCTGAATGGGAAACTGGTGACGATTCTGATTATGGAAATGACATGTCTTTTTATGATCTATAATTTAGTCATGATAGATGAGGGAAAGTTATTTTTTGACCTCGATTGTCTCTCTTGGACTTTTTATTTAAATTTTAATAAATTCTTAGAAGCCTAGCTTCTAGCTAGAGTTGCTGGTATTTTTTATAATTTCTATTTATTTACATGGGTGTCACCCACCCTTGAACAATAATTAGGAACAAATTATCCTTATTTATTTACAAAAATATAGAACTATGGATTAGATAATCCATAAAAACACCATTTTAGACTCCGTCGATTCATTTTTTAGCTTTTTATCTTTCTCTTAGATCATAATAAGAAAGCATAAGGTGTAAGCCAAAGGAGGTCTCTCAATGATGAAGTAGTCATCATACACAACTCTATTAATATTTATTTCATCTTCTAAATACAAAAATATATTTTATTCATAATAAAATAATGATTTGAGCTTCATTAATAAAATATGATTTTATCATGATAATTGTACAAACATTTTCAAATTTTTTCTCATCCAATGGGAAATAAAATCATTACTTTTGTTCATTTATACACACACATCCCCAAGAAGTGATGTATTAATTTTTATATAACCTCAATTAATTTATATTTATTATTATGGATTTAATTTTTATATATTATATCTATGACATAATTTTTTTGGAATTATAATATTTTATCTACCTTTTTATCCATCCATCTATTGGAAAACGATAACGTCCCTCTTGTGTATGTGAGGAATACAACCTCGAGGAAGATATATGATTCATTTATCATTTATATTTTTAATGTATTATGGTAAGGATAAATTTAATGAATATATATTTATTATATTTATTATAATATAATTATTATATAATGGTTAATTAGTATTATCCTTTATTTGTTTCTACCCCGCAAAAACTGGAATCTTCACACGTGTATATGTATGGAAGACTATCTCCATAGAGTTAACTAATTCATTTCCCCCCATAAAATTTTTAATCATTATAAAAGTGTAAAAAAAATATGATATTTATGACAAGTTAAATATTTCTTATATGAATAATAAACAACCAAGGTGGAATTATTGGAATAGTTAAACCAAAACATACATGTGAAACTGACCTATTCCTACCAGATTCATGACTTATATGAATTTTTTAATAAAAATGGTTAATAGAAATTATAAGGGAATTAATATAGTATTATATATAAACATAAATTAAATTTATATGTATAATAATATTTAATTGTTATGTAGGATGATTGAATATATAGAATGATATATGAGACATGGTGTAATGGATTTATGTTACAGTCCCATTTTATTTCAGAACTGTCTAATTTAAAATTACATTCAGAAAAATAATATGATCATTATCCTTGAAACCATATTTATTATTATTATCCTATAGTTATTTATAGGGTTTCTATATTTTCAGTACATTTTACTCTCTTTCAGAATTAAATTGGTAGAGATTTTATTAATAAAAAATTAACATTATTTCTCATTTTGGACAGGAATATTTCTCCTCCCTATCCATGTTCTATGATATGTTTTCAAATAATTTGATTTATGATAAAATAATTGTTTATTATGATTTATAACTATATTTTACATTACATATAATTTTTTAAAAGGTTTCATCTATTCTCCATCCAAATGATCTATTTTTTATGTTTACTGAAAATTTGAAATGATTTATCATTTTAACTTTTACCGCATGAATAACTTCTCAACAATCATTAATAGTATTTTCATTGTATATTCTTTTAAATGTTTTGGTGTTTAATTTTAAATAAAATATTTTCCTTAAATATTATGGTAATTTTGTTCTTATATGTTACCAAATGAAAATTGATGTGTTCTCTTAATTTTCAAATCATATTTTAATTATTATTATAAGATATATTTTTCATCTATATAAACATATTTTAAGGATTTTTATGAATAAAAAGGGATATTGTTTTATTATTATATCATCTTTTCTAGATAACATATGGTGATGATATTTTTAGTATGATTCCATGAAACTCGTTACTCTCCCATAGTTCAACTAATTTCTAATGTGATGAAGAATACTCTTAAATTACCACAAACATCATATCTATATATGTAATGTGATTATATTAAGATGAAATGTTTTCTAAGCACATTTATTTTCCTTAGGTTATTCTATAATTAATCATGGAATGTTTTTAGGATAATCTGTAACATGTAAATATGTTTTTATTTTGCAATTCGGGGTCCATTATAGTCATCTAATGCATTGGATAATGTGATATAGATAAATCATGATATGATTTTTATAACTATGAACATGATTGAGAGTATATATTTTTACATTTTAATGTGTGATTATGATTAAATTTATCTAATCTAACAAGATTATAGAAGGGAATGATTTGAAATAGGATTATTCACAAGACTATAATTTCTTATTGTTATGATAGAAAAATACCCCTATTATGAATCTTGAATTATTATTATTTAGTTTGACACCATTAATCATGCTTATTGATATGAATGTATTTTTGATTTTATGATGTATGATTTTAGGGGTATGAATTTTCTACATTTAGATCATAAACATGATTATGTAATTATACCCTTATAATCATATTATACCAACTTATGATTAATATCTCCCATATTTACCCTTAATTAGAATAATAGATCAAAAAAATTATTGTGAAAGAGTTTTAAATAAAATAAAAATTATTATAATTTTATTATTCAAGAAGGTAGTGGATATTCATACTGATTTGGGGTTCAACGTAAATGAATTTTTAAAAATAGCTACATGAAATGTTTTAATGTTTTTTTCTCTCAAATTTCTCTTTAACATGTCCATATTAGATTATTTTTTGATTTATGTTATTAAATATATTGTTATTATTTATTAAGGTCATTTTTCCTTCAAACTTAATACAAAATTGGGAATGAAATATATTTTCACATTTTTTGTAGGGGTCAATATTTACAAAACTGTGGATATTATATATATTTAAATAATTTCTAAATGGTCAGTTTTCACTACCCTAAAATTTATTTCGGTAATATTGGATTTCGCTTCATATATTCATGGTATTCGAAAGTAATTTCTATTTTAATTTTTTTATAAATTAATTCCATCATTGTTAATTTTATTTAGAATATAATTTTCTTTTCATTTAAACATTATACTTTTTTGTATTCTAGTCTTACAATAGAGAGATTAATGACTAAAATGTATTGTTTATAATTATCTTATTGATATTAAGTTATATTATATATTTCAATTTCATTGTCTTCTCAATTCGAAATAGAATAACCCATTAGTTAATTCATTATATATTTATGGACCAACAAAAGTGATTTCACTTATGTGTTAAAGAGTTTGTTTTTACGAGTATTAGTCATCATAAAATGAATTATTTTTTTTATATTTTTAGTCATGTAATGGTTAATTAAATATTATATTATAATTGTATGTCCAAGGAGATATTCCCCAATTCAAAATGTAATGATATATTCTCTTGATAAATGATGATAGAATTGACTTAATATAAATTATTATTTTATAGGTGAATAAAAGTGAATACAAGTGATGAATATAATGATAAAGCATTCCTACATTATTTTTATATGACTTTAACTATTTTTTATTAAATTATTTTTTATTTCATTTAAAACAATATTTATTTCATGTTTAAATGTAATTTTTATACATATTTGTTTTTCTATATTTTAAAGAAAATATTTTTAGTGGTTTCTATATATTTTAATATACTATGAATATATTAATTTACTAATTCCTATATATATTTATTATAATCATATAAAATATTAAAATGTTTTTTCTTAATGATTATGGATGCGATAGATTTATTATTATGGTAATCATTGAATTCGATATTGTTTCCATTAATGTGTTATGTGTATCACTTCATGATTTTGGTTTAGTGAAGAAATTTCTATTGGTTATACTAAGTATTTGTTATTTTGATAAGTTATTTTTTCTTATTTATATAAAACTATAATTATTAATGGAAATGGTAATGTAATTAATATAATATTTTAAATAATTCATGTACTAATATGATAGATAGGTTTGGGGAATTATTGTTTTACCATCCCTATAATCTAATTTCCTTAACGTAAAATCATTATTTTAATTCATAATTACATATAATTTTTTTTGAAATCAATTATTATATAATTTTAATAATTTTGTTGGAAGAAGGTGTGTAGTGGGTTGTTCCATGATATTTTAGACATTAAGAAAACTCTGTCTAGCATACTCAAAGAGGTAAAACTATCCTGAACACATTGAAACACTTATTTTTGATATATTACTATTGAGGGTCAACAAGATTATTATTTAGTGAATCAAAATATATAATTTAGTTATTCTCAAGAAGAACTAATCTATGAGTAATTTATTATGTTAACAAATATTAACACATTAATGGTTTGTCTTAAACACCAATAATATTGTTCATTTTATTTATATTATTGTGAGAAACTAGGATAAAGACTGAGTTATATTTATATATATTTTCAGAAGGGTGTGTGAGTAAAAAATGAAAATTTACAAATGATAGTAATAAAATACTGGATAAAGAATCATTAACATTCTATTATTCTATATCTGTTTTGATTAAAATTTAGGGAATTATACTAATTAGAAATTTATAGATATGTTTTAGTCAAACTAAATTCTTAATTAAGTTCATTGAAAATTGTTGGGATAAAAAATTGGGGAAAATTAATTGTTAATAAAAGGGATGAATGGGATTATGAATGTTGAAATCATGATAACAATATGAAAATGATAGTATTCACTTGTTCTATATTGTTAAATCATTAGAAATATTAATTTTTAGTGGAATGATGATCTTGAGTTAGGGGTAATTAGGAATGTGATTTTTGTTAATAATGGGATCCAAATAATTC
Organism: Viscum album; assembly: GCA_963277665.1. Taxonomy (NCBI): domain Eukaryota; kingdom Viridiplantae; phylum Streptophyta; class Magnoliopsida; order Santalales; family Viscaceae; genus Viscum; species Viscum album. Next base: position 985,002,629 of record OY728126.1, read on the forward strand.
AATCGAAATTCAAAATTTATAAATGAGTCTTTAATAATAAAAGACATTATGTTTTTGTAAGATCCTTTTTTGGGAGGAATTACTTATTAACATCTAATGATAATGAATTGCGGAATCTATATTTTATATTTTTCTTGAAATTAATTAGAATATATGGTCGTGATTTTTAGTATTAATTTTTATAAATATTTTATAGTCTGAGTTTTTTATATTTTAGAATAATAATTAAATTTAAAAAAATTATATTATTGAAACATTAAAATTTAATAATTATAGAAAATATATTCACTAGGTATATTTTTGAGGAATTTATTATTTTTTTAATGGATTAAAAATGTGATTTTTTATATGATAGATTCTGATTATTCATAAATCACATTCTAGACACAAATAATAAAAAATTTGGTGCAAACCCTAGCCATTGATTTAGAGATTAAGGAAACCCCAATATAGGGGAAGTCAATATAGGTCTCAAAACCATTGATGAATGAAGAAGGGGATCAAATGAAAATATTGAATAACCTAGGTTTTTATTATCAGTTAGTTTCCATGAGTATGTCAAATCACATAAATAGAAGTTGTTATATGAAAAAACACTAGATATAAAAGAAGTCATGCATTATAAATAATACTCACATAGAAGTTAATGTTAAGGTGTGATTTTTCTTAAAAAGTGTAGATGTACCATATGGAAACCTCATGTGTGATAGGAAAAATAAAAACTATCATAGCATGTGAAAGGGGTAACCATGTGATTCCATGTCCCCAAGTCACCATCAAAATGATCACCATTAGATCTATGAAATATGTTGCATCACACTCTTCATCCACTCACAAATGAAATTTAAAAACACTTGTGACCAACTTTAGTCACCAACCATCTCCCACATGAACCGGAATCTTATATATAAAACATATAGATCAATAATAGTTCAATAAAATGGGATGTGACAAGTCATTATTACTACCCGAGATCACACTATGATATATAAGAATATTGTAATCATTATAGTCCAGAACATAAAAAACTATTGAAGCTCATGAAATAACCAAACACTATAATATATCCTTAGGTCTTTATAATCTCATTCTAAGATCAAACACATACACAAACAAACAAATGAAACCTCATGACTCAAAATCACCTCAACCCCTATCTAGTAGTATATCATCCCATGACCTAATTTCAATATATCAAAATGAAATTTTATATTCTAAAATATTTTTGGCCTTCATTAATTTATGATTAAGCATTCCAATAGACATCAGTTGTTAAAATGTGAAGAGAAATACCATTTATGTATTTTATAAAAACAATTTTTGGGGAATTCTATCAATTAATGAGATGCATAATGTTTATACGATGTTCACATAAAAGGGATATAAGAAATGGGGATATAGATACAAGTGTCTATTGACCAAATGAAGGATGTTTTTTGGGATAATTTTCAATGAAAAAAATATAATAGAAGATAAATTTTTTGGGGAAGACATTGAACTATAATATTCATTTACTTATTGGAGGATTCTCATTCTAGATGTTTGTTAATAAACTATTTTATTTCCATCATCATTCAAACAATTTTACATCATAATCGATCTTTCTATTTTCATTCTCTATCTAATCATTACATGATCCTTAAGGAAAAAAGAAAATTACCATCCATAATTACATCCCTCCTTCTCTTCCTCCCCCTCCTCAATATATTTTAATTTACACCAATTTGAGTAAGGGAGTTCGACATAAATCCAAAAATCTTATATTCCCTTTAATCCATATAGATTTCTCCCATAAGACATCATATATATATATGTATATATTGGATTAATAAATATGTATCCATAGGAGTATAGGAGGCCATGATACATCTATGGGGATATTTTTCTCAACTCTCTATTCATTTAATTGTAATTAACAATATAGGATATCCCTTTTTGGTGGATAATGGAGTTATGATCTTCTTATGTTTCGTATGACTTTCGAGACCAAAATTTTTATTTATTCATTATTTTCATCTTAATGCTATAACTTTTTAGATAATTGGATAATTAATAAGAGGATTATGGTGATATTATGAGATTTTATACCAAAACATATAAGAAAATAAGGATTACTTCATCAAGATGGATGGGAGATACTATGGTGTTGTTGAATCCAAATAAAAAATAGGCATGTAAAATCATTTCATTTTAAGGAAATGATAATCCTCATTATGACTCATAAATCTATTTGTAAGACCATTAATAAAAAGAGATTGGAGATTAAGGGATATGTGATGTTTTTATTTAATTTATTTTAGTTAATTCACTTATCAAAAAACAAATTTATTCTTGTAAACCAAAATAAATACATGCTTGAAAATTTAAACTTTTCTCATTTTATTTTGGTTTACCTATTCATAATGTCTATACAAATTACTCACACACATACACATTAATGAAAAAAATAGAAAATTAATTATTATATTATTACATAGAAAAACCCTCAAAATATTTTACATTTTAATTTATTATTCATAAATACAGTATCTGAGTTATCATATCATATCCCCATGGAATTTACCTAGATACTAATATGTAAAAAATAAGGTTTCCAAATTTATTAAATATATAACACTTAGTTTATGATGGATAGATATTAAAATATCATCCTTACAAGAATCATTAATTATTTAGGATAAAAATTTGTTAATATAACACCATTGTATTTATTAACTCAAGGATATGAAAATAAAAATAGAAAATAATTGTGAAAATATATTTTATGGCAGAATTCAGAGACCTCAGGTCATATTTCCTTTAATGTATGTTTTTAAATAATGTAAATTTAATTTTCTATTTGGTATAGTAAAAATTAACATATATATAATAGTTCTTTCTTCCTAATATCAATGATAAAATTATATAATTAATTACAAATTTGGTCTCCTTTATGGTGGAAAATATCAATTTGAGATATATAATGTTTGATATAATTAAATAATGGTTTCAAAATTATGTTGGAATAGTCCTTGTTTAAGGATACAACATAGTTAATTTACATTAATATATTTGAGACTATTTTGATTAATCAATTAAATTATTGAGAGTTATATTTTTTTTCTTATTAATCACATCAATATGAAATTTTTTGAATTTGAAATTCATAGGGTGATATGAGAAAATGAAATGGATTACCAAAACATCTTATTATATTATGAAATATATATGTAATGCCTCTACTATGCTAAAACTATCTACTGAATGAGAATTTCTCATCCATTCCATGTGTATTTATGTTTCCTTTAAATATTTTTACATGAATGTGGGATTAAATGTTATTTGGTCAGTACTAACATGATTTTTTTGATAAATGAAACATTAAAAGATATTATAGTGGTTAGGTTAATTAACCTAAATTTATATTGCCTCATTGATCCATGAACGTCCTAAAACAATTAAGATATGTAAATCCCTCGAAGGAAGGATAATATCCTTGATAATAGTAAAGGAAAAGGGAATAAAATTTCAGCATAAATTTTCAAGAAAGTATTTCAACCACTATCAATAACATAAATAAAATATATTATCATACAAAATAAGTCCAATTATAACTCTAATTAATTAATACCTATCTATCAAGGTTCTATAAAATACATTAATTTCCTTGGACAATACTAGGATATGCTCTTTTAGAATTTTATAGTGTTTTTAGAACATATATATATTTATTTTTTCAACACATAGACTTTAATTTTATAAAATTTAGATAAAAAATTAATTTTTAAGATGAGTCCAACTCATCGTTCCAATGTTAAAATCAAGGTTGAAAAATTGATAAAAGAAAATTTTATTTTTGAGGTCGAAAATCTCAAAACAGATCACCAAGATTTCTAGTGTTAAGAAATAAAATAAGAAATGAAGACTTTCCATCAACTTCATTGATAATAATATAATTTCAAAAATTATGAAATCCATTTTCATATCACAAAATTTATTATCTAATAAATTAAATTTATCTATTTCTTATCCTTTACTAATGGTTATTCAACATATAATAAAATTTGGTTTGCCCTTAAAGATAAAGAAAAAACCACTTTCCAAGAACCCTAAGGGATTTATTTAATTAAGATGTTATATTTCAAATTCTGAAATGATGTAGACACATTTAAATATTTATTTTAGAACATTTTATGTCCCACATTGATAAAATAGTTGAGTTTTAATGTTACCATGGTAAATATTCACAATTTTCTGGATCATATCTGCAATATTGAATTTTACCCCATGATTTCCAATGAAATAATTGATATTCTTCCTCCTCAAAACCTTTTGGAGCTTTAGAGTAATTTATGTTATTAAATCCTACCGTAGAAAAATCATTGAAAACCTTATAAGAATGTGTTTAACATTTAAATAAATGATAAATATAGGAGTATATATTCTATAGAATGATAAACAAAATACCAGTATTAAGAAAAACTACCTCACATTGATCTTTATAATGTAGACACTACACCAAATATAAAGAATCATGAGGTAAAAATGATTTATCACATATATCCACTAAAATATACACTTCGTAATCTAATTTTTTCTGAATAAATATAATAATAGGCTATGAAACTTAAATAATTCAATATCCATTTAATATAATTAATTTAAATCAAAGGTTATGAATTATAGGATTTTTAGGTAGCACACCCTTTCATAGAGGAGCCTCTTGCGGATATGAAACTCCCTGATAAAGAACTGTTCTCCATTTATGGTACATATCAATCAGGGGAAATATATTTGCATAGTTATTTATGATCATTAAACTGAAAATGGATTGGAAACTCTATACACAATAGTGTTTTTTATAAATTGTATTCATATTCTCAAAATACATAATTTACCTACTAATTTTTATTCTAAAAGGGATGTACTAATGATGACACATAGTTGTAATACCTCATTATGGTTATAGAATTTCATTTTAGATAAAATTAACCCCATTAAATATCAAAGAAGACTCTATTTCTTTCAAGAAAATCAATATTGAGTATTCACATAAAAGGAATAATTATAATCCATACATAACTCATCTGGGAATTATTGACCTAGTTTACCTCATATATTGTATTTTCTATAATTATTTCATAACAAAATTCTTAATATGATTTATTTCTCAATATAGATATATATTTGATGGATCATTATTAGAATAAATCAATCATCCATATTTTGTAACAAACTTTGCTCCTATGATTTACTAGAAACATTGTATATTAATTCAACGATGATGCTTCCAATTTAATTGGTAGCGATTTCTCATATCTGTCAAATGACATGGATAACAATAGGATGTACCCTATAGTATAATATAAATAGTATAAGAATTTTTTTCATTATTTAGAAATAAAATAATAGAATCATTGATGAAAATAAAACTATATTCTTTTTAATGTACCAAATTCTCAACAAGTACATTAAAAATTATAATTTGCTGGGTTATTTCTCAAATATAGTTGAGGAGAAACCCCCAACCATTATTATGATGTCAAATCTAGTGATTTTGATACACAATAGACATGTAATAAGCTCGTTCATAGAATTATGAGACTATTGTACTTCAAATAATCGATGATAGATGATTATACAATGGTTATCGGTAAATTCCATGCATTCTACACACATACTGACTTCAATCCTCAAACCTTGAATTTTTTTACCAAATAAAGAAATGTGACCATTGTATATTTAAGGGATGGATATTAGGGGTATGTACTATGTATAAATTATTATAAAATTTAAATACATTATTACAAAAATTAAATTATATTCCTAATGGGATGGTTTTTTATCCACAAATGATCTTTAAAAACATTGGTAATCAAAATTTTAAATTCTAATATCATCACTATATTTCATGTTCCTCATAAAATCATTATAGATATAGATAAAAACCTCTATGAATCTAGGTCAATGATGTTTCATTTCAATTAAAACAACTACTCCAATCATATATCCCATAATCATGTAGTAATGAGTGGTAAAATAGATGATTTTAACAAGTCCATATTGATTATTCTTAAAAAATAGTAGAAAATTGAAAGAATGTATTTATCTTATAAGATAATTCATAATTTGTGGGCCTATTATACCAATACACATTCTTCCATTTAATTAACACCATATTTATTCATGTATGTAGAATAATTAGTTTTACTTATAGATATTTAATTACATTCACTCTGAATAACCAATTGATACCATATTATGAAAAATATAAAATTACAAATATGTATTTATGAATAAGATTATCATGATGAAAATGTTAATATGTATTAAATAATTGAAAAAATATATCAAACCCATATGGAATTTATATAAAACAAACCATTTTTACTACTTTATCTTATATAATATAAATTGGTTTTGGCCAGGATACTGCTAATGATATCAAGGAATATGAAATTAAAGTATAATAGGATAAGGTAAGGGCCTTAAATCATACACATTTTCCAATAAAATAGAGTATATTCTTTTATGAAAATTAATGGAAAACATTTCATGACTCCCTATACTTTTGGAATTCATAAGAAATAATTTTCATAACAACATATCAGGATCAAATGTTCCCATCGTATTATAGTAAACACTTTTACACATAGTACACTCTCTATAAATATAATTAATTAAAGACACAATAATAACCATATAACCTTCAATAGTGAGGTTTATTGTAATTATTTCTAAATTCAGAAATATATAGATTCAATTCCTCACTGTATGACCATATACTACATGACACTTGGTCCATCCTATATGACAACTAATGATTATGGATTAATATATTCATTATTACCTCATTTATGTATATTTGAGCTTTCCCTAGATTTGAGTTCCTAGTATATATTTTATCATCTAAATTAGTTATATTTTGATGGGCCTATGTGAGAATAAAGTATGATTTTTTTATTTATAACATTATATGGATTGATTAATATTGAAATAAGGTATACTGTGACCCCTACATTTTTTATCAAAGGCCCAACCATAAATTTCTCTTCCACCCTATCCCTTATTCTGTTTTGTAACTAAGAACTCATGACATTGGGTTTTATAATTTTTCATCTCATAAGAACAACCCTTAACAATATCCCATTATACTACAAAGCATGATCTGGATTTTTGTAAAAATTCCATATCCATGAATTATTTAGTGATTGAAACATGATGTTATAGGATATGTACTAAACTAAAGATCACCTATCATTATTCTAGAAATTTATTTCATTTTAATTTTTCCCAATATTATAGTCTATGTGATTACCAATTACAATCATGTTTTTTTATTACATCTATAATATAATGATATATTTACCACTTATACGAATATTGTATGTAATATCCAAAAAATAAAAACTAACAGTATGATCGATCACTTATAAAACATGTAATACCAAGCTTAAATAAACGATGAAATATTATTATTTAGATATTATAAATATAACACAACAATTAAATTGGTGGGTTTGAATAAGATTAAAATAATTATGAAATATATATAAATATTCAACATAATATAAATTTATTGAATAGTTATTTTTAAATAACAACTCATTTTTATGTATTGTAATTTTATTCTTCAAAAATACATTTTTGATTAAAATTATTTTCATTAATTTATGTGAGAGTGTATTATATTAAAGTTAAATAACTTATATAAATATTATTTTTTAAACAATATATCATTTTTTAAATAATCATTTCATTATTGACTAATGGTCTAATTTCGATTTTTTTTCAAAAGATTGATTTTTTAGTGAATAGTAAAAATGATATGATTTCTAAAACTGTCATTCATTTTCAATAAATTAGGAAATTAAAAGTATCATTATTATTTTCATTTCATTTAAATGTAAAATTATTTTTATATAGTTTTATATAATATAATTAATTAAATTTTAATCATATTTATAGATTATAATGGTATAAGTTCATTTTTTGTCTTAAAAAGCAGAAGTTTTCTAAACAAAATTATTTTATTTTCTCATTTTAAACATAAATTAATTTATAAAACTTTTAAAAATTTAATCATGGGAATTTTATGCCTTATATTTATTTATGTAGTCCAAATTTTATAGATATACATCTTTTATTTTTTATCATTATGAATAATAACTATAGAAAATATTTATTACCTCATTAACTATAAACCTCGTAATTAAGTTTAAAGATGTCATGATAAGGACTAAAAATATATATATAAATATTATTATTTTTTTCAACCCCCATCATCCTAGACTCAAACAATAATAATTTCTTGCTAATTTTATTTTATTATGACATTTAATTTATTTTGAGTAAATATAAAGTTAAAAATGTCACTCTTTTGCTTTTAAAATATATAAGAATATATGACCAGGATAAAAACAAATTGTTTTTATTTATAAAAATATAAATGAAATAAAAATGATTTCATTTTATCATGGTAATTTATTTATTATTTTTAGTGATTAAATAATTACCTAAAATTCTTATGTAATGCCGATAATGTATTTATTCAAGTAATAAAGAAATAAAATCAATCATTTTAAAAATATTAAAATTAATAAAATTTTAATTAACTATAGTGTTCCACAAATATTTTAAATAGATATAACATATTAGTGTTGTGGTATTGTATTATATTTCAATTTCAGTGTTTTTATGTTGTTTTTAAAGTCAAATTAAATGAATAGTGTCTTAATATAAATTAATGAGATTTTTTATTAAATTATATATTTTGGAAATTATTTAAAAATAAAAATAGAACATTAAAGAATGAAATTTGATTATAAATGTTCTATAACTTAATTTATTGGAAATTTATTGTCCAATTTTCACCTTAAAATTATAATTAAAACCCATTAATATTGAAAATATATTGAAAATCTTAATATTAAAATGGGTTAACCAGATGTATAAACCCAAGAAATAAAGATTAAAATGTAATATAAACCTATATAAATTTTTTTTAATGATTATATTAAGTAAATTTCCCCATATTATTTGATTCTATGTATTTTGGAAACATTTTTACCCGAGTAAGACATATATTATATTACCATATGTCATGTTTTTCTAAAAGTTATATTAATGATATTTTATAATAATTTTTTTATTTGTAGAATTAAAATAATTTGAAGATTTAAGGATATATAATTTATAATATTAGACATGGTATATTTATTATAAACTTCTCCTTTTAGAGTAACTTCCATGTCCCCTAAATTATAAAAATCATGGATACTATGGTATATTTATTCAATACTATTTTTAATTTCAACAATTCCCCTACCCTTGTTTATAAAAGGGAATATCTTCTCATATTTTCTTCAAATATCAAAAACCTTTTTTTAGGTAAACACCCTAAAATATATCTTATTGTTTTCTCATACCACATTTTAGAGGTATAAAATTTGGTATAATACCAACCTTAGATGGTTTAAGATGTAAATCAAAGGTGGTAATCTGATGAAGTGGTAGAAATTTTACCCAAATGATCTAGGTTTATAAATTTTTCAACAACCATTAAATATTATTCAAAATATTTAAATAATAACACCAGTAAATTCCATATATTAATATATTTTAATGTTAACACAATAATATATATCCATATAAGTTTCTATAAAATTGAAAACAAATCAATCAGTTGTCTGTATGGTGAACTACTGCCATGCGAACCAATATATATTTTTCCATTATCACCGCTCATGGATGATTATAATAGAGTCTTAATGTATATGTATGATATTCATGAAATAGTTATTATTTTTTTTGAAATATAATATATGTCCTTTTTTGGATCCATTCAATCAATCGAAAAATGATAAAGTCGTCTATGCATACGTGTGTATTACCATATCCATAATGTGATGTGATAATATTTTCATCACTAAATCACATGGTTAGTGTATATATATAATTTTATATAAATAAATAAAATGATATTATATATGTAATGGTGTTTATTTAATTATAAAATAATATTTACTATATTTCCACCACGATCGTTGAAAAATGAGTTCGTTGCTCATGTGTACTTGCAGAAAACCACCATAATGATTATAACATAATTACGTATTTATAGGATCCATTAAAAGTCTTTCAAATTTTATAAATATTTCTTAAAAATGATAATTATAGCATTATAATTATTCAAGATATGATGGAGAAATTTCCCTATTGAATATGATCAATAAACTATAGTAGTTTTGAATATATAAACTAAACATACAAAAAAACTGAACATTGTATTATATTATGATGTAATTAAATATTTTATTAAAAAAAAAATTAAATGGATTAAGGATAAGGTATTAATCATTTAAGTATTTCTTATGAAATAAAATAATTTATCTATGTTTATTGTTTATCTTTTAAAGGGAATATATAAAAACATTGGACTCATGTTAAGGGATTTCATCTCAACTTCCCTTCACTGTGGAAAGTTTTAATATTATATGTCTTAATAATTTAATATAGTTTTATACTTCCCTTGTCCTATAATATCACTAATCTCCAATACATAATCTTATTTTATGTTTCAATTTATATTATTTCATCTATATGGATTTCACATGACTGTTACTATTTGGTAAGGGTTTCTTAACTCAATATCATTCATTGGGTTATATCACTTATTCAATTATTAAATTATGACAATATTATTATTGAAATTACCTTTTATTAATTAATATTGTATTTCAACATATTTTTTGATGATTTATAATTTTTATGCAAAAAATATCAATTGATTAATTCTCATTTCAATTATTTGATCTATGTATCATATATTCATATCAAATTATCTTTTTTTTGAATATATGTTTATGTTATGTGTCAAATTTTGGGAATTTATTGTCTCAACAATACTATATAAATATTGATGATTTTGTTTCTCAAAAATACGCTTATTTGTTTCATTAATGATATTTTTTCATGTGTATTTAAGGAAATTAATATTATTTATCATTCTTATTTTAGAATTATATTCATGATTATTATTCATGTGGAATATTTTTCAATGTTTTCGGAACACTCTTATTCGGATTCTGGAAACATTGTTTATTCCCTACGTTTAAGAATTTAATGTAAGGAACAAAACCTACATTTTTATTAAACCTTTTGTTGAATGTTCAACACGTATGTTTAATCAACCCTATATTGATTGAATCGTATGGATAAAGAACCTTACATTTGGATGGAACCTTACATTTTGATAGAGAGAAAACATATGGTTAAAGAACCCTACACAATTTTAGAACCCTACATTTGATAAGCAAACGTATGTATCATCATACTTACTTTTGTGATCAACCTTATGTTATCAATCCTACTTTTGAAGAATTAACTCTACATAGTTGAACCCAATGTTTGGTATTTTTTTGTTTTATAAAGGAACCCTATGTTTGACTTTTACAAATCAGATATTTGAATTTATGATTTTTCCATAGTTTCATGAGATGATCTTTGTAGAATATCAGACCGATTTAAAGCTCATTTTCAATTGATTCAAATTTCATTATGATTTATTTATGGAATTATATTTATTAAATAATTTTATCTTATTTTTAAGGGATGTTATGACAATAGTGAGCTATCTTATGAATTTAAATTCTCATATTTTATCATGAGATTTTCATGGATCTAAAAATGTGAACCAGGATATCTTCTTTATTAATTCTATCGGTGTATTTTTTTAATTATATATATATATATATATCTGTGTATGTGTGTTTGTGTGATTAAATTATTAAAGGACACATATTTCGACACATATTTCTATTGAAACTGCATTCTTGTGAAGATATTTTACAGATCTACTGCAACAATCTATCAGATTCTATTTTCTACGATAAAGGATACACATTAGAGATATACATGTTTTAAGTCATGTTTTTTCTAAGTCTGCTACTAAAAGTCCTTGATGATTCTATTTAAAGATATATTACTAGAACTAATATTTCTTAAAGAAATTATTTTCTAACAAATATGTACCATTTACTATCAGTTGTTCTTATAACTGTGAAGATCAATCAGAACCTTTTTTATAAATATCTTTTTTATTGAGAGTTTCCACTCCTTGTAATCAGTTATGGAGGAGTATCATATTCTCTATCTAAATCATAGATATTCAGTTCTCTGTTAATGAACTAGAAGCCTATTTTTTTATCCTTATTTGTAAAGGTGTGAACTATCCCCACTTGGTTTTGGATTGGTCTTATAATATAAGGACATAACGAGTGAAATTAACTATACTCACAAAGAGAATAATTGGTGGAGTGGACTAGGGGAACAATGTGCCCCGAACCACTATAAAAACCAGTGTTATATATTTCTATTTTATCAACCACACATAAATTCATACAAAATATAAAAAATTATTATCCGCATAATCTACAGTGGACATAAAAAGATAGAATTGTGAAAGATTTTGAAAATGAAAAATTCACCCCCTCTTGTGTATATTTATATATTCTGGCCTAACAATTATTATCAGAAGAAAGATTTGGACCAAAGCTATAACATGATAAAAATATAAGGTCTATACAAAAGTTTAAAATGTCTTACCAAGGAGAAATAATATCAATGGTTTATGCTCCTTATTTCAATGGTGAATATTACTGATGCTAGAAATCTTGGATGATTATCTATTCTATAAATATGGGATTTATATTCTACTCAAATATCATTAATCCTTATATAATTCCTAAAAATCATAAAACACGGACTAATTATACCAAGGATGAGTATGAGATGAATTCTAAAAAAATGAATGCTATTATCCATGGTCTTCGACCATATTAATTCAATCAGGTCTCACAATGTCACATTGCTTAATAAATGTTGAAAACCATTGATGTCGCCTATGAAGGAATGGATATTATATGACAAATGAGGTATGTAATAGGAATGCCGAAATTCGAAACCTTCAGATTGTATAATGGAGAGAGTATCACTCATATGAATGGATTAATTACAGATATTATTAATAATATTAATGCCTTAGATAATAATATCAAACAAGAAGATCATTATTTGAAAGTACTGAGAGTACTATCTACTAAATATAATGGGATATCACCTGCATTAGACAATTATCACCTGTGAAAAAAATCTGATAGTGATAGAATTAATTGCGACACTAATGTTGTATGAAGTTGAAATTAAAGATGAAGATAAATATCATAAAAATTAGTGAAAATAGATAATACTTATCCAAAGGTAACATCATAGATGTAAAGAATAATAATAAAGAGGGAAGTCCGAGAACAAAAGAATTCAGATACATGTGATTCTAAAATAGAACTAGCATAATTATCCAGAATATTTTTAATGTTTTATAAGAAGAAATGAGGATTCAAAAAAACATTCAAAGGGGATGAGAAAGACTCAAGAGAATAAAAATTCTATGAATGCATGAAAATAAGTCATATAACATCTGATTTTCCTCAACTAATAGGTGAAAGGAGAAAGACAGAAAATAAATATCAAAAAATTTTGATTACGAAAAAAAATGAAAGAGTGTGATGAAAGATAATTGGGGTGTTTCCAAAGACTCCACATTCTCATAATAATCTGATTTAGAAAAGGAAGAATGAAATTTGAAAGAAAATATGTACTTCATGGACAAAGAGGATAAGGTAAAAACCTATTATTCATTAATTATGAATATAATTCAAATTATTCAAATTATAAATTGGATGCCTACTATACAATTCTAGAAGAAAAATATGACTCTTTATTAGATAAGTACAAATCATTAAATAATATTCACAATGCTATTTTAGTATAAAGAGATACCATACTTAAACAATATCAAGAGTCAATTAGAAAATTTAACTCATCAACAAAAAACAATAATGATCACAAAAATAAGATTAATGCATTACAAGATGAAGTATAAACTTATAAAAGTGTTTCTATCTTCTTTAAAAAAGGGGAAAATATTCTTAGTTAAATTCGTGGTGATAATTTCATTAAAAGGGAAGAAATAAATATAAGAAGAAAGGGTGAAATTTAAGACTATATAAAAATTTATTTTTCCCAACTCAAAAACTGTTATTTGTCATTTTTGTGGAACAAAAGAACATCTAACCAAAAAAATTATTTAAGAAATCATCTAATAAGTGGAATTAGAAGAAATTTTATTTCAAAATGTTTATTTGAAGAATGTGATATGAGTTATAAAAAAAAATCAAATCTAGATTACCATATCTCTTCTATCGAACATTACTGGACCCAAGAGGATATGGGTACCAATAATTTTTTTTTCTATATTACCACTCCAGGAAATAGGTCACAAAAAATGAAAATCTATATGGTATATAGACTATGGAATCTCCAGAACTATGAGTAGAAAATCATCGAAATTCAACACACTTACTCAAGTAGACGGATGTCTAGTAACCTTTAGTGATGAATTCCAATGAAAAGATAATTGGACTTGGAATAGGAGGAGATCAAAAAAATAACCCGATCAATAAATTATAATATGTACAAGTTCTGAAGAAAAACATGATAAATATCTATCTAATCTGTGAAGATGGATATCATATTGATTTTTCTAAAAAAATTACTCTGTATTTAAAGGTAAATTACATATGTTTAGATAACCATGAACTAATAATGTTTATACATTGGATTAAAATTCCTTTTGTAAATAGAAAGTGAATAGTTTAACTACTAAGATAAATGAGTCATGGATCTGGGATAGTAGACTTTGTCATTGAAATATTTATACTTTATATAAATTATCTAAGAAACATTTAGTTTCTTATTTACCTAGTCTTAAATTTTATAGTGATATTTTTTATGATGCATTCCAAATTGGAAAGCCACAGAAATCATCCTTCAAATTTATTAAAAAAAATCTACATCAAAAACTCTAGAAAATATCCACATGGATCTCTTTAGACCATCGAGAGTAGAATTTTTGGCTAAAAAATTATATGTATATGTTTTAGTTGATGATTATTCTATATTTACATGGGTCTATTTTCTAAACCTCCAAAGTGAAGATTTTATGATTTTTTAATGTTTCTTTGAAATTGTTCAAAATGAAAAAGGTTTTAAGATAATTTCATTAAGAACTGAACATGGTGGAGAAATTGAGAATTAGGAATTCAAATCATTACGTTCAAA
Source organism: Viscum album (assembly GCA_963277665.1). Classification (NCBI taxonomy): domain Eukaryota; kingdom Viridiplantae; phylum Streptophyta; class Magnoliopsida; order Santalales; family Viscaceae; genus Viscum; species Viscum album. The sequence goes on from OY728126.1 coordinate 985,017,788, forward strand.
TATGGGTATTATGACCACCTTCTCTGTACCAATATCACCTCAAAAAAAATTGTATTATTGATTGAAGAAATAGAAATATTCAAGAAATGGTTATGACTATGATGAATGAATACAATTTTACTACCTACTTATGTGCCGAAGCTGTAAGAACAACCTGTTGTATCATGAATAAAATTTTAATTCATCCTATTTTCAAAAGACTCCTTTTGAAATTTGGAATAACATAAAGTCTAAGGTAATGTACTTTGGTGAATTTAGATGCAAGGTTTTTATCTTGAACACAAAGAATAATATTGATATGTTCTATCTAAAATCTAATGAGGGAATATTTTTATGATATTCTTCTACCTATAATACTTATAGAGTTTCTAAAAAAATTCATTTATTATGAAATAATCTGTTCATGTATTTTTTAATAAAACTAACCTTTTAATGAATGAGAATGATCAAACTGATGAAATTACCAACTCTTTTGAAAAAATGAGACTTTAAAACCTAAAAAATGATTTTGAAAATAATATAAATAAAATTTAGTTTGGTTCAGAAAAACATGATACTGATGAACCAAATTTTTTTCCTATACAGTCTCGAACCATAAATAATCATCCTTTTGAAACTATTATAGGATACCTAGACATATGAATAATAACTAGACGAAAAGCAGGAAACATGGTTGAATGATCTTCTATTCAATCTCAACTAGAATCTAAATCTTTTGAAGAATCCATAGAAGATGATATTTAAATGTTAGTAATGCAAGAAGAGCTAATCCAAATCAAAAGGAATGAATTTTGGGAATTTTTTGAAATACCATAAAATTATACAATTACAAAAAGTAAATGGTTCATTATAAATATACAATATAGTTAAGGGATTATAAGTAGAAACAAGTCTAGATTAGTATCTAATGGATTTAATCTGAAAGAAGGTACATATTATGATGAAACCTTTTCCCATATATCTAGATTAGAAGTAATTAGAATCCTTTTAGCTAATGCATCTCATATAAACTTTAAATCATATCATATGGATATTAAATCTACCATTTTAAATGGGGTTTTAATGGAGGAAGTTTATTTCGAGAAACCACCGAGTTGTGAAAATTCATAAAAAATAGATTCTGTTTTTAAACACACTAAAGCTATCTATAGCATTAAACAAGCACCTAGAGCTTAGTATAAAATATTAAGTTATTTTCTTTTGAAAAATTTATTTACATTTTATTGGTTGATCAAACTCTTTATAAGAAAACTATTTTTTCTAAAATTTTATTAGTTCAATTTTATATTGATTATTTTTAGTTCAACTAATAAAAATATTTCTAATAATTTTTTAAAACTCATTCCAAACAAATTTGAAATGAGTATGATGGGAGAAATAATTTTTTTGTGACTTCAAATTTATCAATAATATTATGGGAATGTTTTAAACCAATGTAAATATATTATGGATTTTTTCACAAAGTTTTATCTTAAGAACATTAATATATATAAAACTTCCGTGTGTACTAATATAAAACATGATTTGGATGAAGCTAGAAAACTAGTGGAAAATAAGTTATATAGTGGTACGATTGGTAGTTTATTATATCTTACATCTAAATGACTTAATATTATATTTTTTGTATTTTTATAAGCCATATTTTAAAAAAATACTAAATAATCCTATATTATTGTTGTTCAAAGTATTTTTAAATATTTAAAAAGGAATATTTTTCAATCTATTTTATATCAAAAAACTTCTAATTTTAATTTAATATCATATTCAGATACTAATTTTGGAGTTTTTATATTAGATAAGAAATGTACCTCAACAGCCTGTCACTTTTTAGGAAAATATTGTGTATCGTAGTCGAGTAAGAAACAACATTCGGTTTACCTATCAAATGATGAGGCAATATGTGTTTTTGTTGGTAGATGTTGTGCACAAGTACTGAGGATGAAAAACACACTAATGAAATTTGGAAAAATTTTTAATAGTATCCCTATTTTATGTGCTAATACAAGTGATATAGGCATTTCAAAATATTCTATAATTCACTAAAGAACTTATAATATTTATATTATGCCTCATTTTCTAGGATTTCGTGTTCTTAAAAATGATACATCGTTAGAATTTTTCAGCACTAATTATTAACTAGCTGATATTTTCATTAAACAACTTCCCAAGGTATGTTTTCCTGTTATTAAGGGGGAGTTTTGTTTATTTAATTTTTAAATAAATTTCATTATTTTTAAACTTTTATTTAAACTATTTTATTTACCTATTTATTCTAATTTATTTATATTAAATTTATTTTTTAATTACATTAAAGATGATTTATTTTAATATATATTTATTTTGATATATATTCTAGTTGATTTAATTTTATTAAATTTATTCACTCCGCATGTTTTAAATTGTTTTTAAAATTATCATATGTAATGACCGAGGAAACAAGGCACTGTCATAAACCATTCAAATTCACTTACATTTTCTTTTCTCAAACCGTTTTGATTACCAAATCCTTCATTTATCTTCATCTTACTTCAAAACCCTAGAACCTGAGACCCTCATAATTATTTTTTCTTATAAATGACAAAATCTACATGAACTGATGAAGTTGAATCCAACACTCTAAAGTGACTATGTGTTTCTGGAAGAAATATTCTCCAAGGAAAAGTTGTAAATTTCAAATTTCTCTAACAAAAAAAATATTCTCCTAAAGAAGGCATTAACAATTTATGTTCTTGAATCTCTGTTCAATGAAGTGAACTCAGAGTTTATTTAGGTTTTAGAACTAAAATTTTTGCACAATAAATTTTAGTTCTGTTTCAGTGATTCGGAAGATACAATTTACATGAGAATAGAAAATATTGATTGTTTACATTTCTTCTAATGAAATTTCCAAAATTTTGAACTGTCCTCCTGAATGATTATTTCACATTGATATATGGTATATTAGAGATAAGGATAATATGTCTAAATATGTTATGTCTTTTCTCTTATGTTTGACAAATATAAGGAAGATGTTTGTCAATGATCTCGAGGTAGGCCAGAAAATCTTGGTTAAATTTATTCAAACCAAAACTGCTTCATGTATGCATGAAATGGAGAAAATTATTTATCCATACATGTACATAATATTTATATTTTTAAGAGAGATAAAAATGAATTTTCAAGGGTATATATTTATATATATTCAATATTATTGTCAACAAGATTCCAGGTTGACTTCTTATCCTTATGGAAGGATAATTTCTCCGATTATGTTTAACAGAAATATGATTTGATTAATCAAATATTGAATAAAATGTCATCACAGTAATGTAATCAATTCAAGAACTCTTTGGAAGTTACGTTTTTACTAGACTACAATAAATGAAAAACTTATGCTAGTTAGTGTAGACAAACCACAAATATTAGGATAATTTGCTCAGGAGGAGAAAAGTGATATTGGAAATGAAGTGATTAGTGAAACCATATGTAAAGGAGTTTGAAAATTAATTAAAATAAATATGATATTTGTTGAAGAAGATGATGAGGAAGATATTCTAGAGTAATTAGTTATGAAACCAAGAAAAAAATTTAGATTCACCTATTGAATAACCCGTATTGGGTTCTAGAAATGCTACAAGGTCAGTTCAGTTGGAATAATCTATTATTGAGGAATAAAAATTTGTCGAAAGAAAAATTCTTGATTTTAAGATTGTTATTTTAGTTCTCCAAAAGAAAAAACCAACTGTTCAATAAGATCAATATATGCTCATATCAGAAAATGTCTCCACAAAAATTGTTGCGATGATGGTTTACTCTATTTTTGATAATTTGGGTGAGAGACATCAATCTATTTATGTAAAATAATAGAAGTTCTTAATTTTATATATTGTTCAAGTGAAAAATCTCTTGAAAACCCAGTGAATAATTCTCTAGTGAATTTTAATTCAAGATCATTCGAAATTTTGGTAGTTTATCATTTAAAAATTCAAGATGAAGGGACATCTGATTACCTACCAAATTAGGATGACAAGATTGTGATTAAGATAAATAAATATAAGGAAGAAAATATAAATCTTTTTAAAGAGCTCGAAGTTAAAAGGAAAACATTATAGGATCTTAAAGAAAAATCTATTTCCAAGAATGAGTTTTATGCTTTCAAGAGATAATTGTGAGATGAGGTTGGAAAAATCAGGTCTGCAGTTGTTTCTAAATGGGACATTACAGATCTGAATTGGTATTTGGGGAGTCAATTTGAGTCAATAAATATTAGTTTCAATTATACCAATTCATCTACCTCAACACCTACTACATCCCTAGATCTGATTTGCAGTTTTTAGGTAATCACATCTATTATGGATGACATGAATAATCATCTGCAAAATCATCATTTCAATAGTTCCACTTTGTATATTTTATTGAAGAATCATAAATTTCTAGTTGACCAATTGACTCATAATGAACCAGGTATCAGATTTCAGTTGAACAAATTTACAGATAAATTAGACCAGTCTATTTAGCAAGAGGAGAGTTTTCATGAATTTTTTAAGTCAATATTATTTAAAATTTTCATCCCAGTCAAGATTCTAGAGTTATGATTATAATGTTGGGAGATATTCTTATGGAAAAATTTCAGGTATAGATGTAAAAGAAAAAAAAGTGTTTAAAGCTTCTCATAATCATACAAAACCACATCTACCATCCCCATATCAGTTTGTGAATCTATTTCTTAGTCACATTGAATATTGTACTTTTAAAAATTTTGATCAATAAAATTTCGTTATTATTATTTTTCATGATATATTTTATATTATTTTTATGTATATGTATCCATCCAAAAATACATTGTTATTTATTAAAATAGATTATTATAACATTAACTTACTGAACTGTGTAAAATAATTTTTTTTTAATCTTTTTCTATACATTCATTTTGATCTCACAAAAAGGAGGAAATATTTGGATAAAAAACATTTCATTTTATCAAAATAATTATATTAAATTGAATTTCGAATAATTTTATTTTAAATTTTTTCAAAATTAAAAATTATATTACTAAATTTATGGTTTTTGTGATCATAAAAAATGGGGATATTGTTGATCATGTATTGTATCAAAAATACCCAATGAATATTATTGATGTTTTTGCTCACAAATAACCATATTTGTTTTAAAAATGATATTATTTTAAGTGTATCTAAACAAATAAATATTCTTTATAATTATTATTTTATAATTTTATTCATGCTTATTATTCATTTGGTATATTATTCAATATGTTTGGAACTCTCTTAAGTGTATTCTGGAGACACTATTCATAACCTACGTTGATGAAAATAACATAAGGAACAAACCCTACATTTTTATTAAACCTTATGTTAAATGTTCTACATGTATGTATATTCAACGCTATATTGAATGAAACATATGGATAAAGAACCTTACATTTGGATGGAAACATAATTTTTAACACAAAGAAAATGTACGGTTAAAGAACCCTATATAAGTATGCAACCCTACATTTGAGAAGAAAACATATGGATCATCAAAATTACTCTTGTGATCAACCTTATTTTTTCAACCCTACATTCCGAGAATGAATGATACATAGTTGAACATTAAATTTGGTATTTTTTAGTAATATGAAGGAACCCTACGTTTGACATTCAAACATCAGATATTTGAATTGATGATTTTATCAGAGTTTAGTGCAATGGTATTTTCAGAATATTTGATCGATTTAAATCTCATTTTCAAGTAATTCATTGATTGTTATGATTAATATAAAAAATCATATTCAGTGGATATTTTTCTATACTTTTCTTAAGGGAATTTATGATTACTCTGAGTTGACTTATGAATTTTATTTCGCACAATTTATCAGGTGATTTTCTTGGATCAGAAATTTTAAAGTAGGCACTCTGTTTTATTTATTCTATCGGTGTATTAGTTCCTTATATATATATATATATGTATGTGTATGTGATTCAAAGAAAAAAGTGATCATATTGGAACATAAATTTCCATTGAGACTAAATTTTGTAAAGATATTTTATAGATATACTACAACAATAGATCTGAATCTGTTATGTACAAAAATGATATTATTTGGAGATATACATGTTTTGAATCTCATATTTTCTACAAGTTTTCTGCTTATAATTGTTTCTGCTTTAATTTAATGATATAATGAAAATAGATGAATTCAAATCTATTATTTCTTGAAGAAACTATTTTCCAATGAGAAATATCTATCTACTTCCAGTTGATATTAAAACTATAAATTTCAAACAAAACCTATTTTTAATCGATATATATTTATTGAGATTTTGAACTACTCGTACTCAGTTATGGCGGAGTATCAACTTCTCAGTCTATGTTATGGATATATGGTTCTCTATCAAAGAACCATAAGGATTTGTTTTTATCTTTATTTGTGATGGTTTCAACTTCCTACACTAAGTTATGGATTGGTCTTATGATATGAAGACATGAATAGTGAAATTCACAAACATCGTATAGAGAGTTATTGGTGGAGTGGACTAGGGTAACATTGTTCCTAGAACCTCTAAAAAAAGATGGGTTTTGTATTTCTGTTTTATAAACTAATCAAAATTTTATATAGAATATGAACACTGCTTATCCTCATAATCTACACATGACATAAAAATAAATAATTGTGAATGATTTTGAAAAGATAAACCTCACCCCCCTCTTGTGTATTTTTTATATTAAAAACTATCATCAATATCAATTTATAACACATATGTGCAACCAATTGATTTGTTAAATCATAAATTCAACATTTAACATGATATTTAATGTCTATTTTTTATTCTATCTTCCATTATATATAGATTCAAATGTTATAAAACCTATAAAGGTTTCCATTTTCTTAATATTATTTTCTCAATATATGAATGATGTCATGTTACATGACATCCATGAATTTTATAATTACATCCTCTTGAATTAATTTTGAAAATTTATATGATTAAATTCATAATATTTGCATATACATACAATTCTTGTTATTTTAAGGAATTTTGTTTTGATGGTTATCAAATTACAAAAGTATTTATATTACAATCTCCATTAATTTGGATATTTTTATATGAATGGTTCATTTGTAGGAAATCATATGATCTAATTTTATAAATTTATATATGCTTTATTTTCATAATGTTTTTATTTTTTATAGGTTTGTTTTTCATTTCCTCTATTATTAGTTAAAGGGTCATCATGAATTTTTTTCTGGTGACATTGATCTTTTATCATATTTTAGATCAGGAAACCCATCTCTTTCATATGCATTTTTATGTAAAAGGTTTTGAAGAATTTTTTCACTATTATAAACTATTTTATAATGCTAGATTACATTTTTAGCTAATTTTAAATATTTTAAATAGTAATATTTAAAAAAATACAACTTTTTTTTACTCTTTATAAATGTGTTAAAAGATAATTTATTTCTATCATTTACATAATGAATGGATTTTTACACTATCCTCACCATTTTTTTTGAATATTACCTTATAATTATCTATATTTTTTTTGAAATAATGTTTTTCAAACTATTTATTAAATTTTTATAAAATATTATACAATGAAAATGGTATTTACCATGCTTTCAAAGTTATTTTTAAAATTGTTTTTCAATTGTATTTTCCTCTATGTCTCTATACTTTATTGATTCCTAATCTTTATTAGATGTTTGATCTTATAATACCATCAATCATATTTATATATATGTTTTATTTTGATTATTTAATGAGATTTTTATGAGACCCATTTCAATTATCTCGATAACAAAACTCTAAAGAAGTAATAGTTGTTTTAAAGGGTTTAATGTGAAATATTTTATTTGTTTTATTAATCTATATAACTGTAAAATTATTAATGATGACAGAGTGATCCTGGAACTACTTATATGAAGTGTTGAGATAGAAAATACTTATAGGAATGGGTGATCCTGATATATCATAAACAAATGGCTTGTCCTGATACAACTTAATGATTGTTGTTCCCCATTATTTATCTCTAATATATTGGGTAATGTTCTATATCTAAAAATGGAATTAATTAGGGAGGTAACAATGTAGATTTATATTATTTATTTAGATATGACCCGGTTTTTATTTTATGGGTTCTAAAGATAATGTTTTGTGATAAAAAATGTTATATTTATTATTGTTGTAAGGTTATAATGAATCCTTTGATAATGATTGACATAAATTGGATCATGATTAATGATTCCTGGGAAAATTTTATGTATTATTGATTTATGTCACGGATCATATAGAATGATCAACGTTTTGATGGGTGTGAGTTATTTTATTTTGTGATCATTTACTCAAATTATGCCATAATACCCTTATTCTCATATTATTCTCAATAATGACATTCCATTGTTAATGATTATATTTAACCTTTCTAATAATTTGAGATCACCCATCTTATGGTTCCTTTCCCCAACTTAGGAACATTGATGTTAAACTATTTTTTTCTAGAATTGTTTCATGTGTGAATAACTTAGTGGGATATATTTAATAATTAATATATACGATCAAAATATATGTATAGTGGGAACACTTTTCACATGATGTAAATGTTATTGTTTATGAATTATTTTTTCATCATTCTCTAGAACTATACACATATAAGAACATTGGTTTTGTATGTGCTCCAATATTTTAGGTTTTATATTATATTTTTTGAAGGGATAAAATTTTGTAAATTTTTTCAATATCCAATCTATAAATGTAAAGATTATGTTTTTATCACCAAATTTGGGAGTACGGTATCAAGGCTATTATAGTTGGCATCAGGGGAAATGAATATATAATATTGGAGATTATGATATTTACTTTTAACTTAAGTTAATAATACAATCAAGGTCATATAAATCTAATGTTTATTATAATTTCAATGTCTTAGACTTCCCATTCAATATTTTATGTATTTTTATTTTGAGGTGATTAATGATATTTTCAAAGACATTTTTTGGGTTGATTTATACATATCAATTGAGATTAACTTAAAAAATTACTTAATAAGAATAATATAAAATTATTGAGTGTGTATAAAAAATAGTATGAGATATTATTTAAGGTTAAATAATTCATTACTATTGAGGTTATTGTTGTTATTTTGGATATAGGGATATTTATAGAATGTTCAATGTTAAACATTTGGTGTTATAGTTAAATTTTTTTGATTAAATTATTGTTTCTTCATATGAAGGGCCGTTAATTTTTTTATTATCGTATCTTATACTATCCAATTGTTTCGTTAATGTAATTGGATAATTAGAATATTTTATTATCCATTTTTGGATTATGGTAACTATTAGAAGTTGATTTTAGTGATTTAGGAATTAAAAATTCATATTGAATACTCATTAGAGGATGAAATTGATGAAATGTTATATTATACTTACCATGTATTTATATTTCCATAAATTATATATTATAACATAGTTACTCAAGTCTATATAAAGGATATTAAAATAAAAAAGGTTTTCCATTTACATTTTTTAATTCAATTTATGGTATTTTTTACACTTATCTGGTTTATGGATTTTTGGTCATTAACATTCTTCCAATCATTCACATTCTAATGATCAATGATCTATTTCACCCACTGAAAAAATTTGGAAATTAATTTTTTTTCTTTAATATCGTTATTTTTACATCCAACTAAATATAATTTATTTTTAATCCTTGTAATGCATTATTACGAATGACCTTTATATTTTCCTTTCCACCTTTTCAATATGATGTTTTATTAAACTTTTTTACAATGCGGGTTCATAAAAATAAATTTGGAAATGCCAAACAGTTGAGTACTAAAGTCATGTTAAAATCATGAGAGAGTTATTTATTAATAGGGGAGAATTTAATAACCTTATTATATATAAAATGAATTTTTTTTATAGCATATACACCAGTCAACACTGAATTTATACAAACCATGTAATATTATTGTTTAAATAGTATAAACATAACCATGTAATTAAATTAGTATTTATGAATCAGATTAAAGATTTTATGAAATATATATAAAGATCATACTATATAAAAATTTATTAGTAAATTTCTAAAAAATAATACCTTAATTTTTAGTAATTTCATTTTATAATTATGAAATACGTTTTTTACAAAAGTGTTTTTTATTTATTTTTTTAGAGAATATTATAATTAATTTCTAGAACATTTAAAAACATTATTTTATAGAAATAATGTCATTTTTTTAAATCATCCTATAAATATTAAAGCTAGCTGAAATTTTGGTATTTTACAAAAATGATTAATTTTTTGTGGAATAGTTTAAACATCCAATTTTTGTACAATTATCATTCTATTTCATTAAATTATATAATATAAAAATATCATTACTAATTCTATTTTATTTTAGTGTTAAATAATTATTATTTATCTTGAACTATTGTAAATAAATAAATTTATATAATATTTATACCTAATTTGTGTATATGTTCATTTTTGGTTTGAAAATGGATTTTTTTGAAAAACTAATTTTCAATTAATTTTTTATTATAATGTTAATTTAATTTCCTAAAATCCATGAAAATTAATCTTGAAAAATGGATTATATATTTTGAATCAATTTTTACTAATTATATATATATTTATATATATATATATATTCCTTTTATATTGTTTCATTCTAGACAGTAACTATAGTAAATATTTTTCACCATTGTAAGTGTAAATTGGGTAACTAAGGTTACAAATAATATGATAGGGACTAAAAATAACCATATAAAAGTTCATTATTTTATATAATACATGTATTTTAACCTTGAACCACAATGATTGAAAAATGTGTGAATATTATGGAAAGTTTCTTTCATTAAAACATTTATATTATTTTATGTAAATATACTCTCAATGTTGTCACTCTCCTAATTTTAATATTAGTAAAATATCTTTTGATGGATAATTTTTTATTCTTAATTGTTATTTTATGGTTAATGTTTTTTTACATGATTATTTATTTAATAAAATTGGTGATTAAATAACTACATTAAATGATCTTACAAAGTCAATATAGTATTTATTAAAATAATAAAAAATTAATATATATTTTACAAAAAGTTAATGTAATATTATTTGAATAATTTTTAGTTTTTTAAAAAATATTAGTTTGTTGGGAATGTATTATATTCTAATTACATAGTTATCATGTTGCGTATGAAGTCAAACAAAACTAATTGTGTCAAAAATATAATTAAGGATATTTTTGGTTAAATTTATTTAATTAATTCATATTAAAATATAAAAATCTTGGGAGAGGAAAATTAGGCTGAAAATGGTAGAACATGTCACCCATTTTCAATTTATGAGCCAATTTTTATCTTATAAGTAAAATTATTACGCATTAGAAATGAAAATTAATTACTGTCATTAAGATTAATTGTTCATAACTAAAGGATTAATCTAAACAAATAACATTTAAAATTATACCTGTATAAATTATACTATATCATTTAAAAATGACCATGTTATCTTATAATTTAACCCATTTAATTATGAATCAATTTTACATGTGTTGGAAACATATTATATTATAATATTTCATGTATTTCTAATAGTTACAATAATCATATTAATTTAATTTTTTTAAATTTTTTAAAAATTACTATAAATGGAAAAGTGAATTAGATATGGTTGAAAATATGAACCATGTTCTATTTGTGTACCAATTAATATTTTATAGTATCTTTTATGAACCCTAAAATTTTAAAACCAATGATGTCGTGGTAAGTGACAAATGGGTTAATGGAGGGGTTAATGAAAAGAGATTAAGTAGAAAAATCCCCTAGAAACTTCTGTATATTATTCGATGAGGGTAATAAGAATAATTCGAATATTATCATATAATTATATTTGTTTCACCACTTGGGTTCATAAAAATTAATTTATAATAATACAATATTTTTAATAATTCAAAGAATTATCCTCTCTTTACTTATAAAAGGGATCCTCTCCTCTAATTATCTTCAATCGTTATAAAACATTTGTTTCGGTAAATACCTACCCAATTCCCCTACTAAAATTCCACCCCACAATCAAGATTTCTTAATTTTTTCATAATACCAACCATATTGGTTCTAATGTTTAATGCAACAGAGGTTGTGTGAAGAAGAGGGATTGTGTTTTACAGAATGGTTTAATTTTATTTCATTTCATACTACCATTAGATATTAACAAAACATAATGGGATAAAAAAACTAGAATATTCCATATAATGTTATTTTTTTATGATAATTTCATAACAAATATCCTTATCTTCTTCCAACAAATGGAATACAAAACCACTGTTTGTGTGTATGGAACACTACCACCATGAGAACTGATATAATTGTATTTCTGTCACTACCTATCTTGTAAGGGTATAATGATGTATTTAATATATATATATATGATATTAATGACATAATTATTATTTTGGAAATATATTATATCATTTATTTTCTTATATTTCACTTTATTGATAAATGATTACGTTGTTTGTGTGTACGTGTGAATTACTACATCCATAAAGTTATATGACACATTTTACATCCCTATGTCACATGGATTGTACATATAAGTTTATTTAAAGAATTAATATTTTATTTATGAAATAATTAAACTTTTATAAAGATAATATAATACTTTTTATATTTCCATAATTATCGTTGAAAAATGGAAATGTTACCCATGTGTATATATGACAAACCATCTCTATGATTTTAATAGTATTCATTTTTCATTAACATAATTTATGGTTGGTTATAAGACTATAATTAATGTATAAAATGATAATTATTTCATGATTATTTGTCTTCACATGAGGGAAATATTCCACTTTTTACTATGGTCGACACAACAATCATATTGGGATGTTACAAACTGAATATCCTCAAAACACCCAATATGTGCTTAACTAAATAAGTAATTAAATATTTACATAAAATAAATTTAATAAATTTATTATGGATCTAGGAATAAACCTATAAAAATTATTAAGAAATACAATAATTTAAATATTGTTATTATATAGGTCTTAATGGATACACATATCAATTTTGTAATCGATGTAAGAGATTTCCTCTCAATTATTCTATATTAAGTCATGTTTTAATAATTTTCAAAAAAAATATTTTATATGGTTTCTATAATACCACTTTACATGCTATATCATGAGTCCTTCATATTTTATGGTATTTAATGATTCATTTAAATTTATTTCAGCCAAATGTATTTGAATTTAATGTTATAAGTTTTAAGGGTTTCATGACACAATTTTCATTCATTAAGTTATAACACTTATTCATTGATTATTTTATTCCATGATTATGTGTAAAAAAAAGTTTACTGATATACCTAGTATTTATAGTTTATTTATGTGTATTTACACCATTTATACATAATCTCTCAATTTATTAATTATTAAATCATTGTTATAGTATTTGTAATGGTTATTATTCTCAAATTATATTTTATTAGGGAATATTTTTAGGTTATGAGATTAAATCCTTTTATAATATGTATATTATACTAATTGAGATATTATATCCTGAAGTAATATTTGATAAAGATATTTAATAACAATTTTAATTCAACTCTTTTATGGTATATTGATTTAAATGTTACAAAATAATCAATGGTTTTCATTGTCTCATTTTCATTTTCATGAGACATGATTAATGTTGTGCAACAAAATTTCATTAAACGGTATACTTACTTAATCATGAATTAATTTTAAACATTTCTTCTCTAAATTAATGTTATTAATATATCCAAATAATAATATTTATTTCTTTGACTTATTATTGAAATGTTATCAATGTCATAATGTCTATATTTTAAAATGTTTTTTCTTTTTGATATTGTTTAAATTCATGTTTCCTATGGTGGAGGTCATTTTCAATTATTTTCATAAACATCAAATAATTTTTTTATTATATTTTTGAATGACATATACATGTTTAGTTTCAATTTCCACTATTATTGAATAAAAAATAATCAATAATGTTTTTTGTAAATAATATTGACTATAAATATTCTTTTAAATAGGGAATCATTCTCTTCCATATCCATGCTTTCTAAAATGTTTCCAATAATTTTATTTCCCTAAAGATAATAGATTTTATAATTATATTTTACATTATATACATACTTTCATTTTGCATCATCCCATAATGATAACGGTATTAATTACTAAATGATATGACTAATGTAAATAATATAAACATTTATTTTCGAGATCCTACCTGATTAGAAATCAAAATTTAAGAATTAATCTATTGGAATTTTAATCTTGATGGGTGACCTTATGGGAATTTTCTTAGGGTGTTTGTGATTTAAAAAAAAGCACACTAGAGAGAACATGTTCTGGACTATTGGTATATTCATTAGTCAAATTAGATATTTTTTCATGTGGGTGGTCCCAAGGGAGGGGACTACATTTCATTGGGGAAGCTAGTGTTACATGGAGGGCCAATACACAATGACCATGTTAAGGTGGGGTTTCTATGATGTTAGTGGGGGCCAGTTCTTACATTGGAATCAGAGCAAGGACCAAGGCTTATGTGCATTGGAATTTCCTAGGTTGAGATTTATGGTCCCCAAAGAACATTTTGTTCTCTAAAGGGGGAGGGGGTGAATGTAACAACCTAGAATGATAAAGGTTGAAATGTACAAATGATATGAATCATGTCAAAAAAGTGTACCTTTCATTTTGGGAGCCAACCTGATTTGATCTCCACTGTTAAGCGTTATTGTCCTGGAGTAGTGGTCATGATGGGTGGCCTTCTATAGTGATTCCCAAGGAGTGTATGAGTGAGAAAAAAGCCCACTATAATGAAGAGGTGTTTTCCAGTCAGTATAGTCATTAGTCAGATGACCCATTTGGTAATGTGTGTGGGCACCATAGAGGAGACCATGTGTATTTGGGGAAATAAGTGGTATTAGTGCGAGAACACGATGCATGTGATAATGTGGGGTTTATGTTCTATTAGAGGGTCCCAATTGTTACATTTGTATCATAGTAGGAACCTGGACTAATGCACAATGGAATTTATTTTGTTGAGATGTTGGTCCACAACGAGTATAATGTTATATAAAGGGTTGAATATAACACTCTATAATGATAAAGGATAAAATTAATAAATGCCATGAATCATGTCAATAAGGATTACCTTAATTTTCTGGAGCCTACCTGAATATAACATCATAGTTATTTATTCTTGTCCTGGTGTATTGATCAATATGGGTGACCTTATGGTATGTTTTCTAGAGTGTGTGCGAGTGAGGATAAATCACGATATAAAAACAATTGTAGTCCTATGGGGATATTAACTAGTTATATGCCCGGTTTGAGAATATCAGTGGGCCCTTGGGGTGGGATCATGTATCTATGGGAGAAGTAGTGGTACCTAAAAAGCAAGGATCTCAGGACCATGACAATGAAGGATTTCAATGCTATCAGGGGCCCCCAGTTGTTACACATTTAAAATATTTCAAAATAGAATCATTATTATTTTTTCAAACAAAGTCATATATTACTTTCTAACAATTTAGGAATGGAATTTATATTATTAATGTTTATAACATGAGTTAATTTTTCATCCAACATGACCATTGTTTTATTTGAATCTCCACATGCTATTTTCCATGGTTCTTTTTATAGAAAATATTTTTCCAATTTTTTTATTTTTTATAATATATTACTCAAAATATATTTTCGATTGCTTTCAAAAGAGTGTTTAAATGTTTATTTCAAGGTATTTTCTTTTATGTCATCATAATTTGATGATTCCCCACATCCCTAGGATTATTAACTTATGATACGATCACTAATAGTTATATATATGACTTTTGTGGATTAATTTAAGGATATTTTCATGAAACCTATTTCAATTCCATTATTTGAAAAAACTATAAAAAATGATAGTTGTTTTAAGGGGTGTAAATGGAATATATCTTTGATTTTTATGTATTGATAGTATTTGGAAATTATTTATGATGAGTGGGTGAGCCAAATATATTATATGAGTGGGTCATCCTGATATAACCTATATAAATAGTAGAGACTAACATAACTTATTTGAACGGGTGATCTCATTAAAAATTATATGATGGGTGAGAAACATTATAGCTATGAAATACTTTGGGTAATTTTATTTGACATAAAAAGTCAAGGAGTGATTTAAGAAAGTTTGTTCTCATATCGATTTAACTATGCCATGGTTATTACATATATGTTTTATGAAGATAATTATCCAATATACAAAAATATATTCTTTATACTTACTGTGATTTTTTAATCTCTAATTTGATAGATATTTACATAACATTGAACTTGTTCCCATCACTCATGGATTTGTTAAAGCTTTATAACAATTCTAATATTTAATTATCTATTTTTTGATCTGTATGAGTTCTTTTTTGTTTTGATCAAGAACTATAAATATTCTATTGTGCCCTTAGGTTCATATTTTATTAACTTATGTCATTTATTTGTTAATTATTATGTTTTACCTTACATATAATTTTATCTCACCCATATTATGATTTATTTTTCCTACATTATAAAGAATGGTGTCAACTAATTTACGTCTCGAAATGTTTCATGTTTTCATAGTATCATGGATTGTTTTGAATATGTAATATGGAATATAAATAGATGGATATTTTGAGAAAAATATTTACATGATGTTATGGGAATTGTATATGTAAGAGATGTATAAATTATCTAAAATTTTTAACGTAAAAGGCCCTTGGGTTTGTAGGTGATCCAATATATTCATTTTTATATAATATGTATTTAAATATCAGTACTGGGTGGTGTTTATTGGTATTAAATCTAATAATGTAATGATTGTGTTTATAGAACTAGATCTGGGAGTGTGTATTTAGGGATATTACAACGTATGTCATGATTTTTATTTGCAAGGGTATGTAGCGGCATATTTCCTATTATATTAGAGCTATATTTAAATCCAAATTTCAATTCAATATTAAATTCCTTATGATAATACAACTTTTTCTCAAAAATATACATATTCCAATTACCATTGAACATTACATTCCTATATTTTTTTATATTTTATATTTGTACTTGAATAAACAAAATAATCTATTGTTAAAAAAAAGATTTCATATTTTCCCAATAGACCACATTGAACTGTTGATAATGGATGAGCCTCATAAATCAATCAATTATAACTAACCTCGGGAATATCTTTTTCATAATGGGATGACTATATAACCCCATATTCGATTAAAAACATTTCAATGGAATCGATCATACAATAAATGGAAAATGTTCCACCTTTGTATGTCTTCATCATGGTATGATAATATATATATCATTTGAACATACTTAGAAGTGATCCCAGAATATTCATTACCCATATATCATATTTTAAATTATGTACCTCAACCAACAATTTATATTAACCATCTTACTGTAATTAATCATGTGAAAATGTTTATATATCTAAGACATCTATTTGGTATGTAATATTTCTATTGGTTTAGGTAAACTATACACCTATCAATTTAATTCATGTTGGGTCAATTATATCCATTTGTACAAAATCTATGAACATAAAAAAAGATTTATTGTCTGTTCTATATAGTAAAATCATAAATATCTTGTGCATACCTCCCCAAGGATGTCTTTGATGTCATTGAACTAACAATCCATACATGTTACATTCTACCCTCATTGATATGTGTACCACTATATGATGGTCAAAAATCTATAACCATAAAAATTTAGATATTATTTGATTAAATATATATGGATATAAACATTATAACCTTTTATTTTATTCTCAATGACCATAAATTATATACACATAATAATGGTATGACATATAATATTCTAGATGAAAAAAAGAAATATATTTTATACACATTAGGTTAAATACATATAAAGGGATTCCTGAAAAAAATATACTTTACACTCAAATATTTTAAATTGAAGATTATAAAAAATGGTAGAATTCAAAAAACATTGGCACATATTTTTTCATGTTATAAACCCAATAAAAATTGAGATCTTTGAAAAATAAAAAATTCCACTCATTAGGCCTTATTTCTCATTTCATAGGAAAAATTTAGAGAATTATTGAAAAAGATATAAAACATGTGGTGAATGATTATAGGCCTTAGAAAAAATAATGTTATGTTTTAGAGTTCAATGTTTAATCTAAAATATTAGATAATTTTCTTATTCCTCAAATATACTTATATAAATAATTCAATCAAATTCAAGAAGGCATAATTTGAGAGTACCTAAATACTTTATAAAGTGTAATTAATTCTTATAAAATCCTTTTTATGAAATCAATAAAAATTATAACATCAAACTATAATATTTTAATATAAAAAAATTAAACTATGATGACGGAACATAAGTTCAAATTCTATAATTTTTAAACCCATAAAAGAGCACAAGTCCTAGAAGAAAATAAATTTTCATACATCCTTAAACTAAAAAGTAAACCTCAGTTTGTGATGATGACACAATCACTCCATATCCAACTATATTATTTCAGATCGATATAAAATTCATTTAATGATAATGTATTAATTAAACACTTTATTCATTAACACATAAATTTACCATTAGTTTTTAAAATATCATCATTCTCACCATATATTTAAATAGATTCAACTACATTGATAGTACCTATTGCTTTGTTAATTTAATTTATTTAATTTACTTATTTAAGAAATAAAGTGTTATGTCATTATAATGAAATCATTAATTTATTTTTAATATGAATTTTCTATCATTTATTAAAAATTTAATTGATGGAATCCACAAAATAGATGCTTCCCATAAAAATCAATTATTAAGTGAATGAAAATCAATAAGAATACTGTGAAAAAAAATTATTGGAATATTTTTATAACTTAGTTAATAAAATATTGTAATCAATAATATATTATTTAAAATATTTTTCCTAGTAACACCAACTTTAGACGATATATATAGCTTATTGATACTCACAAAAATTCCTTTAATATTTTTCTAACATTTTTAATTTATGATACTCTTCCTAAAACTAATGTCTACATAGCTTCTATAAACAAATTTAACTAGTCTATATCTACAATTATAATATCAATCCATCATCAATTCCATTATTATTCCTCTTCTATTTGGATTAGATTTTGAGTAGTTCACTACACAATCCCCTCATGATGGTCTGTGTTGTTTTATGAATAATGAAACATCCCCATGTTTTTATTTATTCATGGAAAATAAATATTTTTGGGATAATGAAATATTTCCCTCAATAAACAAGTTATCTTCTTACCAAACCAAAAAATTGAAGGACAATTCCATATTATTTTTCACATTTTTATTTTATAGATGTATCAGTAATAAAAGTTTGAACATTTTTCTATTATTTTTCAGTTATTACCTTGTCCAAATCAGTTTATCAAACCCCATGATATGCACTCCCTTCTTGGATTTAAATTTAACTCATGATAAGATTTCTCTTTATAAAGGTATTTATAGTTTTTTATGATGATATACCAACAGGGAATTAAAAAAAATATTTTATTATCAGAAATTTTCTAAAAAATATCTTAATCGACATGAATATTGTAGGAATCTTGGATAGTAATATAGACTGGGGGTGTTTTATGAAATCCTTTATCTAGATTTTATTCAATTGAATAATCATAATCCATATGGAAAAGATATATTATCTAATTTAAACCTGGAAAAATAATTATAGATACAATAGTTTATTTTTATTTTTTATTATACATAATAGTAATTGAATGTTCCACATTATTTGAAGAATCTAACTTAATGATTTGATTATGCCAACTTGATTCTTTCCAAATCACACCATTGATATTTTTTTTTGAACTAAATGGTGTTTCGCATGGTTTCAAAAATGATATATCTATATACATCACCGTATTATCATCCATTTCATTCTTGAGTGTACTCTGTGAAAAAAGTTTGGGGAAATTAGTTGGAACAATATTTATTTGGGCACTATTATACTCATGCCTCTAATTTAAACTGAGGTACTTCGTGTTCATGGATTATTATTTTTAGTGTACCGTATATTTTAGGTATATCTTTACCCTATAAATTCATCTAGAATATTGATTAAAAATTTATGTTGTGTATATATTACAAATTGAGTCACGATCAACATAACCCTTGATAAATACATCCTAACTTGATATTATGCAGGGTATTCATCTTTTGTACCCATTGTGACGTGCGTCACTATACTAGTAAATGCTTCATATGATTAGGGTTAAAATAGAGAGTCATTATAATTAATATAAAAGATCATAGGATTTATTTTGTGTGTAAAATAACCATGAAATCAAACTATATAAGTCTAAATGATATGTGGGTAGATAATATGTGGTTCCTAGACACATAACCACTATTATTTAATACTATACAACTGTATAATAAATATATTTGCATTAAAATCATATATTGGACTCACTCTATTGAGAAAGAGGAAGGATATTTTAATGTATCCCAAATTTTGGTATAATATGGATTTTATATTTCCCAAAATTCATTGGAAGATTTATAGTAATTGTAGTGATCATTAATCAATTTTGCGAATCACTGAAGAAAAATTAAACTCTATTTAAAAACTATTTTGAAGGTCCTACTAATTAAAGAAGTAATGATAACTCAACTAGTATCAGGTAACACCATACCATATATTATCCTTAATCAAAGTTAAAAGAATATTTTTATTGGATCCTTTTATATTGTTGAGTTATATTGGTCCTTAGACTATTATAATTTAGATCTAGTCCACATTTTAACAAGAAATTGATTATGTTGGTTTCTAAAGGAATGCTATCAAACAAGAATACCTTTCTCAATAAATTTCTTTCAATAATTTCTAATAAATCAATCACTAGTTACATACTTTTCATAATATCATCCATAGAATTATGAGTTGTCATAAACTCCATATATAATTCACTACTAATGGAAATTCATTTAGTCATAAATATTTCATAAATGTTGATCTCAACATCCCCATTTAGAAAATGAAAGATGTGGTTTTTTAGTATCTCTAAATAACTACCTATAGGAAAAGGTTAGGATAATGATATAAATTTAATTTAGATATGCAAATAGATTTATATAATCTAACAATTCTTAGTTGGACATAAAAAACAACCCTTGTTTTATTCACACAATACAACCATGACATATATAATATTAAAATTATTTATTATTTTTAGTCCAATAAACCCCCAACCACCACTACAACCAATAATTTTATATTTTATTAGTAATTATCATATATTTATTATATATGTGTATATTGCACAATATTTTTATAATTGATGAAAAAAAATTAGATTTTTTTTCATTTTGTATAAATTAAAATATATAATCTTTTATTTTGGAACATTTCAATTTCATTTAAATTGGAATTTTTTATATTTATAATTTTTAGGTGTAAATTTTAATTAATTTTAATGGATTAGATTTATTTTTTGTTTTTTATATTTTACAGGTGATGGGGAATTTGATTATTTGTTATCATTAACCTTAGAGTTAATTTACTTTATATTAAATCCATTACGACCATGTGTATGAGTCATTTTGAAGCATGTTTTAGAATCATAAAATTTATGATGATTATAAAAGAAACATCTTCTAGGAATAAAAAAATTATTTGGGAACTAGATTATAATTTTTTTAATGTATGAAGTTGTTTAACAAATTTAAATTAAACGTAAAATATTGACATGATATATAGTACTTTCACTAGAAGTACCCTAAGATACATAACATATTTTTCTCAAGATGATAGATAATTTTTTTATGTATAATGGGACTGATATATATTTTCTTATACATAGAGAAATTTTTTATAATTGGAAACATTATTTTCCATCCATTAGAGAATTTGATGGAACCAGAGATGGGATTGTTGTAAGAATAATAACATGAACTATTCAATTACATCATGAAGAGTCCTTGGGAAATATTCACTAATAATCCTATTTTATAAGTCCCACAGTATTTGAAAATGTTTTTGTTCTGCAAGTGAAGGATGTGAATTGAATTTAGAGAGATTTTTTAGAAACACTCTAATGTAAAAGTCATGGTAATGACATCTAACATATATTATCATCCTCTATCAACTACACACATCATACAAATAAAGAAGAAAGGAATTTTTGGGACTGTGGTTTGATTTCAAATGGAATTAAATGATTTTTTTAATAACATTTTCAATAATGAAACCTACTGGTATCCATCCCATGTGTGCAATGAAGAAGATGCTACCACTACCACTCAGAGGAAGATCTCTTGAATGGAAATATATATGAATGTTGATTATATAATCATTTATGAATTATTATCAAACAGTTCTAGATCCTAATACATATACATATGTAATCCCCCCATTATAAATTATATTTTATTCTAGATGATCAAGAATTGGGTTTCTATATTTTCAATTGTAATATTTTTATGAACATTTAATAGAAGTATTCTTTATTTGACTTACTTCTATAATATTTTTCATTTATCTTTCATCATATTTTTTTAGTACTCATAATGATATGTGGAGAATAGGATTTCTATCATTGGGGGATTACTTCTTCATTATCCCAAATCCCTAATATTACATTATAATTTTTTTTATGTTTCCTATATGAATATGTGTGCGCTGAGATTTGAGGTGGTTAAATTCCATCATTCCATGATATCAACCAATTTTTTATTCAATTACCAAACAAAAAATAATTCCATCCATTCTATAAATAAATATTCTCATATTATGGAGTTCACTATGATATAGGTTCAATATGAAATATCCTGAACATAATTATTATATGGAATCATACCAACAATTGAGTGTGTCTAATATTAATAATAATTAGAGTTTGTGATATTTGGTGTGATTATTTAATTTTTATGAAACACTATGTTTGAATATAAAAATACGGGATATTAGTTCATGTATGATTGTACTAACTATAAAATATAATTTAAAAAAAATGATAGAAAATTAAGGTACCCTAATAGAAAACACTAGAACTAATTTCTTTCTCACTAATTGTGTACCTAGGAAACTTATATGGAAAACTAAAATTCACCTCCTCATATAATCAAGGTTAATGACACACCATAATTTCTCTTATGGAACCTTCTAGGATCCAAATCCATCATATATCCTTTTTTACATTGAAGAAATCAACTCCATAATGTAAAGAGTTTCCATTCAATATATGAGAATGAAATATGATAATTAAATAACTGAGATGAAGTTGATATCCCTACCATAGAGGATGATCAAAGCTCTTGAATATATATAACGTAATGATAATAAATAGATATAAATCATATATAATTTATGATAAAAATTCAAAACCGTGATATACCTCTCACAAGTGGAGGTATAATGTTTATCAATCATCAAGGTCAGTGTAACGGTTTATTGTAAAAATAAAGATAAACAAAGAAAGAAATATAGAGAAATAATGAAATAAGGAATTGAATTCTGACACTATAATAAAAATATAAATGAATTTAAAAGTGAAACTAAAAGTACATAAGAAAAAAACTAACTAGAATCCATTCTCCCAATTGATTAATATATGATCCATTAGAACAACTGTAAGACCTCATAGTTTTACATGGGGAATCTCATCCATTATTGTTTGGTATCGTATTTTAACTTGGAAATTTTTTATTTTCTCTCTAAATTGAATATATAAGTTATTTTAAAATAATATCCAAATATATCATATATTTTAATATCACAAAGAAGAAAATACCAAAACCATATAAGAATTATTATAGTGTATCTAATTCCATTAATGACTAGATATCGTTCAGTGTAATAACCTTGGAATAACATCCTTTAATTCCTAAAAACTACACCAATACCACTATCATAACAACAAAAATTCCATCCAAATATAATAAAATGAATCATAAATTCTATTTTCAATAAAATACTCCTCACATCCATATTTGACATGAACATGTCAAATTGAAACCCAATATCATAGGCCCCCATGTTTTTGAGATTTTATTCATTATTAACCCATGATGTAGTGGTGAGGATGGATCCCTGGAATCCTTCCAGCCCCATTTAAAAATTTCTCCAATTATTTAAACTCTATGTCACATACATTATCCCCATAGTGTGGTTTTATTCTCATGTATTTTTTCAGTATGGCTATGATGTTTTCAATGCACTACAATTACAACTCTCAACTTTCGTTATTTCATCATTACTTCAATTATTCATCAATTACTAGAATCTCTTGAGAGAATATTAACCCTATAAAGTGTAGCAAAACTCTAACTGGTGAGCCCATAATATTTGGGTGTCTGGAATGGAATAGTTAAATTTAAGGTCTATTATCAATTCCATACGACCATCATAGTGGATGGACATATCTTCAATTATCAGTCAAGGATTCTTTCCCATAGAAGTGGGATTTATGGATGTAAGATATGGTTACAATGGTATTATATGTTAGTTTAAAGGCCCAAAAATAGTGTTATACTCGATCATGAGAATCACATCACCTATTTATGGTAGTTTTTAGAGAGTTTATGTGGTGGTCTGAGGATGTCCAGTAGTATATGTAGCATAGACTACACCATGGATATGATTGGGTAGAGGGGTTGCAAAACTAAGGATGGCTAACATAATCTAGCTTATTTATGAATATTTACATCTTCATATATCATTTAACTATAAAAAATCTAACACTAGTAACCTTGATCTAGTGCCTTATTTATTACATTTGCATAATATATTAGGAAAGTGATCCTGATGGACTAAATCTTTTAGTAGACAATGAAAACAAGAAACATACTTGAATCCCATTTACATTTGAAAACATAAAATAAAACAATGTATTTTCAAGAGATCTATAATGTCCCCTTAAAATATCATAACGTATCAATAATAAAATACTTCTTGTTATCCATGGGAAATTCATATGGAAGGGGAAATCTCAAATTATTATTAAGGGTAAGAATACAATTGACGTAGAGAAAAAAATAATAATAATCAATATAGAAAGGTAGATAACTAAAATATTTTAGAACTAATAAAAACATGAATATACTATGGAATAAATAAATATTTATCAAATAATTACATATATATAATCTCATGATATTGATACATAACCAATGCAATTATAATTAATTATATAATCTCACGAAATATTAATTATAAGGCCCCAGCCTTAAACCTTACTTAATCTTGAGTTATTACAAGATTACACATTGAGGATCTTTTCGGGTTTAGAGTTTTAGAGAATTAGATCATAAATCTTGCATTACATTCCACATATAAACAAAGTGGTTACATAAAGATAGTATTCTTCATTCCCATAAATGGAAACACATTTAAAATAAAACATGGATTATTTCTTGACACATCCTTGACTCTATCATCTTATCATGTACCTTTCCCTTGACCTGTGAAAAACATTTCAAAAACTTGGGATGAGCATAAAAACTCAGTATGGGTAATAAAAAAAACACGGAAAGGAAACATGAGTTCATATATACATAAGAATGAATTCATACTTTACCCATAAAACATAGGCAGTTTATCATACCTCATAAAATCATGAATAAATCATAGAAATCATAAGACATAAAGGTAACTTGAGGCATTCATAACATTCTTACGTAGGGAGTAACCCTCTTGGTTACGTTTGGAATACCCATCACAGTATATTCCCTAAAATCTCTTCAGATAAACCTTAACGTTTTACTCCTTCGCGTTACCCAATGAATTGGAGAGCTATAACGGGCTCACCCGCCCTTAGTTTATCACGGAACCACCCGTCTTCATAATAATGCCCAAGAACCATAACACAATCATATCACATAAAACATGTATAAAGGAAACATAAAATTTCCACATTTCAATCACGAGATATCAATAAAACACATTGATATAAAAACATTATGAAAAAAAAATTCAAGACTAAAATAAAATAAAAGTAAAACATGGTATTTATTTTTCTTTTAAAAAGAAGGTATGGCTTGTAGAGGAAGCCGAAACTCAAATAACGGTCATGACGGCGGAGAAGTCGTTGTCTCCGCATACGTACGAAAAAACATTCCCTTTTGTCGTTTAGTAAACGCTTCGTATAAAAAAGATTCCTTTTGAATAAACATAAAAGTTAAGGGGGTTTATACACCGTATAAAAGAAAGTTGTGTATAAAATAAAATATGCCTCAATGAAAGGAGATTGAGACAAAGTCCCATACCTCGTATCCGACTTGACCCGACCGTTCTTTAATCTCCTGAATAATAAACTTGAGTTAATATCTACTTCCTTATGAATCTTTTTCAAGTTCATTATTCCTTTTATACCATGTTATGAACATCATGTAATCAGTTAAGTTAATAATGTTCATTTTGTCGGTATTTGGTTCTTAAGTCAAAAATAGACTTCTTACACTTACATGTTGTTAATTTGGTCAAAGGTTCGTTATATCCAAAATGCTAATAGTGATTTGGATATCATATATATCATATATATTCATAATATACATGTATATATAATATTACATCACATTTAGAGGTAAGAAATGAAATGCACCGTTCATGGAGAGGGTAAGCCGTACGTACGCATGAACGCTACTTTCATTTCTATTTCGTATTTTATAGAATGGAATCATAATGATATAAAGGTATATTATAATTCCAGTATAATATCATATATAATATCATAGTTCCATCCTTTATATGTCCCACATATGGTATTTAACGAATCAAATCACTTTGAGGGGGCGGTAGTCCGCACTTCCTAAAATGAAGATATCATGTTTACCCATAATGGAAACCATAAAGGTATGCCCCAAATGAAAAAAAACAGAAGCTTAAGGAAACAATAAACATATTATATATCATATATAAAAATAGTGACATCATAATGGCCACCTTTGAAGGTGTTAAATGAGTATTGAACAATCATCGTTTCGAGAGGCATAATTTCGCCATCCACGGAAACCGTATGTTCTTTAACCATTTGATGTAGTTGTGTGAGAGTGTAGCTCAAATAAATCTTATAACAACATCCTAGTATATTGAAGATACTGGTGTTGTTACAAAGAAATTAAATAAAAAGAGTTTAGGGGGTTGGAGAAACAAAATAAAACAAATGAACATGAGAGAATGAATTACCTTTAAAAGTGTAACTCCTTTTGATTTGAGCCTAAAGGCTTCCTTTGAAATGATTCTTCCCAAAGGGAATCCTCTAGGATGAGTAGAGGGATGTGGAGAGAGTAAATGGGCAGGGGTTGGCCGAGCCAAAGGCTTGAGGAGTGTGTGAAATGAGGTAGAGGTGGGGGCCTTTTATAAGAGGCGAGGAGGGGCACTTTTGGAAAGTAAAGAAATATTACTTTATTTGAAAACGTGTTTCGGTTTTAAAAGGTCCAACATTGACATAATTCGTGGATAAGGTGATAAGGGTTCGAAATACACTCATAAAATTGGTTTTGACCATGTGTAGTTCATAGATTTTACATTATCTTTCCATTTTATTTAAATCGTCAAATAATGATGTCATCGCTGCATCATTATTATGTCATAAATAATTTAATTTATTTAATGTCTAAAAATAATAAAAAAACTAATATGATGTAGGAAATCTTTTTATCTTTCCAATGACTATTTATAATCATATATCTGATCATTATAACCCCATTTAAAAATTGATTTCGTAAAACATATTATGTTTGTGTCATTTTTACTTTTACATTAAATAAAAAGTTATTTTTGTCATTTCCCAACAAAAGTGGATCCATGGGGTCCCCAAGTTGACCCATGGCTTGTATTGGTCGGCCAGAAAACAACCAATAAGGTTGGGACATGTTTCTAGGTCATTTCCTATTATTAAAGCATTATTTATACCTTAAACTACCCTAATTACCACTAATCGCGATTAAGAACATAATAAGTTACTATTCACCAAAAAATTATTTTAATCTCATTGAACAACATTTTACTTCTTAATGACAACCATGTATGTCGGATTTTCAAAATTCAATACACATTAGTGTAAACTTTCATTTAACTGAAAAATCAGTTTGCTTGATTACCATATAGTGGTTTCACTATTCATCAAAAATTGAAGTTTTTCAGAAAATTACCAAAAATTCACCCTAAGCTATATTTGATATTCAGAATTCAAAAATGAAGTCTATTTTACAAAATTAAAATCATATAATTCACATTAATTAATTTAATAATTAATTCCCGCTGCTAGAGCAAATAGCGTGTTTTTACAAAACAATAAGTATCAAAAGATTGACACCAGTTTAAGTCTAATTTCAAAGTGAAATTGATTCCAATGACCACCATTGGATAAAATGGTAAAAATATATTCTAATTTCACTTCAAAACCAATTCAAAACATAATCTAATCATATAAATAAATTAGATTAAAAAGCAGTTTTGATGTAAAATGCAGTATTTTTCACTATTCATTAAAAAATGATCATTGTCAGAAAAATACCAAAAATTCACACAAGGTAAATTTTGATGTTCCAATCATAAATAATAAGATTATTTTGACAATCATAGTCTATAAAATTTTCAAAATATAGATTCAAAAAATGGTTTTCCATCAAAAGGCTCTAAAACAATCTTTTAAGAATATTAGTGTATTCCATGCATAAGATTGTATTTATTTTCATTTTAAGCTTCTATAACACTATCTTAATCATTAATAGACATAGATAAAAATATATATTATTCATTACTTACATGGGATGTTACATCCTTCCCCCCTTTAGAAAATTGCGTCCCCGCAATTTATTTACTTATCGAATAAATGGAGGTACTTATCCCTCATTGCATTTTCAGATTCCCATGTTGCCTCTTCAATCATGTGGTTTTTTCACAAACCCTTTACCTGGTGAATCACCTTATTCCGTAAAACCTGCTCCCTGTGGTCAAAATCTGGACCGGTAGTTCCTCATAAGATAGGTTCTCTTCCAGCTGAACTACCTCTGGACTCAAAACATGAGATGGATCTGGAATATACTTTCTCAACATCGAAACGTGAAAAACATTGTGTACCTGAGATAAACTCGGAGGTAAAGCCACTCGGTATGCAACTGATCCAACTCTCTCCAGAATTTCGTATGGTCCAATGAACCTTGGACTCAACTTTCCTTTCTTACCAAATCTCATCACACTTTTCCAAGGAGAAACCTTGAGAAAAACATGATCACCTACCTCGAAAGATAGATCCTTCCTCCGGTTATCTGCATAACTCTTCTGCCTGCTCTGAGCTGTTCTCATGTGTTTCTGAATCGGCTGAATTTTTCTGCCATCTCTTCTACCAATTCTGGTCCCATCAACTTTCTTTCACCCACTTCATCCCAGAAAGCTGGAGTTCGACACCGCTTCCCATATAATGCCTGAAATGGTGCCATCTGTATACTGGAATGAAAACTGTTATTATATGAAAACTCAACCAAAGAAAGATGTTGGTCCCAACTTCCCTGATAATCCATAGAACAAGCTCATAGCATATCCTCTAATGTCTGAATTGTTCATTCTGACTGCCCATCTGATTGAGGATGAAAAGCTGTACTAAAATTTAATTCAGTACCCAATGACTTCTGAAGGCCTTTCCAAAAGATAGAAGTAAACCTGGGATCACTATCTGATACAATGGAGAGAGGAACTCCATGTAACCTGACTATCTCTTTAAGATACAAACGGGAAAGTTGATCAAGAGAGAAAGTATCTCGTATAGCAAGGAAATGGGCAGATTTGGTCAAGCGATCAACAATAACCTAGATTGCATTATTACCTCGAGATGTCTTCGGTAATCCAACAACAATGTCCATGGATATATTCTCCCATTTCCACTCTGGCACTGGTAAAGGATGAAGCATCTCTTTCGGTAACTGCCTCTCCGCTTTAACATGCTGACAAGTCAAACACTTCACAGTAAAATCAGAAATATCTCTTTTCATTCCATCCCACCAGTAATACTCCCGCAGATCTCTATACATCTTAGTACTGCCCGGATGAACTGAAAACAGAGAACTATGAGCTTCACATAACAACTCTCTCTTCAACTGTGAATCACAAGTCACACACAATCTCTTCCCAAATCTCAAAACACAATCACTATCAATGTTGAATTCAGGCAACTTACCTTTCTGAACCAGCTCTACCTTTTTCTGCAACTCACTGTCTTGCTTCTGTGCTTGCTTGATTCTATCTGATAGAGAAGATCTCACTGATACCTGAAACAAAACATAAGGAATTCCTGCACCAACAACTTCTATGCCAAATTTCATTAAATCCTTGACCAAAGGATCATGTTCCAAACGCAACATTGCTAATGAAGCATTACTTTTTCGACTCAAAGCATCAGCCACTTTATTTGCTTTTCCCGGATGGTAATGAATTGTACAATCATAATCCTTGATTAATTCCATCCATCTCCTTTGTCTCATGTTTAACTCTTTCTGAGTGAATATATACTTTAAACTTTTGTGATCAGTATATATTTCACACTTTACTCCATACAAATGATGCCTCCAAATTATTAAAGCAAAAACAACAGCAGCTAATTCCAAATCATGTGTAGGGTAATTTACCTCATGAGTTTTTAACTGTCGTGAAGCATAAGCAATTACCTGATTATTCTGCATTAGGACACAACCATGTCCTTTTAATTAAGCATCACTGTATATAACAAACTCACCATTCCTGAAGGTAGTGCCAAAACTGGAGCATTCACCAATCTTCTTTTCAATTCCTGAAAACAATCATCACATTCTTTTGTCCAGATAAACTTAACACCCTTCTGAGTTAGCTTAGTCATTGGACTAGATAACCGTGAAAAATTTCTAACAAACCTTCGGTAATAGCCCGCCAAACCAAGGAAGCTACGAATCACAGTTACATTTGTGGGTCTTGGCCATTCTTGCAAAACTTTTGTTTTTGCAGGATCAACAGTTATTCCATCTTTAGAAACAATGTTACCAAGGAAAGAAATTTTTTGCAACCAAAACTCACACTTACTGAATTTCCCATACATTTTCTTTTCTTTTAAGGTTTGCAAGATAACCCTTAAATGTTTTTCAAGCTCCTCTTTACTTTTAGAAAACACCAAAATATCATCAATGAAAACCACCACAAACTTATCCAAGAACTCATGGAAAATTCTATTTATTAAGTCCATGAATACAGCAGGTGCATTGGTTAGCCCAAAAGGCATTACTACAAATTCATAATGGCCATATCTCGTACGGAACGTGGTCTTCGGAATATCTTCCTCCTTATCCTTCAGCTGATGGTACCCCGATCTCAAGTCAATCTTTGAAAAAAAACTGAGCTCCCTGGAGCTGATCAAACAAATCATCGATATGAGGGAAAGGATATTTGTTCTTAACAGTGATATTATTCAAGGCTCTATAATCAATACAAAGTCTCATAGAACCATCTTTCTTTTTAACAAATAAAACAGGAGCACCCCATGGTGATGTTCTAGGTCTAATG
Source organism: Viscum album (assembly GCA_963277665.1). Taxonomy (NCBI): domain Eukaryota; kingdom Viridiplantae; phylum Streptophyta; class Magnoliopsida; order Santalales; family Viscaceae; genus Viscum; species Viscum album. The sequence continues at coordinate 985,049,334 of OY728126.1, forward strand.
AAACGTTTCTCTAATAAATCTTGCAATTGCTCCTTCAAATCTAAAAGTTCAATTTGTGCCATTCGATAAGGGGGTTTTGAAATTGGCTTAGCATCAGGAACTAAGTCAACAGTAAACTCAACTTCCCGATCTAGTATTATTCCAGGCAACTAATCAGGAAAAACATCAGGATACTCATTTACCACTGGCACATCATTAATCTGAATAGTTCCTTTATTTTCAACGACGTGTGCAAGGTAACATTCATTTCCATCTTTTACCAGTTTCTCGGCCTCTTGATATGTTATCAAAAGTAATGGTTCATTCTTGTAAACAAACTGAAAGTCTTTCTGAAAAGAAACTTCTTTAGCTCTACAGTCAATCTTAGCATGGTAAATAGAGAGCCAGTCCATACCCAGGATAACATCAAACTCTACTAGAGGTAGAACAATAAGGTTTGCAAGTAGGTTCTTTACACAGATAAGGATAGGAAGATTCTTATAAATTCTTTTTTCCCCGACACTTCCCCCAGGTGTTTTTACCAATAGTTCAGGAGTCATTTCTTCAGATGGTATTCCCATTTTACTATAAAAGGTTTCAGAGATGAATGAATGTGTAGACCCCGAATCAAATAACACAATGGCATAATCTGAAAAAACAAACAAAGTACCTGATACAACTTCATTTGATGGCCCGACATCTGCTGAAGTAGTTGCAAAGGATTTCACCAACCCTTCTTGCTTGTAGTCTAACTGCTTCCCATCACTCAAGCTCTTTGTCGGACACTCGTTTGCATAGTGACCCATCTCATTGCACTTATAACATTTCACTAACTGCAAGTCAAATTTGTTTTTACCTTCACCTTGATCCTTTTCACTGCAATCACGAGCCTTATGTCCCATCTTACCACATCGGTATCACTTCCCAGAATTCACAAGACATTCCCCAGCATGCCTTTTGCCACATTTATCACAAACTGGAAACTTAGTTCTCTTACCATCAGACTTTTTTGAAGAATTCTTACCTTTCTCCTGCCACCTCGGTCTCTTCTTCTGCCGGTTGTTATAGAAAACTTGGTCATCGGCAAACTCCATTTCCACCTTCTCAGCACATCGAACAAGCTTTTCATAACTTTTAAACTCACGAGAAGCTAATGCCCTTCGGTATTTTGGCTTTAATCCTGAGTAAAAACGATTGATTTTACTATCAATGTCCCAGATAAAATTTGGAGCATACCTTGCCAATCGAGTGAACCTTTCTTCATAGGCAGCCACTGAGTCTTCCTCTTGCCTCAATTCCAAGAATTTCTTTTCCATCCTAAGTCGAACAGCCTTAGGAAAATACTTCTCAAGAAACATACATTTGAATTCATACCAGTCAAGAGCATCAATCTCATCGGCGTCCCTGATATTTTTAACCATAGACCACCACTGATCTGCTTCACCCTCCAAACGGTAAATAGCAAGACTAACCTTTTGATTGTCTGAACACCCCATGACATCAAAAATCTTCTCCAGTGCTTTAATCCACCCTTCAGCTAGCACAGGGTCAGATGATCCTCTGAATGATGGTGGATGTTGCCTCATGAAATGTTCCACCACTGACATGTTCCTCTGCGGTTGATCTCGGTGATCTCGTGCATGGATACCACTGCTATTTATCGCTTGAGTCAATTGCGCCATTACTGCAACAAACTGTTCAGTTCCAATTCCGACCATTTCTGGATGCTGATTCAGAAGGTTATTTCCTTCTTTATGCCTTCCTAGCACTGCTTCCCTGTTTCCTCTGCGGAAAACCATTCTGAACAAACATGTCTTAGATTAAGCAACATGGTAATCTTTAATTGCTATATCATTTCGAAAAAAAATATTTTTGGATAATCATTTAATATAATTCTAACTCCTAATGTTATCTAAACCGACCTTTGATACCAACTATAAGGCCCCAGCCTTAAACCTTACTTAATCTTTAGTTATTACAAGATTACACATTGAGGATCTTTTCGGGTTTAGAGTTTTAGAGAATTAGATCATAAAACTTGAATTACATTCCACATATAAACAAAGTGGTTACATAAAGATAGTATTCTTCATTCCCATCAATGGAAACACATTTAAAATAAAACATGGATTATTTTTTGACACATCCTTGACTCTATCATCTTATCATATACCTTTCCCTTGACCTGTGAAAAACATTTCAAAAACTTGGGATGAGCATAAAAACTCAGTTTGGGTTATAAAAAAAACATGGAAAGGAAACATGAGTTCATATATACATAATAATGAATTCATACTTTACCCATAAAACATAGGAACTTTAACATACCTCATAAAATCATGAATAAATCATAGAAATCATAATACATAAAGGTAACTTGAGGCATTCATAACATTCTTACGTAGGGAGTAACCCTCTTGGTTACGTTTGGAATACCCATCACAGTATATTCCCTAAAATCTCTTCGGAGAAACCTAAAAGTTTTACTCCTTCGCATTACCCAATGCATTGGAGAGCTATAACGGGCTCACCCGCCCTTAGTTTATCACGGAACCACCCGTCTTCATAATAATGCCCAAGAACCATAACATAATCATATCACATAAAACATGTATAAAGGAAACATAAAATTTCCACATTTCAATCAAGAGATATCAATACAACACATTGATATAAAAACATTATGAAAACCATTTTCAATACTAAAATAAAAGAAAAGTAAAACATGGTATTTATTTTTCTTTTAAAAAGACGGTATGGCTTGTAGAGGAAGCCGAAACTCAAATAACGGTCACGACGGCGGAGAAGTCGTTGTCGCCGCATACGTACGAAAAAAACATTCCCTTTTGTCGTTTAGTAAACGCTTTATATAAAAAAGATTCCTTTTGAATAAACGTAAAAGTCAAGGGGGTTTATACACCGTATAAAAGAAAGTTGTGTATAAAATAAAATATGCCTCAATGAAAGGAGATTGAGACAAAGTCCCATACCTCGTATCCGACTTGACCCGACCGTTCTTTAATCTCCTGAATAATAAACATGAGTTAATATCTACTTTCTTATGAATCTTTTTCAAGTTCATTATTCCTTTTATACCATGTTATGAACATCATGTAATCAGTTAAGTTAATAATGTTCATTTTGTCGGTATTTGGTTCTTAAGTCAAAAATAGACTTCTTACACTTACATGGTGTTAATTTGGTCAAAGGTTCGTTATATCCAAAATGATATTAGTGATTTGGATATCTTATATATCATATATATTCAGAATATACATGTATTTATAATATTACATCACATTTAGAGGTAAGAAATGAAATGCACCGTTCATGGAGACGGTAAGCCGTACGTACGCATGAACGCTACTTTCATTTCTATTTCGTATTTTATAGAATGTAATCATAATTATATAAAGGTATATTATAATTCTAGTATACTATAATATATAATATCATAGTTCCATCCATTATATGTCCAACATATGGTATTTAACGAATCAAATCACTTTGAGGGGGCGGTAGTCCGCACTTCCTAAAATGAAGATATCGTGTTTTCCCATAATGGAAACCATAAAGGTATTCCCAAAATGAAAAAAAACAGAAGCTTAAAAAAACATAAACATATTATATATCATATATAAAAATATTGACATCATAATGGCCACCATTGAAGGTATTAAATGAGTATTGAACAATCATCGTTTCGAGAGGCAGAATTTCGCCATCCACGGAAACCGTATGTTCTTTAACCATTTGATGTAGTTGTGTGAGAGTGTAGCTCAAATAAATCATATAAAAACATCCTAGTATATTTAAGATACTGGTGTTGTTACAAAGAAAGTAAATAAAAAGAGTTTAGGGGGTTGGAGAAACAAAATAAAACAAATGAACATGAGAGAATGAATTACCTTTAAAAGTGTAACTCCTTTTGATTTGAGCCTAAGGGCTTCCTTTGAAAGGATTCTGCCCAAAGGGAATCCTCTAGGATGAGGAGAGGGATGTGGAGAGAGTAAATGGGCAGGGGTTGGCCGAGCCAAAGGCTTGAGGAGTGTGTGAAATGAGGTAGAGGTGGGGGCCTTTTATAAGAGGAGAGGAGGGTCACTTTTGGAAAGTAAAGAAATATTACTTTATTTTAAAATGTGTTTCGGTTTTAAAAGGTCCCACATTGATATAATTGGTGGATAAGGTGATAAGGGTTCTAAATACACTCATCCAATTGGTTTTGTACATGTTTAGTTCATAGATTTTACATTATCTTTCCATTTTATTTAAATCGTCAAATAATGATGTCATCGCTGCATCATTATTATGTCATAAATAATTTAATTTATTTAATGTCTAAAAATCATAAAAAAACTACTATGATGTAGGAAATCTTTTTAGCTTTCCAATGACCATTTATAATCAAATATCTGATCTTTATAACCCCATTTAAAAAATTGTTTTCGTAAAACATATTATGTTTGTGTCATTTTTACTTTTACATTAAATAAAAAGTTATTTTTGTCATTTCCCAACAAAAGTGGATCCATGGGGTCCCCAAGTTGACCCATGGCTTTTCTTGGTCGGCCATGACACAACAAATAAGGTTGGGACATGTGTCTAGGTCATTTCCTATTATTAAAGCATTATTTATACCTTAAACAACCCTAATTACCACTAATCGCGATTAAGAACTTAATAAGTTACTATTCACCAAAAAATTATTTTAATCTCATTGAACCACATTTTACTTCTTAATGACAACCATGTATGTCGGATTTTCAAAATTCAATACACATTAGTGGTAAACTTTCATTTAACTGAAAAATCAGTTTGCTTGATTACCACTTAGTGGTTTCACTATTCATCAAAAATTGAAGTTTTCAGAAAATTACCAAAAATTCACCCTAAGCTATATTTGATATTCCGAATTAAAAAATGAAGTCTATTTTACAAAATTAAAATCATATAATTCACATTAATTAATTTAATAATTAATTCCCGCTGCCAGAGCAAATAGCGTGTTTTTACAAAACAATAAGTATCAAAAGATTGACACCAGTTTAAGTCTAATTTCAAAGTGAATTGATTCCAATGACCACCATTGGATAAAATGGTAAATATATATTCTAATTTCACTTCAAAACCAATTCAAAACATAATCTACTCATATAAATAAACTAGATTAAAAAGCTGTTTTGATGTAAAATGCAGTATTTTTCACTATTCATTAAAAAATGAACATTGTCAGAAAAATACCAAAAATTCACACAAGGTAAATTTTTTATGTCCCAATCATAAAGAATAAGTTTATTTTGACAAAAATAGTCCATAAAATTGTCAAAATATAGATTCAAAAATGGTTTTCCATCAAAAGGCTCTAAAACAATCTTTTAAGAATATTAGTGTATTCCATGCATAAGATTGTATTTATTTTCATTTTAAGCCTCTATAACACTATCTTAATCATTAATAGACATATATAAAAATATATATTATTCATTACTTACTTGGGATGTTACATTAATAACTAAATTTAAAATTATGGAAATACTTTAATTTTTAACGTCATGTCTTGGGAACAGGTAAACCTTAACATTCAATATCTATCCTCATGAAAATTTAAATCTATTAGGTATAAATTGATTTGATTTGGAAAGTTTATTTCTTTCATGACCATTCAAAAGACACTTATTATCAAGACCTTTCCTCGAGATAGTTTCAAACTACTATGTATAAACCCATTGTGTTTGGAAGACTAGTTTTTCTCGTGAGACCTTTCAATGCATTGAGGGGATATATAATATATGGGACTACCCATATACTATATATCCAAATATTTATTCAAATATTTAATAAAAAAAATTCATTCATGAATTAATATTTCTTACAACTAAATATCTGTATTAAAAAAAGAATATAGTTTATTAATATTTTCCCAGTTAAATAAATAAGTTCCAAAGTAAAACATTGTATGTCAAAATGAGATATAGTTTTAGAAATAGACATACCCGTGATAAATAATATGGATATTTAAGGAAAAATATAATGACTACGGATCATAGGAAATTAAAACATTTTTAGGGAGAGTTAATAATTAAAAAAAGAATCTACAAAGTGAATTTCAATACTTTAAAAGGTAAAAATGATTATAAACCATATATAGAAATAATAAAGATGTTTTCAATGAAAAATATACCCATTTTAGTAAGAAAAATGTGTTTTATCATTGATGAATAGAAATACCATAAAAATATCATTAAAAACATGCATGATGACAATATTATTTTTATTTTGAAAAATAGTTTTATAAAATAAAAATTATTTTAAAAAACATTATTTTAAAATAAAATCATAAACATATCAAGGAATTATTAATCCATTTTTATGACATTACGGTAAAACTTGTATACATTTCATATGTGTTACAGTAAACATTCTATTCTCATTTTTAGTAAAATCCAAATGGGTATTGTTTAGAAAAATTATTGAATATTGCTTTCAATACATTATGTAAAATGTAGAACATGTGTCAAAATGTCTTCAGTAAATCATTTTTGGATCTTTGAAATCTTTTTTTTATTTTTTTAAAGAACATCATTTTTTGAGAAAATATTTTTCTAACATAAGAAAAATAATGTCGGATATTATTAAAATTTTTACCTAGATACAATATGTACCAATGTGTTCAATAATGGTATTATTAGATGAAAAATATCATGAATATCCAGAAGAAAAAAATTATTTATTTTATTGAGGTACAGATTATAATATTTCATTATTGGAAGCATAATCAGGAGAAATCTTGTTAAATGATGAGACTGTAACAGAAGACCATGACCAAATTCATAATAGTGAATAATATTACTAATGAAAATATGTCCTAAAATGAATATGTAAATACCATAAATTTTAATTAAATTTATTATAAAATAAATTCATGAGTAGTATATATATTAAATAAATAAAATAGGCTGTGAAAAGGGCATGTGTCTCACCTTGTTAAAAAATATCTATGAAAATCTCTTACCACACACATTATTTTGGTTGAAAATTCCTTTAAATATTGAATAGTGGTTTTAGAAATGTTATTATATTGTTAAAAAAATTATTAATATTTTTAGTTTCATACATTATCCTCTTATGTAATTATACAACCCATTTTATAAAAATATTTCATCATTTATTTCTGGTGTTAATCCCTATATTTTCTCATTCATGATTTCTTATGAAATATCTTCTTCATGAGCATACAATAAAGTTATGTCATCTTCATAATAATAATTATTAAATAATTATAATATATTTACATCAATAATACTTTTGAAACCAATCATGAATAATAGTTATGAAAAATGAAGTACATTATGATCCTTGAGATGGTAGGTCGTATGTACACATGAGTAATGTTTTCATTCTTCCATGATCATCATGAAAAAGTGGTAAGTACTTTTTTAGAAATACAAAATGAAAATAAATTAATATTTGTAATATTATTTATTTAAATATAATTATATGTATATATCATCCATTTTTTGTGATGATTAATAGATGGTCACTTCACTTCGTGAACGAGATAGTCCACATATATGTGAATGACATTATCATCTTTATGTGAGTGAATAGAAATGAATGAAAATTTTATATATTATACTTATATAATGATAAATAATAAATTAATATCATAATTATTTCATGTATATCACATATCATCATTAACTTTTTCTTTATCACATTCTATGTAATGCGTTAATGAATGACGAATCACATCGCTTCACATGACAGTTATTCTTCTATACAGAAGTGAGACATTATCATGTTCCATATAGAGTAGAATGTTTAAAAGTTATATATAATATAGTGACTACTAATTCATAATTATAATATGAATATAATTTACATACTTTATATCCATCATCATTACCAACTTGGAGAGGTGGTAATGAAAAAACAAATGAAAGTGGTTTGTGAGCCTATAGTATTTTATACACAAAAATGATGATTTCTTAATCCATTTGACTAAAGTGGGTATAGTTTTTGGTCATTATATTTTTATATATACAAATATATTTTAGATACTTTTATTATTATTTATTAGTGGTTTAATATAAATTTAAAGAGGTTGATAATAAAATAAAATAAAAAATCTTATTGATGAACATTACATATTTTTCGGGTATCCTCCATATGGTTTCTCAAAAATACTTCTTATTTTTTATTAACTCCATAAATAAGAATTCTAGGATGAGTATATGTAATCTTATATGTTTGTTGGGTAGGTATTGGATAAAAAATAGGGTTTATGGGGTTAAGAAGAGATAAGAGTTGGTGTCCTTTTATAAGTGTGTTAGGGGGGGCACTTGTAATATTTTGTAAAGATTTATAAATACCCAAATTTTTATCATTTAAAAATACTATAAAGTTAAAAATTCATGAACTTATAGGATATAAGGTGAAAACATGTCCCTACAGTTGGTGTTGTAAAATTTTTTAGATTATTGTTAATCCTTATCTTCTTGGATTAATCCATGGGAAATTTGGTTTTACCTTAACTGCACTAATTATTGTTTCACAATTAATTTTGGTAAAAATTTAAGATGAAGTTTTTATAAATAATAATTTATAATTTATTAAAATATAGAATCAATTTTAAGAAATTTATTTCATAGAAGTTATAAAATTTACTTCAAAATTATTCTCATAGATGAGATAAAAAGCTGGTTTTTAAAGAGAAAATGACTGAAATTTGACACACATTGTTTACCAAATTTGAAACTAAAATTAATAAAATAAAATAAATTTGATTAATTTATATAAAATAGAAATTCATTTCCTATAAATGCAATTAAAATTATACTTTTAGATTATAAATTATTTTATACAAAAGCAAATTTTTACTATAAATTTATTATTTGTAGATATTCATTATAAAATAATAAATATCAACAAAATATAAAAAAATAACATTAATATAATTATGGTATTCAAATTTTATAATATGAAGTTTATATTATCAAAAAAGTTTATCAAATTTATAGAAAACATTTTTTTATTACATGACTAATGTATCACTAGATCATCTTCTAGAAAAAATATAGTTCTTTCAGAGAACAATTTTTCTCATTAAAATTATTCTTATTTTTTGAAAATAAATATATCACTATATTTTTAATAATTTATTTATTAATTTTAATATGATTAAATTTATTTTATAGGTGATAACCATAATCATAAATATTAATATTGTACTAATATCTCACTTTATACGTAAAGACAGTGTGGCATGTAACGTAAGCTAAATTAAATGTTAAATGCAACAAAAGATAAACTCAGTGTTTCATGTAATGTAATATATTGAGGATATTATATTTTTTTACAAAATATATCATAAATTTTTAGGGATGGATATTTTCTTCAAATCATGATGTTTCATGTCATATATGCTACCTAATAAAATCTTATTCTTTTAGAATTATATGGTGTTATGTTCTCCCAAAATTAAATAAATTATGTCCTCAAAATTTAAACATTATCTTTGTAATTATGGTTTTAATGAAAACTTATTTATAGAAAACAAAAATTTCAAAATTATTTAACAAAACTAATTTTAAAAAATATTTAAATGGATGTATAATGCTCTTTTTGAATAACACATAATTGGGTTTATATATTATAGAACATTGGTGGAAAGTGATGATATCAACATGGATGAAAAACATAAATAATTATACAGAGTAATAGAGGTCTTTGATAAATATTAGTTAGAGATCACTAAAAATTTAATGACCTCATAACCATAAATCATTAATTATTTTAAAGACCATATGAATTTTTTAGATATAAATCTAATAGGAAAAAATTTTTGTTTCATGGTCCTTTTCCTAATGTTGGGGAATAATTTCAATGTTATATAATATAAAGAAATATACTTAAATCAAACATTTATATTTCATAAAAACACTTTCATTATTTGGTTGAGCTTCGATCAATTTTTAATTAGTTCATTGCTACATGAATTGAATATAAAAAAATAAATTTTTCATGTCTGAAGCATTAAAATTCACATTTAACCAATCAATATATCTATAATATAATTATAATTCATTATATATTTCACTATTGGTGATATAATATTAATTAAATTATATCAAATGTGCATAAATCTCTATATGGTTTGTTAATAAATTAATTTCTAAAACCTCATCCAATGCTAAACATAAACCATTTCCAAACTGTTTACCTCTTTGACCAATTGAAAACATAAAGTTCAAAAATTTTATAAATAAGGTCACTAAATTTAAAAAATTAACTTATCATACATACTATATATATTATTATGTTTATATTGATTATCACATACCAAAATGTGAATATAATCATCTTGTATTCTCTTGAATCCTTGAATGGTTTGTTATTAGTTAAGTAAAACACATACTATTGGACATATTTTGTAAATTTAGAAATATTTTAAACTCCAAAAATGATACCATTAACCACTTTTTTGACAAATCATTACTATGTTCCAAGGAATTCAGTAAAATTCAATTTACGTTATACATATCCATCATCTCTTACATTCCAACAACATTATGTCAATATCAGGAACATATTAAGGGTTATTAATCACTCAACCCTATATCTTACAAGAAGTAAAACATTCAACAAAAATTATTTTTTCTTAGTCATTGATAAAATTCAACATATGGATTTAAATCCATAAAGAAAAAGTAACTCCTTAAAATACTTATACATTTAAAATTCTAATAACCTAAAAATCATTGATAAAATATTCAAATTAAATAATCATTGAATCTAAACACAATAGAATCAATAATTTCCCTTATTCTTTTGTAATTATATAATCTTAACCATGAAACCATTTTTTATTTTGAGATATATTAACTTGATAATAAGGAACTAACCTTAAAACAATACATTATCTATAATTAAATGAATAATTCACATTGAGGATATTTTCAGTTTTAGATTTTTAGAGAATTAGGACATAACTATTACATCTCAATGATTACGAAGCAGACACATCTACACAGTTTCTATTTTTTCAAAAAATAAAAAATCTTGACCAAAAGAGTCAGGTCTAGTTCCATGTTTTAGACAACATGACATTTCTTTGATCCCATCCTTGACCCTCTTCAAATTTATGTCCTGTGAAAAACATTTCAAAAAAATGGGATGAGCATAAAAAGATCAATAAGGGATGCACAATGAATGAAAACATTTGATCATCAATATATACATAAGATAATATTTTTAACATATCCCTTGAAATAATAAGATTTTTGAAATACACATAGAAATCATAAAACATAAAGGCAACTTGAGGCATTCATAACATTCTTAGATAGGGGTAACCCTCATGGTTACGTTGGGAATAACTATTAAAATATATTCCCTAAATCTCTTCGGTAAAACCTTATCATTTAAATCCTTCACTTACCCAATTCATTGGAGAGATATCTCCGGATCACCCGCCCTTAGTTTACCACGAAACCACTCGACTTCATAAATAATGCCCAATAACCATAATATAATCGTATCACATAAAACATGAATAAAAGAAACATAACATTAACACATTTCAATAACAAGATATCAATACAACAAATTGATATAATCAAAACATTATCAGAAACATTTTCAATACCAATGTAAATCATGGTTTTTATTTTTCATTTAAAAAATATATGGCTTGTAGAGGAAGCTAAAACTCAAATAATGGTCACGGCAACAGAGAAGTCGTTGTCGCATCATAAATAAGACAATAACATTCCTTTTTTTCATTTAGTAAAACACTTCATGTAAAAAGATTCATTTTGAATGAAATTAAAATTCAAAATGGTTTTATACACTTTATAAAATAATGTTGTTTAGAAATCAAAAGGTTCCTCAATGAAAGGAGATTGAGACGAAGTCCCGTACAAATATAGTATCCTTAGATTAAGAATAAATCAATTACATAATAATGATTGAAAAATTAAATACAACCAATATAAGGAGATATTAAGTGTAAAAAAATAGAGGTCATCCAAAAATATTCATAGTACTACATATTCAAAAAGTAGAGGTTTAACCCAAAGAAATGAATTTGGGTTAAGAAGTTCCCATACAGAAATTCGACAGCCTAACGACGTCACTTTAAAATTCAGAAAATGAGTTAATGAGAGATAAAAAGGGTATCTCATAACATGGAAATAAAATTTGATGCAATAAGGATATTTAATAACATATCCCAACATTAAGAATATGTAAAATAAAATACCTAACAAAAAGGAGTCTTTTAAAAAGATGAGGGTGAAATGTTCCCTTATCGATTTGGGTAACTTTTGAAATGTACACCCCATGAAAGAAGGACTATAAAATGTTAATGTAAATACCCATAAATGAAATTATATTACACAAAGATTATAATAATGGGATGTACATACACCACTCAAAGGATATAGTGACAATTATAGCATGAATCTCATGGGAATAAATACTGTGATAAAAACCCCTTACCTTGTTGTAATAAATGGAGTCATATGACCATAAGATAATAAGAACAAAATGAATCACATAATACCATGAATATAAATATAATCATGATATTAAATATCATATGTAAGTACAAAATACACCACATTCAATAAATAATTGGCGAACAATGGAAATCTCATGGAATTACAAGTGAGATAAGAAATCCCCTTACCTCAAGTCCGAGTTGTCTTATTCATTTCATTATATTATTAATTAATAAACATGGGTAAATTTAAAAATTATTAATGAATTATTTTAATTTTTATTATTCAATTAATATCACATATTATCATGTTATAATAATTAGTTAATTATGTGAGTTCATATCATACGTTTTGTCGATATTCGGTACATGAGTAAAAAATGAACTTGTTTGAAAAGAATTCTCCATGTAGTTATAAGTACATCATATCCAAAATGGTATTAATGATTTAAATATCATATATATCCAGTTTATATTCATTTTATATTATTTTATAAAATTTTGAGATAAAAAATTAAATACACCGTTCATGGAGACAGTAGGCCATACGTAAGCATGAACACTACTTTCATTTCATTTTCATATTAAAGGAATTAAAACTAAATGAGACATAGATATATTATAATTCCTGTATAATATATATGTTATATAGGAATCATATGTTCATTAATTAAATTATTTATTAATTCTATTTTTGGCATGAACGAGTCACACCACTTGAGGGGGCGGTAGTCCACACTTCCATAGATGAAATTATCACAGTTGCACAACATGAAAACAATAACGTTTTGATTTAAAAATAAATTTCAGAAGAATATAGAAAAATAAATACCATATATATCATATATAAATAAATTTACATCATAATGGCCACCATGAAAGGTTTTCAAATAAGATTGAACAATCATCATTTCGTGAAGAAGTAATTCACCACCAACAGAAACAATATGTTCTTTAACCATTAGATAGAGGTGTGTGTAAGTGTAGGTATAATCCTTATAATAACAACATCATAGTATATTAAGGATACTGGTGTTATTATGGGATCAAAAAATAAGAAGATAGTGGTGAGTTAAGAAGGAAAATAAATGAGAGAAACTCGAGAGCAGACATTACCTCTAAATCGGGCAACTCTTTTGGATTTGAGCCAAAGGATTCCTTGGAAAGACATAATCCCAAGTTGAGGCTTCTGGGAGTGATAGAGGGATGTGGAGATATAATATGATCATATTTTGGACTAGCCAAGGTCTTGAGAGTTGTGTGAATGGGGGTAGAGGTGGCAGCCTTTTATAAGAAGGAGTACGGTCACTTTTGGAAAGTCTTGAAATATTACATTATTATAAAATGTTTTTTGGATTTTAAAGGCCCCAAAATGATATATTTATAGGAATAGGTGATAATGGTTGAAAATATACCCATCTAATAGGTTTTTTACAAGTTTATGCATTATATTTTACCTTACCTTTTCATTTTATTTAAATCGTTCATTAATGAGGTAATCACTGCATCATCATGGTGTCATCAATAAATTTATTTATTTAATGTCCAAAAATTATAAAAAAATACCATGATGTAGGAAATATTATTATTATTTGATTGAATATTTAGAGTCTAAGAGATCATTTATTTAAACATAATTTAAATTTTTTTACTTAGGATATACTAATAAATGTTATATTTCTCTTCTTTTAAAAAAATAATGTCATAAATGTCACTATTACACCCATGTGACTCCATGGGCCCTCAAGTTTGGTAAAACGCATCCCATTGTCATCCATGACTCATAAAAAAAGGATTTGAACACATTTTGGGGTCATTTTATATTATTATGATATTATTTTATTACACTTTACTACCCGATTACTAATTAATCACCATAATTAAAGATAATTACCGTCGTTACTATTCATTATGTCCAAAAACAAAAGAGTCCTAATTAAAAAATTTGGACCTCCTGATTCAAAATATAGAATCCATTTTACCAATTTACAGCCATAGAAATTTCAATAATTAATTTAAAAATAATTCTCATTGTCACAACCAAAGAAGAATTTTTAAGAAGTAAAATTTATCAAAAGATTGACAGGTTTTTACATCCAATTGAAAAGTGAAAATACATCCAATGAACAAAATTGTATTAAGTTATAAAAACATAATTCAATTACCCTTTAAAACCAATTAAATTTACCATCTATCTATACAATTAAATTATATTAAAAAGCAGTTTTGAAGTAAAATGCAGTATTTTTCACTATTCATTAAATATGAACATTTGTCAGAAAAATACCTAAAACTTATCAAATGTAAATTTGATATTCCAAATTCAAAAATGATATAAATTTTACAAAATTAAAAACATATAAGTTTCATTTATTAATTTTATAATTAATTCCCACTTTCAAAACAAATAGCGTGTTTTCATGAAATAATATCTATCAAAATATTAACACTTGTTTAAGTCCAATTTCAATGTTAAATTAAATCCAATGACCACCATTGGATTAAATGGTAAAAATATATTTCAACTAAACTTTAATCCCAATTAAAGAGATAATATAACGATATAAATATATTATATTAAAAATATATTTGGAATTAAAATATATCATTTTCACTATTCATTAAAATAAACTTTATCGGAAAAATAAAAAAAATACAGAAAGTAAATTTTGATGTCATGAAACTGAAGAAGGATTTTATTTTTTCATCAATAACATATAAAATTGATAAATAGTATTTTTAAAAAATGTTCTCCATCAAAAGGCGATTAATCGACCTTTTAAAGATCATTAGAATATTTATGCTTAAAATCGAATTCTTTTCTTATTTTAAGCCTATAAATTTTATTGGATAAATGTAAAAATAATTAACAAACATATATAATAATTTTTTTGTTAGTTCTGTTCATTTCCTCCATTACATCGACATGGCGTTAACAACCATTTAAAAAAATATTATTATATTATTAGTGTGCAACATAATATTTCAAAGAAACTCGTTGTAGCGTACTGGGTACGCCATCTAACATAGCATTCCTTTTAAAGTAATATTAACATTTTATTCACAAATATTAATAAATATGAAAATTTCATATAATTTATTTACCCAGGATGTTACATCTTTCCCCCCTTTTAAGAATTGTGTCCTCGCAATTTTAAAATTGGGCTCGAAAACATCATTGAAAGTCCCACATCGGAAAAAGAGTTAGTAAAAATATCACTTTAAAAGAAAGAAAGAGAAGTAAAAAGGTCACCCAAGTTAACCCATACTAGGATTACATGTAGGAAAACATGGACATGGAAGAGAAAACAAAGGGTCAAGTTCTGATGGAGAGTGATAGAAAACATGTTCAAGAGAAAGGTAACCACCAGAAAATCACAAACTTGTGATGGGTTAAGGGGTATTTGATTCCCCAGTAGGAAAAGTTAATAGACAACATTTTGTTTTAATTTACTTTACATTGCAGAATTTATTTATGAGATTAACTAAATCATAAGGAAACATACATACTTGTCTTGTAGACTTTCATCTCTTACTATATTTCTTACACAAACTCATATTTTCTCCAAACGTTGTGTATTTAGGATGACTTGTTCACTTTAATAGTGATATAATCAACATATTGAGAATCATGTATTCCATAAAAGATGAACTATATATTTCCCATGTATTAAGACATTGACCAAAACCAAAATTGTTAGTACAAGATCGGATAATCCCCAAAAGGATAATCATTCACAAAAAGAAAAACTACCCTTAATCTCCAAAAGTGGTCCCACAAAACCCAAAGTTCATCAAAGACCATTTAATAAATAGATACCCATAAAATTCTTCAATGTAATCGAATCTAAGAATGAATCCCATATCTCTAAAGGATTTAATCACATAGTCTTCTAAGTTAAATCACAACATTTATCTCCAAATAACATCAGTTACTCTTAAAGTCTCATACAGAAAAGTAATTAACTTAATCACATATCCTCTATGATAGGTTAATCATTTCCTAAAATCAACTGATTCCTGAATCATAAGATCATATAACTAAAAAGAATTAGTCTAACTAATCAGGGACATCATGTAGTGTAGTGGTAGGTGATAAATACGAGTTTTGCTTTGGTCATGGGTTCAATTCCCATAGCTTCCTTCGACACGACGGGTTGCCACACGGTCTGCGTGTTTTCATTTTTGAAAAACTATATAATTTTATAATATTCCCAAAAAAATATAAATTCATCATAAATAACCATAACATATTTTGACCACAAAGGTTATCTAATAACTTTCGATTTGCCTCCGAAAATGTATTAACCAATAATTACCTCAAATTCAAGGATCATATAAACAAAAATGGTTCTTTATAACTATATCCACAAAATAAAAGATAATTATTCCTTGAATAAAATTTTAATATATCAAACATTAGGGCCACACATACTATAAAAGTTCATCTAATGTAATCTCATCATCAAAAGAGCGTTAATACTTTAATGAATTTCACCATCCTAAAAACTACCATATCTCTTGAATCCCTTATATGTTGACATATTACTCATTCAACATTCCTCATGATCCATTATCCATTCCTTTCCAACTTATTCTAAAATACTTCTTTCCAACAAAAAAAATCATGAATCATATCCTAAGATTTCAATAGTAGGAAAACATATGTAGAGAAATAATCCATACCTTTCATTGGTCATTGTCAGTTTCTTAATCCTCAATTGGAATGACATTAGGTATTGGTAAACATATATTTGTACGATACTAGTGATCTCATTCTTGAAACTTATTCGTAGGAAAAGTGTTGGAATAATGACCATGCACACCACATTTAAAACATTCAATTGATCCATCAGAAAGAACTTCTTTCCATTTCCTAGAGTCAACCAAATTCTTCCTTTTTTCATGGAAAGGTGTTGCATTATTACCTTCATTTCCACATATATATAATAATTCTATCCCTTTAAATCATTTTCCTAGGTGTTTCATTCCACATCATTGACACATAGGTTTTTGAACACAATTACCTTTATGATTATTACCTGAACTTCCATAGGGATTTGATTCTCACATATATAATCCCTTATAAAAATTTCTGTGGTTCAGGTTGTCAATCATGACTCCAGATAGATGGTTGAGAATAACCAGAAGAGTTCTCATTGCAGCTCTAATATCATTTAGTTGATCGTTCAGAAAATCATCACAGTTTTCTTCACATCCACTATTACTTTGGTTCCTTCTAGATCCATCCATTTACTAAAACCAAAAAGGTCAGTGTGAGTATATTAATAAAATAATCATACAATATCTTATTAGGAGGTTAAATACAAAGATATAATTATTCATGTTATCTTAAACTCATTCACTTTATAAAAATAACTATGACTATTTCTAAAATCCTAACCATTATGGTAATGTCACTTGGGCTTAAAGAATACCCTAACCTCTAAAGATATCTAAACCAACCTCTGATACAAACTATAAGGACCTAACCATAAGACATTACATATTCATGAATTAAATGAATAATTCACATTGAGTATCTTTTTAGGTTTAGAGTTTTAGAGAATTAGGACATAACTATTATATCTCAATGATTAAAAAGTAGACATGTCTACTACGTTTCAATTTTTTCACATAATAAAAACTCTTGAACAAAAGAGTTGTGTATAGTTCCATGTTTTAGACAGTATGAAATTTCCTTGATCCTCTCCTTAACCCTATTCCACTTTATGTCCTGTGAAAAACATTTCAAAAACATGGAATGAGCATAAAAAGATCAGTAAGGGATACACAAAGAAAGAAAACATTAGATCATCAATATATACATAACATAAGCCTTTTATCATATCCCATGAAATCGTAATATTTGTGAAATGTGCATATAAATCATAAAACAACAAGGTAACTTGAGGCATTAATAACATTCTTACAAAGGGAGTAACCCTCATGGTTACATTTAGAATAACCATCACAGAAAATTCCGTAAATATCTTCATAGAAACCATAGTGTTTAACTCCTTCACATTACCCAATGAATTGGAGAGCTATCTCGGGTTCACCCATGCTTAGTTTATCATGGAACCCCCTGGCTTCATAAATAAAAATCCCAAGAACCATAACATAATCGTATCACATAAAACATGCATAAAGGAAACATAACATTTCCACATTTCAACCACAAGATATCAATACAACACATTGATATAATCAAAACATTATCAAAACCGTTTTCAATACCAAAGTAAAACATGGTGTTTATTTTTCATTTAAAAAAGTAATGGCTTGTTGAGGAAGGTGAATTCAAATAATGATCACGGCGGCTGAAAAGTCATTGTCGCTGCATACGTAAGACAAAAATATTCCATTCACTGTTTAGTAAAATGCTTCATGTAAAATTTTTCCATTTGAATGAAATTAAAAGTCAACAGGGTTTTATATAGCGTATAAAATAATGTTGTGTATAAATCAAAAGATTCCTCAATGAAAGGAGATTGAGATGATGTCCTGTACAAAGATGGTATCCTTAGATTAAGGAATAAATCAATTATATAATTGTGTGTGACAAATTGAAATACACCCAATATAAGTGGACATTATGTGTAAAACAATCAGAGGTAATCCACACTTATTCATAGTACTATATAATCAATAATTAGTTGTTTAACCTAAAGATTTGAACTTTGGTTAAGAAGTTCCCTTACAGAACTTCTACAGCCTAACAGTGTCACTTTAAAATTCTGAAAATGAGTTGATGTGAGATAAAAAGGGTATCTAATCACTTGGACATAAAATTTACATCAATAAGGATATATAAGAAAATATCCCAACATTAAGAAGATGTAAATTAAATGACCTACGAAAAAAAGACTTTTAAAAAGAGGAGGGAGAAATGTTCCCTTACAAATTCGTGTATCTTTTGAAACGTACACCCCATAAAAGAAGGAATATACAATGTGAATGAAAATAACCATAAACGAAAGTATATTACAAAAAGTGTATAATAATGGTCAGTACATAGACCACATAATGTAGATAGAGACAATTATAGGATGAATATCACTTGAATAAATTGTGAGATAAAAACCCCTTATCTCGTTGTAATAAATCGAGAAATATGACCAAAAATAAAAATATCCAAATGAATAACATAATAACATGAATATAAATATAATAATGATAATAAAAATTAGATTTAGTTAAACAATACACCACATGCAATAAATAATTGGCAAACAATGGAAATCTAATGTAATTAAAAATGAGATAAGAAATCCTCTTACCTCAAGTCAAACTTGTTTTGTTTGTTTCTTTATATTCCTGAATAATAAACTTAGTTCAATTAATAATTTCATAATGAATTACTTTAATTTTTATTATTCAATTCATACCACATATTATCATGTTATAGTAATTAGTTAATTATGTGAGTTCATATCATACGTTTTGTCGATGTTCGGTACACGAGTTAAAAATGAACTTGTTTGAAATGAATTGCCCATGTAGTTCTAACAAATCATATAAAGAATGGTATTAATGATTTAAATATCATATATATTCATTAAATATTCATTTTATACTATTCCATAACATTTGGAGATAAAAAATGAAATGCACTGTTCATGGGATTGTAGGTCGTACGTACACATGAATGCTACTTTCATTTACTTGTCATATTAAAGGAATTAAAACTAAATGATACTTAGATATATTATAATTATATTATAATATATATGTTATATATGTAACATATGTTCATTAATTATATTCTTTATAAATTCCATGTTTGGCATGAATGAGTCAGATCCCTTGTGGGGGCGGTAGTCCACACTTCCTCATATGAAATTATCGCAGTTCCACAACATGAAAAGCATAAAGATGTGATTTAAAAATAAAATTAAGAATAATATAGAAAACTAAACACCATATATATCATATATAAATACAGTGACATCATAATGGACACCATGAAAGGTGTCACAAAAAGATTGAACAATCATCGTTTCGTGAGGCAGTAATTCACCACCCACAAAAACAGTATATTCTTTAACCATTAGATGGAGGTGTGTGTAAGTGTAGGTATAATAATTATCATAACAAAATCTTAGTTTATTTTTTATACTGGTTTTATTATGGGATCAAATAATAAGATGATAGTGGCGAGTGAAGAATAAAAATAAAAGAAAGAAACTCGAGAGAAGACATTACCTCTAAATTGGGTAACTCTTTTTGATTTGAGCAAAAGGCTTCCTTGGAAAGACTTCTGCACAAAGTAATGCTTCTAAAAGCGAGAGAGTGATGTTTAGAGATAATATTATAATTGTTTGGATGATCCATGTTCTTTATACGTGTGGTTATAGGTGTAGAGTTGGGGTCCTTTTATAAGAGGGAGGAGGGTCACTTTTGGAAAGTCTTGAAATGCTACTTTATTATAAAATGGTTTTGGGATTTAAAGGTCCCAAAATGATATATTTCTAGGATAATATGACAAGGGTTATAAATCCACCCATAAAATAGGTTTTATACATGTTTAAGTCTTATATTTTACCTTATCTTTTCATTATAATTAAATCGTTCATTAATGAGGTAATCACTCCATCATCATGGTGTCATAAATAAATTTATTAATTTAATGTATAAAAATTATAAAACTAGTACCATGATGTAGGAAATATTTTTATATTTCGAATTAATATTTATAGTATAAGAGATCATTTATTTATACAAAACTAAAATTGTTTTACTTAGGATATACAAGCCTTTGTAATACTTCTCTTCTTTTAAAAAAATAATGTCATAAATGTCACTATTACACCCATGTGACTCCATGGGCCCTCATGTTATGTAAAAATCTTTCCATTGTCTACCTTGACTCAAAAAAGAGGATTTGGAAACATTTTGGGGTTAATTTTATATTTTTATGATATTATTTTATTACCCTTAACTACCTGATTTCTATTTAATCATGATAAATAATGATAATTACCATCTTTACTATTCAAAATGCCCAAAAACTAGAGATTCATAATTACATAATTTGGGCCTTCTGATTTCAAATATGGAATCTATTTTACCAAATTCCAAACACCAAAATTTCAGTAATTAATTTAAAAATAATTCTATTTGTCACAACCAAAGACGAGGTTTTAAGAAGTAAAATTTATCAACATATTGGCTTGTTTTTACATCAAATAGAAAATTAAAATTACTTCCAACGGACAAAATTGTATTAAGTGATAAAAATATAATTAAATAAAACTTTAAAACAAATTATACGGACCATATAACTATACAATAAAATTATATGAAAATGAATTTTTGAAGTAAAATGCAGTATTTTCACTATTCATTAAAAATGAACATTTTTCAGAAAAATACCAAAAGATTTATCCAAAGTAAATTTAATATTTAAAATTTAAAAATGATGTAAATTTTACCAAATTAAAAAAATATAAGATTCATTAATTAATTTTATAATTAATTCTCACTGTCAAAACAAATAGCATGTTTTTATGAAACTATATCTATCAAAAGGTTGACACTTGTTTATGTCCAATTTCAAAGTGAAATTATTCCAATGACCACCATTGGATTAAATGGTAAAAATATATTTCATCTAAACATTAAACCCAATTAAAGATATAATCTAACCATATAAATAAATTATATTAATATGAGGTTTTGAATTAAAATACATCATTTTCACTATTCATTAAAAATGAACTTTATCGGAAAAATAAAAAAAAATTACAAAAAGAAAATTTTGATGTCCTCAATCAAAAGAAGTATTTTATTTTTTCAAATATAACATATAAATTTGAAAAAAATTAGTTTTTTAAAGGGTTCTCCATCAAAAGGCAGTTAATTGACCTTTTAAAGAACATTAAAATATTTATTCTTAAAATAAAATTCTTTTCTTATTTTAAGCCTCTAACTTTTATTGGATAAATGTAAAAATGTTTAAAAAACATATATAATCATTTTTTAGTTACTTAAATTCATTCCCTCCATTACAACGACAAGGCATTAACTACCATTTGAAATAATATTATTATATTTTTAGTGTGAAACATTAGATTTCAAAGAAACTCGTTGTTGTGTACTGGGTACAGAATCGAACATAGAATTCCATTTAAAGTAATATGAACATTTTATTCAAAAAGATTAATAAATATGAAAATTTCATATTCTTTATTTACCTAGGATGTTACATTGATTCTTGGTGAATTTGGTTGTGTAGTTCCCCGTATTGGTATATTAGAATCATTGAACATTGGAAATTTTTTTCTTAACCTTAAAATCTCAAGAATGATGGATTTTTTTACCACACATGAAGCAAAGTCCTTTTCAATTTTATCATATTCCATGTTTTATCCTTCAATAAGTATCACATTTTGAAAAATACTTATTTCCCTTTTTATATTTATCCATTTTCTCTATAACATATTCTTTTTCCAATTCATACCTTAGAATCCATAATAAATAAAGAATTCCTTATCTGTTCGGTTAAAATATGATATTATTTCCTCATATGATGAGATCTTTTCTATGTATACCTTGCTTAAAAATATTTTGTTAATCTCATCTATGAAATGATCATTCTTACTTTTTGGATTTCATTAATTGATATGGTTCATAGTCCATATGTTAGGGGCCATTTATAAATGATGGAATACACTATATTAGATCATATCATTAGGATACATGATTTATAATACCATAAAAAGTAAAATGAAAAACATAAATTAAAATATTCCAGAATAGATAATGTCTTAATCATTAATATGGATCCTTTGGGGATATCATTATTTTCAAATCCATCATAATGGTATATAAAGAGGATTTGAATTATCATAATCATATCACTCAGGAGTTCTAAACTAGGTACATTGTAAGGCCTTCTTTCATCATCTTAGTGATGACTGGTTCCAACCATATTCACCCTTTTCCCCTGTTATAACCCCTAAGTAACTCCGTGATAGAACCAAGTAAACTTTTAGTATCTAGATATGGATTTATATCTCTATAAAACCCAGAAATCTCTAAATTAACAAAAATTTATAATGTTATTCTATACTTGTACTCAATGTATTTCAAAGGGTTATATTCCACAATAAGTTTTTTCACAAATATAGATCCCATGGTTTCTACTAATCCTACCTCATATACCAAATGTAGCGACCCCAACTTCAGTAACTTGGAGTCAGTGTATTCTTTATTACATTGGAATATGATACAAGGAAACACATCCTGAAGGATTGAATAGGTTTTTTAGTCTTGGTAAATTATATACATACTTCAATACTATTTCAATTTGAAAAAAAAAATAAAATTAGTTATTCTCTTGAGAACACAACTCTTCCCCTTAGCATATACCTATATATCAATAATAAAATACATTTTGGTATACTAGGAAAATAAATAATAAGAAAGGGGTTATATTAAAATATCATTAATTGCAAATTTACATAATAATATATGAATAAATGAGTAATTTTAAATATGGAATGATAAATTATGGAATCCCATTCTATTTAATTAATAACATGATCTTACTATGGTATGAATACATGCTGATCAAATAATTCCCTATAAATACTCACATGAGATTGGAAAATAACCTTAGATATTGTATATAATCAAAATATTAAATGGAATATCAATAATTGACTTAATGATGATGGAAAAACTTATGTATTGGACATTATAACTTTTGAAAATGAAAACCAATACTATCAAGTTCTCTCCTCATGGTTGTTTAAAACTACATGGTACAAACTGATTCATTTCGGCCCACCCATTTGTGTCATTACCTTTCACAAGACACTTAGTGTAAAGATATCTCCACCATAAACATTAAAACTATAGAGTACAAACAAATTAGGTTTGGAAAATTTATTTGTCTCATGAGATATGTTTATGCATATAGGGGCTATAAAAAACCTAAGGACCATCAGTCACTACATGTTCAATGTAATCCCCATATATCAAATAATTGATTTAATTCACGAATCAACACTCATTTCCATTAAACATTTGTATTTAACAAAGAATAATGATTATGAATATTCCCCAGTCAATAAAAAACCATAAAAATAAAATCACAGTTTATAGGAATGAGATATGGTTCAATAAATAAACAAATCCACGAAAAATAATATGAATATTTATGTAGAAAATTAATGTCAAATGATTAGAGGATAGTGAATATTTCAAGGGGATGTTAACGACTAAAAAATGATTATAGAAAGTTAATTTCAATACATTCGTTATTCAAAATGATTATAAACCCTCCATATAATGAATAAGGATGAATTTAATAACATATACTCATTTGAGTAAGAATAAGGGTTCGTAGTCACTGATGAATTAAAGTTACAGAAAAAGATATTTTACAACATTATTGATGAATATATATCATTAATTTTCAAAATAAAATTTTTTAATGAATAAAACATTTTAAAATAGATTATTTGAAAATAAACATGAAAAAATGTATTAGAACCATTAAATCATTTTTATGTTATGATGATGAAAATTTCAAAATTTCATACAAGTTAATACACACATTCTATTCTAATTTTTTTGTAAATGATAAAAGGTAAATGTTTGGAAAACAACATTAATATTCCAATATAAACATTTTTAAAAAATTAAAAAATGAAAAATGTATTTTTAATAAATAATTTTTGTATTGTTAATTTTTTTTTAAAAAAACATTTTGATAACATGGTTTTGGAATATAATCAATTCCCGACCAAAGAGAGAAATAATGTTAGATTTTCATAAAACATTTTCTGAATTAATTATTAATACAATAGCATAGAAAAATGGCAATGATACATGAAAATATCCTGAATATATATAGGATAATAAATTCATGAGTTTATTGGGGGATAAAGTTTAATATTTCATTATTGGAATAATTATCATGATCAATATGGATAAATGATGGGATTGAAACATAAAACCCTTACCAACATCATTACATTGAATCATAAGCCCATTAAAAGAGATATCCTAAAATGGATATGTAAATACCAATAATTATATATATAATAATTTAATAAACATTAATGGGTAGTATATACAATACATAAAAGAAATTAGTGGTGAATAGGGAATGTACCTCACATAAGTTAAAAAGTGAAATGAAAATCCATTACCTAACTCTTCATTTTGATAAAATGTGATATAATATCCTATAAATCATTTTTAAACATATAATATGTAATGTCCCCGACCCGAAATACACTAAATCGGTGCTCTGAGCCAGGTAGTTACATAACCTTAAGCACGCCTCCCCTTACGCCAAAGGTTGCCGACTAGCAGTGGGGGACTATGTATTTAGGTGGGGAGATTATACTACCTTTTTATCCGAGTAAGCCACAATAGAAATAAAAAAATATCATAAAAAAAATCAATAAATGGGTAACAAATATAACAACCATTTCCATCAATAAATATTTCATGTTCTTCTACAAGTGTAAAAGTGAACAAAAGCCCAAAATAAGGACCACGACCAAAATCCCTAAAATGGTCCCGACTCAAAGTCCGGATCCTCCACTATGTGCTACCCATGTATACTAAACTATCTAGAAAGTACCCTTTCCCTTCTCGTGACCTACAAACATGAAGTCTTCTCGGGTACCCAATGGCGGCCCGAGCAGGGTGTGAGTACAACTTAGTAGGCCACCACCAACGGTGTCTACAAAATATCTAGAAAAAAAAAGTAGTGCATGCCAAAGGAATACAAATGATAATTACCATGTAATTATTTAAGATACCATTAACCAGTTGATATGCAAATCCATTGTCACTTCTATTACCATTCATTCACACCGATTATCATCACTTACCATCTCATCACATTTCCATGGGTTATTCACATACACTATGTTACATGGGTCTAGGGCCAACAATCACATGAAAGATGGTAAAAACAAGGTTATCCAATCACACTAGGACAAACCCCATCCTAGAACCCGTAACCTCACCTCGAAGCATTAGTCCGGGTGGATACAACCGTTAAGAGAAAAGAGCATCAGTCCCCATTCCAAACCCGTGCATTTATGGTGGAGTTTAAAACCACAGTCTTCACTCGACCCGTGGGCATAGATACACAAGTCATACCCCACACTACCACACCATTTTCACATGATTATATATATAATAAATCATCAACCCACCATATCATTTCCCTTTGACAAACACCATTGAAAACAAACCACACGGTAATTCACATCATGCCTTAACCAATTAACACATTACCATTTCACACCGTTTGGATATTCACCCCATTCCAATGTGTTATTCCTATCTCACTATGAATTCAACACTAGACCCATAACTTATCCCATTATGGTCTTTAATTAGTTTACACATTTGACCCATTTTTCATTCCCATGAATTAACAATTCAACACATTCCAAATAACCTTTAGGTTATTTCCAAGACTAGGTTCATCACCTAACTTCTATTCCATGTTCAACCAATCATGCCAACATATTCATCAATGGATCTACCATTTATTATAACAAGGTCACTTGTTTAATAACAATCCCTATGTATAGGAAAATCTGGCGCATCCCCTAGATGGCCCTAATTAGGTCAAGACATTCTCAACACATCCCATGGGGATCGTGAGAGTTCCCACTTACCCTTTTAAGAATCATTTGTACCAACCCATCATGGTTGACCAAAAATCCTCAAAAGGAAACCAGGACTAAATCCACAAATGCATAAATCCTCCATAAAACTATGGGATAATGTTTTTAGACCACCTACCTCGAAACCGCGGTTGAACACACTCTCAATCGAGTACTTTGTCCTTGATCCGACCAACCATTGGAGCTTCAACCCAATACTCACAAAAAAGATAGGATTTTTGAGATTCAAAACAACAGAGAGAGAAGATAAAAACCCTAAACCAAAAAGAGAAGAAAACATGGGATTCACCTTACCCGGAGCTTTGATCCTCAACCAACAGCACCAAAAATGCCTTAGAAATGAAGGAGATTGATCTCTTGGAGCTCATGGGCGATTTTGTTTGTTCCTAGGGGGAAGAAAGAGGAAATTACAGGAAAACCCGAGTGGGTTCTTAAAATCCAAGAGGGGAAATTTTGTAAATTTTCCTAACATTAAGAGGCCGCACGGTTTGGAAAACCGTGTGCAAACCGTGTGCATGCAACTATCGATAGGAAGAGGGGTCGAACGGTTTTCATGGGCAGGCCGCACTGTTTTCCTTGGTCATGTGCAGGCTGTGCGCCCTGGCATGTCTTGCCCAGATTTCCTTTCTTTTATGCCCCGAGCCCCCTGAACACCCCAAGGCCTCTCATACTTCTAGAAGACATCCCTTGAATCTCAATACATGGGATTCAACCAAAAAATAATGAAAAGATACCTTTCATAAAACTGGGATCTTACAACCTCCCCACCTTTTAACAGATCATCCTCGAGCCGAGTTTCCAAGCCTCATTGATCCACCGAAGAGATGAGTTCAGGAAACTGAGCCCGCATATCCGACTCTCACTCCCAATTTTCTTCATGAAACTTCCCATACTACCATAGTACTATCATTAATGGCACAACCTTTCCTCCTAAGGCATTTTCACTACAATCCCTCACACGAACCGGATGCTCCTCAAAGGATGCATCAGCCTCAAGCTTCACATACTCAATATCAACCACATGAGATGTATCAGGGTGATACTGTCGAAGCCGAGACACATGAAACACATCATTCATCCCACCATACCATTGCGGAAGAGTTAATCGGTAATCTGATGGTCTGATCCTATCCACAATCTCAAAATGTACCACATACCTGGGCGCCGACTTACCCTGCTTTCGAATATGACAGTGACCCAACTTTGGCGACACCCGAAGGAACACTTTATCACCCATTGGAGACTCAAGTGGTCTATGCCTCCGATCTACAAATGACATCTACCTACTCTGAGCCATATCCATTTGCTTCTTGATCAACTTAACTCTCTCTAATGTCTCCTACAGATGACATGGCCCAAACAACTCAGATTCACCAGCCTATAACCTACACAATGGAGATCTACATGGCCTCCCAGAGAGTGCCTCAAATGGTGCCATTTGAATCGTAGCCTGAAAATGGTTTTTGTATGAAAAATCAACTAATGATAGGTGCCTCTCCCAAGAACCAACAAAGTCGATGAAACAAGCTCTTAACAAGTCTTCCAATACTTGGATCGTACGCTCCAACTTCCCATCCATCTGCAGGTGGAAAGCTGTACTCAAAAACACATGTGTACCATGCGCCTTCTGTATCCCTTAACAGAAACATGATGTGAAACACGGATCTCGATCCAAAACTGTGGTCCGCGGAACACCGTGTAACCGTACTATTTCTCAAACATACATCTTACCCAACTAGTTGATTGTAAAGGTCTCCTGAATCGGTACGAAATGAGCCACTTTCGTTAACCGATCCATAAACACCCAGATTTCATCATTCTTATGCGGTGCCCTCGAAAGACACATGAAAAAATCCATCGGTACATCATCCCACTTCTATTATTTAATGGACAATGGAAGAAACAAACCACCTGGGTGTTGATGCTCGGCCTTCACCTGCTGACAGGTAAGGCACCACGCCACAAAGACCGCAACATCCTTCATCATTCCAAGACACCAAAACTGCCTTCGGAGACCATGGTACATATTGGTCAAACACGGATGCACTGCCCACTTTGATGCATGGAACTCACACATCAACTCTTCCTGCATACACTCTAGAGCAACTGCACGATCACAAACACGAACAACACCATCCACGCCGACAAACCAACCAAAAGGTACCTCCCCACCTTTATGCTTTTCCTTCATGATAAAACACTCAGGATCATCATGATGACTTTCCTAACTTGACTCAAAAGTGTCAACTCCATCATTAAAGAAGCAAGAGTGACCTGACCATTCTTTTCCTACACCTCCAAGTGCAAATCTGCAAACAAAGCCATCACCTTCCACTCGATGCTAGACTCATGAACAACCTGATGCTGAACCTTCCTGCTTAGAGCATCAGCACCACTGTTTCCCTTTCCCGGTGTGTACACCAAATTAATTTCAAAATACTGGAGATATTCATCCCATCTTCTCTACCAATGATTCAGATCCCATTGTGAGAAGATGTACTTTAAACTCTTAGGGTCAGTAAACAAGGTAAACCGTTCTTCGAATAGATTGTGCCTCCAGCACTTCAAGGTGTACACCACTGTAGCAAACTCAAGGCCATGAGTGGAATAGTTCTGCTAATGGGGTCTCATCTACCTTGAACCATAAGCCACAAACCGCTCATCCCGCATCAACACAACCCCATGTCCGACTTCGGAGGCATCACAAAACACGACGTTCTTATTACCCGGCTGAGGTAAGATCAAGATAGGTGTGTCCTTCAACCTCTTATTCTACACTTTGAAGGAGTTATCACAAGGCTCAGACCTCTCAAAACTGATTCCTTTCTTGGTCAAGCCCGAGTGTGGTGTTCCCAAGCGAGAGAAATCATGAATGAACCTTCGGTAATCCCCAAACAAACCCAGAAAACTTCGAACATTAGAAACACTCTTGGGCTTCTCCCAACTGCCTGCACTTTCTCTGGATCCACTGACACACCTGCCTCCGAGATGTTGTGACCCAATGAATGCACCATGCTTATCCATAATTGACACTTTTATAGCTTGTTGTATAATCGATTCTCTCTTAGCATACCCAAGACGATGTCAAGATGTTGGGCATAGTCGTCATGAGTTTTCAAGTACACTAAGATATCACCAAAAAATACAATCAAAAACTAATCTAGACAGGGATGAAATATTCAGTTCATCAAATCCATAAACACCACGAGTGCATTGGTCAAGCAAAAAGGCATTACCACAAACTCAAACAACCCGTACCAAATCCGAAACGTTGTGTGTGGTACGTCAGAAGACCTCACCCTCATCTGGTGATAACCTGACCTCAGATCAATCATAGAAAACACGGATGCACCCCTCAACTGATCAAATAGTTCATCAATTCTAGGAATAGGGTACCGATTTTTCACCGTAATTAGATTCAACTTTCGATAGTCAACACACAGCCTCAACGAACCATCAACCTTCTTTGCAAAAAGCACGAGAGATCCCCAAGGAGACGTACTAGGACGGATAAACCCCTTACACACTAACTCCTCAAGATGAACCTTCAGTTCCTGGAGTTCTACTGGTGCCATTCAGTATGGCGGAATAGAAACTGGCTCCACTCCGGGCAGCAACTTGATCGTGAGCTCGACATCCCTCTCAGGTGGTAACCCCAGGAAATCCTTTGGAAACACATCCTCAAACCAGTCCACCACGAGAAGAAAATTATATTGTTCCCCTCACTAATAATTATCAATCATGAGACATGCCACTTGAGCTGTGAGTCCACTTAGCTATTGAAAAATAGCCCTGCACGCCCTGCTCGAACATCTCATTCGCCATGGTGGACATAAACATCACCCTCAAGGGACCTAAATGATACTCTACGATGATAACAGTCTATTTGTGCATGATATAACACCAACCAATCCATTCCTAGCATTAGTTCAAACCCTGAAATCTCAATAATGAACAAGTCCCACAGAAAAAGATACCCACCAACTTCCAAGGCACATCCCTTGCACTGCTTGATATCATCAACCCACATCCCCAATGGGGTGTCAATTGACATAACTCCACACACCCCCTCCATGGGTAATCCCAACTACAACACAAGTTGAGAAGAAACAAAAGTGTGTGTGGATCTGGTGTCAAATAACACACTAGAAAATGTAGAAGCTACAAAGATCGTACCTCGAATAGTTGACGGTCTCGCCTCACCATAACCCGGTGCAAGATAAACTGCATGAAGATGACCTCCCCTCTACTCTGGGCTCCAGCCTAACCACCCTATGCCACACTACCCTACTTGCATGAGCAATCTTGCCCTAGAGTTCCACGTCCACCGCCCCTGCCAGTATGGTCTGTGAAGCTCCAACTGCCTGCCTGATACAGGGAAACTCATCCCCTTCCTATACCCGACACCTGCTTTTCTTCATCATGTTCACCAGTCTGCCGAGGGTTCTTGCAGAACCTATGCACATGCCCCATCCTGCCGCACAAACGGAACTCAACTGGAGGTTGAGTGTGCTGACCAAGCATATTCCCTAGCCTACCGCACTGATAACAGAACACCTAGTTCCCACTATGAGAGGCTGACCCTCTCTTCTTACCACCTTAATGGAAACCTTCCAAAGGGATCATCCGACCTTGGGATGATACACCACTTGTCCGCCCAACTGGTACGACAAGCCCACCACCTGATGCTCCATTCAGGTTCCCTTCAGGGATGATTGCATGATCCATCACATCTTCAAACCTCTTCAAGCGGAAGATATTTACTTGAGACTTGATCTCATGTCCCAAGCCTTCCTGGAAACACCTCGCTACCGCTTCTTCATCCCCATCTAACACTGTGACAAAGCATCGAAAATCAGTGAAGCGACTAGCATAGTCCCTCACTAATTATGATCCTTGAGTGAGGCTCGTAAATTATACAGCCTGCTACTGCCTCAAAGTCTCTGGGTATAAATGCTCCAGAAACATTTTCTGAAAAACCTTCCACGACATTTCCTTAGCCGGCTCGATTTGAGCCTGAATGTCCCACCAATGCCTTTCCTGGCCCCACAACATATAAATTACCAGATTTACTCACTTTTAAATTGGGGTCTCTAGATTATCCAATATCGTCTGGACAAACCCAAACCAGGACTCCGCCACCTCTGGCCCACCCTCTCTGGTGAAGGTCGGAGGGTGCTGTAGCTGGAACTCCCTGGTCAGCTCAAACATACTCGGTGCAACCCGCCTTGGGTCCCGATCCATCATCTACATAAGGTGAGCCATTTTCTCCTAGAACTGGTCTTCTATACCTTCATTTATCACCACATTTTTATTATCTTCTATATGAGGAGTGTTTTCAGCAACATCGTCCCATTTCCCAACTGGTAATCGATGTCATGGTGGCATTCCCCTACATTTCCAAGAACAAGATTCAGCACGCCAACCATAAAACATTCACGACTTCATTAAAATCTCTTTACTAGCTACACAACTATTTTCATATACCAATTCAACAACATTAACCCATCAAATCCACCACCCCGACCATCTCTACCGCGGGCCATGGTCCACATGGGGTACACAACCATGCACTACCACCAAACTCACACAACATTTTACAAAAACATCTTCCACTTCATTTCAAACCCTAATTTTCCTTAAACATCAATTAACCACTTGATTTATTTGTTTCTTATCATTATTTCTGGGTTTCATGAAATGCATGATAAACTCTACTTTCCTTCCTCACACACCCACCCTGTGCATGTGCCTAACACAATGCATGTCACCTATCTCCCTAGGTTCCTATACTGATGCATTAATTCAAATCCTCACGTCGTTAAGGCCATGAGCCAAATATCATAAAACAGTAACATAAAACCACATGTGCATCACCCAATGGTGAAATATCATCAACAGTAACAACACACATCCAAGAACAACATTTCCCACTTAGGGTGACTTGGGTTTTCCCTCGTACATGGGTTAGATACTCCTAAGCACGAGCTCATTACCAAGGTCTGACACATCTTAACCCTTGGAAACCTATCCCAAATCACAAGACCTTAGAGAAGGAGAATAAAGACCTCCTCTAACACCACTTTGTAACGTCCCCGACCCAGAAGCCGCTAAACCGGTGGTC
Organism: Viscum album; assembly: GCA_963277665.1. NCBI lineage: Eukaryota > Viridiplantae > Streptophyta > Magnoliopsida > Santalales > Viscaceae > Viscum > Viscum album. The sequence continues at coordinate 985,082,608 of OY728126.1, forward strand.
TGAGCTGAGTAGTTACGTATCCTTAAGCACACCTCCCCATTCTCCAAATATTGTCGACTAGTAGTGGGGGTCTATGTAGTCAGGTGGGGAGACTATACCCCCTTTTTATAAGAGTAATCCACAATATAAATAATATAATAGCAGAAAAAAATCAATAAATGAAGAACATGTATAACAATAACTTCCAACAATAAATATGTCATGTTCTACTACAATTGTAAAATTGAACAAAAGCCCAAAATAAGGACCACAACCAAAATCCCCAAAATGGTCCTGACACTAAGTTTGGATCCTGCACCAAGTGCTACCCATGTCCACTAAACTATCTAGAATAGTCCCTTGACCTACTCCTAACATGCAAACATGAAGTCTTCTTGGGTACCCAATGGTGGATCGAGAAGGGTGTGAGTACAACTCAGTATGCCACCACCAACGGTGTCTAAAAAACATCCAGTATAAAAAAGTATTGAATGCCAAAGGAATATGAATGATAATTACCAAGTAATTATTCAAGAAACCATTAACTAGTTCAGTTTCAAAGCCATTTCCACTTCCATTACCATTCATTCACACCGATTATCATCACTTCCCATCTCATCACATTTCCATTGGTTAATCACATACACTATGTTACATGGTTCTAGGGCCAATAATCACATGCAAGAGGGTAAACACATGGTTATCCTGTCTCACTAAGAATAAACCCCTCATAGAACCCGTAACCTCACCTTGAAGCATCAGTCTGGGTGGATGCAACCATTAGGAGAAAAGAGCATTAGTCCCTATACCTGACCCATGCATTTAGGGTGGAGTTTAAAACCTCAGTCTTCACTCAACCCATGGGCGTAGATCCTCAAGTCATACCCCACAATACCAAGACATGTGCACATGCTTATATATATAATAAATCCCCAACCCACCATATCATTTCCCTTTAACAAACACCATTCACAATAAACCACACGAGAATTCACATCATTCCTTAACCCATTAACACATTTCCATTTCACATCATTTGGACATTCACCCAATTCCTATGTGTTATGCCTAACTCACTACGAATTCAACACTATACCCATAACCTTCCCGTTATAGACTTTAATAAATTTACACATTAACCCATTTAACCCATTCATCATTCCCATGAATCAACCATTCAACCCATTCCAAATAACCTTTTGGTTATTTCTAAGACTAGGTGCATCACCAAACTTCTATTCCAAGTTCAACCAATCATGACAATGTATTAATCGAGGGCTCTACCATTTATTACAACATGGTCAATTTTTTAATAACAATCCCTATATCCAGGAAAAGCCGATGCATGCTATGGATGGCCCTAATTAGGTCAAGTCATTCTCAATGCATCCCATGGGGATTGTGAGAGTTCCCATTTACCATTTTAAGCATCCTTTATATCAACAAATCCAGGATGATCAATGCTTATCAAAAGGAAACCAAGAGAAAATCCACATATGCATAAATCCACCATAAAACTATGGGATAATGTTTTTATACAACCTTGCTCAAAACTATGGTTGAACGCACTGTCAATAGAGTCCTTAGACCTTGATCCGACCAACCATTGGTGCTTCAACCTAAAACTCACAAAAAAGATATGGTTTAGAGCTTCAGAACAAGAGGGAGAGAAGATACAAACCTTATACCAAAAAGAGAATCAAATATGGGATTAGGATTACCTGGAGCATCAACCCACAACCAACGACACCAAAAATGACTTAGAAACGAGGGAGATCGATATCTTGGAGCTCTAGGGTGATTTGGTTTGCTCCTAGGGTTATGAGGGGGGAAATGAGATGAAAACCCGAGTGGGTTCTTAAAATCCGGGAGGGGAAATTTTTAAAATTTTCCAATCATTAAGAGGTCGCACGGTTGGGCCGCACAGTTTGGAAAAACGTGCGTAAGCCATGCTCATGCTACTATTCAGAGGGGGTGGGGTCGCACGGTTTGCTTATGCAGGCCACATGGTTTTCCCTGGCCATGCACAGGCCGTGCGCCCTGGCTTGTCTTGCCCAGTTTTCTTTTCTTTCATGCCCTGAGTCCCTGGAACACCCCCAAGGCCTCTCATACCTTTAGAAGATATCCCCTGAAGCTCGAAACAAGGGATTCAACCAAAACATAAAGAAAACATACATTTCCAAAAAACGGGATCTTTCATAATAAACCTATAGAAACCATATAAATTTTTACAATATCATATATGTTCTTATTACATCCTTTAACCACATATTTTATAATAATATTTCATTATTTTGATTGTTTCTGGTGCTAATCGAATCATTTTGTTATTCATTATATTTAATAAACTTTATGGGTCATGGGAATATTGTATAATTATATAATATCCAGAATAATTATAATGAAATAATTATCATATTTTTATGTAAATTGCACTTTTGAAAGTGATCATGAAATATGGTTATAAAAATGAAGTACATTATGATCACGGAGACCGTAAGGTCATACGTATGCATGAGTAACATTTTTATATTTGAATTATCATTATAGAAAAGGTTTAAGTAGTATTTTAAATTTATAGAATAATAATAATATTATTTTTATATTATTTTTCTATAAATATAACCATATATATCATCCATTTTTACGATGACAAAAATAGAATCGCATCGCTTCGTGAAAGCTTGAGTCCACACATACACGAATGAAGTTATAATATTTAATTGAGTGACAAAGAAATAAAATGATATATATTATATTTTAAGATTGAAAAATATTTCATTAATATTATAATTATGTCATTTTAATCACATATAAGTATTAACAATATCATTGTGCCCATCTATGTAAAGCTTTACTGATAGATGAATCATATCGCTTTGCAAGGCGGTAGTCCTCCGTACACCAGATCAAAATTATCATATCCAATATGTCATTAAATATTAAAACATTTATACTATATAAATATGTAATATGTATATTAATATTATAAATATCATGTACATTCTTTATACTCAACATCTTAACCAATCGTGAGTGGTGGTAATGGAAAAATAGATAACAACTGTTTGCGAGGTGGTAGAGCACCATACACAAAAATGATGATTCTTTAACCCATTTGAGGAAGGTGGAGATGGTGTTTGGACATAATCATATTATAAAAATCAATATGAATATTAAATATACCATTTTTATTATATCATAATGTTTTCATAATAATTCAAACAGACGGAGAAAGAAATAAAATAAAAATGTTTGTTGAAGAACGTTTCATTTTATTTGAGTATCCTCATATTGATTATACCAAAGTATTATTACATGGGGTTTATTCTCAAAAAAGGATTCTGATATTAGATTATGGAAGTTTTGAATTAATTTGGGTAGGTATTGGTAAAAAAATAGGTTCCAAAAGTTTGAATAAGAGTGTATAGGTGGTAGCCTCTTATAAGTGATGTGTGTGAGACACTTTTATTTTTTTTGAAAAGATTCAATCAAATCCTATTTTTTATCATTTAAAAAACATAAAAAATGGGCCATTATAAAAATATAGAATATAATAGGTTGAAATATTTCCATCTCAGTAGTGTTTCAAAAGTTAATAGGTAATTTTTAACCCTTATCATTTTATTTTAATGACTAGTAAATTAGTATTTACAATAACTGGGGTAATTATTATTTTCACTATTAATTTTGGTCAATCCTTATTTTAAACTGGTTATAAATAATAAATTATTCTGATTCCAAATATTTAATACATTTTTAAAAATTTATTTAATATAATTTCTAAAATTTAACTTGAAATTAATTCAGCATACTCGGTAAGAAAGAAGTGTTTTAAATAGTAAATGTTTAAATGTTTATAAAATATTTACATTAATATTAAATATGAAAATTAATAAAATTAACTCAATTATTTTGGATGATATTATAACATACCCAACCTGTAAGACACTAAAAAAGTGTCCCAATCTAGGTCACGACATGTCCTCAAGAGCACCTCCCTGCACAGTAGATGTTTCCAACTACCAGTGAGTGTCTAAAAGTATATTGGGGAGACTACACACTCGTTACCAGAATAATACACAATAGAAAATAAATAGAATAGTATAAACAACATCTAATAACCAATGAACCAAAAAAACCACCATCTCCCAAAGCGTGATACAAACCACAACCAACGGTAAATATTTCATGTAAGGATGTTATTCCAAGTGGAAAAAACCCAAAAATAAAAAGAAATAATGAAATAACTAAAATAGACTTCACTCCATATCAATAACATCATCCATGCATATCCCAATCCCTAATCAACTCCCTATCACCGAGCCCTTTCCCTTATACAAACCTATAAAAATGATGTTTGCCTGGGTACTTAACGATGGTCTGAGTAGGGTGAGTAAAAAACTCTATACGCCACCAACAACGGTGCCTTCAAAGTATACAGTCTAAAAAGATAGTGCATAAATGTTATAAATAAATGATAATTAAACAAGGGAACAAGCCTCCCTAGTAGGAAGCGGCCACGTGGTGACTATGTGTCAAGGCTACAGGAAGCGGCCCTGTGGTGACCCAAGGGGCAAGGGGGAGCCGGACATGACTTCCAACTACATCCCAACCTGGTGGGCCAGACAGGGAACAAGCCTCCCTAGTAGTCTGGACCTGCCGAATGGGCCATACCCCATCGGTCCAGACCTAGTATGGGCCCCATCGGACATGACCCAGTCCTGGCTTGGTTTGCGTTAGGTTGGTCCGACCGGGTCGGACCAGACCTAAACCCAACCAGACCCTTTTTAGAAAAATTATAATAACTTGAAAACCAGGTGCTTGATTGATGATACATTTACAACATTAGAAACCTCATGATGAGGTTGATCTTTTGGTGTACTCTATGGATAAATTAATTGATTTTTAAATACAAATAATTGCTTGGGGAGTAGTTCTCTCGAGATCAATCGGGATATGTACACAAACCCTGCCATTGGCTGAGATCTAACGACTTCTGACAAGTGACCCTATATGGATCGACTACTATGGACCATTGGGAAGTGGATTCTATGTGACCTGATGGGACCATGGTGGGGAGTGGATTATGTGTGACCCAATAGACCCACGATACTCAATAGGAGGAGTACCTCAGTATGGCCATGGTGGGAAGAGACTTCTGTTGGACCCAACATGCCCATGGTGGGGAGATGCTTCTTTGTGACCCAACATAATTAGGGTACTCATCAGGGATTAGTACCACAATAGTCCAATGTTTTTTTGGATGCAGCTTCTGTGTGACCGGACTGGCCAACTGTACTCAGTGAGGAGGAGTTCACCAGTAGGCCAATATGTTTGATGATGTGAGTAATGGTCCTACATTCCTACTCATAATTATACCTCCTGCAAGCTGTCATGTTTTATGATCATTCTTGATGGATTACATTGTTGCCTTTAATTTGTGTTTTCGCGTCCCTACTTAGTATATTGTTACTCACCCCGAAAAGGGCTTCACCCGCACATGTTGTGTCTGGTACAGACGACCTATTCCTTGATAGAGGACGTGGTGGCCTAGTACCTAGTGAGACCATGTAGGCGGGACATTATTTTATGGATTCCCAAATCTAATCTGTACATACCCATTAGGTGGGGTTTCTATAGGATGGAGTTCAGAGTTTTCCTTGTACTCTCTTATTTTAAGTTTTTCTTTTATTTTTTGGTTTGTATTCTAGCCTATCTGAACTACAATATGTAATTTTACCTAGATTTTTTTTAGTGGAATTCATGTTTAATAATCCATCATTAGATGTAGTTGTGTGTGTATGTGTACAAGTTCTTAGACAAATACCTCTCACATGCAGTTTGGCACCTTTGACGATAGTCACCAACCCTTGGCCTTTAGGAGGTGGGCTTGGGGTATATCAAGACACATGCCCCAGTAGGCGATTCATGAAAAAATGTATGTCCAACAAAGAACTCAAATAATGGAAAGAATCTGAAATACTAGAAAAATGGGATGGTTGAATCCTTTGAAACTACTTCAACAGATGTTATTCCATCAATTAAAGTATTATCATGTGTATTGTTTGTTAATTCACATTATGATTATGTGTTGTTTTATTCCAGTTCTACACATTCATCCATTTTTAAGAAATTATATAGTAAATTTGGAATTACATATCATGATATGAATCCTAACCATGTGGTATAAACACCGAAGGTGAAATTTTGAGACAAAAAGAAATTATAAGAACCTTCATGTCATTTTGTGTGGAAGGAATCCACCAAAAACCTAATTTTTTTTATACTAGTAGAGATTGAAGTTATTTTTAGTATGGATTTCATTTCCATTTATCATGATAAGATTCACTGTAGAGATAAAGAGTTTTCTTTTAAAAATGAATTTCAGATTGTGTACAAGAATGAACCCTTACTTTTGATAACATATCAGAAAGCTGTGAAACTAGTAAAAGATTGAAATGAATGTTACATAGCACATATTGTTGAAAACAAAGTAACTTTTCATATTAATTATGTTCTAGTGGTCAATGAATATCTTGTTGTTTTTCTAGATTATTTTCCTAGTATAATTTCTAATCCGAAAGTTGAATTTACTATTGACTCTATTCCTGATAAAAATATAATTTCAAAACTCCCTTATCGATTGGCCCAAATTGAACATTTAGAGTTAAAAAAGAAATTGCCTGAGTTATTAGAAAAAGGATTCATTTGGCCTAGCACGTCACCATGGGGTTATTCTATCTTGTGCCTTAAATATAAATATGGTTCAATGAGACTTTTAAATGATTATAAATCCTTCAAAAACATCACTATAAAGAACAAGTATCCTTTTCCTCATATCAATGATTTTTTTGATCAGCTCTAGGGAGCTCAGTATTTTTCAAAGATTGACATGAGGTAGGGGTTCCATCATTTGAGTGTAAATGAATTAGACATTCCAATGACAATGTTTTGTAGTAGATATGTAAATTATGTGTTTTTAGTTATTTTTTTTGGTTTAAACAGCACACCAAATATATTCATGGATATTATGAATAGAATTTTCAATGAGTCCTTTGATATATTGGTGGTTGTGTTTATTGGTGATATTTTGGTGAATTCTAAAAGTAAATAGGAGTATAAATATCATTTAAGGATTTTCTAGAAATCCTTAAAATAAAAGAAATTGTTTGGGAAATTTAGAAAATGTGAGTTTTGGTTACAAAAAATTTCATTCCTTGGTACCATTGTTTTTAAAGATGGCATACATATTGATACAGCTAAAACAAAAGTTGTTGAAGAATGAACAGGGACCAAATTTGTAGTTCTCTTAGTTTAGTAGGTTATTACTGGAGGTTTTTTGAAAAAATTACATGTTTTTCTTGCCCACAAACTATGTTAACTCAAAATGGTGTTATCTTCATCTGGATTAAATAATGTGAAATAATTTTCAGGAATTGAAAATAAGATTGGGGAATGCTCCAGTTTTGGAACTACCATCCAGAAATAGTGAATTTTTGTCAATAATGATGCTTTTGTGTACTAATGAAGAATGATCGGGGAATTACTTATGCTTCACGTCAGTTGAAAAATCATGATTTAAATTACTGTAGACATGACTTGTATTTAGATTTTTTTGTTTTTTCTTTAAAAATATGGAGGCATCATATGTATGGTGTGATGTGGGAAATGTATACTGATAAAAAAAAATCATGTATATATTCAATTAGAAATAATTAAACATGATACAAAGGATATGGATGGAATTAATCAAGGATTATGATTTCACGATTTATTACCATCTAGGAAAGGAAAATAAAGTGTATAACACTTTGATTCAAAAGAGTAATTGTTTATTAACTGTGCAACACATGGAATGAGATACTTTGGTTTTTGATTTGATGAACTTTTTATTGGAAGTTTTTGGTGCAGGGAATTACTCTATTTTGTTTCAGGTGGCAGTGAAATCATCTCAATCAGACAAAATTATGCATGAAAAAAAGGCAGTGAGTTGCAAAAAAAAGTAAAATTGGTTTATAAGGGTTAGTTACCTGAATTTAAAATTGATAAAAATATGTTTTGAGGTTTGGAAAGAGATTATGTGTGCCTTGCAATTCAGATTTGAAGAAAGAGTTATTATGTGATTCTCGTAATTCTTCATTTTCAATCCATCCTGACAGTACTAAGATGTATAGAGATATTCAAGAGTATTACTGGTGGGATGGAATGAAAAGAGATATTATTTAATTTACATTGATATTTTTGATTTTTTATGAGGTTAAAAAAATATTTAGTTTTTTAAAAGTATGCATCATCTTTTCCAGTTCCAGAGTAGAAATAGGAAGATACGTCCATGAATTTCTTAGTGGGATTACAGAATAATTCTCAATGTAAAAATACAATATTTGTTATTGTTGATTAATTGACTAAATCTATTAATTTTCTTTATATTCGAGATACTCTATCTATATATCAACTTTCTTGATTGTATATTAAAGAGATTGTCAGGTTACATAAATATCTCATGTCCACTATATCTGATCGTGATCCCAGATTTTCTTCTAACATTTGAAATGGCCTTCAGAAGTCATTGGGTACTGAATTAAATTTTATTATATATTTTCATTCGAAATCATATGGGAAGTTTGAAGAAAAAATTCAGACTTTGGAAGATATTTTATGTTATTGTTAAATGGATTACTAGGGAAGTTGGAAACAACATCATTATTTGGTTGAGTTTTCCAATAATAAATGTTTTCATTCAATTATAAAGTTGGAACCATTTGAATCATTATATGGAAATAGTTGTTGAACTCCAACATTTTTGGATGAAGTAGGTGAAAAGAAGTTTATGAGACCGGAATTGGTATAAGAGATGAAAAAACGTCCAGTTTATTCAAAAGCACATGAGAAAAACACAGAGCCAATGGAAAATTTACCCACATAACCAGAGGAAGGATCTTTCATTCAAGGATGACGATCATGTCTTTATAAAATTTTCACCATGCAAAAGTGTGATGCATTTTGGTAAGAATGGAAAGCCGAGTTCGAAGTTCATTAGACCCTATGAAATCCTGGAAAAAGTTGGATCAGTTTCCTATAGATTGTATTTACCTCCATGTTTATCCTAGTTACAATTTTTTTTTCAAGATCCAATGTTTAGAATGTTTATATTTTGGATCCATCTCACGTTTGGTGTCCAGAGGTAGTTCAGTTGGATGAGAATCTTTCTTATGAGGAATAACCAGTCTAGAAACATTATTATAGAGAAAAAGTGTTGAATAATAAGATAATTAATTAGGTAATTGTTTTTAGAAAAACAATATGGTTGAAGAAGAAATGTGTGAATCTAAAAATGCTATGAGAGATAAATACCCCCACATGTTTGATAGGCAAATAAAATTATGGGGACACAATTTCCAAAAGGGGGAATGATATAGGATCCTAGGTTTATATAGAATAACTCCTTTTCATATCTATTAATATTTATTAATTTGGTAATAATTTTATGTTAAAGGGGACACTTTTTCAGATAGTGTACTCGATACAAAACAACGTGTTTCTCCAAAATTTAACATTACACACAATATCGAGTTATAGTGAAAAATATTATAATAATATTTTTATTTTTAGTGGTAGTTAATTCTTGGACATTTGATTTGTGGGAATGAATAAAAATAACTAAAATATGATTATACATGTTTTTAAACTATTTTTTAATTTATCTAATAAATTTCATAGGCTTAAAATGTGGTTGAATCCAAATTTTAGCATAATATACTCTAATATATATAAAAGATAATTTTATCACTTTTAAAGGAGAACCATTTTTAAATCTAGTTTTTTATCTCTTTTATATATTTTATTTGACTAATTAAAGTTATTGTAATAGACGGGGACATCAAAATTTAATCTGGTTATTTTTTTGGGTCATTTTCGGATAAATATCATTTTTAATGAATAGTAAAAAATACAACATTTTAATTATAAACTGACTTTTCATCTAATTTATTTTTGTAAGAACCTGGGTTTTTAGAACGTGTCAAAATCCCGACCCTGCTTGATTTATTGACTTTTCCCTAAGAAAACTAGAGAAAATGGGGAGTTTCTAGAAATTTCTAGACTACACGGTGTGTACATTAGGTACACAATGTGTATGTGTTGGCGAGTGATTGGCCATGTGCTCGCCGAGTATATGTCATGTGGTGACTGTGTATAAAATTTCTTACTACATGGCATGTATTTTTAGACACATCGTGTACTCATGACTGTAAAGAGGCCATACATGGCGTGTGGGCATGTTGGATGGGTAGAACTAAGTACATGTCATGTCCACCTTGGACACGCCGTGTTATTCGGTTGTGTATGAGAGAAATACATGGCGTGTGGGTAAGTCGGAAAGGAAGATAAGAGAAACCAAGTATATGCTGTGTGCCCCTAGGTACACACCATGTACTCATGTCGGCATTTTCTGGAATGTAATTCGATGGAATTCTAGTCACCAAATGAATAGTTAAATGATATACATAGCGTATCGTCGTAAATTACATGACGTGTAGTTTCTTTTTTGCGTTAAAATGGGCAGTAGCTCTGTTTGGAAGCAGAACACACATTTTGGCCAGGTTTTGCGATCCAAGCCGGTCAAATCATGATTCCTCTCCTGATTCTTCGTTCCATGTCGGTTTTGAACACCAATTGATGCGTTGGAACCCCCTCAGTAAGTCATCGATTCCTCTAGATCCGTTTTTTTACTTATGTTCTATAATGAGTTATATGGTTTTGAGCACTTTTGACTCTTTTGTAGATCTACCACGTTTTAGACCTAATTGGATGCTGTTACTAGAGGAGTATCATCATACGAATCTCAGGAAGGTGGTCCATACCTCCTTTTGTATTTTCTTTGTCATTTGGGTGACACGACCTTCAGCACATTTTCAGGTATTTTTAGTGGGAACTATTTTTATATGTTATTTCTTATTACATTGTTTATGGACCTGTGGGATACATTTGGGTATTCTCTATTACCAGTTTTGTTTGAGCAGGGCCGAGTGAGGGACAATTGCTTATCGGGGAATTTTGGTTGGGGAGTGCCAAAATGGATATATTTGAAATAAAATGCTTTAAATTATTGAGTTTAGTTTATTGAAATTGATATAAATTGTTAGAAGCATTCACAACATTAGTGATGGTATGGGAGATCACCTTGCATAGTGAAAATCAACTATTTAGAATATTTTTCTAGTTTATACTTTCTGTTTAAATATGTTATATATGCAATTGCTGAATTGCACATGCTGGACCCTTTGTGTTGTGTTGGGAATGGCACGAAAATTCTTGAGTGACGATGATCACAGGTTGGCCTTGGACCGGGTTATGTTGGGTGGTTCTGACCATGGGAATGGGAATCATGGACGTCGGCTTGAGGCAGGATGATGGTCAAGTTGGGCATGACCCGTGTTACTAAATGGTGATGCCATCAAACTTGAGAGACACAGTCGGAGGGACATGATGTGTCAGAGGTGTTGTGGCATGGGTACTATTTTGGTGATTACTGCTCACCCAGAAACTTTGAGTAGTGTGCACATAGAGATACTCCGTGATGAGGTGGTTTTGACAACTCATGTGGGTAGAGGCCCCTGTTAGTTGCAGTTTAGGTACTATTGGTTTGGGTGTGCTTGTCGTAGGATTCCACATGGATGGTGAGGAGCCATCAGGGGATAACATTGAGGCTATCTGGTTGGGGGTAAAGTATTGCCATTATTAGAGGAAAAATATCGCTCTCCCTCCAGATACGTTATTTTGAGGGAATATATCATTGTCCCTCCAGATACTTTATTTTGAGGGCAGACAACGTTGTCCCTCCTGCTACTTATTTTTTGGGCAGATATCAATGTCCCTCTAGTTATTTTTTTGAGGATAAACATCGATGTTCCTCTGGGTTGATGCTATTGTGTGTGACTTCAGACGTCAGTACTTGAGACACACTGTGTCTAAGGGCACATGGTACTAGGTTACATAATAGAGATTCTGGCGTTGGCTGAAGCTGTTGACACTCCATGGTGGCTGGTGAGCACCAGTGGAGTTTGTGTTTATTTTTACATCTTTCTATTTAGTTGTTTCCTTATAAATGCATGACTTCTTAAAAAATTATATTATGTACTCACTGTTGGGTGGTATCCTACTAAGATTCATCTCACACCCAGCATGGCCCCTTCGAGATGCGTGCAGACTTTATGGATTTGCGTGCAAGGAAGAGGCCAGCCTCAAGAGATGGGCTGCTTTAGTTGTTCCATGGGGATGGTAGGAACCTTGAGGTATTACCTAGCTGGAGTTACTCTGTTTTGTTTTATTTTCTATATCAGCGTCCTTATTTGTTGTAGCTATAGTTGGTTAGCCATTGGGGCCTTTTATATACAGATATGTATGACCTTCTTTGGATGCTGGTTTTGTTACCCAGTAGTAGTTACATTTGATCATCATATTGTTGTGTTTATATCCGTGGTTGTTGTTTATATTTACTTCTTCCACTTTTTATTGATATTGAATTTTCTTCTAATTTGCGTGTCTGGTTCGAGTCTGCTGACTCTTTTATTCTTCTGTATCTTTATTGTTATACTTGGAATAATACCGTTATTATTATCCTTCTTGAGGGTATAAACTCCCTACCATATCTATTAGATCCTCGCTACTAGTTGGCAGTATTTGGCATTCGGGGAGGTGCGCCTAAGTTAGTAGCACCCGACCTGTTTAGCACTGTTCGGGTGGTTGTTCGGGTCTGAGTCATTTCAAAGTGTTATCAGAGGAGTTTTTTGATAGGGATTTAGTAGCAGTGTTTTACTAGCTATTAATGATATTGAGACTTAACTTTTGTTTCTGCTGGTTTTACTATTGGGGATATGGTAGATTGAAGATATGTTGTTACTGGAAACTGGATTTCTAGATTGTGTTTGGGTGCCTGCAGCCCCAGGTATGAGGGATGGAACAAGTTACCTTGGGTGAGAATTGTTGTTTGCTTTTTTTTCTCAAAATACAGTTTAAAGGATTTCCACCTCGGTGTCTCACATGGTGTGTGATTTTATTTATTGTGATATGGGACCCTTGACCGGTGCAGTAAGGGAGAATTAAACCTTGTCTTGGTATGGCAAGGCTTGTTTTCATGGCTTTTGATAGGCACATTTTAGGGTATATCGATTTTATAATTGCACGTAAGACTTGTGAAGTGATAATTCCATGTGAATAAAAATGAATTACCATACTTTGTATTCTTGATATGTGAACTCGTGAAATTTTTAATAGCATTACTTGTTATTGTAATTTTTATTCCATGATTTTATATTTATATAATTGCATGTGATAGGGTATTTGGGTCTGGCTCTTGTACGAGAAGGCATATACTATTGGTTGAGGTGATTATAATCACAAGTATTGGCTGACTCAGTCTTTGGTTTGAGGCAAAGTGGGTTGTCGGGAGGGGAATGGCCCAAGGTACTTTTGATACTTGGCTCTATTAAGGGAGGGTACGGTGGCCATACGGCCGGGATGCCGTGGGCATGGGTTGTAGTGGGGGAGAGTAAGGTTAGTATTTATGCACTTCCTTTTATTACATTCTTATCTGCATTGAATATATATTGTTTTATATATGGGTTGTATAACCATTTATAGTATTCAATGGGTTCCTTTTTGGGCGACATAGATAAAGCAACAAAAGGGAGATGATACAATTCCGTAGGTGCAAGATCAGGTTCAAGAATCGGTGCAGGCAGAGCAGGAGCCGTAGATACAGCACAAGGGACAAGATCAGGTCCAAGATTCAGTACAGGCAGGACAATAGCTGGATTTGGCATCGTTCGGTCCATGGCACGATGTGAATCTCCGAGCTAGTATGGTGCGGGTCTTGCAGGGGATTGACAGTGGTTCACATGGTAAAGAGTTGTCTATGGAATATCTGACGTGGGAGTTCCAGTCATAGCACCCACCACCTTTTCAGGGTGAGGGTTGTCTGCAGGTGGTTGAGAACTGGATAGAGAGTATGGAGATGATCTTCGAGAAGCTTGAGATGCCTCTAGGGTGGAGGGTCAAGGTGGCGACGTACATGATGAGAGGAGCGGTTAATCATTGGTGGGATGTACAGGTTCAGAATCGTAGGCATGAGGGATTGTCATGGAACGACTTTGAGGACAGGTTCTTTGAGCACTTTTACCCGGAGACATTGAGGGCAGAGAGAGATCGAGAGTTCTTGAGTCTTCAGCAGGGAGACTTATCTGTCATGGAATATGCAACCACATTCACTAAGCTGTCTATCTTTGCACCTGGTATGGTAAGAGATGACATATCTAGGGTGAGTTGGTTCGAGGATAGTTTATGACATGCCATTCGGGTCCAGGTGAATATCTTCCAGCTACGTTCATTCTCAGAGGCAGTGAACCAGGTGCTCATAATGGAGGGAAACCAAAGGGATATGCCCTAAGTAGGTCAGACGACAGATTCATGTGTGAGTTCGGACAATAGGAAGCGAGGATGTAATGAGTTCTAATAGGGCAGTCAGTCTAGGGATTCAGCTAGCCCAACTCGTGGTAGTTCATGAATGATTTTCTTTCAGTGTAGACAGCCGCGACATGTTCGGACACAGTGCGATAGTCCTCCTAAGGAGTGTTGGGCTTGTGGACATATCAGGCATCTGGAGAGGTTTTGCAGGTATCCTTCTCGAACAACCGGCATGCAGGGACTATGATGGACAATAGTATCTAGAGTTAGATCAGGTTTAGTTCCAGGAGAGGGTATCTGAGTTTTAGCTGCATGTGGAGGACATGGCAAAGACAGTGGGGTCCAACAGAGGGGAAAGTGGCTGGTGGATGGAGCAGCACCAAAGGGGGGTTAGGCATCAGGCATCCATACATCAGGCCAGGTGCACACTATGAAGCTGCCAGAGGCTGAGAAGGCTGGTGAGCTGACGACGGTTAGAGGTACACCACGGGGTGGTCATGATCTCCATGTTTCCTTTTTTGGCATGACCTATAGAGGCATGTCCATTTTGATTGCAAGGGATGTACATGATCTATGTGGACTGAATAGATTCTAGTAAGTCGGATTGGCACCATATCAGGTGCATGATATATTTATATATATCTATGAGATACATATCATCAGGGGAATCAATTTTACGGGATATATGAGGTGAAGTGGGCAT
The DNA here is from genome assembly GCA_963277665.1 of Viscum album. NCBI lineage: Eukaryota > Viridiplantae > Streptophyta > Magnoliopsida > Santalales > Viscaceae > Viscum > Viscum album. The sequence continues at coordinate 985,097,756 of OY728126.1, forward strand.
CGGGGCATCAAGGATGTGGGTTACATGAGCTGCCTTGGGCATCAGGGCATTGAGGAAGCGGGCTACTAGAGGTGCTAGGCACTAGGACCTCGTAGAGGCGGACACTGATGTGGTGTGGGATACGTTGGGTGTCGGGAGTGACACAAGGGAACAAATGGGGTGTAGGGGTGATGATGCGCCATGAAAGGACTATGCATTCTGAAAATAGGTTAGTAAACCTTGTTGGCATTGATTTTTTTTGGTTGATAACAGGTTAGGCGATTCCTAAGGTGGGGAGCCCACCCTTGAGGAATTTATCTGAGACCTCTAAGGCCAGGGAAGTCCATGATACATTGAACGAGGTGGTATGTTTAGTTCCATCTCCGAGTTTTTATTAATAGCTCAAGGACGAGCTATATTATGGTTGAGAGATTGAAAGAACTCGGGTTTTTAGAACGGGTCAAAATCCCGACCCGGTTTGAATTTTCGACTTGTCCCTGAGGAAACTGGAGAAAATGGGATGTTTTTGGAAATATCTAGACAACACGCAGTGTACTTCAGGTACACACCGTGTATGTGTCATCGAGTTGCCACATGTGATGACCGTGTAGAAAATTTCTTACTACACAGCATGTAGGTTTAGACACGTCGTGTAATCTTGGCCATGTGGAGACCATACATGGCATGTGGGCCTATTGTCCAGGTATAACTATGTACACGTCGTGTCCTCCTTTGACACACCGTGTAGTCTAGCCATTTATGATAGAAATATATGGTATGTGGGTAAGTCGGTGAGTAAGAGAAGAGAAACCAAGTACACTCTGTGTACCCCTTGGTAGACTTCGTGTACTCATGTCAGAGGAATTCGAGCCTCCAATTGAACTGTTAAATGATATACACAGCATGTAGTCCTAAAGTACATGCCATGTAGTTTCTTTTTTTTATATGTTAAAATGGGAAGTAGCATCATTTAGAGGCAGAACACACATTTTGGCCAGGATTCGCAAACCAAGTTGGCCGAACCATGATTCCTCTCACGATTAATCGTCCGTTGTTAGTTTCGAACACAAATTGATGTGTTGGAACCCCCTCGGTAAGGCCTCAATTTCTCTTGAGCCATTTCGTTAGATTTTGGTTCTAGAATGAGTTATAGGGTTTTGAGCAGTTTGGACTCTTTTATAGACCTACCGCGTTTTAGACCAACATGGAGGTTGTTATCGAAGGAGTAGCATCTTATGAGTCTTAGGTAGGTGGTGCATACCTCCTTTTTTGTTTTCGTGGTCATTTGGGTGACGTGGAATTTTCAGCGTTTTCGGGTTTTTTGAGTGGGACATAGTTTTATCTGTTATTATTTATTACATTGTTTATGGAAATGTGGGATACCTTTGGGTATGCCATGTTACTAGTTTTTCTTGAGCAGGTCCGGGCGAGGGGTCGTTGCTCATCGGGGAATTTGGTCTGGGAGTGCTAAAATGGTTATATTTGAATTAAAATGCATTAAATTATTGAGTTTAGTTTATTGAACATGATATAAATTATTAGAGGAATTCAAGACCCCGGTGCTGGTATGGGACAACACCTTGTATAGTGCAAATCAACTGTTTAGAATATTTTTCCTGTTTATGATTTCTGTTTAAATATGTTATATATGCAATTGCTGAATTACACATGTTGGACCCTTTGGGTTGTGTTGGGCATATCCTGGATATTCATGAGTGATGCTGATCACAGGTTGGGCTTTGCCCATGTTACTTTGGGGGGTTCTGACCATGGTATTGGGCATCATGGAAGTCTATTTGAGGCATGATGACTGTCAGGTTGGGCATGGTCCGAGTTACTAAATGGTGATACCATCAGACTTGAGCAACACGGTCTCAGGGACATGAGTTGTTCGAGATTTTGTAGCTTGTGTACTATTTTGCTGAATACTGCTCACTCAGAAACTTTGAATAGTTTTCACATAGAGATACTCCTTAATGAGGTGGTTTTGACCACCCGTGTGGGTAGAGGCCCCCATTAGTTGCGGTTTAGGTACTATTGGTTTGGGGGTGCTTTCCCTTGGAAGATACGTGGAAGGTTAGGAGCCTTTAGGGTATAGCATTGTGGCTCTCGGGTTGGGGGCAGAGGCACTATATTATTTGAGGGAAGATATCGCTATCCCTCTGGATACTTTATTTTGATGGCAGATATCACTGTTCCTCCAGAAACTTTCTTTTGAGAGCAGAAATCGTTGTCCCTCCGGCTACTTATTTTGTGGGTAGACATCGATGTCCCTCTAGTAATTTATTTTAGGACTGACATCATTGTTCCTCCGAGTTACTACTGTTGGGCGTTCCTTCGGGATGTCGGTACTTGAGACACGTTGCGTCAGGGTGCACATGGTACCGGGTTACATAATAGAGATTCCGGCATTGGCCGAAGCAGGTGACACTCCATGGTGGCTGCTGAGCACATGTGGAGTTTGTGTTTATTTGTGCATCGTTCTGTTTACTGTTTTCCATATAAATTTATGACTGCTTAATCACTTATATTAGGTACACACCGTTGGGTGGTATCCTACTGAGATTCATCTCACACCTTTCACAGGCCCTTTGGGACGCATATAGACTTTATGGATTTGCATGCAGGGAAGAGGCCTGCCTCAAGAGATGAGTTGTGTTAGTTGTTCCATGGGGATGGTATGGACCATGAGGTCTTACATCGCTGGAGTTGCTCTATTTTGTTTTTTCTGTATCAGTATGCTTATTTGGTGTAGCTATAGTTGGTTATCCATTTTCACCTTTTATATTCAGATATGTATGACCTTAATTGGATGCATGTTTTATGGCCCAGTAGTAGTTACATGTGATCAGCATGATGTTTTGTTTATATCCACTTCTCTTGTTTATATTTACTCCTTCCCTGTTTATTGATATTGACTATGCTTCGACTCTATGGGTCTGGTTCGAGTCTGTTGAGTCTTTTACTCCGCTGCATCTTGATTGTTATATATGGACCCATACCATTATTATTATCCCCCAGAGGTTATATCCTCCCCACTATACCTATCATACCCTCACTTCTAGTTGGTATCCTTTGGCATTCGGGTTTGTTTGCCTAAGGTAGTATCACCCGACCCGTTTAGCACTGTTCGAGTGGCGGATCGGGTCTGGGTCTTTACAATTTTTTAGATGGATTGTAATTTTAATTGGTTTCAAAGTGTAATTAGATTATGTTTTTCAAATTTAATCCAATTTTGGTAATTGGAAGTAATTCTACTTTTAAATTGTACATAAACACATCTCAATGTTTTGATAGTTTTTATTTCTAAAAAACCCAATTTTTGGTTCTGATAGTGAGAATTAAATTTCTATTAATTTCTAAAAAAATCGGTGTTTTGAATTTGGTAAAAAGATTCCATTTTTATAATTAGATGGTAAAATCTGTGTAAATAAGTACCTTTTTTTACATTATGAATAGTAACTTCAGTAATTAATTTTATTTCCCATGGTTAAAGGGTAAATCTGGTAAAAAAGGGTAAAATATAATATTATAATAATATAAAACTACACAAACACATGTCATAATCATATTCTATGAGATATTTCATACCATTGGAATCCTTGGGTTGATCTTAGGTCCCCATGGAACCACTTGGTTGTGATAATGACAAGTTATAAGAATTAATTTAAAGTAAAGAGAAATATAACCAAAAAATGTATCTTTTATAAAAAACTTTTAATATAGGGTAATATAACTGATATATATGACTATGAATAGTAATTAGAATTATAATACAATTTCCTACATCATGGTATTTTATTTATAAATTTAAGATATTAAATACATATATTTATTTATGACACAATGATGATGAAACGATTACCTTATTAATGAATCATTCTAATAAATGATATTATAAATAATAAAATAAATTTATTTTATCATTTTGATGCCATAAGAAAATTTTACGTATGATCATAAATTATTATATTTTATTTGATTCCTTTTGTTCTAAGGTATCATTTTTTTATGACTTTATCAAAAATCAATTACTAAATACTGTCAAAATTGACATAAATTACTTTTTAAAACAAATACTATTTTATTTTATGATATAATAGTCCAAAAAATATATGTTTCTGAAAAATGACTTATATAATATTAATATTTTCATTAATGATCCACTTGAGGTTTTCTTGTAATTTTATAGTAACTATAGTAACCATATATTATGAAAATACAATAATACATGGTAAAAGTTAATGTTTTTAACTAGGGGTTAATGTTAAATGATAATGTTAATTTTGTGACCTAAACTTGTATAAAACCTATTTTTTGTGACTATTTTGACCCATTATCATATTATAATTAAAATATATCATATTATAAATATTAAAAAATGAAAATAATTTTATAATAAAACAATATTTGAAGACTTTCTTAAAATACCCATCCTTCCTCTTATAAAACACCACCATATCTACCCACTTACTCACACTTCTCAAGACACTTGGATCTTCAAAATTCGGCTCAAATAATCTCCCAACATACCTTAATTCCTCAAAGAAACCTTATCTTCAGAATAAGGAAATTGAAGAATTCCCTTTAATACAAATCAAATGAAGTTACCCGATTCAGAGGTAACAACTTTTCTCAAGTTCATTTCTATTATTTTCCTTCTTCACTCCCTATGATCTTATTATTATATGAATACATAAAAACACAAGTACCTTTAATATACTAGAATTTTTTAATGATATGTATTATAACTAAACTTACACACACCTCCATCCAATGGATACGAATATACGGTTTCTGTGTGCATCAAACTATTGCCTAATGAAACGATGATTGTTCAATTTTATCCCACCACCTCTCATGGTGGAAATTATAATGGAAATATATTTATATAAAATATATATTATATTTATATTGTATATATTAATTTTTTATTTTTATTTAAATCATACTTTTATGCTTAACGTAATGTTTAAATATAATAATTTAATTTGGGGAAGTGCGAACTACCACCCCCTCAAAGTGATATGACCCGTTAATTCCATACATAGAATGTATGAATGATGGAATTAATGAACATATCTAAAATATATAAAATATATATTATACAATAATTATAATATACCTATGTATCCTTTATTTTTTATTTCGTTAATTTGATAATGAAATTAATGTAGTGTTCATGCGTACGTACGACCTTCCGTCTCCATAAATAGTGTATTTCATTTGTTATCTCCAAATGTTATAGAATATCATAAATACAAATATACTAGATATATATGATATTTAAAACGTTAATATCATTATAAATATAATGGAATTATGTCCACATGGATAATTTTCATAAAAGAATGTTCATTTATGGCTCATGTATCGAATATCAATAAAACAATAGATATAAACATAAATAATTATATAATTGTTATAAAAAGATAATAAGTGATAAAAAAGGAATAATAAACATGAAAAGGGCTCTAAAAAAATTATAATTTAACTAATTTTTATTATTTTGGAAGAACAAGTAATATACATGACGATTTGGACTCAAGGTAATGGATTTCTTCTCAATCTTTTTTCATTAAGGTGAATTTTGATTTATAAATGACTATTTTATATACAGTATATAATCATCCCCTTTTAATATTAATTTATTTCAATGGATTTCAAAAAAAATCTTTTTCTATGAATCATTTTACCAAATGAAAAAAGGAATGACACTTTTTAACAAACATAGTGAGAAGGGCCTTTCCGCTGCTTTGAACATTTTATTATATATGGTGTCCTCTAAAAGTAATAATGTTTTTAAAAAGAAAAGTAAATTTCATATTCATGTTTTAGGAATTTTATTATTGAAAATGGTTTCGATAATGGATTGATTATATCAATATATTTATTTGATGTATTTTATATTGCAATTTGAAAATGTTATTTTTTCTTTATGCTTGTTCATATGTTATGATAATGTTACTATTCTTAGGAATTACTTATGTATATGGGTGGTTACTTGATAAAATGAGGGTGGGTGAGCCAATGATATCTCTCTAATGAATTTGGTAACATAAAAGACTTAAATGTTATGGTTTTCCCAATGAGATTTAATGAATATACTGTGATGGGTATTCTAAATGTAACTATGAAGGATACTCCCTATGTAGATGTGAAAGCTAAAAATTAAGTATGTTATGGATGAAAAAAATTTAACTTCATGATTTATGATATCTATGAGTTATTCATAAATATTATTAATTCATGAGGTATCTTAGATATATTATGTTTTATTATTGAAATGTATGATTTCATTGATTTGTATGTATTCAGGGACTAATGTCTTGTTTCTTTATTTTATATCCCTTACTGAGATTTTTAAGCTCATCCAATGTATTTTTGAATTTTTTTAATAGGGTATAAGGAATTTTAAGAGAAATGAAAATTTATGAATATTTTTATCTTACAAAATATTCTAGTTTTATTTGAAGAGTTTTGTATTTTTGAATAATTGGATAGATTGGAAGTATCTACTTTGAAATATTTAAGATGTAATGTAATTTTTCTGGTCTAATTATCTATAATTATAAACCTAAAAAGATCCAAAATGAGAATTAAATTCAAATTATTGACTGATCTCAATATTATGTAATGTTTTAAGGATGTGGCCTTATATAATACATGATTTTTCCATCATTAAAAACATTCCATGAGAAGCATCACTTATTTAAAAAGAAATTTGTTCACATAGAAAGAATGAAATTTTCTCTGAATATAACAACATAATATTTTAAAATAAGATTAAATAAAATTATTATTCAGGAATTCGGGAAAATACACTCTTGTAATATTAATTATAAAAACATTACTTTCGTATTTTTTTCAAAAAAGATAGAATGTTCTTCATTTGGAAAATGAAAAAAAGATTCCATACAACCCAATTTTTGTAAAAAGTAAAATAAGGGATAATATTTCTTTAAAAAATTGTAGTAAAAAAACATTATTTAAATCATTTTTAGGAAATATTTTTATGGATGAAAAAGTGCGTTTAAAGTGAATCATTTGAAAATAATTATTTTTATAAGAAAGTCTCTTACCTCGAGTTTGACATGTCACATATGATCTTTGACTTTCTAAATGATAAAATTATGTTAATTTTATATATTACTAATAAAATTATTATTGTTAATTATTCAATTTATATCATTTTTTTTTAATTTTATATACAATTACATAATTAATTAATTTCATATCAGCTGTTTTGATTATATTCATTACATACGTCCAAAATGATATCGGATAGTTGACTATAGTGAAAGTGGCCATCATTAAAAAATATATAGAATAATAATAATGAAATAATTATTAATTTTATTCATCTTATATAATTCTAAATCTAAACATTAAACATTGATATAAAAAAATGAGCAATGTTACAATCATGGAGACGATAGGTCATACATACGAATGAGTAACATTTCAATTTTTCAATGATCATTGTGGAATGAAAGTATGTATTATTTTATCATTAAATAATAATAATAATAATATAACAAATATAATTTTATATATTTATATATAATTTTATATATCATCCATGTAATTATGTGATGAAAAATAATCAGATCACTTCATGTAGGTTGTAGTGATCACATTAGCATGAACGATGCAATCATTTTTATGTTAATTGAAATGAAATAACGTAAAAGATATAATACCTTTTTAAAAGGATACATATTTTGGGAATATAATATATAAACAAATATTCCATCATTATAAACTATCATTAGAGATGGTGATGGGAAATTAATTTCATCAGTTCATGTGGTGGTAGTCCATCATTCAAACGAATGATGATTTCATTTCCCATTTGATAGATGTGGTAATGGATAGAGGATGTTACATTAAAATAATAGTACCTAAGTATTTTTATTTTATTATATTATTATATAATCATGGTATAAGGTGTAACGAGGTTTTGAAAGAATAAATGAATCTATAACTTGTAGATAAAAACAATACCTCATTTTTTGTAAAACATCCTTTACATAACACCGTAAGACCTCTAAGATTAGAATTATATCCAAAATAAGAACACTAAAATTTATGAAGGGATTATATGTAGGTATTTGGATAGTTATTTTCATAACAAAATTGATTTTTAAGTGTAAATATATGGAAAAAGATGTTCATTTTTAGATGATACGGGGAGTCACTCAAGCAATTTCTCAAAATATTAAATTAATATAAATTAATTTTCAACTCTAAATGGATAAAAAGTGAGTTATTAAGAATATAATATGTGTATGGGTCTAAATACAATCATATAATTAAACTTTTTCATTTTTTCGCTATATTTAAACCCTTATCACTTTGTATTAACCCATATTTAACCCATTTAACTCTTACCGTCACGAAATGAATTATTATATTATGAGTGTCAGAATGGATTCAATAAATTGAAAAAGACCCATAAGGGGACTATAGTAGATATTGTAAACATTATACTTATAACGTGACTGAATTTAATACTTTCTATATATTTATATCATTTAATAAAATATTCTTTACAATAAAATATCCATAATATTGATTTTTTCAACTATTCAGTACATTGAATTTAATAATATAAATAAAACAAATAAAATTTTATCCAACTATTTTATTATATTCCAAAAATTTCAAGGGAATCTATAAATGTAGTTTATCAATGTTTTAATCTCTAATTATATTTATTTAAAAAAATATTATATTGTACTTGATTTTTTAATTAATTTAATAATTTCTCCATCAATATTGATTATGTCTTTTCAGTAATTACTTTTTACTAAAACCAATAATATATTATTATTACAATGATAAGTACTTTGTATTTTAATACAATATTTATATTGGAGAATATCCTCTAGGAAACCCCATGTTAAAAAACATTAGTTATAAAAAGCAATAGGGCGACATGTATGACTTTTTTAACATAATATATTATAAATTTCATAATCATATCCAAGTGACATAAAAAGGTCATATATTATAAATTTTTATGATTTTAGATGATATATAGTTATCCAATTAAATTTATGCAAGTGTTATGGTAATTATATAGTCCTTATAGTTTTTTCCAATTAATTACTTGATTTACCCAATATCACGGAAATAAACATTATAATATTTTCTATTCCTAATAGAAATAAATTGAAGGGGAATATTTACTAAATTTGAAACCACTAATTTGAAATATTTAATACAATATTCAAAATTTAAAATATATATGTTTCATATTTTATTTTATAAATAAACCAGAAAAACATAACGAAATAGAGGTTTTAGTAAAAATGTTGTTTTCCAATATAATTTTTTTTACTAAATTCACATATAAAATAATTTTAAAACCTCATAATTATATTATTTACAAAATAAATTAACTAATTTAAATTTAAAACAAAAAAAATTATTTTTCCTTCTAAATAATTTAAAATAATATATTGTTTCAATAAAAATCAGTATTTTTTCACTAGTCCTTGAAAAATAAATTATTTCATGAAATTATAAAAAAATAATACATTGAGAATATTGACATGTTGAATTCAAAACATAAATTATTATTTTTAAATTAATTATCTAAAATTTATATAAATTATTCAAAATAATCAACCATAAAAATAAACAGAAACATTTTCACAGAAAATGTTTTTTTAAAATTATTATGAGATTACTAAAAATATATTTTGTATTTAAAAATAATTAATTAAAAAATTAAAAATGTGTAGTACTATTATATATTTTATAATCCATTTATTACTATTGTTTTCCGCTAATTTAATGTTTTGGTTATAGAGATCACATTTAATTAATAACATTTTGTTTCTTTTTTAAGTTTAGTGTTGCATATCAGGTATGCTATCAAACAAAGTATTTAATTTTAAAATCTTGTGATGTTAGAAAAGGATAGTTTATTATTAATAAAATTTATTCTATCTTATTATATATGATTTTCTTCATTCATAATGTTGAAAAGTTACTATTCATTTTATTATAGGTGGTATTCTCCAAGATCAAACAATACATATGATCATGATAGAAGGAAAAGTATTATGTCCTTAAATACTCTTTGGAATGAAGTATATAAATTTAACAAATCACTTATATGCCATATAATATTTAAAAATAAATCCACATAATTTTGTGAAATTTAATGTGTGTATTATATTCTGGGGAATTTCATTTATATGAATCAACTAATTCCCTCAAATTTTAACATTCCAAATCCATAACTATTCTTGACTCTACATATTAAATCTCTATATTACTAATTTGATAACATTATATTATAAATCAAAATAATGGAATTTTTATATTATTATGAAAATCATGTCTCTAAGAGATTTCAAGTAAATAAAAAATTATATGTGTGGGTGTAAAAATATACCTTTAATGTTCAAAAGGATTTTTCAAAATTATGGGGAATTTTAAAGTGAATTCTATTTTACACATTTGATATCACTTACACTCAATTTTCTACTTTTTATGTCTATTTACTTCATATAATTATGGTTCTATAGAATAATAAATACGTGTATAGTTGAATTGACCGTTTCATTGAATTTTAAATGGGTGAAGTGGAGAGGTGACGATATCCAGAATTCTTAAATCCTAAGACAACATTAAAACTGTTTTTTCATTCTAGAAGTTCTTTTGGTTAATGTCGTCGGATCTACCTAATATTATGAAAAGTAAACTGTAGATTGGTTATAGAATTTTTATCACCTCAATATGTTCTTGATGTGGACTTCCATAGATTTATTCAAATCATTTTCCAGTGGTAGTTAAAGAGTTCACTAGTTCTTACATCCCTATTTGGTATACATCATCCACATGACATTACAAACTAAATATTCTAAAACAATTTTTTATAATATGATTTTTTGTGTATATAACTATGTTTTAGATATGGTCCCAATTAAATAATGTCTATATTGAAATTGATTTAGTGTATATTTACCATGTTATTTAGAAATTTTATTCTCATCAGTATAATAAGATTATCCACATACATCTATAGCTTTAGTGAATTCTTCTCTATAAATTTTCAACTAATACTTTACAATGAGACATATGGTTTTATCCCAGCTATTTATTCAACCTTTCTAGAAAATTACTTTCTGAGTTATGTGATAATATTTTTGATATTTATCTTCTTTCATAGAGTCCTTCATGATCATATAAGTATAAAATGATACCATATTTCATAGATATTAATTTTCAAAATCCAAAATATGTTTTCCATCATAATCATCTTATTTAGAGTTTTTTATAAAATATACATTGTGATAGTAGTTAAATCATTAGGGTTTTCTTAATAATTCACATACAACACCCCTTTTATAATTGTTTTGACACAAAAAAATCTGAATTAATTATTCATCATCCTCTTCATAAGATACATTATATTATTTATCCTCTTATAATATAATATATTTGAAATCAGATGTCATATTTTCTTCCATTTTGAAATCAAAATTTCTCATTTTATAGTAAATAATATGTCTCATGGTATATAAAATGGAAAAATGATCTATGGATAATTATTCCCAGTACAGACCTAAATCATTGATTGCTTCATTTCCTTTTTTATATTATGTTTCAAAGAGTGAATGATTACTAGACAGGTTCTTCATAGATTTAACAATGTTGATGTCCACTATATTGTCTCCATGTTCTATGGAAAGGGTTTCATTATGAATTTTGATGGTTTTCACAACATCATTAGGAATAGTATTTCAAAAATGATGGGTGAAAATACTTGTTCCCTATCTTTCCCCATGGTATGCACATAATTGTCTACTATGAAAACCAATCCTTTCACTCCATCAGGTACATTTTCCAAAAATTATACATGAAAAAATGGATATATTTTTTAAATTAAGGACCCCACTTGTTGGTATAAAATTTTTTGTTTTAAAAGGTAAAAATATAGTATGGGATATGAAATTGATGGAAGCTTCATGATCCTATAAATCATCAAAAAAAAATTAAAGATCCAATGTTTAAGGAATATAAAATATCCCTAGATATTGAACCTTATTTTAAAATAATGGTAAGATAATATTAGAGAAACTTATACCTAATATGATTATATTATTACCTTATACTCTCTTAATTTAGGTAAAAATATAATCAAGAAATTTATCATACATGTAAATATTTTTGATGGATTCCAAGATATAGGCATTGATTTTATAATTTTAAAATTTATCTTGAATCTCTATTTAATTTTATTCTTCTTCGGGTTTCAAAGAATTAGTTGACCTAGAAGGTAATGGAACTAGAATATCATTATTATATGTTTGTTTCCTTTGTAATGTTGGTTAATGTATTTTTTTCTAAAACATTTCTTCAGTTATACTTTTTTGTTTTAACTTCTCTTGGTTTGGGAGATTCTTCTGAATAATATATGAAAAAGATTCACCCCTAATTTCATTAGTTTCATCTTGGATTTCATTTGGTATAGGTAGTTGATATTCTTTGAAAATATATTTTGGGTTCCTTTTAACATTCCCATTAATATTTGTGATTTTTTTGGCGGGAAATTTTCATGAGTTTTTAGATATTACATCCATAAAATATTGAAACATAGTCGATAAATAATTTAATGGTTTAATAATCTATTAAAAATATAATTTTTATTGGTTTTGTTCATGAATTAAGGTTCCAATTAAATATTATTCATAATGAGTATTTTTAAAGGGATTTTGGGTACAATTTCAATTGATTTAATTATTTTTTTGGTTTTTGGAATGGTTTTGGTTGATGGAATTTCTATTTTTAGGGGTGATGAAAAGGGTATTACTTTCAAAAGGGGGTATACACAAAATATGTTTATATTTAAAATATATGTTGGGTGTTTTAATAATTTAATCTATAACTAATTATTTTTTAATTTTATTAGTTGGAATGTTATCGTACAACTATCCATCCCTTGATTTTTAGACCATTGATCAGTAATGTGGTGGGGTGATGAACACATACAACAAACCTGAGGTGAAGTCAATTTTCCAGTATATTACTTTACATCCATTGTTCTCAACAAACATTTTTGTTCTTAAATATTTGTTTTAATTAATGTTTATATATTACGATATATTTCCTTGGGAATATTTTTTTTCCTTTTCCTCTTGTTTTGAATTTTTGGGAATTTTTTGATATCTTCTCTATAATGATTTTAGATTTTATTGGTGAATTTTCAATCAATTAGATAATGAATTATGTATCCAATAAGTTTCTTCCACTACATAATATTCCTTGTTTTAATAAGTCTATAAATTGACATTCATACACAGATTGATGAGGAAGGACTACATAATGCTTATTGAAACATTCCCAATACTTTTTGATAGTTCCTTTAGTTTATTATCTGGTTGCATAGATATTCTTCAACATTAATATTCTCTTAAATGTTTGGAATTATCTTTTCATGAAAAATACTTTTATTTTATACAGTTCTTGTATATATTTAGTTTTAATTCTATCTATCAACATATTTGATGCTCACTAAAGTAAAAATTGGAATGCTTTCCACATGAGATGATCTTAATCTTCTCCTCTAGGCTTGAATATTGAGTATAAGGAGAACAAATTTTAGAATATACCGGGTTAAATATTTTCTATAATATCCATGATATTTATATAGTAATTTAATCCTATTAAAATATAATTTTATATCATTTTGAATACAATTATAACTAAATGATATAGTATTTTGGAAAAATAGGGCGAAATAAGTCCCTTAGAGTCAATTGTGAGTTTATTTTAATATTTGAGGACTAAATGTCATTAAATTATATTTTAATTAGGTCTTAAAAAATGATTTTTTTTTTATTTTCTAAAAATGATTCATATTTCTATTTAGAAATATTCTTTCTTATTGAGGATCAAAAGAAAATAAGTTTCCATTAGTGGTCTTCTTTATGAAAAATAAAGGTTATATTTGAACTCACACAACACCAATGGTATAATGTTTTCACATGCCTTTTGTAGGGATGTAAAAAGTATATATTTTTATTTCATAGTAAAAAACATTTGATGATTAGGGTCATCTCATTTGAAAATATTTACATTGGTCCACTGAATAATTATAATATACTGAATCTACTATTGTTTTAATGATTTGTAATTTTTATATAAGAAAATAATAAAATGTGTGTGTTGATGAGAATGAAAATATAAAACCTAATAAAACAAATGTAAAACATAATGATGTTATAATTGAATATTACTGGTCGTAAGGTTTAGTTTCTCATGTTCTGTCGTTATTCAGATATGTTTTTTAAATAAATTTTATAATATAATGATGAGAATCTTATTCATGAATTACTATTATTTAATTTATTAATTTATAAATATTTTTATATTATGAAAAGTATTTGTCCCAATAAACTCCATGTTCTCATATAATCATGGTTATTGATATACCTAAATTGAGAGTGTGGATCCTACTGATTCCCTACACCATCATATTCTCTTTCAACCATTGAACAACACATCCTTCTCATGTAAAGAGTTATCATTCAACTGATGTGAAGGATAGATTTAGAGTAAATAATATTGGTATTTTTTTAAAATTTTATTATGGATGATCCCTAGACCAGTATAAATCCCTATCAGTAACCACAAAGAAAATTAAATCATATAGAATTGAAAAATAGAATTCAAGACCCCCACAATCCTTAACCAATTCGATGACTCGTGTTAGTAACTTTTCATTTCTTGTGTAATATTTCATGATAAAGAGAACATGGAAGAGATATATAAAGAGAGATAATTTTAAATAATGAATAAAATGTAACACTATAAAAACTATGCATTAACAATAAAGAAAACAAATAGTAGAAGAATAAAACTAAGAATCAAAACTTCTCTCAATTGAAAGATATAATATCCCATGGAATAATAGAAACAAATTATATTTATTGATAATAATCCCATATATCTTATATTAGGGTAATCCTTTATATCATATAAATTTTAATTTTTTTTATCTCCCTCTAATATATCTTTTAATTTTAGTGTACCACCAAAGGTATATCTTATATTAATATCATAGTGCAACAAAACCCATAGGTGGGGGTAAAATTACTGTGATGTAGACACTTACTTCCTTACATGGATACAGTTCAGTGTATCACCAATGATGCATCTCCCTTATATTTTTCAAAACCTCACCACATCCTATTTAAACATCTCCATGATTCCACAAATTCACTAAGGTGTAGTCTCATGTAGGCAATTTTTCAAAAAATACATGGATCTTCCTTATATGGTATACTATGATGTAGTAAAAAAATATGATACAACTATATTTTCATTGTTTTTATTGTTCATAATCAAATGGTTATATAGTGATCATGATTATATAACCTCATACCTTCCTATTTCCAAATTTCTTTTTTTCCACAGTATCTTCAAATTGAAGAAACTCTCTCCACATACGAGCCTCATTCCTTGATATTTTTCTTTTACAAGGAAATGGTGCAGCATGTAAACCAGGGACGCGACCCTCCTTATGGATTATTTCTTCCTCAATTCCATTATTTTTTTTATTCATGGTATCTCCATGAGAAACATAACCCTTCATGTTGTATCCAAACTCTCGAGGTTGATGCCATGATATAGTAGTGGATGATATTATGTAGTAAAAAATAAGGATTATTAGGAATTGAATCCATCCTTTATAGTTTCTAGATCAAGATCTTATTATCCTAAAGGGATTTATTCTCTTTAAAATTGGATTCTATGAGGTATCTTGATGTTTAAATGGTCCCCCATTTTAGTCTCATGCTTTTTAGTAATTATTATCTCAATATTTATTGTTCCATCCATCATACATTGAAATTATATGTGTGTATTCATGTTGGTCTAAAGATTTCATAAGGTAGAATTATCAGAAATGGTATTAGGAAAATGTCTGACAGGTGGAGTTTCACTACTTAGGTGGGTTCACAATATTTACTTTTATTGGGGATGGTACCGACTTCACATGGCATCCCACATTAGAAATTAAAATTGTCTGGTGCTTCCATATAGTCTATCATGCGCATCTCTTATATCGACATCGTATTATGGGGATAGTCTCCTCAATACACACTACCTCCCCATATGATCCCTTCCTACATCCACTAGCCTAGTGTTCTTTATCCCTCCCTCTATAAATTTTTAACTATTAGTGATTTTTCATTCTTCATACCACTCATATAGGCATGCCTATTAGGATTAAATGGGTAGTTATACCCTTGGGGATTGGATAAGGGTCTTTCATCCCTTTGTGTTTAGGTTTTGATGGGTAAGCCAATTGTTTAACAAAAATGGTCAAAAACTATGAAAAATTCCAATCATAAATTCATTTGTAAATTTCAAACTCACAAATTAAGAAGATAATTTAATTTTAATATAAAATAATTCATAAATTTTAATTTACCTATTATTTCGTGAATCTATTATTCTAAAGGGAAAATTTATTATTATCATTGAAATAATCTATTAAAATTTATATAATTTTATAAGAATATTTTGTGTTTCATTAATAATTTTATAGTTTTCATTTTTATTTCTTATTAATTTTACTATTATGTAATATATTTTCCAAATACATAAATTGTTCTAATTTTTTTTCAGATAATATTAAAACACCAAAAATTATAATATGTTTTTTCATTATTTAGTTATTTACTTTTCATCTAAAGTATCCCCAATACATATAAACATCTTTGGCCACTACACTACACAAGGAAAATAAATATCATTTGTATACACCATATAGTAAAGGTTTATAAAAGAAGAAGATATTAGTAATGATACATAATAATTAATTACTATATTTTCATTTCACATATTTATTTAAATTTCCTTTATTTTTATAAAAAACATAATACATTCTATTCATTATGTATTCCATATTAGATTATTAAGGATTTATTAACCCATAATCTCATGTGAGTTATGTGTAAGACTTAATTATTGATGAAATAGAAAAGAATTAAAAGAATATATGAGCTTATTTATAAGTGATGGAGAATGAATTAATTTTTTAACTAAATATTTGTTTTCATCAACTGCGAAATATGTAATGAAACAAGAATAAGAAAAAATGGTTGAATGTGTTGGCCCACTTATATTTTTTACTATAGAAGATGAAGAATATATGAAATAATTATATGAAAACATACTACTAGAGCCTAGTTGACCAGTTCTAGAGATGATTCATGAAAATCACATAGCAGTTGAAATTAATTAGGGAGATTTATAGTTTTAAAAAAATTGTAGAATAATTTTTTATAATATAACAAGATGATGATTTATCACATATTTAATAAAGGATAATGAACTCCAATATATCTATCAATTTCCATTAAATAATACACCAATAATGTGGTGGAAGTACAAATAATGATATATTAGTTAGAATACCTTACTTCTATTAATATAATAAGAATCGATATCCAATCCAACAAAGGAATATATTATTTTACTGATTTTTTTTATTTAATTCTATTTTTAAATTTTTGATCATTACCTATCACTCTTAATACGTTAAAAATTTATCATACACTTCTATTTTCTTATAGGATAAAGATGAATAATAATGATACACCTACTGAGAATCAAATACCGTTTCATAATCTCATTGAAAAATTTCTTGATGGAGTATGGGAGGAGATACTTGTGGATTATATTGAGAAAACTAATTTAAAATATGTATATAATAAAGGGATTGATTCTAATGTTGATAAATTTAATTTTAATTATTCTTTATTAAGATTTTTTCCTAATTACCATGTGATAGATCATTCAACCCAATACACATAAAACTTGATCTCAATGATAAATAAGAGTCTATAGATGTAGAGATTGTACTATAAGAGGACCCATTCTTTTTTCTAAATTAAAAATGAAATTAAATCTTGATTTATAAGGATATTTATATAATTTAAAATATCAATGGTTTCCCCTAAATATAATTTTATGTGATACACAAGAGATTAATTAACATGTGGTATTTAATTTCAATGAAACCCTATCCACCATTATATTTTGGTTACTAGGTAAAACAACACCACTAGGGGATGTATAAAACCATTACCATCATGGGTGTACAAGAAAATATTATGTTTTATTTTAATATTATATTTTTATTCTTCTATCAAAAATTATTATTTTTATTTTACATTAATGTTTTATGAGGGAAACAACTTATAGGATATATCATGGCTGCCACTACCAAGAAGATATGTCGTGTTACCAATTCATCCAATATATTATTAACATTCCAATTAAATTCATTATTGAAATTTTATTATAATGTGTGAAAAAAATGTGGGTATTAGTAATAAAATGATGGGGATGCTAGGACAACCTAAGCTGGGAAAATATTGTTATGATGTTTTTTTATTTTTAGCATTCATTGTTTTTTTTTATAAATCATGTGTTTTATTGAATTAATTGGTAGATTATAATTATATTGGTATGTTTGGTTATTTCATTATTTGAATTTATAATCAATTAAATTATTGTTTAATTTGAGTATTTATCCCTACTAAACCCATTTAAGGATCATTGATCAAATATGAAACCTATGTTTTCAAATACATTAGAATGAATAATTTCCCCTAATGAGATAAGTTTTTAAACGTGTTCGTTGTATTATAATTAATTATTATTCTCTTGAGAGTATTAGGTCATGTTTTAAGATACAAAATTTGTTGTTTTACACATTAAAATTATGATAGATCTTATGTAATGTTTCAAATATTACTATGGAATCATATAAAGACACACTTTTAAAATATATCTTCTATCTGTAGCCTATCATTAACATTTAAATTTTTTTGTTCCACTATTTTCACTTAAAAATCTTGTCATGTAACAAATTTACATTAAATTATTTTCTTCCCAAATTTCTACAGAATTAAATTCAAGATTTTGGTTAAATTTAATTTTTTGGGAGAGATAACGACAATATGAATTGAATCTTTTTGTAAAATCACCTCACGTTTTTATTTAATTCTTAGAGAACAATAATAATAAATATAATAAAGGATAGAAAAATAATCATTTAATGTTAGTTATATATTTTACACTATATCTAGAGGTTAAATTTAAAAACATGAAAATTATCTAAAACTACATGACAAATTCCACTTTTGAAATGAATAGTAATAATTCTGTAAATATAAAGATATAGAGAAGAAGAATGCATAAAACAAAAAATAATAATATATAACTAAACTTCTTAATGTGATAACTAGACATGGGATGAAATACTTTTCTATAGGATAATCATTTTTAGTGAGGATATGATTGAGGATACATTCTTGGGTGTAAATAGTTAAAATTTATTTTTCTAATTTTTAGAACTAATCCATCCTCATTTTGAATAAATAATTTTCACATTTAAATAGCTCCAAACCTTTACAATAGAACACCCTAGGTTATGAAGCCACATTTTTTATTATTTTAATTATAATATTTTATAAAAATTATATTTTATAATAGTTTAAAAAATATTTATTAATTATATAAACAACTCAATAAATGTCAACTAGACTAAATTCTTAAATTTAGAGATTTTAATTTCATGGAATTTATTTTAAATCCCATGACATTTTAATTGTTGAGAAATGTATAATATATTATAAAGAGGCTTAATATTCATTATTTTATTATATCATTATGAACATAAATTCAATAAATACTACCTTGATTATATTTGTTTCATAATATCCAAGTTAAAATCTAGAAGATGCAAATTATAGAAGAAAAAATATAAATGTCCCCACCCAGGGATTCATATGTAAGACATATCAAAGGTAGGAACTAGAATTTGATGAATCACCATCCATCATGTTTAACATATTTTTTGAATGCAAGGTAATATGTTTTATTTTTCACCACAGAAGATTATATGTAATATTTTTTAAGCTCAAGGGGAAATATGTAATATTTAGAATATTTTTGATTAAAGAGATAATGATCAGTGAATGTTTTATGGGGAAATCCTTATTCATTATATCATATCCTTTTTCTATGAAGAGGTGATGAAATATATATTACTCTATAGGATGGTGACACAATGTATAATTCCTCGAATCTTGGAGTCATATAACATTTTGGAGTTTACCAAATCCTTGGAAGCTTATTAATAAGATACTTTTCCTAGTGTTATGATACATAACATTTTTTATTTTCGAAAAAAATGTAGATTTAGAAGCTACACCACAAAGATGATAGATTTCCCATGAAAAATAGTGAGTATTATTCCATGATGTGATCTATTTATTCATGTCATAAGAGGATGTTACTTATTTTATAGGACATAGTATGACCTTCAGATGGAGTCATGTAAATTATTGCAACCACATTAAGGATCATTATATATTATCTGAATAATATTCATGAAGATAAAAAATTACTCTAGGATCAATAAAATATCAAAAATAGTTAGAATTCATGGTATATCCAAATAATTGATATATTCCATTTTTTACATTTACAAATTGAGTAGGGGTTGATAAAGTGTTTCATGCGTTGCACGTCCATTCATAAAGAAAACTGTGTAGCATGGGTTATGTATGTTGAGTGATAACTAATATGTTCGAAGATAGAAATGTGGAAATGATATGAATCAAAATGTGGAATCCATCATAATAACTAACTGTTCAGGAAGTATATTCCCTCATGTCCACAAATTTATAATCTCATTTAACATAAAATGTATTCACCTCTTAGATTACTATAATAAAGTTTTATTTTGTTTATTCTTTAATTATTGTAAAACTGCGTTCTTCAGAACATTTTTTTACGTCCATATTCACTACCCATAAAATCCAATGTCCATCTATAGGTATATCAATGAAATGTTCTAGTGGTTTTTTTCTATACTCTGAGTATTTTTTAATTAATTAAATTATGATTTAAATTATATTTTGATTGAGAAGAGTGATTCCCAAATTATTTTGAAAATATTTCTAAAATTCACTTGGTAAACTCCATAACTTCATTTTAATCAGAACGAAATATTTTTACCTTCCTTATCCTAGTCAATATATGATATGACAAGATTTTTCATCATCATGTAATTAATGCTTAATAAATTAAAATGGATGAAAGGTGGAGTCTAGTATATAGTTTTGACATGTATATCAAATAAATCTATAGAGGAGGTAATAATTATTATGAATAAGATGATTATTAATGTCCAAATATCCTTACATACTTAGTTTTGGTTGATAATCTAGGAAAATATATTGAGTGTATTATAAATTTATCTTTCCAAATTACTTTGGATAGAAATGGACTTGTGTTTTCCAAACCCATTACAAACCCATTTCCCCAATATTATTTTTAGGGATTAATTAGTTTCGTAATAGAGTACATAGTAAAAAAACACACCCCTACACTCTTATATAATAAACAAATATAGGCATCAAAATTATAAATTAGTGATGGTGAATAGTAGAGAACTAATAGATGCACTACAAGAGAAAATATCATGGCCAATCCCACTAGACTAAATTTAATGTTGAAAAATTTGTTTTCTATAGTGACCCCATGTTATATTCATGTTTAATATGTAACATTTTTAACATAAATGTCAAAAATCCATTTTTAATCTTTTATATTATAGATAATCTTTGATTAAAAATTAAAAATTATAAATCTAAAAAATGAAATAATCATTAAAATCACCACCACCCAAAAAAATTTATTTTAATTAGTTTTTGAATTTTGTGGGGAATAAGAAGCTCAAGAATTGAGGATACATTGAATTAGCTCTTTGAATAACATGAAGAGGAGCATAAACTTCCAATTATAAGATATTTTTCTAAAGATATTTTTGAACTCATAAACTACCTCTAAAAGTTCGATTTATGTTATATTGAGACAAAATAAAAGATATTCCATATAATTTAGATAAAATAACATAGATATTGGATTCAAATTAAAAAATCATTATCTCCCACACATTTTTATATTCCCCATTATAGTCCTTGATCATGATACAATTATTCATACTGACCAATTGAAGGAAATATATTTGACACATGATGATATTATCCATGATTTAAACATATTTTTAATGTAATCTCAATATAATTATTTTTTATTGAATCCACACTATTATTGGAATTATATGGTTATGATGATTGGGATGAAGGACCACACATATATCGTCAGATAGTGTGTATGTGTGAATTAAAAACCATCCAAGAGTTGGTATTTGAAGATGATGATGTCTTGGGGAATTATGTTAGTTTTTGGACTTCGAAACCTCACTATTAGTATATTTTTGAGGATGAACTAATAAATTGGAATACCATTTAATCCCTCTTTCATAAAGGACCAATAATATTCTATGTGATTATTGAGAGAGGGATGGGTGAATCATAGATAATACCTTCTTCTGTTTTTATTCTTATGAAATAACCTTTTCCTATAATAGTGATAAATGAACCCATTAAAAACAACAAAAACAATAATAATATGAACACATATATTTAGATGGATTATTAAACAATAATATTATGTAGTACAAGATATGGTTTGAAAGTAAATAATGAAAACATAAACAAATAGAAATTAATCCATTATGTGGTTAAAATAAGTAGAGAGTACTTATAAATTGTATATCACTATAGTCCTTCAGATGATGAATTTTATCCTTCCATATTAAGTGACAAAACAATGTTTTGAAACAAAATCAGGAAACTCTAATGATAGTCTATATTACTCTATATATGTTATTCTTGAATGTTCTTCATTTTTTACTTTCAATCATTTTCTTATTCATCTACACATGAATATGAGTAGGGAGGAACATCTTCATATACTTCAGTAATAACCAACCTATTAAATCTCTTATTTGTTTGGTCCACTCTGTTTGATGGAACTCATTGTCATGTATTGTTTGTCCCATTCCTTTAAAAACCTATTTTTCATAGCATTATTGGTCATCGTTCATCTGATACCATCTAATTGGAAACTATTTTTGGTAGCCTTTATAATTAGTCCTTTTCACACTATTCTTATGACCATAACATAAAATATACAACACTTCACCCAATATCCAATATTCCACACATATATTCGACACATCTTATTCCATTTATATATTTACTATTCCACCATAACATAAGGAACAAATGTGATATTAAAATTCAAATATTGTACCCATGAATTTTAAATCCAACTCAATACATCAATTGGATGACTAAAATAAATATTCTTAATAGACACGATTCAACAATATTTTAAAGAACAAATCTTAAATATTAGCTTTAACATTATTTTTAAAAAATCACAAAATCATGGAGAATATATTTTTTCCATTATGACTATTAAAATGTTGAACAACAATATCAAAATCATCACATTAATAACATTAAAAAAAATAATGATCCTAAAACCATCAAACCAGTTAAACATACTTATACTACAACTATCTAGTGTTCCCCTAAAAACATCATATAAAAAAATTACAATTTTTTTTCCGAAAAAATTATATGTCTAATGATATGATTCAAAAATATCAAACCATTATCTTCACTAAGAAACTTATATCAGATGAGCTTCATATCATAAATTATGTCCGATGAAATTGATATTCATGTCTAGTCATTTTGATAGTTCTTCAATTTACATTATTATACAAAAGAAAAATTCTTTATTTCAGATTCTCTTTATATAATTGGATCTTCTAATGGACTATGTATGATTTAATTGTCTGATGACTTGTATTTCGTAATCATTATTTTGATTAATAACATGAAAACATCATTCTGATGATTTTTCTCATGAAAAACTATCGTATAACAAATTGTATTATAGAATATCTATAAATTCATAGACTGAAGACTATATATTAAAAATAATCCCTTATAATCATCTTGAACTTTACACAACCACAGTTTTTCAATTCCATCAGTCAGGTATAATACACAGAACATCAAAGAATGAACATCATAATTCCATACCATAATATACCATCTATACTCAAGAATATTCCAATGGAACATTCATTTATAATGATGTATGAAAAAATAGGATCAGAAAATATTCACATGATTTCACTTCATTGAAAAATTCATTTAATGAAACTTCTATGAATATATAGATAAAAGTTTTGAACCATACTCTATCCAGTCATCTTAAATCAACAGTCTCCTTTCACTGGACTTAGTCATTTATCCATTAGTTATTAGACTTCATATAATCTCTTTTATAACTCAACATTAATATATGATTTATTTTTTCAATATTTTTATGTTTTTAGATTGATTGAAAAAATAAAACACATTTGGAAATTATTCTTTAATCCAAACCATCTTATTCTTAATATATCCATCTTCTTCAAAACACCCCAATGTCCTCGTAGCCATAATAATCTCTCAAATTGTATTTTGTTAGAAACCAATGACCATTAATTAATAAATCATAATAAATCATGAAAAGGATAACATATAAAATAATTATAAGTCTATGTGAGAAAACAGATTGTAGGAAAAACTATCACAGAACATCAATACCATGTTGTCCATAAGTAGTAATTTTAGAAACATATCTAAAATTTCTTCAATATTCACAACTTTTTAAGAATATATTCAAACATCATCATTTAAAAATCATTAATCACCTCTCATAAAATAGAAATATATAAGAAAAATCATCCAAAAATAACATTAACCAAATATTAAAGTAGTTCACACATGCAAGGATCAAAGCCTAACCCTATAAAAAACTCCCCCAAAATCTATAATATTCCATAAATGATAAATAAAAAACCTATAAATTTATTTTTTGGCATGATTTATCCTTTGTTGACAACACTATATATATATAATATGAATTAGGTGATAAAAATAATATATCATGGTCTTGAAGAGAGTGAGGCTATAAACCCATGATAAACCTCATCATTAATAATGTTTCCATTGAGAAATGTTTTGTAAAGATATCATTACCATTATTTATTATGGTTAAAATCGCTAAACATTTTTCATTTCATTCCACATTCAGTTGGATGAAGTGATATTTAATATCAATGTGATTGGAATGAGAATTATGTAAATGATTCATAGTGATATTTTTTTGATTATCATAACCTAAGATAAGGGGAAATATCCTATCAAAAAATATATCTTTTATTTTTTTTTTCTTCCAAAAAAATATGTGTGTTGTATCATTATTAGATGTTACATACTCTATTTTAGATGTTCAAAGAGTTACTAAAATTTTCTTCTTTATATTAAAACTCGTGAATCGTTCTCCCAAGAAGAAAACCTCGCCAATTTTAAATTTTATTAAATCAAAACAACATACACATCTGATATTAGTGTAAAAAAATGGTACAATATTTTTTAGTCTATAATATTTTATTTACAAATTGAATGTGTGTTTTATATATTAGATAATTTTTTTCTTGATTTAAGATGAATTTTTTTTTGTATTAGTTTATAAAAATAATCAACATACACTATGACGGGCCCTTATTCTGTTGGATATAAAAAATCTCCCAGAAATCATTCTAAACTTCTTCTTTAGACATATATACATTCATTCCACCTCTTTTAAAAACTAGTATCCCCAAAACATAGTTATAAATATAATCATTGAGTATTCTATGTAAATTTTCTTCAAACCTTCCTCAACATAGTTCTCTCGAGATAATAAAATTTACACCTTCATTTATTTTAATTGAAATCCAAGAATGTATATTATTTCACCCATCATAGAAACATAAAATTTTTAGTTCACCCCTATTGAAATATTTTCACGTAATTCATCATCATTTCATGTAGATATTATACCATCAACAAAAATTATCGTAATGGAGGAAACCTCTTTATTTTCATTTATGATTATGATACTATAAACTATTCTACTCTTAAGAACATATCATGTTTAGAATTATAAGATCAGAGAGCTTGATTAAAACCATACAAATTCTTTATCACCTTCTACAAATATCCTTAATTTTTTCCAATCCTAAATATACAAGTAGTTTCAAAATGAACTTCTTCATCTATACCTTCTTTATTAAAAACTGACATGCGATTGATCTATAATATATTTCATGTTCATTGCATAGTGATAGTAAGAAATATTATGATATTTTCATGCCTATGAAATGGGGAAAAGGTCTCATCAAAACCAATAACTTCAAACTTTTAGTATCTTTAATAATCATTTCATGCTTTGTTCCTTATAACACCCACTTTTTTATTCAACGTTTTATGGAATAAAAATTTCATATCAATAATACTCATATTGTTTTTTAGGTCCAAGATCCCATGTATAATTATCCTTAATCTAATCAAATTTATCATTAATGAAATCAATCCAGTATTAATGCTCCATATTTTCTAAAAAATATCTTCTCATAACTTATGAATCTAATGAATTATGTGAAATCATCGTCAATTTTTTTCTTATTTAACCATGTTCTCCTTTATCTCCAATGATTTTTTGGTCTTAAACATACATATTTATCGATGTATAATATAAATATTACCATTCATAATCACTAAAGATATCTAATTGAGAATACTCATATCATAATGGATTAATTTTATTACTTCTAACAATAACTAGATTATGATTTTCAAATATAAAAAACCCAACTTCTCTTTATTCTATATCACTAATTATGTGTGATTCATTATTATTATAATTATATCGAACAATCACATATATTGATTTAAAAATAATTTATTTTTACGTATTATATCACATTAGTCCTCTACCATTGAGTTTTTTACCAAGGAATATTTTATCAACACAATTTCGATCACAATACCCAAAACTATCCCCTTTGATTTTAATATCATAGGGCCCTCTAAATACCCTTAGTTATTTCAAACATGGGGTATCATATTAGTAAATCTCATAAGAAGTAATATCATATATTAGCCTACAAAAATAGTTTTAATATATATATATAAACTTCTTATATAATATCTTTTCTCCAAATGTATTGGTATGTATCATGTTCAATCAAAATACTGTGTGTCATATCCATCGAACAACAATTTATTGTTTTAGAAACACCATTCTAAAATTTTGTGTATGTTTCACTAAATTAATGATGATTTTTATTATTATAACTGTATTATATAAAAATAAACCATGGATATTAAAAACCATAATTAGTTATAGTATTCATTATAGAATGTACTCATTCATATTCAGAACCTGTCTCGAATATCATAAACATTTGCAGATCCTCAAACTCATGATTCAAAAACATAATAAATGTAATGTGATTGAAATTATCAATTATGTAAATTTAATACTTATATCCATTTTTTTATTTCTTACTCAAAGGATCCCATATGTTAGAATGTATCACATCTAAGGGATGAGTTGAATGTATCTCAATGTTCATTGGTACTGAGTTTGTAATATTCTTTTTCTAGAATAATGAAGATCATCAGTCTCTCCATATTGTAATGCTAAATATTTCACGAATATATTAAATATTTTTTATCTTCCTAAAATTCCTCTAGAATATGTTTCCCAACCTTTATTATGTTGATTACTTTCTTCCATCATTCTCATATATAATGTACTCTATATATAACCAACATGAAGAAAATTTCCCTTAGTATGTTGAACTTTTGTAACAATTTTATCATATTTACACCATTTAAAAATATAAAAATCAATTATAAATAAAATATCATTTCCCTCATCATATAGTTTTGAAACACATAAACTCCCTTTTTAGTTCACCAATTAATAATTTTATTTTAGAAATTATATTTTCTCTAGAGTGATAATAAATCCAATTACATTGAGTCTAATGGTTCTCTTGAAAATGATTTGGAGGGGGGAAGAATCTCTAGTGCGCACTCCCTTTCACATGCTTCCTATATTATCCTCCCCTTTTCTTCCATTCCTCAGAATTCCCTGAGGATGGTATTATTTCTTTGTTTCACCTTCTTAGCAATTCTATGTTTCCACGCATGCACCACGATGATGATTGGAGACAATATGCTCATCCTTTTCAATGATTTAAAGGAGATATTCAATATTTAATGATTTGTAGGGTCGAATTAGTGGTATTGTTGTATGTTAAATGATGTTTTTATCATTTGGATGATTATACCTCACACTAACCTCTCATTACATTTCTCCTCTCCAAGTCAAATATAGAGTAATGGAAACAATTATGTTTTTTGTTTGTGGGTTATTGATTGAATGGAATTTTTAGTTTTCTCTCTTTAAGGCTTCATTAAGTGTTTTTTCTCTACAGCCCATATCCCTTCCAAGGAATCATGCTCCTCTGTGCCTCCCCCAAATGGAGCTGTAGAGGTGGTACTAAGAAGTTTTGGGATGTGGGTTGGTGAAAATAGGTGATCTGGGCACAATTGGGGTTGGTATGGTTTCTCTTTTTTAACCTCTTAGATGATTGATTTATTTTGTGTTTTATTTTTCAAAAGTAATTATATTTTATTTATTTCCAGTATTCATGATATTTTGGTGCTTATTCTTCAATGTGGTAATACATGCGATGATGGAGAGTTGAGGTTGATGCCAATATTCAGATTCGTACCATGATGTATTGGTGTATGGATGAAAAAATGTTCAAAGGTTATTTATTTATTGATGTTTAAATATGAGTTGGTGATGGATGGTGGGTACTTACTGGTGTTTTCTGAAGATGGTGATGATGAGTTAGTTAATTTTTGGGGTTACAACTCAAGGATTCTCGATGCTCCAGGATCTATGTCTCGAGGCATCCCTATGGCACTATGATGATGATTTTTGGTTTATTATGAAGTTTGAATAAAAAATATGGTTTTGTAAAACTAGTTTGTGATTTTTTTATTTTGGTAATATTGTCTATGGTTTGGTTGCCACTCATCCAAAAATTTGATATTCAATATCAAATAACAATAGAATTTTGAGTCACTAGCTTTGATTGAACCTCCAACTACTAATACGTTCTCAATTTGTTTTTCATTCTAATTATATGATTTTAGTGATTTTTTATTGAAATATTTATGTGTGGATTATATAAAAATTCATTATTTATAAATATGAATATGTAGATAATATCATCCATAAATTGTTACCAATGATTGTAGCATAGTTTATATCATTAAACTATATTTTTTTGGTTGTCTTTTTTAAGTGGTATGACTCCCCCATAAATATTTCTCTATATCCTCTAAGATTCATTATATTGTTGTGGATTCATAAAATACATATTATATTTATTCCCAAAAGCCTTCATAGTACCAAAAATATTTATTGAATTAATTTTTTCTTATGTATCTTAAATTTTGTTCAATACATTGTACATAATTTTAAGCATTTGTCTTTCCATCCACCTTCGAACATTGTTGTGTACCAAAGTTTTGGTAACACCTAGACATGATTTTCTATATAGGATTATTATTATAATTATAATGATCCTTGGAAATATTATTTTTGGTTTAGGCCTTGAAAGAATAGATATTTTATGATTTTTAGCTCCTCTGATTTTGGATATATTCAATGATTTCTAAAAAATTCTTTTCTTCTAAGAATATTCAACATTATTTTCAAATTTTGAGGATTATTTATTTTCATACTTGTGTGGTATAAAAATTTTAGAACATTAAATAATGGCTAAAATTGAGACTTGGATGTTTTTCCCCTATAATATTCAATATGTTTTTATAAACAAGTTAAAATAATTTCTCCTTCAGAATTATCTATTCTTCAATCGTCATGTTGATATTTTTCTCTTCATCAACTTAATTTTTCAAAACATCATTTTATTTTATCAACATTTATTTTTATTTAAGAAAATATTCTTTTCTGTTTGCTGAAGGAACTCATCTCTGAAACTTATTTTTCTCTATATCTTGTTTATCAATATTATAGGGACATTTTATCCACTCATTTTTCTAAAAAAACTCCATCTCAACATACATTTCTTCTTCTCTAATGTTATAACATTCACCCATAGTGACATGTTTTCATTTTCTTTTATATGAAGTAATTTTTCATTAGTATCATCTCATTAGGATTCATCATCCACCATAAGATCAACATCTTCCAAAAAATTTCATAAATACTTTCCTTTTTTATATTTTAATGACCTATAATCCTTTTCCTCCGAATTGTAAATCTATTTTTCTGTAATCATCATGAAGGATCTTATTGAGTTACCCTATTGTTCATAAAATTCTTCATCTTCATTTCTATGTTTAAAACATAATATGAAATGATTGAAGTATTCATAATTAAATCACATATAAGGTAACATCCCTCTGTAATTATATATGATACCTTTTAACATTTTAGAAAACAATAATATAATTTATTAATTCTTTTTATATACCTATTATTTAGTGTTAGTGTAACTAAAATATTCCTAAATTTATTTTTATCATTTTATTTAAAAGGATTCTTCTATATAAATTACTCTATCAATATTTTCTATTTTCTTCAAAACATTTATACTCGTCCTTTTATAAGAGATGAGAATATTATGTGGGTCATCTAGATATAGGGTTTCAAGATCTTTATCTTTTAATGATAATACTTTAGCATCAAATTTAAGTGATTGAAATTGTATAATCCTTTAAAAAATAACCGGTTCTTCTAGTATCTCAATAAAATATGATACGATGGTAACAATTTCATTACTTCTTATAAAGTTGTCAAGAACATATTAACTTCACAAATTTTAAAATATTTGTACATCAATATCCATGTCCTTAAATTTTCATTATATATGGTCATATTTTCTTTATAATTTTTAATAATAATTTTTTAAATACCATTATCTCTTATTATACCCTTTTACATTAGAAATTCACTTTCATAGAGTGATGAACGTATTATATTTTTAGCTCTCCCATTATTCACTAGATTCTTTGTTTCATCATGTTTTATGTGAACATTCTCTATAGAAGTAGAGAAAACATATTATTGATTCCATAAAAATTATATCAATTAGATATATGTTATTGTAAGTTATATCCTTACATATATGATGGTTTTCTATATGAATTATGTGAATTAAATTAAAATTTACTATTTTTTGAATATCCTTGGAAATATTCCATTTCCTCCAACTTCATTAAATAGGAAACAAAGGGATCCTCATGATCAGTACCAATTTAATGAAATAATCATAAAATATATGATATCAAGGATGGGGAGGTGTTGGTTTAGATATATTCAATTTTTATTAATTTTTAGACAAGAAACAACCTTTTCATCTAACTAATGTGAAATAACCCTATTGAAAATAAAAAATATGTACAACTATAAGAATAGATATATTGAAATGGTTTAGTACTCAATAAATGTAGCTAGATAATGCCATGGTTTTTATGTAATCCAAAAAAATAGAATCCACTAGAAAAATAATACATTAATGGTTACAAAATGAAATGATTATACATCACTTTTATAGAACTATATTTCTTATTATAGTTTATGTGATACTCACCAAGAATAATGATATAACAATGTTTTATAAAAAATTGTGAAATACATAACTGATATTACTTAGTAGAATTTCATTATTTAATATTCAATATTAATTGCACTTTATATTTTTGAATGTTTTTCCCCAATAATATAATTCATAATAGTGAGAAATAAATTATTCTACATCTTTAGTAAGAAAGTATTTATCGTATAACATCATCATTTGATTTACTATGTTTAATGAAACTCGGTCCAATGTCTTATTCATCTGATCACTTCTATAACATGTTCATCTGATCATCTGATCATCTATGCACACTATCCATCCATTACCAATGAGTATGAAACCCTATACTGTATCCATTTGACTAATTTCACTTTAAATGATTAGATCGATTGTATCTTCACTTCTACATCACATTTCCCTCCTACCATTAGTCCACATACATTCTTTGTTCAATATCACCACATTGTATATGTCATATTAATCTACTAAAATAGGAAGGAGAGAGGAATTCATAGTCAAATATGTAATTCCCCGACCCCAGAATCCCAAAGTCGGTGCATTATTTTAAAAAATTGTTATGATTATAAGGATAAAGTCCCAAAAGACTGATCAGTTTTGTACTCTTGGAAAATATATTACATACATAAACATTACATTACACATTATAAAATAAAACACAACATGAATGATCCTATGATAACTCCATTAATCCCCTAGATTAACCCTACTTAACAATAATAATACACTTCTTGGAATCCTGGGAAAATTAATACATAGAAAGGGCTGATCTTAGATGCATAGTAAGGATAAAAATATAGCAGAAACTTTCATAATTAAGAATAAATATTTAAGGAAATTTATAAGAACAAAAATAATACTTCTAAACATAGACATCATAGTAATATGAAAAATATAAATCCAATAATTCCATTTACTTATTTACATTTATATTCTACTAGTGGAATAATCACATGAAATATCAATATCCAATTTCATAATGATAGATTTCATAATTCTAGACTTCATAAACACATAGTTAAGGCCTTGTGCAAAGACTAAAAATAATATTTTTTGAAGGCCTTTTTCCAAGACACTAGTTTGTCACATGAGACCCACCGATTCATCGAGGAGCTATAGCGAGATCCACCTGTCACTTGCTATGTCCAATGTATACCTCATATTAAAAGGTTTAAACATAACATAAACATTCGTTTTAAAACTAGCATACGAAATGTCAAAACATTATCCATAAACCATGAATGGTATAAAAATAACACATCCACAATCAAACATATCACAAAACCATCAATATTATATGGATAATTTGTATCATAATAAATCAACTTCAAACAAGTTTAAAATCCATCAAAGGATGTTGTCATAGAAGAAAATGATTTGTAAAACTCTTTGAGATAAATATCCCCTTTTCATGAAGACATTTAAAAGTCACACAATTTAGAAAGGAAGACATTTAAATACATTTTTGACTCAATGTGTTCCATACCACTTTGAAAATTTTCAAAGTAATTAACATTTTAAAAACATTCATGTCTACATAAATAAATATTTAAAAGTCATTTTGAAAATATGGACATTAATGAGAATGATTTAAAACAATAAATATTTGAAACATTTAAAATGATGTTTTAGTAAAAATTCCTGTAAAAGAATACCATTTAAAAAATTTCATGAAACATGGAAATTAATAATAATATGTCCCAGTAGATACATACTTAAGAACATCCTCAGATAAAAATAATTGTGAAATTAACCCTTACCTTGAACATTCCTTTAGTCGAGGGTACGTTTAACCTCCGATACAGAGACTGTATTATGTTATTAAATTATACCAGAATCTTATTGATATTTATGATATCATACATGATTCATTTATTTCATTACAATACATATTTAATAATAATTTCCATGTTAAATTAACGTTTTGGGGAATAATATCTTTTTTATTGGTATCTGTTTTAAATTGTTACACTTGATTATATCACTTAGATATTGATATAAATAATTAAATAATATAAATCATGATTTATATATCATATATATTTAGAATATAAATATTTATAATATACATATATATGAAATGGAAAACCTTGTTTATGGAGACGGTAGTTCGTACGTACGGATAAACGTTGTTTCCATTTTCATATTGTATTGAATGAAACTATGTGAATAAGATATATGTAAGTACATACATACATATATATATATATATATATATATATCCAGAATCATTATTATTTCATATATTACATACTTATTAATTATATATATTTTATAATAATCGTTGAATGGTGATCGTGGAAATGAATCTCATCATGTCGTGGAGATGGTAATCCGTACATACGCACGAGCGACAATATCATTATATTGATGGAGAAATAGTATGTAATTGGATGGTATATTATATATACAGAATCATTAACATGTTATATTTATTATTTACATCAGCTATACCGATTATTATACCCATCAAAATAATGAAGTGTTTGAATAACAAACTACACAACGACGTGGAGATAGTAATCCGTACGTACGCACGTATGGTGACATTGTAATTTATTGGATGTATAGAATAAAAAATAAGGTTGTAGCATTTATATAATAATATCATAGTATATAGAATATACCTGATTTATTATTTTATAATAGAAATAACAAAGAAATTTGAAGTGGAAGAAGAAAACAATTTGAAAGATGTGATGAAATATTTACCTCTTTTTAGGGTTCTGCCTTTTGATATGATCAAAAGGGATCTATAGGTTGGATTTATGATCAAAGGAATGACTCTAGGATGAATTGTGGAATGTTTGGAAGATATTTGGGCTGGGTTTGGACGAGAAAAATATTAGTGTATGTGTGAAATAAAGAGAAGGGGAGGTGCCCTTTTATAAGAGAGGTGAGGGTCACTTTAAGAAAAGTTTGAAATATTATTTTATAATAAAATAATTTTCTATTTAAAATTACTCAAAAATAAATTATTTAAAGGATAAGGTGTGGATGGGTCGAATAACTCCCAACCAATAGGTTTTAGTCCAGTTTAGGTGACCACTTTTACCATATCTTTTAGATTTAACTCTTAGTTAAATAGATTTCCTTTTTCCATGTCTTCTTGTATTCTTACACTGTATGGTTTATAAACATACTCTAAAATTTGAAGAGAATCTCAAGTGGTTAATTAATGACATATATAATATTTTTATGAGCTTTGGTTGAACCTTAGATTTTCTGAATATTATATCAAACAGTAATATTGTTTTTGTTTAATAAAATATTTTATGTCAATTTTGATACTCTTTGGTATTTATTTTTTGTTATAATAACAAAAAAATGATTATTTCAAAAAAAATTATTGAATTAACCCTAAAATGTCATATTATCCTATAAAATTATTTTAATACATTATAAGTCTCAAATTACATTTATTTGGGTATTTATAATATCAATTATTTTATTAATAAGATATTTACTGCATCATCATTGTGTCATAAATAAAATTAATTATTTAATGTCTAACAATGATAAATAAAATATCATTATATAGGAAATATTTTTATGTTTCTAATCAATATTTATAGTTGATTTTATCTTTTGTATAACCATTTATTAAAAATGTTTTATTTTTCAAAACAAGATTTTAACACTTTAAACTCTTCGTTATGTTAATCATTAATAAACGTCCTCATATAATCCAAGTGGACATAAAAAATCATATTTTATTTCTAAGGTTGTTTATTGCCGAATTAAACTTATCCAATAGTATTAATACATGTGTTAGGATAAATATAATATCATTTTGACCCTTAATTACCTTATTTACTTTTAATCCCGGTAAATTAAAGCCAAAAGTTTTTATTTTCCATAAATTATTTTCATATTATTGAACCACATTTTACTAACCGAGGATAATATAGTCTCTCGTATATTTGATATCCAACTCATAGAAGTAGTAAAATTACATTTTATTCAATTTTGAAAATTCTCCTAGTAGGTGTGTAAAAGACGGTAAAATGTTCAATAAAATTCTATATATATATAAACATATTATAAAATGAATCTAATGAATTAACATGAAAAAATATATGTATAATGTATCTATTTTTATGTAAAATAAATTAAATTTAAATAACTAATTATTTAAATAAATATTTGGTTTTAACAAAAAAATGCAGTGTTTTTTCACTATCTATAAAAAATTGAATGTTTTCAGAAAAATACCAAAAAATTTTCCCTAAGATAATTTTGATATTATGAATTAAAAATGAAGTATATTTTTCTAAATAAAAAATATAGAAGTGACATTTATTAATTTAAAAATAATTCCCGCTGTCAAAACCAAAAAGCGTGGTTTTTAAAAGAAAAAAACTATCAAAAGATTGACATGTGTTTTTGTCATATTTAAATGTGAAATTAATTATAATGAAATTTTTTTATTAAATGATAAAAATATAACCTAATTATACTTCAAACCATTAATATTCATAGTTTATCAATATAAATAATTTTATTTAAAAAGTAGTTTTTAATTAACACATAGTATTTTTCACTATTCATCAAAATATGAAAGTTATCAGAAAAGTACAAAAAATTTATCCAACCTATTATTTTATGTCCCACTTCAAAAGAAAAATTTAATTTCATTAAATTGAATATATAAAAGTGTCAAATATTGGTTTTAAAAAAGGTTCACCATTAAAAGGTGGTAAAATTGTATTTTTTTGAAAAATACTTATTTTATCCGAAAAAATGAATTCGTTCTTATATTATGTCTTTGAGAAAAATGATATGGATGTTAAAATTATATAGAGTATAAATGATTCAAAATGCAGTTAATACAATTCAAAATTTCCTTTTGAATGGTTAGTTTAATAAGTTGTGGTGCGGTCGAACTTGGTGTTGTGTGTAGCGCATGCTATTGGATTACTTTAATGAGATAACGTACAATAAAATTTTGGGGTGTTACAAAATATCATGATAAAACATTGAAAATTCAAAATTAGTGATTACTTTGGTTGAACATATCCAATATTCCAAAATAATTGGAGTCAAAATTTATTTGTGGAACTTTATTAAAATCTAAGTATCAATATTTTACTTTTTTTCTTTCTATAATCTCAGTGAGAATAACAATTATTGCTCCATGATTAGTGAAACTTTGAACGACTAGCTCATCATCAACATAACATAGACTTTATGAAAACATAATAAAGATCTTCATGCCTTCATTAGGTAAAAATTCACAATGAACCTTTCATCTATTCAAAACCTTTATTTAGTGTAATCTTACAACATTGTAGGAAAAACGTGGGTATATTTCATAGGACACTACCTCTATATAATTAAATACTTTTAAAATATTAAACTACTATATTTTTATAAAAAAATCCTACTTAAATTGAATTGTGAACATTTTTACAATGAAACTGGGATTTCATTTAAATTTTTCTCACACTTCTACAGTTAATATCATATCACACATTCAAACATTATTTTATCTAATAACAATTATAACTATAGTTTTAATAATGGACATTTTATAATAAAATTTCCAAGTGAATTATGTTCGATATAACAATAATAATTTTCTGATTTATCATTCAGAAACCACTATCTAATGATTAATTTTAAAAAACTTATCTCAAAACACTTTGTACTGTCATAGCTCTATAACATCATAGCCCTCATATATTTAATTGTGAAACTTCACTACATCACATCATGAACTTTTCATAGAAACCCCAATTTTTGATAGCACCAGTCTAATATTCTACATAAAATATAATAGATAAATCTTTTTATAGTCATACATCATTCTCACATTCAAAATCTTTATTCGAATATGTGAAACATTATTCACGATGATATTTGAATCATTCATAACAACTAAGAATCATAGGGTTTCACATAATCATATATTCATTCTAATGTATCATTAAAGAATACTTGGATATATTTTTTATTCCAAATTAGTTCTATTCACTTCAGAATGATGTAATTCATCTATTTTAATTGGTCATGATTCCTTGTTCAAGTGGGCTACATTAGATAAAACTTGTAATTCATAAAACTCAAGTGATTTATCTTATTAGTAAATTCATGATTTATATTTTGAATATAGAACAAAAATCATTATAATATGATTCATCAAGAAAAACAATCTTCTTTGAAAATCCTTCCGCTTCATCGAAACACCTCAAAATATTCTTACACACAACACTTACCAACATTACTATGCTCTTACCTCTATGGTTAGTTATTAATTTTTGTGGTTATGAATTTCATTTCTTTTCATATATAATTTTGAAATTTTTAGATTTAGTTAAAGAAGCAATGATAAACAATTTTCTATGGTAATTATAACACAAACCTCCTCCACCTATGAAATGGGTTTGACAACAAAACAACCATACTGTGGGCATGGAAAACTCAAATCCTACATGGGTGTTCAAAGAAGGATTATTTCAATTTCTATTTATGATTTAATTTTTCACTAAAATAAATTTTCATGTTTTTTCTCAATTATTATTGTGGGTTTTAGGAGTATAAAATTACGTAAAAAACATTGATGATCTATTTCGAGAATTTTATTGTCCAAATAAACTAGGTTATGTATTTTCTTGCAAATTTTTCTAACACATATAATTATTATAATAATAATTACAAAACTTTTTATTTTTCTATATCCATTGGGGTGTCATTTTTATTTACGGATGAGGGTACCTATTATTATAGGTTATAGATATATTTTTTTGATTTTTATAATAGTTATTTGGGTTTAATTCCATGGACACAAATGAAATAATCTAAATGTATTTTTTACTTACCAAATTAGGAAAAAAATTATCAATTGAACCATCGACCCTCTTATTTTGAACATGGGATATATATTCAAATAGAATAAAATTTTATGGAGTCCAAACATAAACATATAGAAATTAGTTTTTTTAAATAAATTTTATGTAAATTTTCCATTGTGAAATTGAAAACCTCAGGGATACTCTGTAAAATAAATTAATATAATCCATTTTGAAATTTGAGTAAAATGGTCAATTGAGATCCCATATGAAGTTTTAAGGTATCTGTGAACATATTATATGAGAATAGATAAATTCATTTGTAAATTAAATATATTCATATCAATTACCAAGGATTTGAAAAATATATTGTAGTGAAATATTATTAGAATGGAATTGGATTATGAATGGGAAATGTTGAACCTAGAAAATTAAAGGGTAAATTGATAATGAATAATTTAATTTGGGTTTTATCAATGAATATTAAAATTAAGACATAGTGTAAGGAGACAATAAGAGATGGATAATGGAATATTATAATCATTTAAACATTAATTGCATTAATTAATATAACATTAATATAAGTTGAAAAATAAATATCATTTGGGAGGAAGTAAGACATGTGTGAACATAGGAAATGTTATTGTTTAGTAATGATAGATTAATGAATCCCAAATTTCATATTATTTTTAATATTATAATTATTATAAATAAAAAAATAATTTATAAAGATTAATCTGGTTTTTGTGTATAAATTGAATGTGGATCTATATATTCATTAATTTTTTTTATTTTTCAAGGATATATTAATTTTATAAAATTACTTATAATTTTACATGAAAATTAATATTTGTTTAATTTTTTAACTTCAATAAGATTAATATCCACGTTTTTTATTTTTTATATCAGTATAAACATTAATTGAAGAAATGATACAGTGATTGGTGCTTTTTCTCAATGTCTTGTTGAAACTATAGAAGATGTAAATTATAGATTAATTTTTTTAAAGTCCCATATAATAGATATAATATATTTATAAGGAATTACCAAAAATATAACTACATATTATAGTGAGACCATATATGCATATATTTGGTGGATGAAAAGGGATACATATCATTTTATTATTATATAAGATGATACATAGTTTTTTTGAGGCTCAGGGAGCAATACGAATGACTTTTTTCCTTTATCAACTGATGAAAAATATAAATGAGGTTTCTAAAGGGTAATTATCAATGATTAACATCCTGTAGTTTTTCAAATTTACTATTGTGCGGTTATGTAAGAGATTTTCTCCATTGTATGGAGACATAAAATATAATTCAAGGAAGTAGGGAAATATATTAAAATTTGGATTTATCCAAATTCTAGGATGGTGATATATAAGTATTTATTCCATTGTTATGTCAAATATATATTTTTTAAATTGAATAAGTTTATTTATTTTTAGAATGCATCATCATGATGTTTATTTAATTGTAATGGATAAAAATATTGAAGATGTTGTAAAATAAGTTTTCTAATCATGATTCAAGGTGATGTTATATGGGACATATTAATCTGTAACACCATGATCTGGAGTCATAAAAAATACAATTTCTAAGTTTGTAATTTTCATGGAACATTCAAAAATCGTTAATGGAGATAAGAAATGATCGTAGGATCAAATTGAGTGAAACATGCTAAAAATTCTAGGAATACAAGATAATGTGGATATTCCATTTCCATTGCATTGGAAAATTGGGTGAGGTTATACAGTGAATTCCACATGGCATCAATCTATTCAAAAAATGAACTAAGGATCATAGGATTTTTTTAAAGATAAGGGGAAAATATAATAGAAGATAAAACAAGGAATAAATTTGGACCTATTTACAATATACTTTCAATGAATTATGTGTTCTCCAGGTATATTACCCTGTACATATAATTTTTTACTCCCTAAACAATTTAAATGGATTTTACAAATGGTTTTTAGTATTATAGGTTATCGATAGTTATTATTCATGAATTTTGAATAAAATTATAATTTTTACCCCATTATATATTTTTATCTTCTTTATTCATAACTAATTCAATAATAATATTTATGAGAAGATTGTTTGAGGCTATGTCTTTTGGGAGGTCCCACAGTTCTCCAGAGTCCCTTATCATTATTTAATTAACAATTTTTTCTATTCTAATGGGGAGTGGGATTGATTAACCACTAAGAGGAGTTTTGTAACATTATTTTGGTAGTATAGAAAGTATCATTCCAATATCAAAAAAATTCCCCTCCATTATATTGGTTGATATTTCATACTTTGGGAGATTTCTGTCTTGATGGATAAATACTTTGTAACTGGGAACATTGGATATGTGGTGTATTGTCTATAGTCATGTAACTTCCATCACTTGACACTATTGAGGATGTGAGACTTGGTGTGACATTATTGTTTTAGATGGTGCGCTAAGCCTAATGTGTTATTATGAGGTAGGTAATTCATGAAAAACTATTAAGTGTATTATCAATTGATATTATAAAATTATGTTTGAATGTGAAAGACTCACATTTTATTGAACTAATACTTTCCTCATTCACCATAATAACTTACATGAATTTTTACACTTTATTTTATTTAAATAAAATAAATATAATTACACAATAACACCCCATTATTATTATATAATAAGAAGGGTTGAATATAAGAAATATTAAATATTTATTGAAAAGAATGGAGAACCGACAAAAGATCATAAATATAAGTTCTCATAGTTACTCCCACTAGATTGTATTTAGATTTAATTATATTTTTTAATAAAGTTGTGATTGATGTATGTCATAAGGTAAATTCATCATGATTTATAATTCTATAACTCTATTAAGTGGAGATATTTAGATTGATAATATCTTATGTAAATCATGAATGTTCTTATGATTGAGAAAATATTTAATTTAGATACCTTCAGTGAAGAGAGATGTATTTTAGGGGGTCAGTATAAAATACACATGGGTGTGAATAGAATATTGAATGAATTGTTTTTTCTAAGGGAAGGGGGAAGTAATATCTATGTAGGAGGAATTTTATTTATTTAACCCTGATAATTGAGTGTTGTTGGTATTCATAACCAGGGATTTTTTTTGGTTATATTATTAGAAGATTAATTTAGAATGCAATTTTTAAGTGTAAAAATTAATAATTATAATAATTTCATTATTTATACATTATAATTCGTTTAAAATAAATATAAAATCTTATTATTTAAAAAAATAAACTTATATTAAGTTTATATACGAATTCTGAACCACGTTATAAAAATGTCTTATAACTTGATTTTTAATTATCTGAATTAATTTTTAAGATTTATTATGAAATCCATAACAATATTTTTGAATATTTGAATTTCATTATATATCAATGTTTTGGATAAATTTAATATTTATGTTCAATATATAAATATTTTTGAATATAATTATTTATTTTTTTATTTTTGTTAATTTTTTTGTGATCGTGAAGTTGTCAATGTATTATAATTTCTATAAGAGTCAAATAACTCTATATAAGTGTAATTATTCCTATTAACATAAGTTATTTGGAATGGTGAGGCACTATAAAAAATTTCTTGAAGAACATAATTTTAAATTCCTCCAAGAATGGGAATCATTTTATACCCTTCACGAAAGAAATTTTTCTAAGTGATGGGTTATGTAATTTTTTTATATGTGATATCCTTGAGTAAAATATCAAACTTTTAATTTATCTCTAAATGAATAAAGTTTCTACATAATTTGTATTATTTTTAGATAATAATTAATATTTTACTAGAGGTCCCATAT
This sequence comes from Viscum album, assembly GCA_963277665.1. NCBI lineage: Eukaryota > Viridiplantae > Streptophyta > Magnoliopsida > Santalales > Viscaceae > Viscum > Viscum album. The sequence goes on from OY728126.1 coordinate 985,139,838, forward strand.
GATACGTAACATTATTTTCCGTTGGAGGAAATTTTATTCATTTTTAATAAAGTGTGAAATATGTAAATTTTTTCTATATGGTGAAATTTCCACAAAATTATCTTCTAATGTTATATCCTTTGAGAAATATAAATAAACCATTGAAATAAGAATTTATAAAAAATACTATGTTTTTTATCATGGAGAGTCATGTGGAAATTTTTTATGATACATAATTTTTAATAATGGAAACACAATAATAAATGTTGTTTTATTATAAATGTATGAAATTATCTTAAGACATAGAGACGTTAAGAACCATATCCTAGTCAAAGTCATGATCTTTTTAAATTATAATTTTCTCATCCTTTATCGATCATATGACTAATTTATAAGATAATTTGAGATGTTTGAAAATAATTAGTTAACTTATAATCAAATGAAAATCCTAATTCCAACTGGATAATCCATGTTGAAACCTAATGGTTTCTTTTCCATGTACTTGAAAAAATTTTTGTTCTCACTACCGAACAGAGTAAAATCACATGAAGAGTGTCACATAAAAATAAACATTCCACATGATCTCATTATTTATTTAAAAAATTACTACTACCCAATTCCTATATAAATATCATTTTTGTTTTGTTGATATGAAAATTTAGTTCTAGATTAAGTAGAGTAATTATAAATTTTCTAAAATAATGGTTTACTTTAATTTAAATAAAATTTTTTTCTTCTAATTGAATTATATTTTTTCATATCTTTCTACTACCATATCTCTCTAAAATTTATTACGATGAGTGGCTAACCCATGAATTTAATTTGTTGGAGGTTTTCTATTTTTTCCCAAGTCGATTCACTTAAATTATAATCTCTTGGTTTATTTTTATAAAAGATAAGTAGGTGTGATTATTTATGATAAGTATATTTTATATCATTTCATGATATTATTCATGATTTTATTTATTTTTATTAAAAAATAATTGCAAATATTATTTCTGGAATGTTATTCTTACAATAGAGTAATGTTTTCTCTTTGGGTGAATGATATACAATGGAGATGGGATATAGATGGTGTCACATATATTTAAGAGTGTGTTTTTAATTATTGAATATCAAAGGATGTGGGATTTAATCTTATAAATATATTTACTATGGGTACTATGTTTCAGACATATTCCTGGGGGTAATATATCATTGTAATTGGATAAAAAAACTCAAATTGAGACAAGAAAATGGATAATGATGTGAATCTGGTGCCTAAACAAAAATAAAGGTACTTGTTCACTAATAGTTGTTTATATTTCTTATATATTCAATGTTTAATTTTTTTTAATTCAATTATACAACTCAACAATTTTTCTCCAATATTCATAGAATATAGTGAAAATAAACATAATATTTATTTAGGATATTTCATGATTGACTTGGAATAAAAATAATTCTAATAGGATATGAAAAATTTCAACCACAATATTTTCCATGTAAAATCAATATTATGTCTATTCACAATGTGATAGGAGTGTTAGGCCACAATATTTTTTTATAGGAATTTTTTCTAGGGGGAAGATATACAATAATAATTTATCCATTCATACTCTTTGTGGAAGATATATATATGTTTAAATGATCTCGAATAATTTGTTCATGTATTGAAATATGCTTATTCATTCTTAAATAAGAATGATCAATGTTGTAAAATTATTAATCGCCACATTTATTGATGTTCCTTTAATAGAAAAATTTATATGTCTAAGTGTCAGCTCATGATGATTAAACCCACAAAGAAAAAATACTAGGATCTAATTCTCCACTAGGTTCATTATAGTGAATTAAGAATTGGAATACAAGGATATTAAATTTTTATAGATGAATATTAATTACATCATACAAACACATGCTTGAGCACCAAAATTTTTCAGTGTCCTTGGAAAATTGGAACACATTTATCTATTGTTTCTAAAGGATCATCAATGTATCTTCTAAATATCTTCCCATTTAGTACTCATACTTAAACCATTTATTCATAACTTGGGTAAAGGAAATATAAGAATGAGTGAGTGTATATTCTCAATAATGATAATAAAAGTAGATATATATGCATTACATGACTATAAGGACATGAGAACATGAGAATAACATTTTAAAACCATACCCTGCATATCAAAGATCTTAATCATAAATTATGGAATATATATTGGTAGTTAAAAAGGTAAAAATCATAAGATAAACAAAGAACATTAGTCATGAGTGAAAAAATAGGCTTATCAATTGTAATTCCTGGTATACACATAATCATAAAAAATAATTTCTAAAAATTTAAAGGCTCAATGAAAATTCCATCATAATGTAAAAATTCCTTTGTAGAGATGATTTCACTCCCTATTATGGCTTTGTATTACCGAACAATCTTCACTTCAAATTACAACCCTATATTACTGAACCAGGCTAACTTATCACTCCATTCTTATTTTACTAAATCTATTTCACTCCTCATTAAATCCATACGCTACTAAACCAAGTTTACTTCTAGTTTCATTACTCTATTACTAAACCAAGTCCACTCCTCATTCAATCCCTATTTTACTCAACCGAATTCACTCCTCATTTCAACCCAATATTATTAATCCAGGTTCACTAACCGTTTCATCCCTATATTACATAATCGAGTTCACTCCTCATTCCTACCCTATATTACTTATGAGAATTTACTCTTTGTTCAAACCCTATATTACGTAACTGGGTTCACAGGCTATTATATCCCTATATATCTCAAAATGTATTAAAATTTCTCCAATGCATTGGTGGGAGATATGGGTCCCACAAATCACATAATGAAATTCGTGTTTTTGTGTGCCAAAATATCATTAAATATTCATCATATAAAAACACATTAAATAAAATAAGTGTTATAAACATTTAATAATATATTAATATGTGGAAACTAGACAGGTTTCATAATCATTTAATCATAGAATCCCCATTAAAAGATATGGGTTTCATCCTGGTATATCAAGTGGATGTGAAAAATATTCACAAAAAACATTTTATCTTAAACACAAATAATTAAATTAAAGAATAAGAATGGTTTTATATGATCTTATTCCCAATAAAATAATAAATATTGAAGGATCGTATGTTATATAGAGAATTATTTTGAATGATCATTTGGGGCATTTCATATGGAAATTAAACATTCTTTAAATATTACTTTTAAAAATGTAATCTTCTTCCAAATATTTTTCTTCTAAAACCATTTTAATAAAGTATAAAGTAATATTAACAAATATTTTAATATATATCTCGATGAAAATATCGTTTCTTATTTGGTAAATTATTTTTAAATCCTAAAACCTTTTGAAAACATTTTTCTATCAAAATATCCTTGAAAACAAATAAATAATGATTTGAAAATAAATTTAAAAAACTTTTAAAACATAAATTTTTTAAAAATACATTTCCAAGATAATTATCTTAAAATATTATTCAAAAACATATTTCATATCATTTTAAGAAGGTAATGTTTTTGAATAAAATAGATTTTTGACTGAAGAGGTAAATATGGTGATATTTTCTTAAAATAATTTTATTAATCATCTTAGGCACCAATGATTGGAAAAAATAGTACAAATAAATTAATATAACATGAAAAAATATATGAGAATAAAATTCATTAGATTTATTGAGATATAGATCATAATATTTCTTTAGGTGAAGAATAATCCTATACAATCATAATAAATAATGACATTGTATCAATAAACTCTTGCAACATTAGTAACATTGAATAATAATACTGATTAGGTAATAAATTTTAATTAAGCCGAAAATATCATGAAAATTAGTATGTTAATTATATAACTTGTAAAATTTAATTATATACATCTATTAAATAAATTTCGGTTCATAACATAAATTATGTCTTAATGAATAAAAATTTAGATCAAATTAGTTTACTAATTTGGTAATTTTTGAACCGTAATACCCATGAAAGAGAAGTCGTTATGTGGATATGTAAATACAAATGAATTTATGGGTAATATTCATAGAATAAATTACTAGAAAGTATACCCAAAAAAATAAATGAATGGTGAATATGGAGTAAGTATTGTAGAAATAAATGTTGGAATATAAATACCCTTACATTATGACATGAATTCTATTATAATAATTACATCATCTTTTATAATAAATATTATATTAATAAAAATATATAAATAAAAAACATCATTTATATCACACCATATAATATTTTTATGATCATTAATTACCCATTTAATAATAATTCTATGTTAAATTTATGTTTTGTGTAATAACTGCATTGGTTTTCACATATTTTTTAACTTGTTATTCATGGTCCCTGTTTTAAAATAATGATATCATTATTTATATAATATAATACATGATATAAATATCTTATTTATTCCGTATATATTAACTTATAATAATATATAATATATTGAAATAGAAAACAAAATACATTATTCAAAGACATGGTCAGTCGTACATACGTATGGACATTGTTTCAATTTTGTTTTTATATTGAATGAATGAAAAAGAAATGATATATATATATTTTATGATAATAGTATAATTATTATTTAATATGTAAAACATATATATCCTAAACTCATCCTTAATACATTACATGTAAATCATGAATAAATCTTATCGCTTTGAGGAGGTGGTAGTCCACACGTCAATGAACAATGTAATCATATTACCACAAAATGGAAATCATGAAGGTATGAATTATATAGTAATTATAGAAGAATAAATATATCATAAATATAATATATATCAAATAAATATTATTTCAACCATTATTCCAAACCATGAGAGCTAGTAATAAAAAAATTGAAGGACATCGGTTCGTGAGGAGGTAGTCCACCGTACACATGAATGAAGATTGTGTATCCCATATTATGGAATTGTGTGCATGTGTATGTCATTATATTATCATTACAATATATTGGTATATTTATGATACCTATGTTATTATATAATATTTGAATAAAAATAATTTAATGGGTGGAGAAAAAAATTAAACAAAACTGCTAGTTGAAGGACATTACCTCTTCACCATGTAACTCTTTTTGTTTTGCAAGAAAGGAATTAATTTTTTTAATTTATACCAAAATTTCTATTTCTAGGATGAGTGGTGGGATATTGGGAGGATATTTTGATTGATTTTTTCTGATCCATGTTTTATAATAGGCATGAATAAGTGATGGTTGACTAATTTATTATAGTAGAGGAGGAGTGACATTCTTGTAAATACCAAAATATAATCACTATTGAGAGATCTCCCTTACAAAAATTTCCCCCAATTATGATCAATTTTCCATAAAATAATTTATATTTTAAAAATATAGTCATAATTTTTTTTTACTTTATTGGTTTATTTTTACACCTTGGGTTTTAATTTTAACAAATAAGTAATAATTTTTTCACCTTAATCACTATATAAAATTTTAATTTCATTCACTAATCAGTTTTTTCAGAAATTAATTCGACATTATTATAAATAATAAATTATGTTTATTCCAAATATAGAATACAATTTTTTAAAATCAAACAACATAAGTGGTATAAATTTATTGAAACGTATTCCTATAGATGAGATGAGAGGACATATTTTTAAACACAAATTGTTCAGAAGTTTGAAATTTTTGATTTATAATTTCACTGTGAAATTGATTCCAATGAAAAAATTTGATTGGAATATGAATATTGTTTCTAAATAGAATTTGAAAAAAAATAAAAATATAATTTATCTACATTAATAATTTAAAAGAAAAAAGTTTTTCAATTAAAATTCTATATTTTTCCCTATTCATTGAAAAATGAAACTTCTTATAAAAATTACAAATATATATGCCAAGATAATTTATAAGTTAATATTTAAGAAATTATGTTAGTATTTTAATATATAATTTATAAAAGTATCAAAAAATATATTTAAAATAATTTTACAGTTAAAAGGGGCAAAACATTTTTTAGAAAAAAATACATCCTTATGTGTAAAATTAGATTTATTATTATATACTATCAATAAAAAACATATGGTTAAATTTTAATAATTTATTGAATACATATATATTTCATTGAAATAATTTATAAGTTTTTTTATTTAATTTGCTGAGATAAAACATGTTTGTTCATAGACAAATATTTTTTTAAAAATGGAATTTCTTTATTTTCAAATAGTAATTACTTTAATATATAACTAATTAGTTATCAAATAATTAGTTTTATAAAAATAAATAAAATTTACTTTTATAATATAGTTAACCCTGTTCATACTCTAAATTCCAAAGGATATGCGATAACATAAATAAATTTTTAATAATATATTTAATATTTTATTATAGTATGGTAAAACACTATCCTTTTTGTAACACAAGATATCAAATGAACTCTTCATTATGTGTAACAAAATTACAACATAATGTTTATTGTAATGTAATAAAATATAAATTTTGTGTATATCACAAGATTATGATGGTGTTTCTCATAAATTATTATAAACATGGTATAACATGTTAAGGAAACCATTAAGGAATTTTAATCTATTCACAAAATAATAACTCAGAAAAAACTCATGGTGATACATTCTACCACCATAAAAATAATTTCACCCTTAAAATTTTTCCTATTAATCAAAGGTTTAATACTTTAATGTTCCTTCCATAGAAATCCACATTATAAAAATGAATACTAAAACGTCCTTTAATAATGGAATGTTGACAACATAAAGGTTAAACAATGTGACACATAACTAGTTTTACACATTGGATAATATAGGTGGAATGTTAAAATGTGGATATGGAAGAAAAGTATAAATTATTATATATAGTGATAAATACCACTGATCATAGGAATGTGGGTGATCTATAGAATGTTAAAAACCACAAATCCAAAACCAAAGTGTCCTAAAAAAAGGTCATTGATATAATAAAAAATCATGATAAAGGGAAAATAGTTTATTCCAAGATCTTTTTCAAGAAGTTGAATAATTTTTATGAGAAGAAATACATACATTGTTTTATTACATTTCCTAAAAAAATACAACTCTTTAATTATTCCTTGATGAATATCAATTTCATCTCTTACTCTATGAAATGAAGTTGAATTATTTATTCCTGAATCACAATAGATCCTATTATGACTAGAAAGAACAATAATTTATGAAATCTATCATTTCTTACCATCATAAAAAAATATTTAGAACAAGTTATCCAATATTGATAAATCGTCATATTGTATAACAAAACATTAAAATCTAAAATATTATCTTATTTTTTACTTAAATTATTCAATAAACTGTTAATCATGTAACCCTGATGAAATAAAAATATCTAAAAAATTTAGAAATAAGGTCACTAAATTTCTCAAAAATCATCTTAAAATTTATCCTCATATATCATAAATAATATCTTGGTTGTCACATATGAAACTTATGAATATTATCATCTGGTATTCTCTTGAAACATGATAATAACCTGAATTACCATAAATTTTAATTGAAAACATGCATTCTTATTTATTCCAAAGATTAATGGATATATTCTTTAAATCCAAGATTTTTATAAACTCTGTCCATGATAGCATAAAACACTTTGTCCAAAAATCATTTATCTACTTACAAGGTAATAAATACAATCCAATTTATATTATTCTAATAAAACATCTCTTTATCCAAAAAACCCATTTTCTCAAAATTAGGAATATATAACATGTAAAATTCCTTTAATAATGTGTTTTCCAAAGATGTTACATTTTTATTAAATAATTTATCTAGTTAATTAGTACCGGTCAACAAACCCTTTAATATCCTAAAATAAATACTTATACATAATAATCCTTATAAATTTCAGAATTCACAATTCATAAATCTAAATAAATAAAAAGTTTAATCGATCCAATTAAATGATATTTATGAAATAAATCCTTCATTGGTCTAGAATTAAATTCTTCAATTAGGGAATTGAGTCGATTAATTCTCATGTTCTCCATATACAAGACATTGAACGCCTCTAAAATTTTTCACTCTATGACCCCATTTTCCACACAGATAATAGTTTCCCCTCTATTTGAGATATTCCTTCATGTTTTTCATCCCACCTTCTTAACAAGATAATCAGGATAATGTTTATTTACTCTTTTGTTATTCACCTTGGAGTGCACCAGGTATTTTTTATGTTCGATGGATAAATGCACACCTTCCTGAACAATTGTGATCATAACATGATCAAAATAAAGAAATATTTCATCTTCCCTTTAATTATAATTTATTTTAACTACAATTATGTATTCATTTATCTCAATTATTGACCCTCAAGTAATATTTCATCAATTAAGGGTTATAAAAGGATATATATACATTAGAAGCATTTCCACACAAGGTATTGACAATATGGATTTTTAGTGATCCCATTTTGGAAGAATATTATCCTTTCACCATTATGGATATGATTAGTACTGCTATTATAGATTACCTTGAAGAATTTTTGATAGTATTTGTTGGTTAAATTATAATAAATTATATGAGTGAGGAATAATTTCATGAGTATTTTGAATTTTTCATATGGACCATTACAAAGGATAAATTTACACCATATTCATCAACTATGATTTTTTTAACAATGATATTCCTTCTTCTGTCATTTAATCCTTATAGAGGGTTTATCTGTGGAATCATCAAAGATAGATGTAATTTAAAAATATCTGAGACCAACATATGTGACTAATATTTAATGTTTTATCATATTAGTAGGATACAACTATTGTTTTTTAAAAAAAACTACTCATGATTATCCAACACACTAACCATGTTGACACAGAACAGATTGATGTTCCTCTATACAAGAAAATTTGAGGAACTCTTTAGGGTGATTAAGAAGAGATTGGTCATTTCACCTATGACAACACTAAACTTTTGTGGATAAGGGTTTGTGATATATTGTGTTAATTATTTAGATGGTTTGGGATGTTTTCTTATTTAGTAAAAGAAGGTATATTTTTATGCATAATACAATTAAAGGCTCCAAATAAGAATTACAAAACTCATGATCTGGAACTATTGATAGTAATATTTTCATTGAATATTTGGAAGTATTATCTCTACGGTGAGAAGTGTTATGATTATATTGACCATAATAACATAAAGTATATATTCTCACAAAAATAGCCAATCATATTGAAAAATATATCATTATAACCGATCATGGTCGATGAAACCTGAATACATTACTGTTGGACTTTCCGGTTTTTATAATCCCATATCATGTTTCATTTATTTGATAATCATGTTTATATTATATAATAATCACGATTCATTAATATTTATAGTCTCTATCCAGTGATACCTATGTATCATTAATCTCACTATTATATTGTTTATGCTTACAGTGAAAAAATTATTAAAGTAAAGGTCACCTATAGAAAGGTCATCGATAGAAAGGTCATCAATAGAAAGGTAATCGATAGAAAGGTCACTGATAGAAAGTTCACTGATGAAATGACACTGATGAAAGGTCACCGAGGAAGGTATCCGATGAAAGGACACAGATGAATGGTCACAGATGAATATCGCTGATGAAAGGTCACTGATGAAAAGTCACCGATGGAAGTTAACCGATGGATGGTTACCGATGAAGGTCACCAATAGAAGGTTACCGCTGAAGGTTACCACTAATGGATACCGGTACCTTCCTATTGACGCTTACCCTTCCACTCCATACTTTGTTAAATTCTTAAGATAATTCTAACAGTCACATTAGTTAAATTTAATGCTTCTGGCTTTAATTAATGCTGATAAAATACATATCAAGAGACCGTATCTGTGGATAGTATGAGGTATGAGGAGGAGCACACATGGTTTACTTATTCCTATTGTCGGACCACAATTATAAATGAGAAGACTGAGGAAGAAAAGTTGTGGGTGTGTGAAGTTTGTAAAGACAGATAAATGCATGAGAAAGAGATTAATCACTAGGTCAAAGAGAACATGTAAGAACCATCCAACACATTCATAGTGAAACCAAGAACCTCAAGAAGATCATTTCAGAAGAAAAACTTTTAGGCTGCCTTTTATGCTTCATCATCTCTCTAGTAACATAAGAAGAAGAACACTAAGTTCCAAAAATCTAGACCCTAGAGTTGAGACACTCTGTTTTGAGGATGAATTCAACATAAAGACTCGATCTACAATTTATTCACTCCAAGGAGTCAAGAGTTTAACTGAAAAAACATATATCTTTATAAACACAATCTTATAATAGTACCTCTATTGTGTTGTTTTATTTTACATTTCAAAGAAGTGTGTGTGATTTTCTATTAAACCCACTGTATCATGTGCTTGAACTAGAGGATACTAAAAATCCTCACAACAAACTTCAATTATGTCTTATTTCCAACATATAACTGTAGAAGAGACCATGTGTGGTGTGTATTGTTTTTTTCCTACAATGAACTATGGTAGAGGGAATGAGCCCAAGACGGTTTGCAAAAAATGTTATAAAAGCCTGATACAAGCTATGAATCGTGTTTTTTTTAATATAAAAGGTTTGTTGGCAGGTCATCACCATGTGGAGAGGATTAAGTATTTCCTTGAGATAGAACCTCTTGTTTAACTCTCTATATGTATAATATTTTGTAATACAGTATTTTTCTATTTTTCTGTTGCTTATAATTTCAAAATAATATAACTATTTTTCATTTACTCCGATACTTAGTTCTAGTTAGTGTGTGTATGTGTTTAATTTAGCAAACCTGTTTCAATTATTGAAGAAATTTGTTACAATAATTCAACTGAGGACTAATCACCCATTTAGAAACCTATTGACCAACTAAACATTTATATCTCTACTGCTTTAATTAACTGGACTGTTTCAAATTTTTGGATCATAATCATAAATTTTTTAATATAAAAATTAAGTAGGAACTAAATTCACCCCCTTCTTGAGTTTCCACTCTAACCAACATTTTGTATCAAAGGAATAAAGTTTTCTTGTTACTATCTTAACTGTTGGGAAGGTTTTCATATTCTTTTCAACTGTGATTTTACTTGTATCTTAAAGATCTTAAATTTTCTATCATATCTAAATTTTCAGTTCTTTAAAATTAAAATTAACAATGGATATCAGATTTTAGGGTGTTGCGATGAACATGACACATTTCTTTAATGGTAATAACAATGCTCAGTGGAAATTAAAAATAAAAATTTATCTAGAGAGAATAGGTCCCAAAATCTGGGACACAATTGAAGAACAACATTCTTTTACTCTTACTGCTAAGGACACATGGTCTTAGTTGACTAAATATACATAGAAGAATAACTGTAGTGAAATTAATGCATCGTACTATTTTCTTGGGGATGAATAATTGAAGAGAATTAATGCCAATAAAAATGCTTATGAAATTTGGGATACATTGTTGTTTTTCATCAGGGAACAACCAATGTTAAAGAAATGAGATTAAATATATATACTATTAAATAGGATAATTATAATATGAAGCCTAATAAACTTATATCTAAAATTTATCTCAGGTTCAATGAAATATTAAGTTCCATGAGTCTTCTTGGGAAACTAGTGGACATCCGGGATCAGATTATGAGGATTCTTAGATGCCTACCATACAGATGGATAGGAACATATATTTTTATCTGAGAATCATGTAAAATAAGAAGTCTAACATTAAAGGAAATAATTGTAAAACTTATGATTTATGAATAAGAGATTAATGTAAATCCATAAGCAGATGAAGAACCAATAAAGAAATCTGTAGCATTCAGAACTGCTACCTCAAAGAGAGAAGCTAAATGAAAAGTTCATAATCCTGGAGACACTTCCATTAGTAAAGACTCATATTCTGAAATTAATGATGAGATGGATTATCTTTATAAGAGATTCACAATGTTCTATAGTAAGAATAATTTATTTATAAGGTCAAACTACAAAGGAAGGTATGATAGTAAATGATAGTAAATAAATGAAATAAAATGGAATGACAACACACATGAGATAGTCTGCTATTAATGTAAATCAAAAGTCCATGTGAGCGATGATTTCCACAAGCTAAAATTTAAGATGAAATATGAAGACAACGTCAAGTGATATAAAAATGATACGAATGTTACATAGAGTGCATCAGAAGGAAAATCTAGTGGATCTGACACTTATGATATTGAAAAGAATAAACATGAAAACCTATGTTTCATAAAAGAAATATATAAGGAAAATTATTTAAAGAGATCATGTAAAACTATATGGTACATGGACAATAAATGTCCAAGACATATGACATGATACTATTCATGATTCAAGATCCTAATTAATGTTGATGGTGGACATGTCACATTCAGTGATAATTCTAATGGGAAGATCATCGGCTTAGTCCAGATTAGTAACTCTAATACTGTATTAATTTGTACATTACTTTTTGTTGATGGGTTAATGTACAATCTACTTAGTATATCTTAGTTTTGTGATGCTGGATTTAATGTTAAATTTGAAAATATTACATGCAATGTTTTAATTATAGAAATGGTTTAATATTCACTACTCTTAGAAATGAAAATGTATATACTGTTTATTTAAATTCTTTAGCTAAAAAATATTTTTCTTGTTTAAATGCTTTTAAAAAGGAATCCTGTTTAGGGAATTGAATATCAGGACACTACAACGTGCACTAACCTATGAAACTAAATAGGAAAGGATTAGTTAAAGACTTACCTAAATTGGAATTCCCACACCACAAAGTTTTTAGTTCTTTTCAAAAGGGAAAAACACCACCACGTTTCATTCAAACTAAAAAAATAAGTTTACACTTCTCAACGGCTTGAGTTTTTTCACATGGATTTGTTTATACCATCTATTGTTTAATGTTTAAATGAAGAGCACTATGTTTATGTTCATGTAGATGATTTTTCTAAATATACATCGATATAATTTCAAGATCACACAAGTGAAGTATGTTTTAACTTCATTAAATATTCCAAGTCTATAGAAAATCAAAGTGGGCATAGAATTAAGACCATGAGAAGTGATTAGGGCCATGAGTTTGAAAATAAATAATTTGAATCCTTTTTCTCACAAAATGGATATAATCACAGTTTCTCTCCTCCTAGAACAGCTCAACAAAATGGAGTTATAGAAAGAATAAATATGATACTTCAAGAGATTTCCCAGACTATACTAAATGAGTACAATCTACCTATCTATTTTTTGGATGAATATATTAATACAACTTGTTACATAATTAATAGTCTTAATTATAAATATTCTTAAGAATATCCCTTATTAGCTTTGAAATAATATGAAGCCTAAGGTTAAGTACATTAGATTTTTTGGTTGCTCTTTATCCTTAACATTAAGGATAATCTTGTAAAATTATCTTCTAAAATGATGAATGAATTTTCCTAGGTCACTAAACCTCTGGTAAAGCTTAGAGAGTATTCAATAAGAGAACCAAATGTGTGGAAGAATCATCTCATTTCAAATTTTATGATACTGATCCACATGAACCCAAAACCTCTCCTAATCATCTTGAAGAAAATATGTCAATCCGGAACCATAATGATAAAGACAGTCAACCCATAATGAAAATAACTAGTTCTAGAAATCCTCCATAATCTAAACATGTTGAATATGAATATATAGAAATACATGGTTAGTCTAGTTCAAATATTTCTAGAGGTATTGGAACTATTAAGAATCAACATTTAGATACTTTAATATGTTATCTAAATAGAGGAACACAAACTAGCACTTCTATGAGAAACGAGGTTGAACATCAAGCTTTTATTTCAGAACATGAACCAAAAAATATCAATGATGCAATCAATGATGAATTTTTGGTGATAACTATGCAGGAAGAATTAAATCAGTTTGAAAGAAAAAAAGTTGTGGAATTAGTAGAAAGACCTAAAGACACCTTGACCATAATAACTAAATGGGTGTTTAGAAATAAAGTTGATGAATCTGGAAACAGAGTTAAAAACAAGGATAGATTAGTTGCATAAGGATTTAGTCCAAAATAAGGTATAGACTATAAGGAAACTTTTCATCTGTAGCTATACTAGAATCCATTACGATACTACTTGCTTATATAGTGCATCTGAATTTCAAACATTATCAAATGGATTTTAAAGGTTTATTTCTAAATGGTTATATAGTTGAGGATGTATTTGTTGAACAACAACCGGGTTTTACAAATCCCCATTTCTGAAATCATGTCTTTAAACATTCTAAAGCCTTATATGTTCTAAAACAATCTCCAAGATCTTGGTATAAAAAACATAGTTCTTTTCTTATTTCAAAAGGATTTAATAAAGGAATAGCTAATCCTACTATCATTATTATAAGGATTTCCAAAGATTTTTTAACAGTACAAATTTATTTAGATGACATTGTTTTTGTATCCTCTAAAAAATAATTATGTAAATATTTCTCAAAAATGATTCAAGATGAATTTGAAATGTTTTTAATGGAGGAACATAAATTTTTCCTTGGATTTCAAAATTTTCAAAATAAAATTTATATTATTTTAAAAAATAGTAAATATTCTTAAGGTTCTTTTGAAATGTTTTACCTGGATGGAAATTAAGGTAGTGATATAACTATGACTACCACTTGTCAGTTGGATGATGATGAAATTGGTAAATAAGTATATCAAACTAATTACACAGGTATAATTGGGAGACCGCTCTACCTTACTGCTAGAAAACTCGATATTATGTTCAGTGTATACATGTGTGCTCATTTTCAAGCCAATCCCAAATAATATCATTTAACTACTAGTAATTTTTTTTAAATATCTCAAGAATACTACAAACATAGGAATATTTTATCCATGATGAAAATCATTTGATTTAATAAGTCATTCAGGTGCTGACTTTACTAGTTACAAGTTAGATTGAAAGAGAACCTCTGGAACATGTCACATTTTGGGCAAGTCAGTAGAATTAGGGTGTAGTAAAAACAAAATTCTATTGCATTATCTACTTCTGAAAATGAATATATAGCTGTTGGTAGTTATTTTTCTCATATTATATGGATGAAACACACTTTACTATACTATGAATATCAATTCAAACATGTCTTTATAAACTGTGATAATACAAGTTCTATTAACATCTCTAAAAATCAAGTATCTCGTGCATCGAGAAAGTACATTGATCTAAGACATCACTTCTTGAGAGATCATTATCAAAGAGGTGATATCACACGTGAATTCATTGGAACTGAACACCAATTGTCTAATATATTCAGAAATCCATTGAGTTTTGAGAGGTTAAATTACATCAAACATGGGTTAGGTATGATAAAATGTTATGTTTGGAACTCACGGTTAGGACCTCATCGTTGGACCTCACCATTAGACCTCATCATTGGACCTCGCCGTTAGACCACACCATTGGAGCTGACCATTGGACCACACCATTGAACCTCACCATTAGGACCACACCATTAGACATCACCATTAAGACCTCACCATTGGACCTCACCATTAGCAAACTCATTATTGGAACTCTTTGTTAGGGACCTCACAGTTGGACCTCATCGTTAAGAATATCATAGTAGGACCTCACCGTTGGACCACACCGTTGAACCTCACTATTGGAACTCACCATTAAGAACCTCACCATTAGACATCAATTTTAGGAACCTCACCATAAGACCTCACCTTTTTCACCTTACTGATAGTCGATGTTTTCAGGTCTTAGCATTTTTCTGCCAGAATATGAAAAAGTTTTAGTATTACTTAATTACTTTTCATGACTTATTTTTTGGTCCCTAAATGATAAAAATAATATACACAAATAATTTCAATCCAATTCATTCCTCTATAGAACTTTTTTCTCCCTAATCATAGAACCTCACCTTTTACTAACACCCTCAAACCACTCCAGATTTTAATGGAAAGGTTGAAGAGAATATTGGTCAGTGATTAAGGAGATGAGCTGAATCCTAGGAGAACTCGAGTTGGGTCTTGTAGTGGAAGCAAGGGAGTGGAAAATCTAATAAATACACATTTTTCAAAGAGTAAAATAATGATTTAGAATGACCTAATATTAGAATGTCTGATGACAAGCAGGTCTCTAGTGTTGAAGGCACATGAATATCAAAGGTGGGTAGAATGATTTGTAAATTACAATGGACCAATTAATCGAAGCTAGTGAAATAATTATATGAGTCTATGAAATTTGAACACTCTGAGAATGATAACCGAAAGTCTTCATGGATAAATGGAGTAAGTGTGAACTTCTCCTCTTTTGAATGGGATAATTGTTTTAGAGTTCCACGTGAAGGTGTTTTGTTACTACTCAGGTGTGGTGCCTCCAACTAGTGAGTTCATTTGTAATGACGATTGTTTGGCTGAACTGACATGGAATGTGATTTCTAGGAACGTGATATATTCTTAAATAGATGGAGAAGACCGGTTACTATTTATGTTTTTCAGCATGTTTTGTGTCCCAGGAGTGGGGAATTTTCTTCCTTGAAGTATCAAGACATCTTTCTTTTGTATATGTTGAAGCATGGAGATAATATAATTTTGTGTATATTGATGATGATTCAATTAGAGGATATTACAAAGCCCAGTTCCAAGTCTAATGCTTTGTTTCATGCCAGATTGATATCCTTAATGTTGAATGTGAAGGGTTTTTCTAGATATAAGGAGGAAATAGTAGTTGTAAGGGAAAACATATGAATTACAAAGATTATCTTCAAATTTATGAAGATCAATTGGAACCCTTGGAAAAAAAGTTGGGTAAATGTTGAGGCTAGGCTGTATGAGGAATTCAACCCCGTTACTCATTCTACTAGGCCTATGAATAAGAGAGATCCTAGATTAAATCCTAATGTAGTGGAGCCTTTATACTCAGATTAAGAAGAAGAGTTTTTTATTATGCAAGAAATAAATTATTCTCCCATAGATGATTGGAGTGATCCTGACCATTCCTCAAGTCCTCATGCGAATATTGTATCCTTTGGTGAGTCTATCCCACCAAAGAGATTTCCTAAAAGGGAGACTATCCTAAGGGACAATGACGATGAGGAAACCAATTAAGAAAAAGGGGAAGAAAATGTCTTAAGAGACATTAGAGAGACCTCAGAGGAGGAAGATGAAACTGAATCATTTCCCGATAACATTGAGACACTCCTAATGAAAGTAAAAAAGGAATGTCTAAGTCTTAGTTCTCTAATAAGATATACAGAAATGGTAGAATGTGTAGTTGAAGAGGTTTATGAGTCAGTTGATACTGGAATTGCAATGACAGTAGTTAAATATTCTATAGAAGAAGTGGCAGTGGACTCTCGTGTTGATGTAGTTGATCAATGAGGTATGGTAGAGGTGAATATGGTTGATCAAGAGAATTATCCAACTGAGGTGGAGGAACCTGTTGATACAGGTTTAGTTTTCATTACGCATGGGATAGAATATTGGTACGATGATCCATGAATTGTGGTCTTGGGTTTAGATTATGGAGACTCTGATGATGACAATCCTAAGAGAAGCCCTCCAATTACTATTGTTTCAGAAACTACTATTGTATATCCAGTAGTTCTTTTTCCTCAAGACTATGTAAAGAAAGATGATTTAGAATCTTTGAAATCATACTTCAAAAGTCACTTTAATTAGAGATCTGTTGAGATAGAAAGAACAATGGCCCTAAATCAAGAAGTTGTAACATTTTCCTTAGAAAGAGGAATATCTACCTCTCACTCACATTTTCTACATGATGTGAAGGAGTGTCAGAATTAGGTCATCACCTTGGAAGAGTCTATAGAATATATTAAACTTTCTATTACAAGATTATACACCTATAGGGATTCATGGGTGAAAGTGGGTAGATATCATATATATGTAAAAAGTGTCGTTCAATAGATGGCCACTGTATTTGAGGACATTATGAAGTCTATGGAGACACATTTGAGTGGACAAGAATATGATGTGAAAATGTTGATCAGTGGTCTAGCCAAATCTTTTAAGGAGTCATTTTCTTTCTCTATGGAACCTCTGTGTGCATATTCTTCCACCCCATCCTCTCTTTCAGTTGATATAGGAGCATTCAGATCAGTTGTTAGAGAAGAAGTGGAGAAGTTATCTGGTGAAAGTACCTCAAACACTTTGTATATGACTCAGGTCATTTCCATTACTAGGGAAATTCATAAACTGGTGTGAATTAATCTAAGTGAATATTCCCAAGATCAGAAGGCCATCTAAAAGAATGTTTATTTCTACGACAAAAGGGTGTACACTAAGCATCAGATGGATGACCACTTTAAGCTGTTATTGGAAAACATGAGGATCCCACCTGTCACTCAGGCTTTTAATGATCAAGTTAGTAGGATTATAGAGTTAAATCCTACCTTAGAGAAATTTATGTATAATATGGATGATTTTATCTCAACGATGGAAAGAGGAGGAAGTATTATTATGGATTTTAGAAATCTTCTTTTTCCCATTCTCCAAGTGGACCGCACTACCTTCATTGTTCCTCCAGCATTAAATTCTTCATCAGTTTCCTCAGGACATACTAGTGCTAAAACGATGATGACTCCTACACAACCCACTAGAAGCTTGACCCCTATGATTCCTTAGAGATCTACTCACTATATGATTATTGATTCCTCTGTAGCAGCTCCTATTATACTGCTTACTTCTATACCAAGGCCTATCCCTCCATCTTCTGGTCATCATTCCTCAACCTCCAATGACAAATCTCCATTGGAAATATCTAATACGGATTGAATGTGGGGTGTCTTATTTGATAGGGATCTTTGAATATTTTTTTATATTGTACACTTTGTTCAGTGTTAATAAAATCCTCTTTTGTGTCTTTTGGTCTTAAATTATTTTTGTTAATCACAAAGGGGGAGAAGTTTTAAGTTTCCTAAAGGGGGGATATGTTTTTATGTTGGCTGAATCTTAGAATATATATAGTATCTATTATGGGTCAATTTTTCTTATTCACACCTATGAAGATATTAGAAAATTCTATTAACCCTAAATCAATAATACATAAATCTAAACTTTCACTGACATAATTTATGATTATCAAAACAGGGGAGATTGTTGGGCTCACCTATTTTGATAATCCCAAATTCATGTTTTTTTATGTGATAATCATGTTTCTATTATAGAATAATCGTTTTTAATTAATATTTATAGTCTCTATCCAGTGATACCTATGTATCTTTAATCTCACTGTTCTATTGATTAAGCTTACATTTCCAAATTTATCTAAGTAAATGTCACCGATAGAAATGTCATCTATATAAAGGTCACTAATTGAAAAGTCACTAATAGAAAGGTCACCGATGGAAGGTCGCCAACAAAAGATCACCGGTGAAGGTCATCAATGAAAGGAAACTGATGAATGGTCAACAATGAAAATCACAAATGAAAGATCACCGATGCAATGTCACTGATGGAAGGATACCAATGAAGGTCACCGATAGAATGTTACCACTGAAGGCTACCGTTGAGAAGGCTACCACAGAATGCTACCATTACCAACTTACTGACACTCACTCTTCTACTCCATAGTTTTTCAAATTCATAAGATTATTCTAATGGTAATATTTGGTAAATTTAATTCTTTTGAGATTAATTAATTCTGTTTGTAGAAATATCAACAGACAGTATTTGAAGACTGTACGAGGTATGAGGAGGACCGCACGTGGTTTACTTATTCCGATTGTCGAACCTCAAATATAAAAGAGAAGACCTAGGATGAAAATTTGTGGGTGTGTGATGTGTGTAAAGATAGAAGAATCCATGAGAAAGCGCCTACTCGCAATATCAAAGAGAACAAGGAAGAACCATCCAACACTTACACTGTGAACCCAAGAACATCAAGAAGATAATTTTAGAAGAAAAAATTCAATGCTTCTTTATATGTTTCATAAACTCTCTATCAACATAAGAAGCAGAAAGATTAGTTTCGGAATAATAGACCATAGAGTTTCTACACTCTTTTTGAAGAAAACTTCTAGAGAAAGAATCGAACTGCAATTTCTTCACTCTAATGAGTCAAGACCCAAATTGAAAACACATATATCTTTCTAAACACAATATTATCACATTATCTCTACTGTGTTCTTTTATTTTACATTTCTAAGATGTTTTTATGATTGTAATTTACACACATTGTATCTTATTCGGGAACTGGAGGATACTAAAAACCCTCACATAAATCATCACTTACATCTTGTTTCCCACATATAACTGTGGAAGAGATAGTCTGTGGTCTGTATTGTTTTTTTTTTCTATGAAGAATTGTGGTAGAGAGTGTGATCACTGTATAGTTTGTCAAAACAGTAATAAAATCCTGATACAAGCTATGTATCATGTTTATTATTAATATAAACTACATGGTGGCAGGTGATCACCAATTGGAGAGGATTATGTCTCAGCTTGAGAGTGAACCTCTTGTTTAACTCTGTCTATGTAATATATTTCATAATACTACATTTTTCTATTTTTCCACTTCTTATAATTTTAAAAACCCATAACTATTTTTAATTGAATATGATAGTTAGTTATGGTTAGTGTGTGTATTTTTTAATTCAGAAAACATATTTCAATAGTTGAAGAGGTTTTTTACACTAATTCAACTGAGGAATAATAACCCTTTGAGAAACATGTTGACCAACTAAAAATTTATATCATTAGTTCATTAATTAACTGGGTTGTTTCAAAATTGGGGATCTTTATCAAAATATTATTAATAGAAATTTTAAGTCAGAACTCAATTCCCCCTATCTTGAGTTTCCACTCCGACCAATAATTACCACCCAAGGAAAGAATACAAGGTGGAAGACTCCCTATGAAATAATGTTCATTATTTCTTATCCATGATGAGAAATTAAAAATATTGAAACTCATGGATATATAATTGATGAATCATAAAACCATATGGGATGGGAAAAATAAAATATTTCCCAAATGAGTTATCTATAATCCATTCATGTGATTATCAAAGTTGAATATAAAGATTTTACAAAGGTATATAAAAGGTAGTGAGTATTGTAGAGTTAAACATTCAAAAATATGGAGTTATAATATTCAGAATATAGATAATGATAACATCAAATAATTAACTAAAGAATTATATTTTGTATCATTCTCACATATCATCATTTTCTATTAATCATTGAAATCTAAAGTTCAATAGAGATCTAAATCAAAAAATAAGCTGGATAACATGAAGAGGGAAACTGTGTAATACACATCATGATGCACTGTATAAAATTATGTTAATGATGAATTCAAAAACTTAAATGTTGTGTTAAAAAATAATTATATCACTAATAAATCTATAGATAATGAATTTTTTTTAGTAATTTCATATCGCCTATAAGGACATGGTCAGTCTTGGAGAACCATAAAAACTCTAGAGAATATGCTAAGATCATATTTGATATAATTCCGAATATATTTAAATAAAAATATTCCCTTGTTAGAGTTATCATATAATAATAGTTTTCGTTATGGAATTCATATGGAACCACATGAGGCTCTATATGAGAAGAGATGAATGAATCCAGCATGTTGGATGATGTTGGATAAGGGATGTTTATAGGTCCATACCTTTTCAAGAAAATAAAGAGAATGTTTAATCTATTTAGTGGTATATGAACGAATAATAAGTTGATAGAATAAGATTTAAGATAATCATCGATGAGACAAAGAGGTTGAGGTTTGATACAAGGTATGCCTCTTGATACTTATATAAATATGGGTTATGAGATTTGTGAGAAAATAGATGTTAATCCCTACATAAAATGGTCCCTTTGAGATACTTATTTTTATATGGGTGGTAGATTATTTCAAAACACTACAAATGGTACTCTACCAAGAACATCATATATTCTATGTATTGATTATGAGGAAGTAAAAAACTAGACCCATCACATGTACTGAATTTATAAGTAGTGCAATTTTAACATGATCTCTCATATGAGGAATAACCATTGAAAATTATTGATCAAAAAGATATATTGTTGTGGAATAAGAAAACTCTTCATGTGAATGTTTTATTCTCTATTAATATGCTCAAGGAAGTTACATGGTAACCTATGTATGAGATAAGAAAAATGTAGTGTCTCTTTTTTCACTATGATATAAAATGTCGAAGATGAAACTGTTTTTAGGTGAAATAATATAACCACTTAAAATTATAGAATTTGTAAAAAAATATTTTATATTTGATAATATGCGATACATGGTAAAAATAATGAAAATAAACAAAAAAAATATCACTATTAAATTATTAAGGATGATACAATAAATATTATAACAGAAAACTATAAAATATTTATAAGTTAAATAAATAATTTGAGTTAATATTGCCAATGTTTATTTTTAATAAAATCCATTTTCATTACATTTTACTATATATTTTAAAATATTAATCTAAAATATAATTTAAGATTCATAAACTAATATTCATTATTTAATTCCTCGAATTAAAATTTACTTCTCATGAAATTTTTTAATTTTTTCAAAAAAGGATGGTTTTCAGTCGAAAAATAATTTTTTTGAAAAAATATATAATAATGATTTTATCATTATTTTAACCAATAATATAGTATTTGAAAACCTTTTATGTAGATATATATTTACTTTAGGATTAAAATATGCATTTTCAAGAAATTTATGAACATATGATCCTATTTTTAATATTTACAAAGGGAAACTAAAATGTTAATTTTGTAAGAAATTATTTTTCGGTGTTTTGTTATACTTAAGAGCTAAGATGGTAAAATTTGGTTTTTTATTACCTTAAATGGATCCTAAATTTTTATTTATTTATAATAATTTGATTAATTTCATTACAATCGAAATAAATAGAAATTATACATGTATATAAATTTATATATTAGAAATGTTACAAATGTAAAAATTAATTCAAAATGGTAAAGAGTGTTTATTTTAAAAATTATTTTCCAAAATTGAAAAATATTTAGATGTTAAAAATAATATTCAAATTTAAAAATTATATTTTTCAAATTTGGTAAATGGATCCAATCTAATTTTTCTGTCATTATTTTTAATTACTAAGGAATAAATTTAATTACCAGTACAAAAGTTAATTTATCTAAAAGGCTAGAAGTATATAAATCCCAAAATTACTATTAAATTGTACTGAAATTAATTTATTATTGTATATTAGACCTTCTGTTTTCCCCTAAACATTTTTCCACTATTGATCTATTAACCTTTTAATAGCATTATATAATTAATATAAAATTATTTGTGATTCCAAAAGTCTCATTTTATTCTATTATAAAAGGATACCAATTCCACCCATTCATGTTACACTTAAACTAAATATTCATCCTTAAACTCTTTTTGTATATTACTAGAACCCTCTATAACAAAAATAACCTTTGTGTCAACATAATTTTTCTTAATTCCATCACTTTGCAAGAGTTTTCCAACACAAAAATCATGCTTCCAATGTCGGTATTGTAGTCTCATAGACATCATTTATTCTAATAATCCTCAATGTAATGTCTAAAATTTTCAATTTACTACAATTAGTATCATTATTATAATAAAATTTTATTTTATTTATAACATACAAAGTATTAAATCCTTTCCACCCAATAAATAACAAAACCTCGAATGTGAAAACGTACGAACTACCACCTCCATGATGTGAGGAAGTTTCTTTTAACTCATAATTCCAAAATTATGGTTCCAAGGATATATTTCAGTAATAAATAAGTTATATATGTAAAAAATAAATTTTTTAAATGATAATGTCTCATATACCATCATTCCTCCCATTCATTGGGAAATGTCATTGTTAGTCATGCAAACATGCGGACTACCACCTCTATGTAGAAGAGTGTTAATTTTTTAAACCACAAACCATGGGTGGTTATAATAATTATTTTAAGGTTGATTAATTATAATTATGAGTTTTTTAATTTTCTATAAATGTTTTATTATCTTTATTTAATAACCTTCTCTTACTCATTCAATCATTATAAATTACATTTTTAGTTTGTTTTTAACCAACAACATGAGTGATATTAAAATCATTATTTGGTGGATGATTAAATATTGTTATAAAAAAGTAAAAAAATATAAGAATTATTTATTAAAATCATAAAATTATTTTGTATTCATAATATTGATATACATTGAGGTTTTTAATATATCACTATTTGATTCATTAAACTCACCAAAGAAAACATATCTTTCATATTTTCAAAACAATTTTTTATAAAAAACATAAAAAAAGAAATTATAAATTTATAAATTATTTTAACACATTTATCCTTGTAACTATTATAATCTAGTAGTATTAGACTTTTTTTTATAATTAACAAAAGCACTAGTATTTCAAAACATGTTCATAATGATCTTGATTTATGACACATGATTTTAAAATTAGATGATAACGAATAAATAAAATTGTATTGAATAATTATTAAATAATTTTATAAAAGAACATATAAATGATTAATTTTCTAAAATAGGTTATTCAGATTGTTATTTTTGGGATAAAGTATGAAATATTGATCTCGACTTAGTAAGGGTAATTATAAAGTATTTTCATGATTTCAATCCTTCCCTAGGGTCATTATCACTTCTCTTGGATAAATACCTCTACAAGTATTACATTTTATAAACAATGTTGTAGTAATTATTTCCACCATCACTTTTATAGAAATCATGTTTCACACCAATTTTATCTTCCATGATAAATCAATTATATTGTGGAAATAGAATTTTATTGAGAAAAATTCTCGTATCTTTTAATAAAATTTTTTTCTCATTTTCCTTACATTTTATACTAAGGAATTCTATCATTTCCTAAGTGAAATAAAAAAATTTATATCTCTATATATTTTTATATTACCATTCATTTTAAAATCATGTATTCTATGAACATCAAAATTTGTAGGTTTTTAAAAAAAGGTGTTTTAAAATATTTCAAATTACTTTCTATTCATTGA
The DNA here is from genome assembly GCA_963277665.1 of Viscum album. Classification (NCBI taxonomy): domain Eukaryota; kingdom Viridiplantae; phylum Streptophyta; class Magnoliopsida; order Santalales; family Viscaceae; genus Viscum; species Viscum album. The sequence goes on from OY728126.1 coordinate 985,164,809, forward strand.
ACAAATATTATTATTGTATGCATCACATTTTGACATATTATTTATTTATCTTCTGTTTATAATTATTGAAATATTTTTTAATGATTTTTTAACTTATTTCCACTTCATTGACACAGAAATTAGATTTTAGGATCTGACACAAAAATCATGACGTTTAAAGATGAAATTAAGAAACCTTTTTTTTAGATTTTTTTTAATTTCTATTTCATTTTAGAAGAATTATTCTAAAATAATTAAATCATATATAGGACACTAAATATATTTTGTTTTGGGGTGACCATATTTTTAGTTTTGAAAGACAATGTTTTTAATGTGTTACCATAAGTAAATGCTATGAATACCATTTTCCTTTACAGAGGTCATTTAATATATAATGAAAGATTTTATTTTAAGTAAAACCCATACATATGGTTGATGATGGATGAGATCCTATATCTACATCCAATGCATTGGTTATGGTTTTATATCCTATGATATGATGATGCGTGAACATGCTTAGATTTTTTTTGCAAAACAAAAGGGTTGAAAATATAAGATTTTTCACAAAATTAAAAGGTGGTTATTATTGTATTTGATCCCAATTTTATAATATTATAGTGTTACAGACACTAAATTTATAAAATGTTCCTTATTTTCAAAATATAAAAAATATTTAAGATATTATTTATAGTTAAGATATTATTCTATTTTTATTGGTTTTATGTATTTTAAAGTTTCACTGGTCTTATGTTCCCAAAATATGGTCCATAATAACCATTTATGTTCATTTCACATAAGATATCTTGATATTTGTTTACGATATTACAACCTTACTAATTTTTTACTTAAAGTTTTTACAAATCATTATGACTACTAGATATGTTTTCCTTACTGGTAATTCAAGATCACCCCTTCTAATATTTTTTTCCCTAGGTTATGAAGACAGTTATGTCATATGAGATTTTTATAGGAGGATCTAGAGGATACCATTTGTAAATAATTTTTAATATGTTTGGTAAAATAATATATTGATGTTTCTTGCCTATATGAATCCAATCCTTCAAATACTTGGTTTATGTGAATGTTTCTAAAAAATATTTTCTATACCCTGAAATCAGTGTGTTATTAATATTTCATTATCTCGGGTTTTCATATCTACTCAGATATTTTCACTCACACATTGCCTGTACAACTATGTTTTTATAAAATATGCGCATTTTAAAGGGTCAGGAACATGTTCTGGTGAAGATAATTTTATTTCGATTCATCATTTTTCATTTCTCATAGAATGATTTTATGTTGTAATATTTTATGGTGGCCATGGTTTATTGGGAAATAATAATTTCAATATTTTATGATTATTTTATTCACATTTAGTTGTGTATGTACTAGCTAATTGAGAAAATCCTTTATATAGGTAACTTTAAATTTGTTTTATTTATTAACATCATTATTTATATTTTTTCATGTGATATGTGAATCATATGTTTTTTAGTTACTATTTTTAGCGTTCATTATATTTATAGCCACATATTTTATTAACCATGGGAAACTAGTTTATAGAAGCACAGTGTAAATTTTCTAGTATGTTTCCACTATTTTTTAGGAATATAAATTGGGTGAAATCATTCGTATTGGTATTTTTGTGACAATGTGACACTAGTTTCTATCCTACGGTGATTGAGAACAACATTAGGAATATGGAATGGGATGACTTATATATCAAATATGGATAGCCTAAGTTGTTTCATGATAGCGTGGAATTAAATTAGAGCCCTTTAATTATTTAGGGTGGAAAGGTAGTCTATATATAGTAATGGAAGAACACTTGGAGATTGTGTGAGGATATTCTTAACAGATTATTTTAGTTCTATGTCTTATTTTTTCATCCATATTCATGTTGCGATTTTAGGATTTTTAATTTAATCTTTATTTATTTTATTGATTTTCTAACCTAATTTTAATCTTTTTGAATTTAATTAATTTTAGTAAGGATTTTATATGTCTTAACTGATTTGGTGTGGGAATAGAAGTTTAATTTAAGGTAAAATACTACCTCAGATGATATATAATACCATTCACCAACAATGCATATATATCTATGTAGCTTCATGTGGATGTTTTTCAATTGGATCATGGTCATCCAAATTATCTGACAATATCATGAAAAAATAAACCTCATTAATATTTGTGTAGATCACTTAATTTATTTTAAATTTACTTTTGATTATTTCTTTACTATTTTTTATGTATTAAAATGTTTTAACATGATGATTTAATGTTAAATGATCTGTTTTTGAAAATACATTGTGTTCGAAAACATTGTTTTATTGGTAAACCATATGTTTTGAAATAAAAAAAATATAGAATGGTTTAAAATATATATGATATTGTGTATTTAAAAATTTATTTCAATGATTTATTGGTGATATTTATAAATAACTTTTTCATCAATTCTTAATATTTTTAAACTGAGGTGTATTATTTTGAATGTCATTTTTAGTGTGTTTTAAATAAGTGGTTTGTTGTTTTTTTATTTTATGGTGACAATTATATTTCGTGATCTATAAATTATTTCATTGAATGATTGTGTTTTATGCTCATTATTATTTTTAATATTCCCCCATGCAATTTTTTTGATGTTTTCTCAATGGATATTCCTATGATTAATATCTCACACACTTTTGATGTTGTATTTCATATTGGAAAAGTAACCAGTAAATGAGGTGGAGTGGTAGAGAAGAGTATTTCAGGGTAATTGGATGATACCCTATGATTTTTAGTCAATCCATTCAATGGAATTATCATAAACAAGTGAAGGTGGAGTATATGAAATAATTTTCAAATCTTCTATAGGATTGGTGAACATATATTGAATTTTTCTTCCATTGAACAAAGTTTGTTTTTATAATGGATTAAATATATTCAAATAATGTTACCTTGAGTTTTTTGTATTAGTTGTTTTATGAGGAGTAGTACGGAATTCCAAGTGGTTTTAATCTATGTTTTTTACTTTTATCTTTATTTATTTCAAATAGAATTGTATTTTTTCATTAAAGGCCAATTTGGAGGCCTAACTAAGTTGTGGTCTTAAAGGTCATGGTGTAGTAGACCAAATGACTAATTTTGTATGATTAATAATTATAAGGGAACAATCATCACAAATATTTTGTTGAACTATAGTCTAAGTTGATGATTAATTAAATTTTACAGAAGGTTAGGGTTTGTGGTTTGAATCTCACTATTGTGGTATTGAGCTTGATATGGTCGATTCCATCATTAATATATTTTAGATATATTTATTCCATGGTTAATATGTGGTTTCATGGATGTGTTTGAAATTTTTTGGGTTATTCTATGATGATGGACCTTGTTCCCTATTCATCCCACATTTTTATTGGATTTGGAATGGTTTTGATGTTTAAAGTGGTAGATATACATTGTTATTTCAGAAGACTCATTTTATATAGACCCATTGAGATGTTTTGAAACATGTTTTACCATATTTATAAGGACATAAAAACCATTATAGTCTGGCCATATCCCTTATATATTGAACTTATGTTATCAAAAACCTATATATTTTTACAATAATATTAGAAGACGTATTATTTCCTTCATTTCTCTTATATTTTGGGTGATCTATGGTACCTGAATACAGTCCTTTAAAATCCATTAGATTTGGATTTTCCCTCACCTTATATATTGTTTTAGTTTAGATAAGACGGTTTATTCCCCCTTTATATGTTTTCATTTACCATTATTTCCTTTAGAATCCATTATATGGGTATTGTTTTTATTTGGTTGATATTGTGTTTGAGATTTTAAAAAGGGATTGTTGTGAATTTGAAGACAAATTTATCCCAATTTTGATATTGATATGGTGATAATTCCTTCATTTTTATATCCTTGTATATTAGATTATAAATCATCAATTAAGGTAGGGATTTTTAAATCATATCTTTTTATACAGAATAATATTCTCGACTAGCCTGTAATGATTATTTCAAAAATGTTATCATTTTTTAATACATATATTTTTATATTATTATATGGTTTATATGATGAATTAAAAATGTTATTTATGTACAATTTAAATAAGAACAACATTATTTTGAGATGATAAACTATTTAATAGTTAAAATTGGAAGGGGAAAGGAATCCACTTGTTTTTTTATAACATTAATGATATTTATATGTGTTAGATATTATTGATCGATACATTCTACCTCAACATCCAAATTAATAAAACCATTGAAAATATATTCTACCGCCAGAATTTGATAGATAATCAGAGATGGTAATATTAATAAAAATTTTGGAAACCCGAGTATGAGATTTATTATTTTTGATTGATTATGGATACGTTATTTTATTCTCTATATTTTCTTGTCATCAGGAAATTTGGGGAGGCCATCATTTGGGAAAATTGTTTAGGATGGTAAGGGACTATCATTTTTTGTTGTATACTTCATTAAATTTTTATATACTATTTTATTAGTTATAATATTTATCTTGTAACTATGAAATTTATTTTGAAATAAAATGAATTTTGGAGTTTGAAATAAATATGAAATAAAGAAATTGGGTGGTCTATATAAATATGATAGTGGGCTATTTAAGAGTTGATATAAATGAAAAACTTTTGATAACTTCCATATTAATAAATTTTGATAATTGAAATGGTTATTCATAACATGAATAAAAATTATAAATGACCAATAAATTTATTGGAACATGAAGTTGTTTCATAAATTGGTTGATATTAGAAGTTTTATGGAATACAAAACATAAAATCCATGTAAAAGATAAATTGTAGAGATGGTAATTATATTAAAATTTTAATATTTTTGTCCTTTTAATAATTTTTTTGTTAATAATTTTTATTTTCTGTAATAAGATGTGTTTTTTGTGGTGTTTAAATTTTTTTTCAACATTATGGATGTGTTTTAGAGTATATAGATAAATGGCAGGGGTATAGTTCCAAAAGACACATTGGTTATTATGAATATATATTGGGTTATGTATTAGGATTTTATTAATCAAAGAATAAATGTATGTAATGTATATAATGGATTTATTTTTTAACTGTGTAAAAAAAATTTAATGAAATTATGATAATTATACATGGTATAGGTCAAGCATTAGTAGAGAAGGGGACAAGGTTTAATCCTATATTTTCAAGATACCATACTTTGATGAAGATGATTTGGATATGTGGTATGGGTGGGACATTTACATGAAGAGGGAGGTCAGGTTGATTCCATTCATGGTTATATTCTCCAACAAAAGTATTGATGGAAATATAGATATGTTGTGTTTTCGTTAAGGATATGAGTTTTTTTTAGTGTTTTGGTTTCTAAGTCTTGATATGTAATAGTATGTGAGTATTAGAAACATTTTTTGTTGTTTAATTTATAATTTTTAATTATACATTGATGATTTTATTTTATCTTCATGTCCATTGTATGGTAGTTTGGGATTTCCCTTCCAGCTTGTGACCAGTTTTAGTTAGAGTGGACCATTAACTAACATGTATGGGTGGGGGAAAATTTCATGTCCGTTTCTCTATTACTTGATAATTTTAGTGATAGTTGAATAACTATTAAATTTATTTAAAATTTCCCATGAAATTAGTTGGAAATATTAGTTTGGAACTGTCTAATTATGATGTAGGAGATGGTGGAAACTATGGAAAAGGTTTGGAATGTTGGGTGTGATGATTGTATTTAATATTCCTATTATTAATTTACATAAATATGATTTTAATTAATTGATATATCTCAATTTTCTATTACATATTGATTATAAATGGATGAAAATTTGTTTTACCGTAATGATGCTACTGAGTTCCCCGCATTACTCACCGACCATAGTTTTTTTGGTTTTATTGGCTAAACAAAAAGTGAATAAATAAAAAATTGGGGTATATTATATGATTATTGAGGGTGAAATGGATTGTTATAGATATTTTTTTCATATATGTGAATATTTTTATTTATTTCATATATAATTATTAATTGGATTAAGGAAATTTTTTTCATGGAAATAGGAATTATTTTGTTTTTATAGGTGTGTTATTTTATTATTCCTTTTATTTTATAAGGTTAATGAATGTCATACATTTAATTAATACACTCGGTTCTAGTCACTAAAAAATTATTATTATAGGTGGTTTTGGGGGTCATTGACATAATTGATATAGGACTTGGAGGGGTTATAATAGAGGTAGTTCATGAAATTTCATTTCTTATTTAAGAAACATATTGAGAAATCGAATAATGATTAGTTATATGAAAAGTAAATTCATTATGACCATAGTTATTAAATGTTATCAATTTTCTTGTCCTAATTTTTGGGAGATACCCAAAAAGGTTTGGATGGTAGTATCTACCTTTGTGAGGTTTTCTATGATAGGTGGCGTCTTTTCCTATTTTTTCATTAGGTTCATTATAATCCCCCTTGTTTATAAATTATGATGAATTATCATTATCATGATCTTTAGGATATCTTTAAAAGATCGTTATAAATGGAGTTTTTGTTATGGGAGAAATGACTTCCATATAATTGATATATGTTACAGCATAATGGAGACCATTGAGGGTATCTTAATTTATTCCTCTTCAAATACCTATTTAAATATAAATTTTAGATTGTCATACTATGTTTTCATCTATTGGGATGTTTAGTATTTCATGTTTTTAGGGATAATTTCAAATTTTCATCTATGTGTTTGTAGGGGTAAGGACCATATGGAAATACTGTCTAATCATATTTTCTCCTAGGTTGTATTATGTGCACTATAGGAATATCCTTTATTATAAAATTATTTTTTTATGAAAAAAAATTATAAAAAACCTTTAATGGAGGGGATACCTATTATAGGACTCATCTTCCTAATCATATCATTGTGATTATTTTGTTCCAGTGGTTTAGTTATCAAATGGATTGGAAAAATTTATTATTATTATTGGACTCTCAGTGGTGTTTGTATGGGATAGTTTTTGTGATTCTAAAATGGTTTAGGAATCATTTTTTTGACTGTATTAATTTTACATCTAATTCTTTTAATATTATTTATTTCATCTCATTGGTGACTTTTAAGTCCAGAATGTGATATGATTGATTGAATTGTCATTCTTGGATATCAATTTTTTGTATTATTTTGTTTAATTATCAAATTTATCATGTTTATCGATGTCCATGATTAATTTTACAAGAATTTATGTTTATTCAGCTACATCATCAATGCACGGTTTGTACAAAATTAATAGAAATTGTGTAGAATACTCTTACATAAGAGGAAATTCACATGGATGATGCATGGTTAGGGTAATTTTTTTGGGAATCCATATTTATAGGACTTTTAGATGAATGAATAATGGATAATTTTAGGGAAACCATGTGGTGTATTCAAACATTTCCAGGAGAATCTATGTGAAGTATCCTTTTGAATTGTTTCTTTATATCTAGTGTTATGTTCATAATTAGAACATTGTTTGATAAAAAGTATATCCGAACCATGTGAATGATCTCAGCTAATCTAATTAACATAAAATGGTTAATAAATGATTTAGTAAACTTTTCATCAAAATCATATAGCCTACTAAATTTTTTAATTTGTGTAAAATTTATATTCTAACCCCATTGGGTTAATGTCTTATTTTTCCTTCCCCCTCATTTCCTTATATTGACTGTGGGAGCTCTAGGGGAGAAACAAATATAATTTTCCAATGATTTTAGGAACCTTCCCTATTTTTTTTGGTGATATCACTATTGTTATATCTCTAATTTTCATTCTCTCTTCCTATGTCATCCCTTCATTCTAGATGTGGCCATTGTGACTGAACCCTAAATTAATGGTTAGTCTAGAATCCTTGTTTATTAATTTATAGGTAGTTTATATTTTCCTCTATATTTTCAGTTCAAATCCATGAAATATTCATTAAATTCAATATTTTTCATTTGTTTTTTATTTCACTCAGTTTTTTGATATGCCTTAGGTGATTGAGTTTTGTAAAACCTTCATTAAACTCTTATTGATTTACCAAATCCAGGAGGGTGAAATTATTATTTTATATTATTCGATGAATTTAATATTAAAAAAAATAAAATACTATGTTTTTTTGAGAAGAGATATTTAGAAATACATTCATATGTTCCATAGGTGATTGTATGATTTCCTTATATTAATTTTTCATGTTCATAATGTTTATAAAAAATGATTTTGTCCCTAAATGACCTTATACCATTCTATTAAAGTTATAATATATTAATTCAACATTTCAACCAAAATAAATAGAATATTTTTCATTATAGTTGATTGGTATTTGAATTATTTATTCTTTTAGTATCTTTTTATGGTTCTTATAAATGGATTTGATTCTATTGTTTTAAATGATGTATTAGAAGATGTATTTATTCCCAAAACATGGGGTAGATATATTTATTTTAAAATCAATTAATTTTATGGTTTAAAAGAATAATTTTTCATTTGTTAAACCATAGTTCGTTATGAAATGGATTTTTTCTTTGAGAATTTTATTAAAACTATAAATCCCAGTTTATAACTCTTAAATGGATATTATTATTTGTTTTTAATATCATTTAATGGACCAATTAAAACATTAGGAATTGGTTTGTTGACATAATATGTTTCATTGATTAGATCTACATTGAATTATATTATTTTTTCACATGAATTGTTATGTGATTTTAATTTATTTTCATTTGTAATATATTATGATTATAAAGAAGTGGTTTAATCATTGAATGGTTTTTGAGGTGATATAAAGGATGTTTTTACATTTCACATGGTTTTTTAAATCCTAATTATGGGTTTATCCTTCATTTGGTTTATCAGGGAACCATATAAAAAAATTAGGGGGCTTATGAAAAAACCCCACAGGGGATTGATTCTACTCAACCTATCCTATGACCCCATAGATATTATTCCACTCAGGTCGGTGGACATAAAATGGGATTAGTATGTTTCTTTCTCCTATGTCCAGTACATTGTTTGAGGAAAATAACTTTGGTATCGATTTATAGAGGGATCCAAATTGTTATTAAACATAGATTCATAAGGATTATCCTATAACATTGGATATTTTTGGTTCATTTATTGAGTATTTGTTATTTCTTTTTTGCATTTTATTTCATGTACTAGTATTTTTCTATTTGTGACTATCTATATATTTTTTAAATATAGGATTCGTAATGTGTTTTTATTTTATGTTTTAGAACTTATTTGCATATTCTAATAATTTAATATAATTTTTTATAAGTTTTTGTGAATGGAATATTTAGACAAGAAAATTACTATTTCATTCTATAAAATTGGATTATATATTCATTAAATGTTATTAAAAATGGTTTTCCTTGAACTCTTAAACATTCTTCCAAAATATTTGATTGATATTAAAAATTTATATTGTGATGGAATTCTATTTTTTCATAAATTTTAAAAATATATTATTTTCAAAAAATATATTTCAAACTACAATTAATGTAATTGCATATAAATTGAAATCAGTAGATTATTTTCTTATTAGAAACTATATATTAATTTATCACTCATGCACTAATTATACCAAATAGTGTATGTGGAAAAAATGGAATTTTCATTTTTAGGTTCTTGATAAGATCCTAAATTTTTAATTCCTCATTCGTATTCTCTCATTGGAATTGTTTTTTTGATGATGTTGAATGATAATCCCATGTCACAAGAATTATATATGATCAATTCATTAATATTGTAAAAAGTTAAATATAGTGCTAGATCTACTAGGTAAAAATTTTCTAGTAACCTTCTCCATGATAAGGATTATATTGGTTCCAATGAAGTAATATTATATGATAATGGTGGGGGGGATGGGGGTATTACAGTTCAAAAAATTGCTATGGGATTTCGATCTTGTTCACTATTTTATGAGAAACCCTCTTTCCTCCCTCATAAAAACATTAATTTAATGAAATAAAAAAAGAATAAAAACATGTGTTTTTAATTGTTTCCCATAAATAGTATTATCTAATGAGCATGCATGGATATATGCCTATGGATGTATGAAAATATGACTAGTATATGATATGTGATCCCAAAATATGGTGTTCACACTGGCCTTTTATATTCATGATCTCCAAAAACCATCAAAAAGATCATCTTACTTCACTACATATATATGATCATTGATCCGTTTGTGTTTTTATCCTCCTCTATAAATGTACACTAAAATATTAAATTATAAATAGTGTATCAATTATATATAAAATCATGAAATAATAGTAAGAATAGCTATTGGAATTTCTTTCATCATCATCTTAAACCGTCTATTTCCTAATCTTCGATATCTCTCCCTTATGTTCTATCAAAAATGAATTCTTAGACCTTTTAATCACTCTAATATTCTAATATAATTGTTAATTAAAAAATATCCTCCAACTAAATCCCTAAATAGTTGTATATTTTTTAATTAATTCTTAATTCCCCTTTTATCTAATTGTTAGGATCAATTATTACATTTCTATTAAATTAAGATTAATCCAAGTGTGATCCTTAAATTAATATGTTTTTAGAGAGAATATAATTTCATGAAAATCCTCTTAGATTAAGATACCTAACTTCCATTTTTTATTTATTTTCAAAACAATAATGTTTATTGAGTTTAATATTACATGATGTGGTATCTACAGTAATGTAATAGTCATACTTCATTCTAGATTTATCATGAAATCACTAATTTCTCTTCAGAACTATTTAAGTATCATATTTTAAAGAGAGATTTGATTAATTTTATAATACCATTAGGTATTTAATATGACTAGATATACAAAAATCACCCAACGATCTTCCATTATAATGACTTGAAGTATGGTGAAAACACATCTAGGAATTTTTCATATCAGAACAAATTATGGAGGGGTCCATAGTCCTATAACACGATCTTCTATAAACTCATGTTCACACTACTCAATAACATGGTCAAACTTTTCATTTTTCAATTAACATGATATTTATGTGGTGTGTTATTATTTTGAAAAAATAATAATATTAAATGTCACATACTCTATGATGCATGTAGCCTTGACACCCTAGTGTATATTATAGTTGGCTAGTCACCAGCTCTATATGGTAACTCATGATTTGATGTGAGATTTAAACCCTCCTCATATTTTTTTCTTCTTCATTTTGTAACATTTTCACTTATGTTGTGGTATTGCATGGAATGAACGTACCCCACATAATAATTTCTTAGGGGGTAACAATATTTTCTATAAGTAGATGCTCCATTACCCACTGTCCAAATATTGGAGGGTTGACCCGCCCAATAGGTCATTGTGTCAACCCTTGCAGTAATTTTCAAAATGATAAATTACTACATTGTGGTCTTGAAACATAATTTCCTATAACCGTTTTGTTAATCTTATAAGTCTACCTATTATTTATAATGATACCACTGCATTTTCCAGTTTCTCGGATAGCTTTACGCTTAGGTACATGATTTTTTATTTTTCCCTAACTTATAAGGTATGAATTCTTATCATATGGCGTTGATTCCATGAAAAAATAAAGATATTTATCTTTATCCAAATCATTCCATGGATTATATTAAGATTATTTGGAATAGATTATTTCCAAACTATATAATTATTCAAAATATAATACATTAATATTTAGTATTCTTCTTATAGAATTTTCAACAGACATGATACATATAAGACATCAAAATGATTTTTTCCAAAAATATCCAAATTGGTTTTATTTTTAAATATAACATAATTTTTTTCATTTAAAGGAATAATAAAATATCAAATATATCAATCTATATGGAACTATTTCTTAATAAAAGTTCATATATAATTCCCTAATCAGAAACTCTAATTTTACATGAAGAAATATAAATGTGTCAAACATGAGTTAAATGAAATAATCTTTAGGATAAAAGGTCACTAGACATAATGTATACTTGGAAACAATCACATATAAAACTTCACCATAAAATTAATCATAAAAACACTCCCACATAGTACCCCCTTATAAAATGTGATAATAACATTCAATACACATCGATTACATTTTTAACCCATAAAACATGAATGCAATTAATTTAATTCTCGCTGAACCTAAAGACAAATTCCTTGAAATTTTAGAATATTGGGTTAAAAATTTATGGATTGAATGTATAAGTGACATAACACCTTTCTATAACAAATTACATCGGTGAGTGGCGGTTTCTATCACCAAACCATATAGATTGGTTCCATCAGTTCAAATATAAGAGGAACCATATACCATTTAAATTTCTTCTTCTTTACTACCCTAGTATTGATATTAACAACATGATCATGAGTAGTGTATGACTCTATTTTGACAATATATTACCCAAAAATATCATTTATGAAAGTATATTTAACTTCAATGTGAATTTTCCTTGAAAAATTAATGGAACTCGTCATAGTGTTTTAGAAATCATGTTATTACACTTTATAAGAATTGGAGGTTTCAATTCATCTCCAACACAATCATACAGTTTTTTCATCAATATTAATTATGTACACGCTTGAGTGGATACTATATATTCAACCACTATTATTCTCTAACAAATATAATATTTCTTCTGGATTAGATTACAAACAAAATAGATCCAAAGATAGAAATGACCACATGTTGTATAATTTATATCATCCATTGGTCTGGCCCTACCTACATTAGTGAATCTGAAGATTTTTTTCAATGATATTATATAAAAATGCATGTATGATCCATTGTATGATATTTATATTGAAAAATTAATACGTTGGATGTAACATTACATTATTTGGTTAAAAATTGATAGTTGACGTATTAGCATGTGTAAAATAAAAAAACATATTGAGTTGTGTTAAGTACATCAAACTAATGATTATAAATATATAAAGTGTAACATCAATGGGTTAAAATAAATCATGCACATTTTATTCTTAAATTTAAGAATTTTTAATTTATAATAAATAATCCCTTTTCATTTCCACATTCCTATCAGTGTTGATTTTATTTTAAAAATCTAGTTCAGTTCAAATTATATTTATATTAACCCAATGTGAAATAATTTATCATGTCTTATACATTTTATTTTAATCAAGTTCTACATAAAAATCAATTACTTTATTATTCAACATGGAAGAATTTCTACTATTTTTAGGAGATACCTATGATAAAAAATATTTTCTTTGTTGATCTAACATCCTTATTTTTTGATCTAGGGTTGTCTGGTTACTAAATTAATTATTTTTAGTTGATCCTATCTGATGGTATTTTATTTGTATTGTTTTTATCCAATTATTTCCTCCTCATCATCATAGATTTAATATTATAACTATATATCCCATTAGACTCTATATTTACGTCACACTCCCTCACAACCTTCTCTTAAAAAATAGTTTTTCATTTTATGAAATTATCTCAATATAATTTTAAACATTTTTGTATGTTTTGAGAAAAAATAATTTCTTATGATAGTAACATCCTAGAATTAAAATATTTTAATTATCTATTTATTATGTTAATTGTAAGACCTAATCATTGATTAATGATTTTATTAAATACAATTAGTAACACATGCATTATAATTTCATTTTTTTTATTTTTTAAAACCGAAACTCTTACATCCAATTAATCAAAAGTATTTGATATTTAGATTATTTCTATAAAATTTTTCACATGGGATTTTATCTTCTTTTGGCCATATAAATGACCTATTAGGGATATATATTGATGTGATCATTTAATACTTCTAATATAACTTTGGTAGGTTTATCTTTATAAGAATTTTCATTACCATATTCATTAGTATCATGTTCCACCTCTTAAAAACACTTTTTTTTTGATAAATTATACACCACCGAAAGATAATATTGAATCCCATGTTTTTCTTGGTATTATTCCACTTTTGTTTTTCATTAATTAACATTTATTATCAATTCAGAGTATCTATATTTTTACTCGAAGAGTCATTTCATCTTGCATATGATATTTAGTGATGCACTTAAATACCCTTAATTTGTGAGGGATATCCTAAACCAGTTCTCCTTTTTATAATATTCATTAAATAAAATAGAGTATCTACTCCAATTATAGTCTTTGGTTTACATTTACTAAAACACATCCCATTGAAGTAAATGGATTAAAATTGATTATGTTCCATTATTTGGCTTGTTTGAAAACATCAAAATAATTCCGTTTTGATAAGAATAATTTTTTTAGTGAAATCACTTATAATATATGGAATGTTATGGGAACCAACTTTTTTTCATATTTTATACTATCGATTCCCTTGAAATTTCCAGATTCATGTGTCATGTTTGATTTTTATTTCCTCTGGATTATTTAAGTTAGTTCCCCAGAACAATATTCCATGTTCATAATGATAACATATATACATTTATTTAAATATTAATAAATTTTTTTACCGCATCATGATTTTTATTTTTCATGAAGTAGTGTGTGATAATGTATTAAAAAAACTCTTAATAATGAAAGGCCATAAAAATTTACAACTATAATGTGAAACTATAAGGACCATTATAGTTTTCATAAATACTAGTTCTATAGAAAGATGATATCATTTCATCAGAAAAAAATAACTAAAAAAGTCAGTGGTGGTGACTCGATGGTCTTTGAGGCCCTTTCTCATTGTGTATTCCACTAGTAAACATTATTTTAAGAGATTATGAGAACACTACCCATATTAAAAATCAACATTTATATAGTTCATTGGATATTCCTATCAATGGATGATTTTAATGGACATTATAATTTAAAATTATTATCAGTACATGTCTGGAGTCATAAATATTTATGTATAAATTATAATAAGGTCAACATATTCATATATTATGGCAATATATAACTTGTGTATCACTTGATATTTTGTATTAATGATGTACGAAATTATTTATAGAAATTTTACGTTAATGGATGTTTTTATACTAGTTCCTACATGGTAATTGAATATATAGATTAATTCTAGGTCAATATCGATGTTGGCAGAAAGATCATTTATAGAAATCCAATGAAATAGACATCAAGTGAAGTGGTTGATTACACAATTATGAAATCTTATTGATTATAGAAATCATGGTAAATGTATAATGTTATAGAATGTATGTTTGAAGAAGGTTAAATTACATTAAATGAATTGGTTATTTATGTATGGAACCCTCATCATGTTACTAGATGCCAATCATAAAAGATAGCCAATGTTACATAATTCCACTAAGAATGGTTCTTAGAGGGTAACACACTATGTGTGTTTGTAACCTTAATTAAATTTCTGACAAATTTAACAAGTTGGATAATTTTTTTTCCTACATGTGGTTTAATACGTTTTCTTGTTTATTTGATCAACAATATTCAGTAATTAGTTATTTTAGATAATAAATTAGAGTTTTATATTTAATATATATTTATTCATTAGGTACTAATTTATTTAATGACATGAATAGATAATATTTATTAATTCTAATTCATTCAAAGGGTGAAAAATTAAATATTTATAGAGTGAAATTGATATTTAATATATATATTTTAACTAATTTTTAAAATAATATTATTAATTTATAAATGAATAATATATTGATATTTCATTAATTAAATAAACAATCAATATTCAATGCCTAATAAATAGTGAGTATGGTGTTAGATTCCATATTAAGTATTATTTGAATAAATATAATTTTTTTATTAATGACAAGTTATTATTATTGTACCATTATTATATAAAATCTCATGTAAATGAGAACAATTATATTATAATTTAGGCATGGGTCCTTCATGAAATAAGAAAATAATAAGGTCTATTGTGAAATTCTAAATTTGAAACTATATCACTAGTTAGACCCATTTATGGAACTTTTGTTTTGAGACACACATTGTTTCATAATGAAAACATAGAGATAAATTTTATCATGCTTGAGGAAGATCTATACCAGTAATTCTCTAAAAAGTCAAATCATTTCACTTCCACTACTAGATAAAATATCTCACCTCTTGCCAGAAATAGTTGTGATCATTATCGATCATCGAAATTGTTAGAAACATCCATCCAACACCTTTAGGATTATATAATGATAATCATAGGTTCATAAAGAAACCGTGAGTCACTCTTTGAGGGAACCTACCATTAATTCCCATGACATAATGAAAATGTGGCAAGAGGACTTAGTCCGATCATTGACAATGAAAAAATATTTCAATGAAAGTTAATTCGCAAATTAAAAAATTTAACATAAGTCATATTTCAAAAGTTCAACTATTTATGGTTATGGGTTCATTTAAATTAATACTCATATTAATTCCATTGTAAGATAGGAATTTTCATTATGAACCTCATATACTATTCTTGGAATACAATAAGAAATAGATTTTTCACTATTGATACTCTATTAAAAATAATATTCTTGAAAATGTTAGGTCTTATCAGTGAATTATTATAATAATTGAGAAATATTTATTATTCATTTGTCAATTATGTGTATTAGTTTTTATTTTCCACCTCAAATTTATTGATTCATTAAATCCAGAAGTTTAATTAAAGAATTTTCAATAAATTTTTTTTCTTCATACAAGTTAAATATCATCTTGAAATGTCTAATAATAGATGATGAATAGCTAGATATTCCATCGGGAAGTGCTGAGGAATCTATCCGGTTGTTAGGGATACATGGTGTTTGGCTGAAAGTACACACTGTGTACCCAAGTTCATTGTACTTGGACATGTGATGAGATAAATGAAGTAATAAGAAGTAGAAAGACGCTATTCATTAAATGGACATTGTGTTTTAGTAGAGACACCCTATAATTGATCTACTAGACCACATTGTATGTATTATTTGTACATGTTTTGTGGTCAACACAACATAGTTGGGAAATTTATACTAATAGTGTGGTAAAATATATTGCCTACATTTCATGATATAGATATGTTATATTGTTAATGAGATAAAAAGTGTGTATCTAGTTTATTCACTATGTGACTCATTATTTATGATGTCTAAAGAAAATTCCTAGTCCAGAGTCAGGTTATGTGGACACATGACAAGAAGAAAACATGACATGCAGCTTGCTAATACAGACCACGTAACCTGAATGAGATACACAATGATCCCCAAGTATTTTTCCTCGGATACATCATAACAGATAAACATATTTTTTAGATTATGATTTAATCCAATGTAGTCACTTAGTAAATAGAAGAATAAAACTATATAAATAATAATTAATTAAAAAAAACTGAAATAAAATATTAGTATATAATTTAATGAATATGTTTTATATTTTATTCCATTATTAAGTTATAATTAAATTCTATGTAATTATTTTTATATACAGGTCAACCAATTTTTTGTGATGTTGCGTTTATGTTTATTACCTCTAAGAGTCTTCATATTTTCATTAAAATAATAGAAATTATTTAATTGAAATATCGATGGATTGAATTAATTATAGTGTGTTGATCTTAATAATTGATTATTAATTGATTTGAATAATAGAGAGTGTACTTTAGAAAATTCATATCCTATATATGGATGGCCATGTTCTTATACCATCATATGTTTGTGATTTATTTGTTTAAATTATATTTATTACATGGTGTTTTGTCATAAAATATTTAATTTAATAATGTATTTTTAGTCATCTATTTACTCTAATTATGTAAATTAATATATTTCCATGATTTCATTACAAATACCCCTATAATCAATCATGTGTCCCCCCTCATCTCCATGTGATTATTATTATGTAATGGATAGAGATATCAAGAAAGTGGTGGGAGTTGATTTTTTAAGTCAAGGTGAAACAAATCCACGAGTTATAGAGGAGAATGAGTTGAATACTTCAACTTGAACCATGTTTGGTTCGTGGAGTTATACTCTAGGGTCACGGGTTGGTCTATAATATATAAGATAAAACAACCATAAAAAAATCAGTTAATTCATCATTATCTATTTTATTTATTTCATTTTCATGGTTAATAATTTATGAATATTTAAATCATTATAATAAAAAACCACACTAATATAATATATAATATAAAAATCCTTCAAAAAACGTTAATAATTGATTATCCTTATAACCATGGTTTTCAACACTAACTTTGTAACACCCGAGATTTTTATGAGTAATATTTTGTTTTTATATATATATCATCAAAGGAATCTTTCACTACACACTAGTTTGACTTACTTTACACGCAATCACGACCTTCCTCGATAGCTTGCGTTGTACGCAATACCGAGTTTCACTAAACGACGATATGCTATTAAAATATTATTTAAAATAGGCATTATGAATAGTAATAAAAACTTTTTGAAATTTTCTCTTTCAAAATGGACCTCATTTTTGGATTCGGAATACCGAAATTAGCCTAGGGTGAAATTTTGGTATTTTTCTGAAAACATTAAATTTTTGATGAATAGTGAAACCACTACGTGGTAGGTTAAAAACTGAATTTTGCATAAAACATAATTTTACCGCTTCTGTGAATGGAATTTCGAAAATCCGACATACATGGTTGATATCAGTAAGTAAAATGTGGTTCAATGAGATAAAAATAATTTTTTGGCGAATAGTAACTTTTTACTTTTTTTACTGCTGTTAATAGTAAATAGGGTAACTAATGGTAAATATGATATTTCTATTACCCTAACAAATGTTGTAATTCTATTGTATAAGTGTAATTCGACCCAAATAAACCTCATAAATATAATATGACCATTTAGGTCCACTTGGATTAGATTATAAAATTTAATATTATTTTATTTAATGAATAGTTAAAATAGTTAAAATCAATGTTTAATAACTAAAACATTTATAATATGGGGTTATACATAAGATAAATTAGACTATAAATATTAATTATAAAGCTAAAAAGATTTCCTAAATAATGATATTTTATTTATAATTTTTATACTTTAAATAAATTAATTTATTTATGACACAACGATGATGCAGTAATTACCCTTTTATGGAAATGTTAACATAATTGATGTTATAAATGCTCAAATAAATGCAATTTGAGACTTTTTATGAATTCCACTAATTTTCTAGTTTACTATGATATATTAGTGTTGATTTAATCAACTTGGTTCGAACATATAATTCTTTTATGACTTTCACAAAAATCATATATCAAATAGTGTCAAAATTGACATAAAATAGTTTTTAAATCAAATATTATATTATTAATTGTTATTTTATTCCTAAAAATCTAATTTTCGTACAAATGAATTAGATAAGGATATATATATTAATAATAAACAACTTGGGGTTCGTTTGGCATGTTATAGTAAGTGTATTAACCATATAGTGTAAGAAAACAAAAAGTCACGGTAAAAGGTAAATTATTTAACTTAGAGTTAAATCTAATTGATAAGGTTAAAATAAAAACCTAAATATGTCTAAATAATATTGGTTGATAGTATTTCGACCCATCCCCACTTTACCTTTGATATAAGACCTTTTGGAACCAATATAAACATATTTTTACTTTAATATAAAATAATATTTTGAGATATTCCTAAGGTGCCCCTCTCCTCCCTTATAAAAGGGAACCTCCTCCCCCTTTTCCTCACACCAATTTGAGCACTCATGCTCGGACAACCCCTGAAAAAATCCCTTATCCACTTTCCTAGAATAATCATAGAGGTCCTGGTCTTCTTCAAATACCAATCTTAGTTCCCTAAGTGGAGGATTCAAAGAGGCGTTTCAAAGAAGAGGTAATATCCATTACCGATCTTTTCAATTTCATTCTTCTTCAACATCTTCTTCTTTAGTTTTTTCTTGATAAAGTTATAACATCAGTATTACTTACATACTGATATGTTATTATAAATATGAAACGGCCCTAATTCACCTTCTATCCATCCTACGGAAAAATAAAATCACCATGCGTGCGTACGTACAGAATACCGTCTCCACGCCGTGGTGTAATCTATTTTCCACCATCACCTTACAAGGATGGGTATAATGGTGTAATGAGTAACTATATATGATTATTATAAAGTGATATTGATACTGAAATTTTATAAATACACTTAAATACCATTCCACGATCATGGGAACAATATCATCGCTCGTTCGTACGTATGGAATACCGTCTCCACGATGTGATGCGACTCGTTCTACATGATCATCATTACATAGTAATTATATAAATGAATTGAATGAATAAATATAATATATGTTACACTAATATAATTCTGTATAAAATGTATCTATAACCTTAAAAGAAGAATAAGAATTTATTCGGCAAAACACGCATATGAACAAAAGGCAATAAAGACCCGAGTGACAAGTAACAATGAAATATTACTAATAAGAAGCTACGAATATGACCATATATGATATCATATCAATTTGTATGCTTCTGGAATAATTAAATAATATTATTTAAACCATTATACAGGAGCTTCGTACACGTACAAAGCAAATCGGACCTAAGGTAAGGGAAAATATCACAATCTCATTTTTATCCGAGATTGATTATACTTCGGTATTTACTGGGGCGTATTTTATCATCCACATCCATGTTTCATCAATATGTAATATTATTTCCATCCACCTAAAATATTTTAAATCCTATTTTACCCTTCGGTAAGTTTTTAGTAAAAGATATGAAAGGAATCTTTTATCGTTTTTCGTACGAGGTACTTTTTGACTTTTCCGACAAAAGTACGAAGAATGTTTTTTTAACTTATACGGCATGAATGGATTTTTAAAACATTATTTCCAAGAAGCTTCCTTTACAAGTTTTCAAGTTTATTTTTAATAAACTTCTTTATGTTTAAAATTGTATGACATGTTAAGAAAGGAAAAGAGTTTTTGAAGTAGAAATGATATTTTCCTCAAGAATGAAGTTCAAGTGTTTTATCATAATTATTTTCCATCTAAGATGATAAAGGGTTTTGTTTTTATCCATATTATTACATTGATTTGATTATGTTGTGATGGAATTATTTTTATGAATTTATTTATCGTATATAAATCGTTTTATGATGTCATGATGTTTAAGATTCCCATTTTTATTACATGGGTTATGCAATGATGTGTGTTTTAAGATTTTGTGGCACACATAAGAATGGTATCATTATGAGATGGGTGGGACCTATATATCCCTCCAATGCATTGGGTAAATATTTTATATCTCATGAGATAGACATAGCTGGAATGGTAGGTTATACCGGTTCAGTGAAACAGGACTGAAACGAGGGTGACTCGGTTCAGAAAGGGACTTTGTCCACTAAGATAGTCTTGGCAATGAGTCTTGACTAACAAGAAATGATTCTCTATGATTATGTGTGCATGCCACAAAGTTTCAAGTTTTTTTTTATGATTATGGGGATCTCATTTTCACTTCTATGATTTATTCCATGTTAAGATATTATGATCTCTTTTGCAGGATATGATTTTTAAAAAGATATGATTTGATTTTTATTTCCTTTATTTGCCCTTGCTGAGCATTTCAGCTCACCCTTTTTTGTATGTTTTCTTTTCCCCAGGTCAGGAAGATGGATATTAAGTAGAATATTCTAAAAGGTACCCTAGATATGAGGAAATAAATGGGAGACACTGTAGAAGATTTATGAACCAGTTGTTTATGGTTCCCAGTTTCTAAAGACACTATACCTATACGGTCCTTTGTGGTTTTGTCATATGTTGTAATATGTGTGCTTCAATTTTGAAGTATTACCAATGTATGTAAAGTATGGGTCGTTATAGTCGGTATCAGAGGCAAAGGAGGTAGGAATGTATCTGATCCTTGGGAACTGTCACATGTGAGCGTTGGACGAAGCATGGCTCTCCGCCCAAGGGCTTCATTATGAAATGGCTGCCACTGGGGATGGTGGTGTGTCCAGCCCAGGGGTGTATCCGCCCATGGAGTTCCCTGATAGGTATCAATTTTAGTCCACTGGAAGTAATTCTAGACCATTATAGTTGGTATCAGAGGAAAGGTATAGTCAACCTTTGGAAACTAGGATGTGAAAGCCTTAGTAAGAACCCTAAGGA
The DNA here is from genome assembly GCA_963277665.1 of Viscum album. NCBI lineage: Eukaryota > Viridiplantae > Streptophyta > Magnoliopsida > Santalales > Viscaceae > Viscum > Viscum album. The sequence goes on from OY728126.1 coordinate 985,186,833, forward strand.
TTAGTCTAAGCATAGAACACAATCTTAGTGTTTTAGAAATGGCCATGAATAACCTAGGATAAGAACTTAAGTGTGAAATTTTACCATTAATTATGTGGTTTTCTTATTATAATTAGTGTTGATCACACTATTCTTCTTGGTTTTAGTCAATGGCTGGAACCCGAAGGAATCGTGTTAATGCGGAATGTGACGGGCAATGAAATGATTGTCCCCCTGAGCAAACAAACGTTATGGGAGCTGGAATGAAAAATCTTGTAGCCATGCTCACACAACTTTCTCAAGATATGAATCATGCAGGACTTCCAAACGAGCAAAGGAAGGAGAAAAATTCTGTTGAATCCTTCATGAGGCAGCGTCCACCTTCTTTCAGCGGGTCTACTTATCCATTAGTTGCTGAACAATGGATTAGTACTACTGAAAAGATATTTTCATTTCTTCAATGTTCTGAACATGATAAAGTCATCCTAGTAGTGTATCGTTTGGAAGTAGATGCTGACCAATGGTGGAATCTTATTAACAATACGAGGCAAAGGGATGAAATTGAGTCCATGGAATGAGACGAGTTCAAGAACTTATTTTTCAATAAGTACTTCCCTCGTATTCTCCTTACAAAGATGGAGAAAGAGTTTCTTGAACTAAAGAAAAAGGATGATGAATCTATTGGTACCTATGAAGAAATTTTTACAAGACTTGCAAGGTACGCTTCTGGTATTATTATCCAACCTGAGAGTAAGATCGATCGATTCTTTAGTGGATTAAAACCAAGTCTTCGAAGGGTGTTAGCCATAAGGGACTTCAATAGCTACGAGGAAATCGTTCGATGTGCTCTCAAAGTCGAGACGGATATTGGAGTAACCCATCAGTCATATGGGTTTCATAAGAAGAGGAAAATGGAATTCAAAGGAAAATCTAAAGAGCACACTGAATAGATGATGAGCTTTCCCTTATGCTCAAAGTGTGGAAAGAAGCATGGAGGGAGTTGTCTTAAAGGGACAAGTAAATGTTTCAAATGTGGAAAGGAAGGTCATTGGGCATTTGAATGCCGCGATGATTGGAAGAAGATGTATAATGATGCAAACAAAGTAAGGGATACACAGAATTAACCTACTACACTTCAATGTTTCAAGTGCAATGAGATGGGACATTATGCCAATAAATGCCATAATCCAAGGGTTGATGATGATGGTCGACGTCAACAAACTCTTAAGGCTAAAGACAAAGGAAAGTCACATGCAATTTCTATCAGCGATGTGGAGTACGATAACGATGTGGTGAAAGGTACACTTACCATCCACTCTAAAGTAGCATGTGTTTTATTTGATTCTGGATCCACCAACTCTTTTATTTTTGAATAATTTTCTAAGGGCATCACCGTATTACCTCAACAATTAGATTTTGAGTTAGGTGTGACAACACCTAATGGCACATCAATCACATCAAAAGTTTATAATTCTTCTCCAATTGACGTTTGTGGGAAAGTGCTTCCTGCAAATCTTGTGATCCTTCCTTTAGTGGAATTCGATGTGATTCATGTCATGGATTTGCTTTCTTTATACGGAGCTCATATCAATTGCCAAATAAGGGAAGTCACATTTCATATTCCAGATCAATCTATGATCGTCTATCAATGCAAGGATGAACATAACCTTCCAGTGGAAATTTCTTCCATTTTATGGGTATTGATTCCACTAAATGAATGTTATTTATCTCAAATGGTTGGTGAGAAACTAGCGATCAAGAATATGCCCATTTTACGGGAGTTTGATGATGCCTTTCCAGAGGAATTACCAGGACTTCAACCAAATTGTGAAGTTGAGTTCTCCATAGAACTCGTACCGGGTGCTTTGCCTATTTCAAAGACACCTTATAGAATGGCCCCAATTGAGTTGCAGGAATTGAAGAAGCAACTCCAAGAGAATATTTATAAGGGATTCATACGCCCTAGTGCATCACCTTGGGGAGCACCTATTCTATTTGTTAAGAAGAAAGATGGATCAATGAGACTATTCATTTATTATCGAGAACTTAACAAGATCACTATCAAGAACAAATATCCTCTCCCGCGCATTGATGACCTATTTGACCAACTACACGGAGCTCAATACTTTTCCAAGATTGATCTTCATTCAGGGTATCATCAATTAAGGGTCAAAATGGAGGATATACCAAAACCGGCTTTCCGTACAAGGTATGGACACTATGAATTTATAGTGATTCCATTTAGTCTTACTAATTCCCCTACTATCTTCATGGATCTGATGAATAGAGTCTTTAGAGACTATCTTGATCAATTTGTGGTAGTATTTATAGACGATATTATTTTTTATTCAAAGAGCGAGGAAGAACATGAAGATCACTTGAGAATTATATTGAAGACCCCGAGAAAAGAGAAGCTTTATGCCAAATTTACCAAGTGTGAATTTTGGCTTCAAAAAGTTGCATTTTTGGGTCACATAATCTCAAAAGAGGGGATATATGTGGATCCAGCAAAAACAGAGGTTATCGAAAGATGGTTGAGACCAACAACAGTAACTGAGATCCGAAGTTTTCTTGGTTTGGCTGGATATTATCGACGTTTTGTGATAGATTTTTCACGATTATCTAATCCACTCACCAAGTTGACTCGGAAAGGAGTTAAGTTTGTCTGGACGGAAGAATGTGAAGAGAATTTCAAGGAGTTGAAAAGAAGGTTATCCAGTGCACCTGTGCTCACACTGCCTTGTAGTGGAGAAAGGTTTGTGATCTATAGTGATGCATCCAAGAAGGGATTACGGTGTGTTCTTATGAAAAATAATATGGTGATAGCTTATGCCTCACGACAGTTGAAAATCCATGAGCAAAATTACCCAACACATGATTTGGAGTTAGATGTGGTAATATTTTCATTAAAGATTTGGAGGCATTACCTTTATGGTGAAAGGTGTGATATTTATACTGATCATAAAAGTTTAAAGTATATTTTCACACAAAAGGAGATGAATATGCGTCAAAGAAGATGGTTGGAGCTGATTAAGGATTACGACTGCTCAATCCATTACCACCCTGGGAAAGCAAACAAGGTGGCAGATGCATTAAGTTGACAAGACCATGCTAGTTTATCCATGATGAGGATCACAAAAGAACCAATATTTATGGATTTAGAAAGGATGGATCTTGGAATTATAATGGAAGGGGAAAATCTTATCTTTATCAAATAAAGGTTCAACCATCTATACATGTGAAGATTAAAGAGGCACAGAAAGAAGATTTCGAGTTACAAAAGAAGGTGAGAAATGTTCCTGAATTCAACTTTGATTGTGATGGGATAATAAAGTTCAGGAATCAGGTTTGTGTTCCTCCCATCCCCGAATTAAAGAAGGAGCTGCTGGATGAGGCTCATAGTTCTTCATTCTCTATTCATCCTGGAAGCACGAAGATGTATAGGGACCTGAAAGAGTACTTCTGGTGGGATGGAATGAAAAGAGATGTTTCTGAATATGTCTCTCGATGCTTGGTTTGTCAACAAGTTAAAGCTGAGAGACAGATGTCTAAAGGGATGTTACAACCATTACCCATACCCGAATGGAAATGGGAAAACATTACTATGGACTTTGTCTCAGGACATCCTAAAACATCCAAAGGCAATAATGCTATTTGGGTCATAGTTGATCGTCTTACAATGTCAGCACACTTCATTGCTATTAGAGAGGATTTTTCTCTGGATCAGCTTGCCAGGATATATGTAAAGGAAGTGGTAAGATTTCATGGAGTACCACTTTCTATTATATCTGATCGGGATCCGAGATTTACCTTGAAGTTCTGGCGAAGTCTTCAGCATACTCTGGATACAGAGTTGAGTTTCAGCACTACTTATCATCCTCAGACAGACGGTCAGTCTGAGAGAATAATTCAAACCCTAGAAGATATGTTGAGAGCTTGCTCTATGGATTTCAAAGGAGGTTGGGATCAACATCTACCTTTGGTGGAATTTTCTTATAATAATAGCTTTCACTCCAGTATTAAGATGGCTCCTTATGAAGCTCTTTATGGAAAGAAATGCAGGACTCCAACTTGCTGGGATGAAGTTGGGGAAAGAAAGCTATTAGGACCTGATCTCATTGATGAAATGGAAGAAAAGGTCAGATCTATTCAACAACACATAAGAGCATCTCAGAGTCGACAGAAATGTTATGTCGACAGCCGAAGAAAAGACCTAGAGTTTGAAGTGGGCGATAATGTGTTCTTACAGATATCTCCCTGGAAGAGAGTCATGAGATTTGGAAAGAAGGGGAAGTTAAGCCCTAGATATATCAGTCCTTTCAAAATACTGGATCGTGTAGGGAAGGTAGCTTACCGATTGGCGCTTCCACCGAATCTCTCTCAAGTTCACGATGTGTTCCATGTATCCCTCCTGAGAAAGTACATACCTGATCCTTCACATTTACTCAGCTCAGAAATTGTACCGCTGGAGCAAGATCTTTCTTATGAAGAACAACCGATAGAGATTCTGGATCGTAGCGAAAAAGATCTACGAAACAAGACCACTCTATTGGTGAATGTTTTATGGAGGAACCACCAACTTGAAGAAGCTATATGGGAGCTTGAGGATATGATGAGGGAGAAGTATCCTCATCTGTTTGTTACAAAGTGACGAATTTCGAGGGCAAAATTCTTTTTAAGGGTGGTAGAATGTAACACCCGATATTTTTATGAGTAATATTTTGTTTTTATATATATATCACCAAAGGAATCTTTCACTACACACTATCTTGTCTTACTTTACACGCAATCGCGACATTCCTCGATAGCTTGCGTTGTACGCAATACCGAGTTTCACTAAACGACGATATGCTATTAAAATATTATTTAAAATAGCCGTTATGAATAGTAATAACCACTTTTGGAAATGTTATCTTTCAAAATGGACCTCATTTTTGGATTCGGAATACCGAAATTAGCCTAGGGTGAAATTTTGGTATTTTTCTGAAAACTTTCAATTTTTGATGAATAGTGAAACCACTAAGTGGTAGGTTAAAAACTGAATTTGGCATAAAACTTAATTTTACCGCTTCTGTGAATGGAATTTCGAAAATCCGACAGACACGGTTGATATCAGTAAGTAAAATGTGGTTCAATGAGATAAAAATAATTTTTTGGTGAATAGTAATTTTTTACCTTTTTTACCGCGGTTAATAGTAAATAGGGTAACTAAGGGTAAATATGATATTACTATTACCCTAACACATGCCCTAATTCTATTGGATAAGTGTAATTCGACCAAAAACAACCTTATAAATATAATATTACCATTTAGGTCCACTTGGATTAGATTATGACATTTAATATTATTTTATTTAATGAATAGTTAAAATAGTTAAAATCAAAGTTTAATAACTAAAACATTTTTAATATGGGGTTATACAGAAGATAAATTCGACTATAAATATTCACTAGAAATCTAAAAGGATTTCCTACATAATTATATTTTATTTATAATTTTTAGACTTTAAATAAATTAATTTATTTATGACACAACGATGATGCAGTAATTACCCTTTTAAGGAAATGTTAACATAATTGATGTTATAAATGATCAAAAAAATGTAATTTGAAACTTTTTATGAATTCCAATAATTTTATAGGTTACTATGATATATTAGTTTTGATTTAATCAACTTGGTTCGAACATATAATTCTGTTATGACTTTCAAAAATATCATATATCAAATAGTGTCAAAATTGACACAAAATAGTTTTTAAATCAAATATTATATTATTAATTGTTATTTTATTACTAAAAAACTAATGTTCGGCCAAATGACGTAGATAAGGATATATATATTAATAATAAACAACTTTTGGTTTGTTGGGCACGTTATAGTAAGTGTGTTAACCATATAGTGTAAGAAAACAAAAAAGTCACGGTAAAGGTTAAATTATGTAACTTAGAGTTAAATCTAATTGATAAGGTTAAAATAATAACCTAAACATGTCTAAATACTCTTGGATGATTGGATTTCGACCCATCCCCACTTTACCTTAGAAATAAGACCCTTTGGAACCATTATAAACCGATTTTGACTTTAATATAAAATAATATTTTGAGATATTCCTAAGGTGCCCCTCTCCTCCCTTATAAAAGGGCACCTCCTCCCCCTCCTCCTCACACCAATTTGAGCACTCAAGCTCGGACAACCCCTGCAAAAATCCCTTCTCCACTTCCCTATTATAATCCTAGAGGTCCTGGTCTTCTTCAAAGACCAATCTTTGTTTCCGAAGTGGAGGATTCAAAGAGGCGTTTCAAAGAAGAGGTAATATCCATTACCGATCTTTTCAATTTCTTTCTTCTTCAAATTCTTCTTCATTAGTTGTTACGTGATAAAGAAATAACATCAGTATTAATTACATACTGATATGTTATTATAATATATGAAACAACCCTAATTCACCTTCTATCCATCCTACGGAAAAATGAAATCACCGCGCGTGCGTACGTACGCAATACCGTCTCCATGCCGTGGTGTAATCTATTTTCCACCATCACCTTAAAAGGATGGGTATAATGGTGTAATGAGTAACTACATATGATTATTATAAAGATATATTGATACTGAAATATTATAAATACACTTAAATACCATTCCACGATCATGGGAACAATATCATCGCTCGTGCGTACGTACGGAATACCGTCTCCACGATGTGATGCGACTCGTTCTACATGATCATCATTAAATAGTAATTATATAAATGAATTGAATTAATAAATATGATATATGTTACACTAATAGAATTCTGGATATATGGTATCTATAACTTTAAAAGAAGAAGAATAATTTATTCGGCAAAACACGCATAAGAACAAAAGGCAATAAAGACCCGAGTAACAAGTAATAATGAAATATTACTAATAAGAAGCTAAGAATATGACCATATATGATATCATATCAATATTTATGATTCTGGAATAAGTCAATAACATTATTTAAACCATTATACAGGAGCTTCGGACACGTACAAAGCAAATCGGTCCTAAGGTAAGGGAAAATATCACAATCTCATTTTTATCCGAAAATGTTTATACTTTGGTATTTACTGGGGCATATTTTATCATCCACATCCATGTTTCCTCAATATGTAATATTATCTCCATCCACCTACAATTGTTTAGATCCTATTTTACCCTTAGGTGAGTTTTTAGTAAAATATATGAAAGGAATCTTTTATCGTTTTTCGTACGAGGTACTTTTTGACTTTTCTGACAAAACTACGAAGAATGTTTTTTTTAACTTATACGGCATGAATGGATTTTTAAAACATTATTTCCAAAAAGCTTCCTTTACAAGTTTTCAAGTTTATTTTTAATCAACTTATTTATGTTTAAAATTGTATGACATAATAAAAAGGAAAATTTTTTTTTAAGTAGAAATGATATTTTCCTCAAGAATGAAGTTCAAGTGTTTTATCAAAATTATTTTCCATCTAAGATGATAAAGGGTTCTGTTTTTATCCCTATTATTACATTGATTTGATTATGTTGTGATGGAATTATTTTTATGAATTCCTTTATCTTATATGAATTGGTTTATGATGTCATGATGTTTAAGATTTCCATTTTTATTACATGGGTTATGCAATGATGTATGTTTTAAGATTTTGTGGCAAACATAAGAATGGTATCATTATGAGATGGGTGGGACCTATATCTCCCTCCAATGCATTGGGTAAAGATTTTATATCTCATTAGATAGACATGGCTGGAACGGTAGGTTATACCAGTTCAGTGAAACAGGACTGAAATGAGGGTTACTCGGTTCAGAAAGGGACTTTGTCCACTAATATAGTCTTGGCAATGAGTCTTGACTAACAATAAATGATTCTCTACGATTATGTGTGCATGCCACAAAGTTTCATGTTTTTTGTTATGATTATGGGGATCTCATTTTCACTTTTATGATTTATTCCATGTTAATATATTATGATCTATTTTGCAGGATATGATTTTCAAAAAGATATTATATGATTTTTATTTTCTTTATTTTCCCTTGCTGAGCATTTGAGCTCACCCTTTTTTGTATGTTTTCTTTTCCCCAGGTCAGGAAGATGGATATTAAGTAGAATATGATAAAAGGGACCCTAGATATAATGAAATAAATGGGAGACACTGTAAAAGATTTATGAACCAGTTGTTTATGTTTCCTAGTTTCTAAAGACACTATACCTATACGGTCCTTTGTGGTTTTGTCATAGGTTGTAATAAGTGTGCTTAAATTTTGAAGTATTAGAAATGTATGTAAAGTATGGGTCGTTATAAGCTTTGTGCACAAATACTTCCTCCTAAGTTTAACACAATCATTTCATGGATGTTTAACCATATAAACCTTCACCAAGGTGAATATCAAATGATTTAGAAATAGAGTCACAAAATAATATTAACATTGATTCCCCTATATATCAAAAAGTATCTCTTTCTAGTCACATTTCAAACATGTGAATATACTCATTATATATTCAATCCTTTTGGAAAAATTAATGATTCCATATTCCAAATTTAATTGGATATATTCCAAAAATTAAAAAATTATATAAACATTATAAGTGATAATATTAACTGAATATTAAAAAATATTTATTGAGATCCAAGTTAATTAATAATTTATAATTTACTTATTCATATCTAACATTATTTTTAACCATTACTCACACTTCATCAACTTATTCCTTAATACCTCTTTCCTGGAATATGAAATACGATTTAGGTATTAAGGTTAATTAACCTATATCTAATCACTATTCTTATGTTTAATGTAAAAAATATTGGAAGAAGATCACATACCTTTAATATGTCATTTGTGGTCTCTTTATCACCAAATGTATAACTAATACCTATAAAACCATCCTAAATATCTTTATGAGATTTGTACTTGGGGAATAAATTCTCATAATACCCATACATTCCACATTTAAAACTCTAAGAGTTAACCATGTTCCATTTAGTAATCCTAATAACTAAAACCAGAATGCACGGGGTGAGAAACAAAAATCATATAGGAAAGCCACATAATAATGAAAAATTACATATATGATGTCAGAATCCTAACACCTTATTTATTGTATAACATCATAGGATTATCCGAGGTTATTAATAGTCAACATAGTTTTTAATCTGTTATGATGGTTCGTAAAGTGTTTGTAGATTCCCAAAGCATATCCCACGAGATTGTTAAACTAGGTGCGCAGTAAACCCCATTGTTGTGTACCAAATTACCCAATGTCACGCCCAAAACATAATATCAGAGTTGTTACCCCTAGGTACATCTGTTCCAGAGCCACATCCACTTTTAGTATCCAATCAAGTATGTATTTCTAGGAAACCAAACACTCTTCAATTTACCCAAATTCCATTACATTTTTTTAAATGTTTACTCATCCATATACTTATCCTTATAGACATCCCAAGAAAAAAGTGCACCTTTTTCATTTCCACATTCCTATCAGTGTTGATTTTATTTTAAAAATCTAGTTCATTTCATATTATATTTTTACTTACCCAACATGAAATAATTTATCATATCTTATGCATTTTATTTTTATCACGTTCTTCATCAAACTCTATGACTTTATTATTCAAAATCATAGAGTTTAAACTATATTTTTGAGGTAAAAATGATAAAAAAAATATTTTCTTTGTTGATCCATCAACCTTATTTTTTGATCTAGGGTTGTCTTGTTACTAACTATATTATTTTATGATGAACCTATCTGATGGTATATTATTTGTATTGTGTTTATCCAGTTATTTCCTCCTTATCATCAGATATTTAATATAGGTATTATATATCCCATTAGACCCTATATTTATGACACACTCCCTCACCACCTTCTTTTCAAAAAAAATGTTTTTCTATTTATAAAATTATACCAATATAATTTAAAATTGATTATGTTCCTTTATTTGGCTTATATAAAAACGTCAAAATCATTCACTTTTGATAAGAATAAATTTTTTTAGTGACATCACTTATGATCTATGGGAAGTTATAAGAACCATGTTTTTTTCTTATTTTCTATTGTCAATTCCCTCAAATTTTCCATATTCATGTGTCAGGTATGATTTGTATTTCCTCTAGATTATTTAAGTCAGTTCCCTAGAACAATATTCCATGTACATAATGATAACTTATATTCATGTATTTAAATATTAATAATTTTTTTATCACATCATGTTTTTTATTTTTCATGACGTAGTGTGTGATAATGTATTAAAAATAACTTTAATACTACAAGGTCATGAAAATTTACTACTATAATGTGAAACTATAAGTCCCATTATAGTATTCAGAAATACTAGTTCTATAGCTAGATGATATCATTTCATGGGACAAAAATAAATAAAAAAGTTAGTGGCGGTGACCCATTAGTCTTTGAAGAGCTTTCTCATTGTGTATTCCCCCAGTAAACAATATTTTAAGAGATTATAAGAACACTAACCATATTAAAAATCAAAATTTATATAGTTAATTGATTATTCTTATCAAAAGATGATTTTAATGGACATTAGAAATTAATATTATTATCAGTACATGTGTTGAGTCATAAAAATTTATGTATAAATTAAAATAAGGTCCACATATTCATATAGTATGGTAATATGTAACTTTTCTATCACTAGACATTTTCTATTAATGATGTAAGAAAATATATATACTAATTTTACTTTAATGGATGTTTTATATTAGTTCCATACACGGTAATTGAATATATTGATTAATTCTAGGTGGATATCTATGTTGGAAAAAAGATCATTTATAGAATTCCAATGAAATAGACATCATATGAAGAGGTTGATTACACCATTATGAAAGCTTCTCGATTATAGTAATCAAGGTAAAAGTATTATGTTATAGAATGTATGTTTAAATAAGGTTATTGTTTATTACATGATTATCTTCTTTCTATATGAAACCCTCATCAGGTTACTAGATGCCAATCATAAAAGGTATCCAATGTGACATAAATCCACTAAGAAAGGTTCCTAGAGGGTAACACTATATGTGTGTTAGTAACCTAAATTAAATTTCTGACATGTTTAACATGTTAGCAAAATATTATTCCTAAAAGTGGTTTAATAATTTTTCTTGTTTATTTGATAAACAATATTCAGAAACTAGTTATTCTAGACAATACATGTGAGTTGTATATTGAATATATATTTATTCATTAGGTAATAATTTATTTAATTACATGAATAGATAATATTTATTAATTATAATTAATTAAAAGGGTGAATATGTATTTATTTATAGAGTGACATGGATATTTAATAAATATATTTTAACTAATTGGTAAAATATTATTTATTAATTTATTAATGAAAAATGTAGTGATATTTTATTAAATAAATAAACAAGAAATATTCAATGTCTAATAAACAGTTAGTATAGTGTTAGATTTCATATTAATTATTATTTGAATAAATATATATTTATTTATTAATGAAAAATTATATTTATTGTTCCATTGTTATATCAAATCTCATGTAAATAATAACAATTATATTATAATTTCGACATGGATCATTCTCAAAATAAGAAAATAATAATTTCTATTGTGAAATTTTAAATTTGAAACTCTAACATTATTTAGACCCATATATGAAACCTTTTATAGGAGAGACACATTGTTTCATTATGAAAATATAGAGATAAATTTTATCATGCATGAGTAAGATCTCTATCTATAATTCTCTAAAAAGTCAAATCATTTCACTTCCTCCACCAGAGAAAATATCTCACCTCTTTCCAGATATAGTTGTGATCATTATCGATCAATGAAATTGTTAGAAACATCCTTCCAACACCTTGAGGATTATACAATTATGATCAGAGGTTCAGGAAGAAATCGTGATTCTCCCTTAGAGGGAACCTACCATTAATTCTAATGACACAATGAAAATGGGGAAAGAGGACTTAGTCCGATCATTGGCAGTGAAAAAATATTTCAATGAATGTTAATTCACAAATTAAAAAAATTAAATATAAGTCATGTTTCAAAAGATCAACTCTTTATGGTGAGAGGTTCATGTAAATTAATATTCATATTAATTCCTTTGGAAAATAGGAATTTTCAGTATGCACGTCATATATTATTCATAGAATACAATAAAAAAGAGATTTTTCACTATTGGTACTCTATCAAATATATTATTCCTGACAAATTTAGGTATTATTAGTTAATTATTATAATAATTAAAAAATATTTATTATTCATTAGTGAATTCTGTGTATTAATTTTTATTATTCACTTCCAATTTATTCATTCATTAAATCCAGAAGTTTAATTAATGTATTTTTAATATATTATTTTTCTTCCTTCCAGTTTAATATAATTTTATAATTTCTAATAATAGTTGAATAATAGTTAGATATTCCATCGAGAAGTGCTAAGGAATCTAGCTAGTTTTCATGGATACATGGTGTTTGGCAGAAAGCACACACTGTGTACCCAAGTTCATTTTACTTGGACATGTAATGAGATAAAAGAAGTAACAAGAAGTAGTAACACACTTTTTATTTAATGCACATTGTGTTTTAGTAGAGACAACCTAGAAATGATCTACTAGACCACATGGTATGTATCAGTTGTACATCTTGTTTGGTATACACTATTTATTAAAGAAATTTATACTAACAATGTTGTAAAATATGATGCCTACATTTCTTGATATAGATATACTATATTGTTAATGAGATAAAAACTGTGTAGCTAGTTTATTCACTATGTGACTCATTATTTAGGATGTCTAGAGAAAATTCTAAGTCTAGAGTCAAGTTTTGTGGACACATGATAAGATGAAAACAAGACATGTAGCTTGCTAATACACACCACATAACCTAACTAAGATACACAATGATCCCCAATGATTTTTTCCTTAGATACATCATAACATATGAACATAGTTTTTATATTATGATTGACTCTAATGTAGTCACGTAGAAAATAGAAAAATCAAACTATATAAATAATAATTAATTTCAAAAATAAATACTAAAATACAATGTTAGCATATAATGTAATGAAAATGTATTATATTATATAGAATTATTAAGTTATAATTTAGTTCTATGTAATTATTTTTATATATTGGTCAACCAAATTTTTTGTGATGTTTCATTTATGTGTATTACCTCTAAGAGTCCTCATATTGTCATTAATATAATAGAAATTATTTAATTGAAAAATTGATGGATTGAATTAATTCTAGTTTTTTTATCTTAATAATTGATTATTAATTTTTTTCAATTATAGGGAGTGTACTTTGGAAAATTCATATCCAATATATGGATGACCATGTGCTTAGACCAGCATATATATGTGATTTATTTATTTAAATTACTTTTATTACATGGTGTTTTGTTATAAAATATTTAACTAAATAATGTATTTTTATTCATCTATCTACTATCATTATGTAAAGTCATGTGATTCCATGATTTCATTACAAAAACCCCTATAATCGATCATTTGTATCCCCTCATTTCCATGTGTTCATTATTATGTAATGGATGGAGCTCTCAGGAAAGTGGAGGTAGTTGATGTTTAGAGTCAATTTGAAATATATCCATGAGTTGTAGAGGAGAATGAGTTGAATACTTCAACTTGAAGCATATTTGGTTAATAGAGTTATACTCTTTGTCACGGGATGGTATATAATCTATAAGATAAACCAACCATTAAAAATTTTCTGTTAATTCATCATTATCTATTTTATTGGATTTAGTTTCATGGTTAATTATTTATGAATATTTAAATCATTATAATAAAACACCACAAATATATAATATATAAGATATACATCTTTTAAATAATGTTAAGCACTCATTATCCTTTAAGCATGGTTTTCAACACTTACATAGTGTACAAATACTTCCTCCGAAGTTTAACATAAACTTTTTATGGACGTTTAACCATATAACTTATAAGGCCCCAGCCTTAAACCGTACTTAATCATGAGTTATTACAAGATTACACACTGAGGATCTTTTCAGGTTTAGAGTTTTAGATAATTAGATCATGAAACTTGCATTACATTCCATATTTAAACAAAGTGGTTACATTAAAGGTTGTATTCATTTTTCCCATCAATGGAAACATATTTAAAATAAAACATGGATTCTTTCTTGACACATCCTTGACACTATCATCACATCATGTACCTTTCCCTTGACCTGTGAAAAACTTTTCAAAAACATGGGATGAGCATAAAAAGCTCAGTAATGGTTATAAAAGGTATGGAATAGAAACATGAGTACATATATACATAAGAATGAAATAATACATTACCCATAAATCATAAGAACATTAAAATACCTCAAAAAATCATGAATAAATTATAGAAATCATAAGACATAAACGTAACTTGAGGCATTCATAAAATTCTTACATAGGGAGTAACCCTCTTGGTTACGTTTGGAATACCCATCACAGTATATTCCCTAAATATCTTCGGAGAAACCTTAACGTTTAACCCCTTCACGTTAACGAATTCATTGGAGAGCTATATCAGGCTCACCCGCACTTAGTTTATCACGGAACCAACCGTCTTCATAATAATTCCCAAGAACCACAACATAATCGTATCACATAAAACATGCATAAAGGAAACATAACATATCCACCTTTCAATCACAAGATATCAATACAAAACATTGATATAAAAACATTATGAAAACCATTTCAATACCAGAATAGAAGAAAAGTAAAACATGGTATTTATTTTTCTTTTAAAAAGAAGGTATGGCTTGTAGAATAAGCCGAAACTCAAATAATGGTCACGGCGGCAGAGAAGTCGTTGTCGCCGCATACGTACGACAAAAACATTCCCTTTTTCCGTTTAGTAAAACGCTTCATATATAAAAGATTCCCTTTTGATAAATGTAAAAGTTAAAGGGGTTTATACACCATATAAAAGAAGGTTGTGTATAAAACAAAATATGCCTCAATGACTGGAGATTGAGACGAAGTCCCATACAAAGACGGTATCCATGGATTAAGGATAAATCAATTACATAATTATGTGTGACAAACTAATACACCAAATAAAAGTGGATTTTAAGTGTAAAAAAATCAGAGGTTATTCAGTCATATTCATAGAACGACATATTCATGGAGTACTAGTTTATCCCAAAGAATCAAAATTGGGTTAAAAAGTTCCCTTGCAAAAATTTGACAGCCTAACGGCGTCACTACAAAATTCAGAAAATGAGTTGATGAGAGATAAAAAGGGTATCTCATCACATGGACATATAATTTAAATAACTAAGGATATAGAAGAATATATCCCAACATAATGTTATGTGAATTAAAAGACATAACAAAATAAGTCTTTTAAAAAGAGAAGGGTGAAAGGTTCCCTTACCGACATGGGTGTCTTTCGAAACATACACCCCGTGAAAGAAGGACAATACAACATTGATGTAAATACTCATAAATGAATGTATATTACACATTGAGTGAAATAATGGGTAGTACATACACCACTCAAAGGAAATTGTGGAAAATGTAGCTTAAATCTCACAGGAATAAAAGTGAGATAAAAAATGCCTTACGAAAACTCAACAGCCTAACGACGCCACTTAAACTTACAAAAATTGATTGATGAGATAAAATAGGGTATCTCATCAAATTAACATAAATTTTACAGAAAGAGGAATATAAAATAACATCTCCCAACATAACAAAGAGTAGATTAAAAGAAGTGACATAAAGAAGAGTACTTAAAAAAGAACGAGAGAGGTTAGATCTCTTACGAAAATTCGGCAGCATAACAGCGCCACTCAAAACATCCAAAATGGATTGATGAGAGAGAATATGGACTCTCATCATATGAACATAAAAATTACAGTAATTTTAATATAAAATAACATCCCAATCACAAGAAATATGATCTTAAAAGGATTGACATAAAAGAGTGTACCTAAAAAGAAAGAGAGGAGTAGGATCACATACCTCAAGTCTGACTTGTCTTGTTCATTTCTTTATATTCCTGAATAATAAAATTTGGTCAATTTAAAATTTCCTAAGGAACTCCTTTAAATATTATTATTCAGTTCATATCACA
Source organism: Viscum album (assembly GCA_963277665.1). Classification (NCBI taxonomy): domain Eukaryota; kingdom Viridiplantae; phylum Streptophyta; class Magnoliopsida; order Santalales; family Viscaceae; genus Viscum; species Viscum album. Next base: position 985,202,932 of record OY728126.1, read on the forward strand.
TATTATAATGTTATATAATTGATTAAAAATGGTAGTTCATATCAGACGTTTTTGCCGATGTTTGGTACATGAGTCAAAAATGAACTTGTTTGAAAAATGATTACCCATGTAGTTATAAGTAAATAACTTCCAGAATAGTATTAATGATTAAAATATCATATATATCCAGTAAATATATATTTTATACTATTCCATATCATCTGGAGATAAAAAATGAAAAGCACTGTTCATGGAGACGGTAGGTCGTACGTACACATGAACACTAGTTTCTTTTTTTTGTCAAATTAACGGAATTAAAAATAAATGATATATATATATATATATTATAATTCTAGAATAATATATATGTTATATAGGTCACATATGTTCATTAATTTCATTATTTATACATTCCATGTATTGCATGTACGAGTCACATCACTTGAAGGGGCGGTAGTCCACACTTCCTCATATGAAATTATCACATTTGCACATCATGAAAAGAATAAAGGTATGTTTTAAATATAAAATACAGAATCATATAGTAAACATAAATACCATATATATCATATATAAAATATCGTGACATCATAATGTACACCATTAAAGGTGTTAAAAGAATATTGAACAATCATCGTTTCGTGAGGCAGAAAATCGCCAACCACAGAAACAGTATGTTCTTTAACCATTAGACGAAGGTGTGTGTAAGTGTAGCTCAAAACATCACATAACAGCATCCTAGTATATTTAATATACAGGTTTTGTCACAAAATGTAAGAATAAAAAGAGTTTAGGGGGTTTGAGAAACAAAATAAAACATAAGAACACAAGAGAAAGCAGTACCTTTAAAACGGGTAACTCTCATTGATTTAAGCTCAAAGGCTTCCTTGAAAAGGATTCTGCCCAATGTCGGGCTTAAATGATGATGAGAGGGATGTTCAGAGATGAAATGGGTAGGATTTGGCCGAGCCAAAGGCTTGAGATGTGGGTGAAAGGTGGTAGAGGTGGGGTTCCTTTAATAAGAGAAGAAGAGGGGCACTCTTGGAAAGTAAAGAAATGGTACTTTATTTTATAATGAGTTTCAGATTTAAAAGGTCCCACATTGATATAATTAGAGTATAAGGTGATAAGGGTTCTAAATATACCCATACAATAGGTTTGTGACAAGTTTAAGTTATAGTTATAACATTATCATTTCATTTTATTTAAATCCCTTATTAATGAGGTAATTGTTGCATCATCATGATGTCATAAATAATTTAATTTATTTAATTTATAAAAATTAAAAAACAATTATGATGTAGGAAATCGTCTCAGATTTCTAATGAATATTTATAGTCAAAAATATGACTTGTATGACCCCATTTAAAAATTCTTTTAGTAAAACAACTCATGTTTGTAACATTTTAATTTTAACTTTAAATAAAAAGGTTTTTATGTCATTTTCCAACCAAAGTGGCTCCATGGGGTCCCTAAGTTGACCCATGGATTGTCTTGGTCGGCCATGACACATCCAATGAGGGTAGGACATGTTTCAAGTTCATTTCATATTATTAAAACATTATTTTTACCTTAAATTACACTAATTACCTCTAATCACGATTAAAAACATAAAAGTTACTATTCACCAAAAAAATATTTTAATCCCATTGAACCACATTTTACTTCTTAATGACAACCATCTATGTCAGATTATTGAAATTCAAAACACAGAGGTGGTAAAATCTCATTTAAACGAAAAATCGGTTTTTTAAGTACCACTTAGTGGTTTCACTATTCATCAAAAATTGAAGTTTTTCAGAAAAATACCAAAACATCACCCTAAGCTATATTTGATATTCTGAATTCAAAAATGATGTCTATATTAAAAAATTCAGAACATATCGGTTACATTAATTAATTTAATAATTAATTCCCGCTGACATAGCAAATAGCATGTTTTTATGAAATAATAAGTATCAAAAGATTGACACTAGTTTAAGTCCAATTTCAAAGTGAAATTAATTCCCACGACCTCTATTGGATTAAATGGTAAAAATATATTTTCATTTTTCTTTAAAAAAAATTGAATAGATAATCTAATAATATAAATAAATTAGATTAAAAAGTTGTTTTGAATTAAAATACAACATTGTTCACTATTCATTAAAAAATGAACTTTATCGGAAAAATACCAAAAATTTACACAAAGTAAATTTTGATGTCCCAATTCTAAAGAAGAATTTTATTTTGTCAAATATAACACATACAATTGTCAAAAATTGGATTTAAAAGAGGTTCTCCATCAAAAGGCGATTAATCAACCTTTTAAAGAATATTAGAATGTTTACGCTTAATATTGGAGTCATTCGCATTTTTAATCCTATAACATTTATTGTAAAGAGTAAAAATATTTGACAAACATATATAATCATTCTGTAGTTAGTTCTGTTCATTCCCGCCATTACAACGGCTAGGCGTTAACTACCATTTAAAATAATATTATTTTATTATTATATTTCAACGTAAGATTCCCAAGAAACTCGTTGTTGTGTATTGGGTACGCCATCGAGCATAGCGTCCCCTTTAAAGTAATATTAATATTTTATTCACAAATATGGATAAATATGAAAATGTCATATTCTCTATTTACCTGGGGTGTTACATCCATTCCCCCTTTTGGGAATTGCGTCCTCACAATTTTAAAATTGGGCTTGGAAACTTCATTGAAAATCCCACATCAGAACAAGAGTCAATAAAACAATCACTTTAAAATAAAGAAAAAGAAGTACAAAGGTCACCCGAGTTAACCCATACTAGGATCACATGTAGGAATATATGGATATGGAGGAAAAAACAAAGGGTCATGTTCTGATGGAGAGTGATAGTAAACATGTCTAGGAGAAAGTTAACCATAAGAAAATCCCAAACTTGTGATGGGTTAAACGGTATTCGATTACCCATTAAGAAAACATAACAGAAAACTTTTTTGTTTTAAGTTACTCTTCATTGAGGAATTTATTTTTGAGCTTAACTAAATCAAAATGAAATATAATTACTTGTCACGTAGACTTTCAAATTTTACTAGATTCCTTAATCAAACTCATATTTTCTCCAAAAACGAGTATTTAGGATGATTTGTTCACATTAAGAGGGCTATAATCAACTTCTATAGAATCACCTAATCCACAAAAGTGAACTATAAACTTCCCATGTCTTTAGAACTTATCCAAAACTAAAGCCCAAAGTTCAGCAAAGACCATTCAATAAACAATTGTCCATAAAATTCTTCAACGTAAACCAAACTAAGATTGAAACCCAAATATTTGATGGATTGAATCACATTGTCTTCCAATGTACAAATTAACTTTTATCTCCAAATAACATCAGTTGCTCTTAAATTCTCATATTGAAAAGTAATTAACCTAATCACATATCCTCCATGATAGGTTAATTATTTCCATAGATAACCAAAAATAAACATACTCTTGATTCCTAAAATCATATAACAAAAAAGAATTAGTCAAACTAACCAGCGACTTCACGTAGTCCAGTGGTAGGTGATAAATACCAGTCGCACATTGGTTGTGGGTTCAATTCCTACAGCTTTGTCCGTCGCGACGGATTTTCACACGGTCTGCGTGTTGTCCTTTTTCCAAAACTATATAATTCTTAAAGCATTCCCCAAAACGAAATAAAATCATCAAAAATAATCATAACATATTTTAACCTGAAGTTTATATCATGCCTTTCATTTTTCATCATAACATATAATAACCCATAATTACCTTAAAAGTAAGGATCATATAAAACCTAATGGTTACCATTATAATTATTACCTGAACTTCCACATTGTTTGGTCATCTCGTACATGATGCATTACAGAACATACCAAGGTTCGAGTGGTTGATCATGAATCCATGATAGTTGGTTTAGAACAACCACGAGTTTCCTCATTGAATCCCCCATTTCATCCAATCTCTTAAGCAGAGAACCACCATAATTTCCTTCAAACCTATTTTCACTTTGGTGCCTTCTAGATCCATCCATTCACTAAAAACAGAAATGTCTGTGTGAGTATATCAACAAAACTGTCATGTACTAATGTGGAATATATACTTACTCATTCACATTATCTAAAAACTATGACTCTTTCTGAAATCCTAACCATTATGGTAATGCCACTTATGCTTAAAGAATACCCTAACCTCTAAAGTTATCTAAACCAACCTCTGATACCAACTATAAGGCCCCAGCTTTAAGCCTTACTTAATCTTGAGTTATTACAATATTACACATTGAGGATCTTTTCAGGTTTATAGTTTTATAGAATTAGATCATGAAACTTGCATTACATTCCACATTTAAACAAAGTGGTTACATAAAAGACAATATTCATTTTTCCCATCAACGGAAACATATTTAAAATAAAACATGGATCCTTTATTGACACTTCCTTGACACTATCATCACATCATGTACCATTCCCTTGACCTGTGAAAAACATTTCAAAAACATGGGATGAGCATAAAAAGCTCAGTAAGGGTTATAAAAGGTATGGAATGGAAACATGAGTACATATATACATAAGAATGAAATCATACTTTACCCATAAAGAATAAGAACTTTAACATACCTCATAAATTCATGAATAAATCATATAAATCATAAGACATAAAGGTATCTTTAGGCATTCATAACATTCTTATGTAGGGAGTCACCCTCTTGGTTACGTTTGGAATACCCATCACAGTATATTCCTAAATCTCTTTGGAGAAACCTTAACATTTAACCCATTCGCGTTACTCAATGAATTGGAGAGCTATATCGGGCTCACCCACCCTTATTTTATCATGGAACCACTCGTCTTCATAATAATGCCCATGAACCAAAACATAATCGTATCACATAAAACATGCATAAAGGAAACATAACATTTACACCTTTCAATAACAAGATATCAATACAAAACATTGATATAAAAACATTAAGAAAACCATTTTCAATACCAAAATAAAAGAAAAGTAATACATGGTATTTATTTTTCTTTTAAAAAGAATGTATGTCTTGTAGAGGAAGCCGAGACGCAAATAATGGTCACGGTGGTGGAGAAGTCACTGTCGCTGCATACGTATGACAAAAACATTCCTTTTTGTCATTTAGTAAAACGATTCGTATAAAAAATATTCCTTTTGGATAAACGTAAAAGTCAAAGGGGTTTATACACCATATAAAATAAGGTTTTGTATAAAACAAAATATTCCTCAATGAATGGAGATTGAGACGAAGTCCCATAAAAAGATGGTATCCTTGGATTAAGGATTAATCAATTACATAATTATGTGTGAAAAACTGATACACCAAATATATGTGGATATTAAGTGTAAAAAAATCATAGGTTATTCACACATATTCATAGAACTACATATTCAAAGAGTACAAGCTTATCCCAAAGAATCAAAATTGGGTTAAGAAGTTCCCTTTCAAAAATTTGACAGCCTAACGGCGTCACTACAAATTTCAGAAAATGAGTTGATGAGAGATAAAAAGGGTATATCATCACTTGGACATAAAATTTAAATCACTAAGGATATAGAAGAACATATCCCAACATAATTTTATTTGAATTAAAATACATAACAAAAGAAGTCTTTTAAAAAGAAGAGGGAGAAAGGTTCCCTTACCGACATGGGTATCTTTCAAAACATACACCCCGTGAAACAAGGACAATACAACATTGATGTAAATACTCATAAATGAAAGTATATTACATAATGAGTAATATAATGGGCAGTACATACACCACTCAAAGAAAATTGTGGCAAATTTAGCATAAATATCATGGGAATAAAAGTGAGATGAAAAATCCCTTACGAAAACTCAGCAGCCTAATGGTGACACTTAAAACTTACAAAAATTGATTGATGAGATCAAATAGGGTCTCTCATAATATTAAAATAAATATTAAAAGAAGAGTAATATAAAATAACATCCCCCAACATAACAAATAGGAGCTTAAAAGAAGTGACATAAAGGAGAGTACTTAAAAAAAGAGAGAGGTTAGATCTCTTATGAAAATTCGGCAGCCTAACGTCACCACTCAAAACATCCAAAATGGATTGATGAGAGAGAATATGGTCTCTCATAATATGAACATAAAAAATAAAGTAACGGTAATATAAAATGACATCCCAATCACAAGAAAGATGAGCTTAAAAGGAATGATATAAAATAGTGTACTTAAAAAGAAAGAGAGGAGTAGGATCCCTTACCTCAAGTCCGACTTGTCTTGTTCATTTCATTATATTCCTGAATAATAAACATTGGTCAATTTATAATTTCCTAAGGACCTCCTTTTAAGATTATTATTCAGTTCATGTCACATATTATAATGTTATAAAAATTGTTTAAAAATGTTAGTTCATATCAGACGTTTTTTACCATGTTTGGTACATGAGTCAAAAATGAACTTGTTTGAAAAATGATTACCCATGTAGTTATAATTAAATAATTTCCAGAATAGTATTAATGATTAAAATATCATATATATCCAGTAAATATTCATTTTATACTATTCCATATCATTTGGAGATAAAAAACGAAAAGCATCGTTCATGGAGACGGTAGCCCGTACGTACGCATGAACGCTACTTTCATTTTTTTGTCATATTAATGGAATTAAAAATAAATGATATATATATATATTATAATTACAGTATAATATAAATGTTATATAGGTCACATATGTTCATTAATATCATTCTTTATACATTCCATGTATTGCTTGTACGAGTCACATCACTTGAGGGGGCGGTAGTCCACACTTCCTCATATGAAATTATCGCATTTGTACAACATGAAAAGAATAAATGTATGTTTTAAATATAAAATACAGAATCATATAGTAAACATAAATACCATATATATCATATATAAAATACAGTGACATCATAATGGCCACCTTTAAAGGTGTTAATAGAATATTGAACAATCATCGTTTCGTGAGGCAGAAAATCGCCAACCACAAAAACAGTATGTTCTCTAAGCATTAGACAAAGATGTGTGTAAGTTTAGATCTAATACTTCACATAACAACATCCTAGTATATTTAAGATACTGGTGTTGTTACAAAAGAGAATAATAAAAAGAGTTTAGGGGGTTGGAGAAACAAAATAAAACATAAGAACACAAGAGAAAACACTACCTTTAAAACGGGTAACTCTCTTGGATTTAAGCCCAATGGCTTACTTGGAATGGATTCTGCCCAAAGTGAGGCTTCAATGATGAAGATAGGGATGTGGAGAGATGAAATGGGCAGGGTTTGGCCGATCCAAAGGCTAGAGAGGTGTGTGTAAGGTGGTATAGGTGGGGGCCTTTTATAAGAGGAGAAGAGGGGCACTCTTGGAAAGTAAAGAAATGTTACTTTATTTTAAAATGAATTACAGATTTAAAAAGTCCCACATTGATATAATTCTAGGATAAGGTGATAAGGGATCTAAAAATACCCATTCAAAAGGTTTTTGACAAGTGTAATTTATAGTTATAAAATTATGTTTACATTTTATTTAAACCCCTTTTTAATGAGGTAATTGCTTCATTATCATGATGTCATAAATAATTTAATTTATATAATGACTAAAAATTATAAAAAAAATATCATGATGTAGGAACTAGTTTTATCTTTCTAATTAATATTTATAGTAAAAAATATGACTTGTATAACCCCATTTAAAAATTGTTATAGTAAAAAAACTCATGTTTGTGACATTTTAATTTTAACTTTAAATAAAAAGTTATTTATGTCATTTTCCAACCAAATTGGCTTCATGGGGTCCCCAAGTTGACCCATGGATTTTATTGGTCGGCCATGACACATAAAATGAGGGTAGCACATGTGTCAAGTTCATTTCTTATTATTAAAACATTATTTTTACCTTAAATTACACTAATTACCTCTAATCGCGATTAAAAACATAAATGTTACTATTCACAAAAAAAATATTTTAATCCCATTGAAAAACATTATGATTATTAATGACAGCCATGTATGTCAGATTTTTTAAATTCAAAACATAGAGGTGGTAAAATTTCATTTAAACGAAAAATCAGTTTTTTAAGTACCACTTAGTGGTTTCACTATTCATCAAAAATTGAAGTTGTTCAGAAAAATACCAAAACATCACCCTAAGCTATATTTGATATTCCGAATTCAAAAGTGATGTCTATTTTAAAAATTCCAGAACATATAAGTTAAATTAATTAATTTAATAATTAATTCCCACAGTCAAAGCAAATAGCATTTGTTTATGAAACAATAAGTATCAAAAGATTGACACTAGTTTAAGTCCAATTTCAAAGTGAAATTAATTCCAAAGACCACTATTGGATTAAATGGTAAAAATATATTCTAATTTTACATTATTAAAAATTAAAAAGATAATCAAATAAGATAAATAAATTAGATTAAAAAGTGGGTTTTAATTAAAATACAACATTTTTCACTATTTATTAAAAAATTAACTTTATCGGAAAAATACCAAAAATTTACACAAAGTAAATTTTGATGTCCTGATTATAAAGAAGAATTTTATTTTGTCAAATATAACACATAAAATTGTCAAAAAGTTTATTTAGAAGAGGTTTTCCAACAAAAGGCGGTTAATCGTCCTTTTAAAGAATATTAGAATGTTTACGCTCAAAATTGGATTCATTCGCATTTTTAATCCTCTAACATTTATTGTAAAGAGTAAAAATATTTGAAAAACATATATAATCATTTTATAGTTAGTTCTGTTCATTCCCGCCATTACAATGGCTAGGCGTTAACTACCATTTAAAATAATATTATTTTATTATTAGATTGCAACGTAAGATTCCCAAGAAACTCGTTGTTGTGTATTGGGTACGCCATCGAGCATAGCATCCCCTTTAAAGTAATATTAATATTTTATTCAAATATAAGGATAAATGGAAAATTTCATATTCCTTATTTACCTGGGGTGTTACATAACCCTTCACCATGGTGAACATTCAATGATTTAAAAAAAAGAGTCTCAAAATAATCATAACATCGATTCCCCTATATATCAAAAAGTATCTCTTTCTTTTCACATTTCAAACATGTGAATACACTCATTATATATTAAATCCTTGTGCAAAACATGAATGATTTCATATTCCAAATTGTATTGGATCTATTCTATAAATTAAAATATTATATAAACATCATAGGTGATAATATAAAATGAATATTAAAAAATATTTACTTAGTTCCAGGGTAATTAATAATGTCTAATTTACTTATTCCTATCCCACATTATTCGTAGACAATTACTGATGCTTCATCAACTTATTCCATAATACCTATTTACTAAAATATGAAATAATATTCATATATTAAGGTTATTCAACCTATATCTAATCATTATTATTATGTTTAATGTAAAAAATATGGGAATAACATCACATACCTTTCATATGTCATATGTGGTCTCTTTTTCTCCAAAAGTATAACTAATACCTAAAACACCTTCCTAATTATCATTATGATATTTCTACTAGGGTAATAAATTCTCATAATATCCATATATTCCACATCTGAAACACTAAGAGTTAACCATGTTCCATATAGTTAACCTAATTACTAAAACCAAAAATCACGGGGTGAGAAAAACAAATCATATAATAAAGACACATAATAATGAAAAATTACTTACATGATGTCTAAATCCTTACACCTTACTTAATGTATGACACCATAGGATTATCCTAGGGTATTCGTAGTCAACATAGGTTTAAATTTGTCCTGATGGTTTGTAAAGAGTTTGTCGATTCCCAAAGAATATCCCACAGTAGTTTCAATCTAGGTGTGCAATAAAGCCCATTGTTGTGTACCGGATTACCCAAATTAATGCCCAAAACATAATGTTTGAGTTGTTAATCATAGGTACATCTATTCTAAAGCCACATCGACTTTTTTATCTAATCAAGGTTGTATTTCTAGGAAACAGAACACTCTATCCTTTACCAAAATTACATGAAAATTTTTTAAATGTTAACTCATACATATACTTATCCTTATAGAAATACCCAGACATATACATAGAAATATACATAGGGATCTCACTATGTAATTCCCATTATAGTTTCTAAATGTTGACTAGACCATTACTTTGATACCAACTATAGTGAAACATGCTAAATATACATGGATATTACATCATTTTAGATGTATATTAATTAAATTTAAAAAATACATGTCCAATGATCATTATATTTTTCTACCTTAGGAAACATTGAAACACAATATTCAATCCTAGTGAAAGGTATTGAACATATCTTAGAAATAACTCCCTCTTTAGTACTTCTACTTGAAACTTTTCATTATAACTTGTATAAAGGAAACATAAGAATGGTGTGAGCTCAGATACTCAGTAAGGGTAAACTTGAGAGACATGTAAACCAAAACATGAACAAGATCTTAACATTATGATATCAAACCCAACAAAACCAAAATAATAAACATGATTTATGTGTTAAATATTGGCAGTTTATAAGACATGAATCATAGGAAAACAAACATCATTAACCAATAAATCATTACTAAGGAATAAGAAAATTGGATTTGTAGAATTAATATAAATATAGAAATTTTTATTTCAAGGATACATTCCAAGACCTTTATAACATGTTATGATTGGGTTACAACCTGTGTACCTAATTCAGGCATTGTCGAGAAACTTGTGTACCCACATTCATTTTTGGCTTAGGCTACAACCCATGTATGTTTTCTTATCGAACATAGGCTATAACTTGTGTACCCACTTTCTTTTATACTTGGGCTACAACCCACACACCTTCTTGTTTTTGGGATGGGGATACTACCTTTGTACCATCTTTATTTTAATCATGGTTTAAATCCCATATACCCACTTTCTTTATAAGCATGGGCTATAACCCATATGGACTGTTTCTATTTAGTCTTGGGCTTCAACCCATATACCCTCTTTCTTTTTTGGCATAGGCTACAACCCCTACCCCATCTATATTTTCTGGATTAAGATACCAATCGTGTAACCATTGAGATCATATAAAATGTATCGTTACCCAAATAATTGGTGGGATATATAGGTCTCACCCTTCACTTAATAAAATCATTCATATATGTTTCCCAAGATAATCAACATTCATCTAACCATGACCCATGAAAAGAAATATGTTTTATAAATATCAAAGAATAACCCATAAAATGAATTGGGTATCATTATCACTTCATCACATCATAAGATATGGAAGATATATATGTTTGATAACAATTTCATTAAATAGTAACTCATGAAATAGAAATGGATTTCATAAAAATATAACCTCTGAAAGAAAAATAGTTTTATAAAGACAATGGAATTAAGCATAACAGATTCATTGAAAGGATATGAATGGAACCATTATATAATTTCCTAAAAGGGAATGATTAGTGTCAATATATTCTATATTAGATGAAATATTGTATTGAAATATATTATAATAATGTTTTTGAAGAAAATAACCTTTATTCTATGAAAAAAATGCTTTTTAATATAGAAAAATTTAAAAAATAATTTCTTGGAAAATACCATGAAAAATTATAAAGAATATTTGAAACCATTTTTAAAACCTATTTTCAGGAAAATTACTATATTTTTTTAAATATTACCCATTAATAAATTAAAAATAATCTTTAATGTTATAATAAAGGGTTAATTTTTATATGTTATACGAGGTAAAATTGATTTTCGTTTATAAAATTAAAAAGGTGATACAGAAAGCCTTGTTTGGAAAGAGAAAAAAAATAGTCCATTGAAGATATTGATAAAATAAAAAAGGGTAAAAATTTAATTAAAATCATCTAGAATAGTGTTATAATATTTTTGGAAACCCATTCTAGAAAACATAGATTTCTGATGGAAGGAATTGAAAAGTCTGTATTTCTCAAAAACACATTATTAAATATATTTTCGACCAAAGAGGTTAAAAATGGTTTCAATACATGAATATATCATGGATAACTAGAGGATAAGAAAATTCATGAATTTACTTGAGATATCAATAATAATATATCATCAAATGAAGTATAAACATAAAAAATCTTGTAAAGAGATGAGATTGCCTCAATAAACACTTATAACATAGTAATTAGAGATCATATGCTTCATGTAAGAAATGAAATTAAATGAAGATTAAAATTTCATCAAGATATTTAGATTCATGATATAGAATGTAAAATGGATGCATATACACCTCGAATAATGATTTAGGTTTATAACAAAACTTGAGTCTCAAAGAAGACAAATTGAGAAAAAAATATTTTACCGATTTGGTACCTTTTGAAACATAAACCCCATGAAAGAAGGATCATAATATGAAAATGAGAATTAAAATAAGTTTATTTATAATATAAATAAAATACAACAATGGGTTTTAAATACCCCAGAAAAACGGAAAGAATTTCAAATAGAACATGTATCTCACAGAAATTAAAACTGAGAAGAAATCCCTTTACCTTGTGTCTTGGCTCTCATGGTACTAATTCAAACCACCTGAATAATAAATAAAAAATTTTTATTCATATTTTACAGAACCATATTATTATATCTAATATGTTATATGATATGGTTATTACCCTAAATTACCCACTTGTTAATCATCCCAGGTAAAGGTTTCACTTCACGTAATATTTTCTGTATTATTTACATGTGTGATTATTTGTTATATCATTGGTCATTATACTAATATCATAATTAAAGCAATTAAATAAATGTAAAAAAATTTTATATCCCTTATATTCATATTATAATAACTTATAACATAAATAATTACAAAATGGAATACACTGTTCATGGAGATGGTAAGCTGTTTGTACGCATGAACACCATTTTTTTATTTTTTTATTGAAAGAAAGTATGTAAATGAAATTTATATATAAATATTTATATATATAATTAATAAATTAGTATTATTATATTATATATATGATATAATTAAATTTAAACTATCCTTAATACCTTCAATGTGGTGTGTGAACGAATCACATTGCTTTGAGGGTGCGACAATCCACACTTTCTCAAACAAGATTATCATATTAAAAAAATGAAATGTAATGATATGTGTCTTGAAAAATGAATAAATAAGACTAAATAAATAAGAAATATAATATATAGCACATATAAATATATTTTTAATCATAATTTCCACCATGATTGGTGGTAAAGTATAAATAAACAATCATCAGTTTCTATGGAAATAGATTGTCGTACACATAAATAGTATGTTCGATATCAATTAGATAAAGGTGTGTGTATGTGCACATATAAATAGTTTCATAAAAAATTATATAATATGTTGGATACTGGCGTTTTCACTCAATATTGGAATAAATAGTGTGGAGGGAGTGAAGATAGATAATAAAAGAAATGATATTGAGAGAATACATTTTATCTAAATCAGGTAACTTTTTTTGGTTTGTTCCAGAAGGCTTCATTGAGAGGCTTTCATCCCAAATTGGGATTGAAGGTATAAGGGTGGATTTTTGGGAATATAATTGGGAAATATTTTATGAACATAAGATTTTTGGTAGGTGAGATGAATGGGTAGAGTTGTTGTCCATTTATAGTGGAAGTTGAGTAGCACTCTTGTAAATATTTGAAGAGAGAATTTCACCCTTGTTTTTCATGCTATAGTTGATCCAATAATAGACCAATGTATATAAAATTTATGATATGGTCTAAATATTTCCTTAAAATGAGTTTTTATATGTTTCTAGGTCATTTTGGGTAATAAATTTAAGGATTAATACTTTATTAACCAATGTTTTCTCTTAACCAATGTAATATATTTTTATCACTTTCAGTAATATTTTTTTTGAAACATAGTTGATGTTATTAGACATTATAAATTATGTTTATTCTAAATATTTAATCTATTTAGAAAAATTATAATCACATATGTGAAAATATTAATTTAAAATTAATCACGTTGACAGGACGACACGACGAGTTTTAATGTAATGACACCCAAAATTTTTCTATCTTTTTTATCCAATTTAAATGTAAAATTGGATCTAATGAACTAAATTTAAATAATTTTAAAAAAATTATCTAACTAAACTATTGAATTAATTAAAAAAATAATTCAACTTTATTAATAAATTTGGTAAAAATGCAGTTTGGGATTAAATTTCAGTATTTTTAAATATTTAATAAAATATATATCCTTTCATAAAAATACCAAAATTTTATTATAACCTAATTATTATTTTTAGATTTTAAATATAAAGTTTATTTTTACATGTTAAGTCTATAAAATTTCCTAAAATTTGATTTAAAATTTTTTCTCTATTAAAAGGAGGTAAAACTTCCTTTAAAAAGTAGGTTTTTGTGCATAAAATCAGGTTTGTTCTTATCTTATGTCTATAGAATCTATTTGATGAATATAAAAATTATTTTATTGATTATATAACATATTTATTACATTAATGTCACTCTTAAATTGTAATTAATTTAATTTTCTAGAATAAAATATCTTTTTGACTATAATAATATTTTCTTTTATATTCAATTTGTTTTCATATTCATAAATTGGAAACCTATAATTTCATCTTATATTTGTGTACAAAACATTTTTTTATTATTATTTTAATACTAATCATATTAATAAAAATAACATCTAGGTTATATTCTATTATGATAACATTTTTAATAATATATTCTAGTTAGGTTACACTTGGTCTTGTGTGTTACGCAAGCCATCGAGGAAGGTCAATCTTGCGTGTAATGTTTTCTAACCTTGTTGTTCTGTGTAACGTGTGCCAATTTGGAATTTAATGTAACATAATCCATGTCGGTTATGTGTGAATGTAATGTTTTCCTTATTGAAAAGCTATTTTTAGTGTTACATGATTTGAAAAATATTAAAATCTGAAATTAATTCGAAAAAATTCCCCAAAATCGTAGGGTGTTACATGATCTATTTTCACCTCTTTATAGACACTTCTTCTTTTCGAACCTTCCATTATCACCACACCCATTTGAATAGCCTCTTCATTAATGATTTTGGAACTCATTTTCTTCATGAAACATCAGTAAAAATATTCAATTTGAGATGCTTCTCATAGTTTCAAATATTATAATCAAACCATCATGTTATATGCATTATCCATGAATACACTTTATTGAAGCTTCATATGTTCACAAAAAAGATTCAATAATACTTCATGAAGAATCACATATTCATGAAACATAAATCACCATGAAACACAAACCTTGTTTATATTTTAAAAATGTCAGTCCTGAAAATCATCATTTTATGAAGGTCGCTCCTTCCTCCAGATTTTGAGATCCAAAAATTTGGAAAATATTGGGAAATTAATTCTACATTAATAATAAATCCCATTGAAATGTAAGATCCCTATGCATGAAAACTCTTTGGTTAACCTTGTGTAGATTGACAAAAAATTCAGAAACTATTTCCAGTAGCGAAAAATGTTGGTTCCAATAATAATTTTCGTCATAAAAATTAAATTGTCATATAGAATAATATATAACCATATCTTTTTTCATGAAAATTCATAGTAATCCCTTTTGGGATGCATCCGTTTATACTAAAAACCATTCATTACTATAAGACAGTGTGAGAAAACGGGCATTGACCAACCTTCTCTTCATATCCTCGTAATTCTCATCACATCCATCTATCTAAATGAAATTGAATCATTTATATGTTAACATGGTGAGTGGGTAATATTTCCATAAAAAATTATCTACAAATTGTTGATAATATCCTACCAAACCATGAGACCTTTGGATGATATTTTCAATTTCCATCCTATTCCAACATTTGTTAACACATGTCTTTGAAGGATCCATTGAAACACCTTCCCAAGAGATTATATATCTGAATAATTAAAATTTATAAATCTAAAATTAATAGTTGGTAAATTTTTCGTAAAGGTTTTCCTTTCTCAAGGTCCTTAAAACAATACTCCAAATAAACATCATGATCTTCATTACTCATTTATTGTAAGAGAATATCATCTATAAGGACTACCAGAAACTAGTCATCATAATCTCTAAAGAATATAGTCACTAAATCCATGAATATAGTATGGTAATTTATAAGGACAAATGGAATCAATATAAATTGAAAGTGTTTATACCTCGCACCAAAGGTTTTCTTTGGGATGTATTCTATTTTTATATACAACATACTGTACCCATATTGAATATAAATATTTTTAAAGTGTTTATATACATTTAATTGGTTAAAAAAATCATCATTTTATGGTTTTCGGTACTTTTTCTTGTTAGTGATAATGTTATGTTCCTAAAAATCAATGAAAAGACACATTGAAAAAAATTGTTTCTAATAAATATAGCATGTGAACCCCATCGTGACACACTATAGTGTATAAATCCATTTCAAAATTTTCTTGGTGATTATTCTTCAATTTTTTAAATATAATCGAGGCCATTATCTATTGTTATTTTGAAATATATTCAGAAAATGGTATTAGTTCTATTGTTAACTCAACCGCATTATTCCTAGGAATACTGATAAATTCATAAAGAAATACATCAAATAACTCTTGAAAAATAGGAATATATTTGATATTGAGTTTCTCCCCCACCATGCGAGATAAATAGCCTTTATAGATCGCAATTAAAACCCAAATGTCTGAATTTATATCAATCACATGTTTATACACATCCTCAAAATGATAAATGAGAATGGATTTTTAAAAATACGAAATGTTGAATCACTTACTTGGAAATTAATATGGGATTCATATAAAGAAATATAATTCATACCTATTATCAAATAAAATTAAACTAATGGGATAATCAAAATATTTTCATGTGATACTTCACCAAAAACATCAACCAGATATGAACTATAAACATATGATGTATCCATTGTAATATTATGAGTTTTCATATATAACTCAATATCTAATTGTTGAACTAGTATTTCAATGAAAATTTCAAATTCCTTATATATAAAATAATTAAGAGAGATATAAGAAAATAAGACATCAGTTATTCTAGAGTAAATGATAAGTGTACCTTTTACCGCATCACTCTTGTAACCCACTTCAGAAATCATGATGACATGAGATTTTTTATTATCTTTGGGTTTAAGAGGATGTTGATATAGATCATAAAATAAGATTTAATTCATAAACTAGTTGGTATAGTTCCCATAATCATTTAATTTTAGGAATTATTTTAGGGTTGGTGGATTATTTGGAATCCTTATATCTTCCATTTCATTATTTGGACCACTAATTTCATTTTGACATTTATGGGCTTTATAACCAACCATTCCATATTCAAAGAAAACCCCAATTCCATTCAGTAAATATCATTGATTCTTCTTGCACCTTGTCTAGCATGTATATGGCTATAATTTCTATCCACTATATGAATTATTTGAATTTTAATGATAGTACAACTTCTATTTCTTATCAAATTCATGGGAATTTTGTGAATATCCAATTTCCATTTATACCTTAAGTTTACAAAAAACATTTATTCATAGAATCTAACCAATCCATTTTAGAGAATTAGTTTTATTCAACCATATATTCAATAAATTTTTATTTTTGGACTCATTTTTAAACAATATGTGTAACATAAAATCATTGAAAAATTAGATTAATAGGATCCAATAGGTTCATCATCCTTCTTCCCATGTTCATGGGATTCTGTCTCTATCCTTGTATGAAAATTATGAGGGATGTAATTTATAAAAACTGTCATTATTATTCTTTATCATTTAATGTATTCAATTTATTCTTCTAAACATTTATTACTAATAAGATTAGACCGTTTATATGCATATCCATCCTAATAATAAAAAACTAAGAGAACATTTTCTTTTTTTGGGCACCAGAGAACAAAAAATATATTTACAAAGTGGATGACCCATCATTAAGATACTATTACATCATAATAACCCCAAAATTAATGTTGATATTATATCATCAAAGTCTAAATAAAAATATTTTCCCTCATTGGTAATTTTGACTCTTAGTATGGTTCAAGGATAAAGAAAGTTGTGTGACCATAACAATAAAGTTATGTATCCTAGCTCTTATAGAATTTGGTTTATCAGGTAGAAAATCATTGTATTTTCTATAACAGTCATCATTAACATAGTTTTATTTGTTTATATCCATTGAATAAAAACATAATTTTTCATTTTATGAATCGTAATTATATCGGAAAACCACATAATCAAGAAAAATAATATATATGTTATTTAAATTTTGATGCCCTTATTTTCAATATATGGAACCTTAGGCTTACCCTAGGCCATTAATTATCACCATATATTCAAATACATAATAATTGTTTATAAATATAATGTTTATTAACAAAATAATATCCCATAAGGGTGTCAATCTAGGTGTGTGGTAAAGACAATTATCATATACCCGGTTACTCTCGAGTTAAGCCTAACATTCCTTTTTAGAGTTATTACTCTTAGGTGCCAATTTTCTAAAAATAAATTATCCTGTAGTATCCATAAAATTATTTATTTATAAGAACAACACATTATATTTTTCTTATTAAACATTAGCATGTTATCCTATGCATATACATATCCCTTGGGTTTTCAATAATGATTTTCGAACCCTAATCTCTAAATATTGACTAAAAATTTTCTATGGTACAGACAATAAGGACTCAGTATTTTCATTCCAAAATATTAAAACTTTTTAGATGAGTATTCAGTACATTTCATAAACAAAAGACATATGACCATAATTTTCTAGTGTATTGGGGACAAGAAACACAATATTATTATTTCATAAAGAACTCCAAAATCTTCAAAAAATATATGATCACGTTGTACTACTTTTAGGGATGCCAGACAAAAAATTTGCCTCATAATATGTGTAAGGAAACATAATAATGAATGAGATAATGTTATCAGTATTTGTAATCATAGAAGATATCAATTTATGAACATATGTATGAATAATATAAGCATACGGCTATGTGAACATAAAAAAAACATTTGATGATTTCACCCAACGTTTCATGGATCATAACACGATTCATATCATAAAACAATATCAGTTCAAAATACATGGGTCAAATAATGTTACATCATCATAAATAAATCATGAATAATAATCTCATGTATTAATATTTTGTTACCATTAGAAATATAGAAAAAAAATATCATATTTAAAAGTAAACATCCTAGAAGAACATCAATGTCGTGGAAGACTCATCACATGTTTCCCATTATGGATCAAGACACACCAGTTTCCCAAGTTGATCAATACGCAACAATTTCATATAGTGTATTTTTCACATCATCGCGTTTCTCCTTATTATATCATGAGATATAAAGCATTACCCAATGCATTAGAATAAGATATAGATCTCACCCGTATAATAATGACAACCATACTTATGTGTGCCACAATATCATAAAACAATTACCATATCTTCACATCAGAACCTTTGTCAGCAAAATGGGTTTCATAAGCATTTAATTAATTTACATTATCATTACCCATGATAAATAATCATTTTTCATAAATATTTCATCAATATTATATTTAACCATCAAAATAATTAATTATAATGGTATCACTCAATCTCTTATATGGTAACTCATATGTAACATTAAAAGATTCTATATTATACCAAAAAAAATTTGAAGGTGAATTTACATGGAACATTTCTTGAGTGAAATATTTTTTTTTTGAAAATTATATTTTCAAAATTGTTATTCATAAAAAATTATTGATAATATTTTCAATAAAAATAACCTTGAAACATTTCAATAATAATTTAAAATATTTCTTCATGAGTACATACTTCCCACTATGAAAAACACTTTTCTTAAACAGAAAACATTTTATAAATTTATTTATTTAAACATAGGTTTTGAAAAATATAATGTAAGATTTAAAATAGTGAGGGTTCAGGACAATGAGAACTATGGTACATGTAAAAAAATTACCTTTTTCATTTCAGTAAAATAAAAAGGGAAATTGTTTTGACAAAAAAAAGGATGATGTTTTTTATAAAATTTTGTAGAAAAGTAAAACTAGGTTAAAACTATTATTTAATAAAAAAATTCTATAATGTTAAAAAACCTTAGAAATTTTTTAGAATGTGTGGATATTCACTTAATTAAAAGGGTTTTATACCAAAGAGATAAATAAAGATGATTTTTATTAAAAACATTATTTTGAACATTTGAGAACATATAGAGAAGAAAATGAATGGAATAAATTCATTGTAATTAAATAAATGGAGGAGAATAAATGAAATTTTTTCTTGAGGGATGTATCATAACATCTTATAATTTTATAAATAAACATAAATAATTCTAAAAAATAATGTGATTGTATCATAAAAATATTACCACCTTGGTAATGTTGATTCTTCAACCCTTGAAAGAATAAATTTTAATGAAACATAAAATATCATGAAAATAAATAATTTCAGAGTATTACATGTTAAATTGCCTTTATGTACACATCAGAAAATAATATAAAGGCATAACATAATATATGTTTCATAGAATACAATTTGAGATAAAAACCCATACCGTAAATATCGACTTCCTTCATAAATGTTATAAACTCTTGTAAAATATATATATATATATTATTATATATTAATTTATAAAAAAATAAGCATATGAATCATACCATAAATTATTTACTTATTAATTTTTATAATACATTTATCAATAATTCATTATTAATTTCACATTTTGGGTAATAACTACTTCATTTTCATTGTATGTTTTTCATTGGATTTTTATTATTTTACAATGCTCATGGCTTCATCATCTTATGAAATTTAAAAAATATATTAATATAATATTTATTAATTATATATATATATATTTAAATTAATCAATTAATGCTAGAGAAAAAATGAGTTACACAATTCATAGAGATGGTAGGCCATTGGTACACATGAACATGAATTCCATCTTCTTGATGTATATATTGAGAGGAAGGTAAATAATAATTATTTCACAAGAATAATAATGATTTATTATAAATTTAATGTATTCATTAAATTTACCACTTATTACCTTCCATGTAAAATATAAGTGTGAAATGAATCACATCATTTCCTGAGGTGACGGTCTGTCATACTCACAATCGATGTTATTATATCCCCCATATAATGAAATGTAAAAAAAGTATATGTTATAATTTAATTAATAAAGTATATTTATGTGAAAAATATATTATATACCCATGATCATACCCATCCATGAATTGTTTTGCAGAAAAAGCTTTCATGTCAGTTCTTGAGGTGGTAGTCCTCCGTACACATAAACGATGTTATAGTTTCTTATTAGAGGAAGTGAATATGGATGTAGTTAATTATCATAACATAATAATACATTATAATTTTTAATATAATTAGGTTTTTATATTATCATTATTTAATATAATTTTAAATTGGTTTAATAAGAAATAAATTAAAATTCATATTGAAGAACATTACCTCTTCCTCAGGTAACCTCCTTAGGTTTGATCCAAAAAGCCTTCCTAGGGTTTATTTCTGATAAACATGAGGCATCTAAGATTATTTGAGGTATGCTTGTAAGATATTTTTATAGGTATTGGTCTAACCAATGGTTTCTATATGTATGAATACAAGACGAGATTCGGTGGCCTTTCATAAGTAGGGGAGAATATACACATTGATTATTTCAAAATAAAAAGGTACCGTTATTTCCATAATGACACCAGGCTCCCAGATAGACTGTTCTTAATAAGAGGAGATACAAGTTTAAAACATTTCCATATAATGGCTATTGAAAATGTTTTATGGTCATTTATTCTATTATATTTTTTGTTTACCCCTAGTAAACCCTTTTTTAACCTAAACATGATAATTAACATTTACTACGTTTAATATTCAAAATTAAAAAAATGTTTTAGAATTATTTTAATATTTAAATTATGATGATTCAAATTATGAGATGTATTTTTTCATACCCAATTCATAAAAGTTGTAGAATAAAATTTAAAATCAATCACACAAATGTGAAAAAAATGGGGTTTTTCAAAGGGACAATTCTAATATGTATATTAATTTATAATATCTCAAATCAAAATGTAGTTGATTTAAATTACATATATTGGATTGTTAAACATATATTTGAAATAATTTTAAATTTATAAAAATACAAAAAAAATTATATGTTTTAAAATGTTATAAATAAAAAGATAATTATTAATTAAAACATTTATTTATCTTTTTCCACTAAAAGATTTATCTATGTAGAAAATTATAATGAATCGTAGCCAAGATAATTTAAAAATTTTGATTTTAAAAATTATTTTTATTTATTGAAATAAATTTTTTAAATATTTAAAATATTGTGTTGTATTATTATCTTAAAAAACTATATAATTTTCTTATAAAAAATAGTATTTTGTGAAAATATAATGACATTTATAATTTTTTACTCTATATCATTTATTTTTCTTTAATTAAAACCATTATAAAAAAAATTGAAAATAATATTTTTTTCTTACCTATATTATCAAAATCTTGGTTATCACTATCATGTTTAAGTAATAATATTAATATTATATCGTGGTTTGATAAAACTATGTGTCTCGTGTACAGAAAACTAAACATAGTGCTTCATGTAACATATGATATCAAAAAAAAATTATTTATTCAAAAAATAATTATTATTGAAAACTATATGTGTTAAAGATACATTCAAAGAATCCTATAAAATTTGAAAAAATGGTGATTCAAAACATATATTGGAACGAATTTCCCAAAAAATTCAATCATAGATGAACTATATTCCTGAGATGGGACATTCATACCATTTGTGATGTTCACTAATAACTAATTATCTAATCATTTATCTGGTAATTCAATTACTTTGTTAATATCCATATATATAAAATACTGGGTTGATCCATAATTAAATAAGACATTTTATGTTCTATAATCGTTGATAAGTGTTCTTTTCACCACATCATTATTATAAATCACTTTGGTAGTTGTGGTTTTAATTGCATTATTATTAACATTTTGCTGAGTAAGCTATTGATATTGATCATCAAAGAGATTCAAATTCCATAAATAATTGGCATAATTACCATACTCAATGTGTTTTAGTAAATGGAGAATTGGTTGTGCATTGGTTGGTTCTTTCTTGACTTCCATTACATTTATCTACATATTCTCTAGCTTTCAAAATTTATTGTCCATATGATCATCCTTTAAAAATATAAATAACCTCCTAATTCCATTTAATAAAATACCAAGAAGTTTCTTCTCCCATATTTAGCTTGTAGATGCCTTGAATTTCAATTCACCACAAGATTTAATTGAGATTCCATGAGACTCAATCATCTTTATTTATCAAATACATGAGAATTTTAGGAATTTCATGTTTACATTAATACCATGAGTTTGTTTCTAACATTTTCATCATATGCACTAAATTCATTTATAGTTAGTTATATTTATAGACATGGTTTTAATCCAGTAATGAATTCATCATGTTTTTTCAGAGATACTAATTAATCTAGAAGAATAAATTATATTTTTTGTATAATATGCCACAAAGTTACAGTGGATTCGCTGTGATTTTTCTTAAGCTTAAAATATTTATTATCCATTTTTAATATAAATACAAGATAATTATACTTTACTTGTAAAAAAATATCCTCTAAAACTCATCCAATACCATTGATTCAATTTTTTTCCTCTAAGATCGAAATTTTAATAAGATTCCACATTTAATATTCTCCAACTCCCAAATGATAAACTACAAAGATAATGTTTTCATGATCTAAGTACTAAAGAAAAGAAATTTTTTCATCCTTTGTTTTGATCCACCACTCAGAAAATATTTTATCTGAAGATACACTAAAATAAATTGGGTGTTTTCTCATGAATGAGTCAAAAAATTTTATTCCCTCCTTTTATAATTTTTAATATCAACATGATTCATATCTTTAGAATAGTGTGTGAGAAAAGATAAAATATTTTTCACTTCAGTTTTTCAAACATTTGGTATCTAAAGAGGAAAATTATTTCATTTTACAACACATTCTCTACTAACACAACTTTTTTAGGTTTCAATCATCGACTAAAAGCAAAAAAATTGTGTGAGAAAAAATAATTACTGTGGGAAACTACAAAATCATAAAAAAAATATAATATATATAAATTTTTATACATTTTTCTATGAAAACTTCTGTTTAACCATGGTTGTTCTTAATCATTACAAAAAACATTACTATTTTATCCTATACATAGACTTATCCCCTTGTTTATCACTAAAAGATTCTAATTGTAGTTTCTAATCTTAACAGAAACATTCCTTTATACTAACTATAGAGACCCATAATTTTCATATATTGATAATATATCATAATATATGAATAATAATTTCATAAAATAACAAACCATTCTATAATCATATTGGTGTAGTATATTTTGGGACTTTTACACAAATAAAAATAGTTATGAAATGTGCCACATCATCCCACATATAGTTTTCCAAAAATAGATACTTTATTAGGCACATTGTATATAATACATTACATGAAATCCAAAGGAAATGGAAACATAATAATGTGTGAGTGATGATCCTCTTTAGTGTAAATGTGGTAGATATCAATATACAACCCTAGGAAATCATATGATAAGTATAATAGTATGAGTTTATGAACATAACTTACAAAGATGATTCCCAATCTCTCAAAGATCATAAACATTAGTAATGACATAAAATATTATCATTTTAAAAGACATGGATCACAAGAGTCAAAATTATAATAAATGAATTAGGAACCAAAATATGTAGTCATTAATTTGTATAACCAACATAAGTATTAAACTATTTACTAATTTCAAAGTTAATTACCAAGAATATCAAACTATATCATGTCATGATTCACCACAAGCATCCAATAATATATAGAGAACAAAAAATCTCATCCCATAGTATATCAAACACAAAGACTTTCATCCCATAGTCATATCATGGGATTTAAAACATTACCGATAAGGACCTGACCTTAAACATTACATAATAATGAATTAAATGAATAGTTCAAATTGAGGAACTTTTAATGTTTAGAGTTTTATAGAATTAGGCCATTATTATTACAATACATCTCAAAAATTAAAATGTAGACCCTTCTACTTGGTTACCATTTTATTCATAAAATATAAACTATTGAAAAAAAGAATCATGTATAGTCCCATGTTTTAGACAGTATGATTTTTCTTTGATCCAATCCTTGACCATATTCATCTATAGGTCTGGTGAAAAACACTTGAAAAATTGGAATGATCATAAAAATCCCAGTAAGAATTAATAAAAAAATAATGAAAACATTGTTTCATCATTTCATACACAACATAAGTGCTTTAACATACCTCATTAAATCAAAAGATTTATTAATAACACATAGAAAAAATATCATAATGTAAACTTGTGGTATTCATATCATACTTACACTGTAGCTATTATAGCTACATATAGAGTTACATTTGATTACCCATCATAACATATTCCTTAAATCTCATAGGAGAAACATTCATGTTTACCTCCATCAAATTACCCAATGAATTGGAGATCTATCTCGGGCTTACCCACCCTAGGTTTACCAGAGAACCACCCGTATAAATAACAATGATCAAGAACCATAACATATTAGTAACACATAAAACAAACATAAATAAAAGATTACATTTCCAAATTTCTTGAAAAATATATCATTTAAATATATTGACATACAAAAATACATTATCAAAACCATTTTCAAAACAAAAATACATAATAGATTATATGGTATTTTATTTTCTTTTTAAAAACATTACAGCTTGTTAAGGAAGAAAAATATAATACTCGCGGTGGCAGAAAGGTCGTTGTCACCGCTTATGATAAAAAAGAAACATCGTTTTTTGTTTAGTAAAACACTTAGAAGAAAAATATTACCTTTGAATGAAATAAAAAGTACAATTTGTTTATACAACGTTTAAAATAAAGTCGTGTATTAAAACAAAATATGCCTCAATGAATGAAGATTAAGATGAAGTCCCTTACCTTGTGTCTGACTTGACTAGTTCATTCTCTAATCTCATGAATAGTAAACTAACATAATTTATACTTTATTAAGAACATTTTTCCAGTTTATTATTCCTTATATAGGACTTATTACAATGTTATAAACATTATGTAATCATTTAAGTTAATAACGTTCGTTTTGTTGATATTTGGTACTTGAGTCAAAAATGGACTTCTTATAATTACAAGTTGTTC
The DNA here is from genome assembly GCA_963277665.1 of Viscum album. NCBI lineage: Eukaryota > Viridiplantae > Streptophyta > Magnoliopsida > Santalales > Viscaceae > Viscum > Viscum album. The sequence continues at coordinate 985,229,227 of OY728126.1, forward strand.
ACATGGTCAAAATTTCATTATATCCAGAATGATATTCATGATTCAGATATCACATATATCATATATATCCAGTATATACATGTATTTGTAACATTATATAACATTTGGAGGTAAGAAATGAAATTCACCGTTCATGGAGTTGGTAAGCCGTACGTATGCATGAATGCTACTTTCATTTATATTCTGAATTTTAATTGAATTAAAACATAATGATACATAAATATTTTATAACTAGAGTATTATATCATATATAATATAATTAACACCATCTTTTATATGTCCCACTTATGGCATTAATGAGTCATATCACTTTGTGGGGGCGGTAGTCTGCACTTTCTCAAATGAAATTATCACATTTACCCATAATGAAAACAGTTAAAGTATGATATAAAAGAAAAATACAGAAGAATAAAAGAACATAAACATAATATATATCATATATAAATATATTTTAATCTTAAGGGCCACCATGAGAGGCGGTAGTAGATAATCGAACAATAATCATTTCGTGAGGCGTTAGTTTTCCATTTGCAGAAACAGTACGTTCTTCACCCATTAGATGGAGGTGTGTGTAAGGGTAGTTATAATATTTCTCATAATGATATACTAGTATATTTTTCATACTATTGTTGATATAAAAAAAATGAATAAAAAGAGTTTATATGTTGTTGATGTAAAATAAAATAAAAGATGTTAAGAGAAACCATTACCTTTAATTTGGTTAACTCCCTTTGGTTTGAACCAAAATGAAGTCTTCATGTCCCTTCTTCCTAAGTTAAGGCTTCTAAAAAAATTACAGTGATTTTGGGAGCTTATTTGGGTAGGATTTGAATGAGACAAGGTGCTTTAGAGGTTTGAGTAATGGGTTAAAAGTGAGGGACCTTTATAAGGGTGAGAAGGGGCTCTTTAGGAAAGTTTTCAAATATTATTTTATTATAAACATATCTTCTGTTTCTAAAAATACAAAACTCATTAAAGATGAATATAATATGACTAATTGTAGAAATAAATTTATCCAATAATAATTGGACATGTTTTGGATATTTTTTTAATATTTATAATCTTATTTATTTAAATCATTTATTAATGAGGTAAATACTGCATCATTATTGTGTCATAAATAATTTAATTCATTTGATTTCTAAAAATTATAAAAAAATACCATAATGTAGGAAATATTTTTATATTTGAGAATAATATTTATAGTCTAATATATACATAATATAAGCCCATGTAAAAATTTATTTACTAAAATATATTTGTTTTTATCATTTTTTCCTTTACTTTATGTTAATTTAAATAAAGTCTCATTATCAATCCGAAGTGGCTCCATAGATTTTCAAAATAGACCCAATGATGAACATGGTCGTTAATGACTCAAAAATTTAGGTTAGTACTAGTGTTAATGTGATTTATTATTATTATAATATTTTTTACCTTGAATTACCCTATTTACCTTTAACTGTAGTAAATAAAAGTGAAAAGATAATATTTACCAAAGATTATTTTCATATTATTAAACCACATTTTACAAAATTATAACAAACATTTATGTAGTATTTTCAAAATTCAGTCCACATAAGCGGTAATATTTCATTTAAATGAAAATTTCAGTTTTTAACTACTACTTAGTGGTTTCACTATTCATCAAAAATTGATGTTTTTCAGAAAACTACCACAAATTCATCCTAACCTATATTTGTTATTCCAAATTCAAAAATGATTTATATTTTTCAAAAATAAAAACATATAAGTTGTATCAATTAATTTTAAATTAATTCTCGTTATGAAAACAAATAGCGTGTTTTTAGGAAACAATAAATATCAAAAGATTGATACTTTTTTATATCCAATTAAAATGTGAAATAAATTAAAATGAGAAACATTGTATTATATGGTAAAAACATAATATAATTACACTTTGAAACCAATTAAAAAGATAATATAATCATATAAATATAATATATTAAAATTCACTTTTTAATTAAAAATACAGTATTTTTCACTACTCAGAAAAACTGATTTTTATCAGAAAAATACCAAAATTTTAACCAAAGTAATTTTTGATGTCCCAAATATAAAAGAGAAGTTTATTTGGTCAAATAGAACATATATATTTCACTATAACTAGTTTTAGAGAGGGTTCTCCATCAAAAGGCGCTAAATCTACCTTTTAAGGTAAATTATGATTAAAATTAGCTTCTTTAACATTTTAAGCCTATAAATTATATTGGATAAATATAAAAACACTTAAAAAATGTATAATAATATTGTGTTTAGTTCTATACATTCCCTCCAAATACACTGACTAGGCATTAACTTCCATTTAAAATAATTATACTATATTATTAGTCTGCAATGTAAGATTTCAAAGAAATACATTGTTGCGTATCATTTACACCATTAAAGATAGAATCACCTTTAATGTAAAGTTAATATTTAATTAAAAAATATAAATAATTATGGAAATAGTCTTATTAATTATTTACTTAGGATGTTATATCATTACCCATTTTGGGAATTGCGTCCTTACAATTTTATTCACTTATCAAATAATTGGGGGTATTTATCCCTCATAGAATTTTTAGATTCCCACGTTGCCTCTTCAACCATATGGTTTTTCCACAAAACCTTTACCTGGTGAATTACCTTATTCCACAAAACATGCTCTCTATGGTCAAGAATCTAGAATGGTTGTTTTTCATTAGATATATTCTCTTCCAACTGAACTACCCTTGGACTAAAAAACATGATATGGATCTGGAATATACATTCTTAACCTTAAAACATAAAAAAAATTATGTACCTGGGATAAATTTGGTGGCAAATCCACACTGAAAGAAACTGATCCAACTTTATTCAAGATTTCATAGGGTCCAATAAACCTCGAACTAAACTTTCCCTCCATTCAAAAATTCATCACACTTTTCCATTGAGAAATCTCGATAAAGACATGATCACCTACCTCCAAAAATATCATTCATCCGACTATCCACATAGATTTTTTCCTTCTCTGAGTTGTTCCCATGTGATTTTTAATCAACTAAACCTTTTCTGCCAATCTTCTACCAATTATGGTCTCATCAGCCTCTTGTCACCAACTTCATCCCAAAATGCTAGTGTTTGACACCGCTTTCTATATAATTCCTAAAATGGATCTATCAGTATAATGGAAAAAAACTGTTAATATATGAAAATTAAACTAAAGAAATATGTTGGTCCCAACTTCCTTGGTAATCCAGTGAACAAGCATGAAGCATGTCCTCCAAGGTCTGAATTGTTCATTCTAACATCCCATATGATTGCGGATGAAAAGATTTACTAAATTTTAATTCAGTACCCAATGACTTCTAAATACCTTTCCGAAAGATAGAAGTAAAATTGGGATCACGATCAGATACAATGGAGAGAGGAACACCATGTAACCTTACTATCATCTTTAACATACAACTGAGAAACTTTATATAGAGACAAAGTATCTTGAATAGGTATAAAATGAGAATATTTAGTCAATCAATCAATAATAAACTAGATTGCATTATTACCTCGAGATGTATTTTGTAATCCCACAACGATGTCCGTGGATATATTTTCCCATTTCCACACAAGCACTAGTTGTGACTGAAGCGTCCCTTTCGTTAAATACCGCTCTTCTTTAAACTGCTGATACGTCAAACACTTCATAGTAAAATTAGATATATTTCTTTACATCCCATCCCATCATTAATACTCACGATGATCTATGTACATCTTAGAACTGCCCGGATGAACTTATAATAGATAACTATGACCTTCACATAAAAACTCATTCTTCAACTGTGAATCACAAGGCACTCGTAATCTCTTCCCGAACCTCAAAATAATCATTATCAATGTTAAATTCTTGAAACATACCATTCTAAACCAACTCTAACTTTTTCTGTAATTCAATTTATTTCTTCTATGATTGTTTAATTCTGTCTAATAGATATGATTTCTTAGACAACTGAAACAAAAAAGATGAATTTCCTACAAAAACAACTTGTATTCCAATGTTTATCAAATCAAAAAACCAAATGATCTTGTTCCAAACAAAGAATGATTAATGGAGCATTACTTTTTCGACTCAAAGCATCATAAACTTTATTATCTTTTCTTAGATGGTAAAGGATCGTGCAATTATATTCCTTGATTAATTCCAGCCATCTCCTCTGTCTCATGTTAAATTATTTCTGAGTGAATATATATTTCAAACTATTATGGTCAGTATATATTTCACATTTTACTCCATAAGAATAATGCATACAAAATTTTCAAGAAAAAACACATCAGCTAATTCCAAATCATGTGTAGGGTAATTTAAATCATGAGGCTTTAACTGACCTAAAGCATAAGAAATTACCTGATCATTCTGCATAAGGACACATCCAAGTACATTCAAATAAGAATCACTGTAAATAACAAACTCATCATTTCTTGGGGGTAGTCCCAAAACTGGAGAATTTATCAATCTTCTTTTCATTTCCAAAAAACAATAATCACATTCTCTTGTTCAATTAAACTTATCACTTTTTCGATTTAACTTAGTCATTAGACTAGATAACCATGAAAAATGATCAACAAACCACCGATAATAACCTACAAAACCAAGAAAACTATGAATATGGGTTATATTTTTGGGTATTAGCCATTATTCAACAACTATTGTTTTAGTAGGATCAATAGTTATGCCATTTTGTTAAACAATGTGACCAAGGAAAGAAATTTTTTGTAACAAGAACTAACACTTGCTGAATTTCCCATGAAGCTTATTTTCTTTTATGGTTTTCAAGAAAATCCTTAATTGACATTCATTCTTATTTTTACTTATAGAAAAAAAACCAAAATATTATCAATCAACAAAACCACAAAATTCTCAAAGATCTCACTGAAAATTCAATTCATAAGATCCATGGATACAACAGGTGCATTGGTTAACCCAAAAGCCATAACTACAAATTCATAATGATCATATCTAGTATGAAATGTGATCTTTATAATGTCTACTTCCATTACATTCAATTGATGGTATCCCAACCTCAAATAAATCTTCAAAAAATAATGAGCTCCCTGTATTTGATCAAACAAAACATCGATACGAGGGAAATGATATTTTTTCTTAACAGTGATGTTATTCAATGCTCTATAATCAATGCATAGTCTCATTGAACCGTCATTCTTTTGAAAAAACAAGATAGGAGTACCCCATGGTGATGTTCTAGGTCGAATGAAACCTTTATCTAATAACTACTACAATTTATTCTTTAACTCTAAAATATCAATTTGAGTCATTCGATAAGGGGGTTTTGAAATTGCCTTAGAATCAAGAACTATGTGAACAATAAATTAAACTTCTTTATTAGTTATAATACCTTGGAATTCATCAGGAAAAACATCAAGGTACTCATTTACCACTAGCACTTCATAAATCTTAGCAGTTACTTTGTTTTCCACAATATGGGCAAGCTGACATTAATTTCTATCTTTTACTAGTTTCTCAGCTTCTAGATATGTTATCAAAAGAAAGGGTTAATTCTTGTACACAAACTAAAAATCATTATGAAAAGAAACCTCTATAGCTCTGTAGTCAATCTTATCATGATAAAAAGATTGCAAATCCATACCCAAAATCACATCAATATCTATTAGAGGAAAAAAAATAAGGATTGCAGGTAGATTCTTTCCGCACACAAGGAAAGGAAGGTTCATATAATTTCTTTTTGTCAGAAAATTTCCTCCTGGTGTTTTTACCATAAGTTCAGAATTCAAATATTGATATAAAATTCCAAATTTAATATAAAACTTCTCAGAAATGGAAGAGTGTGTAGACCCTAAATCAAAAAAAATGTTGGTACAATCTAAACAAATAAATAGTGTACCCGATATTACATCATTTTATGTCCCAACATCTCCTGAAGTAGTTGAAAAAGACTTCATCACTCATTTATTCTTGTAGTCTTGATTATTTCTCTCAGTTGAGTTCTTCTTTGGGATCTCATTGGTATATTGACAAATTTCGTTGAACATAAAATATTTTACTAACTATAAATCATATTTTGTCTTACCATTAATCTGATCTTTTTCAGTGAAATTACGAGCCTTATGTCCCATTTTACCATATCATTAGAACATACCAGGATTCAAAACACATTCCATATTATTCTTTTTACCAAAATTTTAACAAATTTAGAACTAAAGTTTCTTAACATCAGACTTTTTGAATAGTTCTTCCCTTTCTTCTGCCATCTCGACCTCTTATTATGATGTTTGTCAAAGAAAACCAGATCATCAGAAAACTCCATTTCCACCTTCTCCGCAAAGGAACAAGTTTTTCATAACTTTTTATCTCATGATAAGATAAATCCCGTTGATACATTGGCATTAATTGTGAGTAAAAACAGTTGATTTTAGTATCAATATCTTGTATGAAATTTGGAGTATACCTTTCCAGTCGGGTGAATTTTGCTTCATAAGCAGCCAATGAGTCATCCTCCTGGCTCAATTCTAGGAATTGTTTTTCTATCAGAAGACTAACCACATTTGGAAAATATTTCCCAAGAAACAAACCTTTAAATTCATCCCAATCAAGATCATCAATATCCTCACTATTCCTGATATTTTTCACCATTGACCACCACTGATCAGCATCACCTTCAAAATAGTAAACAACAAGACTAACCTTTTGATGTTCTGAAAACCCCATGAAATCAAAAAAATTCTCCATTGCATTAATGAAAACTTATGCTAGCGTAGGGTAAGATGATCCAATCATTGATAGGGGATGTGGTCTCATGAAATGCTCCACTACTAACATGTTCCTCTGTGGTTGATCTGGCTGATCTCGTGCATGGATACAACCACCATTTATAGCATGAGTCAATTATGTAATCACTACAGCATACTGTTCAGTTCTGATTCCAACCATCTCAGGTTGCTGATTTGGAAGGTTGCATTCCTCCTGATGTCACCTCTAAATAGGTGCCATGTTTCTTCTATGGAAAACAATTCTGAACAAAAAAAATCTTAGGTGAAGAAAAATGGCAATCTGTAAATTATATATAATTTTAATATGAACATAAATTAATTTATGGATGTTAAATTAACAATACCCTAACTCCTAATGTTATCTAAACTGACCTATGATACCAACTATATGTACACGACCTTAAACATTACATAATCTTGAATTAAATGAATAGTCTACATTTAGGATCTTTTCTGGTTTAGAGTTTTAGAGGATTAGGCCATAACTATTAAATTACATCTCAAAAATTACAAGGTACACACTACTACTCAGTTTCCATTTTTTTCATAATATAAAAACTCTTGAAAAAAGATTCATGTATAGTCCTCTAAATTATACAACATGAATTTTTGTTGATCCCATCCTTGACCCTATTCATCTTTAGGTCCTCTGAAAAACATTTCAAAAAATACGATGAGCATAAAAATCTCAGTCAGGGTTATTAAAAAAATAAATAAAACATTACTTCCTCATTTCATACATAACATAAGCTCTTTAACATACCTCATGAAATAAACAGATTTATGAATAACACAGAGAAAAAAAATATAAAGGTAACTTGTGGCATTCATATCATACTTAGATTATAGTAATCAAAACTACGTAGAGAGTTACATTTATAATGGCCATCACAATATATTCCTTAAATATCTTATGAGAAACATTCATGTTTACCTCCATCACATTAAAAAAATTATTGGGGAGCTATCTCGGGCTAACCCACCCCTAGTTTTCTCACATAACCACCCATATACGTAACAAGGCCCATGAACCATAACATATTTGTAACACATTAAATAAACATAAAGGAAATATAACATTACCACATTTCAATCACAATATATCTTTTAAATATATTGACCTAAAAATATAAATTATCAAAACCATTTTCAAAAACAAAATACATAAAAGAGTATATGGTAATTTATTTTCTTATTAAAAACATTACGACTTATTATGGAAGCTGAAGATCAAATAATACTCGCGACGGCGGAAAGGTCATTGTCACCACATAAGTTAAAAAAGAAACATTCTTTTTTTCATTTAGTAAAACACTTTGTTGAAATAGATTTCCATTGAATTAAATGAAAAGTCAACGGTGTTTATATAGTTTATAAAAGAATATCGGGTATGAAAACAAAATATTCATCAATGAAAGGAGATTGAGATGAAGTCCCTAACCTTGTGTGTGACTTGACTTGTTCATTCTTTAATCTCCTGAATAATAAACTAAAGATAATTTATACTTTCTTAAGAACCTTTTTCAAGTTTCTTATTCCTTTTATATTACCTTTTACCATGTGATAAATATTATTCAATCATTTAAGTTAATAATGTTTGTTTTGTCGATATTTGGTACTTGAGTCCAAAATGGACTTCTTATAATTACATGTTGTGCCCACTGCAAAATGATCATTATATACCGAAGTATATTAATTATTTAGATAACATATATAAAAAAAATATCTGGTATATACATGTATTTATAATGGTACATATCATTTTTAGGTAGGAAATGAAATGCACCGTTCACGGAGACGGTAAGCCGTACATACACAAGAATGCTACTTTTATTTCTATTTCATATTTTAATGGAATTAAAACATAATGATACATTAATATATTATAATTACAGTATAATATCATATATAATATCATTAAACCCCTCCCTTATAAATCCCACATATGGCATTAATGAGTCATATCACTTTTAGGGGGCGGTAGTCCGCACTTCCTGAAATGAAATTATCGCATTTACCCATAAAGGAAATCATAATCTATGATAAAAAAATATAGAAGTATAAAGAAAACACAAAAATAATATATATAATATATAAATTTATTTTCATTTTAATGGCCACCATGAGAGGCGGTAGGATATAATCGAACAATCATCGTTTCGTGAGGCGTTAATTTTCCATTCATAGAAACATTATGTCATTCACCCATTAGATTGAGGTGAGTGTAAGTTTAGTTCTAATCATTCTCATAACATCATCCTAGTATATTGAGGATAGTATTTTTTTTTTAAATAATTTAATAAAAAGATTTTAGGGGTTGTAGAAATAAAATAAAAGAAAATAAGTTAAGAGAAACTGTTACCTTTAATTTTGGTAACTCCCTTTGGTTTGAACCAAAAGGACTTCTTGAAAAACCATCTGCATAAAGTAAGGATTATAGTAGGAGGATAGGGATAGTTAATGATTTTTTGGGTAGGTTTTGGATGATCCATGGGTCTTGAGAGGTTTAAGGAATGTGTTAGAAATGAGGGATTTTTATAAGGGGAGGAGGGGCTCTTTATGAATGTTTGCAAATATTATTTTATTATAAACCTATCTTCGGTTTCTAAAGATCCAAAATTCATTAAAGATGAAGATAAGATGACTAATGGTGGAAGTTAAATCATATAATAATAATTTTACATGTTTTGGATATTTATTAATAGATATAATGTTTTTTCTTTAATTCATTTATTAATGAGATAAATACTGTATCATTATTGTGTCATAAATAATTTAATTTATTTATCCGTCTAAAAATTATGAAAAAATATGATAATGTAGGAAATATTTTTAAAATTTCAAATAATATTTATAGTAAAAAATATAACTTATATAACCCCATGTAAAAATTTATTTACTTAAATATATTTGCTTCTGTCATTTTTGCCTTCACTTTTTGTTAATTAAAATAATGTGTCATTCTCACTCCCAAGTGGCTCCATGGGGTCTCCAAATTGAACCAAATATGACTATGTTCATAAATTACTCAAACAATACGGTTAGGACATGTTTTATGGTAATATTGTATTATTATAATATTCTTTTTACATTGAATTACCCTATTTTACTTTAACTGCTTTAAATAAATGTCATAAGATACTATTCACCAAAAATTATTTTCATCTTATTGAACCACATTTTACTTTCTAATAACGACCACATATGTCGGAATTTTGAAATTCAATCTACATAACTTGTAAAATCTCATTTAAATGAAAATTTTAGTTCTTAAATGCTACTTAGTGGCTTCACTATTCATCAAAAATCGATGTTTTTTAGAAAACTACCAAAACATCAGTTTACGATAAATTTGATATTCAAAATTCAAAAATTATGTCTATTTTATCAAATTAAATACATATAAGATGAATTAATTAATTTAAAATTAATTCTCATTATCAAAACAAATAGCGTGTTTTTCAGAAACAATAATTATCAAAAGATTGATACTTGTTTTGTCCAATTTCAATGTTAAATTAATTCCAATGACCAACATTAGATTAAATGGTAAAAACTTAATAAAATTAAACGTTAAAACTAAATAAAAAGATAATATAAACATATAAATAATTTAGAATAAAATTCACTTTTGAATTAAAAATACAGTATTGTTGACTATTCATAAAAATTGAATTTTATCGAAAAAATACAAAAAAACCCAAAGTAAATTTTGATGTCCTGAATCTAAAAAAGAATTTTATTTGGTCAAATAGAACAAATAAAAGTGACTATAACTATATTTAAATATGGTTCTCAATCAAAAAGTGGTAAATTAACCTTTTAAGGTGAATTATGCTTAATATTAAATTCATTAATATTTTAAGCCTCTAAATTTTATTGAATAAATGTAAAAATATTTAAAAAAACAAATATAATCATATTTTAGTTAGTTATATTCATTCCCAACAATACAATATCTAGGTTTTAACTACCATTTAAAATAATAATATTATATTATTATTGTGCAACATTAGATTTCAAAGAAACTCGTTGATTGGTATCGGGTACACCATTGAACATAGAAACCCCTTTAATGTAATGTTAATATTTAATTCAAAAATATAATTAATTATGGAAAATGTCATATTCTTTATTTACCTTGGATGTTACATTACCCAAATCATTAGATGTATATATAGATCCCACTCATCATATAATGAAAATAAAACATATCTGTTCTACAAGATCATAATACATTATTCATATTCAAACAAATAAAAATAAATGGATTTCATAATAATTTTGTCATTTCATAACCCATTTAAATGAAATGGGTTTCATAAACATCATTCCATAATAAATATAAACCATATAAGGAAAAAATAATGATGGTATACCTGGATTACATTTCTAATAAATCATTAGTAACATCAAAAAATTTCAAATAATGTGCAAAATTATTTTCAATGATCACTTGAATTAATTCTTTTGGAATACAAATATTATATTTTGAAATCACGTCATTAAAATAACCAATAAAACCATAAATAAAATAATTTCATTGAAAATATCCATGTAAACTTGTAAATAATAAATCAATGAAAAATATAATCATGGATGAACGAAAATAAATTCATTTAGGATAAGTTAAAAATATTCCTTTCATTTTTTTGGAAATTTCACAATGTACATCATTTAGAAAATATGAATAATATTTATTTCAAAACATTTTTCAAAGTGTCCAACATGGTTCAAAATTTATGGATATGTAATAAAAATATTTCATATTGTAGTCTTAATCATAAACAATCCCAAATATTGATGAGACTTTAAAATAAAACCATTGCACCATGTGTATTGTTTGAATCATAATTCCCATGAAATAAATAACATAAAATGAGAAATTAAATGTTGTTTAAAAAATATATTAATGATATAAAATATCAAATGGGTGGTATGTACACCCTATAAAATAAATAATTCTTGAATATAAAATATGTCTCACAGAGGTAAAAGTTAGATGAGAAACCCTTAACGAATGTTTTCCTTGCTTCAAAGGCATGGTAACCTTCTGTGTAATAAATTTAAATTTAATATAAATATGTAATAGTGTTATTTTAATACTTATAATATGATATATGATACCTTTATGACATTTAATCATCCATTTTATCAGTAATTCCTTATGAAAATAGTCATTTCTAGGTGTTTACTATTTTATATATCATGATTATTTCAGCTAGGTAGTAATGATTATTGAACATTTAACATTATACGTAGATATAAAAATATTAATAATGACATAAATAGTATATATATTCAATACATACATATTTTTCTACATCCATAAAAGTTAGATATGAAGAAAATGAATTTCACTATTCACGAAGATGACATGTCATACGTATGCATGAACCATGTTTTCATTTTTCAATGGATTGAAAAAAATATTGTTTAATTTTTAGTTAAACTAGTACTCTACCCGTGCAAATGCACGGGACTATTCAATTTTCATTCAAATCATTTGGTTATGTGTCATTAAAATAAATTACACTATCATTGTATTTCATATAATTTTTAGAATAAAATGATGATAATGAAGTTATTAGGTTACCCGTGATTGAAGGAAATGAAGTAAAGACTAATTGTGATGGAGATAAGACATGATGGAATGGAAGAGGTATAGATAAGAGACATGGATGAAACTGAAGGTGGAGGTGACGACGAAGGTGGAGGCAAGAGGTGAGATTGCGATAAATGATGGAAGGAAATGTACAGAGTTTTAAGGTATCTAGATTTTGAATGGATTGGATGTGCTTGTGAAGATGTTGGGATGAGGATTAGTAGGAAACATGGTTGCATTTAGTGTGGTGTCTTTAAAAGATAATATAATTGAGAGTTCATCTTTTTAACCTAATCATCATAAATAAATTTCACTTTTTGATACATAATATTATCACACTCCCTTGATTTCATTTCATACGATATTTTAACATTAGTAATATATATATATATATGTTGTTATGTCTAGAAGAATACAAAAATATTCCAATTATAAGATTATTAGTTGGTACTGGAATCATGGTATCATCCATGAAAACAAATCTATACAGTAGAATAAATAAATGATATGAATAACTCATGAGTTCTTTTCGATGAATGTTTATGAGCCTTTGGTGTATTTTGAACCTATGATGGTGGAAATTATATATTATTTTGATCAATTCTATCTATCCTAGAATCATCTAAAATATATGTGAGAAGTGATCAACCAAAATTAATAATTAATATGTTGAAATTAAGAATCTATTCATAGAAACAAAGTATGAACATATAACTTATAGATAGTTGAAGTAGCTAAACATTAAAATCAAAACATGATAACATAACTTGAAATTGGAAATAATAGCATGTTTCATTATCAGTAAAGAGACATAAGTTTTCAGTTTTATGTCACCTTGGAAATTGAACTATTGAATGTTATTCAGTTTTATGTCACCTTGGAAATCGAACTATTATGATATTCAACCATGATAAGAGAACATAAATACAATTTTAGAAGCAAATACTTGTTTGAAAACATTAACACGAACAAAATGTGAAGTCAACATCCTCCCAGTACTACCATGTTACATTGATGCAGAGTAACATCAATTTGTCATGTTTATAGAAAGTTTTAGTGATCCCTGCAATATGTAATTGAACATGAATATGAGTAAATGACACATATTAGTATAATAAAATAATTGGATAATCTGGTGAAGTGAAAAAAACATGTCATAATCAAATGGCTATGTTTACAATAATCATCAATGAAAACAACTTTAAAAAAATTCAACGAAAGCAATTAATAATCAGAAAATAGTAAATCAGTAATAAATGAAAGAAATAATAAAAAATACAAACTGGGTACACTTTTATGAAACAGACATGATAAATTAGATAAACTGATAAAATGTTTCGAATAAAACATTTAAAATAACAATATGGATAATTAGTTTAAGTGGAGACATACTTTAACTCCACCTGTGAAAAAGCATTGGAGTACTCAATTATTTGTCCCCTGCCTAGCCCCTCCCTGCTGCTCAGGCCGTAACCTCTCCCCCGCTTAGCCCCCCTCCCCACTGGCCTGTCCCTCCACCTCCCCTCCGTCATCCCCATCCACCCCCTGTCCAGCCCCTCCCATTTGCACAGGCCCTCCCCTCTCCCCCAACCCACCCCCTGCCCAGCCCCTCCCCTCCCCCTACCGAGCCCCTCCCCTCCCCTCCCCCTACCGAGCCCCTCCCCTTCCCTCCCCTCCCCTACCCAGCCCCTCCTCCCACCCTTTCCAGCACCTACCACTCCCCTCAACCTCCCCCTCTACCCCAGCTCTTCTCCTCCCCTCCCCCCCTTCCCAACTCTTCCCCTCTCCTCCCCCTACCAAGCACCTCCCCCTCCCACCTCCTCCTCCCCACTGCCCATCCCCTTCCCCCACCAGCCCCCTCCCCCTACCTAGTTCTTCCCTCCCCATCCCCCCTACACAACTCTTCCATCATGCACCTGCAATTTCTTTTCAGTAAGGTAGACCCCTCAAGTAGTGCTATGGACTCAGAAAACAGCCCCATTCATCTTCTCCAGCTGAAATCTACTGCACATGTGCACCTATCAAACAAAAACAACGTAGAAAAAGACATCAAAAAAACCGCAGCAATGAAAACCCACTGCTCAAAAATAAGGATACATCATCAATATAGTAGAAATCATTAAGTATGAAGATATAGTAAATCTGATTGGTAGAAGTAAAAAATATCCTGAATCATGATCTTCTGCTCCAAAAGAAACTACTAAATGAAAGAAAATAGAATAAAATTATCCACTAATCGAAAAAAAATCATGTCATATTAATTTGAACTAATAAAACTATACGCTGCTCTAAAATACTTGATTTTCTACTCTAAAATATGATCTATTAATAAAAAACAAACGATCTACTGCTCAAACAAATCACATGATCCACTACCCAAAAAAATACATGTCAACTCAAATTGTTTCTTTGATCCACTGCTCTAAAAAAAGATCTAGTACTGAAATAATATACATGTAAAATATGTTACACTACTCTAAAAAATGTCATATTTATTATAAGTAAAGGTACCAACTCACATTTTTATATTAAATGATTGATGAACAATTTGAAAACAATTCAAGAGAATAAATCTGCTGTCATACTTGGATCTTTAGTTATTAGGATTTTTAGTGGTCAAATAAGAGGTAATAAGCTAGGAGTTGAGCACCTACACATTAATCCAACATTTTTACCAGATGACAGATTGATGTTTAAAAATAAGATTACATACTAATGAATAATTAATTGGACATATTAATTATTCAAAACCCATATCCTATAGGGATTCATTCAGAACATACCAATTCTGAATAGTAATCTATCCACATCAACCTACTATGGGGATAATAATCAATCTAGAAACACTTTCATAAGCAATATGGAAACAGTTATGCATAAGAAATATAAAATTCAAACACTTCTCCTACCATATTGAGACTGACGGTTTTTGAAGATTACATTTTCCTTATCAAGAAGTCTGCTATGTTCCTAGGAGAGACAGTATCATGATACAACCATGTTAGTAAAATCACTCCAGTAGTTTAGTGTGTAGTTTCTATAGTGGATCCCATATCATGGATGATGGGTTTATGGTGTTGTCAAAGACTATATAGGTGACAAAAGATACTGTGAAATAAGATATACATAATAAGAAGAAGACTGAATAGAGTAGATTACAGAAGCCTAGATTGTAGTGTGTTGACAAGCAGTGCTGACCATAGATTTGGGAGGACGGTCTTAGTAAAATCCCTCTAGTACTCACCCGTGAATTTACATGGTAATCTAAGGTAATGCTCTAATAAAATACCCACTTCTCAATAAAAAATCACCATTCACTGGTGAAATTTATCAGGGAGGAGAGCAGGAACCTATAATTCTTGAGTAAAATCCTGATTTGGTGTGGGATACAGCGAATTTTTTTAGGGTTTGAAGTGATAATTAAATGCTGTGGGTGCTGTGGTTGCACTGGAAGGCGACACACATGCAGGAAAAATTCCAACATAAGTATAAAGGGGGTTGAAATGATCAAAAGACGCTCATTTATTAAGGAAACCATTTGAATCCCAAAATCCCAAGAACACCGTTCATGAAACACAAAAACATGACGTATATTAAATAAAGAACCAATCTGCATACCTTTCAGTGTACTTAACCTCTATAGAATTATGAATTATTATTTTTGATGAATATCCCTCCAAAGGTTTCCATCAAACATCTATGTATAGAGTGCTTCTGCAGGCCAACATGAAGAACTCAATTCTCAAGAAATATTTTCAAAAATTGAACAATAAAGTGTTACAAAGATACAAATTATTTTACACAATATGTAACAGATTATTTGTAGTGATTTTTAAAATATACAAACCAAATAAATTTTGTTAAAAATTTACATCATGTTTAATAAAGTAGAATGCAAAGTGCATGAAATCCAGCCAAATAAGGGGATCTTCATTTTATTTGTCATCGCATCAACCCTATATTGGGTGTATTCAGACCTATGTTAAAGATGGGTTGAGAAGAAATCTAATTATCAAATTCATCAATTAGTAATAGATTTATCTGATCATCAATGAAATTTGATGGACAATTTAATTTGGATGATTACAGCTATACATGAATGAAATGTGTACTGAATGGTAGCAGCTCTGACTACAAGAGCGGTTGCAATTGCATGCTTCAAATTTTCCAGATCCCTACATGCAAAGAGGCAGGAACGCATTATTGCTGGTTGAACATATATAGGACCTCTAATTACCTATATCAAAATCACAGTGTAAGAGAATGCTTGTGAGAAGATGATCACCCCCAATATTATTCTCTAGTAGTAAAAGGCAATCTAGGGGATATACGTGTACCTCTAAGTCCCAATTGAATTACAAAATAAGAAATGGAAGTATCAAAACTATATTGATAAGTATAAGTGAGAAAAGATAGAATACACATATCATACCTGAAACTATATCGAGCAGTATCTGATCTTATCCCTCCCTTGTATGCATCATCATATATTGATTCAACGAAAGTTGAAAGGTCCGATCACTAGATGAGAAAAAACACAAAATGATAACAGGTTGAATGATATTTTCATTTATTAAAATTAAACTCCTAATTCAATCATGACACCAAACACATTAAAGTCTCTATTCAGTCCTGAACTGAAAAAATTTCCATAAACACAGAGATACATAGTAAATAAACATCAAAAGGGTAAAAAATCAAGGAATAAGACAACCTGATTGACTATATGCATTTAATGAAATTTAATTAAAATAAATTGAATATTATATCAAATTAGTAAAGATAATTTTTAAAATTACCTAAAGGATTGTTCGTGAGATAAATCTGAATAGAGTTTCAAAACACGTACTAAATTTACATGCTTGATCTTGACACATAAAGCATAAAAGGTCACCAAATAGGACCCCCTCACCATGTTCAAATAGAATCAATTCCACCTGGCTAGAGAGAACCTTACAACCAAACATAAGCATTTAAGGTTATGTCATAATTTTTTGTTCCAAGTATTGCAAATATATGTTCAGCCAACTGGAAAATACAGATTTAAACGTTATATGGATTTTTATGAACTGAAGTCTTCAAAACACTATGAGAGAAAACAAGTTCAAAATATGTATAGATTACCTGATACACCTGACTATAAAAAATCACAATAATCAGTAGATTTCATGACACACATGTTAAGCATGTTTGTAAAAAAAATTCATATTTTGTGTGAAAATGTTAATCATGTTTGTCAGAAAATGATAAAAATGTTAAGAATGTATAGCTTATAGATTGCGGAAAGATTAAAAATGTTTGTCAATAAATTATATAGATTTCAGATAGCAGAACTACATGGGTAATTGATTTTTAATCTGTTCAAATTACATACATAATCGAGAATGTTAAACATGTATGTCAAAAAACACAGTAATCACCAGAAATGTTAACAATTTTTAGATGATAGTAATGTTAAACATGTTTGCCAAAAAATATACAGATTATAGATAGTATAAATCACACTAATCATAATATTACATGAAAAACTTGTTTTTCATCAAATTTAAAAATTGTAGGTTCTTAAGAAGATATCACAAATACTAAAAATGTAAAGATTACATGATAAAAAGGTTTGTCAAAATAGGTTACCAGAGAAGGTGTTAGTGCCATCTTTGTGCTTCACAGTCATGATAAAATAGATAGCAGCAATTGAAATATTTATGAC
Organism: Viscum album; assembly: GCA_963277665.1. Classification (NCBI taxonomy): domain Eukaryota; kingdom Viridiplantae; phylum Streptophyta; class Magnoliopsida; order Santalales; family Viscaceae; genus Viscum; species Viscum album. Next base: position 985,247,322 of record OY728126.1, read on the forward strand.
AATTCTAATATTTAAATGTACACAAAACTTTTAATGTAGACAATTACAAGATAGAAAGAACAATTTTTTTGAAAGACTTAGAAAAAACATTCTACATTGATTTAATGCACTCGTATTTATGTTAATGAAATTAAATTAGTCATTAAAGATAACTATTGAATACCTGAGTAGTGGACATATTCAAGGTTGGAGTATCAAATCGTGTGCTAATGTTTGAAGTCACTGCAGAAGACCTATTATTTTGATGCTTCTATCATGAATTGTTAAAATTAACATAACCATAATAACAATTTCAATTGTTAATAAAAAAAATTAAAGAATACCAAAGAAATTTTACCAAGATATATTTGATTCCACTAGTTACTTGAGAAGATACACTGATTTTATCTCCATGTTCAATACTGAGGAAAAATTTAGTATTTTGTGTATTTTGTTTTCTAATATAAATAGAAACTTTTATACACTGTTACTCATGTGTCTTCAAATCAGTCATTAAATCTGCAGATGTATAGAGAAACTTTTCAGAAAGTGGTGGATATATATTATATCAATCTGCAACTAATCACTAAATTCATTAATTTGGCTTATCTGCATCCTTTGTGTAGCTGCTAAGGAATACAAGAATGAAATGTTGATATTGCGACCTCTTTAGTTGCCTCTTAATCGCTCCATACAATCCATATCAGAACAGTTGTCACATTTAGCATGACAATCCTTGTTTTTTTTGAAAACATGCATTGATTCCCTGTTATGTGAAATAAAATAAATTTGGGTCCTTGAAAATAAAAGTTGAGATATTAACATATTAGACAGTACAAAGGATGTGTCACATACCTTGCTCGATATAGGAGGATGTAGGAATGTTGGAGAATTGAATTATTCATAGTGATAAGTGTTCTTCCACTTCTTGAAGGCATTATTTGGACACTTCAAATTGGATTCATATTCTATGGTACTCAAGAACCCATAAACAGACATGGAATTATGGGATAGAGAGGGGTCATTCTAAGTAAGGATATCTTCTTCTATCATGCCCCTACTTTGAAGAAAGATGTTGTAAGTGAAAAAAGTCAGTCTGATAAAGTAACATGTAAGGCTAGTAATTTGGAAACAATTTAATCTATGAATACCTTTTATGATGGAATGTCAAAAAAAATACTGAAAAATAATATATTGAAATGATCCATTTGTAAAAAAATAGGACTTCTCTTCAATGAAATTTCAAGAATAGGGAAAACACAACATTAATTAGTGAACACCTTTCAAATCTACAAAATGAATAAAGAAAAACCTGTATAGTTATCAATTTATAAAGAAATAAAATTTCATCTATAAAAATGAAAAAACTGGGCTTCCCAAACATGTTTAGAATGTTCTATTTATCATTGAATATGTTAATTGGAAAGTATATTCAGAAAACAAAAAAAATCGTTTAAATATTCAAAATTTTAGAGGTAGTAAGAATACCTGCTACTAATTCTACTTCAGCATAAACAGATATACCCACATGCATGGATGTGACAACCCCCCTCCAACTTCCCAATATCAATATCATATCTGCAACTCCTATACCATCAAAAAAAGTATTGATATTAAACATTATATGGTAAAAATAAAAGATTATCATGAAAAACATTTACCTGTAGACAGCCCAGGAACATTGGAAGACCACATAAATATTTTCATCAGATACAGGAATAATGCACAATGTGTATATGCACATCCTATCCCTTTACCAGCCACCCCCGCCTTTTCAAACAACAGGATGATAAAAGAAGAAGTAACATAAGAAATATTAATTTCATAACTTAATTGTAGACCCTTATCACAACTTATTATACAGTGGTTCAACCCACCATGCAACTTCTGGGAAAAAAGTGCTTCAAATAGACAGCAGAATGTGCATACAAAGAGCTCAAGGTCCATACAACTCCTGTAAACATATCAAAACATGTCCCTTTAAATAAAATTCTTATCATTCTATCAACATGATATCATCAAATACAACAAAACTCCCAAGATCATCATTCTGCATGAAAACATTCAACACTTCCAGCATAAACAGTCAGCATCAAAAACCTATTGTGTAATAAAAAATGTGAAGCATTCTCCTCCTCTAGCTTGAGAGACATCTAGTATAAAGAAAATTGTGCAGCATGAAAACATGGATTTCCCATAAATGAAACATTTGAAAATAGCATATTAAAAAAGACGAATATTCAAATAAATAGAATGAAGTATGGGAATAGATTTGCAAAAGGATTTGAATGAATAACTTGGATGGATATTGAGGAAAATTTATTAAGTGAAGATGGATGGAATTGCAACTAAGTAATCTCTAAACCTGAATAAGCATTGTACTGAGATTGAAATGAACCATAGTTATACCAACATCAAAGAAACATATATACAATAAACACAAAAAAATTACAATGAAATCTCATTATTGAATGTCACATAATGTAGTATGAGGTACCCATTGATATGAACTGTCCTGTAATTTTATTAACCAACACTTATACCTACAATAACAAATGTATATACTATACAGAAATGAATCATTTGAAAATAAAATATTCATGTAAAAACATTTCTAAATGGGAACACATCTGCAAATCTGTTTGAATGAATACCTACAATGTATATTGACGAATATATATGTAGTGAAGTCAGATGGAATTGCAACTAAATATTATATAAAACCGAATAAAAACTATACATTGATTGCAATGAACTACACTTATACCAACATCAATGAAACATATAATGATTTCACAGAAAATAGAAAATCAAATCTACAAATTGAATGTCAAATTATCCAATAAAAGGTACCCTTAAAAAAGCAGTGGAAAGTTAATTACATTAAAAATAAGGAACCAAAGACACAAATTTCCAAAACAGTTACAATGAATACCTCAGATTGTTATCGAGGAATATTTATACAGTGAAGATGGAAGCAAGAATGGGAGTAAATATTCTGTAAACCTCACGAAGCACTGTCATGTTATTGCAATGACCCACAATCATATCACCATCAAAGAAACAGTTATAAATTAGACTGAAAATATACAAGAAAATATGCATTCTGAATATAATGGAATGTAGTAAAAGGTACCCATACATGGGTTGAATTTGCAGAATGATGTGCGAAATGAGACAATATACACGTGAAAATAACTACTGGAAGATTTCATTTGGACATCGTATTTTAGAATGGAGGAATCTGAACATCTATTCAACGACAAGAGATCGCATATAAAGAATCTATACCTGGATGAAGCAATACGGAATTCGTAGCGAAGAGGCTGAGTTTTGTTTCGTTTTCCATCATCGAAGCCAGCCGGTATGTCGAAACTGTGATATGTACATAAGATTACATAGCGCACCACTCACCGAATAGCATCGTGAAAGGTACGGTAGAAAAGAGGTAGTGTGTCAAAGTTATTTGTTGAAGCAGGCCGCTACCTCGAAACAGAAAATCAGATCGGAAGAGGGCACATCGTCCGGGCGGGAAGACCGGTCTCCATCGATTGAATCCTTCATAGTAAAACATGGGAGCACGAGGTGATGTTGTCAAAGCCTGAAGTAGAGCGAGGTGGAGGAGCCGGTGGCGGAGCAGGCTGAGCTGGCGGAGTAGGCGGAGCAGGCAGAGAGGATTCAAGCGAAGTAGACAACGACGATTGGAAATGCGAGCAGGGTGTGGGGATATTGTCGGGTATGTGGGATCTAATGGGAGAGGTATCACCGGAAGCTGGTGAGATTCAGAGGGAAGGAGGTAGGGGAAGGTGGGAGAAACCCTAGTTTTGGAGGGAATAGAATTCAGGGGGTAGAGGGTAGAGCGCGCGGGGGGAGAGGGGGGAGTGGGGGAAGCGAATGAGGTCTCGGGTTGGATGAAGGGAAATGGGAGGGATTTTGGATGGGTGGAGTCGTGGAAGATCGGTAGGTTGACACGTAGTGGAAAAAAAACCTTACTTTAGTAGGTATATAGATTTTATATGATCATTATCATATAATATATGTATATAATATTCATTTAATTTTTCCTCATTACCATCCACATAAAATATACATTAACAACTAATCACATTGATTCGTTATGTTTGTAGTTCTCACGTTCACATGAAAGACCTTATCATTTTTAGTGGTTTGGAATGTAATAAGGTAGATATTATATTATATATATAGAAGTTTAGTTGTTTAATATGTATTATATAAAAGAATTAAACCAATCATAATACCCATCCATAATATATAGTGATGAGAAATGAATGTTATCACTATGAGGATATGGAAAGTTGTACATACATAGTAGTTATACATTCACTTATCATTTGATGAGAAGGATTTTGTATAATGGTATTTTGATAATTGTTATCAAATTTTATAATATTGGGGATTATGAAGCTATAATTTTATAATAAATACCATTATTTTATATGCTATAAGTGAGAGTATAAAAAAGAGATCTCTTACAAAGAATACCAATTTTTTTAAATGACTTTATAAGATCTCCCCTAAAGGGATCTATGGATGGTATTTTGGGAAGAATAGACCCTCTAGAATTTTTATAATGATGTTTGGATGTGAAATTTACATATGTTATTAAGTTATAATTTTTAAACTAATGTAAATTAGTGTGGGAGAAGGTTCCCTTTTTGTAATTGACATGAGGGGAACTTTTGAAATTTTTCATAAAATTAAATTATAAAAAACGATTATCCTAAAAATTGAATCAAAATGGAACTATATTATATAATAAGGTATTATAATGTTTCAATACCATAAAAAAATAGAACTTATAATTCTTAGGAATTATATTAATCATTATCTTATTGATTAACCATTAGTTATCAAATTTTAATTTTATTTATGGTAACATCTTTTTAAATATTAAAGGGTTGTAATTTTTACACATAAGGTAAAAATTGGGACAAAAATTTAAAAATAAAGAAATATTTGAACATTTAATACTAAATTTTTCTTATTTAATTATTTTTATAATTTTTAAATATTTTAATAAAATATTATTTTGATAAGATAACAATATTGTCAATTTTGATACTATTCATTTAATTTTACATTCAATACATAATGAAAAGGGGGAAATTAGAATATAAAACATCCGGACAACCCTAATATGTCATATAAATCAAAAAAGGTTTTTTGAAACATTAACTCATTCACATTATATCAATTTTAATAATTTTAATATAATTTTAAAATCATAAGATTTATTTTTTTCAATGAATATATATCGCATTAGTGTTTCATAAGAAATTATATTCCTTGTATAATAAGTATCAATTCAAATTAATTTTATATAATAAAAATAATTTTGTTAACATCAAAATAGATTCATTATTTTGTTAATAACAGACTTTTCCCTCATGTGGACACATCAAGTATTAAAAAAAATAGTGTGACAATTGGTATTTTTCTATAATTTAAATAATAAATAACTTATTTATATGTAAAATTGCCAATTAAACAAATAAATATTGAATATAATTTGTTCTGTGTTAAATTCCATTCATGAAGTGATAACAATGATGAAATACTATGGCCATGTAACTTATTTTCAATCCAAATTAACCTAGTTTATCATTTACAATAGTTATAAATTTTACAATGCATACTATTCATATTGGAAAAAATAGAGGGGGTCTAACTACAAAATTTGATCCTAGATATTAAAAATGTTTTATTCATATTATCTTATTAAATAACCCTAAATGGAATAAATTATTTCTAAATTAATTTAATAAATAATTGACTAAAACTGATTTTTATAATAAGGTGCATTTTTAATTATAAAACCAGATTTATTCTAATGTTATGCCAAGAAAAATATTTTTTGATTGATTAATATCTTTTATAATATATATATAACTAAAATAATTAACCAATAGTTATTAATTTAATTTATTAATTAATATACATTATGTTTTTAAATATAGGTTATTTCGAAAAACACCACTTATATTTTAATTTTTTTTATTAATTTTAGTCAATTGATAAATACAGAAATCATTTTATAATTGTATAGACCATATATTTCTGAAAATTTAGTTATTACTATTCATACCCACCAATCCAATTTCTTAGATATAAGGAACAAAAAATAATTTAGTAATGTTGTATTTTTCATTAAAACATGGTTTTGTGGGTGATGTAGGTCATCGAAGAAAGGAAGTATTTATAGAGAAAAATTTTATATAAATATCAGGGTGTTATAGTTTAATTATTATAATTCAATTTTTTTATATATTCTAGTGCTTTCAAAGTGTAAAAAAAGTATTTATTTATTTTTTATGTAAGAATTTTAAAAATATTCATTCCATAATTTGGAGAATATATTATCTATTTTCATATTTATAAATATTTCAGTGATATTAAAATAAATAAGTAAATAGTCATTATTAAAGGATATATAAATAATGAGGAGGATATAAAAAAGTTTAATCTTCCGGAGAGAACTTTTATATTAAATTTTATTTGAACAAATATTACATTATTTATAAAACAAAAATAATATTTATTTTATCCATGGGTTTGGCATATGTCAATTAAATAATAATAAATTAATTAACACATATACTTAGATTTTCCTATAGAGTATGAAAATAATGGGGAACCTTATTATTTTTTTCAAACCCTATCACTAACTAAACCTTGTTATGATATTTTATGATTTGAGAGCCATATCCTTTACTTATACAAAATGAATTCTTAGGAAGATTCAACCAATACATATAGATCTCTACATACATGAAATTGTGAGGAACATAGATATTTTATACACCTCAACTACATATAATATCACTAATATTCATGTTTTTTATTAATATAGACCACTAGAAGTGTTTGAACGATCATCATTTGCACCAGAAAGATTTTATAGAAATGATCAGAGGTTCTTGAATCACATGGGGATCAATGATAGAAGAAATAAACATTGTATTATTCTAAAATAATGATTGTGTGATTGGATGCATTTATCTAATCACATAAAATAATGATAGTATTCAAAATAATAATAATTCTTTCAATAAATTAATAAATTATACATTATATATGAAATGATCCCATAGTTTTTTTTTGATCTTGTTATTTAATATTGAAATTAATTTTTTAGGACAATATGATTCATCATTATATATCACATATATTAGCTATGTATTATGTCAATAAAACCATGTTGGCACTATGCATCTACTGGTGCTTCTAGTATGCCACGATCATTCGAGGACAACAAACATCAGGATTCATCGCTAATATAAAAAAAATATCTTTCAATTTTTTATTAATATTTAAAAAAATGAACCACCGATACCATTTCTTTTTCATGTATTCTTATTATATTCCATATCATTTCTTAAATTACACAATTGTAATAATCATAGAAAATTTTGAATTAGGAAAAAAATCTAATAAATATTCATTTATTTGAAATATTTTACAGTAACTTTGAACTTCCTAGTTAAAACATCTTTTATCCCCTCATCATTATTGAAATGAATAATTCCACAACTATTATGTTTCAATACTATGATAAAGTCTCCATTCCAAGATATATGAGAATTCCACTAGTAATCCAAAATGATCATTCAATGATATTCCAATCCCTTCAATGATATTTAATATAGTCTAGCCTTCCCATGATTTCATTTCATTACCTATGACCTCTTGGTAACTTAATATGATGTTAGATAAGACAATTAATCCATTTTTTCAACAAATACCTCTTCATATTGTAAAAATATAAATATTTTTCATGTTTTCATTTTTCATTATTATGTGTGAAGCATCTATTTATCACCGTTCTAGGTCTTTTTTGGCACGTTTTTCTAACTCCCTAAATCACAGTAAGCTTCATTGTGACCAAATAACTTAGAAAAACAGTTTTAACTATTAAAATAATTTTATAAATTGTAAAAACATCTTGCCAATTTTTTTCAATCTCTCTAAAAACCACATACAAATAGAAAAAAAAAATTCTAAACAACCAATTGAAATAAAACATAGTTTTTGGTATGTTCATTTAACCCTTTTCAATATGACTTGTAGTCTTCTGATATTCATACAAATCCATCATCATGTTAGGTATTTATTCTTTTTGTTTAGAAAAAATAAAGGATTTATAAATATATGATCATCTTCTATTATACGTTTTCCTTTTTTAACGTGATTCACTTGTTTCATAACAAAAATTTCATCTATAGACTACAAAAATACATCTTTATCTTAGATTGGGGATTGCATCTATGAACATATCAATTTCATGCATGGTTAAAGAAATATTTCTTGATATTCAATCTTCTATTTCCACATCAATAATTCTCATTTTATTTCTTCAATTCATTTAACTCTATCCATTAAAGATTTAGTTGGGAAATCAATGATTTAGGCTAGTTCTTCAACATTAATCCAAATATAAGTTTCATTGTCTATATTTCAATAAAATATTGATCTAGTTTTATAAATATGCTCTTTAGATTTTAAATTATCCTTCTCAGGTTTTTTAATATAGATCATTGAGTTACACATGAATCCATTTTCATTCTTAGATTTAGTTATATAAATTAAAACATTTTTAGGTGTTATTAATTCTTAGAATTGAGATAAAGTATTCCATTGATTTCAACATTATCATCACTCATGACTTCAACTTTTAACTTTTCTATAAAATCCACCAAACATTATTAATTATGGTCCTAGTTTTCTTCAATATCATCCACATTAGTTAATTAATAACTTTAATATTGTTTAGAAAGATAATTCATACCCTTAATGAACTCCTTATGCATGATTTTATTCCCTTCACTTATTTTAAGTACTTCATAGGTGGAAACCCATATTAATCATTTCCTTGATATTTATTAAGAAACTCAGCAACATGGTTCCCATGTCACAACCCGAACCACTGAGGTCTAACCCATGACTTCCCAAAGGCCACCTCTAATAAACTAGGGGCTGGAGACCAATACTGAGTAGGTATGTCCAAAAAAATGGGGTGAATTAGACTAAAGTACTTATACCCACACATACTCATCACCAAGAGCACAAAATAATTAAATATATTAAAATAGAAAACAATTCATGGATACATCTATGTTTTACAACATAGTATGACAATAATGTACGGAATGTGAAAATGTGGTCAAATAAAAGCCCAGTGAAATGCAATAAAGAGTCCAACTAGTTATAATGGGGAGAAATAAATTCAAAATAAAGCTCTCAGTACCCAATTAAGTCTTAAAAGATCAATCTATGTCACATCCACTCCATGTCCTCCTAGAACACCATCAAATGGGTTTTTATATGTATAAGACATGACACATGTTGGAAAATCACATGAAGGGGTGAGCATAAAAATACTGAAAAGGACACCAAAAAACCAAACACAATGAACCAAGTATAGTCAAATCAATACAAGATATAACAATAAACTTATAACAAAAATACCTAGATATACTCAGGAAATAAACCACACCCCCAAGAGGTCATAAACAAACCCTCATCCACAGGATTCTACTTGAAGCAATGCTTATTCCAAGAGAATATACTCCATGAGACATGCTATCATAAGAGACACTAGATGTAGGGGTCTAGATAATTAGCCCCACCTAATAAATATCACTGGTCTAAGAAGACCATGATAGATAGATGTGGGATTACAATCAAAACTAATGGGGGACACTATGAACTGAATCTTGATCAACCCTCGATGTAGTAGATCATATGTGAATGATACCACAAACTATACTGATATTCTAATGACCCAAGATTTTCATACATGTAAATTACATTTATTTTGAGGAATGCTAAAAAAATTACATAAATCTATGCCCAAATACCGTATTAGTTTAGTGTCTTTGGAAACCTGGAATATAATATTTTAAAATGGTGAATGATCTTCAACATATCCCATAAATATCGTCCCGTTTTACTTTCATACCTAAAACCATTCTTTATATCCTGGGGAAAAGAAAAAATAAAAATAGTAAGATAAAATTTCAATAACGGTAAGCATGGAAAGCATAAAACAAACCCTTAACATAATAATGAAAAAAATGAAAATAAATTTTAAATATCAAAATCTTGAGTCATGAAAAATATTTGCATTACGTAAAGCATAGATCACAATGGAACACTAACCGTGATAAAATATCATTGGTATACAACATGGAATTATATAAAACAAATAATAACATAATATGATTTCCATAGTACCCAAGGAATTTCTTCCAAGACTATCATAGTTGACAATGTCCATTATTGAACCGGGTTTACTTGTCGTTCATCCATGTATTATTGAACCAGATTTACTTGTTGTTACAACCCTATATTACTGAAACATATTTACATTCTATTCCAATAATGTATATCTCATGAGATATAAATCATTACCTAATTAATTGTAGGGATATATAGGTCACACCCATCTCCTAATGAAATCATTTTTACATGTTCTATAAAAATATAAATCAATCATCATAGCATATCCCATGAAATAAAACGGGTTTCTTAAACATAATTCCATCATAACATAATCTATATAAAGTAACATTACATATTTAACAAAATAAAATCATAGTAATAATATAGATAGAAATGTAACCTTATTTATAAGAGTCATTTTGGATGGAAAATTATTTTGATAAAACACTTGAACTTAATTATCGAGGAAAAAATATCAAATCTTCGTTCAAAAACGTTTTATTTTATCAAAATTACTTGAAATTTTAAGGGAAAAAATTTAATTAAAAAAAATGAAATAGTGTAGAGGAAGATTCATGGAGATAATTCATCATTTAAATTTAAAAAAACTAATCATACCTTATAAGTTAAAAAACATTTTCCCCATACATTTTTCGGAAAAATCAAAAAAGTACCTTATATGGTAAAAAAAGATTTTTTCCAGACCTTGTACTAAAAGGCCAAAAGTGGTAAAATTGAACTTAAAAATACATTGAATAATATTAAATTGTTTATAAATTAATTTTTATAAAAAATGTACCTGGATGATAAATATATCCACAGATAATACTTACATACAAACTTTCTTGGATAAAAATGTGACGGAAAGATTTTCAGTCACCTCAGGTCCGATATACTTCATATGTATACAAAAATAATGTATAGTGGGTTTAAACATATTATTAACTAGTAATAAAATAATAATAATGTTTATGATATCATATATGATTCAATTATGAGTTTATATTACCTATTCATTTTACAATTCCAGGTTAAAGCAACATTTTGGGTAATAATTGTTTTATTTATCGTATGTGTTCTGACTTGTTATTCTTGATATTATTATTTATATTTTGATTTACATATATCCAGAATGTAAATAATTATTTATATATCATTAATATTCAGTATATAAATATATATAATATATTGAAAAATGAAATGGAAAACACCATTTGTGGAGACAGTAGGTCGTACGTACGCATGAACGTTATTTCCGTTTTCTAATTGAGTTGAATTGACGAACGTTAATGACACACACACACCAAGCTCTATATATAAATATATCCAATATAATTATTATTTCATATATTTCATTATTACTTATTATATCTAATTTAAAATAATTCTTGAATGTTTAACTTAGATAATGTATATCATTACGTCGTTGAGATGGTAGGTTGTACGTACACACGAGCGATGATATCATTCACTTAGTTGTCAAATGGTATTGAATTGGATGGTATATTTATTATAAATAATAATTATCATGTTATATTCATTATTTACATCCAGTATAATCATTATTATACACATCCATTTTAAGTTGTGTTGAATAAAAAATTACACCACAACATGGAGATTGTAAGTCGTATGTACGCACCAATGATGATATTGTTTTTCATATGATGAATAAAAGGAGTCATAAGGTTTTAAAATAATGATAATAAAATCTAATAATGTATAATATTCTATATTTATTAATTTATTAGGGAAAAACCATAATAATAGTAGGTAAATGAATAAAATAATTTTGAAAGTGGTGATAAAAAAATTATCTCTTTTCCTGGTATATCTTTTTAATTTGAACATAAGGTATCCCTTTGATGGCTTTATACCCAAGGTGTGTAATCTAGTAGGAAGGTATTGATTTTGGGAGCTTATTTGGTAATATTTTTATGAGAAAATGGTCATTAAAGGCGTTAGTAAGTGGATAGAGGTGGTGGATTTTTATAAGAGGGAGGAGGGGCACTTTAGGAATGACTTGAAATACTAATTTATTATAAATTTATTTTTGATTTAAAATGGTACCATTCTCATTTATTTTGAATATAAGATGATTATGGTTAGAAATCAAACCAACAAATAAAATTTAGACATGTTTGGATTTTATTTTAAACCTTATCATTTGGATTAATCCTTATTTGATTTATTTATTTTAATTTGGGTTATTAATATTCTCAATAATAAATAGTTATAAAAATTTACTTATGTGTTGTAAATTTTCCATAATTGGATACTTTATGACATGTCATATTATATAATTTTCACTTTTTAATTATTATTAATTTTTTTGTGATTTTTAAATAATTTAATAATATGTTATTTTTATGAAATATCAATACTGTCAGTTTTAACACTATTAATTTATTTGACATTAAATAAGATCCACACCAGAGATAAATTTGAACCAAAATATTTAATATACACATAACATGTCATAATCACATAAAATATTATCATATCACATTAATTAGTTCAAATTATATATATTTTATTATTTTTAGAACCATTTATTTGATATTTTTATCAATAAGATAATTTCTAAATCAATATTATGTCATAAAAAATAATAATTATTTAGTATCTAAAAATTATAAATAAATTCTCATGATTTATATAATTTCATTAAATTTTTGGAGACTATTTATGTTCTTTTTTTATACTTTTCATCACTATAATAAAATTATTATACTTATAATATATAAGAGAGTTTCATGTTGTCACTTTCTTTTGTTATAATTATAATTACTTCACATTCCTGGAAAAAAGACCCTAAAATGAATCAATTCTGACCATTATGTGATATTTTTAGACTATAATTCATCCAATTGTATTTTGGTAGGTGATAGAGAAAATTTATTATTTTTATCATATTTCTTGTTACCCTAATTTAACTGATTTACCTTTAACCGTGGTAAATAAAAATTATTATAGTTACTATTCATAAGATCCAAAAATAAGAGTTACCTATTAAAAAAATTTGGACCTTAAATTTTAAAATATGGAAACCATTTTTCTATATTCAAAACACATAATTGGAAGAAGTTATTTTAAAATTAATTTTAGCTGTCAAAACCAGAAAAGGGGTTTTTAAAAAGTAAAAACAATAAAAAGATTAATATGTGTCTGTAGTGAATTTAATAGTGAATTTACTTCCAATGGCCAAAATTATATTAAATGATATATATAATATAATTACAGTTTAAAATAAATTAAAAATATAATCTAACAATATAAATAAATTAGATGAAATGGATGTTTTGAATTAAAATGAAGTATTTTACACTATTCATTTATATATTAATTTTATCATAAAAATACCAAAAATGAAAACAAAGTAATTTTTGATGTCCTGATTCCAAATAAAAAGTATATTTTTTTAAATAGAAAACAACTATGTGTTAAAAACTATATTTAAAATGGTTGCACCATTAAAAGGTGGAAAAACTAATTTTTTTTTGAAAAATACTTCTTTCTCCTAAAAAATTTAATTGGTTCTCATATCTTGTTGTATAAAATACCTAAGATTAATTTTAATGTTATATAAGATTCATTATGTGGTTAATAATATTCATAATGGCTAGTTTATATCCCTTTAATTAATAATATTTTAATAATATATTCATTTTTTTAGTGAAACTCGGTATTGCGGAAAACACAAGCTATCAAGAAAGGCCGCTCTTGCATGTAGTGCAAGACAAGTATGTGTTGAGTTTAGTGAAATTTTCCTTTTGTGTTGTGTATAATACAATCCAAATATAGATCTTTTATACATTGAAAACAATATATACTCAGGGTTGCGTGAAATTAATTATAACAAAAGAACTGGGAATTGTGTGTAACACAAGCGAAGTGTAGTGTTGTCTATAAGGAAAGCTAATATGGTGTTTTTTTATAGTGAAATATAACATTTTTGTATCATACCACACAATATATCAAAGAAACTAAAAATAATCTATCTCATAAAATCTCATGGCGTTACATTATACCCCCTTAAAATGAATTTATCCCACAAAATTCATGGGGGTTATAAAAGGTTTACTACTTGAAAGGTTTTTTAATAGAAACCCACATTTTAAAAATGAATAATAATTAATCATTTTAAAAATGAATTTTAGAAACATTACAGTTACCCAAATTAACTCATCACTGGTTCTCCACATATGAGACCATAGGTGGGAAGTGAAAACAAGGATATGGAAGATAAAAATATAACCATCATGTTTTGGTGGATAGTGATAGAGAACAAGGATTGAAGAAAGTTAAAAAACAGAAATCCATAAATATGTGATGATATACAAGACCATTATACTACTTGGATAAAAAGGTACTAAGATAACATTTTTGGTTTTCAAGATCCATTTCCGAATGTGGAAGAATTTTGCTTGAGAATAAATAGTTACTTGATTTTGGTATAATCTCACCATTGCTCGTGCATTGAACAATTTCTAATTCATATATTATTTTAATGAAATGATGTTTAATATCAAATTCTTCAAGTGTTAGTAGATAATTCAATACAATGATAGATCATTCCATTTTTCTCAACAAAAAGGACATCACATGTAATCAAATATGCATAAGTCCACCTATAATGGGATAATACATTAATCTAAAAAGCATCAAATAAAATGTAACATATACTATCTGTAAATGGATAACATTTCAATCATTACTAAAAAACTAAAAATATAAAACAAAAGAAAGTGTTGAACTAAATCTACACAACACTTATGTACCATATCACATAAGGTAGTTCTTAGTTATTACATTACAAACATGTGAATACCTTAATCGTGTATTAATGTGAAACATTGTAATAATATTAAATACCATATAACCTTTTTCAAAACATGCATTTTTTCAAAATTAACTCTTTACAGATACCAAAAATGCTAAAAATTATATATAGTCAATCCATGATAATGATTTTTACTTATATCTGTCATGAGCTCATTAATACCATCATTCATCTAATTATCACCTTATCCCTTCATTATTTTCATATCATGTGCTTTACAAAAATATTTCAATCACTTTTCATGGTTACCGGTACCATATAATTTTGGAAAAACACAATGGAACAATAAATATATATTCCAATATTTCATAATACTATTAAATAGATTCAAAAACACTATTTTGGAACCCCATTACATAAACACCTAATCATTCCACCACTTCGTTGTCATACTCAACATCATCAATAGTGATCCCAAGTGATTTTCTTTTTTCTTTGGCCTTAAGAGGATACTGATGTCAATCATCATCATTAAAACATGGATTTTGGAATTTTGTAATCATAATTCCCCATTTTTATGCACTTTTAGCATTAATGTTTGGGTGGGGCATTATCTGGAGTATTTTCCCAATTCACACCATTATCAACCATTTTTCCATTACAACAACACTCAAAAGCTCTATGAACTTCTTTTACACACTTTAAAAATATTCTAGTCCCTTTAAGAAAATCTTCCCCATTCTTCTTTCCACACTTTGTGAATATGGAAACATTCATCTTCTTTTAACCATTATTTTGTGATTTTCCCTTGAACTCCATATTTCATTTCTTGTCAAATCTACGAGGTTGATATGTAACACCAACTTAAATTTTTTCCTTGAAAGAACATAAAAAAGTCTCTTCATAGCTATTAACTATCTTATAGCTAATTCCATTTTAAAACAAGGATTTAATATACTGAATAATCGATCAACATTACATTCAGGATGGATTATAAAACTAAAGCATAATTTACATGTCTTGTAAAATTTTCCTTGTATAAAACAAAGGATTCATCATAATTTTTCTTATTCTAATAGAAACCCTATCCATTATTTTTGAACGAATATAGGGGAAGTAATTATGTGAAAATAAGTTCTTTAACTCATCCCCTCTACAGATTCAATTTCATCTTGCTACCTTGTATTCTTGGTTAGAGTCCACAACCGGTCTGCTTCACCAACTTCATAATAAACAACCAAAATAAATTTTTCATGCTCTAAAAAAAGAATTATGAAAAATATATTTTCAATGGTACTGATCCATTGTTCAGAAACAAGTGGATCAGAAGACCCAATGAAAGAAGGTAGACATTTTCTCTTGAATGACTCGATAGAATGTTGTTCCCTTCTCTTCTCATTTGGATGTCTAGTATGATTCATAGCTTGTGTAAGTATAAAAATAAATTTTTTCATTAAATAACCCATAACATATGGTTGTTCAGGAGGAAAATCATTTCATTTCATAGTGCAATGATCATTAACACAATTCTTTCAGGTTCTATCCATTGACTAAAGCCCAAAAATAATAGCATGAGGGGTAAAAATCGTACTAGGAAAACAACATAATCAAGTGGGAGTACATAAAATATATAGCGTCTTAGGTCTAATACTAGGTTATTCATGATAATTACCATTATTATTAGACTATAACCTATGGTTATACTTACTATTAGGGATATCCTTAGATGTTAGAAATTTCTATAGGGATCTCAGTAATGTTTTCACATCCTAGTTTCCAAAGGTTGACAAAACCATTACTCTGATACCAACTCAAACAAACCAAGATTAATGTACATGGAAATTACATTTCTTTTTCGTAATAATTATTACATTACACAAATATACATCCAATTAAAATATTTTTTTTCATCTTTTGAATCATGGAAAATAATCTTCTAACATGGTGAAAGAACATCAATATCCCCCTAATGATATTCCCCTTTGGTTTTCTTATCCAAAAACATTCTTTATATCCGGGGGAAAAGAAAAAATAATAAGGGTGAGGTCAAACTCTCATTAAGAGTAAACATAGAGAACATAAAACAAACCATAAACATAAGAATTCAAAAACATGAACATAAAGTATAAATATCAAAATCATGATTCATGATATAAATCTTGGAAGTAAGTAAGAAATAGATCATAAAGAAACATTAACTAAGTTGAAATATAATTAACCTAAAACATCTAATTTTTTAAAACAAATATGTAAATAATATTATTTCCATAGTAGAAAGAGAATTTATACCAGGACCATCATAGTGTACAAAGTCCATTACTAAACCAAGTTTACATGCCATTCCAGCCATGTATTATTGAACTAGATTTACTTACCATTCCAACATTGTATTACTGAACCAGTTTAATTTCCATTCCATTAATGTCTATCTCATGAGATATAAATATTTAAACCTATGCATTGGAGGTAGATATAGGTCCCATCGATCTCGTAATGAAATCATTTTTAAACGTGCCACAAAAAAAAATCACTAATCATTGCTTAATCCATTAAATAAAATAGGTTTCCTAAATATCATTACACTATAACATAATCCATATAATATATCATTCATTATTTTAAAAAAGTAAAATAATAATAATAATATGGATAAAACCATAACCTTATTTAAGAGTGTCATATTATATGGGAAATAATTTTTATAAAACACTTTATCTTAATTCTTGGGGAAAATATCCTTTAATCTTCAAATACATTTTATTTTTTCAAAATGTGATAAAATTTTAAAACAAAATAATTTAATAACAAATAAACATGAAATAGATTAGATAAATATTCATGGGAATAAGGTGTAATGAAACCATAACAAATCCATTCATGCCTTATGAATTAAAAAACTATTCTCCTCATACTTGTTTCTGAAAAGTTAAAAAGTACCTCATATGGTAAACAAAAGAATGATTCCTTCCATAACATGTAGTAAAAGTAAAAAATGTGTAAAAACAACTTAATAGTATATAGAAAAATATTAAATATATTATACAATTTTTTTTGAAAACATGGATATAGATGATAAATATATCCCCAATAAATACATAAATATAAACAATCTCAGATAAAAATGAGAATGCAAAATTATCGCTTACATTAGGCCCAATATGCTTAGTATGTATCTAAAACTATTGTATAGTGGGTTTAAACATATTATAATCTTGTAATAGAACCATAATAATATTTTTTATATCATATATGATTCACTTATGACATTATATTACCTGTTCATTTAACAATTCCATGTTAAAAAAATGTTTTGGGTAATAATCGTTTTATTTATCGTACATGTTTTGACATGTTATTGGTGATATTATTACATATATCATGATTTAATTAAATATAGAATTTAATTTATGATTCATATATCATAAATATTCAGTATATAGAAATATATATAATTGATAGATAAATGAAATGGAATTCACCGTTCATGGAGACAGTATGTTGTACGTACGCATGAATACAGTTTCTGATTCCTTATTGAATTGAATGGAAGCAAGAAAATTACGCATATATATATATATATCAATCTTGTGGAATTATTATTTTATATAATTTATTAGTACTTATTATATATACTATTCATTCATGATTGGTTAGCGTGGAGAATGAATCTCATCATGTCATGGAGATGGTAGGTCGTACTTACGCACGAGCTACGATATCATTAACTTAATGGTTAAATGATATAGAATTGGATAATATATTAGTTATAAATAATAATTATCATATTATACTCATTATTTAATAACATTATACTCACCATTATACCCATATAATTTAAGTATTGTTGAATATAAAATTACACCACGGCGGGGAGACGGTAAGTCGTACGTACAACTAAATGGTGATATTGTTATTTGTAGGGTGGATAAAAGGAATTATAAAGTTGTCCCATAATTATAATAACATATCATAATGTATAATATACTGTATTTGTTACTTTATTATGGAATCAAAATAAGAAGAGGAAGTAGAAGAAGAAAAGAATTTTGAAAGAGGTGATAATACAATTATGTCTTTTTAGGGTATCTCTTTTTGATTTAAACAAATGGTCTCCCTAGGATGGCTTTATTCCAAAGGTAATGCATATATGAGGAAGGTAGGGATGTTTGTAGCTTATTTTGTCTGAGTTTTAATAAACAAAAGGGCTTTAAAGGTGCATGTAAGTGGGTAGAGGTGGTGGCTATTAA
The DNA here is from genome assembly GCA_963277665.1 of Viscum album. NCBI lineage: Eukaryota > Viridiplantae > Streptophyta > Magnoliopsida > Santalales > Viscaceae > Viscum > Viscum album. The sequence goes on from OY728126.1 coordinate 985,266,573, forward strand.
TAAGAGGGAGTAGGGACACTTTAGGGATGTCTGGAAATAATAATTTATTATAAATTTATTTTTTGTTTATAATGGTCATAAAATAATTTATTTTGAAGATAATATATTTATGGGTCTAAATATTCTCAAAAAAAATAAAATTTATACATGTTTTTATTCTATTTTAATCATTTTCATTTTGATTTATCCTTATCTAATCAATCTCATTTTAATTTGTGGTAATAATATTTAAAATATTAAATGGTTATAAATATTCACATATGTGTTTTAAATTGTACATAAACATTATAAAATTTTAGACCATATAATTTCCCCTTTGTATTTTTTTAATATTTTTTTCTATTTTTAAATAATTTAATATTATATTATTTTTATAATATATCAATAGTGTCAATTTTGACACTATTAATTTATTTGAATTTAAATAAAATAAACAAAGAGGATAAATTAGAAAAAAAATATTTAATACACTCCTAACATGTCATAGTAACATATTAAATTCATGTAACACTTTTATTAGTTCATATGATATTTATTTTAATATTTTTAAAATCGATTATTTGATATTTTTATCAACAAAATAATTTCTACATTACTAATGTTTTATCATTAATATTAATTATTTAGTATCCAAAATTACTAAATAAATTTACATATTGTAGATAACTTCATCATAATTTTTTAGACTATTTATTTTCAATTTTTATGATGTTTATCACAATATTAAAATTATTATACTTACGAGATATAAGAGAGTGACATGTTTTCACTTTCTTTTATTTTAATTATAATTACATCACTTTCATAGAAAAATACAATTAAATGAATCAATTCCAACCCTTAGGTGATATTGGCCGACATTAACTCATCCAATAGGATTTTTGAAGGTGTTAGGGTAATTTTAATATCTTTATCATTTTGTTTGTTACCGTAATTTATGTGATTTACCTTTATCTGTCGTAAATAAAAATTACTATAGTTATTATTAATAATATCCAAAAATAAATGGTACCTACTTAAAAAATATGGAACTTATTATTTCAAGTATGGAATCAATTTTCCTAAATTCAATACATATAATTGGCAGAAATTAATTTAAAATTAATTCTTGTTGTCAAAACATGAAAGTGGGTTTTAATGAAGTAATAAGTATCAAAAGATTGACATGTATTTATTTTGAAATTAAATGTGAAATTACATGCATTTTCCAAAATTAGATTAAATGAAATAAATATAATCTAATTAAACATTAAATTTATTTTAAATGATAATCTATCTATATAAATAAATTATACAAAAAGGTTGTTTTGAATTAAAATGCAGTATTTATCACTATTTATTCAAATATTAATTTTATGAGAAAAATTCCAAACATTAAACCAAAATAAATATTGATATCCCTCTTCCAGATAAAATGTTTATTTTTTTCAAATAGAATATATAAAATTGTTAAAAAATAGATTTAAAATGGGAGCTCCATCAAAAATCATCAAAACTGCATTTAAAATAATACATCTTTTATAAGAAAAAATAACTTTTTTTGCTTATATCATGTTCTATAAAATACATAAGATGAATCTATATGTTATATAAAATTCAAATTTTGGTTAAAAATATTCATAAAATATAAATTATATCACTTTAAATGATAATATTTTATCAATATACCATTGTTTAATGAAACTCAGTATTGCATACAACATAAGCTATCGAGGAAGGTTGCTCTTGCATTTAACACACGACAATTCAGTTTTGCATTTAGTGAAATAATTCTTTGGTGTTGTGTATAACATTATCTAAACATAGTTCTTTTATAAATTAATCAAAATATATACTCAATGTTGGGTGAAATTAATTCTATCAAACGAAATTGGAATTGTGTGTAACACAATCCAGGTATAGTGTTGCGTATATGGAAAGATAATATGGTGTTACATATAGGAAAAGATAATCTTTGTGTAGCTTAAAACACATGGAATTAATTAAATTAAAAATAATATATCTCATAAAATATATGTGTGTTACAGATATGCCATATTATATGTCGGATTGGATCACTAATCATGGAGGTTTTGGTTATTCCACAAACCCCACCTAGGGAACAATGATGATAGAGGGTCACACTATAGTCTAACGAAGGGACACCACAAATCTATCTAAGACTCGAACTCTATATGAGATCACAATCCTATAATTTGGATGTAATGTATCATTATACACTTGAGGGAAATGGAACAAGGTAATAGAATCAACCTATATTGGTCCATAAAAAGTAAACCAAGAGCTAAAAACAATCTTGAAGAGGGTACATTGTGTGCACCAGGGGTACACCACGTGTCTATTTGTCCCTAAGATTTCCCATGTTGTAAATCCTCACATGTCATGTAAGCATCATAAAAAATATCATGTAGATGAAGTAAATCGCAGGATGAGACACATAAACCTGCCTTTGTCCCCACGTCATGTCCATGTACTTAGACTTCCAAGGTAACAACCTGTGTATAGGTGTATAATTCCATGTCCGACTACATGGATTGGCACAGGCCATGTACTTTTTCCCCTGACCATTTACTTCTCAACATATACTCCATGCCAACTAAGAAGGGTCACATACCATGTGACAAGGGTCACACACCATGCCACTACTAAGAAGTACACAAAAAATTTGTAATCCCTATTTACAGACCATATTGATCGATAGTTTCCAAAAATCCACCCTTTGTTCCAGATTGACCATATCATCTGCCTCTACCATCAATATTTTCCCGGAAGACCTGATCTAGGATTTATCAGCTATTCTATTTTATGTTTTTCAGATTCCATACAACAAACAGATTGAGAATTCATCACATATCTTCTACATCACCATATGTCTCTTAGGAAAATGTAGAACTTTAAATTCAGTATTTTTCTCCACCAATATTCCAACCATAATTTACGATACTCGAACTATAATCTCCATCACACAATTTACCCATAGTTTCTATCTATAAAACAAAATAATTACCATGCACTAATTTAAAATATGGTATTGGATGAACTATTGGCCAAAAGAAATACCAATGAAAATTGAATGAATAAATAGGGGAGAAATCCATAAGCTATAAAACATAAGGAGAAAACCATGGACTATTTTTATTTTGGCCTTGACTCAACATCATAGAGGAAGACCAATGAATAGAGATAAATCAATAGTAACAAATACACAATACCACTAATTTAATTGTAATGATAATGTGCATATCAATTCGGTTTTTGGAATTTATTTTCATTCATATCAGGTTATTAAATGTTGTGGGAATCAAAAAACAAAAGATAAAACCTAGAGTTTGGATTGATCATTGATGAATAAAAGTTGCACTGTCTTTATTGATGATATTTTCATTCTCTATTGGAGGAACTATGCACGATATTATCCTAATATGTCATCATTTTCCAAGAAATATCTCTAACAGCCTTCTGAATTTCTAGGGTTTGAGTGCCGAAATACCGAGGAATTTATATATTTTTTTAAATAACCGAGAAAAGGGGTTTCTACATTACAATAATTAAGTTATTTATTTATTTAATTTTATCTATTCCATGGATGATCTTATCACAAATAGTCCTCACCAACATAGATTATGTTGTACGTAGCAAAATACCCACGTTATGATCACAATGGTGCCCTCATATTTCTAATCTAGTCCCCCATTCGAGAGTTATTTCACTTTTTCTAGAAAACTATATATGCCTGGTATTTAACATATTTCATATATTTCAGAAAATTATTATTGGAAAATGTAGCCTCAGAATGACACTCTATCTCATCACCCAGTCTTGAAAATAATCCATATAATATCAAAAAATAATAAATTTAAAATATGGGACATTACATTCACATTACCAAATTACTTTTCATCCTAGAAAGAGAAAACCATACTCCAAACAATGATGGTACTGTTCTCTCATCAAGGTCTAATACTCAAATATTTTATCCTTTAGATTCCCATGTTTTCATTAGAAATGCATAAGGGGAATCAGACAGTCATAAAGGATCCTTTCCTACTGATCCATTATACCCACTGGGTACTCAATGAAGGTATAAATATTTTCAATGTCCAGCTCTCCCAAGTAAATAATGTGTGATGGGTCATTCATGTGCCTCCTCACCTGACTTATGTTAAATACATTGTGTTCCATGTCCAACTTTAGTGGTAGATACATTTGTTACACCACCTCACCAACTCAATTGAGTATCTAGAAGGGACCAATGAATATTTGAGGTAAATCTTGGTTACAGACAAATATCCTCAATCCATGTTGAGGTGAGACCCTCTGGAATAGATGGTCTCCATACTCGGACTCCAAAAATCACTATCATTAGTCCATATAAGTCTTATGATGGATATTTGGAGTCCTCATCTACCCCTAGATTATATGCACCTTCTTTGTAGTATCTAACACCAACTTCCAACCCATGATTAATGACTCACTTAGATTAGTCCTACAAATTGGGGACATGCATGGTTTCATGTAAAAATAGTCTAGTGATTACATACCAATGGTGAAATGGTAGCTATTGTTTTATGAAAACTCTATCTATGATAGGTGATCCTTCCAACTATGATCAATGTCCAACATGAAATCCCATAGCAATTCATCAAAGATATGGATGGTCTGCTATGTCTAGTCTTCATTTTGGGGGAGAAATGTGGATCTCAAATGCAACTGATTCACAACGTCCTCCGTTGATCCTCTTCATACCCATGGTGTAATGCTAGAATCACACTTTGATACAATCATTTTGGCGACTCTATGGAGTCATATTATCTCATACACATAGTGGTGTCTTATGCTTTCTACTGAACTATTCTCTTGAGTAGATAGGATGTGAGATAACATAGTTTCACATTCTATAATCATCCAGATAGAATCATGTACTATGGATATACATGGTAAGAATGTCATGATGTCTTTGGATATACAATCCTACTTCTACTCTAGAACCACAAGGAGTTGAGGAAAACTAACTAAAAACTGGTTTCCAACCTTCACTTTCTAACAAGTGATTAATTATGAGACAAACTATTCCACTTACTTCATCATTTATGGGAACTTAAACTAACATTAAAGGTTCCTATACATATTATAAACAAATTAATGTATCGAAAAAGGGGATGTATGAAACTTTGGTATCACCTCCTCCAACAATATCAAAGGGACCATTGTCCATCATCTTCAATGGATTGCATGGTCCAAAAATTTATAATATCTCTTAGGTGAATTTATAGTGTATATTTGAGTACGTAATGTCTCATATTTAGTATAGCCATGTTGAGAATCCATTAAACACTGTAACATTTATGGGTTAACAACCATTAAATGATGATATGAAGAACCATCTGTGTCTATGAAGTGAAACTGCAACTAGGATGACTCGTCCAACTCCTCATCCAACAACTGTGAATAAGAACTCATACTGAGAGCATATTTAACCCCATTCACATTCCATAAAGTATATAAAATATAAATGTCATATTTTTTGGAGGAACTCTATCCATCACCTCCTTCTCATGTTAATATTCTTATGTGAGAATATATCCTTGAGACTACCATGGTCATAGTAAATGATATACCACTCTCCCACCAGGTAGTGTCTCCACATATTTAGTGAGATGACTAGACCTAATAAGTCAAGATTGTGGGTTTCATAGTTCTACTCTTGTGGTATCAATGTACATGACATATTGGAAATAACTACCTTCCTATTCATTAGAACATAACCATTTTTGGTCCCTGGTGCATCATATAACACTACATACTCAACACCCTCTTCTAGAAATAATAATACATGAGAGTTCATAATCCCTTACCTTAGAACTTGAAAGCACTACAAGAACCTTCCCATCCACATGAAAGGTTTCCCTTTCCAGGTTAATGCTGTCAGGGGTGATTCCCCTATAGAGAAAGCATGTAAATACCATTGATAGTTCCCTATCAATCCAAAGAAACTCTGCACCTCGGTAAAACACTTGGGTGGATCCCAACCAAGAACTAACTCAACCTTGTTCAGGTTCACTTCTACACTAACCTCTGAGAAGACATATCCCTTAAAGTGGACCAATGAAATTTAAAACTGGTACTTCAATAGATTTTTATAAATTTGGTTATTTCATACTATGTCCAGGGCCATCCTCAAGTGTCTCATGTGATCCTCCTTAGATGCTGAATAAATTATCATGTAACTGATGATGAACACCCTAAACCAGTCTAATAATGGATAAATGATCTATTTAATTAATCATGTGAACAGTTCTGGGATATTTTTAATTCCTAGTGTAATAACGAAGTACTCATGGTGTTTGTATTGACATCATAATGCCTTATTCAGTGTATCCTTGTCCCATACATGAAACTAGAGATAACCTGATCTATAGCCAATCATAAAAAACCATCATTCCCCTATCAACTGATCGAAGATGACTTCTATTCCCAGTAGTTGAAACTTATTCATCAAGATCACTTAGATTAATTTTTTGTATTCCCCATATAATCCCAATCTCTCATATACATTCTTTGTGAAAACATTGGGGAAGACCAAGGGGAAACACTAAGTCTCATAAATCCATTCTCATGAATGTACTCCAACTATACCCTAATATCTTGAGGATATATGGGATCCATTCTGATATACTCGAGAAGATATTGATTCCATCCCATTATGTATGTTAATAATGATATATGGCTCTCAGTTTGGAGTTAATACTAGAAAATAATTAGGAAGGATGCCCCCATACTCCAACATCACCAAAGAAAAACTATGGCCCAAAAATACGCTAATCCATGATTCATTCTAGTCAACTTCTGAGTAATCAAATTCAATCTCCTATGAAAAAACTCATCCATCTTTCCCATGGGTTCCTTTTCACCCAAAAATGAAATCCATGTGTCATCACTATCGATGCACAACATCCCCCACCTAAAATAGTCAATCTATGAAGGAATTAATGATTGACAGTCCTTACCTAAGATGAATCATAAGGACTCGTGGCTGCTATAATGAGACCCCAAGAAAAAATATCAACTCCAAGAATCATGTTTCTTATTCCACACTAGTGTGAAATCATGTATTCACCTCCTATCAGAGTTTCCAACATAAAGGGTTGAGCAAAAGGCTCAAATGGAATCTCTTAGTCTCGAACAACAGAAGAGTAAAGGAAGGAATGAACTAAACATATGTCTATAAATAATGAATATAAAGTAGAAATGATTAGATTGTACATTGTATCATCCTAATATCATTGGGGTCATAGGCCTTCATTTCCTACTAATGGCCTTGTCCATATACAAAATTTCACTTAGTCAGGAACAGATCACCTTGGGATGGTGGTGGTAATATGTCAAACATCGAACCACCTCCAACAATCCTCTTGGTCCCTCAGCCACATTTCCCTCATTTGGACCACCCTACTCATGGATTTTTATCTTTCTATCCAATCCATCGAGCATCTCAAAATCATATGTATTACAGGTCATACAATCCTAATTTGAATTGCCTTGATCATCACTAAACAAACATCTGTCTCCCTATAAATATTTGAGCCACCCTAAGATACATTCCCCACAAAATCTATGCCCTAAGATCATCTCTTAAAGAGTATAACATGATTGTATCTATGTGACATTCATCACCTATACACAGGAAAGACACCACACCACTAGGTGATCATAACAACAATCATCCACAGGATTTTGCTTGAGGTAATTATTGTTACATGATAATATACCCCATGATCCATGATATCTTCAGAAACACTAAATAAAGAGGTATATATCATTTTTAATTTCCCTAAAAAACCAAATATTCTAAGAAGACCCTAATACACAGATAGAGGGTCATGCCTGTAACTGATGGGATTCTAAATGAACCCAATCTAGATCCTCCCACTATATTGGGGATATTTTGTCAATGAGCCCACAAACCCTACTGATACAGTCTTCAAGATAGAGGATGAATTCCCTTATCATGGAGTTCACCTTGATTCCACAAACCCTACATATGAATAATAATGATAGAAGATCATAAACTAGTCTCACAGAGGGACACAAAAAATTTATCTAAGACTTGGCCTATGGAGGGGATCACAATCTTGTGATGTGCATGTAATGCGACATTTTACCATTGAGGTAATGATCCAAGTGAACACAATCAAACTATGTCAGTCCCAAATATGGAAATAAAGAGCTTCAAACACTTTTTATGGTGGTAAAAAAGATGCCCTAGGGTGTATACGACATGTCCAGTTATCCCCTTATCATATCATGTGGTAAACTGTCACACAAAAAGTACATATAAAAATACACAATGTGTAGAAGAAATACACAACATTCAGAGACACATGACAACCTTCTTGTTTTTCCTAGACATGTTTCTTTACTTGGCCTAACAATTCACCATTCGTTGTTTAGGTGGCTACATCTATTTATGACTACACAGTTTGGTACATTCCATGTATGATTTCTCATTCCCATTTACTTACTAATGTACACATCGATCCAGCTGAGAAGGATCACATTTCATGTGACATGGGTTACATGACCTTTGATAATTAACATCATCTTGAAACCCTAGAAACTAATGATAGGGCCCCACATAGCATGTAATCGTGATTAAAAAGCCATTTTGATCAATATTTTCCAAAAATCTACACACGGTTCATATGATTACTTGATCATCAACCAACAACATAAATATCATTGAAAATAACAAGATCTGGGGTTGATCGGATTTTCAATCAATCGTTCACCAGATTCCGGACACTAAATGGATTAGGGAAGCATCATCCATGTTCTGCATCACCATACACCACTTCAAAAATGAAGAACTATCAATTCAGTTTCATACTACCCCAGTCAACCAACAAGTGTCATCAATTCTTGAACCGTAGCCATAATAATGTTTTGATCCAATGGTTTCGATATGTTGTTCTGATGAATGACCATGAAATGATAAGAAACTTTTTAATGGTTGAACTATTGTCCAAAATTATTAAAAAAATTTATTTAAGAATGAAACATGGGATAAACAATTTTCCATAAAACGTGAGGAATGAACCTTTTCCATTATTCGTTTGGCCTCCATTATTCATCATAGATGAATACCAACAAAGATGTTAAAATCAAAACAAATAAATAAAAAATTCTACTAATTTAATTCTATCAATGTTTCATGTATCAATTGAATTTAGGGAATTTATATGTGTTTCTATAGGTTTAAAAACATGATAGAAATCACAAACCAAAACATCTTACATAGAGTTTAGATCAATTATAAATGATGAACAATAGATTATTCATCACTGATTAGTTCTATGGACTATATCAATACAATGATCAATGATCTAAACTTGATCCATCGTTGTTTAGAAAGAAAGATCTCCAACATTCATTTGAATCTCCATGGTTTTATTGAAAAAACACGAGGAAATTATATATCTGTATACATAATAAGGGAAAAGGGTCACTTCATAAAAAAATAATCATTTTATTTTATATATTTACACCCATGATGACATTTTTCCAAAATGGATTACCCCAAGAATGATTATGTCATGCCTAGGGAAAAACCATCATTCTGAACTCAATGGTTCCCTCAAATTTCTAATATGACCCCTTATTTGTGATTTATTGAGATTGTTTCAGTAAAATTGAATGCATGTGCTATTTAAAAGATTTCAAACTTTTATTTTTGTAACATAGGTCCTCAGAATCACACACTATTTCAGTGACTAGTCTCGAAAATAATTCATATAATATCAAAATATAATACATGGAGAATATGATTCATTATATCCATCATATTCAAAACAAAAATAAAGTGACTATATGGTTTCATTTAAATTAAAATTTGTTAATTTTATGATTATAGGTAAGGTTTTACATTAGTTCATTGACTACATCATCATCATTTTGATCTTATATTATTAAAAATTTATTCAAATCCTTGAAATCATCCTCTTATGATCTCTCAACTAATCCAGATTCTTTTTCTTCATTCCTAATTTAATATGTCTTGAGAGTACTATGTAGACTATATAGAGATATTTCATTTGAATCATTACATTTTAACCACTTAAAATTAATAATAAAATTTTAGGTGGTCTCTCCAAATAATTTTGAGGAATTTAACATTGTAAATATTATCACCAAGACCATAAATTTGTCAAACCAATATATTAAGTAATTAAAATATACATTAGCTATAGGATTTAGTATCACCCTAAAATACATAAATTCATTCAACATGACATACACAATTAATTCTAGAAAATTTTAATCTCCATCATACAAGTTCATAAGCTTCCCACACAACTAATGATTAGTGTTATATGGCATCTCCATTATGTATTTCTGGTTGGATAGATCTACATCTAAATAATTTATTACCTCTTAATTAATGTTAAATTCATTGTGGTCTCTTTCTAATAAAAATACACTTTCTAAACTTATAGGGATACCATGAATTCCTTAGATGTAAACATGTATTCTTAATGATCAAAAGTAATTTTACATCATATTCTAACATAATTGGAATCTTATGTATTAAATAAATATAAAATTATGATTAAAAATTATCAATAAATCTAAGAGAGAGAGAAAGTCAATAGAAAACAATTGTATTGATACAATTTTTTACTCATATACAAAAAATATAAATTTATAGTCGGTTATATTAGGGTGCCGCTATTCTTAAAAATTACCCCTTGATTTTGATATTGTTCTCCCTTGAATGGGGAACTCTCTTCATCCCCTGAAGAAAAATTTTATATCAACAGTCAAATAATGAATGTGGAAAAAAAATTACAACATTCATAAAAATATTTTAATTTAAGGATCATGGATTGAATTTATATAAACACTTATATTGTAATCTAATATAGAGAAATAAAAATGTACATTTATATTCATCATCCATACATGTAGAGACCCGTATCATGACGTACATAGACATTACATTACTTTTGCGGAATACTTAGTACATAACAAAAACACACACACAAGGATCGTAATAGTTTAGTGTCTTTGGAAACTCGGAACGTAATCTTCTAATCGTGGTGAAAGATCTTCAATATCTCCCATAAAGATCTTCCCTTTTTTGTTTACCTGAAAACCTTTCTTTATATCTTGGGGAAAAGAAAACATAAAAGGGTGAGCTCAAATGCTCAGCAAGGGCAAATAAAGGAAATAAAAATCATATCATATCTTTTTGAAAATTATAACCTGCAAAAGAGATCTTAACATGGAACAAATCATAGAAGTGAAAATGAGATCCCCATAATCATAACATAAAACTTGAAACTTTGTGGCAAGCACACATAATCATGGAAAATCATTTCTTGTTAGTCATGACTCATTTCCAAGACTATCTTAGTGGACAAAGTCCCTTTCTGAACCGAGTTCACTCCTCGTTTCAGTCCTGTATCACTGAACCGAAATAACCTTCCGTTCCAGCCATGTCTATCTCATGAGATATAAAATCTTTACCCAATGCATTGGAGGGAGATATAGGTCCCACCCATCTTATAATGAATCCTTTCTTATGTGTCCCACATAATCATACATCATCGCATAACCCATGTAACAAAAATGGGATTCTTGAAACATCATGACATCATAAATCAATTCATATAAGATAAAGGAATTCATAAAAAAAATATTTCCATCACAACATAATCAAACCAATGTAATAATAGGGATAAAAACAGAACCCTTTTATTATCTTAGATGGAAAATAATTTTGATAAAATACTTGAACTTCATTCTTGAGGAAAATATCCTTTCTGCTTCAAAAATACTTCTCCTTTCTTAACATGTCGTACAATTATAAAATAAAAGAATTTGATTAAAAATAAACCTAAAAACTTGTAAAGGAAACTTCTTGGAAATAATGTTTTAGAAATCCATTCATGCCGTATAAGTTAAAAAAACATTCTTCGTACTTTTGTCGGAAAAGTCAAAAAGTACCTCGTACGAAAAACGACAAAAGATTCCATGCATATCTTTTACTAAAAACTCACCGAAGGGTAAAATAGGATTTAAACAATTGTAGGTGAATGGAAATAATATTACATATTGAAGAAACATGGATGTGGATGATAAAATACACCCCAGTAAATACCAAAGTACAAACAATCTCGGATAAAAATGAGATTGTGATATTTCCCTTACCTTAGGTCCGATTTGCTTTGTTCGTGTCCGAAGCTCCTGTATAATGGTTTAAATAATGTTATTGACTTATTCCAGAATCATACATATTGATATGATATCATATATGGTCATATTATTAGCTTCTTGTTAGTAATATTTCATTGTTACCTGTTACTCGGGTCTTTATAACTTTTTGTTCTTATGCGTATTTTGTCGAATAAATTCTTATTATTATCTTTAGGTTATAGATAATTCATTTCCAGAATGTTATTAGTGTAGTATATACCATATTCATTCATTCAATTCATTTATATAATCATTATGAAATGAAGATCATGTAGAACGAGTCGCATCACATCGTGGAGACGGTATTCCGTACGTACGCACGAGTGATGATATCGTTCCTATGATCGTGGAATTGTATTGGAGTATATATATATTATTTAAGTATCAATATTACTTCATAATAATCATATATAGTTACTCATTACACCATTATTCCCATCCTTGTATGGTGATGGTGGAAAATAAATTACACCACGGCGTGGAGACGGTATTCCGTACGTACGCACAATGATTTCATTTTTCCGTAGGATGGATAGAAGGTGAATTAGGGTTGTTTCATATTTATAATAACATATCAGTATGTATGTAATACTGATTTTATTACTTTATCATGAAACAACTAATGAATAAGAAGTTGAAGAAGAAAGAAATTGAAAAGATCAGTAATGGATATTACCTCTTCTTTTGGAACGCCTCTTTGAATCCTCCACTTAAGGAACTAAGATTGGTCTTTGGAGAAGACCAGGACCTATAGGATTATTCTAGGGAAGTGGATAGGAGAAAATGGCAGGGGTTGGCCGAGCTTGAGTGCTCAATTTGGTGTGAGGAGGAGGGGGAGGAGGTGCCCTTTTATAAGGGAGGAGAGGGGCACCTTAGGAATATCTCAAAATATTATTTTATATTAAAGTCAAAATCGGTTTATAATGGTTCCAAAGGGTCTTATTTCGAAGATAAAGTGGTGAAGGGTCGAAATCCTATCAACAAATAGGATTTAGACAAGTTTAGGTTATTATTTTAACCTTATCAATTAGATTTAACTCTAAGTTAAATAATTTAACTTTTACCGTGTCTTTTTGTTTTCTTTCACTATATGGTTAATACACTTACTATAACATGCCAAAAGAACCCCAAATTGTTTATTATTAAACTATATATCCTTATATAAGTCATTTGGCCGAACCATAGATTTTTAGGAATAAAATAACAATTAATAATATAATATTTGATTTAAAAACTATTTTGTGTCAATTTTGACACTATTTGATATATGATTTTTGTGAAAGTCATAACAGAATTATATGTTCGAACCAAGTTGATTAAATAAACAATAATATATCATTGTAACCTAGAAAATTAGTGGAATTCATAAAAAGTCTCAAATTACATTTATTTTGGTGTTTATAACATCAATTATGTCAATATTTCATTAATAAGATAATTACTGCATCATCATTGTGTCATAAATAAATTAAATTATTTAATGTCTAAAAATTACAAATAAAATACCCTTATGTAGGAAATCTTTTTAGATTTCTAATGAATATTTATAGTCGAATTTATCGTTTGTATAACCCCATATTAAAAATGGTTTACTTATTAAACTTTTATTTTAACTATTTTAACCCTTCATTAAATAAATTAATAATAAATGTCCTAATCTAATCCAAGTGGGCCTAAATGGTCATATTTTATTCCTAAGTTTGTTTTTGGTCTAATTACACTTGTCCAATAGAATTAGGACATGTTTTAGGGTAATATTAATATCATATTTACCCTTAGTTACCCTATTTACTATTAACCGCGGTAAAAAAAGTAAAAAGTTACTATTCACCAAAAATTATTTTCATCTCGTTGAACCACATTTTACTTACTGACATCAACCGTGTCTCTCGGATTTTTGAAATTACATTCACAGAAGCGGTAAAATTAAGTTTTATGAAAAATTCAGTTTTTTAACTACCACTTAGTAGTTTCACTATTCATCAAAAATTGTTGTTTTTCAGAACAGTGCCAAAATTTCATCCAAAGCTATATTTCATATTCCGAATTCAAAAATGAAGTGTATTTTACCAAATTCATTACATAAAAGTTGCATTAATTAATTTTATAATTAAATCCTGCTGTTAAAACAAATAGCGTGTTTTTAAGAAACAATATCTATCAAAAGATTAACTCTTGGTTATGTCTAGTTTAAATGTGAAATTACATCCAATGACCAACATTGTATTAAATTGTAAAAATATATTCTAAATATACTTTAAAACCACTCAAATTAATGATTTATCACTATTAATTATTTTGATTAAAAAAGTTGTTTTTAATTATAATTTAGTAATTTTCACTATTCATCAGAATATGAAAGTTATCCGAAAAGTACCAAAATTTCACCTTAGGCTAAATTCGATACTCCAAATCCAAAAATGAAGTCCATTTTGAGAGCTAAATTTTCTAAAATTTAAAAATTGGTTATTACTATTCATAACGGCTAGTTTTAATAATATTTTGTGAAACTCAGTATTGCGTACTACACACGCTATCGAGGAAGGTTGCGATTGCGTGTAATGCAAGGAAAGTCAAGGATGCGTGTTGTGCAAGCTCCTTTTCGTGTAGCGTACAACACAATACATTAATAAATTTAAAAAGAATATTTTTCATAAAATCTCGGGCTGTTACATTCTACCCCCCTTAAAAGGAATTTCGCCCTCGAAATTCGTCGGGGTTATAAATGGTTTAATATTCGAAAGTTTCTTTAATAGAAACCCACATCGTAAAAAGGAATACCAAAACTTAGCTTTAAAAACTAATGTATGAAATGTAACGATTACCCAAATAAACTAATCACTGGGATTCCACATAGGTGAAAATATGGATATGGAAGAGAAATCTGATCATCATGTTCTGATGGAGAGTGGTAGAGAACATGGCTATGGAAAAGCCAGTAATCACAAATCCATAAATTTGTGACGATCTAAGGTACCATCTGATTCATCAGGTATAAGAGAACTAGGACAACATTTTTGGTTTTCAAGATCATTTCCCTAAAGTTAAAGAATTTGAATTAGAATAAATACTTACATTATTTTGGTACAATCTCACTGTTGTTCGTGCCTTTAACAATTTCCACTTCAACTCTTAAATAAATGAAGTTGAATTTGATATTTGTGAATTGTTAGCAGATCATGTGATAGAATGACGGGTCATTCCATCTGTCTCAAAAGTTTAGCAAAATTTATATACATAAGTCGATCTATAGTGGGATTAATCATATATGGTTCCTAAAATGGGCTTATACTTCATATATCATACTGCTTAATATAATAACACTAGTTTCTACTAAACAGGGACTTCCTATAGGTCAGTGGTAGGCGATAAAGGCCAGTCGCACTTCGGTTGTGGGTTCGATTCCTACAGCCTTGTCCGAAGCGATGGGATGTCGCCCGTCCTGCAGGTTGTCCTTTTTCTAAAACTACGTTACTATAACATCCCATCATTAATATTGAAAATATTCTATCCTTAAACAATACTAACTTATGTCCAACATAATCCAGTCTAATCTTTAGGCTTATACATAATACTGCAGTCCACTCTCATAATATAGTGACAACGATTACCAGAGATTTAATGCTGTCG
Organism: Viscum album; assembly: GCA_963277665.1. Lineage (NCBI taxonomy): Eukaryota > Viridiplantae > Streptophyta > Magnoliopsida > Santalales > Viscaceae > Viscum > Viscum album. Next base: position 985,282,458 of record OY728126.1, read on the forward strand.
TTGATCCCCACATATCATAAGATATGTCTTGTTGGTCACATTCCAAACATTCAAATTCCTTAATCGTGTATTCTCTTGAATACCTTAGTGAAAACATGAGTGCAATTAAAAGATAACACTTTCCACATACCAAAATCCTCAAAATTCTATATACTCAAACCATGATATCACTTAGTCCTTATATCAATCATGAGCTCATGAATACTATTAAACATTTCATTTTCTCGTCTTCATTATGCGCATATCATCTTATTTCCAAAAAATATCTCAATCACTTTGAATACCACATCAATAAATATTGCAATACTCAATGATACAACATTATTTTGGAATCCCATTACATAAACACTTAATCATTCCACCACATCGTTGTCATATTCAACATTGCCAATAGTGATCGCATGTGATTTCCCTTTGTCCTTTGCCTTCAGTGGTTGCTCATGTTGATCATCACTAACCCTTGGATTAGGGCAATTATTAGCATAATGCCCCATTTCCTTGCACTTGAAGCATTGAAGTGTTGGCGGTGCATTCTCTGCAGTGTTTGGTTTATTCACATCATTAGAAACCCTTTTTCCATTACTTCGACACTCAGCTGCTCGATGACCTTCTTTTCCACACTTAAAACATTTTCTAGTCCCTTTAAGACAATCTCCACCATGCTTCTTTCCACACTTTATGCATAAGGAAACATTCATCTTCTTTTCACCATTATTCTGAGATTTCTCCTTGAACTCCATCTTTCGTTTCTTGTCAAAACCATGAGATGGATATGTAACACCAACTTCCATTTCTACCTTGATAGCACAACGCACAATTTCTTCATAGCTACTGAAGTCTCTTATAGCTAATGCCCTTCGAAGACTTGGTTTTAAGCCACTGAAAAATCAATCAACTTTACTTTCAGGTTGGATGATAATTCCAGAAGCATACCTTGCAAGTCTTGTAAAATTTTCTTCATAGGTACGAACAGATTCATCGTCCATTTGCTTCAGTTCAAGAAACTATTTCTCCATCTTTGTTCGAAGAATACGAGGGAAGTACTTACTGAAAAACAAGTTCTTGAACTCGTCCCATTCCATGGACTCAATTTCATCTCTTGGCCTCATATTCTTGATAAGATTCCACCATTGATCAGCTTCACCTTCCAAACGATATACTGCTAAGATGACTTTATCATGTTCAGAACATTGAAGAACTGAAAATATCTTTTTAGTAGTACTGATCCATTGTTCAGCCACAAGTGGATCAGAAGATCCACTGAAAGAAGGTGGACGTTGCCTCATGAAGGACTCAATAGAATATTGTTCCCTTCTCTGCTCATTTGGAAGTCCAGAATGATTCATAGCTTGTGTAAGTATAGAAATAAGATTTTGCACTCCATCTCCCATATCATTTGTTTGTTCAGGAGGGCAATCATTGCATTGTCCATTGCATTGATCAACACGGTTCCTTCGGGTTCCATCCATCGTCTAAAACCCAAAAAGAATAGTGTGAGAGGAAGAAATCATGCTAGGGAAAACAACATAACAAAGGGGGAGTGCCTTCAATATCAAACATCATAGGTTTAATTCTATGATCGTTAGCGTAATTCTATTACTATAACCTATACGTATACTTATCCCTAGGGACATCCCTATACATACCTAAGAAATATCTCTAGGGATCTCACTAACGTTTTCGCATCCTAGTTTCCAAAGGTTGACTAAACCTTTCCTCTGATACCAACTATAGAGACCCGTATCTTGACGTACATAGACATTACATTACTTTTGCGGAATACTTTGTACCTAACAAAAACACACACACAAGGATCGTAATAGTTTAGTGTCTTTGGAAACTCGGAACGTAATCTTCTAATCGTGGTGAAAGATCTTCAATCTCTCCCATAAAGATCTTCCCTTTTTTGTTTACCTAAAAACCTTTCTTTATATCCTGGGGAAAAGAAAACATAAAAGGGTGAGCTCAAATGCTCAGCAAGGGCAAATAAAGGAAATAAAAATCATATCATATCTTTTTGAAAATTATAACCTGCAAAAGAGATCTTAACATGGAACAAATCATAGAAGTGAAAATGAGATCCCCATAATCATAACATAAAACTTGAAACTCTGTGGCATGCACACATAATCATGGAAAATCATTTCTTGTTAGTCATGACTCATTGCCAAGACTATCTTAGTGGACAAAGTCCCTTTCTGAACCGAGTTCACTCCTCGTTTCAGTCCTGTATCACTGAACCGAAATAACCTTCTGTTCCAGCCATGTCTATCTCATGAGATATAAAATCTTTACCCAATGCATTGGAGGGAGATATAGGTCCCACCCATCTTATAATTAATCCTTTCTTATGTGTGCCACATAATCATACATCATCGCATAACCCATGTAACAAAAATGGGATTCTTGAAACATCATGACATCATAAATCAATTCATATAAGATAAAGGAATTCATAAAAAAAAATTTCCATCACAACATAATCAAACCAATGTAATAATAGGGATAAAAACAGAACCCTTTTATTATCTTAGATGGAAAATAATTTTGATAAAATACTTGAACTTCATTCTTGAGGAAAATATCCTTTCTGCTTCAAAAATACTTTTCCTTTCTTAACATGTCGTACAATTATAAAATAAAACAAGTTGATTAAAAATAAACTTAAAAACTTGTGAAGGAAACTTCTTGGAAATAATGTTTTAGAAATCCATTCATGCCGTATAAGTTAAAAAAAACATTCTTCGTACTTTTGTCGGAAAAGTCAAAAAGTACCTCGTACGAAAAACGATAAAAGATTCCATTCATATCTTTTACTAAAAACTCACCGAAGGGTAAAATAGGATTTAAACAATTGTAGGTGAATGGAAATAATATTACATATTGAAGAAACATGGATGTGGACGATAAAATACACCCCAGTAAATACCAAAGTAAAAACAATCTCGGATAAAAATGAGATTGTGATATTTCCCTTACCTTAGGTCCGATTTGCTTTGTTCGTGTCCGAAGCTCCTGTATAATGGTTTAAATAATGTTATTGACTTATTCCAGAATCATAAATATTGATATGATATCATATATGGTCATATTATTTGCTTCTTGTTAGTAATATTTCATTGTTACCTGTTACTCGGGTCTTTATAACTTTTTGTTCTTATGCGTGTTTTGTCGAATAAATTCTTATTATTATCTTTAGGTTATAGATAATTCATTTCCAGAATGGTATTAGTGTAGTATATACCATATTCATTCATTCAATTCATTTATATAATCATTATGAAATGAAGATCATGTAGAACGAGTCGCATCACATCGTGGAGACGGTATTCCGTACGTACGCACGAGTGATGATATCATTCCTATGATCGTGGAATTGTATTGGAGTATATATATATTATTTCAGTATCAATATTACTTCATAATAAACATATATAGTTACTCATTACACCAGTATACCCATCCTTGTAAGGTGATGGTGGAAAATAGATTACACCACGGCGTGGAGACGGTATTCTGTACGTACGCACGCTGATTTCATTTTTCCGTAGGATGGATAGAAGGTGAATTAGGGTTGTTTCATATTTATAATAACATATCCGTATGTAAGTAATACTAATGTTATTACTTTATCATGAAACAACTAATGAATAAGAAGTTGAAGAAGAAAGAAATTGAAAAGATCGGTAATGGATATTACCTCTTCTTTTGGAACGCCTCTTTGAATCCTCCACTTAAGGAACTAAGATTGGTCTTTGGAGAAGACCAGGACCTCTAGGATTATTCTAGGGAAGTGGAGAGGAGAAAATGGCAGGGTTTGGCCGAGCTTGAGTGCTCAATTTGGTGTGAGGAGGAGGGGGAGGAGGTGCCCTTTTATAAGGGAGGAGAGGGGCACATTAGGAATATCTCAAAATATTATTTTATATTAAAGTCAAAATCGGTTTATAATGGTTCCAAAGGGTCTTATTTCGAAGATAAAGTGGGGAAGGGTCGAAATCCTATAAACCAATAGGATTTAGACAAGTTTAGGTTATTATTTTAACCTTATCAATTAGATTTAACTCTAAGTTAAATAATTTAACTTTTACCGTGTCTTTTTGTTTTCTTTCACTATATGGTTAATAAACTTACTATAACATGCAAAAAGAACCCCAAATTGTTTATTATTAAAATATATATCCTTATCTAAGTCATTTGGCCGAACCTTAGATTTTTAGGAATAAAATAACAATTAATAATATAATATTTGATTTAAAAACTATTTTGTGTCATATTTGACACTATTTGATATATGATTTTTGTGAAAGTCATAACAGAATTATATGTTCGAACCAAGTTGATTAAATCAACAATAATATATCATAGTAACCTAGAAAATTAGTGGAATTCATAAAAAGTCTCAAATTACATTTATTTTGGTGTTTATAACATAAATTATGTCAATATTTCATTAATAAGATAATTACTGCATCATCATTGTGTCATAAATAAATTAAATTATTTAATGTCTAAAAATTACAAATAAAATACCCTTATGTAGGAATTCTATTTAGATTTCTAATGAATATTTATAGTCGAATTTATCTTATGTATAACCCCATATTAAAAATGATTTACTTATTAAACTTTGATTTTAACTATTTTAACCCTTCTTTAAATAAATTAATAATAAATGTCCTAATCTAATCCAAGTGGGCCTAAATGGTCATATTTTATTCCTAAGTTTGTTTTTGGTCGAATTACACTTGTCCAATAGAATTAGGACATGTGTTAGGGTATTATTAATATCATATTTACCCTTAGTTACCCTATTTATTGTTAACCGTGGTAAAAAAACGTAAAAAGTTACTATTCACCAAAAATTATTTTCATCTCATTGAACCACATTTTACTTACTGACATCAACCATGTCTCTCGGATTTTTGAAATTCCATTCACAGAAGCGGTAAAATTAAGTTTTATGAATAATTCAGTTTTTTAACTACCACTTAGTAGTTTCACTATTCATCAAAAATTGTTGTTTTTCAGAACAGTGCCAAAATTTCATCCCAAGCTATATTTCATATTCTGAATTCAAAAATGAAGTCTATTTTACCAAATTCATTACATAAAAGTTGCATTAATTAATTTTATAATTAAATCCCGCTGTTAAAACAAATAGCGTGTTTTTAAGAAACAATATCTATCAAAAGATTGACACTTGTTTATGTCTAGTTTAAATGTGAAATTAAATCCAATGACCAACATTGTATTAAATTGTAAAAATATATTCTAAATATACTTTAAAACCACTCAAATTAATGATTTATCACTATTAATTATTTCGATTAAAAAAGTTTTTTTTAATTATAATTTAGTAATTTTCACTATTCATCAGAATATGAAAGTTATCCGAAAAGTACCAAAATTTCACCTTAGGCTAAATTCGATACTCCAAATCCAAAAATGAAGTCCATTTTGAGAGCTAAATTTTCTAAAATTTAAAAATTGGTTATTACTATTCATAACGGCTAGTTTTAAGAATATTTTGTGAAACTCAGTATTGCGTACTACACACGCTATCGAGGAAGGTTGCGATTGCGTGTAATGCAAGGCAAGTCAAGGATGCGTGTTGTGCAAGCTCCTTTTGGTGTAGCGTACAACACAATACATTAATAAAATTAAAAAGAATATTTTTCATAATATATCGGGCTGTTACAATACACACCTTTAAAAAGATTAATTCCCTTATATATTCATAGATGATCATTAAATATTCTACGGTGTTCTTATCTACGAACCTATGATGGGAAATTAAATCCAAAATATTGTATTAAATCTTCAAATAATTGTGATATTCTAGTAATAATAGATACTTGGGCCTGCAGTCCTTTAAGAAATTTGAGCCACCCAAGGCAATCAGCCTAGTAAGGCATTTAGGATACATCAAGGACTTTGGGCCACCTCAAGGCCATCAGGCCACCACAAGGCCTTCGTGGCACCTGAAATTGTGCTTACATGATCAGAAAGACTCTATAAGGAGAAGACTTCTGATGGGGACTCAGAGTAGGTGCATTCACCATAGCAGAAGTTAAGGGGATTTTTCAGAAAGTGAGGGTATGACATTGCCATCGAGACCAACCAGTGATTACATGGTAATCATAGCCGAACAAACATGTGAAGGTGGAGTTATGATATCCTTATAAGAAATTTATGAGGAGGGGTTCCTAGTACAATTTTTATATTTTCTATAAGATATATGGGTCATGTAATCTCTGAGCCTACTGGCCTAGTATGGGTTCCCCCCATCCCTTGAAAGGTGGTTATAAAAAATCAATAAAAAGATGGCCTTCCGACCATTCGTATGGTAAGAATATCTACTGAATATATTCCTTCATCATTAATAACATTATTAATATGTATCTTGGATATCTATCCTTTTATTTTTAGATTAAAATGAATAAATATCGCCTATATTCTCCCCAACATACTACTTTCTTATTGAATGCATAATGACTCCAACATATAACTCTTAGAATAATTGTTGTGGGGTGATTTTAGATAACTCATGAATATTATATAATCCATGTTTTGGAATAAAATATTCAATTTCTATCGTTATGATATCCATCCAATTGTTATACACAATTTTATTTTTTCATTAATATAGTTTATTTTTTCATAAAAATTCACAAATATATAGCCACAACATCCTATTAAAATTCTTGTTCAAGATATAGGTTGTTTGGGATTATTTTGACCAAAATGTCATATATTTTATTATATTGTGTTCATCCTAATTTATGGATTTATCAATAAATTAGTAATTTCTATTTAGAATAGTTTGTGATAAAACTTATATAACAGGATGTGGTATATTTTAATATGGGGTGGTCACCAATATTTAACAAGATACAAAAATACCAATAAAATAAATTCCATGAAAACTAAATAAAGTAATAGTGAAAAATTCTCTAAAAACTATTAGTATCTTGATAGTTTTTGACATGATCCTCAATCAAATATTTGTTTTAATATATTATTACATTTAATCTATTCCTATTTTCTATCAAAAAATTATTAATCATGACAAGTGATATTTCTATAGTGTGAACATCTCTGGATGAAATATATTTTTGATGTAGGATATATACCAGGATTCATGTAGTCTTGAAAGTCCAATGACATATCGAATTAGCTAGTCACCCCTTACACATGGGATCCATGGTCACAAAATTTTTCCCAATCACCATTCATGAATTTAATCATCTTCATTTTATGGTGTATTTACGAGCCTTATAGTTTATACTATAAAAACCCCATACCACATTGTAATTTAAACTAGAAGAATAATCATTTATATAGGAAGACACACCATGACCAACTTTAAAACTTCCTTTGGTACAACATGCCCAGTGGGTCACCATGTCATCCATCAAGGTGGGTTTCCCCATTATCCAACCATTTTTCGTAGTCCTTACACTTTCTCTCTTACACCTTTCAACATCCTTGGTTTGATAAAACATTTAACATGGATAGAAACTGCCAATGTAGATGGATGCTTGGATATCCTAGAGCACATCATAGAAATGTTTTCTTATACTCAAACACCATATGGGACATGACACCTCATACTAGGGAATAGGTACATTAAAAATATTAGATAAAAATATTCACCCAACTCAAAATTTGACACAACCTATGATGATTCATTTTGCGTTTTTTCCTCCAGATATAATTTTATCCAGTAGCCTCAAACATTCTTCATACTTATTCATAATAAACATTTAACAATCACAATAAAATAGAATATAAAATGTTTATTTGTCCATTATATTAAAAGGGACCTAATATAATAAAATATTTAAATGATATAGTTAGAAATTATTATGGAAGGGGAGATATCCTTCCTTCCCTAGATGATTTTTTAAAATCCATCATAGAGTGTATAATGATGGATCAAATATAAGATGTAGAGATATTAAATAAAGTTGAAGTAGTAAGGAAGGGGAAACTATAACAGTTTAATATTAATAAATATTGAGTTATAAGATTAGGGGAAACATTATATATACCCTCAAAACCTATGATAATGAATGAACTAATAGGTAATATTCATAAATTAATATTCTTTATCTTCCTATGGAGTGAAAAAATGAGTAGAGGGCTCTAAGAGTACTTCTTGATGGATAATATCAATAAGTATATTGTGGAATATACATCAAGGTTCTATGTATGCCATCATGTTAAGGTAGAATGTAATAAACACAAGGGGATAATTAAACCATTAGTTATACCAACATGGTAATGGGTGAATATCATCGTATATTTTATCATGTGTCGTCAAATTGAAATAATTTCACATAGGTTGTGGTGGATATTTTTAAAAATTCATATCAATTTATTGGTATTCGGGAATTCATATCACTTGATTAGCATTATATATATATATATATATATTTGAATAGTGATTAAGATTCATTAAATACTACTATAATATATATATTGTTAAAATCAATTGTCATCATAAATATTTTTTAGGATACATTTAATGAAATAGAATACAAAATCAGTCATCAAAATGATATATTTTCATAGAGTAATGTGACAATAGTATTTTCTTATATCATTTATTATTTTTATTAACATCATTGTGTTTTGGGGGGTTAGTGTTAGTTTCCATAGTTTTAGTAGAATGTACTAAAATATTCAACCTTTTAAAGGATATGTGCAGCTAATTTGGATGGATCTGGGGGATTCACATGGTTTGGCTTTCTTTGGTGAACTGTGCACCCTAACAGATTGAGTTTCCAAAAACATTAAAATTTTAATATTTAAATAAATTACATCAATGAAATCAATACCCTCAAACACTCCATTTCCATCCCACATTCATTGTGCAACACTATAGTTATGGCCCTCCTCCTATAAAATTCCATCCCCACTAATATTTCCCCTTTTATTTATGATTTCAATTAGTTCCATGGAGTATGAAAGTTGGATGGCCAAGTTAAGGATATTTCATCTCTCCTTTATCCATTTATTCATATATTTTATCATCCCACACCATTTTACTTGATTGACCAAACCCTAGGGGAGTTTATATTTTTATAAAAATTAATTTTTATGGATAGGATTTCACATCCCATTAGAGGGTCTCCATCAACTTGTAATGAAATTATTGGACCACCCCCCAATTGTTTGGGTTATGATTTCACATGTATGGATAATTTAATGTTAGCACAATTGATTGATTTATTGTTAAATTTATGTTATCATTATTCAAGGATGTTATTATTTGTAATTTGTTAATTTATTAGACGAGACCACGGGTTTCCCCTTGATTTCCATTTGAAGGGTTGATTATCCTCATTCTAATGATTTTGATAAATATAGTTTTAAATTACTTGCAAAACCAATTATTAATAATTTTTTCTCAATGCCCATCAGTAATTATATTGAATTTATGGAATGTATTTTATGATTTTGAATTTAATTTTTTTTTTCAAATGTATGTTCATGTGAATAAAGGAATTAACATTATTTATAAAATGATAAATGGGTTTTCATATAATAATATTTTGGTTTGAAAGTGTTTTCACCCCCTCGGTATCAAGGTAAAAATTGTGAAAATCAATGCAAGTCACTACATTCGGTATAACTTGATATATTCCTTTAGAGGGGTTGGGGGAAAATAATTGTATGATATTAATTTTATTTCAACATTTTACATAAACTATCTCACCACCCTATTAGGATCTTGACATCTTAATTTTAAGGGTCTTAATTTTTCCCTTTTTTGAATAACTCAATCTAATTACCTCCTAACATGTCTGACCCTTATTACCAAAATTTCATGATGGTTTCTTGGAAAACGGTTGGTGTGAATAGAGAAAGTATATATGACATAGAGATTTTACATAGCCCACCCTCACTGGACCATATCTAAGGATCATTAATTAGTAATTTTCCTTGCACCAAAATCTAATATCATCACTAAATAATGGTGTAGTTTGGTCTTGGTTACTCTTTTCCATGGATCACTTCCTTATAACTATTTGGGTAGAATAACTATTCTCCAAGGCTCACTAATATCACTTCGTCCCATTACCATTACTTTCTCACTACTATATACCAACTCTTATTATAACTAGTGTAGGGTGGGATCTCTACATAGTTAATTGATATGTATATTCCATCAATTTAATCACATGCAGGGTCTCACTCGGTATTGATGGTTTCCATTTAATTCCACTTGTTATACCTTCATAATCATTGAAATTTTTTTTATCACAAACCCTTCTTATTATTCTTCAAAAGTGATCATTGATCACAAAATATCCCTTTTTAACTCTCACATGAATATAAAACATATGTATATAGTATCTTTTATATGGTTTCCTCTTCCAAAATATGACCACCCATATTAATAAAGGAGATATTGATTCAATAATTAGATAATTTTTAAAACCAGACTTGGGAATCTTAAATTACCTAAAATCTATCCATGATTTATTCAAATATAATTCAACCATAATTCATATCATTGAAAACTAATATGAATCCTTATAGCATAAATTAATTACAAAATAATCCATTAACTCAAGTTCTTCAAATATCCTTCCACATTGGATTGAATCAAGGCAAAAAAACTGAGGTTAGTGATTATGAATCATTAAAAAATCTCAGGAATAACATAAAAATTTTCTCCTAAAATTTATACATAACCCATTGATACACACTTCACCATAGAATGGTTAAAATACTGGTTTCCTATATTGAAAAATCCCAAGAACTATAAGTTTTTCTCCTATTTCTGGGATTTAGGATTGTAGATCGACTAGATGGATACAACCACCATAGAACATCATAATTCATGTAATTGTTTTCCCCATGTTTTACTATATCATTCTAAATCCACCTTACCCAATGAAATGGTGTGGTTCATTTCAACACTAACTATTGTAGATTATTTTTTTGGATCACGGTGACAATATTTTTCATGAAATTCGTTAAAATTTTAATAATTACATTCATTTATTTTATCCATGTTAACATTTAATTAATTGTTTTCTTTAAATGTTGATGATTTATAATTAAATGAGTAATTTTGCGTAAAAATATGAGAAATCTCATGTTGGATGTTTTTTTATCTCTTAATCTTGTCCTAGGGCCTATGTAATGGTACAATGTTTTCTAACATTATGTATTGTCTTTTTATGGAACTATGTAAGGGTAACACATTGTCTTCACATAATTTATATGTGTAAGTTCTCAATTCTAGACTACTACATAAGGGAAACATTAAATTACTTATGGTTTTAAAAAATGTGAGATAGATAATGTGTAAGGGTAAGAAAGGTTGTGTAACATTATGAAATATATTGTGAAAATGTAGTCAGGGGTCTTTTAATTTCTATGTAAAGGCATCATTGTTTTCTAAATGTTATGTAAGGGTAAACCGTTACTGATTAAGGGTTTCTGAACCATGAATACTATTCTATTTATACATGTACTAGATCGTAGAGAAAACATGTTTGATTGAAGGATAGCCCAGAGTTATCATATGGGAAACTACATCCACTCTTTTGGATAACCATACATTGTAGAATCCACTAGAGGATGAACCAAATAAAAAAATTATTCAATATTTCATGAGGTTTTACCATAGATTAAGTGAGGATTTTTATCAATGTTAAGATGCATTTTTTTCAAATAATCTACTGTGTAGGTGCTAAATATAGTGGTTTTGGGGTTTTGATGATGATAAGGAAGTTGTTTCATCACTAAAAACATATACTGCACCCATGGAATAAATACAATATAAGGAAGTGGTTATGTCGTATAATCTATTCCCATGGCTTCAGGTATTAACAAATGTAAATCTCATTACCAAATATTTCTAGAAAAGAAAAGTGATAATAAGAGATAAAATCAAATGATATTTATTCACATGGATGCATACAGTGATCTCAAATGAAGATTTTAGTATCCATATCAGATTATAAATTACAAGACATTAACTATATTTTGTAGAATGAATATTTTAATAGAAAGAGAGAAGATATGTGACTCATATGAAGACGGATGGGCTCATCTTCTTTGTATAAATAGAGAGGAGTACACCCCACTAAAGGGGGATATTAACTAAGATAGTGGGCTACTATTGTTTAGTTTATTTTCTACTAAAGTTTAGGATTTCATTTTCAAAGCAACTCATTATTCATGATTTTAAATAAAATGTTTCATCCACTACACTCTTTCTCTATGTACCCTTACTCTTCAATGATATAATTCAAAATCAATGGGGTATGACTAGCCTAAGTATTGACCATAAGGAAGGTTTTCATACTATTCATGATTTCTTAAAATCTTATTCATTATGTTTTAATTCTATTTGTGTCGAAGGTGACAATGGACCTTAATATGGATATGAAAATCATATACCACTATTTTTCAAGACGTCCAAACTTATTCTATAATTTAATTAACATTAATTCCTCTATTATATTGTATATAATTTTCATTATATGGATAAGTAATTATACTTTGGATGAAACATCAAATGGTGGAGCTATGTTATGGAAGGTTTCACAGATTCCATTTAGATGTGTTATCAACCTTCTCTATTATATGATGTAATTTTTTGTGTACTGAATAAGTCTCCCTAGAAATAAAAATATTTACACTAAAAATTCATATATTTTAGTTCATGAATGAAATATCATAATGAATTAAAAATAAATTAATTAATTATTAAGGAACCTATAAAACCGACCATAGGGTCAATACCTTCAATTTATAAAAGGAATTCATTTTTTTTATGGAATATGAATCGCATGATTAGATTTTAATTTCATTATAATTATCTCTTCATGTAATGTTACTTTAATAAAAATAATAAAACACCAAAAATACAATATGTGAACTAGGAATTAGTGAGTGGTTGACTATGAATCTCATCACGGGAGACAACCACAGTCAACCTTATTATTGCACTAAGAAAAAATAGAATCTTTTTTACCAACCTATCAAAGGAACTTCAAAATTTTGAACTATTTTCATCAATCTAATTATCCTTTCATTCATTAAAACTGTTCACATTTTTTTAAATAATTATATTTTCTTCTCATACCAAAAAAATTACTCACCCTGATCTATGGATAATATCGTTGCTAGTTTTTATAGAAATTTGAGAGGAGTTTGGAAATCAATCTTAATAAAGAATACATTTAAATAACATTAAGATTTACTAATTAACAAACATTAACGAAAAAAATTATTTACATTATCTAGTAAATTGACTGAGATGTCCTACAAATTTATAATTTTTTATCAAAAATAGATAATGTAAGAAAACAATCTCCCTTAGTATATTCAAATTTTTCTAAAGTTGTTTGAAAGTGTGAGGCCTTACTAAATATATATGAACATCCCAAACAACACAATATCTAGATCCTAACTTACTGTGAGAGCTAGAGAGATATTATGGGGACTCATTTTCTAAAATATATATGAGAGACTAAAAATATTTTTGAATAATTATGATGTAAATTGGAAAATGTTGAAAAGAAACTTGTTCCTCCTGTATTCAAAGAAGAAACATCAGAACCAATATTTTTCAAACCTCTTGAAATAATTATATTTCTTAATTAATATTATATCCCACTATTATTTTGGATAAAAAAATTCAAGGGAATAATTTATGTTTATTCAAGATATATAATATCATAAATGGTTCAAGGACTTAGAAGGTGTAGAACTCTTGATTACGGTATTCGATCAACAATGATAGTTTCAGGAGGTGGTGTTTTGTAATCCAAATAAGTATCATGGGCATGAAAAATATCACACTAAGAGATTAATAATAATATTTTATTAATTAGTTATCAAAAATAATGAATTAATGAATAAGAAGGATCTAGATTAAACAACTACAGGTCCTTAACCTTTAGATTCTAATATATTTTAATTGTAATTTTTAGGTAAAATGAATTTTATATTTTGATTTTCATTAAATTAACATTCTAATCTCATTATTCATTACATTCATAAGATAATGAAACATAAAAAATATAATAAGTGAACTTGAAATATGTTATTGATAAACTGTGAATATATTCAATTGAGACAACCATGGTCTACCACTATACTACTCTAGGAAAATATAGTACCTTTTTTAGTATCCTATGATATGACCTAATGAAGTATCAAATACATTTTACCTATCTATATTTTTTAGAGAATAAGAAACCTCCAAAATAGTGGATATATAAGAAATAATGGAGGATCCCAACTACATACCTCCATCTACTACCACTCAACTCCATGATTCACGTTCCCATGAAGAAGAGATTGATGTAAAACAAACTCAAGGTGATGAACATTTATAAAACTCATTATCATATAATTTAATTAAAAAAAATTAATTATCAACTACCATTCTCTTAAATTATCATTTTCATAGAACTCTTATTTTACATATAAACTGATGAAGAAAAATAAGATTCACCTAATAAAGAACATTAGGAGTTAATAGAATTTGTTAAACATTTATTAGAGGATGTCCATAAAGAGATAAAAAAGTCTGTGTGTGAGGAAACAATGAAACTATTTGGTTATATTTTGAAAAAAAATTATTTATGTTTTTATTTATTTAAAATATAATTTTATTTCAACATTTCCTTTTACTATTTTCTTAATACATCATACCTAAATAAATCACTAATGAATGAATGTGAGGTTTTATAAGTGAAAACCATGAAGGATGAGAAATCATTTTTTTTCCTACCTCTACAATTAAAGTTATATGTCATTTTCATAAGTGTTTATATGGTGTAAACTACCAATTGTTTCCACATGGACCTAAAAAGTGGAATGAAACCATTACGAAATAAGTTTTTGACACTTAAATAAAATTAACTCCACACACTATCCAATTTCAGATAACAATTGATACTTATTTTAATTAGGTATTAAAAACCTAGGTCTCACATGGGTGATCAAAAGAATAATTGTCCTTATTTTTACGAATTTTTTTTCTAAGGAATTAGTTTTTATAATATATCATGATATTGGATAATCCCCCATTATTTTTAAGCTTTATATGATATGATACTTAAAAATTAATGAACAATTTTATTTTATAGGTCTATGATACTAATGGAACAAGATTCATATCTTCAATGTCAAGAATAAGGGAGCGAATAATATGTTCTTTTTTAATAGAAGACCATTCTTAAATTCATTATCTATTAACTTCCTATGTGGTTTACAAATAATATTAATATTTAAAATATATTTTTAATTCCCACACATAGAATCTCTACTTTACATGATTAATCTCATTGAAATAATTTTCTTTGGAATCCCATGTTTCCATGTTTTATAATTTAAGAACTATTATATTGATTATATAAGATGGTAATTTGAATGAGTATATTTATTTATATGTATTTATTTGGTGAATTAATATTTAGAGTAATTGGTTGATTCATGTAAATAAACATTCCCAAACACTTTAATATAAGAAATATCTGAAATTCATTTGAATTGATTTGATATTGTCAATATATTCCTTGAGTTATTATGAAATTTCATGAGGTTATCATTACCAGTATTAATTATATACCTATTACATTTCATTCCATCTAGATCATATTATTTAAGGGTAAATGGGACATGTCACTCTAGAACCCCTATTTTCTAGGTTGTGACATCCTGTTACCTTAATAGAGTATGTTTTACAACTTTTCTAAGTTCACTTTAGATTAAAAATCATTAAAAGTTATTTTCTGGGGTTTTTTGCAGGTTTCAAGGTGTGTACCATAAGTATATGTTGTGTGCCTGAAGTACACATCATGTTCATGGGGATAAATTCAAGTCATTAAGTGAGGGTTATTCCATGATCTAGTACACATCATGTAACTAAGGTACACATCATTTATTCTTTAAATATTAATTGGTAACCCAAGATGAAGGTTTTTTTGGTGTACTTATCTAGCATGGACTTCACATAATAACCAGGGGTTACACATCATGAGCCGGCCCATGCCCTACTTAATGTAATGTGTTTAGAAGTTTTCCTCAGTCTATTATTTCCATACCTCCTTTATCTCAACTCTATATTCTCCCTTGGTGATTTTTATAGGCACTCCTTCTTCCGGATAGTCCTATCAGCTTTGGATCTTAATTTTGACAGCAGTACATCTCTCTGAGTTAGTGTTCTATTAGATCTACTTCTCCTTTCCTCTTGGATCTATTATCTATGTCAGTAATGGTTAAATATTTTTCTTCCAAATTAGATAATATTTGGCATTTTTTATAGGATAAGGGATAGAAGGCCATTTTGTTGAATAAGCAACCCTATTTTTGTTAGTGTTCTTCATCCATAGTTGGGTTTTGTAAAAACCTTTGAGGTAGGTGTCTTAAATCTCAACTCCTCTTAGTAGATTGATTGGAATTCTTAAAATTTAATTTATTGTAGAAAAATGATTTTTATTTGGTTGTTGAACACTTTTTGGAAACCTTCTTGGGTCACTGTTTATGAAATCTGAGAAATTGGGGATTTTTAATTAGTGCTTTGGTTCTAGGTTTTAAAATATGGATTTTTAAATAGGGATTATTTGGAATGTTGGAACATAAATTTGATTAGATGATTTAAATAAATGGGAATGTTTTATTTAAATGAAATGTTTCTTTGAAATTGGTTGTGATTTGGTTTTCAGTAAAAGTTTAGTTGTATTGAAGTGGTTTGTTTTGGTAATGGAAATATTTGGAATACATGGGGTTGGTGTGAGTTCATTATTAATAGTCCCTTAATAAGGGAAGAGAACCAATGGTGTACAAGGTACATGACCTTGGCTTGGGGGAGGGAGTCTGTGGGACACAATGTGATTGGACAATAAACTACTCATGAGTATAGAACTGTCGAATGAAGTATGCATATGTGGGTTTGTAGTGAACTATGGAATGAGAATGCTAAAATAATAATCACAATATGTTTTTCATATTAAATTAGTTAATTATTAGAAAATATATTTGTTGAAAAAATGGTTTTGTTTACTGTTGTTTTCACTGGGTTATAGTTGGTTTTAAAACCTGATTATATTTGGTTACAATCTATTTGGGTATATTTTTTTATATTAACTATTTTATATAATTTTATAACTATTCTATCATAGTGGCATGAGTAGGGAAGTTATTGGGAAATCCTACTACGTTATATACTGACCCCTGCTTTGTCACTTTGGTGCTTTTGCAGATAAAAAATTCTTGGTCTTGGGAAAAGAGAAATTATCACAATTCTATAGAACCACGTCATGATACATTGGACTACTTAGTGATGATGGAGCATGGAGACTGTGGAACATGGAGTCTTATTGTCATCTTGGATTTTATCTGTTGTATTTCTACTGTTTATATTGATACATGTTTGTTCTTCTACTGTTGCACACATTGATATGGGTTTGAGATACATAAACGTCATGATTTGTCTTTATTATGTCCATGCATCATTTAGTGAATGGTTTGGTTGTGGTTTTTTGGTTTATTGGTTTTATACAATAAAGGCTAAATCATCCCCTACATTATTTGAAACCGTTCAACATTTATTTCCAGCCTTTAGTGACTTGGGGATGTTTCTTAAGGCCTAGTAATGACTCATTGCACTATCAAGATAATGATAATTAGAGGGTCATTACAAATGGTATCATCTTTTCTGGACCTTTCCTAACAAGAATTCATCAATATTATTAGTCTTGGAGTTATATTTCATTCTTGTATATTCCTTTTGTGGGAATCCTAGAAAGGAGTAGGATTGTCAGAACTAGAAATTAATAGCATAAATGGAAAAAACTAACCCTTTTATTCTGAACATCATTTTACCAGGGAGTTGGGTATATATGTGGTTGGAGACACATCTAGAATGATGGAAATCTCATTATCATTATTTTAGCCAATTATTTGAGCATGAAATGAATTTTGGAGGAATTAGTTCCCACTATAAGTGTGTAAATTATTTTAATTAATGATTCATGTTGTGAAAAATTATTGATTTTTTAAAAAGTATGTTTTTTTCATGAAATGAAATATTTTGAAAAAGGAAATGCTTATGGTATTTCTAAGATGGTCTAATTTTCAAAAATCAATTTGAAAGTTTTAAAAAATGGTTGAACATGGAAAATGGTTCTTTTGGAAAACAATGTTGTGATAGTTTATGTGATATAATTTCAAATTCTAAGACACATGTTTATATAGAGTGATATTTACGAATTTTGATGTTGTTTTAAAAAATAGAACCAAGTAGGCATCGTTGAAACCAACCTGAAGAAGCTGTGGAGAATGAGGTATCACAATAAACATGGGTGAACCAAGATATAGTTCAGAGTGTTGTCTAAGATTTTCCAGATGTGGATAAGTCGAATCAGAGAAATGAGCCAAGGTATATGGATCATACCATCAATTTCATGAAGCAGAATCCACCTAACATCTGGGGTGATGCAGAACTAGAAAAGTTATAGATGTGGTTGAGAAGGATGAATCATATCTTTTATTTCATCAGCATGCCATTATAGACCAAACTCAATCTATCCATGTATATTCTGTAGGATCTTTCACACCAGTGGAGGGATTTAGCAGTGAAGGCTAAATTGGATGAAGGCCTTACTTGGGTGGATTTCTCAGAATTGTTTTATAAATAAGTATATCCTCATACATTCAAAATATATAAAACAACATACCTATTTATCTTGAAGTAGGATAATCTCACTATCGTGGAATATGTAGATAAATTCATGAATTTATTTCACATTTCACCAAAAGCTGCGACAAGTGAACCCTTGATGAAACACATCTTCAAATCGGGGTTAGGAAGGTGATTCGATTCAGTACTACAAGGCCTTGTATTACTGATTATATAGAGATGGTTAACATAGAAACTATGGATGAATGTGATATCTCGGTACCTATGGAAGGAGTCCTGATAATACCTACAAGAAATGGTGGGATCTCAAATGCTGGGAGAAAAATGAAAAGGCACACTTATTTCCAAGGTAGAAGTGGAAAACCGAATCAGGTGGCTGGATCAGTGAACCTTCCTCCACAACCCAAGATAAAAGTAGGTTGGTTTCAATGTGGTTAACATGACCACATAATGATAGAGTGTACAGAAGAACATAGATCATGTCATAACTACAATAAGATGGGTCAGATTCAGTGTTATTGTCGTAGTACTCCATTGTTGTGTGCTCGAGACACTTATCATGGGTTAGAAGAGTCGTACGCCTCGACAAGGTGAGGACAATATAATCAGTATCATCAATAGAGTAGATCTAGGAATGGTGATTCTAGAAATACCATGAATCCTCAACTAGGAAAATACCATCAAGGGAACAAAAAAAAACTATTCAGTGACAAAGAAATTGTATGGTGCTGAGAAAATGATTGTCGATGATTGGGCTAGACCATCTATGGTGATAGGTATAATACTTTTGAATTCTATGATTGTGCAAATTCTCTTCGATACTGGTGCATGGAAATCTTTCATTTCATCTCAAGCTTTTGATTTTCTATGTTTAATGTTTTAAATGATTCCTTCTATTATAAAACTACAAACTTCTATTGGGGAAAGAGAATGTATAGAATTTATGTATAGAGAATGTGCTATAACTTTGATGGAGTTGAGAAGAAACAGGACTTCTCAATTTTGTACATGGATGTATATGACATAATCCTAGGTATGGATTCATTGAAAACATTTTACATATAACATTGACTATTATAGAAAAATAGTTAGTTCATGACTGAGGACGAAATTGAACTTATCTTCCAGGGAGAGAGCATGATAATGAAATGTTAAAAGATCTTGTTGGAAGCAATAATGGGAATGATATATTCTCCGATAGAAGCGTTGAATTTGCAATCAATAGAAGATATCAAGGTAGATAGTTTTCCAGTAGTTTTAGATCAATTTTCAGATGTATTTCCCAAGAACCTCTCTAGGTTACCACCTATAAGGGAAGTATAATTTAAAATTTATCTCTTTTTGGGTACCATTCATATTTCTCTTCCGTCTAATAGGATGGAACCAACAGAGTTACGTGAATTGAAATTTCAATTAGAGGAGCTAGAAAGAAAGGGTTTCATTTGGATATGTACGTCTCTGTGGGAAGCACCAATCTTTTTTGTGATGAAATAATATAGAACTCCTTGGCTGTGTGATGGTTATCTTATGCTTAACCAAGTAATTATAAATATTAGGTACCCACTTCCGAACATTGATGATCAGTTTATTAAATTAAAGAGATCTCAATGGTTCTATAAATTTGAATTGCAATTCGGAATTCAACAGTTGTGATTTTGGAAAGAACATATTTCAATGATAGTTTTCAAAAGTAGATATGGCCACTATGAATATGCAGTCATGCCTTTTTCCTGATGAATACACCAATAATATTTATGGATTTGATTAATTAGATATTTTTACGGTATCTGGATTATTTTTTTTTGTGGTGTTTGTGGATAACATTTTGGTGTATTAAAAGATATGGGATGACCATGAAGAACACCTAGAAATAGTGTTACAAATTTTATGAGATCTCTATTTTTATGAAAAATTATCAAAGTGTGATTTTGGGATATAGGAAGTACATTTACTTGGACATGTAATTTCGGAGAAATGAATTTTTGTTGATCCTGAAATGATGGAAGTTGTTATCTCGTGGAAACCACTGAAAAATTTCATCAATACATGATGTTTTCTTGGCCTAGTTGGCTACTACCAACACTTTGTGCATGATTTATCACAACTAGAATCACCATTGACAACTCTGACAAAGATGAATACTCCATTCCAATGGATTGGGGAATTCAAAAAGTGTTTCCCGATGCTGAAAGTTCTCCTTACTTCAGAACCTATCCTGATTTTTCCAGAATCATGGCTGGGGCATGTGGTTTACTTTGATGCTTTAGGATCATGGTTGGGTTGTGTTCTCATGAAAGGAAACAATGTGGCTGCTTATGGTTCAATGAATTTTAGGTTTCATGAGATGAATTACCCAAAACACGATATGGAGTTAGCTATAGTCAGTCATGCTTTGAAAACATGGAGACACTATATCTTTTGTGAAAAATTAACTGTGTTTATGGATCCTAAAATATTGAAACATATTTTCTCACAGTGATATTTGAATATGAGATAAATGATATGGATGGTGTATCTCTAGATTTTTGAATTTTACATGATGTATACACAAGGAAGGGGGAATTCAGTGGAGGATGTATTGATTAGAACGTCATATGCTCAGTTGGAGAAAGAAGCTTCAGATGAATTGTAGTTGATGTTGGTCCTAGCCGACATGCATTTTGAATGTGAGGACTGAGGAGATGTTGTAGTTTAATTTTCTTCTACACTAGATCATGATTTGGTAAATATGGAAAAAGTGGCACAAACAACTGATACATAATTTCTGGTTATGAATTCAAAACACTATGGTGGGGAGACCATTGTGGGATGGAAACATGATGGGGGTTCAGTTTTGTGTTTTAGAGATCGAATGGTTGTACCTATAGATTTTTAGGAACAACTCTTTCTTGCTTATCACCATTCAATATGGGTTATACATCCATCCACACATAATATGTATAAGGAATTGAAGGCATAGTTTTGGTTGGGAAACATGAAAAAGAAGGAGAATGAGTTTATTTCACGGTGCTTAACTTGTCACCAGGTCAAAGTAGAGAATCAGATACCTACAGTTTTTTTGTAGTCATTACCTATTCTAGTATTGAAATGGGAGCATATAGAGATGGGTTTTGTTACAGGTCTTCCAAGAATGGTTCGGAGACACGATTCCATTTGGGTAATAGTGGATCAACATACGAAGTCAGCCCATTACATCCATATTCGTGAAACTCCTACGGCGGAGAGTCTGTCTACATTTTATATAAAATTAGTGGTTAAGAGTAATGGCATATCATATTAAATTTTGTCAAATAGATATCCAAGGTTCACATATCCTTTTTTAAACAATTACAAAAATATCTTGGGACTTAGTTGATTATGAGCAGGGCGTATCATCCTCGGGTAGACTGCCAATCTGAGAGGATGATACAGATTTTGGAAGACATGTTGTGAGCTCATGTAATGGATATTGGTGGCTCATAGGAATCACATATAACCTTGTTGGAGTTCTTATACAATAACAGCTATCAGGCCTCAATACATATGGTTCTGTTTGAAAATGGGTAAAGACAACCTTGTCGTTCTCCACTGTGTTGGGTGGAAATGGGTGAGACTTCACTAGTTGGGCTGATCCTTTCCATGAAACAACAAAGAAGATCATGTTTATTAGTAAGAGGATGGAGACAGCTAAGAGTTTTCAAGAATCATGTGTAGATCATAGTCGAAGACTATTTTCATTCGCAGTGGGTGATTACATGTTCTTGAGAATATCTCCAAGGCTTATACATCAACATTTTGGGAAGTATGGAAAGTTATATCCTCGAAACACTGGTCCTTTTGAGATACTAGAATGGGTCTAAGAGGTGGAATATCATCTAGAATTACCACCACAGTTCAGTTTAGTGCATAATTTGTTCCTTGTATCCCAGTGGAAAAATTATTAGCCTGATATTGAACATGTGATCACATGGGATCACATCGACATAGAGTCGGATTCTTCATTGATATATATCGTATTGTGGATTGTGGATAGGAATGAAAAATTATTTTATTGAAAAATCATCTGTATGGTGTGGGTTTTATGGATGCATGGCCAGATTCATGGAGAGACTAGGGAAACTGAGAAGTAATTGAATGAAAAATGGGTTAAACTCTTTCAGGGAAGGGATAGTTTTCTACATTTACAGGACTGAAAAATCAATGGTGGAGAGAATGTAGTACCCTCAATTTCAAGGTAGTTACATCCTTTTACCTTGATCAAGTATTTCTTCCACCTTTTTCTATTTCCCATTATAATTTAGAATCCGTAGAAGTTATTTTGGGGGGTTTAATAAAGTTTCAGGTCATTTACATAAAGAACATGTCATTTACCTAAAGTACAAGCCATGTACTTGGGGATAGATTCGATTCATGTATAGGGGGGGTCATTCCATGAGTTGTACATATTAGGTAATTTAGGTACACATCTTGTAGTGTTTAAATATGGTTTTTGTAACATGAGGAGATGCGTTTTTTAGCGTACTTATCCAGCATGGACTTCATGTCGGGACCAGGGGTATACATCATGAACTAGCATGCGCCCAGCTTAAATTCACTTGTTTGGTAGATCCACTCAGTCGATTATTTCCACACCTCCTTTCTTTTAACCCTAGATTCTCCCTATATAAATTTCTGAGGCACTCCTTCTAGATCGATTCGATCGGATTTGGATCTTCGTTGCGTCAGTGGTAAATCTCCCCGAGAATGTTTTCTATTATATCTACTTCTCCTCTCCCCTTGGTTCTAAGAATTATGCCTGTTATGGGTAAATTTGGGTTTGTTTTTTCCAAATATGTTGAGAGTTGGATTTTTTTTGTTGATAGGAGAAGGGATATAAGTTCGTTTCTTTGAAGAATCAACCATGTTTTTGTGAGTGTTCTTTGTCATTTGTTAGGTTTCATCAAAACCTTCATGGTAGGTGGATTCACTCTCAACTCTTTCAAATTTAATGTATCGTGAAAAATTGATTGTGATATGGTTGTTTAACACTTGTTAGAAACCTTATTGAGTGATTTTTTTGAACTCTAGAAAATTAGAGATTTTGATAGAGTTCTTTGGATCTTTTTTTTTAATATGGATTTTAAAATGGGGACTTTTCTATAATGATAGAACATGTATTGGATTAGATGTTTTCAATAAAAGGGAATGGTTTCATGAAATGAAATGATTCGTATAGTTGGTTTTTCTTTGGTTATAAATAAAATTTCAGTTTTATTGAAGTGGTTTGTTTTGGTTAGGGAAATATTTGGCATACATAGTGTTTGTGACATTTCAGGATTAACCGGCCCTGAAAAAGGGATGAGTTCCATTGGGGTACAAGGTATATTCCCTTGGATTAGGGGCGGGTGTTTTTGTTACACAAAGTGATTAGACAAGATACTTCTCATGAGAATGGAACTATCAAATGAAGCACGCATGTGTGGGTGTGTTGTGAACTAAATAATATTTTTGACAAAATAATAATCTGAATTTGTTTATAAGATTTTATTTTTTATTTTTTAGAAAATAAATTTTTAAAAAATTGGTTTCATTTACTTTTTTTCACTTGGTTAGATTTTATTTTCAAACTTGTTTATAGTTGGTTAAATTGTTTTTTGGTAAATTGTTTTATATAAATAGTATTATAAAATTTTCTAACCATTCTATCCTAGTGGCATGAGTACGGAAGACATTGGGAAAACCTAATGAGATATTACTCACCCCTTCATTGGAACATTTGTGATTTTGAAGATGCTACCTTCATGGACTTGGTAAAAGGTAAAGTATGACATTTCTTTAGCATCGTGTCATGATAATTTGGACTACATGGTGATGTTGGATCATAGAGCTTGTGAAGCATAGAGTCTAGTTATCGTTTTGGAGTTTATTCATTTCTTTTCTACTATTTAATTTGATTCTTGTTTGGTATTATGTTTTATCATTCTTTAATGTGGGTTTTAGATACATGAGGTTGTTGAGTTGTCTTTCTTATGTCCATCCATCATATAGTGAATGGTTGGGTTACAATATGTTTGTTAATTGGTTTTAGAAAATAAATTGTATATAATCCACCTATTTCTTTGAAACCCTTTGGTATTTATTCATAGTATTTGGTGTCTTGGGGATGTCACTAAAGTCATTGTAATGACTCAATATAATCTCAATAAAAAGAGAATCAGTGATTCATTATAATAACCTACTATAAATTTAATTTAAACATTTAAAATATGTGATTAAAAAAGGTAAATTTTAATATGATTGAGGTATTTTTGATAATGTAGCACAATATAGTGAGACTATATTTCACATTAATACATTTTTTTCTAATATATCCCTTGAATGAACATTCTATGTATGATATACATTACATTTGAATTAAATATATTTCAACCCTCCTCCTAGTGTTTTCACGATAATTTAATTATTACATGTGGGAGTGGGGGAAGTGATACTAGAAGGGAATCACAACATAGAAAGCAATAAGTATAGGGTTTTAATTTTTTTTGTATATGGAAAGGTTCATGATTTAATAATTTTACTATTATTTTTACCTTCTTTAAAAAATGAAAAAATGAAACATGAAAACCCCCAAAAAGAAGAAGAAAATATGGGTTTAGATTTAAGATAATGTAAATATAGTAATAATGGACTAACGATTTTATCATATAGGGTTATATAGTGGGTATTACATTTGATCCAAAAATGATATTTGAAAAATCACAAAATCAAAAAAAATAGTCTGAAATAAAAAATAATGTTAGAAATAAGTAAAAATTCAAGATGGTTCATGTTAGTAATTATGCATTCAATATTCATTACCATTAATTTTAGCATTAGAAGAGGGTGATATCAAATTTTTTATGGGGATAATTTAATTTCACTTTTCTTTTGATATAATGTGTTTGGTTATATAGTTAACCCCACATTTAGCCTTTATTTAATAAAAAATCAACATCTATCAAGCTTATGCATCAGAGTCATATAATCCTTAATGCTAAGCCCACATGACTTAATGTGATATTTTTATTTAAAAATTGTAGAATATAGGTCTACTGTAAGATTATTGAAATGTTCATATATTCAAGGGATGATCATAACATTGGATTTTAATGTTATCTAGAGTGTTATGGGGGGAAAATATAAAAAGTGGAAGATAGTGACATGGAATAATGAATAATAATTAATTGAGAAGAATGATTAAGAGCAAGGAGTAGATTCATCAATTTTAGAGTGAGAGAAATATAATATGGTTGATTGTTATATTGAAAAGTGTGATGCATAATTTCTATATTATATGAAATATAAATGTTATATATATCAAATTATCATCATTTTTTATTAATTTTAAATTTAAATATTGGTAACATTTGTGTCCCCTCATATTTTTTGGTGAGCTTCAATGATTGAGGAATATAATAGATGTTTTCTGGGGTATTTGACTCCCAAATTATACATGAAAAAGAATAACATTATAATAGTTAATTTCAATGTGTTTAGTCACTTTCCAAATTTAATTAATTATATTATGAAAATGTGTTTGGTTTATAATTAAAAAATTCATTTTAAGTAAAATAGATTAAAGTGTAAATTTTGATCATTTTTTTCTTATACTTACCCATGTCCTAAGGCCTATTTATGGGTAAAATGTTTTTTACCCTTTAAAAAGTTGGTTTTAAGGTGCTGAATAAGGGTAACATGTTATATTCATGTGATGTCTACGGATTAGTGATCTCTTTTTTATGCCATATAAGGGTAACAACAGATTCCATAATGATACAAACATTAAATATAGTAACTACATAAGGTTAATACTAATACATAAAATAATTAAAACCACAGAATAAATGTAGAATTAGTATAATCATGTGCTACGTAATAGAAAAAATAATTTTTTAAATGTTTTATGAGTGTAATCCTAGGCTGGGTAAGGGTCACTAGACCACGAATACAATGAAAGTTTCACCACTTCTACACCATAGAGATAATACGATCGATTAATGGAGAGCTTGATGCTTCTATAATTATAAGATCAAACACTCCATATGTCAAACATGCTTCATAGAAGCCACTGCTGGATGAACCTATGATGAAGAGGCTACAACGTAGTACATTTCCTATACTGTTTTTGGAAATGAGGAAGTTGACCATTGTTAAGATATAGTATCGGATGAAAAATGATCTTTTAAGGTGAAAAATATGGAGGTTTTGAGGATTTAGTTAAGATAAGAAGGTTCCACCATGACCTGTAAGCTACACAATAACTACAAAATGATTAATGTATAAGGAAGAAACTATAACACAATATCCACCCCCATGTCATATACTTTCCACCACAACAAATTTAAAAAACTTATATCATTAGGAATTCAATAAGATAAAAATAGTTACAAGGAAAATAGAATTAATCATATAGATTAATACAGATATTGAGAACTAGGATCACGAGTTCCAAATGAGAATATAAAATTGAATACATTGACAAAATTTAAAATAAGTATACCTTGACTGAATATAAAGAGGATACATGATTCAAATAGAGATGGATGGGAAAACCATTTTCCTATAAATAAATAGGTTTTACACCATAATTAAATGGGGATATAGACTAGGGGGAGTAGTTTGTTTACCATTATTTTTGTTGATATTATAATTAAGGATTTATTTTTCCTTGTAACATATTAGGAATTTGTTTAATTGAATTGTTACATCCATTCAAAACACAATCAATCCCTCATATTCTCCATTGTGATATCTTAGATTCTTGATAATGATTTATTTCCCTATTTCTTGACCAGGGTATATTTCTTTTGTGTTTTTAAAGTATTTTTATACATCAATTCATTATTTTTTATGGAGGAAAAGATCAATTCTTAAGATGGATATGTTAATCATCCACTACCCTTTTATGATACTCTTCAAATCATTATTTATTTAATTAACATTCATTACCAACTTTATCATGTAATTTTTTCATAAAATAGATTTTTTATCTTATGTGTTGAAACATTATACAAATGAGTTGTGTCTTGGATGGTTTCACACTCCCAATTATCGTGTCCATAAACATAGACTATTAGAGGAATTGATATTTTATGTTCCAAATAAGTCTCATAGGTATTAAAAATTCCACACAATAAAATTATGTGTATTAGTTAATGAATTAATTAATAAATAGAATTTATAAAATATTAATTATTAATAATGTAACCAGAGTAACCCAAACTAGGGCCACATATTTTTTGTCTATAAAGAATTCATTTTTATAGAATCATCGGGTTTGGTTTTTATTTTCTTTACATTCTCATTAGACCCTCATTTTTAATTAAATTAATAAAATAAGAAAACTACAGAAAGAAAATAAGTGTACTTCCAAACTATGATTTATTGATTTTGATGATCTAATAATAATATTAACCTAGTTATCCACAGTTTACAGTAAGAAATGTATAGTATCTTTTGAACCACATTACAATAGTCACATCTAAAAACCACTCACAGGAAAAACTCTATTATCTCAACTAGTTATGAATATTCTGAAATTCATCAAAAAATAAAAAATATCAAACCACTTATCATAAAAAAATAAGTGAATTTGAAATTTAGGCATCATCATCCCACTTTCATGTTGTAACATCCCTAACCCATGATCCACTAAAATGGTTCACCGACCCAGGTTTCCACATTAACTCAATCATGCCTCCCCACACATCATTGGATTCCAATATAAGTGATTGTATAATAAATAAAATGGGGATACTATACCCAATTTATTATAGTAATTCACAATTTATATCATATAAAATGATCGAAACAATAAACCAGAACACGCATTTCCAATTATTTCCCAAAATACTGTACAAACAACAACGAAACAATAGATATGACATTTCATGAAAAGTGTGATTAAAGGGAAGGAAACCAAAGATAAATAATAACATAAACATCCTCAAATTGGTCTTAAATCCATGTATTAATCCTAAATGATGCACATCCCAAGACCAACTTAACTCCCTAGAATAGGGCCTTTGAACTTTTTCTGACCGTCAACCATGAAATCTAATTAGGAACCCAATGAAGGATAAATCAAGTTGTGAGTAAAACTCAGTAGACAACCACTAACATTGTCTATAAAATATCCACTTCTAAATTCTAGTTCAAGAAATTATTATAAAAATGACATGGTAAACATATGTACACTTGGGTATAGTTAGCTAACAATATTCTCTTTAAATAATTTCATCCTACATTATAAATTCATTACTTCTTCTATGGTTTAAAATTTTACATCATTTATGGTATGACTTCAACCTGTCAATTATCATGGATAAGGGAATAATTCATGTTCCCTATCTCACTAGGGGTAAATATTTCATAGAAATCACATCACACATGCCTTAGAGCCTTGGTCCAGGTAGACTAATCAAATGAAACTATTAGAGGTATAGAGCCTCAATCCCCTTCCCTAACCCATGAATTATAGGGGTTTGGTTTAGAGACCAAGCCAAACTAGACCCATGGGAATAGATCCTCAAGTATAATACCCCACAACAGTCAATCCATATTCACATGATAATTTAACCATTAACTACATATACCATGTCAAAATCCATGCTAAAAAACAAATATAACATTTAATATTACCGATCAATTAAACAGATGAATCATCAACAATCCTTAACCCATTACCACACATACCAATTACATAGCATATCCCATTTAACAACTTTTCATTTTTATACCTTAACCCATTTATTATATTAAATAATATTCATTTATGAACCCATTTCACATGGTTCATAAATTTATATGAATTATCCCATTTATGATATTCCATTATAAACTCCATATTCATTTGACACATTCACATTATTCCATTTATTTTTTTTGACATTTGTTCAAAAAAAATTCATTATTCTATTACCAACAACTATAAAAAACTACCATTAGCAACTCTTTATAATTTTAACCCACATGTCAACACATTTAACATGGTATATATTTCAATACAAGATAACTTTAGTCTTAAAATTTTAATTTTCTATGTTTGGGAATATTGGCACACCACATGGGTGCCCCTTAGCTGGTCTAGTCTACCTCAATACATCCCAAGGGGGTCATGAAGGGACTAATTCCTCATTTATAAATATAGTTTACTAAATCCATTTAATGAAATCAATTGGACAAAAATATAGAACCACTGACACAAACACACATGGAGATTGAAATTGTGTGTATACTACAATCACTTGAACCATGTGACTATGAAAAAAAAGTACCAACTCTCGAGGATTGATGACCTATTTGATCAGCTCAAGGGAGCACGATGGTTCTCGAAGATAGACCTTAGGTCAGGCTATCACCAGCTCATAGTTTGAGATGAGGATGTGCAGAAGACGGCCTTCTGGTGTCGGTATGGCCCATTCAAGTTCTTGGTTATGCCCTTCAACGTAACCAACACTCCAGCAGTGTTCCTGAGTCTTATGAACAGGATATTCCATCCTTACCTCGATCTCTATGTCATAGTCTTCATTGATGACATACTGATCTACTCGACTGCTGGGTAGGAGTGTGCCTACAATTTTCGGAAAGTACTGGACACACTCCGAGAGCACGAGGTTTATGGTAAGATCTCAAAGTACCAATTTTTGATTCGAGAGGTACACTTATAGGGACATTTCATATATGAGGCAGGAGTGGCAGTGGATCCACCTAAGATCGAGGAGGTTCTTTCTTGGGAGCCACCCAGGAGTGTGACAGAGGTACAATGTTTTCTCGGACTGGATGGGTACTATCGGAGATTTGTGCCAGACATCTCCGGAGTTGCAGCACCAATTTTTGCATTGACGAAGAAGGGGAAACCCTTCGTGTGGTCAGAGTGATGTCAGCAAAGCTTTCCGGTGCTGAGGTAGAAGTTGACTAGTGCACTCATCGGGAGAATACCGGAAGAGGGTGTTTGGTATATTGTTTAATACAACGCATTAGGGACCAGACTCAGGTTTTTCCTCATGCATAAGAGAGCAACGATCGCATATGGTTCTTGGAAGTTGAGAAAACATGAGCGGAACTACGCTTCCCATGACCTAGAGTTAGCAACAGTGGTCTTCCCCTTGAATATTTTGTGGCACTATCTTTTGGGAGAACACATTATAGTCTACTATGACCACCATAGTATAGGGTACATCTTCTCGCACAAGGTCCTGAACTTGAGACAATGATGACGGCTTGAGTTCCTCGAGGAATATGAATTTGAGATTGTCTATACACTTGGGAAGGGGAACATTGTAGCAGATTCTCTCAATAAGAGATCAAGCATTCAGCTATTAAGAGAGGCGATGAAGTAGTTGGATGAATTGTACATATCCTTTGTGGATAGAGATAGAGCATCCATTCTACAGTCTCTCACATTCAATCGTCTTATTCTTTAGTGATTCAGGGAAGCAGAGTGTGGGGAAGTTGACTGTGAGACACGACGTGCTCAGATATCCATAGGGCATGCTCTTAATGGATTTTCTAAAGGTGGGGAGAAAATTATGTTTTCAGTGGACATACCATTGTACCAGTTGCACTTTAGGAGGAAGTGTTGATGGTGTTTCAATCATCTCTTTTAGAGGTACATCCAGGAGTGATGAAAATGTATTAATACCTCTGACGACAGCTCTAGTGTCTAGGTATGAAGAATGTAGTAGAATAGTTTGTCTCACGATGCCTCACTTGTCAGCAAGTGAAGGTTGATCACCATGTTCTAGAAGGCTTGGTTCATCCCTTAGTGGTCCCAGAGTGGATGTGGGATGGGATATCCCTGGATTTCGTGAGGGGACTTTCACATACATCCAGAAGACGTGACTCTATTTGGGTGATTGTTTCCCGACTCACCCAGTCGGCCCACTTCCTACCGATTAGAGAGCAGGGTTCAGTAGAGATCATGTGATGCCTCTACGTTTTGGAGATCATACGACTTCTTGGGGTGCCATCGAGAATCGTCTCTGATCGAGATGCTCATTTCACTTCCCGTCTATGGAAGGGGTTACACGAGGCTTTCAGGACACAGATTCCCTTGAGCACTGCCTTCCATCTTCAGAAGGATGATCAGAAATAGAGGACCATTCAGAATCTCGAAGATATGCTCCATGAATGCGTCCTCAACTTCGGTCATAGCTGGGATGATCACATACCCCTGGTGGTGTTTGCATATAACAACAGCTACCACTCCATCATTGAGATGGCACGTTACGAGGCACTATACGACCAACCTTGCAGATCGCCTCTATGATGGAATGACCTAGAGGAGTCATTACTTGTAGGACAAGAGATGGTGCATGCTACGATGGGGAAGGTGCACATCATCCAGGAGTGGATGAGGACTACACAGAGCTGGAAGAAGTCCTATGATGATAAGAGATGGAGAACACTGAAGTTTGAGGATGACAACCACATCATTATATGGGTGTCATCTCGATGAGGTCTACAGAGATTTGGATGAGGCGGGAAGTTGTCTCCGTGATTAATCGGACAATTCCATGTCCTAAGAAGAGTATGTGAGGTGGATGAATGATTGGCCCTTCCACCTTAGTTGGATTAGGTGCACAACATCTTTCATGTATCTCAACTGAGGAGATACATGCACAACCCAACCAACATCTTCGAACATGGGGAGATAGACATTGATGACAGGGTAACTTTCACGGTGGTTCCAGTGAACATTGGGGATTGAAAAAAGAGTGTCCTATGTGGATGGTTGATTCCTCTGGTGTGTGCCTGCGGGCATCACGAGAACCTCCTAGAGATCACATGGGAGCCGGAGGCTCAAATGCGAGGTCAGTACCCCCATTTTATTCCTTAGTGTGATTTGTAGCTTATGATGACATAAATCATTGAGGTGGGGAGAATATCAAGACCCATAATTTCTGTAGAATTTCTTTTATACATGGGAATTTTACGAGTCCGTATTTTCACACGGCTCCAGATTCCGAGACCCGGTGTGCCGGGAATCAATTTATGTAGTTTCGTTCATGAATGTTCAATAATAATACATGTGAGATTTTATATCTTTAGAACTGGTGCTTGGAATTGAATTCTGATGGCACCATTGAACTCGTAGTGCCAGTATTCTCTTAAGGATACCTTTAACACAGTTGTGTTTTATTGAGGTTGGAAGTTAATTTTTTTTGGGGTTTCAAAAAAAAATTAAAAAAAATGTGTATCATATTTTTAGTTGTTGGGTGGTTAGAACCTCCATGTAGAAGTTAGGGGTGGGGACCACCACACCCAAACCTCCCTTGAAAAGATGTTAATAAGTGGGGTCCACCTTTCCTCCTAAACCCCCTTAAACACCCTTAAACTCTTCAACTCCCCATTTATGTTGATGAAACTCCCTTTCATTAATTGTGACCCTCCACCTTCCCCATTAATTTTGTGCCCACCTATAAAATTAATTAATTGAACTTATCTTAATTAATTGGCACAATTTTAATTCTTTTGAATTCATGTCAAAAATAAAATAATAGACAAAGCTTTTATTTTGGTTGGAATATAATACGTTGGTGGAGCCTTGGAGAAATAGAAGAGCATTCTTCCCATAAAGAATGCGATGAGCTTATCTTCATCCAATGAAGCATGACGATGCCATCTTCTTCCGTCCTCATTGTTCTTCAACAGAGGCATGGAATGGGAAGTGACGCCCAAATCATCTCTAAAGACCTTCATTCACGTCAATGGAAACGACGTCGCCCGTGAATAATGTTGCCAATGATTACTTCACCTTCAAACTACTTCTGCCAACGATGAGTACCTCTCTTCCACTTTCGACAGTGATGGAATGAAGAAGCCTTTCCGTGACTCCGTCAAACAACATCGTTAAGCAAGGTAGGGGTTTGATTTGAATTATTTTCTTCTTCTTCGTCATTCAAACCTCATTTTATTTGTTGGCCAATCGTTATCACCTTACACGGAGGGCACGGGGTGAACAAACACGACCCGATGTCCCTCTGTTGGTTCTTGTTTGGTTGATAACGGTGGTGGAGCAATGGATCAACTGGAAGAGAGGACCGCGGTGGAGCATCGACGGCCGGTGTTGGGCCAGCCGTGAGAGGAACTGGAGGCGCAAGGACCACCGGGTTGCCGAAGGGGCATGATATCGTCGCGTCCTGTAAAGAACCAGGCCGCGGCCAGGAGGGAAGCGGTGGGGACGGAGGGGCGCGAAACCGTCACACCGTGCTGAAAGAAGGGGGTAACGGCCAAGTGGGCTGTAGTAGACGAAGACGGTGTGGCACCGTCATGTCGTGCCGGAGAATACCCACAGCCAAAGGACGCAGCAGATGGGAAGGGCAGCCGCCTGAGCTGACCGCGCTCCACATGGAGAGACCCTTAGGGTCCAGCGGCACTCTGAAATGTCTCTTAGCACCGGTTACAATGGAAGGTGGGGGCGCGAAACCCCCCCCCCCCCCGCGGCGTGGCTAGACTGGACACGCGAGCCAGCCAGCCCCAACGTGTGCCAGCCTTCCGCCACGTGGTCCAGCCAGCCGCCACGCGGGCCAGCCAGCCTGCATGGTCACCCTCAGTCGGGCCGCGCCTTCATGACATGCTTATCCATTGGTTCATGGCGCCCACTCATATGGGGCTGACCACTCGTGTCGGGCTGCACCCACAGACCCAGTTAGACCCGGGTCGGACCGGTTCAGGCTGTACCCAGACCCGCTATGGCCATTTACACCTTTT
Organism: Viscum album; assembly: GCA_963277665.1. Taxonomy (NCBI): domain Eukaryota; kingdom Viridiplantae; phylum Streptophyta; class Magnoliopsida; order Santalales; family Viscaceae; genus Viscum; species Viscum album. The sequence goes on from OY728126.1 coordinate 985,316,851, forward strand.
AGCCTGCATCTTGGGCTATGGGTGTCTGATTGACGAACCGTCTACGGTAATGGAATTCTTGGAGCGAGAATATTATTTTTGAATACTCCACTAGAGGTTTGGAAGTGTTGGGGTATGGAATGGTTTCTTTGAAACTAAAAAACGAACTGGGCCCCTAAAACAAAAACACTTATAACTCACAGATCAGGTGTCCGATTGATGCCCCATCTATTGCATTGGGTTCCTTATGATGAGACAGAAATATAGGATGCATCAACTCAAGAATTCATGGTAGTTGATGTATCTACACTTGGATCGAGGAGATGACCCTCCCGAAATCGAGCATGTTGTGTGCAAGAACCATATGGCTAGCTGCGACTCAGATGGCCGGATCCTCCATGGGTTTGATAGAGACGATGTTGTACCAGGATCCTCCATGGGTTCGAAAATGATGAATTTTGTACCGGGATCCTCTGTGTGTTCAACAACAGTGACTTCTGTACCGGGATCCTTCGTGGGTTCGACATCGATGACTTCTATACCGGGATCGTATGTGGGTTCGATAACACCGATATTATCCTAGGATCCTACGTGGGTTCGACAGAGGAGATGATTCCGAGGCTACAACTAATCATCTCAACCTCTATTAACGTGTTTTATACCTATTTGAGATGAGTCTTGACTTCAATCATTACAATCTAGGTGATTGACTTTACTTTCATTGTGGACTTGGTTGTGCATGGGCTTTAGAGTTGGTGTCGGACTGTGACTGGTAACATATGTATATGTATGGGAATATACATAAGTAGGGTTGTTTGATACCTCGTGAATGTATCTTTATTATTTGGGTTTATCCTTAGTGGATTCTGGGAGACCTTCGGGGGTCTCAGGGTCCCCTACTGAGTATTGTTATACTCACCCCTGTACGGGCTTCGCCCGCACCTTGTTGTGTTCTGTGCAGACGATGGTCAGTAGTGATCGAGGCTAAGGGAGACAGACGGGAGGCTGCTCAGAGCTGTACTAGATAAGAAATACCTTAGGGAGGATTTGTTTGAGATATATACCTACCCTTCAGGTAGGATTCTCTGGTGGAAGATCTAGGAGTTTTTTCCCTTTTTACTTATACGTGTACTTGTTGTTCAGTTGGGTTTGTATACTGACCCACTTACTTTCAGCACACATTCCTTTTCTATATTAGAACTTATTGATTCTACTTCTTGTGTTTAGACTCTGTATGTTAGATGTTTAAAGGAAATGCATTACCTTTTTATCGGGGATTCGCTTTTGGTGCTAGTCGCCAGCCCCGGGCCTATGGAAGGCGGGTTTGGGGTAGTCACGACACATTCGCCGAGGATGGGTCATGAAATAACCTTTCTAATTTTCTTTTAAAAATATGAATTAAGAAAATATTTTTCTATTTTGACTCCAAAACATAGGGAACTAGTGAATTGTCTAATTCTATTTTCTTTTTTAGGGTTGTATCTCCACATCTGGACAAAGAACATAGCTAATATATTCCATTACTATTATGGAATTTCTAATGTTTCATATGCAGAGGTTCGTGCCACTAATACCATTGAAATTTCATGGTGCATTTCAACTAGATATTCTTTACCCACCAAGACAACCAACACACCAATACACATCTTTCCCATTCCAAAAAAGTGATCAGGAATTTTTCAATAGAGACTTCCATAACGTGGTCTCTTTACAACTTTCCAATAATTTATATCTTTTTCACTACCACAATTACCAATATGGCTTGAAAACACTTATATTCTACATCAACTTCACAACACACCTAGACTGTTATCTATTGTTTCATATATTAGGAAACGTTAACTCATCCGGAGAACAGGCCTTATTCTATGTCATGTTCCTCCTTCTAATTACTTCAAGATTCCTTCAACACTTCTTTAGCCCTTCTCTTAGTCATATAGACTGATTGAGGAACTAATTTTCACAAATATATTGTCTCTTCAAAACATTTCATGATTTATAATTATTTTAACACTGACAACCACATTCAATCATTCCTTTGTTGATAAAACAATTCTTGTAAAATAATAAAATTAATTCCACAACTACTTATTTTTGGAAAACTAATTTCTTATAAATAAAACATAATATCATCAAAAAAACTCTTATCAATAAATACAATACAACTCATTCGGGTTCTACTAATATATTTCCATCCATAATTGAACTCATTAAAAGAGTAATTATTTATAAAAAATTGATTTTTAGTAGTGGTTCATAATTTAAAAATCTTATATATTATTCTTTCTAGGTTGGAAATGTATTTATGTGGGATTTATAAATTTAATGATATGATTTTAAATTAGTTATTATTTATTTTTTGAAAGTATTTATTTTTAATTAATGATAATTGTTTGATGAAATTTCCATGTCACTTAAAAATGCAAAGTGGTATTTAAAAAAGGAATTTGATTATAAAAGTTTTATAATGGGGATCTATTTTGGTTTAAAAAGGATTGTTTATGGTAGTGGGACCAATTTTTCACAACTCAAAAAAAAATTTAAATTAGTTAGCCCCCTAATAATAATAACATAGATATTTAAGTGTTTACTTATAATGTTATTTAGGGAATGGGAATGGGATTGGAAACCAAAACTAGGTTTTAATGATTTTTTACATTTTCATGAAGCATATTTAATGGTGTTTGTGACCCTAAAATTGAGCCCCAATGAGTTTTTTGTTGTAATTTATTGTGAACATTATATGATTTTTTATACTATTATTCATTGATTTTAAATTTATGCATGGGTGTAAAATGGGATATTTAATATGAAGGTGTATAAGGTGAGATGAGGATTGTTTTTTTTTTAAATTAAATATTTTTTATAAGATGATCATGTCAACTTTTCTTGATAACCTACATTTCATGATTTAATTAGATTATATGGATATTTAATTTAGATATTGATGAGTGAAACTCTATTGTATGTTATGCATCAATAATATATTTCTTTCAAATAGGATATGGGAGCAAGTGGAATGGTTTGTGATGCTAGATCAAGTAAGATAATGATTTTTATGATTTCACATAGAAGTGGTGTTATATATTGATGTTTTTATTTGTATAATTGATTGAAAAAAAGATAGTGATGAAATAGGTTAATTATTTATAACCATGAATCCTTTTATCTAATTCAGTTCATGTTACTGTATGACCTTCTATATTTCACATGATGTTTTCATCACTTCTAATTCATATAGGGGATTATTCTTTATTATTGATTGTGCACACATTTTCTTATTGTTTGAGGAAGACCTATTTATTGATTCCTTTTGATATCTTTATATATATTTTCTTTTGGTTTAATGTATTTAATAATATGTAATTTTGTTTTCATTAAATTTATTTAAATGTTATTATAAAGAAATTGTACGATCTAATGGTTTTTCATTTGACGTCTTATACATAGTTTGTAATGGGTATTAATAAAATGTATTTAATGTGATCCCCAAGTTACTGATTTATAAAATATTGATTTATATAGAAAGATTCATTTTTTAAGTTACATTTTTTATTCAATAATGGAAATAAAACTGTGTTTAACAAAACCATATGGGGTTGGTCGATTCCTTAATTTAAATCCATTTAAAACCCATGGTGTAAGTGTAACATCCATTGTAATTATAGAATATGTAATTTTTATATCTACTTATTAATTAGATAGTAATTCCAATTTAAAGGGGATAATATGGCTGATAGTTTACCTGACAGGAAATAATTTTTTGTTCGAAAATCTTACGTTGCACACCAGACCGAGTTATAACAAAAAATAATATATTAATAATATTATTATTTAATATAGTAGTTATAAAATTGTTGTTATATTGGTGGGAATGAATATAACTAACTATATTATGTTTACACAATTTTATTAAATATGTTTAATTTCTAGAATATAATTTTATAGGTTTAAAATAATAATAAATCAAATTTTAAGCATAAAAGATATAATATTTTTAAAAGGTGGTTTTACCACCTATTAATGGATAACCCTTTTTAAATATAATTTAAGAAAATTTTATAATATTTATATGAGGAAATAAACTTATTAATTAGAAATGATGTATAAAAATTCACTTTGGTTGTATTTCTGGTATTTTATTTTGATAATATTCATTTTTAATGAATAGTAAAAATAGTCTATTTTAATTTGAAAGTTAATTTTTGTCATATATATATAAATATATATATATATATATATATTACTTTTAGTTGGTTTTAAAGTATAATTAAATATTTAGTTATCATTAAATATAATTTAGGTAATAGGAATCAATTTCAAATTGAAATTGGTTATAACAGTTGGTGATCTTTTGCAAGTTTTTTGTTTAAAAACATGCTTCCTTGATCTATCAATGGGATGAATTCTAAATTAATTTTAGCCAGCTATGTGAATTGAATTTTAAAAAATAGACATAATAGGTATTAATTAGTATGAAAATTTTTGTCTAATAGGATAAAATTATTCTTTTTTGGAGAATAGTAATTTTTTTAATTTTTTTACCATTGTTATGGGTAAATCATGTAATTAAAAGTAAAAATAATAATATAAAATTATAAAATTATCCTAATAGTTTTACTAATTTCATTATATGTGTGGGGTTCTACTAAAATCAATATTATACTAAAATTATAATCCTTTTTAGCCACATGGGTATGAGTATGATATTTATTATATTTTATATACAGTTATGTTAAAAATATCCTACTAATATTTATAATATGTAAACATTTTTTAATATAGGGTTTTAAAGAAGATAAAATAGTTATATGTAGTAAATTTAAAACAAAAATTTTTATATACATCATGATAATTTATTTATAATTTTTACACAATAAGTAGTTAAATTTTTTTCTAACATAATGATGATACAAAAATAGATTTATTAAATTAATATTTTAAAAAATTATATTAATGACATTGAAATAAATATAATTTGAATTTTTTTAATTTCATCATTTAATTTTTTATATTTTATTTACATTTTATGGATTATTCCAATTAGTTTATTCAAAATAATAAAGTTGTTATGATATTTTTAAAAAGATAATTAATGAGTTGTGTCAAAATTGACAATTATGAGATTTAAAAAAAACAAAATTTTAATAAATGATATAAAAGACATAAAAATATATACATTGGAAAACATATTGGGTTAAGTATAAATATGCGATGAATAACTAATTTTTTTCATTTATAATTTTATATTAATTATATTTACTTTCAAAGTGTGAATTACATAATGTCACAGTAAGAATTAATAAGGATCAAAACAAAGAGATAAGGATTAATGAATAAGAAAAACATGTCTAAATGTAATTTAACGAATGGATTTATACCCGTCATCATCCTATATTCGAAATAATTTGGTTTGGTGGAATTTGGAACTGAAATTGAATTCAAATTAATTTATTACATTGAATAATTCCAATGGTGTCGCGCTCTTCTCTTATAAAAAGGAACCAATTCATCTTTATTAAATACAATTAAAACACCATTTGTTTCCTATATCATCCCAAACCCATTCCTATAATACCTCCCCACATTATATAGGAATTAGTTTTGTCCTAACATCCCCGTTAGTGGAGTAATGCAGTTAGTCAATGGTGATCATCCAAAGGAAAGGTAATGTTTTTATTTAAGTATTTCTATTTTAGTTCTTCTTAAAATTCCAAAAACTATTCTCTAAATGTGAGGAGATAATAAATCCTGTAAAATAAATATATATAGTTGTTATTATGCTAATATAATCACCTAAATTCATCTCTAATTTTATTAAATAAGATAATAAATAACCGTTTCAGCGCAGATGTGAACTATCACCCCCACAAACCGATATAATTCATTTTCCATTACCGTATATAAATAATGGTTATAATGATTAAATAAATGTTTATATATGATATTAATAAAATATTTATCATTTTTAGAAAATAATATATCATTTATTTTCTTACCTTCCATTAAAATATAAATGATTATGCCATTTGTGCGTACATGTGAACTACCACCTCCACGAAGTGATGTGATTCATTTTTCTTCACCACATCACATGTATGATATATATAATTATATAGAAATTAATAATATTATGTTAGTGAGGTTATGATAATTGTATAAATATATAATGAAATTTTATTCATTTCTTAATCATCAATGTAAAATGAAAATGATACCCATGTGTAAGTATGACATACCATATCCATGATTATAACCTTGTTCATTTTTCATAACCTTACATAAACAGTTTGATTTAAAAGTATAATTTAGGTATAAAATTTATTATTATTTCATGAATATTAATCTAGACATAATGGAATTTTGATCACTTTGACTATTGACATTATACCAAATTCCTTTTGGAATCATGTACTGAGTAACAACAAAATGCCCATCATGTACTTAAATTATTTAGTAATTATTATAAAATGATAATAAATTATTTAAAATTAACAATAAAAAATAAAATGGTTCTCAAGAAAGTATAAATTATCTTAATTTTATTATTCATGATGATAAATAATGTACCAGATGATTTGGACTTAAGGTAACTGACTTGGTCTCAATATCCTTTCTTTGAGGCATATTTTAATGTTATACCCCACCTTAATTTATATGTTCTATATTAAATCCACTTAAAATTTAATTTCATTAAATTTTTTTGAAAAATAATATTTATAAAAGAATCATTTTACTCTATGAAATGAAAAAATTAGTGTTTTTAATATATAAGATGACAATGTCTTTTCTGCTGGCCTCCCCATTATTTGATATTTGGCTTCCTCATCAACCCGTAATGTTTTTAAATGAAAAGTAAATATTTTATTCCCTTTTTATATATTTTGGGATTGACAATCAATTTATTATTTCAATACAGTGGAATGATATCTTTTAATTTCAAATTTGAAATTTTAGTTTTCTTTTATGATTATTTTAAGTGTTATGATTATGATATGCTTCTTGGTAATTGTTTATGAGTATGAGTGGTTTCATGATAAACTGAGGGTGGGTGAGATGGTGATAGCTCTTCAATTCATTTGTTAATGAGAATGGGTTTAGTGGTTGTGTTTCTTCTAAGGGATTTTGAGAATATATCATGATGGTTCTTCCAAATGTAACCATGGAGGTTACTCCATATGTAGACTCTATAGCTACAATGTATAAATGATATAGATGTCACATTTTACCTTAATAATTTATGGTTTATATGGAGTTTTATTGATATATTATTATTTCATGTGGTAAGATAATTTTTTTTATGTTTTATTGGTGTAATGTATTATTTTTTCAAGGTTTTTAGAATTTTAAAATGATCATGGAATAACAGTTCTGTTTCTTCTTTTATACCCATTAATGATCTTTCTATACCTAACCGAAGTTTTAATTTCTATACATGATATCAATATATGTAAGATAAAATAAGATATAAAGATGAATTTTATGAGGAATTTTATTAAGAAAAAGAAATCATGTTTTAATTTTAATGTTTTATATTTTTTAAAAATAGATATTGTTTTAGTTGTACTCACTTTTTTTTGTATGATGGATTTTCTGTATGAATCATGAACTCATTCTATAAAACATTAAACATAATAATATTAACCAAGTGAGTGAATTTAAATTCTTAACATAACTCAATATTTTGTAATTTTTATGTTTTAGGCCTTATAGTTGGTTTAAAAGGTCCATTTAGTTTACATTATGGATTAGGGTATTAGTAACAAAATTTACATAAATTATTTTTAATTTATGGTCAAATTTAAATGACATATAATTTTAATATTACCATTTATCTTTCTCTAAGATATTTTGGTTCAGTATATTTCTCTATAGATGAAATTGGACAACTATATTTGGATGTTATCCAGAGAAAAAAACCTTCCAAATCCGCAAGATGAGATTATCTGTATTGAAATTGGATTTTTGTTGTTGTGATGAATCAGTTGAAAGAGGCAATAATTGTATGTGGCATCCATGCGTGAGATCAAACAAATAAACCATAGAGTAATATGTTAGTGGTGGAACATTTCATGAGGCTCTATCCCCCATCATTAATAAGATCATATAACCCCGTTGTATATTAAGGGTTGATTAGAGAACTGGAAAATATTTTTGATGTGATGGGGTGATCAGACAATCAAAAGGTTAGTCTTGTTGTTAAACATTTTTAAGGTGAAGTTGATCAATGTTGGTTGATGGTTATGAATATTTGGGATAGTAAGGAAACTAATTTCCTGGAGTGAGATAAATTCAAAAATACCCTTCTTCAGAAATAATTTACTAAGGTCATTTAACATAATATTTAAAATTAACTCATAGAATTTGGGCAAGAGGATGAGCCAGTGGCTTCATATGAAAAAAATTCACTCGACTGGAATGGGATACTCCAAATTTCATTTATGATATTAATTTTAAAATAAATATTTTTTAATTAGGATTAAACCCAATATATTGAAAGGAATTATCCTCTGATGAATTCATAAGTTACAGAAACCTGTTCAATGTATAGAGAAGTTGGAAATGGAGTTTTCTGGTGATCATGTTTTCTTAAAAAACTAAATGAAAAAGAAGTCAAGATGGCAGGGGAAGGGGGATAATTATTCAAAAAAAAAGTTTGATGGTATGAAAGTTTATTTTATATTTTGTGGGAATTATGGTTAAAAAAACTAATTGGGGAATGCCTTATGTATTTTAGTAAGTGCTTACGATGTAGTAAAATGGGACACTATTCTTATTCCTACAATGAAAATATCATTGTAGTGATAATACAAAACACGATTTGTAATTATAAAAAATATATAAATTCAATGATATGGTTCATTATTCAAATTATTTTCCTAAGAGGATCTCAAATTATGGGAAGCAACAATACTATAAGCATAAATCTGTGGTAATATATTTTTCAACTACATTAGAAGATATAGGGCCATCAAATTATGTGGTATCAGGTATATAGGATGTTTATTCTGATTATACCAATGTGTTGTTTGATTTAGTATCTATACATTCTTTTATATATGAGAAATTTTCTACTAAATTAGAAATTCTACCTAAAAAAATAATAAAATAACTTATGGAAAAAACATCTGGAAGAATTTTGAAGGGAAATATAAAATTATAAAAATACTCCAATCATTGTATATATAAGGAATCTACCAAAAAACCTTATTGTATTTCCTCTAAAAGATTTTGAAGTTATTTTTGGGTTTGGATTGGGTTTCTATTTACCATGATAATATTGACTATAGAAATAAAGAGGATTCTTTTAATAAAGAGTTTCAGTTTTTAGATAAGAATGAATCCTTACCATTGATAACATATAAGGAATCTGAGAAACTATTAAAAGATGGAAGTGAATGGTATCCTTCACATATTGTTGAAATAATTGAACTTTTCATATTAATGATGTGCCTATGGTAAATTAGTATCTTGATGTTATTTTAAAGAGATTAATTTTATTATATGTCAAAATGATGTTGAGTTTACTATTGAATTAGTTCCTGCTTGTATGCCAATTTCAAAACCCACATATCGAAGGGGTCAAATTTAACTTTTAGAGTTGAAGAATAAATTAACAAAGTAATTATATAACGGTTTCATTCGACCAAACACATCACTATGTGATGATACTATCTTATTTTTTAAAAATAATGATGGTTCAATAATACTTTTCATTGATTATAGATCCTTGAATAACATCAATATAAAGAATATGTATCCTTTTCCTCATATCGATGATTTGTTTGATTAGCACTAGGGAGAAAATATTTTTTGATGGATGAATTCAGGCCAGAGTATCATATATTGATAGTAAAGGAATGAAACATTCCAAAGACTCTTTTTCATACTAGGTAGTTCTATTATGAATTTGTAGTTATTTTGTTTTGAAACAATACACATGTTGTGTTCCTGTGTATTATTTTTATAATATTCCAGGAGTTCTTGGATGAGTATGAGGATGTTTTTATTGATGAAATTTTATTATATTATAAAAGTAAAGAGGATCATGAAAGTTATATAAGGGTTATTTTGAAAACCATAAATGAAAACAAAAAATTTGGAAATTTAGAACGTGTAATTTGTTTTGCAACAAATTCTGTTCCATATAATTTTTTTTTTAAAGATGGAATTATTGTTGATACTGCTAAAAATAGTTATTGAATAATGAACAAGAGCCACAAATATACACAATTTCCATAGCGTTTTTTGTATAGTAGGATATTATTAGAGGTTTTTTGTAAATTTTTTATTGCTGTATATCCCACTGACTATTTTAACATGAAAAGGTGTAAAGTTCATCTTGATAAATGAATGTGATGATTGTTTTTAGGAATTGAATAGAGGATTGGTAAATGATACAGTTCTGGACCTATCATCCAGAAATTGTAATTTTTTCTTCTTCAATGATGCTTCATTGAAAGGACTTGGTTTTTTCCTAATGAAGACTGATCAAGTAATTTCTTACGCTTTAATTTAGTTGAAATATCATGAGTTAAATTACCCTACACATGATTTCGAATTAGATGCAGTTGTTTTTGCATTAAAAATCAAAGACATCATCTATATAGAGTAAAATGTGAATTATACACTTACGATAATAGTATGAAGTGTATATTCACTCAGAATGAACTAAACATGAGAGAAAGAAGATGGTTGGAACTAATCAAAAAGTATGATTGTACCATTCATTATCATCCATTAATAAAATAAAGTGGTTAATGCTTTGATCTGAAAATGTAATGCAACATTAGTCGTGTTTCATTGGGAACATGACCCTTTGGTCAATTATTTGATAAACTTTGAATTATTTATTTTTGGTGTAAGAAATTCCACTATTTTTTTCAGGTTTCATTACAATCATAAATATCAGATATAATTAATCAAACAAAGAAGGAAGATAATTAATTTCAAAAAAGTAGAATTTGTTCAAAAGAGTATGTTTCCGAAATTTAACATTGATAAATAATGGGGTTTTAACATTTTGGAAGAGTGTATGTGTTCATAATGATTTAAATTTTAGGAAATAGTGGTTATGTAAAGCTCATATTTCTCTATATTCAGTTCATCCTTGCAGTACTATGATGTTCAGAGTCCATCTAGAGTATTATGGTGGGTTCTAATGAAAAGAGATATTGATTTATTTACTATGAATCATTTTACTTGTTGGTAGGTTAAAGAATAATGATTGTTTCAAAATGTGAATCATTATCATTTACCAGTTCTAGAGTGGAAATGGGAAAATAAATCCATTGATTTCATTGTAGTATTACCAATGAAATTTTGAGGTATCAATGCGATTTGTGTCATTATTGATCGACTGAATAAATCATCAAATTTTCTTCATATTTGAGATACACTATTTCAAGATAAACATTTTTTGTTTTATCTTAAATATATAGTGGGGTTAAAGGGTATTCTACTCTCCATTGTCTCTGATCATGATCCCAGGTTCACTTCTAAATTTTATAAATGGCCCAAAAAGTCATTAAGAACTGAATTAAATTTTAGTAGAACTTTTCATCCTCAATCAGATGGACAATCAGAATAAACAATTTAGACCTTTGAGAATATGCAATCTGCATGTTAATTTGATTACCATTGAATTTGGGATCAATTTTTTCAGTTTTATTATAATAATATTTTTTTATTCTAGTACACAGATGGTACCATTTGAGGCATTTTATGGAAATAGGTGTCTGACACCGTCTTGTTGGTATGATATCCAGGAAAAAGTTTATGAAACAAGAGTTTGTAGAGGAGAAATTGGAGAATTTTTATCTGATTTAGTGACACACGAGGATAGATCAAAGCTAGAAGAAATTTTATATCGATAACTAGAGTAAGGATATTTCTTTCATGGTAGGTGATTATATTTTGATCATTGTTTCTCCATGGAAAACTGTGATGTGTTTTGGTAAGAAGGGGAATCATAATCCACGGTTCATTAGACCCTTTGAAATAATAGATAAATTTGGATCAGTTGCATAATGGGTGCCTTTACCTCTAAGTTTATCCTAAGAATATAATTGTTTCATGTTTTTTTATTATTAAAGTATAATTTTTATCCATCTCTTGTTTTGAGTCCAGAAGTAGTTCAGTTGGAAGAGAATCGTTCTTATGAGGAACAACCAATATAAATTCCTGACCACATAGAAAAAGTGTTTTGGAATAAGGTGACTTATTGTGTTAAAGTGTTATGGAATAACCTTATGATTGAAGATGAATCATGGAAATCTAAAAATGCTTTCAGGGAGTAATACAGTCACTTATTTGATAAGTGAGTATAATTGCTAGCACATATTTTCCAAATGGGGGGAAGGATGTGACATCTTATGTAATTATGGAAGAAGACAATTTCATATCTATTGTCAGATAAGATAGTAATTTTACTTTAAAAGGGTCACTATGATCGATATCATACCTGACATGCTAGAATTGGTTTCTCCAAAATCATATCTCACACAAGATTGAGTTATAATGAAAATATTATATTTTAAATATCATTATTGTAAATGGGAGTTGTAACATAGACATTATATTTGAGGGAATGAAAACAAAAATTTACATATTTTTATTAAATTTGTTTACTTTTTCAAATAAATTATATAGTCTTAAAATAAAAAGAAATCTAATTTTATGCTTAAAAAGCTCTAATATTTTTTAACATACTTTTATTTCCTATTAATAGTAAAATTATTAAATATATAATTTTATACAATTTTATCATTTTTATATCAAAAGTAGAATATCTTATTTATAATAAGAGTATAAAAATATTCTATGGTTGATTTTTTGGTAGTTTTTTAATAATATTCATTTTTAATGAATAGTGAAATATTCTGCAATTAATTCAAAATGCATTCATCATCTAAACTATTTATATAGTAAAATTACAATTTTAATTGGTTTTAAAGAATAATTAAATAAAATTTTTGTTATTTATTCCAATGTATGTCACGCGAATCAATTTCAAATTGAAATTGGATAAAAAATCCTGGTGAACATTTGAACGTTTTTACTTTAAAAAGCATGTTTCCTTGATCCATCAATGAGATTAATTTCAAATTAATATTTTCCATTTATATGAATTGAATTTTGATAAATGGGCATACATGATTGTAATCAATATGATTATTTTGGAGTAATTGGATAAACATAATTTTTAGTGAATAGTAACATTAGTATTTTATTTACTATTGCTAAATCAGGTAATAAAAGGAAAACATAATATTACAAAATTATTAAATTATCCTAAAACATATCCTAATTTCTTTGTATATTTTACTTCTGACCATAATCAAATTTAGTCTTAAATTATAACCTTTTTAAGTCACTTGGGAAATAATATGACATTTATTATATTTTACTAAAAGATAAGTTAACAATGATATAGTAATATTTTTTAATAAGTAAATCATTTTCAATATAAGGTTATTTAAAAGAAAAATTCCACTCTAAAAGGTAATTAAAAATAAAAAAAATTTATATACATCATTATAATTTAATTATAATTTTTAAACATTGAATAATTAAATTTAATTTTGACGTAATTACGATGATGTAATTGATTTATTAATGGAATGTTAAAATAAATGATATAAATAATATTAAAATAAAAATGATTGGAAATTTTTGATTCCATAAATGAATTTTATGGATTAATATGACATGTTAGAGATGATTTAAAGTTTTTTTTTTGGAATCAAGTTGTTATGATATTTTTAATAAGTCAATTATTTAATATTTTCAAAATTGACATTTATGATATTTAAAAATAAATATTATTTTTTTAAATGATATAAAATTCATTAAATTAAATCCATTAGCCAACTAAATTGTGTAAATATAAAAATTTGATTAATAACTAATTTTTTCGTTTTTAATTTTAAAATTATTATTTTTAATCTCAAAGTGTAAATTACATAATCTCTTATAATGATTTAATAAATATTTAACAAATATAAGGGTAAACAAATAATAAAAAATTGAATAATTTTAATAGATGAATTAATTTCAGCCCAAATCATTCTATATTTGATATCATTTTGTTTTTAGTCATTTTTAATAGAAAATCAATTTATATTAATTTATTACATTGAATAATTCTATCGGTGGCCTCCCCTATCCTTTAAAAGGTCACCCATTAATCTATATTACTCAAACCTTAAAACCCATTTTGTTCATCCAAACACTCCCCAATATAATTCCTAGAATACATATTCACATTTTAGAAGCTTTATATTAGGCATAACAGCCTCTTTGGATGTGTTAAGGTGTTATTAAATGGCGATCGTCTGGATGAATGGTAACATTTTTATTGAAGTGTTTCTAATTTATTTCTTCTTCCACTTCCTTAAAATCTTCTACAACCATGATAGTATAACAAATACAGTATTATCAATATAACAAGATGTCATTATGTTAATTTTGTTATCTCTCCAGCCATTCTCTGCAAGTATTCCGGAAGGCCCGGGGGCAATCCCAGAAGTCGTAGAGGCCCTCCAGGCGCAACCCTTCTTCGTCGTTTGCCAGCAGCAAGGGGGTGGTTGCAACTCCTCCAGTTCAGGCCTTTGAGGCGTCCTCTTTCAAGCCTAGTTTCGTCGGGAATGTGTCCTCTAATAGGGACCTGTTTCTGTTCAACAGTTCCTTGGGTGGTAATCAGCATGTTCAAAATCGAGTAGTGGGCCCCCCTCTGGATGGGTCATTTCTTTTCAGCCTTTTTTGTATAAGGCTGCTGGTCCTGGGGGTCACCACTCGCATCGACATTCCTGTTTTTTCTCAACATGATTTTTGTTCAAAAGTAGCAGATGTCTCTCAGGTTTCCTCATCTAGTGAGGTCCTCTCCCTGTTTTTTCCCACTCTGTCGATGGTGCCTTTCATTCCACCATCGCAAACCCCGTTGTTGATGTCTCCCTCCGAGGTTCCAGAGACTTCAGTTAGAAGGGTTGTGAAGGAGAAGTGATTGGAGTACCCAAAGGTCACCTGTAGGGTGTGGGCTAGTGGGGGCTGCACTCCTAATATCATCGGCAAGAAGGTACAAAGTGGAATGTGTACTCGCTCTCAGGCCAAGGTTAGCACATTAAACATACCGCAACCATCTCCTCTAGCAAAGGGCCCACGGTCTGGGGCCAAAAACAGTCGTCCTCGTTTCAATGTTTAGTTTCCTTATCTGGAATGCTTTAGGGATAAGTGCGTAGGTGAAGGCTGATTTCATTGTCAATGAACATTTAATCATTATGTTTCGATGGTGGCTATTCTGGAACCGAAACATGGGTCTTGCTAAGTAAAGTATTATGTGAAGAGACTCAGATTCCTTGGCTGTATGAATGCGAATCCCCCCCAACTCTCAAATCTTATTTTTCTGGAAGAACCATGTCTCGGTCAATTTACTGAATTCTTGGGACCAGTATCATTCCACAAATATTATAGTAGGCGCTGAAGAGTTTTTCGTCATTTTCGTTTATGAAAAATGAAATGCATAAGAAAGATAGGTCATGTGGATTTACATAGAAAATATGATCGATGATAACAACACTTGGATTGTCAGGGGCTACTTCAACACTATAGTCTCTCATGAGGAGAAACGAGGGGGTGCTTTTCCAAAGAGGTAAAGTCTGTATTTTGGTTAATTCATGGCCAGATCAGGTCTGATGGATGCCTGGTTTGAGGGCGATCATTTCACCTAGAGTAATAACCAAGGGGGCGAATGGTGCACCATGTGTCATCTGGGACAGAGTATAATGAATGAAACTGCTATCACACTCTTCCCGGATAAAATGTTTTTCCACCTGCCCTGGTGTTTATCCGACCACTCTCTGTTGTGGATAGTCTTGAGATCAAGTGATGTGAGAGTCTATCACCCCTAGTTTTCTAGGATATGGGTGGGCGAACCTGGCTTCTTGGACATGGACATGGATTTGTGGGATAGTAATCATCTAGGAAACCCGTGCATTTCTTTTCACCATAAGATCAGGGGGCTTAAAATTCTGCTGCAAAGGAGGAGGAAGTCTCTTCCTACCTATGACCTGGACCTGAGCATGGTGATTGAGGTGGTTGAATGCATAGAGGATAGTTTGGAAGAAGAATGGTATGATGACATCTTTTTATAGCTCAGGAACAAGAATGGTCTTGTTTCTTTCACTCTTCTAAGGCAGTAGAGGATTACTAGAGAGGGAGCTCAGATCCGTTGGCTTTGAGAGGGGTATAGGAATTCCAGGTATTTCCATGCGTGTATTAAAGAGAGGTTACATACTCATAGGCCCAATATTCTTAGGGATGATGGTTCCTTTTCCAATGATCAGGATGAGTTAGGGGTTATGGTAAACAACTCCATCAAATCCTTTCTTGCATGACCCATTCTTAAAATAGCATAAGGTTACCCAAAGAAGGTTACAATGTTTTTTGAGGAAATTACAACAAGCGTTGTAGAATAGTCTGATAGGGCGCTTGCGACGTCCTCCTGAGGAGGAAGAAGTTCATGAAGCAATGTGGTTGTTGAACCGAGATAGCGCACCAGGGCTAGACGGCAAACCTGGTTCTTTTTACCAGGAAGCATGGGATACCGTCAATGTTGATTTAATTAAGGCAGTTAAGGATTTTTTCTAGGGGGGAACCTTGTCGTGCATTTCTAGTTCTACAATGATGGTTTTGATTCAAAAAGGGAGAAACCCCTGAACTATAGAGTAGTATCTTCCAATCAGTATGTGTAACATGCCTTATAACGTCCTTGTTAGCATTCTCAACAAAATGTTGGCTCATCACTTGAACACATGGATGGAAGTATAGCAACATAGATTCATTCAAGGCCAATCAATTCAGGGTGTCATTGTGGTGGTGCATGAAATGATCAGTTGGATTAACAACATGGTCTTTGTGAGTAATTTGGTAATCAAACATGATATGAGAAAGGCCGATGATATAATGGAATGGGGTTTTATCTTAAAGGTGTTGGGCTGCATGGGATTCTCCAACTAGACACCTGACCTTTTCTTTCATTGTTTTAGCTCAGCGTGGATCTCTACTTACTTTATGGGTAAGAAATTTGGATTCTTTAAAGCTTCTCGCGGTTTACGTTAAGGGGATCCCCTTTCCCCCACGTTATTTATTCATTCTCAAAATGTGCTCAGTCATTATATTAAAAGGTGTCTCCGCATGGGTAAAATTATGCCTTATCAAGACAGAAATGTTTCAGAAGGCATCTCTCATTTGATGTTCTCGGACCATACTATCTTGTTCATTAATGGCAGCAGGAGATCAGTCATTGGTATGAATGGGATGCTGGAGGAATATTTTAAATGGAGTGGGTAGGAAGTGCACATGGATAAAAGACATTATTTTTCTTCTAAGTCACTCTCGGTCTGGAGGGCGAGGTTTTTGTAAGAATCCATGAATATGAGGAGAGGGTACTTTCCCATGGAGTACCTTGGAGCACCGGTTAGTCCTAATTCCCGTCACGTTCGTCGTTTTGATAAGATTGTGGGTAGGATCACGGGGCACATCTTCAACTGGAAGAATAGGTTCCTCTCATTTGGAGGATGCATTACCTTGGTCAATAACATCCTTGTCTCTATCCCCATGAATATCCTTTCCCCCTCGAAGACTCCCAAATGTGTGGTTGTTAACATGGAGAATATCATGGTTTCCTTTTATGGAAGGACCAGCTATAAATTCATCACCACTGGGCATCGGGGAAGTGTCTCGCAATACTGCTTATTGAAGGTGGAATTAATTTACTGTGTGTGAGCTCGACCATCAAAGGGATGCATGAAAAACTTCCATTTGAGGCAATGGTAGGCCGAATACTTTAGAGAATGCTCATGCCTGAGAAATATGACCTGGATGGTGTGGTTCAGTGGTCTCAGCCGTCAAGTATTTGCATGTTTATTCATCCGTTACAAAGGTAATGCTTCTTTACGCAAGGTGTCTTGTGGGGAGAGGGGAGGTGAAATTCTGGAATTAGGATTGGGGAGCCGGAATTCTTTGGTTTCCTGGTTTCCCCACATTGGATATCTCATTCAGAGAAGTGTGTGGCCACCCTGTCTTTATACAATCCATTCTCAAGGATACTCAACGTGATGTTTTTAAAGAAATTATCCCCAGTGAGGATCCTGATAGGATAATCATCACATTCTCCTCTTCGGGAGAGTTTTCTATGAAGTATTATGGTAGCATTAGAAGGGATCCTAATGCAAGTGACCGGTGGGGAGGAACGCTGTGGTGTAGGGGGATATCTCCAAAATTCAATTTCCTTATGTGGCATGTGAGGAATAACTCTTTACCCATAGATGAAAACATCCAACGTATGAGGGTTTCTTTGGCATCCAAATGTTGATGTTGAAAAAACCCCAAGCATGAATCGGCGATGCATCTGTTTTTTGACAGCAATTGAGCCCGCTGGTCATGGATGGTGTATAGAGCTTTATCAAGATAGAGTGATTTCAAGGGATTTTAGGAGGATGTTCTCACCCTGTGGTTTGATGGAGCATGCGACAAAAATTCTGAGTGAACAGGAAGGGAAATCATCCTCGTGGCAGTCTGTTGGGTCATTTGGAAATCCAGGAACGATGCACGCCAAAAGAACTCTTCGGCTACTAGCACCAGTATCAGCTTCAAGATAATGAATGATTTTCTGGGATTATCATGCATTTGTTCTGATATCCAGGGAGTCCCATTAGTGAGGTCGTTCTATACAAGGGCGCCCAACCAGATTGAGAGGAGGGGCTAGGGTAATTCGGTTCGCTGGTACCCCCATAGAGACGGGCTAAAACTCAATACAAATGGGTCCTTAATGAGGGGACATATGAGGAGGAAGGTGTGATTGAGGACCAAAGTGGGATTGTTGTTTCTTATTTCTCAGCCATTTACGGTAGTGGTGGTGCTCTTTAGGTCAAGGAAATGGCTTTGGTTATGGGGTTAAAATTAAGTGATCACAGACAACTCTCTTTGAAAGCTATGTAAATGGAATCATTGATTCTCTACGAAGCACTCACAGAAAGTAGATGTTTCCTAGGGTGTATTGAATACAATGTCCATAAGTAAAAAAATGTTGATGGGAGTTTGTACTGCGATCACTCATACATGGAGACAGGCGAATAAGGTTTTGGATTTCGTGGAGTCTCAGGCTTCCCCAAATCATAATGTTTGTCTCTTCCTTAACCTTGGTTCCTTTCCATCTGGTGGTAGTATCTTTTTCATCATTGATGCCTTGGGTCTCCACTACATTAGACCTCCATAATGTGTTTCTTGTATGTTGTTTTTAGTGTGTTTCCGAAATCCAGATAAATGTTAGTGTTTAGTCAGTTCATGCGAACATCTGAACAATCAACTCCACGAACTGATATAATTCATTTTCGATTACCACACCTCAATACTAGTTATAATGATGAAAATAATTTTTATATATTATATTAATGAAATATTTATAATTTTTAAATAATAACATGTCTTTTATTTTTTTACCTTCCATGAACATAAAACTGATAATGTCATTCGGGCAGAAGTGTGAACTATCACCTCCATGAAGCGATGTGATTCGTTTTTTTTTTCACCACATCACATGTATGATATATATAATTATTTCAAAATTATTTATATAATGTTAATCATTTTATGGAAATTCTATAAATATAAAATGATAATTACCTACATTTCATACTAATCATTGAGAAATGGATATATTACTCATGCGTACATACCTCTTACCGTCTCCAGGATTATAACATTGTTCATTTTTCATAACCATACATGAATGGTTTGATTTAAAATTTGAATTGATATTTTAGAGTGATTAATATTTCTCAAATATTATTATTGAGATTATTTAATCATGACCACTTTGACTATTGATAACATACCAAATTTATTTCTGCACTGAAGTACCGAATATCATCAAAATGTACAACATGAATTTAAATAATTACGTAATTGTTATTAAATTGTAATAAATGATATAAAAGAAATATTAAACATGAAAAATGTTCTCAAGAAATGTTAAATTAACCTAATTTTATTATTCCAGAAGATAAATAATGTACGAGATGATTCAGTCTCGAGGTAAGGGACTTCGTCTCAATCTATATTCATTGAGAAATATTTTTATGATATACACCAACTAATTTTATAAGGTGTATAATCAATCCTTTTTAATTTTAATTCAATTCAAATGATTTGATAATAAATCTTTTTATATGAATCATTTTAACTTATTACAAATATTTAATGTTTTCTAACGTATACTATGACAACAACTTTTCCTCCACCATGACCATTATTTTATATTTGGCTTCCTCTATAAGTCGTAATGTTTTTAATGGAAAAATAAATACTTTATTCCATTTTAATGTATTTTGGTATTGATAATTAGTTTATAATTTCAATATCTTGAAATTATGTCTTGTGATTTCAATGTGGAATTGTTATTTTTCCTTTATGCTTGTGTTATGTGTTATGATTATGTTATGGTTCATGGGAATTATTTATGAGTACGGGTCTTTCCTAGATAAACTGAGGGTGGTTGAGCCACTGAAATCCCTCTAATGAATTGGGTAATTGGACAGAGTTAACTGGTCGGGTTTCTGCAATGAAATTTAGGGAATATATCCGGATGGGTATTCCAAATGTAACAATAAAGGTTACTCCCTATGTAGTTGTGAATGCCAAAATGTATGAATGATATGGATTCCCATGTTACCATTAGGATTTATGGTTTTGATTAATTTTTACAAGAATATCATAATTTCATGAGCTATGATAAAGGGTTTATGTTTTTTGCATGAAAGGTATGATTTTTTGAAAAGGTTTCATGAGTTTAAAATTTTCATGGACCAATTGATTCTTTACATATTTTATACCCCTTACGAAGATTTTTTGTGATCTTATGATGTTTAAAATTTTTTTTCAAAAGGTATAAGGATGTGTATGATATTGGAGGATCTATAAATTAACATTATGTAGATTTTTATCAAGAAAAATAATCATGTTTTATTTTAAAGGTTTAATATTTTAAAAAATCGGTACTATTTTATTTGTACCCACTTTTTTTGTATGAGGGATTTTATGAATGATTGGTGATTTGATTCCTTAAACTCTAAAACTAAAAAGATGCACAATGTGAATGAATAAAAATTCTTTAATTAAGCAGTTATTATGTAATTATTATTTATGGGGCCTATAGTATTTAGTTATATTCAAACAAGAATGAAACGGATTTATAAATAAATGGTTGGGATTTTACTACAATGATAGTGGCTTATTGAGAATATTTATTCTCACTCCAATATTATCTTTGAATCGAATATGGAATCGGTTTATAACCACTATTGGAGTGTTTATTGCTATGGGGGGTTTTATAGTAGTTTTATTATATCTTATTCAAAAAATTGTACATATTATATTATTTTGTAAGAACATCCTTTTCATTCATTGAATGTCCATCATGTGGCCCTTTTATGATTTTCCTCTTCCATGTAGGTTTATATATTAATATCAATAGTTTGTTGTGTAATATTTTTTTTGGCTGTGGAGATCAACCATTAGAGGAATTTCAATAGGTGATTGTGTTTGATGGTTGAATTGAGAGTTTATTTATGAATTTATTCTATTACGTTTGGTTATTTCTACATATCTAATTTTTATCTTGGATGCCAAACTTACAGATGGGTTATGTCCAAATTTAGGAGAAATTATGTTATGATTTGACAATAATTTAATGGTAAAAATAAATCACTTTTTTTGTATAATTATTTTGTTCTTTTTTCATTCCCATGTGTTTCATGAATACCCCATAAAAGAGTAGTGGGTTGGTTCAGGTATATGTAATGATAGAATCTTAGGCTGGTTCATTACAAATTATTCCAAAGTGAGGTTATATGTTGGGAGATAGGGATAAGTAATGATTTTATTCTTAGGGGTGTTTCTTTGTAGAATGGGTGTACAGATGTTAGGACTAGAAAGGTATAATTTGGGTATTGTGTCATACGTTTTCTTCCATTAGGAGTATTGAGTTTCAATGGGTGGCATAATACATATTATGGGATTTTGATTTTGATTTTTTGGGATTGATATGATTTGATATGGAAATGATAGTAGGGAAGTCAAGGATATATGAATATTGTGTTTGGTTCATCTTAGTCATGGGGTGGAAATGAAGCAAGAATATGGACACCTAACTTGTCATGCCGTCTTGCCAACTATATGTGGCTCATCAGATAGGTCATGTGACTCCATATAAATCATGATTAGTTTTCTATTTTATAATAAATTTATAGTTTGTCCTATTATTACTCCACAATTACTCTCAATGTGAATTTCATTTATTATTGGATGTAAATTAAATAGGGTCCAAGTGATTTTATTTATTGTTGGAATGAATTTGGCGAGGTTTGATTGGGTTGAAAAATAATTTTTTTTGAATGCATGTATTGAATATTTTGTTTGTATAAATTTCTTTCTAAAATAACTTACTTGTATTCATAGGGTATTTATAATTTGATTGGTTTACCTTTGATTTTTTTGGAAATTGTGTTCTACAATTGAATTTGTTTTTTGAATAAAATATTTTAATTATAATTCTGTAATTTTTAATTTTTCGTAATGGTGGAAGATAATTTTGAGGGGATGTTTTTTTAGTAAAATTTAAGTGTAATTATTATAAATTGATGAAAAAATTTAGATTTACCAAGTGTGGTATGTTTCAAAATGATAATTTTTCTTTTTGAGATTAAAAATATTAATTTTGTAAATTACATTGAGAGAATGAAAATTGTCATTATTTTTTATTTTTCAAAATCCCAACATAGTTTTTGGTTTTAATAAAACTGTATTTCCTATTGGATAGCTATATTTGTTTTAATAAAGTAATGTATTGTAGTGTTTATTCTTTGATTGATTTAGGTATATTTAATATGGTTTTTAGTAATGAATTTAGGATTTTTGACATGTGGTATTGGTGATTTGCCTCCCAAAAATATCTTTTTAATATGAAGAGCTCTTAACATTTTTTGTACACCCTCAATATATTAGATCCTTGTAATGTACCGGACCTCCCTGTTCCATTACATTGTGAAAATGTGGTGTTGGAGGTGTTCCAGGAGGTCAAGGTAACTTATCCCCAACACATCGCCAAATTTCCAGTTCTATGAACAGTGTTTCCAGTTTTATGAACAGTAACGGTAGACTTGAATAGTGTTTCTAGAATAGTAACCTTTTAACGGTGACCTTATAACGGTAGACTTGAACAGTGTTTCCAGAATGGTAACCTTCTAACGGTGACCTTATAACGGTAGAGATGAATAGTGTTTCCAGAACGGTATCCTTCTAATGGTGACCTTATAACGGTAGACTTGAATAGTGTTTCTTGAACGGTAACCTTCTAACGGTGACCTTATAACAGTAGACTTGAACAGTGTTTCCAGAATGGTAACCTTCTAACGGTGACCTTATAACGGTAGACTTGAACAGTGTTTCTAGAACGGTAACCTTCTAACGGTGACCTTATAAAGGTAGACTTGAACAATGTTTCTAGAACGGTAACCTTCTAACAGTGACCTTCTAACGATAGACTTGAACAGTGTTTTCAGAACGTTAACCTTCTAACGGTGGACTTGAACAGTGTTTCCAGCATCCTACAGTTTCGCCCCTTTGACATTTCCTTTGACGTAAAATGCATTTAATGCCTTATTTTAAGGAGTCTTAGGGCTGATTAAAATGCCATAAATCCTATATTAATTATCCCTATATCTCGGGATGTTTTTACTTGGTCAAACCACAGGGGTTAATGCGATCTGTTTTTAATGGAGAATTAACTGGATCTTAAACTGTCGCCTCGTTAAATCTTCAAAAAAAGAAACCATATATCATTCTCCCATGTTCTTCCCCTTTATTCTCAACTAAGAGACACTAGATCCTTTCAATCATTCCTGTAGGAGTTTCACAATCAAACCCTAATCCTCCAATTGGTTCCTCTCTATTTTGGATGCAACCGAGCTGTGTCGGTCAATCTTCCCAATAAGGTATGTTTTATCATCGTTCCTTTGAGGATCATCTTCTCTTGTTTCACCCATCCAAATTATTCCATGTAATTTCTAAGATTCTAATGGGTTTTTCAGGGGGGGTTGGTTGGTACTGTCGTACCGTGGAATCCTCTAGTCGATACAGTTGTCGGGAGAGGAGGATTGTGACCTGTTGTGTGGATGAAGGACGTCAAGAACTCTTCGAGGTAGGGGATTCGTGGATTCTCTAATTTAATATGTGCAATCGTAGAATTTGCATGATTTAGCCCTTTGGATCACAATTAAGTTGACCTAACTAAATACTTGAACCAGATTAAAAGAATTGGTTGACTGCATGTTGTTGCTTTGTACGGTGATAACGATTTGCCTCATGATTTTCTAGATAGAGTTATATCTATGGTTTATTTGATTAGTTGTTCATTATTAATGGAAATTGATAATGGATGTAAAGCCGTATTTAATAGTTAATTAATTGGAAAAAGATAAATAGGCATGTAAATGAATCTGGTTGTTGCCGTTGTTCTAGTTGTTCTAATTAGAGGTTAATCAAATTAGGGATGTAAGCATGGTTATTTAATTGTGATAGCTTACTGATTACGTCTCCCATAATTGTAACCTATGAATAACAAATCTTCTAATTCAATATAAATTAATGAACAGTTTGTGTAAGAATTTCTTAAAGGGTTCTGAGTTACCCTCTTGATTATTAAAGGGTCAAGAGCCCATTGATGTGATGTTGTGTTTTCTTGCTACTTGTGATGTGATGTGAGCCTGGATGGCTGTTGTGATAGGTGGAGGCATGGGGACCTATGGTTGTGATAGTGGATGACGCCTAGGGTGGCAATATGCATTAGATTATGCATGTGGGTGTCAGGGAGGACACCAAGGATGATGGTATGATATGGATGTGATGGCTGGATGTTGGTGGTTTTGTTTTTTTGTTTATCTGCTTTACTTTTCTCCCCTTTACAAGGCAGCTGGACTTGCTTACCCTCCATCCGAAGGAGGCGAAGACATGCGGGGTATGCCACATGCTTTCCGTGTTTAGACTCTCGAGGGAGAATGGGTTTATTCTATTGCTATAGGTTGCAAGACTCGACGGGTAGTATATCTACTCACCGTGTTGAGCCCCATTGTGTTTAGTAGAATATGATGCCTTTCTAGAATGCCTTGGAATATGGGAATGTAATTCTATAATGAATGTTTTATTAAATGGTGATAATCCATGGGGAGGGAGATACTGGAATTTAAAGGAGATGTGAATCTTAAAACAAGCAGTTGATTTTGGGTGTGATGCTAATGAAGTTTAATGTTAAATTATTCATGGTTAATTAATGTTTAAAGAATTAATTAACAAATATTGGAACTAATAAAATGAGAATGGAGTAATCTAATAAAGCTCTTCAAATGTTTGTGTGCTTATAGGACACCTAGTCTTAGAATTAACAGCCTGGAGTCTGAGAGATGTTAGCTGCAGTTGTATCTAAGACTAGGTAATTCCCATAGTGTGGATGTGAGTTATATATATATTATGTAATTTTTGTGTTTCTATACGCTACTCCACCCTGTCGGTAAGGGAAACTGACACCCCAGGGATTCTGAGCCCTGGGGGGGGGGGGGGGGGGGGTTTCCCCAACATTCTGATGGGAGGTCGAATGGATGACTACCCCCTTTGGCCCCTCACTCTTCTCCTGGTAGATACATGTGCCACCAAGCACACCAGTTTGTTTCCCCATATATATGTGTA
Source organism: Viscum album (assembly GCA_963277665.1). Lineage (NCBI taxonomy): Eukaryota > Viridiplantae > Streptophyta > Magnoliopsida > Santalales > Viscaceae > Viscum > Viscum album. The sequence continues at coordinate 985,342,627 of OY728126.1, forward strand.
GAGGGCTGTAATGGATTGTGGTTATTTCACACACATATATTCTGTATATAGTATCCTTTGGACTACTATAGGTGTAACGTGTATAGGATTTGATGGCTTGAGGATCCCTACTCGTTGTATGGGATATAATGGCTTTAGTTATAATACCTGAAGTATGATACACATTATACGGGATGTGGTGGCTCCCGAAACATACCTGGTTACTTTTGGTTGTGAGGATGGTGTGTTGTTTCACCCAGGTGTCTGCAGGCAAGCCTTTGGAGAGAGATACAGAGGATGTATGTCGTTGGGGCAAAGCGGCCAACTAGTGGGGAAGTAGTAGTCGGGTGCCCTTGATATTTTTCATTATATGCTATATTCTTGTATGCGTTACTTGGAGATAGTGTCCATGGTGATGTTGGGAACTTTGTATACCTATTTAGGTGATGAGTATGTTTCACTTGTGGTTCACTAGGCTTTAGCATGCTTTCTTTACTTTTTCATGAGAGGCTTGGGGAGGATCCTATTGAGTATACTTTTATACTCACCCTATGTATATATAAACTGTTTGTTTTTTCAGGTCACTTGGACTAGGTTGCAGATCAAGCTGGTTAATATTAGCTTGTGGTTGGAGGAGCTGTTCGGGCTTGTGGCCGCTTCCGTTTTACTTTCTTTTGGGCACTTTTAGTTTTCCCTTTCAGCTGTAGTACTTTTTCATGACATTCCATATGTGCAGTTGGGTTTTCTTTTATATTTTAGTTCTGATTTAGAGTTGGTTGGAGTCTATTCTATCTCTCTCTTCTTCATGTGTTCTCTTAGAGGGAAATGCCTCCCATTTGTGTGTTTATTATACCCTTGGTGCAAGTCGCCCACCCAGGGCCTACTGGAGGCGGGACTCGGGGGTCATTATCTCTATTCTCGCATTTCCGGCCTATGAGTGGTACACTTTGTGGGGAGGGGGTCGTGACAGAGTGGTATCTGAGGTCTGGTTGAGGGATAGGATGGAGTTTGGAGTTAGGAACAGGTGAGGTTGCATGGGATAGAAGGTCAATGATGTCATTGATGTTTAGCAAGTGGGGTAAACACTGGAGACCGGCAGATACATATGCGTTTATGGCCCCCTATGATCTGTTGCACGGACCTTTAATTTTACGATGGCAACTAAACAAAGTGATACTGGTTGCAGGGTAGAGACCTAGGAAAGGATCATGCATCATTCTTCTTGGAACCTATGTTTGAATGGGTAGACCTTGGGATAGGTTAACCTAAAATTAATATAACAAAAATATTAACTTATTAATGTTGAGTCTTCCATATTCCAGGCTTAGGAGCTCTAAAAGTTGTTATTTTACAGGTACGGATCTAGGTCGACGTCCTCTTCAGGATTGCGCAGAATATGTCCAGCAGGCTGTTCCAGCAGATCACCACTAGGTAATGGTTGACGAAGAGGACACTTGGAGGATGACACTCCGAGAGTTTCAGTGCCAGAGTCTACAGAAGTACGAGGGCTCCGGTTCATATGCAGTCACACAAGACTAGTTGGAGGAGGTCGAGATAGGCTTCAGTTCGATTCCTGCTTGGAAGGAACACTGGGTGTCCTTGGTTGTGGCGATGCTACGTGGAGCAGCAAGGCAGTGGTGGTTCTTGTTCCTCGGGGATCTTGAGGAGTCATCGATCTCATGGGAGGAGTTTCGAGACAGGTTTAGAGTTGAGTTTCTTTTATCAATTTCGAAGGCATCCAGTCACCAGGAGCTTCTCACCCTTTGACAAGGGACCTCTAGTGTTCGAGAGTATGGAATCCATTTTAGGAACCTTCTACTATATGCTTCAGACCTCTTACCAGATGAGGAGGCTAGGGTGAGGCATTTTGAGGATGATTTCCATCCAGAGATCTAGCGCCAGGTCACCCCATTTATGCTGAAGACATATCTTAAGGTGCTGGGGATAGAAGAGGTTGTTGAGAGGACTTTGGCTGGGACAGATCATTACAAGAGGGGAATCGTCATGATTCCCCATGAAGCAGAGCTATGTTCAGGGGTTCCCTGGTTTTATGGAAGAAGTGTTTTCATTTACCTGGGGGTAGGTCCCAGACCTTCCCATCTCATTTCTCTAGAGGCAGAAACTATCAGGCCTATGCTAAGGGATCATGTTCTTGTTTTTCTTGTGGTGGTCATGGTCATCAGCAGTGGGAGTGCCCAACTTTTCAGATCACTCATCATGCACCGGGAGATCTTCTCGAGGTTCCTCCATTGAGGCAGTTTCAACTGAGGTAGCAGTAACAGGTTCCACCATCTTTAGATAACCAGAGGGTAGATGGAGTAGTCAGAGGACAACCCCAAGACACTCCTAGTACTCTGAGAGCAATGACCGGCCATGGTGGTGGTCGTCAGTAGGGTTAGAGAGGCCGTGGAAGAGGTCATGGTCAGCTTCATGCTCTAGCGTTGCCAGCCCCAGGCAATCCGTATGTCGTTTGAGGCACCCTTTTCTTGTTTCCTACCATGGTTTATGCATTGTGTGATTCAGGAGCAATACACTCCTTCATATCACCTACCCTTGTCCAGGCTTTGGGACATGAGGTTGAGAGGCTTCCAGTGCCCTTGGCGTTGACTACGCCAGTTGGAGGTCGAGCCGACTTGTTTGAAGTATGTAGAGACGGTGATCTAGTGTTGAGGCAAGACCGCTCTTAGGGAGATTTCCTATGTTTACGAATACAACCATATGATGTCATATTCGGCATGGATTAGTTGTATTTAGTGAAGGATATTGTGGATTGCTACAGGAAGAAGGTCATTTTCTTTGATGCATATAGAGAGAAAGTGGTGTTTGTTGGTGAGTGAGATCCTTGGATGGGTCATAGACAAGCTCCATCATTATCATCCATGATGGCTGAGATGATTCTGAGTTCTTCAGAGGTTCAACAGTTGGTGTTTCCTAGGGTCGTAGAGGAGTACCCTTATGTCTTTCTAGAAGAGTTTGTAGCATTACTCCCTCGATGAGAGATTGAGTTTGGGATCGAGATACAGCCTGGAGAATCTCCTATTTCTATGTCACCGTATAGGATGGCCCATTCTGAGTTACGAGAGCTACATATATAGCTTGATGGTCTGTTGTAGTGCAGTTTTGTTCGTCCTAGTGTGTCACTATGGGGTGCACCAGTTTTATTTGTAAAGAAGGCTGACGGCAGTTTGCAGTTGTGCGTCGATTATAGTCGATTAAACAAAGTGACAATAATGAACCGCTATCCTATCCCACGGATTGATGAATTATTCAATCAACTAAAGGGTGCAAGTTGGTTTTCAACGATCGACTTGCGGTCAAGATATCATCTGATGCGTGTAAAGGATGAGGATATCCCGAAGACTGCTTTCTGTTGTCATCATGGGCATTATGAGTTTGTGGTAATGCCATTTAGTGTGACGAATGCTCCACCTGTTTTCATGGGGATGTGAATGCTATGTTCTGTGAATTCCTGGACAAGTTTGTTGTGGTTTTCATCGACGACATCCTTGTGTACTCCACATCTAAAGTGGAGCAGTTAGAGCATATATGAGCCGTTTTGGGAGTTCTTCTCCAACATCAGTTGTTTGGGATGTTGTCAAAGTGTGAGTTTTGGGCTCGAGAAGTTCGTTTCATGGGGAATTTTGTGTCCCAACAGGGAGTAGCTGTGGATCCATCGAAGATAGAAGTAGTGGTGTCTTGGGAATCCCCTAAGACCGTGTCAGAGGTGCGAAGTTTCCTTGGTCTCGCAGTCTATTATGGGAGATTTGTAGCCAATTTCACCCAAGTTTTGACTCCTTTGATAGCTTTTACCTGAAAGGAACAAGCGTTCATGTAGACTGATCAGTGTCAGGAAGCTTTCAAGTATCTAAATGAGAAGTTGGTAAGTTCTCTAGTCCTTTTTCATCCCGCGGAGGGAGTCCAGTTTGATGTTTTCTGTGATGCTTCACATCCGGGGGCAAGGATGTGTTCTCATGCAGTAGAGGTCAGTTGTTTCTTATCGGTCTCGGAAGTTTTGTCCCCATGAATGAAACTATGCCACCAATGATCTTGAGTTGGAATTCTTGGTGTTTTCTCTGATGTTGTGGAGACATTACCTCATTGGTGAGCACAGTGTGGTTTTCACCGATCATAAGAGTTTGAGGTATGTTTTTCCACAATGTGACTTGAACTTGCAGCAACATTGGTGGATGGAGTTCTTGTAGGAATACGACTTTGAAATATCATATATACCTGGAAAAGGGAATGTTGTAGATGATGCACTGAGCCAAAATTCACGTAATGATGTTTTGCGTGAATCTGGTGATTCCTGGAGAGTAATGGCGGAACTGTCATCTTTACATCTTGATATGGAAGAAGTTAGAGGTAGAGGTTGTCTTTTCTAGATGATGGTGCAGTCGTCCCTGATGTAGAAGGTGGAAGAGTCTCAGTTGGGTGATCTAGAGGTAGAAGATTGGAGAGACAGATTTGTTTGTGGTGAGGCCCCTGATGGTTGGTCGGAGGATGAACAACACCGAGTGTTGTATCTTGGCAGGATTTTTGTTACCTTGGTGATGCATGAGACAGTTCTATGAGAGTTCCATAGTTCACCCTTAGCAGTACATCCTGGTGTGAAAAAAGATGTACCGATCATTGAGGATTCAGTTTTGGTGGCGTGGGATGAAGCGTGCGGTTGCAGAGTGTGTGTCTCGATGTTTAGTCTGCCAGAAGGTGAAGGCCGAACATCGTGTTCCTGGTGGTATTCTCCAGCAATTAGAGATTCCTCAATGGAAGTGGGAGGACATCTCAATGGACTTTGTTACAGTTTTACCTCGAGCTCCGGGAGGACATGATGGTATATGGGTGGTAGTGGATTTTTTAACCAAATCGGCCCAATTCATTGCAATCAAGGAGTCGAGCTTAGTGGATGTTTTTTCGAGGTTGTATCTGGAGGAGGTGGTGAGACTTCATGGAGTCTCTAGGATGATCATTTCTAATCGAGATCCATGTTTTACCTCCAGGGTGTGGAAAGGTCTCCAACATTCTTTTGGTTCTCAGATATGCCTTAGCACTTCTTTTCATCCTCAAACGGATGGTCAAATAGAGCGAACCATACAGACTCTTGAAGACATGTTGCGCTCTTGTGTTCTTGACTTTGAAGGTTCATGTATGAGGAAACTACCCTTGTTGGAGTTTTCTTACAATAATAGTTTTCACTCCACCATTGGTATGGTGCTGTTTGAAGCCCTCTATGGTCGGCCTTTCTATTCTCCGTTGTGATAGACTGGGGTTGGAATGTCAGCAATCCTCAGACCGGAACTAGTGCAGAATACAATAGAGATCATTCAGGTGATTCTTGAGAGGATGAAGATAGCGCAAGATTTTCATAAATCATTTGCTAATCAAAGAAGGAGACCCATAGAGTTTAATTATGGGGATCATGTGTTTCTGAAGGTGACTCCCTATCGTGGGCAGTGAAGGGTTGGTCATGGAAGTAAGCTTTCTCCCTGGTTTGTTGGGCCTTTGGAGGTGCTAGCTCATGTTAGAGCTCTAGCGTATCGAGTAGCACATCCCCCTCAGATGAGACCGATATATGATGTTTTCCATGTATCACAGCTTCTTCATTATCTTCATGATGAATCTCATGTTATCGATTGGGGAGAGATCAATATTGATGAAGACACAACATTCGAGGAGCGACCTGTGGAGATCCAAGACCGCAAGGAGAAGGTGTTGTGTGGGTGTTCTATCCCCTTAGTTCGTTTCTTGTGGTGACAGAGTGGCATGGAAGAGAGTACCTGGGAGTGTGAGTGATAGATATGTGCTCAGTACCCAGAGTTTTTTAATGTTTAACAATTTTCATGTAATGATGTTTCCTTTGTGGTTAGACCTTTAATGTATTATTTATGAACATATTTTATTCCTTTTTTTGGCTTGCTCTCTTTTGAGAGGTATCTCTATGGGTGGTTGTTCGGGCCCCGTTTCTGTTTTTTTCTCTTTAGGTTGGTTTTGAATTCTAAAGGATGAGAATGTTTTGAGAGGTATCTGATGTAATGGCCCGGACCTCTCTGGTCCATTACTTTGTGAAAATGTGGTGTTGGAGGTGTTCTGGGTGGTCAAGGTGACTTATCCCCAACACTTTGCCAAATTTACAGTTTTGTGAACAGTGTTTCCATTTTTATGAACAGTAACAGTAGACTTGAATAGTGTTTCCAGAATAGTAACCTTCTAATGGTGACCTTATAATGGTAGACTTGAACAGTGTTTCTAGAACGGTAAACTTATATTGGTAGACTTGAACAGCGTTTCCATAATGGTAACCTTCTAACGGTGACCTTATAACGGTAGACATGAACAATGTTTCCAGAACGGTAACCTTCTAACAGTGACCTTATAAAGGTAGATTTGAAATGTGTTTCCAAAACGGTAACCTTATAATGGTGACCTTATAACGGTAGACTTGAACAGTGATTCTAGAACGGTATCCTTCTAACGGTGACCTTATAACGGTAGACTTGAATAGTGTTTCCAGAATGGTAACCTACTAACTGTGACCTTATAATAGTAGACCTGAACAGTGTTTCAAGAAGGGTAACCATCTAATAGTGACCTTCTAATGGTAGACTTGAATAGTGTTTCTAGAACAGTAACTTCTAATGGTGACCTTATAACAGTAGACTTGAACAGTGTTTCTAGAACGATAACCTTCTAAAAGTAACATTCTAACGGTGGACTTATACAGTGTTTCCAGCGTCCTACAGTTTTTCCCCTTTGACAGTTTCCTTTTGACGTAAAATTCATTTAAAGCCTTATTTTAAGGACTCTTAGGGCCGATTCAAATTCCATAAATCCTATATTAATTATCCCTATAGCTCGGGATGTTTTTACTTGGTCAAACCACATGGGTTAATGCGATCCATTTTTAATGGAGAATTAACCAAATCTTAAACCTTCGCCTTGTTAAATCATCAAAAAATGAAACCAGATATCATTATCCCTTGTTCTTCGCCTTTGTTCTCACCTAAGTGACACTAGATCCTTTCAATCATTCTCGTAGGAGTTTCACAATCAAACCCTAATCCTCCAATTGGTTCCGCTCTATTTTGGATGCAACCAAGTAGTGTCGGTCAATCTTCCCAACAAGGTATGTTTTATCGTCATTCCTTTGGTGATCATCTGCTATTGTTTCTCCCCTCAAAATTATACAACGAAATTTCCAAGATTCTAATGGGTTTTTCTTGGGGTTGGTTGGTACTATCGTACTGTGGCATCCTCTGGTGGATGCAGTTGTCGTGAGAGGAGGATTGTGACCCGTTGTGTGGATAAAGTACATCAAGAACTCTTCGAGGTCGGGGATTTGTTGCTTCTCTAATTGTATATGTGAAATCGTAGAATTTTCATGATTTATCCCTTTGGATCACAATGAAATTGACCTAACTAAATACTTGAACCGGATTAAAAGAATTGGTTGATCGCATGTTGTTTCTTTGTACAGTGATAATGTTTTGCCTCATGTTTTGCGAGATAGAGTTATATCTATGGTTTCTTTGATTAGTTGTTCGTTATTGATGGAAATTGATAATGAACATAAAGCCGGAATTATTTGTTAATTAATTGGGAAAAGATAATGAGGCATGTAAATGAATCTGGTTGTTTCCATTGTTGTAGTTTTTCTATTTTGAGGTTAATCAAATTAGTGAAGTAAGCATGGTTATTAAATTGTGATATCTTACTGATTAGGTCTCTCATAACTGGATCCTACTAATAAAAAATCTGCTAATTCAATATGGATTAAAGAACAGATTGTGTAAGAATTTATTAAAGGGTTCTAAGTTACCCTCTTGGTTGTTAAAGGGTCAAGAGCCCATTGATGTGATGTTGTGTTTTCTTTCTGCTTGTGCTGTGATGTGAGCCTGGATGGCTGTTGTGATATGTGGAGGCATGGGGACTTGTGGTTGTGATAATGGATGATGCCTAGGGTGGCGAGATGCATCAGCTTATGCATGTGGGTTTCAGGGAGGACACCATGGATGAAGGTATGATATGGATGTGATGGCTGGATGTTGGTGGTTTTGTTTGGTTATTTTTCTGCTTTACTTTTCCCCACTGCTCAAGGCATCTGGTATTTCTTACCCTCCTTCTGAAGGAGGCTAAGACATGTGGGGTATGCCACGTGCTTTCCGTGTTTAGCCTCTCGGGGTAGAATGGGTCTATGCTATTGTTACAGGCTACAAAGACTCAATGGGTAGTATATCTACTCAACGTGTTGACCCCCCTTTGTGTTTAGTAGCATAGAATGCCTTTCTAGAATGACTTGGAATATGGGAAAGTAATTTTGTAATAAAATTTTGATTAAATGGTGATAATCTATGGGGAGGGAGATACTGGAATTTAAGGTGATGTGTATCTTAAAAGGAGAAGATGATTTTGTGTGTGATGCTAATGGAGTTTAATGTTAAATTATTCATGGTTAAATAATGTTTAAATAATTAATTAATGTACATTGGAAGTGATAAAATTAGATTGGAGTAATCTAATAATTCTCTTCAGATGTTTGTGTGCTTATAGGAAACCTAGTCTTAGAAGAAGCAGCCTGGAGTCTGAGAGACGTTAGCTGCAGTTCTATCTAAGACTAGGTAATGCCCATAGTGTGGATGTGAGTTATATATGTATTCTGTAATTTTTGTGTTCTATACGCTACTCCACCCTGTCCAATAAGGGAAACTGACACCTCGGGGATTCTAATCCCTAGGGGGTGTTTTCCCCAACATTCTGATGGGAGGTCGAATGGCTGACTACCCCCTTTGGCCCCACTCTCTTTTCTTGGTAGATAGATGTTCCAACAGGAACAACAGTTAGTTTCCCCATATATGTGTTTAGAGGGATATAATGTATTGTGGTTATTTCACAGACATATATTCTAGATATAGTATCCTTTGGACTACTATAGGTGTAACGTGTATAGGCTGTGACGGCTTGAAGATTCCTACTCGGTGTATGGGCTATAATGGCTTGAGGTATAATACCTAATGTATGATAAACGTTATGCGGGCTGTGGTGGCTCATGGAACATACCTGGTTACTTTTGGTTGTGGGGATTGTGTGGTGCTTCACCCAGGTGTCTGCGGGAAAGCCTTTGTGGTGCACGAGGTGCAGATTGTGGAGCTTAGCCCAGGTGTCTGCGGGCAAGCCTTTGGAGAGAGATGCACAGGACGTATGTCGTTGGGGAAAAACGGAAAACCAGTGGGGAAGTATTAGTGGGGTACCCTTGATATTTTTCATTATATGTTATATTCTTGTATGCGTTACATGGAGAGAGTGGCCATGGTGAGGTTGGGAACTTAGTATACCTGTTTATGTGACGAGTTAGTTTCACTTGTTGTTCACTAGGATTTAGCATGCTTTCTTTACTTTTGCACGAGAGGCTTGAGGAGGATCCTACTGAGTATACTGTTATACTCAACCTATGTATATAAACTGTTTTTTTAGGTCACTTCGAGACAGTTGGAGATCAAGATGGTTACTATGATCTTGTGCTTGGAGGAGCTGTTCGGGCTTGTGGTCGCTGTCGTTTTACTTTCTTTTGGGTACTTTTAGTTTTCCCTTTCAGTTGTAGTGCTTTTGCATGACATTCCATATGTGCACTTGTGTTTTCTTTTATATTTCAGTTCTGAGTTGGAGTTGGTTTGATTCTATTCTATATCTCTATTCATCATGTGTTCTCTTAGAGGGTAATGCCTCACATTTGTGTGTTTATTATACCCTTGGTGCTAGTCGCCAACCCAGGGCCTATTGGAGGCGGGACTCGGGGGTCATTATCTCTCTTCTCACATTTCCATCCCAGGAGGGGTACACATTATGGGGAGGGGGTTATGACAATCCTAAATTATTTTTTCTCCCAAGAAATAAAATTGAGTGTTGGATTAATTATTATTTCATATTATCATTGTAGACTATTGTGGTTTTTTTGGATCATGTGGACATTCCTTGATAGTTATAGAAGATTAATTTTTTCAAGACAGTCAGTTTGATGAGGTTTGGCCATCTTGGGATATTTATTTTTTGTTATTTAGTTTTGCTTCAGTTAAGGGATTGTGCTTCCATTATGAAATTGAGATTTAATGATTTTTCCATTACTGGGGATTATGATAAATGATTCTCTAGTGCACCTTTTTATTTAGGAATTTCACTTTTAAGATTTTTTTGTTCCTTATTCTTTACATCTGGAGGATTGTTTTTTTTGTTTTTTTGGCATCAGTAAAATACATGGGTTCATGGAGTGGTAACAAGTATGAGTGATTCAATAGTTTAGATTACACACTATCTTGTGAAAGCCTTTCACTTTTGAGGTGTTACCAATTTATGGTTATAAAGGATGTAAAGTTGGGCCAAACAGGCTTTTGTGACCCATGTTTCTATCTCATTTAATTTCATAAGGATTAATTATAGTTGTTACTTTTAATTATAATGGAATTATTAATATTTTGGAATGATTATGAACTTTATGGTATTTATATATTTACATATATATCACTTCATGGTATGTGGTTTTGTTATCGTGGATGGATATCCAAATTACGTGGAGTGATATACCTATTAAGGTCATAGGAATGATTCTATTTAGGGTCATGTTAATTTTTATTCCAATATTTTAGTTTAATTCAAAATTATGTTGAGATAATTATAGGTCTCCATTATTATTTTTAGGAACCATGATTTAAGTAGTTGTCACTCATGTATTCCTAGTAAGGTAAAAGGGATTATTTGGTAATTTGTTTGATTATTTTGAGGAATATTGGGATAGAAGTATTTGGGGATGGATTATGATTGAGTGTATCTCCTCTAGATATATTAGTGGTTATTTACTAATACTTTATCAATGAATTTATGTGGGAATAACATCACATGGTGCAAAGCACATTCACACACCAGTTTAAATCAATTATATTATTATATATTTTTTGTTTATATTTTGAATCTTAATTAAAAGATCTGAGTTTCAGACTATTATTTTAATGTTTTGGAGGGTCTATAAGATTCACATGGCCACACATAGATAATAGTAAATGTTTTAAGAGAATAAATTGAGGTTTTACACTCCATAAAGTGGATTAACATGGATAGATCATGATCTACATGAACATAGAACATTCTATATGAGACCTTGAGGTTGGTTTGTAAGGTTCCAATGGACTTACAACATTTTACCCATGGTTTAGTAAATCATGCACAATAATCATTTAATTTTTTTGATGTATTAAATATTTAAATTTTGAATCATGACTTTAAAGAAATTAAAATCCCCAAATTAAACTATTTACTATATCTCTCTAATTGCGCTCCACCATATCCATGACCCCAATATTTTGAAACACCACCCTCGACCAATATTCTAATATTTCTTGGTCAATTTTCTCAATTAATTCATGGCTTCCATCATTTGAACAATGAAAGTACTCCTCTTCTCCCCTTCCTCTATTTCTTAATATTTTTTATCCCTCTATATATTTCTTGATATGTCGAACCCAAGGGTTAAAATTTGTCCTATTTTTGTTTTAATTTTGAAAATTTTGGTTTGAAACTCCATGTTTAGTCAACCATTATTCCATAATAGATTATTTGGATATTTTTTGAATAGTTTTAGGTAGGTTTTCCCATTTTTGACCCATTTATTTTTATAATAATTGATATATTGAGTGATAAATTAATGTTTTCATAGGTTAATGATGATATTGTTTATAGTCATATAATTTCTATGATTAACCATTTTTTACCATTTATTTCTTAAAACATGATGAATTTTCTTAATTTATTGATTTGGATAAATCTGGATCAGTGCATCACACACACAGACCATTGTTGTAAGATTTCGAGAAATTCCATTTAAAAATTTCATTGAATTTAATGGTGGTATTTTTGGATTTTGAACTGAATTTTTAAATTATTCCATTTGGAATTTCTAGTGGAGCATGAAATTACATGTATTTATAAAATTATAGAGGGATTTTATTAGGAATCAAATTTTAATTGAACGAATTTTTCACCCCACTTGGGTCCATAGAAAATTTTAAATTTTTTTGAAGCCTAAATGTATTTCACTAAAAAATTAATTGATTTAAAAAACTTTATTTTTTGGGATTATTTTAACTATAATTATCTTTTAGGTTATGGTCTAATGTTTTGGAGTCACATTAAGTAGGTTTTATAATTTTAGTACTTATATTTATAATGTTATATGTTATTATATGAATTTTTATTTGTTTTAAATTCATGAATATGGATTTATTAAATGACCATGTCACATTTGAATGACATTTGAAAATTTAAAAAATGAATTTTAATATATATTTTTAAATGGGTTCCCTAAATATTTCAAAAGGATATTTTCTGGTATGTGGGTGTGTTTGACCCATGCTAATTAATTTCATGAATTCATTTGGTTTTTTTAAAAAATTTCAAAATGGATAATAAAATATTTTATTATAAATATTTTTATGTAAAGTGAAAGGGTGTATCATGATAATCTATTTTTAGAGGCTTGATCTGAACATTCAATAATATTTTTTCAAATTGTATATGGACATTTAATTTATCACATATGATTATGTTTTCTTTACAGAATGTAACACTTTAGCTGATGTTTCTTTTGGTTATGATTTGATGTGTTTTTAATTGATGGTCATCAAATGTGGTGTTCTTTATGATGTTATAGGAGGTTATATTAGGTTTTTTTCGATGAAATTGAAATTAATTTATATAATGATCATGTACTCTTTTCTTTTCCACATCTGTTATGTAATATAATGATTTGATTAGAAGACATTATTGAGATATAAATGAGTGCAACCCTACAGTAGAAATTTAACCAACAAGGGTGTATAGTGTACTAGGATGATGGATCATGTTAAATGATTTGTATTACGAGACTAGGTAAGGTAGATAGATTTTCTATTATGGATTTACTGTTCTATTATGTGTTATATATTAGGATTGTTCAATGGGATAACCTAGGACATTATTGGTCTTTTGGTTCCGAAATGGGATTCTTATCAATATTTTGGATCATATTAAAGTGGGTCATTGGAATAAACATTGTTTTGTTTCCTTGACTGGTGATTTATATTACGTATTTTCAATTGTCATTTTTTATTATACCTTGTGATTGTAAATGAAATCAACATTTTTGATACATCCCATAGATGTCCTGATATGTGGTGCCTCTTGGTTAGCTTCCTTATCCACTATGGTTTGTGGATTTATTTAAATGGGTTTAAGGGATGTAATAACGATATTATTTAATTTAAATGTATTTAATTTTAATTTTTAAAAACTATTTCCAAAGGGAAACTGTGAAATGGTTTAAAAGTGACCCTTTAATGGGTGATTTAGATAAGTGGAATCTCTCAAGAATGTGTTCTTTATTAAGTATGCATTTTCATTTAACAATGAAAAAATGGGTTTAAACACATCTTATGGTGTAGTTTTATTCTTCTATGTTATGTATTATAAAAACTATAATTTGTTAATTTATATTCAAACAAGAAATGAATGAATCTATAATTAAATGTTTAGTATGAGACAAAGGTTGTAGGGTTATACTAAGAATGGTTATTCTCCCTCATAGATTATCTTAGTGTCAGTCTTGTTCTCAACTCATGAAAACATTTAGAGAAAAGATCAACTTAGGTTATTTCAGGGTGAATTATATTTTATCACATTTTACCAAGTGTTCCTATTACATGATTTTGTATGACATGCCTTTACTATCATATAATGACTTTTCAGTGACCATTTAAATGATTTTAAATGTCCTGGTAGAATTTATATATTTATAGGTGCATTTTTTTTATAGTTGGGGATAAGAACTTCTGGAGTATTTTATATAGGGGAGGGAAATTGGAGTGTGAGATAATATTTTATTTCCAAAATTGTTAAATTTCCTTTGATTATTTCTTCCTTCATGATTTTTGGGGTTGAAATCGAACATAACAATAATTTAATAATGATATTTAGGAAAACATACATTATGTGTTAACCCCATCAAATGGGGATTGAGAACTACCCATAAATTATTTGATGTATGGAACTTGTAACACCATGAAACTTTTATAAGAGTAAACTTTTTTCGATAGTGTGTATGACACAGGAAACGAAACACATAATGGAACATAACCTTTTGAGATGTTATTGTATATTTAAAATATAAAATAAATTTAATATATTCTATAGAATGAAATTATTGAAATATTGAGTTTTATTTTTTTTACACATCAAATAATTTCTTCGATAGTTTTCATTACATGCAAGACTGAGTTTTACCAAATAATAATATATTACTAAAATATTATTATTTAATATAATAAGTTAGAAAGTAGCTGTTTAATTATCTGTTATAAAAAGAATTAACTAACTTATTATAATATATATGATATATCTACTCAAAAAATTTTGCATTCATCTAATATATTTTATAGTCATAATATAAGGGAAAACCAAATATTACACATAAAACCCCATTTTTTTCAAAAACAATTTCATCTCCTTTTTATAGAGAACTTATATTGAATCCAAATTATGGAAAATTTATATATTTTTTAAGTAAAAATAAAGTTATTTTATGAAATAGAAATGGAAAAGTTAATTTTGGTTCAATTTTTGTTATTTTTTTAATATTTCATTTTTCGATGAGTATGGAAAAATATATAATTTAAATTGAAAACATATTTTTAATGTAAATAATTTATAGTGTGAAATTATATTTATTGTTTGTTTTAATATTTCATTAGTTAAATTATACATCAATGAATTCAATTTAATCCCTTGAAATCAATTTCAATTTGAAATTTAATATAATGACATTGAAAACATTTGGAAAATTTTCTTTAAATATCCATTTTGTTGTTAGATATATGGAATTAATTTTAAATTAATTTCATCTACCTCTATCATTAGATTTTAGAAAATTTTATTTCATATTTGGAATCAGCATAATGTATAGATCAACAAAGGACATAACCTAAAACTAAAGGTGAAAATGTTCTAGAGAGTTGTCCAAAAGCCACTGGTTTTCCATACATTCATTATATCCTCCCTTGGATAAAATTTGACCTATTATTGGACCCACATGACATGAGAAAACATGTGCGGAGTTCTTATATAAAAAATGTACAAGAATGGTACTCCTCATCCACTATAAAAAGGGACCCACTCTCCCACTTATTCATACCTCTAAATCCATATGGATCATCCAACATCTACCCAATGAAGACCCCAATATCCCTACACTAATCCTAGATGCCTAAATTTTAACAGAAAGAAAACCAAGGATGTATTTTCTTTTAATCCAAAATTATTTACCCAAATAAGTGGTAACATTCTTCAACGATCGCTTTCATTTCATTTTTATCTCTACCCATTCAATAATTTTTAAATTTTAATAATGTAATAACCTAATTACCATAAAAATTATAATATGTAGTTATTATAGGTTTTTTACAAAAACATTCACATATATCCATAAAAATTGAGTATGCAATCATCATTTTGTGTGTATGGCGGACCGCCACATCATGAACTGATGTTTTTTGTTCTTACATTTAACACCGTTAATGGTTGGAATAAAGATGGATTTATAGTTTACATATGATATATGTGATATTTACTATGTCTTTTTGCTTTTAATTTTTTATAATAAAACTTTCCTTCATGTGTTCATACTGTGGGGATATGATATCCTAACTTGAGGACGTGTGGTCAACCACCTCCTCAAGGTTATGTGATTCGTTCACATAAGAAATTAAATGTATTAAGGATGATTTTAATAAACATATTCCTCATATATAACATAGATATGATACTATAATTATAATATGATTATATAAAATTTACGTTTAATTAATTTTAATAATGTAAAGAAATAGATGTAGCGTTCAGGCATACATATGACCTATAGTCTCCGTGAATGGTGCATTTCATTTCCTATCTCAAAATTTTATGGATTATTCTAAATATATAATATATATATATATATTAAATTAACATTATGTTTTAATTTTTTCATATGATGAAATTGTGATCTAATTAGTATAAATAAAAAGTAACAAGTCTAAACATACTTGAGAAACTAGGAAATTAAAACCATAAATAGTAAAAATAATGAATGATTTTCAACAAATGGGTAATAAGATAATATAGGAAGTTAATATATGATGTTATATATAAGTACCCTGCCTTTATCATGCATTATATAGTAAATTCATCTATACTTCACTTCCTTACATACCCAATGGTCTTTTCAGTTTAGAGTTTTATATAATTTGGACACAATTCATACATATCAACCCACAAGCACACAAAGTGGGTACTAATAAAATAATATCCATTTATTCCATAAAAAAGTATTTAATAAAATAAGAAATATATTTAAAAAAATCATCCCAATATTCATATTGGCTTATTATTTTCTCTTACCCATATTTAGTCCCTCTGTAACATTTTAAAAATTTGTATGGGAACAAAAAGATTATTATTTGACATAAAAATAAATAAAGAAACCATTATTACATGAATATATATAAACAAATGAAATTACTTTCACATATATATACTTATCACCCTTAATGTATTTTATACATTGTGAAAACATGAGATTTTCCTAAAACATAATGAACATAAATAAAACCATAAAGGTAAAATATGGAATTAAATAATTAATATTGTATCACTCATAACTACCATATGATTTATAAACCTCAATAATACCTTACAATGTAACCCTAATTTCTACCAGACAATTTAATAACCATGACTACCATATGGTATAACCATCGCAGTAACACTTGTGGTAACCTTACGGACACCCCCAACATAAACATTATCAATTAATTTAAGGGAGATATAGGTCCCCCCATTAATAATAAAAGATTCCAAATAACTATAAAATTATCATAAGAATACATTAATCAAAAAAAATCTTTTTGAATTTTTTAAAAATAGAAATTTTAAAGATGATTTTTAAAGAAGAGTCCCTTACATCAGGTATGTCTAACATAAATAATGTTAAAAAATCCAATATAATTGTTTAATTAGTGTTGATAAAATATTAAATTACTATATTTATATTTATAATACCTTATATGTTCTTTTAAATCATTATTCCACCCATTTATAAATAATATTTTGTCAGTTTCATTATTTTGGGGCATTTATTTCATGGTTTCTATGGTTGGTTCATTATGGATTTTCAAGTAGAATGGTTGAAAAAATCCAGAAGTGGGATGAAATTGTATTAATTTATTTCACGAATTATAAATGATACCATATATCATGTATATCTAATATGAAGATGATTTATTAGATAAAACAACAATAAAAATTATTTAATTTATTTTGGCGGTTTTTATGACCATCACGAACTTATATAATTTTTATTTAATATCATGTTTAACTATTTGTTAAATAACTATATATACCTTATAATATTTATGATAAAGTATTCTTAAAAATGGATTTTATGATAATGGAAAATGAAAGTGTATCCTCCACGATGGCGGGGAATCGACTCATTACAAACGATGATCTCATTTATAGAATAATAGTGAGAGAAGATTGATTTCGATGATGAATTTTTCATCAAAATAATAATATTATAGTATATATAATATAATATTGCTTTCATTCTGCTTTTATAATGGGAGTTAAAGATAAAACAAGAAATAAATAAATTAAATGGAAGAAAAGAAAAAAATGGATTTTACCTCTTGATATTTTTTCCCTGAAATCCTCCTGAATGCCCTTGGTTTTGGACTTTTGGTATGGAAAGATTGTATTGGACATTTTTAATAGTCTTTTGAAGGGAATTGGGTAGAAATTAAACAAAATAAACTTCTTTGAAGTGTGAGGATAATAGGTGATAAGGGGTGGTATTTATAGTAGAGGATGGGGTGTTTTCGCATTATTTAATTCACTAATTTGTCATTTTGGATCAAGAATATGAATAGTTATATAATTTTCACCAAATATAAAAAAACAATAAAGTTAAATTATCAATTATGATCAATACGCCTTTGATGACTCAAGGTATATTTTATGTTATATATAATATATAAACTATAAACGAATGTATTTTACAATTTACCAAAAAATAAATCAATTCATAAAAATACCATAAATACTTAATAAGAATTTCTCTATTTTTAGAGTTAAAAAATTAACTCCATTTTATTAAAATAATTTTTTAAATATGATAAATTTAATTTTTATTTAAAATCATAATTTATTTGAAAAAAAACAATTTTAAAATAATAACTGATTTTATAAAACATTGGAAAATTAATTGAATTCTAATAAAAATATATTATTATCTAAAGACAATGAAATAAAAATTTATGATTTTATTTATTAAGATAAATTTTATTTTAAATCATTATATTATTTATAAAATTATAAATAAAAAATTATGTGTCATAAAATACCAACACATATTTTTTCATTTTCAAAATATTTATTTAATGAATCCATGATATAAATTAACCATTTATTCAATTATAAGACACATAAATACTATTTATACTCTCATATGTGACGATATTATTATTATAGTATAAATTTTTTATTTTCAATATATATTACCTTACAATTTTATATTTATAATTAGTTATTAACTAATTAATTTCAGAATGAAAACGAATAATTTTATAACTACTTGGGTTGTTACATTGTCCCCAAATTCTAGAAAATTCATCCTCATACTTTTTATTTACTTACTAAATTAGAAAAAATACCTTTCCCTAATAATATTTTTAAATTTCCATCATTCTTATTCAATCATGTGGTTTCTCCACAAAACCTTAACTTGGGGAATTTTATTATTATATAATACATTATCTCTACGATCAATAATCTAAATAGTTTTCTATTAATAAGTAATTTTTTCACCCATCTGCAATAATTCTTAGATAAAAACATTTGATGATTCTGGAACACACATTTTTAACATTGAAACACAAATCGTGGGCTAATATTTCATTTCTTACAAAAACACATAACACTTTTCTTGGGTGAGACATTATGGAAAACATGATCACCAACCACAAAAGAAAAGACATTCCTTTTATTATCATAATAACTTTACTAGCTATTATATGTTTTCATTAGGTGTTGTTGGATCATATTCACTTTCTATACCACTTCTTCTGCTAATTCTAGTCCCATAAACTTCTTTTCCTTGACATTATCCTAAAATAATGGAGTTTGACATCACTTTCTATATAATGCCTCAAAAGGGGCCATCTATATTTTTGAATGAAAATTATTATTATTTGAAAAAACAACTAATAAAATATGATTATCCCAACTTCCCTTGTAATCTATTAAACAAGATTGTAACATGTCTACCAAGGATTGAATTTTTTTCTATCTCTTTCGATAAAATTGGTGATGAATGGTTGTGTTGAAATATAATTTTTTTTCCAACAACTTTTGAATAAATTTTAAAAAGTAAAAAGTGATCCAAGAATCACAATTAGATAAAATTGAAAGAGAAACTCCATGTAAACTAAACATATTTTTGAGGTACAGTTGAGAAAGATGATGTAGATAAAAAGTGTATCGAATAGGAATTTAATGTATAGATTTATTCTGTTGGTCAACAATAACCCAAATCGCATTATTGCCACAATAAGTCTTCAATTTTCCCACCACAAAGTACATGGATATATTTTCCCATGTCCTATCATACATTATAAAATGATGAAGCATTCACTTTGGAAATTATGGCTCTTTTTAACCTACTGACTAGTCAACCATTTCCTGGTAAAATATTCAATATATCTTTTTATTCCATCCACCGTGTAATACTCTTGATGCTCTTTGTGCATATTAGTACTGTAATGGAGAACTAAAATGGAGAATAATGAACTTCCCAGAACAATTCTTTCCTCAGGTTTGAAAAATAGGACACACATAATCTCTTTCAAAATCTCAAGACACAATATTTATTAATGTTAAATTCATGGAACTTACATTTCTTAACAAATTCTATATTTTTTCTATAACTCATTTTTTCCTTCTGTGAATACATAATTATTTCTAAGAGATTCGACTACAGTGAAACCTAAAATAAAATTTTGTAATTTACTTAACTAACAACCTTTATGCCAAAATTCATCAAATATTTAACCATGGGGTTTTGTTAAAAACATAACATGGTTAATTTAGCAAGATTTACTGAACTCATGGAATCCCCAACATTGTTTTATTTTCTGGTTTTTATTTGATCATAAAATCATAATCCTTTATTAGTTACCACAATCTTCTCTAATTACTATTCACTTCCTGAAATGTAAATATATATTTTAAAATTTTATGGCCAGTATATATTTCACATTTGGATCTATATAAATGATGCCTCTAAATTTTCAAATAGAAAACAATAGCTACTAATTCCAAATCTTGTGTGAGATAATTTAACTCATGAGGATTCTATTTTATTGAACCATAAAAGATTACTTGATCATTATACATCAGAATGCAACCAAGCCCCTTAAATAAAGTATCACTATAGATGAAAAACTCATCAATTATAGAACTTAGAACCAAAACTAATGCATTCAAAAATATTCTATTCAGTTCATGATAACAATCATCACTTTATTTTGTGAAAATAAATTTATCCTACATTCATGTTAACTAAGTTAGTGGGATATATAACAGTGGAATGTTTTAAACAAACTGTCAGTAATAGCATACTAATCTAAAAAAACTATGAATTTTTGTAACATTTCAAGATCTTGGCGATTCATCAACCAATTTTCATTGGAAAGATCAATAGTTATTCCATCCTTATATATAATGTTACCAAGGAGATAAATCATTTTCAACCAAAAATAACATTTTCTATCTTTACCATATAACTTATTTTCATTTATTTTTAACATGACATCCTGGAAATGTTTTTCATGATTTTTAAAATATTTTAAAAATACCAAAACAAAATCAATAATGAAAATAATGAACTTGTATTAATATTCATGGAACATTCTATTTATAATATCCATAAATATATATCGAAAAATTTTCAAGATAAAGGGAATAAAAATAAACTCATAATTCCCATCTCTAATTCAAAATGTTATTTTCAAAAATCAACCTCCCTCACCTTCAGCTGGAGGTACCCATATCTCATGTCAATATTGGATAAATATTGAGCTCCAAATATCTGATCTAACAAGTCATTGATATTATAAAATTGATAATTAATCTTAATAATAATTTTATTTAATGATATTTAATAAATGAAATGTCTAATGAAAAAATCATTCTTTTTAATGTACAAAATATGAGAACCCCTTGGTGAAATGTTAGGACAAATGATTTCATTAACAAGAAACTCTTACAATAGTTTTTTATATTCTAAAAGTTCCACTAGAAACATTTTATAAGAGGGTTTTGAAAATTTCTTAGCATCAGATACAAAGTCAATTGTAAATCCAACTTTCCGATCAGGTATAACAATAGGAAACAAATCAAAAAAACAGACAAGTATTCATTTACCAATAGCACATCATTAATTAGAATAGTTCCTTTTTTATCATTGTAATCTAAAAAACATTCAATGACATTTTTTTACAATTTTTCATCTTTATAATATTATATCAATGTTATGGTTCATTCATGTATAAAAATTTAAATTATTTCTGAAAAAAATTTCTTTATATCTATAATAAATTTATCAGGATAAAAAGAAATCCAATCCTTACCAATAATAACAAAAAACTCCACAAGAGAAAAAACAAAAAAAATCAAGTAATTTATTTTCACATACAAAAAAATGAATATTATAATAATGATTTTTTTCTGTAATATTTCCCCCCATGTTATAACCATAAGATCTAATTTCATTTCGTGAGGTGAAATTTCAAACTTATGGTAAAATTAATCAGAAATTAAAGAATGTGTAAAAGTCATATAAAAAACACTAGAAAAATATATGTAAACAGAAAAAGTACTTGAAACCACTATATTAGATGGCCTAAAATTTACTAAAGTTGTCACAAATGATCTCATTACGAATTTCTATTTATAATCTAGTTGTTTCACCTCATTTAAATATTTCATTAGGAATTTTTTGTATAATTCCTCATCTCACGAAATTTAAAATAGTTTGTTATTCTCATACCATAATTAATCATCAGATCACTGTAATTGAAATATCATGCCATATTCCCAAACATACCATATCAAAAAAAATATTTCTAAATTTTTTATAGAATTCTCCAGGGTTATTTTTACCACACTTTTCAGAAACATTAAATTTTAATTTCTTACCTTCGTATACCATTTATTGATTTTTACTCATTTATTCTAATATAGACCTTTTCTTTTTTCTTTTCATAAAAGTAAATGTGATCATTAAAAAACTCTATTTTTACACTCTCAGCACATCAGAAAAGTTTCTCATTACTTTTAAATTCATTGGAGGCCAATTCCCTTTAATATCTTTGATTCAATCATGAGTAAAAATGATTTATTTGACTATCAAGATCTCAAATAGTATTTGGAGAATGACATTCCAATCAGGTGTTGTTTTCTTCAAAGAAGTACACTAAGCCTTCTTCCTTTTATTTCAATTCAAGGAATTTATTTTCAATCCTATGTCGAACAACCTTATAAAAAATATTATTGATGGAAAATATTCTTAAATTTATTTTATTACAATCCATCAATCTCACCGAAATCTCTAATATTATTTAACATAGATCATCAATGATTTCATTCACCTTAAAATGGTAAATTTAATGACTAAAAATTTGATGAACTAAACACCCCAGGTAATAATATACCTTTTCATGGGATTTAATCCACTCTTTAGCTGCAAGTGGGTTAGAAGATCCACTAAAAGTAGGTGGGTGTTTCCACATAAAATGTTCCACTAACATCATGTTAATTTTTCGAAGTTATAGTTATTTTCATGAATGGATTCCACCAACATTTACATCCTACTAAAACTAATCCATCACATTCACAAACAGATTCATTCCAATTTTCACCATTATAGGTTGCAGATTCAAAACAATATCATCATATTACTGACTTTCTACTTCAACATCCATCATTCTTCAAAGGAAACCCATTATGAACAAACATATATTATTTAAAGAAACATTACAATCATAAAACTTTATCTCATTTCAACCAAACCATAATGTAAAAATAATTTATGGTGTTCTTTTATCTTAATCATAACATATATAGTTATCTAAACTGTGAAATGATATTAACTATAAGTTATCAACCGTAAACATTACAAATTTTTGTTAAATCAACTAGAAATCACTTCCTTACATTACCAATGATCTATTCAGTTTATCGTTTTAGATAATTAAAAGATAATTCAGCTATATGAACTCACAATAATACAATGTGGGTACTACTAAAATAGTATCCATTTCATCCAAAGTGCAATTTTTTTAATAAAATAAGAAATCTTTTTCATAATAAATCTTCACACTATTTATCTTTGATTCCTATTTTTTCTTATACATCATTTAAACTGATGAAAAACTTTTTAAATCTTGGTATGAGTACAAAAATATCAATATGGGACATTAAAAAAGTAACCATTAGTCCATGAATACATATAAATATGTGAAATTATTATCACAATGAAATACTCCTCAACCTTAAAGTATAACATACTTTTTGAAACATGAGATTTCCATAAAACCTAGAGAAAATATATAATCTATAAAAGTAACATAGGTAATTACGTTATTATGATTATAAACATCACGGTTACCATATAATTTGTAACCGTCATGAATACCGTACCATTTTACTCACATGAATACCTTATAATTTTACCCTTACAGATACATTATGGTGTAACTATCACAATTATAATTTGTGTAACCATACTGTCTACATCTGAAATAAACAAACCCAATGGATTGGAGGGAGATATAGGTCCCACACATATCATAAACAATTCATATGATCCAGAACATAATCATAATATAACAACACTTTCTCATAAAGAAATTTTTTTTATTTAAAAAAAATAGAAATTTAAAAGAGTATTTTAAAATAAAAGTCCATTTCCTTGAGTTTAGATTACATAAATGTGTTCAGAACTCATATATAATGGTCTAAATTGTGTTATTAATATATTAAAAAACAATATTCATATTTATAATAACTTGTATTATTTTTTATAACATGTTTCAAACCATTTATCAATAATATTTTGTTATTTTCATTGGTTTGGGTGCATACATTTATGGTATCCATGGTTAGTTCTTTATGGATTTTCAAGTCAAATTGATGATAAATAGATGAATTAGAATAAAACGGTGTTAATATGTTTCAATAATTTTTAATGATAACATATAATTTTTTTATGATATGAGGATAATTCATTAGACAAAACATGAATTAATATTTTTAAATGCATTTTTGTGTTTTTTACAACGGTTATGGACTTATATAATTTTATTTAATATATCATTTATATATTACTTACATAACCTTATATAAATTATAATATGTATAATAAGTTCTAATTTAACCATAAAATGGTTTTATTACCATCCTTGAAGGTGGTAATGAAAAATGAAAGTGTTTTTTCTATAATGGCAGTATATCGACACATTACAAATGATGTTCTAATTTATAGAATAAAAGGGAGCAGAGAAAAATTATTATGATGAATTTTTCCATAAAAATGATAATATTACATTATATATAAGATACAAGAGTTTTATACAACTTTTATAAGGGTAGGTGATGATAAAATAAGAAAATAAATGAAATTAAAATGAAAATAATAGAAAATAAAAGAGGATTTTACCTCGTGAATTATTCTCCTTGAGAACCTCCTTAATGACTTTTGTTTTGGTTTTATAGCTTGAACAGATAGTCTTGGACCTGGGGAAGAGGCTTGGTGATGGAATTTTGTATAATTTAAACAATTTACAAGGCTTTGAGGTGTGAGGAAAATAGGTTATGCGGGTGGTATTTATAGTGGAGAAGAGGGGTGGGGGGTTCCCATTATTTTTTTCATTAATGTTTTATTTTGGATCAATAATATTAATAGATATATAATTATCAAGCAAATTATTTAAATAATTAATGTAATTTATAGATTATGGTGATTACATTAGTGATGAATCAATTAATAGTTTTTTAACTTATAATGTGTACATAACATAAATAACTGTACTTTACTATTCACAAAAAACAAATGTATTTTAAAAAAATATAAAAAAACATCCTAACCATTTTTCAATGTGTAGAATTAAAAATTGAAATCCATTTTATGAAAATTATTTTATAAATATGAGAAAATAAATTTTAAACTAGAATTATAATTATTTAATGAAATAAAAATTTTAAAACTATAAATAATTTTATAAAACATTGAAATATTAATTAAAGTCTCATAAAATTAACTTATAATAATTAGTAAAGAAAATATGAATTTATGAATATATTTTAAGAAGAAAAACTTTATTTTTTATCTTTATATAAATTATAGATTCAAAAATAAAAATTTCTATGTCACAAAAATGCCAACACTTATTTTATCATTTTTAAGACATTTATTTACATAATCCATGATATAAATATATCATATTTTCACTTATAATATTTATATATTTTATCTTTACTCTCATATATGAAGTTAATATTATAATATTATATATTAATTAATTTCAATTAATACCACTTTTTTTCATTATACGATTATAATGAATTTAAAACTATTTAAATTCCGAATGAAAGAAAGTTATTTTATAAGTACCTGGGTTGTTACACTATAAATTTGAGTGTGATTATAGTATAATTTACTGACATTATTAAGACCCTTATTCATATATTTAAAGGATTATCACCTGAATGGAAACAAATGTTAATTGATTGTCATCTCACTTTTTGAAATATATGAGATAAATGTCATATTAACAACATACTGATTTTATATAGTGTATCTACAAGATGTTTTGACATATTATATAATGAATTATTTTATCTTCATGGTATTTTGAGTTTCAATTTGAATTATTTCATTTAAGGGTATTTGAATTAAAATTTACCATGTGGTAAATAATTTCATTACCTGATTCCTTTTCATTGTTTATATTATTTTCAACTTGTCATATATATCCTAAGATTATGTGTTTAATCTCTTTTTAAGATCTATTTTTTTGTTTTTCGACTTTTTTTATGTTTATTAACATTTAAAATACATAATTTGATAATTTATTACATCTGAAACCAACATCTTGTTTCTTTCAAGGATTTACTTCACAATTTCAAAATATTCAAGATTATTTTCACTTGAATTTCCATTAGAATAAATTTTTTGACCATTGTTTAACAAGACATTTAATTTTATTCTCTTATATTTACACTGTATACTTTTCATGAAATATTAATATTTCACACATTTTGGTAGTCAAAATTTATTAGATAATGTTTTTATGAAAACCCGACATTATTTCGCTCTTTCATCTATGAATCAATTTTATTCTAAAAACCCAATTTCCTAAAAACGTTTTGGTAGTTTTTTATCCATTAAAAAGTGGTTTATTATATACATTTGTTCCCTTTTTATCTATTATAAATTCCCTTAAAAGAATATTCTTGTATATTTAAAATAAATATATTTTTTAACTTTTTACCTTGCAGAAGGAATGATCTTTTTTACCTTGTACAATATGTATAAAATTACATATCATCATTTATTTGCGTCTTCCTTTTAATTTTTAAAAGATTTATTTTTATAGAAATTATTTTCAAAAGTGTTTTTAGTTAAAAGTATTTTAAAAAAAATGAAAATTATATATTCCCCAAGTAGTTTTTTAAATGATGATCTTATATTATTTTCATTCATCAATGACAATAGATATTTATTTTTACTCCATTGGGATATGCTATATTGATTATATCCATATTTATCCTCTGGATATTTTTTGGTTGATTTGGTGAAGGATATTATTGATATTCACTCACTTGATTTATTTTTTTAGTCTTTGTAACACACAAAACATCCACGATATGCTTCTTTTTAAACAATTAAATAGCTTGTGCTATAGGCAACACTGAGTTCTAGCACACCATGATCTATCAAACTATCCATTTAAAAATCATTTATGAATAATATTACATATATTATGAAATCTATGAATTTAATTTTTGAAAATATGATTTTTTTTCGAATTCTGAATAACAAAATTATATTTTTGTAATATTTTATTATTTCTTAATAAAGGTATAAATTTTTAATGAATAATGAAAAATAATGAATTTTTGTTAAAAACTAACTTTTTAAATTAAATAATTATTTTACTATAAATTTATTTTAATGTCCAAATGAACAAAGAATAGATATTTTAATCCAATTTAGTTCATTTGAATCATTTAATAATATAACTACATAAAAAAATTTATTGATCTTTTGAAGGTCTCTTTTACACGCCTTCTAACCACATCTACAAGATTTTCATGATTAATAATTTTACCATTTATGTGAATTGGATTTTAAGAAATATACATAAATGGTTGTAATAAGAAGGTTTTTTCTAATATGTCAAAATAATTTTTTTTGAATAGTAACTTTGGAATTTCGTTTATCACGGTTAAAGGTATGTAGGGTAATTAAAGGTAAAAATAACAATATAATAATTTAATATTACCCTAAAACGTTTCCTAATTTAATTGGATACATTTTTTATAAAAAAATAACATTATTATAAAATATTATCTTTTTTATGGTACTTGTGTTAGATTAGGACATTTAATATATTTTATTTGAAGAAGAGTTAAAAATATCATATTCAAATTTTAATACCAATATAGTTTTTAATATAAAGTTATATAATTGATATGGTTAATTCTAAATAAAATTTATAAAATTATATTTTTTATATACATAGTGGTAATTAATTCATAATTTTAATAAATTAAAAATTTAATTAAATGGGGAAAAAATAATTATGAAGTAATTCAATTATTAATGGAAAAAACAAGTAAATGGTATAATAAATATGTATATATATATAATTTACATAATTAATGAATTAAAATAATTTTATAGATAATAGATACATGTTTTTAACACATTGGTAGTATTTTTTTATAATTTATCATGTTGGATTGATTTTTTTAAAATGAAAATATTGAATAGTATCAAAATTGGAAAAATGATACTTTAAAATAAATTATATTTCATTAAATTTTATAAAAATATAAAAACTAACACCTTTTGACAAAAAAACTAGGATAATTTCAAAGATGTAATAAATGATCCAATTATGGTTTTTTTGAAATTTTATTGTTACTACATTAACCTTATATTATAAAATATAAAGTAAACATGGTTGGAGTTAAATTGTTTAACTAAGGGTTAAATCTGAATGATAAGGTTAGTTTTGTGACTTAAAAATGTCTAAAAATTATATGTTGATATGATTTTGACCCATACATATATTATCCTGATAATAAGTAAATTTTTATCTATTTGAAACAGAAAATAAATTTATAATAATTTAATAGTTTTGGAGTTTCTAATATTAACCTCCCCTCTCTAATAAAAGAGCATATCTCCTTCACTTTTATTCACACCTCTAAATCCATATTGCTCAGAAAAGACCTAATAAATAATAATCCCAACATCCCTCTATATATCTTAGAGGCCATAATTTCTTCATAAATCCACCATATAAATTCCTTTTTTTTCAAATTAAAAAGAGGCGCTCAAAGAGGAGGCAATTATTTAATAAATTCCATTAAATTTATTTTCTTCATCTACTTCATCATCTAAGGTTATTTCCATAATAAAGTAATAAATATACTATTATATAAATTATGATATTTTATTATGCTTATATTACAACTATGTTTCTCCTTTTATCCGTCATATTGATAACAATATCACCATGTCTGCGTATGTACAACTTATCGTCCCCACGTTGTGGTGTAATTTGTTATTCAACACTATTTTAATTGGATGGGTATAATTATGAGTATAATGAATATATATATAATGAATATAACATGTTATTTATTATTTATAATTCATATACCAACCAATTTTACACCATCTAACTTTCAAAGTAATGACATCGTTACTCGTGCGTACGTATGTCCTACCGTCTCCAAGAAACGATTGGGTTCATTATCCACATTAACCATTCATGAATAATTATAAAATTTATAAGACTATTAAATATAATAATTATGAACTATATATTATTATGTGTATTAATAAAACCCATTCTATTCATAACAAAAATGACATACACAACAAAACATGTATAGGAAAACGAAGCAGTTAACACCTAAAACAACGTTAATATTGAAATGTTGTGATCAAAATAAAATAATATGATAATATATGATATTATAAATATGGATATGATTTAGAAAGAATTTAATAACATACAATAACAATTATATAGGAGGTTAATAGACCCTTTACTAAAAGAAAATTACAAGGTGGTGGTTAATTTTTCTATCTCATTATTATCTGAGTTTGTTTATACATAAGTATCTACTAGGTCGCATTTATCATACATGTCCATGTTTCTAAAAAATTAATTTAAAAATATAATTGAAAATTATTTAATGTAATTTTTACCAATTTTTATCTTTTTATAAAATGTTTTGAAAATAATAATTCCATCATTTTCCAAACAATGTAATTTATTATCGATTTGACAAATTAAGCAAAGAATGTTTTTTTAATTTATATGGTATGAGAAGATATTTTATTCCATTATGACTCCTTTTCAATTTATAATATTCCCTTACAATATTACAAGGTTATTTTAAAAATAAATGTTTTTGTTTTATAAATTCTTGACATATAAATGATTTCATTATAAAAAAGGAATATTTTTCTCAAAGAGTATTAAGGATTTTATTGAATTATTTTCATATATATCAATATAATTTTATGCTTAATTGAGGTTTATTTGTTATGATACAATCTTTCATATTTTATTGAAGTTTTTATTTTAATTTTTACTGTGGATGTGCTATTTATATACCATTCGTGGTTGATTGTTAAATTATTAACATTTCATATACAAGTTGTAATACAAATGTTTATCTATGACTCACCCTGTTCATATGTGGAATGAATTAGGCATAGTAAGTGATAGGTGGGGCCCACTATATCCCCTCAATTCATCAATAGGTATCATGAGATAAATGAGTTTGGGTTATTACTTGTTGAGGTATGGTCTTGGTATGAGTCTTTGATGTTGTGGTTATGATGTCAGGAATTATGCATTCCTTCATTATGAGATTTGTTATTGATATTGCATGTGACTATTAAACTAGTAGAATATCAATGTGAATGTTAAAATGAAATTATTTGATATATTATTTCCATATTATGCTTATTTTTTTTGTTTAAAAGTCTTGGGTTTAGGTTTTATACCTTGCTTAAAAATTTTAGGCTTATTTTTGATTATTTCTGTTATATTGTTTATCCTTACTGAATATCTGAGATCACCCATTTCTTATGATTCATTTTTCCTATTATGAAATGAAGTATATTATGACTGACAAAAAGGGATAATCTATAGGGTATTAGTGTTTTCATCGGAGACACTATGTTGTTTTTTATTTATGGATGTAATGTATAACTTATGTTTGTATCTAGATTTTTCTACGGCTACTAAGCAGATCAGTTCTTTAGAATTTGATTTCATATGATCAGGCCTATGTAAAAAAATCATGCACTAACTCTAGGTAACTAGGTTCAAGGTGTTATTGTTGTATTAGATCATTTTTAGTACAAATAATAAAAACTATATTTAGGAAATACATTAATTAGGGGGCACTACCCAATGTAGACATTAAGGATAAGTATATAAGAACATCTTATGATTTTGGTAATATAGATATTATTTAGGTATTCTTATAAAATACACTATTTTATGGATACGAAAAGCAGACATGGTTCTAACATAGATGTACGTAGCTTTAAAAAATATGACATGGTGTTCTGACCTTGACTTAGGGTAACCTGGTACACAGTAATAGGCCTTACTTTGCACCTAGTTTGACAATCCAGGGGGATATTATTATAATGATTCAAATTTAAATTGAAATTTTTTTGGATGGATTTACAACTAAATATGACCCCAGAATTTTTTTAGGATTATGGATTAGATATGAACCAATTTTTTAATATATGTCATGTATTTTATTAGTTTGGAATCATTCATTATGATTCATAACCTAATCTAGGGTATTCCATTTTTTAGAAATGGTGCCTAGTATAATGAATGGAAACTATATCAATACATGTAATCTATGTAAGTATTTCCCTCCTATTCAAGATAATGAATGTGGAGATGGTGATGGTGATACAACTAGAACTAAACAACTTATAACCATACTAGGACAATTGACACAGTTTTTGAATAATAATCTTACCCTTATTGAGCAGCCTTATCCGCAATGGAGTTTATCAATGTTATAGTGCTTTATGTTATAAAAGCCTCCAACATTCAATGTTATAACTAATCCATTTGTATCTAAGAAATGGATAAGTTTCAAGGAGAAAATATTTCTTATTTTGGGATGTAACGAATGGTAAAAAATATTACGGTTTTCTATATTGTTTTAAAATATTCAGATAAATGGTGGTCATTAATTCAAAACATAAAGGTGGATAAAGCGATTTACAATATGGAATGTAGGTAATTTAAAGAACAATTTCAAGAAAAATACTTTCCTTGTGAAATATGTGTGGAAATAGATTTTAAATTTATGAGTTTAAGGGAGAATAAATATGAGAATATTGTAAATTATGAATCTAATTTCACATGGCTAGAAAGGGATGATGAAGAATACATACATGACCTAAGATGTATGATTGATTAAATTTTCGATGGGTTAAAACCATTCCTCTACTGGGAATTGGTCTCATATTATTTCGCATCATATGAAGATATTTTCTTATGTGCTATCAAGATAGAAAAGGAATTTTATATTTCTTATGAATTTAAAGTAAAGAAAGAGAAGGAGAGGGTCTTAGAGCACTCTGGAAAACCAAATAAAGGAATGTAGGGAAAAGTATACATTAAATTGTATAGTGGTTATGGGAAGTAACACCCTACTACTTGCATAAAGGGGATGGGATTTTTTTACAAGTGTGGAGAAAAATTCCACCAAGATCGCGATTATAAGGGAAACAAATAAGACACTATAGTTCAGTGTCATAATTATAATGATATGGGACATTATGTAAGTGAGTTTCTTATGTTTTAAGGGAACATTCCCTAGAAAAGTCCATGGGATCATGGATAAGAATTTTTGATAACAACATCTGAGGTTAAAGTTCATAATGATGTGGTGGAAGGTACAGTAATCATTTCCTAAAATTTTTACAAATCATTATTTGATTATTGATATGCGCATTCCTTTTTATCATCCCAGATTTATTTGAAAATTAGATCTTTCTAATTCACATTAACAAGGGAGTTTTCAGTCAAAACCCCTAAGGGAAATGTCATTGTAATAAATATGTGTCAGGAAGCTCCTATTACGGCATATAAATTTGTGTTATCTGCTAAAATTATCATCATATATATGGTCTACATTGATATAATATTTTTTATGGACTAGCTAACAAAATATGATACATAAATTTCTTGTAAATTTTTTTTATGATTTGTGAGGAAGATATAGAATCCCTTATTTTAGAGAAGAAACCTCATCATCTGATTCTTATCTAGATCCACACCAATAGGTCTTCTAAATGAAATTATTTTGTAAGAAGAGAAAAAAATCATCCATGGGTGAGGAAATAAATATTCCAATTGAGTATTTACTTATTTTATAAGAATACATTTGTGCATTTCTAAATGATTTACCTAGACATCCTCCAATGAGGGAGGTTGAGTTTCCTATTAATTTAATTTATGATTCAAGATAAATATTAATACTTTCTATATAATGGTTACTTTGGAATTAGTATAGATGAAGAAACAATAAGAGAAGTTGGGTATTAAAATATTTATTCTCCCTAGTGTTTCTCTATGGGGAGCACTAAGTCATTTTGATAACAATAAAGATGGATCAATGAGACTATGCATCAACTATAGAGAAATCAATTCCATTACTATAAAGAATAAGTACCATCTTCCTCACATTGAGTATTGTTTTGGTCAAAACCATGGTTGTTAATATTTTTCAAATATAGATCTTCATTCTGGATATCATCAATTTTGTGTAAATAAGGATGATATTCTAAAGAAACCATTCCAAACTAGGTAAAGGCATTACGAGTATATCGTAATTCCATTCAGACAGACTAATTCACCCTATAATTTAATGTATATAATTAATAGAGTGTTCATGGAATATTATGATGATTTTTTTTATATTATTTTTTATGATATCATGGTATACACAGAAATCTATGAAGATAATGATAACCACTTATAGATTTTTATGAAGAATGTTATAAGAAATGTACTATATGGGATGTTTGGAATGTGTGAATTAAGGATTTATGAAATTTATATTCTTTTCCATATTGACTAAAATGATAGAATCTATATTGATCCGACAATGAAAAAGAAACTCCATGAATTTCGAGCGTCCATGAGTATAATTGAGGTATGCAGTTTTATGGGTTTAGTAGGTTACTATAAGAATTTCATCTAGAATGATTCCTATTTGTAAACCCCATTATCCTAACTCATACTTAATTTTGTTTAATTATTTTAGATAAAATTTTTCGAAGAATGTTTTTTAGAATTTAATATAATATTAATCAATTTTTCTATCATGTCATTATAGTATGGTAAGGATAGGTTTGTGATTTATAGTGACACATCAAGGAAAATACTTGTTTTTATTCTTATAAAAAATGAACGGGTTATTGAATATTCATCATTATAGTTAAAAATCCATGAAAACATATACCCATCTCATGATATTGAGTTTGAAATAGAAATATTTTCTCTAAAAAAATTGAAACACTATCACTATGTTGAATGATATAAGATATATAGTGATCAAAAGAGTTTGAAATATATTTTATCATAGAATTAACTGAACATGAGACAAAGGTGATGGTTTGAGTTACTCAAGGATTATGAATACACAATACAATACCACCCAAGGAAGGGAAATAAGGTGGAATAGGATTTATGTAGGAAGGACCATGGAGTTATGAACAGAACATGAGTTGAAAAAGATCATATGTTCATTGATCAAATAAATATGGATATGGGAATTATTATGGAAGGTGAAACATCACTACTTTTTGAAATAGTTACCAAACCATCATTACTGGAAAGGATCAATTGTTCTTAGTCTATTGAAGAGGATTTTCAAAAGAATATTAAATCTATGAATTGTGGTAGTTTGATAG
This sequence comes from Viscum album, assembly GCA_963277665.1. Taxonomy (NCBI): domain Eukaryota; kingdom Viridiplantae; phylum Streptophyta; class Magnoliopsida; order Santalales; family Viscaceae; genus Viscum; species Viscum album. Next base: position 985,376,981 of record OY728126.1, read on the forward strand.
ACTTTATATATAAAGATGAAATTTTGAATATTGGAATGTGGTTTTGTGTTCCCTCTATACCTAAGCTAATCAGGGAAATATAGGATGAATCCCATTGATCCAATTTCCCTATATATCATAGTGAAACTATGATATATAGATATTTGAGATAATATTTTAAGTGGGATAACATGAAGAGGGATGTTTCATATTATGTGTCAAGATGTTTGGTTTTTCAATAGGTGAAGGCCTAAAGAAAACAACCTAGAGGAGTCATACAGCCTATTCCTATACCTATATAGAAATGGGATGATATTATAGTGGAAATTATCATGGGCCTAAAAAATACTCCATGAAGAAATGATATGATACATGTTATTATTTTTCACTTACCAATTCATAATATTTTCTTCCTAATAGAGAATATTTCCCACCTAAACATTTAGAAATAATTTACATTAATTAAGTTGAAATAATTCATAGTGTACCCCTATTGATTGTTTCAAAATGTGATCCCAATTTTACATCATGACTATAGAAATATATTCAGAAGGCCCTAGTTAATGTGATTTATTTGAGAAGATCCTACCACTCTTACATTGATGGACAATCAGGATGGACTATTCAAACATTAGAAGAAATGTTTAGATCTTTCTCACTATGCTTTCAAGCTATGTGGGATGATTATTTATCTCTAGTATATTTTTCCTAAAAAAATAGAATCCTTTAAAGAATTAATATGGAACCATAGAAAGAGTTATATAGAAAGATATGTCTTACCCCAACTTGTTGGGATGATGTTGGTGAAATAAAAAATATAGGCCCAAAACATGTTGATAAATCAATAAAAATGTTGAATATTATTCAAACCTATATAAAAAGACTCATTGTATAAAAAATTCTATACCGATAACTAAAGGGAGGATTTTGAATTCCAAGTAGAAGATCACATTTTCTATATGGTATCTCCCGGTAATGGGGTTATACAATTTGGTAAGAATGGTAAATAAATTCCTATATACATCAAACCATTTAATGTTTTGGAACTAATTGGATATGTTACATACCGTTTGGAAATGCATCCAAGTCTCTCTATTGTTTATGATGTGTTCCAGGTATAACTTTGAATGAAATAAATGCTGGACCCAATGCTTCTAATCACCTAAGAAGAAATAGAACAAGATACTGATCTATCTTTTTGTGAATATCATATCAATATTCTTGATACTAAATAATTAGTGTTGAAAAATCGAACGACTAATCTTGAAAAATTTCTTTTCCAAAACCATAAAATGGAAGAGGGGATGTGGGAACCTGAAGAATATATGTTGAAGAACCATCTGAATCTTCTTATGAAGTGATATTGTATTAATTTCTAATAATAAATTATTTAAAGGGGGAAGAATTTAACACCCCAAGCTTCCATGATACGCTTCTCTTTAAATAATTTAATTGATTGCACTGCATGCAACTCCGAGTTCGAGTACATCATGACCTATCAAACTAGACATTTTAAAAAGTCATAATAAATATTATTAACCCTATTATGAAATTTATAAATTTTATTTTTAAACAAAGACTTAATTTTTTAATTTTTATTATCAAAATTAACCTGTTTTGAAGGTTTTCTATTTTTCTGAAAAGTTTCTATTTTTTATGAATAGTGAAAAATAATGCCTTTTTGTTTAAAACCAACATTTTAATTTAAATTATAATTTTAATATAAATTTATTTTAAATTCATAATATTATAAATAATACATATATTAATATATTATAGTTCATTTAAATAATTTTATAGTAGAAATATATATAAAAATTTATTGAACTTTTGAACGTTTGTTTTACCCACCTTCAAGACACATCTATGAGATTTACATTAAACATAATTTTACTACTTCTTTTCAATGAATTTATAATATATATATGTTTTTAATTAGTATGAAAAATGTTGCCTAATATGATCAAAATAAATTTTGTGAATAGTAACTTTTGGATTTTATTTACCACAATTAAAGGTAAAGAGCGTAATTAAAGGTAAACATAATATTATGATAATATTATATTACACTAAAACTTGTCTAATTTTTATTGTATAATTTTTTTCAACCTAAATCATCCCTAAATAGACAATATAATCATTTTATGCTACTTGTGAGAGATTAGTACATTTTTTATATATTATTTAAAGAAGAGTTTAAAATGTAATTTTAAATTTTCAATAACTATATCATTTTTAATATGAGTGTATATAACTGATATGGAAAAATATTATTAATATTTATAAATATAAAATTTTTATCTTCATAATTTAAATTTATTTATGGTTTTAGTAAATAAATTGCTAAATTAATTCGCGACACAACAACGATGTTGTAAATGAATTATTAAAATAAAAATCAATTAAATGATATTAAAAATTGTAAAATAAATATATTTTTACTTAATTAATGAAATAAAATAATATTATAAAAAATATATACATGTTAGTGACATATTAGAAGTATTGTTTTAGAGTTATAATATTGAATGGATTTTTTAATAAATCAAAATATTGAATAGTTTCAAAATTGACATAAATGATACATTAAAATAAATAATATTTTATTAAATGATATATATTTCAAAAAAATTTCTGGTATATCCAAATAATAAAAATAATTTTAAATATATCATAAATTATCCAATTGGGGTTCATTTGGAATTTTATATTAACTATATTAACCCTATATTATATAAAGACCAGTAAATACAGTAAGAGTTAAACTGTTTAACTAAGGGTAAAATCCAAATGAAAATAAAAAAATTGTGATATAACCTTCTCTAGAAATTATTGTTGGAGAGTATTTATAACAATAATAATATTATACATGAACTAACCCACTTTGACAATATTTTAAATCAAAAAATTAATATATAATAATGTGACAGTTTTTGAGTTTCAAAAAGTACCCCTCCCTTCTCTTATAAAAGGGCACATATCCTTATATTTTATTCAAACATCTAAATCCATTTGACTCATCCAAACCCTATTCAATTATCCTCCAAATATCCCTCACTTCATTCTGGAGAATATAATTTGGGTAGAAATCCATCTAAAAGATTTTATTTTCTGTAAATCAAATAGAGACGATCAAAGAAGAGGTAATTGTTTTACCATTTCAATTCAATTTCATTTATTATTCTACTTTATACTCTTATTTTGTTTCTATAACAAATTAATAAATATTTTATAATTTACATTGTTATATGTTATTATGATTATGTTACAATGATGGTCTTCCTTTTATCCATCCTACAAATAAAAATATCACTATGTGTGCATACATACGAGTTACCATCCTCACTCTAAGGTCTAATTTGTTATTAAACACTAAATTATTTTGATGTGTATATTAATTAGTATAATGGATAGAAATAATTAATATAAAATGATAATGATTCTTTGTAATTAATATATCATCCAATTTATTACAATTTAACCATCAAGGGAATGATATTGTCGCTTGTGCGTATATATGGTCTACATTCTCCACAATGCGGTGAGATTCATTCTCCACTTTAACCATTAAAGAATAATTTTAAAATTTTTAATATGAATAAAAATAATAATTATTCACTTTATATCATTTTGGATATGAATAAAGTACATCGTATTCATAAAAAACATGAATTACACAATAAAACATGCATAGGAAAACAAAGCAATTAGCACCTGAAACAATCGTCAGACAAAAATATTATTATCAAAATGATATAATATGGTCATATATTATATCATATATATATATATATGGTTCTAGTATAATTTAAAAACATACATTAACCATTATAAAATAGGTTGACACACCCTCAAATAATGGAATGTACAAGGTAACAGTTAATTTTGTAATCTAATTATTATATGAGGTTGTTTATATGTAAGTTTCTACTAGGACACATATAACATCCATGCCCATGATTGATAAAAATTTATTTCCAAAAATTTATTAATATTGTTTGAATTTATTTTTACCCAATATTTAATTTTAATAAAATGTTTTGAAAAGAATCTTCATGTCGTTTACAAAATGAGGTACTTTATAACAATCTTGAAAAATTAAGGAATGAATTATTTTTTTTCTTATATGGGGCGAGTGGCTAGTATCCACCATTAAGAGGCCTTACCATTTTAAGGCTATCATTTCAATAATAAAATTTTATTTTCAAATTAATTGTTTTCTTTTATAAATTCACAGATTTTAAATGATTTCAATGTATAAAGTGGATATTTCTCAAAAATAGTTTTAATAATTTTATTAGATTTTTTCATCTATGTCAATATCATTAATTTTATTTTATACTTAATTGAGGTTGAATTATTATGATAAAATATACCATATTATATTTAAGGTCTTATGATATGTTTGGATGTCTATGACTTCTTTTGATATCATTCATGGTTTATTTTTAATGTATTGACATTCCATATTCAAGTTTTAATATTAATGTTTATGTTATGTTTCACAATTTTCATATAATGAATGTGTTGGGAATAGTCGATAATGGGTGATACCAACTACAACACCTTGATAGATCGATAGATATAATTATACAAACTTGTTTGGGTTTTTACCTATTTATGTACGGTTATGGAATGAGGCCTTGATGGTGTGGTTATGATGTCCAACATGATGAATTCCATCATTATGAGATTAGTTATTTATATTGAATGAGATTATTAAAATAGTAGAATATTTATGTGAATTTTTAAATTGAATTATCTGATTTTTCCCCATATTATGCTGAATATTATGTATAAAAGGAATTTGTTTCAATTTATACCTTTTCTAAATGTATAGGCTTATTTATTATAGTTTATTCTATATTTTTTATCCTTACTGAGAATTTGAGCTCACCCCTTTACTATAAATCACTTTTCCCTAGGATTCAAAGAAATATTATGGAGGACTTGTAGGAATTATCTAAGGGATATATATATCTTAAAAGGAGATAGTATGTTGTTTTTCATTTCAATATGTAATGTAAAACTTACGTTTGTATGTAGTTTTTCCAAGGATACTAAACCAATCATTTATTTGGGATTTTATTTCTTTTGATCATTTAAATGTAATGAAATACTACAATGACTCTGGGTAACTATGGTCAGGGAATTATAGTCCCTTGGAAATATTCATAGTAATGCGGCCATTGAACATAAAATTTCTCATAAATATATATAGTGTTTTCTATGGATATTATTATTTTATTAACCATAGACAACATTTACATACAATGTTTACTATGGTAGTTATTTGATTATTTAGGAAAATTTTGATAAATATGTGTCCTTTTTCAATATGGATATTTGAGATGGTGGGATGTTATTGAATTTAAAAAATTAATTTATATCCATGGAATAAATTTAAAAAGTATAAAAACGGTCAGGGACTATTTAAAGTAATCCCCTCGATGCATTGATAGTTTCATGGGATAAAATTTGTTAGAGACAAATCTTTTATTTCAAAATAGATTAGTTTTAAACTATCTTATGATTGTTCATGACAATAGAATTCTAAATTTTATTTTGAAATGTCTTGAGAGTGAAGGTACCATGTATATTGGAAACATTGAGTCCAATAATTATGAATATCCATAATTTTGATTTATTTTTTATTATGAATGATATTTTTTTCATTGAAATTATCTATGGTTACATTTCATTCTCAATTTATTTGTTAAATTGAATTTGTTTTCAGTTATATATCTTTCCAAATTATTTACTCACTTATTTATGAGTTATTGATTACATGGAATGTGTTCACGATTATTTACCTTTCTATATATATTATTCTCATTGGTTCATTATTTATTCCACATCACATTACACTTAACAAGAATTTGACTTCACCTTAATTTTTTCCTTTCCCTAAGATTCCCTAAAGTGTTATAAGAATATAATGCATGGATAATCTAGATGGAATTAAATTATTATTCTCGAATAAAAGAAATAAATTTCAATTATTATATTAATATGAAAAACATGATTCATTTGTGTATCTGTTTTATGAATAATATTAAACTCTCTAGTCCTTTGGGACATGGTTTTCTTATATCTTTTTCCAATGTAATGGTATTACGACACCAACTATTTTCTTCCTAGGTTCAGTTCTCAAAAGTTGGTATTAGAGAAAGTTTAGTGACATCCTTGGGAACTCAGTTTAGGAAAACATATATAATGGAACAGAATCCTAATGTATATATTAAGGATAAATATATTAAATCATCCTAGAATTTTGATAAGGTAGAGATTATGTATGTCTTCCTAGAGATACATCTTTATTTTTATGCTATAATTGGACATAGTTCTAGAAATGATTTACCTAATGGTAATAACTCTGAAATGGTTGATTCAGTCTGACTCAAGTGTAATCTGTTACAAGACAATGAGCCTCACTATGCACCTTATTTAACACTCCTATGGGATATGATTATGATAATTCATATATTTTTAAAAACCATTATAAAGGATTTGAATTTATAAAAATGAATTAACTAGGTTAAACCTTAGACCATAATATAAATTATGCTAAAAGATAATAGATGATGTACATATTGGGATTATTGAATTATATGGAATAATTATTTTTACCAATAATAAGTTACTTATAAGTATCCTGAAACATCTAAGGATTGTTTAAATTTTTGGAACACAAGTGTCTTCAATAACAAAATAGTGATGGATATAAACATGGGATTATGAAATTATCATTTACCATAAGTCATAAGTCATAAACATATTTTTTGGTTTATATGATTATAGATACTACAGAATGAATTCATGTAAATACAACTAATTATTTTAATATTTTCTTTAATGGATAATATATTTGAGAAATAATGCCCTTAAATTTTAGATACATGATTTCAGTTGTATTTATTACCACTAGTTTTTTATGACCATTAATGACATTTTAATATTAGTCAAATATGATTATTGGGAATTGAAAAGAATATTATATTAAAAACCATAGGGAAAAAGTTATTTAATGAGTAAATTTCATGAATGTTCTTTATATTTTTTGCAAAATTTATAGGAATTATATTAATATTGATTTTGAAAAGGAAAATGTGTATTTTGAGTGAAATATCATCATGTCATGTAATGTTATGGGACTTTATCGCATGACCAAAGGATGGTAATGGTTTAATGCCAACTATTAACGTATGTAATACCCTGCTTAAAATTTCATTATATATGTTAAAAATTTGGATGATAAATTATTAATAATGAACCCGTAGTGTGTACTTTTTTGTGTAGAATTTATTGTACTAAACATATTGTATGTTGAGAATAGTTGGAGACAAATTGAAAGACATGTCCCTATTTTATGGGCCTTACAATCTATTGAAAGTGTATCTTTGTGCTACTAGAATCAAAGTTAATTTTTAGATGAACATTTATTTATGCAATTAAAAAATTGGTAATTTTTCAAAGAACAAACAATGGATAAAATTTTTATTATAAAATATTAATAAATTAAGTATGTATATTCCCTTGAATTCATAGGAAATAAAATAATTACATAACATTTTGAAAATGGATAGAAAAAATGTTGTCCTAATAAAATAATTTCTATTGGACAAATATTATTTTAAACCATCAAGATTTATAGAGTTGAGTCCCTAAACATTCCATTTGTAAATCAATTGTTTATGATTGTTGAAAACAATAACTCCCTATAAATATTAACACTTTTACTGCATTTATGAATCCTAACTTACCTATATTTTTCTCCTTCCCGGAGACCTAGTTATATGTTATTCCACTTGACCTTTAATCTTAACGTCATCTCTTTTCAAGAAGATGTTTTTAGAACCCTTCTTATGATGTATGATTTAAACATAAGAAATCTAGAAAAATATATTTCCATGATCTAGATTAAATTACAAGGATACAAATTAGATATTGTGGGGAGAATACAACACATCAAAAAATATAAACGAGTAACTTTTATTTAAAAGCGTGTATGACACATGACACCAAATGTATAAAGAAATATGACCTATCAATACATTATGGTATATTTAATATATTAATTAGACATTATATATTATATAAATTGAAATGAAGTAAATACTTAGCTTTATTTCATCACGTGAAAAAATGATATTATCTGAGAATTTTCATTACATGCAAAACCTTGTTTTACAAAAGGAAAATATATTATTAAAATATTAATATTTAATATAACAAGACTGAACATAGATTTTAAATTATAGTTTACGATTAGTATTAACTATATTAAGATAATTTATATATTATATATGAAATGAAATATTATGTCATTTATCTATTATATTTTATAGTGACGAGATACGATCAAACCAAAGATTATGCATAAAACTTATATTAATTTAAAATAAATTTTAACACATTTTTATAGGGAACATATTTTAAATATAAATGTTGGAATGTTAATATATTTTATATGTAAAAATAAAATCTCATTTTAATTAAAAATATCAAAATTATGTTATGGTGATTTTTTTTATTTTTTCTAAATATATCATTTTATGCTGAATAGTAGAAAATACTGAATTTAAATTGAAAAATTAATTTTCATTTAAATAATTTATAATGTTAAATAAAATTTCATATCATTTTAGATGTTTAATTATTTAAATTATTCATTAATTAATCTAATATAGGTCATTATAATTAATTTCACTTTGAAATTGAATATAAAACAATAAGCAACTATGAACATTTTACTTTAAAACTCCACATTCTAATCCTGTTTGTGAGATTAATTTTAAATTATTTTATACCAATATTGAGATTATAATTTATTAAAACAGATTCCATATTTATTATTTCTAATAATTTAAACATATTTTTTGATAAAAAAATATTAGTGGATGTGATAAAAATAAATTACAGCAATTAAGTGAAAAATTATGTTGACAAAGAACTAAACCTTAAACATCAAGGCCAAAATGGAATAGTAACTTTCCAAAAACCCATTGGATATCCATGATTAGACCCTATCCTATATTTTATCTAATTTAGACCATTATTTTGGCTACTTGACATGTTAAAAATGTGGGTGGAATTCCCTTTTCAAAAATTAACAAGAATTCCACTCATCTTCCACTATAAAAGTCACTCAACCCTCCCACTTCTTCACATCTCTAAAGACCATTAGATTAAATAATATTATCTTAATTAATCCCCTAACATACATAACCTCATAATAGAAGCCTCACATTGTACATAAATAAAACGAATTAAATTGTATGGTTTAAACTAAAAGGTGTTACGCAAATAAGGGGCGACATTTCTCAACAATCACTTTTGTTTTATGTTTTTCTCAACCCCTTAAATTATTTTTTATATCATTATTGTGTAATAAAGTATGTATAAAAAATAATTATATGTTATTATTATTAATTTCCATCCTATACTTTCACAAACATCTATCAAAATGGGATACACAATCATCGTTCATTTATACGGTGGACTACCGCCTCGCAAATCGATGTCATTTATTCTTCCATTTACCACATTTGAAGGTTGGAATAATGATTTAATTATATATATACATTATATAATAAAATTATTATTTATTTATCCTAATATACTTTTTATATAAAACATACCTTCATGTATTCTATATTTTAGGGATACGATAACATCATTTCTGGACATGTAGACTACCACCTCCTCAAAGAGATGTGATTCATTCACACTATACATGGAATGTATTATCGTTGATTTTAATAAAAATATGTTACATATATGACCAAAATATGATACTATAATTATAATATTAATGAATACCCTTTTATTTTTATTAATTTCAATACGAAAAATAAATGGAATTATCGTCCATTCATATGTCTGACCTATCTCCATGAATGGTGTATTTCATTTACTATCTAAAAATATTATGGATTATTATAAATATATATATATAATACATTTATATGGTATTTAAATCATATATTTCATTCATTATATGATTAAATTATTATTTAATTAATATGAACAACAAAAAGTCAAAACATACTAAAAAAGCTAGTCAATTAACAACAGAAATAGTGAAAATAGTAAAGGTTTGTAAAAAAACTGGTAATATAATATTATAAAGAGTAAATATATGATATTAATAATAATATTATGGGTCTTTTATAAGTTTTTGACATTATTAAAACCATTATAAGATAGTTTTATTTATGTTAACCAAAAACTAAACGTATAGTATGTGATTTTCACCTCACTTTTTTTACATCTATGAGATACATGTCATATTCACCACTATCTTCTTTTATGTAGTGTTTCTATTTCCTAGTTTGATATATTATATTATGATTTAAATTTTATTCATGTTATTTTGGGTGTAAATTTTAGTTCTTTCATCTAAGGTTATTTTAATGAAAATTTACCCAGTGGTTAACAATTTTATAACCTGGTTCATTTTCATTGGGTTATATTTCCTTCGTGTTGTCATTAATATTTCACGATTATTTGTGTAATTACATTTCAAGATATATTGTTTTATCTTCAATTGTTTTATTTGGATTTAATTTTTATACACATAATATATTCATTGATTTATTCTCACACAAATGATATGGGCTGTTCAAGGTTTTAATTCACAATCACATTTTATTGAGGATTATTTGCACATGTATTTACAATAGAGTAAATTATTTGATAGTTGTTTAATAAACATTTTATTTTTATTCTCATGTGGTTGTTCATGATATTTTTCCCCAGTAGTACTATTTTCCACGCATTGGTACTCTAAATGTTTTAATTTTTTTATGAAATCCCGACTTAAGTTATCTCTTTAGTTAAAGAACATGTTTTCTTATAAAAACCCAATATTCCTAAAAGGATTTAAAACTTGTTTTTAACCATTAAAAATGAATTTTTAAACAAATTTTTACCCTTTTTTCTTTTACAAATTCTATCAAAGGGAACTTTTTATCACTTTCAAAAAAAGAAACTTCTATATCCTTTTTACCTTGGAAAAGTAATTTTTTTCTACCTAGTATTGAATAAATAAAAATACCTAACATAATTTCATTAAATATACATTCTCAATATTAAATGGTTAATTTATAATGAACATATTTTTTAAAATATATTTTAAAATTATAAAATTTTGAATAAGTTTTCAAAATATAAAAGAAATTTTCCTCAATAGTGATTATAAAATATATATTTTTACTATTTCAATTCATCAATGGAAAAAAATATATTTATTTTTATTCCAATTGGGATATTATATATTGATACCATCCCTATTCTACCACTGTATGGGTTTTTATTGAATTAGACAAAAATATTATTGAAATTTACTTACCTAATTCATTTTTATATTCCCCTTGGAATATACACACTCTTGTGGTTATTAAACATTTAATATTAACCAAATATCCATTTAAATATTCATGAATACGAATATTTCCATAAATGTATGCAATTTTGACAAAAATGTTTTTACGTTGATAGTTATTTTATTATTTTGGAAAATAATGGAAAATATATATCCTTTATTCATTATTTGTAGTTGATACGGAACATTTTTTATGAATTAAATCCATTATTTGATATTTAAAGAATGCATTGGATAAATATAACTTGAGTTGGAGACTATATAAAGTAATCCCCTTGATTCCTAAGTAGTCTCGTGGGATTAAATTAGTTGGTAACAAACCCTTTAATGTTTTCACCAAATCATTTTTTTAAACTATCTTGTGAAATGTTTTGACAGCAGTATGTTAAACTGTCTGGTGAAAGGTACTGATTGTAAAGGTACTATGTACATAAGAAACATGAAATCAAATAATTTAAATTTATATAAATTATATTTAGTTATTATTATTTTTTATATATTTATTACATTATCTATGGATTAATTTCATTCTCATTTCATTGATTATGTGTAATGTGTTTTTAGTTATTTACCTTTTCATATTATTTACTCGCATCCTTCTCTATTATTGATTAAATGGAACATGTTCTTATTTATTTACCTTGTCATATTGATTAATCTCATTGATTCTATAATGCTTCAACTATACATTACCCTTAGTAAGAATTTTAGATCACCCTCATTTTGTTTCCTTTCACTAGGAATCCCTGAAATGTACTAAGATAGATATGCAAGGATGCGCTACATGGAATAAATTTATTTTCCTATAATAAAAAAATTATATTGTTACTAGTGTATGTAGCACAACCAGTTTAATATTTTTATCATTTATTGATTCATTTGTAAGTATATAAAGTGTTCTGGTATTCTTTGGGAGAGTATTGAAGATTTTTTGAAAGGTTTTGGGGTTTTTTGAGGGGTGAACAGTTTAATCATTGATAGTGAAAACTATGTAATAATTGCATGAAACTGTGAATGGTGAGGTTGAGGAAAGGATTTTATCACACAATTAAGGAATACACTTTCAAAAATATGTGGCACCACCAGTCTAACCATTCATCATTGTATTGTAGGCTTTAACAAAGTTGGTGCATGTTTTTTCTGACCGTGTGATCTAACCATGTGAGGAACCCTTTTGAGACAATAGCAGGCACATTGTTAGTGCATGGTTTGTTTAATCTGCTAGCTCACCATATGTGGAATTATAAATGTATTTCTAAATTGACTCAATAACTGAGTCTGGTTTTTACCTAAGGTTACATATTGCATTCCCTAAAAGGCGCCTATTTTTGAAGTGGACTTGAATTAGGAAATCTGTTCGATGATTGCAGTGCTATTTATAATGTATTATGAAAATATGGTAAATAGAGATACAATGGATGAATGAGATATCATGAGTGAGATGGATGGAAGAGGTATTTTGATACCCATAGGAAATAATGGTAAATTTAACTTGATGAACAAGATAAAGAGGGACACTTATTTCCAAAGAGGGAGAATGGATCAGAATCAGTCCATAGGATCCGTGAATCATTCTACAAAGGATATGAGTAAGATTAGTTGTATTCAATGTAGAACTCTAAGCCACATGAAGTGATAATTTACAAAAAAAAACCTCATACATTATTCACCTTCAATTAGATTTTGAATCGTTAGTGTTACTATTGCAATGATCTGAGGAAAACTATTCGTGAAACTTTTCAGTGGTCACAGTCATCTCTTGCTTCCATGGGGTGAGTTATGCATAATACAACTTATCAGTAGAAGAGAGTTACCCATGATGATTCTAGGAACACCGTGACTCCTCAACAGGGGTAGTTTTAGTAGAGTAATATTGAGAAATGAGTTTCCAGTAAGCAGGTTATTGGAGGTGAGTAGGTTTTGGTATAAAATCATTTAGGACCATCCACATTGATAGGTACAATTATTTTAAATTCTACCTTTATGAAATTATTTTTTTGATATGGGTGTGTCTCATTATTATATTTCTTCTCGTATTATGGAACATTTGGGTTTAATTTTGGAAATTATGCCTTTGGTTTCAAAGCTTCAAAATATTCTAGGTCAAAAAGAGTGTCAAATAATTATATGATGATCAATTCTTATAGATATTGATTTTGTGGAGTTAATATGGCTCTTCTCAGTGCTTGAGATAACATTTTATGATATAATCATGGGAATGGATTTATTGGTGATGTTTAGGACCCATATCGATTGTTATGTGTGAATGATTAGTTTTACAACCCAGGATGTTTTCAGTAATCTATTTAAAGATGAGATGAAAATTAATGTGGGAGGAACATTCTTGTTTGCACAATGCTTTGGGAAAATCTAATACCATCTTTAATCATTGTCATTTTCATCGATGGAAGGAGTTTTATAGTAGTTGTTGATTAGTTTCTTGATTTCATTCCCAAGAAATTTTTAGGGTTTCCACACATAAATTAAGTGGAGTTTATGATTTATCTCCTTCTAGGAATATTAGTATCTCACTTCAATCTTACTGGATGGAACTAGAAGAATTGACGGAAATGAAGGTGTATTTGTAAGTCCTATAAAATAAAGGGTTTATCTAGACTAGTGCATCTCTGTGAGGATCACCTGTCTTGTCCGTTAAAAATATAGATTTAACTCTTTAGATATGTGACAATTATCGTATGTTTAACCCATTTATGATAATTAATTTATTTACACTCCCAAGCATTGAAGATCTATTTTATCAATTGTGGGGAGATCAATGGATTTCTAAAATTTATTTTCGATTAGGATATCATTAATTGCAGGTGCAGAATGGGGATACTCTAAAAATATGTTTTAGAATTAGATATATCCATTAAAAATATCTAGTAATTCCATTTTTTCTTAAAAATACACTAGTAGTCTTCATGACTTTGATGTATGAGATATTTCATATATATCACGATTCTTTCATGGTGGTGTTTTTTGATGATATATTGTTGTATTATATGACAAGGGTAGTGTATGAGAAACACATGAAAAAAATGTTGGGAATCTTTAGAGACAATTAAATGTATTCCAATTTATCAAAGAGTGGTTTTTTTATACATGAAGTACGTTTCCTAGATATGTTATTTATAATAAGGGTGTTTCAGTGGATCTGGAAAAGATATAGGTGGTTATATCTGGGAAACTAAAAAAGAATATTTTTGAGATATGAATATTCCAAGGATTAGCTAGTTATTACAAATGCATAATTCATGACTTCTCACGATTAGATTAATTATTGTAGCCTTGAATAAGATTAATGTTCCATTTCCATGGAATTGGGAATTTCATATGTCTTAGGAATTTCTTAAGGGTAACCATACATCACCACCAATCACAGCTTTTCAAAAAATAGTGAAAGGGTACTCGATGTACTTTGATGCATTGGGATCAGGGTTGGGGTGTGTTATCATGAAATTGGGTCATGTGGTTTTGAATGGCTCATAGTAGGTTATATTTTAGGAGAAAAACTACCAAATACATGATTGGAGTTAGCAGCTATGGGTTATTCTTTGATGAAATGGAATAATTACCTCACCATTGAGAAAATCATGGTGTTTACCAATAATAAGTGATTAATGATTATTTTCTCACAAAGAGGTTTGAACCTAAGTAAAATCATATGTATAAATTATCTCTATATATTTGACTTCAATTTTATGTACACATCGGGTAAATTCAATTCAGTGGTGGATGCAATAATCATGAATTCATATGCTCAGATGGAAAGAGAATCTTCATATCAGTGGTAGTTGATGTTTTTTATAGGATAAATTCATTTGAAATGTGAATATAGATGTGATGTAGTTCTTTTATATCCAGTTTTGTTGGTTCCTCACTTGGTCAGTTTGGTTATAGAGGTGCATATGTCTGATTTAGAGTGTGTGACTACGAGGTAAAAAGTGAATAGTGTTAAGAAAATTGAGGGCTTCAAGAAAGATGGATATTAAATGTTTCAGTTTTGAAATATAATTCTTGTACCAATGGATGGTTTATATGAAATTTTTTTTGTATATCACTATTCTAAGTGGGTTGTCCCCCCATGAATTTTGAAAATGTATAGGGCCTTGAAAGCACAATGTGGTGGGATGCTATGAAAAGGAAAGTGTATGAGTTAATATTGAGATGTTTGATTTGTCAGAAAGAAAAATAAGAGCATAAGTTACCAATATGTATATTTCTTTATTTACCTATCCCTATGTGGAAATGGTAGTTTTTAGAAGTGGTATTTGTTATAGTTCTTCCACTAATAGTTCAGAATCATGACGCCATATATGGAATTTTGGATCGTCTCACAAAGTCGTATCATTTCATCCATATTCTAAAATCTAATTCAGTGGAGGATATATCCAAAATCAATATATAGTGTTTGTTAAAGAGGCATTATGTTCTTATTTTCATTGTACCATATAGATACCCAGGGTTCACATCTAGTTTTTGAAAATCCGTGCTGCAATCCCTTGGGACTTAGTTGATGACGAGTATGGTGTATCATCCCCAAATGGATGGGAAATCTAAGAAGATGATACAAACATTGGAATATATTTTAAGGGATTGTGTGATGTATTTTGGTTTCTCATATGAGGATCAGTTTCGATTATTGTAATTTTAATATAAAAACATTTATCTCTCCTTGATACATATGCCTCTATTTAAATCATTTTACAGCCATATGTGTTGTTCTCAACTTTGTTGGGTGGAAATAGGTGAGACATTGATGGTAGGGATGAGCCTTGAATAAGAGAATATGGAGAAGATTAACCTAATTTAGATTAAAATGGAGGTTTTCTTAGCTTATTTAGAAATTGTAAATGGATCTCTGTCATTGACCATTGTCATTTGAGGTGGGTAATCATGTATTCCTCATAATTTCTCCATGGCATGGGAATTGTTTCATTAAAATAAATGATAGATATCTCATAAATATATTTTCTCTTTTGAGATACTTGGGTTGGATGGATAAGTGTCTTATCAACTGGATTTTACACCTCGGTTCAGTGTAGAGCATAATTTATTTCAATCATATTAGTTGAATTAGTATTATCCTGGTCTCGACCATGTGATTCAATGGGATCATTTTGAACTAGATCTTGATGTTTCATTATGGCACATGCCAGTGAAGATCATGGATTGGAAAGATAATGTCTCTCATTGAAAGATAATCTCTCTAGTTTGGGTTATGTGGAAAGTGGTCTGATTTAGGAGGAGACTTTGGAATGGTAGAATGAAACTATCAAGCAATGGAACAAGAAACATTGAGAAGGTAATGGTTTTATACTCTCTGAATACTGAAATTGCAATGGTGGGGAGGATGAAGCACCATATTTTTGAGGTATGTAACCCTTATTTATAACTTTATAAATATATAATTTAGTTTGGTAAACTTTGGGACTGTTCAAAATATTTTTTGGAAGGTTTTATGGATTTTATTATGGTTCAATGTTTGAGAACTCTTAGTGTAAACCATGGATCACTTGCATGAAACTATGAAAGTTGAGGTGGAGGCAAGGAAGTTGTTGCACGGTTAAAGAGTACGCTTTTAAAACCATTTGGTCTCCCCAGTCAAATCGTGAATCATGGGATAGTTGTTTTTGGAATGGTTAGAGCATAGTTTGTCTAATAATGTGATCCACATATGTGAGGAACCCTTTTGAGATAATTGTAGGTGCATGGTTAGCACACATTTTTTATATGTATGATATATAACCATGGGTGCCATTGAAAATATTTTTTAAACATCCTCAGCTATATTTAACCCTAAACACCCCATTTCTCCCTTAAAATGTACTAAAATCTGAATTCATACTTCTCGATGGTTAGGGAGGCTCTGCCACTTGTTTCAGATTCGATTCTAAGGGTTTTCATGGTAGTTTAATGTCATATATTCCACTATAAGTCTCTATTATTAGTAGTTTATTAGTTTTCCGTTGATATCCCCCCCCCCCTCTCCTAGTATTCTAGATATAGTTCTATTTCAAAAAATATAGGGGTTTTTGTTGCTAATAATGGTGATATTTAGCCTTTTTGATGTTAGGGGAAGGGATCTAAGGTGTGATTGTGGATTTTTCTCCCTGATTTAGTGTACGATTGTGACAATGGTCATTCATGTAAAACAATTCTTGATATTTGTTGGGAAATTTTCATTCAAAGATTTCGTGTAAATTCTTTGGTGTTGATTTATGGGTTCTTTGGAAAATATGATATTGATGTGAAAAATTCCTTGTTGTTAGATTTTAAAATTATGATTAAAAAATTGGTCTCTTAGATTGATTTTTGGAAAAGAGTTTTATGAAAATGGATTTTCAATAAAAAAATTGTTTTTATTGGAAAATTAATTTTCTTAAAGGGTTGATTCAGTTTAAAAATCAATTTTTGGAGTGATTTTTGGTGTATATAATTTGGCATGATTTATTTGGATTTATGGTATAAGTTAAGTTGGATAAAATGGATAGTGGACTTGATGTACCCCCAAAAAAATGATGAGAATGTCCCATGATGTACAACCATAAAAGGAGAAATGTTTGGATATAAAGTTCTACTATAAATTGAAACACAAAGCTTGTGTGGTGTAATTGTGTACATGGATTAAATATGCATGTGGCCATATAAAATAAATTTGGTTATGCCATTATGAAATGGGAAAATGGGGATAATATTTGTTTCATTCCATGAAAATATATATGGGTAAATTGTTTTTGTAAGGGTGTGCCTAGATTGTTGGAATTTCTTGCATTGTTAATGGTTTCATATAAATTATTTTATGTAATCATGCTAATTTTATATACTTGTGTGGTGTGAGTAAGCATGTTATTTGGGGAAAGACTACTATGTATTATTAATCACCATCTTCTTTGGTATCTAAGAGTGTTTGCAGATGTTGTATTATGTGACATGGGAAAAAAGAAAAGCTTACTATTTCTATAGTGTTATATCATAAAGCTTGGGTGGTTGTCAAGTTAGTGAATATTTCTTGTCTTGGGACTATGATGTTTGGTCTTGGTGTCTTGAATTGTATTGTTTTATTATTCTACTTAGTACATTGATTTGGAATTTGTACGGTTTTTTATTTTTCTTATTGTAGAGGGGTTTACTAAAGAATGTTGTTCTTGGGGTAACAGTATGTTTGGTTGGTTGTTTTATATTAAAAATAGAAAATCAACCACTACCATTCATGAATACCTCGACATTTATTTCCATCAATTGGAACCTTTGGAATGTCACTTAAGTCCATGTAACACTTCTTCCTCAACTCAATCCAATGAGAATGTGAGAAATGTTAAATTGTATTCAATTGTAAAACTATATTCATGTATTTACCTGGTTTACAAAGACAACAAAACTATTCAGTCCTATGTGGAATGATTTACTTCTACTGTATGCCAATGTAATGTTACCATAAACATGACTCTGGGATTTCTGGTGATGGGTTTCTATAGTTCTAGTTCCAGTCTCAATGTCAACCTGTGCCATTTCATTGTGTACAACACACATAATTAGATATTGAACCTAATCTGATAGTTCACTATCTATAATTCAGGATAATTCATTTCTATATGGAATTCAGTGCAGTATACGATAAATTTCATCCATAAATTGATTTGTCATGAAATAATAACATTCAATATTATATGAATATAGTCTTATATAAATTTGATTAGAAAAGTAAATTTTTAATTATATCATACAATGATTAATTTTTAAAAATAGATATATTTGCGGAAGATATTGTTTAATAATTATAGAGAATGATCAATTTATTTTGTTATACACCAAATTTTAATAGTTTCAACAGAATAGGTGTGTAATAAATTACAAAAATGGCCTAGAATATATGTTTTGGAATAAATATTTCCATCAATAATATAAATGGAATATGGTAATGAGTTTTGGTATTATGGGAATTCCATGTCCAAGATATACTTTCACCTTTGAAATTCTTTATCATATTGGTGATGTGGATTTTTTACTGGCCCTTCCAGTTAATATTTTTCATGTATAAAATATATTATAGGTAAAATTTTTAAGGAAATAAACACTTAATAATTGATATTTATTGAATTTAGAGGTGGTATAGTCAATGAATTATCTCAATTAGGAGGAGAATATTGTGAAGATATAGGATTATAGGGATAAAAATCAATGAAACATGACAACTAACCTTGAAAAATTATAATGAAGATGTCACAAGTATGAAGAGGTAAAATGGTCACCTATGAATGTAATGAAACAAAAGTACCTTCATTTATTTTTAACATATATTTTGAGGAATAAATTTGATGATAAATTTTCTCTATTGGGTAATAACGAATAACCTTATATTATTATATAAATTATTAATCTATAAGAACTACACTGCTTTATTCTTATGTTCCTTGAATAAATTATAATTTATATTGTAATAAACTCTGAATAAAAAAGTAAACATAATTTTATAACATAATGTATCATTGATAATGAAGGTTGAATATATTATATAGAATCAATAAAAATACAATTGGAAAATAAATTTATGTGATTAAAAAATTTAATATTATGAAATATAACGGGCCATAATATCTTATAAATACCAATACCTTAATCAAAATAGTAAAAAATAAATAAAAAATTAAAAACAATATTTTCATTTAGAAATAAAAATAACCAGTAATTAATATTATGTCACTAATTAAATAATTAAATAATATGTATTTATAGAATTTTTAAGGAATAAATAAATATTGGAATAATAATTGGTTTTTGAAAAAATCACATGACCTTAGACTAGTAACCTGGCCAATTAGGAAAATAAAATTTTAATTAAAAAAGAAGCAATTAATTAAATTTAAATAATATATCACTTTATCATATGTTCTATATTATTATTATTATATAAAAATAATTTAAAAATTTATTATAATAATTTCATAAATTTAAATTCAATTAATGAGCAAAATACTAAATTAAAAATTTGAATTTGAATTTCTAAACCTACAAATCTATTTTAAAATTCTAAAATGTATTTTATTTTAATAAAATAATATTTTTGATTAATTACTTTGAATTAAATATTCTAGAGATACTATTTGTATTTATAGGTTTCTAAATCATAATTATACATGTATTTTTAAAATAATACTCTAAATAAAAAAATTCAACATTATACATCAGTTTTAGTGAAAAAAATATATTATTCAATTTTAACAAAAAACAACCATCTCCTTCTCTAATAAAAAAGAATATCCACCATCAATTTCTCTTTACTTCTAAAACATTGTGTTTCTCCAAGGTATAAAAAATTAACTCTATAAACCTTCATAACCATTTTTTAGATGGTTTATCCTACCAAAAATATCCTCTTATATGGGATTAGGTATCAAAAATTGCATCTTAAAGAAAACAATAAAGATTTTAATTTTTCAATGATTTTATTTTTATTCTCTTTCAACCACATTATTGTGAAAATAATTCCCCTAAATATAGTGGTAATAATGTTATAAATAATTGATAATGTGATTTTAAAAATAAAATTATCTTTATTTTCCTTTCTTTTATGCATTCTTGAAAATAATGCCCACATAAAGGATGGTTTATATCATCTATATGGGAGAAGATTTTTTCATTACCACGTTTCAATTATATTTTAATTTATATATATAAATATATCTACGTTATGAATAATAATATAATGATATTTTAAACCTTCTGGAAGGAAAAAATAAGATTTCAATATATTATATTAACAATAAATCAATATAGAATACTTAATCTACTAAAGAGAATACATAAATCCAATTTATAATATGTCACTATATAAAGAAATACTGATATATTTTACTTGGAAAATTACATAACACATATGTATAGAAAATTATCATGATTAAAAAACTATTAAAAAAACCACTAGTTATAAAAATTACAGAATTTTAAATTTTTATAAGTTTTCTGATGAACCTAAATATGATTATGGTGAGAAATATAATATATTAAATGAAAAATAAATGATAAAATCTATTATAAATGATTTATTAAACCTAAATGTGTTTATTAGTAAAGTAACATATAATTTTATTTTGATTATTTGATATTTTATTATAGTATCCATATCCTAATCAAACATGAAGTTAGGGGACCCTAACTCTTTTGATCTAACATTCTACATTAAACTTTCTCAATATTTTTGTCTGTATATTTAATTACCTTTTTTACTCATATCTACATTATATCCCATATTAAAATATCTTATTACATGTTCTCTTCATTTTCTAGAAGATATAATTTTGTTTTCATGTATTCTTTCATTTCATTCATGTATATCCATATAAAATATTAATGTTAAAAATTTCCCAATTTCATTATTTTATATTAAATATATCCTTTTCTAATTTCTTTTATTGGTCTAACAAATCATTATTTAATAAAATAATGTGTTTCCCCATGATTATCTATATGTTTTTTCCACCACTATTATTCTTCACTTCATGAATTATACTCATATATTCCATGATCGTATTATCTAATAAACCTCAGATATATTTTATTCCACTGTTATTCTCAACAACAACATTATTTTTCATCGATATATATTTCATGAATTTAATATATAGCACATTTTATTTTCATAGGTTTAATTTTTATGGATTACATATATTTTTTTCATTAATATATATATATATTCATGACACATTTTAATGAAATGGGTCAGCCTAAAATTATGTATCCTATAAAACTATTGAGTAATGATTACATATCATGATATACTATATATGGTGATGATTTAGAATGTTTGGAATGATTTTTTATAATTTATTGGTAATGAGTTTAAATTGTTCCTCATGTTCTTATTTAAAATTACTAGGAGTCATATAATTTCCATATTCTTGTAATGAAATTTATCTTATCACATCATTCTATGTTACTATTTATGATCCCACCCCTTTAGGATTGTATGGTTTAATTATTTACATGTATTATAACATATCATCAAATTTTTTAATTGTCCACTTACTATGATTTTTAGCTCACCTAATCTTTTAAATATTTTCTCAAACTATCCTATGAAGTCATATATGTATGATGAGATATATAATAATATTAATAATTTAATAATATATGTGATGGATGTAGCATAAGTATAATCTGTGAGAGAATATAGAAATAAATTCCTTTATCAAATATATAAATTTTGGTAAGGATTCTAAAAATGGAGAAATTTGAAATATGAACACCACAAAACTATAGTGAAATCCAAAAATTATATTTTTATGAGGTGAAATATTTTAATAAAAAATGAATTTTGAAAATAGATAAGAATTACATGATATAAATTTATTTATAAAAGCTTAAAATAAATTTTCATAAGGATTTAAATCAATGAAACCGAAGAATACATTAATGTAAAGGGTTATATATAAGAACTAGTGTTAAATAAAATTTTAGTGATCTAGTAGATATATAATAGATATATAACGAATAGGCTATAAATATAGAGAAATCATAATTATTATTGGTAGATGTGAAGTGTATGATAACACATACCATGTGTTTGACTTAATTTGGTTCCTCCTCTAACATATCGAATAATTAAGTTACATTTATTTACTTATTTCTTTAGAAAACCATCATATTTATTTGATATTTTTAATAAATTTATTAACATTTATTATTCATTTATTAGATTATTTTTATAATGTCCTTAATTTTAAGGTAATCCAATTCACTATTCTGAAATTGTTTTTTTATTGTAATGACCATTGGTCATCTCAATTTATGGCTTGTTTTATCTTTTTACTGAAATTTTAATTTTAATTATAATGAAATATATTAGAACATAATTTATTCTATAATCATTTCATGAAACATATATTAAATAAAAATCATATTGGTAACCATAATTAAAAGGGAAAACATCTTATTGAATGTTAAAGGGATATGATCAGTATATGATATAAATTTTTAGTATATTATGAGAAGAATAAATGTGAAAGAAAAAAATATAATAATAATCTAGGATAGTTTATGGAATGAAAGAGTTTACAATAATTTGTAATGGTTAAGGATTCATCAATATAAAACAGTTAAATATATGTCACTAAATAAAAATGGAAGAAAAGGTAAAATTTATAACTGAATTATTTTTTATAAACATGGAAACAGCCTATGTAAAAAAGAAAATAAGGATATAAATGGAGGGGGATATGTGGAAAAGAAAATAAAATGAAGAAAAAAAGTGAAAGAGTTCCCATAAAGAATATTAGGAGGGAATTATTTATATATAAGAGTTGTAAAAATACATTTAATAACATAAAAATGAAGATAAATAGAAAGCTATCTATTTCATTATTTATAAATTAAACATAAAAGATATGATAAACAGTTAAAGAGAAAATACCTATAAGTAATTGGGACTTGTAAATGAGAGAATTACCTTGATTATCGACAATCATTGAATAAATCTCTAGAAACATGTATAATAATATTACAATTTTTTCAATAGTTTTCTCTAAACATATACATGTCTATTTCTTATACTATTATTAATTTAGAAATTTTTTTATTCATTTATTATATTTATTTTCATACTTTAATCATTTTTATGTTATTTGGTTTACAGATCCAACACTTATTTGGTGCAATGGTAATGGTTTATAATCATTATCCAATTAATCTATAAGCTCACAATGTCTTATTTAATTGTGTTCATATATTCCAAATGTAAAAGAGTTCAATAATATTTGATATTATTTAAAAATTTAAAAATTCGGCTATTTTTTGTTATAGATTTATAAACTAACATTGATAATTTACCTTTAAAATTCGTTGTTTACATTAAATTTTATTATCTTGTAACAATAAAAAAAATTAATGTTATTATAAATTTTAAACATACACATATTAACTATATAAAAAATATGAAATTAAATTTGGGAATAAAAAACATAATCCCTCATATATGTGTTATAAAAACACAACGGTGTATTTTGTGTTTATAATAGATTAAAATAATGAATAATTAATGAAAATAATATTTTCTATAATTAAATTATGATATAACTATACAACTACGTTCAATTTATAAATTAGGGGATTCTTTATAGATGGGGTAAAAGAAGAATGATAATGAATGCATTGATATTTTATATTCCTTATCTTTCTCTTCATGATACCTCCTTTGGAATATTACTTTGGCCTTAAAACGATGTATTTTTGTAAGAATGTAGACTCACCAATTTTTCAAAGATGTTTTAGATAGATATTTTGGTAGACAGTGATGAAGGAAATTATTTATTAAGGCGAATATAATTTGGTGGAAGATAGGTGTATTTATTAGATAATAAGAGTTGTTTTTTTTATGAACGTATTGGATAAATTATATGTTTATTTATCATGAATATGAAATGTACTATTTCGTATTAATGTTAATTGAATTTACTCGGAGGATTATTTTATACACATCTAGACACTTATTAAACCAAATAGAAGAATAAGGATAATTAATTTATACAATAAATTAAGAATAATTTTTTATTATGATAATATATTATTTAGATTATGGGAATTTATTGAATGGTTTTGAGTTAAATATATCATATATAATTACATTATTTAAAAAATTAAATACATCGTGTTGTTATGGAATAATTTTATTATTATTTTCTTACTCTTATAGAAAAATTATTTAAAAAATATTAACATTTATGTGAAAACATCATTTTTACTATTTAAATATATTATAAGTTTTTATAAAAATATTCATAATTCACCCAAAAAATATTTCATCTGGATCATTATGAAAATAGTCCTGATTTATAAATTTAAATTTCTAAATTTTATAACAATAATATTTAAATATTTTAAAATTATTAATAAATTTAATAAAATAATCCATACTATAAAGATATATCAATACATACATTAAGATTAAAAGGTTTTAAATCCTTTATATAATATAAAAATAATTATATTCACATAATTCTGTAATGGTAAATATTACATGTCAGACATTTCCTTATTCTAATAGTTAAAAATGAATCCAAAATCCTTATTATTAATTGTACAGTATAATTATTATGTTAATAGTTAGGTTAATATTCAAATAGTTATTAAATAATTATAATTCATATTAATACCTCTTATATATATATTATTCATTATTTAAACATTTTTAAAGGTTTTATGTTCTTAAATTACAAATTATAATATTATTTATAATTTTTTTGTCTGATTATATTGTTGTTAAAGATTGTGGTGTTACAAAGATCTAACTACCGATTTGATTGAAAAATTATATATGGTATTTTATTGTTTTCATTATTTAATAATACTTTTATTTATGATATAAAATGTATTCATACATGATTTATAGTATAATGTTATGAAATTAAACGAGGTTTCCATTTTTTAGTTAGGGTATATGATAATATACTATTATATGTAATAAGATAAATATTTGAAAAAATATTAATGTTCTATAGAAAAATATTTCATCTAAAAACATTGGATATTACACATTCCCTAGCATATAATCAATAAATCTCATCCCTTTACCCATAACTCATATATTTTATATCATTTTTACATAGTCTTTCAAAATTGAATGTTTCAGTGGATTCAATTACTTTTAATTTTAATCAATATGTTTATTAGAATGTAATCAATTGTTAATCCACATTTTATGTGATAGAAATATTTTTCTCCAAAAAAATACCAATTGTATGATGTATCATTCAAATCATACTCACATTACATATCACACTATTCGGAAATATATTAGAATGGTATATTGTGTAAATGTAAAATTTGATTCAATCAAATGTTTTCAAATTTTTAAATTATATAGGAGGTAATATACAGAAATTGATGAATCTCTTAATAGTTACAGAAATGGATATAAAAGATTATATGAAATAATGATTTCCAAAAAATCATGTTCAATTTATTTAGGATGTTGGGTCAGTGATCACATTGAGTTTTGAATAAGTCAATGATTTTTTAGTAATGAAGTTTCATTTTATTTATAGAGAGAAAATTACTTTTCACTTATAATGACCTCCACCAATCCTTCTTAATATATTTTAATTAAGATTATAAATTATAATAATTTATATTTAGCTTTGGATAATTGTAGGAGATGGTGGTTAGAAATCGTCATCACTTCATTATCATGAGCTTGATCTTTCATCACCTCTATTTCAGTATGGGTTTCATTATAAAGTGTTTATATGAATAGTTATATGAAGTGAAAATGGTGTTTTTTAATATAATATCTGATTAAAATAACTTCACTCATACAATTTAAAATATATATCCTTAATAAAAGAATTTATTATATAGTTATCACATATGTTGAATCCCATGTTGGTGTTTATAACCAGTGAAACATCTCACCAATTTCATTTAGGTTATTTCTAGTTATAAAACATTGAATGTAATACCAATCCATCAACCAAATCTTCTGATACTATATCTAATATTAGGGTTTTTGTATACCATCCATGTGAACTAGATTGTATTTTTGTAATGACTCAATCAAAAATAATGCTGATTGAACTATATTAACTAATGAAGTTGATTTTTTAAAAACTGTTTTAGGGTAAGGAGAACCCTGATTTATCCTAAAACATGTAAAACTAGTTAATAACTAATATATATCTATAAATCACCTACCTTTACGTGTATCAAAATAAATAGTTATTTCAATATATATCAGGAATGTATTGATTGTAAAATTAATTAAGGATAATATTTATAAACACCACTAATAATGTATGTTTTAATTTTAGACATAACTAAAGTCATAATGTTTTACTCACATTAAATATTATCCTGAAGTGGAATCCATTATATACCCTTATCGATGTCCCTTCATGATTTTTAATGGTCACTTCAGTATTTAGATTATGGGCCCCAAAATTTTCTCGTTATAGGGGTTTGGGGGACTTGACTTCTATCTCATAAATGAATTTATCTAGATTTTATAAAGATAAAAAAAGTTAGATTTTGAGTTTTAATCAATGAATTTAATTAAATGGAATTAAAAATAAACACTCTTATGGATATTACTTATGTCCATCTGACTTAGGGGATGAATATTGGAACCCATTTTTTGATATTAAAAGATATCATTCAAAATTGAGTATGAAGTTTATATATCCCTGTACTCCATATCATCATGATCTATGGAACCCACCATGGATTGATGATCATGATTAAAATTAGCAAACAATTTTAATTTAACAGCTCACCTAGAAGGTTTTCACATTGATTAATGGGTGCAACAAGAATTGTAACTCATGGTTTTTACTCCCTCTCCATTGGGGATCACACCTAAGTATTTGTAACCTCTATATTAACCACTAAAGAGTCCATTGAAATAATATGGGAATCAATATGATAGTGTAGGAATTGAGTGATGAAATTAATTAATAACATATAATGTTCTCTGATATCTCATCTCATTTATTGTGTTTCCACTTTGATGCCTAATGAAATTGTAAGAGTAGTGGGATCAACATCATCAGATCCTTTACTATATATGAATGTTTCTATATCTGAAGTGATATATAATGATTTGATAATTTAACATGTTTTTAATCAATATATTTAGAATAAAAACAAAAAATTAATTTGACGAATCAATCTAAGAGGTCAATTTCAATATGTCGGACCAATCATATAGAATGATCATGTTACCAAACATCACGTGCATCAGTTTCTTCTCTTAACTCAGTATCTGTGTACAACAAAGTTTGGAAGACCCCTTTGGGGACCATAGACCCTACATTTAAATATTCCTCACTCTCTGCATATGTATTAGCATATATTATGTTCCAGACTTCCTACTTATACACTAGTTTATTTCACAACTTTATGTTTGGTAGAGGTGGTATTGAATATCCAATCACCCACATTCCCTAAAAAATGAAAAAGTTATTAATGTTAACATTAATTTTAATGAAATTATTTAAAAATTTACAATAAATTGTTTAATCACACATCTATATGTTTATCATATTCATATTACTCATCCAGGACTACCTAGCCAATCTTAGCCTCCTTGTCACCCAGATCCATAAGTTGGTGTACACATTTACTAAAAGTAGTGTTTTCAACAGACAAAAAGATTAAAAACTCTAGAAATATGATCTAAATTTTGAAATAATTTTTTTTATACAAGATGTATATAGTACTTTGAAACTATAAATTTATGAATTATAGGATATAAATTCTTGACTAAAAAATGACTTATATATTGTAGTGTATAATTTTTATTTCCTTGTTTTACAAAAAGAGGTGAGACTCAAGCTAAGTAGCATTAAATAATCCCATATTAGTATGATAATTTTATCATATACATCCCAACTAATATAATCTATTTGTAGAGATTTATTCTCCATCCATTATGTTTAGAGGCCCAGCTATTTCTTTTTTTTAAAACATAGCCTTAGATCAGTATCAACATATAATAGTTTTTATATTTAGAGTAATATAAAGTGTTTCATACTCCTCTTGGTCAAGTGAATTTGTATTTCCAATATTGTTATTTATTTATATTCAATGGGTTTCACACACATATACTTTTATCTTATTTATATTTGACCCAAACCAATTGCTCTATTAATAATGTAGTTGGATAAGAGGAAATGTAATCTTTAAATTAATCAATCTTTATCCCAATGTTGGTGTCGAATGATGGAAATAGAAATTAAGCAGGATTGTCCAATCATATTTTTTTCACAATAGTTTTTTATAACCATGAATTTTTATTACATTATTTCTTATGTATAAAAATACATTATTTATCTCAATAAGAATTGATATTTTCATGAAAATAAATGGTTATTTTTTAATGAGGCTATATATAGGATTGAAATATGACCATTATATAGATAGTCATTAAGCATATGGATGTTATTTATATAATCGTTGAATATATGGGAATTATACGTACCTGAATCAAGTAGTAGTACTAAATCACTGTTACTATTATTATAAATTTAAAAATAATTTAAGTCACATATAACTCGTAATAATAGTATAAAATAAAAATGATAATAATTAATTAAAATGGTTTATAAATATTACTAATTTTTTTCATTCTAACAATTATTAATTTTTAACAATTGTTTGTAGAAAAAAATAAAAGGATATTACTAGAAATTTATTGATAAAATTTAATTTCTAATTTTATTGTAATGTGATTAAAACCATTTTATGCTAAAATAGAACATCTTTTGAATAATTATATTTCTATGTGAGCCATATTTTCTATATTTATAAATAAATTGATCACATTTAATGCATGATAGAAATAAAATATAACTTTTTATATGTATATGAAAATTTATATTAATAATATTATAAATAGTATTTTATTTGGAATAAGATGAAAAAATATTTAATGTTTAAAAATTTTTTTTTAATAAAAACATTTTAATTCTATATGTTTTTTGTTTTATTAAAAATATAAGTTATATATAATTTTGAATTTAATTAGATTATATATTTTTCAAATATTGGAATCATAATATAGTAATTTGGTAATAGATATCGTCATATAGTTTTAGTAGGAATCTATTTGTTTTGGTAAATAATTAAATAATGTAAAATGAGGTAAATGGAAATAGACCAATTTTTTAAAATTAAACATTTTATTTAAAAAATAAATAATTCAATTTTTTATGTGGGGGAAATACTAAATGTATCAGAAACATGTATTTACCAATCACTTCTAATTACCTTGTTATTATATCTTTAAGCAACATGTAATAATAACATTCAAAGAAATATCCCTCATTTTAGCTTAAATAGAATCTCCCATACACAAACCACAGACACAAAAAAATATTTTTATTATATATATATTACCTTCCCATTTTTAATCCCCTAAATTCATCCCCATATTTTGGAAGCCTTTGGTCATAAGGAGGAGGATGAAGCCCTTTATTCTGATTACAAACATCATGTGAAAGAGTGATTCTAGCAATTTAGTGTGTTCATATTTATATCATTCACTTATATTTATATCTAAACACTTCGTAAATATTATTAAACATTATAATTATGTTATAATAAAATTAATATTGTTCTAAAAAATTGTCATTATAGCTATTAAATAAGTTTTTTATTCATTTTATTTTTTAAAACATGATTCAATTCGAGTCTGTTTAACCACTTATGTGGGTATCTCTATAATGTTTCCATAAGGAATGATTTCAAAATTGTACATTGTATTAAAATTAGTTAATAGCTAAAAAATTATGATATTTATTTATTTAATATATATATATATATATATATATTTATATATTTTCATTTATGAAATAAAATCTTTTCATTGATTCATTTTTCGAAAATGGTACATTTTAAACTATCTTAACAAACTATCACCAAAACCATCAAAAAAATGGTCATTTGACATAAAAAATATATAAAAAACACATAGATAATATTTATAAATGACATGGAGGTGAATAAAAAATTATTTATAATCTTGTATCAAAACCTCCATACCGTGACCAAAACAAAATAACATGAATACTAACACCTAGACAATAATTTTAATAAAGAGTAATTGATAAATGGGTAATAAGAAAATATAAAGGAAATGTATGATAAAAAATAAATACTAATAAGTTATTAATATATATGAATAATAAACATAAACTTTAAATATATATATATATATAGGATGTCAAACCAAGAGGAAAACCCAAGTATAGGTTTCTCATCAAAATTATCCTATGTTGATATATGCCTCATATTCACAAAATCTTATTTTGTCGTTTGTATAATTAGTTTTAATATATTTTATGATATTATTCATGAAGATAATTGGACTTATGAATATATTTATTTATTTCTATTTCATGTGGTATTTATTCAAATGTTATCAAAGTCGTAAGAGTATATTTCCAATCTGATGCTCAGTTCAATATTTATTGTGACTAAATTTCCATTGAGGGAAATTTCATGTTAATTATCTCAAAAACACAATTTATTTTCTTAAAATATTATTTTTTTAAATCAATTATTAAATTTTTATAGTCATTTGGATTACAATTTAATAGAAATGTTTCATGTAAGATGACCATTCCTTAAATACAATGTTGGATTAAAAATATTTATTTCTTGGTTTTATAATCATTATTTTTCCTTATAAAATTTTATAAACATATATTTTTTTAGAGGAAATTTAATAATTAAATTTAAATTAATTAGATAAAAATTAATGGAAGCCCATTTTATCATTTTTCATATAAATAGTATTCAATTGTTTTTAAGTATCATTAAAAAGGTATTAATGAAATATGTATTTAATGTTTATTCTAGGAATAAATTTAATATCCAGGAACATTAGTTTTAATTCAAATGATTAATTTTTTTTTATTTGGGTTTTCTAATGTAATTTTTTTTAAACTAATATAGTAATTATTTCGTTTTAATAATATAATTACTCAAAAACAAAATGATTATTCGTCTTATTTATCAAATAATTTGTCTAATTCTCTCAAAATAAGATTATCAACTATGTTATTGTCCTTTAATGGTTAATATTCATCATTGTGTATATTATCTAAACATACCATTGAAAACCATTCATGATGTGTATTTTTATTATTTATAATATATGTTTTCCTAAAATATATTTCTTTCAAATATTTAATTAATATATAATGGAATATTGAATGTTTTATTATTCATGTAGCACAAATATATATTCTACTTAATAATTTGATGATGGGTAAAAGGATTATATGGGACATTAATTAATTTGGTAAATATTTATACCTCATGGTATGACAGGTATGGGACTGGGTATTGAACCCAATCCACTATGTTTATGTGATGGGTGGGAAAACAATTATGGATCCTTTCAATGCATTGAGTAATGCCATATATATCATTAGTTGACATGTCAATGGTTGAGGGGTAATCTCAATCAACTAAGGGACTCATACCACCATGATATTATGGAATTTATAGGGATCCTCGACATATGGAATGATATTATATACTTATGTATATGGAATATTATTTTGGTACATGTATATGTCATGAAATATTAATATACTATTTTTTCCATGTACTATGGCCGTTGATTCATATTTCTATATTCCTTTTACACATATATTTTATTATGACTCAACACTAATTCCATGTGTCGTGATTAATGATCAATTGATTATTGAGTGTGATTATCTTATCTTATATCCATAAACATTTCATTTGTTTTATAACCATATTACCATATTATGATAACTGATAATAATTATCTATTATATCTAATATTCCCTGATATGCATGGAATCTAAAATCACCCAATCATATGTTTCCATTTCCCATGTAATGAAAATGTGTTTTATGTTTGATATGTTTATATGAGTATATTTTTTCAAGATATTTTGTGATATATATTGAATAATGTTGGGAAAATAAAAAGTATATATATATATAATTCAAATTCGTAGAACCTATTGGTTTTTAGGGGTTGTTTATTATGAGATGTAATCTTTATTCATGTAAATTGATGTAATATGTATGTATATATTGTTTCATTTTCACTAGTTTCTCTCAATGCATTATTTTGTAATTTTTTATTATTAGTCTATGAGGAAAAACATGATAGAATCTAAAAACCCTATGGAGAACAAAAATTATTGTAAGATGAACCTAAAACATCATAAGATTAAATGAAGGTATCAAAGTTTAGTACATATTATGGTTTATTTTTCTTAAAATAGTATAAGTTAAAAGTATTATAATTTAAATATAATAACAAAAACCTATTTATTTTTAGTTTAATGGCTGGAACATTGAAAAATAGAATTGAAAATATGTGTAATAGACAATGAAATGATTACACTAATGAGAACCAAAATACGATTTGATATGAAGTGAAAAAATTTACTGTAATACTCTATTTTTTTAAAAGATATGATAAATAATATGAATCATGTCGAACTCCAAAATGAACTAATGTAGAAAAAATAGTTCATTGATTCCTTCATGCAGTAATATCCACCATATATTAGTGGGGCAATCAATCCCCTAACATCCAAGAAATGGATCCATAAATTAGAAAATGTATTTTATGATTTAAAGTGATCTTACCCAAAAAATATTATTTTATACATTTATCATTTAGAAGTTTTAGTAGATTAATGGTGCACTCTCATATAATGAATACAATGAATCATGAAAAAAACGAGTCCATTAAATGGGTAGAGTTTAGGAAAAAAATTGATTGATACTTCCCTTAAACTCTTTACAAAATAATAATGTGATAATTCCTATAGTAGAATAAAAATGAATAAAAATATATCGGTAATAATGAAGAAAAAATTACAAGATATATATTCTATGATTATAGATTTATCATTAACCAAGAAAAAAAAATCATTAATTTCATTAGTGATATGAAACAAAATGTAACTCCCTGACCCTAGTTACACACAGTCAAGGCATTATTTTAATACGTTGGCATGATTACAAGGAATCAAGTCCCAAAGGACCGATCTGTTTTTCATTCTTGGAAAATAGATTACATACATGAATGTAACATTACACTTTATAACATACAAAACATAATAAATAATAATTTATGAATGCCATTATTCCCTTGTCATAACCATACATATCAATCACAATACACTTCTTCTAATCCTAGGAAAAATAAAACAAAGAAAGGGGTGAGCTCAGATGCTCTGTACGAAAATCAATATAGCGGAAACTTTAATAAATAAGCCTAATAAATTAAAGCAATGTATAACTACAACAAAAGACTTTTAAACATGAACTTCAGCAGAATATGGGAAAAATAAAATGATGTAATGACATTTACTAATTAACAAGGATATTATACTAGTCGAATAATCACATGCAATATCACTAACCACTTTCATAATGATGGAATGCATAATCTCAGACTATCATAACCACATATTCAAGGCCTTGTGCTAAGACTACAAATAATATTTTGTCAAGGACATATGCCAAGACACTAATTTTTCTCATGAGACATACCGGTGCATCAAATAGATATAGCGGGATCCACCCATTACTTATTAAGTCCAATTCATTCCTCGTATGAATTGGTTTAAACATAACATAAACATTCATATTAAAACTATCATACTAAATGTCAATACTTTATCCATAAACCATGAATGGTATAAAAATAACACATCCATAGTCAAGCATATCATGAAACCTTTAATACAATATGGATGTTTTGTATCATAATAAATCAACTTTAAATAAGCTTAAAATCCATCAAAGGATGTTGACATAGATGAAATCAAAACTATTTGAGAGAAATATCTCTTTTTTTGAAATCATATAAAAGTCACATAATTATAAAAGAAAACATTTACAATGAAAATTTTCTTATAAGATTTTAAGGTAATATTAGAAGATTTTATAATGGTGGAAAATTTCCACACCCACCATATAACTTAAAAAATACATTCTTACCTTAATTTTGTCGAAAAGGTTAAAAAGGGCCTTATTTGGAGAACGACAGAAAGATTCCCTCATAAAAATAATTAAAAAATTAAAATAAGGGTATAATTGATTTTAAACCCTATTCTATAAAATAGTAAGAATGTTTTGAAATAAATTTTTAAGAAACAGGGATGTGGAAGATAAAGAGGTCCCAGTAGATGATTACGTATAAACAACCTTGGATAATATAAAGATTGTGAAATTACCCCTTACCTTGTACTTTTCCAAGGTTGTGGGTAGGTTAACCTCCTGTATAATAGTTAAATAGTTGTTATTAAATTATACAAGATTCATATACTTAAATATGATATAATATATGATCTTTTCATATTTCTTTGTTAATTATATTTTAGTATTATCATCGTTTCGGGTGTTCACTTACACGTTTTCTTTTATATGTTTTGTTACATAAGTCGTGTTTTTTTTCCATAGGTTCTACATTATTAATATCAAGAATGATATAAAGTCCTTAAAAATTATTTTTTATAATCAAATGAATATATTCTTGAATGGATACGATGGGGAATGAATCTCATCGCGTTCTTGGAGACGGTAGTTCGTAAGTACGAACGAACGCTACTTCCATTTCATTTTTCATTTTAAAAGGAATAAAAACCAAATTATACATAGGTATATTATTATTCCAGTATAATATAATATCTTATATATGTAACTTAATTTCATTAACACCTTCCTTTATACGTTACATGTATGGTACGAACGAGTCATATCACTTTGAGGGGGCAGTAGTCCACACTTCCTCATATGAAATTATCGTGTATATATATACAATATGAAATGAATAATGGAATGCAATAAAATGTAATTAAAGAAGATTATATATAAAATAAATATACTTAATATCATATTTCATTATAGTGCCATCACAATGTCCACCATGAGAGGTGGTAGGAGATAATTGAACAATCATCGTTTCGTGAAGCGTTTGGTTGCCATCCACAGAAACATTATGATCTTCAACCATTAGATGGAGGTTTGTGTAAGTGTAGTTCAAATACTTCTCATAAAAATATCCTAGTATATTTAGTGTAATGTTTTTGTAACAAAATAATATTATAAGAAGAGTTTAAGGGTTGGAGAAATAAAATAAAATAAAAGAAGCTAAGAGAAATCATTACCTTTATTTTGGGTAACTCCCATTGGATTGAACCAAAAAGGGCTCTTGAAGTTCCTTCTTCCTAAGTTAAGGATTATAATATGATGAGAAGGATTTAGGGATCTTAATTGGGTAGAGGTGGGACGAGGAAAAAGGCTTGAGAGGTGTGAGGAATTGGTTATAAGCGGTGTCCTTTTATAAGGGGGGGATGGGCTCTTTAAGAAAGATTGAAAATATTATTTTATTACATAATGTTATTCGGCTTATAAAGATCCAAAACTCATTAAAGTTGAAGATAAAATGAATCATGATAGAAATGAAATCATCCAACAATAATGGGACAGGTTTTGAGTATTATTTTAGTCTTTATAATCATATTTATTTAATTCATTTATTAATGAGGTAAACACTACATCATTATTGTGTCATAAATAATTTTGTTTATTAGATGTCTAAAAATTATAAAAAAATACCATGAGATATGAAATATTTTTATCTTTATAATGAATATTTATTGTAGAAAATATAACATATATTACCTATATGTAAATTTTTTTTTCTAAAAGATATATTCTTATGTCATTTTTGTATTTACTTTGACTTAATTAATATAAAGTGTCATTATCATTTACAAGTGGCTCCATGGGGTCCCAAAATTTACCCAAAGATGCCCATGGTCAGAAATGTATCATCCAACAGAGTAAGGGAACGTTTTAGGGTAATTTAGTATTATTATAATATTATTTTTTTACCCTTATTTACAGGATATTCCCTTTAACAATGGTAAATAAAATATTTACCGAAGAAATTATTCAAAATGTATAAAAATAAAAGTTACCTATTTACACAATATGGACCTAATAATTATAATAAAGGAATTAATTTTTATAAATTCAAAACACATAAGTGGTAGAAATTAATTAAAAAATAATTCCTGTTGTTAAAACAAAAAGCTTGTTTTTAAGAAATAATAACTATCAAAACATTGACACTTGTTTATGTCTAGTTTAAATGGGAAATTATGTTCAATGAAAAACATTGGATTAAATTGTAAAAATATATTCTAACTATACTTTAAAACCACTCAATAGTATAATTTATCAAAATAAATTGTTTGGATTAAAAAATTTGTTTTTAATTAAAGCTTACTATTTTTCATTATTAATCAAAAATTTGAAGTTCTCCGAAAAATACCAAAAATTCACCCAAGGATAATTTCGATATTCCAAATCTAAAAATGAAGTCAATTTTGAAAAAAAAATTATAAAATTTCAAAAATTGGGTATTACTATTCATAACGACTAGTTTGGTTGGTTGTGGTGTGTGTCAGAACATGAAGTTGCGTACAACACACACTATTGTATTATTAAAAGGGAATCATATTGTGGAGGCTTGGGGTGTTACATTCTCGCCTCCATCAAATAATTTCTTCCTCGAAATTTCTATTATATTACTACATAAGATGGCTCGAGTGGTTCTTCATCATATGTTCCTCAGGTTCCCGCATTGCTTCTTCCATCTTATGTTTTCTCCATAGAACCTTGACCAGACGAGTCATCCGGTTTCTCAGCAATTGTTCTCTGGTATCAAAAATCCTAATCTGATCTTCATAATATATAGATCAGGTTCCAGCTCTACATTCTCATAAGTGAGTACATGCATTGGGTTAGGCATGTATTTTCTCAACAGTGATACGTGGAACACATCGTGAACTTTGGAGAGATTTGGCAACATTGTCAAACTATAAGTTACAGTCCAAATTAATTCTATAATTTTGAAGGGTCTGATGTACCTAGGATGAAATTTACCTTTATAACTAAAACTTATAACTCCATTCCATGGAGATACCTTTAAGAAATCAAGATCTCCTACATGAAATTTCAAATCCTTCCTTCGGTTATCGGCTTAGCTCTTCTGCCTCCTTTGAGATTATTTGACGTGACATTAGATTACCTTCACCTTTTCCATCTTTTCCTCCACTAGTTATGGGATTACGAATTCTCTTTCACCAACATCATCCCAACAGGTTGGTGTGCGAAATGTCGTTCTATATAATGCTTCATACAGTGCCATCCAAATACTTGAATGGAATCCAGTGTTATAGGAAAATTCTACCAGAGGTAATTATTGATCCCACATACCCGAAAAGTCATGTGAGAAAGATCTCAACATGTCTTCTAAGGTTTGAATAGTCTGTTCTAATTGTCCATCTATTTGAGGATGGTAGGAAGTGCTCAAATGAAGTTCAGTATCCAAGGCCATCTGAAGACTCTTCCAGAATCTTGAAGTAAAACAGGGATCGCGATCAGAAATAATCGATAGAGGTACTCCATGATGTCTCACAACTTCATTAATATATAGTCTTTCTAGAAGTTCAAGTGGTAGATCTTCTCTTATAGCATGAAAATGTGCTGACTTGGATAGATGATCCACAATGACCCATATTGAATCATTTTTATAGGAATCTATGGTAGTCCAATGACAAATTCCATCGTAATATTATCTCATTTCCAATCCGGTATGGGAAGAGGTTGCATGACTCCTCCAGGATGTTGCCTTACAGCTTTCACTTGTTGAAAAACCATACATCTTGACCCAAAATCAGAAATATCCCTCTTTATGTTGTCCCACTAAAAATGCTCCATCAAATATCTATAAATTTTGGTGCTCTCAGGGTGTATAGAGAAATTGGAACTATGAGCATCATCTAAAAATTCCATTTTTATATTAGGTTTATCAGGAACAGAAATTATCTTCCAAAATTTCAAAATTCCATATTCATACACAAAGTATCTTAATCTCCCATCATTCACAGCTTTAATCTTCTTTTATAATTCCTCATCATTGGTTTGAGAATTCTTTATCCTTTCTTGTAAATATAGTTTGGAAACCATTTGAAAAAGTATTTATGTTTCACCTTCCATGGTTATTCCCGTATCTGCCATCACTAGATCCATGAAAATTGGATCCCTTTCAAATCCCATTTTGTTCAAAACTCCATGATATTTTATACTCAATGCATTTTCTACCTTATTTTCCGTCCCCATGTGGTATTGTATCATGAAATAATAATCCTTGAGTAACTCAATACATCTCCTTTTCCTCATGTTGAGTTATTTTTGTGAGAAAATATAATCAAACTCTTGTGATCAGTATACATCTCAGATTTCAGACCATAGAGATAGTGTCTCCAAATATTCAAAGCAATGATTACAGCTGCTAACTCAATATCATGAGAATTATTGTTTTTCTCATGAATTTTTTGTTGTCTTGATGCATAGGTAATAACCCTATTATTTTTCATAAGGTCACAACCAAGTCCTTTCTACAATGCAACACTATAAATAACGAACCCATCATTTCCTGATGGTAGAGTCAATATCGGAGCATTGACAAATATTCTCTTCAGTTCTTCAAAGAATTATTCAC
The DNA here is from genome assembly GCA_963277665.1 of Viscum album. Classification (NCBI taxonomy): domain Eukaryota; kingdom Viridiplantae; phylum Streptophyta; class Magnoliopsida; order Santalales; family Viscaceae; genus Viscum; species Viscum album. Next base: position 985,416,418 of record OY728126.1, read on the forward strand.
ACTATTTTTTTCATACAAATTTAACCCATTTTCTTGTGAGCTTCGTTAATGGGTTATCCAGTTGGGCTAAATTCCGGATCAAACGTTGATAATAACCTACTAAACCAATAAAACAGTGTACACCTGTTTTCCTCATTGGAGCATTCCATTCTTAGTTTTCCATGGTCTTAGAACGATGAAAATAGATTCCATCCTTAGAGACAATATGTCCAAGAAAAGAGATCTCCTGAAGCTAAAATTCAAACTTGCTAAACATCTCATATAATTCATGTCTTCTAAGAGTCTTTAGGATAATGCACAAGTGATTTTCATGATCTTCGTAGCATTTGGAGTATACCAAGATATCATCAATTAATACTACTACAATATCAACAATATATTCCTTGAAAGCTCTGTTCATTAGATCCATGAAGAAATAGGGTGCATTATTCAATCCAAAAGGAATTATTGTAAACTCGTAATGACCTTACCTAGTTCGAAATGATGTCTTTAGAATGTGTTCCTTCTTCACACACAACTGATGGTATCTAAATCGATGGTTAATCTTTGAAAAATATTGAGCTCCATGGGGTTGGTCAAATAAATCATCAATGAGAGGTATGTGATAATTTTTATTTATTTTTATAGCATTGATCTCCCTATAGTCAATACACAATCTCATAGATCCATCGTTCTTTTTAACAAAAAGAATAGGGGCTCCCCATGGAGAACCACTATGGTGAATAAATCATTTATTACTCAATTCTTCTAGTTTTTTATTTAGTTAAACTAATTCCACAGTGTCCATTCTATAATGGGTCATCGATATGGGCCTTGAACCCGGAATTAAATCAATGGAAAACACAATTTCTTGTTCTAGAGGATGTTCAGGTAAATCTTCTGGAACAACATCAACATATTCATTCACAATAGGTACATCCTCTATTTGAACATTACTTTCCTCACCCACAGTTATTTAATTCTATTCCTCCCCAATAATTGAATTTAGTTGCTCTACAGGGGGTGGATCTAGATATGAATTAGGTGGTGATGATTCTGCTCTAAAGATAAGGTGTTCCTTATCATCACCATAAAAAATTGTTATCTCCTTCTTCTTACAATAAATCATTGCATCATGGTCCGAAAACCAATCCATACTAAAGATTATATTAAATTAAATCATTGTTTTGATGATGAGATCCGCAGATAAAGAAAATTTATATGCTCTAATGGAAACGGATTCACAAAACATTGTTGTAATGATACATCCCATAGGTGTTTTGACTGACAAATCCCTTGTTAAATCAATTTGGAAATATCTAATTTTCATAGCAAACTAGGAATATTTGAAACAATGTGATGATCCAGAATCAAATAAATAATTTTCTAAACATGAGGAAACCATTAAATTACCAGCCATAATGTATTTCGGAGCTTCATCCTCAGTAGTAGTGATAGCATAAGCTTGGAATTGATCCCTTGGCCTTTTATGAGGTATGGTCCCCTGAAACTTAGGATATTCATTACCATAATGTCCCATATCCCTGAAGTTTTTGAATTAAACATTGGTAGTGTCTTTATTTCCCTTAAAATCACAAGCAAGATGGTATTTCTGTCCACATTTGTAGCATACACCTTTTCCTTTTAGTCAGGAACTAGGTTTCTTCCTTCCAAAATTATCACATGGTGGAAATTCAATTCTTCCCTTCTTCCCTGTTTTTATATTTCCTTTCCTAGAGTGTTCAGCAGATCACTTCTTCTCCTGCTTTGCATTAAAGTCGTAAGACCTTGAGAATTCCTTTTCAGTCTTGATAGCACATGATACAATATCTTCATATAACAAGAAGGATTGTGATATTAAATCTTGATAGAGAAATGGTTTTAAACCATCATATAAATGATCAATATTATATCTTGGGTTATGTGTATAATTTGTATCAAGCCTTGCTAACCTTGTAAAGTTAGTCTCATACTTTGCAACATTCTCATCCTCCTTTTTCCTCAGACTAAGAAATTTCCTTTCCATATGTGCTCTATGGTCATGAGGAAAGTATTTCTCTAAGAAAAGCTATTTAAACTCCCTCCATTCCATATTTGATACTTCCTCATCTTTCCTTGTGTTTTGAATCAACGACCACCATTGATCAGCGGCTCTAGTGAGACGATAAATTGCCATGATCACTATTTCATTTTCATTACTCTCTAAAGTCTGGAATATTTTCTCCAGGAAACTTATACATTTCTAGGATACCAATGGATTTTTCTTCCCATAGAATATTGGTGGTTGATACCTCATAAATCGATCTAACATTGATCCTCCACATTGTGGATCAGGGTTCTATATACGGGTAAGGTTATTATTCATAACTGGAGTGAGTTGTCACTTTATGGTGATTAGCTGATCATCACCAGTTGAATCACAAGCTCTGCTATAATTATCTTGAGTGGGAGGGAAATCCCTACATGGGTTATTTGCATTGATACAGGTTCCATTCCTTCCACTAAGCACCATTTCTAAACAATGGCATACACTAGATTAGTTTATGAATCACAATACATAAATCCAAACTTTTAAAACACTTAACATAATTTGAAAAGTTTATGGATGTAATCCATAATCATAAAAATGTTTTCTTTGAAAAATTATATACTCATAAACCCTTCATAATGGGTAGTAAACAAAATGAGAATTATCCTAAGCATATCCTCTAGGAGTGTTGTAACCAATAGTGCAGCAAAGCCCATTGTCGTGCACCAGTTTCCATTCGAGTCTAGCTCAAAGCGGCGTTTTAGGGGTTTACCCATAAGTACATATGTGCCAGAGCCACCTCTACCTGCTCATATCCAGACAAGGATATATTGCTCTGAAAACTCAATATTTCTCTACAATATCAAAATTCTAGAAAGTTCTTCTATACTAATCCTCAAATTCAATCTTATGTCTATGTGCTATAATCAGAGTTTATCTAAATATAGCTTCCACGGTTTTACTAAAATTCCTTTGATACCAACTGTAACATGCTGACCCTAGCTACATAGAGTCACATCATTATTTTAATATATTGGAATGACTACAATGAATCATGTCCCTAAGGACTGATCTGTTTAGCAGTCTTTGAAAATAGATTACATACATGAATGTTACATTACACTTTATAATATACAAATCAACATAAATAATCCTTTGTAAATGTCATTATTCCCTTGGATTAACCCTGCATATCAATCACAATACCCTTCTGAGAATCCTGTGAACAATAAAACATAAAAGGGGTGAGCATAGATGCTCAGTAAGGATAACAATACAGCTAAAACTTTCATAAATAATCATAAACATTTAAGGCAATGTATTACTACAACAAAATCCTTTTATCCTTGAACATAATCATAATATGGAAAAAATAAAATGAATTAATTCCATTTACTTATTCACAAGGATATTTTACTAGTTGAATAATCAAATTCAATATCAATAACCACTTTCATAATGATGGAATGCATAATACCAGACTATCATAACGACATAGTCAAGGCCTTGTGCCCAGACTACAAATAAGTTTTTGTCAAGGCCTTGTTCCAACACAATAATTTTTCTCATGAGACCTACCGATGCATTGAGGAGATATAGAGGGCTCCACCCGTCACTTATTAAGTCCAATGCATTCCTCATACGAATAGGTTTAAACATAACATAAACATTCGTATTAAAACTAGCATATGAAATGACAATACATTATCCATAAACCGTGAATGGTATAAAAATAACACATCCACATTCAAACATATCACAAAAACATCAATACAATATGGAAGTTTTGTATCGTAATAAATCATCTTCTAATAATCATAAAATTGATAAAAGAATGTTGACATAGACGAAATCAAAACTTCTTGAGAGAAATATTTAAAAGTCACATAATTATAAAAGAAAACATTTACATTGAAAATATTTCTATAATCTTGTAACGGAAGATTGGATAATTTTATGACATTCGTAAATATTTGCACCCATAGTATAAGTTAAAAAAATACATTCTTACCTTAATTTTGTCGAAAAGGTTAAAAAGGGCCTTGTTTGGAAAATGTCAGAAAGATTCCATTATAAACATATTATAAAAAGTCAAATAAGGGTATAAATTACTTTAACCAATATATTATAAAATATTTATAGTGTATTGAAATACATTTTTAAGAAACATGTAGGTGGATGATAAAGAGGTCCCACTAAATGATTATGTATACACAACAGTGGATAATATAGATATTGTGAAATTAACCCTTACCTTGTACTTTTCCTTGGTTGGTGGTAGATTAACATCCTGTGTAATTGTTAAATCATTGTTATTAAATTATTCAAGAATCATATACATAAATATGATATCATATATGATCTTTTAATATTTCATTGTTAATAATATTTTAGTATTATAATCGTTTCGGGTGTTCAGTTACTCATATTCTTTTTTATGTTTTGTTACATAAGTTGTGTTTGTTATCCATAGAATGTATCCTATAAATATCAAAAATGATATCAAGTCCTTAAACATTATTTTTAATCATCAAATTAAATTATTCTTGAATGGATACGATGGGGAATAAATCTCAACACGTTTGGTGAGACGGTAGTTCGTACATACATACGAACGCTACTTCCGTTTCATTTTTCATTTTAAAAGGAATAAAAAAATGATACATAAGTATATTGTTAATAACTTATAATATAATATCTTATATATATTAATTACAATCATTAACACCATCCTTTATGTGTTCCATGTAAGGTATGAACGACACATATCATTTTGAGGGGGTGGTTTTCTGCACTTCCTCAAATAAAATTATCGTATATATATATACAACATGAAATGAATAATGGTATGATATAAAATGGATTTATAGAAGCCTATATATAAAATAAATATCATTAATATCATAATTAATTATATTTCCATCATAATGGACATCGGGAGAGGTGGTAGGAGATAATTGAACAACCATCGTTTTGTCAGGCGTTTGGTTTCCATCCAAGGAAACATTATGTTCTTCACCCATTTGATTGAGGTTTCTGTAAGTGTAGTTTGAATAATTCTCATAAAAATATCCTAGTATATTGGGTATACTATTTTTGTTACAATATAAAATGATAAGATGATCTTAGGGGTATGAGAAGTAAAATAAAAGAAAAGAAGATAAGAGAAATCATTACCTTTAATTTGAGTAACTCCATTTGGTTAGAACAAAATAGGGCTCTTGAAGTGCCTTCTTCCTAAGGTAATGTCACGACCCATCCTCGGGGCCCGTGTCGTGACTACCCCAAGCCCGCCTTCCATAGGCCAGGGGCTAGCGACTAGCACCAAGGCATAAATCCCGGAAAAAGGGAAGGCATTGCCTTTGTAAAGTAAACAACAAACACCACAGAGCAAGCAGGAAGAAGTAAACACTAAGTAAAACCTGAGTACAACTATAAGTGCGGAAAAGTAAGTGGGCAAGTATACAAACCCAAACTGAATGTAAAGTACAACTGGAAAGGGAAAACAACAACTGAAAAGTAAAGTCGCAACGTCGAGCTGTCCACTGGAAATCCCACCAGAAGGGTGGGTACAGAAAGCCTCCACTGCTACTCGGGCCCAGCCGACCGCTCCGAGTACGTCCCACCCAGTGGTCCACCTCCAGGTACCATCCTACTCTGCAAGCCTCCACCACAATCAGCGTTGTCCGTCGTCTGCAACCAACACAACGTAGTGTGGGCATAGCTCGTATAGGGGTGAGTATAAGCTACTCAGTAGGGACCCCGAGACCCCCGAAGGTATGCCAAAATCCACAAAGGATAAACCAAAAAGGAAAGATACAATCACGAAGTAACATCTGTCATGGCTTAGGTATATGCCCATACATATACCTAAGTCATCAATTCTCGTTCGACTCCAACATCCAAACTCAAGTACAACCTAGTCCACACAAGAAAGAAAAACGTAAATCCACATAGGAAAGCACAAAACAATCCAAAAAAGGAAAGTAAACAGGATTCATCTCACACATGAATACTTCTTTGAATGATGATAAAGATGACCAGATATTTCCACTGATTCATCTTAGCCATCGGACCCATAAAGGATCGATACGTACTAACCCCCGCAATGACCCACAAAGGATCTGACCCACAAAGGATCGGTAGGTAACTAACTCCCGCAATGACCCACAAAGGATCTGACCCACACAGGATCGATAGGTAACTATCCCCCGCAAAGACCCACACAGGATCAGACCCACACAGGATCTATAGGCGCTGACCCACACAGGACCGCTGAACGCTGACCCACACAGGATCGGACCCACACAGGTTCGGTAGCACTGACTCCCAAAGGATCGCTGAGTGTTGTAGTCGTCACCATCGAATCCACTGAGGATCTCTGCAGAGTCGTTGTCGAATCCACTGAGGATCTCTGTACTGTCGTCGTCGTCGTAGTCGCAGCCAGCTCTAGGGTTCCCACACACATCAAGCTCGTTCGGGAGGGTCCGCTCTACGAGCCGAGAGGCTGATACATCAACTGACACATAGTACATAGTAGATGTATCCAAAAGTTTCATATCGTCAATAGGAATTCGACGTCGCAGACAGCGCGTCAATCGGACGCCCGGTTTGAGAGTTATTGGATTTTTCGTCCTAGAGGCCTAGTTGGTTTTTAAGGAAAAACCAACCTGACCGTACTCCACCTGCATCCAAACCTCAGGCAGAGTAAGCCAAAAGATCCGTCTCACTTAGTGGAATCCATCAAAGTCGACGGTACGTCAATCAGACGTCCGGAGCTCAAGATATGAGCATTTCTGCTCCGAGGGCCCGGCTGGTTTCGTGTATGAACCAACCCGGCCGAACCCAAAGTATTCCGAAACCTTGGGTGTAGTATTCCGAAATGACTGTCTCGATCCAAGGATCACATCGCCGCTGATGACGCATCGTTCGGAGTCTCGTACCTCATGTTATGAGCAAAAGACCGAAAGGGTCCGAAAACGGGGGGTCTTGCCCCGGACCGACCCGGGTCTTGGTCCGACCCGGATGGGTGCGACCAGAACCGGCCGGCGTGACCCGACCCGGCCCGGCCTGGGCGCGACCTGGCTGGCCGGTCTGGCGGCTCGACGCTGGCCGAGTGGCCGCACCCAAGGAGACGCGGCCCCCTGCACGGGGGCTGCTCCGTGTCACCGGATGCGGTGCATGGCCGCGTCCCATTCCCGCGGTCCCGCGCGGCCGCGGGACCAGCTCTCGCCGCTGCGGCTTCAGCCGCGGCGGGTCTTCCCGATGGGAGGCGCCACCGCGCCGGTAGGGAGAACCAGCCGAAACTTCCGCGGACCACCGGATGCGCTCCGGTGGTCCGTTTTTCCTGCGATTTGCGCATACGGCTCTCCCAGGACCCAAACTCTGCTGCGAAGGCCTCCAATCGCCATTCCGATCCCATTTCATAAACTCCATTAATCCATGCATCAATGAAAAACTGCGGAGGGTTGTCAGGCAGGGTTTTTTTGGCTCGCACCCTCCGCGTTAGGTGATAACAATTGGGAATAATATTTAACACATGAAAAACAAAACAAGGCACAATTTTAATAAATTAAAATTGAAGTTTGATCCAGGTTCTTTGATTTAGAAGGAACAACCTTGTAAATAAAAATTATTCTCAAATAAAACCCCTACCTCATAGTTGTCGTCAGGCGAGAGTTCTTCGCAGAATTGACCGTCGCGGAAGAAGAGAATCGTCACGTCGCGGAAGGGTGTCGCGTCGTCGATCTCTGAGGGTTAAAGAAAACACAAAGATTTAATTTCATGAATTAAATCCATGTTAAGGATAAAATCCACAAAGGAAATTTAAAAGATCCGAAATCTCCTACCTCAAGCAGTTGATGATCGTAGATTTTTGCGGGGTAGAACGTCGCAGAAGAAGAGTCATGGAAGGAGAATCGTCGATGTCACAGAACACGGCGTCACGTCGTCGATCTCCAAGGGATCGGCGTTCTTCGCGTTCTTCACGTTCTTCACGTTCTTCGTGTTCTTCGCGCACGTGAAAGTAGGTACAAATTCTCTAAATCCTCTCAACAATCAACCCGTCAACAAAAAGAAAAGGTGTTGGTCTTATTTTATTATTATGCCAACAGTTTGAAAACATGTTAAGAAACGAACAATTAATTCGGTGAATTAATGGTAACGACTTAACTGTCCATTTAATAAGAGCGTTTAAGAGTTTTAGAAAACGCCCCAGTTGACTTTCATTAAAGAGGAGTTTTCACGGGTGCGTTACTTAGAGGAAAAGAAATGGTGGGGCTCGTGCGGGCCCCACCTCACAAATATCCTACCAAGAGGGTAGGATATTTTGGATTGCACCCTATCCACATCAACTAATCTTAAGTGGCGTTAAGTGGATTTTAAGTGGCTTTAAGTGAAATAAAAATAAAGTTGTCGCACCACTTTATTTTATTTCTTAACTTAACCCCAAAAATTAAAAACCACACCCGACCAAATGCAACTCCAGAAGAGGTGTTACTAAGAAAAAATCGGCACTGCGATTCCATCGGTGCCCTCAGAATTTGATTCCGAGCACCGATTCAAAAGTTAGATAATCCCTCTCATTCGTTCACTGAACGTACCCAAGCCAAACTTCAGAAAATGATTCCTGGCACACCGGGCCTCGGTATTAGGTTCCGTTAGAAACTGCATTCTTGTAAAATTCCAAAGAAAAATAAGAAAAAAATTTCCTTTAAATTTACGGGTCTTTACATCACTCCCACCTCAGGGATTTACGTCCCCGTAAAGATACATCATATGATAGGGAATCAAAAGTGGGTACTGAGCACACATCTGAGCATACCGCTCCCAAGTGCTCTCCTGGAGGTTCTCGTGCTGCCATCTAATGCGCACTAGAGGAATCGACCATCCACGTAGGACTCGCTCCTATCGATCCTCGATCTCCACCGGGACCTCCGCAAAAGTCTCCCCATCATCAACGTCTAGCTCCCCATGGTCAATGATATGTGTCGCGTCGTGCACGTATCTCCTCAGCTGAGATACGTGGATGACATCGTGCACCTGGTGTAACTGAGGTGGTAGAGCCAGGTGATAACCCACCTCGCTGATCCTGCTGAGGACCTGGCATGGTCCGATGAAGCAAGGAGACAACTTGCCGCCTCGGCCAAATCTCTGTAATCCACGTCGAGGTGAGACACGCAAGAAGACGTGGTCACCATCCTCGAACTCTTATGGCCTCCGCCTCCTGTCAGCATAAGACTTCTACCGGCTCTGAGCTGTCCTCATCCGCTCCTGGATGACCTGGACCTTCTCTGTCGTGGCCCGGACCATCTCTGGTCCCACAAGTGCTGACTCCCTTGGGTCTGTCCAGCACAAAGGAGATCTGCAAGGTCTGTCGTACAACGCCTCGTATAGTTCCATCCCGATGGTGGAGTGACAGCTGTTGTTGTACGAAAACTCCACCAAGGGTAGGTGGTTGTCCCAGCTACAACCAAAGTTGAGGACACATGCGCGGAGCATGTCCTCGAGAGTCTGAATGGTCCTGTCTGTCTGATCATCCGTCTGAGGGTGAAAGGTAGTGATCAGATGTAGCTACGTCCCGAACGCCTCCTTCGACCCCTTCCAAAGCTGGGAAGTAAAGCGAGTATCTCGATCAGAGACGATAGATGATGGCACACTGTGAAGCCGTACAATCTCCGGAACGTAGAGACGTCCCAATCTCTCCACTGATCCCTTCTCTCTGATGGGTAAGAAGTGAGACGACTTGGTGAGTCGGTTGAAAATCACCCAAATGGAGTCATGACCTCTGGAAGTGCGTGGAAGTCCAGTCACGAAGTCCATAGATATCCCGTCCCACTTCCACTCTAGGACCTCCAAGGGCTGTACCAATCCTGCTGGTAGCTGATGCTCCACCTTCACCTACTGGCAGGTGAGGCAGCGAGAAACGAACTCTGCCACAGCCTTCTTCATGCCCGACCACCAGTTTTGTCGTCTGAGGTCCTGGTACATCTTCGCCACTCCAGGATGTACAGTCAAAGTAGAAGTGTGAAACTCTCTCAGCACCTACTCTCGTAAAGCGACTGGTACTAAGGTACGTCCTATGAAAAGGATTTTGTGCTCTGCTCCAAAGGAGAAACCATCAGGTGCCTGTCTTGAGGATATCTATGCACGCTGCATCTCACAGTCAGTATCCCCCATGTTGTGCCTCTCTGACCCACTGTAGTAGTGGCTGGGTGACTGTGAGAGACTGAAGGAAGGCTGCTCCATCTCTTTCCACAAAGGATATCTGCAAAGCAGTTAGCTGCTCTGTCGCATCCTCAAGTAGCTGAATGCCTGTCCTTCTGCTGAGAGCATCATCTACCACGTTCCACTTCCCAGAAGTATAGACTATCTCATAGTCATAGTCCTGTAGGAACTCGAGCCATCATCATTGTCTCAGGTTCAGTTCTTTCTGAGAGAAGATGTATCTGAGACTCTGATGGTCAGAAAAGACTATAAAGCGCTTGCCCATCAGATAGTGTCGCCATGTCTTCAGAGAGAAGTCCACTAATGCTAACTCCAAGTCATGGGTAGCGTAGTTCTGCTCATGTGGCCTCAACTGACATGATCCATAGGCGATCACCGCCCGCTCCTGTATCAGGACACATCCGAGTCTGGTCCCTGATGCATCGCAGTAGACTACGTACCCTACTCCCTCCTCAGACAACCTCAAGATAGGGGTGCTGGTCAATCTCTGTCTCAGCTCCTGGAAGCTCTGCTGACATCTGTCTAAACACAAAACGGGTTTTCCCTTATTCTTCAAAGCTGATAGTGGTGCCAAAACACTGGAGAAGTCTAGCACAAATCTTCGATAGTATCCAGCTAGTCCCAAGAATTTCAACACCTCTGTCACGCTCTTGGGTGGCTCCCAAGCTAGAACTGCCTCGATCTTCACAAGATCCACTGCAACTCCCACCTCAGAGATGACGTGCCCAATGAAGTGGACCTCACATATCCAGAACTGAGACTTCGAGAGATTTCTATAAAGCTGGTGCTCTCAGAGTGTGTCTAGTACAACTCGCAAGTGGTAGGCGTGATCCTCCTCAGTCGTCGAGTAAATCAAAATGTCGTCGATGAAGACCATGCAAAATCGATCGAGGTATGGCTAAAACATCCTGTTCATGAGGCCTATGAACACCGCTGGATCATTGGTTATGCCAAAAGGCATAACCAAGAACTCATATTGTCCATACCGACATCTGAAGGCCGTCTTCTGCACGTCCTTGTCCCAAACTCTGAGCTGATGATAGCCTGACTTAAGGTCTATTTTAGAGAACCACCGTGCTCCCTTGAGCTGATCGAAGAGGTCATCAATCCTCAGTAGCAGATACTTGTTCCTCACCGTCACCTGGTTCAGGCGACGATAGTCGACACAAAGTCGCAAGTTCCAGTCTGCCTTCTTGGAGAACAATATCGGGGAAGCCCAGGGTGAAACACTGGGTCGGATGAATCCCTTTCCCTACAAGTCCTCTAATTGTACTCGTAGCTCTCGATGCTTAGCGGGGGCCATCCGATATACGGGAGTGGATATCAGGGCTGTCCCGGTGTACAGATCAATTTAAAAGTCTACCTCTCAGCGAGGAGGTAGTCTTGGAACGTCATCGGGAAAGAAATCCGCATACTGATCCACCACTCCAGGAAAACCAGGACTTCGCACGTCAACTACTCCTAGGATGAGGCTAGACAACTGATGAGTGATGGGATTTCCTCTCCTCTACAGAAGTCCATCATGTGCTGCAAAGGATTCCTTCTCGCCGGTGAAGGTGAACCTGCTCCAGTCGGTGCATACATATCGCACTTTGCACCTAATACAGTCAATATGTGCATGGACTGTAGATAACCAATCCATGCACAAGATGACGTCGTAAGGCCTCGAAGCCGCTACAAGAAGATCCCAGCTAAAGAACTCACCTCCTAAAGTAATCTCACACTACTGGAACCAGTACGTAATCGTCGAGTCTGCTCCCGTAGGAGTCTCTAGCCATAAGGATCGAGCCAACGGCTCTATCAGAATCTCCGTGCTCCGAACAAGGGCAGCGACTATGAAAGAGTGACTCGCTCTTGTGTCTATAAGAACTGAAACAAGGGTGGAATAGACACAGATAGTACCTCAAATCATTTCAGGTGCGCCGTGGTTGTAGGCCTCCGCTACGTGGAGCTGTGCCTGTCTCTGCCCGCCAGCTCCCTGTGGTCGGGGTGGACCTTCTGGTGGTGGTGGTGGTAGAGCCTCAAAGCATCGCACACCACCTGCTGCTCGGCCAGCTCCTCTGCCTCGTCCGCCTCCTCCATACGCACCACCACGGCCGACCCTCTGCCTATGCCTGGGTGGCCCCTCAACCATCTGCTACTCCACGGCAAGAGGGGCCGGGCAGTCACGAGCCATGTGGCCATGCCCGCCGCATGTGTAGCACTGCCTACCTATCGAAAGAATGGCTCCAGGTTGTGTGCCCCACACTACTAAGCCAGTGTCTTGAGGTCGTCTGCCTAAGGGTCTAGTCTGCCTAGACCCCTAAGTCATCTGTCGACTGCCTTCTGCAGAAGACTCTGCTACATGCCGCCATGCGGTAGGTCTCGCTGCTGATAAAGGCTCAGCAAGAAGCTCTCGATCAAAAGGGATCACTCCAGTACTCCTTCCTGAGTCTTAATGCTGAGGGAGATCAGTGATGCCCTGATCTCATGTCTCAATCCCTGCTCAATGGTCCGGGTCCTGAAGAATGGGTCTCGTACCATGTCCGTCGAGTAACGTGAGAGATCGGTATATCTCTCCGAGTACTGGGCGACCGTCAAGCTGCCCTGCCGCAGCTGAAGAAGCTCCTAGATGCGCACCGCACGAAGTGTGTCCGGGACAAACTCTGAGCGGAAGAGGCCCTCAAAGTATGTCTAGAGAAGAGATGCCTCATCTTTCACCTGGAGCATCAAGCTCCACCATCGGCCCGTTTCTACGTGCAATATGCTCACTGCGAGTATCACAAGGAGGTCTGCCGGTGTCCTCACTAGCCTGAAAACTTATACAATTACCTCCAGCCAGTCCTTGGCTCCCTGGGGGTCCGTCTCCCCACAAAACCTAGGTAGTCCCTGGTGCTGAAACTCGTGCAAAGCTCCAAGGCGACGTGCATCATTAGCGGCTAGGGCTGGAAGCATCGGCCGCTCGGCGGGTAGAGGTACCGCCGGTGCCTCGGCTGTCAAAGGGCCCTATACCGAGGCCTCGTCGCTCGGTGGGATGTCGTCACGCACAACTCTTGGAAACCTAGCTGTCTACCGTCATGGGGCCATCCTGAAAAGGAAACAGGTGTGCCATGGTCAGAACAGTATACCTGTTGAGCTGACACAAGTAATCACAAAGAAAACTTGAAACACACATGCAATCAATGTTCTCATGCATTAAGTTGGAAATCAGAAGTCAGGGTCTTGTGTATGGATACATCGGCCGCCGCAGCAACACTCGGATCCCTAGACTGATAACCACACTCAATACGCTTAACACTATTGCTTCACATTGAAGAAAGATTAGAGTCTGTGGAAGAATTGAACTCCTCTGATACCAATTTGTCACGACCCGTCCTCGCGGCCCGTTCCGTGACTACCCCAAGCCCGCCTTCCATAGACCAGGGGCAGGCGACTAGCACGAAGGCGTAAATCCCGGAAAAAGGGTAGGCATTGATTTTGTAAAGTAAACAACATACACCATAGAGCAAGCATGCAGAAGTAAACACTATGTAAAATCTGAGTACAACAGTAAGTGTGGAAAAGTAAGTGGGCCAGTATACAAACCCAAACTGAAAGTAAAGTACAACTGGAAAGGGAAAACAACAACTGAAAAGTAAAGCTGCAACGTCGAGTTGTCCACTATAAATCCCACCTGAAGGGTGTGTATAAAAATCCACGACTGCTCCTCGGGTCCAGCTGATCGCTCCATGTATGTCCTGCCCAGTGGTCCACCTCCAGGTACCGTCCTGCTCCGCAAGCCTCCACCATGATCAGTGTTGTCCGTCGTCTGCAACCAACACAATGTAGTGCAGGCATAGCCCGTGTAGGGATGAGTATAAGCTACTTAGTAGGGACCCCGAGACCCTCGAAGGTCTCCCAGAATCCACAAAGGATAGACCACAAAGGAAAGATACGATCACGAAGTAACATCCAGCATGGCTTAGGTATATGCCCATACATATATCTAAGTTATCAATTATCGTTCGGCTCCAACATCTGAACCCAATTATAACCCAGTCCACACAGGAAAGAAAAACGTAAATCCACACAGGATAGAACAACACAATCCACAAAGGAAAGTAAACATGATTCAGCTCACACATGAATACTTCTTTGAATGACAATAAGGATGACCAGATATTTCCACTGATTTATCTAAGTCGTCGGACCCACAAAGGATCGATAGGTACTAACCCCCGCAATGACCCACAAAGGATCTGACCCACAACGGATCAATAGGTAACTAATCCCCACAATGATCCACAAAAGATCTGACCCACAAAGGATCGATAGGTAACTAACCCCCGCAAAGACCCACACAGGATCGGACCCACACAGGATCTGTAGGCATTTCCCCACATAGGACTGCTGAGCACTGACCCACACAGGATCGGACCCACACATGATCGGTAGCACTGACCCACAAAGGATCGCTGAGTTATGTAGTCGTCGCCGTCGAATCCATTGAGGATCTCTGCACAGTCATCGTCGAATCCACTGAGGGTCTCTGTACTGCCGTCGTCGTCGTAGTCGCAGCCAGCTCTAGGGTTCCCACACATAGAAAGCTCGTTCGGGAAGGTCCGCTCCACGAGCCGAGAGTCTGATACATCAACTGACACATAGTCCAGAATTGATGTACCCAAAAGTTCTGTATCGTCAATAGGAACTCAACGTCGCAGACGGCGCGTCAATCGGACGCCCGGTCTGAGAGTTATTGGGTTTTTCGTCCCAGGGCCCCGGTTGGTTTTTAAGGAAAAACCAACCCTACCATACTCCACCTACGTCCAAACCTCAGTTGGAGTAATCCAAAAGATCCGTCTCACTTAGAGGAATCCATCAAAGTCAACGGTACGTCAATCGGACGTCTGGAGCTCAAGATATGAGCGTTTCTGCTCCGAGGGCCCAGTTGGTTTCATGTACGAACCAACCCGGCCTAACCCAAAGTATTTCGAAACCTTGGGTGTAGTATACCAAAATGACCATCTTGATCCAAAGATCGCATCGCCGCTAACGGTGCATCGTTCGGAGGCTCATAGCTCAATTTATGAGAAAAAGACAGAAAAGGTCCGAAAACGGGGGGTCTGGGCCCGGACCGACCCAGCCCAACCACCCCTGGATCGGCCCGAACCGGGTCGAACCGCCCCGGGTCCAGGTCCGACCCGGCCCGGCCGGCGCGACCCAGCCCGGGCCGGCCTGGGCATGACCCGGCTGGCCGGTCTGGCGGCTCGGCGCTGGCCGGGTGGCCGCACCCAAGGAGCCGCGACACCCCGCGCGGGGGCCGTTCTGTGTCACCGAACGCGGCGCTGGGCCGCATCCCTTACCCGCGGTCCCACGCGGCCGCGGGACAGGTTCTCTCCGCCACGGCTGAAGCCGCGGTGGGTCTTCCCAACGGCGCGCCGGGCACCGCCGCTTCCTGGCTTTCGGCCGCTGCCGGCCGCCGCGCCGGCGTGGCATGCCGGCGGAATCTTCTGCGGACCACCGGACGTGCTCCGGTGGTCCGTTTTGCCAGCGGTTTGCACCTACGGCTCTCCCGGGATCCGAAATCTGCTTCGAAGGCCTCCAATCGCCACTCTGATCCCATTTTGTAAACGCCGTTAATCCACCCATCAATGAAAAACTATGGAGGGTTGTTGGGCCGTGTTTGTTTGGCCAGCACCCTCCGCGTTAGGTGATAACAATTGGGAATAATATTCAACACATGAAAAACAAAACAAGGCACAATTTTAATAAATTAAAATTTAACTTTGATACGGGTTCTTGGTTTTAGAATGAACATCCATGGAAATAAAAATTATTCTCAAATAAAACCCCTACCACGTAGCTGTCGTCGGACGAGAGTTCTTTGCGGAATTGACCATCGCAGAAGAAGAGGATCGTCGCGTCGCGGAAGGGCGTCGCGTCGTCGATCTCCGAGGGTTAAAGAAAACACACAGAATTAATTTCACGAATTAAATCCATGTTAAGGATGAAATCTACAAAGGAAATTTAAAAGATCCGAAATCTCCTACCTCAAGCAGTTGATGATCAGAGATTGTTGCAGGGAAGAACGTCGTGGAAGAAGCTTTGTGGAAGGAGAATCGTCGGCATCGCGGAACACGGCGTCGGGTCGTCGATCTCCGAGGGTTCGGTGTTCTTCGTGTTCTTCGCGTTCTTTTCTTTCTTCGTGTTCTTCGCGAAGGGGAACGAAGGTACATATTCTCAAAATCCTCTCAACAATCAACCCGTCAACACAAAGAAAAGGTGTTGGTCTTATTTTATTATTATGCCAACAGTTTGAAAACATGGTAAGAAATGAACCATTAATTCGGTGAATTAATGGTAACGACTTAACTGTCCATTTAATAGGATCGTTTAAGAGTTTTAGAAAATGCCCCAGTTGACTTTCATTAATGAGTAGTTTTCGCGGGTGCATTACTTAGAGGAAAAGAAATGGTGTGGCTCGGGGAGGCCCCACCTCACAAATATCCTACCAAGAGGGTTGGATATTTTGGATTGCACCCTATTCGTTTCAACTTAGCTCAAGTAGCATTAAGTGTATTTTAAGTGTCTTTAAGTGATATAAAAATAAAGTTGTCGCGCCACTTTATTTTATTTCTTAACTTGACCCCAATAAATAAAAACCACACCCGAGAAAACGCAACTCCGGAAGAGGCATTTCTAAGAAAAAATCGGTGCTGCGATTCCATCGGTGCCCTCAGAACTTGATTCCGAGCACCGGTTCAAAAGTTAGAAAAACCCGTTCGTTCGTTCACTGAACATACCTGAGCCAAACTTTAGAAAATGATTTCGGGCACACTGGGCCTCGGAATCAGGTGCCGTTAGAAACTGCATTCTTTTAAAATTTCAAAGAAAATTAAGAAAAATATTTCCTTGAAATTTACGGGTCTTTACAGGTAAGGAATCTAGAAGGAGGACATAGATGTAGGGAGCTTAATTGGCTAGAGGTTGGATGAGCCAATAGGCTTTAGAGGAGTGATAAATTGGTTAGAAGTGGTGTTCTTTTATAAGGGGGAGGAGGGGCTCTTTAGGAAATATTGAGAATATTATTTTATTATATAATTTTATTCGGTTACTAAAGGTCCAAAAATCGTTAAAGTTGAAGATAATATGACTCATGATCGAAATTAAATCATCCAAAAATAATGGAATAGGTTTGGTGTTTTATTTTAGTCTTTATAATCTTATTTATTTAAATCCTTAATTAATGAGGTAAACACAACATCATTATTGTGTCATAAATAATTTAGTTTATTAGATGTATAAATATTATAAAAATTTTACCATGATGTATGAAATAATTTTATCATTCTAATGAATATTTATTTTCTAAAATATAACATATATAACCATATGTAAAAAATGGATTTCTAAAAGATATATGTTTATTTCATTTTTGTATTTAGTTTAACTTAATTAATATAAAGTGTCATTATCACTTACATGGGGATCCATGGGGTCCCAAAATCGACCCAAAGATTCCCATGGTCGGATATGTATCCACAACAGTGTAATGGATTTTTTTATGATAATTTTGTATTATTAAAATATTATTTTTTACCATTATTTACTGGATTTACCTTTTAACATTTTTAAATAAAATATTTACCGAAGTTATTATTCAAAATTTCTAAAAATAAAAGTTATCAATTTACACAATTTGGACCTCCTGATTCTAAATATGGAATCCATTTTTCTAAATTCAAAACACAGAAGTGGCAGAAATTATTTTAAAAATAATTCCCATTGTCAAAATAGGATTGGTGTTTTTAAGAAATAATAACTATCAAAAGATTGAGAGTTTTTTATATCTAGTTTAAATGTGAAATTACGTCCAATGAAAAACATTGGATTAAATGGTAAAAACATATTCTAACTATACAATAAAACCACTCAATAGTATAATTTATCACTATAAATTAGTTGGATAAAAATTTTTCTTTTTAATTAAAGTTTAGTGTTTTTCACTATTCATCAAAAATAGGAAGTTCTCAGAAAAATACCAAAATTTAACTCTAGGCTAATTTCGATATTCTGAATCCAAAAAATAAAGTCCATTTTGAAAGATAAAATTTATTAAATTTCAAAAAGTGGGTATTACTATTCATAACGGCTAGTTTGATTAGTTGTGGTGTGTGTTAGAACTCGAAGTTGCGTACAACACACGTTATTGTATTATTCAAATAGAAGTGTACCATGGAATCTTGTGGTGTTATAGAAAGACATAAATAAATATTTTATATATAGAACTATCCAATATATTCTGATTGTTTTACGTTATCTCAAGGTGAAAAATAAAATTGGGGAATCTTATGATTATTTTTGTTATTAGGAAAATAATAAAAAAATAGATGTTTGTAAAAAATAAAATTTAAATACATGAGGAAATTGAATTTATCTTTTTGTATTCAAGAATTGTTGGAAAAATCTTGGAGAAAATTTCAATAAAGTGATTGGTAAGTTATTAATGTGTTGAAAAGAATGATATAATTCACATGAATTCTGATGATATATGAAGAGTCCAACCAATGATATTAATGTAAATAAATCTCATCCTAATGCACCACAAACACTCTAATGATTTAATTATATGGAATAATGATATTTTCCACTTAGTTATTTAATATATTTTATAATACCAATAATAAATGTAATAAACATATCAGGACAAGAGGAAAATAGAAATCCTATGAAATTTCAATAGCTGAAGTTGGTCATCAGAAAAAATGGTGAATGTTATACCCATTATCCAATCAAAAACATCAAAAGTATTATTTAATTCATTATTTATAATATCTATTGAACTTATAACCTATTCTAAGGGAACCATATCACAACAAAAATGATTTAATAATGACTTCTCAATGTAAAATACTAGTTATACGATTATTTCATCCCTATTTTATAACTCCTAACTTATAATTTTTAGAAGGATATTTATTCAAATAGTCTTTGTATCAAAAAATTTTAAATTTTTTGAGAATTTAGGATTGTATTAGATCTCTCTATATAAATTCAGTAATATCATTAAGGTTTACGAAATCAAATTTCATATCCCACATCAACCTATAATCATCCAAATGACAATGTTAGACTACAAATTCTAATTATGATTTTTATCCATTATATTTGTCATAATTAAATGTTGTAAGGGGTATTTAGCTCAATATGTTGGATATATTCTCAAAATTTAATATATTTCTAGTATGTGGGAATATGTTGGTATATTTTTGGAATATTTTCCCAGTATTCATCTATATCGGGTTATTTAGTTTTCAATGTAACTTATACTTAGTGATATGCTTATATTAAGGAAAAGATATACAGTGACCTGAATATAATTTAAAGGATTAATAAACCCACTCCAAGAGTGTCTACATACGGGATTAATAAAATTTTGTAATTTACCTTTGGTGCATCTGTAATTTTTATTATGAATAAATATATATTAATGGATATTAACATTACTCTTCTCGAACATAATAGGATTATAATCATGAAAAAATATCGTCGACCACATATTGTGGAATTCATTTTATCAACTATATAGAGCTCTATACATATCATTGATAGAGTTCTATCACTAATATCTTCAATTAATGTCTAAAATCTAGGATATACCAAAAAAATATTTTTTATTTGTTATAGATATTTTGAATTAATAGTTATTGTATTCAGACACTATAATTCCCCTTTTATATTCAGTGATAAGATTAATTATGCCATAGAATATTTCGAAAATCAGTTTTTGGAAGTCAATATAGATGATATTCTCAATAATTTTACAATAAAAGATGTTCATGAAGGTCATATTAGGACTATGTTATAGACCTTGATAATTGATTAATAGTGTGTAAAATTCAGTGATAGGGATTTTTGGATAAAATTAATATATTTCTTAGGGAAGTAATCATGACAAATGGTAAATCTATGAACCATTCAAAGATAAAGGTTATTAAATAATATCCATCACCAACCACTATAACATATATACAAAATTTTCATGGATTGTATTGATAGTAATAAATAATTGTGAGAAATGTCCCAAGAATATTGAATCCATTGGCAATGTTAAATCACAAGGAATCATATTTTCTTTGGGGATAATAATGTGATAAATATTTTCGTCTTCCAATGAAAATATTGGTTACTTCAACATTACTCCCACAAACATTTTTTAGTTAATGGTAAATGATATATAGTGATGTGTCAAATAATAGTTTCAAATATTTACTCATGAATAATGAAATGGTTTTGGAATATTCATAATTTCAATATAATGTTATTGAGAAAATTTACTTGATGATTTATTTGAATATAAAAACATCAATATTTTAGTTAGGGATATAAATCCATTTTATATATAGTTAATTGTTTGATATAAAGACTAATGTAAAGAGGATAATAATAATATTAGAATATAAATAGTTAAAAATGGACCAAAGGATATGGTTGGAATTGATTAAGGAATGTAATTTCCCAATTAATTAATACCTTGGTACGGAGAAAAATGAGGAAGTTACTCTAAATATGAAGGCTCATGATATGTTTATATGATTAATATTGAAATATTCAAGATACTCATATATCTACAAATGATAGACCTTGATATCATATGCGAATATGGGAAATGTTATCTTTCACAAATGATTGGTCACTAATACCTCAATGTGAAGACTAAGGATACATAAAAGAATTATATAGAGGTGCATAAGAATGTAATGAATTTTACCTTGTAAAATAATAGTGAAAATTAAATTATAAAATTTACAAAATTAATATGGGTCCATTTGATTCCAAAATTACTAAATAATAAGTTGGATGATGAAAAAAACTATTGTTTTTATATATCATGGAATCAAATGGTTTTTTACATATCATTAAGAGAAAGTATTATTCCAAAACATAATGGTGGGAAAAAAATTATATATTATGCTTATGAGTATTCTAGTATATTAATGTAAAATATATCAATTTTGTGGGTAAGATTAGAGTTTAACTCCTACCTATGTAGAAAAGGAATAATAACACCTTACATTTCATCTTAGGATTTTCACAAGATGATAAAATCCATAATTCTATTTGGGTTGTACATGATCTTCATAAAAATTTAATGCATGTAATTTTTATCTAAGAGTTTTTTAAACCAAAAAAAAGATAACGAATAAAGGATGTAGTAAGGTTTCATGGACTTCCTCTCTTAATTTAATTTGATCAATATCCAACGTTTACGTGGATGTTCATGATAATTCATCAAAAATAAACAAATATTTAGTTTATTTGTATCACATCATAGAATCATTAAACCAATATCCATTCTTAATGTTCCATTAATAATCTAGAACATATAATGATATCTATTTTAATAGATATTAAAGGATATTGGGATCAATACAATTTATTGCCAATGTTGTTATATAACCAAAATTTCCATTACACCATTCAAGTATAATCATATGACCCTTTCTTTGGAAGAACTATGTAACTTCAACATGTATGGTTGAATTTGGAGAGCATTGTCTAATTAGAATATATCCTACACATTATATGTCATAGGTTATTCCAATGATTTAGTATAACATTAAATATTTATAAAGTTTATAGAATATATACACTAATAATCAATAATGAGATTCTGAATTTGATGTAGGAAACAAGTAATTTATTCAATTATAACCATGGAATATACGTTTGATAATCAGTAATATGGTCAATTGGATCGCTATGTAAACATAAAATTTTAAAATACTAAATTATTCCGGGAAACCGAATTATCATCTTTCATATCCATTGTACATTTGAAAAGTACAGGATCTGTAAAATTTATCAAATTTAGGGAATAAATTCCTAATAAAAACATATATTGAAATTTGTGGGTTTATAATAGGATAAACATCTCTCCTATATGGGAAAACTAGTTGAATTCTTGGATTTTAGAGATATGGGATAGTGAAATGAAAACACTAATGTGATTAATGTTTTCTAGAGGAATCATATATTTGAGAGAGAAATATGGGAACATAAATATATAATAAGTGGAATGATCCATCATTTTTCATCATAATAATGAAATAAAAAGTGGTATATTATTTTATATGGGTATAATTTAAAAACCCATGATTTTAGAAGGTATTATCTTTAAATAAAATCTAATTGGTTTATTTACTATAATACAATGAAACCTTAAATTAAATGCACCTTTATTTAGTTTATTGAAATGAAATATTAAAATTAATGATAAAAATAAATATGTTATCAAAATATCATAGGAAACATCAATAATAAAAATACCTGATAAATAAAATCCAAATTATATAATGAAATCCAAGAATTTAAAATTTTTATCCTCATGATTTTCATTAAATATCATACATCTAATTATAAAAATTAAATAAAGGTGAAGCATTATAAAAATAGTAAACTAATTTATAAAAAATTTAATGATTATAATTGACGATTTTGTAGATTATAATAAGGGAATATATTTGAATGAAAATAATTAATGTATATAAATTTGTAACATATATGGTCATTGGAAAAGTATTCAATGGTCCTATGGACCTTGGATATATCATCATTTTATTTAATTGTATTCTTTAGGTATATTTATGTTGTTTAAAATTTTATGGAAATTATAAATAATCTAATTTATAAAAAAAATTATAGAATGAAATAAAAAAGATAAAAATTACTTTAAATATTTTATTTTAAATATACATGAATTATTATTAGTATTATTTTCAAAAAATATTATAAAATTAAATTTATATTTTATTTACTATTAATTTATAATAATGAATGGTAAATTTTAATAAAATTTATTTAAAACCATTTAATGTTAAGAAGTTTTATTTTTCAAAGAATACATTTTAAGTGTTAGGTATTTTATCCTACAAAACATAACCTTACAAACTTATTGTTTTGAACTAATAAAATGTAATTTTTTTATGTAGAAAATCAAATTTTAACAATAATTTATTCCGAAATTTATATGAAATATTATTAGAACACTTAATGTTATAAATATTCATTTTTTATTAGTGAATCATCAATATATTTTATTTTTTTTAAAATTTTAAATTTATTATATTGTGAAATTTGATTGTACAAAATGAAATACATGTTTTGAATCATATCTTAAATAGTCAGTATATTTTTTCATCATATATTTTTAGTAAAATTATAATTATCATGGAAAATGATTAAATAAAATAATAAGTATTATATTATAAGGACTCAAATATTTTATAATAAATATGTATCCTATAAAATATCTAAGTCCTTTTTATATTTTTTAGTTAATCCTAGATGTATCAAAAAAATCCTACCAAATGACCATAATTCCCATTTGATTCTATCTATATCATTCACCTTACATATTTTCCATTGAAATGTCCCTCATTTTGACTTATAAAATGAGATCTCTTACACCAGATTCAATATAAATAATATAATTCATTTATATCTGGAGTTCCTACTAATGTTTCTCCCCAAAGTTGATATTTAATGTTTTCTACAATTTTATAATAGTGAGAAGTTATAACTCTTTCATTTTGACTGATGACATATTGAGTCGAAGTAATTTTATATTAGAAGGGCATTTATTATCTTCTCATTCACATATCTTCATATCACTACTAAAACTAAGACCCATTAATCTCTTAATGTATTTTTTATTAACATCAGTAAACTTATATAGAGGTTAAAATATAGATATAAAACAATGGTTTATTATCCATTCCTTAGTTAAATTTTTTTTTCTTTCAGTTCTACCCCTAACATGAATGATATATCAACTTTTTCATCATGATTGATTACGATTACTTATATTATAGTAATATGTAGTTATAATATAAAATATATCATATATATTGAATTCTATATATACATTATATATAATTACATTCATAATGAATTAAATTCTTCTCATTGATTCATTAATAGTAGAAATTGTGAGATTATAACTAGCCAATACGAAACACAACCAAATATTACATAAAATAACAACATAAAATATTAAAAATATAAAAAAAGATATATATTCTCTATTACCATTCTATAAGAGATGACCACATGATCATGGAACATGGATTGGAACAACCATATTTTGGATATAACAAACCAACAATAAATTAAAAAACTAAATATCACTTTTTAAAAAGTGTTATTAATAAATGGTTGGAATGAAATTTTAAATTTTTGATATAAGTAACTTTAACTCTAAATATATTTCTAATATGGATTAATAATAAACTAAAAATTCATATATTTTTGGTTATAGAATCTCTAATCAAGAGAGAATCCATGGTAAGGGTTTCTCATCTCAATTTTCCATCATTAAGACATGTTTTATATTTACCAATCTATTTACCTAGTGTGGTGTATATATATCCCATTAATTTATTTCATATTAATTTTTATGTAATTAAGCTTATTTAAAAATAAATACATGTTTCTTTCTTTCAAGGGGTTTTTATTGAAATTTTACTAAACCTATAAGGGATCATTTTGAATCTCATATTGAGTTTATGATTGTCTATAAATATTTCTCCATTGTGGGTAAGATGTATTTAAATAATTTTTCAAATATCAATTTTTATTCTATCTAATGGTTATTTCAAGTTTTCCCTTTCCCTTTAACCATTTAACCATCCCTTGGTTTAAATGTTAAATGAAAAGTTTTTTGTATGTGTGGCCAACCATATCTCATCATTTCAATCGACAATATTTCTCTCCCAAATCAAAATTATTTATTATAATTTATATTTTTAGTTTTTTACAAATATATTATTTATTAAATTTATTTTCCTTTAAAATTGAATTGTTTACAATGGTATGATATAATCCACTTCATGACATTTTTTATGGGTCGCTTTCTATTACCTTTGATTTTCTATACAATAGTGTGAAAGGGATATTTTTTTTAATATTTTGCACAAGATATCATTTTACTTCCTTGTATGTATGTTTTATTTATAAATATTCTATTACATGTTTTCATTGTTTTCAAAAGTAATTTTTATTCTCAATTTTTAATGATTTTTTTTGATTTAATAAAAATTTTCATAATTTGAAGTACAATACATCATATTTTTTAAAAATAGTTTACAAATTCTTTTTAAAAATATTTCCTCATTTATACTATAAGAATTTAATCTTTATTATACTTCCCTATGTTTATTATGTAAAGATAAAATCCACCAAATTTATTTATAATTAATTTTATCATGTTTAATGGTAGTGTTCGAGAAACCTATTTTTTCCAAGGGATTAATTATGTTATGATGGAATTATGATTCTTTTTATGATTATGTGGAAAACATGGGTATTGATTTCAATTTGTGATGGGAGAGACTATAATTATATAACCATAAAATGAATTGTGTTAAGATTTATACAATATTATAAGAAATATAAGAGATAGAATTGTATACCCAATCAACTCTGTTTATTTGAACGGAAGGATCAAAATTATATAGCCCCCTGATGCATTGGTTAAAGCCTTATATCTCAATTGTTGGAAACTCATGGATTATGAATTAAACCTAATTTACTATAATATTATATAAAGTATGTGATTATAGTCATTATAATGGGGATATACAAGGATAATTATTTTATATTCTTATATATAAGAGACATTATTATTCAACATTTCCATAATATGCAAATATTTATATGTTACTGTTTTCTGGATTTTATTTATTTACACATGATTCCAAAATCCAATGATACATGTAATTATTATTCCAAAATCCTTATACCATGACTAATGGATTGTGATCTCTGTATTAGTAGGTTTGATTCTATTTTTTTATCTTCAAACACCTTGTTTTTATTATCAAAAATAAATTATCTTTTCATAATCACATATAATCTTTGAATATTTTCTATTATATTTATCCATTATTAATAATCCGAGGTCACCATTTATTATGTTTCCACAACCCAGGATAATATGAATAGTATTATGTGTGATATATCTATAGGGGTACCACGTGTGAAGAATATGTGTTCAAGATGTTGAAAATTGTTTATAAAATAAGTAGTTTATCATTGTCATATTAAATGTCACTAAATTTAAAGGTTTTAGGGTGGGAGTTGTTGTTATATATAATAAGTATTCATGTACATAAATGTTTTATGTATATATGTTTATATTTGGTTGTCACAAAAAAAATTCAATTGAAATACATCATTCCCAGTGCCACAACATCTCTATTATTACGCTATAGTTCTCCTACCCCAGTCAGCCTCTCCCCTTATTCCTCTATTTCTTTTAGATTTTTTCCCATGACGCCTCTAGTAAAATGTAAAATTAATTATATATTTTACCTATTTCATTGTTAAATAAATCAATGTCGTTTTTATCACATTGGTATTCATTTTCACCTTCAATAACATTTCATTTTATAAAGATCATAATATTAGACCACATCATTATTTTAGAATGATGGGGTTCTTATGGTATATGATTGTATAGCTGGATTTTTTTAGTCCCCCTGGTAAACTAAGTTATATTCAATATTCAGTACTTCTATTTTCTTTCTATATCTAATATTGAAGGCCACACATGCCACACCATTAATTATTTTAAATATCCTAATATGATATAAAAAATTTAAATTCTTGTATGATAGTGACTTGGGTGTTTTTGGTCATACCCAATGGGTTATTTAGTGAATGATACTAATATATTTTCTTAATATTGAATGTTATGTTTTTTTCATTGTATTCTCCATTTTGTTTTTAGTTTCTCTCATGGATCTTCAATAGTGGGTTCATGAACTAGTGTTTCCATATCTTTTAATCCATATCTCAAGTTCCATTATCAATATTTGTATTTGTTATCTGAATTTATGGTAATTGATATGTTGGTTTTATTTGATATTATCTCTCTAGAGGACGTGTAACATCATCTGTGTATTGATGGGTTATTGAAGAGATAAATAAACATAGTTTTGGTCAGGGTTTCTGGTTCATTAAAGTTTATTAATTAGTTTCTATTTTAATATAGTTGAGTTTAGACACAAATTTTAGGTACATAAATATTTTTTTGTTATTTCATTCTATTATTTTTTACCAATAGATAAGGTCATCCACTGGTAATAGTGTCTTACCAGGGATGGTGTTCATTGGAGTGGAATTAGTTGGAATCTCCTTATAGAAGGGTTATTCATTAGGATTTTGATTGTGTGAAAATAGTATTCTTTAATTTTAGTTTATTTATTTTATATATTTTCACATAATATTAATCTTGGTTGACCATTAGTAATTTTGGTTTTGGTGTTGTTGGATATCCTACTAGAATAGTGGTAGTTCAATGGTTCCTTTGTGAAATTTTAAATGGTAATTTTTGGTGAACTACTAGTTTTTATCATGTCCTTCAGGTGTAGGGTGGTTAGAATGGTCTGATGATTTTAATATGATGAAAATATACATTTATTAATGATGATATGATGTGGTATGAATCAATATAGGAACTCTTTTTTATCTATGACATGTTTTAGTACATTTCATATATTGAGGAAGGGTTAAGCTAGTGGGTAGTCTTTGGTTCCCATTTTTCCTAATCCAGATTGGATGTTGTTGTCCACTGATTTATAGCACCTTAGGTGGGCCACTATTGGTTTTTGAATAGATTTTTTTATTATATTTTTCTGTCAGTGGGTCACAAATAATCTATGTTTTATATTTTTTAACAACTCAACCATTAAAATGATATTTGAAAAGTCAAAAAATATGGACTATTTAAAGATTTTCTTCTATAGTATAATATTTTTAATATAATTCATTTCATGGACTTGGTAATCACCATGCTATCCAGTGATAGTTGTTGGTTATTGGAAATAATCTGAGTGCATGCTTTGAATAGTGTTGAGGGATTTTCTTTGTGTTTTATCATTTTCATCAGCTGAAATGTGCATTGAACCATGAAGATAATGAAAGGGTCATTAAAAAAGGGAACATTTTTCTCATGATATACATGTAATTGATATCATTAATTCATGGAAAACAGATTAATTTCAGGAAAAATAATCCTCCCCTATGGAAATATTTCTACCATATTAATAGTTCATTATTATACTTCTATATGTGATTCTTTTCTTTCAAGTACATACTCACCAACCACATAGAGATAAAACTAGAAATATGTAATTAGGGCTGTATTTTTTGGTATTATCTTTAATTAACATTATATAAAATAAACCATCACAAGCTATTATGTACTCGTGGATCCATTCATATTAATTATTAATTATCTCTAAGGGTGGTTAGAATTTATACACACTCAAGTGTACTTCAAAAATATTAAAATCCATACTTAAAAATTTATTTCATTTCTTAGTCAAGGATCCTTCAGTGCAGAGTTTTGTTCCTCTCTTAGTAATGATAGTACTACTTTTGGTGATCACATAGCATCTCTAATGTAGATTTTATTACGAGAAATTAACCACACTAGAGTCTAAAAATTAGTGTTCCAATGATCTTTAAAACATTCTACATGCCTATTAAAAACTCTATATATAATAAATAAATTTATTTGTTAGAGTAATATATTATATTAGGTTGTCTTAATTAGAATAGAAGCCATATTTCCACATATATAGAATTTTAAGGCATAATCTTATGTCCCTACAACATTTATTTTTTCTTCAACATCAATAAAGGATTTCACCATGAAATGAGCCAACATACCCTCATGATTTAATATACATAATGTTTTTAATTTCTAGTTCATGTTCCTTCCTAAAAGATGATCCAGTAGTCAGAATTGATAAATCATTGAATAATGGTTTATTTGGGGCTCTAATTCATGTGATAAATCATATTGTGTGGTATTTATATTACACATAAAACAAAATGGTTTATCATAATATTCATTATTAAATAATTAAGATATTAAGTTATTTGGTTTCTCAAGCTATGATACATTTTTAAATAAAGACTCTCCTGACCCAACCCCTTTATAGCACATATTAGGCTACTATTGAATATGATAGTTGACCCTAATTCCCTCCATCAATAGGCCATGGGATAAATAATTGTAAAAATTTCATATAAACAATCATTTATGATTTATTACCCTCAACAATCCCAAGAAGATAATAATAATAACCCAATCAACTTCATGAATTTAAATATATGAATCCCAACTGGTCACACCCACCAAATGAGGATCAGAAACTCTATAATGGGAAGAAACACCAGAGACATGGGTATTATTTTCCCCCAAAAATAACAAAAGGGAAGGTTCCTAGAATATGTGTATTGTGTAACCCTATAGAGGACACGGGGTTTCATGACATTTATAATGTCACAAAAATGGTCATACATAGAACAAAACCTAATTTAAGATCCCATGGAGCCCCATTAAAAATCTCTACATGTTCTTGTGAAGGCATTTTAGACAATCGTTGATCACCTGACTTGTCAACTAGGGGATTCCTAGAAAGACATCAAAAAATCATTAAAAAAATAAAGTGAAAACTATCCAAATTATGGGAGTCCCCTTTGGTTATAAAAATATTTTGACAAATCCACGTGGTTTATATGAGAACAATAAATCCAAGGGGGCATGCCATCCTTGTCTCAAAAGAGATAGCAAATATGTCACCTTTATCACACGAAGGGTTTCATGCATGTCTTGAATATATTGCACAAACCCACTGGCTTTAAAGACAGTAAGAAGGTCTGAAAAAATTTAATGATCATGTATATGCATATGTATATTTTTTGTTAAGGTGATGCGTCGCCAATGGGGAGAGTGATTTTCTTCAACAACAATCAATCCAAATGGTGATATCCCTAGCCTTTGTGAATGATGCAAGGAAATAAATATGGAAATTAAGGGATCTTATTATGAGGATAATATATAATGATGTCATGATAATGGGGTTATGCACCTTTGGAAATCATCATTGACCATGTGAGTCCCCCCTCGACAAGTAAGATCAATCTAACAATGATCCCATTAAAATCCACCTTTGTCTAGGGGAATGTCCTGGAAAAGATTCTCAAATCATGAAAGGGCCTTTGAAATGGAATTATAGTCTCTTAAAAGTCCCTATACATGTCTTCATGACATTGTGATGTCCCCTTATCGAGTATACATAATTATGAAAGGCCAATTGAACTTATAAATGAGGAATTTATGGGATGATCTTATATTCACTAAAAATCATGTAACACCTACGACAAGATTTCACAATGTGAATGAAACAAAGGCCCTCCACTAACTCCAAAAAAGATCTGTACAATACGAATCACACAAAGTGGAATATAAATGGTGTGGAGAGGCTTATAAATCCCCCATGCATCCGATTTAACTTTTCAGAGTATCCAATATCGTGATCACAATTTTTTTCCACTAGGTAAAATCTTGGGAACAACCTATGTGATCAGGAAGAATGTATGGTCCCTTCTGGTGATAGTTTCAGATCTTGTGAATGAACCCTAGAGGTTTATTCCAAGAACATCAGACATATCTATTGGAT
This sequence comes from Viscum album, assembly GCA_963277665.1. Classification (NCBI taxonomy): domain Eukaryota; kingdom Viridiplantae; phylum Streptophyta; class Magnoliopsida; order Santalales; family Viscaceae; genus Viscum; species Viscum album. Next base: position 985,447,147 of record OY728126.1, read on the forward strand.
TATGTGAGACCTAAACAATCTAACCCTAAAAAAATATTAGGAACTTATGAAATAAAAGATGGAATAGAGGGTAAATATGAGATACTTATGTGAATATAGATTTGTTTATCCTCATGATCCTCGCATGACTCATTCAAATCTATGAAAAAACTATGGAAAATCACTCATTTCATTTCATTTCGACTTTACATATCACTTGGATCATGTGATATTCAATGGAAAAATCAAGAATGTCACATGATTCCATTCAAGCAAGCCACCTGAAGTCCTAAAAATCCCTCAAGTATCACCATATATGTCTTGAGATGTCCTCTAGACATGTCACCCTGGTTATACATAAATATCAATGTATGTTATCTAGTTCTCATAGAATTCATACGATCTACCCTTTAGATCATGTGGAACACTCTAAGTGTGTCATCTTGGTGGTAGATTCCACCTATGTCTCATGGATCCCTCTGAGATCACTGATATGATCTCTCGGTGACACCAGGACATGTGAGATATGTCAATTGATATCTTCCAAACAAGTCAAACTATATCTATATGACCTATTTAGACATGTCAACCTAGATCATTCAATTATCACTGGGTCATGTTAGGAAGATAACCAGTGATTTCAAGATGAAATCCAAGCTAGTTCAAATAGGCATAGCAAGTTATGATAACCCAGCTTAGTCCACACCCAAAGGGAAGCCTCAATGTGAAATCCTAAACTAAGGACATGATATTAATTCCTATATATTAAAGAAACATGATCATGTAATCCAAAATCAAATAAACTAGGATAATTCTCATTTCAGCAATGACTATGATATGTAGGAAACCTTCTTATGTAATGAACTCCATATTAAACATTCAAGGTGTTTCCCAGTACATATGTCTTATATCTATATGTAGTGACATTGATTACATTCTTTACCTATTTTATCACACCAATCATGTGTCAAATTGGCTTAGGGAGTTGTAATGTTTGTATTATTTTCATCATGACCCTCTACTAGCTAGGGAAACCATGTTGTGTAAGCACCAAATTGTAGCATAATTTGACTAACCCCATATCTGAGAATCTACCTTGGTTCTAGTTCTATGGGCATGGTCATACCATTAGTACTCGTATTTATACCATAATGAGTATATGTAGGAATCCTCCCCGAGGTTCGAGTTCAAATAATCAATGACTATGTTCTATAACAAACGATATTTACACATTACGATAAACTACATTTGTTTAAAGAACTACTTGGGGATTCATTCTAATTATAAAACATGATATATAGGATTAATCGTAATGGATCATTCCTTTACTCAGAAAATTAACTAGCTCCCAAGATGAAAAAAAGCTCAAGAGTGCCTGGTTATATATCATCAACATGTAATAAGCTACACACTTATGGGAAATATATGAATTACCACAAATATATACATATGGATTCAATAAAATGATCCCACTATTTGTATATAAAATGAATTACCTTATAATAATTTTTTTTAGGGAAACCAACCATGTATTAGGATTATAAATTTAATCTTGTAAAAATATTAAATCTATAAAAGAGTCCCAGAGTATGAAACAATTCCCTCTAAAAGGGTGTGATGTCCCTAACCATTAATACCCATGACCAATATGTGTTTCTAAGAATCATTGGGTCTGAAACCCCAAAGTGCCACCAACTATTTAAAATAAGTAATGTACCCAATAATGCAGATGAGAGTCATTGGGAATTCGTGTTAGGGGTAAAAAATGGTAAGTACAAAATGAATAATGGAATACAGACATTGACCCACCCAAAATAAAACCATTTTTCCAGGCTAGCCACATATTTCCAACGAACAAATGTGGTGACTCAGATGACAACTAATTTAACTACAGTGCATCCTTTATAAGATAAAGAGGATATAATCCCAATTTCTCCTCAAACCATTTACTTGTTTCACATGGGTAGTCCTTATCCTCAATCCAAATTAAACAAAAAATGTGAAATCGATATGAATCTCTTAAATTAAATAATTATTGGTTAACCATGTGTCAGGACTTATTTACATATCCTATACAAATAAGGCAATATTGACATGAATATTATGGATGATCCACTATAACTCGGGATCTCATGAAATAATTCTATCACTTATTTAACAAGTCCACATGATAATAATGACTGTGTTAGGAATAAAATGATGATTATGTTATGGATGAATAGATTATTTGGTACATATCATGCCAAAAATAATGCACTAATTATTGACCTTTCTAATTTTTTCTTATATGACTATAGACACTGCTCTCGTAAACTACAATGTGATCTGACATATCATTATTCATTGACCATTATAGAAAATCAGTTGTGAGAGTAAACCATGTGGTTCATAGAATGAATACACCCACTAGACATATTCAACATCAAAGGATATATGAAATTGTTTGATAATACCATTGTAATGGTACAGTACTGACCCTTGATGTTTCATGTAATATTATTAAAAGATAAAAATGATGACTTTTCATCATCTAAGGAATGATTTTAAGAAATATAGTGTCCCTCACCATTGTAACTAGCTACTTAGAATGATTTACCATAGAATGCATAAATCAACATCTTTAGTATATGAGGATGGTGTACCATGGTGTAAATAAATGATCCTTCTAGTTTAGGGGACACCTTGGAGGGATCATATCCATCATTGTCCCAATTAAAATCTATTTTGTACCATTTTTTAAACTGCTAAGGGTAGAACCCAACACATTTCCACCTCTAGCACCCACGCATGGTAAATATGGAAGACACATTGAGTATAGAAGGCTATAGAAATTCATGAGTTAGATCATATCCCCACTACCATTGATGATTACATCTTGAATATTTTGATAGTATCCAATGAAAATTATTATATCCCTACTCACTCAGAACAAGTGAACATACATATTCCCAAATTATGAATGGGGGAGGTATATATCTATGCCTTCGTGCATGAAGTCTATTAGAAAATTTCGGTGGCACGACAAGGATATAACTGGGCTCATATTATATCTTCAACTAAAGATATCTACCAATATATAATGGAGAAAGAAAATTTACAGTCTTACATTCATGTTCACACTTTTCTAAAATGAGATTACATCATAGAATAGATGACGAACTCTACCAGAATAATCCATCACTTCTATAGATATATGGGATGTTTTGTATTCTGATCCCTACATCCACGGAAGCACAAAACTTTAACCATCATGAACAAGTGGTTTCTCTTGAGAAAGATCACATTCTCTCCCCCATCTAAGAGGATTACCTACATTTTTTGGTAAGGGATGAGGGAGTAGACCAAGATCATATTTTCATTCCCACTAGGGACCACTATGTAAGAGAAAAACATACCTAGGGACAGTAGATCATTCAGATAAAAAAATAGAATGTATATTAAAAAGGGCCAGTATCAGTCTCATACCCCCATTCTATATGGAGATCATTAAGTGAGAGTAGCACATTCTTTAGGACAAGCTCACATTCATATCAAATAAGACTAGTGGAATAATGTAAATTTCCAGGATCTTGATTATATCCCTGGTATGGTCGGATATCACCAAGAGACAGTATAAAATTCCTTAAAGAATACTCATATTCATTTTTTGGTATCTACATGTCATATTCCAGTATACCATTTAATCTAGGATCATATCCCTAATTATATTGATGAAGGACTACATCATCAAACTTCTAAGGAAATATAGTGGGAGGCTCGTATTCTATATTCTATTATGGTGGTCAACCAGTATATTCCAATGGGGAATGAATAATCATGATGGGCTCATATTCCCACTCCATCCATTAGTTAGCAAGTGATAGTGTGACATTCCATAGGAAAATATCATATTCCTATCACCAATGATCAGTGGCATGCTCTAGAGGCTTAGGAATGGGATCATTTCCCCGTTCTGATCATGGATCAACAAGTGAGAATGGAACATTCATTGAGAAAATATCATAATCATTTCAATAATAATGAATATTATTGTCATATTCAAGAATATTCTTAGTATTTTTCTCATACCAGCACCACACTAGATGGTTTTAAACAAGGTCCCAAAATCATTATACCACATGCTTATATCCCAATAAATTTCTAGAAATAAACATGGAATATTCCAACCATGGAGAAGAAAAAATATCTTATCCATAATATAATCAATATCAGTGTCCTTGAGTTTGTCAAAGACATGTTTTCAACACCCCAGGGATCGGTAAACTCTTCTTCTGGAAAAAACTATTATCATTACTATGATATTCCATTTTAGGGAATTGTGGTGATGGATAACAGGGTCTCTACTCCTAGCATCCTCCATGGTCTAACTCCCCAATATGATATCTCTCATGAAAAAGGAAATACATCACATTCCATGAAATATCTATATAGATAGTTGTTCAAAACTTAGACACCTTCATATAGAATGGTGGTTAAAACATCGGGGTCAACCGTATATAGTTCCCCATCAACTTCAAGCAACACATCGCATTGGTCCACATTTTATACCAATAATTTTCATTTGTAGTCTAATTAAATGGACGTTTTTGAGTTTGAGGAAGAGGAAAAATATAATAACATATAAAGAGATTTAGTAGGAAATAACCTCCCCACCATATTCAGGCCCCCAATTAATTCTTCTTACGAGATCCTTGATGATCTACAAAATGATTCCATGCCTTATCTACACTAAAATAAGTGGGATGATCATCAATGAATAATAGTTACACAAATCCCTTATCTAGTATATAAAGGTAACCTTTAGACCATCAAGATAATTTTTTTAGCTAGACCTGGAAAATATCTCCATTGATAGAGTCCCAAATAAGAAAAGAACACTGCAAATCTACAAAATATTATCCACCATTTCACCAAAAAAAATTGGTAATTATTATCCAAATCTATTTCATGTATATATTTTCCTGTATGGGGAATGTATGGAGATTTACACATCACTGAACCCATATAACTGTAGAACCCTCAGATATGGAGTCTCGTAATGTTATGTCCCCCAAAAAAATCTAGGCGGCAAAGAATGATGAATCTAGTAAGTCATTGAAAAATATTATTAATTCTTCAATGGTTATAAGATATCATGAAAATAGGAATAATATATCCAAGAATTCATTGAACTAGGCCCCTAAAAGCAACAAGAATTCATTTTATCCAAGGAAGCTAAGGTTCCAATCAACCTTACGAAATCATATATAAACAGACTCCTATCATGGGATTCCCCTACACCAAGACATTACATGAGAATTATTGTGCCTCATTAATAAGGTCCCATTAACATTTTTCAAAGTAGCCATACAAGAGTGAACCTATCACACTGGTCCAAGGGAATATCTTCCACCACCTCTACCCCTCATATTGTAAATTCCTGAGAGGATCTGTTGCGTCTGAAAAACAAACGTAACCGATTGTGCTAGGGGAATTTATATCTCAATCATACTCACCAAGTTCATCAATCCATAAGAGGGTCATGAAGAAATCAATGATTTTCTAATATCAACCACCTCATATAGGGTAGGGGGAATTTATATCTCAATGTTAAACACAAAACTTGTCAAGATCCCAACAAGAATAATTGGATATTCATCAAATAGGATCATTCAATTTCAATTCTGGCCCCGAATAGACCTCATCCCATTAAGATAGGAGAATTTTTATCATCAAAATCATCACCACGACGGTAATTAGTCTCATCCATGATGGGGGTAAATAATGATGGTCGACTTCCCATCTATTCCTCCTACCATAAGGCAACCCCTACTTTTTGGGTTCCATTAGGCAGTCACGACATGAAACTCCCTCATGGACATTAATCACAGGATGATACAATAAGAGTGTTTAGAGAAAGAAAATCAAACCCTACTAGGTTCACAAGACAAAACAACCAAATATGGACACGGGTTTGAGGAATGACCCTAATCAAGGTAGATCATAATAACCATATTGTGTCGAGTGTAATGGGAAACTATCATTTTCAAATAAACCTCTTTAGATTTCACCACCATCAACACAACATACAATGTGAATAGTGATATAAATATAAAGGGAAACAACAAAGAAAAAATACCTATATCAGAGGATCTTAATGGACCCACTAAAGCTTGATGCACCCAGAACTAGAAGATCCTTCAAAACTAGGCACCTTTGAATATTTATTTTCCACATCTATGGTGGAACATAAACAAAGATAAATGGAAATGTGTTGTTACATCTGAATCACAAAATAATATAATCAAAATTCTTTCCATGGAGGATTAGTTGTCAAAATATGATAATGAGATAGCAAATCTTGGACACATCAATGAGGAGATACTCAATGGCAGTATTCCCACCAGGTATCGGCTTTTGGATAAGGCTAATATTCTTGCTCCTATGGATGATCTACATGAAAGAGCTGCATTTGAGCATCAGACTTGATCTAGATCCAGGAATCCAATTTCAATAAATGTTAAAGATGAATATTATCTATTGTTACCCCCATTATAGAAATATCATATCAATCTCAAGGATGATAATTCCATCTTCATAAAAATTTAGAACCGGTAGGAGAAAAAAATAGGGCAACCTCATCAGGCCTTCCCTACTCTGTGTAGCCTGGAGGTTGTTCAAATAGAATTACATATATAATTTCTCAATTTAAACAAGTCCTAAGAGACTCATTATAATCCATGGATGAGTCACATGCACCTGTGTATCCTGATAATAATCCATGTCTTGAATGGGTGGATGACACTCTTCCTCCACCCAATTTCAGCAATCACACCTTCTCCACCTTTCATGGCACATGGGGTTCATGAACAGTATCTCAATCACATTATATCTCAATGTGGTCCAATGATGGGATCGTGAAATTATAAATATGTTACTAAGATATGTTTTTCTATACATACTCTAATAAGTTCAACTTGTTTGGTGTAACAACCCTCTATAAAATTCTATTGATGGATGGGAAGAACATCACCATCCATTACATTTCCATTTCAGCTCCATGTTAAGGATTAAATAATCATAAACCTACCAAAATACGAGAAACATGGAAATGGTAGGTTTTATAAAGTCATATATAGATGGAATGGTATGACCTATTCACTAAACATCCCTCCCTCATAGGAAACATTTCTAGATCAATATGATGATAATATATAAGATGATTTGAAAACACCTCTAATCCTAATGAATAATTCATGTGGGTTTGATGAGTTTGAAGAAAGGGAACAATTTCTAGAAGATTACATTTAGAAAAAAATCAAAATCTAGACTCAGGACCTTAGTTTAGTGAAAAAGGATCACTATAAAGGGACCTCATATATCACACTCAAAACAAATTAGTTCTCATACAAGAACATAAGAATGAATTGAAAAACCCATCACCTCATATTAAGGTGCATCAAATAATAAATCTACCTCAACCAAAATCTATAAGTGATCAAGGTTTCCTAGGATTTGAGGAATCGATGAATAAATCATACTTCTTCTGAAAGGAAAATGTACTCAATTATATCCTTATATCCATAGAAAACATCCAAATAAAGCTTCTATATCCTAGGAATCATAATGAGGTCAAAATCAATCAATATCTTGACTACCACCCTTTCCATAGGGGGCTGGGTTATAACATCCCATATTGGTTTATATTGAAATACATCCTCCAAATCATGGCTAGTTCCAAAAATGTTGTGTTAGATAACTCATAAGAGTAGGTGTCCTGTATAAACATTTCATAAACCTAAGAAGAAGAATATTGGATGAATGTGACAACTAGGGATGGAAATAAATTCAATTACTTGATTACTCGAAAGATAGTTGACCGAGATCATGCCACCCTAGGAGCACACCTTAACAGAACAACAATAGTTCTACAACCCTGGAAGGTGACATTAGATATGTCTCCCAAATGTGGGTGTAACTATTAAACAAAATCATAGATAGAAGAGGAAGAGTCATTTTTAACTCTAAAGAAAGATATGAATCTTAATGATTTATGCCAGGAAACATCTGAAGAATGTGTACCACCCCACCTAATAGAACCCTCATCATATGAAGATATATTTTTTGTTTCTCTTAATGTTATTAAATTGGATGAACCCTTCTCTGATGATGAACATGCAGCTGGGTATGATTTTCCCACACCTAGTTGGGGAATAAAAGGATGTATATGCATGAACTAATGACAGAAAGGGATGTGTGGGCATTATCAAACCCAATATTTTGGTCATGTACCTATAGAGGACATATATAAAGCTAAGAAACATGTTAAATTACTCCAGTAGTCCCAAAAGAGGAATGGAGGTGTCTCATAACCCTCTACTGGTCATCTACACCAAATATTCTTACAAGACCACCTTAAAGGGGTAAAATTATATGATCATCTCAGATAATGGTGGAGGTCAAAATGACCTGATCCACTAGAAACACATTATTCCTCAACCTATGCACAATAACTAGTCCCATCTACCTCAAATGAAAAATATATGAAACCACATAATATATAGTTATCACACATTGGGAAGTGATGAACCCTGGTGTAAAATTATGAAATTATAAAATAGTTGGTAGTTTTCCAAAAAATCAATCAATACATGTTTTTCTCCGCCTTTCAGAATAACTCAGGGAGGTACTTATTGAATCACTCGTGATCCCATCAGAGTTTGAAATTTTAGTCCTTGCCTGTGAGGTTTATTGAGTAGAGACCATTCCATTATAATTCCATTTCACCAACTCAATCACAGAGTATGATTAAGAAGAGGTCATCCAAGGAATCATCAGGCACCTATATGTCTTGAGTTGACTCGATAATGTTGACATCAAAAGGGATCTGATTGAAAATGGATCTTGGATGAATCTCATCCCAATTAAAACCCTTAGATATTTTGAATATGTAAATAGATAAATATCCACCCCCCCTGAAGTCGACCATTCAAGGGTACGATAAGTGTGAGAAAAGACCTCTTATGAAGATCAATCTTAAATCTCTGTTTGTGGATCTCATGTATGATGTTAATTTTATGGTTATCTACAAGGAAATACAATACAATTCTCTTCTTGTAATGTCCATGCTATATATCCACATCATTGTACCTTCAAAATTTCATCAATAACTAAAATACCACATTGATAGAAAGGTTGACATACTACTTGGTGATAGTACCCCTTCGATAATTGTGAAGCCACATATACTAAGGTTGATTTCCAAAAAAAGGGAAGGAAAATGACCAATGGTGGATGATCCTATAAAGGTTGTACACTCAAAATGGCTTGGGGACCACTCATAAGAATCCCAGTAGTATTCTCTATATTGACTATGTGCTCCCTATATATCTATTTGAGACAACAGAATAAATCCTAGATGTCCTAGATTCAACCTTCCCCTATAACAACACAAAATACATTCAACTCCTAATTCTCTCTTTAGTGACTCTGACAATAGAGGATGATAAGGTCTTTTTTATGGACTCTCTCACCCTAAAAATGACAGATATTACCCCAGATCAACAACCTAGTCTAAAAATACATCCACATACTCGAGGAAGGAATCTCCAACACCATTGATGAGATCATGTAGAAAATTATAGGAACTAAAGAATACCAAATTCCTACACTAAGTAGTTCCACTATTCCTCTCACGGAGTAATAAATTTATAACGAATTTCTAATGAAAAAACAATATGTGTTCTCTTGTAAATATACAAAAATACCAATACTAAATACAGATGTGGATATGCACCTACTTGGATTTCCTAATGAATATAGAGACTTAAACAAGGAAATCAAGAGGATTCAACCCTCTCATGCTACCAATGAAGAGGTGGAATTTGAAAATTTTATTAAAGAAAACTTCTCACAAGAAGTGTAATACTAATGATTAATACCCAATATCATCCCCGTCATTCAAAGGAATGGGTATATTTGGGTTTGAATCAATTTCATATTCCTTGATCGACACTTCCTGAAAGATGAATTCCCACTTCCAAACATAGAACTCGTGATCAAAGAAATTTCGTGATTTCAAGACCTTTACTTCATGGATGGGTATACACAATATAATTAGATAAATATTGCCCCTGAGGATGAAGAAGAAACTTTATTTAGAGAACCTTATTGGATATTTTACTTTCATGTCATTCCATTTGGATTAAAGAATATAGGATCCACCAATCAACACTCTATGCATCATATCTTTAAAGCTTTCATGGGATGAATAGTTAAATTTTATTTCAATGAACTAGTGGTCAAATCCTAACAATGACTTGATCACTTCATGGATCTCCAAAAATTCCTTGAAATATTGCGGAAACATAGACTCATGATGAATCTACTAAACGTTCTTTTGGTGTAAAATCATGGAGGTTATCTAGTTTTGTGGTATGCCACCATGTAATCAAGTTTGAACATCAAAAGACTTGTTCTAATCTAGAAATTTTACCCACCATTAATGTCAAATAACTAAGGGGACTCAGATGTAACCTCACCTAAATTCATAATTTCATATATGACTAGGAAAAAAAATATCTCCCTTTCACACGAATAATGAATAAGGAGATCTTCTTTCAAAGAGACGAGGACTTCACAGACTCTATTGAGATTCTCATGTAGTATATATTGTGCCCACTGGTCCAGATGCCACCATCAGTGGGAAATATACTCATCCTATATGTTTCCTCCAAGGAATGATCACTTGGCCCCCTCCTCGCATAGAATAATTTATCCAGGAGGGAGAGTAGTATCTAATTCCATATCAAAATGATATTAAGTACTGAAACATGATACATAGATGTCGAGAAGAACTACCTCACAATTGTCTTAGCAGTTTAAAAGATGTGGAATTACTTGCAGCACCACAAAGTCCATAGGTTTTATTGTATTGATCCACTGAAGTTCATCCTTGGTTGTCTCAATATTACTAGGTGATTGACCCAATGGCCTAAAATTTTGTAACAATATGACATTTAGTTCATGTAACGAGAGATGAGGAAAGGGAATGCCATGAATGAATTCATCAAAACACATACCACCGTAGAAAGTACACTAGTGGAAAATGAACTTCCATATAAAGATGTTTTATATACCGATGAAACTCCCCAAACATGGGAGTTATATTTATTTTTGAAATCCTGATGTCATATTGGAAAAAGGATAGAAAATTTAAAGCTAAATCGAGTTTGTTATGGGAATTTATTTTCTTCTATAGGCAAAGAATTTTTTTCTTACCCTTTCTCACATCTAAGAGATGCATGAATAAGGAATAAAAATACAAAGCCCTCATTGATGGATTGAAAATTACCCTACAGGTACATATATCTTACCTGAAGATTAAATGGAATTCATAACAAGTGATAAAACATATCAATGGTTAATATTCCATAAATAAGGAAAAATTTTCCCCTATTATGGTTTAAATGAGGGGAATTTCCACAAAGTTACCTTTTCATCCCTCATTGAATGGCGATCCTTGAACAGAGAGTTCTCATGCAGAAGCATCAGACAATTCATCCATAGTCTTGGTCATCCTTGATAATAGGTATGTAATATTTTGAATCACTCACAGAAGAATGGCCTCATCGATCATCATAAGTGATATGAGAGAAATCAACCAGGTCAAATTCTTCCTATATTTACATGAACTATAATCCACCCATATATAAATATAACTCATAATATTTTATCTCTTATACAGTTGTCACTTGATAGATCATGTCGGAAGGGAAGATATTAGATGGAGTGTAGTGAACATTACCCTACGGGATGGCCCGAATGAGAAAAAGTCCCTTCATAACTGTTTCATCAATGAAATCTTCCCTATATTCATAGAATAATGTGATATTCTCTCCATCATGAATGAAGTCCATGTGGTCTCTTGGAATGCTCATTAATCTAGAACCAAGAACTCCCAACAAGTCAAGTTGCTGGGTTATTATAGGAAAACCATGACATGGGACTACTTGGAATTCAATGAAAAAATTTCATAAAAGATTGATCCATGAAAACATCATCCATGAACCCTTATAATTTATACAAACAAGGTAAATATTCTTGGAATATTTCATAATGGTAATGGATACTGTGGGGATATACCCCCCATCCATGGATAAGATGTTTATATACACCTTTTCTTCTACCAAATTCTTCTCCAAATGGGATGAGGTAATACCCCTCAAATAATTCATGAGTAAAAATATCAAAAACTTTCTAAAGTCCCTTATCATCACTAGGTTTGGAGTCCCTCACAAAATACTTATTGAAAATGGAACCAACTTCTATACTAAGAAGTTAATGAAATGGTAAGAATAATATAACATAGAGTCTCTCCACTCATCTCGATATCATACAACAAATAATTGACAAATAGAAGACTTCAATAATACTCAATCAAATATACTCACGAAAATGGTGAATAAAGACAAAAAGTGTTAGCCGAACAAGATCCTACATGATTTATGGGCCTATCATACCACCACACGTACTACGACATGTGAAACTTTTTACTCATTAGTGTATGAAACGAAGGTAGTATTTCCCAGAAAATTCCCCTTTACATTTCTTCAAATAGCCATCTGTTGAAAACACTCATATGATGAACAATAACAAAAGTGGAAGGATGAGCTGGAGTGTCTCGATGGAAATTGGTTGTGCACATTTCACACCCTAAAAATCAATTAGAATTATATCACATTGGAATTTAATAAAAAGGCTTGGATTTGATCATTTCTTCAAGGATAACTAGTGTTATCCATCATACCCTCACTGATACTAGGGAAGAAGCCTCATATTATAGAATTCAAATAGGAAGAGCCTTACATCATTCATATGGTCTATCATAATGGAGAATACTCATTGTACACAATCGATGGGGGAACGGTTTCACTCCCTCCCACCAATGTGCGGTTTCCCCAGAAATAAATTTCATATCTTACATCGAGTATCTTTTAACCTAATCACATGACATTAAATTGTACGATGAACTTCATAGTTGCATGATGTTATATTAGGAAGATTCTTCTTGACCACACAATGTTAAACTATTTGGAGTACATCCTAATCACATTATTTTAAAATGTAAATAACCCACTCTGGTCACATGATTATAAAATAAATGGATCTCCAGTGATCATCTCCATTAATTTGGGATACCCTCATCCTATAAGAAAGATGTCAAATGGTATAGTGTATCATTTTCCAACCAAATGATGTTAAACTATAGGGAACATGTCCTTACTTCATGATGTTAAAATATATGAAATATTTCTTCACCACATGATTCTAAACTACATGGGAAGCACCAGCACACCAATGATTCACTGCAAAAAATATATATCTATGTGAAAGAAGGTTGAAATTACACTATCCCTATGTAAGAGCCAGATCCATAAAGGGATATCCTTTCAAATCACCACGTGTTTTAGGATTATTTTCATCACAAGATATGTAGCAGTTCTTGGTTCTCCATTCTTTGACCCATTCACCATATTCATCGTCATTCACATTAATTCACCCACATCATTACTGCAAGATGTTAAATTTCATGGATGATGTCACAACCAGAAGACATTAAATTGCATGCGTACCTAGAAAAACATAAAGCTTGATTCTAATTCTAATGAGATATGTAGGGATTACTTGATACTATATCTTGGTCCCTCCAACACATGATACAATATACATATTTTATTTCTATAATTTCCTCAACAGCAGGATTACCCTTCTCTATTACTTATTTCTATCACCAAGAATAGATCTTGTGGGATTAGTATCATTGGTAATTTATTCCCCACATAAAAAATTCATAAGAGCTTGAAGTATGATTATCAGATCCTGAGTCCTAACCACATGATATTAATCTATATATTTGATGTCTTTTGAATGATGTAAAACTGATCATTTTTTGGGACTCTTCTGAGAGGAACACTATAGTTGGTGTGGTCCTCCTACCATATCTCTTACTTAGTAAATATGTGTGACCTGATTCCTTTCATCATGGGATATGTAGTTACACACAGATCTCCAACCCTATATCTAGTCACAATAAAAAGAATAGAAAAATTCCCGCCTCTCTATGTAATTGTTAGACCTGCGCATGGAGCTCTTGTTAAAGAACAATGTATCGATTGATTCCTAGTACTGAGGAATATATAGTGATGCCCAGACTTCTATTCTTGGGCCCATCCATAGAATTCCCTTTTCACATCGGGGAGTCTACATACTCATCGATAAACATTAAACTACAAGAAATATCATGAAAAACATGTTTCTGGATTCTTGTCATCATCAGATAAGTAGGGATTACCAGATCTCCAGTCCTAGGACTATATACAAAAATAAATAGTAAAAATTCACCCCTCTATGTACATTTCAGAACAATGTGATGAATTATCAATCAAATAACTATGTGTTGTTTTAATTTTATCATCACAAGATATATAGTGATGACAAGATCTCTAATTACAACCCCAAGTAGAACAACCAATAAAAATAAAATGCACTCCAACAGTATATGGTCTAAGTCACACAAGCTCATTTTTCATATTTATGCATCAAATTTGAATGGAAATTATTTTTTTCATGTAATATATCTTCTATAAATTTTCATGATAGTTCCCATGTCCATACCGTATGACGTTAAATTATAAGTAAATAGATACACAGTTACACTATGAATTTATACCTCACGAAAAAATTTCTGGTTTCATGAAATTAAAGATGAATATCAAATATGTCCCTACTACGTGATGTTAAAATATGTTGATTATCATCCATTATCATCCCTTATCAAAGGAACACAAGAGCATTACCCCGGTCAACCAGAGTATATGGAACATCCATCATTTTTTAGCACCTCAATTTATAAATCACGCTTCATTTATTGAGAACCTCAAGTCTCTGAATCCCATTCATAGCCCTTGTAAATGGAAATAGATCTCCCTAATTGACCATATTGTCGAATCATAATGGATCATACCTAAAAACCAGAGAAATATTGGCTCTATAAGGAAGGAGTTTTTATCCTTGTGAGCCATGACATCATCATGGAAGAGCTCAACACCTTATGGTGATAGGAGGAATCTTTGATATTATATTACCATATCATTACTCATTAATTGAGAAACTCATGAATTTGTTTACCACATTTTAATATCCTCTTTAGAATGATGTTCGAGTGATCTTGACCATGGGTATCCTAATTAGGATCTTGTGTTATATTCTATCATGATAGGTCCACATGTTTCACAACCAAAAAAATAAATGAACTTTTGATAAAGTTATATAACCTTGGACTCTATCCTTGGATAGATTGAATCACAATACATTATACTAATAGAAAAAAATACACAAAACATATACGGTTATAAACCAATAAAGGGAGGCCTATAAAAAATACAAGTCTTTAAACACTGTACAATTTATCTCTAGATATTCTAAAAAAATAATGCATAAATAAATAAGGAATAATGCTCATAGGACCTACTTTATAGCCCTAGTAAAACCTGAGATATGCTTGTCTGACCCTTTGG
This sequence comes from Viscum album, assembly GCA_963277665.1. NCBI lineage: Eukaryota > Viridiplantae > Streptophyta > Magnoliopsida > Santalales > Viscaceae > Viscum > Viscum album. The sequence goes on from OY728126.1 coordinate 985,462,683, forward strand.
TCCAGGAAATAGTTATATTAATGATTCTTCATATCTCCTCGCCATGACAACATGTTATCTAGGTGGAGGCATAGCTTTATGGTTCATGAAACCTTATTCAATATTATGTTTTACATAAATAACAGTTCATGATTTTAGTAGCTTGAATCACTATATAAATTCACTAGACTGTGTACAATGATACATGGCTTCAAGGTACCCTTTTTTTGACTAATAATGTATGAATATGGCTCTTAAATATGTTCTTATAGTCATCAACCAAATGTTTTACACTATAAAAAAGGTCTTCTGGGTTCTTATGTGCCATGATGTCACCATGGTAGAACTCTAAACCTCCATTTTTTTGGGTCTATTCTTGGTATTATTTCCCCATACCATTCTCATGACCTAATAAATTTGAATCATGATTTACAATTCAAATAACTAGAATATTCAAGTTGATTTTACATCCTTGTATGTTACACCTCTATGTTTTTACCATTTCTCAAAGTAATGGCATGACACTCCATTCCCGAACCATCAATGGTCCACACCCCATGATTCAAAACCACATGGATTAGGGACCGATATTCAAAAAATAATAGCTCAACTACACTAGGGTTTTCGAACCCTTCTTGGGAAACATTCCCTCCATAACTGATGTCAACATCCAGACATGTGAGTCAACAAAAATATTTCATGGTCATTAGAAAAAGGTAGGTGAAACCTCAATTTGACCATGATACTAATGAATTGATGATTTTAATTACTAACCAATGGAATTAACTCTTCATATGAAAGGAATACCAATCCTTTTGATCCCTGGAAACACCATGGATGAATAAAGTACCACAGGGTGTTATGGGTCATTCATATCTTATCATCCCCATCACATGGTCACACATGGTTGGGTTATGATGACCATCTCTTGCATTCCATCTATCTAGGTGGACCTAGAATCATCATCCTTTCTCCTTAAAATGATATAACCCCAATAAATAATTCATGTTCCTTGGGAAAAAGTAGGGAATCCTCTATTTAACCATTCCATGGACACATAATCCCTTTGACCTGCAAACTAGAGACAACATCTCCTTGTATGAAACGATTTATAATCCTCATGATCTTCAGTATCAAAGTAGTATAACTAAACACCCAATTGTTTTTTAGTTCATCTTATGTATGTCTTCCACATATTCCATATTCATCAATCAACTCTTTATAGAAATATTTTAAATTCCAAAATTTTTAAACTCCTATAATGATGACGTTAAACTCCATGGAATCTCAATGTTTTGTAATAAAAGATCATAAACTACAATAATAGAAGGTCTGGCCAAAATACCCTAAGAACATCAATAGAGGGTCTATGTTTAAAGGCCATAAAATATTGTTATATTAGGTCTGAGCTAAAAGACTCAAAACTAAAACAAAATAATGTTTGAGGTATAAGACCCAAAACTACATAGATATAAGGTCCCAGTTGAAAGACCCTAAACTAGAATTTTTGAATGTATGAGCTAAAAGACCAAAAACTACACTAATAGAACGTTCGAACTAAAAGACCCTAAAAAACAGTGATATAAGGTCCAATCTCAAATACCATAAACTATAGTGATAGAAGGTCCACGATAAAAGTCCCTAAACTATAATGGTAAAAGTAATGAGTGAATAAACCCTCTACTAGAGTGTCATATAGTTTGAGATGGAAGACCCTAAATTATAATGAGAGAAGGTATGAGCTAAAATTTCCTAAACATAATCGATAAAAGGTATGATCTAAAAGAACCCAAACTACAGTGATTGAAGATCCATGCTAAAAGTCCCTAATATAAAACAATATAAGGTCCAAAATCAAAGACCCTAAACTATAAAAATAAAATGTATGAGCTAATATTCATCAAAAAAATTTCACAATAGTAATTTATTCTACAAAAATGAAAAAGATACAAGGCTTATGTGTCCCACCATATATTCTTAGTAAAAATAAAGTTATACTCTCAAATTACAAAAACTTTGGAAAACGATATTTCACTATCCCTCTAGGACATATATTCCTACCAATTATAATTTTTTTTTGATTTTGGTAAACACAAGATAGATGGGTAAGATATATTAATGAGAAAACTCATGTTGGTGGGAAGTTAAGAGCACTTCTCAAGAATGATTTGTTTGAATTTGGACATTAAAATAAAAGAGTTCAAGTATAATTGATATTATTAAAAGGATGAGTATCATCAGTGATACTTACAACACATGATCAATGATATTTAAGAAAAAAAAATGAATGAATGAAATAAGGAAAAAACATATAAATTTTTAAAGATATATTCATTGATATTATATGGGAGGAATCATCACATTTCATATCCTTTGTAAAGGTTTAATTGAAACAAATACATATCAACAATCAAGCTATTATAATATTACATTTACTAATCTAGAAATGGAATCAAGAGACTGTCATGAATTATTGATTGAAGACTAAACTATTTCTCACCCCACTTATTCTGCTTCTACCATAGGATGTAGGGTATCGATTAGAGTATTTTTCTCATCAACTATTTTTTTCATTTGTTATAGTAAGGATGATGATTCTAATAGATTAGACCTTAAGTGAGCTTATATCTCTCCATATCTCCATATTATTATTGTCAAGATATATATTTGGGTGTACAACATAGATTTAAACTAAGGGATATTTTTCAAGGACATTGAAGCTTCCTTCATCAATTTTGGATAAGGAAGTACGATCATCTAGGTTACAAAAACTCATATCACTAGAGTATAAATATTTTTTTTTAGAATTATTTGTTTCATTATTACATATTATTATTTATAATAAACACCTCCCTCACCCAAATCCAAAAATAGTTTTAAGACACATTCCACCCAGTCATGAAATGTACTCAGATGAGTCTTAGTAATCAGGGTGTGGATCTATTTCCAGACCATACAGAACCATCTCTGAGCCTGTGTGAATTCTATAGTGTGTTTCTCCAAGGATGAATGGCCATATAAGCTGATGAGTAAATGGGATAGGGAGCCTCATATATACATATCCTTAATGATTCATTGTCTTCTAATTATGTCAAAGGGTCAACTTCGTTGAAGGATTCTTCCCCAATAATGGGATGGTCATCGCAAGGGTGGGGACTCATACTCGAACACTCACCCAAGTATAGAATCAACTCCATAACTACTATAGGCAAGGGTGTTAGTGAGGAAAATGGGTTTTCCACATGATAGACCATCTTGTTCAGCAATCCACTTGAATAATCCTTTAATTATTCCTTGGAATATTCATATGACAGATATATGGAGGCCTAATAGTCAGAAAGGTGATCCTGAAATTGGTGTCTTCATTCACCAATATCATCTAAAACTAGAAGATGACCCTAGGATGTCACTCTCCCTGTACACCATATGAAGGAATAGAGAGGTGCTTTTGATGTATTCAAACTGGTTAATGAACCGATAATGGGTATACAACTAATAAATTATCATCTCATCCATCAGGGAATCAACAATCCCATCCCAAAAAAATCTTTTATGACCATTCATCATGAGAGTCACCTCCACTATCAATTATTGGCCCATTATGTAATGACACAATGTTTTTCAATGGAAATTCCCTTCTTATAATTATTTATAAAATCACATGAAAACACAACATAATGAACTACTATGTGCCATGTGAACTTTTAACATAAGTTTTTCACTTCTGTTTTTGCAATTTCCAAAATCGAACATACACAGTTGTGTTCAAAATGATTTTTGGGGTCCAATAAGAAAAACATAATTTTTGGTGAATATTAATCTACCCTTATAAATAGTAACATAACCTTATAAATTGTACTACAACTCTTATGAATAGTAAATCATCTAAAATAGTAGTAAAATTACCCATGAATAATTAAAAAACATTTTGGCATCTTAGAAAGTGACAATTTGAATATAGTAAACGTTTTGGTATTTTTGTAAGTCATAAATAATAAATTATATTTAATTAATTAATTTAAAAGAAAAATTATTTTCATAAAATGTGTTAAAAATATAAAAAATATATGTCTTATAGTTTTTATATTATTTTATAAGACCCTACATAATTTTTGAAAGCATTATAATATTAGTTTTAATTTTAAAAACTGCATTTTCAAGTAAATTATGATTAAATTAAATATTAAATTAATAATATTTAGAAAATTATATTTGGAAAATGGACATCATTTTTGTATTCTACTCTTTTAGAAATGGTTTGGTTGAAATTTTGGGATTTTTCTGAAATACATGATTTTTTTATGAATAGTGAAATACCATAATTTACAAAAATAAGCTAAATAAGCTAATTATAGAGTAATGTGTGTTGTTATACTGATGTAAGCCAACTTTTTTTGGGATTAAATTATAAAATTACTATTATTGGTCATTGAATACTCACTATTCCTTGTATTGTGGAGAAATAATAAATTAATGAATTTATATTGAGAAAACCCCTCTCCCCTCAACTATAAATACCACCCATCACTACCTCATTTCACCAGACCTCTCAAGATTCTAGACATGCCTAAAATTTCCCAATTCATCTTTCCTATCCCCTCCAAAATGTACAAAATATTTTATTGCAATCATAAGTCAATGATTATGCCCCTTAGAGAGGATATCTAGAGGAGGATTGAAGAGGAAATTTCTCTCCCTCTTTTCCTTTAATCCCCTTTCAATTTCAAGTCCATTATTATTCTCTCACAACCTATATTTTCCTAAATGGTATGGAAACTCTAGTATCATAAATATACATAAATTTTATGACACTAATGTGATATTATATCATCCAAACCCATTCTCTTATTCTTTTTATTTTATAAAAGAAAACGTTGTTCGTGAGGTGTTAATATATCACCTTCGAGAAGGACATGTTGTCTTTTTTTTCATTTCTACCTTCAGATCTGGTCATAAAACAATTTTTATGGTCTAAACATAATATTTTATGTGTATTAAACCCTATTTAATGTTTTCGAACTAACATATGTACATATTACAAAATTATTAATCAAAACACGTTTGTTGTGGTCGAAAAACCACCCAAATTAACCCAAACAGCCATCATTTAATTTTTATCTAATGATTCATCCACATTGTATAAAATTTAATTCATTATAAGATCATTCAAACTCCTGTAATATTATTAATAAAATTTAATATCAGTTCTGTATGTTTACCCATGTTCTACCCTGACTTCAATTTAGGAATACAAGGTAACTGCTTAAGAAAACCGTAAAAACAAGCATTAACAAAAATTGTTTTCAAAACCTATAACTCATAAAAAGGCCCATATATTTACATAATGAAACAAATATGAAAAATTTTAATTTATAAATGGTTCTATAGTATCTAATTAATGATTATAATGGCATTATATAGGACTTTAATGTGAAGGAAGTATTCAGATATAAGGTAAGGGGAAAATCATGAACCCAATTTTATTTTTTTGTGTCCTACCTCTTTCACACCAAATTTGGCAAGGTCACACAATAAAAATATTTTTTTCAGAATTATCTTACCTTTTATGGGATATACATGTTATCTTCTAAAGGTTATTTCAAACAAAATTTTTTCCAAAACAAATCTTCTTTTAAAAACTCACATTTTACCTCTCATTCAAGGTTTATGGTTCTTGTATCAAGTATGTTATTCCCTCTTTCTTTTGGGATCCCAATTTTTATGAATGTGTTATTATGAGATGAGACCAACTCCTTTACATTGTTATTTTATGTTGATTTTTGATATATGATCTATGTGGAATGCATGATAATGATAATGTTACGATGTGACAGGTGTGCCCAGAATTATATAATGCAATATGAATATTTCAATGTGACGCGTGCGCCCAAAATTATACAGTGCTCCAATGATTTGGGTAAAGTGATTAATATCATTATTAAATGTGAAATTATTTGGGAACAATATTCTATCTTTTTTCATAAGTATTTTTGGTAGTTAACCACTAAGACATGATGTTTCATTTTAATGCATTTCCACATTTCGAGTCTTGTATTTGTTCTTCATCTTATGTTCATGATCCTTTTCCTATGGTATGATCATGCTCACCCCATAATATATTGTTCTTATATGTCCCCTTAGTAGGGTTATATCTCGCCCCTTTTTAGGTATATCCTCATGTGACTACATGTACTAAGTAGAGGTCATGTTCTAGTAAGAATCTTTTGAAGAAGAAATTGAATAAATGTTTGTGCTCGATGTTGTAATTGTTATGTATAGTCCTAGTTTCCCCAAGACACTAAACTGTTGGATACTTTATGTGTAATAATATTATATTATTTATCTTTAAAATTATGTAATAGTAATGTAGGAAATGGTTGGGTCTCTTTAGTTGGTATGTTAGGAAAGGTTTAGTAAATTCTGGAATTAGGATTACTAACCCTAGAGAAAACCTCTAGGAAGAGACTAAGTTAAAATATGAACACAAGAATATCTACATAGGGATCCCATATGTTATTATTTTATTATAAATTGTGAAAATGAATATGTTATTTATTTATGTCTTGTTGACTTATGTTTTTCTCAATCCTTTTCTATTTTAGAAAATGGTGGGAACCAGGAGAAACCGGGCCAACAACTCGTGCGAGAGCCAACGCAACGATTGCCCGAATGACATTCCCAATGATTTGAGAGGTGGATTTCAAAACTTCATAGCAATTATTAACCAATTATCTCAGGTTATGAAGAATAACCATGATAATGTAGAATGTTATACTTCAATAAAAAGAGAGCAACTGGCTATCGAATGTTTTATGCGGTAATGACTACTGACATTTAGTGGATCTTCTGATCCAATAGTTACAGAACATTGGGTAAAATTCAGGGATAAGATCTTTTCTATTCTTCACTATTCTATGATAGAAAAGGTGACACTATCCTCATATCATATAGAGGGATAATTTGATCAATGGTGGGATTTGATTAAGAACACCAAGCCAAGGGAAGAAATTAAAGAGATGGAATGGGAAGACATTAAGATGATGTTTATAAAAAGTATTTCCCAGGAACTCTTCGCACAAATATGGAGAGTGAATTCATAGATCTCAATAAAAAAGAAATAGAATCTGTCACAACATACGAGGTGAATTTCACAGGGCTGGCAATGTACTCTTTGGGTTTTTTAACAACAACTATGGAAAAATTGATAGATTATTTAGTGGATTAAAACTACACCTTTGAAAGGATCATGAAATTTGATACTTTGGGAGTTATGAAGAAGTTTTTCAGTGTGCTATCAAAGTGGAGAGAGAGTATTTAGAATGTTCCCATGGATATGGTGATGAGAAAGAAAATATAGAGTATCAAGCCAGTTGATCTAATGACAAAGGTGGGGGGAAAACTCAACGACCCATATGCCAATAATGTGGGAAGTTTCACCATAGGAACTGCCTCAAAGTGATGGGGGAATGATTCAACTGTTGGAGAAAAGGAATCCTTTCTCAAGAGTGTCGAAAAGACATAAAAATGAAGGAGAATGTGGAAGAAGAAAAGAGAGAACCACCCATGGTTCAATGCTACACCTATAGGAAGCTAGGTCACTATGTAAGCCAATGCACTAAGCCTAAAATTCTAGAGGGTAATTTGTGTCAACTTCCACCATAGCCAAAGGAACAAGTGAAGTCTTATTTGATCACTACTATGGAAGTGGAGAAAGATAATGAAGTCATACAAGGTACACATACTATTCAGTCATGAATGGAAAGAAGTATTATTTGATTCTTGTTCAACACATTCATTTATATCATGAAAGTTTGCAAGAACAATATAATCGATGACCCGAAACCTTGAAGTAGATATTTCTGTAAAAACACAATGTGGTGAAATCATTGAAACCCAAGTGTTTGACTCTTCTCTTATTGGCATATGTGGGAACCTTTTTCCATCGAATCTTTTAATACTTCCCTTAGTATAATTCGATGTTATAATGGGAATGGATTGGCCCTTGTTATATAGATCACATATCAACTATCATGAAAAATATATATCTTTTCAAATTACGAACCATCCCATGATCCTCTACAAATCCAAGGAAGATCATGAATCTCCTTTGAAAAATCCTTCAATGGTGTGGGTGTTAATTCCCTATGAAGAATCATACCTCTCCCAAATGGTTGAGTCAAAGGAAGGTACTAACATTGTTGAAATTACCATCATGAGGGAATCCATTGATGTATTTCTTGAAGATTTTCCTATAATTCCCCTGGAGCGTGAGATAGAGTTATCAATAGAACTCATACCTGGAGGTACTCCTTTACAATGTGTCCCCATATGATGGATCCTATTGAACTGTATGAGTAAATGAAGCAGCTACAAGATCATATAGACAAAGGGTTCATATACCCTAGTGAATCACCTTGGGTTGTGCTAGTGTTGTTTGTGATGAAGAAGGATGGAACAATGCGGATGTGTATCGATTATATGAAACTCAACAAGATCACTATAAAGAACAGGTAACCTCTTCCAAGGATTGATGACTTGTTCGATTAGTTAATTGGAGATCAACACTTCTCAAAGTTGGATCTTTGTTATAGATATCATCTCTTAAAGGTGAAGAAGGATGATAATCAGAAGACTGAATTCCATACAAGGTATAGGCACTATGAGTTTCTGGTTATGCCCTTCAAACATACTAATTCCCCTGCAATATTCATGGATTTTATGAATAGAGTCATTAGACATTACCTCGACAAATTTGTGGTAGTTTTTATTGACGATATTCCCATATACTCCAAGAGAAATGAGTAACATGAAGAACATCTACGACTTGTGTTGGATACATTGACAAAAGAGAATTTGTACACCAAGTTCATCAAGTGTGATTTTTGAATTAAAAATGTCACGTTCTTGGGACATGTGATCACAAGTGAGGGAATTTCTATGGATCCTTTAAAAAAATGCAATCGAGGAATGGCCCAGAACATATAGTGTCACCAAAATCCGTAGTTTTCTGGGATTAGCTGGATATTACCAATGTTTTGTGAGAAACATATCATGATTGTAAAGCCCACTAACTAAGTTAACAAAGAAAGGGGTAATGTTTGTTTGGACGGAATAATGTGAGGGAAGCCTCACGGAGCTAAAGAGAAGGTTGATCACTACACATGCACTCACACTACCGAAATGTAGATAATGTTTTGTGATATATATTGATGCTTTAAATAATGTCCTGGGGTGTGTACTCATGAAAAATGATAATTTCATATCCAACACCTCACGAAAGATGAATATCCATGAACAGAACTACCCGACGCATGATTTAGAGCTGGAAGCCCTGATTTATGCCGTGAAAATCTGGCATCACAACCTATATGGTGTGAAGTGTGACATATACACCAACCAAAATAGCATAAAGTATATATTTACATAAAATGAGCTCAATATGCATCAAAGGAGATTGTAAAGACCCGTAAATTTCAAGGAATTTTTTTTCTTAAATTTCTTTGAATTTTACAAGAACGCAGATTCTGACGGCACCTAATTTCGAGGCCCGGTGTGCCCAGAATCATTTTCCGAAGTTCGGATCGGGTACGTTCAGTGAACGAATGAGTGGGGTTTTCTAACTTTTGAACCGGTGCTCAGAATCAAATTCTGAGGGCACCGATGGAATCGCAGCACCGGTATTTTCTTCGAAACGCCTCTTCCGAAGTTGCGTTTGCTCAGGTGTGGTTTTTAATTTTTGGGATTAATGTTAAGAAATAAAATAATTTGTACGACAAACTTTATTTTAATTTCACTTAAAGCCACTTGAAATCCACTTAAAGCTACTTAAGCGGAGTTGATACGGATAGGGTGCTATCCCAAAATATCCTACCCCCTTGGTAGGAAATTTGTGAGGTTGGGCCCGCATGAGCCCCACTGTTTCTTTTCTGCTAAGTAACGCACCCATGAAAACCCGTCATTATGAAAGTCAACTGACGCATTTTCTTAATTTCTTAATGCACCAATTAATTGGGCGGTTTCTTCATTAAATTAATTCTATGAATTAATTTATTCATTTCTTATCCTGTTTGAAATACGTTGGCGTAATAATAAAATAAGTCCAACACACGACTTCTGGAAAAATGCTTATTGAGAGGTTTTGACAAGTTTTGTGCCTTCATCCTCCTTTGCGAAGAACGCGAAGAACGCGATGAACGCCGACCTACGACGAAGAACGCCGAGCCTGCGGAAATTGATGATGTGACACCGTGTGCCGCGACACCGACGTTTCTTCTCCCTCCGCGATGCTTCTTTCGCGACGATCCAACCCCGCGACAACCTTCGATCGACAACGACAATGTAGGGGATTGCGGTCCTTTAATTTTCCTTTGAGGATTATAACTTCAATATGGATTTAATTATTAAAATTAAATCTATTGTTTCTTTGTCCTCGGAGTTTGTCGACACAATGCCGGGTACCACGATGACGCGACGATTCCCTCCTTCCGCGACTAACAATTCCGCGAAGAACGCGCGTGCGACACTTGATGAGGTAAGGGTTTTATTTGAATGTTTTATATTTCCGTGATCGTTTATTTTAAAATAAAGAACCCGGTTACATAAGAACAATTTTAATTTATTAAAATTGTTGTCTGATATGTTTATTATTCTTCCCGATTGTTATCGCCTAACGCGGAGGGTGCGGGCCGAACGAACACGTCCTGACAACCCTCCGCAGTTCTTCGTTGTTGTACGGATTTGGTGGGCAACGACAAAAATGTGACACAAGGGCGATTTAATGATCCTGCAGTGAAGAACGAGACCCGGGAGGAGCAGCGGCGTAGACGGGAAGGAAAACGGACCGCCAGAGCAACTTCGGTGGCCCGCGAAAGCCTCCGGTGGCATGGGTCGCCTGTGCGGCGGCGCCGGCAGCTGGATGTAGCGGCCGCCAGAAGACCCGCGGCCGCGCGGGTCTTGCTCACTCGCACGGGACACGACAAAAGCCACATCCGCTGAAGTCCAGCGCGGCCCCTCGAGGGCCGCGGCTCTACCATCCCGCAGGGGCAGTGCCCCACAGCAGCCACACTCGGCCGAGCCGAGCCGGGCCGTGCCCTGGCCGGACAGGACCAGGTCCAGCCGAGTCGGACCGGGTCGACCAGGTTCGGGCCGACCCGGGGGGGGGGGGTCGGGCCGAGCTGAGACCCCCCGTCTCCGGATGTTTTTGGTCTTTCCCCATAACATGAGCTATGGGCCTCCGAAAGATGTGCCGTTTTCGGAAACATGATCCTTTGATTGAGACGGTCGTTTCGGTATACTGCACTCAAGGTTTCAAAATACATTGGGTTCGGCTGGGTGGGTTCGTACACGAAACCAACCGGGCCCTCGGAGCAGAAACACTCATATCTTGAGCATCGGACGTCCGATTGACGTGCCGTCGACTTCGTTGAGTTCCTCTAAGTGAGATGGATCTTTTGGAATACTCCACCCGAGGTTTGGATGCAGGTGGAGTACGGTCGGGTTTGGTTTTGCCATAAAAACCAACCGGGCCCCTAGGACGAAAAAACCAATAACTCTCAGACCAGGCGTCCGATTGACGCGCCATCTGCGACGTTGAGTTCCTGTTGATGATACAGAACTTATAGATACATCAACTCTGGTCTTTGTGTCAGTTGATGTATCAGCCTCTCGACTCGTGGAGCGGACCCTCCTGAACGAGCTTGCTGTGTGTGGGGACCCTAGTGCTTGCTGCGACTTCGACGACGACGACTATACAGAGATCCTCAGTGGATTCGACTGCGATGATGATGAAAACAGTACGGGAATCCTCCATGTTTTCAGTAGTGACCACTACGGTACATCTTGGGATACATCAACTCTGGACTACATGTCAGTTGATGCATCGACCTCCTAGCTCGGGGAGTGGACCCTCCCAGAACGAGAATGCTGTGGGCGGAAACCCTAGAGCCGGTTGAGACTTGACGACTGCTGATCGAACAACTCATTGTGTTACGGATAGCCCAGTTGGGAGCGCTTGGTTGTAGTGGCAGACCCACGACGGAGGAGCGCTTGGTTTTAGCGGCAGACCCGCGGTACTCAACAGAAGGAGTACCACTGGAGGCTATGACGAGGTGCGCTTGGTTGTAGCGGCACAGGGGAGCTCTTGGTTGTAGCGGCAGACCCACGACCGAGGTGCGCTTGGTTGTAGCGTCACATTGGAGCGCTTGGTTGTAGCGGCAGACCCACGACAGAGGTGCGCTTGGTTGTAGCAGCACAGGGGAGTGCTTGGTTGTAGCGGCAGACCCACGGCGGAGGAGCGCTTGGTTGTAGCAGCACGGGGGAGCCCTTGGTTGTAGCAGCAGGCCCACAGTACCTGATAGATAGAGTACTATAGCAGTCCAAGGTAAGATGGAAGTGCTTGGTTATAGAAGAATAACCATTTTACTTGATGGAGAAGGAGTTTCCCAATAGCTTTGGGTTCAACTTCATGATCGATCCTGTGTGGGTCATTGTGAGGGTTAGTACCTACAGATCCTTTGTGGGTCCGACGGCTTAGATGAATCAGTGGCTACATCTGATCATCTCTAACGTTATACGAAGAATTACCTGTGTGAGATGAATCTTGTTTTGCTTTCCTTTGTGGATTGTGTTGTGCTATCCTGTGTGGATTTATGTTTTTCTTTCCTTTGTGGATTGTGTTGTGCTATCCTGTGTGGATTTACGTTTTCCTTTCCTTTGAGGATTGTGTTGTGCTATCCTGTGTGGATTTAAGTTTTGCTTTCCTGTGTGAATTGGGTTGTGCTTGGGATCGGATGTTGGAGCCAGACGGAAATTGATGACTTAGGTATATGTATAGGCATATACCTAAGTAGTGTCAGATGTTACTTCATGATTGTATCTTTTATTTTTGGTTTATCCTTTGTGGATTCTGGGAGACCTTCGGGGGTCTCGGGTCCCTACTGAGTAGCTTATACTCACCCCTGCATGGGCTATGCCCACACTACGTTGTGTTGGTTACAGACGACGGTCAACGCTGATCGTGGTGGAGGCTTGCGGAGTAGGACTGTACCTAAAGGTGGACCACTGGGCGGGGTGTACTCGGAGCGGACGGCTGGACCGAGGAGCTGTGGAGGCTACCTGTACTCACCCTTCAGGTGGGACTTCTAGAGGACGGCTCGACGTGGCGTATTTTCTTTTCAGTTGATGTTTTCCCATTTCAGTTGTACTTTACAGTTGGGCTTGTATTTCCGGCCCCTTTTACTTTCAGCACATCTTGTTACAGTATTTACTTAGTGTTTACTCTTTCCAATTGCTTGCTCTATGGTGGTTGTTTACTTTAAAAAGGCAATGCCTTCCCATTTTATCGTGATTTACGCCTTGGTGCTAGTCACCAGCCCCTGGCCTATGGAAGGCGGGCATGGGGTAGTCACGGCACGGGCCTCGAGGACGGGTCGTGACAAATTGGTATCAGTGGAGTTCGGTTCTACTGCAGACTCTGATCTTTCTTCTATGTGAAGCAATAATGTTCAGCGTATTGGGTGTGGTTATCAGTCCAGGGTGTCCAGTGTTGGTGTGGCGGCTGACGTATCCGTACACCAGGACCCTGACTTCTGATTTCTAACTTAATGCATGAAAACATTGATTGCATGTGTGTTCAGGTTTTCTTTGTGATTACTTGTGTCATCTCACCAGGTATATAGTTCTGACCATGGAGCACCTGTTTCTTTTCAGGATGGCCCCACGACGGCAGCCAGGTAGGGTTCTGAGAGTAGAGCGTGACGATAGCCCACCGAGCGATGAGGCCTTAGTACAGGGCCCGTTGACAGCAGGGGAACCAGCGGTACCTTTACCCGCTGAACCCCCGATTCTTCCAACACCAGCCGCAGACGATGCACGTCGCCTCAGCGCACTGCACGAGTTTTAGCACCAGCAACCACCTAGGTTTCGTGGGGAGACGGACCCCCAGGCAGCCGAGGACTGGCTAGAGGCAGTGGTGTGAGTTTTCTAGCTAGTGAGGACACCAGCAGACCTCATGGTGATCCTCGCGGTGAGCCTACTGCACGCAGCAGCAGGACGATGGTGGAGCTTGATGCTCCAGGTGCAAGACGAGGCATCACTCTTTTGGACAGACGTTGAGAGCCTTTTTCGCTCAGAGTTCATCCTAGCCACCCTCCGAGCGGTGCACATTCAGGAGCTAGTACAGCTGCGGAAAGGCAGCATGACAGTAGCCCAGTACGCGGTGAGATTTACCGATCTCTCGCGCTATTCCACAAACTTGGTACAGGACCCATTCTTCAGGGCTTCAGTTGTTTCTCACAGCATTCCGACACAGAAAGGGGTGTTGGAGTGAGCCCTCTAAGTGGAGAGTTTCCTTGCTGAGCAATCTCCAACAGTAGGACCCACCACTAGCCGGAATGCGGCAGTGTCTTCTGCAGCGGGCAATAGACAGATGACGCAGGGGTCCAAGAGGACTAGATCTACCGGTGGTCGACCGCGTGACACAAGATCGTTTGTGCGAGGCACTCGGGGTGGACAACGACTTACTATGAGCGAACAGTGTTACTCCTGCGGAGGGGTTGGTCACATGGCTCGTGACTGTCTGACCCGCCATACGGATGACCAGTAGATGAACGAAAGACCCCCGCCCAGTCAGAGGCAGAGGTTCGATCAGGGTGGGCCGGAAGGAGCAGGTGGCCATGGTAGGGGAGCTGGCCGTGCAGCTAGAGGTGGACGACGCTTCGGGGTGTTGCCACCACTACCAACAGGAGGTCCACCCCGACCACAGGGGACAGGAGGACATGGGAGAGCTCAGCTTCAGGCAGCTGAGGCCTACGATCATGGAGCTCCGAGAGCAGATGGACAGGAGAGGGACTATCTCCAAACCTGCAGACTTTTGTTCATGTTTCTTCTAGTTTTGTTGATATATGTTTTTAGATGCTTTGTGTCTTTGTACTTGAGCTGTAGTAATACAAGACACCTTTTCTTGTGGCATCTACTTTCCTGTCCTCTCTTGTGTTGTTACTAAGAGGTTCCAGTTTATACTGTTGACTTGACCCTCACTTGAGAGATACCTACTGGAGGAGACCCAGTTACCACACACTGATGCCGACAGTGTGGCTCCAACCTTGGAGGCAAGAGTAACGGTTGGATCTCTTAGTAGTATTGTCGAGGCCTTACCACGTCATCCATGGTATGGGTTAGTATCATCCATGTTAGGATTGACTGTATTAGGCAGAGAAAGTGATTCATCCCTGGGATGTGACCAAATTTCTCTTATCGGCAAAGAATAAATCTTAGCAGCTCATGTGGGACCGGAGATGGTCCAGGACACAACAGAGATGGTCCACGTCATCCAGGAGTGGATGAGGACAGCTCAGAGCCGACATAAGTCTTTTACTGACAGGAGGCGGAGGCCACTAGAGTTCGAGGATGGGGACCACGTCTTCTTGCAGGTCTAACCTCGACAGGGTTTACAGAAATTTGGTGAGTTGGCTTATAGCCTGGCTCTACCACCTCAGTTGCACCGGGTTCACGACGTCTTCCACGTATCTCAGCTGAGGAGATACGTGCACGACCCGACACATATCATTGACCATGGGGAGCTGGACGTTGATGATGTGGCGACCTTTGAGGAGGTCCTAGTGGCGATCAAGGATCAACAAGAGTAGGTCCTACGTGGACGATCGATTCCTCTAGTGTATGTCAGATGGCAGCATGGGAACCACCAGGAGAGCACTTGGGAGCAGGAGGATCAGATGCATGCTCAGTACCCCCATTTGTTTCCATAGTTTATGATGTATCTTTACGGGGACGTAAAGCCCCGAGGTGGGAGTAATGTAAAGACCCGTAAATTTCAAGGAATTTTTTTTTTAATTTTCTTTGTAATTTTACATGAACGCAGTTTCTGACGGCACCTGATTCCGAGGCCCGGTGTGCCCGGAATCATTTTCCGAAGTTTGGCTCGGGTACGTTCAGTGAACGAACAAGCGGGGTTTTCTATCTTTTGAACCGGTGCTTAGAATAAAATTATGAGGGCACCGATGGAATCATAGCGCTGATATTTTCTTAGAAAAGCCTCTTCCGGAGTTGCGTTTGCTCGGGTGTGGTTTTTAATTTTTGGGCTTAAAGTTAAGAAATAAAATAATTTGTACGCCAAACATTATTTTAATTTCACTTAAAGCCACTTGAAAGCCACTTAAAGCTACTTAAGCAGAGTTGATACGGATAGGGTGCTATCCAAAAATATCCTACCCCCTTGGTAGGATATTTGTGAGGTAGGGCCTGTACAAGCCCCACTGTTTCTTTTCCGCTAAGTAACGCACCCGCGAAAACCCGTCATTATGAAAGTCAACTGACACATTTTCTTAATTTTTCTTAACGCACCAATTAATTGGGTGGTTTCTTCGTGGAATTAATTATATGAATTAATTTATTCGTTTCTTAACCTGTTTGAAATCCATTGGCGTAATAATAAAATAATACCAACGCACGACTTCTGGAAAAATGCTTGTTGAGAGGTTTTGACAAGTTTTGTGCCTTCATCCTCCTTCGCGAAGAACGGGAAGAACGCGAAGAACGCGAAGAACGCTGGCCTCCTATGAAGAACGCCGAGCCCACGGAAATCGACGACGTGACGCCGTGTGCCGCGATGCCGACGTTTCTTCTCCCTCCGCGACGCTTCATTCGTGACGATCCAACCCCGCGATAACCTTCGATCGACAACGACAAGGTAGGGGATTGCGGTCCTTTAATTTTCCTTTAAGGATTATAACTTCAATATGGATTTAATTATTAAAATTAAATCTATTGTTTCTTGGTCCTCAGAGTTCGTCGACGTAACGCCGGGTACCGCGACGACGCGATGATTCCCCCCTTCCGCGACGAACAATTCCGCGAAGAACGCGCGTGCGACACTTGACGAGGTAGGGGTTTTATTTGAATGTTTTATATTTTCGTGATCGTTTCTTTTAAAATAAAGAACCCGGTTACGTAAGAACAATTTTAATTTATTAAAATTGTTGTTTGATATGTTGATTATTCTTCCCGATTTTTATCGCCTAACGCGGAGGGTGCGGGCCAAACGAACACGGCATGAGAACCCTCCGCAGTTCTTTGTTGTTGTACGGATTTGGCGGGCGACGACAAAAACATGACGCAAGGGTGATTTAATGATCATGCAGTGAAGAACGGGACCAGGGAGGAGCAGCGGCGCAGACGGGAAAGAAAACGGACCACCAAAGCAACTATGGTGGCCCGCGAAAGCCTCCGGCGGTGACAGCCAGGGGACCCGCGGCCACGCGGGTCCGGCGCACTCGCACGGGACGCGGGAAAAGCCGCGTCTGCTGAAGTCCAGCGCGGCCCCTCGAGGGCCGCGACTCTACCATCCCGCAGGGGCAGTGCCCCGCGGCTGGCACACTCAGCCGCTCGGCTGAGCCGAGCCGGGCCGGCCGGCAGTGCCGGGCCATGCCCTGGCAGGAACAGACCGGTTTTAGTCGGTTCAGACTGGGTCGACCCGATTCGGGCCGACCCAGGGGGGGTCGGGCTGGGCCCAGACCCCCTGTCTCCGGATGTTTTCGATCTTTCGCTCATAACATGAGTTACAGGCCTCTGAATGACGCGCCGTTAGCGGCAACGCGATCCTTGGATCGATACGGTCGTTTCGGTATACTGCACTCAAGGTTTCGGAATACTTTGGGTTCAGCCGGGTTGGTTTGTACACGAAACCAACAGGGCCCTCGGAGCGGAAACACTCATATCTTGAGCTTCGGACGTCTGATTGACGTGCTGTCGACTTCGTTGAGTTTCTCTAAGTGAGACAGATCTTTTGGAATACTCCGACCAAGGTTTGGACGCAGGTGGAGTACGGTCGGGTTTGGTTTTTCCTTAAAAACCAACCGGGCCCCTGGGACGAAAAAGCCAAAAACTCTCAGACCGGGCATCCGATTGACGTGCCATCTGTGACATTGAGTTCCTGTTGACGATACAAATCTTTTTGATACATCAAATCTGGTCTTTGTGTCAGTTGATGTATCAGCCTCTCGGCTCGTGGAGCAGACCCTCCCGAACGAGCTTGCTGTGTGCGGGGACCCTAGTGTTGGCTGCGACTTCGACGACGATGACTATACAGAGATCCTCAGTGGATTCGACTGCGACGATGATAAAAACAATATGGGAATCCTCCGTGTTTTCGGCAGTGACCACTACGGTACATCTTGGGATACATCAACTCTGGACTACATGACAGTTGATGCATCGACCTCCTAACTCGTGGAGTGGACCATCCCGGAACAAGCATGCTGTGTGCGGAAACCCTTGAGCCGGTTGAGACTTGATGACTGCTGATCGAACGAATCAGTGTGTTACGGATAGCCCAGTGGGGAGCGCTTGGTTGTAGCGGAAGACCCACGGCAGAGGAGCGCTTGGTTGTAGCAGCAGACCCGCGGTACTCAACAGAAGGAGTACCTCTGGAGGCTATGACGAGGTGCGCCTGGTTGTTGCGGAACATGGGAGCGCTTGGTTATAGCGACAGACCCACGACAGAGGTGCGCTTGGTTGTAGCGGCACAGGGGAGGGCTTGGTTGTAGCGGCAGACCCACGACAGAGGTGCTTTTGGTTGTAGCGGCACAGGGGAGCGCTTGGTTGTAGCGAAAGACCCAAGACAGAGGAGCGCTTGGTTGTAGCGGCACGGGGGAGAGCATGGTTGTAGCAGCAGGCCCACAGTACCCGATAGGTGGAGTACTACAGCAGTCCAAGGTAATAAGGAAGCGCTTGGTTATAGCGGTATAACCACTGTACTTGATGGAGAAGGAGTTTCCCAATATCTTTGGGTTCAACTTCATGATCGATCATGTGTGGGCCATTGCGAGGGTTCATACCTACAGATCCTTTGTGGGACCGACGACTTAGATGAATCAGTGGCTACATCTGATCATCTCTAACGTCATACGAAGAAGTACATGTGTGAGCTAAATCCTGTTTTTCTTTCCTTTGTAGATTATGTTGTGCTATCCTATGTGGATTTACGTTTTTCTTTCCTTTGTGAATTGTGTTGTGCTATCCTGTGTGGATTTATGTTTTGCTTTCCTTTGTGGATTGTGCTGTGCTATCCTGTGTGGATTTACTTTTTTGCTTTCCTGTGTGGATTGGGTTGTGCATGGGCTCGGATGTTGGAGCCAGACGGAAATTGATGACTTAGGTATATGTATGGGCATATACTTAAGTAGTGTCAGATGTTACTTCGTGATTGTATCTTTCCTTTTTGGTTTATCCTTTGTGGATTCTGGAAGACCTTCGAGGGTCTCGGGTTCCTACTGAGTAGCATATACTCACCCCTGCACGGGCTATGCCCGCACTACGTTGTGTTGGTTGCAGACGACGGACAGCGCTGATCGTGGTGGAGGCTTGCGGAGCAGGACGGTACCTGGAGGTGGACCACTGGGCGGGGTGTACTCAGAGCGGACGGCTAGACCGAGGAGCTGTGGAGGCTATCTGTACTCACACTTCAGGTGGGACTTCCAGAGGACGGTTTGACGGGCGGCTTTTCTTTACAGTTGTTGTTTTCCCCTTTCAGTTTTACTTTACAGTAGGGCATGTATTTCCGACCCCTTTTACTTTCAGCACAGCTTGTTACAGTTTTTACTTAGTGTTTACTCTTTCCACTTGCTTACTATGTGGTGGTTGTTTACTTTACAAAGGCAATGCCTTCCCTGTTTATCGGGATTTACGCCTTGGTGCTAGTCTCCAGCCCCTGGCCTATGGAAGGCGGGCTTGGGGTAGTCACAGCACGGGCCCTGAGGATGGGTTGTGATAGAGATGGTTATATCTGATCAAGGATTATGATTTATCTATTCACTACCATCCTAGAAAGGAAAACAAGGTATATGATGCTAAATTTAGAAAATAACATACTACCCTATCCATGTTGCGGATTGAGAAAGACCTTATCTTCGTGGATATGCAATGAATGGATTTAGAAATCATAAGGATATGGTATACATCCTACCGTCCCCAAATGATTGTGCAACCATCCATCCAATAGATGATTAAGGAAGCACAAAGGGATGATGTGGAGATAAAAAAGATGGTGAATGTAGTAAACGAAGAGATGTTTCATGAGTACCATATTGATGGTGATGGAGTGATTTGGTTTGGAATGCGGCTTTGTGTGCATTCATCAATCGGGGTAAAGAAAGATCTATTGGAAAATGCACACTACACAATATTCTCTATCCATCCCAATATCACCATGATGTATCGTGATCTATGAGAACAATTCTAGTGGGATAACATGAATAAGGGGATTACAGAATATATATCAAGGTGCTTGGTATGTCATCATGTCAAAACAGAGCGACAAAAGTACAACGGGATGTCGTATCCATTGACTATACCCATGTGGAAATAGAAAAATGTTACTATGGACTTTGTCACACGTCTCCCGAAGATGCCGAAGGGAAATAATGCGATATGGGTTGTGGTTGATCGACTCACCATGACTGCACATTTTATTTCTATTCGAGAAGATCTCTCGCTTGAAAAACATGCAAAGATATATGTGAAAGAAGTGGTGAGACTGATTGGTGTTGCACTCTTAATTGTCTATGACCGTGATACAAGGTTCACATAAAAATTCTAGAGGAGCATTCAACATGTTTGAGTACCAAATTAAATTTAAGTAGGACGTATGGCCCCCAAACTAATTGCCTATCTGAAAGAAATATTCCGATGCTTGAAGATATTCTAAGAGCCTGCTCTCATGAATTCAAAGGTGGATGGGATCAGAATCACCCATTGGATAAGTTCTAATTGAGAAATAGCTTCTAATCACGTATTTAGATGGATCAATATGAATCCTTGTATGGAAAACGATGTAGAAATCCAACCTGTTGGGATGAAGTTGGCGAAATATAGCTACATGCACCCGATCTTGTGCAAGAGATAGCAGAGAAGGTTCATGTCATCCAAAACCACATCAAAATGGTCAGAGTCATCAAAAGAGCTATGCTGAAAAACATCAAAGGGACATGGATTTCTAGTTGGAGATAATGTCTTCTTTCGAATATCACCATGGAATAGATTAGTGTGATTTTGGAAGAAAGAGAAGCTAAACCCATGGTACATTGGCCCATTTGAAATCCTTGACCGTATAGGATCCATGGCCTATCAGCTTGCACATAAACTGAATATGGATTAGGTTTATGATGTTTTTCACATATCACTCCCGAGGAAGTACATACCTGATCCCTCACATGTACTAATCCCAGATGTGGTACAGCTGGAAGATGATCTCTCTTATGAGGAGTGGCCAATAGAGATCCTGGATCAAAGAGATAAGGTTCTACGCAAAAAGATAACCCACCTTGTCATAGTTTTGTGGAGGAACCATAAGTTTGAGAAGCTACATGGGAACTAGAAGAGGTGATGAAGGAGAAGTACCCTCAACTGGTTGTGGAATGTGAAAATTCAGGGGTGAAATTTCATAAGGGGGGAAGAATGTAATTACCCGATGTTTTTCATTGGAAATTACCATCTTATAATTATGTCAAAAAATCACATTAAAACACAACATAATGAAATACTAAGTGCTAAGTGACCTTCAAACACACGTTTCTCACTTCTGTGTTTGGAATTTCAAAAATCTCACATACATGGTTGTTTTCAAGATGATTATTGGGGTCCAATAAGAAAAACATAATTTTGGTTGAATAGTAACTTACCCTTATAAATAGTAACCTACCCTTATAAATAGTAGTACATACCTTATGAATAGTAAATCATCCAAAACAATAGTAACCATACCCATGAATAATTAAATAAAATATAGGAATCTTAGAAAGTGTCAATTTGATTATAATAAACATTTTCGTATTTTTGTAAGTCATAAATAATTAATTATAATTAATTAATTAATTTGAAAGAAATTGTTTTTTCCTAAAATGTGTTCAAATATTAACAAATATATTTCTTATATTTTTAGATTATTTTATTAGACCCTTCATAAATTTTGAAAGCATTATAAAATCAATTTTAATTTTAAAAACTGTATTTCTCAAGTGAATTATAAATTTAATTAAATTTTAATTTAATCATATGTATAAAATTATTTTTGAAAATGGAAATCCTTTTTGGATTCCACACGTTGAAAAATTTATGGGGTGAAATTTTAGGAATTTTCTGAAATACATGAATTTATGATGAATAGTGAAATACCGTAATTTAAGAAAATAAAGATAAATAATCTAATTATAGAGTCATGTGTGATGTTATGATGATGTAATCCCACTTGGTTGGGGATTAAATTATTAAATTACTATTCATGGTCATGGAAGACTCACTATTCCCTATATTGTTGAGATATAATAAATTAATAAATTTTATATTGAGAAAACCCCTCTCCCCTCCACTATAAATACCACCCTTCACTCCCTCATTTCCTCACACCTCTAAAGCTTAAAGACTTGTATAAACTCTTCAAAAGCATATTCTCTAGCCCTTTACTGAAGTCCAAAATCTTATGGACCAATAAAAATACCATGCTTAGGCCTTTTATGTAGGATTTCAAGAGGAGGATTCAAGAGGTAATTTCTCTCTCTCTTCAGCTTTAATTCCCTTTCAATTTCAAGTTATTTTCTTATTATCTACCCACCTATATTTTTCTAAATGGTATTTTAACTCTAGTATCATACATTCAATGGAATTTTATGATACTAATTTGAGATTATATCATCCAAACCATTCTCCTCTCCCTTTTATTTTATAAAAGCAAATGTTGTTATTGAGTTGTTAATCTATCACCTTCGAGAACATCATGTTATCTATTTTTTTTCATTTCTACCATAATATCTATTCATGAAACCCGTTTTGTTTTTACCCTGTATATTTTATGTTAATTAAGTCTAATTTAATGTTTTGTAACTATCTTATGTACGTATTAATAAATGATTAATCAAAATAAGATCGTTGTGGTCGAAAAACCACCCAAATTAACCCAAACAATCATCATTTAATGATAATATAATTTTTAATCCACATGGTAAACAATAAAATTCATTATAAGATCATTATAAATACTGTAATATCATTAATAACATGCAATATCAGTTTTGGATGTTTACCCATTTTCTACACGAACTTCAATTTATGAATAAATGTGAACCACTCAAGAAAACCACAAAAACAAACATTCCTGAACAATGTTTTTAAACCAAATTACTCATTAAAAGGCCCATAAAATAACATAATGAAAACAAAATGACCCATTTTAATTTATAAAATGTTCTGGAGTTTATAATTAATGATCATAATGTCATTATATAGGAAATTTAAGTGAATGAAGCGTTCAGATATAAGGTAAGGGGAAAATCTCGAACCCAATTTCATTTCTTCAGGTTCTCCCCCTTTCACTCCAAAATTTTTCAGGTCCCTCCATAAAAATAATTTTTTCATCGTTAAATTAAAATTTTTGGGATACACATTTTCTCTACTGATGTTTATCTCAGACAAAATGTTTTTCAAAAAGACTATTCTTTTAGGAAATTACATTTCACCTCTCATTCAAGGTTGATGGTTCTTGTATCAAGTATGTCATTCCATATTTATTTTGGGAACCCAAATATTATGAATGTGTTCATATGAGATGAAACCAATTCCTTTACATGGGTTCGTTATGTTCATTATTGATATATGTTCTATGTGGCATGCATGATATTGATAGTGTTATGATGTGACGTGTGCGCCGAGAATTATATAGTGCAATTTGAATGTGTGAATGTGATGGGTGTGCCTCAAATTTTACAGTGCTCCAATGAATTGGGTTAAGTGACTAATCTCATGATTAAATTTGAAATTATGTGTGAAAAATATTCATGATTTTTCACAAGAATTTGTGGTATTTAACCATAATTACATGATGTTTCATTTTTATGCATTTGCACATTTCAAGTCTTATATTTATGATATCTCTTATGTTCATGATCCTTTGATTATGATATGATTATTTTCATCCCATGATATATTGTTCTTATCTGTCCCCTTACTGGGAATCTATCTCACCCCTTTTGATGTATATCCTCAGGTGACTACAAGTACAATGGATAGGTCATGTTCCAGTATGAAGATAGTGACGAAATAATTGAATAAATGACTATGCTCGATGTTGTAATTGTTATGTATGGTCCTAGTTTTCCCATTAAACTATAATATTGGATTCCTTATGTATAATACTAGTATGTTATTTATCTTTATAATGATGTAATAGTATCTTAAAAAATGGATGGGTCTCATTACATTCAATGTAAGATGAGATGTAAAATAAAAGTGATTAGGTCAGACAAACACATAGACAACCTCATCAGGGCCTAATGAAATTGCCTCAACTGTAGATAAGTTCAACTTCATGGGAAAAAGTAAGTCACTATGGATCCTAATCATATTATATTATCCACAGTAGTAAAAATTCCCCCCTATCTAGCAATGTAAAAAATATAAAGGTCCACTGATTCTATAAGGGATGATTCTCGGCTGAATGAGACCCATGATGTTGTAAATGTTTGAAAGAGTCAGTAACTCCAATTTGAGGTTGATTCCCTCTACGTGATTTGTTATTATTACTAGTGTGCTGATCTATATTCTCGAAAATGTGTCCCCATCTATTAGAATTTACGCCTTCATTAACATGACCATGAATCCCACCATCCAAAGGCATGTTGATCCCTAACCTTCACTCAGTAACCCCATGAGGGATAACCACTAGCTTAAGAAATATACCATCACAAACTGGCATTATCATGAACCTACCTAGATAGGAAATTATGAGGTTGGATTATAGTCCTCATATCTCCACATGATAAATGAGAATGTTGATCCATCCCTTGAAAGAAATGAGTGAGCACATTGTCCACTCCTTTATTTAATTATCCTTCATGATGTTGATCATGTACCTTACTAAGATTGGATTTTGAAATGGGTCATCCTAGATATCTATATTACAATGGAATTAATTGTACATCTGTCCAAAACGGGGTATATCACACAGTTGATAGATATCTTAGAGGTTGAATCATACCTTGCTGAGGGATTGATGGGATGAATTGGTTCCATGACACCAATTTCTAAACAGTTCTTGAATAAGATCTAACATATGATAATCTATGAACTTGGACTACCATACTACTTTGAAGTGGTGGAAAATGTATAAATGGTAAGAAAACTCTAAGAAACTCTTCATGGCCAGATATTTCCTCGCCAATTAATCATAAAATTTACCATCATTTTGATGATCCATTTTGAGTGAGATCATCCATCTGGGGTGCTCATAGAAGAAGAAAAAAATATGATTTAACAGCTCTCAGTGATGGGATTGTGAGTGAAATAATGTTCATTGGGACATAGTGGAGAGTATCTATCATATTAGAAACCCCTAGGATCAGGCTGTGGCTAGTAGATCATCTTTATAAACTATCTTCAGAATGAATTCAATAGAAGTTGTTACCCAATTAGATCACAAGTTGATATTAAAAGTAGGAATAAATATGAAATCCAGTAGGCTAAACCCACATATAGAAAGCTCGTTTGATAAATGATAATTCTAGGGATCAGATGGAAGAAACATTTTAAGAACCTTATTTTTAGAGTGCATAAGATACAAATGGTTAGCATTACAATTACTATCAGTCATATCACTCAGGTTAGCTGCGGTTGTGGATGTGTGGCTAAATCATGATCCATATGAGAAAACATAGGTTGAATATGTTAGAAATATAAAGACAACCATTTTATAAAGGAATGACCTAAAAAATGGATACATCACATGCATAACAAAAATCATTAGAGATATTCTCAATCTAATAAAGGACTCACATATCACCTAGATAATGAGAGTCTCATAGACTATATAAACCTGAAGAAGATCATGAAACACCCCAATTAGTCACAATACTTGTGATCTTGTGGCCCTCACATGGTCATGCAATCCACATTATAGTTGAATGGTAAAACAATCGAGCATAAATATCCCACATAAACATCAATGAAAACCATGCATTAACTATATAATAGGTTAAACCAATTAAATAATATAATCTCATAGTTGATTTTAACAATAACCTGGGAAAATAAAGTCTTATGAATGGTTTCTCACATGCGGGTCTCATATGTGGATCTTGTAGTAAGTTCTTGTAAGTGGTTCTTAAGAAAAGGTCTTAAAATAGAGGCAATGCACATCATTTCTGATAATTGGGTAGCCAGCGAATTATCCACCCTCCACCCACTTATTTATATATTCTTCCATGGAATACCATTAATTTTTTGATTTTCCTAGAATCACTTAAAGATAATGACTAACAACAACACCAAGGTTTCAATAGGGTATTTGAATTCCTCCAAAGTGTTTCCTTTTCCACATAGACATATCTCTTGAGGGGGGAATTTCTTTATTCCCTCCAAAAGAAGAATCAAAAAATATAAAAAGAGAAGAAACACATGATACATGGGATTTATTTTCCCCACAGAACAAAGTAAGGGAAGGTGTCTAGATATCATAGATAACATTACACTTCAAATGACACATTATCACATTACATTTATAAGGTTGTATGAATGGTCATTCATACCACATGACCTGATGTAAGTTCTCAAAAATCACTATTTACAAGAAATCCTTGTTCTTGTGAAGGTGATTGATACAATCTATGATCACATGACTATTCTACCATATGATTCTTGGAAATCCATCCAAAAAACATTATATAATAAGTAAAAAATATCCAAAAGTGGAGATTCACATTCTGTCATCCAAATATTGTGACGCACCTAGGCAGCTTATAAGACACTGAAAAATACTTAGAGACATGCAATCCATATCGTTAAATAGATCTATAGAATGTCAACCTCATCACACGAAGTGTTTTAGATTATTACAAAAAATATTTTCCCCCCATCCATCTCCAAAGATAAATAAATGGTATATCAAACATTAATTCCTTTGCATCTCCACAGAACCCTCTATTGACAATGTGACACAATGCAGATGGGGAGAGTGATTGTCTTCAAAATAACTCATTACAACTCATTGGATCCTAAGACATTGTGAAATAAAACTAGAAATTAAAAAGTGAAATGGTGGTTGCTTCTTGTGTGGGGGGTGGAGGGTACGCTGATCTCATTTGAATGGGGTCAGAGACCCTAAATATTATCCTTGATCACATGAGTCCTCCCACGACAAGTCATTATGATCTCATGAAGACCCTCTGAAAAGAAACATTTGTCTCATTGAATGTCCCAGACAAATATCTCATATCACGTGAAGGCATTTTAATAGGCATCATGATCTCACAAAAGTCCCTAGACATGTCAATATGCCATTACAAAACCCCATTGGCATGTCCACATATATAGAAAACCCCATTTGATTGGATAAAACCCAAAATGGGGTTCTTCTAAGATAAACTTACAGTCACTAAAAAAAATTAGACACCTATAGAATGATTTTACAAAGCATGTAACAACAAGGCCATCCACCAACAACGTCTTGGATATATGTAATACGTTCCAAAAAATATATCACATAATTAGGGTGAAGATGCCTATAAATTCCCCACCCCATAATAAAAATATGTATCTTTACATATTTAGAGCCTCACACTAGCCCATCCAAGTATCGAAGGAGACTTTTAAGAGAAGACAATCTCGTGATCACAAAGGATTTCCACCAAGTAACACTTGGGAAAAAACATAGGGAATCGCGAATATTCCATGGGCCCATCATGTGATCACATGGGATCACGTGAAATAATTCTGGTAGTTTTTTAACCAATGTCCCATAAATCAATAGGATTAATAGAGACCCATACAAACAATCTCTGAAAAAATACAAGGAACATATGAAATAAAATATTGAAAAGATAATATTATTTGAGAGTTATGAAAAGATAGATTTATTGATCCACATGTTCTTTACATGTCTCATTCAAATCATCTTCAACACCAATGCATTTCACTCATGTCATGTGAAATATTCTGGACATACCATATAGATCATTTAATGACCTCTGAACACATCAATAAATTCACAAGATACCCTTTGAGAATTCAAACCACAGTCTCATTAATCCCTGTAGGATTTCCATCCGGGTCTTTTTATGTCCTCTATAAATGTCACCCAAGTTATGAGGCAATGTTATTGTATATCTGATAGGTCTTTTTGAGCCCTCTGGTCCTTCCCGATAGATCCCATGGAGCTCACCATGTGTATTATACAGGTTGTGTGATTCCCTATAGAAATGCCACATGAGTCTCTTTAAGCCTCCATGCCCACCACTATGATCTCGTGATAGCATCCGGACATTTCAGCTAGCTCATATGATGTCCACTATATAGGTCAACCTAGATCTTGCGACATCCTACATAAATGTCAACACAAATCATGTGATTACAACTACGGAATGATAGGTACACAACTAGAGATTATAGGTAGATTGAGAATCTAGGTTAATAAAATATCCTAGGACATGATAACCTTTCTCAGTGCATACCCATAGGGTAGCCTTAGTGTATAATCCTTGGTCAGTGGCATGATAAGAATGCCTCCATAGTAGGGAAACCTTAGTGTGTAACCCATATTCAACTAAACTATGAGAACACCAATTCCTACAATGATCAGGATATGTAGAATGCATTTCTATGCCTCGACCTCCATATTAAATTTCCAAAGGGTTTTCCTAGTACATAAGTATCATATCTATATGTAGTGGGACTGATAAATTGATATCCATTATTTATCACATCGAACATGGATAATGTGGAATTTGGGAGTTGAAATGATCATATAATTTACATCATTAATGCCCAACAACTAGGGTAACCTCAGTGTGTAATCCCTAACATGCATCATGATAGGACTACCCCCATATCAGGGGATCTACTTTGGGTAAAATCCCATGGCATTGATCAAACAACGATGAATACGATTCCATCCATTACTAGGATGGATATGATGTGTCCTTGATGATTGAGCTCAAACACGTGTTGGTTAAGTGCCTTTATAAATTTCCTTTAAACTTGAAGTTAAACTACATAGGTTTAATAAGCTATGTGATTTTTTATTCTTATCATAAAACAATATATATAGGACACCGCATAATGTATCAATCTGATCCTCATAATATTAACTTCTTCACTTGATGAAAACAAACTCAAAATTTCATTGTTATATGGCTTAAACATATAAGCAGCTACCACCAATGGGAAATGGATGAAGAAACATAGATACATTTCGATGGATATCCTTATTAGATCCACTTTTTTTATATAAATGTAATTAAGCTATAATCATATTGTTAGGGTAACCAGTCCTGTATTGGTATTTTGAAGAGATTTTCAAACATATCATAAATATATAAGATATTCTCATAGTAAAAGACAATTTCTCCCAAAAGGTTGTGATGAGTCAGAAACCCATACCCTCAACTATAGTGAGATCCTATGGGTTACTGGGTTTGAAATCCCAATGGACCAAATGCCTTTGAAAATTAATTTCATACCTAGTTATGAAATTTGGATTCATTGGGGGTTTCTTTTAGGGATAATGAATGGTAAGACTAACATGAAATATTTCACCAATACATTGAACACCCCACAATCAAACTATCTGGCCAAAACATCCATATATATTCAATTAAAAAATGTGGTGAACCATATTTGGTTTTATTTATCTATTGTATTTCTTTCATAAGATAAAAATGATAGAAAATCCGATTATCTTAATCCTATTTAGTTCATGTAGCATGTGTCGTCCTTATCCTAAACCTATGTGAGACACCACAATTGAATGTATATTAGAGACATAAAAAACACTTTTATGAAAAACATTAACAATAAAACGTATATAAAAGAGATCTTGAACATTTATAAACATTGATGATCATCATGAAATACTATTACCTAGCTCGATCACATACTCTAACCTGAAAATTCAAGAAGAAGATATGTAAAGAGAGGGATGAGATTTCAAGTGTACTCGGTGATATGGTCACCAATATATATTGTGAGAATGTGGAATAATATTATTAATACCACACTTAACAAAAAAACTATCTCATCCCTTTAGCCAGGACATTGACCACCCATCCTCACCAAGGATCTGTCACCGATTAATGCAAGCCAACAGAAACATAATAAATGATGAATATATACATAAAGTACACTAAAAATAGTTATTCATTGGATTTGTCAATCTACTTACATAATGTCTCGTTATTGAGATTTTAAACCTTCTGTATACCCACAAACACAAAACCATATTGCGACATCACATCAACAACCATATATTATACATCCATAATGAAAAAACACAACCGCACAACCACAGACATATAATCACATCATAAATAGAAATCAAATCTCACAACTTCAGAGTGATAAGGTAATGTAAATGTGAATGATATCATCCTCATTCCCTTCTACATTCTCATGAATACCCCACCATGAATCCACATCAAAATTTAAAAAATCAAGTTATCTAGAATACAAATTCCATAACATTAAGACAGTAAATCCTATATATATATCTTACTTCATATGTAATATCTCATTCTATATCTCAATTGAGATATAGTAAGAGGAAGTAAAAAGATATCTATTTCCTCTAAAACCTATATGTTAGAGAAAACTATCCTGAAACGAAAACCACATGGGTACCGATAAGGTTACCTAAATCCAGTGTAAGTCCATAAAAACTAACTAGAAAATAAAAATAATAATATTGTAAAAAAATCAAAATATAATCGTAAGGGTTCACACTTAAAATAAATACCATTAATTCTCACAACATACCCAACATCATCACTGGATCAAGGATTCCACTAATGGTATCATTGTGACACTTTAAATCCTTAATCATGTAAAAAAATTAGAAATAACAACATAATCATTTCATTTAATATATAATTAAAAATACATTATCAGTCACATTATAATTCATTTAACCATATATAACTAACTGATTCATTTATCTCCTCTTTACATCATTCACATATAATATCACAATCCACTTCCCACCAATTTCTAGAAACATATTCATCGCAATAAAATTTCATTTATAAAATATTTTTCAAATTTATTTCACTATCTATATTTAAAAAACTAAGAACATATAAATCATATCATACTTCAAAAAACATTTTGGAAACACTCATACAAAAGATTACCATGCATCACCACTCTACTCTAAACCAAAACAAGCCACCTAAAAAGTAACATATATATTACAAAAAAAAAATATAACCAAATAAAATTAATAATAAACAGTAAATATAAAATTAGATATTACCTCACAATAGAAATGAATATTCATTATTTAAAGTAAACATTATTCTTCATTATGTATGCCCCCAATTACTTCTCTTTCGATAATAAAATTCAATAATCCCATATTATAACTTTAATTTCATCCTACATGTCTTTTAACCATTATGAACATAATAAATACAATGGAATAAAACAGAAGGAGTATCAATAATAGAAAAAAGAAATATATGTATCATCTCAAAAAACATAACAAATATTATAAATTATGTAAAGTAATTGAAACAATTAAATCATAATCAAACACACTATCCCCATTAATTTATTCATCCCAGATTCATTATCTTATATAAAAAATATAACACTCATCCTCTGGAAGGTAAACAATATTAATCTATGAAATAGATATTAGAATAAATAAACATTAAATATGATTCCTAAAAAAACTCCCCAAGGAGTTGAGAATAAAAATGGATAACAAACAATAATCAAATGCCGTAGATATCTTAAGGATCCAACATAAGAAAAAAAATCAAAATATCTCAACTACAACAAGATATTGATCGAAAATAACAAAAAATAATTACGGAATGTAATCATTTATGAGATATTTGATGAATTGAGTTTTATGGAGTTTGATATAATTATAGAGTATTGGAAAAAATAATATAAAATATTTTTTGATATGAAAAAACATCATAATGTAATGGTATTTTTCTGTTACAGTGGATTACCAATAAGGACATTATAATGAAATCATTTGAAAATCATGGGGAGTATAACCACTTTAGTATTTTTGCAACTATGTAACATCTTAATCTAACTGGGAGGATCATAACATAATTCTAGAATCTCTGAGGAGCATAGTTTGATCCTTAACCCCAATCTAAAATACAATAACTACCCCAATCATGACCATAGTGTGGATAAAACCATGAAAAAATGTTTAAAAAATGATTAAACTATAAAATCCCAATGAAAAATAATACCAAGGGATGTTCTTCAAACCTAAGGTAACCCTTGTAGACTAATCTAGGAACACCCAAAGACTCTCTATATCAAAACATATGGAATAATGCTGAAACCATTAAATCCCATATAACCAAAATCACCATGAATTATTATGGTTTATTATTTACAGTATAACATACACGAACAAGATTTAATGCCTTAATCCATGGTGAAACCTAGAAGACCATGATATATAACTATCATAGTGAACTATATCCAATGGAAATACATCTCTTTGTAATAACATCATCCTTTATAACTATATTTTAGTGTAAAACTAATATTTTCATATATATTTCACCTAAAAACCCTTTAATAACACCCCCTCATAACTTTGAACAAGAATGTAGAGGACCCTGATAAATCTATCTCCCCTTATCAGATATCTCTAAAACAATTCTCATTCTCAAAAATAAAATCCAAAACTATAATAAATTAAAACCACCAAAAATGAAAACAAAAAAAAATTGATCTAGAAAATATCATAATCTTGTAACTAATAAAACATGACTATAAGGTATTAAAATTCCACTATGTAGGAAAAATATATATGAACTGGACATCAAAACAAAAAAAAGATCAAGATTGGTCAAGATACTTATCATTCATCTGCAACTCCTCTTACCATGCACACTCCTCTATACAACCATATAACCCAAAAAATGAACCAAATGATTGAGAAAGACACATAAAATTTTTTCCTAGTGATATTGAATATCATAAATCCCTTCTATGAAATACAATCCCGAACCTAGAAGAATCTTACTCAGTTAATAACATGAGTATAACCACGATGATACCAATAAAGCAGAAACAATTTAAAAACATCGTTGATATAGTCCATCTTTAGTGTGAGTTCAAATCAATATTCCACCACCCCAATATGGTCAACCACCTCAAAAGTTTCAATGAACTAAGTAGACATCTTACTCAAAGAATCAAACCTCTATTTAAACTGATTTGATGAAACCTTTAAAAATAGATTATCAAAATTCTGAAACTCCAATGGTATAATCTAGTAATCATCATATGAATTATTTTAAACCTGAGATCCCTTTATTAATTAATGAATAAAACAATCTGTGAAGTCATACTCTTCTTCAAATCACAATTATGGTCCAAAAAATCCCTAAACTATGTCTAACACAAAATAGATTTATATATTTACCTATAAAACACCTCAAACACAGTCATAAATATATAATAATTTTTAACATTCATAGGGGTGAACTCATCTAATAGAAAAAGATTGATCCACCCACTAAATATAGAACACATTCCAATAATATATGCTCACATATATATATATACATGATACTTTTTCTCAACATTAATTGAAGGACTAAATGATTTTATATTATAAAAATGGTATCCAAAACCACACTATTAACACTTCCATACTCATTAAGTAAAATGAGGATCATAATTAGAATTTATTTCTTCCAAAATCTAACGAATCTAAAAAATATAATTCTTATAAAACATTTATATAAAATACACTATACTCCACTAACAAATTATTAAGATAGAATCCTCCTATATTAACCAATAAATAATCACCAAGATAACACCACATCATCCCAATAATAAAGGTAAAAAAATTATTACAACCATCAATATATCCATCTAATCCCATAATTAAATTTCGAATGGATATCTAAAACCACTAAAAACAAGTTTCTTGAAATTAAATTAATGACAATATAAACTCCAAAAAACAAAATCATTCATTATCCTCTTCCCCCAAGCCACTGAAACTCACTCCATATAGTATTTTACATCATTATATAATAGGACTTACTACTAGGGGTGATATATGAAAGTCATAAAGAACTATTTTATGCCCCATTTATGAAGAAAGTAGAATCCCATCAAATAAGACTCAATGTTGATAAAATTTAGACCAAATGTAAAGGGAATATATATTGTTGATACAATCTTACCAAAACTCTTCTTCATTATCACCTTCTATATATCTTATACCCTATATACCATGTATGAATACATAGTTATAAAATATAGACATGCTTTCACAAAAACTTCCTCAAAAAAATTACAAAAAATCTAAAATCTCATCCATCAATGTACACATATCACCAGATGCAAAAAAGACACCCTTAGTGAATTCCTACTCAATACATTAGAAACCATATTCCATATCACTTTTTTATAAGAAATCTAGAAGTAATAATCAATTAAGAATTCTAGGAATTACCCATGAAGTTGATTAAAATCTTATTTATTGAAAATATAACATATAATTTTTAGATTATGATGGCCATAATTTTATCACTTGTAATTTATTTTTTCCACATGACCAGATAACATGGTATTGAAAACAACTAAACATTATGGAAAACATATTATTGGTCATGGGGGAATATATTTTATAAATCCATTTCCTAGGTTACACCATGAACAATAAGTAGACTATAATGATGAATGACCTCATGATTGCCTCCAAATATGTGAGGGGTTGTAAAACATTAGAGGGGGTTTGGGGTGGTATGGTTGGGAGATGATACCACCTATATTAGAGTCATCAATCATAGCATAAACAAACTAACATAATACACTACAAAGTATGTATAAAAGATAAATAATACAAAAATATGAGTAAAATTATGGAATATAACCTACCACCGACTATGATAGTCACATTTAGATACCATTACAAGTAATAAAGAATAAGAAAAAACATGGTTCTTTACTACAACATTGATCCTTGTCATTCCTCTATCTCTCAATATCACCCAATCTATCCTTCTTGATAATGAAAATCCTAAATTTTTTCATTATCATTGAATACGTTCCTAAAAAAGTGAAGGATTGTAACACCTTAATATTTTGTGAAATATTTTTTTTTCAAATTTGTTTATTTATTTTTTGATATTTTTAATTTCACGAAACACTGAATATTATTTTATATTAATGAAATATATTTGGGTTGTGTTATATACAACATCTACTTAATTGTAAACTACATGAAAAACATATATTATCATGTATTAGTTGAAAATATGTTGATCTTTTATTAAACATAATTCTATGTCCCCTTGATAGCTTGTGTTACATTTAAGGCCTAGTTATTACCAATCTACATTTAACTATTAACATAATTATTAAAATATTATTATAGATATTACCTACCCATTGGAATGGATGTTATGAATAAGATTGACTAAATTATAATAATATAATCTTAACATGTATATAAAATGAATCATTTGGTTATCAATTAGAAGAATCCAATGTAATAACTATTTAAAGAGAAATTAATTACTTTTATAAGAAAACTATTTTTCTATGTACAAACATAATTTTATCTCAATAAATTAAACCAACCAATTTTGATTAATATTTTAAATGAAATTAATATATTATATGTTCAATAAATATTTTTTTACTCATTCAATATATTTGGTAGGTATAAGATAAGAATAAATCCAATTTTATGAATAAAAAGATGCATTCTTTAAAAATTTAATTTTACTGCCATTTAATAGAGAACCTAATTTAAATCGGATTTTGAATCTTTTATACTTTTTTATTGAAAAAATAAACTTAATTTTTGAAATAATAACCAAAAAATTATATTATGGTGAATATTTAGTATTTTTAGATAATATTTTGTTTTTTAATGAATAGTGAATAATACTTTCTACAAACTCATTTTTTTGGTATTTTCAAAATAAACAACTTTTATGGTGGAAAGTGGGAACCATCATTCCTTCCATGTAGAATTGAAAACCGAAAAACTGATTACATGAAGAGACCACAACAAACCAATTTCAAAATTCAAACTTTAAAAATTCAGTCATTCATAATTCCAAACTAAAATCCAAAAGTACCACTATTACCCACTATTGCCAACGATGGCTCGATCCAATCACCTAACCTCCATTACCATTATCACTAAAAACCATCATGACCATTATAAAAAACCAATGTATTCACTAGAAAAAACTTTTCTATGTTGAGATAGAACCCTTAATCAGCACCAGATCATCAGTAAGAAACATAGATCGGAATCCATCATCTCCAATAAAAAACACCAATGTAGAGTTCCACCATCGACAATATCTCCACAATATGAACATAGCCACAAAAACAACAAAAAAATAATCATTAACACCTCTATAACCACCACCATCAGGGAGATCTATCCATCAATATTACAAAAACATCATAGATAAAGGATCAACAAACCATGAAGATCACAAATCTTGAATTTACCATGAACCTGGTATAAGAACACAAGCATGAACCTAACTACCACATCTAGAGGGAAAACAAGAAATAGAAAAAATAAAAATAATAGAAGAAAGATATCCCTACGATGATGCCAAACAGAAGTAGAAACTGCCAGAGGAAGTAGGAGGAAAACCTTTGGATACGGGAACCACACATCGATGTCGTCCGCCCCCACCAGCATAGTCCCAAAATACTAGAAAAACCTAAAAATAGGACTAAGAATGGGGTCTATAGTAAATGGATCAATATCAAGAGTAGAGGAAAGGGAGATAACAACAATGACATAGGAACCATCAAACACCACCTCTGACACATCCCCAATCCACTGAAGCACCATCATCAAGAACTCACAGAGTCCTGTTCATGAGATTAAATTTTAATTAATTTACTATTCTTATGTGATTTTAATTTGGAAAATTTTATTCAATATTTTGAATAATAATATATAATTTCAAATAATATCACCTCATTTCTTTAGAGAAAATATTAGTTAAATAAATTAAAATTAATTGCAATGATTATGAGGAAAATTAGCTTAACAAGGGTCTAAACCATACACTTAAGGGTCATAATAACCTAGAGAATTGTATAAAATTCATTGTCTATATATATATCAACCCTATACCTACGTTATAACTAATTATGTTTCTTATTGGCGACACCTATAATAATAAAAATATTGGTTGAATTCCTTACTAATAAATTTACAATAATTTCCCTCATCCTCCACTATAAATAGGCTCTCACCCCTATAACTTATTCACATCTCTCAATCACTTTTATCACCCAATATCATTCAAATAAGCTCCCAAAATCACTAAATTCATCTTCTAATCCTAGCTTTTGGATTAAATACAACCAAAGAATCATTTTGGTGAAAACCAAGCAGTGATTCCAAAAGAAGAAGTCTAATCATTCCTCGGATCCTTTGGTTTTTTAATTATACACAACCTAAAGTATTATAATTCCATGATTATATAATAAATAAATTATCATAAATATACAAATATTTTTTTATTCTAAGAGTTCAGCATAATCTTATACACACTTCTATCAAATGGGAAATGAACATATCCTTCTTGTGTATGGTGAGCTACCATCTCATGGAATAAAGTTGTTTGTTTTTCCATTACCACATCTCATGGATGAAATTTACAATAAAATAATTATATTTTATATGATATATTTTATATTTATCTTTGATTTATTTTTCATAAAATATTTTATAAAATATAAAATTATTATTATAATTTTTGTAAATACAATAACTTCGTATGGGGATGTGTGGACTACCACCTATTTAATGCGATGCCATTCATTCACACTGGACATGGAATATATTAAGGATGGGTTTAGTGAAATTATATGATATATATGAAATAATTATTCCACTATAATGATATTATATTTATAAACATATATTCCATTTACTTTTCATTCACTGTGATAAGAAAATAGAAATAGGGTTCACGTGTACATATGGCATACCTTCCCCATGAACAGTTTATTCCATTATATATATATATATATTATAGAATATTAGAAATATTTATATAATAAATATATATGATATATAAATAATATTTTACATTGAATAAATAAGTTAATAATGATATATGTATGGGGATCAAGAATAACATGTCAAAACACGCACAACAAACAATGAGGTTATTAACCAAAATGTTTTTTTAACAAGGAATTGTTAATAAATGGGAAATATAAAGTCATAAGTGGATAATATATGGAATTATATACATGAATATGGATTTTTGGTAGATTTATACTAAACATATATATATTAATGGGACCATTTAATGTGTATAAATAAATTCAAGGCTTAAGTGAAGGGTTATCTCATCTCAGTTTTTTTATCTGTGAGATGCATGTCATGTTAACAAATCATTTATTTTGTGTTGTGTATATAATTACCATGAATGTATTATTTTATTATTATAGTTAAACATATGGGTATTTACAAATCTTTTTAATGATCGTTCTTTATTGGTGTTTATGGTTCAAAAGTTAACCAATTTCTAAAGTAATATTGTCATAATTAACCTTCTTTAAGATAAATTCCATGTTATACACCTATATTATTCTATGGGATTTATATACTACCCATTGAATTTTCATATAATTAATACCCTTAATTTAATGATATTTTTATCTTAATTTAATTTTATTATTTCATAGAGAATATGATAGAATGTTACCAAATAGGTAACCATTTATTGCAATAATATCACCTTTTATCAGGATTGATTATCATTATTCTTTCATTGATGAAATTATATGAACCATATCTCAAGAACTCCCAGAAATTTTCTCCCACACATTTTATTCATGATACATCCAATTAATGGTTCCATTTTTTCACACATTGTTAATGACGATATTTAAAACCATATTTTTTTTTTGAAAATCTAACTATATTTCTCCTTTAAATCAAATCTGTGCTCTTTCAAAACCTCTTTTTCTAAAAATGGTTTTATAAATGATTTACTATTATGTTATAAATTTTAAATTATATTTTAACCATGTTTTAGCTTTCTAAATAAATATTTTTAAAAGTAATATTCCTTTTGTTTTTTTATTGGGGAACTTTTCTAAACTTCTATGGAATAAAAGGATTGTTCTTCATGTACGGATTTATCCGTCATCATGGTTTTTCATCCATTAATGCAACATTTTAATGATTATAATATTTATTTTTATGAAAATGGTTTTTCTAATATTCTCTAAATTAATGTTTTGAAAGTGTTTTTTAATGAAAAATGTTTTAAAAAATGTTTTATAATTCAAGAATTATTTTAAATGATTTTAAAAGAATCCTTCAAATATTTCTGAATCAATTTACAATGAAATTATTTTATGTTCTTTTTCATTTAAAAAGTCTTTTAAATTTTTCCTGTATTCATTTAAAAAATTGCATGTTTATTTTTAATGAAAATGGTTTTTAAAAGTTTTTTTTATTTAAAAATAAATTTTCAATGAAGAAATGATATTTTCCTCAATTAATGTTTTAAATGAAATGGTAATTCTTTCAAAAAAAGAAAATACGTTTGGAAATATTTTTATGAAAATTATTTTCAAAGAAGGGAAATTTTACTTCAGAAATTTTCATTGATATCTTTCCAAAATCCTTCTCTATCAAAGATGGCGTACTTTGATAGAGTTTATGATTTACATTGAAACTGATCCAAGAATACCATTCATATTATATTGTTATTGGTTTTGTTTATATTGAATGATGATAACATATATATACCTCTTCCCCAAGTTATACACTTTTTAAAATAGTTTCCTTTCATGGTTAATTCATTGATGAAATGATTACGAAACATGTCTATTTTTAATAAACAATGATTTGATAAAATGATATGATACCCATTACATTTCATGGATTATGAAATGATTTTTATGAAACCAATATATTTTATTGGTCATGATATGATGCAAGTTTTATAATCTTTTGGCACATGTTTATATAATTTTATTATGTGATGGGTTAGACCTATATCTCCCTCCAATTCATTGTATAATGATATATATCACATGATATAATATTGTGAATCAAGTTTACGGGCTTCGTCTACTATGGAAAATAGGGAAACCTAATACACTATAATAATATGAGAAATATGATCCATTGTGGGAAGATGAGAAAGCCCAATCCCTTAAATTGAAATGAATACAACTGGAGATGGTGGTGTCTCCCATTAAGTAGGTATAACCCCCATGAAGTTCCCTATTAATTTTTCATAATGTACATTGAATTATAGAGAATTATGATTCCTATTTATATGTCTTCCCCCATTTCTATGGATTATGACTTTAATATGCTGACATGGTTCATGTTGATGATTAAATTATAATTTCAAACCTTATGACGTAACAATATTTATTCCATTTTTCATTATTATGATCTTTTTTTTATTCCAGTACTTAGGTTATGAACAAAGTTTTTATGTAAGAGTACAAGAGGGGAATATATTTAATGAATATATTGACAATATATCAACTAACTAGAATAATGTGTTCCATGTTTCTAAAGAAACATAAATATTATGGTCATTGGTCATGTATTTTTGTAATTTTTTAAATATTCATCTAAAATAATGTAATCTATGTGTATATTAATAATGTGTCACTATAGTTGGTATCAAAGGAATGGTTTATTAAACTTTTAGAAATAAGGATGTTAAAAAATTAGTGAGATTCCAAGTTATATTTATATATATATGTCTAGGGATGTCTCTAAGGATGAGTTTAAGGATGAGTTAGTGTTTTTGAAAAAGTCATGGAATTTTGTTAGAGGAAAGATTGAATATTTATCAAGAAATACAACATTGTATTGGTACAATATGTTGTTATTCCTATATAATATATTTATAGTGTGTTAACAACCACAAAAAAACATATTGAGCTATATTTCTTCATGAACTAATGCAAAAACCAGGCATTTAAACACACCTGGATTGACACTCTAGGGGAATTTGATTTAAGAATTTAAAAACTCTTTTTGAGCCATCATGAATGAGTTATATTAATTATGGCTATGAATAACAAAGAATTAACTTAAGGTGTCACAAATTAAAGATGTAGGTTTCATGATTTAAACATTCTATAAGTTATTTTCCCTGATTTTGAGGTTTTATTCTAGGATAAATGTTTCTAAGATAATGATTTCTAGTTTTTGGAAATGTTAGGAAACAAAAGGAAATATGTAAACAAGGAATGTGATGATATATTTTTTTATGATTAGTAAAATGGGATGATCATTTGAGAGAAATTTTTTATGGCTAATCAGTTTTCATGTAACATGATTAATAATGGTAACATTAATCAACTCTCAGAATCACCATGTAAGATAAGGATAGAGTTTGATAAAAATTCTAGTATTGGAGACCCAATAGAAAAGATGATTTAGTTTCCTATATGTCAATAATGTGGGAAGATACACCTAAGTGAACATCTCAAACAAAAATGAAGATGTTTTGAATTTGGAAAAGATGAAAATAAATAAACTATAAAGGTAAAATGAAAAGTTATCTTAATTCAATGAAAAGAAATATCAACCCCCTGAGGTATTGTCAAAAGTTTAATGATTTTAACATGGAATTAATTGGAATTATGAAAATCCATGTCATAATTTGAATGATATAAATGAGAATAAGTAAGGCTGTATGAGTATTGGTTATATTGAAACTCATGATGATACCACATATGAAATTTGAATTAAAAGATTTATTAAGTAATCAGATGAGGCAGCCTTATTAATGTATTAAGGATGAAGTAGAATAATCACAGTGTTTAGTTACATGGATTCCAGAATTATGAAATATATATATATATATATATATATATATTAGTTTATTTTTTTCTGTAAGGATTTTCAAGAACATGGTGAATGGTTCTGATATACTATAAAAGTGATTTCATATAAAGGTGACATTTAGAATAAGATAAGATAGCCCTAAATATGTTCTTAATAGTTTTTTTAAAAACAATATGTAGTTTATTAATATGTAAATTAGATGTCACTAATTACCTCAAAATTGATAATGTAATTTCTAAAAAAGATGTTTTTACTATAATGGATAGAGTTTTCTGCATTTTTTAATTTAAGGAATTTATCCAATAAACATTGGAATAAAGAAACATTCTTTTTTTCAATAAAGATTTGTGGTAGTTTAGGTTATTACCATGTTTCAAGAAAATACACAATGAAGGTATTCATGTGATTGGTATGAGACAACAAAAAAATACATTATGGTATATGGAGGATCAATTATAAGTTGTTTTTGATAAATTCGGTGATTTTATTTATAAAGTTTTAGAATTTCTTCATTCAAGATGGTTATATGGCTAACTATTTATAGAATGGTTGATGTTAAATTTTAGATGAGGTTTTAGAGAATAAATTATTATCTCTCTAAATAAGTATTTATGCATATGTGATAAATTTTAATAACCTTTTTTGTCATGTAAATACATATAGAGCAACCTATCATTCTATTTAAGCATCTCATGATCCGTTATATCATCATGAATGAAAAATTCACCTTTATTTCTTAGCGTAAGAGATAAAGGGGAAGTTGATCAATGCACAAAAATTGGTATGTTTTTTCTGAAATCATTTAAGTATATATTTTCATAAAAATTATTCATCATTAGGATAAAGGTTATTGAAATAAAATTTTGTCTCGGTATCAACATTTTGATGATACTGATGTGATTTTTCAATCTTATTTGGGACAAGAATTTTTTATTGTTAACATTCTTTTAACCATGTTCTCTATAACTATCCATCAGAACCTAATAGTTATATATCCCTTTATTTTCTGCATTTTCACTTTCCACCTATATTCTTTTATGTATTAGTTACATTGGGTTACCGTAATGGTTCCAACATTCCATTTTTAAAGGAATTTTGAGTATTTATTTTTACGAAGTGGTTTTCTATGAAATCAACATTCTAGTGTTAAACCATTGATTACATAGATGAATTTTGAGGGATAAATTCAACTTAAGGGAGGTATAATGTAATACCATAATATATTGTGAAATATTTTTAAAAAAAAATCATTTAATCATTTTGATATTTTTTATTTCATGTAACACTAAATATAGTTTTTTTATATTAAAACACAATGTTTTTCATTCATTATATTAAACAAAAAGTTAATCATACATAACATGAAACACATATATTACCTTATGATACAAGCAACAGTATGTTTGTCTTCAATTACACCCAATACTGAGTCCCTTCGATATATTGAATTCCACGTAAGATCGTGTTTATATTAAACTTCAATATACTATTAATTTTATTATTAAAATATTATTGTAGATGTCATATTTAAATTGTAAAAGAAGTTATAAATAATAATATCTAAATTGTGAAAATATTATCCATAAATGTATATAAAATTAATCCTTTGGTAATAAATTATTAGGGGTGAATGTATAAACTATTTGGAAATAAAGAAATTTATTTTATAAGAGAACTATTTTATATGTATGAAAATAATTTTATATCAATAAATTAAATAAAAAACATTTTATTTATGTTTGAAATAAAATATATATATTATATATTAATCTAATACTTTTTATATTCTAACAATAGATTTTATAGGATAATGATAAGAATAAATCGAATTTTTTGAATAAAAAATATGTATTCTTTTAAAAGGGAATCTTAACTCCTTTTTTTGGTGAACCCATTTTATATCTAATTTTTGATAATTTGATAATTTGTATTTGAGAAAAAACATAAATTTAGAAATAGTAAAAATAAAAATTATATTAAGGTGTATTTTGAGTAATTTTTATGATGTTTCATTTTTTGATAATTAGTGAATAATACAGAATTTTAATTTTGAACTACTTTTTCATCTAATTTATTTATAAGGATAAATTATATTTTTGATCGGTTTGAATTTTAATTAGAATCATTATACATAAATTAATCCAATCA
The DNA here is from genome assembly GCA_963277665.1 of Viscum album. Taxonomy (NCBI): domain Eukaryota; kingdom Viridiplantae; phylum Streptophyta; class Magnoliopsida; order Santalales; family Viscaceae; genus Viscum; species Viscum album. The sequence goes on from OY728126.1 coordinate 985,506,688, forward strand.
TTTATTTTAATCAATTTCTCATTAAAATTGGATATAAAACATAACAAACAATTGAACATTTTTACTTTAAAAAACCTTCTTTGTGTTCCCATCTTTGGGATTAAATTGAAATTAATTTTTTACATTTATTTTATTGGAAATTCAAAAAATGGATTACATTTTTGTAATAAGAGTAATATATAATTTAAAATATTGTATACATAGTTGTTTAAGAAAATGTTTTAGGAAAATCAAGTAAAATTAAATATAATGACTAAAATGGAAATTAGAATCACAAGTGACAAAACCTTACACATAACGATTATATTGACCTAGAAACATTTATAAAATCAATTTTTATTCTATATTTTGAATTTATCCTCTATTTTATCAAAGTTGGTTCATTATTGGAGATACATTTCATAGGAAAAACGTGAGTGGAATTCCCTTTTCAAAAATTTATAATAACGGCACTCATCCTCCACTATAAAAATTCACTAACCCTCATATTTCCTCATACCTATCAACCAACTTGGATTGAAAAAAATCAAATAAAAATTCCCTCATACATACAATAATAATATAATCCAACCTTTTGGAGAAAAATCCCAGGAATCCCTTTGGTGCAAACCAAGAGGAGTTACCCAAAAAAGAGGTAACATCCTTCCTCAAGCTCCTTTGTTTTATTTTAATTCTCAAACACCTAAAATACATGTCTTCTAGGATTATATAATAACCTTATTATAATATATATTATGATATATATATTTTTAATATTTTTTCCTAAACATATACACATTTACATCTAATGGGTAATGAATATACATTTCTTGTTTATTTCAAACTACCCCCTCACGAAACGATGTTGTTCATTTTTCCTTTACCACCCATAATGGTTTGGAATCATGATGGAAAATATATTTTTTAGGATATATATTATATTTATTATGTATTTATTTTTTTATTTTTTATATAAAATATATCTTATTGATTTCCATTTTCTGTAAATACGATAACATAGTTTGTGGATGTGTGGGCTACCGCCTCCTCTAAGCGATGTGATTCATTCACACACTAAATAGAATGCCTAGAATATGGGTATAATGAAATTATATAATATATATGAAATAATTATACTAATATAATGATATTATATATATGTTCAGTTCACTTTTCCTTCACTATGAAAAGAAAGTAAAAACAACATTCATTCGTACATGCGGCCTACCATTTCCTTGAACGGTGTATTCCATTTCATATATATATATATATATATTATAGAGTTTTATAAATATATATATAATGAATATATATGATATATAAATAATGATTTAAATTTTGGATATAATTTGAACAAGATCTATGTTGGTGATCAAGAATAACAAGTAAAATCATGTATGATAAATAGTGTGATTGTTACCCGAAGCTTTTCCATAACATGGAATTAATAATAAACGATTCATTTTAAGTCATAGATGAATAAATTATGGTATAATATATTGTAATATGTGGGTTTTTATATATTTTTAATAAAATTATATTTATTATATAGTATTTTTGAACATGTACAATGAAATAGAATAATTAAGGTAAGAGTTTTCCCATCTTACTTTATATATCTGTGAGATACAATCCATGTTCACCAATAATTTCATTTTTGTCGAATATATACATATTTTAAGTGTATTTCTGTTTCATATAATTAAAAATATGGTTATTTACAAATCCATTTTATGATATTTTTTTCACAGGGTTTATGGTTCAAAAGTTACCAATCGATAAAGTAATTTTTTCTCAATTTTACTTAATTCAGATATATGCCATGTTATTCACCTATATTATTCTTTGCGGTTTATATAATTCCCATTTATATGTTATATCATGAATATAATTTTTTTAGTGATGTTTTAGGCTTTATTAAATTTTATTCTTTTATGGGGAGTATTACTCAATGTAACCAATGTGGTAACTTTTTATTGCAAGAATCTCATCATTTATCAGGATTAACATTGATTATGCTTCCATTAATGTAATAACATGAATAATATCACAATATATCAAACAAAGTTTCCTCTCCTATTTTTATTATTGTTATATCTAATTAATTATGTCATTTTTTACAATTATTGGTACTTATGATTACTTAGAAACTATTTTTATAAAAATCCATCGATATTTATCCTTTTAATCAGAAATATTTATTCTTTCCTATCCATGTTTTATAGAATTGTTTTCAAAAATGTTTTAATATTATCCTATAATGTTTAAAGGGAATTTTTATATTTGTTTTTTCTTTTTTAGAAATGGTTTCAAAATGTAATATTCTTGTCAATTTTTAATATATATAATTATTTAAACTTATATGGTTTTGATGGAATTTTTGTATCATAAATATTTATTCATTGTCATGGATTTACTTCTACGGAAGAAAACATTTCATGTTTACAATATTTATGTTTATAAACAATCATTTTAAAACTATTCTAGGTTGTCATTTTATAAGTGGTTTTAAAAAAATATTATGATTCAAGAAGTGTTTTAAATTAATTTAAAATAAATCTTTAAATTTTTTTAATCATATTTTCAAAGAAAAAAGTTCTCAACCTTTTTGACAATTAATTTTTAAAAATCATTTATATAATCCTTTATATTTATTATTTTTTATTTTCAAAAACAATTATCATTAAAAATGTTTTATGGTTATAATGGAATTTTTTATATAAGAAATTATATTTTCTTCCATTAAATTTCAAAATGAAATGGTAAATCCTTCATTATAATAAAAGTATTTTTGAAATGGTTTTATGAAAAGTATTTTCAAAGGAATTCTACTTATCTTAAGAAATGTTCCATGTGATCGTTGAAAATCCTTCTCCATCTAAGATTAAATACTTTGTAATAGTTTATTATTTTCTTGGGAGATGATCCATGAATATCATTCATATTATTTTTTAAATGGTTTATGTTTATATGGAATGATGTTTATGAAACATATTCCCCTTCAATGGGTTATATTCTTTTAAACTTGTTTCTTTTCATTAGTCATTCTTTAATGAAATTGTTATGAAGCCTCTCAGTTTCCATATGTAATGATATGATAAAATTTTGTGATACTCTTTGCATATCATGAGTTATGATATGATGTTTATGAAATCCATCTCATTATATGGGACATGATATGATCAATGTTTTATTGTCCTATGTCACATGAATGTGTGTCTTTATTATGTTGTGGGTGGGACCAATATCTCACTCCAATTCATTGGATAAAGATTTATATCTCATGAGATAATGATGGGAATCAAGTCTATAGGATTGATTCAGTATTTAATATGGGGAATCCCAATTCACTATGGGAAGATATACATACTTGATCCACTATGGGAAGATAGGGAAAACAAATCCATTGAAAATAAAGGACTATGATTGGGAATGGTGATGTGTCTCGATCAATAGGTGTAGATCCCATGAAGTACCCTATTAGGTTTTGGAAATTATCTTTGATTTATAAAGAATGATGTTACATGTTTATGTGGCTACCACAAATTTTATGTCTTATGCCTTTATAATACAATCACATGGGTCATTTTCATGATTATCATCTAATTTAACACCTTATAAACTATCGATCTTTATTCCATGACTCATGATATCATGTTTTTATATAGGGTATGATAATAAATTGTCTGCCCATTTTGTCAAACCTTTATGTTCATGTTGTTCCTACATGTTTTCTTTATTTACCATTATGGAGCATTCAAGATCAAACCATTCTTATATTTCATTTCCCGGAGTTCTAAAGTATTATTTTAAGTTGGATTATTAAAGAGTGAAATCTTTAATGAAGATGTTGACGATCTTTTACCAAAATAGAATAACATGTTCAGTTTACGAAAGACACTAAACTATTGTGGTCCTAAGGCATGTATTTTATAATGTACTTAATATTCATCTAAAATGATGTAATATCCATATATGTTAAAACTTGTTCACTATAGGGATTATTGTGTCCACATATTTCATGGAGGTCTAGTAAGGTGTAAGAACACCTTTATGGGCCCCCACAAATAGCATCCCCTAAATATGACCTATCGAGAAGAAAGTTCATGTGCATTTTCTAAATTAAAGAATCTAAAATGACACTAAAATGACATCGAAAACAAAAAAAAATATGTAGAAGACAAAACCTAGTCTAGGTTTACCACATTAACGGTATATACCTACTTTTTCCAATATGACGATGTCTCTAAGCAAATCCTGATGATCATTCTAAGCATACCACTCCCAACTAAGCGAAATATACCCATCCTAGGACCAAACTAGTATTTTGGGAAAATATACCCATCCCCAGGTCCCTTATTCCTCCTAGGTGTAGAAGTCAACCTAGGAATACCCATCACATGTGTTCCCAAAGGGTTGAGTTCACCCTAAGTTAAGCATAACTAGATACCTTATGGGGGAGAATTTACCAGTAGTAAACCATAAATACCAGCATCCTTGAGGTATAATTAACCATTTTTTAATTATCAATAATTTTATCCCATTTGGGAATGGTTAACCCCAATTTAACAATGAAATTAAGTCAATAAACAATCACACCTAATATGAATGTTATAAATCAAAAATAAAAAATAAGAAAAAATTAAGGGAGTTTCCTTTTTTACTCCAAAAACAAATCAGTTTACCAATCCCTAGTCAATTTAAAAAAATGTTTCTCGAAACTAGGCCAAAACCCTATTTCAAATTATAATTCTAAAATACCAATTCCAAATACAGTTTCAATTACCTTTACAAAAAAATTTAAAAATAATACCAAAAAACACGTTATCATGAAAATTACTAATTTCCATTTCAATATAAAACCATTTTACAATTACCTAAACTTTTCTATGAATGGAAAATTTCAAGGGAAAAATATTTCCTAATTATTTAAGGTTGTGAAATTATTTTTCACAACCACCAATTCATCATTTTCCCCATTCAATGAATAAATAAAATTATTTATTTAGTTAAATCAAGAATTAAAGTTTTAAAACGCTTCAAAATTGGTAAAACTTAAATGACAACATGACACTTGAAATTACTATACAAAACAATATGGATCAAGAATAGGGACCACCCACCTCATTATCAATGATTTTTTATAATTTTACAAGGGTCGGTAGCTCATCGATGACCGTCGACACCGCCCAAGACTACCCAAGCACATGATTTCCACCTGGGTTCCAATCTCAAACAATAAAAACAAAATTAATTAATTATTACATGACTAATTAATTAATTAAACCAAAAACCCAGAATAAATCTCAATTACTCACCAACCATTATCTATCCTCCCGAAACTCAAACCATAGGGTGTCATCCACCTATGGCACACCCTAAAACATATGGTAAGCTAAATTCCCCCAAAAAGAAACAAATAAAATATATATTAAATTTAAATTTCTGTGGAAACATAATAAAAACTAAAACTATGAAATTATACGAATAATCAACATGTAATATGGTGTAGATTTTATCTTAATATGTCCTTATACTATAATACTTGAAAACTCCATTAAAAATCATAATATTCCATCATCCCCTGGTTGAATCACCAATAAAAATATATCTAAAGAATTGTGGAAATACAATATAGTGATGATATGAACTATATGAGATGAATGAAGGTGAGACATAGATTGAATCAGTGATTGAGGATTCCAAAAGCACCCCATTGTTGAGTCATGTGGAAGGGAAGAAGGGGGGAGGATCCCAACTCTAGTCTGTGTGCTTGGTGGTAGAGGAAGGGATAGGGAGAGTTAAAATCATAGAGGTAAAAATGGTAATAAAGATTTTTTTGAAAATATAAGTATGCATATGGTTTGGATACATATTTGTTCAATCATGCACTAATTGTGCATTTTATATTGGCCAAGACATTATGGCATACACTATTACTTTTCATGGTGACAAAACCATTGTGAAAATCATGTAATATATTCTCACATTACTATAGAAACTCACATGGTTTGAAAGGTCCTTATATATGGCTCCACAAAACATGTTACATTACATTTTATTCTATAAGGTTTGGGTTTAACATTTATCTCTTACCATAATCTAGTCATGAAACCTATTATATGCTTCCCAAAACATCAAAATATAATCCATTATCCTAGAAGACACTCCCAGTTCCCCAAAAACCATAATACACCTTGATTAAGAGTATAAATTAGTATCTTTAATGGGTTCTTGAACTAGGAATCCTATATTGACATTTGGTTCAAAATATTTCCTATCTGCCAAAACAAAAGTTCAAATCCCCATTGAATTTAAACTATTCTTATAGATAAAGGGGTTTAAAAATACCACATATTAATACTTACCTACATTGAGAATTATTGTTGGTTTACATACACATCACCCAACATATCTCATTCTTCATTTTCCATTAAATCTGTAGCACCCCACCTTAAAAGGATAAATATTTATATAAATAAAAATCTCCAATTTAGGTTTATTAATCCACTATGACATGATCCAATCCCATTAACCACAATAAATAATTGACATGAAACTTGTATGAGTATTTACCTCCTATTACATGATTGTTTCAGTGCTTAATGAAAAACCTATCCTATAATCATCCCCCTAGTATGACATAGGTGATAACTAATGATTCCACTAATTTGGTGTTTTTTTATATTGGAATTTCCAATTAAACTTCAAAAAAAAAATATTTTATTGACATTACTTGTGTTGATTATAATTTTTCATGGCCGATCCCAACAGAGAAAACCAACCTGTCATCAGTGGAACTCACTAATATTAATTTCAAAACAAAATAGATACATATCGTCTAACTATTTAGATTCCCATATATTTTGAATTCCCTTAAAAATTTCTATCATTGACATTAAATGAACATGTTTCAACTTGAATAACATTCTCAAAATAGTTTCTAAATAAAAATTCCCAATTTTATGGAAAAATAAAATTAGAACAACCTATAAATGAATTTTTATCAAATACACCCATATGCACCTGCTAACACATTTCAAAAATTTACCGAACCATACAAATTTACCAAATGAAGAACTAAGAAACCATACTAACAAGGTCACCAAGTTCTATTCCTAACTAAAAATGAATATTTATAGTTAAATTCTCAACTTTCTATTCCCTTAATCACGCCATATGATGAGAACATGCAATAATGAACCCAATCAGGTTTAGGTCATCTCAATCCATCCTTAGCCCTATGTCAATTCCCAAACTCAAACATTTTACAAGTTTTCAAAACATCGGATCCTTGTTTCCATACTCAAGGAGACATCACCTTGATAATACATACTCAATATTAGGTGTCTATAATTTACCTAAAATGAAATATAATCATTTGGAACTTCAGTCAACTAAACCCACATCATACTCTCCATGAGTACTGACAATTTTTTATCTAACATTTCAAGATTTTCATAATCCAAAAAAAATCATGATACCCACTGTAATACTATATGTAGTATATTAACCAAAACTAATACTATCACTAACCCAATCATTGGTAAACATTTTTTACCCAAAATTTCCACCAACCAATCACCTAAAATCATGTCGTTCTCACATGGGGCAATGTATTTTATGACTAATAGGTTAATACCCAAAATTGAAGTGTCGTTATAATCATCACATGTGATCCAATACAGAACACCATTACACATTCCCTATTTATCCATGAACATGAAAATTGACTTGGTGAAACCCATGCATTCATAAGATCCAAATTGAAGTACCACTCATCAACTATACTAACCCCACATCATTCATATCACATTCTAAACCATCAGACCAAAACAAGAGTCAAAACCCTGCATATGAACTAATATACTCACAACCCTTACATTTACCAAAACCTCTCCATGATTGGAAATACCATTTGTCCTAACACCATCACCATGTGGTTCTCCTTCCATGCCATGGTAGCATCACCCAAAATATATCGAATCATAGGGAATATACTTTTATTTACACCAATTCAATGTGTCATCACATCCTTAAAAATCTCACAAAAACATTAATTGATCATTGTTCCTATAGGTACCATCAAAAATTTGAATCTCTATAACCCCATGTGTTAATGAATGTGTGTTCTAATATCAGTCGAATGTAGAAACCCATCTCATATCTCTATGTGTCAAACACTACATAACATAGGATGATATTCCAAAAATACTAGAACTTACCCCCCAATATACCTTTCCCCTAAATCCTAGAGCACATCAGCACTCCTCATCAAAATTTGGCACCTTTCTTGTTCTATGGGCAACCTCATAATCACCAACATTATAGTGTGCTAACTAAAAACATGAGGTTCTATACATGACTTAAGCTTTTCAATCACATCGATATGATTCATAATGACCAAGGTTCATGATAAAACCATTATATTTTTCCTTTCACCACAAAATATACTAATTTATCACAGGGGAATAGAGATAGACATCAAAAAAATATTTTCCTTTAAGAAATTTTTATAACATGATGGTATAACTCAAGGAACTTCCATGGTCACAACCAATCAAGGAATCCCTACACCCGTGAAATATAACTAGATTTCCCTGATATGAACAATTATCACCCTGGGGCACCGACCCATGCTTGCAATGTTTAATAAAACATAAACTCTATGCCAACCCACCTCATGGGTTTCCCACATAAGAAACTCATCACTGACCAACTAGGGTCCAATTCTTGTCAATGACCTTTTAGTTATCCCATAAAGTCACATATATGAAATCAGGTTAGGGTCACTAGGTTTGTCTTACTTTCCCCAAAAAGAGTCACTAAGGTCGTGACTCATGGAAGGACCACATGGATCCCATCTCAGAACCACCCATCGCCAACTTTCCAAACTACTAACTACAATGTCTCAACCATGATATATATTATACACTTTTTTCTCAAAAAAACCATGGATAGTAATGTGACACACCACCCATGAAATGTTCTTTCAACATAACCACCACGTTTTTCACTCCAACCCATCTTCCCACAATGTAAAGGTATTCCCTAAGAATCCTCACATTATAACTCTATTGAAAATAACAACACACCCATTTGGAGGGATGTAATAAGTGGAATCATCATAGATAACACATTTGAAGAAACTATTTTTAGGATTTTTTGTCAATTATAGTTCCATTCTATGAAGTAAAATAGTGTATAGTTTTTTTTGTAACTGTATATAACCAATAATATCCCAAAACTCACATCCAAGGTGTTTGATTGTAAGACATTGAAATCCCCAGAATGACCTCTTTGGGAATTTAATTTTGAATTTCAGAAAGAATCCCACCATCTTCTTTGCACTCCCAAATAATTTATAATTTTTTTTTTAAAATAAATTTAATATTTTTATATCTTGTATTACACACAAAACTGATTCTTAATAAAATCTATTATTCTATTTTTGTGCTTATTTAAACAGGAACATTATAACCATACCATTAAAATTGGTGGTGTGAATAGGAATAATTTTTTTTTCAAATTGTGCATAATGTTTTTATATAATAAAAAAATATTGATAATAATTACTTATTTTTTGTAAATCCTTTATATTTTTCAAAATAAATTCTTCTCAAAATAATTTTTTTAATGAATTTTGTGAAAAAATATTAAAATTAATGTTTCATAGAATTTTAAAATATATTTGAAAAAATAAATTTCACTTTTTAAATATAAAATTTAATTTTTTTGAGTGAATGTTTTAAAATTTTCAACAAAGGATAATTTAGTTATGAATTGTATAAAAATAATTTTTCTACTAAAAACGGGCTTTTAATATAAATGATTTACATGTACAGTTTTATTTTAATATGGTTCTAAATTTAAAATTATTCCAAAATTATTTTTAATAATCCAAATTAGTTCATTGAAATAAATTTTATGATGAATTTGGAAATTAAAACATTATATATTTTTGAAATGTTTCTCTTTATAAAACTATTGTCTTTCTCATCTGGTCTAAAGGATTAATATTAAATTAACACTTTCCACTTCTTAACATTTAATTTGGAATAGTGTATTCCATATTTTGAGTAACAATAATTATTATTTTATAATAATTCCAATATTATGTTTTTCAAAATGAATATTAAAAACAAAAAAAATTAATTATTATTGTTCTAGTTAAAACATGTTAACTTGGGGTTATACTAAAACGATAAGGGGTAAAATTATATACAAACTTTTAAAACTCAAATTTTATAGAAATATTTTGTCCATAAAAAATATATTTTAATATAATGAGCCATTTTTGATACTTTTACATGTTTATTACTTCGGTACACCATTTTCTTTTAAATTTTTTTAATTTTGTCAAATCCCCCACTTATAAAAGAAACTCGATGTCCTCTCATCATCAGAGATCCAAAGCCTTTTGAATCAACCAAAATCTACAAAAAACTCATAAATTATAACCTCATTACTTTATAGAATCTAAATATTTATCAGTATTCCCTCTTAAGTAGGATTTTTGGGAAAACCATAGGAGGTTATCCGAAGAAAAGGTATAGTTCTTAAGTGCGTGATTTTTTCATTTATTTATCAACCTCCAAAAAATATTCTAAAAATATTATTATATAATAAAATAAATATTTTACTTATACTAATATTTCATCATATTATTTAGAGAATATGTATCAGCCTCTTCCTCAATAAAATTTGGAAACAAACCCATTGATCATATGTCTTGTAGACTACCACGTCTTGAATTAATGTATTTTGATTTCCATCACTACCCTCATGGATTGATATAATGATGTATTTAACATATTTATATTATAATTGTTACATATATATACTTCTATAATTATAAAATCACATGTACTTTCTTTAATTTCAGTCCATTCGAAGATGATAACATTTCTCATGTGTACATGTGGACTATCGCCTCTATAAAGCGATGTGGTAGGTTTTTTATTTTATTTTGACATGGATGGTAATAATGGAACTTTTGGGGAATATATGTTATATATATGAAATAAATAAATATTCTGAAAAATTATTATATTATTTTCTTTTCATTCATTCAATACATTGAGAAAATGGAAACAACACTCATGCATATGTATGGTTTACCATCTCCATGAATGGTGTAATAAATTTCCTATATCTAAAATTAATGAATTAATATAAATTAATGAATAAATGATACATATAATATTTATATCTGGTTTAAATTTATGTATATTATTTAAACTATATCGATGTAAAAGGTGAAAAAATTGGAAACCTAAACTTGCATGAAAAATGAATCCATTATTACTCGAAAAAAGATTTTAACAAAGATACTATTAATAAACAATTAATAAAATTTCATAAGTAATTAATATATGGTATTTAATATTTAGTTATTATTCTAAAATATATTTATAATGAATCATTATTTATTATGCATGGTTTTCTTAACTTGTATAAATAATTTAAATACATATGTAAGGGATTTATTATAACACCCAAACCCCAATTACCCAAAGTCTGTGCATTATTAAATAACATTGGAATGATCAAAAGAGATCATTTCCCAAAAGACCAATCATTTGAGTAGCCTTTGATATACTAGATGCATTCATACGTTTTACATTAAATTATGAAGTGAAAAGGCAATATTGTGTCTCCTTTGAACACACTCATATCTCTTAGACTATCCCTACAGGCCAGTTATAATATGCATCTTAGAATCCTAGGAAAAATTAAACCAAATAAATGGGTGAGCTCAGATGCTCAGTGAGGATAACAGTATAGTAGAAACTTTCATAAATAAGCAAAAAAATTTAAGCTAACATATAAGAATAAAACACAAGACTTTTAAATATAATAAATTGAATAATATGGGAAAGATAAATCAAATAATTCCATTCACTTATTCACATGGATATTTTACTAGATGAATAATCACATGTAATATCAATATATAGTCTCAAAATGATGGAATGTATATTGTCGTTAATCATTACCACATAGTAAAGCCCTCATTCCAAGAATACAAATAATTATATTATCAAGGCCTTGTGACAATACACTAATTTTTATCAAGAGACCTCTAGATGAATCGAGGGGCTATAGCAGGCCTTACCTGTCACTTATTACATCCAATACATTCCTCCTATGAAAAGGGTGAAACATAACATAAATATTCATATTAAACTAGCATAATAAATGTTAATAATTTAACCATAAATAATGAATGACATAAAAATATCACATCCACAGTTAAAAATATCATAAAACTAGCAATAAAATATAGAATATTATATCATAATAAATCAACTTCAATTAATCAAAAAATCTGATAATAGATATTGACATAGATGAAATCAATCCAAAAAACTATTTGAGAGAAATGTCTCTTTATACTTTGAAATCATTTAAAAGTTTCATAATTATAAAATAAAAAAAATCATTTTGAAAATATTTATATAATCTAATATGGGAAGCTTCAATGGTGTTATAACGGTGGAAAATAGCTGCACCTAAAATATAAGACAAAAAACATTTTTTCCTAAATTTGCAGAAAAGTTTGTAATGTACCTTGTTTGAAAAATGACAAAAATATTCATTTAAAAACATTTTATAAAATTTATAGCAATGGTATAAATTATATTAACCCATAGTCTTGGAAATTGTAAAAAAATTTGAAATAATTTTTTTAGAAACACAGATGTGGATGGTAAAGAAGTCCTAGTAGATATATACATATAACAACCTTCGATAATAAAGTGATTGGAAAATTAACCCTTACCTTTTAATTTTCATTAGTCAAGGGTACGTTAACCTCTTGTATAATGGTTATATCATTATTATTAATTTATACATGAATGATATATATATATATGATATCATATATGATCCTCTAATATTAATTTTTTAATAATATTTCTGTAGTATCATTGTTTCAGGTGTTAACTGATTCACTTTACTTTATATGTTTTGTTACATAAGTTGTGTTTTTTATGGATAGGATGTGTTTTATTCGTATACAGAATTATATGGAGTTCATAAAAAAATAAATCATCAAATGAAAATTATTCTTGAATATTGACGATGGGGAATACAATTTCATCGCATCGTTGAGATGGTAAGACGTACGTACGAAAAAGCGATAATATGATTCCATTGATAGTGAAATATTATGTAATTTTATGGTATATTATATATAAAAAATAATTAAAATTTTATATTTATTATTTACATCAATTTTACTCATTATTATACTCATCCAAATAATGTAGTGTTTAATAACAAACTACACTACGACGTGGAGAAGGTAAGTCGTACGTACGCCCCTATGGTGACATTGACATTAATAAGATGGATAGAATATTTAATATGGTTGTCACATATTTATAATAACATCACTGTATTTATAATTTAATAGAGTTATAATTTTGGTATTGAAATAACAAAGAAAGAAAAAGAGAAAGAATAAAATAACTTTGAAAGATGTGATTAAATAATTATATCTTTTTCTAGTGTTTCTTTTTTATTTGAACAAAAGGGATACATAGGTTGGATTTATGATCAAATAAATGCATCTCGGATAAACTTATAATATTTGTTATGATATTTAGGTAGGGTTTGGGCGATATGAAAGGCTTTGGAGGTGTGTATTTAAGAGAAGCGGAAGTACCCTTTTATAAGAGAAGTGATGGGCACTTTTGGAAAAGTTTAAAATATTATTTTGTTATAAAATTATTTTATTTTTCTAATATCTCTAAATGGATTTATATCAAGGATAAGGTAGGTATGGATCATAAAAATATCAAACAACATGTTTTATTCAGGTTTTTTTCACCATATTGACATTATCTTTTAGATTTAACTCTTAGTTAAATAGTTAAACTTTTAGCATGTCTTCTTGTATTTTTATACTACATGGTTAATATATTTACTAAAAATAACAATATAACTTCAAGTGGTTCATTAATGAAATATATAACATTATATAATACTTTTGGAAGAATATTATATTTTTAGGAATATTATATCATTTAATAAAATAGTATTATTTTTAAAAACTCATTAATGTAAATTTTAACAGATTTTATTATACGGTTTTTGTGAATGTCAAAACAACATGATTAATTAGAAAAAATACATTTTATCAACCACGAAATGTCATATTACTCTATAAAATTCATTGATTCTAATAAAAGATTCAATTTATATTTATTTCAATATTTATTCCATCAATTATTTTAATCATTCATTAATAAGGTAATTACTACATCATTATTGTATAAGAAATTAATTTAATAATTTAATGTCTAAAAACTATAAATAAATTACTATGATGTAAAAAATAATTTTAGATCTATAAAGAATATTTATAGTTGAATTTATCTTATGTATAACATTATATTAAAAATGGTTATGTTATTAAAATTTGAATTTAACACCTTTAACTCTTCTTTAAATATAATATAATAAATATCCTAATCTAAGCCAAATGGATCAAAAACGATATTATATTTGTCATAAGGTATATTTTGGTTAAAAAATCTTATAAAATTTAATTAAAACAAGTGTTGGGATAATTTGATATTATTATAATATTATTTTTACCTTTAATTACCATATTTACTTTTAACTATTATAAATAAAATTCAAAAGTTACTATTCACCATAAATTATTTTCATCGTATTCAATGAAATTTTACGTACTGATTACAACGGTGTCAATTGGATTTTTGAAATTCAATTCACAGAAGCAGTAAAATTAGGTTTTCTGAAAAATTTTGAATGTGGCTAGAAGGTGGGTTAAAAACAATAAAAAGTTCAGTAAAATTAAATATATAAAGTCTTATTATAAAATTACTCCATTTAATTAAATTGGACTAATATAAGTATTATGTATCTATTTTTACATTAAAATAAATTTAAATTGAAAAATAATAATTTAAATAAAATGTCTGTTTAAAAAAATAATGTAGTGTTTTTATACTATTCCTCAAAAACTAAATGTTTTCATAAAATTTCAAAAAATTCACCCTAAGATAATATTGATATTATAAATAGAGAAATTAAGTCCATTTTGAAAAATATAATTTATAAAATTTCAAAAAATTGTTATTACTATTAATAACTTCTTTTTAAATCGCTAGTTTCGTTGGTCGGGATCTGCTAGAACATGGAGCTACGTACAATGCAGGCAATTGTATTACTCAAAGTGTACAGTGGATGTTTAGGGTGTTACATTTGTAGTCTCTCTTTTATTCATGGGAGGAATATTCCATATTCCCCACTATTTTAATTGTTGTTGTCTATTTTATACCCAAGAATTTATATTAAGATAATTATCATAAATATTATTGGGATTTAGATATCCATATAATGTATTTTATTACCTAGGTCTTACAATTCAATCATTTCCAAAGTGGTAAAGGTGTTATATTACAATCTCATTATTTATAGATATTATTTATGATTTTGCTTTCAATAATTAAATATTAAGATATATATCTGAATAAAATCATATAATTTACTATCATATGTATATTTTTGTTGAATGAATTATTCTCTTTTATTTTATGCACTTATGTACTCTAGTTACCGAAATAATGTTTTTATGAAAAATCCACATTATTTCTCTCTTCATTCAGAATTTTTTTTATTAAATATCCATGTTTTATAATTATTTTTTAAAAAATATCATAAAATTATTCAATTATTTAAAATAAATATAGATAGTTTAATTTTTAAAAAATTGTTTAAATATAATTTTCTTTTTATATTTCAAACATGGATATATTGAAATTATACTAAATATATGAAAGGATTAATTATTTTAAAAATTAAGGAATGATTGTTATTTTATGAAATCATTGACAATCAATGATTTAAATATTGATATAAAAGTTTCCAAGGATATTTTAAATATAGAAATTTCTATAAACATTTAGGAATTTATTATATTTTAAAGATGTGATTTCAATGTGGATAAGATATCTTATGCAAAAAAAAATTTCTAACTGGTATTTTAAAATCACTTTTAATCGAAGATAACATCCTTTGATGTTACATAATCATTAATAGATATATGGAAAGTTTTCCCCATCCTTATTATTAATATAGAAGGTTAATTTTTAAAATGATAATATATTAATAATACACTTTCATTTTCCATGCGTTAAGATATGACAAAATGATTACAGGATTATTAAACTAGTTTCTTTTCAAGGTTTTATGCCATTATAACATGTTTATAAAACCAATTTATTTTATTGGGATCTGATATGATGAATGTTTTATGATATTGTGGATCACATATGTATTATTTCTTATGTGATAGGTTGTTCAGGTATAAACCAAGGAACGGTGGTTCCATTATAAAAGAATAAGAGCTTTTCATGTTGTATCTCTATAATGCATTGGAAAAATATTGATTACTCATGATTAAATATGTTATGGAAGATCTTTATTTCATTTTCAGGTTTTTATGTGTGCACTAGGTCTCATTCCCACAAGGTAATGTGTGGACCAAATTTCATGTCCATAAGGTTGTGTGTGGATTGAGATTCATGTTCATAAGGTTATGTGTAAACCTTTTTTCATTTTCCATAAGATTATACATGGACATGGATTTCATACCTATAAATTTATGTGATGGCCTAAATTCATTTCCATAACCTAATGAGTGAAATGTTTTTCTGATTATACATATTCACAATGTTATAAGTAATATTTTGACACATTCCCATGTTTATGTAAATCTATAATGGATCGTGTTCTTTGATTCCTTTGTGATTCATGTCTTTTAAATAGCCATGTTTTATTTCATGACTCATGTTTATGATATTTTAGATAATTTGGTATGAAATTTCATTGTTATATTGATGATATCAGTCCCTTATATTTATCTTATTCATGTATATGATCCTTGATTAGTATCTTCCATGTTTACCCTTACTGTGAATTTTACATCACTATTTCATAAGTTTCCTATATCATGGTTATGAAAAATGGTTTTTAGGAGGTTATGTTTATGAATAATACAAAATAGGGTGATCTTTGTGGGAGATGTTGAAAATCATTCATGATATAATAATATTGTGTATCTAGTCTTCAAACATTTTAATATTAATGGACCTTAAATGTATATTTATGAAATGTATGAATATTCATGAAAAATGATTTAATATTTAAGTATGAAAGAGACTGGGTCATTATATATCGTATCATAGCATGTTTTAGTTAACCATTGGAAACTAGGATAAGAAAAATTTATTAAGAACCCTAAGGATAATTTTAATTATAATTAAATATCCAAAAATATTGGGGAATGACATAACTACATTTTCCTAAAAACTACATCCATACCTTGATTCTAAAATTTTATATTTCTATAGAAAAACTGTACCTAAGGATAATAAATCTCAAAATTGTGCACTAATATTTTAATTCTTCATCACTAGGTGCATGAAAATGGGACTTTCTCAATAACTAGTTTGATAATTCCATGATATATTTTTGGAAAATCACAAACTCATTATAATCCACCATGTAGTACTTGAATATATGATGACAGTTAATAACCTAGGATAATTATAATGTGTCATAAATTGGATATAATGTTTAACTATTTAGACATTCTATAAAATAATTTTCATTATTATATTGTTTTACACATTGATTATTGTTTCTCACACTATTATTTTTTATTTTAGTCAAAAAATCGAACCTAAAATAATCATGTAAGTGAAACATTTTTCTTCCAACACAACAACCATCATCATGGAAAACCAAATTGATTAGAATTTTTAATGAAATAATTCATGACTATTCTCACTCGCCATTCATGAAAAACGTTCTAACACAGGTCATGTTAAACATTTTAATTTACCATGGAGGGATAAACATTCCATTTAATTTTTTATGTGGTGACATCTACCCTTAATATATAGTAATTTTGATCCACAATATTTTGATAAATAGATTAATGTGAAAGAATATATATATATATATATATATATATTTTAGTGTTCAGAGCTAGAAAAATACTTTATATATATATATATTATGGAATAAAAATTGGTTCAATGGTGGATTATTATCATGAATATGAGCCAAAAATATTAAATTAACTTCATGTAATAGAAATAGTTTAAGAACATTACATTGAATAAGTAATTTAATCATATTTTTCATAAAAATGGAGACGGAATTCCTTGAGCCTAAGTTGTAGGATGTTGAATCAATTAGTGTTTATTGGAAAAATTATAGAAGAATTTCATGGTATTCATTTGGTTCAATCATAATCCTTGATATAAAAATTTATTTATTCTTTAATGGGTTGAAAAAATCTATTCGAAAAGAGTTCTAAATACATGAATTTTGAAGCTATAAAAATATTGTTCAATGTGTACTCAAAGTGGAAATAGGAGTTGGAAACTCTCATGGTTCCAATTATAAGAAATAGAATATGGGGTTTTATGGAATATTCATTGGTATGACACCTAGTGGTATGAAAAATCTCCATCATCCCACCTATGAAAAATGATAGAAAGATCACTCTAGTGAATTCCTGAAAAGAAAGAGTAGTTGTTTCAGGTGTGGAATCCTATCCAGTGAGAAAAAGAATGTAGATATTGGATGAATAATCGAGATAATTAAAGTAATGAATATGGGTCTAAAAAATTAACCACTTATAATTTAATGCTATATATTTACGGATTTTTGGAATTATATGAATCAATGCTATAATCCAAGGGCTAACATGGATAATAAGACACAACAACAATGAAAGATAAAGGATAAAGGGAAATGTAATAAAATCATAGAATCTTATGTGAATAATTTTAATTAGAGAAAAAAATATCAACTATAGTGTTTTTAATTTCATGTAGATGTTTTATGAATGATCCATAAGAAAATATTATTGTTAATCCTTTAGTGAAATTCTATGTAATTATGAGAATTAATTATCTACCTAATTATAGATTATATAACAATGCAATAATTTTTATAATTAATCAAGTTAATGATGAACCCAATACTCCCAATGAAATTATCTTTCCTAAAATATGAGATTAATTATTGAATAAATGGTTAACAATATTTTGTAAGTATATAAGACTCAATGTATAGTTAAAATAAGAATTATAGATACATAATGGTTTTATGAGTTAATGGTTGGTTATAAGTTCGATGTCTTATACACCCACATTTAGTTTTTATGTAGTGGTAATTTATCAATATTAAATATATTTTGGGAGAATATTATAAAAATACCACCCTTTGGTTTTGAAAATTTTTTAGTGAAAATAATTATTTAAGGAGGTAGGCATTTACATTTTTTCTTCACAAGATTAATATTATTAGTACCATTTAGTATTTATATTATCATTGATGGTGTGGTAAATATGTATTATTGAAATTTTGAAACACTATAAGAGTTATATTAATGTATTTTTAGAAAAGGATGACCTATATATCTGGTGACAGTATATCGAATCCAATATGGTTATGGGACTTGAACCTAGAACTGAAGAAAGATAATGGTGTAGTTCTTTCCACTAGCCAAAAAGGATGAGTATTTATAGTGGGAAAACATGAAGGGAGATATTAACGAGTATCTTGGTGTATGATATTTCACTAAGTTGTATTTTTGAGTAAAACGTCTAATGTGATGATGCAATTATCACCCATTCTTGAATGGAAATTGTAAAACATCCCCATGGATTTTGTCATTGGACTCTCCAAAATGTCTAAATGGAACAATGTAATATGTGTTGTATTCAATCACATTATGAATTCAACACACATAATCTATATAAGAGAATATATCTCTATCAATCAACTTTCTATGATGTACATAATGAATGTACTACCATATTCTATAATGTCTAATCGAGATTCAAGGTTAACCACAAAGTAATGTAAAATCCTTTAGCAATTACAAAATACGAAGTTGATTTTAAAAAGCTATGTATCATCATAACATAGATATTTAGTCTGAGAGAAAATTTTAATCCCAAGAGAATATGATTATATCTTATTATATTAATTTCAATGGTGTTTGGGATCAACACCTCCTAGTAGTTATGTTATAATTCAACAATACATTTCACTCAAGTATTCATATGTATATTTATGAAGACCTATAAAGAATGAAGTGTATAAAACCAACATGTTTTTTTTTGATTTTGGAGTAATTTATCTATTGATACATGAGCTAGAATATAAAATTTCTGATAATGTCTGATCCATTGAATGTCACATCAAGGAACCTCAGAGTTGATAGAAAATTTAGGCTGGTAATCATCAACATAATCTAGGGTTTTAAGTTAAAGAGATGATTTTACTAAAAATTTATCAATGGAATTAAATTATAATATTTTGGAATAAAGGAAAGTTGAACCCTATGTATATTATCCACTTATATATTCTTGATTATGTAGGGATAATTTTTTATTCTTGTCTCTTCTATTAAATATCTTTCAAGTCCGTGGTATTTTCAATTTATCACTCCAGAGGTTGTACATACCTAGTTCTTCACATTAACCAAAATCAGTTGTTGTACCACTAGATAATGATCACTCTTATAATGAACAATCTATAGAGATTCTAGATCATGGAGATAATGGAATATGATAAAAAACCACTCTCTTGGTCAAGCCCCTATGGTGAGATCACCAACTAGAAGAAGTTACATTGGAACCTATGGATATGATTAGGTAGATGTATCCTCATTTGATTGTATTTTAGTGATGGATTTTCAATGTTGATGTTCATTTTAATTAGGTTTTAACGTATCACCTTGAGATTTTATGAAATATATTTTTCAAAAAAATTTAATTTTTTATATATCTTGAGTTACAACCAACCTTGATTTTTAAAGAATTGTAATATAGTATTTATGTTATTATTTAAATAAAATAATTGTAACCTATACATTAAACCAATTGGAATAAATAGGAATAACTACATTTTTAAAATTATTTATAACGGATTTATATAATGAAAATATAATGGTAAAAAAGTACATATTTTTATTAAAGCATTTATATGCTTAAAAAATTGCTTTTCCTCAAAAAATGGGTTTTATTAATTTTTGTGAATAAAAATTAAAATAAAATCTTCTCATTTTTTGATATTTTATTTAAAAAAAAATACTTCATTTTGGAAATATTTATTTCCGAATTCTCTTTATGTGAATTGTTTATAATTTTCTCCAGTGATTGATTTTTCAATGAGTAGTAAAAAATACTGATATTTATTAAAAATATTATTTTTTGTTTGAGAATTTACATGATAAATTTTCATTTAGTATGGTTATTAAATTAAAATTAATCCATTTCTAAATCTAATAATTCAATTTATTTCATTTTAATCAATTTCATATTGAATATTGGTATTAAAAAGCTCTATACATACAAATAGTTTATCATTGGAACAACACTTTTTCACCGCTTATGCGGGTTTAGTTTTAAATAAACAATTTCCACTTATCTCAATGGAAATCAAAAAAATCGATTCTATATTTGGTATAATAATATTTAGTAATAATAAATAAGTTCAACATAACCTTTGTTCAAAATATATATTAATAATTTTTGTATATAATTATTGTGGTTCAGGTTAAAATAGGTTTACCAAGTGGTTAAATTAAAAATTTTAGTCTTAAAATAACATAAATCCATGTACCAATCAACTATTTATTCCATAATCTGACATAATATCATATAATGTTCTATAAAGAGACATTAATGATAATTTTTTAATGTATAAGACAAGGGTATACCTTTTTATATTTATAACTCCATGTATTTCTTCTCCCCCGCTTATAAAACCTCTCCCCTCCACTTCGCACTTCCAAAGCCTTTTTGATTGGAAAATAAATTATAGTATCACTTCACTACATCCATCCTCATTTCACTAAGTCCATTTTTTAGAACTATTCCCTCCTCTAAAAAATATTGGTGCAAACTTAAGGAGGTTATCAGAAGAAGAGGTATGGTCCTTAATAAATATTTTTTTCTTATTATACCTCCTTAAATTATTATCGATAAATGATATTCCATGACATATTTATCTTCCATATACTTATATGTTTTTATGATAATGGAATATCATATACTCATCTCCTCCTCCATCAAATGTGATACAAAATTATTGATCATTTGTACGACAGACTGTCGACTCCCAAACTATTGTAATTCGTTTTCCATCACCACATTTGAGGTTGGATATAATGATGTATTTAACATATGATTAAGGAAATAAAGAAAAAAATAAAAATTACAGAATTATAATAACACATATAAATTTTACCTTCATGTTCATTGGAAAACATTAAAGTCTCTTATGCATACATGTAGAGTTCTACATTTACAGAGTTCTGTGATCCATTTTTCATTTTATTTAGACATTGTTGGTTATAGGGATATATTAGGTAAATATATGTGATTTATATCAAATAAAATTTTTTCTATAATTTTTATATATTATATACCATTCTTTCATTATGTCAATTGAGAAAATGGAAAAAATGTGAATTTGTACGTACGACCTACCATCTCCATGAATGGTGTAATTAATTATCAAAATATAAAATTATCGGATGAATATAAATACATTTAAAAAGAATATATATTATATTCATATAATTTTTAACATTCTACTGATGATTAACCGTGATCAAATTAGTAATACAAATAATACCAAATCAAAACATTCATGAAAAATGAAGAAATTATTACAAGAAATGTGATTTTGAAAGAACAATTATTAATAAATTGGTAATATAAATTCAGAAGTAAATAATACATGGTATAATATATATAATTACGGTTCTATAATATATTTTTAATATACATATATTTATTAGACTAGTGGATTGAATATTTATGAATTAATTCGATACACAAGGTAAGAGATTTCTAGTATCTCTTTTATTTCTATGAGACATGTTCCATATTAACCACTAATTTATTTTTTATATAATATATTATTCCCATGAATATATTTTATGATTATTATTACAAAAATCATGGGGATCTAAATAAAAATATACAATTGTTTATTTCATGGGAATTATTATGTAAGCATTACCAAATTGGAAATTGTTTATGTTACAATCTATTTGTTTATCATGATCTTTTATGATTATTCTTCTTATGATAAAATATTATGATCTATATATCAAGAAACTCAAGATTTTTTATGTTATATTATTGGTTATAAATAATAAAATTTTCTATTTCATTTTCAACTAATTATATACTCATCAAATTCAATGAATATTTTTAAGAATAATTCACTTTATTTCTTTTTATGGATGAAAATCAATATTATTCCATATCTATGATTTATAAATATTATTTAGTAAAATATTTTATAATTATCCAATTGTTTTTTAAATTAAATTTTACCATTTAAAATTTTATCAAAATGGTATAAATCCAATCTTCATGTGTTTTTAACAACATAGACATTTTGACATTATATAAAAAAACTGAAAGAAAGATATTATTTATCATATACAGAAAGAAATTTATTTCCAATATTCATAAAAACTAAATGTTTCAAAGCATATGGTATAAATTTCAAATTTTATATTAAAAAAATACATAAATAATTTTTGGTAATTTTTTATATATTAATGAAGTGATTTCAAAGTGGAAAATATATTTTCATCACAAAATGATTCAAGTGATATTTCAAAATCATTTTTCATAGAAGATGACATACTTTGATGTAAATTAGGAATTAATTGGGGATAATCAAATGATACGTTCCATATTATTTCTATTTATTTTTTATGTTTTTTATGATAATATTTTTGTGGAAAAACTGTCCTTTTTCATGAGATATTCTATGATGAAATGATGAAATGTTTATTGAACCCATTTCATTACCGTGGGTTTTGATATATTGAACTTTTTATAAAACACGTTTATTTTTATGGGTTATGATGTGTTGAATTTTTCATGATCTTGTATCACAGATATTTATGGGTTCGTATTTTTTTAGTGGTTTCGTTATAAACAAAGGATGGGTTGTTCCATTTTTAACCAAGGGTAGGTGAGTATGTTGTATCTCTGAAATTCATTGGGAAAATATGGATAATTATTGAGTAAATATGTTATGTATAAACCTAATTTTATGTTCATAATGTTTTGAGTGGACTTGGTATGAATTATATAGGGTTATTTTTTGGCCTAATTTAATGTCCATGTGGTTATTTGTGGACTTTGTGTCAGGTATATATGGTTAAGTGTATACCTTCACTAATGTCTATAAGATTATAAATTTATTAGGATTCCATGTCCATAAGTTTATATGATGGTCTGTCATAATTTCAATAAGATAATGAGTGAGATAGTTTCTATTTGTGCATGTTCAAAATTTTATAATCTTATATTCTTCTATATTCTTTTGTATATGTTATTCTATCATGGAATATGCGATTTAATTCTGATATGAATCATGTCTTATGAATTTCTAAGATTTGTGGCCGGACTTATGTATAATATCTTGGAATTAATTAGGTATGAACTATATAAGTTATATTCATGAACTCATACCCTTGTTTTAATCTTATGCATATATATGTTCATTGATTTCTATCTCACATCATTACCTTTATTGAGAATCTGATCTCATTGTTACTTATGATTCCTTTCCCCCAGTTATAAATAATGGTTATATGTATGATATGTCTATGAATAGAAAAAAATGGGGAGTTATTTTTTAGAAATATTGTAGAACATCCCCGAAATATGAAAGGTGTGTATCTAGTCCCTAAAGACAGAAAAATCATATGGTCTTCGAGTGTCTATTTCAGAAATGTATTGAAAATTAATCTATAAATAATTAATATCTAAATATTAAAGATCCTAGGTTATTATGGTCATCACCATAGGATTCATAGGACCTACCAAAAAAATAAAACACACCTGTATTAGTCGGTTCATCTAATTATAATTTAATAATGTACTTACACTCGAATATGATGTCTGGGTATTTTCAAACACTTTAAATAGTATAACATCAATTTTTTATAGAATATTCACATTAGAAGGCCTACATTATTGGGATCCTAAATGCTTAACATGATGCATGTGAGACATATTTCCCCAAAAGTTAAAGTGTCAAAGTCTATACCTAGCCTCTTTACAATGTTCCAATAGACAAAAATAAATAAATCATAAACCATAATTCCCTAACTATAACTTGGTCACCCAAGGTGAAAATTATGTCAGTCGTAACTGTGAAAACCAAGACAATCAATCACATACCCATGGTATCAGAGCATATATCAGAAATGGTGTTCCTGGTGAATTATTCTTTATTCCATCATATACTTTTAATCATTCAAATGACCCTTGACTACTGAACTGAAAAATATTACTGAAAAAATAAAGCAACCACTCTGGTCACAAATTGTAATGTTCAAGACCAAATCAACCCATGAAAAATATCCAAATTGAAACACTAAAAGACATATAGAGTACCTCTATATATTCCAATGGTTTTCAAAAAACAGGGGTAGTCTAAGGTGCTTCAATATAGAGAATATAACCTCAAAATCAGATTACATAATTTCATTATAATTTTAAAAACATCATAATAATTATAATACACAATAAAGATAATTAAAACTAGAAAATATAAATAAAATTAAGTGATACATATAAAATATAACCTACCATTTACATGTGTAGTCAAATATCTAGACATTTAAATGGGAAAAAACAGAAAGAAACTCCACTCTTTACAAACACACTGATCCATGCCACTTCCTGGTCTCCTCATTTCACCTGATCTCTCCTGCTCGACCATAAAAAGCCTAAATGTGGGCCTCATCCTCAAAACTATGGATAAAATATGTGGGGGATTATCAGGTACCCATGTTCAATAGAATCTTAAAAAAGATGTAACTATAACTCAGTGAGACACCAAAAATGGTGTCTCAAAAATATAACTAGTTTTAGTGGAAGTGAATTGGTATTTGATGAATGTAGATTAGAAATTAAGAATCCAAAAAACATCTAAAACTAAAAAAATATACAAGAGATGAACCCAATGTCTAGGTTCACCAACACAATTGTACAAACATACATTGTCCAGTGCAGAGGTTTCTCTAAGCATTTCATTATGTCCATTCCAACTATACCACACATGAATAGAGAAAATATATACATCACTAATGAAAAATATAATCTTGGGGGAATATACAGATCCTTCTGGACATGTTTCTACTAAAGAGAAGAGTTCACCAAATGATTAACCATTTAATGAATCCACGCAGATTTATGTTCCCACAAATCTAACCATAACCAACAACTCGTTGAGGCAATGGTCACCCCAGTTTAGCAACCAATACTATCTTCCCTTATGAGCTGTGTTCAATATAGGTTAATCATTATTAATATAATCCCTCTAGGGAAATTTTCACCCTGGTTTAACTATAAAATATAGTCAATGAATCATTGACACATAACATCAATTCTATAACATAATAATAAAAATAAGTCATACAAAGGTAGTTATATTTGTAGTCCAAAAAATCTATCCATTTTCTATTACCAAAATCATTTCAATTAACATTTCCTAAAAATTAAGCAATGCCGCTATTTTAGTGTTTATTTTCAAAATTCCACTTCTAATTTTATTTTCAATTCCCATTACTAACAACATTTTAATAAGAATAATAATATCACACACCATCAATTCCGTTACACATTTTCATTTTAATCAAAACCCAATTTGCATTCCATTACCTAATTTTAAAGAAAAGATATTTTGAAAGACAATTAATTATCAATTATTGATGGATATGAATATTAATTTCACAACCATAAATTCAACAATTTCCACCCCCTACCAAAGACAAAAAAATTATAATTTACTTAAATCAAGAATAAAATTTTTTAAATGCATCATGCATATGTGAAGAAAACATGACCACATGACACATACACCTTGAATAAAAAATAATGTGGGTTGTGCTAGAGACCACCTATCACAGTGCTGCAGTTGTCTGATTATTTTTCAAAGGATGAAGGTTTCCCAAGTCCATCTAAAATGCACCCAAGATTACCCAAATGCATTCTGACCACCTGGGAACCTATTTCAAACGAAAACATAAACATTAATTAATTATAACATGTATTATTAATTAATTATACCCAAATAAACCTAATATAAAATTAGAAAACTCACTAAGTGTTAGATTCCTTAACCACAATCCAGAAGTTCGCATCCACCTCATGTATATCCTTGAACCTATTTCAAGGAAATTACTAAAGAATGAAAACCTATAAAATCTTTATTTAATTGTATTTTGTAAAAAAAACATATAAAAATGTGAAATAGTTATGTACCTTGTTGAATCACTGATGAACCAGGAGTATATGGAATTTCGAGATTCCTTCATCCTACAATTCTTGAAATCCCCAAGTGAAATTTAACAAATTCCACTATTATATGATGCAATCTCAAAATAAAACTAGGAAAAATAGGAAATGAAAATTAGGTAGGATAGGAACAATAGAATATGGTAGAAGGTGATATATATATATCAAATAAATGATTCATGCCACAAAAAAACTTTTCAATGAGACTAGAAGAAGGGGGAAGGAAGAAAGGATCCCTCCACTGATCTTTACAAATTAGGGTAAGAGAATATGAGGAGAGAGTTAATTTCCCAAACGGGGAAAATGGACACCCCCCCCCCCCCCCCAATTTTATGGTGAATCTATGTAACCGCATGGAAAGGCTACATTTTTGGCCAAATGAATCAAAAATAATGTGGCCTTAACTTTATAAAGATAAATTTCCACATATAGATATTATACATAGTTATACAAACCATTTTTCAACAATGCAACATGGTTTCACAAAATTGTATCAACTATCACAATCTTATCATTCCTTTTGCATAGATCAAAAAACCATGTGCGTGTATAATAATGGACACATTGATTAGGCTTCTTGGTAATCACTAATAATGCGCTAACCCTGTACCTATTTATATCCTTCCCAAAACAAGAAAATTTATTCCCCAAAACCAAATGACACTTCAAAGGCCCCCTGATCCCTTAAGATACGCCCTCCTATGTCTATATAGGGTTATTTAATTTATAATAAATTTTAGAATCTCATTCCTATGTACGGCTCAAAATATGTACCATCCACGAAACCAAATTTCCAACCTCTTTTTGTGTTTAATCCACAGAAATATACAAGGAATTTCACATTTTCTAAGTCATATAATATATTACTTACCTATATAAAATTAAAAAACAGGCATATAAAAATTATGAGTCAATATAAAAAATAGAACTGGCCAACTTTTTAATCAGGAACTCTAATGATTCATGATAAAAATTTGTATATATGAATTCTCAATAATTATTAGTCAATATAATAAAATTGTATCTACTACAAGATAAATAAATGAAAAATTTGTTATAGTATTCTTTAATAATGTAGAATTTATGAACCTATTTGATATTTTTGACATACACCTACAAATGAATCATGTTTATCATGAAATGATCAATCAACATGACCCAATAAGATAGAAAATATGCCATTAATATACAATTCAAAAGACTAAAACATGTTTTCAGAAGACATCCCACATCGAGGATGTCACTAAATAACCACTAAAACATATCATGTATTCTCAATATAATCCAACATTAATGTCATATACATGATAATTCCATCGATAAAATTACCAAGAACTGAAAAAATAATTTGTTGAACACATTAATATTCCATACCTTTAAATATATTTGAAATTCAAGAAATTTAATTCAATTAAAATGAAAATTTTGTTTCCAAAATAAAAAATTAATTTTTCCTTGGAGATATCAATCTCTTTGAAACTCATCTAACGAGACCAATAACGTAGATTTTTTTTGAGAACCAAGTAATTTACCAAAACATTAATCCATAGAAGGCGAGGGATATTCTTTTGTGTCACCAAGTTCAATAAAATTTTATTGATATATAAACATATAACATAAGAAACACACTTCATTAACAATAAAAGAACTCTCCATAGTGTCACAATAGGTTTGTTGAAACCTTTATAAAAAATATCATTGATCAAAATCAACTACCCTTGCCACACAGAAGGTTGCATCAATTATGATTACATTAAAACGAGAGACACATGATGATTTATCTCTATCACTTACTATATTTTATGTCAACGGGATGTTTCCCATAATGTTTTGGAATGTGATTAGAAAAAAATCAATAATCCATGGCAACAACACTACCTAAACTTCTACCACATACTACACCAACTCTTGTAGTTTAAAGGTTGAGGGATATATATTCTTTATAAATATTTAGGGATCCCACTCACTATGAAAATCCATGCACCCACCTTACACATTAATGAAAATAAAAAATTCAATTGAAGTAACAAAAACTATGAAAATAATACAATTAATCCATGTTTAGAATGAAATTATATCTATTTATTGGTAACAAAAATAAGTCATCCAATGAATGATTATTCCTAAACATTAGGTCTCATCACTAACGTATTTTTTGAAATCTATATTTTCCTACGACATGCATTGTTATATTCAAGGAAAAAATCCCTCTATATTTTATTCTAGATATTTGAATAAGGTATGTGTGTTAACCTAATATGAATATATTAATTTCAAAAATCACAAATTTATTATAGATGATAAAAAAATATACAATATGTGGTCTTTGGTCCACCTAAGAAAACTCTATGGTATGATATAGAATATTTAATACTCCTCTACCTCATTATCCCATACAATGGAGACCACTATTATCATTCTTTTAACTATATCCATGTATTAAGTAATTTTATACTGTTTTGAATTTCTAACACTTTTTCCCAAATTCATTTAATAAGACTACAGACACTATGGTTTCTAATAATCCTTTGAAGGATATTACAATATTGGATACATCGGGAACTGATTATATTCTCTTAAATGGCCATAAATAAATATTTTTCACTAATACTGTTGACTACCACACCCTCTATAAGAAAATCATAATCAATTATATCTTAGAGTTGAAGAATGTGAACTGGTAGCTGTAATGAAATTAGAATAAAAATGTTGAGGCTAAGTCCCCATCAGTTAGAATCGAGTTTTTCCAGATCGATGAGAGCCTATTTATATATATATATATAAACCATAAGATGATATTCTTACATTCTTATTCATATGGTATGGTATCTACTGGTATCTTATCTATCACATCTTGATTTTATAGAAGCTCATTATTTATTATAAATGTGAATGTATTGACTTATTACATGATATGAAAATACAATGTCTGAATGAAATTCCACAATATAGCCTCCTTATCAACAAAATAGTTTAACAAAAAATTCTATAGGTTGTTGACCAAAATTTTATGAATCCATATATTCATGATTCATTACCAAATGGTGATAATATACATTCACAGAGTTTCTCTTATCATTAATGAAATATATTTCCAATTAAATTTATTTTAGAAACGGTCCCATTTGACAAATAACTCCTCAAGATCAAAATGAAATATAAACCACCATTAATGAGAAACTACCCCCAATAAACTAACAATTAGTAAAATTTATTTCTCATTCCATGTAAACATCCAAATAAAACTAATATATATATTTTCAAACAAGTTTTGAACTTCATGATTCAAGAAAAACTACTCACATAGTGGAAAACCATATCATTAGAACACATTCCATGTCCGCTTCTAAAATTCATCCTTCTCAAGGTCAATTTCAATATTTTTAACTAAATAATATAGTTGTACCTCTCCCAACAGAAACAAAAAGTTAAATCATCTACCGTTTTTCTCTAAAAAAGTAATAACATTATGAAACCATTAACATATGATATAAAATTAATTTAATATTACATAATTTTATTCTTTTTATCTCTTTTATAAAAAATCCAATTTGAATATAATCAAAATCAATTTTGATGTATATAACACACCAAGGTCTATACCTCACAAACAATATGAACACACCCAATATATTCAATGTGGTATATTTTCATATACAGAATCATGGGGGGGGGGCTAAAAACATATGACATATACGGTCTTTTAAGGTTATATCAAAACTAACAGTTACTTTTAATTTTTCCAAAACACCATTTTATCATTAGTATTCATTACCTCCAAACATAAACATAATATTCATAAAAAATATTTGATTCCAATTTATCTTGATCACCCCCTACAGGAACACCACATAAGAAAAAAGTGAAGATGGTAGTGACCAACAAATCCCATCATGAATAGGCTATAAGATGAAGATTATCACATTGGTATATTAAGATGTATATGTAATAAATTTTCATTATTAATAAAAAATTAGATATCCATATTAATATGAGTAAATAATTCTAATCATTTTATATATATGTCATACATAGACAAGTCTCTAGAAGGAAACACCAAAAAAAGCTCCAATAATATTGATGTTTTGAACATTTACAAACTTCCATAGTAGCCACAATCATTTAAAACCCCTTCCAATTTCTACACCAACACAGAAATAATATATATATATATATATATATATATTTGTGATCATAATAGTATACATTGTAGGATCATCCCCAAACACTCTTATATAAATATGAATGGATCATAATAATTCACCAAAGAATAAACTTATTTTACAGACTCACCCCATAATCCAAGTCATATCCCATGCTTTCTCAAAAACCCTCACTCACCTATTAATATATGTTAACAAAGTCATAATTAATAAAAAATAATTCCAAAAGGGGCATAAAAAATACATTCCAATTCAAATAGTCTCCCTCAGTCATATTATCCCGTGACTTATGCTTCAATCAATTTCATATCCACATAACCATATAACAACCAAGCCATATCATATCCACGATCATGTACCACACATCCAAAATATTATCATACCAACAAAATACCACATTCCATATCATCACATCATATTTTGATGACATATATTAAAACTTTATAATTGTAAGTTAACGTAATCATGAATAAAACATAAATTATTCCCTTTCTCCCCCATTATGTGTCCCCCATGAATCAACATAATTAAATGTTCATCTAATATATATATATATATATATTATAACCTACAGACCATAATTTCCACATATCTATAACTAATTTGATATATTATAGATCATGATACTTTTGAATAGAGTGTGTGTAAGATAAAGTATTCAACCATGATTTTATAGAAAATACTCAAAACACAAAAAATATATATCTGCTGATAAGGAAACCAAAATTGAGTTTTTCAATAAAACAATTAAAATTAACATTTAAGGGGATATAGTATAAGAAAAAATATAATACTAAAATTTTATTGAAAATACTCAAAACCCAAAAATATAAATATGTTGATAAGGAAACCAAAATTGTGGTTTTGAATAAAATAAATAAAATTAATATTTAAGGGGATATAGTATAATAAAAAATATAATACTAAAATTATTATAATGAAATAAAATACTATTATCACCCAAAACAACAACCACATCATAAATAAATTTACTGGATAACTACATCTATAAATAAAACAGGTTACATCTCTATCTAACCTTATAATATCACAATAAAACAGAAATAACATCTAAATTCATTTATTATTACAATTTCACATCATCAATCATATTATGATTTGGTTGAGAAAATTTATCTAAATATTTCACTTACATTTTCATCCCAACCTTCAATTCAATTATCGCAATCCATTACCCGCTAATTTTAAGAAACATATTCATCTCATTTCCCTTCACTTTTAAACTTATTTGTATCAAATTTATTTTTTCATCAAATATCATGGATTGTAATTACATAAACCCCATATCTACTTCTTACAATATTTATCAAGAGAAACATATCAATGACTAGTACAGAACACCACTCTATTCTCCACCAAAACAAGATAAATAAAAACATATCCTTTAATGATAGAATACATAAATCAATAATATACTATTACAAAATAAAAAACTACATTACATCAAGGACCTCATCACAAAAAGAAAAATGGTCATAAACTTAATTAATCATTATTTATAATTATTTACTTATTGATTAATGATATACATAGTAAATTTAATTATTCAATATTTCCCCTTTAATTCCATTATTTAAATTAATAAAATTTTGGAATGATATAACCAAGAATAATATTTTTCACTAAGATGGGGGAATTTGTAAATTGTATTATAGTCATTTATTTTAATATTTTTTATGAAATTACCCTTTTTCACCTATTAGAGTGATTTATATATCAAATAAACTCAAACCTAAAGAGAATTATATTAACTATGAAACATTATTTACATGATTCACCTCTAAAAATAAGAAATAAAATCCTTGTAATTTTGTATACTCACATGGGACCATAAAATCCACTAGTTTATTCCCAAGGGATACAATGAGGATTTTATATCCATCACTCATGATATAGAATAATCACCATCACTATCAATGTATAGTATCTTGAAAAAAATGAAATAATATCTTATATTTTTTAGGTAAATATTATCCTTCTTCGTCCGATGAATGTCTTTTGTCAATATGATATTTCCTTCAAACGTATTGACTATATATAATATGTGTCCACTATTTATATTTCTTAGACCTATGTAATTGTTGTGATGATCACACACATGAACCCAGAGTGTGGTCTTATTTATATTATTATTTTTCTTCAAATTTAAATTTATGTAATGTATACTATTATTATACATAATGTTTTTGAAAATATTTATCCAAATACTCTATTTTCATATAAATAATATTCTCATATTATTTCTTCCTTCCCTACTAAAAATATTTGTTATAATATAAGATATATGATTCCACAATTTCCCGGTTTTCTATGAAAGTCCTTATTCAATTATATCTTAAACAATTTGAGTAACATCATTTTTTGAGATCAAATTCATATCTTTGATTCATATTTAAACAAAAAATGTAGTTAAATTTATTTTCAACTTTTCCTACTTATGTTTTAACTATTGTTCTATTTTATAAATTTTATTCACTCTTTATGAGGTTGGTGACATTAGATATCAATTATAGAGTTGTGATTTTTAGAGCTAAAAGATCTATTTCATCAGATACCCTCAAATATGGAAAAAATATTTAGATCAATGATTCTGGTTCTATCACCATGATATATTAAATTTCATTTCCACCCAAAAAATCAATCATCAATGCATTTTGTACCTAATTTTAGTCCAAATTTTAGGAATCATTTTGAAATCTATCTCAATACACCCAACACCATGACATGGTTTTCATTTTACATTTAGATAATGGGCTCATTTATGAAAATATAACATGAATCTTGGTGAAATTCTCTACATTTCTATAATTATATAACATCCCAAAATATTTCTGTAACTTGGAATAAGTATATATATTTCATCAACTACATATCAATATAGTAACCAATGATACAATATGATATTTTTATCTCTGTTTCAATTCCATGACATCAAATCTAATGTTAAACACCCTAAAACACCATCTGTAATGCTTTATATTTTTTTCCCATAAATAAATTTCATAATTAAATCAACCACTTAGCCATTTAAAAAAACATCTCCCCATTTCTAGTAAGTAAAATCTTCCACAATATCACTCCATTTCACCATGGTATAGTTATAACATCTTTATCAAAACTCCACCAACTAAAAAATCTTATCATGAATATATATTCAATTTAAAATTTCCAAACTATTAATACACCTATCTAGAATTTGAAAATTTTGTGTTGAGGTATTATAAAAATAAAACAAAATCATAATCTACTATTAATTATCACAAAAACTACCATGAAATTTAAATCACTCAAAATGAACATCACCTCAACTGATATGTCATGTAGCAATCATGTTTTAATATTATTTATTCATTTAAAATAAAAGACATGAAAAAAATATGATCCACATAATATGATCATCAATTATCAACTTATTCTTTAAAGTTTAAACAATATCCAAAAACTTAACTTTAGATAAACAAATTCCATATGGATTTTATTACCAAAAATTAACATAAATAACTTTCGATAAATTAAATAAAATCACATAATCAATATTAAAAAATCAATTCCATTTTGAGTGGACCCAATGCTGGAAAGGTGAATTATGAGAAACAATATGATTATATCTATAAAAATAACTATCATAGACTTACTCATATCTATAAAAACAATTTGATACCAATTTGAATATAAATTTATACTACCACTTAATACCAAATGATTAAATTGGTTGATAATTTATTGGATGCCAATTTATTATCAACCCCATCACTTCTTTCATTTCACAAAACAATCCAGTGAACTAATGCATATAAATTTATAGTTTACATGGTCATAAAACATGTAATAAAGAAATAAAAATTAATTATCAACAGTAATTTTTTAAAAACACTCCATAAATACATGCTCCCCAAAAATATGATATCTACCACCATCAAGAAAAACACATATATCAATATTTAACTCCCCATATTAGTTTTCATTAATTTATTAAATACATTATGTATTATATAAATAATAGATTTATGTTTTTTTATACCAATTAGAGAAGAAAAATCTAATAAAAAACGAAGAGAGGGTATGGGTAATGATACCATATAAATTATTGAATGAAGGTAAATAATTTTTAACTAATTTCTATAACTTGGTATTGAACTCCCCCATTGAATAAAAAAATTATTCAGAGAAGTTATTCTTCAACTCTCTTTTCATATCTGAACTACACATCTTCTTGTGAACTTAAATAATGTAATATGATAAAGAATTTTTATTATAATTACTATTAACTTTATCATATTTAGATCACATGCAATGATATCATAAAACAACACTACAAAAATTTAATTTATTCTCAAATTCCTTCTACTTGAGATTAATTAATTAGAATTATTTTTTAGTATACATATCAATCCATACGTTTTAGGGTCACTAATATCTAAATGATTATCAATCTCTCCTTTACTCTTCTTGTAAGGAATCTTCTTATTTAAAATTTTCTTTCTATTTGGTCTAATTTTAAATCTATTTGGTTTTTATTTTTGAATCATCAGATTTGTTTGGATTTGAAGAAACTATTATGCAATGTGATCTTATTGGTTTCATCTCTCACATAATTCATTCATGTTTTAAAAATGGTTCACCAACATCACTCTATGATGTATAATAACGTTCTGCATTACATATTTTTCTCTTAGACATTATTTACCCCTACAATCCATTAATAATACCCTCTTTGATAACCAAACATTTATTCCTATAAACTAAAAAAATTTCAATATATGTCTAAAACCTCTAAAAAATTAAAATTTACCCTATAAACCAATCATATTATAAAATATATAGTTATTTTAGCCTCAATACTACTATGAAATAAACCATTTTTTGTCATTATGTCCTTCATTTGATGAATCATAACTCCAAGATAATCTATATATTTTCTTATTCATTTAAATTTTTTAATAAAATATATGCTTAAAATATAATATCATATCATCCTTTAATTTTATACATTCGCGAATAAAATAAAATCTAATAAATACTTGCGTGTGTTATATTATTCACATATATCAACTTAGTTTGTGAATAAAACATTAATCAACAAATTAAATGATCTTCATAAATTCTTGGATTAAATTATTTTTGATTTGGATAATCTCCAAGTCAGTAATCAATCATAAAAGTGTTATATTTATTTTACCAATCACCCACTTCATGAATTGAATAAGAAAAATCATTAAAATTTTAAAATAATATTATTTAATTAGAAAATTCACCACAGAGTTTAACAAAATCATTTTGAAGAAAATTTTATTTTAAAAATTTATACATATTATTATTCTTTATGACTAATGGGTATAATTTTTCATCTTCTAGTAGTAACTTAGATTCCATATTTCATTATTCAAGAAATATCAACTTTTTTTTAACAAAATTAATATTGTTCCTTTCTTTTACACTATGTCAACAACATTAGAGATGGTCATATTCAATTATTTATTCAAAAAAACTCCATTGAGGATCATGAACCACTTCATCACAAAATGATTAAACTTATTATTTATTTATTAATTAATTAAACATCTCTAGTTTTATACTTTACATTAATTATGGATGTGGATTTATTCCCACATATAAAACATGAGGAATAGTTATTCTCATTGTTATCACAATTTGATACTTACTTCTTATATATATAACTTCTTAGTTTGTTAAATAAAATTATTTTCCTTTAACTTCTTGATGAAAAAATCCTACAACCAATATTCATGGAATTATAAATTGAAAAATCATGCGAGGAATCTTCTTTATATCCAACTATAATCCTTGTCCATCAATTATTAATCCATTAGTCACAATATTTATATCATCCATACCCAATGAAAATAATTTGGGTAGCATTATGTCCTTACATATATTGTAATATTTCCAATTAAATTTGTAGAAAACCATGTTGTTACTTTAATTAATATTTTCTATACTAAATATAAAATTATTAATACAAACACAAATATTATTGCACAAATTTTCCATGTAAACTCATATATATCATATTATTTGAATGAGGAAGATGTTTTTTTAAAAAAAATATGAGTTTTATGTAGGAAGATTAAAAGTTCTAATCTTTGTAGGAAACGTGGTAAAGATGATAGAGATTGATGTACCTATGTATGATATAAATACACTAATATGAGAGGAGGAATGAATATATTAATATTTATCTAATATTTTCTTTTATGATTACATAAAAAATTATCATATGTCACTAGATAGAATGAAGTATCTCACTCGTTTACTCACACACACAGATGAATGAAATAATCATGGAAACTATATATACATGGATCACCTCTAAAAATTATAAGGATAATCCCTAGTTGGATATGGATTCATAGAAGATCTTATAATACAAAAAATTCACCCCCATGAATATAATGAGTAGGTTATATCCTTCACTAATCATACGAGAATAGTCTACATTGTTGTATCCTTAAAATTTATAGAAAAAAGAAAATGCTTCTTAATATTTTTTATATAGGGGTTATAATTTTTTCTCAAATAATTATATCCTGGGAATATTACATCTCTCAAAAACATCTTCATTATATAGAGTTGGCACGACCACAATATTATTCCTCACAAAATTTAATTATTGGGAGAATATCATACACACACAAACCAATATGGTAATCTTTTTTCTCTTCTTTTCCACAAAATTTTACATTCAATACTTGTAAGAAGTATCTTTATTTTCATTATTTTTGCGCACAATATAATTTATATGACTATTTATACCTATAAATAATATTCATTTTTTAATAACACCTTTACTACTATAAATATACATTTCAATGCAACATAAAATAGTTCAAACTATATTTATTTCAATACAAATCTTATTTGATTATATCTTACACAACAAAAGTAGAGTCATTATTGAAGTTCAAATTTGATTTTTAAATTATAATAAAAAACTTTCATTAGATGAATTACAATATATCCCCCTTTTTTGAACAATTTGATAATTTTAGACCTCTTAGTCACAATTAAATAGGTAAAAGACATTAAAAATAAAGTATAGTGTATCTTATTGACTAATAAAATTAAATTGTCATTATATTAACTCAAATATTAAATCATTATTCAACCTATGACATTGAATTAAATTTCTATAGAATATTATACATTATTTCTACTCACCATAACAGATTGTACCTTTTTTAGACAAACTCGTCCCAATCATTTTGAAATTTCTATCACCACACCTTATACAGGAACATTTTTTTCACTTGGTGTTTTGAACAGGGATTTTTTACTTCACCATTAAATCATCATCAATTTGAATATCCTAGATTAAAGAATTAGAAAAATCCTCATCCATTTAATTCCTAAGGAATAATTCTCTTCAATACATCAATGAATTATCAACATGGAATCCATTGATAAACTACGGAATGGTAATCACTTATCAATTCCCATACTACATCTCTCAAGAAATACCCAACAATAACCATCTATTACCATTATAAATCATTGTTTCCCATTTTTATATTTCCCAATTGATACTTATAATGAAATGAAAATTTTAGAAAACCATCTCCCCATTTCCAGTATGTTCATGGTATTATGTTATGACTCAAAAAATTTGTAACATAGATAAAATAACTTCCATAAATAGTGACCAACTAATATACACATATCACGAGTATCTAAGCTTCTTCATCATTCTAGACCATATTCAAGCTTGTTAAGAAGTCAACCAGGGTGTCTTGATGTTATCACCACTTTTAACTCCATTAAACTCCATTATTTGACACCAATATAACTTCCATGTTATTTCAATCACCTCAAAAAACTAGAATGAATATCCCCTCAAGTGAGACAACTTGTTAGTGTTGTTTTTTATCATTATTTTTGGTTTGAAAAAAATTACAACGTTAAAATCCACTTCATATCTTCTATACATATCACCATAGTATTCTTAGGTTCGGTAATGTCTCAAAAAAGTCTATTGGGATAGAAATTGATCATTTCGAGAGCAACTTCAAAATCCTAAAAAATATCAATAATATAAAAATACAACAATATTCACTTCTCAAAAATAATTAAAAAACTAATAAATGGTGGAAATAATAATACAATGAAGTAAATCTTGATCTAGAACACTATCCACATTAACTTATTAATTCATGGTTTGCTATGTTTTTTGTAATAATTCAAACAATCACCCATTTAAATATAATGAATTATAAATAAATTACTTCTATAGTAAAATATATTTAAGGTTTGAAACACCTCAATTAAGTATATATTTAAGAAGAGAAATTCTAGTCCAAAAGATAAACAACAATAAAAATTCATAAAACTAACAAGATCCACTACAATTCATTGGATCATTAGTTCTCAACAGCCTCCAGCTATAGATAAAAATATTTTATAAAATTACCAAAGGGTACCCATGATGATTAAAATGATACATATAGTTTAAATTGGGATGGAATTATTTGTTAAATTTCAAATAGAAACTAAAATTTAAATTGAAATCAAGAAATCATTACATTATGGAATGGTGGTCTTTTCATGATTAAATGGTAACCTGAATTACAAATTATTGCTTGAAGCCCAAATAATACTAGGGATTAAAACTATATAAAATCAGGTTATCTAATGAACATCACGGAATAAAATATATGATAACACTAAAATTCTTAAATATTATAGGATTATAGCATAATACTCAACCTCAAGATCAATTTTGATTATTCTATTATCCATAAAAATTATGTAACATCAAAATAATGAATAAATTAAAAAATAAATTTTATATATGAACTCAAATAGACAAATATACCATATAGAAATTCCCCATATAAAATCACAATGGAACCCATCCAGGATAACCAAAAAACACCTGTATAATCCCCAAAATTCAACCTAAGATGTATTTTTCTCCATCTCATTAATCCAACATCATCAGGGAATACCACCTATCTTCCAAATAAAACAAGATTTTAAAACAATAATTCTTCATAAAACACTACCTTCTTATAATATGTCACCGCCATAAACATCCTTATCTACACCAACACATAAAAAACACTAGTAATGGATCAAGAGATATCTTGGTGACAATAATGTCATAGAATTATTATTTTAATATAATGAAATTAGTATCTTAGTATATAGTTCATATATTTTCAAATGAATTTATCCTGATATTAAAAAATCATAAAAATTATATGACAAAGCATATCCAAAAGCCTAAATCTATGTATATCTATTATAAAATTATTTTCAATAAATATAATTAATCACATTATAAATATATTACCCAAATGGATCAGTAGGATGAATGTATAATGATTGATATTCCATTTATATGAAACAAAATAAAAAAATTAACTCTAGAAAATTATTTATAGGTTTTTAAAAGAGAAAAAATGGTCATTGTGTTAAAACGGGGTGAAATTTTAATTGTTAAATATTTCCCTCAGTCTTTATCTCTATGAAACATTTACATAGTGATATTTTCGATGACTCATTTAATTAGCTATATTTTAAAATTCCTCATCAAAATAGAACATCACACAAAATAT
The DNA here is from genome assembly GCA_963277665.1 of Viscum album. Taxonomy (NCBI): domain Eukaryota; kingdom Viridiplantae; phylum Streptophyta; class Magnoliopsida; order Santalales; family Viscaceae; genus Viscum; species Viscum album. The sequence continues at coordinate 985,547,830 of OY728126.1, forward strand.
AATGAAATGAATATTATGTCTTTGTCACTCATATAGGAAAATGGAGAGTGAATTTTATATTATATTCACTATTTTGAGTAGGGGAACCTTATATTGTATGTCATTATATTTATTTGGTAGAAGGTTAAATAATTTTTTACCACATCAGTTTCAAATAGAAACTGATTTCTAGGATTATTGTTTCATTAAAATTTGTCCCATTTTTATTGATCATATCTAAATAATAGTTGGATATTTTTTAGTCCTCAAGTATATTTAATTAAAAATACATAATTTCATGATAATTTTAATGTATTTAGATAAAATATAATCTATGAACCCTAGTATAATAGGATCTTTTGAACTAGTTAATATTTAAGTGTCCACTAAAACATGAGATTCTACCTTAGTTTAGGTATAACACCCACACCCTCCTTAAGGATGAGCACACTCACTCTCTTCAAAGTATATTTCCCATGCCAAGATGATTCATGGACACCTAATAATATTTTTCACATAAATAGAACCTTTAACATCAAACAATGTACGATAGGATATAGAAAAAAACAAAAGAAATTAGAAGATAAATCTTTTATTAGAGCTTCTAACTTCTCTAAAATGAAATTTGTAAATTTGGAGAAAATATAGAGAAGAAGTTGATTTTTTTTGTATTTGATCATTAAAAGATCTCAAGAATAGATATTTCTGGAGTGACCAATTTACCTAGGTAATATATACAGCCATATAAAAATTACTACAATAATTAAAAATATTAAGTTATGTGATGGGAATTTTTGGAATGCTTTCTTTATTTTAGGAATAAATTATTCAACCCTTGTGGAAAACTATAGATTCAAACCACAAACAGATCACCTACTTTGGAAATGAATCTTATATTATTGTATTACCTCTCTTGGCTATATAATAATTTTCTCACTAGTTCCTTACCCTCAAAAATAATATTCATTTAAACCTTCACCACTATTGCCTTACATTCCAAACTATAATATTTTCTATATTAATTTATCCCTTCTAATTTTTTATCAATATTATATTATGAAATTTTCATCTATAAAGAAAATAACATCACGGTGTTCCTCATCCTTTCATGGATCCTTAATGGTTGATTAATAATGCACCCCGTTGATAATAAATATCCCTCATATCATAAAACCCCGGAAATATCCTCAAACTTAAATTATATAGTGACTATAGATTTATAAATAAATACCAATAGATTATCAATATAGTGTAATAACTAACCTTACTTATAACTTATCAATGTAACTCTTTTGAGTCTTTAGGTGATTGAGTCCGTTTATTTGTTAATGTTCCAAAATATTTATCTTTATTTATTTCATGATTTTTCAATAAATTTTGTATACTAATTTATATTTCATATTATTAAAACCTTATTGGGTATCCATCACCTAATGATCAAAGAAATATGAGCTAAAAATTAATGATACAATATACTTTTTTCATGACATTAAATTGGACATCATTTTTTATTATTTTTAAACATTACAGTCAGAGTTTTGGGCTAAGATGGATGACTATAAAATGTACATCAATGGTCTATATTTTAAGAACATAAAAGTAACAAAAATGGCCTTGTTTTCACAATCGTAAAAGTAGTCATGTTACCATAGTTTTAAAAATACTGAAATCAATAACTTTAGTTTTGATTTCATGACCCCAAATCCATCTCAATTTACTTTTTTAAATAAAAAAAATCACAACAGTTGTCTTGGATGTATTTACTAAAATTTTATAAAAACGATCTTGGTAAAATTTTCTTAAAAATAACAACATATATCCTAATTTGAAAATGTTGAATATAGAATATTTTCCTTGGTTGAATATATTTAAAAACAATGACATTGGTCCATATCATATAATCTTAAATTATATGACAGTTTCAATTTCATATAGAAATTGCCTATATATTTTTTCTTATTTCTCATCATTAAATAGTAATATCCATTCACCTGAGTGTCATATTACATCATATTGATCTAAAATAGTATACATAAATAAATATTTTTGGATTCATCCCATAGGAGTAATATATAAATCCGTTTACAAGCACAATCTGAGCATTATGTCACCTTCTACTACTCATTATCATTTAATCCATCCTATATAAAATTAAATTCTGGAGAATCTTCCAATTTAACCATAATGTATTTGGTCATTAATATATTTAGTCCTATACATAGTATGAAAATTTATTTTTTATTATACAATAATGTTTACTACTGTTAATCAATCACCTTTAAAGAAAATGTAACACATATTACTACTATGAAGGATAATGAATGGTTTAAAATATATAAGAGAGTATCAAACTAGATAATAAGGTCATTATTTTGATGATTTTACCTCCCATAAAATCTATCTTCATAATTACAACATAGGAAACAAACCCAGAAAGGTGCTAGAAGTGAGAAATATAAAAAAATCTCTATACTACATGTTACATGATTTTTTTTCACAAAAAAAATAACTCCACATCTCATAAAAACATATTAATACATCTCTTAAACATATCTAAATAAATATTTAACCAATAAAACCTATTTAAAAAAACACTATCATTTTTAAAGTATATTACATAATTCTTCCCAAATAGTTAATCTACTTTCCTAAAAAAACTATCATAAATATGATTTTCACCCATAAAATATATGATATCATTTAACATCACTTAATTAATAACATCTAATCATACTCATAAATATGTAATAGAAATTATTTTTTTATGATCAAATTTGTAAATATATCATTTTATTTATACAAGAATTCTATTTTTGATACTGGACTCCATCGATTCCCCCAAAAAAATAAATATTTAATTATGACAAGAACTTGAGGGAATTTATATTCATAATATATAAATTATGTTCATTTATGTTTTATCCCTTAACATGGTATATAAATTAATAATTTATAAATATACTTGATTTACATGAAGCAACCAAATTTCTACAATTTTTCTACATTTCAAGAAATTATTAAATATAAATGTTCAAGTTATTTACAAAAAAAATAAATTATGGAAAAATTACCACAACCCAATTGTATATAATTACTCAAACATTACAGAGAAAATGTAGAAAAAATAATTTTTGGTACATACAAATAAAAAATATTCATAATGGAGATAAATTAAGATATTATTAAACATAAATTTCTTAAGCAATAAATGATTACATTAATGTTCAATGAAATAACTAATGGAAAATATAAAATTACATAAGATGTTTTATGTGATTCAATCAAATATAGACTTATTTCATTTTTGGAACACTATGATTGATTCTCCTTCCAATGAAATAAATAAAATCTGATAATAAAATAATTATATAAAAAAATTGATAACCTATTCAGAAAGTGACTTCCAAATATATAGAATAATATCAATGCAGACAAAATCATATGTGATGTATATATGAGATAAAATATATATAATTTAAACATAAATCATATTTTATTTACACTTAAAACCATTTATAACGTATAGATATGCCTTTATTAATAATCATTTATGACCTTATAATACTATGATTCACTTGTATCATTGAAAATTTCCCCCCATCTAGGTTTATAAGTTGTAGTTTATAGGGTCTCCAAAAAATTCATTCACTATAGAATCCAAATTCTCCCCTTCAAGTCATAATCTATTGGTTATTGACTTATATTTTCCAAAGTCGAACTAATTCCATCCTTATATAAGTAATCCTAGGCCTTCATGTGTATAAAAATACTTTTGAATAATTCCTCCATAAAAGAAAATAAAACTCTAAGGTCATGAGTATATTGTCTAATCACCAATGGATAATGTCATGTGTCAAGGGTCCAAAATTAGTGATTAGTTCCCCCTCCAATTTATTATATTAAATAACTAAATATAATTAGATTAATAAACATCATAAATGAAAATTTACACCAAAAAAATCAATAAAAACCCATATAAATGTCAAATAATGAAAAAAATGATATAAAAAATAAGATTCACTTTTTAAAATTAGTACCTATAATCATATTTTGTATAAATAACATACTGAAATATATGTATCAAAATAAAACTTATGTGTCAGATTTTTAAAATAAAAGACACCATCACTATTGATTTAATTACTTGGAAAAATATAAATTTGTCCATTTCAATTTCATTAATATACCCAAGTGAAGTCACTTGATTAATGGGATGTCAATATACAGTGGGTCAAAAATTAATCACAGTAAGATACTACCAAAATCCAAAACATATTCAAGATCATAACATGTTTATAAATTTAAGAGTGAATTGATAATCTATGATATGTTTAAAATAAGCAAACAAAACCCAAAAAAACATTATAATGTTCAAGTTAAGTCACCCTAACATTATGTTTTATCTAAATCAATCAATGATGGTAGGGAGATAATGTTTTTATCAATATGGAATTCCAAAACACATTGAATAGTTTAAATCATGATATAAAAACAACCCTCAAAACTCATGGAATATATAAATATAGTGGTTAAAATCATGAAATTACAAACACATCATACATCACTAAGATGTCTTAAAAATGGGTCATCATATTGTTACATAACTCTTTTCATATCCAAAAACATTCTACATATAGATTTTATCAATATTATAGAATATGAAAACCCAGAGAACTTTTTCATCATCATATAATAAAATAATTTTCCAAACATGTGGAATGATCATCTCATATCGTAATAAAAAGTCTTATCTCACAAATTGAAAAAACATGAGGTTTAATTAATGACCACCTAAAGTATTTTCATATAAATAACTAAACACATGGTTTTTTAACACAACATATACATATAAAATTGTATTATTTTTCTAAAAAAAATTATATCAATAAATAATGATAACAAAATGATTTCATGGGTGATTATGTTATTATAGATATACCAACATCACATAAAATCATATTATACATTGATTAATCATTTATAATTGTCCCAAAAACAGTCCTTCTATGTCCTATCAATATTATAAATTCTAGAAAATAGCATCTTCAAACCCTCACTCTCCTATCCGATGCTAAAATAATAAAATTTATATTTCTGTATTTGATGTAGATAAATGTGACCAATTTATATAAATATAAACCTTATAACATATAAATAAAATATTGGATCTCTTACACACCCATATTACTTTTTGGATTAAATTTTCAGATAATTTGGGAAACCTCTTATATGAGAAATACCCATTTTAAGAAGTAAGTGTTCATATCAACATTTATTATTTAATATTAAGTTATTATCATAATCATTATGAAACCCCTATAAAAATAATTTATTTAACTTTATTCTTTATAATCTGTTGAAAATGGAACATAATAAGGGTGACCTCAAATGCTAAGTAAGGGTAAAAATAAAAAATAAAAATATAATTCCATCAATGAGCATAAGAAGTGCATAAGGGTGTGATTACATAATAAAAGTTTATAAGAATAACATAAAACAAATCATACCCATAAAACCTAGATCAACAAATATGTGGAATAAAATAAACCTTTAACAAAAGAAAGAGTCACAAGAATCAATAATCATGACACGTTTTATGTTAATATTATTCAAGGTAAACAATTAAACCACCACAAATTGATTAAATTAATCATGTTTTACCATGTAATGTCATCTTCATAACCCATTTTAAACACTTTTAAAAAATAATGGTAACCCATTTAAATCTATTAGAGAAACCCTTCGGTAACGTCCATATGCTTTCCTCAAATGATGAGGAACATTAACCAAGGAATTGAACTACTATCTAGGATCACCCACCATAAATTATATATCTACCTCAGGTAAAGCCATTTGGGCAATCCCATCATATAATCTATATCAGGATAACCCAGATCTATCGGGTCACACCCCTCATATTGGCCATATTAGTCTCACCCATGATCTATAATAATTATCAACCCTTCATATAAGATTTATGGGGATTAACTTTATCATCATAAAGAATTTCCAAGTAATTTTGATTAATAATATATTTATAATTCATCACCTTTCGATCACAAAAATAATAAATTTCATTATATAGCGTGATTAACCCATGGAAAATATTCAATTTCTATGATAGTATCACAATACATCCAAAGAAAGAATAAGGATGGTATAAATAGAACATATCCCTAGTAGAGTGTAATTATCATTAAGGAATTTTAATTTTAATTAAAATAATAAAATTAAAAAATATTAAAACATTCTGGAAGAAAATAACATTCTCACATTGATTTACATCAATTGATGTCTTTTTAGATGGAAACTAAATTTGAATGGTCATTTGGAATATTTCTTGAGAAACATATACTTTCCATTTTAAAAAAAAAATAATACATTCTAGAAAATTAAATAAATAATTTTCATTGAATATGACAATTGAAAATTAGAAATGGATCATTGAAATATTTATATTTTATGACAGTGGAAAATTCCTTTCAAGTCGAGTACATTAAAATAAAGATTCCTTTCCCATTTTCGGAAATAGTAAAAAATTAGCCTCATTTGGAAAACAATTGGAAGATTCCATTTAAAAAAATTTTACAAAACCTATGTGTAAGAATTAATTTAAAAAATAAAATTAAAAATAATTGGAAATATTTAAAAAAACATGGATTTGGAAGGAAAATTATTTTTAACCAAAGACAGAAATGAAGTCAGATTTTCTTAAAAACATTTCAAGATAATTTTATATAACATAGAGGGGAAAATGGAAATATTACATAAAAAATTTAGGAATAAATAGTGGAGATTATAATATATTTGTTTAAAGAAATATTATCATATTATTTTCCCTTAAATAACCTTCTACATAGAACCCCATAAAAAGATAATAAATTGTACCATAAATCCTTTTCAACATTTTTGACTTCTTAATCATAATCTTGAAAAAATAATAAAGTAATTTATAATATAAATATCATGAAAATATATAGATTCATTATAAATCATATCAATATTTTATTACATAAAACTCATAAAAAAGATAGTCGTATAACATAACATATGTCCCAATGAGGATAATTTGAGGAGAGAAACCCCAATAATGATCATAATGTTGAAGTATGAATTAATAAATGAAATTATTTTTTCAATCATATTTTAATCCACCAAAAACAAGTGGAAATAAAATATAATAAAATCTATAATAATTACATAGATAATTTATAATATCATATAAAATGAATATGTAATATAACCCAACGAAAAGAAATTGAGGTTCGAAATTCATTACCACATTTTATCTTTCAAGTCAAATTCCCAGTCATGAAATAATTAAAATTGAATCATCAAATATGAAGATGTTAAAATTATTAAGAATATTACATGTAAAATGAGACATATATACCCCATATAAATTAAAATATGTGAAAAACATTAAAATATACCTTAGTGATGGGAAACAAAGATGAAGTTTCTTACCTCGAGACAAGACTATCCAGGTATGTACATTTACTCTTATATAATAAATATATTCCAATTGTTTGATCCCATAAAAATATTTTCATGGTTTAATTACATATAGTTAAATAATTTATTTTATTTTTTTTAATTGAAATTTTTAATACTTTTTTCCATTAGGTCCACATCATTTATTTTTAGGATGTTTGGATCAACATTTCAAAAAGGCTTTACGGTGTTGATCTTGGTCAAAGTGGTCATTATTAAATCATATAAAGAACAAAAATCTTGAAATAATTATCATTTATATAAAAACATTAAATATTTAAAACTAATCAAGAATAAATATTATGAAAAAATAATTACATCCCAATTGTAGAGACGGTAGGTCTTACATATGCATGAGTAAAATTTCCATTTTCTAATGATCATTATCAAGAAAAGTTAATCTTTAATTTATATTTAAATATTTATATTCATATCATAAAAACAATATTATTTCTTTGAATATGATTTTATATATTATCCATTTTATGTGGTGATGATACAACAATCTCATAGGTTATTGGATTGGGAAGTCCACACATAAGCATGAACGACATTGTCATTTCTAAATGAATAGAAAGGTAAAAGTAGATGATATATAATATATATTTTTAATAATAGAAAGTTATGAATAAAATAATTATTTCATATATATAAAATAATATAATTAAAATTATCCATATTACCTTCCATGATGACCATTATTGAAAAATACGCACATCACTTTATGAGGTGGTAGTCCACCGTACACACAAGAAACATTATAGTATCCCCCAAATAATGGAATGTAACATGGTATTTGTGTGATTATAATTGTATTTCTATAATTATGTTAAAAATATCATATATATACACACACACACATGAACTCCATGATTATAATAATCCATGATTGGTGGTGATGAAAAACCATTCACATCAGTTCTCCAAGTGGAAGTTGACTATACAAACGAATGATGGTTTAATTTAATATTTGAAAGAATAATAGAATTATATAGGTTATTAAATTTATATAATAAATTATTAGTATATGTTGGATAATCTTGTAATTTTATCTTCATATGTTAAGATGATTTTATGTAGGTGGAATAATAGACAAGATAAAAACATTATTTATGCATGAGACCTCTTCTACTTGCGACCTCTTTAGGTTAACTCCAAAATAATTATTATGATGGATTTATGATAAAATATGGTATATAGGGAGAGTATAGGGAATTAAAGAAGGTATTTATATATGTATTTTTAGTTCAAAATGTATTTAAATATGTGAAGAGTAGAGAGGAGGGGTGTCCATTAATAAGTGAGGTGATTGGCACACATGTAATATTATAATGGAAAAATGAATTAAATAAATTTTTCACAGGACACAATCCTCAAAGATAAGATATTATTGATTATAATATTATATAAAATATAAATAGTTGAATATAATATATTTTATAATTTTTTTTTCATATTAACTCTTATTGTTTTATTTTAACCCCCGGTAAAAATTCTTTACCATAAACTTGATAAATGATTTTTTCTATTTTCACACATCAATATGAAGAAAAATTGACAAAACATTATATAATATAAATTTATATTATTCCTAATATATATTCCATTTTAAAAAATTTAATTCAAAAATTTATATGGATTGAATTTAAAATTAATACCACCAATTAAATAAAAAAATGTTTTTTAAGAAGTCTATTTTTTCATGAATAAAATGATTATATATTAAATATATTACCATTAATCATAGTTTTATGAATATAAATTAATATTTATTGATATATAATATTAATAATTAATATAAATAATTATTAATTTATGTACTTTTAATTAAATAATATGCAGAAACATTTTATGTTTAAAATAGTGTTCAGAAAAAAACCTATTTTTAACCCAAAGATAAACTTATACAAAATTACAATATAAAGATGATTAAAAAGAAATTAATTTAATTGAATATATATAAAAAATACTTATGTAACATTAAATAATATTAAAATATAAGGATACTTTAAAATTTCAAAATTTATTGAAATGAAATGATATTTTTACAAAAATCGATATATTCCACTATTCACTAAAAAGTCTATATTTTCTAAAAAATCACAAAATTGCATCCTAAGTAAAATTTAATATAATAATTTAAAAATTTATGATCATTTTATCTAATGAATTATATTAATTTTTTTAATTAATTATACTATTTTCTTAAATAAAATTAATAAAAATCATTTTTTAAAAATATGCATTGTTTGAAGAATAAAATAACAATAAGAAAATTGATTAATTATATTAAATGAATTTATAAATAAGTTAATATTTACTATGAATTATATATATATATATATCATAAAGTATTCAATATTATTTATACACCCCAATTTAATAGGTAGGTTATAATAGTCATATATTTCAATGGTCATTTAATCTCAGTGTTGCATGTCAAATAGTCTATAGAATATAATGTTTGTATTATAAATAATTAGGGTGTTACATAATCTATAACTTTAGAAATTTTAATCCTTAAAATTTTAAATTAATATAAATAATTAATGGTTTAACATTTAAAAATATTTTTGTTGAGATTTGACATCATATAAAGGGTTAATAAATATACCACTTGAATAAAGAGAGAGGTAAGTATGAAGGTAAAGACATAACTAGGACTAAAATAAGAAAAAATATAGTTGAATATGATGAAATATAAATTTTTGAAAAAAAATTATTCCTAAATAGTTGTATATAGTGATAGAAATTCGGGAACATAATAAAATGAATGATAATGAGAAAGTAAACAACCACAAAACCATAAAACAAAGAGGTGAAAGAGACCATCATTTCATAAGTTTTTAATGCAATAAGAATAAAAATTCATTTTAAATATTCCATTACTATACTTGATGAATTACATTACCATATTCGCAAATAATATAAGGAAATATATGTATTTGACATGTATAACATCATCCTTTAATCAATTTTCATAGCAATATCGTATCTTTTTTAAAATAATAATTATTCAAGATGATTTTTTTAAGATTAAAGAACTAAAATAAAATTATAATGAATCACAAAATCATAATATAAATAATACTGTTATTACACTTGTCGTTGTACATATAAAAACCAAAATGGTTTGTAGAAGGTAAGATAATTCCCAAAATTTTTTACCATTAAATGATGAAATAATACATTAATATTCATGATTCAACAATAATACCTAGGTTTTAATTAAATCATTTCATAATTAAATAACTATATATCCAAAATAACATATAATACATAACATTAAATAATTTTATAACCACAAAGATGTTCTCATATGTTTCATCTTATATACCTCAAAATATAGTGAAATTATTTTCAAATAACATTAATTACATAGTCTCCAAATCACATTCCAATTCCACAATTATATATATGATAAAATTAGTGTTCCCATAATTAACTCAATATGAATGTTCATATAAACCCTAATGGTTATCAGTTACAACAAACATTTTCCCACAAAAATTAATAGCATAATTATAACTAAACCAAATATTTATATATACTTCTACCCAATACTACATCTCCTAAAATGTCATTAATCAATTTAAAAAATCATCACCTAAACCCAAAAAATGGATGTTAATGGCTTTCAAATTTTGATAAACATTATTCTAATAAACTCATGATTATATCCATATATCATAAAAAACTCTCATGAAAAAATAATAATCTACACATTGATCTACACCCTACACTGATATCAACTATAATTTTCCCATACCCTCACTCCCAGATCTAGAGCTAAAATCATAAACATTATAAATATTTATTTGATATTAAAAAATGTTATTCACTATATTCTACCCAATCCATACAACGTCAAATGGAAATATCGGATCACATACAAACCCAAAGACCATTTATATTTAATGTTTTAAATAAATCAGAAAACATATTTCGTAAACATTACACATGTCATCAAGTGTTTGTTCTTATCTTGTTTTCTTATTTTACATTACGTAATTATCATCATACATATGAATCCTTTATAGAAATAATTTATTTTAGATCATTATTGATAACCTATAGAAAAAGAAAAATAATATGGGTGAGCTAAAATGCATAGTAAGGGTAAACATAAAAATTAACAATTGAATTTCACCAATTGCAATATGAATAGAATAAGGGTATGATAAAATAATCAAAGTTCGTGATACTAAAATAAATAAATCTATATCCATAAAACCTAGATCAATAAACATGTGTAATGGAATACATATTCAACATGGGAAATAGTCATCAGAATCAATAATCATGAGCCATGTAATGTCAATCATGATCAATGGAAATATTTAATACCCATTGAAATTATAACGAAATCAAATCAGTATCTTAGAACAATATTTTTATAACCCATTTTATTCATGTTTAATAAATAACTATATCCTAGTTAAATCCATAGTATAAAAAATCTAGTAACTCTATCCTCATTTCATCTAAATATAAGGAACATTATCCAATGCATTAGAGTGGTATCTGGGAACACCCATTTTATAAGCTATATCATCCAAACCCGACACTATCTGGGAACACCCATAATATATGTTATAATTGGATATACCATGATATATTGTTACATAATCATATTTTAATGCAAAATTTCTATTTAAATAATTTTATTCCTTCAATATCATTTGTTGCATACAATAGTAAGATTAAAGGAAATGTGTAAAATTAATATATGCTCTTATCATTTAGTCATATTCATGGTGAAGTGGTGAGTGAGAAACCAGTTTCTTGAATAGACTAGATGTCATTCGGCTTGTGAAGTGGTGTTGCCACAAGGGCGCCGCCTGGTCATCACGGAACCCACTAGAGGTGTGACTTCGCCCTCTGTGTTGGCATAGGCCACAACCCCTTTTTCTCACCAATGGTGCACCGGTCGTGCCACTATTCCCTTATGCGGCCGGTCTATTTGTCGGCTACCTTCTCTAAAATCCGCGGTAGATGAGCCACGACCGGTTCCTCCGGTGGCGCGGGTGTGCCACCACCTTTCTCGCAGTCATCCTGTGCTGGCTGCTACCTTCACCCACCACGACTTCGGTCGTGTTCACTTGCTCACCGGCTGTGTGCGACGGCGTGCCGCACCTCTTCCATGTCTGTCTAGTTCCAGCCTCTCAAATGACTCTCAGAGCTTTGTGTCATGACAACCTCTTATGGCATGCAACGGTGCGACACATCCTTCATATCTGGTCAGTGTCGTCGCACTGGTAGTCTTCCACAGAGGGCGCAAGGGTATCATGGTAGCTGATGGTTCGAGCCAGGTTAGTTAGGTTGGCGCACTCCGAGTTATCTTGTAATCATGAGGGAGGATTAAATGGTTCAATAATCTCTTGTAATTTAAAACAAGGTAAGCCTCTACCTACAAAATGATCGATAAATACACGCGATTGAGGAAGTGGGTCGGGGTTCGTCGTCTCCCACTACTAGCCTCCAATGACATCACTCGATCATCCATCTCTGGTTTGGGGTTTTTTTTGTTTCTCATCACCGTTCTCCTGGACCGGCTCTATCCTCCAAGGGTTTAGAATCACAAAAATTTATCCAAACATTGTTGCTTGGTGAAACTCTGTCGATACCTCTCCCCAAGATCCTTATGAATTGGAGAGGGGGAGGTTAAGTAATGACGTTGAGAATTAATTGGGGCTCCATAATTAGGAATCATCATAATTCCCCAACGTTTCTATTACATAGCAGTGAAATTTCAATCAATTTATTGGCTTGACACGTCACTGGTCCCATGTTGCAGCTTGTCTATTGGAGGAACAAGAAAGAAAGTAAAATAACAATGTTATTTTGTTTAATTTTTTTTAAAAAAGTCCCAAAATAAATCTTTTTCATTAGACCTAATACGGTTAAATTGAATCCTACCTTATTAGAATCCCAGCACTACAAATTCAATGGAACCCTCATATTTTTAATCTGAGCACCAGTTCAAAAGTAAAAAAGCGTTGCTCGCACGTTTATTGAACGTTCCTTAAAAAATGTTCAGAAAATCATTCTGGGCACACCATGCCTCAGAATCATTCACCTTCATTTCTCACAGACTCGTAATAATTCAATATAGTTAATAACATTACACGAAAAAATCTGGTTCCTTACAATCAATATGAATAGTAATTTTATTAATATTTTTTACCTCATTAAAGGGTAATACGAGTAAATATGGATTAAAAATATGTGATAAGGCAAAAAAAATTCTTGCCATTTCACATTAGATGATGTCAATTCTACCCTTAATATTTAAGTTTTAAAATAGAGTAGTTTAAAAGAATCCTTTCTTTAAAAATGATTTATATATTATTTAAATCAATGAAAGTTACAAAATGTCACTTTCTTTATCTTAAATATATTTTATGTGTCCACATGGATAAAAATGTAGGATATGAATCAATATATGTTTCCATTTTAATATTAATAAAATTATTTTCATGTTATTAATTTATTTATGTCCTTTAGGGCCACTTGGATGAGATTGTGAACTTTATAATATATTATTTAAAAAAATACAATGATGTCACATTCATGTTTTTGATAACATTAAAATTCATAATATAGGGTTATCCCAAGGATATGTTAGATGATAAGTATAATATTTAAATATAAAAATATTTATATTCGTCTTGATAATTTAGTTATAATTTTAAAAAATTAAATAAATAACCTAAATACCTACACAATGCTGGTGTATAAATTATTCAATTAATAGAAAAATCAATAAATTGATAATAAAAATATTAAAACTATTAAACTTTGAGATATTTAAATTGATACAATAAATATATATATGTCCAATACATGTAAAGGATATTGTAAAATATTTTTTTCAAAATTGGCATGTTGTCCTTATTTTCCTAGAATGTTAATAAAGTGAATAGTATCAACATTGACAATAATGATATTTTATGAAATTACCATTTTCTTAAATTATTTAAAATTCATAAAAAATAATTTAAAAATTAAAATTTTTATGATATGATCCAAATTTTCATATATTTTCCATTTATTGTTTAGTTGACATTATATAATTAAAAATTACATCATTTTAAGATTGTGATATTTGTTGTCATAGTTAAAATTAAAATAAGTTAACTAAGGGTTAATAAAAATGATACAGTTCAATATAACACCAAGATATGTGTAAAACATATTATTTGATTAGATTTAAATAATATATTATTTTATTATATACTCCATTTTTATTAACATGTGTTTTTATATACAATTAATTTATAATAATTTAATCATTTTGGGAAATTTTAAAACGGCCCATTACATAAATTATAAATAGAACCTCCTCCCTCAATTCATCACACCACATTGGGCATTATATCTTGAACATAACCTGAAAATGTTTCTTCTCAAATTCATTATTTACATTATATATGTCTTGATGTTCTCAAATTTCTAACCCTAGATTACATTAGTGTGGTTCTAAAGGAGATGTTTCTATGAAGTGGTACTCCTTTTAACTTATCACTTTCTTTTTCTACTCTTTCATACCTACTCTAAATCTATGAGGCTTTTCATAAAATTACATATTCACTATATTAGATACATTTAAATTTTTTATTAATAAAAAAACATTAGTATACACCCTCATTCCCATCACACCAGAAGTGAATGTATCGCTCCTACATATGTATAACTTACTTTCTCCACATAGTGATACAATTCCTTTTTAATCACTATATTTTATGGGTGTGTATTCGGATGGATTTAATATATATATATATATATATATATATTATAAGTCATATAATAATTATTCTATAAATAATAATAATTATTTTCCTTTTTTATTGTGTAAATTGAAAAATAAAAACAAAATTCATGTGTACGTACGACCTACCATCTCCTTGAACTATGTAATTAATTTTTAAATTCCTAATTTATATGAATGATTTTAAATATTTATATAATAATTATATATTAGTTTTATATAAATATTAATTATCTACAAATTATGAGGCTAAATACCAAAGAATAAGGGTCAAGACTGTAGAACTCAAACATGAATGAAAAATGAAGTAGTTATAATCTAGAGCAGTGATTTAAACAACAATTTATTAATAAAAACATGAATGATGTTATAAATAAGTA
The DNA here is from genome assembly GCA_963277665.1 of Viscum album. Lineage (NCBI taxonomy): Eukaryota > Viridiplantae > Streptophyta > Magnoliopsida > Santalales > Viscaceae > Viscum > Viscum album. Next base: position 985,563,454 of record OY728126.1, read on the forward strand.
CTAAAATATATGATATAATTAATGTTATTTATGTAATGTATACTAAATATATATTTATTATAAAGTAGGTTTCAATGTTAATGATTTAATGAAATACATCAGGTATAAATTTGTTTCACAGTCTCATTATTATTCGAGATTGATTGTGTTTAAGACTTCATAGGGGAATATTTATATTCCATGTCCTTGGTTTCAAAAAAATGTTTTCAAAAAGGTATTTAGTATTCTGTTATGTATTTTATAAATTCATTCCTAACCATGATTTATTTTTTTACAAAATGGTTTGATAGGGATATTTTTATCACTTTCCAAATAAGGTATATTGTGACATTTATAAAAAAGATATAGAATGAATGTTTTTTAACATATAAAAAATAAGGGGATTTACATCCATTATGATGCCTAAATAATTTGAGTATTAATATAAAATCCTAAAATTATTTTATCCAATAAAATTTGTTATTTTGTAATTGATAACGTTTCAAAATAAATTAAATGGAATGGATATTTTCCAGAAGAATGATTTCACGTGATCATTTAAAATAATTTAACATATAAAAAACATTATCTGATGTTACTTATGATTTAATGGGAAACTTTTCCAAGTATAAAATATGTATTCTTCCTCTGGATAGTTTATGTTTATGATGGCATGATTTTAATCAATCCCATGTCATTTCTATGTGTCATTTAATAAAGGAATGTTTATGAAACCCATTTATTTTCATATATAATGAGATGGTAAATGATTTTTGTTTTTATGGAACAAATAATTATGGTTTTCATTATTTGATATTTGGGACCTATATATACCTCTAATTAACTAGGGAACAATTTATCTCATGATATAAACAGGGTTGAAATGGGGAGTGAACCCGGTTCAATAAGATATGGTTAGAATGGGGAGAGAACTTGATTCAGTAAGATAAGGATAGAATGGGGATTGAACTGAGTTTAGTACGAGACATTATCAATTATGATTTTCATAGAAGTGATCCTTCTCTAATTATGATATTATATTCAATTCTAATTTGTATGCCACATATTCTATATATTTTCCAGTTTTATGCTCACGTAGATCATGTTATTTATTTTCCTTATGATTAATATATTATAAACTACCAATATTTATTCCATCATTTAAGATTTGGATTTTTTATATGTAGGGTATAATTTTCAAAATGTTTTGTTCACGTTCTTATACCATTTTTTAATATTTTAATTATGAAATCATTGTTCTCTCCCTGTTTACCTTTACTGAAAACCTGATCTCCCTCTTTATTATGTTTTTCCCAAATGATATAAAGAAAGGTATTATATATGATATGTTTATAAGGATTCTATATATTATGTAGATAAGAGAGAGATGATGTATATATTTTAGGAAATATTTTTTATGATTCCAAACTTCTAAATACACTAGAAATTTGTTATTATAACATTTATTTGTTAGGTCATGTAATGAATATTCATCTAAAAATATTTAATATATTTGTTTGAAATGTATATTCCATTATAAGTGGTATTAGGGAAAAATTATTTGACAATTGGAAACAATGATGAAAAAATCCTAGTAAGATTCTTAATGATAAGTCTATGTATAGGTTACATTCCTTGAATTTTGGTGACAATCATGAATAACCTATGATTAAACCTAAGGTATCATATATTGAAATTTTAAAATAAATTTTCTTTGATTATGTTGTCTCTCTGCTATTATTGGTGTTGATAACACTATGGTTTTTAGTTTTAGTCAATGTCTGGTACTCGAAGAACCTGGGTAAATGCTAAATGAAATGGGAAATGCGATGAATGTACTCTTTGAGAAAATGGATATTATGGGAGATAGAATTCAAAGGTTTTTTCCTATTCTTATATAACATTATAAGTCTATGAATTATGATGGAATACCAAATGAGGAAATGATGAGAAAAAATCGAGTCATTCAAGATGCAGTTTCCACCTTATTTCAGTAGGTCTTCTCACACAATAGTGGTTGAGAAATGTTTTATTACTTTTAAAATGATATTTTCTCTTCTCCATAGTCTATAAAATGAGAAATTAATTTTGGTTTTCTATAATTTGGATGTTGAAGCAGATAAATGTTAACCTCTTATCAAAAAAAAGAGAAACATGGTTATATTCAATCCATGGAACGGGTTGAGATTAAAATATTATTTTTCAATAATTACATTCCAAAAATTCTTTAGACAAAAATGGATAAGTAATTACTTTAATAAAATAAAAAGGCGAAAAATCAGTTTGAACCGATAATGAAAATCATACGAGTTTGTGATGTATGATTCTAGAATTATCATCCAACTTGAATATAAGGTTGATCTATTCTTAAGATTCTTAAACCCATTTCTTTAAATGGTGTTATCCATAAGTGATTTTAGTTGAAATAAATAAATAATATGATTTTCCATAAATATGGTAGTAATTATTTGAGTTACACAACAATTTAATCGGTTTGATAAGAATATAAAGATGCAATTCCCAAGAAAAATAGAAAAACCATGGAGAAACAAGGATGATATTTTCATTATACCCAATGTGATTATAGAAACAAGGAGGAAATAGTCATTAGGCGACTTGTAAATGTTTTATGTGTGGAAGGGAGTGTCATATAGTAATAGATTACTGAATTGATGGGATGATTTTAGATAATGATGAGAATAGAGAAAGAGATCCACAAAACACACTAGCCTTAATCTAATGATATAAATTTAAGTAATATTGACACAGTTACAATCAATGAATGAATCCATATGTTCTTTAATAATCAATGTCAACAAAAAATTTATCCTAATGATAAATATAAATCACATGTGTTCACAATTGGAGATGTAGAGTTTGATAAGAAAGCAGTGAAAGGTACACTTATCATCTTCTCTAAAATAAATAATGTCTTATTTGATTCTGGATCCACCCACTCTTTTATATATATTTATATTTCTAATTATATAACTATATATCCTCAATAATTATATGTTGAGTTACTTGTAAAAACTATTAATGTCACAACGGTCACATATCATGTTTATAATTCTTCGTTTGTTAATGTTTGAGGGAAATTACTTCCTACAAGTCATGTGATCCCAAATGTAGTAGAATTTAATGTAATACATGGAATGGATATTATTTCTAAAAATGGATCTCATATCAATTTTTGAGGAAGGCACAACATGTTTCATCTTTCGAATGAACCTATGATCATCTTTCAAAGTAAGGACAAATATGAACTTCTAATAGAAATTACATTTGTATTGTGTGTATTTATTCATATAAAAATTGTTTATATTTCTCATATGGTAATGGAGAAACTCGACATTAAGGATAAACCAATTTTATATGAGTTTGTCAATTTCATTCTAGAATAATTTCAAGGACTTCTTCCAAATTGTCAGGTTGGGTTTTCAATAGAACTCATACCTAGTTCCAATCCTTTTTCAAAGAATCCTTATAGAATAGACCTAATTGACTTATATTAATTTAATAAGAAACTATAGGAGAATCCTAACAAAGTATTAATATTCCCTATTATATCACCTTAAGGTGCACAAGTTCTGTTGGCTAATAATAATGATCGATCAATATGTATTTTCATTGATTATCAAGAACATAATAAGATTACTATTAAGAAAAAGTATCATCTTCTCTATATGGATGAATTATTTGATCAACTATGTGAAGATAAATGATTTTACAAGATTGATCTTTATAATGGATATCATCAATTGAGATTCATGAAGGAGGTATACCTAATATGGCATTCAGTAAAAATTTTAAACTGTAATGACCCAGAAATTCCATGTATTTTTTTAATAATATATAAATTTTATGAGTCCATGAAAATTGATGGCGTGAGATTCCATGGCCCGTTGTTCCCAGAGTGAAATTATGAAGTTTTTTCATGTACGTTCAATAAAAACGTGAGCAGGGTTTTTAAACATTTGAAATGGTTCACAGAATTGAAATTTTAGGACACCATTGAACTCGCAATGCCGATATTCACTTAAGGAGACTTTCACCTCGATTTCAGTTGGTCGAGGGTGGTAGTTAGTTTTTATCATTTTTTCATAGAATAAGAAAATTAAAATGTTTAACATTTTTTATTATTTTTGATAACCTCTCAACATAGTTTATGGTGGTTGGGACCACCCGAACCCCTCTTCAAAGAGGAAATCCTCTCAACTTCCCATTAACTTATTCTAACATTTAATTATTCTGAACCCTCCAATTACTTTTTTGAGATATTGAATTTTTTGAAAAAATAAATTAAATGTATAAACCTAATTTAATTTATGTTTTCTCCTCATTTAATCCCTGGGAAATTTTTTTTTGGAAAAGGGGAGAGTCGGGAGAACATTGGAGAAATATTCTCAAACGAAGAACTCTTCTTATTCGATGAATATTTCACAAAATCCATCAAAGGATCTCCAACGAAGAATGGACTGAAGGTCAAGGAAACACCGTATTCACTGACATCACATTTTTTCCTCTCCTCACCAAAGCCATTAGAAGAGACTTGATTCAAGAACGACAAACGCCAATCCATATCAACCGCGGACAATCTTTAACCAAACCATCGAGGTACAAGTTTTAAAATTTATTAGTCATTGTTTCAGTTGATTTAATCCACCAGATTTACCTTCTACTGAACTAATACAGAGGGTGTAGGCCAAAAAAATAGGATCTTATCCCTCCGTTGTTATTCATGGTTGTTGTATCCGATGTGATGGAGAAAGGTGGTGGATAATAGAGGTCGACCGCATGTTGCAGTGGCAGCACGTGTCTGAACCGCCCAATAAGAAAGGGTCGATGCATGTGACACGGTGATGAAAGGGAAGGTGTCCGGCATTTGGCCATCCACATAGAGGTGGCGCACGATGCGCTACCGTCGGAGCAAGGGGCCAACCATCCAGTGGCGGAACACGACGCACCATCGGGGAGACCCAAGGGCCGACCGTTTCTACCGGCCGAGCTGGACCGAGCAGGACCCGCTCGGGTCCAGCGTATTGGAAGGAAACCGAATGGTCGATCCATTCGGTGTTTGAGAGAGGTGGGACTATAGATACCACCCGCAAGTGGCCAGGCCAGGCCAACAAGAATAGAATTTGGTCAGTCTGACCGGGTCGGACAAGACCCGGGCCAGTTTCGACCCTATATGTACTTTTGGCCATATCATTGGCACCGGGTGTCCGTTTGATGAACCGTCTATGGAACCAAAAACCATGGAGCGAAACGGAACTTTTGGTATACCCCATATGTGTTTTTGATAAAATTGGGGTACAATCAGGTTGTATTGAGAACAAATCCAACCAGGCCCTCGGGACTAAAAGACTAATAGCATACAGACTGGGCCTCTAATTGACACACCGTCTGTTGTGTTGAGACCCCAATTATGAGACGGTACAATGGAATAATTCTTCATGGGACATCATGATAGTTAGATAATTTAACAGTGGCTTGATAAGCGGACCCTCCCAGAGTCAAGAAAACATAGTGCGGGAACCATGTAGTTGGCTGTGACGATGTACTAGGATCCTGTGTGTGTCTAACCACATAAAGACGATGTACTAGGATATTGTGTGGGTCTGATGACCTACTGATGATTTAATAGGATCCTGTGAGTGTCTGATGATTTAATGAAGATTTACTATGATCATGTGTGGGTCTGATGATGTACTGATGATGTACTAGGGTCCTTTTTGGGTCTAACGACATAATAAAAATGTACTAGGATCCCTTGTGTGTCTGATAACGTACTCACAATATTCTAGGATCCTGTGTGGGTCAGGCGATGTTTTAGAATCGTGTGTGGGTCTGACAAGGTACGGGAAACCTGTGTGATTCTAACGATGTAATAAGATCCTATATGGGTCTGATGATGATTTAGTATCCTACGTGGATATGCATCTTAACTGAGTAAGATGATTTACTAGTTACATCTAATAATCTATACTATTGTACTTATGATATACCTGGTGTGAGCTGAGTCCCTACCTATGTGGTACATTCCGTTGTGGTAATACTTTGGTGGTATTCGTCTCTGTGGAATACCAGAGTGGTACTTACCTTTATGGTACTTCATTCTTTGTGGAACAATTGAGCTTCGGATTTTGAGTTGGACTCAGTGTTTCCTCATGATTGAGATGGTTATACTTGATAACTGAGGTATATGTATGGGTATATACATATGTATGGTTGTTAGTTGATTTCATGATTTTTGGTTTATTCTTTGTGGATTTTTTTAGACCTTGAAGGTCTCTGGGTCCCTTCTGAGTATAGTTATACTCACCCCTTCACGGGCTATGCCCACACATTCTTGTGTTTAGTGCAGACAACGGACAAAGTTGACTAAGGATAAGGGTACCGGGACTGGAGGTAGCATGGAGGTTGACATTAGATGAGGCATAAATCATAGACGACCGTTCGAGAGCTATACATATCGTTCAGGTAGGATCCTTGGCGGGTGTTCACAGGACCTGTTCCAGTTTACTTATACTTTTCAGTTTTCATGTACATTCTTGTTGGGCTTGTATTCTAGACCCTTTTTATTACTATACTCAAACACTTACTGTATAGTTTACTCATGTTCACAAATTTCCATCTTCCTAGTTGTGTGTGTTTACCCGATATAAAGGCAATGCCTTCCCAGTTCTAGGGAATACGCCTTCGATGCTAGTGGCATGGCCCTATCCTTTGGAAGGAGGGCATGGCGTATTCATGACATGAGCCCTGGGGGATGTGTCCTTACATATACAATCATAATTTATATTGATATTTTTTTGTCTTACTAATGCCCCTCCTATCTTCATGGATATAATAAATTGAGTCTTTAGATACTATCTTGATCAGTTAGTGGTAGCATTTATAGGCGATATTCTGGTATATTCAAATAGAAATGATGATAGTGAAGATATCTTGAATACAACTCTAAAGTCTTTATGAATGTTTAATCACTATGAAAAATTTACCAATGTGTAAATTTTGGGTTCATAAAATTTTATTTTTGGGTCACATAATCTCAAGAGAATTTATATCTATGAATTAATCAAATATAAATGTTATTAAAAATTATACTAGACTACAAATGGTTAATATAATTCTATGATATCTTGGTTTGGATGAATATTATTAGAAAATTTTTGGAAAATTTCTCGTGACTATACAATCTAGTCACCAAGTTATATTAGAATGGTTCCATGTTCAATTGGAAAGATGATTCTGAGAAAATTTAATGAAAATAAAGGGAAGATTAGTCAGTTCACATGTTCTTAAATTAAAATGAATTATATAAGGGTTTTTAATCTATAGTGATAAATATAATATGGTATTAGGTTGAGTTCCCTTGAAAAAATACATGTCTATAGCATATAACTCACAAAAACTGATTATTCAAGAAAAAAACTATCCAATGCTTGATTTGGAGTATCTAGTATAATAATTTAATTAATGATATGGGGGAATTATATTTATGGGGAAAGGGTAATATATATAATGTTCAAAAAAATTTAGAGTATATATTCACAAAAAACTATTTTGATATGTTCCAAAAAAGATGGTTGGTGTTGATTAAAAATTATAAATTTTAACTATATTACCACCCATAGAAAGTGAACAAGGTGGAATATGCTTTGAGATGAATGGACCATGCCAGCCTATCTATGATGAGGATCACATAAACTCAATATTTCATGATATTAAATGGATAGATTTTCAAATAATTAATTAATGGGATAAATATTATTATTATCAATTAAATTTTCAACCATATATAAAAGTTATGATTACAGAGGTGGAGAAGGAAGATTTAGAGCATCAAAAGATGGCGATAAATGTTCCTAAGTTTATCTTTGATTATGAGGTAACAATAATGTTCAAGAACCATGCATGGGGTCCTTCTATAAAATATATGAATAAGGATCTATTGGATGAGGATCATTGTTCTTCATTCCTTATTCATCCTGGATTTAAAAATATGTATAATGAGTTGAAAGAATCTTTCTGGTGGGATGGAATAAATAGTGATATTTTGAATGTATGTTTCTAGGTTATTGATATGTTAGTATATTAATATTTTTACATTGACGTCATTGTGGATGTTACAACCATTTCCCATACCAAAATGGAATCATGAAAACATCTCTATAGATTTTTTCATCAGACTCCCCAGAACATATAATGGGAATACTATTATATGGGTTGTAGTTGACCTCCTTATAAAGTTAAAAAACATTAATTATATCAGATAATATTTCTATGTTGATCATATTGATTTAATTTATATTTTAGAAGTGGTAATATTTCATGGTGTAAAAACTTTCATTGTATTTGATCAAGATCCATTGTTTACTCAATGTTCTGGATAAGATATCAGTAGAATCTTAATAAAAAGTTATGATTAAATAATACATACCTTACTCAGGTAGATAGTAAATCACAAAGGACTATTCTGACTATAAAATAAATTTTTATAGATTTCTCTAGGGATTTCGAAGGAAGTTGGAATCCACACCATCCATTGATATAATTTTCTTACAAAAATAGTTTTACACAAGATTTCCGATGGATCATTATGACACCCCTTATGGTAATAATAATAGAACTCCAACATCACATAATTATGTTGGAGAAATAAATATATATAGAAAATTTTTCTAGTTTAGGAAATGGTAGAGAAGGTTATATCCACTCAACGTCAAATAAGATTATATTAGAGTTGACAAACATGTCATGCCAATAAGAAATAGAAAGACTTAGATTATGAAGTCAGTGAAATGGTATTTCTAGGAATATATCACTGTAATAAATTGGTGATACTTAGAAAGAAGGTAAATCTAATCCCTTAGTATAATGTTCCTTTTAAAATTATTGATCGTATTGGTATAGTAGTGCATCGATTGGTGCATCCACCGAATCTCTCTCAATATCATGGGGTGTTCCATATATCTCTAATTAGAAAGTAAATATGTGATCCTTTACATGTACAAAACTAAGAGGTTTTACAACTAGGTAATTATCTTTATTAATAATAATAACTTTTATATATTATGGAACATATAGAAAAAGTTCAAAGAAACAAGACCACTCGACCAGTCAGAGTTTTGTGATAAAACTATGATTTTGAGGAAGATACGTGGGAAACTACGGATGTGATAATATAGAGGTATCGTTATCTATTTTTATATGAGTGATTAATGTTTAGGGTTAAATTCAGTTTAAGTGTGGTATAATAAAACACCCATATATTTTAATGAAATATTTCTCTTTGGATAATATATATTTCTCAATGACCTCAAAAAAACATGTCACATTATCAGGTTATCGTTATCTTCTAAACATTATCTAGAAATGTATGAATAGTAATAAATAAATTATAAAAAATATATGGCTTATAAATTATAAAATAAATTCATTGGTTATTAAATGATTTGAATTTAAAGAAAAAAATATTTTAAATAAAAGCGGTCTTTTCTAATAAATTGTATATTGTTTTCAATGAATTTTATATCAATGTATTAAATTAATCTCGGAGAATGATTTTAATAAAATTAATATATAATTTACTTCATCAAAATTTTTAAACCTTTACAAATAATATTTCAATGTTATGATGATAATAAATCCATTGTTATGCTAAAAATGTATTTTTCCTAAAAAGAAGTTTTTGTCACATTTTGGACACTTCAATAAAAATAATTTCATCAATTTATAGGTATTTAATTATATAAAATTTATTACATATTTATAATTAATAGGATCAAATTTGGTAATTAGGCCCCTTTTCTAATCAATATGAATAGTAACTATGGGATGATGAAATACCTTAGTAATGGGTAAAACAGGTTAATATCGATTAAATGTAAGTCATAAGGCAATACATTTTCATATTATATCTTATTATATTAGATTAAATATAAAATTAACACTTAATGTTCAAAAATAAGTTTTTTAAAAGGAGATTGTCCATAAAATTGACTTCTGTATGATTTAAATCAAATAAACTCACAAAATGTCACATTCATCACCTTAAATATCTCTTATGTGTCCACAAGGGGAAAACAATAGTTTAGGATAGAATATAAGTGTCCATTTTAAAAATAATAATTTTAGTTTCATGATATAGATTAGTTTTCTCACTATTAGGGCTGCTTGGATGAGATTATGACCTTTATAATATTTTATTAAATTAAAAGTAAAAGATGTCAAATTCATGTCTTTAATAAATTTTTTTTTAAAATTGGGTAATCAAGATGATATATCTGACTATTAATATTATTTTGAAATATGAAATATTTATATACATCGATGTAATTTATTTGTATTTACTTTATTTATTAAATAATTACCCTAAATACCTACATGACATTGATATGATAATTATTCAATTTATAGAAAAGTCAAATAAATTATAATAAAAATATTGAACAATATATAATTTTAGATACATAAGGATATCCAAAAATTATATATATGACATCCATAATTTATGTATATAATAAAATACTTGGTTCTAATTTTTTATGTTGCATTTATTTTTTCAAAAAACTCAAAATAGTGAATAGTATCAAAATTAGCATTAATGATTTGTTATGGGATTAATATTTTATTAAATTATTTATAAATTACAGAAATATTTATAAATTACAAATTGATTATTTTATGGTCTAAAATTTCCTTAGTTTTCAATTTATGGTCTGATATACTCCACATATATAAAAAATTAAAACCTTTTATTATTAAAAAATGTGTTGTTGTGGTTAAAATTGAAATAGGTTAATTAAAGGGTTTAAGAAAATGATAATGTATTAAATAACCCCAAAACCAATATGAAATCTAATTTATGAGGATAATACGAACATATATTACCTTATATTTGAATTTATATCCAGTTAGTGAAATTTAAATAGGAAATGTATATATTATTATTTACTCTTTATAGAAATTCTAAAAGTGACCCTCGCCTATGTTTTAAAATTGCACCTCTTATCACACTTATTTACACCACATTAATAATTATATTTTGAACATACCCTAATAATTGATATTCATAACTTCCATGTAAGCATTCTATACGATTCACAACTCTCATAAGACCAACCATGGATCCCTTTAGAAGATATCTAAAGGATATGTTTCGAAGAAGAGGTAATTTCTCTAATCAATCACTTTCTTTTTCAAATATTTCATTCCTCATCTAAATAAATGTTGTTTTTCATAAAATAATAAATTAACTATGATAGATATTATTGAATTTTATTACGATTATTAAAACACCAAAATAGACCCTCTCTCCCATCAAATAAAAAGTGAAATTATCACCCATGCATACATATGACTTTTCATCACCACATAACATTGCAATTCATTTTTCATCACCATATTTTTTATATTGGTATTATTAAATTTTTAATGAATATATATGATATATATTATATAATAATTACTTTATAAATATTAATTATTATTTTCCTTTCTTTGATTCCAGTAATTAAAAACTAAAAACAACATTCATGGGTATGTACGACCTACCGTCTCGAAGAACGATGTAATTAATTTCTATATATATAAATTATAGGAATTATTATAATTATATATATATTTATTATATATGGTTTTTATACGATGATTAATATTCTTGAAATGATGTGACAAAAGATCAATGTATAATGACAAAGATTTCTGAACTGAAACATGTCTAGAAAGTGAAATAATTCTCACCCAGTACAGTGATTTTAAAAACAAAATTAAAAAAAAGTGAAAAATGTTATAAATAAATAAATAATTTTATTATATAATTATTTTTGTGGAATAAATTTTTAATTAATCCATATTTATTATATATGATCTTTACATATAAACGAATAAATGAAAGGCTTTATGTAAGGGTTTGTTCCATAATCTCATCATTATTAGAGATTTTTTATGTTTAAGTATCTACATGGGAATATTTCTTTTACATGTCCATTTTCTCTAAAAAAATAAAAACAAATTATTTTAATATTATCTCAATAAATTTTTAATTGATTTTCAACCATGTTTTATTCTTTTGCAAAATTGTTTGGGAGGAATATTTTCATAATTTACCAAACAAGGTACTTTTTGACTTTTCCGACCAAAATAAATATGGAATATTTTTTTAACCTATACGAAATGTGTGTATTTTCTTTCTATTATGATTCCATAATTATTTAAATCTTACTATACTATATTATAATTATATTACATTAAAAAAAATTCATTATTAATAGAATGGATTTTAAAAAAAAAAATAAATGGAAAGTATATTTTCCTTACTAAATATTTTAATTCATCATTCAAAATAATTTTACATTTAAGACCACATCATTTTATGTTACTTTTGATTTAATAGGTATCTAATCCAGGGATACAATCCATATTCATTATCTAGATAGTTTATGTATATAATGGCTTTATTTTTTACTTCTAATTACTTTTCCAATGGGTTTAAAATGATGAAATATTTATGAAACACATTTATTGTCATTGATTCTGATATGATGAATGATTTATATTATCATGGTGCACATATGTATGGTTTTCATTATGTTATGTGTTGGACCTGTATCTCCCTAAAATTAATTTTCCAAATATTTATATCTCATTAAATGGATATGGATGGAATGCAGTGTGAACATAATTTAGTAAGAGAGAGATGGAAAGGTATGTGAACCTTGTTCAGTATACATGGATGGAATGTAGAGTAAACCCGATTCAGAATAAGAATTTTTCAACATTAATTGTAATATTAGTAATCCTTGACTAATAAGATAATTATTTTCTATACTTATGTATATTCCATATATTCCATTCCTTATTTTAATGTTATGATCTAATGGATCATGTTCTTTGAATTCCTCTGGATTTATGTCATATAAACTAAAAATATTCATTACATAATTCATGATTATGATATTTGATATACATGGTATAATTTTCAAAATGTTGTTTTCATGTCCTTGTACCTGTATTCTCATATTATGCTTCTAAAATCATTGTTTCCCCCATTATTTATCTATTTTGAGAATCTGATCTAAACCATTATTATGTTTATTTTTCCTAGGATATAAATAATGGTATTAAGTATGATATCTCTAACTGAGTTTCAGATATGATTTAAATAAGAGGGAGACTATATATATATTTTTTAAACAACTTTTTTATGACTTCCGGTTTCCAAAATACTAGAATTATATGGCTCTAGTTTGGATTTGTTATGTTATGTAACGAATATGCATATAAAAAGATGTAATATCAATGTATGAAAATTATAGTCCATTATAGATATAATGTGGACTAATCCTTTATATAAATTATATTGGGCTCTCCCATTCATCATCAATAATATTCATGTACCATTCATGAATAAAAAATTTATAATACGTCACTATTTCATTCACAATAATATTAAAAGTTTTTTCACATCCTGATTAAAATGTGGAATAGATATTGATTCCATGACAATCTCATAATCCATGAATTGAATTTATAATGATGGATTCAATACAAAATATCCCCAATGGGTTTTTAGTAACATCAATGGTTTTTATGTTGATGAATGTAAATAACACTAAAATATCTTTATAAAAAATTTGATAAATATAAAAGTATCACATTGTGTTATATAAAAGTATATAATCATATATAGAAGATGATTTTAAAAGATCACAGAGAACATTTCTTAATGAAAATATCTATTCCATATTATGAACACGTATTTAAAATATAAAACATTGTCACATATTAAATTGTATAATTTATTTTTATATAATCATTGATACTTAAAAAGGATGCTTTAAAACATTGATCGGACTTGATGGTAGGAAAATTTAGTTCACGGTCATTATGTTAAAATAATGATTTCTTTTAGATATTTGGTAAAATATAAACAGTGTCTCATTTGGGAAAATATGGGAAGATTATTTTTTAAATAATATAAAAATTAGGGGTAAAAATTACATTAAACAATTATATTAAAACATTTTTTAATTTTTTTAGAAACATTTATTTGGATGAAATGTAATTTTGACTAAAGATAGAATGATGTAGGGTTTTCATAAATAAATTGTCACAATGATTTTATATTCCAAATAAGGTAAATGGTACTATTATAATAAAATCTCATATATAAAAATAGGAGAATAAAATATATGTGGTTCATGAAAATTATATCACAATATTTCCTCCCAAATAATCATTAATAAAAGCAATCCTAAAAAGAAAGGAGATTGTATCAAAAAGCTTTCACACTTTGGTATCTCTTCAATTATAAGCCACATGAAAAAATAACATTAGATTAATATTAAATATCAGGTAAATAATGACAATCATGATATAAAATAACAATGGTTTAGTAGATACAACTCATAAACTAAGATAGGTGTACAACACAACATATTTCATGAAAAAGAAAATATGAGATGATCAACCCTTATAATGATCATGATGATAAAGTTAGAATTATTCAATGAATTGATTATGTGAATCATGTTAAAATACCAAAAATAATTTTTAAATAAAACATAAGATAATAAAATTTAATTTTACACATAATTGTAGAATATCTAATTAAATGAATAAGTAATATAACTCAATGAAGAGTAATTGAGTTATAAAATTTTTTACCACTTGGTAACCTTCAATTAAAATTCCATTGGATTATGTTTTTCAAACATAAACATAAAATACCATGATGTATTATGTACTCATAATATTACATATAAAAAGGAATTTATATATTTCATTTAAAAAAAATTGTGGTCATAACATTAAAATGTTCCAAAATAGAGGAAAATTGAGTTGAAATATCTTACCTTGAGTCCATAGGTTCTATGAATTTCTTCTAACACCTATATAATAAAACTATATAAAATATGTGACACTTTAAAAACCATTCCCTAGTATAATAAATTTTAATTAAATTATTTATTTTAATTATTTTTAATTTAATATATATATACTTAATTAGTTAAGTCCACATGAGTTGTTTTGAGGACATATGCTTCATTGTTTCAAAATGGATTTTCTGTGTCGATTTTGGTTAAAGAGGTATTTATTCCATCATATTCATAAAAATAATCATTAAATAATTAAAATTTTTATATATCATTTATACTTTTAAAGCCAATCATGAAATATTTTTACTAAAAATGATCTGTATCAGAGTCTTGGAGATTGTGGGTCGTGCAAACTCATGTGTAATGTTTCCCCTTTTCAATAATAATTATAGAAAGAAGGAAATAAATATTTTATCTATAAATAATTATAATAATGTCATTAAAATACTATTTCATTTAATATACTTATCTATATCAAACATTTTATGTGGTGATGATAATATAATCAAATTGTTTCATAGAGGTGGTAACCCTCACATAGGGATGAATGACGTTATCATATCTTGGTGAATATAATGGTTAAGGTAAATGATATATAATAAATTTTATTAATGAAAAATATTAAATTAGTATCATACTTATGTAATATATAAAAAATATATTTATTAAATTTATGCTTATTACCTTCTATGTAGAGAGTTAGTGAAAAATTAACTCCATCACTTTGTAAGATAATAGTCTACCATAAACATGAGCGATGTTATCATATCCCCCTTGTAAAATATATAATGAAAATATATGTGATATAATTATTCAATAACTATAATTAAGATACAAATATAAAAAATATATACATTAAATGCTTTGTTATATTAATCCATGCAAGGAGATGATGAAAAATGAATCACATAGGTTCACGAGGTGGTAGTCCTTCATACACACAAATGATGGTTTCGTTTCCCATATAATAGAAGATGTGATAGATTTAGAAAATGACATTAAAATAAAAAAATATATCAAGGTATAGAGATAATGGTTTTATTATGTCATCATAATTTAAGAATATTATAAAAAGATGAATAAGAAATAATATAAAAACACTCTATTAAGAATTATACATATAACATCCTGACCCAAGTGCCAATAATCTGGTTCCTCGAGATGGTTCTCCACAAGAACAGAATAATTATTCCACATATTCCAGAGCTTAATGACTAGTAGTGATGGTATAATGTAACATGTAGGGATGTTATACCATCTGTATCATATTAAGACATAGTAGATAAAATAAAAATGAAGGAAACAAATAAACAATAAACATGAATCAAGAATCCATTTCTTAATACCATGGTATAATCCCACCACAAAATTATTAATATTAGATGACATTTCATACAATGATAAGTGTAAAGAAAGGGAAAATAAGGAAAAAATAATGAATATCCAAAATATTGTCTAACTCAATGTTTGTGTCCCTCATCCACGCATATCCCATAGGCAAATCATTAATCTGGCATATGGAATTTTCCTTTTTCCCCACCTATAACCATAATACCTTCTTGAGTACCCAATGGATGTTTGATCAATGTGTGAGTATAAATTAGATGTCCACCACCAATATTACTTACAAAATATCTTTCTAAATATATAGTGCATGTAGGTGCATAATAAATAATAAGAAAACAAAAAATAAACTGGTTGACATTAATTAAAAAGGATCTCTTTATCCAACTTCATTATTTGTCCCATGGGTTATCCATTTTTCATTAAAAAAAATTCGTCCTATTTCATTCAAATAAACTATACATAAGGGGAAATACTCATCTTTATTACTTTACATGGGAAAACATTAAAAATAAAAAATACAAATCACTTAGCTTAGAGCCTCAATCAAGGTATTCATATCACATGTATTTGTTTGGGGAATAGAGCCTCTGTCTGACTCCCTAAACCATAAATTATAGGGGTGGGACTTAGATCCTCAGTCTAACCTAACGTGTGGGAATAGAGCCTCAGTTACAATACAAAACTCATACCCCTAATCCATGTGCACATACTTATTTAACTATTTAACAAATATACCGTTCACAAAACAAAAATTACTGAGCACATTAACCTCATACACACTATAATTATTTGAACACATTTACCATTTACCTAACATATCCCATTCAAATCATTTCCATTTTATACCAAATATCCATTATTTCATATCAACCACTTGACACAAGAATCATTAATTCAATTTCATAACTCATGTTATCATGAAAACCTTTTCATCTCGTGAACTATATTCTAAAGACATCAATTCTAAACTTCATAACCCACATATATGTTTAATGAAGTGAAACACTCCATGGGTGGACCTAAACTTCATTTAATAAACCTAAATTCATACAAATAGGATCATGATGGATTCAATTCATCATTTAACCAACATATTCATCAATTATTACTATCTAAATACAATGGATATAAAAACATCACAAGTGCACCACCACACACACAAAAATCTAACTGCATGACTATAGGATATAATGTGTAGAACACCCACCTCAGTTCAGTAAATACATGCCCACTTAACCATATCCTTTTATTCGAATTAAGACAACCTTCCAATCCCCAACCTTGTATCCAATGTAGAAAAAGAGGGTTCTAAATATCCAAAATTAGTTCAATGATTCCATATACCCTAATCTAGAAAAATTAAGGCATATGATTTTTATACTCACCCGAAGATTCGATCCACACCCAACAACACTCCAAGTTGAATAGAAATGAGGAATGTCAATATTTGAAAAATTTGGGTGGAAGGGTTCATCACACTTGGTTGTTGTAGAATAAATGGGGAGTAATTTCGGGTAAGAAAATATAAATTCTATGTGGGGGAATGATAAATTTATCTATCTTTAATTTGGTGCATAATTTAGCCAGACAGTTGATTAAAACATGCACCAACCATTCACTACCCTCTGTTTAAGAGGGGTCCAGGTCTCACAGCCAACTAGGAAGCTCGCACAGTTTCAAAATCTATGTGGTAACCTTTTGGGATGGATCTGTGTAATCCCACATGGTTTCTTTTCCCCCCTTTCATAATTAAACAAAACATGCACCCCTCTTCTAGGCTATCATGGTTATATAAAAATGATATTACTAACCATTAACTAACCATGTAACATGCACTAGAAGGATCAATTTTCTCCCATTATTAAATTTTAAACCCCTAGGACACCAACAAGGATCCACATAAACTCACAAAACATTCCATTAACCAATTTAATGGTATTTAAACTAGGATTTAAATAAGTAAATACCTCAATTGATGTCTATGATCTTACATCCTCTACAACATATAACATCTAATCCCCAAGACACACTCTGAAAACATCCCATAATCTCCAGGGTAAAAAAGAAAGGTCGGCATGGCCAATATATCTTCCTCACTCTTCTATTATTCCTCCCAATGTTACCAATTTTGATAACACATTAACTAATGTCACAACCTTACCTCATAAAACATTTTCACTATGATCAAAAATGTGAACAATATGCTACTCAATGGATGCATAATCCTCAATATCAATATCATCAACATCTATCACATGGTAAGGGTTGAGGGGATATTGTCTAATTTGTGACACATGAAAAACATTTTTCAGTCAATTATACCATTATGAAAGAGACAATTGGTATTCCACAAGTCTGATACTCTCTGAAATATCAAATGTCCCCATGTACGAAGGTGCTAAATTACTGGATTTTTGAATCCAATAATTATGAAATCATGGGGAAACTCAGAGGAATACACTATCATGCACCATAAACTCAATAGTTTAACGATGTCGATTAGCACATTGGTTCTGTATACTATAAACTATTGCTATACATTTTTTAATCAACAAAACCTTATATGAAACATATTTTATGAGAATTAGTCTCAAAAAATGTAATTCCTCATCTTCCATCTAACATAACAATGATCTACACATCCTATTATATAGTGTCTTATATAGTTTTATATGAATAGTCACCCGGTAACTATAGTTATAGTTTAACTCAACAAGTGCCAAATTCATCACCCAATATCCCCCAAATTCCAGGAAACAATCCCTAAATATGTCCTCTAGCAACTGAATAGTATGGTCAAACTTCATATCTATCTGCATGTGAAAACGTCATTCTAAAAAACGTGGGTACCAAGAACCTTCTATAACCCTTTTCTTAAGTGTGAAAAAAGCATATAACGATCTAAAACTATAGTCAATGGCACACTGTATTGCCATACTATCTCAAGATAATATATATCACCTATCATTTCAATGGTGAGGGTCTCATATCAGCATGTAATCTTCCATCTTGTTTAACAAATCCAAAAACACCCATATCAAATTAATATTTTGATGAATCCTTATAAAAAATACCAAAAAATACATCATGAAATCTTTTCACTTTTATTTTAGATTAGGAAATGGATGTAATAATACAATCAGTCACTTATTATTGACCTTTACCAGTTGATAGGTGTAGCATCACATTAAGAAATTAGCAACATCATTTTTCATCCATAGCCACCAACACTATCTATGAATATTGGGATACATTTTGGCCAACCAAGGTGTGCCTCTCACTTTGAGGCATGAAAATTGGGCATCAATTCTTCTAGTATACTAGTAGGCATGACAGAAAGGCTATAAATATAAACAATCTCATCATCATGAACATTCAATTTTGAAGGAGAATCCCCACCTTCATGACATTCCCTAAAGAAAAAATAGTCTAGATGTTCATATTTAATCTCTTTGATTTTGATTAGAAGTGAGGACTCAACAACCAAGGAGAAAGGGACACCTATCATTTTTCATCCTACACCTCTAGATGTAGCTTATCAAACACCTCTATCATTCTCTTCTTGGAACTGGATTCTGGAACTACCTAATTTTTGAGTCTTTCGACTCAAATCATTTACAAAATTATTTACCTTTACCAGCAATTAGACCAAATTAAAATCAATGAAATGCATGTACTTAACCCATATTCACTTCCAAATCTTCAAATTACATAGGGAGAATATGCACATAAGTATTTTAGGATTGGTATACATAGTAAAACTATCTCCTATAAATAATTTCACCAAAATGTTAAATTATAAACCGCACTGGCCATCTCAATATCATTTGTGGGGTAATTTCATACATGAGGCCTCAACTGTTGTGACCCATATGCCTCAACCCAATCATCCTGCATCAAAAATTCCTCAATAACTACACTATATGGATTAAAAATGATGTTTTTCTCCATACAATTACCTGGAAGTGTCAAAATCAATGCAGTAGTCGACCGTTTCTTGAACTCCTGGAAAGAATCCTCACATTCCCTAGACCATTCAAACTTTACTCTATTGTATTTCATGACTGAAATTGGTTCTTCTAAATAGGAAAAGTCAATGATCAACCTTTTATAATATTCCAAATAAAAAAATCTTTGTACATAAAAAGCATTATTGGGTTGCTCCCAATATAAAACTGCTTTCACATTATTTAGGTCCACTAACACACCTTTCTTAGAGATTATGTGACCCACAAAATATACCCTTTCAATCCAAAAATGACACTTAGATAGCATAGAATATGTCCCATTTTCACTTCATCTACTCAGGACAATGTTAATATGATTTGCATGGTCGTTATATGTCACTGAGTACAATATGATGTCAACCACCAAGATGATTATAGACCCATCCATTAGAGGGTGAAATATTCCTTAATTTAGGTATATAAACTATGATGGGGAATTGGATAATAATTAAAGAATCATAGAAAAATATGATAAATCATATCTAATTATTAAGTATGTCTATGATATATCATAAGGTCACACCCTCAGATGATGGTACCCTAATCTCAAAAAAAATTGATAACATAGAAGCACCTATGAGATGTCAAAAAGTTTATTGATTCATGAAAGTGGTTATTAGTTATTACCTACCATAGGATTAAAAATATGATAATTGTCACACAATGACAAAATCTCATCATCCTTATTGGAATAAACAATTTTAGATACCCAAGGTGCTGTACACAGATTAAGAAAACCTTTATTATTCAACTCTTACAACTACTATTTATGTTCTGGAGGCTCTTATTGTTCCATTCAATGTTAAAGAATAGAAATATGTTCTGTTGTTGAAATTAACCAAATCATGAACTCAACCTATCTATAAAAATATTGCATTGTAAATTCTGTAGGAAAAACATCCAAGAACCGATTCACAATTGGAGGAAGAACACCTTACTCCACTACCCCATCATCAAACACAAGACATGCCAATTATGATGTGAGCTCACCCAACCACTAAAGATCGAGCCTTGCTTAGTCTTCCTGGAAATCCAACTTCCCTATCTGAACATAAGTATAACCCGCATGGTACATGAATATAACCCTACAGAAGTAATAGTCAATATGGGCCTAATAAAATGCCATCCAATACCACTCTAATATCTATCCAAGAAATAACATATCAATAAAAATTAATTCCTAAAATAAATGGTACCCACCATCCTCATGGAGGAACTACTTAAAGTGTAAGAGATTTTTTTCTCTTTCCCTTAACGGCGTATCAAATGACATAACTCCAAATAAAATTTCAAAATCTAAACACAATACATTCACAAACTGAGAAGATAAAAAAGATTGTGAGTCACCTTTATCAAATAAATCACTAGTAAGCTTGGAAGAAAAAATAATCATACCTTGAACTATTTATGGGGTAACCTCACCACCTCTATGTTCATGTTGAACATCATGGAGATGAATTGTCCCTCTACCATAAGATTTTGTTTGAGTACTTAGTATTGCACTACCTTGATAAAAAGTATTCCCTTTACCTGATGTATAATGACTTCTAAAATGACTGGTAATACCATTAGAACTACATCTTCTTACCTGGTATGGGGTTCTCAACCCCCTACCTACCCTCTACATCATTCTTAAAACTCCATCACTATTTGTATGTTAAGAATTCCTATAGAACCTCTGCACATGAAACTTCCTTCGGCATGTCTAAATGGCCCGAATGACTTTATTTTTTTAATATTTTCCTGATAACCACCCATCTATAGTTTTAATGGGATCCATGAAATTACATTTAATGTAGGCTTGGAGACACTAAATGACTCGTAGGTCTTATGGAAATCATACAGACTATGACTACTTGAAACTGCCCCTCCTAATCATCTGCATTGTGATCAGATCTTCACCTTTGCATGGCTATTTGGCTAGCTGTCATGTGCAGAGATGCATAGGCCCATTATTGATGGAAATGACATACCCTTTAATTCTTCTAAATCTATTATCCCTACTATAGTGAATGCGCCCAACTCTTGAATCCTCATCTGGAGTTGGTTCCTTGTAGAATCTATCCTGGCATATTCACATCAAGTGGCCTAAGGGCCTTGAGGTGTCCAGAAGGCCTTAAAAGTTTCCCAAAACCATACTGGCCCAAATTCCTCTGTGGAAAAAAAGTCTTAAGGACTCCAAATCCAAACCAGTTCATAATGTGAAAAGTTTAAGCTACTACAATACCAAAGAGTAGCTTCTACAGTACCCACACAGTACTGCAATAGTGTTACTACAGTACCAGAATTATGCCTCTGCTTGCTTTGGTACCTGGGTCTCATGGATGCACATAGAGAGACCTCACCAACCAGGTTGAGGATCATGTGAATCCTTCCTCTTGCTCAGAACTAAACTAGGGGCCAGGAACACTAACCGTACATATGTCATGTCTTACCACACTGAATGTAGAACACCTAATCCCCACCCTAATTGGTCAAAATACATCCTTGGGTATTTTATCTACAACATCCCTGGTGAAATCCATGAAAATGTAACATCATACTATTAGAAGTTTATAACATCTCTGACCCTGAATAGATTAAACTAGTGCTCCGAGTTGAGTCATCACATGACCTCATGAGCACATCCCCATGCGCTAGAGGTTTCCAACTAGTAGTGAGGGTTTACAAATCTATGTGGGGAGACTATACCTTAATTACTAGAGTAATATACAGTATATAATAATTTAAACAGCATAAAAAATAACCAATAACCAAGAACATTCAAATATAAAAATTCTCCAAACATGGTACAAACCTAGTACTAAAAATAAACTTTCCATGTCATGCAAGTAGTATCAAAAGTGCATAAATACCCAAAATAAAAACAATAGATAAATCCACAAATGGTATATACTCCATTTTTTTAACCTCATCCAAGCACATCCCAAGATGGATTCCACTCCCAAGTATAATACTTTTCCCTTGTCCTGACTTGAAAGCATGAAATCTGCTCAGGTACCCAATGGCAGCTCAAGAAAGGTGTGACTAAAACTCTATAGGCCACCACCAACGGTGTCTTCAAAATATTCATTCAAACAGATTGTTCGTGTGATGCACTAAATATTATTCAAGTAAATAATTGTTATTTAGGGTTCTATTAGTGAAAAATATTTACCTTGACCATTTCTAACCTTAGTAATAAATTATTCATTTTCATATACTTTATTACATAATTCATTTTTAACATGTGTTCTACATATTAGGCTTTTACATCATTCACATAAGGTTCAAGGAATTTATCACTATGAATAAAGAAATAAGTCAAGGCTCACTCTCACTAAGGATAAACACATCAAAACAACTCTATTATCCTCACCTAGAAGACTTGGTTCAGGTAGAATACAATTGTTAAGGGAATCGAACTTTGTCCCCTTCCCTAACCCATGCTATATATGGTGGAGTTTAGATCATCAGTATAACTCAACCTGTGGGCATAGAACATCAATTAAATACCCTACAATATAAATACTTCTGAATATTCTTATAAAAATCCATTCACCTCACATAAAATATCAGAACCAATACAATTAATAGTCATAATCCACAACAATCAACATGGGAATAAATATCATTCCATAACCAATTAACAAAATTTTTGTTTACATTACATAACTAATTTAGCCCATTTCCATATTATTATACCAAATTGAGTAACCATACATAATTATTCCCATACATTAACCCATTTACCATATTTATTGATTCTGAGATGTTAAATCATTTATCATATACATTAATTCCCATGTATTAACACCCTTATGCATTTTATGTACAATACACAATCCATTTGGCATATTCTCATTAATCCCTTTAAACCCATTTTCATGCCCCATAAAATCTAGAATATTCAACAAATCAAAATCCATAATAAATTTAAAATGTTAAAAAATTCATATAACTAAACCTATTATGGATTTCAACATAATGCATACTACCTTTTTGACACAATCTAAATTACCTCAATTTAACCCATTACTATGAAAATCCAAACTAACCCTTAATCTATTACCAAATCTAGGCACACTATCCCTATTACATTTTCAAATCAACTAAAAATATTAAATTCTTAAAAAGGGATCTACATTATTATGAATGAATTCCCCACTATAATCTACCAATTCAAAGCGTTAGGATGTCAGTGTGCCCCCTAGGTTGCCCCAAATTGAAAAAATAATCCACAACTCATAACACAAGGATCATGAGTGGTTAGAATCATCATTTGAATGTAAATTTTACCCAAAATCACTGAATAGATTCAAATCAAAAGATGATGGAAGCAAAAACACATACTCATATTCACAAATCCACTTAAAAATATGGGATATAATGTATTGAACATCTACCTAAAATCTGTTGATGAATGCACTCCAATTCATTGTATCTGATCCAAACACCCTTGGAATACCTAAACTATATTCCATACTAAATAGAGAGGGTTTAGGGGCTTAAAAAGAAGATTTCAGAAGATATAAACTCTAATATGAAAAAGATAACAAAATAGAGGATTAGACTTACCCAAATATTCAATTTCTATCCAATGGTCCTCCAACGACCAATAGTCAAAGGGGGAACACCATTGGGAAACATTGGAGGCTTGATATTTTCACTAGAGTTGAAAGGAGGAGAATGAGAGGAAAAATTGGATAAGGTCTTAAAATATCGTAATTGAAAAACTATAATTTTTTCATGTTTTAATGGGCTGCATGGATTGTCTGTATTGTTTTCTTAACCATGAAAAAATCTTCTGCAAGCCACGATCTAAGGAAAATGGGGACACATGGTTACCTGGGGAGCTCAAAATAGTTAAGAAACCATGCACCAACTATGTGATATTCCACTGCCCATGGTTTCATGGTTTCACAAGTAATGTTGCACGGTCTACTCATTTTCATCCTTTCTAATGAAAATCTTTAAAACACCCCTGAGGCCCCAAAAAATCCAAGGAATTATTTCATTAACCATGAAAATATATTGAAGCTACAATTTATAAAATGGCATACCTCCTCAAGGTCTGGGATTTTAAAATCTCCCCCCATATATTGGATTATCCTCGAGTTGAACCACAAAGATTCACTGATCTACCGAGGAAAATATATTGTGCCACTAGCCCATATATTCGATTACCACTCCTATATTTCTTTCTAAATTTTATAATGTTTCCACCAAAATATATTCAACGGCACCGTCTTGCCACTCAAGGCATCCTCACTACTATCAACAAAAATTAACTGGATTCTCCTCAGAGGATGATCTATCATCACATCATATATCAATCTCCATAACTCAGTAGGGAACCCTAGGAAACACAACCTATTGAAAAAAACAAGGAAACATTTCTAACGATATCATACTATTTTTGAAGAGCCAATAGAAACCCCATCATTCTGATCCTCTTCACAACTCATGGCCCAAACCACCAAAATCCATTTTAGCCTTTTCTTAAAAATTATAACAGTGACACAAACTCGATACCACTCAAAAAACCCTCGGTCTTTCCTACCATGTTTTAAAACATACATTTTATCACCGCACCAATAAATATTCCCATCATGCGCAATCCTATTATCCATACATTGGCTGAAGATGGATAAGTCCTTACTCAAGATCATTCCAAAATTTAAAACATACATTTTTCTCTTAGACACCCACCAAAGTCCGTCTATGACTCAAAAAATTCATATTTGTCTCCTAGTTGAGTCGATTTGTCCTTGGTTGACTCATCTTTAAAATGCTTATCTTTGAATTTTTCAGACACTACGTCACATAGACATGGATCTATCACCCCTCTAGTCATTACAATGTCACCCAAATTAACCTACATTTGTTTATACCAAGATTTTTATTGAAGATCTCTAACATAAATTCCCTTTCCATGAACACTTATCTTGTCTTAACACACCCATAAAAGTCTTAACAATAGGATTCTTGTATTCCATTTCGAACCATCCTGATCTAGAGCCAATGAATGGCTCGTTCAACCACCACATCCATGGCCCACCAAGCCCCTTCTGAAAATCCAAATGTACACCTCATGGTTTTATTATGTGCATCTCAATGACACCACATCAATTCCATGATCTTTTTGACACATCTTGGTTGACTTGCCACTCCCCACCATTGGAGTATCATTACCATCACTTTTCTCATGGAATTCCAACCACCACGGCTCATGCATAGATAATAAATTAGACCCTAAATCTTATACATCCCTAACCAGCAATTCCAAAAACAATAGAATGAACATCAACCAGTAACTGTTCTCAAGCCCCATAAATGGGTCACATTGTGTTCGTCAACAATCATTATATCTGGAGGACCTCTGTAACATCCCAGTTTCGGGTGCCACTCAACAGGTGCCCCAAACCCGGTTCGCCACATGAACTCAAACGCATGTCCCCAAATGCCAGAGGCTGCCGAATAGCAGCGAGGGCCATGGTCTGATAGTGGGGAAACTATGCCCTCATTTTCAAAGTGAAGCATAACAGAAAATAATATAAACATACAACAACAGTGGAAGAAAAAACATTATATATAACTGAAATAGATATCTAATATCAAAAAGGGGAACCATCAGTCATATATAGAATGAAGATGCAGCATGTAACTATTCTATAAAATAGCCAAAACATGTTAAACTGCAATACAATACATTACAACAGAAGTACAAGTACAAAAAAGAAAAACAGAAATGCCAGGAGTATCATGAGCCAATGCACGGTCCCATGCTCTCCTACACCCCAACAGCAATCAAGAACCTGTATAGGGACCCTTTCCCATATGTACAACTGTAGAAACGTAATTTGTTTGGGACGAAAAGCATGACCCAAACAGGGTGTGAGAAATATATCTCAGTAGGCACCCACCAAAGACTCATGCCCAACTGTGTGAAAATATGCAACAATAGTGTGCAGTAGAAAAATTCAATAAACTAAGTAGTACTCAAAAGTAACAAACATACCAGTTATATTTCCATTTTATTATTCTTTTAATGCATTTCATATAATAAAAAACCACAGTGAATTTCTATGTAAATAGTCAGTGTCCACAAACACTCAACCCTTACCCTCAGGCAATTAGGAACGTAACCCATAGGTACTTTCCCACATGTAGAATAGATTTTTCCCTCAGGCGTACATAGTGTCGCCTTCAGGCACAGAGTCTATTGCCCATAGGCACTGAAGAAGATTCCCTCATGCTAAGATAACAACTGCCCTCAGGCTATGTTAAACAACGCCCTCAGGCTGATGTAACCGGGCCATGCCCAACATATCACATGAAATTCAAATATAATTATTCTCAAGGAAAAAGTAATGCAGAATATAAACAAGGCATACCCTCGGGTATCCTGGCCAAATGGCTAAACAGAGGAACGCACCCTCGGGGTGGTCTTGGATCCAAGAAGCGATCCCAAATAGAATTTTAATATCACAGTTAACTACCTATACAATTCTAGGTATTTAAAATAGCCATGAACTTAGCAACACGACAACCCAAAAATGGGGTTGTAGCTCAAAAACACACAAAAACACATCACATTTGGAAAATAAACACCAAGCCACCTACCTTTAACAACCCTGATCAATATAATCAAACGACGTTCTAGAAATCGTCCTAAAACGAGGTAGATATGAGGTAAAATAATTCCCGTTTAAATGAAAATAACTTCCATTAGAGGAAGAATTGGCAAGAGACACACCAGGAGAAGGAAGCTCTTACCCGTGCGGTTCCAACGAGATCTTACGAGGCAGAAACCGATTCTTGAAGTGTGCTCGGCAGATCTACAAAGCTCCGTCCTTCCTCTCCTAATCCCTCTTCCCATTATAAGCCTTCTATATGAAAAGTGGAGGCTACTTACCATTTTATGAAAAAAAACAAAGTACACAGTGTGTATTTCCAAGTACACAGCTTGTACTTCCCATTTATTAATTGTTCCTCTGGCGGTTTCCTACCAGCGTGGCAGTGTTCACCTATCGACATGACTACACAACATGTATCCTTGAGTACACGGCGTGTTCTGTCGCATAACTGGCCACTGCCATACTATTTGCCTTCGGACTGACTACACGGCGTGTAAGGGACCACTACATGGCGTGTAGTCGGTTCCTACACCCTTCATCGCCGACAAGGCCATACGCCCCGTGTAGTTATCTCACACGACCAATAGTACATGTCGTGTGGAAAAGTACATGGCGTGTACTTCCAAAATTTAGGATTTTCACCCATTTTCCTTTTTTTCTCAAAATCACTTAATGAAAGGAGAAAAGAAGTAACCCTTACCTCAAAATAAAAATCGGGTTCTTACAAGCTTCCCCCTTAAATAAAATTCATCCACGAATTTCCCTTCCAAGTTTGGCAAAGATAAAAGTGAGAATAACTCTGGCCACTGAGCGCGTACGTTGGTCTCCCGCTCCTAGGTTTCATCCTGAACTCGGCCATGCTGCCATAACACCCACATGAGAGGAACAGACCGGCCTCGGAGAACCTTCGTGCTCCTATCAACAATACGAATCAGATGCACCTCAAAGGACACATCTACCTGAACCTCAACCTCCTCCGGCTGAAGGATGTTAGATGGGTCTGAATGATAGCGGCACAACTGAGATACATAGAAGATGTCGTGCATGGCCTAGTATCTCTAAGGAAACTCCAACTAATAGGGTACAGGCCCGACTCTCTCCAGAATCTCAAATGGCCCCACATACCTCGGTGAAAGAATATGGTGTCTCCTAATCCACCTGTGTCCCAACCTCGGCGATACATGAAAGAAAACCTCATCCCCGACCACGAACTCTAAAGGTCGTCTGCGGCGATCAACATATGATTTTTGACGATACTGTGCCATATCCATCTGCATCTGAATCAACTAGACCTTCTCAAAAGTCTCCTAAATGAGACGTGGTCCTAGTAAAGCAGCATCACCTACCTCTAACTAGCACAAAGGTGATCGGAATAGCCTACCGTATAGAGCCTCGTAAGGTACCATCTCAATAGTTTCTGGGAAACTATTTTTATAGGAAAACTCGACTAGGGGTATATGTTTCTCCTAAGAGCCTTCAAAGCCTAGGACTAATGCACCCAGCATGTCCTCATGCACCTGTATCGTACTCTCTTACTGGCCATTGGTCTAAGGGTGTTATGTTGTGCTCAGAAACAACAGTGTACCCAGTGCCCTCTGAAAACTCTCCCAGAAACGAGATGTAAAGAGGGTGTCCCTATCTGAAATGATAAAACAAGGGACCCAATGAAGACGTAGGATCTATCAGTTATACAACCTTCTAAGCTCGTCAACACCGAAGGTCTCCATGATCGGCAAATAGTGAGCTACCTTCATGAGTCTGTCCACAAAAACTCACATGACATCAATGCCTCGAGGTGACCTCAGCAAACCAGTCACGAAGTCCATCATGGCATCATCCCATTTCCACTTTGGGATGGGTAAATACTGTAACAGCCCAACTAGTCTCTAATTCTCTGCTTTCACCTATTGACAGGTGGAACACCTCGTAACAAAACTAGCTACATCTCTCTTCATACCCGGCCACCATCACTGACATCTCATGTCACAGTACATCATGGTAACCACGGGATGAACTATCCATGATGAAGCATGAAACTCCCGCATCAACTCCTCTTGTATATCCCCTGGAACCCATACTTATCCATAGAAATGCAGAACCTCATCATCGCCTATCGTCCAACTAGGAGGAGGTTCCTCACTTTCCACCAACTCCCGTAGAACTATGCCTTCCAGATTAGATAGTTGTCTCATCCTCACTCTATCAAGGAGGGTAGAATTCACATCTAAAGATGAAAGATAAGTTTTCTCCTGACATTCATGAACCTCCAAACGCATCTTAGAGATCAAATCCATGAGCTTCCACTTATCACTGGCCTCCTACACAGCCTGTATCTGAGTCTTCCTGCTCAGTGAATCAGTTACTGCATTACCTTTAACAGGTGTATAGGAAAGCTAGAAATTAAAATACTGAAGGTATTCATCCCACCTTCGCTTCCTTAGATTCAAGTCATGCTAAATAAAGATATATTTGAGACTTTTGTGGTTGGTTAAAACCAAAAAAGGTTCTCCCAATAGATAATGTCTCCAACAGCTCAACGCTTGCACAACTGTAGCCAACTCGAGATCGTGCGTCGGGTAATTCCTCTCATGTGGCCTCAACTGCCGAGTCCCATATGCAACATATCTACCACCCTGTATCAACACTACTCCTGGCCCAATCCCTGATGCATCATAGTAAACTTTATAGCTCTTCCCCTGCTCTGGGAGTATCAGGATCAGTTCTGATATAAACCATCCCTTCAGGTCTTGAAAGGTTGTCTCACAAGCCTCCGTCCAAATGAACTTCACACCCTTCTTAGTCAGACCCTTCAATGGTGCTGCTAAGCAAGAGAAGACATGTATGAAGTTTCAATAGTAACCAGCCAGCCCTAAGAAACTCTGTATCTCAAACAAGTTCTTAGGATTCTCCTAGGAAACTAATGCTCTCACCTTCTCTGGGTCTACTGCAACTCCTGCCTCCAAGATGATATGACCCAGAAAGTGAATCTGGTCCATCCAAAAGTGTCACTTTGAGAGATTAGCATATAGACGATGCTTTCTCTGTGTACTCATTATGATTTCAATATGGGTGGCTCTATCACGTCGAGTGTGGGAGTACCCGAAGATGTCATCAATGAATACTACAAAAAATGAATCCAGATAAGGATGGAACACACGATTAATCAGAGCCATGAAAACTGTTGGCACGTTCGTGGGTCCGAACGGCAAAACCATGTACTCGTACAGACCATATCTGCTCCAAAAAGCTATAAGCGGTATATCTGATGGTCTCACGCGTAGATGAGGATATCCAAACCTCAAGTCAATATTTTAGAACAATACTTCCCCACGAAGTTGATCAAAAAGATCATCAATCCTTGGTAAGGGATATCAGTTCATAACCGTCAACTGGTTCAGCTTCCGATAATCCACACAGAGTCTGAGGGTACCGTCAGCCTTCTTCACAAAGTGGATGGGTGAACCCCAAGGAGAAGTACTCAGTTGGATAAAACCCTTTGCTTGTAACTCCTATAAATGCCTCTTGAGCTTCTGAAACTCAGACGTAGCCATCCTATAAGGAGGAATGGACACTAGTGCTGCTCCCAGTACAAGATCAATAGGGAAACCCACCTCTCTCTCTAGAGATATACCTGAAAAGTTTTTAGAGAAGACATCACTGAAATGATCAACCACTGGAGGGAAATCCATCTGAAAAGTCCCCCAGTCTTCCAGATATAAACTCGTAATCTGAGCTATGACTCCACCTCACCCATGTTACTCTGGTCCAGCTCAACTCACCTGAAAATCCTATTCTCCCATGTATAGAATCCTTCCGCCCTTTGGTGATGTGAAACTCACCCTAAGATTATAGAAATCTACAATGGCTCAAAAGGGAACCAACCAGTCCATCCCGAGAATGACATCATATGTTGTCATCCCTAAGACATAAAGATTCCAAAGAAAGTGACACCCACCAATCTGAAGGGGGAACTCCTTGCACTAATGCACAACAACCGTTCTAGTCCACAACAGAGTTTCTAACATCATCATATCGGAAGAAAAAGAAACACAGAGCACAAGGATCTCCACAACGGGAACAAATATAAAGATATGTGTAGAACCTGTATCAAAAATTACTGATGATAAGACAGAAGCTACTAAAATAGTACACCTGACTGTAGAAGGTCCAAGATCCTGCTCTGGCTGGGTCTATTGCATTGTATATGCCTACCTAGTGACGCGACCCTGAGACACAACCTGGCTACCAAGAGCTGTCCTGCCCTGCTGTCTCTGAGATCCTGGTGTCTGGCTACCATGGCCACGACCACCATCCCTGCCTACACACCCTGACATATTCTAGTTCCATGAGTAGTAAGAAGCTGCTTGTCCTGCTTCTACACGCAGAGTCTACACAGAACCCCTCTCACTAGCCATCGGTGAAAACTACCTACAAAAGCACCACAGATGTCCCATATTGCAACAAGATTGACACTCCACTGGATCATGTGGACACTGCGGTCTCTTGTGATCCTCCTTACCACACTGGTAGCACATGACCTGACCACTTGAAGAATTCTTCTGACTGGTACTGCCACTCTAAGAGAAGTCCATTTGAATCCTCCTCTTTCCATAAGAAATAGTTCCAGGAACTGGTGCTGAACCACCCTGGCCCACACCACTAGATTCCTGCAGGTTCTGCTCTATAATCAGCGCCTGGTTCACAATAGCATGTACTGAAGGAAACCTGAAAACATTCACCTGCACTGGGATGTCATAACGAAGACCGTCCTCATAGCGCCTAGCCCTCAACGTCTCATAACCCACCAGAATGGGTTCAAAACGCTGAAGCTCTGTAAAGTGAGCAGAATAATCCATCACTGACATAACTCCCTACTGCAGATTCATAAACTCTCGATCTCTATCTTCCCTCAGTTTCTATGTGAAAAAGAAGTCATAGAAGACTTCCTGGAAATATTTGAACACCATGTCTCTGTGATTCTCTAACTGGTGGTAACATCCCACCACCTCTTGGTAGAATCACGCAGCATATAAGTCACGAGCATGACCCTCCGCCTTGGAGGCATCTCAAGATGCTCGAAAATAGTCTGCATCGATCATAGCCAAGAATCCGTAGCCTGTAGTCCTACATCCCCTTAAAACAAAGGCAGATGTTGCTACTAGAAGATACGTGTTGGCTCAGCCATAGTTGTGGTAGTCTGTGGTGCTCCCTGAACAGTCTTCATGAACCGCAGGAAGCCTTCACGAAACTGTGCATCTGTGCCTATGTCTGGTATAATAGTTGAGGCTGCATCTGGCTCTGTTGGAGGATCAACAGGTACCCCATGGACCACCATATCTGGAGAATTATTATTGCCACTCCCCTGGAAAACAACGCTCGATCATCTAGGCGGCATGACACTACACGGACAAAAATACGCCTTAGATTCAAGATTTTCAACGACCAGAAACGAAAGAACCCAAAAGGGAACTAGAGGAAGAAAGCATTCAAAATTTTTAAAACAAGACTACACGGCATGTATAATGACTACACGGCGTGTACTTGACTTCCCTTACCCTTCTCGAGTCCTTCAACACGGCTAAGCTACATGGCTCCCATTTGAGAAAAACTACACGGCGTGTATATCATCTACATGATGTGTATGTTGTTATTTCCAACTGCATGTGTTGTTTGTGACATGGCCGACTACTCAACATGACACTACATGGCTTGTTATACTCGCACACAGCATGTACTCCACCCCGTTTCCCAGCCACTTGGAAAACCCACATGGTATATCTTTGGACAAGACAACACGGCGTGTCCCACAGCTACACGGCGTGTACTAGACGATCTTCGCCGATCCGTGTTGTTAGTTACACGGCCGGATACACGACTCAACATACACGGAGTGTTCTATATACACACAGAGTGTACATGAAGGGATTTCCCCAACCACTGTTGTTAGTTACACGACCGTGTCCCCAGGTCACACTACACGACATGTTCTTCATTGACACAACATGTTCAATAAATGAGTACACCGGCCAGTGTTTGTTAGTTACACAACCGGGTCTGTGGGTCAACACTACAGGACATGTACAGAAGATACTCAACATGTTCGCCCCAAGATCTTCCCTTCCCCGTGTCACCGCACACACGGTTTGTGACACAGGACGAGTCTACACGGTGTGTAATCTGGGTACACGGCGTGTACTCAAAAAGTTTATTTTTCTTCCTGAACAGAAGACTATACATGACGTTCTTAAGGTACTACATGGCATGTATACTGGGTTTCCAGATAGTATTCCTTAGTAACTTACCCAAAACCTAGAAAACACCGCAAAACAACAACTATGTTCCAAATTACGATCCACGAGGGCCCATACTCCCCATGAATCAAAGTCTGGCATCTTATCTATATTATAACAAAATAAACAACTAATGATCCACCAAATTCTGGTCAATGGGGGCCCATACTCCCCAAATACCAAATTTTGGTGTCCATTATTTCCACATATTTATATAGAAATACCCTTTCAAGTAGCAGGTATTTATCAAGCTGTTATCACAACAACATTCTTTTCTATCACAACAACTATCACAACAACATTCAATTTCTAATGCACTTACATGGCATTGAACTATGAATGGAATGTGATTTCTAGCATGTGCCTAAATGATGCACGAGATGGAATACCATCATCTCATCGGGTTTCAACTGAAAAAATCCAAGGATAAAATATAACAGTAGAATCACAAGTGCATCACCCAATGGTGAAATCATCTCAACTGTAAATTGCAAAATCAGTAAAATTGAAATATGAGGTAACATGGCTTTTCCCTGTACATGTGTTTTCTATGCCTCGGCACAACCTATTACAAACTACTATTTCCATCCTATACCTAAATAAGGCTTCAAATATTAAGTCAAAGAAAAGAACCGCCTTTGATACCACTTTTTAACGTCTTGGTTCCGGGTGCCACTCAACGGGTGCCCCGAACCCGGTTCGCCACATGACCTCAAGAGAATTTCCCCAAACTCCAGTGGCTGTCGACTAGCCGTGAGGGCCAAGGTCTGATAGTCGGAAAACTATGCCCTTATTTGTCAAGGTGTAGCGCATCGGAAAATAATATAAACATACAACAATAGCGAATGTAGCAACAATATATATAACTGAAATGGACAAAAGATATCAAAAATGGGAACCAGCAGTCATATATATATATAAAGATGTAGCATGTCACTATTCTATAAAATTTACACAACATGTTACACTGCAATACAATGCCTTACAACTGATGTACAAGTACAGAAAATCAATACAGAATAACCAGCGACATCACGAGCCAATGCTCGGTCCCATGCTCTCCTACACCCCAGCAGTAATCAAGTACCTGTATAGGGACACTTACATTATCTACACCTGCAAAAAAGTAATCTGTTTGGGCTGAAAAGCATGAACCAAACAGGGTGTGAGAAATATATCTCAGTAGGCACCCACCAAAGGCATGTGCCCAACTGTGTGAAAATATGCAACAATATTGTGTAGTAGTAAAATGAAATAAACTAATCATTACTAAAAACTAACTAACTTACTAGTTATATTGCCATTTTATTATTTTATTAATCCATTTCATATAAGAAAACACCATAGTGAATTTCTTTGTAAACAGTCAGTGTCCACAGACACTCAACCCTTACCCTCGGGTAATCAGGAACATAACCTCTAGGTACATGGCCACAAGCACAATAGATTTTTCCCTCAGTCGTACGTAGTGTCGCCCTCAGGCACATAGTCTATTGCCCACAGGAATGGAAGAAGTTTCCCTCAAGATAAGTTAACAACTGCCCTCGGGCTATGTAAAACAACGCCATGGGGATGAAGTAACTGGGCAATGTCCCAAATATCACAATAAATTCAAATACAATTTCTCTCAAGGAAAAAGTAATGCAGAATATAAACAAGGCATACCCTCGGGTATCCTGGACAAACGGCTAAATAGAGGAACACACATCCGGGGTGATCCTGGATCCAAGCAGCGACCCCAAACAGAATTTTAATATCACATTTAATTACCTATACAATTCGCGGTATTTAAAATACCCACGAACTCAGCCACACGGCACCCCAAAAATGGGTTCATAGCTCAAAAACACACAAAAACGCATGACAGCTAGAAAATAAAGCCCAAGCCACCTACCTTTAACGCCCCTGATCAGTATACTCGAATGACATTCCATGAATCGTCCTCGAACAACGTAGATATGAGGTAAACGAATTCTAAATTAAATGCAAATAACTTCCATTAGAGGAAGAATTGGCAAGAGACACACCAAGAGAAGGAAGCTCTTATCCGAGCGATTCCAACGATATCGTCTGAGGCGGAAACATATTCCTGATGTGCGATCGGCGGATCTCCAAAACTCCGGACTTCCTCTCCTTATGCCTCTTCCCGTTTTAAGCATTCCCTATGAACAGGGGAGGCTACTGCCCATTTTATGTGAAAAAACAAAGTACACGACGTGTATTTCCAAGTACACGATGTGTACTTACCATTTTTTAACTATTCATCTGGCGGTTTCCCGCTAGCGTGGAGCTGTTCACCTGCCGACATGACTACACGGCGTGTCTCCTTGAGTACATGGTGTTTTCTATCGCACATCTAGCCATTGCCTAACTATTTTCCTTCCAACTGACTAAACGGCCTATAAGGGACCACTACAAGGCGTATAGTCGGTTCATACACCCTTCATCGCCGACATTGCCACACACCCCCTGTACTCATCCCACACAGCCAAAAGTACACGGCGTGTGGAAAAGTAAATGGTGTGTAATTCAACAATTTAAGAATTTTCCCCATTTTCCATATTTTCTCAAAAACACTTAAGGGGAAAAAAAGAAATTCTTACCTCAAAATAAGAACCAGTTTCTTACAACCTCATCCATAAATATTTATTTGTGTACATCCCACTATCCAACTCCTCATAAACCCCCCAATGAGCGTAAAATCTCTGATGTCCCTCAACCAAGCAAAACACCTTCATTTCACTCAGAGTAACGCCAGAGCATTTTCAATGCATTTGATTTGACATAAAGATGTTGGGCACGATCTTCGCTGATTAAATATATGAAAATATGTTGTCAATGAACTCCACCAAAAACTTATCCACCACTAATGTCACCTCCCACTATGGGAAACAATGACCGACTAGGGGCTTCACTCTTCCCTACCCATACACATATCATCATCACATAACTATAATTGCTTGGGAATGAATGATAACTTATAAATTAGACCAATCCATGTCCCTTCTTAAAGTAGCTGTGAACCAGTTTTCCCTTTGGAACAACTGCATCCACACCACTCATGTTCATCTAAAATGATCTTGAATGTTGAAAACCTAACATAATAGTCCATTACACCAATCAAAACCAATAGTCTCTCTCAAAACCACACTTCCCACTTTGGTTTTATAAATAATGACATATGATTATCCTAAATCACGTGTTTCTCATCCTAATAATAATAATAACATATCAACATGTTCACACCTCTGGACCTCATCATTCATCACAAGGTCTCACTCCTTCTAACATTCACAGACATAAATTGACCTCAAGTCACATAATCTAAAAAACTCCAGAGCCATTCCCAATCCCTACATTCTCACCTAAACATGCCTCCCAGTGTATTAGTCACATAAACCCCAAGGTATTCTCAACATTTCACCCAACAACCATACCATTCATATGAAAAATCTCAACCACATGACCACCCTCCCTTCAGGAATCCCCTTCATAATGAAGCATCTAATGATGCTTCAATCACCCTTGTATTTCCTACTTGAAATAAACATTAGGGTCTTCATTAATCTTTTTTGAAATAAGAAACCAATGTATCCTAACATTACAATGCTTCCAAAATAACATTAAAACAAACCATAAGCACTCAGGTTACCTTATAAAGTATCCATGGAACAACCTTACCATCTACCAGAACCCGACGATACTCAATGTGCATAGATACCACTTCTGATTCATCACCCATACTTCACAATATGAGGCACCCACTGCACCGGGCCAACCTACCTCAAGGTCACCCTTTATTTTTGGCAAGACTGCCAACCCATTATCACAAATCAAGTCACATATTCCAAAACCATTGACCTTACCATTTATCCCTCTATGCCAATCTCACACCTATCCAAATCCAAAACACCCACATGTGCCCCACACCCCCAAGAGAGTTCACATATCTACAAACTAGTATCACGGGTCATTTTTTTGGGTTGAATGACACCAACATCCAAACTAGAGTAGGGGAAACAAGGCACTAGGCCCTATCAATATTCCCTATGCATCAAAATTATAACATGTTTCCACTCACTAGTGGTTCATATGATCTCGTTATAGAATACTAAATCCAACAATACTCAATAAACATTCAGTCTATGTTTTACACCAAACATACTCACACACATACATCAGCATCATGAGCCAAAACCCCCACTCTCGGGTCCAAAACACAACTCAAAATAAATGAACCCACATGGGTTACTCACCCATCAAAATCATACTCATCACTAACAATTCTACAACCAATAAACTCATTATTAAGTCCATTTATGACTCATGAAAATACAACCCACAACGGTTACCATATTCATATTACTAGGAAACACCTCAAAACCTCAAGGTAACAACCCCATCGAAAGCAGAACATATAATAAACCTCAATCCGCTCATCGAGACTCATCATGACCCCCCTACATATAACCAAGGTCCCATCCTATAGCTCTCTCATGGACTAAACCATCCATATAATGGACAACATAAGAAACACATGGAATACTCAATACTGTTATCTATCAAAAGATCCAACATTACATGAACTTTTATCAATAAAATCACATTATAAAAACCCGTGTTTTATGATTTAAAACATTCTACATACCCTATATTTCATAAAAAATCCCTACCTAATTGGATTTTTATTTCATAAAATCTCCATTAACAAACATTCCATGTAAAATCTCATTGGTGTAGACTACAATGGAATGTAAACTACCTAAAATAATCAAAACACACCACGTAAACTATCCCAACATATGTGATTTCATCTATAATACTAAACTCTACCATTAATACCATGGGTCTTTATCCACATGGTGTAAACTAATTTACATTTCCATATTCTTTCACCAGACAATATTTTAAACTATTTCGACACTTTTCAATGAAAATATTTCTGTGAGGAAAATTTCGAATTTCACAACATTGTACAAAAAAATTGTATCTCATTTACAAACTCTCATTAAACGGAACTATTTAACCATTCTATACCATTCCTTCCATTTTAA
This sequence comes from Viscum album, assembly GCA_963277665.1. NCBI lineage: Eukaryota > Viridiplantae > Streptophyta > Magnoliopsida > Santalales > Viscaceae > Viscum > Viscum album. The sequence goes on from OY728126.1 coordinate 985,602,638, forward strand.
CCAATTTACAAGATTTTTTATAGACCATTTTATTTAAATTTTATGAAATTTAAATGCATTCTACCCATTATGTCCCACACACCTATCTCATGTGTGTCCCTATCATGATTTATGTCACTTATATACATAGGTTCCTAAAATGATGCATGAATTCACAAAATTTTTTCGTTCTTTCCATATTTAAATTTAATAAAACTATCACGTACCACAAAAATTGCATCACCCAATGGTGAAATATCTTTAAAAGTAACACACAAAAAGAACAACAATTCCCACCCTAGTGACATGGGTTTTCCCTCATATATGGGTTAAATACTCCCAAGAATAAGCTCATTTTAATTTCCCTACATTGCCTTAATCTCCAACTACCATTAACAAATAGTAAGAAAGAGAATTTAACTCCATCGATGCCACATTGTAATTTCACTTATGTATAAGTCGTTGAACCAGTGATCTGAGCAGAGTCACCACATGACCTCAAGAACGCGTCTCCATAAAATAGAATTTTCTGACTAGAAGAGAGTGTCTATAAAGATATGTGTGGAGACTATAAACCCACTACCAATGTAACACATAAGATATAAAAATTTAAATAGAAGAAACAATAACCAATAACCAAGAACATGCATAATTAAACGCTCTATAAACATGGTACAACCCCCATAATGAAAAGAAATATTCCATTTCATGCTAGTAGTGTCACAAGTGAAGAAATAACCAAAAAAAATATTTTAATCCATTAATGGTCATGATTCCATGATTAGAACCTAATCCAAGCACATCCCAATCTTGTCTCAACTCACTAACATAGGACCTTTTCCCTTATCCCGACCTGTAAGCATTACATCTTCTTAGGTACCCAATGGTGGCATGAGCATGGTGTGAGTACAACTTAGTAGGCCCCTACCAATGGTGTCTATAAAATATCTAGTGAAATATATTTTTTTTGAAATTATTAAGCAATTTACAATTAAATAAATGAATTTTTGGGTTCTATTAGTTAACAATTATTACCTTGAACATTTCTATCCTTACTAATAAATTTATCATTTTTCATCCTCATCAATACATAATTCATTTTCATCATGTGTTCTATGGGTTATCCATTTACGTCATTAACACATTTTTCAAGGAAGTTACAAATATGAATAAGTAAATTTTTCAAGTCCCTATCACACTAGGGATAAACACCTCACAACAACATCATTATCCCCTCCTTGAAGAATTCGTCTAGGTGGAATTCAACCATTTGGGGAATATAACTATGCCCCCTTTCATAACCTGTGCATTATGGGGTGGAGTGTAGAGTTTCAGTCTAACTCGACCGAGGGGCATAGAACATCATGTAAATAATCTACACTACCAAACTATAAGAACATACTAATACATTTCCATTAACCTCACATACCATATCATAACCAATACAATTAAAAATCAACATGGGAATAAAAATCATGCCCTAGCCCATTAACACAATTGTCGCTTACATTTCATAACCCATTTAGTAAATTTACCTCTTTTTATTGCTAACTCAATAAGAATATTAAATGATTCCCATACATTAACCCATTTAACATATTCATCAATTTAAATATGTTAACTCGTTTATCATATCCATTAATTCCCATGTTTAACCCCTTTATGCATTCCAAGTACAATTCACATTACAATTGGAATATTAATATGAATCCATTTAAACCCATTTTTCAACCCCATCCAATTATTAATATTCAAAAATAGAGGAGCCATTATAAACTCAACATGTTTAATGTTTGAAATAACTAACCCTCTTAGGGATTTTAACATAATGCCTATGTTCCTTTTAACAAAATCTCAATTATCACAATTTAACCCTTTAAAATGGATTGCCTAAAAATGCCTTAAGCCTTTAAAAAATATAAGAAAACAATATATATTCTATTTTCAACTCAACTCAACTTATAAACATGTTCAAAAAAATTTCTATATTATCACGCATCAATTCCCCACCTGACTCTAACAATTTCAATGTCCAGGATGTCAACGCACCCCCTTGGGTGGCCCCAAATTGGCCATATCATCCTCAATGCATCCCCCGAGGATATTTAGGGGTTTAAATAATCATTTGGATGTCCATTTTACATAAAATCACCAAATAAATTCATCGAAAAATAAGGGGGAAGCAAGAACACATACATATAGTCACAAATCCACTTAAAAACTATGGGATATAATGTGTAGACCAGCTACCTAAGATCCATTGATGAATACACTCTTATTCGTATCCATAAGTCCCAATACAAACACCATTTTAATCCCCATCCTATATTCTATCATAAAAAGTGGGATTTAGTTCTTTAGAATATGATTTCCCAAGATACAAACCCTACTTTATAAAGGTGAGGAAAATAGAGGATTAGATGTACCCATATCTTCTATTTACAACCAACGACGCTCCAAATGGTCAATAATCGAATGAGGAACACCCTTTAGAAGTATTGGATTAATGAGTTTATCACTAGGGTTGAGATTAGGATAATGGGAGGTAAAATTGTGTAGCGTCTTAAAATCCATAATGGTAAAACTATAATTTTTCTAATTTTAATGGGTTGCACGGTTTTTCTGCACGGTTTTCCAAACCAATAACAAACCCTGAGAAAGACACTATCTAAGAAAAATTGGGCAACATGGTTTTCTTTGGAACTATGAACAATTATAAAATCATGTGCCAACTGTATGATATTCCATTGTCCAAGGTTGCATGGTTTTCCTGGGAATGCTGCACATTTTACTAAAGCATGCACCGCAAACATTTTTGGCTGATTTTCCATCTTATCGTGCCATGAACCCTTAGAAAACCCTCGAGGCCCCTCAAACACCGTAGAATCATTTCATTAAATAAAAACAAGATATTGAAATAAAAATATTAATAAGTAAATACCTCCATGTGTTCGGGCTCATACAATATCACACCAATAGATCTCCCAACTGCAACCTTATCATGTATCAAGGTATCCTGATATAAATGTTCCAACAAAAATTCCTAGAAAAAATTCCACAACACACCTTCAACATTCTCAATCTAAACCAAAATATCCCATGGGTGCTTTGATGGTCCCCATAACATATAAGCCACCAACGGGACCCTAATATCAAGAAGAGTCTCTATATGATCCAGAATCATCTAGATGTACTATATCAAGAACCCATCCAGATCATGCCAAACTTATCTAGAAACCATAATAGGGTACAACAATAGAAACTCTATAGTAAAATTAAAAAACTCAGAACAACCCTCCTAATATCTCCTACCAACATATGCATAAAATGATCAAAGTTCCCATGTAAATTATCCTCCCCTCTATTACCTTGGATCAATAAGGCTTTCTTATCTACCGCTGGATGATTTTTCTTAGAGATATATGTATGTTTCCTAACATGAACATGTCATTGTTGGGGGGGGGGTTTAATATCTCTATTAATATAAAAAAATTTATTAAATAACATACCAAAAAAACTTCTCCAGTTTTTGTAGAAAAAGTATCTCGACTATCCATAAACTACCCATTATGCATATAAAATTACAATAGATATAATCACATCTATATCACATCCGTCATCCTTCCTTACATTGGGTTATGGACTACATGGATTAAAAAATACATAGTCACTAGACTTTCATTAGACTCCATTTTTAACCATATTACCACTACAATATAAATATATTTATTTATGAACCTTTAAATCTTTCAATTTTTCATAAAAAGACTTTAAAACATTTTTGAATCTTCCTTAGGTGCTGTTATTTTTCCATTCCATCATATTAATTCTACTTACCAATTTTTTTTCATTTTCATGGGACATCACTTGTATCAAATTTCATGAAATTCAAAATAATTCTATCCCATGCAACCCACAGGTCCTTCCCGTGTGTTCAAGACATGAGGAAAGTCATATATATCCCAAGGTTCCTAAAATTTTACATGTATTCATAACCAGGTCCCATATAATATATGAGCTAGATACAATTAAATAGTCACATCACACAATGAGTTCACCACCTAATGTGGAATATCATCCAACAATTATAAAAAACAAAAATATAAGCATTCCCACATTGGGTACTTGGGTTTTCTCCCACACACATGGGTTATCTACACCAATGAATGAACTCATTTACAAGGTCATACATGTAATATTACCCCATCTACCATTCCTAAATAGACCGAAAAAATAAAAACTATTTTGATATGACTTTTTATTGTCCTGACCCATGTTTCACTAATCCAGTTCCCTAATCCAGTTCACAAAAAGACCTCAGGTGCACCTCCCTATATGCCAAAGGCTGCTGACTGGTAATGTGGTTCCAATAAAACATGTGGGGAGAATATACTATCTTTATTAGAGTAAGACATACTAGATAAAATATAAAATAATGTAATCAACTAAACAAAAATATATATATCGAATCAATTTCCCAAAACATGGTGTAAGCCCATAACATAGTAGTAAAATTTTTATGTAATCTCAAACAGTGAGAAGTCAATGAAAACCCAAAACAAGTATACATAAAAATCATCCACATACTAGTTCCAGACTCCATATCTAGATCCTTCATCCATACACATCCCATTCCAAAACTAACCATCTAGTATAGGGCCTTTTCCTTTGTCCTAAATTACAACCATGATGTCTACTCAGGAACCCAAAGGAGGCTTGAGAAGGGTGTGAGTATAGATTAGTTGGTCAACAGTAAAGGTATCAAAAAAACATCAGTTTTAAAAAAATAATATATTCTGGTATATAATTAATAAAAAGATAACCAAAGATAGACTAGGTTCTATTAATTAAGTAGGTTCACATTGCCCACCTACATCATTTGTCTTAAGGGTTAGCCATTTTTCATCAAAACACTTCAGACTATGTCATCCACATAAAATATGAATAATGGGATGTAATAAATTTCCCAACATCACTAGGTAAAACATTGCAAAAAAATATACATAACACATAACTTATATAATCAATCTATGTATTCACATCACAAGAATTCATTAGGGGTATAGATCCTCAGTCCAACTCTTTAACCCATGCATTATAGGTTTGGAGATTAAAGCCTCAGTCTAATCAGACCATTGGAAGTAGACCCTCAAGCCTAATATCCTACTCATGCTTTTAATCCATGTGAACATGCTTATTTAATCATTTAACACATATAACATTCACAAAACATAACTCTTTGAACACATTTACCTCTTACACACCATAATTCATTAAACATATTTAACATTTACACAACTTTCACATTGATCACATTTACTAATACCAAACTCCCATTTATTCCATATCAATAACTAGGAACGAGCATATGAATTCTATTTTATAACTAATTTTATAATGCCAACATGATCATGTTGGCCTCTATCTCATTAAATCACCAACTTTATGTTCAATAATATAGAAAACCCCATGGGTGGACCTTAACCAAGTTTAATCAACCTCAGTGTATCTCATGAGGATCATGAGTTGTTCAATTTGTTGTTTAACAATCTAGTTTTTAAATAATTAACAAATAAATCAGATGGGCAACACAATATAACTAGCTCGCCACTATATATATATAAATTTAACCAATATACTATTTAATATAACTTGTAGACCACCAAACATGATTATTTAGACACACTCTCACTAAAAATTGTGATCTATTTCAAATTTAAACACCGTTTAAGGCCCCAACAATGAACACAAAGAAAAAAGAGGTTTTTAGAGATTTGTAAAAAAAAGAATGATTCTAGTGGGCCTAATCTAGAAAAAAGGAAGTAGGAGGAGTGTTAGACTCACGTGGAGATTCAATATACACCAAACAATGCTTCAAATAGCTTATAAATGAGGGAGATCGATCCTTGGAATATTTACAATGAAGGTTATGTCACCGTTGTCTTTTATTGAAAGTATAGGGAAGAATTTTTGGTGTTAAAACATAAATACTAAGGGGGGAAATGGTAAATTTCCCCATCATTAAAGAGGTTCATGGTTTGGAAACATTGTTGGCCAAACCATGTGGCAATCTTGCACCACCTTCTATCCATGAGGGGGCCAGGTCACATTGCCTCCTAGGAAGCCCGTACAATTTGAAAAAAAAATTGTAACCATGTAGGACGTCTATTTCCAAGCCCACAATGTTTCACTGTGTCACACCCGCCTCTTTTACATTAATTATTTTATCACTTCTTTACTTAGTATCAGGGAGTTTTGGTGAGACCCGACTTAATTTTTTGAATCCTTTGTTTTGAAACACAGTTAATTTTTTGGCCTTTACGTCGCCCAGCTTGCCGCTGTCGAAACCGCACGACCTTTCTTAGGTCACCGGGCGACCTTGCTCAGTTCTCCACACACCTGCTTGGCGTGCAACTAATTCAATAAAAATGATCCTTGATAAAGAAATAATATATGTAGATAAATGAGGTAGTTATCACAAAATAAAATTGGAAGAAAAAAATGAATTATGAGTTTCAATAATAATAATAATAATAATAATATTAAGATTCTTATTGTTACTATTAATATTTTTATTAATGTCTTAATTAAGTTATTTATAATATTATTAAAATGGTTATTATTAATGGTTTGACTTTGTTTTTAGTTTTTATTTAGTTTTCTTTTCTTTTATTTCTTTTATTTCCTTTTCCCACCTCTTTTGTTTCTCCCAAATCCCATCGGATCTCCCTTGTGTGCAAAACCCTAGCGCACATCCCTCCCATTTCACTCCTCTCCCTGCCCTTCTCCATCCCCGTCGTCCGCCGGACTAGTAGCCTTCGACACCCCGCACTCCCTCCCGGTCGACTACTCACACCGCCCCGCATGAGCCCTCCTCGCCCGCACCGTCTGACGGACCGACCACCAAACCCCCTGTTTTTAGCCCGGACTCCCCATCGCCCCCCTACTTCCCTCGGCCGACCTTCATCCGGTGACGCACCACACTCCACCGGCCCTCCTTCTTCCTCCGGCGACGGCCCGAACTGCCGCCCCTACTCCGTCCGACGTCCATCCTGCTCCGGCGCCACACACCCCTCCGTCGAACCCAATCCGCCTGCCCACCAATCATCGTGCCTCGCTTTCCCCTTGGCCAGGCCTTGCCGCGCCGTGACGCCCTATCCCTATGGTATACCCTTTTATCTTGTTTTTTTTTGGGGTTTTCTTTTTCCAGTTGGTTTAGGTTCTTATATTTGGGTTTGATCTTATTTTGTATTGGTTCAGTTTCATGATTTATGGTTCACCTCAGGTTCTCTTAGGGTGCACATTAGGTACGGTTGAATAATTCAATAAATTTTTGGGTTAATTATTTATTTTTTAGTTCAATTGTTTGTTTAGGGTCGAGTTGGTTTTGTTTGAGTTGTGGTTGAGGTGTGGCGGTCATTGCAATCCACAGTTTTGAAGTCTGCGATGACAAGGTAGGTGGTTCCATGCCATACCATCTTTAAATGATTTAAATTGAACCTTAATTAAATTATAATGTGTTCTAATTATAAATTGCATGATGAGAATTTCATTTTGGACGTTCTTTGATATGAATATTGATGAATTTAAGTTATTTTTAAGTAAATACAAAATTTTTTCATGTTCAATGTGTTGTTGAAATTTTCAGACGTGTTTTATTTAGTTGCTTAAGGTGTAAAAATTGTGTTTTCAAGAATGTTTGACGTACAAATTTTATTAAATTGAGTTTTCAAATGAATGTAAACTATATTTATGTGTTAATTTATATTATGAACCTTGCGTATGTTTTAGGGGTGCGAATGATGTTTTAGAAGGGTTTGGATGTGCAATTGATTTTCAAATGGTTCTGGCATCTAAAATTTGTGTGTTTTAAAGTGCCGTCTTGTGGTATGCAAATGTGATGTTTTAATAATTGAGAAATTGTTTAATTAAGTGTCGTTTGAGATGTGGAATATAGTTGGTATGGTTTTTAGGGTGGTTTGGTAGGTTCGAAATGTGTTTTCAAGTTCTTTGGGGTGTCTATGTAATTAAATGTTGATTTTCAATAAAAATGAGTCACTTTGGGTGTGATTGCCGTGTTGCGTACTTTTGGAATTAAATTGAAAATTTATTTGAACAATGGGAAAATGTGTTTTAGTTTGTATAAGTTGCACTTTTGGTTTTAATGTGACATTCGTATATGAAATCAAGTTCATCATTCTGGTGAAAACCTTTGCTTTCTAATTTTAAGGGTTTTATAAATTGTTAATTACACTTATTAAATTATATGTGGAGCACGGGAGTTGTGTTTGACATAATTATGTGTGCATTAAGTTTTTTTTGGTATTCTTACATGTGACATTGGACATGTCTCACGTGCAAACTCTTATTGTTCTATTTTTAAATGTTCTTCAAATTGTTTAAATAGTTTATCAAGTCACGCAAGTGGTCTAAACTATGTGATAAAATGGTTTTGGTGTGCATGAGTTTTTGAAATGGTTGTTTGGGTATACAAATAGTGACTTTTGTGTGCAATATCTTGTTTGGTTTGCGATATGAGAAAAAAATAGACTATGGTAATGTGAAATTTGATTGAGCACAAGGGAAAACCCTGGGTATCTAGGTGGGAAGACTAGAACTACTGCGCTAGTGAACCGGATGGGTATTGTCCCAGTTTCACTTAACTGGATTGACGATTGCAACACTAATTAAACATATGATATCTGAGGGTCGTGTCCTTCTAGGCCACATGTTCTGAGGGTCTTGGCCTTCTAAGCCACGTTTCACCGAGACACGAGGTTCTAAGGTCCCACTCGAGGTACATGATCCTTAGGGGATTTACCTATAGTTCTCTACCATCGATGGCATGGTGCCATCTGTCGGCATATGGAGGACCACCTGTGTGTGTGTGTGTGTGTGAGTATGTGTGTGTGTTTGTGCCCACAATGAACATTCCTCTTCCTCTTTAAAAATCGTGTTTGTGAAATGAGTTCATTTTTAGTGTTTTCTTTAGCAGTTAGCCTGTAAAAGTTTTCTTTAAAATCATATTGAATGTATAATTTTGAATATAACTTTGAATTGTCTTTTGATGTTGTGGAATGGAAACTTTTTTCTCAGTGGCATCCTACTGGGCTTTTAGCTCACACCCTACATACACCCTTGGGTGTATGTAGTTTCTATTTCTTCTGTGTTCCAGGTTGTGACATTGTGCTTAGTGTTGGTGATTCGAGTTGTTAGTGGACTTCTCATGAAGGTTGGTGTTGTGGCGTGCGGATGCTACACCGCACATGTCGCTTGGAGGTTTGAGTTATAGATTTAGTCCCTTTTGTTGTCATTTATTTTTGGACATTGGTTCTAGTTGTAAACCTTTAAATTTTGATTTCAGTTTTATGGTCTCTTTGGTTGTCGATTCCAAGTTTCATTTTTATTATCTTGTTAGTGTTTGTTTATACCATTTCGGGTAAACCATTCCCATAGGTTACTCTTGATATCCGGGTACTTGTGCCAGTCCATGGTGATCGGGAATTCCCTTCGGGCCTTGACGCGGACCGGGTCAGGCGCCGGGTCGAATGGTGACCCGGCCTGGTTCGTGACAAAATGGTATCAGAGGGGCAGGGTTTGCTCTCTTGGGTCGTTCTCTTTTGAGATAGAGTCGGAGTGGACCAAAATTGAGGTTGTCGGAACTCGGCGTTCTAGCTAAGAGCAATGTGCCTGGCCAGCACACCTCGTGGCGGGACTCGAGTAACCAAAGTATGATGAGGTTTGTCTGTGTTTTGGTCATTGCGGTTAATCTTGTCCATGCGAAATGAAAATGGGGTAAGGTCAGTGGTCCTAGTGAGCTCGCAGGGTCTGGAAAGCCATGTGGAGCCATGGAAGTTGTCCTAAAATACCCTCCATCGCTGTGGGATGACTGGCGTATGGCCACCAACCATACGTTCTAGTCACCCTATGACCCAAGTTTTCTCTTGATTCATTTCTCATCTCTTTGTTTTGGATTCGTGATAATTTGGTTTTTAAGAAAAAATGTTTTGGACTTGGAAAATGATTTTTAAATGAAGTGCTTTATAAAGAAAATGTGGTATGAGGTTTGAAAGGTGTGGGTTAAATGTTTTGGTTTTGAAAAAAAATGGAATGGTTTGTTTTTGACCCATGGTGTTCTCGTGGGAAACCACATGCATGATTATATATGGGAAAAATGGTTAATGGCACGAGTGGATGAGTGCTTGGATGGATATGAGTTGGGTACCAGTGCGGCATGAGAACATGCATGTGTGAGGCTCATGGGACACCATTGGTGTTGGTGCAATCCACCGGGTTTGCTTATTTTCAAAATGTTTTCTTAAAGGAAAAAGGAAAATTTTGTGTTTTAGTAAAAGGTGTTTGTGTGGCGTGTCCTTGTGTTTTGTAAAGGATGGATGTGATGAATTTTGAGCCGAGATTCCTTTTGACTGATTTGTGTCATGAATTTGAATTCTTATTTGTAAGTTGGTATGTTTTCGTGTAGTTAGTGAATTCTTTTGAATGTTCTTCGGGAATCCCTTTTCGTGGTTTCCCCGCACATTTAGTGTGCGCTTCTGGTATGTCTTGACCAATGAACCAGTTCGGTTGGGTCCATGGTTTTATTTCTCAACTAGTGTACGCCCCCCATAATTTGTTGACATGTGATTAAAGTGTGGACATGGTAAATTCGCCATTGGTTAACCCTCCAGTTGATCAGAGGAATCTCCTCTTGTATTCCAGAATTGAACCCACCTCTCCTTTTTACAACTAAGTGGATCCTCTCACAGTGGGATGACAGATGCGAGGGAAGTTGAATAGAGTTTTGGTTTCTTTAAAATGTCTGAGTCATTGGAGATGAAATTTGACATCGTTGCATTTGAAGGTTTTCTCTAGAAACAGTGAAAGGAAATCCAACAGGGAAGGGTGAAGGTGGTTCAGAATTTTCAGTGTTGAACATTGTCTTGAAGGGATTTGTAGTACTTATATCGGCTGCAAGGGTCATGTTCGGTGACGTCTTGCAGTGTGAGACCCCTTTGATAGTCAAAAGTGGTTTGGAAACGGTAATGGAGACTCCAGTGTGAAAAAGGTGGAAGAAACCCTAAGTTGTTAGTGCGGTCTATCGTTCTAAATGACCTGTGGTCATTGGTTTGTTTCGTTTAAGGAATGGTTCGTGTTAGGCTACTAGTTGGGAAGACCCAGTCGTATGAGGCTGCTATGGTCGTCTGTAGGAACCACATGTTGTTCAAGACGCGGTTTAAAGTCTTTCTCAGCGTAATTTTCCTCTCAACAACAACGGTCAGGCTCGATGACAGTTTGTGATGTCATGTTCTCATTCAGTGTGACAAAGGGTGATGTGCATGCACCATTTCAGCACTTGTGATGGAAAATGATCCGTGTATGATCAGTGAGATGATGTAATGTGTTGTGTTTCTGGTGTTGTCTCAGTTGTAGTGAGGTTGTGTGTGACACCAAAAAGAGAACCATCGCATGGGAGTCCTCAATACCTGACTGCGAGGCAGGAGATGCTTCAAATATCACAGCTCCAGCCATAGGCCTCGGAGTGAAGCTGGCGGGTGGTCAGGAACCCCGGGAGTTTATGGGACCCCAATTTTATTTTTGTCATCAATTTTAAAATTAGAGGCGGTTTAAAGTGTTCTTATGGTTGTTCCACTCCGAATGAGCCGTCTGGTTGTGTATGGTTTTCTTGTCTATGTGGAGGTGTGTTCTTCTTGTGCCTTAAAGTCTTGGGGGTTGTGTTCCACTGAATAGAGTCACTTTAGTGGACCTTATGAGAGTCTGTTGGGTAACTCAATCTAAAATCTGAATGGTGTTCAACCAGGAAATTTTGAGATGTTGGTTGTGGCCGACCGTGGTTTTGACGCCTAGTGGTCGGGCCCCTCCCTCCCCACCCCTTATGGTTGGGTGTTTGGTCACCATTGAGAATTTTTTTCATTGTTCTATATACTCTGTTAGTTCTAGTGGCGGCGAGACCCAAAATGAGTCTCAAACAAAGGTCTCTGGAATAAATCGGTGTTGGATTTTCTTTAATGGTGAGGAGTCCACTCGAACCTCCGCATATCGGTTTTCCAGTCCCGTCCTGGACGTTAGTAGGTTCTTAATGGTGGGGAGCCCCTCGGGCATCCCCACGTTAACCTTTTTGGTTCTGTTTCTAAAGATAGGTTGGTAATAAGTGAAAAGAGTGGTTCGTGGATGTGGTGTGACCTTGTTTTTCTTTCTAGCCAAATGGTGTGGTTTTCGTTTAATAGTGCTTGAGGAAATTTCGGCATGTAAAGTTGATTTCCGTGGGTGCAAGGGCTCATCTTCTTAAACAATCAACTGGAGGTTTTTCAGCTCTTTGGTGTGGGTGACACATATCAGAAAGTCTTTTTATGCATTTCTTGATGTTGTCTTTGAGTCACTCTCTCTGAGCACGACTTTTCTTTGCCTCTCTTTGCTTGATGTTTGTTGGGATTCCCTTTGAACCTTAAGGTAGTGTGGTTTTTTTGTTTTGGGGTTTGACTCTGGTTGTGGCTTTCTGGGGACGGAAAGCATTATGGTGGGGAGGATTGTCACACCCGCCTATTTTACATTAATTATTTTATCTTTTCTTTTCTTAGTATAGGGGAGTTTGGGTGAAACCCAACAAAAAATTTTGAATCCTTTTTTTTGAAACACACATATTTTTTTGGCCTTTACATCGTCCAGCTTGCTGCTGCCGAAACTGCACGACCTTTCATGGGTCACCGCGCGACCTCACTCAGTTCTCCGTATTCCTTCTTGGCATGAAACTAATTAAATAAAAATTATCCTTGATAAAGAAATAATTTAAGTAGATAAATGAGGTAGTTAGTGCAAAATAAAATTGGAAGAAAAAAATGAATTATGAGTTCTAATAATAATAATAATAATAATAATAATAATAATAATATTAAGATTCTTATTGTTACTATTATTATTTTAATTACTATATTAGTTAAGTTATTTAGAATATTATTAAAATGGTTATTATTAATGGTTTGAGTTTGTTTTTAGTTTTTATTTATTTTTCTTTTCTTTTATTTCTTTTATTTCCTCCCCCCCCCCTCTTTTGTTTCTCCCAAATCCCGTCAGATCTCCCTTGTGTGAAAAAACCTAGCGCACCTCCCTCCCATTTCAATCCTCTCCCTGCCCTTCTCCATCCGTGTCGTCCGCCAGACTAGCATCCTTAGACACCCCGCAGTCCCTCCCAGCCGACTGCTCGCACTGCCCCGCATGAGCCCTCCTCGCCCGCACCGTCCGACGAACCGACCACCGAACCCCCTACTTCTAGCCCGGAATCCCCATCGCCCCCTACTTCCCTTGGCCGACCTTCATCTGGTGACACACCACACTCCACTGGCCCTCCTGCTTCCTCCGGCAACGGGCCGAACCGCCGCCCCTGCTCCGTCCGGTGTCCAGCCTGCTCCAGCACCACACACCCCTCCGTCGAACCCAAGCCACAAGCCCCCCTAGCGTCATGCCCCGCTTTCCTCTTGGCCGAGCCTTTCCATGCCATGACACCATCTCCCTATGGTATACCCTTTTCTCTTGTTTTTTTGGGGTTTTCTTTTTCCAGTGGGTTTAGGTTCTGATTTTTGGGTTTGATCTTATTTTGTATTGGTTCAATTTCATGATTTATAGTTCACCTCTGGTTCGCTTATGGTGCGCAATAGGTGCAGTTGAAGAATTAAATAATTTTCTAGGTTAATTCTTGATGTTTTAGTTCAATTGTTTGTTTACGGTCGATTTGGTTTTGTTTGAGTTGCGGTTCAGGTGCGACGGTCGTTGCGCACCACAGTTCTGAAGTCTGCGATGACAAGGTAGGTGGTTCCATGCCATACCATCATTAGATGATTTAAATTGCTCCTTAATTAAATTATAATGTGTTCTAATTATAAATTTTGGGATGCGAATTTCATTTTGGACGTGCTTTGATATGCATATTGATGAATTTAAGTTGTTTTTAAGTAAATGCCAATGTTTTTCATGTGCGATGTGTTGTTGAAATTTTCAGACGTGTTTAGTTAGTTGGTTAAGGTGTGAAAATTGTGTTTTCACGAACGCTTGAGGTACGAATTTTATTAAATTGAGTTTTTCAAAAGAATTTAAACTATTTTGACGTGTTAATTTCTATTGTGAACCTTGAGTATGTTTTAGGGGTGCGAATGATGTTTTAGAAGGGTTGGGATGTGCAATTGATTTTCAAATGGTTCTGGCATCTAAAATTTGTGTGTTTTAAAGTGAGGTCTTGTGGTATGCATATGTGATGTTTTACTAATTGAGTAATTTTTTAATTAAGTGTCATTTGAGATGCGGAATATGGTTGGTAAGGTTTTCAGGGTGGTTTTTTAGGTGCGAAATGTGTTTTCAAGTTCTTTGGGGTGTCTATGTAATTAAATGTAGATTTTCAATGAAAATGAGTCACTTTGGGTGTGTTTGCCATGTTGCGTACTTTTTGAATTAAATTGAAAACTGTTTGAACAATGGGAAAACGTGTTTTAGTTTGTATAAGTTGCACTTTTGGTTTTAAAGTGACGTTCGTATATGAAATCGAGTTTTTTGTTCTGGTGCAAACCTTTTCTTTCTAATTTTAAGGGTTTTATAAATTGTTAATTGCACTTATTAAATTATATGTGGAGCGTGGGAGTTGTGTTTGACAGAATTATGTGTGCATTATGTTTTTTTGGTATTCTTACATGTGACATTGGACATGTCTCACTTGAAACCTCTTATTGTTATATTTTAAAATGTTCTTCAAATTGCTTAAATAGTTCATCATGTCACGCAAGTGGTCTGAACTATGTGATAAAATGGTTTTGGTGTGCGTGAGTTTTTGAAATGGTTGTTTGGGTATACAAATAGTGACTTTTGTGTGCAATATCTTGTTTGGTATGCGATATGAGAATGAAATATACTATGTGAATGTGAAATTTCATTGAGCACAAGGGAAAACCCTGGGTATCTAGGTGGGCAGTCTAGAACTAGTGCGCTAGTGAACCGGATGGGTATCATCCCTATTTCACTTAGCTGGATTGACGATTGCAACACTAACTAAACATATGATATCTGAGGGTCGTGGTCTTCTATGCCACGTGTTCTGAGGGTCGTGGCCTTCTAAGCCATGTTTTCTAAGGGTCATGGCTTTCTAAGCTACATTTCACCGAGACACGAGGTTCTTGGGTCCCACTCGAGGTAGATGATCCTTAGGGGATTTGCCTATAGTGCTCTACCATCGATGGTGTGGTGCCTTCCGTTGAATATGGAGGACCACCTATGTGTTTGTGTGTGTGTGTGTGAGTATGTGTGTGTGTGTGTGCCCACAATGAACCTTCCTCTTCCTCTTTAAAAATCATGTTTGTGAAATGAGTTCCTTTTTAGTGTTTTCTTTAGTAGTTAGCTTGTAAATGTTTTCTTTAAAAGCATTTTGAATGTATAATTTTGAATAGCACTTTGAATTGTATTTTGATGTTGTGGCATGCAACCTTTTTTCTCAGTGGCATCCTACTAGGCTTTTAGCTCACACCCTACATACACCCTTGAGTGTATGTAGTTTCTATTTCTTCTGTGTTCTAGGTTGTGACTTTGTGCTCAGTGTTGGTGGTTCGAGTTGTTAGTGGCCTTCTCATGCAGGTTGGTGTTTTGGAATGCGGATGCTACACAGCTCTTTTCTCTTGGAGGTTTTAGTTATAGTTTTAGTCCCTTTTTGTCGTTTATTTTTGGAAAATGGTTCTAGTTGTAAACCTTTAAATTTTGATTTCAGTTTTATGGTCTCTTTGGTTGTCAATTCCAAGTTTCATTTTTATTATCTTGTTAGTGTTTGTTTATACCATTTCGGGTAAACTGTTCCCATAGGTTACTCTTGATACCCAGGCACTTGTGCCAGCCATGGGGATCGGGAATGCCCCTCAGGCCTTGCTGCTAACCGGTTCGGGCGCTGGGTCGGATGGCGACCCGGTCTGGATCGTGAAACACTAGCCCCTTGAACAGTTTCCCCATTCACCCCTCCTCTATGAAATCATGGTTATGGAACACAATTACTACAATCCTTGTGCCAACTATTCAAACATCACTATATGGATCCATTTTAACCTCATTTAATGTACCAAACATTATAGACTCCTATAAACATTCTAACTAGCTCAGAAAAAATTTCATTAGTAAATTTAATTGATTTACACCAGAATTTAAACAATTACATACCTTAATAGAAGTATAGGATCTTACAATAAATTTTTATCAAATAACCTCCAAATGTTAGCCTCAAAAGCAGTCATATAATAGATTTTAGATCAATCCACGGTCACCAAGTCATGGTTAGTAATGTAAGGTGTTTGGTATCTTAGTAGCTGAGATAATTTTCTTTGATGGTTTGATGATGATAGGATATAGGGTGGCCTTTTACATGTGAAGTGAGTGGAACACTTGTAATATTCAATAATAGAAAGTTGTAAACACATTTTTAACATGAAAAATTGATAAAAAAATGGAACATTATTGATCTTCAGACATGATAAGGTTTAAATATTGAAATAAATTATATTTTATTCATGTTTTTAAATCTTTTTAACCCTTATCTTTTAGTTTCAACCCCCATTGAATCCATTTTAAACATAAACATAGTAATTATTTTTTTATAGTCACTTTTAATTAGGGGAAAAAGTAAGTTTATGTTATTAAGTAATATAAATTATAATTACTAAAAATATTTAATATATTTTAAAATTTTTAATTTATATAAGTTTTATCATTTCATTTATAATAAAACTTGATGCCACGATGAAAAAGTGGTTTTTTCAAAAAGTGTGTCTTTCATGTAAAAGATGATTTTATATTAACTATATGACTAGTATTAGTGATTTTATTAATTTAAATTACTATTTATGAATATATAATCTATAAATTTCAGTTAAATAATTCCGCATTATGAGTATCTTTAATTAATTAATTTGGATGAACATTATCCACTTTAAAATAGTTTTAGGAAAAATCATTCTTTTAATCCAAAAAAAAAACTTATACTAAGATCTAATAAAAAAATGATTAAAATATAAAAAAGTGGATACAATATTAATAAATAATAATTATTTTACATTAAATAATATTCAAAAACATAATTTTACTTTTGAATTACAGAATTTAAGGAAAAATGTCATTTTTATTAAAATCAGTAATCATCACTTTTCACTAAAAAATAAATATTTTTGGAAAAAAATATCACCATAAGTTAAATTTGATTTTATTATTATAAAATTAAACATCATTATATCAAATAAAATTTTAGAAATATAAATAAATAAATTATAAAATTTTCTCACAATAAAGGGAAACCTTTTTATGGAGAAAACTAATTATGGAAAATAAAATTACATTAAAAAAATTTGATTAATTATTTAATAATAATTTATCAATATGTTAATATAGAATAGTAAACTTATATATAACTCATAAATATTTAACACTAATCATACTCACTAATTTTATTATGGTGGATCTTTTACACCACTTCCTGGTGATCGTCACTTCATCCCCTTCTCAAATCCTCACTCCCTACCCTTGTTCCCCCAAATCTCCGTCTCTCCCAAAGTTCTGTAATGTTTTGATGGGATCCCAGAGCTCTCAATATCGAATCAGGAGTTCACAGATTCAACCTCCTTGGAGAACACGACCTTTATATCATGATTCAAGCAACGACATTCATATGTGGATCCCTTTGAATGGATTATGTTCATCTCTTGCGGTTTAAAAGAGCAAGCCACTGTGGGTCTCTTGACTGAAGGAAAATAATGATTTATTTTTCATGTAAAGAAGATCTGATATGGGAATGTTCGTATTCAACTTGGTTCTGTGATGGATCCTGATTTTTTCTTTTTCGATGGACATACAACTATCATATGAAACCGTATTCTCCGACCTCAACAATTTGGATATGTTTTCCAAAAATACCACTTCTTTCTAGAACTCATTAATTATATATATGTTTGGAAAGATGGTTGGTCGATATATTTTCTCTTATAGTAGAACAAGGGTAGTGTGTCACCTAGTTTCTTTGAGTATTTTCATTGATGTGGATATCTCTAGCCCCCCTAGTTAAATCATTGTTGATTGCTGCAGACGAGGAGTTTAAGAATAAGAAGTTGGTGGTTTTTGAGTCTTATCATGATTCTTACACATTTTTCTTAAAAATTGGACATCAGCCAGAAAAGTGTATAGGTAGGAAGATGATTCTGCAGGTAGCTGATGATGTCCATGCTGGTGTGGTGCCTTGTTCTCAGTATAGGCATCAGGGTCCAGCCGATGGGGAGTTGGTGGGGTCTAGTCCTAGTATTGAAGAACATGTCATCTTGAAGGAGTCAGTGAAGAATTCTGTGAACCCGAGAGTTGTCGTGGTATATGAAAGACTGAAATGTGATCTAGGGGTGAGCAGTCTAGGAGAAATGATAGCCAATGATAGTGAACAGCACGTGGGAGCTAGAATTGAAGAAGGGGTGAGACATCAAAACACAACCGATTCTTCTGGTGGAAATGAGGGGATGAGGGATGACCAAGTAAAATACATGAAAGCATCTAGGAAAGGAGGATCAAATTATAACAATTGTGAGTTGGAGAGGATTTCAACTGTGATGAGTTCATGTACTGGGAAAGAGTTTCCTAACATCGATCATTCCTCTGATGGACAATTCAATCATGTTGAACAGCATGGTCGGGGCTCAGAGTATACTAATAGAAACATCAATTTATGTGTCAAGGATTAGAGCAGCACACAAGTACAGATATTCCAATACCCCCCTTGTAGTGTAGCCCCTGTGGGAGATATCACCATGGAGGTTGATGCTTCTGGAAAGCCATTGTAGGTTAAGTCTTTTTTTCCAGGTGATACAATTTCAAATCATGGAAAAGAGATGAAGTATGGAGTTAGTTCCTTGGGAAACATGGACCCAAACATACCCATTAATAATTCCTCATCCTTTAAGAAGGTTGGGAGAGAGGGTATGAAGATTGTCTTGGAGGCCAATGTAGGTAGGGTATATTTTTGGTGTAGGTTGATGCCCCTAATAGAAAACTCGAAGGTGGACTTGAATAACCATATTTATGGTCTGACTGATCAAGAACAAACATTGATGCCTAAGGAGGATGATTCAAGTGATGATGGTCATAGCCAACACTTAGCGGACAGTGTGGACCTTTTCCAAGGGAAAGGCCCTCACATCCCAAGAAGGAAGAAGGGGAAAAAAGGAAAGTGTGACTCAAGGAAATGCTTTGTGGTCCAGGAAAAAAATCACAAGGGATGCAAATACTACTCTCACATGCCTAAACCAATGGAAACCAGGTCAGAGAAGAATGGTGAAAAAAAAGAAAATAAAAGGCATATAAGAAGAGAAAAGTGAATATCCAAGAAAAGAACCCAGAGTGATGGAAGAAGAGCCACAGGGTTTTTGAAGCTCATCATCCACTCTATGGAAGAAATAATTGAAAAAGTCCTTCGGCCCAATGCCTCAAATGAGTACATTTTATGAATTTATAAAATAAGGTAGAATGTTGATCCCACTGAGGAGAAAGAAGTGTGAATAGAAAAGCAAGACTGAATCATAGCTCGGGGCTTCAACCAATGAAAAATCACATTGGAGGAATTCATTCAGACAATGGATAGAATGGTTACTCACCTTGAAGAACATATAAGCATTGATCCAGATACCCAGGTTAGTACTCTGCACTGGGAATTATATATAGTGTCTGAAACAAATAATATTAGTCTTGTGTTTAATCATTTTGTCAGATATTTTAGTACATAGTTGTTTTTGTTTTGCGAACTATGGTTTCCCACATTTCATTAAAGTGGATTTATAATAAAAATATACATTTGAGGATATCAAACATAACTTTCCACTTTTAAAATCTAGGTGTGTTACCTAGACTGTAAATCGCATTCATAAAACAT
The DNA here is from genome assembly GCA_963277665.1 of Viscum album. Classification (NCBI taxonomy): domain Eukaryota; kingdom Viridiplantae; phylum Streptophyta; class Magnoliopsida; order Santalales; family Viscaceae; genus Viscum; species Viscum album. Next base: position 985,622,550 of record OY728126.1, read on the forward strand.
AATTATTCAACCCCAAATCATTTACCAATTTAATTCAATTATTTAAATATCTATTATATAACTACGAAGATGATTCATCATCTACACATCCTATTAAAATATCTCCTAATAAATGTGACCATGTTTCCATATAACATATAGGAATAAAAATGTCATTATGAAATCCTATCACTATAATAGAAATTATGCACCATATAATTAAAAATAGGTGTATCCATGTGCAATTATATATCAACAAAATTAATCCCATCAGTGAAATTTGGTTATTGTCTCCAGAAACATGAAACATGAAATAAATTAGGCATTATAATAAATTATGTAGATAAATATTATCAATATTCAACCTCACCAACACTTTCATGAATTTTAATGTCCCTTTAATTTGGGGAAAACATTTCCTTATACTCATAGTTTCCTATGACCTATTATTGATGAAACTTAAAGGAATGGATGACACTCCAAATAACACTAGAGTTATATATATCATATCAATATAAGATTTTTTTCCAAATTGATTCCTTAGAATAACTCTTCCTAAATTATATAATCTATAAGTATTATCCAAAATTATCTCGGGACAAATAATTGATAACACACCCAAATCTATGCAATAATATAATGAACTATAGTCTCACCTATTAACCCTTTAAATGGGCCATCAGAATCTATACTTGGTTGATTTTGATATAAAAAAACTCTTCCAATGCCAACTGATATGCATACAAGTCACCAAAACAAACAATACATGCACCCAAAACATCTTATAAAATTTTAATAGTTTTCCCTGTCTATTTATCAGGATATTGATGATACACCACACTTAACTTTCCCTAAGTTCCTAAATAGAATTGTAAACCCAACTAAAATAAAGAAGTAAATCTAATATCCATATCAAACATGATCCTACCCAGAACCCTATGTAGTTTGATAATATAACTTATATACATCCTTCACATCAAATATACTATTAGTATCACCATAAATGTCCCAAAATAATTACCATTCATATTTTTGTAAACCACGTGTGAATTAAATATGTACCTATGAACAATAACTGGGGACCCATCAAGAAATCCAATATTACCTCGTCTCTTTTCCATTTTAGAAAATGATATTAATACAATAAAACAATTAAAATATGATTCTTTGTATTTATAAATTAATTGGGAAAAAATATCCAAAAAACAGTATCATATCCCTCTAAATCCCTGGCCACCATAACTTCATTAATCCCCATGAAACATTGAAGTCAAATCAAGATGATCTACACAACATGAAATATAAAATTATTATAATACATTTTCCTATAATGAAGATGAAAATTTAAGTAATAAAAGAATATATATGATATAATCAATAGTCAAGGTGAGTCAAGGTATTTTTTCTCCTCTATATAATGTTCCTTGATTGATGTGTAACTCACATTGTGTGTGAACCCTTCACAAATTTCATCATGTTTGAAGTAATATTAAATTTTTCTAATAGAATTCTATATTTATTCTCAATAATATATATGTATATAAAACCTCAAGAAGAGGCTATTTATTCATCATTCATATTTAGATTCTTTTCCAAACAAAAATTATGATTTCTTACCCACCACATCAATAACAAATTCCATATTACATGGATTAAAAAACATCTAAAAATTAAATGACTAGAGATATCCCAAAAACCTATATTTCATTAGAAATAGATCCAATGGAAAAACTGTATATTAAAAAAATTGTGTATGTGGAAAATTATAAATCTCTCCCAAATTATATAGTTTCACTATAACATTAATACATGTACAATTTATTCAAATAAAAGATCATTATTTTGATAATTACTATAATGAGGTTTATTTTTTTTAATTATCATAAGACACATGTCACTCATCTAACAACAAAACTCTACCCAATAACATGGATGAAACTATATATTACACCTTTTACAACAAACTATACTTTTTTAAAAACATGAATGGGTGCTTATGTCATCCACATATTCAATTCCTATGATTTCACCCCACATATTTCATCGCCTGTTAATATAACCCCATTCTTGGTAAAAGTTTTCATCATCCCTTCTAAATAAGATAAATCCTATAAAATCTCCTAATAGTAACCCATGATTCCTAGAAAAAACATTATAAAGAATATATTATTGGGTTCAGTCTATTATAACTCCTCTATCATTTTCTATATATTGGAATAAACCCCTAACCTTGACACAACACTCCCATGTAATTTTAAATCTCTAATCTATATATATAATTTTGATATTGTCATATAAATTATATGAAACCACTATGTCTCTGATATAATATACCAATATTCCCCCTGATTTTATTATGATCATGAAAATATCAATATTTCATCAAAAATAACAATCACGAATAAGTCAAACAATTTATTAAATATTATATTGACCAACTCCATAAATAAATATTATATATTCGTCCAACTGAACAATGATTCTATGAATCCATTATTCCAATACTAACTCAAAAACACTATATTTGAAACATCCCAATCTCACGCAATGATTGGATAATAATCCAAACAATGTTTTATTTTATAATATTAATGGGACATAAAGATCCATATGAGTGAGTAGAGATCGAATAACCTCACAAAGTGAATTGATAATTGGGGAGTTTAGTTTATCTCAATTGAGAAACAGTCAAAATGGAATTGATCATATATTGATAGTTGGGGTTCTTTTGTAATATCATTTAGTAAGGTTTTTATATGATCTTTTGTTGCTACTAAAAACACATTCTAGATGAATATAGGATAATTGATTCCAAAAAGAAGTGATTATTTCAATCAATGTAACGATTTTCATGAGAAGCTAGTTGCACGAGGCTATGAACTTAGAATTTTGTAACCTAGAGTTTCACATGCACAAAATATTATGTGATATCATATCCAAAAAATCATTAATATTTAAAGTTATAAATATAGTGATGAACCTTATGTTCTATCTATTTACACAATATAGTTCCCTATAAATACTTCTCAACATTCCATTTGAATGTTTTGAACATTGGATTTATGATATTGGGGAAACTAAATCAAAAAGATCACATCTTATCAACTTTTATGCTCCATTCAACCCAACGAAACAACTATGTATTCTTTCATGTGAAAATATTATAATGTTTAATTCTCATTTTACCTTTAATGAGTTTTCATATTCTCTTGGATGTTTTACAAAACTCCCTCCAATGAATAAAACCCTTCACATAAAAGTCTTGAACCTCACAGAAGTTATGTTTTCTCATGACTCCACACTGGTGTGAAACCTATATCATGGAAACCCATTCAGTGACTCATCCATGAAAAACACTCCCAAGAGAGTTGATGGCTCATTGGACACACATACACCCAATATGAGGCCACACATGAAAATTGTATATGCTCAAAGGGAACTGCGGTATCTTACCCCAATTCATTTTTATCAATCACAGTATATGAAACCAACATGCATGTTGTCCAATGAAATGGATGGTATGCCTAAAATATAACCCCAATTAATTCCTTAATGATCCTCCATTAAATAAAAAATATCATTGATTTATTATGTTATGCTTCTATAAACAATAACGCCAAATGATCTTTAAATGTTTCACTTAAACAACATGGTTTCTCATTCATAATACAACAAGATAAAAAGTATGCATCTTTTAAATGAAATCCCAATATCAAAAAAACCTTCCCACTTCCATCTCAAGATATGGTAACTCTACAAAATAATAAAAATATGGTAGAGGGACAAAGCCTCTATCATCTTCATTGTATTTTAATATATTACCACACATATTTGACAAGGATATGAGGATAATTCAACATCTAAGTAAAAGTTAATCTTTCCCAACACTTAGCAGACAACCAAACAATGAATAATCCCTATTAGTACAATAAAAATGAATTTCATTTCACAAATTAAAATAATAACCACCCAATATAAAGAGAGTATGTGGATTAACCACTCTTACATGATGAATTTATGAGGATCAAAAACTCTTGTTTAATATGAGATAGAGGATATTATTAATACAGGGCAAGAATGAGATTCCCTATGTGTAGATCATTGTATTTTCCCTCCACTTGTTTTTTCATAAAAACAAATTTACTTGTGTGAAGATAATAGGAATCCTTAGGTGACGAGCCTAGGATTACTTATGTGATGATCATAAGATATCACACATAAAAAATATAGGGAGCCGTAGATGATGATCCAAAGATAAATTATGTGAAAATTATGGATGATTCATGTTATGAGATTAAGGAAACTTATGTGACAAACATAGAATCATTATATGTAAAGTATGTCATTCTTCATATTGGGATAATGGAGAGTTTTAAGTGATTAATGTGGGATGTCTCATGTGACAATCAGGGGTAGTATTAGTTGAATAGAATAGGATATCCTAGGTGATGAACCAATGATAACCTCATTGACCAACGTGGGTATGATAGAATAAACTTACTTCCTATATATAAACTACAGATACACCATATTAACTTTTATGATGATCCCAAGATTCCCTTGTGGGGAAACTTCTGAAAGGATGAATATATATCATGCTTGGATCTAATATGTTTCCCATACCTTTACTTTGTGGGATGAGTATAATATTTCATTACAGATCAAAATGAGGAATATAGATAATGAATCATAAAAAATGATGAAAATTATATTAAAAAAATAATCTCCAATCAATGGTTTATATCTTACCAAATAAAATTGTGAATTAACCGATTTGAACATAAATATAGTTTCATGAATTTAATTCATGGCCTTCTATTAAATATTTGGAGGCATCCTCAAATAAGAAACAAACACCTTTTGGAAAAGATTCATCCTCTCAAACAGATTTTTCCATCAAGGTTTGTTCATAATCACACCTGTAATGATAGTGGTTTTCCATTTGAAAGTAGAAATAAGGGACTGGCATCATGACTATGTAAGTGAGTTTGACATATGAATCCCCAATAGAAAGAATATGAATAATATTTCACAATATTGAAATGTTATGACTTTTTTATCAATTAAAAAAATTCATGAGTAAAGGTTCTTTTTCAAGTTAGATTCATTAGGAACATGATCATGGATGTGTTGTAAGAGCTTTGGATATGAATATAGATACAAATTATTTTATGGAATTATGTTTTAATAAATATGAATGAACCATAGTTCTAACGGTGTGATAACATCACGACATGGTTGAGTAAATCTCATATAGAAGTTAATATATTTTACATTATAAGGACTATATTTTCGGTGAATTTGTATTAATATTTCACATAAACTAATTGATATGACTTTTGATTATTCACATTGTAGTTGTTTTGGTGATTCCCTAGATAAGATAATGAAGTAACGAGTAATCTGATAAGATTATGGTGTTAGTATTGCATGAGAATGACCATAATAAAATAGGTATGGTTGTATTTTAATACTTTACATAAGAATTCATGAGGAATATACTATTTTATAAGTACCCAACTGGGATAATTAAGTTTCATGTGATTTAAGAGATTCACAGTAACAAATACATAGTAAAGGTTCCAAAATAATCATTTAGTTTTAGAGTTGGTGTTCTTAATATCCATTGACTCAACACTAATCTCAATGGTGGTAAACTCTCTACTAGTATTTATAATTTGTATAAAATCCTTATTTAATGATTTCTATGTATGATTCTCGTATATATGGGTTCCCTTTTAATTAACTATGTCTTTGATCAATGTGATCATTGGCATAAAACCCATTAACAATCAGGGAGTCCATGCGTTTTATTGAAAGGGAATCCATCTATGGATAGATTAGGAATTTCTATAATATTAGAGTGATTTAAAATAAATACTATATTTGATATAGTACAAGATACACAACATCGAGCATAAAAGAACTACAAAATATTATTATCAAATTATCAAAATGATTGTATAGCTATTGAGTTAGAAGTTATATATATAATTAAATACATTATGATATATATATATCCTAATCAATGAAAATATATTTATTAACACCAAGGAAATAAGAAATCAATTTTAGAAAAGTTATTTTATTCTAGAAAAATACATTTTCTTCTAAAATTTTTTTTATTACCTATTTTTAGTTAATATTATAATTAATTTTAAAAAAATTTCAAAATTTAATTTGATAAAAATGATATATTTTTTTAAATTAGCATATAAATAAAATTTACGGTGAACTTCTGGGAGTTTACTAAAATGATTGATTTTCTAGTAAATTGTGAATAATATAGATATTTAGTGAAAATTTTATTTTTATTCATGAATTTACAAATTTAAATTAATTTTTAAATGGTTTTAATTTATAATTAGTTCATATATTATTATACGAACTAGATTATGTACCCTGAGAGGTGGGAGTGAATCAAGGATTGAATTATGAAAACAACTGCCTCTTTAGATCTTGTTTCATCATTAAACAATATAGTCATCTCAACATTTCCCAAAGAAATATATGAACAAAACTGAAATTGTGAATGCGACATAGTGAATTTACATGGTTTAACATCACTAGGCTATATCCAAAGAGTATACAATGGTAATGTACTAATATACCAAATTTATTAATCCTCACTACCAATTCACAGATCTGGCTAGATCACTTCTTTTTCCATGATCACTATCTTTACAAATTTTTGGGACATCTCACCACTTCCCTAGGGTCACTCCCTTGATCTCTATTTCGATAGCTCACTATCGGTGGAAAGGATCACCTTCTTCCTTTCCCTTTTCTCACTACACTAAAAACAATTCAAACACAGTTTCTGGACATGTAAGTCTCTTCTTCAAAAAAATGAATGCATCCTCAACTATAGTTTGATTCTCTATTAATGCTCTACTTTAATCTACATGATGAATACCACTTTACCACAGTTGTATTCAGAAATACCCTTTTAATAATTTTATGATTCCCACTACCTACTTAATGCCCAAATAGCCTTCGTAAAGCTCATTTCTTTCGAAATTCTCACATAGAATTTACAAATGTCCCATCTAAATAAAATCACCATTAGCCTTCATGAAGCTCAAAAATTCTATAAAGCTCCCAACATTATATTATCTTATATAGCCTTCTCAAACTTCAACACTTTGGGTCTAAATTCATAATCATCAGGAAAAAAATTTCTTATAAATATTTACACAAGAACAACCATCGTGAATCACCATTGTGAATATTAATCCTTCAATGTTTTGTAATGTTTTTCATCTAATTTTTTGAGGGGGGTATTGTCCTATTTATAGGAATTTCTCCCCTTTCTAGAAGACTACATACACATCATCGCCTTCTCACGAAGCTACCCAACTTTGTTCAAGAAGATCCATATTTAATGAATCTCAAAGGAAATTTCACCATTCACAATGTTTCTCATAGTTTCGGAGAGTCATCATTAACCCTTTTCACATTCATGATGCTCTACCACCCATTTTCACAAATATTTATTGTTTACATCATACAATCTTGATTCTTCATGCCATCGTGAAACCTAAACATGGTGACATAAAATTACTTCATGAAGATACATACCTTCATGAAACTCTAATATTTTCAATTCACATTAATTTTAAATATTTTTATGACATATTCACAGAGATCCATATATTGAGATGTTTAAACCAACCCTTAAATCATGGACACCAAAAAACATTGTAAATCACGTGGAAATGGTTCCACCTTGTATGCATAATTTTCTATACAACCTTCAGGTCATCCATTCATCTTTCATAGATCTTTTTCCACGTACATTGTCAATAATATCTTTGTAACACCACAACATACCATAGAAACATGCTTTTTCAACAAACACAATCAACCAAAAAACACCATAATGTAACATTGTGGTATTTTTTCCAACCACTTGTATTAATAATAATATAATTATTTTTATTAAAATAAATTTTATGTTTCAATATTGTATAGAAGTTTTATTAAACATAAAAATAATATTTTATAAAAATACAAATTTTTATTTCAGTTTTTCAATTTAATCATAAATAAAAGTCTTCAAGTTATGTGAATTTAATTATCCAAAATGGATTTTGTATTTTTAATCTTACGATACAAATTTTATAAATAAGACTATTTTATTTTTGTTCATTATGAATGGTATCTGTAGTATATAATTATCACCACAATATGGGACACTCAGGCTGTTAAGGTAAAAAATAACATTATTTGGACTACAAAATGACCCACTAAATTGCCTTTATCATATTTTTTGAGTGGAATTAAGAAATCCGCATCCATGTTTCGAATAAATGAAATTCATTCATTTAGATTTTATTTTTACCATTGTAATGTTTATTTAGAGGATAACGTAAAAAATATCACACTATTTTAATAGCCATATTATTTTGTGATAGTGATGAAAAATCTTTTGTTAGGTTGTAAATTGTTATTTGAATGATAATGGATTTTTTATCATGAAAATTTATCTATAAATTTTACTAAAGAATAATTACATAAAATGTTAACACAATACCGACACAAAATTTATTAAATTACTACAAAACATAAAAAGTAAAAATATTAAAATTAATACAATTTGAATTAATTATTCTATTCCAAAAAATATAAATATAACATTTTAGGGATGACTGAATGAATTATATTTAAATTATTTAGTTCCCATGTCACTTCAAAACTTATATTAATTATACTGTTCACAAAATAACGTTATTGATTTTTTAAAATAAATAATATTTAATTAAATTATTTACTATTCCAAAAAATACTATAATCATCTGAGTGATTAAGATATAGATGAAAATATTATTCATGGTCTATTTGTGTGAAATTATTTCTTTTATAATAAATATTATAACCTCTAAAACTTATAATTTTTTATCACTGTAATTTTTAAATATATTTACAATGAGTATAAACAATAATTTAAATATAAAAATAGAGTCTAAACAATTAAAATTTTTTATATGGGAGGATTTTGACCAATAATTTTCTATATTGGAAATATTTTACTTTGAAACTATTTTTTCAAGAAAATTATGTTATATTTAATTTATACTTTACATAATTACTTGATTTTCCCTCCACTATATTATAAAATGGAACCTCCTCTCCTCTTTTATTCACACTTGATATTTTCATAGACTGAATTCCCACAAAGGAGAGAATAAATTAAGAATAAATTCATATTTTTTTAAAGAATATATATAGCATTTAACAAAATGTTTTTGAATTTTTTTCTTCCTTCACATTTAGAAAATATTCTTCAACCAAGATAATATAATAATATTGATATCTATAATATATTAAAATTTCATTTTTTTTAATTTGATAACTTATATTTATCTTCTTGTTTTACCAAGTTGTAAATGAAATGATTGATTGTGTGTATGGAAGATAACCATCTCGCAAATAAATATAATTTTTCTTCAATCACCACCCCTAATAAAATGATATAATAACAGATTTGAGGAATATATATTATATTAATGACATTTATATCATTATGAGAAGGAAATATATCATATAATCAATTAACTTTTCATTCATTGAAAATGGTAGATTTATTCATGTGTATGTGTGGGCTACCACATCCATAAAGCTATGTAATTATTTTATAATCAAAAAATCATTTCAATATATATATATATATTATTTAAATATATAATATGATATTAATGATATTTATGGAAATATAAAATAACACATTTCTTCCCACATGATAATTTGAAAATGGACGATTAATCATGTTTATATATGGTTCACCATCCCCATGATTGTAGTATAGTTTATTTTCATTATTATTTTTAATTGTTAGTTTTAAGGAACAAATTATATTTAAATATGATATTTATTTCTTGATTTTTACTTTTTAAATGATGAAGTAATGGCCTATTTGAGTATAGTCATCCTACCAAATTAATTTCGGACATATTATCTTGATATAATCCAAACTTCTAATGTGAAATTATTGATTAAGTAATTGATTGCAACTTGGTAGAAGGAATGAAATGCTTGAAAAGGATTCTTAAAAAATTAAATAATTTACACAAATTTATTATTTTATAAAATAACGAACATACATGATGAGTCTGAATCAAGGTAAGGGGCACGTTAAATTTGAAACAACATTTTAAATATTATTAGTATTTATTTTTATAATTATTTACTTCCATTTAAATATTAATAAAAACAATTTATATATCTATTTATATTTACATAAATAAATTTTACATATCATTTTATGTATATTTTATGTGATGAGTTTCGAAATTAATCATTACATAGAATATTTTAACTTTTTGTAAAAATTTGAATGGAATATTATATTTTAACCTATAAAATGTAAATAACTATTAATGCCACCATAACTGTTATTTGATGTTTGAATTACATTAGATGCATTATTATTTTCAAAAATGAAAAACCCTCATTCCCATTAATCATGGTCTTTTCAAAAAATGATTTTAATAATATGTATAATATAATATCTGTACACATTTTTTTATTTGTACGACAAATATATTTATGATCGTAATGATTAAAAATAAAAACGTTAATTTTAAATAATTCTTATATAGTTCAAAATTGTTTATTATGATGGGTGCTTCCATTATAAATCATGGATGTGTGATTTCTATATAATCTAGGGACCAGTGTTTCTATTATAAAATAAGGATGGGTGGTTGTTTTATAAACTTGGTATGGGTTGTTACGTTATAACTCAAGTATGGGTGCATCCCTTATATACCTCTAATGCACCAGTTAATGGTTTTTCCCTGGATAATTATGGTATAAGTTGGTCGTATGAGTTATTACATTTATAGTATTACTATGGAAAATTATGTCTCAATTCTATTATATTGTATTATAAAATCTCTATTTTGTGGTAAAATGGACAATAAGAGGGTGTTTCCAACAAGTAATTTATGTTTTTTCGTGTAAGAGTAATGAACTAATTCTCAAAAACTACAATCTTGAAAAGATAATGTAAATAAAAAACAATAAACACTTGTATAACTATTAAATGTATGTATTGTTTATGTTTGGTTCCTTACAGTATTTTTATGATGAAAGGATTAGATAACATTTATGATTATTATGTTTTCATGATATTTTAGATTAAGTGTTAGGGATACCATCTTGGGATTATTTCTTTATGGTTGATTCTCGGTTAAAACTCTTAAACATTCCTTATGAGGTTTTAAGTAATTAGATTTTAGAAGAATAAAGATTTTTTTTGATATTTTTTATTATGTTGAGTTATATATAACCCCTAGGTTTAATTATAATGATAAGTTCGAAATAATTCAATTATATTATAGGTATGTAAGCTATAATGATATATCCATTGATGTAATAAAGTTTATTAATATTTAATTTATTACGGTTTTCTTAAATTTTTAATAATATTTTTTAGAACATTATATAAATTATATTAATATAGTTTTTTAGTGAAAGGTTACTCTCCAAGTCTAGTGAAAACCTATTTTTTCTAATAAGGTCATGGTGATTGAACCCAAATCAAGTGGAAAAAAGGGTGAAACAACTACCACTAGCCAATGTGATGTCTTCATTAGTATAAATTATATTTAATTAAATGATATGATAGATACAAATTATGATTATTTTTGGAACATATGTCTTATCTTATAGATAACAATGGTATTTAAAGCTTATTTGGTGATTAAGAGACTAATGTTATTTGGAGAAAATTTTATGATTATGGTAAAGTGTGTATTATAGGATTTTATTTTGGAAATAATGGTTCAATTATCTTTTTTGAATCATATATTATTTTTTATTGAATTAATAGTGATTTAGGTAATTTATATAGATAATAATAATATATTGGAAACTATATTATTAAAAAATATACATTTTTGGTAAAATAATTTAAGCATGATTGATTCCATTTAGAGATAAATGATAAATTTATCTTGAAAAAATATATGGTGAAATCATTATAATATTTCAGATTTAATCATTCATAGTAATGTTTTGAATATTTTTTGATATTTACTTTTTAGATGATCTAATATGAACATTGGGTGTTATTATTGTGGATTTATAGATTAACGTTATACTTCATCATAGGAATTTATATTCATTTTGGGAATTTTTTTTACTTTTTTCTCACCATATTTGTTTTGGAAATTTTATAATGATATATTGAAATAATTGTTTCTCTTTTGTGAAATTTTTTGGTCTTTTATAATATCATTTCAACGATTTGGTCAAAAAATCATCTTCAATGCCCATTATTTGGTGTAAAAAATGAATTTGAGGGATGAATGGAATAATGAGGGAATTTTACTTTTTATTAGGTAAATTGTCCTATTTTATTAGTCTATACGGTATAATAATCCCTCAACTCATGAAAAAGGATATTGAATACCGAAATTTTTCCAATTAAATTTCATTAATGATGGTTTAATTGTCTTTTTAAAACCTCATTAGTTTATTTATTTTTAGTTATTATCTTTTACAAGGTTATTCAATTTATTTTGAAAAATTTTATTTATCACTATCTTACATTATTTGGACATTACTTTTTATCAATGTATATGATTTTTTAGTACTAATATTCTCCTATTATGAAACATATTTTGTGTTATTATGGATAACCCTTATACATAAACATTCTCTTTTAGAAGATGATTATTGATTAACTTTTTTTATAATGATGGATTTTTACTGTGGTATTTCTTAAAAAAAGTTAAATTTGAAGACCCAATTTATTAAAGTGTGTAGAATATATTATCCTCAGATATAAAATGAAATATTGTATTAAATGGAATAAATTATAAGCAACACTGAGATTAAATAAACATTTAATTTTATTATATAAATATAAAAAATAACCAATTTATTTAATTAGTGGGTAATAATAAGATTAAATGAATTATGGAATATATATATAAATATATTAATAAATAATGAAAATATTGAATAATTCTTAGAAAATAAGCACTCAGGTTTTAGTAGTTTTTTTGTTCTTAAAATATATTTTTCTTTATAAATGTGTATTTATTACATTTACTAAGTGAATATCCTAATTAATTTATAAAAAATTATTATTTTTTTTAAAAAAATGTAAAACTTTTATTTAAATAATAGGAAATTATATTCTGGTTAAATATTTAGAATTTTTTGAGGGTTCATATGGGTACAAGGTTAGGAAATGGTAGTAATTACATAGTTTATTTTTGATAAAAAATGTATGCATAATCCATTGTATATTATATTTTTCAAGAGAATGTAAATTAAATCCTCGAGTATTACTGGCTAGGGGTCTCATTTGTGAATGTGAACATTACGTTTTTTCATGATTTGTTTCAAATAGATAATCTACTATGTTAATAATGACTAAATAAAATCCATATTTTTTTAGAGTATATATTAATAGTATTTAAATGGAAAACACTATGAGAATAAATATGGACTCATGAATCTTCACATCAATTCTACATAACTAAAAACACTAGATTCAATTCAAATTGAAACAATAGTAAAAATACTAGCCACATAATTAGAAAGAAAACTTAGGGACGAAAGCATATTCTTATTGCCAATGATGTGGGGGTAAAACTCTATAATTTAATCATATTAAATATATTCTTATCCCTTTCATTACATATTCCTTTCTAGGATACAATTGATACCTATTTCAATCAGTTTGGATACTCTAAATACTTATTTTATAGATACACTATTGTAATAATGAAATAACTAACTATACAAGTTAACATTTGTAACATTTTAATACACTTCACCCAATTATTTAGAGATAAACTTCATGTTATATATTTTATCATGTGTTTTAATGAGAATTATGATATGAATTGATATGTTTAAATATAATGAAAATCAAGGTATGAGGACAGTCCATGTATACAAGGAACCTATTGACATTTACATGTGGATAAGCACTATGATATATATAATATGATTTCACTATCATAAACCATATTAAAAATGATTAATAATTTTTTTCAATGTTTCTACAGTATCCAAAATAATGAAATGGAAACATTTCGGTTATTTTGGTTAAACATTTATGAGTTATATCATATACCAACAACAAACTAGCATCCCCAAAGTGGTATTTTCAAGTATAATTACTATTTTATTTCAAATATGTATTGATCCATTGTATATTTATATTTTCGAGTACTTCCATTACTATAAAAATTATTCATATTAACAATAAGAAATATATTCTTTTAGAAATGACTGAGTAGTATACCTGGTTTTAGAATGTACATATATATCATGATGATTTGACTTCCTACTACTTATTTTGTTTATTTTCTGATCATTGTATCTACTTTTTTAGTTAATTTATCCATCATTTTTATCAGGTACTTATTTTTTCAGTTTTCTTTAAGATCATGAAAAAAGGACTTCGTCAATAATGATGAATCAATCATATACTATGATCATGTACTTCGGGATAAAAATACACTATGGATGGAAACATACCTTAATACAAGACATGGTGTACTCGGTATGACTCAAATCATGGGGTATCAGTTTAAAAATAAAATTTTATTAATGTGTTGTTTCATATTAATGTTTAATTTATTCCTTTATTGTATTAATAAAATAAGAATTGTTTTCATGTATAGATTGATTCTTCTTCTTGAGTTGGGGTGTTTTGTTTGAAGCTGCTCATTCTCATTATATATTGGTCTTCAAGGATGAAATTAAGATAATGGAAACAATGAAATTTTCCTTAATGTATATAACTCATTTTTTACGTGTTTAAATTAGAAGAACCACATTATAATGCATTGTTTGATCTATGTAACTCCAATTATTTATTTTTATTTAATGTTAAAATTAATTTTAGTAAAAAGGAAAAGTGAAAAACTCAACGCAAAGAAAACAAATTTGTATTGTTTGGATACTTTTGGAAAATGATCAATAAGTAATATTTGATGGGTAGGAATCAATTGAACCTCAATCTAATGTAGTGTGTGACTGGTATGAATCCAAGTGTAAATTTATTTTTAAAATTGACATTAGTTTTATTATAAATAAAAAATTACACACTCGAGATCGAGAAAGTCATTCAGATTATTTTTTAAGCTTGGAAAAATAACCATAAGTAATTTTTGATGTGAAGGAATTAATCAAACATCAATCTAATACACGATGTTCCTATTATAACTAAATTTTTTAGTTATTAGTATAAAAATAACATTTAATTCAAAACGTGTGTCACTCAATGAAAACAACTAAATCACACTTGGATTTTCCTCATACATTAGGACCCTATCTATAAGTCATTTGTGAAATTTATGAATCAATATAATTCCAAACCATAACATGATGTGACCAGTATGACTCAAAGTTTGTGTTTTCGACATAAAATTGCATTTAAGAAATATGATAAGTGACATACTAAAAACCAAGAAATTTTATTTATATTGTTTCCATAAATTAGGAAAATAATCCATAATTCATTTTTTATGTGTTGGAATCATCCCAACCTCAATCCAAATCATTGTTGACCAGTATAACTCTATATGTTTCCATTAATTTATAAATGAACTTTTACTAATGTATTCTTTCATATTTATGTTTAATTTATTTATTTACCGTTCCACTAACATAAGATTTTTATAATATAGGTAAATTATTTATCTCTGGTTGGGGTGGGTTTTTTAGCAACTGATGCGATTATTGGGGGTTTTTAATTGGGGGTTGTCGGTGCAAAAGATGATGAAACATTGATGTTTTTAAAGGTTTGTGGATATTAATTGAAATTTTAATTATAAAAAAAAAATTAATAAAATTTATATAATATATTTTATTTTAATTTAATTATGAATTTTCCTAGAGCTGTATTTTTATACAGTGAGACATATTTCAAACATCACACTACAATATTAGATCCTTTAACAGAATTATTACTATTATTGTTAAATGTTCCCCTTTATCGGCTATAATAAAAGCACTAATAAAGCGTTTGATTTATTGCTTCTATAAATTGTACAGATAAGTGTCCCAATATGTTAGTTATTTTTTAGAATTGGTAATGGGGTCCCCCACCCTTTAATGAAACTATGGGAAAAATTAATTCTTTATCAATGTTAAATTCCATTTTGTGCACTGTTAAATGGTCAAACTATTGTAGTGTACATACGTGTGAGTAACATTTCCATTTTATAATGATTATTATAGAAAGAAGTTAAGATATATTTTATAATTACATAATGTGCATAATATCAAACATACAATTTTATTTTTTTTAAATATATTCAAATATTTCATTCATGTGGTGAGGTAATGAAAAGGGAGTCACATTGCTTCATGAAGGAGGTAGTCCACTTGTACACAATTGACATTATCAACATTCAGTGA
Source organism: Viscum album (assembly GCA_963277665.1). Classification (NCBI taxonomy): domain Eukaryota; kingdom Viridiplantae; phylum Streptophyta; class Magnoliopsida; order Santalales; family Viscaceae; genus Viscum; species Viscum album. The sequence goes on from OY728126.1 coordinate 985,638,921, forward strand.
GTAAAAAAACGAATAAATAAAATGATATATAATATTATAATAATGAAAAATATTTAATTAATATCACAGTTATTTCACATATATTACATATATTCATTAACATTACCCTTATTACATTCAATTTAATGTGTAAGTGAAAAATGCATCACATCGCTTTGTGATACAAGAGTCCACCGCACACACAAATAATGTTTTCACTTCCCCTACGTAATGAAAAGAAAAAAATACATAATATAATAACTATATAGATATAATTATATTATAATTAGAATTTATATATAATTTATATCTATTAGAATAACAAACTGTGAGATGTGGTAATAGAAAAACAAATGAATTTTGTTCATAAGGCGGTAGTCTTCCTTACACATGATTGATGATTTTGTAACCCATCAAAATGAAGTGAGGATGGTTGTAGGTCATGATATTAAAATAAAAACATCTATGTATAGGTAATATACAATGTTAATTATATAATAATGGGTTAATAAAAATTTAGGTTGGTGGAGGAATAAATAATAAGAAATGCTAGTTAAATGATGTTACCTCTTCTTTGGGGAACCTCTTTAGGATTACACAAATAATTTTATTAGGATGGATTTATGCAAATAATAATGTCTATAAAAAAATATTATGGAATTTTTTATGTGATTTAGGTAGGTATTGTATGGAAAAAGGTTTATACGGTGTGAAGAATACATGATAGGGATGGTTTTTTGTAAGTAAGGTGAGTAGTACACTTGTAATTTTTTAAAAGAAAAAGGTGTACCATGTTTTTCACATTCAAAAACGGTCCAAAATGGATTATTATTGAATCTTATAGATTATAAAATCTAAATATTTCCATAAAATATATTTTCGACAAGTTTTTAGGTCATTTAAACCATTATCTTCTTGGTTTAATCCCAAAATAAGCCTATTTTTAACCAAAATGAGGTAAACAATTTTTTTGATTTTTAGAATTCATTTTGATCAAAAATTAAGTTAAACATATTATATAACATAAATTATTATTATTCCAAATATTTGATAAAATTTTAAAAAATAGAATCTCAAATATTCAAATTTTAATTTAAAATTAATCCTACATATTGGAAGAGAAATTGGGTTTTTGAAGAGAAAATATTCAAAAGTTTAGAAAACATTTATATCAAAATTCATTATGAAAATGATTACAAAGAAAAAAATTAGATTAATTCATATATAATTGAATTAATTTTATTTTAAAAACAATTTATAATATAATTCCACTTTATAAATATTTTAAATGAAAGGGATGTTTCACAGAAAATTTAGTATTTTTAACTATTCATCGAAAAAGATACATTTCCAGAAAATCCCAAAATATCAACCTAAGATAAAATTGATATTCCAATTTAAATAATTAAGTTAATTTTACAAAATTGTTATAAAAAATTTGTAAAAATTAATGTTAAATTGTGTGTTCGAAGAGCCACTAAACTACCTATGAGAACAAATAATTTATTTCAGAATGAATTTATTTTTATTTTAAATGATAATTATTTTATTTCTAATTAATATATTACAATACTTTTAAATATTTAACTAATACTATTAATACCTCCTATTAAACAGTTGGGTTATATTGTTATACTATATTATGTTTTATTTTAACTCAGGGTTGCGTGTTTTACTTGTTACCTAAAATATTAAATTTAATGAAATATATTTTGTGTGTTGTTTAGGCTCAGTGTTTCATATCACATAAAGTACCAAAAAAAATTCTTATTTTAAAATATTTTGGGGATTAAATACCATGAAAGGTTAAAAAATGTGGTAATTTATTTACATATTCCTTTTATTATAACATTTATATAATTTTATGTATATGTAAAGCCAAAAATGTCACTCGGTTTCCTTTAATATAAATAATATTTTTTATAAGTATAAAAAACCTTATCTAACACCTTCAAGTTTATTAAAATATTTTTTACTTATAAATTTAATATTTTTGATATTTTAGGTTATATTCAACATCATGTTTACCATAAATTACATAGAATGCTAATTTTAGATTGTCTTATAAGAAACACTGGGTTTGTCATGTGTTACACACAACACTAAAATTGGATTTTATTACATTCAACAAAAAATATATATTATGTTACATACTTATTGAAAATTACTTTTTTTATTACTCAGTCACATTTTCGGAAAAAGTGAGAGACCCAAAATGTCTTTAATGACTTAAAACATTCAAATCCCCATGATACAAAAAATTTTAGCAAAAAAACTCATGCAAGCCTACAAAGAAGGGATCCTACCCCACATCATAAAAATTATGTCAGTTTCTCATACACATAACATCATGAAAAGAAGTACTGTGCATGACTGAATGATTATGGAATTGATGGCAAAGACATACCCTCTCAAACAACTAATCCAAAAGCATAAACCAAGAGATAACCAATGCTCTGAACCTCACCTGAAGCAAATCCTATAAGAGAATAGTTACAATGCCTCTCAAACCTCAAGAATAAGGCCACCAATAATCCATCCTTGAACTGGGAAACACTATCCATACAGAATATCACATCATGAAAACAATCACAGCACATTTTCACTGCTAATGAATCACTGCAAGCAAGTCATATTTTTACAAGGATCACCACAACACCTGTCACCGCCCTCAACCCTGCATAGAGAGACTATAACAAACCAACCAAGGTACCCCAGCTAGTACTCGATACATCCGACAGATCAACCCATTTGTCTAAGAAATGGAACACATCCCCTTTGTTGTGAAGATCAGATCGTTACTCTACACCACTGAAGAATATTCTACCCTCACCACTATGGAAGAAGAAGGCTAGGCCCAGAAGACCGGAGCACAACCCCAAAGTCTCAGCAGATTGACTCTTCACTAAATTTTTCACACATCTCACTTGATCACAACCATATAGGAGAATCAGATCTCATCCCCAACACCGTAGAAAAATCCAAAATCATCCTGAATTCAATTGATCGAAACCCTAACGCCACGTAGAATTGGAATGACCCCGACGTCACTGCGGATCATGACACCAACATACCAGTTCAAAACTCCATCATCGTAGAGAAGAACTATGACCCCCACACCACAATGGATCTCAAACCCACATAGTATAGGTTCTAGAAGCTGACTCTAATCCCACTGAAGCCCTAACTATCCTCTCCGTAGAAGAACGGACCCCATGCCTGCGAGTCCACCCAATGTCGTGAAAGAAACTGATGCACTGCGAATATGTTGGGGAGAACGAGGATGAAACTGCATCCCAACAGAAAATAATGGTGGTGATAAGAAATCTATAATCCCTTGATGTTACCCTTATGGGTTAATAACATCTTTTTTATCTTATGTTACATGCAACACCATGCTTAAATGAAACATGACATACTATTAAATTATTATTTAGTTTGATAGTTGTCACCGAGCTGTTGGAATGGTGGTTATGGAGAAGATTATCTAAATTATAAAAATATATTATTTACAAAATATAGAAAATGAATCCTTTTTTGGTCAATTCATTAAAAATGAAAATAAGAACCAATAGGAAATAAAAGAAAATATTTTTCTGAATAACAATTTTTTGGGCACAAATGTGCCTAACATAAAAAAATGAAAAAACAATTTTAGTGGTTGATTTTAAGGAAATGTATATATTTTTAATTCAATAATATATTTAGCATTCAATTTATGTGATTTATAGAAAATATGTAAAAATTATTATAATTTTATATTTAAAACTGTATTTTTCAAAAATGTTGTTTTATCTCCCTTCTCCATTATTTTAAATTTAAATTTTTCCCATTTTTAGAAATTTTACTATAAAAATAACATTCATTTTTAAAACATCATTTCCAAAAATATTAGAGTTGATTTTTCATAATTTTCAGAAAATAAAAAATTTTAACGAATATTGAAAAAATACTTCTTTTTAGTAAGAATTGTCTTTTCTTTTAAAACATTAAAATTTTTGAAATATATATTAATATGGTTTTAAATTTATAATAAGTTTAATTATATATCAATAAATTAAAATTTGGTCATTTTAATCATTTTAATATTTAATTTGGTATAAAAATATTTTAATCCTTTGAACATTTTTCTTTTAAAAATGGCATTCTCATTACATCTCTGGTTTTATTTTTAAATTAAATTTACACCATTTTGAATGTAATTTTTTAAAAATATATTACATATTTGGAATAAATATAATTTATATTATATAAATAATTTAAATAAATTTTTTACCATTATGAATAGTAAATTCTATAAAAATTAACAATCATAGTTAAGGTGAAAATGCGTTTACTTGGGGGTTTAAGAAAAAATGATAAGTGTAAAAAAATGACCCAAAACGTTTCCAAAACCCATTGAATGTATATATCCTAATTTTATGTATTCTATGATTGAATATTTATCAATTAAGATCCATCTGGAATGAATAAAACTTTGGTAAACCTTTTTCTTTTTAAAAATTATTGGTGAGCCACTCACCTCACTTATAAAAGGATACCACCTATCCGCTCGTCTTATCGCATCCAAAACCTTTTTTAAATAGATTAAAAATAACATCCTTAATTTTCTCCAACAATCCTATAATCCCTATTTTCCTCAAAAATACAATCTTATAATCCTTTTGGTGCACACCAAAATAAGTTTTTCCAAGGTGAGGTAACATCTATAACCGAGAATTTTATTTTATTTCCTCATCCACCTCCTTCTATTATTATTAAACCATATTGATATAATACGTTAATTATTTGTAATATGATATAATTTTATTTTGTAAATTTAATAACCTAAATCCCTCTCCTCTTCCATCAAATTTTACATGAAATTATCATTCTTGTGTACAACGGACTACCACATCATGAACCGATGTTATTTTTTGTTTTTATCACAACCTTACACAGTTGGAAATAATAATGGATATAATATTTATATATAATATTTTTTTTATATTATTATAATTTTGTAATTATAATACCACATATTCTGTCTTAATGTCAAAACTATTCCAAAAATAATAACATCGCCCTTGTGTACGACAAACTGCCACTTCATTAACTGAAGTGATATGTTTTTCATTTATGATATACATGGATGGTAATAATGATATGTTAAATAAATATAATTGATATTTTTAACATAATCATACTTTTATAATTATTATATCTAATATACATTCTTACTTTCTATTCAGTGGTAGATACGAAAATGTTTCTCGTGTGTATGACGGACTACAGCCTTGCTAAGTAATGTGATTCATTCTTCTTCCACGCTTTACCCGGAAGGTAATAAGTATATTTTTAAATAATAATAAGCGATATAATTGAAATATTTTTTATTCTATATTGTTAATATATTATTTTCCATTCCTTATTTAAATTCCTTGAGATAATGGAGGCAGTGTTCACGCTTACGTATGACCTACCGTCACAATGAATGGTGTATTTAATTTTCTATCTTTAACACGTATGGATTAACCGAAATATATTCTGAATATAGGTTATATTTATATAATGCTAAAAATAATTTATCTTATATTATAATTTTATATTTTGGAGGAAAAAATAACAAAAAAACATACGTGAAAAACAGAGCAGTTATTGCCAAAAATGTGACTTTAACATGGAATTATTAATAAACTATTAATAAAACAACCTATATAAATCATATATATAATTATATATAAATGTATCATTATTTAATATATTTATAATAAAAATATATATAATAAAATATATTTTCGAATGTATATGATGGAAGTCAAAACCTAAGGTAAGGGATTTCTGTATCATTTTTATTTTCTATGAGATAGAATCCATATTCACAAAGTGATTCTTCTATAGGGTTTATACACTTACCATGGTTGTATTTTATGAATATTATACTTATAATTATGGGTATTTACATATCTATATCAGTATTTCTCTTTCATGGGGTTTACAGATCAAAATTTACCAAAGTGGCAAGTTATTGGGACATATGTTATGTTATGCACTTGTCTAATTTTATGAGGTGCATATAACACCCCGTTAACATCAATTTATTTATTATAATTATTTTTTTGTTTTGTTTTATCTTATTCCAACATTTGACTTAGGATTCAAGGTTACCAATGTGACAACTGTTTTATGATACAATCTCTTCATTTATTAGGATTGTTTATGTTTATACATACGATGATGAAATATTATTATCCATATCTAATGAAAATTATTAATTTTCTTCTCATATGGTTATATGATGAGAATAAATTTTTCCCGTTATTTTATTCTCTTTACATACTAAATAGTTCAGAAGATTTTTTAATAAAAACTAAATTATTTATCTTTTTTGTCGAAAAACCAGTGTTAATTCCAAAAACATTGTTTCTAAAAAAGTTTCACAACTTATTTTAAAATTATATAAATTATTTATTAATATAATTCATATCCATTTCTTAATATTAAAAAAATTGAAATTAACCGACATTTAATTTTCTAAAAAATGATCGTTTGTATTTTACCGAAAATATGAACGTAATATTTATTTTAACATATATATTATTAATAGTATTTCTAACCATCATGAAAAGACAATAATTTTAATAATTCCTTACATTATTTTCAAGGTTATTTTCACATAAAATGATTTTCATAATATTGGTGAAATATTTATATTTAGAAAAATTATTTGACAGTGAAAATTATTTTTCCTTAAGAATGGTTCCACAAGATTTTCTTTAAAAAACATTTTTCATCTAAGATGATGTCATTTTATGTGTATTATGATTTAATAAGGATATGTTAGATATGTAAAATTATTGTTATTTCTTAAAAGTTATATTTTTTATTATAACAATATGTCTATGAAGCTCATTTATCTTCCATGGTTTATACTATGATAAAATTCATATGAAACCTGCTTCTTTTTTTATGGGTTTTACTTTTATGAATTGATGAAATGATAATTAAACCTGGTGCACTTCAATAGGTTATTTTATAATGAATTTTTTTTAAAACAAATTAATTTTCATGGGTTATTATATAATGAATGTTATATAATCTTGTGGCACATTGATGTATGTATTATGTGAAGGGTGTGACCTATATCTCCCTCCAATGCATTAGGTAATGATTGATGTTATATGAGGTCAAACGGTATTTGGAAGGTTATCCCAGGACTAATAAATGGTATACTAGAGTTATCTCAGGATAGATATAGAGAACATAGGAGGTTATCCCAAGACTAAAAGAGGGCACATGTGAGTTTATCCATGACTAAATAGGTACATAGGTGGTTAGCCCTATCCTAACATTATATGATTTCATTGGTTGGTGACAATGACATATGATTTTATATGCATATGTATATTCCAAAAATATATGTATTAATATAATGTAAATATCTCATGTCTCAGGTTCTTTTATCCCATTATGAACCATTTCTTATGAACTTCCATGATTTATGTCCTGAAATGTGTCTATGATCTATGATACACAGAGGGTAGTTTTCAAATGTTATTATAAAATTATCATAATGATATTCACATTTAATTTTGATATCTCTCTTGTCAATCCTTACTGATCATTTGAGCTCACAATTTCTTAGGATTCCTCTCCCCATGATATGAATGAAGGATTTAAGTATGGCATGTTTATTGTAATGATCCATAATTTTATCAATGGAATTAACATTTTTATAATTACGTCATGTATTTTAAAGGACATAAATCACATAGAGAACCAAATGAATAAATTATTCCAATAAATGAATAATGATACATTTTTTTTAAAAACCTATAATAATTCCAAATATTACAACCAGATAATAAACAGGAAATTAGAAAATAAGAACAAGAAAATTTGGATCTACTCGATCCACAAGAATTACCACAATAACGAAAAAAGCTATAGAAATAAAAATTATTATTACTAATAAAATACAAATATAAAATATGAAGTTATATATAACATTAGGATAAATAGAAGTCACTTATAAATTGAATAAGTGGTATTTATAGAAAATAATAAACACTTATGAATATTAGAAAAATGACGGTTTTAATTGTAACATGACCACTGGAATTGTAATGTGACATATTGGAATAATAATATGGGTGTTAGGATAGTATCCTAACCAATGAAAATACAAATTAATTTTAGGTTTCATATTACTGGAAACATGATATATTCATATCATGTAATAATTAAATTTGTTTTTTAAAATAATAAATTTGGTGTGGGTATTTTTGTTAAATGTAAAGGTTTATTTTCATGTTTATAATTAATATAAAGATTTTAAAGAAAAATTATTCTCATTAAATAGATTCAAAAATTAATATAATCTTTTATTATAATTATAATATAATTTTATTAGACCTAAATTTTTCTATGTGTCATAAAATAATTTATAATATTAAAATAAATTTCTTTAAAATAAATGATGATTATTATTAAAAATTAAAAATCTCATAAGTATAAATTCATTTTCATAAAATAGATCCCATTTATAAAATAAAAAATTTAAAAAATTTATATTTAATTTTTTGGATTTTTCTAATATTGTTGAACTTTTTGTGGATAGTAAAATGTTGTAATTTATTGTTACATCCCATGTATTTATAGAATAATTATTTTCTATATCTATTAGTATTTATAAATAATAAATTAAATTTAAGTTAAAGGGGGCTCTTATTCTGATAGCGTACTCAACACGCAACAATGTATTTCTCTATAATCTTACATAACACCCAACGTTTAGTTATACCAAAAAATAATATATTATTATTATTATTTTAAATTGTAGTTAAAACCAATCCATTATATAGGTGGTAATGAATAAAAATACCTAAAATATTATTAATCATTTTTGCTAATTTGTTTTGATTTTATCTAATAAAATTTAGAAGCTTAAAATGAGAATTAAATCAATTTATGCTTAATATACTCTAATATTTTAAAACTGTCATTTTAACACTTTTTGATGGAGAAGCCTTTTTAAATATAGTTTTTTTAACATTTAAATTATATATTTTAAAAAATATACCAATTTTTTATAGGAAATACATTAAAATTTACTTTCAATGAATTTTTTATAATTTTTAGATAAAATATATATTTTAGGGAATAATGAGAAATACTGCAGTTTAATTCAAAACTACCTTTTCATATAATTTATTTATAGAGTTAGTTTATCCATTTAGTTATTTTTAATGTTTAATTGGAATAATTTTTTATAATTTATTCCAAATTTTTTCATTTGATGTAATTTCACATTGAAATTGGACATAAACACATGTCGATCTTTTGATAGTTTTTACTTCGTAAAAACACATTTTCTGGTTTTGAAAATGGGAATTAATTTTAACATAATTTTTACCAATTATGTGTTTTGAATATGAAAAAATGGATTCCATATTTGGAATGAGAATTTCCAAATTGTGTAAATAGGTACTTTTTATTTTCGTACATTTTGAATATTAAATACAGTAATTTTTTTATTTACCATGGTTAAAGTGTAAATCTGATTAATAAGTGTAAATAAATAATATTATGATTATATAAAACTACTATAACACATTTACTAATTCTATTGTATGATATATGGTTGATCATGTGCATCCTTGTGTCGATTTTAGGACCTCATGGAGCCACTTGGATGTGATAATGACATCTTATAATAAATAATTTAATGTAAAGAGAAATTTTACATAATCATGTATCTTTTTAATAAAATGATTCTATGGTGGAGTTATATAATTTATATATTTGAACATAAATAGAAATTATAAATCTAAAAATATTTTCAATAGCATGTTATTTCATTTATAATTTTTAAAAATTAAATAAATAAATTTATTAATGACCTAATGATGATGTAGTGATTACCTTATTAATGGAATAATCAAATAAATGATATTATAAATAATAAAATAAATGTAATTTTAACATTTTTATTCCATACACAAATTTTTTGGATTATTATGACATTTTATATTTTATTTGTAACAGCCTGAGATTTTATGAAAAATAATCCTTTTAATTTTCTTAATGTATTGTGTTGTACGCTACACCAAAAGGAGCTTGCACAACACGCATCCTTGACTTGCCTTTCATTACACGCAATCGAGACCTTCCTTGATAGCATGTGTAGTACGCAATAACGAGTTTCACTAAACACCAATATGATATTAAAATATTATTAAAACTAACCATTATGAATAGCAATAACCACTTTTTTGAAATTTTGTAAATTTTAATTAACAAAATGGATTTCATTTTTGGATTCTTAATATCAAAATTATCATAGGGTGAAATTTTGGTACTTTTCGGAAAACTTTCATTTTTTGATGAATAGTGAAAATTACTAAATTTTAATTAAAAACAACTGTTTTAATCGAAATAATTAATAGTGATAAAACATTAATTTGAGTGGTTTTATAGTATATTTAGAATATATTTTTACAATTTAATACAATTTTGTTCATTGGATGTAATTTCACATTTAAACCAGACATAAACAAGTGTCAATCTTTTGATAGTTATTTTCTCTTAAGAACACGCTATTTGTTTTGACGACAGGAATTAATTTTTAAATTAATTAATGAAACTGATATGTTTTGAATTTGGAAAAATAGAGACCATTTTTGAGTTCATAATATCAAATATAGCTTAGGCCTAATTTTTTGTATTTTTCTGGAAACTTTCATTTTTTGATGAATAGTGAAACCACTAAGTGGTAGTTAAGAAAAATGATTTTTTCATAAAACTTAATTTTACCGCTTCTGTGAGTGGAATTTCAAAAATTCAAGAGACAAGATTGATGTCAGTAAGTAAAATGTGGTTCAATCAGATGAAAATAATTTTTGGTGAATAGTAACTTTTTAACTTTTTTTACCACGGTTAAAAGTAAATAGGGTAATTAAGGGTAAAAATGTTATTATAATTACCTTAACACATGTCCTAATTCTATTGGATAAGTGTAATTCGACCAAAAATAACCTTAGGAATAAAAGATGATCATTTAGGCCCACTTGGATTAGATTAGGACATTTATTATTAATTTATTTAAAGAATGGTTAAAATAGTTAAAATCAAAGTTTAATAAGTAAATCATTTTTAATATAGGGTTATACATAAGATAAATTCGACTATAAATACTCATTATAAATCTAGAAAGATTTCCTACATAATGGTATTTTATTTGTAATTTTTAGACATTAAATAATTTAATTTATTTATGACACAACGATGATACAGTAATTATCTTATTAATGAAATATTGACATAATTGGTGTTATAAATACCCAAATAAATGTAATTTGAGACTTTTAATGAATTAAAATAATTTTATAGGTTAATATTACATGTGATTATTGATTTAATTAACTTGGTTCGAACTAATAATTCTGTTATTATTTTCACAAAAATCAATTACTAAATAGTGTCAAAATTGACATAAAATAGCTTTTAAAACAAATATTATATTATTAATTGTTATTTTATTCCTAAAAATATATGGTTCAGCCAAATGACTTAGATAAGGTCATATATATTAATAATAAAAAACTTGGGGTTAGTTTGGCTTGATATAGTAAGTTTATTAACCTTATAGTGTAAGAAAACAAGAAGTCACGGTGAAAGTTAAATTATCTAACTTAATGTTAAATCAAAATGATAAGGTTAAAATTGATACCTAAACTTGTATAAATTATATTGGAGGAGAGGATTTCGACCCCTACCCACCTTATCTTTGAGATATATCAATTTGGAGCTATTAAAAACAGAATTTGACTTTATAATAAAATAATATTTTTAGTTATTCCAAATGTGCCCCTCTCCTCCCTTATAAAAGGGCACCTCCTCCCCCTCTTCCTCACACCACATTGAGCGTTCAGGATTGGCCAAACCCTACCAATTTCTCCTCTCCACTTCCATGTAAACATACTAGAGGCTTTGGTCTTCATCAAAGACCTATTTTAGTGCCCTAAAAGGAGGTCTCAAAGAAGAACTTCAAAAAAGAGGTAATGTCTGTTACCGATTCTTTCATCTTTATTTCTTCATCCACATCTTATTCATTAGTTGTTTAATTATGAAGTAATAACATAAGTATCACTCATATACTGATATGTTTTTATAATTATGAAACAACCCTATTTCACCATCTATCCATCCTATGAAAAACGAAATCACCGCGCGTGCGTACGTACGGAATACCGTCTCCACGCCATGGTGTAATCTATTTTCCAACACCACCTTACTTGGATGGGTATAATGGTGTAAATAATAACTATATATGATTATTGTAAAGTTATATTGATTCTGAAATAGTATAAATACACTCCAATACAATTCCACGATCATGAGAATGATATCATTGCTCATGCGTACGTACGGACTACCGTCTCCATGACGTGATGAGATTAATTCTCCATGTTAACCATTCATAAATGATTATAAAGTATATATAATAAGTAATCATGAAATATATGACATAATAATGATATTGTATTTATGTGTATATATATGTATGTCATCTACTTAATTCCATTCAACTCAATAAGGAAACAAAAACAGCGTTCATGCGTACGTACGGCCTACCGTCTCCATGAACGGTGTATTTCTTTCCATTTACTAATCTATTATATATATGTATATTCTGAATATATATTATATATAAATCATGTGTTATATTCTATAATTAATTAATAATTATCTATGTAATCATATGAATATTTACAAGTCAAAACACGGACGAAAAATGAAACGATTTTACACAAAACACTCTTTAACATGAAATTTACAAAAGAATGGGTAATATAAAGTCATAAGTGAACCATATATGATATCATAATAATGAGTATGATTCTGGAATAATTCAATGACATTATTAAAATCATTATACAGGAGGTTCGGACACTTACGAAGCAAATCGGACCTAAGGTAAGGGAAAATAATACAATCTCATTTTTATCTAAGATTGTTTATAATTTGGAATTTATTGGGGTGTATTTTATCATCCATATACATATTTACTCAATATTTAATACTATTTACATCGACCTACAATTTTTTAAATCCAATTTTACCCTTCGGCGAGTTTTTAGTAAAAGGTATGAAAGGAATCTTTTGTCGTTTTTCATACGAGGTACTTTATGACTTTTCCGACAAAAGAACGGGAAGAATGTTTTTTTTAACTTATACGGAATGAATGGATTTTTAAAAAAATTATTTCCAAGAAGCTTCCTTTACAAGTTTTCAAGTTTATTTTTAATCAAATTCTTTTAGTTTAAAATTGTATGACATGTTAATAATGGAAAAATGTTTTTGAAGTAGAAAGGATATTTTCCTCAAGAATGGAGTTCAAGAGTTTTATCAAAATTATTTTCCATCTAAGATAATATAGGGTTCTATTTCTATCCCTATTATTACATGGATTTAATTATTTTGTGATGGAAATATTTTTATGAATTCCTTTATCTTATATGAATTGTTTTATGATGTCACGTTGTTTAAGATTCCCATTTTTATTACATGGGTTATTCTATGATGTATGGTTTATGATTTTGTGGAACACATAAGAATGGTATCATTATGAGATGGGTGGGACCTATATCTCCCTCCAATGCATTGGGTAAAGATTTTATATCTCATGAGATAGACATGGCTGGAACGGTATGTTATACCGGTTTAGTGAAAGAAGACTGAAACGAGGAGTGAACTCGGTTCAGAAAGGGACTTTGTCCACAAAGATAGTCTTGGCAATGAGTCTTGACTAATATGAAATGATTATCTATGATTATGTGTGTATTCCACAAAGTTTCATGTTTTATGTTATGATTATTTGGATTACATTTCACTACTATGATTTATCCCATGTTATGAAATTATGATCTCTTTTGCAGGTTAAGATTTCAAAAGGTATGTTCTTATGAATATGACGTGATTGATATTTCTTTGGTTTAACTTTACTGAGCATTTGTGCTCACCCTTTTATGTTTTCATTTCCCCAGGACATAATGAAAAGATTTAGGTTTAAAAAAAAGAAGATCTTTATGGGAGATGTTGAAGATCTTTCACAATGATTAGAAGATTATATTCGGAGTTTCCAAAGACACTAAACTATTACAGTCCTTGTGTGTGTGTTTTTGTTATGTACTAAGTATTCTGAAAAAGTAATGTAATGTCCATGTACATCAATTTTCGGGTCTCTACAGTTGGTATCAGAGGGAAGGTTTAGTCAACCTTTGGAAACTAGGATGTGAAAACGATAGGGAGATCCCTAGATATATTTCTAAGTTATGTCTAGGGATGTCCCTAAGGATAAGTATATGTATAGGATACAGTCCTAGAACTATGGTAACGATCATAGAATATAACCTAAGATTTTAGATATTGAGGATACTCCCCCATTATTATGTTGTTTTCCCTAGCATGATTTTTGCCTCTCAGACTATTCTTTTTGGGTTTTAGACAATGGCTGGAACCCGAAGGAACCATGTTGATCAATGAAATGGAAAATGAAATGATTGTCCTCCTGAACAAACAAATTTTATGGGATATGGAGTGAAAAATCTTATTGTTATACTTACACAAGTTATGAATCATTCTGGACTTCCAAATGAGCAGAGAAGGGAACAATATTCTTTTGAGTCCTTCATGAGGCAACGACCACCTTCTTTCAGTGGGTCTTCTTATCCACTTGTTGCTGAACAATGGATCAGTACTACTGAAAAGATATTTTCAGTTCTTCAATGTTCTGAACATGATAAAGTCATCTTAGCAGTATATCGTTTGGAAGGTGAAGCTGATCAATGGTGGAATCTTATAAAGAATTCGATGCAAAGAGATGAAATTGATTCCATGGAATGGGATGAGTTCAAGAACTTATTTTTCAATAAGTACTTCCCTCGTATTCTTCGAACAAATATGGAGAAGGAGTTTTTTTGAACTAAAGCAAAATGATGATGAATATGTTGGTATATACGAAGCTAATTTTATAGTGCTTGCAAGGTATACATCTGGATTTATCATCCAACCTGAAAGTAAAGTTGATCGACTCTTCATTGGCTTAAAACCAAATCTTCGAAGGGCATTAGCTATAAGAGACTTCAGTAGCTATGAAGAAATTGTGTGTTGTGCTATCAAGGTAGAAAAGGAAGCTGGTGTTACTTATCCATCTCATAGTTTTTACAAGAAAAGAAAGATGGAGTTCAAGGAGAAATCTCAGAATAATGGTGAAAAGAAGATGAATGTTTCTTTATGCTCAAAGTGTGGAAAGAAGAATGGTGGAGATTTTCTTAAAGGGACTAGAAAATGTTTTAAGTGTGGAAAAGAAGGTCATCGAGAAGCTGAGTTTCAAAATAATGGAAAAGGGTTTCTAATGATGTGAATAAAGAAAAGACTACAGGGAATAGACCAACAACACTTCAATGCTTCAATTGTAAGGAAATGGGGCATTATGCTAATAAATGCCCTAATCCAAGGGTTAGTGATGATCGACGTGAGCAACCACTTAAGGCAAAGGACAAAGGGAAGTCACATGCGATCACCATTGGCGATGTTCAATATGACAATGATGTGGTGGAATGATTAAGTGTTTATGTGATGGGATAATGTTTTATATAGTATCGTGGAATATTGTAATATTTATGTTTTGGTCTATTGTGGTTTTCAATAATTTTATGGCATCAGTAACCATGAAACGTGATTGAAATATTTTTGGAAAGCAGATGATATGCACATAATTAAGGGAAAAATAGAATCTAATATGTTTGATAGTATTCATGATCTCATCATTGATATAAGGACTAAGTGATATCATGGTTTGAGGATATAGAATTTTGAGGAATTTGGTATGTGGAAAGTGGTAACTTTTAACTACATTCATGTATTCACTAAGGTTCAATGTATATTCATTATTCATGAGAATACATGATTAAGGTATTCACATATTTTTAATTTGACCAACAAGATATATCTTATGATATATGGGGGATAAATGATGGCATTCACATGATCATTTTCTTTATACTATGAGCTTGGAGCGAAGTATTTTAGATAAGCCTAAAGATTGGAATGGATTATGTTTGACATAAGTTAGTATTGTTTAAGGATAAAACTTTTTTTGATATTGTTGATGGGATGTTATAGTAATATAGCTTTAGAAAAAGGACAACCTGTAGGACGAGCGACAACCCATCGCGTCGGACAAGGCTCTGGGAATCGAACCCACAACCGAAGTGAGACTGACCTTTATCGCCTACCACTGGCCTACAGGAAGTCCATGTTTAGTAGAAACAAGTTTTATTATATTAAAAGTATGATATATGAAGTATAAGTCGATTTTAGGAACCATATATGATTAATCTCACTATAGATGGACTTATGTAATTTTTGATAACTTTTCTAACCTTTTGTTTGAGATAGATGTAATGACCCATCATTCTATCACATGATCTGCTAACACATCACGAATGACAAATTCAACTTAATTTCTTTAAGAGATGAAGTGGAAATTGTCCAAATAATGACAAACAGTGAGACTATACCAAAATCACAAAATTATTTCTTCGAATTCCAATTTCATCAACATTAGGGAAATGATCTTGAAAACCAAAAATGTTGTCCTAGTGCTCTTACATCTGATTAATCATATGGTACCTTAGATCGTCAAATATTTATGGCTTTGTGATTACTGGCTTTTCCATAGCCATGTTCTCTACCACTCTCCATCAGAACATGATGGTTAGATTTCTCTCCCATATCCATATTTTCACCTATGTGGAAACCCAGTGATTAGTTTATTTGGGTAACCGTCACGTTTCATACTTTTGTTTTTAAAGATTGGTTTTGGTATTCCTTTCTACGATGTGGGTTTCTCTTAATGAAACATTCGAATAGTAAACCATTTATAACCCCGACGAATTTCGAGGGCGAAATTAATTTTAAGGGGGGTAGAATTTAACAGGCCGAGATTTTATGAAAAATATTATTTTTAATTTCCTTAATGTATTGTGTTGTAAGATACACCAAAAGGAGCTTGCACAACACGGATCCTTGACTTGCCTTTCATTACACGCAATCGCGACCTTCCTTGATAGCATGTGTAGTACGCAATAACGAGTTTCACTAAACACTAATATGATATTAAAATATTATTAAAACTAGTCGTTATGAATAGGAATAACCACTTTTTGAAATTTTGTAAATTTTATTTTTCAAAATGGATTTCATTTTTGGATTCTTAATATCAAAATTATCATAGGGTGAAATTTTGGTACTTTTCGGAAAACTTTCATTTTTTGATGAATAGTGAAAATTACTAAATTTTAATTAAAAACAACTGTTTTAATCGAAATAATTAATAGTGATAAAATATTAATTTGAGTGGTTTTATAGTATATTTAGAATATATTTTTACAATTTAATACAATTTTGTTCATTGGATGTAATTTCACATTTAAACCAGACATAAACAAGTGTCAATCTTTTGATAGTTATTTTCTCTTAAGAACACGCTATTTGTTTTGACGACGGGAATTAATTTTTAAATTAATTAATGCAACTGATATGTTTTGAATTTGGAAAAATAGACACCATTTTTGAGTTCATAATATCAAATATAGCTTAGGCCTAATTTTTTGTATTTTTCTGGAAACTTTCATTTTTTGATAAATAGTGAAACCACTAAGTGGTAGTTAAGAAAAATGATTTTTTTCATAAAACTTAATTTTACCGCTTCTGTGAGTGGAATTTCAAAAATTCAAGAGACACGATTGATTTCAGTAAGTAAAATGTGGTTCAATCAGATGAAAATAATTTTTGGTGAATAGTAACTTTTTAACTTTTTTTACCACGGTTAAAAGTAAATACGGTAATTAAGGGTAAAAATGTTATTATAATTACCTTAACACATGTCCTAATTATATTGTATAAGTGTAATTCGACCAAAAATAACCTTAGGAATAAAAGATGATCATTTAGGCCCACTTGGATTAGATTAGGACATTTATTATTAATTTATTTAAAGAAGGGTTAAAATAGTTAAAATCGAAGTTTAATAAGTAAATCATTTTTAATATAGGGTTATACATAAGATAAATTCGACTATAAATACTCATTATAAATCTAGAAAGATTTCCTACATAATGGTATTTTATTTTTAATTTTTAGACCTTAAATAATTTAATTTATTTATGACACAACGATGATACAGTAATTATCTTATTAATGAAATATTGACATAATTGGTGTTATAAATACCAAAATAAATGTAATTTGAGACTTTTAATGAATTAAAATAATTTGATAGGTTAATATTACATGTGATTATTGATTTAATTAACTTGGTTCGAACTAATAATTCTGTTATGATTTTCACAAAAATCAATTACTAAATAGTGTCAAAATTGACATAAAATAGCTTTTAAAACAAATATTATATTATTAATTGTTATTTTATTCCTAAAAATATATGGTTCTGCCAAATGACTTAGATAAGGTCATATATATTAATAATAAAAAACTTGGGGTTCGTTTGGCTTGATATAGTAAGTTTATTAACCTTATAGTGTAAGAAAACAAGAAGTCACGGTGAAAGTTAAATTATCTAACTTAAAGTTAAATCAAAATGATAAGGTTAAAATTGATACCTAAACTTGTATAAATTATATTGGAGGAGAGGATTTCGACCCCTACCCACCTTATCTTTGAGATATATCAATTTGGAGCTATTAAAAACAGAATTTGACTTTATAATAAAATAATATTTTTAGTTATTCCAAATGTGCCCCTCTCCTCCCTTATAAAAGGGCACCTCCTCCCCCTCTTCCTCACACCACATTGAGCGTTCAGGATTGGAAAAACCCTACCAATTTCTCCTCTCCACTTCCATGTAAACATACTAGAGGCTTTGGTCTTCATCAAAGACCTATTTTAGTGCCCTAAAAGGAGGTCTCAAAGAAGAACTTCAAAAAAGAGGTAATGTCTGTTACCGATTCTTTCATCTTTATTTCTTCTTCCACATCTTATTCATTAGTTGTTTAATTATGAAGTAATAACATAAGTATCACTCATATACTGATATGTTTTTATAATTATGAAACAACCCTATTTCACCATCTATCCATCCTACGAAAAACGAAATCACCGCGCGTGCGTACGTACGGAATACCGTCTCCACGCCATGGTGTAATCTATTTTCCAACACCACCTTACTTGGATGGGTATAATGGTGTAAATAATAACTATATATTATTATTGTAAAGTTATATTGATTCTGAAATAGTTTAAATACACTCCAATACAATTCCACGATCATGAGAATGATATCATTGCTCGTGCGAACGTACGGACTACCGTCTCCATGACGTGATGAGATTAAATCTCCATGTTAACCATTCATAAATGATTATAAAGTATATATAATAATTAATCATGAAATATATGACATAATAATGATACTGTATTTATGTGTATATATATGTATGTCATCTACTTAATTCCATTCAACTCAATAAGTAAACAAAAACAGCGTTCATGCGTACGTACGGCCTACCGTCTCCATGAACGGTGTATTTCTTTCCATTTACTAATCTATTATATATATGTATATTCTGAATATATATTATATATAAATCATGTGTTATATTCTATAATTAATTAATAATTATCTAAGTAATCATATGAATATTTACAAGTCAAAACACGGACGAAAAATGAAACGATTTTACACAAAACACTCTTTAACATGAAATTTACAAAAGAATGGGTAATATAAAGTCATAAGTGAACCATATATGATATCATAATAATGAGTATGATTCTGGAATAATTCAATGACATTATTAAAATCATTATACAGGAGGTTCGGACACTTACGAAGCAAATCGGACCTAAGGTAAGGGAAAATAATACAATCTCATTTTTATCTAAGATTGTTTATAATTTGGAATTTGCTGGGGTGTATTTTATCATCCATATACCTATTTACTCAATATTTAACACTATTTACATCGACCTACAATTGTTTAAATCCAATTTTACCCTTCGGCGAGTTTTTAGTAAAAGGTATGAAAGGAATCTTTTGTCGTTTTTCATACGAGGTACTTTATGACTTTTCCGACAAAAGAACAGGAAGAATGTTTTTTTTAACTTATACGGAATGAATGGATTTTTAAAAAAATTATTTCCAAGAAGCTTCCTTTACAAGTTTTCAAGTTTATTTTTAATCAAATTCTTTTAGTTTAAAATTGTATGACATGTTAATAATGGAAAAATGTTTTTGAAGTAGAAAGGATATTTTCCTCAAGAATGGAGTTCAAGAGTTTTATCAAAATTATTTTCCATCTAAGATAATATAGGGTTCTATTTCTATCCCTATTATTACATGGATTTGATTATTTTGTGATGGAAATATTTTTATGAATTCCTTTATCTTATATGAATTGTTTTATGATGTCACGTTGTTTAAGATTCCCATTTTTATTACATGGGTTATGCTATGATGTATGGTTTATGATTTTGTGGCACACATAAGAATGGTATCATTATGAAATGGGTGGGACCTATATCTCCCTCCAATGCATTGGGTAAAGATTTTATATCTCATGAGATAGACATGGCTGGAACGGTATGTTATACCGGTTTAGTTAAAGAAGACTGAAACGAGGAGTGAACTCGGTTCAGAAAGGGACTTTGTCCACTAAGATAGTCTTGGCAATGAGTCTTGACTAATAAGAAATGATTATCTATGATTATGTGTGTATTCCACAAAGTTTCATGTTTTATGTTATGATTATTTGGATTACATTTCACTACTATGATTTATCCCATGTTATGAAATTATGATCTCTTTTGCAGGTTAAGATTTCAAAAGGTATGTTCTTATGAATATGACGTGATTGATATTTCTTTTGTTTAACTTTACTAAGCATTTGTGCTCACCCTTTTATGTTTTCATTTCCCCAGGACATAATGAAAAGATTTAGGTTTAAAAAAAAAGAAGATCTTTATGGGAGATGTTGAAGATCTTTCACAATGATTAGAAGATTATATTCGGAGTTTCCAAAGACACTAAACTATTACAGTCCTTGTGTGTGTGTTTTTGTTATGTACTAAGTATTCTGAAAAAGTAATGTAATGTCCATGTACGTCAATTTTCGGGTCTCTACAGTTGGTATCAGAGGGAAGGTTTAGTCAACCTTTGGAAACTAGGATGTGAAAACGATAGGGAGATCCCTAGATATATTTCTAAGGTATGTCTAGGGATCTCCCTAAGGATAATTATATGTATAGGATACAGTCCTAGAACTATGGTAACGATCATAGAATATAACCTTAGATTTTAGATATTGAGGATACTCCCCCATTATTATGTTGTTTTCCCTAGCATGATTTTTGCCTCTCAGACTATTCTTTTTCGGTTTTAGACAATGGCTGGAACCCGAAGGAACCGTGTTGATCAATGAAATGGAAAATGAAATGATTTTCCTCCTGAACAAACAAATTTTATGGGAGATGGAGTGAAAAATCTTATTGTTATACTTACACAAGTTATGAATCATTCTGGACTTCCAAATGAGCAGAGAAGGGAACAATATTCTTTTGAGTCCTTCATGAGGCAACGACCACCTTCTTTCAGTGGGTCTTCTTATCCACTTGTTGCTGAACAATGGATCAGTACTACTGAAAAGATATTTTCAGTTCTTCAATGGTCTGAACATGATAAAGTCATCTTAGCAGTATATCGTTTGGAAGGTGAAGCTGATCAATGGTGGAATCTTATTAAGAATTCGAGGCAAAGAGATGAAATTGATTCCATGGAATGGGATGAGTTCAAGAACTTATTTTTCAATAAGTACTTCCCTCGTATTCTTCGAAGAAATATGGAGAAGGAGTTTTTTTGAACTAAAGCAAAATGATGATGAATATGTTGGTATATACGAAGCTAATTTTATAGTGCTTGCAAGGTATACATCTGGATTTATCATCCAACCTGAAAGTAAAGTTGATCAACTCTTCATTGGCTTAAAACCAAATCTTCGAAGGGCATTAGCTATAAGAGACTTCAGTAGCTATGAAGAAATTGTGTGTTGTGCTATCAAGGTAGAAAAGGAAGCTGGTGTTACTTATCCATCTCATAGTTTTTACAAGAAAAGAAAGTTGGAGTTCAAGGAGAAATCTCAGAATAATGGTGAAAAGAAGATGAATGTTTCTTTATGCTCAAAGTGTGGAAAGAAGAATGGTGGAGATTTTCTTAAAGGGACTAGAAAATGTTTTAAGTGTGGAAAAGAAGGTCATCGAGAAGCTGAGTTTCAAAATAATGGAAAAGGGTTTCTAATGATGTGAATAAAGAAAAGACTACAGGGAACGGACCAACAACACTTCAATGCTTCAATTGTAAGGAAATGGGGCATTATGCTAATAAATGCCCTAATCCAAGGGTTAGTGATGATCGACGTGAGCAACCACTTAAGGCAAAGGACAAAGGGAAGTCACATGCGATCACCATTGGCGATGTTCAATATGACAATGATGTGGTGGAATGATTAAGTGTTTATGTGATGGGATAATGTTTTATATAGTATCGTGGAATATTGTAATATTTATGTTTTGGTCTATTGTGGTTTTCAATAATTTTATGGCATCAGTAACCATGAAACGTGATTGAAATATTTTTGGAAAGCAGATGATATGCACATAATGAAGGGATAAAGAGAATCTAATATGTTTGATAGTATTCATGATCTCATCATTGATATAAGGACTAAGTGATATCATGGTTTGAGGATATAGAATTTTGAGGAATTTGGTATGTGGAAAGTGGTAACTTTTAACTACATTCATGTATTCACTAAGGTTCAATGTATATTCATTATTCCTGAGAATACATGATTAAGGTATTAACATATTTTTAATTTGACCAACAAGATATATCTTATGATATATGGGGGATAAATGATGGCATTCACATGATCATTTTCTTTATACTATGAGCTTGGAGCGAAGTATTTTAGATAAGCCTAAAGATTGGAATGGATTATGTTGGACATAAGTTAGTATTGTTTAAGGATAAAACTTTTTTTGATATTGTTGATGGGATGTTATAGTAATATAGCTTTAGAAAAAGGACAACCTGTAGGACGAGCGACAACCCATCGCGTCGGACAAGGCTATGGGAATCGAACCCACAACCGAAGTGAGACTGACCTTTATCACCTACCACTGGCCTACAGGAAGTCCATGTTTAGTAGAAACAAGTTTTATTATATTAAAAGTATGATATATGAAGTATAAGTCGATTTTAGGAACCATATATGATTAATCTCACTATAGATGGACTTATGTAATTTTTGATAACTTTTCTAACCTTTTGTTTGAGATAGATGTAATGACCCATCATTCTATCACATGATCTGCTAACACATCACGAATGACAAATTCAACTTAATTTCTTTAAGAGATGAAGTGGAAATTGTCCAAATAATGACAAACAGTGAGACTATACCAAAATCACAAAAGTATTTCTTCGAATTCCAATTTCATCAACATTAGGGAAATGATCTTGAAAACCAAAAATGTTGTCCTAGTGCTCTTACATCTGATTAATCATATGGTACCTTAGATCGTCAAAAATTTATGGCTTTGTGATTACTGGCTTTTCCATAGCCATGTTCTCTACCACTCTCCATCAGAACATGATGGTTAGATTTATCTCCCATATCCATATTTTCACCTATGTGGAAACCCAGTGATTAGTTTATTTGGGTAACCGTCACGTTTCATACTTTTGTTTTTAAAGATTGGTTTTGGTATTCCTTTTTACGATGTGGGTTTCTCTTAATGAAACTTTCGAATAGTAAACCATTTATAACCCCGACGAATTTCGAGGGCGAAATTAATTTTTAGGGGGGTAGAATTTAACAGGCCGAGATTTTATGAAAAATATTATTTTTAATTTCCTTAATGTATTGTGTTGTACGCTACACCAAAAGGAGCTTGCACAACATGCATCCTTGACTTGCCTTTCATTACACGCAATCGCGACCTTCCTTGATAGCATGTGTAGTACGCAATAACGAGTTTCACTAAACACCAATATGATATTAAAATATTATTAAAACTAGTCGTTATGAATAGTAATAACCACTTTTTGAAATTTTGTAAATTTTATTTTTCAAAATGGAAATAATTTTTGGATTCTTAATATCGAAATTAGCTTAGGGTGAAATTTTCGTACTTTTCGGATAACTTTCATTTTTTGATGAATAGTGAAAATTACTAAATTTTAATAAAAAACAACATTTTTAATCGAAATAATTAATAGTGATAAATTATTAATTTGAGTGGTTTTATAGTATATTTAGAATATATTTTTACAATTTAATACAATGTTTTTCATTGCATGTAATTTCACATTTAAACCAGACATAGACAAGTGTCAATCTTTTGATAGTTATTATCTCTTAAGAACACGCTATTTGTTTTGACGACGGGAATTAATTTTTAAATTAATTAATGCAACTGATATGCTTTGAATTTGGTAAAATAGACATAATTTTTGAGTTCATAATATCAAATATATCTTAGGCCTAATTTTTGGTATTTTTCTAGAAACATTCATTTTTTGATGAATAGTGAAACCACTAATTGGTATTAAGAAAAATGATTTTTTCATAAAACTTAATTTTACCGCTTCTGTGAGTGAAATTTCAAAAATCCAAGAGACATGGTTGATGTCAGTAAGTAAAATGTGGTTCAATGAGATGAATATAATTTTTGGTGAATAGTAACATTTTTACTTTTTTTTACCACGGTTAAAAGTAAATAGGGTATTTAAGGGTAAAAATATTATTATAATTACACTAAAACATGTAATAATTCTATTGGATAAGTTTAATTCGACCAAAAATAACTTTAGTAATAAAAGATGATCATTTAGGCCCACTTGTATTAGATTATGACATTTATTATTAATTTATTTAAAGAAGGGTTAAAATAGTTAAAATAAAAGTTTTATAAGTAAATCATTTTTAATATAGGGTTATACATAAGATAAATTCCACTATAAATACTAAATAGAAATCTAGAAAGATTTCATACATAATGGTATTTTATTTGTAATTTTTATACCTTATATAATTTAATTGATTTATGACACAAAGATGATGCACTAATTATATTATTAATGAAATATTGAAATATTTGGTGTTATAAATACCCAAATAAATGTAATTTGAGACTTTTAATGAATTACAATAATTTTCTAGGTTAATATTACATGTTAGTATTGATTTAATTAACTTGTTTCAAGATAATCATTCTGTTATGATTTTCACAAAAATCAATTACTAAATAGTGTCAAAATTGCTATAAAATAGCTTTTAAAAAAATATTATATTAATAATTGTTATTTTATTCCTAAAAATCTAAGGTTCGGCCAAATAACTTAGATAAGGTTATATAAATTAATATTAAAAAACATGGGGTTCATTTGGCTTGATATAGTAAGTTTATTAACCTTATAGTGTAAGAAAACAAGAAGTCACTGTGAAAGTTAAATTATCTAACTTGATGTTAAATCTAAATGATAATGTTAAAATTGATACCTAAACTTGTCTAAATTATATTTGAGGAGATTATTTCTTCCCCTACCCACCTTATCTTCTAGATATATCAATTTGGAGCTATTAGAAATCTAATTTGACTTTATAATAAAATAATATTTTTAGTTATTCCAAAGGTGCCCCTCTCCTCCCTTATAAAAGGGCACCTCCTCCCCCTCTTCCTCACACCACTTTGAGCCTTAAATCTCGGCCAACACCTGCCAATTTCTCCTCTCCACTTACATGGAAACATCCTAGAGGTTCTTGTCTTCTTCAAAGACCTATTTTAGTGCCCTAAAAGGAGGTCTCAAAGAAGCACTTCAAAAAAGAGGTAATGTACGTTACCGATTCTTTCATCTTTATTTCTTTTTCCACTTCTTCTTATTTAGTTGTTTCATTATGAAGTAATAACATCGGTATCACTCATATAATGATATGTTATTATAAGTATGAAACAACCCTATTTAACCATCTATCCATCCTATGGAAAACCAAATCACCGCGCGTGCGTACGTACGGAATACCGTCTCCACGCCGTCGTGTATTCTATTTTCCACCACCACCTTACTTTGATGGGTATAATGGTTTAAATAATGACTATATATGATTATTGTAAAGTTATATTGATTCTTAAATAGTATACATACACTCCAATACAATTCCATGATCATGAGAACGATATCATCGCTCGTGCGTACGTACGGACTACCGTCTCCACAATGCGATGAGATTCATTCTCCACGTTAACCATTCATGAGTTATTATAAAGTATATATAATGAGTAATCATGAAATATATGACATAATAATGATACTGTATTTTTGTGTATATATATGTATGTCATCTACTTATTTTCATTCAACTCAATAAGCAAACGAAAATAGAGTTCATGCGTACGTACGGCCTACCGTCTCCATGAACGGTGTATTTCTTTCCATTTACTGATCTATTATATATATGTATATTCTGAAAATATATTATATATAAGTCATGTTTTATATTCTGGAATTACGTAAAAATTATCTAAGTAATCATATGATTAATTACAAGTCAAAACACGGACGAAAAATGAAACGATTTTACCCAAAACACTCTTTAACATGAAATTTACAAAAGAACGGGTAATATAAAGTCATAAGTGAACCATATATGATATCATAATAATGAGTATGATTCTGGAATAATTCAATGACATTATTTAAATCATTATACAGGAGGTTCGGACACTTACGAAGCAAATCGGTCCTAAGGTAAGGGAAAATAATACAATCTCATTTTTATCTGAGATTGTTTATACTTTGGAATTTACTGGGGTGTATTTTATCATCCATATACATTTTTACTCAATATGTAATATTATTTACATCCACCTACATTTGTTTAAATCCAATTTTACCCTTCGGTGAGTTTTTAGTAAAAGATATGGAATGAATCTTTTGTCATTTTTCGTACGAGGTACTTTTTGACTTTTCCGACAAAAGAACGGGAAGAATGTTTTTTTTAACTTATACGGCATGAATGGATTTTTTAAAAAATTATTTCCAAGAAGCATCCTTTACAAGTATTAAAGTTTATTTTTAATCAAATTATTTTATTTTAAAATTGTATAACATGTTAATAAAGGAAAAATGTTTTTAAAGTAGAAAGGATATTTTCCTCAAGAATGGAGTTCAAGAGTTTTATCAAAATTATTTTCCATCTAAGATAAAATAGGGTTATGTTTCTATCCATATTATTACATGGATTTGATTATGTTGTGATGGAAATATTTTTATTAATTCCTTTATCTTATATGAATTGTTTTATGATGTCACGTTGTTTAAGATTCCCATTTTTATTACATGGGTTATGCTATGATGTATGGTTTATGATTTTGTGGCACACATAATAATGGTATCATTATGAGATGGGTGAGACCTATATCTTCCTCCAATGCATTGGGTAAAGATTTTATATCACATGATATAGACACGGCTGGAACGGTAGGTTATACCGTTTCAGTGAAACAGGACTTAAACGGGGAGTGAACTCGGTTCAGAAAGGGACTTTGTCAACTAAGATAGTCTTAGAAATGAGTCTTGACTAATAAGAAATGATTCTCTATGATTATATGTGTATTCCACAATGTTTCATTTTTATGTTATGATTATTGGGATTACATTTCTCTACTATGATTTATCCCATGTTTTGAAAATATGATCTCTTTTGTAGGTTAATATTTCCAAAAGATATGTTCTTATGAATATGACGTGATTGATATTTCTTTTGTTTACCCTTATTGAGCATTTGAGCTCACCCTTTTATGTTTTATTTTCCCCGGGACATAAAGAAACGATTTAGGTTTAAATAAAAGAAGATATTTATGGGATATGTTGAAGATCTTTCACCCCAATTAGAAGATTATATTCCGAATTTCCAAAAACACTAAACTATTACAGTCCTTGTGTGTGTGTTTTTTTTATGTACTAAGAATTCCGAAAAAGTAATGTAATGTCCATGTACGTAAATCTTTGGGTCTCTACATTATTTAATTTAGTTTATTTTAATGAATCAAATTGTTGTGAATTTAAAAAAAATCAATTACTAAATACTGTCAAAATTTACATAAATAAGTTTTTTTAAATGCTATTCTATTAAATTATTTAACAGTCATAAAAATATTATATTCGGCCAAATGAATTATATAATGTTAATATTTAATTAATTTTCTACTTTCTGTTCTATTATCATTTTATAGTAACCACATTAACTATATTGTATAAAAATACAAGAAGACAATGTAAGAGTTAATTTATATAACTAATGTTTAAAGCCAAAAGAAAATGTTATATTTATGACCTAAAAATGTCTAAAACCAATTGGTTGAGATTATTTCGACACATCCTCATCATATCCTAAAAATATATCACATTAAAACTATTATAATTGGAAAATAAATTTTTAATAAAATAATATTTCAAGACTTTAGTAAGTGCCACTCCTCCCTATTAAAAAAGGATACCACATCTACCCACATACTCACACATCTAAACCCCCTTGGATTTCCCAAATTAAGATCAAATAATATTCCAACATCCCTCCTTTCCTCCTAGATGCCTTACCTTGGGAATAAAGAATCTTAAGGAATCCATTTGACTTAAAACAATAGTAATTACCCAATATTGAGGACCATAATGACTGTACATGATGAGTTGGACTAAAAGTAAGGGACTTCACCACAATATAATTTTATTGAGGAAAATTTTGATAATATAAACCATATTATTTTAATACGGTGTATAATAAACAACTTTTACTTTTAATTCAATGGGTATCATTTTTCTATGAATAATTTTACTAAATGACCAAAAGGAATTATTTCAATGTATGTGTTGAAAATCACTTCTCTTTTTCCATAACTGTTATTTGATATTTGAAATCCCATATAGGCCATAATATTTTAAAAAGGAAAATAAATCCCTTATTAACTTTTTGGGTGTTTTTGTATTTCAAATGGTTTGGAATGTGTATTGACTCTTTCAATATCTTGACATAATTTATTATGATTTCAAATGAAATTTTTTGACTGAAATGTTAATAAATTAAATCATTTATGTTTTATGATTATATAATGGTACATAGACATTTTAAGGGTGGTTACATGAAAACCCAATAATGAGTGGTTACGTGGTAACCTAAATATGGGTGGTTTTGTGATAAACAATGTACAAGTGGTTACGTTATAACTTCGAATGAATTGTATATAGAATTTAGTCATATTGTTATTCTATTTACTAATATATGTGGAATTTGAGTTTATGGATACTCAAATTAAGTATGTTTATGTCTTAAGATACCTTTATATCTTAATGTTTCTTTCTATGGGATTTATAAAAATATTTTGGTTATAGAAAGGATAAGCAATGGGATTTTATTTAGTGAAGTATTTTTTCTACTTCTTAAAGTTGAAAAGTATTACTTTATGATAATATATTCATGGTTTACTTGTTTTTACAAGGAAAATAGTTTTCATTATTTATATATCCCTTACCAATCTTTATATGCTCATCCAAATATTTTTAATGTTTTTTCAAAGGACATAAAAATGAATAGAGTCAAGGATGTGATCAAAGAAAAGTCATTTTTTGTAAACATGAAACGAGCCATGTTTTTTTAAAAAAAATTGTTTAATGAAAAAATTGGATAGTGAGAATAAGTGTCTACTTGTAATATTTATGTCATTATCTATGACTTATGACCAAATTTTATAAATTTCTGAACCTAAAAATATCATCGATGTAATTAATATTAAAATTATTTACATAACAAAATATTTTGTATTATTTAAGTTTGGGGAATAATATTTGGTATCTGAGGCTGGTTAAGATAGATTTAAAGGGTAGGGTGTTATTTAAGTATAAGTGAAAAGATGAATATAAGAATAATGGTTAACCTATTAGAAATAGTCATGGTTATTTTAGAAAAATTTATTGAGTTTTATATAACATGGATGTGTATATCATAGTGTTTATCTTTTTAATATGATAGTATATGATTATTTTATTGATATACCCACACTATAATTTTTGTTTTAGTAAAAGGCTAGATCTACCAGGAACCAGTGTAACAATGGATGTGAAGGAAACTGTTGTGCTTTTCTGAATAAGAAACCTAATGAAGTGGGAGTTGTAATGATAACTCTTTTTATTATTCTAAAATAACTATTTAGAGTCATGATTGACCACTTGAACCTTAGAAAATTTTCTAAGGCATCATATATGTGACAAATGAATCCCTAAGGAAGTTCAAGTAATACTCATAAAGGTAAGTATATTCAACAACCTATGTTACAAGGATGTTGATAGAAACACCTAATTAAATTTTTTAAAGGGATGAGAATTTGTTTTATATGTGGAAATGATGGTTATAATGCAATATCCTACCAAGGAAAATGGAATCATTCAATGGACTCCAAGAAAGATAAATATGTTTTTTCGGATTTATCAATTAAATGTTTTAAATGTGGGGAGTATGATCATTATGCAAAACGATATCTGAAAAAGAAGGTTCTATAATGGAATAACCATGAACCTAAATATATATTTTTACAAATACAAAATGGTATTCCAATTGAAGGTTTTAAAACTAAAAATGACATGTGAAAGTTATGGATTATTTATTGTCACAAGTCTTGAAACTATTGAATCATAGGACATGAACCACGTTTCTTATTTGGTGGAAATAAGTATTAAATAAATAATATGTAAAATCCTAATTAGTGTATCCTGAAGAACACTGAATGACTAATAATTATAAATATAAGGGAATCAGGAGTTATGGTTGACTGTTGGAAGATGAAATGTTTAAAAGTATTAATGCTTTTTTGATGATGGGATTACTTTGGATTAATTTTTTTAGTAAGTATAACCCTATAGTTTGTTATGTAAAAATATTATTTAAGGATGAATGATCTTTTCTTTCATGTACACAACTATAAATCACTTAAAACCATTATATGACCGTTGATTTTGAGGTAATTATGAGATATTACTTTTTGGGATCAAAAATTAAGAACAAGAGATAAAAATTGAGAAAAAAAAAGTTATGATTATTTTTTAAGATTTTATCTCATTTTGGTAATGATATATGAATTATATATCTTTAAAAAAGAGATTAATGCATGAATGGTGACAAATTGTCACATCAGACAATGTCGTGGGGATCGAAACCATAAATGAAGTGCAATAAGGATTTATCACCTACCACTAGCCTACATGATGTCCCTGGTTAGTATGGAATTCCATTTTGGTTAAACGAGATGATGGTGTTAGAATATGTTGTTTTGGGAACTTAGGTTTTATCAAATGGATATCCTTGGTATTAGAAAATGATTTTGGGAATAAGTGATAAATTTTATTTTGAAGAAATTCACTATTTTGGGATCCCTTTACGATAAAGTTAAATAAAATTCTATTGAATTTTATTTTGACGAATGAAGGTTGAATTTATTTTGGAGAAATATAGAATTTAATTATGGACTTATGGAAATTTTTTTTGTTTATAGAAATTATTAACCTATAATAGAGAATATTTTATTTTGGAAATTAATTTTTAGTATAATCTATTAAGAGTGGTTGATGATAGTTTGATAAAATTTTCATATTTTTTCTTGGAAGAATATGTTGTCAATACATTCTCAATTATCTATTTCAATATTAGTGTGGATTATTATTAAGGAATTTTGTGGACAATTATTTTTTTAATAGTCTACCGTGGACTTTTGGTATTACTATTGAATTTTGGATATTAAAAAAATTCTTTTTCTCTTGTAAATGATTATTATTTTCATTGAATTATATTATCTTTACTTACCATTTTAGTTTTGGTTAATGTTTAAAGAAGGGATGAATAGATAATTAATCCTTTTTTGGATTATGTGATACAAAAAATAATGATTCTAGCTCTTCACGTGTGACCAACTCATCTAAAATACTAATTGATTAGAGTGAAAATGAGGTTTTGGTAGAAACTTATTAAAGGATGATATTCTACTTGAAAAGTATGTTTCCTTAAGTTCATAGTCAATATCATAAATAAGTTCCTCTACATTATGACAAAGACCTTAAAAATTGTTTTTTTCTTTTCATACTATGAAATAAAATACCATTTAACCCATCAAATGTTTTTGGTTTTTGGATTGTTATCTTTATCCTGATCATGTCTTATATCACTCTCCATCAATACAAGATCGCTAGTTTTCCTTCCATATCCATGTTTTCCTACATGGAATACTAGTTTGTGTTATCTTGAGTGACATTTTTAATTATATTTCATTCTTTTATAGTGTTAGTTTTTTTATATCTTTTTCTGATGTGGGATTTTCAATGAAGATACAAAGCCAAATTTTAAAGTTCCGAAGTCGTAATTTCCAAAAGGGGAGAAGGATGTACAATACCATGTATTTATAGAATAATAAATATTCATATCTATTAATATTTATGAATAATATATTAATAATACATTAATGGGGACACTTTTTCTAAAAGCATACTCGACACACAAAAATGGTTTTCTCTGAAAGCTTATGTTGAACACAATGTTGAGTTATACAAAAATAATAATACAATATTATTATTATTATTTTAAATTGTAGTTAATGTCTAGATGTTGTATTTATAAAAATGAATAAAATTAAATAAAATATGACGACAATAGGTTTTTTAATATTTTTTCATTTATCCAATAGATTTTAGAGGCTTAAAGTGAGAATATATCCAATTTTAAGTATAAAATACTGTAATGTTTTTAAAATTTGTTTTACCGCCTTTTGATAGAAAACACTTTTTAAATCTAGTTTTTTTCAATTCTATATATTCTATTTGAAAAAATAAACTACTTCTCTAGAATAGGGTCATAAAAATTTACTTTGTCTGAAATTTTGATATTTTTATGAAAAAATTCATATTTTAATGAATAATGAAAAACACAGAATATTAATTCAAAACTACTTTTTCATAAAATTTATTTATATATTTAGATTCAACATTTAGTTGATTTTATAGTGTAATTGGATTAATTTATTATCATTTAATCCAATTTATGGTCATTGGAACTGTTTTCACAATGAAATTGGACACAATCACATGTCAATCTTTTGATAGTTTTTACTTCTTAAAAATTTAATTTCTGGTTTTGAAAATGGGAATTAATTTTAAATTAATTTCTTCTAATTAAATATTTTGAATTTGTTAATTTAGCTTCCATATTTATAGTCATTAGTTTTAAATTGTGTAAATATGTACCTTTTATTTTTATACATTATGAATAGTAACATTAGTAATTATTTTTATTTACCATGGTTAAAGTGTAAATCAGATAAACAAGGGTAAAAAAATAATATTATAACAATATAAAACATTCCAAATACGTTTTCTAATCATATTTTATCATATATTTCTTACCATGATCATCTTTGAGCCTCTTTTAGTACCCCATGAAGCCAGTTGGGTTTGATAATGACATGTTGTAAAAATTAATTTATGCTAAAGAGAAATATAACACAAACAAGTATATTTTTTCTAAAATGATTCTAAGGATGAGTTATATAAATGATCTATTTGTCTATAAATATTAATTATAAATAAAAACATATTTCTAACATCATGGTATTTTATTTATAATATTAATAAATTATATAAATAAATTTATTTATGACATAATGATGATGCAATAATTACATTATTAATGAAATATCCACATAAAAGCTATTATAAATATTAAAATAAATGTAATTAGATCATTTTTAAGGTATAAAATAATTTCAAGGATTATTTTTACATTTTATCTTTGATCTAATATATGTTTTTTCATATTAATCATGTTATAATGACTTTAACAAAAAATCAATTTCTAAATGTTGTTAAAATTGACAAAAATGAGTTTTAAACAAATAATATTTTATTAAATGATACAATATTAATAAAAATATTATATTTGGAAAAATGACTTAGATAATGTTAAATATTTCATTAATGATCTACTTTAGGTTCTATTGGCATCTTATAGTAACCATATAAACCATATAGTGTAAAAATAGAAGAAGACATGGTAAGAGTTAATTTATTTAAATTAGAGTTAAAGGAAAAGGATAAGGTTAAATTTGTGTCTAAAATTTTCAAATACCAATCGGTTGAGGGGATTTTAACCCATAATCATATTATCCTCAAACTAAATCACTTTGGAACTATTCTAATTCGAAAATCAATTTATAATAAAATAATATTTCAAGACATTCTTGAAGTGCCCCGCCTCCCCCTTTTAAAAGGAAACCACCTCTATCCACATACTCACACCACCAAATCACCTTGTATTGACAAAATTCTTCCCAAATAAGATCACAAAACAACTCATTTACTCCCATAAGTCTTAATTTTCTTATAAGTAAACTCAAGGAATAATTTGGGCTCTAATCAAAAGGAGTTACCCGATTTAGAGGAACATAACGATTGTAGATGATGTGTCAGACTCAAGGTTAGTGTCTTCATCTCAATATCTCTTCATTGAGGAATATATTGATAATATATAACTCATTATTTTATAATCTTTATAATACACCCATTTATCTTTTAATTGAAAATGAATCTTATTTCTATGAATCATTTTACTAAAAGAGAAAAAGGAATTTTTTTAATGTATGCAGTGACAATGACTTCTCTACCACCATAAACATTATTTTATATTTGCATTACTCTATAAACCATATTGTCTTTAAAAATAAATATTTTTCTTTATTCCATTTTGGTTGTTTTTTAATTGAAAATAGTTTTGAATATGGATTGACTATTTTAATATCTGGAAACGATTTGTTGTGATTGCAAATGAATTGTTATGAGAGAAATGCTGATAAATGAAATCATTTATGTTTTGTGATTATATAATGGTACTTGGACTTTTGGCAGGTGGTTATGTAATAATCCAATGATTTTTTGTTACATGATAAATCAAATATGGGTGGTTCAGTGATAAACCAAGGATGGGTGGTTATGTTATAACCTCAAATGCATTGGGTATGGAAGTCAACCGTATTTCTATTCCATTTTTTCATATGTATGGAAGTTGACCATTTTTATATTACATTTAAGTATTATTATACCCCAAGTTACCTTTATATGTTATATTTTTCATTCCATGTGATTTATGGTAATATTTTAGTTACAAAATTGTATGTAATGATATTTTATTTAGTGAAGTATTTTTTTTCTACTTTTTAAAGGTGAAGGGTATTGATTTTTTGATAAAATATTCCTGGTTTACATGTTTTCAAAAGAATAATATTTTTCATTTTTTATTTATCCCTTAATGAGGTTCTTATACTCATCTCAAGTTTTGCAATTTTTTTCATAGGACTTATTGAACAATAGAGGTAAATATAGGATCAAGGAAAATGTATGTTTTTGAAACAATAAACGAACCATGTTTCTTTTTCAAAATGTTTATGTTTTATCATAAAAAATTGTATAGTGAGTGTAAGTTTATACTTCAAATATTTAAGTTCTTATGTATTAGTTAAGACATAATTATCTAAAGCTCCAAACATAAAAAGATCATTTATTATATTAAAAGTAAAATTATTGACTTAACTCAAGATTACGTAATTTTTAATGTTGTGGCCTTATAGTAGGTATCACAGGTCGATTTACATAACATTAGAGGTTAGTGTATTATTTTAGTATATGTGGAAATATGTATATATCCATAATGGTTAGAATATGTGAAATATTCATAGTTATTTTAGAAATCATTAATGAGTTTGAGATAATACAGATGAGTATATCATAGTGTTTATCATCCTCAAATGATAGAATGTGATGATTTTACTCATATACTCACAGTAACATTTTTTGGTTTTAGTAAATTGATGTATTTATCAGAAACCAATGTAACAATGGATGTGTAGGAAACTGTGGTGGTTTTCTAAATAAGAAACCGAATGAAATGGGATATAAAATGAGAACTATTTTGGTTATTCTAAACTAACTATCTAGAGTCATGATTTACCTCTTGAACCGTAGTGATTTTTCTAAGGAATTATATTTGCAGGAAATGAATCCTAGTTGAAGTTCATGTAATAATCATAAAGGTAAGTACATTAAAAAACGAATGTGTCATAGATGTGGATTGAAACACCTAGGTAAATGTTTTAAAGTGATGAGAAGATGTTATTGATATGAAAATTATGGTAATAAATCAATATCATGTCATGGAAAAATGAATCGTTTAGTGGACTCCTAGAAAGGGAAATATGTTCATCCCAAGTAATCAATTGAATGATTTAAAATACTGGGAGTATGGTCATTATAAAAATATACGTATGACAAATAAGGTTTGGTAATGTGATTAGAAGGAGCCTAAAAATATATGTTTATCCATACCTAAAGCTATTTGAAATGAAGATGAGGAAACTAAAAATGACATATGAAATGTATACATTATTTCCTGCCTCATGTTTTGAAATTATAGAATTTTAGGACATGATTCATGTTTTCCATTTTTAGAAAATAAGTTTTATGTAATATGATCCAAAATCATGGTTAGGGTATCATGAATAATAATAAATTATTAAGAAGTATACATATAATGAATTCAAGATATATGGTATATTTTTTGATAATGAAATGTTTAAAAGTTTTAATTCTCTTTTGATGTAGGGGTTAACCTAGAATAATCATTATAGTATGTGTAACCCTATTTTTTTTATCATAAAATATCATTCAATGAATAATTATATTTTCCTTTGTAGAAATAATTTTATAGTATGAGATGAACATTATATAACCTTTTATTTTGAGGTAATTATGATATATTACATTTTGGGATGAAAAATGAAGAACATGAGATAAAATTTGAGATTAAAATATATTATGGTTATTTATGAATATTTTAACTCATTTTGTAAATGATAAATGAATTATATTGATTTAGAAAAAGAACTTCTTATTAGAAGAGTGACAACTCGTCTCATCGGACACGGTTATGGGAATCGAACCCACAACTGAAGTGAGTTAAGGTTTTATCACCCACCACCAGCCTACATGAAATCCATAGTTAGTATGACTTTTTATTTCAGTTAAATAAGTCCATGGAGTAAGAATAAGTTTTTTTTGGAAACTAAGATTTTATAAAATGGATATAAATGGTATTGAAAAGTGATTTGGGGATTTCGTGATTAACATTACTTTGGAAGTCATTCACTATTAGGGGAGATCATTATGATAATTATAAATAGAATACTATAGAATTTTATTTTTAGGAATAATGGTTGCATTATTTTTAGATAAATCTATGATATAATTATAGACTTATGGTTGTTTGATTTATTTATGGAGTCGATTAACCTATCGTAGAGAATATGTGATTTTGGAAATAATTTGTTGTCACATGCCATTAAGAGTGGTTGATGTTATTTGGAGATAAATGTTAAAATGTATCTTGGATGAATATGTAATCAAACCCTTTTAAATTTTGGTTTTCAAAATTAAATTAGATTATTTTTTAAGAATTATATGGAGAATTATTTGTTTTATGGTCTATGTTGGACTTTGGGTATTACTGTTGAATTTTGGATATTAAATTTATTCTTTTTTCATAAAAATAATTATTCTTTTTGAAGAATTGTCTTATTTTATCTTAACCATTTTAATTCTAGTTGATGTTTCAAGAGATTTTGATTTGATAGTAAATCATTTTTGGATTATGTAATTCTCTATAAGTTTATTCCAGTGCTTCAGGTGTGACCCAATCATCTTGAATACTCATTGTTTAGAATAAATATGAGTTTGTGGTATAAATTTTTTATAGGATGAAACTCTACTTGATACGTAAGTATATTTTCTTATGTTCTTAGTCATACTCATAAATACATTCCTAAAATTTATGAAAGGGACCTAAATAAATGTTTTCTATTTGGTTTTTCTACTATGAATTGAAATACCATTTAACCTATCACAAGTTTTTAGTTTTCATATTGTTAACATTCTCAAAATGGTGTTTTCTATAACTCCCCATCAGAACAAGATGGTTAGTTTTTCATCCACATTCATGTTTTATTACATGGAATCCTTGAATTTTTTATCTATGGAGACATTTATACTTCTATATCATTATTTTTATGTTTTAGTTTTGTTGAGTCATTTTTCGATGTGGGAGTTTCAATGAAGTTACCAAGACATATTTTAAAATCGTGACAATGCAATTTCCAAAAGGGGAAGAATGTTACATCCCAGGTATTTATAGAATAATAATATTTCATATATATTACTATTTATGAATAATAAATTAAATTTTCATCATGGGAATGAATTTTTCAGTTGGGTACTTGACAAGAAACAATGGGTTTCCTTGAAATATTACGTTGCACACAACATTGAGTTATACAAAAAAATAATACAATAATATTATTTTTATTTTAAATGGTAGTTAATACCTAGACATTGTATTGGGTGTAATGAAAAAAACTATCTACAATATGATTACACATGTTTGCTAAATTTTTTATATTCATCCAATAAATTTTAGAGGCTTAGAATGAGAATGAATACATTTTTTAGCATAAAATACTCTAATATTATTAAAAGGTTGTTTTACTGCCTTTTGATAGAGAACCCTTTATAAATATTGTTTTTTTCACTTTTATATGTTATATTTGAAAAAAATAAACTTCTTCTTCAGAAGTGGGACATCAAAATTTACATTGGCTTAAATTGTGATATTTTTCTAATAAAATCCATCATTTAATAAATATTAAAAAATACACCATTTTAATTCAAAACTAATTGTCATATAATTTATTTATATAGTTATATTTGTCCTTTTAATTGGTATTAAAGTTTAATTATATTATTTTTTATAATTTAATACAATTTTGGTCATTATAAGTAATTTCACAATGGAATTTGACCTAAACACATGATAATATTTTGATAGTTTTTATTTCTCAAAAACCCACTTTCTGGTTTTGACAAAGAAAATTAATTTAGAATTAATTTCTACCATTTCTATGTTTTGAATTTGTAAAAAATTAATTAATATATAGAGTCAGAATATAGAAATTTCTTAAATTGGATCATTTTATTTTTGGATATTATGAATAGTAACATTAGTAATTGTTTTTATTTACAACTTTCAAAAGGTAAATCATGTAAATAAGGGTAAAAAATAATATTATAATATTATAAAATATACCATAACACATATCATAATATTATTTTTTATATATATATCTGATCATTAGAATCCTTTTGTCAATTTGAGGACCCCCATAGAGCCACTTGGGTGTGATAATGACATGTTATAATAATTTATTTAATGTAAAGTGAAATATAAAACAAACATGTATGTTTATAATAAAAATATTGTAAGGTGGAGTTATATAACAGATATTGTTGACTATAAATAATAATTAGAAAAATAAAAATATTTCCTTTGTCATGTAATTTTATTTTTAATTTTTAGACATTAAATAAATATGTTTATTTATGACACAATGATGATATAGTGATTACATTATTAATTAATGATTCAAATAAATGAGTTTATAAATATTAAAAAAAATGAAATTTGAACATTTTGATACCATAAATTTTTTTTGATGATTATTCTATTTTATATTTAAGTTAGTGTAGTATTTTTTAATTAATCATGTTTCTATGACATTAACAAAAATCAATTACTAAATATTATCAAAATTTACATAAATGAGTTTTTAAGACAAATACTATTTTATAAAATGATATAATAGACATTAAAAACTACGCTTTTTCCAAATTACTTATATAATGTTTAAAATGTAATTAATGTTTCACTTGTGGTTCTATTATATTTTCATAGTAACCATATTATCCATATTGTTTAAAAAAACAAGAATTCATGGAAAGAGTTAATTTATTTAACAAAGGGTTAAAGCCAAAAGATAAGGTTAAATTTGTTATCTAAACTAGTCTAAAACCTATTGGTTGAGTGTAATTAGACTGATAATAATAATATCGCTTAAATATATCACATTTAAAATATTATAATTATAAATACAATTTATAATAAAATAATATTTAAAGACTTTCTTAAAGATCCCCTCATCTCTCTTATAAAAGGCCACCACCTCTACCCACTTAATCACACCACTCAATCCCATTTTCTCACCCAAATTCAAATCAAATTAGCTCTCAAGATCCCTCCATTCCTAATAAAAGACTAATCTGGGAAAAAAGGCAACTCAAGGCAGAATTTTTTCTCAAATCAAAAAGAGTTACCTGATTTAGAGAAACATAATGATTGTACATGACGAGTCATACTCAAGGTAAGGGAATTCATAACAATCTCATTTCATTAAATCATATTTTGATAATATACACCTTCTTTTCGTATAAATTTTATAATAAACCCCTTTTACTCTTAATCCAAAGGTAATCTTTTCCCTACAAAATATTTTATTAGTTGACAAAAAAGGAATTTTTTTAACGTATGAGATGACAACGACTTCTCTGTCTATGTAACCATTTTTTAATATTCAAATTCCTCTATAATCCTTATGTTTTTTAAAATTAAAACAAATCCCTTATTCCATATTTTTTGATTTGTAATTGAAAATTGTTTTTAATGTGGATTTAATATATCAATATCATTGAATGGTTTCCGGTGATTGCGAATGAAATTTTATTAGAAAAATGTTGATAAATACAATCATTTATGATTTATGACTATATAATGGTGCTTGTACATTCTAATATTGGTTAAATGATAAACCAAATATGGTTGGATAACTGATAAACCAAAAATGGGTGGTTCATTGATAAATCAAGGATGGGTGGTTACATTTTAACATCCAATGCATTGGGAATGGATGTTGGTTGTATGACTATTCCATTTTGTGATACATGTGGAAGTCGGCCATATGGTTATTCCATTTAATAATTTTTATTCACCAAGTTTCCATTATATGTTATATTTTTATTTCTATGTAATTTATGGTAATATTTTGGTACAAAAAGTGTAAGTAATGATCTTATATTCAGTGAACTATTTTTTCTACTTCTTAATGGTGAATGATATTAATTTATTATTATTTATACACGGTGTAAATTTTTTCCCTTACAGTTTTCATTCATTATTTATCTATTACTGATTATTATTTTCTCATACCGAGTTTTGAAATGTTTTTTATAGGACTTAAATAATAAAAGTGTCATGGATGGGATCATGGAAATTTCATGTTGTGTAAACATGAAATGAACCATGATTTGTTTTTAAACAAGATTCTTCTTTATGAAATCAAAATTGGATAGTAAGTAGAATTGTTTAGTTTTAATATTTAAGTTATTATGGCTGATTTATGACCTAATTATATAAATCTATAAATTTGAAAAAATCATTGATGTGATTAATAGTCAGATTATTGAATTAACTCAATATTAAGTAATCTTTAAGGTCGAGGCCTTATAGTTACTATATTTAACTTTATAAGTAAATAAATTAAATTTTGATTCAGGGATGATGTAAGATACCATAATCTCAAACTCACATGCTCTAAATATTTTATTTACTTCTCATAATCAACACTATAGATTTTAATGAGAAAAAAGTAATAAAAAAGTAATAGAATAAAAAAACACCCCTCTCATCCCATTATAAATACCTCCCCACAAAGCCCCTTCTCCTCACACCTCCAAATAAAAGAAGATTGTGTAAAATCATCTCAATTACATTCCTAAAACTATTCTCCTTGTTCGAGATCTTCTATTCACAAAAACAATATCAAAACCAATTTCCTTAATGTGGTTCTCATGAAGACTATATTCAAGAGCTAAAATCCTACTTATTTCTCTTTTAAATTATTTATTTCTTCTACCTTGTCCTCACCTCCCTAATCCAAAATAGCATGATAACTATAGTATAATATATATATATTATAATTCAATTATGTTAATATAATATAAATCATCAAATCTATTATCATCCCCTTTTATATTAAAAATGAATATATCTTCTGTGATATATCGATTCACCACCTTCATGGATGATGAATTTTTATTTTCTATTATCAGCTTCAAGGATGGTCAAAAAACCATTTTAATGGTTAGAGACGATTTTGAAATATATTTTTGAAATTTATTAATTTTATATAACTAATATATATACATAATATTAAATTATCAAAGAAAACTAGTTAATGTTGATCGAAAAACATCTAAAATAAACTAAACATTTATCATTTACATTTTATCAAATGAATCATCCTTCTATTAGAAAAAATAATATGTGGGACCATATAAAACTCTGGAATTATATTAATACCATATAATTTTAGTTATATAGTTTTTATTCTATTTGATAATAACTCACATAATTATACCGAATGGAACCAACCATAAAATCATGAAATGAAGGCTCCCAAAACAATGATATTAAAAATTATAACCCATTGAAATGGCCATAAATGATCATAATAAAATTAAAACAAATAAAATATATATGGAAGGGGTTTTTAACTAGATAATTAATGAATCTAATTTTATAATCCAAGAAATCAATTTCATGTGAATAACACATTCACACATAAGGTAATGGATCTCTCCAAACTTTCAAATTTGTTGGTGAGTTTAGCTTCATCTCTCTATAAATTTTTTTATTATTATTATATAATTATTATAAATTATTTTTATATGATTCAAAAATATTTATCTCTATCAATTTATCCTTCTTTTATGGGGAAATAAATGTTTAAAAATGTTCCCTTTTGAATTGATCCTGACAATCAATCCTAATTGAAGTGAACTTTCCAATATTTTTCCCATTTTCGATTGAAATCCATAAAATGTTTAATCCACAAATATTTTCCTAAAATCAATCATCTTATCATGAAAATCTATCTTATTTTATTTCTAGTTTTATAAAAAAATTGTTCCATTTTCCACTTTTATGAATATGTAATATTTTTTTTAAACTGCACTAAAATTGCTCTTTTTTAAAGTTTCTTAAACACTATTTTCATGTATTCACTATAGTTTGATATAGTTATTATATTTATTATTGTAAATTTGTTATTTTATCCCTTATTTTATGGATAACATTATGATATACCTTTGGTTATGCCCTATAACATGATTACGATACCCATTACATTCCATGGGTAACCCTTATGTTAATTCCTTATGTTTGATTCTCTATGTGGCAAACATATGCATGAACCTGATATGATGGGTGTTCCCAATTTGTGCTCCAATTAATTATTAATTTTTTTCTCATGATAATTCGTGTATCAAATTAGGGAGTAATCCTAATCCATTAGGGGACTTTGTTCACCAGGTGATATAGTTATGGCAGTTATCCACATCTCATGTTTATGTCATTTTATAAGTTTCTGTCACATTCAAATGTTATCATCATCACATGATCCCATGTTATATATGATAAATTTCTATATTTTTATTCATGTTTCAATCCTTTTTATGAAAACATGTTCTACAGTTTATGACTGTTGGACCCGTGACACTCCTGACAACGGACTTGAACCCTGCAGAGCCCACTCATTGTTGATGCACTCAACTGGGCCACTAACTGGGCTAGGATTAGATACTATCCCCATACCCATGGGGAATTTAATCTCGCCTCCCTAGTGATTCGAACCTGTTACTGACTAGCATAATAACCACCAGGGAGAATCTCTGGTACCACTATGCTAATGGATTAGTGGTAGTCAAGTAAGATCCCTGGTGGCTATTATGACAGTCAGCCCCGAGTTTGATTCTGGATGGAGGTGAGATTAAATCCCCCACTTGCTAGGGAACAATTCCTAAAACTGGCCCATTTAGTGGCCAAGTTGAGTTCATGCCTAGTGAGTGGCCTCTACAGGGTTCTGGACCATTGTTGGGAGCATCACGGGCCCCACAAAGATATGTTTTATGCTTTGTTCCAATGTTTATTCCTTTAGAGGGCTTTTTAGCTCATCCCATTTGCCTATGTATTCCCCTGGTTATCATACGTGGATATAGGAGCTCTAAGAATGGTAGGATATTCTTATGGAAGGTATAAATAATTATTATTTTTTATATTTCAAGGATTTCAATTTTATGTACCTAGTCATCGAAGAAAAATATAATTTATGACCCTTCGTTCATTTTTGATGGGTAATTATACTTGAAATCATGTAATATTATGTGTAATAGGCTAGAGTTATAATAGTTGGTGTCAGAACACAATATAATCTTTTTTATATATTTGGACTAAAAATATTTATTAAGAACCCTTAGGATAATTCTATGACTATGGATAATAAATATTAAATCATTGGGAATAACACGTTCGAATATATTTTTTATTTAAAATTTTCTCCTTATATGTTTAATGTTTCCTTTTTATATGATTTTTAGATAAGTACTAAATCCCCCCCTAATTGAATTTTATTTTCCATAGAAAATGGTGCGAAATAGAAGAAATCATGACCACGATAAATGTGATAAGAAATGTGATGATTTCTCTAATGAAATTCCATGTGAGATGATAATGGAAGCTCATAACGTGTTGATAATAATAGCACAATTGGCTCAAGTTATGAATAA
Source organism: Viscum album (assembly GCA_963277665.1). Classification (NCBI taxonomy): domain Eukaryota; kingdom Viridiplantae; phylum Streptophyta; class Magnoliopsida; order Santalales; family Viscaceae; genus Viscum; species Viscum album. The sequence continues at coordinate 985,683,610 of OY728126.1, forward strand.
TAACTTCTATTGAATTCCCTAATTCTTCCAATAAATATATATTTGCAGCTGGATACATTATATGGAAAATTCCTCTTATCTTTATTACATTATCTAATACCCTTATATCAAAACACTAGTTTAACTCCATTGATAAGATATTCTCTATCCTGTAATGCATAGAAAACAATAAAGATGGGATGATAATTTATCATTTTAATGGGGATACTGATCAATGGTTGAAACTAATAAAGAGTGCAATTTTTATAGAAGTAATGGATTCCATGGAATGTGATGCATTCAATAAATCATTTTTTAATAATTATTTTCCATGATCTCTCTATTATAAGATTATGAAGGAGTTCTTTAGTCTGAAGAAAAAGTAATATGATTCTATTATAGAGTATAAGGAATACCTCACAAGGCGTTAATAGTATACATTCATCCTTATCATCAACACTGAATATAAGGTGGAAAAATTCTTTAGTATTTTTAAAACAATTTAGGGAAAATACTTATCAATTCGGCACTTTTACAGTTATGCATGTATTGTTTATTTTTTTTCGTAAAGTTGAAATGGTGATCAGTGATTCTAAATGGTCTTGTGGTACTAAGGATATCAAATTTAAGCTGAAAGAATCTTTAGGAGTTCCAACAAAACGATATTAAGGAGGAATAAAAATCCAATATCTCACATGTCAAAAGTGTGGGGAGAAGCATCTTGAGAGCTACCTATGGGAAACCAAAAGGGGTTTTAAGTGTGGAAAATTTGGGCACCAAGCTAATAAATTCCAAATTGAAATATAGAAACCCACTAATGAGAACATAAAAAATTAGGCTCATATGAACACTTTACCTATTGTGTAGTTCATTATCTTTCAAGAACATGGGAATTAGGAGAGAAAATTCTCCAAAAAATGGTTTGTCTAAGGCAATCAATAACAAAAACATCCAACATGGTAGAAAAGTGAACATTCTATCACTATTATTGAGGTGGATCCCAAAAATGATTTTGTGATATGTATTCTAGTTATTCATACAAAAATAGATAATTTTCTATTTTATTTTTTTTATATGAACTATTTTATATCCTTTAGGTTTATTTTAACTATTCAAAAATCACCTCAATATTTAACAGTTCAATTATCTATGAGAATAATTAATAAGGAAATTATTGCTTCTAATTTATATAACTCATCTCCAATTAATTTTTGTAGACTGACCTCCTCGAAAATATTTTCCTACTAAATATTATGGATCCTGATTCTATATTGGGTATGTATGGTATATCGTTATATAAAGTCAACATCAATTTTCAAGAAAGGGTGATCACTCTTCACATCCTGAGGCATCCTCCAATTCGGTATATGTGTAGGAAGAAGGATTAGTACCCTTAATAATAACTACCATATCTATTGATATTATTTACCTATGAGAAAGTTTACATATCTCAAATTATTTAGACAAAGTACATGATCATTACTGAAGACATCCCTATTGTGAGGGACTATATCGATGAGTCCTTATAGAATTTTTTGGTCTTCCTCCAGGGTGGGAGTTTGGGTTTTCAATTGATCGTATACATAGATAACTTCTTATATAAAAGAATTATTAAAGGATATACACTATTGAGTAATAATAATTGATGAATCGAATACAAGATAATTTGGATAAGTGTTCCATATGCTTGAGTACTTCCCCATGGTGTGTAATAATACTCTTTATCAAGAAGAAGGTTATATCACTGAACCTCTCAAATGATAATCCTGAGATCAAAAAATCATGATAAAAAAAAATTATCCCCTTCTACATATAGATGACTTATTCACTCAACAGCGTTAGGCCATGTATTTCACTAAGGATTATCACTGGCCAGGATATCACTAATTAAAGGTGACAATGGAAGATATTTCAAATAATTCTTTCTGAATGTGGAATAGACACATTGAGTTAATATTGATTCCCATTATAAAAAATAATTAAAAGTAATCTTCATGGACATAAATAATATATTCGTTAGATATTACCTCAACTAATTTAAGGTAGTCTTTATAGATGAAATTCTGAAATACTACAATATTTAAAAGGTACATGGTATGAATTTGAATATTATGCTAAATAAATTGTGGAGGAAGAAACTATATTCAATTTATAGTAAATATGATTTCAGGATAGAAGAATTATCATTATTGAGAAAATATATCAACCACAAAGGAATCTATATGGACCCTTTTAAGACAATGGTAAGAGAGGGGTATCATAGACTAGAATTTATAACATAGATCTATAGTTTCCTTGGTATATCTGGGATATTTAGATGATTTGAGAAGAAATTATCACAATTTTCAAACCCACTAAATAAGAGGACTTAGAAGAGAGAAATGTTTTTAGGCACTGGTGAATATAAATATTGCTTCAAAGGATTGAAGATGAAGCATATCACTACATTTATACTCATACTTCTGATAAGTGTGGAACTCATTGTAGTATAATGTGATTATTAAATGAAGTGATTTGGTTTTGTAATGATGAAAAATGATAAATTGATTTCATACTCCTCAAGGTATTTTAATTTTTATGATAACAATTATCCCATGCATGATCTAGAGTTGGATGTTGTTATCTTCACGTGGAATATCTAGAAGAATTATATATATGGGGGGAACTGTGAAACATATATTAATAATAAGTTCCCCAAGTATATATTCACATAGAAGGATCTTAATATGTTCCATTAAATATGGTTATATGTCATCATGGATAATGACTTATTAATCCATTGTCATTCTAATAAAGTAAATAATGTGGTAGATGATCTATGTATAAAGGATATTGTAACTTTATCGACGATGGGAATTGCACATAATTAAATTTTCTTATACTTGTAAAGGACGGGAATGGGAGTCATAAAAGAAGTAACATAGTCAATAATTTCTTAGATGATTTCTCAACCATCCCTTTTAGATAAGATGCAGTATTCTCATAGAGATGATGTGGAAATTCAAAATAAGGTGGAAGCTATGAGAAAAGATAAATCCAGGGATTTCCAAACTGAAAATGAATTATATATAAGATTTGTGTCCGGACCATATGTATCATAAAATCATGAGATAAATAGTGATATTTTTAATGATGCACATATCTCAACCATTTTTATCCACCCTGGGAGAAAAATTATGTATTGTGATATCTGAGAGATCCATTGGTGGGACTATAATGTGAACAAGATCATTAAATACACATTAAAGTTCTTAATTTCATCAATTTAAGGCTAAAAGAAAACATTATAAGGGGATGATACAGACATTAACCATACTAGTTTGGAAATAGGAAAATATCACCACGTACATTATCACTGCACCTATAAATATATCCAATGAAAATAAATATATATGGGTTGTTATAGATCATCTTATAATGACATATCACTTTATCACAATTTTAAAGGACTCTCACTTGATCAGCTTGCACAGATATACATAAAATAAGTTTTGATTCTGCCTGAGGAACCATTATCAATTGTATCCAATTAAGATCCAAGATTTCGCTCAATGTTTTGGAAAATTCTACAGTATGATCTAAACACTGAGTTGATCTACTGTACAGCTTATCATCCTAAAACTGATGGAAATTTTGAGCATACTATTCATACACTGGAATATATGTTGAGATATTATTTTATCCACTTGAAATGATTATGGGAACAATATCTACCTTAGGTCGAGTCCTCTTATAATAATAGTTTCTACTAAAAAACTTAAATGTCTCCATATGAATCATTTTATGGGGAAAATCACAACACAAACATGATTGGATAATGTTAGTGAATGTAAGATGATGGGACCTAAAATGGTTAAGGAAATGGTAGAAAATGTGAAAAACAATTATCCAAACATTAGGGTGGCCCAAATTCAAAAGAAAAGATTTGTAGAAAATCGTCATTGGAATTTAATGAATGATTTTAGTGCCATGGTATTCTTCCACATGTCCCCATGTAATATATTCATGTAATTTGGGAATAATGAAAATCTAAGTCCCAAGTACATCAACCCCTTTGAGATTTTGGATCGTGTCAAATTTGTGGCCAATCTAATAACACTTCTGCCAAACATGTATGAAGTATATGATGTATTTCATGTATATATATTAAATATGTACATACAATATCCCTTATATGTAGTGAAATTAGTGGTGGTAAAACTATTAAATAATATATCTTATGAGGAGAAATTGGTGAAGGTATTAGTCTGTAGAGATAATGTTTTATGAAAAAAGTCTACATTACTAGCTAATATACTATAGAGGGACTATAAATATGAAAGGAAACATGGTAACTATAGGATTAAATGAAATAGAAATTACCTCACATATTTTCATATTATATTATAATACAATATTTCAATGGTGAAATTTCAAAAGGGGGGAGAAAGTAATGACCCAAAATTTTATCAATGAAATTTCCCTTCTTAAAATTATGTCATGTAGTTTAAATAACATTAATCACATAAAGAGCCTAATAAAAAAATTATTCTTATAAATTAAAAATGAAACTTTAGTCATCAAAAAAACTAATTTTAATGAATAATATTATTGTGAGATAATAAATAGAAAATAAGATAATAAGAATAGGAAAATTTTAATATTCTTGATTAACTATAATGATTCAACTCATGAATAAATATATAAAATTAAAACCTAATGATAAAAATAAAATATTATTTAAAAAAAATTAATTATATATAACATTAGGAGAAAATATAATTGATTGATTAATGGAATATTAGGTATTTATAGAAATTAGTAATCCCTTATCATATTTATAAATATAACCATTGGAATAATAACATGACTGTTGGAATGGTAATTGACCATTAAAAGTATTAATCTAGTTGTTAGAATAGTAAACTCACATTTGAAAGTATAAATTAAATTTAGGTATCTAATAAATTAAAATATGATATATTTATACCATGGAATAAGTAAATAAATGTTTTTAAAATGGTAAATTAAGTGTTGGTATTTCTGTGAAACATAAATGATTATTTATTATTTTATATTTAATAATGTAATTTAAAAAGAAAATATATTTTCAAAAAATATACTCATATATTAATATTTTTGATTTATAATAATTATAAGATACTTTTGTGAGACCTTAATTAAATTTTCAAAATTTCATAGAAGGGTTATAATATTTAATACATATTTTTTGAATAAATGACATTTTTATTTAAAAATTAAATTTAAACAATTTAGAAAATTATTTTATTAAAATAAGGACAATTTTTTGAAATCTTAATTTTGATAAATGGATAGAGTAAATTTTTCATATTTTTCTAAAATATTTGAACTTCTTGTGAATCGTAAAATTCAATAATTTATAGTATTTAACATTATAAGTAAAGAAATAAAATTTTGAGTCATGGTTGAGTCATGGATGATATAAGTGACCATTATCTGAAATTCAAAATCTCTAGATACTATATTTAGTCATGTTAATCGAATCTACTGTTACTCTCAATCCAAAATAACAAACAAATGAATAAAATAATCAAAAACACCCCTCTCCTCCCCAAATAAATACAATTACTCACCACCCCTTCTACATACAACTCATAGGACTTTTGAAGTGTCTAAATTATTCCCAATTCCTTTAATAAGCCTCTTCCCGATGTTAAATAGTTTATTTACATAAAAAATCCCTATATCAAGTTCCATAAGGAGGTTCTCAAGGCGACGATGTTCCAGAGGTGAAATCATCCTTTTTTTCTTCTAAATTCCTTCGTTATTATACCTTATCATCAGCTCCCTTATCCAAAATATAATGAAAATTACAATATCAAATATATACTAGAATATTATTTGTTTATGTAATATCAATCATCAAATCTCTTCTCTTCACCTTTTATCCTAAACACTAATACATCATCAGTGATATGTCGATTCACTACCTTTGTGGACAATGGTTTTTTATTTTCAATTACTACTTTCATGTCTGTTAAAAAACATTATAATGGATAAAACAAAATTTAAAATATATGTTATAATTTTGTTTCATATTCCAGAAAAAATATATATACATAATAATAATAAAATAAACCAAACCTAGTTTATTTAGATTCAAAACCTGCTAAAATAAACTAAACATTTGTAATTAACATTTCATCAAATTAATCATCCTCATATAAAAAAAATGATATATGGGACCATTTAAAATTATGGAAGTATATAAATATAATTTCATTCCTCTTATGATGTTTTTCTTTGATTTGAAAAGAACTCCCATAATTATACTCAAGGGAAACAACCATAAAACCATGAAACGAACGCTCCTAGAACAATAAAATTAATCATTACAACTTATTGAAATATTCATAAATGATTTTAATAAAATTTTAATAAATAAAATATATGTTGAATAGTTTTATAATTAAATTATTAATAATTAAAATTTTATTATCTAGTACATTAAGTGCAAGTGGAGAACATATTTGAACATAAGGTATGGGATCACACTGAACCTCCAAATTTACCACTGGGTTATGATTTCTCTCTCTTTACACAAATGTATTTCTTCATTGTGATTATATCATTCTTCAAAAATTTCTTTATATGTTCCAAAATTATGTATCCTAATAAACTCATCTATCTTTTATGGGAAAATACATGTTTAAAAAGGTTTGTTTGTCAATTCCTCCCAATATGGAATCCTGATTAAAGGAACTTCTATATTTCTAACTCCTTTTAAAGTACACTTTATAAAATATTTTAATCAATAATAGTTTTTTCTAAAATTACACTTTTTATCATTTAAAACTTTTTTATTTAATTTCATGTTTTATTCAAGAAATTATATCATTTTTCTCTTTGAAGACTCATTAATATTTTCCCTTATACAGCATTAAAGTGTCTCATTTCTCAAATTTCTTAAATACAATTTTTCATGTATTAAAAATAATTTGGTCATAATTATTTATTTTTATTATTGTCCTGAAATTATGTAATCCTTTATTTCATGGATACCATTTTGATACACTCTTGGGCTAAGCCTTATAACATGATTATGATACCCATTTCTTTCAATGGGTAACCCTTATGTTTATTCCTTATGTTTTATTATTTATGTGGCACACATATGCATGAACATGTTATTATGGGTACTTCCATATATTGCTCCTATTAACATGGTAATTTTTTTTCTCATGATATGTCATGTACAATAATAGGGAGTAAGCCAAATCTATTATGGGACTTTTTCCACCATGTGATATAGTCTAAGAAGATATCCTTGACTCATATTCATGTCATGTTATTCATTACATCTACATTAATATTTTACAATGATCACATGATCTCATTTTCTATATTTTATGCTTACATATGTTTATTCATGTTCTATTCCTTTTTATGAAATCATTTTATAACTTCTAACCCATGTTTTATGCTTTATTCAAATTTTTATTCCCATACAGATCTTTTTTCTCATCCATTTTGTCTATGTATTCCATTGGTTATCCTATGTGTATATTTGAGATAAAACGAAGTTAGGAGCTCATTATGGTAGAGTAATAAAATGATGTTTTATTATTTTTCTATTCTTTCAATTTCATATACCTATTCTTCTAAATATACTAGACTTTATGATCCATGGATTGTATTTGATGGATAATTGGGCTTAAAATCATGCAATAATATGTTTAAAATGATAGGGTCCCAATATCAATGTAGATTATAAATTGGGAATATCTTTGTTTTATACATTGAATACATTTCATGATATAAAAATTTAGTGAATCTAGTATCCATGTACTCTAAATCTATACACTCCACTGGTGTGTATCTGTGAAATATAATAATTATTCATCTATTAAGATTTGATATCTATCTTTGATATGTTTGGAGTTTATATAGTTGGTATAATAGAAAAGGTTTAGATAAAATATGGAAACTAGGAAGAGATAAATTTAGTGAGATACTTAGGGAAATTTCTAAATATATCTATTGGGATATTTATAGTGATTAGAAAAAGTATAGAAAAATGCCATGTAATTTTGGTAAATGATAGGGCGAAAGGTTTATATGAAATTAAATTCATGTCTGGATACTATAAATGTGGATCTATAACAAATTTTCCAAGGGTAAATAACTATGAAAAGGGTATACTTATTTTGACTCAATCATCACCTAGTAAAAGACAACATTCCTTACAGCACACTTGTTTTAACAATCTCAAGGAATATTCATTGGAAATTCACAAACACATTACTAATCATACTGAATGATTTATATAGATTATTACTATGGATAACCTATGTTAAAACCAAGGATCCATTTATTTTAAATAATTTGTAATTATTTATAAATCCAAAAAGTTAATTCCATGATTATGTGGTTTCAAACAATGAATATTGTTCTCCACACTGCTTTTTGGTTTTATTCAATGGAGGGAATCTGAAGGAAATAGATTAACATGGAACAATATATGAAATGTGTAGATGATAATACATATGGGTTGATGACTGATGTGAAAGACATTGTTATTATTTCCAATCATTTATCATGATATATTACAAAAAATGTACACTTTACCCAACTCTTGAAATCACCAAAGAATAAAAAGATATATTTAATTCAGAGTTCAAATAGTGGAGACTATAGATGAAGGAATATTTAGTTTTCTATATATCATGAATTTTATATGGCCCCTTACATAAACATTACTTACTATTTATTTTAATCAAATAATTTAATTTCTTTTATATTTAGAAGATTTTCCAGTTTTGAGTTTTATAGAATTAAGCCATAAATATTACATAACATCTCAAATATTTCAAAGTAGGTACTTATAATCACATTCCATTTTTTTATAATATAAAACATTTTAAAATAAAACATGATTTATATTTCTTGATAAAAACATTCATAACATTCATATGGATTTATTTCTTCTTCATACACTTCCTTACAACCTATGGAACACATTTAAAAAACATGGGATGAGCATAAAAATATTAATAAGGAAATAAAATATGTAATGAAACTTGTTTTCATTGAATATGTTATACCCAATGAAAACATTTTCACAGAATCATACTTTTCACACATAAAACTTAAACTCATTATCATACCTCAGGAAATTATAAGATTTCTAAAAAACATTTTAGAAATCAGAAATCATAAAGTTAACTAGTGGAATTCACATCATACATACATTTTATTATTCAAACTTATGTAGTTCATAACCTTCATGGTTACATTTTGAATTCCTATCACGGTATATTCCATAAATCTCTAAGTAGAAACCCAACCATTTAACTTCATCTCATTACCACATTCATTGGAGAGTTTTCACAGGGTCACCCACACTCAGTTTATCATGGAACCACCCATATACATAAAATATTCCCAAGACCATAATGAAATAATAACTTTTTAGAAATTATAATAGAAAAAATAATAGTTTCACATGTTAATAAAAATATATAATTTCAAAATATTGATATAATCAATCCATTTTTAGGACATAATTAATAAATATTAAAAGATGATTTTAGAATCAAAGAGCCCTATACCACATTGAAACATTTGTTAGTAATTAACATTTTAAAACATTAATATACATATAATTAAATCCATAAAACCATTTTGAAACTGTGGATATTATTGAGAAATATTTATAAAAATATATCATTAAATCATTTAAAACGATGCTTTAGATAATAATCCCTTACCATTATCCACATTAAAATTATATTCCACATGAACGTATAAAATTTTAAAAATATATAAATAACATGATTATAGATATAATAAGGATATTGAATGTTAAAGGGATTATATATACACTTTATAAAATAATAAATGTTTATACCATTAAAAATGACTCAATAAAAAGATATTGAGAGGAAATCCCTTTTCATGAGTCTAAATCATCACATAAAATATATATATTACTGAATAATAATATTAGGTTAATTTATATTTGATTTATAACATTTTTAATATCTATTATTCCTTATATATTACTTCTTACAATGTTTTAAAAATTACATAATTATTTAAGTTCATATTAGACATTTTTTCAGTGTTCGGTACTTGAGTCAAAAATGAACATGGATTGATAAAAATAATATGTGTGGTCATAATTAAATTATATAAATAATAAAATTAATGAAATAATAATCAATTATATACATAAATAATAGTTTTTAAATCAAACCATTCATTTGTGGTATGAAAAATTAACAAATTTTATAATCATGTAGATAGTAGGTCGTACGTACGCCTGAGTTGCATCTTCCATTATTTATTTATCATTATAAAAATATGATAATTATTATTTTAGATTTAAATAATGAACATAGTATTTTTTTTTAATCATAATAATAATTTAATTATTCATATAAATATCATACAAGTGATGTGGTGAATAAAAATGATTCACATCGCTTTATGGAGGTGATAGTTCACACATAAGCCGGAACGACATTATAATTTTTATGTTGAAGGAAAGTAATAATGTAATTGATATATTATTATTATTTTATTAAATTTTATTAATTTCATTCCAAAATTATAACCATTCTTGATAGAAGATTATGAAAAATGAATTAGATCGGTTTGTGGAGGTGATTTTTCCCACATACGCACGAACTATTAATTACATTCCCATTTGATGGGTATAGAGATGGGATTAGGTGATTATATTAACATAATAACATCTTATTATATTTATGATACTTTATTTATTACCTCTTCATGGTTGTATGAGACTTTAAGGAAGTAGAAGAAGAAATAAAATAGAAATACTTAAAGAAAATGAAATCACTTTTTCGGTAGATCTCCCTTGAAGAACACTTTAACACCTCTAATAAGGGTGTTATTTCTATATTAAGGCCTCAAGTACTTGTTTAGGAATATTATGAATGGTTTTGGGTAGATATTTTATGAACAAAATGGTTCTTGATGTGTAATTATTATAGAATAGTGGGTACCTTTTTATAGGAGAGGGAAGGGGCACCCGTGGAAACTCTTACAATATTAAATAAATGTAAAATAATGTTTTATCCAAATAACTCAAAATTGATATATATCTAATATAATATGAGTATAGTTTTAAATAACCTCATACAATAATGTTTAGAAATGTTTTAAGTTTTTTTCGAACTTTATCTTTCCAGTTTACCCTTAATTATTCTGTTTTATTTGTAATTGTTGTAAACATATTTTAAATATTAAGAGGCTATAAATTTAACTTATATGGGTTATATTTAACACAATTGCAAACTTAATTATTTTTTAAGAATATACCATAGTCACTTTGGGATTTTAAAATATTTTTAGGATTTTATAATAATTTAATAATTTATTATTTTTATAAAATATCTATTATGTCAATTTTTACACTATTCATTTCATTGAACTTAAATAAAATCCAAATACAAAGATAACTTATATAATACTATTTAATACACTTTTAACATGGCATATTAACCAATAAAACTCTTGTGTGGCATATATTATGTAAAATAATATTTAATTTAATATTTAAAATATCATTTATTTGATTCGTTCGTTAATAAAGTAATCACTACATCTAAATTGTGTCATAATAAAATTTAATTATTTACTATCTTATAATTATATATATAATACAATAATGTAGGTAATATTTTTAAATTTAAAATTACTATTTATTGTCGAAGATATCACTTATATTACATCATATTAAATAGTTTTTTAGTAATAAGATTCATGTTTATTATAATTTTTAATTTACTTTAAATTAAAATAAATAAATGTCATAATCACACGCATGTGGCTTACAAAGGGAAAATGTTAATCCCATGGGGTTTTTGGGTTAGAATTATCTCATCGAATAATATTAGGACAATGGTTAAGATAGTTTTATATTATTATATTATTATTTTTGCCATTATATACCTGATTTACCCTTTAACTGCTATAAATAAAAATAATTACTTCTGTTACTATTAATAATATCAAAAAATAAAAGGGAACTATTTTCATAATATTTACCTATGATTACAAATATGGAATCCATTTTGTAAAATTCAAAACACATAATTGGTATAAATTAATTATAAAATAATCTCGTTCATGGAATAAGAAAACAGTTTTTATGTAAAACCATCAGTAGATTGGATTGTTTTTATATCCAATATAAATTTGAAATTACTTAAAATGGCCAAAATTTTATTAAATGATAAAAAATTAACCCAATTACACTTTAAAAAATTGAAATTATTACCTAAAAATATAAATAAAATAGATAAAAAAGTAATTTTGAATTAAAATGTAGTATTTTTTAATATACAATAACATATGAAAGTAATCATAAAAATGAATAAAATTTTCCTAATAAATTTTTATATCCAACATCAAAATAAGAAGATTATTTTTTCTAATAGAAATTATACAATTATCCAAAACTATATTTAAAAATGATTTTCCATCCAAAGTCATAAAACTGTATTTAAAAAAATACTTATTTTATCAAAAAAATTGAATTTGTTCTTATATCATATATATAAAACATATAATATTAGTTTAAAAATAAATATTGAATATATTACATACATATTTCATTAATAAAATCAGTCAATAATGATTTTTTTCTAATCTCCCTTATTTTTACTTTAAATTTTTTTTAAAAAACACATCCTTTATACTCAATTACTTGTTATTTAATTTTCTAATTAATTTATAACCAATGTATAATTATAAAAATATGTGTAAACCTTATTTTTTTTATTTAGTTAATATCGTTCATTCAATCCATTCTAATGGATTTTCAATAACTGTAATTTAAAATGATAATATAAACAATATATTATTTTTTTGTATAACTCAGCCTTGGGTGCAATGTAAAAATTCAGAGAAACCCATTGTTGTATATCGGGTACTCTAGCAGACATAACATTCCTTTAAAATTTAAATTAATTTATAATTCATAAATATTAATAAATATGAGAAGATATTACTCAATAATTACTTGGGATGATACATCGTTACCCCCTTTTGGAAATTACATCCTTAGAATTTTAAATTTGGGCATTGTAACTATGATTTTACTTTTAAAAATTACTTCATTGATATCCCACATTTGAAAACCTGTCAACAAAATTTCCACTTTAAAAGAAAGAAATTGAAGTACAAATGTCACCTGAGATAACACATATTTGGATTCCATGTAGAAAAACATGGATATGGAAGCAAAAATAGCCATCATATTCTGATAGAGAGTGATAGAAAACATGATAATGATAATGTTAATGATTAGAAATCCATAAACAGTTAATGGGTTAAATGGGCTTGGATTTCATTTTAGGAAAAGTAAATATAAAATGATTTTTTATTAATATTCATTTCATAAAGTTGTGGAATTAATTTACTACCAAGACTAATATCATAAAGAAATACACTTACTTGAACAGTGGAGTTTCATCATTTAATCAAATTCCAACAAAAACTCATATTTTACACAAAATATGAGTATTTAAGATGAATTTTTTACCGCCTAACGCACTATAATCAACTTTTATGGAATCACATTATCCATAAAAAATTTACTATCTATTTCACTAGTCTTATGACATTATCCAAAACCAAAATGGTTAGTATTGATAAGATAATTCTTTAAAAAAATAATCCTTATAGTGATGAAATACTGGATTTTATCTCAAAAATTCACATTTAACTCTCAAAGGCCAACATTATCCATTCAAAAAGAAATTTTCATTTAAATATCTCAAATAATCCAAACTAATATAGAAACCACAAATTCAGAACCATTTGATCGCATAGTCTTCCAGGATAAGTTATAACATTTATCTCAAAATAACATAAAGTATTCTTGAAGTCTCATAGAAAATATTAATTACCCTAATCACATATTCCCTATATTAGGACAAATAATTTCCATAAATAACATGAATGACTCTAACTACTCAATAAAAACATATATTATTTCCATGTAAAATCTAACCATTATTCATCAAATAAAATCCCATAGTATTATATTATTTGTAGGGATATTGGGTTCCCAATATAATCAACGTCTTCAAAAAATAACATTTATCACTCTATACCCAAATAATTTTCCAATTCTAAGGATGTCCATTTGATAAAACATAAGTTACCAAAATAATCTTATTTTTATACCATAAAATCATTTCACTAAAACAATGACGTCATACTGACCATGGAAATCACGTAGTCTAGTAGTAGGTGATGCACAATTGCCACCCTTCAATTGTGTGTTCGAACCTCGTGGCCTTTCCAAACATGAAGGGTTGTCACCCATCTTGTGGGTTGTCCTTTTTATAAAACACTATAATTCTTATAAAATACTCCAAATATGAGATAAAATCTTAAAAAATAACCATACAATGTTTTAACTTTAAATTTTATCTTATAACTCTCATTTTTATCCCAACTCTTAATGACCTCAACATATTATTTCTAGATGCCTTATATATATTGACATACTTTTTTATTTGGATATAAAATATTTAATAAAACTATTATCAAACAAAATAACAATGTACATTGACCTTGTTATCCACCTAGTTTCATCGTTGTTTTGTACCCGTAGATAGAAGGTCCATGGAGTGTAACAATGATTTAGAGATTCTTCATAATCGCTTTCATCCTTTATCCAAATACACCTTGTACGACATGGGTGGTATGAGTGTTCTTAGAAAAATAATTTTGCAAAATAATCAGGTATGACATATAATTTCAAATCATCTGATAAAACATTATTTCTACAAACCATTCAGAATGAGTTTTAGTTGAAACATTCAAACAATGGTCCTTTTAAAATACCATAAGTATGTACTGAAAGACTATATTAAAAAAGAAAATATAAATAGGTTGCACAAGGGCACCCATCTTAAGCAGATTTTTCAAAATCATAATATGTCTCTTAATCTTTTGATAAGGTAAAGTATCTAAAAAATCCTTGATAATATTTAGTTTTTTAAAATCTGAGAATATTGTGAAAAAAAAATATTTGATGAAAAATGACCAAGGATCCACAATGGTATCGGGATATAGTGGTGGAGTTTTAAATCTCAAACAAAATCTTTCAAGTGAGTCTTATGCTAGAAAATTTTCAGAATCATCCCAACTTGACTTTGCAACAATTATTGCAATAAAGTCATCAGGAAAAGATAGGAATGTCGTTTAAGACCCTCCTCCTTCCAATTGTAACCAACATTGTTTGATCTGGAAAAGTTATAGAATAATGATTTTACAAAAATAATAGAAATAGAATGTTACCATATGTTTATCCAAAACTCATAATCCTTGAAGTTATCTATACCTTTCCTTTGATAAAAACTATAAATCCTCTTCCTTAAACATTATTGAATATTGAGTTTTAATAAATAATATAATTTATTTCACATTGATAATATTTTTAGGTTTAGAGTTTAAGAGAACTATGCCACAACTATTAAAAAACATCTCAAATATTACAAAGTTGACACTTCTACTCACTATCCATTTTTTCATAATCTTAATCATTTTTAAAAAACATGATTTCTTTTTCTTGATAAATGTATTCACAACATTCATCTTGATTTCCTCCTTCCTCATACCCATCCTAATACCCTATGGAAAACATTTCAAAAACATGGGATAAGAAATAAATGCTTAATAAGGGATATAAATTAAGGAATCAATCCACTATTCCATGAATATTTTATTCCCTATTATTTTTTTGACAAAATCATACTTCTTACCATAAAGAATTAACTGTTTAACATATCTCATGAAATCATAATATTCAATAAAAACCTTCTTAGCACTCGTTAATCATAAAGATAACTTATAGACTTCATATCATACTTAAATTTTTTTTCATAGATACATATGGAATATACTTCATGATTACAATTGGAATACTCATCATTGTATATTTCCTAAATCTCTTAAGAGAATCCCAACAGTTTAACTCTGTCTCATTATCTAATTCCTTGTAGAGCTATCACGGGCTCACCTGCCCATATTCTATCATAGAACCACCTATATTCAAAATATATTACCAATAACCATAACATAATCATAACTAATTTACATGAATAAATGTAAAATAAACTTTCCACATTTCAATAACATGATATAATTTCAAAATATTGACATAATCAATCCATTTTTAAAGTAAAATTAACAAATTTAAAAATAAGATTTTTGAATCAAAGTGTCCCATACCACATTGAATTGTTTTAAAATAATTAAAAATTTAAAACATTAATGTCCATATAATTAAATCCTAAAACCCATTTTGAAATCATGGATATTAATAATAAATAATTAGAAGAATAAATCTTCAAAACATTTAAAGTGATACTACAGATAAGAATCCCTTACCATTTTCAACATTTAAATAATAAGAAACATGAATTTCTAAAATTTTACAAAACATTAAAATACATGAGTATAGATATAATATGGATACTGAATATAAAATGATTTTTATATACACCTTCTAAAATAATATATGTCTATATCATCAAGAGAGTCCTCAATGAACAGAGATTGAGAAGAAATCCCTTATAGTGAGTCTGAATCATAACGTAAAATATTTATATTCATGAATATTAAACTTAGGTTATTTTTTAATTTATTTAACAACATTTTAATGTTTATTATTCCGTTTCTATCACTTATAACCATGTCATAAAAATTACGTAATTATTTAAGTTCATAACATATATTTTGTCAACATTCAGTAATTTAGTCAAAAATTAACTTGCATTGAAGTTAACAGTGCATGTGGTCATAATTCAATAATATAAATAATAACATTTAAGACATAATATTCACTTTAATAAATCAATTATAATTTTTAAATCAAACCATTCATTTTTGGTATGAAAAATTAACAATGTTGTAATCCTAGAGACTGTAGGTCGAACGTACACATGACTAGCATTTTCCATTTTCCATTGATCATTATTGATATAAGGTAATTATTATTTTACATTTAATAATTATCAAGGTATTATTAACATCATAATAATAATTTAATTATACATATTTATATATATATCATAAATGTGATGTCATGAATAAAAATGATTTGCATCGCTTCGGGGAAGTGATCGTTCACACGTACGCCCGAACGACATTACCATTTTTATGTACATGGAAAGTAAGAATTTAATTGATATATTATAATCATATAATGATTAATATTTCATGAATATGACATAAGAACATTAATTCTTTTGACATAAAAATTCATGATAGATGGTTATGAAAAACGAATTAGATCGGTTTATGTAGGTGATAGTTCACACGTACGTACGAACGACTAATTCCTTTCCCATTTTATAGAATTGGAGATGGATTTAGGTTATTATATTAAAATAATAAAATATCCATTTATTGAGGATAATTTTGTTATTTTCTCATCATGGTATAAGGAGACTTTAAGGAAGTGGAATAAGAAATAAAATAGAAATACAGAAAGAAAATGATACATCTTCTTTGGTTGATCACCCTATAAGAACACCATAACATCTCTAATAAGGGTGTTATGCCTAAAAAAAGTCCTCAAGAACATGGATAGGAATATTATGTATGGTTTTTGGCATATATTTGATGAACCAAATGGTTCCTGAAGTGTGATTATTATAGATGAGTGGGTACCTTTTTATAGAAGTGGGGAGGGGCACCCTTGGATACACATAAGATATTAAATTAATATAAATTTATTTTTTTAATACAAATGACTCCAACATGAGAGTAGTGGAATATATGATAATTATAATTATAAATACTGTCATCCAATAATTTTGATACATATATTTATTTTATTTAAAACCTTATATTTTCATTTTACCATTAATTATTCCCTCATAATTTTAATTTTTGTAACAACATTTTAAATATTCAGAGTTTATAAATTGTTCATATATATGGAAAATTTTCTATTATTAAAAAATTAATGATTTTTTTACCTGATAAATGATACTTTGTGATTTTAAAAGTTTTTAGGATATTTTAATAACCTAATAATTTATTATTAATATAAAATATCAACTATGTCAATTTTTACACTATTAATTTCATTGAATTTAAATAAAATCCAAACATATAGATAACATAAAAAACACATTTAATAGAATTATAACATGTCTTAAGGAACTTAATAATTCATAAATATCATAAATCATGTAAAAGAATATTTATTTTAATATTTATAAATTCATATGTTTGATTCTTTCATTAATAAATAAATCACTTCATTATGATTGTGTCATAATTTAATTGATTTTTTTGTATGATAATATAAATATAATACCATGAATTAGGTAAAAATTTAATATTTATAATTAAAATTTATATTATAATATAGCACTTATATTAACTTATATTAAAATTGTTTAAGAAATAAGAGTCATGTTTATGATAATTTTTTATTTACTTTAAATTAAAAGTTATAAATGTCATAATCACACCCAAGTGACTTCCTATGGACAAATTTTCATCTCGAGGGTTGAATTGTTCAGGAAGAGCAAATCCAATAATACTATGACATGTTTTATGGTAATTTTATATTATTATAATATTATTTTTATCCTTATTTTCCTTATTTACCCATTAACCATGATAAATAAAAATAATTTCTAATTTTACTATTCAGAATGTACAAAAATAAAAGGGAACTCTTTACATAATTTTTATATTCTAATTCAAAATATAAAATTAATTTTTCCAAATTAAAAAAACATAATTAGAATAAATTAATTAAAAAATTATCATGTTCACGGAATAAGAAAACGAGTATTTTTAAGTAAAACAATCAAGAGGTTGATATCTTTTTATATCCAATATAAATGTGAACTGAGTTAGAGGGACAAAAACTGTATTAAATGATAAAAAAAATTACAACTACAAATTAAAATAAATTAAAAGGATGATGTAACTATATAAATAAATTATATGAATAATGTAGTTTTTAATGAAAATGCAGTATTTTCCCATATTCATTAAAATACCAAAGGTATCAGAAAAATAAAAAAAACATGTCCAAACTAAATTTTGATGTCCCGGTTCCCAATAAAAAGATTTGTTTATTCAAATATTACACAAAAAATTATAAAAAACTATATTTAAAATGGGATCTCTATCAAAAGAGGGAAAACTATATTTTTTTGAAAAATAATTCTTTTATCTCAAAAAATTGAATATTTTCTTATATCATGTCTAGAAAAAATATAAACTGAATTTTATACAATAAATTTAATATATTAAAAATATATTTCATATATATTTCATTAATATAATCTATTAAGGGTGATTTTATTATTTTATAAACTCACTAATTTTCATTTAAATAATTTTTTTATAAAACACATAATTTATAATCAATTGGTTGTTATTTGATTTACTAATTAATTTGGAAACCAACAAATAATTATATATACATTTATTAATCATATTTTCATAATTCAGTCTATATCGTTCTTTCCTTCCATTCCAATGGATTTATAATAACTACAACTTAAAATAATTATATTACTAATATATTATTTTTTAGTATAACACAGTCTTGTGTGCAACGTAAAATTTTGGAGAAACTCATTGTTGTGTATTAGGTATTCTATCAGACACAACACACCTTTAAATGTTATACTACTATATAATTCATAAATGTTTATAAATATGAAATAGTATTATCCTATAATTATCTCGGATGTTACAAATTTGATAAGAAGCACTCCATGGAATGTATCCAAGGAATATGAATATGTTTTATTGTGTAGAGAATTAGGATAGAATGTATGTTATTACTAAGGTAAAATTAAATGTTTAGTTAATGAAATGGGTGTGTAGAATAAGGGTAGAGAGTAATCAATTACCTAGGGAAAATGAAATATTTAGTGAATGAAATGGATGGGAATACAGGTATCCCTAAAGTATTATCGATGAATAAATGTTTTAAATTTGAAATGTATGGGTATTATGAAAGTCAATGTCCTTGATATAAATATCATAACGAAAATACACTTAGTTTTGTGATTAATTATTATACTAAAGATGATGAAGAGACTATGAATGACATATAAAAGTTATGAGTTGTATTAACAGTATTCATTATATTCAACCTAATAACCATGATTAAATTAATGTTGATGAATGTTGAGACATGATCCATATCTCATATTATAAGAAATAGGTATTAAGGAATAATACGATGAATCCAGGATAATTGTTTGAGAATTAAGTGGGATGATGGAATTGTTTATGTTTTATAATTAAATAATTATGTTACATTAATCGTGTAATATATATGGATTGTCTAGTGTGTGTTTTTTGTTGTGTATTTGAAAGAATAAATTGAATGGTTCTGATGAACTACATAATTTATTTAATGATAAGGTGATATTTTATGAAACACACATGCTTAAGGGAATATAACACTTAATATGTTTCTAATGTTGAGGTAATAATGTTGGGATAAATAGATAATGGATTTGAATAATGTAAATTGAATAACATTGATGACCATAGAACTAATTAATTATTTATGGACAAAGTGGTTTGTGTTATCATTGATGAATTTTACATCATTATTTAATTAATGGAATATATTTAATAATATGTGGTTATATTAAAGTAATGGGGATGTATGTATGTTTTAATTAATATTTCATGTTAATTATAGTTATTATTGTGTTTCTTTAAAAAATATGACTAAGGTATCCACATAATTTGTATTTGACAATAAATATAAACATTGTGATATTATATGGATTAATCTTAAGTTTACTTTGTGAAATTTAGTGGCATTTTTTATAAATTAAGAAATTATTAAGTGTTTCAAAGGTCATCTATTAAGGTAATTTTTTATATTGGAATTTAGAGGTGGTTTTAGAGATTAATGAATTATTTTAGCATATGATGATTTATTAATATTTTATAACCTTTGTTAACCATTTATTTTTTATAATATGTATAGATAAAAGGAATGACTTATCATTATTTTACGGATCATATTATCCATTAGTGCTTCATACATACAAATTTCATACTTTAGAGTAATAGATGGAGTATAAATTGATCATGGAACAACCAAATAATGATATTGTGCTTATGAAAAAGAATGGAATTAAGTATGTTTATCTTCTCATGAAAAGTTTCCATCTCTATGAAATGTATCTTAAAATAAAATTTTATACATTAAAATTTATTTTTGATGAATAAATAATCTTTTCATCAATCATTGATTTATGTATTTATGGTTGTTTATATTTATCATAACCATATTCTCTATTACTCCAAATCAAAAATTAGGTGTTAGTTTTCTCTTATATTTCTATGTTTTCACTTTCAACCAATGTGCTCCTATATATAAACCAAATTATGCATCATTGTTGGTGAGATTTACATATCCCATTCTCTCATTTCAAAATTATGTATGATTAACTGGATTTATATTGTGTGTTTCCATATAATGGGATTTTCAAATGTTAAAAACTTGCTGAGAGACAATAATTAAATATTGTTAGGATAAAATTTAGTTAATGAGGTTAAAATTTAACACACTGATATTTTTCCAAATATAATTTTCAAATAAATTTAATATTTTTTATATTTTATGTTATATAAACGACCAAGTTTAGATTACAATACACACAACACTGAATTTATATTTCATTTCATGAAAAACCTAGTATATCATTCCTTACACACAATACAGATTTTGTATTATGTTACACAAAACACCATGTTTATCTAGCATTGCATTCAACATTGGATTTAAACAAAACATGAAATACAGTTAAAATATTATTATTTAATATGATGATTATCACATAGATATTGGAATGGTGGTTATGAATAATATTAACTAAATTATAATAATATATGCTTTAAACATTTATATATAATTAATTCTTTTGTGACCAATTGATTAAAATCAAAATAAAAACCATTTTAAAATAAAGGGAATCTTTTTTCTGACAAATAGATTTATTATGTGAAAAAATATTATTTATATAAAGAATTTAAAAAAAAACGGTATTTATTTATATAATATTTATATATAATATATTCAAACAATTTATTAACATTCAACATATTTGATATCTGGAAAATATAAATTAATAAATAATCTTTTTTTCTTGAAACACATATTAAAAAAACAGCTTTGTCACATTTTTTCACACTTATTTTAAAGATTGGTTTATCCACTTTTAGGAAAAAATGAACAAATAGTCCTAATTTTTTAAATAATTGTTTTAAATTTATCTTTTATTTGTTTTTTGATAATTTTATGAAAAGATAAATTTTACAATAAATAAGGAAAAAATAATTATTTTTATTAAAAATTTTAATTTATTTTAAAGAATTTAAAAACATTAAAATTATTTTAATATGGTTTTAAAAGATAAATTTTTTCAATTATAAATATTTAAATACAATTTCATTCATTAAAATCAATTTCATTTTGAATTTTTTTTCAAAACGTTTTTAGACATTTGATCATTTTCCCTTTGACAATCCGCTTATCATCACTTCTAGGGGATTAATTATAAATTAAATTTTACCACTTATGTGAATATAATTTTGAAAAATGGATACCATATTTCGAATAAAAATAATTTATATTTTATAGTAATTTGAACCTAATTTTGATAATTATTAATAGTGATTGCATTAAAAATTAATTACTGCATTTTAGGTAAAAATGAGTTTACTAAAGGATAATCTAAACATATCAGGGTTACGAATGACCCAAAACATGTCCAAAATCCACTTTATGATCATATATTAAACTTTTATCTTTTATTCTATATAATTTTCAATTTTTTAGTCTTATGTGATGTGATAAACATGGGTACACATTTTTCTTTTCAAACATAACAAGTGTCACTCACATCACTAATAAAAGGCCAACACCTCTCCTCTTTTATTCACAAATTAAAACCTCATTTTCAGCCAATAAATACCCAAATAAATTCATTAAAGCGATACACCTATCCTATAATCAGTATTTTGAACAAAAAATCATCCCAATAATAAATTTTGGGAAACCAAAATAAGTTATTTGTACAAGTTGTTACGTCCTTAACCAAGTGTTTTATTCTATTTCTTCCTCAGACTACTTCAATTATTTTTAAAAATGATTTTACAATACTATAATTATATTACATATAAATATATATTATTATTTTAATTTAATAACTTAAATCCATAACCTCTTCCATCAAATGGGAAATAATCATTCGTGTGTACAATAAACTACCTCCTCGCGAACCAATGTTATTTGTTTCCCAATACTACATCTCAAGGATGGATATAATGATGGATTTTATATTTATATATGATATTTATTATATTATTATACATCATTAATTATAACTCATCATACACCATCTTACCACAAAACTCTATTGGGAAAACAATATCATCACTCATGTATTTGGTGAACTACCGCCTAACGAACCGATGTGAGGTGTTTTTAATTTTTGATTTACATGGATGATAATAAGGATAGATTAAATGAATATATTTATATGATATTTTTAACATAATTTTACTTATTAAATAATGATATCTTTTATACCTTATTACTTTACATTCTTTGGGGAAAATGATAATGTCGTTCATGTGTATGATAGACAACCTCCTCATGGGGTGATGTGATTCATTCTTTGAATACGCTTTAAATGGAAGGTAGTAAGGATAGGTTTAAATAAAAATAATATATATATATATAACTTAATAATTATTATATATTGGTAATATATTATTTAAATTTATTTCTATCAATTCTTCGAGAAATTAGAAATAACATTCTTGTGTATGTACTCTCTATTGTCTCTAAGAATAGGTAATTAAATTTATATCACTAAAATTTATGGATAACTCTAAATAAATATATAATGGATATATATAAAAATTATATAATGGGTATATTTATATAAATAATGTAACTATGATCAATGTTAGAGGAAAAAAAATTATGATTCAGAACTTACATGAAAAACAAAGCAGTTATTGAGTGAAACAAGACATTAACATTGACTTATTAATAAACAGGTTACTAAATTTCTTAATTAACTAATATATGATATTATAAATATAATTATGTCTCAATAATAGATCTATAAAAACTTTTATAAATTATACATGAGGTTTGAATGTGTATAAAAGAGGTCAAGACTTAAGGTAAATGATTTTTTTCTAAAACTTATTTTCTATGAGACACAAACCATATTCACAATGTATCTATTTTATGTGGTATATATAAATCAAAAATTTTATGATTAATGGACTTATAATTATATATATTTACATATCCATTAAAGGATCATTCTTTCCTTGGGTTTAGGAACCAAAATTTACCAAAGTAGTAAAGGTTTTTTGTTTTGATTTTTCTTCTTTGGGATATAAATTATTTCAGGAACCTGTATTATTTTATTAGGTGCATATACATATCTTTTAACAAGTAATATAATTATTTTATTTATTATCATGACATTTTTGTTTTAATGTTATTCTTTTTTGGGGCTTATTATTCAATATTAACAAAGTAGAATTGTTTTTATGATACAATCTCATTATTTATCGATATTATTTATTTTAATGCATCTAATAAAAATATATTATGATACATTTTTAAATAAAATAATTCATTTTATTCTCATTTTTTTAATTAATTAAAATAATTTTTTCTCTATTTTCCTCTCTTTATATACTCAATAGTTCGAAATAATGTTTTTAAAGAAAACCTATATTATTCTCCACTTTAGTCAAAACCACATTTTTCTTATAAAAATATTTTTTTTAAAATGTTTTCAATGGTTTTTGTAAAAATATCTAAATTTTTTATTAATGAAAATTTTGTTATTATTTTTATGTTTTATGAAAATATTAATAGAATCTTAATGTAATATTCTAACCATTTCTCATTTGGAATTTACAAAAAAATATGAAAGGAATCATTGTTTTAATATATAAGGGTTGAAAATTATTTCTGAATGTATTGACCACTCAATGATTTCAATATTCCATAACAATATTTCTAGGTTAATTTAAAAAACAATTCCTAAATATTTGGGAAATTTTTGGATTTTTAATTAATAATTTTGATGTGAAAATATCTTTTCCTTAACAAATGTTTTAAATTATTCTTATATCTTAATTTCTAAATTTGAAAGGGTTATTTAAAATAAAATTATTTTAAAAATTATTTTAAAAATTATTTTTCAAAGTGGAAGGATATTTTATTTAAGAAATATACCCATTTATTTTTATTTCAAAATTGTCTTCTATATAAAGTGACTTCCTTTATTGTTACTTGTTCATTAATAGGGATATGATCCTAGGATACCATTATTATTCTTTGTCTTATTGAGATATTCTAATGATGAAAATATTTATACAAAACCTAAATCTATTTCATGGGTTATACCATGATAAAATTCTAATGAAACATGCTTATTTTTTAATGGTTTATATTTTGTTGAAATGATGAATTAGAATTTTGGAGTCTCTATAAGTTATGTTTTATTCTGAATAGTTATTTTAAATATTAATGATTTAAATTTCACTTTATTTTATTTAATAATTTTAGAGAAGAAATGATTATCTTCAATTATTATTCAACATTGACACGGTTTATGTGCAAGGAGTATATGAAATAAAGTAAATCATTCTAAAAACTATAAAAATATATTTTTTTTGTAATATAATGTTTTCCATGAGTTTTTAAGATATAAATAGAATATTAAATTTGTATTAATGTCTTATTTTAAAATTTCACTTCAGTCAGGTTGTTTCAAAATTAATATTAGTTTAATAGTTCATAAAATATCATTAATAATATTTTATGTTGACAAATATTTTATTAAATTATTTAAAACACTTTGAAATTTAAAAATATGAAAATTTGTATTATAAATCATCTATGATTTATTCCCTTATCCATTTATACTCCAATTTTTAACTTATAATAAAATTATAACCATTTAATATGGAAAATTACATTATGAAAATTAATGTTAAAAGTAGTTACCCAGTGAATTATACCCAAATATAAATTTTAAAATGATATCAAAACTTATTAAAATTATATTTTGAGATTATATTAAGGCCGTATTTCCATTTTGTTTTAATGAATTTTATTTTGGAACTATTTAACTGATTTAGACACATATTACATTATAATATTTAAAGTATTTTCAAATTTGACATTAATGATATTTTATAAAAAATTATATTTGTTTCAATGATTTAATATTCATTAAAATCATATTTTATTTCAATTTAATTAGATATTGTTTAAAATTTCAACCACGGTCAAATAATTTTCACTTGTCCTTTTAGAGTAACTATAATTATCCTTAAAGAGTAAAAACATTGATATCATGGTAATTGTCCAAATGGTTAACCGGTAGATAAATTTAAGAGATAAGGGTAGAAGTATATCCAAAACATATCCAATTTTTATCTGAATATGTTATACAAACTGATAATTATATTTTATTCTAATTATTTCAATTTTTATCACTTTTTTCTTGAATATTAATTTATATTAATTTAATATATAATTTAATTCCAAGAGTATCCCTCCCCTCACTTATAAAAGGGAACCTTCCATCCATCATTATTCACAATGTTACAGAAATGTATTCTATAAAATCCCAATGACAATATCATAATAAATTCCTTCTACATGTCATGGAGCTTTGGATAATTCCAAAAGACCGTCCTTTGAACACATAAGGTGTAACCCAATGGACATTTCTCAAAAAATAGTTATAACTCTTATCCTAGTAATTTTTTTTATTATTTTTCCTCCATTAAATTATGGTTATATACTAAATAATATTTTACTAATTATATTAAATATACTAAATTTTTATTATGATGATTGTAAAATTGTCATGTACCTTCATTCCATCCTACAGAAAGAGAAAACATCTCATGGTTGAACGTGCGGATTACTGCCTCTACATAGTGGTGTAATTTTCTTCTCCCATCACCATAATTTGGGTATTTTTATAATAATGACTCTAATTTTTCTTTATTACATTTATAGAGTAATTATACTTTTGAAATTATAATATAATTTCTACCTTCTTACATTCCAAACTGTTGGAATATGATGACGTCACTTACACGTACATGTGGAATACCACCTCCACGAAGCTTGTTTTTCATTCCCATTTTATATGGAGGTTAATAATTAATTTAATGAATATATATGATATATATGATATCATAATGAAAGGAAAAAAGTTATTTATTATTTTTCCTTTATTTCACTTCATCTGTTAAAAAGTAAAAACAATGCTCATGTGTACATATAGCCTACTATATCCATGACTGGTAAAAAATATCATATATATCTTTCACAGAAGACTAAATATATAATAAATATATATAATATATATTTATATCTTAGTCAATATTACCGATATTGTGGAACCATGATCGATGTACAAGTAATGGAACTATCAAACCGAAATTCTCATGAAAAACAAAATGGTTAACACCTAGAAATGACGATTTTAAGAAAAAATTATTAAAAAATGGGGTTTTATATAATATAATATGTCCATATATAATACTACAATTATTTAAATGATTATATTATATAATTATATTAAATTATTTTTTTATACATGATGTTAGATCACCTCAATGAAAGTCAAACATGAGGAAATGAATTTCTAGTCTCACTTCTATTTTTGGGTGACATATTCTATATTCCCTACGTATTTATTTTGATTTTTATATGTACCTGATGTCACCCAAATTTACCCATGTTTTGGGGGTTAACATGTATCTTATAATGTAGCTTGGGTTGTCGGATCCTCATAGATATATTGATAAATCTATAGACATGATCATTCTATAGACTGTTTTGGCTATAAAGTGGCCAAATTTGGGTAAATTTTAGATGGGTTTAAGTGAAAACTTTGAGAATTAATTTAATTCAATTTAAAATAAATATTTTATCCTGAGTTATCACTTGGGTTGGATTGTATGAACAACCTTTCTGACTATTTCAATTTGTTATATTTGAGATGGGTTCATTTAAGAATATCATACAACATCAGTACTTCCTAGTTTAATACCTACACATCCAAATTCTAATCACCTATACACTTGGAGGATCAACATTTTTATCACTCCAATGTAAAGGTTCGTATTAGCACATGGCGTGTACGATTATAAAATTCAAAAAAGACGAATATGTTTCAAAATCATTGATTAAAATTCTCAATAAAATGAAAAAATTAGAAATTAAGAGAGTTTTAAATAAAATCCAGTACATCCCCTTTATACTCCCTTGGATAAACCCATCATAGGATTATCTCTCCATTGATTATATGATCTCTATGGAATTGGGAATTAGACTCATGGGGGTGGAATTGAATATTTGAAAAATAATGAAATAATGATCAATCCAAAGTTGTGTGATAATTTTAAAAGGATTGGTGTCAATAAAATCACAAATTGAAGCAATAATATCAATGTGATATGAAAAATAAAAGAACAGTTGGATTAGAAGATCTTAAAATAATAAACTATGGTAAATTAGAACAACTTACATGTGAAAGACAAACTAAAGACAACAAAATCACAACATGTCATTAAAATTAAAATAATGATCAAAATATGATTAAATTATCCACCAACACTGCCTTAAATAGTTATTTACGAACCTTGGGTTCAGCCATCGACAGTCCAAGTCTCCTCAATTAATGGTTGTAGGCCAAGGTGGGTGGAATAATGATAAACAATGGACTTTTCCACCGTTGTCCAAAAAATTACTATCTATCTTTCATACCTTTGACAGGTGTCGCCGAACAATAATTAAGATGACCAAATTTGAGTGGTACATAGAAGTAAAATATTAATATATAGATGCCCCTGACTATATGAAAAATTTAATCCCAAATTGATTTTTTTGTGAGATATGTGAAAAATGGTGGACTTTTTCTGTCATAGAATCTGACCCAAAATTTTATCATCAAATTATGCAGCCTATAACTCCATTAAAATTCCTTTATTAGTTTCATCCACTATTTATGGAAATATTCCACATTATGTTTTCTATCATCAGATACATTTTTATAATCATTCTGCTTGAATATTAAAATCTACATTACTTCATTTGAGTTTCTATCCAGTTCACTTTGCCTAGAATGTTTTTGGTTCAGGGCACACAATGATGGCCTTATAGTGTGAATCATCAAGTGATCCAAAAGAATGAATTTTTCTTTATATCATGGGAGACATAAAAGTAAAATCTGATCATAAAATCAAGACTATTTTTTATTTTATGAGGTGTTTCAGAATGTACCATGTAATATTTCATTTTTAGAAGGAATTACAATCATAATATGACATAATGTTCCAAATTTAAAATGAACTAAAAATTGTATTTATTATTAATAATGAACACGATTATTATTATATATAAAATTAATCGTATCCTATTTGAGTGGCTAATCACACCCATAAACTTGATTTTATCTAATCCCAAGAAAAATATATATCAACAATATAAAATTAAAATTCCACTTTCCATAAACATTTTAATACACATTGCTCACCCAAAGACCTCATACAAAACAATTCTGAAGCCCATCAAAATCACATAATACAATCTAGGTCCATAGGAATATCCCAAGCCCAAGACAAATCCTTTATTCATATTCATTGTCACATTTTATTGAATTCCAATTAAGTGTGATAATGTGTTGTGCATAATTGTAAACATGGGGTTCAAATTTTTTCAGGGGATAAAAGATGGAAGCACAAGGTGGAATCTCATTTTAATATTAAGATGAATATTCATTTCTTTTATTTGTTTTTATTTTTTAATTGTTATTTTGGCAACTTTTTCACGGTGATTGATATTGAAATAAATCGAGTGAACCCATGTAGCAAGACATTGTTGTTGACTCCCATGCTCAAAGACCATAGGGAACCAATTTAAACTCACATACTCAGGAATCATCATTATTTTACTCAAACACAAAAATTAAAATTACCATAAATTGATGGAAAATTTCTATCTCTGGGCTAGAAAACTATGAATTCACGATCCCCAAGTGCTGAAAATCACACATTAGTTCAATCCATTTATCTACTCACAATTGAATTTTTTTATTTTTTTAATAATCATGTTAAAATTGAAATGATTACCAAAACTATTCCATTTATTATGGGACCCCAAGAAATAAAACTAATACCCAAAAATCCTGAGGACGATCATTGTGTTTTCTTGTTATTAAATGGACGAAATTATAAATGGTGAAAAATCACATAGGAAAACCTCAATTTCCAAAAACTATGAACATAAACATAAACATACATTAAAATAAGAATCAATGCACAAAATATTATTTGATATACAATTTCAAAGTGTGAAATCTGTATTATCATGTTCATTGCTAAAGAAATTTTTTCATTTAAGTCATTTTTTATGCACAAAAATGATTATTTTTATTTCTAACCCCCCAACATCAAATAAAAATATCCCCAGTTCTTAATGAAAAGAAAACTTATAAGGGGGTATAAAATAGGAGTTCAATGATGAAATTTAAAATGATAATCATGTAATGAAGTCACCTGGTGGTTGAAGATGATGTTTGTGCTACTCTAATTAAATCCTTTGATATCAATGTCCCTCACATAGTTTAATAGTGGAACAAGGAAAAACAAATAAAACAAATAAAACAATACATCATATATATATATATAAGTAAAATATAATTATATATACAAAAAAATATAATATAAGGAAGCATTATAAGTCATAGGTCTGTGGAAATCGCATGCCCCTGCCTCCCTTCGGCCCTGATTTCGTGTCCACTTGGCTTCGCAGGTGGTAACAGGGTTTTCCCCATGACCTAAGACATGTCCTTTTATTTTTTTTATTTAATTTTTTAATTTTAATTTAACCTATAAATACATACAAATAATATAAAATAAACATATTATACATTAACTTCTTTTTAAACATCTGAGTATGATATTACTAAATGATCACACCACCTGACACAGATTAATACGACGCTCCCCCTTCATACCCATCCACACTCATAATAGAGGAATGTGTAAATATTATAAGGTATTATCATATTCATATTTGATAGATTAAATGATTTTTTTAATATCAAAATGATTCATTATTCCTTTTTGGAAAATAAAGTTGATTCATAGTGATTAGAAACACTAAAACCATGGGTCACCTCCCATAGAGAACTTGTGTTTAACATCGCTTGATCGACTTAGAACCTCAATTGTTTAAGTATTTTTCTCATTAAGGTTAGTTCACACAAGTATTCATCATCTTCCATTCTTTGGAATGGTTCAATTAATGTTTTGACTCTACGATAGTTAAATTTAAAGAATTGACCATTGGTGGGATCTTTAATTTCTACAGCCCCATGGGGGTACATTTTATACACTATATATAGTCCCAAACATGTGGACCTCAAATTTCTAAGATGTAAAAGATGTTTAGAACTATACAGAAGAATTTTTTTACCAAGTACAATGTGTTTGGTTCTAATATTTTTAGATTGGTATGCTTTTACTTTATCTTTATTGATCCTTGAATTTTCAGAAGCCTCCATCCTAGGATCCTCATGTTCATTGAGATCTAATTTTCTTTTTATTTTTTTTAATGAGAGTTAATAATTAATTTTCATAATGGAATAAAAGGCCTTATGTTCAATATCTACTGGAAAATGGCATGTTATACCATAAAGATAACTATATGGGGACATTCCTAAAATGAATTTAAATATAGTTTGATAGGACCAAAGATCATCTAAGTGTTTTCCCGACCAATATTTCCTAGAAGTATTAATAGTTTTTTAAAGAATCTTTTTGATTTCTAGAATGGATAGATTTTCTTACCCATTGTTCTATGGGAGGTAAGTAGTGGACACTTTACGATAAATTCCATACTTATCCATGAGTGCTGAAAATGGACTATTGCTAAAACGAGTTCCATGATCACTAATGATAGACCAAGTAATTCTAAACATATAAAGGATTTTTTCCTTGAGAAATATAATAAAAGTTTTATTATCATTGGATTTTTTAGGAATGGCCTCAACCCATTTTGAGACATGATCAATATCTAAATGAATGTATAGATATCCCTTAGTTTTTAGGAAGGGAACCATGAAATCAATTCTCCAACAGTCAATGATTTCATTCACTAATATGGGACTGAGTGGAATTTGATTCTTTTTCATGATGAACCATACATTTGGAAACCATGGAAGACATTGATAAAAAATTTAGGAGTCCCTTGAGAGGGTGGTCCAGAAGTGACCGCATTGTTGAACCTGAGTAGAAGTGTTATTAATGGAGAAGTGACCTCCACATTCCACAATATGAAACAATTTAAGGATGGACACAAGATTTGGACCTAGGGAGAAAACCCCCATCATACTTGGTCATCCATTATTAGAAACAATCAACTCAGTCATATGAGTTAGGAATTGGAACATGAAAACACCCTTCTGAAACACGCCTCTTTATCTGAAAATCTACAATGCAAACTCTAAAATTGGGGATAATGAAGAGGTCCATGAGGTAAATTGAATTTGTAGTGATGTATATGAACTCCAATAAATTATTAAAGGATGTTTAATTAAATAAGATACTTATTTACATTGTTCACATGTGGGAAATTTGTATCCTTCATTTGAGTCTCTTTCAGATAGATCATTTTATGACTTTTCTTGAATCACAAATCAGTGATACCATTGGTGAATTCAATAACATTGAGTCCATACTCGTTCATGAAACTGATCTGGCCAATTTAGTGGATGACAATTTTGTTCACAATGAGCCAATTTTGTCAAGAAATCTGGAAAAAGAAACTAAGTTTAATAAAAATTTCCATCCTTCATTGGAAATCGATAACCAATGTAATCTCAAATTTAAGGTCCTGCATTCATCACTCATGTATGCATTCTTAGGGGACAATCGAGCCTTTTTTGTTGTCATTTCATCATCTCTTGAATCCAATCAAGAGATGATGCCTCTATATGTCCATCGAATGGATAAAAAAGGAATTGGATTGACCCTTTATAAGATTCCTAGGATTGTCCCACTCATTGGAAATCCTAGTATAGTTCTTGAATCTAAATCTAAACAATCTCTTCATCCTCAGTGGAGAATCAATCGAATTATTATAGATGTGGTAATAAAAAACATCATTTGTTCTTGAAACTATGTATCATCTACCCCATTGCTATAGTGAGTGGTTAATCCCAATTCATGTTGTCCCAAAGAATTATGGAATCTCTATGATCTCTAATGAGGATGGTGACTTTCTCCTCCCATGTGTCAGTAGCGTGTAGAGGGTCTTCATTGACTATAGGAAGCTCATCTCTTGTAACAAGAAAGACCATTTCCCTTTATCCTTTATTGATCAAGTACTTGAGTAAGTGGCAGTTCATAAATTCGAATACTTTATAGATGGATTCACTTGGTATAATAAAATCTAGGACTCTTTAGAGTATTAGGGGGAAAAACCTTTACTTGTCCATTTGTAACTTTTTTCCTTCAAGTGCATTCCCTCTAGGTAATGTAATTCCCCTAATACCTTCTAGTGTTTTATGTTTTGAATCTTCTCATACATGGGTGGGGGATTGATTAGAGGTCATTATAAATGACTTATCAATCAATGGGGATACTTTTTGGGGATGACTTATAAATTTTGTAAGGGTTTTTTCAAGATGTCAGGACAAGAATCTCATCCTAAATTGGGAAAAATTCATTTCATGGTAAAGTAAGGACTTTTTCTAGGCCATATAGTCTCTGGATGGGGGATTAATATTGATAAATCTATGGTTGATATCATTCATCAACATTCCTCTTTGAAAACTGGAAAGAAAGTGAGGTCCTTATTAAGAAATGGCAGTTTCTATATAAGGTTCATTAGGAATTTCACCTCTATTTCCTGACCACATTGTGCTCTGTTGGTGGAGGATGCTCCATTTTTGTGGATAGAAATAAGTAAAAAATCATTATCTACACTCAAGTCATCTCATATCTCTTCACCTATTAAGGGGTCTCTTGCAATGTATCTTGGGTGATTTCCAAGGATAGTGAAGTCAGCAGGGTAAAGGAAATTTTCAACTTTCACTAGAACATTATTAAATATCCCCTTAGTAAATCTAACACTACGATCAACATGTTAAAGATTGATAGATGTGTGTTGGTGTTCTTTTCGATCTAACTGACGATACATGTCAAAATATATTAAGTACAAACTATATCCTAGATCAAAAAAGGACTTTGATAACTTTTTTCTCTCAAAAATCAACATTGACGTATATAAATCCCCTATATTTCAACTATGGAGGAATGGGGTCTTAAATGGTTGTTCCCACATTAGCAGCCAAAAGGGCATAGTTATTATGTGATTTATTTTTGAAAGTACAAAAGTGCTTAAGGTATATTTAATTGGGAAGAATGGTTTGTATTGTATGGGGAAGGGGAATGTTCAACATAAGCTGGGAGAAGATTTCCCTCAATTATTCATTCATTTCTAGTTTGTATTTTCCACTCATTCATTGAGGGAAAGAAGATGGTTGTTTGAGTGTTTTTTGGGTGGTAGTTCATTCAAATTCTCAGTGGGTTTTTCATAATTTTTCGGTGTTTCTCCTATATTTTCATGTGTTATATAATCTTTTAATGGTTCTATAATGATTTTTTTCAGGTTTCACTATGGATTTCCCACTTCTTATAACAATAACTACTTTTAATTGTTCATAAGAGGGTTGTGTGTAATTGGATTCTCCCCATAAGTTCGAGGATGGGACTACCTAACTAGGAATGGGTGGATTCCACATTTTAATTGTTTGTAGTTCATTATTAAGGGATGAGATTTTTGAGTTCATTTTCTCTATTTTTTTACAAAACTGATCAAGGATTTGGAGAGGGATATATTGGGTTGGGGATTATTTTGGATGTCTTATCCCTAGAGAATACTTTGGTTATAGGACTTTTTAATGGATATTTTGTTTGTATTGAATAGGTGGTTTTTGGTATTTGTTTGGTTGTGGTTGAAATTGGTTATGGTTTTAAAAATTTTGTGGAGGGTAGGGGTTTGTTCCTTTTGGATGAATATGTTATTTCTTGGGTTGCTGGTAATATTTCAAATGTAATTCTAGTTGGTTATTGTACCTTAACTTAGATTGAATGTGTTTTGGTATTGTGGCTTCTAAATGTTCATAGTAATGAACTCTATTGAAAGTCCTCCTAAAAGAACATATTTAATGGAAGGTATGGTTGGGATGTTATTAGTCAAGTGTTCATTTTTGTCCCAAATTGTGAAAACATGGTCAATAGTTTAAATTTCATAGACCTTCCTAAGATCGATCTCCTAAACCTTTCTAGTGAGTGAAACATGTTTTTTCCTAAGAATATATTCATCTCTAAGAGTGTGAATTACATCATATTTTGGTGGCCTGTCATAATAATATGATATTCCCCTTGTTTGGTTTTGAAAGTCCAGTCCTTCTAGATACTGATAAGAATCATTTGGAACTTTTTTTTGATCATTCAATCACATATCATATCAATAAATTATTTGTTTTATGGACCTAAACATTCATAAAAAATTATAAATTTTACTAGGATTGAAAATACAAGGTTAGTTACCATGTTCAGTGTTCCTTTGAACATTTCCCTTGTTTTATAATATGACCCCTATCTTTTTCAAAAAATATTTGTATGCTCTTTTTAAGTGATTTTTTTTTGTGATGTGGGAAGTATTTTTCATATAATTCTCTTTGATATTTGTCCCATGTGTGGATAGATTCAGGTATCAGATTGATAAAAAATTCATTTCTCGATCCTTTAGTGGGAGTGGAAAGATCCTCATCTTAGCTGACTTGCATTTATGTAGTGGTCACATGGTTTTAATAATGTCATTGAACACTTTCACATAATGTTATGGAATTTCTGACTCAATTCCATGTAAGGTTGGAAGGTGGTTTACAACATGAGGTTTGATGACATAGTGGGATTATCCTAGGGAATTATGCCTAATGAATGTGGGTGCATTGGTCCAGGGAGGTGTGGGGTAATCCTTAATGGTTTGATCGACTACATTCCCTAGGTTTGAGGCTTCCGCATTTGGATTTCCATTTTCTTTCCCAACCGGGTTTATGAGATGGTTTCATTAAATAACCATCATTCAAATGAGCTCAATTTTTGACTATAGAGTTTCTGGGATATTATGATCTAATGAAAATATTTCCTTTGATTTACTTTACAAAACAATTCTAGGACTACCCACCCTAACTATACTATTTGATTGGTCACATGTATAGGCGGACATGCACAAAGAAAAATGAAAAACAAAAGAAAGAGGAAAAGATAAGAGAATATTAGGTGAGAAAAGAGAAATGGGGAGAATAGAGTGTGTGTTGAGAATACATAATTGGGTCCCCATACATTGTTCCAAAATTAGGTCTTCCCAAAATTTAACCATGTTTTTAGGGTTAAGTGGTCTATTATAATGTAGCTTGGGTTGTCGAATCCTCAGATACCTAAGAACAAACCTATAGACATCAACATTCTATAGAATATATTTTTCTTTGAAGTGGATATATTTGGGTTTATTTTATATTGGTTTGTGAGAACACTATGAGACTTAAGTTAATTCAATTTAAAATAATGTATTTATCCTAGGTTATCACATGGGTTAGATTGGATGCACTGATTTTTCGAAAAATTCAATTTATTATATTTGAGATGGGTTCATTTAAGAAGATAAAAAAAATCACATATTGTTTTAATACCAACACACCCTAATACTGATCACCTATACATTTGTAGGATCATCTTTTTCACTACACCTAGTTAAAGGTTCGTATTAGCACTTGATGTGTGCGTCATTAAAATTCAAAAAGGATGAATAAGTTTTAAAATCATTAAATGAGATTATCAATTAAAACAAGTGATCAGAAATTAATAGAGTGCAAAATAACATCCAATCCAACCCCTTTCTACTGTCTAAGATCAAATCATAATATTTTTATTCCATCATTGATTATATTATCTCAATGGAAGTGGGAAGTAGGCTCATGATGGAAGAATTGTATAAGTGATAAAAAATGAAATAACGACCACTCAATCATTGTCTTATAATTTCATTAAGTTTAGTGTGAATAAATTCACAACTTTAAGAAAATGTAACATCTTGATATGAATAAAAACATAACAATAAGAGAAAAAGGAACTTTTATTAAGAAAATAAGGTGAATTAGAAGATCTTATATGTTAAAGACACAATCAAAACAAAAAAATCACAGAATAACATTATAATGAAATCAAAGCTCTAAATATGATCAAATCCTCCATCACAATTGTATTAAATAGGCATTCAGGCAGACTTGGGATGATCCACCAATATTCCTATTCCCATCGATTAATGGTTGTAGGACAAGGTGGGGTGGAAATATGAGGAAGAGTGGACATTTACACCATTGAAAAAAAATCAAAGACCACTTTTATGCCTTTGACAAGAGTGTCCAAACAAGCATTAAGATAACCAAATTTTGGTGGTACATGGAACAAAAATATTAATATACTAATTCCCTATGACTATACTTAAAATTACATCACAAATATTTATAGTTTTTATGAGATATGTGTAAAATAGTGGACTTTTTCTGGGCCGCAGAATGTGGCCCAAAATTTTACCTCCAAATTGGGATGCCTAGAACTCCATTGAAATACCCACATTATCTTGGTACAATTTTTCATGAAAATGTTCCCCATGATTTCTTATATATTCCATTAAATTTTTATGATCATTAGCCTTTATTCATGGATGATACAATACTTTTTTTGGGTATATTTCTAGTTCACTTCACCTAGAATATTGTCAGTTCAAGGCCCACATTGGGAGTCTTCCAATGCAAATTGTCATGTGATCCAAAGAATGAATCGTTTATTATATCATGGGAGACCTTAAAATAAATTATTAAAATAAAATAAATATCATTCTTTTTATATTGTTTTTAAAAATGTACTGTGTAATAGTTCATTTTAAGAAGGAGTTACAATCATAATACAAAATGTTGTTCAATATAAAAAATGCACTAAAAATGGAGTTTTTGAAAAATAAAACACATGAATATAATAAAATAGAAAACTAATAGTTGCCTATTTTAGTGGATAATAAGTTCTATAACATTAAAATTTTATATCAATAATCATCTTATTTTCATTATTTTTAATGTTTCATTTGATTTCATTCTTTCAGGGATCTTATGATTGAAAAGTTACTAAAGTGTTAATAGTTTTGTGTTATAATTACATTATTTATCTTGATTTTTTTTATTATGTTTTATGGAATATTTTAGGAGAATCCACTAAAAGTGCTCATGAATTTTATTATAAAATAATTACCTCTTTGATATTATATTTTTTCTATTCATGTTTTCTTATTTGAGAACTCAAGATGCCAAAATAATTTTTTTAAGGAAAACTAACTTAATTTCGCTCTTCAGTTGAAAGTTACTTTTCTTCAATGTCCATGTTTTTATAAAATGATTTCAATAATGTTATTAATAATATCATATTATTTTTTTGATTCATTTTTACCCATTATTTAATTTCTATAATTCATTTAAATGGAATCTTCTTGAAATTTTCTAAATGAGGTACTTTTGACTTATTTGTAAAAGTGTGAAATGAATATTTTTTTAACTTATATAGTAAGAATATAATTTAACACAATCATTATCACTCATTGTATTTAATATACCTTTATATTTTAATAAAGTTATTTTAAAAAATATCTTTAATAATTTGGAAAAATTTATATTTTAGATAAGGGTTTCAAGGTGACTTGTTTATTTTTTTCATGAAATGTTCCAAGTGGTCTATTAAATAATCTTTACATCTATGATGAAATTATTTGATTTTACTTATGATTTAATGGGGATATGATCCAATTATTTATTATTTATTATTTATCTGAATTGTTTATTATTACGATGAAAATATGATTATGAAACTTTTTTTTCCACAGGTTATGCTATGATGAAATGATGAAATGTTTAAAAGAACAATTTTTTTCTATGGGTTATTATATAGTTAATGGTTTATGATATTATGGAACATACACACACACACAAACACACACAGATATATATATATATGAAATGCATCATGTTATGATTGGGCCCATAATTATATAGACCTATAATGAATTTTTTAGTGATGTTTAAATCGTTAGATGATATGGAATATAATTGGTTGTGAATTGGGTTCAGTAGGATACTATGTCCACTATGTTAGTCTTGGTGGTGAACCACGACTACAGAATGGGGATTGAACATCATCCACTATTTTAGTCGTGGGAGTTAACATTTAATATAGAATGGGTAGTAAACCCAACCCAATATGGTATTCAGATTAGTGATACTTTTCTATTAAGGTAATGATTTTGTATGATTATGTGTATTGCATAAAATTATGTATTATGCCAATTTTATGATCTTATGTCACATGTTCCTTGAATCCTTCATGATTCTGGTCTTATGAACTATGAAGATTTATAGTCTTACCCAAGATTATGATCTATGATATTTATGGTATGGTTTAATAAGGTGAATATCATTTTATCATGCCCATATGTTCTTATTAGGATTATGTGATCATTAATATCTTCCTTGATTACCTTTACTGGGAATCTAAGAATATACTTTATTATGTTTCCTTTCCCTGGGTTATAAAGAAAGGATTCAGTAGGGTATTAATTTTAAGAGTACTATTTTGGAAAACCATTATATGATATGTTGGTGTCCATTCATGAAAAAATAACAATGTGTATCCACTCTCCATCGATAGTAAATGTTTACGATAATCAATAGTGTATATGTGAAATGTGTTGGATATTTTTCTAAAAAATATTACATTAATGAATGAAAAGTTAGAGTTCTTATATTTATATTTATAGGAAAATTAAAGCACTATAATACATGTAGATATATTGATTTATAGATTCAATTGGTGGTTCATATGAACACATTTATTGGTTAAATTTTCTTATAATAATATCTTTAATTTCAGTATTCAGATGGTTCCTTTGAGGACTTAAATGGTTGGATGTAAAATGAAACAACATATTGTGATAAATTTTGAGAATTTTTTTTACATTTTTCTATAATAGGAAATTTAATATAATGTTACATTCATTCGACAGAACATCAAGGAATATCAAAGTAGATAGAAAAGTTGTGTTGACTATTTTCATCAAAATCTTGAGATCAAAGTATGTGATAAGGTATTTCTATGAATATCACTATGGAATAAGGTTGTGAAATTTTTAAATAAGGGAAGGTTTAGAACTATATATATTAGTCACAACTAAAATCTGGATTCTATTGGGTTGGTTTCTTTATCACTTATTTCTACCAATGAATCTCTCTATAGTTC
The DNA here is from genome assembly GCA_963277665.1 of Viscum album. Lineage (NCBI taxonomy): Eukaryota > Viridiplantae > Streptophyta > Magnoliopsida > Santalales > Viscaceae > Viscum > Viscum album. The sequence goes on from OY728126.1 coordinate 985,724,083, forward strand.
ATGATGTATTCAATTTATATTTCATAAGGATAAACATAATGGATCCATCATATTCACTAAACTAATGGTATTTATAACTGGATAAAAATCTCACTTTTGATGAATAACAAATGGAGTGTCTAGATTAAATAGAAAGTACTATGAAATAATACAATTTTCTTGGTCAATTTTTTGTTGTGAATTCATAAATTTGATGAAGCTATGTGGGAACCTAAGAATATGATGAGGTAGATGTCTTCAGAATTTGTTTTATTACAGTGATATAATTTTGATTGATAAATTAATATAATGGGGTTATAATGTAACAACCCAATATTTTATGATTTATTTCCCTTAAAATAAATTTTATGTGTTCAATAGCTTTTTAAGCACGCAACATAGAGATTTATGTAAACTGTGATATACTATAAAAATTTATTATTTAAATATGAATACTATATTATTCCTGTTAATTTTTTTATGAATTGAATAACCATTTTAAAAAATATATGCTTAAAGGTTTCATATAATGTTAATTAATTCATAATATCATAATTAATAAGAACTACCTTTTAGTAATGTTTTTTATTCTATGAAAATACATTTTTTAAAAAAGTGGTTTTATTTGATTTTTATGTGGATATTATATTTAATTTAATTAAATTTTTACAATTCTATATGAAAAAATTAGTTATTATCTTGGAATTCATCATATTAAATTTAAATTTATCTATTTTTTGTTATTTTCCGAAAATTGTTAATTTTTGGGTGAAAAATTAAAATACTAGATAATTATTTTATCTTTTATGATATTATTATAATTTTATAATGATATAAAAAATACTTAACCCTTTTTTCAAATAGTTTTATGTTACTATATTTGAATAACGTACTATAGAACATTTTACGGAATTTTAGAACCCAATCCTGACATTTTTTAACACAAGTAATATTTTATTCAAATTAAGAAATTTATTTTTTGTATTTTCATTTTAGGGTGTGGTTGGAATATTTAATTTAATAATTTCTTGATCCAAAATCATAAAAACCAATATTTTATTATTTAACCAAAAAAATTTGAAACTAACTTATTACTTGATTTCATGGTGAAATAACATTTACTCTTTAATCAATTATATAACAAAAAACTATTTTTATACCTATTGTGTTCTTATATTAAATTTATTTTCATGTCACAATAGATATTGAATCTGATAAAATGTATTAAAATTTGTTAATTATAATTTTCAAATTTATTTATAAGTATATTTGTTTATCGTAAAAATGACTTATCATTTTGAAAATCATAGTTATAATAGTTAATATTAAAATGTGTTTAAAGTGGTCTAACTATATAGTAAAGCTTGAAATATATCAAAAAATGAAGAAATGTTATTGGTAGATTTAATTTATACCCTATCACTTGTTATATTCTAATTATGGATTACTTTAATTCACTTTACATGATTATGATATAGATGCATTATTTAATTTTTTATATAATTCCAAGTTTTTCCTTTCCCTTAGATATAAAACGGAAAATTTTATACTCAATTATTCAAAATGGTTGAGAACTATATACATTCAAATTACTTCCCTAATATCTTCTTATCTTCATTAAAAAATCTTATTGCTTATTTTCTTTCCAAAATACTATCCTTTCTGGGATTAATGTGTAAGTAATAGGAGGTATTTCAATGAAGTGGTATAATTCTTAACCAAATAAATTCAATTTTATTATTTCCTATAAATCAACTCAATATATGTTATACATTTTAAAATAATGAATTATGTATCTTTAATATATTCATTTTTCTTATGATGATGGAACAACCAATATCCATCACCTTTCCATCCCATGGGAATGGAAAACATTACTCGTGTGTATATATGTACTACTTCCTCCATGAAGCGAGGTGTTTTGTTTTTCATACTAGCATCAAATTTATGGTCATAATGATGAGTTTAATGAATATTTATTACATTATTATAGTTCTGAAATGTTTAATTATTATTTGTTTCTTAATTCAATCCATCATAATGTTTTATCATCCCTAGTGTCTACATATGGTCTCCTGAATCGATGAAGTGATATAATTCAATTTTCAACACAACATTATATGAATACATGTAATATTTTATATAATAATTACATATTAAATTATTTATATTAATAAATATCTTGACATTATATAACAATGATAAAATAACATTGATTGATACTTCGGAACTCATACATCGATGAAAAATGATACAGCTATAACCATGAATATTGATTTTAATAATGAATTGTTAATAAATGGGTGATAATATGTTATAAGTAAATAATATATGGTATGATATATATGATTATGGTTCTATAATATATTTAACATAAATATATATTAATTATACCAATGGTTTATAATGCAAAATGTAAGATGAGACTTACGGTACAAGGTTTACATTTCAATCTCCTTTTAATCAGAATTTTTTGTACATAAATGTCCATTAATGAAAATTATATGAACCTTATATGATAAATTTTTTTATTCTTCTATATTTATTAATGGAATTTTCATAAAATTCTACTATTTTATTTTCATGGATACTAAAAATAACTATGAAAATGTATTAAAATTTATTTATCATTCTAGTTTTACAATAGTAGGATAATTACATATATTTTCCAAAATAGATTCAAATTATTAAATATGTATCACTATTCTCTTTTTTGGGTGTTAAAATTACTATGATTAATTATTTTTTTATCGTAAATGCAATAACAAATTTATCTTTAAAAAATAATAATAATTTTATAAATATATTATTTATTCGTTAAATCTATTTATGAAACCATTTATGTTATGAGGAAATTTAAAACAAAAAACAACATCCATTGAGATGATAAAACAACCATAACACTAAAAACATTTTATTTTTTAGAATTTATAAGTGGAATATATTTAATGTGTAAATTCCCAATGCTAGAAGCATGGGGCCTGTACATTATCTTATTACATTGACGTGATTACAAGGAATACAATATTGAAGTACCGATCAACATAGCAGTATTTGAAGTCAATATTATATAAATTATACCCATAATAAATTTTAAAAATGAAAATATACACTTGATTCATTAAAAAAATATCATCCTTGCAATATTATTCAATGGACAGCTCTTCAAAACCTGTGGAAAGGAAACCTAATAAGGGTGATCACAAATTCATAGTAAGGTTAAGTAACCCCTAATAAATAATTAATTAAAAAGAATTAATCAAAATAAATAGGTAAATAATTGAGAACACATTCTATTCAAATAACTAGATAAGGAGAATTCAATATGGAGTCGTAGGAAAGAGAAACACATGACATTTAATCAATGAACTAAAAATTAAATGTATCCATAGGTATGTCGATGAAAAAAATAATGGATGAATAAAAAATAAAAATAAAATAGGGAAATTATTAATTATTGTATTCCATGTTTCGTAGGTATATAGAACCAGTACTGTTAAGAACATTCACAATACATTTTTTCTATTGTGTAAAAACAATTCTAAAGTGGCTAGCCAACTATTTAATCTCATGAGAATACCAATAAATTAATGGGATCTCTATATATCGGCCTCACCCATGTAATACCTATAAAAGACATTCCTTATATCTAATAATTTATCTAATCAATAAACAATATCACTTATCAAATATCCATATTGAATAAAATATACAGATTTATCAATAATTCCCCAATTAATCAAATAAATTTCAATTTGAACACTATATGAAAAATGGTAAATGGTTTGCGAAATAATTATATATATCACAAAAAAATGTGTATATTTAAATAAATTTATTTTTTATGGTAATTTTAACAATAAAAATACGGCGTGATTGCAAATGTGATTATTAAAAAGAGTTTTGAGGAAAATAATCATTAAATATTCCAAAGTTTCTCATACCATTTTGAAAAAGATAAATCAAAATATACATGAATTAATTATAAATAAATGAAACATATAATATCATGATAATTAATATTTTAATTATATAAAATTTAAAATGGTATTATATAGACCATATAAATGAAACATGGTGCATAACAACAAATAAGTCTCAATTGAATGTAAATTGAGACAAAATCCCTTACCTTAAACATCCTTTTGTTGTGTTTTCTTTATACTACCGTGTAGTTATTTTAAATATGTCACTAACATATACCTAAACAATAATCATGTTAATAATATCATATATTAACTTATTAAAATATTTTTTAGCCGTGTTTTTACACTCTTTATTTATTTTAACAATTTTGATTGTTAATTGACTAGTTTTCTAAAGCATGTTTTGACTTGTGGTTTTTCTTTTCTATTATTTAGATATTTATTTAAAAATATCTATAATTTAAAAAATTATTTAATTATCATATTTGTTCATTATATGTTTATTTATATTAGTTTATAATAACTACATATTGGAAATGAAGAGCATTGTTCATTTTGACTGTAGGTCTTACGTATTCATGTACACTACTTTAATTTATTTGTTGTATTAAAAGAATGAAAAATAAATGGTAAATATGTATATTATAAATATATTAACATATATATGTTATATAAATAACATATTTTTATTAAAACCATCCTTTTTATGTTCCATGTGTGCCATGATCGAGTCATATCACTTTGAGGGGTTGTAGTTCACACTTCCTCAAACAAAATTATCATATTTACACTAGATGGAATAATAATGGTATATTATAAATTAATGATTAATTAGAATAAATACATTATAAGTATCATACATATAATATATAAATATATTAATCATTATAATAGAAAACATGATACGTGGTAAAAGAAAAATGAAAAAACATCTTTCATGGGGTAATTGTTCTCCGTACCAAAAATAGTATGTTTGTTACACATTAGATGTAGATGTGTGTAATTTTAGGATTAACCATATATATAAAAATATCCTAGTATATTCTCAGAAACTGGTTTAATTATATAATCATAGAATAATGAGATTTTATGGGCTATACAATGGAAATGAAACTATAGATCTTCAAGGAATATATTACCTCTTAATTGGGTAACTCATTTTGGTTATACCAAAAGGCTTCCATAGATTTATTCCTTCAAAATGTGAGGCTTATAGGTCTATGGGAGTGATTTTCGTAGACTATTAGGGCATATTTTGGATGATCCAAAGTTTCTTGAGAGTTGTGATGAAGGGTTTGAGTGCTTAACTTTTATAGTGGAGAGGGAGTGGCACTCTTGTAAAAACCAAAAGGTATTCATTAATGGGATGTATAACATACCTAGGGTGCCTCCAAAATTTAAATATAATAAAATAAACTATAATAATTGTCTATTAAAACCTTCAACACACAAAAATATGTACTTTTTAATAATTCGGTTCATTAGCATCTAAGATTCCAAAATTATATCGTTTTAGTTTTTATTAAAGTTTCTAGTTTTCCTACATAATTTATTTGACCATTAAGGAAGAAATAATGTTAGATTTATTATAAAATATAAATTAAATAAATAATTAATATTATAACCAATTTATAAAATAAAAAACTCATGTTTTTAGAAATTAATTTTAAGAGAAGCACACGTGACGTGCTAAAACATTCCTTGAACCCGGACCATGTTTACAATGTTTTTAAAATATTTAGGTCAATATGTTATTTATAGAAGATAATTAAATCCATTAATAAAACATAAGTATGAATTATTAACACTTAAAAATAATTTGGAAGAATGTATTATTTTTATTAATTTTAAAACATTTTATCAAATATCATTTATCGTAAAATAACAATAATGTCAATTTTGACATTTTTTATTTAATTTTAGTATTAAAATATCAAAACAATATTGGAATGAAACTATATAAATATTTAATTATTTAAAAATAATATATTAATATAATAAATTAATTAATTAAAAAAATTCAATAAATATTATTCAGTTTTTAAATTTATAGTATCATTTATTTTAGTTAATTACCAACTAAATAATTACTACATAGGCATTTCGTAAGCATTTTAAGTAAATAATTTATCACTAAAAAATATTGATAAATTATTATGAAAATATTAACAATTTATATTTCAAAAGGGTATGTATAATTTAAAATATTATTTTTTTTACATATCACAATGTTTAATAAATTATAATGGTAAATAAAGTCCCCTTTTGGACTTTTTCCTTACCAAACCATATATATTGGGAACTTACATTTTATAATATCCCAATAACCCATAATATTAAAAACAATAGGGTATATGGTCTAATTATTGTCATGATATATATTTTGGACAGGTTCTGAGGTCATTTTGGTCCTTCAGATTAAGGTTTAGTCCCTTATTAAATTTGATTTTACCTTATTCACTGTAATTAAATTTAGTCATATTCAATAATATTTTTGGCAAAAAATTATTTTTATATTATTATACAAAAAATATTATACTTATAACGAATTTTAATGTATTTTTAAATAATTTAATCACATTTTTAGGAAAATAAAGATTAATGATAATCCCACAGATGTGGTGAAAATAGGGGGTTTTAAAGTAAAAATATTCAAAATTTCAAAATGTATTTCTATCTAATTTAAATATAAGAATGAGTAAAATGACATAAATTGGATTAATTAATGAGTTATTTATCTATTGTTACTTTAAAACTAAATTTAAAGTGTAAATTAACACTTATCATTATTAAAATGAAAAGGATGTTTTTAACTAAATTGTAGTAATTTTCACAATTAATTAAAAAACTAGGTTTTTCAGAAAATTCCCCAAAATTGACCATAAGATAATTTCATCTTCAAGAAATCAAATGTCATTTTTATTTTGAAAAATATGATGTTTCAAATTTTTCAAAATTATTTCTAATAATATTGTGCCATTAAAATGTGGAAAAATTCGATGTTATATGTAACACAGAAAAAATTATCCGACCAAAATTAAATAAAATCCTCTCAATTTAAACATGTTCTTGGTAATAAGTGGTTTGACATTTTGAAACAATATTTTTGAAATACCCTCATTATATATAGGTTCAATAACACATACTATTAATAATAAAGAAAATCAAATGTGAATTTCACCAAATAAAGTAGTCTTTATAATAAAAGAACATTAGTGAAAACCAGGACATGGAAGAGGAATCTAACGATAATGATCGGATGGAGAGTGATAGAGAACATGTTCAACTAAATATTGTATACCACAATACCATAAACCATAGGTGTGATTAAATATCATTTATATCATCAAAACTAATTATAATAAGACAACATTTTTGTTCCAATATGGGTTTTCTAAAGTTGTGGAATTCCTTCAATATTTAATAATATAAGTAGATATAAATTCTATAAACACAATTTTTTCATTTTATTTCACCTAGAAAAATTTCTACTTCATCTCTTAACAAAGGAAACAATGTATGGTGAAGTAATAAATTACCTCTAAAATATTATTCAGTGATCAACTTAATGTATTGTATAAATTGTGAAGAATTCCAAAATATTATGATCCGACACTTTAGAAGTTATTTCACTAAATTTCCAAAATTAAAATATAATTATAATTAAATTTATATAAATTAGAAAAAAAAATTTACATCCTGAACATTTTAATAACTTTTTCATGTCTCTTCTTGAAAAGTTTTAATAACTGACTGAAAAAAAAATATATTTCAAAAGCACTTTTGAGGAAAAAGTGGGAAATCTGAAAACATAAAAAAGTTAACCCAGAACAAAACTACATGGAAATGCCCCTCTAAAGTAATAAAGCATTATGTCAAGCCTCCACCTCATATGACCATTTGGAAAGTTGTGCCACGCAGATGCACGAGCCTGGTATCGATGACAATGTCATACCCTCTCGTTCATCCAAATCTGAATGATCATGTCAGATGAATGCCTCATGCTCTGTATCCTCATCTGGAGTTGAACCTTGTATGGTGTTAGTTGCTTCCACCATCAAAATTCAACATAAAAACACCAAAATCCAAAACTTTCCTCAAATTCTGCCCATTTCAGATTTCAAAAATTGCCACAGTAAACCAAATTTCAAATCAAAAGGGCCATCAAAAGGCCAGAAACCTGATAATTGATGATGATATTCCTGAACTGACCACTTGAACACACATCCCAACGGATCAAGAATACCAATGCACTGCTCTGCCTCGGAGAGAATGGAGGAATCATGACACCAGAACAGAGAACCAAGAAAACATAGGCATGATGAATCATCTGTGATACCACACCACCACTCCAATGTATCACCTTCTCTATCATCACAACAAGTCCAGTATCCCTAACATGTGAAAACATTATCTGACCAACACAGGACATCGTTCTACAAAACATGACAAACTTAAACCACACAATCATCCCAACAGGTACAAACTTCATCAAGTATCAGAAGATCAAAAAAAAATGCAGTCAAACTGAAAGGCAATGCACATGGAAAGGTTCAAGTCCTGGAAAATTATGAACATAGACCACCTCAAACCAGAACACACCTCGCTAGGACAAAAACCAAAACTTGAATTGAAGGAGCCCACACAAAGACTGGTATCATCACATCTGCCATATTCATGCAAGATGAAACACCAACGCCCTACGAACCGAAGCTGGAAAAAATAAATAGAACCCTCATAGAAGCACGAAGATCCGAGAATAGAGAAACCACCAACGGAATGAAACCACAGATGCTGAAGAAGAACAACTTGTAAGCTTCCTGATTCAAAGCGTCCAGACAACATGCCCCCGTGAAATAAAAAAATGTGTTAATTACTCGAATCACCATAAACACTTATTAGAGAGATGAATTATTCCTTATTACTTATTTAAGATGCATGTTATTGGATATATTCATCAAATAAAAAAGTTATGTAAACTCTATTACTGATATAATATACCACTTATTGATAAGTCATTAATTAGTTTCATGTTAGTCATTACATATCCAAATCAAAAATTTCTTCATTATTATCTCAACATAATGAAAATATTAAGGATTGTATTTCCCTCAAATATGTGTTTTATAAAAAGTTTAACTATTTTATAAATTTTTTTCTTGTTACCATTAAACATATAATCTCTAATCCTTAATGAATATTTATTTCATTTCAATCCTCATATATTTCAAAATTCATATAACCAATACATTGCTGATAAAATATTAAAATGAAATAGTTATTTATTCCAAATACAAAAACATATCAACTATTACACATCATCATTAATCCATTAACAAGGCTATATAATACTATTAGTAAATAAATATTTCCATTAAAATTTATCTAGTAGTCTAATCATCAAAAGAAATATTAACATTACTCATACTACCATGTTGATTCCCTTCATGAGCTTTCCACTTGGAACAATGATTTGAATAATGACCATTCATTCCACACCTAAAGAATTTAACTATCAATGATTTCATAGGGAGGTTGACATTCCCATCTATTTCATCAATTTAACTCATCATTTTTCTTTTTAGGTTACTTGATTTTTGTTCTTTTTCAATAATAAAAACATTTTATTGTCTCTCTATGACATTCACTTAGGTTATAATTCCACATTCAGGACATAGAGGAAACTAAATCTTCTTTCCTCCATGGTCTATATTACTAAAACACTCAATGAACTCTTTTATTATCATATGTGGTGAGTCTGATAGTTGTTTATGGTATATATTGTTAATCATATTCCATAAAATATTATTGGGTATTATCACAACATCCTTCAATGAAATTATCATTACATTTAATTTCTCATTAGTAAATTATCCATCACATTCAATGTTTCCCTAGTTTCTTTTGATTCCCACCATTGAATAAAACTGGAATGCATAGTATGAGAAAGACTTATCAAAATAACCACATAAACATGAAAAATTAATTATTGTATTCCAAAATCATGGAACCTAATTCCTTAATCTATGATAACTTAGGTTTATTCAAGGTTATTCATATTCATCTTATAGTTAACTCATTCTTTATGTTTCTTAATGAAAATACGAATTATACAATGTTTATCCCTCAGGAGTGTCAAAACAGGTCTGTAATAAGACCCATTTTCGTGTACCAGGTTTCCCAGAGTCTGGTATAGAACACCTTGTCAGAGTTATTACACCAATTCACATTTGTTTGAGAACCACATCCACTTGTATTATCCCTATAAGGATGTATTTATAGGTATAATCACATAATATATTCCATAAAACAAATGTAGTATTATTTTATATACTTAATCTCAATGTATATCTTATGTTTATGTTCCCTAATATATGTTTTATAAATCTAGTTTCGAGGATGTCTCTAAACATTCTTTGATACCAACCATATTTCTCTGGCCCAAAAATCTTGGATCCTGTGCATTATCTTATTACATTGGAATGATCACAAGGAATCAAATCCTGAAGGACCAATCAGTTTAACAATCGTGAAAATAAAAATTACATACATGGTACCCATAATAAAATTTTAAAAATGAAATACATACATGATACATAATAAAAATAAATAAACAATATCCTTGAAAGGTTATTCAAAGGATTCCTCTTCATAACCTGATGAAAGGAAAAATAATAACAGTGAGATCAAAAGATCAATAAGGGTATGTAAAGAGGAAAAAATAACGAATCAATAAGAATAAATAAAAATGGAATGGTAAATAACTGAGAAATAATTTCATTCAAATAACTAGATATAGAAAATTCAATATGGTAAGATAAGAAACTGAAACACATGTCATTTAGTCAACGAACTAAAAATTAAACATATCCATTGATATATCGATGAAAAATATCAAAGATGGATAATAACTGAAAATAAATGAATTAAATTATTAATTATTGTATTACATGTTTCCGAGGATCATGGAACTAGTACCATCAAGACCTTTCTCAAGACGGTTTTGCTATTGGGTAAAAACTATTCTAAGGCTGCTGGCCAACTATTACGTCTCATAAGACTACCAATGCATCAAGAGGATATCAATGAACGGGCCCCAAAAATGTCATACTTATCCAAATTTTATTAATATCTAATAATTGATTTAGAAAAAATAATATATTCCTCATCAAATATCTGTATTGAATAAATGATACATATTTATGAATATTTCCCCAGTTAATAAAATAATTGTCAAAGTGAACACCGTATGTAAAAATGTTATATAGTTTAGGAAATAATAATATCCATCACCTAAGAATGTTATTATTTAAATAATTTTATTTCATCATGAGAAACTTTACAATTAAAAGAATGTGATATTTCAAATCTTATCAATAAAAATATTCTTGAGGAAAAAAACCATCAAACATTCCAATGTTTCCCATTCCACTTTAAAAATTTTAAATCATAATATCCATGAAGGTATAATCATTAAATGAATATTATAATATCACGAGAATTAATATTATCATGATATAACATTTTAATTGGTAGTATAAATACTATATAATTTAAAATAAGAGAATAACAACAAATAAACCTCAATGGAAAGTAAATTGAGACGAAGTCTCATACCTTAATCTTCCTTTTGTTGTGTGGTCTTCATCCTCTAGTATAGTGGTATAAAATATATTAATAAAATATACCAGAACTATAATAATGTTAATAATTTCTTATATTAACTTCTTACAATATTTTATTACCCTCTTCTGAAAACTCTTCCATTATTTTAACTCTTCCATGTATTAATTGACTAGATTTCTCAGTAATGTTTTCAAATGTGTTTTTTTATTTTAATCAGAAAATAATTTCATAATAACCATAATTTAAAATATGATTTTATTATCATATATATTTTTTATATATGTATTTATAGTATTCTATAATATTTGGTGAGTAGAAATGAAGTGCACCATTCAAGGAGACGGTAGGTCGTACGTACGCATGAACGCTACCTTTATTTCATTGTTGTGTAAAAATAATTAAAAATAAATGATAAATATGTATATTATAATTATATTATAATATATTTTATATATATTCCATATATTTATTAAAAACATCTTTTATAGGTTCCATTTATGGCATGAAATAGTCAGATCACTTTGATCGGGTGGTATTACACACTTCCTCAAAAACAATTATCATTTTACACAAGATGGAATACATAGTGTTATGTTATAAATAAAAAATACTGAAGAATAAAGTAATTATAAATATAATATATCATATATAAAAAGATGTTCCATTATAGTTTCCACCCTGAAAGGTGTTAATGTAAAAATCAACAGTCATCGTTTCGTGAGGCAGTAGCTCCCCGTACACAGAAACAATATGTTTTTACCCATTAAGTAGATGTGTGTGTAAGTTTTCTTATAAATATTTACATAAAAAATACTAGTATATTTAGGATATAAGTTTTGGGTATATAATCATAGAATAATGATATTTGAGGTGGTGGGTAATGGAAATGATATTAGAGATCTTGAGAGAAGATGTTACCTCTTAATCGTATAAGTCTTTTCAGTTTGTACCAAAAAGATTTATTGGATTTATTCCTTCCTAATATTTGGATTTTAGGCATATTTTATGTATTTTTTAAGACTATTTGGTCAAATTTTTTATGAGCCATCGTGTCTTTATAGGTGCGAGGAAGGGGTAGAGTGATAGCCTTTTTATAGTAGAGGGGTAGTGGAACTCTTGTAAATACCAAAAGGTATTGATTAATGGGATGTATAAATTTCATATAGTTCCTCCAAAATGGAAAAAATGTATTAAAGGATAATAACTGTTTATTAAAACCTCAAAGGGAAAACTATTTTAATTTTAATAATTGGGTTCCATAACATCTAAGATTCCCCAATTTTATCATTTTGGTTTTTATTAAAGCATCTAGTTTTCCAGACAATGCAATTTAACCATTAAAGATAAAATAAAGTGTGATTTATTATAAAATATATCTAATAAACTATTAATAGTATATCTATGTGATTAAATTAAAATCAAATGTTTTTTTGAAATTAATTATAAAACAAACGCATGTGACACACTAAAACACGTCTTGAACTCAGACCGTGTTAACAATATTTTTACAATATATGGTTCAATATGATACTTATAAAAGATCAATAGGAATATTAATAGACCATATTTGATATTTATAAAAATTTAAAAATAGCTTGTTATAATATATATTTTTTATTGATTTTAAATCATTTAATGAAATATCATTTATCGTGAAATAACAATCATGTCAGTTTTGACATTATTTATTTATTTTCAATTATAAAATATCAGAAAAACATTGGAATAAATATATATTATGTTTCTATATATTTATAATTATATATTAATATACAAAAATAATTAATGAAAGCAATTCAATCAATATACTTCGCTTTTTATATTTATAGTGCCATTTATTTTAGTTAATTATTGACTAAATAATCATTACCTTGGCATTTATTATGCATTTTAAGTGACTAAATTATCTATAAAAATTATTGATATATTATTATCATATAAATAACCCATTTATCTTTAAAAATGGTATGTATAATAGAAAATATGATGTTTTGTACATATCTCAATGTTTTATATGAAAGATCAATTTTTTTATTTTTCCTTACTTAAAAATTTATATAGGGAATATCCATTTATTAATATCCAAATAACCAATAAAATTATAACCAAGAGGTTATATGGTATAATTATTTTCATAAAATGGTTTTGGAAAAGTTTCCAGGTCATTTTGGTCTTGAAGATTAAGGTTTATTCTGTTATTAAGATTAATTTTACCTTAATCAACATAATTGATTTTAATCGCTTTCACAAATATTTTTGGTCATAAATGAAGTTAATTTTATTAAACAACAAATATTATACTTATTGCAACCGTGTATTTACATTTTTAAAAATTAAAATCACAAAATTTTGAATGTTATGATTAATTCTAATCCTGCAAACATTGTGAGAATGCAAGATTTTAAAGTAAAACCATTTAATAGTTCAATAAGTTTTTATATCTAATTTATATATTAAAAAATGATTCAAATGAGATAAATTGGATTAATATATTCATAATTGATAAATTTTTTACTTTAAAACCCAATTTAAAATATAATTCAACAATAATAATTATTTAAATCAAATGGATGCTTTTAACTAAATGGCAGTCATTTTCACTATTCATAAAAATGAAATTTCTCTAAAAATTCCCAAAAATTCACCTTAATATAATTTGACCATTATGCATTAAAAATTTATTTTTATTTTGAAAATTAAAATTTATAAAAGATTTAAATTCTCTTTTAAAATAGGTATGTCATTAATAGACAGTAAAACTCGATCTTGCATGTAAAGCAAGCTAATTCAGTGTTGTGTGTTGTGTAATATTAACATTTTGTATAAAGTATTATAAAATAAAAATTATATTTATTCTAAAATAAAACTAATGAAACTTATTGGGGTTTTACATAACGGATATTCCATTATCATAATAAATGTTATGTATACTAATAATGCTGATCTAATTATACTAGTATGGGAATAATATATTTGGAATAGTTAAAATATGAAAATAGAAATGGAAAGGAGTAATTAGAAGTTCACACCCTAATTCTTGAGATGAATCCTTTTTTAAGTGGATTATAACATTGAAGGGTGAACTTTTTATGATTCTAGTACCACAAAGTCATGTATAAGAGTGTAGTTTAGGGTTGTTTCATATATTGGTCATACTAAAAGGATTATGGAATTGAGAAAATGTTGGGTGATGGAGGGGTCCTTTTATAAGTGAGTAGAGTGGTATTTTTATAAATATTAATTTATTAATATAACGTTAATGTAACATTCATGTAAACTATATAAAAAATCAACAATTAAAGGATATAACAAGAGGAGTTTTCTTGAATTCCTACACTAGTTCAATTAAATAAGGTTTTTGTGAAATTTAATAACCAGTTCTCTTATTTTAACTCATCATTCCTTATCAAAACATCATCATGGTGACTAAAATTAACAGTTGTTAACATATTTTTATGACATCAAAATTAAAATTTTCATAATTTGAAAGTTATGTTTCCAAATATTATATCTATTTTAATTAATATAGTTTCTAAAAGTGAGAAAATTTAATTTCATTTTAATAATTCATAATGTGGGAAAAAAATTTGAAAATGAAAATTTTCTAAATAAAATGAATAAATTTATTTTCCATGCTATTTAAAAATAACTAAATTGTTTCAAATTTGATTATAAATATATATATATATTACTAATAAATATCAATATATAGGATATTCAAAGGTGATCAGTTTAGATTATTAGTATAATAATACAATTTATATAGAAAAATATTTTTTTTCAAAAAACAGGTTTCTTAACATCAATTGGTTTTATTCTTGATTTTTATTAATTATTACTCATTTACAAAGAACTAATTGAATCATAGTAATTAAATAAAATTATTTACATATATTTTAAAATTAAATTTTATAAAAAAATAATTAGAAAATATATTCTATTAATAATTACATCTTTATATCATAATAACTTTTTCTTACAAAAACCATCAAGACCTCTAAAAATTATATAAGGGTTTGATGAGAAATTTTCGTAGTTGTGGGTGGTGATTCTGCTAGCGTGAATCTTATATTTATTTCCGTAATCTAGAACTTATCTTGTTGATAGTTTTGATGAAGATATATTTTATTGAGATTTTTCTTAGGCTTAGTCTATGGGAACCCATAATGAATCAACATCCCATTCTAGAATGAAATAATTAGCATCATGAGGAAGACACTCGCTGCATAATGAAATTGATTCTACTTTCAATATATATTTCATAATGCAGTTATAACTATTTATGCATTCTAATTTAATGGATCTATTTTGAATTTTATATTTAATAATAATTTACATCATTGGGTTATTTTTAGTTTGGTGTTGGGTCTGAGAGCTGTTATAGATTTCACAAAAAAATTTAAAATAGAAATATAAAATAAAATTATAGTTATTTATAGTTTCCTAATATAATAAGTTTTAGTTAAATGTCTCTTGGGGTGTAATAATATATACTCAGTAGGGAACTATCAAAGTTTTCTCAACACATTAGTGATATCATAGGTATATGTATGAACATGATTGTATATTTACATACAAATACAATGAGATGTAATTAGAAACTAACAGTCAATGAATTACATGATATAAATAGTAATGAAATACATAAATATATATCATACAAAACTGATAACCCCTATACTAGGATGGTCCACACATGTAATACATAATTTTATCAACAGATTTATGTATGATATGATAATCCTAGTATATTACCTACCTAAAGAAACACCTATACCTACGAATAACTTACACATGTACACATATTCACCCACATATTATCTATCTAGAAATTATTTAGGGTCAATACCATTTCTATGAATAAGGGGAATGGTGGAGCTAGTTAAGGAAACCTTTTCACCTATCTCAATAATGATCTAGGGCATTGGGAACCTATCCCAAATCATCAAACTATATATCATTGGATGAAATACATTCTCAAATAGTATATAACAAAAATATTATACATCATTATCATAAACATTTCATCTATAAAGCTATAATACAAGATCCATATCAAAATAAAAGACTTGTTGTATATTCGTAGGATATGAATGCTCTATGTAAAATAACTGTCAAACTCTTTGATGAAATAATATAAATGTTTTATAACTAGAAAAAGAGTAAGAAAAATAGAAAAGAAATACTAATTTTATAAAAAATAAAATATAGAATTTTTTCAAAGAAACTATAAAACAAAACTATCTACATGATAAAACAGAGTCACACTAGCATGTTAGTATTCAACTAATAATATAACAAAAAATAAGTCATTAAATATATAAAGTAAAGCAAGAAGGAAATCATGATTTACTAAGATCTGTATAATAATTATAATGTAAGCCCATTTAAAATATTATTATTTTATGATATATTTCTCTTTGATAAATTTTCAGTGTTATATAACCTTCTTTATATGAAAATTGTGATTGAACGAATCATGAAATACGATTAAATTATTATTTTTTAATGTAAAATTTATTTCCTAACTATAGGGTTTGAGGGTATTAATATAAAAAAAATTTATAAAAAAATATTAAATGTAAATTTTTAAAATTAATTCATTGGTTATCAATTTTTTGGAAATGAAAATAAAATGATTTTGAGGTTAAAAGATATGTTTTTAACTATTTTTATACTCTAAATGCATCTTTATAATAATAAGTTAAAATAATAAATTTTGAAGAATTGTTTTATTAAAATATTTTAATAAAATATTCAATTAAATATATTTAATTACATTGTTTTGTTTATTATGAAATTAATTGATAATATCATTTTATTCTCTAAAAAATATATTTGCTATGAAATGGGATTTATTGCGTTTTTGTGTGAGTATTATAACTAATTCATACAGATGAATAGATTTTATTAGTAATAATTGATATAAAATTTGGAATTATCATAAATAATAGGTTTTTTCTTATTTTCTAGTTATCTTTTGAAAATATTAATTTTTTTCTGAAAAATGAAAAATAACAATTTTTCAAATAATTTAACTTTTAAGACATAATTATGATGTAATAATGACATAAAAATACAAAAAAATATTGGATCAACCAATGATAATTTCATTGTGTAAAATAATTCTTTTAAAACATAATTTTTTATTTGCGACCAAGATCATTACTTTTTAAAACATATGTTATATTTTATTTAAATTCAAAAGTATTTTTTGGTCTTTGCAATTAAAGGGATGGTTGGAAGGTCCTGTTTGTTTTTTTCTTGATCAAAAAAACTAATAAAAATATTTCTTTATTAACAAAAGTAAAATTATTTTAAACCATATTTATAAATATTAATTTAAAATTATTTTTACTCTTAAATTTGGTATTTTCCAAAAACCCATTTTCATGTATTTTGAATTTTTATATTAAAAGTAATTTCAGACAACATTAGAAATTGAATATGATAACAAGAATTAAAAAATTGGAATCATAATTTCCCCATTTTATACAATTATACATTCATTTTTTTATATGGTTATGTTATCATTTTAAAATGATAGTTTTTTATAGTTAAAGTAAAAATGAGTATAAATAGATTTAACTAGGAGATAAGAATTAAAATATCTCTAAAAATTGTATAAATGTGATTTATTGATTATATTTTGACCCTTTCACATTTTATATTTCAATTTTAGGTGCCTTCACTTAACATGGTTATGATATATAAATATATATATCTTTTATGTAATTCAAAGTGTCTTATTTTACATACTAATAAAAGAGAACCATCTATCCTCCTTTATTCATAATGTTGGAGGAATATATATTGGTCAATACTAACTCTAATACCTTCCTAGATTCCATAAATTATTACAATTTCTTTTTTTATTAAATTAAGGCCATCCTAATATGGCCTAATGTGTAAGCTAAAGGAGGTCTCTCAAAAAAGGTAGTCATATTACCCGGCTCATTTAACGTTAATTTCATCTTCTACGTAAAATAAATATACTGTAAGAAAAAAAATAATGATTCAAAAATAATCAATGTACCTAGATATTAATATAATTATGCTAGTACAATTTTCCACCTCCTTTTTATCAAATTAGAAACGAAAAAATTTATCATGTATATCTATGGACTAACACCCCCACATTGCTATGTGATTTATTTCTCATCACAACTTCACATTATTTATTATAATTACTGATTTACTAAATATATATTATATTTATGATATTATTATTGTTTTGTGATGTGAGTAGTATTTCATTTTTTTCTTTTCATCCATTTTATTGTGGAAAAACCACTCATGAATACTTACATACTACAATCATAACAAAGTGATGCAATTCATTTCTCATCACTAATTTATATGAATAGTTATTAACATATATATATATATATTGAATTTAAATTATATCTATATCATTATTAAAAATCTATAAATTATTCAACCATGATCAATGTACAAGGACCATAACTGATGTACCAACATGTATATGAAAAATGAAGTAGTTAACACCCAAAACGATGATGATAATGAAATATTATTAATGAATGGATTATAATATGATGTAATTATGAAATTTATGGTATTATAATTAGGAATATAGTTATATTTTATAATTATAATAAATAATTTTTTTATAAAATATGTTAAAATTACATAGAAAGTAAGTCAGAATTGAGGTAAGTGTTTGTTATCCCAACTATTTTAAATACCCTAATAGAGGTTGAATCAAGTTATGATATATTAAAATGAATTCCACTTTGAATATTGTTTAATTATTAAACGAAACATTATTCTCTCCCTTTCCTAATTAAATGTATTAATAGAAATGAAATCATGCATGAGACACAATAATTTTATTAGGATCACCCTCAATGGATTATATCCAATGAGAATACAACATCCATGTGTCGATGCACAAATCCATTAAGGATCACTTCTGAATTCATGGTTCATTCTTGATCAATTATATGCATAGGCTCATTAACTATATAATGTTTAGAGAAGACTCAAAATCCTTCTTAGTTAACAAACAATCATAATTTTTTATCTTACTCTTACCTCCAATAAAAGGTTTCTCACTGGTCTTTTCGAAGAATACACTATCATCTCTTGGATCAGTATATTTCACACCTCATTTACAGTATCATTAAGTTCCAATTTCATTAACATGATGAAAAATAAATTAACATTGAATTATTTGGAATATTTTATCTTTTTAAAACCCTACGATGTATTACGCACTATTTTAACACTTCACACACAACATTTCAATTTAGGTGAGGAACTACCAACTTCCACACAAATTTTGGTTCATCGTTGAACATCCTCTAGCTTGAATAACATATACTTTTTGTGCACTTTTCTTGTCGATTTAGACACAAGTTATTTTCGGGTGAAGATAAAATATTTTAATTGGTGAGTCATGCAATACTCTTTGTTCACAACTTCTATGCTTGTGTGTAATATCTTTCATGAAACGCCCTTTGAGCACACGACATACCTGATTCAAAACCCAAATTTTCTCTGAGGGTTGAGATAATAGAACTATGGGTAGTGTAACACCCCGAGATTTTATGAAAAATATTCTTTTTAATTTCATTAATGTCTTGTGTTGTACACTACACCAAATGGAGCTTTCACAACACGCATCCTTGACTTGCCTTTCATTACATGCAATCGCGACCTTCCTTGATAGCGTTTGTAGTACGCAATACCGAGTTTCACTAAACAACGATATGCTATTAAAATATTATTAAAACTAGCCGTTATGAATTGTAATAACCACTTTTTGAAATTTTGTATGTTCTGTTTTCCAAAATGGATTTCATTTTTGGATTTGGAATATCGAAATTAGATTAGGGTGAAATTTTGGTAATTTTCAGATAACTTTCTTATTTTGATGAATAGTGGAAATTACTAAATTTTAATTAAAAACAAATTTTTCAATAAAAATAATTGATAGTGATAAATTATTAATTTTAGTGGTTTTAAATTATATTTAGAATATATTTTTACAATGCAATACAATGTTTGTCATTGGATGTAATTTCACATTTACACCAGACATAAACAAGTGTTAATCTTTTGATAGTTATTATCTCTTAATAACACGCTATTTGTTGTGACAGCAGAAATTAATTATAAAACTAATTAATTCAACTTATATGTTGGGAATTTTTTAAAATAGAAATCATTTTTGAATTCGGAATATAAATTATATCTTAGGGTGAAATTTTGGCATTTTTCTGAAAAACTTCAATTTTTGATGAATAGTGAAACTACTAAGTGGTAGTTAAAAAAAAAATTTCATAAATCTAAATTTTACCACTTCTGTGAATGTAATTTTAAAAATTATAGAGACACTGTTGATGTCGGTAAGTAAAATGTGGTTCAATGAGATGAAAATAATTTTTGGTGAATAATAACTTTTTACTTTTATTTACCACGGTTAAAAGTAAATAGGGTAATTAAGGGTCAAAATGATATTAATATTATCCTAACACATGTACTAATCCTATTGGACAAGTTTATGTCGACCATAAACAACCTTAAGTGTAAAATATTATCATTTAGGCCCACTTGGATTAGATTAGGACATTTATTATTATTTAATTCAAAGAAGAGTTAAAAGAGTTAAAATAAAAGTTTATTTAATAAAACATTTTTAATATAGGGTTATACATAATATAATTTCGACTATAAATATTGAGTAGAAAGATAAAACGATTTCCTACATAATGGTATTTTATTTGTAATTTTTATACTTTATATAATTTAATTTATTTATGACACAACGATGATGCAGTAATTTCCTTTTTAAGAAAATATTAACATAATTGATGTTATAAATGCCCAAATATATGTAATTTGAGACGTTTTATGACTTACACTAATTTTTTAAGTTAATATGACATGTTATTGTTGATTTAAGTAACTTGGTTCGAACTTATCATTCTGTTAGAAATTTCATAAAAATCATGTACCAAATAGTGTCAAAAGTGACATAAATTAGTTTTTAAAACAAATATTATATTATTAATTGTTATTTAATTCTTAAAAATCTACGGTTCGTCCAAATGACTTAGATAAGGATATATATATTAATAATAAACAACTTGTGGTTATTTTGGCTTCATATAGTAAGTTTATTAACCATATAGTGTAAGAAAACAAAAAGACACGGTAAAAGATAAATTATTTAACTTAGAGGTAAATCTAATTGATAAGGTTAAAATAATAACCTAAACTTGTCTAAATCCTATTGGATGAGATTATTTCGACACATACCCACTTTAGCTTCGAAATTAGTCCATTTGTAACCATTATAAACCGAATTTGACCTTAATATAAATAATATTTTGAGATTTTCCTAAGATGCCCCTCTCCTCCCTTATAAAAGGGCACCTCCTCCCTCTCCTCCTCACACCAATTTGAGCATTCAAGCTCGGCCAAACCCTGAAAAAATCTCTTCTCCACTTCTCTAGTATCATCCTATAGGTCTTGGTCTTCTTCAAAGACCATCCTTAGTTCTTTAAGTGGAGGTTAAGTACAGGCGTGTCAAAAAGAGGTAATATCCATTACCGATCTTTTTCAATTTCTTTCTTCTTCAACTTCTTCTTCTATATTTGTTTCATGATAAAGTAATAACATCCGTATTTCTTATATACTGATATGTTATTATGAAAAACCTCTAATTAACCTTCTATCCATCCTACGGAAAATAGGAAATCACCGCGCGTGCGTACGTACGGAATACCGTCTCCACGCCGTGGTGTAATCTATTTTCCGCCACCACCTTAATTGGATGGGTATAATGGTGTAATTAGTAACTATATATTATTATTATAAAGTGATATTGATATTGAAATATTATACAAACACTTCAACACAATTCCACGACCATGGGAACGATATCATCGCTCTTGCGTACGCACGGACTACCGTCTCCACGACGCGATGAGATTCATTCTCAATGATTAACCATTCATTAATGATTATAAAGTATATATAATAAGTACTAATGAAATATATGAATTAATAATGATACAAGATTTATGTATATTAATATGTATGTCATCTACTTAATTCCATTCAATTCAATAAGGAAACGAAAATAGCGTTCATGTGTACGTACGGACTACCGTCTCCATGAATGGTGTATTTCATTCCATTTATCGATATATTATATATATATATATATATTATGAATATATATAATATATAAATCATTTTTTACATTCTGTATATAAGTAATCATGATCCAAGTAATCATATTAATAATTACAAATTAAAAACACGAACTACAAATGAGACGATTTTACCCAAAACGCTACTTTAACATGAATTTACAAAAGAACGGGAAATATAAAGTCATAAGTGGACCATATATGATATAATAACAATGAATATGATTCTGGAATAAGTCAATAACATGATTTAAATCATTATATAGGAGGTTCAGACACTTACGAAGAAAATCGGACCTAAGGTAAGGGAAAATATCACAATCTCAATTTTATCCGAGATTGTTTTTACATTGGAATTTACTGGGGTGTATTTTATCATCCACATCCATGTTCCCTAAATATTTAATATTGTTTCCATCCACTTACAATAGTTTAAATCCAATTTTTCCCTTCGGTGAGTTTTTAGTAAATAATATGAAAGGAATCTTTTGTCGTTTTTCGTACGAGGTACTTTTTGACTTTTCCGACAAAAGTACGAAGAATGTTTTTTTACTTATATGGAATGAATGGATTTTTAAAACATTATTTCCAAGAAGAATCCTTTACAAGTTTTCAAGTTTATTTTTAATCAAATTCTATTAGTTTATAATTGTACGACATGTTAATAAATGAAAAGTGTTTTTGAAGAAGAAAGGATATTTTCCTCAAGAATGGAGTTCAAGTGTTTTATCGAAATTATTTTCCATCTAAGATAATAAAGGGTTCTGTTTTTATCCCTATTATTACATTGATTTGATTATGTTGTGATGGAAATATTTTTATGAATTCCTTTATCTTATATTAATTGATTTATGATGTCATGATGTTTAAGATTCCCAATTTTATTACATGGGTTATGCAATGATGTATGATTTATGATTTTGTGGCACACATAATAATGGTATCATTATGAGATGGGTGGGACCTATATCTCCCTCCAATTAATTGGGTAAAGATTTTATATCTCATGAGATAGACATGGCTGGAATGGTAGGTTATACCGGTTCAGTGAAACACGACTGAAACGAGGGTGACTCGGTTCAGAAAGGGACTTTCTACACTAAGATAGTCTTGGAAATGAGTCTTGACTAACAAGAAATGATTCTCTATGATTATGTGTGTATGCCAAAATTTTTCATGTTTTATGTTATGATTATTGGGATTACATTTCACTACTATGATTTATCCCATGTTATGAAATTATGCTCTCTTTTGCAGGTTAAGATTTCCAAAAGTTATGTTCTTATGAATATGATGTGATTTATTTTTCTTTTGTTTACCCTTACTGAGCATTTGAGCTCACCCTCTTATGTTTTCTTTTCCCCAGGATATAAAGAAAGGTTTTAGGTAAAAAAAAGGGAATATATTTATGGGAGATATTGAAGATCTTTCACCACGATTAGAATATTATGTTCAGAGTTTCCAAAGACACTAAACTATTACGATCCTTGTGTGTGTGTTTTTTGTTATGTACTAAGTATTCCACAAAAGTAATGTAATGTCCATGTACGTCAGGCTTCGGGTCTCTACAGTTGGTATCAGAGGAAAGGTTTATCCAACCTTTGGAAACTAAGATGCTAAAATGTTAGTGAGATCCCTAGAGATATTTCTAAGGTATGTCTAGTGATGTCCCTAAGGTTAAGTATACGTATAGGTTATAGTACTAGAAATACGCTAACGATCATAGAATTAAACCTAAGATGTTAGATATTAATGTTACTCCCCCTTTATTATGTTGTTTTCACTAGAATTATTTTTGCCTCTCACACTATTCTTTTTGGGTTTTAGACGATGGATGGAACCCAAAGGAACCGTGTTGATCAATGCAATGGACAGTGCAATGATTTTCCTCCTGAACAAAAAAATGTTATGGGAGATGGAGTGAAAAATCTTATTTCTATACTTACACAAGCTATGAATCATTTTGGACTTTTAAATGAGCAGAGAAGGGAACAATATTCTATTGAGTCCTTCATGAGGCAACGTCCACCTTCTTTCAGTGGGTCTTCCGATCCACTTGTTGTTGAACAATGGATCAGTACCACTGAAAAGATATTTTCAGTTCTTCAATGTTCTGAGTATGATAAAGTCATCTTAGCAGTATATCGTTTGGAAGGTGAAGCTGATCAATGGTGGAATCTTATCAAGAATACGAGGCCAAGAGATGAAATTGAATCCATGGAATGGGATGAGTTCAAGAACTTGTTTTTTAGTAAGTACTTCCCTCGTATTCTTCGAACAAAGATGGAAAAGGAGTTTCTTGAGCTGAAGCAGAAGGACGATGAATTTGTTGTTATATACGAAGAAACTTTTACCAGGCTTGCAAGGTATGCATCTGGATTTATAATCCAACCTGAGAGTAGGATCGATCGATTCTTTAGTGGCTTAAAACCAAGTCTTCGAAGAGCATTAGCTATAAGAGACTTCAGTAGCTATGAAGAAATTGTGCGTTGTGCTATCAAGGTAGAAATGGAAGTTGGTGTTACATATCCATATCATGGTTTTGACAAGAAACGAATGATGGAGATCAAGGAGAAATCCCAGAATAATGGTGAAAAGAAGATGAATGTTTCCTTATGCTCAAAGTGTGGAAAGAAGTATGGTGGAGATTGTCTTAAAGGGACTAGAAAATGTTTTAAGTGTGGAAAAGAAGGTCATCGAGCAGCTGAGTGTCGAAGTAATGGAAAAAGGGTTTCTAATGATGGGAATAAAGAAAATACTGTAGAGAACGCACCACCTACACTTCAATGCTTCAAGTGCAAAGAAATGGGGCATTATGCTAATAATTGCCCTAATCCAAGGGTTAGTGATGATCAACATGAGCAACCACATAAGGAAAAGGACAAAGGGAAGTCACATGCGATCACTATTGGCGATTTTGAATATGACAACGATGTGGTGGAATGATTAATTGTTTATGTAATGGGATTTGTAAATAATGTTGTATATAGTATCGTGGAATATTGGAATATTTATGTATTGGTATATTGTGGTTTCCAATAATTTTATGGTACCAGTAACCATGGAAAAGTGATTGAGATATTTTTGGAAAAATAATGATATGCGCATAATGAAGGGAAAATGAGAAAATGAAATATTTAACAGTATTCATGAGCTCATGATTGATATAAGGACTAAGTGATATCATGGTTTGAGTATATAGAATTTTGAGGATTTTGGTATATGGAAGGTGTTAACTTTTAACTGCATTAATGTTTTCACTAAGGTTCAATGGGTATTCAAGAGAGTACATGATTAAGGCCTTTGAATGTTTGGAATGTGACCAAAAAGACATATTTTATGATATATGGGGATCAACGATGGTACTAAATCTCTGGTAATCGTTTTCACTATATTATGAGAATGGACTGAAGTATTATGGATAAGCCTAAAGATTGGAATGGATTATGTTGGACATAAGTTAGTATTGTTTAAGGAAAGAAGTTTTTTCAATATTATTGATGGGATGTTATAGTAATATAGTTTTAGAAAAAGGAAAACCTGCAGGACGGGCGACAGCCCATCGCGTTGGACAAGGCTGTGAGAATCGAACCCACAACCGAAGTGCGACTGACCTTTATTGCCTACCACTGGCCTACAGGAAGTCCCTGTTTAGTAGAAACTAGTTTTATTATATTAAGCAGTATGATATATGAAGTATAAGTCCATTTTAGGAACCATATATTATTAATCTCACTATAGAATGACTTATGTATATTAAATAACTTTTTCTAACCTTTTGTTTGAGACAGATGGAATGACCCGTCATTCTATCACATGATGTGCTAACACTTCACGAATAACAAATATAACTTCATTTATTTAAGAGATGAAGTGGAAATTGTTCAAGGCACGAACAACAGTGAGATTGTTCCAAAGTAAAGTAAGTATTTATTCTAATTCAAATTCTTCAACTTTAGGGAAACGATCTTGAAAACCAAAAATGTTGTCCTAGTGCTCTTATATCTGATTAATCAGATGGTACCTTAGATCGTAAAAAATTTATGGATTTGTGATTGTTGGCTTTTCCACAGCCATGTTCTCTACCACTCTCCATCGGAACATGATGGTTAGATTTTTCTTCCATATCCATATTTTCACCTATGTGGAAACATAGTGGTTAGTTTATTTGGGTAACTGTCACGTTTCATACTTTCGTTTTTAAGATTGGTTTTGGTATTCCTTTTTACGATGTGGGTTTCTATTAAAGTAACTTTCGAATAGTAAACCATTTATAACCCCGACGAATTTCGAGGGCGAAATTCATTTTAAGGGGGGTAGAATGTAACGCCCCGAGATTTTATAAAAAATATTCTTTTTAATTTCATTAATGTCTTGTGTTGTACGCTACACCAAAAGGAGCTTGCACAACATGCATCCTTGACTTGCCTTTCATTACACGCAATCGCGACCTTCCTTGATAGCATGTGTAGTACGCAATACCGAGTTTCACTAAACAACGATATACTATTAAAATATTATTAAAACTAGCCGTTATAAATAGTAATAACCACTTTTTGAAATTTTGTAAATTCTATTTTACAAAATGGATTTCATTTTTGGATTCGGAATATCGAAATTAGCTTAGGGTGAAATTTTGGTAATTTTCGGATAACTTTCATATTTTGATGAATAGTGGAAATTACTAAATTTTAATTAAAAACAACTTTTTCAATCGAAATAATTAATAGTGACAAATTATTAATTTGAGTGGTTTTAAAGTATATTTAGAATACATTTTTACAATTTAATACAATGTTGGTCATTGGATGTAATTTCTCATTTACACCAGACATAAACAAGTGTTAATCTTTTGATAGTTATTATCTCTTAAAAACACGCTATTTGTTGTGACAGCAGAAATTAATTATAAAATTAATTAATGAAACTTATATTTTGGGAGTTTTGTAAAATAGAAATCATTTTTGAATTCAGAATATAAATTATAGCTTAGGGTGAAATTTTGGCATTTTTCTGAAAAACTTCAATTTTTGATGAATAGTGAAACTACTAAGTGGTAGTTAAAAAAATTATTTTTTTTCATAAATCTTAATTTTACCGCTTCTGTGAATGGAATTTCAATAATCCGAGAGAAACGGTTGATGTCAGTAAGTAAAATGTGGTTCAATGAGATGAAAATAATTTTTGATGAATAGTAACTTTTTACTTTTATTTACAACCGTTAAAAGTAAATAGGGTAATTAAGGATAAAAATGATATTAATATTACCCTAACACATTTCCTAATCCTATTGGACAAGTGTATCTCGACCAAAAACAACCTTAAGTGTAAAATATTATCATTTAGGCTCACTTGGATTAGATTAGGACATTTATTATTATTTAATTCAAAGAAGAGTTAAAAGAGTTAAAATCAAAGTTTATTTACTAAAACATTTTTAATATAGGGTTATACGTAATATAATTTCTACTATAAATATTCATTAGAAATATAAAAAGATTTCCTACATAATGGAATTTTATTTGTAATTTTCATACTTTAAATAATTTAATTTATTTATGACACAACTATGATGCAGTAATTACCTTTTTAAGAAAATATTAACATAATTGATGTTATAAATGCCCAAATAAATGTAATTTGAGACTTTTTATCACTTAAAATAAATTTATAGGTTAATATGACATGTTATTGTTGATTTAAGTAACTTGTATTGAACATATCATTCTGTTAGAAATTTCATAAAAATCATGTACCAAATAGTGTCAAAATTGACATAAATTAGTTTTTAAAACAAATATTATATTATTAATTGTTATTTAATTCCTAAAAATCTAAGGTTCGGCCAAATGACTTAGATAAGGATATATATATTAATAATAAACAACTTGGGTTTCTTTTGGCTTCATATAGTAAGTTTATTAACCATGTAGTGTAAGAAAACAAAAATACATGGTAAAAGTTAAATTATTTAACTTAGAGTTAAATCTAATTGATAAGGATAAAATAATAACCTAAACTTGTATAAATCCTATTAGATGAGAGGATTTCGACCCATCCCCACTTTATCGTCTAAATAAGTCCATTTGGAACCATTATAAACCGAATTTGACCTTAATATAAAATAATATTTTGAGATTTTCCTAAGATGCCCCTCTCCTCCCTTATAAAAGGGCACCTCCTCCCTCTCCTCCTCACACCAATTTGAGCATTCAAGCTCGTAAAAACCCTACCAAAATCTCTTCTCCACTTCCCTTGTATCATCCTAGAGGTCCTGGTCTTCTTCAAAAACCATCCTTAGTTCTTTCAGTGGAGGTTAAGTGAAGGCGTGTCAAAAAGAGGTAATATCCATTACCGATCTTTTTCAATTTATTTCTTCTTCAACTTCTTCTTCTTTATTTGTTTCATGATAAAGTAATAACATCATTATTTCTTATATACTGATATGTTATTATGAAACAACTGAAATTAACCTTCTATCTATCCTACGGAAAAAAGGAAATCACTGCACGTGCGTACGTACGGAATACCGTCTCCACGCCGTGGTGTAATCTATTTTCCGCCACCACCATAATTGGATGGTTATAATGGTGTAATGAGTAACTATATATTATTATTATAAAGTTATATTGACACTGAAATAGTATACATACACTTCAACACAATTCCACGACCATGGGAACGATATCGTCTCTCGTGCGTACGTACGGACTACCGTCTCCACGATGCGATGAGATTCATTCTCAATGATTAACCATTCATGAATGATTATAAAGTATATATAATAAGTACTAATGAAATATATGAGATAATAATGATACTGGATTTATGTATATTTATATGTATGTCATCTACTTAATTCCATTCAATTCAATAAGGAAACGAAAACAGCGTTCATGCGTACGTACGGACTACCGTCTCCATGAACGGTGTATTTCATTCCATTTATCGATATATTATATATATATATATATTATGAATATATATTATATATAAATCATTTTTTACATTCTGGATATAAGTAATCATGATCCAAGTAATCATATTAATAATTACAAATTAAAAACACGAACTACAAATGAGACGATTTTACCCAAAACGTTACTTTAACATGAATTTACAAAAGAACGGGTAATATAAAGTAATAAGTGGACCATATATGATATAATAACAATGAATATGATTCTGGAATAAGTCAATAACATGTTTTAAATCATTATACAGGAGGTTCGGACACTTACGAAGATAATCAGACCTAAGGTAAGGGAAAATATCACAATCCCATTTTTATCCGAGATTGTTTTTACATTGGCATTTACTGGGGTGTATATTATCATCCACATCCATGTTCCCTAAATATGTAATATTGTTTCCATCCACTTACAATAGTTTAAATCCAATTTTACCCTTCACTGAGTTTTTAGTAAAGAATATGAAAGGAATCTTTTGTCATTTTTCGTACGAGGTACTTTTTGACTTTTTCGACAAAAGTACGAAGAATTTTTTTTTAAATTATATGGCATGAATGGATTTTTAAAACATTATTTCCAAGAAGAATCCTTTACAAGTTTTAAATTTTATTTTTAATCAAATTCTATTAGTTTATAATTGTACGACATGTTAAGAAAGGAAAAGTGTTTTTGAAGAAGAAAGGATATTTTCCTCAAGAATGGAGTTCAAGTGTTTTATCAAAATTATTTTCCATCTAAGATAATAAAGGTTTATGTTTTTATCCCTATTATTACATTGATTTGATTATGTTGTGATGGAATTATATTTATGAATTCCTTTATATTATATGAATTTTTTTATGATGTCATGATGTTTAAGATTCCCATTTTTATTACATGGGTTATGAAATTATGTATGATTTATGATTTTGTGGAACACATATGAATGGTATCATTATGAGATAGGTGGGACCTATATCTCCCTCCAATTAATTGGGTAAAGATTTTATATCTCATGAGATAGACATGGCTGGAATGGTAGGTTATACCGGTTCAGTGAAACAGGAATGAAACGAGGGTGACTCGGTTCAGAAAGGGACTTTGTCCTCTAAGATAGTCTTGGAAATGAGTCTTGACTAACAAGAAATGATTCTATATGATTATGTGTGTATTCCACAAAGTTTCATGTTTTAAGTTATGATTATTGGGATTTCATTTCACTACTATGATTTATCCCATGTTTTGTAATTATGCTCTCTTTTGCAGGTTAAGATTTCCAGAAGTTATGTTCTTATGAATATGATGTGATTTATTTTTCTTTTGTTTACCCTTATTGAGCATTTGAGCTCACCCTTTTGTGTTTTATTTTCCCCAGGATATAAAGAAAGGTTTTAGGTAAAAAAAGGGAAGATCTTTATGGGGGATATTGAAGATCTTTCACCACGATTAGAAGATTACGTTCCGAGTTTCCAAAGACACTAAACTATTACGATCCTTGTGTGTGTGTTTTTTGTTATGTACTAAGTATTCCACAAGAGTAATGTAATGTCCATGTACGTCAGGCTTCGGGTCTCTACATGTAGACATCAATCTAAAGAATTATCCAAACTTGTATAAAATTCACTCACCCTCTAGCCACATTTAGATCCATATTTTTCAAGTGCAGAAGACCATTTTTGACATTCACATTTGGCACGTAACTCTATTTCAAAAAAATCACTTCATCTTTATTTCATATTTGTGGGTAACTCATCCTGTGTCAAATATGCCCTTCTTTGGAAATATTTCATATCTTTCAAAAAATTCTTTCTTTTTCCATATTTTGATTAGATGATCTAGAATATTAACATGCAATCAAAATTATGAATCACCACCAACATTTCATGCACCATCCTTTTCCATAATATATATATATTTATTTATTCTCCAAATTTTGGACCAAAATTTCAAGAAAACACTGGGAAACAGTGAAATCATGTATAACCACTTTTTTGTACCACCATCAAAGTATACATTCTTTTATCCTGGATATATTTTAATATATATTGTCAAAAATCTCTCAATAACTCCACAACTGACAATGGAAACCTGCTTTGTCATCAAACACAATCAATCCAAAAACACTGCACTGTTACCCTAATGGATTTTTTTTCCAACGGTGTTCTTTGTATCAATGTTATTTTATTGAGACAAGACTGATGTTATGAACTTTTTTAGGTTTATTATGTGTACTTAATTCCCCATTGACATGTTATATAATTTATCATTTTAAAATACTATTATTTATATTTACCATTCATATTATATTATATATGTAATTCTAATTCAAAAATTACAAAAGTGGTATTTGATTCTCATATCACTATTAATTCCACGATACATATGCCCTATTCACCTATAATTTAGATAATGTGATTTATATAATACCCCTATGATATGTTATATCATGAATGAATATATATTCATCGTATTTAATGTTCCTTTCGTTTATATTTATTTCATACTAGTTACGATACAAAATATTCCAATAAGGTATGGATTTTATGTTAAAATGACACTTTTTACTAGGAATGTTTATGAATAAATATTCTAATGACTAACTTATAGGATCTATATCTAACAAGTTATGTTTATTTTATTCTCTTATATCAATTTATTATTATTACATGTTTCCTTTCATTTTTCCAAATCTATGTACTCAAAATACTGAAATAATGTTTTAAAAGAAAACACAACATTTCTTCTATCTTCATCCATGAATATCTTATTCCATGTCCTTATGTTATTTAAATAAAATTCAAGATAGTTTATAATATTATCCAATGATTTATTAAGGTAATTTTTACCAATGTTTTAATATTTAGAAAATGGTTTTACTATAATATTTTTTTTCTTTTTCCGAATGATGTACTTTATTACGACCCGCATGTTTCAAGATGAAGGAAGGGAAGACAAACTACCAGACACCTCCTTCTTCACGATGAAGGAGAGATAATGACCCCCGGAGTCCCAATTTCAATAGATCCCGGTGTCTAGCACAAAGGTTATAGAATATCAGCCAAAAATGGAAGACTCTACCCTTTTATAGGACAAGATCAATAGATAAGATAGAAAATCCCAAACAACTCCAAATACTAAAAGAAAAAGTAAGTTCAAAATTCATTCCCACATGCATGTTCAATATTAAATCAGATAAAAAGTACTAAGAAAAATCCAATGTTAGGGTACCAAAATATAATAACTAGGAAGAAACCACAACTAATCTTAACACATGATCTAGTAAAGTCTATCATCGTTCTAAAATCCCTCCTAGAAACCTAAAACAGAGTTTTTTATACGTACGGTGGGAAAAAAGTATAATCAGAAGGGAAACTAAATATACATGTTCACAAGTGGGGGAACATACTAATGTACCAATGATAAAGGATTATAGACTCAAATAACCTACAAAGGAGTAATAAAAATCCCAACCAAACTAATGTACCCTCGTCAAAATAATAAAATCCATGTAGAGTAGTTGTATAAGCATGTCAACATTGGGGTACCATGGACCACGTTCCCACTTGTTAACTGTTCATTCATAATAGCTAATGTCTATATGATACCATTCTTCTCATACATAGTCCAATAGACACAACCTTATCGTACACAACTGGGCCTCAAACAACAAACATTCTTGCCCATAGACAGCTGGGCCACAAAACCATGCCTCTCACCCAAAAGAACCTCTTCCTTATCCAGTAGAAACATTGGAAAACAATCATATCCCATAAAAACCAAGGCCATTCATCCATAAAAATCTCTTACCTAAAAGATCATAGATTATGGTAATCCTCAAGGAATTACAGACTACTCGGATATACTTGAGATGTAAGAACCTATAAGAGGGTGCGAGGAAGAATGTAAGTAACCAGTCATCCATCCACTGATCGAGATGTTGTGAATGATAGCCTCCCCTATCAAATTAGGGTTTTCATTACATGCTTCTCAACAAATGTGGGGTGCTTATAGAAATAACAAGTAACTACAATGTATATACATATAGGTAATAAAACACTCAGCCCAACCTAGTGGTTTCAAACAAACAACAAACAAACCCACTAGTACAATTTTGTTGCTTCCCCTATATGTATAACCAAACAAAAGTTACTTCCAAAGCATATCCCAGCCCCTTTTTGTTTAACCGTATTCCATTAATTTATTTAAAGGATACACTTTAATCTATTACATGACTACAATGAAACTACCAACCATAACCATATCCAAACAACAAGAGAAACTAAAATATGGTCCCACTACACAACAACACACAACTAGATTTACATTAAACTGTAAAAACCCTCAATATTCACAAACAACTATTTATCCATTTACAAATATAATTATTTAATATTATACCGCACAATCCATCTCTCAAAACCTAGCCCCGTACCTCCACTGCCCATGGAATCCCCAGATGCAGTCCCACTGCATATAAGTTCATAAACGAATTTTAGTCCAACTATAGAATGTCCTCTATGACCACAACACAAACAATGGATGTCCCACTACCTACAAGTAAATATATTCTACAATCAATCATTCTCTCAAACTAGGATACCAACACACCCCATGTACCGCCCCACATACGAAGCCCACAATACCCAACCAACACACACAGTATGCAACCAAAACTATCCATCAAAGTGTATCCACTTTCTAGGAAGATGGGTTCTTTAATTACTCTTTAGTATAATCAGGGTGATCACACAATAGGTTTGATCTTGGGGAATCCATTTATTTAACTAGGTATACCTGATTATGTAGATTTCATGTTACAATTATTTATTATATCATCTAAACAAAACAAAACATCCATGGTCCACAAGAAAAAGAGCACCAATATCCATGTTTATCAGAAGGCATACAGCCATGACAACCATAAAGGAATCAAAGATAAAAAATAAAAAAGGCGATCAACATAGAACCACTCCCTGCCTGTTATTTTATTCACCTGTGTTATCTTTTCATCATATTCACTTATTATTTATTTCTTGTTTTTTAAAATGTATCCAGTCATTCCTCATAAGAAATAATTATTATTCACACCCCACATGATACATAATTAAAGAGTGGTAAGATAAATTCATACGAGATTATAAAAGGATTAATGTTCCTCCTTACGTCAAGAATAGGGGATCGCGCGAGCAGCACAAGACTCCATGAAAACTGAACAAGAGAGGATCAACCATTGGCGCATGAGTCTTTTAGGAAAGAAGGATCTTGGTTCACCAAGGGGAAATGGAAAAAACACGAGGAAGGGAAGATCCCAGTTTCAAAGGGCAAGATCCTATTTTAAGGAAGAACAGTTTCCAAAATTCATTAACATGGGATCATGGTCATGCTTATGCGGTTTGAGTATCTCAAATACCCTTGGATGTTAAAATATTATATATATAAATAATATCCTTTAAAACAACCAAAAAAATACCATGTAACCCTTTAAACTCAATTTATGTAAAATAAGATGTTAGAGGGGTGAAACAGGAAAATGGGGTACAACTGGGAAATGTAAAAATGAGTTGCAGATGGGTGATTCACCGATGGGTGAGTCACCGATGATTGAGTTTCCGACATAGATCCACCAACGAGTGAGCTACTGATACAACCTATTGACACTGATCCAGCAGTGCTGATCTACCGATGCCTCAACCTACCAATTCTCTGACTTATCAATGCCCTGCCATATCGACACCCTAACTCGCCGACACTGAAACCCTCGACTCACTGATGCCAATGCTCTTGTCTCACTGATGATGATTCATTTGACTCACCAATGAACTAACACGCTGATGCACTAAAATGCCGATGAACTGACATATCGACACACTAACATGTCGATGCACTGAGATGTTGACACACTGATATTCTGACGTAGTAACATGCAGAGGAACTGACATTCCATTTCCAACACTCTGATTTACCAATGAAAAATTTGGAAATTTGAAAAATTATTTAAATGTTCTATTGTTTCCTCCCAGAACAAACTAAGAACTATTTTTTAGAATGGAAAGGCCTTGAAAAATTTGTGTCATTTTATATGGTTTAGCTCATATGTGAACATAATTTGTATTTTAACATATAGCCAATGATCAAAATTTTCTACTGTCATGAATAATATTTCCATTGAATGTATCTTACATGTTTTCATGATTTTTCTCAAAGAAACTTTTTTCTCTGTATTATTTAATTTTTTAAATTTTATTTATATTATTTAAAAATTAGGAAGGAATTTTCCTCAAGGAATATTTCTATCATTTTTAATGTTATTTTATTTTATGATAATGTCCACTGATGTTACTTATGCTTCAATAGTGATATGATCCAATGATATTATCTTTATTCATTATATATATATATTTTTTGATTATGATGATGAGATAATTATGATACAAATTTTATTTTCCATGGGTTAAACTTTAATGAAATCATAGAATACATATTAATGGGTTGTGATTATGTGATAGGTTGGTCTGTTATATCACTCTAATTCATTAGGTAATGATTAATTTTTATGAGTGTAAAGGGTACATGATAGGTTTTCTCAATCATGAACAATGATACATGGGAGGTTATCCAAAGTCTGAATAAGGGTACACAAGAGTTTATCCCAAGAAAAAAGTATGTGTGTAGGTGGTTAGTTAAATCCTAAAATGAGATGAATATATTGGTGGGTAGAATTGACATAATATTTCTATTATTATGATTATTACACACATTTATTCCACTCACTCTAACATGATTTTATATTTATGACATAGTTTCATGGATTTTGTTCGTTATCACTTCGATGATTCATGTGGTATGATCTGCAAAAGCCTTATGTCATAATTTTTACCTATGAATTTTTTGTGTGAATTTCAAATATTAATATCATGTTTTCAAACATGTATACTCTTTATATTTATACATATTATCAATGATTAATATCTCCAATATTTACAATTATAGAGTATATGAGCTCACCCTTTCTTACTATTCCTTCCACAGGTTATGGGGGGAGATCTTAAGTAGTGTATGTATAATAAGTTATTATGTCAGAATAAAATTTTGAGAGATACTAAAGATCATTCATGATATAAGATTATTATGTATCTAGTATTTAATAAAACAAAACAATTATGTTTATGGGGAATGTATTTTTATGATATTTATTGAATATTTTTCTATAATAAAGTAATATTTATGTATGAAATGTTTTCGTCACATTAGGTGTTATCCGAGAATGGTATAGTTATTTTTCAAGACTGTGATTAGAGGATATTATTAAAAATAAAGTATATATGTCTACGTGTTATATAATATAATAACATTTTTTAAAATAGAAATTGTGTGGTTTTTATAGAAAATACAATTCGGTATGGAATGTATAAAGTGGATGTGACTCTGGTGTAGATTCACAAAGGGTTAACAACTCTAAAATGGGTGGATTGGTTATTATCTCAATCATTACTTGTTCATAATGAGTGGTCATAAAACGTCACATCTAAAAAGACAATCTCAACCAAAATGAATACATCAAACCATAGTTTATGTACAAGTCAATATGAATGATTTTAATATAGAATTATTGTTGATGAATTATGTTAAACCTATGTTTTCATATATTTAGAAGAAGGTGTCATGATTCAGACTACAAGGGAAATATTTTTTATGATTATAGGATTTGTTAGTATGATTCAGGTTACTCACATAAATCTTTTTATAAGTCATTTGTGGAAGTAGAATGAATCTTGTTAACCATAAATGTGAATGACCATGTATTGATTATACTCCAGAGAAAATAAATGTTATTGGACAAGGAATGAAGAATATTATTATTATTATTATGTACTTTTTTCGTGAAATGATTCATGTTGTGCTTCCATATGAGAAAACAATTGAATATGATATTTTTTATTTCTTCATCTGGAAACAACCACCTTCTTTTAAAGTAATCATTGAAAAACTAATCACTAAATAAAGGATCAATACTATTGAAATTATATTTTCTATTCTCTAGTGCACAAAGTTTGATTTGTTTCTATTTATAATTTGTAGGGAAAATCATATTAAAGTTGTAACTATATCATGAAAATGAGGAAATAAGAATAAATTAAATCTATAAAGTGAGAAGAGTTTATGTGGTTATTTTTCAATTTGAAATTCTCTTATATTATTTACATAAAAATTTAGTAGTAATTTGAATAATAACCCTTACCTTGTACTCCTAGATATGATGATAAAATCATAAAATTTTCATTTATTGCTTTGATACTGATAAATACAGACCATTTTTCACATCTAATCCATAAATTAATAAATGTAAATATTTAATCAATTACATTTCTATAAACCTTTTAGGTTTATAGTTTTAGAGTGTTATTATAAACTCTTAGATAAACAACAGTAAATAATTTGAGAGGGTATTTATCCTAATATATCCATCATTTAATATTCTATACTATGTATTTAACACCTCACATAAAATTATATACATAGTAATATTTTCTAGATAACAAATTTTAGGATAATTATTTATAAAATTTTGAAAATGAAATATAATAAGGGTGACCTGAAAAAATCATTGGGGATAAAAATAAGAATTAAAAATGGATTCCATTAGTGAGAGTAAGATGTTTAAATGGGTACAATAACATAAATTTTTTTCATTATCATAACATAATGTAATTAATACCCATCAATACCTAGATCATCAATCATGGAATAAATATTTTAAAAAAAGACAAGATTTATTGGAATCAATAATCATGATTAATGTGATATTACCTTGATCAAAGGAAAGGTTTATAATACATAGCAATAATAAAGATTATTTGTTCACACCATTATACAAAATCCTATTAAAACCTTTATAGAACCCTTTGAAATATTAATAACCATATATATAACATTTAATATATTCATTGGATAATTTAGACATTACCATGCACAATCGAGCGCTATCCATGAACACCCATCATAAAAGCTATATTGGGTCACCAATGAGCTATAATAGGAGACAACCGTCATATAACCTATATATGTATCATATTAGAGATATAATGGGGATAAAATCATTGTAAATAATGTCTATATCATGAATAAAACCCTTCAAACACTCTTTTAAACTTTTCTAAAAAATAATTTCGTATATAGAAATACCATTTTCTTTATATATCAATTTTCAAAACAAAAATCACCAAAAATGAGAGAAGGATGGTATTATTTAAAATAAAACATTAAATATTATTAGAAAAGCCAAAAAAAATAATTTTTATGATGGAAAAAAGTAATTGTTGTTATATATATTAAAATGGAGAATTACTTTCATAGAATGATTTACATTAGGAAAATAAACGAGTTCCATGAAAATTAATTTTAAATATAAATAACCCATCCAAATAATAGATATGGTATAATTCAAAAATATCCTCATTAGGAATAAAAAATATCACGGGTTGATGGAATTTATTAATGGATATTACATCAAAATGTTATTAATAACATTCAGGATGAAAATACCTTATTAACAATGAAAATCACATTTAAAAACATATTTAAAAAACATTTTGAAAATATGTTAATTTAAAATACAAATTTAAAACTTATAAAGGAATATTCATAAAAAATAATTTACATAATTCTGGGAAAATAAATTCATTTTGTAAACATTAAAAATAAATGTTCTTCTCAATCATTTTTTAAAATAAAATCTAAAGTGATGCATTTGAAAATCATTAAGAAATTTTATTTTAAAACCCATTTTAAAGAAACTAAATTATCATGTAAAAAATATTTTTTGAAGTATTTATTTTTATAAAATATATTTTTTTTGAAAATTTTAAGAAAACATTTAGTTGGAAGATAAATATTCCCAATATAAAATAAGATACAAGATTTATATCACTAGTAAAAATATTTCATTATGTTTATTTAATCAATAAGGTAGGAAATTTATATTAAACAAGTGACAGACATTCATTACTAAGTTAAAATAAAATATATATATATATAGTTCATAAAAATAATATCATATTATTTCATCCAAAATAACCGTTAATATAAAAAATCTCACTAAGAAAGTAAATTGTATCATAAATACATTTCCTCTATGATATCTCCTCAACCATAATCTCTATAAAATATTAACATTAGATAAAACATCCAATTTTATTAACATAAGGGGATTTCTAATATTTTATGTAAAAGGGGGATTATATAGTACTCATAAATTAAGACATTTTTATAACATAACATATGTCCCAAATAAGGAAACTAATGATGAATAAACCTAATAATGATCATAATGTTGATTTCATGATTCATAATTGAATTAATTATTGGATTCAAATGCAAATAAAAATAAAATAATCTGAAATAAAAAATTGGAAAATCAAAATTCACCACACACATAATATAATAATATTAATGACAATGAATTAATATTGTATACCAATAAAAATAATTTCAGTTATAAATTTTTTTAACACTTTGTAACATTCATGCTGAATTCCCATGGATGAAATAATAAAAATATAAACATAAAATACGATTATTTATGAATTCATAATTTTAATAAATGTAAAATTATAATTATATACAACATATAAAATAAATTAGATTCATACCATTAAAAGATGCCACAGTGAATGAATATTGAGACATAGTCCCTTACCTCAAGTCATGACATTCCATGTATGTCCTTTAACAATTGTGTAATAAGTAATGTTAATTATATTATTTATTAATAAAATTGTAAATTTTAAATGACATATAATAATTTTTTTTATTTTTAATCACATGTTTAAATGATTAATCTATTAAGTCCACATGATGTGTTTTGAAGTCTTTCAATTCGTTGTTTCAGAATAGATTCGGTGTGTTGACTAAGGTTAAAGTGGAAATTGTTCCATCATTTCTAGAATAATAATCATGATATAATTAAAATTATTTTAAATAAATTATACATTTAAAATAATATTTGAATAATGGTTATTAATATTGAACTACATTATGATCATGGAGACTGTTGGTTGTACGTACATTTGAGCAACGTTTCAATTTTTCTATGATCATTATGGAATGAAGGTAAGTATTATTTTATATTTACAGAATGTTAGAATTATCATCAGTATTATATTATTTAATTTAAACCATTTATACATATCATCCATGAGTTGCGGTCATGAAAAAATAATTGTATCTCTTTATGGAGGTGATAGTACACATTTATGCACAAACAAAGTAATCATTTTTTAGTGAACAGAAAGGTATAAAGTAATTGATATATTATAATTTATGAAAGACAAATAAATCAGGAATAAAATAATTATTTCATATATATCATATATATTCATTAAAAATATTTGTATTAATATCCATGAGAATCATTAGTGAAACAAAAATCACATCGCTTCACGATTAATTAATCCATCATAAACACAAGCTACATTATGATATCCAGCATGGAATGCAAATTAAGAAGTTATATGTGATATAAGAACTAAAATAATATTATTATGTTTATAATATCATATATATAAATTAAATCCTCTATTATAAAAATATGTGATAGGTGATGATGAAAAATGAATTACATCAGATCCTAGGGTGGTAGTCCACCATACACATGAATGGTGGTTTTATAGCTCATTTAATGGAAGAGGAGATGGATTTAGGTTATTTCTTTAATATAGTAACATACCAGTATATAGTATTTAATGATTTTGTTACGTAATAATAATTTATGAAGTTTTAATGTATATGAAATAATAAATAAAATAGAAATACTTGGTTTGGAATGATAAATTTTCTTAAGAAAATCTCATAATGTTTACATCAAACGTATTATAAGATTTTTTTTCTGAAAAATCCATGGCCTAGAAGATTTTTAATGAAATTAAGAAATGTATTTGGGTATTTATTTGACAATAAATATATTATGGTCTCAATATTATAAGAGATGGGTGACCTTTTGAAATTTTGGTAGAGGACACATTTGGATGTTTTGAAAACAAAAAGTGCTACCCACATTTTGTGTAACACCTTGAGATTTTAAAATATTAACATCACATTTGAAAGTGTGTGTGATATGAAATGCCAAGTGTAAAATAGAATATAAAAACATGATACTTTAGGATTTATTATTTTTAAAAAATAAAATCAATCTCTTTGATGACATTCATTTGCACACATCATTAGGTCTGAAGGAAACATGATACTCTTTCAAAATATTATTATTTCAACATTATCATCATAACCTAGCCGTTAAATTGGTGGTAAGAATAGTACTAACTAAATTATGAAAAATATATGTCTTATACATTCACAAAATAAATAAAATGGATATTTATTGATTAAATTTAAAATTATAACCATTTAAAATAAAAATAACTTTTTCCTGAAAAAATGAATTTTCTCAAATATTGATTTAGTCACACATCACACGCATAATTTAAAATTATTTTTAATAAAATTTAGAAAATTTATTTCATAAAAATTAAAATTATTTTTGAAATAATAATATAGAATTTATCATAGGTGGTTTTTTTTATGAAGTGCATCATTTTTTGATTAATAATGAAAAATATTGAATTCTAATTGAAAAATCATTTTTGTTTAAATTTTTAATAATGTTAAATTACATATTAAATTATATTTAAATTTTAATTAGTCTAATAATATATAAATTGATATAATCTAGTCCATTATAATCATTATCATATTGATGTTTTATATAAAAACATTGTAAACTTTTGAATATTATGTCATTTAAAACACACATTTTTATCACATATACGGGATTAATTTTAAATTAATTTGTTTACCACTTTTTCTAAATGGAAGTAGAATAAAAATTCCATATTTCTAATCCGAATAATTTATATTATATAGTATTGAAATCTTAATTTTTGTCCATAATGAATGTTAAAAATTGTAAAAATTGTTTACCATGGTTAAGGTAAAAATTATTTTACCAAGGGTTGAACTAATAATATATTGATTAAAATGACATAAAATCATGAATAAAATCTTTTTTCTAGACATATTTAAACCTTATAATGTCTATGGCTCGATAATACTCTATTTTAACCCTTTTTGAATTTGAAAACACACATGTGACGTTTTCATAGGACATATTACAAGTGTGCCACTCACCTCACCTATAAAATGACTCCACTATCCTTTAATATCCACACCTTCAAACATAATTATATCATAAAATACCTGAAAACAATAACTTCCCAAATTTCCACATATCATCTAATAATCTGTATTTTTTCATAAATCTAACCTCATAAGTATTCCGATGAAAACCTAAGGAGGATACCCCAAGAAGATATAATATTCTTTGATGAGTGTTTTTTATTTTATTTCTTCATCAACCTTCTAATATTCTTATTAAAACATGATTATATAATAAAATAATTATAATATATACAATAAAATATTTTTATATTAATTTCATAAATTAAATTAATCCCCACTTCCAACAAATGGTATAAAGAATCATCATTTATGTGTACAGAGGATTACCACCTCACGAACTAAAGTCATTTGTTTTTCCATTATCACCTATATCACATTGGTATGATAAGTATATAAAATATATTTATCATATTTATAAAAAACAATATACCTCTAGAGTCAGTATATCATGCATATCTTTTTACATTCTATTCTTTGTAGGATATTATAATATTGATCGTGTGTACGGTGGATTACCGCCTCACGAAGTGATATGATTATTCTTTCACTAACGATGCAAATAGAAGGTGATAAGTATAGTTTTTATGATTATATGTGATATAAATGAAATAATTATGATATTAATGACATATTATAAAATATTAAAAGATAATATATCATTTTATTTCTTACATTTTAACTCAATTAATGATGATAAATTTGTTCGTGAACTTGTGGACAACCGCCTTCACGAAGCGACGTGACTCTATTTTCATCAAAACAACACATGGATTATATATGTACGAAAAAATATTGAATTTAGTAAATAATTATATTTAATTAAATATAGAATATTACCAACCACCATTATGTAATAATCTTTGAAAAATAAAAATGTTAATTATACATATATATGGCATGTCATGTCCATGATCATAGCATACAACATTTCTCCAATCCATATTTTATGATTTATATTAAAAATATAATGGATGTATAAATTTGAAAATTATTTCATTATTATTATTTGGCAGAGGATGCAACTATATATTATGCAAAATAACCCAAACCATAATGAGAAGGTCTAAATGAGAAAATGGA
This sequence comes from Viscum album, assembly GCA_963277665.1. Classification (NCBI taxonomy): domain Eukaryota; kingdom Viridiplantae; phylum Streptophyta; class Magnoliopsida; order Santalales; family Viscaceae; genus Viscum; species Viscum album. Next base: position 985,768,060 of record OY728126.1, read on the forward strand.
GAAAATAACACCCAAAACAATGAAAATAATGAAATATTATTAATAAACAGGTGATAATATGATATAAAAGGATCACATATGATATTATAAATATTTATATTTGTTTGGAATAATATTATAACATGTTTAAGTAACTATACATTAGTTTAAATATTGTTTAACCAAAAGGAAACATGAGGTAAGAGACTCATACCAATTTATCTTCATTGAGTTATATTGTAATATTTTTCACCAGATTTCATTTATATGGCGTATATACTTCCCCTTAAATATTTAATATCAGAATTTTTTCATAAGTCAAGGTATTTTATGTTTTAATTTGAATTATTTTCATCCAAGGTGATTTGACATGAAAATTACCATGTGGTAAAATGTTATTATACAATCTCACTTTATTTTGTAATTGTTAAATTTATCTTGAAAAAATAATTATATTATGATATTTTTTCAATTGTAAATTTCATTTCTCTTAAATATTTGGATTTTAGAATTGTGGATATTGTCATTTCTAAATCCTTATACAAGTTTTACATATAGTGTATACTTTGGAACTTATTTGATTAACTATGGAAATATTGATAATCTTGTATCCTTTACTCAATACAGTTATTTTTTGATAAGCCATATTATTCATGAATTAAATCAATTATTAAATTTATGTGGAATTATTTGGACAATAAGTAATGGATGGATCCCATAATTGTATAGCTCCTTGATACATTGGTAATCCTCTTGATAGGAAATAGTTGGCCAAATTATATGTGTTTCTACCTATAGTTTTGAACCATCTTATGAAAGGTCTTAATGGTAGAGTTATCATGATGCATGAGATCATAATGTCTAATAATTAATAATTTAATTAATTTAGATTTTATTTATTTTTGTGATCCATGATATTTTCACTATGATATTATCTCTTGATGAGTTTCATTCTCATTTATTGATTAAATGGCATGTGTTTTTAGTTATTTAACTTTTCACATGGACTGTACGATATATTATCATGATAGTAATGTTATGTTAATGGAATATGTATTCAATTATTTTTCTTTACATGTTTATTATGACTATTTATTCATAGTTTTTGATGCCCACTTACCCTTACTGAGCATCTGAACTGACCATTTTAATTTTTTTATTTTCCCTATGATACCAAGAAGTATTTTTGGATTAATATACAAGGATATGCTAGTAGGAAAATTGGTGTTCTCAAATAAAATACTATTTATATTCTATGTTATGAATTGTAATAATAATTTCATGTATGTATCTATTTTAACATGACTATTAAACTATTTGGTCCTTCTAGATTTGATTCCTTGTATCTTTTTTCAATTTAGAAAAGTAGATATCGGCTCTGGGATACTGGGGTCGGGGTTATTATAGTTTGTATTTCAGGGGGGTTTATTCGAAACCTTATGAACTAGATTATTAAAAAATAATTTTGTATCATAACCCTATGATAGACTTTTTGGATAAGTATATAAGAACATCATACAGTTTTTTTAAGGTAGAGATTATATGGTTTTTTCATGTAATACATTCTTAACTGGATACTACAAGTGGATATGGCTTTGGAATAGAGATACCAATGGGTAATAACTCTAAAAACATTTTATTTGGCATGACCTAGTCAATATATTGTGCATGAAAATAGAGCTTACTATACACCTTGTATGATACTCCTGGGGGATATGCTTATGATAATTCACATTTTCATTACAAACCCTTATAAATTATTTTAAAATAAATATATCCCAAAAGAAACAATGTTTATATTTATATGATTAAAAAATAAAATATATTGATTTACCATAATTGTAGCACAATATTTTTAATTATACATTATGATTTAAAATTTATAATTCTATGAGATAACCATGTATATTCCATTATTTAGAAATATCTCCAATAAAGAATAAGGATATCAATAATCATGTGCAATGTTAGTAATTCCATACAAAAGAATCCAATATAACTGACATTAAAGCTATGAAAATATTTATTATAATAAGGAATCCATATCATATTATGACAGATAACATTTCTTTGATGATATAACCTACTCCAAAATATGATTCTATTATGCTGTATCAATTTATGAGATAGAAACCCCCATCATTTGGTTGTACTACAAATCCAATGGTATCGAAAAAATAGATCAACTCTCTACAGAAGATATTTATGGTCATGGGATGTAGTGAAAAGGAAAAGGTTGCACATTTAATTTTACTATCTTAATGTTGAGGATGATCAATGGTGTTCATTGATATATATTACTATGGATAAAGAGAGAACAAAATACATGGAATGGAATGAATTTGAGGAAAAATTATTTGACAAATATATCCCTCATGAGAAAAAAATCAGATCCAAAGAAAGATACTTATCTTATAGAAATGGTGAGAAGAAAATTGTGTGGAGTATGTTGCTTCCTTTAAAAGGTTCACCATTTTTTATATGGACTACAAACACAACATGAAGTGAAATATTAACTATTTATTTGAATTTCTTATGGTATGTATTTGAAGGATACTATTTTCCCAATCATTCTCATTGTATGAGGACATAATATCATGTATTATCACGAAAAAAAAATTATACATGTATTATGGATTTAAAGGGATAAAAGAGAAGAACATGATCATATAGAAAAACATATATAGGGATAAAGTGAAATAAGGATTTTTCCACATGTTATACTTGTAGAAGAAAGTACATTGGTACATTCCTAAAAGAAAAAGGTGTTTTATTCAAGTGTATTTAAAAAGGCCATCATGATCATGAATTAAATGGTATGGGAGAATCCCTCAAAGTATAGTTATTTTACTATAATAAAATAAGCCACTATTCTAATGAACTCCTCAAGATTTAAGGGAATATACCTTACAAGAATATAGTGGATCAAAGTTATGATTTTGATATTAATATAACATAAGTGGAATGATTAATATTATTATGCATTTTGATCTAAGAAATATGGTGTAAAATTAATTTTTTAATGATATTATCATAATAATACTTATAAAATATATATGGATTGTACTTCTGTATTATTCAATTACGTATTTGAGTGCATATGTTAAATGGTACTGATAACCAAGAAAAGTGATTCACTGGTAAGTTGAACTTCTTGGAAAACAAATGATTGGGTGAAGATAACCCGTATTAGGTTCCTAATGTTGAGAGAATATTGATATATATGTGGGGTGGTGTTGGTATATATGATATTCATTATATGTTTTAAGGTTTATGTCATATATTCTAGAGTTTATTTCTAGTATTGAATTATAAATTATATTTTAAAACTTGTAATTTTATATTTGGAAGTATTCATGATTTCATTAAATATTCATATTGATAAATCTATTTAAATATTTTTAATGTGACATCAAGATCCACTTTTTGTTATCTATGGAATATAATGTTGATTTAGTTATCTTCATTCAAATGTTTTGGACGTTGAATTTGTCTAGACGTATTTGGGATGTGCAATATATATAACTATTTATGTAATGGATTAAGATGAAATTATGGTTTAATTTTATAACTATTTTAACCATTTTGGTTTCACTGAATATAGGAGTAATGTATTTTTACTCTTTCATAAATATTACGATCCATTAAAAGGTAATTTTAGTTCTTGAGGAAAATATTTATCTTTGACATTCATTTATTATATAAATAAATGAAGTTGAAAATGATAGAATCATGAACAAAGTAAAATTATTCCTATAAAATAATGATATATCATGTAGATTTTTATATGTTCTCTATCTATATAGAAAAAAAATTCTCCACTATTAGGAAAAAATTTGGAAATAAAATATTATCATATAATAAACATTTTCGATGAAATGATTAACCTTGTTTACTTGAATTTTGTATATGGATTTGATTTTATTATCCTTTCTCGGTCACCCACTTTATTGAGATCAATGTTCTTGATCAGTATCCATTTTTATTTGGGTGTTATTTTTCACTTATATGTCTATGTTTTTCCTTCCCACCTATGTTATCCTATTTATTAAATCTAGTATATGATATTCTAAATTATTTTCTTACACCCCTTTCACTTTTTCAAGAGAATGCTTTATTAAACCTCTTTAGGTTGTGGGTTTATATGAATGTGTATTCAAATGAAAACCCCTTGTTTAATGAGATCATGATTAGATTGTGGGGATGTAAATTATTTAAGGGGGTAGAATGTTACACCATAGTATTTTAAAATATGAATATCATATTTGATAGCTTATACCACAAGAATCACCATGTCTAAAAGGGAATATAAAAAACAATAATTTACGTTATATTTATTTTTTAAAAATAAATTCTATCTCTTTGATAATTTTTAACTCATGTAACACCAGGTTTCAACGAGATGTGATACTCTATTAAGATATTATTATGTAATCATTACCATTATAATCTAGATATTAAATTGGTGGGTACATATAGAACAAAATAAAATATGAAAAGTATGTGTATTATACATTTATGAAATAAATAAAATAGGTATCTATTTATTAGGGTTAAAAGTAGAACAATTTAAAATAAAAAATAAATGTTTTATGAAAAACATATTTTTTGTAAAAAAAAATTTTCTTGTGTGCCACGCACAAAATTTAAAATTAACTTTAATAAATTTTAGAAAACATAATTCCAAAAATTAACTCTATTTTTAAAATAATAATATCAAAATTATCTTGGAGTAAATTTTTTGGATTTATATTAAATGTTTCATTTTTAATGAATAATGTAAATAATCATTTTAATTGAAAACATCCTTTTTATTTAAATTATATATCTATTTGAATTAAATTTTAAATTAGTTTTAAATTAAATTTATATAAATTATATATCAATTAATTCAATATAGTTCATTTATTCATTTTTGTTTTCATTTTTTTAAATAAAAACTTTTGATTCATTTGAAAATTTTCACATTAAAGCCATGCTTTCTCGTCATGTCTACATGATAACTTTTAAATTAATTTTGAATGAAATTTTAAAAAATTGATTAAATATTTGAAATCATAAAAATTTATATTATCTAATAAGGTCAACATATTTTTTCACAATAATGAATAGTAAAAATGATAAAACCATGGTTAAGATAGAATTGAGTTTCTCATGTGTTAAATAGAAAAGATAAGTCTTAAAATTACATATAAACTAATATAAAATCTATTGTATGGAAATATTTAGGCTTTATTATTTAAATGTATTTATAATAATACATTTTTAACCTTTTTAAATACAAAAAACGTGGGTATCACTTTTTATTTTGAAATATTACAAGTGTGCCACTCACCTCACCTATAAAAAGTCACCACATATTTTCTCTTATACACATGATAAAAACTCTCTGTATTGGAAAATTATTACCTAAATACCTTCCCAAATTCCCTCCTATAATCCTATAAGCCTTATTTTGTTAAAAATTCTATCCTACTAAGGATTTTGGTGAAACCGAAATGTGGATACCCAAAGAAGAGGTAATGTTCTTCAATAATCATTTTTATTTTATTTATTACACCACCTCCTTCAATTATTATTAAACCACATTGATATAATAACCTCAATATCTTCAATATACTTAGTTTTTTATGTTATGTTCAATTATTATGGGTCATGTAATTTTCAATTAATCCTTGGGGTCTTGTAAGGGTTCCCCCTCACCCTTTATAGTGGAATTAACAAAATTAATAAACAATATGTGATGGCCTTTATTCCATTTAGGTATGTTTATGAAATCACAATTTTTGTGTATGATAGACTACCATCTCATGAACTGATTACATTCATTTTTCTATTACTACCTATCATAGTTGTGTGTGAAGAGGGATTTAATGTATATATATTATATTTATAAAATAATTATACCTCTAGAATCATTATATCATACACACCTTTTAATATTCAATTCTGTATGGGATTCGATAACGTCTCTCATGTGTATGGTAGAATACCTCCTTGGGAAGTGATGTTATTATTCTTTCACTAAAGCTTTACATGAATAGTGATAAAGAAAAATTAATTATTATATTTGATATTCATGAAAAATTTATGATATATATGAAATATTTAAAATTCAAAAAATATGATATATCATTAAATTTCCTAACTATTCAATCACTTAAAGATGAAAACATCGTTCATGTACATGTCGAAAACCACCTTCACAAAGTGATTTGAATCTATTTTAATCACCACAAAACATGGATGATATATATAAGAAATAATATTCTATTTATGATATTATGATAATTTTTCAAATAAAATATATTACTTATCTATTTCCTTTAATTATCTTTGAAAAAGGATACGTTAATCATGTGTCAATATGAACCACCATCTCAATGATCATAATGTACTTCATTTCAAAAAATTAAATTTAATTATTGGTCTCGAAATTATTATTTATATATAAATTGGATAATTATTTATTGATTATTATTCACGATATTATGCACTATCCCCCTGCCCTAAAAAAACCCCCTTGTAACCCCCCCCCCCCAGTATCCCCCCTATAAGGTTCCCACCCCACTAGTATCCCACTACCAGGTCCCCACCGATGCGCCAATTATCCTAGTTTTGGGAGGGACAATGGATTCACCCCATAGGATTTAATATCACATTTTTTCCACCTTGATTAATAACAAAATCTATGACCTATGGATCTATAATTAATTTTAGACATTATCTCGTTGTGTTCATTGAGTCTACCAAAGTGAAATGGTAAATACCAATAAGATTATGTTGGTTTTAGAAGATGTATATGGTCGATAAGTGGCGCATCATATCAAAATAGAACAGGTAGAAGGATCCTGCTTTTGGTTTAACAATCCATGGTTGATAGGTAAAGGTGAAATATATTATGGCCATACATAAGAGTATTATGCTCATGGTGCTCAATTTTTTGAAGGAAAAATAACCAATCAATTTTCACTTGGACCCCCACTCACCCTGAATCCCCTCCCTTCCCCCATACAAAGACCTCATCCACCCCCTTAGACAGCCCACCTCCCTAGATAGACCCCCCTCCCGAGATAGACCACCCCCTCCACACCCCTCCCCCTTGTAGACCCCCATGAGTATGTCCTTTATGACATGAAGATCACATTGAAATAGATTGGAAATGACATTTTTACTTCTGGTTGTTCGGTGTGGGAGAGTATGTTACATCGCGAGGGAATAAAATTTTATAGGGAAGACATTTATCACACCACAATTTTCCCACTCCACATGAAAAATATGTTATTATATGAAAAAGGTAGTTGCGTCACGGAGATATGATTTCACTGACTCATGGTCATGTCGCAGAGAGATGATTGTACCAAATTTTGGTCACATAGAAGAGTAGTTGGACCAGAAAATTCAGTCCCCGTAGGATTTTAGGTTTGATAGGTCACATCATAATGGATATTTATCACATTTCAATAACTGTTGGAGCTACATAGTTGGGAGGTGACATGTTTTTTGAATCTATCATATCAGGCCACACCCTCTCCCCCTGTAGACCCCATACACCCACCACTCCTAGAGACCCCCCTACTGGAAACCCCCCATCATAGACACCCCTCCATTCTAGAAAACCCCTCTCTACTTGTTATAAAATAATGGAGGTTCAGTGTACACAACCATTTTCATGTAGGATTTCAAAGGATTCGTAGATGCGAAGTGTCTTATAGATTTGGATTCTCTGGGAGAATATTCAAAATGTGAAATATCATGAAAGGAAGAGAGAGAATATGGAGTAGGATGGATCTGTGATTTTTAAACTTCTATGGCATTGACACATACACCCATACATCCATTAATAATCTCACAACGGATCTTTCAGACCACTCACTTGTCGTAGTGAAATTGAAGAAGGATGAAATAAGGAGTATGCAATTATCTACTAAAGGAATTGGTTGAATATAGATGTATTTATTCAGCTTGAACAATTATTCTCTTCTTGGGTAGGATTAACACATCTTCTACAACATTTATATAAATAAATTCGACGATATATGGAAGGTAGAATGAGTAGGTAAAATATCATGGACGGTATAAAGACCCGAAGCCTGACGTACATGGACATTACATTACTTTTGCGGAATACATAGTACATAACAAAAACACACACACAAGGACCGTAATAGTTTAGTGTCTTTGGAAACTCGGAATATAATCTTCTAATCGTGGTGAAAGATCTTCAACATCTCCCATAAAGATCTTATTTTATTTAAACCTAAATCCTTTCTTTATGTCCTGGGGAAAATAAAACATAAAAGGGGGAGCTCAAATGCTCAGTAAGGGTAAACAAAAGAAATATCAATCACGTCATATTCATAAGAACATATCATTTGGAAATCTTAACCTGCAAAAGAGATCATAATTTCATAACATGGGATAAATCATAGTAGTGAAATGTAATCCCAATAATCATAACTTAAAACATGAAACTTCGTGGCATACACACATAATCATAGAGAATCATTTCTTATTAGTCAAGACTCATTGCCAAGACTATCTTAGTGGACAAAGTCCATTTCTGAACCGAGTTCACTCCTCGTTTCAGTCCTGTTTCACTAAACCGGTATAACCTACCGTTCCAGCCATGTATATCCCATGAGATATAAAATCTTTACCCAATGCATTGGAGGGAGATATAGGTCCCACCCATCTCAAAATGATACCATTTTTATGTGTGCCACAAAATCATAAATCATACATCATTGCATAACACATGTAACAAAAATAGGAATCTTAAACATCATGACATCATAAAACAATTCATATAAGATAAAGGAATTCATAAAAATATTTCCATCACAACATAATAAATTAAATGTAATAATAGGGATAGAAACATAATCCTATATTATATTCGATGGAAAATAATTTTGATAAAACACTAGAACTCCATTCTTGAGGAAAATATCATTTCTACTTCAAAAACATTTTCCTTTCTTAACATGTCATACAATTTTAAACTAAAAGAAGTTTATTAAAAATAAACTTGAAAACTTGTAAAGGAAACTTCTTGTAAATAATTTTTTAAAAATCCATTCATGCCATATAAGTTAAAAAAACATTCTTCTCGTACTTTTGTCAGAAATGTCAAAAAGTACCTCGTATGAAAAACGACAAAAGATTCCTTTCATATCTTTTACTAAAAACTCAACGAAGGGTAAAATTGGATATAAACTATTTTATAAGGATATAAATATTACATATTGTGGAATCATGGATGTGGATGATAAAATACACCCCAGTAAATACCAAAGTATAAACAATATCGGATAAAAATGAGATTGTGATATTTCCCTTACCTTAGGTCCAATTTTCTTCGTATGTGTTCGAACCTCCTGTATAATGATTTAAATAATGTCATAGAATTATTCCAGAATCATACTCATTATTATGATATCATATATGGTTCACTTATGACTTTATATTACTCGTTCTTTTGTAAATTCCATGTTAATGAGTGTTTTGGGAAAAATCTTTTCATTTTTCGTCCGTGTTTTGACTTGTAATTATTCATATGATTACTTAGATCATGATTACATAATTCCAGAATATAAAACATGATTTATATATAATATATATTCAGAATATACATATATATAATAGATCAGTAAATGGAAAGAAATACATCGTTCATGGAGACGGTAGCTGGTACGTACGCATGAACGCTGTTTTCGTTTCCTTATTGAGTTGAATGGAATTAAGTAGATGACATATATATATATACACATAAATAAAGTATCATTATTATGTCATATATTTCATGATTACTTATTATATGTACTTTATAATCATTCATGAATGGTTAAATTGGAGAATGAATCTCACCGCGTCGTGGAGACGGTAGTCCGTACGTACGCACGAGCGATGATATCATTCTCATGATTGTGGGACTGTATTAGAGTGTATGTATACTATTTCAGAATCAATATCACTTTAAAATAATCATATATAGATATTATTTACACCATTATACCCATCCAAGTAAGGTGGTGGTGGAAAATATATTACCCCACGGTGTGGAGACGGTATTCCGTACGTACGCACATGCGGTGATTTCGTTTTCCGTAGGATGGATAGATGGTGAAATAGTTTTTTTCATACTTATAATAACATATCAGTATATTAGTGATACTTATGTTATTACTTCATAATAAAAAAACCTAAGAAGAATAAGTGGAAGGAGAAATAAAGTTGAAAAAATCGGTAACGGACATTACCTCTTCCTTGAAGCGCCTTTTTGAGATCTCCTTTTAGGGCACAAAAATTGGTCTTTGAGGAAGACCAAAACCTCTAGGATGTTTCTAGGGAAGTGGAGAAGAGAGTATGTCAGGGTTTGGCCGAGCATGAAGGCTCAATGTTTTGTGAGAAAGAGAGGTAGGAGGTTCCCTTTTATAAGGGAGGAGAGGGGCTCCTTTGGAAAACTAAAAATATTATTTTATTATAAAGTCCTATTCGGTTTTAAATTGCTCCAAATTGATTTATTTCGAAGCTAAGGTGGGTATGGATCGAAATAATATCATCCAATATAATTTAGTCAAGTTTAGGTTCCTATTTTAACCTTATCATTTATATTTAACATTAAGTTAAATATTATTACTTTTACTGTGTCTTCTTGTGTTCTTACACTATAAGGTCAATAAACATACTATGACAAGCCTAAATAACCCCAAGTTGTTTATTATTAATATATATAACCTCATATAAGTAATTTGGCCGAACCTTAGATATTTAGGAATAAAATAACAATTAATAATAAAATATTTGTTTTAAAAACTATTTTATGTCAATTTTGACACTATTTAGTAATTGATTTTTGTAAAAATTATAACTGAATTTTTAGTTCGAAAAAGGTTAATTAAATCAATAATAACATGACATATTAACCTATAATATTAGTTTAATTCATAAAAAGTCTCAAATTATATTTATTTGGGTATTTATAATATCAATTATTATAATTTTTCACTATTATGGTAATTACTGCATCATCATTCTGTCATAAATAAATTTATTTATTTCATATCTAAAAATTATAAATAAAATATAATTATTTAGGAAATCTTATTATCTTTCTAATTAATATTTACAATCGAATTTATCTTATGTATAACCCTATATTAAAAATGATTTAGTATATAAACTTTGATTTTAACTCTTTTAACTCTTCTTTAAATTAAATAATAATAAATGTCCTAATCTAATCCAAGTGGGCCTAAATGGTCATATTTTATTCCTAAGGTTGTTTTTGGTCGAATTAAACTTATCCAATATAATTAGGACATGTGTTAGGGTAATAATAATATTATTTTTACCCTTAATTACCCAATTTACTTTTAACCGTGGTAAAAAAAGTAAAAAGTTACTATTCACCAAAAATTATTTTCATCTCATTGAACCAAATTTTAATTACTAACATAAACCGTGTCTCTCGGATTTTTGAAAATCCACTCACAGAAGTGGTAAAATTATGTTTTATGAAAAAATCATTTTTTTAACTACCACTTAGTGGTTTCACTATTCATCAAAAAATGATAGTTTCCAGAAAAATACCAAAAATTAGGCCTAAGAGATATTTGATATTATGAATTCAAAAATGATGTCTATTTTACCAAATTCAAAACATATCAGTTTCATTAATTAATTTAAAAATTAATTCAAATCGTCAAAAAAAATAGCGTGTTCTTAAGAGATAATAACTATCAAAAGATTGACACTTGTTTATGTCTGGTTTAAATATGAAATTACATCCAATGAACAACATTGTATTAAATTGTAAAAATATATTCTAAATATACTTTAAAACTACTCAAATTAATAATTTATCATTATTAATTATTTCAATTAAAAAGTTTGTTTTAATTAAAATTTAGTAATATTCACTATTAATCAGAAAATGAAAGTTATCCAAAAAGTACCAAAATTTCACCCTAAGCTAATTTCGATATTAAGAATCCAAAAATGAATTCCATTTTGAAAAATAAAATTTAAAAAATTTTATAAAGTGGTTATTACTATTCATAATGGCTAGTTTTAATAATATTTTAATAGCATATTGTTATTGAGTGAAACTCGTTATTGCGTACTACACACGCTATCGAGGAAGCTCGCGATTGTGTGTAATGCAAGGAAAGTCAAGGATGCGTGTTGTGCAATCTCCTTTTGGTGTAGCATACAATAGAAGAAATTAATGAAATTAAAAAGAATATTTTTCATAAAATCTCGGGCTATTACATTCTACCCCCCTTAAAATGAATTTCTCCCTCGAAATTCGTCGGGGTTATAAATGGTTTACTATTCAAAAGTTTCATTAATATAAACCCACATCATAAAAAGGAATACCAAAACCAATCTTTAAAAAAAAGTATGAAACGTAACGGTTACCCAAATAATCTAATCACTGGGTTTCCACATAGGTGAAAATATGGATATGGAAGAGAAATCTAACCATCATGTTCTGATGGAGAGTGGTAGAGAACATGGCTATGGAAAATCCAGAAATCACAAAGCCATAATTTTGTGATGATCTAAGGTACCATCTGATTCATCAGATATAAGAGCACTAGGACAACATTTTTGGTTTTCAAGATCATTTCCCTAAAGTTGATGAAATTGGAATTAGAAGAAATACTTTTGTGATTTTGGTATAGTCTCACCATTTGTCGTTCTTTGGACAATTTCCACTTCATCTCTTAAAGAAATGAAGTTGAATTTGTCATTCGTGATGGGTTAGCAGATCATGTGATAGAATGATGGGTCATTCCATCTGTCTCAAACAAAAGGTTAGAAAAGTTATCAAAAAATACATAAGTCCATATATATTGAGATTAATAATATATGGTTCCTAAAATGGACTTATATTTCATATATCATACTGCTTAATATAATAAAACTAGTTTCTACTAAATAGGGACTTCCTGTAGGCCAGTGGTAGGCGATAAAGGCCAGTCGCACTTCGGTTGTGGGTTCGATTCCCATGGCCTTGTCCGATGCGATGGGATGTCGCCCGTCCTACATGTTGTCCTTTTTCTAAAACTATATAATATCAAAAGTTATATTCTTAAACAATACTAACATATGTCCAACATAATCCATTCCAATCTTTAGGCTTATCTAAAATACTTCAGTCGAAGCTCATAATATAAAGAAAATGATTACTTAAAATGTCATCAACCAAGCATGAGAATACCATCATTTATCCCCCATATATCTTGTTGGTCACATTCCAATCATGTGAATACCTTAATCATATATTCTATTGAAAAATGAATACCCATTAAACTTTATTAAAAACATGAATGCTGTCAAAAGTTAACTCTTTCCACATACCAAAATCCAAAAATTCTATATACTCAATCCATTACATAACCTTCTCCTTATATCAGACATGATCTCATGAATACTATCAAACATTTAATTTTATCCTTATCCCTTCATTATGCGCATATCATCTATATTCCAAAAATATCTAAATATCGTTTAATGGATACTAGAACCATTAATCATACACTTTCAAAACTCAAGGAAAGACAACAGTGTAACAATCCTTAGATGTCTCTTTATTCCATAGTACCATGAGATTACTTATACAACATTACACTTGATAAACATGTAATCATTCCACTACCTTCTTAAACCATTAACTGAGATTCAACAATTATTTCAACTCACATATCATTTTTAGTCTCATCATCATCATCAATATAAATACTACTCATACGGCCGTACTGATTCTCTTTATGAGACTTTCCCTTAGGGCATTGGTTTGCATAATTCCCGTACATTCCACATTTAAAACATTTAACCATTGTTGATGTCATAGCAATACCATTATCATCATCCATAGTGTTAACTGAACCTTTTCCTTTGCACTTACTGGCTTTGTGTCCTTCTTTTCCACACCCAAAGCATCTTCTAGTTCCCTTGAAACATTCACCTCGATGCCTCTTCCCACATGATTTACATTGGGGAAATTGAACTTTCTTTCCTCTATGATCATCATGAAAATCCATCTTTCTCTTATTAGCCGAGTGAGGAAACATACCAAATTTGAGTTTATTGATCATATTATGAGACTGTGGATTCAGCCTAATAATGATGGTTGGACTTCCAAATGCCATTTCATTTGGTTTCTCATGAAGAATATCATTCCATTGTCCATAATATCCTCCATTATTGTGAATCATCTTGTTTCCAGCCATTTTATAAAACCCAAAAAAAATAGTGTTAGAGGAAAAAATCATAATAAAGGGGGGGGGGGTAACTTCAATATCTAACATCTTAGGTTAAATTCTAAGATCGTTACCATAGTTCTAGGACTATATCCTATATGTATACTTATCCTTAGGGGCATCCCTAGACATACCTTAAAATATCTATAGAGATCTCACTAACGTTTTCGCATTCTAGTTTCCAAAGGTTGACTAAACCTTTCCTATGATACCAACTGTAGAGACCCGAAGCCTGACGTACATGGACATTACATTACTTTTGCGGAATACTTAGTACGTAACAAAAACACACACACAAGGACCGTAATAGTTTAGTGTCTTTGGAAACTCTTAATATAATCTTCTAATCGTGGTGAAAGATCTTCAACATCTCCCATAAAGATCTTCTTTTGTTTAAACCTAAATAATTTCTTTATGTCATGGGGAAAATAAAACATAAAAGGGTGAGCTCAAATGCCCAGTAAGGGTATACAAAAGAAATATCAATCACGTCATATTCATAAGAACATATCATTTGGAAATCTTAACCTACAAAAGAGATCATAATTTCATAACATGGGATAAATCATAGTAGTGAAATGTAATCCCAATAATCATAACGTAAAACATGAACCTTTCTGGAATACACACATAATCATAGAGAATCATTTATTATTAGTCAAGACTCATTTCCAAGACTATCTTAGTGGACAAAGTCCATTTCTGAACCGAGTTCATTCCTCGTTTCAGTCTTGTTTCACTGAACTGGTATAACCTACTGTTCCAGCCATGTCTATATCATGAGATATAAAATCTTTTCCCAATTCATTAGAAGGAGATATAGGTCCCACCCATCTCATAATGATACCATTCTTATGTGTGCCACAAAATCATAATTCATACATCATTGCATAACCCATGTAATTAAAATGGGAATCTTAAACATCATGACATCATAAAACAATTCATATAAGATAAAGAAATTCATAAAAATATTTCCATCACAATATAATAAATTAAATGTAATAATAGGGATAGAAACAGAATCCTATATTATCTTAGATGGAAAATAATTTTGATAAAACACTTGAACTCCATTCTTGAGGAAATTATCCTTTCTACTTCAAAAACATTTTCCTTTCTTAACATGTCATTCAATTTTAAACTAAAATAAGTTGATTAAAAATAAACATGAAAACTTGTAAAGGAAACATCTTGGAAATAATGTTTTAAAAATCCATTCGGGCCATATAAGTTACAAAAAACATTCTTCTCGTACTTTTGTCGGAAAAGTCAAAAAGTACCTCGTATGAAAAACAACAAAAGATTCCTTTCATATCATTTACTAAAAACTCAACGAAGGGTAAAATTGGATATAAACTATTGTATAAGGATATAAATATTACATATTGAGGAAACATGTATGTGGATGATAAAATACACCCCAGTAAATACCAAAGTATAAACAATCTCGGATAAAAATGAAATTGTGATATTTCCCTTACCTTAGGTCTGATTTGCTTCGTAAGTGTCTGAACCTCCTGTTTAATGATTTAAATAATGTCATTGACTTATTCCAGAAACATACTCATTATTTTGATATCATAAATGGTTCACTTATGACTTTATATTACTCGTTCTTTTGTAAATTCCATGTTAAAGAGTGTTTTGGGTAAAATCGTTTCATTTTTCATCTGTGTTTTGACTTGTAATTACTAATCTGATTACTTAGATCATGATTACATAATTGCAAAATATAAAAAATGATTTATATATAATATATATTCAGAATATACATATATATAATAGATCATTAAATGGAACAAAATACACCGTTCATGGAGACGGTAGGCCGTACGTACCCATGAACGTTGTTTTCATTTCCTTATTGAGTTGAATGGAATTAAGTAGATGACATACATATATATACACATAAATACAGTATCATTATTATGTCATATATTTCATGATTAATTATTATATGTACTTTATAATCATTCATGAATGGTTAAAGTGGAGAATGAATCTCATTGCGTCGTGGAGACGGTAGTCCGTACGTACGCATGAGCGATGATATCGTTCTCATGATCGTGGGACTATATTGGAGTATATTTATACTATTTCAGAATCAATATCACTTTATAATAATCATATATAGTTATTATTTACACAATTATACCCATCCAATTATGGTGGTGGTGGAAAATAGATTACACCACGGTGTGGATATGGTATTCCGTACGTACGCACGCGCGGTGATTTTGTTTTCCGTAGGTTGGATAGATGGTGAAATAGGTTTGTTTCATACTTATAATAACATATCAGTATATGAGTGATACTTATGTCATTACTTCATAATGAAAGAACCTAAGAAGAATAATTGGAAGAAGAAATAAATTTGAAAGAATCGGTAACGGACATTACCTCTTCTTTGAAGCGCCTCTTTGAGATCTTCTTTTAGGGCACTAAAATTGGTCTTTGAGGAAGACCAGAACCTCTAAAATGTTTCTAGGGAAGTGTAGAAGAGAATTTGGCAGGGGTTGTCCGAGCATGAAGGCTCAAAGTTGTGTGAGGAAGAGAGGGAGGAGGTTCCCTTTTATAAGGGAGGAGAGGGGCTCCTTTGGAAAACTAAAAATATTATTTTATTATAAAGTCCTATTCAGTTTTAAATAGCTCCAAATTGATTTATTTCGAATCTAAGGTGGGGGTGGATCGAAATCCTCTCATCCAATAGAATTTAGACATGTTTAGGTTCCTATTTTAACCTTATCATTTATATTTAACATTAAGTTAAATAATTTTACTTTAAATGTGTCTTCTTGTGTTCTTACACTATATGGTTAATAAACTTACTATAACAAGCCAGACGAACCCCTAGTTGTTTATTATTAATATATATAACCGTATCTAAGTCATTTGGCTGAACCTTAGATTTTTAGGAATAATATAACAATTAATAATATAATATTTGTTTGAAAAACTATTTTATGTCAATTTTGACACTATTTAGTAATTGATTTTTGGGAAAATCATAACAAAATTATTAGTTCTAAAAAGGTTATTTAAATCTCGAATAACATGTCATATTAACCTATAAAATTAGTGGAATTCATAAAAAGTCTCAAATTATATTTATTTGGGTATTAATAATATCAATTATTATAATTTTTCACTATTATGATAATTACTGCATCATCATTCTGTCATAAATAAATTAATTTATTTAATGTCTAAAAATTATAAATAAAATATCATTATGTAAGAATTCTTATTAGATTTATAATTAATATTTACAATTTAATTTATCTTATGTATAACCCTATATTAAAAATGTTTTAGTAAATAAACTTTGATTTTAACTCTTTTAACTCTTCTTTAAATTAAATAATAATAAAAGTCATAATCTAATCCAAGTGCACCTAAATGGTCATATTTTATTTTAAGGTTGTTTTTGTTCGAATTACACATATCCAATAGAATTAGGACATGTGTTAGGGTAATAATAATATTATTTTTACCCTTAATTACCCTATTTAAATTTAACTGTGGTAAAAAAAGTAAAAAGTTAATATTCACCAAAAATTTATTTTCATCTCATTGAACCACATTTTACTTACTGACATCAACCGTGTCTCTTGGATTTTTGATATTCCACTCACATAAGTGGTAAAATTATGTTCTATGAAAAATTCAAATTTTTTAACTACCACTTAGTGATTTCACTATTCATCAAAAAATGAAAGTTTCTAGAAAAATACCACAAATTAGGCCTAAGATATATTTGATATTATGAATTCAAAAATGATGTCTATTTTACCAAATTCAAAACATATCAGTTTCATTAATTAATTTAAAAATTAATTCCCGTCGTCAAAACAAATAGCGTGTTCTTAAGAGATAATAACTATCAAAAGATAGACACTTGTTTATGTCTAGTTTAAATGTGAAATTACATCCAATGAACAACATTGTATTAAATTGTAAAAATATATTCTAAATATACTTTAAAACCACTAAAATTAATAATTTATCACTATTAATTATTTCAATTAAAAAGGTTGTTTTTAATTAAAATTTAGTAATATTCACTATTCATTAGAAAATGATAGTTATCCGAAAAGTACCAAAATTTCACCCAAAGCTAATTTTGATATTACGAATCCAAAAATGAATTCCATTTTGAAAAATAAAATTTAAAAAATTTCAAAAAGTGGTTATTACTATTCATAACGGCTAGTTTTAATAATATTTTAATAGCATATTGTTGTTTAGTGAAACTCGTTATTGCGTACTACACAAGCTATCGAGGAAGGTCACGATTGCGTATAATGAAAGGAAAGTCAAGGATGCGTGTTGTGAAAGCTCCTTTTGGTGTAGCGTACAACAGAAGACATTAATAAAATTAAAAAGAATATTTTCATAAAATCTCGGGCTGTTACAGTGGGTATCAACAAAGACATAGAATGTCTGGAGGAGAGGCTTCATGATATCTATGATGGTGACATGTTTGAAAATATGGTGATAAAACAAAGTACTCTAGATGAAAGAATCCTAAAAATGGAATGATTATAGAGGGAAAAATCAAGGAACCTCTGGCTTAAAGAGGGTGATTGGAACACGTCATTCTTCCAAGACTAAGAAAAGGAGATGAAAGAGGTCAATAAAATGAACAAAAAATTTGATGAAAAATCTTATATAATGGAAGTGGGAATGGATGGGAAATTAAAAAATTATCATTTCATGGAGCTACTTATAGGAGACACTAGGCCCACCCCTGCCAATTTTCCCTTCCCCCGCTGCTCCCCTTGCACCCTCTTCCCCCCCCCCACCACCACCCCTGCCAGTTTTCCCACCTCCCAACTACCCCCCTTTCACCCCTTCCCCACTGTACCACCCCCTACTCCCCCATTGCACCCTCCCCCTCCCCTGTAGACCTCCCCCCTCACCCCTTCCCCCTCCCCACTCCCCCTCCCCCACCCACTGCTCTACAGACAACACCCATACCCTTCAGACATCCCACCTTCCCCCTACCCCCTCCCCCTCCCCCCCTTCCCTGAAGACCCCCTACAGACCAACCCCGTACCCTACAGACCTGCCCCCTCCCCCCTTCCCCAACCCTACCCCATCTCCACTCCCATAAACCCATGTAATAAAGTAGTCAAATATATATTTTAAATGGTTGATGATTAAGGTGGATGTACAATACATGCACTATATGCATTCATAATAGATGTAATCTTGGTGTGACTATGATAAAAAGACACATATGTTTAATGTTGGATAACAATGTGGGTGATCTAAAAGATATACCTTTAACAAGATGATTTATATATATAACTAATCATAATTGGTAATAGGCATTAAAAAATAATTTCTTACAAGGATAAAAAATGGGTGTATTGTTTTATCTAACACAACAAGTTGTTTTAAACAACCAAATTAAATTTCCAAATCCAAATATAGAGTTTCTTGCTGGAATAATGAATAAAATTGGATGTAAAGCCTGATAAAAATGTGATGAGGTGTTAAATCTATATTTGAACGTTTCAATGGTATTAAACCATCAATAAAGATAAAAAAGTCATATAAGGCCACAATTTAAGTGGAATGAGACTACCAATAATATTAAGAAATCTCTAGTTGAAAAGTAATGACATTAATGTAATACATGTTTATTTATTTATATAATAACAAGTGTTATTTGCTAAATATTTTTAGGATATTGAGATGATTTTGATAGAGAAGATAATTAATTACAAATATTTTTTTCCCTATGTTCCTGATTATTTCAAAATTTGATTTTGGTGGGAATTAGCGATGAGAACTTAATAGGTATTTAGACTTATCTTAAAACAATAGAGTTTCATAATGAATAAGATATAAAGAGAATCAAGTCATATCACAAGTTTTGACAAATTATTGGTATCAATTGATATATTATTTGTATGTATCAATGATTTTAAAAATTACGAGCTATTATATTTTATTTAAAAAGATTAGTGACATTAGAAATTTAAGATTTTTGAATAAAACTATGGTTTTCAATAATGTGCTCTATCTTGGTAAGGTTATATAATTTTTCAATGACTCAATGGTAACATGTAAGTTATCTTACATAATATTATGGATGAAAAATGGATATAGGGGGAAGAAAGTTCCATGGGTCATGAATAATGAAAGGATAAATCTATAATTCTTAAAGGTATGATAATAATTTGATTTATTTTAATAAATGAATATTATTAATGGAATCCATGACTATAGAATGAACCACGCCTTAGTGAATTTGTATAATCCATAATAGATATTGAAATGTTTAATGTGTAGTTGTTAAGGTTGTCTTAACCAGCATTCCAAAATTTTAATCTATCTATGGGAAATGATGAAGATATCCATGATACGATTATCATGAACGAGTCATGGAAGTCAGTGATGAGTGAAGTGAGAAAAATGACAAATTCAAAGTGTGCATAGGGTTCAATTTTAAAAAGTAAAATAATGAAAGTATAAAAGAGAAAAAAGATTCATCCCTAGTGAACCATAATATATATTATTTTCCACCATGAGGCAACGACTAGGATCAACTGAAACTAGCATTGGGTAGTGAATGAGGAACACAACGCTAGTACAATGTGGTTATGTGATGAGGAAATAAGAACCTAGTGAGAGGTGGAACCATGAAGCATTCACGAACTAGTGGTTTTGGTATAGGATAGTACCAAAGGACGTCAAAGGTGGTATATATATCCTATTGAGTGATGAAAAAGTGGATGTATTCACTAATGTCTAATTTGGGACTCAGAAATATAGTGTCAATAAATAGAGGAATACATCCCAATAGAGGATATAGACCATACTCGTAAGGGATATAAAATATATAGTAAATTTTTACCATGTCATGGTATAACTCATGGATGTAATGTTTCATTTAATTGATTTATATAATAGTGGAATCATGATCATTTTGCAGTCCATAGTCAAAGGAATAACAATGAATAAGGGATTCTTAAATCTCATTGTGGATAAATATTTATTGAATTTATGTTAATTAAAGAAATGTTTTTGACCATAATAAAACAATGTACATGACATTCTATCCAATTAATGTCATTCAATTAGTGGTGACTTGGTCATTATGGGAAATTCCATATTAAAAGTCTAACAGAACTTAAAGGGTTACTTGGATCAAAAAACCATTTTAATAAAAAGAGGGAAACCCCCAATAGTGATTTAAAAAGGGTTATGTATGATTTGTACAATATGACTAACAATGACATCAAGTATAATGAATACATAAATGTAATAATTTCAAGATAGGTATACCACGGTGAGTTTTTGCAGATATCGCACCTCCTTTAGAGGGGTTTTATTACAAAACCATGACTTATTTATCAAAAGAAATAATCAACTTAACTAACAATTATTTCATAATTGAAATTTAATATAAACAATCATAATTAAGAAGGCAACAAAATGAAATTTAAAAACTTTTTGAATTAAAGAGGCTAGAAAAGGGACACTACCTCAACCTCAAGGCATGTTTTCTTTTAATGAAAAAAACTCGAATATTCCTTTTTTCCACTTGCATGAATATGCAAAAACACATATATAAAATGACACCTAGCCCCTAGGTACATATTTTCATGGAAAAATATGCAAAAGGGGGCATTTAGATATATGTTTATAATTTCATATACCCCTTTACACGTACATATGTATGCATTTTTCATATCTACATATATGCACACCAAGCCCCAATATATATATATTTATATATATATATTTCCATGAGTGATTATATATAAAGAGGGAACTTATATGTGTATATGACTCCCTATGCATACACATGTAAGCCTTCGTCAACTACGACTCGAATTGACCTCAACGAAATTCAAAATGCTCTAAAAAATACAAGGAATCCAAAAATCAAAAAATCCCTTATGAAAATTGGGCCAAATAATAAAAATGGAATAAATTGTACCCAAATCCGATGTTGAACGCATTGTCTTCGAAGGTGGTGGATTGAACCAGCCTAACCATAAGAATCCACCTATAAGAAAACAGTGAGAAAAGAAATGAGATATAATGACTTCTTATATATATGTTATCAGTGTGTCAATTCTACATGATAAATGATACATGAATCCATAAAAACCAATGAATAAATATTACATTAATCCATAACGTGCCCCCACAAAGCTCCATACTACAATAGCACATCGATCCCCTCATCATTCACCCTCCCCCTGCCCCCGCAGACCCCCTGCCCTACCCCCTCCTCCCTGCCCCCACAGACCCCCCTACACCCTGTAGACCCCCTGACCCCACCCCTACCCCTAGAGACCTTCATGCCCTGCCCCCTTCCCCTGTATACCCACCATCACCCTCCCCCTACACCCCACAATACATGGAAACTCCCCACTCCCCTTGTGGTAGCCCCCCCACCCTTCGGACAGCCCCCTCCCTTTCCTGGACACCCCCCCTCTCACCTCCCCATGGAAAACCCTCCGTACACAACCTTACCCACCCCCTAAATAGCCTCCACCCTCCCCTAGACAACCCGCACCCAACACAGCCCCCACCCACCCCCAGAACATCCCCCCACCACCACCTCCACCACCACTCCCCATGTAGCCCCCTCCCGTTCCCTGGACATCCCCCCTTACTAATTGTGACAATATTTCAACTTATTATGATAAATATGCTAGTTATGGACTCTTCTGCCACACTGAGAGTACTCCCATGAAAATTTTCAGCTAGATGGATGAGAATAAAAATTCTTCTCTTAAGTTTCTAACAACTCGATATCACTATAATTTTTCAATCTTTCCTCTTATTATCAATATCATATCAACCATATCCCACTAAATCACTCTTATATTCCCTAAGATCCATCACTACCATACGATCCATTATTACTACTATCATGAAAGTGGGAAAGAAAAATAGATAAAAGGTTAAAGATTTTATGGAAACCAGAATAGAAATTCATTTGTGAAGAGAAGGTTTATGAATCATGTGGGGTGAAAATGAATTTTTTTTAAAAAACTGCATAAAATCCCATCAAAATTCTGGCTGGGAAACATTTTAAATATGGAAGAAATCAAGAGAAATGAAATAAATTTATAAAGTTTTTATCAATTCCCAAAACAAATTGATCAATATGGGTCAAATACATCTCGGCTTGGGAACTCTTGTTCAAAATTTCCCCTAAACATTGAAGTATAACATTGAAATACCTTTTAAATTTCCTAAAAATTTCATGGATTCATGACAAACCAAGCATGCGGGAAAGGAAAGAATGCAATTTATAATCAACATATAGGATAGAATCTATGACAATTCGGCCTCTATAGGAACACAGAGGAAGGAGGAATGGAGAGGGAGGAGATTTATTCACTGTAGGAGAGGGTCGAGGGTGGGAGGGGAAAGTCGAGTGCGAGGTTGGGAGGCTGTCTTGAAACACCATTGGTCGGAAAGTGTAGTAATGACTTCGGGGAAAGTCTAGCATGAAGGTGGGGAGGCCGGCATGAAACACGGTTGGACCGGAAGTGTAGCAACGACGTCGAGGATATTTGAGCCCGAGGGTGGGGAGGCCCCCTTGAATCATCATTGTCCAGGAAGTGTCACATCGACGTCGGGGAGGAGTGCGTGGAGAGCAGGTTCAGGTCAAGGGATAGATGAGTCATGGATCGGGGGAGGATAGGAATAGGGCATCACAGACAGTGGGGAGGAGGAGCCTGATAGATTATCAAAAAACACACAGATATGGATATTTTTCATCGTGGCTATAAACTTTGATTTGGCCATAATATTAATAGAAATGTGGCTATAAACTAATCTATAGCCACAGAATTAGAAAACTGTGTCTATAGGTCTGTGTCTATAGCCCTATTTTCTACTAGTGTAGCTTTGGTTTGTAAGAGCTATTCGATATTTTTGGTTTTTATCGTATTTAATTTCTTTTGGTACAATCATATTTCTATTTCAATTGTAGTAGTTATATCATGACTTTACACATGTTTACCTGAGATTTATTTTATATTTCAGTTTGTGTTAGTGTCGGTTGGTGTCTGTCTTATCTCTATATTATGCATGTGTTCTCTTAGAGGGTAATACCTCTCACTTTTATGTTTATTATACCCTTTGTGATAGTCTCCAACCCAGGGACTACTGGAGGCAGGGCTCGGGGGTCACTATCTCCCATCTCACATTACTGGACTAGGAGGGGTATGCCTAGTGGGGAGGGGGTCATGACATAGTGGTATCATAGGTATGATTAAGGGATGGGATGGAATTTGGTGTTAGGAACAAGTTACCTTTTATGGGTTGTTAGGGAAAAATGTTAGTTATGTTTATAAAGTGACGTAAACATTGGATATTGGCTGATACATTGGCTTTTAGGGCCCCATGGGATTTGATGTGCAGACCTTTATGTTTATAGTGACTACAAAATGAGGTGATACTGGTTATACGGTAGATACCTAGGAAAGTATTATACTTCATTCATCATTACACATGTGTTTGAATGGTTATAACTTGGAATATGATAACCTAAAATGAATAAAATAAAAAATTAATTAATTAATTTCAGGTCTTCCATTGTCAAAAATTTGGTTCTCTAATTGTTTTTTATTTTTGAAGTATGGATCCAGGTCGATGTCCTTGTCAAGTTTACAAAGAATATGTCCAACATGCTATGCTAGTTTATTTCTGTAGGGTAGAGGTTGAAAATGGCGACACATGGAAGATGAAAATCCAAGAGTTTCAATTCCAAACTCTACATGAGTACGAGGGCTCCATTTCAGATGTAGTCATAGAAGACTTTTTGGAGGATGTTGAGATTTCATTCAGTTTGATCTGTGCTTAGAAGGAGAACTGGGAATTTTTGGTTGTGACGGTGATATGTGGGGTAGTGAGGAAGTGGTGGTTCTTGTTTCTCCTGGATCGCAAGGATTCATCGATCTTGTGGGAGGAGTTCGGAGACAAGTTTAGAGTTGAGATTCTTTATTCGGCCGCCATGGAATCTAGACACTAGGAGATATTATCCCTTCAAAAGTGTATATCTAGTGTGCAATAGTTTGTAATCCATTTCAGGAACCTTTTACAATATACTTCAAACCTATTTCCAGATGAGCAGTCAAGGGAGGGTCAATTTGATGAGGCTTTATGTCCAGAGATCCAGCACCAGGTCACCCCATTTATGTTGAAGTCATATAGGGAGGTTTTGTAAAGCGTAGAGGTTGTCAAGAGTACATTGGTGCAAAAATGGATTGTCCCAAATGGTGAGTCATCATGATTCCCCATGAAGTAGTGGTGTGGTCTAGGGTTCCACATTTTTAGGTTAGAAGAGTTTCTGTTTGGCTAGGAGTTAGTACCAAACCTTAACATCTCATTTCTCCAAGAGAGGTGGCTCTCAGGCCTATGCCAAGTCATCAACTGCATGATTCTCTTATGGAGGCTAAGTTCATCAGTGGCAATAGTGCACGACATTTTAGAGCCATTATCATGCACCAGGTGTTCTTCTCTAGGTTCCTCTGTTGAGGCAGTTCTAGTTTAGGAAGCAGCAACAGGTTGCACCAACATTAGATTAGCAGAGAGGAGATGTGGAAGGTAGAGAAAAACCCTGTGATTCTCCTCATCTATAGTGAGTAGAGAGAGTCTATGGTGGTGGAAATCATCAGGTTTTGAGAGGCCGTAGAGGAGGTTGTGTTAAGCTTCATGATTTAGCGCTTCCAGCTCCATGTGAGGAAGTCATCATTCGAGGCACCCTTTTCTTGTTTTCTAGTGGGGTGTATGCCTTGTTTTATTCAAGAGAGACACACTTCTTCATATCACCTTACCTTGTCTATTCTTTTTGACTGGAGGTAGATGGGATTCTATTTCCCCTGGTATTGACTACGCGAGTTGGAGGATGAGTTGATATGTTTGAAGTATGTAGAGACTGTGACCTAGTGCTGCGGAAGCACCGCTCTTGGAGAAGATTTCCTATGTTTATGGAATATACCATATTATTGTATCCATGGAATGGATTGGTAGTATTTAGTGTAGGATATCATGGATTGTTTTAGGTTTCATATGGTGTTCTTTAATGATGATGTAGATTCATCGATGTTTATTGGCGAGCCAGACCCTCAGATGGGTCAGAGGTGTGTTCCATTATTTTTATCCTTGATGGTTGATCTGATGCTGATTTCTTCATTGGTTTAGTAGATAGTGTTCCCCAGGGTCATATAAGATTTCCCCAATGTCATTCTAAAAGAGTTTCTAGAATTACCTACTCGATGAGAGATCGAGTTTTGGATCGAGCTATATCCAGAAGCATCTCATACCTCTATACCTTCATATAGGATGGACCCTTCTATGTTACGGGAGATGCAAATACATATTGATAATCTATTATAGTGTAGTTTGTTCAGCAGAGTGTGTCACCATGGGGAGCATGAGTTTTTTATCGTGAAGAAGGCTAATGGAAGGTTGCGGTTGTGTATTAATAATTGTCTCCTAAAAAATGTGACTGAAGAATCACTATCTTATTCTGTAGATTGATCATTTATTCGATCAACTAAATGGTGAATTTTGGTTCTTAAACATCTACTTGCGGTCATGGTATCAATAGATGCATTTTAAGAGTGAATATATCTCGAAGACATCTTTCCATTGATATAATGGGAATTATGAGTTCATTGTAATGTAATTTAGTGTGATGAATGTTACAACTGTGTTCATGGGGTTGATGACAGATCTGTTATGGGAGTTCCTGTATAAGTTCATTGTGGTTTTTATAGACTATATCCTTGTTTACTCCTCATATGAGGAGGAGCATGAAGAGAATCTTCACGCCATTTTGAAAAAACTTCATCAAAAACATCTCTTGGAGAAGCTGTCAAACTGTGTGTTTTGGGCTCGAGATGTTAATTTCCTAGGGAATATGGTGTCCCTGTAGGGAGTAGTTATGGATATGTTAATGATAGAAGCAGTTGTGTCTTGGGAATCCCACAATACAGTGATAGAGTTGTGATGCTTATTTGGACTTTCATTAGACTATAGGAGGTTCATAGCTTATTTATCTTAGATTTTGAATCCTGTAACAACATTTACTAGGAATGATCAGGTGTTTGTGTGGACTGATCCGTGTCAGGATGCTTTTGATTATCTAAAGGAGAAGTTGTCCAGTTCTACGATTCTTTGTTTTCCAGTAGAGGGAGTTCAGTTTGATATTTTCTTTGATGCCACACATCTGGGGTTAGGATGTGTTTTGATGTAGTAGAGATTGGACATTTATTATGGGTCTCAGTAGTTGTGTACCCGTGAACATAACTATGACACCCAATATCTTGAGTTATCGTCAACAATGTTTTCTCTAATGTTATGAAGAAATTACCTCATTTGAAAGTTCTTTGTGGTCTTCACCTGTCATAAGAGCCTCAGGTATGTTTTCTCCCAGCGTGACTTGAACATGTGGTAGTTCTGGTGGATGGATTTCTTATAGGAATATGACTTCGAAATATTATATAAACCAGGAAAGGGGAATGTTATAGATGATGTGATGAACATGATTTCATGTATTGATGTAGTGCGTGAATCTTTGGGTTCTTGGTGTGTGATGGAAGAACTTTCAACATTACATCTCTATATGGGAGAAGTTGGGGGGTATAGGTTGTCTTTTTCAGATGACTGTGCAGTCATCTCTGGTGTAGCAAGTGGAAGAGTCCTAGTTGGGGGATCATGTGGTGGAGGTCAGGAGAGAAAAGTTTATTTGATGTGATGCCCTTGATGGTTGGTATGAGGACGAAAAACACCAAGTGTTGTATCATGGAAGGCTTTTTGTTCCATTGGTGATGCTTGAGACAGTTCTTATAGGGTTCTATAGTTCACCTTTAGCAGTGAAGCCTTGTGTGACAGAGATGTACCATGCTCTGAGGAGTCAGTTTTGGTGGCCTAGGATAAAGTGTGCTATTGTAGAGATTGTGTCTCGCTATTTTGTATGCCATAAGGTGGTGGTTGAGCAGCATGTCCATGGTGGTTTTCTCTAGCCGTTAGATATTACTGAGTAGAAGTGGGAGGACGTCTCAATAGACATTGTTACCGGTTTACATCAACCACGGAGAGGCCATGACAGTATATGGGTGGTAGTTGATTTTTTAACAAGATCATCCATCTTCATGGTGATCAAGGAGTCATGCTCTATAGAGTTTTTGTTGAGGCAGTATCTATAGGCGATGGTGAGACCTCATTGAGTCCTGAGGATGATCATTTCTGATCATGATCCTCATTTTACATCTATGAT
Organism: Viscum album; assembly: GCA_963277665.1. Taxonomy (NCBI): domain Eukaryota; kingdom Viridiplantae; phylum Streptophyta; class Magnoliopsida; order Santalales; family Viscaceae; genus Viscum; species Viscum album. The sequence goes on from OY728126.1 coordinate 985,796,581, forward strand.
GTGGAAAAGTTTCTAGTATTATTTTGGTTCTCAGCTATGGTTAGAACTAATTTTCATCCACATAAGGATAGTTAGGCAGAGTAGACCATCTAGACTCTTGAAGAAATTTTTTCTCTTATATCCTAGATTTTGGAGGATTGTGTATGAAGCACATACCCTTGGTGAAGTTTTAATACAAAAATATTTTCACTCCATCGTCGGTATGGTGTCGTTTGAATCCTTTTATGGTCAACCATGCTGTTCATCATTGTGTGAGATGTGGTTTGGATAGTCATCAATTCTCGTACTGGAAGAAGTGACAAATATAATAGAGACAGTTCAGGTGATTCGTGAGAGGATGAAGAAAACACAAGATCGTCATAAATCACATTTCGATCAAAGGAGGAGACCTTTAGAGTTTTTTTTTGGGATCACATGTTTCTGAAGGAGCCTCTATATCATGGGAACTAAATTTTTGGTCGTGGTAGTAAACATTCTACACCATTTTTTTGGCCTTTTGAAGTGTTGTTTTATGTGGGAGCTATGGAGTATTGAGTAGTACATCCCCTGCAGATGAGTCAGATACACGATATTTTTAATGTGTCATCGCTCTATAGTTATCTTCATAATTACTCTCACATCACTGATTGGGGATATATTGATGTTGTTGATGACACAATCTTCGATTAGTGTCTTATAGAGATCCAGGACCACAAGGATAAGGATATGCGTTGGTGTTCTATCTCCTTGGTTTGTGTCTTTTGGAGATAAGGTGGCATGGAGGAGAGTACATGGGAACATGAGTCATAGTTACTTTATCAGTACCCCAAGATTTTTGTTGTTTAACTCTTTTTATGTAATGATGATCACTTTTTGGTTGTAAACCTTTTGTTTTTATAAAATGGATTCCTTTTTTTCTTTGGTAGATTTCTCTCTTTCGAGAGGTATCTCGATGGGTGGCTTTTCGGAACCCTTTTTTGTTTCCATTTAGGTTGGCATTGAATTCATGAGGTTGAGAATGATTGAGATTTATGTAATGTAATTTACCAGAAATCTCTCAACCAATCCTTTTCTAAAATCTGGTGTCTGAGGTGTTCTGCGAGGTCCAGGCGACTCATCCCCAACACTTCTCCAAATTTCTAGTTCTATGAATAGTGTTTTTAATTTGGTGAATAGTGTCATCTGTGAGACAAATGTGAAAAATGTTATTGGTGAGACATATGTTAATTGGTTCATTGGTGAGACATATGTGAACAATGTCATTTGAGAGACATATGTGAATAATTTCATTGGTGAGACAGATGTGAATAGTGTCATCAGTGAGATAGAAGTGAACAATATCCTCAGTGAGACAGATGTGAATAGTGTCATTGGTGAATTATTTATACTGTCGACATTGGTGATTCATTCGTACTGTCGGAATCATTGAGTCATTTGTACTTTCGGTAATGATGAGTCATTTTTACTATTGATATTATTGATTCATTTGTACGGTCGACATCAGTGATTCTTTTGTACTTTCAGCATCGTTGATTCATTTGTAATTTCAGATATCTTAAGTCATTTGTATTTTCGGCGTTGGTGAGTCATTTGTACTATCAGTGTCAGTAGGTGTACAATATTTCTAGCCATCAGTAGGTGTACAATGTTTCTATCCATCAGTATGTGTACAATGTTTCCAGCTTCCTACAGATTCACCCATTTAGAATTTTCTTTTACGAAAAACACATTCAAGACCTCGTTTTATGGGATTTAAGGCATATTCAAATACCATAACATATATATTAATTTTACTATGTCTTGGGATGACATTAATTGGTCAAAATTTGGTTTAATGTGATGATATTTTAATAGAAAATCCAATGTATATTAATCCAACTCTATTAAATATTCTATAGGGATGAGATATCTCTATCCCTTATTCTTCATTTTTGTTCTATATTGTGAGATTATTGAACCTTTTCTTCATCCCATAGAAGATACATGATCAAACATTAATCCTTGGATCATTTCCACTTGAAGTTTCTTCCTGCTGCATCTGCACCACCTATTTTGGTGCAAGCAGCAAGTGTCTATCCATTATCAATATAAGGTATGATCTACCTTTGTTATTGTGTTTTAATAAAACATTATTCTAACATTTCTCCTTTACACGCTATGTCATGTGATCTCCATACTTTTAATTTAGTTTTCTTAGGTTTCGGTTGATGTGGTCGTACCATAGTTTCCTCGAGTGGATACAGTTGTCGTAGTGGGAGGTGATTGTAATCCGTTGTGTTGATCATTCTCATATAGAAAACAAGAAGAACCTTTTGAGGTAAGATATTCATTGCATATATATTATTATACATGTAATCGTAGAGTTAGCATGATTCATCCCACTGGATTACAATGGAATTGATTTAATTAATATTTAAACAGAATAAATAAATTGGTATTGATCGTATGTTATTACCTCTTGTTTTTATAGATGGTGTGAAATCTATGGTTTCATTTTTTAGCATGTAATTCTTGACAGAAATTGGTATATAATGTAAACTAGGATTAATTATAGTTATTATTCTAAAAATAATGATTCATGTAAATGAATCTTGTTGTTTTTTTGTAATTTTATGTTATTCAAATTGATGAAATAAGCATGTTTAATTATTTTTGATAACTACGATAGATTGTTGTTTAGGTGTCCCATATTTTGGAACATAATAATAATGTATTGATTAACTAAAGATGGAATAATGAACTGATTGTCTGATAATAGATAATTCTTTTTAGGTTTCTGAGTTACCCTCTTCCATTTAACATTGAGTGTCTTCTACTTTGGAAACTTGAGAGCTCGTTGAGTATGCAGGCTATTTGCCTTGTTTAAGGGCCAAGATCCCAATTGATATGATGTTTGTTTCCAGCTACATGTGATTTGTTATGATCCTAGATGGATTTTTAGGGATATGAGGGTAGGGAGGGCCATTGGTTGTGGAAGAAGTGGACACCTAGCGTGGTGAGATGCATTGGTGTATGCATGTGGGTATTAGGGAGGACACCAGAGATGATGAAACATGGTGAATGTAAATGATTGGATGTTTTCTGAATCATGATGGTTGTTTATGTTCTTTACATTCCCCACTGCTCAAGGCAACAAGTCTTTCTTACCCTCCTTTGAAAAGTGGAGAAGAGGTGTTGGGTATTCCACAGACTTTCTATGTTTAGCTTCTCGATGGACGATGGGTCTACACACCTACTATAGGTGGAAAATACTTGATGGGTAGTTAATCTATTCATCTGTTAGATCCCCCTTGTGTTTATTAGCTTATAATTTTTTTCTAGAGTACCTGGGAATAGGGGAAAGTTAAATTGTTCTTAATAAATGAATAAATGATTGATGATTAACCCATGGATGTAGATATTTCTTGGACGCAATGATGAGGTTCCAATTTAAAGGAACAGTGGTCTTTGGGTGTGATTCTCATGAAATATAATGTGGAATTGTTAATGGTTAATAAATATTTAAATAATGAATTAATATAATGTGAAACTAATAAAAATAGAATGAAGTAATGTAATAAAGATCTTTAAATGGTTGTGTGGTTATAGGATACCTAGTCTCAGCAGTGGCAACCTGGGGTTTGAGAGGCATTAACTACATTTGAATCTATAAATAGGTTATGCCCATAGTGTGGTTGTGTGGTATAGTATATTCTATAATTTTATTTGTTTCTATCTGCTACTCCACCCCTTCAGTTAGGGAAACTTAAACCCTAGGGATTTTGAGCCCTAGGTGGTGTTCTCTCCAACATTATAGTGAGAGGCTGGAAGGATAACTACCCCCTTTTTCCATTCTCTATTATCTTGGTAGTTACGTATTAGTGTAGTCACAATGGTTAGTTTTCAGCATATATGTGTGTAGAGGGATGTAATGGATTTTGTTTATTCACCCACATATGTTCTAGATATAGTTTCCTGTGGACTATTATATATGTAATTTGTATAGGCTGTGAGGTCTTGATTATCCTCTCATTTTATGGGATATAATGGATTGAGGTATAATTCCTAACGTATGATAAATGTTATGAGAACTGTGATGGATCCTCAAACCTACCTGGTTACATTGGTTACGTGGACATGGTTTTTGTGCTACATGAGGTTCATGTTGTGGTGCTTCGCCCAGGTGTCAATGGGCAACCCTTTTGGAGAGAGATACTAATGATGTGCAACATTAGGGAAAAGTGGAAAACCAATGGGGAAGTAGTAGTGGGGTACCCTTGATATTATTTATTATGTTATATACTCCTATATGTGATACTTGGTGAGATTATACATGGTGAGGCTGAGAACATAGTATACATATTTATGCGCTGAGTTAGTTTCACTTTTGTTCACTATGCTTTAGCATGCTTCCTCTACTTTTGCATGAGAGGCTCTAGGGAGAATCCTACAGATTATACAATTACACTAAATCATTGTATTTATAAACTTTTTTTGAGGTCACTTGAAGGAGGATGGATATTAGGCTGGTTACTACTAGCTTTGGGTTATAGGAGCTATTCAGGCTTCATGGTTTCTGTAATTTTTACATTCTTTCGTTACGTGTATTTTTCCATTTCAGATGTAATAGCTTTTTCATGACATTAAACATTTTTACAGGGGATTTATTTTATATTCATGTTTGAGTTGGAGTTGGTTGGTGTCTATCTTATCTTTCTCTCCCACATGTGTTCTCTTTGAGTGTAATGCCTCCAATTTGTGTGTTTACTATACCCTCAATGCTAGTCGCCAACCCGGGGCCTACTGGAGGTGGGACTCGAGGGTCACTATCTCCCTTATCACATTACTAGATTGTGATGGGTAAACCTTGTGGGGAGGGGGTTGTGACATGTAAAATTAAACTACAACATTATTGTCACATGATGTTAAACTCTATAACAAGAGGTCTTTACAACAAATATATTGTTCCACTAATGATTGTGTATTCAAGAATTTCATTTTTTAATATTACATTAAATTTAATCCAACTTCGTATCTTTTGTACTTGAGTTCATAACAAGAAATTAATTGAGTTGGTACCCTTCTATTGGAAACCTATGAACCATGATCTCTTGTGCTCTTAGTACCCCCTAAAGTAAACTGGTAGAAGGGATTGGTTGATACAATGGGTCCCTAATGGAATCACTAGGGAATAATGTGACTCCACTAAGATTTCACTTGGTGGATCTAGGCCAATAGAATATTTCCCCTTAAATATACTTGTTATTCCCATAACTATGTGAAAAATGGGTTTCCATCATTATTAATGGTTGACCTGTACACACAGGTACTCGTCCTTTATTGACTCGGATGTTACTGGGTTATGATTTACACTTTCAAGTACCCAACTATTCTAGAGGATTCATATTCCCTCAATGTTACTCATCCGTACATCATACCCATTGTCAAATAATGATTATGACATCACATTATTGACCCCTTTCTCTTCTAGGTATTTATTTCATATAGAGACAAAATTTCATTAATAATTGAAATCCATTTGGACACCCTACTTTTAAACCTTAAAAACATAATGTCCCCATTTTGATATCAAAATAACTTGACACCTTTTGCATGTATTCTCTATAAATTTCATGTAAATTAGTAAGAGGTCCTGAGTAATCCAAAAGGGACATGATAGGATTCACTCGTGATTAAAAAATATCTAAGAGCTTATAACTGGAGAATATATTGGTCCCAATGGAATGGGCCCCCTTAATCCCATGAGTTATTTCTCTAATTGTCTGGTGTTGGTACCACCAATCATTTAACGGTCATTCATGATATATAAATTTAAATACATGATTTAATTCACCCATTTTCCCCATGTCCAAGAAAGATTAAGAATATATCTGTGTTTTGTACCATTATATTGATTGTCTTATAGATAGTAATCTAAAATAAATAGAATTTATATCAATACTAAATTTTATTTGATTCCTATTACCATAAGGAAACATAGTGACACCTGAATTTTAAATCTTAGTCCAAAATATAAGGTAAATAAAAATGAACCTTCCTACATATGGGCCATACCTACATAGAGAATTTGATATCAAAGAAATATGTTTGGATTAATTCAAGTTACAATAGGATGTATAGTGACACTCAGGGATTCAATAATGATTCCAAATGATAAAAATGATATATTCTCCCTTCCCCATATACGAATTCAGTTTATATGGGGAGACAATACAAGAGCTACATGTGGGTTGATTCCCATACTATAGGATATTTAGTGATGCATAGATAATTCATTCCTAGCCCAACCATGAATTCTCATCACTCTAAACCATGTCCCTTAATGATAAAAAAATATGTGTGGGGATTCTTTATCATACAGAAATGTGAGTACCACCACACATTCTCTATCATGAAATATCTCACAACTCAGTATATTATTAAATTTTTTTTTCTAATGGAGATCATGACTAATGTGTGATTAGGGAACCTAGAAAGTCACTTTGGCGAGTGATATAATGTTTCATTATATTCAAATATGTGTAAACACAACCCAGTCTCATGACATTAAACCATATGAAAACATATTTTCCATATAGTTATAAACTGAATGGAAATAGTTATTCACATTGAACGGATCTCACCCTCTGAATGTAATGTATTTATGAATCGTATGTTTTATCCCTTAGCCTAAAAAGATTTCTAATACATGATGGTGTGTCCCATATAGTAATCTGGACCTTCATAAATCATACATTATTTTTGGACTAACATCATATCCTTGATATATAAATTGATACAATCCAATTCCTCAAGTCTATATCATTATATTAAAACCCCATGGAACTTGGTCTCATATTATCCTAGTTATACCCTACAAAAAATTGATGATTTGGATTGGTTTATCCAAATGAACAACGATAAGATACTTCTAGGAATAACGCAACACTTCGAAGCTTGTTTCTTGTGGTTTTTTGGTCCAGGAGGACATAAACCCCTTAAATCATGGAGATATAATCCTGAATGTGTGGGATATCTTCTCTTATCCATTAAAAACGGATGACCCATACCCACTATAATCCACTCCTAGTTGAATCAGATATTCATTTGTTATGATTTACACTTTACATAACCCAAATATTCAAGTGGATTTAGATAGACTTGATGTTACATATATATAAATTGAACCCATATGCAATGAATATTTTAATATAATACTCTTACAGACCTCTATACAATGATAATAATATCCCATGAATAGAAAATTTCCTTGATTTGGTCATTCCTCTCAACATTTTGTCCTAGTCGCATGATGTTAAACACCATGACAACATTCTAGTTGCATGGTGTTAAACTGTATGACAACATCCTAGTCACATGAAATTAAACTCCCTGAAAAGAAATTTGTCGCATATTTTTAAACTAAAATATATATGGTTGATCCTACAATACATAAATTTATTTAGAGTTGGTTATTAAAATCATAAATATGTGCTAGAGATGAGTGTTTAACCTCCATGAAAATTTAAATATTGAAATTCACATTCCATACATATAATCCCAATCTATGTGGAAGAACCCTTATATTACTATGATGTCAAGGATTACTAAGGAAATATAAAACAAACCCCTCCTTTCATATGAGCTATATCTATATAGGGAGTCACTTTTATAAGAAATATGCATGGATTGATTCTTGACCTTCTAGGATATTTAGGGATACCTGAGTGTATTAACCTAGGACTAGCCATAGTTTTACCACTATTAAAACCTTCCCTAGTGCTTGATCCATTTTGAAATATTCAAACCTTATATGGTCATTAGAATATAATTACGCAATCACCAGTTAAATTGTCTCCCAATATGAAATCACTTCACCTCAATGGTGCCTTCGATGAATGGTTGTGGGTGACCTCTATTTTTGGGGAAACATGACATTATATTTTACATAATAGTATGATCCAAATAGAGGGGTATCCTTAAAAGGGTTGAATATGGATTGATTCAAATCCTTATAAAATACATAATGAATTCCATGAACTTCTGACCAATGTAATTGGGTTTGACCCTACACCTCGGTCCAACTTGCAAAACCCTAAACTGCATAAGGTTGGTCGAGTCATACGAACTCATTTCACCTATGAATTAATCATATTTACATATGGATTGATTTCTTATGAAATTGATCTTACTAGGAATGGATCCTACAAATTAATACCTTGTAGTAATCATACACAAGGGTAAAATATGCCTCTAGCATTTGAATGTATATGGCCAATAAAAAAGTCCTTTAGAAAAACATAAAAATTTTCACATCGGTTTATACATCCATACCACATGAAATTAAATTAAATGGTAACATACACATCACATGATGTTAATCTACATAAAAAATGAATCATCAATACATAAAAATAATTGATTTAGACCATCATCAATCATCATTCTTTATCAATAGACCATGAGTATCCGATCCTAGTCAACCAATGTTTTTGGTGCTTCCATCATTTTTATAAGCACCTCGATCCACAAACCACACAATATGTCTTCAGTACGTAGGATTACCAAAAACCATCCACGGATATTATAAAAGAACATATCGATTCAAATGACACTATTTTCATCTATTAATGTTTTCCTCTAGCTCTTGTATATGAAATCCTACCCTGTCAACCAAATGTTTCTTTTCTGAGAAAAAAGGACATTTGATCCTTCTGATGCCTCACACTATCACAGTGGATTTCATTACCATAGAGTGGTTCATGATCATCCATAACATGTCTATCTCATACCATTATTCATGAAATGAGAATCTTGATCCAGGATTGAAAAAAAATTCATGCTCTCTTTAGAATATCATTGGAGTACTCCTAATATTGAGAATCCTAATTAGACTATTGTTTAACACATCCTTGTAATTAGTTCCAAATCATGAGACCTTAAAATTCCATTAAAAGAGACATAAAACATGAAAATATAAAAATACAGACATGGTAGTCTAAGTAAAACTAAAATATTCACATTCTAAAATATTCTTCTATAATGTTTAGTCAAATGTTAGTGTCAAAATAAAAATGGCATAAATATTATAGGGCTCATCTTATGTACCTAGTAAAATTTGATCCATGATTTCTGGACCAAATCATCTTGGAAATCGTTATAGTGATGGTTTATAACATTTACTCACCATGATATTCTATTCAATATACGGTAACACAAATTTTAGGGTTATTGAACACCTCTTGAGTATTATTCTCTTTAAAAATCACCTTCATGTCTTTGAATTATGAGGTGAAACTCTCCAATTACTTGAGTTGACACACATCTCCAAGAAATCCATAGACTTGAGTTATTTATATTTGTTATCCACTATAGTATTTTGGTAATATGAACTATATAATCTAAAAGGACCCCACTAGTATTCACTGGTGAATAATGAAATGATTGGGAGCATGCACCTAGTGGATGTTTTGGTCCTATATGAAAGGCCTCCTTAAATCCACGAGATATTATCCTGAATAATTGTCACTCTACTTTAACAATTACAAATTGTGTAATTATATTCACTGTAACCTGTTTTTAATTGAATGAAATTCTCATAGAACATGATTTAAAATCTCTATGACCTGACTATTTTAGTGGATTCAACATCCTAAATGTTATGTCACCATATATTGAACCCATTCTCCAGGAATGAATGAAATAATCCATTCTCAAACATTTTGATATACCAAACCACATTGTAAAAAACCACATGCTATAGGGCCTAATATTTACAACCATAAATAAAAATACCCCAATATTCCAAAAACAATTCATGGATAGTCTTTCTTCCATTTTATAATTCACTATCCAAGGTTTTCAATCTTCATAAATCACCCATAGCTCTTGTAAATGAGTGTGGAATTCTATTTTTGAAAAAATATGAGTTAAATATATATATGGGCCTTATATCCATCAACTAGAGGCATCACATCCTTGTAGTAAAGGATCTCTAATCCATTTAACCCCTGGAAACATAATAGTTGAACTCAAAACCTCATATTGTTATTTATCATCCCCATCGTGTCCTCCAAATTCCATCACCCTCAATACAAACACAAAGAGACATGATTTACACAACCATATTCCAACCATCCAAGAGGATCCCCCCTAATATTACACCACCATAGATCTACAAGATCTCAACAATGATGTAGTTTGTTAGAACCTTTCATGAATACCAATCCTTCATTATCTTAGTGAGGATATGGGGTGCCCAAACCGTTCATGAATACCCATACCTCATCCTATTAGTAAAGATAAGGGGTGTCTAAAACATTTATTAATACCCATTCATCACCCATACTATATCTAAAATATATGTTCTATGTTAATGATCCTAAACTACAGTAATAGATTGTTTCATCTAAATGACCATACAATACAGTAAAAGATAGTCCAAGCTAAAATACACAAAACTACAACAATATATGGTCCATGATAAAATATTTTAAACTATAAAAATAGATTTTATGAGAGATAATAACCTAAAATAAATAATATATTATCTAAGAAAGAATACCCTAGAATAAAACAATTAATGGCCTAATATAAAAGACCCTAAATTAAAAAAAGATCTAGTTTTCATAACCTTAAGAATCCAATTGAATGACACATAGATTATCGCTTGGTTGAAACCCCAAAAAATAACCCTAAGAACAATTCATGTCACTTTTCACTAGAAATGTTCTTTTATTGGTTCGTGAAACAGTTATAACTTATGAAAAATATGTGACAAATAAATTTTCCGGAAAAAACCCGTAAAGGGAATACCAAGAAAAATTTGAGACTAACACTATCTATGACTTCCCTATATAAAACCTAGGAAATAGTGAGGGAAATATATAATAAAAAGATATACAAATATTCCAGGGAAATTATCTATTCCTATAAAAATCAGGTTCTTCTCACTATTTTTATTGAGTTAGGAAAAATTTATTGCACTTTCCCTGTAGGATATATTTACTCAAATTATACTTTTGAATAAGGTATTCTCAGAACAATTTGTGTGGGTACATCAATAAGAATTATTATTCCATTAATCATATATCGTAAATTCTCAATAATAGTAATTTAATATTTGTTCATTTGATTTCCCAATTTGGGTTCATTTAGTATTATAAAGGTATTGATATCCTTAAAATTTTATATGTTATTTAGTCATTAAAATAACACATAAAAGATTAATTAAACTAATGATAACAAAAACATGAATAGTTTGAATAGTTTGTTCATTGATAATGTAAAAATGAGGAAGGAATGCCCACATTATAGATTCTCCCCAATGGTTTCACTGAGAAAAAAATGAATATGTTCACAGCCATATCATATTAATATATATATTCTGCTAATCATTCTAAATCATCCATTTGAGCATGAAACTGAGAGACTTTATGGTCTCTATATTAAAGAAACTATGAGGCTTACCTGATTAATTGTAATAAGAAATTCCTTTAATTAAAGCTTCTGAAGTCCTTATAGTTACTATATAATGGTTTCTGATCTAATGAAATCAGAAACATGATATCATATAATGGCTGATAGTTAAAACAACAATCTCAAAAATCACAAATGAGTTGGTGAAAGAAATTTGTATAGCGGCCCAGTCTTATCACACATAAAGATCACATATTTTTATATTATTACTCAATACATTTCCTAAAAACACACCCGTGGAACAAAATATTTTAGTTACATTAGAGACCAGATACACAATATTCATATTTATCTAATGAGATATCAAAATTTAACTGATAAATTGAAGGGAGATATAGTTCTACCCATCATTGATATATCATAAGATATCAATATTTACCCAATAAATTGATGTGATATATAGTTCTCACCCATCATTGGTTATAATGTAACCACCATTCAAGACTGTAATGTAACCACTTTCCTTGAATATAACATCATATAAGGAAAACCCTATATAAGTGTGATAAAATATCATAAAACATTCTTCATTTCAGAACCCATGATAATAAATGGGATTTATGACACATTTTTTATATTAGATCCCATGAAAATAAATTGGTTTCATAATTATTAGATCATAGAATACCCCATAGAAAATAAATGTGGATCAATACATCATAACATCACCCTTGGAAAAGAAATGTGTTTCAAATTCATTTCATCATTTCATAATATATTAAACTATGGAAAAAGAAGATGATTTCACAATAATTTTATCATGGTATAACCCATGGTAAATAAATGGGTTTCATAAAAATATTGTAATCATAAAAATAAACCATTCATAGAAATAATAATATAATCCCCGGATCATTTCCCAAGTAAATAATAATTAACATTTAAGGGTGTCATCTTAGATGGAAAACAATTTCAAAGATCACTTGAAACATTTATTGATGAAAATACCAATTTCACATTGAAAATATCATTTTAAAACTAAACCTTCATAAAAAAATTTCAAAATTAATTTCTTTAAAATTAACTTTGTAAATTTATAAAATAACCATTATAAACATTTAAATCATTTCATGATAAAAATATACTTTCCACATTAAAAAACAAAATTTTTAAACATAAAATATTTTTTAAATCATACTCTTGGAAACATATAAATTAATATTTAAAAAATAATAGGTAAGGACAGCATGTAAGTCTGTACTCATTTAAATAATGATCTCTTTCATAGTTTTGGTAAAATCCAAATAGGCCATGTTTTGAAAATGAAATTATGATTCCATAAAAAAAATTTGGAAAAAAAATTAAAAATGGGAGAAAATTTATTTAATAAATAATATAGATGATGTTAAAAAAATTGAATTCATATTATTAATCGGGGTTATGGAATAAAAATATGTAGTTTTTTATTAATGATATAAATAAATAATATTATTCCTAAAAACATTACCATAAAATATTGAGTAAATAAAGAGTGTATAATGATTTGAAAAAACTTATTCTCATGCATAACCATAGGAGAATAAAATTCATGAATTTATTCTGATATGGATCATAATATTTCATCACTAGATGCACAAAAATAAAAAATCTTGAAAAATGATGATACTGTTTCAAAAAATCATTACTACTTTAGTTCATTGAATCGTATGACACAAGAATTAAAAATATTAAATAAAACATAAAATATTATTAATATAAGTATATTAATGATATAACATGTTTAAGGAGTAGTATATACACCATCTAAATTAAGATTAGTCTATAACACAACATATTTCTCAATGGAAGAAAATTTAGAAAAAATCCGTTTCCGATTTACTATCTTTTGAAATGTAAACCCCATGAAAGAGAGATACTCAAATGGATATGTAAATACCAATGTTTTTAAGGAGAATTATCATAAAATAAATTCATTTGAATTATACACACCACACAAAAGGAGGAAGTTGTGCATATGGAATGTATTACACATGTATAAAAAGATAGATGAGAATCCATTACCTAAAGTCTTGACATCCTTCATCCACATTAAAAACATTTATAAATTAAATATATTTTTATTATAAAAATATTTTATAACCATAATTATATATATTAAACCATATATGAATTAATTATGAATCTTTATTACCTTTTTATTAACAATTCCATGATAAAATTACGTTTTTCCTAATAACTACTTTGTTTTTCACAAATGTTCTGGTTCAGTATTTTTTATACTCATACATTTAACATTGTTAAATAATATACATAATGTTAAAAATTATATAAAAATAATATATATTCATTATATATATATATTTATTTTAATCCTCAAATGGTTTCTACAGAAAATGAAATACATCGTTCATGGAGACGGTAGGTCGTATGTACTCATGAACGATATTTATATATTATACAAGGATGAAATATTGGAATGGTAAATTATATATTACCATTAAAAAATATTTCTTATGTCATATATATCACATGTATTTAATAAATTTACACTAATTACATTCAATTCATATAGTTAGTGAAAAACGAATCACATCGCTTCGTGAGGCGGTAGTCCACCGTACAAACGAACAACATTATTGAATCCCACACATATTGGAAAGTATGAAGTTACATACCATATAATAGTTAAATAATTATGATTATGTTTCAAATATCCTATATATTCATTTAATATATCCTTATTACCATAAAATTAAAAGATAAATGAAGAACACATCACATCGGTTTGCAAGGCGGTAGTATGTTGTATAAATGAGCGACATTATTGTTTCCCAAAGGGTTTGGAAGTAATAAGCTACATTTGTAATTATAATTATAGGGGAATAATAATACCATAAATATAATATAAAAAATAAATCCATAATTGTATCTATCTTGGTAGTTTTTGATTGAATATTAATAACATCGGTTCGTGAGGTGGTTTTCTATCAAACACAAGAGCACTGATTTAATATCCCAGTTGATGGAAAATGAGAGGGATTTAGTTTAATACATTAATATAATAACATATAATTAAAAAAATATAATCATGTTTTTCTAATAATTTAAGGATTTTGTGGAATAAATCAAATTAAACGCTCAGTTAGGGAGTTTACCTCTTCTTTAGACAACATATTTTAGTTTACAAAAAACGAATTCTTTTGTTGGATTTGTGAAAACATAAGGATTCTATGATTAGATTAGATAATTAATAAAGTTATTTGGGTATATATGTTTCAAAATAAGTGTTTTTCTAGTGTTATGAGTAGAGGAGAGGGTGTGGACTTTTATAAGTTATGAGATTATCAAACTTGTATTTTTTAAAAATAAAAGTGCTTCCATGTATTTTTATTTTGAAAAAAGGATCTAAAACATGAAATTTTTAAACAATAAAGTTTATAAGGTCATAATATGAACTTGAAATTATTTTTTTATAAGTTTCTTCGTCATTTTATCCCTTATAATTTTAATTTAACCCCTAGGTAAACTCATTTTTACCTTAACCGTATTAATTAATATTTACTGTTTTTAAAATTCATAAAAGTAAAAAATTATTTCATCCTTATTAGTAATTATTATTTATTCTTATTAAAAGTATGGAATGAATTTTTTGAAGTAAAATTCAATGAATTGGAACTTTTTAATATAAAATAAGACCCATAGACGGGACGAGAATTCCATTTTTCAGAGAGAAATGTTCAAAATTTGAAAAGATTTTATATAAAAATACAATATAAAATTTATTAAAATAATATTATTAAATATATAATTAAAATAATTTTACATTTAAAACCATCATAAAATAAAATATATTTTTTCGAATCACTGAATTAATAGGTGATGTTTTAATGAAAACTGATATTTTCACGATTCCCTAAAGAATTATCCTTTCAAAAAATCATCAAACAAATCACTACAATGTAATTCTTACATTTAAATTTAAAAAATAAATTTAATTTTTTAAAATAAATTATATAAAATTTTATAAAAATAATTTGGTAATGAGAGGGAAATATTTGTTATAATAGCTTGTTAGAAGAATTCATCTTTGATGAATAAAATTGGATTTATTCTTATCTCTTATATAAATAACATAATATGAATGTTAAAAAATTTATTTAATATATAATATATAAATATCATTTAAATAATTCACCAAAAGTTATTTTTTAATATATTCAATTATAATGATTTTCTACGCATAAATAATTTTTTTTATAAAAAGAATTATGTATTTCCAGATGGTTTTTATTTTTAATTCTAACTAATCGGTAATCAAATAATTATATAAATATATGTGTGTGTATGTGTCTCTAAACTATATATCTTTATAATTTTCTTAATCCTATTCATAATCTCCTTAAAAATTCTATGTGGAAACTATCATATTAAATCATAAAATTTTAATAGTATGTCATGTTTTGTTAAAAAATAGTGTTGTTTGTAACAAAATATAAACTCAGTGTTTCCTTTAACTTATGATTAACTTATTGTTTCAGGTAACCTAATCATAAATTGATGTTGTGTGTAATTTAATCTGTTTAAAAATTACCATTATTCAAAAAAATTATATATTAAAAAATCCCAAGTTGTTACATTCTATCCCCACTTGAATAAATTTTGTCATAGAATTTTTATCTTGTTATCAATATTCAAGTGTTAATCATTTGAAAATACCAATTTTGAAAAACCACATTGTAAAATGTGTTAATAAAAATTTCTCTTGTAAAGAGAGAAAGGGTTGTGTGAAATTCCTCTATAATAACACATAACTAGGATTCCATATAAGAGAACATTAGTGAGAGGTTAAAAGAATGGACATATAATATAAACTAACACCAATATACTGATAAAGAGTAATAGGGAACATGGATAGGGATATTTAATGACCACAAATCCATAAATCTACGATAGGTGAAAAGACTATACAATCATCATAAATGAAGGTTAATGTATAACATTTTATTTCAAGTTCATTTTCTTAAAGCTGAATAATTTTCATGAGAAGATATACTAACATATTTTTATTCTATTTTATAATCAATATATTATCCTTTGGTTGTTGCTTGATCAATTTCAACCTCATCCGTTACTCTAATAGATGAATTTTTCTTTTCTAAAGATTTAATTGAATATAGGATCCATAAAATTGATAATTCATTAATTACATCTCTAATTATTATGAAAAACAAAATGGATATCACATTCTATGCATAAATATTCAAATGGTGAAAAATACATTAATCTCTGAAACCTTATCCAAAGTTCAACAAAAACAAGTAAATAAATGGTTATCCATTTGACCCTTCAAAAATATGTCTATAAGAGATTTAAATACTATAAATTAGAGAGGGGGTTACTCAATATACAAATTTAACTATCATTACACCCAAAAAAATAATGAAGTAACTCTTTTTGTCACATTCCACTTTTGTGAATACCATGATCATATATTCTTATGAAACATTTTAATAACCTGAAATACTACAAAATCATAATGACAACATTCATGCTGTCAAAAATTAACTCTCAACTTATTCTTTAATAAAACCATATATTAACAAATATATTCCATAAATCTGAAAATGGTGCAAACACCATCAATGATAACATAAAATGTGTTGTCATAAAATCATTAATCTTTTCCATGGAAATCAAGGATATCCAATTTAATATATCCATATTAATTATCTATTTTTAAACTAGATACAATTTTGTCAAAAAAATAGAAACATTTTAAGGCTTATCTTTCCTTAATCATGTTATTTACTTAATATGTAACCTTTCTATTAAATCATTTTTTTTGTTCATCATGATTATTAAACATATTCTTTAAAATTATTAATGAAAAAATTATAATGAACAATTCTTATATATTTCATAATTCATGAATTCCAATACATAAAAACATCTATCATTCAACATAATTATAAAACCAATAACTGGGGTACATAATCTAATTCCTTAATACCTAATTTCATTAATATTTAATTTTTACTCTCTTTATCATCAACAAAAAAACATTACTTGTACCACCATGAAGATCTTCTTTTTGAGCATTCCACCTAGGAAATTGATTTGTATAATTCCCATAAATTTCACATTTATAACATTTAACCATTTGTGATAATTTATGGAAACTATTATTCTACCCCATTATACTAACATATCTTTTCATTTTTCCTTGATAATCAATTACTTTGTTTTCTTCTTCCCCACACATAAAAATATTCTTGTTCCATTAAGACATTCCCTGGAGTGATTCTTCCCACATTATTTACATATAGTAAACATAATATTCTTTCCTCCATGGTCTCCAATATAGAAACCTAGGATTTTTGTATATGGATATTACATTATATTTTATGATTATTAATTACATTACATAAACACATGCCTAAGGATCATAATATTTAAGTGCCTTTGGATTCAAACATAATATTCTAACATAATGGAAGATATTCAATCTATCCCATAAATATTTTCCCCTTTATTACTCATACTTAAAACTTTTATTCACAACCGAGGGAAATATAACATATTAAAGGGTCAGATAAATTGCTCTTTAAGGTTAAATAATAGATATTCATTATCATAACATGAACATAAAGGTATGAGAACATGATAATAACATTTTATGATAATAATATTTATATCATTGTTTATAAACATTAATCTTTTCAAAAAGATTAGAAGTTCATAAGACATGAATCAAAAAAGAGCCAAAGATTATAATCCACATTAGAATAACATTAGTATAAGACAAGGTATAAAGACACAGCCTTAAAACATTACATAATCTTGAATTAAATTAATAATTTACATTGAGTATATTTTTAGGATTAGAGTTTTAGAGAATTATGATATAACTATTACATCGCAATGATTACAAAGTAGACACATATACCCAGTTTTCAAATTTTTCACAAAATAAAATGTCGCGAACAAAAGAGTCATATCTAGTTCCATGTTTTAGATTGAATGACAATCTTTGATCCCATCCTTGACCCTATTAAAGATTATATCCTGTGAAAAACATTTCAAAAACTTGGGATGAGCATAAAAAGATCAGTAGGGGATACAAAGAGATAGAAATCATTAGATCATCAATATATACATAACATAATCTTTTTACAATATCCCATGAAATCATAAGATTTGTGAAATACACATATAAATCATAAAACATAACGGTAACTTGAGGCATCCATAACATTCTTATGTAGGGAGTAACCCTCATGATTATGTTTGGAATACCCATCACAATATATTCCCTAAAATATCCTCAGTGAAACCGTAGCGTTTAACTCCTTCACATTACCCAATGAATTAGAGATATATCTCTTGCTCACCCGCCCTTAGTCTATCACGAAACCTCCCAAATTCATAAACAATGACCCAGAACCATAACATAATCGTATCACATAAATCATGAATAATGGTAAAAGAACATTTCTACATTTCAATCACAAGATATCAATACAACAAATTGATATAATCAAAACATTATGAAAACCATTTTAAATACCAAAATAAAAGAAAAGTAAAATTAGGTATTTATTTTTCATTTAGAAACATTATGGAATGTAGAGGAATCAAAAACTCAAATAATGGTCACGGTGGCAGAGAATTCGTTGTCGCCGCATACGTAAGACAAAAACATTCATTTTTTCATTTAGTAAAATGCATCATGTAAAAATATTCCTTTCCGATGAAATAAAAAATCATAAGGTTTTATTATACATCTAATAAATTAAGGTCATATATAAAATAAAGTATGCGTCAATGAAAGGAGATTGAGACGAAGTCACTTACAAAGGCGGTATCCGTAGATTAAGGATAAACCAATTACATAATTATTGTGACAAATATAAATACACCCAATATAAGTGGATATTATGTGTAAAACAATCAGAGCCCATACACAAATATTCATAGCACGACATAATAAAGAAGTAGAGGTTGAACCCAAAGAATTGAAATTTGGTTAAAAAGCTCCTTTACCGAAATTTGACAGCCTATCGACGTCACATTAAAATTTAGAAAATGAGTTGAAGAGAGATAAAAAGGGTATCTCATCACTTGGGCATAAAATTTACAGAAATAAGGATATATATTAACATATCCCAAAAATATAAGATGTAAATTGAAATACCTAAAAAAGAAGTCTTTTTAAAATGGAGATGGTGAAAGGTTCCCTTACCAATTTGGGTAACTTTCGAAACGTACACCCAATGAAAAAGGACTATACAACGTGGATGTAAATACCCATAAATTAATTTGAATTACACAAAGAGTAGAATAATGTGCAGTACATACACCACTCAAAGGATATAGTGACATATATAGCATGAATCTCACGTGAATAAATAGTGAAATAAAAACCCCATACCTCATTGTAATAAATCGAGTCATATGACCAAAATATAATAAGAACCAAATGAATCTCATAATACCATGAATATAAATATAATCATGATAATATATATCAAATGGATGTACACAATACACAACATGAAATAAATAATTGGCGAACTATAGAAATCTCACAGAATTAAAAGTGAGAAAAGAGATCCCCTTAACTAATGTTCGACTTGTCTTGTTCGTTTCATTATATTAATGAATAAAAAACGTAGTTCAATTTATAAATTCATAAGGACTTATTGTAAAGTATATTATTAAATTCATATCACATATTATCATGTTTTAATAATTAGTTAATTATGTGAGTTCATATTGTACGTTTTGTTGATGTTCAGTACATGAGTCAAAAATGAACTTGTCTGGAATAAATTTCCTTATAGTTATAATTACATCATCTTCAAAATGGTAATAATGATTTAAATATCATATATATAGAGTATCTATTCATTTTATACAGTTCCATAACATTTGGTGATAAAAAATGAAATGCACTGCTCATGGAGATGGTAGGCCATACATACGCATGAACGATACATTCATTTCTTTGTCATATTAAAGGAATAATAACTAAATGAGACAAATATATATTATTATTCCAGTATAATATATATATTATATAGGTAACATAATTTCATTAATTATATTCTTTATAAATTCTATGTTATGCATGAATGATTCACATCACTTGAGGGGGAGGTAGTCCACACT
Organism: Viscum album; assembly: GCA_963277665.1. Classification (NCBI taxonomy): domain Eukaryota; kingdom Viridiplantae; phylum Streptophyta; class Magnoliopsida; order Santalales; family Viscaceae; genus Viscum; species Viscum album. The sequence goes on from OY728126.1 coordinate 985,817,128, forward strand.
TTCTCAGATGAAATTATCGCAGATCCACAACATGAAAAGCATAAAGATGTGATTCAAAATAGAATTAAAAATAATATAGAACCAAATACCATATATATTATATATAAATATAGTGACAACATCATGGACACCATGAAAGGTGTTAAAAGAAGATTGAACAATCATCATTTCTTGCGGTAATAATTCACCACCCATAGAAACAATATGTTCTTTAACCATTAAGTGGCAGTGTTTGTGAGTGTAGGAAGAATCCTTATCATAAAAAAAATCCTAGTATATTGAGGATACTAGTTTTTTATGGGTATAAATAATATGAAGATAGTGGCGAGTGAATAAAGGAAAAAAAGAAACTCGAGAGAAGCTATTACCTCTTAATCGGGTTACTCTTTTTGATTTGAGCCAAATGCTTCCTAGGAAAGACTTCTACCAAAAGTGAGGCTTCTAGGAGTAATAGGGAGATGTGGAAAGATAATATAAGCAGTTTTTCTATGAGCCAAGGGCTTTAGAGGTGTGGGTAAGGGGGTAGAGGTGGGGGCCTTTTATAAGAGGGAGGAGGGTCACTTTTGAAAAGACTTGAAATTTTACTTTATTATAAAATGGTTTTCGGATTTTAAAGGTCTCATAATGATATATTTCTAGGATAAGGTGATAAGGGTTCGAAATACACCCATCCAATTGTTTTTCTACATTTTTATGTCTATGATTTTACCTTATCGTTTCATTTTATTTAAATCATTCATTAATGATACTGCATCGTCATGGTGTCATAAATAAATTTATTTATTTAATGTCTACAAATTATAATAAAATACCATGATGTAGGAAATATTTTTAGATTTAAAATGACTATTTATAGTCTAAGAGTTGATTTATGTAAAGAAAATTAAAATTGTTTTACTTTGAATATTCAAACCTTTGTTATATTTCAATTCTTTTTTAAAAAATAATTTCATAAATGACACTATTACACCCATGGAACTCCATGGGCCATAAAGTTCGGTAAAAAGATTTACATGATCAGACATGACTTAAAAAAAGAGTATTTGGACACATTTTGGGGTCATTTTATATTATTATGATATTATTTTATTACCCTTAACTCCAGATTATTAATTAATCAGGATAATTTAAGATAATTACCGTCATTACTATTCATAATGTCTAAAAACAAAACAGAATTAATTACATAATATGGACCTCTTGATTCAAAATATGAAATCCAACTTACCAAATTATAAATAAATAAATTTCTATAATTAATTTAAAATTAATTCTCATTGTCACAACCACAGACGAGTTTTTAAGAAGTAAAAATTTATCAAAAGATTGACTTGTTTTTACATCCAATTGAAAAGTTAAATTACATTCAATGAAAAAAATTTATTATGTGATAAAAAAATAATTCAATTACACATTAAAACCAATTAAAATGACCATCTATATATATAATTAAATTAGATGAAAACAATTTTTGAAATAAATGCAGTACTTTTCACTATTCATTAAAAATGAATATTTGTTAGAAAAATACCAAAAATATATCCAAAGTGAATATGATATTCCAAATTCAAAAATGATTTCCATTTTACCAAATTCAAAACATATAATTTTTATTAATTAAATTTATAATTAATGCCCACTATCAAAACAAATAGCATGTTTTTATGAAACAATATCTTCAAAAGAATGACACATGTTTATGTCCATTTTCAAAGTGAAATTAACTACAATGACCACCAATAGATTAAATGGTGAAAATATATTTCAATTAAACATTAAACAAAATTAAAAAAATATATAACCATATAAATAAATTTTATTAAAAGGAGGTTTTGAATTAAAATACAGTATGTTCACTATTCATTAAAAAATGAAATTTATCGGAAAAATAACAAAAATTTACACAATGTAAATTTTAATGTCCTGATTCTAAAGTAGTATTTTAGTTTTTCAAATATAACATATAAAATTGACATAATGTTGTTTTAAAAATGTTTTACCATCAAAATGTGTTTAATTGATCTTTTAATGAACATTAGAATATTTATGCCTAAAATCGAATTATTTTCTTATTTTAAGCCTCTAAATTTTATTTGATAAATGTAAAAATATTTAACAAATATATATAATCATTTTGTAGTTATTTATGTTCATTCCCACCGTTACAAAATCTAGGCATTAACTACCATTTAAACTAATATTATTATATTATTAGTGTGCAACGTAAGATTTCAAAGAAACTCGTTGTTGCGTAATGGGTACACCATCGAACATAGCATTCCCATTAAATTAATATTAATATTTTATTCAAAAATATAAATAAATATGAAAATGACATATTCTTTATTTACCTGGGATGTTACATCCTTCCCCAATTTTCGAAATTGTTTCCTCCCAATTTTAAATTTGTGTTCGGAAACATCATTGAAATTCCCACATCGGAAAAAGAGTCACTAAAAATATCACTTTAAAATAAATTAATAGAAGTACAAGTGTCACCCGAGTTAACCCATACTAGGATTCCATGTAGAAAAACATGGATATGGAAGAAAAAACAAAGGGTCAAGTTCTGATGGAGAGTGATAGAAAAACTATTTTGGAAAAAAAATCTATCCACCAGAAAATCAGAAACTTGTGATGGGTTAAACGGTATTAGATTCCCCAATAGGAAAAGTTGACAGAAAACATTTTTTTAAGATACTTATAATTGAGGAATTTATTTATGCGCTTAACTAAATCATAAGGAAATTTACTTACTTGTCATGAATACAATTATCTCTTACTAGATTTCTTACAAAAACTAATATTTTCTCCATAAGATGAGTATTTAGGATGAATTTTTCACATTAAGAGAGCTATAATCATCTTCTTGAGAATCACCTAATCCAAAAAAGATGAATTATATATTTTCAATGTCATTAGTCCTTAACCAAAACCAAAATATTTATTACAAGATTAGATAATACCCAAAAGGATAATCCTTTATAAAAATAATTACACTCTTAATCACCAATATTCAACAAGAAGAACCCAAGGTTCAAGAAAGACCATTAAATAAATAGCTATCCATAAAATTCCTCAAATTAATCCAAACTAAGATTGAAACCCAAATCCCTGAAGGATTTAATTACATAGTCTTCCAAGGTAAATCTTAACATTTATCTCCTAATAACATCAGTTACTCTTGAAGTCTCATACTGAAAAGTAGTTATCCTAATCACATATACTCCATGATTGGTTTATCATTTCCATAGATTACCCAAAATCATCTTATACATGATTCATAAAATCATATGACCAAAAAGAATTAGTCATACTAACTAGGGACTTCACGTAGTCTTATTGTAGGTGATAAATACCAGTCGCACTTTGGTTGTGGGTTTGATTCCCGCAGCTTCATCCGACGCGATGGGTTTCCAAATAGTTTGAATGTTGTCCCTATTTTTAAAAACTATACAATTTTATAATATTCCAAAAAAGAGATAAATTCATCCAAAATAACCATAACATATTTTAACCACAATGGTTATATAATAATTTTCATTTTTCATCCCAAAATGTATTAACCGGAAATGAACTCAAATTCAAGGATCATAAAAACCAAAATAGTTCTTTATAACTATATATACAAAAGAAAAGATAATTATTCCTTGAATAAAATTTTCATATATCAAATATTAGGGCTAAACATACTATAAAATGTCTTCTAATATAATATCATCATCAAAAGATCCTTAATACTTTTAATCATTTCACCATCCTAAAATATAACATAACTCTTGAATCCCTTATATGACTACTTCTTACTCATTCAATATTCTTCATGATCCATTAACCATTCCTTTCCAAATTATTTTGAAATACATCATTCCTACAAACAAAATCATAAATCATATCCTAAGATTCAATAATAAGAAAACACATTTTAAGAAATAATCCATACCTTTCATTGGTCATTGTCAGTTTCTTCATCCTCAATCAGAATGGAAATACGTATTGGTAAATGAATATTTTTACGATCCTGGTGATCCCATTCCCGAAACGTCTTTATAGGACATGTGTTTTCATAATGAACATGCACACCACATTTAAATGATTCAATTGATCCTTCTGAAAGAACTTCTTTCTCTTTCTTAGTGTTAACTAGATTCTTTCTTCTTTTGATGGTAGTTTCTTGATTTATGACCATCATTTACACATCTATAGAATATTTCTGTCCCTTTAAAACATTTTCCTAGGTGTTACATTCAACATCTCTGACACAGAGGTTTTTGAACACACATACCTTTTTGATTATTACCTGAAATTACGTAGGGATTTTTTATTGCATATATGGCGCCTTATAAAAATCACTATGGTTCAGGTGGTCAATCATTACTCTAGATAGTTTGTTGAGAATCACCACAAGATTTCTTATTGTAGCTCCCATATCATTCAGTTTCTCATTCAGAAAATTGTCACAGTTTTTTCACATCCAATGCTACTTTGGTGCCTACTAGATTCATCCATTTACTAGAACCTAAAAGATCAGTTTCCATATTTCAGTTAAATCATCATATAATAATAAGATATAATTATTCATGTTATCTTAAACTCATTAACTTTATAAAAATATGTATGACTTGTTCTAAAATCCAAACCATTATGGTAATGTCACTTGTGCTTAAAGAATACACTAACCTCTAAAGTTATCTAAACTGACCCTTGATACCAAATATAAGGACTCGACCATAAAACATTACATTATCTTGAATTAAATGAATAATTCACATTGATGATATTTTCAGGTTTAGATTTTTAAAAAATTAGGACATAACTATTACATCTTAATGATTACAATGTAGACACATCTACTCAGTTTCCATTTTTTTCATAAAATAAAAACTCTTGAACAAAATATTCATCTATAGTTTCATGTTTTATACAGCATTACGTTTCCATGATCCCATCCTTGACCCTATTCCACTTTATGTACTGTGAAAAACATTTCAAAAACATGGGAAGAACATAAAAATATCAGTAATGGATACACAAAGAAATAAAACATTAGTTCATCAATATATACATAACATAATCTTTTTAAAAAATCCCATTAAATCATAATATTTGTTAAATACACATATAAATAATAAAACATAAAGGTAACTTGAGGTATTCATAACATTCTTACATAGGGAGTAACCCTCATGGTTACGTTTGGAATACCCATCAAAATATATTCCCTAAAATCTCTTCGGAGAAACCTTAGCATTTAACTCCTTCGTGTTAACCAATTAATTGAAGAGCTATCTTGGGCTCACCCACCCTTAGTCTACCATGGAACCATTCGAATTCATAAACAATTCCCATGAACCATAATATAATCGTATCACATAAAACATGCATAAAAGAATCATATCATTTTCACATCTCAATCAGAAGATATCAATATAACACATTGATATAATCAAAACAATATAAAAATCATTTTCAAAACCAAAATAAAAGAAAAATATAACATGGTATTTATTTTTCATTTAAAAACATTATGGATTGCATAGGACTCTGAAACTCAAATATTGGTCACGACGGCGGAGATGTTGTTGTCACCGCATACGTAAGAAAAAAATTCCATTTCTCGTTTAGTAAAAATATTCATGTAAAAATATTAATTTTGAATGATAATAAAAGTCAAAAGGGTTTATCATAAAACTAATAAAAAAAGGTCACATATAAATTGAAGTATGCCACAATTAATGTAGATTGAGACGAAGTCCCTTACAAAGACGGTATCCTTAGATTACAAATAAATCAATTACTTAATTATGTGTGACAAATATAAATACACCCAATATAGTTGGATATAAAGTGTAAAAAATCAGAGGTAATATACACATATTCATAGCATTACATAATCAAGATGTAGAGGTTTGACCTAGAGAATTTAAATTGGGTTAAGATGTTCCCTTACAGAAATTCGATAGCCTAACAGCGTCACTTTAACATTCTGAAAATGAGTTGATGAGAGATAAAAAGGGTATGTAATTACATGTATATAAAATTCATATCAATAAGGATATATAATAATATATCCCATCAATATAAGATGTAAAATTAAAATACCTAACAAAAAGAAGTCTCTTTAAATAGAAGAGGGTGAAAGGTTCCCTTACCGATTTGGGTAACTTTCAAAATGTACACCCCATGAAAGAAGGACTATACAAAGTTGATCTAAATACCCATAAACGAAGTTATATATTAAACAAAGAGTATAATAATGGGCAGTAAATACACCACTCAATGTAGATAGTGACATATATAACATGAATCTCATGTGAATAAATAGTGAGATAAAAACCTCTTACCTCCTTGTAATAAATCGAGTCGTATCACAAAAGATAACAAGAACCAAATGAATCAAATAATACCATGAATATAAATAGAATCATGAGAAAATATATAAAATTTATGTACACAATACACCAAATGCAATAAATAATTGGCGAACAATGGAAATCTCATGGAATTAAAAGTGAGATAAGAAATCCCCTTACCTCAAGTCTGACTTATCTTGTTTGTTTCTTTATATTGTTGAATAATAAACTTAGGTCAATTTATAATTTCTTAAGGACTTACTTTAAAGTTTATTATTTAATTCATATAACATATTATCATGTTATAATAATTAGTTAATTATGTGAGTTCATATCATACATTTTGTCGATGTTTGGTACATGAGTCAAAAATGAACTTGTTCGAAAATAATTTCCCATGTAGTTATAAGTAAATCATTTCAAGAATGGTTTTAATGATTTAAATATCATATATATCCAGTATATATTCGTTTTATACTATTCCATAAAATTTGGAGATAAAAAATGAAATGCATCGTCCATGGAGACGGTAGGCCGTACGTACACTTGACCAATACTTTCATTTCATTGTCATATTAACGGAATTAAAACTAAATGAGACATATATATTATAATTACATTATAATATATATTTTATATAGGTATCATATGTTAATTAATTAAATTATTTATAAATTCCATGTTAGGCATGAACGAGTCACATCTCTTGAGGGGGCGGTAGTCCACACTTTCTTAGATAAAATTATCACAGATCCATAACATGAAAAGCATAAATATGTGATTTAAAAATAAAATTCCAAAATATATATATAAACTAAATACCATATATATCATCTATGAATATAGTAAATTCATAATTCCCACCATGAAAGGTGTTAAAAAAAAGATTAAACAAACATCATTTCGTGAGGTAGTAATTCGCCACCGACAGAAACAGTATGTTATTTAACAATTAGATGTAGGTGTGTGTGGGCGTAGGTAGAAACCTTATCATAAAGAAATCTTATTATATTGAGTATACATGTGTTATTATGGGGTCAAATAATATTAAGATATTTGTGAGTGAAGAAGGAAAATAAAAGAAAGAAACTTGAGAGAAGATGTTACCTCTAAATCGAGTAACACTTTTTGATTTGAGCCAAAGGATCCCATAGAAAGACTTATGCCCAAAGTGAGGATTATAGGAGTAAGATAGGTATGTTGAGTGATAATATGAGCAAATTTTGGATGATCCAAGTCATTGAGAGGTGTGAGTAAAGGGGTAGTGGTGGGGGCCTTTTATAAGATGGAGGAGGGTCACTTTTGGAAAGTCATAAAATGTTCCTTTATTATAAAATGGTTTTCGGTTTTCAAAGGTCCCGCGATGATATATTTCTAGGATAAGGTGATGAGGGTTAGAAATCCACCCATTGAATAGTTTTTCAACATTTTTAAGTCTTAGATTTTACCTTATCTTTTCATTTTTTTAAATCGTTCCTTAATGTGGTAATCACTACATCATCATAGTGTCATAAATAAATTTATTTATTTAATGTTTAAAAATTATAAAAAAATACAATGATGTAGGGAATATTTTTAGCTTTCCATTTAATATTGATAGTCTAATAGATCATTTATTTAAAAAGAATTAAATTTTTTTACTTAGAATATACAAACCTTTGTTATGTTTCTCTTCTTTTAAAAAAACAATGTCATAACTGTCACTATTAAACCCATGTGACTCCATGGGCCCACAAGTTTGGTAAAAAGCTTCCCACGATCGTCCATGACTCAATCTAATGGATTTTGAAACATTTTTGGGTCATTTTATACTATTATGAAATAATTTTATTACCCTTAACAACCCGATTACTAATTAATCATGATAATTAAAGATAATTACTGTTGTTACTATTCATAATGTCCAAAAATAAAAGCATCTTAATTATATAATTTGGACCATATGATTCAAAATATGGATTCTATTTTACCAATTTTCAGACACAAAAATTTCATTAATTAGTTTAAAAACAATTCTCGTTGTCCCAACAAAAGATGAGTTTTGAAAAAGAAAAAATTTATCAAAACATTTACTTGTTTTTACATCCAATTGAAAAGTGAAATTACTTCCAATGAACAAAATTGTATTAAGTGATAAAATAAAAATTAAATTAAACTCTAAAAACAATTAATTTACCGTGTTTCTATATAATTAAATTAGATGAAAAAGTATTTTTGAAGTAAAATGCAGTATTTTTCACTATTCATTAAAAATGAACATTTGTCAAAAAAATACCAAAAATTTATCCAAATTAAATTTGATATTCCAAATTAAAAAATGATGTCCATTTTACAAAATTCAAAACATAGAATTTGCATTAATTAATTTTATAATTAATTTCCACTGTCAAAAAAAATATCGTGTTTTTATGAAACAATATCTATCAATAGATTGGCACATGTTTATGTCCCATTTCAAAGTGAAATTAAGTCCAATGACCACCATGGTATTAAATGGTAAAAATATATTTCAACTAAACTTTAATCCCAATTAAAAAGATAATATAACCATATAAATAAATTATATTAATATGAGGTTTTGAATTGAAATATAATATTTTCACTATTCATTATAAATGAACTTTATCAGAAAAATAAAAAAAATTTACACAATGTAAATTTTGATGTTCATATTCTAAAGAAAGATTAAATTTTTTTTAAATTTAAAATATATAATTGACAAAAATTAGTTTTAAAAAGGTTCACCATCAAAAGGCGGTTAATCGACCTTTAAAAGAACATAAGAATATTTATGCTTAAAATAGAATTCTTTTCTTATTTTAGGCCTCTTTCATTTATTAAATAAATGTAAAAAATATTTAACAAACATATATATTCATTTTTTAGTTAGTTATATTCATTCCCTTCATTACAACGGCTAGGAATTAAATACCATTTAAAATAATATTATTATATTATTAGTGTGAAACGTAAGATTTCAACGAAACTCTTTGTTGCGTAATGGGTACGCCATCGAACATAGAATTCACCTTAAAGTAATATTAAAATTTTATTCACAAATATTAATAAATATGAAAATGTCATATTCTTTATTTACCTAGGATGTTATGCAAGGAATTTCGGAAAACAGAAAAACATATAAAATTATTTTCATAGTAGTCAAGTCTCAATTCAAATAATATCTTAGTGATCTAGTTTCACTCCCCAGACCATCTTAGTAGTCGAGGATCACTCCTAAGACTATATAATTGTACAAATTCCCTTACTGAAATGAGTTCACTCCTCATTCCATCTATGTTTATATAATAAGATATAAATCTTTTCCCAATTAATTTGAAAACAATCTAGGTGAACCCATAATGTATTATATAATGGCCTTACCAGTCTCTATCTAGGCCACCCCATAATATAAGGTTTTACATTATTACTCAAAAATATATGTTCCACCCCATCATATAAGCTGTAACGAGATTACATGGTGCTATCTGGGACACCCCATCATATATGTTCTAACAGGCTTACCAATGTTATTTGATCCTCCCCATCATATATGTTGTAACAAGCTTAACTAGTTCTATTTAGGCTATCCCATCATATACATAATGTCTATAAAATATCGTATGAGTTAATAAAAAAGGGATTTCATGTCAATATAAAAACTCATAAATACAATCAGTATTCTCTCATAACCTAATTAATCCTTGATAAAGAAATGGGGTCCATGTCAATATATTTGAAACATTATCAACCTATTTAAAATATATTTTTTTCATAAAAATATTTTTGAAATATGATTTAATCATGGAAAATAAATAGGTTTCATAAACTTCATTCCATAAAAACATAAACCATTCAGAGATATAATATGAATAGTATCCTTGGATCATATCTTCTATAAGAAATATGTAGCACCAATGGATGTAATATTAAATAGAAAATAGTTTTTAAATGATTATTTAAAACATTTCCTAAGAAAATATAATTTCCACTTTAGAAAATTCTTTTTTAAACATAAAAAATTTAGAAAGTACATTTATTTTAAAATAAACTTAAAAACATATAAATGAGGATTTGAAAATAATTAAAAATATTTTTTCAACCAAATTTTTTTTAAATAATGTTCCATCAATTTTAACATAAAATATAATTTAAAAAAAATAAATCATTTTTATAAAATATTGTTTTAGAAGAAAATATATTTTCGACTAAAGAGAGAAATTAAGTTATATTTTTTAAAAAAATATTTTCTAAATTGTCGTAATTACCAAAAAGAGTGGGAAAATGGTACCATTAATTGAATATATCTTGAAAACCCATAGGAAAATAAAATTAATGAGAATTATTGAGAGATATATCATAGTATTTTATCATATAAAACTTCATCATAAGTAATCCTGACAAATGAAAAGATTGTAACATAAAATAAGTACCACTTTGGAAACATTGAATCATGATCCCAATGAAATAATAACAAAAAATAGAACTTAAAAAATCTTGAGGATGGGGAAATTTATGATATTACATGTCAAAGTGGTGGTTTATACACCTAATGATAGAATAGAGGATCATGTCAAGACATACGTCTCAAAGAAGGAAAATTTAGAGAAAAATCCTTTACTAATTTTGGTAAATTATGAACTATAAACTCCATAAAAGAGATATTATAAAATATATGTGTAAATAATAATAATTTTTAGTATAATAATCAGAATATAAATTTATGGTCATTATATACACCACATATAATAAATAGGTTGTGTTTATAGCTTGTTTCTCACAAATGTAAAAAAAGTAAGATTGAAATCCCTTATCATAAGTCCTAATACTCATCTACTCATGAAATCCACATATATAATAAATACAAGTTTATTATACATATATCAAAAAAATATTCATATATATAATATAATATATTATTATTTTTAGAACATTATTATTAAAATTCCCATGTTAAACATAGGTTTTTCATGTAATAACTACTTTGTTTTTTCAAACATATTATGACCTGTCAATTTTTGTTCTCTAAGTTTGATCATGGTTTCATCATATCTAGAATGTAAAAAATGTTATAAATATAATATATTTTTAGTATATATTTATTAATAGTATTCTATAAAATTTTGTAATAGGGAATGGAATACATCTTTCAAAAAGATTGTAGGTCTTACGTAAAAAGAAACATTATTTCCATTTCCTTTTCATGTTGAATGAAAGAAAAGTAATTGATAAATATACATTATCATTCTAGTATAATTATTATTTCATGTATATCAATTTTTTTTATTAAACCCTTCCATAATATATTTCATTTATAGTGTCAATGAGTCACATCACTTCTCATGGCAGTAGTCCGCCATACACACGAACAAAGTTAACACATTAACTTATTAGAATTATTAATTATTTGTATTTCAAATATTTAATCCTTGTTTTAATTCCATTCACATAATTGGAAAATTTTAATTTTAATTTAATCCTGTGAACGTCTTGAGAATGCATGTTTTTAACGGGGAAATGTTCAAAGGTTTAAAATATTTTTATTCCAAAAATCCATATTAAAATGTGTATAATGATCTAAATTGGATTAATATATGTATAATTTAGATATTCTGGCTTAAAAAACAAATCAAAATATATTTTATCATTATAAATGGTTTAAATTAATTCATTTTTTAATTAAAATTCATAATTTTTTGCTATTTATTAAAAAATGAAACTTCTAAGAAAAATAAAAAAAATCACTCTAAGATAATATTTATATTAAAATTTCAAAAATAAAGTGAATTTATTCAAAGAAATTTTATAAAATTGGTAAATTTAATTTTATAGTATGTCCTTCAAAAATTATTAACCTATCTTTTATAAAAATATTTTTTTTTCTAAAAACATTTCTTTTTCATTTAAATGATTATTAATTTATTTATAATCAATAGATAAATAAAAAACATGTGAAAAATATATAATTTCATAATTTAGTTAATCCATTTCATTCCCTATATTCCATTATCTATGATGTAACTGTCAAATTAAATAATAATATTAATGGTATATTGCAGTTTGGTAAAATTCAGTATTGTGTGTAACATAAGACAAACATAGTATTAGATGTACCAAAAACTATACACAGTTTTTCATGTAGTGTAATCATAACATGGTGTTTCATGTAAATAAATAATAACTTTTTTTATCATTCCATGCAATCTATCAAACAATTTTAATGCATTCAAGAATAATAATCCATAAAATATTAGGGTGTTTTATTTTACCCACCTTTAAATTAATTTCATACTCAAAATTCATCCGGGTCATAAAATTTTCAAAATTTTAAAATTACATAATAGAAACCCATATTTTAAAAATTAATAATAAAACATTATTTATAATTGGTAATGTTTGAAACAAATTGGTTTCATAAAGTGACTCATAACTATTTTTCGTCATAGGATAACATAGCTAGTATGTGAAAACATGTAAATAGAATAGAAACCCAACACCCAAATATTGATGGAGAGTGATAAAGAACATGGTAAAGAGAAATTTAACAATCACAAATCCATAAACCAAAGAGCCTCGAACAAGGACTTTTATATCATCTATAATAATGAAACCAAACAACATTTTATTTAAAAAAATTTCACTAAAAGGTATAATTTATTTCATAACTTCAATTTCACCCTTCGATTATACCTTAATCAATTTCTAATTCATCTTCTACTCTATGAAATTAAGGTGAATTATTTATTCATTAATCACTAATATATTATAAGATACATAAATATAATGATAATTCATTATGTATATCTTTGGTTATCATCACAGTAAAATAGTTATCACAATTCGTGAATAAATATTCATATGGTGAAATTATACATTAATCTCTAAATCCTCATCTAATGTTCAAAATAAAAATTTTCATAAATGGTTAACCGTTTGACCATTCCAATTATTAAAATATAAAATGTTATAAAGATGGTCTCTAAATTTCCCAAAATCAACATAACATTTATCCCCTATATATCGTAATGTTTTACTTGATTTTCATGTACCCCTCATTGAATATCTTCATCATGTATTCCCATGAAACTTGGTAATAACCTAAATTACCGATGAACCATAATGAAAACAATCATTCTTCCTCATTCCTTCAATAATACAAAAAATTACTGAATATATTCTATAAATCCAATAATTTTATAAAATATATCAATAATAACATAAACTAATTTATCAAAAAATCCCTTATCCCTTATGAGTTCTTCCATAATATCTCATTTACTTTATCTATATCAATCTTCTCATTATCCATACTAAACATAATTTTCTCATCCTTATGAACATGTTAAGGGACATCTTCCCTTAATAAAAATTTCACCTTACTATTAAATCAATTTTGTAGTCCATCAGCATCATTCAACATATTTATTCAAATACTTAATGAAAAAAATTATAATATATATATATATATATTTCATGATTCATAAAACATAATCATTGAAATTACAATATATAAATACTTTATTCATCCCATATACAACCCAAACAATTCAATAAGCTTCATTATCGTATATCTTATTTAAATTTGAGTCATTTTATAAAATTAATAAAACATAATTTAGTCATGTTTATCAAAAATACTAATATAACAACACATACATTACATATAACGTCTATGTTCTCTTCGTCATTAGTATAAAACAATTACTCAAAGGACCTTTATGATATCATTGATTATATTAATCCCTATGAAATTTATTTTCATAATGTAAATACCTTCCACATTTGAAACTTTAAGTAGTAGATGATATATTAGGGAGAACAATATTCACATCGATTATGTTAACAAAAAATTTCAATTTCTATTTGCAGTTACTTACTTCATGTCATTTTCCATAGTCAAAACATCTTCATGGTCCACTAGGACATTCACTTGGATGTTTCGCCCAAAATTCTCGACACATAGGAAACTGAATCTTATTTCTTACGTGGTCTCCACTAATCAAACACTCAAAAAACTCTTTCCTAATATTATTGGTTGAGTCTAAGAGATAGTTAAGGTATGAATTTTCAATCATCTTTTTTGAAAAAATTATTTGTAATAATCACAACATCCTTCACTACAGTCATCATCCTTTTTGACTTTTCATCAGTGAATTGTTTGTCACATTCAATATTAACCCAGTTCAATCTGGTTCCTTCCATTGAAAAAAAAAATTCTTAGTTTGAGAAAAACATATCATAGAATAAAACCACATAATCATATAAAATCACTTATAGTATGTCTAAATAATGAGAACATATTTTAAATCTAAGACACCTTAGTCATTTATGATCATTATCTATTTAAATCCTTTATGATGGTTCATAAAATGTTTTTGGATTTGTAAATAATATCACCCAAGAGTTTCATACCAAGTGTTCATTAATTATCATATTATTCACCATTTCCTAATCAATCATAGATCATTATAGTTATTCAGGGTTTTTACCTAGAGGTATATTTATTCCAGAGCCACATAAACATGTAATATCAAGATAGGGATGTATTACTTGAAAACCACTGACTATATCTTTTACGAAAACTACAATTTGTTTTCCTAAACCTTCAATCATCTATAGACTTATCATTAGATACATCCCTAGATATATCCAAATAAATATCCCTAGGGATCTCACTAAATTTCTCTCATCGTAGTTTGTAAATGTTGACTAAACATTTCCTTTCATACCAACTATAGAGACCCAAGATTTTAATACTAGGATATCACATCATTATTTATAAATTTTCATTAAATTAAATTAAAAAAGATTGAGTAAAATAATAGTTTAGTTCCCTTAATAACATGGAAACATAATCTTCAAACTTTGTGAAAGATATTGAATGGCTACAATTAATTTCATCCCCTTTAGTATCCTACTTAAAACTCTTATCCATAACCAGAGAAAAAAAACATATGAAAGGGTGGGCTCAGATGCTTCATAAGGGTAAATAAAGTAGATACATAATCATATCATGAATAGAAGATTATTAGAACATGATAATAATATTTAAATATAAATACCAGTATATAAAATTTCATAAACATAAATCATGGCATAAATATTGGAAGTTCATATGACATGAATACCAAAGGAATCCAATATAGTAATCATGGTGGAAATAACATGTGTATTAAAGAAGGAATTTTGGAAAAAAACATAAACATATTAATTATTTTGATAGTAGTCATGTCTCACTACCATTTATATCTTAGTGGAATGGGTTTACTCCCCAAATCGCCTTAGTTTTCAAGGTTCACTCCCAAAACCATCTTAGTAGACAATGTCCCTTACTGTACTGGTTTCACTCCCCGTTCTATCCATGTCTATCTCATGAGATATAAATATTTACCCAATTAATTGGAATTCAATCTGGGTTCACTCATCGTGTACTATATAATAGACTCACCCGGATATATCTATCCCTCCATTATATAAGCTATTAAAGGATTACACGACACTATCTGGGCCACCCCATCATTTAAGTTGTAACATTCTTACCTGGTGGTATCTGATTCACCCCATCATATAAGTTATAATGGGGTTACCCAGTTCTATCTAGACCACCCCATTATATAATCAATAATGGGATTACCTAGTATTATCTCATCCACCCAAAAATATATGTAATGTCTAAGAACCACAACATGAATAAAATATAGACATATTCCATATCATCATAAGAACATAACAACCGCAATCATTATTTATTAAAAACATGATTAAACTATAGAACAAAAATTGGTTCTAGGTCAATTTATTTTAAACATGGTCAAAACAAGTAAAATAAATCTGTTTCATAATAATCTCTTTGAAAAAGGATTGAACTGTGCAAAATAAATGTGTTCCATAAAAATCAGGCCATTAAAACATAAATCAATAATATAATGAATATGAACATATCATTGGATCATGTCCCTCACAATAAATAGGTAACACCAAAAAATTTCATCTTATGTAGACAATATTTTTTATATGGCCATTTAAATCATTTAATAAGTAATATATCCTTTCTTATTTAAAAAACACTTTTTAAAACAAAAATCATTTTGAAAACATTTTTCTTTGAAAATTACCTTTAAGACTTATAAAGGAATCTTTGAAAATAATTTAAAATTATTTTTAAATCATAAAATTTCTTGAAAATACTTTTCATAAGAAAATATACAGAAATTTTATTTAAAACATTTTTAGAAACATTTTTTTAAAATATAGTTTTGAATGAAAATAGATTTTTCACATAAGAGATAAATAATGTCATATTTTATTAAAAACATTTTCTTAACTAACATAAGTACAAAAAAGTAGAAAATGGTACCATTACTTTAATATATCATAAAAAATAAAGGATAATAAAATTCATGACAATTCTTGAGAGATAGATCATAATATTTTATCATTGGAAGAATAATCATTAACAATCTCAAAAAACGATGATATTGTAACATAAAACCATTATAACTTTGATAACCTGGAATTATAATCCCGATGATAGAATAAAAAAATGTTACATAAATTATCATGAGGATAGATAAAGTAATTATATTTAATTTCAAATGGGTTGTATATAACCCATGTGATAATATATTGGATCATATCATAACATACATCTCAAAGAAGGTGAATTTCTACAAAAATCCTTTACCGATTTGTTGCGTTTTAAGACATAAACCTCGTTAAAGAGAGATCATAAAATATAAGTTTAAATAAAAAATAAATATTATTAGAATAATCATAAAATAAATTCACAAGAATTATATAACCCTCATAAAATAAATAAGTGGTGAATATATAAAGTGTCTTGCGAATTTGAAAAGTAAGACATAAATCACTTACCTTAAGTCTTGAATCTCATCACACTCATTTAATATGCATATGTTATAAATTTACAATTTTTATAAATATATAAAACAACCATATTCATATATATAATTTCATATATTATTTTCTAATGGCCTTTTATTACTTTTTTAATAATAATTCCATGTAAATGTTATATTTTGGGTAATAACTGCTTCGTTTTTCATATATGTTTTGACATGTCATTTTTTGTCCTCTTACGTTGAGTGTTGTTTCAAAATATCAAGAATTTAAAAAATTTATAAATATTATATATTTTTATATTATATTTTTTTGTATTTTATAAAAAAAAATTATAAGAAATGGAATACACCATTCATGGATACAGTAGGTTGTACGTACGCATGAACACAATTTCCATTTTCTTGTTGTTTTCAATGAAATAAACTTAATTGATATATTTATATATATATTATAATTTTAATAAAATTATTAATCATATACATAATATATTTATATTAAACCCATATTTAATACTTTCGATGTATAGCATGAATGAGTCACATATCTTCCTTAGAAGGTAGTCCATCGTACACACCAACGAAGTTATCGTATTCCCACAAAATGGAAATTGTAATGGGATGGGTTATATAAAAAATAAAAATAAAAATAACATTACATAAATTATATATATCATATATAACTATTATATACATATTATTATCATCCTTGAAATGGGTAATGGAAAAATTAATGAAAATAGTTTGTGAGGTGGTAGTTCATCGTACACACGATTGATGATTTCAAAACCCATTCGATGAAAGTTTTTGTGGTTTTAGGTTGTAAAATTATCATAAAAAATCATATCATATGTATTGAAATTATGTTATTATATAATAAATATATAAATATAACTAATAGAGGTGGAGAAAGAAATAAAATAAAAATTATTTTCAAAGAACATTGCCACTTTTTTCGGGTATCCTCCTTAGATTTTCACTAAAACATACATAAGTTTGATTTATGAAAAAATGTAACGATCCTATAATGGGTGTAGGTAATTTGGGAATTTATTTTATCAAGTTTTTGTAGATCCAAATGGATTTATATTTGTGAATAAGGGGGGAGTGAGTGCCCGTTTATAGTTTAGAATAAGCGACATTATTTTAATTACTCATAAGTATTCACTACTGGGAGGTATCCTCTACCTCATGGGGATAAATAATTTGATGATAATGTGAGGTAGTGTTTATATGGATTATATAAAATTCAAAAAAATAAAACTAAATTAATTTTTATAAATTTATCACTTAGCTTCTAGGTATCCTTATTTTTCTATTTTGGTTTTATTATTAAGGTAACAAATTATCTAACATAGGTAATTTCGTCATTATCAATTAATTATAGTGATAAATGTTATAAAACATAGATCATAAAATTAAAAAATATGATATCTAATTTATAAAATAAAAATATCAATTGTGTAGTAAATTAACTTTAATAGAAGCATAAGTAATGTGAAAAAATGCTACTTTAACTATAACCTATAAATTAAATTTTTTACTATTTTTTGGTCATTATGTATATTATAAAAGATAATTTGACCGTGTAAAGAAAAATATTTTAAATTTATTATCATTTAATATTCCATTTCAATAATTTAGGTTTTTACGTAATTTTAAATCATTTAATAAAATATCATTTATTATAAAATAAAATTAAAGTAAATTTTAACATTTTTTATTTAATTTGAATTTAAAGAATATCATGAAAATAATGGAATTTTAATATTTTATGTTCACAACTATGTAAAATTATATATTATTCTACAAACATAATTTAAAATGATAATTCAATCAATTTACTTCACTTTTAAAATCTTTAGTATCATTTGTTTTAGTTAATTATTACATAAATAATTCTGGTATTGGCATTTCTTAATCATTTAATGTAATTGTGTAATATCTAAAAAAAATAAAATATAAAGATAAAAAAACTCATTTACCATTCAAAATAATATTTTTAACCTAACCTATGTTTTTTTCCTATTATAATTCTTAATAGAAATTAAAAATGAATAAAGGTTTATTATTTTATCTTTTTATTTACATAACTTATTTTGTGGGTCAATTTCTTGAAAAACTATACAAATAACTCATAACATTACATAATTATGTCATAAGGGTCAAAATATGTCCCTAAAATGGGTTTTGGAAATATTTTGGGTCATTCTTACACCTTATAATATATGTTTAACAACTATGTAAACTCGTTATTCCCTTAATCTCTATACTTTATTTTTAATTGTTTTCACTAATCAGACTGTTAATAAAAAATAATTTTGTCGTATTATTAATTATATATTTATATGATTCCAAATATAGAATCCATTTTTACATATTCAATTCACAGAAGTTCTAGAATTAAATTTTATATTAATATCGTAGACATGTCGAGAATGTGGGTTTTTAATATGAAAATGTTTACAGGTTTATAAAGTTTTTATATTAAAATTCAACAATAAATGAGTTAGATGACCTAAATTGGTTTTATAAATGTATAATTGAAATATTTTGACATAATAAAATTTAAATATAGTATAAAATTTTAAATTATTTGAATGAAAAGGTACATTTAAATTAAAATTCATTATTTTTCACTATTCATCAAAAAATAAAATTTCTCATAAAAATAAAAAAACATTATCCATAAGATAATTTGGATATTATTATTTCAAATATTATGTTTACTTTTTCAAAAAAATCTAAACGTAGTAAATTTTGTTTTAAATTATGTGTGTGAAGCACGATTAACCTCTCTTTTAGAAAATATGATGTATTTTCAAAAAAAACATTGATTTTCACTTAAATGATAGTTATTCTATTTATAATAAATATAACACTAATAAAAATGTTAATATATATATTTTTTCAAATTTTATTTAATTTTATTCATTCTTTCCATTCCAATGACTATTATATAACTCTCTTATTAAATAATAATATTAATAGTATATTGCAGTTTGGTAAAATTTGGTTGTGTGTGTGATAGAAGAAAAAGTAATTATTGAATGAACTGAAAGATAAACTCAATATTAAATTTAGTGAAATAATAAATTGGTTTTTCATGGAAATCAAGAATAAATTGGTGTATCAATCCATGCAATCCATAAGATAATTTTAATTAATTCCGGAAAAAAAATTCATCAAAAATTAGGGTGTTACGGCCACCACCAGAAATCTCAGTGAACTCTATCCTTCCCTTCATTGTTGAGTCCAAGAGTTGGTTAAGGTGAATTTTTTAAATCATATATTATTATAATTGATTTTTCATAATCAAAATATCCTTCACTCTAGTTTTCATTTCATTTGGTTTCTCATCAACACATTGTTTATCACATTCAAAATTAATCTAGTTCGTTCTATTTCCCTCTATTGAGAAAAACTAAAATGAATAATATGAGTCACAATATTCATAGTGGGAAACTACATAATCGTAAAAAATAATATAGTAATGTGTCGAAATCCTTGTACCTTCTTTTTAATTTATGACACCTTAGGCTTAACCTAGATAATTCACGGTCATTATTTAAATCCTTCATAATGGTTTGTAAAGAGTTTTTAAATTTCCAAAAAATTTCCAAAGATGTATTGAATGAGTTTTAAAGTAAGATGTGTTTTTATGCACCAGGTGATGATGAATTCTATATCAATGTGCTCTTTTAAAATTTAATTGTAACAGCCCGAGATTTTATAAAAAATATTCTTTTTTATTTCACTAATGTCTTGTGTTGTACGCTACACCAAAATGAGCTTGCACAACACGCATCCTTGACCTGCCTTGCATTACACGCAATCGCAACCTTCCTCGATAGCGTGTGTGGTACGTAATACTGAGTTTCACGAAACAATGATATGCTATTAAAATATTATTAAAACTAGCCGTTATGAATAGTAATAACCACTTTTTAAATTTTAGAAATTTTAAAATGGACTTCATTTTTGGATTCGGAGTATCGAATTTAGCCTAAGGCGAAATTTTGGTACTTTTTGGATAACTTTCATATTCTGATGAATAGTGAAAATTACTAATTTATAATTAAAAACAACTTTTTTAATCGAAATAATTAATAGTGATAAATCATTAATTTGAGGGGTTTTAAAGTATATTTAGAATATTTTTTTACAATTTAATACAATGTTGGTCATTGGATGTAATTTCACATTTAAACTAGACATAAACAAGTGTCAATCTTTTGATAGATATTGTTTCTTAAAAACACGCTATTTGTTTTAACAGCGGGATTTAATTATAAAATTAATTAATGCAACTTTTATGTAATGAATTTGGTAAAATAGACTTCATTTTTGAATTCGGAATATGAAATATAGCTTGGGATGAAATTTTGGCACTGTTCTGAAAAACATCAATTTTTGATGAATAGTGAAACTACTAAGTGGTAGTTAAAAAACTGAATTTTTCATAAAACTTAATTTTACCGCTTCTGTGAATGGAATTTCAAAAATCCGAGAGACACGGTTGATGTCAGTAAGTAAAATGTGGTTCAATGAGATGAAAATAATTTTTGGTGAATAGTAACTTTTTACTTTTTTTTACCACGGTTAATAGTAAATACGGTAACTAAGGGTAAATATGATAATAATATTACCCTAACACATGTCCTAATTCTATTAGACAAGTTTAATTCGACCAAAAACAAACTTAGGAATAAAATATGACCATTTAGGCCCACATGGATTAGATTAGGACATTTATTATTAATTTATTTAAAGAAGGGTTAAAATAGTTAAAATCAATGTTTAATAAGTAAATCATTTTTAATATGGGGTTATACATAAGATAAATTCGATTGTAAATATTCATTAGAAAGCTAAAGAGATTTACTACATGATGGTATTTTATTTGTAATTTTTAGACATCAAATAATTTAATTTATTTATGACACAATGATGATGCAGTAATTATCTTATTAATGAAATATTGACATAATTGATGTTATAAACACAAAAATAAATATAATTTGAGACTTTTTATGACTTCCACTAATTTTCTAGGTTACTATGATATATTAGTGTTGATTTAATCAACTTGTTTCGAATATATAATTCTATTATGACTTTCACAAAAATCATATATCAAATAGTGTCAAAATTGACACAAAATAGTTTTTAAATCAAATATTATATTATTAATTGTTATTTTATTCCTAAAAATCTAAGGTTCGGCCAAATGACTTAGATAAGGATATATATTTTAATAATAAACAATTTGGGGTTAGTTTGGCATGTTATAGTAAGTGTATTAACCATATAGTGAAAGAAAACAAAAAGACACGGTAAAAGTTAAATTATTTAACTTAGAGTTAAATCTAATTGATAAGGTTAAAATAATAACCTAAACTTGTCTAAATCCTATTGGTTGATAGGATTTATACCCATCCCCACTCTATCTTCGAAATAAGACCCTTTGAACCATTATAAACCGATTTTGACTTTAAAATAAAATAATATTTTGAGGTATTCCTAAGGTGCCCCTCTCCTCCCTTATAAAAGGACACCTCCTATCCCTCCTCCTCACACCAATTTGAGCACTCAAGCTCGGCCAACCCCTGCCAAAATCTCTTCTCCACTTCCCTAAAAACATCCTAGAGGTTCTGGTCTTCCTCAAAGACCAATTTTAGTGCCCTAAGAGGAGGTCTCAAAGAGGCACTTCAAAGAAGAGGTAATTACCGTTACCAATTCTTTCATCTTTATTTCTTCTTCCACTTCTTCCTCTTAGGTTGTTTCATTATGAAGTAATAACATCAGTATCACTCATATACTGATATGTTATTATAAGTATGAAACAACTCTATTTCACCATCTATCCATCCTACGGAAAAAGAAATCACCGCGCGTGCGTACGTACGGAATACCGTCTCCACGCCGTGGTGTAATCTATTTTCCACCACCACCTTACATGGATGGTTATAATGGTGTAAAGAATAACAATACATAGTTATTACAACATCATATTGATTCTGATATATTGTATGATCCACTCCAATTCAATTTAATATTTATAGAAATGATATCATCGCTCGTGCGTACGTACGGACTACCGTCTCCACAACGCGATAAGATTCATTCTCCATGTTAACCATTTAAGAATGATTATAATGTATATATAAGAAATAATAATGAAATATATGACATTATAAAGCTACTGGATTTATGTATATATATACTTATGTATGTCATCTACTTACTTCCATTTCAAGACAATAAGGAAAGGAAAACAGCATTCATGCGTACGTACGGACTACCGTCTCCATGAACGGTGTTTTTCATTTTATTTATCTACCTATTATATATATATATATATATACTGAATATATATGATATATAAATCATATTTTATATTCTGGAAGTGAGTAAATCATGATATAAGTAATAATAATGTCAAGAACAACAAGTCAAAACACCTACGATAAATGAAACGATTTTACCCAAAACGCTTCTTTAACATGGAATTTACAAAAGAACGGGTAATATAATGTCATAAGTGAACCATATATGATATCATAACAATGAATATGATTCTGTAATAAGTCAATAACATGATTTAAATCATTATACAGGAGGTTCGGACACTTACAAAGCAAGTCGGACCTAAGGTAAGGGAAATATCACAATCTCATTTTTATCCGAGATTGTTTATTCGTAAGTATTTATTGGGGTGTATTTTATCATCCACATCCATGTTTCATCAATATGTAATATTATTTCCATCCACCTACAATTGTTTAAATCCATTTTTACCCTTCGGTGAGTTTTTAGTAATATGTATGAAAGCAATCTTTTGTCGTTTTTCGTACGAGGTACTTTTTGACATTTCCGACAAAAGTACGAAGAATGTTTTTTTTAACTTATACGGCATGAATGGATTTTTTTTAAAACATTATTTCCAAGAAACTTCATTTACAAGTTTTCATGTTTATTTTTAATCAACTTCTTTTATTTTAAAGTCGTATGACATGTTATGAAAGGAAAAATGTTTTTGAAGTAGAAAGGATATTTTCCTCAAGAATGGAGTTCAAGTATTTTATCTAAATTATTTTCCATCTAAGATAATTAAAGGGTTCTGTTTTTATCCCTATTATTACATGGATTTGAATATGTTGTGATGGAAATATTTTTATGAATTCCGTTATCTTATATGAATTGTTTTATGACGTCATGTTGTTTAAGAATCCCATTTTTATTACATGGGTTACGCTATGATGTATGGTTTATGATTATGTGGCACACATAAGAAAGGATTCATTATAAGATGGGTGGGACCTATATCTCACTCCAATACATTGGGTAAAGATTTTATATCTCATGAGATAGACAGGGCTGGAATGGTAGGTTATACCGGTTCAGTGAAACAGGACTGAAACGAGGGTTACTCGATTCAGAAAGGGACTTTGTCCACTAAGATAGTCTTGGAAATGAGTCTTGACTAACAAGAAATGATTTTCCATGATTATGTGTGCATGCCACAAAGTTTCAAGTTTTATGTTATGATTATGGGGATCTCATTTTCACTTCTATGATTTATCCCATGTTATAATATTATGAGCTCTTTTGCAGGTTAAGATTTCCAAAGGCTATGTTCTTATGTATATGATGTGATTGATATTTCTTTTGTTTACCCTTACTAAGCATTTGAGCTCACCATTTTATGTTTTCTTTTCCCCAGGATATAAAGAAAGGTTTTTAGGTAAAAAAGGGAAGATCATTATGGGAGATATTGAAGATCTTTCACCACGATTAGAAGATTACGTTCCGAGTTTCCAAAGACACTAAACTATTACGATCCATGTGTGTGTGTTTTTGTTATGTTCTAAGTATTCCGCAAAAGTAATGTAATGTCCATGTACGATAAGCTTCGGGTCTCTACAGTTGGTATCAGAGGAAAGGTTTAGTCTACCTTTGGAAACTAGGATGCGAAAACGTTAGTGAGATCCCTAGAGATATTTCTAAGGTATGTCTAGGGATGTCCCTAGGGATAAGTATACGTATAGGTTATAGTAATAGAATTAAGCTAACGATCATAGAATTAAGCCTAAGATGTTGGATATTGAAGGTACTCCCCCTTTATTATGTTGTTTTCCCTAGCATGATTTTTGCCTCTCACACTATTCTTTTTGGGTTTTAGACGATGGCTGGAACCCGAAGGAACCGTGTTGATCAATGCAATGGACAATGCAATGATTGCCCTCCTGAACAAGCAAATGTTATGGGAGATGGAGTGAAAAATCTTATTGCTATACTTACACAAGCTATGAATCATTCTGGACTTCCAAATGAGCAGAGAAGGGAACAATATTCTATTGAGTCCTTCATGAGGCAACGTCCACCTTCTTTTAGTGGGTCTTCTGATCCACTTGTGGCTGAACAATGGATCAGTACTACTGAAAAGATATTTTCAGTTCTTCAATGTTCTGAACATGATAAAGTCATCTTAGCAGTATATCGTTTGGAAGGTGAAGCTGATCAATGGTGGAATCTTGTCAAGAATACGAGGCCAAGAGATGAAATTGAGTCCATGGAATGGGACGAGTTCAAGAACTTATTTTTCAGTAAGTACTTCCCTCGTATTCTTCGATCAAAGATGGAGAAATAGTTTCATGAACTGAAGCAAAGGGACGATGAATCTGTTGGTACCTATGAAGAAAATTTTACAAGACTTGCAAGGTATGCTTCTGGAATTATCATCCAACCTGAAAGTAAAGTTGATCGATTTTTCAGAGGCTTAAAACCAAGTCTTCGAAGGGCATTAGCTATAAGAGACTTCAGTAGCTATGAAGAAATTGTGCGTTGTGCTATCAAGGTAGAAATGGAAGTTGGTGTTACATATCCATCTCATGGTTTTGACAAGAAACGAAAGATGGAGTTCAAGGAGAAATCTCAGAATAATGGTGAAAAGAAGATGAATGTTTCCTTATGCACAAAGTGTGGAAAGAAGCATGGTGGAGATTGTCTTAAAGGGACTAGAAAATGTTTTAAGTGTGGAAAAGAAGGTCATCGAGCAACTGAGTGTCGAAGTAATGGAAAAAGGGTTTCTAATGATGTGAATAAAGCAAATACTGCAGAGAACGCACCGCCAACACTTCAATGCTTCAAGTGCAAGGAAATGGGGCATTATGCTAATAATTGCCCTAATCCTAGGGTTAGTGATGATCAACATGAGCAACCACTGAAGGCAAAGGACAAAGGGAAATCACATGCGATCACTATTGGCAATGTTGAATATGACAACGATGTGGTGGAATGGTTAAGTGTTTATGTAATGGGATTCCAAAATAATGTTGTATCATTGAGTATTGCAATATTTATTGATGTGGTATTCAAAGTGATTGAGATATTTTTTGGAAATAAGATGATATGCGCATAATGAAGACGAGAAAATGAAATTTTTAATAGTATTCATGAGCTCATGATTGATATAAGGACTAAGTGATATCATGGTTTGAGTATATAGAATTTTGAGGATTTTGGTAAGTGGAAAGTGTTAACTTTTAACTGTACTCATGTTTTCACTAAGGTATTCAAGAGAATACACGATTAAGGACTTTGAATGTTTGGAATGTGACCAACAAGACATATCTTATGATATGTGGGGATCAACGACAGTATTAAATCTCTATATTATGTATAAGCCTAAAGATTATACTAGATTATGTTGGACATAAGTTAGTATTGTTTAAGGATAGAAGATTTTCGATATTATTGATGGGATGTTATAGTAATGAAGTTTTAGAAAAAGGAAAACCTGCAGGACGGGCGATAGCCCATCGCTTCGGACAAGGCTGTAGGAATCGAACCCACAACCGAAGTGCGACTGGCCTTTATCGCCTACCACTGACCTACAGGAAGTCCCTGTTTAGTAGAAACTAGTGTTATTATATTAAGCAGTATGATATATGAAGTATAAGCCCATTTTAGGAACCATATATGATTAATCCCACTATAGATCAACTTATGTATATAAATTTTTCTAACCTTTTGAGACAGATGGAATGACCCGTCATTCTATCACATGATCTGCTAACACTTCACGAATAACAAATTCAACTTCATTTATTTAAGAGATGAAGTGGAAATTGTTAAAGGCACGAACAACAGTGAGATTGTACCAAAATAAAGTAAGTATTTATTCTAATTCAAATTCTTTAACTTTAGGGAAATGATCTTGAAAACCAAAAATGTTGTCCTAGTTCTCTTATACCTGATGAATCAGATGGTACCTCAGATCGTCACAAATTTATGGATTTGTGATTACTGGCTTTTCCATAGCCATGTTCTCTACCACTCTCCATCAGAACATGATGGTTAGATTTCTCTTCCATATCCATATTTTCACCTATATGGAAACCCAGTGATTAGTTTATTTGGATAATCGTTACATTTCATACTTTAGTTTTTAAAGCCATGTTTTGGTATTCCTTTTTACGATGTGGGTTTCTATTAAAGAAACTTTCGAATAGTAAACCATTTATAACCCCGACGAATTTCGAGGGAGAAATTCATTTTAAGGGGGGTAGAATGTAACAGCCCGAGATTTTATGAAAAATATTCTTTTTTATTTCACTAATGTCTTGTGTTGTACGCTACACCAAAAGAAGCTTGCACAACACGCATCCTTGACTTGCCTTGCATTACATGCAATCGCAACCTTCCTCGATAGCGTGTGTGGTACGTAATACTGAGTTTCACGAAACAATGATATGCTATTAAAATATTATTAAAACTAGCCGTTATGAATAGTAATAACCACTTTTTAAATTTTAGAAATTTTATAATGGACTTAATTTTTGGATTCGGAGTATCGAATTTAGCCTAAGGCGAAATTTTGGTACTTTTCGGATAACTTTCATATTCTGATGAATAGTGAAAATTACTAAATTATAATTAAAAACAAATTTTTTAATCGAAATAATTAATAGTGATAAATCATTAATTTGAGTAGTTTTAAAGTATATTTAGAATATATTTTTACAATTTAATACAATGTTGGTCATCGGATGTAATTTCACATTTAAACTAGACATAAACAAGTGTCAATCTTTTGATAGATATTGTTTCTTAAAAACACGCTATTTGTTTTAACAGTGGGATTTAATTATAAAATTAATTAATGCAACTTTTATGTAATGAATTTGGTAAAATAGACTTCATTTTTGAATTCGGAATATGAAATATAGCTTGGGATGAAATTTTGGCACTGTTCTGAAAAACATCAATTTTTGATGAATAGTGAAACTACTAAGTGGTAGTTAAAAAACTGAATTTTTCATAAAACTTAATTTTACCGCTTCTGTGAATGGAATTTCAAAAATCCGAGAGACACGGTTGATGTCAGTAAGTAAAATGTGGTTCAATGAGATGAAAATAATTTTTGGTGAATAGTAACTTTTTACTTTTTTTTACCGCGGTTAATAGTAAATAGGGTAACTAAGGGTAAATATGATATTAATATTACCCTAACACATGTCCTAATTCTATTGGACAAGTGTAATTCGACCAAAAGCAAACTTAGGAATAAAATATGACCATTTAGGCCCACTTGGATTAGATTAGGACATTTATTATTAATTTATTTAAAGAAGGGTTAAAATAGTTAAAATCAAAGTTTAATAAGTAAATCATTTTTAATATGGGGTTATACATAAGATAAATTCGATTGTAAATATTCATTAGAAATATAAAAAGATTTACTACATGATGGTATTTTATTTGTAATTTTTAGACATCAAATAATTTAATTTATTTATGACACAATGATGATGCAGTAATTATCTTATTAATGAAATATTGACATAATTGATGTTATAAACACCAAAATAAATATAATTTGAGACTTTTTATGAATTCCACTAATTTTATAGGTCACTATGATATATTAGTGTTGATTTAATCAACTTGGTTCGAACATATAATTCTGTTATGACTTTCACAAAAATCATATATCAAATAGTGTCAAAATTGACACAAAATAGTTTTTAAATCAAATATTATATTATTAATTGTTATTTTATTCCTAAAAATCTAAGGTTCTGCCAAATGACTTAGATAAGGATATATATTTTAATAATAAACAATTTGGGGTTCGTTTGGCATGTTATAGTAAGTGTATTAACCATATAGTGAAAGAAAACAAAAAGACACGGTAAAAGTTAAATTATTTAACTTAGAGTTAAATCTAATTGATAAGGTTAAAATAATAACCTAAACTTGTCTAAATCCTATTGGTTGATAGGATTTCGACCCATCCCCACTTTATCTTCGAAATAAGACCCTTTGAACCATTATAAACCGATTTTGACTTTAAAATAAAATAATATTTTGAGGTATTCCTAAGGTGCCCCTCTCCTCCCTTATAAAAGGACACCTCCTCTCCCTCCTCCTCACACCAATTTGAGCACTCAAACTCGGCCAACCCCTGCCAAAATCTCTTCTCCACTTCCCTAAAAACATCCTAGAGGTTCTGGTCTTCCTCAAAGACCAATTTTAGTGCCCTAAGAGGAGGTCTCAAAGAGGCACTTCAAAGAAGAGGTAATTACCGTTACCAATTCTTTCATCTTTATTTCTTCTTCCACTTCTTCCTCTTAGGTTGTTTCATTATGAAGTAATAACATCAGTATCACTCATATAATGATATGTTATTATAAGTATGAAACAACCCTATTTCACCATCTATCCATCCTACGGAAAAAGAAATCACCGCGCGTGCGTACGTACGGAATATCGTCTCCACGCCGTGGTGTAATCTATTTTCCACCACCACCTTACATGGATGGTTATAATGGTGTAAAAAATAACAATACATAGTTATTACAACATCATATTGATTCTGATATATTGTATGATCCACTCCAATTCAATTTAATATTTATAGAAATGATATCATCGCTCGTGCGTACGTACGGACTACCGTCTCCACGACGCGATAAGATTCATTCTCCATGTTAACCATTTAAGAATGATTATAATGTATATATAAGAAATAATAATGAAATATATGACATTATAAAGCTACTGGATTTATGTATATATATACATATGTATGTCATCTACTTACTTCCATTTCAAGACAATAAGGAAAGGAAAACAGCGTTCATGCGTACGTACGGACTACCGTCTCCATGAACGGTGTTTTTCATTTTATTTATCTACCTATTATATATATATATATACTGAATATATATGATATATAAATCATATTTTATATTCTGGAAGTGAGTAAATCATGATATAAGTAATAATGATGTCAAGAACAACAAGTCAAAACACCTACGATAAATGAAACGATTTTACCCAAAACGCTTCTTTAACATGGAATTTACAAAAGAACGGGTAATATAATGTCATAAGTGAACCATATATGATATCATAACAATGAATATGATTCTGTAATAAGTCAATAACATGATTTAAATCATTATACAGGAGGTTCTGACACTTACAAAGCAAGTCGGACCTAAGGTAAGGGAAATATCACAATCTCATTTTTATCCGAAATTGTTTATTCGTAAGTATTTACTGGGGTGTATTTTATCATCCACATCCATGTTTAATCAATATGTAATATTATTTCCATCCACCTACAATTGTTTAAATCCATTTTTACCCTTCGGTGAGTTTTTAGTAATATGTATGAAAGCAATCTTTTGTCGTTTTTCGTACGAGGTACTTTTTGACTTTTCCGACAAAAGTACGAAGAATGTTTTTTTTAACTTATACGGCATGAATGGATTTTTTTTAAAACATTATTTCCAAGAAACTTCATTTACAAGTTTTCAAGTTTATTTTTAATCAACTTCTTTTATTTTAAATTCGTATGACATGTTATGAAAGGAAAAATGTTTTTGAAGTAGAAAGTATATTTTCCTCAAGAATGGAGTTCAAGTATTTTATCAAAATTATTTTCCATCTAAGATAATAAAAGGGTTCTGTTTTTATCCCTATAATTACATGGATTTGATTATGTTGTGATGGAAATATTTTTATGAATTCCTTTATCTTATATGAATTGTTTTATGACGTCATGTTGTTTAAGAATCCCATTTTTATTACATGGGTTACGCTATGATGTATGGTTTATGATTATGTGGCACACATAAGAAAGGATTCATTATAAGATGGGTGGGACCTATATCTCCCTCCAATGCATTGGGTAAAGATTTTATATCTCATGAGATAGACAGGGCTGGAACGGTAGGTTATACCGGTTCAGTGAAACAGGACTGAAATGAGGGTTACTCGATTCAGAAAGGGACTTTGTCCACTAAGATAGTCTTGGCAATGAGTCTTGACTAACAAGAAATGATTTTCCATGATTATGTGTGCATGCCACAAAGTTTCAAGTTTTATGTTATGATTATGGGGATCTCATTTTCACTTCTATGATTTATCCCATGTTATGATATTATGAGCTCTTTTGCAGGTTAAGATTTCCAAAGGCTATGTTCTTATGTATATGATGTGATTGATATTTCTTTTGTTTACCCTTACTGAGCATTTGAGCTCACCCTCTTATGTTTTCTTTTCCCCAGGATATAAAGAAAGGTTTTTAGGTAAAAAAGTGAAGATCTTTATGGGAGATATTGAAGATCTTTCACCACGATTAGAAGATTACGTTCCGAGTTTCCAAAGACACTAAACTATTACGATCCTTGTGTGTGTGTTTTTGTTATGTACTAAGTATTCCGCAAAAGTAATGTAATGTCCATGTACGATAAGCTTCGGGTCTCTACAGTTGGTATCAGAGGAAAGGTTTAGTCAACCTTTGAAAACTAGGATGCGAAAACGTTAGTGAGATCCCTATAGATATTTCTAAGGTATGTCTAGGGATGTCCCTAGGGATAAGTATACGTATAGGTTATAGTAATAGAATTACGCTAACGATCATAGAATTAAACCTAAGATGTTGGATATTGAAGGTACTCCCCCTTTATTATGTTGTTTTCCCTAGCATGATTTTTGCCTCTCACACTATTCTTTTTGGGTTTTAGACGATGGCTGGAACCCGAAGGAACCGTTTTGATCAATGCAATGGACAATGCAATGATTTCCCTCCTGAACAAACAAATGTTATGGGAGATGGAGTGCAAAATCTTATTGCTATACTTACACAAGCTATGAATCATTCTGGACTTCCAAATGAGCAGAGAAGGGAACAATATTCTATTGAGTCCTTCATGAGGCAACATCCACCTTCTTTCAGTGGGTCTTCTGATCCACTTGTGGCTGAACAATGGATCAGTACTACTGAAAAGATATTTTCAGTTCTTCAATGTTCTGAACATGATAAAGTCATCTTAGCAGTATATCGTTTGGAAGGTGAAGCTGATCAATGGTGGAATCTTGTCAAGAATACGAGGCCAAGAGATGAAATTGAGTCCATGGAATGGGACGAGTTCAAGAAATTATTTTTCAGTAAGTACATCCCTCGTATTCTTCGAACAAAGATGGAGAAAGAGTTTCATGAACTGAAGCAAAGGGACGATGAATCTGTTGGTACCTATGAAGCAAATTTTACAAGACTTGCAAGGTATGCTTCTGGAATTATCATCCAACCTGAAAGTAAAGTTGATCGATTTTTCAGTGGCTTAAAACCAAGTCTTCGAAGGGAATTAGCTATAAGAGACTTCAGTAGCTATGAAGAAATTGTGCGTTGTGCTATCAAGGTAGAAATGGAAGTTGGTGTTACATATCCATCTCATGGTTTTGACAAGAAACGAAAGATGGAGTTCAAGGAGAAATCTCAGAATAATGGTGAAAAGAAGATGAATGTTTCCTTATGCACAATGTGTGGAAAGAAGCATGGTGGAGATTGTCTTAAAGGGACTAGAAAATGTTTTAAGTGTGGAAAAGAAGGTCATCGAGCAACTGAGTGTCGAAGTAATGGAAAAAGGGTTTCTAATGATGTGAATAAAGCAAACACTGCAGAGAACACACCTCCAACACTTCAATGCTTCAAGTGCAAGGAAATGGGGCATTATGCTAATAATTGCCCTAATCCAAGGGTTAGTGATGATCAACATGAGCAACCACTGAAGGCAAAGGACAAAGGGAAATCACATGCGATCACTATTGGCAATGTTGAATATGACAACGATGTGGTGGAATGATTAAGTGTTTATGTAATGGGATTCCAAAATAATGTTGTATCATTGAGTATTGCAATATTTATTGATGTGGTATTCAAAGTGATTGAGATATTTTTTGGAAATAAGATGATATGCGCATAATGAAGACGAGAAAATGAAATGTTTAATAGTATTCATGAGCTCATGATTGATATAAGGACTAAGTGATATCATGGTTTGAGTATATAGAATTTTGAGGATTTTGGTATGTGGAAAGTGTTAACTTTTAACTGCACTCATGTTTTCACTAAGGTATTCAAGAGAAAACACGATTAAGGACTTTGAATGTTTGGAATGTGACCAACAAGACATATCTTATGATATGTGGGGATCAACGACAGTATTAAATCTCTATATTATGTATAAGCCTAAATATTAGACTGGATTATGTTGGACATAAGTTAGTATTGTTTAAGGATAGAAGATTTTCGTTATTATTGATGGGATGTTATAGTAACGTAGTTTTAGAAAAAGGACAACCTGCAGGACGGGCGATAGCCCATCGCTTCGGACAAGGTTGTAGGAATCGAACCCACAACCGAAGTGCGACTAGCCTTTATCGCCTACCACTGACCTACAGGAAGTCCATGTTTAGTTGAAACTAGTGTTATTATATTAAGCAGTATGATATATGAAGTATAAGCCCATTTTAGGAACCATATATGATTAATCCCACTATAGATCGACTTATGTATATAAATTTTGATAACCTTTTGAGACAGATGGAAT
This sequence comes from Viscum album, assembly GCA_963277665.1. Taxonomy (NCBI): domain Eukaryota; kingdom Viridiplantae; phylum Streptophyta; class Magnoliopsida; order Santalales; family Viscaceae; genus Viscum; species Viscum album. Next base: position 985,851,247 of record OY728126.1, read on the forward strand.
GACCCGTCATTCTATCACATGATCTGCTAACACTTCACGAATAACAAATTCAACTTCATTTATTTAAGAGATGAAGTGGAAATTGTTAAAGGCACGAACTACAGTGAGATTATACCAAAATAAAGTAAGTATTTATTGTAATTCAAATTCTTTAACTTTAGGGAAATGGTCTTGAAAACCAAAAATGTTGTCCTAGTTCTCTTATACCTGATGAATCAGATGGTACTTTAGATCGTCACAAATTTATGGATTTGTGATTACTGGCTTTTCCATAGCCATGTTCTCTACCACTCTCCATCAGAACATGATGGTTAGATTTCTCTTCCATATCCATATTTTCACCTATATGGAAACCCAGTGATTAGTTTATTTGGGTAATCGTTACATTTCATACTTTAGTTTTTAAAGCCAAGTTTTGGTATTCCTTTTTACGATGTGGGTTTCTATTAAAGAAACTTTCGAATAGTAAACCATTTATAACCCCGACGAATTTCGAGGGCGAAATTCATTTTAAGGGGGGTAGAATGTAACAGCCCGAGATTTTATGAAAAATATTCTTTTTTATTTCACTAATGTCTTGTGTTGTACGCTACACCAAAAGGAGCTTGCACAACACGCATCCTTGACTTGCCTTGCATTACACACAATCGCAACCTTCCTCGATAGCGTGTGTGGTACGTAATACTGAGTTTCACGAAACAATGATATGCTATTAAAATATTATTAAAACTAGCCGTTATGAATTGTAATAACCACTTTTTAAATTTTAGAAATTTTAAAATGGACTTCATTTTTGGATTCGGAGTATCGAATATAGCCTAAGGCGAAATTTTGGTACTTTTCGGATAACTTTCATATTCTGATGAATAGTGAAAATTACTAATTTATAATTAAAAACAACTTTTTCAATCGAAATAATTAATAGTGATAAATCATTAATTTGATTGGTTTTAAAGTATATTTAGAATATTTTTTTACAATTTAATACAATGTTGGTCATTGGATGTAATTTCACATTTAAACTAGACATAAACAAGTGTCAATCTTTTGATAGATATTGTTTCTTAAAAACACGCTATTTGTTTTAACAGCGGAATTTAATTATAAAATTAATTAATGCAACTTTTATGTAATGAATTTGGTAAAATAGACTTCATTTTTGAATTCGGAATATGAAATATAGCTTGGGATGAAATTTTGGCACTGTTCTGAAAAACATCAATTTTTGATGAATAGTGAAACTACTAAGTGGTAGTTAAAAAACTGAATTTTTCATAAAACTTAATTTTACCGCTTCTGTGAATGGAATTTCAAAAATCCGAGAGACACGGTTGATGTCAGTAAGTAAAATGTGGTTCAATGAGATGAAAATAATTTTTGGTGAATAGTAACTTTTTACTTTTTTTTACCGCGGTTAATAGTAAATAGGGTAACTAAGGGTAAATATGATATTAATATTACCCTAACACATGTCCTAATTCTATTGTACAAGTGTAATTCGACCAAAAACAAACTTAGGAATAAAATATGACCATTTAGGCCCACTTGGATTAGATTAGGACATTTATTATTAATTTATTTAAAGAAGGGTTAAAATAGTTAAAATCAAAGTTTAATAAGTAAATCATTTTTAATATGGGGTTATACAAGAAGATAAATTCGATTGTAAATATTCATTAGAAAGCTAAAAGGATTTACTACATGATGGTATTTTATTTGTAATTTTTAGACATCAAATAATTTAATTTATTTATGACACAATGATGATGCAGTAATTATCTTATTAATGAAATATTGACATAATTGATGTTATAAACACCAAAATAAATATAATTTGAGACTTTTTATGAATTCCACTAATTTTATAGGTTACTATGATATATTAGTGTTGATTTAATCAACTTTTTTCGAACATATAATTCTGTTATGACTTTCACAAAAATCATATATCAAATAGTGTCAAAATTGACACAAAATAGTTTTTAAATCAAATATTATATTATTAATTGTTATTTTATTCCTAAAAATCTAAGGTTCGGCCAAATTACTTAGATAAGGATATATATTTTAATAATAAACAATTTGGGGTTCGTTTGGCATGTTATAGTAAGTGTATTAACCATATAGTGAAAGAAAACAAAAAGACACGGTAAAAGTTAAATTATTTAACTTAGAGTTAAATCTAATTGATAAGGTTAAAATAATAACCTAAACTTGTCTAAATCCTATTGGTTGATAGGATTTCGACCCATCCCCACTTTATCTTCGAAATAAGACCTTTGGAACCATTATAAACCGATTTTGACTTTAAAATAAAATAATATTTTGAGGTATTCCTAAGGTGCCCCTCTCCTCCCTTATAAAAGGACACCTCCTCTCCCTCCTCCTCACACCAATTTGAGCACTCAAGCTCGGCCAACCCCTGCCAAAATCTCTTCTCCACTTCCCTAAAAACATCCTAGAGGTTCTGGTCTTCCTCAAAGACCAATTTTAGTGCCCTAAGAGGAGGTCTCAAAGAGGCACTTCAAAGAAGAGGTAATTACCGTTACCAATTCTTTCATCTTTATTTCTTCTTCCACTTCTTCTTCTTAGGTTGTTTCATTATAAAGTAATAACATCAGTATCACTCATACACTGATATGTTATTATAAGTATGAAACAACCCTATTTCACCATCTATCCATCCTACGGAAAAAGAAATCACCGAGCGTGCGTACGTACGGAATACCGTCTCCACGCCATGGTGTAATCTATTTTCCACCACCACCTTACATGGATGGGTATAATGGTGTAAAGAATAACTATACATAGTTATTACAACATCATATTGATTCTGATATATTGTATGATCCACTCCAATTCAATTTAATATTTATAGAAATGATATCATCGCTTGTGCGTACGTACGGACTACCGTCTCCACGACGCGATGAGATTCATTCTCCATGTTAACCATTTAAGAATGATTATAATGTATATATAAGAAATAATAATGAAATATATGACATTATAAAGCTACTGGATTTATGTATATATATACATATGTATGTCATCTACTTAATTCCATTTCAATAAAATAAGGAAAGGAAAACAGCGTTCATGCGTACGTACGGACTACCGTCTCCATGAACGGTGTTTTTCATTTTATTTATCTACCTATTATATATATATATATACTAAATATATATGATATATAAATCATATTTTATATTCTGGAAGTGAGTAAATCATGATATAAGTAATAATTATGTCAAGAACAACAAGTCAAAACACCTACGATAAATGAAACGATTTTAACCAAAACGCTTCTTTAACATGGAATTTACAAAAGAACGGGTAATATAATGTCATAAGTGAACCATATATGATATCATAACAATGAATATGATTCTGTAATAAGTCAATAACATGATTTAAATCATTATACAGGAGGTTCGGACACTTACAAAGCAAGTCGGACCTAAGGTAAGAGAAATATCACAATCTCATTTTTATCCGAGATTGTTTATTCGTAAGTATTTACTGGGGTGTATTTTATCATCCACATCCATGTTTCATCAATATGTAATATTATTTCCATCCACCTACAATTGTTTAAATCCATTTTTACCCTTCGGTGAGTTTTTAGTAATATGTATGAAGGGAATCTTTTGTCGTTTTTCGTACGAGGTACTTTTTGACTTTTCTGACAAATGTACGAAGAATGTTTTTTTTAACTTATACGGCATGAATGGATTTTTTTAAAACATTATTTCCAAGAAACTTCATTTACAAGTTTTCAAGTTTATTTTTAATCAACTTATTTTATTTTAAAGTTGTATGACATGTTATGAAAGGAAAAATGTTTTTGAAGTAGAAAGGATATTTTCCTCAAGAATGGAGTTCAAGTATTTTATCAAAATTATTTTCCATCTAAGATAATAAAAGGGTTCTGTTTTTATCCCTATTATTACATGGATTTGATTATGTTGTGATGGAAATATTTTTATGAATTCCTTTATCTTATATGAATTGTTTTATGACGTCATGTTGTTTAAGAATCCCATTTTTATTACATGGGTTACGCTATGATGTATGGTTTATGATTATGTGGCACACATAAGAAAGGATTCATTATAAGATGGGTGGGACCTATATCTCCCTCCAATGCATTGGGTAAAGATTTTATATCTCATGAGATAGACAGGGCTGGAACGGTAGGTTATACCGGTTCAGTGAAACAGGACTGAAACGAGGGTTACTCGATTCAGAAAGGGACTTTGTCCACTAAGATAGTCTTGGCAATGAGTCTTGACTAACAAGAAATGATTTTCCATGATTATGTGTGCATGCCACAAAGTTTCAAGTTTTATGTTATGATTATGGGGATCTCATTTTCACTTCTATGATTTATCCCATGTTATGATATTATGAGCTCTTTTGCAGGTTAAGATTTCCAAAGGCTATGTTCTTATGTATATGATGTGATTGATATTTCTTTTGTTTACCCTTACTGAGCATTTGAGCTCACCCTTTTATGTTTTCTTTTCCCCAGGATATAAAGAAAGGTTTTTAGGTAAAAAAGGGAAGATCTTTATGGGAGATATTGAAGATCTTTCACCACTATTAGAAGATTACGTTCCGAGTTTCCAAAGACACTAAACTATTACGATCCTTGTGTGTGTGTTTTTGTTATGTACTAAGTATTCCGCAAAAGTAATGTAATGTCCATGTACGATAAGCTTCGGGTCTCTACATTAATACTTATAGTAACACATGTGTTGGAGCCACATGCACTTGTAGTATCTAAACATGCATTTTAATTTCCTATAAACCACTTGCTTTATCCATTGAAAATATTCTTGAACATTTTTCTATATGTTGACTCAAAATTTTACTTACGCATAGGCCTATATGTGGAAATATCATTAGGCATATCACAAGGTATATCACTTAATTTTTATAATCATTGTTTCTAAAGGTGAACTAACCCATTCCTTTTGATACAAACTATAGTGACATGGGCTTTTCATACATAAATATAACATCTTTTTATATGATTGTAAAATACATTTCATAATCATATTCCTAAGAACCATTATATTTTTGTGTATTTAGAGAGTAGAAAAAATATATTATTATTTAATTAATGATATTTAATGTCTCCTAAAATGATATTCCAATCTAGAACTCTTCATAGACTAACCCTACATAGAACCTTTCTTCATAAACCAGGGAAGGGAAACACAAAAACAGTTAGATTAGATACTCAGTAAGGGTAAAAAAGATAGATATTAATATAACATGATAATATTGATATTATTATATGGTAACAACATTTTAAATCCATACACTTTATATCATAAATCCAAAATGTGATTCATGGAATAAATATGTGTAGTTTATAATACATTAATCATGATGGGATCATAAAGAATAAGCCATGGGAGAATAACATTAGCATAAAACATGGAATTGTGGAATACACAAAATCATAGAAAATAAGATCCTTATTAGTCAAGGATCATTACTAAAACTATAATAGTGGAATGGTTTTACTCTCCAACCTATTGTATTAGATAAGGCTCACTCCAAATATTATCATAGTATAAAAATACCTTTCTAAATTAGGTTCACTCCCTATTCTAGTTTTTTTATCATGTGATATATCAACGTTAACATAATTTATTGGAGGGATATATAATTCACAACCATAATTGGTTATAACATAAACATCCATCCTTGTTTATAACATACCCATTGATATAAAATTAAGACTATACATAAATGTGATATAAAATAAAAAAAAATTCACCATATTAGAACCAATTTATATAAATTAGATTTATAACACATTTATCATATCATAACCCATAAAAAGAAATGTGTTTTATAATAATTGTGTCATAACATATCTGATAGAAAATAAATGGGTTTCATTACATCATTTCATAACCCATGGAAAAGAAATTGGTGTCATATACATTTCATCATTTAATCATAACATAACCCATGGAAAAATAATCATATTTCATAAGAATTTTATCATGGTATAACCCATGGAAAATAAATGAGTCTTATAATAATCTTGTAATTATAAATATAAACCTTTTAACTAAATAATAATAATGGTATCCTTGCATCATAATGTGGGGAAAAATTAGGTTACCATTGATTTAATTCACCTCAGGTAATGCACATGACATCGAAATGTGATTTATGAGATTTATGGTGTGTTCATTAATTATGGATAAAAACATTTGTTAACATGTCATATATGTACTTGTTTTTCTATTGTATATTAGTTTTTAATTAAATGTAATGATTTGTACAATATATTTTGGATTATGTTCTTAATTATGTGATATATTTGTGTTTTCATTATTTTGTGATATATATTTATTTCCATTAATTAGTTGAATTGATAATGTAGTTGTGTTAGTATATATGTGATTATTTTTGACTAATGTGGTATGATAGAGACCAAGATTAATTCTAGAAGGGTTATACCCAAGGTTGAGGATATACTATTAAGATAACCTTGTACAATCACTAAGATGTTATAAGACATTCTATCTTCATAATATTCTTCTTGTTATTGTGATGTGAGAGTGGTAGTATAATTTTGAAACACACTGACCTCAATTTTTCAAGAAAGATAACTAAGTATACCTCTCAAGGATGATAAGTTGTTAAAATAGGAGAATTTTAATGTCCACAACTTTTAATAATAATAAAAACCTTCTTTGATAATAATGTATGAGTATTTTTAAATGTAAATTTAATTTTTCAATAAAAATAACATAAAAATTTATTTATAAACATATAATAATGGAAAAATCCATGTTATCCCATTTAAATAGTCTATATATCATTTTTGGAGTTAAGAAATGAATTTTCATGTGATTTCGGGGCCTGTAGAGCCTTCACATTTATACAATAAAAATATTAAATATATTATATTATGTGTAAATTTTTTCAAGAAATGATATATCTCCTAAATGGTGTCTTTGATGAGAAATTTGAGAGTACCATTAAATCTGAGAGGTGTATTTTTTCCTAAGTGCAACATAACATTTACGTGCATCCGATATTTGGTCAAAACAGACATGAGGATAATTTCATTTAATATTTCTATTATATATTTTTCAAAAAGAAAAATAGATTTTAAACAGTGTATCGTATGATAAATATAATACCATCATTAATTTCACAATGTGAGTTTTATCTTAGGTGAAACATAAGCTCTGTGGGCATCAGATTTTTGGTTACAACTCACGTAAGGGTAATAAAAATTATATTATTATTATTTTTCTTGTAGAAAAAAAATATAAAATACAAGTGTAATAAAATTCCCATAATTGATTAGTGGAAATTCAAAATGGTGAATATTTTTTATTTGTATGTTAGTTAATAATGGTGATATTATTACCTAGTGATTAATAAATGATGATAGGTGATCAACATTTATTTATAAAATATTATAGTAATTTAATAAAAGTTGTGTATAAAATATTTATTGTGAATTTTATGTGAGAAAAGTAATAATAATAATAAATTATTATTTTTATTATTGTTTTAATTTGGAAAATATTATTATTTTTATGGATAAGTAAATGTATATATATATCTAGGATATATATGTGTGTGTGTGTGTGTGGGTGAGGGTGTATATACAGATGTGTGTGTATGTATATATGTAGCATGCATTTATATATATGTGTGTGTGTGTGTGTGTCTGTGGTTGTTTATATATATATAGGATGTGTTTGTGTGTGTGTATGTATATATGATTAATTTTTAAATATATATAATGGATGAATTAAATGTGTGATGGGATAAATGATAGAGATATAAAGGAAATAAAAATAATAACGAAAAATAATAATAATTAAAGAAAGGGGTCTTAAGATGATGCGTAGTGAAATTAATGGGGAATTTAAGGTGGTAGAAGATTAAGGAAATAAATAGAGAGGAATGTATTAATTGATCTTTAATAAAATACATTATAAAAGGGGGAATTGGGAGGAAAATAAGGACATACAGGAGAACCACCCACATGCCTCTCTCTTCCTTACATGCATCTCTCTTATCTCCCTCCCTCTAATATTATTTTTTATTTTATTATTATTCTTATTACTTCTCACTTCAATCACTTATCCAATATTTATCATATTGACTTGCCATCAGTTCCATTGGGTTCATCTCGACATGTTGAATTTTAATCGTAATTATTTTTAAAGATATTGAGGATTCAATAGTGTAATTGGAATCAGACGTTGAATTTTTTCATCAAATCATTGTTCCACCTAAGGTAGGAAGTTCCTTACCTTTTTGGGTTCACGTTTACCCATGTTATCTTGTTATAATTTATGTGTAGAAATAATTGAAAATATTTATTGATAATGATCATATATGGGTAGTGTAGGTGGTCTCATCATCTCTAACCTTTTTTTTGTAAGAATTTTTATTATCATGAGGTTCTACACTTTGGGAGAATGACCATTAGTTCATTTTGTGTCATTAGTAATAATAATGATTAATTAATTTAGATGTATTGAGTCTTAGAAAATTAAATGAACTATTCCTCATAAATTGACAATGTACAAAGGTCTATGTAGGACCTTGTGTGTTTCCTTGTTGTATATCCACTGAAACTCTATGATTTAATACATATGTGTGCATCATAATACATGGAAACATTAAGTTTTTTTCTACTTGACACTTATATCCATGCTACCATGTATGTTGACTTATGACATGAGTATGCGTAGATATCCTAAAAATTCTAGTTTTATTTTTGATCACATGTGTAGATGATGTAACTCGTGATGTTTTTCATGCTTTGTTTATATTTGCACACTCTCCTTGATGTGATACCATTATTAGAATAGATTTTTTACCATGCATGATATTGATTACATTTTTTTTTTGTGTGTGTCCATGAGTCATTTTATGATGCTCTTTCCATGACTATACTTGTGTAGCTTGTTATTCCTTGTTCAATGATGATTTCATGTGTCTTATTTTTTATAATAACACTAATGATGTTTTGATAGACTATTATTTCCTTGTATGCTCTACCTTATTGTATGTAAACTGTCCCTTGAAATAGGTGGATCATCGTGAGATGTTTATCCCATAGAGGGAGCGTGTACATGTCATGCGATGTAATTGATGCTGGACCTGATCATAGGGTGGAGATTTGATGATTCCACGGGCTTCAAATATCGATGATACAATCGATTCATGGATACAAAGTTCCATGATACACGATTCCTAGTGATCTAAAAAGCAGCACACTGAATTTATACTGTTATTCAATGTATCATGTTACTTTATTCTTATAAAATTGTCTATTAACATGCTCGATGCTTAGTGTTATGCTGAGAATCGTGTTATTCGATGCTCAATGAACTGTTGAGTAGAACACCTGATTCTTGGTGTTATGTTGAGTATCATGTTGTACTTTGGGCCTATAGATATTCCAAGTTTCATGTATGCATGATACCATGTGGGTCCTGATCAACTGATCAATTAAACATATGGCTATCTTGGTTACTCCAAACAACAATTATGACTTATCCTTCTAGTACATATCTAAAGTATGTATATTTTGGGATCATAGGGGATTGGTTAGCACATGACTGCATGGTTTTGAATTGTATACTAATTTTCTTATTATGAATTTATGATTACTATGGAATAAACATTTCTACTTGAGCACACATGGATATGGATGAATTGGTGGTATTCTGTTGAGTCTTGTACACACACCCCACTAAAAAATTTTAATTCTCTTATAAATTTCATGAGTGATCTAATGACAGGAAATGGACCTATAGTGGATGAATGAGGAAAGGATGTTTGGGATAGTAGCAGACTAAGAGATACTTTGGAGGACCCTCTATTTTTTATTTATTTTATCTGATAGTTTTTACACTGTATAGGCTTACCACATTAGGAGCCATTTATTTATATGCCAGGTTTAGTTCACATTTTTCATGCACTCTGATTATGTTTATTATATTGTTTTTTATTATGAATTGGTTTATTATTTATCATCTGACATGATATCAAGATTATAGTCTCCCTATTGATGGGATTAGACCTTTGCTGATAGTTGTCACCCTTATGGGTATAGGGAGGCACACATGAGGTCATGTGGAATTTTGGCTCAAACACAACTGTTTAGTTTGTGATGTTATATAACATATAAATGGGGAAGTAGATACACCTCATAAATTAATATATGTGTATAAAATAACATATTTCCCCAAGAAGTCAATTTGAGGCGAGTAACCCTTTCAATTATCATAACATTGAGGTTGTAAATAATGAATAAATCAATTGTTTCTTTCAAATGTAGAACCAAATAAACATATTTAAAAACAACATAAGATAATATAACCCAATGAAAAGAAGTTGTGTTGTAAAATTTCTTACAACTAGGTTACATTAAATTCAAATATCCTTAGGTGAAATAATTCAAATTGAAACAAAAAATACCATTTTTTGATGTATTCATGTCATTCAATGAAAATTTGATATTGTATACAACATATAAAAAAAATTATCTCTATAACATTAAAATATTCCTTAATGAAGTAAAATTGAGATGATGTCTCTTTCCTGGAGTCCAATCATTCCTCGTAAGTCTGGAGCATGGCCGAATGTCACATTTTTTCCATCAAATGGTCTGGTGATGTGTATAGCAGAACATGGGTCGAATCCTCAGTGATGGTATATTTTAATAGTCGACTATTTTATTATTATTAATGGGTCATTTATTAACAAATATTAATTAAATTGATTAATGGATGATTTTTGAATTAAAAATTTGATAAATATTTGGGTGAGACTATTATTGGGGATTTTAATCTTATAATACCTTTGATATTTTCCTTATATTGAATTAAATTAACACACACATCAGAATATGATTTTGATCAGAATTCCAAAGTGTTGAGGCTTTTGTCAAAGCATTAACATAACATAGGGTTTTAATATAAATCATAACTTGTTATGGTAGTGTATTTATTTTTTTGATAATATATGGAATCCACATGTTAAACAAAACATGTCATTAATCCATGACATTTTAATTTCTACATACACAGTGTTTACCTAAAGAATACTCAACGAGAAAAATCATCCCAATCACTTAATATACCCAAATAACGACTCACCCAAATTGTATATTTACTAATACATTGAGATGTTTATTATTCTAGTTTAATATTTTTATGATAATTTAAAATAAAATGAAAACAACAGGATAGAAAATATTAGTCCGCTGAATACACACATGAACACTGAACATAGATAAACATGGACTTTCGATAAAATGAGAAATCATAAGAAGGGAGTGGTTTTAATATTTATTTAAATAATTATATGAAAATAAATATTAAAAATATATGGTGGATTATAATAATAGATAATGAGAAAAAAACATGCATTCCAATATTATTACAAACCGAAACACTTATAAGATTACAAACAAAGATAAATGAAAACCTAAATGAAAAGTATCATGGAGGAATCGTATATCAAGAATAAAATTATGTATGGAAGATCCTAAAACAAATTTTTCAAAACCTTTTATGTGATAAAATATCTTTATTTTTAATACAATTTTAACCCCTTGTATGGAGAGACGGGGGATTGTTTATAACCTGATGAGGGCGACTGTTTACTATCCAAATCATGTCCTCCTATTGGATCGCCAATTTGATAAAATATATAGCGGGATATAAAGAAATATTATTCTCAAAATTTGTATATAGAAATTCTTAAATTAAATCACCAAATATTATGTCCATTGGACATAATGAGTCAAAGTTATGGTAATTATAATAAACAATTTTAATCTGTCTATTTTTATATAATCTTTTTTGAAGGCTGAAATTTGAATTTGTTTTTGAATTAGAAGATATCCTCAAATTCGAACAATTTTTTTTAAATAGTTTTCCACATAAATCATTTATTTCACACTATAAAATATCAGCTCTATTTTATATTCATATCATGAGAAAATTCAATGATAGTGTGCTGATTTAATTCTTAAATAGATTGGTATGCTAAAATTCAAAGCATCATTTGGGGCCCTCTTTGCCAGAGATGTGAATTCAAATTTTTTATTCACGATTCTTTTGTATATTCATTAATATATTCATTAGTTCCATAAAAATTGTTTATCTATATTAATCCTATAAATTTTATCAACATGGCTGGTCCAGTTTCTTCATAGATTCTTTGGGTAATCTTGTGTGGTCCATATGACCCATCAAATGGATGAATTAGCTCAAACTCCTATTTAATTATTTTTATTAAATTTAATAAGGAACCAAAATAACAATAATCATAAAATTTAAATAAGTATGGTAAAAATTATATTTAAAATAGAAAAAAAAACTTTATTAGATTAATTAAAATAATGGTAAATTTTTTTTACTATTAAAACATGGGTATTCCATAGTAATTATGCACTTTTACATGAATATTACTAAAGGTAGTAGAAAAATTTATTAATAAATGAATAAAATAAACACCCCCACACATACTCTTGATCATGTCCTCATGTGAAACAAATATAATAACATAATAAAATCATTCTCACTCACTAACAAATATTATTATTTTTTCCCCAATTAGGGGAGGTTTAGACGTGTTCACTCATTTTTATTAAATTACACCACAAATTGGTATAGAAAAATATACCAAAAATAATTCATTTTCCATACTCAAATTTATAAATGGAATATGTGGGAACTTAGAACTCACTCTTCTCAAGATAATAAAAATTTACTTATTCAGGTTCACTCATTCACCAACCAAAATTGAAAACAAAATGAGTTTGAAAGAGCTCTCATCTTAAATTGTCAATCCTAAAGTCCACAAGAGTCAAGATGTCTTTTATGGGTTTTATATGGATATTTTATTTTATTAATTTGATGTCCAAAAGAGATGAAAAGGGGGTTAAAACACTATCATGGAAAAATAAATGCACAATTCCAAATTAGACATGGAAGGTTATGGAAACACATATTTAAAAGGTAATGATTGTGTGAAAGATGAAACAATAGAGGTGGATAAAATTTGATAGGATTAAAAGGTGGAATATTTAAAAGACATAAAACATATGCCTATGAAATAAGAATATGTAATTCAAGTGTTCTTTTTTCATTTATTTTATTTTTTTGATTTCCTTTTTCAAAAGTTCAACTTCAAATAAATATCTCACTTATATCCAAACCCATGTTTGAACTCCTCACGACACTAATTTTTATAGTTAATAAAAAGAACAAAGGATTATGAAGAGTTATTTATGACCTTCTCAAGGAACACCGCTTTTTTTGTTTTTTTGTTTTAATTTTTTAATACTATTCAATATCATGTAAAAAATTAAATACATGAAAATACATTTCCCAAACTCACTGAATGAAAACCACTCCACCAAACATAAATATATTCACTCCATCAAGAATAATATAAAATATTGGAAATTGAGAAATAGATACCGAAGATGTAAACCATCCCCCTACCATACACTTAAATTTCAAACAAATTATACAATGAAAATCCATGTAGAGGTTGGGTTGGAAAAGGTTTTGGGATTGTAATGTGGCTATCAAGAAAATGTTTTTTATATGCTTAATGGGGCTATCAAAATTATTATTAATTTAAGGCTAATGAGAGGGTATTTTTCTATTGTGATTCTCATGTAATTTATAAAATGCCTTTATCATGTTCATTCACACCAAAGTACGAAAATCTACTCGATGGTCCAAAAACTAAAGACTCACAATCAGGGGTGAAAACACACAAAATGAAAAGGTAGTCATAGGTTATCGTGGCATGGTGTCATGACCTGACCCTACTAGTCCCGATCTACAACTACCTCAAGCCCGCCTCTATAGGCTAGAGGCTGGCGACCAGCGCCAAAGGTGTAACAATATTGGGGAGGCCTTCGCCTAAGTACCTGTACTCACGCACACACAACCCACAAGACGCAATAGTGCAGAGTAAAAAAGGAAAATAAATTAAATGCAAATATATCCCAACGACAATCATGCATCAATAACTAAAAAGAGTAAGTAAAGTGATGGAACTACTAGCAAGTAGACTGAAAAGTAAAAATGGAAAACATGTGCCCAAAAAAAGATGCCACAACCCAACAACAGGTGAACAGAAGAAGACGAATGGATAGACTCCCACCTGAATACTCTAGCATGACTACGGTATGCTTCTCCAACTGATGTGACCTCTACGCTGCTCTGTAGTCACGATCGACCTGTCCGTCGTCTGCAATGGCACATTAGGTACGAGAAAAGACTATGCAGGGTAGAGAATAAGAATACACAATAGGATGCCCTGAAAGATCAAGGGAGCAACAAAAAAGGAACTAAAGAGATGAGCATTATACTAACAATAACAGTAGAAAAGTGTAGTAAAAAGGGTACAAATCCACCTGACAGAGATAAGTAGGCATGAACCCCAGGGAGTGGGAACAAATGTAGGGTCCATTTAATGATATATATATATATATATATGCTCAAAAAGAAACCCAAAAGAGTGTGTAAGGGGGATCTTTATCTCCAAGCTCAGCCCCAGATAAGTCTCCATCAGTTCCAAGTAAATCCATCCTCACATCCCAGCATCTCGTCTCGTCCCCCTAGAAAACCCATGTCATAGAGGTTCAGTCACTGCACTTCAATAATATCCGCTTTGGGCGGCACTGACTCACCCGCACGGTCTTAGGTCGCATCTCAAGGAAGCGTCTCAGTGGAAGAAGTACCCCTCTTCCTTGTGTGTCCTTAGGTAACGTTAAAAACTGACACTCCACTGATCCACCAAATCAAGGTCCCGCTCCGGTAGTCACGGAAGAAAAAGTCACCGACTAGCCGCATGAGAAGGGATGAGTCTGAAACATCAGCGGGTGACCCACTGCCCAGCCCCGATGGAGGGTAAACCCTAGTACATCATCAGGTGACACACTGCCTAGCCCAGATGGAGGGTAGACCTGGTATAAATCAATGGGTGACCCACTGCCCAGCCCTGCTAGAGGGTAAACCCAAAACACGTCGACAGGTGACCCACTGCCAAGACCTGCTGGAGGGTAGACCAGGAATAAATCGACGGGTGACCCACTGCCCAGCTCTACTGGAGGGTAAACCCGGAACACGTCGACAGGCAACCCACTGCCCAACCCTACAGGACGGTAGACCTAGAACATGTCAATAGGCGACCCACTGCCCAGCCCTGCAGGAGGGTAGACCTGGAACAAGACGATGGGTGACCCTCTGCCCATCCTTGCTGGAGGGTAAACCCGGAATCACCCTGTTTTCTCCACATTGCTACTGAAATCACCAGGTGTCACTATCAATGCCACCGTGCATTGGTTCGGAGAGCGTAAAAAGAAGATCTCCACCCCACGGTAACATGATCTCAAAGGAGGCTCCACATGCCCAAACAGGTTGCACCGTTGCATTTATTGCAGAAAAACACGCGAGATAGACTACTTACTCACCCGAAATGGACAACTGGTGAATATGGTACTATTCACCGTAGCCTTCCAGTGTGGGCCCGCACCCCGTCTCTGATACTCGTCGGGCGAACTTCACCATCACGATGCTCTCAACAAAACACAGAGAAACAACTACTCATATGCTCCTGGACGGACGTCTGGTGAAAAAGGAGAAAAAATGGAGCACGCATCACATAGACGGCCCGTAGATCCCAAGTCTCAACTCTCATTTCAACACCCGAAACCATACTAGAAGTCTCCGCCTCGATGCCAAGGTTTCACCGCCGCTGACGGTCCACAAATCGGATATTGGATGCGTCCGTGCCAACCAAAACAAGAATCCTGGCGTTGCACTTAACGCGCGTGACGTGCCACCGAGCTCCCGTTCCGGGAATTAAAAATCCCCAAAACCACCTCAAAACTTACTCCTCAAGACGAGGATTAGCCTGCCAGAGACGGCATGTAAAACGGACACCCGTAGCGATATTTACGGGTTCCCGAAGCCAGAGGGGACAAGTCCCTTGGGCTTGACCAGCCTAGCCAGCCGGTCCACCCGCCCTTGGTCGGTCGTGGACCCGCGGTCCCCACTTTATCCGACCGGCCCTCATGGCTGGTCCTTGGTCTATGCGGAGACCCGCTTCCAGCGGTTCTCGTTCCCCACCGAGGGGTCGCGTCGCGACCCTGGTCTACCCGGACGACCGCCGCCGCCCGCAAGCCGCGCTGCTGCCTCGAGCCGATGCCTGCCACCTGCGAGCTACGCCACCGCCTAAAGTCGGAGCCACCACTTGTGCCACCATGCCAGAGATCTCCGCCATTGACATGAGTCACCGGACCAGCCTAGATCCACTGGAAAACATGGGGTATTTGGCCGGAAAACTTCCCGGGGCCACCCCGGGCACTTTGGGACTCCAAAAATTGAACTGAAGGGATCGTTGTGAAGATAAACTTGACACCTAAGAATCCAAAATATTATCTAGATTATCAGACAACAATTCGACATGGACAAATTAAATTGAAAATTGCAGGAATAAAAAAAACATAAACACGAGCCTGCCTCTAAGGGCTTTGCCCGACGCTTCACGATCGGGATGCTGGAGTCGCCGCGCCTTGCCGGAGAGATGGAGGAGAGGGTGGATTATTGTTGAGAGCCCTTCCACAATGGTAGAATTATCCAAGGAGGGTTGAAGAGGGTGGGTGGTGTTTTTAAATAAATAAATAAAAAAACACACTTAACCACCCGCTCGTTGGCCCGTACCCAAACTTTCGTCGGGGCCGGGATTAAGCCTCTCTTACGGTGAATACCATGCCCTGAGCGCAATGGCGGCCTCAAAATTTTAATCCGAGCCTGTTTTCAAGAGTTATAAAATTCGACGCCCACGACCGGAAAATTACCAAAATGCCCCTGGGGGGTGTTTTTCACAGTTGGCACGCGCCCGTGAATATTATACCCCTCCTAGGGTAAACGAAATGTTCTGGACTCAACGGTGCCCTCAGTTTTCCCGTCCAAGATACCGTTCAGGAGTTATTCTATTTATTTTTCCCGCCCAGTGTGAACGCACGACAAAATTAATTCCGGCTACACCAGGGCTCAGAATCACACACCGTCAGAACACCCTGCTCTGGAATCATATCAAGATAATTTCAAAGTCTTACAGGCTCAAAACCGAGGTTCACACATCATTACCTCCTTCGCATTTTTCATCCCTGAAAAAGAAAACTACAAAAATAGCTCGGTGTACTGAGCCCGCATCTGGCTCTCCCACTCCTAGGTTCTCTCATGCTCCCTCCCATGCTGCCATAGTACACGAACTAGAAGAATGGACCGTTCGCGCAGAGTCCGCTCTTTCCTATCCTGAATCGCCACTGGGTGATCAACAAAGGTGGCTCCATCTTCAATTTCCATCTCTCCCCAGTATATGACATGCGTGGGGACGTGCACGTATTTCTTCAACTGTGACATGTGGAAGATGTCATGTACTCTCTCCAGCTGCGGGGGTAGAGCGAGACGGTAGGCGACCTCACCAACCCGGCGCACAAACTCCAAGGGCCCAATAAACCCTGGGGACAGCTTGCCTCCTCGGTCGAACCTCCGTGTTCCACATCCCGAGGAGACTCCAAAAAAGACATGGTCTCCCTTCTCAAACTCCAGGGTCCTACGATGTTGGTCTGCATAGGACTTATGACTGCTATGAGCCATCATCATCCACTCACGAATGTCCTGCACCTTCTCCATCGTTTCCTGTACCATCTATGGGCCCATAAGGGATGTCTTCCCAACCACCGTCCATCAAAAGGGTGACCTGCAGGGTCTCCTGTAGAGGGCCTCAAAAGGTTCCATGCCAATAGTAGAGTGGTAACTCTTGTTATATGAAAACTCTACCAAGGGAAGGTGATCCACCCAGCTCCAGCCAAATCTAACACGCACTTCCTGAGCATATCCTCCAACACCTAGATAGTGCACTCGGTCTGCACATCAATCTGGGGGTGAAATGTTTTACTCATCCGCAACTGAGTCCCGAATGCCCCTGCAGGCCTCACCATAAACGTGATGTAAACTGTGCATCAAATTCAGAGATGATCGCCAAGGGTACTCTAAGAAGACGGACGATATCCCGAACATATAACTATCCCAGACTCTCCACCGAGCTCTGATCCCTGCTAGAAAGGAAGTGTGCCGACTTGTTGAGTCGTTCCAATATCACTCAAATGGTGTCGTGGCCCTTCGTTGTGCATGGAAGCCCTATGACATAATCCATTGATATGCCATTCCATTTCCACTTTGGGATATTAAGGGGCTGCAACAACCCTGCCGGATCCTAGTGCTCTGCCTCCACCTGCTGACAGGTAAGACACCGAGAAAAAAACTCATCCACGCTCTGCTACATGCCTGACCACAAAAACTACCGACGAAGGTCTCTGTACATATTCCCCACACCGGGATGTACGGACAAGGGATAAGTTTGGAACTCCGGCATTACCTCCTCCCGTATCCCCACTGGTACTACATCTCACCCCTAAAATAGGATCTCATGATTACCTCCTTCAGAATACACATCGGGTGCGTCGCTCGTGGATATTTGATCATGCAGTATCTCGTTATCGACATCTACCAGCTGCGACTCTCTCACATGCTCAAGGAGCGAAGTATTCAACACCATCGATTGTAGAAAATTTGTACCCTCCTGCTCCACCAAGGTCAGTCGAAGGGAAGCCAACTGCTCTAAAGCTTCCCTCACTAGGTTAGCCTGGGACTTCCTTCTATTGGAATCTGCTACTACGTTGCCCTTCCCTGGAGTGTAGACTATCTCAAAATCATAGTACTATAGAAAATCTAGCCAGTGCCTCTGCTACAGGATCAAATCCCTCTGAGTGAAGATATACATGAGGCTCTGGTGATTTGAGTAGACCACAAAATTCTCATCCAAAAGGTAGTGTCTCCATAGCCTCAAGGCGAAGACTACCAGTGCCATCTCTAAATCGTGAGTTGCATAATTCTGCTCATGGGTCCTCAACTGCCTCGACCCATATGCAATCACTTCTCGCTGCTGCATCAGCATGCACCAGATCCCAACTCCTAAAGCGTCGCAATACATGATGAACTCAACACCCATCTCTGGTAGCCTCAACACGAGTGCACTAGTCAGCCTCTGCCTATACTCCTAGAAGGCCTGCTGGCACTGATCTGTCTCGGTAAACGGTCAACCCTTCCATGTCAATGTGGTCAAAGGGGCAGAAATCCTAGAGAAGTCCTCCACAATCCTCATGTAGTACCCTTCCAACCCAAGGAAACTCCGCACCTCAGACACATTCTTGGGTGGATCATAAGCAAGCACTGCTTCCATCTTTACGGGATCTACATCCAAACCATGTTCTGTAATGACGTTCCCCAAAAAGTGATCCTCATTAATCCAGAACTGGAACTTCGAGAGCTTCATGTACAGCTGGTTCTCTAAAAGTAAATATAGGACCATCCTCAAGTTCTTCGTGTGCTCCTCCTCTATCAATGAGTAAATGATTATGTTATCAATAAAGAAAACCAAAAACAGGTCCAATTACAGCTAAAAAATCTATTTCATCAAAGCCATGAAGACGACATGGGAATTTTTCACACCAAAGGGCATCACCAGAAACTCGAAGTCCCCATATCGACAATGGAAGGCCAGCTTCGAAATATCAGCCTCATGAACCCACAACTGGTGTTATCCAGATCGAAGATTGATCTTTGAGAACCACTTCTCACCTCGCAACTGGTCAAAGAGGTCGTCGATCCTTGGCAAAGGGTACTTGCTCTTTATTGTGGACTGATTCAGGCAACGATAATCCACACAAAGTTGTAGACTCCCATCTTCCTTTTTCACAAACAGAATAGGAGCTACCCAGTGGGACACATTAGGCCTGATGAATCCCTTCTCACATATGTCATCCAACAGAAGTCGTAGATCTTAATGCTCTGTGGGTGCCATCGGATATGCTGCACAAGATATCGAAGCAGTCCCTGGCTGCAAGTCAATGCAGAACTCCATCTCTCGCCTCAGTGGTCATCTCGAAACATCTTCGGGAAAGATGTCCATGTATTCCTATACCATAGTAGGGATCCAGGTTCATGTAGTGTCCGCTACTCTGAGATCCATGCTCGCCAGCTAGTGCAAGAAAGGTCGGGGTCTCCTGCTCAGAGTACCCATCTTCTCTTCCATGAGGTCTTGTTCACCAAGGATGGTGAACCACATCCCATCATGAAACTCACCTCTGACTCGTCTGTGAAAACAGTCGACCTGAGCGTGAACCACAGAAATCCAATCCATTCCTAGGATGACATCGTAAGATTCCATCATGATAACGAGCAGGTCCCACATGAAACACCTTCCCTCGAACGATAGTTCGCACTGTCTGCAAATAAAAGTCACCAACAAGGAACTTCCCGTAGGAACCTCAAGGCAATGTGCAGGTGTCAGCGCCTCTACTGGAAGCCCCAACTCTCCTACCAACAGCAGCGGTATAAAGGAATGGCTGGCGCCTGTGTTTACTAGTACTCAAGAAAGGGTGGAGAAAACAAAAAGCGTACCTCAGACCATCTCATGTGCTAGAGGATCATGAACTCCCATGGCCTGAAGCTTCCCACGACCCCTAACGCCAGCTCCCTGATCCCGGTGTGGGCCGCCTAGTGGTTGTGGTGGGGGGATCTAGAAATGTCATCCCCCACCTCCTGGTCCTACCGCTCTGCATGCGCCGCCTCTCTGAGGTCCGCCGGGTCCTCGCCTAGGTGACCCCTGGTCACGGCGCTACCTCTGCCTGTATGGTGCGCCCGCAGCCTACCACGGATGATCTGCACGCCTGGTTGGGAAATCATGTGCTAGGTGACTCAGTTCGTCACAAGAATAGCATCGGCTCTCCCCTGTCTGCACTGGTTCCCTATGGCACCACTACGGTGTGCGACCTTGGCCCCGGGTCTGCTCACGGAAGGACCTCATTGGCTGAGGCCCAACCCTCTGTCATCTGCCTATCGAATACTCTGCTCTAAAACGGCCACTGCTAGGTCCTGCAATCTGGCATCACTTGGACAGGATGCTCTCGGTCATAAGCGCCCTCTCCAACACCCCGGAATAAGTGGGGATACACAAGGGCACCACGCTAGCTTAGATCTCCCTGCGAAGACCCTGCTCGAACTTCCGCACCTGGAAGTAGCTGTCGCGGATCATGTCCTGTGAGTAGCGCGTAAGATCAGTGAACCGGGCTGAGTACTGTGACACCGACAACTCTCCCTGCTTCAGCTCCATAAGCTCCTGGATCCGAGCAGAGCGCAAACACGAGGGGGAGTACTCCTCTCGGAAAATATGCTGAAAGCCATCCCATGTGAGGTATGACTCATCATGTGTCTACGTCACAAGATCCCTCTATCGCCCGACTATCCAAAGGAAAATACTGGAGGCTAGGGCCACCATCTGGTCTACTGTGGTCTGTACCAGCCTGAATAGTCGTGCCACTGACTCAAGCCAATATTCTACCACCTGGGGATCCGGGTCCCCACAGAACCTCGGTGGCCTTTGATTCTAGAAGTCTCGAAGCGCGCTCAGTGTGCGTGCGACATAGGCCTGGGATGCCGGTACTAAATGCTGCTCCACAAGTGTAGAGGCTACTACTGAAGCGCTGGGTAGAAGGGGATCACATGGGGGTCCCTAAACTGAAGCCTCATCACTCGCGAGACCGTTATCATGAGCTAGAGAGGGTAACGTTGATGGCTCCCATCGTGGGGGAATCCTAAAAATTAGCAAGGGATACCACGATCGGATGAGCATATATATATACATAACAATAATAACAAAGGGGATCTGACTTAAACAAAGGACGGTCAAAGACTCATTCCTACGGGATGCATGTTTCAAAATTCCATGCAACAAGTCTCAGCATGGCGAGTCG
Source organism: Viscum album (assembly GCA_963277665.1). Classification (NCBI taxonomy): domain Eukaryota; kingdom Viridiplantae; phylum Streptophyta; class Magnoliopsida; order Santalales; family Viscaceae; genus Viscum; species Viscum album. The sequence continues at coordinate 985,873,169 of OY728126.1, forward strand.
ACAGGCTGGTTATCAGGGTCCTGGTAAATGGATACGTCGTCCGCACGTACCATTACTGGACTCCCTAGCCTGTGAACCACTCTCGAGACATGTCAACATCATTTCCCTAAAACACAACCAATTACTTTTTAGGGACGTCTGAACAATGCCCCAAGGAACGAACCTCCTCTAATACCACTTTGTCATGACCCGAACCTACCTGTCCTGAGCCGCAACTACCTCAAGCCCACATCCATAGGCTAGAGGCTGGTGACCAGCGCCGAAGGCGTAACAATCTCGTGGAGGCCTTCGCCTAAGTACATGTACTCACGCACACACAACCCACAAGACGCAATAGAGAAGAGTAAAAAAGAAAACCAAAAGAAAGGAAACTATATCCCAACCACAGTCATGCATCATCAACTAAAAAGATTAAGTAAAGTGCTGGAAGTACTGACAAGTAGACTGAAACGTAAAAAGAAAAAACACACGCCCAACCCCAAAGATGCCACATCCCGGCAACAGGTGAACAGAAGAAGATGAGTGGATAGACTCCCACCTGAATACTCTAGCACGACCATGGTATGCTGCTCCAACTACTGTGACCTCTACGCTCCTCTGTAGTCATGATCGACCTGTCCGTCGTCTGCAAGGGAACACCAGGTACGGGCAAAGCCCAAGCAGGGGTGAGTATAAGGATACTCAGTAGGATGCCTTGAATTCTAGAGGGATAAACAAAGAAGGCACTAAAGAGGTGAGTAGTAGACTAACAATAATAGTAGAAATGTTTAGTAAAAAGGGTACAACTCCACCCGACAGAGATAAGTAGGCACGAACCCCAGAGAGTGGGAACGAAAGTAGGGTCCATTTATAGAAAGATAGATATATATATATGCTCAACAAGAAAGCCAAAAGAGTGTGTAAGGGGATATCCATCTCCAAGCTTAGCCAAGGATAAGTTGCAATCAGTTCCTAGTAAATCCATCCTCACAGCCCAGCATCTTGTCTCTTCGCTATAGGAAACCCAAGTTAGAGGGGTTTAATCACCGCACTTCAATACTATCTTCTTTTGGTGGCACTGACTCGCCCGCACGGTTTTAGGATGCATCTCAAGGACGCATCTTAGTGGTAGAAGCACCCCTCTTCCTCATGGGTCCTTAAGTAATGTTAAAAAATTATAATCCACTGATCTGCCCGATCAAGGTCCCGCTCCGGTGGTCACAGATGAAAAAGTCACTGACTAGCCGCATGAGAAAGGCTGAGCATGAAACATCAGTGGGTGACCCACTTCCCAGCCCCACTGGATGGTAAACCCTAGTACATCATCAGGCACCCCACTACCCAGCCCAGCTGGAGGGTAGACTTGGAATAAATCGACGGGTGACCCACTGCCCAGCCCTGCTGGAGGGTAAACCTGGAACATGTTGACAGGTGACCCACCGCCAAACCCTACTGGATGGTAGACCTGGAATAAATCGACGGGTGGCCCACTACACAGCACTACTGGAGGGTCAACCTGAAACACGTCGATAGATGACCCACTGCCCAGCCCTGCTGGAGGGTAGACCTGGAACACATCGACAGGTGACCAACTGCCCAGCCCTGCTGGTGGGTAGACCCGGAACAAGACAACGGGTGACCCATTGCCCAGCCTTACTGGAGGGTAAACCCGGAATCATCCTGTTAGCTCCTCATTGCTACCGACATCACCAGGTGTCACTATCAACACCACCATGCATTGGTTTGGAGTGCATAAAAATAATATCTCCACCCCACGTTAACATGATCTCAAAAAAGGCTCTAAATTCCCAAACGGGTTTCACCGTTGCATTTTTCGTGAAAAAACACGCGAGATAGACTACTTACTCACCCTAAAACAGACAATCATTTAATATGGTACTATTCACCGTAGCCGGCCCATGTGGGCCAACACCCTGGCTCCGATACTCATCGGGCGAACATCGCCATCACTATGCTCTTGGAAAAACAAACTGAAATGACTACTCATACACCCCCGGACAGACGTCTTGTGAAAAAGGCGCAAAAACGCAGCACACATCACATAGACGGCCCATAGAGCCCACGTCTCAACTCCCACTTCAACGCCCGAAACCATACTAGATGTCTCCGAGTCAACACCAGGGTCACATCGCCGCTGACGCTGCTCAAATCGGACATTGGATGTGTCTGCGCCAACCAAAACAAGAATCCCGGCGTAGCACTTAACGCCTGCGACACCCCACCGAGCTCCCGTTCCAGGAATTAAAAATCCCCAAAACCACCTCAAAACGTACTCCTGATGACGAGGATTATCCTACCATAGACTTCGTGTACAATGGACACCCATAGCGATATTTACAGGTGCCCGAAGCCAGAGGGGACAAGTCCATTGGGCTGGACCGGCCTAACCGGCCGGTCCACCCGGCCTGGGCCAGCCGCCGACCCACAGTCCCCGCTTCATCCAACTGGCCCTCATGGCCGGTCCTTGGTCTACGTGGAGACCCGCTTCCAGCTGGTCTCGTTCCCCACCGAGGGGTCGCACCGCGACCCCGGTCTAACCAGGCAACCGCCGCCGCCCGCAAGCCACGCCGCCACCTAGAGCCGGAGCCCACCGCCTGTGAGCCACGCCACCGCCTGGAGTCGGAGTCTCCGCCTTCACCACTGTGCCGTAGCTCTCCGCTGCCACCAGGAGTCGCCGGACCACCCTGGATCCACTAGAAAACATGGGGTATTTGGCCGGAAAACATCCCTGTGCCACCCCGGGCACCCCGGGACTCCAAAAATTGACCTGAAAGTATCGTTGTGAAGATAAAATCGAGACCTACAAAACCAGGGGCTTTACTCAACAATCGGAAAATAATTAGATGTGACTAAATTAAATTGATGATTGCAGGAATAAAAAAAAGATAAGCACGAGCCTACCTCAAAGGGAACTGCCCGACGCTTCACGATCGGGATGCCGGAGCCACTGCGCCTTACCGAAGTGATGGAGGAGAGGGTGGATGCTTGTTGAGAGCCCTTGCGCTAGGGAAGAAATGTCGAAGGAGGGGTGAAAAGGGTGGGTGGTGTGTTTAAATAAAAATACACACACTTAACCACCCGCTCGTCGGCCCATACCTGAACTTTCGTCCGGGCCAGGATTAATCCTCCCTTAGGGTAAACACCACGCCGTGAGTGCAATGGCGGCCTCCAAATTTTATTCTGAGCATTCTTTCAAGAGTTATAAAATTCAACTCCCGTGACCGCCAAATTAAAAAAATTCCCCTGGGAGCGTTTTTCACAGTTGGTCCGCGCCAGCCAAAATTATACCCCTCCTACGGTAAAAGGCACGTTCTGGACTCAACAGTGCCCTCATTTTTCCCGTCTGAGCTACCATTCAGGAGTTATTTTATTTATTTATCCTGACCAGTGTGAACGCATGCCAAAATCAATTCTGGCTACACTGGGGCACGAAATCGCACACTGTCAGAACACCCTGCTCTAGATACATATCAAGAGAATTTCAAAGTCTTATAGGCCCAAAACTGGGGTTCTTACACATGGAATCTATTTTTCTTCCCCATGGTTTTGGAAGAATAATTTTCAAAATCAAAAAATGAACATTCAAATTTTCTTGGTTTTGACACATGATTATTTATCTAAATTTCTGATGAAAAAATATTGAGATGAAAACATGTCTTTTGATTCCCAAAAAATGGTTATAAATGATTTCAATAGTGTATTTTGAGTAATTATGACTCATTTTTTTTGGAATTTTATAGTTTCATTAGTTTTGATAGTTTTCTATAAAGACACACCCACACAAAAGATATAGTAAAAAAAATTTGGTGGAATGTGGTAAAAAATGAGAATGATGGAGTAATTAGAAGAAGAACATAGATAGAGAGAGAGATAAGGAATAAGAGTTAAAGGTAAAGATGTTCCCTCTAGTTTGGATTTGGTGGGTATCTATCTTTATACACTGGTGGATTTGTTGTAAAAGTTGGGGATTCGATATGATTCCTGAGATGTGTTTCCACTCATGGTGTTGCTTTAACCAATGTCTGTTAACTGTGAATTTCCTTTTCTATGAGGGGTCTTAGACTTGCACTACATCAAATGGGTAAATATCAGTAATAATAAAATGATCATTTCAATGAGAATTATGCTTAACTGGGTGAATCCAAAATCAAGAATTAAAGAGCCTTACATTTTCATGTTCATGAAATACCTTTCGTAGGATGTGCTTGTCATGGATTACCTTGCCCTTTTATTTGTATATATTGGAATTGTCATACTAATCAAGTCTAAGCTCCTCTAATTATATAAAATTCAATAATCTTTCTTAGTCACATTTTTCTCAATAATAATTACTTGTTTTGATAGCCCAAAATAAATTATGTTGGATTTGAACTGGTAAATGACATGTTTTAAAAAAATTAACCTAAATAGAGACATTAGAATATGTTTTTTATATGTTTCTTGTTATGCACAATATGTTTCACCAAGTCTTCCAAACAATGATTTTCTAGTGGGATTTAAAATTCTCTCAAATATTATTTTCACTTCTCTATTATAATGTTCATCCATTCAAATTTTTTGGTGGTGATATGAGTTTGAGTTTTTTTTTACAACCCCATTCTTTTTTAGAATATATTCTTTGGACCGGTTAAAAAAATGAGTTCCCAAGTCACTTATCAAGGCATGTGGTGTTCCAAATCAATGGTAAATGTGGGATTTTAGGAATTAAATAATTGTATTTGAATCATCATTTCTAGTGGGATTGGCCTCGACCCACCTAGAAACATAATCACTATCTAGAAGAATATATGATAATCCATTGGAAGGTCGAAATGGTCCCAAGAAATTGATGCACCAAACATCGATGATCTCATAAATTATTAAAGGATTTGGGGTAATTTAATTTCTTTTGAAAATTGTGAAAAAGTTTTGAGAGTGGGACATGATTGATAGAACTCATGTCGGTCCTTGAAGAGTGAAGTATAGAAGAATCCTGAGTCAAGGACCTCTAACAATTTTTATTCTCGTCCAAAGTGGCCCCCAACATGCATTGAGTGAAAAAATTATAAGATATAGGAATATTCATCTTCATTTCCACATCTTCTCATTACCATATCTTCCCTAGTTTCACAAACATTATTATATTCCCCAAAATAGAATTTTAAATATTTTTTCAGCTTCACTTTTTATTATTTTGAAAAAAAATCAATAAAAATTCCAATAACCAATTATTTAATAATTCGAGAATACCATGGTAAATTTTTAGTGATAGATAAGAGGTGTTGAGTTGGAAATATAGGATCAATTATTTTAGTATTAGAAGAATTAGAAAATCTACTCTGTTAATTATCTGTATGGTTATCTTTTCCTGGTCTATCATTAATCACAATGTCAAACTATTTGACTATATGATCCATCTTATCAGCCTCAGTTTAGAATTAATTTTCTTAATTAAGAACTTGAAAGTTGAATGCTCTGTAAAAATGATGATTTTGGAACCTAAGATATTGGGTCATAATTTATCTAAGGAAAACCTATAGCTAAAAGTGTCTTTTTAGGCATAGAATAATTATATTGAGTTTCATCCAATGTTTTTAAGGAATAATGGATTACATGATGATTATTTTCTCTTCTCTCACCAGTAATGGACCTAATGGCTCTATCAAAATCATTACACATCAATTCAGAGGGTAAGGACCAATATGGGAGCCAGATTATCAGGGAAGATGTAAGAAGTGATTTGATATCAATGAAGGATCTCTTGAATGCTTCATTAAATTAGAATACAACATCAGTTTTGAGTATCCTAGTCAGTGGGAGGGAAATATTATTGAGTTTATGGATGAATCTCTAATAGAAACCAACATGACCAAGGAATAAATAGATGTGTTGATCAAATGTGGGTTTAAGAGGTGATTGGATCACTTCAATTTTTACAGTATCAGCTTTAATACCCTCTTATGAATCTATGTTCCCTAGAAAGATCCCATTTTTATCCATTAAATGAAAATTTTATTGATTCAGCATAAGGGTGCATTTTATACACTTTTGAAGGACTATATATAGTTAATGAATGCAGTATTAAAATGAATATGATATATGGTAATGTAATCCATGAAGACGTCCATGTAATGCTCATTGAAATTAGAAAAGATACTCGTGAAAAACATTTGTAATATTTTTGGAACATTTAAAATTTAGAAAATGAATTCCCTTATATGAATAGTTTCCAAACGGTCATGTGAATGTAGTTATTCATTGTTCATGAGTTGTGATATAGAATTGAAAGTATCCAATGTATCTATAAGGAAAGAAATAATGTGATTTTTCATAGAATTTGATCAAGGAATAGAACAGTGTAGTGATATTTTCATGTTTCAAAATTAAATTTCAGGTATTGAATACACACATGACATTTTTTTGACTCTTGTTATGACCACATCCCCTTGTTAATATGTGAAAATATTTTTCCCAACCTTCTTCAGTACCAATTTAATTGGACTAATCTATTAACTATCAAAAATTGGTCTTATAATACTAGATTCAAGAAGCTCTGTGATCTCTTCCCTAACTACCTCAAATATGAGTGGATTGATTCTTCTTTTTGGTTGTCTGATTGGTTTGGAAGACTCCTCAAGATGGAAGTGATGATGAAAAGAGAAGGTTTGATTCATGTTATGTCATCTATTTTATAACCTATGTTCTTTTTGTTTTCCTCTGATAGCTGAACAAGTTTGGACTCCTCATTTTCAGTACATGTATAAAAGATAATTATAGGATAAGAGTAATAATGGAATATGAATTCATATTTTAGGTGTATAGGAAGAGCTTTCAGATCAGTCACAACATTAATTTACAAATTTCAATATTTATGAATGCAAGAAGGGCTTTCAATTTCTTCTGATTAATTTTCCTTAATACTATACAAGGTGGATCAGTAGATATCTGAGTTGATTTGAGATTCTAGAGAGTTTTCAAGATCTTTTAGGCTGATAGTGTATATGAATAAAAGGTCCACCTCAACATCCCTATTTATTACATGTTTAATGAAGGTGAAAATTTAACAATTTCTTCTATCATTTAAACATGATGAACATGATGTAATGAGATTCAACTGACTCTCAAAAGTGTCCTTATAATCATGAATTGATAATTCCAATTGATCCTTAGATTGGTATCGCATGGCTTGAAAAATGTCAAACTTGACTAGTTAGTCACTAAATTACATTGATATCACACATGCAAGGACATCATTCTTAGTTCTAGCTATCAAGAGGAATGTTATTTCTATAAATAAGGGTTATCGAGAAGAGTTCATCTCACCTTCCATGTCAAGGACACATAAATCAGATGGTAACATAAGGTCAATAACACGAACAAGGGAATTGTTGATTACTCCCTTGGGACTGGCAGTGATTCAGTTGATTAACTAGATGAAAACACCCATTGTATATAATGGAACTAGAATATGGTTGGATAAGATGGATTTGGTCATGGCATTTATTGAGTCACCTAAGTCTATGAGTGCAACATCAAAGTTTGAAATTCCTATCTGTCATGGAACAATAAAGGTCCCAGGATCATTTCACATCATGGGTATGGAAACATAGTTTAAAACATTTAAAAAAGCCATATATTCCCTCATATGGGTCTATAACTCCTTAAGAATCATTGATTACATAAGAATTTGTTTGATGGAATCTAAGAGGGGAATGTTGTAATAACCTGGACCATCTTTTCATGCATGACTTTTATTTTCTTGTGTTTTAGAGAAAAATAGAAGAATATAGAAATTTAAAAAGTACATGTTGTGTACATAGGAATACACATCGTGAACCCGGTTGTCGTAGGTGACCATGTACTGGCTATGTAACGTCCAAGTAAATGACCATGTGGGATGACTTGGAGACCGTCTAAAGCGGTGCTCCGTTAAGTCAGGTACGGCCATGTACTTTTAAAGAACACGCTATGTAATTTTCTTTTTAATTGATATATCATATTTGGATCCCATCTCATTCAAAGAAACTCATTCTTATAGTGATGTCTTTTCCAAGAGTGAATGAGGAGCCTGATTCTTCTTGGGGCCCCTGATCGATCATCTATTCTTGGATTCAATCATTTTCAATTTCATTGGAATCGCCAAGATAAGTTCTTCCTTATTCAAGAGCCTTGTTTCCAATTTCTCTCCATTCGTGAGAAATCCATGGTTGATGGTTTTATACATTTTTGTATATCTATGTCATTCTAGGCCAATTCAATGGACGACACTAGAGTATATCAATCGTACAATTCTGAGTTAGTTGGTTTGTGCCTTTCTGTAGTTAGTCTTTGAATATTATGTGGAAACGTTCCCAATACCGTAGAACAGGGTATTGTGTGTTTAGGCATTTTAGCCTTGTTAATTCTTGGTATGCCTTGCTTGCCTAATTATTTGTTTTTTTATTTTGAATAGTGTCATTTTCCTTGTTATGGATATATTTCCAATGTTTTTTATATTGACCATTTGGTATAGATTGTCTAGTTAGGCTTCTTTTTTTCCATGGCTAGTGTAGTTAGGATTGACTGATATTATCTAATGTTGTTACATTATTGTAGTTGTTTACCCAAGTAGTTCATGAAAGATATTAACTGATTAGTTATTAAGTTTTAATTTGGATTTTGAACATTGTTGTGCTCAATTGACTTATATAGGGCTCTGGGAATCTGGTTTAGTATACCATTGGGGGAATGGACACAGAGGGGTTCTCCTGAGTGTCTATTTACTTTTTCGTTGCGAGACCATAGGGGTGATGTAATTTGTGATCCCTCAGAGTGTCTATAGCTCTACATTTATAGACCACAATGGGAATTTGGCATTGAGTACTTCCTCAGAGTGTATGTAGTTATAGATATGAGACCACATGGAGAAATGACATTGAATACATCCTTAGAGTGTCATTACTAAAGCTAGAAAAGAGGGGTTAGACTTGATTACTTCTTAGAGGGATGCTTTTTTATGATTGGATAAACTAGAGGTGTTAGTATATGAGTACTTCTCATAGGGTTACTTTTATTTGATTAGAATCATACTTGATATGTGAAAATGAATGTAAATGAAACTGTAAGATTGTTTAATTTTTAGTACTTCATTGTTTATTGCTTCATTTTTCTTATTTCCTACCATATATATTCACTAACTATTAGGCATCCATCTTTTTGTGGTTTACTACTGTGATTCTTCTCTCACCCTATTTGGGTCATGATTTTGGGTCCAAATAGATTATATTATTAAAGGTAACGATAAGGGAAAGCTTCCTTCTACGTGAGGTACTTGACTACTGTGGAGATGGAGAGCATGGGACTAAGCTAAGGCATGTGATGCTGCTAGAGATTATTTGTTTTATTTGGTCATCTGTTTAGTATTATATTACATCGTTGAGACTTGTTCGTATATTTTCCAGTACATATGTATCATGCATAATTTATATATAAGCTCCAATTGTTTATTGCTTTCATTGTTTTGATGTTTAATTATTTCATTTTATTACTACTTCCACTATTGGTATCTATTTATATCCACTAAATATCTCTTCCAATAAGGGAATAGTTTCCCCACTATCATACCCAAGACCCCCACTTCTAGTCAGCATCCTTTGGAGTTTGGGGAAATGTATAAGAGTCCATGTGACCAACCGGGTACGGGGAGCCTTTGGGCAGCACTCGGAACCGGGATGTTACAAATGTTTTTTTAAACAAGTATAATCATTTTGAGAATTTCAGGATTGAATTCAATTTATTTCTTTGTCCAAGAAAGAGCTTGAGGTAAAAAAATTAGTTCCATTGAGTAATGGAAGGAGGTGAGGGAGTGGCTTCATGTTCTTTTTTTGGTTTATTTTTATTTTAATTTTCTAGATCATCATTTAAATTTGATTTAGAGGACTCATCAGGAGGAATATCAATTTCCATTCCTAATATAAGTGAAATTGAACTTAAATTACACTTGGGGCTGGGTAATGGATGAGCTAGGAGATCTGAATAATTTTGTTGTTGATTTTATCTAAGGTGGGATTAAAGATGACCAATTTGGGCTTCAATTTTTTCAGGATAGAATGGGTGAAGACGTCAATATCATTAACTGCGGATTTCCATTGATTCATGAAAAAAGATGCATGTCCCAAATTGAGATTTCATTGAATTTGGTTCTTTGGAAAGTGCATATATTGTTTTGGGAAAATGGGATGGATCGTCAACATAGTGGAATCAAGGGGGAGTTAGAAGAGGATTGATACTTTGAGGTTGAGGAATAAAAGTGTAAGGTTGTTAAAAGTTAAAAACACCTTGAGCATAGTATAATATGATTGGGTTTTGAGGAGGTAATTGAGTGGGATGAGAGATATGATTACTATACCACAATCATGGGTTATAGGTAGAATAGAATTTCACATAGTGGGGTTTGTTGAAGTTTCAAATGCGGTGACATGATTTTTGAGGGTTGTTTTTCCTCTGAGAAAATGTTGCATTTAGATCCATTGGATTATGTGAAATAGATTGATCCTCTTGAAGTTGTGGACATATATCTTTTGGATTTTTTGGTGAGATGGAGATTCCATAGTTTTTTATAGGTTAATTGAACTTAGTTTTTGGAGAAGATGAGGTTGGGGCTCTGGAAGCCACAACTAGTTTTCGCACAAGACCTGTATGTTAACACATCCACTTTACCATCTTGTTCAGGTCTGTGGATTTATTCTCATTCACGTTTTTTTTAATTGTAAATGTGCTCATTTATTGAATTGTTTCATGTTTTTAGCCGTGATTCTTATGAGATCTCCTACAGCAATAAGAGTTTTTCAAATAAGAGCAATTCCACTTATGGCATCAATGAGTGTTATATCGATAGTAGATAACCCCTCATAGAGGTATTGGATCATGGGTTGGTTAGTGATTTTATGGTGTGGTAATGTTTCCATAATCTTTTTGAACCTCTAAAAATACTCATGGAGTATTTCATTAGGGAATTGATGGATACTACTCATTTTCTTTCAGATAGAAGAAGTACGAGAAAGAAGAAAGAATTTCTCTAAGAAGAGTCACTTCATGTCATTCCATGTGGTTATAGAATTACGATGGAGTTAGTAAAACCAAGAATTGGTGGATTCAACTAAGGTTAAATAGAATACTGAATGATTTATTTTTTTCTCCAGAATCACCTTAAGTCTTCATGGTAGAGCCCACCAATTGGAACTCTTTTAGATAACGATGTGGATCCTTGAAAACTAGTATTTGGAAATGAAGTAAAAGATTAATAAAACATTAATTTTGTTTTAATTTAGACTCAATGTTTGTATATTGAATACCAAGGGGTTGGTCATTCATATTAGGAGCATTGAGTTCTTCAAGGTTTTTTCGCCTGTAATCGGTATGTCTTGTTTAGTTAGTTAGAAAATGACTATCTCTTGAGTGATTTGATTATATATAATGTTCCTCCTAAGTTGATGAAGTGTTATCTATATTTTAAGGTCAAAAATATCTAAGGGATTGTTTTGGGAGGATATGGTGCATTTATATAAGGTTTGAATGATGAGGAAGTTGGCGTTTTCTTTATTTTTAGAATTTTGTTGTTAATTTTTTTAAAAAAAATCTGTTTTCTTTTAAAAAAAATTAAAAACTACCTACTAATAAACACACTATACCAAGAAAAAGATCCATTTTAAGAATTTATGATTATATTGTATCAATATATCAAGGTTCTAGTGTTCTTCTAATGTGTATAGCAGTACTCGGGTTGAATCCTGGTGATTGAACTTTTAATAGTCGATTTTTTTATTTTGTTTTTCTTTTTAATGGGGTTTTTTGTAAATATTATTCAAATTGATTACTTAATAATGATCAATTATAAATTTTGATAAATTTTTGGGTGAGTTCATTATTGGGGATTTTAACATTATGATATCCTTGGGATTTTCTTTATATTGCATTAAATTAACACCAACATCACAAGATGAATTTGATTAGAATTCCCATGTGTTGAGGCTTTAGTCTAAGCTTTAACATAACATAGGATTATAATATAAATCATAAATTATTTATGGTAGTGTATTTATATAATATCCCAGGTAAAAAAAGAATAATAATTTTTCATATTTATTAATATTTGTGAATAAAATAATAATATTACATTAAAGGAAACGTTAAGCTCGATGGCATACCCAATACGCAACAACGAGTTTCTTTAAAATCTTACATTGCACTCTAATATTAAAATAATATTATTTTAAATGGTAGTTAATGCCTAGACGTTGTAATGGTGGGAATGAAAAAAACTAACTTCAGAATGATTATATATTTTTGCCAAATATTTTTACTTTTATCCCATAAATGTTAGAGGCTTAAAATGCTAATGAATCCAATTTTAAGCGTAAATATTCTAATATTATTTAAAAGGTTTAATAACCGCCTTTTGATGGATATCCCTTTTTAAATACACTTTTTGACAATTTTATATGTTATATTTGACCAAATAAAATCCTTCTTTGGAATCTGGACATCAAAATTTACTTTGTTTAATTTTTTGTTATTTTTTGGATAAAGATCATTTTTAATGAAAATCATGTATTTTAATTCAAATCCTCTTTTTTAGTCTGATTTATTTATATGGATATATTATCTTTTTAATTGGGCTTAGAGTGTAGTTAGAATATATTTTAACCGTTTAATCCAATGGAGGTTATTGGAGTTAATTTCACATCAAAATTGGACTTAAACTAGTGTCAATGTTTTGATATATTTTCTTTCATAAAAATACAATATTTGTTTTGACAATGGGAATTAATTATTAAATTAATTAATGAAACTTATAAGTTTTGAATTTTTTAAAATAGATCATTTTTGAATTTGGAATATCAAATATAGCTTAGGGTGAATTTTTGGTATTTTTCTAATAATTTATATGGATATATTATTTTTTTAATAATTTTTAGAAAATATATAAATTAAATTCTTTATGACAAAATGATGATGCAGCGATTACCTCATTAATTAATGATTTAAATAAAATGAAAATATAATATAAAATCTAGGACTTTCACTTGTAAAAAACCTATTGGATGGGTGTATTTAGAACCATTATCACCTTATCCACTAAATATATAATTGTGGGACCTTTGATATCTGAAAAGCATTTTATAATAAAGTAATTTTTCAAGATTTTCCAAGAGTGCCCCTCCTCCATCTTATAAAAGGTTGCCACATATACCTCCTTACCCACACCTCTCAAGCCTTTGTCTCGACCAAACTCTGCTCATTTTATCTCTCCACATCCCTCTACTAATCCTAGAAGCCTTACCTTAGGAATAAAGCTCTTCAAGAAACCATTTTGGTTCAATCCAAAGGGAGTTACCTGATTTAAAGGTAATGTCTTCTCTTATGTCCTTTTGTTTTATTTTGCTTCTCCAACCCCCTAAACTAATTTTATTTCTTTATTTTGTAACCAAAAATAGTATCTTAAATATACTAGGATGTTTTTATGATAAGGATTCGAGCTACACTTACACAGACCTCCGTCTAATGGTTAAAGAACATAATGTTTTCGTGGTTGGTGAATTATCGCGTCACGAAATGATGATTATTCTATTTTCTCCTACGAGCTCTCATGGTGGCCATTATGGTGGAACTATATTTATTTATGATATATATTAGACTTATTTACTCTATATTATTTTGTATTTTACATTTAAAACATACCTTTATGCTTTTCATGTTGTGCAAATGTGATAATTTCATTTGAGGAAGTGTGGACTACCGCCACCTCAAGTGATGTGACTCGTTCATACAATACATGGAAAGTATAAAGAATGAAATTAATAAACTTATGTGACCTATATAACATATATATTTTACTATAATTATAATATATATATATATATCTCATTTAGTTTTAATTCCATTAATATGACAAAGAAATGAAAGTAGCATTCATGCGTACGTACGTCCTACCGCCTCCATGGAAGGTGCATTTCATTTTTTTATCTCCAAATGTTATGGAATAGTATAAAATGAATATATACTGGATATATATGATATTTAATTCATTAAAACTATACTGGAGATGATTTACCTATAACTACTTGGAATATTCTTTTCCAACAAGTTCAATTTTGACTCATGTACCGAACATTGACAAAAACGTCTGATATGAACTCACATTATTAACCAATTATAATAATATTATAATATGTGATATGAACTGAAAAATAATCTTTAATGGTGTTCCATAATTAATTATAAATTAACCAATGTTTATTATTTCGGAATATAAAGAAATGAACAAGACAAGTCAGACTTGAGATAAGGGATCCTACCTCTCTCTTCTTTTTAAGTACTCTCTTTTATGTCATTTCTTTTAAGATAATCTTTATTATGTTTGGGGATGTTCTTTAATATTCCTAATTCTGTACTTTTTATGTTACTATTATGAGAGACCCTATTTCATCTCAGAAATCCATTTTTGGATGTTTTATGTGGCACCGTTAGGCTGCCGAGTTTTCATAAGGTATTTTTCATCTCACATTTATTCCCATGAGATTTATGCCACCTTTGAAAACATTTCCTTTGAGTAGAGTATGTACTACCCATTATTCTACTCTTTGTGTAATATTATTTCTTTTATGATTATTTACATTGATGTTCTATAGTCCTTCTTTCATGGGGTGTACATTTTGAAAGTTACCCAAGTCGGTAAGGGAACCTTTCACCCTCTTCTTTTTAAAAAGACTTCTTTATGTTATGTATTTTAATTTAAATCTTATTATGTTGGGATATGTTCTCCTATATCCTTATTGATGTAAATTTTATGTCCAAGTGATGAGATACCATTTTCCCTCTCTTCAACTCATTTTATGAATTTTAAAGTGACGTCGTTAGGCTGTCGAATTCTTACAAGGGAACTTATTAACTCAATTTAAATCATTTTGGTTAAACTTGTACCCCTGGAATATGTCATGCTATGAATATGTGTGAATGAATCTGATTGGTTTACACTTAATATCCACTTATATTGGGTGTATTTATTTTTTTTACACATAAATTATGTAGATGATTTATCCTTCATCTAAGTATACCGAATTTATAAGGTACTTCGTCACAATATCCATTCATTAAGGAAATTTTTTTTCTAATATAAGTCATTATTTTATACTCTATATAAACACCATTGAATTTTCATTTCATTAAAAGGAAATTTTTTTCTAAGAAGCAATTTACTGAACGATGAAAAACAGTGTTTATTTTAACATACGCGGTGACAACGACATTTTCTGCCGCCGCAAGTACTATTTTACCTTTGGCTTCCTTAACAAGTTGTAATGTTTTTAATATGAAATAAATACCATATATTATTTTATTTATTTTGGTATTGAAAATGGTTTTTATAATTGATTTTTTATGTCAAAATATTTAAGTGATATATTGTGATCGGAATGTGGTAATGATTTCATTCCATTATATTTGTTTCATGTCTTATGATTTTATAATGGTACATGGACATTTAACAGGTGGTTACATCATAAACAATATGACGGGTGGTGTTGGGAATACCAGGATGGGTGGTTACATTATAACCTCCTATACATTTTGTATGGATGTCGGCCGAATGGCTTTTCCGTGTAGTGATATATGTGGAAGTTGAACGAATGGTTATTCCATTTAAGTATGTTTATGTCACAAGATACATTTATATGATATGTGTTCTTTATATGATTTTATGGTAATCTTTTGGTTTCAAAGGATAAGTAGTTATCTTTTATTCAGTGAAGATTATTTACAACTTCATAAAAGTGAAAAGTATTACATTGATAAAGTATTTATGGTTTACATGTTGTTTTGAAAAACTAATAGTTTTTCTTCTTTGTGTATCCTATACTAAGATTTTTATGCTCATTCCACGTTTTTGAAATGTTTCTCACAGGACATAAAGTTGAATATGATCAAGGATCAGATCAAGGAAATGTCAGGCTGTCTAAAACAAAGAACGAGACATGGCTCTTTTGTTCAAGAGTTTTTATTTTGTGAAAAAATGGAAACTGAGTAGATGTGTCTACTTTGTAATCTTCAAGATGTAATAGTTATGTCCTAATTCTATAAAACTATAAACCTAAAAAGTTCCCCAATTTTAATAATTCAATTTAATTCAAAATTAAGTAAGGTTTAAGGTTGGGTCCTTATAGTTGGTATTAAAGGTGGGTTTAGACAACTTTAGGGATTATGAGTTTTCCTTGGACACATGGTTAGTCCTTATTTCTATTATTTCAGTTAAATCCCTGTTTTATAACATTTTTATGGTCAAGTAGAGTCGGTTACGAATGGAAGGAGGAGGATCTCCAACGAAATTCATATCTCTTCCTGAGGGCGTGCTTGCAATAATTATTGCAAAGTCATGTTTGGATGATTGTGAATCTTTTTCTATCATACAACTCACTTGCAAGCAGCTGCTTGAGATATCAAACACGTCCACTATACCTCGTTATCATTGTGGATCATGGGTTGTATTTAGATAATATTATTTTCACAATATTCTCATATTTTCACGAAAGGTAAATATTATCAAAGAATTTTCATATATTTTACGTTATCACAATATTTTGAAGCATATAATGATTTTAAAAAAGGTGTTAAAGTAGGAGACCCTTGTACAACCTATTTATATATGATTTTACAATATAGTCTCTCATCACAAACCTATGGTATTTTAAAAGGACCATTAATTGAAAGTTTCAACTCAAAATCGGTCCGACTGTTTTATAGAAATCATGTGTTATCAGATGTCTTGAAACTATATTTCATACATGATTATTTTCCAAAACTGCTTTTTAGTGAACACCCATATGACACATGTTATACAAGGTGTATTTGGATGGAGGAAGAAAATGATTTTCAAGGATCTCTAAATCATTGTTACAATGCATGGACCTTATACCTACGTGAACAGGATGACGATGAAACCAAATGGACACCATGATCATGGTATGATGTTCATAATTTTTTCGAATCATTTTATTTTTATCTTATGGTTTTGAAATAAGACTTCAATAATTAAGATGTTAAGATCATAATAAATTTGGATGAAATGAGAGGTATAAGGAAACCATTGAGGTTAAAACATGTTAGGGTTATTTTTGGAATTTTATAAAAAGTACAACCCATAGGATGGGTGACAACCTGTCGCATCTTGTAAGGCTGTAGAAATCAAACCCACAACTGAAGTGTGACAACGGCGCATCGCCTTCCACTGGACTATGTGAAGTCCCAGGTTAGTATGACTTATTCTTTTTAGTTAGATGATTTTATTAATAAAAAATAAGTTGATTTTGGGTTATCGAGGAAATTATTGACCTATCATGGAGGATATATGATTAGGTTAATTACTTTTCAATATGAGACTTTAAGAGCAGCTGATGTTATTTAGAGATAAATGTTAATATTTACCTTAAAAGACTATTTGATTAAATCCTTAAAATATTTGTGATTAAATATTATTTGGTTTATATTGAAGAATTTTATGGAAACATTGTTTATCGAATGGTCTTCATTGAACTTTGGGTTTTGTTGGACAAATTTTGGAGATTATGAATAGATTTTCTTTTTACAAAGGAGTATCCTTTTGGGTATTATCTAATATGATACTAAATGTTTTTGGTTTTGGTTAAGTTATAATGACATGGGAAATATATAGTTCAATTTTTTGGATTAAGAGATTCTCTAGAAGTTTATTGTAGCTCTCTTAATGTGAAGAAGTCATCCTAAATACTCATATTTTGGAGAAAATATGAGTTTGTGTAAGAAATATAGTAGGATATGAGAGTCTACACAATAAGTAAGTATGTTTCTTTATGATTTAGTTAATCTCATAAATAAATTACTCAATGAAAAGTAACATAAAAACAAAAATGTTGTCTGTTAACATTTCCTATTGGGGAATCAAATACCGTTTAACCCATCACTAGTTTGTGATTTTATGGATGTTAACTTTCTCCTAAACATGATTTCTATAACTCTCAATCAGAACATGAAAATTTGTTTTCTCTTCCATATCCATGTTTTCCTACATGGAATCCTAGTATGGGTTAACTCTGGTGACCTTGGTATTTCCCTTTCATTATTTTAAAGTGACAGTTTAATTGACTCCTTTTCCGATGTGGGGCTTTCAATGAAGTTTCAAATCCCATTTTTAAAATTGTGAGGATGCAATTCCCAAAAGGGGGGAAGGATGTAACATCCTAGTAAAATAAAGAATATTACTTTTTCATATTTATTAATATTTGTGAATAAAATATTAATATTACTTTAAAGGGAATGCTATGCTCAATGGTGTACTAAATACGCAACAACGAGTTTCTTTGAATTCTTACGTTGTACTCTAATAATAAAATAATATTATTTTAAATGGTAGTTAACTAATAGTAGTTGTAATGGTGAGAATGAACAAATATAACTAAAAAATGATTATATATGTTTATCAAATATCTTTACTTTTATCCAATAAATTTTAGTGGCTTAAAATGAGAATGAATCCAATTTTAAGCGTAAGTATTCTAATATTATATTAAAGTTTGATTAACCACCTTTTGATGGATATACCATTTTAAATACACTTTTTGACAATTTTATATGTTATATTGAACCAAATAAAATCCTTCTTTGGAATCTGGACATCAAAATTTACTTTGTGTAAATTTGTGTTATTTTTCCGATGAAGATCATTTTTAGAGAAAATGTTGTATTTTAATTCAAAACCACCTTTTAATATGATTAATTTATATGGATAAATTATCTTTTTAATTGGGATTAAAGTGTTGTTAGAATATATTTTTACCATTTAATCCAATGTCAGCCATTGGAATTAATTTCACTTCGAAAATGGACTTAAACTAGTGTCAATCTTTTGATATATTTTGTTTCTTAAAAACACGCTATTTGTTTTGACAGCGGGAATTAATTATTAAATTAATTAATGAAAATTATATGTTTTGAATTTTTTAAAATAGACATCATTTTTGAATTTGGATTATCAAAGATAGCTTAGGGTGAATTTTTGGTATTTCTCTAAAAACATCAATTTTTGATGAATAGTTAAACCACTTAGTGGTAGTTAAAAACTGATTTTTTGTTTAAATTAAACCTTTCCAATTCTGTAAATTGAATTTTGAAAATTCTACATACATGGTTGTCCTTATGATGTAAAATTTGGTTCAATGGGATGAAAATAATTTTTTGGTGAATAGTAACTTTTATGTTCTATTAATCGCGTTTAAAGGTAATTAGTGTAATTTATGGTAAAAATAATGTTTTAATAATATGAAATTACCTTGACACATGTCATACCCTTATTGGATGTGTCATGGCCGACCCAAAACATCCATGGGTCAACTTGGGGACCCCATGGAGCACCTTGGGTAAGAAAATGACATTAATAACTTTTTATTTAAAGTTAAAATAAAAATGTCACAAACATGAATTATTTTACTAAATTTTTTTTTCAGGGGGTTGTAAAAGTCATATTTTTTACTATAAATATTCATTATTAATATAAAATGATATCTTACATCATGATATTTTATTATAATTTTTATACATTAAATAAATTAAATTCATTATGGCTTGATGATGATGCCACGATTACCTCATTAATTAATGATTTTAAATAAAATAAAAAGATAATGTAAAATCTAGGACATAAACATTTCAAAAACCTATTTCATGGGTGTATTTAGTTCTCTTATCACCTTATCCTAGAAATATATTATTGTGGGACCTTTGATATCTGAAAATAATTTTATAATAAAGTAACTTTTCAAGACCTTCCAAGAGTGTCCATCCCCCCTCTTATAAAAGGCCCCCACCTATACCTCCTTATCCACACATATAAAGCCTTTTTCTCGACAAAAATCTGCTCTATTTATCTCTCCACATCCCCCTCCTCATCCTAGAAGCCTTACCATAGGCAGAAAGCTCTTCAAGAAACCCTTTTGGTTCAATCCAAAGGGAGTTACCCGATTTAAAGGTAATGACTTCTCTTATGTCCTTTTGTTTTATTTTTCTTCTCCAACCCACTAAACTCTTTTTATTCCTTTATTTTGTAACAAAACAAGTATATTAAATATACTAGGACGTTTTTATGATAAGTATTTGAGCTAAAATTACACACACCTCTGTCTAATGGTTAAATAACATACTGTTTCCGTGGTTGGTGAATAACTGCCTCACAAAATGATGATTGTTCTATCTTCTCCTACAGCCTCTCATGGTGTCCATTATGATGGAACTATATTTATTTATGATATATATAATATATATTTAATCTTTATTTTTTTGTATTTTACATTAAAAACATACCATTTCCATTGCATGTTGTGCAAATGCGATAATTTCATTTGAGGAAGTGTGGACTACCGCCACCTCAAGTGATGTGACTCGTTCATGCAATACATGGAATGTATAAAGAATGAAATTAATGAACATATTTGACCTATATAACATATATATTATAATGTAATTATAATATATATATATATATCTCATTTATTTTTAATTCCATTAATATGACAAAGAAATGAAAGTAGGGTTCATGCGTACGTACGGCCTACCGCCTCCATGAACGGTGCATTTCATTTTTTTATCTCCAAATGATATGTAATAGTATAAAAGAAATATATAAAACAAATATATGATATTTAAATCATTAAAACTATTCTGGAGATGATGTAACTATAACTACATGGAAAATTGTTTTCTAACAAGTTCAATTTTGACTCATGTACCGAACATCGAAAAAAAAGTCTGATATGAACTCATATTATTAACCAATTATTATAACATTATAATATGTGATATGAACTGAATAATAATATTTAAATGAGGTCCTTTAGAAATTATAAATTAACCAAAGTTTATTATTTAGGAATGTAATGAAATTAACAAGACATGTCGGACTTGAGGTAAAGGATCCTACCTCTCTCTTCTTTTTAAGTACTCTCTTTTGTGTCATTTCATTTAAGCTCATATTTATTATTTTTAGGGATGTTATTATATATTATTAATTCTGTAATTTTTATATTCATATTATTAGAGACCCTATTTGATCTCATGAATACATTTTTGGATGTTTTATGGGGCGTCGTTAGGCTGTTGATTTATCGTAAGGGATTTTTCTTCTCACTTTTATTCCTGTGAGATTTATGCCACATTTTCCACCATTTCCTTTGAGTGGTGTATGTACTGCCCATTATTCGACTCTTTGTATAATATAATTTTGTGTATTATTATTTACATCAATTTTTTATAGTCCTTCTTTCATGGGGTGTACATTTCGAAAGTTACCGAAGTCGGTAAGGGAACCTTTCACCTTCCTCTTTTTAAAAAGACTTCTTCTTGTTATGTATTTTAATTTAAATATTCTTATGTTGGGATATGTTCTTATATATCCTTATTGATGTAAATTATATTTCCAAGTGATGAGATACCATTTTCTCGCTCATCAACTCTTTTTATGAATTTTAAAGTGATGTCGTTAGGGTGTCGAATTCTTACAAGGGAAATTATTAACTCAATTTCAATCCTTTGGGTTAAAATTGTACTCCTGGAATATGTAATGCTATGAATATCTGTGAATGAACCTGATTGATTTCCACTTAATATCGACTTATATTGGGTGTATTTATATTTTTCACACATAAATTATGTAGTTGATTTATCCTTAAACTAAGGATACCGACTTTGTAAGGGACATCATCTCAATCTCCTTTCATTGAGGCATATTTTTCTTCTAATACAAGACTTTATTTTATAATATATATAAACACCTTTGACTATTCATTTCATTCAAAGGGAATCATTTTCTATGAAGCGTATTACTGAACGAAAAAAAGGAATGTTTTTTTTAACGTATGCGGTGACAATGACCTTTTCCGCCGCAGTGAGTACAATTTGACCTTTGGATTCCTTAACAAGATGTAATGTTTTTCAAAATGAATTAAATACCATAAAATATTTTATGGATTTTGGTATTGAATATGGTTTTTATTATGGATTTGTTTTGTCAATATATTTATGTAATATATTGTGATCGAAATGTAGAAATGTTTTCTTTCCATTATATTTGTTTTATGACTTATGATTTTATAATGGTACAAGGACATTTGACATGTGGTTACATGATAAACCATATTATGGGTGGTTCCGTGAATACAAGGATGGGTGGTTACGTTATAACCTCATATGCATTGGGTATGGAAGTTGTCCGAATGGCTATTCCATGTAGTGATATGTGTGGAAGTCGACCTTATGGTTATTCCATTTACGTATGTTTATGTCCCATGTTATATTTATATGTTATGTGTTATTTATATGGTTTTATGGTAATATTTTGGTTACAAAGGATAATTAGTGAAATTTTATTCAGTGAAGATTATTTACATCATCATAAAGGTGAAAATTATTACTTTGATAATGTATTCATGGTTTACTTGTTGTTTTGAAAAACTAACGGTTTTCCTTCTTTGTGTATCCTTTAATGGGATTTTTATGCTCATCCCAAGTTTTTGAAATGTTCTTCCAAAGACATAATGTTGAATAGAGTCATGTATGGGATCAAGGAAATGTCATGTTGTCTAAAACAAGGAACTAGACAAGACTCTTTTGTTCAATAGTTTTTATTTTGTGAAAAAATGGAAACTGAGTAGATGTGTCTACTTTGTAATCATTGATATGTAATAGTTATGTCCTAATTCCCTAAAACACTAAACCTGAAAAGATCCTCAATGTGAATTATTCAATTTAATTCAAGATTAAGTATGGTTTAAGATCAGGTCCTTATAGTTTGTATGAAAGGTTGGTTTAGACAACTTTAGGGATTACGAATTTTCGTTGGACACATGGTTAGTCCCTATATCTATTATTTCAGTTAAATCATTGCTTTATAACTTTTTTTCATATCATGTAAAGTTGGTTACAAATGGAAGGGGGAGGATCTCAAACCAAATTCATATATCTTCCTGAGAACATGCTTGCAATAATTATTGCAAAGTCATGTTCGGATGATTGTGAACATTTTCTAGCATACAAATCACTTGAAAGCAGTTGTTTCAGATATCAAACATCTCCACTAAACCTCGTTATCGTTGTGGATCAAGGGTTATATTTAGTCAAATACTATTTTCATAATATTCTTATATTTTCATGAAAGTAAAATTTTATCAAGGCATTTTGAAATATTTTACCTTATCACAAGATTTTGAAGCATATTATGATTTTAAAAAAGGTTCTGAAGTAGGAGACCCTTGTGAAACCTATTTATATCTTCTTTTACAATATATTCTCTCAGCAAATACCTATGGTATATTAAAAGGACCATTAATTGAAAGTTTCAACTCAAAATCGGTCCGACTGTTTTATAGAAATCATGTTTTATCAGATGTCTTGAAATTATATGTCATACAAGATTATTTTCCAAAACTGTTTTCCTATGAACACCCATATGACCCACGTTGTAAAAGGTGTATTAGGGTGGAGGAAGCAAATAAATATGAAGTATCTCTAAATCATTGATTCAATGCATGTAACTTCTAACTATGTGAATAGGACGATGATGAAACCAAATGGACACCATGATAAAGGTATGATGTTCATCATTTTTGGTAATCATTTTATTTTTATCTTATGGTGGTGAAATAAGACTTCATGAATTATGATGTTGAGATCGCAATGATTTTGGATGAAAATTAAAGGTATAAGGAAACCATTGAGGTTAAAACATGTTAGGGTTATTTATGGAGTTTTATAAAAAGGACAACCCATAGAATGGGTGACAACACATCACATCTGGTAAGGCCGTAGGAATCAAACCCACAACTGAAGGGCGACAAGGGCACATCGCCTACCATTGGACTACGTGAAGTCCCAGGTTAGTATGACTTATTATTTTTAGTTAGATGATTTTATGAATGAAGAATAATTTTATTTTGGATTATCTAGGAAATTATTGACCAATCATGGAGGATATATTATTTGGTTATTTACTTTTCAATATGAGACTTTAAGAGCAACTGATGTTTTTTGGATATAAATGTTCATATTTACCTTGGAAGACTATGTGATTAAATCCTTCAATGATTTTCATTTCAGTCTTAGTTTGGTTTACTTTGAAGAATTTTATGGAAAAATTGTTTATCGAATGGTCTTCTTTGAACTTTGGGTTTTGTTGGACAAATTTTGGAGATTTAGAATAGATTTTTTATATAAAGGATTATCCTTTTTTGGTATTATCTAATATCATACTATCAATTTTTTGTTTTGGTTAAGGTCTAATGACATGGGAAATGTATAGTTCTATTTTGTTGATTAGGAGGTTCTCTAGATGTTTATTATAGCTCTCTTAATGGGAACAAGTCATCCTAAATACTCGTCTTTTGTATAAAATATGAGTTTGTGTAAGAAATATAGTAGGAGATGAGAGTATACACAATAAGTATGTATGTTTACTTATTATTTATTTAAGCTCATAAATAAATTCCTCAATGAAAAGTTACTTAAAAACAAAAATGTTATCTTTTAACTTTTCCTACTGGGGAATTAGATACCGTTTAACCCATCACCAGTTTGTGATATTCTAGAGGTTAACTTTCTCCTAAACATGTTTTCTATAACTCTCCATCAGAACATGACCCTTTGTTTTTTTCCATGTCCATGTTTTCATACATGGAATCCAAGTATGGGTTAACTCGGTTGACCTTTGTACTTCCCTTTCATTCTTTTAATGTGACAGTTTAATTGACTCCTTTTCTGATGTGGGGTTTCAATGAAGTTTCCAAGCCCAATTTTAAAATTGCGAGGATGCAATTACCAAAAGGGGGGAAGGATGTAACATCCTAGTATAATAAAGAATATTACTTTTTCATATTTATTAATATTTTTTAATAAAATATTAATATTACTTTAAGGGGAACGCTATGATCGATGGCTTACCCAATACACAACAATGAGTTTCTATGAAATCTTATATTGAACTCTAATAATAAAATAATATTATTTTAAATGGTAGTTAACGCCTAGCCATTGTAATGGCTGGAATGAACAGAACTAACTACAAAACGATTATATATGTTTGTCAAATATTTTTACTTTTATCCAATAAATGTTAGAGGCTTAAAATGTGAATGAATCGAATATTAAGCGTAAATATTCTAATATTTTTAAAAAGGTTGATTAACCACCTTTTGATGGATAACCATTTTAAATACACTTTTTGACAATTTTATATGTTATATTGTACCAAATAAAATCCTTATTTTGAATATGGACAACAAAATTTACTTTGTGTAAATTTTTGTTATTTTTCCAATAAAGATCATTTTTATTGAAAATGTTGTATTTTAATTCAAAAACTCCTTTTAATATGATTTATTTATATAGATAGATTATCTTTTTAATTGGTCTTAAAGATTAGTTAGAATATATTTTTACCATTTAATCCAATGGCGGCCATTGGAGTTAATTTCACATCAAAATTGGACTTAAACTAGTGTCAATATTTTGATATATTTTGATTCTTAAAATCACGCTATTTGTTTTGACAGTGGGAATTAATTATTAAATTAATTAATGAAACTTATAAGTTTTTAATTTTGTAAAATAGACATCATTTTTGAATTCGGAATATCAAATATATATTAGGGTGAATTTTTGGCATTTTTTTCAAAAAAACATCAATTTTTGATGAATAGTGAAACCACTAAGTGGTAGTTAAAAACTGATTTTTCATTTAAATGATACTTTACCACTTCTGTGAATTGAATTTCAAAACTATGACATACATGGTTGTCATTAGGAAGTAAAATGTGGTTCAATGGTATTAAAATAATTTTTTGGTGAATAGTAACTTTTAAGTTTTATTAATCGCGATTAAAGGTAATTAGTGTAATTTATGGTAAAAATAATGTTATAATAATATTAAATTAATTAGACACATGTCCTACTCTTAATGGATGATTCATGGACGACCAAAACAATCCATGGGTCAACTTGGGGACCCTATGGAGCCCCTTGGGTATGAAAATGAAATTAATAACTTTTTATTTAAAGTTAAAATAAAAATGTCACAAACATAAATTGTTTTACTAAAAAAAATTTACAGGGGTGTATAAAAGTAATATTTTTCACTAAAAATATTCATTAGAAAGATAAAATTATTTCCTACATCAAGATATTTTTTTTATAATTTTTTGACATTAAATAAATTAAAATATTTATGACACCATGATGATGCATCGATTAACTCATTAATTAATGATTTAAATAAAATGAAAATATAATGTAAAATCTAGGACTTAAACTTTGTCAAAAACCTATTGTATAGGTGTATTGAAAACTGTTATCACCTTATCCTAGAAATATATAATTTTTGGACCTTTGATATCCGAAAATCATTTTATAATAAAGTAACTTTTCAAGACATTCCAAGAGTACCCCTCCTCCCTCTTATAAAAGCCCCCCATCTAAACCAACTTACCCACACCTCTCAAGCCATTGTCTCGACCACAATATTCTCATTTTATCTCTCCACATCCCCCTCCTAGTCCTAGAAGCCTAACCTTAGGCATAATGCTCTTCAAGAAACCCTTTTGGTTCAATTCAAAGGGAGTTACCCGATTTAAAGGTATTGGCTTCTCTTATATCCTTTTGTTTTATTTTGCTTCTCCTGCCACCTAAACTCTTTTTATTACTTTATTTTGTTACAAAAACAGTATCTTAAATATACTAGGATGTTTTTATGATATTTATTGGAGCTACACTTACACACACCTCCGTCTAATGGTTAAAGAACATACTGTTTCTGTGGTTTTTGAATTACCGCCTCATGAAACGATGATTGTTCTATCTTATCCTACCACCTCTCATGGTATACATTATGATGGAACTATATTTATTTATGATATATATTTTATTTATTTCCTCTCTATCCTTTTTTTATTTTACATTTAAAACATACCTTAATGCTTTTCTTGTTGTGCAAATGTGATAATTTAATTTGAGGAAGTGTGGACTACCACCCCCTCAAGTGACGCGACTCGTTTATACAATACGTTGAATGTATAATGAATAAAATTAATGTAATTATGTGACCTATATAAAATATATATTATACTGTAAATATAATTTATATATATATATATATATCATTATGTATTAATTCCATTAATATGACAAAGAAATGAAAGTAGCGTTCATGCATACGTACGGCCTACTGTCTCCATGAACGGTGCATTTCATTTTTTTATCTCCAAATGTTATGGAATAGTATAAAATGAATATATACTGGTTATATATGATATTTAAATAATTAACACTATTATGGAGATTATTTACTTATAACTAATGGAAATTTCATTTCCAACAAGTTCAATTTTGGCTCATGTACCGAACATCGACAAATATGTTTGATATGAACTCACATTATTAACCTATTATTATAACATTATCATATGTGATATGAAATGAATAATAATCTTTAAAATAGGTACTTAAGAAACTATATATTAACCAAAGTTTATTATTCAGGAATATAAGGAAATGAACAAGACAAGTCGGACTTGAGGTAAGGGATCCTACCTCTCTCTTCTTTTTATGTACTATCTTTTGTGTCATTTCTATTAAGCACATCTTTCTTTTGTTATGGGATGTTATTTTACATTCCTCATTCGGTACATTTTATGTTCATATTATGAGAGACCCTATTTTATCTCATAAATGCATTTTTGGAGGTTTTATGTGGTGCCGTTAGGCTGCCGAGTTTTCGTAAGAGATTTTTCATCTCACTTTTATTCCCGTGAGATTTATGCCACATCTGCCACCATTTCCTTTGAGTGGTGTATGTACTGCCCATTATTCTACTCTTTGTGTAATATTCTTTAATTTATGAGTATTTATATCAATGTTTTATAGTCCTTCTTTCATGGGGTGTACATTTCAATAGTTACCCAAGTCGGTTAGGGAACCTTTCACACTCCTCTTTTTAAAAAGACTTCTTTATGTTATTTTTTTTAATTGAAATATTATTATGTTAGGATATGTTATTATATATCCTTATTGATGTGAATTTTATGTCCATGTGATGAGATACCATTTTCATTATCATCAAATCAATTTATGAATTTTAAAGTGATGTCGTTAGGCTGTCGAATTCTTACAATGGAACTTCTTAACTCAATTTCAATCCTTTGGGTTAAACATGTACTACTAGATTGTGTCATGCTATGAATATGTGTGAATTAATATGATTGTTTTACACATAATATTCACTTATATTGGGTGTATTTATAATTTTCACACATAAATTAAGTAATTGATTTATCCTTTATCTAAGGATACCGACTTTGTAAGAGACATCATCTCAAATTATTTTCATTGAGGGACATTTTTTGTTCTAATACAAGACTTTATTTTATACTCTATATAAACACCTTTGACTATTCATTTCATTCAAATGGAATCTTTTTCTACGAAGAGTTTTACTTAAAGACAAAAAGGAATTTTTATTTTAACGTACGTGGTGACAACGACCTTTTTCGCCGCCGCGAGTACTATTTGACATTTGGATTCCTTAACAAGCTGTAATGTTTTTAAAAAGAAATAAATACCATATACTCTTTTATGTATTTTGGTATTGAAAATGGTTTTTATAATGGATTTGTTATGTCAATATATTTAAGTGATATATTGTGATCAAAATGTGGAAATGTTTTCTTTCGATTATATTTGTTTTATGTCTTATGATTTTATAGTGGTACATGGACATTTGATGGGTGGTTACGTGATAAACCATATGATGGGTGGTACCGTGAATACCAGGATGGGTGGTTACATTATAAACTCCAATGCATTGGGTATGGAAGTCGTCCGAATGGCTATTCCATGTAATGATATGTGTGGAAGTCCACCGTATGGTTTTTCCATTTAAGTATGTTTATGTCCCAAGTTACCTTTATATGTTATGTGTTATTTACATGGGTTTATGGTAATCTTTTGGTTACAAATAAAAAGTAGTGATCTTTTATTTAGTGAAGAGTATTTACTACTTAGTAAAGGTGAAAAGTATTACATTGATAAAGTATTAATGGTTTACTTGTTGTTTGGAAAAAGTAACAGTTTTCCTTCTTTTTGTATCCTTTACTGGGCATTTTATGCTCATCCAAAGTTTTTGAAATGTATTTCACAGGACATAAAGTTGAATAGCGTCGACGATGGGATCAAGGAAATGTCAGGATGTCTAAAACAAGGAACTAGACATGACTCTTTTGTTCAAGAGTTTTTTTTGTGCAAAAATGGAAACTCAGTAGATGTGTCTACATTGTAATCTTTGAGATTTAATAGTTATTTCCTAATTCTCTAAAACTCTAAACTTGAAAATATCTTCAATGTGAATTATTCAATTTAATTCAAGATTAAGTAAGGTTTAACGTCGGGTCCTTATAATATATGGTTCCAATAATCCCTTGAATACATATATTAAAAATATTCATTTATCCATGAAATTTTCTATTCAACATAAATAATTTTAACCTGATAATATTCAAACAAAAAAATCCATCAATCACATAAAACCACCAAATCATTACTCGCCCCAATAGTATATTTACTCAAAAATTTAGAGGTTTATTTATATAGAGTAATATAATATGGTGATGGGAAAAAATAAAATTTAAATAACAGGATAAGAAATAAGTAGTGCACCGAACACACACACAAACGATGAAGAGAGTTAAAAATGGTTGTTTGATTGAATGAGAAAGAAAAATAAGGTAGTTTTTTCTAACATTATTTAAAAAATTAAGATCATTAATATTAAAAAGCTAAGGTTGTATGATTATAATAGATAATTGAAAACAAACATGAATTAAAATATAATTACAAACACAAACACTTGCTAGATTACTAACAAAGATGAAAAAAAGTAAATCAAAAGAATTGTGGAGGAATGGTATATGAAGTAGAAACATAATTATGTGTGATCATTATAAAACATTAGAAGATAATTGATCATGCCAAAATTTCCTTTTATTCTCTAAAATTCTATCTATTTGTGTGGACAAGAGGGAAATCTATTTATAGCCCAAGGTGGTGGACATTTTTCTTTCAAAATCATCTTCTCTAATTGGATCAACAATTTATTAATTCATACTGTTGAATCTGAGGACATATTATTCTTAAAAATTGTATATATGAATGTTTATAGTCTAAATTAAGAATGTAGATGCCATTCAACATAAGTATCCAATGTTATCGTAGTTAAAATAATTTTTTTTAATATTTATATTTCAATCCATGATTTTTAGAAGTCTGAAATAGGAATGGTTTTTTTTAAAAAAACATGACCTCAAATCCAAACCATTTATTCTAAAAATTACGCCTTCTATATATTTTCATCCATACTATAAAATATCGGATCCATTTTATTTCTATATCAGGATAAATTTCAATTATTGTGTAGTTATATTAATTCACACACAAAATGTTGGGCTGGACATCATAACATCATTTCAGCCCCTTTTTATGGAGTTGGGACTTAAAATATTTATCCACTATTATCTTGATTATTAAAAAATATATTCATTAGTGTAATAAAATTTATGATTCTATATTTAGAGCAAAAATTATATCATCATGGCTATTCTAGTTCTTCACAGTTTCTTAATGTCTTCTTATGCGAACCATATAACCCATCAAATTGCTGAGTTGTCCCAAACTCCATTTTAATGATTTGTAAAAAAATTAATAAAGAACCCTAAAAAATAAGAATTGTACAATTTGGTTAAGTAGGGTGATAATTATAAATAAAAAATTAAACTAAATCAATTGGATTAATTCATATAATTCTAAAAAATTATATCTAGTATTAAAAAATGGGTATTTCACATTAAATATGCACTTTTACACAAAAATAACCAAAGGGAGTAGACAAAAAGTTTTGAATAAATGAATAAAATAAAATTCTTTTAACTCTTATATAATAATCATACATAAATTATTTGATTTAATGAGAAATATTTCCATGTTTAATAACTTATAATGAAATAATTTAATTTTATTTATTTTAATGAAAAATTGGGATACATAATCAGTTAATTATATGTCATGTGTTTTGAGGATGTTTACTTCATAAGTTAAAAATGGATTCAATGTGTTTATTGAGGTCAAAGTGTTCATTTTTCCATCATGTTTATAATAATAATCATGAAAAAATTATAATTTCTATAAATCAATTATACTTTTAATACAGACCCTGAATAACGGTTATAAAAAATAAAATCTGTTATGATCATGGGCTTTGTAGGACATACATACCCATGAGTAGTGTTTCTATTTTATGATGATCATTATAAAAAGATGTTACGTATTATTTTATCATTAAATAATGATAACAATATTATAAATATAATATTATTTATTTATATATAGTTATAAATAATAACCATGTGATGTGGTAATAAAAAAATAATCACATCATTTTATTGAGGTAGTAGTGCACAAATACACATGAATGACGTTGTCATTTCTAAGTGAATGAAAAGGTAAAAAATAAATGATATATTATGTTTTTATATTGATAAAAATATAATTGAATATTATAATTACTTTATATATATATCACACATAATCATTCACATTATTCATATTATCTTCCATGATAGGAGTTAGTGAAAAATGAATCATACTAATTCGTGTGGCGGTAGTATGTGGTACACATGAGTGACAATATCATATCTTACATAGAATGTAAAGTATGAACGTATAGTTATATAATAATCCCATGAATATAAATAGGTTGAAAATATTATATATATATATATATATGTATATATACATATATATATACACTTCACATGCATAAATATAACAATCCGTTGGAGGTGATGATGGAAAATGAATTACATCAGTTCCCGAAGTGGTAGTCAGCTATACACAAGAATAATTGTTTCATTTCCCATTTAATTGAAGAGGAGATGAAATTAGTTTATGAAAATAACATAATAAAATATTATAAAATGAGATAAATATTTTTATTATATAATAATAATTTAATATGTTTTGAAAGAGGTGTATGAAGAAGTAAAATAAAAACACTCAATTAATAATGGCATAACTTCTTCATAAAACCTATTGGGGTTTACACCAAAGATTTCATAGATTGATTTTCTGATAAAACCAATGCTTCTAAGAAGATTATTTGGAATTAATGAAGGTATTTGTTTATATTATTGGATGAAATTTTTTTACGGTGTGAAGAGTAGAGAGGAGGGGTAGCTTTTTATAATTGGGGGAGAAAACACACTTGGAATCTTTTAAAAGAAAAAGTGTTACCAAAGTTTTTCTCATGAAAAAAGGATAAAAAATAAAAAATTATAGATACTTAAAAAATATATGATCTAAATAAGTAGATAAAATATAATTTATACAGGTTCTTTTTTCATTTTAACAGTTATGTTTTTATTTAAACACCAGATAATCATGTTTTCACCATAACTGCAATAAAATATTTATACAGTTTTCACTATTTAATAGGATTAAAATTAAGTTGACCTTGTTATATAAAAAACAATGATTATTAAAAATATTTAATCCATTTCAATAAATTAAATTCATTTAATTTTTAAATTATAATTTATAATATAACCATAATATGTGATGAATATATTGTTTCTAAATAATGTATTTTTCATGAAAAAGATGATTTTATATCAAATCTATGACCAGTAATAATAATTTTAAGAATTTTAATTAATATTTATAGATACATAATAAATTATTTTAATATAAATAATTAATCATTAAAGTTTATTTTATTTAGTTAAAATGGAGATCCATTGTGCATAATAAAATACAAGTTATAAAAAACCTATTATTAAATCCAACAAAAACTGATACTAAAATACAATATTAAGATCACTCATAATTAATTAAGTATATTAAATATAAAAAAAATAATATTTTTTATGTTAAATCATATTAAAAAATAATGGGACTTAAAAATAATTTATTTATTGAAAATAAATGACATTCTAAAAAATCAATATTTTACCCTATTCATAGAAAAATCAATAATTCTTGAAGAATCTAAAAACATAACCCTATATTAATTTTGATTTTATGACTTAAAAAATAATTTTAATTTTTCCAAAAAAAATTTATAAATCTTCTATAAATTTATTTTTCACATAAAAATCAATAATAATCATTTTTAAGGAAACCATATTTTTATTGAATTACATTAGTTAAAATTCATTGGTTATTTACTATGAGTTTATATAAATAATTACATTTATTAAGTCATATAAATTTATATATTTTATAAATTAGTTAATAATATTCAATCCCGCTAATTTAATGTTTATTTAATAATGGTTATATTTAAAAAATTATTATTTCAAGGTTTTTCAAGATCGGTGTTGTGTACCTTGTATACTATCATGAATAACTTTCTTTTTTAAAATATAGGCTAATCAGATTTTTAAACCTTAAAAATATTACAAATATTCAACTTGAAAATTATATTAGTAATAAAATTTTCAAGATTTGAAAATATTTTTAAAGAAAACCAACATATATAAATGGTTAATAACAATTGAAAGGGAGGGGGAGAATGAAGGTCGTGCGAAATAATACATAACTACTTTTAAAGTTGGAAAAAATTACTGGGATGTAAAGATATATAAATGTAAGAAAATATTAATTCCAAAATAATGATGGATAGTGACAGAGATCATTGATCAGAATAATGTGAATGGTCATGAAAAAAGTCAACATCCACAAAATCATAAACCAATGAGGTGTTAAAAAGGCCATCAATTCATCAGAAATGAACCTAATAAGATATAATTATCATTTTCAATATTCCTTTTCTAGATGTGAGGAATTACTTACCATCTAGACTAATAATATAATTAAATGTACTTACTTTATAAGTTGAATTTCATCTATTAAAAAATTTCCACCACTATCTCATCTTTTTCTCTAAACAATACATATTAAAGATGATTTTTTCGTGCCTTAATCACTAGAATAAATATTTAAAGGATTGTATATCCAAAAAATAATAATAAGATATTCCCCATGTCTTTAAAAACTAACCAAATCTAATTTTTTAGCACAAGTTAATATAATTCCAAACATGAATAAACCTTCATATGATTAAATAATATATTAATCACTAAAATAAAATAGTAATAAAAAGTTTTCAAATTAGTCATTTATTATATGAAAATAAATAAAAGTATTCAAAATATTTTTAACTATAGTAAAAAACAAAAAATCACAAAGATTTTTTCTCATATTCATCATGGATTAACATAATATTTATCTTTAAATAACATCAATAACTTTTAAAGTCTCATACGTACAATTTATATGCTCTAATCATATTATCTCTAAGATGTACTCATAATTCATCTAGATAACATGAATCGCCCTAAATCCATATTAAGATAATTTATGCATCAATGATATAATTCAACCATGAATCCTAAAATAATAATTAATGTTAAAATTATGGGTCACATATACCTCAACCCAATAAAACATATTTTTAAATATAATTATTCACCATAAAATTACATCACTTAAAACCTAAAAAGGGGTGTATAAGACATTGAAAATGTTATCAAACTTATAATTATAAACCCATGATGTTATCTATAACTTTAATGTTAACCTCTCATAAAAACATCAAAATTTCCAAAGTTGTCTAAACCCTTATCTAACACCAACTATAATTGCCTCAAACCAAAACTCTATAATTGGATCCAAAAATCATAAACATTACATTTCTATATTTGATACAGATAAATGTGAGTCAATTTTTTTCCATTAAAACCATAAAATAATAGAAATATTTGATCACATATACACCCAAAGAACATTTAGGTTTAGATATTTGGAGAATTTGTAAAAACTACTATATAAATGACACTCACTAATTCAAGAGATTATTTCTCCCACTATACCTAGAATTCCATATTTCAAAAAATTCTTCAATGTATCCCATAATGTTCTCTACATATGAATCATTTAAAAATAATAATAAATTAATATTATCTTTTATAACATAGAGAAAACTATACATAATAATGGTGAGCTCAAATTCTCTGTAAGGGTAAACATAAGCACTAATAATTGAATGTCATCATTGATAGAAATATGAGCATAAGGCAATGATGACATAAACATACTGCATGAGAAAATAAATATGGAATTTTTAACCATCAATACATGGATCATTACTCAGGTAATGAATCTTTAACAAAGGAAAGAGGTATTGGAATCAATATTCATGAGCAATGTGATATCAATCATGATCATAAAAAATGTTTATAACCCACAGAAACCATAAAGAAGAAGTTATGGTACCTTTGGACATCCTCATCACAGAACCCTTATAAAAACTCTAAAATAACCCTTAAAAATTATAACAACCATATGGATAACATATATTATAATTCTCTAGATAATATTATCATTACCCAATGTATTAGAGTGTTATCCGGGAACACCCGTCGAATAAACTATGTCGGGATCACCAATGAGATATAATATGAATAAAACCTTCTTATATATTTTATCGGGCTCACACGTGGTCTAAAATTGATCTCAACCATTAATAATCAATGTCCAATGACCATGTCATGAATAAAACCCATGAAAAACTTTTTTATACCTATGCGCAGAAAACATTTGAGTATAAAAATACCCTTCACATTAAAAAATGTTCTGAAAGCATAAATATCCTAAAACAATATAAGGATGATTTTTATTTAAAGAAAATATAAAGCCTTATATATAAATCTAATCATAATACAATGGTTACTGCCTCATGAAAATTTATTGTTGTCATATATGTTAAAATATAGCATTTAGTTCATAACTCGATTAACCAGTGGAAAAAAAGAGTTCCAGGAAAATATATTTTAATCAATAATAAAATTTTCAATGACATAATGAGGATATAATAATTTAAAATTATTTCCAGTGGTTCATATGAAACTTCATGGGTTTTCATCACTGAGGAACAAAAATACCATTAAAATACCATTAACAACATTCTTGGGGAAAATACCATTTTTACATTGAAAATTACTTTAGAAAGAAAATAAATATTAAAATATTATTAAAAATCCATTAATTTGAATATAAAATTGAATAATTATTATGTAATATTAAATAATAATAATGGATATAGTGGTGGAAAAATCATTTCATGTTTGAAATATTAAAAATTATCTTTGTTTTCGATCATTTTGAAGAAGAGAGTATAAAGTGATACATTTGTAAAATGTTAAAAAATTACATTTTTTTAAAAATTTTAATGAATTTTAAAGATCATGTAAGACTTATTTTGGAAGGTATTTTATTATAAATAGACATTATTTAAAACATTTTAGAAAACCACAATATAGAAGTAAAAGATCAGCAGTATAAAAAAAGATACAAGATCGATATCCTTTAAAAAATATTGATGATTATAAAATGAATAAGGGTGGGAATTTTAATTTTAATTTTTAAAAAAAATAAGTAGATAAAATAAAATATATTTAGTTCAATAAAATATAATAATATGATTTCTTCCAAAATAACATTCAATATTATCAATCTCGAAAAGAAAGAATATTGCATCAAAAATCCTTTTCCACATTGGAAAATCGTAAATCACAAGAACTATGAATGAGTAACATCTGATGAAACATTAAATATCATGAACGTAAGTATATTCCTGATATAAGATGTCATAGGGTCAGTATATACACATCATAAAATAATAAAGGTCTATATCATTTCATTTTTCCAAAAGAAGAAAAATTGATATGGGTAACACTTATAATGATCATAATGTTGAGAGGAGAATTAATCAATGAATCTATTATGTGTATCAAATAAAAATCCAAATAATAAAAATGTAAATAAAATATAAGATAAATTTTTTAACACACCCATAATAGTTTATTATCAAATTAAATAAAGATGTTATATAACCAATAAAAAGGAGTTGAGTTATAAAATTTCTCTCTGTAACTTTCTAAACAAATTCTTTTGATTAAATAATTATAATTTAATATTAAAATAACATTACTCATGAATAATAATTTTTATGACTTGTAATTTATTTATTATATACACAATATAAAAGAAATTAGTTTAATAGTATTAAAATAAACATCAATAAAGGAAATATCAGATAAAGTCCCTTACCTCAAGTACAAAAATTTGCTATATTTTCATTAACTCATGTATAATAAGCATACATAATTCTTTTATTTATAATATAAATATTCAATGATTAATACCCCATACTTAAATAATTTATTTAAATTAATTTCATATAAATATTTAAATACTAAATTAGTTAATCACATATCGTATGTTTTGAGGATGTTCATTTCATTATTTCAAAATGGCTTCAGCCTGTTGGACTAGGTCAAAGTGTTCATTATTCCATCATATAAATAATATCAATCATGAAATAATTATAATATTTATAAATAAAATATACGTTTAAAATCATCCATAAATAATGGTCAAGAAAAATGAACTATGTTACGATCATGGAGATGATAGACCATACATGCACATGAGTATTGTTTCCAGTTTTTCAATGAACATTATAGGGAGAAGGTAATTATAATTTTATCTTTAAAGAATGATAAAAATATTATAATATCATGTTATTTTTTCATATACACATTTATATATATTCAATTTTATGTGGTTATTAAAAAATAATCTCATCACATTGTGGAGGCTACAATACACATGTATGCATAAACTATGTTATCATTTCTAAATGAATGGAAATGTAAAAATTAAATGATATATTATCATTTAATAATGATAAATATACCATTAATATCATTATTAATTAATATATATGTAACAAAGTTTCATTAAAATTATCCATATTACCGTCCATGAATGTAGTTAGTGAAAAATGAATCGTATCGCTTCACTAGGTGGTAGTCCATCGTACACATTAGCAACGTTCTCATATCCCCATGGTATGGAAAGTAAGAAGTTATATATTTTATAATTATTCCAGGAGTATAATTATGTTTTAAATATCATATATATACTTTATTTCTGTCATTGTAATAATTCATGAGAGACGATTATGAAAAAATTAATTACATCCGTTCACGAATAGACAGTTTTTCATAAACATGAATAAGGGTTTCATTTCCCATTTGATGGAAGGAGAGATATATTTCGGATATGAAATTAAAATAATTAAATATATGAATATATAATATTTTAACGTTATTATATCATTGAAATTTAATAATTTTTTATGTAGGTGGAAGAAGAAATAAAAGAAAAACACTTGGTTGAATATGGTAACTCTTCTTTAGAAAACCTGTTCAGGTTTACACCAAAGAATGTCAATATTGTTTTTGTGATAAAATAAATTCCTATAGGATGTGGAGATGGAATTAAAGAAGGTATTTGGGAATTTATTTTTTAAATAAAATTTCTAATGTTGTGAAGAGGAGAGAACAGGGGCGTCCTTTTATTAGTGGAGGAGAGGACACCCATGGAATTTTTGAAAATAAAAAAATTTACCCATGTTTTTCTCATGAAAAAAGGCTAAAAAATGGAAAATTATATATAATTTGATAATAAAATGTCTAAATATTATAATTAAATATAATTTATAAAAGTTTTGTGTTCATTTTAAACCATATATTTTTATTTTAACCCCTGGTACACCAATTTTCACCTAAACTGTGGTAAATATTTTAAATTGTTTTTTGCAATATATTAGGACAAAAATTTAAGATTAAATTACTATATAATATAAATTCTTATAATTAAAAATATATATTCTCATTTAAAAAACTCAATTAATATAACTGTCAACTTTTTATTCAAATATAACGACAGACGTGATAATAATGTGGCTTTAAATTTTTTTTTCAAGAATAAGATGATTTTATAAAAACTAAATGGCATCTAATTAATATTTTATTATTTTTAATTAATATTTAAACATATAATAATATATTATTTTAATTTAATTTTTTACTCAGTAGTAGTCATTTTAATTAATTAAAATGTTGAACAATTATGAATTTTAAACATATTTTTAGAAAAAAACCCATTTTTGAATCCAAAAATAAATTTATAATAAAATAAAATATGAAGATGGCTCAAAAGTAATAAATTTTATTAAATAAAAATTAATAATACATTTTTACGAAAAATAATATACATAACATAATGTTACTTTTAAATTACATAATTTATTGAAAAGAAGTGACTTTTTTACAAAAATAAGTATTTTCACTACTCACATCAAAAATAAATATTTTATAAAGAAATAAAAATTTAAACCTATTTTAATAATGATATTTTGATTTAAAAATTTATTTTAAATTTTAATATAAAATTACTAAATGTTCTAGAAATAAAAATGAATTTTAAAGAAAACATGTTTTTGTGAATTACATTATTAAAAATTGATTTAATATTTAAAAAGAATTTATCAATAAAATTATATTGAGGAAGTCATATATATATATAATTAATAAATTAGTTAATACTATTAAATAATTACAATTTAATGGCTATGTAACAATGGTCATATTAAAAAAAATATATTTATATTGTTCATTTAAGCTCGGTGTTTCGTGTCTTGTTTTCTATCATAAAAAATTCATCATTAAAAACCTTGGTTTGTAAAATTATCTATCCTTTAATAAATTTTAACCTATAATTTTCAATATTATATTGGTAATCACTTGTTGGAAATTTTAAAAAAAATTATATTGAAAACCCACATCATATAAAGGGTTAATAAACCTTCAACATGAAAAGGGAGAGAGGGAAGAATGAAGGTCATATAGAATAGTGAATAACTATGTTAAAAAGTAGGGAAAAATAGTGGGATGTGAAGATCTGGACAAGGAATGAAATGATAATTCCCAAATAAAGAGGAAAATGGCAGAGATCACTGATCAATAGAAATTCAAATTGTCATGAAAAAGATAACATTCAAAAAACCATAAACCAATAAAGAGTGAAAATGAACCTTGTTTAATCTAAAATGAACATAATAAGATATAATTTATATTTTCAAGAAACCATTAGTCAATGTGAAGAATTAAATACCATTTAGGCTAATAATATAAATAAATATACCTACTCTATAAGTTTAATTTCTTCCATTAATTAATTTACACCAAAATATCATCTTTTCTCTAAATGATGTGTATTCATAATGATTTTCTCATGCATAATGCACTATAATAAACTTTTAAAGGATCACGAAACCATAAAATGATAAT
The DNA here is from genome assembly GCA_963277665.1 of Viscum album. Classification (NCBI taxonomy): domain Eukaryota; kingdom Viridiplantae; phylum Streptophyta; class Magnoliopsida; order Santalales; family Viscaceae; genus Viscum; species Viscum album. Next base: position 985,913,497 of record OY728126.1, read on the forward strand.
AATATTTTCCCCCAATATTTATACATTAACCAAAACCAAATCCGTTAGCATAGGGTAATATAACTACCAAAACGAATAAACCTTTATTTGATGAAATAATACATTATTCTAAAAAATATATTGTAATTAAATTTCATCAAATTAATCATTCCATAAATGAAAATCGTTTAAATTCTACAAATTTTTCCCAAATAAGGTTAAAAACAAAAACATAGAATTATTTAATAACATATTCTTCTAAAATTAACATAAAATTGTCTCTAAATAACATTAATTAATTTTAAAGTATAATACATAAAATGTATATTCCCAAATAAAATTATATCCTTGATTTAATAATCATTTACACTAAAATCATGAGTCGTAGTAATGAAAAACCTTGGCCTTTTCAAGCGATATTTAGTACTCATTAACAAGTAAAATTTTTCCTTTTGTTGAGTACATCTCATTTTGGTTTTACTTTGAGGTGTGTTTGGGTGAATATTTGAGAAAATTGGAAGAAAGAGTGTAGTCCATGATTGGGTCATGGGTTTTCCTAACCAAGTTATCTAGCCTAGAAAACCATAAAACCCTTTATATAGGGGTTTTTTATAGATAGGGCATGGTGTGTAAAAATGTGATCCCTTGTTGGAAAAATTGAGTACCCTATAGAAGAGGAACATAGCTAGAGATCATAATTAAAAGAAGTTGTCTACCCCAAGAATAAAACCATTCATAGAATATTTTATTCCCCCAAATTATATTAAAAAATCACATAACTCCCATTTAATACCCCCCCCCCAAACACCATAGAATGATATATTATCATTTTTTCTCAATTTGAGAGCCTCTTGAAGGGAATCCAAGCCATTTTGATCTCCATTCTTTGTGATTTGACGTTTGGATTGAAGATCTAAACCCCTCCTAGTTAGTGAATCCTATTAAGTTTGGTTTCTCATTCCTCTTCCTTTATTATCCCATTCTGTAAAGGGATTTTTCTTCTTATTTTTATTATAACTATATCTGGTCTTTTGTATGTATATCTAGGATTTTGGATCTATATATATATCTAGATTTTAAGTATCATGAATTATTCAATATTAAAATTAGGTTTTAGATCTAAATTTTATTCTACATCGTCACTCCACTGAAATTTTGGATTTCCATTGGGTGATATTTCATCAATAAATTGATTTTATGGGTATATAATTCAAATATCATACTCATGATTTCAACTAAATTCATGCTATTATAGAATTTATAGGGTTTTCTTATCAATTTATTTTGCTAATTTAATTAATTAATTTAGTTAATTAAATAATTTAGGTATTTTTGAATTATAGATAATTAATTGTTGACTTAATTATCAGAGTATTGAAACTGTGGTTTTGGGGAATGATTAATTGGTTATTTAATTGTTGGAATTATTTAATTGATTTAGATAGAATAATTAATTTATAGATTAATTGGGATTGTTAAGATTATATGTTTAAAAATTTATTGATTAATTAATTATGAGATATTGATATTGGAAATTGAATAAGTAATTGTTAAATAAATTATTGGATATTATTATTTTTGAGTTGTTTAATTATTTCATGGATTAATTAATAGATTTTTTCTGATTTTACAATTTATTAAAATAATTTTTTTAAAAATTGAATTAATTAATTGGATTTTTATTGTGAAATATGATAAGAATGTTAATATTGATTATCCTTGATTGATGTGTGAAGCTAAATATTGAATTAATATAAAATTTATGTTGAAAAATAATTGTTCCATTATTTTGAAATTGATGTGGCGAACTAATTTTTGAATTAGTATTGAATTTATTTGGATAATTAATTGTTAAATTAATTTATGGAAAGATACAATTATGAAATTATTGAGTTTGATTAATTAATTGATGAATTGATTAATGTGATACTGTGATGCATGTGATATTGTGATATTTCTATATGTGTGGTAAATGTGTATGGGATAATGACTGAAGATCCAAATAACCATATGTTTGATAAACGTGTGTCGAACAAGTATTGAGGATCCAAATACCATATAAGAGATAGAGTGTGTGGGACATGGATTAAGGAACTGAATACCTATATGAAATAGTATGTGTGTGATATGGACTGAATCTTCAAACACCCATGTTATATTATGGTGTGGGATAAAGAGGAAGGATCAAAATACCCATGAGGTTGTTAGACATGACATTCTACACGCATGAGTTAGAATTGGACTATGGTTCTAATTGGTCCTGATATGAATTTAAATGATGAATGGTTACAAAGGAATTATATTTTATGAGTAATTTTATAGATAGTTAATAATTTATCATGATATGAACCAGGTATTTAGGTTTAGGTTTCGCAAGGAACCGGGGGATTTATGTTGTTAGATAAAGAGTAATATAATAAATGTAAACATTTTACTTTATTACAAGTATTTATTATTTATATAATTACAGACACTATTTGAATGGATATTGTTTTAGACGTTGTTTTTAGTGGACTACTAATTTTTAATCACACCCTACTCAGGTTTCCTCATTGGTACCTGAATAGATTTAATGTTTGTAGCACAGGTTAAGGGAAAAATATATGTGTTAGTTAGATGAACCGGAGGGAGCATGGATGAGGGAACAAGACATGGTTTGAAACTTTATTTGGTGTTTTTGGTGTCTCTAATTCTTGTTTTTTATTTTGGAACATGGAACTTACTTTTACATGATAAATTTATTATTTAGTATTGATATTTTATTTCCAGTTTTTTGTGATCTTACGATGTTAGAAATGTTCTCTTTATGGTTATATGTTATTAATTTATTGTTTCATATGTTTTCCACAGGTGTATTACTCTAATAAAAGAGGTTATGGTCTTCCCATTATAGATATAAGACTCTCATAACTAATTGGAAGCCTCTGGCAGATGGGGAGGCACACTTGAGGTCATATGGTAGTCTGTATTTGGGCACCAGCTTGGGGCACCTAGGTTGGGATGTTACAAAGTGGTATCAGATCCAATTTTCTTTTCTTTTTTTTATCTGACTATTTGGGGAATGGTATATTAGAGACTAGGAAGAATCAGTATTTATATACAATATTTTTCACGGGAGTAGCTAACCCATATATGAGGGTAAAATCCAAGTACCAAGCATGGGATTTTTGTTATTTCTGTTTGATTTTTATAGCTGATGTTATTTCACCTTGGGTGATGCACTTGTGGTGTAATGTGATAATTTTTTCATATTTTTCATGGTTTTGACTCATGTCCTTGTATGGTATGAGATTTGAGTTTTCATTCATCATTCTAGGCACTCGGGATTATTTTTTGACATGTATCATTATATGCATGCACATGAAAATGGGTTATGGGAATATTGTTGAACTTGAACTATTTTTCATTCTGGTGAAAAATAAAATTAAAAAGGTGTCTAACATGAAATTGATAAATATTTTAAAATTATTATAGTTGAGAAATAATGGTTTTATAAATGAAAAACTTGAATAAAGAGAATTTTTTTACCCTTTTTAACCAGGACCTATGTCTAGGATGGTTAGGGGTAGTAATTTTTCCTTAGTTTTAAACGTGTGGTGGGGATTGAGGAAATGAATTGTTATGGCATTCTGTGTTTTTCATGAATGTTTTATCTTATTTATTGTATCCAAAATTATCTGTACGCATTGTATATTAATGACTCTATGATGATGTTTTTATAGAAGACCACAAGAGGATGGTGATGGAGATGATTTACCAATAGTGGAACTTGAGGCACCAATAGTGTCGTGCAAGGAAGAAAGAGATAAGTTCCCTGAGAACTTTTCTCAATTAATCTAGAATGAGAGTGAGCTAGGGGGTGGAGAAAATAATGCATGATCTAATGAGGGAATTTCACTTACACAACCCACTGAATTTTACTAGAGAGGGTAGACCAGAGAGAGTTGAGTTATGGATTGAGTCTATCAAGACTATACCTTACCACTTAGAGACTTTGGATGAGAAAAGGGTAAATATTATTTCTTGTAATCTATGAGGATTAGTGAAGAATTGGTGAGACATTCAGTTGAATACAATAAAGTCTAATGGAATTATAATAAAAGACTTTGTGGATATGTTCCTAGATCACTTCTATCCAAATATGTTGAGGCAAGAGATAGTATTTGAGTTTATGTGGATGACATAGGGGAGCATGTTTGTGATAGAAAATGTTGTACACTTTAAAGGGAAAAACTTCATTTCCTCATAAACAACAATGGATGAAATTTTTATGGATAGAAATTTTCAAGATGGGATTAAATGTGATTTTAAGTCACATGTTATCATCTTTTGGTTAAATATGTTTTTTTAGGTGGTGAATCGAGATCTCATAGCTGAGGGTATCCTGAAAGAGGCTTACAATGCCTGACTTGCAGTATCTACTTGATGATTTTGATGTATGTCTTCCGAGTGAAAGAAGTGTCATTACAAAAATGTTAGTTTGGGTAGTGGAGAGAAGAGTGTCCAGATAGATGGATCAGTGAACCAATATCATAACCGAGTTCTTTTCCACCAATGTGTTAGTTTGGTCCACTTTAGTGAACATTTTTCAAAACCACTGATAGAGTAAAAATATTTCTGCAATATGGGACATCTATAGAGGTTTCGCTAGAACCTCAGACAGATAAGTAGTGATGGGGAAGCTTGATAGAACCAAAGTGTCGGATGTGGATATTCTACACTATATCAGTTTGGTAACTAGATTTCTACTACTCTATGATGTAGAGCCAGTGGATGTAGTGCATCTAGTGAATAGAGACAATACCAATAGATTAGTGTTGTACTGGGGACTTAGAATTCATTGTTGAGAAGATGAGTATGATAGTTAAATTCCATTAAACCTACACTAGTGGATAGTTAGTCGGGACCATCCATAGTGATAAATAAAATTCCTACATATTCTACATTAGTTTGTTCTTTATTTAATATAGGTTCTTCTCAATACTTTAATTTTACAAAAAATGTTCAATGTTTAAGGCTGTATTTAGAGTTTTTAAGCCATGTTGTGGTGATGGATATAGTGTTGGGTGTAAAATCTAGAGACATCTTCTTATAAAAGGGATTCCCTTTATAATTTAGGGAGTATTATTATTTTTGGGATCTTTACATCCTTGAAATTTTATAATTTGACATAACTATGGGTATGGATAGGTTAGTACCAAACCAATCCCACATTGATTGTTACCATATTAGAGTGAATTTTACATCTCTTAACGGTGACTACTATATCTATCATGGAGAATGGGATATCTATGTGGGATATGCAGGGCCAATTACTCAGCAATTGGTAGAGCTCCCAACCTTGGTTTCTAGTCTTTTTATGGAATATAGAGGTGCAAAGAATGATGTATTTCCCCCAGTAGTGGATCAGTTTTAGGAAATTTTTCCTGAATACTTCTTGGGGATACCACCTAATAGAGATGTGGACTTTATTATTGATCTCATACTAGGGGATGATATTGTTTCTATTCCACCAAAGAAAATGCCACTGATAGAGCTTCAGAGATCAAAACCCAGTTTGAAGAATTTTTGGATAAATGATTTATCTGCCCGAGTACGTCACCTTAGGGATCATCGACGTGTTTTTCCAAGAATACTGACGGGACCCTATGCTTGTGTGTAGATGATTCGAAGTTGAACCAGATGACAGTTAATAGACAGTATCTCCTTACACCTATCGATGATTACTTTGATCATTTGAGAGGATCTTGTGTTTTCTCAAATATTGACTTTAGATATGGGTATCATTAGTTGAGAGTTAGATCTTCTTAATATACCAAGGACTTCTTCTAGATAAAATTATCTTCTATATGAGATCTTTGTACTATTATTGTGGTTAATGAACACACATGTAGTTTTTATTTCCATCATGAATAGAATCTTCCATCCATGCATGGATCAATTTGTGGTTGTTTTTTTATTACATATTGGTGTACTCTAAGACTCATGATGATCATTCAAAAATTATTGACATAGTTATTAGTACACTGGGAGGGAATCATCTATATTCCATGATATCAATGTTTCAATTTTTAATTGATCCGGTATACTTCTCGGTTCACATCATCTCATAGGATAGTGTGTCTATTGACCTAGAGAATGTGTGGGCAGTGGTTTCATGGGAGTATATTAAGAACATGTTCAATATTTTTAGCTTTCTAGGGTTATATGGATATTATAATAGTTTCATCTATAACATTTCCCATTTGTAAATTCCACATTAATTCTTGGCCAAGAAGGTGGTAAATTTTGAATGTTCTGAATCATGTCAGAATTCATTTTAGGAACTGAATAATCAATTTCCATCACCCAAATTTTGATCCTACATAATCTATGTGAAGATTATATAGTGTATTGTGATAGTTATGGGATTAGACTCAGAGAAATACTAATATAGCGAAATTGAGTTGTGGCATTATGGTCTTGGAAATTATGTCCAATGAAAAAAACTACACTACATATGACCTCAAGATAGCTATAGTGGGTTATTCTTTGAAGTGTTTATCACATTATCAATTGGTTGAAAATTTTACTATGTACACAGATCATAACAGCATAAAGTATATTTTTTCATAGAGAGATTTGAATCTATGATAGTGTAGGTGGGTTGATTATATGTGGTTATTGGATTTTGAGCTATCATATATGCCACTATAGGGGCACAGTGTCGATGATGTTTTGATTAAGAAAACATAGACCTGGGTAGTACATGTGTCTAATGGTGAGTGAATAATAGTGTCCTTACTGTCTGATATGAATGTTGAGGTTTTGGAGAGTCTGGAGTAGATGAACCTCATATCAGTTTAAGTGTAGTCGACACAGTTAGTATGAATCAAGGACAAATATTATAAGGATACGGACTTTTTTACCGTGATGGAAATCCTTGAAGGTTGGGAGACACCTTCAAATCAGATAATATATGAAGATGAGATCATCCATGTTATGAATAATTATGTGGTTATTACGAGCATCTGAGGGGATTTGATGTGGGAATTTCATTCCTTAAAGTGTTTGGTACATACAGGTGTGACCAAAATGTACCATGACCTATGATGATAGTTTTGGTGGTTGGGCATGAAAAAGGAGATAGAAAGGTTCATGACATGATGCTACACTAGTCAGTAGGTGAAGGTCAAGCATTAATGACCCGGTTGGTTACTAAAGGCCTTTTCAATTTTAGAATGGATGTGGGATGACATGACTATGGATTTTGTAGTGGACATCCTAGGGATACCATGGAATAATGGTTTTATTTTAGTTATTATGGACTATTTGACCTTAGTAGTTCATTTATTTCTAGTACGGGATAATTTCTTAGTAGAGAGGATGAGAGAACTGTATGGTTTAGAGATTGTCCCTCTTATTGGGGTTCTATGTAGCATTGTTTCAAACCATGATTCAGGCATTACCTAAACATTGTAGAAGGTATTATATTAGTTTATTTTTACATAGGTCATAATGAGTATGTCATTCCACCCACAGACAGATGGGCAGTCAAAACGTACAATTCATGTGCTTGAGGATATGCTACGAGCATTTATACTTGACTTTGGTGGGTCTTGAGACATATCCTTGGAAGATCTCACCTATAACAATAGTTATCATGCTATGATAAAAATGTCACTATATGATTCACATTATGGTAGGTCATGAAGACCACATCTATACTAAATAGAGCCATGTGAGTTAGAGTTACGGGGACTGCATCTCACATAGGATACATCAAAGTAGGTTTAGTTTATTTGGAAGAGGATAGATACTGATAAATGTGGAAATAATTCATATGTAGATATTCAATGATAAACCCTATAGATTGTAGAGGGTAGTCATGTATTATTTCAGGTGTTTGAATGATTGGATCACCATAGAATAAAGAGGTAGGGAAAGTTGTCACCCAGGTTCATCAAAATGTTTGAGAATGTGGAGAGAATTGGGTTAGTGGCATACCAATTAGGTGTTCCACAATAATTCAATTCTATTCATGATATTTTCCATGTGTCATAATTATAGTGATATCATCCCAACCCTTATCATGTGATTGATGAGGTTGATTTCGAGCTTGAGATTGATGTGTCCTTTGAGGAGTATCTGATATGTGTGTTAGATCAAAGTGAGAATGTGTTGCGAGTAAATACAATCCTACTAGTTCATGTATTGTGGAAACATTTCCATATTTAAAATGAATATGGTAGATAGAACTGAATATGGGGGCTTATTGGCCCATCCATTTTTACATGGAATCATCGATAATATTGGGAGTATAACTCGAGGACGATCTATTATATGGTGAGGAGATTATAAAACCCTAGCCTTTATGGAGATATCTCAGGATAATTTATAGGTAATATTTTCCCTTGTGTTGAGTAATTTTCATTTTGGTTTTACTTTGGGGTTTTTTTGGAGAAACATTGAGAAAGATAGAATAAAGAGGTAATTTTATAGTTTGTGAAAAATTTTCCCTAATCATGCACCATATCCCAGTAAACCGTTCAACCATAGAAAAATGGGTTTTACACAGGTGGCACATGTTCTTTTAAACCGTGTTCCCTCTTAAGAGACATTGTGCACACCCTGGAAGAGGTGCTCGGTTAAGGCCAAGGTTTGGGGAAACTGTGTTCCCTGATTAGATAACCATGCATACAAGATTTTAATCCTATTAATTTTAATAAAATAATTCCCATACCCCTGTCTAATACACCCAAACACCCTACATCAACCCATGATCATTTTCTCGTAATTCCAGAGCCTTCTAGAGATTCCAAACCATTCTGACCTCCATTATTCAAGATTCAAATCCTTGGTTGATGATCCACACCCCTCTTAGTAATTCAATCCTATCTTGTTTGGTTTCATGTTCATATTTCTTTCTAACCCTATTCTATAAAGGGATTGTTCTTCATATTTTGGTAAGATCTAGACCGATTTTTGGGGATCTAGATCTAGGACTGTGGTTCTAGATATATATTTTAAGGATATTGAATTATTCTATCGTGGATTTAGGTTTTAAATCTAAATATCATTTTGTGTCGTTACTCTATTGAAATTGTCGATTTTTTTGGGAGATCATTCTTCAGTGAATTGAGGTTGGTGGTTTATTATTCAAATCCCATAGTCATGATTTCAATTACATTCATGAAATTGTATAATTTCTAGGGTTTTTATTGAAATTGAATTTCCTAATTCAATTAATTGATTTGATGAATTAATTAATTAAGGGAATGTGTAATTAGGGATAATTTACTGTTGAATTGATTACTTGAATATTGAAATTGTGGGATTTAGGGAATAATTAATTTTTGAGTTAATTATTGGAATTATTTAATTGATTCGGATGGGAAAATTAATTGGTGTATTAACTAGTGTTATTGAGATTATAAATTGAATAATTAATTGATGAATTAATTATGATATATATAGATTTATAATTGAATAATTAATAGTTAAACTACCTATGTGGTATTGAGATTGTGAATTGATTAATTAATTATCTGATTAATTAGTAAAATTATTATGATTTTACAATTTATTGAAATTAATTAAGTAATTGTCGAATAAATTAATTGGATGTTTGATTGTGAAATATGACAAGAAGGTTAATGTTGATTACCCTCTATTTTTGTGATAAACTAATTGTCAAATTAGTATGAAATTGATGTAGAATATTAATTATTAAATTAGAATGAAATTGATGTGGCTGACTAATTATTTAATTACTGCCAAATTTATGTGGCTATTTAATTATTGAATTAATTTAAAAAAAGATTTGATTATGTATTGGAGGAGTTTGATAAATTTATTTTATATTGTGACACATGTGAAATTTTTATATTTCTATATGTGTGGTAAATGTGTGTGGGGTAGGGACTAAGGCTTCAAAAAACCATATGTGTTATAAATGTGTGTGGGATAGGGACTGAGGCACCAAATACCCATAAATGAGATAACATGTATGAGACACAATATGAGGCCCTAAATACCCATATGAGATAGTAAGTGTGGGATAGGGCCTGAGGATCCCAATACCCAAGTGATACTATGGTGTGGGATTGGGACAGAGTCTCCAAATACCCACTAGGTTGTTATTCACGATGTTCTAGACCCATGATTTGTCATTTGAATATGTTTCAAATTGGTTTTTGATATGAATTGAGATGATGAATTGTAACCATGCAATTCTATTTTATAAATTCTGTTTTGAATAGTTCTGACTTCAGCATAGGATGAAGCAGGTATTGAGGTTCAGTTGTCCAAGGGAACTCAAGAGTTAATATATTTAAATAATGAGTAATAAAATAAAATTAAACTATTTCCTTTATTTATGGTATTAGTATTTATATATATTCATTAAATATTTTAATAGATATTTCTTTAGACACAGTTAGTGATGAACTATTGAGTTTTAATCACACCATACTCAGGATGCTTGATTTGTAACTAAATAGATTTCATTGTTATAGGAGAGGTTAAGGTCAAAGGCCCCATATTAGAAGGCTGATTGGGATGGAGCATGGATAAGAGAATCGGATGTGGTTTGGGATGTGATTGGGAGTCTACAATGTATTTAAATTTTGGTTTCCATTTTGTCACTTGTAACTTACTTTGACCAGACATATTTATTATTCTGTTTTGACATTGTATTTCCGATTTTGGTCATCTTATGATATTGGTACAGTTCTATTTATGGTTATATGTGTTTCAGTTTTTGTATATTGTTTTTTACACTGTTTTATTACTTTTATTGTTGAGGTTATATTCTCCACATGATTGATTTTATAACCTCACTACTTATTAGAAGCCTAATCTGTATGGGGAGGCAAGATTCAGGTCAAGTGGTGGTCCGACATGGAGCACCGAAGTGTGGCACATGGGTCCGAATGTTACATTGTCTAGCCACATGAAAAACATTTATTCTTACAAAATATAATTCAATATTGAATCATCAAATAATACTTAATGTTAAATGTAATATTAACATATACCCCCAACCTAATAAAATTTATCCAATAGTATAATTAGTCACCTTAAAATTCATTAACATAAAACCTAAAAGGGGTGTTTATGACTTTGAAAATATGATCAAACTCAATCTTATAACCCTATGATGGTATCCATAACTATTATGATAAAATCACATAAAAATATCCTAATATCCAATTTTTTTAAAACCTATCTCTGATACCAATAGTAACGTCCCCAAACCTGCACTCTTAGATTTGGTGATAAAATCATAAACATTTAATTTGATTCTTCAATTTTGATAAATGTGATACTATTTTTTCCATCAAAACCATACAACATAAAAAGGAAGTATTGGGTCACTTACATACCAAATTACATTTTAGGATTATAATTTTTGATAATTTATACAAACTCTTATACAAACCATACCCACTAATTCAAGATAGTATTTCTCCCACTATACCCATATTTTCATATTCCATATCAATTATTCAATATATCTGATAAAATTATCCACACATGACTCCTTTTTAGAGAAATATGATTTAGACATACTCTTCATAACCTAGATAGAAGGATATATAATATTGGTGGGCTAAAATTCTATGTAAGGTTAAACATAAGCATTAAAATTAAATTTCATCTATGGGAATAAGATGAGAATAAGGGTATGATGACATTAACATATTTTATGATCAAATAATAATGTAATTAATACCCATCAATACCTATATAATAAATCATGTAATAATCCTTTAGCAAATGAAAGATTTATTGGAATCAATAATCATGAGTAATGTTATATCAACCATGATCACATGAAATGTTTATAACCCACTGAATGCATGAATACAATGTCGTAGTACTTTGGGACATCATAATTATATGCCCTATAAATAAACTGTACATGAACATTTACAAAATGGAATATCCATATGAACAACTTTTAACATAACTCTTCTGAGAACATAATCATTTCCAAATTCAATGGTGCACTATCAGGGTGCACCCATTGTATAAGTTATATCGGGATCACTCGTGAGCTATAATAGGACTCTACTCTTCATATATGTTTTATCGAGCTCAATCATGAGAAATAATTGGGCTCAACCCTTGATAAATTGTTTCCATGGACCATATCGTGAATAAACCCATTGAAAAGGTCTTTTAAACTTGACACCAAAACACATTAAGATATCAAAATACCCTTTTATTTAAAAATATATTTTTAAAATATAAATCATTTACAATAAAAGAATTGGGGTTTTTAGTAAATAAATGATAAATATTATGAGGTATTAAAAACATAAAATATAGTTTATAAGGGTATAAAGAATTCATTATCATTATATATGTTAAAATTGATCATTCTTTTCAAAACATGATTAACCAGAGGAAAACAAACAAGTTCCATGAAAATATATTTTGAACAATAATAAACTATCTAAATATATAATGAGGATGGTATCATTAAAAATTATTATTAATGTTGTATAAGAAAAATTAGTGGTCATTGGAATTGATGAGTGGAAACAGCACAAAAATATCATTAAAATATACTCGAAGAAAATAAACATTTTATTTTTATAATAATTTAAAAAAACAAAAAATTAATATAATATTATGAAAATGAATTTATTTGAAAATATATTTGAAAACATATAAAGGAATATACAAAACAAATAATTGTTATAATAGTAGTAAAATCATTTCATGTTGTAAACATTAAAAATAAATGATCTTGCTAAACATTTTGTAAAAGAGAGTGCGAAGTGGACTATTCAAAAAATGTTAAGAAATATCATTTTTTAATCCTTTTTTAATGAGGTTAAATGATCATGTAAAATATATTTTGGAATAAATTTATTTATATATGAAAAATTTTGTAAACATTTTAGAAAACCAGAATATGGATGAGAAATATTCTCAATTTAAATTAATATACAATATCAGTATCACATATAATAAAATTTATTGATGTTTTTTCAATAAATTAGATAATAATTAAATTAAACTTATGAACCACAATTATAATTAGTTTAAGAGACCATATTTTTTATGGTAGGAATATTTTAATTTTTAGTGTAATTATTTATATTTAATCAATTATGTATTCTTAATAAGTTCATGGATGTTTTGAAAGTGTTTGGGGATTGTTCAAATCTTGAAACCATGACTTATGGAAGAATGAACTAGGCCACATGGTTAGTGGAAACCATGCTATCAACTATGCATAGCTTCTCCTAAATGTGTGGGGAATTTTAGAGGGAAAATCAATGCACGCATACTATTATAATTGTGTGTCCATGGCCACATGCCCATGATAATTTTCTATTATTATTTTTTTCAAATCTAAATAGTATGGTTGACACATAGTTTATCAACTAGTTTAGGTTCCCACTTTATGTAGTGAGGTACGTAGGGTAGGGGCACAGTTTGGCTAGTTGTGTGGCAAAACCGTGCAACCCGGTTTTTTGGGTAAAATGACCAAAATGGAATTAAATTATTATATGTTTTAAAAATTTATATTTTATTAATTTTAGTTGATAGGATGACCTCTTTTCACCTGGATTATCTCTCAATCCTCCGTACACAGGTTTTTATCTTGTTTCATCATTTCGCCACTGATTCAAGATCTGATCATCTAATATGGTTCCTCTGGGGGAGCTCTTCAATCCTTGGGTTATGATATTCATTTGTCTTATTATAGACAACTCTAATTTAATATAGTCTCATACAACCTATTTTCAAGGATTAGATCCATTATTAATCTTTCTTCTGATCCTTGATAGACTAAGGGTCAATGCTATATAAGGATACTACTACATGCATAAAGTATGCGGTCTTTAAGTTTTCCATTTATTCTCATCAATTATGAATTATTTATGTGCACACACTAATTAACTAAGTGTAACTACTTGAAATTAATATGCCTTAATTATATTCAATGTGCTTATATTATAAATCTCTACTCTTATATGATCTTCAAGTCATTGGAGGTTGGGTCCTCAACGTTGTCCACACCTAGTTGGGTGAGTACCTTGTTATTCCTTTTTAAAGCTTGTTATAATTATTTTTCACATTATTCGGGTGTGTTGGATTGATCCTATTGAAGATAAATTCTTTTTAATTAAAATGAATTACGAATTGAAAATAGATAGAAAATGTATATTTTATACAATTATCACTTGACCCTTCTACGGCAAGTGTAATAATTTAATTATTGAATCTTAAATGGATTAATGGGAAGTATATTTATATATCACCTGAATAAGTATAATGAAATTAAATTTTAATTGGTCTCATGTATATATTAACCTTGTTAGGATTATTTAAAGGGAATAAAATGAACATGGAAAATGATTATGTAATTAAATTAACAAATAGTATCATGCCTTTGATATACCTCATCACGTCAATGAAAGGTAATATAATTTACCTCATGACTTATTAAATGGAATTATTATTACATGGACTAATTAAATAATGATATATTTATATTGTTTGTATAGATTATTGAACTTTTATCTTTATGTTAGTGGTCAAACATAATCCATACTTGGATTCCTGAGGGAATTTTTTAGTCACTCAAAAGATTCCAATCGGATTCAAGGATTTTGTTTCTAATGGAGATGCCCATCTTGGAACATGGTTCATGTATACTAGAGGATACTTTTCATGAAATTGTAGGATCCATTCACTATCTCTATAGATATTAGGATGAATTGGATACACTCCTTAGATTTATATTTATGTCTTCAAACACGTGGTGTTCTGGATTTATCTCACTGGTACAAGTCATGATTATCCTAATATTAATATGGATGAACTTCATAGACTCAGTTAGACTATTTTAAAGTGAAATTCCTTGGGAAATCAATTTGTATTAAATTCAGACCCTATATTTCTAGACTTCATTAGTTACCACTATGAGTTGGCTCACCCTAGAGGTCAAGGATTCAATGGTTATTACCTTGTATCTTCTTTTATCATTATTATGATCTATTTTATGTTAATGAAACATTCACATGATATATCTATATAAAATAAACATAAATGAACTAATTGACTAATATTATGTTCCGAAACATTATTAGTTGAGTCTGAAACATGTACGAGGTATCATTATATCATTGATTTAAATAAATATATATATATATATATACCTACACACTACTCAGTTTATATTCACATACATTATTGTATAGAATTCATTGGTAGTGGCCTAATGAGATTTATCTCATTCCCTATCCAGGATACTATTATTACCCTAGAATATTATATGATTTCAGGTATAGATAAGTGGAAAATCCCACCTTGGATGCCTGAATTTCATTCTTTCTTTAAGTTAGATCATAGTAGTAGTTGACCAGGCCAGTGCTCAAAATGATTGGATATTTTTTTGGTATTTTATCTTTTTGTATAGATTATACTGTACCTAATTCTTGATTTTGTGTATATATATTTTCCTAGTATGTAGAGACATGTAATTAAATCATCATCAATTTTATACAATACTTTAATTATTTGAGTTGATTGTTTTTATGGATGTTTATTATTAATTATCATTATAAATCCATTCATTATTATACATCCTATATTGTTATCCATATTGCATATGATATTACATTTGTTTTTATCCAATATAACATGATGTAAGTTTCTCCCCATGGTCACACAAAAGGCCACCACTACTAGTTGGGTGACTCTGATGTGTGAGGGGGAATGCATGAGCCCATGTGGCCACCGGCTTAGGGAACCATTTGAGTGGAATTGAGGTTGAGATATCACAAAGTTTTATTAGAGGGTTTTTCTTTTGTTTTTTCTTATTATTTGGTAAATATGAATAGAAGATTATAAATATGGTTGAACATTATTATAATCCTTGCATGGGAGTAGATAACCCATGTTTTGGGTAAATAAAAAACTTCATAGGAATGTGAAATATGTGTATTTTTTTTATTACAGTTGATATATTTTAATCAATGGGTGATGCACATGATTCAAGTATTTTTATATGATTTATGTACATTTACCTTGTCCTGTTATGTAAAGGATTATTATTAAATGCATCATTATTGACACATATAATTCATAAGTCTTGCATATTCTAGGCCATATAGGTGAATTTCATTGTTTTTATTATCTTGTTTTCCTATGATTGTTGACTATGACCTAGTTTTTATATACGTCTGTGATTCTAACATCTTATGTTGGGTAAGGTAATTGGTTATTTAATGTTTCAAAATCAATATAAATATATTTTTCCTGCATTGGATGATTTGGAAATTTTAAATAGCTAGTTTATACCGATATCATTTATGTATCCCTACTTACATGAATGGGATTTGGCTACGATTGAGTGACTACCTGTCTCAATTTATGAGTTGTATAGGCGCTTGTAAATTTAAATGGATACTAATTGATTCTATCCATCATATATTATATGTTACATTTTAATACTGAATGTAGAGGGAGTTGAATGTAATTAAATGGTTGTTGATTTCTGTTATAAAGTGAATGTGATTTTATTATCTGGGAATGACGGTCCAATTAATAAATCCTTGATATATGTATATAATAAAATAGAAACTCTAAATGAAAATATTTACTTATTAAATGATATAGTTTATAGTAAATAAATAGAAAATTTTAAATTGAACTCTTACCTACTTGAACCCCCTTAAATTGAAATCAAACACTTAAAAATAAATTGTCTATTTATGTGGGTAGTTGGGGTAGTACCCCGGTCAGTGATCACATGTTCTTATGTTCTGCTTCTTCTAGTGTATTTATCTACTCTCAAATATTGTTATGAGTTATATCCTTGTAATTTTTATAGATATTATTACATGAAATACTCAAGTCATGTGCCCGGAGGGTAGTGATGACTAAGGTATAATGATTGTTGGTCATAAGTCTCTAGTATTACTGTTAGGTGTTCTGTATCAGGAACCACCTTCTATACTCAAACTGGGAACATACACTTAGCTTCATGAGGGTTTTATATTTTTAATTAAGTCAATGAAAGGTGCTCCGTGACCATCACCTACTATGGTTTTTCGAACTTATGAGTTCTAGTAGTAGCTGCATCCCATATTTTTAGGGGATGGTGGTCCTCATGTTACTGAAACTTGGATGGATGCCATTATTTCTATATTTTAGCATCTCTAAATTCCAATAGGGAGGAAGATCAATCATTCCACCTATATGATGCAAGATTCATCCATGAATTGGTGGGATTTGATTACTTGGGATGTTCATCATCAGGGCATGGTCTGGGCGGACTTCCAGACTACCTTCTATGATTACTTTTTGCCCTCAAACACTAAGAGCTGATTGATCTAGAGAGTTCATGAACCTAGAGAGGGGTATTATGTTTGTCATGTACTATTTATTGTGTTTTACAATTTTTCAAAACTTTTCACCACTTCTAGTCAGTGATGATTTATCACTAGTGAGACGTTTTGAGGATGTGCTTAAGTATGCCATCTACTTTAATGTGATTGTCTTTCACCTATCAACCTTATCTGAGATCATTAATCAAAATATAATTAGTAAGTGAAACCTAAGAGAAGCCAATAATAAAAGTCACAAATTTTTTGTTCTAAGACAGGGTGGTAGTTCTTTCAATAGTAGGAAGTGTATCTTTGAGGTTTTTTTCATGTTAGTAGAGGCTAGAATATCCACACTATAATGTCTATTATATGCCATAAATTTGGACACTAGGAAAATATGAAGCCTCGGTGTGATAAATCCCCACTAGAGTGTTGTACATATATCCATATGGGACATCTTAAAATATTATTTGGTGCCTTTCCACTTGTTTTTAATAGAATAGGAATCGCACTAGATTCACCTTTTGGGGTAGGTTTAGTTGTTCCACGTCAGGCTAGGAGTTGGAGTAGTATCAGTAGTACATGCTAAGGATGAGGTCATGGACTTGGTGACCATACTTCAAATTATCAATCCAATATAGTGGAAATACTCTGGGTCATCTATCTTTAAAATAGGATCATGGATTAGGGTAATTTCATACCATATTGCCGATACATGAGGATCTGTGTGCATGACTATCTATAGTAAAAGGTAATATTCTAGTAGTCTCTACTGTTTTATCTGATTTATTTGATATAGGTTCCTCTCAATCCTTTATATCTTCATTGACCATAGAAATTCTTGGGCTATAATTTTAGTAATTATGTGGTGTGGTGAGCATAGAAAAACTATTGGGATTGAGGTTAGAGGGTATATGATAATGAAGAGAATTTCCCCTTAAGGTGGGAATTTATCCCTTTTATGGGACCTCTTATTGTTTGAGATGATAAGTTTTTATGTCATTCTTAGAATGTATTTTTGGTTTCATATCATGCATATGTAGACTGCTATCACAACAGGGTGTCATGCACATCATCATTGTGGGGTATTTATCTACACAAGGATGAGTGGGATGTCCATGATAGTAGAGTTGGATTAGAGCATCATGGACTAGATGGAGTGACATCCCAGATTTATAGTCTTTTCAGGTAGGATGAAGGAATACATCTGATGTATTTTCTTTTGGTAGTAGATCTCTTCATATATTGGTTTATTGATAATTTTTTTTGAATAACTCCTGATAGAGAGGTAGATTTTATGATTGAGGTTGTTCCAAGAGCAGCTCCAGTATCTATTCCTCTGTAAAGGATGTCACCTGCTGAGCTCCATCAGCTTAAGAGATAATTGTTAGATTTAGAATCAAAGGTTTTTATCTAACCCATCACTTCAACTTCGTTCCACCCATTATTTTTTCAAGAAGAAAGGTAGGACCCTTACTCTATCCATATATTACATATGGTTGAACTAGCTTTTGGAGAAGAACAATTTTAAATTTTCTTCATATAGATGATCTATTTAACTAGTACCAAAAATATAGGATATTATAAAAGATAGAACTTAGATCAGAATAGAATCTATTGTGAGTTAGTCCTTTAGATATACCATGTATGGATTTCCGAATATGGGACAGTTTATATAAGTATCTCATTATTTCATTAAATATTACGAATGCACCATCCACCCGTATTTTTATTCTTTTTTTGTGGTTTTCATAGATGAAAACATAGTGTATTCTAACACTTGGAACAACCATACTAAAAATATTTATATTTTTTTGAATAACTAATCGAGTATCATAAATATTAAATTCTGGGTAAGTTGAACTTCTAGAATGAAAAATTTCACTTCTTAGGTAATATTATCTCAGAATTAGAAGTATTAGTTGACCAAAAGATTTTGATTGTAGTTTTTTCTTGATAGAATCCCAATAAAATGTTTTACAAACATAGTTTCATGGGAATTACTGGATAACATAGGAGTTTCAAAAAGTAATTCTCAAGCCATTCACCTCTTATTAATCTTACAAATAATGGTGTAAAGTTACTTTGGTATGAAATGTGTGAGAAGCCCATTAAGAATATGAAATGAGGGCATACTTAAGAATAAATTATTATAGTATCAAATCATTGATGAGGCTATAATTTTTTATGTAATGCATCAGGCATCAGCCGGGGTATAGTGATGATGCAGGGGGATATAGTCATTGTGCATGGGTCTATCTAGTTTAGACCTCATGAGTGTATTTACCTGATTCAAAACCTTGAACAAGTATATATTTTTCATGAATTACACTTTTATAGACACTATCTAATGGGTGGATGATTTATAGTATATACAGGCCACAATATCCTTAAATATATATTTATGTAGCATGCCATGAGTCTCATATAGGGATGATGCGACAAATACCTTCAATCCTTCCACACTGAACCTGCATATATTCTTGGAAAGGGTGATGTGGTAGCTGATGTGGTGAGCGATAAAACTCAAGAACATGTCATATAGAATTAGAGATATTCATGGAAAATGATGGACCTATGTTCTATGATTTGTATAAATTTTCATGAGATTCATGAGTGTCTATTCTTTATGGCCTTAGCAATAACCTCTTCTTTCATATATGGGGTAAAGTGCAGGCAGTTTTATGTTCCTAAGGGTTTAGTTCTTGGTTAGAGTATTTCTAGTGATGATACGCCTCTATATTTTTCTATCGATAGATATGAAATCCTATATATAAATAGATGTGTATGGGTGCCTATAGACATGAGAGAGTAACTAATACGAGATTCCCATTTTTCTCAATAGGCAGCTCAATCAGGAATCTTCAAGATGTATTGTGATATTTGTTGCTAGTATTGGTGGTCTGGGATGAAATGTCGAATAATAGGTTTTATAACTATGTGTCCCACCTGTCAACAGGTGACGTCAGGGCACTAATAGCCTTCTAGGTTGTTATATTCATTACCAGTCCCTAAATAGAAATGGGAGGATTTTGTGAGGGATTTTTCTATACGATTACTAAGTTCACCTCAAGGTAGTGATTTTGTTTGGGTAGTCTTGGATCAATTGAAAAAGGTATCCCACATTCTTCCCATATAGAAAACATTCTTAGTTGATGATATGTGAAGATTTCATGTCTATGAGATCATGTGGCTACATGGGTCCACTCATACAATCATTTCAGATAGGGACTCTTGTTTCACATCATGGTTCTATATGGAGTTACAGAGAGATATGGGTACAGAAGTGAACCAAATAATATATTTCTACCCACATAATAATTTTCAATATGAATAGATGATACAGGTGTTAATGGAAATGCTCTGAGAATGCGCCCTTGATTTTATTGTTTCTTGGGAGAATCATATACCTCTCATAAAGTTCACATAAAATAATTAATTATAGAAGATGATTCAGATGGATCTTTATGAGTCCTTGTATGGTAGGTTATATTGTTCACCACAATGTTGGTTAGAGGTGTGAGAGGAAATGCTGCAATTTCTCTATCTCGTGCATGAGACTTCAGAGTATGTACAACCGATTAGAAAGTATATGTCTACTGCTCAATCAATTTTAAAATTGTATGTCATTCTTGGTTGAATACCACTAGTGTTTGAGGTAGTGTATCATGTTTTATTATATGTATCACCTAGAATTTTTCATAGATGGGTATGGATGAAAGGGATGTTTTTTCCTTACTTTGTAGGTCCTTTTGAGATCTTCAATAGAGTTGGGCCAATATCCTATTAATTGTTACTACCTCAGAGTTATAATTTCATGGATGAAGCCTTACATGTTTCATATCTTAATCATTAACTTGTGAACGTATTTCATAAATTTAATCATGAGTATGTTGAGTTAGATATTGATTCTTCTTTTTAGTATTATTACATTTTCATCCTTGAAAGGAGAACAAAGGCTCTCTAAGGATGATTTTTTCTTTTAGTGTGGGCAGTTTGGAAGCACGACCATGTAAAAAATAATACTTGGGAGTGGGAGGCTGATGTACATGATGAATGGTCGGAGTTTTTTTAGATATCATTTTGATTACATTGAAAAGGTAACTCGGAGATGAGTTCCTTTAAAGTGGTATTATTGTAAGAACCATTTTTTCATTGAGAGATGGATCCATTAAATTTTTATATAATTATTTATATAGGACCAATTGTGGATGCCTAATGAGGTTACATAAGTTTTAGGGTGTATGTGGATTTTTCATAGATTGAAACCCCATCTAGTGGAAGAATGAATCCAGCTGCATGGTTGGTGGGATCTATGTATCCCAGTCTACATGGCTTCACATAACCATGTGGGATGTTTCTATTGGAAAAATAAGGTGTGCATTCTTCCCTGTATTTCCTTTAACTCTTTTATAATAAGCGTTGATCAATTATTTTATTTCTTACAAAAATTTTCCATGTTTAATAACTTATAAATAAATAATTTACTTTATTTTTATTTATGATATATTTAAATACTAAATCAGTTATTTCCATGTCGTGTGTTATGAGAGTGTTTGTTTAATTATTTCAAAAAGGATTTTGTGTGTTTATTGAGGCCAAAGAGGTAATTGTTCCATTATATTCAGAATAATAATCATGATATAATTATAACATTTATAAATCAATTATACATTTAAATTAAAACATCAATTATTGTTATGAAATATTAACTACATTACAATAATGGAGATTGTAGACCATACATATGCCTAATTAATGATTCCATTTTTCAACGATTATTATTGAATAAAGGTAATTATTACATTATCTTTAATAAATGATATAAATATCATAAATATCAAATTATTTATTTAAAGAAACTTATTTAAATCATTCATGTGATGTGGGGATGAAAATAGAATTACATCACTTCATAGAGGTTGCAGTCCATAGGTACAGATAAACAAGTTTATCATTTCTTAATAAATTAAAATGTAAAAAGTAAATGATATATTATCAGTTTTAGGATTATAAATATTAAATTAATATCATAATTTTTCATTATATATGTAACATATAATCATGAACATAATATTTATTATATTTCATGAAAATTGATAGTGAAAAATGATTCTCATCTCTTTACAAGGCTGTAGTCCACCACACACAAGTGACGTTATCGTATTACCCACGGAATAAAAATAAAGAAGGTATATGTGACATAATTATTCTAATAGTATAATTATGTTGAAAATAATATATATATATATATATATAATCTGAACACATTATTATAAAAAAATATGTGATATGATAATGAAAAATGAATTACATCGGTTCGTGAGGTGATAGTCTATTATACACGTGAATGATGGTTCTGTTTCATATATTATTAAAGATCATGTACATTAAGGTTATTACATTAACATAATGAAATATAATTATATGTTAGATACAATTATTATTATATCATCATAATTTAATATGTTTTTATAGAGGAAGATGAATAAATAATGTAAAAAAACTCGGTTAAGAACGATACATCTTCTTCAGACAACCACTTAAAATAAACAGTAAATACATTCCAAGATTGGTTTTATAATAAAAAAATTAATATAGGGTGTGGGAGAAAGAATTATTTATGTTATTTTGGGATGGTTTTTCTAAAACAAAATAATTTGAAAGAGTGCATAATAGAGGATATTGGGTGACCAATTATAACTAGGGGCGAGGGCACACATCGAATTTTTTAAATTTAAAAGTAATACCCTTGATTGTCACATGACAATGGTTTAAAAAATGGAAAATTTTCAATACATGTATATGATAAGGTCTATATATGGCTATAAAATAAAAATTATACTTGTTTTTAGTCCATTTTATCTGTTATTTGTTTTAATTTAGCCACTAGTAAACTTGTTTTCACCTTAACAAAGATAAAAGATTTTTACTATTTTCTCTATTCATTATGACCAAAATTTAAGTCGACCATAATATATAATTAAAATTAATCCGATTATTATTATATAATAAATTTTTTAAAATTCAATTCCCAAATGGGAATAAATATATTTTAAACAAATCTCATAGATGTGATGAAAATGGGTTTTTCGAGAAATTTATTTTTCAAGTATAAGATGATTTTATATATTCTCTATGATTAGTAATAATCATTTTATGAATTTAAATTAATAAGTATATATATATAATCTATAAATTTAATTTAAATCATTACTCAGTAGGGGTTATTTAAATTAATTAATATTTTGAAACATCATGCACTATAAAGCAGTTTTCTGAAAAAACCCGCATTTAAATTTAAAAAATTAATTATACTATAATACAATATAAAGATGAATCAAAAGTAATTAAATTGATTAAATATAACTAAATAATAATTTTAATTCTTTAAATAAAATTATTAACATAATTATACTTTTAAATTACATAATATGTTGAAATAAAATGACATTTTTACAAAAAATTTGCTAATTTTCACTATGCATTGGGAAATAAATATTTTCCAAAAGATCACAAAATTTTACCCAATGATAATTTTCATATGATTATTTCAAAAATTTTGTCTATTTTATAAAATAAAACTTATAAAATTTTTAAAAATTAACTTTTTTCACAAAAAATGATTAAAATCATTTTTGAAGAAAATATATTTTTAATGAATTTACTAAATATTGATTGATTATTTATATGAATTTATCTAGAAAGATATATTGTGTAGTAAATATATATATATATATATCATTAAATTGGTTAATACTATTTATTCCTTCCAATTTAACATATAGGTTATAATTTTGTATTTAAATTAATATTATTTCATGATTGGATTAAGCTCGATGTTGCATGTATTATAAGATATCGAGCATAGTTTCCTTTTTTGAAATCATAGGATGTCAAAATTATATGAGTTAAATTACATGGATGTTATATATATTAGAACCTATGTGGAAAATTTTAAATTTTATTTTTGTTAATCTTCTGGTATTATCATTGATCTTGAATGTATGATTGATCCATTCTTTAGTGTCTTAAATAAAATTCTCTAAAGGTATTTATCATTAATAGACTTCAATAGCTATAAAGAAATTTTTTAATTTAATATAAAGTTATAAATGAAAATTTGAGTGACCCATAAAACACATGGTTTTTATAACAAATAAAAAATGTAATTCAATGGATATTATAATAACAAAAGCAAAGGAGAGAGGAAGATAAGATTACCTTTATTTCAGAAGTGTGGAAGAGACATAGATGAAAATTATTTATGGGGAATAATAAATTAATTATGTGTGGAATGGAATTTCATAATACATTAAAATGAAGAATTTATTGGAAGGGGTTTTCTAATAATCAAAAGGGAGAGAAAACTCTAGAAAATGCACCACCGACACTATAATTCTAAAATGTAAGGGGAATTGGAATTATTATAAAAAATAAATAAATATATGGGTTAATGTAAATGATTTAAATTTATAACCATTAATCTGAGAGATAAAAGGAAATATTTTGAGATAACTATTACTGATGTGGGATATGAGAATTAAGTGCTGAAAGGTATAATTACCATCCACTCTATACCTTCTAATGTATTATTTAATTATGGTTATACACAGTCTTTTATAGTTGAGGAATTTTATAAGGTTAAGTTATTACAATGAAAATTATTAGTTATTTAATTAATTTTGAAAACTCTTAATGGAAAGATAATCACATATAAAGTTTATGATTAATGTACAATTGTATTTTATGGGAATGTGCTTCCTAAAAATCTTATCAATATCCATCTACTTGAATTTTATGTGATTTTGGGAATGTATTGGATCTCATTATATAGATCAATTATCAATTTAAAATAATAGGAAGTCACAATCCATATTAGAAATAAAAATATGAGAATTTATCAGTGTGAGGATGATTATGAACATCTAATAAAAATTATAACCATTTTATGGGTCTTGATTCATATTTATCAGTGGTATGTATCATCTATGGTTTGGGATAAACACAACATTAATTATTTTTCTATTGCATGGACTTTCATTTTATATCTTTTTATAAAATTTTCCTACTTCCCATATGAATCCTAATGTTTAATTTTAAATAAATCATAACTGATGGTATTCCTATTTAAATGACTGCACATATAATAGACCTAATTGAGTTACTAGAGTTATAGAAGAAACTATATGATAATAATGAAAAGGGATCAATTAAACAATTTCAATCACCAAGGGGTCCACCATTTTTTGTTAATAAGAAAAAAACTGGTCAATGTGACTCTTTATTGATTATCATGAACATAACAAGATCCCAATCAATAATAGGTACCCATTTCCTCATATTGATGATTTTTTAATAAACTATGAGAAACATAATACTTTTCTAGGATTCAACATTATTCTAGATACAATAAATTGACTATAAAATGTTAATTCATTACTAAGACAACCTCCAGTGAGAGGTATGAACACTATAAATATATAATGACTCCATTTCGATGTACTAATTACCATAAAAAAGATATTTTTTTAATGAATATAGTCTTTAGATATTACCTCAAAAAATATATGGTATCTTTTTAATAAAATATTATTATATATTTAAATGGAAATAAAGAGTATAATGATCATTTGAAGATTGTGTTGAAGTCACTAAGGATGGAGAAACTATATGATAAATAAATAAAGTGTAAATTCTTGTTAAAACAAATATTAATTATTGGATTATATAATCTCATGTGATGGTATATTAGTTGTTCATTCAAAGATGAATGTTATTGATAAATTCCCAGACTGGCCAATTTGAATAATATTGGTAGTTTTCTTGGATTCTAGGGGTATTATGGAATATTTTTCAAGATTTTATCAAGTATATATAATTTACTCTCCATGTTAACATGGATGGTGATTAATTTACATTAGATAGAAGAATGTGAATACAACATTAAATACCTAAAAAGATGTTTTTAGTGTACCTTTACTCACACTACCATATAGTAGAGAAAATATTTTTTCTATAGTGTTTCATCAAAGAATTAACTATGTTATGTTCTCATGTAGAATGATACAGTGATAGAATATTCCTCTAACCAATTGAAAATTCATGTGAAATTTAACCTGATGAATGACATGGAGATAGGAGTAGAATTTTTTTTATTGAAGATACGAATGAATTATCTTAACAGGGAAAGGTGTGAAATATATTTCGATCAATAAATTTTAATGTGTACATTCACCAAAAAGGAGTTGAATATGCTCTATATAAGATTGATGGAGTTAAATAAAGAATGTATCATATTAATACATCACCACCCTAGGAAAGTGAACATGATGGATAATGAAATGAGTTGAAAAAATCGTGCTATATTATCTATGATGAGGATAAAAAAGATCGAATATTTATTAATTTGAAAATGATAAACCATGAAATCATAATGTAAGGGTTGAAATATTATCTTTATCAAATTAGTGTTCAACCATTTATCCATTGGAATATTAAAGTGGCATTTATGGAAGATGTAGAGATGTGAAAGAAGATGATAAATGTTCCTAAAATTGTTATGACCCGTCCTCGGGGCCCGTGCCATGACTACCCCAAGCCCACCTTTTATAGGCTTTGGGCTGGCGACTAGCACCAAAGGCGTAAATACTGATAAAAAGGGAAGGTGTTGCCTTTATAAAACGTAAACACACACACAAAACCAGAGTACATGCGGAAGTAAATACTAATTAAAGCAGTAACAGGTGTGCTGAAAGTACAAAGGGACTGCAAATACAAGCCCAACAGAAAGGTACAACTACAACTGAACGAAAGTACAATTGAAAGACAAACAGCTAAATAGTGAAGAAGCTCTTGGATCATCCTCTGGGATCCTACATGTAGGGTAGGTACATATGTCCTCCTCAGCACTCCACATCTTCCCGTCTCCCCCGGGTAATGACTTGTTGTGAGATCCACCTTCGGGTACCGTCCAACTCTACATGCCTCGACCACGATCCGTGATGTCCGTCATCTGCATCCAACACAACGAGGTGCAGGTATAGCCCATGTAGGGGTGAGTATAACGATACTCAGTTTGGACCCGAGACTCTCAAGGTATCACTATAACCAACAAGGATAAACCACAAATATATATATCAACAGATAACATTTACTTAGGTATATCCCCATACATATACCTATGTTATCAAATAACAAATGTCAATCATGAGGTAAACACAAAGGTCATTGACTCAGCTCAAACTAGGATTTTCATTATTGATATCGAAACCACAACTGCTGAAGAGATCCTCCTTTGACAAGTACAGTGATCCTGTCACAACTCCGAGGCACTTATCACTAACCTTAGACTGCTGAGGTACACCTCCTATCGAGTATTGCGGGTCTGCTGCCAAATATCGGGTGCTCCGTCCACTGAGGGTGCGCCGTAAAATACAGTGTGCTCTCCATAATAGTTTATAGAGGTACTCCTCCTTCCGAGTACCGCACATCTGTTGAAAACTACTAGGCACTCTGTCCACCATGGGTCTGCTTCCAAATACCGGGCGCTCCGTCCACTGGGCTAATCGAATCACTCCGAGTCGAATCGGTCAAGCAGTCATCAGGCCTACAGCTATTAGGTCACCAAACTCCATATGCTCGTCTCCGGGAGGGTTCGATCCATGATCTAATAGTCGTTAATTATAATTTTCATGAAGTATCACGTAGAAGTATCACAAAGGACCGCCTCGTCATAGTGGTTTCAATACAACAGACGGCGTGTCAATCGGACTCCCGGTCTGTGAGTTATTAGTTTTTCCGTTCCAGGGGCCCGATTGTATTTTTATCTAAAACCAACCCGACCATACTATAATATCATCTGAAACCCACGTTGAGTATGCCAAATGAATCTTCCCATGAAGAGGAATCCAACACAGTCGAAAACACGTAAATCAGATGTCCGGTCCTCATGTTATAAGCGTTTCTGCTTCGAGGGCCCTGTTGGTTTTGGGTTCGAACCAACCTAGCCATACCAAAACATCGCCAAAACCTTGAGTGTTCCAAAATTAAACGAACTTCTTGATCCAAGGAATCCTAGACAACTGACGGCGGGTCCATCGGAGGTCTGTAGCTCAATATATGACCGTTTAACAGAAAAAGGTCCAAAAATAGGGGGTCTAGTGCCGGTCCGACCCGACCCAACACCCCCGGGTCAGGCCCGGACCGGCGCGGTCTGGCCCTATTGTCCAACGCAGTTGGCCACATGGCTAGCTGACTAGGGGGGCTACTGGTGCCCAGTCGGGCCCGACTTAGCCACTGATCAGGGGGGTTACAACCCCCTGTTTGTTCGAAACGGTTGGCCATGATGGTCGGCCCTTGGGTAACTGCGGGACCCCCTCGGGTCCCGAATATTGGTGGCGCCAGCGGCTGGCACAACCAACCACCCTCCAGATCCTCCATGTTCTTTGGTCGTGTCCTTGTTCAACCGGTGCGGCGCAACGACGCCGCACCCCGCTGCAACGGCACGCCCTGGTCGCGGCCCTTCCCGACCGCAGTCCGACTCTACTCCGCGCAACACGACAGTGCCGCACCTTTGAGGTGACCCGTGGTCGTCCCGTCACTGGATGGTTCTTCGTAGTCTGACTCCATCGTCCAGAAACAACAAACAGTAGGGGAAGGTTCAGACCATGTTCGTGTGGTCTGTGCCCTTCCTCGTCATGATGGTATCATGCAGCCAAATGAAACTCAAGAATTGAAGAATGATGAAAACAGTATTAAATCTTGAACATAACAACCCCTACCTCAAGGTTCGTTGTTCGTTGATGATATCGCGAAAGGGTGGACATTAGCTTGTTGACGTCGTCGCAAGGGAGGTGTTGAAGGTTACGACGATCATTATTGTTTGTCGCTTCTGCAAAGGCCTTCGATCCCGGCTCGAGCGTCGTTCGTTTGAGATCCATCGGAAGGAGAACAGTTCATCATAGAGTGATAAAGCTATCTTAATTTTCTAGGGGTTATGCACAAAAAATTTCCAACCCCAAATAAAATATGGCTTCTCCTTATTTAATTTAATCTTTCCATGCATTACAAATTTAAAAATAAAACACATAATTTTTTTAATTGAAGAGGTTCAATCAATTAATTAACTTGTGTGTTGGAAATAATTAAAGAGGGGGAGAGGTAATAGGAAGAGTTACTCAATTAAAGGGGAGTTAACAATTAATAAGGGGGTATAAAAAAGAGATTAGGTAATGTGAAAGGTTGGGGCTCGTGTGTGTCCCACCTCACAAATATCCTCACATGTTTAGTGAAGTGCTTATGGGTACCAACCCAACTCTCTAATGTTGGATATAACCACATTAGATATAAAATAAAATTGATCCACAATTTTAATCACTTATTATTTAATCCACAAATTTTAACTTCTCCTCCCGTGAAAACGCATCTATGATTTAGGTCCCCTTATGCAATTATTAGTGCTACGAGATCATCGGTGCCCTCTGATTTCAATTCCGAGCACTGGTTGAAAAGATAAAAAAAACCCACTTGTTCGTTCACTGAACGTACCTGAGCTAAAATTTAGAAATTGATTCCAGGCACACCGGGCCTCAGAATCAAGTGCCGTAAAAAGATACAGACTATTAAAATTACAAAGAATTTTTGAAAAAAAATTCCATCAAATTTCTAGGTATTTACATTACTCCCACCTCATGGATTTACGTCCCTGTAAAGGTATAACACAAACTAGGGAAACTAAAGGTGGTACAAGCACACATCTGAGCCTCCTGCTCCCATGTGCTCTCTAAGAGGTTCTCCTGCTCCCAGAGAAAGCACACAATAGGAATCGACCATCCTTGTAGGACCTGCTTTTATCGATCCTCAACCTATACTGGAGCCCTGTGAAAGTTTCCCCATCATCGATTTCTAGATATTCATGGTCGATGATGAAGGATAGTTCGTCCAGACATCTCCTCAGCTGAGATACGTGGATGATGTTGTGCACCCGGTGAATTTGAGGTTGAAAGGACAAGATGTTAGCCACCTTGCCTACTCTGTTAGGGACATATAAAGGTCCGATGAAATGTAGAGATAACATCTCGCCCTGGAAAAATATCTGTTGACCTCGTCAAGGAGAGACCCATAAGAAGGTGTGGTCGTCACCCTCTAACTGCAGCGGTCTCGTCTCCTATCAGCATAGGACTTCTGTCTACTCTATGTAGTATTCATCCACTCCTGGATGATTTGAACCTTCTCCATCGTATCCTCAACCATCTCTAGTTTGACACGTGAAAAATCCATCACTATCTACAAAGGATATCTGAAATGCGTCCAGCTAATGTCTCGGCACTCCCAATAGCAGAATTCCCGATCTCCTACTAAGAGCATCTGCTACAACATTCCCCTCTCCTGGAGTATACAAAATCTTGAAGTTATAGTCCTGAAGAATTCATGAGATCATCACTATCTCGGTTTCATGTCCTTCTAAGAGAAGATACACCGGAGACTATTGAGATCGAGATAACTATTAACCATTCGCTCAACGAACGATGGGTGAGACTAGACAAATGTAAGAACTCATCTCCACCCTTCTTTGTCTACGTTCTACCCAAGAGCTGCTGAGATTTCTCCTCTGCCGAAAAACGAAATCTTGTCTCATTCCCTGGATGAACCGCATTCTTCGCCTAATACATTCATTCCTGACATGAACTATACTATTTCATCAAATAGATGATGTTCTAAGGCCTCAAAGCTACTACCAAGAGATCCAGTCGTTACTCTTGCCTCAAAGGGTTGAGTCACATTGCCAGCATCAGTGTATGGTTACTGGGTCTCCTTCAGTAGGAATCAAAAAAATGAAGGTCAAGTCAACATTTTTAACCATACCCTCTTAGTATCAACCATACAAAATGGATAGGATAGAAAAGTCCCCCAATAGAAGTGTCTTTTATTACTTCATCTCAAAGTATGAAGACACATGACAACCACAAATAACAACAAAACAGAAACTATATGAACCAAGAAAAAAGGCTTCCATGCCTGGAACTACTCTCGCTCCTATCCACCTGCTTCGTGTGGTCGGGGTGGTCCTCCTAGTGGTGGTGGTGGAAAAACCTCGAAGTGTTGCCCTCCACCCACTACAGGGCCAGCTCCTCTGCAACGGTCGCCTACTCCTTGTGATCCGCCATGATCAAACCTCTGCCTCATCTTGGGAGGTTCTTCGTCTATCCACTGAATGTCTGTATAGCGTGTCAAACGGTCACGTGTGATGTGACCAAGCCTGCCGTAGGAGTAACACAACCGAATCCTAGAACGACTGGCTCTAACTCCACTCCGGTCGCCCCACACAACTGAACCTCAGTCGTGCAGTCACCCATTGGAGGGTCTTTTCCTCTTGGACCCCTATGTCTTCAGTCTACTACTAGCTGCAGAAGACTATGCTGCAAGTACCCTAATGGTGCGTCCCGCTACTGGAGACTGCTCAACAAGGAAACTCACCACTAGAAGGGATTTCTCCAACACTCCCGTCTGTGTCGGAATGTTGTGAGAAACAACTGAAGCACTAATATCTCTCCTGATCCCCTACTCAAAGGTCTGGGACCTGAAGAACGGGTCTCTTGCCATATTTATAGAGTATCTCGAGAGGTATGTGATCCTCGCTGAGTACTGAGCTACACTCATGTTGCCCTACTGCAGATAATGTAGCTTCTGTATCCTCACCGATCGAAGGGTGGCTTGTACAAACTCTTCCCGGAATAGGATCTCGATGTCTGCCCATAGAAGTGATGCCTCGTCCTGAATCTAGAGCATCATGCTCCACCATATGCCTGATGCTACCTGAATGAGGCTAGAAGCAAGGATCACCATGAAGTTGGCCGGTGTCCCCACCAATCTAAAGACACTCGCCATAGCATCCATCCAATCCTCAGCCACTAGTGGGTCTGTCTCTCCATGGAACCTGGGTGGCCTCTGGTGCTGGAACTTGTGCAGCACACTCAAATGACATGCATCACCTACTACTGGGGATGGTGGCATCTGTGGCCCAATGGGTGGTAGTACAACTGGTGCCACCGCTGGTGCCTCAACTGAAATCAGGCCCTGTATTGAGGCCTCATTGCTCGGCGGGCTATCAGTACATTCCACTCTTGGGGATCTATCTAGTCATCTACGGGGAGGCATACTGAAAGAAACAGATGTGACAAGGTCAAACGACTACACCTGGTGAGTTGATGTGGTTTGAGCTAACTTAATTTAAACTTTTGAAAACACACACGCAATCAGTATTTTCTTGCACTGAGTCGGAAATCAGAAGTCAGGGTCCAAGTGTATGGAGACATCGTCCGCCCACCCCAACACTGGACGCCCTGAACTTAGACCCACACTTAGTACCCTTAACACTATTGCTTCACAGAAAAAAAAATATCAGAGCCCTATTTTCTGTGGTAGAACCGACTCCTCTGATACCAATTTTTCACTAACCGTCCTCGGGGCCCATGCCGTTACTACCCAAGCCCACCTTCTATAGGCCAGGGGCTGGCGACTAACACCAAAGGCATAAATGCAGATAAAAAGGGAAGGAATTTCCTTTATAAAATGTAAACACACACACACAACCAGAGTACAAGTGGAAGTAAATACAAAGTAATGTAGTTACATGTTTGCTGAAAGTACAAAGGGGCTGGAAATACAAGCCCAACAAAAAGGTAAAACTACAAATAAAAGAAAGTACAACGAAAAGACAAATATCTGAATGTTGAGGAAGCTCTTGGATCGTCCTATGGGTTCTTACCTTGAGGGTAGGTAAAAATGTCCTCCTCATCACTCCTCGTCTGTCCGTCTCCTCCGGGTACCGACTCGTCATGAGAACCACCTCCGAGTACCGTCCAACTCTACAAGCCTCGACCACGATCAGGGTTGTCTGTCGTATGAAACCAACACAACGAGGTGCGGGCATCTCCCATGTAGGGGTGTGTATAACGATACTCAGTAGGGACCTTGAGATCCTCAAGGTCTCACTAAAACCAACATGGGTAAATCAAAAAAGAAGGATCTCAATAGATAACCTTTACTTAGGAATATGTTTATACATATATCTAAGTTATCAAGTAACCCATCTCAATCATGAGGTAAACACAAAGGTCATTGACTCAGCTCAAACCAGGATTTTCATTATTGATATCGAAACCACAACTATGGAAGAGGTCCTCCTTTAATGAGTACAGAGATCATGTCACAACTCCGAGGCGCTGCTCACTAACCCTAGACTTCTAAGGTACTCCTCCTGTCCAGTACGGCGGGTCTGTTGCCAAATACTGGGTGCTCCGTCTGCTGAGGGTCTACCGCCAAATACCAGGAACCCTCTCTAATAGCTTACAGAGATAATCCTCTTGTCGTGTACTATGGGTCTGCTGCCAACTACCGGGCGATCCGTCTGTCGTGGGTCTGCCGCCAAATATCGGGCGCTCCGTCTACTGGGCTTATCAAATCACTACGAGTCGAATCGGTCAAGCAGTCTTCAGGTCTACAGCTACTAGGTATCTACACGTCGTATGCTCATCTCCGGGAGTGTCCACTACACGAGCTATTTTTTTTTACTTCCAATTGTCACTAAGTCTCACGTAGAAGTATAAAAAAGGACCGCCTCTCCATAATGGTCTCAACACAATAGACGTCGCGTCAATCGGACGCCCGGTCTGTGAGTTATTGGCTTTTCCGTTCCCGGGCCCGGTTGGTTTTTAAGCTAAAACCAACCCGACCATACTACAATATCATCAAAAAACCATGTAGATTATGCCAAAAGTACATTCCCATCATGAGTAATCCATCACAGTCGACGAAAAATCAATCAGATGTCTATTCCTCGAGTTATAAGCGTTTTTTCTCCGAGGGCCCGATTTGTTTCGGGTTCGAACCAAACTGAACGTACCAAAACTTCGCAAAAACCACGAGTGTATTACATCTAAATGATGATCTCAATACAAGGAATCCTACGCAACTGACGGTGTGTCTATTGGAGGTCTGTAGCTCAAGATATGACCATTTAACCGAAAATGGCCCGAAAATAGGGGGTCTGGGCACGATCTAACCGGGCCGAACCCCACCTGGGCCGGGCCCGAACTGGGTCGACCCGCCTCGATTCTGGGTCCATCCCAATCGGGCATGGCCCGGCCCGGTGGGGTGTTTCCTGGCCCGGCCGACATGGTTCGGCTCGAGTGGCCCACGCAGCTGGCCGCATGGCTGGCTGACCAGGGGTGCTGGCGGCACCCAGTGGGGCCCGCCCTAGATTCTGATCTAGGGGGTTACACATACCGGATTCTTTGAAATGGCCAGCCATGGTGGTCGGCCCTTGTGTAACTGTGGCACCCCCTTGGGTCATTCCTCTTTGTGGTGCTGGCGGCCAGCCCATTCAGGCACCCTTCTAGATCCGCCACGGCCTTAGGTCGCGGCTTTGTTCAACCAGTGTGGTGCGACAGTGTCGCGCCCCACAGCCGTGGCCCATGAAGCTCCAGCGGGGTGCATCTCTGCTGCGGCCCATCCTAGCCAAGGTCCAGCTCTACTCCACTTGCCCTGACAGTGTCGTACTGTTACGGTGACCTGACAAAGATACGTCAACGATCAACACATGGTCGGACCGTCGTCAGCATGTTCTTGGTAGTCTGACTCCATCGTCCACAAACAAGAAATGAGAGGGGAAGGGTTAGACTGTGTTCATGCGGTCCAAGACCTTCTTCATCAAGATGGTATCATGTGGCCAAATGAAACTCAAGAATTGATGAACAATGAAGAATGGTATTAAAACTTTAACATAACAACCCATACCTGAAGGTTTCCGATTCGTTGATGATATCGCGAAAGGTTGGACATCGGCTCTTTGACATCATCGCAAGGGATGAGATGTAGGTGACGATGATCATTAGCCATTGTCACTTCCGCAAAGGCCTTCGATCCCAGCTCGAGCGTCATTCATTAGAGATCGGTCAGAAGGAGAACTGTTCTTTGTGGAGGGTTAATGCTCTCTTAATTCTCCATGGGTTCTCCACACAAAATTTTCCCACCCAAAATAAAATTAGCCTTCTCCTTATTTTATTTAGTCTTACAATGCATTAAAAATTTAAAAATCAAACAATTACTTAATTTAATTGAAGATGTTCAATCAATTAATTATGGTGTGTGTCGGCAAGAATTAAAGAGGGTAGAGGGAAGAGGAAGAGTTACTCAATTAAAGAGGTGTTAACAATTTAGAAGGGGTTTAAAAAGAAGTTTAGGGAATGTGAAAGGATGGGGCTTGTGTGGTCCCCACCTCACAAATATCGTCACATGGGTAGTTAGGTGCTTATGGGCCCCACCCCAACTACCCCATGTAGGATATAACCACATTAGATATAAAATAAAATTGATCCACAATTTTATTCACTTCTTTTTTAATCCACAAATTTTAACTTATCATCCCGTGAAAACGTTTATGCGGTATAGGTCCCCTTTTGAAATTACCGGTTCTACGAGTTCATTGGTTCCCTTGTATTTCAATTCCAAGAACCTGTTCAAAAGATAGAAAAACCCACTCGTTCATTCACTGAACATACCAGAGCTAAATTTGGAAATTGATTCCAGGAACACTGGGTCTCAGAATCAAGTGCTGTCAGAAGCTAAAGACTCGTAAAATTCCAAAGAAATTAAGAAAAAAAATTCTTTGAAATTTTTGGGTCTTTACAAAGATATAATTTTATTATAATGGAATGATAATGTTTCATAAGCTTGTATGTTTACCATAATTTCCAGAATTAATGAAGAAGCTATTAGATGAAGCTCATAGTTCAATATTTTCTATTAATCACAAATTTATAATGATTTATAATGATTTAAATGTGTATTTATGGTATGATTATATGAAAAGGGATATTGTAGATTATTTATCTTGATTATTATTGTGAATATCACTTAATTCTATGTAAAACATGTATATGAGGATATTATAACAATTACACATACCAATATGGAAATTGTAAAATGTCACCATGGATTTCATCATGGGACTCCCCAAAACATCTAAAGGGGATGTTATTTATGTAAGAGTCAGTAACCTTATTAATTTAAAACATTTAATTTATATATAAAAATACTTATTTCTTGATTATAATTTGGGGTTATAAATTAGGGATGTGGTAATGATATATGGATTACAACATTCTCTTATATTTTATTGAGATCAGAGGTTTAAATCATTGTTCTAGAGAAGTCCTCAGTAGTATCTTAATATAATGTTGTGTTTTAGTACTTCTGATCAGACTCAGAAATATGTATAGTCTAAGAGAACCATTGAAACTGAAGATTATATTTTGAGATCTGGTTCTATGGATTTTAATAATGGAAAAGAAAAATACCTTCATTTTGTGGAATTTTCATACAACAATAGATTCCACTCATAGGTTTAGATGGATCCTTATAAAGACATATAAAATAGTAAGTGAAAACCCCAAAAATTTTAAAACAAAGTTAAGTAATAAATGATATTGGGATGTAATCTAGTCGATAAAATAGTAAATATGTTCAGATCCATTCAAAAAAACATTAGAGAAGATCATAGTGGACATAAAATTTATTCTAACAATAATTAGGGGGATATAACATTTATTGTTGGTGACAAAGAATTCCTATTAATATCACCATGAAAAAGGTTTATGAAATTTTGAAAGAATGTAAATTTAGTCCATGGATAATTAGTCCCATTGAAATTCATGATTACATCAGGGAATTTTCTTATTGTTTGGTTCTTCCACTAAATATCAATAATGATTGTGATGTGTTTCACATATATATCATAAGTAAATAAATACCAAATAATTTACATGTACTAAAATAGTAGGTTATGAATCTTGAGAATATAATTTTATGTGATGTAAAAACTAATATAAATATTTGATCATAGAGTTAAATCTATAAGTAATAATAATACTCACCTAGTTAAAGTTCTAAGAATGAATCAAAAATTCAATGAAGCTATATGGGAACTTGAGGATGCGATGTAGAAGAAGTATTTTCAATTACTTGAATCAATGTGACTAAATTTCATTGGTTAAAATATTATAAGAGGTTAAATTTAACATCCTTTTATTTTAGTATATACTTCTATTTAATAAATTCTAAGTGTTCAATTGATTTATATACACGTATAAAAATGTTTAAACACACCATTATATATTGTTGAATTATTTTTATTTAATGTAATATTTATCACTTATCAATGGGGTTGGTGGGTATTATTCGAAAAACTAAATTATGAAAAATTATTTTCTATATATGTATAAAATTGATTCATATTTTATTAATAGGTTACAAAAATAAAATCATTTGATTGGTAAAAGTGATGTTTTTCTAAAAAGTTATTTTCATTCTCATAATGTCTCTTAATCTAAACAAATGAAATTCGTCACTATTGAAGAATAATTTTAATTAAATATTTATGTTATATATTCAATAAAATTATTAACAATTAGGTAATTTTTCTTGTTATTCAAGGAAAGAATAAATTTATTTTATTATTAATGAGTACATTTTATTAAAAATGGTTTTTATCAAATTTTTGTGTGAATATTATAGTTAATTTTTAAAAAAATTATAAATTATATTAAAAAAATGAATATCATTTACTAAATTAATATTTAATAATATATGTATGTTGAATTTTTTGGAATTTTATAAACATATATATTTCTGATTGAATAGTGAATTTTTTTTTCAAATATTATAAGTTATATAGAATTTTTATGATTTAATCATGAATAAATTATTTTTATAACCTCTTGAACGATGAAATATATGTTTATGACGTAAATATTTCTTTTATAACATTATTTTGAATTTTTAATCCAATATTAAATTTTGTGTACAAAATATATATTTTATTCAAATTTAAAACTATTTATGGCATTTGAATTTAATGGTATGGTTGGAAAGTTAAATTCAGTTTTGGATTGATAAAAAAGTATAAAAAAATAGTTTTTATTAAATAAAAAAATCAAGGAAACCATCTTTTTTACTTCATTTAAATTAAAAATGAATTTTACTGTTAAATCGTGTATTTTCTTAGAAACTATTATCATGGAATTTTTATTCTTATATTAAGTATAATTTATTCCACCTATAGAAATATAATATAATATAATATATTCCAATTTTCAATTAGTATGTAATTTTTTCATATTCCCCAATTTGTTTTGTTCATATAATTAAGTTATCATGGAAAAATATAAGTAATCACAATTGAGGTTATAATGAGTCTGAAGTAGTTTAACAGTGTGTTAAGGCTTAAAATGTCTCCAAAAAATGTATAAATATTATTTTGGGGTTTTTCATACCTTAAAACATCTTATATTATTATTTGGGGTGCCTCGGTGCCACTTGACATGATTTTTATATATATTATATTTCAATATTTTATGTAATTCCAATTTTACCCTTGCCCTCACTCTAAAAAGGGAGCCTCATATCCTCCATTATTTACAATGTATGATCCTTAAAAATCCATTAAATAATACATTAAAAGGTACCATAAATTCATCTTATGTCTTATATTATTCATTAATTACTATCTTAAGAAGTATTGTGGTGTTAAATAAAGGAGTTCTCAAAAACATGGTTATCATCGTACATGAAAATTTCAAATTTTATTTCTTCTTATACTTCCTATAAATATATTATATCCACCATAACATAATAAATAATGTATAATAAATATATCTATATGTTATTATTATAATGTGATAACCATTTTCCGCATCCTTTCTATAAAATGTAAAATTAATATATCACTTATCTGTAATTGTATACTATCACCTCCACATAGTTATGTGATTCATTTCCCATTATCTCATTACATTCATTGTATTAATGATGTATAAAATAAGAATATATGGAATTTATTATATTATTATTCTTATAGATAGTGGAATAATTATTTACATTTTTCAGTTCAATCAACCAAAAATTGGAGACATCACTCGTCTATACATACAGACTATTGTCTCCCTGAAGTGATGTAATTAATTTTTCCTCATTACTTTATCTGAATGGTTATAAATATTAATATAATTAAAATATAAAATATTTATATCAAGTTTCAAAATATAGATATTGTGTGAACATGATCAATATTGTGAGGTCTCTAACAGCTAAACAAAAATATATATAAAAAACAAAGAAGTTAACACCCAAAATGATGATAATAATAACATATATTTAATGAACATATGATAATGTATCATAAATAAACCATGTTTATTATTAAAATTATTAATATGGATATGGTAAATAATTATAATAAATATAATTTTTAATACATTTGGTTGAAAGATCTTATGTAGAATGTCATATTTGAGGTAATGGTTCTTCATCTTAATATTGTTTCATTGAGACATGAATGACGTTATGAACCTATTTAGTTGATAAGATATATATAATACCACCTTGAAATTTTATATAATTAATAAATATTAATTAATAGTATTTAAATTTTGAATTCAAATTATTTTATCTAATGGATTTGGATTGAAATTTACCAAAGTTGTAGGGGTTTCTCAACTCACTTTTGTTTCTGTGAGAAATATTTCATTTCATCCCTTATTTCCTTGAGGATGTGTATATACATCCCATTTGATATGGTAAATAATACATCTATTTGTATTAATGGTATTTAGTGTTTATTTTGATGTTATTTCTTTAATGGGTTTTATGATTCAAATGTTACAAAAGTGGTAAGAGTTTTATATTACAATCTCACTTTTTACCTGGATTGTTAATGCATAATTTTTTCAATGATGAAATTATATGATATATCAATAATTAGACTTTTATTTTTTCTCTCCTATGTTTATTTATATATATTACAAGTATTGATTCCATTTATATCCACTATGTCGTTAAAAATTATAATTGAATTTTCTAAAGGAAACCATCTTATTTATATCTTTGGCTAGGAATATATTCTTCCATGTAAATATTTACATAAAATTATTTTTAGGGATACTTTTAATATTAAAAAAAATAGTAATGTTATTTTTATTCATATTTTAATTTCTATAAAATTTATAAAATAATATTATTATCATTATCTTAATAATGTATTTTTTACCAAATGTGTGATCAGAATATATATATAAATTTATTTAGTATGAATGAAATTTCATTCGTTTATGAATATTTTTTTTATTTGTATCTTCCATTACATAATTCCTATTTTTATTAAAATAAAAAAAATCAATATTTTTTTATATATATTTTGGCTTTAAATATGTTTTTTCAAAATAAAAAGGTTTTTTTCTTAAATAAATATTCCACTGACCTATTAAAATCTTTTATCATCTTCAAAATCTTCTTTTGATGTAAATTATATTTCATTGGGGATATTATCCAGTAAATCCATCCAATTACTTTTCAATTTTTTAATATGTCGATGATTTTTTTATTGATGAATCTATGTAACCGATTACATTTTTATGGTTCATTTATGTTATGGTAAATTATTTATGAAACTAATTTATTTTATATGGGTTATGTGATGATTGAAAAATGATGTTTATTATAATATTGTGGAAATTTTTTGGTTTAATTTCACATGATGGGTGTTTCCATTAAATACTTATAATGAACTGGGTAAATAGGGATAACTCATTAGATAACTATGTTATGCATGAACCAAATTTCATGATGATAATATTCTTCATTAACTTAGTTTCATGTCTGTTTATTTATGTATTGTCCAAGACTGATACATATAATTAGATGTATGGATTTTTTTTCATGTTTAT
The DNA here is from genome assembly GCA_963277665.1 of Viscum album. NCBI lineage: Eukaryota > Viridiplantae > Streptophyta > Magnoliopsida > Santalales > Viscaceae > Viscum > Viscum album. Next base: position 985,954,595 of record OY728126.1, read on the forward strand.
ATGTTTATATATTGACATGATTTAATGTCAATAACATAATAAGTAATACTTATACAATTTAAAATAGTTCAAAATTTTATAATCTTATTTTTGTTCCATATTCCTATATTTAGGATATGATCTCAGAGATGATGATTGTTTATTGATGAATTTGAAATCTTATAAATATTTTAATATCTTTTGGAAAATACCTGTGAAATTTATCATGATTTATGATCTTTGATTTGATAAGGTATTATTTATGTATGATGTGATCATGTTCTCATAACTTTTTGTGTACTTAAGATAATTGATAGATATCTTGTATTTTTACTATTACTGAGAATTTGATCTCACATTTCCTGTTGTCTCCATTTTCACTAGGTTACAAAGAAAGGTTTAATGTATCTAATTTCTAAGGAAATTGCAATGAACAAACTCGAGAGAACCTTTAAACCGGTACCACAGAAAATATATATTGATCCAAATTGCATTTCTGATCCCTAAAAACTAGTGACTACTAACCAAGAATCAAACAAAAATAGATGGAATGATTTCATACAATAAAAAAATAAGGAACATTGATTAAATATTCATGTGTGGAACCATGATAAAAAGATATATACCATAAACAAAGAAAGACAAGGAAGGGATATATCCCAAATCTATATGTCTAATAATACCATAAAGGAAAACTAAAACAAAAAATAGCTACCCCTTGTCATAAATAGGGAAACGTACCATAATATCACTAATAACTACCTGAAACTAGCTGAAATTGACCCCACCACCTCACTACAACACCTTTCCATTTCTAGAAACAATAGGCAATAATTAGCCGACATATCCCCATGGGAATATGAATGTTGTAATAAATAATGGATTAGTGGGATTAATGATATATTATTCATAGATACCACACCAAATTATTTTAATAATAAATAATATAGCATAGTGTACACTCTATGCTCAATCTCTTTAAGGGGCCACTCACACCAAACATTTTTAAGTTTTCACTATTTATATAATATAATATTTTATAATAAATTATAATATAATATAATGAAGGGGTTTTCAAAATGAATTTTATAAATAAATATATAAATATACACATATATGAAAAAAATATCAGAAAATAAAAAATAAAAAACACACGATAATGTTAGTGAGACAATGTTACTATTCCTAGGAGTTCACGATGATGCTATCATTTTTCCTTATGAATATAATCTCATAATTCAATTAAATATAGAGATAAAAACATTCAATCTAAACCCACCCATTATAATTTTAATTACCCCAAACTATCCCTACATAGTTTGAATAATCTTTTTAACATAATCAATAAAACACTGTAGTTACCCTCTATATGAAACGTTTTGATAATGAAGTAGGGGAATAAATGAGAAAAAGAAAAATAAAACAATAGAATATAAGGAAGGAAAATCCTTTCTCAAAAACCAGTATATATACTATTTAATTTCAAGGAATATAATAAATGGTAACAATTAATTAAAACTATCTCAAAACATCACCTATCCCCCGCTTTAATAATAATAAAAGTAAGTTCTTTATTTAATATATATTAAAAGGATAATGTTGGGGGAACACAAAAGCGAAAAATAAAAATAGATGGGAAGAAGAAATAATTATTAAAGTAAATTGAAAATATAAGATACTATAAGATTATTATGAACCATAATTATACACATATAGAAAAATAATTTCCAACCCTTGAAAATGGACTAGAAGTGTACATTTATTAGAATGTGAGGTATTGATTTTGGATCCAAAAATATTCCTCTAATATAATTCAACGGTTATTCCCACTAAATGTTCTAAATATTGGTATACAATGAACTAAAAATATATTCCCCATATAATCTACATACACCCAAAAAATAATTTCTCAATTTTATATGTGTACTTTGTATTATTAAAATTAATCTCTGAAAATAATTTCTATCATGGAGACTGTTAGAATTCCAATGTTCTGACTACCCATAAATTTATGGCCTTGAAGGAGGAAAAATTTCACATGGATGTGGTTAATAAAGGTGTTCATATGAATGTTCTATATCTTCATTTAAAATATAAAAACTTTTTTCTTTTACTGTGTGATATATGGAAATATATTTAAAATTCTCCAAATCTTGGAGTAGATTCCAAATTGTGATTTATGAGTTCAATTTGGGAAAAATTTATTGGATTATGATTTGGGACCAGTTTAATTTAATATATCCTATAGTAATGAAATCCTTAAAAAGAATTTTTTTTGTTAATTTATAATATGTTATGGAGAAAAACAAAACTGATATAAAAATATTATATTTCAAAAATTAGTCCATTTTAAAAATTGAGTTCAATTTATTAATAAAACATAACATTTTTACAATTACCCATAAAATATAAAATTTAAGGGATTAAAACATTTAATTACCAAATTATATATACAAATATATGAGTATCATTAGTCCCCAACACTTAAAATTACACTCTTAAGAAACCATCAAATATCCAGATCAAACACCACTTTGTAATCAAAAGTGATAAAATTGATAAGATCTTTAAAAAATGGAATTTAATCATTTATCTTTTATTTAAAAAAAATCCCAATAATATTAGTTTTTTAAATTTATATTCTTTTAACCTGAAAAATCCATCCATGGTCCAATCACATCTACCATACACTAAAATTCATGTCACTCTTCACTAAAGGGAAATGAAATCTATAGTTATTCACATACATATAAAATGCATGTGTCTCCATAAACCTTTGATAATTCTCATATAAATACAAAATGAGACTTAAAAAATTATTTTCAATTATGATTAATAAATTATGGTGAATTATATGGATAAGTTACGGGAGGAAAAATATTTACAAATTTCATGCAATAAAGAGCTAGTTGAACTTGCAAATATGAATGTATAAAGATTCAATTGAAAACACATGAAATAATGTTCATCCAATTTAACATAAAAGGGAAATAAAACACCCTATTTTTTGTTCCCTATTTAATGAATATAAAATTTAATTCACATAATTATTTAATCTAAATTTTACCTTTTTATTTTTTTAAATTTTTTTAAAAAATTCATGGAGGGTGAGAAGATAATATCACAAAATGATATAATGAAAAGAATTCCCAATATTTTTGCGAGTGACATGATTAAAAAATTATATAATAATGAATGATTTTATATAACCTCAATTTATTAATTTTCTATTTGTTTTATTTGTTTTATTTTTTTCAATTTAAGGAGAATCAGATACTAGAAATAATGAACAATTAATGAAAGTTACTCATCCCCTTTCTTTAAATTCCTTAAATAATGAAACACCAATAACACAACCATATGTGATATATATCCTAAATAACACATATGAAAATACATTCCCCAATACTCAGATATGAAATATTCATGAAAAAATATTATGTTTGAAGGTAGGTAAGGAAAACTGGGCTTGTGTTGTTGCTCAAATCTACAAAAAAGTCAGGGATCATAATGTCTAAATGAGGGTAAATATAAAGTTGGGTATCATTTTTAAATATTTATTTCCAAAAAATATTTATCTATCATATAAAAAATTTTCTTTTCACTCCAAAATCATTGAAATATATTAGTAATATTTTATAATTTGTAAAAAAATACATTTTTATCTCATAAAAGTGTGGGTATTACGATGAATATATCAAAATGGTTCATAATAAATATTTAGAAAGGAAAAAATATTTTAATTCAATGATTCATAGTAATTTATTAAAAAAAATTACTAACGTCAACAAAAATTGAAAATAATGTTCTATGAAAAATTTTCCACATCAATAATCATTTTAAATCCATTTTATCAAACAACAATAACTATCTGTTGAAATAAATTCATGTTTTTAAAAAATAAAAATAGATATTAATCAAAGAGTTATGTTCCTAAAAAATAAAATGAAAAATAAAAATAAACAAATACTCTTAATAGGTTTGGAACTAATCCTACATTTAAGATCTAACTACCTTTATTTTATGCTAAAAAATAATTTATAATGGTAGGAAATAAAAGTACTGTTACTAACTGAATTTTTTTTTTACAGTTACAACATTGATTAAATATACTAGAAAATACCACATTGACATAGAAAGAAATAGTTAAACAAATAATAATGAAAAAAAAAATAAAAGAAAGAGAAAAGAAAAATAGGATAGAACATGTTTTGACCCCCAAGTGGATGATATGTTTTTACTACCGCAAGTCAATCAATTAATTCACATTATCCACAATCTAATGGGGGTATGTTTTATGTTATTTGAACCCCAAAATTGTTTTCTATCCAATATTAATTCCTACAAATTGGATAATGAAGACCCCAAGGATAATTTAAAATGGGTACATTTTTATTGCAATGTAGTAAACATCCCTGGTTGGGGAATAAAAAATATTGGGTCCTCTATTTTTATGGCCACATGTTCATTTTATACATGAAAATTCAACATCTACGGCCTTCTCATATAATTTTGTATCACAAATTTTAGTGATTAGGAGTTCAAAATATAATTCAACGTGATTGTGTTTAAATCATAAAGAATAAATTATAAATTATTCCACTTTGTGTAGATCAATATAGAATTTAAATTATTCAGGTATGGCCACTTGTAACTCATTATTAGTAGGTGTATCATATTCTTTTCACCATTATCCATGGACATAAATCTATTAGTTTAATATAAAATATTTATGAAATTTTTAGTAATAAATAATTCATTTTCAATTAAATAAGAATAAAATTTGTTCAAGATAATATTTTCTCCCAATGTATGATTGAATTTTAAGGATTTTATTTTTCTCAATTATACTAAGATTAGGTTCGATATAAATGGATTTAGGTTTCCAATATACTATATTTTTTCTTTAATTTTCTCCATATTTGTTGTGTATTATTACAAATATAGATATATTTAGATAGGTGCTAAATATTCATTAATAAATATGAGAGAATCACATACCATTTTAGCTTATACAAAATCACCCCAATATCCATCTAATTCATCCTCATCATCATCACGAACAAAATTTGGATAATATTTTTCATTAAAATCTTCTATAAATTGTATAGACGTGTTTTGAATTAGAAAAATAATAATTTTTTTCTCACATGGACCTTAAATTTAATTTTTTGAAAAACATGCTTTGATTCCTCCTTTTCTCAAGCCTCTTTTAGAGCTTCAAATTTCATCAATGAAGTGGAAATAATTTCTTTATTATTTCTCAACACTTCAATTATTATTACATTATATTGAAATTAATTATTCTGTTATTATTCCATACTATACTCATAAAAAAATTAACATGAAAATCATATGAAAATTCACGATTGAAATTCCATATTTTAATTAATTAAAAAAATATGGGAAAAGATATTACTTTTATTGATATATGAAATTTATGATTTATTGGGTTAAAAAACAATATGTGAATGCCCTCTTCAACTTAAAAAAATTGAAATCAATGAGAGGTATTTTTTGATGATCCCTTGGAAATAAATTTCAATTACCTATTACTGAATTATAGTGTACACCATTGGGTCAATCTATGAACAAGACCGCTCACACGCATCATTTTTCCATTATCACTATTTATATAAGAACAAATATAATACTAAATAAAAAAAATAATATAATGATTTGGTTTATAAAATGAATGATATAAATAAATCAATATATATATATATATAATATAATAATATTGGAAAATAAAAATGAAAATGAAACACACAAAGATGATAGTTAAAAGATGTCTCTCTTCTTTGGAGGATACGACAATGCAATAATTTTTATTTATGAATAAAATCACATCATCCCATTCAATGAAGAGATAAAACCTATCAATATAAACACATCCATTGAAATTTTTATTACCACACACTAATCCTCTCAATTGATAATAATATTCCTCACATCATCACTACAGTGCTACACAAAACCTTCATATGCATCATTTTGATTATGATGGATAAGACTAAATGTGGATGGGAAGAAAAACATATTAGAAGATAATATATTGTGGTTCCTTTATCAAAAAAAATTTATCTACTACTAAAATTATCCTAATAGAATTAATTGATAGATTTAATCACAAAGAATTAAAAACAACACCACCTCATACAAAAATAAGTGTTAGATCTCTATTTTCATTGAGATTGGATGAATCACTATTGGGGATCATAGGAAATAAAAATGAAAAGAGAAGAGGAAAATATAAGATAAATAAAGAAAATTGAAAATATGCGATATAATTATATCACTGTGAAATATATTTATACACAAAATGGTTAAAAAATCCAACCATTAACATGGAAGGGGATATATAAATATATATGCATGAGTGGGGATGATTTTGGATGATGAAACATTTCAGCAAATGATTTCAATTATTAGCCTAAGTAAATGGAAGAATAATGCAATGTTTTATACTAGAAAGATGTTCCCCTAATTCTTCTACATGTAATCATAAAATCTTATCACCTTTGAACATGTATATCACAATTTATGATAGTTTTACCCAGAAAAATATTTCTATCCTTTATATAGATAGAATTCCAAAGTGGTGACTTCAATTGCATTTAAGAAATTAATTGATGAAAAATTACACATGGAAATATTTAATAAGGTTTTTCCTGAAGATATTCTATATTTCAATGTAAATTCATAGTATATTTGGGATATCCATGTGTAATACATGGGAGCATAATCAAAATCCTCAAGATTGGGATTAGATTTAAAGGCTAGATTTGTGATCTTGATTGGCCCTCAAAATTGTTATTATGCTTTGGGTCCATTTTAATGATATTTATCTTTTAATGTATTTGATCATATAAAGACTAAATTTTTCAAATTTTGTTACTTTCAAAGTAATGGAATAAATACCAATATGATATATAAATATTTAAATTCCTAATTTAAGCAATTTTCACAATTAAGCTTAATTTATAAATAAAACTAAAAAGGTGGAAATTGTTATAAGAAATTTATTGGATTAAAATATTTAATTATAGAATTATATATGTGAAATTATTAGTTTCATCAATGATACCACCCAGGTGTTCCATGTAATGTTTTTATATAATAATCCCAATATTCTCAATATATAGAAAACATGTCATGACAATAAAAAATGGATTAATATCAAAATCATAACAAGTAGTTACCCTTTTCAACTATTCCAAAATAATGATAGGTAAAAAATATTCACCCCACATTTCAAATAACCAGTTTCATTTATCAAATCTTGAATATCATGTCAAAAATAGTAAATTACAAATCAAAATGGTTAACTTGCCTAAGATCACAATAGACTATCCTAGCTAGAAAACTCATGTCATTAACATTATTAATGAGTACTCAAGTACCTAGAGCACATGGAAATGTGAATAGAGGAAAAACCCATGAGTGGTCCTTATATAATGTTAAGATCATCCAATTATAACATATACAATATGATTAGCGAGAAGATAGACACCCCAGAAAGTGCCCCCCCCCCATAGATAAATCAAATGAATGAGGCTCAAATGTAATGTTTCCATCTATGTACAAAAGGATTTCTAGATTCTGAAATTAAAATACCATTTCGAAATATTTTTTCAAATTTTATAATATAGTTCCAATTATACCTTTTTATCAATAACAGGCTATAAAAACCAATTTTCACATTCCATTTCACAATACATTGAGAAAACCCATTCTTTCTCCTAAGTAATGTGAAAATACATATTTTCTCAAAAACTGATTTACACATCCAAAACATTAATCATGCCAATAAATTTGAAACCCCATCTAACAAATGAATATATTTCAATGATCATCCATCATGGGCTAGATATGGAACTGCCACCCTCAAACTCAGGTTATACACCACAAGAAACGAGATCCACACACAAAGACAAGAAATAAAACATAAGAGAAATAAATAGAGAACAAAAATTTATTACAACATATTAGAATATAATTCCATAAGAAAATTGGTCCAAAGATAGTTTAGATCAACATTTCTCGTGGAAAGATCATGCATTGCATCACAACCCACATTAAGACCAATCGTCGAATGACAAACACAACAAGTAAACAAAATGTTAATGAGAGAGAGATTACATATTCATTATTAGATTCCAAAAATACATCACAACATACATATATACCAAAAAATTATATAAATAAGGAGAGGAAGAGATACTAGAACACATTCCAAAAGAAAAGAAAACAACCCATATAGAGATGTTTTCACCAAATGGAGGAACCCAAAAAATTGAACCTCTCAATAGTACCAAGAAGATATATATAGTGTTTGATCTAAGAGATGAAACATGAAAGAAAAAATGGTAATATAGTTCATAAAAACCCCTATGAATAAATAATTAATATCATTAATCATAGATTCATAAAAAAAATCACCAAAGTTTCATGTAAGCTGAAAAAGGTGTCACCTCAAATTAAATATCCCGAGAGACCAATTAAAAACCTAAATATAAATAATTTCATGAATTCCAATCACTTTATAAGTTCTTCTAGTGGGTTTAAAAAAAATATCACAACATGAATCAAGATAATTAGTTTAACTGGTTCTCCAATTAGTTCCTAACACATGCCCTGTAGAAAACACCATGATTGAATCTTATGCCCTCTAAATACTGAAAAATAGACTTAAAAATGGATAGTAACTTTAAATAGGATATTATAATCTCCCCACCATATGAAATTATATCCTTAGAAAGTTAAATGGAATAATCATACAATAGAAGGAGGTGAGGCCCATACTACCTCACTGACAATTCACACTCTAATGTCTCATGAGAATTTCATCCCTATCACCAAAACACATTGATTAATGGGATAAATATCCTATGTATGAAATTATTATAATAATTTACAATCTCAACTGGTTTTTCAACAATGGAATAAGATATTTATAACCCAATTTCCTCCCAAATCATATAATCGGAAAGATTATGATTGTATTTCCTTGGATGATATATATTTAAAACATCTTCAATACCATTCAACTAAGATGATAATGATAACTAATAAGAAAATTGCCTAATCTACATAGTGATATCAAATGGTATGACATATCCCAAAATCCAACTTCCCCAAATTATCCAGATGATGTTGGCCCAAATAGGGATGAGGATTAAAGAAAAACTGATCACAAATAGAATATTCCAATAGATAGTGTTAAGGATCTATATGTAATTTATTTAGAATATAATAAATAACCATGTATTAATGTATAGCTTAAATCCTCACTAATGTCTCCATAATGAGTCTAGTCCAATAAGAGTGACCACTCTCACCTCTTCGCAATAAATATGGTACAGGCACAGGTTACAACACAAGTTCTTAAAGGGATCCATTTTGATTGATGACTATTAACTAGTATTAGAAGTGAACTCATCTAGTCCTTGATATTTATCCCATGATACAATAAAATACAAGAATCATGTAGGGAGTATATCCTCCATGTTCTAATTTATATGGTCTATCTAACCATATTTATATGGACTGTTAGTTGTACTCAATTAGGCTCACGTACCCATAACCACATACTAACTATTCCAAAATCTGGATGTAAACATATGATCCCTATCTAATACAATGATTAGGGAACCCCATGAAAACAAAATATCTCTTGAATGAACAACATACCCAGAATATACTTTGGTGGTGTCCTTGATCAGAATAAAATGTGATGACTTCATCAACTAATAAATAACCGCCTAAATATAAATCTTCTCTTGGGGTGTCCATGGTTATCCAAAAATAATGTTCATAAAAATATAATCCAATTTACAAGATGGAATTAGAAGAGGCTATAGAAAAATAGAAAACCTTAGGTCTCTTACTTTATCTTTTTACATGTGTAACTATGTGACCCATAATTAGTAATATCATGTATTATACCTGGCCACTAAAAATTTAATCTCATGTAATAAAACATCATCATAGTTACATGGTGAATGGACCATGATGAACTATAAAAATCAGGAAAAATAGAATTCATCATGGATAATGGAATGATAAATAGATTATAGAATATAAGAACACCATCATATGGTTGAGACTGACTAGAAATAGTCTCCCCAAAATAATAGGTTTCCCTAATTCCATTGAACACAACATATTAATAGTAGACCTATTGAATAGTCTCAATGAGACATGATGATAAGTAAACCCTAGATAGAACCATGATTGAAACATCATCTCATGCATCAAGATAAAACCGATTGAAAATACATAAAATCTTTCTCACTTTCTTAGATTCAAAAAATAACATGTGTTAGATATAAGGCCCCAGCCTTAAACCTTACTTAATATTGAGTTATTACAATATTACACATTGAGGATCTTTTCGGGTTTAGAGTTTTAGGGAATTAGATCATAAATCTTGCATTACATTCCACATTTAAACAAAGTGGTTACATAAAGATAGTATTCTTCATTCCCATCAATAGAAACATATTTAAGATAAAACATGGATTCTTTCCTGACACTTCCTTGACACTATCATCATATCATGTACCTTTCCCTTGACCTGTGAAAATAATTTCAAAAAAAAACTTGGGATGAGCATAAAAAGCTCAGTATGGGTTATAAAAATATGGAAAGGAAACATGGGTACATATATACATAAGAATGAAATCATACTTTACCCATAAAACATAAGCACTTTAACATACCTCATCAAATCATGAGTAAATCATAGAAATCATAAGACATAAATGTAACTTGAGGCATTCATAACATTGTTACGTAGGGAGTAACCCTCTTGGTTACGTTTGGAATACCCATCACAGTATATTCCCTAAATCTCTTCGGAGAAACCTTAACGTTTCACACCTTTGCTTTACCTAATTCATCGAAGAGCTATATCGGGCTCACCAGCCCTTAGTTTATCACGGAACCACCCGTCTTCATAATAATTCCCAAGAACCTCAACATAATCCTATCACATAAAACATGAATAAAGGAAACATAATATTTCCACCTTTCAATCACAAGATATCAATACAACACATTGATATAAAAAAGTAATGAAAACCATTTTCAATACCAAAATAAATGAAAAGTAAAACATGGTATTTATTTTTCTTTTAAAAAGAAGATATGGCTTGTTGAGGAAACCGAAACTCAAATAATGGTCACGGCGGCGGAGAAGTCGTTGTCGCCACATACGTACGACAAAAACATTCACTTTTGTCATTTAGTAAATTCTTCGTATAAAAAATATTCCTTTTGAATAAACATAAAAGTCAAAGGTGTTTATACATCGTATAAAAGAAGGTTGTGTATAAAACAAATTATGCCTCAATGAAAGGATATTGAGACGCAGTCCCATACCTCGTATGCGACTTGACCCGACCGTTCTTTAATCTCCTGAATAATAAACTTGAGTTAATCTCTACTTGCTTAAGAACCTTTTTCAAGTTCATTATTCCTTTTATACCATGTTATGAACATCATGTAATCATTTAAGTTAATAATGTTCATTTTGTTGGTATTTGGTTCTTACGTCAAAAATAGACTTATTACACTTACATGTTGTTAATTTGGTCAAAGGTTCGTTATATCCAGAATGATATTAATTATTTGGATTACATATATATCATATATATTCATCATATACAAGTATTTATAATATTACATCACATTTAGAGGTAAGAAATGAAATGCACCGTTCATGGAGACGGTAAGCCGTACGTATGCATGAACGCTACTTCCATTTCTATTTCATATTTTCTGGAATGGAATCATAATTATATAAGAGTATATTATAATTCAAATATAATAACATATATAATATCATTAACTTTATCCTTTACACATCCCACATATGGTATTAACGAATCAAATCACTTTCAGGGGGCGGTAGTCTGTACTTCCTAAAATAAAGATATCGTGTTTACCCATAATGGAAACAATAATGGTATTTCATTAATGAAAAATACAGAAGCTTAAGGAAAGAATAAACATATTATATATCATATATAAAAATAGTGACATCATAATGGCCACCTTTGAATGTGTTAAATGAGTATTGAACAATCATCGTTTCGGGAGGCAGAATTTCACCATCCACGGAAACCGTATGTTCTTTAACCATTTGATGTAGTTTTGTGAGAGTGTAGCTCTAATAAATCTTATAAAAACATACTAGTATATTGAAGATACTGGTGTTGTTACAAATTAAGTAAATAATAAGAGGTTAGGGGGTTGGAGAAGCAAAATAAAACAAATGAACATGAGAGAATGAATTACCTTTAAATGTGTAACTCCTTTTGATTTGAGCCTAAAGGATTCTTTTGAAAGGATTCTGCCTAAAGTGATTCTTCTAAGATGAGGAGATGGATGTGGAGAGAGTAAATGGGCAGGGTATGGCCGAGCCAAAGGCTTGAGGAGTGTGTGAAATGAGGTAGTGGTGGGGGCCTTTTATAAGAGGAGAGGAGGGGCACTCTAGGAAAGTAAAGATAAGTTACTTTATTTTAAAGAGCGTTTAGGATTAAAAAGGTCCCACGTTGATATAATTCAAGGATAAGGTGATAAGGGTTCGAAATCAACTCATCAAATAGGTTTTGGACATGTGTAGGTCTTAGATATTACATTATCTTTCCATTTTATTTAAACTGTTCATTAATGAGGTCATCATTGCAACATCATGATGTCATAACTAAATTTATTTATTTAATGTCAAAAAATTATAAAAAAAATACTATGATGTAGGAAATCGTTTTATCTTTCCAATGAATATTTATAGTCCAAAATCTGACTTGTATAACCCTATATAAAAATTGTTTTCGTAAAATAACTCATGTTTGTGTCATTTTTACTTTAACATTAAATAAAAAGTAATTTATGTCATTTCCCAACCAAAGTGGATCCATGGGGTCCCCAAGATGACCCATGGCTTGTATTGGTCGGACATGACACATACAATAAGGTTAGGACATGTTTCTAGGTCATTTCATTGTATTAAAGCATTATTTTTACCTTAAACTACACTAATTACCACTAATCGCGATTAAAAACATAATAAGTTACTATTCACCAAAAAAATTATTTTAATCTCATTGAACCACATTTTACTTCTTAATGACAACCATGTATGTCAGATTTTTGGAATTCAAAACACAAAAGTGGCAATGTTTCATTTAAATGAAAAATCAGTCTCTTTAACTACCACTTAGTAGTTCACTATTCATCAAAAATTGAAGTTTTTCAGAAAATTACCAAAAATTAACCCTAAGCTATATTTGATATTACGAATATAAAAATGAAGTCTATTTTAAAAAATTCAAAACATATAAGTCACATTAATTAATTTAATAATTAATTCCCGTTGTTATGACAAATAGCGTGTTTTTATGAAACAATAAGTATCAAAAGATTAACACCGGTTTAAGTCCAATTTCAAAGTGAAATTGATTCCAATGACCACCATTAGATTAAATGGTAAAAATATATTCTAATTTAACTTAAATCCCAATTCAAAAGATAATCTAATCATATAAATAAATTAGATTAAAAAGAGGTTTTGAATTAAAATACAACATTTTTCACTATTCATTAAAAAATGAACTTTATCGGAAAAATACCAAAAATTCACACAAAGTAAATTTTGATGTCCCAATAATAAATAATAATTTTATTTTGACAAACATAGCTTATAAAATTTTCAAAAGATAGATTTAAAAAGGGTTTTTCATCAAAAGGCAGTAAAACAATCTTTTAAGAATATTAGTGTATTCCATGCAAAAGATTTTATTTATTTTCATTTTAAGCCTCTAAAACACTATCTTAATCATTAATAGACATAGATAAAATATCTATTATTCATTACTTACTTGGGATGTTACATCCTTCCCCCCTTTAGAAAATTGTGTCCCCGCAATTTATTTACTTATCTAATAAATGGGTGTACTTATCCCTCATTGAATTTTCAGATTCCAATGTTGCCTCTTCAATCATGTGGTTTTTCAACAAAACCATTACCTGGTGAATCACCTTATTCTATAACACTTGCTCCCTGTGGTCAATAATCTAGACCGGTTGTTCCTCATAAGATAGGTTCTTTTCCAGCTGAACTACCTCTGGACTCAAAACAAGAGATGGATCTGGCATGTACTTTCTAAACATCGAAACGTGAAAAACATTGTGTACCTGAGATAAACTCGGAGGTAAAGCCACTCGGTAAGCAACTGGTCCAACTCTTTCCAGAATTTTATATGGTCCAATGAACATTGGACTCATCTTTCCTTTCTTACCAAATCGAATCACACTTTTCCATGGTGATACTTTGAGAAAAACATGATCACCTACCTCAAAAGATAGATCCTTCCTCCTGTTGTCTGCATAACTCTTCTGCCTGCTCTGAGCTGTTCTCATGTGCTTCTGAATCAGCTGAACTTTTTCTGCCAACTCTTCTACTAATTCTGTTCCCATCAACTTCCTTTCACCCACTTCATCCCAGAAACATGGAGTTCGACACCGCTTCCCATATAATACCTGAAATGGTGCCATCTATATACTGGAATGAAAACTGTTATTATATGAAAATTCAACCAAAGAAAGATGTTGGTCCCAATGTCCCTGATAATCCATCGAACAAGCTCGTAGCATATCCTCCATGGTCTGAATTTTTCGTTTGACTGCCCATCTGATTGGGGATGAAAAGCCGTAATAAAATTTAATTCAGTACCCAACGAATTCTGAAGTCCTTTCCAAAAGTTAGAAGTAAACCTAGGATCACGATCTGATACAGTGGAGAGAGGAACTCCATGTAACCTGACAATCTCTTTAAGATACAAACGGGAAAGTTGATCAAGAGAAAAAGTATCTCGTATAGCAAGGAAATGTGCAGATTTGGTCAAGCGATCAACAATAACCCAGATTTCATTATTACCTCGAGATGTCTTCGTTAATCCCACAAAAAAGTCCATGGATATATTCTCCCATTTCACCTCTGGCACTGGTAAAGGCTGAAGCATCCCTTTCGGTAACTGCCGCTCTGCTTTAACCTGTTGACATGTCAAACACTTCACAGTAAAATCAGCAATATCTCTTTTCATTCCATCCCACCAGTAATACTCCCGCAGATCTCTATACATCTTAGTACTGCCTGGATAAACTGAAAACGAAGAACTATGAGCTTCACATAACAAATATCTCTTCAACTGTGAATCACAATGAACACACAATCTCTTCCCAAATATCAAAACACAATCATTATCAATGTTGAATTCAGGAAACTTACCTTTCTGAACCAGCTCTACCTTTTTCTGTAACTCACTGTCTTGCTTCTGTGCTTGCTTGATTCTATCTGATAGAGATGATCTCACTGATACTTGAAACAAAACAGAAGAACTTCCTGCACCAACAACTTCTATGCCAATGTTCATCAAATCCTTAACCAAAGGATCACGTTCCAAACGCAACATTGCTAATGAAGCATTACTTTTTCGACTCAAAGCATCATCCACTTTATTTGCTTTTCCCGGATGGTAATGAATTGTACAATCATAATTGTTGAATAATTCTAGCCATCTCCTTTGTCTCATGTTCAATTCTTTCTGAGTTAATATATACATTAAACTTTTGTGATCGGTATATATTTCACACTTTACTCCATACAAATGATGCCTCCAAATTTTTA
Organism: Viscum album; assembly: GCA_963277665.1. NCBI lineage: Eukaryota > Viridiplantae > Streptophyta > Magnoliopsida > Santalales > Viscaceae > Viscum > Viscum album. The sequence goes on from OY728126.1 coordinate 985,970,268, forward strand.
AAGCAAAAACAACAGCAGCTAATTCTAAATCATGTGTAGGGTAATTTACCTCATGAGTTTTCAACTGCCGTGAAGCATAAGAAATTACCTGATCATTCTGCATTAGGACGCAACCAAGTCCTTTCAATTAAAAATCACTGTATATAACAAACTCACCATTCCTAGAAGGTAGTGCCAAAACTGGAGCATTCACCAATCTTCTTTTCAATTCCTGAAAACAATCATCACATTCTTTTGTCCAGATAAACTTAACACCCTTCCGAGGTAGCTTAGTCATTGTACTAGATAATCGTGAAAAATTTCTAACAAACCTTCGGTAATAGCCTACCAAACCAAGGAAGCTACGAATCTCGGTTACATTTTTGGGTCTTGGCCATTCTTCCACAACTTTTGTTTTTTTAGGATCAACAGTTATTCCATCTTTAGAAACAATATGACCAAGGAAAGAAATTTGTTGCAACCAAAACTCACACTTGATGAATTTTCCATACAGTTTCTTTTCTTTTAGGGTTTGCAAGATAACCCTTAAATGTCTTTCATGCTCCTCTTTACTTTTAGAAAATAAAAAAATATCATCAATGAAAACCACCACAAACTTATCCAAGAACTCATGAAAATTCTATTAATTAAGTCCATGAATACAGCAGGTGCATTGGTTAGCCCAAAAGGCATTACTACAAATCCATAATGGCCATATCTCATACGGAACGCGGTCTTCGGAATATCTTCCTCCTTTAACTTCAGCTGACGGTACCCCGATCTCAAGTCAATCTTTGAAAAAAACTGAGCTCCCTGGAGCTGATCAAACAAATCATCGATATGAGGCAAAGGATATTTGTTCTTACCAGTGATATTATTCAAGGCTCTATAATCAATGCAAAGTCTCATAGAACCATCTTTCTTTTTAAAAAATAAAACAGGAGCACCCCATGGTGATGTCCTAGGTCGAATGAAACCTTTCACTAATAAATCTTGCAATTGCTCCTTCAACTCTAAATGTTCAATTTGAGCCATTCGATAAGGAGGTTTTGAAATTGTCTTAGCATCAAAAACTAAGTCAACAGTAAACACAACTTCTAGATCTGGTATTATTCCAGGCAACTCATCAGGAAAAACATCAGGATACTCATTTACCACTAGCACATCATTAATCTGAACAGTTCCTTTATATTCAACGATGTGTGCAAGGTAACATTCATTTCTATCTTTTACAAGTTTCTCGGCCTTTTGATAAGTTATCAACAGTAAGGGTTCATTCTTGTACACAAACTGAAAGTATTTCTGAAAATAATCTTCTTTAGATCTATAGTCAATCTTAGAATGGTAAATAGAGAGCCAATCCATACCCAGGATAACATCAAACTCTACTAGAGGTAGAACAATAAGGTTTGAAAATATGTTCTTTCCATAGATAAGGATAGGAAGATTCTTATAAATTCTTTTTGCCTCAACATTTCCCCCAGGTGTCTTTACCAAAAGTTCAGGAGTCATTTCTTGAGATGGTATTCCCATTTTACTAGAAAAGTTTTCAGATATGAAATAATGTCTAGACCCCGAATCAAACAACACACTGACATAATCTGAAAAAACTAAACAATATACCTGATATAACTTCATTTGATGGCCCGACGTCTGCCGAAGTAGTTGCAAAAGATTTCACCACCCCTTTCTTCTTGAAGTCTAATTGCTTCCCATCACTCAAGCTCTTTGTCGGACACTCGTTTGCATAGTGGCCCATCTCATTGCACTTATAACATTTCAGTAACTATAAATCAAATTTGGTCTTACCTTCACATTGATCCTTTTCAGTGAAATCACAAGCCTTATGTCCCATATTACCACATCGGTAGCACTTTCCAGAATTCAGAAGACATTCCCCAGCATGCCTTTTGCCACATTTATCACAAACTGGAAACTTAGTTTTCTTACCATTAGACTTTTTTGAAAAATTCTTACCTTTCTCCTGCCACCTCGGTCTCTTCTTCTGTTGGTTTTTATAGAACACTTGGTCATCGGAAAACTCCATTTCCACCTTCTCAGCACATCGAACAAGCTTTTCATAACTTTTAAACTCACGAGAAGCTAATGCCCTTCGATATTTTGGCTTTAATCTTGAGTAAAAATGAGTGATTTTACTATCAAGTTCTCGGATAAAATTTGTAGCATACCTTGCCAATCGAGTGAACCTTTCTTCATAGGTATCCCTGAGTCTTTCTCTTGCCTCAATTCCAAGAATTTATTTTCCATCCTATGTCGAACAGCCTTAGGAAAATACTTCTCAAGAAACATACCTTTGAATTCATCCCAGTCGAGAGCATCAATCACATCAGTGTCCCTGATATTTTTAACCATCGACCACCACTGATCTGCCTCACCCTCCAAATGGTAAATAACAAGAATAACCTTTTGATTGTCTGAACACCCCATGACATCGAAAATCTTCTCCAGTGCTTTAATCCACCCTTCAGCTAACACAGGGTCAGATGATCCTCCGAATGATGGGGGATGTTGCCTCATGAAATGTTCCACCACTGACATGTTCCTATGCGGTTGATCTGGCTGATCTCGTGCATTGATACCACCGCCATTTATCGCTTGAGTCAACTGTGCCATTACTACAACAAATTGTTCATTTCCAATTCCGACCATCTCAGGATACTGATTCGGAAGGTTATTTCCTTATGTATGCCTTCCTAGCACTGCTTCCCTGTTTCCTCTGCGGAAAACCATTCTGAACAAACATGTCTTAGATTAAGCAACATGGTAATCTTCAAATGTTATATCATTTCAAAAAAAATATTTTTGGATAATCATTTAATAGAATTATAACTCATAAAGTTATCTAAACTGGCCTCTGATACCAACTATAAGGCCCCAGCCTTAAACCTTACTTAATCATGAGTTATTACAAGAATACACATTGAGGATCTTTTCGGGTTTCGAGTTTTAGGGAATTAGATCATAAATATTGCATTACATTCCACATTTAAACAAAGTGGTTGCATAAAGATAGTATTCTTCATTCCCATCAATGGAAACATATTTAAGATAAAACATGGATTCTTTCTTGACACTTCCTTGACACTATCATCATATCATGTACCTTTCCCTTGACCTGTGAAAATCATTTCAAAAAAAAACATGGGATGAGCATAAAAAGTTCAGTATGGGTTATAAAAATATGGAAAGGAAACCTGGGTACATATATACATAAGAATGAAATCATACTTTACCCATACAACATAAGCACTTTAACATACCTCATCAAATCATGAGTAAATCATAGAAATCATAATACATAAAGGTAACTTGAGGCATTCATAAAATTCTTACGTAGGGAGTAACCCTCTTGGTTACGTTTGGAATACCCATCATAGTATATTCCCTAAATCTCTTCGGAGAAACCTTAATTTTTCACTCCTTCGCGTTACCCAATGCATTGGAGAGCTATATCGGGCTCACCCGCCCATAGTTTATCACGAAACCACCTGTCTTCATAATAATGCCCAAGAACCTCAACATAATCGTATCACATAAAACATGTATAAAGGAAACATAATATTTCCACCTTTCAATCACAAGATATCAATACAACACATTGATAAAAAAACGTTATGAAACCCATTTTCAATACCAAAATAAAAGAAAAGTAAAACATGGTATTTATTTTTCTTTTAAAAAGAAGGTATGGCTTGTTGAGGAAACCGAAACTCAAATAATGGTCACGGCGGCGGAGAAGTCGTTGTCGCCGCATACGTACGACAAAAACATTCCCTTTTGTCATTTAGTAAATGCTTCGTATAAAAAATATTCCTTTTGAATAATCATAAAAGTCAAAGGGGTTTATACACCGTATAAAATAAGGTTGTGTATAAAACAAAATCTACCTCAATGAAGGGAGATTGAGACGCAGTCCCATACCTCGTATCTGACTTGACCCGACTGTTCTTTAATCTTCTGAATAATAAACTTGAGTTAATCTCTACTTGCTTAAGAACCTTTTTCAAGTTAATTATTCCTTTTATACCATGTTATGAACATCATGTAATCATTTAAGTTAATAATGTTCATTTTGTCGGTATTTGGTTCTTAAGTCAAAAATAGACTTCTTACACTTACATGTTGTTAATTTGGTCAAAGGTTCGTTATATCCAGAATTATATTAATGATTTCGATTGCATATATATCATATATATTCAGAATATTCATGTATTTATAATATTACATCACATTTAGAGGTAAGAAATGAAATGCACCGTTCATGGAGACGGTAAGCCGTACGTACGCATGAACGCTACTTCCATTTCTATTTCGTATTTTCTAAAATGGAATCATAATGATATAATAGTATATTATAATTAAAGTATAATAACATATATAATATCATTAAAATTATCCATTACACATCCCACATATGGTATTAACGAATCAAATCACTTTCAGGGGGCGGTAGTCCGCACTTCCTAAAATGAAGATATCGTGTTTACCCATATTGGAAACAATAATGGTATGCCATAAATGAAAAATACAGAAGATTAAAGAAAGAATAAAAATATTATATATCATATATAAAAATAGTGACATCATAATCTCCACCTTTGAAGGTGTTAAATGAGTATTGAACAATCATCGTTTCGGGAGGCAGAATTTCACCATCCACGGAAACCATGTGTTCTTTAACCATTTGATGTAGTTTTGTGAGATTTTAGCTCGAATAAATCTTATAAAAACATCCTAGTATATTGAAGATACTGGTTTTTTTACAAAATAAGTAAATAAAAAGAGTTTAGGGGGTTGGAGAAGCAAAATAAAACAAATGAACATGAGAGAATGAATTACCTTTAAATGTGTAACTCTTTCTGATTTGAGCCTAAAGGATTTCTTTGAAAGGATTTTGCCCAAAGGGAATCCTCTAGGATGAGTAGAGGGATGTGGAGAGAGTAACTGGGCAGGGGATGGACGATCCAAAGGCTTGAGAAGTGTGTTAAATGAGGTAGAGATGGGGGCCTTTTATAAGAGGAGAGGAGGGGCACTCTTGGAAAGTAAAGATAAGTTACTTTATTTTAAAAAGAGTATCGGATTAAAAAGGTCACACATTGATATAATTCGAGGATAAGGTGATAAGGGTTCGAAATCCACTCATCCAATAGGTTTTGGACATGTTTAGGTCTTAGATATTACATTATCTTTCTATTTTATTTAAACTGTTCATTAATGAGGTCATTATTGCATCATCATGATGTCATAATTACATTTATTTATTTAATGTCACAAAATTATAAAAAAAATACCATGATGTAGGAAATATTTTTAGCTTTCCAATTAATATTTATAGTCAAAAATATGACTTGTATAACCCCATATAAAAATTGTTTTCGTAAAATAACTCATGTGTGTGTCATTTTTACTTTAACATTAAATAAAAAGTTATTTATGTCATTTTCCAACCAAAGTGGCTCCATGGGGTCCCAAAGTTGACCCATGGAAATTCTTGGTCTGCCATGACACATCCAATAAGGTTAGGACATGTGTCTAGGTCATTTCATATTATTAAAGCAATATTTTTACCTTAAACTACACTAATTACCACTAATCGCGATTAAAAACTTAATAAGTTACTATTCAATGAAAAAATTATTTTAATCTCATTGAACCACATTTTACTTATTAATTACAACCATTTATGTCGGATTTTTGAAATTCAAAACACAAAAGTGGAAAAGTTTCATTTAAACGAAAAATCAGTTTCTTTAACTACCACTTAGTGGTTTCACTATTCATCAAAAATTGATGTTTTTCAGAAAATTACCAAAAATTCACCCTAATCTATATTTGATATTCCGAATTCCAAAATGAAGTCTATTTTACAAAATTCAAAACATATAAGTCACATTAATTAATATAATAATTAATTCCCGTTGTTATGACAAATAGCGTGTTTTTATGAAACAATAAGTATCAAAAGATTGACACCAGTTTAAGTCCAATTTCAAAGTGAAATTGATTCCAATGACCACCATTAGATTAAATGGTAAAAATATATTCTAATTTCACTTAAAAACCAATTCAAAAGATAATCTAATCATATAAATAAATTAGATTAAAAAGAGGTTTTGAATTAAAATACAACATTTTTCACTATTCATTAAAAAATGAACTTTATCGGAAAAATAGAAAAAATTCACACAAAGTAAATTTTGATGTCCCAATAACAAATAATAATTTTATTTTGACAAAAATAGCTTATAAAATTGTCAAAAGATAGATTTAACAAGGGTTTTCCAACAAAAGGCAGTAAAACAATCTTTTAAGAATATTAGTGTATTTCATGCATAAGATTGTATTCATTTTCATTTTAAGCCTCTAAAACACTATATTAATCATTAATAGACATAGGTAAAATATCTATTATTCATTAATTACTTGGGATGTTACATTAGGCCTTTCCTACTAATAGATTCATAAATGAAATTCCCATTGCCCAAGTTGCAGGTCTTCTCAGTGTCAAATTTATAGAGTTATTCCACCCATAATCTCTATCTGATATTTAATTCCATCTACAAAAAGATAAATTTAAAAATATTATGATAAAAATTTTCCATTAACCACTCCTAAAACATATAGTGGCACCAACATTTAAGAACATGAATAACTATGAAAATATCAAAATAATGAGTTTGAAATTTCTTATCACGAGGATAAAGATGACAAGAGCCATTGGACATAACATTATTATTCAATATAATAACACAAACCACAATAGAACCATATGCGTAATAATAAACCACATAACCCTTACTGGTCTCAGTCATGATTAGAATAGTTTCTGATGTAAGAAAAAAAATCAATAAAAAAAGTTTGACATTTAGTATCACATGTTAATTTCACCCCTTTATTGGGAAAGAAAATCAAGGGTGATGTATAATATTAGAAATATTTGATGAACCACTGATATTAGTCTATCTAAAAAGAGAATATATGTATCTCAAATATGTTCTACGGTTTGTCACATGATAATGAATACTTCACCATTCTATGGTCATTTGAGATACCATGTTCTAAAATCACCAACCCTATGATCTAAAATTCTTGGATACATAAATTTCATTTTGATATTTTCACATAATGTCAATGAGTCCTTAGGATCCCAAAAAGTATATTCAGATTGTGATCATGATCATGATCATATTTTGAATAAAAAACACATCATCAATAAACACTATGACAAAGGTATCAATATTCTGATGGAATATGTAGTTTATTTGAGCCATAAAAACTATAGGGGTGTTAGATAAACCAAAATTCATCATAATATATTTATAATGGACAATACTACATTACAGAGTAGTCTTCAAAATATAAGACTCCCAAATATTGATATGATGACTACCCATCTAAATATTGATTATTAAAAACCACATCAACCCTATTAATAGATCGACAAGTCATCTAGATAGGGAAAAGGGTAATTATTTTTAACCATCACCGATTCTAATTTCCATAGTACATGGAAAAAAGTGAACCATCATCATTCATGTCTAGATCATGGGGTATCCCCTTTGTGAAACACTAGGGTATAAGAAACCTTTCTCTATGGGATCATCCAACTAAATTCTAATCTCTTTATGCTCATATAGTTCTATGTGATAAATGGTATCAAGATATGATTTTTAATCGATACCAAATCAATTAGAAACAACACCAATAATTATAGAGGAAGACCAAACCAGTATTCTAGTAAAAAAATGGAAAATCCCAAACAGTCAATGAAAAATCAATAAAAAGGGATAATCATTAGGCTCAATTGAAATGGTAGAAAACAAAATCTTTATCTCTGGGTGGGAAGGTCCTTCATGATCAAACCTCAAGTCCCACCCTCTGATACACCTAAGAGATCCCATAAGTTGAAGGAAAAGAAAAATCTTAACGATATAAATCGGTTTTAACAGAATTATAAACTTTTTAATCTAATCTGATTATGATTTCTAATAGATCTGGATGGAGAAACAGCAAACCGTAGACTAACTATGCATCATCTATCGATAGAGAACACATATGATAATGAAACCCCTTCTCTATCCTCTTTAAAAATGGTGTATTTATCATCCTGACAAAGTACATGAGATCTATTTGTTGTTTTAGAACATCAAAAATAGGAAGGTATAATTTATCATGAGGAACCTAAATAAAATAGAGTAATTTATATAGAATATGCAAAGAAATGGTACATATCACTATCACTAGAGCCACATCAACACCCACTAGAAGTTCATCCACTATGTAAAGGTTCTTAATTGTTTATTACTATGATGGGCTCTATATGGTCATTGATGAATTAGACTACACTATAGTAGACATTTGAGCTGAAGGTACCTTACCATAATAGAACATATACATAGCCTTGTAGAACCATCACAAATGACCTTGAATTCCATAATCATTTCATGTCATTTCATGTTCAGGACAAGTAAGTCTGGTGTTCCAAATTTTTTCATAATAATAGTAAGTTGAGGGCACACAATAGGATTCTAGTAATGCTACAGAGAAGTCCCACTTCTAAAAACAACCTATATCATTATTACGAGTATCTTGAAACTTTCCCTTCTTTCCATAAGGACCAATAAAAATGCCTCTAAGTAGAAAAAAATATCTAGAGAATCTAATCAATCCTTCCAAATCTATTTATAACTTCATTTCCCTATCTACCACGTTAGTATAGGTGTTCATATTCATCATATAAACCTATGATAAATTAATTGGTTTCAAGACCTATAGGTATTTCTAAACTATTAGCATATCATTCACGACTACCTCTTGAGAAAAATGAACAAAGTTTTTAAAATTATTGGAATATCATGGCACAAATCACTCTCCTTGTTGCGTGGATAAGAACTCCAAATAATTTTCCACCATCAATTATTATGGGAATAAATATTGAAATAAGTGGATCTGGATACACTAAAAATAAAATCCCATAAGCTTATTTTTCTACACCATGGAATCCCACCACTAATAGAAAGGTGCCTTATGTATAAATGTTTTACACTTCAACATGATATCCTTAGTTGTGGTCACAATATTAAATATTTGATTGAACTTGTATAGCATGTACTCTACCTCTTGGGATCATTTTTCTCTTATAAGATGGTGGTTTCTTGCATATGATCTCTCAAGATTGATTTGTATCTCATCCCACTCTAAATTATACCTCAGAATCATTTTTTAGACTTAGTGTAAATTCTAGTTCATGAATAAAACTAACTGAATGATAAGCTCTATAATATTATGATTAAAAGGAGGATTACATTGATGGACATTTCATGGTATATTCACTATAGTAACCCATAAAATATGTCTCAAAGGATTATATTTATAAACCCAAAAAAATAAATGATCATACAAAAGGAGAACCTTTATTTAAACTAGAACATTATAAGAAAAACAATTTTATTAAGATAAAATCTCATCACAAGATACATACATCCCAATGTTCCATGGTAACTTATCACTTATCATAATAAGAGGTGGCCATGAACTCACTCCAATCGGCCTCTCAAGTAAAATTATCCATATATATTATCTAATAGACATCCCATGATAAGGACACATGAGGGAAAACCATATTTGATGATAATTGTAATGAACCGGCCCTAGATACATTGTAAATCACTACCTAAAATGATTCACTAATAATCCAAAGGGATTTCCCAATTTCCACAGGATGTCCACCAGAACCTAGGAACAAAATAAAAATATAGGGAATGATTTAACCCTGTATGAAATGAGGAACATGTCATTCATAAAAACGAAAAAAGAACAACCCTAGAAATATATTTGTAATAAACAATGAAATTAAAGGTAGTGGAATATCCCAATGGTACAATCAACAAACCCAAAAATGAATAATAAAACTAAAAATATCTACTTAGTGTGATAAGTGGGAAACAACCCACCATATCACCAATAGCTACACAAAACTAGTTAACATAAATCCATCTTCCTCACCACATCACCTCACCTTTTCTAGAATGAAAAAAAAAATAGATGGTGTACACATCCCCAAGGTAATTTCCAGGGTCTGAGCTAAACTGGCTTAATAGGATTCCACCTAGGTGTTTCATATTTACAATTTGTACATCAATTCTAATATTATGTATTAAATGAAAACATGGAATGACCACTAGTTAAACACTAATATATCAAAACCATGGTAAAAATTTCAACATTTTCTAATTTTCAAATATCCATTTACATTTATCAAATCATTAATATAAAATAAATAATGTACTCGAATATTAACAATGGTAATCATGCTTAGGATCAAAATGTGTCAAGTTAGATAGACTAACTATACCATCAACAAGACTACATTGAACTCAAATACCTACAACATAGGGACTAGAGAACCTATTAACACCACATGAGGGAACCCCCAATAAGTTCAAGATCAAGTCTCTAGAACCTATGAATCATTTCTAGGGAGTAGAAGAATACCCCAGAAAAATGAACACTATGATAATACCAACGGATAAGTCCCAAAAATAAAAATTTAACCTAAGTACCAAAATCTTCCCATGTAATTAATTTGTCAAATAATTTTAAAATATATTAACATATTTCAAAATACAGTTCCAAAAAATTCTTTTTCATCAATAACCTGCTCTGAAAAAAAAAATTAAATTCCATTTCACAATACTTTGAAAACCCCCATTTTTTAAAAAAAATAGTGGGAAGTCCATATTTTCTATAATATCCATTTACACATATATTTGAATCAATCATACCAATTCAGATAGAAAATATTTTAAAAGATCAATATCATTCATGGTTTATCCAATATGGGATAGAGATAGAACCACCTACCTCATACTCGGGACATATACCACCCAAAAAGGGGTCTATATAACTATAGCGGAAATGAAACAAAAAATAATAACTAGAGGCCCTAACATATATTCTCCCATTATATAATTGAATTCCATAATAAAAATGGTTAGAAGAGATTTTATATCAATACATTCCTCATAAATATCACTTGTCACAAAACAACCAACACCAAGACCAGACCCTGAATGAAAAATGTATTAAGGAAACTATAACGGATTGATAGAGAGATCATATAAGGATAATTATCATCTAAAAAAACCTAAAACCACTAATAAACTAATAGATCAATAATTAATAAAAGGAATAATGGAAAACATACCAAAAGTGTAGGGAACTACCTAAGTAGAGATCATGGAGCTATATGAAAAAACATGAATGAACCGGAACCAACAGAAAGTTTCTCATAGAGACCTAGGGTTCATGGAAGGAGTCCCAAGCCAATATTTAGAAGAGTTAGTGTTTGTAACACATAAAAATCTATTGGTCTGGAATTATTTTCATCAGGAATCCAAGATTAATTTCATGAATCCAGTATTCACATCATGAATCCCTAAGTTGTATGTAATCTAAAAAATGTGTCTATAGGGATTAAAAATAATTATAAATTAATTAATGATATGAATATAATTCAAGCCATGAATTTATTTCACATCATGAACCATACTCATAGCTTCATCCCATAAACAAGCATGCCTCAAGAATCCAATAATAGAATAATCTCTTTTTATATCCAATGCATAGAACAAGCCCTAAAGAAAAACCCACTAATTGAATTTGATTCACATTGAACATGAAAAAATAATAATTAAACACTAAAACTAAAGAGTATCATTATCCATGATGTGACAAATTTTTTTATCATAGAATAAATTTCACAGAGATACTGATGATCCCTTATGAAATAATATTTTTATGTATCAAGTGTCTAAAGACACAATGAAATTATAGTTTTTTTCCATGTGTAATTATGTTTTGTATTGAATATACATATATGATTATGTAATATTTAGGTATGTTATTCTTAAGTCACCAAAATTATCCACCTAATAATTAGGGTGAGTAAACCTTGAAAAAAGGCATGTGTACCTGTTTTTTTAATTATTCATCATCTCATCATCAAATAATAAAAAAATTATATACTCACACTAATTGGAAATAAGAATATCATAGTTTTGGTGTTACTATTTTTGAAAAAACTATTTTACCAATTCATGTTGGTTGTAATATCTCATCGAGGCCTTTTACATTTCCATATACTAATCACACATGTTAACGATTCGTTGAAATGTTTATCTACTCTTAATAAAACCCTAATTATGCTTTCAATAGTCAAGGTATAACTAAAAAAATACCATCTGCATGATTTTCAAATATAATTGGAGAAATTACAAGAAAGAAGAAATTAATTATAAATACTTTTATCTCAAGATCCTTCAATCAAAATTTGAAATTCTCCAAATCTGCTAAATCCATAAGATATATATTGTTATAAATAGTCTCAATATCTCGTACTATGTATATTATAAACATTTATATAAATATTATCAAAATATAAAATTCCATATTGATGTATTTACCATTTATTATATTATCTGGATGTAATCAACATCATAATTAAGGTCATTTCATCATGTTTTTTTATATAACAATCTATACAAATTATAATAATGCATATCAATTTCATTATTATCCCACTAAAAATTATCGTGATATTTTATAACATCATGTATTTATTTTTAGGGGTGTCAAATATTCATAATGATTGGTTAAATATTAATCAAATTATAGTTTATTGAAGCACGTTTTATAAATGTTTTAATGGGGTGAAACATTTTGTATTATCATCAAACATCTATGAAATTTTTAAGAGTCTAATGTGTATACTTGAATTCAATATAATTTTTTTGATCATAGTTCAATAGTTTTTTATTAATATGATAAATTCACAAAGAAACTCATTGTCATATCTCACATTCATTCTCATACCTTAATTATATGGTTCAAGCATATCATGGATAAAGAGAGACTGTTGCCTATAGATTAAGTGATTGATAAAAAATACTATATAAGGAAGAAGGATTTTATTGTTTTATTATAAGGGATCTCTATTTAGAATTTTTATAAGGGTTTAGATATATTGAATTTAAAAAAAATTATTCATTTTATTTAGTTATGTTTAAGTAATTTCAAATTTCTTGGTATATTTTATATAAAAATAGGTTTCAATGGTTTGTTTTTATTGAATTTGGAAAAGGTTATCCCCTAATAAAACACATTGGTTTTATCATATACCAATCCATATCATTTAGATTTAATTTTAAATATAAAATGAGTATTGAAAAATGGCATTTTTTGAATAACAATATAGTAGGCCGAAAAATGGTTGTGTTTCATGAAATTCATCAAACCAAGTTATTGTTTATAAATGAAATAAAGATTTATATTGAAATTTATAAAATCAAACCGTGCTTAAAGAAAAAAATTACATGTAAATATTTTCTAAAATAAAAAAGTATAAAAAAATTATGATGTTTTCATCATGGTTTTAATGGAAATAGGCAATGTTTTTATAAGAATGAGATTTCTATTTAAAAATTATTATATATAACAACTGAAATATCACATTGATTAAAAATTATATATTCTTAATTTTTATTCTATAGTGGTTTTTCCCAAGAACGAATCGCATTTCCTATTTTCTAAATTCATTTAATTTGGTATGTCAAGTTTTAGATTATAAATAACATATGAGATGGTGCTACAGTTTATTAAGAAATATAATTTAGAAAATTCTAAAAAAATCACATATAAGAAAAATAAAAAAAATTATACTATTGGATAATATATAGGTTTGAATCCATAAAATTACATGTATAATTACGTTATAAAATATTTATAAATTATAAATTAATACTAAATATAAAATATTGTATAATGTCTTATTAAAAGATAATAATTTATTATATAAACTTTCTATATTCAACAAATTATATGGAAATTTATTTAATCCATTTTGAACGATGATGTAGTTGTGTAAATGAAAAGAAAAAAATTATTTTAAATACATAAAATATTCAAATAAAATATTATATTTTCATGTAGAATATAGAAGGAATATTTTTTCATAAATAAAATAAATTTTAAATTTGGAGATGATAAAATTGAATACCATTTTTATTGATATCCTAAATGATTTCATATTAAATTGAATATAATTTTTTTATATTATTTATATATGGAATGTATATAATGCTTGTATAATTAATAAAAAAATTATTAAATAGTAGTAAATGTTTTGTGGAATTTTTTAAAACAACTATTAAAAAGGAAATATAGTTTTGTTTATTAAGAATCAACTATTATATCATTAAAATAAAACAATTATGAGGTCCCATTATTTCTCACTCAATCCTATCCCTCTATAATCTAAACAATGAAACCACACTCATTATTCACGAACATCCTGATGATGGCTCCCTCTACTCTTAATATGGTTAATAGAGACCCCCTCTCCCAAAAACATGCTGTTAGTTAGCTAATATACTCTCTAAAAAATTAGTCTACAAGACAATCTACCTACCACATGATACCTCATCCTCTATATATCTCTCATAATGCTGGTTTTATTAGTTAACCAAAATCCTTTTTTACTTTGAAATTATTATTTCTGTGTATTTTTATCAAAAAATTTGTTGATGGAAAATATATTAAATTGGGTTTATAATTTTTTTTATGATTAAATTATTGAGATAGAGTTTTATGATATATTTTTAATGTTTTAGTTGGATTATGTTAGTTTGATCAAATTATTTTGTTTTATATTTATTATTTGGTATCATTAATTAGTTTAATTTTTAATCAACTGGAACTTCTCCATTGTTTCTTGGACAAGGCTCTTCCCAACTAGAGAAATCTCACCTATTTCCACCCAACACAATGGAGAACGATAAGAAATCACATATAAATCTTCAAACGGAGCCATATATATCAAGTCCCGATAGATGTTATTACATGAGAACTCAACTAATGGAAATTGCTCCTCTCATGAACCACTGTAAACCATTATACATGCTTGCAACATGTCTTCCAACATTTGTTTCTTCTTCTCAGACTAATCATTTGTCTGAGGATGATATGTCGTGCCCATGGTGAATTGAGTCCCAAGGTATTTTTGTAAGAATTTACAGAATTGAGATGTAAACATTAAATCTCTATCCAACATGATTGAAAATGCTATATCATGTATCTTTACAACTTCATGGATATAAATTTTGGATAGATCCTCCATCGTATGAGTTTTATCGATAGGGATTAAATGGGCTGACTTGGTATGATAATCCACTATCACCCAAATGGAATCTTGTTTTTAGACCATTCTTGGAAAATGTATTTCAAAATCCTTCATTATCAGCTCCCATTTTTACACTAGAATGGATAAATATTGCGACATTCCTGTAGGTATCTGATTCCTACCTTTAACCTACTGACAAGTTAAGTATCACGAGTTGAATTTGGACACCGTCTTTTTCATGCCACTCTACCAAAATTGTTCCTTCAACCCCTTATAAATCTTTTGTATACTAGGATGTAAATCCAATTTTGAATGGTGTTAAGCGTGAAGGATATGTTCCTAACAAGCCATAGGTACAACCATCTGATATCTAAAATACAAAACTGCACTCCCATTAAGATTCCAGCCCCCAATGGTCTCCCCACCATTGAGTTTTGTACTCATAACCAGGCATTCTGCATTAGATTTTTGTGCCTCTTTGAATATATTTAACTAATTAGGAATAATAATAGCTAAAAGTAACCTGCAACATCATCTCAATCTTCACATTCCACGTGCATTTTGTGTAGGACCGACATCCATTGTCATTCATCTGATGATTCTTTCACCAAAATAGCATATGAATTTCTTCTCAAGAAATTCTCCATTGAATTACCTTTTCCTAGTTTATATGTCAAGTAAAATTCAGAATCTGGAGATACGCCATCTAAATCCTTTTCCTTAGATTAAAATCTCACTGTGATAAAATGTGTTTCAAGCTTTTATAGTGTGTGAACACAATAAATTTATCACCAAAGAGATAATGACCCCATGTTTTCAAGACATGGAAGACTACAACTAACTCTAAATCATGTGTAGGTTAATATTTGTCATGCACTGTCAACCACCTTGAACCATTAGACATGACATGGTCTCCATGCATGAGAACAAAACCCATCCCTGATCCTGAAGCATCATGGTACAATATATAACCTTTTGAAAATTCTGAAAAAATTAACATAGGTGCAGATGTAAGACAATATTATAGTTCCTAGAAATAATTTTATCATTCCTCTATCCATTTTAATTGATAATTATTCTCTGTAAGAGATGTCATTGGAAAACCTAGTCATGGGAAATCATGCCAAAAGTGTTAGCAGTAACCAGATAGACCAAGAAAACATTGTATCTCAAATACATTATTTAGTGGTTTCCATGAGTTAACAATTTCTATCTTTTTTAAGATCAATGAAAATTCCATTCTCATAAATTAAATGGCCAATAAAACATACTTCATGTATCTAAAAATCACACTTTTTTAATTTTTCATACAAACAGTGATCTCTCAAGATTATTATCCTTTTTTCCAAGTGTTCCTCATATTCAAACTCTGTCTTTGAATAAAACAATATGTTTTCCACAAACAACATAAAAAATTCAAGATATCCTTGAAATATATGATTCATCAATGCCATGAAGACTTTTGGTGAATTCGTTAGACTGAAAGGTATGACTACATATTCATAATTTCCATATCTGCTTCTGAAAGCTATCTTTGAAATATATTCCTTATTAACTCACAATTAGTGATATCCTGATCGCAATTAAATCTTGGATAACCACTTATCTATCCTCAATTGATCAAAAAGGTCATTAATGTATAGAATTTGGTACCTTATATTTATCGTAACTAGGTTAATATTATGTTAATCAAAACACAGCCAATAAGTTCCATCTGATTTCTTTATGAACAAGACTTTTGCTGCCCAAGGAGATGTAGTTTGCCCAAATAAACTCTTGATTTTCAACTCCTCCAACTACACATTCAATTCTCTTAACTCTGTTGGTACCATCCTACAAGAAAGAAGAGAAAAATAACTAGTCCCCAGATTGAGATCAATCATAAAATCCATATCCTATGGAGGTGGTAATCAATAGTTGTTTTTGGGAAAAGAATCAAGAAATTTATCCACAACAACTGGAAAAATACTATCTCCAATATCTACCATTGATTCCAATTGTAATGCTACAAAATGATAAGATATTTTTACCACTTTTGGTGCTAAAAAGCTCTTTTCACTTTTCCTTACCATCCTCTCTCCTCTAAAGAGATGCTCGACACCATCCTCAGTCATGAAACTAAGTATTATTTTATAACAATTGATGTGTTCCTTGGATGTTTTAAACCAAAACATACTCATGATTATGTCATAGACATCCATGTCTAACACCGAGAAGTCCCTTTTCAACTCATCTCCATCAACTGTTATAGAACATGATATACACACAAAGGGTTGACATTCTATTTCCTTAATAATAGTTTGATGTTTTTAAAAAATAATGAATAATTTCCAAAATTATGAATATAATATCAAGAATATAAGAAGTAATGAAAGAATGTGATGCATCAGTATTGAAGAGCACTTACACATTGGTAGAATTCAAAAGAAGCGTGCATCTCACTGTATATGGTTCATCCTGATCATTGAAAATCATATACTCAGCTCCATAAAATTTCTTCATCAATGAATTTTTATCATTTTTTCCTTTTTGAGATTTCCCTTGTAGAGGAGTCATGGTATTTCTGGAATCTCCATGGCCAGCTCATCTCTACTAATAACATTGATTATATTGTTATTGCCCTATCATAGCTGTAATATCCCATGAAAATAAGGAATCTGACTTTTAATTAAAATATTTTAGTTAGATATTTATTTTACCTTAAATGGGATGATATGTTCTATGGCATTCTTGATATGCAACAACAAGTTTCATTGAAAACTTACATTTAACACAACGTCGAGTTATACTAAATAATATTAATATAATATTATTATTTGAAATGGTAGTTAACGCATAGCCACTGTATTGGTGGGAATGAACAAAACTAACCATATTATGATTAAATATGTTTATTAATTTTTTTTACATTTATCCAATAAATTTTAGAGGCTTAAAATAAGAATGAATCTTATTTTAAGCATAAATACTCTAATATTCATTTAAAAGTCTATTTACCGCCTTTTGACAGTGAAACCTCTTTTAATATAGTTTTATTTTCACTTTTATATTTTATATTTTACCAAATAAAATTCTTATTTATAATCAGGACATAAAATTTACTTTGGGTAAATTTTTGGTATTTTTCAGATAAAATTCACATTTATAATGAATAATGAAAATAGTGTATTTTAATTCAATACTTTCATTTAATCTAATTTAATTATATGGATAGATTATATTTTTAATTGGTTTTAAAGTGTAATTGTAGTTTTATTTTACTATTTAATCCAATTTTGGTCATTAAAAGTAATTTACTTCGAAATTGGACACAAATAAGTGTCAATCTTTTAGTAGTTATTATTTATTAAAAACATGATTTTTGGTTTTGATTGTGAAAATTAATTTTAAATTAATTTCTACCACTAATGTGTTTTGAATTAGAAAAATGTATTACATATTTATAATCTGGAGGTCCAAATTGTTTAAATAGGTTACTTTTATTTTGAGACATTACGAATATTTATTTCAGTAAATATTTTATTTACCATGGTTAAATGGTAAATCTAGTAAATAGGTGTAAAAATTAATTTTATAATAATATTAAATTACTTTAACATGTGTCATAATCCTATTTTTTGATACATTTCTGACCATAGTAATCCTTTGTTCAATTTTGGGACCTCATTGAGCCACATGGGAGTGATAATGACACCTTATATTAATTAATTAAATGTAATGACAAAAATGACCTAAATGTATATATTTTAGTAAATAAATTCATACAATGTGTTATATAAGTTATCTCTTAGACATGAAATATTCATTTATAATTTAAAATTATTTAATATACCATGATATTTTTTTTACTTTTTATACGTCAAATAAATAAAAATATTTATGACAGAATAATGATGCAGTGTTTAACTTATTAATGAATGACTTAAATAAATAAGATTGTAATGATTAAAACAATATCCAAAACCTGTAAAATTATTATTGTATGATTTTTTTGTAACATAAGTCTTCTTATCTTCGACATTAATGTGTTTTGGACATTTATAAACCGAAAATCAATATATTATAAAATTATATTTTCAAGCATTCCTAAAGAGCCCCTCCTACCCCTTATAAAAAACCCTCACTTCTAACCCACTTCTCACAATTATCATGCACCTTGGATCATCCAAACTCGGCCTAATTATTCTCCCAATGTTCCTATCCTCCACTTACAAGCCTTCCCATAAGAATAAGGCAATTCAAGAAAACATTTTGGTTCAAACTAAGGGGAGATACCTGATTTAAAGTAGCATCTTATCTTAAGTTATTTTGTTTTATTTTCCATCTCCAACCCCCTACACTCTTTTTATTCACTTATTTTATAATAAAACATGTATCATAAATATTCATGTTTTTTTTATGATAGTTATTATAAATACACTTAACAACACCTCCATGTAATTGGTAAAGAACATACTATTTCTATAGACGATAAACTAACGCCTCACAAAACGATGATTGTTAAATATTCTCATACCACTTCTTATGGTGTCCATTAATAAGGAACTATATCTATATGATATATATATTATATTTATATTTTTTCTATACTTATATATTTTTCATTTATATAATACCTTTAGGGTTTCCATAGTCGGTAAATACGAAAATTTAATTTGGACAAGTGCGGACTATCGCCCCATCAAGGTGATATGGCTCGTTTATGCCAGATGTGGAACATATAAAGTATGGAGTTAATAAAATAATATAAGATATTATAAAATAATTATGATATTCCTTTGTATGATTATTTTTTTATTCCATTAAATATGAAATAGAAATGAATGTAGCATTTATGCTTACGTAAGGATTACCGTCTCCAGGAACGTTGAATTTTATTTCTTATCTCCAAATGTTATGTACTATTATAAATACATATATATATATATATATATTATATATGATATATATTATATATAAATCATGAGTATCATTCTGGAGAAAATTGTGTTTTTACCACACGATAAAATTCTAATAACAAGAAGTTCATTTTTGACTCAAGTACCAAATATCGACCAAACAACCATTATTAACATAAATGATTGAATAATGTTTATAACATAGTAATAAGTGATATAAAAGGAATAATAAACTTGAATAAATATCATAATAAATTATAAATTAACTTTATTTAAATATATAAGATATTAAAGAACAAACGTATCAAGTCAAACCCGGGTTAAGGGGGTTCCTATCTCACTTTTAATTCTGTGATATTTCGATTGTTTTCCATTTATTTCTTGAATGTGGTGTATTGATTAATTAATTTTTTTATATATTATAATTTTTCTATTTATATTAATTTTATTATAATATTTAATTAGTGGTTATTTAATTTCGGTCATACGACTCGATTGATTACAAAGTGGTAAGGGGTTTCTAATCTCACTTTTAATTCTTTGAGATTTATATTATTCACAACTTATTTATTGTATTTTGCTTATTTGGAACTTTAATTTTATATATATTATCTAGATTATCTTTATATTAATGGTATTCTATTATTAATTTTTTGGTTGTTAACTTTTTTTCATACGACTCGATGGATTACAACATGGTAGGGGTTTTTCATCTCACGTTTTATTTACGTGAGATTTTCTTTATGTTTGCCACTATTTTCTTTTTCGTGGTGTATTCATTGGCAATGATTATATTCATTGTATAATATAATTTAACTTTTGGATATTTAAATATTCATTTTATGATCCTTATTTTATGTGGTGTATGTTTCGTACGTTACCAAATCATTACGGGAACCTTTCACCCTCCTCTTTATAAAAGACTTCTTTTGTTATGTCTTTTAATTTACATATTCTTATGTTGGGATATGTCCCTATATATCATTATTTCTATAAATTTTACATCCAGTTGATGAGATACCCATTTCTCTGTCATCAACTCATTTTCTGAATTTTAAATTGATGTCTTATGGCTGCCGAAATTCTATTAGAGAACTTCTTAACCAAATATAAATTCAATGGGTTAAACTTATACTTCTTGATTATTTCCTGATATAAATATATGTTAATGTACTATGATTGTTTTACACTTAATATACACTTAAATTGGGTGTCTTCTTATTTTTCACACATAATTATTTCATTTATTGGTCTTTAATCTAAGGATTTGATCTTTGCAAGGGACTTTGTCTCAATTTACATGCCATTGAAACTTATTTATTATTATACACCAATTCACTTTTATATGGTGTATATACAGCCCTTTAATGTATTATATCATGGATATTTCTATTTTATTAATATTATAAGAATTTAATGATTTTGTTACTCAATTTGTTTTATTCAAGTGTCTATCATTTTGTTGAAAAATATTTGACTAAAATTTATTTTTAAATGTTTTAAAGATTTATTATTCATAAATATTTCTCATTAATGTCCATGTTTTAAAAATGGGTTCTGATGATTTATTTATATGGACATTATGTTTTAAAATTTTAATACCTTTAAATGTTTCAATGTGTTATGGGACACTTGGATTAAAAAATCCATTTCTTAAATGTTTTAAATGGTTTTTGAAAATGGTTTGATAAAGCAATGATTATGTCAATATCTGGAAATGATATATTGTAATTGTAATGTAAAAATGATATCTTTCATTTATTCTTGAATTATGTGTCATGAATATGTTATGATTACTTTTCATTGTTACATATACTGGTGGTTATGTGATTAATCTTGGGCTAGTGACCCTGAGATAGCTCTCCAATGTATTGGGTAACAAGACCGAGGTAAATGTTAATGTTTCTCTTTAGAGAGTTTGGGAATATACTATGATGGGTATGCCAAAATAACACCCTACATAGATATGATATCTACAATGTCAGTATGATATGGATGCCACGTGTTACCTTTATGATTTACGATTCCTTTGTTTTATTCATAAATTATAAGATTTCACATGGTATGTTATGATCAAAAAGTATGGTTTCATTGATTTGTATTTATTAATGGGTTAATGTTTCCATTTTTTATTTAATAACCCTTATTGAGATTTTTATGACCATCCCAAGACATTTAAATGTTTGTCAAAGGATATACTGATGAAAAGGGTTAAGTATGGGATCAAGGAAAAATCATGATGTATAAAACATGGAACTAGATATGTTTCTTTTTTAGATTTTTTATTTTATGAAAAAATGTATACTGTTTAGTAGTGTCAATAAGTAATTTTCAAGTTGATATGTAATAGTTATGGCCAAATTCTCAAATACTCTTAACTTGAAAAGATCCTCAATGTCAATTATTGATGTAATTGAAGATTATGTAATGTTTTAAGGATGGGTCCTTATAGAATCATACGATTCTTACGACAGTTGAGAAGTGTCTCGAGCACCTAACCTTTGAGTACTGTAAGAATAGTGATAAAGATGCCCCATATTCTTGCATTTTTGGTATGATATAGGTTGTGTCATATAATCTCTCTTTATGTGGTCAAGTGAAACAAATTGAAAATAGAATGCCTTGATATTTGGTCATGAAGGATGGTTCACTGATCCAGTCGTTTGATTTTGATTTCCACTTACACCTTTTTAATTGGTGTCCCTTTTCTGCTTACTCCCAGAATTTTAGTTCCCACCATTACCTATAGGTATCATCATACCACCCCCCATAGATCCTGAGACATCACATTCATCCATAGTCACTATATTAATCATCTTTGTATAATCTGTAATACATAGAATCGTAATCCTTAATCAAATCTCATACCTTATCCCTGATATGAAGAAGTGTGCCTTAAAGAATGCATGTTCCACAACATCATGTGCAAAACACACAAAATTCATGATTTTATCTTTATATTCTATGATAGAGAAATTTTTGTACTTTAGACTAAAGATGTTCATCATTTTCAGGATTTTTTACGTATGAGGATTGAATTTTATTTTGAACAATTCCACAAAATTCATCCAAAGTAAGGCCTTCATCAAAATTATCAAGCACCGATAAATCCCACCACTAGCATGCAAGATCCCCAAGTATATTAGTCTTCTACTTGACTATAATATCCGATGGTGTGCTGATAAAATTGAAGATGGGATTCATCCTATTCGTCCACACCTCCTCCTTTTCAGGTTCATAATCATCCCTAATAATGGGTGGATTCTGATTCATGGACTAGATTGTATGATCCACATGCCTTAGCTCATTCCTCCGGTTCTCCGTATCCAGAACATGAAAATTTTGGAAAAATACTCTAAACCAGATCTTGGTTCACCGATGGTTAAGGTGTAACAACATTCTCTTCTACTTCTTTAGGTTGGTTTTGACGACACCTATAGGGTGCCATTTTCTAAACCAACAATAATCTCTATCAATCTCACTCTCTAAAAAATGATGTAAATAGATTTTAAATTCTATCACATAAACTATCACAAAATAGTTTTCAAAAAAAATTATTTTTTTCATGTCAAATCATTTTTGAAAACATTAAACTTGTTTTGTTGAAAATTAAACCATTTTCAAAATACCATAAGTGTTTCCTTTTTCAAAATCATTAATTTGAAAAACAATTTCTTAATTTTTCAAAAATAAACAATTTTTCATAACATGAATCATTACTATAAATGATGTATTCCCTTTTCGTGGGAATTAATTCCTCTACAATTAATTTCATGCTCATCTCATTGGCTAAACTTACAAAGGTTATATTTCCAACATTCTAGAAGTGTCTCCAAACACCTATGCACCCAACTCCCTCATAAATTGAAATTCATCATAAATGGGTAAACTACGTCCTTTTATGGTATACATTTCAAGTTCCTGTAATCCGACTCCTTTATAATATTCTAACCCATGTAATAGAAAAGAAATAATCCCAACTCCAATACCAATATCATTGATGAATACATTTTAGGAAAGGACCAAACACGATGATACCATTTCTAATGTCCTGCTAAATCTCATTGTCTTGAAAGTAAAATGATTAATTACTGGGGCTTAAGTTACATCTTGAAAGCGCCAAAAGACAGAAATAAATGACAAAGGGTTTCAATGTATGTGCTGGATGATTTACCCTTTAATGAGTAAAACTAAAAAACCAACATATGAACAACAAATAGCTCATTATATGATGCATTAAATAAACTAATACATTTTAATAATTATCTTTTTATCAACCTACCAAGGTAGATATAGTAGAATAAAAACCAATATCAATGTAAATAGTGTAGAAACGAAAAAAAATAAAATATGACACTCAAACTCAATGCCCCAAAATCTCTACGCTCCAACATCATAAGGTAGTCCATAATATAATGATGTGGTCTGAAGAAGTGTGATTCGTTACCTTTTCCCATGTCCAGGAAGGTAGCATCTGCAAAAGCACCGATGTTACAATGTAGGGGTGAGTGTGTAACTCAATAGGCTTTCCAAATGAATTCTTTTTTCATTCCACTTGGACAGAAATTTTAGAAACATTTATATAAAAACATTTATAAAAAATAATTCTCCAAACTTTTTATAATGAATTATTAACAAGTTCCAAAACCATTTAAAACCAAGTAAAAAAAACTAAATTAAAACAATTAATGGAATGTTAATTTTTTGATAAGATAATTAATACATCTTAAAAAATAATTATTAGTAACATTTTGGCATACCCATTCCATAGTTCACAACACACAAACACATGAATTCTACATTTGACAGTTCCATAATCTTAAGTGGTCTCTTTTTCAATCACTTTTTTTCCTAATAACACCCACCCCCAATATAGGGTCATGTACCTTGTACCCCAATGGTAATTTTCCCTTATTTATGTCCCATTAGATATGGACTCTCACTAACACTATGTATGCCAAATATCTCCATTACAAAAATAAACAAGTTTAATAAAACTAAAATTTTATTGAAAAATAAAGAAAACCCAATTTAAAAGAAGCAATTTAATTAAAATAAAACATTCTATCTCATTAAAATATATAATTCAATCCTTGTGCTAATATTCCAGAAAAATCCATTTTTTAAAATTCATATTTTAAAAACAAGAACCAAAGCACTCATTCAAAATCCCCAATTTTCTAGATTTCACAAACAATCACTCAAGAATGATTCCAAAAAATGTTCAAAAAAAATCACAATAAATTGAGAAAAATAAAATATATTTGAAATCATTCCCATAAGTTCTACTAAGATGAGTCAAGAGTGAATCCACCTATATAAATGGTTTTGACAAAACATGACAACAGACGAAGAACGCTTACGATAATCAGGTTGATTCTTTATCGAACCTCCTTAAGTCTATTCTCCTAGAAATATCAATATCAACTATCAATATATATGTAAACCACACACATATATCTACCAATAACATGTGAATATATTTGAATACAATACGGGAGGATATGTATATCTAATTATATCTAATAAAATGATAATGAACGATGAAGAACGATAACAATCCTTAAGAATTTGGGTTCAGAAACCAAGGGAAGCCTTTATATTGACTCCAAATTTCTTGGGAGTGGTTCTTATACCATAAAGGAAGATAAATACTATGTTATGGCCACATATGAGCAAAAATTATCCACATAGAGGAAAAAATGGGTTGAGATCCATTTTTTAGGATCTCATTTAAACCATGCGCAAGGTTAGTTCGCACGGTTTGACATAACATGAACTAAAAATGCATCAGTTAAAGCATAAGTAGACCCTCTCATAGCCTCACTGTATAGTCCCCCTAACCGTTCATACACTATGCTAAAGCTCTCTGCCTAAATTATACTCTTGTGCACAACTTCTACTAGAATTTCCGCACTGTTTGGATAAATTGTTCATAGCCCAGGTGCCTCTCCATTTGTCCTCAAAACATAGTAAAATATCACAAAACTCTTTTAAAATTTCCTCTTAAAATTGGTATCTATACAATCATGATTAAAGGGTAATATACCAAAAAACAAGGGTAATGCAATTGATCTCAATCTTGTTAATGTAGCTTATATTTTTAGCGTTCAATGAAATGTTTTTTATTAATTAGATGAAAATGGAAAACAAAAACTATAGAATGGATTTGAAAAGTATTAAAATAATTAATTTTTAGATTTATTATACCATATAAAGAGTCTCTATGGAACCATTTATAAATAAATTTCTATGGTATTGGAGTTTCATTATGATGTATTTTTTGAAGCAATGATCCCATTTTATTTCTATGAGATGTTGAGAAATATAATAAAAGATGTTCATGATTACATGAAACTTTTTTTACTATATTATGATTACATAATTTATTATTGATATGTTTTTAGTACAAAATAACTAATAATAATTCATATACGTATGTGAAATAAATTTTTAACGATGCGAATAATATTGAATAAAATAACCAGATTATGAAAAAAACTCTTTTGATGGTTTTTTATTAATTTATTATAAAATATAACTCGAACATATTATCCATGTCCTAAAAATAATAAAAATATAAATTAAAATTCATTAGAAAGTATAATAATTTATTTTTTAATGATATATCAAAAAAGGAAGAACATAATTTAATATGTTTGTTTCATAATGTCTATATTTTCCTTTAAATATAGGGAATGTATTTTTTGGGACTATATTTATATGGTTTTAAACATTTTAGTACATTATCTCATAATTATTACATATGAACAATATTGTTGATCCATTACATTCCATCTATTTTTATATGTATGAAGAAACCATCTTTCATCATTTCAATAATTATTCTAGGATAAAAATTGTTTTTAAATGGCATTGAAGTAATTCTTCAACATCTAAAAAATGATTATAAAAATTACGTAATAATGGATTGGAAACATTTGATACATCAATGATAATAATTTTTAAATTGCATTTCATTTTAATTTGTACCACTCGTGACATCCTTAACTTGGAAATTTATTTAGTTATAATAGTCATGTTGATATATAATATCACATTTTTATTTTTTTATCAAGTGATTATCTCAAAAAAAAATCATGTTTTGTCATAAATTACATAATCTGTCTCATTTTTTCAAGCCTGACAATGAACAATTCAATAAAAAAATAAAATTTATTATGTCCCCGAAGGTGTTATATACTTTTTAAATAATTATAAAGTTAATTAATTTTAATGTTTAAATTGGGAAATAAAATTAGTTTAAATGAGAGAAATGGGTATGAGGGAAAATATTTTAAGTGGTTGGAACCCAACAGTGGAATGAAATGAGTATAATTTTAAAAAATTATTTATGTTTTTTCACTTCTATTTTTCATTTTACCTCAAAAATATCTATATCATTCGAAGTTATATTTGATTAATTATCAAAAAATGATCTTATTATATACATTATTTGGAAAATTTAATTTTTATTATCAACTAATATAATTCATCATTTCATTTTATGTAATACCATTTAATAATATAATATTTAAAATTATCATTCCATGGGTTTTTCATGATAAGATGAATGATTTATTTCATCAATAATACATGTGTGTGGTTTTCAATTACGTTATAGGGGGATATGATATATATATCCAATCCACTAGGTAATGATTAATATCTCATGTGATAATGATATTAGATATATATATTGAGTTTATCTCTATTCATAACATCGACATGATTATAGTTATTTACATTCCTAACATAATGAGAGGGAATGACTGTGGATATATTTACCCACACATTATGCATGGACATGATTTTGGATATCAATTTTCAAAATGATAGGATTTTATATGATTTTAGTGGTTCCAAATTACAATGTTATTAGAAAATTAACATGAGTTATATATATTGCTTCAATATTATTGTTCAATGTTATATGTTATGATTTCATGAGAATCCTTTTTAGTTAATATTTTTAAATTCATTGTCATTTTTATTCTATCATTCCATATTGAAAACAGTTAGGATTATATAATATTTTTAATCATTTATTTATCTTATGTTCTTATTTTCTTACATAATATTGTTTTAATAACTTATGACTCGATGATTTGTTTTTCCTTTATTGTGTATTTGAGTTAAATCACTCTAATTTCTTCCCCTTTCGCATCGAAATTGTATACAAGAATATGTCTAGGAAGAATTCTTGTTTAGAAAATGTCATAAGAGATGTTAAATAAGTAATATGAAATAATATGTTTATAGAGAAGATATTTGATGTAAATGATCATTTATTTTATGGGATTTTTTTAATTTGTGATAAGAAATGTTTTATTTTGTGAAATAATATAGAATCCATGTATGTTATGATAGGGATGGAATAGATTGTATAAGAGTGGGGTTTATTAATTTTATGATATTTGGTTAAGACATTTAATAGAACTAAATAAAAATAATACTATGTTGATGTAAATGTATCATAAGAAAAAAATTAAGGTGTCAGAATGTAAGTCATTATGAAGAATATTTTCTATATTAATATGGTTATTTATACTTATTCTATTTATATAGTATTTTTTATTATTTTAGTAAATACATTCAGTTTTAGTAAATGTCTTGAAGAAGGATGATGTGAATTATCAATGGGTGATATGGAATATGTAGTGACGTTTCTAATGATAAATAATTTTGGAATGGAAATAAATTGAAATATATTATGAAAATTATATATAATGTTATGAAAAATAACTAAAATCATTATGTGATGATGAACACACCAAATAAGGTGCAATATACTATCACATCATTTTCGAATCAAGGAATTTATTCCTTTAGTAGATATTCTAATCCATTAGTTATTAAAAAATGTTTTAGTACCATAGAAAATACATATTCTATTTGATAATTATAGGAATTAAAAATATGTAATGAAGGATATTTATTAGTAGAAACATGAACTAAAAAATGGACTTTGAAAAAGCACAAGAGGATAAATGATGATGTTTACTCTAATAAATGGGTGGATTTTGATAAAATATTATTCCATAAACATTTTCCCTAATTCCTACTCAATAAAATGGTGAAATAGTTATTTGAGTTAAATTAAATAGAGGATGGATCAATTAGTTCATATGATAAAAATTCATGAATCTGTAATCGTAAACATGTTGTTTTTTGACAATGAAAGTATAATCAATCATTTCATAAATGATCTAAAATCATAGCTCGAAAAGGAATTAATTATATGATACTGTGGTAGTTATAAATAATCTCTTCGCTTTTTCAATTAAGGTAGAAATAGAAATCAAATATTATCATTATTCTCAAGATTTTTTATATATGAAAAGAAAAATGGAGTATCATTTAATTTCCAGAAATAATATTGATAGAAGAAAAATTAGCTCTCTATATGAAGAAAATTTGGGAGGAA
The DNA here is from genome assembly GCA_963277665.1 of Viscum album. Classification (NCBI taxonomy): domain Eukaryota; kingdom Viridiplantae; phylum Streptophyta; class Magnoliopsida; order Santalales; family Viscaceae; genus Viscum; species Viscum album. The sequence continues at coordinate 985,999,771 of OY728126.1, forward strand.
ACAACCATGAAACTACCTCAATAGAAAAGAAAAATATTTTATGTGTGAAAGGGTTTGTCATTAATCCAATGAATATCGAAGAGAGATATATATGATAGTAAATAAAATGGATGGAATGAATTTTCACCCTAATGTTACTCTTTAGTTTATTTATTCAAATACATGGAATTTATATAATATGCATATCATTTCCCCAATTTAATAGTCATCGAGGATAATAGATGTCATCATTAAGGAACAAGGAAGTTCCTATGAAATTAGTATATGTAAATTGTATCATGAAAATGATGTGGATAGAGGAACACTAATTATCCACTCAATATCCATGAATGTCTTACTCACTAACTAAAAAAATGGATAATGAATTATTAATGAAAATAAGCAGTGTTATGATGATTGTATACATGTATATTGCACATGAGTCTCAACCTAGTTGGTGAGGTCTCTCTATGTGCATCCACGAGACCCATCTACAAAACCAGGCAGAGGCATAATTTTGGGGGTACTGTAGTAGTACTGTAGCAGTATTTTAGTAGGAACTGTAGATATTACTTTAGCATTTACTGTAGCAAGCACTATAACAGTTACTGTTTGGTATTGTACATGCCGGAACTATTCACCTTGAGCCACTGGTTTGGGTTTTGAGTCTGTTAGGCCTTCAGGCCACCAAAGGCCTTCAGGTTAGTAAGGATTTTGGGCCAGCTCAAGGTCCTCTGGGCCACCTGATTAGCAGTTTCACAGACAGATTCTACAGGGAACCTCTTCAGAGGAGGAAAGAGTAGGGCACATCCACTAGAGTATGGATAAATGGACATTGAAAGATTGAGAGGTTATGAAATTTTCCATAGGTACCATGCCTATGCACCCCTACACATGGACATGCTAGCTAAATAATCATGAAACGATGGAGAGCTGATCATGATGCAAGATACTGGGGAGGAGTAGTTTCAAGTAGTCATAGTCTATATGATTTCCTTAAGACCTACGGGTCATGTAATGTCTCTAAGCCTACGGGCAATGTAATTCTTAAGCCTACAGTCCCTGTAAGGGTTCCCCCTCATCCATTGAAAGGAGTGTTATTAGAAAATCAATAAAAAAGTTGGCCTTCAGGCTATTCAGTCAGTATACATTTATATTTATCTTCATTGATCAAGGTTTGGGGAAGATATTTCTTCTATATTTATTTATTGTTTCTTGTTTTTAATGAACCTAATTACACTCATTAATTATAGTGGATTCAATATTGGAGCCCAAATCTAAAACAAACCATTAATAAAATTAAAATCATATAAACTATAAATTATTAAACCTATATAAAATTCACCAATGATAACCACTATATTCTTCTCCATCCCATGTATTTTAGGAACACCCAGTGAGATACAACTGAATGACATCTATATTATAAATGTATCTATAATAAGTGCTAAATCACTCATCCCATGTGTGGGGTTCTTCCACCCTACCAGTGTGTTATTTCCTCATAGTGTAAAAGAAGTAAAAAATTGAGTTCTAGAAATATTAGGTTCATACAAATACTTCCTAATATTTCCTGATATCTATATCATGGTGAATCAATCTTTATAAAGTCTTTGAATATTCAGCATGAGTGAATATGAATTAATTAATGCATTATGTGATAATGAATGCATTGACTATAACCCTTATCTAAACTAAATTTCATTGTTTTATCCTATGAAATTTTTCTTCATTAATAGCTTACACATAAGGGATTAAAGTGTTAATTTTATAACACTATATTACCTTTGTTGAATCATTTTTTTCTAAATGAATCACACTATATGATTGATTGGTATTATAATTCCTCTAGTCATAAAATACGACTTCCCAAGGTATCCTATTTGATAACTATTATATCATAAAATATGATTACCCAAAAATGAATAAATATTAACCATTTTACAAATTTATTTCATAGAATATGACACGCCATATTATAATAGATAATATAACATGAATTTATAAAAAATTCAATTAAATATCCGACCAACACTAATTCATAAGAAGAATATGTGTCATATCAACTTATATAGTATAATGTATGATAATATGTGAAACTATATCCAAAAATCCTTTTGTATATCTTAAAAATAAATTTTTTAAATTTATATTCATCATACCATATATAACATTATAAAAAATACCTTGTGAATATATATTCCAAACTATTTGTGGTAAACAATAAAACACATAAGAGAATCTATCTTAGTAAAACCCAATCATTATTTCGTATAACAAAAAATTTTAACCCCGTGGTATTTTGTACTGTTGAAAATAAATATGAATCACTGGATAAATAAATTTTACAAAGGAGTGGATTTTATAAATTCATTAACGGTGTAGAAGCTAAAAATATATCTATCTTTTTATTCATAAAAAATAAGTAACTTTATACTTTTAACCAAAAGATGAATAATATGAAATAATGAATTCTAATAAAGACTCATTGTCTAAGTTGTTGAGTGGACATGATAAAAATATTTTTTCGAAAACTTATAGCCAACTAAAACTATCATAATTATCTAAGTATTGAAATAGAAGGATCATGACTACATCACATTCGATTCACTATTATGGATGAGAAATCAAATGTTTCTCACTTGAATAGATAAGAAAATCATATGTACTATCTAGGTGTTGTAGGAAACATTCATGATCTATCTGAATCAATGGAAAAACATACTCATTATATGAGAGGTTGAATCCCATCTTAGTTGAGATCCATCTGATGAAATTACTTCCAATAATCCTGACCACCAACATAGTAGTTAAGGCTTAAGGATTGAGTGATAATTATTTCAAATTATATTGGTTCTCATTCTAAGAGTCTCACCATCATTAGGTATAGGTGACTCCAAATATTATCCTTCCACCCCTTATATACCAAATTAATATTGTATTTCACTCCATGCAGTATACTTCATAGACCATCCACTATACAAAACAACTTTAGGGCCTCATGAAAAAATTATATATCTCGACACTAGAATCATACTCATTATAATATTAATATTTCATAACGTCTAATAAAACTCAACTATAGAAATTAGATTCAGATAAATCAATGTCATAGATTGAGTGTTTGACTATCATTTCACTTCAATAAATGTATACAATATATACATATATATAACTAATGTGAAAAAATGATAATGTGGTGATTTGATTTCATATTGCATGACACGTTTTATATTATAAAAATCCATTAATTATACTTAAGAAACATATTACATAATATTATAGAAATCATGTCATATATTCTATTCTTTTAGATCAACCTTTTGTTTGTAGGAATTGCAGGTATTAATAAACACATTACATAACTATGTAATTTCTTCCACATCATTATGTGACCATCTAATAAAACCCTTTAACTATACTCTTTAATATATAAATTATGTTTTTAATTAAAGTATAAATAATGGTGGGTTTATGAATCATATTAATATTGCTAAATTTTTTGAAAATACTCATACACTTTTACTCCAGAACACCAATTATTTTGAGGGAAATAAATTTTATTGTATTTATAAAAATATTCCTCAGATCGTTATCATCAATCATAGAACCCATTTAATCAAATGTTTTTTTTGAATTATTTTCATAAATAATGTAACTATTTATATAATCACCTATTAATAAAACCTAGACTCTTTTATTATAATGTGAGATTTACTTTTCCATGGTAACCCAATATGACTTTTTACCCATCTCTTTACTTACATACCCATATCTATATTAATATATGAAGTCATATTCACATTGAATTTTTACTATCATAAGAATTTATTTACTGATAATAAAATTCATTATCTTCAAACAAACTCTGATTATCATCTTAAAAATTATATTCTTCCCAAGATATCATGCTAAGATACACAAAAAACTTTTGATTAGGAAATAATTTGTACTTCTTATTAGTAGGAATATCTCATGAAAAACCCATTTTTGAAATATCATATATTTTATTTTATGTGTTGTGATAAATTTATTGAAAATAATATTATTCCATAGAATGTGAAACTAATGGGTCGTGGGATCATATCCCTTGTAATATATCAAATTTCAGTAAAAATATATTTATCTTGGATTAAACATTCATATCATTATATTATTAATAATAAATGTCATAGAAATTAGTGAATTATAAACTATGTGTATTGAATTAATTATATTATATTATATATATATATATCTCTTCACTAACCAATAACTTCTCTTATCATATAATATAAATTAGATTACTATAATAAATATTTACATTAATCAATATAATAATGATAAACACTATAATATTCAATCATTTGATGTAGAAATTATTATATTATTATAATATATAATAAAAAACCAAATGTTACTTGTAAATATTTTCATTCATGAAAGTAAATGATATTTTTACAAAAAATGGAACCTTTCACTATTTATTGAAAGATCAATAATTTTAGAAAAATATAAATATCTCACTATCAAATAATTTTGATATGAATATTTAAAAAATGATTCCCTTTTATAAAATTAAAATTCAAAAAGTGGTATAGATTAATTATTATATTTTTACAGAAATATAATTAAAATCCAATTTTTTAGAATTTATATTTTTTAAACATAAATTGACTATTTTAAAAAAATTATTAATTTATTATTATGAATTAAAAAACAAATTTTAATTATATTAAATATTTATACATAATTTTCATAATTTATTTATTCATATTCTTAATGGAAATATAATTTCTAGGTTATAATGATCACATTTAAATATGTTTATAATATATTATAAATCAATAAAAATGTTGGGTTTCATGTTAAAGAAAATTAGAAATCATAGTAATCTGTTAAACTAAATTTTTATGGAGTTACATCCAACCCCATTGAGTAAATTTCATCCTCAAATATTTTCCTCAGTCCCGATAAAGGGTTTTTTGAAATATTTTGTAAATAAAATTCATTCTAGTGAGTAATAGATAAAATATATAATCATGAAAGGAAAAACCGTTTTAATATTTAAAAATATAATTATCAAAAAAAATAGAATGTAAAAAGAATAGATAAAATAACATTTTTAAAATATAGAAACAAAAAAAAGATGGTCCCCTATAATAACATATAATCAGTCTCCCGAATAAGAAAAAATTTGATTGAAGTGAAAATATAGACATGGAATAAAAATAACATCCATGGAATAATATATTGATCAAGAAAAGATTCATGAGAATCTCATTCAAAATAAAACCATAAATAAGTAGGAGAAAAATAATCCCATAAATTCCTTATATATTAATGTAATAGGATATATGTTTTATATTATGATACATTTTTAAGAGTTGAGGGATGGTTTTACTCATAGGATAGAGAATACTAGAAAAAATACTTAATTTAATTCCATTATAATTGAAAAATATCATACCTCTGTTATGATTCGATCAATTTACAGTTCTATCTTATCTATTACTCCAAGAAATAAATACGAAAATATGAAAACAAGTTTCATTTCTAAAGCAATAAAATTAAATTTTAATGAATCGTAGGATCTAGAAAAGGATAACAAGATTTTCCACTTATTGTTATACCATAACCGAAATAAAATGGTTATGAAAATATTAGATAATACTAAATATGAATAAAACTACTTACACGAACATCCAAAATCATAATTATAACAAAAAAAGTTCAATCTAACTCATTAAATGATTAACTAACCATGAAAATCATCAAAATATGTCGGAACAAGATTGAAAACCCATTATTTGAATGATTTTTCCCATATTATTCAATGATAAACATAACATTTATCTATAAATAACTTCAATCACTCATAAGGTCATAAAAAAATTTCAATATAATATAATCTCCAAAATATGATAATATTTTCCATAAATATCTAAAAACAATGTAAAACAACAATATAATCGTCTATGATTCCAAAAGATTAATCAACCATTATAAAATAAAATCCATTTTCCTAATAATATAATATTTACCTTAACCATATATTGTTTCCAATGTAGTGAACTTCTTTAGAAATAACTTTAATCACTTAGCCACCAAATCACTCTTGAATTATATGGTTTTCTATAAAATAGAACATATATTCCAAAAAATGTAGTAAACAATTTATCCCAATTAACAATAATTTCAAAAACATTGAAGAACTTTATAACCCAAAAATTATCAAAAAATTTCAATTTATGTCTATAAAATACAAATATTTTATATCAAATAGCCTATTTACATGATCAAATTAGTAGTTACATATACTTCAAACATCAATTTAAAAAAAATGAATGTACATCAAAGTAATATCATATCATAAAACATAAAAAGTAGTATATTTTCCATTTATAATTTCTTATCCTTAGTCTTATCAATCCATGAAGGTTTAGGTTTATCCCATATTACTATAGATATAGGTTTCTATATGTTCTACCCTATAATTCTTTATAAATTTTTATAAATAGAATGCGAATTAACCCAAGAATTGTATTTTGGGATTGTCTCACATTATGTGAATTATTAGGCCCAATCATCATGAATTAGTGGTAGTCAAGTTAATACCCAATCTACCTCTTTTATATTTTTATCACCATGTTGAATCTGTGACACAGTTTCTTTTACATGTAAGTATATAAACATGTGTTTCATGATTATTAAAACAACAAATTATCTACATTACAAATAATCTAATATGTTATCCAAATCTCAGAAATATTGCAAAGGTTTTCACCAATTTTGTTTTATTCCTAATAACTAAACATTTTCTATGCTATTCAATACATCATCCCATATATCAATAAATACATTATTATGAGTTAATTTACAAGGGGTGTACTTTATTAAATTCCTATGACTATTTAATTTTATATATTTTGATTTTTTTTTCACAATATTAAATCTCATAGAGACACACAGATTCTATTTTTATTCAAAAAATTGATTATTAAGTGTATACTCAAATTTGAATCATGACACATTTGCACCATTCAAGGCTAATTTACTATATTCGGAGTTACACATTATAATTGTTACTAATAATATTTAGGCCTTCTGAAAAACATTATCAATCATGGTATTAAGAAATAAAATCAAATTAAGGAACAAAAAATAAATGAAACCTATTATTCAATTTATAAAACTAAAATATTCATATGATGGTATGACTTTTCAAAATAAACATTTAACCGAAAATACTATTTACATTTAAATGATGAAAATTTAATTAATTAGCATCTTAAATGAACATTTTAAATGCACTAACACTTTATAAAGAATAATAATTATTCTTTCATATAAAATAAAAATACTCTTGAATATTATTCATTGAAAAACATTCCTTTTAGTTTAATATTAAAAAAATCACAAATTTTCCTTAAAACATAATCCCATTTTATTTACTTTTGAAATAAAAATATTTCTATTAATGTCCATATAGATATTATCATGATGGTACCTTGGAACACTATCCTTAAATTCACTCTTACAAGAACCGTTACATTGTAATAACCTGACCAGATAATTGTCATATCTCTATGTAGTGAAATGTCTATAGTAATATCTATCTCATTACCCAATGCATTATATTGCTATATCCAGATCACCAATCATCAGATTCATTTTAGGAACACCGATAATATATATGAAATAAAAAATAATCATATAATGAATAAAAAATGTATATATTATAAATAATTTATTAAAAAATGTCTAAATTTTCATTCAATCCATTAATCAATATCACATTCAATTATCTAATACATATGAGAAATTTGTTTAGAAAAAATTTAATATTAAATACTATATGAATATAGGGAGAATTTTTTTCATTGAAAATATCCTTAGAATTATGTAAAATATGATTGATAATGAACAACATCTATGATAATGGGAAGGGGTGATCAGCCCATATACATTAAAAATAATTCTTTTTCACTTTGTTAAAAAAAGTCAAAATGACCCAAGCGGTAAATATTTAAAAGATTATTTTTAAATACATAAAAAATAAATTCAAAAAAATTTGAATATGAAATTTAATAATAATTACTTTAAAAATATTAAAATTATTTTAATATTTTTTACAAAATGAATATGAAGGAACAAAATTAAAAAAAAATCCTATAAAACATGGTTTAAAATAAAATTCTCAAACCTAAATTACCATCTAACATTTTATATTCATTAACTCATGAATAATAAAATAATATTTGTTATTTAATTAGTTATGAACATTTTTTGTTTTAATTACATTATTATTATCTCCTTTGTTTAATTTATTACAATTTTATATTTTTTTAATTAATTAGTTATATTTTGTTTAGATTTTTTAAAGACATTGGGTTCATAATCCCAAACTAGGTTTTGTAACATCTTGAGATTATAAAATATTTACATCATATTATATAGAATGTATAACATGAAACACCAAGGCTATAAGGTAAAATACATCCTGATACATTACAATATATTTAAATTTAAAAAAATTTAATCTCTTTAATATCTTGTAATGCACGCAACATTCAGTTTGAATGAAACATGATACTCTATTAAATAATAATATTTAATCATTAATTTTATAACCTAACAGTAAAATTAAAGGGAATGAATAGTACTATCTAAATTAAAAAAAAAATTTATACAAGTTAAAAAAATCATTGTTTATTTATTTATTTTAAATAAAAAAAGAATTTTTTTTAAAAAAATGAAATCTTTTTAGAAAAAATAAATTTTTTTCTAAAATAAAGTTTTCTCGCGCATTGAAAGCTTAATTAAAAATAAATATACACTAATTTTATAGAATTTATTCAATAAAATAAACTTAATTTAATAAATAAAAATATAAAAATTATCTTAGGGTGACTTTTTTGGAGTCTTCTATAAATTTTTTTTTTGAATAATAGTGAAAAATACTGAATTTTAATTGAAAACATTCTTTTTGTTAAAATTATTTATATATTAAAATTACATTTTAAATTTTTTTAAAGTATAATTAGTTACATATATATATATATATATTAATCCAATTTATTTCTTTTTAATAATTTTTCATATTGAATCATTATAAAAAAACATTGTATATTGTTGAACATTTTCTCTTAAAAAACATGTTTTCTCATCGGGTCTACGAGATTAAATTTAAATTTAAAATTTTCACTTATTTGTATTTAATTTGAAAAATTATATTACATATTTTAAATAAGAATAATTTTTATTATGTAAAAAGTTTAACATAATTTTTTATCATAATAAATAATAAAAAGAGTAAAAAATATTTACCGCGGTTAAGGTAATAATGGGTTTACTATGGTTTAAAATAAAATGATAAGGGTTAAAATGGCCTACATACTTGTATAAAATCTATTTTATAAACATATTTAAACCTTATAATGTATAATTATTGATAATTATCCAATTTGGACCCTTTTTTCATGTGAAAAACATGGGTACTCCATTTCCTTTTCAAACATCACAAGTATGCCACTCACCTCACCTATAAAAGGCCACCCAATATCGTCTATTCTTGACATCTTTAAACCATTTTATTTCAGATTATACCTAATAAAATAAAATTCAAATTTCCCTCCTCTCATCCTATTAATCTTATTTTTTTCAAAAATCCAACCAAGTATGTCTTTTGGTGCAATCCTATGGACAATTCCTAAAGAGGTAACGTTCCCCTCTAAGGATTTTATTTTATTTATTATTCCACATCCTTAAATTATTATTAAAATGTGATGATATAATAACCCTAGTATCTTAAATATAGTTATAAGTTTTTATGTTAATTTAATTATCCATAAAAATCTCAACATTCATCAAATTGGGTAGAAATACATCATTCATGTGTACGACAGACTATCACATATCAAATTGATGTCATTAATTTTTCCATTGCCACCTCTCACTGTTGGGTATGATGATGGATATAAATTATATATATATGATAAATATAAATAAATTATTCTTATTTAGTAATTATATCATATATTCCTTTTTAATTTCCCTTCTATAGGGGATACCATAACGTTGCTCATGTGTATGTTGGAATATCACCTCACAAAGTGATGTGTTTCATCTTTCACTAATGAAATGAATGGAAAATACTAAGGATAAATTTATGGAATATATGTTGTTTAAATGAAATAATTATTATATTCATGACATATTTTTAATTCTAAAAATATAATATATCATTTTATTTCTTACCTTTTTACTCACATAAAAATGATAACATCATTTGTGTATATGTGGACTACCACCTTCACGAAGCGATGTGACTCTCTTTTCATCACCACACAACATAGATGATATATATATATATATGTGTGTGTATACATAAAAAATTTGGTATTTGTGATTTAATTATCAATTTTTTATGATAATGTATTACTTACCCTTTTACAATATGGATTGTTGAAAAATGTAAGCATTACCCATGCGTACGTATGAACTAACATCTCCATAATCATAACTTACATAATTTCTCAAAACCATATTTTATTATTGGTATTAGATTTATAATTAATATATAAATAGGATTATTATTCTTGATATTCCTAAATAATGATCAATTTGACAATAGTCAACCTACCAAAGACATTTTTTGACACATAAGTAAAATATAATTAAAACATCTAAGATAAAAATAATAGATAAAGTAATAATATATATAAGTTCAGAAATTGACAGATAAGGAAAAATTATAATTACCCTAACCCCAGTATCCCAGAGCTAGGACCTACATTATTACATTAGAATATTATATAAGGAATCACAACTTGAATGACTGATAAGTTTAGTAGTATTGGTAAATTAGATACATACTTGAGTCATTCGTTATATAAGAAAAAACAAATTACAAAAAAAAAGAATAAAATTATTCCATCTAGAATATCCAGTCATATGAAATATTGTACATATAGTGGATTCCTAAGAATGAATACAACACAAGGGTGAGCTGAAATGCTCAGTAAGGTTTAAGTACAATTGAATATATCATGAATAATGAAGAATAATACACATGGAAAGTTAAAAAACTAAAAAAAAATTATTTAGATAACTAGATAATTTATAATAAATATGTAAAGGTAAATAGTATTAAACATATGCCATTTAATCAATAATATGAAAATTATATAAATCCAGAGATAATATCATATTAATAATTTCCTCAAAAATAATAGTAAAACACTTAATATATAAAATGCTTAATTATTGGAAATAATGATCGTAGGAATCAAGATAACTCTATCATAAAAAATTTCTTATAATGGTTTATTATATAGGTAAAAACATGTTTAAGGATATTATATCTTGATTGTCTCATGAGACATAATAATTCATTGAGGGGATATATTATATTAGTTCCCATCCTTCACATTAGGTCCAAATAATTACTTATACATCAAATAATCAAATTAATTAATGAACAGTATGACTTATCATTAAATATCTATATTGATTAAAGAATGTGGATTTATCAATATTTCCACAGTCAATCAAATACCATTTAAATTAAAACACTACTTATTGAAATGGGATGTGGTTAAATAATTAACAATATACATAATATATTATATGGATATTTAGGGTAAATTTAATGTCTATTGATCAAGGGAAAGTGAATATTTTATGGGTAAGTTAATGACTACAAAATTAAATAGGGAATTGAATGTCCATATTATCCTTGGTAAAAATAATCATAAACTAGATATAGTAAGAATAATAATTGTATCAATATATACCCATTGTATTTATAAAAAAATTCATTAATATAAATACTAGAAAAATATCTTTAAAAAATTATCGAGGAAAATGTCATTTTCATTTTATAAAAAAAATTTGAAAATCCTTTTCATTGCAATATATTTTTAAAAAATTTATTTAAAAATATACTCATAAAAATTAATAGAGTACATAAAATAATTTACGGTCATAATGGTGGGTAATTCAGTACATTTCATTATCATTAAATATAATATTAATTTGTAAATGTAAAAAATTTAGGAAAGTGCCTTCTTCAGAAACTGAAAAAAAGATCCCATTCACATTTTCAGTAAAAATTAAATGGTCATTGTTATGGAAATAGCATAAGATTCCTTTGAAATCATTTTAAAAATTGTAAAAATGGGTTAAAATTACGTTGATAGATCATTTTCAAAATTTTAAAAAAAAAAATTGGAAATAATTTATATAAAACATGGTTTTAGAAGAGAATGGATTTCTAGCCGAAGAGAGAAATGAAGTCGGATTTTATTAAAATAAATTATCAATTAAATTAAGTAAAAAATTTGGGTGAAATTGAACTATTACATTAAAATATCATGAATAAATATATTAAAAAAATTAAATGTGTATCAATAAATGTTCAAATAATTTTCTTTAAATTGTAATTCAAGAATAAACAATCCTGATTAAAGTGAGATTATGAAGTTAACGCTTGTAATGATCATATTGTTTATGTGAGAATCAACCAATGAATTCATTATTAGTATAAATTGTAAATAAAAATAACAGATTGAAAATACTATATAAGATATTAAAAAGTATTTATAAACATAATATTATAATATTAATGACAACGAAGATGTAATATAACCCAATGAAAATAAATTGTGTCATGAAATTTTTACCACTTGGTAACTCTTAATTCCAATATAGTTAAATATAATAATTCAAATTTAAACCTAATGTACAATTAATTATTAATAAATATTGGTATTAAATGTTAAATGGTTAGTACATACAACATATAAAATAAATTATTTGCATAACATTACAAAATGCCTCAATGGAATGAAATTGAGATGAAATCCATTACCTGATGCTTCCTTTTGGTAGAACATTCTCTAACCTCATGTATAGATATTTTAAACATGTTATTAAATTATAATAGAAACATATTAATATTTATAATATCATATATGATCCTTTATAGAATTTTATTTTCCCTTTATTCATAATATTTCATTATTTTCATTGTTTCATGTGTTAGTTGCCTTGTTTTCCCATGTGTGTTTCATCATGAAAGATCTGATTCTTGCGAATATTATATAGTTAAATCATATCTATAATAATAATAATGACATTATTATACTATTTTTACGTCAATATTACATTTAAAACTAATCAATAACGATGGTTATGAAAAATGAAGTATGTTACAATAACAGAAATGGTATGTCATATATAAGCATGAGAAACGCATAAAATTTTCAAAGATCATTATGGAAAAAAGGTATGTAGAATAATAACATTCAAGAATTATAATAAAATCATAAATATCATATTGTAAACTTATATATATTATCCATGTGGTGTGGTGATGAAAAGAGAGTCACATCACTTCCGGAATGTGGTAGTCCACACATACATGACCGATGTTATCGTCATTAAGTGAGTGAAAAGAAAAAAAAGAAAATGATATATATTATATTAAAATAATTATAAATATCTTATTAATATAATAATTATGTAATTTATTCAAATATAATCATTATATTTACCTTTATCACCTCCCATGTGAAGCATTAGTGAATGTAGATTTACATTGCTTCGTGAGGTGGTAGTCCGCTGTACACACCGGCGACATTATCATATCTCTTACAGAATGGAATGTAAATAAATAAATATATATATAATATAATGGATAAATAGGTATAAATATTATATATATATTATATATATACTTTATATCTATCATTATACCCAACCTTTAGTGGTTGAAATGGAAAAGCGAATGACATCGGCTTTCGAGGTGGTAGTATGTCGTACTCCCAAATGATGATTTTCAAACCCATTTAATGAAAGTGGATATTGTTTTAGGCCATAAAATATTTATAAAAACATAAAATTATGTGGTAGAAAGTAATTTTTTTATATAAATATTTTTTAATAATAATTTAATGATTTGGTGAAAGAAGTAAAATAAAGGCACTCATTGAAGAACATTACCACTTCATTAGGTATCCTCTATATGATTTCAAAAAAAAATTCACAAGACGAATTTTTTCTTCAAAAAAATATTATAGTAAGAGAGTATTTAAGTTTTAATGTGATTAATAAAGGTAATTTTCTATTCAAAATAATTTTAATGTGTGATGAAGAGAGCATAGGAGGTGGTCTTTTATAAGTGGGGGAGAGGACAAACATGATATTTTTTTAAAATAATTGAGTGATCCAAATCTTTCATATGTTATAAGAGAAAGAAATTGAATATTATATAACCTTATAGTTTTAATTGTCCAAATTTTTTAATATAATAGTTTTTATACAAGTTTATAGGTCATTTTTACCCATCCCTTTTTTATTTAACCCCTTGGTAAACTCATTTTTTCCTTAACTGTGGTAATTAATTTTTACTACTTTTACTTTTCATTTTGGTCAAAAATATTATTGAAATTATTAGAAATAAAAAATAATAATTATTAATAATATTAATCCATTTTTAGAAATTCAATTCATCTAAGTGGACAAATTTAATTTAAAATTAATCTTGCAGATCTGATGAGAAAGTGGGATTTTGAAAGTGAAAAAGTTGAAAAGATTACAAAGATTTTATATCTAAATTCAATAAAAAATATCTCAATTTCCTAAATTAGATTAATTTATATAAAATTTAAGTAATTTTAATTTTAAACTAATTCAAAATTTAATTTATCATTATAAATTATTAAAAGTAAAAGTCAATATGCAATTAAAATTCTATATTTTTCACTATTCATCAAAATATGTAACTTTTTAGAAAAATAGAAAAAAATCACCCTATGTTAATTGTGGTATTCAAATTATAAAAATTATGATTTTTTCAAATTAATTTTTTATATGTGGAAAAATTAATTTTAAATTGAGTGTTAAAAGGACGACTAATACCTCTTTTTGAAAACAAATAGTTTTTCATAAAAAATTACTTTTTAATCATAATGGTTCTTGATTTATTTATGATATATATATAGATAATAAAATTAAATATGTATTTTGAGAATTTATTTACTAATATTCTTACCCACCATTCCAATGACTATGTGATAATTGTCATATTAAACAATAATATTAATAGTATATTTTGTTCAGTAAAACTCAGTCTTTCACATTACGCAAAAATTGAAATAAATTCATTATTGTGTGAAATGAAATAAAAAATATATTTTTTGTATTACATAATAAATCAAATACGATGTTCTTATTTTATAATTTTGAGGTGTTACATTCTCCCCACCATTAATAAAGTGTGGCCTCGCAATTTAAACTTGATCATAGTAGTCAATGCTTTGTTATTTGGAAATACCATTTTTAAAAATCAAACATTGTAAAATGGTTAACAAAACATCCTCTTAATAAGAGATAATTTGGAGTAACAAGATCATATGGTATAAAACATAAGTACATTTGTAAGTAAGATATCACCGGTGACACGTGAATATGTCAACAAGGAAGAAAAGAATAAAGAATTATAGAGAGTGGTTAAGGTCATCGATCACAAGAAAGTGATTGATAAATAAATATTTATGGGCCGTAAAACCATATGTCTGTGATGATTTTAAAGATAATATGATTTATAGTATATAAAGGTGATAAGATAACTTTTTTTAATATTATTTTCCTTATGTCGATGAATTATTTTATTATATAAGAATATTTTGAAATATTCTAACATGATACATTTGTATTTCATAAATAAAATTTCATCCTTTGGAGTTCTTATATTAATATATAGTTAATAACTTATTCTATGAAATATATATCAAAAATTGAAAATTTTTTACTGGAAGCACTAAAATTCACATTTAACTGGTCATAATATCTATAAAAGAGTGGAAAGTCTTTCAATCAATCTATATATATTGTCAAAAAACAATATTGTTTTCATAAGTTATCCAATACAATAATTTAATATATAAACCTTATAATTAATTCAATTGGTTCTTCAATAATATTTATTCATCTGGTTTTTTTAACAAAAATAATATATTATCCAGGACATCTCGTAGGCTAGTGGTAGGTGCTAAACCCTTATCATCTTTAGGTCATGAGTTCAAACCCTATGGCCATTATAAAAGGGATATGTTTCCACCCGTCATTTGGATTTTCCATTTTCTAAACTATATTAATATAATTTTTATAATATTTTTAAGAAAATATGGTAGAAATTCGTGAAATAAAATTAATCATTAAATAAACTTTTTTTGATGGTTTTTAATACAAATTATTTCTTTTACCCAGTAAATATTCTAATTTTACAATTATTATAATGTCTTTAATGATAATATTAATCCTAAGGGATATCAATTCCTTTAATCATATGTCTATAAAATGAAAATTCATTACTCCTCAAATAATTTTTCCCCATAAACATAAACTTGCCACAAATATTCACAAAATAACCTTAATCACGATAGACTCATCTAACATAAAACATAAAAAAGAGGTATTTAATTAATTGAACATGTGATAAATCATAAAATCATTGAAAAATGATGTTATTCATAAATATTTAGTTAATTAATACAAATATGATTCTAAAACAATCCAACGATATTTCATGATTCTTATAACCAAAATACCATTGGTGAAAATACTTTTAAAAATAAATTTTTTGGAATCTCGATACATAAACACATCTTCTATATTATTTCAAAATAGGTCCTTCCTTGGTCTATAATTTATCCTATGTCATTCATTTTCATTATGTATTCAAATCCTTCAAAATATTTTGTATATAAAATGTGAATTATCTTAAGAATATCCCCTAGGAGTGTTAAATGAGGTGAAAAGTAAGTCTCATTTTCGTGAAACATGTGATGATCATGATAAACTCAATTCACCTTTTTTAGATTTATTACCCCTAAGTACATTTATTCTAGAACCATTTCACCTTTTATTATCCAAAAAGGGATGCATTGCAAATAAAAACAATAGAATATCTACCTTAACAAAACATTATTATGTTCTTCTATACTTATTATCAAATTCTATCATGGGTTATTCCCCTTAATATATTTTTTCCTAAATCTATTTTCTAAAGTTTCTATTTAACTTCTATTAATACCAATTTGTAGAGACCCTAGCCCCAATAACATATATCCAGTGTCTACATTATAAAATTGGCATAAGATATGAGGAATCAAATCACGAATGACCAAATAGTTTAGTAGTCATTTATAACTAGATACCAACATGAGTTATTCATACCATTTTAAAACAAAAATTAGAACAGATTTTTTTCAAGAACAAATTGATTCTATATAAAAATATTTTTTCATATTAAATATAGTACACTTCATAAATTTCTCACAAAGAAATATAATAAGGGTGTTCCCAAATGCTCAATAAGTATTAAGTATTATGGAAGTTATCATTAATTGTGACTCATAATCAATATGATAATGTAAATAAAATAAAACACATTTCATTTAAATAACTGGATAATGAATAATCAATATGGTATGGAAAATAATAGAAATAATGTTCTATTTAATCAATATGATAAAAATGAAATACATCAATTTATAATATTATAGTGGAAATATCCATGATAAAAATAAATGAACTCTTAATGTAATAATTGATTAATTATTGAATTCTTTGATCTCATGAATCCTGATACCTCTACCATAATGACATTTTACAAGACAGTTTTGTCTATAGTAAAAAACCCATTTGATGCTACATTAACTAAATTGTCTCAAGAGACCTACTAATGATTTGGGGTCTATAATATATCAGTCCCCACCCATCACTCTAGGTCCAAATAATTTTGTATATATCTAATAATCCATTTAATTAATGAAATATTTTCCTTGTCATGAAATATCCATATTGAGTAATGAATACAGATTTATCAATATTTTCATAGTCAATAAAATAACATTCAACGTAAAAAAATACATATAGAATTGAAATATGGTTTAGGAAATAGTAATATATATGATAAATAATATGGATATTTAGGGGAAATTTAATGTATAATGATCACTAGGAAGTGATTATTTCAAGGGTAAGTTAATGCCTACAATATGAAACAAGTGAATATCAATAACATCCCTGGTTAAAATATTAATAAACAATCTAGAGGAAGAATAATTATTGTATAAATATAATCCAATTTGAGTAATAATAAAAGATTGTTTTCATTGTGAATAGAAATATAGTATTTTTTTTAAAAAAACATTTTTGAGGAAAATATTCTTTTTATTTTTAAAAACATTTTGAAAATTATTTTCATTTAAAATGACATTAAAAAACATTTTCCTTAAAGAGAACCTCATAAAATAACAATGGAAGATTTATAGAAATTACAATCATGAATGTGGTTAATTTTATACATTACATAAACTTTAATAATTAAATTCCTTTTAGAATGTAAAAATGCTAAAAATGTTCCATGTTCAAAAAATGACAAGAAGATTCCTTTAACATTTTTAATAAATATAAAAGATAAAAAGTTTTGAAAATGATATAAGATTGATTTGAAAACATTATTTAATGAGTAAAAAATAGTGGAAATTCCTTTGATAAATTATTTTTTAAAAATTAAAAACATTTTTTAAATGGTAAAAATATTTTTGAAACCCTTTTTAGAAAACATTATTTTGGATGAAAACAGATTTCCAATCAAAGAGAGAAAAGAAGTCATATTTTCTTAAAACATTTTTTTAATTAATTTAAGTAACAAAGAGTGTAAAATGGTACTATTACAAGAAAATTTAATGAATCACAAAAGAAGATTAATTTTAAATTAGTTTATTAGTAAATGGTTAAATAGTTTCATTTAATTTAAATTAAATTACAAATGATCTTGATTAAAGTTATATTGTGAATTAAACCCTTGTAAAGATCATACCATTGAAGTAAGAATAAACCAATGAATAGATTATTCTTATAATCTATAAATACACATAAATAAAGTGTAAATAAAAACTTAAATAATAAAAACCCATTAAACACATAATATTATAATATTAATGACAATAAGGAAATAATATAACCTAAAGAAAAGAAATTGAGTTATGAAATTATTTACTATATAGTTACTCATAAGTAAAATGTACTATGATGTAATAATTAAAATTAAAACACAATATAATATTAATTATTAAGGAATAATTACATTACATTTCAAAGGGGATGTATATTCACCATATAAAAAAATTATGTTCATAAAATTAAAATATTTTTTTATGAAATGAAATTGAGACAAAATCTTTTACCTCATCTCTTTTATTGATTGAAAATTATTTAACCTGTTTTATTGCGATATAAACATTTTATTAACTAATAAAAAACATGTTAATAGTCATGATATCAAATATGAACCTTTTAAAACATTTTTTTATACATTCATTAATAAAATTACATTATTTTAATTATTGTGGGTGTTAATTACCTGGTTTTGTCGTGCACATTTCTTTATGAATGATCTAGTTCTTATAAATATTATATACTTCTATCAGCAAATTAATAAAAATTATTACATAATTATTATATTTTAAAATCAATTTTACTTTTTAAACTAATCATGAATGATTTTTATTAAAAATAAAGTATGTTGCAAACATAGAGATGGTAGGTTGTACGTATGCATGGGTAACACTTCCATTTTTCAATGATTATTATATAAATAAGGTAATTAATATACTATATTTAAATAATTATCATAATATCATATATAATATAATATATACCTATATATATCATCCATGTGATGTGGTGATGAAAACAGAGTCACATTGCATTGTGAAGGGGGTAGTGCACACATATACGAGCGATGTTATCATATTTAAGTGAGTGAGAATAAGAGGAATAAAATGATATATATTATATTTAAATAATATTAAACATGTCATTAATATAATTATTGCATAAATATTATCAAATATAATCATTAAATTTATCTTTATCACCTTCCATGTGAAGCGTTGGTGAAATAAGAATCGCATCACTTCGCGAGGTGGTACTTCATCATACACACAAGTGATGTTATCATATCTCCTACGAAATGGATATTAAAAATATATATATGATCTAGTGATTATATAGGTATAAATATTATATAAATATCATATATATAAATAATATCTGTAATCATACCCAACCTTGGTAGGTGGAAATGGAAAACCAATGGAATTGGTTCATGAGATGGTATTCTGCCGTACACACGAACGATGATTTCATAACCCATTTGATTGAAGTGGAGATGGTTGTAGGAAATAAGTTTATTATAAAAAAAATCAAGTATATTCAATATAATTTTGTTTTTTTCATCATTATTTCATAATAATTTAAGAATGTGATTATGGAAGTAAAATAATGATGCTCGTGGAAGATAATTACCTCAGCTTTGGGTATCCTCATTAGGCAATCTCTATAGCATTCAAAGGAAGGATTTATACCCAAACTAAGGCATATAGGATAAGGGGAGGGAATATTTGAATTGATTATATTAGGTATTTTTTGAACAAAAATGGAGTTAATGTATAAAGAAGAAACGATAGGGGTGGTCTTTATAAGTGGGGTGGAGGACATGCTTGAAATTTTTCACAATAATTGAGTGATCCTACATTTTTCATATGTACAAAGGGTCAAAAATGGACCATTATCAAAAAAATAGATATTTAAATTTCAAAATATGTCTATAAAATATTTTTTATAAATGTATATAGGTCATTTATACCCCAATTTTATTTAATCCCTCGATAAATTTCATTTTTCGTTTAACCGTGGTAATTAATTTTTACTACATTAGCTATTCATTTTGGTTAAAAATTATGTTAACCATTTTATAAATTATAAATAAAAATGAATAAAAATATAGAATCCATATTTCTAAATTAAAATCATTAATGATTAAAATTTTAATTTAAAATTAATCCCACAGATGTGGTGAGAATGTTGGTTTTATAAACTGAATATATTCAAAAGTTTACAATGTTTTAAATATAAATTAATTATGAAAATGATTATAATTATCTAAATTAGGTTAATTTATATATAATTTAACTAATGATACATTAAAAAAATCATAATTTAATTTATAATTATAAATTATTCGAATGAAATGGAAGTTTTCAATTATGATTTAGTTTTTATCACTATTTATCAAATAATGAAACATTTCTGGAAAATCAAAAAAATTAACCTTGAGGTAATTTGGGTATTATAATTTAAAAAATTATTTTTATTTTTTAATATAAATTTATTAAAAGTTTTAAAAGTTAAATTTAAATTACGTGTTCAACGCGCGACTAATATGTCTTTAATAAAAATATAGTTTTTCAAAAAAAACAATTTTTTATCTAAATGAATCTTATTTTATTAATAATAAATAGATAGCTAATAAACATCTATAAAATATATATTTTTATAAGTTATTTAATCCTATTAGTACCCACCTTTCAAAAATCTAGGTGATAATAATCATAATAAAAAATAATTTTAATATTATTTTATTGTTTAGTAAAACATTGCCTTGTATGTAATGTAAGATTTTGACGAAACATGTTTTTGAATGTAATTTAATATAATTTTAGTGTTATGTTTTACAAATGATACTGAATACAATGTTATTATTTTATAATTTTTGGGTGTTACATTAATAAACATGAAATGGTTTTTAATAATGTAAATAATTAATAAAAGATTATTATTAAAGAAGATAAATAATGGATATGACGAGTCTGACATAAGATAAGAGTTTCTTTTATCAATTTTACTTCCATGAGATATACACCACATTCACAAATTTTTTATTTTTTCTGGTGTATATACTTCCCTTATATATCATGAAATAATTTATCTTCATAGTATTTAATGTTTCATTTAATGTAATTTTGTTATTAGAGCTTATAATACAATAGTTACGAAAGAGATAAGGGATTATTTCACAGTCACGTCATTATTTTCAATTTTAATTGTTTAAGTATACCTTTGGATAATTATTTGATATTAATATATTAAAATAAATATATTTTATTCTTATATGGTAATTCATGAACCTTTTCAATTAATATTATGATTTTTCGATTATTTGGTGCTTAAAATAATTAATAAAATGTTTTTAATAAAATAAAACTTTATATATCTCTTCATTTGAAAATAAATTTTTTTCCAAAACCATATTTCCTGATAATTTTATAAAAAAGGATTTAATATTCTCAAAATTATTTTTTAAAAACATTTTTACCCATTTTTAACATTATACAAAATGTTTTGAATGGAATCTTCATGTTTTTTTCCAAAAAAAGTCACTCTTCTAACATTTTTACATTGCAAAAGGAATGTTTTTTTAACTTATATGGAATGTACAAAATTACCCACCATCATTACCATCATATCTGTGAATCTTCCTTTGCATATTTATAAGATAATTTTTAAATAAATATTTCCCTATTATTATTGAAAATTCATAGTTTTAAAATTGATTTTAAATCGAAATGATTTTGAAAACATTTTATGAATATTATGATATTATAATAAAAACTGTTATTTTCAAAGAAAGGTAATTTTCCACATATTGTGTGTTAATATGTATATAAAAATAATTTTTCATCTAAGAATACATCATTTTATTTTAATTATTATTTAATGGGGGTATACTCTAATGATAATGTCCTCATTATTTCACTAGATGGTTTATGATCAGTTTTATTGGGGGTATACTATATTGGTAAAATTCACATTACTCTAGATGGTTTATGATTAGGTTTATTGATTTGAGAAATTATATATATTTTTTATTCTATTTTTAAAAATAATTTTTATGTTCATTATGTTTCACCTATTTCATTTGAGGAATGCATTTGAATTGGCATGTGATGGGTGGGTCTCATGAGACAAACTAGATTGGGTTTTGGCCCAAACCTAACCCATTTATATAGATGTATTAGCACATGTCTTTTATAGTATTAAATGTCATAGATCTAGGTCTTTAAAATATGTTTTAAATTTCCAACATTATCAATTCCATCATTATGAATTCAGTTATTGATATTCAATGTTATTATTCAGTTAGTTAGAGTATAAATAGTTAAGTTTCAGGCTCATGTAATTATTTATATAGAATTCTTTTATAATTATTTAATTCTTATATATTATTCTCATGTTATTGATTGAATTTCATTATTGTAGTTATTTAACATTCCATATTGATTATGCTTTATTTATTCATAACTTCTGTTGTATGTTTTCCCTTACTAAGCATCTAATATCACCACTTTCTTATGTTTTATTTTCCCTAGGATAATCGGAGGTGTTTTTTGATTGATATAAAGGGATTCAATATAGAGATTAATGGGATTATAAAAAAAAATTACTATGTATTATATGTTTTAAAAAATAATTTAAATTTCAATTATGTATCTTGTTTAACAAGACTACTAAGATACTCATTCCTTTGGGATATGATTTCTTATATCTTATTTTCATATAATAAATTATATATTGGAGCCATGTTACTGGCATTGGGGTTGTTATAGTTATCATTGGTGAATGTTCAGTTGAAACTTTGGGAACTAGATTTAGGAAAATATAGATTAGGGAACATAAACTTATGATATAATTTTGGTATAATTATAGAAGTATATCCTAATATTTTGGAAAATAAAATTTAATGTGGTTTTTCTTATAAAATAAAACCCTGCCTGGATACTATAAGTGGGCATGGTTTTGGAAAAAATGAACCAAAGGGTATAACTTTGAAGAGGGTTTGTTAGGCTTGAATCTATTGTCACCTAGTAAATAAAAATGGGATTTTCTACACTCCACATTTGATACTCCCAGGGGATATGTTTAGGATAATTCAAATTTTCATTATAAACCATTATAAATGATTTTAAAAAAATGATATTCTCAAAGAAACCATGTTTATGAGTATGATATTAGTTATGCATAAATTTTTCAATGTATATTAATTAATTCTTTTGTTTTGGGATTATAGATTTTGTTTTGTCATGATATGATCTAATATAGTGTATGGTATTTCTTAGAAATGGCTGATAGCAGAAGGAATGGGAACCAAATCAATGCACATAATCCAAAGATAAATATTGATCATTTATTTTATGGGATTAAGAAAATTATTAAAATATAACTAGTCTCCCATGCATTTTCATCATACCCGGACATAGTATCATGCACTCTAAATATAGGGAAAAATTATCTAATCCTCTTAGATTAGAATAAAATCAATAGAAAAAGAGGATGTAAAATAAAAAATTGATAAAGGAAATAAGGTAAATAAATATTTTCAAACATTTGATACATGTGGAATGAAAAACCTTGGTACATACTTAAAAGGAAAAGGATATTACTTCAGGTTTGGATAAAAAGGAAACCATGTTCTTTATTTCAATTGAAATAAAATAGTTTCTAATAATCAATGCTTTAAATGTAATGATACGAGGAACTATGAAAATGAATATCTCAAT
The DNA here is from genome assembly GCA_963277665.1 of Viscum album. NCBI lineage: Eukaryota > Viridiplantae > Streptophyta > Magnoliopsida > Santalales > Viscaceae > Viscum > Viscum album. Next base: position 986,024,205 of record OY728126.1, read on the forward strand.
CATTAAAATAATATACCAAAAAATTAACTAATAGATTGGGATGAAGGTTATGCTATTTTAATATATGAAGTGTAATGATTAATGAAATTGTGTTTAGATTCAGGAAAAATGTCACTTAACTATTTTATAAATGAAATCCATTTAATAAGAATTATAAGTTTATTTTAAGTATTTTACTATAGTACTTTTCATTAACGTTTTGAATGTGTATGATGAATAGTATTGATGACCAGGAAAAATGATTTAGTTGTAAGTTGAAATTCTTGTAAAACTATTGATTGAAGTATAGATAACCTTTAATAAGTTCCTGATATAGAGATAATGATGTGGGATAAATATATTATTGATACAGATAATGTTTATTGGATAGTAATACTACCTTGGAACTGATTAATGAATTGTTGACAGTGTGTTTTTTGTTATCATTGATGGATTTAATGACATTTTTGGTTTTAAGGAAAATATAAAATAATATATGTTTTATTTAATGAATAAGGAAGCATTCATGTTTCAGATAAGTCATTATGGTAATTAACATGTTTTAATAGAGTCCATGTTAAGGGTATACACTTGTTTGGTATGTAGTGATTAAGTGATACTTTATGTTGTATGGGGATTAATGATAAGTTCATTTTATAAATTTAGTGACCTTTTTAATAAATTTTAGGATCATAATATTTTGTCATGTTTATAAGGTTTACCGTATATGAAATGGTTTAATCTGAACTTTTGACAAGGTTTTTTTTATTAATGTATTACTTCGCAATATGTGTATTTAAGAATATTGGATCATTTATGATAACTATTTTGTTATAAAGATAACTACAGATTTATGGAATGAATTATCATTAATGTGATTTGTTAGTGATTTAGGAATATAAAATACATCTTAATTTATTATAGTAATAGTTTAATTGGACATTGATTGAGACAAAACCAAAAGATGATATTGTTCTTAGTTATTAGAATGAAATAAAATAAGTATATCTTCTAAAGAAATTCATATAATTTATGAAAATGATCTTAAAATAAAATTTTATCCTATTATAATAATTTCCGATGATATAAATGATCGTATTCACTATTATTTTTTATGGTTTATTAATTGATGATTTTCACAAGATCATATACTTTAATATGATCAATTATATCCATCACTCTCTATTAATCCTTGGGTGTTAGTATTCTCTTCAATGTTCATGTTTTCATTCCCCACCCGTTTTCTCCTACATGGAAACATGGTTATGTGTAATTCCATATGATCTTTGTAATTCCATTTATATCACATCAAGAGTATTTTTTATTAACCCTTCTCACAATGTGGGATTTAATGAAGGGTATTTTCAAAATAAAAACACGTTATTTTTTGGATCAAGATTAAATTTTTCAGACATAATTTATTTAAGTGGGATATAATGTTATACCCTGATATTTTAAAATATTAATATCATGTTTAATAGATTTTATGTCATAAAACACTAAGAATAGAATGGAATATAAGAACATGAGACTTTATGATTTATTTATTTTTAAATAAATTCAATCACCTTGATATCTTGCCATGCTTTCAACACCAAGTTATAACAAAACATGATACTCTATTTAAATATTATTATTTAAACATTACCATTATAAAGAAGCCGTTAAATTGGTGGGTATGAATAGTAATAACTAAATTATGAAAATTATATGGTTTACACATGTAAAAAATCAATGGTAATCTATTTATTATAAATAAATTAATAATCATTTCAAATAAAATTAAATGATTTCAGGAAAAACTATATTTTTTTATAAAATATTGTTTAGTTTCACAATGTGTACATAATTTAAACTTATTTTTTTACCAATTATATAAAATTTAATTTAAAAAATAAAAAACATTTTTGAAATCATCATATCAGAATTATATTACGTTTAGTTTTTGGGGTTTTTCAAAAATGATTCATTTTATGATGAATAGTGAAAAATATTGAATTTTAATTGAAAACTACCTTTTTCTAAATTATTTGTGAAGTTAAATAATATTTAAAATTGGATATAAAGTAAAATTAGTTAAATTGTATATATATTAATAAAATTTTTGTCATTTAAATATTTTACATATAAAAATTTTATATAAAAATTTTATAATATTTTGAACATTTTTCTTTCAAAACAGATTTCTCATCACGTTCATGTGATTAATATTAAATTAAATTTTACCATTTATGTGAATGTAACTGGAAAAATGTATTTCATATTTAGAAAAAAAATAATTTATATTATTTTATATGTTAAATTTAATTTTTTATGATATTGAATAGTAAAAATAGTAAAAATCATTTATCGTGGTTAAGGTAAAAATGAGTTTACTAGGGGTTAAAATAAATAGATAAGGGTTAAAATGAAATAAAATTTATCTAAATATATTTTATAAAAATATTTAGACTTTATTATGTGTAATGGTAGATAATATTCTATTTTTTCCCATTTATATGTGAATGTTATATGTATAACCTTTTCTTTTTAAAAAATACATGTTTGCCACTCACCTCAGCTATAAAAGGATACCCCCTCTCCTCTCTTCTTCATGCCTTGAAAACCATTTGGATAAAAAATAATTACCAAATTACTTCCCTAATTCACTCATCTAATCATAGAAGTGTTATTTTTTCACATAAATCAGTCCTTGAAAGGCTTTTGGTGAAAACTTATTTAGGATACCCGAAGGAGAGGTAACACACTTCAACGAGCATTTTTCTTATTCATCCACCTAAATAAACAATTTATTAAAGAATAGTTATATAATAACAAAACTATATTACATAATAATTATATTTTTTATGTTAATGGCATGACATAAAACCATCTCCACTTTTATCAAATGGGTTACAAAACCATCATTCTTTTGTACGGCAGACTACCACCTTGCGAACCAATGTCATTAAATTTTCTATTACAACCTCTAATGGTTGGGTATGATGATGAATGTAAAGTTTATATATTCTAATTAAAAAATAATTATACCTATGGAGTGATTATATCATATATACATTTTTACAATCCATTCCATAGAGGATACGATAACGTCGTTCATGTCTACAATGAACAACCACCTCACGAAGCGATGTGATTCTACATTAACCAAAGCTATAAATGGTATATTATAAAGTTAAATTTAATGAATATATGTGAAATAAATGAAATATTTTTTATATTTATTAAATATTTATAATTCATAAAATATAATTAATCATTTTCTTTATTACATTTTCACCCACTTAAAGATGATAACATCATTCACGTACATGTGGACTACCACCTTCACTAAGTGATGTGGCTATATTTTCATCCCCACAAAACAAGGATAATATAAATATAATTATATTTAAATAAATAACACATAATTTGTGAAATTATTGTAATTCTATAAAGAAAAAAAGTTACGTAACTCCTTTCTATAATGAACATTGAAAAATGGAAATGTTATTCATGCGTACATATGACCTACCATCTACAGGATTATAACATACATCATTTCTCAAAACCATCGTTAATGATTTATTTTAGAATTATAATTTTTAGATAAATATTGTAATTATTTCATGATTATTATTCTTTTTTTCTTATATAATGACCTCTTTGACCATAGTCAACCCACCACTGTAATTTTTGGCACATAAGAAAAATATCATAAAAATAACTACTGTAATCATAATTGATTAATTAATAATTTATAATATTGTAATAATTTAAAAATTAGGAATTATAAAAATTAAAAAGGATCTCTAGAAAGTGAATATTTATAATATTTTTATTATTTATGAAGATAATGAACCTATGTGATGAGTGAGAATCAAAGTAAGGGTTTCTAAACTCACTTTTACTTCAAGGAAATATATGCCATATTCACCTCTTATTTCATTTATGTGGTATATAGAATAACATTTTTAAATTTTATATCATTATATCATATATTTTCATGGTATTTGAAATTTCATTTGACGTTATTTCATACATGGGGATTATGATATAAAAGTTACCAAAATGGTAATGATTTACGTCAAAATCTCATCATAATTCGAGATTGTTTTTATTTAAGACTCCCTTAGGAGAATTACTCGATATTTCTATCCTAAAATAAATAAATTTTATTATCCATTAGTTATTCATAATATTTTTAAATTAATTGTACCATTTTATCTCTCATTGGTACTTAAAATTATTAAGAAAATCTTTTTAAGAAAATCCTACTTTATTCATCTATTTGGTTTAAAATCATTTTTCTTCTAAAATCATGTTTTATAATAATATTTTCAATTTTTTTTAATATTCTACAAATTATTTATAAAAAATATTAAAATGGTTTTAATTATTAAAAAATTGTTTTAAAGGAATATTCATTTCATTTTCCAAAGAATTCACTTTTCCAACCTTTTTATAGTGAAAAAGGAATGTTTTTTAACTTATATGACACTTGTGGAATTACCCATCATCATGACCATCATTTATTTGAATCTTACTTTATATTTTTATAATGGTTTTTTCTATAGAAATTATTTTCCTTATATTTTTAAATTCTTAGTTTTAAAAGTGACTTTTGAAAAAATAAAAATTTGATAATATATTGTTAATTTTCTAGTTTTAAAATAAAAATGGTCATTTTCAAAGAAAGTTTTTTTTCTTCATTGAATTTTTAAAGTAATCATTAAAAATAATTTTCTATCTAATAAAAAATAATTGTATGTTACAGGTGCATTAATGGGGATATATGCTAATAAAACCATATTTATTATTATTTTATATGGTTTATGATTAGATTGACTAGGGATGTACTATGTTGATACAATTCAATATAATATGAATGGTTTATGATTATGTTTATTTATTGGGAAATGTATTTAAATTTTCTATTCTAGTTTAAAAATTAATATTTATGCAGATTATTTTAAACCCCTTTCAAATATGGAATGAATTATACATAGTAAGTGATGGGTGGGGACCTCTATAGCCCTTGATTCATCAATAGGTCTTGTGAGACAAACTAGACAAATATATGGCTGAGGCATTACCAATTTATAAAGGTATCTTATAACAAGGCCTTGAAGGTATTTTTAAAATATCCAAAATTATGAATTCCATCATTATGAAATCAACTATTGATATTCCATGTGATTATCTAATTAGTTATAATATTCAACATTATGTTTCACGATCATGTGATTATTTATAGGGAATTATTTGGGTTTTATTTATTCCTGCCATATTATTCTTGAGTTATTGATTAAATTTATTTTTTATTTATTTACCTTACCATAATGAATATAACATATTTCTCCATATCATAAATTATATTCTTTCCCTTACTGATTATCTGATATCACATCTTTATTAAGTTTTATTTTCCCTAGGGTATTAGGAAGTGTTTTGTTATTGATATGTAGGGTTTAATTAAGGGGAACAATGGCATACTCAAAAAAAATCATTGTGCGTATTATATTTTAAAATTAAATTTTAATTTCAAGTATTTATCTTCTTTACAATGAATATTAATCTGTTTGGTCCTTTGGGATTTTATTCCTTGTATATTATGCCAATGTAATAATGTAGACATCAGCTCTAGGGAACTGGTATTAGGGGTGCTAAAACATTGGTAGGATAACCTTGGTCAAATGGGAAATTCTTCCATCATCTATAGAGTATTCATAATGAAAATATTATATATTATTATGCATTAAATACAATTGTAGAACCACACATTAATTGAAAACATGAAACATGAATTGAATAAATTTATAGAGGTGTTAATACAAACTTATGCGTGAACAAAATTATTATTTCTCAATTGATGAAAATGTAAGAAAATATGTGCCAAATTATATTTTAAGAATAATAATTATATCATTAATATCATAAATGTTAATTAAATTCAGAATAATAACCATCCATATGAGATGGTGATGAAAAATTAAATACATCACTTCATTGAGGTGGTAATCCATACATACACTAGTGTGATTTTTTTCATTTTCAATATGTTGAAAAATAATTAGAAAGTGGTTTTACAATAATTGTAAAAATAATTAAGTATGTGGTATATAATGATAATATTATTTTATCATGATTAAATAATATTTTGTTAATGTATACAAAGACATATAATTGAAATAGGTTGGTAAGATCATATACCTTATCCTTTGATATCTCCCATTCAATTACACATTTATCCTTATAGGATTTGTCTTTTGGTTAGACTATGATCACCAAGTCATGTGTAAGTATTTTTGGGAGAGTTTTGGGTTAATATTTTCTAACCTATATTACTAAAATCATGTGGGTAAGGAAAGATAGGAGGGGTCCTTTTATAAGTGAGGGCAAGGGCACCCTTGTAATTACTTAATTTGTTAAATAAGTATAAATTAATTTTAATGTTAATGTTGCACAAAATTGAAATAATTAAAATATACAGTGTGAAAGATTATAAATCCTCTCATAAAATTCTATTTTGGACATGTTAGGTTATATTTTCACATTTATATCATAGTTTTCAGCCCCCCCCCCCCCCAGGTTAACAATTTTTATGATTACTACAATAACAATGTTTTTTACATTATAGAAGTTATGAAAGTTACTATAAAATTAAATTTTATGAATATATAGAAAATTGATGAAATTATAAACCATATATAATTCATTTTTTCAAGGATATGGTTTTTATGAATTTTAAATCATTAGTTAAAATATTATTTAACATAATATATCATTAAAGTAATTTTCGGGTCTATTACTTGTTATTATAATTTCAAAATAAATATATTAATATTATTTGAATCTATAATTTTACCAAATTACTAATATTTTATATATATATATATAATCTTTTAAAAAAATAAATTTCCAAATTGTACAACTTTTAATTTTTTTTAAAATTTATTTACTTATTTTTTCTATTATTGGAACAAGAACTGTTCCAGCATTGCAAAGCACTGAAGGTAATTATTACATAATTAAATTTTAAAAATAAGTTAAAAAATTAAAATAAATTCAATAATATTTCATATATACATTTATAAACCGATCATAAACTCATTTTATATCTATGATAAAATATTATATATATGAAAACAATTATAGTGGTATTTTTTATTTATTCGTTACTTAAAATCATATTAATATAAATATCAATGTAAAGTGTAAATAAATTACAATATTTTTAAAATATGAATGTTTATTGTTAAAAAAACTTATACACTAAAATAATGACATGTTTTAGAGTGATTTTTATGCTTTATCTCATAGTTTTAACCATGTTTTACCAGTTTTACGACACTATTGGTGAAAAATATTTAATATGGTTATTATTCATGATGAAAAAAATTAAAATAGACCAATTACTGAAACATGAATATTATGATTCCTAATATTGAATTAGTTTTTTCTAATTTAGTGTCTATATGTGTCAATAAATAATTTTGTTATAAATGTGTAAAATACAATAAAAAAATTAGAAAACTGTGTTTTTAAGATAAGATATGAACAAATAACAAAATCAAGAATAGTTATTATTCCTACATAATTAATTAGATTATATATATATAAATTAATAGGACTTATGTTAAACAAATATAATAATTAAAACATAATGTGGCTTTTTGAATTAGTTTATGTAATGAAAAAAATAACTGTTTAAAAACATATTTATTGAAGTTTATTAAATAAATTTGGGAGGAAATTTAAATTGAACAACAGAAAAACATTCAAAACTAGAGGAGGAAAAATAGATCTGGTTCAATAAAATAATATCATATAATTTCTTCTAAATGAACCTTTAACATAAATAATCTCAGAAAGAAAAAACTTTGTAACATAAATCTTTTTGAAGTTCAGAAACACTTTAATCCTAATACCATGGAATAATAAAGTCAACTGAACATTAAATATCATGATAATAATGATATTTATGATATATTATATTAAAATAGGTAGTATATACACCTAATAATATATTTTATTACATATCATAAAAATATTTACCAAAAAAAGAGAGTTTTAGTGAAATTACCCAGGAAAAGATCATTTCATTGAATTGAGAACTAATAAATAGAGAGATTACGTGTAACTAATTTAATTATACAAAAAAAACTAAATATAAAATAAAAATATTGATACATTCACACATAATTATGGTATAATGAATTCAAGGAAGGAAATTTATACCCCATCAAAAAATAAATTGAGTTAACAAACCATTTACAATATAGTAACATCAAAGGTAAATCCCCTTTTATGAAATAATTAAAATTACTATATAAAATATTATGAAGTATAATGTATTTAGGATATAGCATGAATAAGATAATTATATACACTATATAAAATATATTAAGTGTATCATAATAAAATATGACTCAATGAAATGAAATTAAGACGAACTCCTTTACCTCAAGTCCAGAATTTCCATGTATATAAATTAAATCTTGTATAATAAACATGTAACAAATATTTTATTTCTTAAGAATATTTTTCAGGTTAAATAACTTCTGTATAAATATTTTATTTTATTTTTTAATGTCATGTTTAAATATTTAATTATTTAAGTCTACGCCGAGTGTGTTTTGGGGTCGTTCGATTCAATGTTTCAAAATAGATTTAGTATATTGACTGACGTCAAAAATGTCATAATTATATAATAAAAAGAATAATTATCATGATATAATTATAATTTTTATAAATAAATTATACTTTTAAAATCATCCAAGAATAATTTTAATGATAAAACAAACTATGTTACGAACATCGATATAGTTTTCCATACATACACATGAGTAACGATTCTTGTTATCAATGATCATTATAGAAAGAAGTTAATAGTTATTTAATATTTATAGAACTATTATAATATCATAAATATTATATTATTAATTTATATACACTTATATATATTATAAATGTGATATGAGGTTGAAAAAAGAATCACATTTCTTCATGATGGTAGTAGTTCCCAAGTATGCACGAACGACATTGTCATTTCTCAGGGAGTGGAAAGGTAAACTGAAAATGAAATATTATTTTATTATAATGATAAATTCTTTATTTATATCATAATATTTTCATATATATCATATATACTAATTAAATTTATCCTTATTAACTTCCATGAAATGCATCAGTAAAAAATGAATGACATCACTTTTCCAGGCGATAGTCTGCTGTACACATGAGCGATGTTATTGTATCCCCTATAGATTGGAAATAAAGTAAGTAAATGTGTTATCATAATTCCATAAGTATAATTATGTTACAAATACCAGGTAAATTGTTTAAATACGTCATTATAAATAGTTTTGAGAGGTGATGATAGAAAATGAATTGCATTGGTTCATGGGACGGTAGTTTTTCAAAGACATGAATAATGGTTTTATTTCCCAAATGATGGAAAATTAGGTATATGTGGGTTATTAAAATAACATAATAAAATATCCTTATATGTTTTATAATTATTTTATATCATAATGGTTGAATTATATTTTATGAAGCTGAAGTAAGGAAAAAAATGGTCGATAATAATGATACATTTTCTTCAGACCACCTCTTTAGGATTATACCTAATGCATTTATAGATTTTCTTTTTTATTAAAGATGGCCATTTTGAATTATTTAGGGGATTAAGGAAGAAATTTTCCAATTTTTTTCAATATTAAATTTTTTGAGAGTCTCATGCAGGGAGTATATGAGGTGGACTTTCATATGTGGGGGAGATGACACACTTGGAGTTTTTGAAATTAAAAAGTGATACCTGTGTTTTTAACATGCCAAAAGAATTCAAAATTGACAATTATTGAGCCTTTTATTTTATGTGGTTAAAATATGTTCTTAAAATATAATTTATATATGTTTTTAATTCATGTTTCCCCTTATCTTTTAATCTTAACCCCATAGTAGACCCATTCTCACCTTAATCATGGTAAAATGTTTTTAGAGTTTTCACTATTAATTATGAAAAAAATAATAATTTACCATATTATATAATATAAATTATTCTAATTTCAAATATGAAATTTATTTTACCATATTCAGTTCAATTAAGTGGAATAATTTAATTTAAAATAATACCTGTTGACGTGATGAAAAAGCAGTTTTTTAAAGAAATGTATTTTTCAAGCATAAAATGATTCTATATAAACTCGTAGAACATTAATAAGAATTATCTGAATTTAAATTAATACTTATATACAAAAAATATACATTTCATTTAAAAAATTACTAATTAGAGTAAATTTAAAATAATTAAAATTGAGAAACATTAGGCACTTCAAAAAGGAGTTCAAAAAACATGTTTTTAAATCCAAATAATGACATTCTAAAATACAATATAAAGATGACTCAAATTTAATTAAGTTGATTTTATATAATTAAGTAATAATTTTATTTACATTATATCTTATTCAAAATATAATGTTACTTTTAATGTAGTCAATTTATTGAAAATAAATGAAAATTTTAACAAAAAAAATTATTTTTCAATATTCACTAAAAAATAAATATTTTTATAAAAATCATAAAGTTAAAAATCTGTTAATTGTAATATGATGATTTTAAAATATAATTTAATTTTATGAAATAATTTTTTTAATTTTTTTATAAATCAAATATAATATTTTCTCCCAAAAATAAATAATAATCATTTTTGAAGAAAAATAAATTTAAAGAAAAAAATTTCTTTAAAAAAATTGATTAATTATTTACCAATAAAGTATCAATAAATTAATATTGAGTATTAAATATAAATATCAAAAAAAATTTAATATGATTCACACCTGCTAATTTTTTAGCTATGTTATAATGGTAATATTTAAAATAATAATATTTTGTAGTTTGTTTATGCTCATTGTCACCTGTCTTGTATGCTATTGAGAAAAACATACATTTTTAAAATATAAGAATACTCAATTATATTACCATTAACAAATCTAATCTTCACAATATTAGCTTTATCTTAGTAATCAAAGTCCAGACATTTGAAAATTCCTTTGTTTGGAACCCACATCGTAAAAAGGGTTAATATAACACCCTCTTGATAAGATAGAAAGGAAAGTTCAAATGACATCTAGAACAAATAATAACTATGTTTAAAAGTAGGAAATAATTTTTGGGAGAGAATATATAGTAATTAAAGTAAACATTAATGCCCAAATAATGAAGGATAATGTTATGGATAATTGATCCTAATAAAGTTAATAATCTAGAGAATGTTAATAACTGAAAAACCAAAAACTAATTAATAGTGATAAATACCATTGTTCTATTATAATGGATTGCAATAGGATTAAATTTTCATCTCATGATACTTTTCATTAAGTTGAGTAATAATTAACCATATATACTAATAACATAAGGAAATATTCATACTTGATAAGTTTAATTTCATCTTTTAATAAATTTCCACCAGAATTCATCAGTTTCTCTAAAAGATCTGTATTTTAGGAGAATGTTTTTTGCCTGAAGGACTAAAATATAATATTAAAGGATCCAATAACTATGAAAGGGATAAAAATATATTCCTCCTATACTTAGAAATTTTTTATAACAAAAATGTTTAGAAAAAGGCAAAATGTTTCCCAAAATTATTATAGATTCATATGATGAAATAATACATTAATCTTCAGAATTCAATAGTAATACCCCATGTTCAAATTAAATAATTCCACAAATTTATAAATATATATCCAAAATAATAAAAATATCCTCAAAATTATAGAGTATTTTATCATTAAATTTTATCTTATTCTTTTTTATCATAGAATCCCAAAATATAGTGATCTTCTCCTGACTGAAAATATATCACATAATTAAAAAATCACTTTTCAATCCCATAATTATCTATATGATAAAACACATGTTACCATAATTAACTCACTATGCAATATCATATAAACCATAAATTTTATCAATTAATTAAAAAATTTGTATAAAAAAATTTAAATATATACGTCATGTTAAACCATATGACTACATATACATTAACCAAAAAAATGTCTCCTAAAATTAATTTAATCAAGTTAATATATCATCACTGATTACCTAAAAATGCGTGTCTATGACTTTTAATTTTTTACGAACCTTCATCTAATAAACTCATGATGGTATCGATAATTTTAATTACATTTTTTAATGGAAAAAATACTAATATCCAACGTTATATCAACCTTTTCTCTAATGCCAACTCTAATAGCCTTGAACCCACACCTCTAATTCTGGTGATAAAATAAAATATTTAAATTTCTGGATTGATTCCGATAATCATGACCCACTTTTTTATACAAAATAATAAAAATAAAAACTGGATCACTTTCATAACTAAGGAACTTTTTGGATTTTAGTTTTAGAGAATTATGATAATATAATACATAAATAATACTTATGAATTCAAGATAATATTTCTTTGATCATAACCACCTTTTCATATTCTCTATTACGTTTTCAAAATATTCAATAAAATATTCTATATATGAAACCTTTCTAAGAAAAAAATAATTTTACATCATTCTTTATAACATGGAGAAAAGGAAACATAAAAAAGATGAGCTAAAATGATTTATTAGGGTAAAAAAATGCCTTAATAATTGAATATCAACATTGTGAGTAAGATGAAAATATGGGTATGATGATATAATAATAGTGAAAAAACATAACATAATGAAATTAATAACCATAAATACAAGAATCATAAATCATGATATAAATATTTAACAATAGAACGTGTCAATGGGATCAATAATCATGAGAAATTTGATATCAAAATTGGTCAACAGAAACATTTACAACCAATAGAAATGATAAATAAAACATGCTAGTACCTTGGTACATCATTATCACAGAACCCATGTTGAACCCTTACAATTAGAATTACCATATATATAACTTAAAATATTATTATTTTAATAATATAATCATTACCCAATGCATTAGAGTGCTATCTAGGCATACCCATCGTATAAGGTATATTGGGATCTCATGAGATCTATAATAAGGTTAAAACCTTCAGATAACATTTATAGGTCTCAAAAATGAGGTATAATATGAATTAACCCATTATAAAACAATTATAATGACTATATAATGAATAAAACCCCTGAAAAAATCTTTAAAACCCTTATGTAAAACACTTTTAGATATCAAATTACCACTGTGTTTATAAACCAATTTCCAAAACCCCATACATCCTGAAGGGGAGAAGGAATATTTTTAATTAAACAAAGAATTATTGATTATAATCTAATCCAAAACTAAAATAAATGTTACAATGGAAGGAATACTCTATGTCACTCTATACATTAAATTAGAACATTCTTTTGATAACTTGATTAAGCATTGGAAAAGATATAGGTACCATGAAAACATCTTTAAAAAATAATAACCCATGCAAATAATTATTGAGGATGGTATCATTAAAACTTATCCACAGGGTAAATTATGTAATATAAATGGTTATCAACATTGATGAATACCAATACCATTAAAAGATCATTAAAAACATTATTAAAGAAAATATCCTTTTCACTTTGAAAACCAGTGTTAAAAACTATAAATTAATGGAATTTTGGGAAAATTTTTTAATTTAATATAAAATTGAAAAAATATAATTGATTATTCAAAAGAAATTCACAATTACAGAAAAAGCAATTCATGTTTCAAATATAAAAAATATACACTTTTTTCAATTATTTTGTAGAAGAGAATATAAAGCGACCCATTTGGAAAATTTTAAGAAATTTTATTTAAAAAACATTTAAAATAAGTTAAAATTTAATTTTAAATATTATTTGGAAAGTATTTATTTTAATAAAATAACATTTTAAATTTTTTTATTTAAAAACAATGATACAGAAGATAAAAAATAGCGATCTAGATGAAGATACAAAATTGATATCACTTACAAACAACATTATTATTGTTTATTCAACCAATAATGATGGAAATTTATATTAACCATTTAACCTCATTTATAACTATAGGACAATAAATGATCTGCGGTTCAAGAAAATATGATCATCTTATTTCCAAAAAAATAACCATCAACATAAAAAACACCGATGATAAAATAATTAATAAATGGAATGATTTTATTTAATAATGTAAATAAAGAAATTAAATATATAATAAAATAATTTAGATATCAATTCACACATAATAATGGAAATATAAAGTCAATGAAGAATAGTTATAACCCAATGAATGGTAATTTAGTTAAGAAATCCTTTATTACTTAGTAATATTCAATTTAAATCCCCTTGGATAAAATAATTAAAATTATAATTAAAATATCATGAAGTATTATGAATTCATGATATTACATTTAAGATGGTAGAATTTATACCATATAAAATATATAATTTTTATAATAATAAATTACCCATCAATGAATAAAAATTGATACTAAATTTCTTACCCCATGTCCAGAATTTACATTTTTCTGCCTTAACGACTTTATAATAAAAACATATCAATTTTTGGATTTTATAATAAAATTAAATAGATTTAATAACTTATATTAATGTAATGTATTTTTTAATAAATTATTTAAATTTATAAGCAATTATGTCTAAATCATGTGTTTTGAGGATGTTCAGTTCATTATTTCAAAATAGATTTGATGTATTGAATTACTTTAAGAGGTAAATGTTCCATAATATTGAGAGTATTAATTATGAAATATTTAACATTTTTATAAGTCAATTATACATTTAAATTTATCCATGAATAATAGTTATAAGAAATGAACTACATTACGATCGTGGAGGTGGTAAACCGTAAGTAAACCAGAGTAATGTTTCCATTTTTCAAAGATCATAACAGAAAGATGGTATATATTATTTTATGATTAAATAATAAATATAACATAATTTCTTAAATAAATTTATATATATCATCCACATGACACAGTTATGAATAAAATATCACATCGCTTCATGGAGGCGGTAATCCACAAATACATACACAAACAATGTTATATTTATCATTGAATAGAAAAGTAAATTGTAAAAACCATATTTTATTTTAATAATGATAAATATGTAATTAACAACATAATTATTTCATATATATCATATATATTCTTTAAATGTATCCATATTACCTTCTATGAAAATATTTAGTGAAAAACAATTACATTGCTTCGTGTGAGAGACGTTATCATATCCCCCTTGGAATAAAAATTAATTAGTTATATATGATATATTAATTAAATAGGTATAATTTTGAAAGAAAATATAATTTACATACTTTAAATACATCATTATAGTTATCCATCAGAGTTTTTGATGGAAAATGAATTACATCAGTCTGTGAGATGAAAGTTCACTGTACACACAAGCGATGGTTTCATTTCTTATTTTATGGAAGAAGAGGTGGATGTGGGTTGTGAAATTAATATAATAAAATATATTTTTTTGAGATATAATGTTTTAATTATATCATATTAGTTTAATAATATTTTATGGAGGTGGAATAAGAAACAAATCAAAAAAATTCTACAAAGAATGATATATTCTCTTTAGACTATATATTTAAGATTATACCTAAAGCATTAAAATATTAGATTTATGATAAAACAAATACCAATATTACATGGTTAGGTATATAAGGAATTTATTTGGGTATTTATTGGAAAATAAAAATAAAATTTTATAGTGTGAAGTGGAGAGTAGAAGGGGTGGAATTTTATATGTGAGGGAGATGTCACACTTGAAAATTTTTAAAAGAAAAATTGAGAGAAGTTTTTTTCACATTCCAAAAGGATAAAAAAGAAAAATTATTGACAATTAGATAATATAATTTCCAAATATGACTATAAAATATGTTTTAGAAGAAAAAAATTGGGTCATTTTAAGAGTTAATTTTTAGTTTGATCTCACATTAAACCTGTTTTCACCTTAAACACGGTAAAATATTTTTACAATTTAAACTATTCATTATGATATAAAATTAAATTGATCATATTATATAATATAAAATATTGTTATTCCAATTATGGTATTTATTTTAATGTATTCAATTCATAGAGCTTTCATAATTTTATTTAGAATAAAACCAGTAGACGCAATGAAAAAGCTGGTTTTCAAAAAATGTATTTTTCAAGCATAAAATGATTTTATATAAACTCTTTAAAAAGTAATAATCATTGTATAAATTGAAATTAATATTTATATATATATAATTTATAAAATCAAATTAAATCATCACTTATTTGGGGTTATTTTATTTAATTAAAATTGAGAAACATTATGATTTTTAAAATGGTTTTTAGAAAAAAAACGTATTTTTAATTAAAAATTAAACTTATACTAAAGTTCAATATAAAGATGAATCAAAAGTAATTAACTATCTTAAATTTAAATAAATAATATTTTTATTAATTTAAATAATTTTTTTAGATAAATTTACTTTTAAATTATTTAATTTATTGAAAATAAATGACAATTTAACAAAAATCTTTATTTTTCAATATTTTATGAAAAATTAATATTTTATGAAAAATACTAAAATATAAACCATTTTTAATTTGAATAAGTTGATTTCAAATATTAATTTCATTTTATCAAATAAATTTTCTAAAATATTTGTAAATTAATTATAATATTTTCTCACAAAAAGCAATAAAAAATAATTTATGAAGAAAATATTTTTTTGAAGAATAAAATTAAATTACATAAATTTGATTGATTATTTACTAAGAATTTTTCAATAAATTTATATATAGTATAAATTTATTGACGATGTGGTCATTGAGTACACATATATTTGACTTTATAATCCTACTCACAACGTTCACTAGTACTATGGTAAGTGGTTCTAACCACTTGGAAGGACTGTTTATGCTATTGATAAAAAACAAAACAAAAAAAATTAAAATAAAAAATAGAAAAAAACTAACATTAATGGTGATAATAAAATATATAATTGTATGATTATTGGTTTGTGAGAGTGATTACAAGTGTTAAAAATATAAATATTGTCAGGAAAGGAATAAAAACATCAAATATAGTGAGATTAAACAGTTGATGAGAAGTGGATGTTGGCTGGCTAACACATAAAATGCTTTTCCCATGTCTGTGCATTAAATTGAGAAATTTAGAAATTATTATTAGTAGTTGATCGTATGTCTCATTAGAACAACCTATTACTAAATTACCTCTAAATTTATCAATTATAGTAATCATGTGATCACTAAATGAGAGTCAATAAGCAACCATTGTGCTCAAATTGTCGGTTAATCTTAGTGATTCCTTCTATTTTGAAAAAAAATCATTTTTCAATGAAATCCTCAGATTAATTTTTTTAAATTTTAATCTAATAAATATTAATTTTTAAGGTCTCTTTATGTTTTTTAAAAATATGATTTCCCTAAGTGTTGGAGAAAGATAAATACATCTTTCAGTAGAAAACACATAGAAAAAGGAAAATATGATTTAACCAGACCGACCTATTCCAACAATGTATGTTACCAATTGATCATAATTTAAATAAACAGAGGAATATATTGTGAAAAAAGGAGATCATGTTGAAGGAAAATGCAGAAAAAAAAACAAAGGAGAAAAAAGGTATCACTCTCCCTACACGATCTCTAGACATCTCTAATGTCCTGATATCTATTATTATCCTATATAAATAGAATAGTAATGTTTCTATAGTGTTTTCCATTTCCCTGAGAATCATGATAGACATCATATGATAATTTGAGAACTTTGGCCTTCAACTTGATCTAGTTATTTAGAGAGTGGTTCTCAAATGTGTGGGAAGTGATGAAGTGTGTTATAGAAGTAATGTTCTGCTACTTCTATTTGACATATATCTATCAAATTAATGGAATGTCCCCAAATGTCTTGTTTCTTCTATATTGT
Source organism: Viscum album (assembly GCA_963277665.1). NCBI lineage: Eukaryota > Viridiplantae > Streptophyta > Magnoliopsida > Santalales > Viscaceae > Viscum > Viscum album. Next base: position 986,042,087 of record OY728126.1, read on the forward strand.
TCTGAAATTCATCACCATTATTTTTTACTACTTCCCAGATCACTTATATGGAACCAATATGACACATTGATGTCGTTTCATCTTCCCATTGGTCACCAAAGTAAAAACCCCCTCAATCTGAATGATCCCACGCCTTGAGACAAAATCCACCCCACATGATCCCTTGATTCAATAAAATATAAAATAAATAATAAACAAGTAGAATCAATAAATTAATGAATATATATATAAAGTATTTATTATTATATTTACTTATTTATGTTTACTATAAATTATATAATTTAATTTACATATTTAAATATATCTATAACTATATACATATTTATAAATATATATAGTTATTATTATTAATTTATTAAGATTTATTATTATTATTTCCAATACTATAAAAACATAACAATAAAAAAATCATACATTATTCTTGTTAATATTAAATATATTAAAATATATAATTATTATTATTATTATATATTTATATATTGCTAAATTAAATTTACTATTATATATATGATTATTATTATTAATTTTTTGTTTATATACTATTATTATTATTATAATATATTACAATTATATATCATATATTATATTATATATTAATATATATATGTTAAAAAAGTAAAAAATATTAGAAGAAACAAAAGAATGGGGGGGGTCGAAGGAAATGGGAAAGGGGGTAGGGAGGGAGTTCATAGAAAAGGGAGAAAAAAAGGGGGACGTGGGAGATTTAATTAACATTGGAGATGGTAATGTGGGTTGGCTTACATAGACAAGTGGGAGGTGGGTGGAGGGTTGTGCAATGAGACCATGTTTCCATAGAAGATGGCTCATGGTCGTTCACTTATAGATCCAAAGTCTTCAATTTTGATATATATAGGGCGGCGATCAGAGGTGGTTTGTAGTGAAAAGGTTTTTTTGAGGAGGCTCAATGTTATTCCATAGTACCGCATGGTTCGTCTCAAGTAGGTGCGAGGATACATCAGATCTAGTTAAATGGGTTTGATTTGATATTGGTTAATTGTATTTTTCCTCTCCCTCTAATTTGTGGTAAATAGAGTTTTGTTCATTGATTTATTTATCTTCAATGTGTGCTTCCATTGAAATTTGTGTTTCTACTATTGAATTACATGTCCTTCTCATGCGATTCTCTTGATCTTCTCTTGTTGTTGGTGTAATGGTGTGCAGGAGAGTGTAATAGTGAGTGGGGACTCACTGTTGGCACTAGCAGTGACTCAATTTATCACTATTGGTGAGATAGGAGCAGATGGTGGATAAGGATTTGTTTCTTGTGGTGGGTAGAGAGTTGTGGAGTGGAGGTGATTGGATAAAAATTGGTGTTAGTGAGACAAAATTAACTATTAGAAAATCCAATGGGGAGTAAGATTTTTTTTTGGAAAATGAATTGGCTGGTGGTAACTAAAAAGGGTGTCTAAAATAGGAAATAATGGAAAAGGGGGAGTCAACATTGGCATTTACAATGGTGGGTGAGATATTTGGAAAATGATGGGAGTGGACTGATGACTTAATGAGTCACTATTGTCGGGTCTGGTAGTGGTTCATTTACTCACCATTGGATAAATGGAAAAGAGAGCACATGAAAAACAGATAAAAACAAAGAATTAATTACAAAGAAAATTAAATAATTAATTATAATAAAAAATAAAATAACTAAACATACAAATGAAATTAAAATTCTAATACAAATTTTAAAATTGTAAAAAACAAAAAAATATATTAATTAAAAATTAACGAATTATTTAATTAAAATTCTTAATAAAATCAATGAGTCAAATTAAAAATAACTAAATATTATAGAAAGGAATAAAATTGTTAAACATAATACATTTATTTAAAAATAAATAAAGTAAAAATTTATTTATTTACAAATAAAAAATATTGAATTTTCTAAATTAAATAATTAATTTAAAATTAATGAAAATATAAGAAAGAAAAAAATAACTATATAAAAAATAAAAGATTAAAAAGATTAAAAATTATTATTTAAAAAAAGAATAAAAAATAATTTGAAAAAAATAATAGATAAATTAATTTTATTATTAATAAAACATTAATAAACACTATAATATTTATTTTTAATTGAGATATTTATTTTAAACAATTTAATCTTAAAAATACAAAAAAATATTAATTTTTTACTAAAATACACTATTTTAATAATAGAAACATAAAATAAAAGGGAGAAATAATGTGGAAAAGAGTAATGAAAATAAACCACATCATATATATATATATCATTATTTGTTTCTAATATTATTTATACCTACCAATTTAATACCATGGTAATGAAGGTCATATTTAAATTAATATTATTTCATGGTTCATTTATGCTCAGTGTTGTGTTTTTTGTATGATATCGAGTATAACTTCCTTTTAAAAAATCTCAGGATGTTACATTCTATCCTCCTATGATAGATTTAATAAAAACAATTCGTACTTTATCTTGGTAATCAATGGTTAGACATTTTAAATTACCATTATTAGAAACTAATAATTTGAAAATGATTAATAAAATATTATCTTAGTATGATAGAAAGGGAGGTACAAAGGTTATATAGAATAATGCATACTGATGATTCAATGTAGAAATTCATTGGTGGGAAGTGAATATATGGACATGTAAGAAAATAAAAATACCCAAGTAATGGTATAGAGTGATAGAGATCATTGATCAAAAGAAATTGAATGATCATGAGAAATTCAACAACCAGAATAACATAAACCATAGTGGTGTGAAAAAGACCATCATCCATTGAAATTGACGGTAATAGGAAACAATTTTCATTTTCAATATCCATTTCGATGATTTGATAAATTATTTACCATATAGAACAAGAACATAAGAAAATATGCCTATATTATAAGTTGAATTTCCTCTTTTAGTCAATTTTCACCATAATCTCACCCTTTTATCCAATATATGATTATTCTAAATGATTTTTTCACACCTAAATCACTAAAATAAAATATTAAAGGAACTAAGAACCATAAAAAGGATAAAAATATATTCCTAAAATATTTATACATTAACCAAATTAAAAAATGTTACCATAAGGCAATATGTTTTACAAAATGATTAAATCTTCCAACGATGAAACAATATATTAATATTAAAAATGTAACAATAATAACCAAAGTTCATATTAAATAATTACATAAATGAATAAACCTATAATCTAAATAAACTCAATAAAATAAACATTAAATATTTTTTATCCTCAATATTTATCATAATGGTTTCCACATAAAGCCAGAAAATATAGAGACCTTATTTTTAAATAACATTAATCACCCACTCACAAAATCAATTTTTAATCTCACTGTTATATACATGATAAAACAGATGATACCACAATTAACTCAACACCCAAGATAATATAAACCATAATAGAAATCTATTCTTTAAAACATTTTTCCAAAAATTGGAATTGCATACTTTACATCAAAACCAAATAATTATATATACATTAACCCAATAAACATCACCTAAAATGTCATTAATCACATTTATATATCATCGCTCAATAAATCAAAATGGGTGTATAATAAATTGAAATTATTATATATATTAATATCATAAAATTATGATGGTATTAATATATAGTAATAAAACCACTGATTTAAACATTATAATCCCAAATGATATTTAAACCATTTCTCTGATACCAACTATAATATTCTCAAACCCACACTTCTAGATCGAGTGCTAAAATATATTCTATACATTTAGGGATTGATACTAATAAAAATAACCCATTTTTTTCCATCAAAAAATTTTAAAAGAAAAATGAGAAATAGTACCACTTACATACGTAACGAAAACTTTAGGTTTATAGTTTAATAAAATTAATAAAAAATATTACAAAATAATATCAATGACTTCAAAAAAGTATTTCTCCCACTATACACATATTTTTATATTTTCTAATAAATATTCAATATCTCTTATAAAATTATCCTTATATTAAACTATTAGAAACAAAAATTATTTAGCATCATTCATTATAACCTATGGAAAAGGAAAAATAAGAAGGGTGATCTCAAAATCCTCCGTAATGGTAAACATAAGCATTAACAATTTAATTCCATCAGTGAGAGTATGATTTCTATAAGGGTATGCTGATATAATCATAGTGTAGAAGCATAGCATAATTAAATTCATACCCATCAATGTCTGGATCATCAATCATGTTATGAATCTTTAATAAATGAAAGAGTCATTGGAATTAATAATCACAAGCAATGTGATATCAATATTAATCGAAGGAATCATTTATAACCTATAGAAAGTATAAATAAAACATATATGTAAATTGGGGAATCATCATCATAAAACAATTTTGGAACCCTTATAATTGGATCAGTGATACATTAGACATAAAATATATTTCATTATAGAACATAGTCATTACTCAATTAATTAAAGCATAATCTAGGCACACCCATCATATATGCTATATTGGGATTACCCATAAGCTATTATGGGGACCATACTATCATATAAGATTTAATAGGATTAATTATGAGCTATAATGGTGCTCATACATTTTTAAACAATTTCCACATACCATATAATAAATAAAAATAATAAAAATCTCTTTTAAACCTATGTGAAAAACGCTTTTGGACATCAAAATACACTTTCCCTTTAAAACAAAATAAAAAATTATAAATAACTCATAATGAGAGAAGGAGTGTTTTTTAGATAACATGAAATATTATAATTGATTAAATACATCAAAAAAATGTTATGGTGAAGGAGAAAATCATTTTTATTGTATACATCAAAATATAACATTATGTTCATAACTTGATTAACTTATTGAAATGAAGTACATTCTATGATAATATATTTTAAAAAATAATAACCCTTCCAAATATATAAGGAGGATGGTAGCATCTCAAATTATCGCATGTGGGTCATAAATAACATCAAGGTTTATTGGAGTTGATGATTAGAAATACTATTAAAAGATTATTAGAAACACTATGGAGGAAAATATCATTTTCAATTTGAAAATAAATTTTATAAATTAAAATATAATAAAACATTTTTAAAATAATTTTCTTTACAAATTTAATTTAAAAATTACAAATTAATCTTAAACTAAAGTAATGTTCATGAATGTGGGAATATCTGTTCATGTTGTAAATGTTATAAATAAGACTTTTTTTCAAATATCTTTTAAAATGGATTCTATAGTGATTCATTGGAAAACATTAACAAATATTATTTTTAAATCCATTTAAAATAAGTAAAATGGAAATTTAAAAATATTTTATAAATCATTTATTATTATAAAATAAAATTTTTGAAAACAATTTAGAAAATGAGGATATGGAAGTGAAATATTCATGATCTAAAAAAAGATATATGATTGGTATCACATATATACAAATTTCATAATATGTATTAAATAAAAAGTGGAGAAAATTTAAAGTAAACCAATAAAGTAACTTCAATACTATAAGATATTAAAATATATGCATTTCACGAAAAAAAATATCATATTATTTCCCCTAATAATCCTTCAATATAAACAATATCAAAAAGAAATAATATTGAAACATATAACCATTTCAACTTTGGCTACATTCAGTCATAATCCCATGAAATAACAAAATAAAATTAGTAATTAAATATAATGAAAATAATGATATTATTGATATATTAGGTCAAAATTGATAGTATATAGATATCATGAGAGATTATTGGTGCATATCATAAACATATGTTAAAATTATGGAAAATTTTAGACTAATTACCCGGATAGAGATCATATCATTGAATTGAGAAATAATCAATGGATTGATTATGTGTAAAAAATTTAAATAAAAATAAATATTAAAAAACATAATAAAATAATTTTGATATAAATTTAATCATAATAATTTTATAACAATGTTATTGAAGAAGTGTTATAACCCAATTAAAGGAAATCATGTTTAAAAAACAGTTTAAACTTTGTAACATTCATGTTAAATACCCTTGAATGAAATGATTAAAATTTAAATTTAAAATATCATGAATAATAATGGATTCATGATATATCATATAAAATGGAATTATATAAACCATATATAAGAAATTTGGTTTATAATAATAAAATATTAATAAATAAAATGAAATTTAGACGAAATCCTTTACCTCGAGTGAAAACATTCAATAAATGTCCTTTAAATCATGTATCATAAAACTATATCAATTATTTTATACCATAAGATAATTTTCCATGTTTAATACATTATAAATAAATAATTTAATTTATTTATTTTTAATGTCATATTAAAATATTATTTATTAATTCAATTTTATGTGTTTTGGGGATGTTCGGTTCATTGTTTCAAAATGGATTTGTTGTGTTGCCTCAAGTTAAAGAGTTCATTATTCCATCATCTCAAAAATAATCATCATGATATAATTTCTATTTTTATCCTTAATTTTTAATTTTAATATCACTAATGATTAATAATTATGAAAAATTAACTAATTTTATATCATAGAGATGGTAGGTCGTACTTACAGATGTGTGACATTTCATTTCTTTCAAAAATCAATATAAAAAGAAGGTTATTTTTATTTAAAATTTAATGTATGATAAAAATATCATAAATATAATATTATTTCTTGAGACACACACACATAGGCACGGACATTGTAATTATTTCAATGTGAATTGAATGGTAAACATTAAATTAAATTTTATGTTTTTATAATGATAAATATGTAATTAATATTATAATGATATGATATATATCTCATATATTTATTAAATTTATCTTTTATTAAATTATATGGAAAGCGTTAGTGAGAAATAAATCATATTTCATTGCAAGAGGGTAGCATTCTATACACCTGAGAAACATTATCATATCCCCCACAGAATGGAAATTAAAAAATAATGTGTGATATCATAATTAAATCAGTATAATGATTCTAAAAATATTATATATATAATTTAAATCCATCATTATAAATATTTGTGAGAGGAGATAATAGAAAATGAATTACATCAGTCTACAAGGCGGTAGTCCACCGTATACATGATTGGTTGTTTCATTTCCCAATTTATATAATAGAAGGTAAATTTGGGTTATAAAATTAACATAAATCTCATTATATTGGATATAATGGTTTTATTATATCATAATATTTCATGAATATTTCATGGATGTGGAATAAGAAACAAAATAAAAAACACTCGGTTAATAACGATGCATCTTCTCCAGACTATATCTTTAGGATTATACTTAAATACTTCTTATATTGTATTTAAGAAGAACCCAAGGACTCTATAACCATAGTATGTATTTAATAAATGGATTGGGATTGGGATTTTCAAATCCAAATTGTTTTCAGAGTGTGATGTGAAGATGAGAGAGAGTGTCCTTTTATAATTACTAGAGAGGGCACACTTGAGATTTCTAAAAAGAAGAAGTGACACACATGTTATTTACATTAAATAAGGATAAAAACTGGACCATTATTGATAAATAGATATTATAAGGTAGTAATATCTATATAATATATTTAAAAAAAATTAGCTCAATTTAACCCTTATATTTTCAGTTTTACACCCCAGTAAACCAATTTTTATCATAACTGTGGTAAATGACTTTCACGATTTTCACTATTAATTATGAAAAAAATTAAGTTTAAAATAATATATAATATAAATTATTATGATTATAATTATCTACGGTATCATACCCAATGAAATTCATATTAGTGGTAGAATCTAGAAAATAAACTGAACCCCATATACATGAAAAAACAGTTATTCAAGAAATGTATTTTTCAATCATAACATGATTTTATATAAACTCTATGATGAGTAATAATAATTGTATTAATTTATAAATATATTTATAGATGTCTAGTTTATTAATATTATTTCAATTATTACTAATTTTGGGATATGTTAATTAATAAAAATGGGGAAACATTATGAACTTAAAAACAAATTTCAGGAAAATTCCATTTTTAAATACAAACATAATCATATACTAAAATACAATATAAAAATGAATGAAAATAAATTAATTTATTTAAATATTAATAAATAACTATTATTTTAATTTTAATCATATTCAAAATATAATGGTATGTTTAAATTACTTAATTTTTTGAAAAAAAATTAAAATGTTAAAAAATTAAATATTTTTCACTACTCACAGAAGAATCAATATTATTTGCAGAATAATTTTTTTTTACTATGTTAATAATTATATGGTGATTAAAAAAAATAATTTAATTTTATAAAATACATTTTCTAAAATTTCAATAAATTACCTAATTTTTTTCTTACAAAAATTAATATTTAATTTTTTTTGTAGAAGAAATATTTTTCAGAAATAATATTACATTAGTAAAAAGTGATTGATTATTTAATAAGAACTTGTAAATAAATTTAAATTATGTTGGATATATATTTCATAATGTAGTAAATACTATTAATACCCAAAAATTTAATAGATAGGTTATAACACTTATATTTCCAATAATATTTTTATTGTTGTTTTATGCTTAGTTTTGCATGTCTTGTACAATAAAGATTGTAAATTCATTCTTTAATATATTTTGGTACTAACAAATAATATTTTATATGTAAAATTTTGATTATATTATTTTAAAATAAATTATATCCTTTCTATATTATTAAAAGTGGATATTAATGTGGCACATATGAATCCTTGGTTAATCACTTTAATTTTTTTTTGACTAGTCATTATTTAAATCTTCACTCTCACGTATAGTGAATGGGAATAATACTCCATAACTGGATAGACACTCTCATGTGTTATGCTATATCCTATTAAAATCTCTTTAATATCTATTATGAATGATTTTTTTTCAAATTACATTAACGTAATAGGTTAATTAGTACAAGAGAACCTAATGTAAAGTATATTTAATGAACAAGAAGTATAAAATGATGGAATTGAGGTATCACTAGATAAGTGATTTTAGGATTTATTTCTCTTATTAACCTCGTGATTTAATATATTCGTATTTATAAGCATTTTTTGTTTTAGTATTTTTTTAAAATAGGGTCTCATAAATTAAGTTGAAAATGGAATGTACATAGAAATAACTATGCATCATAACTAAATAAGGGGGAATAAAAAATGGTTAAGAATATTGTTATTTACCTTTAATAAAGCAATGGTTGGGTTTTATAGTCTTAAATAAATTAGTTAAATTAATATTTAAAGTGAAATTATGCCTTTAAACTCATAGATTTAATAATTAGTGAGTGATATTTATTGATGAAAATTCGGTATATTCACAATGTTATTAGGGATTATGTGAGCAATATATAGATCATTATTAATTAGTACAACATTAAATATTTGAGATCACCAATTAAATGTTATCAATAACTATGATATATTATTTTATGGTTGGGGTATGTTTTTTGTGATTATTTTTTATGAACACTTATTTAATGAGTGGATAACTATTAGGTTTTATATACTCTTGTTGTTGATATAATAAAGGGGGACATGATTTCGAAAAGGTATGATAAAAAATATTAGAAACCTTGGGATTAAAAAGTGATTCATAAAATTTATATTTAATTTCAACATATTTTTAGGATTATGATATATATTTACTAGTTTGTGAACCTATGAACTATTGGTTACTATAATATCCATATATTATAAATTTTTATAAATATCGTAAACAATAAATAATACTATCCATAAAAACCCCTAAATATTAATATTTAAATGTTATATTTATATCTTAGTCCTTATATTTGTGTGTTTGAATAATATCATCCACATTATGAAATATGTATAAGTCATAGTTAAATAGATTTATTTATTAATGTTCAGAAATATGAATTCAATTTTTCAGTGAAGTCATTTTTTCTTTAAAAATACGTTTTTTATAAATTGTTCTTATTATATTACTAAGAGGGTATTGTAATTATTTTATGAAAAATTTATATATTTCTTTTTATAAAAATGATATAATTTTTAAACCCATAATTTTCAAATTATCTAAGATTGTGTTTTTGATATCATTATAAAAATATTGATATTTCCTTGAATAGTAAAAAAATTCTGATATTTGTCTATTTCATTTCAATAATTTAAAAAATATAATTTCTATTTTTAAATACTTATAAATTTAAAAATATTTAATTTATATTTTTAATAATAAAATTAAATTCATTGGATATAATTTTTTTAAATATTTTAAAATATAAACTTTGTATACATAAAAAAAACATTTTTTTAAAACAAATTTTTGTCCCAATTTGTGGGATTAATTATTATTTATATTATACCACTTATAGAAATTGAATCATGAAAATTTATCCCATATTTTAATTTTAAGGTTCAAATTTTAAAAATATTTCTATTTTATTTTTTCTTCAATATGAATAGTAAACATAATAATTTTTTAACACTATATAGGTAAACTGGGAAATTAAAGTTAAACAACATAATAAGGTATCAAATTTACCTAACACATCTCTATTATTCATTGGATGATTATATTTCATCTATAATCATATATACCTTTATAATGGGTTAATTTCTCACCACATGCCTTATAATATATCATTTATATTGTTTTATTTAAATATAAAGTCAATATTGTCAATCTATTGCTTTTAATATCAATAATATTTTGATATAAGGATAAAAAAATATCATTTATTTCTAAATTTTTATTTTAATGATTAATATTTATTTAGTATGGTAATTTATATTTAAATTTTACAGATTAAATAATTACATGAAATTCTCACACAATGCCATCACAGTGCTTATGAAAATAGAAAAAAAATCAAGTAAATGATTTTATAAACTATTAAAGTAATATATTTGGGAATAGTTTATGTGTTTTGAGAATTTTGAATATAAATAAAATATAATATATATATGTGTTATTATTTTATATTTTTATTTTATTATTATCATGTTCTTTTCAAAATAAAATTTGGTGAATACTTCCAAAAATAACATTAATGATATATTATAATAAACATTATTTTTTAATTGATTAAAACTTATTTAAAAGTAGTATAATTATACTTTTTAAAGCTATATGGTTGAAAATATCATTTATGGTTAATTTATTCATCATTTTTCCATTTATAATATCGTTATTTACCTATAATGAGTAGAAAACTTTGATATCATAGTAATTTTTAAAAGTTTAAAATTATTGGGGTGGGGGGGTAAACTAAGTGATAATGGAAAATAATTAACTGAAAATTTTCCAAATTTTATGGGATGATATGATTATGATAAAACTTCATATTATCTTATAACTAAGTAAATTTATTTCCATTTAAATATGAAAATTAATTTATATTAATTAAATACTTTAAATATTCCATGAAATCCCCTCAAAGTTCGTATAATACTATATTCCTTCTCTTGTCCTATAAACATTTTAAGAGCCTTCCTAATTGGCATATCCATAACTAAATCCTTTCATAATTTAACTTACCATTTTATATAGGTTTTATTTTGGGATGAATTCAAACCTTATAGGGCTTAAGGAGTAAAGAAAAGAAGGTTTTCTGAAGAAAAGGTAAAGCTGTTAATGAAATATTTTAGTTTAATTATTGTCAAACTCCATTAAATAATATTAAAACATGATGAAATAATAACACTAGTATCTTACAAATACTAATATGGAATTATAATAACTCAATAAACTATATCCATATCCACTTTTATAAGTGAAACTATAATTCATGTGTATGGTGGACTACCGCCTCATGAACTGATGTAATTTTTTTCCATCCATGCCTCTCATGGATGGTTATAATAATAGAATTAATATACCTATATAAGATATTAATAAAATAGTTACAATTATTAAAATAAAATATATCAACTTTTTATACCTTTATATCCATTTTAAAATGATAACATTGTTTATGTGTATGTGTAGTTTACCACCTCTACGAAGTTATCTGATTCATTTTTCATCACCATATTACATAGATAATGGATATAAATCATTAATAAAATAATATGATATTTATTATATAATCATAAATCTGAAAAGTTAAAATAATACTTACCTTCATTTCATCATGAATGTTGAAATATATAAATTTTACTCATACATACATATAGCCTATGGTATCCTTGATTATAGCCTAGTTAATTTTTCATAACCATTAAAAATGTTTAGTTTAAAAAGTTTAATTAATTTATAAAAATTATTATTATGTCGTAATTAATATTTTGGACATGTTCAAATAACGATCTCTTTGACTATGTGTAGGTTCGAGGTGTTTCAGAAGAATCATTTGAAGGTATGTTAAACTATGATTGTAGTCTTAAATAACTTGTAATAATTTATTTATATGATCGTAATATCATTTTTAGTGAGAAAAGTAGATTAATAGACTAAATTAATATGCTATATTCATAGGGAGAGAATTTGGCATGTAATTAATAATTAATTTATGAGTAGATGTAGAGTTACCTCATTTTTTAATTACCTCTACATTGATGATCTGGTAGAATAGATTTCATCACACCATATATGTACAATATGATTCAAGTGAAAAATCCATCTATAATTGATCCCCACATGCACCACAATCATTGACCAATACCATTAAATCCCTGGGTTTTAGCATGGATGATCTTGATTACTCGTTTTGTTTCTGGTTGACCACATTGATTTTCTTATTGAAGAAGAATAAATCTTGGTTCTCTCTCAAATACATAATAGGGTAGGAAGAGAGAGCAATTTATAAAACCTTAGATATCTATTTAGATACATCTATATAGATATATATAGGTATATCTATAGATATATCACTAGATATATCTATCTAGATATAAATCGGGATATATCTCTAGATATATTTATACATATGTCTCTCAACATATATCTCTATTTATATTTATAAATATATATATCTAGATATTTCTCTATCTCTTGTGAACAACCAAAAATTATCTTTGAGAAAGTGATATATTTAGATATAATTAGATATAATTTAAATATTTTAGCATGTATAGGGTTGAAAAATTACACACACACCCTTAACCATTTATAATATTATTAATTAACAACATATCAATTAATAATAATATTATTATTATTATTATTCAATTTACATGTGAAGAAAATTAATAATATAAATAAATATCAATTATTTATAATTGAACCGTTAATCTCTATTTTTACCTCATTGATAATTATCGATCCTTGAATAATGATTATTTAATTAAATAAATGTCTCTTTATTATTTTTTTAAAAAAATATAATTAATATTATATTCACCAAACTAGTAAAAAATTATTTATTATTTATTATGTAACTCAATTTAATCTTTCGAAAAACATGTGATTGAATTATTGAGATCAACCAAATGTGAATCAATATTATTTATTCATACTTGTTAAATTCATGATAATAATTTAACTAATATTATAGATAAATTTATCATATGACCCTATAGGCCTATTAATTAGTGTAATTAGGCATCATCATATAATTTTCATGTTTAAAATCTAGAATCACTCCAATTCATCCATAGAGAAATAATTTTACATCGCAATGATGTCCAAACATCTATGAATTTTTACGGTGTAATGTAATTATTTTATTTTGAAATATATAATCAGATAGATTTCATACTGGTGGCATCATCTTATATAATTTATTTCTCATTCTTTTACTTTTTGAAAACAAGTTTCCCAACGAATACCATGCATGTGGATTTACATATGAATTTCTATTCAATTTAAGGGATAGAGTTATCAACAGCAATTATAGAAAATAACAGATAAATCCTTTCTAGTATTATTTAATGAATCTATATTAGTATGGACACTACCAATTTATCATACATTACCTTGAAAATTTGTCATCACGGTATTTATAAATACATTAAAGTACACAAGTTGTGATATCCATTAATGATGATATTAATGTCTAAAGATAAATACACAGATCCGCAAATAGGAAAATTCAATGACACATGGAAATGTGGATTTACTATAGATGGATATTTTCTTATAACATATTATCATAGATGTTACCAAGGAATAACCCTATGAAAAGGTGTATGTAATATCTGTGAACCGTCCCTCCTTGTCCCAGAGCTCAAATCATAAAATTTAAATTTATGTCTTTGATACGAATAATTGTGACACAATTATTTCCATCCAAACCATATAAAATTAACATGAAATATCATATCACATACATACCCAAATTCCATTTAGGTTAAAATTTTTAGAGAATGAGGAAAAAATATTACCTAAAAAATAACCAAGTCATCATGTTAGTGTTCTTCTCAGCTTTTATTATTTCATATTAAGTCATCATCATCATATATAAACCATTATAGACATTATTCAATTATGATCATTATTGATAACCGAGGTAAAATAAAACAAAAGAAGGGTGGGCACCAATTCTTAATATGGGTAAAACTAATCATTACCAATTAAATATCATTACTGATAATAAAAAGAGTATTAGAAAATATGATATAATAAAAGTGCACGAGCATAACACAGGATCTCTCATATCCCTAAAATCTAGATCAATAAATATCTGGCGTGGAATAATGCTTTAAAAATGGAAAAGTCCTGATAGTCAATAATCATGATCCATGTGATGCCAATTTTTATCAAATAAAACATTTAAAACCCATAAAAATAACAAATAAATGTTATCGTTATATTAAAACATCATATTCCTGACCTAGTTTAATACCATTTAAGAAATAACTTGAGCCCAATTAAATACACATGAGAAACTCACCAGTAACTCCCTCTTTGTTTACTTTAAGGACAAGTAACATTACATAATACATTATACTTATATCTGATGGTACCCATTGTATAATCTTTATTAGGATTACCGAATTCTGTCTAGGAAGACCCATCAGATAATCTATATTAGGCTAACCTAGAGATATCTTTTTTCGCCCATTATATAATCAATATCCTGATCACCTATGAGCTATAATGGGGTTCCACCCTTATTATAAGTTATATTGGGATCACTACTTAAAAATAAATAATTTATAAGTAACATTCATGAATAAAAAATTTATAAGTCCTCACTTTTTAGTCACTACAATAATCAATTGTCTCTTATATCCTGATTAACCCATGTAAGATAAACATAATACATGATAATCTCACATTCCATCCAAATAAATAATAAAGATGGTGTTTATCCAGAATATCCCCATTGGAGTATAAGTAACATCAATGGTTGATGAAATTTATGAATGGAAATAACATTAAAATATTATTATATAATTATTTATGAAATTATCCTTTTCACATTGAGTAACATAAAAGGATTCCATCTTAGATGGAAAATAATTTTAAAAGATCCCATGGAACATTTCATGGGGAAAATATCCTTTAAATAATTAAAACACTTAATTAAAATAAAAACAACCTAAAAAATCATAGAAAAAAATATCTTTGAAATTGATATTTATAACATAAAAAAATATTTAAAACATTAATTGGCCATTATGGTTGAATATTCTATTCAATCGAAGTTTTTTTAAACAAATATTCCATTCAAATTCATCATAAAAGACAAAAGGTTTTTCATTAGAAAAAAATATGATGGTTCCTTTAATTTTTTTAAAAAATATAATTATATTTAGAATTAAATTTAAATATTAATAGTAAAATATATTGGAAAACATTTTTAAAAAACAATGATTTAGATGAAATTGTATTTTCAATCAAAGAGAGAAATGAATTCATATTTTCTAAAAACAATTATAATCATTTTAACCACCAAAGTGAGGAGAAAGGAATTATTAATTGAAATTTTAATGAATATCTATAGGATAAAAAATATACACGGTATAAGAAAATAATATCATATTATTTCGTCCCAAATAACCTTCAGAAAAAATAATTCTTAAATAATGAAGATTGCATAAAAAAATTGTTACCACTTTTGTAAATCCTCAATCATAAGACACATGAAATAATAATATAATATAAAATTTAAATATCACAAAAATATGTTGATTAATGATATAACATTTAAAGTGACTAGTATATAAACCTCATAAAATATGATATGTGTATAACATACCATATGCACCAAAGAAGACAAACTGAGATGACTAACCCTTACAATAATCCAAATGCTGAAGTGATAATTAATCAATGAATCTATTATGTGAATAAAATGTAAATACACATAAAAAAATTGGTAATAAAAAAAATGTAATAAAAATTAATTACTCACATAATCTTACAATATCAAATAGAACTAAGAATTTATATAACCCAATGAGAAAAAATCTTGTCATGAAATTCTTTACCACTTCGTAACTTTTAACTGAAATCCCCTTGAATTAAAAAAATTCATATTGAATCATTGAATACCTTTATTTAGGAATTATTAATCATATTAAATGTAAATGGATTAGTATATACAAAATATAAAGTAAATAATTTGTATAACATTAACATATACCTCAATGAAAAAAAATTGAGATGAAGTCACTTACCTCGAGTCCATACATTTCAATGAATATCCTATAACAAATATATTATTAAAATATATAAATTATTATATTATTTAATAATAAATTTCAAGATATAATAAATTGTATTATAATCATTTAGTTTATTTTTTAATTAAATATATAAATACTTAATTAATTATTTCCATTTTTGGTGTTTTCATGACGTTTGGTTCATTATTTCAAAATGGATTCAGTGTGTTGATTGTGGTAAAATAGTTAATTGTTCCACTTTATAAAAAATAATAATAATTAATATAAATCATTTATACTTTGAAAACCAATAATGAAATATGATTATGAAAAATGAATAATGTTACAATCATAGAGATTGTAGGTTGTACGTACGCATAAGTTATGTTTCTATTTTTCAATGATCATTATGGAATGAAGTTAATTATTATATTGTCTTTATAAAATGATAATAATATCATAAAAATAGAATTTAATTATATCTATTTAACTATTTCATATACGTGTCTTGGTTATTTGAAAATAGTCAAATCTCATCGTGGAGGTGGTAGTTCACACGTATGCAGAAACGAAGATATTATTTCCTAGTGAATGGAAAGGTAAAAGTAAATGATATAAATTATCTTTTAATAATGATTAATATTTAATAAATTTAATAATTATTTAGTTTTAATAACATATATGCATTAAAGTTATCCTTATTACCTTTCATGAAGGGTGTTACTAAAAAAAGCACATCGATTTGTGACGTGGTAGTCTGTAGCACACACAAGTGACATTATCACATCCCTTATGGAATGGAATTTAAGGAGGTAAATATGATATAATAATTCAATTAGTATAATCGGGTTCTAAAAATCATATATATATATATATACTTTAAATTTATCATTATAATAATCCATGAGTGGAAATGATTAAAAATGAATCACATCGGTTCGTGAGGCATTAGTTCGCTATACACAAAAATGATGGTTTCATTTACAATTTGATAGATGTGAATATATATTTATGTTATTACATTAAAATAATAACATATATTTATATGGTATATACTTAGGTTATTACTTCATCGCAATCTCTGAATATTTGAAAGAGGTGAAAGAAAAAATAAAATAAAAACACTGGGTTAAGTAGGATATCTCTTCTTCAAACAACCAACTTAGGCCATGAAAAAACCCTTATTAAGATGGATTTATGATAAAAAAATGGGATATGGGTCATAGGGAGTATATTATTAAATGTATTTAGGAAGCTCTTGGCCAATAAAAATTGATTTACGGTGTTATGTGGAGAGGAGATGGGGTGTCTTTTATAAGAATGGTGAGTGACACACTTGTTCTTTTTTGAAAATAAAAAGGTGCACCCACATTTTTTACAGGGAAAAAGGATTACAAATGAAACATTATTGAGAATTAGAAATGATAAATTAGATCTATTTTCATACAATATATTTTATGAAACAATTTATGTAATTTTAAGAATTATTGTTTTAGTTAAACCCCTAGTAAAAATGTTTTTACCATAACTATAGTAATAATTTATAATATTTTCACTATGCATTATGAACCAAAATTTAGTTGAACTACAAAATAAGAAAAATTATTATTATTAAAAATATATAATTCATTATATCTAATTCAATTCACACTATTGGAATAATTTAATATAAAATTATACCCACATACGTGAAGAAAATGAGGGTTTTCAAGAAGTTTTTTTTCAAGCATAAGATAATTTCATATTATTTATATGACTAGTAATAATCATTGTATGAATTTAAAGTAATATTTATTTATATATAATTTATAATATTCATTTAAATAAATCAAAATTAGGTTATTTTTTATTAATTATAATTGTAAACCATTATGCAGTTTAAAATAGTTTTGAGAAAAAACCTATTTTAAAATAAAAAAATAAGCATATGCTAAATTCAAAAATAAATATGATTAAAAATTAATTAATTGAACTAAATATAAATAAATAATACAAATGTTAATTTAAATAATATTTAAAGAATAATGGGACTTTTAATACATTATTTTTTGAAAATAAATGACATTTTTTCAAAAAATCAGTATTTATCCTTATTCACCAAAAAATCATTATTTTTTCAAAAGTCACAAAACTAACCCTATGTGACTTTTGATGTTATTATTTTAAAAATGAAGCAAATTTTATAAAATATAATTTTTAACAAATCTATAAATTAATTATAATATATTATCGCAGAAAATAAAAAATTAATTTATAAAGAAAACATATTACTGATAATGAAATTACTTTACATAGAACTTAATGAATATTTTTTATGAATTTAAAATTAATTCATATTAAGTTTTAAATTTATATATATATTTCATAAAATATTTATTACAATTCATGCACACAAATTTCATGGCTAGGTTATAACAATCATATATTTTTAAGGTCATTTAAGCATAATGTTGCGTGTTGAATTTTCCATTGAACATAATGTTTATATTTTAAAATGCCAAGACATTTCATCCTCACCCCATTAAAAAATTTCATCCTATAATATTTTGAATAATATTAATAATTAATGTATTTACATTTTAAAATACTTTTTTTGAAATCCCACAGCATATAAAGGGTTAGTAAAACTTCTATTTTAAGTGAGAGAGAGAGTGGGAAGTGTGATGGTCATTGTGTAAATAGATTTAAAAGTAGGAAAACAATTTGGAAGAGATTATATTGAAATATAAAAAAAATTAATTCACAAATAATGATAGTGCGTAAAATATATCATTGATCAAAAGAAATTGAATGATCATGGGAAATTTGACAACAAAAAAACCATAAACCAAATTATGTATGAATAAGACCATCATTTCATCAGAAATGAACAGAAATGATAACATTTTATTTTTAAATATATTATTCCTAGAGTTGAGGAATTCATTTACCATTTTGAAAAAAACCTAATGATATCTACTTACATGAAAAGTATAATTTCATACTTTAACCAATTTCAACAATATTTTATTATTTTTCTCCAAACAATGAGTTTTTAGATGTATATTTTATAAATGATGCTCTAAAATCATCTTCTAATACATAAAAAAACAATAAAATGTATAATCAATCTATTCTACAAATTTTTAGACATTTACCAAAACCAAAATGTTCAAAGTAAGGTAATATAACTACCAAAATGAATAAATATTTATATAATGATATAATATATTAATTTATAAAATGAAATAGTAATACCGAAAGATAAACTAAATCATTACATAAATAAATAACCATGTACACTTAATAACATCAATATACTCAAAATTAAATAGTGTTTTAACCTAATTGGTCATCTCGTACCTTTTATCATATATACCCATAATATAGAAATCTTCTTCTGAAATAACACTAATCACTTAGTCACTATATCACTATTCAACCACATAGTTATCAATATGATAACAGACATGTTACCATAATTAATTCAATATTAATAATCATATAAACCGTAATTTTATCAATTCCTTATATATTTTTATGAAATATGTAAATTCATACTTCATGTTAAACTATAAATTTACATATACTTCAAAATAATAAAAATTCTCCTAAAATTTTGTTAAAAACATTATGATATCATTGCTTAAAACCTCAAATGGGGGTCATATACATTGAAATTATGATAAACCATAAACTCATAAATTCATTATTATATCTGTATAACTTAAGATAACCTCACATGAAATCTTATAAATATCCCATGTATCTAATCCCGAATACATTAAGAATTATAACATCCCTGAACCCACACTCTTGGATATTATGCTAACAACATAAAAATTACATTTTTTATTTAATAATGATAAACATTACCTATTTTTTCTATTAAACCCTTAAAAAATCAATAGGAAATATTGGATGAATTACATATCTAAAGACCTATTAGGATAAATGTTTTAGATAATTATGAAAAACCCTTACATATATAATACTAATGTATTTAAGTGATTGTCCTTATCATTTTTCTTATTTCACATTAAGTCACCATCATCCACAAGTTGAAACCCTTATTTAAATAATTCATTTAATGTCATTATTCATAACTTTTTTGAATGGAAACATAAGAAAGGTGATCTAAAATTCTAATTAAGGTTAAAAATAAGAATTAACAATTTAATGTCATTAGTGAGCATAATAATAACATAAGTGCATGAATACATTATCAATGTTCATGAGAATAAAATAATAGAAATAATACCAATCAAACCAAGATCATTAATCATGTTTCAAGGAATAAAGATATAAAAAATTCAATATTCATGTGAATAAATAATCATTAAAAATGTGATGTCAATAATGATAAAAGGAATCATTAAAAAACCCATTTAATAATGAGAAAATCATATTGGTATCTTATAACATCATATTCATAACACATTCTAATCCAATGTTATAAATAATTGGAGCCCAGTTAAATCCATAATATTAACCCCCCAATAAACCCATAATTCATTCCTTTAAAGATAAGGAGCATTACCCATACCATTAAGGTACTATCTAAGCACACCCATCATATAAGATATACCAGAATCACCCAATACTACCTAGGTGAACTAATCATATAATCTGTATTGGGTTCACCTTGTGATATCTAAGCAAACCTCCAAAATAAGTTATATCAATCTCACTATGATATATAATGAGGCTAAAAAATTCACGTATGATTTATTGAGATCACCCATTAAATATAAACAATTTCCATATACCATTGATGAAAAATAAAATTAATGCCTTCACATTCCCATCACAACAATAATCAATATTCTTTCAAATCCGGATTAACTTGTTGGAAGGAAATGATTTTCATTAAAATATCATAGTACATACAACGAATGATTATACGAGGTATCAATAAATAATATACCTAGTATAATGTATGTAACATCAACGAGTTTTGACATTGATTAATATAAATACCATTAAAATAAATTTAAAATGTTCTTATGAAAGATATACTTTTCACATTGAGTTACATCAAATGAAATATTATTATATTGAAAATTATTTTGAAACATCACTTGGAACATTTCATGAAGAAAATATCCATTCCAATTAGAAAAAACTTATTTAAAATATAAAACCTTCTCAAACATTGAAAAAAATATTTTCTTCAAAAATAACCTTTGAAATATGAAAATTAATCTTCAAAACGTTTAGTGGTCATGAGAGGAGAAAATTTTGTTCATGAAAGTACATTAAAACAATGATTCCTTAAACTTTTTTCTTAAAATTCAAAAAATTACTCATTTATAAAATAACATGAAGATTAATTTTAAATTTTTTTAAAAAATAAAATTATCGGTGATAATGATTTTCAATAACCGTAGTATTTTTTAAAACATTTCAAAAACAATGATTTAGAAAAAAGGGGTTTTTTTACCTAAGACAGAAATGATGATGGGTTTTCATGAAAGAATTTTCTCAATAATTTTATGTACCAAAGAGTTAAAAATTACACTATTACATGAAAATGTCATAAATAAAAAAAATTATAATAAAATATATTTATTCCATTAATATAATATCATGTTATTTATACCCAAATAACCTTTATACTGAATAATCTGATATATAAAAAAGATTGTATCCCAAAACCATAAACACTTTGGTAACAGTACAAGCATAAGAATCATGAATGAATAAAGTAAGATGGAAATTAAATGTCATGAACATATATATATTCATTATTTAACATATTAAAGGGTAATTAGAGAAGCATTATAAAATAAGATAGTTGTAAAACATAATATTTTTCCAAATAAGACAACATGAGATGAGAAACCCTTACAATGATCATAATGATGATGTGAGAATTACTAAACAAATATATTAGCGGTACAAAATTTATGTCAACATAAATTAATAATAAATAAAAATAAGATAATAAGATGTCATTACGCACATAATAATATAATAATAAATAAAATAAATAAGTAATACAATACAATGAAAATAAATTATGTTAATAAATTTATTAAGACTTTGAAACTTTCAAGTGAAATCCCATTGGTTTAAATAATTAAAAATGAAACATAAAATAAAATTATTTATAAATTATTCATTATATTAGATGAAAAATGGAAAATATATAAACTATATAAAATTCATTATGTGCATAACATTATAATATACCACAATAAAAAAAATTTAGACGAATTCCCTTATCTCGAGTACAATCATTTCATATATATCCTTTAAATACTGTGAAATAAAAATTATACGTTTCATTAAGAACATTTTCTTGTTTTATTAAATTATTATTAAATAAATTATTTTATTTATTTTTAATAGAAATATTAAAAACTTAATATATTAATTCCACATCAGGTGTTTTGAGGATTAGTGGTTAATGGTTTCCAAAGAGCTTCAGTGTGTTAAATGTGGTCAAAGAGGTCATTATTACATCATATCTATAATTATAATAATGAAATTATTATCATTTTTATACAAAATTTAAAATTTCAAAAAGTCATGACTGATGTTTATGAATAATGAACAACATTACACTCATAGAGATGGTAGGCCATATGTACGCATGAGTAATGTTTCAATTTTTTAACGATCATTATGGCAAAATGGAAAGCATAATTTTATATTTAAATTATAATAATAATATCAAAAAAAGATATTATCTCATTATATTAACATACATATAACATTAATGTAATGTGGTTATGATAAATCAATATCATCGCTTTGTGGAAACAATTTTCCACACATACACACGAATGATGTTTTTATTATTAGTTAATGGAAAAGTAGAGTTAAATAATATATATTATCATTTAACAATGAATCATATATTATTATTATTATAATTATGTCATATATATAACATATACTCAAAAAAGTATCTTTATTATCTTTTATGAAGATCATTAGTGAAAATGAAACCACATCGCTTCATAAGGCGGTAGGCCGTTGTACACACGAGTGATGTTATCGTATCCCCCATGGATGGAAAATAATAATGTATATGTGATATAATAATTAAATAGGTGTAATTATATTAAAAATACGATATATATAATTTAAATAAATCATTATAATATCCCATGATATGTGATGTCGAAAAATTAATCTCATCGGTTCATGTGATGGTAGTTTGTAGTACACACAAATGATGGTTTCTTTCCCATATGATGGAGGAAGAGAAAAAATTATATTATTAAATTAAAATAATAAATTTTAAATATAATTTCCATAATATTTTGTTTATATAATCATTGTTTAATAATATTTCATGGAGGTGGAGGATGAAATAATAAAAAAACGATTTGTTAAGCACGATACCTTTTCTTTATAAAACATCGTTAAGTCAGCACCAAAAGCCTTAAATGGAATGATTTATGATAAAATGAGGGTATATAGGTCATTTTGAGGGAATTAAAGAAGTAATTTGGGTATTTAATGGAAAATAAAAGGGCATTGAAGGCGTGAATATGAGAGTAGAGTGAGTGACATTTTGCTAGTGAGGTGAGGGGCACGCTTACATTTTGTTAAAAGAAAAAGGTATACCTACATTTTCTATATCACAAATAAATTAAAAAATTTGAAATTTTATATAATTTCACCTGAGAATGTCTAAATATTTCCATAAATTATATTCTATACAATTATCAGGATATTTTAAACCTTATATTTTTATTTTATCATCTTGATAAATCATTTTTACCTTAACTACAATAAAATATTTTTATTCTTTTTTTACTATTCATTATAAAAAAATTAAACTTATAATATTATATAATATAAATGATTCTATTTATAAATATGGGATCAATTTTATGAAATTAAACTCATAGAAATGGTAGAATATAATTTAAAATTAAACATGTAATCGCAATGAAAACGCAGTTTTTCTAGAAGTGTATTTTTCAAGTATAAAATGATTTTATGTTGACTATATGATTAGTAATAATATTTTTATAAATATATTTATTTTAAATACATACTAATCAAGGTTTTTTTATTAATTCAATGGGATAAACCTTATGCACTTAAAATCAATTTTAGAAAAAATCTTGTTCCGAGACCTAAAAATAAAATTACACTAAAATCCAATATAAAGACAATTAAATATAATTTATTGGATTAAAAAAACTAATTAATACTTATGTTACATTAATTAATATTCAAAACATAATTTTACTTTTAAATTACTGGATTTTATAAAATGGAAATACATTTTTACAAAAAAACCATATTTTCCTCATTCATCAATAAATAAATATTTTCCGAAAAAAAAAAATTTAATACAATTTACTTTTAATTTGATAATTTTAAAAATTAATACAATTTTATAAAATATTGATTAAAATATATATATATATAAATTTTAATATTTCATCATAAAAATAAATAAAAATATTTTATGGAGAAAACATATTTTTGATGTATAAAATCAATTTATGAAAAATCGATTGCTTATGTACAAATAATTTCTCAATAAATTTATATTGTGTAGGGAATATATATTTTATAATGTAGATAAAAATATTTAGACAATACAATTTAATTTCTATGTTATAAAAGTCATATATTTTAATGGTCATTAAATCTTAGTATTGTGTGTCGAATATGCTATCAAACAAAATGTTCCTAATTTAAAAGATAAGGGTGTTTTAGTGTTTTATTTTATTATGAGATTATTACACATAATTTTTTGCCTCAACTTTGTGCCACCATATAATATATTCCATCTATAGTATAAGGTTTTAGATTAATTTCATGGAACCTCTAGGTTTTCATCATATTAGGGAACTACTATTACCTTTTACTGTGACATATATTCTAATGAAATTATAATAAAAAATCTAATATTGATGAATAATAAGTATTTTATAAGAAAATTTTAAATATGAAAAATGTAATATTGTACTAAAAAATTTGGTTCAATGGCACTAACTCAAGTAGACTCCCACAAGCATAAGTGCTAAATGAAAAAAAAAACTTTTAGTCTACTAGCTCTTACATGGTACTCGTGATTCTGAGGAGATAAATCCTTCATTATGGGGTCCATCCTATTTTCATTTGTGGATATTGTACTCAATGAAACTTCACCTCATGGATTAAAATACCGTAAGAGATGAAACATCCTATGTTTTTTCATTTCTGTTGGTTTAACCTTGGCTCCTTAGAGAGACCCGCCAATGTAGTGTTATCATAATAAATCCTCTTTGGGTCATTACTTATATGAACCACATCCAGAAATTATAAATTTTTTGAATACATACATCTTCTTTAAAAACATCATAGCACATAAGATACTGAAAAGCCTCTATAAAATCAGTGAAAATTTGATGATTTGATAAATTCCATCTCATAGATCCTCTGTTGATACAAAATATATATTTAAACTATAAATTTTGATCATTGTGATCAATCTGAAATCTTGAATCTATATAACCTTAGATGATTGACTCTTCAACTCCTCCATATACAAGGAGCATATGTTTTGTTCTCCTTATATTCTTAAGTATAGTCTTTACATTAGTCCAATGATATTCACCTATATCATTTTTTTGTCTTCCTTCCATGTTCAATGCATAAGCAATAATAATCCTCACACGTATCATGAAATACCCGATAGATCATATCATAGAATTGTATGAGATCTTACTCATTTTCTATCTTTCCTTTTATTTTTGAGGACATGTCTTCTAGAAAATATGCCTATCATTTTACCTTGGAACTAATCATATATTAGAGTGTTCTATACTGAACCTCTTCAGTATTTGGTATTTAAAATTTCCATGACAATGTCTGAGAATCCTCTTAGATCTATCACACATGATCTTGATACCTACAATGTGGGATACTTCTCCTAAGTACTTCATGGTGAAGCACTATCTCAACCATGCCTTAAAGTCTAATAATTATGGTATATCATTTCCAATTAGTAATATATTATAAAAATATACTATTATAAAAATAACTGTACTCTCACTAATCCACATGTATAAACATATATAACATTCATTTTGAATGTAACCATTGTTTTTTATAGCTTCATCAAATAGAATGATACATGACTAGGATTATTTATTTAATCCATAAATGGATCTATAAAATTATCATAACATTATGTAATTTCCTAGAATCTCAACCCTTTTTACTATGTTGTATACACATAATAATTAAGGTTATTGTTAAGGAATTTTGTTTTGAAATCCGTTTTCCAAATCAAAAAATCATTGAAAGTTACTATAGCAACAAAAATATAATGGATTTAAACATTTTAATTGGATAAAAGGTTTTATTATGGACAATTAATTGATGTTATCTCCACTATATATACTTTGACCTTATTCACTTTACCTAGAATGTAAACCATTATCGTCAATTCCCATTTACACCCAATAGGTTTGACATCAATAGGTGGATTGATCAAAACCAAAACATGATTTTTTATACAAGGAATCCATCTCAAAATTCATGGATTCTTGTCATCATTCACCTCTTGATCTCTCTATTAGATCCTCTTATGAGATAGGATAATTAACATCAATGAATAATGTGTCACCATAATATGTGACTAGAAAAAAATATCAATATAGTTCTCATACTTCTCTAGATATCTTATACAGTTCTTTTGTTTTCAGAACACCTTTTTCTATGGGAACCTTTAGAATTAGTTTGTATCCCAACCATTTCATATCTCAAGCATCAAATATACCAATATTAACCTTTCTTCAACTATAATATATGAGGATGTTCTCTATATTAAAAAATAAATCCTCTCTTGAAACCATCACTTTCTTGTATGAATGTTTGTATAGGTAGTATCCCATGGTTTCCTGGGGATACCCTATAATTATAAACACTATGTGTTGGGGTGCTAGTTTGTTTCTTTATATAAAATTAACAAAAAATAAACAGAACCATAAATTAACATGTGATAATACAAGTTTATTTACACTCCATACCTCAAAGGGAATACCATTTTCCATTGTGGATAGTACACAGTTTAGTTGGTATAATGATTTTTGTAATTCATAACCACGAATTGAAAATGGTATAATTACATAAATAATCAACATCCATAACCTGTAAAATTGGTTATGATTCATCCATTCACTAAAACCATTAAAATATGTTCTATAAGTGGGATTATGTTAAGATAAAATAAAATAATTCCATATAAATTCAATATATTTTTGGTTATGATATTCTCCACCTCAATCTAATCAAAGTCTATTTATATTCATACCAAGTTGATTATATACCAAAGTATTGGAATCTTTGAACATATCAAAGGATTTTAAATTTTACCTCATTTAGTAGATACTAACATAGCTACTCAAGTCATCAGTAAAAGTAAAAATTTATGAGAATACAGCTCTAACATCAACATTAAAAGGTCCAAAAACATTGGTGAGAAAAAATCTAGAACACATGTAGCCCTTTAACCTTTTCGATCAAATGGTGGTTCAGTCATCTTTCCTTTTAAACAATAATGAAATATTTTAAGTTGATTTATGTTAAAAGAGTCTAAATAACCTTCTTGATAGATATTTTTCAAATTCTTTCTATTTATGTGACCAGGATGATGAGTTTGAAATCGTTTTCATATGATTCATAGATTTTAGTATCATTATCAATTACCAATATTTTGTTTTCATAATCAAATATGTAATGAACATTATACAAATTTTAGAAAACATAACAAATAAAATAATTATTAAAGATTCAAACGTCTAAAAATAAATCCATCCATATAAGAAAATATTAAAAAATTTCTTGTTAACACTAGAAATTTAATAACAATTTCTTAAAACCAAAATAAATTTCATTGGAAATGTGATATGGTTGTCTCCAATGGAAACAGAATATATCATTGCTCTATTAGCATCCCATCTATCCATATCACCACTTGAATCCTTAAAAATATAATTAGATCCTATATTTTGATACCTATGTGATAAGAACATGTAGTATCTATTACCTAAATTGTAGATTTAAAAATATTAAACTCAATAAATATTTCCCCTAAATCAACACCTTGGTTATTTGATGGGATGAATTCATTTTCCAATAGACCTACTTTACATATTTAAAACATAATACATCCTTTTTTTGTCCATTATTATGGATCTTATTCTTCTTATAGGGATGGTTCTCTAGTGCCTTAGACATGGGATGAGTCTTTGACTCCTCTTCCTTTTTCCTGTTATTATTATCCACTCTAAGGAATGATGTTTTTTGACACCCCATTTCATTATCAACAAAGAGGATAAGGGTAAGAAGTTTTAATTATACATTCTCAATATTTCTAATATTATAATTCATAATAAAACTGGATAAATTTTTTGGATTTTGGGGATAAAATAAGATTTGTGAATCGCTCATCATAGATCTTAAAACATAAGTTGTCTAAGAACTCAATGTAGTCAATATTTTGGACTAAATTTAACCTAGTTGGCATCAAATATCCTTTCTTTCACATTAATAATACATTGATTATCTCATATATCTCTGATCTCACTATATAAATATAGATATTCCAATGGTGAGAAAATATGTAATATGCATCCATATCCTCACATTTCATTAAAATATGAACACACATGGAATATAACATAGAACATTGGACATCCATTACATCATACACATGTTAAATAAAAAATTATTCCACTTCCTCACCAACCTCTTCGAAAGGTAACTCAGGATGTTGGGTTTCCAACATTTATAATTTCTATTCTTGAAAAAAATATAACTTGTACGCTCTTATACCATTTCTTGAATTTTTCTTCAGTGAGAAGGTTATCCTTCTCTCATACAGACTACAATGCTATTATAGATGTCGTTTTTTCCATTTTATAAAAATTTTCAATAGATAATTGGGGCTTGTTTTGATTACAAAAAATAGATAAAGAAATTTCAATGTAATTAAATTATTTATTAATATCCAAATATTTATCAAAACCTATTATCTCTCTCCATCAGTTTCAGAATATCTTATTTCTTAGATATTATGTTGGAAAGGATCTATATTCCATTCTCACAACTCATTCTTAGTATTGAAAATCTATTTTAAGGGTTTATGTAGGCGTAAATTTTCCAAATATGATATCTCGAAGTTCATTAATCTTCTAAGCGGACTCCCCAATAATAAAATCATATTTTTTTAATTTTTTTATCCTTTTACTCTTAGTTACACAAATTGTTTCTTAGACAGTCAACCCTTGATAGAGAATAAGTTAACTCAACAAATAACATTAAACCAAAAATTAACATGATAATTTAAATCTCCCAATTATGGGTTGGTTAAAAAAATTGAACTATGTGGTTGATCCAAACATTTATAGTAGAATGTTCATAAAAAATAATAATTAAATTGAGGGATTTTTATTCTTATGTTTAAAGAAAATTTTATTCATTTTACATGGCTTCATAATATTAAGTATTTTTTTGTTAAGTGATTAAACATGTCAGATTAAACATTTACACATAATATGATGATATTATATTCCATCATGTAAACTTGATAATTCATATATTAGGTGACCGTGCATCATTGACAAACAAAAATAATTAACCATGAAACTAGTATAAAAAAAATAAGGAGTATTATCATGATATTTTTCTCTTGGTTATTTTATCTATGAGATGATTCACCAACCCTCGACCGTAATGAAAAAACACCTAAAATTAATCTTGTTTCTTGTTTTATAATTCCTTATTTATTTCAATTGTATCGTATTGATTGGTATCACCTCACATACTAACTATGGACCACCTCTACTCACTCAATAGATCCATCCTTACTTAAATTTATACTCACATGCTTGGAAGGCGTTCTAATGGAGTGAATAAAATGGGGTTGTCAGAAAAGAAACCATAATCACATAGTCCATTATATAATAAAGGGGGAGGCGATGACATAGAGAAAATCAATAATAATTTAATGATAATAAATTGAAAGAAAACAATCACACACAAGGGTTAGTCTAATCTCATTATCATCTAGTCATCAAGAAATCAATATAAATTTGCAATCGTTTTATAAATTACATATATATGTTATTTAATTAAGATATTTTTTCCTGAATTAATCTAATTAATTAAATTTATCTTCATTCCATTCAATAATCATACACTTATCATCATCTATAATTTTAAAAAAATTACTGTAATTTAAAATCAATGAAGTAACAAAGTGTACATGGAAGAAACCTCATGTGTTCATCCAAATTTTAACACAAAAATTAATTTAATATATATTTTTTAATCCTATGAATGAGTGTGTACTATTGATTGAATAACACACAAAACACATAACTAATTGGTTTAATTATACAATTTATTCCTTTTTCTATGGAAATTTTAGAACAGTGATATTAGAAGACCACATGGACGGTATTATTTTACGTGGTGTGTATATTTTTCTACCCATGTCCACAACATGTTACTCCTCATGTCATGTATCTCATACATGAGACTCTTGGGACACATTTTTTATTATCCAGATAAATATTCATTTTTAAATAGTAATTGATTACTGATTATATTAACAATAATAAATAAAATAATACATGAGGATGTTGGATTATATAAAATAAATGTTTTATATAATGAAAATAAAAATACATGAAATAAATCATTGAATAATAAATTATTATAAATTTATCAGATAATTAATTTAATACCACTTTTAGGTTCTGGGAACATTGAATGAATCCTTTAATTTTTTACTAACTCATATTTTAGTTTTTAATCATGTGTAATCATTTCATTACATGATCATAAGATCATGTGCAACAAAAATAGCAGATTAATAGACTAAATTAACATGTTTTAACCTTTAGGAGATGATATTCACATGTAATTCATAGTTAAAATATATAAAGATATTGAATTACCTCAACTTATAATTATCTTTTAATTGATTTTCTAATGGAATAGATTTCATCGCACCCCAATTGCATTCGGGATGAAAGAAAAGAATCTCTCTAGTGGTAATCCACACATGCACCAAAATATTTGCTCAATGTCATCAAATCATTTGGTGCATGAAAGGATGATTCTGATCACTTTCATCATTCATCATTCATGGATGAATGTATAAATTATATTCTCAAAGAGGTAGAATGTTTCTCTCTCTACGATGCGATAGAGGAGAAAGAGAGATATAATTATCAGGCATTAGAAATATATATATATAAATATATCAATATATCTCTCTAGGTAATTATTTATAGATATATGTAATGATATAAATCTTAGTATATCTATCTAGATATATCTCAAGATATATTTTTAAAATATAAATATAGATATATGTCTAGATATCTTTCAGGATATATCTATCTAGATATATCTCTATATACCTCTATTATACATTATGCACACCCCTAAAATAACTTTAAAAAAGTGATATATTTAGATATAATTAAAAATAATTAGATATTTATTATGGAATATTTATTGATGGAAAATTAGAAAAAATTCCTTAACTATTTATAACATTCATATTTTAACCCAGATCAAATGATAATGATAATAATTTTATTATTAATCACTTGACATGTTAAATAAAATAAGAATATAAATAAATATCATTTATTTCTAATTGGACCATTAAATTAACCCAATTTCCCTCTTGTACATTTATAAAACCTCAAATAATGAATTTTTTGATTAAATAAATTTTAATAATTTATTTAAATAAAAAAATAAAAAATATTATATTCACAAAACTTGTAAACTATTATTTATTATTTATTTTAAAAATAAATTTATAATTTTGAATAACTTGTGATTAAATTTTATAAACAAACCAAAATTGATTAAATATTATCTATTAGTAATTGTTAAATTAATTTTATTGAATTTTACTGAGATTGAGAATATACATAGTGTGTGAACCTCAGGCATCTTTCTCAGCAGAATTAGGCATAACCACAAAAATTCCATGTTTAAAATCTAGAAACATGTCATGGAATACATAGAGAAGAATTTGACATCGTAGTGAATTACTACCTCCTTTGAATGTTTATCATGTAATATAATTTTTTTATGAAAATATCTCTAATCATGTAAGTTTCCTAATAATTCCATCAACCTATATAAGTGATTTATCTTTCTTTGAATTTATGAAAATGAACATGTGTTCCGAATACAATGGTCATGGATTTATATAGTAATTATTATTCCATCAAAGCTCCTAAGAGATTAGACAGAAATTATAGGATATTAGGGATAAATAATTTCTCTGAATATCCATTAATTCTATATCACTCTTGAAGTATCAAACATATCCTACTTCGCCATGAACATAAATCAGCATGATTTTCGTAAATACATAAAAGTGTGCAATCCATGATATTAATTAATGATAATATTAAAGACTAAGAATAAAAAACACAGATATAGATAGTAACATCCAATGACACATGGATTTTTTGATTTTCTATTGACATGCCTATTATCATAACCTCATATCTTAGAGATTACCACGGAAAAAAACAATGAGAAAGTCTCTGAATATCTTATTAATATCATACCCATTATATTCTATATCATACATGTCTAAAAAGACAATATCATTTATCCATAGGACAATATTCATGAATAATTTCATGACACCTTTAGGTTCTCATAATTTTCGGTAACTTTCATAAACATTAAATACCAAAAATATTCTGGCAACAATATCACATAAAATTATCAGGTAGAGGAATAATCAACTTGTAATAAGAAAAATAATTCAATTATGAAAAATAGATTATAAATTAATAAAATATTTGGTTCTAGGGAACCAACTCCAACACTACATTCAATATTCCAATTTCATTTTGATTTTATGAATTGAACATCCTAAAATTACATAATGTGGACTTAACTGTTTAAGTAATTAAATATTTCATAAAAATAAACTGAATATATAGGTTAAGGATAAGTTATTATTCCTATAAAAATAATTATGAAAAAAATATTTTTTGTAAGTATATTACGGAAGCGTTTAAGTATAAACATAGCTGGTCTGGGCTCAAGGTATGTGATTTTGTATCAATTTCCCTTTAATTAGTCATGTATTAATTTTATTCACCTAATTTATTTTTTATGTTTCACGGAATTCCAATTTTTAATTTTATATCATGAAACATTCATATTTTATGTTATTTTATCTTGCAATTAAAATTATTTCAACCTGGGGTATTTTACTTGAAAGATAATATGTGGTAAAGGGTCTTTGAACTAAATTTCCATTTATTGGGTTATAACTCATCATCATTGATTTTATTATTCCATGATTATGGGTTAATTTATATATAAATTATTATAATTTTTATATCCAATTGTTTTTTTGTGGATATTCATTTTTTATACATAATATATCCATTGTTTAATTCTCATTTCAATGATATGATCTTTTGTAAAGATTATTTGTCTGAACGATTCTTTTTTTAGGACATATGATTATGTTATTCACATTTCATCCATTATGAGGATTATATACTATTCATTGATAAGATATATCATGGAGATTCTGGAGTTGTTTATATTTTATTCCTCATTTTAAGTAGTTATTTTACTGGGATTACGATTCAAAAGTTACTAAAGAGGTAAGTGATTTATCTTTCAATCCCAATTTAATATGGATTATTTGAACTTGAATTTATATTGAAAAATTACCTAATTATTATTTTATAAAATCATTTATTTTATCTTCTAATCTGGTTATTTCATGAATATATTTGTGTTGTGATGATTTTCATCTCATTAGTACTCCAATTTATTTAGAAATTTTTTAAGCATAGATGATATATTTCCTCCAATATCTATTAATAAAAAATTGAATTATATATCAATGATTCCTATAATGATTTCATGAATATTATTTTATAAAATTAAATAATTTTATAATGTTATTTAACATGATCATCAAACTATTTTATATTTTTTTAAACATAAATTGCATAAAGTTGTTCTATATGGGTCACTTTTGACTCTTCATATAGAATGTACATAAAGAATATTAGTTTTTAATGTTTATGACATGAATGGATTTTACCACCGGAATGAATTTTATTTTCCTTGAATATTCCTTTAAATGTTTCAAAGTTTTTTATCAATGAAAATTATATTTAAAATAATGTATTAATTTTTTTATAGTTATTTTCAAAGTGGAAAGTGTATTGTTTTAAATAATGTTTTAATGGTATTTTAATGGTATTTTAATTCATCAATGAAGAAAATACTTAGTGTTACTTATGATCTATTAGGGATATTTTGTAATAATACCATTTTAAATCATTCATTGGATGTCCTATGATTGTTTCAAAAATATTTTTTTCCGAAACCCATTTCATTACCATTAGTTAATAATGTTACTAAAGTGATAATGGTTGTTTCTATGAGTTTTTTGGTGAAATTAATGCTCTATATGATTTATTAATTTTATTGTTCTTGGAAACTATTTATGATGGTGGGTGGTTTCATTATAAAATAAATAAAGGTGACTCAATTATAAACTATGGAAGAGTGGTTCTGTTATAAACCATGGATGGATAATTATGTTTTAAACCAAGGATTGGTGGTTCTGTTACAAACCAAGTATGAGTGGTAATATTATAAAATAAGGATAGGTGGGGCTATTATATCCCTCCAATAAATTAGGTAAAATGATATACATAACCAATAGGTTTCATCAAATACTTCATTATAATTTAAAATAGAGGTTATTCAATTCGAAACGGGGACTGTAAAAGTGATATGAAAATTATATTTAAAGTTACCAAGGTTTTTTCATTATTTGTACATCAAATTATAATTTATCAAATACTTAAGGATTTATATTTCAAGGATTATGATTTTTCACTTATATTACTCTTGTATTATTTTAAATATTTATACCACATCACATTTTTACTGATCTAGGTTTTGATCAGAAAAATTTATCTTATGTTATTGTAAATCACGTTGATTATTTTATCATAACAATATGATTATATTGTTCTCACTTATAAGATTAAAATATTATTTCTATGTTTACCCTTAATGATAATTTTTGGTCACCAATCGTAAATTTCTTCTTCCCATGTTATAAAGAATGATATTAAATTAATTTTGTATAGAAAGGTTACACGTGTGAATAATATTATTATAAATGTTTAAGACATAATGTGGAATAAGATAACTAGGGTATAATCAAAAAGTATTCATATAAAGACAAAGTTATTGTTATATAAGAGTTCATATTAATTCTATAAAACTATTAATCTAAATGTTCATTGATCAAGAATGTGATCTAATATTTTTATTTAATTTTTTATGTTGTTGATGGTTGAAAATGGTTTAAATTTATTTGTATTAGTGACATTAATTTAATAGTTATGTTTTTTAAATTTATCGAAGAGTGATATTCTAGGGTTGTTATAGTTAGTATCATAGGTCAGGACTAGATAACATAAGAGATTAGGATGTTTTCTTGAGTGGTTAATTTAAAATTTTTTAATACTATCATGGGTATATAATTTCATTGTTGATCATAAGTTGAAATTCATAAACAAACCTTTTAAGGTTTTATGTGAAATGATTTTAAGGTGACTAATGTTATTTTTAGATATGATTTATTGGGATGAGGTATTTTTTAACCATATATTTAACATGAATGATTATTTCAAAAGAATACTAATAATTATTTTATGTATGTAATCTAAAAGAAACGAGGTAACATTTTGAGGTTATTTGGGATATATGCTTATTTATTTATGGATTGATCTATATTTATCCATTGGTGATATGATTGAATATTGAATATTAACATATTATTTCTTCGTATACAAGTTTATTTCTTTTGGATATTACCTTAAGCTGTGCTAACAATTTCAATTTTGTATAATATTTATATATATGTGGAAAATGTTTTTTTAATATGTGATCCTTTTGAATATTATTTTAGATATTCAGGCATGGATAATTCATCTTGATTACTAGTCATTTAAAGAAAAAAATTATATTACAGTGTAAATTAATTAATGGATGGAATTTTACTTTTCAAGTAAGTATATTTCATTATGTTATTAGTATTTATGGTAATGGAATCCCTCACCTCTTGGAAATAGAATCTGAATAAAAAATGTTATTATAATACCATTATATTTTATGAATATATGGTCTTCTTCACAACCCAATCATTTTCATTTTTTTCACCTACTTCCTCATGATAAAGGGTTTACACTTACCCCTTAAATGTTTCAATATAAAACAAAAAAAATGCATTGTGGTAACTTTCTTCTGATAATTCACTTTATGGTGATAATTGTTATCTTCCATTTTCAATAATTATTTGTTCATTAATTTAAATTCGATGTCCATATTTACACTTCCAAATATATTTACCTTATTTGGAATCACTATTTTGTCTTATTGGCAATAACCTTTGTACTTCCCTTTCCCTATTTTAAAGACGATATTTTTTTAACCAATTTACAATGGGAGATTTTAAAAAGGGTATTTATAAATTTCAGACCCTTTATTAGAAAGTTCATGCTTAAATATTTAGTATTAAATTTATTAAATGTAGGAGAATATGACATCCCATGATGTTAAAAACTTTATGTTTGATAGTTTATACAAAACACATTACTGAGCTTAAAGGAACCATTAAATATTAGTAAATAATTATTATAGTTATAACCTATAAATTACATAATATGGTATTAATATGTTTAATCTTTTTATAGAAAAATACATAAATTACCTACACAATAAAAATTTATTTATTAATGATTTGTCAATAATAACCCAATATTCTAGTATAATCATTTTATTCTTCAAGAATATGTTTTCTTCAACTTTTATTATGAGAACATATTATAATTAATTTATATATCATTTATAAATGTTATGTGATAAAAATTATATTATATATTATTTTAGCATGTATAAATTAAAATAGTATGAACTTTTGAGAATTTTCTAAAAAGATAGATTTTTCGATAAATACTGAAAAATATATTTTTTTTGAAAACCGTATTTTCATATCAATCATTTAAAAAGTACAGTTTTTATTTAAAATGGTTTTAAATGTAAAATTAGTTAATTTATATTATTAATAATATAATTAAAATAAATTTTAATTTATTTTATTTTGGAAATTTTTAAATAATGTTTTGATACTTTTGAAAACCTTTTTTTAGAAAAGTGAATTTCATTGAATTTTCTGTTTTTAGTATTTAAATAAATTCAACCACTTCTAGGAATATGATCTTGAAAAATAGTTCCCATATTTAGAATCATGTGGTTAAAATTTATTAACTATGACCCATTCCTTTTTAGTTATTATGAATAGTAACCATAGTATTTTCTTTAACATTGTAAATTTAAATCAGGTAATTATGGTTAAAAATAAGATGATAATGTCTCAAAGTAAAAAAAAAATTATTATATTTATTTTTTATCTAAATTTCATAACTAATGATCCAAAAATATAAAAATTCTCAATATATTACTACATTCCATTAATGATAACATTTATATTATAATTTTTAATATAATTTCTAAAATGTCACTCTCTCTATCATAATATATATAAAATTTTGCGACTAGTATAGATAAAAAGTATATTTTATTAAAAATAAAAATATGAAATATAAATATTTTTTTATCATAGAAATATATTTTCATCTTTTATTAATGAATTAATTACCATAAATTCTTACACAATGCCAACACTATACTTATACATGTTGTAAAAAAATCAATAAAATTATTTTTAAAACTCTAAAACTGGTAATTTTTGATTGAGTTAAATTTTTCAAAGAATTTTTAAGATAAATATTAAATTTTTAATATGTTTTAATGGTTTATATTCTTATTAAATCCCTTTATAGCATTTTTTGAAGTAAAATTATGTGAATGGTTCTTAAAATTACATTTATGACATTTTATAATAAATAATATTTCATTAATTGATTTGAAATTAATAAAACATTTATATTCATCCAATTTAATTTCATATAGTTTAAAATATCAACTACGTAATATTTATGGGTGAAATTTTCTTTATAGTATTTTTCTAGGCTCATAATGTGTAAAAAGAATTGATATGACAATAATTGTCAAAATGGTTTACGATGGGGGAGGGGGGTTAACACTAATATATACGATAAATCACATTACCAAAACATGTAAAAAAATTATTGAATGGTATTATTTATAGTAATTAACATATTATATTCAAATTAAAACAATTTTATTCTATTTTAATATGATAATTATTTTATATTAATTTAATATTTTAAAAAAATTGACGAATGCACCCCCTAACTTATAAATGGGCACCACTCTCCTCTCGTACCCACACATAAAGATACTATTTTTTTAGAACATACTGACCCAAATACCTTCTTGAATTCCATTCCATTGATATAGAGGTTATATTTTGGACATAATAACAATACTATTTGTATTAAGGTGTAAAAAGGTGGTTTTCTAATGTAAATGAATACATTTTAATGAACTATTTTAGATTTATTTCTTATTTTAACACCTTAAAATCATATTAAAACTTGATTAAATAATACAACCAATATATTCAATATATGTATATGTTAATCTGTTAATTTAATTACATATATATATAACTAATATTTAATAAAATGGGAAATGAAACCATTGTTCATGAGTACAATGTACTACACCATCCAAAACAGTGTAATTCATTTTCCATCAGTACCTCTCATGGATGGTTATAATTATGGATTAAATATACATATATATATATATATATATGATATTAATGACATAATTATCATTCCTAAAAAGTAATATATCATTTTATTTCATTCCAATACACTTAATTACAAATGATTATAGTGTTTATTCATACCTTTGAATTACTACCCTCATGAAGCTATGTGATTATTTTTTCATTACCACATTCCATGAAAGATATATATATTGTATTTAAAGATAAAATAATTTATATATGATATAATAATTATTTTGGAATTATAAAATGATAAATAAAATTTTTCTATCATGATTGTTGATGAATGGAAACATTACTCATGTCTACGTACGACCTACCGTCTCC
Organism: Viscum album; assembly: GCA_963277665.1. Lineage (NCBI taxonomy): Eukaryota > Viridiplantae > Streptophyta > Magnoliopsida > Santalales > Viscaceae > Viscum > Viscum album. The sequence continues at coordinate 986,081,682 of OY728126.1, forward strand.
ATGATTGTAATATAGTTCATTTTTTATAACCATCACTAATGGTTGGTTTCAAAGAAATATTTTACGAATATATATAATAATTATTTCATTATTATTATTCTATATATTATTTAACAATGACCCTTTTACCATAATCAACACACTACAGTAATTTTGATGTTATGAACTAAATATCCTAAAAAACAGCTGACGTAGCCTTAATAGATTATGTAAATAAGCATGTCATTAAAATTATTGAAATAAATGGTATATATATAAGTGATTAATTTAAATTTATTTAATACAAAAAATAATTGATATATTTATACTACACTAGTGTTAATGGACATACATAGGAAGTCCAAACATGAGGAAGGGGACTATGTGTCAATTTTTCTTAATTAAGGAATGATTAAATGTTATGCGCATAGTATAATTTATTTGGTTTGTATGATTCCTATATTAATTTTTATATCATGAATCCGTCATAATTTTTTTTTAATTTATATTTTGATTCAAATTATTTCAGCCATAGGCATTTCACATGAATGTTACGAATAGGTAAACGATTTATGAACTCAATTTCCTTTCATTACGTTATAATAGTTTTTCATTGATATTATTATGAATTGATTATATGTGAATTTATCTATAAATTATATTATTCTTATGACACAATAATTTTAAGGGTTATTCTTCTAAATTTTTTATTTTTGGTATATATGTTTATATTATCCTCCTATATTCTTTTATAATGTGTATATACTAAAATTAGAAAATCTATATCATGGATTTATTTATGTTCATGATATTTTTTGTGTCATTTTTTGTTATTCAATTATGGGGCTTATGATTCAAAAGTTACTAAAGTGGAAAGGGATTGATGATTTGATCCAATTTTAATTGTGATTTTTAATTATTGAATTTACAAAGAAACATTAAAGGTTCATTATTTGATAAAATAGTTTCATTTTTCATATCCAATTGTTATTTCAATAATTTTTATTATTAATAAAATTTTCTTCTCTTTGGAACTCTAAATGTTTTATAAAATATTTTTTATAAAATTCAATTTTATTCTTCATATTTCGATTGTAATACATTATTATTCCATATCTATGTCATATAAAATGTTTTCATGAGTAATAATTTAAAAAAAATGAATCATTTAATAACATTATATTATATTATAATATACCATATTTAAAAATATTTTAATGTAAAATAGTTAATGCTTTACACGTTATCAACTTTTGACTCTCTTTCCCAAATGATTAAGAAAATGATTATTTTAAATGATTATAACATGAATATATTTTTCCAACATCAAGAAATTGTTTTTTTAAGATCCCATTATATGTTTCCAATAATATTTTAAATTAAAATGGTTTTAAGATATTTTATTTTTATTTTTATTTTTTGAAAGTGATTTTTAAAATGAGTGTTATTTTCCTCAAGAATTTTTTATGATATTTTTATGGTATTTGATTTCCTCAGTGTCAAAAACCCTTGATGTTACATATGATTCATTGGAAATATTTTTTTAATTATACCATATTAATTATTTCCCTAGATGGACTATGATGATTTTAATGTTATTTTCTGGGAAACTGATTATACTGCACAAGTTAGCCATGTTATTAAAGGAATAATGGTTGTTTCTATTATTTTTATAATTAAATGGTAGATATACATAAGTAATTCATGTAATGGTTATTTTAAGTTGTTTATTATGAATTTTTGTTCCATTATAAACCAAATATAGGTGGTTTCTTTATAATCCAAGATGGGTGGTTCTGTTATAAAACAAGGATGCATGGTTCCTTTTTAATCTAATTATGGATGGCTCTATTATAAACTATGGTTGAGTAGTTACAATATAAACCATGGATGGGTTGGTCCGTTATACTCATCTTGTTCTCGTTGATGAAATTTTAATGTCATGTCTTATTTTTACAATCACTAAGTATTTGAGATTACATATCATATATTTCATTTTCCTTAAGTAATGATGAATGATGTAATATTAATTATGACTAGAAATGTTTAATGTGTAAATAATTTTACGATAGATGATGAAGACTTATTGCGGAATAATAAAAAAGTATATATAGTTGGAAAAATAATCATTTTAAGGAATCGGTATAATTATGTATGTGTTTTTAAAAATTCTTTAAAACTAGAAATCAAAAAGTTCATCTAGTATAGAAGTGATCCAATATTTATATATGATGTTGTTTGTTTTAGATGGTTGAAATCAAATCTTTTTTCTTATTATTAGAGTAAGAAATGTAAAGTTATTTTTATTAGCTCTAGATCTAGCAGTGATTGTCTATGGATATTACAGTTGGTATCAGTGGAAAGGTTTAGAAAACAAAATATATTAAGATGTTTTTATGTGGGGATAATATCCCTGTTATTGATACAATCAAGGTTTTATAAGTTTATAGTTGATCCTAAGTTTTAATTCTTAGAGACCCCTTTTGATATTTTATGTGATATTATTTTAAAGTGAATAATTATTTTCCATGAGGTTTTTTGTTAGGTTGTTCTATATACAATCCTTTGATAAAATGAAGTATTATTTCTTAAAGAATACTATTAAATTTTTGTGTATGTATATTAAAAGTTATGAGGTAATATTTGATGTTAAAAAATTATCTAATGTTGATTTTATTAAAGATATTTGTGATATAAGATAATTTATTTATAAAATTTTCTATTTTAAACCTTTGGTGTTATGGATTAATTTTAGAGATTAATATAGTAATATTTATATGAATTTTTATTCATTTTTGACATTAGCTTACATTGTGATAACCATTTTAGTATTGGTTACTATTTAAATATAAAAGGTGTAACAAATAGATTATGCGATCAGTTAGATGTTTATTTTAGTTCTTAAGCATTGAAGAATTCATCTTCATTACTCATATTTTAGTGAAAAAGATTATATTCAGGTGTAAATTAATTATGGGATGAAATTCTACTTTTCGAGTAATTATATTTACTTTTCTATTAGTAAATAATGATAAATAATATTTTCAATTCTAGGTAAAGGAACATGAATATTTTTTATCCTATTAACTTAATTTTCAATGAATTAATAGTATTCTTTACACCGCTATAGATTACAATTATACAATCATTAACATTCTCATGATAATTATTTTAATGAAAAAAATCGCTTTTTATTTATTAATGATAAAATAAAATATAGGACAAGATTAAGGGGGCCTAAATGGTTGAACCATAAGAACACCATCCCTAATAAAAGGGTGGTTGTATGTTCATGGGGATTCCTGTAATATGTTCACTTCAAAGATAATATGATACCATTTTTTTTTATCCCCTCATTTGTTTGGAGTTCATTATTCCATATCCTCGGTATCATAAAATTTAATGTTTGAGGGATATCTTTGAAAAAAATAACACTTCCCCAAGCATTGTACAACATATTTCCATATTTTAAATAGAGTGTTTTATTATCACTTTTTCTGATGTGGTATTTCAGAAAATAAATTTTCAAATTTCACACCATTTATTACCAAGTTCATGTTCATATTGTAAGGATATAATTTATGAATTAAGGGGAGAATATAATATCTATATAATTTAAAAGCATTTTGTTTGATATCATATACAAAAAGAAACATTGTGCTTTATCAAACATTGAAATATTATTTTTGAAATATTATAGTAATAACCTAGACATTAAACTAGATGGTATGAATATTATTATCTACATTATGAAATATGTATAAAACTCATAATCAATAAAAAGATAATGGTTTATTCTTATGAAAAAATTTCAATTTTTTTATTAAATTAAACTTATGCTTAAAAATATGTTTACATAAAAAAAATTTTGTTTTCCTTGAAAGATGATGAATGGTATATTTGGTGAGTTTGTCCCATGGGTTGATGATTCATGATGCCTAAAACCTTTAATGATTCAATTATTCTACTTTTAAAATCTTTCAAATGGGTTTCGTTATATTTGTTTCTTGTTTAAGGTTTTTTTGGGGTTCAAGTATGTTTATGAATCATTCTCATATGGTTTAAAATTTCTAGATTTATATAAACTTCCAGTGGTTCAAACATCCAAAATTGGGTAAAATATGATTTCTAAAGGAAGGTGGAAATTTAAGGTTTTCGAACCAATGGAGCTTAGGAACTCATATTGGTCGAGATTATGGGAGGTCAGACTCATCACACCCATTTGAAGAGAACTGTTTTCTATTTCTAGACTCTTTAATAGATTTAAGATATGTTCCTTAATCTCTTCATAATACTGATACATAACCAGTTATCCTAACAAAATAATCAGGTGTTGAATCCTTCTCTATATAAAGGGGGTTATATTAATGTGTCCATTTTTATGTATTTAAGTATATCAATTAGTTTCCCATTATTTCTCAGTAAATAATAGTTATTTATCTTTTAAATTTGTATAACTAGGCACTCCAGAGTTTACTTCCATCCCGAGAAGTGTTTGATGTTATATGTATGGAATTGAACCTTTATAAGTTGTCCTACATATCATTTCTATAATAGAAATAAAAAACCACATAGTTGATTTAAATACATCAATTAATAATCATGTATAAATGATATATATTAGGGAACATTGGTTCTAGGTATTAAGATCGAACCTTAATAAGGCATCCTACACATCCTGCTTATACAAGAAATCCAATTCAACATAGTTTGATCTTCCCACAACTAACTAAAAGGCGGTGATAAATAATTTATTCTCATGAGGGTTAAAACCCCATCATTTACCAATATGGGAGTTTTTTTAGGACATTCCTTGAAGAGGATTCCCTTATATTTTGGAAATCATATCATGCCATTATGTGAGGATTACACACTTATGATTCCCTAGCTGGGAGAAATTCATGATACGAATAATATGATTATTTAAAATCCCTAAGACCACGTGATCAATGATCCATATGAAAAATAAGGGATATCAAGTGATCAGTCTCAATATATATGGTTATAGAAAAATGCATTCGGGATTCCCTAATGAGAATTTGGATATGGATCTAGAACCTTTAGAAAGAATCATATGTATCTTTACTATAGTAGGAATCAGATTCCATATAGATCACTATGTTGTTCAATATACTAATGGATAAGTAAGAATGATAAACCAATACAATATATTGGTTCCCATGGGTTATAGTGTTTGAGAAATGAAGGGACATACACTTCGGTAGATTGATATTAGATCTCGGGACTTTGTAAGGCATCAAATATATCATATTTTATAGGAATAAGAGATATCATTGTTTAGTTGTCTCCCCAATCCATTTATGGATGACGAGGAATGATAAACCCATGATAGAGTTCTAGTTCCAGGGGTTGAAGTGTTATAAATATGAAGGGAATTACACTGTGGTGGATGCCTGTTTGGAGTTTAGGTCATAAGAATATGTCCTACATATCCCGTTTATAAAAGGAATTATAATTATCGTAGTTTAGTTGGATTCCCAATCCACTAGTGGATGCAATGTAATAATAATACCATACAAAATATTTGGTATTGTAGGTTAGATTGTCTGAAATATGGAAGGACTTAATCTAATGTGGATTCTTATTTGGAGATGGGGCCTTATGAAGGAAACCAACATTTCCAATTTTTAGTAGGAATCAAGGATATTGTATCTCAATTATCTATATGTATGAAAGTATATACTAGACAAGGTTATCATATCCCAGGATTTATTCATGATGTGGGGAACATGATGGGGATTTCTGTTGGATAGGTCCTTATTATATGTTTGACATGTCTTGAGTGCCTACCTGACCAATCATATGTGTCTACATGAAATGTGAAAATTGTATATTTGAAATATCTAGAGTTCCTTCCTTACTTGTCATGAGTGTCTAATCAATATTTCCTTATTATCCATCCATCAATGATTACATGTACTAGGGAACACCACATGATTGAATCAGTCATTTCATTGGTATATCACATGATCTTACAAACATGTCTGGAGAACTATCACATAACATTGATGAAACATCTTATGTTGATCACGTTATCAATGTAGACACATAAAAGGGTGTCTCATGATCACAGATAACATGTTAGAGGGATGTCACATGATCTGACATATATGTGTGGATGAATTTGGATGGATTTTCTAATATTTCTATCAGACATCACAAGGCTTGGCTAAATTTTCTAGAGGACTTCACAAGACTTGGATGATATTTATAGAGGATCCCATATCACGGTCTTGAAATTTTCAGATGACATCACAAGTCTTGGATGATATGTTTCATTGTTGTCGCATGATCAGTGTGGTTAATGAAAACTGAATGATACATTTGCATGAAAATAATTACATCCATATATTCATAAGGCTTTCATATTTTTCATCCATTATTATATATATTCCTAATTTTTTTTATGAATTATCTTATTGAGGTTTTCTATGACAAAGTATACAAGTGAAAATTACTTTGTATAATTTTTCTAGTGCAACAGAAGTCCTTCGTGGGATCAACGTGTGTATAATAGGATGTGTATTTATATTTCATGTAACCCCTTAAGCCATTTCTTGTGGTTTACCTCATGGACGACTCTTACGATCATGTAGATTTACACTCCATGATGTACTCTCGTGTTTGCCCCTATGGGTTTAGTATCCAGAATGTGTGTTGATATTTTTATACTGAGAGAGAGTAACTTACATGCCTCTCCTTGATCATATTGTGTCTCATAGAAATGGTCTTGCATTGGTGGAGTAAATATTACACCATGTTCTTCACATTATCTAGTCACATGTCATTCATGGAATCACATGATAAATAGTAACTATGGTAACACTCTTTCATCATAATATTTATTAGAACCACAATGTGTCAAAGGGAAATTTCATAATCATTTTGACATTCCATATATCCTTCACAAGATTAGATTGACATGCCTTTGATTCTTTAAGAGATCAGGATTTCTAACTAAAATAATTTTACATGATCAAGGGAAACATGTCTGGGGACCTTCATGAGATCAAGTTGGCTTGTTAGAAGCCATTCAAAAGGATAAGATGTCTTGAAAAATTGACATTCACATGATCATTTTGACATGTCAGATATGCATTTCATGATCAATGGTGGTGGCACGAGGCACATAACCCCTTCTCATAAAGATTAATGTATCTTTCATTTGTGAGAGGCATACACCTTTTCTAGATTTTATTTTTTATATTATAGGGATTTCATCCTTTTCACATTTATCATCGTTCAAGGTGTCACATGATAATTGATGAATCTGAAGATTGTGTGTGATCTTCATTATGAACAGTCTCTCTACATATTTATGGTGCGTCGGATGATTTTTGATGGATCTTTGGACTACATGAGAGTGTTTTAATAGATATTCACTTCAGTTGTATGTGGTGTGTCACATGATTAGTGATTGATATCACAACGACATGTGATCATTATCATGTATATATTATCAACTTGTTTATGGATCCAAAGGGGTGTCACATGATATTTAATGTGTCATGAGATATCATACAAGGGATAAAACAATCAAAGGCATATAAGGGAATCACATATTCAATGGGGCTTGCCCATGAAATGTCGAATAATGGTACATTGTCTAATACCAATCAATATGAATTTTTCACTAAATTAAGGGTTCAAGTTTCCTATCCAAGGTGATTTTCAAGGCCACATGTCTAAGAGATTGCATGTTAAGTCTAAGGCTCGCATGACTGGAGATGAGTCACATGATAATAGGTTCATGTCCAAGGTTTATGAATATTTTGATACCCTAGTTCACATGATAACACCGAAAGATTATGTTTTTGTAATAAAATTAAATGCATGACCAAGGGTGTAATGCCTCCTATTTCATGTCGTCACATGATACCCAAGCCACTTAAAAGTGTTGCGCATCAATTATTTCCCATGTGGGCGTCATATGATTTTCAAATATCCATGTGATCATGTGAAGGGGGTCATGTGATGGAGTTTCATACATACATCTCATTCCAACGACACACTAATGTGGAATAAATATTCTTTTCATATGATGGTATCTAGTGTGGAAAGGAGCTTCTCATCTACACAAGAATATTACATGTGCATAATGTGGACAACAATCGTATCGAAATGTTACAATGAATATGGTGTTTTATTCATGAACATATTTTATAGCGCATCAAATAAATTATTTATAGTTTGATCATCACTATAAATTGATTTATTTTCCCCAATTACTTTCATAACATGGTATGTGGTAATTTAATCTCCTTCACCGTGATGGAGGGACCATGATATAAAAATGCATCCTTTTTCCTATGACAATGTATATTGATGATACATTGTATTTACCTTTATGAGATAATAAATATGTTATGGTATCACATTACATTTAATGATAGGTTATACAATTCCATAACCTTTCCCATGATAGGTTACGTAGTTTCTTAGTTGTTCACATGAGTATAAGCATGGAATACCATATAACCTTATTCACATAACCATTACAAGGTCTCATGGTACTTAGTTTTTCAAGAAAAACCAGATCTCCCCCTCTCACATCTCATCCCCCAAAATCATGATATCACTTTCATATTTATAGATGATACATGGCACTACCATTACACATATGAAAATGAAGTGTATTCTATAAACACAATAAAATATTCATCACACCGAATTACTCAGATCTTGGGATATCAGTTAATTCAAGAATCCTCACATGATGTATTAATGGGTGTTAATACATGATTTTATATATACATACTTACTCCACCAATTATATGATAATGATCTTTAATTTGATGAGGATTATTTTTTAGTTGTTTCACAGACTACAAAAAGTGAGGTAGTATCAAATCCGAATAGTAAGAGGATCATATAGTACCCTTCTTCTTCTTCAAGGTCGATAACTCAATGTTAATGTCATATTCAAATCATTATGTTCTTCTTAGAAGACTATAAATGGAACCAACACATAATGTATGGATGCATGTGAGCTTGATGTTAGAACATATTGAGATTCCTTCAATCATTCATGAATATTTTCGATCGCATAACCGCATAGAGGTTTCTTGTTGTTTGGTTTTCTGCTATGGGAATCTCATATGAGTGTTGTAGTGTTTCTTCATGAACATTATATTCATGAAATCCACAATTTTTATAATAGATCTTTACTTGTATTTTATACAATCCCGATGGTGGAATCAAGAATCATTTTCTCTGCATGGATTTTTTTATTCCAATAACATATTTAACATGTTTGATCGTAATAACTTATCCATAAATAGAATAGACCTAATGTTCTAAAATAAACCTATCCAAAAATTAGTAGTGCCTCTATAATCATAATATTATATGTTAAAATGATGATTTTACTTATTTGGGTGACAAAATAGCATGCATGAGATCTTATCATAACCATGTTTCATATGGATGTCTCAACATAAGAAGTTCTGTTGGGATAAAGATCATATTTTGGAGACCCTACTAGTGTATTATATTAATCCCATGTAAAACTAGAAAGTTGAAACTTTGGTACCATGAGGATAAAGAAGAGGATGCACCACATCATTTATCTATCACCTAATATAAACCTGTTGGAAACAAATGGTCAGTTTTTATTTATTTATTTTACTATTATAATTATTATTATTTTTAAATTTATAATAATAATAATAATAATAATAATTACATCAAAACAACTTAAATTATAATAAAAAAATTTCACACACCAAACATCATTAAATTTTATTATTTTTCATTATGATCACTTAATAACTCATCATATGTTTCCTTCAATGGAAAAGTGTGTGGCACATGTTTAGTGTTGTCATCCAAATTCATCCCCAATTTTTTTCTAAGTTTCATATAGGGAAATCTTAGTAGGTGTGAAATCGGATTTTTACTAGGCTACTATTTTATGGGTGTATATCCTAAAATTTTTTATGCCTATTCTATTTTATATGTTCCCAATATTTCATGGATCATAAAAAGTGCAGGTCTAGCGAGTAGAGACTAGACTTTTTCCTAGGGTTCCCTTTTTCGGTTTTCAACCAAGAAAACATTATATCTATTTCAATTGGTTGTTTTTTGGTCTTGAAAACTACACCGTTGTTGTGTTTTAGTTTAGGGTCTTCTATCTTTGAACATCTTATAATTGTATTTTACCACTTGTGAAGTAAAATTCTCCATAACGATTAAAATCATGTGGTAATCATGCCTTCCATATATTTTAATGTCATATAATAAGGAAATATAATGTTGTTCAGTAAAAAGACATACTTCTAGGACTTGAGAAAAAATAAAGGAATAGGAAGACATGTTGGGGATGATCCAAAATACTATAAGGTGCAGAGATCTACTGTGGTGTTTTTGGAGTTTATGAGGAATGGGTCAGACATAGTAATGATGACCCAAAACATGCTAAAGTGTTATGTTCCACTGTGTTGTTGCTGAGGTTCATGAAAAATGCGGAAGAAATACTAGGGATAAACTAAATCACTCTAATGTGTGGAGTTCATGTGCACAGTTTCCAAGGATCATGAGGATTGGAGGTCCTTTCCTATAAGGATAAGATGCCTCATGTTGATGGGTCACCCACCCTTATGCATAATAATATAGGGATTACTTGCATGGTCAAGAAAATAAGATCACTTCTCTTTTCCAAGGGACATGAATGATTTTTGGGGATAGTATTGGGGGACGGTAAAATATCTGGTAAGATGATTCCACTTGGAAAGTTGGAATATGGGTGGTGTAAATCATTCCCAAATGATTGAATGGATAAATATGGAATAGGGAAACATGTTCGGGATTACCTAAATGACCCTGTCGTGCTGAGTTCCTCCATGATGTTATTGAGGATTATAAGGAATATAGTTAATTTTCTACAAATAGAATTTTCTAATAGTTGGTAGGTCAGAATACCTTATGTATGGTACCATAATTCTTATATCCATGGTCAAGTATGTGTTCCCACTTTATCTTCTAAGGGCCATGAATGATTTTTGAATATTAAAATGACTAGATGTTGAAGGTGAGTGTGTATAATGGTGCTATCCAATGAGTGTTATATAACCATATGGAAGTTTAAATTTAATTTTGGATGATCAAACCCTACACTATTTGGGTTTGAGTCATGGTGTGTAGGCCATTAAGAGGATCGAGAATGGAATTACACATTATTTTTTTGATAAAGGCCAAAATATAGAGTGAATTAATATTGAGGATATAAAATCAACTTGAATATTATATTTATGGGGATTATAAATCATTATCTAGAAATATTTGAGTTAACAGGAGGTGGAATCAAATAGGTACAGTTCAAACACTGGTAATGGTAGAGACCCACATTCTACACGACCATGAAAATAACTCTTTAATTTAGGGGGGGCCTTTTGGAACCGAGCATCCCCTGGAAATAAGATCTTTAAAAGGGTGAAATTCTCTATTGAATTGAAGTAGAGTCCTTTAGGATTATATAGTCCATGTTACTCTTTTTTAATGGGAAAAACCAAGAGAAAGGGACCCCAAGTTCCATGGAATTACAAGATAAGTATATTAACTTGGGGAACTGGTTCTGTCTGCTTATAATTGAGAGAAATGAAGGTGGTTTATGGAAAACGTAATAGGCATGAAAGTTTTGAGCACCATAAAATTTGTTTTCCCTCCTATTGAAAACATTATTGTAGTGTGGGGATGTGAAAAATCATCAATCTAACCATTTTATGAAATAAAAGGTCCAGTGATAATGTATCGACTTTTACTTGGTCCACCAAGTGGGGCCTATGAGATTTATGCATTTTTTTATGATATAAATTTTTTTGAAACACTAGAGATGAAGTGTTTAGTAAGAAGAGACTGTAATTTTTCTCAGGACACCCATCATGGGGTTTGAACTTAAAAATTTTAATGTCAAAATAAGTAGAATTTATATGTACATTAAATTTGGACCATAAAAGGCTAAATTTTAATATTTTACAACATTGACCAATGTGTATGTAGTTTAATATCATAATTCACATGAACCTGGTGTGAGGAATATTTTACACAAAAAACCAATTAGGATACCCATGGTGAAGAGTAATCAAACATCCTTTAAGAGTGGGAGATGAATATTTTTTATATCATGGATTATGGTCCTTGAGTTTTGGGTAATGAAATTGGAAAATCATGTTGGGGATGACCCAAAACACCATTGGTTTCTTATTTAAACAATAGAGATATTATGTCTTAAAAATTTTTTTCAAGGTAATGAAATATTTGGTTTAAAAATAGAAGCTCATATGTAGGAACTAGAGTAATAATTTCATAGTATAACAAAGGGTACCTCTATGTCATGTTTCCTTTTCTATGGGACATGGATGGTTCACAGTGATCCAAAACACTCAAGGCATGAAGTGTGATTTATTGGTTGAATTTCTTAAATGATTATTGAAACACCCCATACTCTAGTTGACAAGGTTCAGGCTGTTGTGGTCCTTTAATAATGAATGATAATTTGTGTTGGTTTTTAAATTTTAACGTCATATAGTAGTGACTTTTTGGTTGCATAGTTTTCACATCATGTGATAAGGACACTTTCTGTTCATTTTTATTTAATGTGGTAAGGATATAAAAAATGCCATGAAATTGTGCAAGATATTCTTGAGGAAAACATTCTCTAGTTAGGGGAATTTAGTTGCAGAAATAATATTTTATACATGCATAGGTTTATTGATGGGTAGCTATATGCTAAATCCCTTTTGTACAAATGTAACTTGCGAGTAAGAAATCCGTGAATAGATATGACTCATGCATTGGTTGAGAATGTATATATGACTATACCATATTTAAATAGAGTTATGGGTTACTATTATAGATGTTTTTTCTTGGGTTTCCCTATGATGATTTTACATGTAGGATTCATTCCCTAATCGGCTCTTTTTATGGAGATCCCACTTCATATATTTGACCTATATATAGCGGAGAGGGGTTACTAAATCGATGTAATTGAGTCTTCATAGAAGATGTATACCCCAAAATTGAGGGGTATAAAGAATAAACTTTATAATATTTCATTGATAATGGTTATGATTAACATTTGTGTAACATCTAGAGTATATAAATCCTCTTGAATAGTTGGGTTACAGAAGGTGAAAATCATAAACTAAGAATATATGAGTGACCTATTGGTGGGAACTAGGGGGTACAAATCGAACATTTACAGTGAAGGATGGCTATGTTACATGTGGTTAGTGTAATGAACCAAACATTCATTAATGTAAATTCCTCTTGATCTTATAAAATGTTTATTATGGTCATATAATATGTGAACATCATTGGTTTTATGTTTTTGGATTTAAAAATATCGTTATGAATTTTGAACTTTGCTAATATAGCTGTTGAACTGTTATCACAGGATGAGTATAAATATAGGTCTTTAACAAACACAATTTCTCAGATAAAGGAAGTGATGTACTCATCTAGTATACTTTCCCTGTACGATGCCCATTTTTTTAGCTCATAAAGAAGGTGGTGTCATTGGGATTTTCTCTCATCCAATCCCAAGTTGAGCTTGAACATGATAAGATTTAGTGGAACTGACTACGGGAGAAGTGGAATTTAATAGAGAATACGACCCAAGTGATGTTATCCGAACTACCCCAAGTGTCTGTCACAATCTCATACCTTATCCATTGGTCTTATGTGGGTGTTATAAGGGGTTATGTAACAATACCCTATCACTATGACTATATACAATGAATGTGCATTAATTTTATTATTGTTACTTTATAAAAAGTATTTAAAGAACAAATAGTATTGTTAGTTAATATTCAACTAAGAAATCTATTTTGATGAATTAATGTATTTTTGAATTAAAAAATATTTTAATCAAATATTATTATTAAATTAATTTTTATTAAATATAAATGATCATATAATTTTATAAATGCAATTGTAATTTTCATTAAGTTTTAAAAACTGATTTTGTCAAAACCCATGAATTCTCTATAAATGTCAGTTTTTATTTTAAAATTAAATATTCAAATATTTATAAATTTATTTCGATAAAAGAAATATTATTTTTTGGAATTAGGACGTTGAAATTATCCAACGGTGAATTTTTTATAATTTTCTGAGACTGTTGATTTTTTGGGTAAAAAATTAAATACCGTTTATATATATAATATGTTTTATGACATCATAATGACCCAATAGTTTTGTAATAAAATAAAATTAACATTACAATCTTCCAATATATGTTTTAGAATTAAAATAAGGTTATTTTAGATTTGTTTGATTTATTTTACAAAGCATTTGTGGACCCTCCAAGACTTATAAATCATTTGGTCTTTTTAAATTGTTTTCCGTGAGAGTGTGACTCAAATCCACATAAGCATCCAGATTATTTTATGAAGTTAGTACATTGACCATATAAAATATTTTTTTCCACTCCGCCTTTGCAAAAACCATGGTCCAAAACCATGTGCTGGTTTATGGTATTGATTGGTTTAATGTGGGGTGTCCCAAACATAAATAATAAAGAATTTCCTCTTCTTTCCTATATAAACCCACCCATGCTCCCACTTCCTCTTCACTCAAAGCCTTTAGAGTTAAACCAACCCCTACCTTACTCTAACTATAATCCCCCCAGGGTTCCCCAAGATCCCATGAAGCCTCTCTCAAGCCTCTTTCGAGCCTTTGGAATCACACATCAATGTAAGGGATTCCTACCTTTTTATTTTTATCAGAGTTTCTTAATATTGTTATGCCCTTTTATTTTCAATTAAAAATGATAAGGAATAATTTCTCACCAACCCCAAACATTACTCTTTATTTTTGTATGATGGGAGACCCCTTTCACTCTCTTTAATTCCTCCCATGTACTCCCGTTACCATACCGAAATTCGGTGATTGATTTCTCTCTCCTATTTAACATCCAAGTAATTATTTTGAATTTTGAATCTATTTTCCATTAAGATTGTTGGGAAATATATATATATATAACCCCATAATATCAATATAATGCAAATATTATGAGACACCACTTTCTCCATCATCAACTATTTTTTATGAGTTCTTATTTTACGTTGTTATGTTGCCGAAATTGTACTATTATTTTCCAAGATAATGTCATTGTTTAGTGAATACTATGCACATTTATCTATCAAGGGTATTTTCCATAATGAACATTTACTTATTGATTATAATGCTTCATTTATATTTTCCACATCCCTTTATCATGGAATAAATGATGATGATTGACTCCATGTTGTATTATCCATGTGGTACACTTATGCATGAAATTAAATGTTTAAGAATAGTGCACCCTGATAACCCTCTAATGCATTGGGTAAAGTATTGTATCATGATACACCTTGTGCAATGAGTGTTTTCTCATATTAATTTATGTGAAATGACGTTTTACTCATTCTTTATGTGCAACTAGGTTTTTCTCATGCTCCATGTGCAATGAGCCTTGGCTTATGCTAATTCCATGTTCAGTGTCATTGCCACATTTCCATGGTATGACTATCATTCTTTGTCACGCATTTATGTTCATCATTATCTTGTACTCTATTTGTTTTCCTATATTGTAACATGTATTATATTCCCCATGTTATTACATGTTTATTTCCTTACTGGGATTTATATCTCACCCTTTTCTTATGCATGTCCTCAGATTATCCCCTGAAATGCTAAGTACGAGGGAATGTAGTGGTCATGTAAAGCATGTTTTCAATAAATATGTTGTATGTTTTATGTTCTATGTTGTTATGTAATGTTACTAAGCCCCCAATACAATATATCTATCGATCATCTATGTTGTATTAAGTGATTATTTTATGTAATAAATTAGTTTTAAGTGATTAATAAAAAGTCGGGTCGTTGTAGTTGGAATCAGAGTTTAGGTTTAGTTATTTTTCGGATTAGTATTATAAAACCCTAGTAAAGAATTAGAGTCAAAAATAAGTAAATTAAAAACGTTCCTATGTATTTGGGAGTAATGAGTATGTGGTTTATCAAGAAAATACATCCATGTCTATATAAGAGCCGGTAGAGGCGACTCGGGAACATATGTATCCTTGGGGTAAAACCTGAAAACACTGCTTTGTGCTAGACTCAAATGAGAACTAGTGCACGACAATGATCTTTTCTACACTCTTGGTTACGACACTCCTATATGATATTATTTTGTTAATTTTTAATTTTAGTATGAACCCTTATTAAGGGAATAAAAAAATACCCCTGAGAATATATTTTACAAAGAAGATCATGAATAGAATAGATTGATGCCATTGGATTCCTATGTTAAGGAAATAACTGGTATTTATATGTCATCAGTTTTATCCTTGGATTACGCTTCATGTGTTATCCCAAAATTTCATTTTATTTTAGCCAATGGCCGGTAATAGGAGGACTCAGGCTAAAAATCTATGTGAAGATCAATGTTATGACTGTGCAAATGAGATTCCCTATCTGATGGTAGGAGGAATCATGAATTTTGTAATGATTCTCTCTCAGTTAACTCAAGCATTGAAAAGAATCATGGGTCAAGAATAACATTAACCCCCCCAGCAAGAACTAGTCTCTATCGAGAGTTTCATAAGACAAAGGACTCCAACTTTTGATTCATCTTCTGATCCCTCAATTGTAGAACAATGGATCAACTCCATTGAAAAGATCTTCTTCATCCTTCAATATACCAAACTAGAGAAGGTTTTTCTGGATTCTTATCTTATGGAAGGTGAAGAGGATCAATGTTAGATGTTTATAAAAAATCCAATGCCTGAGGAATAGATTGAGGCATTAGAATGGAATGATTTTTGGAAGATGTTTTCGATAATTATTTTACACACACCCTCCGACATAAGAAGGAAAGGGACTTCAATGACCTCAATTACAAAGACGATGAATATATTGGAGTGTATGAGGAAAAAATCTCAAGTATTTCACAATATTCCTCCAGCTTTGTCATTACCTCTGAATGTAACGTTGACTGCTTCTTTGGTGGGATGAAATAGAGCATACGGAAAGTGCTACTGATCCGTGACTTCGACACCTATAAATAAATTGACTAATGTGCCATCAAGGTAGAAATAGAGATCAGAGAATCTCATGGTTATCATGGAGATAAAAAGTGTAAGGTGGACTTTAATTCTAGTAGTCCAATGGATAAATCCAATGGTGTTATGATGATCTGATACCCCACATTCCATTGGTGTGGAAATAAGAACCATGAAAATTGCCTAAAGAGGATGAGGAAATGCTTTTGTTGTTGAATAAATGGGAAGCTAGCCATTAACTGTAGGCATGAGAAACCCATGGCTTCAAAAGAGGAGAGGAATGCTCCGTTCAAACCTCAACGAATTGTTCATTACTACAACTGCAATGAACCAGGGCATCATTCAAATCAGTTCCCTAAGTCAAGGGTTTTCAGAGGCAACCAATAACCTCCAAGGAAGCAAGGGAGATATTTTTTCATCACTACTGCTGAAGTGAACCCCAATAATAAATTGGTGATAAGTATTCAAGTTATTAATTCATGAATAGAAAACGTACATTTTTATTCTGGTTCTATATTTTCGTTTATATCCTAAATGTTTAGTATAACATTCCCAGCACCACCACAAATATTGGAAGTAAAAATGTCAGTGAGTATGGAGAATGGGGAAATCATTGCATCCCATGAATATAAATACTACCATGTTATAATTGGTGGATAATATTTCCCAGAGAACCACGTCATAATACCTCTGGAGGACTTTGATGCAATTTTGGGCATGGATTTTGTTTCATTATATAGAGACAAAAAAAATGTCTGAGAGGGAAATAACTATCCATGTAGAGAATCAACCCATTATTCGTTACAAGTGAATGAAATAAAATGAAACTTCTTTAGCTCCATCATCTCAAATGTGGATATTACTTCCCTATGAGCTAGAATATCTGGATCATATGATTGAGTCTAAGGAGGAATCCATCCTTGAAGACACACATATTGCGAGGGAATTCACTGAAGTGTTTCCCGAGGAATTGTCTCATCTTACTCTTAGAAGAGATGTTGAACTCTCAGTTGAACTTATTCCAAGGTAATTTCCAATATCTATGAATCAATATAGAATGTCTATTGTGGAGCTTGAGGAGCTGAAAAAATAACTAATTTAGAATCTAGATAAAGGTTTTATACTCCCATGTACTTCACTATGGGGTGCACCAGTCCTCTTTATCAAGTAAAAAGATGGGTGAATGTACCTTTTCATCGATTATTGTGAGCACAAAAAATCACAATAAAGAAGAAGTATTCTCTCCCATGAATCAATGAATGGTTCGATCAGCTATGTGGAGCACAATACTTCTCCAAGGTGGATTTGCGGCTCAGATATTATCATGTTAGGTTGAAGAAGGAAGAAGTCCCCAAGACTGCTTTTCGTACAAGATACGAGCACTATGAATTCATAGTAATACCTTTAGGACTCACAAATTCACTAGAAAAATTCATAAACATGATGAATAGTGTCTTTAGGTATTAACTCGATAAATTTGTGGTAGTCATTATCGATGATATTCTAATATACTCTAAAACCATGGAGGATCATCAAGAAAATATATGAACTATACTAGAGACCTTGAAGGAGGATCTCTATGAAATGTACATCAAGGGTGAGTTCTGTTTGAAGGATGTATCATTCATAGTATATATCCTCACATGAAATCAGATATATTTGGATCCCTCCAAAACCAATGCAATTGAGGGATGTCCAATGCCAACATTAGTAATAGATATTCGTAGGCTCTTGGGTTTAGCTGGATATTATCAACGATTTGTGAGAAATTTCTAACGATTGTCCAACCCTCTTACCAAGCTAACTCAGAAGGGAGTAATGTTTTCTTGGAGTGATGAATGTGAAGAAACATTTAAGGATTTAAAAATGAGGATTATCACTATGAACGTGATCACTTTACCCACAAGTGGAGAACTTTTTCTTTTATGCCGCGATGCATCGATGAAGGGCCTCTACTTTGTGTTGATGAAAAATGAAAATTTCATTGCCTATGCTTCAAGGAAATTGAAATTTCTTGAGAAGAATGATCCAACACATGATTTGGAGTTGGATACGGTGATATTGGAATTAAAAACTTATCGGTATTAACTCTTTGGACAGAAGTGATAAATATATTTTGACCACAAAATCTTAAAGTGTATATTCACACAGAAATAGTTGAGCATGTGACAACGAAGATAGTTAGAGATTATCAAAAACTATGAATGCTCAATCCATTACCACCCTAGGAAATAGAACATGGTGGAATATGCTCTATGTAGAAAGTACCCATCAATTTCTATCATTGATGAGAATTCAGAAGGACCAAATTTTTATAGATTTGATAAAGATAGACATGGGGATCATAAAGATGGGAACATCATCAATACATTCAAAAATGATTTCCCAACTGTCTCTTTTGGAAAGGTTAATGGATGATCAAAAGGATTATGTGGGAATTTAGAAGGGAGTGGAAGCTATCAAAAAAGTGAAATCCATAGATTTAAATGTTAATAAAGAAGGAATTGTGAGATTTAGAGAAAGACTTTGTGATCCATCAAGCCCGAAACATAAGAAGGCTCTTTGGGATGATTCACATTGTTCAAATTTCACTTTTCACCTAGGAAACACAAAGATGTATAAAGATCTCCAGGATAATTATAGGTGGGATAATATGAAGAAGGAGATCATTGAGTATAAATCAATGTTCCTAGTGTATCAGCAAGTGATGGTAGAGAGTCATATGTCTAAGGGGATGATGCAACCATTGCCCATACCAGCATGGAAATGGGAGAACATCACTATTGAATTTGTCACCGAACATCAGAAGACATATAAAGGAAATAATTCAATCTGGGTTACTTTGGATCATCATTCAATGTCTGCCCACTTTATTGCAATTCATAAGGATTTATCATTGGATGAACTGGCACGAATGTACATCAGAGAAAAGGTAAGGTTGCATGGATTACCAGTATCTATTGTATCCAGTCGGGATCCAAGATTTACATTTATGTTCCGAAAGAGTCTTAAACATGCTCTAGATACTGAAGTGAACATCAGTACGAGTTATCATCATAAAATAGATAGCCAATCAGAGCAGACTATTCAAACACTAGAGGTAATGTTAAGATCATGTTCTATGGACTTTAAAGGAGGTTAGGATCAACATCTTCTACTAGTTGAATTCTCCTAAAATAACTATTTCCACTCAAGCATGATAATAGCACCTTATGAACCCTTGTATGGTAATTGGTGCAGAACACTGACATCTTGGGATGAAGTTAGTGAGCATAAGCTGCTAGGACCAGAAATGATCGATGAAATGGTGGAGAAGGTGAAATCTATTCAGCAATATATCAAGTCATCCTAGAGTTGACTGAAGGGTTAGAAAGATAACCATTGACAAGACATTGGGTTTATAGTTGGGTACATGGTATTTATATGCATATCTCCATGGAACAAGGTCATGAGATTTGTAAGGAAAGTGAAGTTAGGTCCTAGGTACATTGGCCCCTTCGAGATTCTTTATTAGGTTGGGGTTGTGGCCTATGGACTAGCACTTCCACTTACCATGGCTAAAGTACATGATACCTTTCATGTATCCCTCTTATGGATGTAAATACCATACCCTTCACATGTACTCTCTTGATAGGTAGAACAGTTGGAGGATGATTCTTCATACGAGGAGAAACCAGTGAATATATTAGATTATAGAGAAAATTTTCTACAAAATAAGACAATGCTCCTCGTCAATGTGTTGTAGAGAAACCACAAGATTGATGAAGCTACATGAGAATTAGAGGATGTGATGAAGAAAAGTTACCCACATATATTTTAGTGTAGGGAAAGGAAATTTCATGGGTGAAATTTCTTATGGGGGAGAATATTGTAATGACCTCAAATTTCAGTAATGTAAATTCTTATTGATCTAATCAAATGATTATTATAATTATATATAAATTTTACTTCCTTGGTTTTATGTTTCTATATTTTAAAATACCGTTTTGAGTTGTGGCTATTGCTAATATAGCCGTGGAATAGTGATCACTTGATTAGTTTAATTATTGGGATTTAACAAATCCAATTTACTCAGAAAAAGGAAGCGATGGCCTCATATAGTAGACTTTCCCCATACGAGGCCCATTTGATGAAGCTCGGAAATGAGGTGACATCCTTGGGATTCGCTCTTGACCAAGCCCATGTTGATCTTGAACACATTATGATTGAGAGAAACTGACTATGTGAGAAGTGGAAGTTAATAAATATTACCACCCGAGCAAAGTTATCCGAGCGACCCCCAGAGTCTATCATCATCACACACCTTACCCTTTGGTCTTATGCTGGTGTTATAAGGGGTTATGTATCAAGACCCTATCAATATGACTATGTACAAATAATTTTCATTCATTTTATTATTATTACATTGTAAATTGTTTTTTAAGCACAAATAGTAATTTTAGTTAATATTGAAAAAATAAATATCTTTTGATGAATTAATGGATTTTTTAATAAAATAATATTTTAATAAAATATTAATATTAAATTATATTTTATTAAATATAAATGATCATAAAATTTAATGAATGAAATTGTAATTTTCATTAATGTTTTAAAACTATTTTTGTCCAAACCCATGAATTTTTGGTAAATGTATGTTTTAATTTTAAAAGTATAAATTCACATATTTATAAGATTATATTGATAAAATTAAAATTATTTTTGGAATTAGGATGTCAAAATTATCCAACAGTGAATTTTTCATAATTTATTGAGACATCCACATTTTTGGGTTAAAAATTAAAAACCATTTAAATATATAATGTGATTTATGACATCATAATGACACAATAGTGATGTAAAAAAATACAATTAACATTATGGTCTTCTAATATATGTTTTATAATTAATATAATGTGATTTTATATTTGTTTTAATTATTTTACAATGCTTTTGTGGACCCTCCAAAACATATAAATCATTTTTTCTTTTTAAATTGTTTTCTTTGAGAGTATGACTCACCTCCACATAAGAAACCCTATTATTTTAAGAAGATCACCAATTGGCCTTATAAAATATATTTTTCCACTCCCCATTAGAACAAAACATGCGCAAAACCATGGGATGGTTTGTGGTATTGATTAGTTTTATGTGAGGTGTCCCAAACCTAAATAATAAAGAATTCTCTCTCCGTTTCTATATAACCTCATTGAAGATCCCACTTCCACTTTACTCGATGCATTTGGAGTTAGACCAAACCCTAAAATACTTTTGGTAGAATCCTCCCAAGGTTCCCCAAGCTCCCATGAAGCAACTATCATGCCTCTAACAATCCTATGGGATCACACTTCCTTGTAACGGATTTCTACCTTTCTCTTTTTATAAATGTTTCTTAATAATTTTTATGTCATATAGTTTTCTATTTGAAATGTTGGGTTATGATTTATCACCTTCGCCATACATCCCTATTTATGTTTGGATGATGTTATACAACTTTATATCTCATTAATGCATCCCATGTCCACCCAATACCATGCCGAAATTCTGTGAGGGACTTCTCTCTCCACTTTTACATCCAAGTAATTATTTGGAATTATGAATCTAAATTCCATTACGTTTGTTGGTACGTGTATCTATATGAACTCCTTACTATCTATTTCATGTTAATATGATTATACACCCCTTTATCTCTCATCACCAATTTTTTTGAGTTCTTTTTTCACGCTATTATGCTTCCAAAATTGCACAATGATTTTCAAAGACAAGATCATTGTGTAGTGAATACCATGGCCATTTCTCTATCAAGCTTATTCACTTTTATGAATATTTACTTATTGATTATAAAGATTCATTTATTTATTCCACATCCCTTTATCTTGGAATAAAATATAATGATTGATTCTATGTTGTTTGATCCATGTTGCACACTTATGCTTGAAATGAAATGTTTAAGAAGGGTGCACCCGGATAGCGCTCCAATTCATTGTGTAAAGTATAGTATCATGATACGTTCAGTGCAATGGGTTTTGACTCATGCTAATTTATGTGCAACGAAGTTTTACTCATTCTTCATGTGCAATGATGGTTTTCTCATGCTTTATGTGCAATGAGCCTTGGCTCATGCTAATTCCATATTAACTGTTGTTGCCACATTTCCATGTTATTATTATCATGCTTTATCATACATTTATGTTCAGTTTTCTCTTGTGCTCCATTCATATGCCTATTTTCTAACATGTATTGTAATCCTCATGTTATTCCATGTTTATTCCTTTACTGGGTTTTATAGCTCACACATTTCTTATGTATTTCCTCAGGTTAACCCATGCAAAGCTAAGTACTGTAGGATCGAAATAATGATGTAGATACTCAATATACAAGAGGGGAGGGGGTGAATTGTACACTTTAAAAAAATTCCTTAAAAAATATCTAATTTTAACAAAGTTAAACATAAGAAAATTCACAACACCTCTAACACCAATTGTAGGATTGGTATAGGATATGAAGTTCCAAACATCTAGTTCTATGAACTTACTTAAATCTGGAAGGTGATTCTGAAATAGTCATTCTGGAAATATGGATCCAAAAAATGAAACATAACCAAAGTTTATAATATGAGATTCTACATTAAAGCATATAGAATCTAAACTAATAAGAGTACAATTGTAACGAAACATAAGAAGGTTATACTATCATTACAATACAAAATGCGGAGGAAAAAAGTTTTAAAACTACTAGTAACAAGATATAAGTCTTTTAACTCAATGACAAGGGTATCCAACAACTTTGGATAAAGGTCCCTTGATTAATACTTTAAAGCACGTTTTTCTTACCCACACCAGGGAAAGACCTCAATACAATGATCGGAGTCCCTGTCTTGCTATCCCAGCAAGCCCTCAACTTCAAGGTAGTTGGGACCTTTATCTTCCTCAGCAATGAATCCCTCGAACATCACGGAAGTAGGCACCTATGTCTTCCTATCCCCAGAATCCCTCGAATGTAATTACCAACATTCAGAGTCACACGAATCAATCTGAACGAGAAGTTCATTGCGCAAAAAGCATGAAAAGATTCACTCTCTAGAAATCACCTTAACATCGTGTGGTCTCTAGAGTGATCAACTTGTTATTGAGATCTTTCAAATGAGATCCTACTTATAGGCTCGGTTGGAATGGTAGGATCCCTCCTCCAACAATCATATTTTCCTTGTAATTCAAAGGTACATGTACACGCGTCACTATACAAACGGTTTGTTAGAAACAGAATGGGTGACATCGTTTTATAATAAAACATGTGTAACTGAATCCAAGACATCATTTTGTAATGAATAATATGTATGCATAAGAAAAACTCAATTTCAGAATGTAAGAAAATAATAGTTCAGTGTCTAACCAAAATGGAATCTGGAGTCTATAATAAAACGATGTTCGGATTCTGTTTTATAGGAATTCAGAACCAGAATTCTATGAAAATCTAGAGTCTAAATTTGTAAGGAAATCTGGAGTCTGGTTTCATCAAAGTTCATAATCTGAACTTATATAGTTCTGAGTCGAACTAGTAATGTTCAGAGTCGAACTAGTAATATTTAGGAGTCGAACTAGTAAGAGTTCGGATTCATACTTGTAAAAGTTCAGAGTCAAACTAGTAAGAGTTCAGAGTCAAACAAGTAAATGTTTGGAGTCGAACTAGTAAGTGTTCGGAGTCAAACATGTAAAATTTCAGAGTCGAACTAGTAAATGTTCGCAGTCAACTATTAAAAGATCGAAGTCGAACTAGTAAGAGTTTCGAGTCCATAAATCGGAGTGGAACTAAATGAGAGTTTGTATCTAAAATTTGGAGTCGAACGATATGAGAGTTCGTATCCAGAATTCGGAATGGAACTTCATTAGAGTTCGTATCCAGAATTCGTAATGGAACTTCATTAGAGTTCGTATCCAGAATTTAGATCCTAAAAGAGAATAATTCATATCATATCATTATATGAATTCGAGGTTTTGGGTATGAATCTGATTTTTATACTTAAGAAAAATATTGATATGTATAAGGAGATCTATGTTAGGGTAAATTTCTTTATGGAAGGAAATTTTCTTTAGAGATGTAAAATATTGATTTGCATAAGTATAGTGTGTTCTTTGTTTTAAAAACATGATGTAATTGAAAAGTCATTAGGAAAACCTTATTGAATCAAATGTCTCTCCCATTTTGGAAATCACAAACAACCTTACGAATAGAATACAAGGACATTGAATAATTTCATTATACTTTGAAATTAAAACATAACTCCCTTTGTTTATGGATGATAGTGAATACAACTAACTATCCCTTAGGCATTGAAACTCTACGGATTGTTTTCTAAATTCCCTGTGTGGAAATTTCATTATAATGAAGCAATCGTAATGTGAACTCCCCCAAACATAAGAATAGTTCTTCTTTGAAATTTTTCCTTCTCCATTTTAAATTTTTCTTTCTCCCCTTTGAGTAGTTATATTTTCCTTCTACCCCTATGTGAATTTCAAAAAGAATTTTAGGGAATGGAAAAGAAATAAGGTACATGAAACATTATTATATTACAGAACAAGATATAACTAAGAAAAAATTTCATTAGGGTTGAGATAATTTTTACAAGGAAAGACAAATACAACAAAAGATCGGAGTGGGTTTATTTGTCCTCCTTTTCCTTTGGGATGAGCTTCTTCACAAAGGTTTTCAGTTTCTTCAAATCTCATTGATCCTCCTCAGCTTTCCTCTCCAAGGATTTTAACCTTTTATGATGAGATTTCAAAGCTTCATCCTAAGACTTCATGGCCTCTTCCTGCATATTTACTAACTCTTCTTGTTTACAAGTCTTTCCTCAATCTCAATCCGGAGATCTTTGTCCCTTAAAAAACATTTAGCAAGAGATTTAGCCTTATCATTCAGTTCCTTCACTTGTTGACTCTGAGAACTTTTCTCATTGACCATATCATCCTAAATATTCTTAATCTTGGTATCCTTGGTTTAAAATTGATATTTTACCTCATTCTGAAAATTATCTTAATCAGCCAAGTTTTCTTCAACTTTCTTAGGCCACAAAGTTATTTTTCTGCAAGATTTCCTGTGCACAACATAATTAATAAGGAATCTTCTATGGTCAGTGTAAATTTTTATACACTTATCCATCACTATAGATAAGGATTCTGAATTTTGATTCAAACTATGCAGCATCATCTGGCATCTGGAGTCTATGGTGGGAAAAATAGGAATGGTGTCCACCAACTTTTTCAGAGATTCAACCACAAAATCATTCCATATGATGATGACTCTGAATCTGATAACTCTCTTGGAGATTTTTCTTCTTCAATTTGCACCATATTCCTATTAAGAGAAACACAAACCTCCTTCTTCCTGAAAATATCTTTTTTTGGTGTATCCATCAGAACATGCTTCCCCTTGTCAGCTTTCGGAATGGGTTGATCATCTGGATATTCTTCCTCTCTTTCTGATAATTGAACAATATGGTCTTCTTCTGGTTTCTCCTTTTCTACCCCTTCTTCAATGAAATTCTTCTCATAAGATTCTTTCTCATTAGATAAAACAATTTCCTTCACTTCCTCTTTCTTATTTTTATCCTTGTTACTTTAATTCTCAACTTATTTTCCCAGAGTGGGTAATTTTGCAGATCCATCCTATTCTTGATACTATTATACTTGTTTAATAAAATCATCAAGATCATCACTTCCTTCTTCTTCTTATTCTTCTTCTTCTTCCTGAACAACCTCTTCCTCTATTTTTTTCATCAGCATCTTTTTCTACTTCTTCAACTACCACTTTTCCCATAGATTTTTCTGGAGTGATATAGTTCTTTCCTGGAGTCTCTAGTAAAGATGGTTGGACATCAAACGTTTCCAGAAAGGGAATCATCTTAGAGACTATTTCAATATCTCTCAACAGAGATTATACAAGTTCAACATCAGACATCTTCTTTTTCATTTTCATCTCTTTTGCTTGCTTTTCTAATTAATCAGTAGCTCTCTCTTTTAAGGCCTTAACATCAGCAGGGTCCAATCCGAACTTTGGATCCCCTTATTTTCCCTTCTATTTGTCTTCCCCCCACTTATCTTCCACTTCATATGGATAATCATTCTGATTTTTCATCTTGGGAGGTGTGGATTGGGTTTCCTTAGATTTGGGGGTTTTGTTATCACCAACCACTTCCTTATGCTTCCGCTTCTTAGAAACATTCTTCACCGGTTCTTCCTTCTCATCAGTTTTCAGAACGATCTCAGCCTCTTCCACTGGAAAGCTATAAAATTCATCTGTTTCCTTAGAAAAATCCATATTCATTATTTTTAGTGTATCCTCATTGACAAGCAGAAGTTTACAATTATGAACTTTAGACTTAAAAGCATCCTTGAAAGAATCTAAGCACCGAACTATCCGCTTTGATAGTAATGCAGGGTACACAATGATTTGAGCTCTCATGTTTCCTTCCTTGATATTTTGATAGTCACAAGAACATGCCTCATCAGATTTATTTTTCATAGATTCACCATGAAGTCTAATAAGTAAACGTCACTTTTATTCAAGGTATCTTTGTCACCCATTCTTGAAACAAAAAAACCATGTACCCAAAGCTGAAGAATCCGATTTTTAGGAGAATGGTGAGAAATATTTACTGTCTTGACATCAGAAAGCCCAAGAAATTTTAAGGCCTTAATCTTAACAAAACATCCTTGAGTTTCTGGGAGTTTTTGTGAACAAAATTATACTTATATTTCATATGATAGCCCCACCAAGCGTTTCGCCTTGGTGTAAGTAAGTTTGTTAGTATTTCCATAAGACTTGAACGAAAACATTTCTCTTCCATCATCCTCAAAAAAATGTTGACTCATAATATTCTATATGTAACTCCGGATAGACAACATCCTGATCACCAGACTTGAATATACATACATCTTCTCATCCATTCAGATTGATATTCTTGGTGGTGAAAGAATCATACATGTAGAAGTTCAGATGTACCAGTCCTTCTCTATAGAATTTCCACTTTGAAATTTGCTTTGAGGTAGACATATCTTGGGAAGTAGCTTCAACCGACATTCGGATTGGACTATTATGGAAGATTCAAAATGACTTTGACAAAGATTGGAAAGATCCATAAGAAGAGAGTCAGGGCTTTGAGATGTGAAAGCTTTAAAAAACCCGATGTGGGACGACCCTTACGGGTCTTCTTTATATAGGCGTTGAGACGACGGTTCAGGTTCGACGGTTGGTCGAACGGTTGAGATACATTGAGATTTGATCAGACGGTTGAGATACAAACTACAAGGAATAGTTGACTCTAATCTTTTGAGGTTTTTAAGAAGAAAATTCATATTTACCAAAACTAAAATCTGAAAAAATTTAATGCTCATAGGAAAATATCATCAAGAAAAATATGAATACGAAAACATAAGTAAGGAAATCATACATTTTAGATTGGCTAGATTGATTATTCATAATTGGTAATATTCTTCTTGAAGAAATTTTTGAATATGAAAAAAAACTCATTACGAAAAACTCATTACGAAAAATTCATTACGAAAATTCTCATTACGAAATTCTCATTACAAAAATTCTCATTACAAAAATTTCATTACGATAATTTCATTAAAAAATTATCATTATGAAAATTTCATTACAAAATATTCATTCCGAAAATTTCATTAAAAAAATTCTAATTACAAAAATTTCATTACAAAAATTTCTTTTTTGGAAATTTCCATTCCGAAAATTTCTGTTTCGGAAATTTTCATTTGGAAAATTTCAGTTCCTGAAATTTCGAAAAACATGTTACAAAAAATTTTGTTGTAAATGTTTAAAAAAAACTGTCTATGAAAATTTTTGTTACACTACCAATCAAATGTACTCCACCAATGAAAATGAGTTTATTACTGTAAGGATAATTGTTCAAAAAGGAGTCAATAACGAAGGATTACCTCAAGGTTGTCATTCCTAACTTCTGTTTAATGTATTAAAATATATCGGTGGGGAAAGATTTTGTGAAAATGCCAGCCAGTTGATCATGCATTTCGACAAACTGAATAAGGATATATCCTTTTTGTGTGTGATCCCTAAGAAAGTTATGCCTAATATCTATGTGTTTTGCATGAGAGTGATGTGCAAGGTTTTTACTAAGGTAAATGAAACTTGTTTTATCACAGAAAATTTGAGTCTTAGTAAAACTCAAGCCATAATCAGTGAGTGTGTGTTGCATCCACAACACTTGAGCACAACTCCCAACTGCTACATATTTAGCTTCAGTAGTGGAATGTGATACTGAGTATTGCTTCTTTAATGCCTAAGAAACTAATGAATCTCCTAAGAAATGAAAAGTTCCATATGTACTTTTTCTATCCATTTTACATCCACCAATGATAGCATTCAAAAATAATTTTAAAACAAAATCATTTTTAAAAGTATAAAATAATCCTACATCCAGGGTTCACATTAAGTAGAAAAAAATTATATTCACTGCCTTTAAATGAGATTCATTAGGATTGGATTGATATGTTACAAATAAGCATACTGAGAACATCAAGTCTGGTCGACTAGATTTCAAGTAAAGTAGACTTCCTATCATAACTCTAAAATATGTTTGATCTACTGGTTTCTGAGCTTCATCAAGATCAAGTGTGTTTGAGGTACCAATAGAAGTACTTATACTCTTAGTGTTATCCAATACATACTTTTTAAGAACATATTTAATACACTTATGTTGAGATATATAGGTTCCTTCTGGTTTTTGAGAAATTTGAAAAGAAAGGAAATATGTTAACTCACCCATCATACTCATTTCAAAATCAGACTTCATTAGACTAGAAAAGGAGTTAGCTAATGATTGCCGACTTGAACCAAATATAATGTAATCAATATGAACTTGTACAGTCAAAACATATTTCTTATCTTTCTTTATGAAAAGGGTTGGATCATAATTTTACTTAATATAATTATATTGAACTAAAAATCATGTATGTCTATCATACCCGGATCATGGGGAACGTTTAAGGATATAAAAATCTTTAGTATGTCTAAAAATATGATCATGATGTTTTGTATCTTCAAAGCTAGGTGTTTGTTCAACAAAAAATTCCTCTTAAACATAACCATTAAGAAAAGAACATTTAACATCCATTTGATAATGATTAAAATTGAAGAATTCTGCAAAGGCAAGTAAAATATGAATAGATTCATGTCTAGCTACTGGAGCATATGTTTCTTCCTATTCTATTCCCTCTTTCTGATTATAGCCTTTAGAAACTAGTCTAGGTTTATATCTAATAATGACTTTATTTTCATCACACTTATTTCTGAAGACCCACTTTACTCCAATAACAGAAGTTTCCTTAGGCCTTTCAACCAAGGTCCAAACATTATTCCTTCCGAATTCATTTAGTTCATCATGCATGGCTTTGATCCAATCATCATCACCTAAAGCTTCATCAGGGATTTTTGGTTCTAATTGGGAATGAAATGCTAAATGTTCTACTTCATTTCTCAAGTAACTCTTAGTCCTTATAGGTTTATTGACATCACCAACGATACTATCACTGGGATGATTCTTTAGAAACACCTGACTTGGGTTTTGTAAAACCTATTCATCAACATAAGGTAGAAAGTCTTTGGGGTAAATGTTTCATAAGTATCTTCTTGAACATTTTTATAAACAGAATGATCTTCTAACAAAGGATGATAATCAGTTTTTGAAAACACATCTGAAGATGTAGGTTGGGATGTTTTAAAAACAAAAGGATCAGATTCAGTAAATTTTAAATGCACTATTTCCTCAACAGTACAAGTGTTTTTATTGAAAACTCTATAAGACTTAGAAGTTGTGGAGTAGCCTATGAAAATTTCTTCATCAAATTTTGGTGCGAATTTGTAAAGATTATATTAAGTATTCAAGATGAATACATTGCAACCAAAAACCTTGAAATAGAAAAGTCTTCATTTTCTACCATTCCATAACTCATAAGGAGTTTTATTAAGAAAAGGTCTAATCAAAACTTGATTTATAGTTTAAAAAGTAGTACTTATAGCTTCATCTCAAAAATGTCTAGCTATAGAATATTCACTCAACATGGTTCTCATTATTTCATGAAGAATTCTATTTATTCTTTCAACTACACCGTTTTGTTGAGGAGTTCTCGGTGTTGAGAAGTTGTGAGTAATAACATTTCTACTACAAAAAGTTTCAAAATTAGAATTTTGTAATTCACCTCCATAACCACTATAAATTGTTTTCAATGGAAGATTTTTTTCATTTTTAACATGGGCTCTAAAACTATTGAAATAAAAAAAGCTTCCAACTTCTTTGCTAGAAAATAGACCCATGTAAATATAGTGTAATCATCAACTAGAATAAATACATAGCATTTTCCTCCAATTCATACAGTGTGTGTTTGACCAAAAAGATCCATGTGCACCAACTGTAATGCATCAGTTGTTGAGACTTCATTGATTGATTTGAAACTAGATTTATGTTTCTTTCCATATTGATAAGGATCAAAAACTTTAGAAGAATAAAATATATGCTCTGGTAGATCCTTAACTAAACCTTTATTAGGGATTTTCCATAGGTTTCTAAGGTTATATTTCCCTAGTATTCTATTTCATAACCATGAATGATCTTCCATTAAACTTAGTCAAGGTAATTCTTCGCTCTTAAGGTCTTCTATGTTCACTGTGTAAACATTCTCTTGCATATGGGCAGAAAGAATAAACTATTCCTTGGAATTATGTACTAATCAATTATCATTTATAAAATTCACAAGATATCATTCATCACATAATTGAAATATTATAATGAGGTTGTGCTTAAGACCCTTTACAAATGAAACATTTGAAATCAAAGTTTTACCAAGAAGAACAATATTACCTATACCAACAATTTCCACCTAAGCATTATCTTTGAAAGTTACTTCTCCTCCTTTCATCTTGATAATATTTTAGAAATAGTTTTTGTTACCAATAATGTGCCAGGAACATCCACTATCCATGTACTAGGTATTGTTGTTTGTAAATCCTTTATCATCCTGAAAATAAGAAAACAATTAGACTTTCGGAATCCAAACTTTTTTTGGATCCGGGATTTAATGATAGAAAAATTTTGGGTATCCACATTTGTTTGAAAAAATATTATTTATGAAACCCAAGATATTGAACTATATTCAAAGAAGAATTTTTCTTCCAATTCCCACCACTTTGACACTTAGTGAAAAAAGGGGATTTAGAAGGAACAAAATCGTTGTTTTCGAAAACTGGTTTTTGGTGGGTAAAACCTACTCCAGTAGTGTTTCCATCAGGTTTTATTTGAGACTAAATCTTGTCAAAATTTTCCTTCCGAGAGGTAAATTTTGCAAGAATCATATTTAGGGGAAAAATTTGGATTTCAGTATAATGACTAAATTCATATCCTTAGGAATCATTCCCTTAGAGTTAGATATTTTCTCAAAGATTTAAATATTTGAAATAGCATTCTTATGATCTTTAGAAAGTTCATCCTTATCAGAATTTTCCTTCTCAATGTATTTAGAAAGTTTATCTAAAAGCTCTTCTTTATATATAAGATCTGAAGAATGATCTGAAATCTCTTTTATAAGAACTTCTTCCCTAGTATTTCCCTTTTCTAATTTTTAGGAAATTTTACAATTTTTTGCTTCAAGAAACTTGGAAAATCTACATAATTCTTCATATGAAGGTTCTTCATTTTCTGAGGATGATGTATCTTCATTAGAAGTACTATTTTCATAATCGTAATTGTTATTAACAGATAAGTTTGTTAATTCTTCGACAGAGCATACCTTATCCATAAGACATGTATGTGGAAAAAAAAGTATTAGCAATGAATCCCATATTTTTATGAGCTGATGAATCATATTCTGAATATTCTCTTTCTGAAGTGTCTCCACAGCTAGCACTCCAAGTAGTATTAGCTTTCAGACTTTTCTTAACTTTAGCTTTGTAGAATATCTTCAAGTTTTTTCAGAATGCCTCTCTTTTCTATCTTTCTTATTAATAATAGGGAAATCATGTCGTATGTGTCCACTTCTCTTGCATTCATAGCATGTGACCTCTGAATCTTCCTTATCTTTCCTTTCCTTCTTCTTATACCTAGATTGGAAATTTCTTTGACCAGCTATCTTGTTCATCCTTCAAGCAAGATTTGCTAGCTCATTTTCTAAGACTTCACTCTCACTAGATTCTAACTAGATAATAACCTTCTTAGACATAGTTCTAGTTACTCTTTCAAGAGTCTTTGCTTTCATGTGATTTGAAGTTGTAGTAAATGAAACAGTACCATTCCCATTATTCTTTTTGAGGTTGTCAGCATCTCTCTTCATTCTTGTTTCATGTTGGAGAAGGGTTTTAAATAGCTCATCTAAGAAAATTTGAGTTACCTTCTTGTTATCATCAATAACTGTACTCTTTTATTCCCACTCATTGGGCATAATATCAGTAATCCTGTCCACAAGAGCTTTATCATCTAGTCCTTCCTCTCCCATAGATTGTAACATATTCATGACAGTCATAAATATTTGTTTCACATTGCAAATGGGTTGTCCATAAGGAATGTTAAAACTGTGATACTCAGCTCTCAACATAGCTCTTCTTGTCTTAATCACTTAAGATGTACCAAAATGAGTAACTTCAAGTTTCTTCCATATACAGTTGGTTATTTCACATGAAGAAATTTGGCTATATATGTTACTATTCATTTAACATAGTAGATTACTACATAACTTATAGTTTAGTTGATAATCATGCTTCTCTTGGTTTGTGAAAGCACAAACTTCCTTATCGGGAATTTTATAACCTCCAGTATGTATAACAAAGTTATCTACCCAAGTATTGATAAAGAAAGTCTTCATTCATTCTCTCCAGTATTCATAGTCATTGCCTTCAAAAATTGGTGGTCTTGTAGGATTTAGGTTGTCTATAGAACCAAAATTTAAACCTTCCATCTTTATGAAAGTATTTCTACACAAATACATGTTAATAACAATATTTTGGATTCAAGGAAAAATATTCCTAAGTAAGGAAAACATAGAACAATGAAAAAACTAAGCAATGAAAACATATATGTGAGTATAAGTATTTTAGAGACCTTCTCTGATACCAATTGTAGGATTGGTATAGGATATGAAGTTACAAACTTCATGTTCCATGCACTTTCTTAAATCTAGAAACTGATTCCGAAAAAGTGGTTCCGAAAGTATGGATCCGGAAAATGAAACTTAAGAAAAGTTTATAATATTAGATTCTACATTAAGGCGTATAGAATCTAAACTTATCAGAGTACAAGTATAATGAAATATAAGATGGTTATACATTCCTTACAATATGAAATGCGGTGGAAAACAACTAGTAAAACAACTAGTAACAATTTATAAGTCTTTTAACCCAAAGAGATGGGTATCCAACAATTTTGGATAAATGCTCCTTGATTTGTACATTCAAACAAGTATGTCTTACCGACACTAGGGTAAGCCCTCGATATGAAGATCAAAGTCTCTATCTTGCAGTCTCCGCAAGCCCTCAACTTTAAGGTAGTTGGAACCTCTATCTTCCTCAACAAGGAAGCCCTCAAACTTCATGGAAGTCGGCACCTATGTCTTCCTATCCCTGGAATCCCTCGAATGTAATCACCAACATTCGGAGTCTCATGAAGCAATCTGAATGAGCAGCTCAGTACGCTCAAAGAATGAAAATCTTCTCTCTCTATAAATCCCCTTAACAGCATGTGGCCTCTAGATTGATCAATGTGTTATTGAGCTCTTTCAAATGAGCTCCTATTTATAGGCTCGGTTGGAATGGTCGGCTCCCTCCTCCAATGGTTATATTTTCCTTAATATTTGGAGGGACCTATACATGTGTCACTGACGTAGTGGTTTGTTAGAAACATAATGGACGACATCATTTAATAATAAAACATGTGTAACTGAATGCACGACATCGTTTTGTAATGAAGCATATGTAATCATAAGAAAAACACAATTTCAGAATGTAATAAAATAATAGTTCAGAGACTAACCAAAATGGAATCTGGAGTCTATAATAAAACGTTGTTCGGATTCTGTTTTATAAGAATTCAGATCCTGAATTCTATGGAAATCCGGAGTCTGAATTTCTAATTAAATTCGGAGTCTGGATTCATCAGAGTTGATAATCTGAACTTAGAAAGTTCTGAGTCGAACTAGTAAATTTCATATTCGAACTAGTAAGCGTTCAGCGTCAATCTAGTAATAGTTTAGAGTCGATCTAGTAAAATTCAGAGTCGAACTAGTAAGTGTTCGGAGTCAAAATAGTAAAAGTTTGGAGTCGAACTAGTAAGATTTTGGAGTCGAGCTAGTAAAAGTTCTGAGTCAAACTAGTAAGAGTTTGGGGTCGAACTAGTAAAATTTCAGAGTCGAACTAGTAAGAGTCCGGAGTCCCGAATTTAGAGTGGAACTAAATGAGTGTTCGTATGCAGAATTCAAAGTCAAACTATATGAGAGTTCGTATCCAGAATTCAGAATGGAACTTCATTAGAGTTCGTATCTAGAATTCGGAATGGAACATCATTATAGTTCGTATCTAGAATTCGGATCCTAAAACAGAATATTTCATATCTAAGCATTATATGAATCTGAGGTTTTGGGTATGAATATGATTTTTATAATTTAGAAAAATATTGATATGTATAAGGAGATATAGGTTAGGGTAAATTTTCTTATGGAAGTAAATTTTCCATAGAGAAGTAAAATATTGATTTCCTTAAGTATAGGGTGTTTGTGGTTTTGAAAACAAGAAGGAATGGAAAAGTCATCAGGAAAACCTTATTGAGTTAACAAGTACGAGGAAATGTAGTGGTCCTGTAAAGGATGTTTTCAAAAAAGATGTTTTGTGATTTATGTTCTAATCTGTTATGTAATGTTCCTAAGCCCCAAATAAACAAGACCAATCGATCATTTATGTTGTATTAAGTGAATATTTTATGTAATAAACCAGATTTAAGTCTGTAAAAAAAAGAAGGGTTTTCATAGTTGGTATCAGAGTATATGTTTAATTATTTTTGGGATTAGGATTATAGAAACCTAGTTAATACATAGAGATAAGAATAAGTATAATAAAAAACATCCCTAAGTATTGTTTATTATTTAGTATGTTCTTTATCATGAAAATACATCCCTGACTAGATATGAACATGTAGAGGCGGCTCTAGCACAAATGTATCCAAGGGGTAATACCCAAAAACACCACTTTGAGCTAGACCCAAATGAGAACTGGGGAACAACAATGGTTCTTGCTGCACTCTTGGTTACAACACTCATGAAGGATATTCTTTGGTAAATTCACAATCTTATTATGAACATTTATTTAGGGAATGAAAAAATTCCACTAAGAATATATGTTAGAAAGTAGATCATTAATAGAATATATTGAATCCTATGGATTCATTAGTTAAGGAAATATATGTTATTTATATGTAATCAGTTTTATCCTTGGATTACCCTTTATGATTTACGCCTAACTATCCTTTTATTCCATCCAATTCCCGGTAATAGGGGGACTCGGACTAAAAACTGATGTGAAGATCAATGTGATGACTGTGCTAATGAGATTCCCAATCCAATGTGAATAAGAATTGTGAACTTTTTTATGCATCTCTCATAGTTAACTCATGATTTTAGTAGAAACATGGGTCAAGAGGAATGATCAACCCCCCCCCCCCCTTAAGAAAAAGTCAGTCACTATCGATAGCATCATGAGACAAAGGCCTCCTACTTTTAATAGATTGTATGATCCCTCAATCACCAAACCATGGATCAACTAAATTTAAAAAATATTCTACCTCCATCAAAATTCCAAACAATAGAATGTTTTTATGGATTCTTATCATATGTAAGGTAAATATGATCAGTGGTGGATGATGATAAAAAAATAAGAACCCTGAGGAAGAGCTCTATGTTTTGGAATAGAAGGATTTCTAGAATATATTTTTTTGTTAATATTTTCCAGACACCCTCCGACTTAAGATGAAAAGGGACTTAATTTCCATCACACAAAAAGACGACGAATCTGTTAGATCGTACAAGGAAAACATCACAGGGATTGAACAATACACCTCTAGCTTTGATGTTATCCCCAAATAAAAGGTTGAAGGCTTCTATGCTGGGCTAAAACCTAGACTATGGAAAGCGCTGGCGATCCGTGACTTCGATAGCTATGAGGAAATTGTATGATGTGACCTCATGGTTGAAATTGATGTTAGATAATATTAGGGGTATCACGGGGATAAGAATTGTAAGGTGGAATTCAATGCTGGAAGACCAATGGATAAATCGAACGGTGCTATGAAGATCCAGCACCCGACTTGCCAATGGTGGGGAAAAAAGCACACCGAAAATTGCCTGAAGGAGATGAGGAAATCCATTAGGTTTGGAAGAGAAGGGAACCAAGCTATTAACTACCGACAAGAAAAAAACACATATCTACGACACATGATAGGAATGCTCTGTTCATACCTCAACACGTTGTTATTTTCTAAAATTGCAGGGAACCAGGGCATA
The DNA here is from genome assembly GCA_963277665.1 of Viscum album. NCBI lineage: Eukaryota > Viridiplantae > Streptophyta > Magnoliopsida > Santalales > Viscaceae > Viscum > Viscum album. Next base: position 986,119,273 of record OY728126.1, read on the forward strand.
TTAAAAATTTGTTCCCTAAGCTAAGGGTTTTCGGAGGAAACCAATAACCTCCAAGGAAGCAAGGGAGAGATTTTTCCATCACTACTGACGATGTGAACCACGATAATTTTGTAGTGATTGGTATTCTAGTTATTCATTCAAGAATATAAAATTTACTTTTTGATACAGGTTCTACACATTATTTTATTTTCCAAAAGTTTAGTAGAACAATCTCTGCACCACCAAAAATCATGGAAGTAAAGATGTCAGTGAGTACAAAAAATGGGGTAATCATTTCATAACTTTAATATAACTCCTCCCCTATCATAATATTTGGAATTAATTTCCAAGAAAACCTCATCATACTCCCTCTGGTGGAATTTTATGCAATTCATGTCATGGATTTTCTTTCCATATTTAGAGACAACAAAAATTTTCATGGGAGGGAAATCACTCCCCATGTAGAGAATCGGCCCCCTATTCTATACAAGTGCAAGGAGGAAGACAAGTATTCTTTAGAACCATAATCCCATGCATGGATATTACTGCCCTATGAGCACGCATATCTAGCTCAGATGATTGAGTCTTAGGAGGCAACCATCCTTGAATACATGCCTATTGTGTGAGAATTCACTAAAGTGTTTCCAAAGGAATTTCCTAGTCTTCCTGTTGGAAAAGATGATGAATTCATTGTTGAAATTATACCTGGGGCATTACCAATATCCAAGAATTCATATATAATGGATATTTTGGAGCTTGAGGAGCCTAAGAAACAACAACATGAGAATCTGGATAAAGGGTTTATACGCCCATGTTCTTCACCAAGGGGTGCACCAGTCCTCTTCATCCTGAGGAAAGATAGGACAATGTGACATTGCATCGATTATCACGAGCTTAAAAAAATCACGATAAGGAACATGTATCCTCTCCCATGAATCGATGACTTGTTTGATCAGCTACGTGGAGCACAATATTTATCCAATGTGGATTTTCAGTCGGGATATTATCAAGTACGGGGGAAGAAAGAAGATATCCCCAAGACTTCTTTTCATACATGATACTGGCACTATGAATTCTTAGTAATGACTTTCAGACTCACTAAAGCTCTAGAAATATTCATGGACATGATGAATAAAGTATTTAAGGATTACCTCATCAAATTTGTGTTAGTCTTTATAGATTATATTCTAATATACTCCAAAATCAAGTAGGATGATGAGAAGAATCTAATAATTGTACTAAAGACCTTGCGGAAGGTGAATATCTATGAAAATTACTGAATGTCTGAGTTCTAGTTTAAGGAGGTCTCATTCATGGACCATATAATTACAGGAATTGGGATATCTATGGAACCCTCCAAAACAAATGTAATTGAAGGATGGCCGTAGCCAACATCGGTAATAGATATCCGTAGATTCTTGGGGTTAGATGGATCTTATCGATAATTTGTGAGAAATTTCTCACGATTTGCCATCCATACTACCAATCTAACTCATAATGAAGTAATGTTATCTTGGAGTGATGAATGTAAAGAAATCATTATGGTGTTAAAAATGACGCTTATCTCCATGCTCGTGCTCACTTTACCCACATGTGGAGAACGTTTTGTGGTATTCATTGATGCTTTGAAGAAGGTAATAGGCTAGGTGTTGATGAGAAATGTCAAATTCATTGCCTTTGCTTCAAGACAATTGAATCATCATGAGTAGAATTACCCAAAACATGATTTGGGGTTGGATGTGGTGATCTTCACTTTAAAAATTTATCAGAATTGTCTTTTTGGGTAGGTTTTTGAAATATATACGGACCACAAAAGCCTCATGTATATATTCACAATGATAGAGTTGAACATGAGTCAACAAATATGCTTAGTTCTGATAAAAGACTATGACTGCTCAACCCATTACCACCTTTGGAAAGCGAACAAGGAAGAGGATTCTCTAAGTAGAAAGGACCCAGCAATTCTTTCACTGATGAGAATTTAGAAGGACCCAATCTTCTTAGATTTGATGAAGATGAATATGGGAATCATAAAGAAGGGAACGTCATCGATACATTCAAAAATGATTGCTAAACAATCTCTTTTGGAAAAGTTAATGGATTATCAAAAGGATGATGTGCGAATTCAAAAGAGAGTGGAAGCTATCAGAAAAGGGAAATCCTCTTATTTCAATGTTAATGAAGAGGAATTTCTAGATTTAGGAAAATACTATGTGTTCAATCATTTCTGGAGATGAAGAATGAACTTTTGGATGATGTTCATAGTTGAATTTTCTCTATTCACCCAAGAAAGACACATAGGTATCGTGATCTCCGATATCATTATTGGTGGGATAATATGAAGAAGGAGATGGCTGAGTATACATCAAAGTGCCCAATGTGTATGAATGTGAAGGCACAGAGGAAGATCTATTAGGGGATGATGAAACCATTTCCTATACCAACATGGAAATTATAGAACATCGCCATAGACATTGTCACCAGACTTCCTAACACATCCAAATGAAACAATGCAATATGGGTTGTTGTGGATTATCTTACAAAGTCTACACATATTATTTCAATTCCAGAGGATTTTTCATTAGATCAACTGGCACAGATATAAATCATGGATGTGGTAAGGATGCATGGAGTAACACTGTCTATTTTATCTAATCAGGATCCAAGATTCACCTTTATGTTTTAGAAGAGTCTTCAACATACTCGGGATATTGAAATGAAATTCACTATGGCTTATCATCGTCAAACGGATGGCCAATCTGAGTGGACTATTCATACTTTGGAGGATATGTTATGATCATATTCTATGGACTTTATATGAAGTTGGGATCAAAATCTTCCACTTGTTGAATTCTCCTACAATAACGTTTTCTACTCGAGAATCCTAAAGTCACCTTATGAATCCTTGTATAGGAAGATGTGTGGAACATAGGCATGTTGGGGTGAAGTCGGTGAGAGTTTGCTACTAGGACAAGAAATCTCAATGAAATATCTGATAAGGTGAAAACAATTTAGAAGCATATCAAGGTAGCTAATAGTGCAAAAAAGTATTAGGTAGATAACTGTCAATGAGACCTTATGTTTAAAGTTGGAGACATATTAGTTCTATTCATATCTCCCTGGAAGATGGTCATGAGGTTTGGAATGAAAATGAATTTATTTCCTAGGTACATTGGCCACTTCGATATTCATGATCATGTTGGGGTTGTAGCCTATCAATTAGCACTTCCACCTAACATGGCTAATGTACCTAATTCCTTTCATGTTTCCCTCTTAAAGAAGTACATACTAGAACCATCACATGTACTCTCTTCAGAGGTTGTACAACTACTGGATGATCTTTCTTACGAGGAGAAACTAGTGATGATCTTAGATCATAGAGAAAAAGTTCTAAGAAATAAGACAATTCCCCTCGTCAAGGTGTTGTGGGGAAACCACATGTCTGAACAAGTTACATGGGAATCATAGGAAGTGATGAAGCAAAGTTACCCACATATATTTATATGTGGGAAAAGAAAATTTCGAGGTCAATATTTCTTAAGGGGGGAATATTGTAACGTCCCAAACATTTATTAATGTAAATTCCTCTTAATCTTATCAAATGTTTATTATGGTTATATAAAATGTGAACATCATTGGTTTTTAGTTTCTATATTTTAAAATACCATTATGAATTGTGACCTTTTCAAATATAGTCATTGAACAGTGATCACATGATTATTATAAATATAGGGTTTTAAAAAATCCAATTTACTTAGACAAAATAGATGATGGCCTCATCTAGTAAACTTTACCCGTATGAATCCCATTTGTCGGAACTCATAAGGGAGGTGGCATTATTGGAATTCTCACTTCACCAAGCCCAAGATTATCTTGAACATGTTAAACTTGAGTAGAACCAACTACGTGAGAAGTGTAAGTTTATAGAGATTACCACCCAAGAAATGTTATCTGATCCACCCCAAGAGTCTGTCACAATCACACACCTTACCCATTAGTTTTATGCGGGTGTTATAAGGGGTTATATAACAATACCATAACACTGTGACTATGTACAATTAATGTTTATACATTTTATTATTGTTACATAGTAAATAGTTTTTAAAGCACAAATAGTATTTTTAGTTAATATTAAACTAATAAATCTATTTTGATGAATTAATGGATTTTTGAATTAAATAATATTTTAATAAAATATTATTATTAAATTTATTTTTATTAAAAATAATTGATCATATATTTTTTTGAATGCAATGGTAATATTCCGTAATGTTTGAAAACTGTTTTTGTCAAAAACCCTTGAATTTTCGGTAAATGATTATTTTTATTTTAAATGTAAAAATTCACATATTTAAAAAAAATTAGATAAATTGAATATTATGTTTTGAATCAGGACGTAGAAATGATCCAATAGTAAAATTTTCATAATTTTCTGAGACAGTCGAATTTTTGTGTAAAAACTTAAATACTGTTTGAATATATAATGTATTTTATGACATCATAATTTCCCAATAGTTATTTAATAAAATACTATAAACATTATTTTCGGAGAATATATGTTTTATAATTAAAATAATCTGATTTTTTATTTGTCTGATTTATTTTAGAATGTTTTTGTGGAAACTCTAAGTCTTAAGAATCATTTTGTGTTTTTAATTGTTTCCTTGATACTGTAACTCACCCCCACATAAGAAACCCTATTATTTTAATACATTCGTTCATTTTCCTTATATAATATTGTTTTTCACTCCCCTTTTTCAAAAAACATGGGAAAAAACCATGTGCTATTTTGTGCTATTGTTTAGTTTTATGTGAAGTGTCTCAAACCTAAATAATAAGGAATTTACTCTCATTTTCTATATAAACCCACCCAGGAACCCACTTCCTCATCACTAAAAGCATTTTTAGTTACAACAAACCCATAACTCCTCTATCTATAATTCTCTCAGGGTGACCCAAGCTCCCAAAAAACCTATCTGAAGCCTCTCTCAAGCCTTTGGGATCACACTACAATGTATGGGATTCCTACCATTCTCTTTTTATCCATGTTTCTTAATATTTTTATGCCATTTTATTTTCTATATAAAATATAGGTGTATGATTTAACACCTTCCCCAAATAACCCTATTTATGATTGGATGATGGGAGACCCCTTTATCTCTCATTAATTCCTCCCATGTACACCTGTTACCATGCTGAAATTCCGTGAGGGATTTCTGTCTCCTCTTTTACATCCATGTAATTATTTTGAATTATGAATCTAAATTATATTACATTTTCTGGGACATGTATCTATATGAACCATTTCTTCCCATTTCATGTAAATATAATTAGACACCCATTTCTGTCTCATCAACCATTTTTTATGAGTTCTTATTTCACTCCCTTATGGTGTTGAAATTGCACTGCGATTTCCAAGATAATATTATTGCATTGTGAATACCATGCCAATTTTTCTATCTAGGGTATTAAACGTTATGAAAATTTACTTATTGATTATTAAGATTCATGGATGTATTACACATCCCATTATCATGGAATAGATGATGATGATTGATTCCTTGTGGTATGATTCATGTTGCACACTTACGCATGAAATGAAATGTTTAAGAACAGTGCACCCTAATAGCACTCTAATGCATTGTGTAATTTATAATATCATGATAAGTCATGTGAAATGGGTGTTGAATCATGTTAATTTATGTGTAACAAGGTTTTACTCATGTTTTATGTGCTATGACGGTTTTCTCATGTTGCATCTGCAATGAGCCTTGGCTCATGCTAATTCCACGTTAAGTGTTGTTTCCACATTTCAATGTTATAATTATAATGATTTATCATGAATTTATTTTCATGATTATCTTTTTATTCATTGATATTCCGATTTTCTAACTTTTATTGTATTCCTCATGTTATTCCATGTTTATTCCCTTACTGGGATTTATAGCTCCCCCTTTTCTTAAGCATGTCCTCAGGTTATCCCAAGCAATGATAAGTACAAGGGAATATAGTACCCATGTAAAGGAATTTTTCAGTAATTATTTTTCATGTTTTATTTTATAAGATATTATATAATGTTCCTATTCCCCAAATACACTAGACCTCTCAATCTTCTATGTTGAACCAAGTAAATATTTTATGTAATGAATCAGGATTACGTGTGTATTATAAAGTAAGGTTTTCATAGTTGGTTTTAGATAATAGGTTTAGTTTTATTATAGACTAAGATTAGAAAACCCTAGTGAAAACATAGAGACAATAATAAGTATAATAAAAATATACCTATGTATTGGTGATTATTAAGTATGTGTTTTATAATGAAAATACATCCCAGTCGGGATATGAGCAGGTAGAGGAAGCTCTGGAATAGGTGTATCATAGGGTTAATACCTGAAAACACCACTTTGAACTAGACTTGAATTGGATCTGGGACATGAGAATAGGTCTTGCTACACTCCTGGTTACGAATCTTCTGGGGGATATGCATTGGTAAATTCACAATCGTATTATGAATCCTTATTAAGGGAATGAAAAAAAAATCCCCTAAGAATATATGTTAGAAGGTAGATCATGAATAGAATATATTGAAGCATATGGATTCATAGGTTAAGGAAATAATAGTTATTTATTAGTCATTAGTTTTTTCCATGGATTACACCTTATGTGTTACCCCTAACATACCTTTTATTTTATCCAATGGCCGGTAATTGGAGGTCTCGGGCTAAAACCGATGTGAAGATCAATGTGATGACTGTGCTAAAGAGATTCCCAATCTGATGGGAGCGAGAACCGAACACTTTTTCATACTTTTATCTTAGTTAACTCAAGATTTGAATAGAAACATGGGTCCAAAGGAACTTTAAACACCCCCTTATAAAGAACAAGTTGGTATCGAGAACATCATGAGACAAAGGCCACCTACTTTTATTGGATCGGCTGATCCCTCAATCAGCGGACAATGGATAAACTTGATTGAAATAATCTTCACTATCCTTAAATGTTCTAGACAAGATAAGGTACTTCTGAATGCTTATTATATGGAAGGAAAATCCAATCAATGGTGGACATTGACAAAACATAAGAAGCATGAGGAAGAGATCGAGGTGTTGGAATGGAAGGATTTTCGGAAGATGGTTTAGATAAATAATTTTTGTGCACCCTCCGACTTAAGATAGAAAGGGACTTCCTTTCCCTAAATCAAAAATATGATGAATCTATCAGAGTATATGAAGAAAAATTTGTAAGTCATGCATGATACACCTTCGTCTTTGTTGTTTCCACCGATTGAAAGGTTGACCACTTCTTTGGTGGGCTGAAACCTAGCCAATGGAAAGCACTGGTGATCTGTGACTTCGACTCCTATGAAGTAATTGTTTGATCTGCCCTCAAGGTAAAAATGGAGATCATAGAATCTTAAGGGTATCATGGGGATAATAAGCATATGGTGTACATCAATTCTAGTGGTCCTATGGATAAATCCAATAGTTATAAGAAGATCCAACACCCCACTTTCCAATGGTGCGGAATGAAGAACCCCATAAATTACCAGATGGGGATAAGAAAATTCTATAAGTGTGGAAGATAAAGGCACCTAGCTATTAACTGCCGACAATAAAAACCTGCAGTTGCAATAGAGGAAAGGAACTCTCTATTCAAACCTAAATTCATTGTTCATTTATACAGCTCCAAAGAACCAGGGCATCTTGCAAATCATTTCCCTATGCCAAGGGTTTTCATAGGAAACCAACATCTTCCAAGGCATCAAGGGAGAGATTTTTCCATCACTACCACCGATGTGAACCCCGACAACGAAGTGGTGACAGGTACTCTAGTTATTCATTCAATAATTGGAAACATTATTTTTGATTTAGGTTCAATGAATTATTATATATTCCAAAATTTAGTAGAATAATCCCATCACCACCACATTTCATGGATGTAAAGATGTATGTGAGTACAGAAAATGGGGCAATCATTGCATCCCATGAATATAACTCCTCCTCTATCAATTTTCCTGAAAACCTCATCATACTACTTCGGGTAGAATTTGATGCAATTATTGGCATTTATTTTCTATCCTTGAATAGAACCAACTCAAATTACTGTTAGAGGGAAATCACTCTCCATGTAAAGAATCGACCCTAGATTCTATACAAGTTCAATGAGAAACATGAACCTTTTTTAGGTCCATAATACCATGAATTGATATTAATACCCTAGGAGCATGCATATCTGGCTTAGATGATTGATTCTAAGGAGGCAACCATTTGTGAAGACATGCTTATTGTGAGGGAATCTGATGAAGTATTTCCTGAGGAATTGAATGGTCTTCCAATTTGAAGAGATGTTGAATTCTAAATTGTCCTTATTCATGGGGAATTTACAATATCCCAGACTCCATATAGAATGTCTATTTGTGGAGCTTGAGGATCCTACAAAACAACTACAGGAGAATCTGGTTAAAGGGTTTATATGCCCATGTGATTCACCATGGGGTGCACTAGTCCTCTTCAACAAGAATAAAGATGGTCAATGAAACATTACATCGATTATCGTGAGCTTAAAAAAATCAGGATAAATAACAACTATCCTCTACCATGAATCAATGACTTTCTCAATTAGCTACGTGGAGCACAATCCTTCACCATAGTTTATTTGCGGTTTGGATATTATCAAATAAGGGTGAAGAAAGAAAATATCCCCATGACTACTTTTCGTACAATATACGGGCTCTATGAATTTATAGTAATTACTTTCAGACTCACTAATGCTCCAAAAATCGTCATTGAATTGATGAATAGTGTATTTAGGGATTACCTGGATAAATATGTTCTAGTATTTATAGATGATATTATGATAAACTCTAAAACAAATGAGTCTTTTGGGTAAAAAATTAAAAACCGTTTAAATATATAATGTATCTTATGACATCATAATGACCCAATAGTTTTAAAATAAAATACTATAAACATTATTATTAGACAATATAGGTTTTATTATTAAAATAATGTGATTTTAGATTTGTTTGATTTGTTTTACAAAGCTTTTGGGGACCATCCAATAGATATAAAACACTTTGACTTTTTAAATTTTTTTCCTTGAGAGGGTGGCTCACCTCCACATAAAAAACCTATTATTTTAAGACGTTTGGCCATTGGCCTTTTAAAATATTGTTTTACACTCCTCTTTGAAAACACCATTGGAAAAAACTATGGGATGGTTTGTGGTATTGTTTAGATTAATGTGAGGTGTCCAAAACCTAAACAGTGAATTATTATCTCTCCTTTCCTATATAAACCCACCCATGTTCCCAATTCCTCTTAAATAAATGATTTTGGTGGTCTAATAACTACTTAAATCCTTTCTATATAATCCTCCCAAGGTTCCCCAAGATCCCAAGATGTCTCTCTCAAGTTTCTCTCAAGCCTTTGGGATCACACATCCAAGTAAGGGATTCCTACCTTTATCTTTTTATCCAAGTTTATTAGTATTTGTATTCCCTTGTATTTTTTATTAAAAATGTTTGGGTACAATTTAGCACCTTCCCAATACACCCCTATATATGTTTGTATGATGGGAGACCACATTCTCTCTCATTAATGCCTCCCATGTACACCCATTACCATGCCAAAAATCCGTGAGGGATTTATCTCTCCTATTTTACATCCAAGTAATTCTTTTGAATTATGAATCTAAATTGCGTTATGTTTTTTGGTATATATATCTATATGAACCCCTTACTATCCATTTCCTATAAATATGATGAGACACCCCTTTCTCTCTCATCAAACATTTTTTATGAGTTCTTATTTCATGCTGTTATGCTAGTGAAATTGCACTATGATTTTCCAAGCCAATGTCATTGTGTAGTGAATCCCATTCCCATTTCCATATCAAGGGTAGTCACCTTTATGAAAATTTACTTATTTATTATTAAGCATCATGTAAGCATTCCAAATCAGTTTATCTTGGAATAAATGAGAATGATTGATTCCATGTTGTATTATCCATGTGGACACTTATGCCTAAAATGGAATGTTTTAGAAAGGTTCTCCCCGATAGCACTCCAATGCAATGGGTAAAGTATAGTATCATGATACATCATGTATAATGGGTGTTAACACATGATAATTCAAGTGCTCTGAGGTTTTACTCGTGCTTCATGTGCAAGGAGGTTTTTATCAGGCTCTATGTGCAGTGACCCATTGCTCATGGTAATTCAATGTTTTGTGTTGTTACCACTTTTCCATGTTATGATTATCATCCTTTATCATGCCTTAATGTTAGTGTTTCTATTGTGATCCATTGATATGACTATTTTCTAACATGTATTGTATTCCTCATGTTATTCCACGTTTATTCCCTTACAAGGATTTATAGATCACCCTTTTCTTATGCATCTCCTTAGGTTATCCCATGCAATGCTAAGTACAAGGGAATATAGTGGTCATGTAAAGGATGTTTTCAATAAAGATCTTATGTGTTTTATGGTCGAATCTATTATTTAATATTACTAATCCCCAAAGACACTATACCTCTCGATCTTCTTTATTTTATCAACTAAATATTTAATATAATATACCAGGTTTATGTGTGTAATAAAAATCTGGGTTGTCATAGGTAGGACAAAAAATAATAGATTTTAGGGGGAACTATCATTTATACAAAAAAATAACCTATGAACATGTTCTCTTTAAAGATTATAATTCTATAGAAAATCATAGAGTGAGGCTTTTGTATTATCCCGTCTCTCTTAATAGTCTTTTATATGAAAGGACCAGGTTCAATGGAGCATGAGGTCTGTGGGGTTCTAAGAGAAGGATACCAAATCAATGAAATGGCAGTGTCAACATATATATCAAGGATAATAAGTTGGTTCATGGAGAAAATATGATTCAAGAAGGGATAAAACACCAAAAATTCTACACCATCATGTATTGAACACATTTATATGAAAAGGAATAAAACATGTGATTATTGGGTAAAAAATAATCAAAGTGTATGATCTGTTCAATGTGAAGAACTTTTGTCATGTAATTTAGAATCATGTAACACAAACATGGATATTCAGTTTAACATAATGTGACTATTAAATGGTTCTAGATATGAGATATGTCTTGGTTATGTCACCCATAATTATATTATAAGTTCCCTAAGATCGCAAGAGCCATGCTCGGTGTTATAAAAAAGGGAGAAATATGAAGTTGATTAAATTATGTGAGAGTGAGTCTCATATGGATCACTCTATTGGTCCAACCTACATACAGTTAGGGGTGGATTATTCTCATTTTAAATGTTGAAACGAGACCAAAGACTTGATATCTATTAGTAACTATGTATATTGTGATGGAAAGAATCAAGATACATGTAGTTCTTATTGAAAATATTCATGTGTGGGTTTGACCCATACACAGGGAGGGGGATATTTTTAGGTTATGGCTATACCTAAGATATGAGTGCTGAGAATCACTATGTATATTGTGATGACAGGATTCAAGCCACCTATTGTTATTAAAAGTGAAACTCTCTATGTAGGTCTAACCCATATGCATAAGGTAATTTTTCCTGTTAATTATTATGGGTGGAACCAGGATTAGTGATATGAGCATTACTATATATCCTATGATGGCCAAAATTAATCCACATATAGTTCCTGAGTGGTAAAATCTCCATGTAAGTTTGACCCATACACATAGAGGGAATTTTTTGATTAATTATAACAGTTGGACCCAATATCAGAGATCTAAGCATCAGTACATATGTTTTGATAGCTGGAATCAACCTGAAAATAGATCTTAAAAGAGAAACTCTTCACCCAATTTTGAGTTATATACATAGGAGGATATTGTTTTCATTAATTATTGTCGCTAGACCTAGGATTGGAGATCTGGGCATCACTATATATCATGTGATAGGAGGAATCAAGACACAAACAATTATTACATAGTATCATTGGGGTACTAATATCCAATACCAGTTCTCCTCGAATGAATCAGTAGAGGTGAACCTTTTTATTAATGGTTTATGAAAAATAATTCTAATAAACATTGAGGTTGTATTGTGTGCATAACCATTTATCATCAAATTTTTCCAATTTAACTAACATTTTTTAATAATTCATCATCTAAGAGTTGTCTATAGATAGCTATCGCGAGTGAGGGGGATTAGACTTCAATGGGATACACCTCTTTGGTTCAGTACAACAACGAATATAGAGTTTCTTGTGTAGTAGTGTGTGTGGTGGTATGATGGTCCTATGAATATTTAAGGATCTTTATCAACCATTAATTATTGTCCTTTACCACAATATTCTAGATTATATTTGATAGAGTATTATTGAAGTCCTCTATTTTTCCATTATCCAAAGAATGTGTGATGGATGAATGGTTGTACATGATGTTGTACTCATTGTACAATCTATTATACATGGGGGGAACAGAAGTTGGTATCAGTTTCTATAAGTATTGTGTGAGGGAATCTAAATATGGTGATTCTATTTAGATTTTTAAAGAAAATTATATTCTTATTCATAAATTGTATCATGGGTATTACCACAGACCATTTGGAGAAGATGTTGGTAAATGTAAAAAAAATACATAAACATCTTAGCTGTGGATAGAGGATATGGCCCCACAATAAATATTACCCATACATAATATAGATATGAATATTTAAATCTTTGTAGAAATTCTAGTAGTTGATAGATGAATAATTCATGAATCTAGAATACATGAAATTTCATTGTAAATTCCACACTTTCATGTATCATTATTTTCTCATAGAAACCAGGCTTCCAAATTTAGTGGGAGAGTATGCTACCAGACTGACGAGCACTATGGGATCTGAAATGGACGTCTTCCATAACAATGGGAATCTCCCTTTTTTTATGCATCTATGGATGATTCCATTGAATCTGTATTTATAGAAGGATATTTTCTTCTTTGGCTCATCCCGAATGGAAAATTTCACTACTCAGAGCCGAGTATTTTCCATTATGACTTAGTCTAATGGGAGAGACCCAATTTGGAGAAAATCAATTCTAGGGAATATACATATTGGGGTGGATATCAGTTCATCGTGATCTAGGGACATGTTGTCCTGATTGATTTCTTTCAGGTCATAGATGATTACTGACGAGTCCGTCGATGCATGATGTAGAAGAATTATTCATCCTAATCGAGGACAACCAAGACTATTGATACATTAGCCAGTGCATCAACATGAAATTTTTTTGATTAAGGTACATGATGCAATGTTGGTTCAAAAGGGAACATGGCCATCAATCATCATTCGTAACTGATTAAAGGGTCCAATTCATCCCTCTTGATGGAATATTCTCCACTGATTTCATGATCACTAGTTCTAAATCCTATTTTATATTTTGTATGGATATATATTGATTCAGGTCTAGTTCCAAGTCATTAATGAAGTCTTGGTATTCTACCTCATTTTTAGTGCTTCTTTCTGATAGTGAGATGAACTAGGGAAAATTTCATTTTCCGGGGAAAAAACCAAATACTTACACCAACCAAGATTAGCTTCATATTTTCCAACCTCCTACCAATTTGAATTTGGGAGTCACCTTCCATATATATCTATTATGTTTTGGTATAGTCATAGTAATATAAAAACTCTTCTCCTAGAAGTTTGGTGTCTACTGGTGTACTTTTCAAGGTGACATGTGACATAAAAAATTATCCATGGCCTTCCATTTAGCTACATTATATGATATGAAATAGATGTCATATTAATTTAGTATAAAAACATATCATGATAAATGTTTTTTTAACATAGTATGAACAAAGATGTAATTTATCAAATCGATATGAGGAACCAGGTGGACTCTATGAATCCATAAGTAAAGTATCATATTTTTCACTACAAAGATAAGTGTGAGGTAGTTCTTATTGATATATGAATACTATGTATTAGTATATAGAATCATTTGATTGAGGTAATAGAGACACTTTACATTCCCAACATCATTTGTATGTGTGAGGAGAGCATCGAGCGATCACACCATGGTGGACGAATATAAGATAAAAGGATTTACTTATACCAGTGTCATCAAGACTAGTGGGTGAAACAAGTACTTATTATGATTCTCAAAGTATTATTAGATGCCCTCGCCCAATTAGTAGGAAACTCTCTTCTTCATTAACATGTTTAAGGGTAGTAATTTAAAAATTAGGTTGGCTATGAAATGTTAAATGTAAGTGAGGTGCCCTTGGATGCCCCTCAATTTTTTTAAATTCTGAAGACGTGAAATTCCTAGTATTGAAATATTATTTTTAGATCGACCATGATTCTATGGTGGTGTAACAAAAAAACAAGGGATTTAATTGATGTTACCCTGAATGAGAACTTCAATGTATTCATCTTTAAACCAAGCTGTTGCAACTTGTTTAAGACTGTTTAAAGATCCGTGAATTGATCACAATAGTATTAATGTTTGACTGTCATTTCATTGACATAAAATTATTTAATTCATTCCAAGAGGTGACTAATGATATTATTCATGGTGATTTGTTAAGTATAACCATAATTATTTAATATATAGGGAATGATCTAATAGAAAAAGACCCCTTGAGGTGATCTGAAGGTGGGGGCCTTCCCATCTTCAAGGTCCATCTTTATCTGATCATACTGTGACTAATCATATATAAAAGATAGTATTAGAATCCAAAAATGCATCAATATAATGTTATGTGATATGTAATGGGAAATTTTCCTCCAGGTAGTGTCAATTAGGGTCTCTTAAATTGATGTAGACCCTGATTTTCCCATTCTTCTTCTTGAGAGGGATGATATTGATGATCCATTTTGGGTATTTTTCTTCCGAAATAAGATGGATTTGTTAAATATGTTATCATTATACTCTACATTAAAAGAACTATTATATGGCCCTAGCCTTAAACCTTACTTAATATTGAATTAAATGAATAATTCACATTGAGGATGTTTTCAGGTTTAGAGTTTTAGAGAATTAGAACATAACTATTACATCTCAAAAGATTACAAAGTAGACACTTCTACTAAGTTTCCATAAAAAAAACTCTTAAAAAGAAACATGTCTAGTTCCATGTCTTATATAGCATGAAATTCCCTTGATACCATCCTTGACCTTATTCAACTTTAAGTCCTGTGAAAAACATTTCGAAAAAAACTTGGGGTGAGCATAAAAAGCTCAGTATGGGATACACAAAGAATGAAAACTGATAGTTTTTCAAACATCAAGTAAACCATGTATACTCTAACAAAGTAATAACTTCACCATCATGAAGTAGTAAAAACTCTTCACTGAATAAAGTATCATTACATACCTTTTTGTAACCAAAGGATTACCATAAAACCCATATAAAGAACACATAGCATATATAATGGTAACTTGGGACATAAACATACTTAAGTGGAATAACCATAGGGTCGACTTCCACACATATCACTTAATGGAATAGCCATACGGCCAATTTCCATACATACTTAATGGAATTTCCATACGGCCGACTTCCATACCCAATGCATTGGAAGTTATAACGTAACCACCCGTCCTGGTATTCACGGCACCACCCGTCATATGGTCTATCACGTAACCACCCATCAAATGTCCAAGTACCAAAATAAAATCATAAAACATAAAACCAATATAAAGGAATGATAAAATTTCCACATTTCAATCACAATATATCATAATAGAATCCTTTATCAAAACCATTTTCAATACCAAAATACATAAAAGAGTATATGGTATTTATTTTATTTTAAAAACATTACGGCCTGTTGAGGAAGCCAAAGACCAAATAATACTCGTGGCGGTGGAAAAGGTCGTTGTCACCGCGTACGTTAAAGAAACATTCCTTTTTGTCGTTTAGTAAAATGATTTGTAGAAAAATATTCCTTTTGTATAAAAGTATAAGTCCAAGGGGTTTATACACCGTATAAAATAATGTTGTGTATAAAACGAAATATGCCTCAATGAAAGGAGATTGAGATGAAGTCCCTTACCTTGGGTCTGACTTGACTCGATCGTTCTTTAACGTCCTGAATAATAAACATGAGTTAATTTCCACTTGATTAAGAAACTTTTTAAAGTTAATTATTCATTTTATATCAATTATTTCCATGTTATAAACATTATGTAATCATTTAATTTAATAGTGTTTGTTTTGTCGATATTTGGTTCTTACGTCGAAAGTGGACTTCTTACAACTACATGTTGTTCATGTGGTCAAAGGTTTTTTATATCCAGAATGACATTCATGATTTGGATATCATATATATCATATATATCCAGCATATACATGTATTTATAATATTCCATAATCATTTAGAGGTAAGAAATGAAATGCACCGTTCATGGAGACGGTAAGCCGTACGCACGAATGAACGCTACATTCATTTCATTGTCATATTAATGGAATTAAAACTAAATGAGAGTTATGTATATTTTAATTACAGAATTATATTTATATTTTAGATATATCATTCATTATATATATCCTTTATATACATGTACTTTTAATAGTACATTACATTTGGGGGTAGAAATGAAATGCACCGTTCATGGAGACGGTAAGCCGTACGTACGCATGAACACTACTTTCATTTCTATCTCATCATTTAATGGAAAGAAATAATAATGATATAGAGGTATATTATAATTATAGTATAACATCATATATAATAACTTTAAATCCATCCTTTAAATGTCCCATATATGGCATTAATGAATCACATCACTTTGAGGGGGCGGTAGTCCGCACTTCCTTAAATGAAGATATCGTGTTTACCCATAATGGAAACCATAAAGGTATGCCCAAAATGAAAAATACATAAGCTTAAAGAAAACATAATAATATTATATATCATATATAAATATAGTGACATCTTAATGGCCACCTTTGAAGGTTTTAAAGGAATGTTGAACAATCATCGTTTCGGGAGGCATAAATTCATCATCCACGGAAACAGTATGTTCTTTAACCATTAGATGATGGTGTGTGTAAGTGTAGCTCGAATCCTTCTTATAAAAACATCCTAGTATATTTAAGATACTGGAGTTGTTACAAAAGAAATAAATAAAAAGAGTTTATGGGGCTGGAGAAGCCAAAATAATACAAAAGGACTCAAGTGAAGACATTACCTCAAAATCGGGTAACTCCCTTTGGTTTGAGCTCAAAGGCTTCCTTGGGAAGCCTTCTGCCCAAAGTGAGGCTTCAAGGAGTAATATAAGGAAGTGGAGAGACAAAAGGGGCAGGGGTTGGCCGAGCCAAAGGCTTTGGGAGTGAGGGTAAGGTGGTAGAGGTGGGGGCCTTTTATAAGAAGAGAGGAGGGGCACTTTTGGAAAGTAAAGAAATATTACTTTATTTGAAAATGTGTTTCGGTTTTAAAAGGTCAAACATTGATATAATTCGTGTATAAGGTGATTAGGGTTCTAAATACACCTGTACAATAAGTTTTTGACATTTTTAGTTCATAGATGTTACATTATCTTTCCATTTTATTTAAATCGTCAAATAATGATGTCATCGCTACATCTTTATTATGTCATAAATAATTTAATTTATTTAAGGTATAAAAATTATAAAGAAAATATTATGATGTAGGAAATCTTTTTATCTTTACAATTACTATTTATAATAAAAAATATGAGTTTCATAACCTCACTTAAAAAATTTTTTAGTAAAACATTTCATGTTTGTGCCATTTTTTACATTGACATTAAATAAAAGGTATTTATGTCATTTTCCAACCAAAGTGGATCCATGGGGTCCCCAAGTTTACCCATGGTTTTTCTTGGTCTGCCATGACAAATCAAATTAGGGTAGGACATGTTTCTAGGTCATCTCATATTATTAAAACATTATTTTTACCTTAAACTACACTAATTACCACTAACCGTGATTAAAAACTTAATAAGTTATAATTCACCAAAAAATTATTTTAATCTCATTGAACCACATTTTACTTCTTAGTGAAAACCATGTATGTAGTATTTTTGATATTCAATACACAAAGGTGGAAAAAATTTATTTAAATGGAAAATCAGTGTTTATAAGTACCACTTAGTGATTTCACTATTCATCAAAAATTGAAGTTTTTCAGAAAAATTCCAAAAATTCACCCTAAGATATATTTGATATTCCGAATTAAAAAATGAATTCCATTTTAAAAAATTCAAAACATATAAGTCAAATTAATTAATTTAATAATTAATTCCCGTTTTCATGACAAATAGCGTGTTTTTGTGAAACAATAAGTATCAAAAGATTGACACTAGTTTAAGTCTGATTTCAAAGTGAAATTAATTCCAATGACCACTATTGGATTTAATGGTAAAAATATTTTCTTATTTCACTCTAAAACCAATTCAAATAATAATCTAATCATATAAATAAATTAGATCAAAAAGTGGTTTTGAATTAAAATACAACATTTACAATATTCATTAAAAAAATGAACTTTATCGGAAAGATACCAAAAATTTACACAAAGTAAATTTTGATGTCCCGATTATAAAGAAGAGTTATATTTGGTCCAATAGAATTTATAAGATTGATCAAAAATATATTTAATGACAGTTCTCCATCAAAAGGTGATAAGTGAACCCTTAGTGAAAATTAGGGTATAAATGCCTAAAATTGAATTGTTTCCGTATTTTAAGCAATTATCTTTTATTGGGTAAATATAAAAACATTTAAAAACATATATAATCATATTTTAGTTATTTCTATCCATTCCCTCCAGTACAATGTCTACATGTTAACTACCATTTAAAATAATATTATTATATTACTAGTGTGCAACATAAGATTTCAATGAAACTCATCGTTGCGTTTCGAGTATGCTATCGAATGTAGAAACCCCTTTTAATTAAAATTAATATTTAATTCGTAGATATTAATTCATATGAAAATTCTTTATTCTTTATTTACCTGGGATTTTACAACAATAGGGGTTAATCCTCTTGGTTTCCTTCTTCAATAATCTATTGCCATCATGTAAGACTAGATGATGTGTAGGCACATCAAGGTTCATCCTGGTAATTTTATTAAATCCAAGAGAACACATATAAGTATTTTTTTAGGAATTTGTTATGAATTTCATTATCAATGTGTTGTATTTAGAAACTAATTAATGTAGGTAGTGCACATGATCCTTAGCCCAGTTGGTGAGGAATCAATAGTTGCTTCCATGAGATCCGAGATCAAATCCCGGTGGAGGAGTATTTCCAGGTTGATGTGGCAGTATTGTAGAAGAACTATAGCTGGCACTATAACAAGCACTGTAGAAGGAACTGTTAGGTACTGAAGCAATGGAACTATTCATTCATCTAGGCCTTTCGGCCACCGGTTTGGTCCTTATGACCTGTAAGGCTTTCGGGCCACCCAAGGCATTTGGGCTAGTTTATTCTCAAGACCTTCGGGACATCCTAAGGCCATAGGGAAACCCCAAGGCCATCAGGCCACAGGAGATGTAGATGTTCCAGCAAAACTACAAGGGACAAGGCAACATAAGATGATTCAGGGCAAGCACATTCACTATAGCAGAGCTAACCAGTATTTGAGTGATGAGAGGATATGGATTTACCATCAGTACTGGGCCTATACAGCCTTCCATAGGACAGCTAGCCGACCAGCCCTGCGATGGTGGAGTGATGATATCATGACATATGCTGGGGAGGAGCAGTTCCATTTTTTCATGTCTTGGTGATTCCCTATAAGAACTACGTGTCATGTAATTGTCTCTAAGAATTCGGGCCTTATAATGGTTCCACCTCACCCCATAAAAGGTTTATTATCAAAAAATAATAATAAAAAATTAAGACTTTCTGTCCATTATGAGTAGGTAACAAGTGTTATTTTGTCCATTAATTCACCTACTAAAGATCATAGATGTTGGTGAAGATTCTTTCCTCAAATATGGGTGGGTAATTTTGGAGTTCATCCTCTTCATTTTCCATATATACATCTATGGATGATTTTTTAGACATGGTGGGTAATCCAGGGGAGTCTCTATTATGTTTGAGGTGAGAGAGGCTATGAGGAGAGGCATTTCCATGTTGAAATTCTGGAGTCATCATAGATATTTTATAGATCCTATTGTTTCCTATTATGATTTCATTGGGTATAAGAGGATTTTTGACATCTAGGATTACGTATTTTACCTCAATCATGTTTACGGGTAGTACATAATCATAGTCAATCATACTCTAATGATTTGCAGAGATGGTCCCCAAGCCATTGGGGGATTAAACCTATATATTATCACCCACCATTGGTTTTATCCATCCATTTTGAAAAAACCACCTCAACATATATGGCTTTATAGGAATCTAGGGGGGCACTTTCACCATGAAATATTCTAACATTCCCATAAATGGTGTATTTTAGACACTGATGAAATGTTGATGTTTTCACCATATGGATATGAATTCAAGGTATTATAAGAAGTATATTATATATTATGACATTATGGATAACCATGAACTCATCACTAGATGTGAGATCCCCACACCAATCCTGGAGCATGATTTCTAGAGTGGAATTTTTTCACTCTTACCGTACCCTTGAATGGTTGGTTTTGATAGATATAATTCCACCTCAATATATACCTAACTTCAAATTGTAAAAATTCGGATGAGGTTGATCTCAGAACAATAATCAATTAGATCCCTTTGGATATAGGAAGTTTTTTATTTTACCTAAAATATAGGGTTTGATATGTCCTTATATAATTTCTCATTAAACCTATTATGTGGAAGAGATTGTGAAATGACATTCTGATGGAATATTCTCCACTCAATAAACCTCAACTATAGTGACTTATATCTTAAATCAGATGGGATATGGAGTTATTAATTTACTTCCAATCTATGATCTTTTTATTTATGTAGAGCATCCATGATTGATTGTTTGGATGGGACATCAAAAAACTACATCATAATGTTATACATTTGTTCTAAAGATATGCAATTCCCAAGGTCAAGATGCTCCTCACTATATGGCTTTGGATATGAGGTGCATGAGGGTGATTGGACCATTTATTGAGTAGAGGTCAAAACAGTATCCTCTACTAGTGGTGTATGTCACGTTGACCTTCCCCTATGACTAGGATGATTAGATAATCACTCTCCACTAGTTGGTCAGGTAAGATAAATGGTATTTCATGACCACTAGAGGACTATGTGGAATATTTTTGTTGTTTTTGGACATAATATAGTGCTCTTTCTTGGGTCTTAGCTGCATATATGTTTTCAATGGGGATATGAAAAAAATATTGGGCTCGACAACACCTGTGATACCCCTTGTATCATTATCTTCAACATCATTAACCTCTAGCTCCCGGTTCATCTTTGTAGAAATAATACTCAAGGGTGTATTCATCACCTTACAAGATATCTGTTAAGTGAACTAAATTAATATAACCAAGAATTATCTCTTCAGTCAACGATGATATCATTTTATGGGTTAGTTTCCATTCTCCAGAAATTGAATGAAATAAGTCTGCAAGAGTTAGATCATACCTAAGAGATGAACATGACTATTAAAATTCATTCTCTTTATGTGTCCAATGACTACATGCACCTTTGAGAGGTGTATTTTATTTCACCTCTTTAGTTTGAAGGATTTTCATAGGTTTTCAAAGTTGTGCTCTCAATGTGACATGATATTGTTCAATTGCTTTTTGAGTGATCATGTTATGAAACTTATGTCCATGCCTAGTTGGAAACTCATTCTAATCACCCCTTCTTATAATTGGGAAATGGTTACACAAGTCACCTTTATTGGGGAATTATTATATATCACCTATCTAGAATCAAATATGATTTATATAATGTCATTGAATATGAAGAAATCCTAGATGGTGTAAACCAAGATCATATGGAAAGGGAACTATTCGGAATGATTAGTGATGTTGACCTCACTGGGTTTCCAAGACTATAGTATCTTCAGTAGGTTATTTTAAATGGTTGTATGTAAATAACTAAGCGCTTAATAATTTATGCAGGAGTATAATTTATTCATAGGTTCCTCAAATCACAGGTGACTCTGACCTCCTTTTTCCTCTAGATAAGGGTGATTTTTTATTAATATCGCCCAAAAAGTGGAAATAGATGATTCAAGGATTTCTCAGGTGCCTAAATGGGAACTTTTACTAGTTTTTGGGTAATATTGGTATTCTCAACATTACCAATCCCTTTTCCATATGTTGAGGGAAAGGGAAAATATTTATCTTGGTTCCCCTAAATGAAATCTTTATGGAATTATGACATTTCTACAAACTCACAGAACACGACTAGATATTTCATCAGGGTCAAAGGTGTTTGTAACTCATCTAGAATATTTTTAGTATAGTTTTCCTACAATTGATCTTGTATGAGTGGGATATTGAGTGAATAGGTTAAACATTTCCATCCAGTGATGAATTATAAAACTTTATCATTTTCATGTTGTTTTTAGTTTTTGAGATTTTAAATTTTCATTTTCCTTTGTGTGAAGATGAACTAATACAGAAATTATTGAAGATGGTCTTCCCATCTCTTAATAGTTCCAACCAATAGGATGTTGTACCAAACAAAGGTTTTCCCTATGAAAGTTTGTGCAAAACATCTCATCTTGGTCACCTCCTATTAATATCATGGGTGCATCGTTGGGTCACATCGGGACACGAAGTGTGTGAGATACTGTTTTGGGTATTCCACACTAACAACAAAAGTAAGGCACATTATTTTAAGCCCAAAAATTTATATATTCATTAAAATATGATGGTGTATCCTTCAGAGTGGTCGATTTAACTTTTTAAACTCAAAAACAAAATCTTTAGGTTGATTAACTGGTAATCATTCCAATGGGGAACCACTCATATCCACAACATTATCATTAATTAAAATTTATTTGGGTGAGAAAACTGGGCAATAATAAAATCAAGAGCTCTATAAAAACTATCACATGACCCAAAACTCATATAGAATGAACACCAAATCAAAGGGAAAACAAATCAAAAATTCTAAAATCCTTTATAGAAACTCACTAAACATTACTTAAAAACTTATTCACCCACAAGGTTTAGACTCATGACGCGACATGATAATCAAATCCAAATCATGAGAATGCATATCAATAAAAAAACACTTCCAAAACCAAAAAAACAATACACACTTACATTTTCTTATAATCGCACCCCAATTTCCATCTTAAAAATAGTTTTGAAAAACAATACAAACATGGTGGATTTGTTACACTCACCAATGTTGTTCCATTTTGTCTCCCTCACATGAACATTTTAATATAATTTTGGAAACATATTAACTCATGGCATACCAATCACTCTCTACCCACATAATAATCCAACAACTTCCCTCACACATGCATGTATGTGAGCAATCATTGAGAACACCAAAGATCAAAATTAAAAATTATCATTTTCCAAAACAAATCATTCAATCCAATTCAACTGTTCTTAAATCCGTATAATGTATCCCTAACCATGAAATCAAAAACAAATTCCAGATTCCATGTTTTAATCTATCACACCATGCTCAAAAATAAAATCTTATGAATTTCCATCCATAAATTAAACTTTTTTCATTCAAAACATTTTCCAGCAGACCAAATATACCATTCCATAAAAACCCAATTTGATTAAAATTCCACACCTTTAAATTTACCACAAGTTACAAAATAAACATATGCTTTCAAAGAATCATTTTCCACAAAAATATTATTCTGATAATAAAATTTCAATCTCATTAAATCATTTCCACTTTACCTTAAGGGGTCATTTTATAAAAATTCATTAATCTAAATTATTCCTCAATGATGATTATGAAAATCATTTTTTTAATTTCCAAAAATCCAAACATTACCACTAAAACCCTGTTTTTATAATTCAAATACAAGGATTTTTCAAAAACAATGTTTTTTCAAAAACAATTTAGAATCAGGAAGACTCGGAACAACTCACAAGAGAAACATGTGTCGATGGGTGACTTGGTCTATGGATTTCAATCATATCCCAAATACACCATCATGACAGAGAGCATTCTAGGATAGTGCCCCAGGATCCACATGGATTTCCAGTCCATGAGAACTCACATATACCTTTATACTAACTTTTGTTTCGTATCCCAAACACCAAATAATTCCAAAGATACAAAAGAAACCAACAAAACCAGACTTCACATGGAAAACCAAGTTTTGGAATGTGAAAGGGTTCATAACTTCTTTCCCATTCATACATCATGAGTCCCTAAAATATTACATTATAAACCATGAAATCCCAATGTAGAAAAGGGAACTCTAAAAATCAGGGTCCTTTAAATAGAATATCTTCTCTGATATCATTTTTTCATGAACCAACCTCACTGAACCCTAAACTGGTCACCTAATCTAACCCGCGGCACAACACAAAGCGAGTTCCTATTCCCCATGGGTGTCAAACTGGTGTTGGAAATCAACAGAGTAAACATAGGGAATTATTTATACGAATAATAAATAATCTAAAAAATTTAAATACATAAATCATCACAATATATACACATAAAACATCCAAATTGAACATCTTTTATAGAAATATGGAAATACAAAAAATTTGAACGCACACTATAAAATGACCAAAATAAAACTAATGACTACAACACCTACATGCGAAATCAAAAGCCACCCTTCAATATAAAACCCAACCATTTCCCATTGTCATCAATATTAATGTGATAACCTATAATAAAAGCTATAACAAAAAAATAACTATTGGTGTGTGTATTAAAAGGCAGTAGCCATGCCTGAAAATTCTTTTCCCAATGTAATTAATTTAAAATAAAAGAAACATAAAACTCATGTTTTAAATATAATATACAAAGTTATGTATTATACACATTTTACCTTAAAATGAAACACGATACATTTCTCAATTTCATTCAAAATGTAGGTTTATTTCCATTAGTAATACATCATCATTTTTAAGGGGAAAGTGATGCTTTAAATTCAAAATGGAACAAGATAGTAGAGAAAACTTTTTCATTAATTTTTCTTGTATAAAAATTTATAAGATAACTCATAACATTCCATGGAAGAAACCACACATGAGGGAACTATAATAATCACATAATATCAGCAATGGAAATAAACACCCATGAGTGAACAGTATCTCAATCACTACCACAATAATCTATGTACTAATAGAAATGGGTGAAAGTAAGAGATCATGAATAATATAGGACATACTAAAACATTAGACCCATCCCAGAATAGATGGATCACATGATGGGGATAAAATCACCCTAAACACTCCAGACCACTCTACCTTAGGAAAAATTGAAGGGAAAATCCCAATAGAAAAAAACCCAAGATATCCACCGACAATAGGCCACATGATAGTGCATAATCTAGCTAGTGTAGTAAGAATTCATGGAAAATATTCTTAATATGTTAATTTCCATTGTGCCATATATAAAGGATGTGATCCCACTGATTCCAACCGAGCATCAAATCACATTTATATACAATAACAATTCAATAACATGCATCACCCTGATCTACTATAAGTATCAATATTGAGTAATTTCAATGCATTAGTGAGTAAATGTGTATCAAGGATTCTATAGTGAGGATATCCAACCTATTCACATAAACTAGGAAAAATAATTATCCATGGATTGTTTTCAGGATAAATAATTTACACCTTTCATCAAGGTTTCAAAGGGGCCTCGTGCTCTTTTAAAAAACCAGGATTTTCCAAAGAACAATGTAGAATTTTAAAAGGGGTGAAAATACGCCATTTACTATTTCCAAATAATTTTATAAAATTATATTTTTAGAAAACAAAACAAATTTTCTTGTCAATCAATTTTTGTTAAAATTCCAAACAGACCTTTAACCGTCAAGACTTGCCAAACCACATTTGAAAGCCAATACACATTCCTTTTTTAAACCAAATAAACTTGGGGAACCCATAAAAGGAACCCAAAACACAATTTCACTTTGAACCAATATATTAAAAAATCCAAACCATGCTTTTTATATCAGAAATCACTCATAAAAGCTATCTAGGTATTTTATCAGACACATGGTGTGCCCAAAATACCCAAAACAATAATATTTATCACAAAAAAGGTACAAAACACCATTATGCACATCAAAAAAATTCACCGAGGATCATAAAAAATATTTAAAATGTATTAAAGGTGAAAAATACAGAAACTATTTAATCTCAAAATTTAATTTCATGTATAAATGGAAACCTACCTCAAATCCTTGGCGCATTAATGACACACCTGAAAATGAACAACTAGGGTTCCAAGGGCCAAGATTTATCAAGTGCAAACATAAATGAAAAATACCGCCAATTTTAAACCACAAAAGGTATGAAAATTATCCAAAC
Organism: Viscum album; assembly: GCA_963277665.1. Lineage (NCBI taxonomy): Eukaryota > Viridiplantae > Streptophyta > Magnoliopsida > Santalales > Viscaceae > Viscum > Viscum album. The sequence continues at coordinate 986,145,634 of OY728126.1, forward strand.
ATATCCACTAGATTTATAGTAGAAAAGTCAAATCGAAAAAATCTAATGAGAAAGAGAGGGGAGCCCTAACCTTTAATGTCAGGTGAAGATTCACCAATAAAACACCATAAAATCCACTTGGAGGGGTGTAGAGGATACAAAAAACCACCATGTGGGAATGTTGGTCATATGATTCCAATGGAGAGCCAATGGGAAGAAACCTAAATTAAAAATATGGTGAAAATCCCAGAATACCCTTTCTCAAGTGGGTTTCATGGTTAGCTTGCACGGTTTAACGAACCTAGCACAAACCATGTAATAAGGAGCTCCCTAGTGGGGAACTTGAAACACACTTAGTCTATATGGTTTTTTAAACTATTATAAAACAATTTAACCCCATACACACTTGAATAATTTAACTAATCATTCCCTTAAACCGAGTGAACTAGAAAATGTCTCAAACTATCACCCATTTACCCCAAAAACTCGACTAACTCAAGGGGATAAGCCATCCAAAAAAATAGCCCATAAAAATGGGCCAATAGAAGTATTAATTTTTGTTCACAAGAAAAATCTTCCTAATATCATTCCAACTAAACAATAATTGGTATAAAACCATCAAAAGCCTCCAAAACAAAAAATTTACACTCAGAGCTTGAGAGAAAAACCATGAGCCAGAAATATACTCTTGAAATAAAGGATGAAAACAAAAATCCATTTTTTAAATTAACATTTTTATATAAAGGAGTAAAATAATTAATAATTATTAACTTTTTATCATGACTATGATTCTGAAACATTATACCATATAACTACTTTCTCCCATTCTATGGAAAATTATATCATCATTCATGCGTACATTTATACTACCACCTCTTTGGAACGGTGTATTCTATTTTTTATTACCGTATTTCATGTATGTATCTAAGGATTTCATTAAAGTATAAATATTATGTTTATTATATCATCATTATTCGATTATGATAAATTATATAATGATGTATTTTTTGATCAATAAACTATTATCGTTAATTCAATCATTTAAAACAAGCATTATAAGTGGAATTTAATATATTCATTATAAGTAATGATTGGATATAAATTAAATTATTTTAATAATTCCATATAATCACATTATATAAAAATATTAAAAACTAAATATAATAATTTTTATTCTATTATAATGATATTACAAATAAACCACCTCATAATAATCAATTAATCATGGTAGGTTCATATTTGGGTAAAATTAACCACCAACATAAACAATACTATATTTTTATATCATAGAGGAATATTAAAACATATTTATATTCATAATAAGATATTAATATTTAAATAAAGTTTTATTTTTTGTTCTTTTAAGGTTATAGAAACATTTAACTCATTAAATAATAAAATACCTTTCATTGATTATTAATCACCTAAATGATATCATCACCAATTTCATATTCATGGTTTATAACAAAAAGGACTTTTGAATGAAACTATAAATTTATAAATATCATGTAACACTTATTTGAGTAAATTATTTCATTTAAAGATAATGTACCATTGAAAATTTATATTTACCAACACATTTTTTTATAAAACATGTTCAATATGAAAAGGGTTTCATGCAACTTGTCTTGAAAATAGGATAAAACATACTAATATATATATAGAATGATTATATTTTTAGATTTTAAATGGTTGTAGAAATAAATATGGTTGTGGGGTATGTATTTAATGAAAATAATTTAATTATTCATGATGTTTGGTTATAATGAATAATGAATTACGAATGATGTATGGGTTTTTGGATCAAATTCCTCCCCTTGAGACATTTTTGGTATTTTGAAACTAATTTCATTCATGTGGTATAAAAATTGCGTGTCTGAGATATCTTTTAATGAATTATATTATAATAATATCATTTTATATTCAATTATAATACCTATATATCAAGGGTATTGATTAATGTGTTTCTTACGCCTCAATGGGATTTCATGGTCTCATTTATGATTTTTTGAGACATCTTAAATTTTATAAATTATGTTTACATTATATAGTGTTATATTGATTTACTATCCCTTGATTTATCTATAAATTATTTTCTTTTAATTCATTGTTTAATCTAATGTAAAATCATTATCCTTTCATCATATGATTTCTGACTCAAGTTTTACCCCATTCTTATGATTTTTTGGGAACTTAATTTTTGTTCACTGAGTAATGATCATTAACTTAAAATTATTTTATTCATGTTAATTACATTATACATATTTATTTTATTATGTGGTATTATCTATTTGTTGAAATTTTACTATATAAACCTCATTCAAATTAATTCAATCTTCAAATAGTATATTTCCTGTAATAACCATTGATAATTTAAATGTCATTTCTTTGAGTGATAATGTTTTATCTTGAAGTTTTATTTTCAATACTTGTTGTCTCCCAAAAAAATTTTTTATTGAATTATAATTTCAATTCCACTATGTGTAAAAAATATATTTGGATACAAATAAATGTTCTTTTACCTTTTTTTTATGTCTATTTTAAACAAATTTATTTTTAAAATAATAATAAAATGGGGTTCCCTTTCACATTAACATGTTTTGTATTTTTAACCTTATTTATCTAAGTTAAAATTTATATATTTTTGAGGAAATATAAATGGATATTATATTTAAATGTGAATTCCTTCAATAAAATTTACATCACCCTTTCAAAAATTACATCTTAAAGAAACATGTACATTTGTATTTTACATCAATGTTAGAAATATTTTCTAGAATATATTTTAGGTTCATGCTTCCATTTCCCTTACCAATTTAAAAATTATTCACCCAAATTTGGAATATGTTTCATCATTTACCATATTATATATATTAATATATAATATTTTAGTGGATTGATAATTAAGTATCAAAAATTTAATTCTTAATCCCTTCTTTTGTGATATCTTTCAAATAATTCTTTTGTAAGGGGGTTTTCATTTATGTCAAAACCCAAAAATACTTTCGATATTTAATGAGAGTTATGTTATTTTTAAACTATACAACATATATAGCTGGATGAATTATAATCATATTATTCTAGAATTTGAATAGTCATATACTCATTGCACTATAAGGTGTGAACATCATATTTTTACATAATTCAAAATGGATGATGATAATCATGAAATATTACTATTAATCTAAAATTGGTTAAAGTATTTGCATTCATTATATTATTATTAAATTGTGGATGATTATTGGAATGTTAACTTTGTATTTTTCTTACCATCTATCTACATTATATGGATAGGTTATGACCATTTTATCCCATTTATTGACATGAGGAAAATTATCGATATTTTTAACAATTATAGACTAATAGCATAGGTTGATTATGTACTGACATTACATATTATTAATTATATGTATAAATATGATTAATGTAGTAGGATATTCCTTAGGTATGGGTTTTTAATTTATTGTTCACTCTTATAGTTAATTTATTTCACTATAATAAGTGATGTGTGGAGTATAGAATTATATATCCTATGGATGGGTCAACACATCTCATGAGACAAAAAAATATTTAATATTGGTGTATACCTCTCCATATAATATGACAGTGTCTAGGGAGAAATCATTAACATCATGTTTTGGATAATACACATTATGTATTCCATAATTATTGTTGATATCAATGTTTACATTTATTATCATGGATGTGGTGTGATTTCAATTTAATTTTATTATTGGTTTATATTATTTACTTATTCATGACTGATTATTTATACAATGTTTATTATATAATTACTTCAGATTTATGTTTCCCTTTTTTAAGAATATGGTCCAACCCCTTCTTATTCTTACTTTTTCCAAGTAGAAAATGAAATGTATTACACATGATTTCCCTAAAAAGATATCTTACATAGATAATTAATGTGAGATATTGAAGACTCATTATGAATTTTATATCTTTATATATATTAAAAAATGCATGTCGCATAAAAATAAAAATATATTTTGTTGGTTTATATTCTATCCTAATTATAAAAATATGTAGACCAAAATAGATCCTCAGGTTGTAATATATGAAATAATAATTTTTTATTTTTTAGATAATTGTTGTTATATCCAAGATTCTATATCTTATATCAATATTTATATGTAATGTACTTGTATGTGGCACTAGATATTGGGTTTTGGTTCAAGAAAATCACATATAGGGATCTAAAAAAGTTATATAGTTGCATTGGATGACCCACACATATTTTCCTAACAAGGGTCCATGCATGAAAGGCCTATAAAAATAAATAAACATACAAAATTCTTCCCACATCAGCAGAGAAAATTCCAAAATGAATGATTGTGACAACGAAATGATTTGTATAACTAGATTTTATTTTGGATGTCACAATTCTCTCAACCATATTTATTTATTTACACAAAAATAGAGTTGAAAATAAATGATTTATAATTAGATGAAACAATTTATCCCTCATTGAAAATATCCACTACAATGCATCATAACTATCTGATCCATTCTTCAATATACAAAACACCAAAAATATACAAAATTGGATGTGGAGCCTCTATATGAGAGTCATGAATTGGAACTGGATCTTTAGTCACTAACATGTCAGGTACTATATCATGGACTTCATAATTAAAAACTTGTGAAGAGTCATAGTAATACATATTATGTTTTTTCTCCTGAAATACATTGTGGATCAATGTAAACTGTGATATGAAATGTAAACAATATGATAACATTATAATATACTTTGTGAACTCATAAGGTCCCAACATATCTTTGAAAGAATATCCATTGTTTCCCAAGTTGGCATTGAACCAATCGAGGAAATAATTTAAAGAAATCCTTGTCTTCAGTAGAGAATTAAAAATTCATATGTCAATGACCTATATATGATTTATATTGACTATAATCTCCAATAAATTGTTAATGAGTAGTTTGGATCATTATTAATGGATATTGAATAAGGATTCATCCAAAAAGAGAGGCTTGAGCCACCTTAAACTAACTAAGAGGTTATTTTCAAAGATTACCATAAATGGTGTCAAAGGGATACATTTTAATAGATTAATGATATCAATTTTTATATGAAAACTCATCCAGTACAAAATGGATATCACAAAAAAAATACAATTTTTATTACTATAAATAATAATAAAACATCCAAAATAAGAATTTAATTATATGTCATCATGTATGTCTAAGGATAGTAATCCATTTATAACATGAGTATGGAATCTGTTAACTCTTAGAGGGATTTCTAAAACTGAGTGGTAAATTGGGGTTCCCTATTCTTTTTGATAACTGATGGAACCTTTTGACACCTAGTGATATTTTTCATGTACAATGTTCCCAAATCCTTAACAACAGTGGGTTTAGAATCCAAATGAAATGGGAAAACTTGGTCACTTAAATGATCACCACCAAAAAGGAATTCCTTCCATGGGTAGTCTGTGTTAGTTCCATAATTAAATTAATGGACCTATTATCCTAATTACATAATGAAATATGAAAAGAATAAATTAAAATAGAGGGATTTTGGTTCTCAACCTTTATTTACTAGCATATATAGAAATAAAAAAAATGTACTATGTCATTATTTACAAACATTCACAAAAAATATTGTTTCATTTAGTGATACATCTTCTTATTTCATGGATGAATGAACTTTTGAGAACAAATACAATCATTCTTCATAGAATCCATTGATTATTCTTAAAAAACATCCTCTTAAAGAAAGAGTATATTATAAGCCATTCACTGATGGTATCCCCACCATATCAATAATTTATGATAGAACAAATCATTTCATCTCATTTATAGTCGTGATGAATCAACTAAAGAAGAGATTATGTCAATTAAATGCTAGATAGAAAAATATTGGTGTACTCTTCCACTATATTTAGGTGTATTTGAGAAATGAGTCCCATGAGTTCCCATTCATTGTTTGAGACCACCAAATCTTTGGAAGGAATTTTCTTACTAGGAGGGTTAGAAAAAATATTCCCCTTTCCTAGGGTTTATGTGATGTTGAAGTCAAATTTCTAAAGGTACTCTACCCATTTATTCTGCATAAGGTTCATGTACTTTTATAAAAAGTTATAAAATTAAATAAAATTATTAGAATAGACAATGAACTTTTAACCAAAAATTTAATGTCTTCACTACTTAAGATAATGTATATCCACTATGATTTTAAGTTTATGATAGGGGTAATTATTATATTGATGAAAAATATAACAAGATCTATATTCCACAACATTATATCTCTACAACTAAATACATCCCAAGATTATAACCAAAGAATCCAAATACACTATATATATTGATACTTCATATGATATGATCTAATGTAGGGATAAGGTTATACATCATTTCAATTCATTAATGTAATTGTGACACATTTAATTCCATATTAATTATACACCTTTCTAGAAAAAATACTCAAGGGTGATACAAGGTTAGAGAAATCCTTTATGAACTATCAATAATATCATAATAAACAAAAGAATATTTAAATATCAATAATTTTCTATTGATTTTCTGAATAATAGATAGCTTTCACCTTGTTCGGATCAACTGAGATTCCTCATACAGAAACCATATGTCCTAAGATCATAACATCTTAATAATAAAAATTGAGTTTTGAAAGTATTGAAAAATGGAGGTGGTTCTTTAGTATAACCAAAATATATTCTATGTAAATCTGATGATCTTCCTCAAATACAAAATACAATAACATAAGATCCACAAATACCATTGTAGTGAAATCAATAACTGGTGGAATATGTAGTTCATGAAATCCATGAAACATATATATACATTAGTCATTCCAAAAAAATATATATATTACAAAGTGGTCAAAACTACTCGTAAATTAAATATTATGAATATTAGACTCCTTAACACTTACATGTTGATATTTTGACTCAAGGAATATTTTTGAAATCCACTTTTCTCCATTCAACTAGTCAAACATTTGATCAATACAAGGAAAATGGTACTTATTCAAAATCATTACCCTGTTAAGATTCTATTATTCAACATAAATAAAATGTGTTTCATTAGCCTTTTAGGGAAAATCAGTGGGGATTCCCAAGGAGATACACTTGGATTAATGACACCTTCCACCTTTAAATCATCCAATTTAATATTAATCTCATTAAATACTATTGGATCCATTTTATAAGAAGAAATATATATCAATTGTGTTTACAACACCATATTCATTGATAAAACCACCTCTCTATTAAAAGGATATAAGAGAATTCATTAAGATATAACTTGTGGAATTCCATAATAATAAATGGAAGATAAAAATTGAGGGATCATCTCTATGTTAAACAATAATATTGATATCATCCTTACATGTCTTGATAGAGGAGTTCCTACTCAACTATTATTTGGATCCCAATCTCTCTAAAATATTGGGAGCTACCATCAAAAGTAATAAAAAATACCAAAAAATGATAAAATTCAATCTTCGCATAATGTGAGATCAACCAATCTAGTCCCATATTTAAATAAATGTGGTCTATGTTGCAAGATAGTAAATTCAAAAATAGCTTATCTTTAGAAATTGATTAGAAAAATAAAGGAAATTAGAAACCATGCCCCCTCTTTTAATCATTTGGTTTCTATGGAACCATTACATAATATCTATATTGAATTTTATTTTATAATTGTTTCACATATAGGGTTTATATGAAATAGGGAGAGGCACTAGAATAAAATAAAGCAGTTTATAAAGATTAATAAATAATGATATCACCTATCATAGCCCCTAAAATGTATCAAATTCCACTAGAGACTCCTCTACTTCATATAACTACTTTAATTAAAATGAATTTGGATGGAACCCTATTGAAATTGATGAATCCAACAACACTGGATATAATTAAAGGGTTGAAAACACAAATCCTGAATGTAGAGTAGAATGATATGGATTGAATATCTTTGAAGTTCCCATGACATCCACATGATTTATAAAACATAAAATGTGCATAAAAAACATTTTTACCAGTCTTTCCATACTAGTAGAGAGTTAAAGGAACACTATGAGTGACCATCGAAGGCATGGAGCAAGCACTTTATGGATAAATACATCTACATCCCATACAAGATTCATTCCTGTTTCTATTTTATTATTGGAGGCACTGAGATTACCACTAGGTGTAAGGGGAATTCCAGTAAAACATGAAATTCCTACCTTATCAGTATTAGCTATTATCTCTATATCAAAAATCATAGCATAAGAGATAATATTCAACATAAAAATATAATAACAGATATCTTCTCACATGACCATTTGGAACCTCTAAACCTTAAACTTATTATTTGACACAAACATAGGAGAAAAAATAACCAATTTAGAATAATAGTTTTTATAATAAGTCATAGTTAAGAAACCAAACTGAAAGGTGTGGAACTAGATGAATCATTCCATCATCATTATTTCATGAAATAATTATTGGATAAAGGGCATTTGTGGATGTGTTCGTAGATTTTGTAGTGGTTCCAAGCAAGGCCAGACAGTTACTGTGTGTCACCTACATTAAAGATTACCATTGAGTTTTTGTTGGGATTTTAGTTTTTCTATTTTGGGATTTTTACCAATGGGATTTTTGGGTCATTTATCTCTAATATGGTTTACCTATGGGCCTAAAGTCATGTAATGGGTTTCCCTTACCCAATTATAATGGGTGACATGCTTTTTTTCTCTATTTTATAATGGGGAGTTACCACAACCCTTTTTGTTATTGGATATAGGTGGTCTTGAATTATTTATAATGTAATAATTTTTACTTATTTTCTTAAACCACTACATCCCACACTATCCTACAAGGAATTCCATATTAATGGAAACTCATATTATCCTAATAGAATATTTAGTTTTAAAAATATCTAATATCTAATCGATCTTCCACAAATAGTATTTTAATTCATAAGGAATAATTTTCCCCCATAAAGAAGGTGTTTTCTTATAGTGAAAATATTGGGACCATTATTTATCTCTTTCAGTTCTTATTTTCACATCTCAATCATGAGCTAGGAAATTAATAGTGTCTTGGTGTATAGAATATATTCCTAACAATGCAGCTTTAACTAGGTTAGGATTAACTAGATGTTTTTTTTCATTTAACACCATCAATGAAACCCATATAAAAAAATATATAATGTCTTCTAGGAGGAATGGTACTACAATGAGTAAATAAAAGAGAACATCATAAAAATAAACTATATCATGTTTAGTGGTGAGATGATAATCATTTAATTAATATAAAATAAAAAATCAATATGAGAGACACACATTAGAATATCCATTTATAACATAATCATCTTTATGAAGAGAACTACAACGGAACTCACTCATTTAATAACACTCATTTCCCTATAATCTTATCTCATATCTATCGAATACTCTCTAGACATGAATATAATGAACATGAAAAAAACATTTCATAAAAAATTAGCATGACCCAACCTGGGTCATCTAGGAACCGTACACTCGAGTAGGCATGTGGCAAGGTCCATTATGCATTCTCGATCCCTATTGGATGTTGACTAATACCTGGCCATTTTGAACTGCTGGTGGGAATGATTTCACCCAAAAATATAAATAAAGGAAAAAATTTAATATCTATAAATGAGGGTAAATATGAAAATATAGAGTCAAACAACTAAAATCTAAAATGACTATAAGTAAAAAAATGGGAAAAAACGATAAACCATAATACTCAAAATAAGAGACAATACATCTCTAGCGAAGCTATGTGCTATCTCACACCTCGTAAATTTGAATACCTATATCCTTTATGAGGTTTTGTAACTTTAAAAATGTTATTGAAAAATTGATCTATACACACAAAATGCATGTGTAGGTTTTGAGAAAACAACCCAATTTGGATCCCAGAAAGTGTTACATAAGTAGTATTTATAAGGTAAATATAATATTGTTATTCAATTAAAACAATGGCATGGAAAAAAATTTCCAAAATTTATATCAATATGTGAAAATTCTACCTTTTTTATTATTAATGAAACATTGCCAGTGATACTAGTTTTTATAAAACATTTAATGAATCCACATTCTTTTTAAATAATTTAATGTGATACAAAGAGTATATATTTTTTAAATATCCAAACCATGAATAAAAATATATTTCATATGGATAAGAAATATGAAAACTAAATCCTAGGACACAATAGTTCGGGCCTATCTACAATCTTCACATCTTAGTTATTAGTCATGAATTTTGTGCACCAAAAGTAATATGGATAACCAACTCAAAGGTATGGAAGAACTCCCTAAAAAGTGAATACCAAAATTGTGTAATTAAATTTATAATTTAGTTTTATTTATAATCGTATATTCCTGTTAAAAAATATACAATTCCTATCATTCTTGTCATAATTCAATTCCCCCTCTTTAGAACCATAGGGTCTCATGTTATCTGCTTATACCATACCAAATAAATTAAAAGAAACCAAATTTTATTTCTTAAAGCATAAGGAAATTCAATTTCATATAACATTCTTTGAAACCACTTTTCAACAAGATATAGGAATCTTAGAATGCACATTTCATTAAAATAAACCATTAATTTAAATATATTGTAATCCAAAGAAAACATTCTATAATTTAATTTTCAACAAAATAAAAGACAATATTAAATCTTTTTTAACCCTAAAAACCAAAGGGAATCTCTATTCCATTCAAATATAAAAAACTAATAAATTTTCTTGTACTAAAATCCTTTCCATACGAAAATTTAGAAGAAAAATTGCAAAATGGGTAATCATGAATGGCATATAAAACAAAATATTTTTAAAAACCAATAACCTAAAAATAAATAGAATTCACTACCAATTTCATGGAATCCAAACCCAATGAAAATAAGTGTTATAAAAAGTATTGAGTAACCATATAATAATTAAAATAATTAAGAATATATAATACCTTAATATTTAGAACAATTAAAATCAAAGGAATCATGTACCACTATTATTCTCAAATAACACACAAAAATATATGAATATTTGGTTAATAATTCCAAATTACACAAAGGATTTATAAAACTACAATGACTAAATATCAATTTTTATATTTACCATAAATATCCCTATTATAGGATTCAATTTCAATATAAAATATATTATCTAGAAGAACAAAATAAAAAAAAATATAGTGATAATATACCTTTGATTTATTTAGTTAATGTTCTCTTAGATCCAATTGATTCTCATTTCAGAAGGCCAGACATCTCAGAAATCTATAATAAGAGTCTAGAGGGTGGATGAATTAATTCACCTAAAAAATGATCCAAAATGAATATTTTTATTTATTTAAAATAAACATTATTTTAATTATTTAATGTATCATTATTTATCTAAATGGTTTGGAAAATTATTCCCCAAACCTAAACCTTCTTATGGAATTTTTTGTGAACCAATATAGTTTTGCTACAATGATTGAGAAACCATGTCTTGAAAATTTTAAATAAATCTATCCAAAGAAGAAAAACTTAAGGAGAAGGTTTCGTTGTATTTTATAACCATTCTACAACTAATAATTCATTTCTAGAACTCCAAATAAGATTCATGATTTCGAACAAAGAGTCGTATTGTTTTTAAAAACCATGCACCAACTGTTTATAAGCACGTAAAAATATAAAAACATCCAAAAATCGACAGAACTGACCAGAGAAAAGTCCCAAATGAATGACGTTTAAAAATATATAAGTATAAAAATACGATTTTAGGAATTTACAATTACTTATAACACTACTAACATTTAGTTTCATGTAATGTCATGATATCCTAAACAATTGCATGACTATTCCTCATGATATACTATTCCCTATGGTCAAATGTTCCCTTTATTACTAAATTACTACCAAATAAATATTAAAATTTAAATTTAAATCATGAAATACTTAACATTCATAATTCATGTATGATATAACTATGTCTCTCTATATTCATTGGCATTCTAAAAATTTTAACATGTTGTTCTCTAAGACAATTAATTCAAGACTGATATCACATTTTAAAAATTTTCATTTAGAAAGTTATGTGTTTTGTCAATAATTTTATTCCAAGAACATGAAATAAAATTCATATAAATATTAAAATAACTATTATTCTCACAATTTACATTTACATTTCTGAATTGATATCCATAATATAGTAGACAATGATTCTTCCAAAAAATTGGTGCACAACTACATCCTATATCTATGTAATCATCTTCAATTGTAGAAAATACAACTAAATAATCATTTTTACTGTGACATCATATTAGAGACATTAATTAAATATACTTTTTCCATATGTGTGTTTTCTATTTAAATTACAACCACAAAAATTCACATAAGAATAACCAAATCTGTCAAATTCAATCTAGATAAAGTAAATAAAAGTATATTTATTCCTAATATATTTAAAAATTCATTAAGTAGAATTTAAATTAGGTTATACAGGGATTGTATGAAAATAATATCATATACACCCAAAAATAATAATATCATGTCAATAAAACTCTATATAAAATACACTACTAATAATACATCTTTTACCAATTTGGTTTTCTGGTTTCCTAATTTCATCCAAATCATATTTAATGGTAGTAATCATAGATGTATCAAAAAATTTAGTGCTATAATATTTTTTTAAAAATATATCTATATATTTTACTTTTATTTAAAATAATTACTTCAATGTTTTGAAAAATAATAAAACATATAAAGAAAAATAACTCACCCATTACAAAAATTTCTAATTAAATTTACATAATTATAGAAAATTAAATACATAAAGTCTTTTTATATGAATAGAAATTAATATAAAAATATGAATTTTTAAAATAAAAACATCTTCTGAAATTATTTTTCAAAATAGGGTATGATCAGTTATACCTTTGGAAAAATAATTTGAAATTAAAAAAGAGTTGTCCCTATTATATCAACATATATGGACACATTTTAATCAAAACATTTGTTAGAATATTTTAAAACATGATTTTAAAAATAATGATTTGAAAAAATGGGATGTTGTATTAAATCATAATCAATAATATAAACATTTAGAAATGAACTATTTACATCAATTTGATATAGTCGTTTGTTAATATGCAATAAATATGCTAGATTTATTTTAATGGATTCATTTATATATTTGGAAAAAAATTATATCAATAATATATTCCATATTCATGACTATATCCATTTAAACCCAATCATGATTTATCTCTAACTATAGTACCTTATCCATTACAAATGATTTAGAATACCCATTTAGTGCTAACAAGAAATAAACCATTAATTATGTAAACAAATTTACATAACTCGTTTATTGAAAACATATTCAATTATTCATGAATATCTATTAACCAATGTTTATCATTAATTATATTTTTAATGTTCTGAGGTTCTATAAGAGACAAGGAAACTTGTGCTCAACTATATTTTTAAGATAAATTCTTTTTTGAGTACATTTATCAATATCACCTACAACATAACAAAATGATTTGTATTTTTGGGTCATAGTGATTTTAGTAAATAAAGTACATGGTTATTATGATTCATATTAATCGTCAATATGATGTGTTTTGTGATTTCTAGTTTATTTTTATTGTAAATTGACATCATGATTAGAGATCATAGAATTATTATTGACATTAAAATTTGAAATTTCATCCTCATGATATTCTATAGAAACATTTATTTAATGTGGATATGTTTCTACAAAAGTGACATGAATGGATTATTCCAAAATCATGGATCATTTATTTTAGAATATATAATATATTTTATTGGTTTAATAAAAAATATTCCACATAACTCTTAGGTATTAATTATTCTTAATTCTTGTTAAAATTTTGAATAATAATGTTAGATCAAAAAATTTGAAGTAATTTATCTTTAATATTATATGATTCCATAATTTATAGCATGTATTTTATAAATTAGGTCCTATCAAAACCATATTGATTATATAACAAGATATATTTACACACTATTCCTATAAATAAATAGGTAATTCATAATCACTAGTAATATTTTAGGAAATTTCATAGAGAGTTATGTTTCTTCTTTAAAGAACATCATTTTTTGATGGTTTAGTCTCTATAATAATTTTTTATCATAAAGACTCAATGAATTGAATCTCAAAATAGTATTCATGATCAAATCTATAGGTTATAAATGAATTTATAATATATTTCTCAATATATTATTCATATTTTTCAGAGTAGTATTAAGCTTAAATTTTTAGATAAAAAATTCCCTGATATGAAATATAAAAACATATCCACAATTATATAAGAATAAATATTTCTCATTAAAAAAACTATAAGAGGTCCAAAAATGTCCTTGAGAACTTTATTTAGGTTTTTAGAGGTAAAAACCACAATTTTTTATTGAAATATATTCCATGTTGTTTTCTCTTTTAAAAAGAATTCACAATTTGTATTTTTAGAATTAAACCTAGGGCAGATAATTGACAAATCATTTTCTAAATAGCTCACCAAGAGTTTATAAATGGAAGTGACCTAGTTTTCAATTAGAAATATATTATTTTATATGGAAATCAATTAATAAATTAACGTATTGATAGAAAAATAAATTTAAATTTTAAACAAAAACACTGTAATTTATCAAAGAAATAAGAGCTAAACCATTCTTATAATCTGAATTATTTCAAGAATTAGTTCGCAATATAACATGAAAAAAATAATAAAAAAACATTGAAATACTAACAACATTATTCATTGAACCATTAACAAATAATATATTATAAATTATAATAGTTTCAAATTTATTGTGTAATTCCGTCCATGTCAGAGGTATGTTTTAATTTTGGGCTTAGTTTATCTTTCTTTAGGATCTAATGGATTTTGGGAACCTATGGTCAATATGTTTTTATTTTGTGAGAAACATTCTAGGTTCACGACCAGTAGTAACCATATAGAAAATATGTGATATAGATTTACTAATTTTATGGTATATTTTCATGGTCATATCACTGTTTTATTAACCATGAGAGTCCCTTAGAAAACCATGAATATGAAACGTTTTAAGACTATATGATACCACACAACCTGAACACATTTATTCTAACCATGCTGATATTCCCAAGTAACCATGCACATATTTTTCTAAGAGATATTAGCAACCATATAGTTATTGCATTAATTGTAAAAAAAATTAACCAAACATGCAATCAATATAAATTCATAATAATCGGAAATTACCCCAAATAACCATGGTCATTTATAAATATAATCATATTATAAGCCCTAATTATCTTGACCTAACATCTGAATATTTCTATTAGAGGTCCTCCACTAGCGTTTTTTATATTTATCCTTCATTCTAGGTGGATATCTTAGAGGAATGTTTTTATTTAAACTTGATCACTCCTCTTCTTTCTATATTACTCCTATATCTCAATTAAAATATTTTTTATGACCTTAATTGGATGTTATTTCCATATCTAGAGAGTTTTTTATATATTTAATGATTTCTTATAGATATAGTGATATAATAACTAAATCTATTGATTTACACTCACTATTTTCAAAGGCAACTATATTTACTACCTCAATGAGGTAGATCGCCCTATATAATTATTATATCTCATGGAATATATCACCTTTAATCCAGTTTCCTGTTGATCTGTTTATAAAAATGTTTTACTTGAAATATAAGAGGAATATTTTGTGTTAATTCAATGCTTTTGGGATGGAATATTGTCTTAAAGGGGTTTATTTTTAAGAATAGTTTTATGAACGTCATATATTCGATGAATTTAATCAAAGAATGGTTTTAATCTATAATGGTTTTCAAGAATGGTAGTGAGATGTATTTTTCTATTGAAATATTTTATAAAATTATGAGCACGGTTTTGTTAACTATTTTTTGAAAACATTGAGAATGGAAAACATGCGTAACATGGGTTTAGAGATATAGAAACCATAGTGAATGTGGAACCACTATGGATTGTGGACATGATCTCATTATGCTGTTGGAGCTAACAAATATATAGATATCAATATACTACGGAAAGACTCAATATCATAGGAATCACATCATTCAAGCTTAATGTTCCTTGTGTGTCCTACTATCTTATTCATGTTGGAAAGAGCCCATTGGTGATTGGTTTTATAACTGATGAAATGTCCATGAATTGATTACTCACATATTTTTTTCAGAGATCTGGTTATTATTTCCTACTTCACTATATGTTATAATTCATATTTATATTTATATACTTGTGTATTTTGATATAGACTATTACCAATGAAAATACCAAACATTGTATTGGGATTTTTGTTCAAATGAAACAGATTTATATAACATTTATTATTTTAATGATATAGAAAATAGATCCATGGTGAAATAAATTTTACATATTTAAGGTGGTATTCTATGTTGAATATTCATCACACCCTGAACAATCCTTTGAGAATCACCAGATTTGGTTTTACAAGACACATCTAAAGGGAAGGTTATCATATAGTTTATATAACAGTTTTGATTGTTTTTTTCTTTTTAATTCAATTGCATAGTGGTGAAAAAGTTCAAATAAATACTTAGTTTGGTATTGGTTGGTTATTATTATGATTTTAGCCATTTGGAATGGGTTTTATTGTCTCATGGTTTCATAATTTTCTTCCTCATTGTACTCTTTTCGTTTATATTTATATTTTTTTAAATGAGACATGTTTTTTATATTTCAATGTAAAATAATTTCCAGGGTTATTTATGTTTAAACCCCTATTTTTTTTGGCATCCTGGGGGGATATAAAACGCACGTTAGGCCTTACACTGAGAAAAATTAGGGGATGTGATATGTCTACCTGTTTTGGATCATTACACAATGTAATCAGATACATTTCCCATTCAAAAGTACATTAAAATTACATATCATTGGTTTTTGGATTATTAGAATGGAAATAATATTTTATGGGACTCAAGGAGTACATTATGAGCTAGTTTCTTATAACCAGCTATTATGACTCCACTTGATATACCATGGGTAGTTGGGATTCAACATTCAATTGATTCTTTCAATGAGTTATTATTATATATCATGAACTATGATCCTTATAAGCTTGTGTTGGTATTCGAGGGGTTGTTAGATATTTGGAGTGTAAACTGGAAGAATTTTTATGCAATGAGGTTGACATGGATGTCCTGAAAACCTATGTTATATTAAAAGGCATGATTTTAAAAATGTTATGTTGGATTTTGAATTATTAACATAATCCCTTCAACCATTTTTTTAGCTTAATCATGACTCCACATCCATTAAATTTTTTAAAAATTGATTCTTTTATTCTTTTAGTGACTCCCATTTTTGGGAAAAGAATCAAGTATTTTCTAGTGATATGTTTATATCATGAATTATTTTCATTAATAGTTATGAAATTAATTTTTTTCCATTTCTAGTATAACAAGTTTTGTGTGTGTAAAATTATTTTCAATGAAAATGGGTTTAGTATTCAATGTTAGTATTTAATTCAATTATTGTAAAATAATTATTGGTATCAATCTCATAAAATTAGAAATGGTTTTTTAATAATAAAAAACAAAAAAAAAATTTAACTGGTTAATGATTTACACGTAAGAAACATACACCCATGAAGAATTTCATTAATATGGATTAATATTAAAAAAATGTATTCTCATCATAATTATATGATAGGATAGTATTTTGTTTTATAGAAAATACCCTTGATTATTTTCAACATGAAATCACGAAACCAAAAATGGATTTGAAAGTGGATAGAAAATTGAAATAATGTATTTTACCATTATAAAAATATTGTTTTATAACATTTTTTATTATCATTTATGGAATATCATACCTAAATAATTCCATTAAAAATATATATTAATCCTACTAAATGTTCTATATTGAATAGTAAGAGGATTCAACATTTAATTGAGTAGTTATTAAATGTTCATATTTTGGTAATTTTTATTGTAATAAATTATTTTTAATTTTAAAATGGGTTTCTTGTATAACTAATTTTGAAATAGTGTTGGGTAGATTTAAAAATGAAATGTTTTTTCAATATTTTTATGATATATTAGTGGGATGAATTTGAAACCTCTATAAAAGAGGTTGTTTTATATATTGATATTTATTTATACTGTAATGCTTTTATATATATTGGGGTCATCTAATGTACTTCAATGCACAAGAAAAATGTTGTTATAATCTTGTGTAGCTCGTGTAAGCCTTTTGAAAAGGCCCTGAGTATATGTGAGTTTCATTCCTTGAGAGTTTTATTCCTCTTATAACCAGTCTTGGTCATGATTTTAATAGAGTATCAAGTTTAATATTCTCTAAATATGTTTTTTTATTTATTTTAATATAAACTATATAGTTTCATCTATGTTTTTATGTTAATAAAGACCAATTTTCTCATATTCATAGTGTTCCATGAGATTAGTGGAATCTCGAGTGTAGCCTACACTCTGGGTGCTGATCCTTATAAGTTATTAATCTATAGTTTGACCTTAGTTTTGGTTTTCAGATAGCCTTATTTTTACATGATCTTTTATATAATAATTTATATTATCTATTGATAAAATACTACATAATATTTTTTTTCAGTTTTCATTGTTTAAATTTCAATCTATTAACCTTATTTATTGTTCTAAAATTAAATTAAAATACATTCCATGTGTTTTGTATTAGAATTTTTAAAATGAAGATGTGTAGGTGTGTGTTTGTTTGATTAGGTTTGGTTTAGTAATGGGATATTCTAATAAATCCATCATAGATTTTCATTTTGTTGTTTAGTATGTGTGTGAAAATGAGTTGAAACAAGTAATACTACATTTCAGTTAATGTATTATCATTACCCAAGACTAGAACCATGTCATTTATTATTGTAATATGAATTCATTTGAACCTTTTCTTAGTTAATATAGAACTAATGGATTTTTTTTCTAGCATGTTCCTTCTTAATGAACATTTTGGTCATTCATCCTAACAATATTTTGAATGTTTCTTATGGATGGTGCATTTTTTATCCTTGATCTATTTACGACTTGGTTGGATTCATCTTATTAGAGAATGTTGGATTCCCTTGGCTGTCTATGGAGATATTGGGTGTTTCTTTTAAATATAACAAGAAACCTTAGTTTAATTTTTATTTCTCTATTATATCATATACTTACTAATTCTCACATAATTTTAGATTGAATCTAAATGGTTGGTTGAATAATGTTGGGTATATCAACACTTAGAGACGTAATTTTGATATTCTTGATCTAATGGATCTATTTCTAGAATAAAAATGAGGTTAACCTTATATCCATTATTTATCCATGCTATGTCATGTTTGGTAATGATTATGTTACTATAAAGGCTCAACAATTATGTTAGGATATCTTTTGATGTTGTGAAATTTGAAGATATATTTAATATTTCTCTAATTGGACCCACCTGAATATAATATATCTCAAAAAGTCATTGAATTGATAGAATTTGTGAAAACATTATGAAAATAGTGACATAAGCATCTCAAATATAAGTTTAATATTTTTATGTCATATATGCCTGAAGTGTACTTTTACGCTAATGAATATTATCCTATGGTAAAATGTACATGATTTTTTATTTAAATAATTAATTATGAAATTATATAAACTCTTAAAAAATTTGGTGTGGTCATAGAAACATTTTACTAGGAAATAAAAAACATATCCTTTGAAAAATTAAATATAGGATAGATCCTTGGTTAACGTATTTAAAAAAATTATCCTTATTCTGAATAAGGTTTTAATGTACTAGTATGATCTACATGTGGAAAAGATAGTTCTTACTTGTAAAATCAGATCTAACCTAGGAATAAAGTAGATGACCCTTGGTAGTCTATTAATAAAACCTTTGAAGGAGGAGAGACCTATGTATTCTAGTTTTAGTCACTTTAGGGATATTTGTGTATTTGAAGGTAGATGGTTCTTTTAGTTTATCTGAGTACATGGTTGATATATTATGAACAATGGTTTAGTTTCCCCATGCACTCTAGGGTAACCAGGTTGTGACATGATATCATATATGAATGATATATCTTCAAAATGGGATAATAGAATACATATATTTTGTCATCATGCTCATAAAACAAGAAAAGTTAATCAGAAGAAAATTGATCTACTAATTTCATGTGGCTATATCCATTACATTATGGAAGTTGGATTTAAGATCCAAGGACATTGTAATTTGATTAATACAGAATCATAGTGTTAAAGGAGATATGATTTGGATAATTATTAACTGATTCACGAAATTGGATCATATCATTCCTACCAAGGAGAATATTATTGAATTAGAACATAAAATTTTTTATATTTATGGGGTTTTGATGCTCTATAGTGTTCCTTCAATCGCAACTTCTTATGGATACTCATTATTTTTAATTCAATTCTATAAGAGATTTATTAATGTGATGGGTTCTTGTTTAAATTCAAGCATAAAATGAAATCTTAAAATGCATAATCAAAATTGAAAAATCATCCAATCCATAATGATATGATTTAGGAATGCATGCTTAAACTCACTATTTTTAAGGATTGACAACATCC
Organism: Viscum album; assembly: GCA_963277665.1. Classification (NCBI taxonomy): domain Eukaryota; kingdom Viridiplantae; phylum Streptophyta; class Magnoliopsida; order Santalales; family Viscaceae; genus Viscum; species Viscum album. The sequence continues at coordinate 986,166,231 of OY728126.1, forward strand.
ATGGTTGAATTTTACCCAAAAAAATAGTTATCAAATATTTAGTGAGGATACACACTTAAATGTGTTTTATGGGTTGTCTCTTGGGTCTCATAGACATTGGTGAGATGTAGGTGAACAATCATGAGTAATACCAATTATTTTCCATGGGCTATAGGGATGGAGATGTTATCCCAATAAATGACGATAGAAGCTCTAAGACACCAAAGATTTTATGTAGAAAAGCATCATTTTTTATTACATTTTGAGGTAAGTGATCAGTTATATAGTTAAAAATTACATTTTGGAAAAACATTTTCATTTGGGAAAATAGGTTATGTTGGCACCACAATTTTTTTGATTCAAGACTATCAAAACTCTTAAAAAGATAAATTATCCTATTGAATTTTAATCTTTCTTGATATCGATTAGTAATGTTATTAATATTTCCAAATTGTGGATCCATCAACCATACATTTTCCATATGATTTAATGGGAGGATATTGATCTTGATCTTGACACCTCTTTTTTTAGTAGCTTGTTCAGATTATTTATTTACAGGATAAGCTATTTCACAAAAAAAAGATCCTTTCATCCATATACTATGGTAGTGCATAATGGATATCCACAAGACATGTCCCCAATAATCTTTGATGTTATACAAGTTAACCAATTTTTCTAATTCTATAATGTTAAGTGTTTTTGTGGAAATAGTGATTCATGGTGATGATAATTGTGACACCCTATTGGACACATCTATGTTTTATTTTAGGTTTCATTTAATAATATTATGGTTCTAAGAGAATTTATTATTTATGAATTTAGATTTTAGAGTCTTTTTAGAAATAGTAATCGATCACAAACTTCATTTGTATAGTAGTAGCTTTAAAATTACTCTTCTAAATGTATCTATTGGTTCAAGTATAAATTTTTAGGGTTTGAGTATTTAAAGGCTAACTATGTGTGTCTCGATTAAAACCATGTGGATGAATGGTTTTTTATCTAGAGGACCTCACATGTCTTTCAAATGATTTTTATAACCATGTGATTATTCAAAAATAATAGTGTTATTCTATTTTAATGGAAAAAAATATACTTCATGGTTAACACATGGTTTGTTGAACTATGCAGGTTGACTATTTAACACAAAAATATTTATTATAAATATGTAATTATCCCAATACCCTTGGTCATTTTAAACTCTAATCACCTCTTAATCCCTAAATATATAGACTTGTCCTTACTCTGAATCACTAGGAGGTACTCTCCTTGGTTCTTTGGTGGTTCTCCTTCATTTTTGAGGGATCACATTAAGGTATATTACAATTTTCACAATACCTCTTTTCATCTTTCTACATCTATCCATAATCCCTCTTTGTAATGTTTATTTGGAACACTAGTGGGTAATGATTTCTATATCTAGAGGGGTTCTTGGGGAATTGATGATTTTTCTTACGGATATAGGCTTTGAGGACCCGATATGATCAATTCAAATAACAAATTTTAAGATGAATAAGTTTTCTATATTGTTCTGGTTGGAGTATTTATATAATGTTTCCATTTTATTATATACCTCCCTGTTATTTTTTTATATGGTATGGTTTCTGAAAATTATATAAATGAAATTTATGAATAATATTTTTTGAAAAAGTTTTTTATAATTTAAAATATTTTTGAAGGGGATTTTCATTAAAAATAATTCATGTAGATAATGTGTTAGATGAAATTAATAAAATATTGGTGTGAATATACAATGGTTTTGTAAAATATAAGAGGTAATGATTTATATTTGGAAATGTATTATAAAATTGTGAGAATAGTTTACTTTAATGTTTTGGTAAAATATAACACTTAGGATCCTCGGGTTCATTGGGTAATGGAGACATGAAAACAATAGTGAGTGTGAGACTACTTATAAGGCCCCGGACTTAAACCTTACTTAATATTGAATTAAATGAATAATTCACATTTAGGACCTTTTCAGGTTTAGAGTTTTATAGAATTAGAACATAACTATTACATCTCAAAAGATTACAAAGTATACATTTCTACTAAGTTGCCAATAAAAAAACTCTTAAAAAGAAACATGTCTAGTTCCATGTCTTATATAGCATGACATTCCCTTGATCCCATCCTTGACCTTATTCCACTTTAAGTCCTGTGAAAAACATTTCGAAAAAAACTTGGGGTGAGCATAAAAAGCTCCGTAAGGGATACACAAAGAATGAAAACTGTTACTTTTTCAAACATCAAGTAAACCATGTATACTCTAACTAAGTAATACCTTCACCATCATGAAGTAGTAAAAACTCTTCACTGAATAAAGTATCATTACATACCTTCTTGTAACCAAAGGATTACCATAAAACCCATATAAAGAACACATAGCATATATAAAGGTAACTTGGGACATAAACATACTTAAGTGGAAAAACCATACGGTCGACTTCCACACATATCACTTAATGGAATAGCCATACGGCCAATTTCCATACATACTTAATGGAATATCCATACGGCCGACTTCCATACCCAATGCATTGGAGGTTATAACGTAACCACCCGTCCTGGTATTCACGGCACCACCCGTCATATGGTTTATAACGTAACCACCCGTTAAAATGTCCAAGGACCAATATAAAATCATAAAACATAAAACCAATATAAAGGAATGATAACATTTCCACATCACAATATATCATAATAGAATCCTTTATCAAAAACATTTTCAATACCAAAATACATAAAAGAGTATATGGTATTTATTTTATTTTAAAAACATTACGGCTTGTTGAGGAAACCAAAGACCAAATAATACTCGCGGCGGCGGAAAAGGTCGTTGTCACCGCGTACGTTAAAAAAACATTCCTTTTTGTCGTTTAGTAAAACGCTTCGTAGAAAAAGATTCCTTTTGTATAAAAGTATAATTCAAAGGGGATTATACACCGTATAAAAGAATGTTGTGTATAAAACGAAATAAGCCTCAATGAAAGGAGATTGAGACGAAGTCCCTTACCTTGGGTCCGACTTGACTCGATCGTTCTTTAACGTCCTGAATAATAAACTTGAGTTAATTTCTACTTGATTAAGAACCTTTTTAAAGTTCATTATTCCTTTTATATCACTTATTTCCATGTTATAAACATTATGTAATCATTTAAGTTAATAATGTTTGTTTTGTCGATATTTGGTTCTTAAGTCGAAAGTGGACTTCTTACAATTACATGTTGTTCATGTTGTCAAAGGTTCTTTATATCCAGAATGACATTCATGATTTTGGATATCAAATATATCATATATATCCAGAATATACATGTATTTATAATATTACATAATCATTTAGAGGTAAGAAATGAAATGCACCGTTCATGGAGATGGTAAGCCGTACGTACGCATGAACAATACTTTCATTTATTTGTCATATTAATCGAATTAAAACTAAATGAGAGCTATGTATATTTTAATTCCAGAATTATATTCATCATTTAGATATATCATTCATTATATATATCCATTATATACATGTAATTTTTATAGTACATTATATTTGGGGATAAGAAATGAAATGCACCGTTAATGGAGACGGTAAGCCGTACGTACGCATGAACGCTACTTTCATTTATATCTCATACTTTAATGGAAAGAAATAATAATGATATAGAGGTATATTATAATTCCAGTATAAAATCATATATAATAACTTTAAATCCATCCTTTACACATCCCGCATATGGAATTAACGAATCACATCACTTTGAGGGGGCGGTAGTCCGTACTTCCTTAAATGAAGATATCGTGTTTACCAATAATGGAAACCATAAAGGTATTCGCAAAATGAAAAATACAGAAGCTTAAATAAAACATAAACATAATATATATCATATATAAATATAGTGACATCATAATGGCCACCTTTTAAGGTGTTAAAGAAATGTTGAACAATCATCGTTTCGGGATGCATAAATTCACCATCCACGGAAACAGTATGTTTTTTAACCATTAGATGAAGGTGTGTGTAAGTGTAGCTCGAATACTTCTTATAAAAACATCCAAGTATATTGAAGATACTGGAGTTTCTACAAAAGAAATAAACAAAAATAGTATAGGGGGTTGGAGAAGCAAAATAATACAAAAGGACTCAAGTGAAGACATTACCTCAAAATCAGGTAACTCTCTTTGGTTTGAGCTCAAAGGCTTCCTTGGGAAGACTTCTGCCAAAAGTGAGGCTTCAAGGAGTAATATAAGGAATTTTAGAGACAAAATGGGCAGGGTTTGGCCGAGCCAAAGGCTTTGGGAGTGTGGGTAAGGTGGTAGAGGTTGGGGCCTTTTATAATAGGAGAGGAGGGGCACTTTTGGAGAGTAAAGAAATATTACTTTATTTGAAAATGTGTTTCGATTTTAAAAGGTCCCACATTGATATAATTCGTGGATAAGGTGATAAGGGTTCTAAATCCACTAATCCAATAGGTTTTGGACATGTTTAGTTCTTAGATATTAGATTATCTTTCCATTTTTATTAAATCGTCAAATAATGATTTCATCGCTTCATCATTATTATGTCATAAATAATTTAATTTATTTAATGTCTAAAAATTATAAAAAAATTACTATGATGTAGGAAATCGTTTTATCTTTCCAAATGACTATTTATAATAAAAAATCTGACATGTAAAACCCCATTTAAAAATTGTTTTAGTAAAATATATCAAGTTTGTGCCATTTTTAACATTAACATTAAATAAAAGGTATTTATGTCATTTCCAACCAAAGTGGCTCCATGGGGTCCCCAAGTTGACCCATGACTTTTCTTGGTTGGCCATGACACATCCAATGAGGGTAGGACATGTTTCTGGGTCATATCATATTATTAAAACATTATTTTTACCATAAACTACACTAATTACCACTAATCGCGATTAAAAACTTAATAAGTTACTATTCACCAAAAAATTATTTTAATCTCATTGAACCACATTTTACTTCCTAGTGACAACCATATTTGTCAGATATTTGAAATTCAATACACAAAGGTGTCAAAATTTCATTTAAATGGAATATCTGTTTTTATAAGTATCACTTAGTGATTTCACTATTCATCAAAAATTGAAGTTTTTCAGAAAAATTCCAAAAAATCACCCTAAGCTATATTTGATATTCCGAATTCAAAAATGAAGTCCATTTTAAAAAATTCAAAACATATAAGTCAAATTAGTTTATTTAATAATTAATTCCCGCTGTCATGACAAATAGCGTGTTTTTGTGAAACAATAAGTATCAAATAATTGACACTAGTTTAAGTCCAATTTCAAAGTGAAATTAATTCCAAAGAACACTATTGGATTTAATGGTAAAAATATTTTCTAATTTCACTCTAAAACCAATTCAAATAATAATCTAATCATATAAATAAATTATATCAAAAAGAGGTTTTGAATTAAAATACAACATTTACAATATTCATTAAAAAAATGAACTTTATCGGAAAGATACCAAAACATTACACAAAGTAAATTTTGATGCCCCGATTCTAAAGATGTGTTATATTTGGTCCAATAGAATTTATAAGACTGATCAAAACTATATTTAATGATAGTTCACCGTCCAATGGTGATAAGTGAACCCTTAGTGAAAATTAGGGTATAAATGCCTAAAATTGAATTCTTTCCATATTTTATGCCTTTATCTTTTATTGGGTAAATATAAAAATATTTAAAAACATATATAATCATATTTTAGTTATTTCTATCCATTCCCGCCAGTACAATGGCTACATGTTAACTACCATTTAAAATAATATTATTATATTACTAGTGTGCAACGTAAGATTTCAATGAAACTCATCATTGCGTATCGAGTACGCTCTCGAATGTAGAAACCCCTTTTAATTAAAATTAATATTTAATTCTTAAATATTAATTAATATAAAAATTCTTTATTCTTTATTTACCTGGGATGTTACATCCTTCCCCCATTTTTGTAATTGCGTCCTCGTAATTTTATTCACTTATCAAAATAAGTGGGGGTATTTATCCCCCATAGCATTTTCAGATTCCCACGTTGCCTCTTCAATCACCTGGTTTTTCCACAAATCCTTTACCTGATGAATCACCTTATTCCATAACACCTTCTCCCTGTGGTCAAGAATCTGGACTGGTTGTTCTTCATAAGATAGGTTCTCTTCCAGCTGAACTACCTCTGGACTAAAAACATGAGATGGATCTGGCATATACTTCCTCAACATTGAAACATGAAAAACATTGTGTACCTGAGATAAACTCGGAGGTAAAGCCACTCGGTAAGAAACTTATCAAACTTTCTCCAGAATTTCATATGGTCCAATGAACCTTGGACTCATCTTTCCTTTCTTACCAAATCTCATCACACTTTTCCATGGAGAAACCTTGAGAAAAACATGATCACCTACCTAGAAAGATAGATCCTTTCTCCGGTTATCCGCATAACTCTTCTGCCTACTCTGAGCTGTTCTCATGTGTTTCTGAATCAACTGAACCTTTTCTGCCATCTCTTCTACCAATTCTGGTCCCATCAACTACCTTTCACCCACATCATCCTAGAAATATGGAGTTCGACACCGCTTCCCTTATAATACCTGAAATGGTGCCATCTGTATACTAGAATGAAAACTGTTATTATATGAAAATTCAACCAAAGAAAGTTGTTAGTCCCAACTTCCCTGATAATCCATCGAACAAGCTCGTAGCATATCCTCCAATGTCTTAATTGTTCGTTCTGACTGCCCATCTGATTGAGGGTGAAAAACTGTACTAAAATTTAATTCAGTACCCAATGTCTTCTGAAGGCCTTTCCAAAAGTTAGAAGTGAACCTGGGATCACGGTCAGATACAATGGAGAGAGGAACTCCATGTAACCTGACTATCTCTTTAAGATACAAATGGGAACGTTGATCTAGAGAGAAAGTATCTCGTATAGCAAGGAAATGAGCAGATTTGGTCAAGCGATCAACAATAACCCAGATTGCATTATTACCTCGAGATGTCCTTGGTAATCCCACAACAAAGTCCATGAATATGTTTTCCTATTTCCACTCTGGAACTGGTAAAGGCTGAAGCATCCCTTTAGGTAACTGCCGCTCTGCTTTAACCTGCTGACAAGTCAAACACTTCACAGTAAAATCAGCAATATCTCTTTTCATTCCATCCCACCAGTAATACTCCCGCAGATCTCTGTACATCTTAGTACTGTAAGGATGAACTAAAAACGGAGAGCTATGAGCCTCACATAACAACTCATTCTTCAACTGTGAATCACAAGGCACACATAATCTCTTCCCAAACCTCAAAACACAATCATTATCAATGTTGAATTCAGGCAACTTACCTTTATGAACCAGCTCTACCTTTTTCTGCAACTCACTGTCTTGCTTCTGTGCTTGCTTGATTCTGTCTGATAGAGAAGATTTCACTGATACCTGGAACAAAACAGAATGACTTCCTGCACCAACAACTTCTATGAAAAAGTTCATTAAATCAAAAACCAAAGGATCTCGTTCCAAACATAGCATGGTTAATGAAGTATTACTTTTTTGACTCAAATCATCGGCCACTTTATTTGCTTTTCCTAGATGGTAGTGGATTGTACAATCATAATCCTTGATTAATTCCAGCCATCTCCTCTTTCTCATGATCAATTATTTCTTAGTGAATATATACTTTAAAATTTTGTGATCAGTATATATTTCACACTTTACCCCATACAAATGATGCCTCCAAATTTTTAAAGCAAAGACAACAGCAGCTAATTCCAAATCATGTGTAGGGTAATTTACCTCATGAGTTTTCAACTGTCATGAAGCATAAGCAATTAACTGATCATTCTTCATTAGGACACAGCCAAGTCCCATCAAAGAAGCATCACTGTATATAACAAACTCACCATTCCTGGAAGGAAGTGCCAAAAATGGAGCATTCACCAATCTTCTTTTCAACTCCTGAAAACAATCATCACATTCTTTTGTCCAGATGAACTTAACTCCCTTATGAGTTAGCTTAGTCATTGGACTAGATAACCGTGAAAAATCATCAACAAACCTTCAGTAGTAACCTACCAAACCTAGAAAACTACGGATCTCAGTTACATTTTTGGGCCTCGGCCATTCTTTAACAAATTTTGTTTTAATAGGATCAACAGTTATGCCATCTTTTGAAATAATGTGACCCAGGAAAGAAATTTGTTGTAACCAAAACTCACACATGCTGAATTTTCCATATAGTTTATTTTCTTTTAAGGTTTGCAAGATAACCCTTAAATGACTTTCATGCCCCTCCTTACTTTTAGAAAAAAACAAAATATCATCAATGAAAACGACAAAAATCATATCCAAGAACTCATGGAAAATTCTATTCATAAGGTCCATGAATATAGCAGGTGCATTGGTTAACCCAAAAGGCATAACTACAAATTCATAATGGCCATATCTAGTACGGAACACAGTCTTCGGATCATCTGCTTCTTTTACTTTCAACTGATGGTACCCCGACCTCAAGTCAATCTTCGAAAAATACTGAGCTCCCTGGAGCTGATCAAACAAATCATCGATATGAGGCAAATGATACTTTTTCTTAACAGTAATATTATTCAAGGCTCTATAATCAATGCAAAGTCTCATTGATCCATCTTTCTTTTTAACAAATAAGACAGGAGAACCCCATGGTGATATGCTAGGTCGAATGAAACCTTTATCTAATAACTCCTGCAATTGTTTCTTTAACTCTAAATGTTAAACTTGAGCCATTCGATAAGGGGGTTTTGAAATTTCCTTAGAATCAAGAATTAAGTCAACAATAAATTCAACTTCCCAATCATGAATAATACCAAGAAACTCATCAGGAAAAAAATCAAGATACTCATTTACCACTGGCACATCATTAATCTGAACAGTTCCTTTATTTTCAACAGTATGTGCAAGGTAACATTCATTTCCATATTTTACTAGTTTCTCAACTTCCTGATACGTTATCAAAATCAAGGGTTCATTCTTATACACAAACTGAAAATATTTCTTAAAAGAAACCATTTTAGCTCTGCAGTCAATCTTAGCATGATAAACAGAAATCCAATCCATGCCCAAAATAACATCAAACTCTACTAGAGGCAAAACAATAAGGTTTGCTGGTAGATTCTTTCCACACACAAGGATAGGAACGTTCTTATAATTACTTTTTGCCTCAACTTTCCCTCCGGGTGTTTTTACCATAAGTTCAGGGTTCATATCTTGATTTGGAATTTCCAATTTACTAGAAAACTTCTAAGAAATGAATTAGTATGTAGACCCTGAATCAAACAACACATTGGCATAATCTTAACAAACAAACAATGTACCTGATACCACTTCATTCGCTGGCCCAACATCTGCTGAAGTTGTTTCAAATGATTTCACCACACCTTTCTGCTTGTATTCTGGCTGCATTCCCCCAGTTGAGTTCTTCGTTGGACACTCGTTTGCATAATGACCCATTTCATTACACTTAAAACATCTTACCATTGGCTTTTCATTTCCTGCTTTATCATCTTCCTTACAGTTATGAGCAGTATGACCAGACTTACCACACCAAAAGCACTTACCAGACTTGGATAAACATTCTCCAGGATGCATTTTACCACACTTCTCACATGATGGATATTTAGTTTTCTTACCTCCTTGCTTCTTTGATGAATTCTCACCCTTTTCCTGCCAACTAGACCTCTTATTCTGTTGTTTGTCATAGAACACCTGGTCATCGACAAACTCCATTTCCACCTTCTCCGTACATCGAACAAGTTTTTCATAACTTTTGAACTCATGAGAAGCTAAATCCCTTCGATACTTTGGCTTTAACCCTGAGTAAAAAACGGTTTATTTTACTATCAAGATCTCGTATGAAGTTCAGAGCATACATTGCCAATCGAGTGAACTTTGCTTCATAAGCAGCCACTGAATCATCCTCCTGCCTCAATTCTAGGAACTATTTTTCCATCCTAAGACGAACCACCTTAGAAAAATATTTCTCAAGAAACATACCTTTGAATTTTTCCAAGTGAAGATCCTCAATCTCATCACTATCCCTGATATTTTTCACCATTAACCACCACTGATCAGCTTCACCTTCAAAACGGTAAACAACAAGACTAACCTTTTGATGTTCTGAACACTCCATGACATCAAAAATCTTCTACAGTGCTTTAATCCACCCTTCAGCTTGCACAAGGTCAGATGATCCTCTGAATGATGGGGGATGTTGCCTCATGAATTGTTCCACCACTGAAATGTTCCTCTGTGGTTGATCTGGCTGATCTCGTGCATGGATACCACCACCATTTATAGCCAGAGTCAACTATGCCATCACTGCAACAAACTGTTCAGTTCCGATTCCAACCATCTCAGGTTGCTGATTTGGAATGTTGTCTTCCTCCTGATGTCATCCCAACATAGCTTCTTTGTTTCCTCTGCGGAAAACCATTCTGAACACAGAAATATCTTAGGCGAAGCAACATTGTAATCTGTAAATGCTATATCATTTCAATCATATCATAAATTAACTTATAATTTAACAATTTTCTAACAACTAAAGTTGTCTAAACTGACCTTTGATACCAACTATAAGGACCCGGACTTAAACCTTACTTAATATTGAATTAAATGAATAATTCACATTGAGGATCTTTTCAGGTTTAGAGTTTTAGAGAATTAGAACATAACTATTACATCTCAAAAGATTACAAAGTAGACACTTCTACTAAGATTCCAATAAAAAAAACTTTTAAAAAGAAACATGTCGAGTTCCATGTCATATATAGCATGACATTCCCTTGATCCCATCCTTGACCTTATTCCACATTAAGTCCTATGAAAAACATTTCGAAAAAAACTTGGGGTGAGCATAAAAAGCTCAGTAAGGGATACACAAAGAATGAAAACTGTTACTTTTTCAAACATCAAGTAAACCATGTATACTCCAACAAAGTAATACCTTCACCATCATGAAGTAGTAAAAACTCTTCACTGAATAATGTATCATTACTTACCTTTTTGTAACCAAAGGATTACCATAAAACCCATATAAAGAACACATAGCATATATAAAGGTAACTTGGGACATAAACATACTTAAGTGGAATAACCATACGGTCGAATTCCACACATATCACTTAATGGAATAGCCATACGTCCAATTTCCATACATACATAATGGAAAAGCCATACGGCCGAATTCCATACCCAATGCATTGGAGGTTATAACGTAACCACCCGTCCTGGTATTCACGACACCACCCATCATATGGTTTATAACGTAACCACCCATTAAAATGTCCAAGTACCAATATAAAATCATAAAACATAAAACCAATATAAAGGAATGATAACATTTCCATATCATAATATATCATAATATAATCCATTATCAAAACCATTTTCAATACCAAAATACATAAAATAGTATATGGTATTTATTTTATTTTAAAAACATTACGGCTTGTTGAGGAAGCCAAAGACCAAATAATACTCGCGGCAGTGGAAAAGGCCGTTGTCACCGCGTACGTTAAAAAAAAATTCCTTTTTGTTGTTTAGTAAAATGCTTCGTAGAAAAAGATTCCTTTTGTATAAAATTATTAGTCAAAGGGGTCTATACACCGTATAAAATAATGTTGTGTATAAAACGAAATATGCCTCAATGAAAGGAGATTGAGACGAAGTCCCTTACCTTGGGTCCGACTTGACTCGATCGTTCATTATCGTCCTGAATAATAAACTTGAGTTAATTTCTAATTGATTAAGAACCTTTTTAAAGTTCATTATTCCTTTTATATCACTTATTGCCATGTTATAAACATTATGTAATCATTTAAGTTAATAATGTTTGTTTTGTCGATATTAGGTTCTTAAGTTGAAAGTGGACTTCTTACAATTACATGTTGTTCATGTGGTCAAAGGTTATTTATATCTAGAATGACATTACTGATTTTGGATATCATATATATCATATATATCCAGAATATACATGTATTTATAATATTACATAATCATTTAGAGGTAAGAAATGAAATGCACTGTTCATGGAGACGGTAAGCCGTACGTACTCATGAACGCTACTTTCATTTCTTTGTCATATTAATGGAATTAAAAGTAATGATAGGTATGTATATTTTAATTAAAGAATTATATTCATCATTTAGATATATCATTCATTATATATATCCATTATATACATTTACATTTAATAGTATATTACTTTTGGGGATAAGAAATGAAATGCACCGTTCATGGAGACAATAAGCCGTACGTACGCATGAATGCTGCTTTCATTTCTATCTCATACTTTAATGGAAAGAAATAATAATGATATAGAGGTATATTATAATTCTAGTTTAACATAATATATAATAACTTTAAATCCATCCTTTACATGTCTCACATATGGCATTAACGAATCACATCACATTGAGGGGGCGGTAGTCCGCACTTCCTTAAATGAAGATATCATGTTTACCCATAATGGAAACCATAAAGATATGCCCAAAATTAAAAATAAAGAATATTAAAGAAAACATAAACATATTATATATCACATATAAATATAGTGACATCTTAATGTCCACCTTTGAAGGTGTTAAAGGAATGTTGAACAGTCATCGTTTCGGGAGGCATAAATTCACCATCCACGGAAGCAGTATGTTCATTAACTATTAGATGAAGGTGTGTTTAAGTGTAGCTCTAATCCTTCTTATAAAAAAATCCTATTATATTTAAGATACTAGATTTTTTACAAAACAAATAAATAAAAAGAGTTTAGGGGGTTGGAGAAGCAAAATAATACAAAAGGACTGAAGTGAAGACATTACCTCAAAATCGGGTAACTCCCATTGGTTTGAGCTCAAAGGCTTCCTTGGGAAGACTTATTCCCAATGTGAGGCTTCAAGGAGTAAGATAAGGAAGTGGAGAGACAAAATGGGCAGGGTTTGGCAGATCCAAAGGCTTTGGGAGTGTGGTTATGGTGGTAGAGGTGGGGGCCTTTTATAAGAGGAGAGGAGGGGAACTTTTGGATAGTAAAGAAATATTACTTTATTTGAAACTGTGTTTCGGTTTTAAAAGGTCCCACATTGATATAATTCGCGTATAAGGTGATAAGGGTTCTAAATCCACTCATCCAATACGTTTGGAACATTTTTAGGTCTTAGATATTACATTATCTTTCCATTTTATTTAAATCGTCAAATAATGATGTCATCGCTGCATCATTATAATGTCAAAAATACTTTAATTTATTTAATGTCTAAAAATTATAAAAAAAATTACTATGATGTAGGAAATATTTTTATCTTTCCAATGACTATTTATAATCAAAAATCTGACTTGTATAACCCCATTTAAAAATTGTTTTAGTAAAACATATCATGTTTGTGCCATTTTTAACATTAACATTAAATAAAAGGTATTTATGTCATTTTCCCACCAATGTGGCTCCATGGGGTCCCCAAGTTGACCCATGGCTTGTCTTGGTCGACCATGAAACATCCAATGAGGGTAGGACATGTGTCTAGGTCATCTCATATTATTAAAACATTATTTTTACCTTAAACTACACTAATTACTACTAATCACGATTAAAAACTTAATAAGTTACTATTCACCAAAAAATTATTTTATTCTCATTGAACCACATTTTACTTCTTAGTGAAAACCATGTATGTCGGATTTTTGAAATTAAATACACAAAGGTGGCCAAATTTCATTTAAATGGAAAATCAGTTTTTATAAGTACCACTTATTGATTTCACTATTTATCAAAAATTGAAGTTTTTCAGAAAAATTCCAAAAATTCACCCTAAGCTATATTTGATATTCCGAATTCAAAAATGAAGTCCATTTTACAAAATTCAAAACATATAATTCAAATTAATTAATTTAATAATTAATTCCCGCTGTCATGACATATAGCGTGTTTTTGTGAAACAATAAGTATCAAAAGATTGACACTTGTTTAAGTCCGATTTCAATGTGAAATTAATTCCAACGACCACTATTGGATTTAATTGTAAAAATATTTTATAATTTCACTATAAAAATAATTCAAATAATAATCTAATCATATAAATAAATTAGATCAAAAAGAGGTTTTGAATTAAAATACAACATTTACAATATTCATTAAAAAAATGAACTTTATCGGAAAGATAACAAAAATTTACACAAAGTAAATTTTGATGTCCCGATTCTAAAGAAGAGTTATATTTGGTCCAATAAAATTTATAAGATTGATCAAAACTATATGTAATGACGGTTCGCTGTCAAAAGGTGATAAGTGAACCCTTAGTGGAAATTAGGGTATAAATGCCTAAAATTGAATTTTTCCCGTATTTTAAGCCTTTATCTTTTATTGGGTAAATATAAAAACATTTAAAAACATATATAATAATATTTTAGTTATTTCTATCCATTCCCGCCAGTACAACGGCTACATGTTAACTACCATTTAAAATAATATTATTATATTACTATTGTGTAACGTAAGATAACAATGAAACTCATCATTGCGTATCGAGTACGCTATCGAATGTAAAAACCCCTTTTAATTAAAATTAATATTTAATTCGTAAATATTAATTAATATGAAAATTATTTATTCCTTATTTACCTGGGATGTTACACTACTAGTGATTATTGATAGGTTCTCTTTATATTGTGGCAGTTAATGGGTATCATGATACTGAAAAAATATGCTAAGATATGGTATCATGGGAATGAAATTCTTATAGATTATTTTCCCTTAGATGAAATAGTTTCATATTACCATAGGAAAAACCCATTTTTATACTTTGTTTTACTCTTGATGATAATGTTCATGATTTGATTTATCACATGTTTTATTAAGATACAACTCTTATTTACTAGTTCCATATATCTTATCATTCTTTTATATTTCCATTTCCATATGGAATTTAGAAATATATTATTTTGAGAGTTAAAATTATTTTTTGTTTTATGAAAAGTGTTCTAAAATGAAATAGCTTTTTGAAACATGTTTTAAATAAAATTTTGGACAAAATGTATTATAAAGAAATGAATTATACGAATTCATAGTGGTATCCTACTAGTAGATTCCCTCAAACCATGTTTATGCATTTGTACATATGCATATTTATTAAGGACATAGTTTAATGGTATTAAATCATATATTTCACTAAATTATTATGATTGATATATCATTTAATGTGGTTTGGGATGGTGGTGAAGAATTTATACATGTGGAATTGGTTTTTTCTTTGTTGTTTTTTCTTTCCAGTTTATCCTTTTGACTGGGTTTCTTATATTTAAAAGTTGTGTTATTTTCATGCATGGTTTTACATGGTTTTATTTCTTTCTATTGTTTTGGGTGATGCATTTTTTTTTACCTTTCACGATAATAAAATTCCAATGGTTATGTATTTTGGTACTCATGAGCTTTTTTTCAACACTTCGTAATAAAAAACATGCTTCATGACATATACCTAGCCATCTTAAGTTATGAGATGGGTTGAACCAGGTAGGTTCTTAACGTATTGATTAATAAAAGTATAATTATTTTCCCTTTTAATTATCCTTGAATGTTACATGTCTATCATCATCATTTACCACTTTATTGATTCATGATTATCCTCTAGTCATATATTAAAATCATTAACTATCTATGTAGAATATACATTTACTGATGCTAAAAATTCATGTATCATATATATTAAACCATGAAATTATTATGGAAACAATACATTAATCAAACTAGAAGTGTAATAAAATAATTACTTTGGTATCTTATTTTTTTTAAATGGATTAATATTAACATAAATAAAATATTGTAAATATTTTTTTCTCAAGTCCAACAATATGAGCAGTTTTTTCATAACTAGAAGTATCTTTAATATTCAAAATATGGTCTTATTTATGGAACATTGTAAAAATAATATTCTTATGGCTCCATTATTATCTTAAAATATAACCTGCACTTTTTTTTGAATTTTTTGATTTATGATTTCTTATCATCTAATTCCTTATTCCTATTCCTTTATAAATTATGATTGATCATTTATAAGTTATAAATTTTCTAATTTAAAATTCAATAACTCTTTTTATAGTTTTAGATTTATTTATTATTCAATAGAATGATAACTTTTATCAGTAATATATATAACATAAAAATTCATATGATTTAGAATTTATCACCATGTTCATTTATTTTATACTCAAATATAGTTTATATTTAAAATAATTTCTTATTTTAAATATCAAAATATCATAAAACATTATTATTAGAGGATGAAGTAGCAGTGTGCACAAAATATATAGGGGAAATTAAACATATATTAGCTGATAAACATGCATCATCCTAATCTAAATCACTAGAGTCATCCTATCATGCACTCTAGGTTTCCTTCAGCAGCTTATTTTGTATATTCATTCTATTATTATATTTCTATTTTTATAGTATATTGGGAAGATATAAATGATGTGAAATTTTATTCTATATATTTTTCATGTAAATTCTCCGTAAGTGTTGTTTTAATTATAGTTTACCTTCTTATCAAATTTTCCATTGTAGATTGATTTCCTAAAAAACATTTTCTTCTTATAGAACTTCATAAATATTATCGATAAGGGATCTATACACCCATCACTTTTAGTGATTAATTCAATTATACTTATAATTTTATCATTTATTAATTCTACCGTATTAGACTCGTATGTATTGAATGATATATATTTATTTTTGGGTTCCATATTCTTATTATAAACAATATTTTTTTCTTCATACATTAATAATTTTCCACAATTTTCCTTGACATGATTCTTTCTATGGTAACTTTATTTTTTTAATGTCACTGTTGTGTATCATTATCTATTAGGAAGACATCATCAAAATCATAAAACACAATTCATTTCATACAAGGGTTTTTTGTGTGAAATTATTGTGTTTATGATGTTATTAAATATGTAATAAATTTTATGTATAATATGAAATGAACCATATTTAGTATTGTAAGTATTTAAGTAAATTTAATGAAAATTTGATGTGTTTTCATGAGACAGAGTTGGGATATCCTATATTTGACATAAATTATTCTATAGAAATATATGATTAAACTCATCTTCATCAAAATGACAAAAAAATCCATTCATAGTAATATAAATATAGAAATACATTTCAATACTAGTTCTAATATAATAAATAAAATGTATTTTTATTAAATTTATCTTATATTGTTCTCCAAATTTCAAATTCCATGATATCAAAAAATATTTTGATTTTGATTTATCATTGATCATATTTTGACCGGTAATGAAAGAATGAAAATTTTTATCGTATTCCTCAAGTTTATAACAATTTAAAAATTCTAAATAATATAAAATATAAATTATGATCTTAGCCTCAAGAAATGACCAAGGTAAAAATTAGTAAAATAGAAAATAAGTAAAAAAAATAGAGATATTGAAATATTCTTATCTAATATAAAATTATGGTCCTTATGTTTTGATCAAGAGTGAGTGAATATATATCTCAATAAAAATTTGTATTTTTTTAAAATTGAAAATCCGCTCAAATTAATAATGGTCATCTAAAAAATTTTAAGAGATATTTATAATATATTGATTTAAAAAAAAATCCTGAAATGTATAAATAAATACCTAGTTAAAACTAATAAAATTATTTTAACAGTTAAAATATTGTATTCATGAAAAATAACATCGATATACCAAATATAACAAGTAACTTTGGATGTTTTTCTCAAACACATTTTGGAAAATATTTTGTAAAATTTAGAGTAATAAAATAAAAGAATAAAATATAAAATGTAATTTTAAAATAAATGTCTAAATTCCATGATATATCTTATTCCTCTCAACATTATAGTAAACCACTATACGAAAAGTTTATCTAAACTAATAAACTAGTCAATTACATGAGTCAGGTATAAGGATCTGCAACTTGGATTGGGTTACAAGAAAACAACTCTGCACATGTAGTCCAAGAATATGACTAATCTTATTCAATAATTATTCATTATTTATGAATGAAAATAAAGGGAATTGGAGAAATATTCATTGTAGTAAAGAAAATAATTCTTAATATTATATAAATAATATTTATGAACAACTATAAAAATAAATATAAACATAGAGAGAGAATTTTTCGATGATATATTTGTGGAAACACTTCCTTAACCATGTTTAGGTGGTAATTAAAGTTCTTTTATGATTTAATCATCAAATTTTTAGTTCATGATAAAAATATTGGCTATAAAAACCTTCATTTAGTTTATTTTTGACCTTGTACAAAAATCTTTTCATTTATTGATCATAAATTATAATCATATGATCCAATAAACAACTACTTTTCATAGGAAAATACTATAGTATTTATTGAACACTATTCTTCCCATAGATATTTTTAAATAATAATTAATATTTCCTCAAGATTTTAATATTCAAATACTATAACAACTTAATTAAATCAATATTAAATCTATTTATATGTTATTAGCGATTTTTTGAAATAGATGATAAATTTTTCTATTGGAATATAAATTTTGTTGGTTTATCCACTGCTGTTGTTAGTTAATAGAATCATAGTTCATTACACTATAAGAAAAGAGATGGTTAGAGGCAAATTATTCCAAGTAGTTTTAGTAACATCCAAAAAAATAAATCCAGTTAAAAAAAATAAAAATTTCATTGTGGTTTATGAAACCACTAAGATATTTGTTTTTTTATTTTCTATTAGTGGTTGTTTCAATTAAAATATTTTTTAATGTTTTAAAAAATATCATAATCCCTCCCCTACCCTGCTCCCTCTGTTTGACATTGAACCCTTCCTCCCACCTCCCCTGACCCTCCCTGAACTCCTTTTCTCTCCCCAGTGGTGACCCTGAGCCAGGGACCACCTTTCCCCCACCCCTCCCCCACTCCTCTCTCCAACAATGCCCTCGAGGTTGTGACCCCTGACCCTCTTAACCCCTCCCCCTCTAACCCCAACCTCAATCACCCTCTCACTATAACCTCCTCTCTAGATGGCACATCGATAATGCAAACCACCTCTTCTAACCCCAACCCATGCGACCCTCCCATATGAACTCTTATTTGGATTTCTCGATGGTGATCCAAATCCCCTACAAGCTCCCTCACCCCCAGCTCAGTTCCCCTTCTTAGTGGTGATATGGACCCAACCTCTAACATTCCTCTCCCTGGCTCAGATCCCCTCTTCAGTGGAAATGAAGACTCCCTTAATGTTTGTTCACTCTAAATCTATTATTGAGTGTAATTATAGTGTATGATACCCCCACACCCCTTTTATTCATAGTGTTATGTATGATACAATATCATGAATTTTTGTAAAATATAATGTTTTATAGTTAATATTTTATATTAAACTCAACCTAAAAACAATATGGTGTATATTCCCACATTAATCATAATCCATGAAAAAATACTACAAGCTATTATCAGTAGTTTATTTTTTAATGTGGTCATTTGTGTTAAGAATTCAGAAACATTTACAAACACCATAACTATTATACATGTTAAAATATCATAACGATAAATTAAAAATTTAGATTAAACTTGTAAAAATAATCACATAGACTAACCCTACCCCTCTTATAGTGAATTAAAAATATAATGATAATTTTTTGTTGATTAAATAACATCTTGAGTGTGGTCTTATTAATAATGTTGGTTATAAAGTGATATATACATCTATTATGAATAATCATTATTTTTTCAATTTATATATAATAACGTTAGGTTATTTTCAAATAAAAATATTTTAATTAAATATGTTAATATAGATGATTTCGGTTTCACATTATGTAGTAGTATTTTATATCTAAAGTTAGATAGATATAAGGATATAATGTTTCAATGAGACTCTTTATGTGTTTTATGATAGTGGATTCTTGCATAAAATTCATATAACCATAATTAATTTTTACATAAATCACATGGAGAGAGTATGATCACTTATCAATTTCAATCAAGACACAAATATGATTTTATAATCCATATTAACAGGTATTAAATTTTTTTATTAATTATAACATGAATGAGTTCAAATAGGTTTATTGAGATGATAATATTCTCATAAACTGTGGATGGAACCATTTTAAATTTGAATATTTCATAAGAAAATCAAAATAAAATACAAATATTGTAAAGTAATGATATTTATCACAAGTAATCTACGATATGTATCGATAATGTATACATGATGATGACTACTAAGAAAAATGTATCTTTATATTTCCTCTATTGTTTTTAAACCAATCACCAAAATCGATATATTCTATGTCCGGATTGATAGATCACCGAAATTGGTTTCATCATCCTATTTTTTATTATAAATAAGGAATAAGTATGAAGAAAGAATAAAATTTTATTGGTTCATTATCCCTATCAGACACAATATGGATAAAATTATTCATTTTTCATCATTTCATTAAATAACATTTAAAAGAGGGATACATCTAATTTTTAGCTAAATATTTTTTGGAAGTTTTTATATAATAATCAATTAACAATTTTAAGATTATATATTTATTATCAATGATTATATAAATAATTTTAACGATTAATATTCAAATAATAACTAATATGGAAATATGAATTACAATATTATTTTACATAAACTATATCATAGTTCTATTGTATGTTATCATATAGGCCTCTGAGAAAAAACCTTAGGATTCTGTTATGATTATAATACTGCGATTAATATATATATTATTAAAATAATACATTTAAATATAATAGTGATTCATAAAATATGTTTCACACATTTTATAGAATAATTTTGATTTTAACACAGGAAATAAATTATATTAATGATTATTTTTTATACTTCAAAATTCTATTCGAATCCCGTGAAAATCCATTAAAAATAGTTTATAAAAAGAAGTTAATTTTTTGAAAAAAACATTTATAATAATGTTAATAAAATTTAAACCATAAAACATTTTATCAATGCATTCCTCAAACATTTTATATATGAAAATGTTGGGAAGAATATTATGATCCTAGCTGATCAATACCTCAGAGCATGCCACCATTAATGTCATCTTTAGTGGATGCTAGTGATTCTCTTATAATCGATAACTATAGGGAGCCACCAATTTCCACATAGGTATTTGGTATTCCACCAACTAATTAACCTCTAGTAATTGAGTAGTTCATCACCCATCCATCTAAGGGATATTAACAAGTTAACGTTACTTGTAAGGATGCCATTATTCAAAAAAACATTAGATTTTGTTAATTGTTAAATGAATTTTTCAAATAGATAGAGACAACCATTTAAGGGATAAAATATGAAAATTTATGATTTATGAGACCTGAAGGAATTCAATATTATCATTCCATTTGAATAGTTATGTGTTTCTACCAGTGATACAGCTAGAATCTATGTGTAGATTCTTGGGCCGCATTCTTGAGTGATAGTGTGATTTCTAATTAAATAAAATTATTAGAGGAATGTTACTACATATTTTAAAAATGAGATCTTTGATACTAAAGTAAAAATATGTTAATTTAATATTCATTGAAAACTAATTTAAATGACATCGGTAAATTGTTTTCACACACTGATAAAGTGTTAATTGTTTTTATTTCTATATGTTTTTTCATTTGATGTAGCTAACTCTATTTCATGCTCCAGGAATATAAAACATTTGGGCAATAAATGTATAGATTTTAAATGGAGATCATAGAAAGAGATTAATGACTCCTCTCTGATCTTAGTTAAATTGTATGAGAATATTTATGAAGTAATTTCTCGTTAACAATGGAAGCTCTTTATCGATATCAAAAGAGATGCATGTCATGAAGTAATTTCATATTTTACCATATCTAAATAAAATAAAAATAACAAAATTATAATTTTTATTAATTTTTATATTTTTTGTAAGAATTATCTAAAACATTTCTATGAATCATTAGAATAATTTCATTCCTCACATTATAGGGTCTTATAATTGTTTGAGAAAAATAAAAATGTTGGTTTTTATTTTATTCATTATTATTTATATCATTTTATCGTAACTCATGATTTTTTATAACTTATATACATTTATTATAAAGGATAACCAATTAGGTTATTGTATTGGCCAAACAATGATGTGGTTTAATGTGAATAGGAATCCTGATGGTATTTTTGTAAATGACTATACGAAATATGTTGGAGTAATTAATTTTCATTACCATTTAATATTATTTCATTACCATTAAAACATAATAATAAAATATATATTTTAAAAACCAAAAATACTTAAAACTAATTAAATGTGTCTAACTACATGGATCAAAGTATAATAATTTGGAATCATTTGATATATCTAGATGGCCTCAATTAATTGAGTTTAAGAATTTTTTTTTCTGTAATATAATTTTAAATATTATTTTTTATAATTTTGAAATAAAAATGAATAAAAATGGAATATTTATTATATATATAACATTATAAAGTTAAGTTATTTTAAAAAATCATTATTAATATTTTTGAATTAAAAAATTAAAATTTCAAAATTATGGTATGTGAACCCTTCACAATCAGGATTAGTTTCTCAGAATGATGCAGTTGGAATAGTTATAGTGAATGATAATCCCTGACATGTATGAGGGATGGGTTATGAGCCTACTCTTTCAACTATATTAGATAGGGAAACATCATCCATTAATGCTATACATGATGAGAGTTCTAGTAATCCCATAGATTAGGAATCACAAAGATAAATTGTGTTGTTGAAAGAAAAAGTGAAAGAACATGATTGTTATAGAAAAACACATGATTTAAAGTGGTCACAAATGTAAAATGATATTGTTTTAGTATTTCAGCAGATGATCAATATGATCCTAAAATAAATTTCTAGAATTATAGATCATCATGGCGAGTTATATTCTAAATTCAATAGATCATTGAAAAATTTTAAAAAAACATATACAAAATACATAATCTATTATGCAAGAAATTTTGATAACGTTCACTAAAAAAATTATTTTATTTATATAGCGATGGTTAAGGATAACTGCCACTAAATAATTTAATGAATATTATATTAACTTCTATCTCTCTTTTTCTATTAAAAAAATATCACCAACTAACTAAAAAATCTTCATTGAGTACCAAAAAGAAACACATATAAATACTACCAATCAACTATAAAAATAGCTACTAAATGTTTGTTGAATATGAAATACAGAACAGATTATGAAGTAATATCCTCTTTTATCAATCAAATTTGAGAACCAAATGATATAAAATAACAAATCTACATTTTAGAAATTAACTATAATAATATTATAAAGTGTGATAATTCATTAATTTTATTAATAATAAATCAATTATACAATTATAATTTTTTAAAAAAATTATCATAGGAAAAAAAAATATTTATTTGTGAAATGTAGGAATTTAAGACACATTATTCTGAGTTACGGCTTTCTTGTGATGCCAATAATTATTTATTTTGTGTTTTAAAACACTAATATGCATGTTTAACGAAAAAAAATAAAACTGATCTTATATAGACATTTAATCATGCTAAAACCACCATTGACATATATTTGACATGTATAAAAAAATGAGACACTAATTAAACATGTGATGCACTCAGAATGACTCAATATGAAATTTTAAAAGATATCAATGTTCTAGAAAAATAATTCAGGGGGTCAAAACTAAGAAAAAGATTTCCCCTTTCCCTGAAATTACAAGACAATGAACATATATTTATTTTTTTAATTTTTGAACCCATGACAGATTATTTCGAATAATGGTTTTCCCATTTTGGTTGTAAACACATTTTATGTGTTTTAAAGCACTAAAACATTCACAAAATTGTTAAAACCTAGAAAAAACATCAAATTGTATAAAAAGTTGGATATAATGACTGTATATTTAATTCTGAAATTTAGGAATTGGGATAACATCATTAATAATGACGGTTTTCTGTTATGGTAGTAAACAAGTTTTTAATGTTTTAAAACTCAAAAATGTGCATAGAATGACAAAAAGTGGGAAAACAATGTCATAATTTCCTAAAATAAAGGTAAAAAACCATAGATATTTTTTTCAAATTTTGTAACTAATATCTCATCATTCCAAATAATTATTTTTTTATTATGCTTATAAATGCATTTTTAGTGTTTTACAGCATTAGAGCATGCATGGAATAGTCAA
This sequence comes from Viscum album, assembly GCA_963277665.1. NCBI lineage: Eukaryota > Viridiplantae > Streptophyta > Magnoliopsida > Santalales > Viscaceae > Viscum > Viscum album. The sequence goes on from OY728126.1 coordinate 986,190,422, forward strand.
AATGTTGAGAATGATGTCAGATTGTACTGAAATAAGGGGAAACCACCGTATATTTAATTTTGAAATGCTGTAATCGAATACATGACATTAAAAATGATAGTTTTCCTAATATTGATGTAAACACTTTTTAGTATTTTAAAACACTAAAATGAGCATAGAACGATCAAAATGTTTAAAATGATGTCTGAGTGTTATTGAATTAGGAGAAACCGCTTCAGATTCAATTGTGATATTTGGGAACCAACGACACATTATTTCAAATTTTGGTTTTTCCATTATGGTTGTAAATGTATTTTTAGTGTATTAAAACACTAAATCATTATTTTAATTGTTAAAACTATGAAAACAACATCTAATTTTCCTAAAATCAAGTTAAAAATACATTAGATTTAATATTAAAACTTTTGAACAAACGACACATCATTCTAAATGATGGTATTTTCTGTTATGATCATCAACCCTTTTTAGTGTTCTAAAAAATTAAAACATGTGTGGAATGGTTAAAACTAAGAATATGGCATTATATTGTACTTATATTATGGGAAAACCACTATATATTTAATTTTGAAATTTATGAATCAATGTATTTTCATTCCAAATGATAGTTTTCTTGTTATGGTTGTAATCATATTTTTAGTGTTTTAAAACACTAAAACGCGCGGGGAATGGTCAAAACCAAACAAACAACATTGAATTATCTTGATATTGAGGGAAATCCCCAAATTAATTGTTTTCGTTGTGTAAAAATAAAAATAATGTAAATCCAATGTGCAGGGTTGTTTAAATTACTCAATAAACACTTATGAAAAGTACAAAAGCATTTCAAAAAAGTGTTTAAGGGTAAAAACTAGGAAAAACATGTCATATTTCCCTAAAATTATGGGGAAATGACCTTAGATTTAATTTTAAAATGTATGAAATTATGAAAAATCATTTTGAATGATGGTTTTCCTATTTTGGTCATAAATACATTTTAGTGTTTTAAAACACTTAAAAATGTGTGGAAAAATCAAAACTTGGAAAAAACATAATATTGTCATAAAATCAGGGTACAACCACAGTATATTTAATTTTGAAACATCATATCATGTGACATATCATTCCCATGGATGGCTTTCCGGTTATGGCTATAAAAAGGTTTTTAGTTTTTTAAAACACTAGAAGATGTGTGCAACGATTAAAAAAGGACAATAATGTTGGATTATCCTAAAATTAATGGATAACCACCCTAGATTAAATTATTAAATGTAAGAACTAGTGTCTCATCATTCCGAATAACAATTTTCTTATTATGGTCATAAATATGTTTTTTGCTTTTAAAAATATTAAAATGTCTATGGAACAATAAAAAATAGAAAATTAACATCATATTGTCATAAAATAAAGGGAAAACCACACCTTAGTTGTTTTTGACGGGTACACATAGAGAAATCATCAATATGGCATGTGGTGTGGTTGGAATTTCTGGATCAACACTTATAAATGTAGAAAAGCCTTTACAAACAACTGTTGATGGGGTCAAAACTAGAAAAATAATGTCACATTTCCCTAAAATTAGGGGTAAAAGACCATAGATTTGATTTTGAAATGCAGGATCCAACAACACATCATTATATAAGATGGATTTCCCATTATGATCGTAAATGTGATTTTATAGGTTTAAAACAATAAAACATTTGTGGAATGGTGAAAATTAAGAAAATTATGTCAGATTATCCTTAAATCAAGGAAAAAACGTTGTAGATTTTATTATGAAATGTATGAATGGATAAAACATCATCCTGAATATAGGTTTTTTCATTATGGCTATAACCAAGTTTTTATTTTTCTAAAAGACTAAAATGTGTGTGGAATGGTCCAAATAATAGAAAATCATCTCAGATATATGTAAAATCATGGGACAACCACTACGTAGTTATTTTTGAAATATATGCATTTTTTATATCAAATTATTTATAATTTTATAATAAATACATTTCAAGCACACCACAAGTCACTTTAAAAATAAATAGAATATTTAATTATCACTTTTCAATTTGAAGTGTTTAAAATTTATATTAAATATATATGTTTTTTTCAATGTGTTTTTTACTATATATTATTTTATTTATGGTAAAAAGTATACTGTTTTATTAAAAAAAAATTATATGTGTAACATTATGAACATATTCTGTGTCTTTTCTCTTTTTTATTTCATTTCATAAATGTTCTGGGTTTCTTTGTAGGTGGTAGAAGATGACAATATTGTTGAGGGTAACTATCCTAATCCATGAAATTCTTTATATGGTAGTTGTGATGGTTCATAGTTTTCGTGGTATGTTAAAATTCTATCAATTATTTTGATGTAATTCTTATTTATTTTGGGAAATATTAATTTTTGAATACTTTTTTTGTTACAGTCAATGTGATTATGTGGTTGGTTTCATTTTATGGCATGATGTGGAGGCAAAAATATGCAATGGAGGTCATGACATGGATGCATATTAGGCAGTGGTCGTTATTGGACATATTATATATGTAAGTTGATCAATATATGATTTGAATTTGATTAATGTTATGATGACTAGTTGTCTGTATATGAATGTGGATATAAGATATATATATATATATATATGATTGCTTTATAATATATTTATGTCTTAGTTTATTATATTTATGTTTTTTATATTTATTATTTAATATTATTTTTTAAAAAATAAATTTGATATAGTACCGGTGTTATGTAACTGCTGCTAAATACATTGAATTGTTTTTATAGCAGTGGTTACATTTAATAGTCACTAAATGAAACTACCAATTATCTGTTAAGTGTCAGTTTATTTGATTTTATTTATATTTCCACTATATATTTTTACAAATAAAATAATTTTCACTAAGTAAACAAGTACCTATCATATGATAAAATAATTATGAAGTTAAAGGTAATAATTATAAGATTTTTTATGAGTTCACCAGTATAATGGTTTTTTTCCATTTTATGTCCCTTACTATGATTTTTTGTGCTTATTCAATTATTTTAATTGATTTTATTTGGATTTAATGAAGGGTATGGAAAATAATCAATTCAAGTTAATTTTTTTGGGTATTTTCCATGAAAATTAATCATGCTCCTTTTTACATGTTTTATATTATGGAAAAAATAGATATTAATTGGATGTTTCCACGCTGTATTTTATTGTTTTGTTATGTATGAGTTGGGACATAATTAACTAAAATTGTAAACCTAAAAGGTTCTTCAGATGTAATAAAATTAATTATTGACATAAATCTCAAGATTCCAAAATGTTTAAGGTTGGTGAAATGTAGTCGGTATAAATGGATGGTTTAAATTACTTTATAGGTTTGGATAATGTTAATAATATTTACTTTAAATATTTCACATGATGTTCAAGTTAAAATGTTATTGCATTTTAAGATTACCATATTGATTCATGTAAAATATTACTATTCAATATGGCTTTCTACAAATGAAATAGGGAAGTTGTTGTTGGAAGGAAATATGTGAAGAATATCTTTGTAAATAAACATTCATATATGGTTGTAACTAAAATAGAACAATTTTCTATAATGATGGATCAGTTGACACAAGAGATAAATAGTAGTGGTGTATATTCTAGAGAGGAACCTAGTCTACCTAGAATGAACATGTATTTTTATAGCATCATATGAGGAAACATCCCCCATAATTCAGTGGTTCATCTGACTCTTTGGTAGCCCAAGGATGGATCAATGATATAGAAAGAAATTTGATGTCATGGGATGTTCAGAACATAAAAAAACCCTTACCATTTTTCATTTTGAAGGTAAAGGTGAACTATGGTGGTGTTTAGTTAATAATAACATAGAGAAAGATAATATTTATTCCTTATAAAGTGTAAAATTAAATTATATTTTCCCGGAAAAATATTTATCTATGGTTTTTTGAGTATGGATTGAAAAAAAATTCCAGGAATTGAGGTAGAAAGATTAGGATTCTGTAGAGATATAAGAGGAAAAAATCACAACATTGTCCATGTATGTGTTGTATATTTGTCAAGAAACTGATAAAATGATTAATATTTTTTTCTCAGGGTTTAAACCATTTTTACAATAATGATTTAGCCACACGATAATTTAAAATTCACAAGAATGTGGTTCGTTTTGTTGATAAAGTTGTTATGGAAATTCAGGACATGTATGTTTTTCAAGATGACAACAACAAGAAAATTTCAATGTTTCATGAAATAGGGAAACAAACTATTAAGATGTTATATGTTTAGAATAAAAAAATTTCCAGGTTTGGTAAACATAATTTCAAATAATTATTTAAAGGATATGGGAAGAGTTTCTAGTGTGGTCAGTTTGGTCACATGATATGTGATTTTAAAGAAAGGATTCCCAAACAACAATATAATGGGTTAACCAATATCCATCTTATGGTGAGGTATTTTAGTTGTAATGATTTAGGTTATTATACTAATTCTTGTTCGTATTTAGTTTTAAAAAATGGGAGTCATCATGATTGTAATAAAAACTATATCAAACTAATTTTCTACTACTACAATTGATGTTGGGCCATTAAATGATGTAGTAACGAGCGTGTTACTTGTGTATTTCAATTATCCAATAACATTTTTTGTAACACCCCTATTTTTATGAACATTTTTTCCTCAATAAGTTAATTTTATTTTATTTCTTTCCTTGAATGCTACATAATTTCATGCTTTCATTATACTCAACAAAAAAATAATCTTGTGCTCCATGCAACAATAACTTGGCTTATGTTAAATGCAACACTGAGTTTATATGCAACATTATTTTATTATTATAATTATTTAAATGAGATATTTATAACCTTAAAGTTAAACATATTAATATGAAAATTATTAAAAAAATTAATTATTATTTATAAATATTTTATATAAACAAAACATATTGATAATATTACATTAAATTTTTGGTAAAGTCTTTATATGTTTGAAAATACAATTTTCTCAAATAAACTAATTTTCTTATCATTTTTTAAAATATAATAAAATAACTTTTAGGAACTTTTGGAAATTTAAATTTAGAAAATAAACTTCATTTGAGAACTAAAATTTTCAAAATTATCTTAGGGTTAATATTTTGGATTCTTATGAAAAACATTTTTGGATGAATTGTGAAAAATCTTGAATTTTAATTCAAAATAGCTTTCTTATATAATTTTTTTATATTGTTAAATTATATTTTAATTTAAATTTAAAGTTTATTTAGATCAATTTTACATAAATTAATCCATTTTTGTTTATAAAAACAAATAATAAAATGAAATTGGATATAATAATAATTCAATTTTTTGAATATTTATTCTGTTAAAGAACCTGATGTCCTAACACGTCTTCAAGGTCAATTTTAAATTAATTTCTCACACTTATGTGATTAAAATTTTAAAAAATGGATTCAATATTTTAAATGAGAATAATTTATAATTCATAATAAGGTAAACATATTTTTTACTATAAATATTAGTGAAATTAATAAAAATTAGTTACTATATTTATAGTCACAAATATTTTACGTAGTGGTTAAACATTAATTATATTGGTCAAATAATATTGAAATATGTAAAAAATATATTTTATAGACATGTTTCAAAAAAACCTATTTTTTAAAAAAAAATATACAATTATTGGAGGTACATTATGTAAAGGATACCTCTCAATAATGATTTCCTTTTTATAATTACAAGAATTACATTCCTCCTACACTATAAAAGGGAACTCACCCCCTCACCATTTCACAACTATAAAGCCATATAGAAAAAACAAAATCTACCCATATCTCATTAAAACTTTCCTTCATTACTCCTATAACCCTCTACTTGGGCATTAATCCAACCAAGCAATCCTTTTGGTGAACACCAATAACAATTACCCAAAGAAGAGAGAACATCCTACGCCAACCTATTATGTTTTATTTTCCTTTTCCTCCCCCTAAAATATTCTTATTCTAGGAATATATAATAATCTAAGTATAAAAAATAAACAAATCTTTTATTATTATAATTTTTTAATCTACACACACACACACACAGAATTCCATCTAATTGGTAATATACATATTGTTCGTATGTACGGTGGACTACCACCTCCTGAAATGATGTTGTTTTTTCTTCTTTACCTCCTCCCATGGATGAGAATTATGATGGAAATAATATATTAATAATATATATATATATAATATATAATATATATATTATGTTTTTATTCTTATGTAATTATTATATAAAATATTCATTCATGCATTCCATTTTTTGTAAATATGATAACTTCGTTGGTGGACATGTGGACTACCACCTCTTTAAAGAGATGAAATTCATTGAAAAATTACATTGAATGTATTAAAGATAGATTTATAAAATTTATATTATATATATTAAATAATAATTATAAATAAATTAATATATATATATATATATACATATATCATTTACATAATTTCGTTGAAAACAACAATAAAATGGAAACAATATTAACACATATGTATGACCTACTATCTCCAAGAATGATGTATGTAAGTTTCTATTTATAAATGTTAATGATTACTAAAAATATTTATATAATGAATATATATTACATTCAATTCATTTTTAAATTCTGTAAATATGTAAATAATGATCAGAATAATAGGATCAAGAATAATAAGTCAAATCATCAAGGAAAAATAAAGTAGATATTAACTGAAATGTAACATTAACATGGAATTGTTAATAAAATAGCAATATAATGTCATAATAAAATCATATATTATATTAAGTATTATAATGTGGTTATTAGATATATTTATAACCAACTTATATTTATTATATTGGAGGTTTTTATGAGTATGTAAAGAGTCAATACATAAGGTACGAGGATTTCATTTCATACTAATATTTTTGCGAGACAAATGATTAATTCCCCACATGTTTTTTTGTGTGGTATATATAATGGAAATTAATTTATAATAGGGTTAATATCCTAAAATTTATGGCTATTAACATATCCATTTTATGATATCTATTTTATGGGGTTTTACGGTTCACATGTCACCAAATCAGTGAGGCGGGTTCGTAGTAATTTTTATTCATTGACACCCATGTTATATTATGAACCTATATTATTTTATGAGATGTATATACTGAAATGGTAAATTTTATATCATGAATATCTTCATTTTTATGATATTTTAATCTTCATTTAATTCAATTTTCAGACATGGGGAGTGTGATTCAATGTTTATTGCTACAATCTCATAATTTATCACGATTATTTATAATTATGCTTCTATTAATGAAATATTATGAGCCATATCTAAAAAATTATGAATTTTATTATAATGTATTTAGAAATGATATATTTATGTATTTATACCATTGTTTCACTCTTTGGTAGTAAAAATGATTAAAAAAATATTTCTAAGAAAAACTTACATTCTTTCTCTCTCCAATTGAAAATATGTTTTATTAAAAAAAATAATCTTTTAAAAAATGATTTCAAAAATGTTTTTAAAATTATTTATTAAAAAATTTCACAGAGAAAAGATTTATTTATTTTTTGGTTTTAAAATAATCATTTATATGTTTTGAAAGAGATTTTTGGTGAAATTTGTTTTCAAAATTGTAATATGTATTGAAAAGAGTTTCAAACCAAAAAAATTAATCATGAAATGTTTTTAAAATATCGTCCCATTTTATTTTCTATTTATGATGAAATCTATTGGTGTTTCTCATTCTTTTTGATAATATTATCCAAGGGTTCCATTCATATTCATTCTCTGAATGTTTTATGTTTTAATGGAATGATGTTTATGGAACCCGTTTTAATTTAAAAAGATATATATTTATGAAACACATTTCTACTTAATGGGATATATGTTTATGAAACATGTTTCCCTTTGACAAGTTATATGTTTATGAATCTAGTTTCTATATCATTGGTTAAATGTTTATAAAACCTGTTTCCCTTTAACAAGTTGTATTCTTTTGAAAATAATTTCACCTTCATGAGTGATATTTTTATGAAACCCATTTCTATTTCATGGGTTATATGCATATGAAAACCATTTATTTTCATGGGTTATGATTCAAGGATTTAATTATTACACCAATCTATTTTTCATAGGTTATGATATGTTGACATGTTTATGATATCCATTTAACTTCATGTGTTATTTATATAATTTCTTATGATATTATGGAACATGTATGTATTATTTAATTATGTGTTGATTGGGACCTATATCTCACTCCAATGAATTAGGTAAATATTTTTTTCTCTTGAGATAGAAATGGATGGAATGGGGAGTGGATTTGGTTTAGTAAAGGGCATTGTACACTAAGATGATCTTGAGAGTACACCTTGACTACTAATATGGCCTTGTGAGTTAACCATGATGGCTATTATGGTATAGGGAGTGAACCCATACTAATATCATGTCACTGGAAGTGATTCCTTGACTACTATTTAAATCATTTTATATGCTAATGTTTTTTCAAAAAGTACATGTCGTATTCCTATATTATGTTTTCATGGATTATTCTCTTGATTCCCATATGATTCATGTATTTTAAACCACCAATAATTATTCCATGATTCATGTTAATGACTTATTATATGAATGGTATGATCTAAAAATGTTATGATCATTTTCTAATTCCATTATTCTCATGTATATACTAATATATATACTTCTTTTCCCATACCGAGTTTCCGAGATCACCCATTTTTATGTTTCCATTCCCCATGTTATAATGATATGTATTACCTATGATTTTTCTAAGATTGTTTATTTTAGTTATAAACTTATTGGGAGTGAATATATCTCACTTATGTTCCAATTTTTAAGTTTCCATATTTTCAAAGGAACTAGACTGATACAAACTTTCTAAATCTATAGTGTCATTTTTTAAGTATTCCGCAAAAAATGATGAAATTTTAATATATGAAAATGGAGGGTCATAATATTTGGTAGTAGTGAAAAATATTAGTTAACATTTGTAATATAGGATGATAAAACCACAGTGAGAACCCTAAGGATATAAATAAGAATATGTAAAAGGATAAAAAAATTACTGAAAAATTCCATAGAATTTTGGTGAACGATAAAGTGAGAGGTTTTCTAGAAATGCATCCATGGTTAGATATTACAGATGGATTTACCTATTAAATACATGTATATAGGTATAATATCCCTAAAAACTGTATTTATCAAGAATTCAATGGAAATAGGTGTATAACAATGAGCATTGTGGAACATCTATTTATACACTTCCAGGGGATATACTTTGACAATTCATAAAATTTTAGAAAACCATAATAAAATATTTAAATTTACGTTGGATTTGAATAACCTAAGATAAAACTAACGTGGTTTATATTAAAAATGGTCTTATAATTTAGACATCCTATATGTGTTTTTTCCAGATAATATAGTTATTCATTATGATTATTATTTCATATTCTCTATTTTTTTGTTTTAGTCAATGGATAGAACTTAAAAAAACTACATCGATGCTGAGTGTGATGTGAAATTAAATGATTATTATCCTAAGAATATAAATTCTATGGGAGATAGAATGAAAAATATCATTTCTATTATCAACCAAAATTATCATTCTATTATGAATCATGTTGTACTTCCAAATAAGAAAATAATGGAACAACATTCGGTTAAGTCCTTTAAGTGGCAATTTCCACCTTCATTCAATAGGTCTTATGATCCAATTATGGACGAATAATGAATCTATAGCATTGAAATGATATTAAATCTTCTGAAGTGTTTATAATATGATATATTCATTCAGGTTGTTTATATGTTATAAAGAGAAGCATGCTAGTGGTGGACTTTAATCTAGAATACAAGGAAAAACGTGAAATTGAATCCACAGATTGGGAAATGTTTAAGAACATATTTTTCAATAATCACTTTTCGGGGATTATTCATACAAATATGGATAAATATTTCATTGATTTAATGAAAATGAATTAAAAATCTATTGGGGCCTACGAGGCAATTTTTATTAGACATGCAAGGTATGATTCTGGTATTATAATGTTGATAGGTTCTTTAGTGGATTTAAGGTGAATCTCAATAGGGAATCAGACATAAGAGACATTACTAGATATGATGTTATCTTGCTTTGTAAAATAAATATTGAAATGGAGGTTGAAGCTATATATCATTCTCTATATTTTGAAATAAAATATGGAGTTCAAAGGAAAATATATAAACCATGATGATAAGAATAAGATATTTTCTTTATGATCTATGTATAGAAAAAATTATAGAGTTAAATTTATTAAGGGGTATAATAAATGGTTTAAGTGAATAAGGGTATGTCATTGGGAATTTAACTATTGATTTTATGGGAAAACGTTAGCTAAAAATATAAATGGTGAGAAAAATTCATAGAATGCACCTCCACTACTTCAGTGACATATGTTTATGGACAATGAGAATTGTGGTAACTAGTACCCTAACGAGAAGGTTAATAACGATGATCGATGTTAGAAACCTATTACATTGAGGGAAATGGTAAATATCATGTAATCACTATTTATGATGAGGGGTGTGATAAGGATGTGGTGAAAGGTACACATACCAACCACTCTAGAATTAGTAATTTCTTATTTGATTTTAGATCTTCCCACTTTTTCATATCTAACGAATATTTAAGGGTATTAATATTATAATCAAACTTATTGATATAAAATTAGTAGCGAAAAATCCTTAATGGTACTATTATTTCATCTCCATTATATTATTACTCTCCAGTTGATGTTTATGAGAATATGCTACCTAAAAATCATGTCATTAATCATCTAGTTGAATTTGATTACATATTTCGAATGGATTGGATTCCTTTACATAAATATCAAATTTATTTTCGAGGAAGGGAAGTTATATTTGACATTTCAAACTGACCTATATACATATATAAATGTGATGATAAGTATAAAATTCTTATTGAGATTGAATCTTGTGTATGGGTATTAATTCCCAATCAAAAGGGATGATTATCTGACATGGTTGGGGAGAAAAATCATATCGATGATATGACTTTTGTTTAAGAAATTATAGATGTATTTCTTAAATATTTCCTATATTTCCACCTAAATGTGAAGTTGAGTAGATAATAAAACTCACACCTAGTTACACACTAATTTCAGTGACTCCCAATAGAATGGCCAAAATAGTGTTGTAGGAACTCAATAAGAAAATCCTATAAAACAATTACATGGGATTTATTCTTCCAAGTGTTTCAACTTGGGGTACACTGGTTCATTTGTTGAAATGTAAATATCGATCAATGGAACGCTGCATTAATTTTCAGGAGTTAAACAAGATAATTACCAAGAAAAAGGTATCCATTTCCTAGTATTAATGACACAATTGATCAAATTCATTGAGAACAATACTTTTCCATGATTTACCTTTATTCTATATATCTTCAATTTGGGGTCTAGAAAGAGGATATACCCAAGAAAACATTCTGTACAAGGTACAGACAATATAAATATATACTGATTCCTTTTGGTATTACTAATTTTCCTTCTATCATAATGGATTTATTGTATAGTAGTTTTAGATATTACCTTGAACAGTTGTGATATTATTTATAGAGGATATTATTATTTATTCATGTATAAAGGATGATCAGGAAGACAACTTGATAATTAAACTAAAGAACATAATGAAGGATAAACTATATAAAAATTTTTTAATGATTGGATTATTGTAGAAAAAAGGTTTTATTTTTTGGGTCATATTGTCTCATGATACACTAATAAAAATTAGTTCTTTAATATAACTAGTAAAAAATAATTAGCAGTGCTATAGAAGCACTGATAATGTATGTGATGTTAAAGGGGGGTGTCCTGTAACAGCCCTACAAAAATCTCTAAAAAGGCCTCTCTGATAAAGGGTATAGTTTTTTTCACATCCCTTTATAAGTGCCCCCCCATTATCAGCACTTCCAAACCCCATTATTAGTTATTTAGATAATACCACCCCCAATTCATGCCCCTCACTAAAATGTGTTCTGAACCTGAGACCTCTAGCTTATACACTGATGCCTTTTCCAGTCCCTTAGACTATTTTGTTTTACATTTATTAATATATCTATATATTTATATATATTTAATTATATTTTCTTCCACATATATATTTCTTTATTTTTTTATATAGTTATATATATTATTAAATACATATTTATTTATAGGTATTTTTTTTAAATGGATATTAACTCTAAAAACAATTAAAATAAATAAAAACATTAAGAAACTCGGAGAATCCTAAAACCCAAAAAACATAAAATGACAATAACATATAATTTGAGAGTCATTTTGAGCTATAAAAGATGAAAAATAGAATCTCATGAATTGTTATTTGATATGATATGTCGTACAATACAAAAAGACACACATATTAGAAGTTATATCCATTAGAATTTTATGAAATCGGGTTCGGTGATAGAAAATCTATTTTGGTAGACTTCTATGTATTTATGGGGTTTGAAAACCAAACATAGATTTAATAAAATAGTTTTATATCCTCTTAGTAATAGATCTTGTTGCAAGATTTTATTTGATATGTGGTAGAGCACAATCATACACCCAGATCAATAGTTTCGCAGTTTGAATTTTCAGTTTGATTTCTAACATTTTTGAGACTATAATGTATTTTATTACTTTTATTATCACATGATTTAAGTCTCATGTGGTTTTATCTCATTTCATAACAATCAATTCCTCTGTTTTGGGTGTTGAAATAGAAATCCAGATGAAAAATATTGATCTTTTTAATGTTTTTAGGGTTTTCAAGAGGTTTAAGGGGTTTCCACATTGGTTTTCCTTTAAAATGTCCCTAACTTTTTAACCAAGAGTCTTTTATACCATTAACACATATGAGATCAAATATTGCAATGTTATCTAGGCCACAATGACCCAAAAAACACTTTATAACCTCTATTGAGTCAAAAAAAGTCCCAGAAGCCCTCTAAACAGCTAGAACATCTATGATGAGTGTCTGTTAATGAAAAATATATTTTTTAAAAAAATATACTGTATCACTACTATTAAATAATCACTGATATTAGGGGTATTTATTTGAAAATCAAAAAATAGAACTCATAAGTACTACCTTTTTATTAGCAATTTTTTAGATGCGCTGATAAACACCCTCCTTTATCATCTCTTTTTTAAAAGATCTGATAAATTCCAATTTATTAGTACTATTTTACTAGCGTTGATAGGGGGATTTATCATCTTTTTTTTTGAAAAGCTCTAATAAAGGTCACCCTTTAATAGTGATATGTTTATCACTGTTATATACCCACTTTAAAAGTGATAAAAAACATTGTAAAACACCCTTTTTAACAGAGTTTTTTTCTAGAACTATGAAAGGAGTTTTTAACAATACTTTTAGTTAGAAATTTTAATACCCTAGAACTGGATAAACCCAGTTTTGGAGTAGTTATATGGTATATTAGTATATCGATCAAAGATTGAGACTATTTAATGTTGTCGTAGACTAACCCTAGTGACTGGGATATGTTGTTTTATTGCTTTAGCAAGATATTAATGATGGTTTGTGGATAAATTATCATGACTATATAATCCTCTAACCAAGTTAACTAAGAAGGGTCCCAGGTTCCCTTGAATTGATTAATGTGTGGAATATTTCAACAAAATCATGATATGGTTAGTTAGTTTACCTTATCATACATTACTCTCTAGTGGTGTATGGTTTATAATCAATAGAGGTTTATTTATGAAGGGATTAATATTTGTTCTCATGTTGAATAAAATTGTTATAAACTATGCCCCATGACTGCTGAAGATTTATGATTAAAATCACACAACATATGATTTGGAGTTAGATACCATATTTATTCATTAATGATATGGAGGAATTATCATCATAGAAAAAAACATTATATATATACTGATAATAAAAGATTGATATATATATTCACATAGAAAGTATTGAACTAGTTCCAAAGAAGATGATTATAGCTAATTAATGAGTATGACTTATCAATAAATTACTACCATGGGAATGAATACAAGGCTGATCAGGCTTTGAGTAAAAATTATCATGCTAGATTATCTATGAAGAGGATTACAGAAGATCTAATATTTTATGATTTTCAAAGGATAAATCTAGAAATCCTGAAGGAAGGGTAAAATATTATATTGGTAAACTAAATGTCCCACCCTCAATCTGGGTGAAGATTACATATGGACAAAAAGTAATATGTAGAGTTATAAAATAAGGTTAAAAATGTTTGTGGGTTTATACCTGATCAGTATTTAATGGTACAGTTCATGACAGTGTATGTGTTTCATCCATACCAGATTGAAGAAGGAGCTATTAGAGGAAGCTCATTGTTCTTACTTATCTATTTATCTTTTAAGTACGATGATGTATAGGGTTTTGAACGAATACTTCTGATGGGATTTCATGAAGAGGGACATCACAGATTCTACATCACAGTGATTGGTATTTCAGTATGTTAATGTTGAACGAAAAATTTCTAAGGGAATGTTACAACCATTACCCATACAAGAATGGAAACGGTAGAACATCACTATGTATTTTTTCATTGGACTCCCCAAAACCACAAATGTGTTTAATTCTATATGGGTGGTAGTCGATCACTTTACTAAGTCATCACACTTAATTTATATCAGATAATACATATCTCTAGATCTGCTAGCTAGGATATAAATTAAAATAATGGTAAGGTTTCATGGATTATGATATTATATTGTATCTGATCATGATATGTGGGTTACCTTAATGATATGGAAGATTATTTATTAATCACGTGATAAAAAATTGACTTTCAGCACTACTTGTCATCTTTATCTGGATGTTAAGTATAAAAGAACAATTCAAAACCTAGAGGATATATTGTGGTCTTGTTCCTTGTATTTTATAGCTGGTTGGGATCAACACTATTCATTATTTGAGATTTCATACATCAAAAGCTTTCACTCAAGCAATTATATTTCTCTTTATGAATCCATATATGTGAAGAAATGTAGATCTCCAACATGCATGGAATGATGTTGGATAAAGAAATCAATTATGAGCTGAGATATAAGAGGAAATGATAGGGAATGTTAGAGCTATTCAAAGTCATATCAAGGTAGCTCAATTTTCTTAGAAATGTTAAACTAATAACCATTATAATGATATAGAATTTGATGTTGGTGAAATTTTGTTTCTATGATTCTCTCCCGGGAATTTGGCTATGAGATTGTAGATAAAATATAAACTAATCCCTATGTATATTGATCCCTTTTAAATACATGATCATATTGTGATAATAACCTATTACATGAAAATTGCTCCAAATCTCTATTAAGACCATGATGTGTTCCATGAATATCTCATGAGTAAGTACATACCTAGCCCTTTACAAGTACTAAACTCAATAGTCCTACCACAAGATTGGGATCTTTCTTATAGGGATCATCCATTGGAAATTATATATCATATAGATAATGTTCTATGAAACAAGACCACTCACATTGTCAATGAATTTTTGAGAAAACTCTATTTAGAGGATGTTATGTGGGAACTTGAGGATATTATGATGTAGAATATTCTGCATTTATTTGTATCAAAATGATGAATTTCATGGAGAAATTAATTTTAAGGGGGTAGAACGTAACAACCCTAGTTTTTATAAAAAAAATTATAAAAACTAAATTTTCATTGATTTATTTTATTACACTCTATACCATGTTATGATTTTGTTATAAACTACATCGAGATACGATTATGCTACATGAAACACCGACTGGTCTTACATTACAAGTGACATTGAGTGTCAATGAACCATAATTTTATTATTATAATTATTTAAACAAGATAGTTTAACCTATGAATTAAAATTAATAAAATTAATAGTACTAAGTAATTTTTAAATACATTTTATAATTTTTTATATGAATAAATGTTATTGATAATAATCATGCAGTTTTGGTAAATTCATTATATATTAGCAAATATTGTTTCCTCAAATGAAATACTTTCAATATCTTTTTGTTAAAAATAATAACATTAATTTTAGACACTGTAAGAAATTAAAATTGAACAAATAAATTTATTTTTTTGAATTATGAATGTGAAAAATAACATTAGGGAAATTTTGTTATATTTTTATAGAAAACATCATTTTTAGATAAATATTGAAAAATACATAATTTCAATTCAAAAATTATTTTTTGACTAATTTATTTATAATATTTTATTATATTTTATTTTTTTTGGTTTAATTAGAAAAATTAATCTAATATACGTCATTGGAACCTATTTCACATTTAAATCTGACATAAAACATTTCAAACTCTTAATCATTTTTTCTCTTAAAAACTTTCTATCGTTACATATATGTGGGATTGATTTTAATGTAATTTCTACCAATTATATGATCATAATTTAGAAAAATGGTTTCTACTTTTGAATTAAATAATTAATAATTTCTATTAAGGTAAAATTATTTTTTGATCATAGTTATTAGTTAATTAAATTAATATTAATTACATGAAATATGGTAAAAACAAGATTTTATAGTAGTGAAACATTGATTTAATGGGAAAAATAATCATTAAACATGTAAATAATACATTGAAAAGATATATTTATACTAATTAACCTATTTTATATAAAATGGTAAATTAATGGATGCACATTATATAAGGTAGAACTCTCAATATAGATTTCATTTTTATATTTTTATAAGAATGACACTCCCCCTCCACTATAAAATCGTACTCACCCACTCTTCATAACACCTATAAAGTCCATTGGATCTGAAAAAATCTTTACAAATATCCTGAAAAATTAAATACCCAGATCATTTAATCCCTTAATGGGAAATAAATGCAACCAAGGAAGCCATTTTTTGAAAACAAAGAGGAGTTACCCAAAAGAAGAGGTAACATCCTGAACCAAAATGTTTTATTTTATTTCCTATTTCCAACCACTAAATCTTATTATTAAATGATTATATAATAACATAATTTCCTAAATATTCTGATATTTTTTTATTTTATGATTTTTTCCTAAACATACACACACTTCTATCTATTTAGTATCAATCCTCTCATGAATGTGTACAACAAACTACTGCCTCACGAAACAATGTAGTTTGATTTTCCTTTATAACATATATTTGGTGGGATTTATTAAAGGAATAATATTTTTATATGATATATATGATATTAATGATGTATTTATACTAATATAATTATTATATAAAACATACCTTTATTTTTTCACTTTTTTTAAATATGATAACATTGTTTGTAGAAGTGTGGACTAACGCCTCCTCAATGCAATATGATTCTTTCACACATTACATCAAATGTATCGAGGATGAGATTAGATAGAATATATGATATTTATGAAATAATAATTCTTATATAATCATAATATATATATATATATTACATTCTTTCTTTCAAAATGAAAATAAAATAGAAACATCGTTCATGAATACATATGACGTACTATCACCATGAACAATGTATTTAATTTTCTATTTCTATCTTTTATAGATGGTGATAAATTTTTTTATAATGAATATATATGATATTAATAACTTTTTTAACGTTATTAAAATTAGTATATAGTGATTTGTGTAAGAGGATCATGATTAATTTGTCAATATATGTATGAAAAGGAAAGCAGATTTTACTCAAAGCGTAACATTAACATGAAATTGATAATAAATGGGTAATATAAAAAAATTCAAATAATATATGATTTTAGATATAATAATATGGGTTTTAAATATGTTTATAAAAAATAATATTTACTATAAAAGATGTTTTTATGAGTATGATGATATTCAAGACATAAGGTAAACTGATTTCAAGCCTCACTATGATTTCAGCAAGAGTTATGATTTATTCATAATAAATTTCTTTTGTTTGATGTATATAATTCCTATAAATTTATTATATTTTTATTATCCATAAATTTATGGGTATTTACATATCTATTTGATAATCTATATTTCAAGGGGTTTTACAGTTCAAAAGTTACCAAATTAGTAAGGTAGTTTTGTCTCAATTTTCCTTATTTCTGACACATGTTTTTTTATGAACCTATATTATTTTATGATGTGTATATAATGAATTTGGACATATTATATATTGAATATAATTCTTTTCATGATATTTTCCGCATCATGTAATTTGATTTTCTTATATGGGGTGTATGATTCAATGTTTATAGCAACAATCTCATCATTTTTTAAGATTGTTTATGATTATGCTTCCATTCATGAAATATTATGATCCATATCGATAGAACACTCATGAATTTTCTTGTAAATTGGTTATTAATGATATATTAATGTATTATTATCATTTTACAATTTTTTACTTAATATAATCAATAAAATGAATTTATTAAAATTTGTCCTTATTTCTCTCTTCTGTCAGAAATCTATTTCAATTAAAAAATCATGTTTTAAAAAAAATTTAAAATGAACACTTAAGATCGTTTTCATGGGTAAATGATTTTAATTTTATTATTTTCAAATATTAATTTATAATTTTTCAAATCAATTTTCAAAAGAAAATTAAAAATGTTTTATATTTTAAAAAGAATTTATTAAAGATTAAAGGATATTTTTTGATGATTTTATTAAAAATACAATTAAATTTTATTTTCCATCTAAGTTGAAACCCATTAGTATTCATTATATTCTTTCCTTGAATTGTTTATTTTTTATGTCATGATGTTTAGGTATCCCTTTTTCCTTGCATGGGTTCTATGTTTAAGAAACCTGATTCTCTTTCACATGTTATATGTCAATGAAACCTGCTTATATTTCATAGATTATATGTTTATAAACTAGTTTATATTTCATTGGTTATGTGTTTACACAACCCATATATCATTCTTGATTTATATAATTATGAAACCCATTTAATGTTCATGGGTTATATGTTTATAAATCCCATTTCTATTTCACTGAAATTAATCTTATGAAACCCATTTCATTTTAATGGTAATGGTTTGATGAAATGATTACGATACCATTCTATTTTTCACAGGTTATGATATGTTTAAATGTTTAGGATAACCATTTTATTTAATGGGTTATGATTTTATTTTTTATGACCTTTTTGAACAGATATGTATGATTTAATTACAAGATGGGAGGGACCTATATCTACCTTCAATTCATTGGGTACTGTTTTATATCTAATTAGTTATGTATGGATAAAATTTGGAGTGAACTCAGTTCAGTAATGAAATTTTTCTACTAATATGGTCTTGGGAGTGAACCTTGACTACAAATATAGTCATGGGAATGAACCACGACTAACAATAAGGTATGGGTAGTTTACACATACTACTTATATGGCCTTGAATGTGAGTCTTTTACTACTATTTAAATCATTTTATATGCTTATGTGTCTGCTACAATTCCATTTCTTATTCCTATATTATGATTTCATAGATTGTTCTTTTTATTACCTTATAATTCATGTCTTATGAACTTCCAATTTCTATTCCATTATTCGTGTTTATTATGTTTGAAATTTGGGGTATGATATTATAATGTTTTGGTCACAATCTCATTCCCTTAATCTCATGTTTATACTTACATATCTCCTTTGATTACCCTTACTGAGCATCTGAGCTCACCCATTTTTATGTTTTCTTTCAACATGTTATAAAGATATGTATTATTTATGTTGTTTCTATGAAGGGTTATTATCATGAAGAACCTAGTGGGGGATAATATACCTCACTTATATATTAGTGTTTATGTTTCCATGTTTCCGAAGGCACTAGAATAATATGTTCTTTGGGCCTCTATTGTCAAGTGTTTTAATTATTCCATAAAAACAATGAATTTTAAATGTATGAAAAGCAAGGGTCGATAAATGTTTAACTTTTGATATTATAACTATTTAATTCTTGAGAAATATTCAAGTAAATTTTAATTATAACATAATAAATGTGAGATAATTTTTTGAGAACTCCAGATGGAAGTGTTAAGGAAACCATGTTTCATAGGAACCATCCTACTCATATTAGTGGGATAGTATTTCATGAAAATCAGATTGAACTGACCATAGTATATTTTGATATAATTCTTGGTATGGATTATATTTCTGGTTATCATAATAATATATTTTAATGTGCTAGGAAAGTTGTGTTATGTGATTTCATGCCTTGGATAACTTTCCTAAATGATGAGAATTGTTTTAGAGTTGGTAGTGAATGTTATCAAGATCATATCATTTAAAATAGATTAACAATTCAAATTTGTGATCTTTTATTACTAAATTAATACATTAATATATTTTATATGATTTTCTTTGTGTTATTCCATATTGAGAGGTTGATTTTAATATTTATTTGGTAATTGATTATAAATATATTTCTAAACCACCTTACCCAATGGACCAAGATTAACTTTTAGAATTGAAAATTAACTGTAGGATTTATTAGATAATGGTTTCATTCAACCTTGAACCTCACCATGGGGTGATGTTATCTTTTTGGTTATAAATAAATAATGTTCACGGAGACTTTGAATTAATTATAGAGTCTTGAATAACATCACAGTTAAAAAAAATATTTTCCCTCATATCAATGATTAGTTTGATCAGATCCCAGGTGATCTGTATTTTTTAATGGTTTACCAGAGGTTAGGGTACCATTAGTTGAAAGTGAAGGAAAAAAACATATTGAAGATTGTTTTTTAGACTTGATATGGGCACAAAAAATGTGTAGTTATCTTATATGAGTTATCTAATTAACCTTCAACATTTATGGACCTTATAAATATATTTTTTCATGGTTTTTTGGATAAGTTTGGGGTTTTGTCTATTGAATACATTTTGTTATATTCTAATAGTAAATAAGTGAATGAAATAATCCTAATTTTTTTATTCCCAAAACATAAAAGAAAAGAAACTATATTGTAAATTTAGTATGTGTAAATTTTTATTGCTACGGGTTTCATTACATAGATATAATTTTTTCAAGATGCCATAACTGTTGACCCTGATGAAACAAAAGTTATTGAATAATGTACATGACACAAAAATATCATAGTGATTCATAGATTTCAATGATTAACATTTTACAATTGGTGTGTTTTTACAATATTTTTTTGATGTTTTATCCCACTAACCATGTTAACTTGAAAATTATTTAAATTAAAAAAAGGTAAAATAATGGGATGATTGTTTTATGTTTCTAAAAAGAAGATTATTGAATGCTCCATTTTTTGGAAATTCTATCTAGAAATAGTAAAATATTCATCCATAGTGATTCTTAATTGAAAATAATTTTATGTGTCTTAATTCATAATGATCTAATAATTTCCAATTCTTTATGTCAGTTGAAACCTCATGAGTTAAATTACCCTACAAATAAATTTGAATTAACTGCTATTTTTATATTTAAAAATATGGGGGATTAAATTTTATACATTATAGTGGGAAAAATATACTGATAATAAATGTATTAAGTATATATTCAACCAAAATTAATTGAACATGATAAAAAGAAGATTGCTAAAACTAAACAAGTATTATGATTTCACGATTCATTACTATCTTAGAAATGAAAATAAGTGGAAAATTTATTGAGTTAAAAATATAATTCTACATTAACCATTTTTAATTTGGAATGTTTACCTTTCTTTATTGTTTTTTTAATTTGTTCATAGAATTTGTTGATATAGGGACATCCCCTTTTTTGTATCTAGTTATAGATAAGTGAAATTGGTTAGGATGAATTATGAAATCTCAAGAGGTGGATCAATATTTATGGGAAATGGTAGAATCCATTAAGAATGTAAAGTTATTTTATTTTAATATTGATCATGACTGTGTTTTAAAATTTTGTAAATGTTTATATGTTCCATGGGACTCCCAGTAGAGGAAAAAGTTGTTGATTGATGATCATAGTTATTTATTTTTTGTTCATCTGTGTTGCACTAATATATACAGATAACATCAAGTGTATTATTGGTGGGATAGAAATAAAAGAGTTATTGAAAACGTTACCACGTAGTTTTTAACTTTTAAATATTTTAAGGAAGAAAACAATTACTAAAGGGTGTGATTCAACATTTTCCACTTTGAAAGTGGATGTGATATAAGATATCATTGGATTTTGTTTTATGATTAATAAAGACTTCTCAAGGTAAAAATGAGATTTGGGTTATTGTTGATCAATTACATAAATATGAAAATTTTCTTCCCATTAGAGATACAATGTATTTATATTATCATTCTTGACTATATGTAAAGGATATTTCCAGGTTACATGGAGTACCTCTCCCCATTGTATCAGTTTGTGATCATAGGTTCCAATCCAATTTCTAGAAAGGAATTCAGAAACTATTAGTTAAATCATTAAATTTCAGTAAAACTTTTTTTCCTCAATCCAAAATATTTTCTAAGATGATAATTCAAACCTTTGAAGATATGTCTGATTATTTCTCAATAGATTACAACAAAAATTGGGGTCTTCAACATTATATTTTAGTGTTTTATTATAGTAATAGTTTTTATTTGAGTATATAAATGGTTCCATTAGAGAAATTATATGATAATCATCATTGGATGAATTGTTTTTGGGATGATTTTGAATAGATTAATTTGACGAGACTGTATCTGGTATATGAAAAAACAGATAAATATTAGTTGATTCAACAATATACAAGGAAAAATCAAAGAAGGAAGAAAATTTATGTAGATAACCATAGGAAATAAATTTCTTTCGAGGTTAGTGATTTTGTAGTTTTAATGGTTTCTCCATGAAAGAGTTTTATAAATTTTGGTAAGAAGGTGAAGCTCATTACACATTTAATTGGACCATTTGAAATCCTAGATATTGTTGGATCAGTTTTCTAACATCCTAGGTAAATAATGAACATGAAATTTTTCATATTTATTAATATTTTTGAATTTAATATTCATTATACTTTAAAGGGGACGCTATGTTTTATGGTGTACCTGATACGCAACAATGGATTTCTTTGAAATCATAAGTTGCACACTAATAATATAATATTATTATTTTAAATGGTAGTTAATTCCTAGACATTGTATTGGAATGAATGAACATAACTAACAAAAATATTATTATACATGTTTGTTAAATGTTTCTACATTTATCCAAAAAAAATTAAGAGGAATAAAATAAGAATAGAATTGGATTTTAAGTATAAATACTCTAATATTCACTTAATGGACGATTTACCACCTTTTAATGGAGAACCCTATTTAAATCTAATTTTGGTAAGTTTTATATGTTCTATTTGACCAAATAACTTTCTTCTAGAGAATCGGGTCATCAAAATTTAATTTGGGTAGATATTTTGTATTTTTCTCATAAAATTAATTTTTTTATTCAAAGTGAAAATACAGTATTTTAATTTAAAACAACCATTTAATCTAATTTATTTTTATAGTTACATTATATTATTAATTGATTTTAATCTGTAATTATATATTTTTATACCATTTAATCCAATTATAGTCATTGGAATTAATTTCACTTTGAAATTGGACATACACAAGTATCAATCTTTTGATAGTTATTGTTTCTTAAAAACACGCTATTTGTTTTGATAACGGGAATTATTTTTAAATTAATTAATAAAAATTTTATGTTTCTTATTTATTAAAATAGGCATAATTTTTTAATTTAGAATATAAAATATATCTTAGGGTGAATTTTGGGTAGTTTTCTGAAAAACATCATTTTTTGATGAATAGTGAGACCACAAGTTTAAAACTGACATTTTCTTTTATATGAAATTTTACGACTTATATAAATTGAATTTAAATAATCCAACATACATGGAAATTATTATTAAGTAAAATTTGGTTCAATAAGATAAAAATAATATTTGGTGAATAGTAACTTTTGACTTTTGTTTACCAATGTTAAAGGTAAATAGGGTAATTCAAGGTAAAAAGAATATTATAATAATACAAAATTACCTCAAAACTGTCCTAACTTTATTGGATGAGGCCTATCTGACCATGTCCATCCTTGGGACGAATTTTAGACCCCATGGAGCCACATATAAGTGAAAATGATACATTATATTGATTAATTTAAAGTAATGACCAAAATGACATAAACAAATATCTTTTAGTGAATTTATTTTAACATAGGGTAATATAAGTTATCCTTTCTACTATAATTATTATTTGGATAGCTAAAAAAATTTCCTAAATTATTATGTTTTTTAATAATTTTTAGACACCAAATAAATTCAATTACTTATGACACAATAATGATTCATTATTTACCTTATTAATAAATAATTTAAATTTATAAGTTTATAAATATTAAAACAATATCCAAACCCTGTCCAATTCCTATTGGATAATTTTATTTCGACCATTAGGATTCTTATATTTTAATTTAATTAGTTTGGACCTTTAGAACCCGAATATCATTATATAATAAAATTATATTTTCGCACATTCTTAAAGAGCCCCTCCTCCCCCTTATAAAAAACCTGCACTATTAACTCATTCCTCACACCGCGCAAACCCGTTAGCTTGTCCCACCCATGAGAAAATAAGCACTCAATATCCAAAATTTCCACCTAGAAGCCTTACCATAGGCATTAGTTACTTCAAGAAGTCCTTTTGGTTAAAACCAAAGGGAGTTTCCCAAATTTAAGGTAATAGTTTTTTAACTTCCTAAATTTTATTTTACTCCTCTAACCCCTAAAATATTTTTATTCCTTTTTTGATAATAGCACCAGTGTCCTCAATATACTAGGATTTCATTATGATATGGTTTAAAAGTACACATACACACACCTCCGTCTAATTGGTGAAGAACAAATTGTTTTTGTGGATGGAAAACTAACACCTAATGAAATGATGATTATTAGATTATCTCCTACCACCTCTCATGGTGGCCATTAAGATGGAATTATATTTATATATGATATATATTATGTTTATTCTTCATTTATTATTATGTATTTTCCATTTATAAAATACCTTTATTCTTTCCATTATGGGTTAATGTGATAACTTCATTTGAGGAAGTGCGGATAATCACCCCCTCAAAGTGATATGACTCATTCATACCATATGTGGGACATATAATGGATGGATTTATTGAAATTATATTTGATTTTATACTGGAATTATAATATAACTATTTATCATTTAGTTTTCATTATATTGAAATACAAAATAGAAATGAAAGTAGCGTTCATGCGTACGTACGACTTACCATACCCATGAATGGTGCATTTCATTTCTTATCTCCAAATATTATGTACTATTATAAATACATATATATACAGGATCTATATGATAAATATGATATCTAAATCATGACTATCGTTCTTGAGATAATGGACTCTTGAACACATGAAAAACATGTAATTTTAAAGAGTTCATTTTTTACTCAAGTACCAAATATCGAAAAACTACTATTATTAACATAAATTATTGAATAATTTATATAAAATGGTAATAAGTGATATAAAAGGAATAATAAACTTGAAAATTTTTCATGCAAATTTATAAATTATCTTTAGTCTATTATTCAGGAAGAAGAAAGAACAAACATGTCAAGTCGGACACGATGTGAGGGATTTCTAATCTCACTTTTAATTCAGTGATATTTCCATTATTCGCCACTTATTTATTGCATGTGGTGTATTGTGTAAATACATATGATATATATTATCATTATTATCTTTCTATTCATGTTATTTTTTAAATCATTTGGTGGTTATTATCTTTTTTTTCATAAGACTCGATTGATTACAACGTGGTAAGGGATTTTTATCTCACTTCTTATTCCCATGAGATTCAAGATCTATCGCAACTATTTCCTTTTGAGTGGTGTATGTACATCCCATGATTGTATTCTTTGTGTAATATTCTTTAATATATGGGTATTTACATCTTTATTGTTTAATTCATCTTTCTTGTGGTGTATATTTCATAAGTTACCAAATCGGTAAGGGATGTTTTTAACTCAATTTCCATTCCTTGGGGTTAATATTCTAATTATTAATTATGTCAGACTATGATTATGTGTGGAATCATTATTTATTTATTTATGTTGTAATTTTTAATCCCCCTTTTGTCTATATACCTTTGATACACATAATCACTTCATTAATAAATTCTCAATTCATCCATATGAACATGATAAGAGTAATTTTATCTCAATTTTCATTCATTGAGTTAAACATCCAAGTCATTGGTTTTGTCTTAAAAAGGAATGTGTGAATGTCCTATGATTTATTTACACTGAATATCTAATAATAATGAGTGTATTTATAATTTTAACAGATTATTATGTAAATTTATTTATCCTTAATCTAAGGATGCAGTTTTTATAAGGGGTTTCATCTAAATTTACATTCCATTGAGACTTCATTGTTTTTATGCACCAATTCACTCTTATATGGTGTATATACTGTTCTATGGAATATTATATCATGAATCTCTTTTTTTTCATGATATTATAAAGTTTTTATTAATGTTATTCCTCAGTTATTTTTATTCAAGAATCTATCATTTGGTTAGGAACTCTTTACCTAAAATATCGTTTTAAATGTTTTAAATATTTATTATTCTAAATATTTCTCATTGATGTCCATGTTTTAGAAATGGTTTTAAGGATTTATTTATTTGAACATTAATTAAAGATAATTTATTTATAAGTTACAATGTGTTATGAGACACTTTGATTCAAAAATCTCTTTATTAAATGTTTTAATTGATTTTGAAAATGGTTTGATAAAGTATTGATTATGTTAAAATCATTAAATGATATGTTGTGATTGTAATGATTCAATGTTATATTTCCTTTATTCTGGTATTATATGTTATGAATATGATATGGTTATTGGGAATTTTATATGTATATGGGTGGTACTGTGATAAACATACAGAGGTAAATGATAATGTTTTTCTAATAGATTTAGGTAATATACTATGATAGGTATTCCAAATGTGACCCCCTATGTAGTTGTGATAGCTACAATGTATGTATGTTATGAATTCCATCAGTTTCCATTATGATTAATGATTACACTCTGTTATTCATAGATATTATGATTTCGGAAGGTGTGTAATGTTGGAAAATTATGGTTTCATTGATTTTTATTTATTGACGAGTTAATGTTTCCTTTACTTATTTTGTAAACCTTACTGAGATTTTTATGATCATCACAAGTTTTTGAAATACTTTTTATAGGTTATTAGGAACGGTAATAGAAATGACGTACATGAAAATATTTATATCATGAAAAGAACTCTTGTTTTATTTTAGGAGATTTATATTTGTTAAAGATATTTTATAGTAGAAGTGTCTACATTTTAATATTCAACTTGATATGTAATATTTATGGCTTAATTCTATAAAACATGAAACCTGAAAATATAATCAATGTGAATTCCTGATTTAACTCAATATTATGAAATGTTTAATGTCGGGTCCTTATAATTTCATATTGAGTGGACATACCTTCGAGTTTACCTTAGGTACACAATGTATTTCACATTTTAATGTTAAATAAATTTTTTATAAATTCATATAATATTCTAAGACATGAAGTAGATCAATTATAAAAGAATATTTATTTGAAATAATAGATAGATCACCTTCCTAACCATATACTATTTTTTTTTGTGCAATAAAGTGATTCACTAGGTAAAAGTTTTATGGAAAAACTATATGGTTGAAGAGACAACAAGAGAATCTAAGAATGATACGAGGTAATGATATACAAACTTATTTAATATGTGAAAAAAAAATTGTGAAAGAATTTTATAAAATGGTTAAGTTTGTAAAAATATTTTTAATGGTATAATAAATCATCAAAATATAAACTAGTTAGTTAAATTAGTTATAAAAATATTAAATAATTTTTGATAAAAAGGAAATTAATTTAATTTATCTCTGTTCATTTATGGTTTTATTTAAAAGATTAATTTATTAATTCAATGATATTAATATTATAAAATTAATATCATTTTTTAAATAATCATAAAAAAATTTATATTGGGTGAAAATTTATGAATTTCTGGAAAATATTGATTTTTCCGTGAATAGTAAGAAATCTTTTTATTTTGTAAAAAAGTAATTTTTGTAAATTATGTAAATTTAGAGTCCCAATATGTTTTTATTATGTTTTAATGTAACATATGTATAATCTATTTAAATTTAATTCACTTAATTACTTCTAAATATACTTTTTAATTTTTAGTATATATGTTTCTTCTTGGGTTTAAATAACGGTTTTCTAAAAAAAATCAAATTGTATAATGTTTCTCATTTTTGAAATAATAATAAATTAGGAATGTTTCAAATTAAATTTATATAATTTATATAAAAAAATATTCATTTATTTTTATACAATAATTGTTACTAGTCATTGAGTTAATATTGAATCATATTTTCCTAAAAAAGTACTCTTCTTAACAACCCGCTGTCTGACCACATATACGAAATTAATATTCAGATGTATTGTGCCACTTATGTGTTTTGAATTTTAAAAAATGTATTTCATATTTTTAATAATAATAATTTTTTATTTATAATAAGGCCAACATAGTTTTTTACCAAATTATTTTATGGAAAAAATTTAAATAAATCCCAACACATAATGTAACAATGAGTATTACCATGTGACTAAAATTTAAACATAAAGGGTAAAAAGACATATAATGTTATAGTAAACCCATTGGATTGAAATAAATAGACCTTATAACTAATTTTATCTATTTGGTTTCATTATTGGAGTGACATGATGTAGAAAAAACATGGGTGTAATTCCCTCATTCAAATTTTTTCAACTTTGCCACTCACCTCCACTATAAACAACCCCCCTTTCATCACCTATTCACACATCTAAAGACCTTTTGATTGGAAATTAACTATCCAAATAACTTATAAAATTTCATCTATAAATCATAAAATCTATACTTTTGGAATAAATACATCCACGAAGTTCCTTTGGTGTAAACCAAAGGGAGTTACTTAAAGAAGAGGTAATGATCATCAACATGCTTTTTTGTTTAATTTATTTATCAAACCTATTTACTTCTTAATATACCATTATTATATAATAAAATATATATAATAAATATAGTAATATGTTTTTATGTTAATGTTATGACCTACACCAACATATTCTTCCATAAAATGGGTCACACAATCATCATTCGTGTATATGGAAGACTAACACCTAATGAAACGATGTTTGTTTTTTCCATAACCACATCCCATGGTTGGGAATAATGATGAAAATGATGTTTATATATTAATTTTATGATATTTATTTCATAATTAAACCTCTTATGTCATTATATCATATAATTCATATTTAAATTTCCTAACATAGGGGAAACTATAATGTCACTCGTGTGAACAACAAATTGCCACCTCACAAAGAGATACCAAGGGTTTTTCACAAACTTGTTTTTTGGAAGCTAATAGGGCTTAAAATAGTGAAAATATATGATAAAAACGAAATAATATAATATTAATTACATAATTATGTTTTTTAAAGTGTAATATATGATTTTATTCTCACCTTTTCACATACCTAAAAAGAGATATCATTGTGTGTGGGCATGTAGACTACTACATCCTCAAAGCGATGTGGTTATTCATTTATCATAACCACATAAAAATAATTATATTTATAAGTATATATAATTTAATAAAATGGTATTTATGATATAATTAAAAATTTTAATGTTAAACATTACTTATCTTCTTTCTATAATGATTATTGGAAAAATGGAAACGTTACTGAAGTGTAAGTAAGACCTATCATATCCATGATCATAATGTTAGTTCATTTTCATAACCATGTTTAACAATTGGTTATCAATTTATAATTGTTATATAAATATGATGATTATTTCATCATTATTATTCTATATATGTTTAAATAATGAACATTTTACCACATTAGACCTACCAACATCATTTTTAACACATTAAACTAGATATGGTGAAAACATCTGACTTAAAATTAATTGATTAAATATGTTTTACATAAATTATTAATAAGGTTAATAATTTAATAATTAAATTAATATTTTTTCATGTAATTTAACAATTAAAAAACGTTTATTATTCAAAAAGATAAGGACACACATGATGAATTAGACTCACGGTAATTGACATCACAAAAACACCTTTCATTGATGAATTCCTTGATGTTATGATCCATTATTTTTCTATAATGTGTATATATAGACCATTTGAAATATTATATCATTAATTTATCAATTATAATGGAATTTAATGTTTTTTTAATGTTATCCTTTCATGGGGATTATGATTAAAAAAAATCTAATGTGATAAGGTAATTTTATTTTATAATAAATTATCATTTAATGTTTTCCTTAGAACTCTTAATTTTCCATTTTTGTGTTTCTAAAATAATTTAATAAGGGTTTTAATGGATATGAATGATTTATAAAATATATTTTGTATATTTTTAGTTTATTTTTTTTTCAAAAAGGAATATTTTTGCATGTTTTTAACAGAACTTTTTGAAAAATGGAAAAAGGGATGTTCTATTCGTAACATACGTGACAAAAATGAATTTTATTTTACCAAAAATGTTACTTTATTTATAACTTTATTTTCAATATTTCATGTTTCATTTAAGGAAAAACCTTTTTATCTTGGTTATATTGTTTTCAAAATGGGTTTTGAAGAGAAAATGCTATTTTAGTATCCAAAAGTGATTTGTTCATGAGTCCAAAAGAGTTTTACAATTGTTTTAAAATTAAAAAGTATAAGACTGATTTTTTTCATATATTTTGTGGTACATGTGAATTATACATGAGAAATGGGTGATCCTAGATAGTATCAAGTAATCCTTTTACAAATTTGCATGTGGTGTCCAAGATAACATCAGGTAAACCTGTTACATCTTATCATGGGGTGTCTTAAATAGTACCGGGTAAGCCCATTACAGTTTAACTAAGGGTAGCCCAAGTAGAACGGAGTATTCTCATAATATCTTAAATTATGGTAGCCCCTATATAAAGATCCAATGAATTTGGTAATGGTAATTTTATAATTTGGTTATATGGCTACTCAAATTAAAAGGGTTTTTGAAGGGTTTTATATATATGATGATCTAATTCATAAATAAATGTTTTAATTGATTACTATGGGTTTTAATGATTTTTGATAAAAATGTATGTGTTTTTCATGTGAAAATGTTTTATTTTATTTGACCAATGAACATATAAGTTAAAGGTAAATATTTTATGAGTTTTTATGTGTTCGTTGGACTAATATTTTTTAACCTTTTTGTATCCCTCACTATGTTTTTTGTTCTCATACCATATTTTTTATTTATTTTATTTGGGTTTAAGTACTGCTAATAAAAAAATAATTCATGTTCACAATCATTGGGATTTCCCATAAAAAAATCATGACATATTTTAACAGATTTATATTGTGAAAAAAATGGACACCAATAGGATCTGTCCACTGGGTATTATATGGTATGATTATTCAAGAGTCATGTGATGATTCTTTATAACTCGAAACCTGAAAATTACTAAAATGTACGAAAACTAATTATTGTCTTAAAACTCAAGATTGTGTAATGTTAAAGGATAATGACTTGTACTATATTAATATAGGTAAAATAAATTTAAAAATTTGAAACTATCTTGACCCTATACTAACAAAAAATGGGCAAAGATTAAATGTATGTGATCATCATATAGAGTAGTTAAAATGTGAGAATTTTGAGTTTCTAAACCAATATTTTATCTCAATGACCATATTTTATATCCATATATATGAAATAAATTAAAATTTATTAATGTAAAACAATTCATGATATTCAGAGGGTGTGGATCAATTTAAAACACTTATTTTAAATGGTTATCTGTCACACATGTTTTTTAGTCATTTTATTTATTTTATTTCTCTTGGTGTCGGGTGTTTTCGCATATGTGCGGTTGAGTCCTGGTTTAAATTTTTTTAATGTTGGGATGAGTGTATGGTTTGGGATAGTGCGCGAACACCGTACATTTAAGAAGCGCGGTTCTCATGTGGGTAGATATATGTATATGTATGTTTATATTTTTATATATGTGTATATATGTGTGTATCTACGTTTTTATGTGTTTATGATTTAACGTTGTGTGTAAATATATATAATGTATGTGTATTTATGTTTATAGGTGTATATATATACATGTATGTTCACAAATAAATATGTTTAAACGTTATATGTTTATGCGTATACATGTTCATATGTTGGTTCATATAATTTTATATGTTTATATATGTTATATAGATGTTTATATATATATATGTATATATGTATTCATGTTTATATATGCTATATATATTTTTATATATGTATATATGTTTATAATAATTATGATTTATTATTATTATTGTTTTTATTTGATTAGAATTAATATTATAATTATTATTTGTTATTTTGGTATGATAAAAATTATTATTAATGTTTGTTTAATTATTATTACTAATAATTATATTTTTATTATTATATGAAAAAAATGAATGAAACCCTAATATACCCGAGCCCCCCTTCCCCCTTCCTCTCATCTGTCGCGCGAGCCCCCTTCCCCCCTTCCTCTCATCTGTCGTGCGAGCCCCCTCCCCCACTTTCTCTCGTCCGCCGAGCGAGCCCCCTCCCCCTACCTATCATTCGCCGCGCGAGCCCCCTCCCCGTCCGGCCTCCTGGCCACCGCCTCGTCGTCTGCCTCTGCCTCTCTATGTCGTCCGTCGGTGCCCCAGTCCGGCTCCCTATCCCCCCTGCCGCGACGCCTCCAGCCGGACCCCACTCTCCTCCGGCTACCGCCGTGTCCGCCGAAGCCACCTCCCCTCTTTCTCGTCGGAGACGCCCCATGCACCCCATGTCTGGTCGCTGCGCCCACCAGCCGAACCCGACCCCCTCCCCTTTTTTATGTGCATTTCCAGCGAACCCAACCCTTTTTGGCACGTTTCCGACGAACCAGATCCTTTCCGGCGCATTTCCGGCGACCCAAACCCCTGCGCAGCACCTCCGCCTTGTTCTGGCCTGACCCGAACCCTTCAGCGTGCCTCCTCCTTGTTCCGACACGACCTGATTTCCCTTGTACAGCACCTCCGCTCTATTCGGGCACGGTCTCGTATACCCTCGCCATCAAACCATGGTTTCCATCTCATTTCAACTTTGGTGTTTCTTCTTTTTTTCACTGAAATTGATGTCTCATTTTGTGTTTGACAATATTAATTTAGTATCGTGGTTGTGTTATGAAGCCCTGATATTTTATTTGAAGTATGGATAATTATTTGGATGAGATATCGTCTTGCCGCATGTTTTATAGGTTTTCCGCCACCATCTAAACTGAGGTTTAGTATCACACACTCATTTATTTTATTATCGTTATTGTGTTTTGAATTCATTCTATTTTATTTCTTGTATGGATAATTATTTTGGTGCACAATCTTGCTTCGACATGTTTTCATGATCACCAATGTTATCTGTGGTGATGCCTTTAATTCGTTGATTTTTGCAGACTTTATTTTTGGGTCCTATTTTTATTTTTGAGTCCCTGGTATTTTTTGGTTGTGCGTGGGTCTGCGCCGCACTAACTTTGGGTGTCGACTGTCTTGTTAGGGTGTGGTGATAATTTTTTTTTCTAGTGCGTGAACTTTTGTGGAAGTGCGTGTACGTGAGCAGATGGCGGTGTGTTTTTGAAAGCATTGGCTTAGACAAATTTTTGAGGTAGGTGTTTCCAACCATTTCCCTTTTAGATTCAAACCTTGAGCACTTGAATATTTTCAATTAATCCTTTTATAACGTTTTAATCTCTATCGTATTTATGAAAAGCATCTGGCTTAGTTATATTGTTGTTTTAAATTTCTAAAAGTGTCTTTTGATGTTGATTTATATGAAATTCATAGGTTCTTGGTAATGTTAAATTAATTGCTTTGTGATGTGTTTGGTTGGAATTGATAGTGATTGTGTTTTGGAAATGTAAAAATTGCTTTGGTGTGTTTGTTTAAGAAAAAGACGAACCAGTAATTTGTTTAAGAAAATATTTGTAAATGGTGGTTGGTTTGAAAGATGGATTTGTTTTTATAAAGTGTTGTGAAAGAATTTGAGTTTGGTTTCAATGCTAAAGTGTTTTATGAAAGATGGTTTTTAAGGTGATTCTTCTAAAAACAAAATGTACCATTGGATGTTGGCACATCCATGGGAGCACTAGGTGCTCTCATTGATGTGCCTCCAAATGAAAATGACACATTAAAACTATATTTTCTTAAAACTAGGGTTTTGATGAATAGTTTGGTGTTTAAAAAAAGGGAACGGAAGCGTGGTTGGCCCGGTTGGCTTTTGGTGTGAGTTGAATGGTTGTTTGGTGTAATGGTCCGTTTGAAATTTTAAAATGTAAAGGGATGATTGTGTTGGATTTTGAGAATGGTGGATTGGGCCCGAGTGGCAACCCAACCAATTTGTGAAATGTTTAAAGGTTCTAATATTGTGAAGACCAGGTTGTTACCTTAATGAATGTGAAAGAACTTTTGATGTGTGTATTCTTGCAGGGAACCTCTACAGGGGGACTTTCCTTGAGGGTTGTTGTGTAGCGGTGTCCGTGTAAGGGGTTGGAAAGTGCGGTGAGATGAGTCACACGTGCGAGGGCATCCCACTTACACAGTATTACTAAAACCACCATGGGTTCCTGGGAGTCTTATAGATTATCGAGTGACGGTTGCTTGCTAGCCCTGATTAGATAGGTTAGTACCCCTATAGAGTTGTGGACAGGCCAGGAGGGATGTGCGATTGGTTGGCTATTAGGGTGGCCAGTTGGTTATTGACTATGGAGTACCATGCCGGCAGGTAGTCTGAACACGAGTACGTCCATGGGTTTTCTAGGGATGTTTAGGATCACCCATGGTTATTGCTTACTAATAATTGTTTACTTTTACTTGCACTTAGATTCCACCATTTACTTATTACATATTCATCTTTTGCATAATGTGATAAAGATAGATTAGAAATCCAGTTATTTAGAAATTCATTGTTTTGGGAAAAACTGGTTGTGGCGTGTGTGGGTTTTGAAATGGTAAATTAGGATAATTTTTTTCCTTTAAAATGTGAAAAACCTATTTTCTATCATTGTATGTGAAAACTATTGTTATTTTGTGTTTGTTTCTAGAAAGTGGTATTGGCTGGATCATGTGGTTTACTTTGACATCCCTACTAAGCATTTTTAATGCTCATGCCTATAGTATCATTTCAGTTGCAGGTTCCTTTGCTTAGGTTTTCATGGTCGTGTTGCTTGTTATGGGAGCAAGGTTGCCCTTTGTTGGGAGGTGACCAAAGGGTCACAAGGAGGTATGTGTCATTTTGTTTCTTTCTGCTGCTAGTTTTTTTATTTTTATCGTCAGTTCTTATTTGTCTATCTATCTCTTTCGCATGGGCAAAATCATTCCCAATGATTAAAGTTTTAATGCCCGACACTGGTTTCCAGCCCATGGGGATCGGGAATGCCCTTCGGGACATTCCGCGGACCAGCTTGGGTGACCGGCTCAGGGTCGACCTGGGCTGGTTCGTGACATTATCACTCATATCTTTATTATATTAGTTAAATCACTGGATGAAATTTAATTTAAACATTATTATCCATCATTGTATAATTTGGTTAATTTTAACTAAGTTACCTGATTTCCCATGGTCTTAAAAAGTTTAATACCCAAGATACATTAGTCATGACTCTTTATGACAATTATAAAAATGGGTTATTGTTCTTTACACAATTCACTCATTTGGAATATATTCCCATAAAAAAAATTTATGAACCTAACCAGATACCCTATCCAACTGGAACCTAACCCAAATATCCACATACCCAAATAATGTTCCTGATCCCCATAGGCTGACGACTATCACATGGGGGTAAATCAACAACAGAGGGAATGATTTCACCAAACATGAAGAAAAAACATGGAATATATATAAATAAATTTATAATAGAGAGATATAGAAGAAGAAACAAATATATTCCCTAATTGACATAAGAAACAAACACTGATAAAACTCAACAAGAGTTAGAACAACCCAAAGTAAAATTATAATCATTAATGGACAAATCAAATAAGAAACCACCTACTCCATGTGATAGGATGAGAAAACTCCCACCATATCACCACTAGATTCCCATAATCAACTGATAGAAAACCTCACTAGCTCACTTAGAAACCATTCCATTATATAAATTGAATTGCATACAATGGTCTATGTACCACCGAAGGGGTACATAGGGTGTTAGATAACATGCTTTGTGGAATCCAACACAGGTGTTCCATTAAAATACTTAAAAAAATAATTTCATCATTTTAAAAATTAATGAATACAATGAATGATAGAAATTTTATAGTTTTTATATAAAAATCCTAAAAAATCGTTTAATTTTCCCTCTTTATGCATTTCCAACATAATCCTGGTGTAAAATAGTTTCAAATTATTTCATATATATATATATATATATATATAATTGAATAAAATCATTTGTCACATCTCATGTCAATTCCCTGGAACTACAAAATAACTTCATACAATCCAAATCACATGTAACATTATTCCTGTAATCTAACTAGGAAATTATAGCTTGGAAACTAATACCCCTAACATATAAATTCATATAAATTGATCCCATGCACATATTTATTGAGTCTAGGTAGTAGAGAAACACCCTATAATGTGAAACTACAAAAAATTCTATCAAATCTTAAGAATGATATGTATTAAAAATAGTGGAATACCCCATGAGTAAAACCCCAAACAGTATCAATAGACAAAGAATATTAAAATGCCTTCCACCTAAGTACCCAAGGCGTCCTATGTGCTCTATTTTCCAAACCAAATAATCTAAATCATATTTTGAAAACTATTTAATAAATATATTTCATAATGCTTTGATGAAAATTTTATATTTACTAGAATATGGGAGAACCTAGTTTATAAAAAAACCTTTTCCACACACAAAAATATATCAATCAATTTGGATATTTCATTTATAAAATAACCAAAAAATCATGTTCATCCAACACAGGATAGAAATGGATCCACCAACTTCAAACGCTGGGTTGCACATGACCCAAATAAGATCCACCATAAGTAATAACACAAAAATTTTAATAGAGTCCCGAGAATCAATCCATACATTATAGAATTTATTCAATTTTACAAAAGGGTGTATGAAGAGGATATATCAAAAAATACATCAAAAGTATATATCTTTCACTCTATAATCTACAGAGTATCAACCCTTGAAATAATATCTTAATTAAATCTATAAAGGAAACAAGAGAATCTACACATCAAATAAATGGATCTAAAACTGTAGCACTATTAAGCTAATGTGATTGAATTAAACAAAGAATTAGAAATGATTACTCACCCAGAGAGATGAAAACCGATATAAATGGAGATCAATCACTGAACAATGAGATTTAGATGAAGTGTGAGGTATCCAAGATTGCTAGAGGAGAGCTCTTAGGTTAAGAGAAAGGGGATACAAATTAATAAATGATAAATCATCCATAAAACATCCTAAAAGACAAAACCGTGAGAATTACAAGATATTTAATCCCATTACACAATATGTAATCCATGAAATTCAAGTATTCTAAAAAAATTATTTCCATTCAATTAAAAAACAAAATTTTAACATCACATGATGAGTTATATTTACACGGTGTGTACTCTATAATATTGTGTACTAATATCATGGATTCTTCTTGATGAATAATAAATGGAGTTTAATCCATTTTTATAGTGTTAAATAAACAAATAGACATAGAAAATGATAGTTTTCATAAGAAAAATATAATACACAATAGACATTTTCCAAAATTAGGGAGAATCTTGAACATACATTGACACATTTATACCCAGACACTTTTAATTGATACAAACATATATTCCTGAAATTATGGTCATTTCCCCAGTAAATTATCCCCATAATTGGGAGTCCCAAAATAGATCTGATGATAGAGGAAAACAAATAAAGTTAAGTGAAATACCTAAAAGTGGGCAACATGAAGTTACAATCTCCCCACCATAATACTTTCCATCACCAAGATTTCATGTAGAATAATACTATTTAGAAAATAGATAAGGCTAATGCTCCTTCATAAAGGATTCACCATCCCATATATGATGGGAATTTAATTTTTATCACCATAATAATCTAACCAAAAAAATAAACTTCCCTCACAATTCTTTAACTTGAGAGTCAATGATATCCACTAGATTCTCTACAATATAAACATCCAATAGTTACTCAATCTATTCCCCACTAAGAATGTGAGAGAGATTGTGATGGGATTTTTTTATCTACAATATGTGGAAAAATAATTATTTCATATAAAATTAACTAGAAATTAAAACAGCTATGAAACCATACAAATATGCTTAGTGACCTAAAATGATCCAACATATATCATATACATCATTACTTTTTTTCTAAGATGATGAAGACGCAACCGTTGAGAAAAATTTTGGAAAACCATGTGACCTTAAAAAAATGTAGAGGACACTAGTTCCAATGTGGAGAAGATTTCTATAAACTATTGTATGTAATGAGATTCTAATGTATAATCTGATTCATCATGGATATCTCCTAAACCAAACATGGTATGACCAAAGAAGCTTTTCCCACCTCTTAATAATAAACAGATGATCTTCATGAGTGAACATAAAAACCCTAAAAGTATCCATTTTTTATTTATGAATTATAACTATTTCTATATTAAAACTCAATCATACTCATATTTCTATCCCAAGATCCATCTAAATATAAGATACAATTTTGGAGAATATCTTCTAAGATATGAATAACAGTCTCTTTCTAAATATATGTTTTTTGATGATAAGATTCCTCTAATCTTGAAATGAGTTAGCATAATGTATTGGATACTCCAATAGAACTTCTATATAAACCTATGATCCATTTCTGAAACAATGGTAGAAATAATTTCATGTATCTTCATGATCTCTTACACATACAACATACCATGATCTTCAACCTTTGTGGTGTATTTGATCATAATGGAGTGAGTTTACTTTTTCAACCAATGAATAACCACCTAGATCGAATTCCTCTGTCATAGAGTCCATGATAATCCAAAAACCAAATCCATGGACACATTTTTCCATTTCAATACTCAAACCAAACACGGTTGGAGAAAACCAAAAGGTTTTAGATTTTTTAAATTTATTTATTGGAAGGTGTAATAATAGCACACGTAATCTGCAATCTCATTCTTTATCCCAATCCTGCTAAGAGAAGTTCTATGTTATTCTATCATTTATAATCATTGAAGAACCATTAGTGATATCTAGAAAGAATAAAAAATATATGAATCCTAAAGACATTTTGTGGCACTTCCTAAAACAAAACAACCTTCACCATCTTATTATTAACTAATTTCCATGCTCATAAATCATACATCTCAAGAAAATCACTTCTTGGATACCTAAATTAAATCAGAGAAGCTTTCCACAAAAAAGGTGAATTTTCAGGATCTCCAAATCCAAACACAAATGGTGATCATGCTCACAATTAGATCTTGAATAAAAAAAATATATCATCCACAAAAATTTCCACCAAAGTTTTTAGATACTGATCGACTATATGATTAATAAAATACCTAAAAACTATACAAGAGTTACTCAGTCTAAACAACATCAACATATATTTTTAATGGATATAATGAATCTCGAATGACATACTGAAAATATCAGACTCATGAACTCTTAGTTGATGATAACCTAACAAGAGATCAATCATTGAAAACCGATTTTTATCCTCCAACTAATTAAAAAAATCATATGTACAAGGAAAATGATGCATGTTCTTAACCATTACACAATTCAACTTCCAATAATCTATATACAATCTGAGTGAATCATATGTCTTATTGTCAAAGAGAATAGGGGCTACCCATGTAAAAACACTAAGGAAAACGAAACCCTTCATCATAAAATAATCTATCTGATTATTGAGCTATTTCATATCTTATAGTTCCATATGATAAAAATGTATAAAAATTGGATGTATACTTGATTCCAAGTCAATTGTAAATTCTAATTACCTCTTTGTAAGAAGCATGAATAAATCATCTTGGAAAATATCTGGAAAATACCAAGAAAACATCATGAAGTTCATAAATAGAAGAAACATTATTGGGGTCAACTGCTATAGTATATAAAAAACTATTGAGTTTTGGGAGGGAAGGTCCTTTGTGACTAGATTTTGGGTCCCACTATACCTGAAGCACTAAAGAGATCCCATCATTTATAAGAAACAAGACATGAAGATGATTAAATTCAACCTTACTATGATGAGAAACAAGTCAATCCATCTCAATAATGTACTCCAAATAAATCTGTATTGTGAATAAAAAAAATCCTATATTATCTCCACATTAAACATCAATAGAGTAAAACAGGTACATTGAAACCCCTACACCTTCCTCTTCCCTGTAGAAGTCACTAACTCTATAAAAATGGACATGATGTCTGTTGGATGTTTAAGAGTTTCAAAAAGACAGTCAGACATAAAGGTGTATGACAAATTAGTATCAAATGAAGCAATCAATGTCGAGGATGTAATAAATACGGTACCACTTACAGTAGCTAGTCCCACTTTTACCTCTACCAAAAACTCATATACTTCAGAAATTTTCTTTATAATTAAGGCCTGTGGATTGGTCCCTAATGTATTTAAAGAATAATAATGTTGCACAGTACCCTTTAGAGAAGAATATCCATGACCATATGGAGGCGTATACATAGCCAGAAAGAAATGATACAAATTATAATAATGACCATAATAGTTACACATATTTTTTGGGGTAGGAAAAGAATTTTGTGGGGTGAAATATTTCCACAGTAATAGCAAGACAAATTCAAATTTCAAGATATAAATGATTCTACAAATGAGGACTACTACTGAGATCCACCTGCACCACTTTTGTGATGATCATACCACATCGTATTCTTCTCATGCACACCACTAAAGCTGCCAATGGGAGGAAGAGAAGAGGAATAATATCCCACCATTCATTCCATATTCATCTCTATAATTATATCCATATATACTATCTCCAAATAGTTTGAATGATTCATCATAAATACATGCGATCTAATATCCAATTGCAAACCCTACAAGTACTTCTAGTCTTCATCTAGTCATTCTTTACTAACTCGAGAGAAAAATTTGATAGATTATAAAACTATTTGGTGTATTCCAAAATTGAATACTCTCCATAATATAATGAGAGTAACTGTAGATACTTCACCATCATTAGTGACTCTATAAAAAACAACTGAGAAAATAGAGTCATGAAGTCTTTCCATTACAATACCATAGGCCTATATACATGTACCATGGAATTACACTATCAATTGATGAGATCCTCAAGTTTGAATGATATGAACATCAACTTAATACTAAAAAGTGTATCCAAGAATTTAAAGTTATGATTTATTTTCTCCATCATGTCCTCTTCATTGTGAGGATCATTAATACACTTAAAGGATGTTGGATTCTGTCAGAGTAACTCGAATTATCGATCCCTCTCAAATCTATCTTTAATATATACCTCAACAACAATGTTATGGAACTATGGTACATTATGATCATCATTATTAACATCCCACATGATGACCCCTATAGTATTTTTATCTCGTAGATGATTCCCATGAATAGAATTCAATGAACCCTCCCAAGGAACTCATGGAACATATCTCAGAGGAATATAGATGCATAATGAAATATAATAAATAATCATACAATAAAATAATATTAGTTGAAACCATAAAACAAAAAGAAAAATTAAGATTAAGATCAAGAAACCCAAATAGGATAAAGGCATCCCAATACACCATGGAAACTTGGGTTTTATCATGGAAATAGTTGGCCTGATGCTCAATGTATCCTACCTCTAAATTCATGAAAATTTGTTCTAGAATAAACCATATGTCCCAGGATAAGGAATATTTAGGAAAGGACCCCCTATGATACCAAACACTGATGAAATTGACTCAAATACCCTCTCAAACTGATACCCGATTCAAATTTCCATATACCCAAAAGTCATTTCAGATCCCCATAGACTAGTGCTTAGCACTCAGTCATCAAACAATAATTAGAGGAAATTATTTTTCCACCATAAAGAAACAACATGGAATAAATATATATATAATAGAGAGATATAGTGGAAGAAAAAAATAAACTATAACATAAACAAGACAACATAAAATATAAAACTCTATAGATGTTAGAAAATCACAAATTACAAGTCCATTCATCAATGAAAAATTAAATTATGAAACCAACTACTCTATGTGATAGCATTAGAAAACTCCAACCAACTCACTACCATCATTGTAATGGCCCAGGTTTTGTGGGGATCCTTTACTTTGTGAAAATGTCGTGTTTAGTTTTCTGGTCTGGGAATCACGGCGGTGTAGGCCTAACAGTAGACTTTGCATACCGGTAGCCTTGGACTACCGGTAGCCTTGGCGTATCGGTATCCTTGGCATACCGGTAGCCTTGGCCTACAAGTAGCCTTGGCCTACTAGTAGCCTTGGCCTACGGGTAGCTTTGGCCCACTGGTAGCCTTGGCCTACCGGTGGCCTTGGCCTAGTGGTAGCCATGGCCAACCAGTGGCCTTGGCCTACCAGTGGCCTTGGCCTTCTGGTAGCCTTAGCCTACCAGTAGCCATCACCCACCGGTATCCCTCACCCACTGGTGGCTCTGGCCTACCCCGCGGGTTCTTCTAGTGGTGTTCCTTCTCGCGCAATTCGGGTTTTAAACCCTATTTTGACCTGTTTTAGCCTGTTTTAAAGACTCGTAATGCCCATTAGAGTTTTAATTAAATACATAATGAAATAATTAGTCGGTTTAAACCAGCCGGCCCCTTTAATGACGAGTGGGGCCGCGTGGTCAAACCACAACCCCCGCTCCTTACACGATTTCCTGTTCCTATTTCAACCGTCTGTGGGTCTTATAAACTAAAGGGTTAGGCATGGTTTCTTCTTTCCTCGATCGCGGCGTTTCACGAACATCTTTTGGTGCATCGGGTGAGCCGTATCGTTATCAGTAAAGTTCTACGCCTGGCCTAAACGTCGATCATCTATCAACAAGTTGGGAATTTCTCCTTCGCCTCTCTCTTTTGTGTATCATGCGGGGTGGGCGTGCTTTTGATTCTGTGGAATTGGATAAACCAGAACTAATTATACATAATTGAGGAATTAAAGAATGAGGGGGGGCTGTGAAAGTCGATGTTGTTATATTAAAATCATCTTTCTGAGTTGTACTGGCTTACACATTTTGAAAATCGAGGCCATTGGTGGTCATTTTCTGTGCACTAATGAACCCCTTGTGATGTTTTAAATGGATTGTTTTGTAATTATAAAATCCTTCTGTGAAAAGTAAATTGGTTAATCACCTATACCTGCCTGAATAAATTGAAAGCACTATGATCATCCCTTCTGTGATAACTCCCAGTTAAACCACACAGAATTTGAAATCATGGAGTGTGATAAATATTATAAATCTTAAAATACAGGCGTGGTTCTGCTTTGTGTCGGTTTTAGTGGTTTGGTTGTTTCATTTTGTTTGGGCTGATTGTTGGGGATGTGGGAGGGGATGGGATCCCCTATTTTTATACTCTAAGTG
Source organism: Viscum album (assembly GCA_963277665.1). Lineage (NCBI taxonomy): Eukaryota > Viridiplantae > Streptophyta > Magnoliopsida > Santalales > Viscaceae > Viscum > Viscum album. The sequence continues at coordinate 986,234,182 of OY728126.1, forward strand.
GTTGTGAAATTGGGGGTGGGATCCCTTGTTGTTATGGATTTAGTGTTTGTGAGTTTTGAGACTGGGTTGTTACCTTGTATATATCACAAATTGGGGTGGGATCCTCTGTTGATGAAGAAACCTTTTGGGGGATGGGACATGGGGCAGTGTCTCGGGGTTGTCTGGTTCCAGGACTTCGAGGGTTCTCAATTTTCCTTTGTTGTTGTGACATTACAAGAGAACTAGGTGTGGATACTTAAATTGATGTTTGGTTGGTTTCATTTCCTTGGTTATGCTTATGGTGTTAGTTGCACAGTAGTGAATAAACTTATTTGAACATTATTATTGAACATGAAAACAAGAATGGTACAAATGGGTTTTGTTGGAAAGAGTTGTGACTCGGACCTGAGTGCGGTTGTGATCTGCAGGCTGTATAAATAAAAACCTAACATTGGGTGAGTGCTTGTTACCTATGTATATATTTGTAGTTTTGTGTTTCTTATTCTCACCCCACCCAAGTTGAGAACTTAGTGCCGAACACCCCCATTTCATGGGGGAGGGTGTATTTTCAAACACTATTATTAGTGGCAGGTTATTAGCTCCTTTTCTCCTCCCTTTCCCGGATATCCCAAGTATCTTTGGGCAGGCTGTGATGGCTTGAGGTCCTTTATTATCCCAAGAACCTTTGGTTAGGGTAGTGTGGTGGTTGGCCATGTGTGTGCAGCAGGTGGTTTCCAAAGTGTCTTTGGGATGAGGCCTAGGTGTCTTCGGATGTGGCAGTAGATTTTCTAGCCCAGGTGTCTTCGGGTGTGGTGGTGGTTGTTCAGGACTTGGTGTTTTCAAGTGTGGTTATATGTGACAGTTGTGGCCTAGGTGTTTGCGGGTGGGATTTGGCAGTGGGACTGCGTGTGGTTGTGGCCCAGGTGTGTGCGGGTGGGTGTGGCTGTGGGAATGCGGTGAGAATGGCGGGATTGGTCTGATGCGTAGGATGTCTCAACAACCAGTGGTAAAGTGGTTCGGGGTACCCAAACATCAATGTGCTTTGATTATATATATTACTTGACTTGCATTATTTGGGGAGTGTGCCTTGGTGAGGCTTGGGTGGATAATTTAACTTTATAGGTGTTTGGTTTACTCCTTTTTTTCCCGGGACTTTAGTACGTTCCCCCACTTGTGCACGAGAGACTTTGGTTTTCCCTTCTGAGTGTACTTCTATGCTCACCCTACGTATATAAAAACTACTTTCAGGTTTCCAGGAGGACATCGGGGATCACAAAGAACCATACTAGCTCAAACCTTTGGGGCAGTTGCAGTTGCTGCTTTTCTTCTTTGGTACTTACCTTTGTAGTCACCTTTGGTACTTTGTGGATTTTACTTTTGGAACATGCATGTAGGAATGGTTTACTTTTGGCTTTACTTTTCCTTTACCTTAGTGTTGTTGAGTTTCATCATCTTATATCCCGATCTTATAAAACAAAAAAGGGTTATGCCTTCCATTTTTGAGAAATTTCTATATTCTTGGTGCAAGTCACCACTCTGGGACCTATTGAAGGCGGGTCACGAGGGTCATTATCTCTCCTTCATCTTAAAAAAGGAAGGGCCTGAAAATCTCCTGACCCATCCCTCCTTTTGGTGAAGGCGGGTTGTGAAACAATGGTATTAGAGGCAGGTTGATGTTTGAGGGATAGGATGGAGCCTAGAGTTAGGCACAGTGAGGATTGCATGGGATGGTAGGGAAACAGTGTTGGGTGACCTCGGTTTGTGAATTAGGCTAGGGAAGACCGTCTAGGACACGGGATTTTAGGGCCCCCTGTGATCTGACGCAAGGACTCTGGACCTACCAAACGACCAATTGATTCCACGCTGATTGTAGGGTAAAGACCATAGGAAAGGTACATGCATCATAATGACTTGTGTTCTCATGTTTCTGGGGTGTTTTTGGAATTAAGAATAAACGAAATGTTTAAGAAGTTTTAAAGACAATAATTTTCACTACTTGGGATTAGGCATTCCTTTTTTAACATGGAGCTATGGTACTTGGAAGGAGACCGCATGTGGTACATACGATCGAGGCCCCGCAGACTCCCTTGGTCGATCGGCAAAGAGCTAACCGAGAAGAGGAGGACCAGTGGAAGAGGACTCTCTGTTCCTTCCAACGACAGAGCCTCGAGAAGTATGATTACATCACCTCTAACATGAAGACGGAAGGCTAGTTAGAGGATCTAGTGATAGTGTTCGGCCTAATTCGGGCCCCGACCGAGTACTGGATTCCTCTGGCCATCAGCCAGATGCGGGGAGCGGCACGTCAGTGGTGGACGCTTTACCTGGGGGAGAGGAGTGATTCTGACGTGGTGTGGGCTGATTTCAAGAGGGAGTTCCGGGTGGAATTCCTCTCTTCGACGATGAAGGCGGAAAAGAGACAGGAGCTACACTCCCTCCAATAGGGGAGTATGTCTGTGAGAGAGCTAGTGATCAAGTTCAAGGACCTCCGGCGTTTTGCTCCGGACCTCTTTCCCGACGAGTAGTCTCGGGAAAGATGTTTGGAGGAGGCGCTCCACCCCTCCCTCCAGTTTGACGTTACCCCCGTTACCCTTCCGACGTACTTGGAGGTCCAGAAGAAGGCCGAAGTGGTGGAGAAGATGAATGCTCTAGGAGGAGTGTCACGAGAGGGGATCCATCTGGGAACATCAGAGGGGAAGGCCATCAGCACCAGACCTCCAGCATGAAGACCTTCCAGGTTCCGACCGGCAGGGAGCAGGCCGCAGTAGTTTCAGTTTTGATCCCCTAGTTCTCGCCCTTTTCCTTCAGGACCGGGACCGCGGTGCTTTATCTGTGGGAGCCCTGGACATCTCTGGAGTCATTGCCCGGACTAGGTATAGTACGGTGGTGGTATAAAGCCCCATGACCCGCCCCAGCAGTATCTTCTAGAAAGACCTTTCCAGCAGTAGCAGTAGGGACAGCAAGCTCCCGCCCCTCTGAGCTTAGACGTAGGAGGAGGAGGCCGACCTCAGGGCGCACCTTAGGGACCTCGACCGGGGCGCATTCGGGGAGGTGGCCGGTAGCCGAGGGGCGTAGGAGCTGGGCGTGGACAGTTGCATGTCATAGAGGCAGCAGTTCCAGCAGGGTCAGAGGTTGTTCGAGGTACGATCAGTTTGTTTAGCACTCTTTCTTATGCGTTGTTCGATAACGGAGCTTCCCACTCCATTATTGCACCTAGTCTAGCCCGTGCTTTGGGTCTAGATGCCGAGAGACTCCAAGTGCCCCTGGTGTTGAGCACACAAATTGGGGGTCAGAATGACTTGTTGTTTGTTTGTCGGGGATTTAGACTGATGATAGGGCCACATCAGTCGGTTAGGGATCTTCTTCTGCTACAGATACAGCCATACGATGTCATCCTTGGCATCGACTGGATATTCTCTATGTGCGCCGTCATCGACTGTTTCAGAAGAAGGGTCATGTTCTTGGACTTGGGCGGTCGGCGTGTTACCTTCACTGATGAGCGGAGCGGTCATAAGGGCAGAAGGTGAGAGGAACCCCTCTACTCCTTGTTAGTCGAGCTATTAGTAGAGTCAGTAGATGCCGAGATGGTGGGGGTGCCAGAGGTTGTCCATGAATTTATGGACATCTTTCCTGAGGAGGTGATGATTCTACCCTCTCGACGTGATATCCAGTTCGGGATAGACCTACCGCCTGGTGCTCGTCCGATCTCGATGGCTCCTTACCAGATGGCACCTTCAGAGCTACGGGAGTTGTGGAATCAGATTGACGTTCTGATGAAGAGGGTTTATGTTCGGCCGAGTGCTTCACCGTGGGGTTCTCCGGTCATGTTCGGAAAGAAGGCATATGGTGGTCTCAGGTTGTGCATAGACTACAGGAGGCTGAATCAGGTGACGATCAAGAATCATCACCCTCTTCCGAGGATAGATGATCTTTTTGACCAGCTGAAAGGGGCAGGATGGTTCTCGAAGATCGACCTGTGGTCTGGGTACCACCATTTGAGAGTGAAGGAGAGTGACATCCCGAAGACGGCCTTCAGGGGGGAAATATGGACACTTCGAGTTCATAGTCATGCCCTTCGGTGTTACGAATGCCCCAGCTGTGTTCATGGGGATTATGAAATCCATCTTCTGGGAGTACCTGGATCAGTTCGTAGTTGTGTTCATCGACGACATCTTGATCTGTTCGAGATCAGAGGAGGACCATGCGGAGCACCTGAGGACGGTTTTGGAGGTATTCCGACTACACCAGCTATATGGTAAGTTGTCAAAATGCAAGTTCTGGACATGAGAAGTGCAATTCCTCAGACACATGGTGTCCGAGCGGGGGGGTAGAAGTGGACCCATCAAAGGTTGAGGCAGTTGTTTCTTAGGAAGCACCCAAGAATGTGGCATAGGTTTGTATTTTTCTTGGGCTGGCAGTTACTATCGGAGGTTCATACCCAACTTCTCCTAAGTAGCAGCCCCTTTGACAGCCCTGACCAAGAAAGACCAGGTTTTTGTGTTGTGTGAGCAGTGCGAGTCAGCCTTCAGTTATCTCAAAAGAGACGTTGGTCAGTGCACCAGTGCTGAGATTACCAGAAGAAGGGGTGGCTTATGAGGTGTTCTGTGATGCTTTAGTACAGGGCCTGGGATGTGTGTTGATGCAGCGACAATGGGTGATCTCTTATGGGTCCAGGTAGCTACGCCGCCATGAGTGTAATTATGCCACCCACGACCTGGAGCTTTCAGCGGTCGTTTTTGTGCTATAGTTATGGCGGAACTACCTCACCGGAGAACACTTTGTGGTCTTCACGAATCATAGAAGCTTAAGGTATATCTTCTCCCTGTGGGACTTAAACTTGCGACATCGGAGATGGGTGGAGTTCCTCCGGGATTAAGACTTCGATATCTCTTATACTAAGGGCAAGGGAAATGTAGTGGCTGATGCCTTGAGTAGGAGGACGTAGAAGGATGTGGTCCGAGAGTCGGTGGATTCCTGGAAAGCGATGGAGGAGTTGGCTGCCTTACACATGGATGTGAGGATGAATGGTGGTAGAGGTCTCCTATACCAGATGACAGTACAACATTCTCTATTGCAGCAAGTGGAGGAGTCTCAGTGGGGAGACCCAGAGTGTGAAGTGATGCATGACCGAGTTGACCAGGGCAATGCTCCGGAAGGATGGACAAAGGTTGGTCAGAACCGGATGCTTTTCTAGGAAAGGTTGTTTGTTCCAGGAGTGATGTGCGGAAAGGTTCTCAGTGAGTTCCACAAATCACCCATGGCGGTACACCAAGGAGTTTCCAAGATGTACCAGGGACTGAAGAGACAGTTTTGGGGGCCCGGAGTGAAGCGAGCAGTGGCAGAGTATGTGGCCAAGTGCTTAGTGTGTCAGCAAGTGAAGGATGAACACCGAGTTACAGGCGGCCTACTGCAGTCTCTATATGTCCCCGAGTGGAAGTGGGACGACATCTCGATGGATTTCGTCACGGGACATCCCAAGGTCCAAGGGGCATACGACACCATCTGGGTGGTAGTGGACTGATTAATGAAATCGGCCCACTTTCTGGCGATTAGGTAGTCGAGTACTGTGGATGCTTTTGCATGAAAGTACGTGGATGAGGTGGTGCAGTTTCATGGAGTTCCGAGGTCTATAATCCCAAATAGGGATGCACGGTTTACCTCATGGTTCTGTAAGGGATTGCAGTATGCTTTTGTCACACAGTTACGCCTTATCAATGCTTTCCATCCCCAGACAGTTAGACAAACATAGCGCACCATCTAGAACTTGGAGGATATGCTGCGGGCATCTGTTCTGGACTCAGGAGGATCATGGGTGCGACACTTTCCCCTGGTAGTGTTCTCCTACAATAATATCTATCACTCTACTATCGGTATGGCCCTGTTTGAAGACTTGTATGGGAGGCCCTTCCGTTCACCTATGTGTTGGGCCGAAGTGGGATAGGATGGAATCCTTGGCCCGGAGGTGGTGCATAGCACGACAGAGAAGGTTCAGATCATATGGGAAGGGATGAAGGTGGCCCAGGACCGACAAAAGTTGTATGCTGATACCAGGAGGAGGCCCATGGAGTTTGAGGTTTGAGACCACGTGTTCTTGAAGGTCTCCCCTCGGCGTGGGTAGCGGAGGTTCGGCAAGGGGAGTAAGCTTTCTCCCTGGTTCATCGTACCCTTCGAAGTGTTGCGGCGGGTCGGCGAAGTGGCTTATCATCTAGCATTACCAACATCGCTACTGAGGATACATGATGTCTTTTATGTGTCCCAGCTCTGTCTGTATCTACACAATGATTCACACGTCCTTTATTAGGGTGAGCTGGACATCGAGGATGATGTGACCTTTGTGGAGAGACTAGTAATGATCGAGGATCGCAAGGAGAAGGTGCTTCGTGGGCGAACTACTCCTTGGTTAGTGTGTTTTGAAGACATGGTGGGCTTGAGGAGAGTACGTGGGAGAGGGAGGCATAGATGCGTACCCAGTACCCCGAGTTGTTTTGAGTTTTGTTCCTTTTTGTACATGTTGTGGAAGAATGTTTTGTCCTTTTGGCTATGAAATGTACTGATTTTATTTCATCTAAATGTGTGTGAAAATCCATGGCTATGGGGGAGGAGAGAACCCGCCCCATAATCAAGGCGCATTAAGGAGGATGTGATTAAAGTCGTGCGGGTGAGTCAGTGCCACCCAGAGAGAATAATATCTTGACATGGGGGAGGAGACTCCCCAACCCACATGCCTAGGTAGTTTTGCATGGTATGTTGCTTGGTTCTTGTCAGGGAAGTGTTTTTGGTTAGCATGGGTTCACTTCTAAGAGGTATATTTTGAATAGGTTGTTCGGACCTTCTCTTTCCTAATGGGTTTTTTTGATTCTCGGGGATGAGAATTGTTTAAGAGGTATCTGATGTAACGACCCGAGTTTTGTGGGGATCCATTACTTTGTGAAAATTTCGTGTTGGGTTTTATGGTTTGGGAATCATGGTTGTGTAGGCCTAGCGTTGTCCTTGGACTAACGGTAGCCTTGGAATACCGGTAGCCATGTAGTACCGGTAGTTGTGGCCTACTGGTAGCCTTTGCGTACCGGTAGCCTTGGCCTACCGGTAGCTGTGGCGTACCGGTAGCCTTGGCCTACCGGTAGCCCTGTCCTACCGGTAGCCTTGGCGTACCGGTAGCCTTGGCCAACCGGTAGCCTTGGCCAACCGGTAGCCTTGGCCTACTGGTAGCCTTGGCCTAAGGGTAGCCTTCGCCTACCGACGGTAGCCTTAGCCTACCGGTAGCCGTCACCCCCCGGTGGCCCTCAGCCACCGGTGGCTCTGGCCTACCCCGCGGGTTCTTTCCAGTGGCGTTCCTTCTTGCACAATTCATGTTTTAAAACCTATTTTGACCTGTTTGAGCGTGTTTTAAAGACACGTAACACCCATAAGAGTTTTAATTAAATACTTAATGAATTAATGAGTCGGTTTAAACCACCTGAGCCCTTTAATGATGAGTGGGGCTGGGTGGTCAACCCACGACCCCCGCTCCTTGTGCGGTTTTCCATTCCTATCTCAACCGTCTGCGGGCCTTATAAACTAAAGGGTTAGTCATGGTTTCTTTTTTCCTCGATCACATCTTTTCACGAAGAGCTTTTGGTGCATCAGGTGAGCCGCATCGTTATCCATAAAGTTATGCGCCCAGCCTAAACGTCGATCATCTATCAACAAGTAGGGAATTTCTCCTTCGCCTCTCACTTTTGTGTATCATGCGGGGTGGGCGTGATTTTGATTATGTAGAATTGGATAAACCAGACCTAATTAAGGATAATGAACGAATTAAATAATAAAGGGGGTTGTGATCATTGATGTTGTTATATTAAAATCATATTTATGAGTAGTGCTAGCTTACGCATTCTGAAAATCGAGGCTGTTGGTGGTCGTTGTCTGTGCACTAATGAACCCCTCATTATGTTTTAAATGGATTGTTTTGTAATTATAAACTCCTTCTATGAAAAGTAAATTGGTTAATCACGTATACCCACCTGAATACATTGAAAGAACCAGGGTCAACCATTCTGTGATAACTCCCTTTTAAAACACATAGAATTTGAAATCATGGATTGTGTTAAATCTTATAAATCTTAAAATACAGGCATGGTCCTGCTTTGTGTCGGTTGTAGTGGTTTGGTTGTTTCTTTTTTTTTGGCAGATTGTTGGAGATGTGGGAGGGGATGGGATCCCCTGTTTTTATACTCTCAGTGCTTGTGAAATGGGGGATGGGATCCACTATTGTTATGGATTTAGTGTTTGTGAGTTTTGAGACCAGGTGGTTACCTTGTTTATATCACGAATTGGGGTGGGATCCTCTGTTGATGAAAAACCTTTTTGGGGGAGGGGACACATGGCAGTGTCTTAGGGTTGTCTGGTTCCAGGACATTGAGGGTTCTCACTTTTCCTTTGTTGTTGTGAATTTACAAGAGAACCGGGTGTGGATACTTAAATTGACGTTTGGATGGTTGCATTACCTTGTTTATTATTATGGTGTTAGTTTCCCGGTAGTGCATAAACTTATTTGAACATTATTACTGAACATGAAAACAATAATGGTACAAATGGGTTTTATTGGCAAGAGTTGTGACTTGGACTTTAGCGATGTTTTGATCTGTAGGTTTTCAGGAGAAAAACCTAACTTTGGGTGAGTTCTTGTTACCTATGTATATATTTGTAGTTTTGTGTTTCATATTAACCCCACCCAAGTTGGGAACTTAGTGCCGAACACCCCCATTTCATGGGGGAGGGTATTTTTCCCAACACTATTATTATTGGCTGGTTATTAGCTCCTTTTCTTCTCCCTTTCTTGGATAGCCCAAGTATCTTCGGCAGGCTGTGACGGCCAGAGGTCCATTATTAGCCCAAGAACCTTCGTGCAGGGTAGTGTGGTGGTTGGACAGGTGTGTGCGGCAGGTGGTTTCTCAAGTGTCTTTGAGATTAGGCCCAGTTGTCTTCAGGCATGGCAGTGGATTTTCTAGCCCAGGTGTCTTCGGGTGTGGTGGTGGTTGTTCTGGCCTATGTGTTTGCAGGAGTGGTTATATGTGACAGTTTTGGCCCAGGTGTTCGCGGGCGGGATTCGGCAGTGTGACTGTGTGTGGTTGTGGTCCAGGTGTGTGCGGGTGGGTGTGGCAGTGGGACTGCGGTGAGAATGGTGGGATTTGTCCGATGCATAGGATGTCTCAATAACCAGTGGGAAAGTGGCGCGAGGTACCCAAACATCGATGTTATCTGATTATATATATTACTTGACTTTCATTATTTGGGGAGTGTGACTTGGTGAGGCTTGGGTGGATAATTTATCTTGATAGGTGTTTGGTTTACTACTTTTTCTCGTGGCACTATAGTACGTTCCCCCACTTGTGCAAGACAGTCTTTTGTTTTCCCTATTGAGTTTACTTTTATGCTCACCCTATATATATAAACATTGCTTTCACGTTTCTAGGAGGACTTCGGGTATCACGCAGGACCATACTAGCTCAGACCTTTTGGGTAGTTACAGTTGCTGCTTTTCTTCTTTGGTACTTACCTTTATAGTCACCTTTTGTACTTTGTGGCTTTTACTTTTGTAACATGCATGTGGGAATGGTTTACTTCTGTCTTTACTTTTCCTTTACCTTGATGTTGTTGAGTTTCATCATATTATCTCACGATCTTATAAAACAAAAATGGTAAATGCCTTCCATTTGTGAGAAATTTCTATACCCTTGGTGCTAGTCGCCACTCCGGGACCTATTAAAGGCGGGTCTCGGGAGTCATTATCTATCCTTCAACTTAAATAAGGATGGTACTCGCAATCTTCTGCCCCTTCCCTCCTTTTGGTGAAGGCAGGTCGTGATAATCATCCGGGAACTTTTTGATATAAAACCTCAAAGCCTCAATATTGTTCCTTGCCTTTCCCTATAATAAATGAGATACAAAGTTCTACACACTGTTTAAGGTGTTAATTGGGAATGGTGTAATTATATATGTTGGATTAACCTAGGTTTTCCATAAAAAGTACCTATACAACAATCATAACATGATAAATTTTAAATAAAACAAGTCATGATAAATGGGTTATTGTGTTTATATCCAAATAAGGGAAGAAATTTAATTTCCCCTTTGTATATATTTTCAAAATAATCCATATAAAATAGTTTAAAATAATTTTATATAGATAAATTAAATCAACAAAATCATGTATGACATCCAATATCAAATCCATTGAAGTAAAAGCTAAAATAGTATTAAAAATCACAGGTAACATTACATCAAGGTTTACACTAGGTCAGGATATTTGGGACACTCGTACCGCCAACAAAGATAATCACAGACATCAATCCCATGTACATATTCATTGAGTCTATGAAGAGTCTGAACACACTATAAATAGAACCTCCAAACAATTCTATGAAGTCCCTAGAACAAAAAGTTATTGAGTAGATAAAAACCCCAAGTGTGAACCCACTGATACTATCAACTGACAAGGAATATTTCAAAACATACCACCTAAGTATTGAAGGCTTCCCATGTGATCTATTTTCAAAACCAATTCATCATAATAATAATCCAAAAACCCTTTAAAAATCCATTTTACAATTCCTTGAAAACCCCATTTCTATTTTTGAAATTAAGGGAAAAAATATATTTAATAAAAAATCATTTCCACACACAAAAATCAGTTAATCAGTCATTAATTTCCATTTATTAAACAATAAAACAAAATAATTTAATTCTATATAGGTTAAAGATAGAACAAACTACTTTAAACACAGGGTCAAATATGCTTTCAATAGGATCCACCATAGGAAAGAAAATAACAATGAAAATAGATGCCTTGAATCAATCCACACAACTTATAATTTATTCACTTTAATAGAAGCGTTAATGAAGAGGAAAGATCCCTACATAACTCAAGATAACACACCCATTGTCCTATAAATAACAAAGGATCATCACCTGGAACATGATCTCATAATGGATCTAGAAAGAAATCAAGAGAATCAATGCCATGGAACAACATATCTATAAGTGTAGTGTAACAGTGATAACATGATCAAAGGAGAATATGTATAATAAATGATTACTAACATAGAGAGATGAAACACAACAACAATAGAGATAAATCACTGATCAAAATGGTTAAGATGGAGTAGGGGTACCTAAAATTACCCAAGGACAGATCCTTTGTTGATAAAAAGGATGATATGAATGAATGATTGAAAAATTAGCCATAGAGAACTGTAAAATCCCAATCCAAAAGACATATATATAATGTAACCCCATTACACATCATGTAATAAGTGGAACTCAACTACTCCAAAAACCTATCTCCTTTTTATTAAAAAAAGAACTCTTAACATTAGATGGCATGCTATATTTACATGACTTGTACTCTTTCAATATGTGTTACAATATTACAATATTTTACCGATGAAAAAATACAGCATATAATCCATTTATAACATGTGGAATATCTTAACAGAAAATGAAAATTCTAGTTTTCAATAGAAAACTAAAAACCACCATGTTCGTTCTCAGAACCTGCATAGGACCTCAAAAATCCATTATCAAATTTATACCCAAACTCAATTAATTAAAAAAATTGTCTCTAAAATTTAGATTATTTTCCATAAAAAATGATATCCATCCTTGGGAGTCCCAAAACATAGCAGATCAAAGAGTAAAATGAATAAAGTGATGGTATATAACTAAATTAGGCTAGAAAAATGTTACATTTACCCTCCTATTAGTCAGATTCATGGCGAGGAATATGATTTTAATTAAGTACCAAGATCACTTCCTAAAAAAATAACTTACTATGATTGAGATTATGATATCGTAATGCACTCATATTAATAATCTTAATCTCTCCCGCCTTAAGATATTTTCTACAAATGGATATGAATCATACCATAACATATGGAGAAAACATCTTAATAAATGGGTGTATTGAAGAGTAATGGATACCAGTGAGAAGAAACTATGTTAAAAGAATAATATTTACATGAATTAATAGAAAATATCCTTAAAAAAAATTTCAAATAAATAGTATTCCAATTATAATCCAAAATAACAAAAAATTAGGTTAATAATATAATGAATTTTTTTTACTCTCCCATACTCTATGAAATAATTGATATTTGTATTTAAAAACAATTCAAATTCTGAGAGGGTCTACAGTGATATCATATTACATGATTCTTTTTATTTAATCCTATCGTAGGAATCATGTAGAATAACCCAAGTTATTATTATACATTTTAAATATTCTGTAATTTTAATATGAATCTATTGTAATAATATAATCATGAAATCAGTTTTAAATTTCATAGAATTTAAGACTTTTAATATTCAAAAAACTAATCATGGTTTGAACAATCTAGTCATGATATGAACTAAAAAATGTTCTCACCCATACATAATAATTTTTATTATGACATGGATAAAAAATTCATACTGAAAACTTGCCTTTAATCCCACATAAAATATTTTTTCAGTATTTCTGATTCTTTCCCTTGGGTCTACCTATTGTGTGAACTTCTATTTCCCCTCATTACTGCCTTAAAATGGTTGGAAGGTTCTATCAATTTAATTTGTTATTTTCTCACCTATAATGAAACATGATTAGGGGATATTGATTCCTTATAAGATATTTACTCCTTGGTATGGGTCTCCCTCTTATATTTAAGTCATGTTTATGAAACCCATTCTCAATTCCATCTCTAGGTGGACTTTGGTTAATAATGACACTTCTATCTCGATAGAGCATAAATTTTGGGTCAGTGGAGGTAGTGATGTTGGCCACATCATAACATTATTGGGTGTTGAGTAGGTTGGGAACCCATAAATTATTCGTTCATTGGAGGGAATATGATGTTTGAGGATTCATTATCATAGAACCCAATGCATCCCATATCGATCATGAGGTAATTGATGCTAGGAAGATAAGTCATCCTAATATTTTTACCTTAGGAATCCCATGTTTATTGTATAGGGTAGAGATTTGGGATCTTGTTCCATGTTTAATGTCTTGTGAATATGGTCATATGCTTAAAATCATGCGGGGACATATGGTATATTGTGTCCCCATAGGGGAAGATGACACATTTGGATGGTGGAGTGTATCCCACAAGGGGGATTTTTTCTCACCTGGATGATGATGTGCGCCCCCTCTAAAGGGGATGATTTCACATAAGTATTTGGAGGAGTGAATCCATACATGGGGTATGATTTTACACATGGATTAAAGAGTGTGTCCCCCCAAGGTAGATTATTTCACACTGGGGTGGTGGAGTGTGTCCTCTCAAGGGGGCTGGCTTCACAGTGGGATGTTTTTAGGATTGAACCTCAGGGAAGTGTCCCAATGTACCCTATTTAATAGATAGGGACCAAAAAACACATAGATAGATTTCATAGTTTAAGGTCATATTTCAAGACTAATCCATGTAGTTTAATTTCACACTGTAAAAAACCCATGTTGTGAAAGTAGCATCGATGAGGGTTGGTGTAGATATTATGTTTGGAATCTTCCAAGATTGAGGGCCACATATCATTGAGGGGAAATATGGTTTGGGACTAACATGTATAAGTTATACAGTAAGGGATTCACATATGATGGTTTGTAAAAATGATTTCATCACATGCATTCCATGCATGAAGAATCTCATGTTTGTTACACAGGGTAAGACTACAGTTTAACATCATGTGATTAGAATGTGGTTGTGAAGATTCACATTGTATGACAAGGATGTAGAGATTTAAAATTTGACATATTTCTTCTCAGACATGGATGGGGTCACACTCTTAGGGGGACTGTGTCATGGTGAGAGAAAGAATATTCAAAAGGACTCTCTACTCAGATAGGTAAGCCTTTTTCCATGTGTAACCCCACATTTATGGATTTGGTTTCCACTACTCATACACATCTACATGGGGCATGGAATAGACAATGACATCAAGGAATGTAAATTTGGAGGACCAAAATTAGGGTACCTATTCTTTAGAGTAGGAGGAATTAGGTTTCTTATTTTTTTGGAGAAACTAGTACGACAATGAATATAATAAAGGCACAAGGTGTGTCAGTTTATGGACATAAAATTTGTATAACACATCATCATTATATTGCTTGGAAATATAGATGTATGATCCAGGGAATCTAAAAAAAGTAAAACTAATGGGTTAGGGGAGTATTTGTGACTATATGGTTTAGAGTTGCACATAGATCATGGATTCAAAAATGCTACTAATATTCTGTAAATCCAATCAACCTTTAGAGGGGTTTTATATGGATCTCTCAACTATAGGAAAAGACAAGTTTGGCCCCATGGGTGGTTGGTCACCTAAGTTCTCTACTATAGAGAGTCCATGGATTCTGGGGTTGTGTGATGTAATGGAAGAGAGGGTTCCATGAGAGATAGTGATGCATAATATTTTAGAGATATACACTCAAGGTGTTGGATGAGGTTATATTTATATCCAAAATCATCTATCAATGTAATGTAACTTCACTATAGTCTGGAATAGGGTTTCACACTTCCCATCCTAGTGTTGATGGTGTGTGATTATTAAAATTATACGATTTAATGTTTCCTTTCTCGTGAATATGGGTGTTTTTGAAATAATTTTCAAAAAAACCACAACCTTTTCTCCATATTCATTGGGTGAATAGAGGTTTGACCATGTAACACGTGGAAGATGACATCAACTTTCATTGACAACTGTTTGTTCTCACAAGTGATAGTTTTATGTACAACACTCCTTTTCATCGTCATATGAGTTGGCAACCATTTCAGATATAGGGATGTCTACAGATCCCAGCACCACCTTTGTCATTATAATCCTTTGTGTTCATAAATTTATTTTTGTGTACACCACTACAAATTTTCCTACAAATCCTTTGCGTGTAGAAATTCTTGTTTGTATGTAACACCCATAATTTTAATATAAGCTACTCCATGAACCATTAATTTTAAAATAGGAAGGGTCACACATTTATTTCATAAAAACAATCATTTTATGGCATGATATGATCTCATTGTCAAGCTCTTAAAATTAGATGTTTTGTTTTACTAAAATTATTATATTATAGCAGCAACCCTATATTGTATCTGGATGAAGATTTAGATCATTAATTAAAAAAGAATTTTTTAATTAAGAAAATGTAATGGTATTTTCAAAATCTGTGGATTTAATGATTTAATAATCCAAAATAAAATAAAAACAAATAAAACAAATAATAAATTAACAGAATTAATAAAGCGTGATCAACCTGTGGAAATCTCATGATGCCCATCCTTTATCACTTCATGGGATATGTTTAGGATATTTTATTCACTATTATATAACACATAGTACCACAATTTTATTTATTTTATACAAGTAGAAATCATAGGTTTCCTTTGGAAAAACAAAATTATTCAACAGATACCACGGATGATTGGGTGATTTTTGTTGGACTTTATAACTAAAACACGCCAAGGCAACACACAAAGAGCACTATGCACTATCCCACATTGTGTGTTATTTATTTGTGATACCATTACATATATTTACATGGCCTTGATATTTTTTTATGATATTTCAATTGGATAATATTACCCACTCAAACACCATAATTGAAATGGGGAAGATGGAGTGGTGAATGGTGTGTGAAACATCACATGAATGAGAACCCCCGAACATGATCATATGAGTTTAGAATGAAATACTAGTGCATAAATCCATAAAATATTTATAAAGGATGATGCAAAGAATAATAAAAACCACAATTTAAAAAATCATTGAAATATTACAAACATGATGATTAGGATTTATATCACGTTCTCATAGGGTGATCACATAGAATTTAGAACCCCGTGGGAGGAGAGAAAAAAAATGATGAAGAAGTAGAACCTACCATGGACTCTATAACATATACGATATATTATAAGAATAATTTGGGACTCCAAAATGGTAGAACCTTTCCCCATGGTCTAGCTTCCAAATGGGGTGCCCATGGTACTCTTTTATAGGAAAAGTGGATGGTGGTTTTGGGCACCCAGAGTTGGTAAAACCAATTGGAAAATAGTGTTCATCCAATAGATAATCTTATATAATATTTTAAAAAAAATAAAATGATGTCTTCCACATATTTAATATATTAATAGAATATTTGGGCTCATTTAGAGGCCCATAACTCTTAAAAAATTTGAATTACAGAACATATCTTTTGACTTTCTACAGATTTGATTCCCAAGATAGATAATTTTAGATGGGCCTATAAGTTGAGGAATTGGGATTCGGTTCCTTAAGAAGAGTTTTATTCAAAAAAAATTAGATCATACCACAAAATATAAACCCAATGGGATTCATTGATTAGAAGTAGTGTGTGGATTAGTCAACTTTTGTACTTGGATCTTACATAGTTTTTCCCATTCCTCTTAAATGTGATCATGGGCCCCCCAATTCATCTTCACCTAAAATGTTATTATAAATAAAATTAAAATTTACCTTTATAAAAATTATTAATAGAAAAATTTATTCAAACAATAAGTGATTTTGGTTTTTAATTTGATAATATTCAATACAAAACTAGTTTCACAAAATGGTTTAAGGGTGAAATAAAACAGCGAATCGTGGTCCGATCATATGCCACATGTAAGAATCTACACTCATATGAAATGTATTATATCATAATAAATTCTATGTCCTAAATAAAATGTGATATAACTTCAATGATATTTTGAAAAGAAATCCATAATGTTTTTTTAGGAAATCGGTTTTCTTATTATTCTTCTTCATTCAAATTTAAATTCATTCAGCTTCGTTTGTTCACCCATGAAACAAGTTGCAACCTACCTCTCATAGAAATTTTACCTCATCACTCAAAAAACATAAGAATGTGGAGTTATTCTCTTTTAATAGAGTTCATCTGATATTACCATATGCTTTAAATGATTCTCATTTCTCTACTCGCATAAACATGGGTGCTACTAAAGATGACTTCTAATAGGATGTTCTATGGTTCAAGGGTTGGTAGGATGTAATGTTTAAAAATATGAGGCAGAATATGAGTATTTAATCTTTTATGTATAGAACATTTCAAAATTCATAATGTGTTCACAATGAATGTATACACTAAAATCGTCACAAATTGTATCATCACTAACTCCCTATCCCCAATGTCCATTTTTGTGGGTCAAAACCAAGATGTGAATAATAATGAATAAACATCCCCTTTTCTTCATTTTTTTATTTTATTCAATTTATTTTCGATCAACATAATTAATATTAATTAATATATAGTTTTTTTGAGATAAAGAGGGAAACATGAGTAAAACAATGATGCAATATGGCCAGTAAACCCACTACAAATGGAAAATGTTGGCACCCTTTATATCAACCCATATCAATGATTCTCTCTCCAAAATTCCTATGTAACCTGCCTCTCAAATAAAATTTAGTGAAAATAAAACAATAATAAACCTAGGAGATGGGTAGGAAGAGAAAAATAACTTTTAATGTTGCTACATAACAGTCATTTCATAGACTTTAAGGATTAATAAGGATAAAATGTTAAGCTGTACAAAAATAGAGGTTAATTCTACAATTGTATTTTCAATGAATGATTAACTCTATCAAGAATATATAATACTTGAATATTATTGATTCAAATTGAATCATGTCAAGTTCGAGTTTCTCTACAAGACCAGAGACTCTCATGAAAGTTATAGAATGATATAATATTCAAAAAAAGGATTATAATATCTGTTCAGTAAGGGATTATAATAATTTTTAGTGATAATGAGGCATGGGTTTCATAAGAACCATTATACACATATAATTTAATTGAAAACTAAAAATTTGACAAAAATATTCCATATCGACATTCATTGGAAAAAAATTCTTCCAAAAATAATGGTATTTTTTACGCAATCGACTGAAGCATGAAAAATGATTTTTGATATTATTTTAAGATCAATGTCTATCTAAAAACAATAAATAAATAAATAATGAAGATTTTTTTATTATTTTTTAATATTAACTATGTCATATCACACTCCCCCACACCTAAAAATTTCATTTTCCTTAATGCGTGTATTTTAAATAAATAGATAATAAAATAAATGTTTGGGGAAGGGACAACGTATTATGTGGTGTCATATGTGGCATATATATGTTGGATTTCCTCCATGATATGATTTCTAAAATAATCATTGAAGTTTTTCAGCCTCTACCCATTGATTGTAATCCTCTTTCCACTCTTCTCATGAAGTACTGGTATGTCACCACAAGGGTGAAAATTAGTTATAGTATAAGGACAAAGCCATCGGGAACAAAGGATACCAGGGCATAGAGATATCTTGAAATTGTATATAAGAACCCTCCAACTTATATGAAAAATTTTCTGATGAATCATACCATCATAGATATTGTTTGTCATATATTTATAGATTTAGGAGTACTCATATATGTGACACCTAGTTTCTTCCAACTCCAGAATCCACAACATTCTATGCTCAACTGAATCTGATAGATTCATATTAAATTGTATAAAAACCCAATATTCATAGTGTTCAACCTCTTCTGGGAGGTTAAAATCATTTCCAAACACAGTCTTATATGGGGCCATTCTGACTGGGGTTTTATAAGATGTGATATATGCTAAAAGGTCATCATACAAGCACAAACTCCAATATTTCCTACTATGTGGTAACATTTTTTCCATGACTCTCTTAAATTTATGATTTGAAATTTTTTTCTTGTCCGTTCGTGTGGGGGTGATATGTAGTGGATACTTTATGAACAACTCCATAATCATGTATAATATTTTTCATGTTGCAATTTAAAAAATGTGAACCTGGATAACAAATAATGAATCATTGCAACCCAAACCTGCAAAAAATTCGGGACCTCACAATATCAATAACCACTCAAGAGTCATTGGTCTTGGATGCCTTTGATTCCTCCCATTTAAAGACATATTCCACATCCAATACTCTATAAAAAAGGAAAATTAATTTTGCAAATGCCACATGAAGTAAATGCCCCATTCATCAAAGATCACAAAAAATAATGTGGGCTATTGGGGCATTTTATTCCCCTTTGAGATATTCCCTATGAATTGAAATCGAGTACATGATTTCTAAAACTAAGGGGAATATTTATATAATGTTGGATAATAAATTCCAATGTCATGGAATTTCCGAGATGTACATTGACTGCCAAAGTGACCCCCACAAGAAAAAGTGTGGAAGATGGTTAAAAAATAGGTGAATTCATAGTCAGGGACACACTGAAGAACAACCGAGTCAATAAAAATTGTAAACCAATATGGTTCATCTCAAATGTACCATCAAGAGTCATGGTTAAGGCTCTTTATTATGTATTGTTGAAATCAATGGGGAACTGATATGGTTCTAGAAAATTCACAATGTCCACAAAATAGGGGTTAATGTCCACAACATCACAAGGGTTTTCCTGAGGGAAGAATTATATAGTGGGGAGGTGTGAGTCAACATGATGGTATTATGGTGATGAAATCCTATTAATGTGCTCATCTATCAAATTTTTCAATCCTCTCTTATCGTTAATATCATGGTCAATCTCTTGGCGGAGGAGCATCCAATGAATGAGGTAGGGATTAGCTTCAAAATTATTTGGGAGAAAATGACGATTAGAATGATTATAAAAGACAATAATGTTTGACCCGATAATATATGAACATAATTTTTCCATGGAAAACACAATAGAAATACATTCTTTTTCAGTGGTTGTGTAGTTTTCTTGGGAAGGGTCAAGGGTATGTGAGGCATACACAATGATATAAAGATACTTCTCAACCATTTATGATAAAACTATCCCAACTATAATGATCGAGGAATCACACATACGTTTGAAGGGGAGATCCCACCATGGTGGTTGGATGATGGTAGGGGATGTGAGACTCATTTTTAGTGAATAAAAATAATTCTCACATTTTTTTATCAAATGCAAATTCAGAGTCCTTTTGCAATAATTGAGACAAATGAAGTACAATACTATTAAAGACTTTAATAAATCAATGGTCTAAACTAGAACGACCCAATAAGGATCACACCTCACGAACACATTTTGGATATCGATGGGTTGGAATTAATTTAATGTTTTATTTAT
The DNA here is from genome assembly GCA_963277665.1 of Viscum album. NCBI lineage: Eukaryota > Viridiplantae > Streptophyta > Magnoliopsida > Santalales > Viscaceae > Viscum > Viscum album. The sequence goes on from OY728126.1 coordinate 986,254,288, forward strand.
CCACATTTATTACTTATTTTGAAATAACATTCCAAATAACTATCCTACTCTCGACCATGAAATGGAATTTTTTCATAATTTAATATGACATCTTTTTCAATGCAATAAAAGATGACATAACATTAGTGTGCAAATATCTAATCAAAGGAAGTTACATAAACCGTGAAATAATCTAAAAAAACACCCTTGAAATTATCTAGGTATAGAAAAAAATAATCAACATACATCTCTATATATTATTGGGAGCATCACAGAGGCCAAAAGGAACCCTATTATATGAAAATGTATTGAATCGATAAGTAAATGTTGTCTTTTATCGATCCTCGTGGGATATATGGATTGGAAAATAACCATAATAGCCATCAAGGAAACATTAATAGGACATACCATCCAATCTTTCTATCATTTGGTCAATGAAATGTAGAGTAATATGGTCTATTCGTGTGGATTGATTCAGTCGATGGTAGTCAATACAGACACATCAACTGTTTTTCACACATGTTGGAACCAATTCATTCATTTCATTAGAAAATACTATTATTCTCGTTTTTAGGCACATTTTTTACTGGGATAACTCATTTACTATGAAATATAGGATATGTTATCCCATCAATAATTAATTTACTAAATTTTAATTTTACAACTTCATAGAGAATGGGATTCAACTGGCATTGGGATTTCTTTACAGGATTAGCCTCATCATCTAAAAGTATATGGTGTATACAAATTTATGGGTTAATCCTGAGAATATTAGCTAGTGTCCATCCAATTTCATTTTTTATAATCTATCTAATGGTAAAGTAGTTTGAAGCCTACTATAGAGAGATGTTATTCGAAATAATGATGGGAAATTGGTTAATACCCTTAAGATATTCATATTTTAAATTACTTAGATGTGATTTTAATTCAAACATCAATGGATTTTTTATTGAGGGAAGGGATTTAGGGGGGGTGAGGTCCATGAAATTGTCTATATACTCATGTTTATTCTCTATGGAAATAGAATACATGGATATGAGATTTTCAAAATCATTGACGGTCATGTGCACTTCAAAATTAAATCAATCATCTATTAAAACACAAAATTTACACTTTTCAAAATGCACAAAACACACTAAACATGAATCAAAACTCAAATAATCCAATACTGAAGAAGAGGAAAATGAATCAGATTATGGGCTATGGAGGAAGTTGTGTGTTTGATGATCATTTGAGAGAAATTCTATTGAATAAACTGGTATTGTGGAGTTCTCTTCAAAAGGTTGTTTCATAGCCTCAAAGATGTTAAAACATACCTGTTATCCATCAAAATCAATGGAAAACATACCATTTAAATTATTGATGATTGTCTTTGTTGTTATCATGAATGACGTTATAAGTATGAGAGTGGAATGTCCATGGGTTTGGGTATCCTCTATCTCAAGAATGTGGAAGTCAGTAGGGAATATGAGATTCTTCCCTTTTAAAAAGTCTTCCTCGACCACTCATGATTGTTGTTTTGTGATCCAGTTGGAATGTGTCATTTTGAATCTTTTTGGTTTAATCTCTCCAACTTGTAGAGAAGTGTACACAGAGTAAGGCATTACATTAATTGAAGAACCAAAATTTATCACAACATCTGAAAAGAATGTCTCCCCTATGGTTCATTGTATCTTCAATGTCCCAACATCCGTGAATTTGGTTGGCATTGATGGCTGAATAAAGTCCAAGACATTCCATCCTTGGTTGAATATCACATTCCCCTTTAACCTTCATTAATGGGAGTAAAGATCTTTATGAAATTTGGAATAACATGAAATTTTCTTAACTGTATTAAATAATGGAACAATAAATTGAACTTTTTTAAATATATCCATTATTTCATTATCAATATAATTATCATAATTTTTCTTGGATTTGTTGAATATTTGGGGGGAAAGTAAGAGGAATGGATTTTTTAGTGGAATCCTATATGATAATTAGTTTAGAATCCTTATTTTGTTTTTTATCATTAAAATATTATGAGGGCAGGGGAAGAGAGTTTTCTAGAAGATTACATACCATTTTTGTAGAATCATTGGACGAAGAAACCCATTTTCCACTACGAAGTGTGATTTTGCATACATTACCATTTTCATTTGTATTAGAAATAGCTTGGGATGATAGTTTTCAACAACCTTGCATCTTTGTATCACTGATGGTGTTTTCCAATGGTCCCAAATTAGTTTATAGATTATGAATAGAAGATTTTTTATCTATTGGTTCTAGAGTTTTTGAGATGCCATTTGATTAACCATGTCCTTGAGGTTTGGTACAAATATGGGATTAGGTGGATTGTTTCAAAAAATTGAACATGAATAAGCTTTTATACCTTGGTCTTTTTGATACCGATTCTTTTTAGTGTCACTCGAGTTGCCTCTTTATCAGTATTGTTGATGTGATTTCCACCTCGGTTTTGAATTTGTCTTTAATGGTTCTTTATTTAAGGGAGGTGCTTATTAGAAGGGACACCCAAGTAATTATACAATACATGACTCAAATTAATCATTAAGATTTGGGAAATGGTTAAATGAAATGAGTGTTATTAGAACAAATAACACAATGTAATGGAAAAAGGGGAGGTTCTGATTACCTTGTGCTTAAGATAACAAAAATAAAAGGGTGTGCATATCATAATGTTTATTATCAACCTTTTATATATTGATTAATGACTTATCTCATGAACTTCTCGTGCTATGGAAATTGCCCGTGTACTAAATTTTTGTTCATTTTGATCCATACTGGTTATTAGTTCATGAGACGTGGAAGGAGTATTATCAACTAGGGAAGCACTAGTTATAACATCAATCATTACATGATCAATGGGGACTAGTTCCTCATAGAAGTGTTGAATTATACATTTTTCAATAATTTTCTTGTAGGAGGAACTTATGAAAATTATTTTGAATCTCTTCCAATATTCATGAAGGGTCTCTCCTTGTGATTGCGTAATGCCCAAAATTTCTTTTCTAATTGATGCATTTCAATATGAAGGAAAGAACATCTTTAGAATGATTCATCTATGTTCATTCCATCCCCGAATTTTGGTAGTATATAGTATATCCAGTATTTGGATACAATATCAATGGAGAAAGGGAAGGCCCTAAACATAATGAGACCCTCAGACACATTCTGGGGTTTCACAAAGGATCAAAATATGTAAAACTACTTAAGATTTTTGTGTGGGTCCTCCCAAAGAAGACCATGGAATATAGGAACAAGGTGGAAGGGGCCCGATCTCAGTTCAATGTTGGATGCTTCCTTAGGATATTGGATATACATAGGATGGAACTCCATATATGGGGTGATAAATACTTTTAAAGTCTCATTATTTACAGTGTTGTTTTCTAGGGATTCACATAGTTAAATTTTTGGTTTTTTTGGGATCACATGAGGATCCAAAATGGGGTCCTCAGTGTTAGATGATTGTCCAAATCTATATGACCTAATTTTATTAGTGATGTTTATTTTTAATTTCTTGGTCAAATTCTATGTATTTTAATTTTTTTCGGATAGGTTCATGAAAATAAGTAGTGATGATTATTTTTTTGAATTTTTTTTCATTTTAGGATTGAATATGGGTAAAATAAAATTACTTAAGAACGGTGAAATGGTAAGGGAATGGATAATTTTATACTATATAATTAGATAATTATGGGAAGAGAGATATAGATAGAAAAATAAACACAGAAAAACTATCAAATAAAAAAACAAAAAAAATCAAAATGGATGGGGGGTATTGAATGGAGTTTTGGTTAATAAGTAAAATAAAGTAATTAAAGTAACAAATAAGGGAAAATTTGTTATCATCTTCTCAGAAATGGTGTCAAAATTTGATAACATTGTCGAAAGTGTGAAATTAAATGTTTAGTTTTACTAGAATTTGTAGTGTATAACAGGAACCAGGATTATCTCTCGATAGATCCATAGATCATTAACTCTAAAAGAATATTTAGATTAATACAATTTAATATTATTTTGGAAAAATATTGGGTTTTTTAATTTATGAATCCAATATTAAATGGAAATCAATAAAACAAAGAATAAATTAATAGAATTAATTAAGCGTGACCAACCCGTGGAAATGGCATGATAATCATCCTTCATCACATAATTAGATAGGGTTATGAAATTTAAATCAAAGGTTTATAACACCTATAACCATAATGATATTAAGTTTATAATCCAATACATCATAGGGTTTAGTCAGAGACACATAGTGATTCATCGGATACCACCGATGAATGAGTGATTTGTCTTTGACTCCATAAGTGAAACATACCAAGGAAACACACAAAGAACTCGATGCACTATCCTGGTTTTTTATATATTTATTTTTAATACCATGAAATAAATTTATAGGGCCTTTATAGTGTTTATGGGATTTCAATTGACCAATATGAACCAGAAAAACACCACAATTGAAAGGGGGAAGAGGAAGCAGTGAATGGTGTGCGAATCATCACAAGAATGGGTACCCCCAAACATGATCCTATGAGTTGAGAATGACATAAAACTACATAAACCAATAAAATAAGAAAATAGGATTATGAGAAACAACATAAAAACCTACAATGAAAAATATCATTCAAATATTACAAACATTAATCTTGAGATTTACATCACGTTCCCCCAGGTGACCACAAGGAGTTTATAAGCCCATGAGAGGAGAGAAAAAAATGATGATGATATACAACTTCCCATGGCCTAAAAAACTTATAGGATTGAGTACAAGACTCATTTGGGACTCATAAATAGAAATAACTTTCCCCTTGGAAAACTTCCATTTGGTTTTCCTATGGTACTCTTTTATAGGCAAAGTGGGTGGTGGTTTTGGGCACCCAGATTAGGACAACCATTTGGAACATGGTTTTCGGAAACTATAAAGTATTAAATCGCATTTTTCTAAACTAAAAACATGTTGGAACACCTATTAAATAACTTTAATGAAACATTTTCATCATTATGAGGCCTACAACTCAAGATAAATGTGAAATACGGAACACAACTTTTGACTTTATGAGGATTTGATACCCTAGACAGATAAGTTCATATGCACCTCTCAATGGACTAATTGGGATTATACTCATTCATAAGAGTTGTATAACTCTATATTTTGGGTCATAAAAAATATATCTGCCAAATTGGATGCTTGGAGTAGTATCAATGTCTTTTTAGTTCACTAGTGTGCCTAGATCTTGCGTAATTTGGCCCATTCCTCTTGAACTTCATCATGAAACCTCCAATTAATCTCTACCTAAAATTTAATTATAAAAAATGTAATATTTTAATTTTTAATAGTAAAAAAATAATAAATAATTGAATAAAAAATAAAGAGAATTTTGTTATTAATTTTATAATTTTCAATAAAAAACTAGTTTAACACAATGGTGTATGGGTGAAATAAAATATGAAATCATAGTGTGACCACAATACACAATTTTGGTGAAAAACAATTCGCCTCTTATTTGAATATGATTTAATGGGGGACCAGAAGGTTCATTTTCATGGGAAATAACAAATAGTGTGGCTTATTTCTTCACTTTAATTCTCCTACCTTGAGTCGCACAACATTATTTTATTCTCATGGAAGCTAAAGGCCCTATTCCTATAAATAGGTTGAGTGCCCTTTTTATAGTACATTGAACTTCATGAATTATAATCTATCTCTCATGAAAGTAACTCAACCTATTTTCACTAAATCCAATGTTCTCTACTATGAATTTTGTGGAAGTCCTATTTTTCATGAAATATTTTCCATGCTTCAGCTGAAATTTTGTGTGACCACGTGCATTGTTGTGAGGTATGGTGAATATACATGGTTGAGGACAGGACGTTCATGATCTAGTTTTTGAGTCCAAAATTATTCTTGAAATGGACAACCTATGTGAACGAGCTTTGATCGAAGCTGGTATAGCTACCCGAAGGGCTGAAATGGTAGGGAAGCCAAAAATTCATCATTCCAAAAGTTTGGTTTCTGATAAAAAAGAGCTCCTTGGATTATTGAAGGGAGAAAAAATGGGATATCTACTAAAACCACCCACCTCTATAAAACATTAGGCTGATTTTTTATGCGACTCTCCCTGCCATTTAACTGAATATTCCTCATTTATATTTTTCTCATAATGATGATATTTCACACTACAACATTTCTTATCCATGTCATCCTACTCAAGAAAATGAAGACATTTTCATTTATACTCTGAGTAAATGGAAAAGTAAGGTCATCAAGATACTACAAGAGAATGAAGAGTTCCTATCCCATTATATGAGAATCTTTCAGACCATCATTCACAACAACAACATGGGATGGTATAAGGATTGAGACCTATGGGACAAGGGGAATGAAGTGGCCAGAGGCCGTCACAACCCTCAAAATTACATTTATTATTCCTACACTAGTAAAACCATGTAGGGTCGATCAACATAGAAGGTAGATGAGTGATTTATATGGTTTTTGAATTTTAAACACCCACTATTTTCAGAAGTGGGGAAAATGTCTTTTAAATTATTATATATTTTCTATTTTATTGATGAAATGGAAACAGGTTGATGAAACATTAATTTTTTAACAAATAAACTAAAGTTTATACTATGTAAGATAAAAGAGAGAAATAAAATATACTAATACTAAGCAGTAAGAAAATGAATTGAGATCAACAATTTAATCAGGAATTCTAATCTACTAGTTTGAATGGATATTCTCTCCAAAGATTACAGTAGAATCACACTTCAAGAAAGGCTGAAGAATTTCCCTCTCCGAGATACTCAACAGGCAGATGATTAAGTCTTAGAGATCGCCACACCAAAACATAATTGATATAACAAAAGTTTCTAAAAGATAACATTTGGAAATGAACTCGCCATAAAATTACAATGTTTAAGTTGTTAAAGATTTGAAAAATGAATTCAATATCAACCTCTCCAGTCAATATTGATGTTTCAAATTGTAAACATTGAAGTGTGAATAATCAAAATATTAGAAACCGAATCAGTCTCACCAACTGATTCTAATTTCGTAAAAAGATAAGCTAATAATGATTTAAATAACATAGCAAGAAGGTTTTAAATTTCTAGAGCTAAGAAAGTTCAACCTATGATCATATTGTCTAAATCAGTGAATACAACCAAGAAATAGAGTGTAAGAGTTATGGATAGAGGGAAGAAGTACTCCCTTGGCTTAGCTCTGCCTCATAGCTCCTTAGTCTCCTGCTCTGCTATCTCTCGGGAGTCTTTTCTCTTGTCTGATGTGTTTGTGGAATGACGAATGATACAGTCCTAAAAAATGAGAGTCCTCTTTATCTGCTACATTCTATGCTTTATATATCAACTATCAACTGCTGCATGTCCCCGAACACTTTCCACCGACTTCAAAATTCCTTTTATTTAGCACCACACACATGCGTTTTATCCGCAACTGGCACGTTGGGTGAGTTTTTCACTCATAACTAACTCTGGATGACTTAGTTGGAAGCACTGCACGTGTTTTAGCCTCTTGAAGGAACCTGCACTTGTTAAAAACAAAAATGTAATAATTAAAACTCAATAAAATTAAATTAATAAATTATAGTCATTATTTTATGTTTAGTGTTATAATACTTATTAAAAAGCAATTAAAGCTAATTATTTAATATCTTAATTAATACGATTATCAAAACGCTATTAATTTAATTAAATTAATAAATATCAATACTAAATACAAAATTATTTTATTTTCTCATATTTAACTAAATCATTAATATTTAACATCATAAGAAATTAAAATTTTAATAATTTATATTGTATAAATTATTTTTATTTAATAATTTTATTATTATTATTATTATTACAATTTATGAAATTAAATTGTTCCATCAATTTATTTTAATTTAGTAATTTGAATTAATGTTTTAATTTTACATATTTATAAGTATATTTTATAGCATATTTATAATTATTTTTAATATATATAATTATAATATTAATAGTTTATTAATTTATTATTAACATTTATTATTAAATTATTTTTGTATTTTAATTTATAATTTATATATACATTAACATCATATTTGTTTTAAATTATAACATTAATAAATTATTTTATATTTATTTGACCTACTAAAGTTAAATTTTATGTAATGTTAACATTACTTTAACATTGCGTTGCTTTTAATATTTTATCTTCTTTTTGTTTTACATTGTTTTTATTATTGTTTTTATTATTATATATTATTATTTTTATCTATCTTCTTATTCCCTCCCCTAAATCAGCGCAGAAAGGGGGATGGGTAGGGCTTCACCGTTACAACCAGCTTCTTCTTCCTCTCGTGGCATGGTGCAGCAGCCTCTTCACATAGTAGCGCAGACCTCGGCCTCGATCTCCCTTCAACAGCACAGTGCTGCGATTCCGCTGACGACGCCTCACATCAACCCGGATCCTTGGCTCAGCTCAATGACGGTATTCCAATAGTGACAGCCTTCCAAACATCAGCGCGGCTCGGACAAGGCTCAGTGTGTTGGGTTTCCACATATAGTAGTTGTGGAGGCCTCCTATGGTTCTGCTCCAGGGCGGCGTAGCGGTCTTCTCGAAATTCAATCTTGTGTGTGACGTCGTTATTTTGGATATTCAGGAGACATATCTCATAATTCTCCCCCACAAAGCTCCTATATGCATCCAGGCTCTAGTGGCAAAGTTGGTAGCGGGACTTCTCCGTGGGTGGTGAAAGTGAGGAGCAGGGGAATAAAACATTCTGGTGAGGTAGAGATATCGGTGAGGAGGAAAGGAAATAGGCTAATGGCGTGGTGCGGATCGGTAGTAAGGATACTGATAGAAGGGGGTGCAATGATGAGTAAAAGAAAAATCAGTGAGGAATAGCATGGGCTGTTATAGTAAGGAATAATAAAAAAGGGCTAACAGTGAGGAAGAATAGGTTATAAGCGACTAACAGTGAGGAAATAAAAATTGGAGGCTAACAGGGAGGTTGAAAGTAACAGTGAGTTTTCAATATGGGGCAGTAACGGTGAGAGTGAGAGGCAGGAAAAGTGAGGTTCAAACAGTAAAGATGAAAGGAGTGTGAAATGAGGAGAATAAGTAATTAATTGTGAGGTGAAAAAAGGGGTGTGCGCAGGATCAGTGAATGATTAAATTGGCACCAGTAGACTAAATATAAAGCTCACTATTAGGATAAAGTGGTCACCGATAAATTTAATAGAAGTGTCACTATTAGTATAAAAAATAAGAGTCACCGGTTCAAAAAGAAAATAAAACAGATTCACGTTAGAAATTAAAAACCAAGCCACCGTTAAAAATAAAATTAAAATACACACCATTGCGTCATTAAAATAAAAGTTCACCATTCTATGGAAAAAATAAAGGGGTCACCATTATTGTTAAAATTAAAGGCACACCGGTACACTGCATAAAGACTCATCATTAGAACTAAAACTAATAACTAACGGTGACTAAAAATTTAAACTTAAGCAATATAAATATAAATATTGAAAATAATTAATTAAAAGAAACTAAGCATCATAAATTTAAAACTGTATTTTTAATAACCTTTAAAATAATGAAATTATAATAAAAAGAATTAACTGATAACAATTAAATTAATAAACTTGATAATTGATGAGCTAAATTAATAAAATTATTAAATTAAAATAACTATGTAAATTAATTAAAGAGTATCATCTAATGAAAAAGAATATCAACGGTGACCCAAATTAGTTTATCAGTGAGGTTGAAATTAAAAATACGAGTTAGTAGACGGAAAGAGTAAAAGTGACAAAAGGTCATTGGTACAAACAAGGCCACTATTAGAGAGTAACGATAACCCAGTTATCACTAGTTATAGTCTAATGCAGCGATAGACTAAAACCAAAAGAAAATGAAATAATAGTCAAAATGAATACATAATATAATATAATTAATGTTTAAAGACACTTAATTATTTAATTAATTAACAAATTGAATACATAAAATTAAAAAGTTAACTACTTAATTTAATTAAAAACACATATTATTTACTTAACTGATTATCAAGAAGACTAAAATTATTAATTAATATAGATAACCTATTCTAATGTAACATAATTAAAAGATAAATTATTAAAATAAAAAATAAGTTAATTAAATAGGATTACATCAATTATATAATTGTTTAAAATAGACATTAACTTATTAAAAAGTCAAGAAGATTAAAATTAACCAAACTAAATAAGACATAATTAATATTGATTAGATTAGTAAGATTACAATTGTTATTATGATGACTAAAAATACATAATTAGTTATAAAAATTGATTAATTAACAAAATTATCTATAAAAATACAAAAGTACAATTATTTAGCAAAAAGTGATTAAATAATTAATTAAAACATTAAAAATTAAGTAAGAAGATGTGACAAAACTATGAAAAAATAGAGCCACATAAAATTCCCCCCACAATTAAGCATTGTTTGTCCTCAAACAATCTCATGTTTTATTTTCATTGAAAAACAGAAGTATGGTATTAATGATTAAGATCACACTGTAACATGTCGAGCACTCAAAATAGAGGAAATGGCATAACAGAAGGCTTTAAGAAGATGAATTACTCATATTAATCTTGCCTATAAAAAATAATCAATGTTAATTAAGAACACAAAGACCATCCATCAAAGAAGATATCATGCCTTATATGTGATACAACATAATGAAACACTTCAATCCAATCTTAGGTTCTATGTCCAAGAATGACATGAGATAAAATATCAATGGAATTAACATCTTAACCAAGGAACGTTTTACTTTTACTGAATCATGGGTTCCAAAAATAATTAATTTTTTTGTGAATCACCTAAATGATACAACCTAAATGACTCCCATATAAACCAATTGACCCCTTCTTTATTTGGTGTTCATCATCCCCCTCACCTTAATGAGCTCATTTTTGACCCTAGACAATTAATTTTGTTTTTCCCAAGCCATGTATCATTGTACTAAGCACTGTGCATAGGAACTTATTCAAAGTGTACAGAGGGAATAATGTTAACAAAAACACACCCAACATCTAGGGTCTTAGAGACTTGCCATGGGGTCCCAGATGCCCAAATTACTCTAGTATCAAAAGATTTATAAAAAATTCATTTACATTGGATCATTAATGAAATTAATTTTAATAATTACAAGAAAATGAATACGGCCCCTAGAATCAGAAACAAACATCCAGTTCCAAGGGTTATGACCATAGCTCCACAAACATGTAACCCATATCACTTCTAGATTTAGGTCCCAAAATAGATTTCCATGAAATCACTATGTAAGAACACTATGGAATCATCCATTATCATCAATTTCAGGTTCTAAGAAGTTCTTAACTACCATCATGGAACTTGTCTTAAGGCAAGGCCCAATTGAGTATAATGAAAATCCTAATATTATACAAGAATTTTGAAAAAAAATTACCATTTTTTACAAGAAATTTGAAATACAGTGGGAATTTATGGGCTTACATTAAATCATAGTTTAAAAAAGTCAAGAATTAACCCCCTCCCCCACACTTAGTACCCACCTTTTTCCCTAATGTTGACTTCTAAAGAGGATAAGAACAATTATACAGTTAAAGTTCAAAGTAGATTTTAAATTTAGTAGATATATGACATTTTTTAAATGGTCTCAATGAATTCAAAATGACTGTTTTCCATAATAAAAAAATATTCAGCAGGTTCATTATTAAGTATAGGCATTAACATTTAAATCCAATGAATATTTTCCTTTAATTGAGCTCAAGAAAAATCATGTAATTTGTGCATGCACAATTAACTGGGTGTAATCATGTTTAGAAAAATTTATTCAGCTAGATATTCAATAAATCGGACAAATTTCATGCTAAACAGCCCAACATTAATCGGATTTAAAATACCAGTTGCATGTACTCCCCCACACTTAGTTTAACAGAGTGGAAATGATTTTAATAACAATGCAATTAAGATTCCAGCAGTGAAGTACATACAGATATTTTTTTTACATAGTGTCATACAGAAAAAGTTTTTATATATAAAATTTATTCATCAAAGTTTTAGAAAATATGTAGCAGAATTATTCAATACAAGTAGAATTTAATTTGTAAATACTGGAGCAGAAAAATAAATGTAACAATTTTTAGTTGAGTACATCCCTAAATATGTTTTTCAATTTCCCTCCTGTATGGAAATTCCACTCCTTAAATGTCACAGCAGTAGCATCCTAGAAACACAGAGCATAACAACCAAGAACAAATAAGTAGCATAGACAATACAAAAAGAAGGCAACATGGAAGAACTTTATTCAACACAAAACAGTTCAAAAGTCAAAATAAAGAATGAACATGGGTTGACTAACATGAAGCACTGAATTTATAGTCTTTAGTTTGAAATTCTTTAATTACAAATTTTTTATTGAAAATAAAATAAAAACCATGGGTTTCCTCCCATGTAGCGCTAGGTTTATAGTCCCCAGCTAGACTCACCTAACAACTAACCACAATCACTAGGTGGATGTGGTTTCATTAATAGGAACCACAACATGTGTTTGGACCAAATGTTGTTAACAGAAAGATGAGATTTGTGGGCAACAAGACTCAATACAACAATAAATAAATTATCATAGCCTATAATAACCCCTAAGTTGCAACCTTAAGCAGTAGTGGGTATAGTGATGTCTACTTCAAAAATAAGTTCAGACATTTCATGATATGAATGCACATGAATGGACAACATAGATCTTAGAGCTTTAAAGGGTGTAAAAATGACCTTAGTTCTATCTCTCTTAACCTCAACACTAATAGGTTCAGATTAAAGGGTGAAAATGGGTGAATACTAAATAGTAGGTTCATGAAGAGATTCAATAGAGTTCCAAACAGAATCATGTACAATGGAACCCAATGTTAATTCTCCCTCTAGACTACTATCAATATCAAGAGATGGCTCAACACCCTTCATAGTTGAGGATGTAAGTGACAGATAGGAAAGAGAATTTATTCTATCACAAATAGATCCAGGTCTAACCATGTTGTAAATATCTTCCAAAAGCTCCCCATCTGTTAACTCACATTGAACATCTACTGCTTCTAAAAAAATCAACTCTGCCTAGATCAATTGTGTGCTCAATCTCTCTTTTATGTTCAAGTTCAAAAGGCTCACTTCCTAAAACAATGTTTGCAGTGTGTTCTAGAAATTTATGTTCAGGGGAAGAAATGTTCAATTCAACATCAATAAAGTCATGTTCAAGATTCAAAAAATTCAAACAGTATTCCCCATTAATATCAACACTATTTTCAATTTCACTACACAATGTTTCAGATAAGTTATCGCCATTATAATAGGGAAACGAAAATTCATCAATTATTTTTTATTCAAATATCATTCCCTCAGCTTCATCATCCAACAACATTTTAGATATTATTGAGTTTATAGTTTCAAAACATGGAAGAGAAGTTTTCAATTGTGGTTAAAATATTTGGGATTCTGTAACTTCCAGTTTAATGTTCTCATCTAGAACATACCCAATATCAAATTAAGGTTCACTATTCATAATTTCAGACCTTTTTGGTGAATATTTTTAAAAAATCAAATTTTCACTTTCAAGAATCTATTCTACCCAAATGAATTCATTTTCAAAACTCCTAAAACAATGATTTTTCTCCAATGAAGGATTTATGAAAAGAACAAGGAAATTATTTTCAATCTGTTTCAATTCATCATCAAAATTGTCCATCTCAACACCATTAAAGTTCTTTTTTGGATAATAATTTATGGGTTCTTCATTTAGTTAGTTGGTTATCTACAAGTTTTGCTCAATAGTTTCAGATTATTCAAAAAGAATATATTGTTTCCAAGTTTCACAATCACTATCCTCTTCATCTAGATGTTCAAATCATTTATAAAAACTTTCTTTTTCTTTAATCTCATCTTGTTCCTTAACATTTTGTTTTAATTCCAATAGAACTTTTTCTAATATTTTTAGTCATTGATCACGCTCTTGAGAATCTCTATGTTGAATTTCATGGGTTTGAGTTAACTAATTGTTAATTACTGCCAACCTAGCATCCTGTTTAGAATAAATTAATTTAATTTTAGGTAGGTTTTCAAAACTGGGATCATGATATTCATCCTCTAGAAAGAAAGAAGTTTGATGTCGCTAGTTATAGAAACACTTCCAGGCAGTATGTCCATAATCTCCACAACAAATGCTGTAACGTTCAGTGCAGTAGTTCGAGCCTTCAAATCATTCCATTATTTAAATTTTTAGATTAAACACACAATGTTTCTTAGTTGATGAATAATTTTAATGGACAACTAAAGCATTAGGTTATAGTTCACAATTTTTTTTTGATTTTTTTAGATTTCTTTTATATGATTTTTTATTTTTGTTTTTATGTTTTTTATTCAAACCATTGATTCTTATTGCGTGCCTTCCTCGGTAACGGTGCCAAATTCTGATGTGGATGGAGGTCTTCAAGACCATAAATATTACATTTATTACTCCTACACTTGTACAACATCTCATGGTCAATACACAGAGAAGGAAGATGAGTGATTTATATGGTTTTTGAATTTTAAACCCCCACTCTTGTCAGTAGTGGGGAAAACATCTTTTAAATTTTTATATAATTTTTATTTTATTGATGAAATGGAAATAGGATGATGAAATTTTAATTTGTTAACAAAGAAAAAAAAGTTTATACTATGTACAATAAACTAGATAAATACAATATACTAATACTAAGCAGCAAGACAAAGAACTGAGATCAACAATATACTTAGAAATTATAAAATACTTGTTTTAATGGATATTCTCTCCACAACTTACGGCCGAATCACACTTCAAGAAAGACTATAGAATTTCCCTCGCCGGGAACCATGACTAGAAGATGATTAAGTCTTGGAGTTCACTACACCAAAACGTAATTTATCTACATGTAGTTTCTAAAAGATAACATTTGGAAATAAACTCGCCATAAATTTTCCAAAGTTTAAGTTGTTAAATATTTTAAAAAGGCATTCAATATCAACCTCACCAATCGATATTGAGGTTTGAAATTGTAAACATTGAAGTGTGAATGATCAGAATATTAAAAATAGAATCAGTCTCTCCAACTGAATCTAATTTCATAAAAAGATAAGCTAATGAATATTTAAAAAACATAACAAGAAGGATTTAAATTTCTTGAGCTAAGAAAGTTCAACCTAGGATCATATTGTCTAAATTAGTAAATACAACCAAGAAACAGAGTGTAAGAGTTATTGATATGGGGAAGGAGAACTCCCCTAGCTTAGCTCTGCCTCCTGACTCCTTTATCTCATGCTCTGATATCTCCCGGGAGTCTTCGCTCTTGTCTGATGTGTTCTTGGAATGACGAATGAGAGAGTCCTCAAAAATGAGAGTCCTCTTTATCTGCCTCTGGCTCTGCTTTATATATCAACTGTCAACTGTTGCATATCAATGAATACATTCCACTGACATCAAAAGTCAATTTCTTTAGCACCGCACATGTGCATTTTATCCACGACTAGCACGCCGCTCAAGTTTTTCCCTCGTAACAAACTCTGAATGAGTTAGTTGAAAGCACTTGGATGGGGTTTAGCCTCTTGAATGAACCTGTACATGATAAAAACAAAAATGAAATAATTAAAACTCAACAAATGTAAATTATTATGTTACAGTAATTATTTTATGTTTACTATTATAATACTCATTAAAAAGCAATTAAAGCTAATTAATAAATATCTTAATTAATAATTTTATCAAAACCCTATTGATTTAATTAAATTAATAAATATAAATACTAAATACTAAATAATTTTAGTTTATCATATTTAACTAAATCATTTAAATTTAACATCATAAGTAATTAAAAATTTAATAATTTAGATTGAATAAATTATTTTTATTTAAAATTATTATTATTATTATTATTATTATTACAATTTATGAAATTAAATTGTTCCATTAATTTATTAATTAGTTAATTTTAATTTAGTAATTAGAATTAATATTTTAATTTTAAATGTGTATAAGTATATTTTATAGTTTATTTATTATTATTTTTTATTTATATAATTATAATATTAATAGTGTATTAATTTATTATTAACATTTATTATTAAATCAGTTTTTTATTTTAATTTATAAATTATCTATTCATTAACATTATATTTATTTTAAATTATAACTTTAAAAAAAAATTATATTTCGTTGAATTAGTAATGATAACTTTAATGTAAAGATAACTTTACTTAAACATTACCTTTCATTTAATATTTTATCTTCTTTTTATTTTACATTGTATTTATTATTGTTTTCATTATTTTTTATTATTTTTTATCTATATTCTTCTTCCCTCCCCCAAATCGGCGCAACAAGGGGGATTGGTAGGGCTTTGGCGCTGCAACCAGCTTCTTCTTCCTCTAGAGGCGTGACACAGCTGCCTCTTCAGTGTAGACATCGGCACTGATCTTCCTCCAACAACACAGTGCTGTGATTCCCCCAACGATGCCTCATGTCGACCCGAATCCTTGGCTCAGCTCAACAAAAATCTTCCAGCAGCGGTGGCCTTCCATACAGCAGCGCGACTCCGACAAGGCTCGATGTGTTGGATTTCCACCTCCATTAGATGCAGAGGTCTCCACTGGTTCGGCTCCAGGGAAACACGGTGGTCTTCTTGAAAGTCTATCTTGTGTGTGACACTGGTGTTTTTTATGGTCAGGAGACCTAGCTCATAATTCTCCCTCATAGAGCTCCTTCATGCATACAGGATCTAGTGGAAAAGGCAGTTGTGGGACTTCACCATGAGTGGTTAAAGTGTGGAGCAGGGGAAGAAAACCTACTGGTGAGATAGAGATATCGGTGAGGAAGAAAGAAAATAGCCTAACGGTGAGGTGAGGACCGATAGTAAGGCTACTAATTGAAGGGGGTGAAACAGTGAGAAAAATGAAAATCAGTGAGGAATAGGAGGGGTTGTAACGATGAGGAAAAATAAAAAAGGGCTAATGTTAAGGAAGAAGATGAGATAAGTGAGTAATGGTTAGGAAATAAAAATTGGAGGCTAATAGTGAGGTTGAATGTAACTGTGACGTTTGAGTATGGGGAAGTAACTGTGAGAGTGAGAGGGAAGAAAAGTGAGCGTCAAATGGTAAAGATGAAAGGAGTATGAAATGAGGAGAATTAGTAATTAATAGTGAGGTACATAAAGGGGTGCACGCAGGATCACTGAAAGATAAAATTGGAATAGGTAGACTAAATATAAATCTCACTGGGAGGAAAAAGAGGTCAACAATAATTTTAAAGTAGGGGTCATTGTTAGTATAAAAATAAGAGTCACCATATAAAAAAGAAAATAAAACAGATTACCATTATAAATTAAAAACCTAGTCACTGTTACAAATAAAATTAAAATACTCATCGTTGCACCATTCAAATAAAAGGTCACCATTATGCGGAAAAAATAAAAGTTCCACCGTTATTGTTAAAATTAAAGGCTCACTGGTACACTGCATTAAGAGTCACTGTTATAACTAAAATAAATAACTAACAGTGACTAAAAATTAAAACATAATAAATATAAATATTGAAAATAAATAATTAAAAGAAACTGAGCATCATAAATTTAAAACATGACTTTTAATAACCTTTAAAACATTGAAATTATAATAAAATGAATTAATTGATAACAAGTAAAATAATAAACATGATAATTGAGGAGCTAAATTTATAATAGACTTAAATTAAAATACCTATATAAAATAATTAAAGAGTATCAGAAAATGGAAAAGAATAGCAATGGTGACCCAAATAAGGTTATCATTGAGGTTTAAATTAAATATAAGAGTTACCAGTAGGAAAGAGTAATAGTGACAAAAGGTCAGCGGCACAAACAAGGTCACTGTTAGACAGTAACGGTAACCCGGTTACCGCTAGTTATAGTCTACCTCACCAGTAGACTAAAACCAAATGAAAATGAAATAATATTCAAACTACATAAATAAAATAATATAATTAATGTTTAAAAACTCTTAATTATTTAATTAATTAACTAATTGAATATATAAAATTAAAAACCGAACTACATAATTTAATTAAAAACCAGTATAATTTAATTAATCGATTATCAGGATGACTGATCATATTGATTAATATAATTAAACTATTCTAATGTAACTTAAATAAAAGATAAATTATTAAAATAAAAACTATGTTAATTAAATATGATTACATTGATTAAATAATTGTTAAAAATAGATATTAACTTATTAAAAAGTCAAGAAGATTAAAATTAACAAAACTAAATAAGTCATAATTAATGATTATTAGATTAGTAAGATTAAAATTGTTACTTTGATGACTAAAAATACAAAATTATTTATAAAAATTGATAAATTAACAAAATTAACTATAAAAATACAAAAGTACAATTATTTAGTAAAAAGTGATGAAATAATAAATTAAATCATTAAAAATTAAGTAAAATGATGTGGGAAAACTATGAAAAAATAGAGCCACATTTGGGATCTTCATGGATGAGTAGGAATGAACATACCAGGTATGGTTCACATTCCATGAATATAAAAATGATATGCATTACATTGGACTGCATGAAGTAGTTTGGACATCCTAGCTCCACGTGTATCATCAATAAGATTTGCTATTAGAGCTCCCCATTCGGTGGTCACCAGACACCAACACCTTGAAAATCAATCATGTGGAGTTGGGAATCAGCCTATGAGACCACCACTACATCAATTTAATCATATTGATTGTATTTCATTCAGATGATTTCCCCCCATAACAAAATTCCAATACATTTCATTTATAAAAATTTCGGGGATGTCTCTAGAGATTCAGACTATAAATATGACAGGGTGGATAAATAAATTTCCATTGGTGTTGTAGAAGAGGAATTTAGGATCATAATAGATGATCGTTGAGAAAGGGTACTACCAACAGTGGGGATAAAACATAGAGTCCCATCGGCTGATGATTCATTAGTCTATATTCCAAGCCATCTTCCTCAATGTATGACTGATTCAGTCGCGTGATGCATGAATGGACTTGCATCCAAGGATAGTCCTAATGGTATAAATCATAGCATCTGAGAACTTGCTTAACCTAGGAGTACTGGTGATGGACCAACTCTTTATAAAATTGGGCCAGGCGGTACGAGGGACCAGGCCTAAGAGGATCTCCAGTCCATTCCAATTCTTGTACAAGTGGATTGAATCTCACTGTAGAGGATATGAATTATCAAATTCTATCACTCCCTCAAATTATGGCTTGTATCCCCCACTACTAAACATATCTAGGGTTCATCTAGTGAATCTCAATGATGTCAAGGTCACATTAAGTATAAGGAGTGTTTAAAACATTGACTTTCATCTGTTCTGAGATCATCTTGATGAGATGATGGATTATTTAGAGGGAATGTGGGAGCAGTGGGAGTATCGAAAGACCCTAAAAGGTAGAGTGTTAGTCTCCAAGATAGAAGAAATAACATAATGTGATCTGTATGCTTTTAAATAGTTAATCAAAAAAATCATATGCATCCAGAAAACTGAAAATGAGAGTATTCATGAATATTAGTGAGAAAACAAATCCATGTACCAATCAATAGTTGTAGTGGGTTTTCACGGGTCGAGGCATGGGGGAAGTCATTATGTTGTCCCACATGAATTTCAATGAAGGAATTTATCACATTTATTTTGATTATTGGATAATTACATATCAAGGTTCGATTCTACATCATCATGTGAGGATAATCACACCATCAAGAAAGGAATATGAGGTGTAGAGTAGGTGGGATATTATTCTAGGATATCATAAAGCACTGAGGGCCCAACTGAGGATGAAGAAGGGGAAGATCAAGGTGATATTGCACCCCCACCTCCTGAGACCAAGGGAGGCGAAGCAATTATCTTAAATTAGACCCGTTGCACTATAGAGAAACAATGAAAGAAGATGCACTATCTATTGAAACCAACTACTAATGATTACTTCCTCAAGCTCTAGAGGGATTAAGGAAATCTACGGATGACCCTGACGAAATAAGAACAATGGAGGAGGATGAATTATGAATGACTCTAGTTGTTTCAGGTTGGGCTTACCCATATCACTTCTACTGTGGTCTTCCAAGAGTTTTTTTTCATTCCTAGATGATTATGATTTATTTTTAAGAAAATGTTGGGGAGTTTTTCTTCCCTCAAGCTAGGTGTGCTTGATTTTTGTTGGAAATCATGATCATAAGGGAACAAAATATTCTGATGAATCAAATCAAGAGACGTCATCACTTAGTACTAATACCGAGGGAAATGATGATGAAAAATCCTTGGGAATTTCCAATGATACAGAAACTAACTAGGAGAGTATTGAGTTCACCAATGAGGGTGATGAATCGAATGATTTTTTTAGCAATGTAAGATTTGTTTTTCAACTATCTTGACTTTTTTGACCCCCCATATTTTTCGTTCAAAACTTCTAACCATGATATTATATTTTGTAAAAGATAGAAGAAGAGGACCAAAGGGTCCTAGTACAATGTGGTGAGGGATACCAAACATGCATTGGATGATACACCTCATTTTTTATATAGGATGCTGTTATTACTGGAGGGTCTGACGAGGAGGTCATAATGGTGGTTTCAAATCCCTTTGTCCTACATGTCATCTATACGGGATTGTGGACTTGTATTTTTATGATATAATATATCTCTATGGAGAATACAATTAGATGTGAGTAATAATTGCTATCCCTAAGGCTTTATGTAAGTATGAATCTCAACCATCCTAGTTTTTTTCTAACATTCATGGAGATATTGTGTTTATTGCATCAAATGTTTTGTTTGTTTCCATGTGGCATCTTTCCAACCAACATTAAGGGGATATAATATAGTATTTCAACCACAAAATAGTGATGATGGGTCTCTTATTGTGCAATTCCCTAAATGCTCTGTGACTATATGTCACTCAAAGTTCTTCCCTCTATAATTAATTCTCCCTTATGTGATCCACATTTCCTCTATTTATCATCACTGATCAAAATTAATGGCATGTTTTTTAACACAGTTCTTGAGTTGTTCAAATCCAATCAAATGTTTATGCCAACTTTTGGGGAGTCTGTATTCCAAGGTGATCTGGCGTCCATTCTATGATAGAAAACCCTTGCTGATGTGAGTGATATTTCTATGGAGGTGGAGCTATAGGTTTGTGAAAATGGTGTTATAAATGACGATTTAGATGAGGAATTATTCTCTATAGACTTAAATCCTGAACTATCCTAGAGGATACCAAGTAATACCTTGTTTATGATGTTCTTGTGGCCTTTGTAGAGTATAAACATACACCATCTAAGGATTGTAAGATTCTAGGTCTGGTTTCACTGATGTAAATCCCATCTTCTAATGTAGTGCATGGAAGAGATTGTAAAATTTTATTACCCACACTCTGAACCCATAACTAGTGATCTAGATATAGTCCCTCCACCTTGGGATATGCAACTTGGGAACTAGAGGAGTGAACCCTCACACCCTCAATGCACTAGTTTTAGAGTCTCTCATAGAGAATGTGTATTTGAAAAGCCTAAAGATTGAAGTTTCCTACCACTGAGAGAAATATAATGATACCATGAATCACCAGGAAACTAACCAAGACAATTATCGACTATATGATCAAGTAAACGATCTTTCATGTAACATCCCATTACCCTTTTTAAAGTAATTACCTTATCTATACTTGTTTTTCTATTAATTGTGTGTGTCTTGGGACTCCCAAAGATAAAGAACATTTACAAAGAAAAATGACTTAATGTTCTGAGATATATGATTGTTTGAATTAATGGAGTGTAGGTTTAAAAAATAAAATACTTAGTTGGGTTATCCTTGTGTTTAAGGAATGACTAAGGTTTTTTGTTTTTTTTTAATAATCAACTATTTCCACTATCTGTAGGAAATTTAAACTTCATATAAAGAGTAAATGATGTGTAATTTTTGATTGCACCATGTTTTGGAATGAGTAGATAATGTGAATGGATACATACCGTGTAAAGGTTACACACCATGTAATGTTAAAAATTAGGATTTAAATAAAAAATTGATGGGGTTTTTAGTGAATGTGAGTAACATGGACTAAACGAAACATAAAAAAGATTAAATTCTATATAATGTCCACAAATAGTGATTTTAGGGTGATTAATTTGTAGATTCTTATTACATTATTTCACAAATGTATCCCCTATCAATCTAGAGATATCCTGTGGTGATTTTTTATATCTAAAACCCTTCCATATCATTTCATTTAGTGATTGATCCTCATGCAGTTGAAGTGTTTTTATTCAAGTGAGTAATCCTTTATTCTTCTTCACTGTGTTTGATTAGCGTAGTGTCATTTCATTGCGTTATCGGGATAGATGACCCGTGGTAATGTTCATCCTGATTCCTTTCATGATCTGTCGTGTGATCTTGTTTCAGGGTCCAATTCCTTATTGGTTGTGTTGTGATATATGTGGATTTATTTTAGAGAAATTGTTGTCATTGTTGTGCTCTTGTTGATTGGGGATCCCAATGCAGGTGCATGCAACTTAATTTTGGAGGTTGGTTGTTCCATATCTAGTCTTTGTAGGTGAACTACATTACTATATTTATTTTAGAAATCATTTTATAAATCAAATGGCATGATTGAATAATTTTATTTATGTGGGTGGAACTATTTATTTTGATAATATATGGTTTCCCCAAGTTTTGATAAATGAAAATGGGTTTTCAAATCCTTGTAAAATTGATTTATAGAGTGGTTTTCAAAGAATTATATGATGAGATGGTTTGGAAAATAGTGAAAATGGAAATCCATGGGTACTTATGTGTAAGGTATAGTAATAGGACTCACACACCATCTGGGGGTTTCTCATGGGCCATTCATCTTCTCCCAAGTCCTATTGTTCTAGGTACTTGTTAAACTAGTTAGTGGGTTCACTTTATTTGGTGTTATGTTACTCCCTATACTCAATTCATATGTATGTAGGTATACTGCGTGTGTGATTTTATATATTTAGGTACATGTTTCATAGGTATTCTAATCGAATGTGATCCTTGGCATGATGTTACATATTTTTCTTTCCTTATTTGAAATGATTTTGGTTTGTACTATTTTGATTACACTACCATGGATATGTTATGATATATGATGCATGATTTTCTTTAACATGCTATATCTATTTTGATATACATATATGAACTGCATTGAAACTGATTTTACTACATTATTTGGAAATGTGTAAAAATGTGAAATAAAATTGTTTTTTCACAATTTTGATGAAAAATGCTAAAATTTATATCATGCCTTTTTTTATTAAAGATGAATATGATTAGATTATTTTTTAGAGAAATGATATAGAACTCAAAGGTGGAAACCTAGTAATATTGTTATCTCACACCTTGCACAACCCTTCAGCAATGTATATGTGTTATTATTTATTTTGATTTATGGAATGGAAAGGCACTGTAGTGAGGAGGAAAGGTATTCTGTCAACTAGGTTTTGGGTCGATGGTGGTGAGATAGAAGGAGTTTTCCCATACTAACACATGGAGCTATTGGAGTATCTATTTTGGTTTATCAAGTTTTATAGATTTAATGGTGTCATGGAGATTTTTTCTCTACATTTTAGGTTGTATTACTTTCACGACTCTCATATATTATGGAATATATTTTTATCTTCCTCCATTCATCTTTGTTATGTGTATATATATTCTATGATTTTTAATTAGGTTGTGATAAATCATTCCATCTTATTGTTTTTATATTATTGGGTTATTGTCCTCATCTTGTGGGGATCAGGAATGACCTTCGGGTGTGTAGAGGATTGGGTTAGGTAGTGATTTTGAGAGGGTAACCAGGTCAGTTCATTACAATGTTTTATTAAAGGTGGGTTTTCCCCAAGAGTCCTTCTCTTGGGATGTTTGGTAGACATGAGATAGGATTTTATGGACATTATAGGTATATTGTAGTGAGTTCTTGGATAACTATTTCTATAATGATACTCTATTTACAATATAATTTTCGGAGGTGTGTCTTTTATTTTGATTTATTTATGTTAATATAACTCTGTATTATTTGTTTTTAGTTTTGAACATATATTATTCTATATCTAATCATTTATTATGTTTTGGTGTGTAGTGTTAAGCCTCTTAGAGGTGTTCCATGAGTTTCATAGGAAGGTGTAGTCGATGCTCCTCAAGGGAATCATCCCATAAATCCATTAGTAGTTCAGGATATCGTGCTGTATGTTTTTGTTGTAGACTGGAATGTTGAACCTGTTTAAAACATAGTCTTTGAGTTAATTCCAAGAGCTGTAGGGGATAGATACTGATCACATGAGTACATGTATGAGAATGCACCATACATTAAAGGATTGAATGAACCTAAAGAGGTGGAGGATTAGATTGATATTATCAATTAGATTTGTGATTTAATGGATACACGTGTGAGTATCAAGGTGAAATTTTCAATGTTTATAATTGTGGTTCTATGTAAATAATGGTGGGATTCTATGGTAGAGGTGGATATGCACATGGGCTGGACTAGAATGGTTTAAATATGCTCTTATTATAGTAGTTTTTTTCCGGAGTCACGTATAATGGATATGTCTCTGAAATTACTCTATTTTCCTAAAGAAGTGATTTTTGTGGTAATTTACTCCAATTAGTTTACGGAGATGATTTATTTTTCTCTAGAGTCTATAAAGAATGGCCCGATGAAAGGTCATAAGTACCTATATGGTTTGCGATTGGATATCACATTGAAAATATTTATGATGAAGCATTCAAACTATGTGGAGGCCATAGAAAAGACTATTATGGAAAAAATTAATTTAGAATGTAATGTCTGATATTCCACCCCTTCTCTTCCACTAAGTGGTAGCATCAATGGTCTTACATGGAAAATGATGACTTGGAAAAGATCATTGTACGGGTGGAGGAGGAGGTTTCCGGTAGTAGGCCTATTAGGTACCTCCACTTGCTGCTAGTATTGATCCTTTGACATTATATTAGTGGGTAAATGTTAAAAACATATGAACTTCTTATCTCTCACCTACAAATATGTGTAACAGTTGTGGAACTTATGGTAATCTGAAGAATTTTATTCTAGTAATGTATACGACTTTATATGGTCTAGGATCTTCGGCTCTAAAGGGTATTATGAAAAATAAGATTATTATGAGACTATATGGATCCATCTATAGGCCTTAAGATTGAAACACCTTGACATATTAGATGAGTTTTCAATGGAGGTATATGTAGATATAATGATAGTGAGAGTTAATATCTTTAATGAAACATCAGTACCGATTTCTTTATTCAATTCCAGTGCTTCCCACTCATTTATATTTGGATGTTTTATTGACAAAATTAAACTTTTTAAAGATATCATTGACATTTTTATGGATTTAGATACACCTCTAGGATGTTTGAAAGAGTATGTGTTTTGGTATCCCATTCCACTATTGGTAGCTGATGTGAAGTTGGTGTGGTATTTTCATGTTCTTCAATTATATTTGTTTGAAATGATTATTGGGATGTATTTTATTGTTGCTCATTTTTCTATGGATGATTGTTATCATATGCATGCCTTGTTTCTTTCAGCTGATGGGAGCTCTAGGGTGTTTTAGGGAAAGTGGGATCTGAGGTCTGGCCCTGATGGAACTTCCTATCTAGAGCTCAGAGGATTGCTGTCTACTATAGAAGTTGAGCCCAATGATGCTTCTTCTATTATGGATCTTCCCATTTTAGTTTTTTGATTTTATTGATAATTTCCTAGATTATTTGTCATGACTTCATCTATATTGGGTTTTAGAGTTTATAATTGAACTAGATTCAGGTATGTAGCTGACTTTCATACCTTCCTATCACATGAATCTAGTGGAGGTAAAGGACCTTAAGATTCAGTTAGATGACCTAATGGAAAATGGGGTTTTCTCCGTAGTGTTTACCTTGGGAAATAATAGTTCTTTTTTCCATAAAGGCATATGGATCACTCTAATTATTCATTGACTATCATAATTTGAACTAGGTAACAATTTATAACAATTACCCTTTTCCTCGTGTCTATGATTTATTTGACTAGTTAAATGAGGAAAAATTGTTTTTGAAGATTTATATTAAGTTGGGTTATCATTAGCTCATATTTTCAGTGTGTGATATACTAAAGACAACTTTAGTGAGTAGGTATAGCCATTAAGAATATCATATGTCTCTATTTGGTTTGACTAACACTGTAGTATTTTATACGGATTTAATGAATTGGATATTCCTTCAATATCTCAAGACTTTTGATTTAGTGTTCATGGATGATATTTTGGTTTATTCGAGACCTGAGTGCCCTCCCATGTACTATTTGGGTTCAGTTCTAGAAATTATGAGGACTAACCATTATTATTAAATGATTTCAAAATTAAATTTCTAGTGTCATGATGTGATGTTGTTATGGAATGTGATTTATGAGCATAGATTCTCAATTGATCCCAAGAAGGTGATGGCTGCCTTTTCAATGGAAGATCCCTAGAATGTATTTGAGATTTAGATCATCCTTATTCATGATAGATAATATCAATTGTTCAATAAGGATTTCACAATGTTGGAAAGAAATATTATTGATATTACAAATACGGTGTTGAAATTAACATGGGATTCAATGTGCTAATAATCTTTCAATGATATGAAATCTCTTATGACATCAGATCCTATTTTTATTATACCTGAGCTCGATAAGGGATATGTTGTTTTATGAAGTGGTTCTCGTGATTGTTTAGGTTGTGCAATTATAAATGATGATCATGTTTCATCTCACATTTCTCACCAACTTCAACTTCATGAGAAGAATTTCCCCACTCATGATTTAGGTATTTCCACGGTTATGAATCAGAATAAGTGTTGGGGGACTATCTATTTTGGAATAGTTTCACAATCTTTTCTGACTATAGGATTATGAAATATATATTCCTTAGAAAAACTTAATCCTTAAATAGAGATGATGGGTGGAAAACTATTTTTCATTTTACATCGTTATTTCCTACACCATGGGGAAGAGGAATATCATTACAAACACTATTAATAGGAAATTTCCATCACGGGCTGTTATAGAATTGAA
Source organism: Viscum album (assembly GCA_963277665.1). Taxonomy (NCBI): domain Eukaryota; kingdom Viridiplantae; phylum Streptophyta; class Magnoliopsida; order Santalales; family Viscaceae; genus Viscum; species Viscum album. The sequence goes on from OY728126.1 coordinate 986,281,433, forward strand.
AAAGGTGTGGAATTATATGGGGATTTTCTATGAGTTTCAAATGGATGATAGGAAGGATGTTTTTGGTATAGTATTGGTCAATGTTAAATTTTCATCATCTATTAAAACACCCTAAAATAATAAATGGGTAAATGAATAAATTATATGACTAATGTCAACAAGCTGGACCTTTCTTTTCAGAATCCTACATGATTAGAAGTCCGTAGTTAAGCGTGATTGTCATGGTGTAGTGATCAGGATGGGTTAACTTCTTGGATATTTCTTAGGGTGTGTGTGAGTGAGGAAAAAATGCACATTAAAGGAAATGTGTTGGCATGTGGGGACAGTCATTAATCAAATGACCCATTTAGGCACATTGGTGGGCTACAGTGTCTGTACCACGTGTCTGTGGGGAAACTGGTGGTACCTAGTGGACCAGGACCTGACGACCATGATAAGGTGTGTTGTCTATGCTATCATCGGGGCCTAATTATTACATATGGTATCAGAGGTGGAACATAGCATTAAGTGTGATAAACATTTTGGGTTGAGATATACGGTCCACAAGGAGGAAATTGTGCTCTAGGGGGAGTGAATGTAACACCACAGAATAATAATGGGTTAAATGACTAAATGATATGACTCATGTCAACAAGGTGCACCTTCCTTTTTCAGAGCCTAAATGATTAGAACTCAACAACAAAGCATTCTTGTCCTGGAGTAGTGATCAGAATGACTAACCATCTAAGATGTCTCCAAGAGTGTGTTTGAGTGAGGAAAAAAACACTAGAAAGGACATGTTTTGTCCTGTGGGAACAATAATTAGTCAGATGCCCCATTTGGTCTTGTGGGTGGGGCCTTGGGTGGCCACCACGTGTCAGCAGGGCAACTAGTGGAACCTACCAGGCCCGGACCCGACGACCATGTTATGTTGGGGTGTCTGTGCTATCAACAAGGCCTAGTTGTTACATCTATCCTTGAGTCTATTCTGTTGGATCAGTAGTAAGATGATGAGTTTTGAAGAATATTAGAAACCCTATATAGCGGGGATACCATTTTTGATTGGTATCTCTCTTCCAATGGTAATCATAGTTTTTCGTATGATTTTTCCATCCCACCAGTAGTTAGGATCATTGTCTTATTTTATTTCCATAGTTCTTTTTGGTCCATTCATCTAGGCACTACACAGATGTATTATTACACGAAATAACTGTAACAACCCAAGTACATATAAAATATATATTTATCATTCTATAATTATATACGTAAATTTATTATAAATTTATAATAAAATAAGTGATATTTAAGGAAATTATAGAATTTCTACTGATGGAACAGTAACCTGTTCTTAGGAATAGTAACATGGCCATTGAAAATCGTAATTTTCAAAACATAATAGGGACCTTACCTATGAGAGTATAAAGAAATTTTCTGTATATTATAAGTGTAATCATGATATATTTATATCACAGAATAATTAAATAAATGTTTTGGAAATGATGGCTTAAGTGTTGGTATTTTTATAAGTCATAAATATTTAGTTTTAATTTTATAAATAATTTAATGATTTAAATGAAAATTTATTTTCATAAAATATATTCATATGTTATTATTTTGTTTTCTTATGGTTATAAAATAATTTAACGAGACTCTAATTAATTTTTGCAACTCCTATATAAATTGGTTATAATTTTAAATTTTGTATTTTTTGAATAGGTTATGATTTTATTTAAAAATTTAATTTTTTAAATTTATATAAATATTTTCAAAAATTGATGATCAATTTTTAATTCTCTACATTGAATAAAAGTTGTGGTGTTTTTTTTGGGATTTTTCTGAAATACTTGCATTTTTGGTGAATAGTAAAATACAAATATTTATGGAGTATTTACATTAAATGATAAATATCGTATTACTTGAATCATGAATGATATAATAAAAATAATCTAAAACATCACATCATTATTTTAATATAATTTATGATAATTCGGAATCCATTCATAGTATTGATACAGATAAATAAACTAATGAATATAATAATGAAAAAACACCCCTCTCATCCACAATAAATACCACACATCACTACCTCTTCTACTCACACCTCAAGGAATTTTATTTTTGAGAAAAAATCCCGCAAGGTATCATTGAAGAATTTTTGAGATGATTGTGTTTGTTAAAAATGCAGGACTCCATGTTGTGTTTGTTGACAAAGCGAGTCTCAATGACTCAAACTGTTGACAAAGGGGGTTTTCCTGGAGAATGTGGAAAAGTTTTTTTTGGTAAAGGGAGTTGTGCCCTTTTTTTAAGGAGGGGTCTAATGTTCTATGCCAGGAAGTTTTCAAATTCATAACATAAACAATTTGGCAAAGGAAAAGTGGAGCGCAAGTCCAAAAGTGTCGCACAAGTGTGGTGTGCAAGTCCTAAAGTGGAATGCAAGTCTGATGCGCATGTATGGCATGCAAGTGTGGAATGCAAGTCATATTTCAAGATCATAATATCAAAATATGACAAAGGAAATAAAGTGGCGTACATGTGTGGCACACTAGTGTAGCGTGCAAGTGTGGCATGCAAGTCCTCAAAATGCCTATAAATAGAAAGCTACTCTCCTCAATTATCAATGAGATCAACACTTAGAGAAAATAAAATCTATGATTGCACAAGTGGATGTGACATGAAAGTTCAGTGTGCGTGCAAGTGCGGCGCGCAAGTGTACGAGGAATGTGTGACGTGTAAGTGCACCGCGCAAGTGTACCGCACAAGTGTATTGCACAAGTGTACCACACAAGTGTCCGCGCAAGTGTGCCACACAAGTAGTGTGGAGTGCAAGTTTGGCGCGCTAGTTTGGTGCGCATGTTTGGCGCACAGGTTTGTTTTTCCACAATGAAGGTAGAGGATGTGTACTAGTTAAAGGAACACAAAAGTCACCCTAGGGTTGCGTGAAAGTTATAAATTTCCCAGAACATCTATGGTAAAGTGGTATTCATTAATGGATGAACTTTTAACTTCAATAGAGCATCTGTCAACAGTTGAGGATGCATTATTTCATGAAAATAAAGAGACAAATAGGTCTATAAACTGTGAGTGGATCTTCTGAAGAAGTAGGGAGCTCACATCAGTTAAGAGCGCAGTGAGTTCACAAATTGTTAGTGGTTGTAAACTAGGAGGTAAATTGAGTCATTTTAGAACTTATAAACTGCAGTCCGCTTATAGTGGAATCGATAAATCGGAACACTTCCAGTGTATTCTCCTTGGACGTAGCCCGGTAAGGGTGAAGCACATAAAAATAGATGGGTCATGTGCTTTCTTTATGTTTTATTCATACTATTCATCAGTAAGGAGAGAGAATAGGGTTTTGTCTAACATCAAAACAAGATAAAAAGGGCAGTTGTTTTAATCTGTCAGACCCCAATTCACCCAAAAGAATCTATCCTAGTGGACCTAAGAATTTGTATTAGAGTTTAATTTTGATATCAATGTTTCTCTCTCAAATGGAGGTCACTAATCATAAAGGGATTCTGATATTTGACTGGAACAATTTTTAGATATGGAAGAATCAGATGCAACAATACTTCCGATCATTGGGAATGGATGTGTTAACATTAGAAATACATGGTATCATAGCTGATATTAATAGCGGTGCATTATCAGAAGCTGAGCGAAGAGAATTGGATGATGACACAAAGGTAATAAATTCTTTGGGAGGATCCCTATCCAATTCGATATATACTGATGTTATGTCATGAAAAACATCTGCGGGGAAAGTTGTTGAACATATATGATGGAGATACAAAAGTTGGAGAAGCAAAGCTGCAAGTATTATAGAACAAGTATGAAGATATAAGAATGAAACTGAATGAGTCTGCTGATGGATTCTTTTACAGGGTATATGTTGTTGTGGAAGATATGCAAGCTCTAGGAGAAGTCATTGAAGACATAAAGATCTTAAAGCGCGTCATGTGGAAACATCCACCTTAGTTAAATCTGAAGGTTTTAGTACATGAATATAATGATCCAAAGGAGCTAACATTGGACAATTTTCACAATACCTTGGTTGCATATGAAATATTAAATAATGGTAACAAGGGTGTGGAAAAGTGGAAATCTGAATAAGTGAAAGTCAAGGCCATGAAGAAGCTCACCATTGAAGATTCACAAGAAGAAGAAGAGACAGACGAGGTGATGTCATTCCGCTCCTCAAACCTTCAAAGGGGAAAGGAAATATTAAAGGTATACTTCCACTAGTCTATTTTCAATGTGGAAAGGTTGGTCATCTTGCTGAAAGGTGTCCCAAAAAGTTCCAAGAAGATGATGATGTCGACGAAGTGGAAATTCCTAAGAAGAAGTCATCAGTCTATGGGAATGCCAAGAAACAGTTCAAGAGAAACATCTTTAAGAAGAAAAATCATTTTCCAAATGAATGAGACAGTTCAGATGAGTCTTAGGCTGAAGAGGATGAAGAGAGAGAGAACATCAAAGATCGTAGAGAATATGATATGGTGGAAGAGGTCAGTAGTTCTCAAGAGAAGAATGAAACTGCAGGTGATGAAGAAGAATATGTTAAAGGAAGAACAGATATACAAGATGAGTTAGAGGCCTCTCTTGAAGAGATAGATGTTTGGAGATCCAAAAAAAAAACAAAGCAAAAAAAGTTGTTCGAGATGCCAAATTCTATATGCAGCAGAAGGAAGAAGAGATGTCTGAGTTGATGGATGAAATTAAGATACTCATTTCATCAACACCAGAGAACTCATAATCAGTTAGTGAGAATAAAATCAAGATTAAAGAATAGAAAAGGGATATAGATGCCCTGAAAAATACAAGGAAATATCACGTCAAGCATATCAAAGTGCTTGAATAGGAAGTTGTCGGTCTACGGAGAAAAGTAAAATACCTGGAAAACCCATTGATTCCCAACACATTATTGGGAATTCGGGTCATTACAAATACTTAAAAGATGAAAGAATATCCTAGTACTTTATTAGGAAAGAAGCTCTAATTGGATCAGACGTTAAGGGTTATTTTGGCTTTGATTAGAAACAAAAAACTGTGAAAATTGAAGTCAGACCACAAGAAACCATCCCAAGATTGATGGTTGATTTGTCCACAAAGCAGAATCATATTATTCATAGATACCAAGGGAAAACTCTTAGATGAGAAGTAAGATGAAGGAATGCACCTTATATTAGGTTTTGTTGTTGTGGAAAGATGGGACATTCACAGTATGTGTGTTCCATAGCCAAGAGATATCGAAGGGAACAAGAACAAAGGTGGCATCCAAATAGGGAACAGTTCTCCAGAACACATTTCAAAGGACACTGTTTGTGGTGTGAAAGATTTAGGAACATGGCTAGGTACTGCATTTTGACCATATAGAGGAATGTGCCAAAGAAGAATCAAAATGTTCAGAAGCTACAGATCAATAAACCAACAGGTGAGTTAAAAATGAAAAATATATTTGCATCTTGGCAAGATGAAGCAGGTCCACCATACTCTGAGAAAGAACAGAAATCTCAATCCATGCTGAGTGTGAAGGAAAAAGTATGCAACAAAAAGAAGAAGGATGAGAAGGCTGTGGTGGCAGAAATTACCCTTAAAGCATCAGATGGCTCTGGTGTGTGGATCTTTGATAGTGGTTTCACATCTCACATGACATGTAATAAGGATCTTGTTGAGGATCAAAATATGATAAATAAAGAGTTTTCATGATTGGAAATGATGAAGTCCGAAAGATTATTGGCACAAGAAATGCCACATTTAGGGGCATATAATGAGACGTGCTGATGTCTTAGTAGTAGAAGGCCTTAGTCACAATTTTCTCTGCATCATTCAACTAGGTTACTCAGGACATTCTGTAAGGTTAACTAAGAATATGTGTGTCATCAAAGGAAGATACATGGTAGTAGTTATATAGGGAAAAAGAACAATTGGAAATATCTACCTGGTAAGTGGGAAAACGATATGTGTTTTCTATCCATAGAGGAAGAAAACAAGTTGTGGCATAAACAACATGGTCATCATTGCCAACCATTCCTAGAAGATCAGGTGAAGTGTGATGTAGCAAGAGACATCCCTATGGTATCACGTGATCATACTCACACATGTGTTGCATGACAACAAGGGATGATTATTTAAAATATGTATTAGGAAAATTAAATGAAGTCAACTAGAGTGATCAAATTAGCAGATGATGATGTTTGTGGTCATATCACACCAAGGCCAATTGACGGAAAGAGGTACTATGTTATTTTAATTGATGACTATAGAAAAATGGCATGGGTATTTGTAATTTCCCATAAGTCTGATGTGTTCAGTTGCTTAAAACAGTACCGAAGGGAGTGTGAAAGGATGCTTGGACATAAAATTTTTCACCTTCGTAATGACAATAGTATGGAATTAACAAATATTCAGGTGGAAGGATATATCGAGAAACATAGGATAAGGCATGATGTTTCCTCAGTATGGACTCCCCGATAGAGTGGAGTGGTTGAAAGGAGAAATCGGATCATCAATAACATGGCCAGAATGATGCTCAATGGAAAAGGCCTACCAGCTAAATTTTGGAAGGAAGCAGTTTTGACATTGGTCTATATTTCTAACAGGGCTTTATTGTGTCCAAAGGAAGGAAAGAATCCATACGATATGAGGTATGGATAGATTCCGAGGGTGAAAATTGTTTAAATAATTGGAAATAATGGCTTCATTTTAAACAAGTAAAAACATAAGAAATATGATTCATGGGGAGATGAAGGGATATTCCTTGGCTAATCATGAAAAAGTAAGGAATATAAATGCTTTAACAAAAGGCTGGGAAAATTAGTTGAGAGCAATAATGTTACTATAGTAGAGAATGAAGAGTTCATTAAACAGCACAATGAAAAATTTCTTGATGAGAGTGATGAGGAAGAATGCAACACAGGGGGAGTAGAAGTGGATGATGTGGATTCAAAAAAAGATAATGATGATGACCATGAGGAAGTAAAATCTGTATCTTCACAAAATCCAAGGGGTCGAGCTAAAATTGACAGGAAGAATATCATTGGAGATCAGTCATGTAACAGCCCGAGATTTAATGAAAAATATTCTTTTTAATTTACTTAATGTATTGTGGTGTACGCTACACCAAAAGGAGCTTGCACAACACGCATCCTTGACTTGCCTTGCATTACACACAATCGCGGCCTTCCTCAATAGCGTGTGTAGTACGCAATAATGAGTTTCACTAAACAACAATACGCTATTAAAATATTATTAAAACTAGCAGTTGTGAATAGTAATAACCACTTTTTGAAATTTTGTAAATTTTAATTTTCAAAATGGAATTCATTTTTGGATTCTTAATATCGAAATTATCTTAGGGTGAAATTTTGGTACTTTTCGGATAACTTTCAATTTTGTGATGAATAGTGAAAATTACTAAATTTTAAATAAAAACAACCTTTTTAATCGAAATAATTAATAGTGATAAATTATTAATTTGAGTGGTTTTAAAGGATATTTAGAATATATTTTTAGAATTTAATACAATTTTGTTCATTGGATGTAATTTCACATTTAAAGCAGACATAAACAAGTGTCAATCTTTTGATAGTTATTATCTCTTAAGAACACACTATTTGTTTTGACGATGGGAATTAATTATTAAATTAATTAATGCAACTGATATGTTTTGAATTTGGTAAAATAGATATCATTTTTGAGTTCATAATATTAAATATAGCTTAGGCCTAATTTTTGGTATTTTTCTGGAAACTTTCATTTTTTGATTAATAGTGAAACCACTAAGTGGTAGTTAAGAAAAATGAATTTTTCATAAAACTTAATTTTACCGCTTCTATGAGTGGAATTTCAAAAATCCGAGAGACACGGTTGATGTCAGTACGTAAAATGTGGTTCAATGAGAAGAAAATAATTTTTGGTGAATAGTAACTTTTTACTTTTTTTTACCACGGTTAGAAGTAAATAGGGTAATTAAGGGTAAAAATGTTATTATTATTACCCTAACACATATCCTAATTCTATTGGATAAGTTTAATTCGACCAAAAATAACCTTAGGAATAAAATATGATAATTTAGGCCCCCTTGGATTTGATTAGGTCATTTATTATTAATTTATTTAAAGAAGGGTTAAAATAGTTAATATCAAAGTTGAATAAGTAAATCATTTTTAATATAGGGTTATACATAAGATAAATTCGATTATAAATACTCATTAGAAAGCTAGAAAGATTTCCTACATAATGGTATTTTATTTGTTATTTTTATACATTAAATAATTTATTTTATTTATGTCACAACGATGATGCAGTAATTATCTTATTAATGAAATATTGACATAATTGGTGTTATAAATACCCAAATAAATGTAATTTTAGACTTTTAATGAATTATACTAATTTTATAGGTTACTATGACATGTTAGTATTGATTTAATTAACTTGGTTTGAGCTAATCATTCTGTTATGATTTTCACAAAAATCAATTACTAAATAGTGTCAAAATTGACATAAAATAGTTTTTAAAACAAATATTATATTATTATATGAATTAATAATAAACAACCTGGGGTTCGTTTGGATTGATATAGGAAGTTTATTAACCTTATAGTGTAAGAAAACAAGAAGACATGGTGAAAGTTAAATTATCTAACTTAAAGTTAAATCTAAATGATAAGGTTAAAATTGATACCTAAACTTGTATAAATTCTATTGAATGAGAGGCTTTCGACCCCTACCCACCTTATCTTCGAGATATATCAATTTGGAGCTATTAAAAACCGAATTTGACTTTATAATAAAATAATATTTTTATTTATTCCAAAGGTACCCCTCTCCTCCCTTATAAAAGGGAACCTCCTCCCCCTCTTCCTCACACCACTTTGAGGTTCTGGTCTTCTTCAAAGACCTATTTTAGTTCCCTAAAAGGAGGTCTCAAAGAAGCACTTCAAAAAAGAGGTAATGTCCGTTACTGATTCTTTCATCTTTATTTCTTCTTCCACTTCTTCTTCTTTAGTTGTTTCGTTATGAAGTAATAACATCAGTATCACTCATATACTTATATGTTATTATACGTATGAAACAACCCTATTTCACCATCTATCTTTCCTAAGGAAAACGAAATCACCGCGGGTGCGTACGTACGGAATACCGTCTCCACGCCGTGGTGTAATCTATTTTCCACCACCACCTTACTTGTATGGGTATAATGGTGTAAATAATGACTATATATGACTATTATAAAGTGATACTGATTCTGAAATAGTATACATACACTCCAATACAATTCCACGATCATAGGAATGATATCATCACTCGTGCGTACGTACGGAATACCATCTCCACGATGTGATGCGACTAGTTCTACATGATCTTAATTTCATAATGATTATATAAATGAGTTGAATGAGTGAATATTATATATATTACACTGAGAATAATAAGAATTTATTCGACAAAACACGCATAAGAACAAAAAGTTATAATCACCCGAATAACAAGTAGCAATGAAATATTACTACAAAGAAGCTAAGAATATGACCATATATGATATCACAAAAATAAGTATGATTCTGGAATAAGTCAATAACATTATTTAAATCATTATATAGGAGGTTTGGACACGTACAAAGCATATCGGACCTAAGGTAAGGGAAATATCACAATCTAATTTTTATCCGAGATTGTTTATACTTTGGTATTTACTGGGGTGTATTTTATCATCCACATCCATGTTTCCTAAACATGTAATATTTATATCCTTATATAATAGTTTATATCTAATTTTAACCTTATTTGAGTTTTTAGTAAAATATATGAAAGGAATCTTTTGTCGTTTTTCATACGAGGTAATTTTTGTCTTTTCTGACAAAAGAATGGGAAGAATGTTTTTTTTAACTTATACGGCATGAATGGATTTTTAAAAAAAATTATTTCCAAGAAGATTCCTTTACATGTTTTCATGTTTATTTTTAATCAAATTATTTTAGTTTAAAATTGTATGACATGTTAAGAAAGGAAAAATGTTTTTGAAGTAGAAAGGATATTTTCCTCAAGAATGGAGTTCAAGAGTTTTATCAAAATTATTTTCCACCTAAGATAATATAGGGTTCTATTTCTATCCCTATTATTACATGGATTTGATTATGTTGTGAGGGAAATATTTTTATGAATTCCTTTATCTTATATGAATTGTTTTATGATGTCACGTCGTTTAAGATTCCCATTTTTATTACATGGGTTATGCTTTGATGTATGGTTTATTATTTTTTGGCACACATAAGAATGGTATCATTATGAGATGGGTGGGACCTATATCTCCCTCCAATGCATTGGGTAAATATTTTATATCTCATGAGATATACATGGCTGGAAAGGTATGTTATACTGGTTCAGTGAAACAGGACTGAATTGAGGAGTGAACTCGGTTCAGTAAGGGACTTTGTCCACTAAGATAGTCTTGGCAATGAGTCTTGACTAATAAGAAATTATTCACTATGATTATCTGTGTATGCCACAAAGTTTCATTTGAGCTCACCCTTTTATGTTTTCTTTTCCCCATGACACTAAGAAAGGATTTAGGTTTTAAAAAAAAGAAGATCTTTATGGGAGATTTTGAAGATCTTTCACCACGATTAGAAGATTATATTCTGAGTTTCCAAAGACACTAAACTATTACCTTCCTTGTGTGTGTGTTTTTTTTATGTACGAAGTATTCCTCAAAAGTAATGTAATGTCCATGTATGTAAATCTTCGGGTCTCCACAGTTGGTATCAGAGGGAAGGTTTAGTCAACCTTTGGAAACTAGGATGCGAAAATGTTAGTGAGATCCCTAGAGATATTTCTAAGGTATGTCTAGGGATGTCCCTAAAGAGAAGTATACATATAGGATACAGTCCTAGAACTAAGGTAACGATCATAGAATTTAACCTAAGATGTTAGATATTGAGGATACCCCCCCTTTATTATTTTGTTTTCCCTAGCATGATTTTTGCCTCTCACACTATTCTTTTTGGGTTTTAGACGATGGCTGGAACCTGAAGGAACCATGTTGATCAATTAAATGGACAATGCAATGATTTTCCTCCTGAACAAACAAATGTTATGGGATATGGAGTACAAAATCTTATTGCTATACTTACACAAACTATGAATCATTCTGGACTTCCAAATGAGCAGAGAAGGGAACAATATTCTGTTGAGTCCTTCATGAGGCAACTCCCACCTTCTATCAGTGGGTCTTCTGATCCACTTTTTGATGAAAAAAGGATCAGTACTACTGAAAAGATATTTTCAGTTCTTCAATGTTCTGAACATGATAAAGTCATCTTATAAGTATATCGTTTGGAAGGTGAAACTGATCAATGGTGGAATCTTATCAAGAATACGGGGCAAAGAGATGAAATTGATTCCATAGAATGGAACGAGTCCAAGAACTTATTTTTCAATAAGTACTTCCCTCGTATTCTTCGAACAAAGATAGAGAAGGAGTTTCTTGAACTAAATCAAAAGGATGATGAATCTGTTGGTATATACGAAGTGAATTTTACAAGGCTTGCAAGGTATGCATCTGGATTTATCATCCAACCTGAAAGTAAAGTTGATCGATTCTTCAGTGTCTTAAAACCAAATCTTCGAAGGGCATTAGCTATAAGAGACTTCAGTAGCTATGAAGAAATTGTGCATTGTGCTATCAAGGTAGAAATGGAAGTTGGTGTTACTTATCCATCTCATAGTTTTGACAAGAAATGAAAGATGGAGTTCAAGGAGAAATCTCTGAATAATGGTGAAAAGAAGATGAATGTTTCCTTATGCTCAAAGTGTTGAAAGAAGCATGGTGGAGATTGTCTTAAAGGAACTATAAAATGTTTTAAGTGTAGAAAAGAAGGTCATCGAGCAACTGAGTGTCGAAGTAATGGAAACGGGTTTCTAATGATGTGAATAATGAAAAGACTGCAGGGAACACACCAACAACACTTCAATCCTTCAAGTGAAAGGAAATGGGGCATTATGCTAAAAAATTCCCTAATCCAAGAGTTAGTGATGATCGACGTGAGAAACCACTTAAGGCAAAGGACAAAGAGAAGTCACATGCGATCACCATTGGCGGTGTTGAATATGACAACGATGTGGTGGAATGATTAAGTGTTATGTAATGGGATAATGTTGTATATAGTATCGTGGAATATTGGAATATTTATGTTTTGGTCTATTGTGGTTTTCAATAATTTTATGGCATTAGTAACCATGAAAAGTGATTGAAATATTTTTGGAAAGTAGATGATATGCACATAATGAAGGGATATGTTTTATAGTATTCATGAGCTCATGATTGATATAAGGACTAAATGATATCATGGTTTGAGGATATAGAATTTTGAGATTTTGGTATGTAAAAAGTGTTAACTTTTAACTGCATTCATGTTTTCACTAAGGTTCAATGGATATTCATTCTTCAAGAGAATACATGATTAAGGTATTCACATATTTGTAATTTGACCAACAAGATATATCTTATGATATATGGTGGATAAATGATGGAATTCACGTGATCATTTTCTTTATACTATGAGCTTGGACCGAAGTATTTTAGATAAGCCTAAAGATTGGAATGGATTATGTTGGAAATAAGTTAGTATTGTTTAAGGATAATTTTTTTTTTGATATTGTTGATGGGATGTTATAGTAATATAGCTTTAGAAAAAGGACAACCTGCAGGACGGGCGACAACCCATCGCATCGGACAAGGCTGTGGGAATCAAACCCACAACCGTAGTGCGACTGGCCTTTATCACCTACCACTGGCCTACAGGAAGTCCCTGTTTAGTAGATACTAGTTTTATTATTTTAAGAAGTATGATATATGAATTATAAGTCCATTTTAGGAACCATATATGATTAATCTCACTATAAATGGACTTATGTATTTTTTGATAACTTTTCTAACCTTTTGTTTGAGACAGATGGAATGACCCATCATTCTATCACATGATCTGCTAACACATCAGGAATGACAAATTCAACTTCATTTCTTTAAGAGATGAAGTGGAAATTTTCCAAAGAACGACAAACGGTGAGACAATACCAAAATCACGAAAGTATTTCTTCTAATTCCAATTTCATCAACTTTAGGGAAATGATCTTGAAAACACAAAATGTTGTCCTAGTGCTCTTATATCTAATGAATCAGATGGTACCTTAGATCGTCACAAATTTATGGCTTTGTGATTGCTGGCTTTTCCATAGCCATGTTCTCTACCACTCTCCATCAGAACATGATGGTTAGATTTCTCTCCCATATCAATATTTTCACCTATGTGGGAAACCCAGTGATTAGTTTATTTGGGTAACCGTTACATTTCATACTTTTGTTTTTAAAGATTGGTTTTGGTATTCCTTTTTACGATGTGGTTTTCTATTAAAGAAACTTTAAAATAGTAAACCATTTATAACCCCGATGAATTTCGAGGGCGAAATTCATTTTAAGGGGGGTAGAATGTAACAGCCTGAGATTTTATGAAAAATATTCTTTTTAATTTTCTTAATGTATTGTGTTGTATGCTACACCAAAAAGAAGCTTGCCCAACACGCATCCTTGACTTGCCTTGCATTACACGCAATCGCGACCTTCCTCGATAGCGTGTGTAGTATGCAATAACGAGTTTCACTAAACAACAATATGCTATTAAAATATTATTAAAACTAGCCGTTATGAATAGTAATAACCACTTTTTGAAATTTTTGAAATTTTATTTTTCAAAATGGAATTCATTTTTGGATTCTTAATGTCGAAATTAGCTTAGGGTGAAATTTTGGTACTTTTCGGATAACATTCAATTTTTTATGAATAGTGAAAATTACTAAATTTTAATTAAAAACAACCTTTTTAATAGAAATAATTAATAGTGATAAATTATTAATATGAGTGGTTTTAAAGTATATTTAGAATATATTTTTACAATTTAATACAATGTTGTTCATTGGATGCAATTTCACATTTAAACCAGACATAAACAAGTGTCAATCTTTTGATAGTTATTATCTCTTAAGAACACGCTATTTGTTTTGACGACGAAAATTAATTTTTAAATTAATTAATTCAACTGATATGTTTTTAATTTGGTAAAATAGACATAATTTTTGAGTTCATAATATCAAATATATCTTAGGCCTAATTTTTGGTATTTTTTTGGGAACTTTCATTTTTTGATGAATAGTGAAACCACTAAGTGGTAGTTAAGAAAAATGAATTTTTCATAAAACATAATTTTATCACTTCTGTGAGTGGAATTTCAAAAATCCTAGAGACACGGTTGATGTCAGTAAGTAAAATGTGGTTCAATGAGATGAAAATAATTTTTGGTGAATAGTGACTTTTTACTTTTTTTTACCACGATTAAAAGTAAATAGTGTAATTAAGGGTAAAAATGTTAAAATCAAAGTTTAATAAGTAAATCATTTTTAATATAGGGTAATACATAAGATAAATTTGACTATAAATACTCATTAGAAAGCTAGAAATATTTCCTACACAATGGTATTTTATTTGTAATTTTTAGACATTAAATAATTTAATTTATTTATGACACAAAGACGATGCAGTAATTATCTTATTAATGAAATATTGACATAATTGGTGAAATAAATACCCAAATAAATGTAATTTGAGACTTTTAATGAATTAAACTAATTTTCTAGGTTAATATGACATGTTAGTATTGATTTAATTAACTTGGTTCGAGCTAATAATTCTGTTATGATTTTCACAAAAATCAATTACTAAATAGTGTCAAAATTGACATAAAATAGTTTTTAAAACAAATATTATATTATTAATTGTTATTTTATTCCAAAAAATCTAAAGATCGGCCAAATGACTTAGATAAGGTTATAAATATTAATAATAAACAAATTGGTGTTCGTTTGGCTTGATATAGTAAGTTTATTAACCTTATAGTGTAAGAAAACAAGAAGACACAGTGAAAGTTAAATTTTCTAACTTAAAGTTAAAACTAAATTATAAGGTTAAAATTGATACCTAAACATGTCTAAATTCTATTGGATGATATTATTTCGACCCCTACCCACCTTATCTTCGATATATATCAATTTGGAGCTATTAAAAACCGAATTTGACTTTATAATAAAATAATATTTTTAGTTATTCCAAAGGTGCCCCTCTCCTCCCTTATAAAAGGGCACCCTCCCCCTCTTCATCACACTACTTTGAGCCTTCAAGATCGGCCAAACCCTGCCAATTTCTCCACTACACTTCCATGGAAACATCCTAGAGGTTCTGGTCTTCTTCAAATACCTATTTTAGTGCCCTAAAAGGAGGTCTCAAAGAAGCACTTCAAAAAAGAGGTAATGTCTGTTACCGATTCTTTCATCTTTATTTCTTCTTCCACTTCTTCTTATTTAGTTTTTTCATTATGAAGTAATAACATCAGTATCACTCATATACTGATATGTTATTATAAGTATGAAACAACCCTATTTCACCATCTATCCATCCTACGGAAAACGAAATCACCGCGCGTGCGTACGTACAGAATACCGTCTCCACACCGCGGTGTAATCTATCTTCCACCACCACCTTACATGGATGGGTATAATGGTGTAAATAATGACTATATATGACTATTTAAAAGTGATACTGATTTTGAAATAGTATACCTACACTCCAATACAATTCCACGATCATATGAATGATATCATCACTCATGCGTACGTACGGAATACCATCTCCACGATGTGATGCGACTCGTTCTACATGATCTTCATTTCATAATGATTATATAAATGAATTGAATGAATGAATATGATATATATTACACTAATACCATTCTGGAAATGAGGTATCTATAACCTAAAGAGAAGAATAATAATTTATTCGACAAAACACGCATAAGAACAAAAAGTTATAAACACCTGAATAACAAGTAGCAATGAAATATTACTACTAAGAAGCTAAGAATATGACCATATTTGATATCATAAAAATAAGTATGATTCTGGAATAAGTAAATAACATTATTTAAATCATTATACAGGAGGTTTGGACACGTACAAATCATATCGGACCAAAGGTAAAGGAAATATCACAATCTCATTTTTATCCGAGATTGTTTATACTTTGGTATTTACTGGGGTGTATTTTATCATCCACATCCATGTTTCCTCAATGTGTAATATTTATATCCTTATACAATAGTTTAGATCCAATTTTACCCTTCGTTGAGTTTTTAGTAAAAGATATGAATGGAATCTTTTGTCGTTTTTCATACGAGGTACTTTTTGACTTTTCTGACAAAAGAACGGGAAGAATGTTTTTTAACTTATATGGCATGAATGGATTTTTAAAAAAATTATTTCCAAGATGCTTCCTTTGCAAGTTTTCAAGTTTATTTTTAATCAAATTCTTTTAGTTTAAAATTGAATGACATGTTATGAAAGGAAAAATGTTTTTGAAGTAGAAAGGATATTTTCCTCAAGAATGGAGTTCAAGAGTTTTATCAAAATTATTTTCCATATAAGATAATATAGGGTTCTGTTTCTATCCCTATTATTACATAGAAATGATTATGTTGTGATTGAAATATTTTTATGAATTCCTTTATCTTATATGAATTGTTTTATGATGTCACGTTGTTTAAGATTCCCATTTTTATTACATGGGTTATGCTATGATGTATGGTTTATGATTTTGTGGCACACATAAGAATGGTATCATTATGAGATGGGTGAGACCTATATCTCCCTCCAATGCATTGGGTAAAGATTTTATATCTCATGAGATAGACATGGCTGGAACGGTAGGTTATACCGGTTCAGTGAAACAGGACTGAAACGAGGAGTGAACTCAGTTCAGAAAGGGACTTTGTCCACTAAGATAGTCTTGGAAATGAGTCTTGACTAATAAGAAATGATTCTCTATGATTATGTGTGTATGCAAAAAAGTTTCATGTTTTAAGTTATGATTACTGGGATTAAATTTCACTACTATTATTTATCCCATGTTATGAAATTATGATCACTTTTGCAGGTTAATATCTCCAAAAGATATGTTCTTATGAATATGACGTGATTGATATTTCTTTTGTTTACCCTTACTGAGCATTTGAGCTCACCCTTTTATGTTTTATTTTCCCCAGGACATAAAGAAAGGATTTAGGTTTAAAAAAAATATGATCTTTATGGGAGATGTTAAAGAACTTTCACCACGATTAGAAGATTATATTCTGAGTTTCCAAAGACACTAAACTATTTCAGTCCATGTGTGTGTGTTTTTGTTATGTACTAAGTATTCTGCAAAAGTAATGTAATGTCCATGTACGTCAATCTTCGGGTCTCTACAAGTCAGCACTATTTCAGAAAAGAAGAATGAAATCACTGCAGCATACTTCTTTACTATCATAGGTTGAGCCGAAATGCTTCGCTAATGCAGCTGAAGATGAAAACTGGATTCAGGCAATGAATGAAGAGCTACATCAGATTGAGAAGAATCAAATGTGGGATATTGTTTTGAGGTCAGTAGATAAGAATGTCATCGGGACTAAATGGGTCTATCAAAATAATATGAATTAATATGGAATAGTGATTCCAAACAAATCACAACTAGTGTGAAAGGGATACTCTTATATAGTGGGAATAGATGTTGATGAGACATTTGCACCGGTTGTGAGAGTAGAGACAATCAGATTGTTTCTAGCCATTATAGTGAAACGAGAGTTCAATGTTTTCCAAATGGATGTCAAATCTTCATTTTTTAAAGGGGTTCGGGAGAACAAGGTGTATATTGATAATCCAGATAGTTTTTTCATTCATTAGGATGAGAAAAGGGTTTCCACACTGAAAAAGGCGTTGTATGGGTTGAAACAAGCTCCAAGAGCATGGTACTCAAGGATTGATCAGTACCTGAAGAATCTTGTTTTCCAGCATGGGGGAGTTGATTACAATCTACATTTCCATAAAAATAGTAATCAAAGGATGATGGTCTTGGTTTATGTCGACAACATAATATTTGGTGGATTAGATGAATCTCAGTGGAGACAGTTTTCCAAATTCATGAAATGTGAGATTGAAATGTCAATGATTGGAGAGATAACATTTTTTATTGGTCTACAGGTGACAAAAGAAATGAATTGAATATTCATTTCTCAATAAAAATATTCCAAGGAGGTTTTGAAATGATTTGGAATGGAAAATTCCAAGGATATGAAGACTCTGGTTGTTACCCGGATGAAATTATCGAAATATGATATTGGCAAGGTAGTAAATTTCAAAGAATACGGGAAGATTTTTGGGAGGTTACTATACCTGATAGGGACGAGACCTGATATTGTTTTCACCACCTACCAAGCAGGATGATATCAAAGAAATACAAAGTAAATCCACATGCTTTCAGTGAAAAGAATACTTCGGTATATCAAGGGAACTATGGACTTCAGATAGATGTATAATAGAAAATTGCAAATAGAGTTATTGGGATATACTGATAAAGAATGGGCCGGTTAAGTGGATGATAGGAAATCAATGTCAGGAGGTGTATTCTTTCTTATTGGATTGTGTGTCTCTTTACTAAGAAAGAAGAAAGAATGAATTTCTCTGAGAACCATAGAGGCTGAATATATTGTGGCCACTAAAGTATGCACGCAGTTATTGTGGATTAAGCAACAACTTGAAGACATGGGAGTTTAAGTGAAGTCTCCGATCAGAATCTAGAATGATAACACAAGTGCTATCAATCTTTTCAAAAATTCCATTCATCACTCAAGGATAATGAAAATTGAGATCAAATATCATTTAATAATGGAGAAGGTGTAGAAAGGGCTTGTGAAGTTAGAGTATGTGCCTACAGAGCTACAAGTTGCAGATATTCTAACAATGGCCTTACCCAATGAATCTCTTGAGAGGCATCAACTGGATCTGGGAGTCCAGTCGACTCTCCACACTTAAAAAGTGTGGATGTGGGACCACACACATATCCTTGAGGTATGGTGTGTTTTTACCTTATGTTATGATATGTGATTTTACCCTACTGTAGACTGCAAAAGGGTTCCCTTTGGGTTCATTGACAAAGGGAGAAAACGTGAGAAAATGTGATTATTCAAGAGAGGGAGAAAATGTCTTAGTCAAGAAATGAGGAGAATCTAACAGGTGGATCAATGAGATAGGGGCAGCAATGAGATAGGGGGAGAAAAATAAATCAGAAGATTATAGATTTGATCAATCAAATAATAGTTATCACGATATATATCAGGACAGCTAAGGATCATGATAAAAGAAGAAGTGTGGTTCATATCAGGTTTGTATGAAAGTTGAATTGGTATCTAGTTGGTATCAATAGTGGTGTCAGAAATGAAGGGACACATAGATAAACCTTTCATTATAATCTTGTTTCCATGCCGAGAATTTCTCATGTGGGCTTAGAGTATGTGTTGAGTAAATATCTCATCACTATCTATATCGTATGAGGTGAATGGTGGCTGAAGATGAATGAATGCTTAATGAGGTATCAAAGAATGGAGAATTGTTTTGAGAATATTTTTCAAAAAACCCAAAGGAGTAGATTATTTGGAAAAATCCCTCAAGGTATCATTGAATCATTTTTTAGCTGATTGTGTTTGTTGACAATGAGTGACTCCATGTTTTGTTTGTTGACAAATCGAGTCTCAATGACTCAAACTGTTGACAAATGGTGTTTTTTGGAGAATGTAGAAATGTGTTTTTGGTGATGGGAGTTGTTATCTTGTGTAAAGGAGGTTTCTAATGTTGTATTCTAGGAAATTTTTTAATATAGAAAATCAAAATTTTGGCAATGGAAAAGTGGTGCGCATGTCTAAAAGTGGATCACAAGTCCAAAAGTGGCGCACAAGTGTGGAGAGAATGTCCTAAAGTGGCACGCAACTGTGATGCACATATGTGGCATGAAAGTGTGGCGTGCAAGTCATATTTCAGGATAATCTTATCAAAATATGACAAAGAGAAGAAAGAGGAACACATGTGTGGTGCACAAGTGTGGTGAACAAGTCCTCAAAATTCCTATAAATAGACGGCTACTCTCCTCATTTAACAACTTGCTCAACACTTAGAGAAAATCCTAACTCTAATCGCGCATGTGTAAGTGATGTGAATGTTTAGAGTGCACACATTTGGGTTGTACAATTGTGTGGGGCATGTGTGATGCACAAGTGTACTGCACAAGTGTACCACACAACTGTGTCATGAAAGTGTGCTGCTCAAGTGTCGGCGCAAGTTTTTCGCGTAGGAAGTGTGGAGCACAAGTTTTCTGCACTAGTGTGGAGCGCATGGGTGGTGCGCAAGTTGTTTTTTTCGCAATAAAGGAAGAGGCTCTACACTAGTTAATGGGGAACAGAAGTCACCATAGGGTTGGGTGAATGTTATAAATTGCCTAGAACATCTGTGGTAAAGGAGTATTCATCAATGGATAAACTTTGAACATAAATAGAGAATCTATCAATAGTTAAGGATGTATTATTTCATTCAAATGAAGAGACCTACAGGTCTATAAACTATGAGTTGTTATTCTGAAGAAGTAGTGAGCTCACATTAGTTGATAGAGTAGTGAGTTCTAAAATTGTGAGTCATTGTAAACCATGATGGATATTGAGTCTACTTCAAACATGTAAACAGTAGTGCACTTATAGTGGAATTGGTACATCGGCACACTGCCGGTGTATACTCCTTGGATGTAGCCCAGTGGGGGTGAACCAAGTAAAAATCACTGTGTCATGTGCATGCTTTATTTTTTATTCATACTCTGCATTGGGAAGGAGAGAGAAGAGAGTTTTTTCTAACAACAAAACAAGATCAAAAGGGGAAATTGTTTTAATCTAGCATACCCTGATTCACCCCCCTCTCAGTGTATCTATCCAAGTGGATCTAACATGTATCATTATTAATTTATAACCAATTAACTTCTAAATCCTCTTCCCCTTGTATTATACCTTCTTTTCTCACCAATAGGACAAAACCAAGGGCCTTAAAGAGGTTCTCAAGGAGGAAAATCCCAGAGGTAAAAATCCACTTTCATTTCATTTTATTTTATTTTCATTTATTTTTCTTTTCTTATATTCTATTAACCTACCCTTACCCAAGAGGCATGAAAACACATATATCTTATCCATATTATAATTTTATCATTTTTATGTAAAAATTCATCATCATACTTCTTCTCCTCTCACTTTTATTCTAAAAAATAAAAACATTGTCCATGATGTGTCGGTTTACTATCTTCGTGGATGTTTTTTTTTAAATTCCTATTTCCCTTCTTGGTTTGATATAAAACCATTGATATGGTTAAATTTAAATAATATTTTATTATAAATATTATTTTTATATTATGTTCATGAATAAGATTTTATACATAATATCAATTTATAAAACAAAAGTGGTTATTAATGATCAAAATTCCACAAAATAAACCAACATTCATCAAAAAATGTTTTATGTAGCGATTCATAATCATAACATATAAAAATGATATATATGATAATATAATATTATTTATTTTAATTAAAAACCTATAATAAAAAATTTAGTGTTTTTTATCTTTCTAAATGGAATAGCATAATAAACCATTCATGGAAACAATGAAATAAATTCACCCGAAACAATGAAATAAAAAATATTATTAATAAATGGGTTGAAATATATTATGAGAATATCATATAAGTAATTATAAATATGAATATGGTTCTTTAATATATTAATATCACTTTTTAAACCATTATATAGTTGTCTGTAACATATTTGGGGTAAGATAATCAGGAGGCAAGGGAATTCATAACCCAACAACCATTCTATGGGTAATCCATCAAAATAATTAATTACGTGGTACTAAGATTATTTGTGAAATTATTATTTATTATATTTATTAATTATGTGGTTTTATATAGTATACACATATTATTTTATTTGTATCAATTATCACTTCAAATATATGATATTTTAATGGACTACTCATTAAAAATTCCATTTTAATTTTTATTAAGGAATGATATTTATGATGTAAGTATTATTGTTTTATAACTATGTTCTAGTTCATAGAAATATTTTATTATATAGTGTCAGACCTATATATCCCTCCAATGTATTGGGTATATTTATGTTGGAGGTCTACCACATGGTTACTCCAAGTGGTACTGCGATGGTTACATCATAACGTATCCATGAGGGTTACATTTTATGGTAGCTGTGAGGGTTACAACTCATATAGTATATATGGGGGTTACAATATTAAGTAAGTAGTTCCCTAATTTATCATTATGGTATTATTTATATGTTTTTGTTTTATGTAAAAATCATGTTTTCATAATGTATCTAAATAGTACTTATTGGATGAGATGTATGTCTTTGTGAGAATGATTACATATATTTATAGTTATTCATGTACTAAATGTTTCAGTCCTTACATTCATATCCATTACTAATATTTTTGTTATAATACAATGTATAAAATTTTTTCATAGGTTTTAAGGATGTTTATTGAAAAATTATAAATCAATATGAATTTTGTGAATACATTTCAAGACACCATTTCCTGTTTTTATTAAATAAAATTGTGTGATGAAAAAATGGATTTTGTTTTAGCTGTACCCAGATTGTATTCTTGTGGTTTGATATGTATGAATTATGTCCTAATATTACAAAACTATAAACTTAAAATATCATTATGAATTTAAATAAGTGAATTCTAGATAAATTTACTAGATTAAGAAATGTTTATGGATGAGTCCTTATAACATAAATTCTAGTGGCCGCGTATGAAGCATGATATTACTAATTATGTGTCCCACTGTTACACCAACCAACTGATAAGGGTAGATTATCTGAAACCATATGACCATCTCTATCCTTTAATGGTGGTAGTTTGGAAATGATATAGGGTATTCATGGATTGTTTTATTTGATTACCACAAAATACATGAATATGAAATGCTATCTAGTTGGTGATTGATCAGTGGAAAAAGGTAGATAATTTAATTCTGATCAGGGACACTAATAAATTCAAATATATGGGTATGATGTTTTTTAAATAGATTTTATGGTTACATGAGATTACTTTTTCCATTATTTCAAAATGAGAACTTTGGTTTATATTTCTATTCTTGAGAAGTATCTAAGAGGTCATGATGACTCTCATCATGTTGATTAAAACAAACGATCCACAAGAATATGGGTAGGGAGAGTGTTCTTTTTGTATCCTATAGGTTATTCTATGATCCAGCATCATGAATTTTGGTGGATCTTGAGATATCCATCTAGGACTGGTTGATTTTTCTTATAACGACTATTATCATTCATTTATTAGAATGGATCAATTTGAGTATCTCTACTATCTCTTATGTAGATAACCTTTTTGTTGGGAATACGTGGTTGAAGATTCATTGGTTGGGTAGAGTTTCGTTTAGGAGACATTTTCAATGTTACTAGATATAAATCCTAGTATGGTTATAGCTCATAGTAGACAATGATATTATGAGAATCAATGATGCGGTCCTTTTGAGTTTTCCATAGGTGGCTAGGTTTTCTCGAATTTCTATCCTTTTTGAGGTCACAGTTAGGGTTGAAAAATAATGAATGTTGTCCCCATGATATTTTTTACCATTTGAGGTTATTGAGTGACTTGAGAGGGATGACTATTGGTTGGAATTTTTTGTTCAGTTTTTGATAATTCATGATGTCATCCACATATTATATCTTTGGATACACTATCATAATCCATCTCACATAATGATTTGGGATGATATTGAGTTAAATCCATATGTTTTTGTTGTTGAGAAGCCAGTTGAGATCGTTGAAACTCAAGTCAATTATTTTCATGGGAAGTAAATTCAATTGGGTAGAGTGATATGGAAACATAGATTAGATTCTCAGGAGACATGGGAGCATGATTCATTGATGAGGGAGTAGTGGTCTCATATCTTTACCAGAATTCATTATTCCACATCACTTACATGGAAAATAATGTCTTATTATAAGAATTTTGTGACATCCCTTTACCCACATTTAGGTAATTCCTTTCTCTAACATTTTTTCTATTTAATTGGGTGTGTCTTGGGACTCCTTTTGATAGAGAAGAATTTTTTTGAGAAAAATTATATAATGTTAATAGATGTATGTTTTTTTAATTTATGAAGCCTGAGTATAAATGTGAAATGTATTAGAGTGGTTATAATCTATTTCCGACAATGATTGATGTGGTATGGTTTTTTTTAGAATATGACATTTCCAATGTCTTCAAGAAATTTACATACCATGTAAATTGTACACAACATGTAATGATTGACTAGATCAAGTCATGAGTTGAGTAAAAAAATAGAAAGGTTACTGTTACTGTAAATGTTACATGTCAACTAAAGATAATGATTTAGTTTTTAATTAAAAATATTATTGATTTTATTGGAGAATGAAAGTATCATGGTTTTCATGATGTGTAAAAGTATTAAAATCCATGTAAATATTGAAAACATATATTTTAGGTAACTAAATTGGTTGATTATTTTTTTATTCACTAACATATCTCTCCCCTCTAAACCTATAGCTCTACTTTGGTGAATTTGGAGAACTCCTACCGTTATAGATCATTTTTTTCAGCGATTGATCGTTGTTTTGGTTTCATATAGTTAATCAGGTTGAGTATACCATTATTCTTCTTTTTATCCTTTGATCATGTTAGTTTCATTTCATTGTGTAATCAATACTTTCGACCTACAGTGATGTTATTCTTGATTCTATTATAGTTATGTTGCTTGATCTTGTTTCGGGGGATGATTTTTTGTTGGTTGTGGTGCAATAGGTTTTCATTCATGACGAACGTGTTGTATACTCTTCTCTACTAACGTTTTTGTTGAATTTAATCAATTATAAGATGTGGGGACTGATTCGAGGTCCCCCATTAAAATTTTTGTGTTCTTATTGTTAGTGGATCCCATTGTGGGTATGTATGAACCGAGTTTTTTGGTTGGTGGAGCCATCAATAGATTGTTTTGGTGAACTATAATTCATTTGTTATTTTATTAATTATCATATAATTTATATAGAATTATAGAATTATTTTATTTGTTTGTATGGAACATGGTTTTTTGATAAAATATGGTTTTTACCTAGTTCTGCTAAATTGAAAGGGTTTTTAAAAAAATTATGAAATGGTTTGCCAACAATGAGATCACAGTCGATTTGATGATTTTTTTTGGAATAAAGAACAAGGAAATTATTAGGTACTTTGGTGGATGGTATAATAATAGGTATCATTTACTTTCATCATATTTTCTCATGGGGCAATCTTCTAATCCTTAGTCTTAATGTTCATGGGACTTGTTAGACCCATTAGGGGCTTCACATTTTGGGGTGTTCCTCAAATATCTAGACTTAATTAAAATGTCTCGAGGATTGATGAATG
The DNA here is from genome assembly GCA_963277665.1 of Viscum album. Lineage (NCBI taxonomy): Eukaryota > Viridiplantae > Streptophyta > Magnoliopsida > Santalales > Viscaceae > Viscum > Viscum album. Next base: position 986,306,832 of record OY728126.1, read on the forward strand.
AATTATTTTCTTGTTTAGGTATGATTTTTCTAGCTATTCTAACCTACTATGATCCTTTCTATGATATTACATATTCTTCTTGGCTAATTGGGATGCTTCTGGTTTGTAATATTTTGATTATAATGTAATGAATATGATATTATATGTGATGCATTGTTCGATTTGACATGATATATAAGTTTTTGTTTATGTATATGTAATTTTTTTAAACTGATTTACCTTATTTATTTAGAAAAGTGAAAAAAGGGGAAACTAAATTTTTTCCTTGATTTTTAAAAAAACATCTAAACTATAAATCATGAATTTTTTTCTTTATATTGGATAATACTTGTATTATTGTTTAGAGAAATTATTTGTAACACATGGGTGGTTCCCTAATATGCATGTATGCTCACACCTTTTGATCCCCTTCAGCAGTGCATAAACCTTGTAATAAATTTTGATACAAGTAAAGGAGAGGAATAATAGTGAGGTATGGTGGTCTTACATCAGTTAGGTTTTTGGTAGGTGGTGGTGATATAGGAAAAGTTTTTCCACAATATCACATAGAGTTTTTGGAGTATCTATTTTGTTTTGTTGTCCATTATAGTTGGACTAGCCTCTTGGAGATTATTTTGCAGCATTTTTAGTTATATTACTTCAGCTATTCTATATATATTATGGAATATATTTTTATCTTCCACTATTTCTATCTTCTATGTGTATATATATGTTCTGATATTACATTAGGTTGGTATAAATCATTACATATTCTTATTGTTATATGCCCAGGTGTTATCCATCCCATGTGGATTGGGAATACCCTTCTAGTATGTGGAAGATCAGGTAGGGTTCTAGTTTTGAGAGGGTAATTGGGTTAGTTCATTATAATATGTCTATAATCAATGACTAATAAGAGATCATCAGTCAGTTTATGGATCAGATGAAATTGGTTGATGCTCATGAAGAAGAGGTGGTATCTCAATTAATAGAGTACCAAACTAATATGGGATGGGTTTAAATCATTAATGATGAGATTTTCCATATGTACTAGGAAAAATAAGAAAAATCATTCTAAGCGGTAAGAGGTCCTATAGGCCACACGGTAGAGGTTGGTTTGGATGTAGAGGTTAATCTCTGAAGAGGATCTATAGGGATCATTTTAAAAAAATAAAATAAAGGATTCAATGTTTGAATCACCCTCACAATCTTTTGAATTTTATTTTTTTAAAATCTTCAAAGGAATAGAAATATTTGTTTTTCCATACAACATTTTGAATCTTTAATCACATTAATGGGAAAAAAAATAAAATATTCCTAATCCCATTTGAGTCTTGGTCAGTTTGAGAAATAAGGAATAATATTGTGATTTTTCATTTATATAACATAGTGTTAGATAATGGACTAAAAATACAAGTCTAACTTTGTTTATCTTCCACCGGAAGTGTCCTTAACTGAAAGGCTATAGATGTTAGATGGATCTCTCTGAACAACCGACCTTCTTTCTCAATGTGAGCTAGTGCATGAATGGATTAATGCAAGGGGCATTGAATTCTACATGAATAAAGGGGAATATATAGAATGAATTGAGATGCACATGATTTGGAATAAATGGGGGTGGTGTGATGATTGAGGATAACTACTGACCATTTTAAAAACAAATAATCCATTATATTTTTGTTTTGTATGGGGAAAAATAATTCTGGGTTGACCACAGATAATGTTCAAAACATGAGACTTATCTCAAACAAATTTCTCATATCTTTTAGGGTATGTACCCAGGATGGTAGGTGGGATAATGGGTCATAGAACCATACCATAAAGGGGATCCCATTCTAACATGGAGGCTGATTGGGATTCGAGATAGGGGATACATGAATCTTGGGGATGAAGTGATGGAATATTCGAATGATTTCCAACACTCGTTAAATTACTCAATTGTAGATTTGCGAACAATGTGTTGGTGTACTAATATAAAAAAAGGATTGAATCATCTTCCAATGGGAGTTTTATCTTAGATTATGAGAGGCAGTTGAAGAACATGATGATGCAGTAGGTGATTGGTACCAGAAGAGACATGGGGATTATCAGGAGAGGGCCATAGAAGTTATAATGTTTTACATAATAAAATTGGGATGAAAGATAGGTAGTTTAGTGACATAAAATGAGGATTATGTACATGTTTTGTAACATCATACATTAAAAGTGATAAACTCATTGTTTAGCATCATACAATAAGGATGATGTTTCATAGAGTTTAATGTCATTTGATTGGGATTGAGTCATACAATTGAATTTCATGTGATTAGGATATGTGAATGGATGTAAAAAATATCCTCCTAACTAAGGTGGCAGGGGGATATGAAGGAAACACAATGTGGTTATCCCTTTTGGGGCTTGTGATATAATGGGAGATTAAAATTTAGATCTAAATTTTTCATGAAATGATGGATTCAGTGAGAAAAACCAGGTTTTTACTGGGGTCCATAGTGGGTATCCACTGGATTTATACCTCCTTCATTTGGTCCCCTTATTTTTCACATGATAAGTGAGGAACCTGGTTGGGGGATTCTTGATCATTCTCAAGTTTCCTTTATGGGTTTTCAACCTGACATATATTCATGCATCTCTTCTTTGGTAATTAATACTCATGCATTAGACCAAGAAGATGAAAATTGTTTTGGGTCATAATTCTCGAACCATGGGGTTTTGTGTCTCAAAGGGGATGTGTTCAGCATTGAAGGGAGGTGACACAATTTGAATTGTGGGATAAATAGGAAGAAATCCATATGAAACATTAACTAGATGACATGCACTATGTTTAATATTGTGATTTTCAGAGTTGGGTCTAGTTCATTGTCGTAGATTTCAGACCATTGGGTGAACATCCAAAAAGGAAATTTCTTACAATCAAGAGTGATAGCCTGATGTGAATTGAGGATGAAGGAGGTCTGGTAATGCAAAACACATTCCTCATGTGACATGAACACAATTTGAAGTCATTACTCTTAGACATTGGATCTTATTTTTCAGTCATACAGTTCAGAGAAATTTCAAGTAGTTTAAGTTCATAATTCCTATAACATGGGCATTATTCTTGAATGAACATTCAATGCATCAAAAAAATGTTACCCAATGTGAATGGAAGGTCCTAGGAGGCCATCAGATGCCACAAAAAACACCTCTGAGAAAACATGAACATAGTATAATGTCATGTGGATTTGACCTAGGCTCATAGTTTAAGTACACAGTGGTTAGACCTTGGGTAACTCATGTATCTCAGCCTTTATTAAGGAATACTCCCACCCAAATCCTAATCCCACATCATCCATTCTCGATGTGGAATCAAGAAGCAGTATGATCTTCATATTTTTTATAGTATATAACATGATGTGGGGTGAATGTAAAAGAAAAATACAATGAGGTAAATCATGAAATTATTATACCTAGATAGTAAAATTGGAATGATCAACGAATAGGGAACATGTTTTGACCATGATTGAAACAATTGTTCTACACCTGATTCATTTTAGGATAGGCTAATAAAATGAGAGACAAAACATTGATTGAGTTTGAAACATGCGAGACACAATTTTTTACAAAAGGAAATTTTGAGCATAAGCCTAGGAAGATAAGTGAGTTACTGTGTCTAGGTACTATACTATTAGAAATCCCATTCAGATCCAAATATTGATTATTATTAAACTGAAGAAGGTGTGAAGTGCAGAAGCGGATGTGGGGAATGTCTCTATGAGAATATTGAGTGCCTCCGAAGCTATTCTGACATGTCTTCAAATGTCTTGGATGAATATGAGTTGATTGTAGGCATGGTCCCAGGATGGGATATTCGGGCGTCACAACGTATCCCTTGAAGATGTGAATCAAGAAACACATAGTTCTTTGATGTGATGTAGTATAAGGCTGACATCGAATGGTTGAAATACTAAATGGAGAGGATATCAAACCAAACAATACTATGATGCATCCCTATTTTATAAGGGGTAAGGATTTTTTATCTTGTACTTATCATATAATTCAACCTAGTTTTTATTGGGTGAGGTTTTTGGTAATCACATACTTATCATATAAGGTATCCTAGTTTTGTACGGGGTATGATTTTTGGTTATCCCATCCTTATCGTATGGGGAAAACTAGTTTTGTATGAGGTTTTTTTTTTCAAACCATACATATCATATAAGGAATATTGTCCTTTTATAGGGTAAGGTTATAGTTTAACATCAATTGATGATGATGTTGGGATTTTAAGTTTAAATTCATATAACTCACCCTATGAATTTTACTAGTTTAAGGCCATAGATATTAGACCTAGAGGATGTTGATGGATTATGTTCACATAATATTAGCCAAATGGGTGGATTCTAGATTAATTTCATAAATAATTTAATAAATGGGAAAGGGTATCTTAAAGAGTCTTATGCGGTATAAATAGTGAAAACAAGATTTGAATGCAAGACCAAACAAACCCTCTTATACACAAAAATCTATAAACCATACCAAAGACGAGGTCATAATTCTAGGGAAGGAGAGATCTAGTGAGGATTATATGGAAGGGTATTAACCCATGATATGTGATATAAGCTTCACAATTTATCCTATGGGAATGTGAATCATTCCACATATAGTTCAGAAACGTGAAGTGGTTGGAGTCAGATGATGGAATGGTGATTTAATCATGAACGGGGATACTTAATCATCACATATGATTATATGAGGAATCAAAAATGTAAATTGGGTATGGATACAAATTAACATCTTGTGTTGAGGAAATTGGAGGTAAACACACATTGATATGCATGTTATCTTTTCCACATCTCAGGCCATGAGGGAATCTCAGCATGCCGAAGGGTTGAGGAATATGATTAGGGATTATACCCAAAAATGTGTCCCATAAGTGAATTTTTTGGAGATGGTGCCATAGGAAATGGATGGATTTGTATTAAATTTGTGTCTTGTAATAGAGATAGAGGGTCTATGTATTACTACATACCCCATGGGAATGAGAATCATGCCACACATAGTTATATACAATGGTGGGGGCATTGGATTACTGAAATATTAAGGATGAATAAAAACATGTTAATGCGGTGTAGATTCACATAGTTTAAGATCACAATACATAAACCAATGATCTTAGTTTAAGGTTATAAACCTTATACCATATGTTGGTACATTAAAGATGTTTGAGTCACATCAACATGTTAAAACCTGACATGAAATGAGCCAAGTAGGATCTGCACCACATAAAGCAATCCCAAATATAGTATCATGTTGTTTAGGGTCATAAGTCCTAGGCCATTAAAAATTTGAAAATATTTTATAGTCACAATGCCTAGACTGAGGGGGTGTTTGTTTTAAGGTAATTTTTGTGGCATGAATTTGCTAAAACCCAACATGAATGGTTTGAATGTAACCACATATACAACATAATCACATTGGAATAAACTATACATAGTTCTTAATGTTGTTATTCTTGGACCATAAGTGGGGAGAATGAAATAAATGTTGGTAGATGAAGTTTCTCCCCCCAACAGAAGGATTTATGATGAGTTGGTGGATGGGACTAATGAATAGTGTTCTAGGGATCTCTACATATCTAGTGGAAATGGGAATCAAGGAACACATAGTTCTTGAAAGTGGTGTGGTTTTAGACCAACAAGAGAGAGGTATTGTCCACTCGAGAGAGTACATTGAAGCATCACATAATTACCATGGTTAATACAATGTTTATTTTAGTGATCTATCCCAAGTAAGCCCAAAGACTGTGTCTACTACTATGACATTGGAATTATTACAAGGAAATCCATCCCAAAGGACTGATCAATTTAGTAGTCTATGAAAACTAAATACATACACGAGTCATGTATTACAAATTAATAAACTAATTACAACATATTTTAATTCTTACAAGGATTAATTTACTCCCACTTAAGATATACTTAACATATTTATTAGTATACCTCTTTGATTTGTAGTTAAAGGATACAAAATAAGGGTGATATCAAATTATCAATATGGGTAAGAAAAGAAGATGTAATATTGAATCAATAAGAATAAGTCAACATGGAAAGGTAAATAACTGAACACACATTCCATGTAATCAATATATTTAAAAGAAAGTTAATAAACAATATAAAAAAGTAAATAACTGAAAATAAATTCCATTTAAAAAACTGGATAAGGAATAACCAATACAGTAATATAAGAAAATGAAACACATTTCATGTAATAAATAAAAAGAGAATGAAATGAAACCACAGTTTTTATGCAAAATATAATGGATTTATAATATCTGAGTCGAAATAAAGAAAATTCTTAATTATTGGATTTCTGGATTCCTAGGTACATGATACCTTTTCTGTTAATACCTTTCACAAGATGGTTTAAAAAATACTGGTTGAAAAAACCATTATCTTAGGATATCTATATGATTCATCCCATGACACTACCAATTAATCTATGTTATATCTATAACTAAGCCCCACTTTAGTCATGCCTATCCAAATCATTCCTCATATATCAAGTAATCGATTTAATTCATGAACAATGTACCTTATCTATTACTTTTACTGAATAAATATTACAAGTTTATCAATAATTCCCTAGATAATAAAATAATAATCAAAATAAACACCATATGTAAAAATGTTATATGATTTTGGAAATAATAATATCTATGATAAATAATGTGGATATTTAGGGGAAACTCAATGATGACTGGAATATGAATATTTCAAATGTGAATATGAAAATGAAACCAAGTAGTGATTGTAAATAATATCCTTTGTCAATGAAATAATAAACCATATATTGGAAGAATAAGGATGGTATAAATAAAAAATATCCCAAATTGGAGTAAAATATAGGTTTTTTTTATAAATATAAATACATTAATAATATATTTCAAAAATTTCATGAGGAAAATATACTTTTTTATTTTGAAAAACATTATTTAAATACAATTATTTTAATGTCACTTTAAAAAAATTACTTAAAAAAAGTAATAAAAATTTCAAATGAATCTCTGAAGAAATGATAGTGGTAAATCCCTACATGTTGTACAAGGTAAAAAAAACATACCTTTTGCAAGTTAAAATGGTTAGAAAAGTTCTTTTTTTGGAAATCGACATTGAGATTCATTTGAAAACATTTTTAAAAGAAACAATAAGAACTATTGTCTTTAATAATTAAATTTTTAAAGGAAAAAAATTATTTTTGAAAACCTTTTTAGTAAATAATGTTTTTAGATGAAAATAGTTTCTCTGAATAAAGAGAGAAATGAAGTCGGGTTTTCTTGAAAACATTTCGTAAAATATTTTGAGTGAAAAAGAGTAAAATGGTACTATTATATTATAAAGTTAATTAATATAAATATTATAATAAAAATATTTTTTTTGAAGACAATGATTATATAATTTCCTCTAATGGAAATTAATGTGTAAATACTACTGAATAAAATGAGAATGTGATGTAAACCCGTAGAAAGAATATAAAATTGATGTGAGATTCATAAATATAATTAATTATGTGTATAAAATATAAATTTACATAAAATAAGTGTAAATACATGAATATATAGTAAAATACATTATAAAAATAATCATATAATATTAATGACAACGAGTTAGTAATATAACTCAATAAAAAAAATTGACTTATGAAATTATTTTCCACACGGTAAATCTTAATCAAAATACCCCTAGAAAAAATAATTCATATCTAAACTCATACTAAAATTAAGATAATATAATTCATGTTATTATATATCAAAATAGGTGGTACATACCCCACCCAAAATAATTAAGTGGTGAACATGTCATTTATGTCATAGATGTAAAAAGTGAGATGAAAATCCCATACCTTGTGTTATTTTTTGGGATAGATTATATTAACATCCTATATAATGGTTTTAAGAATGTTAATAAATTATTTCAAAATAATAATATATATATAATAACATATATTATATTCTTATGATTTATTATTACATTTTTGTTAACAATAATTTATAATTTTCACTATTTTGGGTAATAATTGACTAGTTTTTTTAGTATGTTTTGGCTTGATACTTTTTGATTATATTACACAGAGCATGATTTCATATTATAAAAAATTTAAACTGTTATTTAAATATAAAATAAATTCATTATATATTTATTTAAGAATAATTCACTTTATTTGGAGATATAAAATGAAATACACCGTTCATGGAGACGGTATGTCGTACACACGCAAGAATACTATTTTCATTTCACTTCCATAATAAAATAATGAAATGTAAATTATTTATATTTATATTCTAATTATATTATCATCTTTAATTCATATATTTTCTTAAAACCATCTTTTATACAGTTCTGTTACAATGTGAATGAGTCACATTGCTCCGAGGAGTCTATTGTCCAAACATCCACAAACAATGTTACTATATTCCAAAAAACAAAGAAACATGAAAATATGACATATATAAGAATTAAAGAAACATAATGATATTTCATGATTCATATATATTATATAAAAACATTATTTTCATTATAATTATCACCATTTGTGGTGGTAATGAAAAAATGAACAATCACCATTTCTCGAGGCAATAGTCCGCCATACACATGAACGGTATGTTCGTTACCCATTATATAGAAGTGTGTGTATGTTAAGGTATTAAAATTAATATAAAAAAATAATAGTATATTTATTATAAAAATTTAATTATTTAATCATGTTATAGGAATGGTTATGGTGGTGGATAATAAAAATAAAACAATTGAGGTTGAGGAAGTTTGTTACCTCTCATTTCAGCAACTCCATTACTTTTCAACAATGGGGTTATTTAGATTGATTTATGCCAAAATTTATGTAAGAACCCGAATCTTCTTTTCAGGTATGTTTTTACTTTATTGGTCATTTTTGGGATTAAGAAAAAATTATGGAAATTTTCAAAGTACAAGCCATTTTCTCTATGAGTACACGTCATGTACTTCTTTGCCACAGGTAGCTAGGTGCTGGCCATTTCGTGGCCATACATAAGGTCATGTTGGGATGTATAAAGGCCACTTAATCCAGAGTACGGAAAAGTACACACTGTGAACATTAAATGTACACACAGTGTACTTTCTTTTTTTCATTAAATTCACTAGGGTCGCATCTGACAGACAAAACACACTTCTTTTAGGTCTTGTTCGACTGAGAGCACTGAACATCAACATATATTCTATTAGCCCATGAGCCTCTGCACGTCTCTCTATTTTAACATCGGTGATTGAAATGGAACCACAGTGGTGGGTTCTTCCTTCTCCCAGAGCATCATTTTCCAATTCCCCTTCTTTTCCAAGTTATTGTGGGTTGAACATTATATAAGTTTTCATAGATCTATGACATTATAAGAAGATTCAAGCATTTTTGTTCAATAATATTGATCTCATAACCCTGAGGTAGGTGGTGTGTGCCTTTCCGTTGAATTTCATTGAATATTTTGTGCAAATTCAACCAATACCCTTCAACGGGGTATTGCGTGTTTATTGTTTAGCACTATTATTTGTCATCTTTCCTTGTATGCCTAAGTAGAGGGTATTGTTTGTGAATATTGCAATTTTTTTTTGTGCATTGGATGTATTGCCCATGCATGTTTTTCATGTTTATGATCATTTGTTCTAGTTTTGCCTGTTAAGCTATTACCAGTTTTCATGCCTTGTTTGTAGGATATTGTGACTATTTTTCTATTATGATTATATGCCAAAGAATTATAGCCAAGTAGTTCTTGGGGTTACTTTAGAAGTTACACGTGCTATACTTATTTGAATTACATAGGATCGTGAGAACCTAGTGTAGTATACCACATAGATAATGGATGTAAGGGATTCTCTAGGGAGTCTTCAAAATTTAATGATGTGAAAACATAGGGGGGGATTTAAGTTTAGGGTTTCCTCAGAGTGATTTTAGTTCCTTGACATGGGCCACATGGGTAATGGGACGTCAAGTACTTCCCTAGAGCACCTTTAGTATGATACAAGACTATAGGGGAAATTGACATTGAGTGCTTCCCCAGAGAGTCTATACTTTAGCTCAACCAGAAGGGTGAGACTATGTGTTCCACCCAGAGGGTTTCTACTACATGTTGGTTGAACTATAGGGGATAGGTTAGGGTTACGTTTTTGTTTCAACTTTCTTGAGTAGATGATTACTTGTTTGCGAATTGAATGCTTGAATCAGTGGATTGTTTACTATAGATTACTCTACTGCTTACTGTTTCTCTATACATTTACCTGCATATATTCAGTTACTGTAAGGAATATATCTTGTGGTGGTTTCCTACTTTGACATAGTCTTACAAACTGTTTAGGCCATGCTTTTGGGCCCAAAATGATTATATCATTGCAATTATATACAATAGAAAGCACCCTTATACTTCAGGTACATGACTTGCTATAGAGCAGGAGAGCATGGGACCAAGCTATGGCTTGCGATGTTGAAGGGTTTATCTGCTTTCTTTTTCACTTTTGTTTTGAACTATTGTATTCCATAATTGTGACTTGTTTTGCTTCTTTTCTAGACTTATTTATCATGAATCCTTTATATATGTGCTCCAATTGTAAACACTTTTAGTCTTCCCCTGTTTAATATTTATGGATGTTTACTACTTCCACTATTTCTTTTTTTATCTTCCATTGTGTACTATTCCAATGAGAGAATTTTTTCCCCACTACCACACCCACGTCCCTTGCTGTTAGTCAGTAGCCTTCGGTGTTTGGGGAAATGTGCTTGAGGCATGTGACCAACCGGGTACAGGGCACCTCTGGGTGGCTTTCGTAACCAAGACGTTAAAAGGTGGATTAATATGTATTTATTTTCCCTTGAATTACCATTTGGATCCTATAGCCAGGGATAGTATGGAATATGTACTTGGTAATAAGTTGTGCCCAGGAGTAGCTAAATCATGTACTGGGAAAATCCAAACAACCTCGTTATTTAAATTTAACTAGTTTGTAACTTTACAGATCATTTGATTTCACTGTTTGGTGATTCAAATGTTTTGTGTTGTTACTGTTATTGTTATTGAGGTTGTATTTCTGTCACAACCCGATGAGATGACGATATTCCATCTCATGCATCATATAGGCACTTGTTAGAAATCACATGCCATGAATTTTTAACATGAAAACTAGCATGAATTAACAATTGCATGTTGTTGCGATAGATGTTGCGTAGAATATGCCAAGTGTTGTGATAATTGTGGTGATAAAATCATTGTTTCTTGTAAGAGAATGGTTCTAAAGTTTTGTTTTGATAAACGCCAATCTTTGGTTCTTGAGGTGTTATGGGCCCTCATGGACCAGAATATGGAGGATTATTTCTTTTTTTCCTTATTATAACTTGTAAAAGATTCCAAATATGATTCTCGGGGAGTATGGGCCCTCACATATTGGAATTTGGCACCTTCAATGTGTGTGTCAATGTTTTTATGGGCTCTAAAGTAGTTTATAAGGCTTACTGTTCAGAAAAACCCAGAATACACGTTGTGTAGTTTTGACTACACACCTTGTGTTCTTCTATTTAGGAAGAAACATTTTTTCTTGTGTACACGCTGTGTACTTTATGTACACACCGTGTGGTCTCTAACCATCTCAAAGGCCATGTGGTAAGAGACACATGATGGTGATTTTCTTGTGGGAACACGCTGTGTAACATTTTAGCACACTCTATAGTCAGACCCAGGTACCCTGCCGTGTCACGAACAACATGGGTCGGTGTTATCTTTTCTTGTACATGTCGTGATTGTTTGGAACAAGCCGTGTTCTGTCAGCCGTGTAGCCGACTGTGTAGTTAACAACACGGGTCTGTTGGCACTTATTACTACATGTCATGTCCTTCTGGAACACGCCGTGTAGTTTAAACTTTATACACATTCTGTTTCACTAACAACACAGGATGATGAACCTGGTCGAGTACACGTCGTGTCCACCATGAACACGTCGTGTAGTCTTGTCCTAAGAGAGCTGTGTGGATTAACTATGTAAAGGACTTGGGTAGGGAAGATGATTCAAGTACACACCGTGTGTTTGGATAACACGTCGTGTGTTTGGTGTGTTAAATGACCTGTAAATGCATAATACACGCCAATGTGAATGACTTATGGGAACACGCCGTGTGGAAAAAGTACATGTCGTGCAGTCATGATTTTCAAAACATGAATGATTTCCTTCTTTTGTTTCCTACATGTCCTACCAGTTTTCATTCATTGATAATCTTGAATCTATGGTGGTCGTTTGACATTGCAGAGTCTTACCCTGAGACGTCCTCTGGTGGTCTGCCAGTTCTATGGTAGTGATCAGATGCCATATATGGCTGATCAGGGACTTCCTACAGATCCTCCTGTTGTGCCAGCCTTGGCACCAATAGTGATACCGATTACCATGGTTTTATTTCTCACTCATAGATAATTGACATAATATGAACAAGGATTACCTAATATTAAGCTGAACTAAAGTGGATTTTATGTGTCAATGCCATTAAATGAGTTTTTGGAATACATATCATATAATACTGATCTTACAATGATATAAATAGAACACCTATGTAGTAAAAATAATAAAATGTAAAATATAGTGAAAATAAATGAAAGGATTAATCCAATCATCTGGATTTATTTATTCAAAATCTCACCTTGTCTCCCCAACATTGGGGAAAAAAATAATCACTTTTTGAGAATGAATAATTCACCATGTGTAACCTAATTTAGATGTTTTTACCTAGACTTAAAACTTTACTAACTATATGAAAGTAGATATCAGTTTCCCAAGTTAGTCTCATGATGTGGCTGTAACATTTTCCTATAGATTATGATTACATTAATTTCATCAACATTACTACATTATTGATCAATATTAACAAAATGAATAATTTTTTAATGTATAATTATTAGAGTTATAGAATTTATTTCAAATAAAATATTATAATAAAATGTCACCCCACTTTGGAATGTTTTATTTGAAGCATTAACAACAATATCCCAAACAATTATTAATATATAATGTATAATGTCGATGGTATAAACTAATATATTTAAAATCATTTGTTCCTAATAATATATTTACCATTGATGTAATAGTATTTATTTATAATGTAGAATAAAATTACACAATTTTATTCCTATCTCAATTTACTAAATTTTCCCATAGTTCTATTTTCAATACTCATCATAGTCTAATGAATATAAATTAATATGTTTTAAATTAATTAGAAAGACCAATTAATAATAATAACAACATTCTATGATTTAGATTAATGACCTATAAATGCATTCATATATAAAAATACACTTTATTATATAGAGAAAAATCCTATGTAATGAGAACAAGAAATAAAAATTAAACCCAGGTAATAAAAATTGTGTAAAAAGAAAGCGACTTTCTTGAAATATGTGAAAATATAATAAAAGAATGTGATTGAGTTAAAGGTACACAAAATATCATCCAAATGAGTGAAGGTAATATTTTCATAACTAATTAACGTTTTGACTCTCAGATACTCTCAACAAGAACCACCTTTTATATTTGAACACCCTTCACTATGTGAGATGGTCTATTTCTATCAAATATTGAACAATAAATTTTAATTTAATTCTTCTTCAATCATCTTGTGGTGTGACACATGGATTCATTTTAGGGTTAAAATAATCCAAAATTATATTTTGAATCTCCCTTGAAGATCAAGGAATAAAATATATAGTTAAATTGGTGAGATTAATATCATTTAATCGTTATAATCCATATCACAACATGAATATTAAATTTGTGAAAATAATTACAAAATGATACTACCTATGTTTGAAATTTATAATCAATACATGGACTAAAAATACCTGGTGTAAAAAATTTCCTCCCAAACCACATAAGATTTTATATCACCCATCCACATGAAGAAATATTAGAGGTTAGTGGTTTAGTTCAAAATTGAAGCCTCAGTTCTTCTACACACGAAACACTCTTACCTACTGCCTAAAAACTCTATGAATTATTAGTTGCACTCTTCTATACTAATGTTGACATGCACTGGGCTCTTGAATTTCTCCTTATCATCACCATCCTTATTTATCTGTGATGATTGGGAGACCTACCCTTGATGTGGACTCGCATGATGTCCTTTCTTCTTAGCTAGTAAAATAATTTTTTATTTACTATAAAATCAGTATTTATTTCGTAAAAGTTTGTTTTTTGACATTAATTTAGAAATATCATAATGGATCTTTCAACATGGTTTCTATATTTACATAAATTTTATGGATATCTAAATATTCTACAGTCCGTAACCATTTTTTATTTAGCTAGAGGGTATTTGAAATTAATTAATTTCAATAATTAATAAACCAAAGACCTAACAACCCAAAAACATCAAGGAATATAATCTTAATGAATATACATCATTATATACATATGGTATGAATAATCACTAATAAAATTTAAAAAAATTGTAATGAAATGTTAGTATCAAATTCCCCCATAGAAGATAAATTGATTTTCCCCCAGAAATGAGAAACGTAATAAATATAATAAAGTAAAATAAAAAAATAGTAAAATAAAATTTGAACATGTCAATATAATAAATTATTAGCTAAAATAATCATGATATATTAATGAATCATCCCATCCATTTGAAACTAGTCAGGATTTATAATTGTATATCCATTTGATTCTCCCATTTCCTCTATCATCAGTCTCTCAACCTTTCCTTTACATCAATTTTTTCAAAAAAATATACACCAAACACTAAATATTATATATATGTGGTGTTTTCATCAATGTAATGTCCGAAAACCCTATTTTTTAAGTATCAATATGTCTACACACTCAATTAGAAATCAAACCAAAAATATCATGAAAACTATATAATTCATGATCAAATATATATGATTCTAAGGGATGAATTTTCATGATAAACAATATAATAATCTAAGAATAAAAAGGGTGGTAAAATCTTCAAATAATAATTCCTATTGTCAAGTTATTTTAATTAAATGAACATATCCTTTAACTCCCCTTTAAAATAAAAAATTTTAACCTCCATTTCCCACATTACAAATGATTCCCACATTCAAAATCCAAATAAGTGATAAGAATCCACTTTTTAAAATAATTTTCCACGTATTATCATAAATTGGAATATGTTTTAGCCCATGGATCATCTATACTTATTCATGGGTAACCTAATATTGTAAATTTTATATTTCCTAAATCCACTATATACTACAAGAGGGAATATGGAAGATGTATGAGATCTTCTCATAAATATTTAAAAATGTGAGCCTTAAAAATTGGAATACATGACATCTAATCAATTAAAATATTTTAGATCAAAAATAACAAAATAAATTTAATTTATTTGTGTAAATTAAATAATTAGAAATTGGTTCATGGAATCATTTTTAGAGTTTTTATTTTGTCAATTCATCACTCCTATCATTCATGGATTAGTCGAAGCAGTTTCCACAAATTATGTAAAACAAATTTAATTCCGTATATCAATGTTGGTAAACATTACCTATGCTATAAAAAATAAACTGTTTATAAAAATTTCACTACCCAAAATACATTAGAATAAACACTAAAATAAGAGATACATATGAGATACTGATCCTAAATAGATTCACACAATTAAATTTGAGTTCCTTCCACCACAAACCTCTTATTTTTATTCATGAATATGAATATTATTTAACTTATAAACCAAGAAAAATTTCTAACAAATTTTTTTTACCAAGATTGAGATATTGATAAATTAACACACTCATAATTTTTCTCATGATCCTTCACAACTAATGTGATTATACAAACATGAATGATAAAATCACCATCATATGGGGATAAAAAATATCAAGGAATGAGAATGTAGAATAATTACTGAGTGTAAATGTTAAAGTTATCTTAACAGAAAGAGAATTTCTAAATTAAGAGAAAATATCCTAAAAATAAAACACTATAATGAATGTAACGCCAATACCATAAAAAAATGAAAACAAAAATAAAAATAAAATGTCAACTACCACAATCTTTGAAAAAAATAATTTTTTTATTTAAAATAGATTAATGAAATATGGGTTTATATTAATGTATGATGTATCTAGATTACTTTTCATTTAAATATTCTTAGAGTATTTTTTAGTAAATCCTAGGGCATTTTTTTTGTCTTAAATCATCTAAAATTAAAACATGAATATCCCCTAATAATTAGGTCTTTAAATCTATATAAAATTATATGATTCTTATATATTTGAATTATCTCGAAATCACTCATGGAATGATTAAATGATTCATGACACAAAAAATAACACACTACTACATTGGTGTCACGACCTGTCCCCTGGGGCATGTTCGGTGACTACCCCAAGCCCTCCTTCTATAGGCTTGGGGATGGCGACTTGCACCGCAGGCATATTATCTAAAATTGGGAAGACATTGCATTTATATCATATAAACACACAGAGCCAAGCACAAAAAAATTATAAACAAGAGTAAACTATATAGTAAAAGTGTGAGTATAGTATGAAAAAGGGGAAAGAATAAAAGCCCAATTGGAAAGTACAGAGAGACTAAAAAGTAAAAGTAAAATAGAATATCTCCATTGAACACCCATTAGGGATACTACCTAAAGGTTAGGTACATCACTCAAAAGATTGTCTCTTCGGTATGCCTTGTCTAATGTCCACCTCCAAGATACATGTAGTCCTGGTATCCTCGTCCTCAGTCAGCGTTGTCTGTCATCTACACCAAACACAACAAGATGCGGGTATATCCTGTGCAGGGGTAAGTATAACGATACTCTGTAGGGAACCTGAGACCATCAAGGTCTCACAATATCCACAATGGATTAACCACAAAACAAGAAATCGATTAACCCTACTTCGGTATGTGGCCATAAATATATCTATGTTATCAAGTATACCAATCTCTATCCTGGGGAAAGAAAATGCCCAACTCAAAAGTCCAAAGCTCAAATATTCCACAAAAGAAGGAATACAATGAAGGCACATATCACACAGGTTTTACACACAAAAGAATACCACCAAGGTTTTACCACAATGGAAAGTACCACACAGGTACGGACTCAGCTCACACTTGGTATAACTTAGGTACAATAGTAGATATGATTAGATGACACTACAAATTTATCATACTCTATTAAGAGGTAGAACCATAAAGGATCCTAAATCATCATCATACCCACACAGTATCATAGTATATCATCAGAACCACACATGATCCTAGTACATATTCATGCCCATTCAAGACCCTAGTACATCCTCATTACATCTTCAAACCCACACAAGATCCTAGTGCATCGTCAGTACCACATCAGACACACATAGGATCCTAGTACATCATCACATCCAGCTACAGGGTTCCCGTACTAAACTATCATGTCTCCAAGAGGGTATGATAATAAATACATTTGTTGATACTCCAACTATAAATATTTCCCATTAAGAAGTATCCCAATGGATCTACACATCACAGGGTCTCAATGCAACAGACGGTGCATCAATCAGACACTCGGTCTATATGTTATTAGACATTTAGTCACGAGGACCAGGTTGGATTCGTGCTCGATCCAACCTAACCATACCCCAATATTATCCAAAACTCTAGTGGGGTATACCAATATGACCTTATCACTCCAAGGTTTCCATCATTGTAGACAGTTCGTCAAACGGAGGCCTGGTGCCAATGTGATGTCCAAAATTACATATTTGGTCGAAATTGGTCTGGGTCCGGTCCTCCACGTTTGGACTGACCCACCCCAAACCGACCTGAACCTACCTGGTCCAGTTTGGGTCGGAATTTCCCACTTGGCGGCCCGGCCTAGGCTGTCCATGGTGTGGGGTGGCTCGGGTGCGGCTAGGCACCACGACACTGGGGGGTATTTGAGGTCTGGTGGTGTGGCCGCAGTGCAGTGTCTGCCGCGGCTAATCTGAAGGCCAGCCATCCTCTCTGTATGGCGCAGTCACGTGCCATTCCTTATTCGGTGGTCGGATTTCCCGACCCTCCTCCATTTGTCACCGCAACACAAGCCGCAACCCCTTTTTCTCCGGGATGCATAGACTCGCGCTGCTGCCCCTATTGTGCGGCCGACCTACGGTTTCCATCTTCTTCTGTTTCAACTATTTCATCAAATACCATAAGGGATTGCGGAGAGGTTGGGCCAAGTTTGTTTGGAACGCACCCTACACATTACAAATGTAGTAAGTGGTTCACAACTTTTGAATCTTGAAGATCATCAAGAACATGTTAGGGAGGTATTTAAAAAATCAAACACAACAATATACCCCACAACATCCTCCCGCAAAGACGAAGAATTGCAGGTCAACCCATTATTTGGTTACCCTATGTTCTTCGTATAAGTTCAACAACAGGGAAGAGGAAATAAAATACACACAATGAAAATAACCCCTATTTTCGTTCGTTGGATTATATTACGAGGAAGAAGACAAAGTCATTGGACAACATTGGCATTCTGCGTCTCCACAAAGCTCTTCTGATACAGACATGGGGTTGGTTCCTCATTCTTTGATTTTTTGTTCGAGGTCACTCATCACCACACATCGGAACTAGCCCTGTCCTCCAAGTGTTGGTGGTCACAACACATTTCCAGAGCTTCATCACTTGGTAATTCCATTCCAATTCCTTTCCCCAATCTCAATAGAAATAGGAGAGAGGGAGTGTAAGTAAAAATCATGGAATTTATGAAGGTTCATTTAATAAGAACCTTCTTAAATTCCAAAGACCATGTTAGTTAGCATCTAAAAGGAAATGGTAATTAGTTTACATTGGCATAATTAAATATAACAATTTAATTGCATTGTGTTGGCACAATTTAATTGAATTTCATTTTCAAAGTTGATTGGCATAATTAAATGAGTAGGTTTGGCATTATTAAATGGGAAGAAGTCCAAGAGTCAACTCCCATTAAGGGGGAGTTCATGGGTTGGGTGGTCCCTACCATTGAATTCAAATTGGCGGTTTTAGTTAGGGTGGTCCCCACCTCCATAACCCATGTAGAGAGGTTTCATGAATAAAAATTAAATTATAAATAATTTTATTTTTATTTTCCTATGAAAAAGTGAAAAAATATCTTTCACCCTCGACCTACTATTGTAGAGGTAAAGGTATTCTTATGAAAATACCAATGCTGTGAGTTAAACGGTGTCATCATTTTTCAATTCCAAGCACCGATTAAAAAGTTAAAAATTCTCGCTCGCACGTTTATTAACGTAAGTGAAAATAAACATCATAAATTCATTATGAGCACACCGATACTCGGAATCACACATCGTCAATTTTCATGGTCTCAAAATATTCCATATAATTTTACAAGAAAATTACATGTAATTTTCAAGTCTTTAAATTTTTACCACCTTAGGGATTTGCGTCCCTATATGCCACAACTCAGAACTAGAAAACAAGTGGGGGTACTGAGTTCGAATCTGAACCTCCTGCTCCCATGTGCTCTCCTGGAGGTTCTCATTCTTCCAGCAAAC
Organism: Viscum album; assembly: GCA_963277665.1. Classification (NCBI taxonomy): domain Eukaryota; kingdom Viridiplantae; phylum Streptophyta; class Magnoliopsida; order Santalales; family Viscaceae; genus Viscum; species Viscum album. The sequence goes on from OY728126.1 coordinate 986,326,357, forward strand.
GCGCACCATAGGTATCAACTACCCACGAAGGACCCGCATCTCTCAATCATCAATCTTTACTATAACATCTTAAAACATCACCCCATCATTAACACTCAACTAATCATGGTTTATGACATGTGATTGGTCATGAACGTATCTCCTCATCTGGGATACGTGGATGATGTCATGGACCCGGTGCACCTGAGGTGGATGTGATAATTAGTAAGCCACATCACTAAATATACAGAGGACTAAGAAGGGTCCAATGAAACTTAGAGATAACTTGCCGCCCCAACCAAATCACCGCTAACCTCGTCGAGGTGAGACCCATAGAATGACGTGGTCGCCATTCTCAAACTATAGAGATATTTGTCTCCTATCAGTATAAGAATTATGCATGCTCTATGTAGTCTTCATCCACTCCTAGATGATCTTCACTTTCTCTCTGGTAGCCCATAACATCTCTCGTCCCACGAGTGTTGAATCCCCTGGGCCAGTTCAGTACAAAGGTGATATGCATGGTCTCACACACAACGCCTCAAAAGATACCATCCCAATGGTAGAGTGATAGTTTTTGTTGTATGAAAACTCTACCAGAGGCATATAATCCTCCCAACTACAACTAATGTTGATGACATAAGCACATAGCATATCCTCGAGGATCTGAATGGTCCACTCAGTCTGGCTGTCCGTTTGAAGATGGAAGGCGGTGCTGAAATGATGCTGCATCCAAAAATCATCCTACAACCACTTCCATAGTTGGGAAGTGAAACATGTATGACAATCAGAGACAATCGTCGAGGTTAATCCATGTAGCTGCACAATATCCTACAACTAAAGGCATCCCTAGCTCTCTATTGAACCCTACTATCTTATTAGTAGGAAGTGGGATGACATAGTGAGTTGGTCAAAGATCACCCAGATAGAATTATGACCCATGTATGTACATGGAAGTTCAACAACGATGTCCTTGGATATCCCATCCCATTTACACTATGGGGCCTCTAAAGGCTGAATGATGCCTGTTGGTATCTGATCCTCCGCCTTCACTTGCTGACAAGTGAGGCACCGAGAGACAAATTATGACACTACTTTCTTCATCCATGGACACGAGTACTAATGTCGGAGGTCCTAGTACATCTACATCACACAAATATATACCTCCATAGGGAATGTATAAAACTCCCTCAACAACTCCTCCCGAAGCACCACTAGTACCATGGTAGGTCCTCTGAAGAAGAGGTTATGCTCCCCACCTTCAAAAAATCCATCATGTTCTTGTCCTGTGGATATCTGAGCACATCGAGCCTCTAAGTAAATTCCACCAAGTTCCACCTCCCCAACTTAATGAGGGTGTGGTGGAGTGATAGTCATAGAGTAGAGGTAAGAAACTTCATCTCTATCCATGAAGGATATCTGCAGCACGACTAGCTGCTCTGACGACTCACTCAGCAGCAGCGGACCAAACCTCTTTCTGAGTGCATCTACTATCACGTTCACCTTCCTAGATGTAATTATTATCTCAAAGTAATCATCTTGGAGTAACTATATCCATCGTCATTGTCTCAACATATTAGAGCTCTGCTGACACTTCTCTGTCCACATGAAATGCTCCTCCTTCTTCATCAATACTGACAAGGGTGCCACTACCCTGGAGAAGTCTGGTTCAAAACACTGGTAGTACACAGCCAAAATAGAAGTCCCTCTTCCTATGGGGGTAGTCCTGGAAACATATTTTTAAAAGATGTCCCCATGCTCTTCAACACTTGTTTGGAACTAAAAATTCAAAACTCTTGCTACCACGAGGGTAAGTCTGGACAACTCAATAGTGATTGGTTGCACCATCTTATGCATGAGTTTATACCATCCTACCTGAGATTCCTTTTTTTTCCGACCAATGAAAACCCCATTCCAATGTCGTAGAGAAATCACAACATTTTTTCCTAATACAATCAATATGACTATGAATTGTGGATGTCCAATCCATACCCAAACTTGCATTGTAAGGCCTCGATGCTTCCACTAAGTGGTTCCAACCAAAACTCTAACCTCAATGGTCAAATCACACAATCAGTGTATGTGTGATTATCGAGTTATTTCTAATGTTATCTACATACGTTAGGGTCAAGTCAACGGTTTAACTAAAAACTCTAGGACTTGGAAAAGATTAATGGAATGTAAGAATGTTTGGTGTCTATGTATATTGATACCGTAGCTGGTAGTAGACAAAAACTGTACCTTGAATTATTCTTAGAGCCCTTGGGTCCCACTTCTTGACAGCATGCAGCTAATCCCATCCTCTTCCATCTAGATCCCTAATCCTGGAGGGAACCACATAGGGGTGGTGGTTGTAACATGTCCAAATGTACACCACCCCATAATACTCTCCTAGATCTACATCTATATCTGTAGCCCCGAACATTCATCTTTCCTTAACACTTCCTCATCCCAAAACATTTTACTCACCCAAGTCTCTGAGACTGGCATCAGTTTCTTGCTTTCCCACTACTAATATTCACTAGCTTCATCCGCTCAGGAAAAGAACATTCAACCACAATGGTTATCTCCAACACCCTAACATAAGTAGGAATACGTAGAGGAATAGTGCTGGATCAGATGTCCCAAAACACACATTGCTTGGCAGTTCGATCCCTAGAGCACTGGTCGTACTACATTCATCGAGTACCTGATATGGTCGACATGACTTAATAAATACTCAGCTACCGACATGTCATCCTCCCACAGCTGTAGAAGATCTAGGGAACTCTCAACCACCTCCTCATGCCAGTCCTCAGCTGCCTTTAGGTTGGGCTAGCCTCGAATCCTAAGGTTTATCTGATGCTGAAACACATGTAAGGCACTAAGTCTACATGTGTCCTCTACATATACCATTGGTTGAAATTGCTGACCAACGAGTCGTGATATAGCATGCACACTACCGAATTTACTATCTCATGAAATGATCTGCATACCTAAGCCTCATCACTATTAAGATCATACTCATGGTCAATCACTAGAAATGACTAGTAGCTATGATCAATATATGCTCTACTATTGTGTAAAATACGAGAAATACAATAGCAACCACCTCCAACCAGCCTCAACTACGTGGGAATATGTCACACCTCAAAAGATCAGAGGCCTCTACTACGTGAACACATGCAATGTGCTTATTCAGAGTGCATCACCTTCCATTATGGCTGGGGGTAACTACTTCCCAATGGGTGGTGGTGCTGCTGGTACACCACCTAGAGGTGCCAACATAGTAAGAGGGCCCTACACCTGAGCCTCGTCGCTCGGTGGGCCGTCATCGTGTACTCTCTCGAAAATCTTAGATGGTTGTCTACGCAGTGGCATCCTGATAAGAAACAGGTGCACCACAGTCATTAAGTTATACATGGTAAGTTGACATAAGAAAACACATGAAATTTTTTCAAAACACACTTGCAATCAGTGTTTTCGTGCGCCGTGTCAGGAATAAGAAGTTGGGGACCTTCTGTATGGATACGTCAGCTACCGCAGCAACACTGGATTCCCTAAACTGATAACCACACTTAATACACATAACACTATTACCATTAAAGAGATCAGAGTTAAATGTTCTATGGTAGAACCGACTCCTCTGATACCATTTTTTCACGACATCTTCCCCGGGTCCTATGTCATGACTACCCCAAGCCCGCCTTCCATAGGCCAGGGGCTGGCTACTAAAACCAAAGGTGTACTCTCTAAAACCAGGAATGTATTTCCTTTATATACTATAAACACACACAACCAAGAACATAACAAATTATGAACATGAGTATACTGTATAGTCAAAGTGTGAGTAAAGTAAACAAAAGGGGCCATAATACAAGCCCAACTTGAAACTATAAGAAAACCAAAAAGTACAAGTAAAATAGAAAAAATCCTTTGAACACTCACCAAGGATCCTACCAGAAGGGTAGGTATGGAACTAGAACGGTCTTCTCTGCTGTACACATCCTCTAATGTCCACCTCTGAGCTACATCCAGTCTAGGTATCCTCATCCTCAGTCAGTGATGTCTGTCGTCTACACCAAACACTACAAGGTGCGGGAATAACCCGTGCGATGGTGAGTATAACAATACACAATATATACCTCGATACCCTCAAGGTCTCACACAATCTAAAAAAGATAAACCACAAATCATAAAATCAACTAAAAACACTACTTTGGTATGTGCCCGTACATATACCTAAGTTATCAAGTATACCCATCACCATCATGATAAAACACATGGTCCAACTCAAAAGGCCAAAGATCAAATGTTCCACAATGGAAGAAATACCATGACGACAAGTATCACACATGTATTCCACATAGAAGAATACCAACAAGGTATTACCACAATGGAAGGTACCACAAAGGTACATACTCACCTCACACCAGGTATAACTTTGGTACAGTAGTATACATGATTATATGAAACTACTAATTCATCTTATTCTGTTAAGAGGAAGACCCACAGTGAATCCTAAATCAACATCAAACCCAAAGAGGATCGTAGTATATCGTCAGAACAACATAGGATCCTAGTACATCGTCAGTACGTCGTCAGACCCACACAAGATCCTAGTACATTGTCAGTATGACGTCACACCCACACAGGATCCTAGTACATCATCAGTACCTTATCAGAACCACACAAGATCCTAGTACATCATCGATACATATTTAAACCCACAAATGATCCCAGTACATCATCAGTGCTTCTTCATGCCCACACATGATCCAAGTACATCGTCACAGCCAACTACAGGGTTCCAGCACTAATCTCATTAGTCTTCAAAAGGGTCTGCTCCTCAAGACACTATTTGATACTCCAACTATCATGAAGTCCCACAATGAATTATCCCAAAGAAACACCATGTCAAAAGGGTATCAATGCAATATACAGAGAATCTATCAGACACACGGTCTGTATGTTATTATAATTTTAGTCCTAAGGGTCTGGTTGGATTCATTCTCGATCCATCATGATTATACCAAAAAATTATTGAAAACTCTATTGGGGTATACCCAATGGACCGTCTCTCTCCAAGGTTTCTAGTTCCATAGATGGTTCATCCATTAGATTCTAGTTGCTAATGTTTTGGCCAAAAGTATGTATATGGTCGAAATTGGTATGGGTATGGTCCGACGTGGTCAAAACGACACGGTCAGATTCTGGTCGGCCCAACCCACTGGGTCTGGCCCAGCCCATGCTGGGCAGCCCGGCCCGGGCGGCCTGTGGTGCGGGGCGGCCTCAGTGAGGAGGGGCGGCCGCGGTGCGGCGGGGCATAGGGATGCAGTGGTGCACCGGGATGTGGCGGGGAGCCCTAGAGCGGCGGGGCGGCCGTAGTGCGGTGGGGTGCCGTTATGCAGAGGGGCACCACAGTACGGTGGGGTGGCATCGGTGGGGCGGGGTGGCCGCCACGACTGGCCAGATACCCATATATCCTCTTTGTATTGCGCGGTCATGTGTCGCGCCTTCACCAGTGGTTGGCTTGGCTGGGCGCCCTCCCTTGGTCTTCGCAGTACAATCAGCGACCCCTTGTTCACCAGGAGGCACAAACTCCCACCGCCTCCCACGTCGTGCGGCCGACCTCCGGTGTCCGTCTTCCTCCATAAAAAATATTTCATCAAAAACTACAAAGGGATTTCGGAGTAGTTGGGCCATGTTCATTTGTCCCACACCCTCCGTGTTAGAGCAGTAGTAAGAAATTCTCAACTTTTGAATCATGAAGAATATCATGAATGGGTAAGAGAGGTATTTAAAACATAAAACCCTACAAGATTCCCCACGAAGTCTTCCCATAAAGACAACGAGTCATGGCTCAACCTGTTAGTCAGTTAACCCTTATTAATTGTATAAATTCAAAAACGGGGAAGAGGAAATCAAAAAATCCCAACAAAACAACCCCCTACTTATCGATCGTTGATTGATGTTATGAGGAAGAAGATGAAGTCGTTGGAGATCATCAGCGTTCAGCATCTCCATAAGGCTCTTCCGATCTAGGCATGGGTTTGGTTCCTCAGGCATCGATTCATGGTTCGGGGTTGCTCATCACCAACTGTTGGAAATGGCTCTGTTCTCCAGGTATCGGGTGTCACGGCACATTAACAAAGCTTCATCACTTGGTGAAGTCAATCCACTTCCTCCCCCCAAGATCCATATAAATAGGAGAGGGGTAGGGTAAATACGATCGTAAAATTTATGAAGGTTCATTTGATAGGAACCTTCTGAAATTCCAACGATGCTATTACTTAGAATTTGAAAAGTCAAGATAATAAATTTACATTGAACTAATTATATGGCACAATTTAATTTCATTGCATTGGCACAATTTAATTGCTCTATGTTGGCACAATTGATTGGCATAATTAAATAATTTGGGTTGGCATTTTTAAATGGGATGAAGTCCAAGAGTCATCTCCCAATTAGGTGGAGTTCAAGGTTCGGGTGTTCCCCACCATTGAATTGATATCGGGGATTTTTGTTCGGGTGGTACCCAACTCCATAACCCATGAAGAAATGTTTCAAGAATAAAAATAAAATGTTAAATAATTTTTTTTCCTACAAAAAAGTGATAAACTATCATTGACCCTTGACCTACTACGATCAAGGTAATGGTCTCCGTAAGATAATACCGGCGTTGCGAGTTCAACAATGTCCTCAGTTTTCGATTTCAAGCACTGGTTCAAAAGTTTAAAAAACCCACTCGCACGATTACTGAACGTACAAGAAAATAATGTTCATAAATTCATTCTGGGTACACCTTGCCCCGGAATAGCGCACTGTCCATTTTCCCAGACTTATAATATTCCATATAGTAAATAATACTTGGAATTTTCAGGTCTTTATATTCTCCCCACCTCAGGGATTTGTTTCCCCATAATCCACAACTCAAAACTTGAAATACAAGTGGGGGTACTGAGAAATAATCCAACCCTCTTGCTCTCATGTACTCTCCTGGAGGTTCTCAAGATTCCATAGAATGTTCACCAGAGGTATTGACTTCCCACAAAGGACCCCTCTTATCAATCCTCAATCTCAACTAGAACCTCCTAAAATGTTAGGACATCGTCGATGTCCAGATCACTATGATTGATGTTGTTAGATGGGTCATGCACATATATCCTCAATTGGGATACGTGGAAGACATTGTGTACCCCGTGCAACTAATGGGGAAGTGCAAAGTGGTATGCCACCTCGCCAACTCTGTTGGGGACCTAGAAAGTTCCAATGAACCTCAGAGATATCTTTCCACCCTAGAAAAATCACTGCAAAACACATTAAGGTGAGACCCATAGAATGATGTGGTCACCATCCTAAATCTCAAGAGTTCTCTATCTCATATAGGCATAATACTTATGTCTATTCTGTGCAGTCTTCATCTGCTCATGGATTATTTTCACATTTTCTATGGTTGACATTACCATCTCTAGTCCCATGAGTGTTGACTCCCCTAGGTCAGTGTAGCACAAAAATGATATGCAAGGTCACATGTACATCGCCTAAAAAGGTTCCATCCCAATGGTGGAGTGATATATGTTGTTGTATGAAAACTCCACCAAAGGCAAGTGATCCTCCCAGATGCGACCTTAGTAGAGGATGGAAGCACGTAGCATGTCCTTGAGGGTTTTTATGGTCCGCTCAGTCTGGAAATCCGTCTGAGGATGGAAGATGTTTCTCAAACGAAATTGTGTCTTGGAAGCCTCCTATAACTCCGTCCATAGTCTGGAAGTGAAACGTGTATCATGATTGGAGACAACCATAGAGGGTACTCCATGTAACTGCACAATCTCCATCACATAGAGGTGTCCCATGCTCTCTACTAAACCCATCTCTCTGATCGGTTGAAAGTGGGATGACTTGGAGAGTCAGTCGATGATCAACCATATATAATCATAAAATATGGATGTATGTGGAAGTCATGTCACGATGTCCATGGGTATCCCATACCACATCTACTATTGGACCTCAAATGGCTGAACGAAGCCTGCTGGTACCTGATCCTCTTCCTTCACTTGATGTCAAGTGAGGCAGCGAGAGACAAATTCTGACACAGCTTTCCTTATCTGTGGCCACCAGTACTGATTCTGGAGGTCCTGGTAAATCTTCACCACACCAGGATTACCGCCAAAGGGGATGTATGAAACCCTCGCAACAACTCTTCTCAATGCGCCACTAGTACCACGGTACGTCCTCGGAAGAGGATGTAATGCTCCTCCATCAGGTGTCTGGCCAATGGATATCTGAGCACATCATTCCCCATAGTCAGTGCCCCCAATTTGCACCTCCCCAAATTGATAAAAGAGTGGGGGAGTGACAGTCATAGATTGGCGGTATGTACCTTCATCTATATCCATGAAGGATATCTACTGCGCTAAAAGATGCTCTGACGGCTCACTCAATATCTGCATTCCAATCCCCCTACTGAGTGCTTATGCTATCATGTTCCCCTTCACAAGAGTAATTAATATCACAAAGTCATAGTCCTGGAGGAACTCTTGCCATCCTTGCTATCTCAACTTCTAAAATCCATTCCGACACTTCACTATCCACACCAAAGGCTCCTCCTTCTTTGTAAAAGCAGACAAGGGTGCTTCTACCCTAGAGAAGTCTGGTCCATAACTCTAGTAGTACCCATCCAAACCATAATTCCAACTCTCTATAGGGAGGGGGGGGGGGTAATTCTGGAAAAATATTTTGAAAATATGTCCCCTGGCTCTTTACTCCTATTTGGAACTGAAAACTGAAAACTCTTGCTACCACAAGGGTATGTCTAGCCAACTCAAGAGTGACTGGTTTCACCCTCTTATGAATGAGTTTATCAAGTGCTTCTTGGGTTTTCTTTTTTTCTTTTACCATGGAAAACTCCAATCCTATGTTGTAGAGAAATGACATCCTTTTTTCCTAATAAAATCAATCTGATTATGAACTGTGGATGTCTAGTCCATACCCAAACTAACGTTGTAATGCCTCGATGCTGCCACGAAGAGGATCCAACCGAAACTATCGCCTTAATGGTCAGATCACACCATTGGTGTATGTGTGATTATCGAGTCTCCTCTAAAAGGTATCTCTAGAAGTGAGGTTCAATTCAACGGTTTAACCAGAAACTCTAGGTATTGGTAAATATTCTTGGGAGGAAGGAATGATTGGTGCACATGTATATTGATATGTCAGCTTGTAGTAATCACAGACCACACCTCAGATCATTCCTAGAGCCCTTGGGTCGCACTCCATGACCGCCTATAGCTATTATCTTCTTATGTCCTCCTCCTCCATAAGCTTGGTGGGAAACACATAGGGGTGGTGGTTGTAACTTGTCCAAATGTACACCTCCCAATACTACTCTTCTAGCTCTACTTTCACACATATGACCCTTCAGATTCATATTCCCTTAACACTTCCTCTTCCAGAAACATTTTACACACCCATGTCCCTGATACTGGCGTTAGTTTCCTTTTTTCCCACTTCTATCATTCATTGGCTGCATTCGCAGAGCCAATAAAAATTCAACCATCAAGATTATCTCCATCACCCTAAAATTAGTCGGAATTAATAGAGGAATTATGGAAGCTCGGATGTCCCTAAACACACCTCGATCAATGGTCCGAGCCCTGATGTAATGGTCATACTGTATTCATCGAGTACCTGATATAGTTAGCACACCATAATGAATACTCAACTACTAACATGTCATCCTACAAAAGCTGTAGATGCTCGAGGGAACACTCAGCCACCTCCTCAAGCTATCCTCATCTGCCTATGGGTCGGGCTCGCCTTGAAACATGAGGGGTATCAGATGTTGAAACACGTGTAAGGCACTAAGCATACATGTCTCCTCTACCGGTACCATCGGTTTTATTTATTGACCAACAGGTAGTGATATAGCCGACACACTACCTGAAGTTACCCTCACGGGCAACGGTCCACGTACCTAAGCCTCGTCACTATGCATACAATCCTCATGGTCACTCATTAGAAAAGACTAGTAGCTGAGATCAACATATTCTCTATTGGTGTCTCAATTAGGTAGAAAACTCTAGCATCCGCCTCCAGCCAGCCCTCAGCTGCATGGAAATTTCTCTCACCTCAAATATTTAGATGCCTCTACTGCTAGAAATCGTGAAACACACTTAGTCAGAGTGCACCACCCCCATTTCAGATGGTTGTAACTGCTGCCCAATGGGTGGTGGTGCTACTATTACACCACCTGAAGGTTCCAACATAGTAAGAGGGCCCTGCACTGGAGCCTCGTCACATGGGGGGGGCGTCATCGTGTACTGTCTCAGGAATCCTAGCTTGTTGTCTACGCAACATCATCCTAATAAAAAACATCTGTGACATAGTCATTATGTTATACCTGGTGATTTGACTCAAGAAAACACAAGAAAACTGTCCAAAACACACACACAATCAGTGTTTTCTTACACTGAGTCAAAAATCAGAAGGTAAGGTCATGTTTTATGGATACGTCACCCACCGCACCATCACTGGATTCACTAAAATGATAACAAAACTCAGTAACCTTTACAATATTTCTATTAAAGAGATCAGAGTAAAAAATTTTATGGAAGAACCGACTCCTCTGATACCTGTTTGTCATGACCCATACCCCCAGGGCTTGTGCCGTGACTACCCCAAGCCCGCCTTCTATAGGCCAGGGGCTGGAGACTACCACTGAAGTCATATTCCCTAAAACTGGGTAGGCATTTACTTTATATCTTCTAAACACATGTTACCAAGCACACATCAAATTACAAACATGAGTAAACTGTATAGTAAAAGTGTGAGTACAGTTAACAAAATGGGCCAAAATACAAGACCAACTGGAATGTATAGAAAAACTAAAATTACAAGTAAACTAGAATAGCTCTTGTGAATACCCATCAAGGATCCTACCAGAAGGGTAGGTACAACTCTTGAACGGTCGTCTATGTGGTATGCATCTTCTAATTTCCTCTTATGAGATACCTATAGTCCTGGTATCCTTGTCCTCAATCAGCACTATACATCATCTACACCAAACACAACAAGGTTTGGGCATAACCCGTGCAGGGGTGAGTATAAAAAAAACTCAGTAGGGACCCCGAGACCCTCAAGGTCTCACAAAATCTACAAAGGATTAACCACAAAGCATGAAATCAACTATAAACCATAATTTAGTATATTCCCAAAGGGAACATCTCACTCCATGGTATCCAGCACTATAGATGGTTCATCAAACGGACTTCAGGTGCCAACATTATGGCCAAAAGTATGTAGAGGGTCGAAATTGTTGTGGGTCCGGTCCAACCCAGTCAGACCGACCCGGCCCGACCCAGCCTGAGCTAACATGATCCAGTTCATGTCGGCCTAGACCACTAGGTCTGACCTGGATAGTGTGGGGCCATCCGGCCTTCCCTGGACGGCTCGGCCCACGGTGTGGGGTGGCCTCAGGGTGGTCCTGGTGCGGGGGTTCGGTCGCGGTGCGACACGACTCTACGGTGTGGTTGGGGTGGCCCATCTGTGGTGGGGTGGTCGGAGTGGAGGGGGGGGGGATGCGGTGGGGCGATGTAGGGAAGCTGTGGTGAAGCAGGGTGACCATGTAGAGGTGGGGTATCCACGTTGCGGTGGTCTGCCGTAGCATGTCGGAAGGCCAACCGTTTTCTCCACGAGGCGCGGTCGTGTGCCATGCCTCCACCAGTGGCCAACACAGTTAGCCGTCCTCCCTTCATTGTCGCGACAGACGCCACAACCCCTTCTTTGATGGGCGACATGGACGCGCACCGCCTCCCCGATCTTGCGGCCGGCCACCATTTGTCATTTTCCTCGGTCGCAAGGATTTCATAAAAAATCACAAGGGATTACGAAGAGTTTGGCCCATGTTTGTTTGGCCCACACCCTCTCTGTTAGAGCGTTATCAAGCGGTTCACAACTTTTGAATCACAAAGAACATCAAGAACGGGTAAGGGAAGTATTTAAAACATCAAACCTTAAAAGATACCCCACAATAACCTCTAACTAAGACAAATAATAGCGGGTCAACCCGTTAGTCGGTTGACCCTTGTTCTTTGTATAGATTCAAGAAAGGGGAAGAGGAAATGAAAAAAGCACAATGAAATAACCCCTTATTTGTCATTCGTTGGAGGATGTTACGAGGAAGAAGATGAAGTCGTTGGAGAACATTGGTGTTAGACCTCTCCATATGGTGCATCCGATCTGGGATCGGGGTTGGTTCCTCGTTCTTTGATTCGTGGTTCGGGGTCGCTCGTCACCACCCATCGGAATCGGCTCGGTCCACCAAGTGTCGGGCGTCATGACACATTACCAGAGCTTCATCACTTGGTGAAGTCGTGCCAATTCCTACCCCCTTAACCCATATAAATAGTACAGGGGGAGGGTATGTAATGATCATGGAATTTATGAAGGATCATTTAATAGGAACCTTCCTAAATTCCAACGATGCTATTACGTAGCATTTGAAAAGTCAAGCAAATTAATTTAAATTAGTGTAATTAAAAAGAACAAATTAACTGCACTGATTTGGCACAATTTAATTGCATTAAGTTGGCATAATTGATTTGCATAATTAAATGAGTTGGGTTGGTATTATTAAATGGGAGGAAGTACAAGAGTCATATCCCATTAAGGAGTAGTTCAATGGTCGGGTGTTCCCCACATTTTAATTCAAATCAAGGGTTTTAGTTTGGGTGGTCCCCACATCCATAACTCTTTTATAGAGGTATAATGAATAAAAATAAAAGATTAATTAGTTTTATTTTTATTTTCCCATTAAAAGGTGAAAAACTGTCTTTCACTCTCGACCAACTATGGTTAGGGTAATGGTCTCCTTAAGTGAATACTGGCGCTACGAGTTCAAAAGTGACCTCTAATATAAATTCCGAGCATTGGTTGAAAAGCTACATAATACTACACTCATTCATACTAATCGTACCCAAAATTTATGTTTAGAAATTCATTCCGAGAACACCCGGCCTCGGAATCAGGCGCCATCAATTTCTGATGTCTCGGAATATTCCATATAATTTTAAAAAAAATTAAATGGAATTTTTGGGTCTTTACAAAAGGATTATGAATTCTTATTCTATAATGGTCCACATTTTTACAACATGAATGAAATGGCCTGTAGTGAAAAATCTGTAGTATAGGTTCCCCTATACTTTCTCAAATATTAGATAGTCGTAGTATTTCATTAAAAAAGTAGTCTTGCTATTGTCTTAAAATGGACTGCCCATCCCATTGGAAACACATATTGATAATTCATATTGGTATTATTCGATCCTAGTTCAAAACAATCTATGATATATCAATTCCACTCCCATTAATTGTCCCTACTACTGGAGGATAATTAGTGTGACCAACCTTGATATGGGATGGACTGATAACCTAGGTGCGCACCTGGGTGGAATTTGTTTTATTTACATTTAAACACTCAATCAAATTGTAATGGAAATTTCAGGAAGTGTACATAATAATATATTGACATGCCCTTTATCTTATTCTATACTATAGTGAATATTACTTTTTTCCCTCAATGATGTTGAGGTCTACATATATTCAGATATGGGATAGAGATGACATTGTGTGAACTACAATGTCACGACCCGTCCTCGGAGCCCGTTCCGTGACTACCCCAAGCCCGCCTTCCATATGTCAGGGGCTGGCGACTAGCACCAAGGCGTAAACTCTTGAAAAAGGGAAGGCCTTGCCTTTGAAAAGTAAACAAGCACCACAGAGTAAGAAAGCGGAAAAGTAAACACTAAGTAAAAACTGTAACAAGCTGTGCTGAAGTAAAGGGGCCGGAAATACAAGCCCAACTGTAAGTACAACTGAAAGCGGAAAACAGCAACTGAAAAGAAAAGCCGCAGCGCTGAGCCGTCCTCTAGAAGTCCCACCTAAAGGGTGGGTACAGATAGCCACCACTGCTCCTCGGTCCACCTGACTGCTCCAAGTACGTCCCACCCAGTGGTCCACCTCCAGGTACCATCCTGCTCCGCAAGCCTCCACCACGATCAGCGCTGTCTGTCGTCTGCAACCAACACAACGTAGTGCGGGCATAGCCCGTGCAGGGGTGAGTATAATCTACTCAGTAGGGACCCCGAGACCCTCTAAGGTCTCCCAGAATCCACAAAGGATCACCACAAAGGAAAGATACAATCACGAAGTAACAACCGACACTGCTTAGGTATATGCCCATACAAATACCTAAGTCACCAATTCCCGTTCGGCTCCAACATCCGAGCCCAAGCACAACCCAGTCCAAACAGGAAAGCAAAACGTATACCCACACAGGATAGCACAACACAATCCACAAAGTAGAGTAAACAGTAAATCCACACAGGATAGTTCAACACAATCCACAAAGGAGAGTAACAAAAGATTCCGCTCACACAGGTATACTTCTTCAGATGACGATAAAGATGATCACTGATCCATCTAAGTCGTCGGACCCACAAAGGATCGATGGATACTAACCCCCGCAATTACCCACACAGGATCGATAGGTAACTAACCCCCGCAAAGACCCACACAGGATCGGGCCCACACAGGACCTGTAGGCGCTGGCTCACACAGAACCGCTGAGCGCTGACCCACACAGGATCAGATCCACATAGGATCTATAGCACTGATCCACGAAGGATCGCTAAGTGCAGTAGTCATCATAGTCCACTAATGATCTCTGCACTGTCGTCATCACAGTCCATTGAGGATCTCTGCACAGTCGTCGCTATCGAAGTAGCAGTCACAGCCAGCACTAGGGTTCCCGCACACAGCAAGCTTGTTCGGGAGGGTCCGCTCCACAAACCGAGAGGCTGATACATCAACTGACACAAAGTCCGAAGTTGATGTATCCAAAAGTTCCGTATCGTCAACAGGAAGTCAACGTCGCAGACGGCGCGTCAATCGGACGCCCGGTCTGAGAGTTATTGGCTTTTTCGTCCTAGGGGCCCGGTTGGTTTTTAAGGCAAAACCAACCCGACCGTACTCCACCTGCATCCAAACCTCAGGCGTAGGGAGCCAAAAGATGCATCTCACTTAGAGGAATTCAAAAAAGCTGACGGCACGTCAATCGGACGTCCGGAGCTCAAGATATGAGTGTTTCCGCTCCGAGGGCCCGGTTGGTTTCGTGTACGAACCAACCCTGCCGAACCCAAAGTATTCCAAAAACTTGAGTGCGATATACTGAAACGACTGCCTCGATCCATGGATCGCGTTGCCGCTGACGGCGCATCGTTCGGAGGCACATAGCTCAAGTAACGGGCAAAAGAACGAAAATGGTCCGGAGACAGGGGGGTCTGGGCCCGGGCTGACCCGGCCCGACCCCCCCTGGGTCGGCCGAACCGGGTCGACCCGACCCGGCTGGACCCGGTCCGGTCCGGCCAGGGCGCAGCCCGGCCGGTGGGACAGGCCGGGCTCGGCTCGGCCGAGCGCGGCAGCCGCGGGGCGCCACCCCCGCGGGTTGAGGTAGCCGCGGCCCTCGAAGGGCCATACTGGACAAGTGGACGCGGCTTCTACTGTGTCCCGTGCGGGCGAGCTAGACCCGCGCGGCTGCGGGTCCGCTGGCCGCCGCCGCGCCGGCGGCCCGCGCCGCCGGCAGCTTCCGCGGGCCACCGGAGTTTCTCCGGTGGTCCATTTTCCTTCCCGTCTGTGCCATTGCCCCTCCCAGGTTCCGTTCTTCACTACGGGATCATCAAATTGCCCTTGCGTCACGTTTTGTCGTCGCCCGCCAAATCCGCACAACCACGAAGAACGGTGGAGGGTTGTTGGGCCGTGTTCGTTTGGCCCGCACCCTCCGTGTTAGTTAATAACAAAGGGGGAAATATTCAACACATGAAACAACAATTTTAGTAAATTAAAATTGTTCATATGAATACGACTCTTTAATTTTTAAGAAACATTCACAGGAATATAAAAATATTCACAACAACCGCTACCTCGTCGCGTCGTCGCCCGCGGGTTCTTCGCAGAATTGGTCGCCGCGGAAGGAGGCGATCGTCGCGTCGTCGCGGTATCCGGTGTTGCGTCGATGAACTCTAAGGTCCAAGAAACAACAGATTTAATCTTTAATAATTAAATCCTTCTTGAGTTAAAAACCACAAAGGAATTTTAAAAGAAATCTGAAACTCTCACCTCAACGGATGATCGAAGGTTTTTGTTGCGGATTAAGGAATGTCACCGAAGAACGTCACAGGAGAGGAAACGTCGGCGTCGCGGCACACGACGTCGTGTCATCGATTTCCTTGGGTTCGGCATTCTTCGTCGGAGACCGGTGTTCTTCGCGTTCTTCGCATTCTTCACGTTCTTCGCGAAGAAGGGTGAAGGCACAAGAATTCTGTCAAAGCCTCTCAACGTGTAATCCTTTAAAAGTCGCTGTTGGTCTTATTTTTATTATTACGCCAACAAACGAATAAGAGGTAAGTAACGACCCATTAATTCGTAGAATTAATTCAACGAAAGAAACTGCCCATTTAATTCATGAAGAAAACCGCCCAATTAATTGGTGCATTTAGAAATTAAGAAAACGCGTCAGTTGACTTTCATAATGGCGGGTTTTTGCGGGTGCGTTACTTAGCAGAAAAGAAACGGTGGGGCTCGTGCGGGCCCCACCTCACAAATATCCTACCAAGAGGGTAGGATATTTTTGGATATCACCCTATCCGCATCAACCCAGCTTAAGTGGCTTTCAAGAGGCTTTCAAGTGGCTTAAGTGAAATAAAATAAAGTTTGTCGTACAATTATTTTATTTCTTAACTTTAAGCCCGAAATTTAAAAACCACAACTGACCAAACGCAACTCCGGAAGAGGTGTTTCTAAGAAAATATCGGCGCTGCGATTTCATCGGTACCCTTAGAATTCGATTCCGAGCACCGGTTCAAAAGTTAGAAAAACCCACTCGTCCGTTCACTGAACGTACCCGAGCCAAACTTCGGAAAATGATTCTGGGCACACCGGGCCTCGGAATCTAGTGCCGTCAGAAACTGCGCTCTTGTAAAATTCCAATGAAAATTAAGAAAAAAAATTTCCTTGAAATTTACAGGTCTTTAAATTACTCCCACCTCAGGGCTTCACGTCCCCGTAAAGATACATCATAAACTAGGGAAACAAATGTGGGTACTGAGCACGCATCTGAGCCTCCCGCTCCCAAGTGCTCTCCTGGAGGTTCCCGTGCTGCCATCTGATGCGCACTAGAGAAATCGATCATCCACGTAGGACCCGCTCCTGTCGATCCTCGATATCCACTGGGACCTCTGCAAAAGTCGCCCCATCATCCACGTCTAGCTCCCCATGGTCAATGATTTGCGTCGGGTCGTGCACGTTTCTCCTCAGCTGAGATACGTGGAAGACGTCATGCACCCGGTGCAACTGAGGTGGTAGATCCAGGTGATAAGCCACCTCGCCAATCCTGCTGATGACCTGGAATGGTCCAATGAAGCGTGGAGACAACTTGCCTCCTCGGCCAAATCCCCGTAAACCACGTCGAGGTGAGACCCGCAAGAAGACATGGTCTCCATCCTCGAACTCTAGTGGCCTCCGCCTCCTGTCAGCATATGACTTCTTCCAGCTCTGAGTTGTCCTCATCCGCTCCTGGATGACCTGGACCTTCTCTGTCGTGGCCCGGACTATCTCTGGTCCCACAAGTGCTGACTCCCCAGGGTCTATCCAGCACAACGGAGATCTGCAAGGTCTGCCGTACAACACCTCGTATGGTGCCATCACGATGGTGGAGTGGTAGCTGTTGTTATACGTGAACTCCACCAAGGGTAGGTGATCCGCCCAGCAGTGACCAAAGTTGAGGACACATGCGTCGAGCATGTCCTCGAGAGTCTGAATGGTCCTCTCATTCTGACCATCCATCTGAGGGTGAAAGGCGGTGCTCAGACGTAGCCGCATCTCGAACGCCTCCTGCAACCCCTTCCAAAGCAGGGAAGTAAAGCGAGCGTCTCGATCGGAGACGATAGACGATGGCACACCGTGAAGCCGTACAATCTCCTGAACGTAGAGACGCCCCAAGCTCTCCACTGAGCCCTGCTCTCAGATGGGTAAGAAGTGTGCCGACTTGGTGAGTCGGTCAACAATCACCCAAATGGAGTCGTGACCTCTGGAAGTGCGTGGAAGTCCAGTCATGAAATCCATAGATATCTTGTCCCACTTCCACTCTGGGACCTCCAAGGGCTGTACCAAGCCTGCTGGTAACTGATGCTCTGCCTTCACCTGCTGGCAGGTGAGGCATCGAGAAACGAACTCTGCCACAACCTTCTTCATGCCTGGCCACCAGTGCTGTCGTCTGAGATCCTGGTACATCTTCGCGACTCCAGGATGTACCGCCAAAGGGGAAGTGTGAAACTCTCTCAGCACCTCCTCTCATAAAGCGACTGGTACCAAGGTACGTCCTCTGAAAAGAACGTCGTGCTCTGCTACAAGGGAGAAACCATCGGGTGCCTGTCCCGAGGATATCTGTGCACGCCGTGTCTCACAGTCAGCGTCCCCACGCTGTGCCTCTCTGACCCACTATATAAGTGGAGGAGAGACTGTGAGATAATGAAGGAAGGTGACTCTGTTGCTATCCACGAAGGATATTTGCAAGGCAGCTAGCTGCTCTGTCGCCTCCTCAAGTAGCTGGATGCCCGTCCTCCTGCTGAAGGCATCGGCTACCACATTCCCCTTCCCAGGAGTATAGACTATCTCAAAGTCATAGTCCTGGAGGAACTCGAGCCATCGCCGATGTCTTAGGTTCAGGTCCTTCTGAGAGAAGATGTACCTGAGACTCTGGTGGTCAGAAAAGACTGTAAAGCGCTCACCCATCAGATAGTGCCGCCATGTCTTCAGAGCGAAGACCACTGCTGCTAACTCCAGGTCATGGGTAGCGTAGTTCTGCTCATGCGGCCTCAACTGACGTGATCCATAGGTGATCATGGCCTGATCCTGCATCTGTACACATTCAAGTCTGGTCCCTGATGCATCGCAATAGACTACGTATCCAACTCCCTCCTCAGGCAACCTCAAGATAGGTGCGCTGGTCAATCTCTGCCTCAGCTCCTGAAAGCTCTGCTGACATCTGGCTGACCACACAAAGGGTTTCCCCATCTTTGTCAAAGCTGAGAGTGGCACCGCAAATCTGGAGAAGTCCGGCACAAATCTCCGATAGTATCCAACTAGACCCAAGAAACTCCGCACCTCTGTCATGCTCCCGGGTGGCTCCCAACCTAGCACTGCCTCGATCTTCGCGGGATCCACTGAAACTCCCACCTCAAAAATGACGTGCCCCAGGAATTAGACCTCACGTAACTAGAACTGGCACTTCGAGAGCATGCCATAAATCTGGTGCTCTCGGAGTGTGTCTAGTACAACCCGCAAGTGATAGGCATCCCCTCCTCCGTGGTCGAGTATATCAAAATTTCGTCGATGAAGACCATGACAAATAGATCTAGGTATGGCTGGAGGATCCTATTTATGAGGCTCATGAACATTGCTGGAGCGTTGGTTACGCTGAAAGGCATAACCAAGAACTCATAGTGGCCATACCGACACCGGAAGGCCGTCTTCTGTACATCCTCATCTCGAACTCTGAGCTGATTATAGCCTGACCTGAGGTCTATCTTCGAGAACCACCAAGCTCCCTTGATCTGATTGAAGAGGTCATCAATCCTCGGTAGAGGATACTTGTTCCTCACTGTCACCTGGTTCAGGCGACGATAGTCGACACACAGTCGCAAGCTCCCGTCCGCCTTCTTGGCGAACAATATCGGGGAAGCCCAGGGTGAAACACTTGGTCAGATGAACCCCTTGCCCTGCAAGTCCTCCAACTGTACCCGCACCTCTCGAAACTCAGCGGGGGCCATCCGATATGCTGGAGTGGATATCGGGGCTGTCCCGAGGTACAGATCAATATAAAAGTCTACCTCTCTACGAGGAGGTAGCCCTGGAACGTCATCGGGAAAGACGTCTGCGTACTGATCCACCACTGCAGGAAAACTGGGACTCCGCACGTCAACTGCTCCAAGGATGAGGCTAGCCAACTGATGAGTGATGGGTTGTCCTCTCCTCTGCGTGAGTCCATCCTGGGCTGCAAAGGCTCCTTTCTCGCCGGTGAAGGTGAACCTTCTCCCGTCGGTGTGTACACATCGCACCTTGCGCCTAAAACAGTCAATCTGAGCATGGACTGTGGATAACCAATCCATGCCCAAGATGACGTCATAAGGCCTCGACGCCGCTACAAGAAGATCCCAGCCGAAGCTCTCGCCTCCTAGAGTAAGCTCACACTGCCGGCACCCGTGCGTAATCTTCGAGTCTGCTCCCGTAGGAGTCTCTAGCCGTAAGGATCGAGCCAACGACTCTGTCGGAATCTCCGAGCTCCGAACAAGGGCAGCGGCTATGAAAGAGTGACTCGCTCCTGTGTCTATAAGAAATGCAGCAAGGGTGGAATAGACACAGATCGTACCTCGAATCATCTCTAGTGCTCCGTGGTCATAGGCCTCTACTACCTCGAGCTGTGCCTGTCTCTGCCCGCCAGTTCCCTGTGGTCGGGGTGGCCCTCCTAGTGGTGGTGGTGGCAGAGCCTCAAAGCGTCGCCCACCACCTGCTGCTCGGCCAGCTCCCCTGCCTCGTCCACCTCCTCCCTGCAGACCGCCATGGTCGACCCTCTGCCTCTGCCTGGGTGGCCCCTCCACCATCTGCTGCTCCTCGGTACGGTGGGTCGGGCAGTCACGAGCCATGTGGCCCTGCCCGCCGCACGCGTAGCACTGCCTGCCTCTCGAAAGACTGGCTTTGCACTGTGTGCCCCGCACTACTAAGCCAGTGTGCTGAGGTCGTCTATGAGAGGGTCTGGTCTTCCTGGAACCCTGAGTCATCCGTCAGCTACCTGCTGCCGAAGACTCCGCTACCTGCCGCCCTGCGGTAGGTCTCACTGTGGACTCAGCCAGAAAGCTCTCAATCAGAAGGGCTCGCTCTAGTACTCCTGCCTGGGTCGGGATGCTGAGGGAGATCAGCGACGCCCTGATCTCGTGTCTCAATCCCTGCTCGAAGGTCCGGGCCCGGAAGAAGGGGTCCCGTACCATGTCGGTTGAGTAGCGAGATAGATCGGTGAACCTCGCCGCGTACTGGGCGACCGTCAAGCTGCCCTGCCACAGCTGAAGAAGCTCCTGAATGCGCACCGCACGGAGGGTGGCCGGGACGAACTCTGAGCAGAAGAGTCTCTTGAATTCCGTCTAGAGAAGAGATGCCTCATCGTGCACCTGGAGCATTAAGCTCCACCATCGACCCGCTGCTGCGTGCAGTAGGCTCGCCGTGAGGATCATCATGAGGTCTGCTGGTGTCCTCACTAGCCTGAAAACTCGAACGACCGCCTCCAGCCAGTCCTCGGCTGCCTGGGGGTCCGTCTCCCCACAAAACCTGGGTGGTCGCTGGCGCTGGAACTTATGAAGAGCTCCGAGGCGACGTGCATCGTCAGCGGTCGGTGCTGGAAGCATCGGGGGCTCGGCGGGTAAAGGTACCGCCGGTGCCTCTGCTGTCAACGGGCCCTGTACCGAGGCCTCGTTGCTCGGTAGGCTGTCGTCGTGCTCTACTCTCGGAACCCTAGCTAGCTGATGTCGTCGGGCCATCCTGAAAAGGAAACAAGTGCGCCACGGTCAAAACAGTATACCTGGTGAGCTGACACAAGTAATCACAAAGAAAACTTGAAACACACATGCAATCAATGTTTTCGTGCATTAAGTCAGAAATTAGAAGTCAGGGTTCTGGTGTACGGATACGTCGGCCGCCGCACCAACACTGGACTCCCTGGACTGATAACCACACTCAATACGCTAAACCCTATTGCTTCACATAGAAGAAATATAAGATTCTGCGGTAGAACCAACCACCTTTGACACCAATTTGTCACGACCCGTCCTCGGAGCCCATGCTGTGACTACCCCAAGCCTGCCTTCCATATGCCAGGGGCTGGCGACTAGCACCAAGGCGTAAATCCCGGAAAAAGGGAAGGAATTGCCTTTGGAAAGTAAACAAGCACCACATAGTAAGCAAGCGGAAAAGTAAACACTAAGTAAAAACTGTAACAAGCTGTGCTGAAGTAAAGGGGCCGGAAATACAATCCCAACTGTAAGTACAACTGAAAGGGGAAAACAACAACTGAAAAGAAAAGCCGCAGCGCCGAGCCGTCCTCTGGAAGTCCCACCTGAAGGGTGGGTACATATAGCCTCCACTGCTCCTCGGTCCACCTGACTTCTCCGAGTACGTCCCGCCCAGTGGTCCACCTCCAGGTACCGTCCTGCTCCGCAAGCCTGCACCACGATCAACGCTGTCCGTCATCTGCAACCAACACAACATAGTGCAGGCATAGCCCGTGCAGGGGTGAGTATAAGCTACTCAGTAGGGACCCTGAGACCCCTGAAGGTATCCCAGAATCCAGAAAGGATAACCACAAAGGAAAGATACAATCACGAAGTAACAACCGACATTGCTTAGGTATATGCCCATACATATACCTAAGTCATCAATTCTCGTTCGGATCCAACATCCGAGCCCAAACACAACCTAGTCCACACATGAAAGAAAAATGTATACTCACACAGGATAGCACAACACAATCCACAAAGGAGAGTAAACAGTAAATCCACAAAGGATAGTTCAACACAATCCACAAAGGAGAGTAACACAAGATTCAGCTCACACAGGTATACTTCTTCGGATGACGATAAAGATGATCACTGATCCATCTAAGTCGTCGGACCCACAAAGGATCGATAGGTACTAACCCCCGCAATGACCCACACAAGATCGATAGGTAACTAACCCCCACAAAGTCCCACACAGGATCGGGCCCACACAGGACCTGTAGGCGCTGGCTCACACAGAACCGCTGAGCGCTGACCCATACAGGATCGGATCCACACAGGATCTGTAGCACTGATCCATGTAGGATCACAGAGTGCAGTAGTCATCGCAGTCCACTGAGGATCTCTGCACAGTCATCGTCGCAGTCCACTGAGGATCTCTGCACAGTCGTCGCTGTCGAAGTAGCAGTCACAGCCAGCACTAGGGTTCCCGCACACAGCAAGCTCATTCGGGAGGGTCCTCTCCACAAGCCGAGAGGCTGATACATCAACTGACACAAAGTCCGAAGTTGATGTATCCAAAAGTTCCTTATCGTCAACAGGAACTCAACGTCGCAGACGGCACGTCAATCGGACGCCCGGTCTGAGAGTTATTGGCCTTTTCGTCCCAGGGGCCCGGTTGGTTTTTAAGTCAAAACCAACCCGACCGTACTCCACCTGCGTCCAAACATCGGGCGGAGTGAGCCAAAAGTTCCGTCTCACTTAGAGGAATTCAACAAAGGTGACGACACGTCAATCGGACATCCGTAGCTCAAGATATGAGCGTTTCCGCTCCGAGGGCCCGGTTGGTTTCGTGTACGTACCAACCTGGCCGAACCCAAAGTATTCCGAAACCTTGAGTGCGATATACCGAAACGACCGTCTCGATCCAAGGATCGCGTTTCCGCTGACAGCACATCGTTCGGAGGCACGTAGCTCAATTTACGGGCAAAAGTCTGAAAATGGTCCGGAGACAGGGGGTCCGGGCCCGGGCCGACCCCCCCACCCCTGGGTCGGCCGAACCGGGTCGACCCGAACCGGCTGGACACGGTCTGGTCCGGCCAGGGAGCGGCCCGGCCGAGCGGCCGAGCGCGGCAACCGCGGGGCGTCGCCCCCGCGGGTTGAGGAAGCCGCGGCCCTCGAAGGGTCGCGCTGGACAAGCGGACACGGCTTCTGCCGCATCCTGTGCGGGCGAGCTGGACCCGCGCGGCCGCGGGTCCGCTGGCCGCCACCGCCGCGCCGCCGGAAGCTTCCGTGGGCCACCAGAGTTGCTCCGGTGGTCCGTTTTCCTTCTCGTCTGCGCCGTTGCCCCTCCCGGGTTCCGTTCTTCACTACGGGATCATCAAATTTCCCTTGCGTCACGTTTTGTCGTTGCCCTCCAAATCCGCACAACCACGAAGAACGGCGGAGGGTTGTCGGGCCGTGTTCGTTTGGCATGCACCCTCCGCGTTAGTTAATAACAACGGGAGAAATATTCAACACATGAAACAACAATTTTAGTAAATTAAAATTGTTCATATGAATCCGGCTCTTTAATTTTTAAGAAACGTTCACGGGAATATAAAAATATTCACAACAACCCCTACCTCGTCAATTCGTCGCCCGCGGGTTCTTCGTGGAATTGGTCGCCGTAGAAGGAGGCGATCGTCGCGTCGTCGCGGTATCCGGCGTTGCGTCGATGAACTCCGAGGTCCAAGAAACAACAGATTTAATCTTTAATAATTAAATCCTTCTTGAGTTAAAAACCACAAAGGAATTTTAAAAGAAATTTGAAACTCTCACCTCAACGGATGATCGAAGGTTTTTGTTGCGGATTAAGGAACGTCGCCGAAGAACGTCGCGGGAGAGGAAACGTCGGCGTCGCGACACACAGCATCGTGTCGTCGATTTCCGCGGGTTCGGCGTTCTTCATCGGAGGCTGGCGTTCTTCGCGTTCTTCGCGTTCTTCGCGAAGAAGGGTGAAGGCACAAGAATTCTGTCAAAGCCTCTCAACGTGTAATCCTCCAAAAGTCGATGTTGGTCTCATTTTTATTATTACGCCAACAAACGAATAAGAGGTAAGTAACGACCCATTAATTAGTAGAATTAATTCAACGAAAGAAACTACCCATTTAATTCACGAAGAAAACCGCCCAATTGATTGGTGCGTTTAAAAATTAAGAAAACGCGTCAGTTGACTTTCATAATGGCGGGTTTTCGCAGGTGCGTTACTTAGCGGAAAAGAAACGGTGGGGCTCGTGCGGGCCCAACCTCACAAATATCCTACCAAGAGGGTAGGATATTTTTGGATAGCACCCTATCCGCATCAACTTAGCTTAAGTGGCTTTCAAGAGGCTTTCAATTGGCTTAAGTGAAATAAAATAAAGTTTGTCATACAATTATTTTATTTCTTAACTTTAAGCCCGAAAATTCAAAACCACAACCGACCAAACGCAACTCCTGAAGAGGCGTTTCTAAGCAAATACCGGCGCTCCGATTTCATCGGTGCCCTTAGAATTCGATTCCGAGCACCGGTTCAAAAGTTAGAAAAACCCGCTCGTCCGTTCACTAAAAGTACCCAAGCCAAACTTCGGAAAATGATCCCGGGCACATCGGGCCTCGGAATCAGGTGCCTTCAGAAACTGCGCTCTTGTAAAATTCCAAAGAAAATTAAGGAAAAAATTTTCCTTGAAATTTACGGGTCATTACATAAAACAAAATTTAAAATTATCAGCTTGATTTCCGTATAGTGTACAAAAATTAATAACATTAAATATTAAACAAAAAAACATCTTAAAATATTCACGCATTCCCAATAATCATTATGAAATTTTCTAAAAAACATTACATTAATTATAAATATTAGGTAGGTATATGATGTAATTAAATCCTATTTCCATAATTTTTGGATGAGTATTATAGATCAATGATAAACAAAATGTTTTAGCTCAAATTTTATTTTATAATATAACACAATGATTATAGAAGCATAGGATGAATGGAGTAAGATAAGTAAGAGTTAAGATATTTAGAAAACCCATGGACTATCTTGATTGGAATGTTTTTTTCATTTATTATTACAAATCTCTAACAATATCATTAAAAATTCATGTATATATTTACATAATATAAAATATAAATTTTTATCATCTATGTTTAATTCAATAAAAAATATATAAATCTTATAGAAAAAGGATTTTAGTGGATTTTTTTACTATTATTTAAAGTTTGATGTCCCAAATACAACCTAATAAATTTGGTCTCACTCATATTATGAAACTATTATAAATATATTGGAAACAAATGTAACTTTTGTAGTGTAGTAGTTTGAAAAACATTTCCAAAAAGACATTCACGTGCAATAAAACTACTAGGGTTTTCTATAAAGTAATAGTTCTTAGTTACCCAATAAAAACTAGTTTGATGGAATTGTATATCCCATTAACTAATAAAAGAATGATAAATATCATTTGATGAAATAAAAATAACCCATATCAAGTAAAAGTAAACCATAGGAAGAAATCACGTCTACCAATCAGTTTCTAAAACAGGTAAATGTAAACATCTCTAAACAGTAAAATATTAAAGATATGTATTCTGAATAATGATGTAATATAAGTAGTTTACCTCTTGATAAATTTAATAAAAATCATTATATGGTATGGATAGTTATCATTGTAGTTAATAAATTATAATTTAATCACAAATCATAAAATAGAAGAACAATAATAAATAAATCTGATGCACCTGTATCAAATAAACCACAAACAAATGTTGGGTAAATAGAATCATACCATATACTATTGATCATCCATTTTTTAATATCAATTAAAATATGATCAATAATATTAATAAATTTCTAAAAAAATACCTGGGACCTATCCTTAAAATACTGAGCTACCATAATCCATGAAACCCAAAAAATATTTACTATGTGAACCTTAAACAATACCTAAACAACATATCCTAGAAGACATATGATTATTACAACTATGTTTACACTAAAAAGGAGATTTTTTTTATATATGTACTAAATAATGAACCATGATTTTTTGAAGGTTACCATGTTATAATTCATGTTTTGATGTGGTTTCAACAAAATGGTTCATGTTATTTTGGATTGATATATGATGCAATTCATCAAGATTATAATAAATTATTTTATTTGTTTTTAAAAAATATGACACATAAAAAATATATATATTAATTTATTAGACTAAAAAATATTAACAAGTCACTTTATTAATGAGGTTAATATTGTAAATTTTTGAATGTTATAATTATATATATATATAAGACACTATGAATTATATATTATCCACACATAAACACACAATTTTATGGATAACCATTAATTGTATGAAATTATCAATTATTCTAAATTCATGATTTTATGATGAATTATGCTTTCTAGTTATGATATATATGAAGCTATATTATTTCAATTCTCATAGACAAATCATAAATAATGATTTTCAAACTGAATCGACCCAAGATAACTCATCCTAGTAATTAATAATTAATGTATTACACCCCAATCTGACCAATAATATTCTATGGGATAGTGACTAGAACCCAAACTGAATACTCACATATGAGAGGTATTATCTAAATAATTATATTAAAAATATATAAAAATAATAATGGAAATGAAATCACAACCACATAAAATATACATATTGTATAAATTTAAAATATTACATAAAACATTTGACCATATATAATGGAAATGGAGATCATCATTAAATCCCAACTGTCTTCTGAAGAATCATCTACAAAAAACCCCATCGTTTTTACCCACAATCTAGATCCATTTTGGCATTGATCCATATCCTAATATCTAAATGGTATACCACATATTCATCATCCATAGAGATAAATAATGCTAGATAAAAAAGGCCATGTAGGGGTGAGAATATGAATACATCATTTGAAACTGTGAAAACATTAGTGATCCTTAGTTGCATGATAGAAAAGTAGAATTTGAAAACACTAGATTACCCAACATGAATAGGGGATGAGATAACACTTGGGGGATAAAAAATTACACAAACACACAACAAGAGATGTATAAAATCACATAGGGAACATCTAGGGAATACCCCCAAGGAATCCTCATTGTATGCAATAAGATGTTCACTAAAAATATCTTTGGTGTCAAGGGAATACACCGCTTCTAATAAGAAACATAGGATTCCAAAATTCAATGATCCACTAGTGACTATCTCTAATAGAAACATCAATATCCCACATTAAGAATCTAGAATGGGGATCCTAAAAATAATTTTAATACTAAACCACTGACTACACCATCTACCACTACATCACAACAATACCAATTATTAAGGTGTAATACCTATAGTTACCTATATTCCATCATTCATAGAATAATTCCTCATCTAGAACATGCATAATTCCTCCTTAAACTCTTATCACCTATACCTTGTAGCCAATAAAATGGAAAGAAATTACACCCTAATCCTTTGAAAAACCTAAACATGGTAAAATTACTCTCCAACCACTATAGTAATATTGATAACATCTATATATCACAAAAACACTCAAATAAATAAAGGATCTAAGGTTTGAATAAAAACCATTGTTCAACAAATCTCTAATCCATAGTGCAAAAATCTTTTACAGTGGTCATTTTTTTTTATTTTTTTACATTTATTTTTAGCCACCATTATTAGAGTCGACGTTGTAAATATGGACTTTAATGTTGATTAAAAACCTATATTGAAAATATATAATGGAATAGATTTTTTTTATTTTGATTATTAAATAACCTGCATAAAATATCATATATTATATCAGTTTTGTATATGAGTGCCATGAAAAATGCTTTGAGATGAAGTTTTTTATGTCAGTTATTAAATATACCACACCATTCATATAAATGGAAATTATCATTAACTTTTACATATTTTTTTTTGATGATCTTTTTCATTGTGGTTTTTTGAAAGAAATACCAACCCCTATTAGAAAATTATATGAATTAAATAAATTTAAAAATACTTATAATATAAAAACTATTAATAAATTAAAACATACTTTCCTAATATTTTTATAATGTTTCCTCACATGTCGCCATGGATAGATCATATCCAGTAAAGTGTATTATCCTATGAAAAAACACATAATATCCAATGATCACTATTTAAACTAAAATTTAACTTTAGTAGATATTATGTTAAATGAAAAATAACACCTTTTGAGATATAGGTTTCATTAATATCAATATTTGTAAACATCCAACTCTACCTAATAATATTCTGTTTAAATATTTCAGCCATATAAACTATACTTTGTTCCTCAGTCAATTCGTTCACTTTAGGTAAAATTAACTATAGTTCTATCCATGCATATAAATCAATCTTATCATTCTACTCACATATTTTATAATTATACCTAATACAAAATAATAATAATTATAAATTTCTAACAAATTTAATGCATGGGAATATTTAAGATAAGACTTATATGGAAAAAATATTCATCATGTTGATTCCCAAATTATCTCTAGTAACATGCTCCATGATATCATTTTTGAATGTACCCACATTCAATTCATGCCCACATACATGATTTTATATTGCAAATATATAAACACCCACCAAAAAAGTTTTATATCTTTACAATCTTTCAGTACTACTAGAATTTGTATATGAGTTCATTTTCATTTGTCTTTATTTTGGATATTTAGTATTTATTTACCTTTGAAGTATTCCTCTAAATAAATAGACAAATATATTTTGTATCATATGTTTAAACAAGTTTAATAAAATAAAAGATAAAATATACACATACATTATTGGTAATATATTGTATAAGTCAAGATGGCCAATCAAAAAAGTGGCCAATACTTTGTCCAAATGTAATCACCTCATTTTCAGGTTACGATACTCCATGTAATAAATCTATAATATCCTTTATATTGACCATATTATTATATATATTTTAATATTAATGATGAATTGTGTATCATATATAATATATCAACCCATATTAAGCTATATGATAGTGAGTATCATCAACATACAACTCATAATAACTGGGAAGTTGTGGGGAAGGGGGTGTATGAGTAGGATATAAAATGTGGTCTGTTGGTGGAGGTGGATGATTCAATGTAGTAGTAGGATGAAAAATTGGGTCTATAGGTATTTGTGGAGGGAAAATAATGGGGCCTATAGGGGGAGGTGGGGAAGTGGGAATTACTGTAGGAGGTGGAGTGGGAGCTATAGTATGAAATTGCCTTTTCATGTTTGAAAACATTGACAATACCGATGATTTGATCTTTTCCTTAATCATTGATTTTATATTTTTAAAATCACCCTGCAAATATTTTATATTTATAATAACCCTAAATTTAATAATATAATGAACATGGTAACTATTTTCTCACCGATACACCTATCTGGTATCCTTATATATGACCCGGGTGTTTGGCTATTCCCAATACTGTAGATAAAATGGGTTTCCTCTCTTCATCTAAATAAACACATGTATTATCTTATCCTCAAGAGAAATCTATATGAATTATTTGGAAATTCAATAATTATTCTAATTATATAAATAATTTAAATAAATAAAATAAAAAACCTACAATCCTCTCAGCTATGACCCTTTATTCTTTAATAAGATATTTCCCCTTTTGTTAATGTAATACCTCTTAAATTTCTGATGTCTAGATGGGGGGGGGGTGGAGGGGAACCATCTCCAAATCTTGAATCAATTCTATGTTTTTATATTTTTTAGCCGTTATTTTTTTAAAATAATGTATACCATCCCTAAGATAAATTATGATGGTATACATTTCATGATTAGTTCTCCTGATGAGATCTCATCAATTATTGTACCAAAATAATATTAAATCATTATGAAATCAAAAATAAGATCCTTATTACAAGAAAACTTCTGAATGTTTAAAATTAAATTACAAAAAACACTACTTGTATTCTACATTCGAAAAATTCCTACCATGTATCTTCATAAATAAAAGGATATATAAGACATTTATTGTCATGTACTATATTCCCATCAACGAAATCAGATGCGATGGTTGATTTAAAATTCATCTATCTCTTAGAATCAAACAATAAACATTTCATCCAAACTCTTCCGGGGCCATGTATATAAAATTTTAACTGATAAAAATAGGTTAAAAATATTACACTATAAAAATTTCAAGATTAGTAAAACAATATAAAATTTTACCAAAATGGTGTCCTATATGCCTGATAATGTTTTTTTTCAACACTTCTCCAGTCATTAAAAAAATGATATCTTTGATTTTACTATAAGTTGATATAAATGTCTTGAATTGTTTTTCATTAGAAACTCTTGGAATATCATTGTAATCAATGTCAACCACTATCCCCTATTCCTAGCTATGAGAATGTGATAATTTAGTAAAATAAGTGTTGCCACGTTTTTCAACCATCAAAATCTTATTTTCGGTTGTGTGTGTATATGATGAAGATTGGGGATCATCAAGAGAAGCATGCACAAGTTCAGTACTATAAGTATGATCATGATGCTCATATCCAAATGTAAGTGGTTGATCAACTAATTGATCTATCATTATCCTTAAAATCAAAGAAACAATAAATTTGTACACAAATATACAAATTCAACCATTACAATAAAAATGTAAAGTAAAAAATAAAAGTTAGAATGAAAAGTAATCTAAAACATAACACATTATTATTCATATTTTTTATTGTGAACAAAAATGCTATTAAAATTAATGATATATGATATGTTATATAAATGAATGAAAACAAATCCAAAATTGGTGTAGTAATATTAAAAATGGTCCAACCTAATAAATCATTTCATACAAAAGAAGAATATTTTTTAACATATTAGATTTTAAATTAATTAAATTCAATGAAATAATTAAATATATATGTTATGTAGTGATAAAATTGTTAAAATAACCAAAAATAAACTAATATAAACTAATATTTTTACTTATTAGTTTTAATATGTGATTCAATAAAGAAAAAAATTAAAATATCCAAAATTTTATGAAATTAATAAATGTATACGAGAAATAAACATATGATATCTCTAATATTCTGATCATACTAACGACTTTTTACCCAAATTCCCTCATCATGATCATTCCTTATAGTATAATCCATGTCTATGACATGATCATCATCATTATATGTTAATATTTCCATAGATGTAGGGATCTCACATAAATCAACATCTTCATAATGTTTATCATAACCAACATATTGTTTTTTTCCATATAAAACTATAGACCACAACATATTGGATTGATCAAGAATATTTAAATTTTTTTATAAATTGTTTCCATTATAAAAGAATCAAATTTGTTTTATATTCTATTCATATTAGAAAATTTCCTTCTAAATTCATCACGTCTATCATTTTTTTTACAGATAAGTAATTTGAAGTTAAGCATTGGAACTTTAATTTTAATTTAATAAACCTCCCATATTTATCCAATGACTCCATAATATGAACAAGAGTCACAAATTGAGATTTTTTCTTTAGAACATGAAAAATATATTACTTATACAAACACCAATACAAAACTATTCTGAATTGCACTTCTGTTGTCCTGAGCTTTCATATGAAATTTATAGCCATCAATATCATTCATGATTCGTTTTATAAAATTAAAACATGGACCACCCACTAACAAGATTAATGTGGCTGATGCATATGATCTACGAAGAATAATTTTTTTAAACCCTGGAAAAAACGTTTTGTTATGATCATTCAAAATCCACAATTCTTTCTTCTATGGATGACATTTTTAACTCACTAATGTGAAATTTTATATATGGTTAAGTATTATGCATGTTATTCAAAAATGTATACATGTTCTTTATTAATCTGTTCACATGAAAATTATTTGAATTTCAAGCTACAAATCCACATTACCCCATTATTTAATCATTCATGGTGATATAGAGGCAAAAAATGTGCTATGCTGCATAAAAGTAGCTCACATAAAACTCAAAAACCTCATTATAAATATAATTTTCAACAATGAAGTATTAAGCTTGATATGGATTCATAAAAAACCCCATCATTGTCATCACATACCTTTAAAAAGGATACATCCAACATAGATATACATGTCCACAAATATTTATTTCTCTGACCATATGAACCATTAAATGCACCATTATATCAAAAAAAGATGGAGGACAATACATTTCCAATTTAAAAAGTATAGAAATTGATTCATTTTCAAAAATTAACCTTGCATATAGATCAATCACCTTATAAATAATTGAATTGAAAAAATAACACACCTTCATGATAGTCTTTCTTACATGGATAAAGAATATTCTATGTAATGAAACTGGTAGATCTAAATCCATCATGACATGAAAATCATGAGATTTAATAGTTGTCAACTTCAAATCCATCAAAGAGAATTCTTTTTTACATTTGAATAATAACCATGAGGCAAACAAATATCATATAGAAACATAAAAAAGAAAATTTTCCCTCACTGATAGTGTATGGCGATCTCGGGGAAGACATTTCACCTTCTATCAAGAGTGGTAGAAGACACCAAATATATTCCCATTGAAAGTAAGTAAATCATGCTTTCATCCCATCATTTTATTATATAAAGTATTTAAAAGTCACACTCATAGAAATATAGAAATAAATGGTCATATATATTATGATTAAATGATATTGGGTGAAAATACTCATCCAATAAAAGTAATTCATGTTTTAGGGTTACTTTTTACTTCTTATCATAATATTTTTATCCTTAATTATCCCATTTTATTTTTACTAGGAAACAAATATTTAGTAATGTTACTCTTTATAAAGATAAAAATATTAGGAACAATTTACACAATATTGATATCCTAGTTCAAAATATAGAATCAATTAATAATGATTTAAAACATATACGAGTAATAATTTAATTTGAAATAAAATATTTTAAAAGAGAAAAAATGTTGTTTTTCCGAAAATTACATTTTATGTTCAAAAATATTTTTAATCAAAATTGAAAAATAAAAATGATTCAACTGATATTAATTATATTTTTAATAATATATTTTGAATTATTTTACTTTCAAACCATTTTAAAATAAAATGGATCGTTGTAAATTATTGAAACAAAAATATTTTTTTTATAAAAATTAGTATTTTTCATTATTTACATAAAAATATATTTTCAGAAGCATCTCAAAAATTATCTATAATCTAATTTTTAAAAAATTATTTCAAAATATTTTTCATTTTAACAATCAAAATTTATAAAATTTCAATAAATTAATAGTAATATTCCGCCACAAAAATAAATAAAAACTTCTTTTCTAGGAAAAACATTTTTTATGTAAACGTGTATTTTATTAAAACTTGATGTCTAATTAAAAATGAATTTATAAATACATTTATATTGTTTAGGACCATTATTTTTAGTTTATAAATTCTTTAATCCCATTGATACACATAGTTTAAATGGATATGTTATAAGGATCATATTAAAATAAGTATATTTTTATTTTATATACTAGGTCTCTTAAATATTTGTGTTTCATGCTATTCCTGCTATCATGCATAGTGTTATTTTATATACTCATGGTGTTAAATTTAATATATGATTTATCCAATTAATATTAATCTATTATATGTTATGTGTTTATTTGTTAAAATATTATCATCCCAAATTGTCCCTTTATTCTTCCCAATGGCGTGAAAGAGGAAGAATCGAGCGAAAACTATTTTGAGTGGTAATGTGATTACTAATCAAATGAGATGAACAACCCATTGGGTGTAGACTCAAGGAGGTTAATGATTATATTTTATCAATTCACTCATTTTTTAATATAAACATGAATTATAAGGAACACAGACATCCCCCCAAGAAAGATAATATTCAAATTTACAACATTATGTGAAAACAACTCTTCCATTTAGTGGATATTATGACCCCTTAATCGTTGAAAAATTGATAAAATACATTAAATGTATAATCTTGGTCATCCAATTAAAAAACTAATATAAGCCCATTTTTTATTTATCACAAGGAGGGAGAAGCTAATAAACGGTTTACATTAGTAAAATATGTGATTAATTATTAGGATATATATGTGATGGATTATAATGAATTATATAAAATTATTTTAAATAAATATTTAACAAATAAAATCTAACTAAAAATTTAGAAGGAGTTCCTTGGACTCATGAAATGGGAATATGTTTTTATTGGGGTTGATAAAGATAACATAAAAATACTAACATTATATTCCACTATTTTTTGCATTAACCCTAATGTATAGTTGTCCAATAATTAAGTGGAAGAATTCCAATCCAATGAAATGCTTTTCTGATTAAATAATTTTCTATCTCTGATGAGTTTTTTAATTTTTCATCAATGATAAAATATATATTTTCTAATATTATGTTTCTCATGGTTAAAGGGAAATAAATCAGGGTATTTATTTTAGTTCTGGAATAGAAATAGAGAAATATCATAGGGGAAATAATATAAAATATCTAACTTGTCAATATTTTTGTAAGAATAATCCTATAATTTTTTTTATGGGGACATGGAAATAATGTAAGTATGGGAAAGGAGTGAACCATTCCTGCAAATTCTGATGAGAGAAACCTACTAATGTGATATAAGAAAATAACTATCCAGTCAATCATCATCTTATTTTCCAATGCTTCAATTTAAATGAACAAGGACACAACGTTAGTTAATATAATAATAAATGGATTATTAATAATAATTGAAGATAACAACCACAAAGGCATAAATATAATGGTTGAGCTTATTCCATCACAACTACTACGGTAAATCAAAAAAGAAATGTGGTGATAGGTATGGAACTTATTCACCTATGGATAAAGAATATACAATTTGATAATGATTCTATGAAATTTTCCATATTTTGAATTATTAGTAGAACTGTTGAAAAAATTTAAAGGTAAATAGAAATTTATTTATTAACAATGTCTAAAAATCATTAAATTATTTCATCCTAAGCATATAGCACAGACCCTGTCTGAATTTACTGGCTCAATTTCATAGTAAAAATTGTGATAATTCTTTTAGAATAATTTATCTCAATTATATGTATAGATTGTATTAAAATTTATTCAGACAAAAATAAACATCAGAGACAAGGAATAAACCACTATAAAAAATAACCCTCTAATTATTTACAAGTGAAATCAAAAGGATTAATGTACTTTTGGAATCATTATCTCAAGAAAAGATATTATTTAAATTTTAGAAAATGTAAGTTGACTGAATGATTTATTCTACTGAAAAGACAATCATTGATGAAATTCACACTATAGGGAAATTACCTAATTTGATTCCCGTATAATTTTTTGGTTTTTCTCCTAGACCTTTGGTTGTGTTATTGATCAAAAATATATTCATAGCATTACTGATATCCAAGAACACATATATAATGGACACCATTAAAATTAAAAGATGAAGAAGAAATTATAGGAGAACTAAAACAAATGTTTTATACGCTAAGGTGATTCACTATGAGGTGAACCAGTCCTCTTGGTAATAAATATTAATGGGGAAATATACATTTGTATTGAGTATCATGATGTCAATATGATAAAATTAAATAAAAATTACCCTTTACCACATAATGATGACTTATTTGGATATGCTATGTAGATCCAAGAAATTATATAAGGTAACACTTTGGTTAGGGTATTAACAAGAAAAAGTGAATGATGAGGATATCTATAAGACAACTTTTCATACATAGTATAGAAAAAAAGTGTCCATAGTGATTCCATTTATATTCACTATTTTCCATTCTATATTCATCTATATAATAAATAATATATTTAAGTAATACCTTGAAATATTTGAGTTAGTATTTATAGACTATATGATCACATATTCTAATGTAATGGTGGACTATTATTAGTATTTGAATAATGTAGTAACACATGTGGGGAAGTAAATGTCATATGCGGCGTATACTATATGAGGGTTTTGATTGGAAAATGTATCATTCATAGGGAATGTTGTCACCATCAAAGGGATATACATGGATCCATCAAAATAGTGTTAATTGACGCATTTCAAAGAATAACATCTGTTACACTGGACCATTGTTTCAATGGATTTTTTGGGAACTATCAATGATTTTTGAGTAACATATTTTAATTGTATTGGTGAAAAACCATGATAACTCATAATGGAGTGATGTTTTTATATACAAATTAATTATAATAAATCATTAATTTGCTAATGAAGAGTATATTCATTGAAATATTGATCACATTACCACTAGTGGGAAGGGTTTTTAATCTATATCGTTGTGTTCAATTGGGACTTCTGTTTTTTACTCAAGAAAGATTACCATTTTTATATCCTATGACCGTATCCAATTAATGATCCTTGGATTGAACTACCCAAACCATGATCTAACGATTTTTGTTTTGATATTTTCATTATATTTTTGGTGAAATTATATATATATATATATATGGATAATTGTTACATATATATGTATTATAAAAGAATCCAGAATATATTCACACAAAAGTTTCTCAATATGTGCCAATAAATTTGGTTTGACCAAAAAGGATTTTTATTTTTCAATCTATTACCATCATGTTAAAGAAAAAAATGTGGCATATTCTATGAGTAGAAAGGATCCTATATCCCTATCCATAATGGATGTTTTTAGGGATCCAATCTTCTTCTAAATTAATAGGATGGAAATGTGAATAATAAAATAGTCTTAATCTTACATTTTTTAAATAACTTCTCAACCATTTATTTTTTGAATAGTTCATGGAGGCCCCAAAAGATGATTCATAGATACATAAAAGGGTACCAAATATCCTTATGTTCAACATTACCAAAGATGGTTTTATAATTTTTGATGCCAGATATGTGTCCCATAATTACCAATGGTGAATAGGGATCATCTAGATGATGTGAATATATCATCCTTCTAAATTCATCCATGAATCAGTGAGATGTATATAGATATATAAGAACCATATAGTTTTATAATAATGGGAGGTAGATTTCATAATATTTTTATTAAATGATGGATGTGGAATAATTTAATAATATATGATATAAGTATATGGTTCTGATGAAATAATTCCCATAATATAATTATAATGGAAATATATATCCCTGGATTTCATCATAGGGCTCCCTAGTACATTTAAAATAAATAACACTGGGTTATAGTTGATCTGTTTACAAATTAAAAACGTTTCTTTACTATGAAGGAAAATTTCTCCCTTAAATAGATCACTATGGTATATATATAAGGGAAGTGTAAGATTTCATGGAGTACCACTCCCAATTATATATGATTGAGATATAATGTTGACATAAAGTTTCAGAAGAACACTTACATAAGCACTAAATTAAAAGATGTGTCTTTGAAGATATTTTCACCCATAGATGGTTAGCCAGAAAAAAATAACTAATCATACTCTAGATGATATAGTGAGATATCATTCAATTTACTTCCAAGTATGTTGGGATCATCACCTTCTCCTAGTGGGGTTACAACCAACCAATATTATGTAAAATCCTCCAGATGTTTACAGACATGCTAATCACAAAAATAATCTATAATTCCCGAAGTATGAGGTCATATGTAAAGTGTTCCTTCATTTATCACTATGGAATAAATTTATGAAGGTTTTTAATAATTTTAATCTTATTCCAATATAAATTTTCCTTTTTTGATGATTTATTTCAACGGAGTTGTGGCCTATCTACTTTCACTCACACCTATCCAATCTCAAGTAAAAGATTTGTTCCTTGAATCCATCTTCAATAAGGACAATTCAGACAACATTAATATACTAAATCAAGTGGTTATAAGATTGTAAAATATTATTTCACATGATTAGTATCCAATTAATAACATATATTACCTATACATTGTTCTATGAACAAGAAATGTCATTTGATGAATGTGTTGTAGTAGAACCACATGTATAGGATGTAACATGGGAAATTAATGAGGCAATGAAAGAGAAGTACACATATCTAATTTAGTGTATGAAAAAAAACTACTTGGTGAATTTTTTGAATAGTATAATATTTTAATAATATGCAAATTCATTAATTAAACTATTTTTTTGAATGATAAAATTCCTTATAATGTAATATAGTTATTGAAAAAACATGAACTACATTGGTTAATCTATACCATTATAAATTATATTTGATCATATTTAAAATTTCATTATGAGTCATTACCATCAATAATGTAGTTTATATATGGTGACAATTAGGATTAAAATATATATTAATGGATATGATAATGTATAATCGATAGAGAAGGATGAGGTGATAGCCTCAACATGTATAATTGTTCCCAATGGAGCCCACTAATCAAAGAATTTTAGGGTGATATAATTACTTCTATTTTCTCATTAATAAGGATAATACCTGATTCCATACTTGAAGATCAAGAGAAATAGTTTACAGGATAAGTTTAAGATTATCAAAATCATGGTGTAAACTAAGTTTTTTAAACCACCCAAATAAAGAATAACCATCACACACCATAAACATAGGGCATATACTAGTATTATAATGGTTTATGTATCTTGAACCTAGAAGTATGAAATTTTATATTTTATTTTAAATTAAATAATTTTTTATTTATCCATTTTTATTATTCATTTAAAAATGATAATTTAATATGATAAAAATGGATTTTAATATGAAGAATCCAATTTATTTATGAAATATATATATTTCTTACATAGATTGTATATTTTAAAATTAAATAACATTTTAAAATAAATCATATTTTAAATAAAAAATATTGTTTTAAAATATTTATTTGAATACAAATGATAATATAATTTGATGAACTATAAAACAAATTTTGTAAGGGTTAAAAGTGGATAGTGTCATAAAAACAAATATTATCTATCATGTCAATATTATTATTTATAATGAAAAATTAGAAAAATTAAAAAATTTATAAAATTAGTTTGTTATAATAAATATCATTTTTGAAATTAGAATTTCAAAATTTTATAATTGTTAAATTTTTATAACATTTTGATGCAACTTCATTTTTGGGTAAAAATTAATTATAGAATAAATATACGGTATTTATTATGACTACATAAACACCCAAATATGTTATAAAAAATACAATATAAATATCCAATTACCAAATATATATTTACATTATAAAATAATTCATGTTTATATTATTTTATCAATTTTATAAATATTTAATAAACCCTCAAAATCATATATTAAAATTTAAGGTCTTAAAAGAAATTAATTATAAACTAGACTGACATACACATCCTAAATTAAATTAAATTAATGAGATATATTATTAAACATATAAAATATTGAATAACACTCATCTTGGATAAAAATAATGGGAAAAAAATAATAGTAATGTTTTTATTTTTTATTTTTTTATTATAGAGTCCAAAACACAAGGCAATAAATTA
Organism: Viscum album; assembly: GCA_963277665.1. Taxonomy (NCBI): domain Eukaryota; kingdom Viridiplantae; phylum Streptophyta; class Magnoliopsida; order Santalales; family Viscaceae; genus Viscum; species Viscum album. The sequence goes on from OY728126.1 coordinate 986,366,394, forward strand.
ATATTTAATCCCTGTTTATTTTTCTATAAATAACCACAAAACCACTGAGTCCTATTAACTCAAAACAAATTTAAAACATATTTAATCTATCATTACCTCTCTATGATATTAAAAATAATTCTCATGTTCTTTTGGACCATCATATTATATTTGAGAAGCTCTTTCTAAATGTAGAGGTTAATATTGTCCTCTTTAATTATGCAATTTTTTATGAATATCTATTTCCAACAATTTATTTTGGTATATGATTTTTTACTTCACTTTTACTTTCCATATAATATAAATGTAGTTATAGGGAACCATTCACTCACATTAAAACCTTATATGTGTTATTATTTACTCATATCATGACAAACATTTTTGTAGTGAACACTAATCCCCACTCCAAATAAATGAAATCTAGATAGATGTAAATATATTCAATAATTGTGGGAATTACTTATATGTATCATAATTTTCTTATTCAGGGATTTAAAATAGATGAAATTTTTTCTTATATTTTATTATCTTTGTGGAATTAAAATGAATGTAAATAATATGAATTTAATAGGTGGTACTAGTATTATATAGCCCTATAATGAATTAAGAAATGTCATTATTACATTAGTGGAAATTTATGGTTAATGGGGGTTATTCTAAAAACACTATATTATTTGATGTCCCAATAGCTATCCTTGTCTTGTGCTTAGGATTCCATGTTTTTTGTTGTTTCCACGTAACAATGTTGCAATGATGTTATCATTATATATCATTATTTTATATTCATGTTTATGATTCTCACCCCTTTTATGTATATTTTATATTCCTATTGACATACATATTTTTACGTTAATCATGTTACACTTTTATTATTCCCTTACAAGGTTTTATAGATCACCCCTTTCTTATATAAATCCTCTAGATTCCCCATGCAGTTTTAGGATGATGATAGAATTTCAAAATGCATGTTCATGAGTTTTATATATTATTGTTGAATCTTTGTTTTTAAATTATTACTCTATTTATTTAATTTACAAAAAATAATATGCCTCTCGATCTTCTAATATTGAATTTTTTTTAATGTAATAAATCATGAAATATTTTATATAAATTACTTGGGTTTTCATACCCATGTTCTCCACTATATCCCAGGTAATAGCCTAATATTATAGTATATATTTTTAGTTTATAAAATATTACATTTAATAGTTTTTCTGCATGAAACATTAAATAAAAATGAACTTGGAAATAGCTTTTTATGATAATAATATAAGTAATAAATGTGTTTATTATGACATATTAACATAATTTTATGATAAATTACAAAAAAACATATTACAAAATCTAATTTGAATAAAAAATAAATGCATTTTATGAAAACAATTTATTGAAAAAAATTAACTAGTATAAAAAAATAACTAATATGATAATTTTATAAATAAAAATATATATTTCCTTAAATTTGATTTGTTTTGTGCTAAGTATTTTTTATGAAAGTATATATATTATGGATTAAAATGATAAAATATATGTTTAATATGATAAATATATTAACTATTATTAAATTTCAAACTAATAAAAAATAAAAAACTGAGTAGTTTCTATTTATAAAGCAATTTATTATAATAAAAATAATTAAATTTTATATTCAAATTTAAATGTAAAATTCATAAATTAATAAAATTTAATTTTTTTAAAATGAATTTTATTTTAATATTTAGTATAAAAATATTATCATAAGAAGAATTCATTGTGTTTTTAAAAAAATATTTATTTTCAGGCCATTACTTTAATGTTTTTTTATAAATATTGTGATATTTATGAAACCATTAGAAAAAAATATTTATTTACTAGTAGTAACAACATTTTAATATTTAAATGTCTATTTAATAAGTAATATTATTCATTTTAAAATTTATTTTCTATTTAGAAATATATGAATAGAATTTTATAACCTAATTTTTTTCCTAATTATTTTATGTTTTAAAGACATATAAATTTAGATTAATTTTTATAAATACAATTTTTTTAATATTATGAAATGGTTTTCATATTCGGGATCAATATCACAAAATTATAAAATAATTTTTATTTAATTTTTTGTTAGAAAAATATGTTATTCTTGATAAGAAATAGTACACATGGGTATTGTATATTGTAGTAAATGTTAAAAATAAGGATAAAACCTATAAATAATAATAAAATAACTAAAATTATTTATTAATGGGTTTTATTGACCCACAATTTTCTCGTATCCATTAGTTTTCACATTTTTTGCCACGTGATTTTAAGGTTAGACATTTTTATTAAAAAAAGTACACTCCCCTCTCTTTTAAATGCATACTGACCAGCTTAATTCACCTCACACCACAAGCCACATAGATCTATAATAATCAATTTAAATACCTCTCTAACACTCAATGATATATCCTAGAGGTTCTTTTATACTCAAAGGAATACTCTTCATTATCTTTATCATTTTTTCAAAGCAATTATTCTTTGATGTAATGAAAAATATTAAAAACTCACCCCTTTTTCATTTATATTTCATTAAGTCTTATTATTATAATATAAATTAATTTATACCATATTACAACAATTTTTTTAGTATCATTAGTTTATTAAAATTCTATAATGTTCATTAACTAATCATTATCAACATTATTTTATTATCTTTATATGAATGAATACAAGAACAATGTATATGTTAAGACGATCTCCCCATTCTGTTTTATTAATCACCACCCCTTTATATTAATAGTTGATAAATTTTATTTAAATTTATTATAATTTGAAAAAATTTAGGATTATGAAATGTTAAACAATTTTATCCATTCATCTCATTTAATGAAAAATGAAAATGTCATTTTTTGAGTACATATAGAGTATAACCTCCAAGGAATGAAGTATTATATTTTACATCACCAATGTACATGGATAATTATAAAAACAATTTGATGAATATAAAGGATGTGAATGATTTATATATATAAATAATATGGAATTTAATTTATGAAAAAAAATGAATGGTCATTACGAAGTAATCTATTATTAACAATTGCTCATCCAAAATAAGATCATCATAAATATCTCTTTCTAAAGTAATAAAATATATCCCCTAAAATGAACTTGAAGATGTTTAAAAAATTAAAAAAAACTGTTTCAATAAATTTTTAAATATATTAATGAATAAATTTCTTTTAATCATTTTTGAGATATCCCCCATTACAAAACATGTGAGATTGAATCATAATGACATCATATAATAATGATATTAAGTGACAACTCACCACAGAATCAATAATTAATGATTATAACAAAATATAACAAAGTTTTATATATATGAATATGTTTTGAAATGTATGATTAAGATATTTATATTTATTATAATTGTGTTTAATGTAGTTCTAATGTAACCGGGGACACATGTAATGGGTTTCTCATATTAATTTCCATTAATTCAAACTTATTATATATTCACAACTATTTATATTTGGAATGGAATATAAAAATTTTATATACATATATATATTTATTAATGTAAATATAATGAATAAAAAATTTATTAAAGGTCCATAAAATTATCTATCCTCCAAGAATAATTGGTTCATGGTTCACTAAATTCATATGGGTTTCCTTCCAATACATTTATACGTCGAGATTGTTATGACTTAATTTCAATATTAGGAATAATCGTGTCAAAGTTTCCACTATAAACCAAAAAATTTCCTTTTCTTTTGGTAATATGTATGCTCAAATATTAAAGTACCATGTTTTATGTTATAAATGTTTTTATGTATTGTTAATTCATATCCTAATTGATTTGAAGTACAATTTTCAGTGAAAACCCTTTATGGAACGATGATCATATCTGATGTATATGATTCAACTTCGGTTGAATCTCATTGGAATATGCATCCTAAAAATCCTAGTAATTTTTCTATAGTTAAATTTAATGTAATCATAGGCTTCGATTTGATATCTCTAAATAAATCCCACATCAATTTATGAGATAGAAAAGTCATGAATATTAATATGAACCATCATCTTGTTGTCGATTAGTGTTATGAAAAAATGATCTTGAAAATGAAATTTCATCCATACTATGGGTATATATTCTTATTCCAAATTGGTGTTTATAATAGATGGGTTGGGGGAAATATATCATCTGAATTTCTCTCGATTTCTCTCCTGTTAACATGGCGTAACCCTAATGTGTTGCGGTGCTGCTCCCTCCTCCCGATCGGAGGAGGGAGGCCTGCAATCTCTGATGCCAAAAAAGGGACTTCCATACTTGCCTTTCTCAAATCTTGACTCTCTTACTCCCTTCACTAGGGTTTCTCTATCCCCGAAAGTTCCCGAGTTGTTTCAGGAAGCGCCTTAGCTCCCTCTATCCCCGACAGAGCTCACCTGTGCCACAGACCTCTGCAAATTCATCCTGGTTTCTAGTTTTTTCCATCATAGACCTTCAGTGGATGAATTTCATCGCTTTATTTATGGTTCCTGGAAGATATAGGTGAAGGAAATCGGTGGGATATTGGATCGGCATCACATTATGATAGGTTTTCGATCAGATGAGGACCTCGTCATCGCCTGGTCTAGGGCCTCCTAGAGATGCAATGGAGCTTCCTTCCTTCAGTTTCGCTGGTGTTTTGACTTCCATATGCGGCGCGACCCATCAACGATCACATCTTGGGTGAGTCTTCCTGGTCTCCCTCATTCCTTTCAAAATCCGGCTATCGTTTGAATGATTGGGAATATGATTGGAGGATACCTCTGTTCTTATCGGCGAATGGAGGTTCTGTGTCATCTGGTTTTTCCAAGAATTTTTGTGGAAGTGGATGTTACAAAACCACCTGTTAACTAGGTTTGGATTACGTACGGGGAGGAATTCAGATGGAAGCAGGAGGTCAGATTTGAGTCTTAGATGGATTACTATGTAAATTTTCGTCATTTTGGTCATATAGCAATGGCCTGTCGAGCCATGAACGCGATAAGAATTTTTCAAGATGTTAACTTGGGACCTGGTGGCTCTGGAAATAGCAGTATGAAGCAGCTGCTAGTGGAGAATCATCCTGAGAAGTCTTTGTGCGGGAAAACCGGTAACAAAGTATTTGAGGGGGAGGCTCTATCATTAGGGGTCATGAAGTATGCTGGAGGGGCGATATCCTGTGAGCAGGGATAGAAGGATGATGATCAGCCTCAGCTAGTTGCGGAAGGTGAGGCTGTATAGTCTACCGTGTTGGCTGCTATGTTGAAGGAAGTGCCAACCGTGAATGGAATTTCTCAAGCAGTGGATTTAAGACCTATTGGCTTTGGAACTGTGACCTCCTGTGAGCAGGGAATGATGGTTGATGGGTAGGATTGTCTGGATATGGAATGTGGGGCTACACAACACATATAAGTTACAGCAGGGGTGAAGGCAATGCCACCTACACTGAATCCCTCGGTGTAGAAAGTGTTTCCAACTCTGAAATCAGACCTTAGGGGCTGGAAACGGCCCATGCCTGCGATTAAGGGAAATTGTCGACTACAGGTGGCTCCTGTTGTCACTCATAATCAATTTGAGTTATTGGAGACTGAGAGAAATCCCATTACAGAGGAGAATGTGCAAAGGCACGAGTCTGAAAATTTGCAGACTGTCCCTTATTCCCAGCCCGTAATGATAGAGAACCCTCTTGGAATGGGGTCCTTGGATAATTTTGTTAGTGAACTTCCCCTTGAATGCCTCAACTAGATTGATGTGCAATCGCAGCTGGCAGGAGGAGGGTGTTTTTCTTCTTCAGAGGGTATGATGGTTCGAGGAATTGACGGATGTCAAAATTTCGGTCCTATGCATATCACTGGAAAATGGGGAAGTGTATCTGATAGTGACAAAGAGAACATTAATGATGTTTCCAGAGTATCATATAGTGAAATTTTTCAAAGTTAAAAGACTAAAAAGTCTTCATTTGAAGGTGGTATGAATGCTCCTACGAAAAGGTGACCGAGGAAAGATTACTCCTACCTACCGAACCCAGTTACCACCAGATCATCTGTGAAGAGGGGTATTTCTTAGAGGGATGTTAGTGATGTGAAGAGGGTAGTGATATCTCCCACGAAGCTTCTATTGTTAGAAAAGATGAATCTGAGAAGGAAGTATGCTAAGGTTCTGAATCAATATGAAAGCTCAGAGTGGGAATCAGCTATAGCGGACAGAACTTTTCATCAAGAATATGGTGGTGGGGATGATTTCTATGATTTGTAGTTGTTTCCCTTGTTATGATGTTCCTACTTCCTATACGTTTTCTTTTTATTAATAAATGGTTAGAGGTTTACCTATGGCCGAGATTTCCTGGTATATTGCTATTGTGTGATAGTTTTTTATTTTTTTCTAGAATAGTTTTATAGTTTTCCATGAATAAGTGAAGTGGTGTTTTCAATAGAAATTCTACATGGTTTTAAATCTGTTTGAATTAATCCCTAGAGAATAGCCGTAATTATTATGGATAAATTAATAAATATACTCTGGACGAATCTTGAAAAAAGATTTATTTGGGAAAGTGTGTCACCTTGGGGTGGAACTGTTCTTATTAGTAAGAGGAATGCTAGATCTATGGGACTCTGTATTAACTATTATGAAATGAATATAATTACATCAATAAAAACAATCTATTACCTCATTTTAGTGGCTATTTTTATCAATAATATAGAGATAAATAATTTTTAATGTTTGACCATTATTAAATATATCATTAATTGAGTGTCAAAAAAAAATTTATACACAATAAAACGTTAAGTATAACTTATGGACACTATAAATATACCATGACACTATTTGTTCTTAATAATTCCCCACACTATCATCATTTATTTAATAAAGAGTATTTATATATTATCATGACTCGTTTATGGTATCCATTAAAGATAATATTCATAAATACTGAAAGTGTAATGAATAACAAGATGATGACATGAAAAATCTATTGAAAATCCTAAATACATATAATTTGAATGAAACATTTACCAAATATGAATTGTGCAAAAAATATATATCACTTTTTGGTCATGTCATCACATGAAGGGGTATATTTTTGGATCCATCAAAGGCCACAAAAACTAGACATTGGCCTAGAATAACCAATATGATTGATATATAATGTTTTCATGGATTAAATAGATATTATATAAATATTACAGATAATTTCCCAAGAATGTGTAATACACTCACCATGTCATCTCAGAAGGGAGCCATGTTCCTTTGAAAAAATGAACGTGAGGAAAATATCAAGGAACTGAAGAGATGTGTAGTTAGTGAACCTATTCTTATATTAAACTATTGTGTATAAGGGTATCAAACCAATTGTTATGAATATAATAAGTAAATTGTTTTCCTCTCATGATAAATTATATGGTTATATAATATTTCTCATGGAAATTGATGTTTGATGAGAAAAATTATATAACTCATGATTTATAGTCAACATATTTAATTTTTAAAATAAAAATATGTTGGTATTATCATTAAAATGAATGGTGTGATATTTATAATGATAATAAAATATTAAATTATAAATTTAAACACAAAGAGTTGAATATACACTAGAGTATATCGTTAAAAAATATTCAAGATTAATAATTCTCAATACATTACCACCTTGAAAAATTGAATAATAAGGTTTATTCATTGAGTTGATAGGATCATTCTAACATATCTACAATAAGGATTAATAGAGATCTAATATTTATGGATTTCTTTAAAGTATTGGTCTAGAAATAATGATGGAAGTGGAAAAATATTATCTTTCTCAAATGACTGTTCAACAGTATAACCTTGAGAAGATCAAAGAGGCACAAAATGAGGATATAGATCTATAGAAGACGATGATAAATATTCCTGATTTAAAGCATGCTTGTATTGAAATTACATGGTTATAAAACAATTTATGTGTTCCATAAAAAAACTCATGATCTAAAGAATTTACTATTTGATTAGGGACATAGTTATTTATTTCATATTAATCCAGAATGTATGATGATGAATAGAGATATAACGTAATGTACCTAGCAGGACATCAAAACAAATATACTATTGATATTGTTTCTTGGTTCATGGTATGTTATAATGTTAAGACTATGATACACAAGTCTATGGATATGTTAAAACCATTACCCCTACTATAATTGAAATGAGATAAGATAACTATGTATTTTTTTATCCGACTCCACAAAACATATAAACTCTCTAATGTTAATTAGGATGAGGTAGATTTCCTTACAAATATGGCAAACTTAATATCAATAATAAAATTCATATGTATGGATAATATATCTCGAATGTACATTATGTAAGTGGTAATATTTCATTGAGAACTATGTTCTGTTACATATAATTGGGAGATAGTATTTACATTGACATTCTAGTTAAATCCAGAGCAAGCCCATGCTAGAGAGTTGACATTCTGCATTGCATAACAACATCATATAGATGCGTTGTCTCATAGTACCATTAAAACGCTAAAGGATAAATTGATATATTGATTTATCAATTTTAATGGTTTTTGTGATAAAAAAATTCATATAGTCATTTTTTCATACAAAAATTATCCTTAACTCGAGCATTCTAAAGCCCTTTTATGATGAACCATATGTAATGAAGTATAGAAATCCAATGTGTTGGGGTGAAGATCATTAAACAATGTTCATGGGACCTAACTTAGATGTGTAAATGGTAGAGAATGTTAGATCCATTCAACTATACTTCAAGGTAGTTCAAAGCTGATTGAAATATTATAATGACAAACCTCAATATGATATAGAATATGATGTTTGTGGGAATAATTTTCTACAAATTTTACCATAGAATAATTTTAAATGATTCAATAAAAAAATAGAGATGAGTTAATGGTATATTGCCCCCTTTTATATTTCTGGTAGAGTAAGTATGGTAGTTATTCTCTTGGCATTTCCATTGAACCTCTATGAATTCCATGATGTGTTACAAGTATCTATCCTATCGAAGTATATACATGATCCTACACATGTCCTATAATCATATATCATACAACTAGATGAAGATATTTATTATAGGGAACAATTTTTGGAGAATCTAAATAATAGAAAAAATGATCTATGAAACATTACCACTCACATGGTCAATGTTTTGTTGCGAAACCACCAATTTGGGGATACTATATGGGAACCTAAGGATATGATTATTATGAATAATCCATTGTATATTTCATTAGAGTATTGTCTTTTTAAGTGAATAATTTATTATAAATGGGGTATAATGTTACAATATGAAATTTAATGAATTATTTTTTCAAATAATTTTTTTTTGGAATTTTTTATTACACGCAAAAAAATGATTTAACAAACCGTGATATACTATTAATATTTAATTTTATAGTTATAAAATAACTATAAAATTTATGTTTATGAAGAGAAAAAGATAAATTATGGATATTATATCATTGTGAGTCATATAAAATAAATTAATTGTTTGTGAAATGATCAAAACAAATTAATTACTACAATGTAATATTAATTGATTATTGAATTTTTTTAGTTATAAAAAGGTGTATATGTATTAGTAAATTAAAAAGTACTATAAATTAATTATTTTTGTTATTTTTTTATATTATATATCCTAATTTTTTTTATAAGTCATCTAATAATTTTTCTAATCATGTGATAAGGAAGAATCTAGTTTAATACTTAAGAAAATATTCTCCGAAAATATCATTCCATAATGTTAATTTTTTTTATAAATAATTTTTATCATGGATATAAATTTTTTTTTTAAAAAATAAAATTATTTCTTAAATAATCTTTTAAAAATTATCTTATAGTGATTTTATATTTTTTGCGGAAGGTTTATTTTTTGATGAATAATGAAAATACTATTTTTTTTATTTAAAACTATGTCTTTGATTAATGAATTTAGGAGGGTAAATTTTTTAAACAAATTTCAATTATAAGTAAAATTAATTCAATTATTTAATTAATAAATTAATTTAAAATATAAAAAATGAATTTTAGTTCTAATTTTTAGGTAAACAAATTACCACTTTAGAACAAGTTTCTATGTGAAACATTATTTTTATAATGATTATAGGTTACATAATAATTTAAATTATTTCAATTTTTTTAATTGAAAGTTGTGAAATATAATAATTAATTGTAATCATCATAATTAATATTAGGTAATATGATCAGAAAATATTTTTTTACATAATGAATAAAAAATATAATAAATATTAATTACTATTTTTAAGGTTAAAACATTGTTCTGTGTGTTATATGATTCGATGTTAAATTTAATTTCAACACAATAAGAATTTTTTTTACAATTTAATATCATTTTTGGAGTATTTTTTTCCAATTTATCTAATAAATATAATTTTATTTTATTTATATGTTATAGGTTACAAAGTTAAACATAATGATACAGTTACCCTGGTGAAATCTAGAATGATAAAATAGGGAACAATATAAGTTGAGGGAATAAGATGTTTAATAAATATTAATTTAAAAATTTAGGTGGTGTGTATTGAACATATATTCCTTATGCTTAATTATTTATAATTTGTTCCCCATGGGATGAGAGTGACTTATAATTATTAAATAGTTTTGGGTATTTACAAAAATTCCACTCCTCCTCACTTTAATTTTTTTTGGAAATTGTTTCCATTATAAAAGAATCAAATTTGTTTTCTATTCTATTCAGATTAGAAAATTTCTTTCTAAATTCATCATGTCTATCATTTATGTTACAGATAAGTCATTTTCAGTTAAGCATTGGAACATTAATTTTAATTTAATCAACCTCCCATATTTATCCATTGACTCCATAATATGAAAAAGAGTCATAAATTGATATTTTTTCTTTATAACTTGAAAAATATATTACTTATACAAACACCAATACAAAGCTATTCTGAACTGCACTTCTGTTGTCCTGAGCTTTAATATGAAATTTATAGCCATCAATACCATTCTTGATTCATGTTATAACATTAAAACTTGGACCACCCACTAACAAGATTAATGTGTCTGATGAATATGATCTACGAAGAATAATTTTTTTAAACCTTGGAAAAAACGTTTTTTATGCTCATTCAAAATCCACAATTCCTTCTTCTTTGGATGACATTTTTTAACTAACTAATATGAAATTTTATATATGGTTAAGTATTATGCATGTTATTCAAAAATGTATACATGGTCTTTATTAATCTGTTCACATGAAAATCATTTGAATTTCAAGCTACAAATCCACATTACCCCATTATTTAATCATTCATGGTGATATAGAGGCAAAAAATGTGCTCCGCTGCAGAAAAGTAGCTCACATAAAACTCAAAAACCTCCTTATAAATATAATTTTCAATAATGAAGTATTATATTTGATATGGATTCATAAAAAACCCCATAATTATCTTCACATACCTTTCAAAAGGATACATCCAACATAGATATACAAGTCCACAAATATTTATTTCTCTGACCATATAAACCATTAAATGCACCATAATATCAAAAAAATATGGAAGACAATACATTTTCAATTTACAAAGTATATAAATTGATTTATTTTCCAAAATTATCCTAGAATATAGATCAATCACCTTATAAATAATTGAATTGAAAAAAAAACACACCTTCATGATAGTCTTTCTTACATGGATAAAGAATATTCCACGTAATGAAACTGGTAGATGTAAATCCATCATGACATGAAAATCATGAGATTTAATAGCTGTCAACTTAAAATCCTTCAAAGAGAATTTTTTTATACATTTGAATAATAACCATGAGGCAATTAGATATCATGTAGAAACATAAAAAAGACAATTTTCCCTCATTGATAGTGTATGAAGATCTGGGGGAAGACATTTCACCTTCTATCAAGAGTGGTAGAAGACTCCAAATATATTCCCATTGAAAGTATGTAAATCATGCATTCATCCCATCATTTTATTATATAAAGTATTTAAAATTAACACTAATAGAAATATAGAAATAAATGGTCATATATATTATGATTAAATGATATTGGGTGAAAATACACATCCAATAAAAGTAATTCATGTTTTAGGGTTACTTTTTACTTCTTATCATAATATTTTTATCCTTAATTATCCCATTTTATTTTTACTAGGAAACAAATATTTAGTAATGTTACTATTTATAAAGACAAAAATACTAGGAACAATTTACACAATATTGATATCCTGGTTCAAAATATGGAATCAATTAATAATGATTTAATGCAATTATGAGTAATAATGTAATCTGAAATAAAAAATTTTAAAAGAGAAAAAATGTTGTTTTTCCGAAAATTACATTTTATGTTCAAAAATATTTTTATACAAAATTGAAAAATAAAAATGATTCCATTGATACTAATTATATTTTTAATAATATATTATGAATTATTTTACTTTCAATCAATTTTAAAATAAAATGGATCTTTGTAAATTATTGAAACAAAAATAAAATTTTCTATAAAAATTAGTATTTTTCATTATTTTCTTAAAAAAATATTTTCAGAAACATCTCAAAAATTATCTATAATCTAATTTTTAAATAATTCTTTAAAAATATTTTTCATTTTAACAAATAAAATTTATAAAATTTTAATAAATTAATAGTAATATTCCGCCACAAAAATAAATAAAAACTACATTTTTAGGAAAAACATTTTTTATGTAAATGTGTATTTTATTAAAACTTGATTTCTAATTAACAATGAATTTATAAATACATTTATATTGTTTAAGACCATTATTTTTAGTTTATAAATACTTTAATCCCATTGATACCCATCGATTAAATGGATAGGTTATAATGATCATATTAAAATAAGTATATTTTTATTTTATATACCAGGTTGCTTAAATATTGGTGTTTCATGTTAATCCTGCAATCTTGCCTAGTATTATTTTATATACTCATGGTGTTAAATTTAATATATGATTTATTAAATTAATTTTAATCTATTATATTTTATGGTTTTATTTGTTAAAATATTATCATCCCAAATTGTCCCTTTATTCTTCCCAATGGCGTGACAGAGGAAGAATCGAGAGAAAACTATTTTGAGTTGTAATATGATTACTAATCAAATGAGATGACCAACACATTGGGTGTAGACTTAAGGAGGCTACTGATTATATTTTATCAATTCACTCATTTTTCAATAGAAATATGAATTAGAAGGAACACAAACATCCCCCCATGAAAGAGAATACTCCAATTTACAACATTATATGAAAACAACTCTTCCATTTAGTGGATATTCTGACCCCTTAATCGTTGAACAATTGATAAAATCCATTAAATGTATAATCTTGGTCCTCCAATTAAAAAACTAATATAAGCCCATTTTTTATTTATCACAAGGAGGGAGACGTTAATAATAAATTTACATTAGTAAAATATGTGATTAATTATGAGGATATAGACGTGATGGATTATAATGAATTATATAAAATTATTTTAAATAATTATTTGACAAATAAAATCTAACTTAAAATTTACAAGGAGTTCCTTGGACTCATGAAATGGGAATATGTTTCTAATGGGGTTGATAAAGATAACATAAAATACTAACATGATATTCCACTATTTTTTTCATTAACCCTAATGTATTGTTGTCCACTAATTTAGTGGAATAATTCCAATACAATGAAATTCTTTTCTGATTAAAGAATTTGATATATCTGATGAGTTCTTTAATTTTTCATCAATGATAAAATAAATATTTTTTAATATTAAGTTTCTCAGGGTTAAAGGGAAATAAATCAGGGTATTTATTTTAGTTCTGGAATATAAATGGAGAAATATCATAGTGGAAATAATATAAAATATCTAACATGTCAATATTTTTGTAAGAATAATCATATAAATTTTTTATGGGGACATGGAAATAATGTAAGTATAGGAAAGGAGTGAACCATTCCTGCAAATTCTGATGAGAGAAACCTACTAATGTGATAGAAGAAAATAACTCTCCAGTCAATCATCATCTTATTTTCCAATGTTTCAATTTAAATGAACAAGGACACAATGTTAGTTAATATAATAATAAAAGGATTATTAATAATAATTGAAGATAACAACCTCAAAGGCATAAACATAATGGTTGAGCTTATTCCATCACAACTACTACGGTAAATCCAAATAGCAATGTGGTGATAGGTATGGAACTTATTCAGCTATGGATAAAGAATATACAATATGATTATGATTGTATGAAATTTTCCATATTTTGAATTATTAGTAGAACTGTTGAAAAATCTTATAGGTAAATGGAAATTTATTTATTAACAATGTCTAAAAATCAGTAAATTATTTCATCCTAAGCATATAGCACGAACCCTATCTGAGTTTACTGGCTCAATTTCATAGTAAAAATTATGATAATTCTTTTAGAATAATTTATCTCAATTCTATGTATAGATTGGATTAAAATTTATTTAGCAGAAATAAACATCAGAGATAAGGAATAAACCACTATATAAAATAACCCTCCAATTATTTACAAGTGAAATAAAAAGGATTAATGTACTTTTGGAATCATTATCTCAAGAAAAGATATTATTTAAATTTAATAAAATGTAAGTTGACTGAATGATTGATTCTACCGAAAAGACGATCATTGATGAAATTCCCACTATGAGGAAATTCACTAATTTGATTCCCGTATAATATTTTAGTCTTTCTCTTAGCCCTTTGGTTGTGTTATTGGTCAAAAATATATTCATAGCATTACTGATATCCAAGTACTCATAAGAATGGACACCATTAAAATTAAAAGATGAAGAAGAAATTATAGGAGAACTGATACAAATGTTTTATATGCTAAGGTGATTCACTATGAGTTGAACCAGTCCTCATGGTAATAAATATTAATAGAGAAATATACATTTTTATTGAGTATCATGATGTCAATATGATAAAATTAAATAAAAATTACCCTTTACCACATAATGATGACTTTTTCGGATATGCTATGTAGATCCAAGAAATCATATAAGGTAACACATTGGTTAGGGTATTAACAAGTAAAAGTGAATGATGATGATATCTACAAGTCAACTTTTCATACATAGTATAGAAAATATGTGTCCATAGTGATTCAATTCATATTCACTATTTTCCATGCTATATTCAACTATATAATGAATAACATATTTAAGTAATACCTTGAAATATTTGAGTTAGTATTTATAGACTATATGATCACATATTCTAATGTAATGGTGGACTATTGTTAGTATTTGAATAATTTTGTAACACATGTGGGGAAGTAAATGTCATATGCGACGTATACTATATGAGGGTTTTGATTGGAAAATGTAGCATTCATAGGGAATGTTGTCACCATCAAAGGGATATACATGGATCCATCAAAATTGTGTTAATTGATGCATTTCATAGAATAACATCTATTACACTAGACCATTGTTTCAATGGATTATTTGGGAACTATCTATGATTTTTGAGTAACATATTTTGATTGTATTGGTGAAAAACCATGATAACTCGTAATGGTGTGATGTTTTTATATAAAAATTAATTCTAATAAATCATTAATTTGCTAATGAAGAGTATATTCATTGAAATATTAATCACTTTACCACTAGTGGGAAGGGTTTTTAATCTATATCATTGTGTTCAATTGGGACTTCTATTTTTTACTCATGAAATATTACCATTTTTATATCCTATGCCCCTATCCAATTAATGATCCTTGGATTTAACTACCCAAACCATGATCTAACGATTTTTGTTTTGATATTTTCATTAAATTTTTTGTGAAATTATATATATATGTATATATGGATAATTGTGACATATATATGTATTATAAAAGAATCCAGAATATATTCACACAAAAGTTTCTCAATATATGCCAATAAATTTGTTTTGACCAAAAAGGTTTTTTATTTTTCAATCTATTACCATCATGTTAAAGAAAAAAATGTGGCATATTCTATGAGTAGAAAGGATCCTATAGACCTATCCATAATGGATGTTTTTAGGGATCCAATCTTCTTCTAAATTAAAAGGATGGAAATCTGAATAATAAAATGATCTTAATCTTACCTTTTTTAAATAACTTCTCAACCATCTATTTTTTTAATAGTTCATGGAGGCCCCAAAAGATGATTCATATATACATAAAATGGTACCAAATATCCCTATGTTCACTATTACCAAAGATGGTTTTATAAAGTTTGGATGCCAGATATGTGTCCCATAATTACCAATGGTGAATAGGGATCATCTAGATGATGTGAATATATCATCCTTATAAATTAATCCATGAATCAGTGAGATGTATATAGATATATAAGAACCATATAGTTTATAATAATGGGAGGTAGATTTCATAATATTTTTATTGAATAATGGATGTGGAATAATTTTAGAATATATGATATAAGTATATGGTTCTGATGAAATAATTCCCATAATATAATGATAATGGAAATATATATCCCTGGATTTCATCATAGGGATCCCTAGTACATTTAAAATAAATATCATTGGGTTATAGTTGATCTGTTTAGAAATTAAAAATGTTTCATTACTATGAAGGAAAATTTCTCCCTTAAATAGATCACTATGGTATATATATAAGGGAAGTGTAAGATTTTATGGAGTACCACTCCCAATTATGTATGATTGAGATATAATGTTGATATAACGTTTCAGAAGAACACTTACATAAGGACTAAATTAAAATATGTGTCTTTGATGATATTTTCACCCTTAGATGGTTATCCAGAAAAAAATAACCAATCATACTCTAGATGATATGGTGAGATATCATTCAATTTACTTCCAAGTATGTTGGGATCATCACCTTCTCCTAGTGGGGTTAAAACCAACCAACATTATGTAAAATCCTCCAAATGTTTATAGACATGCTAATCACAAAAATAATCTATAATTCCTAAAGTATGAGGTCAGATGTAAGGTGTTTCTTCATTTATCACTATGGAATAAATTTGTGAATGTTTTGAATAATTTTAATCTAATTCCAATATAAATTTTCCTTTTTTGTTCATTTATTTCAATGGATTTTTGGCCTATCTACTTTCACACACACCTATCCAATCTCATGTAAAAGATGTGTTACTTGAATCCATCTTCTTTAAGGAAAATTCAGACAACATTCATGTACTAAATCAAGTGGTTATAAGATTGGAAAATATTATTTCACATGATTAGTAGCCAATTAATAACATAGATTACCTATACATTGTTCTACGAACAAGAAATGTCATTTGATGAATGTGTTGTAGTGGAACCACATGTTTAGGACGTAACATGGGAAATTAATGAGGGAATGAAACATAAGTACACATATCTAATTTAGTGAATGAAAAAAAACTACTTGGTGAATTTTTTGAATAGTATAAGATTTTAATAATATAAAAATTCATTAATTAAACTATTTTTTTGAATGATAAAATTTCTTAAAAATTAATATAGTTATAGAACAAACATGAACTACATTGGTTAATCTATACCATTATAAATTATATTTGATCATATTTAAAATTTCATTATGAATCATTACCATCAATAATATAGTTTATATATGGTGACAATTAGGATTATTATATATGTTAATGGATATGATAATGTATAATCGATAGGAAAGGATGAGGTGATAGTCTCAACAAGTATAATTGTTCCCAATGGAGCCCCCTAATCAAAGAATTTTAAGGGGATATAATTAATTATATTTTCTCATTAATAAGGATAATACCTGATTCTATAATTGAAGATCAAGAGAAATAGTTTATAGGATAAGTTTAGGATTATCAAAATCATGGTGTAAACTAAGTTTGTTGAACCACCCAAATAAATAAGAACCATCACACACCATAAACATAGGGCATAGACTAGTATTATAATGGTTTAGGTATCTTAAACCTAGAAGTATGAAATTTTATATTTTATTTTAAATTAAATAATTTTTTATTCTTCGATTTTTATTATTCATTTAAAAATGATAAAGTAATATGATAAAAATGGATTTGAATATGAAGAAAACAATTTATTTATGAAATATATATATTTCTTACTTAGATTGTATATTTATGAAATTAAATTACATTTAAAAATAAATCATATTTTAAATAAAAAATATTTTTTTAAAATATTTATTTGAATACAAATGATAATATAATTTTATGAACTCTAAAACGATTTTTGAAAGGGTTAAAAAGTGGATAGTGTGATAAAAACAAATATTTTCTATCATGTCAATATTATTATTTAAAATGAAAAATTATAAAAATTAAAAAAATTATAAAATTAGTTTGTTATGATAAATATCATTTTTGAAATTAGAATTTCAAAATTTGATCATTGTTAAATTTTTATAACTTTTTGATGCAACTTCATTTTTGGGTAAAAATTAATTATAGAATAAATATACAGTATGTATTATGAATACAAAAACACCCAAATATGTTATAAAAAATACAACATAAATATCCAATTACCAAATATATATTTACATTATAAAATAATTCATGTTTATATTATTTTACCAATTTTATAAATATTTAATAAATCCTCAGAATCATATATTATAATTTAAGGTCTTAAAAGAAATTATTTATAAACTAGACTGACATACACATCCTAAATTAAATTACATAAATGAGTTATATTATTAAACATATAAAATATTCAATAACACTCATCTTGGATAAAAATAATGGGAAAAAAATAATAGAAATGTTTTTATTTTGTATTTTTTTAATATAGAGTCCAAAACACAAGGCAATAAATTAATATTTAATCCCTATTTATTTTCCTATAAATAACCACAAAACCACTGAGTCCTATTAACTCAAAACAAATTTAAAACATATTTAATCTATCATTACCTCTCTATGATATTACAAATAATTATCATTTTCTTTTGAACCTCCCTATTATATTTGAGAAGCTCTTTCTAAATATAGAGGATAATCTTCTCCTCTTTAATTTTGCACATTTTTTTATGAATATCTATTTCCAACTATTGATTTTGGTATATGATTTTTACTTCACTTTTACTTTCCATATAATATAAATGTAGTATAGGGAACCATTCACTCACATTAAAAACTTATATGTGTTATTATTTACTCATATCATGACAAACATTTTTGTAGTGAACACTGATCCCCACTCCAAATAAAGGGAATCTAGATAGATTTATATATATTTGATAATTGTGGGAATTACTTATATGTATCATAATTTTCTTATTCATGGATTTAAAATAGATGAAATTTTTTCTTTTATTTTATTATCCTTGTGGAATTAAATTGAATGTAAATAATATGAATTTAATAGATGGTACTAGTATTATATGTCCCAATAATGAATTAAGAAATTTCATTATTACATTAGTGGAAATTTATGGTCAATGGGGGTTATTCTAATAACACTATATTATTTGATGTCTCAATAGCTATCCTTGTCTTGTGCTTAGGATTACATGTTTTTTGTTGTTTCCACGTAACAATGTTGCATTGATGTTATCATTATATATCATTATTTTATATTCATTTTAATGATTCTCACCCCTTTTATGTATATTTTATATTCCTATTGACATACATATTTTTACGTTAATCATGTTACACTTTTATTATTCCCTTACTAGGTTTTATAGATCACCCATTTCTTATATAAATCCTCTAGATTCCCCATGCAGTTTTAGGATGTTGATTGAATTTCAAAATGCATGTTCATGAGTTGTATATATTATTGTTGAATCTCTATTGTATATTATTACTCTATTTATCTAATTTACATAAAATAATAGGCCTCTCGATCTTCTAATATTGAATTTTGTTTTTGTTGTAATAAATCATGAAATATTGTATATAAATTATCTGGGTTTTCATACCCGTGATCTCCATTATATCCCAGGTAATAGCCTAATATTACAGTATATATTTTTCATTAATAAAATATTACATTTAATAGTTTTTCTACATGAAACATTAAACAAAAATGAACTTGGAAATAGTTTGTTATGATAATAATATAAGTAATAAATGTGTTTATTGTGACATATTAATATAATTTTATGATAAATTACTAAAAAACATATTACAAAATCTAATTTGAATAAAAAATAAATTCATTTTATGAAAACAATTTATTGAAAAAAATTAACTAGTATAGAAAAATAACTAATATGATAATTTTATAAATAAAAATATATTTTTCCTTAAATTTCATTTTTTTGTGCTAAGTATTTTTTATGAAAGTATATATATTATGGTTTAAAATGATAAAATATATGTTTAATATGATAAATATATTAACTATTATGAAATTTCAAACTAATAAAAAATAAAAAACCGAGTAGTTTCTATTTATAAAGCAATTTATTATAATAAAAATAAGTAATTTTTATATTCAAATTTAAATGTAAAAGTCATAAATTAATAAAATTTAATTTTTTAAAAAATGAATTTTATTTTTATATTTAGTATAAAAATATTATCATAAGAAGAATTTGTTGTGTTTTTAATAAAATATTTATTTTTAGGGCATTACTTTAATGTTTTTTTATAAATATTTTGATATTTATGAAACCATTAACAAAAAATATTTATTTACTAGCAGCAACAACATTTTAATATTTAAATGTCTATTTAATAAGTAATATTATTCATTTTAAAATTTATTTTCTATTTAGAAATATATGAATATAATTTTATAACATAATTTCCTTCCTAATTTTTTTTAAAGACATATAAATTTAGATTAGTTTTTATAAATACAATTTCATTAATATTATGAAATGATTTTCATATTCGGGATCAATATCACAAAATTATAAAATAATTTTTATTTAATTTTTTTTAGAAAAATATGTTATTTTTGATTAGAAATAGTACACATGGGTATTGTATATTGTGGTAAATGTTAAAAATAAGGATAAAACCTATACATAATAATAAAATAACTAAAATTATATATTAATGGGTTTTATTGACCCACAATGTTCTTGTATCCATTAGTTTTCACATTTGTTTCCACATGATTTTAAGATTAGACTTTCTTATTAAAAAAAGTATACTCCCCTGTCTTTTAAATGCAGACTGACCACCTTAATTCACCTCACACCACAAGATGCATAGATCTGTAATAATCAATTTAAATACCTCTCTAACACTAAATGATATATCCTAGAAGTTCTTTTATACTCAAAGGACTACTCTTCATTATCTTTATCATTTTTTCAAAGCAATTATTCTTTGAAGTAATGAAAAAAATTAAAAACTCACCCTTTTTTTATTTATATTTCATTATGTCTTATTATTATAATATAAATTAATTTATACCATATTATAACAATTTTTTTAGTAACATTAGTTTATTAAAATTCTATAATGTTCATTAACTAATCATTATCAACATTATTTTATTCTCTTTATATGAATGAATACAAGAACCATGTATAAGTTAAGATGATCTCCCCATTCTGTTTTATTAATCACCACCCCTTTATATGAATAGTTGATAAATTTTATATAAATTTATTATAATTCGAAAAAATTTAGGATTATTAAATGTTAAACAATTTTATCCATTCATCTCATTTAATAAAAAATTAAAATGTCATTTTTTGAGTACATGTAGAGTATAACCTCCAAGGAATGAAGTATTATATTTTACATCACCAATGTACATGGATAATTATAAAAACAATTTGATGAATATACAAGATGTGAATGATTTATATATATAAATAATATTGAATTTAATTTATGAAAAAAAATTAATGGTCATTACGAAGTAATCTATTATTAACGATTGCTCAGCCAAAATAAGATCATCATAAATATCTCTATCTAATGTAATTAAATATATCCCCTAAACTGAACTTGAAGATGTTTAAAATATTTAAAAAAATTGTTTCAATAAATTTCTAAACATATTAATGAATAAATTTCTTTTAATGATTTTTTAGACATCCCCCATTACAAAACATGTGAGATTGAATCATAATGACATCATATAATAATGAAAATAAGTGACAACTCACCATAGAATCTATAATAAATGATTATAACCAAATATAAAAAGGTTTTATATATATGAATATGTTTTGAAATTAATAATTAAGATATTTATATTTATTATAATTGTGTTTAATGTAGTTCCAATGTAATCGGGGACACATGTAATGGGTTTTTCATATTAATTTCCATTAATTCAAACTTATTATATATTCACAACTATTTATATTTGTAATGGAATATAAAAATTTTATGTACATATATATATATTTCTTAACGTAAATTTAATGAATAAAAAATTTATTAGAGGTCCATAAAATTATCTATCCTCCAAGAATCATTGGTTCATGGTTTACCAAATTCATATGGGTTTCCTTCCAATACATTTATACATCGAGATTGTTATGACCTAATTTCAATATTAGGAACAATCCTGTCAAAGTTTCCACTATAAACAAAAAAATTGCATTTTATTTTGGTAATATGTTTGCTCAAATATTAAAGTACCATGTTTTATGTTATAAAAGTTTTAATGTATTGTTAATTCATATCCTAATTGATTTGAAGTACAATTTACAGGGAAAACCCTTTATGGAACGATGATCATATCTGATGTATATGATTCTACTTTGGTTGATTCTCATTGGAATATGCATCCTAAAAATCCTAGTAATTTTTTCAATAGTTAAATTTAATGTAATCATAGGATTGGATTTGATATCTCTATATAAATCCCACATCAATTTATGAGAAAGAAAAGTCATGAATATTAATATTAACCAACATTTGGTTGTCGATTAGTGTTATGAAAAAATGATCTTACAAAAGAAATTTCATCCATAGTATGGGTATATATTCTTATTCTAAATTGGTGTTTATAATAGATGGGTTGGGGGAAACATATCATCTAAATTTCTCTCGATTTATCTCTTGTTAACATGGCGTAACCCTAATGTGGCGCTGTGCTGCTCCCTCCCCTCGATCGGAGGAGGGAGGCTTGCAATCTCCGATGTAGAAAAATGGAGTTCCATACTTGACTTTCTCAAATCATGACTCTCTTACTCCCTTCGCTAGGGTTTCTCTATCCCCGAAAGATCCTGAGTTATTTTAGGAAGCACCTCAGCTCCCTCTATCCCCGGAGGAGCTCACCTGTGCCACATTCCTCTGCAAATTCATCCTGGTTTCTAGGTTTTTCCATCATCGACCTTCAGTGGATGAATTTGATCGCTTTATTTATGGTTCCTGGAAGCTACAGAAGAAGGCGATTGGGGGGCTATTGGATCGGGGTCACATTATGATACG
This sequence comes from Viscum album, assembly GCA_963277665.1. Lineage (NCBI taxonomy): Eukaryota > Viridiplantae > Streptophyta > Magnoliopsida > Santalales > Viscaceae > Viscum > Viscum album. Next base: position 986,389,721 of record OY728126.1, read on the forward strand.
TTTTTGATTGGAGGAGGAACTCGTCATCGCCAGGTCTAGGGCCTCCTGGATATGCAATAGAGCTTCCTTCCTTTTGTTCCGCTGGTGTTTTGACTTCCATATGCGGTGCGACCCGTCAATGATCGCATCTTGGGTGAGTCTTCCTGGTCTCCCTCTTTCCTTTCAAAATCCGGCTATCTTGTGTATGATTGGGAATATGATTGGAAGATACCTCTGTTCTGATCGGCGAACGGAGGTTCTGTGTCATCTTATTTGTCCAAGAATTTGCGTGGAAGTGGATGTTACGAAACCACCTGTTAACTGGGTTTGGATTATGTACAGGGAGGAATTCAGATGGAAGCAGGAGGTCATATTTGAGACTTGGATGGATTACTGTGTAAATATTCGTCGTTTTGGTCATCTAGAAATGGCATGTCGATCCATGAACGCGACAGGAATTTTTCAAAATGTTAACTTGGGACCTGGTGGCTCGGGCAACAGCAGTATGAAGCAGCTGCTAGTGGAGGATCATCCTGATAAGTCTTTGTGAGGGAAAACATGGTAACAAAGTATTTGAGGGGGAGGCTCTATCATTAGGGGTCATGAAGTATGTTGGAGGGGCGATATCCTGTGATCAGGGAGATAAGGATGATGAGAAGCCTCAGCTAGTTGCGGATGGTGAGGTTGTACAGTCTACCGGGTTGGCTGCTATGTTGAAGGCAGTGCCAACCGTGAATGGAATTTCTCAAGCATTGGATTTAAGACCTAGTACATTTGGAACTACGAACTCTTGTGAGTAGGGAATGATGGTTGATGGGCAGGATTTTCTGGCTATAGAAAGTGAGGCTACACAAATCACAAAAGTTACAGCAGGGATGAAGGCATTGCCACCTACACTGAATCCCTCGGTGAAGAAAGTGTTTGCAACTCTGAAATCGGACCATGGGGGCTAGAAACGGCCCATGCCTGCGATTAAGGGAAATGGTTGACTACAGGTGGATCCTGTTGTCTCTCATAATCAATTTGAGTTATTGGAGACTGAGAGAAATCCCCTTACAGAGGAGAATGTGCAAAGGCATGAGTCTGAAAATTTGCAGATTACCCCTTATTCCCAGCCTGTAATGACAGAGAACCCTCTTGGAAATGGGTCCTTGGATAATTTTGTTAGTGAACTTCCCCTTCCATGCCTCAACTATATTGATGTGCAATCGCAGCTAGTGGGAGGAGGGTGTTTTTCTTCTTCAGAGGGTATGATGGTTGGAGGAACTAACGGATGTCAAAATTTCGGTCCTGTGCATATCACTAGAAAATGGGGAAGTGTATCTAATAGTGAAAAAGAGAACTTTAATGATGTTGCCAGAATATCATATAGCGATATTGTTCAATGTGAAAAGACTAAAAAGTCTGCATATGAAGGTGGTATGAATGCTCTTGTGAAAAGGCGGCCGAGTAAAGATTACTCCTACCTACTGAACCCAGTTACCACCATATCATCTACGAAGAGGGGGATTTCATCAAGGGATGTTATTGATGTAAAGAGGGGAGTGATATCTCCCAAGACTCTTCTATCGTTAGAAAAGCTGAATCTAAGAAGGAAGTATGCTAAGGTTCTGAATCAATATGAAAGCTCAGTGTGGGAATCAGCTATGGCGGACAGAACTTTTCATCAAGAATATGGTGATGGGGATGATTTCTATGATTTGTAGTTGTTTTCCTTATAGTGATGTTCCTACTTCCTGTATATTTTCTTTTTATTAATAAATGGTCAGAGGTTTACCTCTGGCTGATCTTTCCTTTTATATTCATATTGTGTTATAGTTATTTATATTTTTCTAGAATAGTTTTATAGTCTTCCATGAAGAAGTGAAGTGGTGTTTTCAATAGAAATTCTTCATGGTTTTAAATCTGTTTGAATTAATCCCTAGAGAATATCCCTAATTATTATGGATAAATTAATTAATATACTCTAGATGAATCTTGAAAAAGGATTTATTTAGAAAAGTGTGTCACCTTGGGGTGGAACTGTTCTTATTAGTATGAGGAATTCTAGATATATGGGACTCTGTATTAACTATTATGAAATGAATATAATTACATCAATAAAAAGTATCTATTACCTCATCTTAATGGCTAGTTTGATCAATAATATAGATATAAATAATTTTTAATGTTTGACCATTATTAAATATATCATTAATTGAGGGTCAAAAAAAATTTATACCCAATAAAAAGTTAAGTATAACTTATGGACACTATAAATATACCAGGCCACTATTTGTTCTTAATAATTCCCCACACTATCATCATTTATTTTATGAAGAGTATTTATATATTATCTTGATTCGTTTATGGTAGCCATTAAAGATAATTTTCTTAAATACTGAAACTGTAATGAATAACAAGATGATGACCTGAAAATTCTATTGGAAATCCTAAATAAAGGTAATCTAAATGAAACATTTACCAAATATGAATTGTGCAATTAAAATCTATCACTTTTTGGTCATGTCGTCTCATGAAGGGGTACATTTTCGGATCCATCAAAGGCCACAAAAACTAGACATTGGCCTATAATAACCACTATGATGGATATATAACGATTTCGTTGATTAAATAGATATTATATAAATTTTATAGATAATTTCCCAAGAATGTGTAATACACTCACCATGTCATCTTAGAAGGGAGCCATCTTCCTTGGAAAAAATGAATGTGAGGAAAATATCAAGGAACTGAAGAGAAGTGTAGTCAGTGAACCTATTCTTATATTAAACTATTGTGTATAAGGGTATCAAACCTATTGTTATGAATATAATAAGTAAATGGATGTCCTCTCATGAAAAATTATATGGTTACATAATATTTTTCATGGAAATTGATGTTTGATGAGAAAAATTATATAACTCAAGATTTATAGTCAACATATTTAATTTTTAAAATAAAAATATGGTGGTATTATCATTAAAATGAATGGTGTGATATTTATAATGATAATAAATTATTAAATTATAATTTTAAACACAAAGAGTTGAATATACACTAGAGTATATGGTTCAAAAATATTCAAGATTAATAATTCTCAATACATTACAACCTTGAGAAATTGAATAATAAGGTTTATTCATTGAGTCGATAGGATCATTCTAACATATCTACGATAAGGATTAATAGAGATCTAATATTTATGAATTTTTTTAAGTATTGAACTAGAAATCAAGATGGATGTGGAAAAATATTATCTTTCTCAAATGATTGTTAAACAGTATAACCTTGAGAAGATCAAAGAGGCACTAATTGAGGATGTAGAGCTATAGAAGACGGTGATAAATATTCTGGATTTAAACCATGCTTGTATTGAATTTACATGGTTATAAAACAATTTATGTGTTCTATAAAAATACTCATGATCTAATGAATTTACTATTTGATTAGGGATATAGTTATTTATTTCATATTAATCCAGAATGTATGATGATGAATAGAGATATAAAGTAATGTACCTAGAAGGACATCAAAACAAATATATTATTGATATTGTTTCTTGGTTCTTGGTATGTTAGAATGTTAAGACTATGATACACAAGTCTATGGATATGTTAAAACCATTACCCCTACTATAATTGAAATGATATAAGATAACTATGGATTTTTTTATCTGACTCCAAAAGACATATAAAGTCTATAATGTTAATTGGTATGAGGTTGATTGCCTTACAAATATAGTACACTTAATATCAATAATAAAATTCATATATATGGATAATATATCAGGAATGTACATTATGTAAGTGGTAATGATTCATTGAGTACTATGTTCTGTTACATATAATTGGGATATATGATTTACATTGACATTCTAGTTAAATCCAGAGCAAGCCCATGCTAGAGAGTTGACATTTTGCATTGCATAACAACATCAGATATATGCTTTCTCTCATAGAACCATTAAAATAGTAAATGATAAATTGATATCTTGATTTATCAATTTTAATGGTTTTTGTGATAAAAAAATTCATATAGTCATTATTTCATACAAAAATTATCCTTCACTCGAGCATTCTAATGCCCTTTTATGATGAATCATATGGAATAAAGTATATAAATCCAATGTGTTGGGGTGAAGATCATTAAACAATGTTCAGGGGACCTAACATAGATGTGTAAATGGTAGAGAATGTTAGAACCATTCAACTATACATTAAGGCAGTTCAAAGATGATTGAAATATTATAATGAAAAACATCAATATGATATAGAATATGATGTTTGTGGGAATGATTCTCTACAAATTTCACCATAGAATAATTTTAAATGATTCAATAAAAAAAGAGAGATGATTTAAAGGTATATTGGCCCCTTTTATATTTCTAGTAGAGTAAGTATGGTAACTATTCTCTTGGCATTTCCATTGAACCTCTATCAATTCCATGATGTTTACAAGTATCTATCCTAATGAAGTATATACATGATCCAACACATGTCCTATAATCGTTGATCATACAACTAGATAAAGATATTTATTATAGGGAACAACTTTTGGAGAATCTAAATAATAGAAAGAATGATCTATGAAACATTACCACTCATATGGTCAATGTTTTGTTGTGAAACCACCAATTTGGAGATGGTATATGGGAACCTAAGGATATGATTATTATGAATAATCCTTTGTATTTTTTATTAGAGTGTTTTATTTTAATGTGAATAATTTATTATAAGTGGGGTATAATGTTACAACATGAAATTTAATGAATTATTTTTTAAAATAAATTTTATTTTTTTTGGAATTTATTATTACACGCAAAAAAATGTTTTAACAAACCGTGATATACTATTAATATTTAATTTTATAGTTATAAAATAACAATAAAATTGATGTTTATGAATAGAAAAAGTTAAATTATGGAAATTATATTTTTGTGAGTCGTATAAAATAAATTAATTGTATGTGAATTGATGAAAACAAATTAATTACTACAATGTAATATTAATTGATGATGGAAAAAAAATTTAGTTATAAAAATGTGTATATGTATTAGTAAAATAAAAAAGTACTATAAATTAATTATTTTTGTTATTTTTTTATATTATATATCCCAAAATGTTTTTTATAAGTCATCTAATAATTTTTTCCAATCATGTGATAAGGAGGAATCTAGTTTTATACTTAAAAAAAATTCTCTGAAAATGTCATTCCATCATATTAATTATTTCTATAATTAATGTTTATCAAGGATATAAATTTTTTTGTTGAAAAAATAAAATTAGTTTTTAAATAATATTTTAAAAATTATCTTATAGTGATTTTTTATTTTTTTCAGATGGTTTATTTTTTGATGAATAATGAAAATACTATTTTTTTATTTAAAACAATGTCTTTGATTAATGAATTTAGGAGGGTAAATTTTTTAAACAAATTTCAATTATAAGTAAAATTAATTCAATTATATAATTAATAAATTAATTTAAAATATAAAATTGAATTTTAGTTCTAATTTTTATGTAAAAAAATTACTACTTTAGAAAAAGTTTATATGTGAAACATTATTTTTATAATGATTACAGGTTACATAATAATTTAAATTATTTCAATTTTTTTAATTGAAAGTTGTGAAATATAATAAATAATTGTAATCATCATAATTAATATTAGGTAATATGATCAACAATATTTTTTGGAATAATGAATAGGAAAGATAATAAATATTAATTACTATGTTTAAGGTTAAAACATTGATTTTTGTGTTATATGATCCGATGTTAAATATAATTTCAACACAATAAGAAGTTTTTTTAAAATTTAATATCATATTTGGAGTATTTTTTTCTAATTTATCTAATAAATATAATTTTATTTTATTTATATGGTATAGGTTACAAAGGTAAACATAAAAATACAGTTACCCTGGTGAAATCTAGAATGATAAAAGTGGGAATAGTATATGTTAAGGGAATAAGATGTTTAATAAATATTAATTTTAAAATTTAGGTGGTGTGTATTGAACATATATTCCTTATGCTTAATTATTTATTATTATTTCCCTATGGGATGAGAGTGACTTTTCATTATTAAATAGTTTTGTGTATTTACAAAAATTCCACTCCTCCTCACTTATAAAAGGGATCATCATCCTTTAACCTCTTTATACCTCTTAGGATTTTTAGAAACAAAACATGTAAAAAATACTTGTCTGTGATATATATATTATAAATTTTCCAAAATTAGAACCCTATAATTTTTAATGTGATTTCAAAATGATGATTTTCTAACAGAATATAATTTTTTTCAGGATGCTCTTTGTTTTTTATTTATCCTCTCACAACATTCTATAACATCCTAATATTTCTAATATAATAATAAAATTATCTAAAATATAATTAAAGTTTATAATTTTTATGTCACAACCAATATGTATCTAATCTTCTCTAAAATGGGTAACGTAACCAATTTTCATGTATACATCATATTAATACCTCGTGAACCTATGTAATTTATTTTGCATCACTACAAAAAATGACCGAGTATAATAATAGATTTAATTTTTATATATTATATTTATAAAATAATTATATTTATGTAACTATAATATCACATCTACCATATTACCAACTAGTCTGTTAGAAAATGATAATGTTTTTCATTGAACATTTATACCACCATCTCCATGAAGTGATGTGATTCATTTGTAGTTTTATTTTTACATGGATTGAAATAAGGATGGATTTCATTATCATATAAAGTTCCAATGATATAAAAATTAATATTTAAAGGTGAATTATTTTTTAAATTTCTTTCATTCTATTCATTAAAAAATTTAAATTTTTATTCATCCGTACGTATGGCCAACCATCTCTATGAACGGTGTAACTCATTTATCAATTTTTAAATTTTATGGAATGTTATAAATACATATATAATGAATATAAATTATATTTATATCTATTTAAATTATAGATATTTTGTATCCATGATCTTTGTAAAATTTCCAAAACTACCAAACCAAAATATAAATGATAAATGAAGTAGTTATTACTCAAAATATAGATTTTAATAATAAACTGATAAAAAAAGTGATAAAAGAATATAATTAAATCATATATGGTATGATATATTATATTTTGGTTATATTATCGATTTATAACAAACCTATATTTATAATAGATGATTTTTGAACATGTATGAATAATTTCAACAATTATGTTATGAGATTTTTGTCTCACTTTTATTTCCATTAGACACATGCCATATTTACCACTAATTTCATTTGTGTGGTGCATGTAATTAAAAAGAAATTATTTTATGATTATTATCATGAATTTTATTTGATATTAATATCAATAAGATGATCATTAATTCATGTGGATCTTGATTAAAAATATACGATTATGTTAAGGGGTTTATGAAACAATCTTAATGTTTATCGAGATTTTTTACGATCATGGTTCAGATAATGAAAAATTATGACATAACTATGATTAATCACATTAAATATATTCTAATATAGTTATTTATTTAGATTATACGTTTTAATAACATTTTATTATGTTTATTTTCAAAATATAATAAAATTTTAGCACCGTTGGTTTCAGGTACATGACCATTTATTCATGTATTTTGTGTCTATATAATCTGTAGGTTATGTTTCTTGACGTTCCATAGGGTTTTGGATGGGTTTCTGGATTATATATAGGTTCATAGTTTTAAATTATTAATTTAAACCATGAAACCACATTAGTAAATCATGGATGTGAATATAATGGGAATTGGAAAGGTGCATGGTTGGAAAACATTTTAGCCATACAGTGAGATTGCTGAGGGGAAATTGGGATTCTATAAATAATGGGAAATAAAGTTTGGTGCATGGTTTGTAAAATAGTGTGATCTATACAAATATGTTATGACCATAAGATAGTATCACAACATCGTTGGTGCACATTTTTCCAAATTGTGCAGCCAACCCAGGCAACATAAACTTGGCCCACCAAAATTTAAGGGTTTTAACTAAAACAACCACTTTAGAATATTTAATCCTATAAAAACTCCACATCATGATCACATTTTTATCTATAGGCATTAAATTTTACCACCTATGATCCATATGATATTTTTAATGGAATCATAGTGTTTTGGTGATTAGGGTCTATCATTAAGTACCCATTCTTCTTTATTTTTCATAAATGTAGCCATATTTTCATTCAGGGATTATAGATATAATACATTTCATATATATATATATATATATTTGGGTGTTTTAATTAATCATTATTATTTTTTACTGAATTTATTAAATGGTTATATAAGCATGGTTAGATATAGAGTTTTGTAGCGCCATTCCTCATTTTCACCAATCGTCATGAAGTCGGTGGCATCTATTTTATGTACATATGACTTAGAAAATAAAGGATTTGTTTTTATAAATTAATTTTATTGTTTTTTAATATATTTGTTTCATTATTTAGGGAAGAATATTTTTTAATACCTTTTGAAATTGGTATAAATGGATGTTTTTCGGGGAAACCCATTATTTATATGTTAAAAATGATGATTTAAAATTGTTGACTTGGATTTTGATAAATTAAATGTGCTTTTTGAAATTCATTAATGTATGTAATAATTTTATGTATAATTATTTGAATGTATTTTATAATTAATGGTTTGTGTTTGTTCATTTTAATTATATGATACCATGTGGAATGGGTATGTTCCATTGGTGTACTTAGTATTCATTACCTTCTAAATATCAGTTTATTAATTAGAGACCACTCATGAGTATGAAAATATCACCTGTGAATTATTTTTTATTGGGGGAGACATGGGTATGGGTATTAAAAATACAAATATGAATTATTTTAAAGTATTTTTATTTAATTACAAGGAAAATTTGTTAGGTATTTGATATAAATAGTTTTTACTATTTAAAATGGATTTATATAAATTGTGATTACAAGTTTTTTTCCAGTTCTAGGTGTTGGGAATTCAAAGAAAAAATCCTTATATGTTTAGAATAACCCATATATTAGGAACTATAGTGATTTTTTTTGATTTCATCTACCATGTCATAGTTAATGTAATGATATATCATTTATTTATGGATTCTTCATGATACCTTATAAATTACATGTAGAGATGGATCCTGGAGCAGGATGGGTGTTGTTGGTGATGTCACCTAGAGTTTGGAATTTTTTGATATTTTGTTCCAATTTGATTTTTTATTTTTTCTCTTGTACTCTAATATGATTTTTTGGTTTTCTTTTCTATTTTGTATTCAGGTATCAATGAAAGGTTTTTTTATCTATTGTTTATATATTTTAGATTTTTTATCTTTAAAAGGTAAAATCATAAATAAATTCTTACTAAGTAAATTGGAATTTAATTCTATAATTTTTTATATTCTATATTTCATCTATTTTTTATTATCACACCTATCACATTTCATGAAATATTGATGGGTGGGATGATACAAATTGTATCAGATTCGTTCTGTCTAACTAACATTTGTCAGTTCAAATAGTGTTAATTTTTTTTGGTTATGGAGTTCAAAATGATATGATTATAAATCATGGGATTTTATAAGGGATATTTTATTGTTGAGACATGAAATGTGGGGTATAAAAAGGATTAACCAACCACCTTATTCTATAATTAATGTTACTATGGTGATTGGCTATATAAGTGTTCTAAGAAACTTCTAGGGGAATAGTCAATTAGTCATCACTTTTTTTAACTAATAAGAGTTTCCTAAAATGAATTGATAGTATGACTTTCCAAAATTATTACATTTTTCTTTTTGTGATTAATGGTTTATGATATGAAAAAATGACAATATTTTTTAAAATAATGAAAATGGTTGTTTTGAAATACATGGTTGTAGTATTTTTAAAAATGGATGAAATATTGAAAATGGATGAATTGTGGAATAATATATTATAATCTGTATTGATATGGAAAATTATAATTTCTAATCCTTTATTTGATAATTAGTGTTATTAAATTTATTTTTTTATTCTATTATGAATTGGAATGGGTAGGGATCATAGAAATAAACATGAAGGTACTATGAGAAATGTATTTTCTCCATGCCATATGTGAACCTATATCCATGGAAAAAATTCCCATGATTTGTAGTACATGGATAGAGGCAATTGTAATAATGTTCATGAGGATATGTATCATTTATTTTAGATCAAAAAGAATAATACACTTATATTGTCTGAGGATTCTAAGCCGGTAAAATTAAAATTCTACTTGAATTGGATGAATCGATTCATAAATTTACATGGGACACCATCATATCTAATGTAATGTTATAAATTTATATTATGGTGGTTGTAGAACACCAATAATGGAAATTATTTGTTTAGGATAATTTTTACCAAGGCATAACATAGACATATTTTTACTAATTTTTTAAAAATAAATTATATCTACAAAACTTTCAGATTGATTGAATAATAGACATCATCAATTTGAATGATAACAACCTCGTGATGATAGATAATGTGTCCAATGTTATCAGTGTAGTACATTTCCAAGAATTATATTACAATTGTGTGCATGAAGGAAAATATTTTTGAGTAAGGGATAAGGTTATATATTTAATAAAAGATTTTTTTTCTCTATATTATGAATTATACAAAAATTTTCAATAGAGATATAGTGGGAGAAAGGGATTTATACAAAAATATGATTGGAGGAAGTATTTTTATTCTAATGAGAATAAGTGGAAACTCCAATATTTAGAATAAGTGAATGAGTGACACCCACTTTCAGAGTGATGGTACACCACATAATCAAACCACATTATTACAAAATATTCCTCCTTATCTGTAAATTAAGACAAGATTTATTCAATTAATATCTTTCATTCTTGATGAGAGATATTATATAGAAGCACCTAAATAATATAATAATTACAACAATATTGGATATATTTAGCGCTATTGTCATAGTTCTCCAAGGATTTTTACAAAATAAATGTGCCATTTCTCTTAGCTTGAATCGCCCAAAGGCCTAGTATTTTAATAAACCCCTTTCAAGGGACGAGGGGGAACCATTACAAGGCCCGTAGGGTCAAAGATTACAAGGACCATGGGTTTAGGAGATTACATGACCCAAATATTTTAGGGAATTCAACCAGACTATCTACAAGGAACTGCCCCTCCCAAGCATCTGCATCGTGATAGTAGCTCTCCACCTTTGCAGAACTATATATCTAGGATTACCATGCAAGAACAGGCTGGTCCCGATGGGATACCCATACCATCTCATTCAAACAATCTATTTGGCTCTACTCAAGTGAGTTCACCTACTATGAGTCTTCTTCTGGGGTTGTTACTTTTTTTAGAATATTTCTGGGACAACTGCATGTGGCATGAAGGCCTTGAGGTGGCCTGAAGGCATTATAGGTGGCTCGAAAGCCCAACTAGCCCAAATTCAAGAGGTGGCTCGAAGACCTTAAGGACTCCAAGCCCAAACCGATGGCCAAAGGTGTATAGTTCCAACTACTATATTACTGAACAGTACCTGCTATAGTAACATCTACAGTTCCTGCTACAGTTCCTCAATGTGTAAATTTCTACTACAGTTCGTATACAGTGTACTATCCTACTATAGTACTACACAGTGTTAAGTTCCACTGCATTCCCTTCTACAATACTGCTACAACCCCCCGTAGATATGCCTCTACATGGTTTTGAACCTGGGTCTCATGGATGCACTTATGGATACCTCACGAACTGGGCTCAGTCTCATGTTCTCCCATGTTTCATAGAAATCATATACATTAACATGATGAGTTGAGTACAACAACTCTCTTCATTAGAATAGAGTGTGGAAAGGAGATTCAAGGGACACCATGACTCTTCAAATTGTACAATATCAGTATGGTAACAAATATAAGGTGGAGTGAGTAATCTAATTTATTGATTTAAGAAAGTGATTGTGGGTGATCAATCATGTCCCTCGATAGTGAGATGTATTATTCATTTGAATTATACACATATGAAATTTTTTCATATTGGCATGTACCACATGTTTGTTGTGTCATGTGGTATTTTTCACAAGGTATTTAATTTTAATAAGATCTATTATATATTGAAACATCTTATTTGTTAGTAAAATAGAATGTTTATGTATTATGTGTTGTGATTTATAAATAAATATTGACGAGGATGCAATTATTTGTGATTTCTCTATTATTGAGAATGATTTCTATGAATTGATTCGTTAGTATATATTGGTTTACATCGTTCAAATCCCACAAAGGTTGTAATCACTGAATTGTTTGTTTCTCATATTTTGATGGATTTGATCAAACATTTATAGTATATTGGCATTAAGAGTCTACAATATAATTCATTTACCCCAATAGTTTTGTAACTATCTTGTAAAGACTCGTAAAATTCAAGAGAAATTTTATCTAACTTTTCTTTGGGATTTTACATGAACGCGATTTCTGACGGCACTTGATTCCGAGGCCCGGTGTGCCCGGAATTTCTATATGAAGTTTAGCTCGGCAATGTTCAGTGAACGAACGACCGGGAATTCGTAACATTTGAACTTGTGCTTGGAATCGAATTCTGAGGGCACCGATCGAACTGTAGCGCCGGTAATTGCTTAAGAACACCTTTTCCGGAGTTTCGTTTTCGCAAGAGAAGTTGATATAAATTGTGGAAGTTAAAATAAAAATTTAACTACAATTTTTATTTCCTAAGTTTTTAACCTTTGGGTGGAAGTTGGGTAACCACCCAACTTCCCATGAGAGGTTATGAGGCTGGTGGGGCCCACATGAACCCCACCCCTTCAAATTCTCTAACCCCCCACAACTCACCATTAATTTTTGGCAACTCATGTTAATTAATTAAGTGGGTTAAATGTGAATGTTTGAATTTCAAATGTTATGTTATGTTAATAAAATAAGTGATGAACTTATTTTATTTGGATCGGAACCTTGTTGTGTGAGTCTTGGGAGAAAAGATGAGGAACTTCTTCTTCGTTCTTTGACGAAGAACGCAAAGAAAGCACCGCCACCGACGAAGAACACTGACCTCCAACGGCGGATGACAGCGAGAGACGCCATCCTCGGAGCTCAACTAACACCAACGATGTTCCTTCAGTGACGCTTTCTTCCGCGACGATCCTCTTCTTCTGTGATGGTTAATTCCGCGACGAACTCTTGTTCGACGATAACATTGAGGTATGGGTTTATTTTTTAAAATTGTTGTTCCTGATTACGTCTATTGTCGTTCTCCATGAATTTTTGGACCACCTGTTATCGTTTTACGAGAGGGGGCCAGACTGCACAATCACGGTCGACCCTCCTCCATTATTCTTGTATTGTTGCGGTTTGAAGGAAAATGATGCAATGCTGACGCACCGCGCAGATCGTGCGGAAAGGATGCGCGGGACCGTCGCGCCGCGCCGATGATGTTGATTAAGGTCGCAGCGCCGTTATGCCTCGCTGGAGGATCACAAAAACACCGCTGCCGGAGTGGGGCCGCGGCAGAGGGGCGCGTCTCCGTCGTGCTGCCTCGGGTGGACCAAGGCCATGGATTAAGCCGCGGCGGAGCTAGGGAACGAGTGGCCGGAATTGGGCTTCCATCGTCGGAACAGGGGGGACCGGCCTTGCCGGTCCCGTGGCGGCAGATGCCAGCCGGCCGGTGCCGGCCGGCTGGACAGGGAAGAACTGAGGGTTCAAAACCCCTGGCTGGCCAGCTAAGCGGCCCCATAATGGGGCCGCAGTTACAAAACAGTGGGGCGGTGCCCCCCCCCTTATCCGCTCAGCCTAACGGCTGAGCCCCTAGCCAGTGCGCCAGCACGCCGGGCCGGCTGTCCCGACCTGTCTGCTTGACCGGGCCGCCAGGCCGGGCCGCGCCCATGCCGGGCCGGGCCGCGCCACGCCCAAGCGAGCCGGACCCGGACTCGGGATGGGTCGACCCGGTTCGGGTTGACCCAGAGGGGATCGGGCCGGGTCGGACCGGGCCCGAACCCCCTAATACCGAACCTCTTTTGGTCTGTTTCCTATAACATGAGATGTGAACCTCTGATTGACGCACCGCCAGCTATGATGCGGTCCTTGGATTGAGACGGTCATTTCGGTATATTACACTAAAGGTTTCAGAATACTTTGGGTTCGTCCGGGTTGGTTCGTACACGAAACCAACCGGGCCCTCGTAGCGGAAACACTTATAACATGAGTTCTGGACGTCCAATTGACATGCCGTCGACTTTGTTGGATCCTCTAAGTGAGACGGACCTTATGGCTTACTCTGCTCGAGGTTTGGACGTAGTTGGAGTATGGTCAGGTTGGTTTTTAGTTAATAACCAACCGAGCCCCTGGGACGAAAAAGCCAATAACTCTCAGATCGGGCGTCCGATTGACGCGTTGTCTGTGACGTTGAGTTCCTGTTGACGATACGGAACTTTTGGATACATCAACTTCGGACGATGTGTTAGTTGATGTATCAGCCCCTCGGCTCATGGATCAGACCCTCCCGAATGAGCTTGCTATGTGCGGGAACCCTAGAGCTGACTGCGACTACGACGACAAGGAAGACTATGCAGGAATCCTCCCTGGATTCGACGACGACAACTACAACACTTAGTGATCCTACGTGGATCAGTACTACCGATCCTGTGTGGGTCCGATCCTGTGTGGGTCAGCGCTAAGCGGTCCTGTGTGGGCCAGCGCCTACAGATCCAGTGTGGGTCCTATTCTGTGTGGGTCTTTACGAGGGTTAGTTACCTGTCGATCCTTTGTGGGTCATTAGGGGGGTTACTACCTATCGATCCTATGTGGGTCCGATAGCTTAGATGAATAAGTGGCAATATCTGATCATCTCTACTGTCATACAAAGTAGTATACCTGTGTGAGCTAAATCTTGACTTTCAATCTTTATCTTCGATAAGATTGACTTGATATTCTGTGGGGATTACGTTATGCTTTCATGTGTGGATTGGGTTGTGATTACCTATGTGTAACGAGTTATGTTTTCCTGTGTAGATTGGGTTGTACTTGGGCTCGGATGTTGGAGCTGAACTGGAATTGATGACTTAGGTATATGTATGGGCATATACCTAAGCAGTGTCAGATGTTACTTCGTGATTGTATCTTCCCTTTGTGGTTTATCCTTTGTGGATTTTGTGAGACCATCGGGGATCATAGCGTCCCTACTGAGTAGCTTATACTCACCCATGAACGGGTTATGCCCACACTATGTTGTGTTGGTTGCAGACGATGGACAGCGTTGATCGCGGTTGAGGCATGCGCAGCAGGTCGGTACACGGAGGTGGACCAATGGGCGGGACGTACTCGGAGCGGACGGCTGGACCCGAGGAGCTCTGGAGGCTATCTGTACTCCCCCATTAGGTGGGACTTCCAGTGGATGGCTCAAGGCTGTTGCATTACTTTCAGTTGATGTTTTCCCATTACATTTTACTTTAACTTCAGTTTGGGTCTGTATACTGTCCCACTTACTTTTTCCGCACTTACTTTTGTATCTGTTTTTACTTAATGTTTTATTTAACTACTTGCTTTCTCTGTAGTGTTTGTTTACTTTACAAAGGCAATGCCTCCCCTTTTTATCGGGAATTACGCCTTGGTGCTAGTCTCCCGCCCCTGGCCTATGGAAGGCGGGCTTGGGGTAGTCACGGCACGGGCCCCGAGGATGGGTCTTGACAAATTGGTATCAGAGGAGTTCGATTCTACCACGGAACATTGGGCTCTGATATATTTCTATGTGAAGCAATAGTGTTAAGCGTATTGGGTGTGGTTATCAGTCCAGGGAGTCCAGTGTTGGAGCGGCGGCCGACGTATCCGTACACCAGGACCCTGACTTTTGATTTCTGACTTCATGCACAAAAACATTGATTGCATATGTGTTTCAAGTTTTCTTTGTGATTACATTGTTTCAGCTCACCAGGTATACTGTTTTGACCGTGGCACACCTGTTTCTTTTTAGGATGGCCCCACGATAGAATCCAGCTAGGGTTCCGAGAGTTGTGCATGACGACAGCCCACCGAGCGATAAGGCCTTGGTACAGGGCCCTTTGACAGCAGAGGCACTGGTGGTACCTCTACCCGCAGAGCCACCGATGCTACCAGCCCCAGCCGCTGACGATGCACGTCGCCTTAGTGCACTGAATGAGTTTTAGCGCCAGCGCCCGCCCAGGTTCCACGGGGAGATGGACCCTCAGGCATGCAAGGATTAGCTGGAGGTAGTTGTACGGGTTTCCAGGTTAGTGAGGACACCAGCAGACCCCATGGTGATCCCCGCATCGATCCTACTGCACACAGCAGTAGGCATATAGTGGAGCTTGATGCTCCAGGTGCACAATGAGGCATCTCTCCTCTGGACGGACATTGAGACCCTCTGTCACTTGGAGTTTTTCACATCCACCCTCAGTGCGGTGTGCATCCAGGAGCTTCTTCAGTTACTGCATGGCAGCTTGATGGTCGCCTAGTACTCGGCGAGATTTACCGATCTCTCACGCTACTCGACATACATGGTACGTGACCCACTCTTCTAGGCCCAGACCATTGAGTAGGGTTTGAGGCAGTAGATCAGGGCACCACTGATCTCCCTCAGCATTCTGACTTAGGTAGGAGTACTTGAGCGATCCCTTTTGATCGAGAGCTTCCTTACTGAGCCTTCATCAGCAGCGAGACCTACCGCAGGGTGGCACGTAGCAGAGTCCTCTACGGCAGGTAGTCAACGGATGACTCATGGGTCCAGGCAGTCCAGACCCTCAGGCAGACGACCTCAGGACACTCGCTCAGCAGTGCGGGGCACACAGTGCGGAGCCAGTCTTTCGAGAGGCAGACAGTGCTACACATGCGGCGGGTAGGGTCACATGGCTCGTGACTACCCGAACCACCGTGCAAAGGAGCAGACGACGGTTTATGGACCACCCTGGCAGAGGCAGAGGGTCGACCATGGAAGCCCGTAGGGAGCAGGCGGACGAGGCAGAGGAGCTGACAGAGCAGCAGGTGGTGGGCGATGCTTTGAGGCTCTACCACCACCACCACCACTAGGAGGTCCACCCCTTCCATAGGGAGCTGGCAGGAAGAGACAGGCACATCTTCAGGCAGCGGAGGCCTATGACCACAGCGCCCCCGAGATGATTTGAGGTACTATCTGTGACTATTCCACCCTTGATGCAGTTATTATAGACATAGAAGTGAGTCATTCTTTCATAGCCGCTACCCTTGTTCGGAGATCAGAGATTCTGACTGAGCCGTTGGCTCATTCCTTACGGCTAGAGACTCCTACGGGAGCAGACTTGACGATTACGCACTAGTTCCGGCAGTGCGAGCTTACTCTAGGAGGTGAGAGCTTTGGATGGGATCTTCTTGTAGCGGCGTCGAGGCCTTACGACGTCATCTTGGGTATGGATTGGTTATCTACAGTCCATGATCATATTGACTTTATTAAGCGCAAGGTGCGGTGTGTACGCACCGACGGGAGCAGGTTCACCTTCACCGGCGAGAAGGGAGCCTTTGTAGCACAGGATGGACTCTCGCTGAGGCGAGGACATCCCATCACTCATTAGTTGGCTAGCCTCATCCTAGGAAAAGTTTACATGTGTAGTCCTGGTTTTTCTGCCATGGTGGATTAGTATGCGGACATTTTTCCCGACGACGTTCCGGGACTACCTCCTCATAGAGAGGTAAACTTTTATATTGATCTATACCCCGGGAAAGCCCCGATATCCACTCCAGCATATCAGATGGCCCCCACTGAGCTTCGAGAGCTACGGGTACAGTTGGAGGACTTGTAGGGGCAAGGGATTCATCCGACCTAGTGTTTCACCCCGGGCTTCCCCGATATTGTTCTCCAAGAAGGCGGATGAGAGCTTGCGAATTTGTGTCAACTATCATCGCCTGAACCAGGTCAGAGTGAGGAACAAGTATCCACTACCGAGGATTGATGACCTCTTCGATCAGCTCAAGGGAGTACATTGGTTCTCAAAGATAGACCTCAGGTCAGGATATCATCAGCTCAGAGTTCAGGACGAGGACGTGTAGAAGATGGCCTTCAGATGTCGGTATGGCCACTATGAGTTCTTGTTTATGCCATTCGGCGTAACCAAAGCTCCAGCAGTGTTCATGTCCCTCAAGAACAGGATCTTTCAGCCATACCTCGATTGATTTGTCGTGGTCTTCATCGACGACATTTTGATATACTCTACGACTGAGGAAGAGCACGCCTACCACTTGCGGGTTTTACTAGACACACTCCGAGAGCACCAGCTTTATGGAAATCCCTCGAAGTGTCAGTTCTGGATACGTGAGGTCCACTTCTTGGGACACGTCATCTCTGAGGTAGGAGTTGCGGTGGATCCTGCGAAGATCGAGGTAGTGCTTGCTTGGGAGCCACCTAGGAGCGTGACGGAGGTGCGAAGATTCTTGGGACTAGCTGGATACTACTGGAGATTTGTGCCAGACCTCTCCAGAGTTGCAGCACCACTCTCAGATTTGACAAAGAAGGGGAAACCCTTTATGTGGTCAGACAGATGTCAGCAGAGATTCCAGGAGCTGAGACAAAGATTGACCAGCGCGCCTATCTTGAGGCTACCGGAGGATTGAGTAGGGTACATAGTCTCCTGTGATGCATCAGGGACCGGACTCGGATGTGTCCTAATGTAGGAGAGGGCCATGATCACCTATGGATCATGTCAGTTGAGGCAGCATGATCAGAACTACGCTACCCATGACCTAGAGTTAGAAGAAGTGGTCTTCACTCTGAAGATTTGGCGACACTATCTGATGGGCGAGCGCATTATAGTCTATTCTGACCATCAGAGTCTCAGGTACATCTTCTCGCAGAGGGACCTGAACCTGATACAATGACGATGGCTCAATTTCCTCTAGGACTATGACTTTGAGATAGTCTATACTCTTGGGAAGGGGAACGTAGTAGCTGATGATCTCAGCAGGAGGACGAGCATCCAACTACATGGGGAGGTGACAGAGCACCTAGCCACTTTGCAGATATCCTTCATGGATAGAGATGGAGTAGCCTTCCTTCAGTCACTCGTAGTCATTCCTCCACTACTGCAGTGGGTTAGAGAGGCACAACGTGGGGATGCCGACTGTGAGACGTGGCGTGCACTGATATCCTCAGGAAATGCACCTGATGGATTCTCCGTGGGAGGAGAGCATGATTTCCTTTTCAGAGGACGTACTTTGGAACTGGCTACTTTACTGGAGGAGGTGCTAAGAGAGTTTCAAACTTCTCCTTTACTGTTACATCATGGATTGGCGAAGATGTACCAGGATCTCAAACGACAACACTGGTGGCCGTGCATTAAGAAGGATGTGGAAGAGTTCGTTTCTCGATGCCTCACCTTCCAGCAGGTGAAGGTAGAGCACCAGGTACCAGCAGGCTTGGTACAACCCTTGGAGGTCCCAGAGTGGAAGTGGGACGAGATATCTATGGACTTCGTGACTGGACTTCCACGCACTTCCAGAGGTCATGACTCCATTTGGGTGATTGTCGACCGACTCACCATGTTGGCTCACTTCTTACCCATCAGAGAGTAGGGCTTAGTGGAGAGCTTGGGACGTCTCTACGTTTAGGAGATTGTACGACTTCATTGTATACCATCTTCTATCATCTCCGATCGAGATACTCGATTTACTTCCCGGCTTTGGAAGGGGTTGTAGGAGGCATTCAGGACGCAACTACGTTTGAGCACTACCTTTCACCCTCAGACAGATGGTCAGATGGAGAGGACTATTCAGACTCTCGAGGACATGCTCCGCGCATGTGTCCTCGACTTTGGTCGCTGCTGGGAGGACCACATACCCTTGGTGGAGTTCGCATACAACAATAGCTACCACTCCACCATCAGGATGGCACCATACGAGGCGTTGTACGACTGACCTTACAGATCTCCTCTGTGCTGGACAGACCCTAGGGAGTTAGCACTTGTGGGACCAGAGATGGTCCAGGCCATGAGAGAGAAGGTCCAGGTCATCCTAGAGCGGATGAGGACATCTCAGAGCCGACAGAAGTCTTAGGCTGACAGGAGGCGGAAGCCACTGGGGTTCGAGGATGGAGACCACGTCTTCTTGTGGGTCTCACCTCGACATGGTATACGGAGATTTGGCCAAGGCGAAAAGTTGTCTCCATGCTTCATCAGACCATTCCAGGTCCTCAGCAGGATTGGCGATGTGGCTTATTGCCTGGCTCTACCACCTCAGTTGCACCGGGTGCAAGACGTCTTCCACGTATCCCAGCTGAGGAGATACATGCATGACCCAACGCATATCATTGACGATGGGGAGCTGGACATTGATGATGGGGAGACTTTTGCGGAGGATCCAGTTGAGATCAAGGATTGACAGGAGAGGGTCCTACGTGGATGGTTGATTCCTCTAGTGCGCATCAGATGGCAGCACAGTAACCTCCAGGAGAGCACTTGGGAGCGGGAGGGTCAGATGCGTGCACTGTACCCACTTTTGTTCCCATAGTTTTTGATGTATCTTTACGGGGGTATAAATCCCTGAGGTGGGAGTAATATAAAGACCCGTAAAATTCAAGGGAAATTTTTTCTAAATTTTCTTTGGGATATTACAAGAACACGGTTTTTGACAGCACTTGATTCCTATGCCCGGTGTGCCCAGAATTTCTATCCAAAGTTTAGCTCGTGTACGTTCAGTGAATGAACACGCGGGAATTCATAACATTTGAACCGGTGCTCAGAATCGAATTCTGAGGGCACTGATGGAACCACAGTGCCGGTAATTTCATAGGAACACCTTTTCCAGAGTTGCGTTTTCATGAGAGAAGTTGATAAAAATTGTGGAAGTTAAAATATAAATTTAACTACAATTTTTATTTCCTAAGTGTTTACCCTTTGGGTGGAAGTTGGGTAACCACCCAACTTCCCATGAGAGGTTATGAAGCTAGTGGGGCCCACACAAGCCCCACCCCTTCTTTTTCTCTAACCCCCCTCAACTCACCATTAAGTTTTGACAACTTATGTTAATTAATTAAGTGAGTTAAATGTGAATGTTTGAATTTCAAATGTTATGTTATGCTAACAAAATAAGTGATGAACTTATTTTATTTGGGTTGGAACCTTGTTGTGTGAGTCTTAGGAGAAAAGTTGAGAAACTTCTCTTTCATTCTTCGACGAAGAACGCGAAGAACGCACCGCTGCCGACGAAGAACGCCGACCTCCGACGGTGGACGATGGCGAGAGACGCCTTCCTCAGAGATCAAATAATGCCAACGACGTTCCTTCTGTGACGCTTTATTCCGCGACAATCTTCTTCTTCCGCGACGTTTAATTCTGAGACAAACTCTCGTTCGATGATAACATTGAGGTATGGGTATATTTTTTTTAAATTGTTGTTCTTGATTACGTCTATTGCCGTTCTTCGTGAATTTTTGGAGCACTTTCTATCGTTTAACGGGAGGGGGCCGGACCACACAAACACGACCAACACTCCTCCCTTTTTCTTGTAATGTTGCGGCTCGAAGGAAAATGATGCAGTACCAACGCACCATGCGGAAAGGATGCGCGGCACCGTCGCACCGTGCCGATGATGTTGATTAAGGTCGCAACGCCGTTCTGCCTCGCAGGAGGATCACGAAAACACAGCGGCCGGAGCGGGGCCGCGGTGGAGGGGCGCGGCACTGTCGCCCCGCGCCGGGCCAACCAACGCCGCTGCTTAAGCCGCAGCGGAGCAAGGGATCCGGCGGCCGGAATCAGGCCACCGGCGTCGGAATAGGGGGACCGGCCTTGCCGGTCCCGTTGCAGTAGAAGCCGACCGGCCGGTCCGGGCCGACCGGACAGGGAAGAACTGGGGGTTCAAAACCCCCAGCTGGCTAGCTGAGTGGCCCCATAATGGGGCCACAGTTGCAAAATATGGGGCAACGCCTCCCCCCCCCCCTCATCCGCTCGGCCAAACGGCCGAGCCCCTGGCCAGCGAGCCTGCGCGCCAGCACGCCGGGCCGGTTGCCACGGCTGGTCCGCCAGACCGGCGGGCCGCGCCCAGGCCGGGCCGCGCTGTGCCGGCCGGGCAGGGCCGCGCCCCAGCGAACCAGACCCAGACCAAGGACAGGTCGACCCGGTTCGGGCCGACCCAGAGGGTATCGGGCCAGGTCAGACTGGGAAAGAACCCCCTAATACCGAACCTGTTTTGGTCTGTCGCCTATAACATGATCTGTGGACCTCTGATTGAGTCACCGTCAGCTGAGATGCGATCCTTGGATAGAGACGGTCATTTGGTATATTACACTCAATGTTTCGGAGTACATTGGGTTCGGACGGGTAGGTTCGTACATGAAACCAACCGGGCCCTCGGAGCGGAAACGCTTGTAACTTGAGTTCCGGATGACTGATTGACGTGCCGTCATCTTTGTTAGATTACTATAAGTGAGACGGACCTTTTGGATTAATCCCCTCAAGGTTTGGATGTAGTTGGAGTACGGTCGGGTTTGTTTTGACTTAGAAACCAACCGGGCCCCTCGGACGAAAAAGCTAATAACTCTCAGACCGGGCGTCCGATTGACGCACCGTATGTGACGTTGAGTTCCTGTTGAAGATACATAACATTAGGATACATTAACTTCGCACTATATGTCAGTTGATTTATCAACCCCTCGGCTCATGGATCAGACCCTCCCGAATGAGCTTGTTGTGTGCGGGAACCCTAGAGCTGGCTGCGACTACGACGACGATGATGACTGTGCAGGAATCCTCCATGGATTCGACGGCGACGGCTACAACACTCAGCGATCCCACGTGGAACCGTGCTACTGATCCTATATGGGTCCGATCTTATGTGGGCCAGTGATCAGCGGTCCTGTGTGGGCCAGTGCCTACAAATCCTGTGTGGGTCCGATCCTATGTGGGTCATTTCGGGGGTTAGTTACTTATCGATCCTTTGTGTGTCATTGCGGGAGTTAGTTCCTATCGATCCTGTGTGGGTCCGATGGCTTAGATGAATCAGTGGCAATATCTGATCATCTCTACTTTCATACAAAGAAGTATACCTGTGTGAGATGAATCTTGACTTTCAATCTTTATCTTAGATAAGATTGACTTGATATTCGGTGTGAATTACGTTATGCTTTCCTGTGTGGATTGGGTTGTGATTACCTATGTGGAATGGTTTACGTTTTCCTGTGTGGACTGGGTTGTACTTGGGATCAGATGTTGAAGCTGAACTGGAATTGATGACTTAGGTATATGTATGGGCATATACCTAAGCAGTGTCAGATGTTACTTCATAATTGTATCTTTCCTTTTCGGTTTATCCTTTGTGGATTTTGTGAGACCATCGGGGGTCTCGAGGTCCCTATTGAGTACCTTATACTCACCCTTGCACGGGTTATGCCCGCACTACGTTGTGCTAGTTTTAGACGACGGACAGTGGTGATTGCGGTTGAGGCTTGCGGAGCAGGTCAGTATCCGGAGGTGGACCACTGGGTGGGACGTACTCGGAGCGGACGACTGGACCCGAGAAGCTGTGGAGGCTATCTGTACTCACCCTTCAGGTGGGACTTCCAGTGGACGGCTCGAGGCTGCGACATTACTTTCAGTAGCTATTTTCCCTTTCCAGTTGTACTTTTCTTTCAGTTTGGGTTTGTATACTGGCCCACTTACTTTTTCCGCACTTACTTTTGTATCAGTTTTTACTTAGTGTTTTCTTCTTCTGCTTGCTTGCTCTGTGGTGTTTGTTTACTTTACAATAGAAATGCCTTTCCTTTTTTCCGGGAATTATGCCTTGGTGCTAGTCGCCAGCCACTGACCTATGGAAGGCGGGCTTGGGGTAGTCACGACACATGCTTCTAGGATGGGTTGTGACATATCTGGTCTCTACTGGAAATCCTGAATTTCAAATCTATGGATGTTATAGTAATTATAGATTATCCAATTCTATTTGACCAATTTCCTAAAATTTTTCATTATAATTTCTCAGGGTTCACAAAAAAAATATAAGGGGAGTTTATGATTGATTTCATAACAAAGAAAAGTCTAATCTATAATCAATCTTATAGGATGAAATAAACTCAATTCATGGAATAGATTGTTCAGTTGGAAGAGATGGAATGTATATGGTTCATTTGACTGGGTGTTTATTTATGGACAACATCTATTCTATTTTTAAATTAGGATGATGAATATCATATAAATTGTGATTATTATAATAATATTGACTAGGTAATGATAATTAATAAGCATTTCCCCATATGATTCAATGATCTGTTTGATCAATTTAGAGGATTCGAGTGATTCTATAAGATTTATATATTTTCAAGTTATCAAAAAATACAAGTTCATATGGATAATATTCTAAAGATAGTTTTTAAATGTTTTTTCATACATTATGAGTATTCAGTTATTACTATTTTTCTTCTAAATGTGATAACTGTCTATATGGAATTAATGAATTTAATAATTCAAAGGATTCGAGATTCATTTGTAATGATGTTATTGTATTGTATACTAGATTATTCTAGGAAAAAATAGAGCCATGAGTAACACTAAGCTATAGTGTTGGGTATCTTATAAGATAATATTTTGAATTTCTTATTATCAATGATTGATTTTTTGATATAATAGGTACATTTAATTTTTCATGTCATTTATAAGATATGTGTTTATATATATCCTAAAATGATAGAAGCTGTCAACTCTTGGAAACTACTGAATAATGTATATATGATACATAGTTTCCTAGACTCAGTGAGACACTATAGTCCTTTCTTAATTGGTTTTTAAATCCATGTGTCACTAATTAAAACATTTATGATGAAATACATACCTTTCGTATGGAACAATGAATGCAAAAATTCCATTCAAGAACATATAGTTAGACATTCATTATAAAATATCATCATATTTCCGAAGTCTATATTGGTCTATGTAGTTTTTTGTGAAACAAAAAGATCTAGTATGGGGTTTTTTCTCAAGTTAAAAGATAATGTATTTCATATGGCTCCTAATAGTTTCGGTTCCATGAAAATAATTACCCAAAAAATTATTTGGAATTGGATATTATAATCTCTGATTTGATTAATTAGTATCATTATCTATTTATTGATAAATTAACTATTATTATGGATTATAATAGTTTTAGAAACATTTTATCACAAAGATATTTGATTTTAAGGGAGTTTATATGGATGGAGAATCCATAAATGAATTAATTTTACTTGTTTTATACATCAGATAAATAGAATTCTATTATAGTTTCATTTATAATGAATTAATATCCTCAATTTGATAATGAGGATTCAGAATAGTGGGAATTAATGTTAGTTATATGTGATATGAATTTTGATTATACATAAAAAAGATGTATTGTGGTTATTACTCTGGTTTCATCTCCTCATTGATTTGGTTGACCGAGTTGTAGTTTTTCAAAGGTATAATCATTATTATGTTTCTATTACATTAAAACTAATTGGTGGTTAGATAATTATGTTTTTAAATATAAATAAGAGATCAGTGTTGTGGTTTAGAGATCATATGATCACACCATTCTCTTATGAAGAATAAATTCTTAGTGCATAACTTCATTTGAGATTGAATTTTACTTTGATATTAAAGAATATGTATATATTGTTGAACGAATAGTATTTATGTGCTGAAAATAAAGAATCACTAGTGAAGAATGTATTGAGATGGTGCACCTATCAGTAGGTCGAGGAATATAATTATTAACCAAAGGGTATGTTTCAGTTTTTAATAATTCCCACGTAAAAATTATACCATATACCTAGGGATTTTATAATTTATATACCATTTTTTATAGGAAATTTGATTCTGTATGGGTGATTGTGGACATAATCACAAAGTTAGATCAATTCATCCCAATTCAGAATTCAAATATTTTGGGAGATTTTAAGAAAATACATTATTTTTTTAAATATTTATGGTGTTCCAGTCTTGCTTGTATCCCAACAATACGTGAGGGGTATGTATCATGTTTATAAATCCTTACGGAAATCCCTTAGAACAATGTTGACTATGTGTATGGAGTATCATACTAAAATTAATGGATAGTTTTAAAAAAAATATCAGTATTTGGGAGAACATTCATATTGTTTGCATGATAAATTTTATTGGGAAATGGGAAGAAGACATACCATTAGTGGTGTTATTATACTATAATAGTTTTCAATAA
Source organism: Viscum album (assembly GCA_963277665.1). NCBI lineage: Eukaryota > Viridiplantae > Streptophyta > Magnoliopsida > Santalales > Viscaceae > Viscum > Viscum album. Next base: position 986,415,849 of record OY728126.1, read on the forward strand.
TTTATAAACATTGATCCTTTTAATTTGTTTTATGGAAATATATTTCATTATCCAAGATTTAGAGTGGAATCTTTTGAGACTTCACTAACTGGGATGAGCCTCGTACAAAAGACATTGGATAATATTTATATGATCATAAAGAGAATAGATATAGCTCAGAGTCATTAGAAATCATATTCTAATAACCATTGATGACCATTTTTTGTTTGAGGGGATTGATAATGTGTTTTTAGGAAACTCTATAAAGTTTTAGGATTTGTTTTGGAAATAATGACATTACAACTCCTCGGTACATATGACCTTTTGAGATAAAAGAATGAGTTGGTGAGGTGGAATATCAATTTTTTCCCCATGATTTAGTTTAATGGACAATGTCTTTCATGTGTCTCAGTTGAATAAATTAAAACCTGATCCTGATCATGTGATTCAATAGTATCACATTAACCCAGAGCTAAATGATTTGTTGTTTCATGTTTCAACACATCTTGTAGATTAGCATGAGAAGATCTTTCAGGGGAAAATCAAACAGTAATGTAGTTTTTATAAAAATATGTTTAATTAAATAATAACAATGGGAGTGTGAGATGTAAATGTTAGAGAGGTGGCCTAAACTCTTCCAAGACAAATATTTCTATAATTTTTAGGGATGAAATAGATAATTGTTGGGAAAATGTTTCATTCCTTGCTTCAGGTACATGACCATATAATCAATTATTTTTAATCTATATAATGATTAGTTTATTTTTTTGGATGTTTTAATGGGTTTTGGAATATGTTTGAGGATTTTCTCGAGGTTTGTGGTTTATGCATGGTTAATAGAAACTGTGGAACAACTACAAGATATTGTGAATGTGAAGACAATGGGCACTAGGACAACACACAGTTGGAGCCCATTTTTTCCAAACCATTCATCTTCCTAGGGGAAAATATTCTCCTTAAACAGACTGAAAATTAGGTTATAAATCGGTTTGTAAAATTTTGAAATAAAACCATGTTAGTTTTTTCTTTATAGAAGTAACACAATAGGGTTTCCAAATTACTTTCTAAACCATAAAAAATGGGTATCCCTTTGAAATTTCTATACCTAATATTAATTAATACCTTAATTCCTCATTAATTCCCCAATCACTCTAGATCTTAATTTGACTCCCCCTAGGCATGAGATATAGTACACATTGAATTGATAGTTTTTTAGCTGAATCGATGTCCATTAGTGATACATATCAATCGGTAGGTACACAATATTCATCTTTTCAAATATATATCCTCATTATTATTTTTAGAAATTTAGATCAAACCTTTTGGGGATATAACTATATAGAATGAAATAAATCATGATGAGTTATGAATGATTTATTTAAGGATAGTATACCCAAGGAATAATATAGTGTTTTTAGTTTCATTCTTCATTTTCACCAACTATTTTATAGTTGTTGGGTTATCTCTTCCAACCATATGAACTAGAATATAAAGGATTTATTTTAATAAAATTATTTTTTTTTTGAAATATATGATTTATTATTTGGTGGATGTATATATTATTTTATTTTTTTTATATTTTAAAAAATAGATGAAATTTAGGAAAATCCATCTTGTTTATAATTTTATAATTACAATTATATAATTATTAATTTATGAGTGGTGTAATGTTTTTTTAAATTATTTAATGTATTAGAAGATTTTATATGGAAAAGTTTGACATTTAATTTGTAATACATGGACTGTGTGACTTTATTTTCATTTGATGTGACCCTGTGGAAGGGGCGCGTTTCCATTGGACCATAGAGTATTGGTCTCCATATGCTGGCTTGGTGGATTGATGAGAGAAAATTTATGAGTACGAAACATTAACATAGGAATTCATGGTGTGTGTATTGAGACATGGTTATGTTTATACCAAATAAACTGATAAATGTTTTGATAGTATTTTTATTACTTCCCATATAAAACTTTTATTGTATTTTATATATATAATTTTTACTACAATTTTTTTTATAAAAATTAAACTAATAAGTTTTTTCATAATGGCGTTAGTTGGGAACTCTTTGGGGGTAATCCAAATAATTTTATACTTACCCCTATCTATGAAACTTTATTTTTTGTTTTCAAATGTCAGGTATCAAGGAACGAGTGAAGTAAATATATGTTATTTTTTAGTGATACTTCTTGATATCATAGGAATATCATGTATATTTAGGAAATAGAGTGGTTTTGGTTACTTCTCTTTGATGTTATATAAGATTTTATATTTTATTTTGCCTTTTCCACTTTTATTATTCATTTTCATCTCTTCTGAAACATTGATATGATTTTTTGGTTTTTTTATGTTTCACCTAAAGTTTTTACTCATAAATAGTAAAGTGGTTCTATTGGTTTTTTATATATAGTTTTGATGTATTATATTTAAATGGTATAATTTCTCCCTACATCTTATTAAAGACCTTAGAATATATTTCCAATATTTGATGTCTTGGGGATGTCAACCAAGGACTATTAACAATCCTTTCACTTCTCATGAAAATTAGGAAGGGATGATGTTACCAAAATATTTTTGTATGAAAAATGAATTTTCATTATGTCTTCGGCTAAAAATATAATCTATTAAATTTTTATTTTTTCTATAAAAAAAATAATATTCTTTATACTATATAATTATTTATTAATTAAAAATTTACCCATTTTTAAATTTTTAATTTAATTAAAAGTAATATTCTTGTATTTTTCCAAATGAGGTTCTTGAGTACTTTTTCATAAAAATAATATGAATTGAATGATTTCTTTTAACATGTAAAAAATGATTGAAAATTTTTCATCTTATGTCTACTTAATATTTTGAATCATTTATTAATGTATCCATTTCAATTTTTGAAGAAAAATTATTCTCCAAATATTTTAATAATTCATAATTTTAAAATATTATTTTCAATGTGAATATTCTGTTTTCCAAAAGAATCATTTAATGATCTATTTATACAATTTTTTTCAACAATGATAACAAAATTTGTTGTTGATTTTTTTTAAATGTATATGATCCAATGATATTATAATAACTCCTCATTTTGGTGGTTTATGATTATGATGATGGGATGTTTTTGTAACTCATTCATTCACCATGTGTTATTTAATGACGAATTCATGAAATTATTATGAAACATAGTTTCTTTGAATGGGTTATGATATAATTATAGGACAAATATTTAATTATTTTATAAGAAACATATATATGATTTTCATTATGTTATGGGTGTTCCAATAATTATAAAGGCCTCTAAATAATTGTGTAATGTATTATATGTATTGAGACAATTAGAGTAATCATGTTAATGTGCCTAACTTTTTATAGGAAATAAGTTGATATTGTTGATTCATTGTGGGTAAAAAGTCAATGTGCTTGATCCCCTATGGAAAATACGTGTTGATGCCTCATCTATTTTGATATGATGGCCTCAATAGTAAATCACGACATACAATTTTTGTTATATTCTTATGATGGATCCACACTTATAAGACATGGATTTATGTTATAGAATTAATTTATAATGATCACCCACTAATATGGTTCGTTTATTGAAATGATAACATTTTATCCCATGAATCATTTATAAAATCAATGTTAGATTAATTTTAAACATTATATTTTATATTCAATTTTTCATCCATTATTCTTATCTTCTTGTATCATATTATCATCGATTTATATCTCACCTATTTAAACCATTTGAGGATCTAATATAACTCTTTCTTATGAATCATTTTCATAGGTTAGGAAGAATAGTTTGAAGTATGTTATTTATGTAAAGATGACTAAATTTGAAGATATTCACGGGAAATGATTAGTGTATTTATAGAAATAATATTATTGTGAATTTATCCTCAAAATATAAAAAAACATTATAGTCATCAATAAAGTAATTTTAAATGTATTAAATATTTATATAAAAAGATGAAACATTTATATAAGAAATGCATGGGTCACCAATGTTGGTATAGTAATATAGTTTATTTAGCCATTGGAAACTTGGAATAGAAAAAAATTAAGGGAAAAATTTAGATAATTCAATGTATAATAAATGTAGTTGAATTTTGGTGAGGGATACAGACAATGGATTCAAAAAATATTACATACTTGTCCAGATAAAACAAATGAATGTGGCTCTAAAATAGTTGTACATGTTTGGTAATAACACTAAAAAGTTTCACTAGGATTTGACTCGATCATCACCTGGAACATGGTGAATGGCCTTATGGAAACCCTGTCTTGACACTCGAGGGGGTTTGTTTTTGATATTAAAAACTAATTATGAGATAATATGAAGGATTTTAATAGATGATGACCAGGATAAAATAAGTAAAAACATATAAAATTCTAGATTGAGATGAAGGTTTCATGATTTAGAAATTACATGAATGATTTCTCATGATTGATCACTTTGATGAAAGCATACTAATGGTGATTCTAACCATTTTGGTTATACTAATGTTATAATGAAAGTAAGATGATGTTGTGTGGGTAATAGTTAGGAAAAAATATTAATATAATCTTTTTGATATTATTAATATACATAAGTATATTTAATTAATATTCTCAATGATTTGAGGTTGAAAAATATATAAAATCCATTAATAGTATTATTTTTTAACCTCAATTATATGATTCTTACCCGGTTGATGTTTATCATAATTAGGTTATAAATAATTATATTATTTTCCATATGATTCAACTTAATGTTAATATAGGAGAGTGTTGAGATTATTTACCAAAATCCCCCATCAATTATTGAGGAAGGGAAGTCACATTTGATATTCCTAAAATACAGATGATTGTCTGTCAATGTGAATATAAATATAGACTTCCATTGGTAATTTAATCCATTATTTGGGTCTTCCATCCTATTCAAAAGAGTTATTTTTTCAATATGGTTAAGGAGAAATTCAATATATTTACCTATTTTTCAGAAATTTTTTCATGTATTATAAAAAATTTACCTAGACATACATCAAATTGTGTTTTTTGATTTTTATTATAATGAATATATAGTGATACAACTATTTTAACGACTAAATATTGATTATTAATGGTTTTAGTTTCATGAATTGAATGAAAAACTCATGGAGAATCTATACATGGTATTTATTTGGGACTCTGTTTCACCTTGGGATGAACCTATTCATTTTTTATGATGAACGATGGATCGATGTTACTCTAATTTTTTTTTCAACAACATTAAAAATTATAACCCCAAAAAGTAATAACTACCACATATTGATGACTTGTTTGATAAATGATGTGGAATACAAAAACATTCCATGATTGAGAATCAATTTGATGTCATCATTTGAGGTTCAAGAAGTAGGATATACCGAAGACAACATTCCATACCAGGTTTTAACTATATGAATATATATTTATGCCATTTGGCCTTACTAATTCCCCCAATATCATCATGAATTTAATGAATAGTATTTATATATTACCTTAAACAATTTTTCTAGTCTTTATAGAGTAAATTATTATTTATTCAACAATGAAGGAAGAACGTTAATATCACTTGTGAATTTTTCTTAACACATATAGGAAGGATATGTAGTATGAAAAAAATATGATGTGAAAAATTTGTCAATAAAAGGTTTCATTAATGGGTTAGGCAATCTCAAGATGAGTAATATCTATAAATACATAAAAAATAGAAGTTGTCAAACATTTTCACATACCAAATCTGATTATAGTAAACCAATGTTTTCTTGGTTTGTCAGGATATTATTAATACTTTGTTGAAAATTTCTCAAAACTGTCTAATCCACTGACTATGTTATATCATAATGGATCCATGTTCCACTATATATATGAATGTGAGAAAATTTTCATGGAACCTAAAAAACGTAAATTATTGCACCAATACATACATTATCCTATAGTAGATAAATATTTTCTAATCTATAGTGATGTTTCAATAAAGGTATTGGGATATGTTCTCAGGAAATATTATATGGTTATATATGTTTATTTATAATAGTTTAAGTATCATGGGAAAAATTACAAAACTCATGATTCAGTCTTAGTTTCAGTAAATTTTTCATTCAAAATATTATTGTATTATCATTACAGGGAATTATATGATGTTTGTATTTGTATCAAAAGGTATGTATAAATTCACACATAAGGATTTAAATATAAAAAATAGAATATGGGTGGTACTATTGAAATATTAGGACTTCTCAATACATTTCAATCCTGGTAAAGAAAACATTGTGTCTGATGATTTGAATCAAAAGAATCATAAAATATTTTCTATGATGAGGATAATGAATGATCAAACATATATTGATTTTAAATGGATTTATTCTAAAATCTTGAAGAAATTAGAGAAATAGTATCTTTCTCAAATTAATTTTCAACCAGGCATCAATGTGAAGATTAAATATTCTTTGAATATAGAATTAGATATTTAGAAGAATGTTTGAAATGTTATTGATTTTAATGTTGATTATGATGGAATAATAAGGGTTATGAACCAAATATGTATTATGTTCGTAGCAATTTTAATAAACAATATTTTTTTAAATATCATATTTTTACATTGTCTATTCATCATTGTACTATTATGATTGATATATATCTGTAAAAATATTTTTTTTGAAAAAATATAGAGAGATATTGCTCATTGTGCTTCTCAGTTTTTGTTATGTTAGTAAGTTATGTATGAGATATAAATGATTAATGTTAATTCACAACCATTAATAATACAAAATAAACAAAGAAAAAACCTTTTTTTTCTTTAGAGTCCTCAATACTTCAAAATGAATTAATGATATTAAAGTTGTAGTCGATATCATTATAAATTCAGACCACTTCATTTTAAAAAGAGTAGTCTTCCCTATATATCATATTTCTGATGAATTTATATTATGGAATTGGTAAGTTTCAATTGATTTCCAAATTATATTGTATCGTATTGAGATATGATGTTTAACTTAATGTTCTAGAGAATTATTCAATAAGTCCTTTATAATGAGTTGAGTTTCATTAGTGAATAACATTTAAAAATTTATGTGCAATTATAGATTTAATTAAAACCTTGAGGATATTCTAATATATTTTTATATCTATTTCAAAGGAAACATAGATGAACACATTCTTATAGTCTAATTTTCATAAAAAAATATCGTTCTTTTGACAATCCATTTTTTTCCTTACAAATACATACAGGGAAATAAGTGTAGAAATAAGACATTATACGGTGATGTTGTAGAAAAAAGTATATTGGTAATGGAGATATATATGGAAATATAAGAGAATTTAAAATCCATTCTTCAACACATCAAGGGAGTTCAATGTGGGAAAAAAATTTATACAAACAATCATTGGTGTGATTTGTACTTTTATGTTGGTCTGAAGGTTTTTCAATGAATTTCAACATGGAATAAGGTTTTGATATTTGAGAATAATTAAAGGATTATCCATAGGTATATTGTCCTCATTGGTGTTCTTAACTAAGTAGGGAATGCATCTTATTACTTGATGCTTCAGAGGAACCATTATCAGGATCACTATGTGTTCCATGTATCCCTCCCGATGAAGTATATACATGAGTCTTCAAAAGTAATAAATTAGAGATCATAATAATAAAGAATAATATTTTTTTTGATGAAAAAATGGTTAAGGTTATAGATTATAGAGAATATGTGATACAAATAGGGCCACTAATATTGATGAAATTTTGTGATGAAACCACAAATTAGGGAAAGTAACAAGGAACATAAGCATACGATAAGGAAATAGTATACTATTTTTTTGTTAGAGTAAAAAAATTATGAGGTAGAAATTAATTTTATGGGCGGTTGAATGTAATTTTAATATGTTTTATGAGATAATTTCAAATAAATTTTATTTTATCAATAGCTTATGTAACACATAACACTATGTTGAAATGAATAATGATATATAATTAAAATATATTTATTTGATTTTAGATTTATAACCTATCATTTAAATTGGTGGGTATTAATAAGAACAACTAAATTATAAATATAATATGTTTTAAATAGGTATAAAAAATTCATTCATTAAAAATTGATTAGAAATGAAAAATAAAATAATTTTAATGTAATAAGACTTTTTTTCTTACAATAGTTCTTATGCATGCAATAGTTAAAGTCTCAATAAATGAAATTAATAACTTTTTTTGAATGATATTAGTTGAATTTATATATTATATATTCATAAAATATTATTTATCATTCATCTAATACTTTTTTCCAAGGATGACATAAGAATTAATCAAGTTTATGCTTAAAACTGTATTTTTTATAAAGTGGTTTCATTTTATATACTGAACATATTTTTAAAATAAAAATATAGTGTTGTTATAAAATATATTTGAAAAATTTAAATTATATTTTGAAATCAACATGTGAGAATTATATTTTTTGAAAATTTAGTAAAAGGTTATATTAACAATATTTTTTTCGATTAATAGAGAAAATAAATATTTTTATTTAAAATTTAATTTTTAAGAGTTTCCAAATTTCAATTTTGTAATATTTTTATATTAAAAGTAATAATAGTTAAACTATAATTTTATTAATCTATTTAATGTCATTAAATTAAAATTAATGTTGAAATGTATTTAAAAAATAATATGTACTTAATGATACTATTCTTTAGAAAATTGCATTTTTATCACACCCAAAGGATTAATTAAAAATTACATCCTTTTACATTGGAAATTAAAACTGGAGAAATTTATTACATAGTATGAATCCAAATAATTTATATTAATTTAAATGATCTACATAATTTTACATAATAATTATTAATAAAAATAGTAAAAATTAGTTAATGTTGTTAAGGTAAAAAAGGGTTTTCTTGTTATATGTGTCAATGTTAAAAATAATTTTCACACATAATTTTTTTGGATAATTTGTATTTAATATTTAGAATAATTTCGATCAAATTATCTAGTAGGTAATATTTATTTTTATTTTTACTGGTTAAATTTCAATGGTAAATAAAAAAATAGTTAATCTAGTCAAAACTAAAATGCTAATTGTGAGAACATTAGAGGTTGTGGAAAAATCACGTGTAAAACACGGTTTTTTTATTTTTTTTGTTTGAGATATGGATTGATGATATTATACCTCGAATAAATTATGTATATATATTTTTGAATGTTCGGTGGAGAGTGACTTCCCAATATAAAATAGTTTTGGGTATTTACAAAAAGGACCACTCTCCTCAATTATAAAAGGGAACAACCTCCCATCACTTCATCAAACCTAATAATAAATTAGGATCATAAAAACCCTACCAAAATTTATTCCCAATGTCCTTATGTATGTCTTATATCTTATGGCCTTCTAATAATATAAACCCTAGGGACCTTAATAAGAGATCCAAATGTGGGTCTTCTAAGTGATTGTATATGTCATAATAAAGCTCTTTATTTTTTTTACTTCTCCACACACCACATTAATCCACGTATAAATAAATCTAATATAATTATACATATATAACCTACATTGAGATGTTATTATATTATTATTATAACATATATCATTATCTTATTTCATCAAAGGTGAAACAAAACTGTCGATCCTTTATACAACAAACTTCCACCTCACAAACCAATTAAACTTTTCCCATCACAACCTTTAAAGGTTAAATATAATTTTAGATTTAATATATATAGATGATATTTTTTACATAATTATAATTATATAATTATAATATATCATCTAAAATCATACCTACTAATGAATTGTAATATTATAACGTCGCTCATGCGAACGTGTGGACAACAACCTCCATGAATCGATGTGATTTATTTTTTATTTGAGACTCACATGTATAGTAATATGGATTGATTTTATAAACATAAAAGAAAAATATTATATAACAATTATTATTAAACTGTGAATTTTGGTTTCCATTTTTTTTCTTTCCATACGTAAAAAATGAAATTACTGTTCATGTGTACGTACATCCTACTATCTCCATGAACAATGTAACTCATTTTTCAATCCCTATATTTTCTCTACTATTATAAATAATCATATAATTAATAAATTTGATATTTATATCATGTTTAAAATTATATAAATTATGGTACCATAAGAAATATAAATGTACTAAAACTAAAAAACCAAAACATACATGAAGAACGAAGAATTTATTACCCAAATGAGTGATTTCAACAAAAAATTGTTAATTATTATGTGATAAATGATTACTAGGATATAATATATGTTATTATATATATTATAATGGTTATATATATTGTTTATAATAATACCATATTTATTATAAATGAGGTTTTACTATGTAGAAAAAATATCAAGACTTAAAGTAGGGGATTTTCATCTAAATTTAATTTCAATGGGGCACATGTCATATACAAAACATATATATTTTTTATAGTGTTTATACATCCCTTGATTGAATTTTATAATTAATTCATTTTAAATTATGGTATACAAATATCCATGTAATATTATTTCATTTCTAGGGATTAAAAAATAAAATGTTACCAAAGTGGTAAGTTTTTTATGATAAAAGATAAAATTTTATCCATATTATTTATTAATATGATTAAAATATTAGTTTCCTAAAATAAATATCCCATCAATCACATAAAATTTCACCTAAAATGGTTATTTGTTGATAATGCATGTTTTCATTTCCCTTTCCTCTATTTAGAAACTGAGGAAACCAAAATAATTTTTTAATAAAAACAATATTTATTTATCTCTTCTATAAAAATAAAATTTTCTTCAATGTGAATGATTTCAAAAAGTGTTTCAAAAATATTTATAATATTATAAAATGATTTATTAAATACAATTATAACCTTATTTAATTTTTATTATATTTATTTAATGTGAATATTATACTTTTCTTACAAATGATGTGATTTTTTGATTCTATTATAATAATGTGAAAGGAATGATTTCTGTTAACTTTCATGGCATGAAAAAAAAACTATCCCCTCCTCATGAACAACCAACTATTTAAAGATAAAATAATTTTTTTAAATGATTATTTTCAAATAAAAATGAGTTTTAGGGATATTTTGTTTATTTTTGTTTTTTATAATGTCATTTTATAATGTGGAAAGTATATTGTCATCTTAGTTGAATTAAATATATTTTTATAAAACTTATATTCAAAAAAAAACTTTTTGGGATGATTATGATTTACTATTGATATGATCAAATGGTACTATCATTATTCTTCCTCTGGATGGTTTATGATTATTATGATGATATTTTTACAAAACCCCTTCATTTTTCCAATGGTTATGATATTATATATGGATGAATTGTTTTGAAACCGAATTTATTTTCACATGATAAAATATGATGATATGATGAATGCTTATTGATTTTATAGTAAACATATATATGGTTTTATCTATGTGATGGGTTGGCATAGAATTAAATTAACCTCCAATTCATTGGCTAAAGTATTATATCTCATGATATAATTATTGGAAAAAGTCAATGTCTTTGATCTGTTATGAGAAACATGTTAATGTGCTTAATCAGTTATGGTAAAATTTCCATGGGTATGATCCAACATATATTAGAGTTGTTGACTCATTATTTTTTATGAAATGATTTTAATTGTAGTTAACATTAACCTAAGAAGTTATTTATATACTTATGTGGATTCCAAAATTATATGATATGATCTTATGTTTCAGGATGGATTTATGATGATTTCCTACACTTATAATTCATGTATTTTTAAATTATATTGTTTCATTCCTTGAAACATGTATATAGTATAGGATAGATTATGTATGATCACTGAATTTTATATTCATGTTCTCATAGTATTATTATTATCTAATTATTTCATAAGATAATCTATTAATATTTCCCTTGATTACCCTTACTAAGAATTTAAGATCACCTGTTCTTTTGTTTCCTTTCCCGAGATTCTAATGAATTGATTTAGGTAGTGTATATATATGAATAGTCATAAATGAGAATATATTAGAGTGTGATATTGATAATATTTAATGAGAAAATAATATTTTTTATCAAGTTACTAAAGACACTAAAACATTACATCCACATGTGAGTATTACTGAAATTTATTTTATATTAATCTAAAAAGATGTAATATTTATGTATGAAAAACCAAAGTCACCATATTTTATATCCAATAATATTTTAATTGTCCTTATAAAACTAAAAGACATGTTAATGTATAAAAAATGGTCTTATAATTTTGTTGAATGATATTGTGGTTGGTTTCCATGAAATTACATCACCGTTTGGACACCACAATGGGATGTGTCTTTGGAACAGTTGATGCTAGTGGTAATACCTCAAAAAAGTATTCATTGGGGTTTTAACTGATCATCACCTACTACGTGATATCAATCCTTGATACAAACCTAGATTGACACTACTAGAGGATATTTTTTGGAAAATCTCAGACAATTTATGAACCACCATGAAGTATTTTAATACATTATAACCATGATTGAACAAGGTTAATCCTATGGTTTTATAGATTGAATATATTGCATCATGATTTCGAAATCCAATGAATGTTTTTTCTCATGAATAATCACTCTGATAAATGATAAATGAATGTTAAACTAACAATTTTTGTTCTACAGTGTATTGAAGATAGAATAATTATGTATTATTGGTATGATTATTATAAAATATTTATGTACCATATTTGATCTTAGGAAAAGTATTAATGGATATTAATCTACATTAAAAAAATATAATGAATTATCAACAACATACACAATAGGTATGATGATCTCATATCATGATTATGTTTCTTCTAGAGTACAAGTCTGTTTGGATTTTCATCAATAAAAAACTATTATTCTTCCTCTGGATAAATTTTATTATATCTAAAGAAATAAAGGGATTTATCTAAAAATATCCCAAATTAATATCAATGGAACAGAATCACCATTTGATATTCCAAACCAACCCATGATAATAAATCATTTCGATAATAAATATAACATCCATTGAAAATTATATCCATTTTATGGGTTTTGTTTTCTTTTTAAAAAGGGGATATTATCCTATATGTCTATGATGAATCATAACATCTATAATATAAAAATTGTGTGGGAGTTTCATGATGTTTTTCTTGTAGAGTTACATAGTATACCTCTAAATTGTGATGTGGAGTTTTTAATTGAACTCATACATGGACATGCACCTATTTCAAATTCTCTCTATAGAATAATCGTGATATAGTTGCTAGAATTGAATAACAAATTGTATAATATATGTGATATATTTCACAATGTTTTTCACCATGGGGTGAATATATTCTTGTTTTCATGAAGAACTATGAAATGATACACATCTTAAATGATATATAAGAACTAAAAAAATTACCATCCAGACCATATATACACTACCACATATAGATTTATTGATTGATCATATGTAAAAATCCCAAAAATTTCCAATGGTTAAAATTAATTCTAGAAAAATACGATTAATTTTAATGAAGGGGGATATACGCAAGACATCATTCTATATATAATATGATAACTATTAAAATATATTTATTCCAGTTCATCATACCGATGTACAAAATAAATTAATTTATTGGATGAATAAAGTCTTTATATATTACATGCATCTATTTTTGGTTGTTTTTATAGATTATATTCATATATATTCAATGGTAAAGGAAGGGAGTGAGGATCACTTGATAATTTTTATAAAGACCTTAATGAAGAAATAGTTGTATGAAAAATTTACCAAGTGTGACTTCTGGCTACACATGTATCATTTTTGGGTCATATAATATCAATAGAGGGTATTTCATTGGATATATTAATGATCAATGTTATTGAAAATTTTCCTAGTAAAAGCAATAAGATAGAGAACTAAAGTGTTATATGTTCAGATGTATATTGTTGATTAATTGTAGATAAATTATCATGACTATTTCATCTTCTTACCATGTTAACCCATAAGGGAGTGAGTTTTTGTTAGATTATTATGAGAAAAATTTCATGGAACTGAGGATAAGGTTAGTCAATGTACAAGTGATAACATTTATATATAGTGGAGAGGGGTTTCAATCTACAATTAAAAATTAAGAAAGTGATATGGTTGGGTTCTCCTAAAAGATCCCATGGTTATAGATTATGAATCAGAAAAATTTACGGTTCAGGATAAAAACAACCCAACTCATAATTTGGAGTTTTCTGTAGTATTTTTTGATTTATTAATATGGAGGTATTATCTTTATAGATAATGGTTTGACATATATTTATCATAACATTTTTTAGTCAATATTCATATAGAATTAGGTTAATATATGATAGTAAATATAGTGGGAGAAAACTATTGATTATGACTTCTCAATACATTATAATCATGGGAAAACAAACAGGCCGGATAATTCACTGAGTCGAAAGGAACGTGCTAGTTTGTATATGATCAGGATTATAAAATTTCAAATGTTTATTGATTTAAAAATGATTGATATGGAAATATGCAATGAGGGGTTGGGATATTATATTTCTAAAATCAATATTCAACCGTATATCCATTTAAATATTAAATAGGTGAAGACTGTAGATGTAGAGTGACAAAAAAATGATAAAATATTCATATATATATCCTTCATTATTTATACAAGGAGACATTGGATGAGGATCATTGTTTTTGAATCACTATTAATCCTAAAAGTATTAAACTTTATAGATATAAAAAAAGAATATTTCTAATTGGATAGAATAAAGAGTGATATTTTTGAGTAATAATATTTGTTTTGGATTTTCTTCATGTTATAGATGATAGAAAAATTTCAACAAGGATGTTTTATCCATTTCCCATACTAGAATCAAAATGGGAAAAGATCTGTACATATTTTTTCATTAGATTCCAAAAAATAACTAAAGGCCACCATCTTACTAGAAGTTTATTTAGTCATCTTATAAATCCTTGAAACAAATTTTTCATTAGATAATATATATATTGGGATCATATTTCTAGAATATAAATCATGTAAGTTGTAAGGTTTAATGGTGTACATATTATACTGTACTAGTTTGGGATTCAAGTGTTACCTCAATGATTGATGAAGTCTTCTATAATCCCTTGATTCAAAGTTGAGTTTCAACACTACTTATTATCCTCGTAATATTTTTTAGTCTAAAATATAAATTCAAATCCTAAAGAATATGTTGATTTATTATTTTATGGGTTTTAAAGGTGGGTTTTTTGAACAAATTCCTCTAGTGAATTTTCATTATAACAATAACTTAAACAATATCACTCAGATAAAACCATATGAATCTACTTACAGAATTATGAGTGTAACTGTAATATTCTCTGGTGATGATAGAGAAATAAAGTGATTGGGACCTAACCTATCTAAGAAAATGAAATAGAATTTCAGATCTATTCAACAAAACATTATGGGATATTAGTGATTATATTAATGGTTTACTACCAATCATTGGTGTAATATGGAAATTGAAGTTGGTGAGAATATATTTCCCAAAATTTATCCATTGAAGAAGATATTGAATTTAAAGAATATAGAAAAACTAACCCCTTACTATATTATCCCCTTTGGTGTTTCTTATTTACTAGGTATGATACCATATCTCTTGGTTCTTCCACCAAATCTCTCTCATGTTAAAGATGTGTACCATATATCTCTCCTAATTAAGTATATACATGATACTACACAATTAATAAAATTATAGGTAATACCATTAGAGAATTATCACTATTATGAGGGTCAACCTGAAGAGACACTATATTATAGAGATAAAGTAAAATAAAATAGATTCACTCACCTTGTAATGTTTTCTTTCTGAAACCACTAATTTGTGGATGTTACATGGGAACAACAGGATATGATAACGTAGAATTATCCTCACATATTTATACTTTCATATTAAAATATCAATGGTTAAATTAATTATATAATGTATATGTGATATTTATTTATTTTAAAATTTTTATCATAAAAACATAGATTTCGATAGCGTGAATTATACACACCACCATGTTTTAGTGAACCGCTATAAATTATTAAAATATTATTATTTAATGTTATAATTATAACCAAATCATTAACATAGATATCAATAATAAGACTAAATATGTTAGGGAAATTATATTTTTTACAAATGAAAAAAATAAAATCATTGCTTATCATTTGATTAGAAACGAAAATCAAACTCATTTTAAAGTAAAAAAAAGATATTTTTTTAAAAAATATTTCTATACACACAATGTATTTTTATGTTAATAAATTACATTATGAACTATTGGTGAAATATTTTAATAAAAAGTATATATAATATTCTTAATTAAATATCATATCATTAATATAATATTTTTATATTCATTGGATAATAATATATCTAGTTTTATGTTTCAAAATTTATTTTTTTAGGAAAATATTTTTCATCAATTTTTTAATAAATATTCTTTTAAATTTATTTTTTCTATTTTTAGAAAATTTAAAAAATAATTAAATTCAAATTTAATATAAAAATATCAAAAATATCTAAATGATAATTTTTTATAATATTCTGAAAGCATTATTTTTTGATGAATAATGAAAATACTACTATTTATTGAAAAATGCATTTAAACATTAAAATTATAAAAAAGTTCCATTTACATTTAAAATAATTTTAAAAAATAAAATATAGTATTTATATTATTTAAATTTAATTTAGATTATTAGAATCAATTTTTATTATAATTTTATATTAAATACCTTTGTACTTAAGAAAACATTTAACTCAAAAACCACATACTATTAAGCTTGTGGGTTCCATTTGAAACCAAATTATCCTTATTTTATGAATTTAATTGGGTGAAATGGATTTATTATTTGGAATTATCATATTTAATATTATTTAATATGTTCAACTTGATTTAGGCTCATAATTGATATTAAAAATCATAAAATTAATTATCATCATTATGTTTAAAATAATTTCCTTTGTGATAATATCACCTATTCTGAAATTAATATCAAAATAAAATTGAAAATAATTGGGTCAATATTATATAATAAGGATCAATTTTTCGATGAAATTATGTTACCTCCAAATTATTATTTTCAAAATTTTTTGGAACTTGGATTGAGAGTGGGTTCCCATTGTTTAATAATTTTTTGTATTTTCAAAAATTACACTTCTCCACTATTATGAAAGTGAACTGTTTACCCTCACGTATTTAAACCAATGAATTAATTTATCTCAACTAGACAATACAAAAATACCTCCCCAAAATTTTTAGACACGTTTTAGTGTGTATTTCATTACCAAAATACAAACCCAATGGTCCTTAATAAGATACCCAAAGAGGGTTTTCTTAGAAAAGGTAATTGCCTTTACTAAGCTATTTCCTTTCCAATTCTACTATTAACACCATTATTCATGTCTTAATAATTATAACAAAATAAAACTAGTAGGTAATATACAATGAGATGTTATAATGTTCATGTAAAAACCTATATGCTTCTCCTCATCCATCAAATGTGAAACTACATCATTGAATTTGTGTACGGTGGACTACAACCTCCTGAAGCAATGTAGTTTATTTTACATCATAAAATATTATTATAGATAATAATTTTGGATTTAATGTATTTATATGATATTTATAAAATAATTATACTTTTATAACTATAATATAACATCTACGTTATTATGATTCAATCTATTGAAAAATGAAAACGGTGCTCATGTGTATGTGAGGACTACATCCCCCATGAAGAGATGTGATTGTTTAATTTTATTTTGAAATGGATGATAATAAGGATGAATTTTATGAATATATATTATTTATATTATATAATAATTATTAAATAATTGTTAATTATAATTTTATATTTTGATTCTGTTCATGAAAATAAATTGAAAACAACATTCTTATGTACGTAGGACCTAGCATCTCCATGAGTAGTGTAACTCATATATCAATATCTAAATTTAATAGACAATTTAAAAAGGATATTTAATGAATATTTATGATATTTATATTATGTATTAAATTATGGATATGATTTAACCTTGAGAAATGTACAAGTAATGAAACTACGAAAGGAATACCTTTTTGGAAAACGAATTAGTTATTAACCGAAAGAGTTAATTTTACAATGATTTGACAAAATGGGTGATAAATATATAAAATTTAAACATATATGGTATGATATGTATGATTATAACTATGAAATATATTTATAATAAAAAAATATTTATTATTATAGAAGTTAAATTTTTTACAAATAATATCATGATTTAAGGTAATAGTTTTTCATCACACTTTTACTTCTATGGGACACATTACTTATTCACTACTCTATTTTTTTTCTGCTGCATATAATGAATCAGAATATATTTTAAGATTTTTATGATGAAAATTATTTTATATAAATATCAATTTTATTTTATTTTTAATGGGCTTATGATTAAAATGTTACCAAATTGGTATTGGTTTTATGATACCATCCAATTATTTATACCAATTTTCTACGAATATTCTTCTGATGATGAAATATTAGTTACCAAATTGGTAAGGGTTTTATGATACCATCCAATTTTTTATCTCCATTATTTATGAATATTATCGATTATTTATCTCCATTATTTATCATCCAATCATCATTATTTATGAATATTTCGTAGTTACAAAATTGTTAAGGGTATTATTCGTAAGGGATTTAATCATATTTTAATTTTCTTCTTAGTATTTTTTATCTCCATTATTAGAATATATTTATCTCCCTTATTCTTTTATTTTTTATTGTACTGTTTTTTTAATACATGTGTTACTTCAATTTTCATCTATTTAATAAATTAATAAATTTTGAGAACATTATTTTAAAGAAAAATCAACTGTATTTATCTCTTTAGTAAAAAATACATTTTATTCATTATCCATGTACTCTAAAAATGTTTTAAATATTCTTTTCAATAAACCCTACTGATTTTATAATGATTTTTTACCAACTTTTTATGTTTTAAAAAAAGGTTTAAAAATAATTTTCTAGTTGTTTTCCAAACAAATTTCATTTTTACATTTTTTTACAAGAACATCAAATGACTGTTTTCTTTTCAATAATACGAAATGAAAGAAATTCCATGAATTAATAAAAACCCATTGCTTTTAATATTCTATTATTATTATTATTATAATTTTTTATTTCCAAGGGAAAATTATTATCAAAATAAATTTAGAATTAATATTTTTAAAATGAGTTTTTTGATGTGGAATTGGGGTTTTATTAAACAATACATTTATATTCTTTTAATTGAATTTATATCCATCACTAGAAATAAACATTGGTGTTACATGTGTTTTATAGTGTATATGATCCAATGATACCATCCTTATTCTTTATATGATTTATTTATTGATATGATAACTATATTTTTATTATCCCTAATCATTTTCCATGTGATATACAATGATGGATTAATGAAATTTTTATGAAAAGTTATCTTCCCACCTATTATGGTATGATGATATTATTAATGTTTAATGTTTTTTGGAAAATATATTTATGGTTTTCATGAAGTGAATTTTATTCCAAGAATTATATATCCCACTAAGAGATTGAGGAATGCGCTATATCTCATTAGATTATAACGGGAAACAAGATTATGTGCTTGATCTTATATGGGAAATAATTCGATGTGCATGATCAATTATTGGAAAAAAGATGATGGGATTGATAAACTATAGGAAGTAGGTGGTGCTCTATTATTTTATGGTCTTGAAAAATAACCATGAAATATAATATAGTTTCCATACATAGGATGGTTCCATTATTATATTACACGAACATATTGTTCATGATTAATTTTAGATGATTTCTTACTCTTATGATTCACATATTTTTAAAGGATAATGTTTTATTCAAAGACTCTTATTAATAGTCTATGATAGATTGGGTAATAAATTTTTATGTTATATTCATGATATCATACACTTATTATTATCTTATGTTTTCATAAGATCATTGATTGTTTTCTCCCATTTTACCCTTAATGATCATATAATATTAACCTCTCAAACGTTTACTTTTAATAGTCGACGATGAAAGGTTAATATAGTGTATGTTTATATATATTATTAAATTGGAATATATTTTTGGGGGATGCTAAATATATTATATTTTATAAAAATATTGTGTATGTAGTATCTCATGACACTAAACCTTTACATACCTCAGGTGATAATTTTTCAAATGCAGTAAATATTAATATAAAAAGATGTAATATTTATGAATTAAAATGACTAGTCAATATAATATATCCCTCCAATTTAATGGTTATTTTTATCTCTCATAATATTCAATGGTATTAATTAATGTTGACCCATTACTAAGGGTACACATGAGGTTATACATGGACCAATTTTACACTTGATGTTATCCCAATCCCAAAAGAGTGCATTGGTGTTTGACCTAATCCAAAGGGAGAATAACAGTAATAATAATAAAAATAAGGTACATGTGTGGTAAACCTAATAAAACATTTTATTATTCTTCAGGGGTATATTATTAGTATATTATTTCTTATATAATTATATTCCAAAACAATTTGTCATAGTATCATGCCTATGTTATCCTATCACTGATAAAGACTGTTCGATATTTCATACACATCTAACTCATTTCTTATGTTATGAATATGCAAATTTATACAATTCATTATTTTATATTTATATATATTACTATGCCCATCTATTTTGTGGGCCTTGTACATGAGAAGGATTATCAATGATTATGTTTTTTTCCATAAGCTTACATTTTTCTACATTATAATGTTATAATGATTTCTGTCTTATGTTATGATCATTGAATTATTCCTCGATTTCTTAATCATTATACATCCTTATTTGGGTATTATTTTATAGTTATATGTTCATGAACCTTGAATATTATCTCATTCCATATTCTAATCTTATACTCAATTATGATCATCAAATGTTATCTGTTATGTTTACCCTTACTGAGAATCATAACTCAAATCTTATTATGTTTCCATTCCATGGGTTATAATGAATGTAATGAAGTATAATAAGTCTAGAAGGGTACTATTTCGAATAAAAATGTCTGGGATATTTTGATGAGTTTTCACAATTATATTTATTGTGTATTTAGTCTCCAATTACACTAAAACCATTGGTTTTCTTGATTGTGTAAGATAGATATGAGATGAAAATTTAATTTGATGTTAATGCAATGTAATCCTAGAACATATCTATTTATATCATATTTATAGTTTAATTTATATGTTTATATTACAAAATCATGGACTGTGGGTATGGTAAAATTTAGTTGGAATCAAAGAGGAGAATATTTATATTTGGAGATTATTTTAGTTATTTTTTGAGATTATGATTATAAAAACATAGTGAGAATCCTACCGATAAGTATAATTATATGAAATGTCATATATTTATGGTAAAATACATAGTGTGTGGTTTCCTAGATATGAAAACACAATATATATATAATCAAATGGATACAGGATCTTGAAAAAATACATATCTAAATTATAAAATAGAAAAGATTGGTAGGATATATCATGATGTTCACTAAATTCATAATAAAGAGACCTAACTACACATCTAGATTGAGACTACTAAGGGAGATCATTATATAATTCAAATTTTCTAAATTAAAAAATATTAGATATATGAATATATTTAGTATAGATAATGTAACATGAAATGACCCCAAATAACCTTGAATACATACTTGATATTAGTAATTTTTGTAATTCAAAACATTTAAGAGTTATTACTATAATATATATAGTTAGATTTTGAACATTTATAAATTAATGTATTATTATACATCAAATTTCCTTTACTTCAATAATGATATAATCTCAGAGGAAATTACGTAACACTGGATATGATTTATAATTCATCGATCATTCTAATGGATAATTGATCTAGATAGGATCTGAAACATGAAATCATATTGTTATTCCTACCAAGCTATATAGAATTATGATTACAAAATTTAGTATAGTTTAATTTCCAAACACACCACCTAAGAGAAAAAAATTTCAATGATATTAATATAATATAGACTATACTAGAAAAAGAGATTCAACTTCCAATATTTAAAGAATTTACAAAAAAAGAACCCAAGGGAATGTCCCAACAGAACAAAAAATGCTTTAGGTATGGAACAAGTTTACATTGATATCATGATTTTGAAAAATATATAAGTAATATAGTCAATATAATAAAATTTATAAAGGCCCCAAAAGAATATATCAGTCACTCATTAATGATACAATATCAATTAATTTCGGTATTAATTAAATCGATGGCCTAAATCATGGGATAAGATGAATGATAAGTTATGAGAAACTCCTAAGGGAGAATCGAAGTACCTATTCACTAACTACAATTGAATTATATTAAAAAAATTAGTTTAAACATATACACAACAATATATTTTAGAATTCTATAGTAGATTCTAGTTCTAGGAACTCCATTAAATTGGGGACATTTCACCAGAGAATGAAATTTCTACTACCAATGATTTGAAATGATTTTTTTCAGAGAAAAATACTTGTTATATTATTATTAATGTCCACATTTATATTTATGGTAATTTAGTTGAGATAAATTTATTATTCATAAATTATAATAATATTTTCTGATTTTAGGATATTTATTATCCTTCACTATAAAGATCACATATAAATTTCTATAATAAATAAGTATCATATGATATATTATATCATCTGACGATAATCTGTTTCTGTATTTTTATCTGTTAACACCTCACTAAGATTACTTACATTTTCATTGAAAAAATTATGTAAAATGATATTAGTTTTTTTCTAATGTAATAGAAGTTAATATTTTATTGGAAATTATATCTCAAGTCATGAATATACTAAGAATTATATATTCTTTTTTCATTTTTGAATGAAATTAAAATATCAATTAATTAATTAATATAATAGAGGTATAATGTTGCAAAAATATATTTTAGATTATATATTATATAAATAAAATATCAAATTCAATTTCATCCTCAACATGAAATATGAAAAATAAATTAAACAATGATGAATATGGTTGAGGTAAAATTATAAAAATTAAATATAATAATTGAAATGATTCCATTAAATTTTAAGGTATAAAATTATTTCACAATGTTATGAAACTAATTCATGATGATAAATAAATAATTATTTTGATACCAATCCATTGATAAAATTTAACTATTTTAGAAAAATAACTAATAATATATTTCTATGAATAAGAATGAAGTTATCCAATAATTACCTATTTATATGGTATTAATTTTTATTTTTAAAAAATAAATTTATT
Source organism: Viscum album (assembly GCA_963277665.1). Lineage (NCBI taxonomy): Eukaryota > Viridiplantae > Streptophyta > Magnoliopsida > Santalales > Viscaceae > Viscum > Viscum album. The sequence goes on from OY728126.1 coordinate 986,439,198, forward strand.
GTGTTTTAATTATTATTCAAATAATTTTTCTATGTTGATAATATATAAACAAAAAGTTTATTATAAATTGATAGATAATAATATTAATAATTGTTGATATATATAGATAAATTTCCTAAAAACATATTTTTATTATGTTTTGTATTTACCTTTAAATGAAAAATTATTTTTTTTAAAATTATCATTTAAAAAAAATTGTAATGTCCCTGATCTGGGTGCCACGCAACAGGTGCCCTGAACCCAGTTCTCCACATGACCTGAAGGGCGTTTCCCCAAACCCTGGAGGCTGTCGTCTAGCAGCGAGGGCCCAGGTTTGATAGTGGGGAAACTATGCCCTCATTTGTCAAAGTGTAGCGCATCAGAATACAAAATAAACATACATAAATATTATATATAACTAAAATGGACAACTAATAACAAAAAGGAAACCAACAGTTATATATATATGTGAAGATGCAGCGTGTCACTATTTTATAAAATCGCCAGAACAGGTTACACTGCAATACAATACAATATAACTGAAGTACAAGTATAGAAAAGAAAAACAGAATAGCCAGCTGCATTGTGAGCCAATGCTCAGTCCCATGCTCTCCTACACCTCAGTAGAAATCAAGTACCTATATAAAGACCCTTTACCTTATCTACACCTGCAGAAAAATAATCTATTTGGGTCGAAAAGCATGACCCAGATAGGGTGTGACAAATATATCTCAGTAGCCACCCATTAAAGGCCCATGCCCAACTGTGTGTAAACATGCAACAACAGTGTGTAGTAATAAAAATGAAATAATGTTGGTAGTACTGAATGTAACTAACTTAAACAGTTATATTACCATTTTAATATCCATTTAATCATTTAATTACAAATTCCACCATCGGGAATATTCTATATAAACAACCAATGTCCTCAGACACGTAAAATCCTACCCTCGGGTAAAGAGAAACCAAACACAAGAATCTTCCCACAAGCATATGGATATTGCCCATAGGCATAAGAAGTGTAGCCCACAAGCACAGGGTCTATTACCCAGAGGCATGGAAGAAGTTTCCCACAGGCTAAATATTGCAGTGCCCACAGGCTAATCACAACACTGCCCTAAAGCTAAATAGGTAACTGGGCCATACCCATCATATAATCATGAAATTTACATACAATTCCACTCAAGGAAAAGTAATGCATAATTTAAAAATGGCATACCCTTGGGTATCCTGGCCAAATGTCTAAACAGAGGAACGCACCCCCAGGGTGGTCCTAGATCCAAGAAGAGATCCCAAACAACATTTTAATATCACAATTAATTAGTTATACAATTATATGTATTTAAAATATCCATGGCCTCAGCCACATGACACCCCAAATATGGGGTTGTAGCTCAAAAACACACAAAACACACGATAGATGGAAAATAAACACCAATCCACCTACAATAAACACCAAGGAACAATATACGCGAATGTCATCCCACGAATCGTCCAAGAAAAATGAATATATAAGGTGAAATAAGACCTCGTTAAAATGTAAATAACATCCCTTGGAGGAAGAATTGGAAAGAACTGCTTAAGGAGATGGGAGGGCTTACCCGAGTGGTTCCAACAAGATCGTCTGAGCCGGAAACAGATTCCAAACGTGTGCTGGGCAGATCCTCAAAGCTTTGGCGTCCTCTCCCAAACTCCCACTTCCCGTTCTAAGCCTTCCCTATAAACAGGGGAGGCTACTGCCCATTTTAAGCGAAAATAACAAAGTACACGGTGTGTACTTCTGAGTACATGGCGTGTACTTCCCATTTTTAAACTGTTCCTCGGGTGGCTTCCTGCAAGGGTGGCACTATTCACCTATCGACATGAATACACAATGTGTCTTCACGAGCACACGACGTGTGCTGTCGCACAGCTGACCACCGCCTTACTATTTTCCTACCGACTGACTACAGGGCGTGTAAGGAACCAATACATGGCATGTAGTTGGTTCATACACCCTTCATCGCCAACAAAGCCACTCGCCCATTGTACACATTCCACATGGCCAAATGTACATTGCATGTGGACAATGTAAACATTGTGTAATTTCTAAAATTTAGGATGTTTCCCATTTTCCATATTTTCTCATAAACACTTAAGGAAAGGAGAAAAGAAGAAACTCGTACCTTAAAAGTAAGAACCGGGTTCTTACAAACATCCCCCCTTATAACAATTAGTCCCAAAATTTCCCTTCCAAGGGTGGCGAAGATAAAGATGAGAATAACTCTGGCCACTGAGCATGTACATCGGTCTCCTGCTCCCAGGATTCATCCTGCACTCGGCAATGCTACCATAGCACCCATACGAGAGGAACTAGCCGGCCTCGGAGAACCTTCGTTCTACTAGAAAGGATACATATGAGATGCTCCTCAAAGGACGCATCTAACTCCAGCTCAACTGCCTAGGGATGAAAGACGTGAGACGAGTCTGAATGATATTGGTGCAACTGAGATAAATAGAAGACGTCGTGCATGGATCGGTACCTCTGAGGTAACTGCAACCGATAGGTAACCAGCCCCACTCTGTCCAGAGTCTCAAATGGCCCCACATACCATGGTGAGAGTTTACCCTATATCATGATCCACTTGTGTCCCAGCCTTGACGAAACACGCAATAAAACCTAATCCCCGACCATGAACTCCAACGGTCATCTGTGGTGATCAGCATAAGACTTATGACGAGACTATGCAGTATCCATCCTCTTCTAAATCAACTGGGCCTACTCAGAAGTCTCCTACATGAGACGTGGTCCCAGTAAAGCTTCCTCACATGAGTCTAACTAGCACAACGGTGATCGGCATGGTCTACAATATAAATCCTCGTAAGGTTCCATCTCAATAGTTTGCTAAACACTTTTATTATAGGAAAACTCGACTAGGGGTATGTGCCTCTCCCAAGAGCCCCCAAAGACGAGGACGCATTCTCGCAGCATGTCCTCAAGCACCTGTATCATATACGCTCTAACTGGCCATCGGTCTGAGGGTGGTATGATGTGCTCAGAAGTACCTCTGTACCCAATTCCCTCTGGAAACTCTTCCGGAAACGAGACATAAAACGGGCGTCCCTATCTGATATGATAGAACGAGGGACCCCATGAAGACGTACGACCTCTCGGATATACAACCTTCTGATATCATCAATACTGAAGGTCTCCTTGATCGGTAATAAGTGAGCTACCTTCGTGAGTCTGTCCACAACAACCCCCACGACATCATTACCTCTTGGTGACCTCAGCAACCTAGTCATGAAATCCATTTCGACATCATCCCATTTCCACTCCGGGATGTGTAACTATTGTAACAGTCCGGCTGGCCTCTGATGCTCTGCCTTCACCTACTGACAGGTTAAACACCACATAAAAAAGCCAGCTACATCTCTCTTCATACCCGACCACCTGTACTGATGACTCAAGTAACAATACATCTTGGTAACCTCGGGATGAACTACCCAAGTTGGAGCATGAAACTCCTGCAATAGCTCCTCGCAAATAACCCTGGAACCCATACTCGTCCATGGAAGCGCATAACCTCATCACCACCTATCGTCCACTCAGGAGGAGGTTCCTCACTTTCCACTGACTCCCGTAGAACTAGGCCTTTTTAATTAGATATTTGTCTCATCCTCACTCTATCAAGGAGGGTAGAAGTCACATCTAAAGTTGAACGGTAGGTCTGCCCCTGACTGTCGTGCACCTCCAAATACATCTCAGAGAACAATTCCATAAGCTTCCACTCACCACTAGCTTCCTGCACAGCCTGTATCTGAGTTTGCCTGCTCAGTGCATCAGCTATTGCATTATCTTTACCAGGTGTATAGGCACACTAAAAATCCAAGGACTGAAGGTATTCGACCCACCTTCACTGCCTTAGATTCAAGTCATGCGGAGTAAAGATATACTTGAGACTTTTGTGGTCTGTAAAAACCACAAAACGTTCTCCCAATAGATAATGTCTCCAACAGCGCAACACATTAACAACTGCAGCCAACTCGAGATCATGCGTCAGGTAATTCCTCTCATGTGGCCTCAATTACCGAGACTCGTATGCAACGAATCGATCGCCCTGCATCAACACTGCACCTAGCCCAATACCTGATGCGTCACAGTAAACTGTATAGCTCTTCCCCTTCTCTGGGAGTATCAGGATCGGTGCTGATGTCAACCTTCCTTTCAGATCCTAAAAGTCTATCTCACAAGCTTCATTAAAAATGAACTTCACACCCTTCTTATTCAAACCTTTCAACGGCGCTGCTAAGCGGGAGATGTCGTGGATGAATCATCTGTAGTAACCAGCCAGTCCTAAGAAACTTCGTATCTCAAACACGTTCTTAGGCTACTCCCAAGAATCTACTGCTCTCACCTTCTCTAGGTCTACTGAAACTCCAGACTCTCAGATGATAAGACCTAGTAAGTGAATCTGATCCATCCAAAAGTGCCACTTTGATAGCTTAGCATATAGTCGATGCTCTCTCAATATACTCAATACGATCTCAAGATGGGTGGCATGGTCATATCGAGTGTGGGAGTAAACCAATATGTCTTCCATGAATACTACCACAAAATAGTTCATATAAGGATGGAACACATGATTCATCAGAGCCATGAAAAATTTTGGTGCATTTGTGAGTCCGAACGGCATAACCAAGTACTCGTACAGACCAAATCTGCTCCGAAAAGCTGTGAGTGGTATATCCAATGGTCTCACGCACAGCTGATGATATCCTGATCTCAAGTCAATCTTTGAGAACAATCATTCCCCATGAAGTTGATCAAAATGATCATCAATCCTTGGTAAGAGATATCGGTTCTTAAACGTCAACTAGTTCAACTTCCGATAATCCACACAGAGTCTAAGGGTATTGTCCGCCATATTTGCAAAAAGGACCGGAGAACCCCAAGGAGAAGTATTGGGTCAGATGAAACCATTTTCCTGTAATTCCTCTAACTACCTCTTGAGCTCCTGCGACTCAGGCGTGACCATCCTATAAGGAGGAATGGACACCGGTGATGATCTTGGAACAACATCAATAGAGAAATCCACCTCTCGCTATGGAGGTAGACCTGAAAAGTCGTCTTGGAAGACATCCCTAAAACGATCAACCACTGGAGGGAAATCGGTCTGACAAGTACCTTGTTCATCTGGATATAAACTCTCAATCTGGGCTATGACTCCACCTCACCCATGATGCTCTGGTCCAGATCGACTCGCCTGAACAACCCATTCTACCTTGTGTGGATACTCTCCGCCCTCTGGTGACATGAAACTCACCCAGCGACGATAGCATCCTACAAAGGCTCCAAAGGGAACCAACCATTCTATCCCAAGAATGATGTCATATGCTGTCATCTCTAAGACATAGAGGTCCCAATGAAAGTGACACCCACCATCCTCAAGGGGGCACTCCTTGCACTGACACACACAAGCCGTTCTAGTCCCCAACGGAGTGTCTAGTGTCATGATATCAATATAAGTAGAAACACTGAGCTCAAGGCACTCTACTACAGGTAAAGATATTAAACTATGCATAGCACCCGTATAATAAATTACTGAAGATAAGACAGAAGCCACTAGAATAGTACCTCTGACTGTATAAGGTCCTTGATCCTACCCCTGCTGGGTTTGTTGCACTGCATATGCATGACCAATGTCATGCCCCTGCGACACATCCTGGCTACCCTGAGCTATCCTGCCTTGCTGCCCCTAAGATCCTGGTGTCTGGCTACCATGGCCATGACCACAATCTCTTCCTGCATGCCTTGACGTATTCCAGTTCACCGAATGGTAAGAATCCACTGGTCATGCTCCTGCACGCGGAGTCTGCACAGAACCCCTTTCACTAGCTATCAGTGGAAACGCCCTACAATAGCTCTGTAGATGTCCCATCCTGCGGCAAACTCGGCACTCCACTAGGTCTCGTGGACATTGTGGCCTCTTGTGGCCCTCTCTAACACACTGGTAGCACATGACCTAGACACCTGAAACATTCTTATGGATGGTACTGCTACCCTGAGAGAGGACCATATGTCTCTTCCTCTTGCCACATAAATAGTACCAGTAACTGGTACTGAACCACCCTGGCCCCACCACTAGATTCCTACAGGTTCTTCTCTGTAATCAGCACCATATTCACAATAGTGTATACTGAAGGCAACCAGAAAACATTCACCATTTCTCGGATGTCATAACGAAGACCCTCCACAAAGTTTCTGGCTCTCAGTGTCTCATCACCCACCATCACGGGTGCAAAACGCTTAGGATCAGTGAAATGAGCAGAATAGTCCATTACCGACATAGTGCCCTACTTCATATTCCTGAACTCTCGAGCTCTATCTGCCCTCAACATCTCTAGATATAATAAGTCATAAAATACTGCCTGAAAATATTCCCACACCATGTCTCTATGATGCTCTGACTGGGTGGTAACATCCCACCATCTCGTGGAAGAATCACACAACATATATGTTGCGAGATTGACCCTCTTCCCTGGAGGTGTCTCAAGATGCATGAAAATAGTCTGCATCGATCCTAGCCAAGACTCTATAGCCTGTGGTCCACCATCCCTTGAAAATGTAGGGGGATGCTACTGCTGGAAGATACGAGTCAGCTCGTCCATAGATGTGGCAGCCCGCGGTGCCCCCTGAACGGTCTGCATGAACCGCATAATGCCTTCACGGAACAGCGCCTCCACTCCTATGTCTGATATAATTGTTGGCGCCACATCTGGCTCTGCTAGAGGATCCACTAGTAGCCCATGGCCCACCATCTCATGAGTATACTCGTTGCCATTCTCCTGGAAAACAACACGTGGGCGTCTAGGCGGTATGACACTACTAGGTCAAAAACATTCCTTAGATTCAAAATTAACAGTACTGAAAACAAAGGAACCACAAAGAGAACAAGATGGATAAGGCATTTCAACAATTTCAAAACAAGACTACACGGTGTGTACAATTACTACACGACGTGTACTTGACTTCCCTTCCCATGCTTGGGTCCTTCGACATGGCTAAGCCACACGACTCCCATTTGATCAAAACCACACGGAGTGTATATCATCTACACGGTGTATACGATGTTATTTCTAATTTCCTGTGTCGTTTGTGGCACGACCAACTACTCGGATTGACATTACATGGTGTGTTACACCTACACACGGTGTGCAAACCAATATGTTTCCCAGCCACTCGGCTAACTCCACACAGTCTGTCCTCGGACAAGACTACATGACATGTTCCCACAGGTACACAACGTGTTCTAGAAGATCTCCGCTAACCCGTGTTGTTAGATACACGGCCAGGTACCTGGATCAACCTACACGACATGTTCTATATACACACGGCGTGCACACGAAAGGATTTCACCGACCCGTGTTTGTTAATTACACGGTTGAATCCCAGGTCGGACTACATGGCGTGTCCCACAGTGGACACGGTGTGTATGTCTTAAGGATTACTCCACTCATGTTGTTAGTTACACGAAGGACACCGGGTCAACACTGCACGACGTGTACAAAAGCTACAGGGCATGTTCTCCCCATGCTCTTCCCTTCCCCATGTCGCTGCCCACACGGTTTGTGACATGGGAAGAGACTACATGGCGTGTACTCTGGGTACACGGCGTGTACTCAAAAAGTTTATTTTTCTTCCCAAACAGAAGAAAATACACTATGTGTGTAAAGTACTACACGGCATGTATATTGGGTTTTTCGGATAGTATGCCTCAGAAACTACTCCGGAGCCCAAAAATCACTGTAAAACAACACCGAAGTGCCAAATTCTGATCCGTGAGGGCCCATACTCCCCACGAATCAAATTTTGACATCTTATCTGTGTTATAAGAAATTAAAAAGTCAATGATCCACCAAATTCCGGTTAATGGGGGCCCATACTCCCCAATAAACCAAAGATCGGTGTTCATTCTATCATGAATATATACATATATACCCTATCACATAGAAAGTATTTATCAAGTAGCTATCACATCCTCATGCTTTTCTAGAACATCAACTATCACTACAACATGAAATTTCTAACGCACCTACATGGCATGGAAACTATGAATGGCATGTGACTTCTAGCATGTGCCTAAATGATGCATGAGATGGAATACGCTCATTTTATCGGGATGCAACAAAACAAAACCCATAGATAAAATATAACATCCCAATTCCAAGTGCATCACCCAATGGTGAAAATCATATCCACTGTAAATTGAAAAATTAGTAAAATTGCTATATGAGTTTAATTGGATTTTCCCTATACACGGGTTAGCTACGCCCAGGCACAACTTATTACCAACTACCGTTCCCGTACTATCCCTGACTAAGGCTTCAAATAGTAAGTCAAAGAATAGAACCCCTCTGATACCACTTTGTAACGTCCCGGATCCGGGTGCCACGCAACGGGTGCCCCGATCCCGGTTCACCACATGACCACAAGCGTGTTTCCCCAAATGCCTGAGGTTACCAACTAGCAGCGAGGGTCCAAGTCTGATAGTGGGGAAACTATGCCCTCATTTTTTAAAGTGTAGCATAAGGGAATACAAAATGAACACACAAAAATAGTATATATAACTGAAATAGAAAACTTATAACAAAAAATAAACCAACAGTTATATATATATGTGAAGATGCAACATATCACTATTCTATAAAATAGCCAGAACAGGTTACACTGCAATACAATACAATATAGCTGAAGTACAGGTACATAAAATCAAAACATAACATCCCGCGACATCGTGAGCCAATGCTCGGTCCCATGCTATCCTACACCTCAGCAACGATCATGTACCTATATAAGGACCCTTTCCCTTATCTACACCTACAGAAACGTAATATTTTTGGGTTGAAAAGCATGACCCAATGAGGGTATGAGAAATATATCTCAGTAGGAACCCACTGAATGCCCGGGCCCAACTGTATGTAAACATTCAAGAAAACTGTACAGTAATAAAAATGAAATAACGTAATCAGTACTGAATGTAACTAACTTAACATGTTATATTGCCATTTTAACATCCATTTAATCATATAACTCCAAATACCACCACAGTGAATATTCTAAGTAAACATCCATTGTTCTTAGACACATAATCTCCTACTCTCGGGTAAAGAGCAACAAACACAAGGATCTGCCTATAGGCCTACTGATATTTCCCACAGGTGTAAGAAGTATCGCCCATAGGCACAGAGTCTATTGCCCACAGGCATGGAAGAAGTTGCCCACGAGCTAAATAGTGTAGTGCCCATAGGCTAATCACAACACTTCCATCAGGATAAATAGGTAACAGGGCCATGACCAACATATAAACATGAAATTTAAATACTATTCCTCTCAAGGCAAAGTAATGAATAATTTAAAAATGGCATACCCTTGGGTATCCTGGCCAAACAGCTAAACAGAGGAACGTACCGCCGGGGTGGTCCTGGATCCAAGCAGCAATCCCAAACAACATTTTACTATCACAATTAATTACCTATACAATTCTAGGTATCTAAAATAGCCATGACCTCATCGACACGATAACCCATATATGGGTTTGTAGCAAAAAAACGCACAAAACACACGATAGTTGGAAAATAAACACTAATCCACCTACCATAAACACCAAGGAATGATATACGCAAACATCATCCCACAAATTGTCCAAGAACAACGAAGATCTGAGGTGAAATAAAACCTCATTCAAACCTAAATAACTTCCCATGGAAGTAGAATTGGCTACAACTGCTTAAGGAGAAGGGAGGGGTTACCCTCGTGGTTCCAACGAGATCATCCGAGCTGGAAATGGAATCTAGACGTGTGCTAAGAGGATCTTCGAAGCTTTGACCTCCTCTCCCGAACTGCCTCTTCCAATTCTAAGCCTTCCATGTAAACATGGGAGGCTACTATCCATTTTATGTGAAAAAAACAAAGTACACGGCGTGTAATTCCGAGTAAACGACATGTACTTCCCATTTTTAAACTGTTCCTCTAGAGGCTTCCCACCAGCGTGGCACTGTTCACCCATCGACATGACTACATGATGTGTCTTCATGAGCATACGGTGTGTCCTATCACACAACTAGCCACTGCCTTACTATTTTCCCGCCGACTGACTACAGGACGTGTAAGGGACCACTACACGGAATGTAGTTGGTTCCTACACCCTTCATTTCTGACACATCCACTAACCCTATGTACTCTTTCCACACAGCCAAAAGTACATGGTGTGTGGACAAAGTACATGGCGTGTACTTTCCAAAATTTATGATGTTTCCCATTTCCCATATTTTATCAAAAACACTTAAGGAAAAGAGAAAAGAAAGAAACCCATACCTTAAATGTAAAAACCTGGTTCTTGCAAAAATTAACATTACTTTTTAGTAAAACTGAGAAATATTATCTGAGGATGAATTTTTGAGATATTTAAAAAAATATTTATATTTGGGTGAACAGTGAGAAACCACATTTTGACAAATACCATGACTATTATAACATCTTTAGGATATAATCATGAATTGGATATCTAGAAAATATTTGTTAAAATATAATTTTAATTGAATAAGTAAAACTATAGATTTTATATATTATATTAAATATATAATAATATGAATAGTGTTTAGAAAATAAAGTAACATTTGTATAAAAAAATTTATTTGTTAAGAGTTTATTATTTTAGAATTAATTTTCAGGAAAATTTTATGTGTTGTATTGTTAATTTATATCCTTATTTAAGACCAGGATTCCAATAATATCTATAATATTTACTTTTAAATATATCATAATAAATATGATAAATAGTTTTAAAAAAGAATTACCATGGTGAGCGTAGTTTTTTATGAAAAATATTACTATGAAAAAATTCCTATAAATACTAAAAACATATGTTCAAATCTATTTCTATGATTTTTAGAAACCCAAACTCTTACTCCATCCCATATTTCCACATTTTTTTATCACATTCCTTGAACCGTGATCCTCTTATTACGAAAATGCCACTTCCCTTGTCTACAATAGGAGACATTCCCAACCCTACTTATCCTCACACCACAATTCTAAAATATTTCAATGAAACTATACCATAATCCTTTCCCAACACACATAAAAACTTAATATAGTTTTATTACCATCAAATTAGTAATCTTCAAATGAATTATCTATATTTTAAATGTGTTATTCCATAGAGTGAGGTAAAAATTCAAAAAAATTCAATTTACATTCTATTATATTATGTATTTTTGTCTATAACAATTTCTACTATAAAATAATAAAATTATAACATTAGTGAAATTATTATAACAAATTTTCTTTATATAGATTAAAAAATCATTATTGAACTTCCTCCCTTATCCTCATAAGAATAAAACATCATCCATATAAATGGGATAACTACCACCGGTAGGAATAAATTGCATTGTTTTCTTTATCACCATAATAAATGGATATATATAAATTTTTATTTAATAAATACATATTATATTTAAAACTTTTATAATATTATTATATGATTAAAAAATTATATCACCCTAACACATGGATGAAATTTTCATTTTCAATGGAATATAAGGGAGATATAAATTTTTAATCTTGTATTAATAATAAAAATATTTTTAATATCATATTTATTAATTAAATAAAAATTAATATCTATCCATGTTCTATGGAAGAAAATAAAACAAAAAAATTTATTTCTTGTGGTGGAAGTAAAACTGTTTATATAGATGATGTTATATTATTATAAGGATAAGAGAGGAAGTTCGATAATGATATTTCAATACATATAAAAATATTTAGTAAAATAATGACACTAATGTTATAATTTATTGATTTTATAGTAGAAATTGAGGGAAACAAAAAATACATAATGTAATAGAAAGAAAATTGAGGGTTTTTTGAATTGTTACATAACTCCATGGAATAACAAATTTTAAATATAGATAATTCTTTTGATGATAAGTAATTTTAGGGTAAAAAAACTAATATTAATTTATTATGTGTGTTGGGGAAGGATTATGGTATGGTTTCATTGAAATATATTAGAATTATGGTGGGAGGATTAGTAGGGTTGTGAATGTATCCTTTTATAAACCAGAGAAGTTGCATTTTAGTAATAAGAGGATCACTATTCATGGAAAGTGACACAAATATAGAGAAATATGGTATAGGGAAAGAGTTTGGGTTTGTAAAACTCTTAAAAACATATTTTTAGAGATGTTCATGGGTTTTATAGGAATTTTTTCATAGTTATATTTTTTATAAAAAACTATTCACACCATCGTAACTCATTTTTAAAACTATGTGACATGTTTTTTAGATATATATGAAATTAAAATTTATTGATATTTGTGGAATACTAGTCCTCAAGAAGAAAATAAATTAATAATATAATACTTAATTTTTTTCTAAAAAATATTTCTAAAATAATAAATTCATAACACCTAAAAAATTATAAAAATATTAATTTAGTTTCGAAACACTATTCATATGATTATAAAGTAACGATAATATATTAAATGTATTTTTTTACTTATTCAATTAAAATTATATTTTAAATAATATTTTCAACATTTCCAATTCATTATTATATCCTAATGGTGTTATAATAGTCATGGTATTTGTTAAAATTTTTTTTCTCACTGCTCACCCAAATATAAATATATTTTTTCAAGATCTCAAAAATTTATCAAAAGATAATATTGCTCTATTTTACATAAAAATATTGTCATTTTTTTAAAATTAAAATTATAAATTGTGAATTTTATCTTTTAATGGATAATACAAAACAAAATGAAAATATATTTTTAGAAAATTTATCTACAAATTTCAACATTTATTTTTGTTATTTCTGATCAATTTCTAAATAAATGAGTTTTTATATATTATTAATATAAGAAATATATTTATTAATAATTAAACCAATTTAAATTTATTTTCTTAAAATAAAAATTAATATAATTTGAAAATGTAATTATTGGATTAGTTCATTTGTATTCATAAAAATATATTATTAGTTATTTATCAACAATAATTAAATTTTATCAATGGATTGGTATCAAAATTATTATTTAGTTTTCTTCATAAATTAGTTACATAATTTGGTGACATATTTTCATACCTTAAAATTATATTGAAACATTAAATTGATTATAAATAATTATTATAATTTTATCCCAACTAGATTCATCATTGTTCATTTAATATTAATATTTCATTTAGAGGATGAAATTTAAAATAATACTTTATTTATAGAAAATATATTCTAAAATATATTTTTGAAAACATTATACATCTCTTATATTAATTATTTTTATGAAATTTTAATTAAATTCATAAATGAAAATATAATATGTAATTCTTAGTATATTCATGACTTGAGATGTAATTTATAATGAAATATCAACTTCAATAACATTAGAAAAAAAAATAAAAAACTCATATCCTGATTGATAATTTTGACACATAAAAAGTAATTAATCTTGGTGAGGTGTTTATAAATATAATTTTAGTATATAATGTATCCACCCATCTTTTGTTATTACTTGACCAAAATACTTGGCCATAAACCCATTATTTTTCTTGGTTATAACATAATAACCATTCTTGGATATAATGTCTCCCCATCCTTGATTATTACTGATCCACCACCTTCTTTTTTTATTACGTCACAAACTTACAAGGTTCATAATGGAACCACCCATCACGTAATGAATAACATAAAAATGAGTATAGAAATATTATAAAACATTCACAATATCCTAACCTATGTATTAGAAATTTTCTATATAAACATTACATCATAATAAAACTCATGGAAAATAAGCATCTTTGAAATGAATTTCATCATTTGATCAAAGAAGATCCCATGGGAGAAGAATGAGTTTAACCATGATATTATCATCATAATCACAAAATATCTAGTTATAGAATAATAATGGGGGTAATTGGATCATATCCCTAGAAAATCATATATAATTTCAAATAAATTCATCTTTAGATGAAAAATTATTTTGAAAGATCAGTTGAAAAATATCTTGAGGGAAATATCCATTTCATTTTAAAATCAGTTTTTGTATATAAAATATTTTCTGAATGATTAAATAAAATACATTCACTGAATAAATTCTTTTATTTCTATGATATATTCATATAATCATCTATTTTTCAAGATGGTGTAAAATAATTTTCATTCCATTCACATTAAAAAAATTATAGCATTCATAATTTCTGTAAAAAACAATTGTAACTCTTTTAGAAAAGGAAAAGAATATTACCTCAAAATCATATTTTTAAAAGTAAAAAATTTGTAAAAATTAATTTACCCTCTCATCATATAATAATTAAAACTATATTTAAAACATTTTTAGAAAACATGGTAATGGAAGGAAAATAATTTTTGACCAAAGAGAAAAATAATTCCAGTTTTCCTTAAAAACATGATTTTAAACTATATAGTACAATGATAAAAATGATGTGAAAAAATTATTTTTCTTAAATATATATATGATAATAAAATTAATTTGTTCTTTAGTGATATATAATAATATTTCATTATAATAAACATTATCATAAATAATCCATATAAGTAATGAGATTGTAACACAAAACATTCACAACATTGTTATATTTAGAATCATAAAAACCATGAAATAAATAACCATAAATGGATTTGTAAATTTCTATAAAATTTTATATGAATAATCATAAGATACATTCATCTATATTATATAAACTACAAAAATTAAATAAGTGGTGAATATAGAATGTATCCAATAGAAATTAAAGCGAGACAAAAACCCCTAATATAATATATTAGCTTCATTCATACACTCTTTAACCTCTAATAATATATTTATAAAATTATTATTATTATAATAAAAGATATTAAATATATATATAATTCTATATATCAGAATCTTATATCCCTTTATCACCTGTTATTTACAACACTTTGTTAAAATTACTATTTCGAGTAATAATATTTTTTACTGTTAGGCTCTATTTTTGTTCTGTAATATTGTTTCTTGTACTTTTATCATAGTAAAATCATATATATAATTTTAATAATAATAGAAATATTATTTCTTATTATATATATATTTATCATAATCTATAAATTTTATATATAGAAATTGAAATAAATCATTCGTTGATATTATAGGCTATGCATATGTGAAAAAGTTGTTTTCATTTTATCAGTTAATGGAATTAAAGAAATGTCAATATTAATTCACCATTAAAAAACATTATTATATCATATATATCATATATATCCACTAAATATATCCTTATTATCATTGCTATTAAAATAAAATGAGAAACATATAACATCACTTTGTTGAGGTGGTTGTCCAAATGTACACACAAGCGATGTTATAATTTTCTAATAGATTAAATGGTTAGAAGATATATGTGATATTTTATTTTTAGACGAAAAATATTTTATATAAAAATTTAATCCATCATTACCTCACTCCTTGAGATATACTGATGAAAAAATAATTTCAACGGTTCATGAGGCTATACTTCTCCATACAAATGAGTGATTGTTCCATTTCTCATTTTACATAAGGAAGATAGATATATGTTATTACATTAATAAAATATAATTATATGGAAGATACTAATTTAATTATATCAGAATCATTAAATTATATATATGGAAATGAATGAATATATCAAAAAATCTCTCAATTAAGAATAACACATCTTCTTCAAACAACCTCATCAAGTTTTCATCAAAAGCCTTCATAGGTTGTATTACATATAAGATCCATATTTTAATACCAGTTATGGAACTTATATGTTTTGGAAAAACAATCATTGAGGTTTTATTTTAGTATCAGACCCTATAAACATGACTTTAAGCTAATACATTCTCTATAGGATGAAAGGATTAGAAGGCTAGATGCCTGCTGCAAAACAAATACACAATGAGAATTGGTCTATAAAGACCATGTTGTCAACATGATTTCGTTTTTAAGGATTTGTGTATGTGTGTGGGGGGGGGGGGGGGGGTAAATGAAAATTACATGATGTGAAATGCATACAATTATTTAATATTCATATTTTTTTATTGGGGGATAAACCCACTCTTTTGGAAGAACCCTCATTTCATTCACACACATATTACACAAAACTGTTCAATGATCTTCTTACATGTCTATGTTAAGTTAACTTTTTCCTTATATATCCTAACTACAATTAGAATAACATTTATCAATTTTTAATAATTTCAAACACTCATTCATTATATTACTTCTTTACAAAGTTTTCTACCATCATTTCCACTATTTTATTGTAAAGTATTATTCCCTTATATAATGAATTTATACATTTCTCAATTTCTTATTGGTCGAGAACAAATATAAATTCAGAAATATTTTAGTAATCCTTTTCATAAATATGGTAGGTGTTCTAAGAATTGTGCATCATGTATTTATTATTGATATTATGTGTCATCATTATTCAAGGGTTATTTTCCATGGGTTTCCTTAAAAATACACATAACCAATTCTTAAATTATTAGCACTAAAATAAATGAAATTTTTTATCCTAATTAATGTTGGTGTATGTCTCCATAGATTATTTACAATATTTGAGGTGTGTCAATGGAATTTACACTAGGTATTATAAATAATTATATCAGCAATCCATTTCTTAATTGGTTTTTGATTTAATACTAAATATAATTACAATAATGAATATACTGGAAAGTGTGTGGTATGACCACGTCATGTGATTTTACATAAAAAATGTCATACACTTATTAAAGAAGAATTTAGTTAAATTAAAAATCATATTTGATTTTATATAATGTGATACATCTATATGGAATCCCTTATACTTGTGATACCATGGCATGTAATCTATTGTACTAGTAATACTGAGGGATGGCATGACTTATTCTTATGATACTCAAGAGTAACATACCCTATACAAGTGATCCATATGAATGGATTCCATTATACATATGATAATCCATAATGGTGTCTCATTTTTCTGTGAAAATTGGGAATGAAGAGCCTTATAGATTATGATACACAGCCATGGTGTCCACTAATAATTTTAGAGACTATAGTGACTAGACGTGGATACATGAGTTATGCCTCGGGTCTTAGATAAAACAAATTTTGTATGTATACGGATATAAAAATCACTACTATATAGAACACACACACACACATATATATATATACACATACAATTATATGTATATGTTCATTGTGACATGTATTTAGAGGTTTTCCCAGCACATTTTGAACACTGTAGTATTAGCCTAGTGTCCTTCCGGAACAAAATACTTACATATATATAAATTTCATTTTTTTATATCATTATTATGGAAACATAATTCTAATATTATATGAACCATATGTATATCCATATACACTATTTATGGAGGCATAATGATTATATATCACACACTATTTTGGGCCCCCATTCGATACCTAAAATGACTTCATGGATGTAGCTAGGTTGAGTGGAATGTTCCCTATTGTCAATGATTAATTTGAATGAATAATGGGAGAAATGGAGCACATGACCAAGCTATAGATCATGATTCTATCCAGAGATAGTATTGTTTAATTTTTTGTAATTTTTCTATACATAAATGTTTATGATCCTATATATATGTTTTCTGATTCAATTTTTATTAGATTTGTGATATTGCATTATTTTTTATAAGTTATTCAATATTTCTATTGATGGATGTTGATTTTTTCTAGACAATTTATTTTCGATCATTAGATAATATCATTATTTTGAAAAAAATATATTCATTTGACCAATTTTTTAATTTTATTAGGAGGGTATATTCTCCCCACTAGAACACATTGTTCCTTCCCAACTAGTCGGTAGCCTCTTGCATAGGGGGAGGGGAACCTGAGGCCACGTGATCAACTAGGTTTGGGTACATCATTGTAAACTAGTTTGGAGACAATAAAAATTGGTTTCAATGAAATCTTTTCATTTCCTTATTATTTTTAGATTCTAGAAAGGTGACTAAGACATGTCATATTTTGTTAATTTCACTATTCTTGGGAGTATCTAACATATGTATGATAAAAATCTAAAATACCAGGGATGTGAATTTATATATTGGATTCTATTTATTCTTGTATATTGTATTACTCTATAGGGTGACACAGAGTGTGTGAGATGTTATTTATGATTTAGGATTTCATTTTGAACCATATAATAGCATCGAAAGGTTGTTTTGACAGAGGATTCATTGTAGGCACATATACATTTACATGAAATTCATTATTCCATGCCATATAGGTTCATCTCATTACCTGTATTTATAGTGATTTCTATGATTTAATTGATTATGATATATATAGAATTGTGATATGATTTATTACATGTTAATGAGAGAATATAATTGGTTATGTAATGTTTCTAGATTAATATAGCAGTTATTTATAACTTTTTTTGATTCATACACTTTATGTATTAAATTAAGGAACATTGATACTTGTGACATTAGTCACATAAGTCCAAATGTGTTTTTGGTTTTAAGAATATGTAGAAAATAGTACAATTTATAGAGTAAATAATACTTTATAAATTATAAGAGAAGATATATATAATCCAACCATTTAAAAGTATTGGAATATAAAAAGGTACAAACTTAAATGAATATAAAATCTAAAAAGAACTGGACCCTATTAAATGGGGATTTCAATTGAATCATAAAGGTGTTTACTCTATAACTTGAAATTGAAAATCTTTTTACCAGGACCTCTAACTTATATCAAGGAAAATGAAACTAAGCATAACACTATATTGGGCAGTATGAAGTATCTATTACTTTATAATAAATTTGTGCTTCTTAGACAGAACATTAGAAGGAAGAAAATGGGTGTGAATTATTTCAAAAATTATTTTTTCCAATTTTATTATTATTCCCATAGTGTATGAGGTTATCAAATCTTATCTGAGACTTGTTCTTGGAATTTGAAATGGAATTACACTATAAAGACTTCAAGTTGCATTCATTAGGGGAGATGATGACTATACTATAGAGATTGTATGATCTATTCCACCATAATTACCTCCAATATTTCCAGAAGAAGAATCTACAATTTTACTCAACCTGGGAAAAGATTCCTATTTTTAAGTAGTATTCTTGAATCTTACACAAATTATGTAAAAACCCCAAGAACATTCATTTAATATGACAAAGTTAAAGAGAGAATTCCAGAAGCATCATTTCCTCATGGTTTCAAGGGATGGTGGTCCTCATGTTTTATAATCATAAATGGAGGGAATTATACTCTCTTAGATCACCTTGGGACTCCCCCTAGGAGGGGAGTAAATATTGATACACATATTCTTTTAAATTATTTCATGAAATGGTGTTATTCTATTAACTTGGAAGATCACCATTAGGGTATGTCTTGAGCAGGATTCCGAATAGTCCGGTATGATAATTTATTTCCTCAGATGTAGAGAGAGGAACATGATAGAGAGTTTATGCCTTTACAAAAAGATACTATGTTCATGAAAAACAATTCTGCTCATTTCAAAAATCTCCAAGACTTCCCAACGACTTTTTATGCTGATGTGTTGGTGACAACAACATGATTTGAGGTTAGGATTGTGTACATTATCTGATTGTAGGTGAATGTTTTTTAGTTGACCAGGGTTTCATAACAACTATAATAGTATTTTATAATTGAGAAAAATCTAATGGAATATAATATCATGGTCCTAGGTTGTTACAAATTGAGATATGAAATTGGTATTAACAGTGGTTGAATAATTCATATTGAGACTATACCTGGTGGTAGTAGTAATTAGTTGACACCTACTAATAGTCACATAGTCTTTTAGTAGTGTAGAAAAATATGGTATAAGAGGAAATTTATTTATTGGGACCGAATTATGTGTTGAGTATGTGGATGTTTAGGGAATCTTCAGTGTTTTTGGAAGACCTTCTCATTAGTTTCGAGTGGGAGAGGATCCATATTCGACCTCCCTTTATTAGAGCACCTTGCTGGGAAGGTTGTTGGGGTACAACAATCCATTTAGGAAAAGTATATGGTAATGTCTTGGCATCTTGGCTACAGATGTATAACACCAATAGGGTAGACACATTGAAGGATGGCAGGTTCTATCTCAGGGCCATGAATATATACATTACAATATGGCGGAATACATTCTAGGGAAGCAAAAAACTATTTTTTATATTAATGGTAATATTCTAGTAACCTATACTTTAATTTGTTCCTTAGAAGATAAAGGATATTCATATTCATGAATCATAATGGAAATTATGTGAATTCTTTAACTTGAAATTTGGTGCCCTGGTGGGGTGGTGACCATTGATACTTCTTTGGGTATATATTCTTAGTGTTCACACAAGTGTAATGTGTTACCCTTGACTTATATAGTTATGCTTTAATGTAGAAAATCATCATCATAAAAATTATACGCTTCAATTTCATTATATAGAAATATATTTTCATACCCTATCATTATTTTTGAAACTACTATATCTATTGGTTATAATATACAACACCATAGGTTAATAAATATCTTTATAAGGGTGAATCAGAAGTCAAGAAAATCAATATGGACTAGAGAACTGTGGATTGATTAGTTCTATAGTATATATTTCTATACATTTTTCTAGATGATCATGAAGTACATCATGATGGTTTCCATTCAATAGTTGAATGATTCAAATACACATTTCCTAATGTCTTTTTTGGACTATGTCATGATAGTGTGGTAGATTTTACTCTCAATCTAGTTCCAAGAGATGTACTTGTATCAAATCCTCATTATTGGATAGATACTATTGAGTTATAATATGTCAAGAGGTAGCCAATGGATCTGGAGGATAAGTGTTCTATACAACCTAGCACGTCACCATGGGGTTTACCTATCCTCTTCTCCAAGAAGACATATGATACACTTACAAATTTCATGTATTATCATTTTTTGAACTAGATTAAAATTATTAAATGATATCCATTACCTAGTATACATCATACCTTCAACCAACATCAAGGAGAATTAGTTTTTTAGAAGATCAATTTGAGGTTATATTGTCATCTGGTACGAGGTAAATATCCAGAAATATATCATCTAACATATTGTAGTATGAATGATATTTATAAGTATATGGTTATGTCTTTCAGTCTCTCTAACATGTTATCTATTTATTTGGATTTTATGAATCATGTTTGGTACCCTAATCTAGATTCATTTGTTTTTTTCTTTGTAGATGATATATAATTCCATTATTTTATTCTAAACAACAATGTAAAATAACTAGAGATAGTATTGAATGCATTCAGAGACCCCCACATGTATTCTCGGTTCTATAAATTCCATTTTTTTGTATTGATAAGATTATCTTCAAGGGAAATATTCTTTAAGAGGTAGAATTATCTACTGAACCAGAGAATATGAGTGTTGTGGTTTCCTAGGAGTATCCCTTTAACATATTTAACATACATAGATTCATTGTGCCAGCTGACTATTACAAGAACCTTAAAATGGACTTATGATTCCTTTTAAAACCTATTACCATCATAAGTAAAAAGGGTGTGATGTAATTCTAGTTCGAGGAATGGGATATGACATTTTAAGAACTGAATGGTTGATTCACTTCATCACCAATCTGGATTTTACAAGATATGGGAAGGGGCTATACAATGTATTGTAATATGTGAGGTATTTTTCCAGGAAAAGTTCTGATGTAGGATAATCATTTCATTTCATATGGGTGTCATTATTTGAGGCCTCTTGAAAGGAATTACGCAACACACAATCTCAAGATAGAAGATATTCTTCAGGCCTTGCATTGTTAGTTGAATTACATGTTGGGAGAGAGGGTTTTAATGATCCCAAAAAATAGACCATTTTTATATATTTATACTGTGTGAATTTAACCCTAGGTAGATAATGTTGGTTGAATACCCTAAATAATTCTACATTTATAATTTTATACATAGGGAAAGGGAGAAATAGTTTTTAATGCAATGAGATGGAATATTCATACACAAGCAATTTTGGAAGATTGTGAATGGAGGTTGATGGATCATATTTCAAGATACATATGGAGGTTCAAGAAAGTCATTAGTGACCTTTCCTTATAGTCATAGTGGTACCCTCATCCCTTCATAATATATTAAAGTAGGGGAAGTTCTCTGAACTCAAGGTCATAGTCCAAAGGGATAGTGTTCCATGTAAAGATACACCACTAGGTTGGCCCATTAATAGGGTTAATATCCTAGTTGTTATTTAGAATTTTGAGGTACTTATAATATTGTGAGCAGAATGGATTCCATAATCCCTTAATACACTTTTGGTTATACACTAGAGGACTTCTAATATGTATCAAGACATGCACCTCATGTTTTAAGGGTCTAGGATGAAATTCCATATCAAAAGATTTATCACTAGGTTTTTCACCTATCAAAAGGTGAAGGCATAAAACCAGTGGACCACTATCTTGTTACAACCAATACCCATTACAGAATAGAAAATGTACTATATAATTTTGGATTTTGTAACCATTTTTCTGTGGTATCCTTGAGGTAGTGATGCAATATGGGTAGTATTTGATAGGCAGATGAATATCACCACCTTTTTTCTAATAAATGGGACCTCATAAATATATTATATTGGGGTACAACTTGTCTATGAGATTATAGAAATACACATGGTCCATCGTAGAATCATCTATGATAGGTACTCTCCTTTTAGATCAAGGTTCTACAAGGGGTTATAAAAGTCACCTAGGATACACACGTTTTTGAGAAAATCCATTATTCAATAGATAAAAGAACATTTATAATGAATGATACAATTTTTGGAATACATTCTACGAGAGTATGAACTTGATTTCAGATGTTCTCAGGTGGAACATATACTTCTATTTAATTATTACTACAATAACATATTCATGTGTACTATACAGATGAATAATTGTAAAGCATTTTATTGAAGGCGATGTTGTTCACCCATCTACTATTTATAGGAAGGATAGAAAGTGCTTATAAGAACTCATCTAATTGAAGTGAATTCAGAAAGGGTATAACTTATAAAAAGTGTATTATTTCTACCAAGATTAGATTTAATGATTACATATATTTCTGTTAATAACATCTAGATTATAAGGTCGGTGATCTGGTTTTCTTATGTGTTTCACTTAGACTGGGACATCTTTAGATTCTGAGACAAGGAGATATATCTTATCATTTATTTGGTAATTTTGTAATATTGGAGGGAGTTAAGCTATTATCATATCAGATAGATCATACTCTAAGGTACCATGACTTGTATGACGTCTTCTATATATAAAAGATTACTAATATCAGGCTAAACCATCTCATTTTTTTGTCCTATGGATTTTGATTTTGAGGATGATTATTCTTTTTAGGATTATACCATTCGTATCATTGATCAGATAATGGGGATCTATGAGGAATGTATATCCATTATGTATGGGTGATATAGAAGTATGTCGTTGTACATGATAGGACATGGGAGAGGGAGGCCAACATACATGTTTAGGGGACAGATTTTTTTGTTGAAGAATCATTATAACCATTGGAATATATACTTACAGATGAGTTGTTTTATGGGTGGAAAACTTAATGATCCATGTTCTTCATACTATGTAGAGATCATTTATGTTTTTTTTTCAACTCTATTTGAGGCTATATTTATTTCATAAACAAATGACCCTTGTCTTTTTATTCTTCATTCCTTGTTGGAAGAAGGGATATGAAGGCTATAGGCTATCTATCAAACAAACAAATTACATGACTTAAAATCATGATGTGTATTTTGTACATTATGTAAATTAGTCTCTCTATATAATGTTCATGACGTGATTTTGTTTTTCTTGGTGGGGTCCTGATTTTAACGTGACATGTAAAATATAAATGTTGTTACACTATTGGGATTCATTTTTAAAATGGAGAAAATATAGTCCTTTTTTGTAGAACCCTTAGTCTGTTCTATCGTATAGAATGTCAATCCATCTAATGATACTCTTCCACTATTATGTTATTTTTATTTGTTTCTTCTTGATATGGTATCCAATAAGAACACCATTCATCATGTAGTAAGTATGCTGGTATGCCATTCGATATACTTTCTTCTTTTCCCATTAATTCCCACAATATGATTCACTATTTCTATGTAGTCTAATATTCCCTTTTTTTAAGCATTTGACAGTTTCTCATTTTCCTCTCATTATAAAAAAAATCAAAATACAATAGTGGATGATCAATACATTATGGTAACACCTTGATAACTTTATTCAGAATCATTTCTACCTTTTCCATGTTCTATTTTTTTTAAAAATCATTTTATGTTATTTTTCTGGGTTTACTGGAGATTGTAGAATAGGTACAGGACATGTACCTGATGTACATGTCCTATACATGGTGCTGCATTCATGTAGTGGATTGGGAGAACATGTCGTGAATTAGAAGATCATGTCGGGTGCTGGTACACATCATGTATCAGAGGTACAAATCCAATACGGGTTAAATAGAGGGGTTTAAACTTGAGGGGATGAGTTTTTCAATGTAATAATCTAGCGTGGACTACATGTCATAACCCTGGGGTACACGCCATGACTATGCCTATGTCCAGTTTTAAAATGAGCTATAAATAGTTTTTCTCCCTCTTTTTTCATTGCATACCTATTATATCTCAACCCAAGACTCTCCCTAGATGGTTTTTAGAGGCTCCCCACCTTCTAGTTCGATCTGATCTGCTTCCGAACTTCATAGAATATACGGTGTCATTCCTGGGTAAGGGTACTTCATTGTTCATCAAGTTTCTCTCTTCCTATCCTTTTGAATTTTCAATGGATTCTCTTGGAATTAATGGATCCATGATTTGTGGTGTTAAATCTAGCTAGTAGTTAGAGTCTTGAATACTACATTGCGTTTTTCTCATATGTGGGTGTTTATGGGAGTTTCATTCTTTTGGAAAGATGTAGGATTTGTTTTCTCACTATGCCAAATTGATTACAATCATATTTCTTGATTTATTTCAATTTTTGATTTAAATTCA
Organism: Viscum album; assembly: GCA_963277665.1. Classification (NCBI taxonomy): domain Eukaryota; kingdom Viridiplantae; phylum Streptophyta; class Magnoliopsida; order Santalales; family Viscaceae; genus Viscum; species Viscum album. The sequence goes on from OY728126.1 coordinate 986,464,252, forward strand.
ATTTATTTAACTTTCTTTAAATTTTTTGGAATGAAACCTAATTCCATTGAATTGGATGACTTGAAATGGTTTTGGCATGTAAATTTGGAAAAACCCTTATTCTAATTAATTGTAGTGGGTTTTTAGAATGTTAACATATATAAATTGTTGAATTTAAATAGTGGGTTTTGATGGAATTTTTTTCAATTAAATTGTTGAATTTAACTATGAAAATGAATTGTGAATATGTTTGAATTGGTTTTTAATGGATTTAGAAGTCATGAAAATGGATTAAAACAATTTTATAGAAACTGAGAGGTTTAATCTTGTGAAAATGCTTGTTTTTGAATAGATTTTTTTTGGTTTTATATTTAATGAAATAGGAATTTAAGAAATGGATGAATGGTATTGATTTTATTTTAAATAGTTTTTAAATAGTTATCTCATCATGGAAGAGTACATGGATGCATAAGGTAGTTAGTTGGTTATTTGGATACACTCTACGCTATTACTACATTCTAAAACATATATGTGGAGGGTGACATACCTGATGGGTTGGTGATGTGTCTCCATTGGCCAGTGTCAAAGGGATGTGTATGTACAAATTTTGATGAGTTATCATAGTGAGTGATGAATCCTATAGCTGGTTAATACTATATTACCTTTTGGCAGATGACCATGTTTCTCACTTGTTTATTTATATTTGAAATATAAATGTATACCAAGGTTGTTTTAACTGATTTACATTTATTCTGAATTTATATAAACTATTTTAAGTAAATATTTTACATAAACCATTGATTTAGGATTATTCTATGTATTTTAATGTAAATCTTGGGATATGAATGTATTTTCCATCATTTTAATATTATATAACATGATTTGTTTAAATATTATTTTGTATTTAAAAACCTATTTATTTTAAAAGTTGAAGTTTTTCATTGGATAATCTATATTTGGTATATGTTATGGAATCATTGGTGGTATCCTACAGGGCTTAGGCACACACCCAAATTCTGTCTTCAGGTGTTTGTAAAAATTCATCTTCCAAGATCAAGAAAAGGGATAGGATCTCTTGGAGGGGGATCTAGATATTGATCTATGGTTGTGTGGAGTTGTGTCCCTAGGTACATTAGGGGTTTTCTTTTCTATTTTTTGTACTCAGGTTTCAATAATTTGGATTTTATGACTTGGGATATTCTGGTACTTTAATCATAGTGGAGTTTTCCTTTTTTATGAACACTATATTTTTTGTTTCTCTTCCACATTCTTGTGGAAAAAACATTCCCACTCTTATGTTGTATAATTACAGGTTCTAGTCTCCAGCCCGCGGGGATCAAGAATTCCTTTAGGTACATGTCAAGGATGACATAGTTATTGAGTTACTAGGGTACCCAAGATGGTTCGTGAAAAATTGGTATCAATGGATGTTATTGATCTTTATTTTTTTCTTGAAGTCAGTATGCATTTTGAAATACTTTCAAAACATAGAAGGTAGTTCTGATTCAAATCGTGGACATCTCTCACTGCAATGAACATTATGTCACTAGGGGTGGTTAGGTAAAGAAATGTTCTGAATTACTTATAGTATTTTACCTATTTTGATTTGGATAGATAGAAATTCAAATCTTGTTTGTCAATTATATTGAGAATATTTTCATTTTATATTTATTTAGGGTGTCAATCTAATGTCTTATTTTATCTGCTGATGTTTTGTAGCTTCATACCATTGGGAGGATGTAAAAATAAGATACAGGAAATGTTTTTGGACTACCTCAGCATGAAAATCATGGTGTTGATCCAATCCTAGTTGAGGTGATTTGGCACAATTTCTAGGATCTGGGACAAGAATCACGTCTAGTTCCTACTCAAGATCCAGTTGTGGATCCTCAGGGGGATGTTCTTTTGAATCTTTCTCAAGAGTTCCTTCACCAGAAGCCACCAGTCATCAAAGGATCCATTGATCCTAAAAATGTTGAGGAATGGTTGGGAAAGATATATTGCCTGTTTGAGTTCTTGGAGACACCAAAAGTGAACAAGGTGAAGTGTGCCACCATCGTACTAGAGGGATAGAGAAGGAGATGGTGGGAACGTTTGAGGAAACATGAAATCATGAGGGATACAGTGGTAAGACTTCAAGGATCCCTTTACCAATAAATTGTATCTAGAGTCTATGTTGTTGTCCATGGTTGTGTAGTTTTTAAAGCATGAAAAGTATAAAAAAACCATGATCGAGTATTCAAATTACATTGATGAGATTTTTCGGTTTTCACTTAATATAGTATCCAATGATAGGATGAAGGCTCGACAGTTTGAGTTGGTACATAGACCAGATATTTGTTCTGATGTTTTCTTACTGACAATGCCCACTTATATTGATGTTATTGATAGGGAATCTATTATTGATATGGAATTGGGTGGGAAGTTATAATTAAATGGATTTTGTTTTTATACTAGAAGAAGCATTGGACCTTTTAAATAAATAGAGAAGTGTGATGGACCACATGTAGGTTATAAAAAGTATAGTAATTATAGACCTCCTACATCTCTCAAAGTATGTTCATTGACTTAATAACAGCATGAAAATCTTGGAAGTTCTAGGAGGATTTGAAATAAGTAACCATATAACTATAGATCTTAAGGAAATTTCGGGCACTTACCAAGGCTCTTCAATAACTTATCTTCTTCGCATAGTCATACATGATTATCATATCATATTAGAACTACAAGGAAATAAAATGATTCATGTTTGAAAGTCTTGTAGCCATATGCATCTGGAATGAATCATTTTCATGTAGTGGAAGAGTCACTAGAGAAATAAGACACGGGTCAAGCAACTGTGAAAGGTACCAATACTATTGCTTCATAATTAGGGACTACTCTGTTTGGTACTGGTACATCTCACTCTTTTATTTCAACCCATATTTTAAAACTTCTTAATCATTATATGGTGAAACTATCTTCTGTAATGGATATTGCTACACCCCATGATATGAAGATAGGGAAGGGTCTCTATAGTCTTTCCTGTGTCTTCTCTATATCAGAAGTCGATCTAGCTTGGTGTTTTTTGGTTCTATATATGAAATCTTTTGATGTCATATTCAAGATGTATTGGCTCATTTTTGAAAAATCCGAAATTGATTTTTATCCTCGACGGGTCAACATTTCTGCACCCAGTGGTGTGACTCTTGTTTTTTAAGGATAATGGGAACAAAGATTGAGAAGAACAAATTTTTGTTATTTAGAGTTGGATAATGTGATATTAGTATTTTGTTTTGACATGGAGTGACATTCAATGAGTGGTTATCTTCCTATAGATGTGGTGAGTTTTTCGATGTTTCCATTCATATTTCTAAGTTATTCATTGGTGAGAGCAGATGAATTTCCCATTGACTTAATGTATACTAATCAATAAATCTTTATCCCCTAGTACTGCATAATACCAGTTGATTTGAAAGAGCCGATGTCTCAGTTGGTCTATCATCTTGATAAAGATCACTTTTTCAAATGTGTCTCCATGGGAAGTGAAAGTTCTCTTTGATAATAAGTTTGATGGTTCACATTACTTATGTGTTTATTATATAAAGATCAATTAAGTTACTCGGTAGAACAAATATCCATTTACATGGATTGAAGATTTTATTATCAGCTAAACGGGGAAAATTGGTTTTCAAAGATCGACATTCGATCTGGATTCAGTGAGTTGATTATAAAAGAATAATACATTCAGAAGACCGCCTTTAATAGCTTGTACGAGCACATTGAGTACATTGTTAGGCCATGTCGCTTGAAAATTTATCTTATATTTTTCATGTCTTTAATTAAAATGATTTTCCATGAGTATATAAAATCCTTTCTGGTAGTGTTTTTGTATGAAATTCTTGTTTACTCCATGTCTGAGTAGGATCATGTGAAACATTTGAGAACGGTTATAAATATGTAATGAACTAACCACCTTTATTCGAATATTTTGAAGTGTCATTTCTGGATTCAAGAAGTAAAATTAATGGTACATGTGGTGTCTAAACATGGAGTTTTAGTTGATCCTGAGATGGTGAAGGCTGTTATGACTTGGGAGAAACAACAAAATGTCTTTGAGATTTGGATCTTCTTGGGAATAACTGGATATTATCATAGGATTAGGAATAACATCTCGAATATGGATTCCCTGATGACTGCTCTGACTAGAAAGGGGGTGAAGTTTTCATGGGATGATGATTTTCAGATTACTTAGGCTGAGATGAAGCATCTATTTACTACTTCTTCATTATTGACTCATCTAGAAGTTGGGTGGGGCTATGTGGTATTTTTGTGATGCATCAGTTTAAAGAATGGGCTCTGTTCTTATGTAGGATGATCATGTAGTAGAATATGGGTCTCTTCAGCTTATGCCACATGATAATAATTATCCGACCCATGATCTAGAACATTCATCATTGATGCACGCACTTAAAGTATGATGGAACTACCTTTTTGGAAAAAGGATATGGTGTATTAAGACCATAGAAGCCTGAGTTATGTCATATCTAAAAATATAAGAATCTTTTTTAGAGGCATTGGGTGGAGTACCTACAGTCTTTCGACCTGGACATCAACAATAACTTTGGGAAAGGGAATGTCATTACTAAAGCATTGAGTAGGAAACATACATCCAAGGATGTGAATGAATCTTCAGAAGAGTGTAATTTGATGGATCTCTTTGCACAGTTTCATATTGGAGATCGAAGGAAGGGGCTCATGTTTTATCAGCCAATGTACATTTGACATCTACTCTTCTCAAAATTGTTCATAATGATAAAGGGATTGATGAAGTGTTCTATAGAACTAGATAATCATTTTATGGGGGGAGATAGTAACCATGTGGTTATTCTCCAATGAGGGTGTTCTATTCTATTAGAACCACTTGATTATGCCCTTAGGGGCTAGAATGGTAGTGATGGGGTAGTGTCATTGATCTTTGTGTGCTATGAACCCGAGAACCAAAAAATGTTCTATGAGAGGAGGGGGAATTTTTGGTGGTGGGGAATGATATGAGACATTGTTTAATTTGTCTCCCGTTTCAATACATTCCAGAAAGTCAATGAAATTATCCATAAACCATCAGGTTTGATTCTACCACATTCAGTCCCGACATAGAAGTGTGATGAGATTTTTATGGATGTTATGGTTGTGTTACCTCAAAACCAAAGAAAGAAGAATGATATATGGGTTGTGATTGACAAGATTACCATGTACGATTACTTTATACCCATTCGAGATATGGCCAAAGTTGATGAGTTTGGAAATATCTATGTGAAAGATATTTTTCATTTACATGGATTTCCATCGGAAATACTCTCTGGTCTGGAACCGCGGTTCAGTTATCACATTTGTAGAGGCCTTTTATAGGTAATTGAATCTCAGTTTCATTTGGGCACAACCTCCCAATCATTTTCAGATTCATAGAGAGAAAGAGATATACAAATTATTGAGGATATGATTTGCGCCTATTTCCTCAAATTCTATGGGGCTTAGGATGATCACATGGGGCTGGTTGAGTTCTCTTATAATATCATTTATCATATTAAAATCATAATGGAACCTTTTATATTTGGTATGGTATATAAAAATCCAATATATATATATTTTTAACATAAATATAAAGATTAAAAAATTATTATAGGACAATCAAATTAATTATCCTCCATGAACCATTGGTTCATGGTTTACCAAATTAATATGGATTTCTTTTCAATACATTTACAAATCGAGTATGTTATGACTTAATTTAGATATTTGGAATAATCATGTGAATGTTTCCACTATAAAAAAAATAATTTTTTTATCCTTTGGAAATATTAATGATCAAATATAGAAGTACCATGTTTTATGATATAAATGTTATTATGTATTGTAAATTCATATCCTAATTGATTAGATGTAAAATTTGAAGTGCAGATACCTTATAGAATGATGATCATATCTCATGTCTATGATTCTTTTTTGGATGAATCACATTGGAATATAAAACCTCAAAATCCAAGTATTCATTCTATAGTTAAATATAATGTAATAATAAGCATGGATTTGAAATCTCTATATAAATCCCACATCAATTTCGGAGTAAGGAAAGTCATGTTTGATCATATAAGCCAACCTCTGGTTGTCGATCACTATTTTGAAAAAATGAACTTACAAATGTAATTTCATCCATAGTATGGGTATATATTCATATTCAAAATTGTTGTTTATAATAGATGTGTTTAAGGAAACATAACATCCAATATATTCCTATTGTGTGATGGTATTTTTATATTTTTCTATAATAGTTAAATGTTCCTCCATGAGGACGTGAAGTGGTGTTGTCAATAGAAATTGTTTGTGGTTTTAAATATGTTTGAATTAATTCCTAGAGAATGGCCTTAATTATTATGTAAGAATTAAAGAAGATACTCGTGGTGAATTTGAAAAAAGATTTATTTGGACAAGTGTGTCACCTTGGTGTGGAACTATTTTATTTAGTAGGAGGAATGCTAAATCTATGGGAATATTCATTAACTATTGTGAACTGAATATAATTACAGTCAAAAAAAAGTATCTATTACCCCATTTGAATGGATAGTTTGACCAATCGTTTAGTTCTCAATAATTTTCCAAGATTGACCATTATTAAATATACAATCAAATGAGGGTTAAAAAAGAATTTATATCCAATACAATGTTAATTATATGTTATGGATAGTATGAAAATAAAATGACACCATTTAGTCTCACTAATTCCCCACACTATCATCATTTATTTAATGAAGAGCCTTTATATATTATCTTGATTTATTTATTGTAGCCTTTATAGATAATTTTCTTAAATATTCAAAGTGTAATGAATAACATGATGGTTTCCTGATAATTCTATTGAGGAGCCTAAATAAGGATAATTTGTTTGAAACATTTACCATCTATGAATTTTGGAAACAAAATATTTCACATTATAGTCATTTCATCTCAGGAGGGGATACATTTTCGGATCCATCAAAGACCAAAAAAACTGAACATTGGACCTGAATAACCACTATGATGGAGATATAATTTTTTATTGTATTGAATAGATACTATATCAATTTTATAGACAATTTCTCAAGAATTTGTAATCTAATCCCCATGTCATCTTGGAAGGGTGCCATGTTTCTTTAAAAAAATGTATGTGAGGAAAATTTGAAGGAAATGAGGAGAATTGTTATAGAGAACCAAAGCTTGACGTACATGGACATTACATTACTTTTTTGGAATACTTAATACCTGAAAAAACCAAACACCGAAGGACTGTAATAGTTTAGTGTCTTTGGAAACTCAGAACATAATCTTCTAATCATGGTGAATGATCTTCATCTTCTCCCATAAAGATCTTCCCCTTTTATTTTCTTACCTAAAACCTTTCTTTATATCCTGGGGAAAAGAAAACATATAAAGGGTGAGTTCAAATGCTCAGTAAGGGTAAGTGTGGAGAAAATAAAACAAACCATATACATTTGAACATAAAAACATGAACATAATGCTTAAACATCAAAATCTTTAGCAATGACATAAAACAAGGCAGTGCGTAAGGCATAGATCATAATGGAACATCAATCATGATAAAATAGCTTAGAAACAAAACATGTAATTGTTGAAAAACATTAATCACATGATATGATTTCTATATTAGCCAAGGCATTGCTGCCAAGACCATCTTAGTGGACAAAGTCCCTTTCTGAATCGAGTTCACTCCTTGTTCCAGTCCTGTATCACTGAACTGGATTAACTTACTGTTCCAGCCAAGTCTATCTCTTGAGATATAAATCTGTAGCCAATTCATTTGAGGGAGATATATTTTCCACCCATCTCATAATGAAATAATTTTTACTTTTTCCACAACATTAGCATAAATCATTCATCATAACCCAAAGAATAGAAATGGGTTTCATAAACATAATCCCAACATAACATAATGCATATAAAAAAATGGATATAATTTCATCATAAGAACAGTGAAACCATGTAAATCATAGAGAAATTATACATGAAACACCCACATATGAAATAATTCCATCTTATATGGAAAATGGTTTTGATAAAACACTTTAAATAAATTCATGAGGAAAATATCCTTTCTTCTTCAAAATAATTTTCTTTTCATAAAATGCCATGAAATTTTAAAAGAAAAAGAATTTATTGAAAATAGTTATTAAATCATTTAAGGTATTCTCCATGAAAATAAGGTGTTATGAAACCGTAAAAATCTATTCATATTGTATAAGTTTAAAAAACATTTTCTCGTACTTTTGCCGGAAAAGTCAAAAAGTACCTCTTATGGTGAACAAAAGAAAGATACCTTCCGTACGATGTGGTAAAATTAAAAAAAACATAAAAATGACTTTTAACATACATGGATTAAAAGTAAACATTTTATGGAAACATTATGAGAACATATGGACATGTATAATAAACCTAACCCCAGAAAATACTTACGAATAACAATCTCGGATAAGAATGAGATTAGGATAATTATCTGTTACCTCATGTCTGATATGATTTCTATGTATCTAGAACTCATGTATAATGATTTTAATAATGTCATTGACCTATTATAGAATCATATTCATTGTTATGATATCATATATGGTTCAATTATGAATTTATAATACCCGTTATTTTATAAATTCCATGTTAAAGTAGTGTTTTGGGAAAAATTGTTTCATTTATCATACGTGTTTCTATTTGTTGTTACAGATATTATTATTACATATATCATGATTTACTTACTTACATAATGTAAAAAATGATTTATCTATCATATATATTCAGTTTATATATATAATAGATAGATGAATGAAATTAAATACACCGTTCATGGAGACGGTAGTCCATACGTACGAATGAATGATGTTTTCCTTTCCTTATTGACTTGAATGGAATTAAGTATATGATATATATATATATATATAAATAAAACCAGTAGCATTATTATGTCATATATTTCAGGATTACTTATTATATATACTTTATAATCATTCTTGAATTGTTAAATGGAAAATGAATCTCACCGCGTCGTAGAGATGGTAATCTGTACGTACGCACGAGCGATTATATTGTTCCCATATTTATTGAATGGAATTAGAGTGGATGATATAATATCATAGAATCAATATCATGTTATAATAATAATATATATTTATTCTTTAAACCCTTATACCCATCAAAGTAAGGTGGTGGTGGAAAAACAGAATACACCACGGCGTGGAGACAGTATTCTGTACACACGCACACGCGGTGATTTCGTTTCTCGTATGATGGATAGAAAGTGAAATTGTAAAGACCCATAAATTCCAAGGAAATTTTTTTCTTAATTTTCTTTGGAATTTTACAAGAACGCAATTTCTGACGGCACCTGATTCCGAGGCCCGGTGTGCCCAGAATCATTTTCCAAAGTTTGGCTCGGGTACGTTCAATGAAAGGACGAGCGGGTTTTTCTAACTTTTGAACCAGTGCTCGGAATCGAATTCTGAGGGCACCGATGGAATCGTAGCGCTGGTAATTGCTTAGAAACGCCTCTTCCGGAGTTGAGTTTGCTCAGGTGTGGTTTTTAATTTCTGGGCTTAAAGTTAAGAAATAAAATAAATTGTACGACAAACTTTATTTTATTTCACTTAAGCCGCTTGGAAGCCACTTGAAACCACTTAAAGCAGCTTAAGCTAAGTCATTGCAGATAGGGTGCTATCCAGAAATATCCTACCCTCTTGGTATGATATTTGTGAGGTGGGTCCCGCACGAGCCCCACCGTTTCTTTCCGCTAAGTAACGCACCCGCGAAAACCCGTCATTATGAAAGTCAACTGACGCGTTTTCTAAATTTCTTAACGCACCAATTAATTGGGCGGTTTTATTCGTTGAATTAATTGGGCGGTTTTATTCATTGAATTAATTCGATGAATTAATTTAATCGTTTCTTAACCTGTTTTCAATCCATTGGCGTAATAATAAAATAAGGCCAACGCACGACTTCTGAAAAAATGCTCGTTGAGAGGTTTTGACAACTTTGTGCCTTCATCCTCCTTCGCGAAGAACGCGAAGAATGCGAAGAACGCGAAGAACGCCGTCACCCTTGAAGATTGACGATGCTTCTTCCGAGACGTTCTTCCCTGCAACGATCTCTGATCACCAACTACTTGCGGTAGGAGATTTCGGGTTTCTTTTAATTCTTATTTGTGGTTTATAACAACACATGGATTTAATCGATATAATTAAATCTACATGTTCTTGAACCTCGGATTTCGTCGACGCGTCACCTCCCACGACGACGCGATGCCCTTCCGCGACGACGCGACGCCTTTCCGTGACACGACGCCTTTCCATGACGCGATGATCGCCTCCTTCCGCGGTGATCAAATACGCGAAGAACGCGTGTGCGACGACTTGACGAGGTAGGGGTTGTTGTGAATATTTTATATTCCCATGAACGTTTCTTTAAATTTAAAGCACCAGATTCATATGAATAATTTTAATTTATTAAAATTGTTGTTTCATGTGTTGAATATTTTCTCCCGTTGTTATAAACTAATGCGGAGGGTGCGGGCCACACAAACACGGCCCGACAACCCTCCGCCGTTTTTTGTGGTTGTGCGGATTTGGCGGGCGACGAAAAAACGTGACGCAAGGGCAATTTGATGATCCCGCAGTGAAGAACAGAACCCGGGAGGGACAACGGTGCATACGGGAAGGAAAACAGACCACCGGAGCAACTCCGGTGGCCCGCGGAAGCTGCCGGCGGCACCCCAGCACGCCGCCGGACAGGGCCGCGGCGGCGGCCGCCAGCAGACCCGCGGACGCGCGGGTTTGGCCCTCACGCATGGGACGTGGCTATGCCGCATCCGTTGACTCCAGCGCGGCCCTTAGAGGGCCACGACTTCTTCCAACACGCGGGGGCGGTGCCCCGCGGCTGTCGCGCTCGGCCGCTCGGCCGAGCCGAGCCAGGCCGGGCCGACCAGCCGGGCCGCGTCCTGGCCGGGCCGGACTGGGTCCAGCCGTGTCAGACTAGGTCGGGTCGACCCGGTTCGGCCGACCCAGGGGGGGTTGTGCCGGGTCGGCCCGGGCCCAAACCCCCCGTCTTCGAACCATTTTCGTTTTTTTGCCTGTAACATGAGCTACGGGCCTCCGAACGACACGCCGTCAGTGGAAATGTGATCCTTGGATCGAGACGGTCGATTCGGTATATCGCACTCAAGGTTTTGGAATACTTTGGGTTCAGCCGGGTTGGTTCATCCACGAAACCAACCGGGCCCTCGGAGCGGAAACGCTCATATCATGAGCTCTGGACGTCTGACTGATGTGCCATTGACTTTGATGGATTCCTCTAAGGGAAACAGATCTTTTGGCTTACTCCGCTCGAGGTTTGGACGCAGTTGGTGTACGGTCGGGTTGGTTTTAACTTTTAAACCAACCGGGCCCCCTGGATGAAAAAGCCAATAACTTCCAGACCGGGCGTCTGATTGACTCTCCGTCTGTTGCGTTGCGTTCCTGTTGACGATACAGAACTTTTGGCATCCTCCACCCGAGTTTTGGATGCAGTTGGGTTATAGCCGGGTTGGATTGTTTCCGAAGTCCAACCGGGCCCCTGGAACGGAGAAAGATGATATCTTTCAGACCAGACGTCCGTTTGACGAACCATCAGCCGCGTTGGTGATCACATTGAGAAATGGTCCCTATGAGTATACCCTATGAGTGTTCGGGGTATAGTTGTGTTACGGTCTGATTGGTTCGCTAATGAAACCAACCGGGCCCCTAGGACGAAAAGGCTAATAACTCACAGACCGGGTGTCCGATTGACGCGCCGTCTATTGCGTTGAGACCCCTATGACGAGGCGGTCCTTTGAGATACTTCTTCGTGGGACTTTGTGATACTTGGAGTATCGACTTGTAGCTTGTGGAGCGGACCCTCCCAGAGAGGAGCGTACAGAGTACAGAGACCGTGTAGCCGGCTGAGACCTGACGACTGCTTGACCGACTCGACTTGGAGTGAGTCGACTAGCCCAGTGGACGGAGCGCCTGGTATTTGGTGACAGACCCACGGCGGACGGAGCGCCCGGTAGTTGGCCGCAGACCCGCGGTACTCGACAGGAGGAGTACCTCTATAGGCTATTAGGGGGAGTGCCCGGTATTTGGCAACAGACCCTCAGCGGACAGAGCGCCCGATAGTTGGCCGCAGACCCGCGGTACTCGACAGGAGGAGTACCTCAACAATCCTAGGCTAGTGAGCAGTACCTCAGAGTCGTGACAGGTCCACTGTACACTCTAGAGACGGAGCTCTTCAGCAGTTACGGTTTCGATAATGAAAATCCTGGTTTGAGCTGAATCTTTTGACCTTTGTGTATACCTCAAGATTGAGATGGGTCACATGATGACTTAGGTATATGTATGGGCATATAAATGGGTAGTGGTTATCTGTTTATTTCACAATCCTTGTGTTTCCTCATGATTGAGATGAGTTACTTGATAACTTAGGTATATGTATGGGCGTATACCCAAGTAGAGGTTATCTGTTGAGATCTTCTTTGTGGTTATCCTTGTTGGTTTAGTGAGACCTTGAGGGTCTCGGGGTCCCTACTAATTATCTTTATACTCACCCCTGCACAGGCTATACCCGCACCTCGTTGTGTTGGTTGCAGACGACAGGCAGTGCTGGCGGAGGCCGAGTGTTCGAGAACTGGACGGTACCCGGAGGTGGACTACACGACGAGACGACACATGGAGGAGGTTGACGGACGAGAGCGTGGAGGAGGCTATCTGTACCTACCCTTAAGGTAGGATCCGTGGTGGACGACCAGGAGCTGCGCCATCTGTACCTACCCTTCATGTAGGATCTGAGGAGGACGACCCAGGAGCCGCTTCCGTCCTTCCAGCTGTTATCTTTTCTGCTGTACTTGTTCAGTTGTAGTTGTACTTTTTTTGGGTTTGTATTCTGGCCCATTTACATTTCAGCACTTCCCTTGTACTTAGTGTTTACTTTTTCCGCTTTCTTACTCTGTGGTTCTTGTTTTCTTTTATAAAGGCAATGCCTTCTCAGTTATCGGGATTTACGCCTTTGGTGCTAGTTGCCAGCCCCTGGCCTATGGAAGGCGGGCTTGGGGTAGTCACGGCACGGGCCCCGAGGATGGGTCGTGATAGAAATGGGGTTGTTTCATATTTATAATAACATATCAATATATCAGTAATACTAATGTTATTACATTATAATGAAACAACAAAAAAATAAGAAGTTGAAGAAGAAAGAAACGTGATAGAATCGTTAGAAGTGATTACCTCTTCTTCGACGCACCTCCTTTAAACTTCTTCTTAGGGAACTAGAGTTGGTATTTTGAGAAGACCAGAACCTCTATGATATTACTAGAGAGGTTGAGGATAGAAAATTGGCAGGGTTTGGCCGAGCTTCAAGGCTCAAAATGGTTTTAAGTGAAGAGGGAAGGGGTGCCCTTTTTATAAGGGAGGATTTGGGCACCCTTGGAAAAACATAAAATATTATTTTATAATAAAGTCATTTTAGGTTTTTAATAGATAAAAATTGATTTATTTCGATGCTAAGGTGGGGATGGGTCGCAATCCTTTCAACCAATATGTTTTAGACAAGTTTAGGTTACTATGGTATCCTTATCATTTATATTTAAATCTAAGTTAAATAATTTTAACTTTTTCAGTGTCTTTTGTTTCTTACACTATATGGTAAATAAACTTACTATAACAATCCAAACGAACACCAAGTGGTTAATTATTAATATATATATATCCTTATCTATGTTATTTTTCCAAACCATAGATTTTTATGAATAAAATAATAATTAATAATATAATATTTGTTTTAAAACTATTTTATGTCAATTTTGAGACTATTTGGTATTTGATTTTTTTGAAAATCATAACAGCATTATTAGTTCAAACAATGTTAAATAAATAAATAATAACATGTCATATTAACCTATAAAATTATTGTAATTCATATAATGTATCAGATTACATTTATTAGGGTATTTATAATATCAATTAATTTAATATTTCATTATTTAGTTAATTACTACATCACCCTTGTGTCGTAAATAAATTAAATTCTTTAATGTCTAAAAATTATGAATAAAATACCATTAGGTAGGAAATCTTTTTAAATTTAAAATGTATATTTATAGTCGAATTTATCTTATGTATAACCCTATATTAAAAATGATTTAATTATTAAACATTGATTTTAACTATTTTAAGTCTTTTTTAAATAAAATAATAATAAATGTCCTAATCTAATCAAAGTGGACCTAAAGGGTAATATTTTATTCCTAAGGTTGTTTTTGGTCGAATTACACTTATCCAATTGAATTATGACATGTTTTAGGGTAATAATAATATCATTTTTACCCGTAATTACCCTATTTACTTTTAACTGTGGTAAATAAATGTAAAAGGATACTATTCACAAAAAAATTATTTTCAACTTATTGAACAACATTTTACACCTTGATATTAACCGCGCCTCTCGGATTTTTGAAATTCCACTCACAAAAGTGGTAAAATTATGTTTTATGTAAATTTTCATATTCTCCTAGGAGGTGGGTAAAAGACGGTGAAAAGTTCAATAAAATTTTCATATATCTAAAATTATCAAAAATATGACTCCAATAAATTAAATTGAACTTATATAGGTATTATTTATCAAATTTGACCTAAAATAAATTTAAATAAAATGAATAATTATTTATATAAAAAGTCTGTTTTTAAATTGTAACCTAGTGTTTTCACTATTCATCAAAAATTGAAAGTTTTCAGAAAAATAACAAAAATTCACCCTAAGCTAATTTCGATATTACGAATCCAAAAATGAAGTCCATTTTCAAAAATAAAATTTCAAAAAGAGGGTATAAATATTCATAACAGCTAGTTCCTAACAATATTATAGTAATATCTCGTTTAGTGAAACTCGGTACTGCGTATAACACATGCTATCGTGGAAGGTCGTGATTGCGTGTAATGCAAGCCAAGTCAAGGATGCATGTAATTAATGATCTTTTTTGTGTAGCGTATAAAAGAAGACATCAATGAAATTAAATATAATATTTTTCATAAAATCTCGGGGTGTTACATTCTACCCCTTTAAAATGAATTTCTCCCTCGAAATTAATCGGGGTTATAAATGGTTTACTACTCGAAAGTTTTAATAGAAACCCACATCGTAAAAAGGAATACCAAAACATATCATTAAAAAATAACGTATGAAATGTAACGATTTCCCAAATTAACTAATCACAAAGTTTCCACATAGAAGAACATAAGTGAAAATAAGGATATGAAAGAGAAATCAAACCATCATGTTTTGATGGAGAGTGGTAGAGAACATGGCTATGAAAAAGCCAAGAATCGCAAAGCTATAAATATATGAAGATCTAAGGTACCATCTAATTCATTGAATATAAGGAAACTAGGACATCATTTTTGGTTATCAATATCATTTCCCTAAAGTTGAAAAATATTAATTAGAAAAAATACTTACTTGATGTTGGTATAATCTCACTATTGTTTATGCCTTGAACAATTTCCACTTCATCTCTAAAAGAAATGATGTTGAATTTGTGTTCTGTGAAGTGTTAGTAGATTATGCGATAGAATGATAGTCATTTCATCTGTCTCAAACATAAGCTTAGCAAAATTTATATACATAAGTCTTTCTATGGTGAGATTAATTGTATATGGTTTTTAAAATGGACTTATACTTCATATATCATACCGCTTAATATAATAAAACTAGTTTCTACTAACAAAGGACTTCCTGTAGGCCAGTGGTAAGAGATAAAGGCATGCCGTACTTCGGTTGTGGGTTCGATTCCCACATCATTGTCCAACGCGACGGGTTGTCGCCCATCCTACAAGTTGTCCTTTTTCTAAAACTAAATTATTATAACATTCAATAAATAATATTGATAAAAGTTCAGGCCTTAAACAATACTGACTTATGTCCAACATAATCTATTCCAATATTTAGGATTATCCACAATAATTCCATCCAAGCTCATAGTATAATGAAACAAATTACTAGAAATGTCATCTGTCGAGCATGTGAATACCATCATTTATCCCCCATACATCCTAAGATATGTCTTCTTGGTCACATTTCAATCATTTGAATGCCTTAATCATGTATTCTATTGAAAAATTAATACCCATTGAAATAGAGTGAAAACATTAATGCTGTCAAAAGTTAACTCTTTCCACAAACCAAAATCGTAAAATTTCTATATACTCAAACCATGATATAACTTTGTCCTTATATTAGTCATGAGCTCATTAATACTATCAAACATCTCATTATCTCCTTATCTCCTTATCCCTTCATTATGAACATATCATCTACTTTCAAAAAATATCTGAATAACCTTTCATGTCTACCAGTACCATTCAACATATAATTTAAAATACTTTAGGAAAAAAATAGTGTAACAATACTTAGATGTGTCTTTATTCTATAGTACAATTACCTATACAACATTACTCTTGATAAAAATAAATCTTTCCACTACCTTCTTAAACCATTGAACGATCTTCAACAATTATTTCATATCACATATCATTTTTTGTCTCTTCATCATCATCAACATAAATACTACCCATACAACCATGCTGATTCTCTTCACGAGACATTCCCTTAGGTAATTAATTTGAATAATGCCCGTACATTCCACATTTAAAACATTTAACCATTTTTTATGTCTTAGCAATACCATTATCCTTTTCCACGGTGTTAACTGATCCTTTTCCTTTGCAATTACTGGCTTTGTGTCCTTCTTTTCCAAAACAAAATCATCATCCAGTTCCTTTGAAACATTCTCCTTGATGTATCTTCCCACATGATTCACATGAGGAAAATTTATCTTTCTTTCATCTATTATCATCATGAAACTCCTACTTTCTCTTATTAACTGAGTCAAGAAACTTACCAATGTTGGGCTTATTGATCATATTATGAGATTGAGGATTAGGAATAATAACAATGTTTCACCTTCCAAATCCCATTTAATTTTCTTGATCATGAATAATATCATTCCATTGTCCATTATATTCTTTATTTACATGAATCTCTGGTTTCCAGACATTTTCTAAAACCCAAAAAGAGTAGTGTGAGAGGCAAAAATCATGCTAGGAAAACAACATAATCAAGGGGAGTACTTTCAATCTCTAACATCATAGGTTTAATCCTAGGGTATTCATGATCGTTATCATAATTCTAAGACTGTAGCCTTATACTTATAACAAACCTTAGAGACATCCCTATACATACCTTAGAAATATCTCGAGGTATTTCACTAAAGTTTTAGCATCCTAGTTCCTAAAGGTAAACTAAAACTTTCCTCTGATACCAACTGTAGAGACCCAAAACTTGACATACATTGAAATTTCATTAATTTTGTGGAAGAATTAATACAAAACAAAAACAAACACCGAAGGAACGTAATAGTTTTGTGTCTTTGGAAACTCGGAACGTAATCTTCTAATCGTGGTGAAAGATCTTCAACATCTCCCATAAAGATCTTATCCTTTTGTTTTTATACCTAAAACATTTCTTTATATCCTGGGGAAAAGAAAACATATAACAGGTGAGCTCAAATGCTCAGTAAGGGTAAGCATGGAGAAAATAAAACAAACCATATACATTTGAACATAAAAACATGAACATAATGTTTAAACATTGAAATCTTGAGCAATGACATAAAACATGGCTGTGCGTAGGAATAGATCATAATAGAACATCAATCATGATAAAATAGCTTGTAAATAAAACTTTTAATTATGGAAAAACATTAATCACATGATATGATTTCCATAGTAGGAAAAGCATTGCTACCAATACCATCATAGTGGAAAAAGTCCATTTCTGAATCGAGTTCACTCCTCATCCCAATCCATTATCAATGAACCGGATTAACATACCATTCCAGCCATGTCTATCTCCTGAGATATAAATCTTTATCCAATTCATTTGAGGGAGATATAGGTCCCAACCATCTCATAATGAAATCATTCTTACTTGTGCCACAACAAAAGCATAAATCATTCATCATAACCCAAATAATAAAATTGTGATTCATAAACATCATCCCATCATAACATAATCCATACAAAAAAATTGATATCACTTCATCATAAGAAAAGTGAAACATTGTAAATCATAGAGAAATTATTATTGATACAAACACATATGAAATAATGACAGCTTATATGGATAATGGTTTTGATAAAACACTTGAAATGAATTTTTGATGAAAATATCCTTTCTTCTTCAAAATAAATTTCTTATCAAAAAATGCCATGCAATTTTAAAAGAAAAGGATTTTGTTGAAAATAGTCATTAAATCTTGTCGAGTATGAAACATGAAAATAAGTTTTTATGAAACTGTAAAAATCTGTTCATGCTGTATAAGTTAAAAACATTCTTCACGTAATTTTTCCGGAAAAGTCAAAAGGAACCTCGTATGGTAAACAAAAGAAAGATTCCTTCCGTACAATGTGGTAAAAGTAAAAAAAGGGTAAAAACGACTTTAAACATACATGGAAGAAAATTAAACAATTTATGAAAACATTTTGATAACATATGGACGTGGAAAATAAACATAACCCCGGAAAATACATATGAATTACAATCTCGGATAAGAATGAGATTTGAATAATTATCCCTTACCATATGTCTGATATTCTTCGTATGTATCCAGACCTACTATATAATGATTTAAATAATGACATTGAATTATTACCGAATCATATTAATTTTTATGATATTATATACGGTTCAATTATTACTTTATAATACCTGTTCTTTTATAAATTCCATGTTAAAGCAACATTTTGGGTAAAATCGTTTCATTTATCGTACGTGTTTCGATTTGTTTTTCTTGATATTATTATTACTTATCATGATTTACATACTTCCAGAATGTAAATCATGATTTATATAGAATATATAATCAATATATATATATAATAGATAGATGAATGAAATGAAATACACTGTTCATAGAGACAGTAGGCCGTACGTTTTCATGAACGTTGTTTTCCTTTCCTTATTGACTTGAATGAAATTAAGTAGATGACATATATATATATATACAGTATCATTATTATGTCATATATTTCATGATTAATTATTATATATACTTTATAATCATTCTTGAATTGTTATCATGGAAAATGTATCTTTTCGCGTCATGGAGACAGTAATTCATACGTGTGCACGAGCGATGATATCATTCCCATATTTTTTGAATGGAATTGGAGTGGATGATATAATATCATATAATAATTATGAGGTTTTAATAATCATATATAGTTATTCTTTACACCCTTATACCTATCCAAGTAAGGAGGTGGTGAAAAAACTGATTACACCACGGTGTGGAGACGGTATTCCGTACGTACGCACGTGCATTGATTTCATTTTCCGTAGGATGGATAGAAGGTAAAATGGGGTTGTTACATATTTATAATAACATATAATTATATAATTAATACTGATGTTATTACTTTATAATAAAAAAACTAAATAATAAGAAGTTGAAAAAGAAGGAAACTTGAATGAATCTTTAAAAGAGATTACCTCTTCTTCGACGCACCTCCTTTAAACTTCTTATTAGGGCACTAGATTTGGTATTTTGAGAAGACCAGAACCTCTATGATATAACTATAGAGATTTAGAATAGTAATTGGTAGGGGTTTGATGAGCTTCAAGGATCAAAAGGGTGTGAAGAGAAGAGGTAAGGGGTTCCCTTTTTATAATGGAGGAGAGGGGAACCTTTGAAAAAACATAAAATATTATTTTATAATAAAATCATATTTTGTTAATAATAGCTCATAATTGATTTATTTCAAAGATAAGGTGGTTATGGGTCGAAATCCTCTCAAACAATAAGTTTTAGACTTGTTTATGGTACTATTTTATCCTTATCATTTAGATTTAACTCTAAGTTAAATAATTTAACTTTTATCGTGTCTTTTTGATTTCTAACACTATATGGTTAATAAATATACTATAACTATCCAAACGACCCAAAGTGATTCATTATTAATATATATATCATTATATAAGTCATTTGGCCAAACCTTATATTTTTAGGAATAAAATAACAATTACTAATTATATATTTGTTTTAAAACTATTTTTTGTCAATTTTGACACTATTTGGTACATGATTTTTGTAAAACTCATAACAGCATGATTAGATCGAAAAAAGTTAATAAAATTAATACTAACATGAAA
Source organism: Viscum album (assembly GCA_963277665.1). Lineage (NCBI taxonomy): Eukaryota > Viridiplantae > Streptophyta > Magnoliopsida > Santalales > Viscaceae > Viscum > Viscum album. The sequence continues at coordinate 986,484,520 of OY728126.1, forward strand.
TATTAACCTAGAATAGTAGTTTAATTCATAAAAAGTCTCAAATTACATTTATTTGGTTATTTATAATACCAATTAATTTAATATTTCATTATTTAGGTAATTAGAGCATCAATCTTGTGTCATAAATAAATTAAATTATTTAATGTCTAAAAATTATAAATAAAATACCATTAGGTAGGAAATCTTATTATCTTTATAATTTATATTTATAATTGAATTTATCTTATGTATGACCATATATTAAAAATGTTTTAATTATTAAACATTGATTTTAACTATTTTAACTCCTTTTTAAATAAAATAATAATAAATGTCCTAATCAAATCCATGTGAACCTAAAGGATAATATATTACTCCAAAGGTAGTGTTTGGTCGAATTACACTTATACAATAGAATTAGGACATGTGTTACGGTAATAATAAAATCATTTTTACCCCTAATTACCCTATTTACTTTTAACTGTGGTAAATAAACATAAAAAGTTACTATTCACCAAAAAAATATTTTTATCTTATTGAACCACATTTTACTCCTTGATTTAATCCGTGTCTCTCGGATTTTCGAAATTTCACTCACAGAAGCGGTAAAATTATGTTTTATGTAAATTTTCAAATTCTTTTAGGAGGTGGGTAAAAGACGATGAAAAGTTCAATAAAATTTTCATATATCTAGAATTATTATAAAATGACTCAAATGAATTACATTGAAATTATATAGGTATTATGTATCAATTTTGACCTAAAATAAATTTAAATAAAATAAATAATTATTTAAATAAAATGTTGGTTTTTAAATAGTAACCCAGTGTTTTCACTATTCATCAAAAATTGAATGTTTTCTGAAAAATACCAAAAATTCACCCTAGGATAATTTAGATATTCCAAATCCAAAAATGATTTCCATTTTGATAAATAAAATTTCAAAAATTGGGTATTACTATTCATAATGGCTAGTTCCAAATAATATTACAGTAATATCTCGTTTAGTGAAACTCGGTATTGCATACAACACACGCTATTGTGGAAGGTCATGATTGTGTGTAATGCAAGACATGTCAGGGATGCATGTAGTTAAATATCCTTTTGGTGTAGCATACAAAAGAATACATCAATGAAATTAAAAGGAATATTTTTCATAAAATCTCGGGGTGTTATAAGTGTAGTCAATGAATTGTTCTTATATTAACCTATAGTGTATAACGGTTTCAATCCTATAGTTATGAATATAGGAAGTAAATGTGTGTACCCTCATGAAAAATTATACGGTTATGTATTATTTCATATGGAAACTGATAGTAGATGATAAAAATTATATAACACAAGATTTGGAGTTAGGTTCATTAATTTTTAAATTTAAAATATAGTGGAATTATCATTAATAAAATGGGGTGATATATATAGTAATCATAAAAGTTTAAATTATATATTTAATCATAAAAAGTTGAATATACACTAGAGTATATTGTTCGAACATACTCTATATTAATAATTCTCAATACATTACCTCCTTTGGAAATTGAACAATGAGGTTGATTCTTTGAGTCGATAGGATCATGATAACTTAACTATGATAAGGATTAATAGAGACATAATATTTATGGATATTTTAAAGGAGTGATCTATAAATCATAAAGGATGTGGATAAATATTATCCTTCTCAAATGAGTCTTCAACTGTATTAATTTGAGATGATCAAAGAGGCACAAAATGAGGATGTAGAGCTACAAAAGAAGGAGATAAATATTTTGGATTTAAACAATACTTGTATTGGAAGGACAAGGTTATAGAACTATTTATGTGTTCTATATATAAACTCACGATATAAAGAATTAATTATTTTATTAGGGTAATAGTTATTTATTCCTTATTCATCTAGAATTTATGAAGAAGAATAGAGATATAAAGGAATATACCTGTTGGGACATCAGAAAGAGATATATTATTGATTTTGTATCCTGATTATTGTTATATAAAAATGTTAAGACAATGATAAACAATTATATGGATATTTTCCAGCCATTACCCCTACTATAATTGAAATGAGATATGATCACTATGGATTTTTTCATCTGACTCCACAAAACATATAAATGCCAAAATGTTATTTTTGATGAGGGTGATTGCCTTACTAATTCGGTTCACATAATTTCTAGAATAAAATTCTTATATAAAGATAATATATCATGAATATACATTATTTATGTGGTAATGTTTCACTGAGTACTATTTTCTATTATATATAATTTAGATATAGGGTTTATATTGACATTCTAGTGAAATCAAGAGCAAGATCATGCCAGAGATTTGAGATTTACTATTGTGTAACAACATCAGATATATGTCTAGTCTAATAGAACCATTAAAATACTAGAGGATAAAATGGTATCTTCATTTATAGATTTTAATGGTTTTTGTGATAAACCAATTCATATAGGCATTTTTTCATACAAAAATATCTTGCACTCGAGCATTCTAATGTCTCTTTATGAACAACCCTATGGAATGAAGTATAGAACACCAATGTGTTGGGGTGAATATCAATAATGAAATTTAATGGGACCTAACTTAGCTGTGTAAATGGTAGAGAATGTTAGATCCATTCATCTATACTTCAAGGTAGCTCAAAGATGATAGAAATATTATAATGAAAATCATAAATGTGATATACTACATGAAGTTGGTGGGAATGTTTTTCAAATAAATTCACCATGGAATAATTTTAAATGAATCAAAAAAACTGAGAGATGAGTTAATGCTATATTGGACCCTTTTAGATTAATGTTAGAGTAGGTATATTAGTTATTATATTGGTGCTTCCACTGAACCTCTATCAATTACATGTTGTGTTACGTGTATATATCCTAATAATGTATATACATGATCCCTAACTTGTACTATAATCATAGATCAAACAACTATTTGAAGATATTTATTATAAGGAACATATTTTGGAGATTTTGAATAATATAATGAATTATATATGAACCATTACCACACACATGGTCAATGTTTTGTTACAAAACCACCAATTTGGGGAATCTACATTGGATCCTAAGGTTGTGATAACTAAGAATAGTCACTTGTATTTTTTATTAGAGAAATAGATTTTTTTGTGGAAGAATTTATTATAAGTGGGTATAATGTTACAACATGAGATTTAATGAATTATTTTATAAAATAAATTTAATTTTTTTTGGAATTTTTCATTACCTCCAACACTATGTTTTTACAAACCGTGATATACTCTTAATATTTAATTTTATAATTAAACTAACTCTAAAAATGATGGGTATGAATAGAACTAGATAAATTATTGAAATATTATTTTTGTGAGTTATATAAAATAAATTAATTGTATTTGAATAGATAAAAAAAATTAATAACTTCAATTTAAAAATAGTTAATTATGGAAAATGTTTATATTTATATAAAAGGGTTTCTGTAATATTAAATTAAATAAAATGACTATAAATGAATTATATTTTTAAATTTTATATATTATATATCCCAAATTTTTTTATAATTCCTCTAATAATTTTTGTAATGATGTGAAAGAAATGAATCCAGTTTTATGCTTAAAAAAATATTTTTCTAAATAGTTTTTCCATCGTGTTTATATTTTTTTATAATTATTTTTCATCCGTGATATAATTTTATTTTGATAAAATAAAATTATTTTTTCAGTGATCATTTAAATCTTTTCTTATAGTGATATTTGATAGTTTTCTGAAATGTTTATTTTTTGATGAATAATGAAAATAGTAAATTTTATAGAAAAATATTTTTTTTGTTTAATGAATTTAAGAGGGTTATTTTAAAAAAATCATTTAAAAGTAAAATTAAATTAATTATATTATTATTAAACAAATTTAAAATATTAAAATCAATTTTAGTTCTAGATTTTCTGTAAAAACTTTTACCACATAATAAAAAGTTTCTTTGTGAAACATAGTTTTCATCGAGATTACAAGTTTAATCATAAATTAAATTATTTCAATTATTTTAATTGAAATTTGTGAAATAAAATAATAATTTGGAATCATCATAATTAATTTAAGGTAATACGATGAACAAATTTTTTGGGAATAATGAAGAGTTAAGATAATAAAAATTAATTACAATGGTTATGGTTAAAACATGGTTTTGTGTGTTATATGATCCTATGTTAAATTTATTTTCAACAAAATTAGAAGAATTATTTTATAAATTTAATATATTATTTGGATTATTGTTTTACAAATTATCTAATAAATATCATTTATTTTTATATTTATTATATAAGTTAGAAATGTAAATATAAAAAACTAGTTACCTTGGTGAAATCCAGAATGATAAAATTGGTAACATTAGAAGTTAAGGGAATATGAAATTTAAGATATATTAATTTTATATTTCAGGTGTTGTGTCTTGAACATATATTCTTTCTTCTTAATTATTTATTATTTTTTAATCTAGGGGTTGAGAGTGTATTTTTATTATTAAATAGTTTTTGGTATTCAGAAAAATTCCACTCCTCCTCAATTATAAAAGGGATTATCTCCTCTAACCTCTTTATAGCACATATTATTTTTAGCTAAGAAAAAAAAATTATCTAAAAAAATACTTATCCATGTTTTATACATTACAAATCTTCTAAAATAAAAAACCTATCATTCTTAATTTTATATCAAAATGATGATTTTCTAAGAGTATATAATTTTCATCAGTAAGATCTATGTTTTATACTTATCCTCTCACAAACGTCTATAACATCATAATAGTTCTGATATAATAAGAAGATTATATAAAATATAATAAATGATTATTTTTTATGTCACAACTAATATTTATCTCATCTTCTATAAAATGGGTAACATAACCATTGGTTGTGTATATGTCATATTACTACCTCGTGAACCTATGCAATTAATTTTACATCACTCCCAATAACGACTAAGTATAATAATGGATTTAATTTTGATATATTATATTTATTAAATAATTATATTTATGTAACTATAATATCACATCTACCATCATACCTTATAATCTGTTGGAAGATGATAATGTCGCTCATCTGAACATGTGGACTACCATCTCAACGAAGTTATGTGATTTATAATTTGTTTTTTTGACATTGACAGAAAAAAGGATATATTTGATTAACATATAAGGTTTTTATGATATAATAATGATTATTTAATGGTGAATTATTTTTTAAATTTCTTTCATTCCATTAGTTAAAAAATGAAAATTACGTACATCCGTACGTATGGACAACCATCTCCATGAACAGTGTAACTCATTTATCAATTTGTAAATTTTATTGAATGTTATAAATATATATAATTAATATAAATTATATTCATATCATTATAAAAATTATAGATATTATTTATCCGTGATCATTTAAAAAGTACCATAAATACAAAACCAAAATATAAATGATAAACGAAGTAGTTAGTACTCATAATAATGATTTTAATAATGAACAGATAAAAAATGGGTGATAATAGATTATAATTAAATCATATATGGTATGATATATTTTATTTTGGTTATATTATCGATTTATAACAACCCTATATTTATAATATAATATTTTTTAACATGTATGAATAATATCGACAATTATGGTAAGCGATTTTTGTCTCACTTTTATTTCCATTAGACACATGCCATATTAACTAGTAGTTTCATTTGTGTGGTGTATGTAATTAAAAAAAATCATTTTAATGATTATTATCATGAATGTTATAGGATATTAATATCAATATTATTATCATTAATTCATGTGGATCTTAATTAAAAAGTTACTATTATATTATGGGGTTTATGAAATAATCTTAATGTTTATCGGGATTTATTACGATCATGGTTTATTTAATGAAAACTTATAATATACCTAGATTAATCACATTAATTATATTATACTATGGTTACTTATTTAGATAATACGTTTTTATTTTATTTTAATATCTTTATGTTCTAAATATAATAAAATTTTAGCACCACTGGTTTTAGGTACATGACCCTTTATTCATGTATTTTGTGTCTATATAATGTACAGGTTATGTTTCTTGAGGTTCCATGGTGTTTTGGATTGTTTTTTTGGATTATATATAGGTTTATAGTTTTTTAATGATAAATGTAAACCATGTACCCCCATTAGTAAATTATGCATGTAAATATAGTGGGCATTGGAAAGGTTCATAGTTGGAAAAAAATTTAGCCAATCTGTGTGATTGTTGAGGGGAAACTGTGCTTATTGAAAGAGAAGGAAATAATGATAGGTTCAGGGTTTGTAAAATAATGTGATACAAACATAAGAGTTATGAACTTATTATAGTAGAACAACATGGTGGGTGCCCAATTTTCCAAATTGTGTAGCCTAACCATGCAACATAAACTTGGCCCACTAAAATTTAATGTATTTATCTAAAGAAACCCCTATAGAATCATTAATCCCATAATAACTCTATATCATGAATACATTTTTATCTATAGGCATGAAATTTTACAACCTATTTTTCATTTGTGGTTCTTAATTGAATCAAAGTGCATTATAGATTATTTTCTATCAGTATGTACCCATTCTTCTTTATTATTCATAAATGTATCCATCTGTTCATTCTTGGATTTTACATATAATACATTTCATATATATAAATATATATTTTTTTTTCATTAAACATTTTTATTCATTACAGAATTTATTAAAGGGTTTTATAGGCATGGTTAGATCTAGAGTTTTGTTGCGCCATTCTTTATTTTCACCAACAGTCGTGAAGTTGGTGGATTTTATTTTATGTTCATATAACATAAAAATTAATGTATTTGTTTTAACAAAATAATTTTATTATTTTTTAATATATTTGTTTAATTATTTAGGGAATAATTTTTTTTAAAACCTTTTGAAATTGTTATAAATGGATGTATTTCAGGAAAAACCCTTATTTATATATTAAATATGATTATTTAAAAATGTTTAATTAGATTGTTATCTATGCAATGTACTTATTGGAATTCAATAATGTTTGTAATAATTTTATGTAGAATGGTTTTAATATATTTTGGAATTAATGGTTGGTGTTAATTCATTTTCATTAGATGATACCCTGTAGAAGGGTCATGTTCCCTTGGTTCACCATGTAGTCATTACCTTCTAACGAATTGGTTAATTGATGACAGAGTGCTCACGAGTATGGAACAATCACCTGTGAATTATTTTTTATGAGTGGATACATGTTTATGGGTATAAAAAATAGAAATAGGAATGTTTTAAAAGGGTTTTATTGATTTACAATGAAAATTGATTAGTTATTTGATATAAAGTGTTTTTGCTATTTAAAATGGTTTTATATACATAGTGCTTACATGTTTTTTCCATGTTTTATGTGTTCATAATTCATTGGGGGAATCCTTATATGTTTAGAATCATCCATATATTTGGAACTATAGTGATTTTTTTCTTCTATATTGTCATAGTTATTGTAACTATATATCAGTTATTTATTGAGGCTTATTGATACCATAAAAATTACATGTAGAGATGGATCCTGGAGCGCGTTGGGTTTTGTTGGTGATGTCACATGGGATTTTTGAATATTGTGATATATTGTTCATATTTGATTTTTTATTTCTCTTGTACTCTAATATGATGTTTTGGTTTTCTTTGTATTGTATTTTGTATCCAGGAGTCAATGATATGTTTGTTTAGTTATTTTTTATATTGTTTGGATGTTTTATCTTTAAAAAGGAAAATTATAACTCAAATATCATTATGTAAATTGGAATTTATTTCTATACTTTTGAATATTCTAGATGTCACCTATTTCTTATTAGCACACCAATCACTTATCATGAAATCTAGAGGGGTGGGGTGATACAAATTATTTCAGATTTATTCTTTCCAACTATCATTCGTTAGGTCAAATGATGTTATTATTTTTGTTATGGTTTTCAAAATTTTATCAGTATAAATCTTGTAATTTTATAAGGGATATTGTATTATTGAGACATGAAATGTGATGCATAAAAAGGATTACCCAACCGCCTTATTCAATAGTTAATGTTAACAGGGTGAGTGGGTACATGAGTGTTTTAAGAAACCTCTAGGTGAATAGTCACTTAATTTTCACAGGTTTAACTAATGAGAGTTTTCTGAAATGAATTTATTGTATGACTTCCAAAAATTATAAAATTTTTTATTTTGAGATTAATGGTTTATAAAATTTTCAAAAAAAGAAGATTATTGTTTAAAATAGTTAAAATGGTTTTTTGAAAAGCATTGTTGTAGTATTTTAAAAACTGGTCGAAATGTTAAAAATGATTGAATTGTGGAATATTATTTTATTATATGTATTGATATGGAAAATTATAATTTCTAATCATTCATTTGATAATGAGTGATAGTAAATTTATTTTAAAATTTTTTATTATGAATGGATCTAGGTAGGAATTCTTGAAATCAACCGAATGATACTATGAAAAATGTAGTTTCACCTGAGCCATATGTGAACCATTATCTGTTGAAAGGATTGCCCATGATTTGTAGTCTATGGATAGAGGTAATTTTAATAATGTTCCCAAGGATATGTATCATTTATTTTATATCAAAAAGAATAATCCACTTATATTGTCTGAGAATTCTATGCCAGTAAAATTAAAAGTCTAGTTGAATTGGTTGAATAGATTCTTACATTTACATGGGACACCATCATAGCTAATGTGTTGTTACAAATTTATATAATGGTGGAATTAAAACACCAATGATGGAAATTATATGTTTAGGATAATTTTTACCAACGCATGACATTTACATATTTTTATGAAATTTTTTAAAATAAATTATATCTTCACAACATTAAAATTTATATAATTATAGACATCATCAATATGAATGAAACAAAACATGCGATGATAGATAATGTGGCCAAACTTATTAGTGCAGTTCATTTCCATGAAATATATTGAAATTATTTCCATGAAGTAACATATTTTTGAGTAATTCTAACGGTTAGATATTTGATAAAATATTTTTGTTCTCTATATTATTGATTTTACTGAAATTTTCATTAGAGATATAGTTGAAGAAAGAGATTTATAAAAAAATTACTAGAGGATGTAGGTTTATTCTGATAAGAATAGGTGGAAACTCCAATATTCAGAATATGTGAATGAGTGACACCACATTCAGAGTGATGGTACACTATATAATCAGACCATATGATTAGTAAATCTTCCCCCTTATCTGTAAAGTAAGACTAAATTTTTTCAAAGAGGATCTTTCATTCATAAGAAGTATGACTGAATGGATCCAAATAAATAATGTAAGAGTTGAAACCACATTGGATATATTCAGTGCTATGGTCATAGTGCTCCCAGGCATGGTACAAGATAAATGTCCAATGTTTCCTAGCCTGAATGGCCCGAAGGACAGTTTTTTTGATAACACCCTTTCATTGAATGAGGGTGAACCCTAAAATGGCCCAAAGGCTGAGAGATTACATGGACTATAGGGTTAGTAGATTACATGACCGATGGTATTTGAGAATTCAACCAGACTATCTTTAATGAACTGCCCCTCCACAGCATATGCATCATGATAGTAGCTCTCCACCTTCGCATGGCCATCTAGCTAGGATTCACACACAAGAATATGATGATTATGATGGAATTGCCATACCATCTCATTCTGAAAATCCATTCGATTCTACTCTAGTGAGTGCATCTGCTCTGAATCCTCTTCTGGGCCTGTTCCATTTTTATAGAGTCTATCTGGGGAAACTACATGTGGCCCAAAGACCTTGAGGTGGTAGAAGTCCATAAAGGTGTCCCGAAAGCCCGACTGACCCAATGTCCTGGGTGTCTCAAAATCCATAAGGACATCGATCCCAAAACGATGGCCATAGGGAATAGTTCCAACTACTACAATGTCAAATAGTAACTGCAACAGTAACTTATATAGTTCCTACTATAGTTCCAAACAATGTAAACTTCTTCTATAGTACCTGTACAATATAAATTCATGCAATAGTACTGCACATTGTACAGTTCTTCTATAGTCCCTACTACAGTACTCCTACAGTTCCCCTGAAATATGCCACTATCTGGTTTTGAACCCGGGTCTTGTGGATGCAATTAAAGATACCTCACCAACTAGGCTGAGGCTCATGTGCTCTCATGTTTCTTGGGAATCATATAAATTGGTAGGATGAGTTGAGTAGAATAACACACTTCACCAAAATAGACTGATGAAAGGAAATTCAAGGGACACCAGGACTACTCAAATACTACAATGTCATTGTGGTAAAAAATATAAGGTGGAGTGAGTAATATAATTTATCATGTTATGAATGTGATTATGGGTGATCAATCTTGTCCCTCGATAGTGAGAGGTATGATTCATTTTAATTCTAGACATATGATATATTTTTGTCATATTGGCATGCCCCACTTGTTTATTGATTCATGTGGTATTTTTCACAAGGTATTTCATGTTAATATGCTGTATTATTTGTTGAAACATCACATTTGATAGTCTAATAGATTTATGAGCTAATATGTGTTATGAGTTTTTAATAAATATTAATGAGGATGAATTTATTTTGGATTTATCTATTCTTGAGAAGGATTTATATGAATTGATTCATTAGTATAGATTGGTTTTCATCATTCAAATCCCACATTGGTGCTAATGACTGAATTGATAGTTTCTTATATCTTGATGGTTTTGTTCACCCCTTTAGAGTATATTGGCATATAGTGTCTAAATGATAAGTCATTTTACCCCAATAGTTTTGGATCTATCTATTCTCTATTAGAAATACAGACTTTGAGATCTATGATTGATATTGAAATTAATGATTTTCCAATTCTAGTTGACCTATTTCCTACAATTTTTCATATTAATTTTTTAGGGTTTTCACTAAAAATAGAAGTGTATTTTATGATTGATTTCATACCAAGGACAACTCCAATATCAAATACATCTTATATGATGAAACAAACATAATTCATGGAATATATAATTCATTTAAAAGAGATGAAATGTATATGGTTCATCTGACTGGGTATGTATTTATGGACCACATCTATTCAATTTTAAAATAAGGATGATGAATATCATATAAATTGGGATTATAATCATAATATTAACCAGGTAATGATAAAGAATAAGTATTTTCCTATATGAATCGATGATTTGTTGGATTAATTTAGAAGATATTGGTGATTCTATAAGATTGATTTATTTTCCAGATATCACAAAATACAAAATCATGTGGATGATATTCTAAATATTGTTTTTGAATGTTTTTTGGTACATTGTGAGAATCCATTTATTTTTTTGGGTCTTCTAAATGAGATAATTGTCTATATGGAATTAATGAATTTAATATTTCAATGGATTTGAGATTTCATTTGTAATTGTGTATTTATATTGTATACAATAGTATTCTATGAAAAAATAGAGCCATGAGTAACACTTAGTTATAGTGTTGGGTATCTTCCATGATAATGTTTTTTTAATTCCACATTATCAATGTTTTATTATTGGATTTAAGAGGTACATTTAATTTTCCATGTCATTTATAAGATATGTGTTTATATATATATCCTAAAATGATAGAATCTATCAACTCTTGGAAACCAATGAATAATGTCAATATAATACATAGTTTCCTAGTCTTAGTGATTCACTATATACATTTCTTAATTGGTTTTTAAATATTTGTGTCACTAATTAAATATATTATGAGGAAATAAATACATTTCGTATGGAACAAAGAATGAAAAAATTCCATTTATGAACTTATGGTTAGACTTAAATTATAACATATCATCATATTTCCTGTGTCTATATTAGGATATGTTGTTTTTTGTGATACAAAAAGATATATTATGAGTTTTATTCGCATGATGTGGGATCATGATATATTTATGGCTCCCAATTGTTATGGTTCCATGAGAAGAACTACTGAAAAAATTATTTGGAATTGGATATTATTGTCCATGATTTGAAGAATTAGAATTATTATCAATTTGGTGAGAAATAAACCATTTTTATAGATTATAAGAGTTCAAAACATATTTTATCACAAAGATATTTTATTTTAAGGGAGTTTATACGGATGGACTATCCATTAGTGTTTTATTTTTACTTGTTGCATTAATCAATTAAATATAATTCTACTGTAGATTCAATTATAATGATTAATATTCTCAATTGGAAAAATTGGATTTGGAATAGTGTGAATTAATGTCAGCCATAGATGATATGAATTTTGATTATACAGAATAAGGTTGTGTTGTGGGTTTTTCTCTGGTTTCATCTCCTCATTGATATGGTTGACCGAGATATATTTTTTCAATGATATAATCTTGATTATGTTTCTATGATTTTAAAACTCATTGGAGGTTATAGAATTATGTTTCAAAAGATAAATACGAGTCCAGTGTTGTGGTTTGGAGATCATATGATCACACTTTTGTCTTACTGGGAATAAATTCTTAGTGCATAACATCATTTGAGATTGAATTTTCATCTGATAATAAAGAATATGTATATATTGTTTAAAGAATAGCATTTTTGGGCTGAATTTAAAGAATCACTAGTGAAGTATGCCTTGAGTTAGGGCACCAATCAGTAGGTCAAGGAATATAATAATTGGCCAATAGGTATGTTTTTGTTTTTAATGATTCCCACGTAAAAATGGTTGCATAAATATAGGGATTTTATAATTTTTATAACAGGTTTTGATAGTAAACATGATTATATATATGTGATTTTGGACATACTCACAATGTTGGATCAATTCTTCCCAAATTGTAAAACTAATATATTGCGAGAGTTTAAAAAAAATACATTAATTTTTTTAATGATTTAAGGTATTATTATCTTTCTTGTATCCCATAAATACCTGAGGTGTATGTATCATGTTTTTAAATACTTACTAAAATACATATAACAATGTTGACTATGTGTTTGGATTATCATCCAACAATTAATGGATAGTTTTAAAATAATATCAGTATTTTGGAGGACATGCATAGGGTTTGGAGGAAATTTTTTTTGGGACATGGGAATAGAACACACCATTAATGGTGTTCTCATACTATAATATAAATCAATACATGATAAATATAGATCATCATTATTCTTTTTATTGATATAATTTTCACTATCCACAATTTTGTGTGTAAATATTTGAGACTTTACTGACTAGGACTAGCCTCGTACAAGAGACCATAGAAAATATTTAGTTTATTAGAAATAGAATAGAGATTGATCAGAGTCATTGGAAATCATATTATAATAACCATTGATTACCATTTTTGTTTGATGAGAGTGATCATGTGTTTTTAAGCAACTCTCTAAGGCTTGAGAATTTTTATTTTGGAAATAATGACATTAAATATCTATTGTACATAGGACCTTTTCATATATATGAATGAGTTGGTGAGGAGGAATAGTAATTTTATTTTTCACAATGATTTAGTTCAATGTAAAATGTGTTTTGTGTGTCTTGGTTGATGAAATTCTAACCTGATCTTTATCATGTGATTCCAAAGTATCACATTCACAGAGAGCCAAATGATTTTTTGTTTCATGTTTCAACACATCTTGTTGATCAGAAATAGAAGATATTTCATGGGAGAATCAAAACACTAGTGTAGTTTTTTGTGGAAAGATGTTTTATTTTAAGAATAAGCATGGGAGTGTGAGAAATAAATGTTATAAAGGTTGTCTGAACTCTTCCCGGACAACTAGTTCTCTACATTCTAGGGATGAAATGGATAATTTTGGGGAAAATGATTTATATCTTGTTTTAAGTACAAGACCATTAAATCAATTATTTTTATTCAATATAATTATTAGTTTATTTTTTAGGATGTTATTAAGGGTTTTGGAATATTTTGAAGGCTTTCCAATAGGTTTTTGGTTTATGCATGGTTATTAGAAACTGTGTAACAACTACAACAAATTTTGAATGTGAAGACAGTGGGTACTAAGATACCACACAGCTAGAGCATAGTTTTTTCCAAACCATTCATGTTCATAGGGAAACTATTCTATTAAAAATAGAGTAAAAATAATGGTAGAAAATGGGTTTTAAAATTATGAAATAAAACCATTTATGTTTTTTCCATATGTAAGTAACACCATAGGGTTTCCCAATGATTTTCTAAACCATGAAACAAAAAGGCATCAATCTAAAAGTTTTATACCTAATCTGAATTAATACCATAATTACTCATTAATTCCCTAATCACTCTAGATCTTAATATTACTCCCCCTAGGCATGAGATACAATACACATTGAATTAAAAGATATTTTTAGGCCAATTTATGTCCATTGGAGATACATATCCCTCGGTATGTACCCATTAATTAATTTTCTCATATATATAGCCTCATTCCCATTATTAGAAATTTAGATCAAATCTATTGGGGATATAACTATGAAGTATGAAATAAATCATGATGATTTATGAATGATTGATTTAAGGAATGTATACCAAGGAATGAATCTAGTGTGTTTAGTTTTATTCTTCGTTTTCACCAACTGCTTTAAGGTTTATGGGTTCCCTCTTATCACCATAGGACCTAGAATATGATGGATTTATTTTAATAAAATTATTTTTTTAATCTATGATTTATTATTGGTGTACATATATATTTTTTATTGATTATTAATGTTAAAATAGTAGATGGAATTTGGGAAAATCCATCTTGTTTATAATTTTAAAATGATAATTTTATAATTATGAAATTATGAGTCAGTAATTTTTTTTAAAGTTATTTAATGGATGGAAAGATTTTATGTGGAACGTTTTAACATTTAATTTTTAATACATGGTGTGTGTGACTACATTTTCCTTTGATGTTACCTTGTGAAAGGGGCATGTTTTCATTCCCCACCAAGTATTGGTCTGCATATGCTGACTTGGTGGATTGATGAGAGAAAATCATGAGTACGAGACATTAACAGAGTAATCCATGGTGTGTATATTGAGACATGGTTATGGGTGTTCCAAATAAATTAGGAAATGTTTTGATAGTATTTTTATTAATTCCCATATAAAATTATTTATGTATTTTATATAAACAATTTTTAATACAATTTGTTTTTATAAAAGTTGAACTAATAGGTTTTATCATAATTGTATTATTTGGGAAGTCATTTGGGTAATGCAACACATTCTAGACTTACCCCTATCTTTGAAACCAATTTTTTCAGATGTCAGGTATTAATGAACTTGTAAAGTAAAGGTATCTTTTTTATTAAGTGATACTTATTGATATCATAGGAATATCATGTATATTTACAGAATAAAGTGGTTTTAGTAGCTTCTTTTTGATATTATATATGATTTTATATTTTATTACTCATTTATCTCATTTATTATGAATTTTTATTTCTTCTTGAACACTGATATGTTTTTTTGGTTTTATTATGTTTTCAAAGGATTTTTTTCACTCATGCATAGTAATGTGGTTTTATTGGTTGTTTTTATATATAGTTTTGATGTATTATATTTGAATGTTTTAATTTACCACCATAGTTCTTAAGGACCATGGAATTTATTTCCAACCATTAAGGTCATGGGGATGTCACCTAATTCCTATTAACAAGATTGTCACTTCTCAAAAAAATTAGGAGGAGATGATGTTACAAAAATATTTTAGTATGATGAATAAATTTTCATTATCTCTTCGTTTGAATATATAATCTATTACAAGATTAGTTTTTCTATAAATAAATAATGAATTTTTTTTATACTTTTTAATTATTGAGTAATTAAAATTTTACACTTTTCTAAATTTTAATTTTTTTAATGTAATCTTCTTGTAGTTTTCAAACTTTGTATCTTGATTAATTTTTCATAATAATAATACGAATGCAATTTTTTGAATTAACATGTACAAAATGATTGGAATTTTCTACTACTATGTCTAATCAATTTTTTGAATGATTTATTAATGTTTCCAAGTCAATTTTTGAAGAAATATTTCCTCCAAATATTTTAATAATTCATATTATTTAAATTTTAATTTAAATGTGAAAATTATGTTTTTAAAAAGAATTATTTAATGATATATTTATGGATTTTTTTTTTCAATAATGAAAATAAAATTTATTGTTTCTTATGTTTTAAAATGTATATGATCCAATGTTATTATACATATTATTAATTTTATTGGATTATGATTATGATGATGGGATGTTTACGAAACCCATTCATTATCCATGGGTTATTCCATGATTGATTCATGAAATTTTAATGAAACACGGTTTCATTGAATGAGTTATGATATAATGATATGATAAATATTTAATGATTTCATAGGAAACATATATATGGTTTTCATTATGTGATTTGTGTTCTAAGAATTATAAAGACATCCAATACATTTGGTAATGTATTATATGTATTGAGATAATTATGGTAAACAAGTAAATGTGCCTTATTTTATATGGGAAATAATTTGATGTGGTTGATTCATTGTGGGAAATAAGTCAATGTAATTGATGTACCATGGTAAAGTTGTGTTGATGCGTCATATAGTTTGATTTGATGTTCTCAATATTAAATCATGACATATAAATTTTATTATATTCTTATGATGGTTCCACACTTATATGACATTTTTTTATGTTATAGGATTAATTTATGATGATCTCCCACTAATATGGTTAATTTTTTGAAATGATAATATTTTATCTTATGAACCATTTATAAAATCCATGTTAGATTAATTTATAACATTTTATTTTATATTCATTTTTTCGTCCATTATTCTTATCTTCATGTATCATATTATCATCAATTTATATCTCCCATATTTGATCCTTTTGAGGATCTAAGATCACCCTTTCTTAGGTTTCATTTTCATATGTTATGAAGAATATATTTAAGTATGTTATTTATTTAAAGATGGCTAAATTGGAAGATATTTTCAGGGATTGATTAACATATTTATAGAAATAATATTATTATGAATTTTTCTTCAAAATGTAAAAATTAATTATAGTCCTAAATCACTTATTTGTTAAATGTATTTAATATTTATATAAAAAGATGAAATATTTATATACGAAATGCATGGGTCACCATAGTTGGTGTCATAGTACAGTATAGTTAACCTTTGGAAACATTGATGAAAAAAAATTTAATTAAAAACATTATATATGTAAATGTATAATAAATGTTGTATAATTTTGGTGAGGGATACATAGAATTGATTCCAATAAATTACATCCCCTCTAGATAATACAAATGAATTTGGCTCTAAAACAGTTATACATGTGGGGTAAAATCACTAAAAATGGTGCACTGGGATTTGACTCGATCATCACCTAGAACCTAACAGATGGCCTTATTGCATACCCGTCACTTACTAAGTCCAATTCATTCCTCATATGAAAATTTTTAAACATAACAGAAACATTCGTATTAAAACTATCATACAAAATGTCAATACTTTAACTATAAACCATGAATGGTATAAAAATAACACATCCATAGTCAAACATATCACAAAACCATATATTAAATATTGATGATTTGTATCATAATGAATTGACTTCAAAAAATTATAAAATCCATCAAAGGATGTTGAAATAGATAAAATCGAAACTATTTGAGAGAAATATCTCTTTTTTTAAGTCACTTAATGTTTCATAATTATAAAGAAAACATTTATTTATAAAATTTTAATATAATCTTGTAAGGGAAGCATTAACGTTGTTATAATGATGGAATATATCCGCACCTGCCGTATCAGTTAAAAATAGACATTATTAACATAATTTTGTAGAAAAGGTTATAAAGGACCTTGTTTGGAAAACAATGGAAAGATTCCTTTATAAACATCTTTAAAAAGTCAAAAAATGGTTTAAATGACTTTAACCCATATTCAATAAAATAGTAAGAATTTTTCAAAATACATTTTGAAATTACAAACTACATTTGAGATAATATGAAGGATTGAAATAGACAATGACCAACAACGAATAAGTAAAAACTTATATAATCTTATATAGAAATGAAGGTTTCATGATTTAGAAATCACATGAATGATTTATCATGATTGATCACCTTGCTGAAAGCATATTAAAAGTGATTCTAACCATTTTAATTTTACTGATTTTTTGATTAAAGGAAGATGATGTTGTGGGGGTAATAGTTTGGAAAAAATATTTATATACCATGTTTGATATTATGAATATACATAAGTATTTTGAATTCATATCATTAATGATTTAATGTTGAAAAAGAAGTAAAATACAATAATAGTATTATTATTTTACCAAAATTATATGATTCTTACCCGGTTGTTGATTATAGGGAATTATGTTCCAAAGAATTTTATTATTTTCAATATGGATCAATTACATGTTATCATAGGAAAGTGTTGGTACTATTTACCAAAATCCCCCATCAATTATTGAAGAAGGGAAGTATCATTTGATATTCCAAAAATACAGAAGATTATTTATCAAAATGACTATAAATATAGACATCCATTGGTAATTTCATCCATTATATGGGTCTTGAATTCAATTCAAAAGAGATATTTTTTCCATATGGTTAGGGAGAAACTCAATTTATTTCAATATTTTTCAGAATATATTAGATGTATTCTAAAATAGTTACCTAGATATCCATCAAAATGTCATTTAGGATTTTTAGTATAATTCATATATAGTTCTGTAACTATTTCAATGACTATGTATAGATTAGTAATTATTTTAGTTTCATGAATTTAATGAGAAACTCCAATAGAATCCATGAAAGTTATTTATTTTGGAAAGTGTTTCACCTTGGGCTGCACCTATTCATTTTTTATGATAAAAGATGGATTGATGTTATAATGAATTTATTTTTAGTGACATCAAAAATTGTAACCCAAAAAGGTAACAACTACATTATATTGAGGACTTGTTTGATAAATGGTGTGGAGTCCAATAAATTTCCATGATTGAGAATCTATTTGATGTCATCATTTGAGGTTCAAGATGAAGGATATACCAAAAACAACATTCCATACAAGGTTTGAAATCTATGAATATATATTTATGCCATTTGGCCTTACTAATTCCCCCCATATCATCACAAATTTATTGAATATTATTTAGAGATTACGTTAACAATTTTTTGTAGTATTTATAGAATAAACTATTATTTATTCAATGACAAAAGAAGAACATTATGATCACTAGAGAATTGTGCTTATGGCCCATTGGAAGGATAAGTAGTATGAAAATATAAAAAGTGTGAAATTTTTCTATAAAAGGTTTCATTAATGGGTTAGACAATATTAAGAGGAGTAATATCTATTAATACCTTAAAAATAGAAGTTGTCAGAAATTTTCACATAACAAACCAGATTATAGTGAACCAATGATTTCTTGGTTAGTCTGGATATTATTAATGCTTTGTTAAAAATTTCTAAAAACAGTCTAATCCACTAACTAAGTTATATCAGAATGGATCCAAGTTCCACTATATATATGAATGTGAGAAAAATTCCATGGAACATAAAAACTTTAATTAGTGAACCAATTTTTAAATTACCTTATAGTGTATAAGGTTTTGTAATCTATTGTGATGTATCAATAAAGGTTTTGGGATATGTTCTCAGGAAAAATTTTATGGTTAAATATTTTTCCTCATGATTTTTAAGGATCTTGTGAAAATTACACAACTCATGATTCAGTGTTAGTTTTAGTAAATTTTTAATTTAAAATATTATTTTATTATCATTACATAGAATTATGTGATATATGTATTGGTATCAAAATTTAAGTATACATTCACACAGAAGGAGTTAAATATAAACAATATATGATGGTTGATACTGTTTAAATATTACGACTTCTCAATACATTATAATCCTAGTAAAGAAAACATGGTGGCTAATTAATTGAATCAAAATAATAATAAAATATTTTATATGATGAGAATAATTAAGGATCCAATATATATTGATTGGAAATTGATTTATGCAATAATCATGAAGGAATGATAGAAATAATATCATTTTAAAATTAATTTTTTACCAAGAATCAATTTGAAGATTAAATAAGTAATGAATACAGAATTAGATTTTTAGAAGAATGTGTGAAATGTTCATGATTTTATCCTTGATTATATTGGAATAATAATTTTTAGGCACCACATATGTATTTTTTCCATAGCAGTTTTAATGAACTAGATTTTATTAAGGATCATATTTTGACATTTTCTATACATCATTGAACTATTAAGATAAATATACAACTGTAAAAACAAATTGTGGGAAAAAATACAGAGAGATATTCTTGATTTTGTCTCTCAGTTCTTCGTATGTCAGTAATTTGTGTCGATGATATAAAATTATAAGGGGATTTCACAACCATTACTAATAAAAAATAAAAAAAATAAAAAAACCATTTTTTTTATTAGAGTCCACAATACATAAAAATTAAATAATTCTATTTACATTGTCGTCGATATCATTATGAATTTAGAACAATTCATTTCCATAAGGTAATTCTACCCTCTGCATCATCTTTCTGATGTATATATATTTTGGAATTGGTATGGTTCCATTGAGTACGAAAATCTATTGTATCTGATTGAGATATGATGTTTAACTTAATGTTCATTTTAAGTCTTCCATATGACTTTGGTAATGAGTTGAGTTTCATTAATGAATATGATTTACCGATTTATGTTCAATTTTAGAGAAAATTCAAAACCTATAAGATATTATAATATATTTTTATATGTATTTCAAAGTATTCTAGGATGAACACCATCTTATAGACTAAATAAAAAAAATATCTTTCCTAAGAGAATACATTTTGTTCATTACAAATACATACCGAGAAATAATTGTTGAAATGAAACGTGATAGGGTGATTTCGGAGAAACAAATATATTGGTAATTGAGATATCTATGGAAATATAATAGAAATTAGGATCCATCCAAAATCACATCAAGGTAGTTCATAGTGGAAGAAATGTTATATAGACAATCATTGGTGTGATTTATAATATTATGTTGGTGTGAAGGTTTTTCTATGAATTTATACATGGAATAAGTTTATGATATTGTAGAATAATTGAATTATGATCCATAGGTATATTGGCCTCATTGATGTTCTTAATCAAGTAGGGAAAGTAGCTTATCACTTGATTCTTCCAAGGAACCTTTCTCATGATCACGATGTGTACCATGTATCCCTTTCGAGGAAGTATTTACCAGATTATTCCAAATTAATAATCTTAGAGATCATTCAAATAATGAATTATCATTCTTGTGATGAAGAAATGGTAAAAAATCTAGATTATAGAGAATATGTGATACAAATAGGGCCACTAACATTGATGAAATTTTGTGATGAAACCATCAATTAGAGAAATAAAACTGGGAACCTAAGGATATGATGAGGAAATAACATCCAATGTTTTTTATTAGTGTAAAAAAATAATGAGGTAGAAATTATTTTTATGGGTGGTTTAATGTAATATTAGTATGTTTTATATGATTATTTCATAGAAATTTAATTTCATCGATAGCTTATGATTCTCATAACATTGTGTTTAAACGAATCATGATATTCAATTAAAATATTTTTATATAATTTGAGATTTATAACCAATCATTTAAAATGGTGGGTATGAATAAGAACATCTAAATTATAAAAATTATATGTTTTAAATATTTATAAAAAACTTTATTCTTAATAAATTGATTTCAAATGAAAAATAAAATAATTTGAATGTAATATGACATCTTTTCTAACAATAGTTTTTATGCATGAAATGTGTTTATGTCTCAATAAATTAAACTAATAACTATTTTCAAATAATATTAGTTGAATTTATATATTATATATTTATAAAATATTATGTATTATTCATTTAATATTTTTTTCCACGCATGGCATAAAAATTAATCAAGTTTATGCTTATAACTGTATTTTTTAAAAAGTTGTTTCAATGGATATTTTGAATATATTTTTAAAATACAAATACAGTGATCTTATAAAATATATTTGAAAAAATTAAATTATATTTTGAAATCAACATGTGGTAATTATCTTTGATTAATTTTTTTTAAATTTTATATAAATATTTTTGTTGATTACAAGTGAAAATATATTTTTTTATTTAAAATTTCATTTTTTAATGTGTTTTAAAATTTATAATTTTTTAATATTTATGTATTAAATGTAATAGTTATTTAAAATAATTTATTAATCCATTTTATATAATTTAATTAAATTTTATTATGAGGTGTTTTATAAAATTTTTTGTACTTATGGTTACCTTTCTTTGAAAAATTGCATTTTTATCACGCCTATAAAATAAATATTAAATTAGATCCTTCTACATTTGTAAATTGATATTGGTGAAATTTATTACATTTTTTGTATCCAAATAGTTTATATTACATTATAAGTTCTACTTAATTTTATGTAATAACTATTAATAAAAATAATGATAATTAGTTACCGTTGTTAAGGTAAAAACAAGGGATTGATTGTTATATGTTTTTAGGATAAAAATAATTTTCACACATAATTTTTTCAGGTAAATTATATTTAATATTTGGAAGATTTGTGTTAAATTTATCTAATAGTTATAATTTATTTTCATGGTTAATGGTTATATTACAATGGTAAATAAAAAATTAGTTACCCGAGGGAAAAGTAAAATGCAAATAATGAGAACCTTAGAGGCTGTGGAAAAATCATGTGTATAATATGTTTTATTTTAATTTTTGGGTTAAGATGTGGATTGATGATATTATACCTACACTCAATTTTATATATATATTTTTTGGAACTTGGGTTGAGAGTGGCTTCCCATTGTTGAATAGTTTTGGATTTTATACAAAAAGGCCAATTCTCCTGAATTATAAAAGGGAACATCCTCCCCTCACATAATCAACCTTAATAAGAAATTAGTATTATAAAAACCATAAAAAATTTCTCCACAATGGCCTTTTGGATGTTCTATTTATTATGGTCTTCTAAAAATATAATCCCTATAGACCTTAATATGATATCCAAATGTGGGTTTTCTATGTGATGGTATATGTCATTATAAATATCTTTATTTATTTACTTCCCCAATTACAACCTTAATCCATGTATAAATAAATTTAATATAATTCAATCAATATCTAACATACCCTGAGATGTTATTATATTTGTTTCATAACATGTATCATTCTTCTATTTCATCAAAGGTGAAATGAAACCGTAGATATTTTATATGACAAAATTCTACCTCACAAACCAATGTAATTTTTATATCACTACCATTAAAGTTTAAATATAATTTATGATTTAATATATATTTATATTATATTTTTTATATAATTATAATTCTTTAATTATAATATATCATCTAACATCTTACCTTCTAATCAATTATAAAATGAAAATTTCTCTCATGTGAATGTGTGGAAAACCACCTCCACGAATCGATGTGATTTATTTTTCATTTTTGACTCACATGTATGTTAATATGGATGGATTTTATATTCACATATAATGAATATTATATAATAATTATTTATTAATTTTGAATTATTTTACCTTTCTTTCATTCCATACATAAAAATATTAAATCAGTGTTAATGAGTACGTACGACATACTATCTCCATGAACAATGTAACTCATTTTTCAATCCCTATATTTTTTTCCTATTATAAATACTCATATAATGAATATATATGAGATTTATATTTACCAAAACATACTTCATGAATGATGTAGTTATACCTAAATGAGTGATTTAAACAAATAATTGTTATTTAATGGTGATAAATGGTTATTAAGATATAATATATTTTATTATATATATTATAATGGCTTTATTTATTATTTATAATAATCTCATTTTTATTTAAAATGTGGTTTTATTGTGTACAAAAAATATCAGTACATAAAGTAAGGTATTTTCAACTCACTTTTATTTCAATGGGATAGATTCCATACACAGAACATAGATATTTTCTATAGCATTTATACTTCCATTGATGAATTTTATGATTAATTAATTTTAAATTATGTTATAAAAATATCCATATAATATTATTGAATTCTTAGGGAATAAAAACATTTTCCAAAGTGGAAAGTTTTTTATGATAAAAGATAATGTTTTATTAATATTATTTACGAATATGATTGTAATGCAAATTTCCTAAAATTAATCTCACATGAATCACATAAAATTTCACCTACTATGGTTATTTCTAGACAATAAATGCTTTTATTTCACTTTCCACTATTTATCAACTAAAGAAACCAAATCATTTTTTTAATAAAATAATATTTATTTATCTTTTCTATTAAAAATCTATTTTATTCTATGTCAATGATTTTTAAAAATGATTCAACAATATTTCTAATATTATCAAACGATTTATTAAAGAAAATTATAACATTATTTATTATTTAATATCATTATTTAATGAGAATATTGTATTTTTTACAAATTATGTGCTTTTAAATTTTTATTACAATATTGTGAAAGTAATGATTTATGTTAAAATGCAATGCATGGAAAAAAATATCGTCAAAATGACTAAACAATTATTTAATGATTACTTTATATGTTTAATGGATTATTTTTAAATAAAAAGGGGGTTTTGTGATTTGTTGTTAATTTTTATTCTTGATAATATTATTTTATAAAGTGTAAAGGATATTGTCATCACGATTGATTTAATTATATTTTTATAAAATTGAAATTGTTAAAAAAACATTTTGGGATGATTATGATTTACTATTGATATGATCCAATGGTACTACCCTTATTCTTTATCTAGATTGTTTATGATTATTATGATGATATTTTTATAAACCTCTTCATTTTCTAATGGTTATGCAATTATGGAAGGATGAATTGTTTTGAAAGCCAATTTCTTTTCACATGGCATAATATGATGAAATGATTAATGCTTAATGATTTTATACTACACACATTATGGTTTTATCTATGTGATGGATTGGAATAGTATTAAATAGACCTCTAATTAGTTAGGTGAAGTATTATATCTCATGATATAGTTATGGGAAAAGGTCAATGTCCTTGATCTGTTATGAGAAACAAGTCAATGTTCCTGATCAGTTATGGGAAACTAGTCAGTGTGTATGATGAAACATAAAAAAGATTTGCTGACTCATTATTTTTTATGACATGATAGTATTTGTAGTTAACATTGACCCAAATATTATTTATATACTTATGAAGATTATAAAATTATATGATATGATCTTATATTTCAGGATGGATTTATGATGATTTATTACTCTTATAATTCATCTATTTTTAAATGATATTGTTTAATTAAAGAAACTTATATATAGTTCAGGATTGATTAGGTGTGATCACTGATTTTATATTCACGTTTTCATAGTATTATGATTATCTAATTATTTTATATGATCATAGATTGATATTTCCCATGCTTACCCTTACTAAGAATTTAAGATCACACATTCTTATATTTCCTTTCAAAAGGTTTTAATGTTTTATTTTAGGTAGTGTATATATACGATTAGTAATAAAAGAAAATATATTATAGTGTATTATTGAAAATCTCTAATGTGAATATAATATTTTTTATTAAGTCACTAAATACAATAAAACATTGAATTCCTTAGGTGAGTATTTTTGAATTTTATTTAGTATTCTTATAAAATGATGTTAAATTTTTGTATGAAAAGCCCATGTCACAATATTTTGTATCCACGAATGGTTTAGTTTTCCTTATAAAACTAAAATTCATGTCAATGTATAAGAAATGGTCTTGTAATTTTTCCAAATGATAATGTCGTTGGCTTCCATGAAATTAAATCACTAGTTAGACATCATAAGTGGATGTGTCTTTATAACACTTGATGCTAGTGGTAATACCTCTAAAAAGGTTTCATCGGGGTTTGAACTGATCATCAACTACTAAATCATATCAATCCCTGATAGAATCATAGTTTGACACTCCTAGGGATATGTTTTGGAATATCACAAACTATTTATGACCCACTATGAATTATTTAAATACATTATGACCATGAATGAACAAGGTTAAACCTATGGTTTTAAAGATTAAAAATAATGTGTCCTGATTTTGAAATCCTATGAATGTTTTTAAAGAATAATCACCATGATAAATGATAAATGATAGTTAAACTAACCACTTTTGTATTACAATGTATTGATGATAGAATTATTATGTAGTGGTGGTATGAGTATTGTAAAATATTTATATACCCTATTTGATCTTACGAAAAGTTTTAAAGAATAATAATTCACATTAAAAAAACAATTTGATAGTGAATTGTTAATAACATAAACAATTTGTATGATAATATCATATCAGCACTATGATTCTTCTATAGTTGATTTCTGTTGGGATTTTTATCCATAAAATACTATTATTCTTCCCCTGGTTATATTTTATTATATCTAATGAAATAATTGGATTTATCTATAAAATTCCCAAATTAATTTCAATGAAACAGAATCAACATATGATATTCCAAACCAACCCATGATAATAAATCATATATATAATAAATATAACTTCCAATTAAAATTATATCAATTATATGGGTTTTGTTTTCTATAAAAAGGGTATCTTATCCTATATGTATAAAAAGAATCATAACATCAATAATTTGGAAATTGTGTGGGAGTTTGTTGATGTTTTTCTTGAAGAGTTTCATAGTCTACCTCCAAATTGTGATGTGGAATTCTTAATTGAACTCATACATAGTGATACACATATTTCAAAGTCTCTCTAAAGAATAACCTTGATAAAGTTTCTGGAATTGATGAAAAAATTGAATAATATATGTGATTTATTCCACAATGTTTTTCACCTTAGGGTGAATATATTATTCTTTTATGGAAGAACTGTGGATTGATACACCTCTTAAATGATAATTAAGAACTAAAGAAATTACAATCAAGACCATGTATCCACTACCCCATATAGATGTCATAATTGAACATCTATACATATCCCAAAAAACTCCAATGGTTCAGCTTCATACTAGAAAACATCAACTAATGCTCACGAAGGGGTATATACACAAGACATTATTCCATATATGATATAAACACTATTAAATTATATTTATTCTATTTAGTCTTTCTGATATACCAACTATCTTAATTTAACTCATGAATATAGTCATTATATATTACATGCATCTATTTTTGGTAGTTTATTTATAGATTATATTCATATATATTCAATGGTAAAGGGAGTGATGATCAACTGAGAATTATTCTACAGACCATAAGGAAGAAATAGTTGTATGAAAATTTTACCATGTGTTACTTTTGGCTACACATGATTCATTTATGGGTCATATAAAATCAATAGAGGTTATATTGTTGGATATAATAATGGTCAATGTTATTGAAAATTTTCCTATTAAAACTAATAAAATTGAGAACCAAAGTGTTCTATGTTCATATGTATCATGTTGATTATTTATAGATAATTTTTCATGACAATATCATCCTCTTACTATGTAAACTCATAAGGGAGTTATTTTTTGTTAGATTATTGTGAGGAAAATTTCAAGGAACTGAAGAGAAGGTTAGTCAATGTATAAGTGATTACATTTCTATATAGTGTAGAGGGGTTTTAGTCTACAATGACGAATAGAAGAATTTATTGGGTTGGGTTTTCTTAATGGATAACATGATTATAGCTTATGTATAAGGAAAATTTAAGGCTCATGATAAAAACTACCCAACTAATGATTTGGAGTTTTCTATGGTATTTTTTGATTTATAACTATGGAGGTAATATCTTTATAGATAATGATGTTATATTGTTTTATCATAAGAATTTTTAGTCTATATTCAAAATGAATTAGGTTAATATATGATTTTGAATATGGTTGGAGCAAATTAATGATAATGACTGCTCAATACATTAACACCATGGGTAAATGATCATGCTGGAAGATTCACTGAGTTGAAAGGACCGTGCTAGTTTATATATGATGACGATTATAAAATGTAAAATCTTTATGGATTTAAATAGGATGGATATTGAAAAATTTAAAGATGATTTGGGATATTATTTTCTCAAATAAATATTCATCCATATATCCATTTAATGATTTAGGAGGTGAAGACTGAAGATGTAGAGTGACTATAGAATTTAAAAATATTCCTATGTATATCCTTCATTATCTATATAAGGAGACATTGGATGCGGATAATTGTTTTTGATTATCTATTCATCCTAAAATTATTAAAGTGTATAGATATAAAAAAGAATATTTCTAATTGGATAACATAAGTGTGATATTTTTGAGAATTAATATGTGTTTTCGGAATGTCATTATGTTATAGATTATAGAAAAAATTCAACAGGGTTGTTACATCAATTACCCATACTAGAGTCAAAATGTGAAACATCAGTACATTTTTTTTCATTAGAGTCCCCAATATATATACATGCCACAATCCTACTATAATTTTATTTAATCATGTTATAATTACATTAAAAATCCTTTCCATTAGATAATACATATATTGGGATAATATTTATATAATATAAATCAAGTAAGTGGCAATGATTAATGGTGTACTATATTATATTGTATTAGTTTTTGATCAAAGTATTACCTAAAATCTCTAATAAAGTGTTCCATAATCCCATGATTCTAAGTTGTGTTTCAACACTAAATATCATCCACATAAAAATTGTGAGTCTAAAATATAAATTCAAATCCAATAGGATATATTAAGATATTAATTTATGTTTTTTAATGGTGGAATGGTTGAACAAAATCCTCTAGTAAATTTTCATTATACCATTAACATTCACCATATAATTCAGAGAGAACCTTATGAATCGATCTATAAAAATATGAGTGGAACTAAAATATTATGTGCTGATATTAGATAAATAATGTGATTTCTACATGATCTATCGATGGAAATGAAATAGATTTTCAGATCCATTAAACAACACGTCAAGTAATATTAGAGTTGATATAATTGTTATACTACAAATCATTGGTGTTATATAGAAATTGAAGTTGGTGAGAATGTTTTTCTAAAAATTTATCCATTGATGAAGATTTTGAAATTAATGATTATAGAAAAACTAATACCTACATATATTAGCCCCTTTGGTGTTTCTTATTGATTATGACTGATACCTTTTCTCTTGGTTCTTCTACCAAATCTCTCTCATGTTAAATATATGTACCATGTATCTCTCCTAATTAAGTATATACATGATCCTTCACAATTACTAAAATTATAGGTAATACCATTAGTGAATTATCACACTTATGAGGGTCAACTAGAAGAGACACTATATCATAGAGATAAAGTAACATAAAATAGATTAACCCACCTTGTAATGTTTTCTTGCTGAAGCCACCAATTTGAGGATGTTACATCAGAACATGAGGATATCATGACGTTAAATTAACTTCACTTATATTAATTTTCATATTGAAACATCAAGGGTTAAATTAATTATAGGATTTATATGTGATATTTAATGATTTTATAATTTTTATCATTAAAAATTAATTTTCAATAGCGTGAATTATACACCCCACCGAGTTTTAACGAATCACTATATATTATTAAAATGTTGTTATTTAATGTTATAATTATAACCTAACCGTTAACATAGATATCACGAATAATACTAAATATTTTAGGAATATTATATTTTTTACAAATGAAAAAAATTAAATCATTGCTTCTCATTTGATTAGAAATGAAAATCAAAATCATTTTAAAGTAGATAAAATGTATTTTTTGAAAAACTATTTATATACACACAATGTGTTTATATGTTAATAAATTACCTTAAAAACTATTGGTGAAATAAATTAATAAATTGTATATATTATATACTCAATTAAATATCTTATCATTCAAATAATATTTTTTCTATGTATTGGATAATAATAAATCTAATTTTATGTTTCAAAACTGATTTTTTATGAAACGTTTTGCATCATTTTTTTCAAATTTATAATTATGAATTTATTTTTTCCACCTTTAGAATATTTAAAAAAAAATTAAAATCATATTTAAAATAAGAATACAAATAATATGTAAAAGTTAATTTTTTATAATTTAATAAAAAACATAATTTTTTGGATGAATAATGAATATAATAACTTTTATTGAAAAATTCATTTACATTTTAAAACTATAAAAAGTTACACTTATGTTTAAAATAATTTTTAAAAATAAAATATATTAATTATATTATTTAAATAAAATTTATTTTATTGGAATCAATTTTATATTGAAAATTTATATAAAACTAGTTTACTTAAGAAACCATTTAACTCGAAAACCAAATTTTATTGAGCATGTGGGTTCCATTTTAAACTAAATTATCCATCTTTTTTTAATTTAATATTTTGAAATGGATTTGTTATTTGGAATTATAATATTTAATATTATTTAATATGGTCTACATAATTTATAGTTATACTTGGTATTAAGAATCATAAAATTAATTATCACCAATAAGTTTTAAATAATGTTATGTGTGATACAATAACCTATGCTAAAATTAATATCCAGAATATATATATATTTTTTTATAAATTGAAAATAAAATTTAGAATAATTGGGTCTATAATATATAATAAGAATTAATTTTTCCATGAAATTATGTTACCTGTAATTTATTATTTTCCAATTTTTGTGGAACTTGGATTGAGAGTGGATTACCATTCATTAATAATTTTGTGTATTTTCAAAAATTACACTCCTCTACAATTATAAAAGTGAACCATTTACCATCACTTATTTAACCTAATGAATTAATTTATCACATCCAAGCCATACCAAAATACCTCCCCAATATTATTAGACAAGTGTAATAGTGTATTTCATTACCAAAATAGAAAACCAATAGTCATTAATAAGATACCCAACAATGATTTTTCATAGAAAATGTAATTTTCTTTACTAAGCTATTTTTTTCAATTCAAAAATATACACCATTATTCATGTCTTAATAATTATAATATAATTACACTAGTAGATAGTATACAATGAGATATTATAATGTTTCTGTAAAAACCTATATCCTTCTCCTCATCCATCAAATGTGAAACTACATCATCGAACTTGAGTACGATGGACTAGAATATCTTAAAACAATGTAGTTCATTTTCCATCATAAGATATTATTATAGATAATAATTATTGATTTAATATATTTAATTGAAATTTACAAAATAATTACATTTTTATAACTATAATATCACATCTACCTTATTATGTTTCAATCTATTTAAAAATGAAAATGGCGCTCATGGGTTTGTGAAGACTACCTCCCCCATGAAGAGATATGATTGTTTCATTTTTTTTGAAATAGATGATAATAACTATAAATTTTATGAAAATATATGATTTTTATTATATAATATTTATTTAATAATTATGAATTATAATTTAACATTTTTTTATGTTCATGAAATGAAATTGAAAACAACATTCTTGGGTACGTATGACCTAGCATCTACGTGATTAGTGAAACTCATATATCTATATCTAAATTTAATAGGCAATTAAAAAAACATATATAATGAATATATATGATATTTTTATTATATATAACATTATGGATATGATTTAACAATGATAAATTTAAAATTAATGAAACTACGAAATGAAAAACATTCCTTAAGAATGAAGTAGTTATTAATCAAAAGAGTGAATTTTATAATGATTTGACAAAAGGGTGATAAATATTTAAAATTTAAACTTATATGGTATGATATGTATGATTTTTATTATGAAATATATTTATAATAAACCAATATTTATGATAATATAAGTTAAAATGTGTACAGAGAATATCATAATATAAGGTAAGATATTTTCATCACACTATTAATTCTATTAGACATATTCAATATTGACTACATTATTCTTTTGTGTGCTGCATATATGAATCAGAATGTATTTAATGATTGTTATAATGAAAATTCTGTTATATAAATAACAATTTATGGTTATTTTTTATGGGACATATGATTCAAATGTTAACAAATTGGTAAGGGTTTTATGATACCATCCCATTATTTATCTCTATTATTTATCTCCATTATTTATGAATATTTTTCTGATGATGAAATATTAGTATATATTTCTCTTGATATAGATAATTATTATTCTAATGTTTTTTTGTGTGAATACATGGGTTTCTTCAAATTTTCTCTCTTTAATAACATAATAGAATTTGAGAATGTTTTTAAGGAAAATCAACATTATTTCTCTCTTTAGTAAAAAACCATTTTACTCCATATCCATGTTCTCTAAGAAAAGTAAATATTATTTTCAATACACCTTAATGATTTTATAATTAATTTTTACAATATTTTTATTTTTTTCAAAAAAATTTAAAACTAATTTTCCAGTTTCTTTCAAAAAAGGTTTCATTTTCACTTTTTTTATAAGAACATCAAATGATTGTTTTCTTTTCAATTGTATAACATGAATGAAATTACATTCATTAACAACCACTCATTTCTTTTAATATTCTATTATTATTATTATTATATTTATTTATTTCCATGTGAAAATTATTATAAAAATATTTTTAGAATTAATATTTTTGAATTTTTTTTTCAAATGGGAATTGGGGTTTTATTAAACAATACATTTATATTCATTTTATGGAGTTTATTTTCATCATTATAAACAAACATTGGTGTTACATGTGTTTTATAGTGTATACGATCCAATTATAACATCCTTATTCTTTATATAAATTATTTATGGTTATGATGACTATATTTTTATTAGACCCAATCATTTTCCATGGGATATATAATGATGGATTGATGAAATGTTTATGAAAAGTGATCTTCCCACACTTTATGATATG
Organism: Viscum album; assembly: GCA_963277665.1. Classification (NCBI taxonomy): domain Eukaryota; kingdom Viridiplantae; phylum Streptophyta; class Magnoliopsida; order Santalales; family Viscaceae; genus Viscum; species Viscum album. Next base: position 986,517,423 of record OY728126.1, read on the forward strand.
ATGATATTATTAAGGTTTAATCTTTTGCGTAAAATATATTTATGGTTTTAATTAGGTGAATTTTGGGCCATGAATTATATATCTTTCTAACATATTGAGTAATGAGTTCTATCTCACAAAATAATTATGGGAACAAAGTTGATGTTCTTGATCTTCTATGGGAAAGAATTTCATGTGAATGATATATTATTGGAAACAAGATGATGTGATTGATAAACTATAGGAAATTGGTGGTGATGGATGATCCTTTATTATTTTATGGTCTCAATAAATAACCATGAAATATAATATAGTTTTTATACATAAGATGGTTCCATAATTATATTTCATGAACATATTGTTCATGATTCATTGTAGATGATTTCTCACACTTATGATTCACACATTTATAAAGGATAATGTTTTATTCAAATACTCTTGTTTAAACTCCATGATTTCTTGGGTGAGAATTTTGTATGTTATATTCATGATATCATACCCTTATTATTATCTTATGCTTTTATAAGGTCATCGATTGTTATCTCTCATTTTACCATTAATGATCATATATTCCCAGACTATCTTACGTTTACTTCCCATAGTCTGTGAAGAAAGGTCAATGTAGTGTATGTTTATATATACTACTAAATTGGAATATATTTATTGGGGGATGTTAAATATATATAATTGTATAAAAATATATTGTATCTAGTCTCTGAAGACACTAAAACTTTATGTACCTTAGGTGATTATTTTTCCAATGCAGTAAGTATTCATTTAAACAAATATAATCTTTCGTTATAAAATTTCATAGTCAATATAATATATCCATCCAATGTAATAGTTATTTTTATCTCTAATTAAATCCAATTGGATGAATTAATGTTGAACCATTACCAAGGGTACACATGAGGTTATACTGGGACCAATTTTACACATGAGGTTATACCAAACCCAAAAAGTGCATTGGGGGTTGACTGAATCCAAAGAAAGAATAGTTTGTAAGAATAATAAAAATAAGGTACATGAGTGGTTAACCTAATAAAATATTTTATTAATGTCTTGGGGAATATTATTGTTATATGATTTAAAATATAAAGCTTATTCCAATACCTTATGTCATAGTTTCATGCCTATGTTATCCTATCATAGATAAAGATTGTTTCATATTTCACACTCTTATAAATTATCTATTATGTTTTGAATAATCCAATATAAATGTCTCATGATTTGAGATTTGTGTATATTGGTATGACCATTTTTTGGCCATTTAAATTAAAATGAATCTCAATGTTTAAGTTTTATTCCATAATGTTACATTTTTCTAAATTATCATGTTATAATGATTCATGTATTATGTTATGATCAACGACTTATTCCTTAATTTTGTAACCATTATCCATGATTATTTGCATATTAGTTTATAGTTATATGGTCATGAACTATGAAAATTATCTCATTTCACATTCTAATATTATACTAAATTATGACCATCAAATGTTTTCTGTAATGTTTACCCTTACTGAGAATCTTAATGCTACCCTTATTACGTTTCTATTAACTGGGTTATAACGAATGGTATGAAGTATAATATGTCTAGAAGGGTACTATTTAGGATAAAAATGTCTGGGAGATGTTGAAGCGTTTTCACAAATATATTTATTGTTGATTTAGTCTCAAATAACAATAAATATAAAGGTTATCTTGATTGTTTAAGATTGATATGTGATGAAAAATCAATGTGATGTAAATGAAAGAAAATCATGGAACATTTCAATTTATATAAGAATTATATTTTAATTTATATTTTTATATTACATGATCATGGAGTGTGGGTCCCGAGAATTTTAGTTGGAATCAATGAAGGGATTATTTATATTTGGAGATTATTTTAGTTGTTTTTGTGGATTATGATTATAAAAACATAATGAGAAGACAACCGATAAATCAAATTATATGAAATATCATATAATAATTGTAAAATACATAGTATGTGGTTTTCTAGATATGAAAATACTATATATATATAATCAAATGGATACAGGATCATGAAAAAATAAACATCTATATTATAAAATAGAAATGATTGGTTGGATATTAAATCAATGTTCACTAGATTTATAATAAAGTGGCTTAACTGCACATCTATATTGAGACTAATTAGGGAGTTCATTATATAATTCAAATTATGACTATTAAATAATATTCAAGATTTGAATATATATATTTTAGAGAATTTAAAAAGAAATTTACCCGAATAACATTTAATACTATAATTCTAAACATTTAGGAGTTATTATTTTAATATTTATAATTAGATTTTCAACATTTATTTATTAATGTATTATTATTCTTCAAATTTTCTTTATCTAAAAAATGATAGAAGCCCAAAGCAAATGACATAACACTAGATATGATGTATGATTCATTGATCATCCTACTGGATAATCGATCTAGATAGGATCCGAAAAATGAAATCATATGCTTATCCCTACCAAGATATATAGAATTACAGTTACCAATTTTATTATAGTTTTATTTCGAAACACACCACCCAAGTGAAAATATAATCAATGATGCAAATATAATAAAGACTATACTGGAAAATATATTAAACTTCAAATATTTAATGAATTTGCAAAGAAGAACCAAAGGAAATGTCCTAACTAAACAAAAAATGTTTTAGGTATGGAACAAGTTTACATTAATATCATTATTTTCTAAAATATATAATCATTATATTCAATATAATAAAATTTATAAAGGCCCCAGAAAAATATATCAATCACTCATCAATGTTACAAAATAAATTCATTTAGGTATTAATTAAATCGATGACCTCAATCACGGGATAAGAAGAATGATAATTGTGAGAAACTAAAAATGCAGCATAGAAGTAACTATTGACTAACTAAAATTGAGTTATATTAATAAAATTAAATTACATATATACACTACACAAGATTATAGAATTCTATAGTGAATTTTAGTTCTAGGAACTCCATTAATTCGAGGACATTTCACAAGAGAATGAAATTTTTACCCCCAATGATTTGACATGTTTTATCAATGAAAAATACTAGTTATATAATTATTGAATTTCACAATCCTATTTGTGGTAATTTATTTGAAATAATATTATAATTCATCCATTATAAGAATTTTTTCTTATTTTAAGACATTTATTATCCATCTCTATAAAGATCACATATCGATTTCTATAATAAATAGTTAACATATCATATAATATATCTTCTTGTTATCATCGATTTTAGAAACATTATATAATAACACCTCACCATGATTACTAACCTTTTATTTGTCAAAATTATCAACCTTGATATGATATTTTAATTTTTTCAAAAGTTATAGAAGTAGATATTTCATTATAAATTATATCTCAATTCATGAATATGCTACAAATTAAATATTCTAGTTTCATTTATGAATGAAATTAAAATTTTAAGGATATAATTAAAATAAGAGAGGAATATTGTTGAAAAAATATATTTTAGTATATTTATTTCGATATATAAAATATTATATTCAATTTTGTCCTCTACATGTAATATGAAAATAAAACAAACAATGATGAATCTGTTTGATGTAAAATTATAATAATTAAATATCATAATTATGATGTTTCTATATAATTTTAAATTATAAAAATATATCACAAAATTATGAAACAAATTCATTAAAAAAATAAATAATTATTTTGATACTAATCAATTTATAAAATTAAACTAATGTAGATAAATATCTAAAAATTTATTTTTATGAATAAAAATGAACTTATCCAATAATTTCCTTTTTAGATGGTATTTTTTTTATGAAAATAAATTAATATTAGTTTAATTATTTTTATTTATATTTATGTTATTAATAATATATAAACACTAATTTTGTTATAAATTGATAGGAAATAAGAATAATAATTGATGATATTTATAGAAAAATTTCTTAAAATTAAATTTTCATTATGTTTTGTATTTACCTTTAAAACATAAAATGATATATTTATAATTTTAATTTAAAATAAGGGAAAATTATTTTTTAGTAAAATAATGAAATATTATCTGAGGATAAATTTTTTAGATCTTCAAAAAAAATGTTTATATTTGGGTGAACATTGAGAAACCACATTTTAAGAATTTATTATTTTAGAATTATTTTTTAGAAAATTTTTAAGTGTTATATAATTAATTAATTTCCTTATTTAGGACTAGGATTCCACAAGTATCTATGAAGTTTAATTTTAAATATATCTCAAAGAACTTGTTACATAGTTTTAATAAAGAGTTACCAATGTGAGATTAGTTTTTTATAAAAAAAATATAACTAAGAAAAAATTCTTATAAAACCATGAAACTTCTATCCAAATGTGTTTCTAAGAGTTTTAGAAACCAAAACTATTACCATATCCCATATTTCACAATTTTAATGTCATATTCCTTGAACAATGATCCTTTTAATTCTAAAACGCCACTTCCCCCATTCATAAAAGGATACATTCCCAACCCAACTTATCCAAAAACCACTATTCTATAATATTTCAATGAAAGTATACCATAATCCTTCCCCAACACATATAAAAACATAATATATATTTTTACCCTAATAATACTAATATTCAAAGGAATTATCTATATTCTAAATGGGTTATTCCATAGAGTAAGGTAAAAATTCATAAAATCATTCAATTTACAATCTATTACATTATGTATTTTTTGTCTATCTCAATTTCAAAATTAAAATCATAAAAATTTGACATTAGTGACATTATTCTACTAAAATTTACTTTTATTGATTGAAAAATCATTATCTAACATCCACCCTTATTCCCATAAGAATAAAACTTCATCCATATAATGGGGCTAACTACAACATCCATGAATAAATTGTTTTGTTTTCATTATCACCATAATACAATGATTTATATAAAAATTTATTTAATAAATAAATATGATATTTGAAACTTATATATTATTATTAAATTACTAATCATTTATATCATCCTTAAACATGGATTTCGTTTTCATTTTCAATGTTATAAATGGGATATATAAAAGTTTAATATTATATTAATAATAAAAATGTTTTAAATATCATATTTATTTATTAAATAAAAATTTATATCTATTCGTTTACTATGGATATATAGAAAAAAAATTATTCATAGAGGTGGTAGTTAGCTCATTTATATAAATGAAGTTTTATGCTTATTAGGATAATGGAGGATGTTTGAAAACAATTTTTCAATGAATATAATGAAATTTTAGTAGAATAATGACACTAATGTTATAATTTTATGCTTTTATTGTTGAAATTGTGGTAAACAAAAAATACATAATTTAATATAAAGTAAATTAAGTTTTTTTTAATATTTTACCTTACTCCATGGAATAACACATTTTTAGTTTAGATAATTCCTTTGATTATTAGTAATTTGTGGGAAAAAAACCTATATTATGTTATTATGTTTGTTGGGGAAGGATTATGGAATAGATTCATTGACATATGATATAATTATGGTGTGAGGATAAGTAGGGTTTTGAGTGTCTCCTTTTATATACCAGGGATGTGGAATTTCAGTAATTATTTGAAAACTATTCAAGGAACGTGACAATAAATTGAGAAATAATGGATAGGGTAAGAGTTTGGGTTTGTAAAACTCATAAAAACACATTTTGACAGATGTTTCTAGGTTTTGTAGGATTTTTTTCTTAGTTATATTTAAAAAATAACTACTCTCACCATGGAAACTCTTTTCTAAAACTATCTAACAATTTTTTTAGATATATATGAAATTAAAATTTATAGATATTTGTCAAATACTATTCATAAATAAGGAAATCGATTAATAATATAATACATTAAATTATTCTAAAAAAATTCTAAAATCATAAATGATTAACACATAAAACAATTTATAAAAAAGATTCTTTAGTTTCGAAACACAATTCATATGACTATAAAGTAAACATAAAATATTAAATGTATTGTTTTACATATTCAATCAAAATTATGTTTTAAATAATATTTTTGGATTTATAATTAATGATTATATATTAATGGGATTATAATAGACATTGTATTTGTTAAAATGTCGTTTCCCAAAGTTCACCCAAATATAAATATTTTTTTGAACATCTAAAAAATTCATCCTAATATAATATTGCTCTAATTTACTAAAAAATAAAGTCAATTTTTTAAATTAATATTATAAATATAGAATTTTATCTTTTAATGATAAATACAAAACACAATGAAAATCTATTTTTAGGAATTCAATATATTAATATCAACATATTATTATGCTTATTTCTTATCAACTTCAAAAAAATAAGTGTTTATATATTATTAATATAATATATATATTTAATAATAATTAAACTAATATAAATGAATTTTCTTAAAATAAAAATTAATACCATCTAAAAATGTAATTATTGGATTAGTTCCTATTTATTCATAAAAAAATATTATTAGTTATTTATCTACAATAGTTTAATTTTATAAATGGATTGGTATCAAAATTCTTATTTAGTTTTCTTCATCAATTGGTTTCATAATTTAGTGACATATTTTTATTCCTTAAAATTCTATGGAAACAATATAATAATGATATTTAATTATTATAATTTTATCTTAGCCAAATTCATCATTGGTCGTTTTTTTCTATATTACATGTAGAGGAAGCAATTGAATATAATATTTTATTTATATAAAATATATTCTAAAATATATTTGTGAGACATTATACCTCTCGTATATTAATTATGTTCTTAAAATTTTAATTTCATTGATAGATGTAAATCGAATGTCTAGTTCCTAGTATATTCATGACTTGAGATATAATTTCAAATGAAATATCAACTTCTATAACATTATGAAAATATAAAATACTCATATAATGATTTATAATTTTGACACGTAAAAAGTACGTTATCTTAGTGAGGTTTTGATAGATATCCTTTTAGGTTATGATTTAACAACCCATCATTTTTTATTACGTGACAACAATACATGGCCATATCACCAACATTTTCATAATTTATAACATGTCAACCATTCTTTGATATAATGTAACCACTATCTTTGATTATAACATAACCACTACCTTCCTTTTTTATTATGTCACAAACATCCAGGGTTTATAATGGAACCATCCATCACGAAATGAATAACATAAACATGTGTATAGAAAGATTATAAAACATTTATAATATCATAAACAACATATTGGAAATTATCATTATAAATATTTCAACATAATATAACTCATGGAAAATAAGGAGGTATGAACGGAATTTCATTATTTTATCAATGAAATCCCCATGGGAGAAGAATGAGTATAACCAATATATTATTATCATATTCATAAAATATACATTGAACTAATAAGGATGGGTTAATTGGATTATATCCCTATAAAATATTATGTAATATCAAATAATTTCATCTCAGATGAAAATTAATTTTGAAAGATCAGTTGAAAAATTTGTTGAGGGAAATATCCTTTTCATTTTAAAATTAGTTTATTTAAGTAAAATTTTTCTTGAAATATGAAATAAAATACATTCAATGAACAAATCCATATAATCATGTGATGAAATCATTGATTCATTTAGTTTCATGATGGTAGATAATAATTTTCATTCTGTAAACATTAATAAAATTATAGCATTCATAATTTCGGTAAAAGTCAAATGCACCTTCTTTGGAAAAGAAAAAGAATATAACATCAGAAACATATTTTTTAATTTAAAATATTTTTAAAAATTAGTTTACCCTATCATAGGAGAATAATTACAAATTTATTTAATACATTTTTTGAAAACATTTTAATGGAATAAAAATGAATTTTGACCGAAGAGACAAATAATTCATGTTTTCCTTGAAATCATTATTTTGAACTACATAGTACATAGATAAAGATGATTTGGACCAATTTATTTTTTTTAAATATATATAGGATAATAAATTTTTTATTTTTTTGAGATATATATCATAATATTTCATCAACAGAAACATTATTATAAATAATCCATATAAGTAATGAAATTGTAACACAAAACCTTCCCAACATTACTATATTTGGAATCATAAGAACCATAAATTAAATAACCATAGATTGATATGTAAATAAACATAATTTTTTATTTTGAATTATATGATACATTAATTTATATTATATACACTACAAAAATGATATAAGTGGTGAATATAGAATGTGTCCCATAGATATTATAATGAGACAGAAACCCCTAATCTAGTGTATCAGCATTATTTATACACTCTTAAATCACTAAAATAATATGTATAAAATTATTATTATTATATTAAAAATTGTAATTATATTTATCGTACCATATATCATTAAATTATATCCTTTTATCAAATGATATTAACAATACGTTGATAAAATTACTATTTCGAGTAATAATTTTTTTATTGTTTGGGTCTATTTTGATTCTCTAATATTATTTCATGTAATTTTATTATAGTTGCATCATATATATAATTTTAATAATAATATAAATATTATTCTTTATTATTAATATATTTAGTGTAATCTAGAAATTTTATATATTGAAATTTAATTAAATCTTTCATGGATATGATATAGTATACATATGCAAAAAAGTTGTTGTCATTTTAACAATTGGTGGAATTAAAGAATGTTCAGTATTAATTCACCATTAAAAATCATTATTATATCATATATATCATATATATCTATTAAATATATCCATTTTACTATCACTATTAAAATAAAATTTGAAACATATCACATCACTTTGTGGAGGTGGTAGTCCAAATGTACGCACAAATGATGTAATAACTTTCCAATGGATTGGATGGTTAGAACATATATGTGTTATTTTATTTATAGAAGAATAAATATTTTATATAACAATTTAATCCATAATTACCTCAAACCTTGATATGTACAGATGAAAAAAGAATTACATCGGTTCGTGAGGTTGTAGTCCTCAATACACAAGAGTGATAGTTCCATTTCTCATTATACATAGAGAATATAGTTATATATTATTACATTAATAATATATTATTATATGGAGGATTCTGATTTTATTATATCAAAATCATTGAATTATATATATGTAATTGAATGAATAAATAAAAAAAATCAGTTAAGAATAATAAATCTTTTTCAAACAACCTCATAAGGCTTGCATCAAAAGCCTTTATATGTTGGATTACTTATAAGATAAATGTTTTAATACCTATTATAGATATTCTATGTTTTTAAAAAACAATCATTGAGGTATTATTTTATTATTAGACCCTAGAACCATGCATTTATGATATTCCATTCCCCATAGGTTGAAGAGATCATAAGGCTGGAAGGCTGCTGCAAAACAAATACACAATGTGAATTTGTTTGGAAAGATGAAGTTCATGACATGATTTGGTTTGTAGGGATTGTTTTGTGAGGGGACTGAGAATTATATTATGTGTAATGTATAATTTTTTTTTTAAAATTCATGGTTTTTTGAATGGGGGGATAAAAAAATTCTTTTGGAAGAACCCTTATTTGTTTCACACACATAAAACACACAATTGTTCAAAGATCCTCTTCCCTGACTAAGTTAACATACTTTCATTCTTATATATCTTAAATCCATTAAGAATAAAAAACATCACCTTGTAATATCATCAAACACTCATTAATTATACTACTTCTTCTCCTAGTTCTCTAACCATAATTTCCACTATTTTATAGTGAACAAATATTCCCTTCTATAATGAATTTGTCCATTTCTCAATTTCCTTGTGGTCCAGAAAAAATTATAAGTCAATAATAGTAGACTAATCCTCTTATGAAATATGGTAAGTGTTCTAGTAGTTATCCCTCGTGTATTTATTATTGATATTATGTGTCATGATAATTCAAGTGATATTTTCCACGGACTTCCTAAAAATTACACATAATATATTTTTAAGTTATTATCCCTAATATAAAAGACATTGTTTATCCTTATTCATATTGGTTCATGTATCCATCAATTATTTCCATTAATTGAGGTGTGTCAATGTAATTTACCTTGGGAATTATAAATTATTATATCACCAACACATATCCTAATTCTTTTTTAATTTAATAGTAAATATAATTACTATAATGAATCTAGTGGAAAGTGTGTGGTATGACCACATCCTGTGATTTTACATAAAAAATGTTACACACATATTAAATGAGAACATTAATAAATTATAAATCATATTTTATTGCATATAAATGTGATACTTTTTCATGGAATCCCTTATACTTGTGATACCATGGCATGGAATCTGTTTTACTTGTGATACTCAGGTATAAAATCCCTTATACATATGATACTTAGGATTGACATACATTATAATTTAGATACTTAGGAATGGATTCCTTTACACATATGATAATAAGTAATGGTGTCCCATTTCCCTATGATACATGGAAATTAAGACCCTTATGTATTATGATACGTAGCCATGTTGTCCCCTACAACTTTTAGATACTATAGTGACTAGACCTAGATACTTGAGTTATGCCTCAGGTCTTAGATAAAACTAATTGTGCATGTATACAGATATAAACATCACTACTATATATAAAACACACATGCACGAACATATATATTTAAATACACATAAAATTATATGTATATGATCATTGTGACATTTTTTTAGAGGTTTTCATATCACATGTTGAACATGGTAGTGTTAGACTAGTGTCCTTCATGAACAAAATAAATTGCTTTATAGAGTTTATTTTTGAGAATCATTATTATATCAACATAATCCTAATATTATATGGACCATATAGATACTTATATGCACTATTGATGGTGGCATAATGAGTATATATCACACACTATTTTGGGCCCCCGTATGATACCTAAAAATACATCATGGATGTTGCTATGTAGAGTGGAACGTTCCCAATTGTCAATTCTTAATTTGTTCATATATTGGAAGCAGGGGAGCACATGACCAAGGTATAGATCATGATTCTATCTCTATATAGAATAGTTTAATTTCTAGTTATTTTAATATATATAAATGTTTTTGTTTTTATATCCACATTTTCCCTTTCTTTTTTGTTTAGATATGTGATATTCCATTATTTTCTATATGGTATTTTATATTTCTATTGATTAATATTGTTTTTTAGAAAATTTATTTTCTACCATTTGATAATATTATTATTTTGAAAAAATCTATTTATTAGACCACTTTTTTACTATTATCAGGATGGAATAGTCTCCCCACTATATCACATTGGTCCATCCCTACTAGTCAGTAGCCTATCATATAGTGTGAGGGGATCCTAAGGCCAAGCGATCGACTAGGTTTGGTTACATCTTTGAAAACTAGTTCGGAGACAATAAAAATTGGTATCATTGATATCTTTTTGTTTCCTTCTTATTTTTTAGTTTATAGAAATGAGACAAAGAGATGCCATATTTTATTAATTACACTCTTCTTTGGATTATCCAACACATGTATAATGAAAATCTATAATATCAGGGATGTGAATTTATATTTTGGATTCCATTTATTCTTGTTGATTTGATTACACTTTAGGGTGAAACAATGAGTGTGTGATGTTTTTTTATGATTTATTAATCTATTTTGAACATTAGAATAGTATCGAAAGTATGTTTTGACTGAGGCATCATTGTAGGCACATATAGATTTACATGTAATGCATTATCCCATGTCATATAAGTTCACCTCATTGCATGTATTTATAGGGATTTTTATGAATTAATTGACAATGATATATATAGAATTGTGAAAAGATTTTTTAAAGGTTAATGAGAGAATATAATTAGTTACATAGTGATTCTAAATTAACATAACAATTATTTCCAACATTAATTTATTCATTCACCATAAATTTTAAATTATTGATCATTAAGAGTGGTGACATCAGTCACATGGGCCGTAATGTGTTTTTGGTTGTGATTAAATGTAGACCATATTTCAATTAATAGAGTGAATAAGACTTTATAAATTATAAGTGAAGATCTATATAATTCAAACATTTAAAATTATTGATATATAAAAATATAACAACTTAAATGAATATAACTTCTCATATGAATTGGACACTCTTAAATAGGGATTCCAATTGCATCATAAATGAGTTTACCCTATAACTTGTCATTGAAAATCTTTATACCATGACCCCTAACATATATCAATGAAAATGAACCTAACCAAAACTCTATAGTGGGAAGTATGAAGTATATGTTACTTTCTAATATATGTATGATGCCTAGACATAGCTTTAGAAGTAAGAAATGGGGTGTGAATTTATACAAAAAGGATTTTTACCAATTTAATTATTATACCCATAGTGTATGATGGTATCAAATATTATCTAAGGGATGTTATCTAAATTTGAAATGGAATTCCACCATTAATACATAATGTTTCATTCTATATGTGAGACGATGACCATACTCTGGAGATGGTAGGATCAAAGCCACCATAATTACCTCTAATAAGTCTAGAAGAAGAATCTAATATTATACTCAATATGGGAAACAATTCCTATTTTTAATAATCATTCATGGATCTTACACTGATTATGTAAGAACCCCAATGACATACATTTAGTATCAAAAAGTTATTGTGATAATTCCAGCAGCATCTTTTCCCCATGATTTCAAGGGATGGTGGTCCTCCTATTTTAGAATCATCAATGTAGGGAGTTATACTCTTTTAGATCACCTTGAGACTCCCCCTATGAGGTGAGTGAATCTTAATACATATATTATTCTAAATAATGTCATGAAATGGTGGGTTTCTTTTAACAAGTAAGATCTTCATGAGGGTATGTATTGAGTGGCATTTCAAATAGTTCTCTATGAGTATTTATTTTCTCAGATGTAGAGAGAGAAACATGATAGAGAGTTTATTCATTTTCAAAAGGGTACTATGTTCACGAAAAATAATTCTACTCATTTCAAAAATCTCGAAAACATCCTTCGGACTCATTATGCTGAGGAGTTTTTGACGACAACAACTTTTGAGGTTAGGCTTGTGAGCACTATCGAATCATAGGAGAATGATTTTTAGTCGACCAGGGATTTATTAAAACTAAACTAAGCTATTATAATTGAGAAAAACCTAAAATAATATAATAGTATAGTCTTGGGTTGTTAAGGACTGAGATATGAAATTGGAATGACTAGTGGTTGAATAATTAACATTGTGAATATACTGAGGGGTTAGTAGTTGTTAGAGGAAACCCACTAGTAGTTACATAGTCTGTTACTAGTAGAGAAATTTATTGTATAAGAAGAACTAGTTATTTAGGGACCTAATTATGTGCTGAGTATGTCGAAGATTGGGACATCTTCAGTGTTTTTGAAGATGTAATCATTAGTTCTTAGTGGTCGTGAATCCAAATTCGACCTTCCATTATTGGAGAACCTTGTTGGGAAGGTTTTTGGATTACAACCATCCATTTAGGCAAAAGACATGGTCATTTTTGGGCATCCAGGCTACAGATGTACAAAACAAATAGGGAATACCAATTGAAGGATGTCGGGTTATATCTCATACCCATGAATATATCCATATCAATATAGTGATACCCTATCAAGGGGAGAAAAGAACAAATACTTTTTAAGTTCAAGTTAATATTCTAGTAACATATACATTAATTTATTCCTTATATGATAAGGGATATTCACATTAATTGATCATAGTGGAAATTATGTAAATTCATTTACTTGAAATTTGGTACCCTGGTTGGGTACTGACAATTGATTCTGCTTTGGGTATACATTCTGAGTGTGTATGGAAGTTTATGTTCTTCCCCTTGATGTATATAATTATCTTTTAATGTAGAACATATTCATAGTCAAAATTGTAGGATTCATTTTCCTTCTATGGATAGATTTTTTGGTACCCTATCATGATTTTTTGAACTAGTATTTCTATTGGGTGTGATTTACAACATCATACGTCAATAATTATCTTTATAAGGGTGAATCAGATGTTTAGAAAAATAAATATGGAATAGAGAATTATGGATTGAGTAGATTTTTAGTCTATATTTCTATATTATTTTTTAGATGATTAAGGAGTACATCGTGATGAAATCCATTCGATAGTTTAATGATTCAGATACGCATTTCCTAATGTATTTTTTGGACTACATCATGAGAGAGTGGTAGATTTTACTCTTGATGAAGTTTTAAGAGATGTACTGTTATCAAAACCTCCTTATAAGAAGGATACGACTGAGTTAGTATATTTCAAAAGGTAGCCAATGGATCTGGAGGATAAGGGTTCTATAGAACCTAGCACATCACCATGGGGTTTACCCGTCCTCTTCTCCAAGAGGGCAGATGATACACTTAAACATTTCATGCGCTATCATTTTTTGAACTACATTAAAATTATGAACCCATATAAATTACCTCGTATTGATGATACCTTCAACCAATATAAAGGAGAATTAGTTTTCTAGATGATCAATTTGACGTTAGGGTTTCATCAGGTACAAGTTAGACATTCATAAATACCTCATCTGACATCTCGTAGTATGAATGATATTTATAAGTATCTGGTTATTTCATTCAGTATCTCGAACATGTTATCTATTTATATGGATTTTATGAATAAATTTTTGTACCATTAACTAGATAAATTTGTGTTTTCCTTTTTAGATGATATATTCTTCTATTTTTGTGCTCGAAACAACCATGTTAAATACCTAGAGATAGTGGTGAGTGTACTGAGAGATCCCCATATGTATTATAAGCTCTATAAATTCCATTTTTCATATTGATAAGATTCACATCAAGGGACATATTATTTAAGAAGAAAAGTTATCTACTAAAGCATATAATATGAGTGTTGTGGTTTCCTAGGAGTATCCCTTGAATATATTTAACAATCATAAATGCATTGTTCTAGATGACTATTACACACTCTTTATAATGGACGTATGATGCCTTGTAGAACATATTACCATATTAAATAAAAAGGGTGTGAAGTTATTATTGTTCGATAAATGGTATAAGATCTTTTAGAAACTGAATATATGACTCAATTCATCACCGATCTAGATTTTACGAGATATGGGAAGAGTCTATATGGTGTATTATAACATGTGAGGTATTTTTCCAGGAAAGGTTTTCAGGTAGGATAATCTTGTCATTTCATGTGGGTCTCATTATTTGAGGTCTCATGAAAGGAATTACTCAACACACAATCTCAAGATATAAGATATTGTTCATTCCTTGCATTCTTACATTAATTACTTATTGGGAGAGAGGGTTTTGAAGTTCCCAAACAAAAAACTCCATTTTTATATATTAATATTGTGTGAATTAAACCTTAGGTAGAGAGTGTGGGTAGAATATCCTATGTGATTAAACATTTAGAATGCTTATACATAGGGAAAGGGAAACACAGTTTTTAATGCAATTAGATGGATATTTATACACATGTGATTTTGGAAGCCTGTGATGAAGGGAGGTTGATGGATCTTCTGTAGAGATAAATATGGAGGTTTACGAAAGTCATCAGTGACCTTTCCAAATAGTCATATTGGTACCCTCATCACATCATAATATATCGAAGAGGAGGAAGTTCTATGACCCCAATGGCATAGTCCTAAGGAAAAGTGTTCTATGTAATGGTCCACCAGTGGGTTGGTCCATTAATAGGGATAATATGATAGTTGTTAATTGGAATTTCTAGGTACCCATCAACATGTGAGAGAAAATGATTCCATAACCCCTTACATCACATTAGGCTATACACTTGAGGATTTATAATATGTATCAAGACATGTGCCTCTAGTATTAGGGGTCTTGTATAAAATTCCATTTCAAAAGTTTTATCACTAGGTTTTTCCCTCATCAAAAGGTGAAGGAATAGAACCCATGGACCAATAGCTTGTCACAAATAATACCAGTTATGGAAGGGAAATTATACTACATAATTATTGATTTTTTTATTGTTTTTATGAGTTCTCCTTATGGCAGTGATGCAGTATGGTTAGACTTCGATTGGCTGATGAAGGTCACACAATTTTTTTTCAATAAATAGGACCTCATTAATAGATGATATTGGGGTTCTGCTTGTCTAATAGATTATAGAACCACACATGGTCCATCCTAGCATCATTTATGATATTTAATCTAATTTTAAATCATGGTTCTAGAAGGGGTTATAGAAGTCACATGGGATACACATGTTTCCAAGTAAATAATTTCATCCATAGATCGAAAAATATTTAGATTGAATGATACAAGTTTTGTAATACACTCTACAATATCATGACCTTGATTTCAGAGGCTTTTAGGTGAAACATATACATCTCATTAATTATTACTATAATAACATATTCTGGTGTACTGTACAGATGAATAATTATGGTTCTTTACACAGTAGGCCATGTTGTTCACCCCTCTACTTGTTAGAGGATGAATAGGAAGTGCTTCTAAGAACTCATATCATTCAAGAGAATTCAAACATGGTATAAATTATAAAGATGTTTTTTATCTTGACCAAGTTTATACATAATTATTACATATATTTCTATTAAGAACATCTATAATTTTTGGTCAGTGGTCCAGTTTTCTTATGTGTTTCCCCTGGAATGGGAAATCTCTAGATTCTAAGACAAAGAGATATATCTTATCATTTACCTGGTACTTTTTAGATATTTGAGAGAGTTAGGAAATTATCCTGTCAGATATATCATCCTCTGAGGTACCAAGACATTCATGGCATCTTCCATATATCAATGTTCATTAATATAGTGCTAACCAATCTCATTTTTTATTCTATGGGTGTTAATTTTGAGGATGATTCTTCTTTTGGGGAGTATCCCATTCATATCATGGATCAGATAACGGAGGATCTACAAGGAAGGTATTCCCATTATGTATGGGTGATATGGAAGTATATCATTGCACATTATAGGACATGGTAGAGGGAGGTTGACATACATGTTTAGGGTCCATATTTTTTTGTAGACGAATCTTTAAGACAATTGGAATAGGAACTTACAGATGAGTTGTTTTAAGGATGGAAAACATTATGATCCAAGTTCTTAATACTATGTAGAGATCACTAATTTTTTTAAACCCTCTTTAAAGCTATATATATTTTATAAACTCATGAAACTTTCCTTTTTCAAGTTCATTTACTGTGTGGTGAAGTGATCAGAATGCTATAATCCAGCTATCAAATAAATAAAAATCATGAATTGAATTCATGATGTGTATTTAGAACATGATGTAAATTGGTCTCTCTATATAATTTTCATGATGCAATTTTGGTTTTCTTCATGGGGGATTGATTCTATCACAACATGTAAAATATATATGTTGTTATATTTATTGGATTTTTTTAAAATGGGGAAAATATAGTCCTTTTGGTAGAACCCTGAGTCATTCCAACGTTAAAAAATTCCGATCCATATAAAGATACTCTTCCACACCTATGTTGGGTTCCATTGTGTCTTCTTGATATGGGATCCAATAAGAACATAATTCATTATGTTGTATGTATTTTGGTATGCTCTATGTTATAAATTAATTTTCCCCATTATTTCTCACAATATGTCTCACTATTTATATGCAGGATTATATTCCAGTTTAGTGGGTATATGACTATTTTAAAGTTTCCTCTCATACTAAACTAATTCGAAATCCAATAGTGGAATATCAATCAATTATGTTAACATCATGATACATCAATTGAGAAATATTTCCACCTTTTCAAATTTCAATTTCGGTTAAAAATCATTTTATGCGATTTTTATGGGTTTACTAGAGACTGTAGACCAGGTTCACGCCATGTACCTGATGTACACATCCTATACTTGGTGCTGGTTTCATGTAGTGGATTATGATAACATGTCGTGAATTGGAAAATAATTTTTTGACCTGGTACACATCATGTATCTAAGTTACATGTCTTATAGTGGTTAACTATATGTTTTTCAACCCGATGGAATGAGTATTTAAATGAAATTATCCAGCGTAGACTACACATCGTGACCTGGAGGTACACGTCATGATACAGCATGTGTCCTGTTATAAAATGAATGATTGAAAACTTTTATCCCTACATTTCATTGCATACATAATGTCTATCTACACTAGAATCTCACTAGATTGTTTTTAGAGGCTCCCCACCTTCCAGTTTGATCTCATCGGCTTCAGATCTTCGTATAATCTACTATGTGATTCCTGGGTAAGGGTACTCTCTTGTTCATCGGGTTTCTCTCATCCTATCCTTTTGGATTTTCAATGGATTCTCTTTGGATTAATGGATATATGTTTTGTGGTGTTAGATATTTCTACTAGGCAGATTCTTGAGGAATACATCACCTTTTTTATCATATGTTGGTGTTGTTGTGAGTTTCATTCTTTTGGAATGATGTAGGTGGTTCTATCCTGATAATACAAATTGATTACCATTATATTTCTTGATTTATTTTAATTTTTGATTTAAATTAAATTTATTAAACCTTCATTCAATTTTCTAGAATGAAACCTAATTCCATTTAATTGGATGATTTGAAATGTTTTTTTCATTTAAATTTGGAAACCCCCTAATTCTAATGAATTATGGTGGGTTTATTGAAATGTTTAAAGGTTTAAATTGTTGAATTTGAATAGTAGGTTTTAATGGAAATGTTTTCAATTGAATTTATGGATTTAATTGTGAGAAGTAGTTGTAAAGATGTCAGAATTGGTTTTTAATGGATTTAGAAGTCATGAAAATGGATTAAAATGATTTTATAGAAAATGAGCGGTTATATCTTGTGAAAAGGGATGTTTTTGTATAATTTTTTTTGGTTTTATATTTAATTAAATATGAATTTTTGAAATGGTTGAATGGTATTGATTGTATTTTAAACAGTCTTAAAATAGTTATCCCATCATGGAAGAGCACATGGATGCCTAAGGTAGTTAGTGATTTATTTGGATACACTCTATGCTATTACAAAATTATAAAACATATATGCAGAGGGTGACATACCTAATGGGTTGGTGATGAGTCTCCTTTGGACAACATCAGAGGGATGTGTATTTACATGTTATGATGACTTAACATAGAGAGTGAATAATCCTATAGCTGGTTAATACTATCATACCACATGGTAGATGACCATGTTTCTTGCTTGTTTATTTATATTTGATATATAACTGTATAGTAATGTTGTCTAAATGGCTTTATATGCCTTATGAATTCAGATAAACTTTTTTATATAAATATTTTACATATAAAAAAATTTAGAACTATTCCATCTATTGTAATGTAAATCATGTGCTATGAATGTATTTTCCATAATTTTGAAAAATGTATAACATGTTTTGATTAAATATGAATTTTAATTTTCAAACATGTCTATTTTAAAAAGAATAATGTTATTCATTAGATAATATATATTTGGTATCTGTTATAGAATAATCAGTGGTATCTTACTTGGATTAATCTCAACCCCTTATTTTTCCTTCAGGTGTTTGTAAACATTCTTCTTTCAGTCTTATGCAAAGGGAAAGGATCTCGTGTAGGAGGATCTGGCTGTTGATATGTGGGTCTGTTTAGTTGTGTCCTTACGTACATTAGGGGTTTTTTATTCTATATTATGTACTTGGGTATCAGTAATTCGGATTTTATGACTAGTTGAATTCTAGTACTTTACTCATATTAGAGTTTTCCTTTGATGTGAACAGTGTATTTTTTTATTCCACTTTCTTGTGGAAAAAACATTCCCACTCTTATGTTGTATGATTATAGGTCCTAGTCTCTAGCCCTTGGGGATCCAGAATTCCCATTCAAGGAATGTCAGGGAAGGCACCATTATCGAGTTACATGGGTACCCTAGGCATGTTTGTGAAAAAATTGGAATCAAAGGAAGATCTTAATCATTCTTTTTTCTTAAAGTCAGTATGCATTTTAAAATCTTGTCCGGATTTAGGAGGTAGTTGGGATTTAGTTCGTAAACATCTCTCACTTCAATGAATATTAAGTTGATAGTGGTGCTTAGGTAAAGACATGTTGTGAATGAAATATAGTATTTTACATATATAGATTTTGATAGATAGAAATTTATATTTTTTTATCCATTATGATGAGAATATTTTCTATTTTTACTCAGTTAGGGTGTCAATATAATGTCTTCTTTTATCTACTGAAGTTTTGTGGCATCATAACATTGGGAGGATGTAAGAATTAGATACATGAATGGTTGTTGACGTACCTCATCGTGAAAATCTTGGTGTTGATCCAATTCTAGTTGAGATGATTTGGCGCACTATCCAAGCTCTAGGATAGGAATCATGTCTTGTTTCCACGAAAGATCCAACTATGGATCCTCATGGGGGTGTTCTTTGGAATCATTCTCAATAGATCATTTACCATAAGCCACCAGTCTTCAAAGGATACACTGATATTAATCATGTTGAGGAATGGTTGGGTAAGATAGATTGTATGTTTGAGTTCATGGAGACACTAGAAGTGTTTAGGGTGATGTGTGAACCCTTCGTACTGGAGGGATAGAGTAGGAGATGGTGGGCACGATTTTGATAATAAGGTATCATGAGAGTTATAATGGAAATACTTCAGGATTCCCTTTATAAATCACATCTATCTAGAGTCAATGGTGTTTTCAAAGGTTGTGGAGTTTTTCAAGATTGAAAAGGCCAACAAAACCATAATCCAGTATTCAAATTGTGTTGCTTAGATGGTGTAGTTTTCACCTGATATAGTATCCAATGGGAGGATGAAAGATCGATAGTTTGAGTTGGGACATAGATTAGATATCGGTTCATTGGTTTTCTTATTGAATAATACCACTTTTTATGAAGTGATTGATAGAAAAACAATGGTTGAGATAGACTTGGTTGGGATGTTTGGATTTAATGGAGTTTTTTTACCGTAGTGGCAGCATTGGTTCCTTCATAGACAAAGAGAAGGGTAATGGACTACATGGAGGTTATAAACAACAGATTCATTCCAGACCTCCTACATGCCCCTGAGTATGTTCATTGAATTACTACCAGTGTATAAAGCTATGAAATTATAGGAGGGTTTGCAATTAATAACCATAGAACTATAGCTCACGAGGATATTTATGTCACTTATTGAGGTTATTAAATTAATTATCTTCTCTGCATAGTGAGACATGATTATCAGCTCCTATTAAAACTGTGAGGCAATAAAATGATTAATGTTCGAATGGATTCTAGCCTTATGAATCTGAAATGAAACTTCTTCATGTAGTGGAAGAGTCTCTAGAGAAAGAAGACATGGGTCTAGATATTTTTATAGCTACCATTACCATTGCTTCGTCATTAGTGAATTCTCTTTTGATACTGGTTCATCTCACTCTTGTATTTCAACCCATTTTTTTAAACTTCATAATCATCATATGAAGAATCTATCTTTTGAAATGGATATTGCTACACCCAATGATAAGAATAGAGGGAAGGGTCTATGTAGTCTTGTATGTGACTTCTCTCTATTAGAAGTTGAATTATCTTGGAGTTTTTTGGTTCTTCGTAAGAAATCATTTGACGTCATATTCTAGATGGATTGGATCATTTCCAACAAATCCCGAATTGATTTTTATCCTCGACAGATCAACATTACTACACCTAGTGGTGTGACTCTTCTTTTTCAAGGAGAATGTGAACCACGGTTGAGAAGAACCAAACCATCTTATATAGAGTTGGAGAATGTGATATCCAAATTTTCTTTTGACATAGGGTGAGATTCAATGGGCGGTGATCTTCCTATAGTTACGATGTGTTTTTTAAAATTTCCATTCATATTTCTGTGTTTTTTCATAGGTGAGAGCAGTTGAACTTTCTATTGACTTAATGCCTAGTAATTAATCGATCTCCATCCACTCTCACTGCATAGCACTAGATGATTTGAATGACCAGACATCTCAGTTAGTCTATCTTCTCGATAATGTCCTTATTCATCCAAGTGTGTCACCTTGGGATGTGCCAGTTCACATTGATAAAACGTTTTATGGTTCTCTTCACTTATGTTTTGAATATCAAAATCCTAATTAAGTAATAATGATGAACAAACATCCTTTTTCAGGGATTGAGGAGTTGTTTTTTTAGCAAAATGTGGAAACATGGGTTTTAATGATCAAACTTCGATCTAGATTCCATGAGTTGAAGATAAAAGAATAAGGCATTCAGAAGACTGCCTTTAATAGCTGGTATGGGTACATTGAGTACCTTATTATGCCCTTTTTCCTTGAAATTTTCTTTTATTTTTCAAAATATTTTCCATGAGTATCTAGAAACATTTTTTGTACTATTTTTTTATGAAATTCATGTTTACTCTTTGTCTGAGGAGGATTATGTGAAACATATGAGAATGGTTTAAAATAAGTTATGAACTCACCCACATTATTCCATGATTTTGAAGTGTCATTTCTAGATTAAATAAGTGAAATTATTGGGACATGTGGTGTCTAAATAGGGTGTGTCAATTGATCCCGAGAAGGTGAAGGCTGTTATGACTTGGGAGCAACCACAAAATGTCTTTGAGATTTGGAGCTTCTTGGGCATAGAATGATATTATCATAGGATCATTAAAGACTTCTCGAAGATGGATTCTCTGATGACTACTCTGACTTGAAAGGGGGTGAAGCTTTCATGGGATTATGATTTTCAGAGTTCTTATGCAATGACAAAGCATCTATTTACAACATCTCCAGTGTTGACTCTGCTAGAAGATGGGTATGGCTATGTGGTTTTTTGTGATGCATTAGGTTAAGGACTCGACTACGTTCATATGTAGGGTGATCATGTTGTAGCACATGTATGTTGTCAGCTTATGACACATGATAATAATTATCCTACCCATGATCTTGAACAATTAGTTGTGATGAACAAACTTAAATATTATCATAACTACATTATTGGAAAAACGTTCGTGGTGTATTTAGGCCATAAAATCCTATGTTATATCTTCTATAAAAACATTAGAATATTTGGTAGAGGTGTTGGGTGATGTACCTAAATTATTTTGACCTTAACATCAACAATAACTTGGGGAAAGGTAATATTTTTGCTGATGCATTAAGCAGGATACATCTATCATAGGAAGTGAAAGAATCATTAGAAGAGTAGAATTAATGGATCTCATTGCATAGTTCCATATTGGAGTTCTAAAAAAGGGGCTGATATTTCATAAGACAGTGTACAATGGATATCTACTCTTGAAAATATGGTTCTTAAAGATAAAGGGATTGATTATGAGTTCCATAGAACTAGAGAATCTTTTTATGGTGGAGAGATAGTTTCTGAGTGGTTATTCTCCAAAGAGGGTGTTATATTCTATCAGAACCGCTTCATTGTTCGGTTAAGGGCTAGAAAAAAAGTGATGTGGGGTGTCATAGAACTCTGTGGTCTAAGCACATGGGAACCAGAAAAACATAATATGATATGAGATGGAATTTCTAGTGGTGTTTAATGATATGAGACATTGTTGAGTTTGTCTCTCGTTTCTACACATCCCACAAGTGAAATAAAATCAACATAAACCGTCAGGATTTCTCCTACCACTTTTAGTCCCAACATAGATGTTAGATGAGATCTATATGAATATTGTGGTTTTGTTACCTCATGACCAGAGAAATATGAATGATATATTTGTTGTGATTGAATAGCTAAACATGTTAAATCACTTTATAACCATTTAGGATATGGCCAATGTTGATGAGTTTGGAAATCTCTACGTGAAAGAGATTGTTCGTTTATAGGGAGTTCTATCTGATATAGTTTCTGATATGGAACCTCGGATCAGTAACCACATTTGGAGCTGCATTTAAGAGTTGATGGGATTTCAGTTTCATTTATTCACAACCTACAAATCGTAGTCAGATTCGCAGAGAGAAAGAGATATACATGTTTTTGAGGATATTCATTGTACCTATTTTCTCAACATTAATGGGGCTTGGGATGATAACTTGGGGCTGGTTGAGTTATCTTATAATAACATTTAACATTCTACAATCAGAATGGAAAATTTTAATTCCTTTTATGGATGGCCTTCTTAATCTCCATTGTGCTGGTTGGAGGTTGCTGAATGCTCATTGGTTGGAGAAACATTGGTATTGGAGATGACAATAAATACTCAGATGATACATCAGAAGATTTTGAGTGAGTAAAGCTGACATAAATATTAGGTTGATAAACAATGTAGGCCTTCAGTGTTTTCATTTTGTGATCAGGTGTTCCTAAAGGTTAAACCTTGGTTGGGTCATCAAATTCTTAGGAGGAAAGGGAAGCTCTCTCCTAACATGCGTGACCTTTCGAGGTATTTTAGATGATGAGTAATGTTGTGTACCGTTTTTACTTCCACATCAGATGATGCTGATATATAACGTGTTCCATGTATCGCAGTAGAGAATGTATATATTGGATACCTCTAACATTTAGTGTTGGAGTGATGTTGAGATCATGAATTATTTATCTTTGACTGAGGAACCAGCCTGTATAGTTTATTCTGAGACCAACATGCTTTATGAAGAGAAAATAACATGGGTTTTAGTGTTATGGAAAAATGTATATGATAGTCACAAGTCACGGGAATGTGAGGCACCGATGAAATATAAATGGGCTCATCTCCTTGGCATGTAAGCTTCTTCATTAGTTTTTTGGGGGTATAATGTTTTTATGCTGGGGAGGTTGTAACATCCCATTACCTTGATTAGGAACGTTTTCCACCTTTTTATGTTCCCATTTAGTTAAAAATACTTAAATGTGAATTTTATGAGTTTACTATAGACTGTAGAATAGTTATACGCTATTTACCTGATGTACATGTTGTGTACATGTTGTGTGTTGCATGTTGTGGATTAGGAGATCATTTCTTGAATTGGGAGATCATGTTAAGAGACAATAAATGTCATATATCTGAGGCACACATATTATAGGGGTTAAATAGAGGTTTGTTACCCCAAGGCGATGGATTTTTTGGCTTACTTTTCTGGCATGGACTACGCGTCGTGACCTTGGGGTACATGTCATGACCCGGCCCATGCCCAATTTGAAAATGCATGATCTTCAGTTCTTCATGGGACTTTTCATTCCAGACATATTGGCTGTTGACCTTAAACTCTCACTAGGTGGTTTTCAGTGGTGACCCACCTTCCAGTTTATAATGATCAGCTTCAAATTTTCAATACATAAGCGATGTGATTCCTGGGTAAGGGCTCTCCCTTGTTATTATAGTTTCTCTCCTCCTCTCAAATTGGGGTTTCATGGGATCATCATGGGTTTGAACGATCAATGTTTTTTGGTGTTCAATTTTGCTACTAGGTAGATTTTCTAGGACTAATTTACCATTGTTCTCATTGGAAGGTTCTATTGTGAGTTTCATTCTTCGAGAAAGAGGTATGTGGTTTTGTTATGATATTCCATATTGATTACCATAGCATTTCTGGATTTATTTTAAATCACTAATTTAAATTTTATTTTATAAACATGCTTTCAATTTCTTGAATGAATCAAAATTCAAATGAATTGGTTGATTTGAAATGATTTTGGAATGGAAATTTGGAAAACAATCAATCCTAATGAATTTGGGTTGGTTGTGGAAGGTTAACCGATTTAAATTGTTGAATTTAAAAGGTGTGTTTTGATGGAAATGTTTTCAATTTAAAATTTTAATTAAATTGAAAAAATTTATTTTAATTAAGATGAAATTGGGTTTGAGGGAAATCTAACTCATGAAAATGGTTTAAAATGATTTTGCAAATACCTAGTTGTTTTATCTTGTGAAAAAGGAAGGTTTTTGAATAAAATCTATTTTGGTTTTAAATGTAAATAAATGAGAATTTTTGAAAAGGAATAATGGGATTGATCATATATTAAGCAACATTAAAATAGTTGGACCATAATGTAAGATCACATACAATACATAGGTATATAGTGAGTTATTAGATAAAATCTACACTGTTACAACATTCTAAAACATATATACGGTGGGCACATCCTGAACGGGTTGGTGATGAGTCTACTATGGACATCATCCTAGCGACGTGTGTGTAAATATTATGTTGACTTCACATATAGAGTTTGAGATCCTATATCTTGGTAATAATATCGTACCTTTTGGCACATGGCCGTGTTGCTCACCCATTTATTTATTTTTGAGATATAAATGTATGCCAATGTTGTTTGAACTACATTACATGCCAACTGAATTTATATAAACTATTTTATATAAAATTTTTAAATTAGTGATTTCATTATAAATGTTCCATCTCTTGTAATTTAAATCCAATTCTATGTATTTATTTTCCATGATTTTGAAAATGTATATAATGTTTTGTTTCAATTTTCTTTTCAATTTCCAAATATGTTTATTTTAAAAATTGGAACCTTTTCTTTGGAAAATCTATATTTGGCATCTGTTATGGAATCTTCGGGGGTATCATACTAGGATAAGGCTCACACCCTATATTTTTCTTTCGGGCGTTTGTAGGCTTTCATACTCTAGGGTCAAGAAAAGGGAAGTGGTATTTTAAAGGTGGATTCAAATGTGAATGTTTAGAAGTGGTGAGGTGTGTCCTTAGGGACATTTTTATTATTTTTACTATTTTATGTACTCGGGTTTCAGAACATCAGACATTATTCCTAGTTGTATTATGGTACATTCCACACAGGGGATTTTTTCTTTGATATGCATATAGTGTTTTATCTTTTTCTTTGTCATTATTCTTGAAAAATAATTCCCACTAATATGTTGTATGATTCTAGGTGCTAGTCACCATCCTATGTGGATCGAGAACACCCTTCAAGTCATGTCCAGACTGGCTCAGTTATTGGGTTACCAAGGTATCGGGGCTAGATTATGACAATTACTACCGTTTAATATGTGGTTTAGTAATTACTAATCATGTTTTCATTTCTTTATATTATTCATTATGAATCATCATTATATATTTAATGTTCATTTCCCTAAAAATATATATAACCCTTTTTTGAATTGTTATCCCTAATATAAATCACCTTTTTTCTCTTTATTCATGTTGGGATAGGTTTTCATCGACTATTTTCACCCCTTGATTTGTGCATATGGAATTTTCCCTTGGTATTATACTTTCCTACGTGACCTAACCATTTTCAAAGTGGTTTTGGGTTGAATAAAAAATGTAATGACTATAATGAATCATGTTTAAAGAGAGTAGTATTGCCATGTCACATGATTTTACAGAAAACTGGTTACAACACTACTAAAGTGTAGTGTTAAAAAGTTGTATATCCTATTTGACTGTATATACTTATGATACTTTCCATGGAATCCATTATAATTTTGATACTTAGACATGAGGTCTCTTATACTAGTGATTTTTATGAATTGTGTAACATATACTTATGATACATGGGAATGGAGTACCTTATAATTATGATACATAGGAATGAAGTACCATTTATCTGCATTGCCTCATCATGAAGAACATTAAGACTTATGATACTCAGGCATGACATACCCTACTACTTTGTGAGACACTATTGAGTTGACATGGGCACAAGATTAATGCCTCATGTCAAATATATCACTATATATTTATATATAAGGATACAAACATATCTATGTATATATAATTTATAAAAATACCTAAAAATATACTTATTTGTGTTCATTGTTATATCTCCTTAGTGGTTCTCTTCCCACGGTTTGAAAAAGGTAGTGTTAGTCTCGTATCGTTAAGAAAGTACAACCTACCCTTTATTGTTTTTGTTACTACATAGCTTTAATATATGTGCACAATTCTCATATTATATGCACCAGATGGATAGTTATAAACACCATTGGTAGTGGCCTATTGAGTATATATCACTCCTTTTTATGATGTAATTTTGAACATAGAAAAACATTTTAGAAGTAGGAAGGGATAAAGGAAACCACCTAGTTTTTGATGATTGATTTTATTATAGCATATGAGTGGGGGATTATAAGACCGGGTTGTGGTTCGTAATGCTATTTGGAGAAGTAGTTTTGTATTTTTTGGTTCTTTTGATATAACAATATTTATATGTTCATTCATCCATTTTTTTCAATTCATTTTTAGATTCATGAAATTACATCATTTCATATATGCTATTCGATATTTCTATTGACAACAGTTTATTTTACATGATTGAATTATTTTTGAATGTTAGTTAATATTATGCTTCCTCAATTTATACATTTATTAATCCATTGTGTTACTTCGATAATAAGGGTATAATATCCACACCATATGAAATTGGGCTCTCACTACTAGTTGTCAGTCGTTAGCGTATAGGCAGCCTCACTTGAGGCTATATGATCCACCATAATTAATTATTTAGGAGTCAAATGGGTCTGCAAAATTATAATACTAATTAATATATGTCCTACAGATTATGGTGAGGGAATTAATTATGTTATTTGGGTTGAGATTGGCTGAACCTAAATGTTATTGAAGTATTATAGGAAAAACATGGTCCATCCCTTTTTTAACAGGGGGAGAGGATACATGTTTATGTTTTTTAAAGAATAAGGTATAACCGTATTTCAAACATTCAAAAAGGATCATAATTGAATAATTCTCAAAACATGGATTTTATAATCTCAAAATCTGTAATGAAATAGGATTTTGACTTGGTTCTAGGACATTTTTACACTTATCATTTTAGTTAAACGATTCGGTTAACCCATTATAACTGAAACCAATGTAAATATCTTTTACGATTTTTAGTATTCATTATGAACAAAATTTATGTTGAAAATATTTTATAACATTACCGATTCAAATTAAAAATATATAATCAATTTTTTCAAATTCAATTCTTATAATTGGTATATTTTAAATTAAAATTTAACCTGCACACATGTTGAAAAATTATTTCTTTAATGAAAAATTTTCATCAGTATATAGTGTTTTAATATAAAAATTAATATGAAATAGATTTCAATGAAATAAATTGAAATTACTATAATATAATTTAATTAATTTCACTTTAAAATATTTTAAATATTATTTTAATTTTCAAATTATATAAATGAAAAAGGTTGTTTGTAATAAAAAACATTATCTTTCACACTATATCGAAAAATTTTCCTGTTTACAAAATTATCAAAAAATCACTCCAGGATAATATTCGATTGTTAATTTAAAAAATAAATTATATTTTTTAATTTTTCTTATAAAATATGAAAAAATGTATTTATTTTTTCACAAAATGAATTGTAAATAACATTTTGAGAAAAATATTTTTTTGACGCATAAAATGACTTTACTAAAACATTAAAACATAATAATCAATATATTTTCACTATTTAAAATATTAATTCACAATTTATCAAACGGAGTTATACCTATACATCATACCACATTTAACGACTTGGTTATAATGTTCATATTTAAATAATAGTATCATTTTTATTATATCGTGGATTATTGAAAAACAGTGTTGGGTATAACACATATTATCAATGAAATTAAATTTATTTTAAATAACTAGTCATAAAATCTATAGTTGATACATGATACATACCATAAAGTGAATTTATCAATATAAATTTCAACACATTGATACAATACAATGAAGATACTTAAGTCTAATCATATCCTCAAGTTCTCATGTAACTTCCTCAAACTAGTCATTTCTCCATAAAAACCATACGAGGTGAGTGATATTGGTTCAATGAAATTTATCTCTATGATCTATAATATCCACACTTAATTCCACATATGAGTTATAATGATCCATTAGTATGACTTTGGAGTTTAGTATATGTGAAAAAAGGTATGTACTTCCTCAAGTGAGAGACATTGAGCATATCGTGGACCTGATAGATGTTCAGTCGAACCGCCAAGTGAGAATATACTATCCCTACTCATTGAAGAATTTATCATGTCTAATAGACCAAGGGTAAAGGTTTAATGTTTTATTTAATCTTGTAACATTCTACTAAGGATAATTTTTTAGGAATACTATTTCACCAAATTTAAACTACAGATCATATTGACGACTATGAGCATAACATTGTTGTCTACGCTGAGATGCCTTGATTTGTTATTGAATGAATATGAATTTCCTGATGATATCCTCTACTATATCAAGACCACATATATTTAATTATCTATATTCATCTTAGAAATATATAATTCTAAACATTTTTCAATATAGGTATTCATAAATATCCACATTAAATGACGAATGAAAGCTATTTTTGTATGTAAACCTGACTAGAGTGAGGTGTTGATCTTAACCAGCTTGGAAAAACATATAACAAGATCTCAAGATATCATATAGGTTTTTAATGTTTCCCTTATATTTATCTTCTATCCAAGTCTAATAGAGAGTATTAAAACCAAAATCCATATCCTGAGTTTCTGAGGATATAACCAGACCATCATGGTAAACATTATATGTCAACCAGATAGAATAATGTGTTATAATCAATAGAATATTATCAATTAATTTATGTATTTATTTATAATATGATATAGAGATAAATCATATCTAATTGATATGAAGGGTAATGACTTTATATGTTTCTTTAATTCAACCGATACAATATTTTCCTCTTTTTAAATTTTGGGGATTCCAGTGAAAAATCTGTGGTGATTTTTTCTTATTTCAATTATATTATGTGTAATCGTATTATAATTCCTTAAAATATAATATATTGTCCTTAAATAGATTACATACCATAAAATGAGATAAAAAATATATAATTTCTCTCTTCATTCCATCCCACCATAAATACAATTTCAAATCTCTATACATATATTTTACTTTTGGGATTATTAGAGAATGAAGAACTTCTCCCTTCCTTTTACAACATCGTTCTAATATAGTATGTAAGGAAAAATACACCATTATTAATCCTTATAATTCCATCATAATGAATATTAAATATGAGAATATTTTTAACCACCTTCTATTTCTCTACATTATCTTTTATATCATCTTTAGTATTCACATTGATGGATGGTTAGACACTTATTTGAAAATGATAATATTTTACCAAATCATTCATGATTTCAAGATCCATATTTTAGAAATAAATAAATATTGGATTTGTTTTTATCCTCATCATAATTTATATATAATGATCCCCTTTATTTAATTCATCAACCACTTTGTTCGCTATCCTAGAGTGGTAACTTGTTTAGCTGTAATAATCATTAATCTTCTCTAACCATCTTAACTACTCTATGTTGAATTATTTCTATGTGAATATATAGATTAAATAATTATGTTATATATATATATCACAAAATTCCAAATTAAGATAATTAATTTATATCAACAATCAAAAATATTATTTTATCTAATTCCAAATCCTGAGTTAGGAATTTTGTATCATGAACCTTTGATTGTCATGAAGAATAACCCATAACTTTGTCATTATTCATAAGAAATCATCCTCGTAAATTTTTAAATGAATAAAAATATATTAAAAACCCTCTGATGCAATGGGGTAATGTAATAACCATAACATTTACTAACCTTCTTTTTAGTTTCTTTGATTCTTTCCTCACATTCATCTTTCTAGAGGAACATGACTCCCTTCCGAGTTAACATTGTTACTGGAATAAATAAGCATGAGAAATTATCCAAAGATCTTATATAATATCCTAATAAATAAGGAATACCTTGGATACAATTTATAGTGTTTGATCATGGAAAATGATCAATATCAGTTTTATTTGATGGATCCATCGATATACCATCCCTTGATATGAAATTACCCAAAAATGAATAATTTTTTATGAAAAAATTCATTATTTATAAATTAGTCTTATAATTTCACCTTCTATATAGTAATAAGTAAAATTATAAAATTATCATCATTTTATTCCTTAATCATTTAAAAGGTAAGAATATCATCTATAAAGACTACCAAAACCTAATCAAGGTATACTCTAAAGAAAATATTTATTAAATCCATAATGTTAATGGGGAAATAGTAAATACAATTTGAAAAAAAAAATATTCATAATTTCCATACCTTTTGTGGAAAATTTCCTTGGGTATATCCACCTTATTAACCACATCATTAGGATATAAATAATGAAGGTCAATCATGAAAAATTATTGAGGTCCCTATCATTGATCAAACAATTCGTCAATACTAGTTTTGGGACACTTGTTCCAGATCATTATTTTGATGAGATCCTATTAAAAAATGCATCCTCATATCAACTCATATTTATTTTTAATAAAAATGAAAAGTACACCACAAGGTTCCACACATGGATAAATAAATTCCATTTCAAGATTCTATTTGATTGGTATCTTTAGATCTTGAGACTCAATCTTGAATATTCATTAGAAATTCTCCAAAATATGTGTGGAACTATGTATGAGATCTATTGATAACAAAACATCAATATTTGATATAATTCATCAAAAAAATTAGAAATACATCAAAAGACTCCAACATAATAGGAATATCTTTGATGTTGAGTTTCCCCACACCATCTTGGATAAAAATATATTAAAATATGAATAATTAATCATACATTGGATGATACCTCCATTGTAATTTCGTATTTATCATGTATTAGATAGATGATAATAGGTTGGTATAGAATATAAAAAATGAATTCCATTCCCGATAAATTGACTTGGTATTTATGTAAATAAATCTAATACTTGTATAGGATAACATATTATAAAACTAGAGGAAGAATGAAAATATTTAACTGAATCACATTAACAACAATTTTACCTAGAGAAGAAACACATATAAGAGTTGTGATGCTCATACCATTAGGGATTTTTACTAACAATTGAACATCTATTAATTTAAGGTGGAATTTTTATACATAAAAATATAATATATAATGTTTTGATAATATATAGAATCATATAATACATTAACATTTTAAAACTATAAATTAAGTGTATGGTTCATAACATTTTTATCCAATTCCATATGCGAAATAGTGATCACATGATATTAACAATTGTCTCCTAGATTAAGAAGATTACATGTTCAATCATTATCATTAAACATCATATTTGGGAACGGTTAAAATAATTCCTATACACATTGAATTTAAAATACTGATGTGTTGGTGGTGAATTCTATGGATCTTTATCGCTATTTGAATCATTAAATAACTTATTCCGAACAATTAAGTAATCAATTGCTCAATGACCTTCAGTTACACATGTTAAACATTCTACATTCCCCATAATAAAATTTTCTCCATGTTTCCTTCCATTCATTAAGAATAGTGGAAATATCATTAACTATTCTCCATGGTTTTTAGAGTATCATTTGAATTCCTCCATTGTATTATTATGAAAATAATGATATTGAAGGGTAAATCAAAACCCAATTTCCAAAATAATAGAACATTGAGCAATTTATTCATATGCACTAAATTATATTATATATAATACCCTTAGAGATTTTTTTTATTCCAATGATGAATTGATCAAACTAATTTGAGGTCAGATTATAATTCATGAAGTGTACTTAACATGTTCTGTAAAATCATCCTCATATGAACCAATAAATTATCTATTATTTTACTTAAACACAGGTAATTCCTTCCCCATTATCATATTAATAATATAAATACAATTATTATTGAAAATATGTTATTAAAATCATCAGATTATATAAAACCAATTTAAATTTTTTAACTTATTTTATTGATAAGAGTCCACCATTAAGCCTCTTATACATCTATAGGATAAAAAAATTGATTTTTCATTCATTGAACACAAGATAATGGAAAATCCCCTTTTTATGGTTTAGTAAGATTCATAGTTTGAGAACTGTGTATGAGAATAATAATGATATATTTCATTCCATGTCCAAAAATAATTGATTTTCTAAGAGTGAAGTCATTTAATTTTCCATTATATTAAAAATTTACATGATTCTTTTAGATTAAAACCATTGAATAAAAAAATTACTGAAGAAAGATAATCATAGTGGTAAACCATATAATTATGAAAACACTATTATAGGATTTTTAAATCATGAAAAAATCTAAAAAATACATGACACTTAATGTTTACCTAATTCCACTCTATCGTTTATTCAAATTCTTCATTATAGTACATAATGAGTTTGTGAACTTACAACACATACCCCCCCAGGAGATTCAAACCAAGATTCCAACAAGGCCCTTTTTCATTTATTGAGTGACAAACAATTCAGGGCCATGTAATCAAATTTTAGACTTATTACCCCAAGGTTAAACTATTAGATAAATATATAAACAATTAATATCCCATAACAGTTTCAATTTCATAGAAACCACTCACACTATATTTCAACAAAATTACAAGATATTTTTATAGCGACCCTAACCCATGAATCCTAATGATGATGTCAGGAATATTATAATTTCATAATATACAAGGAATAACATCCTAAAGGAAAGAATAGTTTACAATTCATGGTATGTAGATTAATAAATCATTCGTATATTACATTTTAATTCGCAATTTCAACATTTTTTTAAAATAATATCATTATTCCCTCTATTATATTTTCTCATATACTTCATAATAAACTTAATGGATTACTAGAAAAGGAAAATAATAAAATTGAGCACAAATTATCAAGAATGGTAAGATATAGTATAAGATATCTATAAAAAATGAAGTGTAATCAACAAGAAATAAAAAATATTGAAAGGTAAACATCTGAAAACACATAAAATTTAAAAAATTTACTAGAATAACATAAATAAGGGTAAAAAAATAAAAAAACATGACATTTAACAAAAAAAATGTCTATCATTATTGGATAAAGCATAATAAATATGACATGGTAACTAACTGAAAGCAAATTCCATTGAATTAATACGCTGGGAATGAAATGCACACAATGGTATTTTCATCATGAGAATATGATGCATAATAATAAATATATTTTTCTTGAATTAAATACATAATTAGTTTGTTCCATGATCACATTAAATATGACACCAATACCATTAATAACTTCTATAAGATGGTTTAAAATTACTCTGTATAAAATCAAATAGTTTGGAATTTATTTCCTTACAGCTTACTATTTCAACTCAAAAGATAACTAATTCATTGAGTTTCTATCCTTATATCAACACCACCCATGTATTTAATGGCCAAATTATTAATTAAATATCAAATAATATATTATAATCACAAAAAATCGAACATTTCATCAAATACATACATTGATTAAATAATATAGATTTATTTATATTAACCTAGATAAAAAATTTATTTTAATGTTGAACACTTTATATTGAAATTAAATATTTTCAATTAAAGGACAATATAACTAATAAATTATATTTATATTTATATTTAATTCAATTTTCAATGATCATAGATAATTAAATAATTCAATGGGATGTTATTGAGTTATAAAATGAAACAGGAATGTAAAATTCAACCATATACTTGCTCAAAATAATCATAATACAATGAGAGAAATAATAATTATGGTATCAATATGAATCATTCTTAGTTTTGTATATGTAAATTGAATTATTTTTTGCATTGATGAATTGAAATACAATAAATGGTGTTTAGAAACATTATTTAGGAAAATATTAATTTCATTTTGAAAATGACTTTTTAAAATTGATATTTCACAAAACATTTTGAAAATAACATTATTCAAAAATAATTATTAATAATTAAAAATAAATATTTTAGGCATTGATCTCCTTATTTTGGAATGAAATTCCATTTTATTTGTACATATTAAAATCTAGATTCCTTTCACTTTTTTGATAAAAGACAAACATGCATTGATTAGAAAATGAAATG
The DNA here is from genome assembly GCA_963277665.1 of Viscum album. Lineage (NCBI taxonomy): Eukaryota > Viridiplantae > Streptophyta > Magnoliopsida > Santalales > Viscaceae > Viscum > Viscum album. The sequence continues at coordinate 986,553,212 of OY728126.1, forward strand.
TCAATTTCTATAATTTTTTTATTAAAAATGTAAAAATTGGAATAATTTTATTTAATAAATAATTTGGAAAATAGTTATATTATTTTGGGAAACATTTTTTATAAAATGGTGTCATGGTAGTAAATTTATTTTCAATCGAAGAGTGGAATGATGTCAGATTTTCATAAAAAAATTTAAAAAAAATTATAAATACAAAATAGTGGAAACTTTTACTCTTAAATTTATATGTTGTGAATAATATTAAGATCATAAAATAAAATATGTTTCTTATAAAATGGTAAAATATTTTCTTTTAACTAAAATTCAATAATATACAAACTCATTAGAATGAGATTGTGAAATAAACCCCTAAATGAACATAACATTGAATAAAAAAAGAATCAATGAATAGATTATATATATATACACTGTAAATAAAAATAATGAAGATAAAAAAATATTATTATTAAAATTAATTTCCCACATAATCTTATAATTTCAAAGGTGATGAATAAGTAATATAATGGAATGAAAAGAAATTAATTTTTTAAATTATTTATCACTTAGTAACACTTAAATCAAATCCCCTTGGATGAATTAACTAAATTAATCACTTTAAAACAATTAATAATTTACAAATTAAGATATTAAATGTCAAATAAGAATTACATAAATCATATAAATGAAATTAGGGGCATAACATTTCAATATGCCTTAATAAAATGTGATTAAGACTAAATACATTTCCTCACACTTTCATTTGATTGTATGTTATTTAGAACCCCATATTTTTACCTTCAACATGATATTAACTTATTAAAAAACCATTTTAATATTTATGAAATCATATTTGATCCTTTTATAAAATATTTTCCCCCATTCGTTTATAATATTTCTATATTTTCATTATTTCAACTTTTAATTTCCCTATTTTTTCATGTGTGTTTCATTATGAAAGATCCAGTTCATGTGAATATTATATAGTTCCATTGTATAAAATAAAATTTTCATGAAATAATTAAAATATTTTAAAACCAATTAACTTTTATAACTAATCATGAATTGTTGTTTTGAAAACAAAGTATGTTGTTATCATGAAGGTGGTAAGTCGTACGTTTGAATTACTAGTGTTTACATTTTCAAAAGATATTTAGAGAATTGAGGTAAGTAATATTTTACCACTACATAATGATCATAATGTCATATTTTTTTATTTATACTAATATATTCCATCCATGTGATGTGGGGATGAAAACAAGGTCACATCAGTTTGTGAATGTCTTAGTCACCACACACACGAATGATGTTATCATCATTCAGTTTAAGAATGAAAATTATGTATATTATATTTTAAAAATGATAAATATTAAATAAATATATTAATTATTTCATTTATAAAACATATAATAATTAAATTTATACTTATCGTTGTCCGTGAAAATCGTTATTAAAAGAAGAATGATATCACTTCATGAGGTGGTAGTTTGTTGTACATAGAAGCTATATTATTGTATCTCATATGGAATGGAATGTAAAATGGTATATATGATATAATGACATAATATGTGTAATTTTGTTATAAATATCATATAAATACTTTATATATGTCATCATGCAAAATTTTTATAGGTATTAATGGATAAATGAATGACATATTTTTGAACTTTTTTGTTTTGCATTATATACGATTGATTAGTTCATAGCCCATTTGATGTATGTAAAGATGGTTCTATAAATTTAACTTTTTATAAAAAAATTAAATATATAAATGAAATGGATTTTATATTTCATAATATTTAAATTATATGTTAATGAGGTGGAAGTATAAATAAAATAAAAATGCTTAATGGAGAACATTTCTTATTCTTCATGTATCTTTCTTATATTTACACAAAATATTTCCTAGGTTGTATATCTATAAAAACTATGGAATATAAAATGATGGTATGGAATTTGGGAAGTAATTTGTAAAGTATTTTTTGAACAAAAAGGGTTTAAAGGTGTGATGTGGTGAGGAGAGGGGTGGACATCTATACGTGTTGTGATTTAGAAACTTGTCATTTTTGGAATTAATTCAATAATACCGATGTTTTGATCAGGAATAAAGACTAGAAAATTTTTTATTATAAAAAATATAAGAGGTATGGTTGATATACTTCCATTAAATGAGTTTTTTATAAGTTTATAGGTCATTTTAACCATTATATTGTTAGTTGAAAATCTATTTTTAAATTAACCATGATAATTATGAGTTAATGTTTTCAATATTATTTTTTTTCAAAAATAAAGTTGAAATGAATGTTTTCAAATAACATTCAATATTTTTAACTATTTATCGAAAAATCACTACCATAATACAATATTGAAAACATAATTCAAAAACTAAGGTTTAATTGAAAAAATAATTTTTCTAAGAGTGGTAAAATAATTTTCATATTATTTTCACAAAGCATGAATAATCTTACTTTTAAAAAAATACTTTAGTTTTGAAAAAATTTATTTTCCTTTTCAATGAATTTTATATTATTTATAAATAATAGATAATTGTAATTTATAAAATTCATTTACAAATATTAGTATAATAAAATTCAATGTATTGGTCATAATGATATAATACATTTTTGTTTAGACTTTGGCATTCATGTACCTCAATATATCGAGGAGATTAAATTTAAATAAATATATTTCATGGGTTGTTTAAGATCAATGTTCCATGTAACATATGTTATCGAATAAAAAGTTATTATTTTATAACATAAGGGGATTCAAATTATCCACCATTAAAATAAATTTGATCCTAGAAATTGAAACATGATATGTGAAATAACATTTTTTATATTTGATCATTGTTTTGTTAAATAACCACACCATATGCATAATTAATAAAAAATCCTCTTAATAAGAGAGAAAGATAAGTAAAAATGTCATATAAAATAACATTAAATAGGTTTATATATAGGATACCATTATTTGGAATTGAAATTAAGGATATAAAAGATAGTATTAACAAAAAATGAATAATGGATAGTGGTATAAGTCATTGATCATAAGAAAGTGGGTGACTCAAAGATGGTTAATGAATAGAAAACCATAAAACAAAAAGGCCAACTAGATTGTAACCTAGTGGTACAAGCACCTGCTTGGCATCCAAAAAGACCTAGGATCAAATCGAGGCATGGGATAATTCTTAGGCATTGTAGCAGCGTCCGCACTATAGCATCGGTGACAGTGTAGTGGCGGAGGGACTGTAGCAGGAACTATAGCGGTTGAGGTACTGTAGCAGCTAAAGTAGCAGCATGAGTACTATAACTGTACTATTCACTGAGGGGTCTATTGGGCCAAAACGTGGTCTTTCAAGACTTTTATTCAGGCCACTCAGCCTTTGGCCTTCGGGCTATGTAATATGCTACCCTCTACCCAGTCTAAAAATGTAATTTCATTAAATAATAAATTAATGCTTTGGACCCAACAATTATAAATAACCATAAAACAAAGAGGTTTTAAAGGGTAATTGATATAATTAAAAATTATGATATTTTGAAAAAAAAAATCTAGATCCTTTTACTAGAGTTCAAGAATTATTTTTCTCTCTATGAATATAAGTAAATATATAAACACAATAAATTTCTATTCCATAAGAACAATTTAATCCTTTTTTTGTGCATCCTTCAAAATAAAATTCATAAATTTAGACAAGAAGTTAATATCCAAAAAATGTTTTTAATCACTGAAAATTTAGATTTAATAGATTGTAATATCCATAAATGTGTGAAAAGTATTTTTTGTGTCAAAATATTTTCCAAAATGAATATGGTTAGCACAAGTTTCCAAATATAATAAATTAATATATAAACCTCAACAATAACAATAGTAGTTCATCATTAATATTTAATTTCCAAATAATTTAACTAAATAAAACAACCTATTATCCAAGACATAACATAGGCCAGTGGTAGAGACCAAAAACTCATTGTCGATTGATCATTTGTTTAATCCCTATGGCCCAACTGAATGTGACAAGTTGTCATCCAGTATTCATGTTTCCTTTTTTAAACTCTATTATTATAATTCATATATTGTTCCAAATAAATATGATGGTAATACTTGAAATAATATTAATCATTAAAGTAAATTTCAATGATTTTCTTAAATTCCACTTATTTTATTTCATTTTTATTTTTATAAAATGTCTTATAATTTTTTGACTATTATTAAAATTTCATTAATGTTCATAGAAAGCCTTAAGGTTATCAATTCCATTAATCACATGTATATAAAAATTGATTATTACTAAAATATTTTTCTATTAAGACATATACTAAACTAATAGTTGTATTGAAATATAATTATGTCAACCTATCCTTAATCTTGATAGAATCCCTTCACCAAAAGTATAAAAATCATTTTTTAAGTGTTTGAACATTTGATAAATCATATATCCATAATAACATTATGTTATTCAAATCAACTACGTTAATTAATACATATATTGTTCTAAAATTTGACATAGTCATTATATGCTTGGTATTTCTTATCATCAAAATACCATTGTTATAAATTATAACTAGAATTGAATTCTCGAACCCCAATACATAAAAACCTCATCCAATTTATTTCCACGTAGAAGTTTAATTGTTCTAGGGGTTAACCAATATAAGAGTTAATTGACTTGGATAATTACTAGATTTCCCACCATTAAGAACAAACTCTTAGTCGATCCCTAAGATGAAATTTACTTCCTTCTATCATACTCTACATTTTTCTAAGGCAATCATATAATGTGTGACTTACTTTTCCACACATAATACATTTTTCAATTTCATTAAGACACTTTAGTTCCAATATAAGACAACATAGGTATATCCAGAGTCATTTATAGTCATCATTTATTCAGAATCATCGTAATGGTTTGCAATGAAAATTTGAATTTCCCTAGGAATACCTCCCTGGAGTGTCAGACCAAGTATAGTGTATGGCCCATTTTTATGCTCTAGGTTATGATTAAGTCAATCGTAATGTTCCATTTTCAGAGTAATAACCACTTAGTACATCTCCTCCAAAACTATATCAACATAATGTATATATATATGGATGTATTTTCTAGAAAAAAAATATAACTTCTTTTTTAAAAAAATTAGGATGTTCTTCTATACATATCCTCAAATTCATTCAAAAGGTTATCTTCAATAATCATTATTTTCATCAATCTATTTAACATGGTTTATAATAAAATTACTATCATACAAACTATATTGAACCATACCCTAGTAACCCAGATCTAGTTGATACATAATAACATTTGAATAATATAAAAGGAATCACATTAAAAAGTTATGAAAAGTTTTATAGTCTTGGTAAAAAGGGTACATAAAATAATCCCTTATTAAATTTGAACAATGATATTAAAACAGAATTTCATTCCAAAATATTAATATTACCTTTTGAAAATTCATTCATATATTTCTTAGTACAAGTCATGGGTTTCTGGGAAAAGAAAAAATATGGGTGAACTCAAATAATTGCTATGTATTTAATACAACAAAAGATATAAGGAATTAATGAAGCGTAATCAATAAGTAATGAACAATATTTCATTTTAAATATTGAACAGAATTTTAATCTAAATAATTTATAGGAATAACCAATAGAAAGGTAAATAACTGAAAATTTATTACAGTTAATAAATAAAATAACTATCATAAATGAATAAGGAGAAATAAAAATTGAATTTTAAATAACAATAAATAAAATACATTTAATCAATAAACACGGTATGAAATGCATCAAGAGATAATATCACTATGAAAATATCAATCATATTAATAATTTAATTATAAAATCTGTAAATGATAATTATTTGACACCATGATCTCACACATCCTGATACCTAAACTCTCAATACCTTTTATGAGACAATTTAAAACTATAGTGTACAAACTCAAATGGTTTACCAAATTGATTTTATGCCAACATATTATTTACCCTCAAGAGACTATTGATGCATTTCTAGGATATTAAAATTTTACCCTACTATTTCATGTCTATGGAATTACACATATATTACTTTATCAATTTATTTCTTGATAATTGATCACTATCATAAAATGTAAAAATTTATTAAGGAATATTGATTTATCAATATTTCCGCAGGAAAAAAATTAATATCAATATGGAACACCTTATTTATAAATGATATAAAATTTATCAAATAAACATACCCAAGATAAATAATGTGGATAATTATTGTAAATTCCATTTACTATGATTATACGAAAGTTAGTAATTCAATGGGAAGTTTATTACTATAGAAATGAAACTTGAAAGGGAATATAAATATTATTCTAGGTCAAAATGATCCTAAACCATCCAATATAATAATAAGGATGATATCAATTAAACATATCCCTAGTTTAATATATTTAAAATGATTTTTTTAGAATCAATGCATATAATTACTATAAAAGGAATTTAAAATCATTTTTGTGTAAAATATACCTTTTATTTTGAAAATAAAATTTTAATACTAAAATTACAAAAACCATCTTGAAAATAATTTTCATTGAAAATAATCTTTTTAATTTATAATTTAATCTTTAATAAAATTTAGTGGTCATGATGTTAGTAAATTCAATTATTGTAAAACATGATAAAACAATGATTCCTATTATGTTATTGGTATAATACAAACATAAATGATATTTAAAATGACATGAATATTCCGTTAAGAATATTTTTATAATTTTATAAATGGGTAAATATTTATTTAATAAATTATTTTTATAGTTTCAAAATAATTTTTTAGAACATATTAATAAAATATGATTTTGACTGAAAATATAATTCCCACTAAAAAGATAAATGAAGTTAGATTTTATTAAAAATATTTTATAAGAAACATTAAGTTACAAATAATAGAAGATTCTACTACTGCTTAAAAATATCCTTAATGACTAATGGGAAGAAAACTGATTTTGTTAATGAATAAATTTTTAAATAAATTCCTTTAACTAAAATTTATGAATAATCAATCTGAATTAGAATGAGATTATAAAATAAACCCTTAGAATAATCATAATTTGGATGTTAGAATTAATAAATGAATTGATTACATTTATCAAATATAATTTTTTAAAAAATATTAAAATAAAATACATTATAATCATAATTTATTTAATAATAAGTTATATAATATTAAGTTTGATGAAGATGTAATATAACTTAATGAAAAGAAAAAGAGTAATGAAAATAATCATTATTTGGTAACCATTAAATCAAATCGCCTGGATGCAATAATAATTTTATTAAAATAAATTCCATAAATGATAAATGATTCATGATATTAAAAACAAAATTTTTATGAAGTAAACCATATAATAGAAATCAAGTGCATAATGTTAAAATATGCCCAAATGAAATGAAATTAAGACAAACACCCATAAATCTTGATTAATTTCGGTTTAATGCGGTTTAAAATACTATATATAAGTTTTAAAGATGTTACTAACTTATTAAGAAAGAATATAAATATTTATAGGATCATATATGACCCTTTTGTATCATTTCATCACCCATTTTTAATAACAATTTATTAATTTCATTGTTTTTTGTGTAAATTTCTTTATTTTCTCTTGTGAGTTTCACTATGAAACATCCTTCTATTGAAAATATTTTATAGTTTTATAATCTCAAGAATTGTAGAAATTACATATTTATAATATTATTATACAAATTTTAATTTTAATCCAATTATGAAATATTTTTTTCAAATGAACTAGGCTACGATCATGGAGACACTAGGTCGTACGTAGTCACGAGTAACGTTTCCAATTTTCCACGATCATTATGAAATGGAGGTTAGAAATATTTTACCATTAAATAATGATCATTATATCATATCATTTATTTTATTATACATATATATATAATCCATGTGGTGTGGTGATGAAAGTAGAGTCACATTGCTTTGTCAAGGTAGTAATCAACACGTACACGAATGATGTTATCATCTTTCAGTGTAAAAATTAAAATTTTGTATATTATATTTTAAAAATTATAAATATATCAAAAATATAATAATGATTTTAAAAATATCACATATAATCATTATCTTTGTCCTTTTCACCTTCCCTGGAAAGTATTGGTGAATGATGAATCATATCTTTTCGTGAGGTGGTTGTCTTCCTTACACATGAGAAACAATATTGTTCCTATAATGGATGGGAATGTAAAAAAATGTTAAGTAAGATATATTGATTATAGATGTATATATATGTTATAAATATCATATATATACCTTATATCTATCATTATACCTAATACTGATAGGTGGTAATGGATAAAATGAATGGAATCAGTTTGAAAGGCGGTAATATGCCGCACACATGAATGATGATTTCATAACCCATTTGGTGGAAGTTTAAATGATTTAATAACATTAAATTATTATAAAACTCATACTATATTTAATAATATAAGATTATTATATCATAATGTTTTAATATTAATTGAATTAGGTGGAGGAACAATTAAAATAAAAAATGGTCAATGATGAATGTGACCTCATCTTTAGGTATCCTCGTTATGTTTGAAAAAAAAAATCATTCATAGGACAAATTTATAGCAATAATATGGATTATTAGATAAGGTAATTGACTTTGGGGATTGATTTGGGTATGTATTGGATGAACACAAATTTCTTTAAGGTGTGATGTGTAGAGGATATGGACAACCTTCTATAAGTGAGGTGACTGACACACATGTAATTGTTATGAGAAGAATATATAATAACTATGTTTTATCAACATAAAACATCTAATAAGGGTAATGCAATAAAATATAAGAGATAAGGTCAAATTATGGCTATAAAAGGGGTATTTTAAACGTTTTTAAGAAATTTTTAACCATTATCATCCTAGTTTAACCCCCCCAAGTAAATCCCTTTTTACCTTAACAATGATAAATTATGTTTTTCATTTTAACTATTTATTTTGGTAAGAAATTAAGTAAAAATAATTATAAATTATAAATTATTCTGAATAATAATATATAATCCATTTTTCCTATATAAATTGACATAATTGTTAAATTTTAATTTAAAATTAATCTCTCAAATACAAAGAGAAAACTGGTTTCCAATAAATTATTTTTAAAGTTTACAATTTTTTAATATCAAAATTTAATATGATATTGATTTAAATGTCTTAAATTAATTTAATTTATAAAAAATTAATTTTTTTTTACTTTAATACAAATTAAAATAATAACATAACCTTATATATAATTTAAAAGAAAATTATGTTTTTAATAAGAATTTAGCATTTTGAATTATTTATAAAAATTTAATTTTTTTAGAAAAATACACAAAATTATCCCTAGATACTTTTGTTTTTATAATTTAAAAAATTAATATAATTTTTATGTAAATTTTTCTAAATTGGTAATTTTTTTAATATCATGTGAACAATGTGAAACTAATATACCTATTCAAAAAATACATTTTTTTTCAGAAAACATTTCTTTTTTCATTTAGATTATTCTTATTTGATTTGTAATACATAGTTAAACCTATTATTGATAATTCATATAGTATTACTCAAACCCCCCAATTTATAGTCATGTTTTTAATGGTATAATATATTATTATTCTTTTATACTTTGGGTTTTGTGTTCCACAGGATATCGATGAGAAGAAATTTCATGAAATATTTTTCATGGGTTGTTTAAGCTTAATGTTTCAAGTCACATATGGTATTAAATAAAAATGTTTTTTATTTACAATTCTTGTATGTTAAAATCTTCCTACACATAAAATTAACCTTATGGATATTATTTAATTTTTCTCATCCATGTTTCCAATGGTTTACTAATCCTTTATATGATACCAACTAATGTCACAAAACTTTTCAAACAAAGATATCTCATCTTATTAGAAAAACATTCATTATATAATATAATGATCATTACTATAAGTATTAAGGTCTACATCCTATCGAATCATTTAACTATAAAAAAATTAGCACCTAAGTAAAATATATAGTCTCTAACTATGTTCTTCATAACTAGAACCCTTCTTTATATGTTTCATATATAACACCATTATTCACAAACTGGGGAAATGAAACCTAAGAAATGGTGAGCTCATATTCTCAAAATGGGTAAACAGGTGAGATATGAATATAAAATTAGTATAAGGTTATGAGAATATAGGATTCACATTTTAAATCTATACCGTAAAAATCATAGATCATAATGACAAGTCCAATAATAAATTATTGTAGTTATAAGAAATGATTCATAAAATAATCAATGTAAACAATCCATTAGAGCATAAATCTATCAGATGAAATGGATTTTTGGAATAAACATATTAATCGAAAATAATTTCCACAATATTCAAGGATAATGTCTAAGTATATCATTGGGGGATGTGTTCACACACTAAAATTGTCATGACCCATCCTCGGGGCCCGTGTCGTGACTACCCCAATCCCTCCATCCATAGGCGAGGGGATCACGACTACCACCAAAGGCGTAAATCCCATTAAAAGGGAAGGAATTGCCTTTATACAAGTATACAAACACAACAGAGAACACAAGCTTAATTAAACACTAAGTAAACTGAGTACAAAAGTATGTGCTGGAAATTAAATGTGCCAGAATACAAACCCAACTGAAAGTACAGTACAATTGTAATGAAAGTACAACTGTAGTAAAGTAAACCAACAACCACTGAGCCGTCCTATGTATATCCTACATGAAGGGTGGGTACAAATGGTCTCCTCAGCTCCTCGGGTCCAGCCATCCGCTCCGTGTACGTCCCGCCAAGTGGTCCACATCCAGGTACCATCCCTCTCCACAAGACTCCTCCTCGATCGGTGTTGTCTTCCGTCTGCATCCAACACAACGTAGTGCGGTCATAGCCCGTGCAGGGGTGAGTATACGATAATCTGTAGGGACCCCGACACCCCCAAAGGTCTCCCAGAATTCACAAAGGATAAACCACAAAGGAAAGATACAAACACAAAGTATCAACCATATCTACATAGGTATATGGCCATACATATACCTAACTCATCAATTCTAGTTCGACTCCAACTCACAAGTCCAAGTACAACCCAGTCCACACAGGAAAGCACAACCCAGTCCACACGGGATAGAAAAACAATCACATCAATGATAATGAATGAAAGTGAAGACTCAGCTCACACAGGTATACTACTCACGAATAGGAGTGGAGATGATAGATGTAGCCTCTGAATAATCACCCCTGTCGAACCCACATAGGATCCAAGTAAAGAAGTCATCACTGTCGAACCCACATAGGATCCTTGTACAGTAACCATCACTGTTGAACCCATGTAGGATCCATGTACAGTCGTCATCATTGTCAAACCCACATAGTATCCATGTACAGTTGTCCTCGCTGTCGAACCCACGCAAGACCCATGTACAGTCGTCATCGCCGTCGTAGTCACAACCAGCTCTAGGGTTCCCGCACACAGCACGCTCGATTCCGAGAGGGTCCTCTCCACCATCCAAGGGGTCGATACATCAACTATCACGAAGTTCAGAGTTTATGTATCACAAGGTGATGTCTCTTCAATAGGAACTCAACACGACAGACATCGCATCAATTAGATGCCCGGTCTGAGAGATAAAGGCTTTTCCATCCCAGGGGCCTGGTTAGAAATATGATCATTTTTAACCTGGGAGATATACAAATTCATCCAAAACTTACATAGAATATAGAAAAAGGACCATCTATTCGAAAGAGTCCTAGTTCCATAGATGGCGTGTCGATCGGATGAACGGTCTTACAGTTATTCTCGTTTAAGGGATTAACTGGCCCGACCCGTTTATCCCAGTGGGACGATGGGTCGGGTTAAGCCAGTTTGACGGGTCCGACCCAGCAGGGGTGTCAGACCGGTCCGACGGAAATTCACAACTCGGCTTGAAGGGATGCGACCCAAGCTGAAGTGGCGTCGCCTGGCCCGAAGTGGCCCAGCCCGAACCGAAGCGGCGCAACCCTGATGGCTCGGTCGGCTAGCCGAGCGGCTCGGCCGAACCCGAGCGGCTTCCAGGGGGGTAGTTTGTCCGCACCAGCGGCACTAGGTGGTGTTTCCCTTCCCCAAATCAGCCGTATATGGCGGAAGTCCCTCTGGCGCACGCGGTCTGTGGCTTCTTTAGCACAACGCCCTCCTGCTGTCGCGGTCCATCTCCACCCAGCCGGCTGACGGGCCGGTCGGTCCTCTACTGCGGTGACCTCCTTGCGTCGCGGCTGTTCTTCGCTCGGCCGGCCGACGTGCCTGCCGATTATTCTGCCGAAGTGGCCCATGTAACAGGCCATGGTTCTTCCCGCACAACCGGTTCAACAACGGCGGTTCCCATTGTCACTTTCCTGGCATGGTGCAACAACGTCGTACCTCTTCTGCCATCAATTTCCAATTATAAAATAATAAACAAGAACAACAGAGGGTTGTTGGGCCATGTTCGTTCAGCCCACACCCTCTGTTTAAAATGATAGAAATCGTCCATATTTAACAACGATTTCCAACGAGAACAGGGTACGTAAACATCCACATTCAAGAATAAACCCTTACCCTAATAATCGATGTCGAACGTCAGTATCATGGTTGACGGCGTCGCGAGATAAGGATTCGTAGGCATCAACAGAGAGCGTATGAGGAGGAAGAAGCATATCCCCTTTTTGCCACGGAGAGAAGAAAACAAGGCATGACGTCGTTGGTGAGTTCCCATGTCGATGTAGCCTCCCTTGTCACAGAGGAAGAATAGGATGGAGAATTTGGGGTCGCCGAGTCGATGTTATTCGTTGTAGAGTTGGAGTTCTTCAACAAAGGAGATGAAGTGTTCTTCAAAACTCAAGAGCTCTCTCCCCAAAATATCAACACAACAAGCTAACCAAAAATAAAATAAGGCATCTCTTTATTTTAATAAATCATTCCATGGATTTAAATTTTCAAAATTAAAATTTCAATTCACTTAATTAATTAAACCATGAGTTTTATTATATATTAAGTGATATGTTGGCAAGTATTAATGGAGTTAGAGAGGGAGAGGAAGAGTCCTCATTAAAGAGGAGTTAACAAGTTTAAATGGGGGTGTTTAAAAAGTTTTAGGGAATGTGAAGGGTCAGGGCTCGTGTGGGACCCACCTCACAAATATCATCACATGGGTAGTTAGGGGCTCACCCCAACTCCCCCATGTAAGATATAACCACATAGATAAATAATAAAAATTGTTCCACATTTTTATTCACTTTTTATTTAATCCACAATTTTTAACTTCTCCTCCCGCACAAACGCATCTACGGTACTGGTCCCCTTAAGCAATTATCGGCGTTGTGAATTCATCAGTGGAATTGGATTTCAATTCCGAGCACCGGTTCAAAATATAGAAAAACCTGATCGTTCCATTACTGATTGTACCCGATCAAAACTTTGAAAATTGATTCCAAGAACACCGGGCCTCAGAATCAAGTTCTATTAGAAGCCACAGACTCGTGAAATTACAAAGTATTTAAGAAAGAAATTTCATTGACATTTCTGAGTCTTTACATTACTCCCACCTCAAGACTTTACATCCCCTTAATGATACATCATAAAATAGGGAAACAAATGAGGGTACTGTGCACACATCTATGCGTCCCGATCCCATGTCCTCTCCTGGAGGTTCCCCTACTGCCAAAGAATTTCAACAGAGTAATATACCATCCACATAGGACCCACTCTTATAAATCCTTGATCTCCATCAGGACCTCCGCAAAAGTTTCCCCGTCATCGATGTCCAGCTCCCCATGATCAATGATATGTGTCAGATCGTGCATGTATCTCCTCAGCTGATATACGTGGAAGACGTCGTGCACCTAGTGCAACTGAGGTGGAAGAGGCAGTCGATGAGCCACTTCGCCTACCATGCTGAGAACCTGGAATGGTTTGATTAAGCATGAAGATAACTTGCCGCCCCGACCAAATCTCTGTAATCCACGTCGAGGTGAGACCTGTCAGAAAACGTGGTCACCATCCTCGAACTCCAGTGGTCTCTATCTCCTATCAGCATAAAACTTTTGTCTTCTATGTATAGTCCTCATCTGCTCTTGGAAGATCTGCACCTTCTCCGTTGTAGCCTTGACCATCTCTGGTCCTACAAGTGCTGACTCCCCAGGGTTAGTCCAGCACAGAGATGATCTGCATGGTCGGCCATACAGTGCCTCGTATTGTGCCATCCCGATGGTGGAGTGGTAGATTTTGTTGTATAAAAACTCCACCAAAGGTAGTTAATCCTCCTAGCTGCGACCAAAGTCGAGAAAACATGCACAGAGCATGTCCTCGAGAGTCTAAATGGTCCTCTCCGTCTGGCTATCCGTCTGAGGATGAAAGGCAGTGCTCAGGCATAGCTGCGTCCCAATAGCCTCCTGCAACCCCATCCAAAGCCGGGAAGTAAAGATAGAGTCTCAATGAGAGACGATAGTGGATGGCACACCATGAATTCATATGACCTCCTGAACCTAGAGGCGTCCCATGCTCTCCATTGAGCCCTGCTCTCTGATAGGTAGGAAGTGGGCCGACTTGGTGAGTCTATTGGCGCCAAAAATAAGGCCCGAAAGGAAGGAACGAAAAAAAGACAGCCGGCGCGCTGCCTCGCGAAGCACAGCCGCGAAGCACAGCCGCGGAGCCCGTCCGCGGAGCCCCGCCGCGAAGCGTCCCAACCTTGGCGGCCCCACGAAGCTCCGGAGGCAGTAATCCTCCGCGAACCGGTTTGACGTTCGCGAGGCGCCGCGAAGATCCTGAGGCGGTAACCCTCCGCGAACCCGTTTGACGTTCGCGAGCCGCCGCGAAGCCCCGAAGGCGGTGCGCGAGCCCTGCTTCGCGGCGCCCCTTCCCTATAAATACTCGACTCCCCCTGAGTCCACGGGACGGACAATCCGACCCTTCGGCTTCTCCTCTCCCGAATCGCGAAGCACGCTTTGCCCCGGGAATCATGAGCTCCGCGAGGTATTTCTACTTCGCGAGATGACTCTGATTTGTTTCGTTTCGAGCCCCTCTTCCGAGAGGGATGCCCTTCGCGAAGCTCAAGGGCTTTCGCAAAGGAAGGGGATTCCCAAGGGAACCCGGGAAGCCGCGGAGCACTTGTGCTTCGCGAAACACCCAACCCATGCTAGTAATCCCTATGCCAAGGCAGGATAACTATGCATCGCGAAGCACACTGCTTGGCAGGACCCTGCTTCGCAAACCACTCCTTCTTCGCGAGGCAGTGCTCCGCGAACACTGTTCCACTTCGCGAAGCACCTCCCGCTCCCACCTATGCCCCATGCTAAGGCCAAGGCACCCCACTTCGCAAAGTACACTCCTCTGATTAGCGATTCCTCTTTCCGTGCGACCCTCCAGGTTTGCACGATGTGATTTCAAAGTCCCATGGACAACACCTCCCGTAGCGTTGCTTCGCCTAATGCTTCCTCGCATAGGCACGCTAATGGTTATTGCTTCTTCGCATAGCCACGCTAACGTGGACCCCTCGATGGTTCCTCTCACGACGCCCCTTTACCATGGCCTTACCGACACCTTCCCTTCCCCAAGGACCAGAGGGTACCGGTTATGTAAGCCCTAGGGGTGTGGAGTGAACCCACCTCGTCCGAGCTGCAGGACGTTAAACTGCCAAGCACCACGTCCTCAACACATGACGTTAAACTGTGACCCAACCTCGTCTCCCTCACGAAGGGTCCCCCCAGGTCGAGCATTTCTTACACCACTCGTCTCCACGGGAATGGAACTCTTCCGCACATGGAATGAGATCCTCCTTGTCGGAGTGGTACATGTTCGCAGGGGAAGGGTCGCCTCAGAGCGTAAATCCCTAACCTTTGGTACGGATGATTGCACCCGTGCATCTCGGTACTTCCCCACTACCAAGGTCAGTGGAGGACGTGATGGGGAACGAGGCACCTCCCATCGTCGGACCAAGGTCCATCTTTCCCGCGCTTTGTCGCACCCTGGGCCTCCATCCTGGAGTAAGTCCCAACACCATGGGCCGCCCAACGCGTAAGCCCCTCTTCGCTTCTCACGGACGCACCCTTCGCGGCGTGATCGTCAGGTCCTTGCAACCTCTTGTTTCTAACACCGAGCATGACTCACGTGGGCTTAGAGTGAGCACCGACCCTGACAAACCCATCCGAACTATGAGGACTTTGATCCGTGTCAAGGCATGGTACGTAGGAAGCCTCCACGAGGTTCAAGCCCACCAATAGTGGACCAAGGTCTACTCCCATCCGAACTACGAGGACTTTGATCCATGTCAAGGCATGGTACGTAGGAAGCCTCCATGAGGTTCAAGCCACATTGCTCGGTCGTTCATTCACGTCGAGTTTCGCCCACGTCCAGCACGACGTTAAACTGTATGCCCTGTCCAACATGACGTTAAACTGCACCCCGGTCCAGTGGTAAGCCATTGTGACCCATCCCATCCGAACTACGAGGTCTTTGATCCATGTCAAGGCATGGTACGTAGGAAGCCTCCACGAGGTTCAAGCCCACCAACAGTGGACCAAGGTCTACTTTCGCGTCGGTTCACCGACAAAACCCCTTTTGAACTACGAGGCCTTTGATCCATGTCAAGGCATGGTACGTAGGAAGCCTCCACGAGGTTCAAGCCCACCCATCACCCAATTCACGTCGTGTTCTATCTTCGTCCAGCATGACGTTAAACTACATTCTGGTCCGGTGGTAAGCTGTTGTGACCTCTTGAACTACGAAGTCTTTGATCCATGTCAAGGCATGGTACGTAGGAAGCCTCCATGAGGTTCAAGCCCACCCGTCGTTTATTTACGTCAGGGTTCACTACCGTCCCGCATGACGTTAAACTGTATCACCTGAACTACGCGGACTTTGACTCTCTGCCACAGGGATACGTAGGAAGCCTCCTCAAGGCTCAAGCCCAATTTCACCGTCGCCCCTGCGATGGTCCCATTTCATCCTCATCTACTTCATTCATCCATCCATCACCCACCTTGATTCTCACCCGGGCCGCCACATCCCGGTGGAGTCATGCCATCCACCTCCTCGCTGCTCCTAGCGGCGCCTGGGCCACTTTCCATGTGTAAGTCCCGTCATATCTCCGGGTCGTTGTCCTCTGTGTACACCCCGATTCATCACCCTTTTCCCCTACAGGGAGTGCACCACATCGGATCCGTCCTCATTGGGCGTTCTGATCCGTCTCTATGGGACCATAGCCGTCTCCATGCGATACACCAATCTGATCCGTCTCTATGGGACGTTCTGATCACCCTCATCCGTCTCCGCTGGACGTTAAACTCGCGGCATACCCTGTGTTGAACACGGGAAGCTGAGGAAAACCTCAGATACGTGTCTATGACATGTAATTCCCCGCGCTCGATGTGGGATGCCTCGGGCTTCCACGCCCTCGAGAAGCCTTGTGATCAAGGATAACAGACAGACATGCCAGGTACCCCAGCATCCAGACACGCTACTGACGTCTCAACGTGACTACTCCCCTGACCGAAGGTTGTTGCCCTGACTGGACCCTTTGGAATGTCCCGACAGGAGCAGCGTAATTAACCGGCACCCATGGAAACATGGCACTGGGAAGAGTTTCACGAACTACGTATTAAATCTATAAGGGAGACCCAGACTAGGTGACGAGTTCTGAGGAGGAATCCACAGGAGGAAGAACCGACATCCCATCATCCCGTTTCGATCAAGGAGCAGACGTACCTGAATAAGGAACGAATGCCGCCCGCCTTTGGAAAGCGGAAATGCGGGGCAACAAAGCCGCGCGTCCCCCCCCCCCGCCTGGTCGGACGGATGCGCGCGCCCCGGCGAAAGCGTCGGAAACAGAAATGGTGAACCCGACGTGAAATTCTTCTCCTCATCATGGAGATTAGTAGCGTTCGAGACACCAGTAGATTGACGTGTCACCGGATTCAGATATCCGTTGCCTGGTCCCGCCAAGCAAATGGCGGGCCTGTCGTGAAACTCACCGGCAGTCGGGGTAGTAGAACGTGGGGCACTCCGCTTTGCAGCGTGTTGGCGTGGATCCTTCTCACAGACATGGGGGATGGAAGAGCGCTGGGGCACTGGCCGTCGATCCTTTTCCTCTCAGTACTGATGAATTGATCCTTTCGCTTGCCAGGAACCAGGTTGCTACTTCAGAGATGCGGTCACCATCCGCTCCTCGCCCGCGCAGGGGCAGGGGCAGCACCACGACGGCCACTCCACATGGAGCCACCACCGCCACGACGGCTGCCACATCACGGAATACGGGACGTCCACGTCCCCTTTCCCCATCAGAGGTCATCCAACGAAGGGTGATCAACAGCCTCGTGCGCAGGTACGAGGAGGAAGGGGTCATCCCGACTAGGGATATGGCCCGCTTGGACCTGGAGCCCTCCAGGCCCCGCCGTCAACGCCGCCCTAACAGGCCGCGCAGGGAGCCCCTGCTCCCCTCCTCAACATTCAACCGTTTCGGGAGTCTATCCCCGGAACGCCTTGACGACTCTTCGCCTTACGCCGAAGAGGCAGGCGCAGTCCGGCTCAGCCCGCTCAGGGCCCCGACCCAGGGGCCCCAGGCGAGAGCTCCCGCCCGGCCACGTCAGCGCCACCGTCCGACCCCGCAGGGAGGGCAGGCAGACTACGTGCAGACAGACTACGTCCCTGCACCACCTGCACCGGCCCGCCTAACCCGACGTCAGCGTCGGGCCCGGGCTGAGGACGCTCGCCTAGCCGCGTCCACGTCGACAGCTACAGTGGCCCGAGCCACCGCCGACGTCCATTATGAAGCCCCCGCCCACATTGAGCAGGGGCACCCCTTCGCCCAACCAGGATCGAGACCCCAACCGCCCCGCGGGCAGGCTGGGTTGACTCTCCGGGTTGCAGGCCCAAGAAGTGATCGCCGCGAGCTAACCCGCGGTGATGCCACCCCGTACGGAGGTCCTCCCCGTGCCACTACTCCACAGAGCGTGGGCCTTTCCCGCTCCGAGGTTCGCCATGGAGGCATGCCTCGTGCTGCCCCCATCCTACAGGAAGACCTGCCCCGTGGTAGTGATGCTCCGCGCGGAAACATTTCCCGCGCCCGCTGTACAGGGTATGGAGTCCATCCTTCTGAGGGTACCGTCCATCCGGTCCTTCTTCAACGTGGGGGTCCCCCCTACGTCCTCTCCGTGACTGGAGAGGGTCCTCCTCGCCCCAGCAACTCAAGGAGTGAAGGTCAGCCTCGCTCCACTCGCATCGACCATGGAGGTCTTCCCCATGCTCCTGCCAGTTCCAACAGAGGTCCCGCCCACACGGGTATTGTTCATGGAGGTCCTCCCCATGTACCCTTCGACATTTGCCCTGGTGCCCCTCGCGCCCCGGCTGTCTCAAGTGGGGGCCCTCTTCGTCACGGCGCCAGCGCCGCCCCAAGGCTGCCTGATAGGGGTCAACCCTGTCCCGAAGAGCCACCCAGGGGCAGAAGAGCGGGTCGTCGCCACCACAAGAAGAATCCTGGGAAGGTCCAGGGGGAAATAAAACCTGCCCGCTTCTCCGATTCGGAAGTGGAATACGATTCAGCGATGGAACCTTCTCCCAGCTCCTCCGCATCAAGGACTGGGGCAGGAACCAAACGCGTCAGCCTCGTTCTTCCAGAATTTGAGGTCCACCGGATTCCCGTCTCTCTCCGCAGGTACATTCAGGAGGAAGAGATTGTGAGAACTTCGCAGGTTTCAACCGCGCAGTCACCGCCATTGTCACCCAAAGCGCCCTCTACCTCTACTCGGGATCGCGAGGTGCTATTTTGGGGGTCAACGGTGGTAGATCCACGACATGACCAGACACCGGTAACGACAATTCCCGTACCCGAAGCAGTGGCTGTTAGCCCGTCCTATCATGACGTTGTGGTCAGGTCACCTCGCTCTTCAGATGAAGGCCCAGAATTCGGTGGCCAGTCTGCTCGCGCACCGTATTCTCCACCGCCGAGTTTGCTATCCCAGAGGTCCGCCTCGGTACCGCTACCGGTCCCTCAGCCGCCCCCAGTTGATGAGTGGGGAAATGTAGGGCCGAACCCTGAGGACGAACCCAGGAGCTTCTGGAGTATTCTTGCAGCGGACTACTTCCCAGAAAAGTTCTGGCCCACGGCGGCACTGAATTTCCGCGTACCCGAGTCGCTTACCCCTGAAGAATTGGGGTGCTTTTGCCGAACCCTGTGGGCGACGCACTTCCGCCTTCGCTGGGAACGGGTAGTGTACCCCCGGAGTCGAGATCACTTCGAGGAGATTGGCAAACAGTGCCGCCTGATTGATGCAGCGGTGCTCCTTGTGGCCCAGCACCCCGAGTCGCCCGGTCACCAGAGTGCCCTCCAACGAAAATGCGTTTAGAGTTTCAAGGCACTCCGCAAGATCGTCAGGGAAGCCACCCCCCATGTGCAAGTCCGTGGCTGGGGACGCTATGCCGCTCTCCTTTTTGACCCTATCCGACGACAGCCTGATTCGCTATGCGACATCGAGGATATGCCCTCAAGGGGGGTCACAGTCCACATGGCCGACGTTGTGGATAAGGAAGATGAGCTTGAGTTCCTTGATGGGGACTTACCATCCGAGGGCGTACCGCCACTACTCGACCCATCAGGGAGAGTCACCCGTCAGCAGAGGAACCTGCTAGGCCTCCCCGTGCCCACCGAGTCACTGGCACTCGGTCGAAGCACTGGCAAGGGTAAGGAGCATGTCGGAATGGTCAAGCACTCCGACCCGTCCGCCTCTATGCAGAAGACAGACGAGGATCCTGAGAAGGCCACGTTGCGCCAACAGCTTGCCGAGCAGAAGAGGCTGGTTGACGAACTATTGGCTGAGCGCGCCGCAGAGCGGCGACCCGACTATGGTAATCCCAGGCCGGGGCAGCAGGGGCAGGAACACTTTCCCCCCGGTGAGATGCCTCCGGGCAACCCTGATCATGCTACTGTCACGGACAGGGCGGAAGCCGAAACATACGGCAAGAGGGCGCGATACGTCTCGCCAAACCCCCCTGAGCGACGGGGCAATCTGAAGAATCCAACCCGGGTTCCCCCAGTCGCCCAACAGGTCGTCCAGCCAGCTGATCCACGAGCGGCCGAAGCCGTCTACCGTGTTGAAGAACCTGGCAATGCGCTTGTGGTTAGGGATCCCCGTCAAGACAGGGACCCCCACCCGGAGGACCTTATTGCGGCACTCACTGCCCGGCTCGAGGCGTTGGAAACGCGGCATGTGGCGGTCCCACCAGATGGCAAGCCTTACCCCGCGTGGGTGGATGATATGCCCGCGCCTCCGGGTTTTGGGAACCCCACTTTCTCACCGTTTAATGGGACAGGGGACCCACCCCAGCACTTGGCTCACTTCTCTTCCAGGTGTGGCCCCATGCTGGGGACCCCGGCTCAGCAAGAAGCCGCTAAGCTCCGATGTTTTGTACAGACATTGGAAGGTCCGGCATTCGTCTGGTACAGCCAGCTCCCCATCGGATCAGTGACCGGTTGGGAAGATCTTCGTCGGCAGTTCCTATACCAGTTCAGCTCCACCACGCGAAAGACCAGCATTGCGGACCTCTTCAAGTGCAAACATAGGCCTGATGAGCGGGTTGCAGACTTCATCGCCCGGTGGAAAGGACTTACGTATTCCCTCGATATGCCACTGACTCAGGAGCAATTACTGACGATGTGTGTGGGAAACGTCAAGACAGAGCTGGTACCCTCCTTGATTACCCAGAACTACCCTGGAGGGTTCAGGGATTTCTCGGATAAGGCCCAGCGCCTCGAGGAGGCCCTGCAACAGGCTAGCCAGGCGCGTTTGCTGCCCCCTATGATCCCAGCCAGGAGGGCCTCCAGGGCTGAACCCACCGCGGTGGCTCAAATAGAAGCCCCGAGGCAGCTGGAATTGCTACCGGCGGCACCACCCCCGCAACCCCGCAGGGGTCCTCCACCTCAAGCGCAGGCTCCTGCCCAGCAGCGACCGCCTCAGAACCGACAGGTTCCCCCGCGCAATGCGCCACCGCCACCTAGGCGAGACAACCAGGCACCGCCCCCTCGGCAAGCCCCTCCGGTCCCTCGACAGGACCAGGCCCCCAGGGCTCCTTACCCGGAAAGAAAGTACCATACCTATTCGTTTAACGAAAATCAGGTCCCTGGCTACTTCTGAAGTGCTCTAGAGAAAGGGATCGTGCGTTTTCCTGAGTGCAGGAGGCCGGCAGAGGCGCATCTCACCGACCACCCCAACTACTGCCCTTATCATCGAATCCTGGGGCACACCATCAAGCGATGCTATGTGTTTAAAGACTGGCTTCAGGACCAGGTTAACAACAACATAGTCAGGTTGGGCCCGGCGCCAACGCAAGTGGCAGGCGTCTTTGCGGGATCAGAAATCGGCAGCGACGGCGAAGGTGAGTGGCAGCAGGTCCCTAGCCGCGGGTCCCAGAAATACGACGACTGGATGGCTCGAAAAACCGTCGTCCGTGCCCAGGGTATCATCCGGGCACGTCTGAAGTAGTCGGAACCTTCAGAAGAAGTAGTGGGTGCCTCAACATCATCTTCACAGTCGACCTATGCCCAAAAGGGCAAGCAGCGCCGACGTAAGAAGAAGCAACGTGCACCGCCAGTGCCGTCGTCATCCCGCACTCTCGGCGACTTTATGCCTCCCAAAATGGGCATTCCCCCCAGAATCCGCCCAGCGGTGGATGACTCTTCGAGTGATAGTCAAGGGTACGCTTCGGTTAACACCGTGGAGCTGGTAAAGCCCTATATGACCCCCGACGAGGGGGAACCCCAGGCAGACCTCCCCAACGTTTCCAGCCGACGTCAACGTCGGCGGAATCGCAACCGCGCCGGTCATCGAGGTACGTCAGCCGGCATTTGTGGCCAAGCCGTGCACGCTACCGAGACCAGACAGCAGGCTCAGCGCAGATCTCAGCACGCGCAGACCTATCCAGCACCCTTGGCTCTACCTCCACCGCCGTTCGTGTTGCTGGATCAGGGAGAGCCGCCTCATTCATATCACAGTCAGCCGTTGTCGTCCGATCCTAGCCCGGCGACTACTCGTCAGGCTTCTACTGGTAGGCAGCAAGATGTACCCAGTACTAGTTACTCGCCGGTTCAGCCAGCCTGACCCGCTGTGCGTCCAAATGCTGAACGACCTCCTGTAAGCAGAGGTTTGCGTTTGGCACGAAAGTACGATGTTCTGAAACATCTGGCCGGCATCCCGGCGAGGCTTTCCATCCTCGAGGCCCTCCGCCTGTCATCTGAAATGTGCGAGGCACTTGCCGAGGCCCTAAGGAGCCCCCTCCAGTTCGAGACAGAAGTGGCGGCTGCGGAAGCCTTCCATACCGAGACGATTGAAGGCGCCGAATGTCAGGCGGTTATCTCGTTCTCCGGTGAAGATGAAGACCCTCCTATATAGGGGCACATTCGCCCAATGTATATCACTGGCCATTTTAACGGTGTGGAAGTCCGCCGATGCCTCGTTGACACGGGTTCTGGAATCAATCTAATTCCGACCCGGACGCTACGAAAGATGGGTATGTCCGAAGGTGATTTGACTCCCTCTGACCTCAGGATCCAGGGGTACGACAGGACAGAGCAAACCCCGGTCGGCAAGATCCGTCTGAAGACCCAGTTCGGTGGCTTAATTGCCAGCACCGAATTTATGGTTGTTTCTCAGGATACCGCCTACAACGCATTGATGGGCAGGCCATGGCTCCATCTGCATGCAGCGGTTCCCTCGTCGTATCACCAGTGCCTTAAGTACTCGCTCAACGGTCGAGTAGGCGTTCTCCAAGGAGATGCGTCCCCTTTCGCTTCTTGTGAGGCCCGCTATCTGGATGCGGGTTATTACAAAAGTAAGGACAAGCAAATCCTGGTAAGCGAGGATGAGCCCGCCCTGATCACAAGTGATCCTTGGGCAAGCATGGACGACGCCTACAACCTCCCGATCCACCGGTTGGAGGCCACTACCCCCGACATGGGACAATGTTTTGTTGTTTTGGGTACGCAAGGAAGGCATGTTCCCATGTCCAAGCGACGGCGGAAAATCACCTCGTACTCCTACAACAACCAAGCTCGGGTCATCCCGGAACCTCCTACCCCTGTACGGTACCGGGACGTCAAGCTGATGGCAACGGCGGTGCGCCATACGTGTCTCTTTCACCGGGATGGAATCAACCGACTCGGGCCGACACGTCACCACTGCTTTGACATCATCAAGCGTGGCCCCTTAGGCCGAAGGCCAGATGGGATCAGATCAAATGCATTTATTGCTATGGTCTCAACGACAAGTGAGTCTCCTGATATGATGTCCGCTGCTGCCCAAGCCGGCACCAGTTGCCCCTCGGGTTTTGAGAACCCAGGAGTATCTTCCGTCGTGGGAAGTTCCCCCATGGCTGGGAAGGAAGACTTGGAGGATGCTCCCCCAGCCTTTGAAGAAGGCGTCTCTACCACGGTTGATGAACTGGTACAGGTGAACCTTGGTAGCGAGGCAGATCCAAGACCCACATTGGTCAGTGCCGCCATGCCCTCTGAGGAGCGGCAGCAGTATGTAGACTTCCTCAAACAGTGTCGCGATGTGTTTGCCTGGAGCTACGACGAGATGCCAGGGCTAGATCCTCAGGTAGCCGTCCACCGCCTTGGTCTCCCGGTAAAACACCGTGGGTTCAAGCAGCCTCCCAGGAAAATGCACCCTTCTCACGGTGCTATGGTTGAGGCCGAAGTTGACAAGCTTATCAAAGCCAACTTCATTAAGGAGGTCCATTACCCCAAATGGCTCGCCAACATTGTGCCAGTCAGGAAGAAGAATGGGCAGATCAGAGTCTGAATCGACTTCCGCGATCTCAATCGCCACTGCCCAAAGGATGACTTCCCACTCCCAGTAACGGAGCTGTTGATTGACGCCACGGCCGGGTTCCAAGCCCTCTCTTTCATGGACGGGTATTCCGGGTATAACCAGATCCGGATGGCCCCCGAAGACGAGGAGTCCACTGCCTTCAGGGCTCCCCAGGGTACCTTTTGCTACCGGGTAATGCCATTCGGTTTGAAAAATGCAGGTGCCACTTATCAGAGGGCCATGCATCGCATATTCAAACCGATCCTCGGGACATTGGTGGAATGCTACGTAGATGACCTTGTAGTCAAATCACGCCAGCGCCAGGACCATCTCAAAGACCTCGAGAAAGTGTTCGGTTTCCTCTGTTCCCGTCACCTGAAGATGAACCCGCTGAAGTGTGCCTTCGGAGTCATCTCCGGGAAGTTTCTGGGCTTCGTTGTCAGATACCGAGGTATCGAGATCGACCCGGAGAAGATCAAGGCCATCAGCCAAATGCCTCCCCCGAGCAACATCCGAGAGCTACGAGGCCTGCAAGGCCACTTAGCCTATATACGCCGATTCATTGAGAATCTGGCCGGCAAGTGTAAGCCCTTTTCCCGGCTCATGAAGAAAGACGCTGTCTACGAATGGGATGAGGAGTGCCGGGCCGCCTTCGAGGAAATCAAGCAGTATCTGCTCCAACCTCCAGTCTTGATGCCACCCGTCTCCGGAAAGCCGCTGGTCCTTTATGTGACCGCCCTGGAGAGATCCCTCGGTGCGCTGCTCGCCCAAAAGAATAACGAGGGCACTGAGAATAGTCTCTACTATCTCAGCCGCATGCTTCTCGATACGGAGGTCAGATACTCCCCCATCGAAAAGAGCTGCCTTGCGCTCATCTTCGCTGTGCAGAAGTTGCGACACTACCTGCAACACCACGAGGTACAGTTGATCTCTCGGGTAGATCCGCTGAAGTACATCCTGAACCGCCCCATGCTGACTGGCCGACTAGCACGGTGGGTGGTGATTCTCCAGCAATTTGATATCAGGTTCGTGCCTCAGAAGGCCGTTAAGGGACAAGCGTTGGCAGACTTTTTAGCTGCCCATCCAACCTCTGCGGATCAATCCCTGGACCTGGATTTTCCCGACGAGACAATCCTCTCAGTCGATCATGCTGCCCCATGTTGGAAAATGCATTTCGACGGTGCCTCCCGGAGCCCCACCGGTAGAAGGCTCAACGACCCCAAGCTCAACAGAGTGGGTCTGGGCATTGTTTTCATTACCCCGGCACAAGCCGTCCTGCCGTACTCGTTCCTGCTGTCAGAAGGTTGTACGAACAACGAGGCAGAGTACCAGGCTCTCATCACCGGCCTCGAGTTGGCTCTTGAGATCCATGTTCCCCATCTACATGTGAAGGGAGATTCCGAGCTGGTGATCAAACAGGTTAATGGAGACTACGTCGTCAGGAAGCCAGAGCTTGCACCGTTGCTGGAGTACACCCTCCTCCTAATGGCCCAGTTCTCTCCTCGGCCAGAGGTCACCCATGTCCCAAGGTCGCAGAACGGACAAGCGGACGCCCTGGATGGCTTAGCCGCGTCGCTCGCAGAACCCGAGCAAGATGATTTGGTCATACACGTGGCCCACCGGAGAGTCATTGCTCCCGTCACCCAAGAGGACCGTGATAGCCTGCGGGTAAGTCATCTCACCGCCGGACCCCCCACATCGGGATTCCCGGGTTCGTCAGACGCAGTGGTTGAAACCACCCCCGACTGGAGAGCACCTTTTGTTGAGTATCTCAAAAATGGTCGGCTCCCGGATGACCGGGCTGAACGCGAGCGAATACGACGCCGCGCGCTGCAATTCACCCTCCAGAGCGGCCCCAGTCTTGAGCAGGCCCTCTATAAGCGGAGTTTTGATGGTGTCCTCCTCCATTGCATCCAAGGAGTATAGATACCTCAAGTTATGCAAGAGGTTCATGCCGGTTCCTGTGGCGCCCATCAAGCTGGGCCGAAGCTGTCCCAGCAAATCCGGAGGTTAGGGTACTTCTGGCCCTCCATGATCCACGATTGTATTGGGTACGCCAAGAGATGCCACGCGTGCCAAGTACACGCCAACTTCTTGCATCGGCCGCCAGAACCCCTCCACCCCACCAAGTACTCTTGGCCATTTGCGGTATGGGGACTCGATGTAGTGGGACCGTATCCACCGGCAACAGCCCGCCAGTGTAGGTTCATCCTGACTGCTACAGATTTCTTCTCCAAGTGGGCAGAAGCAGTTCCGCTCAAAGAGGTCAAGGCTCGTTCCATCGTTGACTTTGTGAGCTCCAACATTATCCACCGGTTTGGAGTCCCTCACGCTGTCCTCACCGATAACAGCACTAACTTCCGAGCAGCTGAATTGAAGAAATTGTACGCTAAGTACGACATCCGGTCGAACCATACCTCCCGCTACCACGCACAGGCGAATGGGAAGATCGAGGCGTTCAACAAGACCCTCTCTAACATTTTGCAGAAGATGGTTGGTCAGAACAAGAAGAGTTGGCCGGACAAGCTCCCCAATGCCCTTTGGGCTTATCGGACGACGACTCGCAACTCTACCCAGGTGACCCCATATTCCCTGGTGTATGGAGCTGAGGCCGTCCTACCCATTGAGATCCAGCTGCCGTCGCTACGCACTGTAGTTTATGATCACCAGACACCAGATGAGGAAGCCGAGATCCGTCTAGCTGAATTAGAGGCACTGGACGAGAACCGGCTCTGTGCCCTGCACAATCTGGAAAGGCATCAGGACAGGATAGCAAGAGCCTTTGACAAGAAGGTTCGTATCCGCTCTTTTCTACAGGGTGACCTGGTACTGGCCCTCCGAGCGCCAATGATCCCCGGTAGGAAACCACCCAAGTTAGAACCCAAATGGGAAGGACCTTACATCATCCATAAGGTTTACCCCAACGGAGCATACTCCTTGGTGACCACGGATGGAGAGCGTGTAACCCCTCCCACCAATGCCAAATTCCTCAAACGATACTTTGCCTAGGGCAAAGAGTGGTCCTGCACGACCCTAAACTGCGAGAGAGTCCCGCACGACATTAAACTGCAGTGGTCCTGCATGACCCTAAACTGCGAGATGGTCCTGCATGACTCTAAACTGTGACTTGGTCCCACATGACCTTAAACTGCCTCTCCGTCCTCACTGCAAGACGTTACACTGCAAGCCAGTCAGGTCTTCCTGACCGAGGCCCGACCTCAGGCCTCTTGGCCTCCTTGGGCCCCCGGCCCCGTCTCCACCGCGGTTTGGCCTCGCCCCCCCCCCCCCTTTGGTCTCTCCCCGACTTACCCTCTTGCGGGATTGTACGACATGGTGTGGGACTATGTCCCTGTTCACGTCGGAATACTTGTCGTACCGTACATGTCCCCAAAGGAGGTGCTTCTTGTCGTCCCGCATGACGTTAAACTGCATGCCAAGAACTACGTATGGCTTGATTCCCATCTTCATGGGATACGTAGGAATGCTCGGACGCCTCATCTTGAGCCCAACCCCAAGCTTTTCTCTTCCGCTATTCCCCCTGGGATAGTCTCCTCGGAGGATCTCTGTGTAGCGGGAAGTAGGCTTCCTTGGCCCCGCTCATGCAACCCCAATCGCGCAAAGATTGTAAAGGTCGCACCATGCGCCCACTCCCGTTCTTCTACCCTCCACCACGTCCTTACCGCATGACGCTAAACTGCATGGCCTTCAAGAACTACGTATGGCTTGATTCTCATCCTTATGAGATACGTAGGAACGCCCGGACGTTTCGTCCGTTGGCCCAGCCCAAAAGCCAAGATCTTCCCCCCGGGTCAAGACATGGCAGGGTGCACACTTTTTCCCCGACCCACGTCGAGCAAGCCTCGACCCGGCTGCACATTTCCCCCTGGAGGTGTTTGCCCCTTTCGTGGATGGATTCACACCCGGAGGGACCCCCAAGAACGGCCTGGATACAAATCCCAAGGGCTCTCCTACCGATACGGGCCAACACCCCCGAGGGTTTCTCAAGAAACAAGTCGATGCAAGTCCCGCGTTGCGAATTTGGTCAAGCGGTTGACGCTCGTTTGTTTCCCCATGCGGGTCACCATAGGAACGTTGTGTTTCGAACATGGTCAACAGTGTCCTGGATCTTCGGGTCCACCCCGAGATGCCCCAGGCATCAAGAACAGTGATCCCCTCTGCCCCACCCCACGGTGACAAACTTCCCCCAGGTGGCGCTGGCGATCCGGGCCACAGCCCAGGATTCCTCATAAGGGTGTGCGGTGTGGTGTGGGACTACGTCCTCATTCA
The DNA here is from genome assembly GCA_963277665.1 of Viscum album. Taxonomy (NCBI): domain Eukaryota; kingdom Viridiplantae; phylum Streptophyta; class Magnoliopsida; order Santalales; family Viscaceae; genus Viscum; species Viscum album. Next base: position 986,582,313 of record OY728126.1, read on the forward strand.
CGTCGGGATCATGTACCATGCCGTACGTCCTCCCTTTACGAGGCTCAGCCTCAGGCCCCTTGGCCTCCTTGGGCCCCTGGCCCCCCGTCCTCCTATAAGACGTTAAACTACAAACCAGTCAGGCCTTCCTGACTGATGCTTGACCTTAGGCCCCTTGGCCTTTCCAGGTCATAGCCTAAGTCCGTTCTTACCCGGAGTGTACGGTGTGGTGTGGGACTACGTCCTCATTCACGTCGGAATCATGTGTCGTGCCGTGCAACTCCCCTTACGAGGCCCAGCCTCAGGCCCCTTGGCCTCCTTGGGCCCCTGGCCCCCCGTCCTCATGTAAGACGTTAAACTGCAAGCCAGTCAGGCCTTCCTAACCGAGGCTCAGCCCCAGGCCCCTTGGCCTTTCCGGGCCGCGGCCCAGGACCTATCTTATAGGATCGTATGGTGTGACGTAGGACTACGTCCTCATTCACGACGACTTCTTTACCATGCCATACACCTCCCTTGTTTAGGGGTATATTACTCCCCTCCTTGTCCAGTATGACGTTAAACTACATTTCAAGAACTACGTGTGGCTTGATTCCCATCCTGATGGGATACGTAGGATCACCTGAATGTTTAAGCTTCGGGTCCAACCCCATCTCTTGGAAATCCCCATCCCATCTCGGCCCCATGGCCTATCCTTCCTCCATGAGGGGATCATATGGTGCGGTGTGGGATCATGTCCTCATTCACGACGATCTTGTAATGACTGCGCCATGCCCCCCACCCTACTGAGCTGTTTCGTCGATCCTTTTTTCTTCGGCGGTTCACCAATGTGCTTAAGAGTACTCTGGTTTATTACCTGGAATGCCAAGCTTTACTCGGACACGTCCGCATCCGCTTTCCAGGCTTTGCGTATCCCCACATCAGGGCTTTCATCATCTTTCACACCCGGAGGGACCCCCAAGAACGGCCTGGATGCAATGCCCAAGGGCTCTCCTACCGATACGGGCCAAAGCCCCCGGGGGTTTCGGACAACAAATCGATAAAATCCCGCGTTGCGAATATGGTCAGCGGTCAATGCTCGTTTGTTGCTCCCACCTCAGGCTAATGCGATACAGACGCTGTGTTTCCGTCATGGATAACAGTTTTCCTCTGTCGCCACGCCAACCCATTAAGCCCAAATGTCGGGGACACAATTCATACCCTTCATCACTTACTCATGTCCAAGTAGAGTCTCGGGAATCTTGGTACTTTCCCCCCGTACACGTTTGCGCGTTCGAGGAACAAGCTACAGCGAAGGTGTCCTTCGAAATTCTATGCTGACTCCCCTTTGATGGATGCCCCAAGTATTGCGATGAGGATACCCCCCTTGTTTCCCACACCGAGTTTATCTCACGTGGGCTTAGGGATTGGGTTGACATCTGTGCTTACTCGGGAGTTGTCACCACCCATGGTCCGAGCTCTAAGACCATAAACTAAGACTCTCATCTGGAAATACGTTCAAGACCCCTTGTCTTCGAACCCAGTTTGAGTTCAGCGAATTTACCTCTCTAGTCCTGCCTTCAGGACCCTGATCACAGGACTGCGTGGCGCAGTGTGGGACTACGTCCTCATTTACGATGGGTTTGCAATAGCTGCACCACGCACGCCCCATTCTGAGGTTCAGTCCTCCTGACCTTCTGTCCTGCATGACGTTAAAAGGCACCTTTCAGAACTACGTGTGGCTTGATTCCCATCCTAATGGGATACGTAGGACCACCTGAATGTCTAAGATTCGGGTCCAGCCCTACCTATTGGAGATCCCCTGATTTCCCGGTCACCTAGGCCACTTGGTCCATCCCTCTCTAGTGGGGGGGTGTGTAGGTACGATACAAGGTTTTGGGCACCATGCCCCCTTCCCCTGGGAACCTGCTATCTCTCGACCACCCTCAAGGTTGAGTCCCTTGGCTCCCTGCAGTGGTTCACCCATGTATTAAGAGCACTCTAGTCTAGCACCAAGAGTGTCAGACTCAACTTGATCAAGTTCCTTTCACTTGTCAAGCTTCGTGTTCCCCTCTATTCGGACTTCCATCGTCTTTCACACCCAGAGGGACCCCCAAGAATGGCCTGGATACTATGCCCAAGGGCTCTCCTACCGATACGGGCCGATGCCCTCTAGGGTTACGGACAACAAATCGATAAAATCCCGCGTTGCGAATATGGTCAGCGGTCGATGCTCATTTTGTTAGTCCTCATTTCAGGCTAACGCGACAGGATGCTGTGTTGTGAACATGGTCAGCAGTAATCCCCTGTCGTCACGCCAGCCCCCCTTCAGTCCTTGAATGTTGGTTGCATGATTAATATCATTTTCCACCCCATCATGTCCAGGTGGAATCTCGACACTTTTGGCGCTATCCCTCAGTGCACCTTTGCATGCTGGGGGGACAAAGCTGCAATCTGGCGCCCTTTGGGGCTCCCATGGTCCGAGCTCTAAGACCATAAACTAAGATCCATTCGGGACTACGTTCGACTTGATTCCCATCCTCATGGGATACGTAGGACTGCCCAGACGCCCTGTCTCCGGGTACAACCCATTCAGGAAGCTAGTCTCTCTCCCTGTTTCACCTCTGTATAGGCCCCTCGGCCTAAGGTTCCCCCCCTCCAAATGGCGTACAATCCGATGTGGGATCATGTCTCCGTCAATGGTGTTCTATAACACTGCGCACATTTCCCACCTAGCATCGCCTCTGCTACGTCCGCGCTGCACGATGATAAAATGCATGCTTGGTCCTATCATACGACCCTAAACTGTGACATTATCGTCCTGGACGCACGACGAAAAACGGCACCACATTGTGGTGACCTCGCTGTAGAGGACATCGCGTTGGGTACTGGCCACGCGCCATGCCATTTGTCAACGCCCATCACGGCTTGATTCTTGTGGATACATCACGACCTACAGTTCTAGGCCTGTAGCTTCACAAAAAAAAAACCATTCACCTTAAAGAACAAACAAGATACATCAAATTCCGCTTCTTTTAGTGCAAGGGCCACGTCCGCACTTCCCCTTTCCCCTGGCACTGGTATCCTACCGTGTCACGTCCAGAACTACGTATGGCTTGATTCTCATCCTCATGAGATATGTAGGAGCGCCCGGGTACTTCCCCGCGGGCCCAGCCTAACCCTTGAGTTCGGTCCCTCGACTCGGGCATTTCCCCAGAGAATGCATGGTAAGCAGGACTATGTCCTCATTCACGACAGGTTGTGATGTCATGCGTCCCCCAATCCCTTTTTCCAATCCATGGTCCGAATTCTATGACCATAAACTAAGATCTCCCCAAGGGAAAGGAATCTGCTCCCTCTCTCTAATACGTTTCATTGACATATTCAGATGTGTTTTGACAAAAAGCCCGAAGCATGGGATTTTCACAGGGACATTCCCCTCATCTCATGACCAAGCTTCGTGAGCTCGCTATTTGGATCCTCATCCTCTTCCACATCCAAAAGGACCCTCGGACGACGTGGATGCTAAGCTTAAGGGCTCTCCATGAATGCTGGACCTAAGGGCCCTACAATCGTTTCGGGCCAACGTCCCTACGGATATTTGACAACATTTGCGACACGGTCCCGTGTTTCGAACATGGTCAACGGTCGACCCTCATTTGTTTGTCCCCACTTCAGGCTAACGCGATAGGATGCTGTGTTGCGAATATGGTCAGCAGTAGTCCTCCATCGCCACGCCGCCACCATCGTGATCCGAATCTCGAGCATCATGATTCACACATGTCCACTCCCTCATGTTCAAGCGGAATTCCATCATACTAGGCTCTTTCTCTTCGCGCGTCTAGGTGCGCTGAATGATCGTGTTAGTGTCATTGGGCCGGTAGTCACCGAGCATCCCTTTGCCCCAACCTGCCCCTCTCTGCGTCGGGAAATTCCCACCACTACTGCTTGTTTCCCACACCGAGCACGACTCACGTGGGCTTAGTAGTTTTGGTTGGATGTGTACCAACACGGTTAGGCTGCTCCTCGTCCAGTACGACGTTAAACTGCGCTTCCAGAACTACGTGCGGCTTGATTCCCATCATCACGTGGGATACGTAGGGACGCCCAGGCATTTCGCCTAGGGTTCAGCCCCAGGAATCACAAGATCCTGTTCCTCCCCATTTCCAGCCCTCTGGCCTGACCCCTCGGGGAGAACTATGTAGCTAAAATTTTACCCTCAACAAGTTCAGGATGCCCCAAGATCCCATTGGGAAGCGATAGATCCCCTCGCCAAAGAGGCCCTGTCCCAAAAAGGAATGATCCATGATCAGGCCGAGGCGCCCATCTGGCGTACTCCCACCACGGTGGTGCAACTACCGAAGTGTTGGATTCTGTTTGAACAAACCACCACTCCATGTTCCAAGTTTTGCGTGTCTCTTATTCGGACCCTCGTCCTCTTTCATGTCTGAAGGAACCCCCTAACGGCCTGGTCTTGTGCCGCATCGGCTCACCTACCGTCCTGGGCCAACGTTCCGGAAGACTGGTCATGTCTGGAAGGACCCCCTAACAGTATGGATGTCTGACCTATGGTCCACCAACTGTCCTGGGCCAACGTCCTGGAAGATTGATAGACAATAAATTGATAAAATCCCGCGTTGCGAATACGGTCAGCGGTCGATGCTCATTTGTTGTCCCCATTTCAGGCTAACGCAGTAAGGATACCGTTTGTCCGCCACGGTTAGCGGTTGTCCTTTATTGTCACGCCATCCCCACAGTGTTCCGAATTTGGGCACCGTGATTCACACTTCCCATTTTCATCTGTTTGAACCGATTTCAGCGCCCCTCGTGTTGCCCCGTTCGTGCATAAGAGCACGTTGGGGAAACGGTAATTCGGCTATCCTGGAAGTTCCTCCTCCGATCAAGCCTTCCCCATCTTTCGGGAATCTAGACTGGTTTGAGGGAATTGTCGTCAAACGTCCCGCAAACATTGTAGGGATGCAACAAGGCAATTCAACAGTGGAAATCGTACGTGCTGTGAAACTCAAAACAAAGGAGAAAGAAAGAGTTGGAGCAGAAAAGTATTAATAAAAGTTTCTCTCGAGTTCTCTACAATACTCGGGGGTTGACTTCCCCCATGGACGGGTTGACTTCGTCAAAAGAGCGTTGCAGCTCCGCCACCCGTTGACTTGCGGCGTCCAGAGCCTGTTGCCGCTGATTTAACTCCCGCTCCTCTTCAGCAGCGGCGGGGCGTAATCCGTCAACCCTGGCCCGGGCCCTTTCCACCTCGGCCTGGACGACAGCCATCCTTCTAGAGGTCTGCTCCATATGCTCCTCAGCCTCCGCCAACTGGGCCTTCAATCGTAAGACCAGCTCAGACTATGCATCGAGAGTGGCTGAAAGCTCATTGGCCCGGATCTGCATCTGTTGGACCTCGCCTTCAGCCTCCTGGAGCTTCCTGATGCTGGTCGCCTTTCTCCGCTGCCATCCCACGCTCAGCCCACGATCATGCTTCTGGATCTTCTCAGCCATGAGGTCTCGGATGAGCGCGTGAGGGCGTTGGGCATCCACTCCCCCGGCACACAGTTCGCGCAACCGCGAGCGGAGCCTATCCATTTCGGCCAGCCATTGCTCTTGGGGAGTGTCCCTGATAAAGCGCGTGATCAGCTTCCACGACCGGCGGCGGACTATGCTGCTGTCTTCCTCATCAGAGGCTGTTTCGTCCCAATCCGCGCGGTCGGCAGGCTCGTACACAGGATATGCCTGCAGGAATTCCTCAGCGGGATCTGCATCTGGTGTTGAGTCTGGTACGACACCTGACGCCGGCACAGGCGCGACAGGACTGGGACTGACCGGTTGATCCTCTTCCTCGGAGTCCACCTCGATGACTTCAGGTATGACCCTGCTGGTGGTCCCGCCAGTGATGGTGTGCGCCGCAGCTTGAGGAGTTGAAGGGACTATCGTCACCATCACCGGAATGCCCCTGGGAGGGACGCCGCCAGACATCCCAACCAGCCTCGCTGCAGCAGCCCATGCCAGTCGGAGAACTGTATGACAGAAGAGACATAAACGTTAGTCGACATGGCCCACATGTGGCAACGAGGAGACCGGTAGAGGAGACTTACGAAGGTCGACTTCCGAGCGCTGCTCCTAGGCCGGTACTGACGGGACTCCGAGACGAGGCCCCCCGTACACTGTTGGAAGGTCTGGAAATTTCAGAGGAGCCACCTCAGACCCCCTGGTCCCACCAGACGCAGAACTGGACGCAGCCATAGGCGCGGGTTCTGAAGGTCCCGCATCGTCACCCGCCAAGGAGCGAGAACGAGGCCTACAAACAAGTTCCTCCTGCATGACCCAAACATTGGTGAGAAGTCCGTAGGGATTCAATAACAGATCGTAAGAAGAGAGGTTCGGAATGCTACCACGAGAGCCTCCGCGGAGTCGTCGGATTCTGAGCTTCGGTCTCCGACCTCGCCCTCCTCCAGCGGGCTCCCTCCTCCAGCCTCATCCTCCCGAGAAGAGCCCCCTGATTCCTCCGGCAAGGGGAAGCGCTCCCTCAGATCGGCAGACGATAGCTGTGGAGGGACCGTCTGATTCAACAGTACCCTCACCCCGGTCTGTCATTGGGCGAGGGGCACCACTGGAGTGGATGTAATCCTCCAGCTCATTCAAGTATTGCTCCGCCTCCACCGGAGACACCATGAATCCGGCCCGGACTGGGCCTATGCCCGGCAGTCTCATCCCGAGGCGATTCAGGTGGGCCCACATCTCAGATGGGCTGAGGAATTGCCGGTTGACATCCCAGGTGTCCCAAGCTTCCGGAAAGACAGCATCTTCTGCCATGTCAATGTGACGCAGCCGCTTCCCCGGAGCCTGAGCGGATATCCGACGGATTCCCCTCGGTGGCCGCCCCTCTGGATGACCCTGCTCTCCCGGAACCACCGGATCTGCCGCTGCTGCCATACCCTCGGCCGATGCGGGTCTCTCTGCCACGGCAGCCCCACTGCCGCGGGCGGCCCTAGATGCCCTCCGACCCCAACCTCGAGATGAAGGAGGCCCACCGTCACCAACCCGGATCGTTGGCTGCTTCAGCATCTCCCCGGGATAAGCAGCCTCCCAGCTGATGGCGTACTCCTTCACTAAGCCGAAGGCGGCGGTGGATGGAGGCAATGTGATCTGCATCTTTCCATCCTCACGTGTGAACATGAGCCACAACTGCCTCATCACGCACGGGTGCTCCTCGTGACGCACCTCCCAGTATACCTGCGGGGTCAGCCGCTGGAGGCACCGGAACTGCCTCGCAAAACGGTGCGGGGTGTATGGTTCACAGATTGGCTCACGATCTATACGAGCCACCAAAACGCCACCTCGGAAGGCCAGGAGGTAAGCCCGATGCTCTTCCGTTCCCCGTCCATCATCAGCAAGCCTCCCCGTCGGCAGTGGAAAGGGATGAAAGTTGAACTCGTCCGCCCTCCACATCCTATTCAGCACCATCGGAACGGCCAGTTTGAATGGGAAGCTCCCAACTGCGCTCAGAATGGAAGGGCGAAAGTCTGATCCCGGCGGCGAAATGGGGGTTTGGATATTCGTAAATCCCCCTGATATGCGCCGCGATCCACCCGTACAGGAGGTGGAAGGGCCCGCATATCCTTGGCGGCTTCTTGCCCTCGCTGATGCGCCGCAGCATTCTGTATAGTTTGGCGAGCATCGGGATCCCCAGGTTGATCCGCTGCCCCATGGCCAGCATCGATTCCATGATGAACGAGCTGGGCCATACCCCCATGCTTGTATCTCTCACCGGTAGGATCCACCCACAGAAGAGAGCCGCGATGAACGCCGCCAGCCTGACTATTGGCTGTTGTTCGGTGCTGACGCTGAAGCCCCAAGTCTTCCATTGGCTGTCCTCCAAAACCCGCCAATACGAGTGCCCCTTGCCCCGCTGGGCTGCCCTCGGACAAGTTCGAGGCCTTGGAGGGAACTCTCGATTCTCTGGAAAGTTCAGGAAACACTTGAACCACCTCTTGAAGTGGACGTCCCTCACGGCCTCCTTGTCCTCTCCGGGGACAAGCGCCATCAGCGCTGACGCGAGCCGTGGCATTTGCTCAGCATCCCCCCATGCACTGATGACGGGGAGGAACTCGTAGTACATGGCCCCCAAGATCGGGACCCCAGAAACCTGGTGGACATCCCACAGGCTGATGCCCACCTCCCCGTGATGCAGATGAAAAGTGTTGGTCCTGGACGACCATCTGCTCAGTAGTTCCGGCATCAGCTGCTTTGGCTGGTAAATGTGGAACTGGGAGGCCCATGCCGCCTCGTACAATCCCACTCTCCTCAGCTCAGCCTCGAACTCCTCGCACGAGGCGCCTACCTAGTAGGCCCAGGCCCAGTCGTCGGTAAAATTGCCGCCCTGGCGCAGGTCCCACTCATCGGACCATCCCTTCTTCGGATCCTGCAGAGCCGCCTTTAGCATGGTGCGGTAGAGAGGAGGGGACGTCTCCGGTTGCAGTGGCCTCCCGTCGATGTCGTTCACAATGATTGTAGAGACAATCGGCGGTGACGGGTGTGAAATCCTCCCGCGCGTGACCATCGGCCGCCCTGAACCATTGGTGCTGGCACAGTGTGCTTCTGAACCAGCAAGCTGGTTCATCCCTTCCCGCCTCAGGGATGAAGACGTCATCCCTCAGCCCGAAGCCGTACAACGGCAGCTTTTTGCACTGTGGATAATCCTTCTGACCTTCTGACAGCAGGTCTGTTAGAGAAGTGTGGTCCGAATGGCTGCGAACCATTTCCCCCAAGCCCGGACGGTTGGCCATCTCATCCCGGCGAGCAGCATCTACAAGCACTCCCAGCACAGCTTCTTGATGGGCCATCTTTAATGTCGACCCGTAAAAAAGTTTTTCCCCCTGGATCGCGAAGCTCGACCGCGAAGCTCGACCGCGAAGTCGGATCGCGAAGATCTGTCGTGAGACCAAGCCGTGAAGTCTGGCCAAGGCAGACAGAGGTTCGCTTAGCGCGGACGCGGAGTCGGAGACTCGCGGTTCGCCGCGAAGCTCGATTCGCGGAGTGCGGTCGCGGAGTACGCGGAGCGTCACGAAATCGAGAGCAAAAAAGGACAAGGAAGGCGCGTAAAGACAAAAGAACGCGGACCCCCTATTTATAGGCGACGACCCCCGGAGCATCGCGGCGCGTCCGGACCTGCGGCCCCAGCGAGCAGCGCGGGTCCCCCTTCGCGATGACACATCGCGAACCACCGACAGTTTTTGGCGATTGTCCCTCAGACTTCGACCCTTCGCCCTCCGCGGCTCCAAGTCTGAGGGGGGGAATTTGTTGGCGCCAAAAATATGGCCCGAAAGGAAGGAACGAAAAAAAGACAGCCGGCGCGCTGCCTCGCGAAGCACAGCCGCGAAGCACAGCCGCGGAGCCCGTCCGCGGAGCCCCGCCGCGAAGCGTCCCAACCTTGGCGGCCCCGCGAAGCTCCGAAGGCGGTAATCCTCCGCGAACCGGTTTGACGTTCGCGAGGCGCCGCGAAGCTCCTGAGGCGGTAACCCTCCGCGAACCCGTTTGACGTTCGCGAGCCGCCGCGAAGCCCCGAAGGCGGCGCGCGAGCCCTGCTTCGCGGTGCCCCTTCCCTATAAATACTCGACTCTCCCTGAGTCCACGGGACGGACAATCCGACCCTTCGGCTTCTCCTCTCCCGAATCGCGAAGCACGCTTTGCCCCGGGAATCATGATCTCCGCGAGGTATTTCTACTTCGCGAGACGACTCTGATTTGTTTCGTTTCGAGCCCCTCTTCCGAGAGGGATGCCCTTCGCGAAGCTCAAGGGCTTTCGCAAAGGAAGGGGATTCCCAAGGGAACCCGGGCAGCCGCGGAGCACTTGTGCTTCGCGAAACACCCAACCCATGCTAGTAATCCCTATGCCAAGGCAGGATAACTATGCATCGCGAAGCACACTGCTTGGCAGGACCCTGCTTCGCGAACCACTCCTTCTTCGCGAGGCAGTGCTCCGCGAACACTGTTCCACTTCGCGAAGCACCTCCCGCTCCCACCTATTCCCCATGCTAAGGCCAAGGCACCCCACTTCGCAAAGTACACTCCTCTGCTTAGCGATTCCTCTTTCCGTGCGACCCTCCAGGTTTGCACGATGTGATTTCAAAGTCCCATGGACAACACCTCCCGTAGCGTTGCTTCGCCTAATGCTTCCTCGCATAGGCACGCTAATGGTTATTGCTTCTTCGCATAGCCACGCTAACGTGGACCCCTCGATGGTTCCTCTCACGACCCCCCTTTACCATGGCCTTACCGACACCTTCCCTTCCCCAAGGACCAGAGGGTACCGGTTATGTAAGCCCTAGGGGTGTGGAGTGAACCCACCTCGTCCGAGCTGCAGGACGTTAAACTGCCAAGCACCACGTCCTCAACACATGACGTTAAACTGTGACCCAACCTCGTCTCCCTCACGAAGGGTCCCCCCAGGTCGAGCATTTCTTACACCACTCGTCTCCACGGGAATGGAACTCTTCCGCACATGGAATGAGATCCTCCTTGTTGGAGTGGTACATGTTCGCAGGGGAAGGGTCGCCTCAGAGCGTAAATCCCTAACCTTTGGTACGGATGATTGCACCCGTGCATCTCGGTACTTCCCCACTACCAAGGTCAGTGGAGGACGTGATGGGGAACGAGGCACCTCCCATCGTCGGACCAAGGTCCATCTTTCCCGCGCATTGTCGCACCCTGGGCCTCCATCCTGGAGTAAGTCCCAACACCATGGGCCGCCCAACGCGTAAGCCCCTCTTCGCTTCTCACGGACGCACCCTTCACGACGTGATCGTCAGGTCCTTGAAACCTCTTGTTTCTCACACCGAGCATGACTCACGTGGGCTTAGAGTGAGCACCGACCCTGACAAACCCATCCGAACTACGAGGACTTTGATCCGTGTCAAGGCATGGTACGTAGGAAGCCTCCACGAGGTTCAAGCCCACCAATAGTGGACCAAGGTCTACTCCCATCCGAACTACGAGGACTTTGATCCGTGTCAAGGAATGGTACGTAGGAAGCCTCCATGAGGTTCAAGCCACATTGCTCAGTCGTTCATTCACGTCGAGTTTCGCCCACGTCCAGCACGACGTTAAACTGTATGCCCCGTCCAACATGACGTTAAACTACACCCCGGTCCAGTGGTAAGCCATTGTGACCCATCCCATCCGAACTACGAGGTCTTTGATCCATGTCAAGGCATGGTACGTAGGAAGCCTCCACGAGGTTCAAGCCCACCAACAGTGGACCAAGGTCTAATTTCGCGTCGGTTCACCGACAAAACCCCTTTTGAACTACAAGGCCTTTGATCCATGTCAAGGCATGGTACGTAGGAAGCCTCCACGAGGTTCAAGCCCGCCCATCACCCAATTCACGTCGTGTTCTATCTTCGTCCAGCATGACGTTAAACTACATTCTGGTCCGGTGGTAAGCCGTTGTGACCTCTTGAACTACGAAGTCTTTGATCCATGTCAAGGCATGGTACGTAGGAAGCCTCCATGAGGTTCAAGCCCACCCGTCGTTTATTTACGTCAGGGTTCACTACCGTCCCGCATGACGTTAAACTGTATCACCTGAACTACGCGGACTTTGACTCTCTGCCACAGGGATACGTAGGAAGCCTCCTCAAGGCTCAAGCCCAATTTCACCGTCGCCCCTGCGATGGTCCCATTTCATCCTCATCTACTTCATTCATCCATCCATCACCCACCCTGATTCTCACCCGGGCCGCCACATCCCGGTGGAGTCATGCCATCCACCTCCTCGCTGCTCCTAGCGGCGCCTGGGCCACTTTCCATTTGTAAGTCCCGTCATATCTCCGGGTCGTTGTCCTCTGTGTACACCCCGATTCATCACCCTTTTCCCCTACAGGGAGTGCACCACCTCGGATCCGTCCTCATTGGGCGTTCTGATCCGTCTCTATGGGACCATAGCCGTCTCCATGCGATACACCAATCTGATCCGTCTCTATGGGACGTTCTGATCACCCTCATCCGTCTCCGCTGGATGTTAAACTCGCGGCATACCCTGTGTTGAACACGGGAAGCTAAGGAAAACCTCAGATACGTGTCTATGACATGTAATTCCCCGCGCTCGATGTGGGATGCCTCGGGCTTCCACGCCCTCGAGAAGCCTTGTGATCAAGGATAACAGACAGACATGCCTGGTACCCCAGCATCCAGACACGCTACTGACGTCTCAACGTGACTACTCCCCTGACCGAAGGTTGTTGCCCTGACTGGACCCTTTGGAATGTCCTGACAGGAGCAGCGTAATTAACCGGCACCCATGGAAACATGGCACTGGGAAGAGTTTCACGAACTACGTATTAAATCTATAAGGGAGACCCGGACTAGGTGACGAGTTCTGAGGAGGAATCCACAGGAGGAAGAACCGACATCCCATCATCCCGTTTCAATCAAGGAGCAGACGTACCTAAATAAGGAACGAATGCCGCCCGCCTTTGGAAAGAGGGAATGCGGGGCAACAAAGCCGCGCGTCCCCCCCCCCCCCCCCGCCTGGTCGGACGGATGCGCGCGCCCCGGCGAAAGCGTCGGAAACAGAGTCATTTGACAATTACCCAGATGGCGTCATGTTCTCTGGAAAAACAAGGGAGCCCCATCATGAAATCCATGGATATCCCATACCACTACCACTCCGGGACCTCTAAGGGCTGTACCAATCCTTCTTGTACCTAGTGATCCACCATCACCTGCTGGTAGGTGAGGCATCACGAAATGAACTCTGCCACATCAATCTTCATACCAGGAAACCAGTGATTTAGTCTGAGATCCTGGTACATCATCGCTACTCCTGGATGTACCACCAGAGAGGAAGTGTGAAACTCCCTCTACACCTCCTCCTATAATGCAACTGGTACCATGGTACGTCCCCTAAAGAGGATGATGTTCTCTCCTCCTACAAAAAATCTATCAGGTGTCTGTCCTTAGGATATCTGTGCACGTCACCTCTCATAGTCAATGTCCCCTAAAGATGTGGAGGAGTGACTATGAGTGACTATAGAAAGGCTATTCCATCTCTATCCATGAAGGATATCTACAACGCGGCTAGTTGCTATGTCGCCTCTCCAAGTAGCTGAATGCCCGATCTCCTGCAGAGAGCATCAACTACTGCGTTCCACTACCCAGGAGTATAGACTATATCAAAGTCATAGTCCTGGAGGAACTCGAGCCATCACCGTTATCTCAGGTTCAGTTCATTCTGTGAGAAGATATACCTGAGACTCTGGTGGTCAGAGTAGACTGTAAAGTGCTCGCCCAAATGGTAGTGTTGCCACATCTTCAAGGAGAAGACCACTGCTACTAAATCCTGGTTATTGGTAGTGTAGTTCTGCTCGTGTTGCCTCAGCTATCGTGAAACATCAGTGATCACTGTCCGCTCCTCCATTATGAAACACCTGATTCTAGTCTCTGATTCATCACATAAAACTACGTACCCTACGCCCTCCTCTGGTAGCCTCAAGATGGGTGCATTGGTAAATATCTGTCTTAGCTCCTGGAAGCTCTATTGACATCTATCTAACCACACGAAGGGTATCTCATTATTTTTCAAAGTTGAAAGTGGTGCTGCAACTCTGGAGAAGTTTGGCACAAATATTCGGTAGTACCCAGCCAAACCTAGGAAACTTCACACCTCTGTCACGCCATTGGGTGGCTCCCATGCAAGTACTGCCTCGATCTTCGCAGGATCCACAACAACTCCTACCCCCGAGAAGACATGCCCCATGAAGTGAACCTCTAAAATCCAAAATTGGCACTTCGGGATCCTACCATAAAGCTGGTGCTCTCAGAGTGTGTCTATTACAACCTGCAAGTGGTAGGCATGCTCCTCCTCAGTGGTTGAGTTAATCAGTAAGTCGTCGATGAAGACTATGACCAATAGATTGAGGTAAGGTTGGATGATCATGTTCATGAGACTTAAGAACACTGCTGGAGCATTGGTTACGCTAAAAGGCATAACCAGGAACTCATAGTGTCCATACCGACATCTAAAAGCTGTCTTCTGCACATCCTCATCTCGAAATCTGAGCTTATGATAGCCTAACCTGAGGTCTATCTTCGAGAACCATCATCCTCCTTTGAGCTGATCAAAGAGGTTATCAATCCTCGGGAGTGGAAACTTGTTCTTTACGCTTACCTGTTTTAGTCAAAGGTAGTCGACACATAGTCAAAAGATCCCATCCACCTTCTTGACGAATAAAATCGGAGAAGCCCAGGGTGAAACACTGGGTCAGATGAATCCTTTTCCCTGCAATTGCTCCTACTGTACCCGCAGCTCACGAAGCTCAGTGGGAGCCATTCGACATACTGGTGTAGATATCGGGGATGTCCCGGGGTACATGTCAATATAGAATTCTACATCTATGTGAGGAGGTAGTCCTAGAATATAATCAGGGAAAACATCCTTATACTAATCCACCACAATAGGAAAACTCTGACTCCACACATCAACCGCTCTGAGGATGAGACAAGCCAACTGATGTGTGATCGGCTGCCCTCTCCTCTACGTAAGCACATCCTGTGCTATAGAGGCTCCATTCTTGCCATTAAAGGTGAACCTGCTCCCATCTATCCATACACACCACACATTGCGCCTAATACAGTCAATCTGGGCATGGACTGTAGATAACCAGTCCATACCCAAGATGACGTCGTAAGGCCACAATGCCGCTATAAGAAGAACCAAGCCGAAGCTCTCGCCTCCTAGAGTAAGGTCGCAATGCTATCACCAGTGTGTAATCATCGATCCTGCTCCCATAGGAGTCTCTAGCCGTAGGGGTCAAGGAAACGGCTCCATCAGAATCTCCGATGTCCGAACAAGGGCATGAGCAATAAAATAATGATTCTCTCATGTGTCTATAAGAACAACAACAAAGGTGGAGTAGAAATAGATAGTACCTAGAATCATCTAAGTTGTGTCATGTTCATAAGCCTCCACTGCCTAAAGATGAGCCTTCCTCTGTCCGCCAGATCCCTGTGGTCGGGTGGACATCCTGGTGGTGGTGGTGGTAGAGCCTCAAAGCGTCGTCCACCACCCGCTGCTTGGCCAGATCCTCTGCCTCATCGGATTTCTCCCTACGGACCGCCACGGTCGAACCTATTTTTCTACCTGGGTGGTCCCTCAAGCATCTGTTGCTCCTCTGCATGGTTGGTCGGACAGTCACGAGCCATGTGGCCCTGCCCACCACATGCATAGCACTGCCTGCCCCTCGTATGCCTGGCTCTGCTGTGTGTGCCCCGCACCTCCGAACCAGTATCCTGAGGGAGCCCATATGATGTCCTAGTCTGCGTGGACCTTTGCGACATCTTTATACTACCGGCTACAGAAGACTCTGCTACATGTCGCCCTACGGTAGGCCTCACTGCTGGCGTAGGCTCAGCAAGGAATCTCTCCATAAAAAAGGGCTCACTCCAGTACTCCTGCCTGTGTCAGAATGCTGAGAGAGATCATATAAGCCCTGATCTCATGCCTCAGTCCCTAATCAAAGGTCTAGGCCCGGAAGAATGGGTCTTGTACCATGTCCGTGGAGTAGCGTGAGAGGTCGGTAAACATCACAGAGTACTAGGCTACTGTCCTGCTGCCCGCCAGCAGCTGTAGTATCTCCTGGATGTGCACCGCACGAAGGGTGACTGGAACAAACTTCGAGCAGAAGAGGCTCTCAAAGTCCGTCCAAAGTAGAGATGCCTCATCATGCACCTTGAGCATCTGCCTCCACCATCTACCTTCTATTGCATGTAGGAGACTCTCCACAAGGATCACCATAAGATCTGTTGGTGTCCCTTCCAATATGAAGACTCAGACGATAGCCTCCAACCAATCCTCGGATGCCTTAGGGTCCGTCTCTCTACAGAACCTGGGCGGCCTCTGTCACTGAAACTCATGCAGCGTACTCAGGTGGTGCACACCCTCCACTGTTGGGGCTGGTGGTATTGCTGGACCAGCGGGTAGAGGTATCGTTGGTGCCTCCACTATAATGGGGCCATGCACCGAGGTCTCGTCGCTCGGTGGGCTTCCATCTCGCACATAACTGGGAACCCAAGCTGGATGTTGTCGTGTGGCCATCCTGAAAATAAAAAGTTCCTCCACGATTAATACAATATACCTAGTGAGATGAAACAATGTAATCACAAAGAAAACTTTTGAAACACACATGCAATCAATGTTTTCATGCACTGAGTCAGAAATCAGAAGTCAGAGTCCTAGTGTACGGATACGTCGGCCACTGCACCAACACTGGACTCCCTGGACTGATAACCACACTCAATACGCTTAACACTATTACTTCACAGAAAGAAAATATCAGAGGCCTGAGTTCTGCGGTAGAGCTGACTCCTCTGATACCAATTTGTCATGACCCATCCTTGAGGCCCGTGCCATGACTACCACAAGCCCATCTTCAATATTCCACGGGCTAGAGGCTAGCACCGAAGGCCTAAATCCCATTAAAAATGAAGGAATTTCCATTATACAAGTAAAAAAACACAATAGAGAATGCAAGCTGATGTAAACACTAAGTAAACTGAGTACAAAAGTATGTGCTGGAATGTAAATGTTCCAGAATACAAACACAACTGAAAGTACTGTATAACAGTAAAGAAAGTACAATTGTAGTAAAGTAAAACAAAAACAACTGATTCATCCTCCGGATATCCCACCTAAAGGGTGGGTACAAATGGTCTCCTCACATCCTCATGTCCGACCATCCGCTCTGTGTACGTCCCGCGAAGTGGTCCACCTCCAGGTACCATCCCACTCCACAAGACTCCACCTCGATCAGTGTTGTATGTCTTCTGCATCCAACACAACGTAGTGCAGGCATAGCCCATGCAAGGGTGAGTATACGATACTCAGTAGGGACCTCGAGACCCCCGAAGGTCTCCCAGAATCCATAAAGGATAACCCAAAAAGGAAAGATACAAACAAAAAGTTGAAACACACTCTACAAAGGTATGTTCCCATACATATACCTAAGTCATCAATTCCAGTTCGGCTCCGACTCACATGCCCAAGTATAACCAAGTCCACACAGGGAAGCACTGTAACACCCGAGACTCTTATGAGAAATATTTTGTTTTTATGTTATATAAATCATCAAAGGAATCTTTCACTACACACATCACTTACTTGGCTTTGTTTACACGCAATCACGACCTTCCTCGATAGCCTACGTCGTACGCAATACCGAGTTTCACTAAACAACGATATGCTATTAAAATATTATTAAAACTAGGCCTTATGAATAGTAATAAAAACTTTATAAAATTTTGTAAATTTTATTTTTCAAAATTGACTTCATTTTTGGATTCAGAATATCGAAATTATCCTAGGGTGAAATTTTGGTATTTTTCTGAAAACATTCAATTTTTGATGAATAGTGAAACCACTAAGTAGAAGTTAAAAAACTGAATTTTTCATAAAACATAATTTTACCACTTCTGTGAGTGGAATTTAGAAAATCCGAGAGACACGGTTGATGTCAGTAGTTAAAATTTAGTTCAATGAGATGAAAATAATTTTTGGTTAATAGTAACATTTTACTTTTATTTACCACGGTTAAAAGTAAATAGGGTAATCAAGAGAGAAAATGATATTATTGTTACCCTAACACATGTCCTAATTCTATTGGATAAGTGTAATTCGACTAAAAACAACCATAGGAATAAAATTTGACAATTTAGGCCCACTTGGATTAGATTAGGACATTTATTATTAATTTAATTAATGAAGGGTTAAAATAGATAAAATCAATGTTTAATAAGAAAATAATTTTTAATATAGAGTTATACATAAGATAAATTCGACTATAAATATTCATTAGAAATCTGAAAATATTTCTTATATAATGATATTTTGTTTGTAATTTTTAGACTTTAAATAAGTTAATTTATTTATGACACAAAGATGATGCAGTAATTATCTTATTAATGAAATATTGACATAATTGATGTTACAAATACAAAAATAAATGTAATATGAGACTTTTTATGAATTCCACTAATTTTCTAGGTTAATATGAAATGTTATTATTGATTTAATTAACTTTTTTCGAACTAATAATTCTGTTATTATTTTCACAAAAAATCAGTTACTAAATAGTGTCAAAATTGACATAAAATAAATTTTAAAACAAATATTATATTATTAATTGTCATTTTATTCATAAAAATCTAAGGATCGGCCAAATGACTTAGATAATTTTATATATATTAATAATTAACAAATTGGGGTTCGTTTGGCTTGTTATAATAAGTTTATTAACCTTATAGTAGAAGAACACAAGAAGACACTGTAAAAGTAAAATTATTTAACTTAATGTTAAATCTAAATGATAAGGTTAAAATAGGAACCTAAACTTGTCTAAATTATATTGTATGAGAGGATTTAGACGCATCCACACCTTAGCTTTGATATAAACCAATTTTGAGCTATTTAAAATCGAATTTGACTTTATAATAAAATAATATTTTTAGTTATTCCAAAGGTCCCCCTCTCCTCCCTTATAAAAGGGAACCTCCTCCCTCTTTTCCTCGCACCACTTTGAGCCTTCAAGCCCGGCCAACCCCTGCCAAATTATCTTCTCCACTTACCATGAAACATCTTAGAGGTCCTGGACTTCTTCAAAGACCAATTTTATTTCCCTAATAGGAGGTCTCAAAGAGGCTCTTCAAAGAAGAGGTAATGTCCGTTACCGATTCATTCAACTTTGTTTCTTCTTCCACTTCTTATTATTTATTTGTTTCATTATGAAGTAATAACATCAATATCACTCATATAATGATATGTTATTATAAGTATGAAACAACCCTATTTCACCATCTATCCTCCAACGGAAAACAAAATCACCGCGCCTGCGTACGTACAGAATACCGTCTCCAGGCCGTGGTGTAATCTATTTTCCACCACCACCTTACTTGGATGGGTATAATGGTGTAAATAATTACTATATATGATTATTTTAAAGTGATATTGATTCTTAAATAGTATACATACACTCCAATACAATTCCACGATCATGGGAACGATATCATCGCTCGTGCGTACGTACCAAAAACCATCTCCACAATGTGATGTGACTCGTTCTACATGATTTTCATTGCATAATGATTACATAAATGAATTTAGTGAATAAATATGATATTTATTACACTACTAACATTCTGTAAATAAGGTATCTATAACCTAAAAAGAAGAATACGAATTTATTCGACAAAACACGCATAAGAACAAAAAGTAATAAACACCCGAATAACAAGTAGTAATGAAATATTACTAATAGGAAGCTAAGAATATGACCATATATGATATCATAACAATATGTATGATTATGGAATAAGTAAATAACATTATTTAAATCATTATACAGGAGGTTCAGACAATTATGAAGCAAATCGGACCTAAGGTAAGGGAAAATATCACAATATCATTTTATCCGAGATTGTTTATACTTTGGTATTTACTGGGCTGTATTTTATCATCCAAATCCATGTTTCCTCAATATGTAATTTTATTTCCATCCACCTACAATTTTTTAAATCCAATTTTACCATTCGGTGTGTTTTTAGTAAAAGATATGAAAGGAATCTTTTGTTGTTTTTCGTATGAGGTAATTATTGACTTTTCCGACAAAAGTACGAGAAGAATGTTTTTTAACTTATACTGAATGAATGGATTTTTAAAACATTATTTCCAAGAAGATTCCTTTACAATTTTTCAAGTTTATTTTTAATCAACTTCTTTTAGTTTAAAATTTTATGACATGCTAGGAAGGGAAAAATGTTTTTGAGGTAGAAAGGATAGTTTCCTCAAGAATGGAGTTCAAGTGTTTTATCAAAATTATTTTCCATCTAAGATAATAAATGGTTATGTTTCTATATCTATTATTACAATGATTTGATTATGTTGTGATGGAATTATTTTTATGAATTTCTTTATCTTATATGAATTGTTTTATGATGTCACGATGTTTAAGAATTCCATTTTTATTATATGGGTTATGCTATGATATATGGTTTATGATTTTGTGGTACACATAATAATGGTATAATTATGAGATGGGTGGGACCTATATCTCCCTACAATGCATTGGGTAAAGATTTTATATCTCATGAGATAGACATGGCTGGAACTGTAGGTTAAACCGGTTCAGTGAAACATGACTGAAATGTGGAATAAACTCGGTTCAGAAATGGACATTGTCCACTAAGATAATCCTGTCAATGAGTCTTGTCTAATAAGAAATGATTATCTATGATTTTGTGTGTATGCCACAAAGTTTCATATTTTATTTTATGATTATTGGGATTACATTTCACTTCTATGATTTATCCCATGGTATGAAATTATGACTTCTTTTACCAGTTAAGATTTCCAAAATGTTATGTTCATGATGTGATTGATTTTTATTTTGTTTACCCTTACTGAGCATTTGAGCTCACCCTTTTGTATGTTTTCTTTCCCCAAGGTCATGAAGAAGGTTATTAAGTAAGATATTCCAAAATCGACTATAGATATGATGAAATAAATGGGAGACAGTGTAGACGCATTATGAACCATTTGTTTATGTTTCCCAGTTTCTAAAGACACTATACCTATACGGTCCTTCCATGGTTTTGTTATATTTTGTAATAAGTATGATTCAATTTTGAAGTATTAAAAATGTATGCAAAGTATGGGTCGCTATAGTTGGTATCAGAAGAAAGGTATAGTCAACCTTTGGAAACTAGGATGTAAAAGCTTTAGTAAGAACCCTAAGGATAAGTCTAAGCATAGAACACAATCTTAGTGTTTTAGAAATGTCCATGAATAACCTATGATAAGACCTTAAGTGTGAAATTTTATTTTTGATTATGTGGTTTTCCTATTATAATTAGCGTTGCTCACACTATTCTTCTTGGTTTTAGTCAATGCCTGGAACCCGAAAGAACTGTGTTAATGAGGAATGCGATGGGAAATGAAATGATTGTCCCCCTGAGCAACCAAACGTTATAGGAGCTGGAATGCAAAATCTTGTAGTCATGATCACACAACTTTCTCAAGCTATGAATCATGTAGGACTTCCAAAAGAGCAAAGGAAGGAGCTACATTTTGTTGAATCCTTCATGAGGCAGCATCCACCTTCATTCAGTGGGTCTACTGATCCATTAGTTGCTGAACAATGGATTAATACTACTAAAAAGATATTTTCAGTTCTTCAATGTTCAAAACATGATAAAGTCATCTTAGTGTATCGTTTGGAAGGTGATGCTGATCAATGGTGGAATATTATCAAGAATACAAGGAAAAGGGATGAAATTGAGTCCATGGAATGGGATGAGTTCAAGAACTTATTTTTCAATAATTACTTCCCTCATATTCTCCGAACAACTATGGAGAAAGAGTTTCTTGAATTGAAGAAAAAGGACGATGAATCTGTTGGTACCTATGAAGAAAATTTTACAAGACTTGCAAGGTACACTTCTGGTATTATCATCCAACCTGAGTGTAAGATCGGTCGATTCTTTAGTGGCTTAAAACCAAGTCTTCGAAGGGCCTTAGACATAAGGGACTTCAATAGCTATGAGGAAATCGTTCAATGTGCTCTCAAAGTTGAGATAGAGTATGGAGTAACCCATCAGTCATATGGGTTTGATAAGAAGAGGAAAATGGAATTAAAAGGAAAATCAAGAGAACCCTGAAAAGAATATGATATTTCCCTTATGCTCAATGTGTGGAAAGAAAAATGGGGGGAGTTGTCTTAAAGGGACAAGTAAATGTTTCAAATGTGGAAAGGAAGGTCATCCGGAATTTGAATGCCGCAATGATTGGAAGAAGATGTCTAATGATGCAAACAAATGAAGGGATACACAGAATGAACATACTAAACTTCAATGTTTTAAGTGCAAGGAGATGGGTCGTTATACCAATCAATGCCCAAATCCAAGGGTTGATGATGATGATCGACGTCAACCAACTCTTAAGGCTAAAGGCAAAGGAAATTCACATGAAATTTCTATCAGCAATGTGGAGTACAATAACGATGTGGTGAAAGGTACACTTACCATCCACTCTAAAGTAGAAAATGATTTATTTGATTCTGGATCCACCCACTCTTTTATTTCTGAAGAATTTTTTAAGAGTATCACCATATTACCTCAATAATTAGATGTTGAGTTAGCTATGAAAACCCCCAATGGCACAACAGTCGCATCGAAAGTTTATAATTCTTCCCCTATTGAAGTTTGTGGAAAAGAGATTCTTGCAAATCTTGTGACCCTTCCTATAGTGGAATTTGATGTGATTCTTGGTATGGATTGGCTTTCTTTATATGGATCTCATATCAATTTCAAAAGAAGGGAAGTCAAATTTTATCTTCCATATCAATCTATGATCATATATCGATGAAGGATGAACATAACCTTCTAGTGGAAATTTAATCCATCTTATGGGTCTCGATTCCATTAAATGAATGTTATTTATCTCAAATGGCTAGAGAGAAACTCACTATTAATAATATTCCCGTTGTATGGGAGTTTGATGATGTCTTTCCGGAGGTATTTCCGGGTCTTCCACCAAATTGTGAAGTTGAGTTTTCAATTGAACTCGTACTGGGTGCTTTAACTATTTCAAAGACACCTTATAGAATGGCCCCAATTGAGTTGTAGGAATTGAAGAAGCAACTCCAAGAGAATCTTGATAAGGGGTTCATACACCCTAGGGCGTCACCTTGGGGAGCACCTCTACTATTTGTTAAGAAGAAAGATGAAATAATGTGACTCTACATTGATTATCGAGAACTTAACAAGATCACTATCAAGAAGAAATATACTCTCCCACGCATTAATGACTTATTTGACCAACTATGCAGAGCTCAATACTTTCCAAGATTGATCTTCGTTCAGGGTATCATCAATTAAGGGTCAAAAGGGAGGATATACCAAAGACGGCTTTCCGTACAAGGGATGGACACTATGAATTTATAGTGATACCATTTGGTCTTACTAATTCCCCTCCTATCTTCATGGATCTGATGAATAAAGTCTTTAGAGACTATCTTGATCAGTTTGTAGTAGTCTATATAGACGATATTCTTGTATATTCAAAAAGTAAGGAAGAACATGAAGATCACTTGAGAATTATATTGAAGACCCTGAGAAAGGAGATGCTTTATGCCAAATTTACCAAGTGTGAATTTGGGCTTAAAAAAGTTTCATTTTTGGGTCACATTTTCTCAAAAGAGGGATATTTGTGGATCCATAAAAAACAGAGGTTATCGAAAGATGGTCGAGACCAACAACAGTAACTGAGATCTGAAGTTTTCTTGGTATGGCTATGTCATGACCCCCTCCCCACAAAGTGTACCACTCCTAGGCTGGCAATGTGAGAAGAGAGATAATGACCCCCGAGTCCCACCTCCAGTAGGCCCCGGGTTGGTGACTAGCACCGAGGGTATAATAAACACACAAATGGGAGGCATTACCCTCTTAGAGAACACTTACAGAAGAGAGAGATAGAATACACTACAATAAACTCCATCTTAGAACTGAAAAATGAATGAAATCCATGTACATATATGAAATGTCATGCAAAAGTACTAAAACTGAAAGGGGAAACTAAAAGTACCCAAAAGAATGTAAAACGACAGCGACCACAAGCCCGAACAGCTCCTCCTCCAACCACAAGGTAGTAGTAACCAGCTTGATCTCCAACCTGCTCCAAGTGACCTGAAAAACAGTTTATATTTACATAGGGTGAGTGTAACAGTATACTCAGTAGGATCCTCCCCAAGCCTCTCGTGCAAAAGTAAAGAAATCATGCTAAATCCCAGTGAACAACAAGTGAAACTAACTTTTCAGGTATACTAAGTTCCCAACCTCACCATAGCTACTCTCAACAAGTAACGCATATAGGAATATAGCATATAGTAAAGAATATCAAGGGTACCCTGATACTACTTCCCCACTAGTTTTCCGCTTTTCCCCAACGACATACGTCATGTGCATCTCTCTCTAAAGGCTTGCCCGCAGACACCTAGGCTAAGCTCCACAATCTGCACCTCGTGCACCACAAAGGCTTGCCCGCAGACACCTGGGCGAAGTACCACACCATCCTCACAACCAAAAGCACCCGGGTAAGTTCCAGAAGCCACCACAGCCCGCATAACGTGTATCATACATCGGGTATTATACCTCAAGCCATTAAATCCCATACACCGAATAGGGATCCTCAAGCCATCACAACCTATACACGTTACAACTATTGTAGTCCATAGGATACTATATCCAGAATATATGTCTGTGAAATAACCACAAGCCATTACAGCCCTCTACACACATATATGGGTAAAACTAACCAGTGTGCCTACCAACACAAAGATCTACCATGAGAAGAGAGCAGAGTCAAAGGGGGTTGTCATCTATTCAACCTCCCATCAGAATGTTGGGGAAAACACCCCCCAGGGTTCAGAATCCCTGGGGTGTCAGTTTCCCTTACCGAAATGGTGGAGTAGCGTATAGAAACACAAAAATTACAGAAAATATATATATAACTCACATCCACACTATGGGCATTACCTAGTCTTAGATACAACTACAGCTAACGTCTCTCAGACTCCAGGCTTCTACTTCTAAGACTAGGTATTCTATAAGCACACAAAAATTTGAAGAGATTTATTAGATTACTCCGTTCTCATTTTATTAGTTACACTGTACATTAATTAATTATTTAAACATTAATTCAGCATGAACAATTCCACATTAAACTGAATTGGCATCACATTCAAAATCAACTGATTCTTTTTAAGATTCACATCACCTTTAAATTCTAGTATCTCCATCCCCATGGATTTTCACCTTTTAATCAAACATTCATTACAGAATTACTTTTTCATATTCCCAGGCATTCTAGAAAAGCATCCTATGCTTCTAAACACAAAGTAGGCTCAACACGATGAGTAGATATACTACCCGTCGAGTCTTTTCTACCTATAGAAAGATTATAGACCCATTCTCCCTCGAGAGGCTAAACATGGAAAGCACGTTGCATACCCCACGCATCTTCACCTCCATCGAAAGAAGGGTAGAAAGTCTAGATTCCATGATCATTGGGGAAAAGCAAATCTGATTAACATTCAAGGAAAACCAAAAGCATCCAGCAACCACATCCATCCCATTCCATCACCCCTAGTGTCCTCCCTGACACCCACATGCATAAACTGATGCATCTCACCACACTAGGCATCATCTACTGCCCCATCCACAAGGCCTCCATGCCTCCACATATCACAACATCCATCCAGGAACACATCACAACACAAGTAGCATGAAAACAATAGTCACAACCATGGGATCTTGACCCTTTAACAAACAAGAGGGTAACTCAGAACCCTTTTAGAAATTCCCACATAATCTGTTCTTTAATCCATATTGAATTAACAGATTTGTTATTTGTAGGTTCCAATTACGGGATACCTAATCAGTAATCTATCACAATTAAATAACCATGTTTACTTCCCTAATTTTATTATCCTCTAATTAGAACAACTACAACAACGACAATAACCGGATTAATTTACATGCCTCTTTATCTTTACCCAATTAGTTAACAATTAATTACGGCTTTACGTTCATTATCAATTTATATCATGAACGAACAACAAATCAAAGAAATCATAGATATCACTCTATCTAGAAAAACATGAGGCAAACCGTTATCACGATATAAAGCAACAACATGCGATCAACCAATTATTTTAATCCGGTTCATGTATTTAATTAGGTCAATTTCATTGTGATCCAAAGGACTAAATCATGATAATTCTATGATTGCACATATACAATTAGAGAAACCATGAATCTCCTACCTGGAAGAGTTCTTGACGTCCTATATCCACACAACAGGTCACAATCCTCCTCTCACGATAACTGCATCCACCGGAGGATTCCACGGTACGACAGTACCAACCAACGCTAAGAAAAACCCATTAGAATATTGGAAATTACATGGTATAATATGGAAGGGAGAAACAAGTTAAGATGATCCCCAAAGGAACGACGATAAAACATACCTTATTGGGAATATTGACCGACATAGTTTGGTTGCATCAAAAATAGAGCAGAACCAATCGTAGGAGTAAATATTGATTGTGCAACTCCTATGGGAATTATTGAAAGGTTCTAGCTCTTAATAGCTGACAATAAAGGGAAAGAACAAGGGAGAATGATATCTCGTCCATTTTTATGATTTAAGTGGGGTGACGATCTAAGATTCGCTTAATTCTCCATTAAAAATGGATCGCATTAACCCACGTGGTTTGACCAAGTAAATACATACTGGCCATAGGAATAATTAATATAGGATTTATGGCCTTTGAAACGGCCTTAAGAGCCCTTAAAATAAGGCTTTAAATGTATTTTACGTCAAAGGAAACATCAATAGGGGAAAAACTGTAGGAATCTGGAAACATTATTCACCCACTGTTACTGTACATGAAACCGATCTGTGAAACCGATCTGTTAGACCAATCTGTGAAACCGATCTGTCAGACTAATCTGTGAAACTGATCTGTCAGACTGATCTGTCAGTCCGATCTGTGAAACTGATCTGTTAGACCGATCTGTGAAACCGATCTCTCAGACTGATCTGTGAAACCGATCTGTCAGACCAATCTGATAGTCCGATCTGTGAAACCGATCTGTCAGACCGATCTATGAGACCGATCTGTCAAACCGATCTATGAGACCGATCTGTCAGACTGCTCTTTCAGACCGATCTGTGAGACCGATCTGTCAGACCTATCTGTCAGACCGATCTGTGAGACAGATCTGTGAGACCGATATGTTACTATTCATAAAACTGGAAACACTGTTCACAGAACTGGAAAATTGACAAAGTGTTGGGGATAAGTCACCTTGACCTCCTGGAACACCTCCAACACCACATTTTCACAAAGTAATGGACTGAAGGGGTTTGGGCCATTACATTAGATACCTCTCAAAACATTCTCATCCTCGAGAATTAAAAACCAACCCAAAAGAAAAGAGGGGTCTGAACAACCACCCCATAAGATACCTCTCAGGGGAAAACCACCATGAGTTGTTAGAAAGCTTGAACAAAACTATGACATCCGAGAGTAAGGGAACAAACAATCCATATCCATACCATTCAAACATAACATCACATGAAAATTACATAAATAAAACATGAAAGGTCCAACCACAAAGAAAACATCATTACATGAAAGGAGTTAAACATTAAAAAACTCTGGGTACTGAGCACGTATCTGTGACTCACGCTCCCATGTACTCTCCTCCATGCCACCGTGTCGCCAAAATACACGAAGGGGATATAATTCCCACACAACACCTTCTCCTTGTGGTCTTGGATCTCCACAGGTCGCTCTTCGAAGGTTGCATCATCATCAATATCGATCTCTCCCCAATCGATAACATGAGATTCATCATGAAGATAACGACGGAGCTGTGATACATGGAAAACATCAGGTATCTGACTCATCTGAGGGGGATGTGCTACTCGATACACCACATCTCCAACATGAGCTAACACCTTGAAAGGCCCAACAAACCGGGGTGAAAGCTTACTTCCACGACCAAACCTTCGCTCCCCACGACGGGGAGTCACCTTCAAGAACACATCATCCACAACATTAAACTCTAAGGGTCTCCTTATTTGATAAACATATGATTTCTGACGATCATGTTCTATCTTCATCCTCTCACAAATAACCTGAACCATCTCTGTTGTATTCTGCACTAGTTCTGGTCCGAGAATTGCTGACTCTCCAACCCCAGTCCAGCACAACGGAGAACGGTATGGCCGGCCATACAAGGATTCAAACGGCCACATACCGATGGTATAGTGAAAACTATTATTGTAAGCGATCTCTACCAAGGTTAAGTGCTTCATCCATGAACCTACAAAATCAAGAACACAAGAGCGCAACATGTCTTCAAGAGTCTGGATGGTTCTCTCTGTCTGACCATCCATTTGAGGATGAAAAGCAGTGCTAAGGCACAGTTGAGAGCCAAAAGCATACTGGAGACCTCTCCACACCCTGGAGGTAAAACAAGGATCTCGATCAGAAATGATCATCCTAGGTACTTCATGAAGTCTCAAGACCTCCTCTAGATACTGCCTCGACAAAACCTCCACTGATCTCAACTCCTTGATCGCTATGATATAGGCCGACTTTGTTAAACGATCCACTACCACCCATAAAGAATCATGTCCTCTCGGAGCTCGAGGTAAAATTGTAACAAAGTCCATTGAGATTCCCTACCACTTCCACTGAGGAATCTATAATTGCTGGAGAAGACCACCAGGAACACGGTTTTCGGCCTTCACCTTCTGGCAGACTAAACATCGAGACACACACTCTGCAACCGTACATTTCAGCCCAGGCCACCAAAACTGACTCCTCAAGAATCGGTACATCTTCATCACACCAGGATGTACTACCAAGGGTGAACTATGGAACTCTCAGTGAACCGTCTCGCGCATCACCAAGGGAACAAAAAGCTTGCCATGATAAAACACTCGGTGTTGTTCTCCTCCGACCAACCATCAGTGGCCTCACCACAAAAAACTCTGTCTCTCCAGACTTCCACCTCTAGATCACCCAACTGAGACTCTTCCACCTTCTACAACAGGGATGAATGCACCGTCATATGGAAAAGACAACCTCTACCCCCAACTTCTCCCATATGAAGATGCAAAGATGATAACCCTTCCATCACTCTCCAGGAATCACCAGATTCATGCACAACATCATTACGTGACTTTCGGCTTAGTGAATCAGCTAAAACATTCTCTTTTCCAGGTGTATACGATATTTCAAAGTTGTATTCTTGAAAGAACTCCATCCCCCAACACTACCACAAGGTCCAGTCACGTTGGGAGAAAACACACCTAAAACTCTTATGATCGGTGAAAACCACAAAGTTCTCACCAATGAGGCAATGTATCCACAAATTTAGAGCAAACACTACGGCTGCCAACTCAAGATCATGGGTGGCATAGTTGAATTCATGGGGACACAACTATCGAGATCCATAAGAAACAACTGACCTCTGCTTAATGAGAACATAGCCTAGCCCCAGATGTGAAGCATCACAGAAAACATCAAACCAGGCTCCCTCCACTGGAAGACAAAGGACTGGAGCACTTACCAACTTCTCCTTTAGATACTCAAATGCTGCCTGACACTAATCAGTCCATATGAACGCTTGATCCTTCCTAGTCAAAGCGGTCAGAGGAGTCGCAACTCATGGAGAAATTGGCTACAAACCTCCTATAATAGACTGCGAGACCAGGGAAACTTTGCACCTCTGACACGGTCATGGGGGATGCCCAAGACACCACTGCTTCTATCTTCGATGGATCCAGAGCTACTCCATGTTGGGACACAACATGCCCCAAGAAACGAACTTCTCGAGCCCAAAACTCACTCTTGGACAACTTCCCAAACAATAGATGTTGGCGATGAACTCCCAAAATGGCTCGTAGATGCTCTGCATGCTTTTCTTCAGATGTGGAGTACACAAGGATGTCGTCTATGAAAACCACAACAAACTTGTCCAGGAATTCACGGAACACAACATTCATCAACCCCATGAAAACAGATGGAGCATTAGTCACGCGAAATGGCATTACAACAAATTCATAATGCCCATGATGACAACGGAAAGAAGTCTTCGGGATATCCTCATCCTTTACATGCATCTGATGATATCCTGAC
This sequence comes from Viscum album, assembly GCA_963277665.1. Classification (NCBI taxonomy): domain Eukaryota; kingdom Viridiplantae; phylum Streptophyta; class Magnoliopsida; order Santalales; family Viscaceae; genus Viscum; species Viscum album. The sequence goes on from OY728126.1 coordinate 986,612,038, forward strand.
TGCATGTCGATCTTTGAGAACCAACTTTCACCCTTCAGTTGATCGAATACGTCATCAATCTGCAGAAGAGGATAGCGGTTCTTTATTGTCACTTTGTTTAATCGATGATAATCGACACACAACCTCAAACTGTCGTCAGCCTTTTTCACAAACAAAACTGGAACTCCCCACGGTGACACACTTTGCCAAACAAAACCTCTCTCCAATAGACCATCAAGCTGAATACATAGCTCTCGTAACTCAGAAGGGGCCATCCTATATGGAGACATAGAGATAGGAGATGCTCCTGGCTGTAGCTCGATCCCAACCTCGATCTCTCGTGAAGGGGCTAAGGATACAACCTCTTATGGAAAGACGTCAGGGTACTCCTCTACGACCCTAGGAAACACCAAATGTTGAACCTCTGAATAACTCAGCATCATCCCAGCCATCATGGATGATAAGGATGGAACTCGTCTATGAATCATCTGAGGATCTCTCTCACTAACAAAAACCACTTTCTCTCCATCTGCATCAAAGAAAATGACCTTCTTCCTGTAGCAATCCACAATAGCCTACACCGAATACAACCAATCCATGCCTAGTATGACATCATATGGTTGTATTCGTAATCATAAGAAATCTCCCCAAGAGCGCTGTTTCCCCAACACTAGCTCACAGTCTCTACATACTTCAAACAAGTCGGCTCAACCTCCAACTGGCGTAGTCAACGCCAAGGGCACTGGAAGCCTCTCTACCTCAAGTCCCAAAGCATGGACAAGGGTAGGTGATATGAAGGAGTGTGTTTCTTTTGAATCAAACAAGGCATACACCAATGTAGAAAAAAAGCAAAGGGTACCTAGAACGACATCTGGCTCACCTGGGGCTGGAAACGCTAGGGCATGAAGCTGACCACGACCTCCTCCACAGCCTCTCTGACCCTGATGACGACCACTACCATGGCCACACTCTACTCTCTGTGGACTGGGAGCGTCATGGGGTTGTCCTCTTCCTGCTCCATCTACCCTCTGGTGATCTAAAGCTGGTGCAACCTGCTGCTGCTGCCTCGGCTGGAACTGCCTCAATGGAGGAACCTGGAGCGGAGCACCCGGTGCACGATGAATACTCTGAAAATTCGGGCACTCCCGCTGCTGATGACCACGACCACCACAAGAAAAACAAGCGCCTGATCCCTTGGCATAGGCCTGAGAGTTGCTACCTCCGGAGAAACAAGATAGGAAGGGCTGGGACCAACCCCCAGGTGAACGGAAACTCTTCTGCCCTGAAAACTAGGATCCCAAGACCACAACTTTGCTTCGTTAGGAATCATGATGATTCCCATCTCATGACGATCCAGTCCTAGCCAAAGTCCTTTCAACAACCTCTTCCCTCGCCAGCACCTCAAGATATGTCTTTAGCATAAATGGGGTGACCTGGCGGTGGATCTCTGGACGCAAAGCCTCCTCAAAATGCCTCGCCCTGGCCTCCTCATCTGGTAGCAGGTCTGAAGCATATCGTAGAAGGTTCCTGAAACGGATTCCAAACTCTTGAACACTGGATCTCCCCTGTCGAAGGGTAAGAAGCTCCTGGAGACTAGACACCTTCGCAGTCGAAGAAAGAAACTAGACTCTAAACCCATCTCAAAACTCCTCCCATGAGATCGCTGACTCCTCACGATACCCGAGGAACAAGAACCACCACTGCCTCACTGCTCCATGCAGCATCGTCACAACCAAGGTCACCCAGTGTTCCTTTCGAGCACGAATCGAACTGAAGCCTATCTCGATCTCCTCCAACCATTATTTTGTGACTGAATCTAAAATGGAGCCCTCGAACTTCTGTAGTCTCTGGCGCTGAAACTCTTGAAGTGTCTTCCTCCAAGTGTCATCGTCGTCAACCACTACCCGGCGACGATCTGCTGGAATAGCTTGCTGGGCATCTTTTGCGAAAACCTAACGTGGACATTGACCTAGATCCATACCTATAAAATAACAACTATTAGAGCTCCTAAGCCTGGAATATGGAAGACTCAACATTAATTTATTAATTGATTTGTTTTATTAATTTAAGGATAACCTATCCCAAGGTCTACCCATTCAAACACAGGCGCAAATAATAATGATACATGACCCTTTCCTAGGTCTCTACCCTACAACCATTATCACTTTGTTTAGTAGCCATCGTAAACTTAACGGTCCGTGCAACAGATCATAGGGGGCCCTAAACGCCTATGTCTCTGCCGATCTCCAGTGTTTAACCCACTTACTAAACATGAATGCCACTGTTTCCCTACCATCCCATGCATCCTCACGTGTGCCTAAATCCAAACTCCATTCTATCCCTCAACCCGACCTCTGATACCACTTTGTCACGACCCCCTCCCCACAATGTGTACCCCTCCTGGGCCGACAATGTGATAAGGGAGATAATGACCCCCAAGTCCTGCCTCCAGTAGGCCCCAGGTTGGCGACTAGCACCAAGGGTATAATAAACACAAAAATGGGAGGCATTACCCTCTAAGAGAAGACATGCAGAAGAGAGAGATAGAATAGACTCCAATAAACTCCAAATCAGAACTGAAAAATAATAGAAATCCAAGTACATATTTGAAATGTCATGAAAAAGTACTACGACTAAAAGGGGAAACTAAAAGTACCCAAAAGAATGTAAAACGGCAGCGACCACAAGCCCGAACAGCTCCTCCTCCAATCACAAGCTAGTAGTAACCAGCTTGATCTCCAACCTACTCCAAGTGACCTGGAAAACAGTTTATATATACATAGGGTGAGTATAACAGTATACTCAGTAGGATCCTCCCCAATAATCTCTTGCAAAAGTAAATAAAGCATGCAAAAGCCCAGTGAACAATAAGTGAAACTAACTCGTCAGGTATACTAACTTCCAAACCTCACCATGTCAACTCTCACCAAGTAACGCATACAAGAATATAGCATATAGTAAAGAATATCAAGGGTACCCCACTACTACTTCCCCACTAGTTTGCCGCTTTTCCCCCAACGACATAAGTCCAGTGCATCTCTCTCCAAAGACTTGCCCGCAGACACCTAGGCTACGCTCCACAATCTGCACCTCGTGCACCACAAAGGCTTGCCCGCCAACACCTGGGCGAAGCACCACACCATCCTCACAACCATAAGCAACCGGGTAAGTTCCGGGAGCTACCACAACCCGCATAATGTGTATCATACATTGGGTATTATACCTCAAGCCATTATTTCCCATACACCGAATAGGGATCCTCAAGCCATCACAACCTATAAACGTTACACCTATAGTAGTCCGTAGGATACTATATCCAGAATATTTGTGTGTGAAATAACCAAAAGCCATTACATCCCTCTACACACATATATGGGTAAAACTAACCATTGTGCCTACCAGCACAAAGATCTACCATGAGAACAGAGCGGAGTCAAAGGGGGTAGTCGTCCATTCAACCTCCCATCAGAATGTTGTGGAAAACACCCCCTAGGGCTCAGAATCCCCAGGGTGTCAGTTGCCCTTACCGACAGGGTGGAGTAGCGTATAGAAACACAAAAAGTACAGAATATATATATATAACTCACATCCACACTATGGGCATTAACTAGTCTTAGATACAACTGCAACTAACATCTCTCAGACTCCAGGCTGCTTCTTCTAAGACTAGGTATCCTATAAGCATACAAACATTTGAAGAGATTTATTAGGTTACTCTGTTCTCATTTTATCAGTTCCACTGTACAATAATTAATTATTTAATCATTAATTAAGCATAAAAAATTCCACATTAAACTGATTTGGAATCACATTCAAAATCAACTGCTTCTTTTTATGATTCACATCACCTTTAAATTCTAGTATCTCCATCCCCATGGATTTTCACCATTTAATCAAACATCCATTACAAAATTACGTTTCCATATTCCCAGGCATTCTATAAAAGCATCCTATGCTTCTAAACACAAAGGAGGCTCAACACGGTGAGTAGATATACTACCCATCGAGTCTTTTCCGCCTATAGAAAGAGCATAGACCCATTCTACCTCGAGAGGATAAACACGGAAAGCATGTTACATACCCAGAACGTCTTCACCTCCTTTGGAAGAAGGGTAGCAAGACCAGCTGCCTTGAGTAGTGGGGAAAAGAAAAGTAGATTAAAATTCATGGAAAACCACAAGCATCCAGCAACCACATCCATCCCATTGCATCACCCCTAGTGTCCTCCCCGACACCCACATGCATAAACTGATGCATCTCGCCACTCTAGGCATCATCTGCTGCCCCAACCACAAGGCCTCCATGCCTCCACATATCACAATAGCCATCCAGGCTCACATCACAACACAAGCAGCAAGAAAACAACAGTCACAACCATGGGCTCTTGACCCTTTAACAAACAAGAGGGTAACTCATAACCCTTTTAGAAATTCCCACATAATATGTTCTTTAATCCATATTGAATTAGCAGATTTGTTATTCGTAGGTTTCAATTACGAGATACCTAATCAGTAAGCTATCACAATTAAATAACCATGCTTACTTCCCTAATTTTATTATCCTCTAATTAGAACAACTACAACAATGGCAATAACCATATAAATTTACATGCCTCTTTATCATTAGCCAATTAATTAACAATTAATTACGGCTTTACGTTCATTATCAATTTCTATTATGAACGAAAAAGAAATCAAAGAAATCATAGATATCACTCTATCAAGAAAAACATGAGGCAAAAAGTTATCACGGTATAAAGCAACAACATGCGATCAACCAATTCTTTTAATCAGGTTCAAGTATTTAATTAGGTCAATTTCATTGCGATCCAAAGGACTAAATCATGATAATTTTACGATTGCACATATAAAATTAGAGAAACCATGAATCCCCTACCTGGAGGGGTTCTTGACGTCCTTTATCCACAAAATGGGTCACAATCCTCCTCTCACGACAACTGCATCCACCGGAGGATTCCACGGTACGATAGTACCAACAAACCCCAAGAAAAACCCATTAGAATCTTGGAAATTACTTGGTATAATATGGAAGGGAGAAACAAGAGAAGATGATCCCCAAAGGAACGATGATAAAACATACCTTATTGGGAAGATTGACCGACAGAGTTCGGTTGCATCCAAAACAGAGTAGAACAAATCCTAGGAGTAAAGATTTATTGTGAAACTCTTATTGGAATGATTGAAAGGTTCTAGCGTCTCTTGGCTAAGAACAAAGGAAAAGAATAAGGGAGAATGATATCTCATCCCTTTTTAAGATTTAAGGGGGGCGACGGTCTAAGATCCGGTTAATTCTCCATTAAAAACGGATCGCATTAACCCACGCGGTCAGACCATGTAAATACATCCTGGCCTGAGGAATAATTAATATAGGATTTATGGCCTTTGAAACGGCCTTAAGAGCCCTTAAAATAAGGCTTTAAATGTATTTTATGTTAAAGGAAATGTCAATAGTGGAAAAACTGTAGGAATCTGGAAGCACTGTTCACCCACTGTTACTGTACATGAAACCGATCTGTGAAACCGATCTGTCAGACTGATCTGTGAAACTCATCTGTCAGACCGATTTGTGAAACTGATCTGTCAGACCGATCTGTCAGTCCGATCTGTGAAACCGATCTGTCAGACCGATCTCTGAAATCGATCTGTCAGACCAATCTATAAACCCGATCTCTCAGACCGATCTGTTTGTCCGATCTGTGAAACCGATCTGTCAGACCGATCTGTGAGACTGATCTATCAGACCGATCTATGAGACCGGTCTGTAAGACCGATCTGTGACACCGATCTGTCAGACCGATCTGTGAGACCGATCTGTCAGACTGATCTGTCAGACCGATCTCTGAGACCGATCTGTGAGACCGATCTGTTAATGTTCATAAAACTAGAAACACTGTTCACAGAACTGGAAAATTGGCAAAGTATTGGGGATAAATCACCTTGACCTCCCAGAACACCTCCAACACCACATTTTCACAATGTAATGGACCGGAGAGGTCCAGGCCATTACAGGCTGGATATTATCGACGTTTTGTGAAAGTTTTTTTTGTAATGCCACGACCCTGGTTACCCAGAGTCGATGCATTATTACATAACATTGGCATGATCACAAGAAATATCAAATCTCGAAGGACCGATTGGTTTAGTAGCCTTGGAAACACTAGATATATTCATAAAGGATTACATTACATCATAAAAATGAAAACTACAACAATTTAGTGTCCATATTCCACACTCATATCCCCACATACTATCCCTGCAGGTCATTTATAAATTACTTCTTCACATCCTGGGAAAAATAAAACATAGAAAAGGGGTGAGCTCAAATGACCAGTAAGGATAAAAATATAGCGGAAACTTTCATAAATAAGAATAAACATTTAAGGTAGTGTATAACTAAAACAAAAGCCTTTTAAACTTGATGTTCAACATATTATGGAAAAAATAAAATGAAATAATTCCATTTACTTATTCACATGGATATTCTACTAATCGAATAATCACATGCAATATCAATAACCACTTTCGTAATGATGGAATGCATAATTATAGACTATCATAACCTCATAGCCAAGACCTTGTGCCAAGACTACAAATAAGATTTTTCCAAGGCCTTGTTCCAAGACACTAGTTTTTCTCATGAGATCTACCTATGCATCGAGGAGCTATAGCGAGCTCCACCCGTCACATATTAAGTCCAATGCATTCCCATATGAAAAGTTTTAAACATGACATAAACATTCGTATTCAAACAAGCAAACGAAATGTCAATACTTTCACCATAAATAATGAATGGTATAGAAATAGCACATCCACAGTCAAACATATCACAAAACCTTCAATACAATATTGAAGTTTTGTATCATAATAAATCAACTTCAAATAAGCGTAAAATCCATCAAAGGATGTTGACATAGATGAAATCAAAACTCTTTTTAGAGAAATATATCATTCTATTTTGAAATCATTTAAGAGTCATATATTTATAAAATAAAAAATTTTCATTGAAAATATTCTTATAAGCTTGTTAGGGAAGCTTCGACAATTTCATAACGGCGGAAAATAACCGCACCCGCCGTATAAGTTAAAAAGAAAACATTCTTACCTTAATCCTGTCGAAAAGGTTAAAAAGCACCTTGTTTGGAAAACGACAGAAAGATTCCCTTATAAACCACTTATAAAAAGTCAAACAAGGGTATAAATAACTTTAACCCATATTCTTGTAAATACTAAATATGTTTTGAAATACATTTTTAAGAAACATGTATGTGGATGATAAAGAGACCCTAGTAGATTATTACGTATAAACAACCTCGGATAATGAATAGATTGTGAAATAAACCCTTACCTTATACTTTTCCTTGGTTGGGGTAGGTTAACCTCCTGTATAACTGTGAAATAATTGTTATTAAATTATACAAGAATCATATACATTAATATGATATCATATATGATATTTTAACATTTCTTTGTTAATAATATCATAGAATTATAGTCGTTTTGGGTGTTAACTTACTCATTTTATTTTATATGTTTTGTTATGTAAGCCATGATTATAATGGATAGTTTGTATCTTAATCATATCTAGAATTATATCAAGTCCTTAGATACTATTATTAATCATCAAATGAGAATTATACTTGAATGGATATGATGGATAATGAATCTCATCACGTTCGTGGAGACGGTAGTCCGTACGTACGAATGAGCGATAATATCATTTTTTTATATTAAATTAAAATATAATTGGATGGTATATCATATATAAAGAATAATTATTATGTTATATTTATTATTTACATGAGTTACACATCATTATTATACCCATAAAAATAATAATTTATTGAATAACAGTTACACCACGACGTGGAGACGGTAAGCCATACGTACGCACGTATGGTGACATGTTATTCAAAGGATGGACAGAATGGTAAATATGGTTGAACCATATTTGTAATAACATCATAGTATATATATTATTCTGTAGTTATTATTTTAGAATGGTAACAACAAAGGAAGTATAAGTGGAAGAAGAAAGGAACTTAAAAAAGGGTGGTGAAATCATTACCTCTTCTTCGGGTTCTTCCTTTTGATTTGATCAAAAAGGCTCCATAAGATGGCTTTCTGATCAAACTAATGCCTCTAGGATGTAGCGAGGGAAGTTTAGAGAGTATTTGGGTAGAGTTTGGCCGAACCAAAAGGCTTTGAAGGTGTGAATTAATGAGAAGGGGGAGTGCCCTTTTATAAGAGGGGTGAGGGGCACCTTTGGAAAAGCTAGAAATATTAATTTTTAATAAATTCATATTCGGTTTATAATGGCTCCAAAGTTGATTATTCAAAGTTTAAGGTAGTTATAGGTCTAAAAACATTCAAAAAATAGAATTTATACAGGTTTGGGTTACTATATTAACCTTATCTTTTAATTTTAACTCTTAGTTAATTAGTTTGACATTTACCAAGTCACTTTGTATTTTTATATTATATAGTTAATAAACTTACTATATACATCCAAGAGACCCCCAAGTGGACCATTAATGATACACCTATCATGATATAAGTCTCTTGGCCAAAACTTAGATTTTTAGGAATTTAATATCAATTAATATAATATTTATTTTAAAACCATCTTTATGTCAATTTTGACACTATTCAATAGTTTATTTTTGTAAAGAATATAACAGAATGATTACTTCTCAAAAAGTCCATTAAATCATTCTTAATATGTCATATTAACCACTAAAATTAGTTTAATTCATTAAAAGTATCAAATTATATTTATTTGGGTATTTGTAATATCAATTATTTTAATTTTTCACTATTGTGGTAATTACTGCATCATCATTGTGTCATAAATAAATTAAATTATTTAATGTCTAAAAATTATAAATAAAATATCATTATGTAGGAAATCGTTTTAGTTTTCTAATGAATATTTATAGTCGAAAATCCAACATATATAACCCTATTTAAAATTTTACTTTTCTAAAAGATATATGCTTATGTCATTTTTGTACTTATTTTAACTTAATTAAAACAAAGTGTCCCTATCACCTACAAATGGCTCCATGGGGTCCCCAAATCTACCCAAAGATGCCTATGGTCGAACATATATTAACAAATAAGGCTAGGACACATTTTAGGGTAATTTAGTATTATTATAATATTATTTTTTAACCCTTATTTACCGGATTTACCCTTAACAATGGTAAATAAAATATTTACCGAAGTAATTATTCAAAATGTCTAGAAATAAAAGTTACCTATGTACACAATTTTAACATCCTAATTCCAAATATGGAATCCATTTTTCCAAATTCAAAACACAGAAGTGGCAGAAATTAATTTAAAATTAGTTCCCATTGTTAAAACAAAAAGCGTGTTTTTAAAAGATAATAACTATCAAAAGATTGACACTTGTTTATGCCCGGTTTAATTGTAAAATTTTGTCCAATGACAAACATTGTATTAAATGGTAAAAATATATTCTAAATATACTTTAAAACCACTCGAATTCATAATTTATCACTATGAATTATTTTGATTAAAAAAGTTGGTTTTAATTAAAAATTAGTAATTTTCACTATTCGTCAAAATATTAAAGTTATCCGAAAAGTGCCAAAATTTTACCTTAGGCTAAATTCGATATTCCGAATCCCAAAATGAAGTCCATTTTTAAATATAAAATATATATAATTTTAAAATGTAGGTATTACTATTCTTAACGGCTAGTTTGATTAGTTATGGTGTGTTAGAACTCGGTGTTGCGTACAACCCACGCTATCACATTATTCAAAGAGAAGCATACCATAGAAGCTTGGGGTGTTACATTCTCTCCTCCTTCAAATAATTTCTTGCTCAAAATTTCTAGAATATTATCACATGAAAAGATTTGGGTGGTTCTTCATCATAAGTTCCTCGGGTTCCCACGTTGCCTCTTCCATCTTATGGTTTCTCCACAAGACTTATACCAGACGCGTCATCCGATTTCTCAGCACTTGTTCTCTCGTATCAAGAATCCTGACGGGCTCTTCACAATAAGACATATCGGGTTCCAGTTCTAATTCCTCATAGGTGAGTACATGCGTTGGGTCAGGCATGTATTTTTTCAATAGTGATACATGGAACACATCGTGAACATTGGAGAGACGTGGCGGCATTGTCAATCGGTAAGCTACAACCCTAATTCGTTCTAGAATTTTGAATGGTCCGATGTACCTGGGACTCAATTTACATTTCTTACCAAAATTTATGACTCCCTTCCATGGGGATACCTTTAGGAAAACATGATCACCAACTTGAAATTACAAATCCTTCCTTTGATTATCGGCATAGCTCTTCTGCCTACTTTGAGATGCTTTGACGTGATTTTGGATTACCTTCACCTTTTCCATCGTTTCCTCCACTAGTTCTGGGCCTACAAGTTTTCTTTCACCAACATCATCCCAACAGGTTGGTGTACGACATCTCTTCCATATAATGCCTCATATGGTGCCATCTGAATACTCGAATGGAAGCTATTGTTATAGGAAAATTCTACCAAAGGTAAATATTGATCCCACATACCCTGAAAGTCAAGTGAACACGATCTCAACATGTCTTCTATGGTTTGAATAGTCCGTTCTGATTGTCCGTCTATCTGAGGGTGGTAGGCAGTGCTCAAATGAAGTTCAGTATCCAGGTATTTCTGAAGACTTTTCCAGAATTTTGAAGTAAAACGAGGATCACGATCTGAAACAATCGATTAGGGTACTTCATGAAGTCTCACAACTTCATTAATATAGTCTTGCTAGACGTTCCAGGGGTTGATCTTCTCTTATAGTAAGAAAATGTGCTGACTTGTTAAGATGATAAACAATAACCCATATTTCATCATTTCTTCTAGGAGTCTTTGGTATCCCCATGACAAAATCCATCGTAATATTGTCCCATTTACACTCCGGTATGGGAAGAGGTTGCATAACTCTTGCAGGCTGTTGCCTTCCAGCTTTCACTTGTTGACAAACCATACATCTTGACACAAAATCAGCAATCTCACTCTTCATTTTGTCCGACCAAAAATGTTCCTTCAAATATCAATACATTTTTTTGCTCTAAGGGTGTATAGAGAAATTGGAACTATGAGCATCATCCAAAAATTCCATTTTTAGATCAGTTATATCGGGAACACAAAGTCTCTTCCCAAATTTCAAAATTCCATCTTCATACACAAAGTCTCTCAATCTCCCATCATTCACAGCTTTAATCTTCTTTTGAAATTCTTCATCATCGGTCTGAGAACTCTTAATCCTTTCTAGTAAAGATGGTTTGGCAACCATTTGAAAAAGCATTGATGTTTCACCTTCCCTGGTTATTCCCATGTCCATCTTCACTAGAACCATCAAAATTGGATCCCTTTCAATTCTCATCACATTCAAAACTCCATGGTCTTTTCTGCTCAAAGCATCTCCCACCTTGTTTGCTTTCCCCGGGTGGTAGTGTATCGTACAATCATAATCCTTGAGTAATTCAAGCCATCTCCTTTGCCTCATGTTGAGTTCTTTTTGTGAGAAAATATACTTCAAACTCTTGTGATCAGTATAAATCTCACATTTTTCACCATAGAGGTAGTGCCTCCATATCTTCAAAGCAAAGATCACAGCTTCTAACTCGAGATCATGAGTAGGATAGTTTTGTTCATGAATTTTCAACTGTCATGATGCATAGGCAATAACCCTATCATTCTGCATAAGGACACAACCAAGTCCTTTCTTCGATGCATCACTATAAATAACAAACCCATCATTCACCAAAGGTAGAGTCAATATAGGAGCATTGACTAATCTTCTCTTCAGTTCTTCGAAACATTCTTCACACTCTTTTGTCCAAACAAATACAACCCCTTTACGTGTGAGTTTCGTTAATGGGTTAGTCAATCGGGCAAAATTCTGGACGAAACATCGATAATAACCTGCTAAACCAATAAAACTACATACCTCAGTTATAATCGTAGGTGCTGGCCATTCTTGGATTTCCATGGTCTTAGAAGGATCAACAGAGACTCCATCTTTAGAGACAATATTGCCAAGAAAAGAAATCTCCTGAAGCCAAAATTCACACTTGCTAAACTTCCCATATAATTCATGTCTTCTCAGAGTCTTCAGGATAATGCGCAAGTGATTTTCATGATCTTCGTAGCTTTATGAGTATACCAAGATATCATCAATAAATACCAGCACAAATTCATCGAGATAATCCTTTAAAACTCTATTAATCAGATCCATGAATACATAGGGTGCATTAGTCAATCCAAAAGGCATTACAGTAAACTCATAATGCCCGTACCTGGTTCGAAATGATGTATTCAGAATGTATTCCTTATTCACACACAACTGATGGTATCCAGATCAAAGGTCAATCTTTGAAATGTATTGAGCCCCATGCAGTTGGTCATATAAATCATCAATGCGAGGTAGGGGATACTTGTTCTTTATTGTTATAGCATTGATCTCCCTATAGTCGATACATAACCTCATGGATCCATCTTTGTTTTTAACAAAAAGAACAAGGGATCCCCATGGAGAGACACTAGGGCGAATAAATCCTTTATTACTCAATTACTCTAGTTTTTTCTTTAGTTCGACTAATTCTACAGTGGCCATTCTATAAGGGGTCTTCAATATAGTCCTTGATCTAGGAATTAAATTAATGGAAAACTCAACTTCTCGTTCTGGAGGATGTCCAGGTAAATCTTCTGGAAATACATGTATATATTCTTTCACAATAGGTACATCCTCTATTTGAACATTAATTTCCTCACCCATAGTCATTTCATTATCTTCCTCCCCAATAATTGAATTTAGTTGAGCTACTGGGGGTGGATCAAGATAAGAATTAGGTGGTGACGATTCTGCTCTAAAGATAAGGTCTTCCTTATCATCATCATCATCAAGAATCATATCCTTTTTCTTCTTACAATAAATCATCACATCATAGTCCGAAAGTCAGTCCATACCGAGGATTATAACAAACTCAATCTTAGGTATGACGACGAGATCCGCAGATAAATAACATTTATGTGCTCTAATGGGGACTGATTCAAAAAACATTATTGCAATAATACTTCCCTTAGGAGTTATAACTGACAACTCCCTTGTTAAATAAAATTGGAAATATCTAATTTTCTTAGAAAACTGGGAATATATGAAACAACGCGATCATCCAGAATCAAATAATGCATTTTTTAAACTTGAGGAAACCATTCAATTACCTACCACCACGTCTTTCAGAGCTTCTACCTCAACAGTAGTGATAACATAAGCTTGGCCTTGATCCCTTGGCCTTTTCTGAGGTAAGTTCTCCTGACTCTTAGGACATTCATTTTCATAATACCCCATCTTCCCGCAATTGTAGCACTGAACATTGCTAGCTTCTTTCTTCCCCTTGTAATAACGAGCTTGGTGGCCTTTTTCACCACACTTGTAACAGACTCATGTTCCCTTCAAGCAAGTATCGGGGTGTTTCTTACCACATTTACCATTGGATGGATATTCAACCTTTCCCTTATTCCCCTTATTTCCATTCCCAGATTGATCTGTAGGTCTCTTATTCTCTTGCTTTTCTTTAAAGTCATAATACTTAGAGAATTCCTTTTCGGTCTTGATAGCACATGAGACAATGTCTTCGTACGATGAAAAGGATTGTGAGACTAATGCTCGACAGAGAAATGGTTTTAACCCATCAATGAAATGATCAAACTTAATTCTTGGGTTATGTATATAATCTCCAGCATACCTCGCTAACCTTGTAAAGTTAGCCTCATACTTTGCGACATTCTCATCCTCCTTTTGTCTCAGACTCAGAAATTGCCTTTCCATATCTTTTCGATGGTCGCGAGGAAATTATTTTTCTAAAAAAAGATCATTGAACTCCCACCATTCCATATTTGATACTTCATCATCTTCCTTCATATTTTTAATCAATGACCACCATTGATCAGCATCTCCAGTGAGGCGGTAAACTGCCATGATAACTTTTTCCCTTTCACTACTCCCCAAAGCCTGAAATATTTTCTCTAGGGAATTTATCCATTGCACAGCTACTAAGAGATTTGTAATCCCATTGAATGTTGGTGTCTGTTTCCTCATGAATCAATCTAACATTGATCCTCCACACTACGGATCAGGGTGCTCCATACAGGTAAGGTTATTATTCATAACCTGAGTGAGTTGTCACAGTATGTTAATTAGCTGATCGGAACTAGTTGCATCACCAACTCCACTATAATTATCTTGAGTAGGAGGGGAATCCCTACATGAAGTGCGTGCATTGATACAGTTTCCATTTATTCCACTAGGTTCCATTTCTAAACAATGGCATAAACTAGATCAGTCTATGAATCAAAATACATAATCCCATACTTATAAAACACTTAACATAAATTGAACTATTTATGGATATAATCCATAATCATAAAAATATTTTCTTTGAGGAAGTATATACTCATAAACCCTTCATAATTATTTGTAAAGAAAATGAGCGTTATCTTAAGCATATCCCCCGGGAGTGTCGTAACCAAGAGTGCAGCAATGCCCGTTGTCGTGCACCAGTTTCCGTTTGAGTCTAGCTTAAAGCGGTGTTTTCAGGTTTTACCCCTAGGTACATCTGTGCCAGAGCCGCCTCTAACTACTCGTATCCAGACATGGATGTATTTCTCAGAAAACTCACAAAATCTCTACAATAAAAAATTTTAGGAAGTTTTTCTATACTAATTCTCAAAGTTCATCTTAGCTCTATGTGCTCTAATGAGAGTTTATCTAAATCTAGCTTCAAGGTTTGTACTAAACTTCCTCTGATACCAACTGTAATGCCCCAACCCTAGTTACCCAGAGTCGGTGCATTATTACATAACATTGGCATGATCACAAGAAAGATCAAATTTCGAAAGACCGATTGATTTAGTAGCCTTGTAAACACTAGATATATTTATAATGTTTTACATTACATCATAAAAATGAAAACTACAACAATATAGTCTCCATATTCCACACTCATATCCCCACATACTATCCCTGCAGGTCATTCATAAATTACTTCTTCACATCCTGGGAAAAATAAAACATAGAAATGGGGTGAGCTCAAATGCCCAGTAAGGATAAAAATATAGCGGAAACATTCATAAATAAGAATAAACATTTAAGGCAGCGTATAACTAAAACAAAAGCCTTTTAAACTTGAAATTCAACATAGTATGGAAAAAATAAAATGAAATAATGCCATTTTCTTATTCACATGGATATTCTACTAATCGAATAATCACATGCAATATCAATAACCACTTTCATAATGATGGAATGCATAATGCCAGACTATCATAACCACATAGACAAGGCCTCGTGCCAATACTACAAATAAGATTTTTCCAAGGCCTTGTTCCAAGACACTAGTGTATCTCATTAGACCTACCGATGCATTGAGAAGCTATAGCGGCCTCCACTTATCACATATTAAGTCCAATTCGTTACAATATGAAAAGGTTTAAACATAACATAAACATTCGTATTAAAAAAAGCATATGAAATGTCAATAATTTCACCATAAACTATGAATGGTATAAAAATAGCACATCCATAGTCAAACATATCACAAAAACTTCAATACAATATAGAAGTTTTGTATCATAATAAATCAACTTCAAATAAGCATAAAATCCATCAAAGGATGTTGACATAGATGAAATCAAAACTCTTTCAGAGAAATATCTATTTCTATTTTGAAATAATTTAAGAGTCGTATATTTATAAAATAAAACATTTTCTTTGAAAATATTCTTATAAGCTTGTAATGTAATATTTGACGATTTTATAACGGTGAAAAATAACCACACACGCCGTATAAGTTAAAAAGAAAACATTCTTACCTTAATTCTGTCGAAAAGGATAAAAAACACCTTGTTTGGAAAAAGACGGAAAGATTCCTTTATAAACCACTTATAAAAAGTAAAACAAGGGTTTAAATGACGTTAACCCATATTCTTGTAAATAATAAATATGTTTTGAAATGAATATTTAAGAAACATGTATGTTGATGATATAGAGATCCCAGTAGATTATTACGTATAAACAACCTCAGATAATGAAGAGACTGTGAAATAAACCCTTACCTTGTACTGTTCCTTGGTTGGGGTAGGTTAACCTCCTGTATAATGGTGAAATAATTGTTATTAAATTATACAAGAATCATATACATTAATATGATATTATATATGATCTTTTAACATAGCTTTGTTAATAATATCTTAGAATTATTGTCGTTTTGGGTGTTAACTTACTCATTTTCTTTTATATGTTTTGTTACATAAGACATGTTTGTAATGGATAGTTTGTATCTTAATCATATCCAGAATTATTTCAAGTCCTTATATACTATTATTAATCATCAAATTAGAATTATACTTGAATGGATACAATGGAGAATGAATCTCATCGCGTCCGTGGAGACGGTAGTCCGTACGTACGCACGAGCGATAATATCATTCTTTTGATATTAAAATAAAATATAATTGGATGGTATATAATATATAGAGAATCATTATCATGTTATATTTATAATTTACATGAGTTACACATCATTATTATACCCATACAAATTATAATTTATTGAATAACAATTAAACCACGACGTGGAGACGGTAAGCCGTACGTACCCACGTATGGTGACATGTTATTCAAAGGATGGATAGAATAGTTAATATGGTTGTACCATATTTATAATAAAATCACAGATTATATATGATACTGGAGTTATTATTTTAGAATGGTAACAACAAAGGAATAAGAAGTGGAAGAAGAAAGGAACTTGAAAAAGGGTGGTGAAATCATTACCTCTTCTTCAGGTTCTTCCTTTTGATTTGATCAAAAGGGCTCCTTAGGTTGGCATTCTGATCAAAATAAGGCCTATATGATGTATTGAGGGAAGTTGATAGAGTATTTTGGTAGATTTTTTCCAAACCAAAAGGCTTGGAAGGTGTGAAGTAATGAGAAGGTGTAGTTTCCTTTTATAAGAGGGGTGAGGGGCACCTTTGGAAAAGCTAGAAATATTAATTTATAATAAATTCATATTCGGTTTCTAATGGATAAAATGTTTATTATTCAAAGGTTAAGGTGGGTATAGGTCGAAAACCATTCAACTAATAGAATTTAGACAGTTTTGGTTTACTATATTAACCTTATCTTTTAGTTTTAACTCTTAGTTAATTAGTTTGACATTTACCATGTCACTTTGTATTTTTATATTATATAGTTAATAAACTTACTATATACATCCAAGAGACCCCCAAGTGGTCCATTAATGATAAACCTATCATGATATAAGTCTCTTTGCCGAACCTTATATTTTTAGGAATTTAATATCAATTATTATAATATTTGTTTTAAAAACTCTTTTATGTCAATTTTGACACTATTCAATAGTTGATTTTTGTGAAGCTTATAACAGAATGATTTATTCGAAAAAATCACTTAAATAATTCTTAATATGTTATATTAACCTATAAAATAAGTTTAATTCATTAAAAGTCTCAACTTATATTTATTTGGGTATTTATAATATCAATTATTTTAATTTTTCACTATTATGGTAATTAATGCATCATCATTGTGTCATAAATAAATTAGATTATTTAATGTCTAAAAATTATAAAAAAATATAATTATGTAGGAAATATATTTATCTTTCTAATAAATATTTATAGTAGAAAATCCAACATATATAACCCTATGTAATTTTTTTTTTCTAAAAGATATATGCTTATGTCATTTTTGTACTTATTTTAACTTAATTAAAACAAACTGTCCCTATCACCTACAAGTGGCTCCATGGGGTCCCAAAATCGACCCAAATATGCCTATGGTAGAACATGTATCAACCAATAAGGGCAGTACATGTTTTAGGGTAATTTAGTATTATTATAATATTATTTTTAACCCTTATTTACGGGATTTACCCTTAACCATTGTAAATAAAATATTTACCGAAGTAATTATTCAAAATGTATAAAAATAAAAGTTATCTATTTAAACAATTTGAACATCCTGATTCAAAATATAGAATCCATTTATCCAAATTCAAAACACAGAAGTGGCAGAAATTAATTTAAAATTAATTCCCGTTGCTAAAACAAAAAGCGTGTTTTTAAGAGATAATAAATATCAAAAGATTGACACTTGTTTATGTGCGGTTTAATTGTAAAATTATGTTCAATGACCAAAATTGTATTAAATGGTAAAAATATATTCTAAATATAATTTAAAACCACTCGAATTCATAATTTATCACTATTAATTATTTTTATTAAAAATGTTGTTTTTAATTAAAATTTAGTAATTTTCAATATTCATCAAAATATTAAAGTTATCCGAAAAGTACCAAAATTTCACCTTAGGCTAAATTCGATATTCCGAATCCAAAAATGAAGTCCATTTTGAAATATAAAACATATATAATTTCAAAAATTAGGTATTACTTTTCATAACGGCTAGTTTGATTAGTTATGGGGTGTTAGAACTCGGTGTTGCGTACAACACACGCTATCACATTATTCAAAGAGAAGCATACCGTAGAAGCCTGGGGTCTTACATTTTTTATGATTATCTAATCCACTCACCAAGTTTACTCGGAAAGGAGTTAAGTTTTTTAGGACGGAGGAATGTGAAGAGAATTTCAAAGAGTTTAAAATAAGGTTATCCAGTGCACCTGTACTCACACATCCTTGTAGTGGAGAAAGTTTGTGATCTTCACTGATGCATCCAAGAAGGGATTGGGGTGTGTTATAATGCAAAATGATATGGTGATAGCTTATGCCTCACGAAAATTGATAATAGATGAGAAAAATTACCCAACTCATGATTTGGAGTTAGCTGCGGTAATCTTTGCATTAAAGATTTTGAGGCATTATCTTTATGGAGAAAGGTGTGATATTTATACTGATCATAAATGTTTAAAGTATATTTTCACACAAAAGGAGATGAATATGTGCCAAAGAATATGGTTGGATATGATTAAGGATTACGACTGCTCAATTCATTACCACCCTGGGAAAGAAAACAAGGTGGAAGATGCATTATGTCGACAAGACCATGCTAGATTATCCATGATGAGGATCACAAAAGATCCAATATTTATGGATTTACAAAGGATGGATCTTGGAATTATAATGGAAGGGGAAAAATTGTATCTTTCTCAAATGAATGTTCAACCATCTATACATGTGAAGATTAAAGAGGCGCAGAAATAAGATGTCGAGTTACAAAAGAAGGTGAGAAATGTTCCTAAATTCAACCTTGATTGTGATGGGATACTAAAGTTCAAGAATCGGGTTTGTGTTCCTCCCATCCCAGAATTAATGAAGGAGCTGCTGGACGAGGCTCATAGTTCATCATTCTCTATTTATCCAGGAAGCACGAAGATGTATAGGGATATGAAAGAGTACTTCTAGTGGGATGGAATGAAAAGAGATGTTTCTGAATATGTCTCTCGATGCTTGGTTTGTCAGCAAGTTAAAGCTGAGAGACAGAAGTCTAAGGGGATGTTACAACCATTACCCATACCTGAATGGAAATGGGAAAACATCACTATGGACTTTGTCACCGGACTTCCTAAAACACCCAAAGTCAATAATGCTATCTGGGTCATAGTTGATCATCTTACAAATTCTGCCCACTTCATTGCTATTAGAGAGGATTTCTCTCAAGATCAGCTTGCCAGGATATATGTAAAGGAAGTGGAAATATTGCATGGAGTACCACATTCTATTATATCTGATCGGGATCTGAGTTTTACCTCAATGTTCTGGTGAATTCTTCAGCATACTCTGGATACAGAGTTGAGATTCAGCACTTCTTATCATCCTCAGACAAACGGTCAGTCTAAGAGGAAAATTCAAACTCTAGAAGATATGTTGAGAGCTTGCTCTATAGATTTCAAAGGTGGTTTGAATCAACACCTACCTTTGGTGGAATTTTCATATAATAATAGCTTTCAATCCAGTATTTAGATGGATCCTTATGAAGCTCTCTATGGAAAGAAATGCATGACTCCAACTTTCTGGGATGAAGTTGGGGAAAGAAAGCTATTAGGACCTGATCTCGTTGATGAATTGGCAGAAAATGTCAGATCTATTCAACAACACATAAAATTAGCTCAGAGTCGACAGAAAATTTATGCCGACAACCGAAGAAAAGACCTAGAGTTTGAAGTGGGTGATAATGTTTTCTTACGAATATCTCCCTGGAAGAGGGTCATGAGATTTGGAAAGAAGGGGAAGTTGAGCCCTAGATATATCGGTTCTTTCGAAATACTTGATCGTGTTGGGAAGGTAGCTTACAGATTGGCGCTTCCACTGAATCTATCTCAAGTTCACGATGTGTTCCATGTATCTCTCTTGAGAAAGTACATACCTGATCCTTCACGTGTACTCAGCTCAGAAGTTGTACCGCTAGAGCAAGATATTTCTTATGAAGAACAGCCGATAGAAATTCTGGATCGTAGCGAAAAAGTCCTATGAAAAAAGACCACTCGCTTGGTGAAAGTTAAATGGAGGAACCACCAATTAGGAGAATCTACATGTGAGATTTAGGATATAATGAGGGAGAGGTATCCTCATCTATTTGTTACAAAGTGACGAATTTCGAGGGAAAATTTCATTTTAAGGGGGGTAGAATGTAACACCCGATCCTTTTATGAGAAATATATCGTTTTTAAGTTATATAAATCATCAAAGGAATCTTTCACTACACACAACACTTGCTTTTCATGCTTTACACGCAATCACGACTTTCCTCGATAGCTTGCATCGTACGCAATACCGAGTTTCACTAAACAACGATATGCTATTAAAATATTATTAAAACTAGCCGTTATGAATAGTAATAACCACTTTTTGAAATTTTGTAAATTTTATTTTTCAAAATTGACTTCATTTTTGGATTCGGAATATCGAAATTATCCTAGGGTGAAATTTTTGTATTTTTTTGAAAACATTCAATTTTTGATGAATAGTGAAACCACGAAGTGGTAGTTAAAAAACTGAATTTTTCATAAAACATAATTTTACCACTTCTGTGAGTGGAATTTCATAAATTTGAGAGACAAGGTTGATGTCAGTAAGTAAAATGTAGTTCAATGAGATGAAAACAATTTTTGGTGAATAGTAACTTTTTACTTTTATTTACCACGGTTAAAAGTAAATAGGGTAATGAAGAGAAACAATGATATTATTATTACCTTAAAAAATGTCCTAATTCTATTGGAGAATTTTAATTCGACCAAAAACAACCTTAGGAATAAAATATGACCATTTAGGACTACTTGGATTAGATTAGAACATTTATTATTAATTTATTTAAAGAAGGGTAAAAATAGTTAAATTCAATGTTTAATAAGAAAATCATTTTTAATAAAGGGTTATACATAAGATAAATTCGACTATAAATATTCATTAGAAAGATAAATAGATTTCCTATGTAATGATATTTTATTTTTAATGTTTAGACTTTAAATAAGTTTATTTATTTATTACACAAAGATGATGCAGTAATTATCTTATTATTTAAATATTGACATAATTGACATTACAAATACCAAAATAAATGTAATTTGATACTTTTGATGAATTACACTAATTTTTTAGGTTAATATGACATGTTATTATTGATTTAATGAACTTTGTTTGAACTAATCATTCTGTTATGATTCTCAAAAAAATCAATTACTAAATAGTGCCAAAATTAACATAAAATAGTTTTTAAAACAAATATTATATTATTAATTGTTATTTTATTCTTAAAAATCTAAGGTTCAGCCAAATGACTTAGATAAGGTTATATATATTAATAATAATCAACTTGGGGTTCGTTTGTCTTGTTATAGTTTGTTTATTAACCTTTATTATAAGAACACAAGAAGGCACAGTAAAAGTAAAATGATTTAACTTAATGTTAAATCTAAATGATAAGTTTAAAATAGGAACCTTAACTTGTCTAAATTCTATTGGATGAGTATATTTTGACCCATAACCACCTTATCTTTGAAATAAATCAATTTTGAGCTATTTAAAACCGAATTTGACTTTATAATAAAATAATATTTTTTGTTATTCCAAAGGTGCCCCTCTCCTCCCTTATAAAAGGGCACCTCCTCCCTCTTTTCCTCGCACCACATTGAGCCTTCAATCTCGGCCAACCCCTGACAAATTCTCTTCTCCAATTACATTGAAACATCCTATAGGTCCTGGTATTCTTCAAATACCAATATTATTTCCCTAAGAGGAGGTCTTAAAGAGGGGCTTTAAAGAAGAGGTAATGTCCGTTACCGATTCATTCAACTTTATTTCCTCTTCTACTACTTCTTCATTAATTGTTTCATTATTAAGTAATAACATCAGTATCACTCATGTACTGATATGTTATTATAAGTATGAAACAACCCTATTTCACCTTCTATCCATCCTACGGAAAATGAAATCACCGTGCCTGCATACGTACAGAATACCGTCTCCACGCCGTGGTTTAATTTATTTTCAACCACCACCTTATTTGGATGGGTATAATGGTGTAAATAATGACTATATATGATTATTGTAAAGTGATATTGATTATGAAATAGTATACATACACTCCAATACAATTCCATGATCCTTGGAATGATATCATCGCTCGTGCGTACGTACGGAATACCGTCTCCACGATGTGATGCGGCTCGTTATACATGATTTTCATTGAATAATGATTACATAAATGTATTGAGTGAATAAATATGATATTTATTAAACTAATAACATTCTTTAAATAAGCTATCTATAACCTAAAATAAGAATAAGAATTTATTCGACAAAACATGCATAAGAACAAAAAGTAATAAACACCTGAATAACAAGTAGTAATAAATATTACTAATAAGAAGCTAAGAATATGACCATATATGATATCATAACAATAAGTATTATTCTGGAATATGTCAATAACATTATTTAAATCATTATACAGGAGGTTCAGACACTTACGAAGAAAATCGGACCTAAGGTAAGGGAAAATATCACAATCTCATTATATCTGATATTATTTATACTTTGGTATTTACTGGGGTGTATTTTATCATCCAAATCCATGTTTCATCAATATGTAATATTATTTACATCCACCTACAATTTTTTAAATCCAATTTTATCATTCGGTGAGTTTTTAGTAAAAGATATGAAAGGAATCTTTTGTCGTTTTTCATACGAGGTACTTTTTGACATTTCCGACAAAAGTACGAGAAGAATGTTTTTTTAACTCATACGGAATGAATGGATTTTTAAAACATTATTTCCAAGAATCTTAATTTACAAGTTTTCAAGTTTATTTTTAATCAACTTCTTTTAGTTTAAAATTGTATGACATGTTAAGAAAGGAAAAGTGTTTTTGAGGTAGAAAAGATATTTTCCACAAGAATGGAGTTCAAGTGTTTTATCAAAATTATTTTCCATCTATGATAATAAAGAGTTCTGTTTCTATCCCTATTATTACATTTGTTTTATTATGTTTTGATGGAATTATTTTTATGAATTCCTTTATCTTAAATGAATTGTTTTATGATGTCACGATGTTTAAGAATTCCATTTTTATTACATGGGTTATGCTATGATGTATGGTTTATGATTTTGTGGCACACATAATAATGGAATCATTATGAGATGGGTGGGTCCTATCTCTCCCTCCAATGCATTGGGTAAAGATTTTATATCTCATGAGATAGACATGGCTGGAACGATAAGTTAAACCGATTCAGTGAAATAGGACTGAAATGAGGAATGAACTCGTTCAGAAATGGAATTTGTCCACTAAGATAGTCTTGGAAATGAGTCTTGACTAATAAGAAATGATTATCTATGATTATGTGTGTATTCCACAAAGTTTCATGTTTTATTTTATGATTATTGGGATTACATTTCACTTCTATGATTTATCCCATGGTATGAAATTATGATTTCTTTTGCAGGATAAGATTTCCAAAATGTTATGTTCATGATGTGATTGATTTTTCTTTTGTTTACCCTTACTGAGCATTTGAGCTCACCCTTTTGTATGTTTTCTTTCCCCCAGGTCATGAAGAAGGTTATTAATTAAGATATGCCAAAAGTGACTATAGATATGATGAAATAAATGGGAGACAGTGTAGACGCATTATGAACTAGTTGATTATGTTTCCCAGTTTCTAAAGACACTATACCTATATGGTCCTTCCATGGTTTTGTTATATTTTGTAATAATTATGCTTCAATTTTAAAGTATTAACCATGTATGCAAATTATGGGTCATTATATTTGGTATCAAAGGAAAGGTATAGTCAACCTTTGGAAACTTGGATGTGAAAGCCTTAGTATGAACCCTAAGGATAAGTCTAAGCATAGAACACAATCTTAGTGTTTTAGAAATGGCCATGAATAACCTATGATAAGACCTTAAGTGTGAAATTTTATTCTTGATTATGTGGTTTTCCTATTATAATTAGTGTTGCTCACACTATTCTTCTTGGTTTTAGTCAATGGCTAGAACCCGAAGGAACCGTGTTAATGTGGAATGCGATGGGCAATGAAATGATTGTCCCCTTGAGCAACCAAACGTTATAGGAGATGGAATGAAAAATCATGTAGTCATGCTCACACAACTTTCTCAAGCTATAAATCATGAAGTAAATCCAAACGAGCAAAGGAAGGAGCAACATTCTGTTGAATCCGTCATGAGGCAGCGCCCACCTTCATTCAGCGGGTCAACTGATCCATTAGTGTCTGAACAATGGATTAGTACTATTGAAAAGATATTTTTAGTTCATCAATGTTTTGAATAAGATAAATTCATCTTAGCAGTGTATTGTTTGGAAGGTGATGCTGATCAATAGTGGAATATTATCAAGAATACGAGGCAAAGGGATGAAATCGAGTCCATGGAATGGGATGAGTTAAAGAACTTATTCTTCAATAAGAAATTCCATCGTATTCTCCGAACAAATTTGGAGAAAGGGTTTCTTGAACTGAAGCAAAAGGATGATGAATCTATTGGTACCTATAAAGAAAATTTTACAAGACTTTCAAGGTATGCTTTTGGTATTATCATCCAACCTGAGAGTAAGATCGATCGATTCTTTAGTGGCTTAAAACCAAGTCTTCTAAGGGCCTTAGACATAAGGGACTTCAATAGCTACGAGGAAATCGTTCGATGTGCTCTCAAAGTTGAGATAGAGATTAGAGTAACCCAGCAGTCATATGGGCTTGATAAGAAGAGGAAAATGGAATTCAATGGAAAATCAAAAGAGCACACTGAAAAGAAGATGAGCTTTCCCCTATGCTCAAAGTGTGGAAAGAATCATGGAGGGAGTTGTCTTAAAGGGAAAAGTAAATGATTCAAATGTGGAATGGAAGATCATCAGGCATTTTAATGCCGCAATGATGGGAAGAAGATGTCTAATAATGAAAACAAAGTAAGGGATACACAGAATGAACCTACTACACTTCAATGTTTTATGTTCAAGGAGATAGGGCATTATTCCAATCAATGCCCAAATCCAAGGGTTGATGATGATGATCGACGTCAACCAACTATTAAGGCTAAAGACAAAGGAATGTCACATGAAATTTCTATCAGTGATGTAGAGTACGATAACGATTTGGTGAAAGGTACACTTACCATCCACTCTAAAGTAGCAAATGTTTTATTTGATTCTGGATCCACCAACTCTTTTATTTCTGAAGAATTTTCTAAGAGTATCACCGTATTACCTCAACAATTAGATGTTGAGTTAGCTGTGACAATCCCTAATGGCACAACAGTCATATCAAATGTTTATAATTCTTCCTCTATTGAAGATTGTGGGAAAGTTCTTCCTGCAAATCTTGTGATCCTTCCTATAGTGGAATTTCAAGTGATTCTTGGTATGGATTGGATTTCTTTATATAGAGCTCATATCAATTTCCAAAGAAGGGAATTCACATTTCATATTCCAGATCAATCTTTGATCATCTATCGATGCAAGGATTAACATAACCTTCTAGTGGAACTTTCATCCATCTTATGGGTCTTGATTCCACTAAATAAAGGTTATTTATCTCAAATGGCTGGAGAGAAACTCACAATTATGAATATGCCCATTGTACGGAAGTTTGATGATGTCTTTACGGAGGAATTGTTGGGTCTTCCACCAAATTGTGAAGTTGAGTTTTCAATAGAACTCTTACCGGGTGCTTTACCTATTTCAAAGAAACCTTATAGAATGGCCCCAATTGAGTTGCAGGAATTGAAGAAGAAACTCCAAGAGAATCTTGATAAGGGGTTCATACGCGCTAGTGAGTCACTTTGGGGATCACCTGTTCTATTTGTTAAGAATAAAGATGGATAAATGAGACTCTTTATTGATTATATAGAACATAACAAGATCACTATCATGACCAAATATCCTCTCCCAGGAATTGATGAATTATTTAACCAACTACACGGAGCTCAATACTTTTCCAAGATTGATCTTCCTTTAGGGATTCATCAATTAAGGGTCAGAAGGGAGGATATACCAAAGATGGATTTCTGTAAAAGATATGGACACTATGAATTTATAGTGATGCCCTTTGGTCTTACTAATTCCCCTGCTATCCTCATGGATCTGATGAATAGAGTCTTTAGAGACTATCTTGTTCAGTTTTTGGTAGTCTTTATAGACGATATTCTTGTATATTCAAAGAGCAAGGAAGAACATGAAGATCACTTGAGAATTATATTGAAGACCTTGAGAAAGGAGAAGCTTTATGCCAAATTTACCATGTGTGAATTTTGGCTTCAAAAAATTTCATTTTTTGGTACATTATCGCAAAAGAAGGGATATATGTGGATCCAGCAAAAACAGAGGTTATCGAAAGATGGTAGAGACCAACAACAGTAACTGATATCTGAAGTTTTCTTGGTTTGGCTGGATATTATCGACGTTTTGTGAAAGATTTTTCATGATTATCTAATCCACTCACCATGTTTACTCAGAAAGGATTTACGTTTATTTGGATGGAGGAATGGGAAGAGAATTTCAAGGAGTTGAAAAGAAGGTTATTCAGTGCACCTATACTCACACATCCTTGTAATGGAGAAAGGTTTGTGATCTACAGTGATGCATCCAAGAAGGGATCGGGGTGTGTTCTTATGCAAAATGATATAGTGATAGCTTATTCCTCACGACAGTTGAAAATACATGAGCAAAATTACCCAACTCATGATTTGGAGTTAGCTGCTATAATCTTTGCAATAAGATTTGGAGGCATTATCTTTATGGAGAAAGGTGTGATATTTATATTGATCATAAAAGTTTAAAATATATTTTCACACAAAAGGAGATAAATATGCGCCAAAGAAGATGGTTGAAGCTGATTAAGGATTACGACTGCTGAATTCATTACCACCCAGGGAAAGCAAACAAGGTGGCAGATGCATTATGTCGACAAGACCATGCTAGATTATCTTTGATGAGGATCAAAAAAGATCAAATATTTATGGATTTACAAGGGATGGATCTTGGAATTATAATGAAAGGGGAAAATTATATCTTTCCCAAATGAATGTTCAACCATCTATACATGTGAAGATTAAAGAGGCGCAGAAAGAAGATGTCGAGTTACAAAAGAAGGTGAGAAATGTTCCTGAATTAAACCTTGATTGTGATGTGATAATAATGTTTAGGAATCGGGGTTGTATTCCTCCCATCCCAGAATTAATGAAGGAGCTGCTGGAAGAGGCTCATAGTTCTTTATTCTCTATTCATCCGGGAAGCACGAATATTTATAGGGATATGAAAGAGTACTTCTGGTGGGATGGAATGAAAAGAGATGTTTCTGAATATGTCTCTCGATTCATGGTTTGTCAGCAAGTTAAAGTTGAGAGATAGAAGTCTAAGGGGATGTTACAACCATTACACATACCTGAATGGAAATGGGAAAACATCACTATGGACTTCGTGTCTGGACTTCCTAAAACATCCAAAAGAAATAATGCTATCTGGGTCATAATTGATCGTCTTACAAAGTCTGTACACTTCATTGCTATTAGAGAGGATTTCCCTCTAGATCAGATTGCAAGGATATGTGTAAAGGAAGTGGTAAGATTGCATGGAGTACCACTTTCTATTATATCTGATCGGGATCTGAGTTTTACCTCAAATTTCTGGAGATGTCTTCAGCATACTGTAGATACAGAGTTGAGTTTCGGCACTGCTTATCATCCTCAGACAAATG
Source organism: Viscum album (assembly GCA_963277665.1). NCBI lineage: Eukaryota > Viridiplantae > Streptophyta > Magnoliopsida > Santalales > Viscaceae > Viscum > Viscum album. The sequence continues at coordinate 986,640,310 of OY728126.1, forward strand.
GTCAGTCTGAGAGGACAATTCAAACTCTAGAGGATATGTTGAGAGCCTCCTCTATAGATTTCAATGGTGGTTGGGATCAACACCTACCTTTGGTGGAATATTCTTATAATAATAGCTTTCACTCCAGTATTCAGATGGCACCTTATGAAGCTCTCTATAGAAAGAAATGTATGAATCCAACTTACTGGGATAAATTTTGGGAAAGAAAGCTATTAGGACCTGATCTCATTGATGAAATGGCAGAAAAGGTCTTGTCTATTCAACAACACATCAGAGCAGCTCAGAGTCGACAGAAAATTTATGCCGACAACCGAAGAAAAGACCTAGAGTTTGAAGTGGGTGATAATGTTTTCTTGCGAATATCTCCCTAGAAGAGGGTCATGAGATTTGGAAAGAAGGGGAAGTTGAGCCCTAGATATATCTGTCCTTTCGAAATACTGGATCGTGTTGGGAAGGTAGATTACCGATTGGTGCTTCCACCGAATATCTCTCAATTTCACGATGTGTTCCATGTATCTCTACTGAGAAAGTACTTACCTGATCCTTCACATGTACTTAGCTCAGACGTTGTACCACTGGAGCAAGATCTTTCTTATGAAGAACAACTGATAGTGATTCTGGATCATTGTGAAAAAGTCCTAGGAAACAAGACCTCTCGCTTGGTGAAAGTTTTATGGAGAAACCACCAATTAGAAGTAACTACATGGGAGCTTAAGGATATGATGAGGGAGAGGTATCCTCATCTGTTTGTTACAAAGTGACAAATTTCGAGGGCGAAATTCATTTTAAGGGGGGTTGAATGTAACACCTGGGACTTTTATGCGAAATATTTTGTTTTTATATTATATAAACCATCAAAGGAATCTTTCACTACACACAATACTTACATGGCTTGCTTTACACGCAATCGTGACCTTCCTTGACAGCTTGCGTCGTACGCAATACCGTGTTTCAATAAACAACGATATGCTATTAAAATATTATTAAAACTAGCCGTTATGAATAGTAATAACAACTTTTTGAAATTTTGTAAATTTTATTTTTCAAAATTGATTTCATTTTTGGATTCGGAATATCGAAATTAGCCTAGGGTGAAATTTTGGTATTTTTATGAAAGCTTTCAATTTTTGATGAATATTGAAACCACTAAGTGGTAGTTAAAAAACTGAATTTATCATAAAACATAATTTTACCGCTCCTATGAGTGGAATTTCGAAATTCTGAGAGACACGGTTGATGTCAGTAAGTAAAATGTAGTTCAATGAGATGAAAATAATTTTTGGTGAATAGTAACTTTTTTACTTTTATTTACCACGGTTAAAAGTAAATAGGGTAATTAAGAGAAAAAAAGATATTATTATTACCCTAACACATGTACTAATTCTATTGGATAAGTGTAATTCGACCAAAAACAACCTTAGGAATAAAATATGACCATTTAGGCCCACATGGATTAGATTAGGACATTTATTATTAATTTATTTATCGAAGGGTTAAAATTGTTAAAATAAAAGTTTAATAATAAAATAAATTTTAATATAGGGTTATAAATAAGATTAATTCGTCTATAAATATTCATTATAAAGATAAAAATATTTCCTACATAATGATGTTTTTTTTGTAATTTTTAGACTTTAAATAAGTTAATTTATTTATGGCACAAAGATGATGCAGTAATTATCTTATTAATGAAATATTGACATAATTGATGTTACAAATACCCAAATAAATGTAATTTGAGACTTTTTATGAATTCCACTAATTTTCAAGGTTAATATGACATGTTAGTATTGATTTAATTAACTTTTTTTGAACTAATCATTCTGTTATGATTTTCACAAAAATCAATTACTAAATAGTGTCAAAATTAACATAAAATAGTTTTTTAAAAACATATTATATTATCAATTGTTATTTTATTCCTAATAATATAAGGTTCAGCCAAATGACTTATATAAGGTTATATATATTAATAATAAACATCTTGGGGTTCATTTGGCTTGTTATAGTAAGTTTATTAACCATATAGTATAAGTACACAAGAAGACATAGTAAAAGTAAAATTATTTAACTTAATGTTAAATCTAAATGACATGGTTAAAATAGGAACCTAAACTTGTCTAAATTCTATTGGATTTGAGTATTTAGACCTATCCACACCTTATATTTTAAATAAATCAATTTGGAACTATTTAAAACCGAATTTGTCTTTATAATAAAATAATATTTTTAGTTATTCCAAATGTGCCCCTCTCATCCCTTATAAAGGAGCTCCCCTCCCTCTTTTACTCACACAACTTTGCACCTTAACGCTCGGCCATCCACTGAAAAATTCTCTTATCCACTTCCCTTGAAACATCCTAGAGGTCCTGGTCTTCTTCAAAGACCAATTTTATTTCCCGAAGAGGAGGTCTCAAAGAGGCGCTTCAAAGAAGAGGTAATGTCTGTTACTGATTCTTTCAACTTTATTTCTTCTTCCACTTATTCGTGTTTAATTGTTTCATTATGAAGTAATGACATCAGTATCACTTATATACTGATAGGTTATTATAAGTATGAAACAACCCTATTTCACCATCTATCCATCATACGGGAAAAAAAATCACCGTGCGTGCGTACGTACGGAATACCGTCTCTACGCCGTGGTGAAATCTATTTTCCACCACCACCTTACATGGATGGGTATAATGGTGTAAATAATAACTATATATGATTATTTTAAAGTAATATTTATTCTTATATAGTATACATACACTCCAATACAATTCGACGATCATGGGAACGATATCATCGCTTGTGTGTACGTACGGAATACCGTCTCCATGATGTGATGCGACTCATTCTACATGATTTTCATTGCATAATGATTACATAAATGAATTGATTGAATAAATATGATATTTATTACACTACTAAAATTCTTTAAATAAGGTATCTATAACCAAAAAAGAAGAATAAGAATTTATTCGACAAAACACGCGTAAGAACAAAAAGTAATAAACACCCGAATAACAAGTAGTAATGAAATATTACTAATAAGAAGCTAAACATATGACCATATATGATATCATAACAATATGTATGATACTTTAATAAGTCAATAACATTATTTAAATCATTATACAGGAGGTTCGGATGATTACGAAGAAAATCGGACCTAAGGTAAGGGAAAATATCACAATCTCATTTTATCCGAGATTGTTTATACTTTGGTATTTACTGGGGTGTATTTTATCATCCACATCCATGCTTCCTCAATATATAATATTATTTCCATCCACCTACAATTTTTTAAATCCAATTTTTCCATTCGATGAGTTTTTAGTAAAAGATATGAAAGGAATATTTTGTCGTTTTTCGTACGAGGTACTTTTTGACTTTTCTGACAAAAGTATGAGAAGAATGTTTTTTTAACTTATACAGAATGAATGGATTTTGAAAACATTATTTCCAAGAAGTTTCCTTTACAATTTTTCATGTTTATTTTTTATCAAATTCTTTTAGTTTAAAATTGTATGACATGTTAAGAAAGGAAAAATGTTTTTGAGGTAGAAAGGATATTTTCCTCAAGAATGGAGGTGAAGTGTTTTATCAAAATTATTTTCCATATAAGATAATAAAGGTTTCAGTTTCTATCCCTTTTATTACATTGATTTTATTATGTTGTTATGGAATTATTTTTACAAATTCCTTTATCTTATATGAATTGTTTTATGATGTCACGATGTTTAAGAATTCCATTTTTATTACATGGGGTATGCTATGATGTATGGTTTATGATTTTGTGGCACACATAAGAATGGTATCATTATGAGATGGGAGGGACCTATATCTCCATCCAATGCATTGGGTAATGATTTTATATCTCATGCGATAAACATGGATGGAACGGCAGGTTAAACCGGTTCAGTGAAACAGGACTAAAACGGGGAATGAACTCGGTTTAGAAATGGAATTTGTCCACTAAGATAGTCTTGGCAATGAGTCTTGACTAATAATAAATGATTATCTATGATTATGTGTGTATGCCACAGAGTTTCATGTTTTATGTTATGATTTTTGGGATTACATTTCACTTCTTTGATTTATCCCATGGTATGAAATTAGGATTTCTTTTGTAGGTTATGATTTCCAAAATGTTATATTCATGATTTGGTTGATTTTACTTTTGTTTACCCTTACTGAGCATTTGAGCTCACTATTTTGTATGTTTTCATTCCCCCAGGTTAGGAAGAAGGTTATTAAGTAAGATATGCCAAAAGCGACTATAGATATGACGAAATAAATGGGAGATAGTGTAGATGCTTTAAGAACCAGTTGTTTATGTTTCCCTGTTTCTAAAGAAACTATACCTATACGGTCCTTCCATGGTTTTGTTATATTTTGTAATAAGTATGCTTCAATTTTGAAGTATTAAAAATGTATGTAAAGTATGGGTCGTTATAAGAACAACCCAGTCCACATAGGATATGAAGTCAATAACATCAATGTTAATGAATAAATGTCAAGACTCAGCTCACATAGGTATACTACTTACGAAGAGGGGTCAAGATAATAGATGTAGCCTCTGAATCATATCCCCTACCGAACCCACATAGGATCCAAGTACAGAAGTCATCGCTGCAGAACCCACATAGTATCCTAGTACAGTAACCATTGCCACTGAACCCATGTAGGATCCAAGTACAGTTGTCATCGCTGCCGAACCCAATGAGGATCCATGTACAATCGTCCTCGCTGCCGAACTCACGTAGGATCCAAGTACAGTCATCATCGTTGTCGTAGCCGCAACCATCTCTAGGGTTCCCACAAACAGCACGCTCGATTCTGGGTGGGACTGCTCCACGAGCCAAGGGGTCGATACATCAACAGTCACGAAGTCTAGAGTTGATGTATCATGATGTTCTATATCGTCAATAGGAACTCAACGCGACAGACGGCGCGTCAATCGGACGCCCAGTCTGAGAGATATAGGCCTTTTTGTCCGAGGGGCCGAATTAGAAATATGCTCATTTCTAACCCAGACGATATCCATATTCATCCAAAACTTACTTAGAGTATCTCAAAAGGATCTTCTCATCGAAAGAGTCTTAGACCAGCTGACGACGTGTCGATCGGACACACGGTCTTAGAGTTATTCCCATTTAAGTGATTAATAGGCTCGACCCATTTAACCCAATGGGATGACGGGCCGGGTTAACCCAGTTTGACGGGTCCGACCCCGCAGGGGTGTCAGAACGGTTTGAAGGAAATACTCAACTTGGCCCGAAGGGACATGGCCTGACCCGATGTGGCGCCGCCCAGCCCGAAGTGGTGCAGCCCAACCCGAAGTGGTGTCGCCCGACCCGAAGTGGCAAGGGCCGGCTTGGTGGGGCGCAGCCCGGCACGACGTGGCGCAACCCGGCTCAGTGGGGCTTGGACTTGCCCGATAGGGTGCGGCCCGGCCCAGCCAGGCACGACTCGGCTCGGCTGGGCCCGACGTGGTGTGGCCTGGCGTGGCCCGATGGGGCGCGCGGACCGGCGAGCTCGGCCAAAGCCGAGCAGGTTCTAGGGGGGCACGACCCTACCATCTGTATGCACCAGGGCGCCAGGCGGCACCGTCCTTCCTTAAACCGGCCTGCTAGACTGGCTGGCCCTCTAGCGCACACGGCCTGCATAGCGGGCCGCGACTTCTTTAGCGCGGTTTCCTCCTTGCACCATGGTCCGACTCCGCACGGTAGTCGAAGGGCCAACTGGTCCTCTAGCGTGGTGCCCTCATAGCGCCGCAGATCCTCTTTGATCAACCGGAAGATGGGTCGGCTGGTTCTTCCCGCACAATCGGCGTGACGGTGTCGGTTCCCTTCACTATGTTCCTGGCATGGCGCGACGACGTCGTGCCTCCTCCGCCATCAATTTCCATCTCGAAAATAATTAATGAGAACAATGAAGGGTTGTCGGGCCGTGTTCATTCCACCCGCACCCACCTTTTAAAATGGTAGAAACCAGCCATATTTAACAATGATTTCCAATGAGAATGGGGTATGTAAACGTCCACTTTCATGAATAATCCCCTACCTCAATAATCGATGTTAAACGTTGTCATTGCGGTTGATGGCGTCACGAGATAAGGATTCTTAGAAGTCAACGGAGAGCGTCCGAGGAGGAAGCGGCATCTCGACTTTTTATCACGAAGGGATTAAAACAAGGCGTTACGTCGTTGGAGAGTACCCAAATCGGCGTCTCCTCCCTTGTTGCGGAGGAAGAAGAGGATGGAGAATTCAGGGTTGCCGAGTCGAAGTTCTTTATCAGAGAGTTGGTGTTCTCCAACAAAAGAGACGAATCATTCTTCAAAACTCAAGAGCTCTCTCCCCAAAATCTCAACACAACAAGCCAACCAAAAATAAAATAAGGCTTCTCCTTATTTTATTAAATCATGCCATGCATTCAAATTTACAAAATTATAATTCTAATTAACTTAATTAATTAATCCATGAGTTTTCTAATTAATTTAGTGATACGTTTCAAAAATCCTTCCTTGATACAACACTCGTTTTTGTTCGTCCTCAGACCAACCAACAGGGGCCTCACCCAAACAACTCAATCTCTCCAGACCTCCACCTCAAGATCCCCCAACTGGGACTCTTCCACCTTCTGCATCAGGGATGACTGCACTGTCTTATGAAAAAAATATCCTCTACCCCCAAATTCTCCCATGTCAAGATGCAAAGCTGATTGTTCCTCCATTACTCCATAAGAATCACCAAATTCACGCACAGTATCACTACATGACTTTCAACTCAGCGCATCAGCTACAACATTCCCCTTTCCAGGTGTATATGATATTTTGATTTTGTATTCCTGCAAGAACTCCATCCACCGACTCTGCCGCACGTTCAAGTCACAATGGGAGAAAACATACCTCATACTCTTATGGTCGGTGAAGACCCCAAACCGCTAACCAATGAGGTAATGTCTCCACAACTTCAGAGAAAACACCATGGCTGCAAACTCAAGATTGTGGGTGGAACAATTTAACTCATGGGGATGCAACTGTCGAGACTCATAAGAAACAACTTTCCTCCATTGCATGAGAACACATCTAAACCCTAGATGTGAAGCATCGCAGAAGACATCAAACTGGACTCCCTTAGATGGAAGACAATAGACTTGAGAACTAACTAACTTCTTGTTTAGATACTTGAAGGATTCCTGACACTGATCAGTCCATACGAAGTCCTGATCCTTCCTGTTCAAAGATGTTAGAGGATTCACAGATCGTGAGAAATTTTCAATGAATGTCATGTAATATCCTATGATACCAAGGAAACATCGCACCTCTGACACTGTCTTGGGGGCTTCCCAAGACAAAACTGCTTCTATCTTCAATGGATCCATAGAAACTCTCTATTGAGACACAACATACCCCATGAAACGGACTTCTCGAGTGCAAAAATCACACTTAGTCAACTTCCCATACATCTGATGTTCGTGAATAACTCCAAAAACGGATCGTAGATGCTCATCTTGCTCCACTTCAGACATGGAGTACACAAGAATGTCATCAATGAAGACTACCACAAACTTGTCCAGGAACTCACTGAACACAGCATTCATCAATCCCATGAACATGGCTGGAGCATTTTCCACACCGAACGACATTACAACGAACTCATAATTACAATGATGACAACGGAAAGCAGTCTTCAGAGTATCCTCATTCTTTATACGCATTTGATGACATCCCGACCGCGAGTCGATCATTGAGAACCAACTTCCACCCTTCACTTGACCAAATAAGTCATCAATCCGCGAAAGAGGATAATGGTTCTTTATTGTAACTTTTTTTAAGCAAAGATAATCGACACAAAACTGCAAACTGTCATCGGCTTTCTTCACAAACCAGACAGGTGCACCCCATGCTGATACACTTGGCTGAACAAAACCAGACTACAACAGACCATCAAGCTGTATACGTAGCTCTTGTAACTCAGAAGGGGCCATCCTATACAAATACAGAGAAATAGGAGATGATCTTTGTTGTAGATTGATCCCAAATTCGTTCTCTCATCGAGGGGGTAAGTATACAACCTATTATAGAAAGACATCAGGGTACTCCTCTGCAACCCTTTGAAACGACAACTGCTAAACCTCTGAAGAACACATAATCTACTTGGCCATCATGGATGATAAGGATGGAACTTGACTGTGACCCATCTGAGGATCTCTCTCACTAAAAAACACCACTTTCTCTCCATCTCCAACAATGAAGACGACCTTCTTCCTAAAGTAGTCTACAATATCCTGCACCAAATACAACCAATCCACGATGAGGATGTCCTCATATGGTTGTATTCATAAACATAAGAAATCTCCCCAAGGGCAGTGTATCCGCAACACTAGATCACAGTCTCTAAATACTTCAAACATGTCAGCTCGACCTCCAACAGGAGTAGTCAACACCAAGGGCACTGAAATCCTCTCTACCTCAAGTCCCAAGGCATGGACAAGGGTAGGTGATATGAAGGAGTGTGTATCTCCTGAATCAAACAAGGCATACACCAAGGTAGAAAACAAGAAAAGGGTACCTCGAACGACATCTGGATCGTCTGGTTCTAGCAACGCTAAATCATGAAGCTGAAAATGGCTTCCACTATTGCCTCTCTGACCCTGATGAAAACCTCCACCATGGCCGTACTCTGCTCTCTAAGGATGGTTGAATCATGGGGTTGTCCTCTGCTTGCCCCATATACCCTCTGGTGATCTAAAGATGGTGTAAACTACTATTTTTCCCTATGCTAGAACTGTCTCAAAGGTGGAACGTGGAGTGGAGCGCCTGGTACACAATGACGGATCTGAAAGGTCAGGCACTCCTGTTGCTGATGGCCAGGAACACCACAAGAAAAACAAGTGACTAATCCCTTGGATAAAGCCAGAGAGATGCTGCCTCTGAAGAAATAGGATGGGAAGGGCTGGGACCTACCCCCAAGTGAACGAAAACTCTTCAGCCCTGGAAACCGAGAACCCCATACCAAAGCTCTGCTCCATGAGGAATCATGCTGATTCCCCTCTTGTGATGATCCGGTCCTGGCCAAATTCCTCTCAACAACCTCCGCCCTCACCAGCACCTTAAGATATATATTTAGCATAAATGAGGTAACATGGCGCTGGATCTCTGGTCACAAAGCCTCCTCAAAATTCATCTCCTGGGTCTCCTCATCGGGTAACAGGTCTGAATCATATCATAGAAGGTTCCTGAAACTGATTCCAAAATCTCGAATACTACAGCTCACCTGACGATAGGTAAGAAGCTCTTGACGACTGGATGCCTTTGCAGTCGAAGAAATGAACTCAACTCTAAACTTGTCTCGGAAATCGTCCCATGAGATCGCTTACTCCTCATGATCCCTAAGGAACACGAGACACCACTGCCTCACTACTTCATGCAGCGTCGTCACAAACATGGACACCCAATGCTCATTCTAAGAACAGATCGAACTGAAGCCTATCTCGACCTCATCTAACCATTCTTCCATGAATGCATCTGAAACCGAGCCATCATACTCCTACAGAATCTAGAAATGAAACTCTCGGAGTGTCTTCCTCCAAGGGTCGTAGTTGTCAACCTCCACCCTGCAGCGATCTTCTGGGACAACCTGTTGGACATCTTCTATGCAAACCTGATGAGGACATCGAACTATATCCATACTTGTAAAATAAAAAATCTTTAGATCCCCTATGCTCAGAATATGGAAGAATCAACATTTATTAATTTACTGTTTTCTTTCATTCATTTTAGGTTATCCTATCCCAAGGTCTAACCATTCAAACATAGGCATAAAGAATAATGATTCATGATCCTGTCCTAGGTCTCAACCCTACAACTGGCATCACCTTATTTAATAGACATTGTAAACTTAAAGGTTTGTGAAACTGATCATATGTGTCCATAAATGCCTATGTCCTTACTGGTATCTAGTGTTTACCCCACTTGCTAAACATGAATGATACCATTGCCCTACCAACCCATGCATCCTAACATGTTCCTTACTCCAAACTCCATCATATCCCTCGACCACCCTTCTTTACCACTCTGTCATGACCCCCTCCCCACAAAGTGTAATCCCCCTAGGCCGACAATGTGCTAAGGGAGATAATGACCCCCAACTCCCACCTCCAGTAGGCCCCGGGTTGGTGACTAGCACCAAGGGTATAGTAAACACACAAATGGGAGAAATTACCCTCTAATAGAACACATGCGGAAGAGAGAGATAAGATAGACACCATCCAAATCCAACTTAGAGCTGAAATATAAAAGAAACCCATGTACATATATGAAATTCCATGAAAAAGTACAAAAAATGAAAGGAGAAACTACATGTACCCAAAAGAAAGTAAAACATCAGCGATCACAAGCCCAAATTGCTCCTGCCACCACAAGATAGTAGTAACCATCCTGATATCCAACCTCCTTCATGTGACCTCAAAACAGTTTATATATACGTAGGGTGAGTATAACAGTATACTCAGTAGGATCCTCCCCGAATCCTCTCGTGTAAAAGTAAATAAATGATGTTAAACCACCGTGAACAATAGTGGAACTAACTCATCCCCTAAGCAGGTATGTTATGTTCCCATCCTCAACATGGATACTCTCCCTAAGTTATGCATAAAAGAATATATCATATTGAAAAGGATATCAGGGGTACCCTGCAACTACTTCCCCAATGGTTTGCCGCTTTCCCCCAATGACATACGTCCTGTGCATCTCTCTTCAATGGATTTCCCTTAAATTCCTGGGCTAAGCTCCACAATCTGCACCACGTGCACTACATAGTCTTGCCCACCGAAACCTGGACGAAGCACCAAACCATCCTCACAACCAAAAGTAACCAGGTAAATTAAGGGAGCCACCACAGCCCGCATAATGTGTATTGTACATAGAGTATTGTACCTAAATCCATTACAGCCCATACACCGTGTAAGGATCCTCAATCCATCAAAGTCTATACACGTTACACCTATATTAGTCCATATGATACTACATTTGGAATATATGTGTGGAAATAACCTCAATCCTTTATAGCCCTATACACACATATATGGGGAAAACTAACCGACGTGCCAACGACACTAGTATCTACCAAGAGAAGAGAGCGGGGTCAAAGGGGGTAGTCAGCCATTCATCCTCCCATCGAAATGTTGGGGAAAACACCCCCCCAAAGGCTCAAGATCCCCAGGGTGTCCTTTTTTCCATACAGACAGTTTTGTGTAGCGTATAGAAACACAAAAAGTACAGAATATATATAACTCACAACAACACTATGGGCATAACCTAGTCTTAGCTCATCTGCAGCTAATGTCTATCAGACTCTGGGCTGGTATTTCTATGACTAGTCATCCTAAAAGCACACAACCATTTAATGAACTTCATTAGGTTACTTCATTCCTTTTTTCATCAATTCCACTGTACGTTAATTAATTATTTGCATGTTAATTAACTATGAACAATTTCACATTAAACATCATTAGAATTACACCAATTTTTCCTTAAAAAGGTCACAACCTCATCATTAAATTCCATCATCTCCATCCCTATGGATTATCACCATTTAATCAAAATTTCATTTCAAAATTACTTTCCCAAATTCCAAGGCATTCTAGAAAATCATCCTATGCTACTAAACACAATGGGGCTCAACAAGGTGAGTAGATATACTACCAGTTGAGTCTTTGCCGCTTATAACAAGAGCGTAGGCCCATTCTCTCTCGGGAGGCTAAACACGGAAAGCACATGACATACGCCATGCGTCTTCGCCCCGTTCGGAAGAAGGTTAACCAAAACCAGCTGTGTTGAGAAGTGGGAAGAAGTAAAGTAGATAACAACCAATCAAACCACCAAATGTCCAACAACCACATCCATCCCATTCCATCACCACTTGTCTCCTCCCCGACACCCACATGCATAAACTGATGCCTCTCACCACTGTAGGCGTCATCCGCTACCACAACCACAAGGCCTCCCGACCTCCACATATCACAACACGTCTCCAGGGTCACATCACAACACAAGATATCACAACACCCCTCCAGGGTGTCAGCACAACACAAGCATCAAGAAAACAATCATCACATCAAATATGGTTCTAGCCCTAATTCAGAACAAGAGGGTAACTCCGAACCATTCATGGAATTAAATCAACCATGTTCATAAATCCTTCTTGAATTAACATACTCAATTAATTGGTTCCAACATCATGAACCAAAATAGTAAGCTATCACAAGGATTAAACATGCGAACTTTGCCAACTTAATAAACAACAAATTACCACAAGAACCAGATTCTATTTCATGATCATTTATTTTTAGCCCAATTAATTATCAATGAATTCTGGCTTTATTGTCTTTATCAATTCATCAAGAACAACATGCTAACAAACAAATCATAGAAGTCACACTATCTAGAAAACATGAGGCAACAACATAGCTTCAATGAAATTTCATAATCTGGTTCAAATATTTAATTAGGTCAATTATATTATGATCTAATGTTCTAGATGATGCTAACTCTATGATTTCACATAACAATTAGAGAATCCAAAAATCCCCTACCTCAAAGGTTTTCGAGAGAAACCACAACGGTCGAAGAACGTCTAGAATACTAGGCCAATTCACCACGGATCCTCCCTAGATCTCCTCTCATTACACAACCTAGACTAAAGCTCATCCCAAACGTCATCCACACACTTAGATCTACCCATAACAAAAATAGATCTAAGATCCCAAGTGAAAAGGAGGTGTAGATCTAGGTAGATCTATAAATCCAACCAAAAAGTATCACATACCACGAGAAACCGGCTTCGATACATGAAGAGAAGCATCCAGATTGCCTCTAAAATACTTGGGAGAGGTTATTCCACCTCCAAGGAAGGTTAATAACAAGTTATGAAAACTTAGGGGCTTAAGAGAGGTGATTAGAGGCAAAAAAAGTTAGATCCACAATTTTAGGATCTAACTTTAAGTGACTGCACGGTTAGTTCGCACAGTTTAACAAACCGTGGGCTAACAATGTGTTAGCTTCAGCCTCAATGACCCCTCCTCGCACAGTTAGTCTTCATGGTTCGGCTAACCGTGCGCTAACCATGCGTTAGCCACTTCTCTCATGACCATACTTGCATGGTTTGCCAACACGGTTTAGGTAAATCACGCGCCAACCATTCGAATACTATTACCATTTAACTTTCATCAAAAGTGCACCCAAACGCACCCACCAGTCACCTTGACATCTCGGAACACCTCTAGTACCACATTTTCACAAAGGAATGGATCGAAGAGGTATGAACCATTACATTTACACCATCTAAAGGATTCCCTTATTTTTTATTTTTTATCTCTACAATACAATTTATAGGTGAAATGGTTATTTTTCAATGAATCTATTTGAATTTCATAATTTTAGCGCGGAATTAGAAAATGAATTTATTGTTTTTATTTTGTATTTAGACTATTATAATCCTTGATTATTTTTTTAATAACATTTTTAGGTGTTTATTCAGATAAATTGTTCATAGGGTATTGTGGGTGTCTATATTGGATTTAATATTAATGGATTTTTATCATATGATGGATAAGGTATATTTGGGTAATCATAGAGAAATCATAGAGAACCATTTTACTTTTAAATCGCATATATTGTAAATATTTTGTGTTCATGACCATTTAGTTTAATTTTCTTACTATTTCATGGACATTCATACCTCAATTGTCTTATTTAAAAGTTAAAAGCAAATTTTAATCTGAAACTATGATTTTTATTATTCTCAAAAAAATTATTATAATTAATTATTCAATTTTTTGTTTTTATTCTTAAGAAAACATTTATTCATTTAAAAAAGAATTCAGTTAGAAAAAAATTGTATAGTTTATATGTAATTTTTTAAAATAATAACTTGAATTTATAGTCTCAAACAATATTTTTTTATTTTTTATTTGGTATGTCTTATTGTGTTCTCAAAAATTATAAATTTCTTTTATCTTAAAATTTAATGAACATTAAAATCCACCATGTTTTTATGATTAATGGTCATATTATCTATTGAAACAATCCACTAATAATGGTGAATTTTGGTTTTTTTTCATACAATTCCCTTATATGTATATTTTTTATAAGAATCATGTCTCACCATTAATCCATGAATTATATAATAACATTTTACTTAGGCATAACCCATTATGCATGAACCTATATTAATAGAGTGCAAACCCCCTTCTAAAAAATTCATTATGGGTTATAAGTAAATAAAAAAAATAGTACCATATTTTAATCTCACATTATTGGTGATATGGTGAGTTAGATGGTAAGGTAGAAATAACTTACCAATTAATATATATTCATTGTTTCCAATCCATGTTTTTAGCTAAAATTAAAAATGTTTTTCTAAAAATAAATATACAACCCAATTTTCATTTTCATAATCTTTACACAGGTTTGTTATGATCATTCATTGGGTTTATAACCATCCCAAATACAACACATTTTTTATCAATGTGCAATTATTTTAAAATAATTAACTACTTACAAGGATAGTTATGTGTACTTTTATTAAGTTAATCAAGGGCAGTGATATAGATTTTATAAATTAAAAATTTATTTCCCCAAATATATGTTTTCCTATTAGGTGAAAAATATATTATTTAAAAATATTATTCATAATTTATATTTCCATTAAAATAAGATAAATTTTTTTAAATGTAATTTCAAAAAAATGTTTAATTTTTAGAAAAAAATTTCAATAAAGTATGTTTTTATCTAATATACTAAGATCTTCCCTCCCTTTTGTTTTATCATTTATAGTCCTGGGTTTTGAATAATTCTATAAATATAACCTTGTGTGGGATTTCACTGGTGTACTCTAATGATTTTATTGTTATACAAAACACTATAAATGGAAAAGAGTGAATACATAATATAATATTAATTAAATCATAGTTTATGCCCTTGATTTGGGACATATTTATTTTTATAGTCAATAGTGTCATTATTGACTTGAAACTTCTACACTTAGTTGGAATTTAGGATATTATATTATAGAATTTTCCATTCCCTATGTTATATAAACATATATAGTTAAAACAACCCTTATTAATATGAAAACTAGTATATAGTAAAAATTTAATCATATCTTAATTACTGATATGATGATTATTATGGTTTATTCACACAAGTGGAATGATTGTAAAAAGTTATATTTAAAATAATTCTATAAGTGGTATGTTTTAATATTTAAATTTCAAACATGTAATGTCTCAAAATGTTTTCCACCCATTTACATACAAATTTGAAATAAGTGTGTTTTTAATCTAACAATAATTTTGAAATCCCCTCATTTAATTCACTAAATATTTATTACAACACATATTACACGTGGGTAGTTTTTCTTTCACCCCTTACAATAGATGTTAAAATGTCCTCAAAAATATTTTCTCTATCCATACCTATTTATTATTCAGTCTATAAGACAACGATGTATCTCTAAACTATATTTCCAATTTCAAATAACATTTATTTATCTTCTAATAACTCCCACGATCATTAATATATAGTTATTTATATAAAACAAAATATATTAATCAACAAATATATCGAAAAATCATTCTATAAAAATCATTGCCCGAGCATGAATTTTATCTAACAAGACTTGAACTTTTAGTATTAAAAAATCATACTGATTCATTCAACATTTTTATTAACTCCATGAATTGCCTAGAACATTTTTATATGGGATACAAGGATCATAATTTTGTTAAAATTATTTTTTTAACTCTTTTTCATTATAATTAATTATAATAATCCATAGGAATATTGTTTTGATTAGTTTCCTCCACTGATTGGCTTCTCCCTATAAATAGTATACAATTAATAAAACAATACCATTTCTATAATAATGGAATATATAAAATATAATTTATAATTGTGTTTAACCATTTTTTTCTTATTAATTGATAAGATTTACACTAAAATTTTGGTGACTTTGATAAATCAATGGTTCAACAAAAACTCTTTCCATCCATAGGGAATCTAGATACTATACATGGATTATGATAATATCCAAAACATGTTATTACAGACTCAGCATCAACAATTATATATCAGGTATTAATTCCATCGTAATGGTCTTTCCAAAAATACTCTTTATATAGCTTTATTATTTAAATAGATCTTCATATTTAAAAAAATACATTGGAAGAAAACAATAATAGAAAAATTAATTGTATTATCCATTATTAGATAATAATTCTAAAAATGGGAATAATACTTAAATGATATATTATCATTTTTCAAGTATAAAATACATCAATACATTCATGATATTCATAAAAATTTATTCATATATATATCATTTATAAATATTTATATAGATTATGTGATTAACCAAAATATATCCCCCATGAGCATCATATAAAGTGTGAAATTGAGCCAACATTTTGAGTACGAAGTAACTATCGAGTTAATACCGAAATTACTTTTTTTGTGGTTATCACCCCTTGGTACATATGGGAAGATCATGAATCAACTTGTAGTAATAAATCAAGGATGTAATTTCTAGTAAATTACACACTATATTCACATTCAAAATTGTTATGTATTTTTCTATATTTAGATATATCCCTTGTTTTTTTATTAATGTTTTCTATTCCTAAATTTTTTTCAAATATAAACTCATTTTAACACAATAAATGACAACCCAAATTTTTCATACTATATTTTTAACATAATTAATAAAAAAATAATAAATTGATTAATTACTTATAAGAAATTTATCTTTACTTTCATGGAAATTAGTTATATAGTACATGATGAACATATATCACATAATGAAATAAAATATATTTTTTATATTATTCAAATAATCTTTATAATTACATCCTATTTAACCTCCCTTTATTGGAATTATTGTGGATATTCAATAAAATGACATGGTGAGCATAAATCCCAATAATGGGATAAATGAAGAAATTGTAATATAAGTGACCATTATAGATAAATCCTAGACTATAATGCTAGGGAATGATTTTATGTATACGATGAATTACATAATAATGCGGATAAATCTTATAAATGATAAAATCATAAGTAGATATATATGTTTAATCACAATGGTGTTATAAAACATATTATAATGCTTATTAAAGAAGGCATAACATAAAATTACCAAGGTCTGATTCAATTTCATCTTAAGTATTTTATCCCTAGAGATAAACATGATACTCAATTAATTATTGGTATATCATGGTAAAACATTAACATGACAAATATAATGTTTGTAACTAGATAATATATCATGTTAAATGAGTTTATATTTTAATTATAGAATAAATTTGATGAGTTTAATATAATATAATTGAGTTTGTAGGAGTCTAAAGTAATCAAATCTTAATCATTTTTTACCCATGAATAGGGAATGTGTTGTTTATATAAGAAAATATGCAATTTATAATATATAATTATATATATATAGATAAAAATGAAATATAATATATTTTTGGATTCCCAGTATAATTGTTTGAAATGATAAATCAAAAAATTATTTCCATATTTAATGAGTATAGAAAATTGAGGCGACCCAATCATAAAGTACATATATATTGTATCATTTTAAATGAATATTAAATATTTATCACAATTATACACTGATGAAAAATTTAATGGATTAATTTCTTTCAAGATAAGAATCTTATATATCATAATTTATGAAATATCATAAATAACATTGATAATGTTCTTATATCATTATAACCTTCATGGAAACTCATTGCTTAAACATTTATTCATATCCTGGGGAAAATGGAAACATATGAAAATTTGATTTTAGATTCCCATTAAGGGTTAATATGGTGGATATCAATCAATGATCATATTCATAAATAAGATAACCAGAAGGGTTTATGATCTTCTTTAATACATATCAAGGACATTAAAAAGTTATCATAGCTCATAAATAAAATGTAATTGTAGAAGGAATTTGTGTTTTAGTTTACATGTTCAATAATAGAGAGGAATAATTATTAACAAATTATTCACTTTGATAAAATTTAATAAGTATAAGAACATGTAAATTGTTTCCCATAAGAATATAAAATTAGTATAATATCTTTGGGAATCATAAATTGATCATGGAGTCACATAGAATATATAATTTGCAAACTATATATGTTGTATCTTATATGTAGATTAATCTATTCTCTCTTTTATGTTTCTTAACACTTCCACCTCTTAGGAGTTTATTTAACTTAATTATAAATAGTTGACCCATTAGAGATATAAAACAAACACTCCTATATTTGTTT
This sequence comes from Viscum album, assembly GCA_963277665.1. Lineage (NCBI taxonomy): Eukaryota > Viridiplantae > Streptophyta > Magnoliopsida > Santalales > Viscaceae > Viscum > Viscum album. The sequence continues at coordinate 986,658,634 of OY728126.1, forward strand.
TAAAACGTAAGAATAAATGCTTGTATTATAATTGAACAAACCTTGTTTTATAATATTAACAGCGATCGATGGTTAATGACATAACGACCATTCACATAATTAGAAACATATGCAAGTGTGCAACTAGATTATAAAAAATTAATCATATCATTATAACATAGAAAATTTAAAATAAATATCTTTTTAAGAATATCAATATGATAATTATATAATATCTAGTGAAAGAATAAAGATATTATAAATTAATAATAAGACTAGTAAAGAATCAGATACAAAAATAGGTGTTATTATAGATGAAAAATTTATTTAATACGTCATAATAATATATGATGAGGTTAAAAACATTTAATTATTAAATACATTATTTAAAATACAAAATTGTCCAAAATGTATTTGAAAATATTTCATTGTGAAAAAATGTGGATGCTTGTAAAGGAATATTTAATGCATTTATCAATCATGATGGTGATCAATTTTGTATACACATAATCAATACAAATAAGGATTCTGTTCTATCCATTGGTAAGATTACCTCATTCATAAAAAGACAAAAATATTTTATTTAAACCATTTTTAGAAATTAAAACATGGGTAAATTTTAATATAAACAATTACAAGAAAATAAATTAAAAAAATATTGAAAACATTTTCAAGTACATATATACAAAGGAAATCGATTCATTGTAAAAAGTTTATAAATGATAATGGATTATCTAAGAAACCTTTTCTATGAATTTTTTTTACCAATTAGACAAAAATTGTTCTAATTCATCAAAATTCCATTAATAACTATAGGAGAGGAATAGAGAAGTGGATTATAATAAAATGACAATATAATTTATCAGAAATGAAATATAATTATAAATTATAAAAATTAAAATGATATTGATAAATAAATTAAATTCCTAAAGTCAAATTTTTGATCATATGAATTAAAACCTTCTAATATTTTAGGGACCTTGATTTTATTAAACCATATTCATTTTAATAATGATATTCCGACAATAACAAAATATCCTTTGGAAAAAGGTCCAAACGATAGGTATGTATGAGATAAGTGTTCAGAAAAGGTAAAAAGAAAAAACATTATGAATAAATGAGAAGTGGAGGTCCTCATTAATAAGAGATAGAAAAGAAAAACTTGAAAATAATTAGAATATTTAATTATAATATATATAAAAAACATTCCAAGTGGAACCAAGGAACCAAAAAACTAATGGCCCAAGCATGATTTACATGGAAGATGAAATGTAGAGAAATAACCCTTTATCAAAGTGAAAAAACACACAAACCCTTTGGTGAAATATATTCAACACCTCTCCTAAAGATCTTCCCCTTTTGTGTTCCTACCTGAAAAAATTCTTTATACCCTGGGAATAAAATCATTGGAAATAGGTGAGCTCAGATGCCCAGTAAGGGTAAATAAGAACAATATCAAAAAAAACATGGACATAAGAATGTAAAAAAAAGAACCTAAATATTTAAAATGAAACCGCATATATCATATAAAGTTTTCATGAGTTATTAAATATATCATCGAAGTTCATAAGACATTAATCATAATGGAACCTGAGCCACAAGAAAATAGAAATGGTGAAAAATATTGAATTTTGGATAACACAGAAGAAAATAAATCTTTATCATGTTAACCATGGATCATTTACAAGACAATAATGGTGGGAAACTTCCTTCACCAAACCAAGTTTATTCCTCATTTCTCCCCAGTATAACTGAGTTGGGTTACTTAACATTCTAACCCTAAATTATTGATCCAATATCATTTCCCATTCTAACTATGGGTTACTAAACCAAGGCCATTTCTCTTTTTCATTATTTCTATATCGTGAGACATTAATCATTAACCAATTATTTAAACGGAGATATAGATCCCACCTATCTAATAATGAAATCATTTTGATATGTGCCACAAAAATATAAATCATTCATCAGATAATATCCCAAGGAATAATATTGGTTTCTTAAACATCATTCCCAACTAAAATAATGCATGTAAAGCTAATAGATTATAAAAATAACATTATATCATAAACATAATAATAACATAAGAGTAATGGGGATAATAAAATTAAACTACAACCCTATTAAATAAATCCATCATAGATGTAAAGTAATTTGGATAGAACACATGAAGTTAATTCTTGAGGAAAATATCCTTTATTCTTCAAAATAATTTTCTTTTCTCAAAATGCCATGATTTTTTTTATAATTTCTTAGAAAATAACCTTGAAATATAATAATGTAGGATTCAGGGAAATAAGACATTATTAAAATATAAAAATTTCTTCATGTGATATATGTTAAAAGAAAACGCTTTTCTTATACTTTTTTCGGATAAGTCAAAATGTACATCACACTTAAAATGATAAAAGATTCAATTTATATCATTTAATATAAATTTACTAATTGGTAATATTTAAATAATTTTTTTATAATAATATAAATAATATTTTGAGATACGTATATTAGAAAAAATTTTATGGATGATAAATATAACCTATTGAATTCTTACATATAAACAATCACAAATAATAAAGAGATTTTGAAATTATCCATTACATTATGTTTGGGTTCTTTCATATGTGTTTGAACCTTCTATATAAGGATTTAAATGATACAATTCACTTATTCTCGAATCAAATTCATTTTTATTATATAAAAATTGATTATACTATTTTATTTTCTATAATAATTTCACTCATCCTTCGAGTACTAATTGGGTTATTTTCATAGGCTAGATTTAAAAGAGAAGTTTATTTTCAAATTCTTAGGTAATAATTATATGTTTTTTAAAATGATATTAGTAATATATTTACATTATTTATTCATTATTAACATTTATATAACAATTCCATAATAAAAATTGTGTATAATGAATGACATCGCATCGTAGAGATGGTAGACTGTATGTACACATCAGGGATGATATCATTCCCTTAATTGTGGAATGATATGGAAGTGGATGGTATATATAATATTAAAAAATTTAATATTTTTATAATATTCATATATAGTTATAATTTCTAACATTATACCCATCCATGTAAGGTGGTGGAGGAAAATAGATTACACCTCAGCGTAAAAATGGTGATCTATATGTACACACCCTAGAAAATTCATTTTTTCAAAGGATAGATCGATGGTGGAATATGGTTATAAAATAATAATAATAAAATATGGTTAAATAGGTAATACTATATTAATTACATTAGAATTGATACCAATCAGTAAGAGGAAGTATAAGATAAAGTATGTTTTAATGAACTGTTAGAGGAGATTGCCTCTTATTCGGTGACTTATCTCTAGATATATTATAAATGTATCTAAATTTGACAACTTGATAAGAAAAGAACCTATAGAATGTAACTAAAGAATTATTTAAGAGAAATTGGTAGGGTATGGCATAACATGAAGGCTCAATGTGTTGTGAAGAAATGAGGGGGAGGTGCCCTTTTGTAATTAATGTGATGGGCATTTATGAAATATCCAATGATATTAATTTATAATAGAATAAAAATACATATGAAACCTCAAAAATATTATATTTCAGAATATAATAAGAGATATGTTTTTAAGGTCATAATCCTATAAATTTTGAACATGTAATTCTACACATTTAAAACATAACATTTTAATTATACCATTTTAAATCTATTTTAATTTTAATAATGATAGAAAAATTAGTCTATTAAAATAGTGTAATTTTTACTTATTTGATGTAAAATACACCATAAATTTACTATTTAGATCATTTTTACCATGAAATAATTATTTTAAATTATGAAAAATATATTGTGTTTTTTTTAATTTAATAAAATAGTATTTTGACAAAATACCTATAGTATGAATTTTTAAACAATTTATTTCATATATTTTCACAAAATACCAAGATAAGATGTTATACTAGATCCAAATATTTTTTCATATCCCTATGTGATGAAGGTAATATATGAAATTCATTGAATATATTAATTATCCAAAATTAAATTTATTTTAATATTTTTAATAACCTTAATTTGATGTTTTCATTAATAAAATACTGACTACAGAAGTTTTGTGTAATTATTTTATATACTTATTTGTTGAATAAAATAAAAAATAAAGAAATATGATGAATTTAAATCATATATAATTAATAATAATATTTATAGTATAATATATCTTCCTGAAAATCATACATTAAAAACTCTATATATATTAAAACATGAATATGAAAACTTTAACATCACATTAAATAAAATTGTATAACTATCATTATAATTTCCATATGGTTCTAAATGGCCTATAACTCGACCCACGGATACGTAACGTTGAGATATACTCTAAAAACAATATTTTCAAATGTTTTGTTTTCTTTTAATTTTTATTATCACTTTAATAAAAAAACACGTTATTGATTCACTGTTAATTAAATAATTTCAACATCATCAATGCATACTCATTTAATGGAATTACTTATTTCTTAAAAAATAAAAATAAATTACCACGATATAAAAAGTAAATTTCTTTTAAATGTGTATTAAGAGTGTTATTTATATTTTGTATAACCTTATATTAAAAATATTATATTTACTAAAAATTGAGTAAGACATATTTAAATTTTCCTTAAATAAAATATATTGAATGTCCAATTCTCATCAAAGAGGCTTTCTAAGGATAAAAAATCTACCCAAGGGTGATTTAGCTCAAAAAACACTCATCCAATGATATTTAGACAAGTACTGAGAAATTTTATAACATTAATTTTACCTTAAATTACCTTATTTACCTTATTAAAATGTTAATAAAAATTACTGAAGTTACAATTCATAATGCCAAAAATAAAAGGAACTTATTTACATAATTTTATCCCACTGATTAAAATTATTTAATCCATTTTTCGATATTCAAAACATATAATTTTCTATAATTTATTTAATATTAATTCTATTATCAGAATGAGAAAACTAGTTTTAAAAGATAAAACATTACAAAAGATTGAAATATTTTTAAATCAAAATTTAATTTAAAATAAATGAAAATAGTCTAAATTATATTATATCGTAAAAATATAATTCTTTTATATTTTAAGAACATTAAATAATATAACCTTATTATATAAATAATTTTTTCTGAACATAATTGTTTTGAATAGAAATTTTGTATATTTTTACTATTCAACAAACATGAATCTTTTTAGAAAAATAATTAAAATTCAGTCAAAGTAATTTTTTATATACCACTTCAAAATAAAAATTTTAGTTTGTCAAATAGAATAAAAAAATATGTTAGAAATATATTTTAAATTGGTGCACTATCAAAAGGAGACAAAACCTCCATTTTTGAATAATAATTCTCTTATCCGAAAAATTGAATTTTTTTATGTCATGTCTAGAAAACATATAATAGGAATTTTAAAAATTATATTTAAGATATTAAGTATATATTTATTAAAATCCATAAGGTTTTGTTTTATTTTTTATTAAAATCACTTATTTTCATTTAAATATTTTTTAGAAATATATTTCAATTTATTTAAAAAGGATATTCATTAATTTTTAATTATATTTCAATAAATAATTATATATATATATATATTTATATTTAAATAGTATTTTTATAATTTAGTTACCATTATTCATACTCATAATTATAATGGTTATTTTATAAAGTTACATAACAATATTTAGTTGTTATTTTAAACTCAATCTTGTGTGAAATGAATTATATCAAAAGAACCTGAAATTGTGTGTAACAGAAGCCAAGGATACTATTGGGTATACCACATTCTATTTCGGTGTTTCATTTAGAAAAATATTATATAGGTTTAGTGTACAATTTCAGACATGAAATAAATTTTTTAAAAAATCTATCTCAAAAAATCATAGGGTGTTACATTCTACCCCCCTTAAATTGAAATTCTAACTCAAAATTCATCTGGGTTACAAAAAGATCAATACATGATTTTTTATTTCATAGAAGCATACATCCTAAAATAAATAATAAAAATTTCATATTAAAAATGAATATGAGAAATAATTAGGTTAACCAAAGGCACTCATAACAGGTTTTCAACATAGGATAACATAGGTAGAAAGTGATAACATGGATATGGAACATAAATATAACAATCATGTTCTGATGGATAGTTAAATAGAACAAGTATGGGAGAAAGATAACCATAAAAATCCATAAAATTGAGATAAATTATGGGGATTTTTGATTTATGAGAAATTAAGGAACTAGGATAGTATTTTTGGTTTTATTATTATTTACACAGAGATGATAAATGAGAAAAAAATACTTACTTGATTAATAATAATAAAATCCATTCCTTCTACCTTGATCAATTTACCCGTCATATCTTATTCCATGAAATGATGTTGAATTTTTCATTCTGGAAGTGTAAGTAGATAATGAGATCTATAAATATGATGACATGCTAGTCTATTTATCTAAGAAAATGTTTGCACAAGTTATCAAATATGCATATGTCCACATATTGGGAGATAATACATTATTCTAAAAAAACTCATCTTAAGTTTAACATTTACTTTACATAAATTTATAACCTTACAACCCTTATAAATGTTGAAAATCAAAAACATTATAAAATTGTTCACTATCTTAGCATTACCTTTATCCCCAAAATGTCATAATGTATCTCTTGTTGGTAAAATTACAACAATGTGAAAACCCTCATCTTGTATTCTATTGAATCGTGATTATAAAGTCATTTAAAAAACATCATTATAGGAAATATTCGAGTTTCAATATTCTAATATCCAGAAATATTTAAAAATTGTCCATCACAGCAAAAAAAATTCAACAAATACCTAATTTGTTATAACGAAATAATTACTACTCTATTTTCTTATTCATAACCCACATATCAACATCCAAATATCAGTATCTCATAATCATGCTCATATTAAGGCTTATCATTCCCTTAATCACGACTTTTCCAAAAATATCAACTTATTTCATCAATTACATTTCATGGTTACTAGTACTATTTAGTATATCCTCTTAAATCCTAAGAAAAAAACAAAAGCATACCAATACAAAGATTTTCAACTATTATATATTACAATAAATTTATTTTCACAACATTATTCATGAATTCCAATACATAAAAATTCAATCATTCCAATATCTTCTTTAATCTATCAACCAAGAATTATCCTTCATTCCTTAACACTTGTTTTATCTCACATATCATTCTTAGTATCCTCATCTTCTAATATATAACAAGTATTCATATGTCATTTAAGATTATCATAATGATTATTCCCCTTAGAAAATCAACTTACATAATTCCCATACATTCAACATTTAAAACAATTAACAACCGTTGATACATTTTCAATACTGGTTTCCTCCTCCATTGTTTAAACATATCACTTTTCATTACAATTACATTATTTGTGTCATTTTTTTCCACATCCAAATCATCTTCTAGTTCCATTGAAACATTTTAATTGATTACTCTTCCCACATGATTTACATGAGGAAAATTGAAACATATTTCATCTATGGTCACCATGAAACTCCATATTTCTATAGTTAGGTGGGTCAGGAAACTCAATATTGTTGAGTTTTTTAATCATATTATGAGATTTTTGATTAGGTGTAATAAATATTTTTCTCCTTCCAACTCCTAATTGATTTTTATGCTCAAGAGGAATAACATTCTATAGTCCATAATATTCTCCGTTAACATGAATCACCCTCTTTGCAACCATTTAATAAAACCAAAAATGAAAAGTGAGAGTAAAAATAATCATATTGGGAAATCCTAAAAATAAATGGAATTTAATTTCAATATAAAACATCGTTGGTTTAATCCTAGGTTATCTACGATCTTTACCAAAATTCGTGGATTTTAACCTATACATAGACATATACGTAGGGACATATCTAGACAAATACTTAGAAATATTTCTAGGGATATTATAAATGGTTTCTTATCCTATTATCTAATGGATAACAAATAATTATATCTAATACAATCTCTAATGATCCATTAATGACACACATAGACATTAAATTACTTTTAGGAATTCTTTATACATTCCACGAACAGACCCCCAAAGCCTATATTAGATTATTACATTTAGAAACATGGAACAAATTATTATAATATGGTTCAAAATGTTATCCATCCAACAAAAAGATCTATCCATTTGGATTTCATACATCAGACCTTTCTTTATATATAGGGTAAAAGAAAATATTTGAAATGGTTGATATCAGATGCTTTGTATGGGTAAATAAAGTAAATATAATAGAAAACATGAACATAATAAAGTAAAGACAAAATCATAACATTGAAAATAATTATTTGTAGAACATATATAAAAATATTGAGTCATGAAATAAATAATGTAATTTCATAATGAAAACAAATAATGGAATATTATCCATGAAAAAATAACATTGACCTATAATAATGAATTTCAGAAAACACATAATAATAAAAATCATGTACATATTATCCAAGGATCATTTCTAAGACCATAATATTTGATAAATTTACTTTAATGATCTTATTTCAGTGCTCATTATATCCCTATCCCACTAAACTGGTTTACATACCGTTCTAACCCTACATTATTGAACTGAGTATATTTATCATTATGGACATGTATTAGTGAGCTGAGATCTTTTCACATTCGAATTCAATCAATCTCATGAGATATAAATATTCAAGAAATTTATTTGAGTTAGATTTAAGTCCCACACATCTCATTATGAAATCAATATTACATGTTCCAAAATAACATTAATCACTAACCATAACATCACCCTAGGAATAAAATGGGGTTCATAAATATCATTTCATCAGAACATAATCTATTTTAAACAAATGGATTTCATAATTAACAGACCATAATAAATGTAATAAACCCTTATGAAAAATAGGGATATTATAATTGAATCAGAATCCAATTAGGTAATTCCATCATAGATGGAAATCAATATTAATAGAATATTTGAAATTAATTATTTAAGAAAATATCATTTTTTTCAAAAATATTTTCTCTCTCCAAATGATGCAAAAATTAAATATAAAATAATTTATTATATAATAACCTTGAAATCTTGTAAAGGAAGCATCATGGAAATAAGGCGTTATAAAAATGATAATGTTTGTTCTAGAGTTATAATTTAAATGAAAACATTCATCTCACAATTTTTTCGAATAAATCAAAAAGTACCTCATATCGAAAAAGAGAAAACTATTATTTTCATAACATTTAATAAAAATACACCAATGGGTCGGATTTAATTTTTTCATATAATAATAGAAATAATATTTTGGAAAACCTATTTATGAAACATAAACACGGATGATAAATATACCTCAATGAATACTTACGTATAAATAATCTCATATAATAATGGGATTGAAAAATTATCCCTTAACCTTATATTTGGGTTCCTTCATATGTGTTAGAACATCCAATATAAGCGTTTAAATAATTACATTAACTTATTATAGAATCATATTCATTTGTTTTGATACCATAAGTGATCATATTATTACCCATTTATTAATTACATTTTTACTCGTCCTATGGGTATATACTTTTCTAATTTTCTACACATTTTTTGTTTGATAACTTAATATTACTATTGTTATGTTATAGTAATAACATTTAACTACTGATATTAATATAATAAATACAATATTTTTTATGTCTATTAATTTATATAATCATGATTTATTCAAGATCATGTAGAATGAAACACATCATATCGTGGAGATGGTAGGCCATATGTATTCCAGACCAACAATATCATTTCTTTAATTATGATATTTTATAGAATTTGGTTGTATATATATTGTTAAATAATAAAAATACTATTATAATAATCATATATAGATATTATTTTCATTATTATAATAATCCATGAATGGTGGTGGCAGAAAATAGATTACACCACTGTGTGGATAATGTAATCCGTACGTAAGCACACATGGTCATTTAATTTTTTTGTATTGATAGAAGGTGGTATATAGTGATTCCATACTCATAATAAGAAATAATAATATAGGTTATACTAGGATTAGTAATTTTTAATGGAAACAAATTAGGAAGAAGAAGTAGATGAAGAAATAAATTTGAATAAATTAATAGAGGAGATGACTTCTTCTTTAACGAGCTCCCTATAGACCATAAATTAAATGCACTAGCATTGGAATTTTGAGAAGACCAATGATATCCCAATAGGGAATTGATAGTTTCAAACGATTATCTTCAAATAAAAATTTATAGAATTGAAATTATCCTACTCAGTTATTAAAATTTATTGAATTGTATTTTTGAGGTCGAGCCCATAGAGATGAATTTTTTTTATTAAAATGAGAAATAGGAAAGAAAAAAATTATTTTTATTAGGTTTGTAAGAAAAAATCAATGAAGATTTATTTTTTAAATCTTCCCGAACATTAATTAACCATTGTTTTAAATGATGTAATCTCAACATACTACAATTGTTAGTCACCTTAACATTCATTAAATTAAATTTCAATAAATTAAATTGATAAAATGGGAAATTAAATTTTTGATCGTCCCATTTATAAAATTATTCAAGGAATCATTTTTCACATAATTAAAATCAACCATGTATTTTACTTTTATTATTTTAAAAATAGCATATTTGTTTTCATATATCTATAATAATTTTTTAATTCATTATCAATATGAACACGCCTTGAAATATACATCACATGAATTTTTCCATTAATCAATAAGGTAAAAATGTAAATTGAAAGATTTAAATACCTAAACAACATGAATCATACCATAGGCTTTCAAGGAATCTAACATATCCCTTGCATAAAGATTGAGATCACAATTAGTCATGGGGGATTCACTATTAAGGATCAAATGAAGTTGAGGCTTTAGGGTAGGTAAGTAAATTATAAAATAAATAAGACTCAAAAATGTGGTTAAACTCAAATATATTTTTCATGATACAAAAATATATGCTTAATGATTTTCTCTCGTTTCAAATGTCAGCTCTCCATTCTACCAAAAAAGTTCAAGGTGGGCCCATGATACATGTAAAAATAATGATAGAACCATGCTCCATTTCTCTCTTATTCTTATTTTTGTACTTTTTTCTTTTTCAAAAGTTACTCATAAGATGAATGTAATATATATCATGTAACAACATACGATAAAAAATAAACTATCTAAAAATGGTGACTTTTCATCCTCCCAAAACACAACATAATTTATTTACTTATTTTTCATTCTAAGAGATGTGAATAATAAAATAAACTGAAATATTTCATGGCCTTCCCCATATCAAAATGAAAAGCCTATAGTAGAATATCTATAGTAAATGACATCATCGTACACCAAAATTTTATTCTCATGCACTTATTCATTTCAAATATAATGAAAATCATTTAGAGGATGGTATGAATAGAAAAAATAATATTATAACACAACTCATTTCGTAACATGGATGTTCATGGATTCTATGAGATTAAAAAGGATTAATTAATGGTGGGTCTAGGGATTATGGCAAATAAAAATATTTCCTCAATCCCTTTAAACGTGATTCTATTCAGTTATAGGTTTAATAAAATGCAATTAAAGTTCATGTAGAATAATATTACTAGGTTTCTCAGGAAATATACTAAATAATTAATTGGAAATATTTTCATAGTGGTTGTCTCGATATTGATAAAAATGGTTAAGTTAATCACTCATATAAATTTATACAAATAATTAAATCAATTAATGATTTTTTTGAAATCAATTGAATTCCTAAATATTATTAAAATTTCCTCTGAAATGATTAGAATTCTCTTCAAATATTAATTTGTAAATATATAATCCACATGCTTATCTCGAATAATTATTTTTCCCATTTTCACATTAAAATTTGTTGACAACGAAATATAAATACATGGCATTGTAGAAATCCAAACCAATTTATGCCTACTAGATCAGTTTGACTATAGAATGAATCATGTACGGGCATGAAATTGTAGTGAAAGATCTAAAACCATTCAATTATGGGGAGTAAAATAGAAAATTAAAAATTTTAAAAACTTTCTCTCCTTAAAAGGTTTTCTTTAGTAATGGTGTGCAACTTCTTCTATGTTACTTCTTTTGAATCATCCTACATTTTGTTGGCTTGGGGCATTAGGGTCCTATAAATTCAAAATAATAATTTGAAAGCTCATTCAATTTAGAAAATAATTTAAAAATATTTGTATAGATACCATGCACCCATAAAAAATGGAATAAAAATAATTAACACAAAAAACTCAGGTTACCTCTTAAAAGAGCTTTTGTTTCTTTCGTTTTCTTGACCTTACATATTTTAACATTAGATCTTGTTCCAAGTGATTAAAAATTTTGCACATATTCGTGGTCCATGAATGGAAATAGTTTTCACCTATAAATGTTGGTTAGACCCTATGGATATTCATTGAATATCTTAATTATCCTAAATGGTAGTACTTACTGAATCTCTATTGGACCGACCAACCATTTCTTCCACAATCATTTGAAACTAAATGGATGTTCAGGAATTTTACATGCTTTTCATCCTTTCTAAAATATAGTGGGATTGGTCAGTCCATTGGTTTTAACAATCATTATCATTATCTTATCTTTATTCTTATCTCGAATATCGTTTTCAATAATAGAATCCAACTCTTATAACTCTTAAATCTTAACAACATCCTCCATTATTTGTTTAAATTTCTCTAAACACATTTTTCGGTTGAACATCATAGTTCTTGATTTCCTGGTGGATGAAGAAACTCACTTGATCACTCCCAACTCTTATAGTATGTTCTTTGTTTTTAATATCAATTAGTGCTTATACGGTGGCTAAAAATGGTGTTTCTAGAATGAGTGGATTCCTTTCCTCTTCCATATCCAATAATAGAAAGTCTAAAGGGATGTATAATTATTCTACTCTGATTAGGACATCTTCTCTGAATTATCTTGGGGATTTCAATATTGAATCTTCTAATTTAAGAGGTACTCTTATTGATATTAGTCTATCCATTACCAAACTCTGAAGTGTCATTTACAACATGATATTGACATTCTCTCCTATGTCACACATATCATTCAAGCGTTTTTTAGATCCAAAAAGGTGGGGATTGGAATGATACATGTATCTCTTTGAATAATTCATAGATCATTTGATACCATTGTTGAACACTCTATTGTAGGTGGAATGGTGACAATATCCTCCATCTTGTTCTTGTTCATTACAAACACTTTCAAGAATTATTCATATATCATCATTTTCATGAGAGCTTCTACAAAATGTAAATTTATATCAAATTTTTTTAATGTGTTCAGTAAACATACCCCTCTGAGAATTGTTATTCACTTCTTCCATTTGTTCGGGAAATAGAATCCATGTCTCATAATGAGGTGGTTATTCTTCCTCTTGTAATTCTTTAACTTATGGTTTTCCAAAAAACACTATTCCACTTCTTTTTGTTTTCCTCCCACTTCTGAGCTCCATAGCATTCAAATATTAATGTGGGAATTCTAATTTCAATCCTAGATGTTATGCTATTTTTCTAATCTATTTTTATTAATGATTTGGACAACTTGATGCTCTATATTCTGAAATGCGTTCTTTTGGTATAATGATTCTTCTTTTATTTCCTTGAGGGAAACCCCAGAAACAGTCATGAATGTTACAAACATCTACTCTAATAAATTTACCCCTCCTGTTAGTGTTGGCCATTTCCATGTTTATTGTTTGAACCATAGATGTCTTTATTGAAACCCCTTACGTTTTTGTTGTTGTAGTGGTGGTTTCCAGCCCTGAAAATAATTACCACAATTGTAATCATCATAATTTACAACCTTAACACGTGTGCCATGGGGGTTTTTTGATGGCCCATCATGATAACCATATTTATGGGCAACAAATCCATTTTTCCTTCTATCAAATCAGTGTTTTTTATTACATGAACGGATATCCATTGTATCCTTTCTTCATTATATTGGAATATATTTATCTCCATATCATCTTGTAAATTATAGCTTTCTTAAGGGGACTTCTACATGAAGGATCCTTTAACATCAGTGTTAATAATTGACCTGTTTTCTTTTGATTAACCATTATTAAAATATTTTATTAATATCCATAAATCCATTCCATGTTTAAGGAAGATAATATTCATGTCCTTATACCATTAAAATGTAGAGTATATCGATTCATCTTAAAATTGAGAAATGTTCAAAATGGTTACCCTTATATCCATTGACTTTGAAGGTGGGGGGATTCTGGTGAAGATGTGTCTAGCCATCACATCGAATGTGGTAACAGAATGTATAGGAAATCACTGAATCAAATCTGTGTCTTGATCAAGTAAGAAAGATAAAAATACATAGTCCTACCACGTCTCACGAGATTTTTTGATATTTAAATGCCTTATAGATCTCAAAAAAATATCCTAGATGTTTTTTTTCGGACCTTCTTGTAGAATATCAATGTATTTTATGCTGTATGAAATCATTGTGATTATTGATGGATTGATCTTGAAATGGTTTGTAGTGATGGGGTGGGGGGGGGGGTGGTTCCAGGATACGTCCTTAGAGGCCTATGTTTAACAAACAACCATAGTCATTGAACATTTTCCACTCCTGATATCTTTGTAGCACTTGAATTTGTTGAGATCCTTCCATTGTTTCGTTGACCTCAAGTATTGGTTAGGATTAGTATGTTTTATCTATAACTTTTTTTCTTTCAATGGATGTTATAGATGTGGTTAAATGGTTTAAGAATTTTTTGACCCACAATAATAACACACCTCATGTAAAAAAATGGTTTTAAAATAAATAAATAAAACAAATTTATTTTCAAAAGAAAAAAACTAACATTTTCATCCTTGGAAATGGTTCCATTTTGATATCTCCTTAGGGAATCGTTAGTTCCCTGTAATTCTATAAAAATAAACATTTATAGAATTCAAACTATGTTACTTGATTTGAAAAATGTAGTGAAGTGGATATTGAAGGTCGAACCAATCGAGATGGTTATACAGTTTTATTTAGAATTTAAAAAGAAATATTTTTTTAAAATGTGAAAGAGCTGAGAATTTTTTTGATTTGATTGTGTTTGAAAAGAAAAAATGAAAACAAAATTGATTGGATTGGTACTTTATTTGGAAAAAATGCTGGGTTAATGAAATATCAAGATTCATAGGTAATTATATTCAATAAAATGGATTTATTCAGGTTGGGGTCAGATTCATGATGATAATGATAAAAAAATCATTGTATCCTCTCCTTAATGTAAAAATTTTCAATTTACATATGTTTAATAATTTAAAAAAATATCTTAACCAATTATTTTTTGATACCTTTTAAATACATATTTTCCCTAAAGATAACAATGACCATAACATTTTTAGGGTAGTCAGTTTCACAAATAAATTTTTACTTTTATATTTTATTATCAATGTTTATTGCAAGATAAAATGAAATGGATCGGAATGTGATGAAAAAAATTTCACAAAACAAATCATGAATAATAAAAATAATTAAATCCAATCCACCTTCACCATTTGATTATATCCCCATAGAACATTGTGGTATTACCCCTAATTATATTGATTTGATGTTAATTGGGAATGATAAAATAAAACATATAGAAATGAACAAAAAATAATTTCGAAGGCACAACATCATTCTTTGAGATTTGATCTTTCAAAATCTAGATCTGAATTCTCCCAGTAATAGCTGACTAGTCATATATTTATAGTCTTCATAATGTATCTACGTAACCTAGTCACGACATGTACTTGACATACTCATCGTGTAATGTTGCTCTAGATTTTGTTTTGAATTTTCATGACGTGTATGTGGATCTCAGCTGATATTTAAAAAATTTGACCTCCTACATGATGTGAAATAGGGTTACATGTTGTATAATACTTATTCATGTTTTATTTGTGCCCATGTGAATATTTTGATTATCAAGTTCATTAATTTTTGTGTTAGATTATTTTCAAATCATGCAATATAGACTCATGACATTTTTGGTGAATCATTTCTTGTCTGCATGTCACGACGTGATCTCACAGTGACCTACGACACGTCACGAACTGATGCAACACATCTTGTACTGAGTTTTCATGATATGTATGTACTTTTTTTACTCCTAGATCACATTTATAAAATGTTTTTTCTTTTTCCCTTAGAAATTCATGATTCTCATAAAATATAAAACAACTAAAATAAATAAAAAAATTGAATGAAAATTCAATTAAATATAAAAATGTATATAATAAATTACACAAAAATGTGTGAATGGAATACACTTATCAACTAGAATGTTGCTAATGTAAATAATGATGTTTAAGAGGAAATTGTGAAAAAGATGGATGAGAATGAATACTCAATGAGTTGTAAAAATTAAGGTAGGATGTTCCCATTTATAATTATGGTTAGTGGAAATTTTGGAATACTAAAAACTATTAATTTAAAACAAAATCAAGACACATCAAAAACTCTCTAAAATGTCATATTGTTAAATATTCGATGAGATAAGGATTTAATATCATCAACCATGATATTTTATATATTTTTTTCTACATATTTAAACCTTATCAGTTTAATTATCCCTTAGTGAAGATATTTTAATTTTAACTATGGTAAAATATTATTCAATATTAAAATACAGTACTTATTACTAATCTGATGTAAATTAGACCATAACTGAACTATTTATAACATTTTAGATGATATAATGATTATTTAATATTTTTTAAAATATAAAATAATTTTAATATAATTTAATAAAACATTTTTTTGAGAAAATATTAATAGTGTCAGTTTTGAAATTATTCATTTATTTTAATTTTAAATATATCAAGATAATCTTTTATCACAAAAATAAATATTATATTATTTATCTATGGGGTCAATGGAATCAATAAAACTAATTATATATATTAATTATCAAAAAGAATATTTGTTTTAATATTTTTAATAAAATTGATTTGATATTTCAATTATTAAGATAATCACTACATTAGTTTTGTGTATTTATTTAATATACTTATTTTTAAAATAAAAATTAAGAAAAATATTACGACAAATATTAATCATCTAGATTTTATAATGATACTTATAATATGATATATCATATGATTTATTCAACATTCCAAAGGTCATATATAAATATAAATATATATATATATATATATATATCTTAAAACATGAATTTGACAACTTTAACTAAACGTTAAATAAAATATTATAAGTGTCATAATATTTTACATATATCTCAAAATGGTTAATAAATAGAAACATGGCTGATTGTGGTAGATCTATACACTACCAGTAATATTTCATCTAGTGTTTTTTCCTTTTAATGGTTATTATAAATTTTATATAATTATTTTTTTAATTTATCATTAATTAAATAATTTATATATGATCAATGTATAAGACTTTAAGATAATTGTTAATTTCATAAAAATTACAAATAAAGTACCATGATAATGAAAAAAAATTATATGTAAAATGATTATTTATAGTCTAATTTGGATTATGTATAATCTTATATTATGAATAATATATTTTGTAAAATGTGACTACGACATTTTTATCATTTATTTAAATAAAATATATTGAATGTCATAATGTCAACAAAGTGGCTTTAAGAAAATAATATTGTTACTCAATGGTAATTTATTTCAAAACACACTCATCTAATGATATTAGGAAAATGGATTGTGTAATTTTATTGTAATTTGTTTAGCAAATATTACACGATTTAACTTTTTTCTGTATTAATAAAAATTAATGAAGTAATTATTAATAATGGTAAATAAATAAAAGGAACCATTTTACATAATTTATACCCCTTAATTAAAATTATGGTAACTATTTTTCCAAATTCAATACACAGAAGTTTTAATAATTAATTTTAATTTAATCTCGTTGTTTTAGTGAGAAAAAGAGTTTTAAAAGATAAAACATTACAAAAGATTGAAATGTTCTTACATAAAAATACAATGTCAAATTAATTTATATGACCTACATTATAATAAATAATAAATATATAAAAACATTTAGATTTTTAATAATTAAATAATATAAATTACCCAATTTAATTATTTTGTTGAAAAATATTTTTAAATTTAAATTAATTATATTTTTACTATTCACATATATAGGAAACTAATTAGAAAAATATTTAAATTTAATTCAATGTAAATTTTTATATCCCAATTCAAAAAAAAATTTATTTTTTCAAATAGATTAAAAAAAGGTGTTCAAAACTATATTTTAAATTTGAGCACCATCAAATGGTGGCCAAACTATTTTTTTAAAAAAAATACTACTTTATAAAAAAATTAATGTGTTCTTATATCATGGCTATAAAAAAAATAAATCAAATTTTAAACATTAGATTGATCAAATTACATATATATTTACTAAAATATATTAATACTCATTTTGTTATTTTAAAAGCTCACTTATTTTTATTTAAATAGGTTTTCAGAAAAACATTACATCTTATTTAAAAAGTTTTTTATTTTTATTTAAAATTAAATTATTATCCAAGAATGAAATATATATATATATATATATATATATTTTAAGAATAGTATCATTATTATGTTACTTTTTTTCATACTTGTCATTAAAATGGCTTGGTAATAAGGTAACATATTAATATTTAGTTGCTCACTTACACTAGATATTTTGTGAAATGAATTCTATAAAAAGAACATGAAATTGTGTGTAAGACAATCTAAGTATAGTTTTGCATATGGATAAAGATAATTATTTTAGTTCTTATCGCATGATTATCTTGTTGTAGTGTATAACACAAGATATCAATAAAATTAAATGAAATCTATATAAAAAAATCATGGAGTGTTTAACAAAATAATAATATAAGATATTATAATATTTAATTAACTCAAGATAAAAAAATTAGACACATATAAAAAAAGTTAAGGGAATATATACTATTGAAATGTGTTTAATTCCATTTTAACTATAATAGTGATAAAATTACTTTTTCCCATGATAAATTAATTACATGAGAAAAAATAGAATGGGCCCTCTAAAAAACTTAAGTATATGGTAAATAAAAATTTTGAAACCAATTTATTTAATGAAATTCGAATAGAGAAAGTAAAATAATATTATTATAATTAGATATAATGCATGGAAAACAAATTTTACAAAAATAACCAATGTAAGTATAAAGATGCATTTACATTTAAATCAACTAAAAAGTTATTTTTCATGCATTTTTTGGGAATTAAATAAAAAATTATTGGTTTTACAAATGGTATTAAATTGAAAATTGAATTTAACTTTTTTACTATACTCTTAAACATAAATACCAAAAAATAGTATTAAATTATAATACAATTTTAATTTTGTTCTCAAACGTGACGTCTGGGTTCCTAAAATAAAAATAATATTTTCAAAGAATTAAATTAGTACATTACTATATCCATTTTCTCTAATAATTTTTTAAAAAATATTAGTTCTTTATCACATAAAAATAATGCATTAAAAGTTAACGTACATGAAAAATTCAATTTTCTTCACAATTCATTTAGAAGATCAATATTTTTAACAGATTCCCAAACTATTATCTCAATAACATTCTAACCAGATGATTCCAAAAATTATAAAAATTCTTTAAAATAATGATTGAAATTGATATAAATTTTATATAAATTTTTTGTAAAAAAATAATATATATTTGGAAGAAAATGTATATTTGATCCATAAAATATTGTTATTTTTATTCAATTCTTAATCAAATCAATGAAGTGAATGTTAATATATTTTATTTAATATATTATATTATAATTTAATTAAAATTATTAAATAATAGTGATTAATAAAACTTATTAAAATTATTCCACCCTGTAAAAATAAAAAAATATTTGCAGGAAAACCCTTTTTTAACATTAGAAGGATTTTATTTACTTTTCTACCCAATTGATAACTGACGTATTAAATTAAAAAATTTAAACAAAATAGATTTCATGGTTTTATTGGAAATATTCAAAAACACCAATCCAATTCATGGTTGGTAAATGTAGAATTAAATAAAAATCATTAAATATTATAGTGTGGTTCACATAAACACCAACCTGCATTTAAAGAAATCTATCAAACACTTATGTTTTTAATGATAAATGTATCAAAAAAATCATAGGGTGATAAATTCTATCCATTATAATAATTTAACCATAAAAATTTCATCGGTTAGATACAAATTTCTGAGGATACATTCACATGAGATCATATCCTTGTACCCATGTGTATTCCACAAATTCACGGTTTCACCCCAAATCATTAACTGATTGAGGGGACTTGTTTAACAATACTTTATTTTCATTGGAGGTATTATTCTAATTTTTTTGTACAGTGTGTTAAATGTTTATTAATAAACGTTTATTAATTAATCATTTTTAAAAATATTTTTTATTACTCATCAAAGCATTAATATATTTTTTAATGTATTTATAACATTGATAAAGTAAACTACACTACAATGATATTATGAGAACCTTAAAATCCCCTGATGATATTCATTCACCTTATACTATAGTCAGATAAAATTTTATTATATAACAAATAAAAATTTGACGGTCAGGTTAGAGTACATGAAAGTATGTGAGACATTATCTCATGATGTTCATAAATTTTAATATCTAATATGGGTGATTATAATAATTTTACCACCAGTTAGAATTATTCCTATTTATGTATTCTTGGATTACACTTTCATTATGTGTGATTTATGGTCTTTATAATTTAATATTATTAATAATTAATGTCATTATTTGAGGCCATATATTTACAAACAAAAACCAAGTCACTATATGTTCTCGAAAAGTAGGGTACATTGTGTGCATTAGAAATGGAACATTATATATCAACAATTAAGGGGTGGATTTTTCCTTTACAAATATATGGAATTTAATAATGTTTTCATTTGATAGAAATATGACTATAAAATTAACATCTTTTTCCATGATGTAAAGAATTGTTTTTTAATATTTTCAATGAAATAAATACCATGAATATTGGATGATGACATGGGTGTGAATATTAAATGATGAGATATTGGGACAAAGGTATTATAAGACACAATAAGAACTTATATGTGGTTGTCCATGTTGTCAAATTATTTTTTCCCATGGATCCATGAACTATTTTGGGATAATAATATTTTATATTTTACAACATTGGTAATGTCAAAATTAATAAATTAACAATGGTAACAAACTATGTGTTTCCATTGATCTAAAAAAATTATATAATAATATAATTAATTGAATAAATATTATTCTCTTTTCTGATAAATACTATTACTTAGATGCAATGATCACATATATTAAATATGTATTTATCTGTAAGGTAATTGTTAAATTAAATTGATATATAATATTTATTTACATATTAAATGAATAAATATAAAATTTTACTGGGAAATCAATGAATGATAAGGACTTGAAGAAAAATATTGAGTCTGGCAATAGATATTAATTTATAAGATAGTAAAATAATATTATTCATTTTAGAAGATAGTGTACCCCATGGGAAAAATAGTAATTTAACTTTATTCATTGAAGGGTGTAAGCCAGTGGTTTAACATTTTATTAAGGTAACGATTATAATTAATTAAATTAAAAAACATACCATAATTCTGTAATTAGACTAAAAAAATTCAATGACAAGTTATTAGAAAATATTAGTTTACAAATGATTTTATGTAGATTCCTCCTTATTATTCAAACGTCATCTCAATAATGATAAATATCATGAGAATTTATCCAATATTTTTTTGTTCCATGAAGAGATGATATTGAACAATGAATGATGATTGATTGAATACAAGATCAACTAGTGATTCAAAAGGTTAATTCTGTGATCATAGGGGTATGTGTGGATCACCACAATGGTTATTTTACAATTGTACCCTACATGCACAATTAAGTATTACAGAAATAGGGTTTGAATGTTAATCATCAATAATGATGAATGATCTCAAGAATAATATATGATTTCTACCAATTTAAAAAAATTATTTGTAATTTTTCATGAAAAGAACATACCTTCTTTTTAATATATGTTATTCATAATTTTATTTTAAAATATATCATTTATCATGACATTCCAATCATGTTAAATATTAAAATGATCCATCAGTTCTAATTATTATCAATTTGGTTTCAACACTGATATAAACATCCTCTATGATCTAGATAATCATGTGGTATCAATTGGGTCACATTCAAATTTATAATTATTTATTTTATTATTTATTATTGTGTATTTAAATGATACAATTAATTTCATGTTTTAATTTTCATTGATCCGTCATAAAATTATTTTCTTCCACTTATTAATTTATCTATCATTTTACCAGAATAATTTAATAATTAAAAACATCACATCTGAATAACTCATTTGGAGGTTCCAGGAATTCTTTCCAGATAAAACCTGACATGATGGTGTGCTTCTTCTTTGTTGCACAATATATATCATTATTAATTGTATAGTGATTTCTATGGGGATTCCAAGTTGTTATGAAATTAATATATAACACGTGAAATGAATTCACTCTCTGTGGAATATAAATGGAGGTTGACATATTTTATGGATTACAGAATTTATCGATTTATTACATACCATGCATTCCAAGATGTTCCAAGGAAGAAATAATGGAGTCATCCCACATCATGCAATCTATACACCATATATATTTAAAATAATATTCATATAAGAAGACATATATGTAACATAATGTACACACTATGAGTCTTTTATACACCCCATGGACATCATAAATGTTCGTTATACGTTTAAATTGAATCCATAAGAAAATATTGTAGATATATGATGAAGAGAAGTACAGAAGGTGTGGATGGATTTCACACATAGTCTAAATTACCTATTAACATGGAATTATTAAATTTAAAAAAATAGTATTTATACTTCATTTACCTGATTTACATGGGCCATAATTTTTATTGCACACACTGATTGATAGATTTTATAATATATTAAATGACTAATTAATTATACATACTTTTCCAAACTATGAATCAAGTATGATTTTTGTATAATAATAACTGAACACATTAAACTGTACTATCAATGTACATTTTATTTGTTCCACATGGACATAAATATTTAGTATGCACAATGAAATGATCATACATTCCATACACACAATATGTTGTATGAGTGAATTTTTTATAATTAAAACATTGTTATGTATTTAAAATAAGTAACAACTGAGGTAAATACATGTAAAAATACATGTAAAAATTTATTCAGTTTTAAAAAATAATTAAACAATTTATTTTACTAAAAATTAATTTATTTTGGAATTTATGGATGACTGGATGAAATATGATCAAATTAATAAATTGATAAAAATATAAATAATTTGATTCTTTCATGTGAATTTAGTCATATTAATGACCGAATTTTAATGAATTCTAACTATTGTATTAAATTCAAATTCATTGCATGTGTATGGATACTTCAGAACATAAAAGGACTTATGTATGTGTTTGTTTAATTTAATTTAATTTAATTTCATGGTTTAGAAATTTTTTATTAAAAACATATGATGGATTGTGAGTCATTGATTCCTCATTTATTATTTATAACATGCATTTACAAAGATATATTATGTAATTTATTATAAGAAATCATTTTATTCTATAATCCTATGTGTGAGTTATAAAACATATTTAATTAATGGTGTATAGGAAAGTAGCTGGAGTATTTCTGGTGGAGCTACAATGTAGTAGGTTTATAATTGACCTTATATTAAACCAATGTTGGGAACGCATTTGTGGACATTTGTGATATTTTAAATCAATTCTATACTAAAAAACTGTCTATCCCTAATAACATAGATTAATTTATTATCCCCCAAATAAATATATTATTATATAAATCACATGATCCTGACATCTTTTTTTTAGTTTGTTATTTTTCTAATGAATGATTTATTTTCATGATGTAAGTCTACGATAAAATAAAAAATTCAGCTAATTTGAAAATATGGAATTAAAATAAATTGATAATTTGTAAATGATTATTTAGAATACATTTAATTCTAAAATTAAAATCTACTTTATATTAAAAAGTGTTGATAATTATAATATAAAAAAATTTTCATAATAAAAAAATAACTCTAGTTAATATTATGTCATTTTTTCTTCCATTATATAAATTAATATAACCCATAATGAATGTGTTTGTTCTAGATAGAATTAGGGGAGATTTTTTATTTTAGGATAATCTAAACAAAGACTATGTGTTTATATAACATAACTTGTATTTTATTTAATTTCCATAATCTATATAATAATAATTGAAGGATTTTTTATGAAAAATATATGAAATGGTTTTAGTATGGGGGTGTCCACCAGATTGAATAAGGTTTTAAAATCCCATAGTTGAAAATATATATATCATAGAAACCAATATATGGGTTCTAATATAATAGTCTTGTTAATAAAGAGGGAAATATGGATATTGCAACGAAGATGTATATAGTGATGAAACATTATGAGTTATGTGGTGATGTCCATTGATACATAATTAAACATTGAAATAAATAATATAATTTATATTTTAATTGGATAATAAAATTTTTATTCCAATGAATTTGTTATAATAATTTTTTCATTAAATTTAGAACAATGAAAAAAATTTCTACCACATTTTCCAAGTAATATATTTTGAAGATAGAACATATCATTTCTATCAATAACATTCAATTATGGTTTAGAATCCTATTAGTAGTGTTTTACCATGACTTGAAATAGTAAATTCCACAATCCATGGTTATCTATATTCCTACTATAGAGGTGAGTGATTTATAGATTGATATCTATGGTAAATACCTAGAAAATTTATTATATGATTTGTCTTTAATGCTTTTATCAATTGATAAGAAACTCATAGAGTAACACTATAAAATTAATGCATATAACATTCCCTAAAATAATTGTTGTCTATATTATGATAGATATTGATTAGAGTGGTTTTAGATATCCAAGGGTCCCTTATAGTGTAGAGTGGCTGAAGATTTTCCTATTGGGACTCATGTTGTAAAACATATTTGGTATATTGGTCTCTAAGATGATTAAGGGTTTAAACTAACTAATTAACTACACATAGATCAAATTCATTCATTATTCCCTCTTATAATATATAATTTAATTATTAAATTTATTATGACATATATAGAGATATATCTCCCAAATATTATCAGATGTATTTACCATGATATCAAGGATATGATGTATTAATAACGATCCATTATTATGGAAAATATAAGGAAATTCCTTTAATAAAGACACTGATTCCAAAGAATCATCACAATTACCTTCCAATATAAAAATTATAATGGATAAAGAAAGATAAAATGATACAATCTATATTCTATGTGGAAATATGGTATACTATATGAAAAACACCACAAATGGAAAATAGAAAGGGTTAGTGTCAATTATTTCAATTATCAAGTGTCATTTATTTATTACTAAAACTTTTATATTATATACAAAAATAGTTTCTCAAATATGTATTCAAGTAATATAATCATGTATATTTCATAAGATTTTAAGGGGTGAGGAAGATATAAGGTAATTCAAAGTATGAAGACTTTCTGTTATTTCTATTAGAGACTACTAGCACATATTTTTGAAGTGAATGATATTTTTCTAAGAAATTGAAATTTTGAAACTTCAGTCACTGAAATCGTTATATTTACATATAGAAAAGATAAATATGGATTTATTTTATCATTTTTGAATAATGTATACTCTATTATAAATAGATAATAAGTTATAGTATAGAATATTGAGATAATGGTCATTATTTTTAATATTATGGGTACAAAGTAATGGAAGTAAATAGTTAAACTAGATAAAACAATCTACATCACACCAAACTATAGAATCATTATCATAGCCATGTAATTTGAAATTAAATTACAGAATTTAAAAAATCTAGATATTTTGATTCCATTGAACTAAATACACATGGTTTATTTCACAAATTTATATAATGAAAATTGTTAAATACCCATATAGTGCTTGAGATAATAGTGCTTAAGATCCTCTTGAATTACATTATATGGATGTGTGTCAATCATTTCCCATAATATCATGGGGTGGGTAGTAAAACATGATAACTTTTACTAACAATTATATTAGATATGGATGTTTATACATAATGACGTATAATTCATTATATTTTAATGGATTCAATAAATATAAAAATGATGTTGATAACCCACTTCGTAATAATATTATGAAACTCCAATATGAAAATTATAGAGAATATTTTAATCAAGTATTTATTTTTTATTAATGAGTGTTTTGGATTCTATCCCAATACACACTTCATTATACACTATAATAGAATGGTATATGTCAAAGGGGAAACTGCACCATTTTACACATGGTGAGATAAATAATGAGACATGTGACTTATCAATTATACTTTTTCTGGTATTCATTTATGAAATTAACATATGTACTAAATTGATATCCAAATAACATTGAAGAAGATATTACATACCTATTTTAGAGTTGAAAAAAATGAAATTATTCATACAAACATTTGTGGGGAGGGGATATGTTTATTAACACCTCTTCAACTAAAAAATTTCCCCCTAGGTCACAAAGTGAACCATTATTGGATATTCTAAAGAAAATAACAGATATTGCCTATAAGACCCATAAAAATGTAGTTTTACAAAGACCTTTTATATTACTTTAAATAGAGAATGTTTATACCAACCCAGTATGGATTCCCCCATACTTTAATGACTGATATTTCTCTAACATAACCCTTGGTGAGAACCTGGTCCCCATGGGTTGGTGACTAATACCATTCATCATACAAGATAAAATGTTATTTTTTATAAAATAGTAGAATGTAAAATATATAATTATGTATGATTAATATACAACGGGGGAATGTACTAGAAACAATATTTAAAACAAACCAAATACTGTATATAACTGAGTAAAATATAAACTCTGAATATAAAACTAAAATGACCCAAGTAACTTGGGGATAACATACCCATCAATCACCTCCATCACTTTCGGGCCCAACGATTATGAACAAGAACCACATACATGTGGAACCTTTCCTTTTCTCAAACATGACATGAAGTAATCTACACACACCTTAAAGAAAATGTTTTATATGCGATAAATTGACATATATGGTATCACAAAGTGTTTGAAAATAAATATGATAAAAATAAATAATTTATTCTTTCAATTTAAATAAAACAAGACATGATAATGATATTAACTATTTTACAAGAACAATTTTTTTGTTCTCAAAATGATAAAAAAATATTTTCAAACAATATTGAATGAAAAATTTGAATATAATAATTTATATAGAATAGTTGAAATAAATAAATATTATTATAAATATATGGCATGTAATAATAAAATAAAACATCTCATAGAATCATGTGATAATCCCTTTGGAGCTATAGTTGTAGGTAATTGGTAGAATATCCTAGGACCCACACTCCCGACACCTATACTGAAATCAATATATATGAATTTTCTACTTTGATAATGATAATTGTAAACCAATTTGGGTTTAATAGAAACATGAAAACTTCAATAGGAAAAAAGGGATGAATAAAATTACAGAATACTTTATATTTTTATATTATTAGATAATTAGAAAAAACTCTTATATAAACAATTCAGTAGACATCAAATGATAATTTATCATATTTTATCCACCACTACATATTTAGTGGTCATTTATCTTCAATGTTCTCTTATGAATGGGTTTTAAAATTCCTTATATTGAAATTATATTTAAATTTTTATCTCCCCCATAGTTAGGAATTGTGGGGTTTTCATGTAAGCATGGGGTCTTCTCTAACGTGATCATCCCCCCCTTATATTTTTTTATTAATGAAAAATAATTTTGTGGGATCATTAATAGAAGACTTTAGAAGGAAATAATTTCATCATTTTTCTGCTCTAATCCACATCTCGGCCTCTTTCATATCATTTGTGTGGATGATACAATCATTTATCCTAATGGAAGAAAGTCTTACATCCATGATCTGTGTGACATTATTGGTAACTACATTCATTGGATTGGATAGTGGGTTAACTATGAGAAGAGATATTTTTTTGATCTGAAAAGATGCATATATATTGAGAACTAGAATATTAGTATAATGTTAGGGAATAAGAAGTGGTGGTCTTACAAACGAGTATCTTGTTGTTCACATTTCATTAGGTCCACTTTGGGTGTTCCACTTCGACAAGGAGGTGGGTAATCTTAAGTGACACATCACCAAATAGAAATGCAATTTATTGTACTTCAGAGGAATGATAACATTGGTCAACTGTGATATCTCTTTATCCCTCATACATGTTCTCTCCCTTAGTAGAGTTACAAAACCAGTTATTTCTAACATGGAAAAGGTAATATGCTAGAATTTATGTTAATCTCATATAGAGGGGAAACAAAACTAGACGTCATGGGGATGTATGGAAAAACAAATTCATGAGGGACGAAAGGGCATTCATAGTGTTACTGAGACTATACATGGGGAACATGATAATCTTTCATGGGAGAGCCTAGATGGTCAGAAAAATTAGGGGTGATTTATGGAAAAGAAATATCGGGGATCCTCATTTTTTATAAGAGAAGTATTTTAAGTCTATGGTTATCATTTATTCATTTTATTTCATCTATGGATTGAAAATAGTGGTAGGTTTTTCAGAGGGGAGACATTTCCTAATTGTTAAAAACCTGGTGTGTTCAAAATCTCGGGTTCCCTGGTTGTCCAACCCTGAGCATCTCCTTTAGAGAATCATTTATGTACTTGTATTTCACCAATGTCATAATGAACTCAGAGAAGAAGGCATTGTTCGACTCCATTAAGCCTTCGTCGGACCCTAATTTCATTATGTTTTATAATTTATCTATTTGTTACTTTCTTATATAGAAGTATTTTAGAATAACTAACTAATAAACAGATTAGTATATATGGAGAAACAAAATTTGTGGTTTAAGAATTTTCTATATAAACTCAACTTCCACATTTGATATATTAGGATCAATGCTCTCTCTTCTGTTAGAAACGACCAATATTTGGGAATATATCTCACCACTAAGTTTGATTGTTGTGGTGCCTTTGTTGTAGAGATTTCCCAACACTTGTTTTTTGAGAATCAATTGGGTATTTGGTTTTGGAGGAGTGCGGGTGGTTTCACTTGTGTGTGTAAACATGAATTTTTTTAGGATAAATTTCATACTCGTTAGTTTCAATGAGAAGATGATGGACATAGAAAGATGATTTAAATGGGTTTGATTTTAATTACAATCTATTGGTGCATGCAGGTCACAAAGAATAAGGAATGATTCAACGACTTGAAGTTCACATGGATGGCCATTAATTTTCATAAAAGGATCCTATAGGATGATCTTTATTAGAAGGTGATGAATTGTAAGCCTCTCCCTCCCTTCGTCCTTAGATGTTTCTTGGTAAATTTGTGGATTCCAACTCGTTTCCCCCACTAGTTGATGGATTTTTTAGTCTCCTCATGATTTGAGATATAAAATCAGCACAAATGGCTTGTACAATTCTTGTATGATGATGGTTGGTGGTCTTCTGTGTGATGAAAAAGGCTTAGTAATGATTGATTTAATGAACTTTTTGGTCATGGTGATTTGATTAATGATAAATTAATGCCAATTCATACTGCACTGGAGCTGTAAAAAGAAATGAATATTAGGCTTCATTCTCTTGAGATAGATTCCAAGCTCATTTTCAACACTCTTTATAGAAACATCCCTATTCCTTGGAAAATAATTTATAATGTTTTTATGTGTAAAAATATGATAATTAAGGGATGAAAATCATTCACACATGGTGGGAGGGGAACAAAGAAGCTGCCTTTCTATCCTCTCAGGCTCCTTCCTCTTATTACATAACTATTTTCATATGTAATATATCCTTTCCTCACGATGGTCTCATTTTGTAATTAATGATACACTGGGAATTCAATACTGTAGGACCTCCTGATTCAAACCTATCTATCCTTGGGTTGTGGGGATATATGGCCCTATTTTAATGAAATATATGATGTGTGTTCATGTATAGAAACACAATAAACCCACATAAAGCATAGATAAAACAAATTGGTATCTTTTAAAATCATCTAATTGAAACTATATTAAACTATTACAAATGGTACTAACCATATATCCAACATCCAATATAATTCTCAAGATAACATAATCATTACTAGATGCATTAGAGTGTTATTTAGGCTCACCCACAGTATAATCTATAATAGACTCATCTTGACTATCTAGTTGCACCAATAATTTATAATTTCCAATTACAAAAACATGAATAAATTATAATAAAAATTCATTTCTTCCTATTTCATTGATAAAACATTGAATCTATTTATAACATGATTAACCTATATAAATGATATGGTTCACACAAAATTATATTTAAAACATGGTTAACCTATGGATTTGAAATGGGTTCCATAATATCTCCTTAAAACCAATCTAAAAAATATAAAATAAATGGGATTCAAAACAATCTATTTGGATCATTATTCTCCCATAAAAAACAAATGGGTTCCATAATAATATATTTGAAACATGATTAATGAATTGAAAAGAAATGGGTTCCAGGACAATATATTTCAAACATGACTAAACCATGAAAATTAAATGGGATATACAAAAATATCTTTGAACATGATTAAACTATTTAAAATAAATATGTTCCATAATTGTCTATAGAAAATATGATTGAATTTTGGGAAAATAAATGTCTTTTATAACAATCTCTTCAGATAATATTTATGCCATGATAGGGAAATGTGTTCCATAACGGTCTATTTGAAATATGATTAACCCAAGTAAGTGTAAAATTAAATTAAACATAATATATCAATAATATAATTATATTAATTATATAACATGTCAATGGGTAATTATATACACCACATAATATAATATTGGTATATAATATAATAAGAATCATAAAGAAGGTGAATTTTGACAAAAATCAATTACCCCATTGGTAACATTGAATCTGTGAACGCCATGAAAGATAAATCATATAATGGATATGTAACACACTATATATTTATGTATAAGAATACTAAAATACATCCATGAGAATTATATACACCACACAACAATAATATGTGGTGAATTTGGAAATAATTTTATATAAAAAGGGAGATAATAAAAAC
The DNA here is from genome assembly GCA_963277665.1 of Viscum album. Lineage (NCBI taxonomy): Eukaryota > Viridiplantae > Streptophyta > Magnoliopsida > Santalales > Viscaceae > Viscum > Viscum album. The sequence continues at coordinate 986,689,945 of OY728126.1, forward strand.
AATTACTACTTGATTAATATTTGAATCATGAGATACATGAAATATTATCATCAATTGAAAATTTTAATATATTAAAATAAAATAAATTCATGATATAACCGTTACATAGGGAAGTATATATCCCACAAAAAAGAAACTAGTGGTGAATATAACATAATTCTATTATAAATAAAATTGATACTAGAATTCCCTTACATAGATTTTGATTCATCGTGATTGTTATTTCTATTCCAAAATACTAATACAATGTTAATTATTTAAATTATTGAATTTTTTTTGAAATTTAATTATTAATTTGATTTCACATATAATAATTGTTTGTACGATTACTTAATCAATAATCAGTAAGGTAGGTGTTTTTAACCAAATTTGACATATGTGTGAAAACATACATTAATAGGTCGATTATGGTAAAGGTGATAATTATATAAATATCTCTAGGATAATAATAATTAATCAATTATCATATTTATACATTAATTATTTTCATAAACCAATATTATATGATGTTTATGAAAATTTAATCAATGTTATGATCATGGTGATTGTAGGTCGTATGTATGCAAGAGTAATGATCCCATTTTTCAATTATCATTTTGTAAAGAAGGAAACTAACATTTATTTTTAACAAATGGTTTCCATATAATAAATAATATACTATTTAATTATATATATATATGACATTAAATTTTGTGTCATGATGAAAACAGAAGATGCACATCACTTCATGGTGGTGGTAATCCATAGGCCGATGAACAACATTATCACCTTTTTAGTTTGTGAAATCAATATAATAAAATTACATGCCAAATTTTTAGAAAAATAATTATTTCATAATATCATAGTTATTTGAATTATATCTTATATAGTCAATATATTAATCTTTATTACCATCTATGTAATATGTTAGTGAAAAATCATCATATCGTTTCGCGAGGAGGTAGCCCGCCGTACACATGAGCAATGTTATCATATCCCCTATGGTATAAAATTTAAAAGGGTGTATATTATATAATTAATAAAAAGGTGTAATTATGTTATAAGTAACATAAATATCATATATATATTTTAATTACATCATTTTATCAATCGATGATAGTGGTAAGGGAATAACGAACAAAATTAGTTTCAAAGGCTGTAGTCTATCATAAAAAAATATTATTATTTTGTATCCCATTTGATGAATGTGTCAGATGTTGAAGGTAATACCCTTAAAATTATAATATATATGTTTATTTAATGTATTGTGGTTAGTATATAATCATGATATAGAGAGAATTAAAATGGATTGGGGAAGAAAGAAAACAAAAGTGAGTGTTGATGAAAGTTACTTAATATTTCGGCACCTCATTTTGGTTTTCAATAAAGGACTTCATTGAATTGCTTTATTCAAAATGTGAGGCTTCTAGGATTAGAGGAGGGATGTTGGAATGTCATTTGGGGCAGGATTTGGATTATGAAAAAGGATTTATATTTGTGAATAAGGGGTAGGGTGGATTTTCTTTTATATAGGAGGAGGTGTGGCATGCATGTATATACAAAAAGGGGTAAACTATTGAGAGTTCATCCATACATAATTTGTAATGATCCAAATTTTTCTAAATAATTTTTCCCTTGAAAATTAATTAGACTCATTTATAAATATTATGAATAAAAAAATATTAAATCATTTGGATTTGTTATAGTATATTAGAAATAAAATTCATTCACGTATCATTGTGGTTAAAAATATAACCATAGAACAATGACCATATGATTAGTTTAAATACATGTGTTTGAAAAATACAATAGCCTCATATAAAGAAAGTGTTATCCTCAACAAGTTGGATCCATCCCTATGAATCCCATTTATCATAGATTCCAATGGATAGTGCGTCACTAGTATTTTTACTTGACTAATCCTAACCTGAGATACAACATCAAAAGCAATGAGAGAAATGATTTATGGGAGAGGATTAAGCTCATTGAGATTAAAACACATACAATGCATGCTGAATAATCCCATGAAACTCCCACCATTGCACACCTCCGTCTTCAGGATTTTTCAGTTATTTGAAAATGATATGTTGTAAGACCAAAATAATATTAATATATTTATTTTATACAGTAATGAAAATATCATCATCTAATTATTGTTATAATATAGGTTATTTTGAATTTGATCCATTAAAAAAAATTATTTTTTGGAAATACTCAAATTAATGTAAGGAATTTATTTTGAGGAATTATTATTTACATAAAATAAATATTATTTTAATAGGTTATTATTTTTAAATAATTTATATCATATATAAAGGTTATATAATTGTTATGATGACAAATATAAAATTATTATGTGTTCAAAATATGTTATTGTCAAAAAAACCATTGATTCTCAATAAATGTCGACTATTATTTTAAAATTAATTATTTAAATATATAGAATTATATATATATATATATAATGAATATTATTTTTGGAATAATAATATTGATAATATATAATGGTGATTTTTCAAAATTTCCTAAGAATAAACTTTTTGTGTACAAATTTAATACATTGTAGATGTACAGTATGTATTAAGACATCATAATACCCAAAAAGTGAATTAATAAATACTATAAATGAAATTAATGACAAAATATTTGTTTTAACATTAAAATAATTTGATTTTAATTTATTTTTATTTATTTCATAAATATTCTATGAATCATCCAAAACCTATAATATAATTTAAGGTTTTATAGTAATTTCTTGAGGGACAAGACTCATTTCCACATCAAAGGGGGTAATATTTTCATTACATCGTAACATTTATTTATAAGATAAATAAAGAAAAAATATTTTAACGAAACCATGTTAAAATACATTTAATGTTTTTTTTATTTTTTTTATTTAGTTACATATAGAACAAAATCTATGTTTGAGCCAAAGAAAACAATTCCCCACTCATTTCTTATATAAACTCAAAGAAGATCCCATTTATATTCATTAAAAAAATATGGATCACATCCAAAATATTTCCTAATTGCTCTAGAGACCTCCCAAGGTTCCTCCAATCTCTAAAGAATCTCCTCCAAATCAATTGGAATATCCATCTCAAGGAGAGGGTTCCCACCTTCATATTACCATTCAAGAACCTCTTTTATGTTATGCATATTAGTTAATATTTTATTAATTTAAGTATATGTTATTACATATCCCCCTTACTATAAATTTTATTTTTAAATTATGAATGATTCCTTTCTCTCTCATTAATACTTCACATGAACATTTGTTGACACCCATTACCATGTTAAAATTTTGTAAGAGATCTTCTTGTTCTACTCATTAATTAGGTAAATTCTAAAATTATTTTTATTATCTCCATTTACAAATTTTGAAACTTATTATTCCATATAACCATAATTTTTATTTTATGTATCAAGGATGATATCCCTCTTTCACTCTCATCAAGACATCTCATGAGCATTGATACTCCCTTGTTATGCTGCTGAAATTTTACTATGAATTTCTGTGCCAAACAATTGTGTAGTGAATACTTGTACCCTTTTACGACCATGGGGATTCACCTTTATGAACATAGACTTATTTTATTTTGGATATAAATGTATGTATTACACAATCATTTTTCAATTAATAATATATTATTAAGAATGAATCCATGTAGTTTAATCTATGTGGAACACATAAGCATGAGAATGAAATTGAAGTGACAGGTGCACCCAAAATTATATAGTACTCTAATGAAATGAGAATTGTTGTAGTCACTTGAATTTTAATAAAAGGTATTCAGTAGCTAACATAATCCATCACATGAAATTTTACATCCATATTTCATTGCATTTATCCATTACCCTAGTTTATTATGAAATGATTTATGTTTTTGCTAAATTTCTATTTGAACATTATGTTATCAAAAAATATCATGCCTCATTGTCCATGTTTATGATTCTCATCCATTTTATGTCTCAATGATATTAGTCATTATTAAATTTATTACATTATCCATGTTGTACCAATTTTATTCCCTTAATATACTTTATAAATCACCCCATTATTATTTAGGTCCTCAGGTTATCCCTTGTAATTTTATATGTAATGGTATATTCTAAGCATGTCTAAAATGTTTTCAATAATTTTGTCATGTCCAGTGTTTTAAGTTATTATATAATGTACTTAATTTACAAAGACACTGTAATTATTGTTATTATGGTCTGTATTATATATAATATTATTTATTAAATCATGGATTAATGTATATTAAATATCATGTTAGATATATTTGGCATTAAAGAAAAGGATTGGTTATATTGGGCATAAGAATAAAAATCACTTTCAAAATACAAAGGTTAAAGGACTTTTATAAGTTATCCATTTAATTTCACTGGATTTAGTTTTATTTGTTTAATAGGTTAAAAATTATTATCCCCAATTTTTAATTTATAATATACAATGGATAGAAATATAATTAAATGAGTAAACAACAAATGAGAAGTAAAATTTTATGATTGCTGAAAAGTGATGCCCAACCTGATGAGAGAAGATATTGTGAACAATGTGATGACAATAACTTATCAAGTTAAGGTTTTGAATAGAATCTTTGACTAGGATGAGCACTAAAAAAATTTTAATAAAGAAGAATCTACAATCGAGACCTTTAAACAAGAAATGTCTATGACTATAAATGGATCATCTGATCCCTTAATCATGGTAAAATAGATAAAATCCATTAAAATGATATTCTCAGTGATTCAATTTTTTTAGAAAGAGAATGTTATATTATCTATTTATCATATGGGGGAAGCTGATTAGTGGTGGGAATTTATCAAGAATACAAATATAGAGGAATAGAATAAAGCAATTGTGTGGAAGGAATTAAAGAAAAAATGATAAATAATTTCATTGTACTCTTAGAAATAAAATGGAAAGGAATTTCCTTGACCGCAAGAAAACAGATAATGAATCAATCCAAATTTACAAGTAAACATTCACAATACACAGAGGATATTCCATTGTCTCTATAGTTACCCAAAAATTCAAGGTTGAATAATTCTTTTGTGGGTTAAACCCTATTCTTTGAAAAGTATTTGAAATTTGAAATATTGATAGCTATGATGATATTGTCTGATGATCCATCAAAGTCAAAATGTATATTGAATAATTCCAAGGGATCATAGGGATGAGAAAAGAAAATTATTGTTTACTTCTAGAGGACTAATGGATAAATCTAATGATGATAAAAAATTTCAACATCACACATGTAAAATGTGTGGAAATAAGTACATGGATGTATCTTAATGGGGATGAGGAAATCATTTACATGTGAGAAGGAAGGACACCTAATAAGTTATTTTTGATAGGAGATAACCACTACTGATATGGGGGAAAGGAATGTCACGGTCTACCCCCAGTCTATTGATCATTTCTACAACTTTATGAAACCAGTGAAATTTTAAAACCAATTCACTAAGCTAAGTGTTTTATCAGACAACCAACAAACTCAAAGGATGTAAGGAAGGGATTATTCCACCACAACAGTTGAGGTGGATACATAAAATACATGGTGAAAAGGATAATAGTTATTTCTTCATGAATAGTGAACATAATTTTTGATTCTGGTTTTACACATTCCTTTATATCACATATGTTTAGTTGGACTATTCAAAAAACCCAAAAAAGCAAGGACATTAAGTTTTCAGAACAAAATAGAAAATGGGGAAATTATTTCATCGCACGAATATAAATCCTCATCAATCAAAATTTGTGGGATAAATTTTCCATAGAACCTTATGATACTAAATTTAGGTGAATTTGATGAAATTATGAGTATGGATTGGCTTTCCCAATATAGATCCCACATAAACATTCATGAGAAGAAAATAAATCTATGTTGTTTGAATCAGATATCAATTCTATAGAGGTGAGAGGATGATGATGAATATTATTTAGCACCAACATATCAAGAGTGGATATTGTTACCCTATGGGTAACCGTATCTAACTAAAATGATTGAGTCTTGAGAAAATATCATCCTTAAATATGTCCCTATTACGAGGGAGTATGCTAATGAGTATTATGATGAATTTCCTTAAATTCATGTTAGACGAGTGGTTGAATTTTTAATCCAGGTAATACCTGGTGCATCTAAATTATACCAGAATCTCTATAGAATGGCTATTATGGAACATGAGATTATAAAGAAAAAATATAGGAGAACCTGGTTAAAGGGCTTGTATACCAATGTGCGTCACCTTGGGGTGAACCAGTCCAATATGTCTATAATAAATATGGGTCTATGTATCTTTTCATTGATTATATTGAGCTTATCAAGATCATGATAGAATACATTCATCAATATCCATGAATTGATGACTTGTTTGGTCATCTATGTTGGAAAAAAGACATCTCCAAGGTATATCATTGTTTAGGATATTGTTATGTAAGGGTGATGAATGATGATATCACCAAGACTACTTTACAAAAAAGGTACAAGCAATATGATCTCATAGAAACTACATTAAAACTGACTAATAATCAAACAATCATTATGGACAAGATTAATAGATTCATTAGAAAGTACCTTAATAAATATGTTGTAGTCATTATAGATGATATTCTAATTTAGTACAAAATTAGGAGAACCAAGAGGAGTATGTAAGAACTATGATAAAGACCTTATATATAGACAAGTTTTTTCAAAAGAATTTTTTTTATTGAAGTATGTATCGTCTTTGGGAATATTATCACATGAAATTGGATAAATGCTATCCCTTCATTGATAGATGCAATTGATGTATGGATGAGGAATACATATGTGATATATATCGATAATTTCCATGAATTATATTGGTACTATGGACATTTTTTTGAAAATTTCTCATGATTTTCAAACCTTCTATCAAAGATAACTCAGATGTAACTCAAGTTTAATTTGAAATTATGAATGTGAAAAGATCATTAAAGATTTTAAAAAGTGTATTATCACTAAACCTACACTCAAAATACCCACAACAGGGGAAATTTTGGGGGTATTCAATGATTTCTTGAAGTAGGAATTGGGTTATGTGCTAATTCATAATTACAATGTGATAGCTTATGCCTCAAGGAAATTGAATGATAACAAATAAGACTACCCTATTCATGATCTAGAGTTGGCTGTAGAAATCTTCAGGTTGAAAATATAATGAATGTACACTCATTGAAGATATGTATGAAATATATATTTGTCCCAAAAGCATCAATAATATATTAATATATAAAGAAATTAATATAAACCAATGAAGATGGATAGAGTTAACCAAGGACTATAACTACTCAATCCACAACCATCCTAGGAATGAAAATGATGAGGCAGATACTCTAAGTAGACAGTATCTAATAATGTTATAATTGATGAGAATTGAGAAGGATCTGATTATATTGGATTTGAAAATGATGTATATGGGAATAAAAAATATTGATTTTAGTCATTACATTCACACACAATTACCATATATCCCTTTGGTAAAGGATAAATGATTCTCAAAGGGATTATGTGGGAATTGAAAATAAAGTAGAAGGTATATAAAAAATAAAAACCTCAAGGATCAATGTTAATGAATAATGAGTTGTGAGATTTGGATACAAATATGTGTACCATAAAATCCAATGTCAAAAATAGTGATGTTGGATGAGGCAAAATGATTTACTATTTCAATCCATCTTTGAAGAAAAAAATATGCATCGGGATCTTCGAGACCACAATTGGTGGAATAAAATGAAGAAGGAGATCAACGATTATATATCATGATGTGTAGTATTCTAAAAATTTAATATGGAATGGAAAAAATATATGTGGTTGATGAAACTATTACCCATACCTGAATAGAAATGGGATAACATGACCATGGGATTTTGCATCGGTCTTATGAATAAATCGAATAGAAATAATGATATAATTGGTGGATTGCCTTAAAAATATTTATCACATAATATTAATTCAATAGGATTTCTATCTCAGTCAACATGAAAGACATACATTATAGAATTTATGAGGCTACAAGGAACACCACTATCGTTTAAGTTTGATCGGGACCCAATATTTACCTCAATTTTCTACTATGATTTCCAATTTTTTATGAGTAATTAGTTAAAACACAATATGAATTATCACCCTAAAAATTGTAATATCATATATCAAACCAGTAATAACATACATAGATATTACATCTTTTTAGATGGATATTCAGTACATTCCAGAAATACAAGCAAGAAGATTGTATTAGTTTATTGTCTTTGGAGACATGGTAGAAAACATCTTATTCCGGTGAAAGATATTCAATATCACCCATAAAGTTCAAAACATTTTGTACTTCAATATAAAATACTTCTTCATAACATGGATAAAGTAAAACATTAGAAAGGGGTGATATCATATGCTTAGCATGGGTAAATGGGGGAGACATATAAGCCTAAACATGAACATAGTAGTATGTCAACACAATCGTAACAATAGAAGATCACACCCAACATATAAAAGGCAATAAACATGAGTTATGGGACAATTCATGGAATTTTATAATAATTTATCATAATGAAATAAATTAATAATCTTTAAAATCATATCATAGGAATAAAACATGGAATTTGTGGCATGGACATTGGTTTATGACATTGTGAACATGTATTGGTAAAAATAGGTTTACTCATTATGTTAAGAACATTTAATCAGGACTCATCATCAACTTATAGACATGCAACCAGGTCCATGAATAACATTTTGGTAATATAATATGGTTCATTCATAACATTATGTACATCAAACCATGTCCATTAAAAACATTGTGAATATGTAATCAGATACAGTCATAACATTTTGAACATGTAATCAGGTTCACTCATAAACACACGGGCATGCCACCTAGTCCATTCATATCATTATTAACACATAATATGGTTCACACATAACATTTTGAAAATTTTATCAGTTTCAGGAATAAATTCACAAACATAGAATCAAGTCAATGAATTACACTGTTAACACGTAATAAGATTAACTCATAACATTGTGAACATGTAATCAGGATCACACATAAACTATTAACATAAAATCGGGTTCATCCATAAAACTCTGAACATGTAATCATGTTCACACATAACATTTATTATCATGATTCATCTATCAATACCCAATGAACTAAAGAGATATATATGTCCCACCCATCTCATAACATAATCATTCATACATTTGGAGCAGGATAATAAACCATTCATCATATCATGACCCATAAAAATACATAGGTATTATAAAAATAAAATCATAACCCATGAAATGAAATGGGTATCATTAACATTTCAACAAATAATCCCCTAACAAAAAGAGACTGTTTACATAACCATTTCATTAATTCAATACCCATGAAAATAAATGTGTGTTATAAACAAGTAACATGTGAATGGGAAATGTGATTAACAAATTGAATGACATAAATCATAACCCATTCATGGAAAAAATATTAATGGAACCGTAAGATAAATTCTTATAAAGTCATATTTAACATCATTGGATTTCATCATATATAGAAAATAAGTTTTAAATATATTTCAAATATCTTTAATGAGGAAAAGATCCTTTATTCATTGAAAAAGATTTCAAATACATAAAACCATTTAAAGATAACTTTTATTGAAAATTAATTGAAAATTTATAAAGAATATTTGAAATTATTATGAAAAAAATATATGAAAATAAATTTTATTTTTTTTAAATATTAATCTTTTTAAAATTGAAAGGAATTTTCAATGGAATGATGGAAGATAAATCTATACATATCGTATGAGGTAAAAGGATCATTCATTTTACAGGTTAAAAAGGTTAGTGAATTGACTTATTCAAGAAAAAACAATAATATTCCATTGAATAGATTGGTAAAAGATAAAAATGGTAATTTTTTTACATATTATAGGGGAATTATAAAATAATCATGAAAATAATTTTTTTAAAACATTGATTTTTGACTAATGAGAGGGTAAATTCAAGATTTCTTAAAAACACTATGATAACTATATTATGTACACAAGAGTAGAAAATGGTAAAAATACATTCAAATATAATTAAATAACAATTTATAAGGAAAATAATGAAAAATATTTGAGATATGGATCATAATATTTCATTAGAGGAAGCAAAAAAGATAAACAATCTCAAAAAGAAATGAGACTGTCTTAATAAAATCTTATAACATGGTATCCTGAGATCATACTCTACATGTACGAAATTAAAATTAATTAATCATATAACATAGTGAAAAAATTGAATTAATTATATATCATGTATAATGTAAATATATACACCTCGAAGAAAGAGTTTAGCTTCATAATAAAACATGAGTATCAAAGAATGAAAATAGAGAAAAAGCTATTTTACTAATTTAGTATCATTTGAAAATTAACCCCATGAAAGAAGGATCATAGAATTTACATTTGAATACCAATAAATTTATGTAAAATATACATATAAATCAATAATGTGTTGTAAAAACACCACACAAGAGTATAGAGTGGTGAACGTAACATGAATCTCATAGAAATTAAAAGTGAGATGAAATTCCTCTTAACTTCGGTATTGACTCTCTCCATACTCGTACAAGCTTCTTGCATAATAAATATAATTTTATTATAAAATTTTTATATATTCATATTCTTATAAATAATACCATATATGGTGTGATTAGGGCCTTATATTTTCTTTTTGTTAATGGTCATATGTTATGTTTTCACTTCAGGTAATATTTTCATTGTTCATCACATGTGTCTTAATTTGTTATATTGTTGGTCCTTATAATTATATAATGATTCCATAATTTTTATAATGATAGAAATATCTGGTATATTTTATATATTAATATTATAGTAATTAATATTATATATATGTAAAAAGGGAATGCACCATTTATAGAGACGTTATGTTGTACGTACTCATGAATGTTGTTTCAGTTTTTATTGTCATATAGAAAGATAGAATGTAAATGAAATATTAATATATATATATATATATTTTAAAGTATCATTAATATGTCATATTTTTTAAATAATTTCATTAAATACAACATTAGTAAATTCAATGTGGTGTGTGAATGAATCACTTTGCTTTGATGGGGCAGTTGTCCTCACATTCTCAAACAAGATCATCGTATTAACACCAAATGGAAGGTAAATATTTGTGGGATGTAAAAGGAATAAAAATGATTATAGAAATAATAAATATAATATATTACATATAAAATAAAGTTTTAATATTAATGGACACCATTATTGGTGGTAAAAGAGAAATTTACAATCAATGTTTCGTGAGGCAGTGGTACGTCGCACAGAGAAACCATATGTTCAACATCACATAGATGGAGTTCTGAGTAACTGTAGGTATCAAACATTGAATAAAAATTTAATATTAGATTTAAGATAATATTTTTTTCATAAAATAATTTAATAAATAAATTGGATGGGGTGGAGAATGAAATTAAAGGAAAGAAGCTTAAGAGAATACTTTACCACTTAATTGAGTAACTCCTCTTGGTTTGTGCCAAAATGCATCCCTAAGGGAGTTTCTACACAAAGGTAGGCATAAAAATATAATGGAAGATTTTTGGGAGGATACAAGATCATATAATTTAAAAACATAAATTTTTTGATAGCTATGAGTATTTCGTAGAGGTTTTGGCCTTTATAGAGTGTGAAAATGCCTTACATGGTATTTTCAGAAACAAATTAAGAGTGCACATTTTATTATCTCACAAAATACATAATAAACCAAAACAAACCCATATGGTAAGGTTTATGGCCCATATATGGAAATAAAATGGGTGATGGGAAATTATTTAGGTAATTTGGGCTCTTAATTTTACGGTTTACAAACTAATTAGGCTTAACTGGGCCTTAATTGGTGTGATTAATTTTAATCACTTTTTCTAATCATTTTGGTCAAAAATTTATCATAGTCTTATTAGAATATAAAAATTATAATAAATTCAATGGAGTATTTTAGATTTTTGAAATTTCAACTACATAATTGAACTAATTATTATTAGTACTAATCTCACAGACGGGATGAAATGACGGTGTTTTAAAGTAAGAAAAAGTCCAAATGTTTGTTGTGATTTTTTATTCAGTTTCAATGTGAAATTTATTATAATGAATTAAATTGTGTTAATATATGTAATTTAAATAAAATTTTACATTTATAATTTTTTATAATATCATTTGTCAATAATAATTAATTATACAAAAATTCAGTTTTTAATGAAAAAGGAGTATTTTCACTATTCATCCAAAAATGATGTTTCTTAGAAACATTCAAAAAAATAACCATAGGATAATTTCAATGTTATACATTTAGAAATAAATTTTTTTTATCCAATTCAATTTATAATTTTTTATAGAATTACTTGAATTATTAAAATTGATTCATTCACAAAAACAATATTTTTAACATAATATGACTTTACGAAAAATATTATCTTCCATTTTCAATGCGTGTTATTTATATAAAACAAAATTATTTGAAAAATATTTTTTAATACGTTTAATGGATATATTATAATTATATTATATAAATAATTAAAAAAATGAAAAAAGATGTTTCATAAAAACTTTGTGTTGCATGCCTCATACACCAAGTCAGAGTTTCTTTTAGTGCAAGCCAAGTTGGTATTGCGTGTAGCAAAACCCAAGATGGTATTGTGTCTGAACAAAATATTTGACACCATGTGTTAATATATATATATATATATATATATATATATATATAAAGAAATATTTATAGTTTAATTTATTTAATAGTTAAATTAATTTGAAAATAATAATTTTCAAAATATCGGGGTGTTACATTCTCCCCCCCATGAAATAAATTTGAACCTAAAAATTCGCCTGAGTTATCAATGGTTTAATACATGAATGCTTCATTCATATTAACCATAATCATAAAAATGGATACTAAAACATCTCTTAAAATATGAAATTTGGAACTATAACTATTACCCAAATCAATATATAAATATGTTTCCACATGGGAGAACATATGTGAAAAGTGAAAACAAGGATATGGATGAAAAACCATACCATCAAGTTCATATAGAGTGCGATAGGGAAAACTTTTAGGAGAATTTTAACAAAAAAAATCCTTAAATAATTAACTAGCTATGGGACATTCTGATTCATAATAAATTGGTGTATGACAACATTTTTGGTGTCATAATCATTATTACTAATGTTAAATAATTCTCATTAATTTATTACCATCCATTATTTGTAGAAAATTTAACCATTTATTTTTTTTATACACTTAACATATTTATATATTAAAAATAAGGTTAATTTTTTATTTTGTAAGTACTAATAGTTCACAAGATCCCTGCTATGGCATCCAATCTATCATTAATTATCATCATCACCACTTTTTAATAACATGATATCCAATATGAATAAATCCTCATGTGCAAAGATTATACGCATTCTCTTTATAAATGTTTAACCATATCACCCTTCCTAAAGATAAAAATCCAAAACATTAGAAAGAAGTCACAAAATCATCTTAACATTGATTTTCATGTGTAACATAATGTTGCTATTAGATGTCACAATACAAACATGTGAATAACATCGTCATATATTCTCCTGAACATGGTGGAACATGATTTACCATTAATCCCTTTAGAAATAATTTATGTTTCCTCATTCCAAAGTATATTGGATTTAATCATTAAATCTGAAAATGTTGTCAACTATATTTATTGTAGCAAAATCTACCAATAAATAGGTCCTTAAATAGTTCTATTGTAATGAATACATTCTGATTTACTTATTCATATCCCATGTATATTTTTCCATAAAATGTTATGTTAAAATAAATAACATGTTATGTATTACCTTTCCTTATAAAAATGTTATCTTTCATGAGATGACCTTTCTAGTCCACTGCGACCTTTCAAAATATTATTGCAAATCTTTAGAAAAATATACTCTGAAAAATTTCTAGATAATTCACAAATATTAATTATTGAAACTGATTACATAAATACTTCTATTAATTCATCCTTAATCCATTAACAATAAGACCTATTTACTTTCATATTTCATTCATTGTCTCAGAATAATCCACAATGTAACCATTTGTCACACCAACTAGCTGATTATCTTCAAGAACATTACTTTTGGGACATTGAGTTTCACAATGACCATTTATTTGATCTTAAAACACATAACATTCAATGATGAAATAGGGAGGCAAAAATTACCATCGATTTCTTTAACCGAACATTTTATTTTTTTCTTTTTATTCACTTACATTTTGTCATTCTCTTCCATAGTCAAAAAAACCATCTTGATCTACTATGAAATTCAATTAGGTTATTCATTCCACATTCCTAACACAATGGAAACTGAATCTTTGTTCCTCCTTGGTCTCCATTACCCAAACTCTCAGCGAACTCCTTCATTATCCTCCTTAGTGAATCCAAGAGTTGGTTATAGTAACATTGTAAATCATGTTCCATGAAAAATAGTTATGCATGATCATGATATATTTCAATACAATGATCATCCTACTTTACTGATAACTATAAAATCGTCAAACACATTCAACCTTAATATAATTCCATATACTTCCTTCCATTGACTAAAACCAGAAGCATAGTGATAGTATTTCTACTCATATAAAAATACCACATAGTCATGAAAATAATTACACATGTGATATCTAAACCATTAAACCTTATGAAATAAATGAAACATTGGGTTTATCCTAGGATATTCAGATATTTCTTGTATCTTGATTCTTCATGATGGTTTATGAGTAGTTTGTGAATTCCAAAAGAATATCACCTGGGAGTGTCAGACTAGGTGTGTAGAAAGGCCTATTATTGCAAACCAAATTACCCCAAGTCAAGCCAGTAACATCTTTTTGGTGTTGTTACCCCTAGGTCTATCTGGTCCAGTGCCACATCCACTTCTAGTATAGGGAAATGGATGTATTTCTTATAAACAACTCACTCTATCCTTTACCAAAATTCTTGTACATTTTTCTAAATGTTAAATAATTCTTATACATATCTTTAGTGAAATCCCTAGATATACCGTTATAAATAAACCTACCAATATCACTATGTTTTTTCCCATACTAATATTCAAAGGATGACTAAACATTTCCTTTGATACCAAATATAGTGTCCTAGGCTTAACATACATGGATATTACATCTTTGCAGATGAATATTATGAAAAATAAAAAAATACATGCCAGATGACCATAGTAGAGTAGTGTCATTGGGATCATGGAAAACAAATATTCAATCTTGGTAAATGATCATTAACATCTCCTATAAATATATACTCTTTTATTACTTCTACCTAAAACATTTCTTCATAACCTAGAGAAAGGAAAACTTAAGAAATGGGTGATCTCAGATGCTCAATAAGGTTACAAAATAGAGATGTGTAAGTATACACACAAATATAGTAGTATGTTAATACGATCATAACATCAGGATATCACACCATGCATATCAAAGGTCATTAACATGAGTAATGTGATAAAGCATGGTAGTTCATAGGAGATGAATCATTAATAAATAAATACATAAGCCATGGAAGCATAACATAGGAATAAAGTATGGAATTTATGGAATTCACATCTGTTTATAATTTTCTCTATATGTATATATAGAATCATGATTACTCATTAAGTTAAATACATGAAATCATTTCCCATAAACCACTTGTGGACATGCAACCAGGTCCAAGCATAATATTTTGGAAATTTAATCAGCATTATACATAACCTTATAGATGTGAAGCCAAGTCCATACATAACATTTTGAACATGTAATCAGGTTCACACATAACATTTTCAACATGTAATCAGGTCCATGCATAAACTTATGGACATTGAACTATGTCCATGTTTAAAATTGTGAAAATGTAATAAGGTTCACTTATACCATTGTGAACATGTAATCGGGTTCATACAAAAACTTATGGACATGCAATCATGTGCATGAATAACATTGTAAACAAATAAAAAGGTACACTCATAACATTGTGAACATGTAATCAGGATCATGCATAAACTTGAGGACATGTAATCAAGTCCATCATTCACATTATGAACATTTAATTAGGTTAAAACATAACATTTATACTCTTGATTCATCTATAATTTCCCAATACATTGGAGGGAGATATAAGTCCCAAAAATCACATAAAAAATTATTTATACATGTGGAACCAAATAATAACACATTCATCATATCCCGACCCACAAAAATACAAAGCCATTAAAAACATAAAATCATAACCCACGAAAAGATGTTAATATCATTAACATGTAATCACATAATAAATTATCAAAAAAGAGATTGATTTTATAACAATTTCATCAAAGCATAACCCATGAAAATAAGTGGTTTTTATAAACATCTAACTCGTGAAAGGGTAACATGCTTCATAAAGACATTGACATTATGAAAAACCCATTCATAGAAATATTATTAGTGAAAGCATTATACAATCTTCTAGAAATTAATATGTTACATAAAATGATGTCATCATGAATAGAAAATAATTTTAATATCTTAAATATATGTTTCTTATGGAAAATATCCTTTGTTCTATGAAGATGAATTTTTAATAGATAAATCGATTTAGAAATAATTTTCATATAAGATAACATTGAAATTTTTAATGGATATGTGAAATCATTCATAAAAAGTTTTTCAATGAAAATTACTTTTAAGAACTATTTATTAAATATTATTCTTTAACAAATAAAAATAATATTATATGGAATGAAAGTAGGTAAATCCATACATGTCGTATGAGGAAAAAAGAACATTCCATTTGCATGATAAAAAGGTTTGAAAAGTGCCTTGTTCTGAAAGAGAAATTAATATTCCCTTGAAGAGATTGTTAATATACAAAATGGGAAAAAAATTTGTTTTAGATAATATATTGTAATGGAATAATATTATTGGATACTCTTTCTAGAAAACAAGGATTTCCGACCAAAAAGAGCGTAATGTTAGGCTTTCCTAAAAAAATTTATTAACTATATTATGTACCAAAATGTAGAAAATGGAACCAATACTTGGTAATATCAAGAAATAACGGAGTATAATTAATATCATGAACATTATTGAGATATGGATAATAATATTTCATCATAGGAATCAAACACCTAATCAATCTCTAAAAGCGATGAGATTGTCTTAATAAACTGTTATAACATTGTAACTTGGGATCATACAATATATGTAAGAAATTAAATTACATGAATCAAATAATATTATAAAAAGAATTATATTAATGATATAACATTTAAAATTGTAATTTATACACCTCAAAGAAATATTTTAGGTGCATAACAAAATGTGAGCATCAAAGAAGGCTAATTGACACAAAACTATTTTATCAATTAGGTAACTTCTAAAACAAAAACCCCATAAAATAACGATCATATAATTGATAATAGAATAAAAATAAATATAAGTTTAATATACAAAAAAATCAATCTTTTTCAGTATATACACCAAACATAATAAAATTTTGGTGAACCAAACACGAATCTCAATGAAATTAAATGTGAGATGAAATTCCTAGTACCTTGTGTCCTGAATATCTTTGTACACGAAAAATATTCCTAAATAATAAATAATTTTTTATAAATGTTTTAAAAAAGAATAATATTATACATAATACCATATACAGTTTTATTATGACCTTATATTACCAACTTTTTAATGATCATATGTTAAGTTTTCACTTGAGGTAATATTTTCCCTATTTTTTGCATCTGTCTTATTTTGTTATACCATTGGTCCAAATACAAATATAATTATTTCATGATTTATATCATGATATAAATATTTTTTAAATTTAGTATATTAATATTATAATAGTTTATATCATATCAATGTATGAAATGGAAGACATAGTTCATTGGGATGATAAGCCATATGTATGCATGAACGTTGTTTCCATTTTTATTGTCATATTGAATGAAAGTATATAAATGTCAAAAGTGTATATATATGTATATATATATATATCATTATTAAGGTATCATTAAAATATTAAATTCCTCATATAATTTCACTAATCCCATCTTTAATACATTCTATGTGGTTTGGGAATGAATCACATCGCTTTGAGGGGGCGACAGTCCACACATCCTCAAATGAGATTATCGTATCAACACCAAATGGAAGGTAAAGAGATGTGTTTTGTAAAATTAATAAATAAAAAATATTAAATTAATAATTAATATAATATATTACATATAAAATATATTTTCTATCAAAATTGATACAATTATTGGTGGTAAAGGTGAAATGAACAACCATCGTTTCGTGATGCAGTAGTTCACTGTACATAGAAATTGTATGATCAACATACATATGATAAATGTGTGTGTTACTATATGTCACGAACCGAATCTGGTTGCCACCAAAACTGGCACCAAACCCAGCCCGTGACATGACCCGAACGGCGTTCCATATCCCCACGGGCTGGCACAAGTGCCCGGGTATCATTTATTTTTGTTTGGGAACGATTTACCCGAATATGAAGGCATAAAACATTAAAAACAATCAACAAACTGAATCTGAAAAATGTAAACCAAACGATGTTTACACAAAAACCAGAACTGAATACATATGTTTAAAGACACTAAAAGTGGTCTAAAAACAAATAATGACAACATAATGAAAACCCCATGGACTCCACACGACAAGGGGGTCATCACCCACAAACCTTCTCCGCAACTCCGCCCCAACGATGAGGACTAACACCCTGAACTGCCATCGCCCATATCCTTCCCTTTACCTGAGTCAAGCATAAAAAAGTCTACTTACACACAAGGGGTGTAAGTAGGGTGTGAGCCTAATCCCAATAGGATACCACCCAATGATTCCAAAGTGAATTCAATATAAGGTGAAGAAGCAGACATTTTTAATTCTTAAAGAAAAACGACGATGAAATTCCAAGAAATACAACTTTCATTTAAAAGAAACGTTTTCAAACTAGAATTTACAGAATGTTAACATATCTAAATGGAAATGATAGATACTGTAAAGTACTGAAAAAAACACCCAAATACATGGGTAAATATTAAAAATCTAGTGAGCAAAAAACCAGGAACACCCCTAGGCACTAGGTTGTCTCGGGCCCTATGTACCTCATACCTCGATGTAAAGCAACCATAGTAAAATCCACTCTCGTGCACGAGCCACTAGTAGGGATCATACCCACAACATAGTGGTTTACAATCATCATCCATATAGTTTAGTTAGAGTTGTCGTTATCCAAATGCTAAGTGAAACAGGGACAACACCCATCCGGTCCACTAGCCGTACTAGTACAAATCCACCCACCTAAGTACCCGGGCTTCCCCTTTTGTGCTCAAACAATTTCAGCATGAAACATAAATCCATTTTCAAATAAAATACCACTACTGGTCACACACAATCAATACAGTATCTATCACATTTTTATACCCCTTAAAACACACAATAAAACACTTTGATTTGTAATAAAACAATTCTTCAAAATCACGTAGTGTCTTGCACAAACAAAACACCTTGAGAACAAAAATTGAACACTATGTGAACATTTTGGAATTACCAAAACATAAATGGAATCCCAATACATTTAAATTAAAACAATAAATCATTTTTTTGGAGGCCTTATATGGTTCAAGAAGTGACATCATTGTAAAACCTCCATTTTTACACAACACGGCTCTTAGAAATTCAAGTGTTTCACAAACACCATTAAAACAAACTTTCACAGAAACAAACACATGGGAAAATCATAAAAACAGTATTTTCAGTCATATTACAGTTCATTAAAATCAACTAATTACTTATAGATCAGCCCAAAATGAACCAATAAAATATTTGAATGAAAAGCCCCCAATCTCACCAAAAATGGAACTTAAAATTCATTTGCAACATAAAAGCAACTAAAACCAATTTTTACAGAAACATTCAAGTGAAATAAACATTAAGGTACCATTAACACAGCAAGCTAATTCACAAAAATTGCACACACAATGGAATCACCTACCAAAACCAAGGAAACCCTTGAATCTCCGTGCGAAAATCAAATCGCACCCCCGCCGCACCAAGAGACAACTAGATCAAACCTAAAACCACATAAATTGGCCAAAAAAGCCCAAAGTTAAACCCTAGGTTCTAAAACCTAGTTTCTGGACATTATTAAACTCAATTATAACCAAAGATACCCAAAGAACAATGAGTTAGACCCAAAGTAATTTGAAAGAGGAAAGGAAAAGACTCATTTACTTGAAGTATCTTGAAGTAATCACTCCAAAACACTAGTAGATGATATTTAAAAGCTCCAAAATTTAGGTTTCGTACGCACAAGATGTATTAGGTCATTTAGAAACTGGAATGGAGGAAAACTATTGAGAATTGAGAGAGTTATGAAAGAAAGACTTTACCTCTTCAAATCTGGGCGATTTGAGGAACCTTCTGAAGTTCGGCATCAAATCGCGATTTACCAGAGCTTCAAAGAGGTGGGAGAGGAAATGGCCGCGCGGCTGGGTTCATTGGGGTTGGGCTCCACTTGGAATCACCGAAAAAGACCAACAATTGAATAAGTTATAACATAATCAAAATTTATTTTTAAAACAGTAATTGGGCTTTCGGGCTGGCCCAACCCCTTAGATAAAAACCAAAATAAACCCTGGTTATGAATTTATAAAAGTTCCAAATTGAAATGGTGGTGTTAATAGGTCAGGGGAGGTCATTTGGGAAGTTGAATGGGCGAAAAATATTAAAAAATGAAAATTTTATAAAAGAAACAAAATTGGTTTTTAAATCTGAAATTGGGCTCACGATTTGGCCCAATTAATGAAAACTCTCTCATTCCTCCATAAAAGATTGGGAACCCCCCCAAAACAAAGTATGAATGGAAATTAAATGAAATTTACCTTTAAAATAAGTCATGGGTGTGACAATTCTCCCCACCATAAAGCATTCCGCCCCTGGAATGCCACAACAACACCAGATGCAAAAGCAAAGCCCAAACGATAGACCAAGACAGACTTCCTTACCACGTTTTCACCCGCTTCAAAAAGGACGAACATCTCCAGTTGATCAAATGAAGGAAGATAATACTCTCACCAACCAAAAAGCACCCCACTTACATAAAATTATGAAAAACATTAAAAACACATCCCAAAACAAAACACCTCAAATACTACAAGACCACGCTCAAGCAATCCACTTGAAACGAACAACGAACTCGAATAACGCTACCACAACATTACATAAATAGAACCATTGGGTGTTCTCCAACCCCAAAATTACCCAACTAACAAATTTTTGGATAGATAGACTTGAGCGATACTACCTCCTACCTAGAATACACCAAGGAGAAAACTGAGTCACTAGTACGGGGTGACCCAATCTGGACATCCCACCACGAGGGACAACTCAATTTCAAAGACAGAATAAGGATAACAATTGGGGAAGAAACGAATGGTCTCCCCATCACAAGGGTTAAAATAAAATTATTCCTTTTCCAAGAGAACATACACGATACCCATGATGGGTCTCCCCACCATAATAATGAACACAACTTTCCTTAAGACAAAATCAAGACAATAATAGAGGGCCTCGAACGGACTTCACAACATTAGGGGTAGATTAATATCAGAATTCTTCCAATGAAACTTACATTAATCCCATTGTGGGTATACCCCAAACAAAACCCAACCATCTTAACAAAATAGTATGGGATGACAACAACAACAAAAACAACATAATTTTAAGGAGCTGGCATGGCTGCATAGTTGGTTCACACGGTTTGGGAAACCGTGAGTTAACTGTGCGGATCATTCTATCCAAAGAGGAAACTTCACACAGTTTCCTTGGGCAAGGATCATGGACGTGCGGAGACCATGCATTAGATACTGTCTCTTATCACATGGTCCTCTGGGTTGGCACATGGTTACTTCTAACCACGTACAAACTATGCTCTTCAACCTGCCTAACCCAAATTTTAAACTTTTCTCCAAAAACACAAGGGACCCCAGAGGAGAAAAAACAACTCAGGGTACGACATGGGAACAAGGTACTCACACCTCTTTCCACCAAATGTGAGAAATTGGAACAATACGATGACACCAGAGGTTTAAACTATTCATATCTTTCATATTGAGGATATGACCTTGACCAAAAGTTTGAACGACTCTAGGATTTCCCCTAACTACGCGCCAGCTTCTCTCCGGGGCCTATGGATGGAGCTCAATGGATTGAAGCATCTTCGGCCTCGTAGTTAGGATTTGGAAACCCCTAAACTGAACATATTCTTCCAGTTCCAAAAACAATTATACTGTAATCTCAGATGGTCTCATTGAGACATGACACACTTCAAACCCGCTTTTCCCCAACCCATCATTTTACCAAAACAAGAACTTAGAGGATGCACACACATCACCCCTTTTTTCTTCAGATGCTAAACAGCAGAATGAAAGGAAATATAGAAACACATTCCTCTAGAACATAGGATTTATAATTTCCTATAGGGAGACACACATCCATCAAAAAATAGTGACTCTCATAAGATTTCACAATCTTCACCCTTATAGTCAAATGAACACATGACATCGCAAGGCATCACCGAACATAACCGTTGTGGATAAAATAAAACACAAAGAGAGGGACCTTGTACTAAGTCCAAAATAGCACATGATTCCATCAAGTGTCCATAATAGCCACTCTTGGCCAGATCTTGCACACCGGTGGCCTAACATGAACTCTTGATTCAATGAGACTGACGAAAGACCCAGAGGCCCTTTAAGACATCATTCTACACTGACAACTCTGAACTTAATTGACCTTAGGAAACTTAGGAAACATAAGAAACTAAGGTCTATTTCAACCTCCCACAAACACTCTCCCACTATAGGGGGATCTGCATAATTGAAAAAGAAGAGGGGTAAACACAATCTCCAAACCTCAAGAATAAAGTCCTTATGTTGATCAACTGGAGGATCATCCAACGGTGAATCACCATAGGACAAACATGAATCATACATTAACACATTATGGGGGCATACCCTGGCCTACAGGAAAACCCATGGACAAAACCAAACTGGTCATTTGGTCACAAAAGACCACAAACCTGAACCGAACACATGATGGGAGCCACCACATTGGCCTCCCAAACGTTTCCTCAAAAGAGACCACTGACCGACACTTCATTCCAACTTATCAATGAAACACCAAACCAAAACATCGTTCAAACAAGATGGGTTATTGAACTCGAAACATCCCACAATAATAATCCTGAAAACACATAATCCATACCTCCCAACCATACGTTATCAAAACACAACACTTTCCTTCAAAAAAAATTATTTTTAAAAAAAACAGTGTTGGTGGGTTGCGCATTTACCAATGGTATCTCATGAGCCTCAAACATGCATGTTTACATTCCACACTTGGAACCCACCTCATATCCATCCATATTCCCAAATAAACCTATGCATGTGGTCACCCTTGAGAGCACCAATTACCAAAAATCAAAACTTTTCTTTTTTTAAAATAAAAACTTTGACCACAATTTTCCTTTCTAAAAAACACTAACCATAATATCAATACAAAATTTTTAATCTCACAAACCAATTTAGAAAAGAATGAATAATTCAATAAAAGCACATATTCATTCCTTTCACAATTGTTTCAAAACATTTCAACCCATTTCAAAACACTTCTAATTTCACGAAAAACACCATTTCATAAATCTCCATCTAATTAAGAACTCAACTCTTCTCATTTCAAGACAAGGTTCTAAAAGTTCATAATTTTTTTTTGTTCAGTAGTAACCAAACCCAAAATCCATATTCAACCCCCACACAAAATTTCTAGAACACTTAATTCAATCCAAAACACTTTTCCACGGTTTAAAAAAAATTCCACTAGAAACATATTTTCAAAACCCCAATTAACATATTTCATACTTTCAAAAGAGGTATAAACACATAATTTAGCCTTTTGAAATAATTCTAAAATTTCATTTATAGACTTAAAAAAACCATTTTCACTTTACTAGAAAATAACTTCACAAAAATACACACTCTTTAATGTGAATTCTTTTTTTTTCTTAAAAAAATGTTTCCAAGATTCCAAAACAAAGAGACACAAGACAATGTGAGAGGAAACTAGTTTCGGTGGGTGACTTGGACATATGGTTGGCAGCCATATTCCAATCACTTCTCCGTCACAGAGAGTATTCTAGGGAAATATCCACGGCTCCACATGGCTTGCCAGGCCCTGCGAGCTCACTGAGATTATTCACCCATCTCTCTTTTCATTTCCCATAGTCATCATTAAACCAAGAAAACCAAATGAATCAGATAAATCCAATAATCCCCGGGTGACTTGAATCCCATCCTGAGGTGTGCTGGCCAGGCACACTACCCATGACTGAAATTTCAAGTCCCAACAATCCTAGCTCCAGACTATCCTGACTCTTCCCCAAATAACATGACCCAAGGAGTGAACCTCCTTTGATACCATTTTTTCACGAACCGAATCTGGTCGCCACCAAAACTGGAACCAAACCCAGCCCGTGACATGACCCGAAGGGCGTTCCCTATCCCCACGGGCTGGCACAAGTGCCCGGGTATCATTTATTTTTGTTTGGGAACGATTTACCCGAATATGAAGGCATAAAACATTAAAAACAATCAACAAACTGAATCTGAAAAATGTAAACCAAACGATGTTTACACAAAAACCAGAACTGAATACATATGTTTAAAGACACTAAAAGTGGTCTAAAAACAAATAATGACAACATAATGAAAACCCCATGGACTCCACACGACAAGGGGGTCATCACCCACAATCCTTCTCCGCAACTCCGCCCCAACGATGAGGACTAACACCCTGAACTGCCATCGCCCATATCCTTCCCTTTACCTGAGTCATGAATAACAAAGTCTACTTACACCCAAGGGGTGTAAGTAGGGTGTGAGCCTAAGCCCAATAGGATACCACCCAATGATTCCAAAGTGAATTCAATATAAGGTGAAGAAGCAGACATTTTTAGTTCTTAAAGAAAAACGACGATGAAATTCCATGAAATACAACTTTCATTTAAAAGAAACGTTTTCAAACTAGAATTTCCAGAATGTTAACATATCTAAATGGAAATGATAGATACTGTAAAGTACTGAAAAAAAACACCCAAATACATGGGTAAATATTAAAAATCCAGTGAGCAACAAACCAGGAACACCCCTAGGCACTAGGTTGTCTCGGGCCCTATGTACCTCATACCTCGATGTAAAGAAACCATAGTAAAATCCACTCTCGTGCACGAGCCACTAGTAGGGATCATACCCACAACATAGTGGTTTACAATCATCATCCATATAGTTTAGTTAGAGTTGTCGTTATCCAAATGCTAAGTGAAACAGGGACAACACCCATCCGGTCCACTAGCCGTACTAGTACAAATCCGCCCACCTAAGTACCCCGGCTTCCCCTTTTGTGCTCAAACAATTTCAGCATGAAACATAAATTCATTTTCAAATAAAATACCACTACTGGTCACACACAATCAATACAGTATCTATCACATTTTTATACCCCTTAAAACAAACAATAAAACACTTTGATTTGTAATAAAACAATTCTTCAAAATCACGTAGTGTCTTGCACAAACAAAACACCTTGAGAACAAAAATTGCACACTATGTGAACATTTTGGAATTACCAAAACATAAATGGAATCCCAATACATTTAAATTAAAACAATAAATCATTTTTTTGGAGGCCTTATATGGTTCAAGAAGTGACATCATTGTAAAACCTCCATTTTTACACAACACGGCTCTTAGAAATTCAAGTGTTTCACAAACACCATTAAAACCAACTTTCACAGAAACAAACACATGGGAAAATCATAAAAACAATATTTTCAGTCCTATTACAGTTCATTAAAATCAACTAATTACTTATAGGTCAGCCCAAAATGAACCAATAAAATATTTGAATGAAAAGCCCCCAATCTAACCAAAAATGGAACTTAAAATTCATTTGCAACATAAAAGCAACTAAAACCAATTTTTACAGAAACATTCAAGTGAAATAAACATTAAGGTACCATGAACACAGCAAGCTAATTCACAAAAATTGCACACACAATGGAATCACCTACCAAAACCAAGGAAACCCTTGAATCTCCGTGCGAAAATCAAATCGCACCCCCGCCGCACCAAGAGACAACTAGATCAAACCTAAAACCACATAAATTGGCCAACAAAGCCCATAGTTAAACCCTAGGTTCGAAAACCTAGTTTCTGGACATTATTAAACTCAATTATAACCAAAGATACCCAAAGAACAATGAGTTAGACCCAAAGTAATTTGAAAGAGGAAAGGAAAAGGCTCATTTACTTGAAGTATCTTGAAGTAATCACTCCCAAACACTAGTAGATGAAATTTAAAAGCTCCAAAATTTAGGTTTCCTACGAACAAGATGTATTAGGTCATTTAGAAACTGGAATGGAGGAAAACTATTGAGAATTGAGAGAGTTATTAAATAAAGACTTTACCTCTTCAAATCTGGGAGATTTGAGGAACCTTCTGAAGTTCGGCATCAAATCGCGATTTACCAGAGCTTCAAAGAGGTGGGAGAGGAAATGGCCGCGCGGCTGGGTTAATTGGGGTTGGGCTCCACTTGGAATCACCGAAAAAGCCCAACAATTGAATAAGTTATAACATAATCAATATTTATTTTTAAAACAGGAATTGGGCTTTCGGGCTGGCCCAACCCCTTAGATAAAAACCAAAATAAACCCTGGTTATGGATTTATAAAAGTTCCAAATTGAAATGGTGGTGTTAATAGGTCAGGGGAGGTCATTTGGGAAGTTGAATGGGTGAAAAATATTAAAAAATGAAAATGTTATAAAAGAAACAAAATTGGTTTTTAAATCTGAAATTGGGCTCACGGTTTGGCCCAATTAATGAAAACTCTCTCATTCCTCCATAAAAGATTGGGAACCCCCCCAAAACAAAGTATGAATGGAAATTAAATGAAATTTACCTTTAAAATAAGTCCTGGGTGTGACACTATAGGTTATAAACATTTGATAAAAAAAATTAATATTATATTTATGATATTGTTTTATTCAGACAATAAGGGAATAAAGAGAGTGGAGGGGTGGAGTTGTAAAATGATGGAAATGAGCTTGAGATAAGATGTTACCTCTTAATTGGGTAACTCCTTTTGGTTTGTGCCAAAAGGATATATTGATAGGGTTTCTTTAAAAAGAGAGTAATCAAATTAACAGGGAGGATTTTTTGAGTATAATTGGACAGATCATGGAAGAAGTAAAAATGGTTTCAATGGTTTGAGGAATGTGTAAAGGTGGTGGCATTTTATAAGGAGGGAAAGGACTCACATGGAATGTTTAGAAACAAATTAGGTGTGCACATGTACATACCAAAAAAATATTAAAAACAAAACAATTCCAAGAATGGAAGTTATATAGTTTAAATATGGAACGAAAATGGGTGTTTTTCATGTTTCTAGGTCATTTGTGTCCTTATTTTTTGGTTTTGTCCCTAATTAAGCCTAATTTGGCCTTAACCGATGTGATTGATTTCAATCACCATTACTAATCATTTCGTTCAAAATCCTACCATGGTATTATTATAATATATAAATTATTCTAATATTCAATAGTTTTTTTATATTTTTTAAATTCCAAACATATTAGTGGATAAATTATGATTAGTGCAAATCGCACAGACAGGACGAAATAATTTGTTTTTAAAGTAGGAAAAAGTTCAAATTCATGTTATGTTATCATATTATGTTTCATAGTAAAATTTGTTATAATGAAGTAATATGCATTAATATATGTAATATTAATTTAATTTAACCTTAAAACATGTTTATTTTATCATTTACCTTTAATAATTAATTGGGGAAAAGGCTGTTTTGAACTAAAAATCTACATTTTTCACTATTCATAAAAAATGTAGTCTCTCTAAAAAATCTAAAAAATTCACGTTAGGATAATTTCGATGTTATAAATTAAAAAATAAATTTTATATTATTTAATTAAATTTATAAATGTTTATAATATTATAGTATTTATTTTAAGAGATTCATTCAAGAAAAAAATATTTTTAATATAAAAGGACTTTACCAAAAATACAATCTCTCAATATCAATATGTTTTATTTATATAAAAAAAATATTTTGAAACTATTTTTTAATAAGTTTAATGGCTAGTTTATAATTAGCATATTTAAATAATTTAAACAATAAAAGAGTTGTTACATAGTAACTCGGTGTTTCATGCATTGTATGTCAAGTTGATGTAGTTTGTAGTCAAAGCCATGTTGGTCTTGCATGTATTGAAAGCCAAGTTGGTATTGCATGTGAAATAAATATTTTAAATAACAATTTAATATATATATATATATATATATATATAATGATTTATTTCTAGTGACATGTGAAATGAAAAATATTGAAAAGTTAAATTAATTTGAAAAATAATAATTCAAAAAAACTATGTGTGTTACAAATGTAATTAAGCTATCCACGAACCTGATGATCTATTGATAAAATACAAAATGTTAATCAAGGGAGGATAAGATAAACATCTTCCTCTAGATATTTTACCGTACAATAATAGTTTTCTCTCACGAATAGAAATGGAACCATGTGAATCTCTTTATGAGAATAGGTATATTGAACCAAAATATTGGGATCAATTTAGGGAATGAAATCTACTAGGTCCATACATGGATGGGGAAATAGAAGAAAACTTCAGGACTATTCAGCCACACATCAAGGATTCTCATAGTAAAAAAATAGATATTTTAATAGTCATTGATTATTCCTAGTGTTTTAGGACAGATATAATGTATTTATCCATATATTTTCATGGAAGTAATTAATGATATTTGGGATATAGGGAAATCTTAGTCAAAGATTCGTTGATCCCTATGAGATCCTTAACTGCATAGGAGTTATGGACTATCGACTATCACTCCAATTAGACTTATCTAAATTATAGGATGTGTTGCACATATAATTATTAAGGAATTACATACTAGATCCCACAAATTTACTAAATATGTAGTTGGTAGCATTGTAAAATTATCCATCCAATGAGGTGTGATTGATAAAGATTATTGTTCATGGAGAAACATTTCTATGAAATTATAAATTTTACCTAGTCAATGTAGAGATGAGAAACAAAAGTTTGAAAAAATAACATGGTAATATAAGGATGTGATGGAAAATGTTACCCTCATTAATTTTACTTGGTGAAAATAAAATTTTACTGGAATAATTTATAAAGTGAAGAATATTGCAACGAATAGAAATTTTATAAATATAATTCCCCAAGGAATTTTAATAAATAGATTTTTATCTATTATGGATATAGAAAACAAATACATATATTTTTTAATTATATCCTATCATATTTATAATAATGTTAATCATTATTAACATTTATGACATAGCCATCAAATATTTATCATTTGATTACTATAAATAGAGGGTTTTGAAAAATCCAATTGAAACATACAATGGAAATGATGGCCACAAATAGCAGGATCTTACCCAGGGAAAACCATTTATCAAAGCATCCAAGGGATATATAATAACTGGGATTTGATATTGACTTATCCTAGCAAGATATCCAACAATATAAAAATGGATAAACCATTTATAGGAGTTATTCAATATATACACCCTATCCCTTTTCACATGTCATTAAATGATATTCAAAATAATTAACTATCTAATTACAAGAAAAAGAACATAATGTATAGAGTCTTCAGAAGACCAGTTACATAAAACAAAATGTATGGGACTAAATAATAAATTTATTTATTTATCAACCGTTATGAGTTCCTAAAATCCTTTCAGCACTAACTTATTTATAAGATATCATATTGATAACATGAAAAAATGAATGAGTTAAAATTCCCAGTAAGGTAATAAACATTAAAATAATGCATAGCACATCGGTTGCAATGCATAACATATTCATATAAAAAGGAATGAAACATTATTAAATATATGTAATCATAACATATAAATCATGGGATCGTTTAATCACAGAATTATTTTAATGTGGAAGCAACAATAAAAATGACATTAACATGTTTCAAGGCTCATTGCACGTGATGGATCTCGAGTCATGGCTGACCACCCAGAATGCAACACATTATGTCTCATGAGACTAAAAAATACCCAATGAATTAGTGAAAAATATGGGTTCACCCATCATAACATGTTCATTAATATGTGTACCAAATGAATAACCATACATAAATTATCATACATATAGATAAGGGTTACCCATGGTATGAATTGGGTATGATAATCATGTCAAAAGAAATAATATATGTTAATATAATAATAGAGTACCTAAATGAAATATTATAAATCATAAAAGTCATTATAAATGAAATATAGGAATAGATCAGGATAAGTGATGTTAAAGTGATGTGAAAAAAGTGTTTTAGAAACATTAGAAATATCACATTTGTGAACGACTTAATCGTAAACATTCGTGATTCTTGAAAATAAAAAGGCATAACTGTTATTATAATACCCCAATTAAATAAATGTAGGTCTTTATGATATAATTAGTGATTTTATAAAAATAATATATTTTTGAACAAGATTATGTAGTTCTTTTTTAAATGTGTAAGAAATTAGGCAGTTCCCTTGAATCTGATTTACTTATCGGGAATAGTGGAGAATAGAACCTTCCTAGAACATGTATTTCCCCATTAAATAAGGATGATAAGACATAGATACAAGATTTTGCAACATATAATAGTAATTTATAATAATTAAATAATAATAAACATGAATTACATTGGGTTAAAGAGAGAGAAATAGGAACCTGAAGGGAAAATGGAGGTTCTAGTAGAATCTCTTACCATATGTCTAAAACAGTTCTGCACTTGATCATAATGTCACAAATATTGAAATTTAATTAATTAATTAATAATTAAAGAATCTATTTTAAAGGTGATTTATTTATTATAAAATTCTTATATACATTTATGGATTTTTATGAGTTATACTATTCAATTTCATCATTTGAGAGTTGTTGTTTTCATACTTTTTATGATCAGTTTACTTATATGCATGTAAAGACAATCATGTAAGATGATAATAGTTCTCCAAAATTGAATTTATAATTTATTAGTTATTGTTGATAATATTAAATGACCATATAATTCATTTGTTTATTTTGGGTGAGGTTTAATAATTAGATAACATTTCAAGGATAATTGATTAGATTAATTATAGTGGTATTTCGATCATAGAGAATTAGTATTGTTCTATTAATTAATATAGTATATATATATATTATTATTCTATAACATTACATAAGGTATAATGAATACATTATAATAATTTTAAACCAAAAATTGGTTTCAGAACTATCCTTGATGATGGTAAAAGAAATTGATAACTTCATCATCTCTAAATGCAATAAATTAACAAATCAGAGACAATGTTTTAATTTTTAGTATAAAATGACGGAGAAATAGAGATGATGATGAAATATTTAATTATTATAATATAATTCCATTGTATTTAAGGTAATGGAGTTACCATAAAATTTTTATAAGGTGAGTTGGGGAGAGAATAATAAAATAATGGAACTTGAAATGAAATTAAAAGAAAGGGAAAAGGGTTTTACCTCTTGAGTCATTCTAATTGAGAAATCCATTAAGGGACTTGTTTTGGTCTTCTGTTAAGACCAAAATATCCAAGACATGGGGGAGGTAATTGGGAGGATACATTATGGTAATTTGGACAAGGATCAAGGCTTTAGAGGTGTGAGGAGAAGAGGTGGTGAGTGGTGTAATTTATAGATGAGGAGGTGGGTGTTTTCTCATTAATTTATTCATTATTTTAATATTTTCGATCAATACTATCAATAGTTTTATATTTATCATCAATAAATTATAATATTGAAGGATAGTTTGATATATAGGGATTAAATAACATTTATATCATCTATAAGTCCAAAATTCATCTATTTAGATTTTATAGTAAATAATCCTAATTTACTATACAACAAAAAAATCAAATATTTTATGCAAATCCCAAAGAAATAAAAAATACCGTTTTTTAAATGTAGAACTAAAAATAGAACTTTGTTTTAAGAAAATAAAAGTCTAAATATGAGAAATTTAATTTTTAAATAAAATATTTATTTACTCGGAAGATACAGATTTAAAAATTGTAACTAATTTTATAACACTTTGAAAAATAAATTTTGTTCTTAATAAATCGTCTTAAAATAAAAATTCAACAAAATATTAATTTATGAATACATATTAAAGAAATAAATTTTAATTTAATTTATTAAATTAATCACAAAATTGAAATTAAATATTTATGACCTATAAAAATACCAACACTTTATTAATAATTTTTATAACACTTATATACATAAAATATGAAATGACTATACCATATTACCTTTTATAAGATCCAGAATTTTTTTTTATATTTTTCTAGGCCAGTTTACTATTCTATTTTCCATTTTACTATTCATATGGGTCATATTATTAATCCCAAGGTAATGTTACTATTTCATTTGTTTGGGATCATTAATGTCTTGAAATACTTCTTATTTCATTTATTAATATTTATAGTGTTTATATTGTTTTATTTATATTATTTTATCTGATATATACTTTTTGAAATAATTATAAGAAGGAAATTTATATTGATAAGGCTTTGGTTTATTACATTCCTCCCCCCATTTGAAATTTTACCCATGAAATTTCCTTTTACACACAAAGGTGAAAATAGATGTGGGTACTTATTTTTCATCTATTACTTTGGGTCCCATATTTCCTATTAATAATAATTGTTCTTTGAAAATACATTCTCTAGTTGATTAGTCTTGTTGCATAGAACATTATCTCTACAAACCAAGATCTCCACAAGAAGCTCATCGCTTGAGAGATTATTCTACAATTGTACCACCTCTGAATTAGGTAAATGTGAGGGATTCCGTATGTAATTACTCAAGAGTGATATGTCAAATAAATCACATACTTTAGACATGGTTGGTTGATGTTCTAGTAGATAGGCCACAATTATAACATAATTAAGGATCATAAAAGGGCTGATGTACCTGGGACATAGCTTCGTTTATTCCCAAATATCATGATACTCTTTCACATAGATATGAGGTGGAATACCATGTCTCAAACCATAAACTTGTAGACTTTTCAATGATTTTATGCATAACTCTTTGATCAATATTGGTATTATTTGATGTGATACCTAATTGTTTTCATCTTTCCTACAATTTCATCGAAAATTTCATGTCATAGCTAATTACGCTCATTAGATTCATCCAAACACACTGGTGTTCTATTCCTTTTCCCAGAATGGTCTTCAAATAGATCCATTTGGATGCTATAGAGGAATATATTTTTGTAAGATAACTCAACATGAGGTAGAAGTTTCTTCTATCCTTATTTTATGTATATATAAATTGACCGCAACATGTGTTCCATATTATGAATACTCTATTAAGACATACCATTAGTTTATAGATGATAATACATTCTAAAGTTCATCTCAGTGTTCAGAGTATGTTTGAGACTTTTCCTGAACATCAATGTGAATCTCATATCTCGATTGAATACAATCGATAATGGAAAACCATGAACCATTACCCCATCATTGATGTATATTAACACCAGTTGGTAAAGTGAGAAGTCCTATTGAATTGAGATAAAGTAATATTCCTTTGTAAGATGAACCACCACAACCCATTTATCATCATTCCCTCGGGAAGTCAATGAAAGTCCAGTGACAAAGTAGATTATTATGTTTTCCTATTTCAATGTTTATACGAATAATGGTTGCATCATCGCTATAAATTTTTTACTTCAACCTTTAATATCTAATATTCTAGGCACATTGATGAATATTCAATGATATCATTTTTCATATTGCCCCACCAATAGTTCTCTCAAAGATATTGATACATCGTTCTAATCCATGGGTCAATTGAGATGGTTAAGCTATGTGCATCATTCAGAATATCCTTCTCTATCTCCGGATTGGGTGGTATACATATTCATGACCCAAATATCATTGATCCCTCTTTATCCATTTATAACTCAATGTATTTCCCATTTTTTATAGCTTCCACCCTTTTTTGAATTTTTACATAATTTCTTTGAGAATCCTTTTTATCAACATAAGGGATGGTTGAGAAATCACATGAGAACGTAATGATGATTTTATTCTCTGAAAACTTCCAATGTCCATAATTTGAAAATCTATGAATGTTAGATTCTTCTCAATTATTATCATAAATAATGTTAGAGGATATTTTATACTTAGAGAACCCTCCACCTAATTTTCTATTATAGGATGGTAGTGGATTGAGTAGTCATAATAATTAATGATCAATAACCATATTCTCAGACACATTTCAATCTCCTAACATTAGATTATATATTTGTGACTTAATTGATCAATATATTTCTCACACTTCTCCCCATAGATATAATACTGTATGATTTTCAATGAAATGATCACAACATCCAAATCATGATCATACATGGGATATTTTTAATAATTTATTTTTATCTTCCTTCAGGAATAGGCTATTAATTTATCATTTGTTATTAGTAAAAATCATATTACCTTCTTTTATGAAACACTATATACAACAACAAGTTCGCAACATTTCAGTAGTGTGAGAACTATTGTAATTGTAATTTTTTTTCTAATATCATAAGTACTCTTTACATTCATTGGTATAGAAAAACATTACTACTTTATTAGTCATAATGGTTAGTGGGTTTTAATATCATGGAAATTTCATAACAAATCACCAGTAATTCTTAGCTAATCCAAAGAATCTACGAATCTCTATTTCAAATGTTGTACTAGGCCACTCTTCAGTTTTCTATTGGAAGGGTCCACAAATATCCCATTTTTATGGATAATATCCACCTATGTATAATATTTCCTTCATATATAACTCATATTTATTGTAATTTTCATACAGTTTTTTCCTTCACAAGGTCTTTACTAAATTTTTCAATTGCTCCTCATTTTCCTCCTTGCAATTGGAGTATATTTGAATAACATCAAAAAAAAGTACCACAATTTTCATAAGATAGTTTATATAAACTCTATTAGTTAATTAAATGAATATTTTTTGATCATTAGTGAGTCTTAAAAACATCACTATGAACTCATAGTGTCGATAAATCATTCTCAAGGGAGTTTTGGGAATATCTTTCTTCCTCACATTTAATTGACGACATCCACACTAACGTTCCACCTTAGAGAAATAACAATCCTCATATAGAAGATCAAATAATTCATCTATCTATGGCTAGAGACACTTATTATTTATCAGTATTTTTTGTTTTTTTAGATAGGCTATGTAGAGTCACATTGATCCATCCTTCTTATTTTCAAAGAAGACTGGTGCACCCCATGAGGAATCACTTGGGTGTATAAAATCCTTTCCCAAATTATCCTATAACATCCTCTTTCGTTATTTATGCTCAATGATGGATATTATATAAGGTTTGTTTGATAAATGAATAGATCTAATAATATGTTTAATTGAGAGCTCATCCTCTCGATCAAGTGTAAGACCTAACAAATTTTTATGGAATATATCAGTATAATCCCTCTTGAGGGGAAATTATTCAATAATTATCATATCATTGGTCTCAATTATTAGAATGAGATATTATTTCTCATACAGTAGTGAAATCAATAATTTAGATGATGATTTGGAAGAATATTCACCCTCTTCCTAACACAAGTACATAATTAGATGATTCTTCTATACGTGATGTGTAATATCGCATTCCCAATATTCGATGTTGTATTTTTAAAATTATATCCAATACATGCCTGATATATCATCAAAATATACCAATGAGAGTATGATAATTTTTTTTGAAGGTTCAGTCCAAAATCAATAACCTTGGAGGTCCTATAATATTGGGATATAAATAATTGATCCATTTTCTATTCTCTTAGATAACTCAACCATCAAATTTTATGGTTGTGATTGAATAGTTCAAATAAACTTGAACAATATGAAAGAGTACGTAGAATTATAATCAAATAGTACATTCTCTATTCATTAATGAATAACCGGCAAACCTATAACTATATCATTGTTTGGATCCAACTTAGTAGCAGTGATAAAATATTCCATTCCTTATTTCCTTTGAAGTTATTGTTGATTTCCTTTAAAAACCTTCGGCAAAGGAAATTGGTTTTTAAAATTTTAATGATCCTTGCAATTGAAACATTGTACTACAAGCTAACTTTTTACATGAACCTTACATTCTTCTTTTACATTAGTGGAATTATTAATATCCCTTCGATAGTTACTAGCCTAATTCCCATTGTATGACTCTTGCATAACTTCTTAGTTCCCTTTAAATAGTTCCTTGGATGCTTCTTGCCACAATTTTTCCATGTGGGATATTTGATAAAATTAATTTATATATAATATATTATTGACAAAAAATGGAAAAATTTCCTCAATTTTGTTAAATATATTTGTTTATAACATATTTTTGATTAGACCATTCATTAGGAAATTTGATGAAAATTTTAGTTTTACTCTTTTTAGATCACTATAGAAGTGAAGAGTTATATATATTTATATATTTATTTTTTTAACTTTAAATTTTTTAACTGTGTTTATCACTTAATATGAAATAACTTTTGTTCTGGTTATTGGATCAAAATCATGGATTTGATTGGATTAAATTGACCATCAAATCATAGATGGGATAGACACTCCAGATTTGAGATCAATGCACTGTTTGGTCCATATATTATTCTTTCATTATTGGATTGGGACCAACGGTTTAGAGGAACTCTGCATTCCAATTTTTCACAACTCAAATTTCTAAAATGATAACTAATTCACACCTTTTTCGGTCATAAAGGTGAGGCAAGTTAGATTAAAATATTTAGAAGAAGCTCCCCATTCACACTTGAAACCACATAAATCCTTTCCTCCCCTCCACTTTATAAATATGTATTTTTATCATTTGAAGAGGTTGAGATGTGAATTATGATATTAAAGGCACAAGAGAATTTATTTCACCCAAATTCTCTAACCATTGTAAGAGGGGTAACTCGTGAAGATATGATCCCCTCATTAAAGCATTATTTGTCTTCTTCATGTTCTAATGTTTTCATTTTCATAATAAAAATCATAGTTCATCTTTTACGTATTATATTTTTTTGCTCAAATATCTTCTTCATTACTCATCCTATTTGGGATGGAATCAAGAGTTAAAATGAGATTGGGTTATACCCTTTCTAAAACTATTTACAAGAAAAACGTTTCTATGGTCACTACACTGCACATGTATGAGTATTACTTTTTAGTTATTGATCGAACTCTACATTCTTCATTAATTTATTATGAATGAATTAAATTCTATAAATCACATAACATGATCTGTTAATAGTGTATTACATTTCAATTATACTAAGAAATAAATTAAATAATCTTAACAAAAAATGTGTGGTAGGGAATTGTGTGAATTGTGAGAGCACAACCTTAATTGGTAATAAAAATGCACTTAAGATCTATTTTTTGTGCTTAAATATGATCCTTATACTAAAAAAATACAATTTTTAAGATATTGAATGTTTCTTAATTTTCCATTGTCCATAAACATTCCTTATAACGTCAATTAAAGTTGGGTGTTGTTTTTGAATGTTCCAAAGTTAGCCTAGAGTTAAATTAACATAATCTATGTGGCAATGTTAATTCTTATAGTGTTCAGGGTTTAAAAAAATAATGGTTTATAATTAAGTGGATATTAATTTAAATGAAAATGTTTAATAAATTATTTTACATGTTTAGTTTGATCTATTATGATTTTTCAAAATGGTTTTCTAAAAAACACATTCTCATTGTGATTTGTTAATCAGATTTCATTAAAAAATTAATAAATACAATTTTCATACAAAATAAATCATATTTAATTATAAATGGTAAAAACCCCATACATTTTATATACTGTTTTTATATTATTTTACATTATTTTAAATGTACCTTTGTTAATTTGTTTTAATTACTACCTCTTTGAGAGACGATCTAAGTCAGCCACTCCACGACACATAAGTAGCCCCAAACTGAACATCATTTGATAGCACAATTAATAGTGCATTTCAAATTGGTACCATTCTCAGGGAGGCATGAAATTATTTCATCCAATTAGAGGCATTCCTTTTATTTTTCATTTTATTTTCCTTTTCTCTTATTACATACTTCTTCCCCTAATTTGATTTTGTATTCTTCTTTTGTTATCTTCTTCTTCATTCTAGACCATCAAATCAATCTTTTAATTTTTATTTTATTATGGTCTACTTTTATTCTTTTTATTTTAATTTTATTTTTGACATGAATTAATCCCAAATATCTCATTGATCTTGACCCTAATATTGAACGCATACATAAAGCTCGAATAAAAAATTCTCAATCTATGAGAAGTATCAACATTCAACCAGTTGGAAAATTTCTCTATTCTAGGAACAAAAAAATTCGGACAACGTCTAAATAAATATTAATACAAGAATCAATGGCTAAAAAACAATGATAAACTTAATAGAACCATTCTATAATTGGTTTCACCAGACATTAACTATCAACCAAATAGTATTTCATACCCAAATCTCAAATCGGTCTTTAAGCAAAGATATGGGTTAATTCACCTACATCCAAAATTTCATGGCCTCTCCAGTGAATGTATGAGTACAATTAGCAGTTAATGAATCTATGGGAAAGATGCGTGAATCACCAAATACATGAGAAAGTCCTCATACAATACTTATATAAAGGACTCACAACCATGGAGAGAAACATATTAAATTTCATAGTTGGATGGGAAATAGTAAAAAAATACACATGCAGCCTCACGTTTTTTATCGACAAGATGACACAAAACTCCAAAAAATTGGAAATTAAGATATACAAACTATTGTAGGAGTACATTAGGTAAGTCCTTTATCTCCTAAAAATAACATGATTGATACTATGTTGGAATAATTTAACACTATAGAGAGGTATATTTCTTTGGCTCAAAAGGCATCTGAACCCACTCTTATGTGGCCATGTCGAATCTTCACTAAAACAGACCACCCGACTAACTATTTCCCCAAATTACAAGATTTAGAGTATTGTGCAAAAATATTCTCTAGGAGAATGTTTAAACATAAACAACAATCACATCCCCCATAAATGTATGATAACATTTCACCAACATACATCCAAGGTTGGAAGGATCTCTCTGACATGAGGTAAGGATTTAAGAAACAATAAGGGCCCCATTTTTAACAAAACATCTAGTAGCTTCCGCCTTTCCTACATGTTTTCCAACAACCCAAATAAGATTTGAAGACCATGCATAAAAAATCCAAAAAACAAGGGAATCACTCGAACAAGGTAGATTCTAATATAGATTATCTATTGAAACAAATTTTTCTTATTCAATAGAATGAGATGAAGAGTCAAGGTTCTTAGTAGAGGGAGTTGATGACTTAAATGAGCTATATTTCCACCTACCACTATGAACTGGTAAGTAAGAAATATAGAAATATTCTTTTCCAACCTACTCTAAATCCCATGTGTAATGTTACTTCCATCACTTTGAGAAGTGGGAAGTAAATAACTGATACATTTGCACCAACCATTCCACCGGAATAACCTCAACTATGGAGCCGCCCCATTCAAGAACCACTAATGAGCCGCCCAATGAGAAAGACAAAGGTAAGAAAACAATTGATGATGTTCTTCCTAAACCACATCTATTTCCAAATAAATGTGTACAAACCATGAATATGGATGAATAGGCTATTCAAAAGGATGTTTTTTTAAACATTCATGCATGTAGAGATAACCTTCCCCTTTATCGAGGCCATTAAGTAAATCCCAAGGTATGCACAATTATTACAAAAAAAATTGTATTAATCAAAGTGGGATAAAGGGAAATGAGAGGATAAATCTTGGATGAAATATTTCACCACTCACTACTCCAACTCAAGCAATTCCAAAAAGTACAAGGATCTGGGGACATTAACCTTCCCATACACCATAGGAGAGTTATATTTTTATGATTCTTTAGTGACTTTGGTGGATCCATAAATGTGACGCCTCACTCTATATTTTATTCTTTACATGTTGGCGAGTTATTGCTAATGAGAGTAGTGGTGCTGTTGGAAAATATTGCTAAAACATATCTAGTGGGAGTCCTTGAGGATTTACTAGTTCAATTAAGAGACATGATCTTTCTAGTGTATTTTTATATACATAACATGGATGATGATCAGGTATTTTCACGTGCTCCCATTATCTTAGGTACAACCATTCTAAAAACAAAAAAAATTACAAATATTTATGATGGAACACTTTACATGGAGTTTGGAGATGAAGTTTTGATATTTAATGTTACAGAAACCATAAATTACCCCTCATAGTACCATTCTTCTTTGGTTATCTCCCATTTCGATCCCCAAAATAAAAACCCCTTAGATTTTTTTTGTGATATGCTTAGAAATATTATCAGTATTGGTTAGAGTTTGATGTCTATATTCACTTTCATACTAGTTTCTATCGCACAAACCTCTCTTTAATTTGATTATAAAATGTACACATATTCTAATTTTGATCATGTGATTGTTGATTATTACATGACTATTTAGTATTCTTAGGGGCTTGATGTGCTACTCTCTAATTTTGATGATTCATGTTCTGATACTGATGTTCATTGTGAAAATATTTCATTTTCTTCTATTTCGCTATCTATACATCACCCCTACACTGGAACTCACGCCATTTCCACAAAATGTCAAATAATCAAACTTGTTAAGTGGTGAGAAGTTACCTATTATAGTTACTGACAATATACCTTTTGAACAAGAAGAAAAAGATTTTAATATTTTATAGGAGGACATTAGGGAAATTGGCTGGACCGTGGATTACATATTAGGCATTAGCCCCTCTAATTTCATGTATTGGACTCTTTTGGAGGATGTGTAATGCATCACCCATAGTTATCCAGAGTCGGTGCATTATTACATAAAATATGAATGATTACAAGGGATCATGTACCGAAAGACCGATCAGTTTAGAAGTCTTGAAAAATAGATTATATACATGAACTTTACATTTCACTTTCCAACATAAAACACAAAAAAATCCTTTGAGAATGCCATTGTTCTCTTAGCTTAACCAGACATCTTAAACATAAAACAAATCTTGGGATCCTAGTAAAATGAG
Organism: Viscum album; assembly: GCA_963277665.1. Taxonomy (NCBI): domain Eukaryota; kingdom Viridiplantae; phylum Streptophyta; class Magnoliopsida; order Santalales; family Viscaceae; genus Viscum; species Viscum album. Next base: position 986,731,311 of record OY728126.1, read on the forward strand.
ACATATGAAAGGGGTGAGCTCAAATTCCCAGTAAGGTTAAGAAATTCAACGGAAGATAAAAAAAAAATTTAGAATGTTGAATAATTTAAAACACATTCCTTTACCAGTAATAAATATGAACACTTTCATGGAAAAAAATACAAGATTTGTAAATAATTCCATAATAAAACAAAAACATGGGAATTATACTAGTCAAATAACCACATGAACCATCAATATTATATTAATAGTGATGGAATGTATAATTCCAGACATTTTGAAACATTTTGTGAAGGCCTTGGACAAGACGTCTAAAAATGATTAAGGCCTCGTCCAAAACAATATATATAATTGGGAAAGGCCTCGGCCAATTCCATCTCTAATGTTCTCATGAGACCTACTGATGCATCGAGGAGCAATATTGGGATGTATATTATTCATATACGTAATGATATCATGTCTTTATATATTTTTTAATCATCAATGAAAATTATTCTTGAATGGATATGATAGAGAGCAAATCTCATCGCGTCCATGGAGAGGGTAATCCGTACGTACGCACGAGCGACTATATCAGTATTGTGATACTAAAATAATATATAATCGGATGTTATATCATATATACAGAATAATTATCAAGTTATATTTATTATTTAGATCAATTAAACATCATTATTATACCCATCCAAAAAATGTATTGAATGACAATTACACCATGATGTGGAGACGGTAAGCATTACGTATGCACGTAATGTGACATGTCATTAAAAGGATGGATAGAATAATAAATATGGTTGTAAAATATTTATAACATCATTAGAATATATTGAAGATACATGAGTTATTATTTCAGAATGGAAACAACAAATAAAGAGGAAGTGAATGAAGAAAGGAACTTTAAAGAGGTGATTAAATATTTACCTCTTCTTCGGGTTCTTAAATTTGATTTGATGAAAATGAATTCATAGGTTGGAATTCTGACTAAATTAAGGCCTATAAAATGAAGTTAGTACTGTTGATAGGGTATTTGGGAAGGGTTTGGCCATGCCAAATGGCTATGAAGGTGTGAATTAGAGAGAAGGGGGAGTTCCCTTTTATAAGAGGAGTGAGGGGAAACTTTGGATAAACAAGAAATATTATTTTATAATAAAATCATTTTCATTTTATAAGGGATCAAATGTAAAATATTTAAAGGATAAGGTACGGATGGGTCTAAAACCACTAAACCAATATGTGTAGACAGGTTTGGGTAACTATATTAACCTTATCTTTTAGATTTAACTCTTAGTTAAATTGTTTGACTTTTACCATGTCTCTTATTATATTTATATTATATGGCTAATAAACATACCATAAGCTTCCATTAGAACCCCAATAGGTTAATTAATGAAAAATAGAATGTTATTTAGGAATTTTGGCTGAACCTTATACTTTTAAGAATATTATATGAAACAATAATATTGTATTTGTTTTAAAAACTCTTTTATTTTAATTTTGATATTATTTAAAGATTAATTCTTGTTAAAGTTATAAAAACAATATTACTTCCAAATAAATACATTTAATCATCTTTAATATGTCATATTAACCTATAATATTTGTTAATGGAATCAAAACATTCAAATTATATTTATTTAGGTATTTATAATATAATTTATTAGATTCTTTATTAATAAGGAAAATAATGCATCATCATTGTATCATAAATAAATTTAATTATTCTATGTCTAAAAAATATAAATAAAATACCATTATGTATGAAAACTTTTTATAATTCCAATTATTATTTATAGTCGAAAATATGACTTATATAACCAAACGTAAAAATTGATTACTAAAATATATTTGTTTAGGTCATTTTTACCTTTACTTTACAAAAATTAAAATAAAGTGTCATATCATTCATAAGTGGATACATGTTGTCTCGAAATAGACCCAAGGATGCCCATGGCTGGCCATGAATCATCCAATAAGGTCAAGACAAGTGTTAAATTAATTTTGTATTATTCTAATATTCCTTTTATATTGAATTACATTTTTTACCTTTAACTGTGGTAAATAAAAGTCAAAAGTTACTATTCACCAAAAATTATTTTCATCTTATTGAACCAAATTTTACTTACTGCTATAAACCGTGTCTCTAATGTTTTTGAAATTCAATTCATAGAAGCTTTAAAATTTTGTTTTATGAAAATTTGCAAATTCTCTTAGAAGGTGGGTAAAAGTCTGTAAATAGTTCGATAAAATTTTTATAAATCTAAAATTATTATAAAATGAATCCAATTAATTAAATTGAACACATATAGGTATTATGTATATATTTTTACCAAAAATAATTTTAAATACCATAATGAAGTATTTTAATAAAAATTTGGTTTTAAACAATAACTTAGTGGTTTTCACTGTTCATCAAAAATTGAATGTTTTCAAAAAAATTCAAAAAATTTACCCTAAGCTTATTTTGATCTTCCGAATTCAAAAATGAATTGTATTTTACCAATATAAAAATATATAAGTCAAATTAATTATTTTATAATAAATTTTCATTTTCAAAACCAAAAAGCGTATTTTTACGAAATATTAACTGTCAAATGATTGACACTTGTTTATGTCCAATTTCAAAGTGAAAATACTTAAATTGTCCATCATTGGATTAAATGGTAAAAATATAATCTAATAATTCTTCCAAACCCTTAAAAATTATAACTCAACACTATAAATTATTTTGATTAAAAAATTTGTTTTCAATTAAAATATAGTATTTATCACTATTCACCATAATATAAATGTTATCGAGAAAACACCGAAAATTTATTAAAACTAAATTATTATGTACTGATTATAAAGTAGAAGTTTATTTTGTCAAATATAATATATAAAATATTCAAATATTGTATTTCAATAGGTTTCTCCATTAAACAGTATTAAAATCACATTGTTTTAAAAAATACATTCTTTATCTCGAAAAATGAATTTTTTCAAACATTATGTCTAAGAAACTCATAATATGTATTCTAAAATTATAAGGATTATATAATGATAAAAATTTAGTTAATATAATTCATATCTTCTTATGAATGACTAGTTTGGTATGTTGTGGTGCGCTTGAACTCAGTGTTGCGTGTAGTGCAAGTTATTGAATTACATTAAAGAAATAATGTACTATGTAATATTTGGGTGTTCAATTTTTCAATCCATCAATAAATTGTTTCTTCGCAATTTGAAATTGATCTTTGAAAATTAATGGTTGAAAATATAAATTAACTTTGTGGGAAAACCCACATCATAAATTGGGTTAATAAAATTTATTCTTAATAAGAGGAAAAGGGGAATGAAAAAGTCACCATCAAATTATGATCTATATTAGGATATAATTGGTGGAAATTAGAGACAAAAAATTGGAGGAAAAAGGTAAATATTTATAGGGAGTGATTGAAGTCATCATTCACAAACAATTGTAGTATTTCGGGCCTCAAAGCCATCAATATATGATAATTTAAGATATTATCAGTTCAACAAAACATAAGGTATTAGGATAACACAATTTTCGTTTTTAGATACCTTAATTAAAGTTTATGAATTAATATAATAATAGAATAAGTGAAGAAAAAATTATATACATGGCAAGTATAGTTCCATCCTTTAACTAATTTCTATCACGAACTCATCTCTCACTCTAAAAGATAATAGAACATAAAAAATATTCTATTTATCCTATTCGTTTAGGGTTCCAAAAAAAGAATTTATTATTCAACTATCAAACCATATAAAAAAAGAAACTACATTATATTGTCCAAGAAATTCACATAGTCCAGTGGTAGTCGATAAATCCCAATCGCCCTATGGTTGTGGGTTCGATTCCCACAGCTTTGTCTAACGTGATGGGTTGTCACACGGTCTTCGTGTTGTCCATTGAATAAAAATACAATAAATACCTTAACCATAATATCCAATTTCAAATATAATCCATTCCAACCATTAGACTTATCCAAAAAACTTCTATCTAAACTCACATTCCAAAATTTATAAGGAAGTTAAACATAATGAAGATCCTTTTTTCCATGTAATAACATGTGAACACCTTCATCATGTATTATTTTAAAACATAGTAATACCCAAAATTACCATAAAACCTTATTGATTACATTCAATACCCATTTTCCTTTATATAATACTGGATATATTACTTATATCAAAATGTATTGAATATTACAACAATGATGAAATCAAGAAAACTATTAATCAGTTCCAAATAAGTCATGAATAACCAATATAATTTATCGAAATAAACCATATATTATTTCAAAATCACTACCTCAGTATAAAGACCATATAAAGTATTACCATTCCTCCAACCATGTATTTTTTAAAAATTTCGACTTGTTGTTGAGTAACATTTCATAGAACCGTATAATCTCAATTACTCAATGAAATAGTACTACAATACAATCCTTATTTATTATCGATAATTCCAATGAATGGCATATCAATGAAAAAACACTGAAATTAAATAATTCATTAGTAATAACATAAGAACCCAAGTCATTATTATTCATATGTGGCACTGTCATAACTTGACTATTATGAAATTGAATCATTTGTTGTATACTCTGATGACTGGAACATTAATTCAAAAAGTGTCCAAACTACTTGAATATGAAGCATTGTACATTTGAAACCCTTTTCTTACCCTTGTAATCACGTACTTGGTTGACTTTTTTCCATACTTATAACAAACTCCCATTACCTTCAAGCATTTACCAAGGTGATTCATTCCACAGTTATCATATATGGTAATATATTTCATTGCCTTCTTCCCTTTATCCAAATTTCTCTCTTACATCCTTTTCTTCTCTTGTTTCCCTTCAAAGCAATAGGACATAGAGAATTAATTACATATCTTATTAACACATGACACAATTTCTTCATATGATGATAATATGTGGGAGAATATTTCCCTCTGAAACATTGGCTTAAATCCATGAAATATATGATCCTACTAACTCATTAGATAATACATTTTGACATAGTTCTCATTTATTCTACTGGGTTCCATTTTTGAACAATGGAATACATTATCTTAGTTTATGAATCGTAATTCATAATTCCAAACGTGTAAAATAAGTAACATAAATTGAACAGTTTATGGATATAATCCATAATAAAAAAAATGTTCTCTTTAAAGAAGTATTCAATCCTAAATCCTTCATAATGTCTTGTAATGAAAATGAGAAGTATCCTAAGCATATCCCCTATGAATGTCGTAACCAATAGTGCAGCAAGGCCCATTTTCATGCACTATTTCCCATTTGATTCTAGCTCAAAGAATTGTTTTCGGGTTTTACCCCTTGGTACATCCGTGATAGAGACACCTCTACCTACTTGTATCCAGATGGAGATGTATTGCTTGGAAAACTCACAAAGTATCTATAGTACCAAAATTATAATAATTTCATCTATTATGATCCTCAATGTCTATCTTAGGATAATGCTCTCTAATCAGAGTTTATCTATATCTACTTTCCAAGGTTATTTCTAAACTTCCTCTGATACCAACTGTAACACCCTGACCCTAGTTACCCACAGGCAGAGCATTATTACATAACATTGGAACAATTACAAGGAATCATGTCATGACAGACCAATTAGTTTAGAAGTCTTGAAAAATAGATTACACACATGAACGTTACATTATATTTTACAAAATACAACACAAAAAAATATTTTGATTGTTCCATTGTTCACTTAGATTAACCCTGTATCATAAACATAAAACACTTCTTGGGATCCTAGGAAAATTGGACATAAGAAAAGGGTGATATTAAAAGCCCAATAAAGGTAAGAAATATAGTAGAAGATAACATAAATATTTATAATGGATAATAATTGATAACACATGACTTTACTAGTAATAAACATGATCACTTTCATTAGAGGAATACAAGCTTAGTAAATAATGCAATAATAAAACATATTCATGGGTATTCTACTAGTCGAATAACCATATGAACCATCAATATTATTTTCATAATGAGGGAATTAATAATTCTAGACATTCTAAATCATTTTGTCAGATCCTCAACCAAGATGTCTAAAAATGATTAAGGCCTTGGCCAAAACCATATATCAAATTTGGAGATCCCTCATCTGATTCCATGTCTAATTGTCTAATGAGACCAACCGATGCATCAAAGAGCTATTGTGGGCTCCACCCGTCACATACTATGTCCAATACATTCCTCATTTTAAAAATCTAAAACATAACATAAACATTCGTATTAGAACTACCATACGAAATGTCAATACGTTAACCATACACCCTGAATGGTATAAAAATAAAACATCCAGAGTCAAACATATCAAAAAACTTTCAATACAATATGGAAGATTTCTATCATAATAAATCAACTTCAAACAAGTTTAAAATATATCAAAGGATGTTGACATAGATGAAAATTATTTTTAAAACCCTTTGAGAGAAATATCCATTTTTCATGAAAACATTTATAAGTCACACATTTTAGAAAGGATGACATTTAATGTCATTTTTGAATCAAATTGTCCCATACCACTTTTAAACATTTGAACAGAATTAACATTTTAAAAACATTCATGTCCATATAAATAAAGCCTTAAAAATTCATTTTGAAAACATGGGAATTAATGAGAATGATTTAGAAGATTAAATATTTAAAACATATAAAATGATGTTTTAATAAAAGATTCTAGTTAAAGAATCCCATTGAAAACTCTCTTATGAAACATGTGCATGGTAAATAAATATTTCCTAGTAAAATCTTACACATAAAAATCGTGAATTATAATGGGATTGATGAATTAACCCTTACGTCGTTGTAATCAATTGATTCATATGAAAAAAAGTCAATAACCACCAAATGAATCACATAATATCTTGAATATAAAGATCATATTGATAGTATATCTCAAGTAGGAGTAAAAAATACACCACATGAAATAAATAAGTGGAGAACAATGTAAATCTCACAAAATTAAAAGTCAGATAAGAAACAACATACCTTTTACTATTCCTTGGTCAGGGGTAGGCTAACCTCCTTTATAACGGTGAAATATTTTTATTAAATTATACAAGTATTATATACATTAATATGATATCATATATGATATTTTAACATTTCTTTGTTAAAAATATCTTAGTATTATCATCGTTTTTGGTGTTAATTGATTCATTTTCCATTATATTCATTGTTATGTGAGTCATATTTGTTATGTATGGGCTGTATATTATTCATATACATAATGATATCAAGTCTTTAAAAATTATTTTTAATCATGAAATGAATATTATCCTTGAATGTATATGATGGGGAATGAATCTCATCACGTTTGTGGAGATGGTAATCTATTTGTACGAAGTTGACAGGGGTCAGGACCTTTAGGCTGATGGCAGTGCAAAGGAGGTTCTAATGGTGGATGTTGAAAATGTGTAGGAAGAGGGTGTTCTCCTTCCTTTGATGGAGAAAAAACTCTAGACCAATGGTGGGATAAATATGTGGGGAGTCCTGGTTCGGTTTTGGGGGATCGAACCAACAAAGGGATGGAGATTTCTGGGGTAGGGAAAGAGAATTTGAGTGGCCCAGTTAGTCAGTCTTTTAGCGAGGAGGTTCAATGTGGGAAGCAGAAACTTGCTGTTGTTGAAGCGCCTCTATCTGAAATCCCTATAAAATTGCCAAGGAGAGATTATACATGCCTTCCACGGCCGATGCGGACACGGTTCGCTTCCAAGAGGAATAGTGAGGTGACTGTGGGGTTTGCAAAGGTTATTAGGGTCGAGAGGACATCACAAGATAATGCAGTTCTGGAGTAGCTCAGGAATCAGGTTAAAAGTGTTAACTATTGGAGGACACCAGGATGGGATATGGCCACGACGACCAGATATGAGTGGTCTGGCAGGGGTTGCAGAGATAAGTATGGTTTTGATGGTATGTAATTCTTTGTTGATGTGCTGTCTGAACCTGGTTTGTTTTTGTGGTTGTATGTTTGTGCAACGGATTCCCATCAACCAGATTTTTAAAATAAAAAAAATGTATTTCTTATAAACAAAATCATTATCATTTTATATTTATTATTTAAATCAATTTCACATCATTATTACACTCATCCAAATAATCATTTGCTGAATAACAATTACACCACGAGGTGGAGACGGTAAGTCGTACGTACACAGGCATGATGAAATTTCATTCCAAGGATGGATAAAATAATGAATATGGTTGTACCATAATTATAATAACATCACATTATATAGAATATACTGGATTTATTATTTTACAATGTTAAAAACAAATAAAGAGGAAGTGGAAGAAGAAAGGAACTTGAGAGAGTTGATGAAATATTTACATCTTCTTCAGGTTCTTCCTTTTGATTTGATCAAAAGGACTCCTTAAGATGGATTTATGAATAATGGAAGGCCTATAGGATTTATGGATGATTGTTGAGAGGGTATTTGGGTAGGGTTTGGGCATTCCAAAGGGCTTTGAAGGTGTGAATTAGGGGGAAGAGAGAGTGCCTGTTTATAAGAGGAGTAAGGGGCACCTTAGGAAAAGTTAGAAATATTATTTTATAAATTTTTTTTATGTTTCTAGTGGCTCCAAAGTTTATTATTTAAAATATTTGGTTATTAGGGGTCTAAAACCACTCAACCAATAGGTTTTATACAGGCTTTGGTCACTATATTAACCTTATCTTTTAGATTTTACTCTTAGTTAAATAGTTTGACTTTTACAATGTCTCTTTGTATTTTCATATTATATGGTTAATAAACATACCATAAACATTCAATGGAACCCCAATAGGTTTATTAACGACACATATAATATTTTTTATGCCTTTTTACCGAACCTTAAACTTTTAAGAATATTATATCAACCAATAATATTGTATTTGTTTTATAAAATCATTTATGTCAATTTTGAGATTTTATAATAATTTTTTTAATGTCCTAAAAACATTAATAATTAGAAATAATAATATTTCATCAACCCTAATATGTCATATTAACTTATAAAATTTGTGTATGGCTTCAAAATATTCAAATTATATTTAATTTTGTATTTATAATACAAATTATTAGATTCTTTCATTAACAAGGAAAATACCGCATCATCATTGTGTCATAATAAAATTTAATTATTTAGTGTATAAAAATTATAAATAAAATACCATTATGTAGGAAATCGTTTTATCGTTCTGACGAATATTTATAGTTTAAAATATGATTTATATAACCCCATGTAAAAATTCATTACTAAAAGATATTTGTTTTTGTCATTTTTTCCTTTACATTAAGATAATTAAAATAAAGTGTTATTTTCATTCATGTGTGGTTTCATAGGGTCCCAAAATCGACCCAAAAATGCCCATGGTCTTCCATGACTCATCCAATAAGTTTAGGTCAATTGTTAATGTAATTTTTATTATTTTAATACTATTTTTACCTTGAATTACCCGATTTATCTTTAACCATAGAAAATAAACATCAAAAGTTTCTATTCACAAAAAATTATTTTCACATTATTGAACCAAATTTTACATACTGATATCAACTGTGTCTCTCGTATTTTTGAAATTCCATTCACAGAAGTCGTAAAATTATGTTTTATGAAAATTTCCAAATCCTCCTAGGAGGTGGGTAAAAGACGGTAAAAAGTTCGATAAATTTTTTATAGATATAAAATTATTATAAATTGACTCCATTGAAATACATTGAACTTATATAGATATTAGGTATCTATTTTGACCTAAAATAAATTTAAATAAAAAAACAATTCTTTAAATGAATGTATGTTTTAAAGAATAACTCAATGTTTTTTACTATTCATCAAAAATTGAATGTTTTCAGAAAATTTGAAAAAATTCAACCTAGGATAATTTTGATATTCCAAATTCAAAAATGAATTCTATTTTATGAATTTCAAAACATATAAGTCTCATTAATTAATTTAAATGTAATACTCATTGTCAAAACCAAAAATCGTATTTTTATAAAATAATAACCATCAAAATATTGACACTTGTTTATATCCAATATAAAAGTGAAATTATGTACAATGACCATAAATAGATTAAATGGTAAAAATATAATCAAACTATATTTTAAAACCATTAACATTTATAATTGAACACGGTAAATTATTTTGATTAAAAAATATTTCTTCACAAAACATATAGTATTTTTCACAATTCACCCAAATATTAAAGTAATCAAAAAAACCCAAAAATTTATTGAAACTAAATTCTTATGTCTAGATTCTAAAGAAGAAGTTTAATTTTTAAAATTGAATATATAAAAGATTCAAAGATTTAATTTTAAAAGGGTTCTCCATTAAATAGCGATAAATTTTCATTTTTTGAAAAATACTTCTTTTATCTAATAAAAATTAATTTGTTTCTTACATTATGTCTAAAAAACCTATTAAAAGGATTCTGAAATTACAAGGATTATATAAAATTCAAAATTCAGTTAATACTATTCATAACCGCTTTTTAACAACTTGTTTGGTAAGTCATGGTGCGCTTGATCTCAGTGTTGTGTCTAGTGCAAGTTAATGAATTACTTAGAAGAAATAACGTGCTATGAAATCATGGGCTATTACATGATGGGGATAAAATGGTTAGGCATCTACAAATGAGACTCAATCCAACACTTCAGTATGTTTTTAGAAATGTGTTTGAAAATTTCTCAATGAAGGTATAATTTATCTCATTTCATATTCCCACTCGGTGATTCCAATTCAGGTTGTGCCTATGAAAAGTGGTGTTACTATCATTAAAAATGATAACGAGGAGTTATGTCTGATGAAGGTGAAAAATATTTAGCGTGTGGGTATTGATTATAGAAAACTAAATCAGTATAATCACAAAGACCATTTTCCGTCCCAATTACTAATCATAAACTTGAGAGACTAGCAAGTAAAATATACTATTGTTTTTTGGATGGATTGTCTAGATATTTTTAAATTTCTATTTCTCTTGGGGATCTGGATAAGATAACATTCAAATGAACATTTAGTATGTTTTCCTACTGAAGTATTCCATTTGGACATTGATATTCCCTATGAATTCCTTAGATGAGTTAAAAAGGTGTTTGACCACTCCACCAATCTTACATCCCCTACGGTGAGACATTCCATTTGAGATTATGTGTGATTCTTCCAACTACATAGTTGGAGAAGTCTTATCATTGAAGGAGGAGGTACGTTCACATGTGATTAAATATTCATCAAGAATATTGGATTCATCCTAATAAAACTACAAAACCATTGAAATATAGTTTCTTCCTATCATTTTTTAGATAAATTTAATTTAGATTTATTGGGCTATAACATAGTTTTTTCTTAAAATGGAACAATGATGAACCTCTTAAAGAACCCAAATGCAAATCCCAGACTCATATAATTGATTATCATTCTTCAAGAATTCAATATCGAGATAAAGGACAAGAAGGGTTCAGAAATATTGGTGGAGGATCACATGAGTAGGATAACTAATACACTTGGGGCTGGCACCTTGGAGTAGGTACCATATCAGGAAACATTTCCCAATGTGATTCATTAAGAACTAGTAGGTACAAATCCATGTTATGAATGATTTAGTTAACTACCTTATGGATTTGGATATTCCTATAAATTCAAAGAAATGTCAAGTCCAAAAATTGAAAAGCGAGTCAAGGTTTTATGTGTGGGATGACCCGTACCTCTACTACATGTGTAGTGATCATGTTTTTAGTAGGTGTGTTATTGAGTTTGAGTTTGAGTATGTTCTGAATATCTTCCATACACTTTCCTGGGGAGGACACTTTTTACACCAATAGAATCCATGAAAGTCATGGACATTGGATTATATTGTTATAGATAATTCCATGATTCCCATGATTGTTGTAAGTCAAGTTCTTGTTGTTAACACACATGAATCAATTATTATAGACATGATACTCCCAAACAACCTATATTATATTGGTAGATTGTATATGATTGGGGAATTTATTTTAGGATCCATTTCCAAGTTCATATAGTTTCTTTTACATTTTTGTTTCCTTTGATTCTGTGAGCAATGGGGTGGATGCAATGGTCACTAGGACTAATGATTTTCATGTTGTAATAGACTTTCTCAAGACACAAATTTTATGTATGTTTGGAGTTCCATAGTATATCATCAGTGATTAGGGAACATAGTTCTGTAATTATTATTTGGCTTCCCTCCTTAATATATATGGGTGACCCACAAAACATCAACACAATAACACCCCCAGACAAATGGTCAGGCTATGTTTTTAATTCCGGAGTTGAAATAAATTTTGGTGAAAACCGTGCGGCCTAATATGAATGATTTGGTAAGCACTTGAATGATGTGATATGGGATTATATGACTGAATACAACACTCCCATAGGTATATCCCCATTTATGATTGTATTTGGGAATGTATTTCATCTAATCATGGAGGTAGATCATCGAGCTTATGGGGATATAATGAAATGCAACATGGATTTGGACCAAGATGAAATTCAAATGAATCTACAAATTATAGATATTTAGGAGATTAGATATTCATAATATGTGAACTGAAGGCTCTACAATGATGGATAAAATGTATATCATGATAAAATGATCTTGAAAAATAATTTCATGTTGGAGGAAATGTCCTAGTATATAGTTCATGATTGTTGCTGATGACCCGTATGTTAGATTAAATATAATTAAGCCCTTATGTTGTGTCTAAATTTTTTCATTGTGCAACAGAGATCACACAAGAGGACATGGGAAAAATATTTATAGTTAAAAGGAAATGTTTGATGAAATTCATTGAGGGACTTTCAACTGATGGAATGAATTTCATCACACTGCATGACCCCATCCTCATGTGGGAATATCATGTTGTTCCAAAAACTTTCACTTTTATATTATTTTTCTATAAAAAATTGTACATCTCAGGTGAAAATTCTTCTTCTATGTTCACATTGATAAAAATATTACATCTAATGTATGGGGGAGGAGACATGATTTGTGTGTATCTTTTTAAGATTTTAATTTCTATGTTTTGTGGGAGTTTAATTTTTGGTTTTCTATAAAATTAAAAAAAATCTTACTAAAAATATGTTTTAATTTTTGATTTATTTTTTTCTTAATTTTGGGTATTTAGATAAATATCGTATTTAAATAAATATCCAATTAATTTTTTATTCTTTAGTCTATTGTGGGGAATTTCAAACTATTTTTGGAAAATTGTTTTTTCAAATGAATATTGTTATGGAATATTTTTCTAGAATTTTTATTTCAAAACATTCATAGGTGTTTAATGGATTTTTGAAACCCATGCCTCATTATCACTAACCAATATTTTATTCCCTTACCTGAGCTAAATTATAGGAACTTTACTACATATTCTTCATTTTAATCACTTTCTAGAGAGTCTCAGGTCATGAAGAGAAGCAAAAACATGCCTTTATTTTATTTGAATTCATATAATTCAAGTGTACACCATTCATTATATTGGTCATCTTTCATTGAATTTACCTCTGTACAATTAACCTTTATTTTGTTCCACCATGACATTTTACCCTTCTTAAGCCTTAGAGACCATGAAATGCGTATTATGTAGCCATATTACAAGGTAATTTATCACCACCAACCCATTTATTGTGTACATTCATGTTTTACTTTCACAGAGTGTGGGGGAGAGGGTGTTTCCCAGGGAATTATTTGGAATGAATAATTATTATCGATTGATAGAAATGGTACCTACATTTTCCTTGGGCACTGGGCTCACAATCTATATTGTATAATTATTTTACACATGTTTCCCTTTTTTCTACATTGAAAATTATCCAAAAAGAATAGTTCTGTACATTTTAAAAACAATTGACCAAAAAAATAAAATAGATAAAATAGGTAGTTTATTCATTATTATTCACTAATCAGTTGTGACTCACACAAAAAGAAAATGGGTATTGCGACATTTTAGAGATTAATTTTTTTAGGGGTTTAGTGTGTATATTTATTATGAACAATTTCTGAATTTTGACATATTTTGTACTTAAGAGATAAAACACTCTTCTTCTACCTCATATTTTTGTACATTAAATCCTACCAATCCATGCACCATAGAATAACTTTTTGGAATTCATCTTGAGTAGAACACTAGTTTCATTCTAGTAGATAAATTATAATCATGGAATGAATATGGTAAGATCACATGAACTCTGGGAAAAAAGAATAACTCCAATTTCACATGTTTCTTGAGTGAAGAGGGTAACTTTATAATTGAGTTCGGTAGAATCATATTGCATGTGATTACAAAAAAAGATGAAAAAATTCAAATGTGAGAGAAAAAATGATATGGAAATTGATTTCATAAATTAGACAAGATGATTTTTATTCCAGTAGAATCTAGGATGTTTTCTCACCTAGGATTTTTGATTGACTCTTGATTAAGAAATAATTCATTTCTTATATATGAAAAATGGTAAACATGGGGGAGTTTATAAAATGAATTTTTATTAAAAATTTATTGATAATAAATGATAAAATTTCATTATATTGTTTTAAATATGTTTACTTATATAATATTTTAGATTATATAATTCATTAATTTTTTTTTTAAAATTCTTGTTTTCCATTAATAGTGAACTACAGTATTATGAAGAAAAATATTTTTTATTTTATATTTGAAAATTAAATTTTGAAACTATGTTGCTAACATAATATGAAAAAACATTTTTTTAGGATATTAGATCTAAATCGTGAATTTTATTTGACTAAATATACCATGAAGTAAAATAAGGGTTGGAATTTCTAGATTGGATATCATTATACAATTTGGGAAATATCTTCTTCATTTTTTCCTAGATTGGGACCATCTTTTGAGAGGAGATCAAAAGCACAATTGGTCTAAAATAAACTATATAAAAGGACAATTAATTCAAGTGTTTTGGTGGTCATGAAAATATCAGATCATGAGTTAGTAAAAATCATGCTCCCAAAACTATAATTAATAATAAATAATGTGTTAGTGAATACATGTTGTCTATTTACAACACACCATAAAGGAAGATAATAATAGAAAAAAACTAGAGAGTGATTTGGAACATTGATTGAGATATCGAATTCAAACTATCCATCCAGGGTTGGCATGTTTCAATAACCAATTTTAGAAGTATCAACAACATAAACTCCATTCAAATTGGATGATTATGAAATATCCAATCATCACAATTTTATAATCGAGAATCATCCTGAGAGAAATTGAACAATCTTATAATAAAACCAGTAACAAGAAAACATCCCACTTTATTAGCGGAAATGGTGGAAACATGCTCACATTAGCACAAATTAATCCTCAAAGCACAAAATTAAAAAAATGTAAGTTTGTAACATCTATCAGATCAAGGAACATATGAAATGAAATTTCCCTTCATGAAGTGAAAATCCCTTCAATAATTTTGAATCAAAGGACATCCTAAATATTTATATATACTCAAAAAATCAATTTTGTTGTGTAAAAATATAGAAATGTATAAATATATGGTGTGTGTTATGATATCATTTTACCCAAAAGTGTTTTTAATAAATTCTTTAAATGGAATCCATGACGAAACATAGGATTCCCCTTTAAAATAATAATATTTTAGGTTTATTTGATTAATTTCGTAAATTAATTATGAATCATCTATAACATATAATATATTTTATGGATTTGAAATTATTTCATTAAGGTCGTAACTTCTTTACACATCATCAGGCATAATATTTTGATTTATTCGAATGATGGAATTAAAAAATAATTAATAAAATCGTTATTAGGAATAAATAGTGGGAAAAACCAAGAGAATGTTTTTTGTTTTTTGATATATTATTAAATAGATTCCAAAACCTATGATTGATAAATAATAAAGAATTCCCACTTATTTCACATATAAACCCACCAAAGCTCTTATTTATCTTCACTAAAAACCTTTTTAAAATTTACTTAATCTACTCTATAATCTCATTATTCATCCCAAGGTTCCTCTAGGTTCCCAATAATATCTTCCAAAACATTTGCAATCACCCTCTCCATGTAAGGGATTCCTCTCTTTTAGTTTACATTGAAGCACCTCATTTACACTATTCCTCTTAGTTAACATTTTTTTTCATATTGGGATAGGTTATTAAATATCAAAATTACTTTAAATTTTATTTATAAATATTTATATACCCATTTATCCCTCATTAATCACTCCCATAAACCATTATTTACACCAGTTTCCATGCCAAAGTTTATTAAGGGTTCCTCTCCTTCACCCATTTATTCCCGCATCTTATTAATCATATGTATTTTTTAATAATTTACTATTTATGGGATATGGTTTTTCATATACCCCTTACTACCCATCTTATGTATAAATTTTTAGATTCCCCTATCGCTCTCATGATTCCCTCCCACGAAAATTCATAGGCCACTGTTATGCTGCTAAAATTTCACCGTATTTTTCCATGAAAAATATTCATATAAGGAATATTAGTAACCATTTCCAATAATGGGTAAAAACCTTTATTCACATACAAATATATTATTATTTACTTACATTTATGTATTTCATAGTCCTTTATTTTATAATAAAATATTATGAGGAATGAATCCATGTTGAATGATATATGTGGAACACCTAAATATAATAATGTAATGAAATTTTTGGGTGTGTCTATAATTATATAACACTTTGATGAATTATGTAATGTTTAAGAATCATGAGACGTGAAGAAATGTATTAGGTTTTGAAACTAATCTGTCTCATGATTTTTTTCTATCATGATTTATTTGATGTTAGCCTTGAACTTTGTTTATAATGTATTGTTTTATGTTGTTTCCACATTTCCATGTTTCCTTTATGTTATCATTAAATAAAATGACTAATTTTTCATGTTTATTATTATCACCACTATTATGTCTCAATAATATTTTTATTTTCTAACATGTATTAATTTATTAATTTTATTCAATGTTTATATCCCTTATTAGGCATTATAGATCACCGTTTTCCTATGTATGTTCCCAAGTTATCCGATTAATTTTCAGGTACGATGGAATAGTATGATAATTTAAATTATTATTTCAATAATGTTCTCATATCCTATGTTTTATGTTGTTGTGTAATGTACATAATTCCATCGACACTACACATCTCAGTCTTTCAGGTATAATTATATATACTATTATGTAATAAATTTTGAATTAATGCGTATCAAAAAGTATTATTTTCTTATCATGTTCCTCTAAAAATGAACACATTTTGATACAATAGTGTATATTGTAGTATTATATATATAAATTAGGTTTTTTATAATTTTACATGTCATTTAATACTTTAATAATAAAGTTTAATCTCGAAGAAAACATTTATTCTCTTATTGTATTAATTAATTTTAATTGATTTCTCTAAAAATTTTGAAAAAAATTTAATTTCAACGTAAAATAAATTTTAAATTATGATGATTACAAATTTTGAATACATTTTTCAAAATTAAAATCATATATATGGCATAATATATTTTAAAACTGATCTTGAAGACACAATGAGAATATGGGGTTTAAAAGTTTAAATGTTCAAAGGTTTACTAGGATGATATATCAAAATAAAAAATATAATTGATTAGGAAAACCAATATTGTATTAATAGAGGTGTAAATGAACTAGTGTTACATTAAAACCAATAAAATATTAAATTTAACACTATAATTTATTAATATAAAATGTTAGTTATCAATTAATATTCGGTATTTTTCACAATTCATCAAATATGAACAATCTAAAGAATACCAAAATTTATCCATAATATAACATAGAAATATTTATTTGAAAAAGTAAAATTTTAAAATAAAATTTAAAAAAATTCCAAATTAAAGCATTAAGAAAGTATCCCTTTAAATGATGGAAAATATTTTTTTAAAATGCATATTTTGATGCTTAAAATTGGGTATGTTCTTATTATAATCATATAAATGTTTTGGGATGAATTAAAAAATAAAATTCATTATATAATATATATATTTAATTAATATAATAAAAAAGTGTGTTTTTTTGTATTTTTCATATAATACACATTTTATAAAATTAAATTGTTTCCCAAAAAATGTTTTCTTTCTATATTTGTTTCTAAATAATTGGTTATAAATGAATTAATTTTATAATCATGTCTAAACAATATTTTCAATGTTTATTTAATATTGTTCATTTTTTATAGTATAATAGCATGATTACAACAATCATGTTAAAAAATAATATTAATAGTATATTGATATCTTGTAAGACATGACCTTGTGTGTAACACAAGTTATTGAAGATACATAATGATACTTGAAACACATGTTCAAGTTGGTGTTTTGAATAACTCAATTGAAACAATACATCATTTTTTACACAATATACAGAATAATTTAAATTAATTTTGAAGAATATATTTCATAAAATTTCAGGTTGTTACAACCTACCACCAATAAAATTAATTTCACCAACAAAATTAATCTTTGATATAAAATGATTTAATTTTGTAGAATTAATTTGTTGAAACCCAGATAATAAAAATTTAAAATAAATCATTCTATTAAAGCGGAGCTATGTTATACATAATGGTCAACATATGTTACACATAACTAGGATCCCACATAGAGAGAACATTGGTTCGAATTGAGTAAAACCATAAATACTTATAGAGATTGATTTATTTAACAGACAAAAAAAAGTGTATGATAAATATAAATTTAAGGGCCTCACTAACAAAAATACGGGATGATAAACAATTCCAACGGCTCAACATAATTAATGGTTTTATGATAATAAATTGTTTTTAAGATATTTTTCATTGAGTAAAATAATTATCCTACCATCTTGGCCATGAGGGAAAAAAATAAATATATATACTCTATGGGTATAATTCAATTCGTTAAAATATTTCTACAAATATATCATTTTTAATCTAAATTATTATAATTCAAGAATAATTTATAAATTAATGATGCACTAAAAACACATTCTAATGAATACATAATCATAGTTGGGTTAATAAATCTATTCCAATTATCTTTAAACATTAAACTAAATAAAAATTGTTAGCACAGGGTAGGATAATTCCAAAACCAGTGTAAAACATCATATGATAAATTAATATTGAAAAGTAATTCTAAAATTTGAAACTGATTTTTTTATGAATAACTATCCGTAAAATTCTTCAGAAATTTCCTAAAAGGGTTTGAAACGCGTAGATTATAAGGTTGTGAACATATATTAATAGAAGATAAATTACCCATTATACATCAAATAAAAAACCATATGTTTTTGTAATAAAATTTATATTATCGTTTAATAATTTAATAATTACCAGGACATCATGTAGGCAAGTAATAGCTGTGAAACCCTCATTGTCTGTCGATCAAGGATTTGTGCCCCACAACTGTTCAAGATGTGAAGATATGGAACCCATTATAGGGGTTTCCCCTTTTTTCTATAAACATGATAAATACTAATTCTCTATAAACACATTATGTTGATACAAGGGATTACAAATAACTCATCTAAATAAAAAATGTCACAAAAAATATAATTTACAACCTCAAAATTTTTTCATCATAAATCCCTCTAATGTGATATCTATGACATTGAACATATGATCTACCATAATCTTATACACCTATAATGGTATCCATAACTCATAATTAAACATCAATTTAGAAATCCTAGTCTCTAAGTATATCTATGACGTCCTTTGATACAATCTATAATAGCCCATGAAATACACTTCATGATACTATGCTTAAATACATATAGTTATATATTTGGCTATGACATTGATAATTTTGACCTAATTTTTTAATAAAAACCTTGAAAAATATTTAGAAAAAACGTAGATCGCATACATTCTAGAAGACCTTTTGGTGTATATTTCTAGGGAATAATGATAAACACAATCATCATTAATTAAAATGTCATTAAAATAACATTTATCATATTTATCTTCGATTTTATTATTTAGCAATTGGTCATCAACATGATACTTGTGAAATAATTTATAGAATTAAATCATTCATCCTCATTATTTCTAACAAGGGGGAAAGTGAAAAAAATAAGGGTGGCCTAATATTTTTATTAAGGGTAAACAAAATAAATAGAAATTTAATGTTATAAATGAACATAAGAGTGCATAAGTTAAGGATCACATAATAAAATTTCATGAGGGAATCATAATAGAAATCATAAAAAACTAGTAATTGGATCACCGAAAATGAAAACAAAAAAATTTAAATATTCATCAGAGTCAATAATATTGAGACATGTGATATCAATAATGATCAAGAGAAACTGTATAAACGCATAACATTCAGAGATAAAAAATTATTTTTATCTTAAAACATTATCTCATATAGCCCTTATAGAACCCTTACAAATTGGAATAATTTTATGACCAAATTAATATATAATATTCTGTAGAATATAAACATTACCCAATGTGTTGGAGCATTATCATGGTGAACCCATAATATATTATATAATGGGATCCCTGACCTTATCTCTATGAACCCATAATTTATAATTTTCAATAAAAACAACATGATTAAAGAACATAGTGAATTCATTTCTTCACAATGATAAGAATAATATGTATACAATTTTTTATGTCATTTATTTAAAGATTTTAATTTATTTACATGATAATGTACTTAGTATATGATCAAGTTTTTAGGAATATGTCTTCACATGATTCCAAGAATGGAATGTAGAAAAATTAATATTTTTGATAGTAAACATCACGACCTATCGATGCATGTCATGTTCAAGTTGATCACATCATTCTCATGTCGCGATCTAAGCTATGGACATGATGATATGATAGAAGAGGAAACAACCATGACACATCGTGAGTACTCTGTAAATGATTTGACACAAGTCATAATAGTTGAGTGATAAATCTGTGTGAAATCTATGAAAATGATCATATGGGGGCTACTGCACGTTGGGAACACTCAATACACGACATGTAGTCAATCAAACTTAAAGAATTCGACATGATATGCATGAGGCACTAGAGAGATCCAATATACCCAAATATCTACATGGATCAATAGTACATGATGTGTACCTCTGGTACACATTGTGACCAAATATTCCTATGAATACATTACTATAGCATAGAGTTTCACAACAATTATAGAATGGGATTTCTCACTATTTTTCATCCCATTTGATTTACTTCTATCATATAATCTTTAAAACTCAAATTTACTCATTTTATATCATTTTATTTCAATTCAAGAGCTTTGGATATATTTTCTTCAATTATTTCAAATTTACACTGTATCGATCCCTATTGTTCCTTTCCAACTGTCAACAACAGATTATAGATTCATTTCCATTTTAAATATCAATTACACAATTTAATAAAGTGTGATAAATATTTTTAAAACCTGGATACAAGTTAATTATATTTACAATTCCGAAAACCTCCATATTCATGATTTAATAAAATTACAATAGCATGTTAAGGATTATATTCTTTGTTAATATAATTTCATCTCAATCTGATATGAGTATGTTAACCACTTAGGTATAAGTATCAAGAGTAAACGTATCTAAGCCCATAATTAATCCTTAATTATAATTTTGGAATCCCTAAGGAATTTTAATCATGATAAATAATCAAAAATTCTAACCCATTAGTGAAAACTTCCCAGAATAATGGATATTCAAACAGAAGACCCTATCCTAATTAATATAGATAGGTCTATGATCACTGTTATATGGTAATTTCTTCCAAACATGATAAAAATAATTCACATTTGATGTTACTATCTATCGATCACATAATAGTCACTTATTATGTATATCTAGTAGTCTTGTCCAAATTCAACTAGTAACCACTATTTTCATCACATCCTAACCCTTAAAAACCATGTAAGATTAAAATTAATATCATATTTTACATGAATAATCTAAATTGATCCTAACCCCTAATTAATTTCTTGAATTCAATCACAACATGATATTTATTAATATTTCCAAACACCATGGTAACACGAAAGGTCTCCTGTAATGGTCCCAAGCCAGTGATGCTCTGTAATATAAATATTCCTCCTCTGGGGATCGACCTCACATATTTATTTTAACAATCCCTTATAGTATGTAATGTTTGGGACACAGAATTATAATTTGACAGAAACCCATAAAAACCCAATGATGTGTGTGGGTATATAAAAATCTAGAACCATTCATGGGGAGAAACATTGTTTCTTTTGAAGAACTCTGGTCTAATATCAAGGATTAACATTCCATCACCACCTATCATTCTTTTCATTCAAATACACTCTTGAATCTCCATTCTCCAAATTAGTGCATGTACCAAGTTCCCTTGACTCATTCAAGTAACCTTGAGTCGAAATGACCCTTTTCCTTCGATGTTGAGATAGATAGATATTTGTTTAACCGTCACCGGTCAGAAATGGTGGAACAACATCATACCACAAGACCCAACATAAAAAAACCATCATATAATTCATGGGGGAATACTTGATTCCTCCTAAAAATACAATCATGGAATATGGATTTCAATTAGTCCATGGTGAAACCCCTTGAATTTTTCATCCCCCAATTAAATCCCATAAAATTTTGATCACGCCCAAATACATTCACATGATCTTAAATATTGGTCAATTTAGTGGTCTCTAAAGAAAAATATCACATGAACACATTTCCTAACATCTTGGATGTTTGTTTCACCCCTCACAACCAAGGATACTCTTTAGATTCAACAACAGTACACATATTCCCATTCTCACTGCGTGATAAAGCAATGGACTGGCATAAATTCCAAGCTCCATATCAATCAATATATTGGACAATATTTCAAAGATGATGTGGGAAAATTAAATTCCATATATAAGGACTTAGATTCTCTGAAATGACATCCAAAACATTGCTCAATCTTTTAGATAATTTACATGGGATGCATGGGACTGATTTAATGATCTTATGAGAATGTGTCCACATGATGTACAAGATACATGGACTCTATTATAAACATTTTATCATGGACTCTAGACAGCTATAGGAACTATAGTCGATGCTACCACTGATGGGGTATTGGTGTTTAAAACCCCGAGAGAAGGATTATATATATTTGATAAATTCTGTCACAATGAAAACCTATGTAATAGTGATATTGGAATAGGAGGTTGTGGTATCCACTAGGTAGAAGTGAATAGTAGATTAGGAATGCAAGTGGAAGTGCTCACACAAAAACTTGAATCATTTCATATACTAGCTATACAACATCAAACTCAGCCACCTCCTACCACTTTAATATAATTCAATAGCTCATGAAATGTTGTGCTCCAAATCATTACTATGATTTTGAGGAAGGATATGATGAATAGTAGGATTGTAATTATGTTAATTAAAATCTACCTAATCAGCGATTTCAACAACAGTAATATTACCAATAGATTCATTATCAATAACATCCTCAATGTAGTCAAGGATATTTTAAACTATGAAGTAGTCAAGAATAATTTTATAAACCAAAACACTAATGAATAATTAAATGAAATCTATAACAAGACCTCATCAATAAGTGAAAAACAACCCTTCCTACAAAGATCTAAACATTAATTCCAACCCACCCATCCAAAACCTCAACAAACACCTCCCACACCACAAACCTAGAAATCATCATGGATACTTTCATCTATAATTTTTATCATTGAATGAAAGCATAGGAAAATAAGATGAAAAACCAAAGGGGTGATTTGAATAATTTGGAGATTCAAATTGGTCAAATCTTGAAAACCATATCTGATAGATTACTCGATACATTACTTGGAAACACTGAGACACACCTAATAGAGGAAGCCATGGAGTTGGTTCTGAGAAGAGGGAAAATTTTTGGAATTTCAAAAACCAATACGTAAAGATAAAATGAAAATATATGAGCCTAATATGAATCCCGAAGAAGCCGATAAGACAACATCAATCACCCCTCAAGAATAAGACCAACTTAATAGAACCAAATGATGGAGTTGGAAGAGGTACAAGATTATGTTTCCCCACCTCTATAGAATTCAGATATTCCTTTCCCTGAGAGAGTAATATAAGGTAGAAAATAGGGAAAATACAAGATGTTCCGGGATAAGTTCATGAAACTTCTCACCAAAAAACCATTTTTAGAATCCACTACCTAGATGCCAGTATATGAAACATTTTTCAAGGACCTAAAATAAATCAATAGAAAAAAAGAAGATCTTGAAGTTATATATTTTAATGAGGAATTCTATTCTGTCATGGAGTATAACATTCTCCCAATGATGAGGGATATTGGATGCTGTTTAATTTAATGTCCTATATGAGATTACATGTTTTGAGGATCACCAGGCGATCTCTTAGCCAGTATTAACTCGATTCTGATCATTATTTTCCACATGCTCGGACTCCAAGAAGTCAAGGTAATTATGCTATCATTATAGTTAGTCAACAGATTAGTAAATTTTACAAGATTAATTCTTGACTATGTTTTGGTCATGGTCAGAAAATATATCATTATAGGAGACATTACAGTGCTAGACATGGAAGAATAAGGTGGCATTCCCATAATACAAGGAAGAAAATTCTTGAAGACATGAAAAGATTTGGTATATGTAAATAAAGAATTTCATGATATTTAGAGTTTGATTACAATAGGTAGTATTCAACCTGATTAAATTTAAATAACACTGAAATGATTATGTGGATTGTAACAACATCTCTCTTGCTTAGAAAAGAGATGAGTACATAGCCATTGAAGAAAAAAAAAGAATACTGACTATCAGATAATGAAGAATAATACACCTTCAAGTAATTATTAATCAGTGAAAAACTATGAAGGGACGCATTTATACCCTGCATACCCTCCATCATTCATCCACACCAGATAGAACATAAGCCTCTTCCCAGAAAACTAATGTAATCAAAGCTAGGAGTGACATCCTCTCGAAGAATCATTATCAATTGTGATTGTACCTAGACATCGGATGATAAATTGGTTGATGTTTTGAAATTACATATGCAATCAATCAGTTGGGTATTAGACGTTTTTAATGTGATTAATCCTAAAATGTGAATTTATAAAAACATAATAAAAAATAATGAAAAGTTGAAATGAAAACCTCAAAGGATGATCACACCACCTTTGAAGGAATCCATCAAAAATAAAATGCTAATGCTCATGGATTTATAATATTAATTCCAATATCATAGAGTGATTGTGTGAACCGCCGTTATGTTGGGACCAAGAACAGATCACTCATGGTATAAAGAACACGTGACAATGAATTGATTTCAATACACATCATCATTTGATGGAGAGTTTATGTGGAATAGAAATGTTTGATTTCCACAAATATAAATGATCATTTTCCCATACCCTCCATGGATAAAATTCTATAATTAATGGTGGATATTCAAGAAATAATCAAATGGAAGTTCACCCTGATAATTTCCAAAAAAACAAATTTAGATTCCAATTTGGTACCTTTTTTTACTGAAGGATTCGATTAAGAATGTGTAATGATCCAGAAAAATTTCAGATATATATGAAACATATATTTCCTTAAATTTATAATAATTCATCGAAATATTCACAGACAATTTCTCAGTCGATAAGTGATAATTTTATGTCTGTTTATGCAATATAGAATTAGTTATCTGGCATTGTAAGGAAACATGTATGGTACTAAATTGGGAGTAATTACATTTTATAGTATAATTTGGAATAGTCCATAGTTACACAACTTCCATGGAAGGAATTTATGTTGATCCAACTTAAATCAAATTCACCAACGATCTTTATGAACTATCAAATATTGAGGGTATTAGATTTTTTCTTGGTCATGAAGGATTTTTAGCTTATTTGTGAATAATTTTTCTAATTTTGTCGGTTCATTGAATCATTTGTTGTCAAAAGACATTGTTTTTGGATTCACTGGGGATTTATAATAATCTTTCAATACACTGAAGAAAATTTTGATATCATTAGCAGTCATCATTGTTCCAAATTGGGGGAATGATTTTTAAATAATGTGTGATGCAAGTAACCTTAAAATAGGTGAAGAGTTAGGGATGTGAATTGGAAACATATTTTTTCCCATTTATTTTTCATGCCACATATTGAGTAATTATCATGTTAATCATACAATCACCTAAAAAGAACTCTTTTCCATTATATATGACATTGAAAATATTCATTAATATCTTTTTTGGTTTAAGGAAATTCTTCGCATTGATCATGTTTCCATTAGATGCATAATGAAGATAAAGGATTAAAAAACAAGGCTGGTATGTTGGATCCTCGTGATGTTGGAATTCGATATCATGATCGAGGATACAATAGGAATATGCAATGAATCTACAGAGTATATCCACATACTTCCTCTACCCATCATAATGGAAGATGAGGAAGATGATATTGATGTGGATTTCTAGATGAAACCATTTTCATTTTTATGGTTAAACATTCATTTTGGGAAATTGAACATTATATTTCCATGAAATTTCTACATCAATAACACTTTTTACTATAAGTGGAAAATATATTTTTTAGATTTGTGGAATTATTATAGGGATGAACCTCTATTATTCAAGTGTTGTTTTGATAGAATATTATGATGCTAAATCTTTGAAGAAGATAAACACAATGCAATTGATATGTTTCTTACGTTACGTACAAGAGGACACCATGGACCCATGGATACAATGAATAATATTATAAAAAAATATTTTTCTGGAAGATACTTCACCCAGAAATATGTGGAATTTCCCAATAATGTGATAGATCTCAGAAAATAAAAAATATTTAAAAATGAAATATGATTCCAAAAACCCCATCATGGATGTCATAGTCTTCGATTTTTGGGGCATCAATTTCATGGAACCATTTCATTTATCAGAAGAAAAAACCTGCATTCTAGTTAAAGTGTACTACATCTCAAAATGTGGTGATGTTGAATCCCCTATAGATGACACAAAAATGGTTTTCATGAACTTTATAAGGAATAATGAGTTTTCATGATTTGGATTTCTAGGATTACTCATTAGTGATCAAGGAAAACACTTCAATAACCAATATTTGAGAGTTATTCAAGAAATATATGGAATAATATACAACACCTAAACTCCCTAACACCCAAAAAACAAGTGGTAATGTAGAAATGTATAACAGGAAGATTAAGATAATTTTGGAAAATACCAAGAATAAATATTGATTTGATTTAAGTCGCAAATTGGATGATCCGCTATGGGAGTACCGAACTTCTTACTGGACACCAATAGGATGATCCCCATTCATACTAGTATTTAAAAAACCCTGTTATCTTCTAGGAAAGTTATAGCATAACTCATTTTTTAGTGATCAAGAAAATGAATCAGGATTCATAGAAAGATAAAGAATCCATTATGTTGCAATTTAGCACTTTGGAAGAGATTGGAAGATACACATATGACAGTGAAAAAATTAATAATGAAATGGTGATAAAATGTCATTGTCGGTGAATTTTATGGAATACTTTTGTACATGATATTAATGTTGCATTACTAAACATGAGATTGAAACTATTCTTGGGTAAGCTGGAGTCTCGTTGGTCAAGTCCATTCAAAGTAGTTCATGTCTCCCCTTAAGGAACTATTTTGACTCAGTAAGATGGTGGGCCACTATTTAAAATGATCGGTCAATGGATGAATATTTTTCAAGAACCCTTCCAAAAAGGTTGTACCAAAAACATTAAATTTTGTTAATAATTAATGGAATCGAGAATTTGAAATTAAAGAAAGAATTTACGGGCAGAAATCCCAGGGTTGGAAATCATAGGATAGAGAATGATTGTATTCGAATATTCTTGGGAAGGGAATGAGATGAAGAAATGTAAGGGGAATGAATTTGAGAAAAAATAATTCATTTTACTTCATGAATCATTGGTTCATGACGTGTACTCCTTTTCTAAAAAATCTCTTTTATTTTACCGGTACACGATGTGAACCATTAGTACACATCATGTAAAAGTTCATGTGTGTTTTTTGAGGAACAAATCTTGAACCCATGGGTCCTTACCCACATGCCCCACCTGACCCTTCATCTTTCACAACTCCCCTCTTCTTCACCCTCAAACTCGCACCCCATCCCTTCCCATCCATTCCTATCATGCACTGAATGAAACCCACGTGCCACTCTAAGCCTGTATCCTCTCTCACCCGGAAACATCTACTGAATTTCATCCAAAATAACACACACCCTCTTCTATCCTTTATGGCTCACACAAAAATTACCCATCAATACTTCTCCACATCCGCCATCGCCTCATACCCGGCCTCCAAAGAAAAACCGGATTCCATGCCCACCCGTACAACACCTACCAACCCATTTGCACCTCTTGAACCCAACACACCTACTCTCTAAGAACTATCCACATCCACATGTAGTGACAATGACATCCAGATACACCAAATTCTATGTTTTTTTCAAATTACGTCACCAAGTTAATATTCTCCGGTTATAGGAAAACCAATTCATACAAACCAGACACTGTACATGTGCATTCTAGCCATAATTAATATCATTGATGATATCCTAAACCTCCACAAGACACTAAACATTGAATACATTCCATAAGTCTATTAGGAAACCTTTTGGGAGTTTGTTTTATAGTTTTTATCCACCTTTGATAAGGGCATCGACTGCCTCTATTTCTGATTTGGTGGCACAGTCATGTGGTATCATTTTTAGAATTTGGGGTCGGGCTAGGCATCTACACTGATGAGTTTTTCATTAATGAAATTTATCCTACACATTATCTAAAAAAACCTCACGAATATCCTCTATAGTTATGGAATATAATATCTTGTGACCCCTAGTAAAACCATGATCATCGTATCACGAAGTATAATCAGTTGCGTGGTCAAGCACTGTGTATCCTGTACACAGCCATGTAACATATATGGATTATCCAAGATGAGTCACATGGTAGTGTTTTCAAGGTGGGCGTGTTGATTATTGCATTATCCATGGGTGGCCCAACCCTCAACATGGTCACCCAAATTTCCCAGTATGATAAGACATAGGGTCATATGTAGCATGATACGTTGATGGGAAACTGTTTCATCAAATGTTTGGTTGGGAACATTGCTATTTTTGATACCCCACTAGACCTTACCTCACCAGGACCTATCAAACACATTGATATTGTAATTATAAACAAGATACTGATGTTTTTGAGGGAGGATGACACTTACTTTTTGGCACCCAATGTCCCGGAGGCATCACCATAGGAGCCAAAAACTCAAGAAATAGACATAACAATTATACCACACTCAAACCTAGAACATATACCACACATTCCTACTCCTACCTTTACCTCTACCCATATACCATTTTTACATCATCATTCCCCAACCTGACTGATATATGGGACCCCGCACAATGTATCTTGGTGAACTTGTGCCAGATTTCCACTCACCACCATCTCCCAATCATTGAGCCCACGAAATTTACAAAACAACCACCACCCACCCTAGCCAGCCCCTAAGAATCCACCATTACCACACCCATGTCATCCAACCCAATTTGGCTCCAGACCATACTGACCCTATAACCCCGTGGGAGTATTTAGTGGACTAGTCCCAATGGGACAAGGCTGTGAATTCTAACTCCACCCTATAAGTACCATGTGTGGATCCATTTTCTATACACCTGACCTTATTATGGATAAGGAACACTCTAACACCCACCCCTACCCTATACCTACCTCCACGACCCCACTATCTACTATAGCCACCACTCCACCTACTCCTATAGCTGCTGCATATGCTGACCCATCTGGAAAGCCTGTATTACCACCTGATGGTAGGATGACAATAGAAGAAATCTTTATCCTTTACTCTTTTTCATTATACTCTCTTTCTTTTCTTTGGCATTGGAAAATTTTGGATAGGGATGGGGGTTTAATTTTTTTCATATTCTTATGACTTGTTTTGTAGTGATTTTATCTATATAGTTATGGGTATTTATTATTACATCCATTTTGAGCATGATTGTCATATCTTTTCTTTTTATATATGTAAATTTCTTGCTCCTTCGAATCATCAATGTTTTTAAATTATACAGTACCAACATCTAATTTGGATCAAAGCATGCTCCAGCACATCACAGACATCATACATCATCTTCTAGAACATTCCATAGAAATCCATGCACAGAAGCAACCACCTAGATATGCGGTCGCTTTCCTACATCACCTAATTCACACTCATTTTGAATCACCTGAAGTCATAAACTAAACCAGGTTTCCTAGAGACCTGGAATAAACAACAACCAGTAGCTATGAGAGAAAAAGGTGAAACATAGCTGATAAACCCCTTACAAGATATCTCGGTCCATCCACCTGGTTGGCGATGTTCAGTTGGAGCATTATGGATGTCAACCTATAATTCATCTTTCATCTGATTATATTTCTCAAGGTTTAATACTTTTACTTTTTCATTTTGATATCTATTTTAACAATGTTGTAAACAATTCAATAATTTGAATTCAATAAAAACTGGTCACCTCTTTTTATTATCCTCTACACCTTCCTATTTTAATTTCATGACAAGAATTTTCCCTATGAGATAACATTTTATATTGTACATGGATTTCTCTCAAACAACTCTTGAAGGTACCCAAAAATAGTTTCCCAACAGTCATATTCCCTATTTATGCAGCATTTATCTAGGGAGTTCTTTATTCCATAATTTTTTTTTCATAACTATCATTTCATATTCATTATAATGTTATTTCTATACGACTCCTACAAACATTTCATGGATAGTGTGGACACTATATCTTACTATGTGTGTTAGGGATTCTCATAATGATCACTAATGATTCAATTGAATTATTGTTTTTTCTTATTTATCATGGAGACATTTAATGAAATTATAAGCATGATAAAAACTTGAAAAAAATTATTCTCATGTAAATAAAAATCAAATTTCTGATGAAAATTGAAAGAACATCATGTTTTACATAGGTTTTGAATTTTATAATAATTTATTAATTTTGGAATTTGATTCAAACTCAATATTTTGGAAATTATTATTAATTGAACCATTACTTAGTTTTATACCCATCAAAATTATCAGTTTCTATTTAATTATCACTACCTAAGAAGTCTCTAAGCCTAAAATTTCAAACTCTTTTCTATGAATACATCTTGAGTGATATGTGGGACATGTAAACCTATCAGGATTTTCATTTAGATCATTTTAAGTGATGGCTGAACAGTTGAAAATTTATGGTGATTGAGGCACTCTTTAAAACCCATTTTTTCTTGAGACCCACCTTACATCTCTCTCTAGTTTATCCCCTTGTTTCCATGAATGAATTTATTTGATGAATCTTTCCCAATCCTATTTTCCCTTCCTACCCAGATCCTTCTACAATTCATGATTCTTTACTGGAACAAGTGTGGGGGAGGAATTCAGAAAACAAAGATGGATTTAATTGAAGGGATATTTTTTGTAATCCCTAAACGATTTAGTGGCGATCCATATCTATTTTTTATCATTTCATTCTATTATATTCATTTGAAAAATAAAAATTTATTAAAAGAATCACATGGGTTGTGTACTAGGAGGGTCCAAAATCACCATTTATTGGCTGATGGATCCGTTGAAGGATCAGATGTGGTTAGAGGATGGATGTGAGATCTATACTATACATGAATTTAAAAAAATATAATTGTAAAGGAAAAAAGGAATGAAAATTATTAATCATTTTATTATTACCTATAATTTATGGATTCAACCATATTTATTGGAGTGTGGACTTGAGTAGTAGGAATACGGACTTATATTACACATATAAAAAGCATAATTCATTATACATTAGGTATTTTCTTTTTTTGAGCTTGATTTTTAGTTTTTTCCTACCAACCCACAACCTTCGAGTCATCAAAACCATACAACTTAAGCCCCCATGATTAATTTTTTACTTGCTTTTACTAAGTTGAGATGATATCACCATTGTGAGCCTATGGTTAGAAACATATAAATAGGGTTTGAGCATAAATCAAATATAATTTTAGCCTGAGAGATGAGGGAAAATTCATTTAGAGGTAAATTAAAAATGTTAAAAATATTTGTGGAAAACATAAAATATTGTCATTAAAAGATTAAAATTTGATTTAAAGAACTATAATTTAAGGCATGATAAATTTTACAGACATAGATAATTCAAGATACTAACATTTTACCGTTACACTTAGTTTTACTTTCTTGTACATATTGAATATTTATTACATTTAAAATTTCTTATCTCTATTGGAAATCAATTTCAGGACTATTTTTCATAAGGATAAGAAATTTCTCAAGTGTTGGGGGATTCGATAAGCCAAATACATATATACTTTTTGATGTAATTTATTTAATAATTTCCATTTATTTTCTTGATAATGAACATGGTATATGCTAAATTATGCAGGAATAAGGCTTCCCATGATTTTAAGAATGGAATAATGAAAATAAATATTTTAGCTAGTATACATCATGACCTATCCATACACTTTGTGTAATGGTAGTTAACATAATACCAACATCATGAGCCATGCTGCGAATCCACTAGAGGAAACTAACATTACATGTCATGAGTACCCAGTATAGAACCAGATGCTAGTAAATATTGTAGATCAATAAAACATCAAGAAATATGCACAAAAGAACAGTTTGAGGCTTGTACATGTCATCAACACTCAGAAAATGAAGTATATTTAGTAATAATTTAATAAATCAACCATATATATGAGAGGCGCCCAATGGAACACAAATCTATGGAAATAAATGAGGATAAATGGTAAACGACGGGTACCTCCAGTATACATCATTAAATAATCTTCTTATAAATACAGAGTTTAAAAAAAACATTTCAAAAAAATCTACAGAATGTGGTTTCTATCTTTTTTTCAACCCCTTTGAGTTCATTTTCCCCTCATCTCCTTAAAAATAAAATTTCTTCATTGTCTTGCTTTTTAATTAAATTCAATATTCGTGGATCTATTTTTTTCCATGCTTTCAAATTTCAATGTCATTGTTCCCCATTTTTCATCATTATCCATTGATAACACATTATAGATTCATTTACTTTTTTAATCTCAAGTATGATTTTTGTTAAAGTGTGATTTATTTTTTATAAACTTGATTTTAAGTTCATCCACTTTATAATTTTGAACCCCTTCTTGTTTGTGATTCAATTAAATTGAAATATCTTGTCAAGTATGATTTTAATTATTTTTTTAATTTTATCATTATTCTCTATGAGTAGATAAAAATATTAGGTTTAGGTGTCAAGAATACATGTATGTAAACCCATAATTTATCCTTAAATATAATTAGCATCAATAAGTAATTATAATCAGGATAAATACCCAAAAACTCTACCTTATCCTTGCAATCATTCTTGTACATGAGATATTCAAACCAAAGACCCTATCTTGATTAAAGTAGACTAGGATATGATAACTATTTCATATACAATATTCCAATCCTACAAAACATAATTCACTTAGGGTGTTACTATTTCGTGATTAAGGAATAGTCACTTCCTCGGTAGAACTAGGTGACTTGAAAAAATACATCTACAGAACATTGTTTGCTTCACAACCTATGTATTAGGACCCTTGAAATATTATAATTAAGATAAATAATTACACATATACTCAAAATTTATCCTGAACCCTCATTAATTTCATGATGTCACTCAAAACTAGTGATTATATAAAATTCCCCTAAAACACGGTATCTTGAAATGAATCATGTATGGGTCACAACCAGTGATCCTATGTAAGAGAATGTTTCCTCTTTACAGGATTAACCATGTACTTCTACTCTACCACTCCCTTGTAGTTATTTATGATTGTGGAATAAAATTATAATCTGGTCATCGCTTGTACGAACCCAATTTCGCATTCGGGCAGGTCAAGTTACTCATTAAAACCACAATTATTCATTTTAAAACATGATTATTTCGTGGAAATGAAACATGTTCCACAAAATAAAATTTAAACCTGGATAAACAAAAAAAAATATATGGATTACAAAACAATATCATTGTAGCATGATTAACCCATGTAAACTAATTGGGTTCTATAATAATCTCTTCGAAAAATGATTAACCCATGAAAATGAAATGAGATGCATAATAATTTATTTGAAACATGATTAACCCAGGGAAACGAAATAATATCAATAAAAATATCTTCAAAACAAGATTAAACTATTAAAAAAATGGGATCCATAAAATCAAATTTCAATCATGATTAACCATTGAAAAAAAGGAATTTGTTCGATAAATATATCTTTGAAACATGATTAAGCCATGGTAAAGTAATGGGGTCAATAATAATCTATTTCAAAAATGATTAACCCATGTAAGAAAATGGGTTCAATAATTGTTTTTAAATAAATGATAAAAAAATAGATGATTCCATAAATATGACATTGAAATGTGATAAACCCATGAAAAATAAATGCGTTCCATGACAATCTCTTGGAAACACGATACACCCATGAAAAAAATGGTTTCCATAATTATCTAATTGGAATATGATTAAGACAAGAAATATCTAAATAAATGTAATCAATTATAAAATGAAAAAGTATATTCATGATATAACATGAAAAATGTGAATTTTTTTACCTTAAAAATAAGATAGGTGAATAACACAATAATCATCTCAAGGAAGTCAAATTATGACAACAATCAATGACAACATTGGTAATGTTGAAACTATAAATTCCATGAATGTGAATTAATAAAATGGACATGTAATATAAAAACATTTATGTGTAAGAATTATAAAATAAATTATTGATCAGTATATAGAAGACACAATAAAAAATGAAATAAATTTTGTATGCATCTCATGAAAATAAAATTGAAATATTAAAAATACTTAATACTTGAATAAGGTTAGAATCATGAGATCCATGAAAGAATAAAAAAATTTAAATTTTATTATCATGACCTAAACTAATATAATGATTTTACATGACATTTAGATGTATATAAACCACCTAAAATAATAAAGTGTAGAATATTACAAAAGTCTTGAAAAAACAATGTGAGAATAGAAATAAATATACTATGTGTTTAATTTGTAATGCCTGTTATTTATATTCATGAATAATGGACATGAGTTAGTTATTTAATTGATTGAGAAATTTTTATATGTTAATTATTAATTTTATTTCACTTATAAGTTTCTAATATACTATTACATAATCTATTATGATTATGTCTCGTTTTTTGACCATATTCGTGTAATGATTCAAAAAAATCATAGGTAGGTGGACTATGTTCAATACAGTCAATATATAATTATCAAAAAAATAAAAACAATGAAAGATTCATCATATTTATTCAAAAATTATTATAAAAAATCAAATCATGTATTATGGATATGAAAAATTATCCAACATTAAGATCATGAAAACGGTTGGTTATACATAAACATGTGTAACATTCCCATTTTTCAATGATCATTCTAGAAAGAAGGAAATATGCTTTTATTTTTCCATAATGATCAATATATCACACATAAAAATATATTTAATTATATTTATATATATATAGCATTATTTTTATGTGGTGATGAAATGTGAATAATCACATCGCTTTGAGGAGGTGGTAGTCTGCCTGTCCATGAACGACGTTATTAGTTTTTCAATGTTTGTGATTTATGGAATTAAATGATGAATTAAATTTAAATGAATTTAATTATATATTAAATATAATATTAATTTAATTTTCATCATATATAATCACTGTATTAACTTTTATTTCCATTAATGTAGCAAGTTAGTGAAAATGGTTCTCATCGCATCGGGAGGCAACTGATTGTCGTACACACGAACAACATTATCGAATCCCATACAATATCAAATGTAAAAATGGTGCATATGATATAATGAAAAAAAAGTATTATTATGTTAAAAATATTATATATATCAAATAAAAATATTTTTTTCATCATTATTCCTAATCTTTAAAGGTGGTAATGGAATACAAAAAGACATTGGTTCATGAGGCAGTAATCGACTGTACACCCAAACGATGATTATGTATCCCATTTGATGGATGTTTGAGATGTTTTAGGTTGTACCGTTAACCTAATATCTTTTTTTATTTGAGATACATAGTTTTTTATATATTCAATGCATAAAAAGTGTTGATGTGGTTTGATAAAGAAGGAAAAAAATTGATCATTGATGAATGATACATCGTATTCTGGTAAGTAATTCTTTTTTTACAGAAAAGGTTTTCCTTGGATTTCATATAATAAAATATTGTCTTCTAGTATTATATTAGTGAGGATTTTAAGTAATTTATATAGTTTTTTGATGAGAAATATGATTTATATCTGGGAAAAGGTTAGGGGGTTGCAGGACATTTTATAGTGGAGGAGTGTAATTCTTGTAAATACAAAATAGTTAATACTATTTTGAAGTATCCCTAATTGAATGGGCCTCATATAGTGAAAAATTTTCTATTTAAAGGTACTGTTGTATAAATATTTCAATTATATTAGTTTTTTATTTTTCATGTTCATTTGTTACATTAAGAATAATTTTTAATCCCTATGTAAATTAGTTTTAACCTTGATCACTATAATTAATTTTAT
Source organism: Viscum album (assembly GCA_963277665.1). NCBI lineage: Eukaryota > Viridiplantae > Streptophyta > Magnoliopsida > Santalales > Viscaceae > Viscum > Viscum album. Next base: position 986,768,025 of record OY728126.1, read on the forward strand.
TTTCATTCACTAATATTTTTGTTCAAAAACTAAGATGAGACTAATATATATTATAAATTATTTTTATTAAAAATAAGTAATATATTTTTCAAAATCACAATAACATATGTTTTGTAACTTAACTTAAAACTAATCCCCCATACATTTTGTGAAAATGAGTTTTTAATGTGAAAATGTTGAAACGTTTACATGTTTTTATATCAAACTACAACATGGAATTGGTTATAATGACATATATTGAATTTATAGATGTATAATTGAACAATTATTACATTGAAAAAATTATCAATATAATTTATCATTATAAATTATTTAGAAAAAAATTCTATTTTTAGTTAAAATTCTGTATTTTCATTATTCATAAAAATGGAAACTTCATAGAAAAGTAAAAAAATATTAACCACAAGAAAATAATGAAATATATATTTAAAATAATAATTTTTATTTTTATAATAGAATTTAATAATCGTTCAAAATATTATTTTAATCCATGTTTCCTTATAAAAAAGGGAAAATAGTTTTTTTAAAAACAATAGTTCTTTTTTAAGATAAAAATTGAATTTGTTCTTATTTTATTCCTATAACACTTATTTGATAAACTGAATAAAATTATATTCAATATATTACATATAAATTTCATTAATAATATCCTAAAATTGTGGTTTTCTTAATATTTTGGTATAATATACACTATTTATATTTAAATCAATTTTCAAAAAAATATTTCCCCTTATTTTCAAAAAGGATTTTATTCAAATTTATTATCAATTTTTAACCAAGAAATTATTTTTAGAAACATTTTTAAACTATATTTTAATAATTTTTTTAATCTTATTCATCCACTCTATTCCAAAATCTAGGTGATAACTGTCATTTAAATTAAAAATATTGATAGAAAAGTGTTGTCTCATAAGACTCATCCTTGCGAGTAATAATACATATAAAAAAAACACAATTTCACCTGAAACACTACATAAACATTGGGTTGAATATTTTTTTTCTCCAAACTATGATTGATTAACCAATGAAACAAATAATTTTAAATTAATTTGGAAAAATATATTTAAAAAAATAAATGGAAGTTACAGTATGATTCTCATAGTTATAAGAAAACAACAAGTTTCTTAATAGGCGTGCAATGTCAAATGAAACTACACCCCCTTAGGGGAACCTATTTTGGTAAATCATATTAAATTTGGCATACTTACTATTGTAAATTTAATTCAATATCTATGGAATCAATTAACATGTGTTCCTTTTCCTATTTACCCCTCACTTCAAAGGTGCACGTGAGCTTCAAAAGAATAAATATTTCATTTTATAATGGGAAAATATAAAATTTGAAACCAATTTTAAAAAAAATCAATTTAAATTTTAAATATTCTTTTATCATTTAAAAAGAAGTTAATATGTTTTTATCAATTAAATTTTCATTTAATTAAACTTCATATTCATGAAAAAATTCCCCAGAATCAATATTCAATAATTTAATTATCTATAATAAATAGCTTATATAAATTGATCCAATGAAGCCCCAAGTTAAAAATATATCCTAGAATTCAAATATCATTGGAATTAATTATTTTTCATATTTCCATTTTGTTTCAAAAAACATATCAAATCCGTTCAATTTGAGTTTTTTAAATTTTTTTAATATATATTTAATTAATATTATGAAATTTATGGTTTCTATTTTAGGGAAAGATCATATGGACCATGTTACCTTTATTAATGGTATCATATCAAAAAAACACCGACAATGGGATCCACCAATGTTGAGTGAAGGAATTAAAAGATCCAGGAAATAATCCTAGAATCAAGATACAAAAAAATAGAGAATAGATTTATCAGAAACATGATGATCTATCGATATCTAAATTAGATTTCACATGAAACAACATTGCAGAAGATTCACTTACTAAAACAAGATACAACAAGATTAATGTAACATCAATCTGTGATTAAAAAATTTGAAGAGGTTAGAATTACCAATTGAACACCATAAAGGACTAAATAATCATGATAGGTTTGAATGGGGGTAATAATGAGATAAACACAAGGGTTTCTAGATTTTAATTTAAATTTTATGGGAAATAAAAACCATGCATTGTTTTTTGTAGTGGCCACATGGTTAAAACTAACCATAATCCATAACCATTTTCCAATAAAAGAGTTTTGGATGGGTCATATGATTTGGATTCACATTTAAAATAATTGCATACTAACCATGCTAAACCAACTATATATATGGTTCAAGGTTTGGAAGGGTAGCCACATGGTTCTAAAAACTATTTTCCCACTGTCTAGGAAATAAAATCATATCCACATAGTCTACTATGAAAGACCACATCGATTTACCTTACCATGAACCTATAGTGCATAATCCCATGTACCTACCAAATTTTAGAAAATCTCTAAAAATTACACCGATGAATGTCCTAAAAAAATAAAATTCAAAACATGAGTCTATAACTTCATTAAATAATGTAATGTGTTTTATAACCTCACAACCGTAAACACTTTTTTGGGAAAGAATAATCCTTCTAATAGTTTTTCATAACAATGAAATTAGGCCACTAATCTCTCATTGGTGTCTCAAAAAACGCATGTCTCATGCGAATCAAAACCATGATTCCATATTACACCAACCGAAGTAAAAATATCCCTATAGAGATACTTTAGACTATAATAAAAAATACATGACTATATGACTAGTCCTATATAATGTGGGCTCTACATCATGAAATTCCCCGATTAAGACATTTGAAGGGGTAAAAAGTATCATAAAATGATGTTATACCTAAAAATTTTTATATGTTTACATTAACAATGGAATATGGTATAAAATGTAAGACACATTCCCCACATTATCAACAATATTAAAAGGACTAAAAAAATTAGTGCATGATTCCACTGTTTCCCAAGACATTGATTCACCAACCAATTTGAGACTCTCAAAAACACTCATTCACCAACAGAAAAATACAACCGTTGATGATGATGATTAGTATAGGGTTTACACCATCTCTATGTCATCACTAGTATCTAATGAATCCATTAAATATAATCTATCTTCCTTGGATATAACTCCCCTCAATCAAGGATGTTTCACATACATCTAAACAATATATATGAAAATTATAAGGACATCAATATAATTCCTCATAAGTGTCCATTTTTATAATAGACCTATAACTCTTGTTATATAAAAACACAAATAGTCATATATTTTCATTACAAGATCCACAAAAGTATAGAATAAAAGCATGAGGAATTTCTTCAATAATCTGTATAGATCACTTAATGATTCCACTCCTCATCAGATTATAATCAATGAAGAAATTAATATGGGATACAAGTGACTCATCAAGAAAATTAGATTAGTAAGATGTGAAATTGGGACCCCTATCAAATACTATAGTACATATAACTATTTGAAAATTGATAATCGCTTACATATATAGACATTTATGATCATTTAATTCGTTTATATCATGAATGGGTGTAAAATGAAGAAATTTGGGAATCCTATAAATAAAAAATCCTATCACAATTTTCCTATGAGAGTTACAAGGTATCCCATGTATAATGTCCATAATGACCTGATCCCACATTCATGTTGGCACTGGAAGCGGCTGATGGAAACCTAAAAGGATATAAAGCTCAGATTTGTTCTTTCAAAAAGTATAATTATTAGAAAAAATTGATAAATGTGTCATCTCTTAAATGACACTCAGAAATGCTTCTGTATATCATAGATCATATTTTGGTTACCCAAGTGAAACACATACTTGGAATTATAGAAACCCCCCATCAAAACATTACAATGGTCAAAGGAACAAAATCATTGTTTCAAAAAAATGCTATAACATCACAGGAAAACACCAATATGTCATCACTATCCCCATCACAAATAGATTACATTATTATGTAGAAATAAAAAATATTTTACTCCTACTAAAAAATATTATTTAGAATATAGGAGGTCAAATTAACATTATCTGATACATCCTTTCTTGTTTCCCCTCGAATCCCAATCAAAACTGAGAAAAATGATCCATTAAGTTACACTCTTCCAATGGTTCATCAATGGAATGAGTCAATAAAATCTAGGAAAGGAATAAATATTGGGATTCCCCTTCCCTAGGGTGTAAAAATTGTTAAAATAAAATGTTTATAGCTACTCCATCCAACACCACAATCTGTGGTTAAAATAATTTATATAGAAGATGTATATAAATATTTTTCTAGTTTGAATAAATAATGAAACATTATCTGAAATTTTAATGATTCCAAATTATATGAGAAATCATCATAGTTGTGGGTTCATGACCATGGATTAGGTAGTTCTCCTCACGCGTCTTATGTTTTACCGAACTATATGCTACCATGTGATCACCCTGAACAAAACTACAACCCAAACCTTAACATAATGCATCCTGGAGGATGAAATAACCCTTCCCAGCTATTGGAATAGTAAATATTATTTCAAAAGCCAATAGATATACAAAATCAATGAATAAAATTTGGAAATTTTTATTCCAAAATAAATTCAGTCTCTTGTGAGCGAGAGTGGTCACTAGAGTTTCCATAATTGAGAAATCATTAGAAAATCTATATTAATAGTCCACCAAGCCCAGAAATATCTATACCAAGAATACATTATGCTACTTCTCCCATATCATAACAATGTTCACCTTCTTAAGATCATCTATAATACCATGTTTTGAGACCATTATTGCAATGCAATTTACTTCTCATATCCAGAAATATAACTTATAATGATTTTCGTAATGTTGTGATCACTAATGATTTAGGGAACATCAATTAGATGACGCATATATTGAACTGTTTTTTTGGATTAAGACAAAATATCAACTAATGAACAGATCAAATGAGTCACTATACTCATGGAATTTCTTAATCATCCATGTAATAAAATCCATAGAATCATTGGTTAAGACAATACACATAATAATATATTTAATGTGACCATTCCTTATCCTGTGGTGGAATTTTACATATATGATTCCATAATAATGAAATGGAGAAATATAGAATTATCAACAACATCCAAGAATCAAATTTACACATTAAACTATAAAAAATGTATCTATACATGGAGATGGATACTTTTTCTATAACATTACTCAATGAGTTTGAGGTTATAAACATAAAGGATAAGTGTTCCATCAAAATTATTTACAAAGAGATGAGGTGCCACCCATGGTGACACACAATGGTTTATAAATACATTATCTACTATATCATCCAAACATGTTTTAAAATATCTGAGTTTAGTTTCTTATATATGATAAGAAGAAATAGAAATGAGTTTATTACTAGTCACTATATTGATATGGAAATCTATCTCCCTTACTGGTGGAAACCTTAAACGATCAAATGGAAACACAATAGGAAACTCAATGAAAAATGGAGGGACGTTTTCACTCAAATATTATTGATCTATGTTGGTAGAAAACAAAAATATTTCCCTTCCATACTCCAAAAATTTATGTCAATCTCTACTCACTATTATGTCTCGTTCTACTTGAGAACAAAGAACACAACATTTGATGTAGTAAAGGAGACCCCCCGAAGAAATAAGTCAATTTGGACCATATTATAAATTGTTCAATCCATCCCAATAATAATTTTAAGAGGTTTATTATAAATAACCATAATAGTTTAGGTAATCTTAATATCTGATAAAATGAAAACACAAGGCTGACACCATTGACCCTAATCTATCATTATTTGGAAGGAATAAAAATATTCATCACATAAGAAAAAATATTAATAAAAAGGTTTATAATATTCCCAATTTGATTTTATATAAGTATGTGATATGGACCTGTATCAAATAATGTAGTTTGTAAAGATGAATATTTTGTGATGGTACATCTCAAAATCATTGTTGTAATGTTAGTATCATCTGCAGACTCTTCAAATACATGAAAAATCATCATTATAAATGATTGTGACTATAACCCCTAAGATCATAAATCATCTTATTGTACAATAGTATATTTTGGTGATGAGGAGTCCATTCCAATATGTATAGTAGAATGATATAGAAGAAATTTTATAGGTATATTTTTTGACAACATGAAATACATATATATGACACCTTAATGAAAACCCACATCAAATGCATTTCCTTGACACAGTAGAGGTATGTTAAGGGGCCTTTTACAGGAACATTATAAGGTCTACATGGAATTTTCTATATAGATCCACAATAAGATTCATCATGATTTATATTTCCATTAAATGAAATTAATGAATTTCCATAAGAAGAAATGGGAAGACACATCAACCCTAACATACCATATTCGTTAATCAAAGCCTTCAATTACCTATCTACAATATTAATATAATGGGAGTGATTAATCATTAATAAATTATATTATACCATTAGATGAAGTTCAATAAAAAATATTTGATCATTAATTTTATCATCTTTAAATACCTCAAGAGCAAGTAAAACTGGTTTTGAAAAAAGGTTCTCATACTATATCATTTATCTACAGCCCTACTAGAGTTTAAAGAAGTACATGTACTTTTCCCAGACCATAAAATATGGATAAAACCAAATAGTTAAGTGGGTTATAACTCTTTCCACTACATAAAACACAAAATGTCAATAATGAAAAGTTTTAGATACATATACCATAACAATAAGAATATGAAAAACTATCATAACAAGATTATATTTCATTGGAGGAATATTTTTCTATAGTTCACCAACATCTTCCACAAATTCTCCATTAAAAAAACTCCTCATAGGAATAATGATATAAAATAAAAAATTACAACATTGAATCATCATAAAGGATGAAAATATTGGGAAATATACAGGTAGATAAATGGAAATCAATGCATTCAATTCAAATTGAAAAATAAGATAAAAATATCAAAAATTCTTAATGGAATCCTCATTCAATTAAATATAGTGAATTTAGGATTGTTACGATGTGATCTAGCCAGAAACTCACTGATTAAAATCTCATATGTCCAAATAATCGTAACTAAAATCTACTAGTATGACCTGTAATTCATACTAACATCATGTAAAGATTCCCAAACTACATTTCTAATACCACTTTGTTATGAAACAGCTTAGTTACCATGGTATACTAATACATATGCCGAATCTGACATTGCTTAAAGTGATTTATTGTTCCCTATGGGTTTATGACTAGAACCAAGAATCCTAAAATATCAAAATTGAACAATTTTACTTAAAATGAAGATGATAATATATATATTTTAGTATGCTTAACAATCCAAATGGATAAAGTAAAAAAGCAATAGAAAAAACAAAACCAAAATTGTGCATGGATAAGTGATGTAGAAACTGATATGCTAAAACTTAGGCAACAAATATAAAATTTTTATCACATGTCCAATAGTTACCTTCATCACACCAATTACCATTGAGAAAAACCATTCACCACTTCCAACTGGTTCTTTCCCAATCCCCAAACCAAGAAATATATAATATAAAAATTCTTGATGGAAATGGAATAGTGTGATCTAAACAACAATATAAGGTATCACCAAGTGTTTCATGATGGTTACAATAATAATAAACAAATTATAATTTAAATTTATATAAAACACATCATTGAAGTAAAATTACATTTTATTAACAAAATATTATTTCATAATCCAAAATAAAACAAATATTTCAAAAAATGCTTTAATGATCTATTTTTTTTAAAATAGTATATATAAAATAGTTGGGATGAATAATATGGATATATTAATAAATAAAATCTAACAACACATAGAAACATGTGATAATGATTTTGGTACATTATATCAATTAAATATTATCCTTAAAATTATAAATAATCAACAAAAATCTAGTTTGGTTTTCATACTCAAATAAATCAAAACCCCATTAGGGGATCTCATTGTGGAAAATCATGTTAAAATATGTTTAGTTAGTGTTGGTAATAAAATTCAATTTTTAGGGAATCAATTTCCAAACGTCATGTTAGTAGTTACCCACTAACTACCCATTCTAAATTTTTCTTCAAACAATCATTAAATAATTCAATCAATTAGCGATCTAAAATTTTAAATTTGTTCACAATATAATTTCATACTTTTAGTTTTCTACATGACACTTTCATTAAAAAAACAAATCAAAGTTCTTTCTATTAATTCATTCTTATTTCAAATTAATAATCTATTATATATATATTTTTTACAAAAAATAAACATTAAATAATTCCATTTTTTTACATTAATGAATCAAATGAATTTCTAAATTCATGAATTATTAAAAAATTAATCCCATGATTCCCATATCCTTATAATTAGCGTTTTTATAATTTTAAATTGCATTTATAATAAAACATCTAAAAATAAAATATTGGGGTTTTATATCATTTAAAAAATATTTTCAATATAATTAATCAATTTATGGTTTCAATGGTAGGGTATGATATATTGAACCACATACCTTTATTCAAGAGATTAAATCAACAAAACAAACTCAATGGGTTACTCCAACAATTAATGACAGTGTATGAGGTAAATAATAACATAATGGAATCATGATACAAAAAAAAGAGATTATATCCATCCACAACATGATGATCTATAAATATCAAAATAGGATAGAAGAGGATATATATAGAAACCAAATGAGAGGAGATTCACATACCATAAGGAGAAACAATAAGATTTATTAATCCTTTTTCCACAAAGAGTAGGGGTTATAGGAGGAAAAATCACCTCTTGGGATCCTTTAAGGACTATGGATTCATGTAAGGGCTTATGTGAGTTATTAGGTTTTCATACAGATGGTTTATGGTTATCTATTAGAAATTCAGGTGAACTAAAAACCACACCATTGTTTGATAGATATGTCACATGGTTATGAGTACCCTTGTGTCTTAACCACGAACCCCTATTGAAGTAATGGAAGGGAAACAAATATTGTTTGAATTGATAAAAAAGAGTTGAGAAACTATGAAAAAACCAGTATCAATATAATTATTGGATGGGTAGTCATATTGTTTGGACATGCCATTTGTCCCCTTCTTGGGCACCATCCATGGCCTAATGGTTTACTAAACCATACATCATTGTTATCCATAACCATCTTCGAACTGCAAATATTTCTATGGGCCTCAAAATTTTCAAAACACCTTTTAAACTACCCCAATGAAACTCCAAAATAATTAAAGACCAAAAAATGGTCAATAAGAACATAAATGAAGGTACAATTTATTACTACATCCATGAATCAGACATTGTGAGAGAGATATACTTTCATTATGTGCAGTATCATGATATATTTGAGATTCCATTTGATCAAATTCAACAAATTCATATGGATTATGATGTTATATAGACACAAGTACTACATAAGAGTACAATAGAGGTTAGAGAACCTAGATGACATATTTTTTTAGTCACAAAGTACTATGACTCATTATTAATAGATGATCATTATTAGGTAACCAAATAAGAATCACTAAGAGGCATAAATGATTCCATGTGAAAATAATACATGAATTATGAATTGTATTCCAGGTACTATAAGGATTTATGGATTTTGGTAAACCCTCCATCAGATATAAATCATATTGGTGGAAAATGAGAATTGATGAAAAAATGGACATAGTTGGGGTACTTAATACTACTATGGTTCACTGGTGAAATGTTTTTTCAATAATATTCTATGAATAGACTACGATAAAACCTCATAAATAATTTCAATGATAAAATACATCAGAATTGTATTTTACATAGTTTTTTAATGTGAAAATGTTATTTGTAAAATTGATTTCAAAATAGCCTTCTTTAATGGGAACATTAAGGATGATTTATTTATGAAAACCCCAATGGTTTTGTTATTCCATAGAAAACCTAAATGATATTCACCTTTTATATATCAACTTATGGATTAAACCAAGAATCCATGTCATAAATCATTTAGATTGATGAACTCATAGCAGAAATTGGATTTATAAATAATGAGTATGTGTCTTGTGTTTATAAGAGTATTAGTATAAGTGTGGTCATTTTCATAATATTTTATTTCATCATAAAAATAATATTTGATATGAAATATGAGTCATATAGACTATTAAATAATGGTTAAATACAATATTTACCTTAAAATACATATGGGAAGAGTTATATATTATTGGGATCATAATCCATATGAAAATATCAATGATATATCTTAGTCTACGTCAAAGTAGATATAGTGAGAAGATATAGAAGATATGTAATGGAGAAAAATAGAATAATATATTGGTACAGGTTCATTGTGGAATTCATATTTCTAAATTTTTTTTTATGATATAGATTAATAACATAAAATTTTGGAAATTAATCGGTAAACATTATCAATTGGGATAGTCATAATGATATGCAATGAACTTGGATATATTCCACTTTTGTAATAAGTGTGGTAAGAATATATTAAGATATATTATGTGACCACTATACTATAAATTACATCACCCTCAATGATGATTATATAAGCAAGTAGAGATCAATGAAATATATGATCAATGATTCTGTATTAGGTTCTATGTATATTCTGACTTTTAAAGATACCTATCAAGGACTTTTGATATGAAATTTTATCTCAAATAATGACATGGAATGTAGTATTAATAATCCTATCAAACAATATTTTCATAATACTACAATGTTGAATCATTCTAGGGATCATAGGTCACATAAAAAGAAAAATTCTATACCTTGATGTTTCATCTCATGAAGTTTTTTTCTTATATAGGTGATGTTACAATGAGTAGAGTCTCAAAAGAATACAATATGAATACCCAGTGACTAAAATGATAACATAGTTGAAACATAATCCCTATATGCAGTCTAAGGATGGAATGACCTTTATTTTTGGATCCAGTCTATGTCAGAGTATGTTCGAGTTGGTATTATAGAACAAACTATTCTAACATTGTTATTTATGTATATTTATCATAGTGATTATTAATTAATCATATTTTCTTATATTATTAATTATTGGGAATGAAGTTTATATAATAATGTCCTAGAGTATCTGTTACACAGATATAGGGTATATTAGTTCCTACAATGATACAAATAGTGAAATTTGATGATGATATTCTTATAAATTATTGAATGATTAAACAACATACTTATAATGGGAACCTAACATGTTGACTACCAAATTAAAACACTCATAATTAGATGATACTTTATATCATGAAGTTTAGACTTTCTAATTGTCATGATAGAAAATTATCAGAACAAATCCCCAAAAAAAATTAAATTTTCTTATGTGTCATTAGATATTCCAATATTTGATTATCTATAAATATCTATACACATTAATATTATTTTTAATGAATTTCATGAAATAGGAAAATTTAATTTTGTATGAAATTTTTAATACATATGTTCATTGGATGGAAGGTATGTTGGGTGTATCATGGATAACATGTTAATACAGACTAAGTTAAGGAAATATTTTTCCATTACACATTAATTGAAGTCAATATCATATACATTCGATTGAAATATATATATAATGTAAAATTTAATGGTTATAGTGTATGGTAGATTTTATTTCATAAATTCAAAGGAATAAATCTCAAGAATATACGTTGATGAACTGGGTGGGAAACATTATTTATGAGTTATTTTGACAAAGGGAATCTATTTAACAATTAACAATCATATGTGGTTATTAATGATGCGATAATAACTTATTTATCTTGAGTTCCATGATTGGATTCTAGAAAATAATCATAGAAATTATACATGATTTCTTAATTATAATGGGATTGAATCCAAGAGGGTCACATAATATGTGTTACTGATGATGCAAATTAAATTATATTTGACTTTATTTATCAGAAAAAATAATATTATCAAGATTGAGGAATAAATTTATTTATAATCATTAATCACTTAACATAAATATATAATTACTCTCAATGTAATGGTTAAATTGTTTTTATATATAAATTTTTTTATTTATATAATGATAAATATTTAATTTATTTGTGTATTTAATACATTATTAAAAGGAATAGTGTTCTATGTTTGATTGCCGTGAAAAATATTAACTTACAAATAGGAAAAAAATAAGTATTATTGCACTAGTCAGTGCATGTTGTGGATTTATGTTAATAAAAATACACTAATTCACGGTGTAGTGATATAAATTAGATTAATATTTAATTAAGGTAATGTGGTTAATTAATTAATCTACATAAGATAACCTAAGATCTATAAATAGATTTCTAATACAATCTAAGAGTGGTAAAATGATAATATTTTTTTCACAATAGTTTTCTATAAAGTATACTTGTTTTCTATATCATATAATCTCATTAATGATAATATTAAAATAATTTTATCAATATAAATGAAACATAATGCAATGAATATAAACAACAAATGATAATCAATTGACTATGCTAGAATATGGTGATTCTTTAGGGTCATTTGGAGATTAATGGATCACATGTTGATCAGCTCTAGAGGTATTCTATACTATAATCGTGCACCCTAAAATTGGTGTTAATGAATAGGTTTTTATATTTTCATCATCTAATTTGATAAAATCTATTTGGAAGTAGGTATTAATTGTTCTATATTAAGGAAATTAATTATAAATTTAATGTGAAATGATTTCCTCTTGGTTCAAGTGTATTTCATCTACAGAATTCTTTTGAAAACATTTACTAGTCGTGACATTCATGTTTTTTTCTATATGAAAACAACCCATTGAATGTAATATTTTTTAGTTAGGATTGGCCCTAATAAAAATATCTACTCTCCCTAAAAAAATTAATTTATTGGGAAAAAGTTTTACACCATTAATTTGAATTTAGAGAGATTTTCATGAAATAGTATGACTTCAGAGCTCAGTAAATGAAATGTATTAGGTATGTAAAAAGGTAATGGAGATTCATCGAACACATAATGAACTTTGGATTGATTTTTTTAAAGTATCGAAAGTTAAGATGATATATTGATATGATAAATAAAATTAGACTGATATATCTAGTGATCAAATATATATTATTTAATAATATCATAGCCATTATCCAAGGTGATATTTCTTGAAATACAATGTCACTAACATTAAACTATTTATATCACCAATTATTTCTAGAATTATCTTTTTTATAAAACATTCAACTGATCTGATATAGTACAGAATGTAACTGACCATATCATACATTTCCTCATCAATCAATGCTACTAGTATTTGTTTTCTAAAAAACATCCCAACATTTGTTGTTCAAAAACTCCTTACATATTCGTGCTCATAATGAGTAATCTAAATATTGGAGTGAAAGGTATTTTTTATAAACATTTAACCAAATAATTATATTTATCCAAACCACCTCTAAAATCTATATATCATTTCTTGATGAAATAATCTATGGTTTTAATGGTCCTCCAAAAGATAATATATTTATAATAATGATAAATAATACTAATTTTGATCATCATATTCAAATGATTTTGAAGCCATCACCCAAAAATCTAGGTAAACCTCACATCCTAATTGGTAAAAATAAAATTATATACTCTATTAAAAAATAATACATCCCAAGTCATATCATTGTAATATAATTAACAATTATGTATTGTATGAATATAACAAAATTTATATATTTTATTAGGAAAATTTCTAAAACATGAAAAAATATTGTTCCATTAGTTATTTTGGTGAGTTTGTTGATGAAACCCATTTTAATGCTTCACCGATTCCATTATGTAATTGTTAATGGTAGTGAAATCCCAATAAACTATTTTCTCTTAGGATGAAAAATGATTCATATGAGGTATTAAGATACATACTTTCCAAAATCAGTTTTCTTGTTATCGAATAATAAAATACAATTTTAATACTAAATACATCTTTATAACCCATAGATGAATAGATAATGATGCAATATGAGATTCATCCACAACTCTCTATTTATTATTCATTTTAATAGGAAATAAATTTAGGTCCTATGACTTATCATTACATAATAATAATTATTTATACCTATATAATTTCTCACCATCCACTAATGTTATACATTCTCCTTTTATGACTCTTTGATCCCTACATGAATGGATGGATAAATATTCATATGAGAAAGATGTGATCCTTCCATAATCCTCACAATTTTATGATCTATTTTCAATGAATCCATATTTATTTGATCTATTTTAAAACTCATTATTGAAAAAAGTTAAACGTCCTTTTGAGATAGATCATTAACAACCTTTTAATCATTCTAATTGTGTACTGTTATTGAATAAACATAATAAATAATGAAATAAAACCATCTACCTTAGTGATTATTCATTTATTTATATGTGAATACATTAATTTAAATCAATTTAAATCAATATACATATATATATATATATTAATTATTTCATCACATATATAATTCCTTAAAATCATTAATGAAACATTTAACTCTAATAATTCAAAATTACATGTCAGGTTATTTTCCTTATAAATTATTAATAGGAGATATGAATATGAATTTTTAATATCATTCATCTTGAAAAAAAATCATACTATCCACTTTGATGAATCTTAATAGGTAACAATAAATTATCTAATATAGTGTACTGTGATTATCATTTTATTGACCAAAATTCTCTTATGTTAAATGAAATTTCACTCAAATTTAACACTCCACATGTACATGGCTACCCAGTATATCAACATGGTTAGTGGATTTGATATATGAGTGAAATACCTAAAAACTTATCATTAGCATTCAATCATGTTGTGAAAATGATAGATCTTTGTAATTGTAGTTGGCCAAGAACATTGTTCAATAAATTATATCTTTGGAGGGTCCACTGATATACCATCTCTTGAGATTATATAATATATTGGAGTTTCTATAAAAAAACACTATATTTAAAAATATTGAATTAAGATTCTCATTTTTTAGTATTTTCATTACAATCCTACTATTATTTTAATACACATTATATCACATTTAATAAAAAAAATTAGTTTAAAAAAATATAACCATCAACTAAGAAAGGTGTTTTCTAAAGGTGTTATTAATTATATCCAAACAGATTTCCATGGAATTGGTATGTACTAAAAGTTTTAAAAAATTCATAATTAACCCAACTTATATGTAATTATTTATTAGTTATATCCAAATTCCTGAACTTTAGTTAATGACTTATATATTTTCAATATCCCATTTCTTGAACGATTTAAAATATTCCATCTAAATTTAATCTGTTCATTTGGTTTATGGTCCAAAGATCAAACATAACTTTACAATGACATTTTTTGAGTATAAAAATTGTTATGTTTTGTTTATCATACTTATATTAAGGCCTAATAGTGTCTCATATTCCCATATGGCTTTTAGAGGAATTGGGTCTTGAGTGGTCATTTTTTTGAAGGACGATAGTATGATCATATTTAGAGCTTGGTAAAGGCTAACTGTTCACACAAAAATGTATCCCTATAGGTTTATCACATGGTTTGTAAAAACATGAACATGAGTAAGCACAACCATGATAAAATATTTAGTAAATTATCTAGATGGAAGACATGGTTAGATCATCGTTTTTCTAACACTGTTCCTGGTCTGTGTGGGAGTGTGGGGGCGATATTGTTAAAAAATAATAGTTGGTGCATAGTTTCCATTACCATGGGAATGAACCATACAGAACTGCATATCCTAGGAATGGAAAGTCACATTGATTGGGCATGATTTTATTTATCTTCTAAACTAATTTAATTCCTTATAAATATGATTAGTATTACCATTCATCCTCTACAAGTTAAAATGTGTATAATCTTCTTTTCCACCCTTATTCACCCAGGTGGTCCAATACATTATCTCTTACCATCATCTCTTCCATGGTGTAGATATATATAATTATTTTTCAAGTTTCATCACCATTTTTTGTATTAGATAACAATTATTTATTCTATGGCTCCTGATACCACTTTTCTCACTTACAATTATTGTTTTTGGTGACCATTATGTGACCTAATATGTTCTATTTTTAGGGTATTAATTTTGTCACGAACCAACCCGGGTCGACCCTGAACCGGTCACCCGAGCCGGTCCGCGACAAGTCCCGAGGGGCGTTCCCGATCCCCCCCGAGATGGCAACCAGTGCCGGGCATTAAGACTTGATCATTGGGAATGATTTCAGCCCAAAAACAAAAGTAAATAGAACAGAATAAACAAACACTAACAGTGGAAAAGAAATAAAAAAAAAACCACACAACCACGTACCTCCATGTGACCTCTCAGGTCACCACCCAACTAGAGAGCAACCTCGCTCCAACACTGAGCGACTCAAAACAAAAGACCCGCGACTAAAATGGTAAAAGATAGGCGTGAGCACAAAAGTACTCAGTAGGTGAACCCCACAACAAATCCCAATGCACCGCCAGTAAATAAAGAATCTACATAATCTAGGTTTGAACTATAATGTATAAAAGTAATTTTTCATAATGTTTTACTTGAAAATCAACCACGAGACATTTCCCTTATTTTCTTTCAAAAGTTAGTCCCATATCCTTAGTTTTAAACTCGTTCTGAAAAGCAAGGTGTTACATTTTCAAATTTAACCCAAAGCGAATAAAGCATTTTCATTTAAAAACCATTTTTCTCAAAGTCTAACAGTATAGGCTGTGAAATATGGCTGAAAGAAAACAAGCAGGGAAAACAAGTGCAAGTAAAGGTAAACAGGTAAGGAAAACCAAGTGCAAGTACAAATAAACCAGAAGTTATCAGTAATAACCATGGGTGATCCTAAACATCCCTAGAAAACCCCTGGACGTACTCGGGTTCAGACTACCTGCCGGCATGGTACTCCATAGTCAATAACCAACTGGCCGCCCTAACAGCCAACCAGTGGCACATCCCTCCTGGCCTGTCTGTAACTCCAGGGGGTACTAACCCGTCTAATCAGGGTTAGCAAGCAACCATCACTCGATAATCTACAAGACGCCCAGGAACCCATAGTAGTTTTTGTAACACTGTGTAAGTGGGAGACCCGCGCACGCGTGACTCATCTCACCGCACTTGCCAACCCCTTACACGGACATCGCTACATGACAACCCTCGAAGGGAAGTCCCCCTGTAGGAATGCCCTCACAAGTACGTATATCTACATATATAAATATAAGTATAATCACTTCACATTTATTAAAGTGACAACCGGGCCGTCATATCATTTACACTTTGAACATCTAACACTAAAACATTTCCAAGGGACATGACATACGCCACACGATTGAAAACCAGAAACGCAGTTAGAATATTATTTAAGAAACTCAAATCAGCATCTCAAACCTGAAAGACGTTGGTATCACAAGTAAGAAATCATTTTCCCAGTTCCAAACGCACCCCACTTTTATCAAGAGCCAAACGGGCCTTTAAACACCTTTTGAAAGAATAATATTTCTCAAATGAAATCCAGAATTTTAATCACGCATCAAAGGAAAACATTTTTCTTTTTCAACTACCAAGAGCCACGCTTAATGTTTCCAAAAATCGAGTTTAAAGGTCACACGTCACTTCCTCTAATCAAGGATCAAATAAAAACACCATTTTCCATAACCGATACACCTACCATTTTACACACACAAAAACCGCTTCAGAACCCAATTCAACATGATCTTTCGTTAATCAGGAAGAACCATCCAGCAAAACTACCATGGAAGCACACAATTAAATCCAAGAAAACGCTTTTAATGAAACGCTAGAATTAAAACAACTTTTATCATCAGCAGATCACCAAACTATAGATAACTACTTAGTAATACTTTTGAATTTTCTGAAACTTAATAAAAAGTCAAGGAATAAATAAATTCTAAATTTAAAGGCTAGTGCAAAGGGAGACCTACCTCAAGATCCAAGCACGACCGTAAAACGACCTTGGAACCAAGGCGCGATGACACGACGTGTGTCCGAAGCCACGTGAAAAAGTTCAACACTCTCGAAACTGAGGCGCGGAGACGGCAGAACCTCGGAAACGCCCTGCGCGGGTCCTAAAGTCTTAAACCTACCAAAAACAAATATAAATTGATGAAGAAAACCCCTAACAAAGCACAAGTAAAAGCCAGAGTAATAATAATAAGAAAATAATAATAATAATAATAATATTATAATGATAATAATAGTATAACCATAATAATAACAATATCATAAAAAAATAATAACTTAATAATATTAACTTGAAAATAATAAAAATAATAATAATCTTAATCTTAATAATATATTAATAATAATAATATAATAATAATAGTAACATACTTTAATAACAAGAATGATATAAAAATAATAATTTGATAAGTATAATAATAATATAACAATAAAAACAATAATGATATAGTAAAAATAATAATAATAGAATAATATCAACATGATAATAATATAATCACAATAATAATAATATAATGATAATAATAATAACTTAGCATAATTATAATATTATAATATGATAATAATAAAAATGATAAGTTAATAGTAACAATAATAATAATAATAAAATAATAATGTGGTAATAATAATACAACATTACAATAATAATAATAATAATATTCATAATATGTTATTAATATTAATAATAATAATATAAAACATAATATAATAATATTAGTGAAGATAACATAATATAATGATAATAATAATAATAAAGATAATAAAAGTAACATAATAATAATATTTATAATAAAAAGCAATGAACATAAAAAAAAAAGACTCACGAGCAGGGGGAAAAGGCGGAACGGGGTGGCCGGCGCGGCTGGGAGAAAGGAGGAGGCGCGGCGCGGGGTCGGCGCAAGGCGGAGGAGCAGGGCGGAGGCCGGCGGGGAGGCCGGGTGTGCGGAACGGCGGAAGAGTCGGGACGGGGGTGGAGGCGGCAGAGCACGGTGACGGGAGCAAAAGGGGAGCCGGGGCGGCTGTCGGGCGCGGGCACGACGAGGCGGAGCGCCGGCGGCGGCTGTCGGGCGCGGCACGGCGAGGCGGAGCGCCGGCGGCGGCTGTCGGGCGCGGCACGGCGAGGCGGAGCGCCGGAGGGCGGCGGTGCTGGGGTGAGCAGGCGCCAGCGAGGCGGAGGCGGGAGCCGGGACGCGCGTCGGTGCGTGGGGGGGAGCGGGAGAACGCTGGCACGGGAGGGGGTTGGCGCGGCGAGGCCGGGAAGGGGTCGGTGCGGGCCGGTGACGGCGAGCAGGGGGTCGGTCGGGCGCGGGCTGAAGGAGGGAGGCCAGGGCAGGGTGTGGCGGCTGCTGGGTGTGGGGTGCGGCGACGGGGTATGCGGAACGGGGAGCGGGACAGGGGGAGCAGGCGGGGTGGGACACCGCCGGAGAGGTGCGAGCGGTGGCCGGGACCAGGAGGCCGGAGAGCGGGCTGAGAGGGCGGAGAACCGGAGGGAGAAGAGCCAGGCGCTGGAGAGACCAAGGGAGAGGGGAGAAGGGGGACGGGGTTGCGACTGGGTAGGGGAATAGGTTAGGGTTAGGGGTTCTAAAATATATATATATATATGTATGATAAAAATAATAATATTAATAATTATAATAAAACATTATAATAACAATAATAAAAAGTATAATTATAATCAAACCATTTAATAATAATAAAATTTATCATAATAATAATAATAGAACTTATATTAATAATAATAAAACTTTATAAAAATAATAATAACTATAAAATTTACAATATTAATAATAATAACAAACTTAATAAATAAAATAATAATGATAATAAAATAATTTAACAATACTAATTATATTAACTATGAACATAAAGTAGAAGTTAAAATTTAACCGCCGGGCGAACATGTGGTCACCCGGGCCGAACGCACGATCACCGCTAGCGATGCGATGACCGCGCACCGGTGCGAAACCATCAATCACAATTAATCGTTAAAAATTCCTTCCGAGACCAAGAAAAGAGTAAGATAAAGATATCTGCGGTCGGGGTGTGACAATTCTCCCCACCACAGACACTTTCTGCCCCCAGAAAGTCACCAGGCCAAAAGTCGATCAAGATTTGAGTCCATGCCCCAACGGAACTAAAGGAACCAGAGAGAACTGAGAATCTCGGGGATGACCTTACTCAGCACAGGTCACACCCGACCAATTCAAGAGAAAGCTGGGGTCCGAGATTGAGGGGAGAACACGAAGGGGTTCTCCCCACCACAAGAACTTAACTAGTGCAGAAAGGTTGACCATCTAAATAGAAAACCCTAGAAAAAAGGGGGGTCGACGCGGGAACTCCCAACCGGTTTAAACCAACTCTCATAGCACGAGTGAAAAACAACCCCTTCGTCGAAACCTTGAACCCTCGACGAGAGTCAACAACTTCAACACCAGGGAAAACCCATAGAAAAACATTTAACCATTATCATATTGGAGACATGATCCACCGAAGTCCACAAAACATAACCACATCGACAACATAACTAAAACGAGGTCAACCCACACGAGAGTCAAACACACTTTTAAGAAGGACACACGACTCGGAATATTACATTCTCACGACAAGTCCGCTTAGATTTATCATAGAACAAGTCCATTGCCACTTTTTAGAAAAACAACACATTTACATAAACCAGTCTACTTGGATTATAATAGAACAAGTTCATGATAACCCCATGGTAAAACAATGAACATACAACAACGTCAAGACTTAACAGCAGAAAAAACAAGTACTAGAAGATCTTGATTGTTCCACTGCTAACATAGAACACCAAGCCTAGACCAAGGCTTCACACCCCTGGGGACTCCTGACTGTGCGCGAGCTTCACCCTGAGACTTGTGGCTGGGGCTCTGATGGTTGAAGCATCTTCTGCCTCACAGTCAGGTACTGACATTCTCCCATCACAGCTTCCTCTTCAAGCGACGCTTCCTGCAAAACTTCTCCAGATGACCCAGACAACCACAACGATGACACGTCTTCGGAGGGTTGCGACAAGACGGCTTTAAATGCCTGAAACGACCACACTGAAAGCATACCATCGAACGATCTGATGAACTGGAAGCTGGGACCAAAGGGGATAACTCCTTGGGGACAGGTGTCTCTCGCGCCCTTTTCCTCACCAGAGGGGGAACTCTTACGAACAACAGGGGATGCTGAAGTATTAGCCACCCGCACACCGGAAACCAACTCAGCCAAGAAAGCTTTCTCCACCAGCTTCTCGAAACAAAGGTCTTTAGAAGGGAGGACACGCTCCTTGATCTCTGGACGAAGACCTCCAGTGAAAAGAGAGGCCTTCATGAGCTCATGCGACGCTACCTCTGGAAAGAAGGGAATCAGTTCCTTGAAATGGTCAACATATGCCTTCACCGTCCGTTGACCTTGTTGAATATGCACAAGCTCTCTCTTTTTCTCCAGCTTCACTTCTTCAGGTACCAACCATTGGATGGAAACGGTTTTAAAGACATCCCACGTCATTTCAACTTGCGTTGATGATGGGGTAACCCTCTTCCACTGGTCCAGAGCTGGACCCTCAAACAACTCCATAATTGCACGAACCTTAACATTATCGGGATTTCCCAACATTCTAAAGACACGCTCCACTTCCTCGAGCCATTTCACTGCTTCTAACGGACCCTGATCACCATGGAGAACAGGCAAAGTCTGAGGAGGACCAAAACTGGGCATGACATATCCGAATCCTTAAAGACCTTTCTGGGCGGCATTTCCGGAGCGACATATAAAACACAAGGCCAAAACCCTCATCAAAACGAAGCAACATCAATAAAAGCGCCTTTCTCAAAAATAGTCAGCACCAGGACCAAACAAATACGAACACAATCCAAAATAAAATCTCCTTTTCAAAATCCCCTTTTTATTTTTGATTTCAAAACCACCCTTTCTCAAGATCACTTTCCAAAAACCAATCCACTTTCAAAACAAAAACTTTCCAAAACCATTCTCCCTTTAAAACCAGTTTAGAAAACAAATTCAAGCCTTTAACTTCAAATACACACCCAGGTACTCCCATGACCCGTTGCACATGTCTTTATCCACTTTCCATTCATACTCGCACCAACACACACTTTCCATGCATTCTCACACATGTGCAAACGTTCATAAAGAGGAACTGAGGTTTCAACCCAAATCATTCTTATCCAATTCCAA
Source organism: Viscum album (assembly GCA_963277665.1). NCBI lineage: Eukaryota > Viridiplantae > Streptophyta > Magnoliopsida > Santalales > Viscaceae > Viscum > Viscum album. The sequence continues at coordinate 986,790,152 of OY728126.1, forward strand.
GCAAACAACAGATTTTCAAATCAAGAGATTTCAGTTTCAAAACCCATTTTATACATTTAAAATACTTTAAAAGAAACCAGTCAAATTTTCAAAAACCCTTTTTCATTTCCAACTACGCACTCACACAGACCAAAACGGAAACAACATCCAAATTTGCATCAATCACTGAAATGAGGGACTAGTAGTCACACTCAACCTGGAGACATGGTAGTGGGCCATGTCCCAAGTCAGCGTCGACCACTAGGAGGAATTCAAACCACGTACTCGGACTCCACATGGGTCACTACTCCATGTGAAATCGCGATGTAACGTCGGCTTGCCTCCATTATCATCTCTCAATCCAAGACAAGGGCACAATTCCCGAACTACCCCTGGTAACTCGAGGATCGGTGCGAGCAAGAGTTCGCGACACTCTTCCCGTACTTACCCCTCGAGTTCCGACAGTCCTAATCTCCTTCTACCGGACAACCCAAATAACAAGAACCACCTCTGATACCATTTTGTCACGAACCAACCCGGGTCGACCCTGAACCGGTCACCCGAGCCGGTCCGTGACAAGTCCCGAGGGGCGTTCCCGATCCCCCCCGGGATGGCAACCAGTGTCGGGCATTAAGACTTGATCGTTGGGAACGATTTCAGCCCAAAAACAAAAGTAAATAGAACAAAATAAACAAACACTAACAGCGGAAAAGAAATAAAAAAACCACACAACCACGTACCTCCATGTGACCTCTCAGGTCACCACCCAACTAGAGAGCAACCTCGCTCCAACACTGAGCGACTCAAAACAGAAGACCCGCGACTGAAATGGTAAAAGATAGGCGTGAGCACAAAAGTACTCAGTAGGTGAACCCCACAACAAATCCCAATGCACCGCCAGTAAATAAAGAATCTACATAATCCAGGTTTGAACTATAATGTATAAAAGTAATTTTTCATAATGTTTTACTTGAAAATCAACCACGAGACATTTCCCTTATTTTCTTTCAAAAGTTAGTCCCATATCCTTAGTTTTAAAGTCGTTATGAAAAGCAAGGTGTTACATTTTCAAATTTAACCCAAAGCGAATAAAGCATTTTCATTTAAAAACCATTTTTCTCAAAGTTTAACAGTATAGGCTGTGAAATATGGCTGAAAGAAAACAAGAAGGGAAAACAAGTGCAAGTAAAGGTAAACAGGTAAGGAAAACCAAGTGCAAGTACAAATAAACCAGAAGTTATCAGTAATAACCATGGGTGATCCTGAACATCCCTAGAAAACCCCTGGACGTACTCGGGTTCAGACTACCTGCCAGCATGGTACTCCATAGTCAATAACCAACTGGCCGCCCTAACAGCCAACCAGTGGCACATCCCTCCTGGCCTGTCTGTAACTCCAGGGGGTACTAACCCGTCTAATCAGGGTTAGCAAGCAACCGTCACTCGATAATCTACAAGACACCCAGGAACCCATAGTAGTTTTTGTAACACTGTGTAAGTGGGAGACCCGCGCACGCGTGACTCATCTCACCGCACTTGCCAACCCCTTACACGGACATCGCTACACGACAACCCTCGAAGGGAAGTCCCCCCTGTAGGAATTCCCTCACAAGTACGTATATCTACATATATAAATATAAGTATAATCACTTCACATTTATTAAAGTGCCAACCGGGCCGTCATATCATTTACACTTTGAACATCTAACATTAAAACATTTCCAAGGGACATGACATACGCCACACGATTGAAAACCAGAAACGCACTTAGAATATTATTTAAGAAACTCAAATCAGCATCTCAAACCTGAAAGACGTTGGTATCACAAGTAAGAAATCATTTTCCCAGTTCCAAACGCACCCCACTTTTATCAAGAGCCAAACGGGCCTTTAAACACCTTTTGAAAGAATAATATTTCTCAAATGAAATCCAGAATTTTAATCACGCATCAAAGGAAAACATTTTTCTTCTTCAACTACCAAGAGCCACGCTTAATGTTTCCAAAAATCGAGTTTAAAGGTCACACGTCACTTCCTCTAATCAAGGTTCAAATAAAAACACCATTTTCCATAACCGATACACCTACCATTTTACACACACCAAAACCGCTTCAGAACCCAATTCAACATGATCTTTCGTTAATCAGGAAGAACCATCCAGCAAAACTACCATGGAAGCACACAATTAAATCCAAGAAAACGCTTTTAATGAAACGCTAGAATTAAAACAACTTTTATCATCAGCAGATCACCAAACTATAGATAACTACTTAGTAATACTTTTGAATTTGCTGAAACTTAATAAAAAGTCAAGGAATAAATAAATTCTAAATTTAAAGGCGAGTGCAAAGGGAGACCTACCTCAAGATCCAAGCGCGACCGTAAAACGACCTTGGAACCAAGGCGCGATGACACGACGTGTGTCCGAAGCCACGTGAAAAAGTTCAACACTCTCGAAACTGAGGCGCGGAGACGGCAGAACCTCGGAAACGCCCTGCGCGGGTCCTAAAGTCTTAAACCTACCAAAAACAAATATAAATTGATGAAGAAAACCCCTAACAAAGCACAAGTAAAAGCCAGAGTAATAATAATAAGAAAATAATAATAATAATAATATTATTATAATGATAATAATAGTATAACCATAATAATAACAATATCATAACAAAATAATAACTTAATAATATTAACTTGAAAATAATAAAAATAATAATAATCTTAATCTTAATAATATATTAATAATAATAATATAATAATAATAGTAACATACTTTAATAACAAGAATGATATAAAAATAATAATTTGATAAGTATAATAATAATATAACAATAAAAACAATAATGATATAGTAAAAATAATAATAATAGAATAATATCAACATGATAATAATATAATCACAATAATAATAATATAATGATAATAATAATAACTTAGCATAATTATAATATTATAATATGATAATAATAAAAATGATAAGTTAATAGTAATAATAATAATAATAATAAAATAATAATGTGGTAATAATAATACAACATTACAATAATAATAATAATAATATTCATAATATGTTATTATATTAATAATAATAATATAAAACATAATATAATAATATTAGTGAGGATAACATAATATAAAGATAATAATAATAATAAAGATAATAAAAGTAACATAATAATAATATTTATAATAAAAAGCAATGAACATTAAAAAAAAAAAAAGACTCACGAGCAGGGGGAAAAGGCGGAACGGGGTGGCCGGCGCGGCTGGGAGAAAGGAGGAGGCGCGGCGCGGGGTCGGCGCAAGGCGGAGGAGCAGGGGCGGAGGCCGGCGGGGAGGCCGGGTGTGCGGAACGGCGGAAGAGTCGGGACGGGGGTGGGAGGCGGCAGAGCGCGGTGACGGGAGCAAAAGGGGAGCCGGGGCGGCTGTCGGGCGTGGGCACGACGAGGCGGAGCGCCCGGCGGCGTCTGTCGGGCGCGGCACGGCGAGGCGGAGCGCCGGCGGCGGCTGTCGGGCGCGGCACGGCGAGGCGGAGCGCCGGAGGGCGGCGGTGCTGGGGGTGAGCAGGCGCCAGCGAGGCGGAGGCGGGAGCCGGGACGCGCGGGCGGTGCGTGGGGGGGAGCAGGAGAACGCTGGCACGGGAGGGGGTTGGCGCGGCGAGGCCGGGAAGGGGTCGGTGCGGGCCGGTGACGGCGAGCAGGGGGTCGGTCGGGCGCGGGCTGAAGGAGGGAGGCCAGGGCAGGGTGTGGCGGCTGCTGGGTGTGGGGTGCGGCGACGGGGTATGCGGAACGGGGAGCGGGACAGGGGGAGCAGGCGGGGCGGGACACCGCCGGAGAGGTGCGAGCGGTGGCCGGGACCAGGAGGCCGGAGAGCGGGCTGAGAGGGCGGAGAACCGGAGGGAGAAGAGCCAGTCGCTGGAGAGACCAAGGGAGAGGGGAGAAGGGGGACGGGGTGGCGGCTGGGTAGGGGAATAGGTTAGGGTTAGGGGTTCTAAAATATATATATATATATATGTATGATAAAAATAATAATATTAATAATTATAATAAAACATTATAATAACAATAATAAAAAGTATGATTATAATCAAACCATTTAATAATAATAAAATTTATCATAATAATAATAATAAAACTTATATTAATAATAATAAAACTTTATAAAAATAATAATAACTATAAAATTTACAATATTAATAATATTAACAAACTTAATAAATAAAATAATAATGATAATAAAATAATTTAACAATACTAATTATATTAACTATGAACATAAAGTAGAAGTTAAAATTTAACCGCCGGGCGAACATGTGGTCACCCGGGCCGAACGCACGATCACCGCTAGCGATGCGATGACCGCGCACCGGTGCGAAACCATCAATCACAATTAATCGTTAAAAATTCCGTCCGAGACCAAGAAAAGAGTAAGATAAAGATATCTGCGGTCGGGGTGTGACAATTTTGGGTCATCATTTCCTCCCTTTTAAGCTCATATCTAAGCCCAATAATGGACGAATGAAGCATACATGGGAAGATGTAGGTTTTTTACATTTATCTCATAATTATATTCTACATTAAAATTTATCATTATGTCATCTCCAATATTATCAGTGCATAACTCTTAAAATGTGCAATTCCTTTAATTACATGTCTAGACCACGACATTGAATACATAATAGACATTTTTACATTATTCGAAAATTACTACATCCACATGGATCACCCTTTTGTGTGTGTCATATTATTTAACTTCATTCAAAATTTCATGTGTTTTACTATCTCACATTTTAGGCGTGTCTGGTTTGAACCCCTCAAAGATAATTGATTGATTAGTAATAGTGGAATCAGTTAAATTACTATCAGTTGTGTATTCATACATGGGCCTTTATATTTTGAGAGAGAGTTGAAAAATGGGCCTATTATATTTCTAAATAGAATATAATTACAATATTCAATATTTAAATTACAAAATGTAAAGATTTTCTATTCTATGGGACCACCAATTTGAACTAATTGAATTTCTATATGTAATGTATACATAAATGGATAATTTAATCAATAAAAACTAATATGATTAATATTTTAAACCTTCTTGAATTGTAATTGGAATTTATGGGTCATATGGACAACTTGTTTTTAAAAATTAAATAGTGTAATAATATAATGTTATTTTAAAAATTGGCTCTATTATATTCCTCTTACTTTAATTATAATTGGCATAAAGGATCCCAATGGTCTATGTTTTCTTTTTAGGAGAATTGCAACTATATATAATTTTACACATTAAATGATTCCTTGATTCTTGTTATATTACTCAAAGGACAGGTTCAAAGGATAAATGATATATAGTACCCCTTGAATTCGGTTAAGGAATTCCTTTAATGGGATCATATCTGTAATGCTATTATTTTCTATTGTGAAAGACACCTATAGTATATATATATATAATTCCATGGATTGGCCCATTGGTTAAATAATATTATGTTAAACCTTTAACAATACCTAGATTTTTATATAATGAAATCTTTGGTGGGATAATAGGTTAACCAAAATTATGGAAATCCATGAGTAGGGAAATGATTCCAGAAATGGAATGTTATCGATTAGAGCGTGGGTAATTTTGTGTTATATTAGTCATTATTATTAAATCATTAACATAATTGAACTTATAGAACCATATATGATCATCATTTTATATGTGTGACTTGGATCACCATGTGTCTCCAGGACTGGGGTTACACATGGATTCCTTGGTTTATATCCGTGGATCATATTTCTTTTCCAGCTCACTATTCCCATGATCATAGACATTCAGATGAGGCCGAATCCAATATAGCATTCCAATATTCCCATGGGGATTCTAATCGTGACATGATTATTATTTACATTCAGATTTAAATTTTTATTTACATTGAATAATTTTTCTAATATTAATAATCTATATTTAATTTAGAGACTAGTAGTAGTGGCTCGTTGAATTTTTTTCACACCTTATTTGGGATTTTTCTTGGTATAAATACAAATATCTTGACTGAATGTTTGGGATATAGATTTTACTTCATTATTACTACTCTATATGCACTAAAAATTGTTATTGGAGCTTGGAAATAAGAATGTAATATTCTTTACAATAAGATTTGTGCCTTTTATTGATTTTTTTTAGTAAAATCATATTGTATGTATAATTTACTATATGTTGAATGATGTATTTATATAATATAATTTTTATACTTTTTTATTTATTTAGTGATGGATAGGTTTACTATTACTATTAATTTTCATTAATTATTATTTTCTTCCCCTTCTATTTATATTTTCTGCTTCCACTCTATTTAGTACCGATCCAAAGTGTATAGTCTTCTAACTATATAATTATGTCACCCTCAATGATAGTCAATAGACTCTAGAAAACTGTGAGGCACGCTTGAGGAATTATCTCAAACTAACCAAGTTATTGTTCGTAGTGTTAACTAGGTCGGGACATGATAAATCAGGGATAGTGGTAAATAGATCATGTTTGGAAATAGTATACCCATTCATGTGGGAATGATCAGGTTTCCAAGCATGGTACTATTTTTCATAATAGTTTATTATTATATTAGATTAATATTTAACCATTGGTGATTGATATACTACTCTAATAGTAATTTATAAATGGTATTTACCTCTAATACTGGTATATAATGATACAATCTATGCTAACTCTACATTTTACACACATAAGAATCAATTGACATTAGTATCCTTATCTATATACCACGATTATATGCCAATTCCTTCTCTGCTAGTGTTATATATAGATGTTATTGATTCATATTTTATATTTATGGTATATCGATGGTAAAGTAATGTGTAATTATTAACCAAAATGGTATTTTACCACTTAGAGTAATGATGTCATTTTATTTAATCAACCAGAAATTAACTAATGTAATGAAATTGTTTTGATATAGATAATGAATTAATGTGAATAAAATTTATAAAATGAAAAATTACTTAAAATTGTTTTATAAATTCAAGTGATTACTTATTGATGTTAGTTAAATGGTATTCTAATTGAATCATACAGATCACTTTCATCCACAACATAGTAATTGACTATTATATAATAGAGTCCAATATTGAATCAATTTCATTTTAAAATTCAAATAATCATTAATGGATTTATGTTAAATGTAATTCCAATCGCAACTTATAATGTCTTCAATATTAATAAAATAGAACTTTTGACATGTATAACTGAATCATTCTTCTTGACGTAGCTTGAGAAGGAGAATATTAGAATCATATGCCTATGAGATAAACCCACTAAGGATGTGATGGATTTTTAATAAATCAAATGTTATTGAAATTTAATTAAATTGAATGAATGTTTTAATTTATATAGTGATTCCAACATAATTTAGAAATTATTAAACATATAACTAAACCATGTTGGCATGATGGGCACCTTATAGATCACTTTTTCATTATAAAACATGATACATAATAACATAGGGTATGATTGTGTTATATTATATTCTTATTTGGTGTTAATAAATTTTTTTTGGTGGAATATTACTTAACCAATCATCATAAATGATAAGTGTCCAAATGGATTTTATTTATTTTTATCAATATAGGGATGAATAGACATAAAATGTTAATAAAAACATAAATGTTTTTTTCCTCTATCACCTGGAAATGGAATTTTCCTTAAATAATAACTATTCTTGGAAAATATGGATAAATATATGATGGATTAAAATGTTATTAAGAGGTAATTTTCTTAACTTTCCTCTTAAATACATTTAAATAAATTTCCATGTATAAGTATAATACTCTTTAATTGTCAAAATAAATATGAATTTGTGGGTGGATTAAATAAAACCATTTTATTGGGTTTGATCATAAAATAAAATCATTTATTGTTTTTTATAATGTTTCCATGAGAAATGTATTGAGTAGAATAAAGATGTTTGTTGAGAGAATTAGGAGTATTATTTCTGATTTTTATTAGACCTAGAGATTATATGGTATAGCCTAGTAACAATAAAATAATTAAAAAAGTTTTAATGTCAAAGTATTAGTTTTAAGTGGGGAATTATCCTGGTCTTCATAACACACATGAAAATGAAAAATGGGTAGAATATTGGGATGTGTTTGTTGGAATTTTCAGTGAAGTTATTTATCTTTTTATTTTGGTATAAATCTGTGTTGATGAAACAACACCCCTAGGATGGGGTATAGTTGTATGTTAAATTGAACCTTAATGTTACTCCACTGTATTCAAATATCTCGTGAGTGAAATATATTTATAATTTTACATTAATGTCATGTCTAACTAGTTATAACTCCCTCAGGTGTATTCATTGAGAGTATCCCAAAATGGTGGATAGATTATTGACATTAGATTTTGTTATGAAAGCATTAAAAAGTTTTTACCTTGGAAGGTAGAAAATCTTTTTTCCATCCTTCAATTTTACCTCATTAGAGAGGGAATACATGAACTTTGGACAATGTTTAATGAAGTGCATTAAGTGTAATATTTAATCTCACTTAAGATAGGTAATTTATAGGTGGTTTTTCATAGTATATTTATTTTGAGTTTTGATTATGGTAGGATACCTAAAGAACCTTGTTTTTTTAATTTAGGCTCAAGATGGTCAAATGATTTTTTTCCATTAAGAGAATCCTTTGAGAGGGATTGGACCATGTTTATGGATTACATTAATTTTGTAATCATGGTAATACACTAATTTCAAGACCAATTCCCAGAAGGTGATCAGAATTTTCAATATAGTGAAGGTGGTGCCTGAAATTATCATGGAAAAACCAATAGTGCTTGGTTAACATGGTTGGATTCAATGGGATTGATTTCTCTAGTGTGTGTCCTAGTTTACTAGTTATTTGTTTTATATTTTTAATTTTAGAGACCACATCATAATGGATGTGTTCATTCGATAAATAATGGCATAAGTTAAGATCCATTTGTTATTAGAATTTCCAAGGGAGCTCATTTTATCAACAAAAATGGTGTTCTGATAAAAACGGTCTGCATGGCCATGTTAGAGAATGAATCACTTATGAATGGACCAAATATTAAACCAGGCTGTATAGGATGTACACCCATAATGTAGGGTATGTTATGTTCTTCAATTATTCTCTGGGTAAATTGATGATAAGGAATTTCATTGAGTGACAAGTTGTCATCCGTGGAATGATGGATTCAAATATGATTCATGTTGTCATGAAGAGCTACATATTTTGTTAAATTAAAGAATTTTTCCCATTAGGGATGACTAATTAGGATTCAAATTGGGTGCCATGAGACATTTGAAACATTATTAATCCTAGATAAAAATTTATTGGGATACATTGTGATAAGATTTGTTAAAAGAATTATACATATTTTTGTTTGTAATTGTGGATTGCAGGGAGATATACATCCATATCAATAAAATCTCAGTGTAATACTAGTTTGTAGTAGATCATTTGAAATATCATTATATTATATAGTGTTTGTCAATAAGGAATCATATTTATTTCATGATATCTTCAATACTATTTCAGGTTGATGAATGAAATCCATGAGAGTCATCTTCAAGGAGTGATTTAAAAGTAATAAAAATGATTTTGAGTTCTTCGTAGGATGCTTTGGGTGGTGACGGTCATTGTGTTTAGAAATTTAAAAAATTTACAGGAACCATTCTTGGTTGGATGGAATAAGTTATGAGTTATGTTTACATTTTTTATTAGGTATGTGAGGGTTCATAGTAGTTCCATTAATTGTGTTCGGTGATAAACATCACATCAGATAAAGTAATTAGAAAATCCTTATGTTTTTTTAATCGTTGATGATCCTACAATAGAGATAAACAAGTAGGTTTTTTCTAGGAGACTCCCATATTATAGGGGTAATGGGATCACGAGATAAGTTTTTGGGATAGTCATTTGTATCTTAGAATAATATAGATGAATGGACCTGTGTATGAATAGTTTTCTTAGAGCATGTTATGTTTAGGTTTGTATGTGGAATCATTGAAATCCAAGATTTGGTGTTAAGCGCAAGAGATCCAATAATCATCAAAGGGTTCTAGATCTAGTAATATTTGTGGTTTTTGTTGTGGAATGGTGAAGGAAATGAATTTTATTTATAATGATGTTGTAAAATTTAATTATATTTTGTGATAATAATGAGAAATAAAATGTTGGTATGACTTGGATTAATGGTTAAGAAACATTATTTTGGATGCATAAGATGTTAAAGTGTATTTTTTCATAAATTTTCAGCTATAAGTGGATCAATATGAATTATGTTTTTTCTTCATTGAGTTGTATGAGGAACTCCGTGATGCATTTCGTGTTGTGAGATACCTCCCTGTAATTGTTGGTCGATGATTTGGATGGAAAAATCATCATAAACATGGTAATTGTGGTTAATTAGAAATTTACGATTTCGATCAACATAATAATCATGCAGGGAGTGTCACTCAGACTCTAAAGAATTTATTCCATATCAAATTTTGAAATTTGGTGTACCATGGATTGTAATTGGTTGTTTAATGCAAAAAATGATAGTGTGAAACAGAATAGGTTAGTTAATGAAGGAGACAAACAAATGACTATGGCTCATGGAAGATAGGATTGTGTATGCACTATATTAACACTTCATATTTTTTATGTGAAAAAATAATTATTGCATGATTAAATTAAAAAATAGTGGCACATAAAAAATAAAAAGACCACATGGAAATTGAATGATAATTCACAACTCATTTTTCTTAGATTGTTCAATTTTATATACACCCTTGATTTTTATGGATGAGTTGTTCTATATTGGGAAAGCTATATGATCCATTGTTTTGATGTTCCTGAAAATTTCAAATATATTTGATCTTTTTCTTTAGTCGACATAAAACATTTTAAATTGAGAATAAATAATTGAATTACATGTTTTATAACACCTTAATGTGTTGTTTTCCGATAGGGTTTATGTCTAGGGTGGTGCCTCAGAAGATCTGATGGGTTTTGGGAGAGTCATGCATTCAAATGATAGTTATTAGAATGGAAAAAGTTAGGTGCATGGATGACAAACTATTTTTGATAATAATCCACCTCAACTATGATCCCTTATAGTAATGTCACGTGATTTTTATTTCCACACACTTCAGGATAAAAAAACATGAAAAAATCCTCATTAAATTATTGAGGGGAATCACATGGGCTATGCATGGATTATCTAACCACATGCTTGGCCCATTCAGGTTGTGGCTGGTATAAATTTACAATGGAATGGTAGGCACTAGAATTAGGTAACCATGAACGTGAACCATGCAAGGTTGTGTCTCTTACACAGTGGAATCCACATGGATACACTATAAACATATGTTTTAGTATTTATTTTTAGAGTTGTTTTTTAAAATGTTGAGAAAATAACAATGTATCGTGACCTGTCACATAATTAGCGACGTTTCATGAAATTTTTTTCATTCAAATTAATGATGTTTATTTAAAAAGGTCATTGAATTAGTGATGTTTCATGAAAAAAATTTCTAGATTACTGGAATTTCTGGAAGGATGTTGTCAAATTAGTGATGTTTTGTTAAAATTGTTGCTAATTTAGCCTTGTTTTCCGGAATCATTAACAAAAATTTATATATTTATATGTCTCATTTCCCAGTATCTATGTATATATACATATATTAATATATATAAACACATTCATAAGTATATAGACATAAATATATTAATATATATATACAAACACACAGAGACACATATATAAATAAATAAAAAATACATACATATATTTATATAGAAAAACACATTTATATTTTAAATTTAGTCATGTTTTGAAGAAAATGAAGATATTTTTGGGGAATTGGTACCAGTTGTTTAAAATGTGACTAATTATATATATATATATATGTAATTACAATTTTATATATGTGTACATACACATATATATTCACTCACACACACAAACACAAATATATATGGACAAAAATATATATAAACAAAGATATATATAAACACAGATATATATATATTTATATACTAATATAAACAAATAATACTATATATATATGAACATATATATATATATATAATATAAATACACATACACATATATATAATATGAACACAGACATATATATATATAATATAATATAATATAACAAATAGTAAAAAATACAAATAAATATATATGTATATAATATGAACATAAAATAAAAGTATATATGTATATATAATATAAAACATAAACATATAAATAAATAAATATATATTTTATCAAAATTTGGGGAGGAGGACACATTTTATTTTAAAATTAAATATCTCTATTTCTTTAGGTTGAGTGAGACCCATTACATAGCCCATAGTCCCAAGGCCATGTGCCCCATGAATATAGTTATAATTCCCAATGAAGTTTCTTTCATAAATCTTCCTCCCCACGTCAGAAGGCCTGCATCTCCACCCACCTGCATCTTACATGAATTTTAAATCCCCTAAGGGGCTTTCCATGATTCGAACCCCAGTGTTTTTGATGTAGGATTACAGTGTTTACAACTCAGGTGTTATCTCAACTACAATATATATATATATATATATATATAATACAAAGACACACAAACATATATATAACATTAAAATATATAATATAATATAAAAACATATGTATTTATAATATATATATACATAAAATATAAAATATAAACACATAAACATATATATAGTAACATATTTATATTAATATATATATAATATTAAATTTTAAATACTATAATGTGTGTATATATATACATATATAACACATATAATTAAATAATATAAATTTTTTATATTTTTATGAAAACATTAGTATTTATGTGACATTTGTACCATTTAAAATGTGGCTAATGAGACACACATAAACACAAACATATATATTTTCTCACACACACACACTTCTAAACATATATATATATAATCATATATCATATGTAAAACATATAATTATTTATATGCATATATATATATATATAATAGGAACATATAAATAAACATAAAATATAAACATCCAGATATATAAAATAAAACATAAAAAGATATATATATGATATAAACTTATAAATATTTACAAACATAATATATAAACATAGAAACAAAGACACACATATAATATTAAAAAATATACATAATATAAAATATAAACACACATATATATATATATATAATATAAAAAATAACGACACACATAAATATATAATATAACATAATATATTGTATACATATATATATAAATATATTTTTAAACATAAACTATAAACTATAAATTATAAACAAATAAATTAAAAATACATTAACATATCAATAATATAAATATGTGGGTCAATGGATGGTTTAATTAAGAAGTTAAAGTAATGGTGTTCAATTAATTCCGGATGACATTTTTTACATATGGGGTGTTGTGTGGGGAAGAATTGGATGGGAGGTACAAAATGGCGGATGTGGATGCTAGATGTGGGGGTGGGCATGACAGCTAGAGGTTTCATTATATGATGTTTCTTGAAAAAATTTCTAAATTTGGTGCTTAAAATAAAGGCTTTCCTAATCTGTATTATTGTTGAGTTATTAATATACAAACGTTTATAAAAAAAATTATGAATGAGGTGTCGATAATTTAGTCTTGTTTCTAAACATTTCAATTTAATGATTTTTGTAAACTATTCCAAATAGAACCAATTATAAATGTCACTAAATTAGTGGTTTTTAAAATTGTCACTAAATTTGTGAGGCATCTTTAGGAGATGTTTCTGAGAAAAATCCATACAGAAATTATCGAAATTTTAAAATCTACCTGATAAATAAAGGTATGTCTTTAATAAGAATTATTTTATAGTTATTGAACATAGTTTTCATAATAAGGTTGTCTAACTGTGAAAATATTATATATGTGGAAATTACCATTACCCTCCTCTGATCATAAAAAGGTTTTTCACAGATAGTCCTCCCACATTAATTCATGAGGTCCCCTATGTGAACCATTCTCATACACTTCTTCCATAGAGTTGAAATCCCTCATTCATGGTATAATTGCCTCACCATTAGTGGTATTGGATCACCCTAGGTTATTTTATAACTCGTTATAAAAAGTTTTCTCAATTTTTCATAATTTTTTATAAAACTTGTTTGATCTAGTATAGCTTATTTGTAAGGACATAGTCGAGTTCTTATTTTTATATAATTTCATATAGAATCAATGTTGAATATTGGATGAGTAGAAATTATATTCCATAATGTAGGAATTCAATATGTTTACCTTTAAAAATTTTCATTAATGAAACAAATTGATGTTCGACACAAAATTTTTATCATTCATCAATATTAATATGTAAAATTAAATTAGTGAATTATTCAGAACACAATACAGACCCACTGTTGGACCCATTGGAATTCTTGGAGAATAATGAACTCTATTTGGATCACCCATTTTGGTGTGTCCTATTATTTTCCCTCATTTTTAATTTCCTATGATTTAATTGGAATGTTTTTTTGTGTTTTCTAGAATCTTAAAAAATATAACTGAATAAATTATAATAGAGGAATTGATTAAATTAATATTGGGAATGTATCCTCAATTTTCTATTTTACTTTTTTGAGAGAATGGAAAAAAGTATGTGTTGGATTATTAAGTGGATAGTAATTACTAATTTTTTTATCAATATTAGTTACTATAATGAATAAATATTTTGAATTACCACCCTATATGAACAAATTGATGTCCTATTAGATAACTTGTATGTGATAGGATGAATGTATTAAATATTTTTTAAATTTAATTTAATGTATGCTTCCTATGGTGTCCATATTGTTTTATAAAATGGCCCAATTGAATAATTTGATTTGGTAAATAGAATGGATTTTAATATTTGACCTTTGATTGTAATTTGTATGAATATTTCCCATGTACTACATTTAGTTATTAAATGAAACATTTTAACATATTATGTTACACTGTGAATGATACCTAGATTAATTATATGGAATTATTTAGATAGGATTCATAGGTTTAATGATTTTTTTCACATTTAATGATATCAAGATTTCTGATATAAAATTCATTGGATGGGTTTATAGATTGAATTATATTATGTTAGGCCTCTAATAAGACTTGGATTCATTATATAGAATTCTTTATATGGGGTCATATGATGAATGAGATTATGTTTCTACTTGATTAAACCTACATTCATGATACAAAATATCTTAGATGGGTTCAATTGTAAAATAAATATAATGAAATCTGTGACTGATACATGGGTTCCTGATAAAAAATGACTTCGATGATCTCACAGGTAATATTGTATTATATAATTCTTGAATGGTAAATCATTAATATCATAATATACGTAGAACCTTATATGATCCTTATTATACATGGATTCCATGGATCACTTTGGGTCCACATAAATTTAGTTACAAATGGATGCTTGAGGTTATAACCATAGGTCCTATTTAATTTCTACTCTGTTAGTAACATGATTAGAGATATCCAAATGAATTCGAAAAAGGTAGTATCAAATATGTATCTTAAAAAGTGAATGATCCTAATATTAATTTCATTTATATTATATATTTAGCTTTTATATAATTTTAAACTCTTTTATTTTATAGTATAAAAATGTATTGGCATTAGACACCATTAGTTGTGGCCGATAGAGTGTTACTAAAATGATATTCAGTCCTCTATTTAGTACCCAATGAGATATCTTAACTATATTGTATGTATTCTTATCACGATTCATTATTTTTACTCTCTATAAATAAGGACTTGGATTGATTGATAAAAAAGTATATACTCAGGTTTCCTATAGGAGATGGCCATTTTATTCCATTATTCTTCTGGAAGTAAAGTCCATTTTTATATATTATCTGTTTATGTTGACTTCTTGTATTTATATATTATCATGTCCATCCATGGTAATTTATTTACTATTAACATTGATATCTATTTTTGTTACTGGATATCATTTATAATTATCTTCTTTTTCCTTTAATTTATTTATACTTCATCTATATTTAATATGAATTTAGAGTATATAGTCTCCCAATGTTATAGTCCTTTAACAATCACTTCTTATCAGAATCCACTAGAATATGGGGAGGCATGATTGAGGCTTTTTATAAACCAATTCTGTTAAAATTCATATACTAAAATATTGTGACATTATCAAAGATCAATCTTGGGAAATTTTTATGATCCTTGAAATTGATTAAAATGATCATCAATATTAGGGAGATGAAAAATGTTCATACAATTGAATTTCTTATATTCTAATAAATAAATTTAAAGAAGAACTGAACCACGTTTTTTCTTAACCAAAAAAATAGGTTCACCCAATGTTGAATCACTAGGATGAATTAATCAGTTATCAATAATCTCATTGAGTTAATTTATCAATTCTATTGACTTAAATGAGGCTATTAGATATAGAGTCATCGGAAAAGGTGTATCAACTGGAATGAATATTATTTAAAACTCAAAATCAAAATTGTATTGAAAAACTAAAAAAATAAGTAATTACATCCCCATATTCATGAGATGTATGATTTTTTTGGTTATCCCCAAATATTTAATGAAAATATTTCATAATAATATGTATTAAACAATATAATTGATTTTGTAAGAATATTATTATGAAAATAATTCTTACGATGTCCCCAATTAGAACACCTATATTTATAAAAATCCATTTTTCAACACATATCACTAGAACATATCCTAATTATTTATTGGTTTTATTGTATCATTTATCATAATGGTTTATCATGAAATTTTTAATTATGATAAATCATATCCCCCATGATATTCTATCTTTTTGTGAAGACATTGGAATGTTTATAATGATCTGGTAGTGATCAAGTTAATACACTACCTACACCTTTATGATCCATTTATCTTAGGTGAACCAGTTTCATTATAGGATAAAAATTTTACTATAAAAATATTGATATATTTACTATGAAAACCACAAAATCTCTACTTCACCAGTACATCAGGTTAGTAACCTATATATAGTCATATCATCTAGGATCTCACCAATTCTGTCAAATCATTTCATTCAAAAATAAGTAAACACTACTCTAATAAAAAATGAGGAAAACCAATCATAATTTACATAAATGTTACAGTATTTTATATTATTATTATATATATATAAATTATACATCACCTAAAAATGAAAAGGTTCTATATCATTGGAGACTAGTTACATAAAAAAAATTCATAAAATTATCTTAAAAATATCCTAGATTGTTTTTTTATCATTGGAACCTTCATAAAAATATATATTTAAAATAATTTTTTATAACCTAGGAGAAATAGAAATGTAGGAAAGGGTGAGCATAGATTATTAGTAAGGTTGAATTATAGAGATATAATTAAATAATTATATTCTTGAATAAAATAATCACAATGGTTTTAGATCATAATCATACAATAAAAACTTCTTACCCAATCATTCATTCATATTATATCTTGAGTATTTGTAAAAATAAAGAAAATTTTCGAATACATGAGTTATAATAGTTAGAATAAATCATTGATATATGATGTTCCATGATATAATATAATAAATATGAGAACATTTTAAAGGAATATTCTTGAAATACAATATTCAATCATAATAATGTATTGTTAAATTATTATTTAATCGTGAAATTAATTGAATTATATAATTTCATACTTATATTAAGAGGAACTTATATCTAGTTAAATTCATCATCCCATATAATTTATTTAAATTTTTAATTACTTAGTTGTTTTTAAACTCTATCAATATATCCTAATGCAGTTGAGGTCTATAAACGACCCCTTTATTTGGATTATAATGTTACAACATATCATTGGTTTATAATGGAACCAATGATCCAATATTCAAAATAAATAATCACATCCGTGTTTTATAGAATAACAATATTTCATATAATGAATAAAATACATACATGGGCTACAATATCATAAAATTTCATTATACCATTATTACATAACCCAAGGAAAATCAATATTTTTCATAAATATTGCATCATCATAATCATAAATCTAATGATATTGAATAAGTGTAGTTTAATTGGATCGTATCTATATTAAATCATAAAAACATATGTGGATATTATAATAGATTGAAAATTAATTAAATAGAACACTAGAATAATTTAGGTGGAAAAAATCTATATTCATATGAAAAGAACATATTTAATTAATAAATTATTTCATAATACATGTGAATTATTTTTGAAAAGATTCATTAAAGATTATAAATGAATATTTGTATCATTGATCTGTCTAGATGGTGAGGAATTATTTTCAATCAATAATAATTAAAAAAATTATTATTATGTTCACACCTCTGTAAAAACATCCTCATTTAGAAAACTACTACCATATTCCTTTTAATATTTCATATTAAAAGTAAAACATGTGTAAAAATGAATTTCAAAAACTATTAAAGAATAATAAAGTTGTGCTTAAAAAAATTAACAGAATATTGATATGGAGGAAAATTACTCCAAATTAAATAATACCAAATAGGGTCATCATTTTTTAAAAAGAAGTTTTTGACCATTATGAGTAGTAAAGAGGTGAAAATGGTGTTAAAACATATAAGATACCTAAATTACCAATAGAGAAGAATAGATATTTGTGATATCAAATAAATATCAAATAATTTCCCTTAATGGATATTAGAGCATAAAAAAACCACGATTAAAATGATATTGAAACAAAAATCCCTTACCTCACCTCTCATATTGACTCATATATGTTCAAAACTAATATTATTTAAGAGACTACATTTGGATAAAACATTAAAGACTCCATTTTATGGTCTTAGTCCAAAACCAAAACCTATATGGTGAATTTAAGGAATATAGAAGTCATTATGATAGCTCATCGTGTACTTATAGTGTTTAAAAAATTTCTATAAAGGAGGATATGAGATTCCCTTTTAAAATTTCAAGAAAGGATAAATTTGGAATTACATAAAAAATAAAAATATAATTTGTAACAAAATCATGGAAAATGGGATGAGAGATCCAAAAATTAGAATATAATATATTAATGGGTTTAAATAAAGGTTTCTTATCAAATATAGACAAGTGTTGGAGATATTTATGCCTTATCTCATAGTGAAAACACATTAAACCCATTTTAACCACAACTATGATAACATAAATATATACCATGATAACATAATTATAAGAAAAATAATAATATGGGACTTATAAAATAAACCTCGAAAAATGATTTAAATTGAGAAAATTATTTTTTATTTTTAATTTCAATATATTTTAGAATTTACATTTTATATAAGAATAAATTATGTAGGAAACTAGTTTATTTTCTGAAAATACCGAATTATGTTTCAAAATTATTTTACATTAAAATGACATAAAAATTATTTTTAGAATGATTTTTTTGGTTATCTAATAATAATTTCTAGTTTTACACCTTCTTATTAATACAAAACATACTAGAACCTTCTAGAAGTACCATTAAATTCAATGACTAACTATTAATTTCAATAAAATAATACTTATGCTAAAAAAAGTAATGATTATATAAAAAAATAATACAATTTAACATTTATTTTACTTTATAATCATTAATTATTTCACAAAAAATAATTTATAATTTATTATATCTTGATTTCATAAAAATGATAGTATTTTAAAAGTTATTATTTTTCACTTATAATTCAAATGTAAATATTTTTTCTAAAATATAAAAATTCATCCTAATAAAATTATGAAATGGTGATTTAAAAATTGATGTAAATTTTCCAAATATTATTTATGAATGTGGAATCAATAAATTATAAAATTTCTATATACAATGAAACATATAGTTCTGAAGAAAATGTATTCTTGATTAACATAGTGACCTTATTCTCATTTTTTTCATAATGGACATAATTTGATGAATGTTAATATATTCTATAAAATATAAGAAATAAACATTCAATAAAATAATTTTTTATGTAATTAATTTAATTAATTAAGCTAAAAAGACATTGTAACACCGAAATATTTTAGAAATGAATACTATGTGCAATTACGAATTCGACACGAAGAATCGATATTAAATGGAATGTGATATATGTAACTATTATAAACAACAAATTAAATTTGTCAGTATGAATATTGTAAACATTATTATGATATATATATATACATTTCCTATTCAATAGAACATATTTATAAATGATTAGTAAATAATCATTCAGCTTATATTAAAGAAATTTTCATCATAAAAAATATGTTTTCTTGAGAAATGATGTTTATTATATTTAATTAAAATATAATATAATATAAATCTTCACTTTTGGTGATTTTTTATTTTTTCGAATTTTTTTTGCGAATAGTGAAAAGTATTTATTTTTATTAAAATGTCATTTATTTTTAAAAATTAATGAAATTGAAATTTAAAATTATGTTTAATATATTATTTAAGTAAAATTAATTGTTATTTAGATGATTTTTATCTATCATATTTCTTTTGAGCCAAATTATATATTATATTTTAGTATAAGTATGTAATTAAGATTGCAAATGGGATTTAAAAAAAATTAAAATGAATGATGTTTCTAAATTTTAATGAATTTAAAAAAACCATAATAAATGTAATTTAAATAAACTTTATATATATATATATATATATATATATAATTTTCAATTTAGATTAATAAATCAATTTTTCATTAGTTATAGATTTAATATGAAATCAAATTTTCCTTGAGAAATACACTTCTTGAGAGCCATTTCTTCATTTCCAGTGATAGTTTTATTTTATATTAAATTTTTACAAATATAAGAATTTAATTTGGTAAAATTTATTAAATAATATTAATAATAATAACTTATATAATCTAATAAGGTTAACTTAATTTTTTATGATATTGAAAATTTAAAATAGAAAAAAATACTTTTGTTAGGGGATAATAGGTCCAATGGGGCTTAAACAATATATGTGAGGGTTAAAATGATCAAAAATAAATTTCTAATAACAATTTGAAAAAAATATTTTGTTTGTATCATGTCTATGTCATTATAATACTCTATTTTAGACATTTTTTTAATATAAAAAATTTGGGTACTCAATTTCTTTTACAAAAATTCCATGTTTGCCACTCACCACACCTACAATGGCCACACATCTCTTCTCTTATTTATACATTAAATCTATATTGGTTCTGATTATAACTTTAAAAATTACATCCCAAATTATATATCCTAATAAAATAATTATTAGTTTTTTGAAATACATCTTATGAGTAATTTAGGTATAATCTTAAAGAGTTGGTCTGAGAGGTGGTAAAATTCCTAACTATGATTTTTTTTTATTTTTTCCACCTCCAAAGAATCACCATCATTTATGAATATATATTAAAAAATTATCTATCATATACTATTATTATAGTTTTTTAATTTGATGACTTATATTTATATCCTCATCCCTCAAATGAGTAATGATATCATCACTCATGTGCGTGATAGACTAGCACCTCACGAACCAACATGACATATTTTTTTAAATAACTCTCATGGGTGGGTACGATGACGAATTTAATATATATAAATATATATATAATTTTTAGAATAATTATAATTATTGATTTATGTTGACATTTATATTTTGTATGTTATATTCCATGGGTTATATAATAATGTCGCTAGTGTGTACACCGAACTACGACCTCACTAAGCGATGTGATCCTCTGATCACTAATGATTTATATGGAATGAATATAGATAATGTTAAATATTATATAAGATATAAATTTATTTATGTTGACTACCACACCATTGAAGCGATATAATTCATTTCACATACCCAGGTAAAAATATTGATATATATTTTTATATTTAAGGGATAATGGAATTTATGATTTTTTGATAATTATTTAGTGATAAAAAATACACACATTTTCCCTTAATTATCCTTGAAAAAAAGGAAATGTTACTCATGCGTATGTATGACCAACCATCTCTATGGTCATAACATATTACATTTTTCATAAATTATATTCAATATTAGTTTAAAAATTATTTATTATTAATAAATATCGTAATATTTTCATTATTATTTATTCATGATATATCAAAATAGTGACCTCATTAACCATGACAGATACAATAAAGCCTTTTTAAAATAATGAATCGAACATCCTGAAAACTCCTGACATGGAGTTAACTAATTAAAAATATTAATATTTAATTATAAAGAAATAAAATAAATATTTTATAAAAATAGTAATAATGCTGAATTTTTTTTCAATTAATAAAATATTATGTTTAAAATTATAATTCCAGAGTAAAAAGAACTATATGTAATGACTGTATCCAATGTAATAAGTTCCTCAAATTAATTTTTGTTTATGTGAGAGATATAAAATATTACCCAATTATTTATATTATGCCATGTATATAATAAAACAATTACATGTTATATCACTGATCCAACATGTATAATTTTATTTTATGTTTCATCAAATGAGATTGTACCCAAGTGGTACAAGCTCTAGCTTAGCATCAAAAAGACCCAAGATAAAATCATGGTAGTGAAACAACTATAGAGTACTGTAGCATCACTATAGTAGCATTGTAGTAATGAATGTCTATAGAAAAGGTGGTACTGTAGCAGGAGTTTAGTGTCAGTGGTACTGTAGTCGGAACTATAGCAGAACAGAACTGTAGTAGTATTGTTCACTATGGGGACCATTAGGCCAAAAAATTGGCTTTCAAGCCTCGTATTCAGGACACATGGCCTTGGGCCTTCGAGCAATATAATGGCTTTACCTCTACCCATTAAAAAGAGGTAATTCCATTAATAATAAATTGAAGCATCATCCACAACCATTAAAAAAATTATTTTATTTTTCAATTTTAATAATTTCATCAAAATGAATTTTATATAGATGATTCCATGTGGTAAATAATTTCTTCACTCGATCTCATTTTATTGGGATGAATTTTATCATCATTATAATTAAAATTCTTTGATTATGTGTGTAATTAATATTTATTATATTATGTCATATTTCCAATTTCTTATTTGGATTTAAATATCATACATTTTATTTAATTTTTTTTTTAATTTTAAAATTCAATGGTTTAATTTTTTTCGGGTTTATTCTTCTCAAATTAACTTTCTTTAGAAAAAGATTTATGATATGTATCTATATTCATTCATGAGGTGTATATAACCACTTTTATTATGTTATATCATGAAACAAATTAATTTAAATATATTTAAGGGATCATTTATTATATTTTTTGATGCATATTATAATTGAAGTGTTACTAAAGTTACAAAGGCTTTATGTTACAATCTCATTATTTTTTACATTTTTTATGTTCAAGGTTACATTAGGTGAAATAATATGATCTTATTTTCTTGAAACACATATATTTGATGTCCACTAGTTATTAATCTTGTATAGATAATTTATTCTTAATTCAACCATTATTTATTGGTAGAATATCGATAAATTATTTTCCAAATGATACTGATCATGTATTTTCTTTTCTATTGGGTATCTTTCTCTTCAATATTGGTGTATTATAAAATGTTCTTAAAATGTTAGTTTATAATGTTATACTTTTTCCTAAATCCATATTATATCATATTTTACCTCTTTAAAAAATTTTAAAATGAAATTTCATAATTTTTCCTAAATGGTTAACTTTTTATTCCATTGTTTAATTTTTTTTGAACTGATTGATTATTATTGACACTTATAACATGGAGGGATTTTCAAATTTCAAGTCCATTTTTTTCATTGATATTTCCTTTATAATATTCCCATTTTTTCAACAAAAATTATTTTCACATTATTTTTTGAATTTTATGTTTTTAAATGTGAGTTTCAAAATAATAATATTATTTTTCTAGATAATTATTGAATGATTTTTTGTGGTATTTTAGTTCATCAATATCAAAATAAATTATTATATATACTCCAATGGTTTTATTTTTTCATGATACCATCCTAATTAATTCCCTAGATTTATTATGATTGCTTAAAATATAAAATATATAATTTTAGAACAAATTTCATTTCCATTGGATAAACATGTTTTAAAGATTTTAGTAATAAATTATTAATTTATCACGAGTAAATAAATATTCCAAGTGATTATTATGAAACATATTACCTTTTTCGAATAAATTTTTATGGAACCTATTTCTTTTCCATGGGTTAATAATATATCAAGGAGATTTATGTGGAACACATTCCTTTTCAAAGGGATAATATTTATTGACAAACATTAATTTGTTACATATATATTTTATATAGATTTTTCATGTTTCTAAGCGATTTTTTTAGAAAAAAATTCATTTATATAGGTAAATAAAGGCTCATAAATATTATCATGGAACCCATTTAATTTCCATGGTTTAATCATGTTATGAATGTGGTAAGTATTTTTTTGTGATTTTTATGATGAAATTCATGCAATGTTTGCTTTACTCATGGTGTATTTCTTATAAATTTCTCATATGATAGTTGTACTGAGATAGTTCTTAGTGAACCATATATAGAATTAATGATGGGTTCACATAGATAGTTCTCAGTGATCCCAATATAACATAATGAATTGGTTTTCCTAGGCAGTTCTCCAATCAAATACATAATAATTATGATTTATAATTAATTATATTAGAATTATAACATATGGTTTTTCAATTTTTATGGGTTCTATATTTGTTCTATGAAGACGATGTCCCGAGATACCAACATGTTTTCATTATTCTTGATATGGCTTATAATGTCTCATATGATCAATGTTTATGTCACTCTGATGACACATTCCACTGTTAAAGAC
This sequence comes from Viscum album, assembly GCA_963277665.1. NCBI lineage: Eukaryota > Viridiplantae > Streptophyta > Magnoliopsida > Santalales > Viscaceae > Viscum > Viscum album. Next base: position 986,814,981 of record OY728126.1, read on the forward strand.
ATATACCATTTTTTCAGGTCTCATTGACCTAGTATTTATGAAAATTAATTTTCTTATGGTATAATCAGAAAGATGGATTATTTAATCGTAACCATATTCACTTATCATGTCACCCGAGAAAATTGAATAGTTAATAATTACATTTAACCGTACCCTGCATTTTTTATCATACTTCTTATATTCTATTTTAACCTAGTTATAAACATTCAGTTCGAATTAATTTTATCTATAAGGGTTCCATATAGTTGATGATAATTATGACCTAATGTATATTACAAAATTTTGGGTATAATGGTAGATTATTTTCATCATAATTAAGAAATTTGCGTATAAAAATATATTCTTTAGAGTTTTTTATAATAGTTTAAAACATAAAAACAAAAAATTAATTTCTAATGTATGTGAAACAATATTTTTATTTTTATGTTTCATGTTTTAGGTAGAAAAAATTTGGTCATCTTTATCAATATCAATGCTAGAAATTTAATGTTTATGATTTAACACCATATTCGAGAGCACGGGTTTGAGACTATTATAGTTGTATAATAATAATTGTTTGGATAACATTTTGGGCTATGAGTTTTTCATGTTTAGTAATCATATGAGTTATGGATACCACGTTAGGTCTACATGGTTATGTATTACTATATGTTCAAATAATTAGAAATCCCTTTTAGGTTTTTCATAATGAGATGTTAAAGTGATTAATGAAATTTCAAGAGTCATTTTATTAGGTTTATGTATATGGAAATATTTGGACGGATGTAATTTATTTATTTAAATTTTATGGACATATGTTCTATGGTATTGATAAAATTTTATGCTTATATGAACTAGAACATTGAAGAAATTTTCAGAACATATGTTTTAACATATGGATGACCAAAAAATAGAAAATTTATTTGGTGATTAAGTGAATAATGTTATTTTTAAAGTGGATGGTTATGTTATTGTTTTTCAAAGATACAAGTATTGAGATAAAATTTGAGGTTAAAATTATATTCAATGTAGATGTTATTGATGTTATTTTTTATATAGGGATATTTATTTATGGAATAAATTAGTTATAGCTTTGGGTATTAATATTGAAAATAGTGATTAATGTATTATTTCATCAAATCATGGTATACTATTTTTTGGAATTATTATAACATGTGAAAACCATTTTTTAAATAATTTATAATTAAACGTGGAATAGATAATATTAAATTTTATGATTATGTAGAAATAAAATTTTATTTTTGCACGTCAGTCATGAAACAATGTCATTTTGTTGGAATAAAGGGAACCTAGTTCCGAAGACTATGTCCTGGTGGTGGAATATTCAAGAAACGAAAATTAGGATGCTACCTTCTACCTTGATCACTTCTTGGTGTCTCACTTTGGGAATAATAAGTCGGTGCTCAGCTTTTTCAAAGACATCATTTATTTTTGGGGTCTCTGGAAACCTACTGCATTTTTCGAACTTTCTAGGGTGGCCTTTTCATATAATTTTTTCTCATTGGAGGATTTTGTGGAGGAATGTTCTCATAAAGATAGGTGTTGAAGATCATGTAAGAACTCCTTATCCAATAGGTCATGGGATTGTCACTTCGGTAAAGAATCATCTTCAAAGGCGGTTTGGCTATGTCTCCTTGGAATTCCTCTTCCATTCGATAATCAATCAATTTTGAGGGAGATGGGTGATTCTTTGAGCTCCTTTGAATGTTTTGATATTTACACTAGATGTCTTCATGTGGCATTACACCCCTGCATTTGTGCGGAAATGTACCTCTCAATTGATCACCCATCACACATCCTTTTGAGATCAAACGTCCATTTCAAATAGTGGAAATAGATGTTTTTAAAAACCTATTCAAGGTTCTGCATATTCTGTTGTTTATATGACCATTAGACGTCACTCAATAAGAGGAAGCACTGGGGTTTGAGTTCATCAGGTTCTGGTTCTCAAACTAATAGGGGTAGGGGTCCATCGCATCATGTGGTAGTGCCATCATGCTCGGGGACCTTTCGTTACCCTAGTAATCTTGTGTACTTCTTTCATGCATCAGATTGTGGATCCACCAATCATTATCGTCACCTCCTTTATCCTTCCACATATCATCAAAATTATTCCTGGATCTTATGAAACACTCATTGGCTTCAAATCTAGTGTCAACCGTTTATGATAAACCCCTGAATGATCCGCTTCTAGAGGGAGTAGTGAGGAGAAATCATTCTACCTAAAAATCTCTACAACAAACTCTCTTGTTCTGTCAGCTACATGGAGAACTGAAGGAGAGCCCTTTACATACCCCCTAACAATAGATTTTTTCTGCTAGAGGTACCTGATGGATTGTTCAAGTGGAAAATTCCTTATCAAAAAAGGATCATCCCTTTGATGGAATCATTGAGAACTCTTACTCTCTCTCAGTTGAAGGAAACATGTGATATTACTTTTATATCACTTCCTAATGGATATGTATATAAGAGCTAGAGGGGTTACCCTAATGCTCTCTCAGCTCATTTGGAATGCACACGGAATCAGGGCATAGGAAAAGTTTTCCATTATGTCCAATGAATATCAAATCCATCAATAATCTATTGTAGTCATCGTTGAACCAAAATAGAGTCCATTTAGCCACCCAACCATGACTAGGAAAATGGGTAACCCTCAGTCTATGAATGGGTATCTCGAAAATTCACATATATTTATTTTTTGGAAGATTCATATAACAATTTATCTGGTGAGTCTCTCATCAGAGTGTATGTATGTAAAGGTAACTTATAATAGAATGGTGGTTTTTTTCTTTTGTTAATTCGAGCACTGAGTATCATGAGTAGTAAAAATATTGTTATCACTTGGATTCATTATAAAATTATGCTCTCTTGGGCTTCATGTGAGAATATTTCAACTCAATTGTGAAATATATATAAAATAAATGGGGTTCATACACCTCAAAAAATGAAATGAAGCATTTTATGAACATTATATCATGCGCAAGACTGTTTGTCTAGGGGTTCAATAGCCCTATGTTCACATGGAGTAACAACAAAAAGGGTTAGAATCAGATATAGAGTCAATTGTAATGGTGTCATACCAATGTTTAGGTCTAGAATCCTTCTAAAAATGATGTTTATGCACAACCCTCGTTCTCTATTAGACCATGCTACTATTCTTTGGTAAATTATAAGAGAGTCCCTACAAACCCACTCATTCCAGTATAACAATATGTGGCACTAGGATGAGAGCTTATTATATATGGTTAAATATTTGTGGAACCACGAGAGGCTGGGAGGGATTGGTGTGTCTAGGAAAACCGTATAAAACGGCTCATGGAGGACATTCGGCACTAGTCAAAAAATAGGACTAATGAAAAATATAGGGTGTAAGGTATCCATACTGACATAAATAGTCTACAAGAATATCTTTAGGACATGTTTGATAAGAAAAATTTTATTCTTTTATCTAAAATGGATTTTAATCTGGAAGAGGAACTACACGATATTGATAATAAGTACTAGACGACATTGTGAGTAAAAAGGTTGAAGGAGGGATATCACAACAATGCCTTCTTCCATACATTCTCATTGTAGAGGATCTGCTCAAAAATCAACATCATCATGGAGAATCGTCTTTTAACATTACATATGGTTGTGGTAAGAGAGATGGATCTGGATAACTTTAACGATTTATAAGATACTTCGGTTCGATCGTGATTTGAAGGTTGTCGAGGGGACATGTCAGAGGAATACTTTTTGGGATTCATGCGACGGATAATTTAGGGCTTAGATGATACAGTTTTTTATATATCCCACAAGAGGGGGAGATCAAGGAGATAATCATTGAGCTACCTTGTGATCCTACCCCTGGTCTAGAATGGTTCTCAGGGGATTTCATTGTGGTGTCTTGGGAGGTGGTTGGTTCACATGTAGTGAAAGTGGTCTGGGATTGTTTTTGTGGTTTCCATTTAGTAAAATGGGTTTTGCCTATATAATTTTTATTATTCCCAAAAATATTCACCCAAACATTGGGAACTACCAACCTATTTTAATATGTAATGGCTCTTAAATGATTTTGGCCTCACTCTTTGCAACACAGTTGAGCAGGGTCCTCTCACAATTTGTCTAATGGAAGAAACATGGCTTCATCAAAGGATAAATCATTCTAGGTGTGGTTGGGATTTCTAGTGATCTAGTTAATTACATAAGTAGTATGTCATTCAGATCCAATGTAATTTTCAGGTGCACATGTATAATGCTTTCGATAAATTGTAATGAAGCATTATCATCTGAGTGATGTAGAGGCATGGTTTTCAAAAGTGGTTTTGAAACTGTGGTTTTAGGTGATCCTCCCACCATGGATCTCTATATAGAAAATGGGGAGGTTCTTTCGCTTTTTCAAATTGGATCATGTGGTTTGACTGGGGGACCCCTTATATGAAATCTCCTTCATTATGGACCACGATGCATTATCCTAAAATCAATGTAGAGAATCCCATAATGGTAAGCTAGACTAATACCATAGAATATGTAGAATGGAAAGTATCTCTTATTTAATGTTTGTACATGATATCTTAATCTCCACCAATGGTAGGAGGAGATCCGTTCTTGGCCTCATGGAAATTTTTAATACTTAAGGGTTTTTTGAGTTTATAGAAGATAAATACCTCAAAAATCCATGTCTTTCTCTCTAATAGATACAAACGTGGGTGTTGTAGGGGAATTCATGATTTCCTAGAGTTTTAACAAAAATATATGCAAGTACTTTACCTTGGTGTTCCAAAAAGCATATGGTCACATAACAAAGCATTATTTTGAGGATATAATTATTCATCTAGTGATAAGCACCATCAATTTAAAAAAAAGTTTAATTCATTCGGTGGGAGGATAAAACTTGTAAATTATGTTTCAACATCCATTTTGATGAATATTATTTCTTTTCTCAACCCTCCCAAAGGAGTTATCAAGAAGATTGCACAAATAATTATATCCTTTGTGTGGGATTCCATTCAGGTGGGCCTCAGAAATTAGGCCTCCTTCCACCACATGGCCACACCTGTATTTGAGGGATGTGTGGGTATTTGTGGCATTAATGATGTAGTGCATGGCATGAAAGGAAGACTGACTTGGGATATTATTTTTTATGAATCCTTGTGGGATATGTTCTTTAGGAGGTGTTATGGTATGAAATGGGGGACATCTAGTTGTCTTGGTTCTCACCTTTTGTGATCAGTGCCATCCATAGCCTCCCACCTCAAGGTCCTCTGTGGCTCAGCGAGGTGGATCATTTCCAAAAGTGGGGTTAGCTTCTAGAAGGTTAACTTGGAAGGTGTGAAGATCGAATATCATGGTATCCCCCATATGGAGAACCAATTCATGAAATCCTGCAACTATCATAGTCTCATTCAGTCAGTGCTCACCCCTGAGTAGGTTAATGTTTATGAAGTTATTATAGTGAATGAATAAATAGATTAATGTTTCTTCATAGGATAATCTTCAAGAATTTTTATCATGAATTATTATATGGATATCATGCATGTGGAGAGACCTCATGACGTATGGTAATCCAATGTTTTTTGCATTGAGATCGCTGAAAAAATGAATTTACTCACCTGGAATGTAAAGAACATAGAACTGCTAACAGAAAATAATCTTCAAAGAAAGGTGATCCTCATGGAATCACACTGTATTTGTTATGAGAATACGCAAACTGAAACAACACATCACATAATCATATAGAACCTCTAGTCTCATTTTCTATTGTCCATATTCTTTCGAAATCCCTACATCAATAACCATTAACCATCACTTTATGGATTCTTGGGATCCAGGTTTTATAGAGTTTATGGAAGGGTAATAGAGTTCAAGGTTCGAGATATTATATTCACTTTATTTTGCATGATGATTTGAGAGGCTCACAGTCACATTAGACTGGGACGTAAGAGATTGTATTTTTCCTCCATATGATAGTCAAATCTCAGAATTTTTAGTTATGAGCACTGTTAAAAGGAACCACCTCTCGGCTATGTCATGCATTCTTTTAAACATGTAACATTTATCTCTTAAGAAATAGGGTTTCTAGATTAAATGGATTTCTCCTGTTGGTGGCTTGAAGATGAATGTGGATGACTCTAACATGGGAGATTTAATGATGGTAGGAGGTATTCATAGATGCTCTCGAGCATCAGTTCTTATGGGGTTCAGTGAATTCTACGGTACAAGATCTTCATTAGATGTGGAGGTTAAGGCTCTCTTAACTAGTATAACAATCTGTAGATAGTATGGTTTTTATGTGGCAGATATTGAGACTGATTCTGAGGTTTTGGTGAGATATATCTGTGTGATTCATGATGTTCCATTGAATTTGATATATATTTTTCATATGTGTTTTTTGGAGACCATATTTCGGAAGAAAGATCATCAAATTTATAGATAAGACAAATTTTTGGTGGATTCACTAGCTCGTATGGGAAGTGCGGCTGAGCATGTAGTCATTTATGATAGGTTAGAATCACTCTGCCTTGAGTGTAATATTGGTATACAAGGGGAAGCCATATGTTTACACTACATCTGACCTCCCTAAGGGGACTCATTAAATTATTCCCTTGGTTACATCTTGTTTAATAAAAATGGATTTTCCGACAACTATTTTTTATTCTAGATGAAAATCATACATCATTTTCTCTCTTATAAACTTGATGTTTTATTTACCCTTTTCTAAATATGGGTTTGCATAAATTGTATTTTCAAATTTCAATACTTTTATTATTAAGATATCGTTCAAATTTTGAGGAAAAAGATTATTAATATAGGGGGTTGGGGGAAGATTTAGCACCATGATATTTTATAAAAGATAAATGTGTTTGACATAGTATTTGACATGATACATCGAGCTTAAACGACCCGTAATGTATAAAATCGTTATAACCAAGATGTTAAATTTGTTGGTACAAATAATGTTAAATAAATTTTGATATATACATATATATATATATATATATATATATATATCTTAATAAATATATATTATTGGTTAATTACACTAAACAATTAATCATTTTATAGTAATATAATTTTACTCATTAGTAATAGGTTTTATAAAAAAAGTTTATTTTTCAAAAAAATTGTCATAATTAATTTTTGAAACATTTATAAAAAATATTTGATGAAATTAATTTTTTTTCATTTTATTGTAATAATTTTATAGAGGCTAGTTTTTCTTTTGTTTTTTGAAATTATAGAATTTCCAGCGATTTGTAAAAAATATGGATTTTAATAAAAATTTTATTTCTTATCATCAAATTAATAAATTCAAAAGTATCATAATTATGTTAATATTATTTAAACCAAATTTTTTAGCCCAATTAAATGAAATTAATTTTTTAATCAAATTCATATTGTAATTCATTATTAGATTGTCATTGGGATTTTAATATAGATATTTTTTAAAGCTATTTTAATGTGCATATTGTTTCTCCATTAAAATTAATTACAATAACCCATAATGAGGAATAATTTAAATTTACATTTTATATTATAAACATTAAAAATATTAATTTATATTCATAAAATAGTTTATATTATTTATATATCTAATATAAATTAATATTTTCCTTGAAAAATAAATTTCATGAGAATCTTCTTTTTCATTTCATGTGCATGTCTGATTTATAATTTAAATATTCCAATTATTTTTATTTAATTTGATAAAATAGATTTAATATTTTTCAATCATAATAATATATATAACCTAACAAGGTAAAATTAATTTCTTTATAATAATAAACCACGAATTAGTAAAAATAAATTACCATAGTTAAGGTGAAAAATGTTTTACCAGGGGTTAAACTAAAAGAATAAGGGTCAAAATGACCTAAAAAATGCATAAAAATTATTTTTTAAGAATATTTACTCGTTATATTTTCTATTGACTGATAATATTTCCTTTTAACCCTTTATTCATCTGAAAAATGTAGGTACAAGTTTTCTATATCAAAAATTACAACTGTGCCACTGAACTAACATATAAAAGGCCACCCAATCTTCTTTAATATTCATACATTATAACCCTTTTTTATTTTAAAATAACTAAAAAAATAAATTCAAAAAATATCATCCATTATAATAGAGTCCTTGTTTTGTTAATAAATACATTATATGAATACCTTAGGTATAATCCTATGTAGGTGGTCAAAGATGATATCAAATTCTTAACTATGCATTTTGTTTTATTTATTTTTCCACCCGCTTAATATATTTTTAATTTACGATTATATAACATAAAAAATATCAACTATAAAATTATATGATGCAACATCATTGTATTTTTAAATATTAATCTCTTCTTCCCTCATCTGTGAAGCGACGACATCTCTCATGTGTATGACATACTACCAGCTAGAAAATCTGTTTGTCTCTCATTGTACGATTAACTACCGCCTCATGAACTGATGTGATTCATTTTTAACTAATGTGTTACATGGTATGTAATAAGTATTAGTAAAAATAAAATATGCTATATAAATGAAATCATAATTATATTAATTAAATATTTATATTTTTTAATAGACAATATATCAATTTATTTTTTACAAAAAAATGATAAAGTCATTCATGTATGTGTAGACTACCAAATCCATGAAACGATGTGATACTTTTTCCATCACCACATTACTTGACAGACATATATAAGTATATATATATATATTAAATTTAATTTATGATATTATTACAATTATGTAATGATAAAATAAAACATATCTTCATTATATATTCATTATTGTAAAACTGGAATGATACTCATGAAAATGTATGGCCTACCATTTTAATAATTGAAATGTAGTTCATTTTTCATATCCATTTCAATTGATAATTTCTAAAATTATTATTTATGAATATTAAAAAAAGTATTTTATGATTATTATTCTAAAAAATATTAAATAATAACACCTTTGACTAAAGTCAACACACCAAATTCATTTTGAAAGAATGAACTAAATGTCCTTATAACAAAGTATATTGAATTAACTAATCAAATATATAAATATGTAATTAAAAATATATAAAAGAAATATTACCGATATAATTTATTAAAATCATAGTTGTTTTATAAAATAAAATAATTTATTTAATATTATTATATAGAATTTAAAGGATATACAAGGAAAGGCAACAGTCATGGTAAGAGGTTTCTGGTCTCACTTTTTATTTTTGTGAGACATATCATTAATTCCCAAAATATATATATTATGTGGTGTATATAGTATTAATTTTACATTTTATATCATGAATACTATATATATAATGTTATTTTATGTTTCTATTTGAATTATTTCATCTAAATTGACATGAGGTAAAAGATTCTAAGAGCTAAATGATTTCAAAACTTCATTTAGTTTCCTTGTATAATACTACCTTTTCATTATATTAAATATTATATTATTATGAGTGGGATTACTATAGATTAATTTATTTTATTTCCACTTTTTTATAAGGATTAAAATTTGGTTCACATAATGTAATCATTACATAATTGTAAAAATAATGGTCTGTTTTTTTCTAGGTTTATTCATCTCAAATTATCATTCTTTGAAGCATATATTTATGATATGCATCTATATTCATTTTTTGGTTTATATACTTCCCTTATAATTTTTATATCACGAAACAACTTATTTTAATGGTATTGACATTATTGTTCGGTGTAATTATTTGATGTGGAATACGATTAGAGAGTTTCCAATGTGTGAATGGATTTTTGTTATAATCTCATTATGTTCATGATTGTTTATGTTCAAGGTTCTTTTAGAAAAAATAATATTATCGTATTTTTATTGAACACGTTTCATTCTTCTACACAGATTAATAATGTGGTTGTCATGATATCATTCTTTTACACCATTATTGATTAAGACAATATCAATAAATTTTTTTATATTTAATGCCGATATTGTATGTTGTTTTACAATAGGAATCATTATCTACTATATCCATATTTTCTAAAAAAAATTTGAAAAAAATTTATTTAAAAAATTAAAATATTTGAGAAATACAAATTACATGATATTTTCCCTCATAAGAAATGTTTGGAAACGAAAATTCAAACAAATTTCATAATGGGTCAATTTTGACCCAATTTTTCAAATTTTTTTGAAGAGAATAAATATTTTTAACTATTATAACATTAATGGATTTTCCCACTATCATTTACATTATTTTACATGAATATTTTTTTACATGTTCCCATAGTTTTTTTCAATGAAAATAATTTTAAAAACATTTTTTGAATTTATTATTTTATGTTCTATTTTCAAAATAAAATAGTTATTTCCTCAAAAATGTTTTAAGGATCTTTTAATGATATTTCAATTCATCAACAAGAAATTTTGTTACTTATTCTATAATTAAGATATATTATATTGATATAATCATAATTATTTATCTTGAATGATTACTGTTATTCCTAAGAGAAAATTATTGAACCTGTTTCTTTTCCATGAGCTAATCATGATTCATATCAATTTTTTTAGAAGGCATATCAATTCTATGGGTTAATCATGTTTCAATTATATTATTATCGATCCCAATTATTTTTTAAATATATATATATATTGAAACCGTTTTTCCTCATGTCAATCATATTTCAAAGATATTATTTTGGATCCCATTTATTTTTTATGGTATAATAATTATTTATATAGATTATAAGGGAGCCTATTTATTTTCTAAGGGTTAATCATATTTCAACGAGATTGTTTTGGAACCCCCATATTTTCAAAAATATAAGAATTTTTCAATTATATTTTCAAGGAACCCATTTATTTAACAATTTTTAGTGAAGTAATGAATTGAATAATTATTTTTTATGTTTTTATGATTAAATTAAAATTACATGTTATCTATTATTATTGTGTTTTTTTATGAATTTCTTATATTATGGGTACCCCTCGATAGCGTTATATGATCATGATATAAATTTAATAATTTGTACACCAAGATAGATATGTGTGATGATGATATACCATGAATGATGGTTGAACTTAGATAGAGATCAAATGCATTGGATAAGAATTATATTCTTCAAATAATTATTTTCAAAGTCGACCGATTGGATATTACTTTTGTAAGGGTTTTGTACGTGTTGTATAATGATGATGTCACAAGATACCATCATGTTTTTATTATGATTCATTTGGGTTATAATGTTCCATATAATAATGATTGATATCACATAGATCAGGATTATTTATTCTGTAGACACTTTCCATTTCCAGCCCCGTATGACATTTTTTTGTATTTGATGATCTAGTTATTGATGGGTATGAGTATTCCTATTGTTATATTATTCCACATTGATAATGAAATTGTATAGTTATTCTCTTATTATTCTCCCTAAATAAATTTAGTTTTTAATAGTTACAATTACACTCAATGACCATTTATGCTCACCCATATTATATTTCATTTTCATAGGGATAAAAATATTTAGGCCGAGCAAATTATGTTTAGATGGGTTTCATATAGATGTTGATAATGACCTATTGTGGAATATGAAAATGTGGGTATAGTGGGAGATGATGTTAATTTTTATGAATTTTTTTTATGAATCAATGATGTAATGATATTATCATAATTCTCATAAACTATGATCTTAAATGTTCAATGATAATGTATGTAATCTAAAATTTTCATTTTGACTTTGTATGTTTTGGATAACAAAATTTGGTCAAATAAATTTGTAAAAAATCTAAAAATAAAATGTTTATGATTTCAGTACTGGATCAAAGTATGTGTGTTTAAGGATGTTGTACACCTGGAAGGTAGGAAACCTATTTTTACCAAGTAAATTACTTCTACGATTTAGAGGAATTTATCCTATTTTCAAACCAATTGATAAAATTAATAAATTTTTTAAATGTTAAAAAATAAATTTATATAATTATTATTATCCAATTAATACTAACAAATCATATACCATGGTTCATTTTAACACAATGATTCATTTTAGAAAAACTATTTAAGACATTAAATTTAATAAATTTAAATATAAAATTAAATATAAGAGTGGAATAAATTGATTAAGGAATGGAATTATTGAGATGAAGATGTAGTGTCTCATTAATATATCAATATTTATAAGATTAATGAATAATTATATATTATTTAAGTAATGTTATGTAGGAAAAAACATAAATAATAAATTACTATAATTAAATGAATGAAAAAGGACGAAAACCCTTAATATTTTTATGTTTCCTAAGATTAGATAAGTGATTCCTTGAGATCTTAGGGGATACGTTAAAGGAATAAAGGAGTGAATAAATGAGGATGTGACATAATAATGGTCTTCGGTGTGAATGAAATAGGTGGAATATTTTGGTAATTATTGAAAAATTATAATAATTGAAACTCTTTGTGACTTTACAATATATTTATTTTAATATAAATCTAATTTAAATGTTACCCTGTGGTTCATGCCAAAACAGGTTTAAATGTAAAACGATAATATATTAAAATATTATTTAAACATGGCCATTATAACCAAGTTGAATATTATAGGGTATTAATATAATAAAATTAATTCATAATAAATACATATTTTTGACATGTTATTATGTTATTAATTGACTATAAGTAGAATTTAGAATCATTTAAAAGAAAAAGAATTACTTTGTCTAAAAAAATATAATTTTTTCTTAAAAGACTAATTCATCATGCATCACATAGCTGATTTAAATGTCTTTTTTACAAATATTAGAATTTTATTGATAAATAATTTTTTCTTGAAAAATGCATATAAAAAATTATCTTAGGCTCAATTTTTCGGATTTTTCTAAAATGTTTGATTATTCGATGAATATTGAAAAATAATATATTTTAATTTAAAATTAACTTTTAATTTAAATAATTTATAAAGATATGATATATTTAAAATATATTTTAATCTAAAAAAAGTTCAATTATATATATTTAAACAATTTAGGAAATTTGATTAATTTTAATGTGGAATTATGGGAAAAAACATCATAAAACCTTGACCATTTCTTATATGATAACCTTATTATTCATCGCCTATATGGGATTAATTTTAAATTATTTTTTTCCATTATTGGAATTTAATTTGAAGAAATGGATACAATATTTTTAATTAGAATAATTTTATTATCTAATAAGTATAGCAATTTTTTCCATAATGAATTCTAAAAATAGTAAAACTTATTTACAATGGTTAATATAGAAATGGATTTATCGGCTGTTAAAAAAATATAGTGATATAAATGACCCATAAATATGTCTAAAATAAATTTTAAAGAACTATTATTGAACTTTAATATATTTTTTTGAATAATATTCCATTTTTAACCCACATGGAATGTAAGAAATTGAGTACCCCCTTTATCTTTCAAGAACTACATGTGTACCACTCACAGGATTTATAAAAAGTCCATATACAGTCTTACCTTATTTACACTATGAAAACAATTATATTCATCTATTACCTACCTATAAAAATATCTAAATTACATCCACTCATCCTAGAATATTTATTTTGGGCATTAGTATAACATTGTGAGGAGTTGTTTCCAAACCTAATGAGGTTTCCCCAATAAGAGCAATGTTATCAACCAGTGTTTTTATTTTATTGGTCATGCACCTCAATAAATTATTATTAATGCATGTTGAAATAATAACCTAAATATCTTTTATATAAAGATATTTTTTAAGATAATGTATTTACCTACAACCATACCACTTCAGTCAAATGGGTTACAAGACAATCATTCTTGGGTATGGCGAAATACAACATCGAGAATCGATGTCATTCAATTTACACTTACCACCTCTCATAGATGGGTATTGTGATGGTTATAAATTATATATAAGTTATTTATTAATTATTTGTACCTATTTAATTGTTATATACAATATAAGGTTTCTTACTTTCAATTCCACGAGTTATCTAATATTGTCACTTGTGTGTGTGACATATAAATGCCTCAGGAAGCGATGTGATTCGTATTTAAAAAATTCATTACATTGAATGTGATACAAATAAATTTAATAAATATAAATGATATTAATTAAATAATTATTATAAAAATAAAATAGTTATCATTTTTAAAATACAATACATCATTTTTTTCACTCATTTAATGATGAAAACTCAAATCATGTATGTGGGGACTACTTCATTCAAGAAGTGATGTGACACTATTTTCATCAACTTAATACATAGAACAAATATATAAGTATATTTAAATATTTAATTTCTGATCATATGATAATTATTTAATGATAAAATATTACTTACCTCATTTCCAAAATGATTGTTGAAAAATAGAAAATTTACTATTATATACGTATAACATACTATATTGATGATTATAATGTAAATTATTTCTCATAAACAACTTTAATGATTAATTTTAAAATTATTATTAATGTATAAATATTATAATAAATTTATGATTATTTTTTTGATATGTTTAAATAATTTAACGAACCCAACAATAGTCATTATAAATTCTTGTTATTTTATACTAGAATTTAAATAATTATATTTTTTTGAAAAATTTATGTTTATATTTTTAATAAAATAAATATTAAATCATAAATAAAAACTAATAAAATAGAAATTACACACGTATAATAAACCTACATTATTTCACAAAATAATATTTTTTATAATAAAACTGTGGTTTTATGCTCAATATTCAAAATATTTCTCAATATTTTATCCATGAATTTATTTTATATAAAATACTAAGATTTTTAAAAACACAAGATGAGTAATAAATATATGTTAGGGACATAAAGTGTTGGAAAATTTTAGTCTAGTAAATATACATAATATTTTTTTCATAAAAATTCCTTTTTATTCAAAAAAATGAATCTTATTTTCAAATCGATAATTATCTAACCTTCTAAAAATATATTGATTTCATGAAAACTCATTTAAAATAATATAATATTTAAGAAGGTATATTGGGAAGAAATTTTCCATAAAAAAATTAGCAATATTTTAGTTATATTTAGTAATATTTTAGTTATATTTGATACAATAGGGGTAACCATCACAATTACATTTTGAGTAATCACTACAATATTTATCCTATAATCGCTTAGAAAAAACATATTCAATTAACTCAATCCAATAACTCAATTCATTGGAGGGATAAAAAGACCTCATATTCCCTTGTTTTATCATGATTAGTCCCATCTTAAAAAAATCCCATGAACCAAAACATATGAAAAACACATAATTATTTCATAAAAGAAAACTCTTGTCGAAAATAACTTTTTCATTTCGAAAAAACATTTAATTTTTACAATATTTCTCTCTCATTAATGTTAAAACATTTTTTGAATATAAAATTGTTAACATGTAAAAAAATATTAATAACATTTATGTGATACAAAAGTGTGAAATTCAACTCATTCTGTATAATTTAAAAATATAGTTCCCATTGGATTTCATAAATATATCAAAAAGAGTAACATTAAAAGAAGATTTTTTAAGGAATGTCCTTTATAAATATCATATTAATGAATTACATGATAATAAAATGAATTTATTATCTGTATTAACTATAAATACACATAAAAAGTTGTAATAAAATTTAATACATATAATATAAATTTAAAATATAATATTAGCTCAATATAATCAAGAAGTAGAAGTTTTACTCAAAGAATGGAAATTCGGTTATGAAGTCCCTTAAACATTATAATAAGTCAAATAAAATACACAATAAAAGTAATATATAAAATATGAATCATTAAATGCCGTTAATAAAATGATATTTTGGATTTGATATATCAATGGGAATTGTAAACACCACAAAAAAGAAATTACTATTTAAAAATGAATATATATCACATAAGTAAGACTGAGATAAAAACCCCTTAAAATGATCATATCATTGAGGTGAGATTTATTATATGGGGTAATTAGGTGTAACAAAATTATATCTGACAATTAGAGAACTGGGAATAAAATATTTATTAATAAATAGTCTATTATACCTTTAATTTTCATATAATATAATCATAAATGTATATATATAACCCAATGAATATAAATCGAGTCGAGAAATCCCTTAAGTTATTCATCCCTTTAGTGGTTCATAAATTATCCTCATGAATGATGTTTTAATGAATTTTATTAACTCATTCCAAAACCATATTTAAATTTATTATACCATATATGATTATTTTATAACATCCTATGACCCAATTATTAATAACATTTCACGATTTTAATTATTTCGGTTGTGTTGTTTCATGGTTTAATAATCAGTTCTTATGAGTATAATTGTGGAAATTCTTGTAATATGGAAATAGAACTGTAAAAGTGGAATTAAATTGTTTTATTGAAATTATTGAATTATAAATTTACCTATATATATATTTTTTTTCCAATATGGGGATGATTCATTCGATTAAATATTAATGATAAATTATTTGTTTAATTTTAATGTTTTCCAAACCTCATAAATTAGTGTTTAATTTAATATTATGAGTATATTTTAGTTCCAAAACATTAAATTGGTTTTATTTCAACTATTATATTCATAATATACTTGAATGAATCTTATATCACTATCCATGAAGGAGGAAATGGAAAATGAAAAAATACATTGTTTACAAAGGATATTTGTCGGCATAACATGGAAAATAATTTAATTTCATTAAATAATAAGAGATGACAAATGATTTATTTTATGTTATATTCCATTAGAAACATAATTCAATATTTATTATTTTATTCTAGAGTTATCACTCATTGACCGATGAAGGAGGTGGGAATAAATTAGAAAAACAACGAAAATAATATAGGTATTTTCTGAAAATTACTTCATGAATATCACTTCCTTGTATTATCCCTTGATGAACATATATTTGGTCTTTGTTTTGATTATAAAATAACATGGAGAATGGAAATTAGATGATGATAAAATTTTATAATATTGGACTAAATTAATGTTTATTTAGGTGAAATGGGGTGGTAATGGGTGATTTTTATACGTTTAGAGGGGTGGGTTTAAGTGAATCAATATTAATTATTTAATCTCTAAATTTATCCACATTATGGTGACATTAATTTACAAGAATATTGATTCAAATTAATGGTTAAAATTTTTGTTAGGTTCTATAAAAACATCAATATATAAATGAATTTTTAAATTTTCAGGTATTTTATGCTTTCTACTTTTAACTATACCTTGACTCATTATTTTACCTCTATTGTGGTAAATATTTATTTTTACCCTAATAATTTATTATTCAAAATTTGGAAAATTAAATTAGTAAATAATTTAGATCATTTAATTCCAACTATGGAATCCATTTACCAAACTCAATTAACATAATTTTAAAATTTGGATTTTAAAATAATCCCACAGACACAACGATAATTAATGATTTTAATGTGAAAAAAGATAAATGTTTTAAAATATTTTATATCCAATTTCAATGTCAAATTGATTCTAATAACCACAATTTATTTTATTGATGTATAATTGAACTAATTGTAATTTAAAATAAATTTAAAATATAATTAAACTATATAATCAAATTTTACAAAAAGAAGTTCTCAATTAAAAATCAATATTATTCAATATTTTAAAAAAATGAAACATCTCTGAAAAAATTTTCAATGAGATTATTTTTATTTTACATATTTAAATAGTAAGTTTATTTTATAAAACAAAATTTATTAGAGTGTGAAAATATTTTTTTATAATAGGTTCACCATCAAATGGAATCCAAAATTCATTTGGAATAAAATATATGTGTTTATATATAAAAATGGATTTATTCTTATCATAAGCCATTCAATAATATTGAATGAATTTAAAAAATTATATTAAATATATAACATATAAACATCATTAATATCTTTAAATAATAGTTATTTATTTAATATATTATGGTAAAATATCTTTGCCGTATAAAATATTTTTTTAAACAAACAATTAGTATATATTCAATTTTTTTATTTTCATTTTCTAATTAATTAGATACTAATTAATTGATTTTATTAAACTATGTAAAATATTTTTTTATTATTTTCATAATATCATTATTTTTTTATTTTAAATTTAATTCTGATAAGTATCACATATAAAAACAATATTTAGCATATTTTTTAATCTCGATGTAGAAAATTAATCCCTTTTAAAAATATTAAAATCATACATTCCACCCAATTTAGTAAATTGATTCATCGCAAATTTAAATAAGAATTCAAATAATAGGGGTTTTAATTTTCACAATACATTTATTGAAGTCCCACATAGGGTTGAGGGTCAGTAAATCATTCATTTTAATAAAGAAAAAGAAAAGTATGAAATTCACCTGAGATAAGACATACAATGGATCCAGGTAGAAAAACATGGATAAAGAAGAGAAATATAAATATAATGTTATGACAGAGAGTTATAGAGAACATGTTCATTAGAAAATTAATCAAATAAAAACAATAAATATTTGATAGGTTAAAAGGCCATTTATTTCCTATTTTAAAAATAAAGTAGATAACAATTTTCTTACAAAATCCATTTTTTCATAGTTAGTATAATTATTTTACTACCAAAACTAAAAACTTAAAAAATATAATTAATTTAAATGTATATTTTAATAAAAATAATTTTTTTCTAAATAAAGAGCATTCAAGTTTAATTTTCAAAGGTTATTAATCATAATCAACTCATACATATCAAAAAATCTACAAAATTATATGTTTTTATTCCTTATACCATTTGTCCTTAACCAAAACCCAAATAGATAGTACAAGATAAAATCATCCATAATAAATTATAATTTATCCGATGATAATCTAAATGAATATTCAAAATTCTATATTAAAATTCATGGTTGATCATTCACATTCCGCAAATAACTATCATTTAAATTCCAAGAAATATTATAGACCAAAACCTGAAACCCAAAAAATAGAATTATTTGATCCCATAGTCTTCCATGATAAATTTAATAATTATCTTTAAGTAATAACCATCACTATGAATTTATCATTCCAAATTAAAAAAAGAACAAATAAAACATTCTCTAATATATGTTATTTATTTCTATAAATAATCTTAATAAATATAATTTAATATTCCCCAAAAAACCAAATTAATCATTTTCCACAAATAAAATTCTAATATATTATTTTTATATTATTAATATAATATTCCCGTATTATTAAACATCTTCTGAAAGAATCTTGATCCCTTGTCTCTGAAAATCATTTTCATATATTATGGTTATTAATAGAATTAAAAATTTGTTCTTAAAATGAACATAAAATGTATCTTTAAAATATTTTTAATAAT
The DNA here is from genome assembly GCA_963277665.1 of Viscum album. NCBI lineage: Eukaryota > Viridiplantae > Streptophyta > Magnoliopsida > Santalales > Viscaceae > Viscum > Viscum album. The sequence continues at coordinate 986,834,303 of OY728126.1, forward strand.
GAAATCATATTTCATGCTAACCAAGACATCATGTACATCAGTTGTATGTGATAAACCCTTGTCACGTTTCTATTATGGGTTCAATTCCCACATACTTTCTAGATGTGATGGGTTATCCCCTATTTTATAAGTTTACATTTTTATAAAACTATATTTATATAATACTTAAAAAAATTTAGGTTTGTCAGAATCATCTTAAAATAACTATAACATATTTAACCACAAAATTTATTTCACAACATATATTTTTCAATCCAAAATACAACCACCCATAAATAACCCAAAATCATAGATTATATGAACACAATAGATTAGTAATTCATTTAAATTTATGTCTATTAAATGTAAATTCATTACTCCTAAAACAACATTTTACATTTTATAAAATTAAGTTTACATGTAAATTAAAAATTGTCACATTTTAGAATATTTCTACTGTATTGATACCCTCTAACATATGTTTTCATATTTATTTAAAAAAACATTTATTGAAAAATATATATTCATTCCATGATTCCCATGATATTAATAAATTACTACTATATCATAAATATGAAAACTCTCTACATAAACTCATTCTTCAATCAATATCCTGCATAAACCATTGACCATGCTTTTTCAACTTAATCCTTCACAATTTATTCTTATAATATTGTGTAAAAATTATATCCTAATACTTAACTAATATAAAGCTAAAATGTTTTACACTTTGAAAATTAAAAAAAATAATTATTTCAATAAATCATGACAATGTGAATTTATTTATATCCTTTGTATCTTCAAAAATGACTCCCTATATCCAAAATTTAAAAGGTCATTTTCTATATGGATTTTACCTTTTTAAGAGAGATGGTGAATTCTGAATTTGAAATAAAATGTAAAAGTTTCCTTGACCAGTAAAATTATTTGTGGTGTTACATAAGTTAAACAGTTTATTACATGTGATTTTAATACTTATAAAACAATGAAAATAATTTGTAAAATATTATCAAATAATAGCATCAATAAAGTCAACTAGGAGGGATACAAATGCCGTGAAAGGTCACATGACATAAATCTTGGTAAATGATCCAAAATATATATAAAATAAAAACATTCAAACATGAAAACTGAATGTACTTTTTTAAATATAATGTCTTATGAAAACCTATAATTAAATAATGTTGAAATACATTTTAAAAATTCTATTTAATTTCTAAATGCAATCTCTAAAAATGTTATTTATTATCTAGAAGCTATTCACATTAAAAAATAAAATGGGTTTATAAGACTTAAACCATATAATATTATATATTAAATTTATACTCTATGGTGATATATATTAATATTAAGAGACAATCTAAATCAATAAATTTATCTAAACCCTCATTTACTAAAAACTGTAAGGACCCAACCATAATCATTACATATTTCAGTTATTTTGTGATTGAATTAAAATTATTATATTCTCTAGGATCCTTTTGGAATATATTATTAATGAATTTGATTATAAAGAATACAAAACCACTAAAATATTAAAATGTAGGCATTTATAATCTATATCAATTTGTTTACAAATTAAAACACTAAAAAATAATGTAAGGGTTATTTTCAAGCTCAATTGTAAAAATTTTCACATTGATATCATCTATATCCACATTCTATGTTAAATCTTATGAAATAAATTTTTATACATTGGATGGTAAAAGTTTTTAGTAAGTTACAAAATTGAATGGAAACATATTTCTAGTGAAAATACATAAAAATATTTCATAATAAAATTTTAATTTTGAAAATGTATTAATTTTACAAAAAGTTCAGTATGATGCCTTTTTAAAATCTATAAATTTTCATGAAAAATCATTCACAAGAAGCTAAAATATCAGCAAGTAACATGTAAAATTATTTTGCATACCACTCTTATAAATATTTAATCTCACTCGGCTAAATATGGATTTATAAATTTATTTTTATTTATATAATCTCATAATAGAAACAAAATTAGTTAACATCGTCCCATTACATAGGGCATTGGATAGCTATAACGGGCTCACCAGAACATAGTTTATAAAGAAAAAAACATCATAATAATTAATTCCCAATAAAAGATAACTTAACCATAACATATAAATATTTCATAAAGTAAACATTAATGGTAAAAATATATTTACCATATTGAAATCACTTTTCATTTTTACAAAGATGAGCACTAATAAATGTAAAAAATTTAATTAAAAAAATTAGAAAAAAAATAAAAACATTTAATCGATATGTAATAAGTAAATTAATTTCATTGCATATATGTGTACAAAAATATTCAGTTAGAATTTTGTAAAAATAGTTGAATTGATAAATATAAAATAATATTTTTCAAAAAAATGTTCCTTATAAATATCATATAAATTAAGTTCAAATTAAAGAAATGAATTAATTTTGTGTATTCAATGTAAATAAATATATATGTAGTGAAAATAAAATATATTATATTAAACTTTTACTTGACAAAATTTAAGAGAATGAAGTCATCAAGAAGAAATTTTTTAACAAAAATAATGTAAATCTATTTAAATATTACCTCACACATTATAATCGGTCAAATAAAATGTATCATAAAAGCAATAGTTATCAATTAAAAAATATAATAACAAAAAGAAAATTAGATTTATGATATGATATTTAAGGGTTGTATATAATCCACAGAAATGAAATAATTCTTAAACAAGGCGTAAATCTTATAGAAGTAAGAGTGAGACAAAAAACTCTTATAATGTTCATATCATTGAGGTTAGAAATGATAATATGTTAATTTTTGCGTTAAAAAAGTATATCCTTAAAATTGAGATTTTTTAACAATACATATATAAATAGTGGACTTAAAACATAATTTTGGGATAATATAATCAATAAAGTAGATGTATAACCCAATGAATGGGAATTGAGTTAATAAATTCATACCTTACACATCCCACTAGTGGTGAATACTTCACGAAAGTTTACAACTATTCATTGAATGATATTAAATCATTAATGAACTATATTAAAACATATAATACCTTATATAATGATTTTATAACATCTTATGACCATTTAATTAAAAATATGTAAAAAAATTCATTTATTTGAGGGTATTTGTTTTATAGTCTTATGATAAGTTATCTTTAAAATATATATTAAAATTACTAAAAATTTGTAATAAAACTCTTAGAGTAGGATTTAATGGCTTTAAATAAATTTTTTGAGTTTAAATGGCCCTATATATCATTTCAGTTTCTAACAAGATGATGATATATTTCAAAAAATGATAATGATAAACTATTAATTTATTTTGAAGGGTTTTGGGAACATCATGGTCTAGTATATTTTAATTTAAAATTATTATAATATATTTGTTCCAAAACATGAAATAGAATATTATATTCATATTAAAATTTTATTTTACCTTAATTGAACTTTTATTACAACCCAGGAAAGAGGTAAATGGGAACAAAAAAATATATTCATGTAGGTGACTAACAAACATAACATTGAAAATATTTTCATTCCCATAAATAATAGGATATGAGAAGTGAAATGGTTCTGAGAAATTTCAATATAAACGTAATATCATTTAATATACATGATTCTAGAGTTATCGTTCATTGTTTTATGAATGATATGAGAATAAAGTATAAGCTGAAAAGAAAAATGGATATGAATTTTTAAAAAATTTCCTCTTGAATATTACAACCATATAGGTCCCATCAAGGACCTTGTATTTGGTCTTTTATTGATACCATAAATACATGGATATAGTGAGGGTGATTTCGAGAGTATTTGGAAGGGATTTTTGGACTTTCAAGGATTTTAATGTGAAATGGATTGGTCAAGGTGGATATTTACACTTGAGGATGGGCCGGATTATGTGATTAAAAAATGATTATTTTATAATTCAATTCAATCACATTTAGGTGGAATTAATTAACAATATGTTTTCTTTTTATTAATGCTTTAAATACTGTTTAGGGTCAATAAATTCCTTAAAACCCATTAAATATTTCTTATTTCATTTTTTTAAAAAGGGATAAACCCTAAAAATTTTTTACAATTCGACATTATAATTTCAAATATAGAATCCATTTTTACCATATTTTTTCCACATTATAAAAATCATAAGATTATAAATTAACCACACCAACACAATGAAAAAATAGTTTTTAACTAAAAATGTTCAACAAAAATGTCATAACTTTCACATTTTAATAATAATAGTGATTTATATATTTCTTTTCAATGTAGAAGAGTGTTTTTTAAAATATTAGGATGTTATAGTAATGACCTATTTGACTATAGTAAACCTACCATTTTCATTTTTAATACATAATCCTAATAGCATCAAACCATCAAATATAGACATAGTTAATTAGGTAATCATATAAAACAGAGAAATATGTAAAATGAAGGGAATGATAAAATTATTAAAACATTATTAAGAAATAAAATAATTAACAAAAGTTTATTATTCAGGAAGATAAAAAATGTTTGTGAAGAGTCAGACTCAAATTAAGGGACATCATCCTAATTCCCTCTATACAGGAAGATTGTAATTTAATTCACCAAATTTCATTTATATGGTGTATATAATACCTCTATGATGTGTAATATCATTATTATATAATAATTCATTTTATATTATGTTTCTTTATTAATTATTTCATCCAAGGGGCTTTTAATTGAAAATTACCAAGTGGTAAAACCCATTGTACAATAACATTTTTATAATCATATTTCATTATACATATAATTCATCTTAAATTATAAATTTATTTTATAATTGATATGATTACTTCCAAAAATGATACGATTATATTATATAGTGTTTAATATGACTGTTATTTGGTTAATAGTGTAAACATTGATAAATCTATATCCTATACTCATTAAAAATATTTTAGGATAAGAAACATTTTCCATGAATTAAATTTATTATTCAATATATGAGTAATTCATTAGAGATGTGGAAATGGGGGCATCCCAGTTATAAATACCCTCGATGTATAAATAGATCTCATATGAAAAATGAGTTTTCAAAATCAGATAGATTTCTCGCAAATTGTTTTAATATATCATGTGGAATGATCTTAATAGTATAGGTACCATGATGTATGAGAATATATTGTTCAATAATTAAGTATTCCATTCACTGAGAATAATTAATTGTCATTATCGAAGATATTTGCTCTATGATATTATCTGTAGATGCATTTAATTTTCAGTTTTTGATTAAATGGACGATTTTTTCTATTATTTACCATTCCATATTGATTATGGATTATATAGTCTGGATAGTCATGTTATTTAAATGAAATGTGTGTTCAATTAATTACCTTTTCATATTGATTATACCGGATCCAATCATGATAGTAATGATATTTAAAGGGAATGTATGTTCTGTTACATACATTTCTATGCTGATTATGCTTATTTATTAATGATGACTTTCTCTGTAATTAAACCTTAATATTAATTTGATATCATCCTTATTATTTCCTACATCCCTTGTATATGGGGTATAATTCTTAGAGTTGTTTTTAAATGATTTATTTCATATTATTTTTTCATGTATTATGTTATAATTTCTTCTATGAATATAAAATGGGTAATATGTATGTATTTGGTTCACAATAATTAACAAACTGATCATTCCTTTTGGGTGTTGACCTAGTATATCTATTTATATATAGTAATGTAACACATCTATTTTGGGTTTCTGGGGTCAAGGTCATTTCATAAATTTATTTTCCTTTTTTGAATATAAGCATTGGATTTATAGATTTTGGAAGATAAATTTACATCGGTCATAAAAAAAATTCTTAATAGATTATTAATTTTTAAACATGGCCTTTATGTATTGTAATTTTAAAATATAATTCTTGTTATCTATTTTTTTACAAGAAAAGGGACTTTTTATTTGTTTAAATAGATTTCATATGTTAGAAGGTTCTATTTTGACATTATAATTCCACTATAGAATTGATCAAATAATTTCTATACCCATAAAGCAATAAAATATTCAGTTAAAAATACTTGGTATTTTAGAACATAATATATATTTTCACATGTTTTTTAAAAAATTATGATGACATAAAATATAATAAACAAAAAAACAATATTTTCCATATTCACCAAAAAATAATATATATTACAATGTTCAAAAATATAAAAAATAAACATATTTATTAATAACTGTATAAGATATAATTTTAATTTTGTTAATATATATTTATATGTTTGAAGATTGAATTATATTTTAAATACTCATACTTTATATTAAGTACCAATTTATTGATTAATATTGTATTTATTTAAATTAATTATTTTTAATTTTGTCTATTATGAAAAATATCGATTCTTAATGAGTATATAATGAAATAATAAAATATCTAAAATATAGTTTTTATATACATATGTCTTAAATTTAATTTTAAACCCGTGTTTCAAAAATATATTGATTATTTTTAATATTCCAATGATTATATAAATGCCATGTAATTGTCAGAACATAATTTCCACATTGAATATTATATCCCACATAGATTACAAAATTCTCAAAAGTCATTATTCTCTGATTCACTTAAAAAGGATCAACCCTTCACTTAATACTACCTTTCATATTTTTAAGAATTCATTATCATTTTTCATCCTTTATAGAATTAGTCATAATAATGGGATAATGAAATCTTTTGGAGTTTACTTTTATCATTTCAATCTTATTTGGGGTTCATCTTCATATATTATACATATCTATTAAGGTCAATATTATTTCTTGATGTGTACTGTTACTATGAAAAGTAATTTTTTATTATATAATTTTATTATAATATATTATAAATATTTCTTACTAAATCATGATTTATTGCAATAATATTATAAATAAAGTTCAGGTTGTAACAAGCCCCCCAAATAAACAATACCATAAATATTTATGTCTTAAATCAAAATAAATGTTAATATTTTTTTTATTTTCATAAAATCTTTAAGATCTTTAGTCACTACATGGAATATATTATTTCATCAGAAGATATTCATGGGAAATGTTTTCATTTTCCTCATCACTTTTTCCCTTACATAAATATTATTGTATAGTTCTACATCATATTAGTGTTATGTTCCAATTACAAACCATTTGTATCAATAATATATGTATGTTTTTAAATACTCATTCTTAATAGCTACACATGAAGAATGTCATGGATATTGGAAATATTTATGGGTAATGTTAATCCTTATGAAATTACTCAAATATGATCTACAATCATAAATGGTCTAATAGACCACGGAATCAGTATCCCCATATTTATAAATCACACATATCCTTTATCTATTCATATTTTGTGGACTACATGACCCCATGAATAAAATTATATATACTTACTTCAATAAATTGCCTTAAAATTTTATTAACACTAACATTCATTGAAGTTTTTCAATATTAATTATATCATAATAATAATATATTTCACAATTTTTATCCAAAATATTATTCTTCTTCCATCTTTATCCCATCATGATTGGTTTCTAAATTTATTTAAAAATAGTACTTTATAAAGATTCTATTAAATACAAGTGTAGAAATTTTTGTTATTGGATAATTCAGGAAGAGAATTATACTAGTCCCAATAAAAATTTAAATCAACTATGTTATCCCAAAACATTTCTTCCAATTTTCAAATAGTCCTCATTCTTGCCATAAATTATAATGATACTATGTTATTAGGTTTAATTATATAATAATATTCTTTTTAATGACCCATAATAACAAATATATAAATCACAGACTACAGAAAAAATATTCGTAAATGTTTCTTCATAATTCTCATCACTTATTGAATATATTGAACAGTATGGTGATCAAGTATTAAATATTATCATATAAAGATGAAATGAAAATATTTTTACAATATATAAATGAATAATGTAATTAATTTTTTTCCCTTATATGTCCTTGGAAGGTCATTCAAAATTTCATAGGATATTATTGCACATCATTACAACTATGGTCAGTCATTACCATACTCATTTGGGAAATTTTCACAATACCATAACTTTTTGACATTCCAATAATGTTATACTATAACCAGAAATATTTTTCATTATATGACTATAGAAATAGTTATAATTCTTATCCTTATACATTTCAAAGACTCCAGGATGTTTAGAGAACGAAATTAATTGATCTCTATCCATAAACACATTCATTAGCTCTTTATTAAATTGGGAACATGCCCTTAAGAAACACAATAACCCTCTTGATCAACCTATAACTCAGGAAACATTATTTTTCTATATCTTCGTCCTTTCTTCTTCTATTGGATAATTTGTTATATTTCATTTTTTATTTTCTCTTATAGTGATGGGATATATCTCATTTGGGATAGAATTACTGATTTCCATTCACTTATAAAATACACAAATATATTTAACAAACCCTTGATTATGGATATCCATTAATTCTCATCATTTTATGAACAATGATCTCTTTCCTTATCACCAAATTAACAGTGTTATTTTTCTTTCTAATATTATAAGTAATAGAAAAATTTTATTCCTTATGATGCTCAGACCATCATCATTATTTGAGGTTATATTATTTATTTTTTAATAAACACATCACACTTTTTTTTAAATTATATAAAATACTCCAAACCTCGATGATGATAATGCCACTGTATACACATCAAAATTTTTACGGGTACGTGGATTATTATCAAAAGGATTCAACTATTGTGATGTATAGGAACCATATGTATCAATTTTCATGAGTACCAATTAATATCATTTCAGTGATGAATATTTATATATTAAAAAACCTTGTACTTCATATAGCGAAGTGATAATATGTTCAAAGAACAACATATTAATTAATTCATGGAAAACTTTTTCCTATTCTTTTTTGTTAATTAACTTAACAATAATTTTATTTATCATGTTCTCCGGATGGGAACATTATTATAATATATTATAACACCTAATATAAAATATTGATAAAATGTGGAGGCTTTGACTCTCCGTCACTGTCATAGTATGAGGCCAATTCTCTTTGATAGTAGCCTAAATAGGATAAAAAAGTATTCCTTAATTTAATACTATGTGTCCCATGAATGATACATAAGGTAAGAAGAAAAAACATTTAATGAAGTAAAGAAATATCTTTTTATAATGATTTTAATATATCAAAGAAATTATCATCATGGTCCCCCTGACTATTAAAATATACAAAATACCATTAATAATGTCATGAAAAAATTTATTGTGGTATTCTTTAAGAATTATATTCATCATATTTATAATAATATTAGGAGAATTAATAATTCCCAAGAGGCTTACCAATAAAAAAATTACATGTCTTTTTTTATATGAATTCTTTTGGATATCTACTATATTCACCCTTAACATAGAGTGCCCAGATCCAGGGTCAATCATGAAGAAGAATAATACCCCATGAAGAAAGAAGAATAAACCATAAATCCATTCATAATTTTTTTGTTATTTTTTCCCATGATGTTCTATATAATAAATATTCACATTGATCCATCAATGTTCTTCATAATGTGAAATGGTGATACACGTGATTAAAAAAAAATGTGCAATATAACTTTTCAAAAAGAAAATCATTCAGTTATTAAGCAATTCCTTTAACAATATATATTCAATTATATTTTTCATATTTGATATTATTTTTTATCATGGATTTTCTTTTGTTGAGATTTCTACCAATCTATATATGCAGAAATTATATAATTATTCTACCAATATATTAATATATTTCAGAATAATGGGTATAATTCATGTATCAATAATTTTCCAGCTTCCCCCTTCTTTCCCAATCATTCCCATTAATAATATTATAGTGGTTTTTGATGATAGAAATCTACCTTGAAGATCTATCCATTGAAAAAAATTATTTCGTCCCCTTTATGAGAACCAAAAAATCCAAACATATACTATTGATCTTAGAATTATAATTTTGAGAGATTTTTCAATAATTGGTCTTTCATCAAATTAAATCTTTAGATTGGCCATCAGTTTTGTGATGGGGATTTAATCTCCAATTTTATCAATCAAACCATTATATACACTTGATTTTTATATAGAACCTCTAGATGTCTTAAAGATAACATCACTTATAGAAATATTGATTTTAATTCGATGTATATTTCAATCATGAAAAAAATGAATACAATGAGCTAGAATAAATATTTATACCTTATAGATGTAATTGTATTATAGGGGTTCCTATTACTACATAATTTATATCCTCCACATGATCGATTTTAATTTTAAAAATTTAAAATTTCAATATATTCGTCCTCTATGGTTTTTGTTGGTTTCCATATATTACATTTTTATTATTACATTGGTTAACAATATTTATATTCCCTCCACACTGGATTCATTATACTATAAGATATTCTTTCATCATGCTTCTATTATTTTTAACATTGATGTAAAGGCCTTACATCTCCATGATAGTCTCAAGATATATAAAAAACTATTCCTAACCATTATTATTATCATAAATATATTATCATAACACCAATGTCTCATATATCTTGAGATTTGTAAATGAGATCCCAAAATCCCCAAAATAATTTATCTATCAATCCACCAGAATAAAATAAAATCCATTAATAACCTAGATCATTCAATAAATTTTTAATCATTCATTCTGCATTTTATTCATCTATATGAATTTAATCTTTTTATTTTCGGGTGTTTATGAATATACTGGTAAAAAAATACTTTTTAAAATGTTCCAAATCTACAGATTATACACTATTCATTAGATACATATTTCTTCATCAGTTTCTACATCAAATTGTATTCTCACTATAAAAAATATATTATCAATGCCACATTTTACATTAAAAAATGGAGTACATATGATATTTATTTTATAGTTTTAATCAATTATTCATTGATCATTTTATTAGAAAATTCATGAAATGTAGGTGGTCATTTACATATAATGTATTGAAATACTAGTGGTTTCTTCAATAGAGAATACCTATAATCCACTTTTTTCTAGTTACTATTCATAACCTGAGATAACTAATTCAATATCATCATTACAGTTTTTTCTTTAGTTTTCATCATATTAGGAATTCTTTCATTGAATTATCTGTCTCTTACATTATTTACACGGATCCTAATATATGCCACCATTATAAAAATATAATATACCATAAATGGAAAAATTAATATTATTTGAAATATTGTGAAAACATTTATAGAGTATAAAATTATAAATATATAATAAAATGAAATGTAAAAATAACTTACAATAAATGAAGTAAACAAATGAGATGAAAGAATCATGAGAGTAATACTTTGAACTATAGAAAAAATAATTTTATTTGACGTGATATTCCATGAGATCATACTCAATTTTCCAAAAAACACAATGAGATACAAATGAAAGGGTGGATTATATTGATCATATGATTGAAATAAATGTTACATAGTGGTCAGTATTCAAAATAATGAGATTTATTTATTATTATTTTTGAAATATAGCCTAGGGAATTTTGGTTTTTGGAAAATAAAATTTTCATCTATCAACCAAATTTTGGATCTCAATTTGGGACAATACGAATTTGATTTTATTATTATTTCAATTTTTTAAATTAATAAATTTTCAATATAATTGTTTTTAAAAATGTGTATTCATATATTTAATATTTATTTATATAGTTACAAAATCTTATTTTTAGAATTTAGTATTTCATATAGATATTAAATATAGATTTTAATGCTTATAAAACAATTAAATTAATATTTAATATAATTTTGTTTCATGAGAAAAATTTAATATCTTAATAAATAATTATTACTTGTTAACTAAGTCATAAATTATAATGAAATATTATAACTGTATTTTTATATTTCCCAAAAAAAAATTAGAAATGAAATAATAATTCTTCGCAACCCAATATTGATAAGATGGTTTCAAATATAATTGTTATTTGACGAAAATAAAATTATCATAATGAGAAAGGATTATATTAATTAAATAATTACATATTTTCTATAAAATAAAATTTTCAAAGGGAAATACAATATATATTCACATCAATGAATTATAATTTTGTAATAGTATATATATTGATTCTTATTGAGATTATGAACATATATCATATTTGTTTTAAAAATAGCCTATATAAAATCTTTTTAATTTCCATTAAAATTAATGTTTTTCAGTATATTGAGAATATTACTAATATAATGGTCCTATAATGGTCATGTTATAATGAATAAGGAACAATTTTAAAATGGTAAAATCCAAATAGTCAAATATCCCATTACACGATATATGTACTCCACTATTCTCATACCATTGAATTGACTTTTTCATATAAATTACTTATATATTTCCTATGATAATTCCCACCATATTCATAATTATTCTCTAACTTTTTTAACTCATTATGATAGGGGTGATATTCATTATTGAATTAGATTTTAATGAGTTTACCTTTGTAAATTCGTTAATCATTTTTATCATTATAACGGTCATAATTATTATTTTAAATATTATTTTCAGATATATAATGTTATTATAAAATATAATATTTCTTTATATGATTATACTATAAAATATAATAAAACATTCATTTTAAAACATCATTTGTTTAATTAGAAATATAAAAAAAATCTATTCCTTTTAATACAAACTTAAAAAATTTCATCATCAAAATTTATGTGTTTCCTCAACACAAATGTAGTTATTTATTCTTTCATAACTATTTCAATATCCCAAGTTACTTCAATGAACGTGATGTTTAACCACATGAATTTTTGAGTTAGTTAATTTCATTCCTTACCCCTGGTCCTTTAATCATGATTCTGGATTGACTCTATATCATATTATCGGTAATGATCCAAACAAATTGAATTTATATTGATTATATTGGTGAGTTTTTACTTTGAAATTCATAACATATACAAAAAACTATTGACATAAGTAATTAATATTATAAATTTAGCATGTCATTAAATTGTATTCATATATATATATATGATTTTTAAATAATTATAAAAACAATAGATATAATATACATAAAACTAATATATTAATATTTGTTTTCAATAAATTGAAGTAAAAAACTGATCTAACATAAATTTATAAACACGGATATATTAATCATTTTCTTGACCACAACTATTTCAATACTAATATTAAATTTTTAAATACAATGATTATTATTTTTAAAATGATATTGAAACTCAACTATTTTAAACAAATTTTAAAAGGAATACTTTTAAAAAATAACATTTAACATCGGTTTTTGTGAAAAAAATTGTTGATTATCTATAATAAAATTCATTAATTAGAGTGAATTAATAATATTGATTTTTTGAGATATGTTTCTTACAACAACTGTCTTATTACAAAAAAAATATGAATTTTTAATTACAACATAAAAATATATCTACCCGTCAACTGTGAATAATTTTTCATGAACATTTCAGTCTCTCAATTATATATTAATTAATCTACTCCTATTACAACATTATAAATTACTATGGTTCTAAGCACTCAATATTTTAGTTATTCTGATGATCTATTTTAATTATATTAATTTTTTCTCATAAAATTTTTAATGATGTATTTTTGAAATATTTAAGCTCATTTATGATATCAATGAAGAAGATCTCAAATTTCCTCTTCTATTTTTCAATGGAAGAAAAAGAAATTTCTAAATACCTTAATAGTTTTTCATCACGATGAAAATAATTACCTGTAATCTATTTCATTTTTTTGGTACCTTGTTTTTATTCTTTTCATGTTATTTTATTGAATTTACATTGTGTACATAAATTTTATTTTAAAAATATATCATGATATTCAACATATGTTCTATTATAAACTTGTATGAAATAAATCTCTCGAATGTTATTAATAAACTTGGTAAAATCATGTTTTCCCCATCAGTTTTTTATGATAACCAACAAAATAGAAATTATATTTCAACTATTATTTAATAATCGAGGAAAAAATCGTGTCATTTATAACATTATTTTTGGGTTTTCTTTAATGGATATTATGATAAATTATGTATGTGATAATTTTTATAAACATTAAAAAACCAATTTATAAATTGAATTAATAATGTCAATTGTGATTTCATCTCTTATAATCTATTTTAAAATATAATAACCTAACACAGGAAACCCATTAATGCACTTGTTCAGGGAATATGATGTGTAGATTTGATGAATTTAGAGGCTATACTATCTAATTTTAAACTTATCTAACATGATCAAATATTATAAGTGGACATATGTACCCTGTATTTAGTATCCCCTTCATTCAAAATTTCATTATATATATCCATTTTTCTATGTTTTGAATGCATGATACTTTATAAGAAATTTTTAGTGTTTATATCAAATTTTAACATAAATTTTAATCAACTCTATGAATCCATTATATTTTTGGAATAACTTTTATATTCTATAAAATATACTTCCCAATTTGTAAACACAATTTTTTTCCTTACTCTTATTAATACCATATTATTGATTATTTATATTACATTTCATAGAGTTCTTTATATGTTTCCATTTTTAAAATCAAGTATAAGATGTTATTATAAGAGAATGAAATATGTTCATAATATCAATACAAACTTTAAAAAAGATAAATTTAGCTACACATTAATTTATTTTCCAATATTTTAATAGTCATCTCATATTTACTATCATTATTTTTATTGAAGTTTTTGCAATATATAATTTTATATTCATATTATTTTTAAGGATTTTATAGAATATATAAGTAAATCAAGGAGAATGGATAAAAATAATTGATAATGGAATCTAATAAAGTCTCAACACATCTTGATTATATAGATGAGTAATGAAATGGAGGCAGAAATAATATGATATTTATATTAAATTGGATGACATTTTAAATTTGTCAATTATTAGTCATTTGATATTATATCCTTTTTTGTTAGGATTCTTAGTAACGAAATCCATAGTGATGTTGTCCCACTTCAATACTAGTAAGGGTAGTGGTTGGAGTACTCCATTTTGCAGTGGTCACATTTCCTTCCCTTTTTGGAATACCAAAAATATTGTAGTATAATCATTATTACAAATATTAATATTATGTTCTAAATTATGATCAAGAAGATCTATATACATTTTATGGATTATTTTTTTAATTGATAACATATTTCTAAATTTATTATCCATTAACACATTCATTAACTCTATAGTAATTGAGATATGTAGGCTTCTATGAAAACATAGTTATACATTTTGATCAGTATATAACTTATGAAATATCCCATTTTTTATATAATCTATATTTATTTATAAAGTATGATTTTCTATTTATTCATTATATTTTTTCACTTATAATGGTTGTTGAGAAATCATATGTGTTACGATTCATGTTGTTGCTTCACATATGATTTTAATGTCTATAACTATCATGTCTGTGATAATAAGATCTCCTCTAATCCTTATCATTTCAAGAACACCAAGGTATTTCTACCTTAATTCGTCAATTTCATTGATTATTTCTTTATGTTTATAATGAATTGAATAATATTATTCCTTTATAAAATCCAACATTGTATATTGTGTCATGTTTTGTTACTTTTGTTTTAATATGTACATTACACTATGTTGATGTATGTATATATTTCAGTTACACTAATTAATATTACATATCTATATCATTAGTTTAAAAATTAAACATGGTAACTCCAAAACAAGGGTAGGATAATTCTACTTAGTGAGATTTGGCAACATATATTAGTATTATATCACCTAATAAATATCAATGAGAAAACATCCATGTCGTTTAATAGATGAATCACTATAGATCAAATGAATATTTTGATAAAAGGGTAATTTTTGTATAGGGATACTATCTAACATTCTCTCTAGAAAATGTAATATTTCATCACACTCATTTTTGCAGTTTATAATTACTCCCTTTAAATTAAACATGTTTGGTGCATTAGAATAGAAATATTGTTTTTCACAATCCCTTTATTGTATCATGATAGACTATGGATAATAGGAATCTCATTCAATATGGTTGGTTTAGGCCATTGTTCCATTTCCCTTATCATAACTCAATTGACCATGATTCCTAAACAGATTACAATGGGTCCCAAAAATTATTCTCATTTTATCCAAATCGTATATTTTTTTAATTTGGAAAATATATCTATTTCTTTAAAGATTTTAACAAAAATCCTATATGATACTTAAATTTATCAAGAGTTTTGGAATATACTTGAATTTTATTAATAAAAACCCATATTTATATAATCGGTCCCAACATATTAAATTCATAAAATCTAAATATATTGACGGAGAATTATTAAGACCCCATATCATATCAAAAAATGCATGAAATAAATATAATATATGTAATATTCCTATTATTTATCATAATCTCGTTTGATTGTAATTAGAATTAAATATTGGAGATGAGTTGTGTCCCATGATTCTGTTTGAATAAATCATCAATAATTAGAATACAATATTTTTTTCAATTTGATTCCATTAGTTTCAAAATATTTGATTCATAACCACTTTGATGAATAATTCTTCTTCAAAAATATATTAAGTTATCCCCATAATGAAATATTTTTTGAAAGGAAACTTGTAATGGTCTAGACCTCCCTGGTCTATTACATTTTGATAATGCACTGTTTGAGGTGTTCTGGGAGGTCAAGGTGACTTATCCCCAACACTTGGCTAAATTTCCAATTCTGTGAACAGTTCCATCGGAGAATAGTTCTATCGGTAACCTATAATGTTAGGTGAACAATGTTCTATCAGTGTGGTTCAGTGAGCAGTATTCTGTCTGAGAGGTTTAGTGAACAATGTTCTATCAGTGAGGTTCATTAAATAATTTTATATCAGTGAGGATCAGTGAAAAATGTTCTATCGGTGAGGTTCAGGGAATAATGTTCTATCGATGAGGATTAGTGAACAATGTTCTATCAATGAGGTTTAGCGAACACTGTTCTATCGGTGTGGTTCAGTGAACAATGTTCTATTAGTGAGGTTTAGGGAACAGTTTTCTATCAATGTGGTTTAGTGAACATTGTTTCTAGAATGATGAGGTCTATCGTTAACTTCTATTGGTAACCTTTAACAGTAGGTGTACAATAACTGTAGGTGTACAATATTTCCAGAACGGTGAGGTATATTGTTAACCTCTATCAGTAACCTCTAACAGTCAGTGTACAGTAACGGTAGGTGTACATTGTTTCGAGAATGGTGAGGTTCTAACGGTGAGGTTCATGAATAGTTTTTTTCCTTTTCCAAATTATGGCTGTGTGAAAAGTGTTTCCAGCTTGATACAGTTTCGCCCCTTTGATGTTTCAATTGGCGTAAAATACATTTAAAGACTTATTTTATGGACTATTAAGGCTGATTCAAAGATCATAAATCCTATAATAATTATTTTTATGGATCGGGATGTTTTTACTTGGTCAAATCGCATTGGTTAATGCGATCCAATTTTAATGTGTAATTAAGAATATCTTAAACGGTCAACCCATTAAATCGTCAAAAGGGAAAAGATATCTTCCTCCTTTGTTCATCCTCTTTGTTCATGGGTGGATGAAGTTTTTACAAGAAGAGGATCGTGACGCATTCTATGGATAAAGAATGTGAGTAACTATTTGAGGTAGGGGATTCGTTGCATCATTTTCTTTTACATGAAACTATATTGTTATCATGTTTAATCCCACTAGATGACAATGGAATTGAAATAATAAATAGTTTAACCAGATAAAAAAATTTATATCATTGTATGTTATTTCATTTTGTTATTTTTGATGGTTTGTTTTCTATTCTTCCTTCGTATAGTTGTTTGTTCATGACAGAAATTGGTAAAGAATGTAAATCATGATTAATTGATAATTGTTTGGCAAAATATTAAGAGTAATGTAAATGAATCTGGTTCTCCTTATTGTACTTATGATGTTATCCAAAATGGTGCAGTAATCATATTTACTTTTATTTGTGATAGTTTACTGTTTATGTTTCTCGAATGTGGAATCTACGTATAATAAATCGGTTTATTAAAGATGGATTAAAGAATAGATTGTTTGATAATTCCTTGAAGGGTTCTGAGTTACCCTCTTGATTGTTAAATGGAAAATATCCCAATTGATCTGATGTTTTTTTCCTAATGCTTATTCTGTGATGTGATTTTGGATGGACGTTGTGATAAGTGGGGGCATGTAGGCTTTTGGTTGTGGCAACAGATGATTCCAAGAGTGGCGAGATACATCTGTTTAAGCATGTCAGTGTCATGTAGGACAACAGGGATGATGGAATGGAATGGATGTGATTGTTGGATGCATTCTGATTTTTTATTGGTGTTTTATCTTCTTTACATTTCCCCACTACTCAAGGGAGCTGGTCTTACTTAACCTTCACCCAAAAGATTTGAAGATACGTGGGGTATGCTATGTGCTTTTCGTGTTAATCTTCTCAATAATGTATGGGTATATGCTTTTTCTATAAGAAGAAAAGACCAGACGGGTAGTACATCTACTCAACGTGTTGATCCCCCATGTGTTTAAAAGCATAGAATGTTCTTATTAGATTCATAGGAATGTGGTAATGTATTTCTATAATGAATAATTGAATAAATGGTGTTAACACATGGGGTTGGTGTTTGCTGGAACATAATGACGAGGTTGTAATTTCGAAGGAACATTTGACTTTCGGTGTGATGCTTATGAAATTTAATGTGGAAATGTTCTTGGTTAATTATTGTTTAAATAATTAATTAACATTAAGTGTAAGTAACACATAGGGAATTAAGTAATCAAATAAATATCTTTAAATGGTTGGGTTCTTATTGGATACCTAGTCATAGAAGTAGCAGCATGGAGTCTGAGAGAGGTCAGGAGCAGTTGTGACAAAGACTAGGTTATGACCATAGTGTGGTTGTGAGTTATAGTATATTCTGTACTTTT
Organism: Viscum album; assembly: GCA_963277665.1. Classification (NCBI taxonomy): domain Eukaryota; kingdom Viridiplantae; phylum Streptophyta; class Magnoliopsida; order Santalales; family Viscaceae; genus Viscum; species Viscum album. The sequence goes on from OY728126.1 coordinate 986,853,289, forward strand.
TTTGTTTCTATACGCTACTCCACCTTGTCAGTAAGGGCAACAGACACTCCAAAGATTTTGAGCCCTAGGGGATATTTTCACCAAGATTATGGTGGGAGGACGGATGGCTGACTACCCCCTTTGGCCTCGCTCTCTTCTGTTGGTAGTTACTTGTGCTGGAATGTACATTGGTTATTTTTCCCCATATATGTGTGTAGATAGCTGTAATGTCTTTTGGTCATTCACACACATATAATCTGGATATAGTTTTCTATGGACTACAATAGGTGTAACAAGTATAGGTTGTGATGGCTTGAAGATCCTTACTCGGTGTAAGGGTTGTAATGGATTGAGTTATAATAATCGATATAGGATACACGTTATGCGAGTTGTGGTGGATCCCGAAAAATATCTATATACATTGGTGTGTGGATGTGGTGGTTTTGTTTCATGAGGTTCATATTGTGGTGGTTCGCCCAGGTGTCCGCGGGTGAGCCTTTTTGGTGAGAGATGTTTATGATGTACGACATTATGGAAAAGCGGAAAAGCAGTGGGGAAGTAGTAGCGGGGTAACCTTGATATTATTTTTTATATGATATATTCTTCTATGTGTTACATGGTGAGAGTAGCCCTGGTGAGTCTGGGAACTTAGTATACATGTTTAGGTGAAGCGTTATTTTCAATTATTGTTTAATATGCCTTAGCATTCTTTCATTACTTTTGCACAAGAGGATTTGGGGAGGATCCTACTAAATATACTGTTATACTCACCCTATGTATATACAAAATGTTTGTTTTCATGTCACTAGGTGAAAGTTGGAGATCAAGCAGGTTTCCACTATCTTGGGGTTGTAGGAGCTGTTCGGGCTGGTGGTTGCTACTATTTTGTGTTTCTTTTGGGTACATGCAGTTTTTCCATCCCATTTGAGGTACTTCTGAATGAAATTTAAAATGTGTAATTGGGTTTTCATTTATATTTATATTTGTGTTTGAGTTGGTTATTTTCTATCTTTTCTCTCTCTCTCTCTCATCCACATGTGTTCTCTTATAGGGTAATGCCTCCCATTTGTGTGTAACTATACCCTTAGTGCTAGTCGCCACCGTGAGGACTACTGTAGGTGGGACTCGAGGGTCATTATCACCCTTCTCACATTGCCGACCCAATAGGGGGACACATTGTGGTGAAAGGGTTGTGAAATCTTTGTATTAGAGGTTTGGTTTCGGGATATGATGGAGTTTGGTGTTAGGTACATGTGAGGGTGCATGGGTTGGTAGGGAAATAGTTTCATTTATGTTTATAAAGTGAGGTAAACACTGGATAACAACTAAGAAATTGGATTTTAGGGCCCACTATGATCTGATGTATGGACCATTATGTGTATACTGGATATTAAACAATGTGATACTAGTTATAGGGTACAGACCATGGATAAGGATCATGCATTATTCTTCTTTTTACATGTGTTTGAATGGGTAGACCTTGGGATTGGATAACCTAAAATGAATAAAAGAAAAAAATATTAATTAATGTTGAGTATTCCACATTCCAGGTTTAGGAACTCTAACAGTTTTTTATTTTACAGGTATGGCTCCAGGTCAATGTCCTCGTCAAGTTTGCACTGAAAATGTCTAGCATGCTATTCCAGCTGATCGCCGCAGGGTAGAGGTTGACGACGAAGACACTTGGAGGAAGACACTCCGAGAGTTTTAGTGACAAAGTTTTCAAAAGTACGAGGGCTCTGTTTCAGATGTAGTCACTGAATACTGGTTAGAAGAGGTTGACATCATCTTCAGTTCAATCCGTGTTTAAAAGGAGAACTGGGTGTCCATGGTTTTGATGATGCTACATGGAGCAGCGGGGAAGTCGTGGTTCTTGTTCCTCGGGGATCGTGAGGAGTCAGCGATCTCATGGGAGGATTTTCGAGACATGTTTTGAGTCGAGTTTCATTATTCGACAGCGAAGGCATCCAATTGCCAGGATATTCTTACCCTTTGATAGGAGATATCTAGGGTTCGAGAGTTTGGAATCCATTTCAGTAACCTTTTACGATATCCTTCATACCTGTTTCTAGATGAGGAGGCCAGGGCGAGACGTTTTGAGGAGGCTTTCCATACAGAGATCTCGCTTCAGGTCACCAAATTTATGTTGAAAACATATCTTGAGGGGTTGGTTAGGGAAGAGGTTTTCATGAGGACTTTGAAAAGGACAGGATCATCACGATAGGGGAATCAACATGACACTTCACGAAGCAGAGCTGTTGTCTGGGGTTCCAGGTTTTCTGGGTAGAAGGGTTTCCGTTCAGTAGGGGGTAGGTCCCAACCCTTCACATATTTTTTATCTAGACGCAGAAACTCTTAGGCCTATACCAAGGTATAAAACAATTTTTTTATTGTGGTGGTCATGGCCATCACCTGCTGGAGTTCCTGTCCTTTCAGAGAGTTCATCGTGCACCAGATGCTACGCTTTAGGTTCCTCTATTGAGGAAGTTCCGACCGAGGCAGCAGTAGCCGGTTTTACCAGCTTAAGATCAACAGAGGTAAAATAGGGCAGGTAGAGGACAACCCCATTACCCTCCTCGTCCTCATAGAGCAGATCTCGACCATGTTAGTGGTCTTCATCAGGGTCAGAGAAGCCATGGAGGAGGTCGTGGCTAGCTTCATGCTCTAGCGTTTCCAGCTCCAGGAGAGCCAGATGTCATTCTATGTACCCTTTTCATATTTTATACCATGGTGTATGCCATGTTTGATCCTAGAGCGACACACTCCTTCATATCACCTACCCTTTTCCATGCTTCGGGACATGAGGTATAGAGGCTTCTAGTGCCCTTGGCGTTGACTACACCAGTTGGAGGCCGAGCTGACTTGTTTGAAGTATGTAGAGACTGTGAGCTAGTGTTGGGGAAACACCGCTCTAGGGGAGATATCATATGTTTATGAATAAAACCATATTATTTCATCCTTGACATGTATTCGTTGTATTTAGTGTAGTATATCGTGTATTGGTTTAGGAAGAAGGTCGTTTTCATTGGTGTAGATGGAGAGCTCGTGGTGTTTGTCGGTGAGATAGATCATCGGATGGTGTACAATTTTTTATGAATGGTTAGGTCTATCGGTAACCTCTAACAGTATGTGTACAGTAATGGTAGTTGTAAAATGTTTGTAGAATGGTGAGGTTTTAATAGTGAGGTTCATCAACGGTGTTTTTCTTTTGCCAAATTTTGAGTATGTGAACAGTGTTTTCATCTTCCTACAGTTTTTCCCCTTTTAGGTTTCCTTTGAAATATAATACATTTTAAACCTTATTTTTAAGGACGCTTAAGGCTGATTATAAGGCCATAAATCCTATATTAATTATTCCTATGGAACATGATGTTTTTACTTGGTCAAACCGCGTGTGTTAATGTGATATGATTTTAATGGGGAATTAATCATATCTTAAACCATCACCCCATTAAATTATTAAAAGGACATGATATCTTCCTCCCTTTTTCTTCCTATATGTTCTTGTTTATGAGAATGTAGAACCATTCAATCCATCCCATAGGAGTTTCACAATCAAACATTACTCCTCGGATTAGTTCCAGTCTGTTTTGATATGACCAAGCTATATAGATCAGTCTTTGATATAAGGTATGTTTTATCGCCAGTCCTTTGGGGATTATCTTCTCCAGTTTCTTCTTTCTATATTATAGCATGTAATATCCATGATTATAATGGGGTTTATCTTGGGGATTGGTAGGTCCGGTCGTACCGTGACATCCTCGGGTGGATGCAGTTGTCGCGAGAGGAGGATTGTGTCCCATTGTGTGGATAAATATTTTGAGGAACTACTTTATTTAGTGGATTCTTTGCTTCTATTTATTTTACATTGAACTGTATTTTTAGCATGTTTAATCCCACATGATGATAATTTAATTGAAATAAAAATATTTTAAATGAATAAATAAATTTATATCTAGCGTATTTTATTGCCTCTTTTTTTTGGGTAGAGTGATATCTATGCGTTCTTTATATATCTTTTTGGTCTTGAAATAAATTGGTAAAGAACCTAAACTAGGATTAGTTTATAATTGTTTCTCTAAAGATTAAGAGGTATGTAAAGGAACCTGGTTCACCTTGTTGTAATTATGATGTTAACCAAAATGGTGGAGTAAGCATGTTTAATTTTATTTGTGATAGCTTTCTATTTAGGTTTCCCGAATGTGGAACCTATGTATAATAAATTGGTTAATTCATGATGGATTAATGATCTAATTGTTTGATAATTCTTTGAAGGGTTCTTAGTTACCATGTTGATTGATAAAGATCCAATAGCTCAATTGATGTGATGTATGTTTTTTCTAATTCTTGTGTTGTGAGGTGATCCTGGATGGCTGTTGTGACATGAGGGGGGATGGAGGCTTTTGGATGTGGCAACAGATGAATCCTAGAGTGGTGAGATGTATTAGTTTATGTATGTGTGTGTCATGGAGGACACCATCGATGATGGAATGAGATGGATGTGATTGTTGGATGCTTGCTGATTTTTGATTGCTTGTTTAACTTCTTTACATTCCCCCACAATTCAAGGCAGCTAGTCTTACATACCCTTCTTCCAAAAGAGTTTAAAACATGCGGGGTATGCCACGTGCTTTCCGTTTTTATCTCCTCAATGAATGATGTGTATATTCTCTTTCTATAAGCGGAAAAGACTTTACGGGTAGTACATCTACTCAACGTGTTGAGCCCCCTTGTGTTCAGTAGCATAGAATGTTTATCTAGATTGTCTAAGAATGTGGGAATGTAATTCTATAATGAATAATATAATAAATATGGTTAACACATGAGGTTGAAATATTAAGGAACATAATGATGAGGTTGTAATTTTGAAGTAATAATTGACTTTGGGTGTGATGCTAATGAAATTTACTATGGAAGTGTTCATGGTTAATTAATGTTTAAAGAATTAATTAACATAAAGTGGAAATGGTAAAAAGGGAATTAAATAATCTAATAAATCTCTATAAATGGTTATGTACTTATTGGATACTTAGACATTGATGTAGCGTCCCAGGGTTTGATATTCATTAGATGCAGTTGTGTCTAAGACTTGGTTATGCCCATAGTGTGGTTGTGAGTTATAGTATATTCTGAACTTTTTGTGTTCTATATGATACTCCACCCTGTCAGTAAATGAAACTGACACCCCGGAGATTCAGATCCATTAGGGGGGGTGTTTTCCCCAACATTCCTGTGGGAGGAAGGATGACTGACTACCCCCTTTGGCCTCGCTCTCTTCTTTTGGTAGTTACTTGTGATGGAAGGCACATTGGTTAGTTTTCCCCATATATGTGTATAGAGGGATATAATGGATTATGGTTATTCACACACATATATTCTGGAAATTATTTTCTATGGACTACTATATGTGTAACATTTATAGGCTATGCTGGCTTGAGGATCCTTACTCGGTGTAAGGGATTTAATGGTATGAGGTATAATACCCAACGTATGATACACATTATGTGAGCTATGGTGGATCCCGAAAACTACCTGGTTACATTTGTGTGTGGAGGTGGTTGTTTTGTTTCACGAGGTTCATATTATGGTGCTTTACCCATGTGGGTGCGAGAAATCCATTTTGGAGAGAGTTTCTTAGGACGTATGATGTTGGGGAAAAGCAGAAAACCCGTTGGGAATTAGTAGCGGGGTATGCTTGATATTATTTATTATATGATATATTCCTGTATTCGATACTTGGTCAGAGTAGCCATGGTGAGGCTGGGAACTTAGAATGCCAGTTTAGGTGTTGAGTTAGTTTAACTTGTTGTTCACTGTGTTTTTTCATGCTTTCATTACTTTTGCACGAGAGGCTTCGAGGAGGATCCTAATGAGTATACTATTATACTCACCCTATTTATATTCAAATTTTTTGTTTTTTATGGTCACTTAGAGTAGGTTGGAGATCAAGCTTGTTTCTACAAGCTTGGGGATGTAGGAGTTGTTTGAGCTAGTGGTTGCTGCTGTTTTTAGTTTCTTTTGGGTACTTGCAGTTTTTCCATTCCAGTTGTAGTACTTCTTCATGATATTTCATATGCGTACTTGGGTTTTTATTTATATATTTATCTGAGTTGGAGTTGGTTGGAGTATATCTTATATCTCTCTTCCGCACATGTTCTCTTAGAGGATAATGTCTCACATTGGTGTGTTACTATACCCTCAGTGATAATCTCCAGCCTAGGGCCTAATAGAGGCGGGACTCGGGGGTCATTATATTCCTTCTCACATTGCTGGCCCAGGAGGGGTACACTTTGTGGGGAGGGGGCCATGATAAAACTAATCATTGAAATATGTTGGTGTTGATTCATTAATTAATCTTTAACTGCACATGCCATTTAAATGGGTTCCTCCACATTTTATTGGATAAATGTATGAATTAATGGATAAATATACTTTAAAACACTCGTAGATAACCATTAATGGAGAGGATGTATCATTATAAAATTTCATTCTATTAATTCTAAAATAACCAATTTTTCAAAAAAAATTAATTTTTTCAAAAAAATATCATTAAAAGAGAGTTCAATTTCACAGGAACATTACCCATCATGAAATACTTTTAAACACAACATCATAACAAAGTACTGGGTTATAAACAGAAAATAATTCTACACAGAAAATAGAAAAAATATTAGTCATGAATTATCTCAAAATGACCACTCTAGAAATAAAGGTTGAGAAGGGAAATAAAAGTAATATGAATATGGTACACATTATCTCATGATTTTTAGAACCATTATATTAGTGAATTAAGATGTATGAGAATGGTGAAATATATATATATGTTCCAAAGGAAAATGTTACCAAAATAATTTTATGGTTATGTTATAAGTATCAATCTAATGAAATGGGGTCGTAATATGAACATTTGAATTGAAAAAATGGCTAATAAAATAGTAGACTTCTAGATTAAAAATTAATTCAAAAGTATTTTATCATATAATTTTATTTTCAATATGTTATTATATGATCATATAAGATTTATAAAAATAACATTTAGTATTTTTTAACGTTTAAAATTATTTAATGTTAATATATTAAACACTTCCTTTAAAAACCAGTATTTTATATAATAAATCTTAATTTTCCAAACTATTATTTCATCATATATAGAAATTAATTATCATACAAGAAAAAATATTTAAATTTGAATATTAAAATTATATGCAGTTTAAATATTGTGTATTTTTAATATATATTATTTTTATGTGTTTCGTGAAAAAAGGTTTTATGCTTTAGTGTATTTTATAAAATTATAAAATTTGTAATACTATATTGATGAGATATATTATGTTTTTTTAATTCATTATTATTATTAAATATTTTATAAGAATTAAAAAAATATTTATAGATTTATAGGGAAATTCAAAATACCAAAAAGAATAATATAATTTTTAAAATCATTTTAGTGAATAATGTATCCATTTTAGTGTCAACATATCATAAAAATACTAATTTGGGTTTGAAATTTATAAATTTTAAAAACAATGTTTTAATTCTATAAAACATGATGAAACATCTTTGGTAAATAATTGAAAATGAATTTTTAATAACAATAGAAATGAAATGGCTATATGATGTTCTCTATAAGATTTAGATATATTTATTTCATGAGGATTGATATTGTATTTTTACAATGAGTATTTTTGGCGATGGAGTGGGTATCCTCTCAATAAATAATTTTGTAGGTTAAAATATCATAATGGAATGATTTGAATATGATATTCATGAATATAAATCTAGATAATAAAAATATTAATATTTTAGTGGTTGACCATATATAAAAGACAACTACTGAAGGTTGAGATGTACTATATCCATTATGTTAGAAGTAAAGGATGATTAAACATTGTATCTGCCAATATATACTCGAGAACTAATATAGATGAAAGTAATATGTATAGAAAATGTAGAATTCTATGAGAGAATAATACAAATGTTTAGGAGAAACAATTATTAATTTATATAGCTTGTTGGACATTGAAATTATTGATACAAACACATAATTAATGGTTAGAATTAAATATATTTATGGGGTATGAATTATGTAAAATAATTAATTAAAGTACCATATACTGAGTATTTTATATGCTATATGACTCTTTAAATGAGGAAAATAAGTTTGAGATTATTCTAAATAATATCACATACTAGTTGATGTGATTCTATGGTTATTGGATGTATTTGAAATGCCATTGAAATAATATGAAGTGCTTATAAATTTATATTAATATTATATAATTTTATTTCTTGTGTTATGATAGAAATTTGGATGTTTCTATTATTATATTTATGGATAACATTAGGAGGCTTTTTGAGATTTATTAAAATAATGGATTTATCACAGTACATTTTAATGATCACCCTAGTATGAGTAAATATAAATTTCACTTCATAAAGATGATTTAGTTCACTGTAAATATCATCCATCTATTGGTAAAGATCACATGGTCACTACACGAGTTTGAATCAATAAGCGTGTAAGGATTTGGTTCTATGTAAGGAACATTTTAGGGGTAAATAATATTGAAATAAACATCATATGCTCTCTATGTATTGATTATACCTCAATGTAAATAAAATCCATGAAGCATAATATTCATCTTAGGCTTTTTATGGTTGAATTTCTCTTTATATAAGAAAAACATGCTATGTGTAAGGATGTTGCATTAGATAAAATTTAAATCATTATGAAACTAAAAGGTCGGGTTTCTAGATTATATATTATTAATAATATATTAATTTTGATAATTATATCACTAACTATAATTACATAAAATATCAGATCACTACAAGGGTGTATGATATAATAGAATCATCAAGTGATTTTGATTATTTATAATGAAATTGAAATTTTATAAATATTCATAAATAATACGTATATAGTAATCATTGTTATTGTGTCATTCATAAAATATCAAATATATATTAGATGAGTTGTATGTTTATGTGAGATTATGACCTTCCTGGATGATAAAATGTATATAAAAGTTGAATGAGATCAAATTCTAAGAATTTAATCTTTCGTGTGAGTAGATATTTGTTATTTAAATATACATTTAAATGTAAATTATTGATTATTTTATCATATTGAAACATGTTAAATATTAGAAAATGTATTTGTGATTAAAAAAGAAGATATTATCTAGTATTTTGAGATAAAATTCAATGTTTGTTGACTCAAATAGAATATGTTTTGTTTTTAGTTGTATATCAAAAAAATTAACAAGTCATGTTATTCAACAGTTAATTTAGTACATTATATATATATATAAATAAATAATGATTGATATAAAGGTTATTTTGTGATATTTTTTGTGGGGGAAATAATGTCAAATAAAGACTCAATGGATATATTATCAATTTGAAAAATAAATAGAAAATGAAAAAAAATGTGTTGTATATATTAAATAATCCACGAGAAAATAACTTAAATAGAAATAAATAAAAAGTTTGAACAAACCCATATGATTTTTTTGTGAATGAGATAGTCTAATGTAGGACATAAAATTGTGGCATGAGATGTGTATGTGGGTTTTTTCTAACATGCATCCCCCCAATATGATTCAATTTATAGAAATAAAAATATATCTGAAAAATAAATGGGAAGTAACTATGAAAATATAAAATGAACGAGATATAAAATATAAACAGATGTGTAAATAGTGTATACATATCTGTGCTACTACCAAGAAACTAAAGATGGTACCTCTTGATGAAAGTGAATATGATTGATGATACCATGCTAAAAAATATAAACAAATTTCTTATTTAAGATTAGGGTGCTGAGATGTACTTATGGTTAGATATAATCAATTTGGAATAACAATTTTAATTTGGATATACTGACTCATTCATGGGTAGAATAGAAAATGTCAAAAATTTAGCAGACCGACATGTTTATGCTACTGTTGATCATGAGTAGACATGGTTTTGGTTTTTTAACCTCTAAAATAATATTCCCACTTATTATATTCATATTTCTTCCTTATTAAATATATATCTATCAATTTATTCTTTAATTAAAACTTATCAATGTTTAGAAAAATAAACTTGTAGAAGGATTATTATTTTTCAATCAATAAATTTACTAGGTTTTTTGTATTTAACAACATGAATTAAAGGAAATAATTATTTCATAAGATGAGGAAGTGGTTCAGATATTCTGAATTCTATATGAACTATATATACATAGTGATCAACTCTAATATAGGATAATTTTTTGTTTCGGTCTAGATTGATTCTACTATAAAGCACTAAAGCGATGATGTATGTTCCCTTGTGTAATATGGTACACAACGTGCCTATATAATATGGTGAATATGGTATCATGATGTAACCATTTCATTAAAAAATACATTTATGAGAATATTTACAGTATAAAACCTATGAATTGTATATCCCATGAAAATCAAGAATTAAATATCCCTCATCTAACTAAAATATTTTAAAAATATATATGTAACACTTTACTTATATACATGGATTTTATATAGTATTTTATTGTGTTAATTTTAAAAAGATGAATTTATATGAAAAATATCTGAGTTAAATAGGTGAAAATGGTTACTAATTAAATGAAAATTTGTAATTTTGAAAATATTTGACCACACCACATTAACTCCATCATAGGTGATTCTATATTATTCAATTGGGATGGAACAGTTGTATTGAATCTGAATTCCATTTGATTGGATCATAAATTCTCTTTCAAATTTAGTTTATAATATTTGATGAAGTATATATTTGGAAATGATTATCTTTTGAATGAAAAATTATTGCCTCAATGTTAAAATATATCTAATTTTTCAACTAACACATTGATAAAAATAAGATCACAGTGGAAAAGAAGAAGAAAAATAAATCTACTGTGCACAAGATTCACTATTAGATAAAGGTTGTTATAATCGGTTTTTGTTATGTAAATATGTTTATTATTACTTCTATGAAGATGAAAATACAATTGTTGAAGAATATAATTGTGTTGATTATGTGACATATATATATATTGATCCTATAGAAATTTTAAAGAATTTCAAAATTCTATTTTTTCCAATATAAATTATCACATAAATAATTAATATAGGATGATAATTCACAACTATAAGTTAATGTTAATAATTGGGTAGATGTAGTTAGGAAATATTGTATGTAGTTGTGACACACAAACAAGTACAGTAGTGAATAAGGATTAAATTACTACACCATATAATGAAATATTCTATATTTTTGATAGATAAATGTAATGTATTCATTACAAGAAGGTGGTGTATGAGACTATTATCATTGATTTAGTCCCTAGAGAAGATAAATCTAAAAAATATCTAGTATTTTAAAAGTGGAATATATAGAAGTTAAATTGATGGAGAATAATTAGCAATGACATATTTTTTAATGTGAAATAAAAAATTACTTAATTATCATTTTCCAAATGTGAATAAAGATGGTGAATATTAGGGGAAATCACTACAGTACTAGAATTACACTGTTAGTATGGAATTTCAAGAGTTTAAATTAAACCATTTAAATATTATGTTAATCTAAGAAGAATATTCACATTATTTTGAGAATATTAGAGCTCCCACATCGATTTTCAAAAATGGTCTACCAATTTGGATGGATCTTAATTACAGTATTATTTGTTGTGAATCATCATGAGGGGATACTAGAAACAACATATACTAAAGAGAAACCCCATTTTTTGTTGAATTGGTTAGACCTAGATTTTTTTATGGAAAAAATTATTTTCAATAAAAGTAAATGAAAAAAATAAAAACTCTTAAAGATTGGGTGTCATAAAATGTAGACAATCCAAATATTCCATCATCAGTAGGTTAGGGAATTACTAAGAAAAAATCCCTAAAAATTAGATCCAAAATATTTGGGATTATATTCTTTAAAAAAAAAGGTATTAAAGTAATACTAAAATCACATATGTGAATGGAATATGATTTATCAGAAGAAATTGGTGTTGTATAAAGTTTTTTATTTTTTCTATTTATATTTGGAACAATATTATCCTATATGGAACATATTAAAGGGTGTAAAAATATTGTGAAGTAAAAAGGGAAAGAAAAATAATTTTATAAAATGAAAATGTTTTTAGATAAAATAGTTATTTTTATACATTAATAGAAATGAAAATTTAGGGAAAATGATTGTTATTTTTTAATAAAAAATTTCAATATTATTAATTTTTTTACTATGTATAGTTTTAACACCAATCAACTATTTTTGAAAAGAGAAGAATGTATCTAGAAATAAGATAGTAATTTTATTTTAACAATTCATCCATATTAATGTAATTATTAAATTAGGATAATGATTAATTAACCCATAATATGAGAAATAAAAATGGTGTATAATAAATTGGATGAAAAAATATTTTTCTATAGAGTGAGAGGCCACATCATGAAAAGTTAAATGATATATATAGACATAATAAATAATGGGTAAATCGTTATTCATTATTAATTATGTCAATTCAATAGAGGGTATTGGATATGGTGTAATGCAATATACCTCTCTGGTCTATTACTCTACTAAAATATGGTGTTTGAGCTATTCATGGAGGTCAACGTGACTTTTTCCCAAAACATTGAGAAATTTCAATAATAGTGTCATGAAATAGTATCAAATTCTTTGTTAAATTTCAAACCTGTTTCATTAAATGATGTCACAAAATAGTGTCACATACTTTTCCAAACTTCTATACTGTTTCATGAAATGGTTTTAGGAAACTATGTCACATCCTTTTCAAAATTTACAAACTATTTCATTAAATGTTGTCACAAAACAGTCTCACTTCCATGGAAAAGATTCCAAACTATTTCATGAAATTCGTGATCTTTGATAGATATGATATTAATGTACAATCCTGTGTGTCTTAAATTTATGCTCCATTAAATCATACTAATATATGAGATAACTTTCTCATTTATTATTTTTTATTATTAATATGTGCGAGATTCTCTATCCTTTCCTTTATTCCCATAGGAGTCTAGAGTAGTGATGAATCATTGGATTATGTCTTCCCTAGATTTTGTTCCTAATATATGGGACCCCCAATTTTGATGCAACCATGAAGTATTGAACCATGTTTGATATAAATTATGGGTTATCGGTGTTCTTCTATGTTCCCCTCCATAGATTCATTCGTGTTATGTCATTTCATGCAATCTCCATGATTTTAATAGATTTTTTTGTGTGTTGGTTTGTGTGTTGGTGTCTTTTCATCCGCATTTGGATGCATTATTCCATGAAAGGTGGTCATGATTTATTGTGTTGGTCATTCACATGTGAAGAACATATGAAACCATTTGAGGTAGGGGATTCATATATTCTCATTTGTTTTACGTGAAAGTATAGGATGATAATGTTTTGTTCTACTGGATCAAAATGCAATTGATATAATAAAGAACTGAACCAGATAAATAAATTGGTATCGATCATATGTTTTGCCTTTAATTTTCCTAAATAGTGTCATATCAAAGGATTTTGTGTTTATAATGCCAATCATGATGAAAATTGTTAAATAAGGTAAATCTGGTATTTATTGTAAATTAATTAGTTAGTGAAAAAGAACCAATTTTTTTAATCAGGTTGTTTCTGTGGAAAACTATTTATAATCATATTGAAATAGTTATGCATGTTTAAATGAACCGAATAATTCAAGATGGATTAAATAATTGGTATCTTGATAAAAGATAAATCCCAGATGGGTTCTATGTCACAGTCTTTCTTTTAATGGCCATGGGACGTATGCTTGGAGCCATGAGTGCCTATTGTGTGTGAAGTCTATATGCCTTTAATGGGGCTGAGGGACCAATTTCTTGTTTGTTGTTTTCCTACTACTTTTGTTATGGTGTGATTTGGGGATAGCAGATCTTGGAAATCTACTATGGTATGTGGGGTAGGGAGGCTTCATATTTTGGGTAGTATTCGATGCCTAGAGTTGTGAGATATACTGTTTTATGAATGTGGGTCCCTGGTAAGGCATCGTAGATGATGAAACATATCAGTAATGAATGTCAGATACTTGTTAAATATTGATGGTTGTTTATCTTCGTTACTTTCCCCACCACTTAATGCAACTTGTCTTGTTTACCCTGCTTCTGAAGAATTCAAAGAATCATGGGGTGTTCCATGTTCATTTCATGTTTTGTTTCTCAGGGATGGATGGGTTAATAATTTTTCTATGGGTGGAAGAGGCTCGACGCGGAGTTCATCTACTCACTATGTTGAGCCTTGTGTGTTTGGTAGACTAGTTTTTTATAGAATTTCTATAATTATGGGATATAAATAATGTTGTAAATAAATGATTGAATAAAAGATGTTAACAAATGGGTTTGGAGATTACTGTTATCTAATGTTGAGTTTATACCTACGTGGAATTGTAAAATCAGTTTGGTTTTTCCTAGAGGGCATAGAACCTGTGTTGATGCTAATGAAATATAATGTTTAATTTTAAATGGTTACTTAATGTCTAAATAATTAATTAATACAATTTGAAATAGATTAAAATGGATATGATGACAAATAAATATAATTATATAGTTGTGTTATTGTAGGATATCTGTTCATATCAGTGGTAACTAAGAGTGTGAGATATTTTAGTTGTAGTTGTTTCTAAGACTAGGTTTTCCCATAGTTTGGGAGTGACCTTTATTATATTCTTTACTTTTGGTTTTTTATACTCTACCTCAAAATTTAGGTTAGGGGAATGGAAACCCTAGGAATTATGATACCTAGGAGGTGTGTGATTTAAAAAATAATATGGTGGGAGGATTGATGGCTAACTAACCCCTTTGTCCCAACTCTCTTCTCTTGGAAGTTACTCATGCTGCTAGGAATTAATGTTAGTTTTCCCCATATATTTTTGTAGAGGGTGGTAATGGATTTTTTTATTCACACAAACATATTCTGGATATATTTTCCAATGGAATACTATAGGTGTATTGGGTATAGGCTATGATGGCTTGATGATATATACATGATATATGAGTTGTAATGTCTTGAGGTATAATTCTTGACAGATGATACATGTTATATGAGCTATCATGGCTTCCAAAAACTACCTAGTTACATTTGTTACGTGGATGTAGTAGTTTTGTTTCATGAGCTACAAGATGTGGTGTTAAGCCCAAGTGTCTGCAGCAAGCCTTTTTTGGAAGTGATGCTTGGGAAATGAAATGCTGGGGAAAAGCGACAAACCATTTGGGAAGTGGTTGTGGGCTACCAATGATATTATTTAATATATATATATACTTATTTATGAGATACATGGTGAGAGTATACATGGTATGGATAAAATATAGTATATCTATTTAGGCGGAAAGTTAGTTTCACTTGTTGTTCTCTGTGATTTAGCATGATTTCATTACTTTTTCACAAGAGGCTCCAAGGAGGATCCAACTATGTATACTATTACTATCACCATATGTATACACATCTATAATTTTCCGAGTCACTTGGATTAGATTTGAGATCATGTAGGTCACTTGTGTCTTAGGGTTTGCAGGAGATGTTCAGGATTCATGGTTGCTATCATTTTACATTCATTTATTTCATGCACTTTTCCTATTCAGTTATATTAGTTCTTATATGAATCTAAATATATATAAATGGGTTCTTTTATAGTACAATATGAGTTGGAGTTGGTTGGTTTTTGTCTTATGTCTCACTTTCTCCTGTGTGGTCTTAGAGGGAAATGCCTCCCATTTGGGTGTCTACTGTACACTCTGTGCTAGTCACCAACCCAGGGCCTACTGGAGTTGGGACTCGGGTGTCACTATCACCCTTCTAACATTTCTAGTCCAGAAGGTGTACAATTTCTGGGGAGGGGATCCCGATAGATAGGTATCAGAGCTCTGATAGAGGGATATGATGGAGTTGGGTGTTATTCAAAGGTGAGGTTGCATAGGTTGGTAGGGAAATTTTTTTATTCAAGATTAGAAAGTGTTGTAAACATTGGAGACCAGCTAATACATAGCTATTTAAGTCCCCCTATAGTCTAACACACGAATACTTAAGGTAACAATGGCTACAAAATGAGGTGGTACTATATTTTGTGTAGAGATCTAAGAAATGATCAACCCTCAGTCATTATTGCATCTGTTTTCCAATGGGTAGACGTTAGGAAATTTTAAACAAAAAAGAATAAGTGAAAACAATTAATTCATGATGAATAATCTATATTATAGTTTTAAAATTTCTAAATGTATTTTATTTTGTAGGTATGGCTCTAGATCAACATCATCATCAGGTTCAAGAAGAAGATGTCTTGTAGGATGTCCCAGCAGATCCCCACTGGGAGTAGTTCGATGACCAAGACACACGGAGATGTGAAGTTTGAGTGTTTAATCACCAAAATATATAGAAGTATGAGGGATATATTTCATATTAAGTCATGGAACACTAGTTTAAGGAGGTTGATATAGTTTTCAGCATAATCTATACTCAGAAAGATCACTTGGAGTCATTGGTTGTGATGATTCTGTTGGGGGATTGAGGTTGTGGTGGTTATTTTCCTGGTAGATCAGGAGGAGTCGACGATCTCATGGGAGGATTTATGAGACACGTTTAGAGTCAAGTTTTATTATTATACATTGAAGTTATATAGTCTCGATGAAGTACTTACCCTTTTTCAGTGGAGCTCTAGTGTGAAAGAGTTTGGAATTTATTTCAGGAAGCTTTTACCATGTTCTTCATACTTGTTTCGTGATGAGGAGGATTGGGCATGGAATTTAGTAGAGGCATTACATCCATCACTCATGCGCCAAGTCACCCTATTTATGCTGAATATATATCTTGAAGTGCTTCTTAAGGAAGATGTCATCGAGAAAAAATGCATGAGTGCCAGATATTCATGAGAGGGGAGTCATCAGGAATCCTCATGAAGTAGAGTTAGGGTCAGGGGTTCATGATTTCTTGAGAAGAAGATTTTATATTAGGATGGAGGTAGGCTATAGCCCTCATTATCTCATTTCCCTAGGGTGATGTCTCTTGATACTACTCCATGTGATTAAGTACATGTTTTCAATATGGAGGATGAGTTCATCAGTAGCGAGAGTGCCAAAACATTCTGAGTAGTTAGCGTGCACTAGGTGTTCTGCTCTAGGTTCCTCCATTGAGGCAGTTCTATCCAAGGTAGTAGAAGTATGTTTCACCAGAATTGGATCAGCATAGAGCAGATAGATAAGGAATAGGATATCCTCGAGATTTTCACCATCCTATAATAGTAAATAATGTCCTTTTTGTTTGTCTCTATCAGGTCCAGAGAGGTTATAGAGCTATTTGTGGTCAGCTACACTCTTTAGTGTTTCCAATGAAAGGTGAGCTATAAATCATTCATATAATCCTTTTCATGTTTTCTAGTTAGGTGTATGCCCTGTTTTACTAAGGATATGCATAGTAATTAAAATCACCTAACTTTTTCCATGTTTTGTGAATTGAGTTTGAGAGGCTTCTTGTTCCCTTGGAATTGAGTATGCCAGTTGTAGGTATAACTGACTTATATTAAGTATATAGAGACAGAGAGATAGTGTTGGGGAAACACCCCTATTGGGGATATTTCTTATATTTAGCGATAAAACCATATTATTTCATACTCAGAATGTATTATTTGTATTCATTGCATGCTATTAAGTGTTACTTATAGAGGCAGGTGTTGTTCTTCGATGCAGATTAATAGCCAATAATGATTTTTGATGAGAGAGACCCTCGTATGGGTAAGTGGTGTGTTACTTCTCTGTATTCCTTGATGTCTAAGCTTGTTTTTAGTTTTTTAGAGGTTTTACGGCTGGATTTTCTTAGGTTCATAAAAGAATACCCCCATGTTTTTCATAACTGGTTTTAGCATTACCCCCTCAACGAGAGATTGAGTTTGGGATCGAGCTCCTACCAAGCAGGTCTCCTATCTCAATGTCTTTGTATAGGATATATCCTTTTTAGTTGTAATAGATGTGTATATTGGTCAAATATTAGTTGATGTTTGGTATTTTTCCACTATGTGTGTGACCACGGGGTGTACTAATTTTGGTCGTAAAGAATGCAGATTCCAGATTGCAATTGGGTTTTTATTATCATCGCTTGAACCAACTGACAGTGAAGAACTACTATCCTCTTCGGAATATTGATGATTTGTTTGACTAGATAAAGGGTGAATGTTTTTTCTGAAATATTGAATTTGGGTCATAGTTTCATTAGATTCCAGTGAAGGATGAAGATATCCTAACGACTAATTTCCATTGTTTTCATTGGAATTAGAAGTTCTTGGTGATGTCTATCGGTGAGGAGAATACTCTAGATGTGTTCATGGGGTTGAGGAATGATGTGTTCCATGGGTTGAAATATATGATTGTGATGGTTTTAATAGACGACATCCTCATGTACTATGTGTCTGAAGAGGGGAATATAGAGCATCTGTATGCCATTTTGGGAGTTCTTCATCGAAAAAAGTTGTTTGTGATGTTTTCAAAGTGTGAGTTTTGGGATCATGATGTCTGTTTCATGGGGCATTTTGTGTCTCGGTATGGTGTAGCTATGGATCAATCGAATATATGAGCACCAAGTGGTGTTTCAATGAATGATTTTTGTTGTATTGGTGATGTGTGATATGGTTCTTAGAGTTTTCCATGGTTCACCATTAGCAGTACATCCCGACGTGATGAAAATCAACCATGACTTGGGGAGTCAGTTTTGGTGTCTTGGGTTAAAGCATGCAGTTGAAAATATAGTTTCTTGATGATTGGTCTACTAGAAGATGATGTTTGAGTTCTGTGTTTCTTGTGGGTTTCTCCTGTCATTGGATTTTTTCAATGGAAATTATAAGACATATCAATGGACTTTGATATTTTTTTTCCTCAATCTCATAGGGGATATAAAACTCTATGGGTGGTACTTGATCACATGAACTAATTAACCAAATTCACAGCACTCAAGGAGTCAAGATCAATTGATGTTTTTCAATGGAAGTGTCTAAAAGTTGTTGTGAGACACCATATAGTCCGAAGGATTATTATTTCAGATCAACATACAAGTTTTATCTCCAGGGTGTGGAGAGGTCTAAAGCATAATTTTAGTTCTCAACATTGTCTTAACACTGCTATTCATCCACAGACGGATGGTCATACAGAGTGGACCATCATGACTCTTGAAAAAATATTGAGCACTTATGTCCAAGATTTCAAAGGATCGTGGATAAGGCATATTACCTTGGTAGAGTTCTTATACCATAGTAGCCTCCACCCCAACAATGGTATGATGCCGTTTAAATCATTGAATTGAAGACCATTATGTTCTCCATTGTGATAAACATGGGTTGAAGAGTAAGCAATTCTCATGCAAGAGCTTGTACAAAATATGATGAAGATGGTTCAGGTAATTCATGAGAGGGTGAAGGAAATATAATATCATTATATTTCATATACTAATCATAAGAGGAGACCACTAGAGTTTGAAATTGGGGATCTCGTCTTTCTGAAGGTGACTCCCCGTAATGGGCATCAAAGGATTTGTCATGGAAGTAAGATTTCACTCTAGTTTTTTTGCCTTTTGAGGTGTTGGATCATGTTGGATCTATGGAATGTCATGTAATACTTCCCCAACATATGATCAAGATATACGATGTCATTCATGTGTCACAATCCTGTCATTATCTTCACGATGACTCTCACATCATCGATTGGGGTGAGATCAATGTTTAAGATGAAATGAACATTGAAGAGAGACATGTAGGGATCCAAAACCACAAAGAGAATGTGTTACACAAGTTTGATATTCAATTGGTTCATGTTTTTGGAGGTAAAGTGGTGTGGATGAGAGAACATGGGATCCTGAGTCATAGATGCTCACTTAGTAACCAGAAATATTTGATGTTTATCCATTATCCTATAAAGATTCTGATTTCTGATTGTAGACCATTCTAGTTTTTGGGATTGATTTTTTTTGTGGCATGATCTTTTTTAGGAGGTATTTCCCCCAAAAGATTGTGTAAGAGTTGTTTTTGGTTGTTGTCTAGTTTCTTGTGTTCCTTTTTGTAGCGGTGGAGCTCCTTCAGTGGTAAGAACAATGAGATGTATCTCAATGGGTGACTATTTAAACCCTTTTTCATTTTTCTATCAAGGATGGTTTTAGATTACTATGGACATGAATGTTTTGATAGGTATATGATTTAATGACATGTACCTCCTTTGTATATTACTTTTTACAAATCTAGTGTTTGTTCTATTATAGGATGTAAAGGTTACATATACCTAAAATATTTACAATTTTCCAAAACAGTTTCAAGAAATAGTGTCACAAAACAGTGTCACTTCCTTTTCCAAATTTCCAAACTATTTCATGAAAAGTGTGATCTTTGATAGATATAATCATAATTGAAAATCCAACATAACTTTCACCACTGCTCGGATAAATATTTTAAAGGGATGAGATATATTCCTCCCTTGTTCTTCCTTAATGTTCATAAGTGCAAGATGCACTAAGAATTCCTTCCTTCCTATAGGAGTCGTGCATAGTGTTGATGCCTTGGATCATATCTTCTATGGAGATTCTTCCTGCTACATGTGCACCCCCTTTTCTGGGGAAACCAAGCTGTGTCGATCCATCATCGTTATAAGGTATGGATTAAAACTAATATTGAGAGTTCATATACGTCAATTCATAATTTCCATGTAATTTCATCTAATCAATATGATTCTAATGGAGTTTTCTTGGGTGTTGGTTCGTGTGGTGGTGTCCTTGCATCCTCGAGTGGATACAATATTCTAGTATAGGTGATCGTGATATGTTGTGTTGTTTGTTACCATGCAAAGAACATCTGAAACCATATGATGGAGTAGATCTGTGGCTTTTCAATTTACTTACATGAAAATATAGTGTAATAAGTGTTTATATAACTAGATTATAATGGAATTGACCTAATAAATATTTTAATCAGATAAATAAAATGATATAGATCATGTGGTTTTGCCTCGTGTTTTTCTAGATAATGTGATATATATGATTTTTTTTATAATGACATTATTGA
The DNA here is from genome assembly GCA_963277665.1 of Viscum album. NCBI lineage: Eukaryota > Viridiplantae > Streptophyta > Magnoliopsida > Santalales > Viscaceae > Viscum > Viscum album. Next base: position 986,874,338 of record OY728126.1, read on the forward strand.
TTGAAATTGGTGAATATTTTAAATCTAGTATTAAATTTAAATTTATTGGATAATGATAAAGAGGAATGTTTTTTAATCTGGTTTTTGTTGGGGTAATCTATTAGTAATCGAATGGATGCAGTTATTTATTCTTAAATAAACTGACTAATTCATGATGTATTAGATAACTAGTTGTTTGATAAATGATAATGCATGTCATGGATCTGAGTTACGCACATTCTTCTAAAATATTAGAGCCTTATTTTTTAGATGTGAGTGCACATTGTGTGTGAAGGCTAGATGCATGGATTGGGGCTAAGGTCCTAGTCGCTTGTTGATTGTTTTCTTGCTACTTGTGTTGTGGTGTGAGCCAGGGATGGATGAGCATGTGAGGATATTGTTGTATGTGGGGCAGGGAGGCACATGGGTTGGAGTAGCAGTTTAAGCATAGATAGGTAAGATGCATTGGATTATTCATGTGAGTTCTGAGGAGGACCTCCTAGATGATGAAACAAGTCAGTTATGAATGTAGAATGATTCTTGACTCTTCTTTCCTGTTTATCTTCTTTATATTCCTCACTGCAAAAGGAAATTGGTATTACATACTCTCCTTCTAAAAGAGTTGAATATGCATAGGATATTCCATGTGATTTCTTTGTTTATCTTCTCAAGTATGGATGGGTCTACGCTCCTACAATAGGTGGGCAAGGCTCGATTGGTAGTCCATATAGTCACCGTGTTGAGCCCCTTGTGTTTGGCAGCTTAGTTTTTCATTTCTATAATTCATGGAATTATGGGAAAGTAACAATTCAATTAAAAAATTATTTAATAAATGATGTTAAGCCATTGGGTTGGATTTTGATGGGATACTATGTTGAGGTTATAACTATGAGGAACTATAGACTCCGTTTGGTTATGCCTAAAGGCCTCAAAATATGTGTTGATGATAACGAAATGTAATATAGAATTGAAAATGGTTAATTAATGGTTAAAAAATTAATTAACATAATATGAAACTGATTAAATAGGATAAGATGGCTAATAAAGATATTTAAATTGTTGTGTTCATCTAGGATATCTAGTCTTAGTAGTGGCAACCGAGAGTTCGAGAAGTATTAGTTGCAGTTGTTTCTATGAGTAGGTCTTTCTCATAGTGTGGTTGTGAGATATATTATATTATATAATTTTGTGTTTCTATTTCTTAATCCACCCTATTAGTTAGGGAAACTAACACCCAGGGGAATCTGATCCCAAGGGTTTTTTCTCAAATATTCTGGTGGTAGGATGGATGGATGACTACCCCCTTTAGTCCCGCACCCTACTCTTTGTAGTTACTTTTTCTAGTTGGCATGGTGGTTAGTTTTTCCCATATATTGGTGTAGTGAGATATAATTTCATGTGTTTATTCACTCACAAATAGTAACCTATGGACAACTATAGGTGTAATTTGTAAAGGCTGTGATGGATTTGGGATCCTTACACAACATATGGGCATTAATGGCTTGTGGTATAATTCCCAACATATGATACACATTATGTGAGAAGTGGTGGATTTGATAAAATACCTTATAACTTGGTTATGTATACCAAATAGTGATCTTTCAGGAGGTTCATGTAGTGATGCTACATTGAGTTGTCTGCATGATAGTTTTTTTGGAGGGAGATGCTTTGGACATGTAAAGTTAGAGAAAAAAGTCAAACCATTGGGGAAGCGGTAGTGGGGGACACTTGATATTATTTATTATATTACATAATCAATTATTTGATACTTGGTGAGAGTAGACATGGTTAGGAAAGAAATATAGTATACCTATTTTGGTGGAATGTTCATTTTGCTTGATGTTCCCTGTGCTTTAGTATGCCATAGTTGCTTATTCACGAGAAGATCTGAAGGGGATCCTATTGAGAATACTATTATACTCACCCTACATATACACAACATTATATTTTGTAGGCCTGTAAAATCAGGTTGGAAATCAAGATGGATACTAATATTATGGGTTGTTTAGTACCTATTTGGGCTTCGTGGTTGATGTCATTTTATATTCATTTGGTACTTTTAGTTTTCCCTTTCAGCTGTCTTAGTTCATGAATAACATTAAATATATGTACTTGGGTTCTTTTATTGTGCAGTATGAGTTGGTGTTGGTGGTGTATGTCTTATATCTCTCTTTCTCATGTGTTCCCTTATAGGTTAATGCATCCCATTTGTGTTTCAACTATACCCTTCGTGCTAGTCTCTTATTCACTGCCTACTAGAGGCATGAATTTAGTGCCACTATATCCCATCACAAATTTCCATCCTAGGATGGGTACATTTTTGGGGAGGGGGTCCTAACATCTAGTCTAGTTATTGGATTATATTTGTGATAGAATTTTATAGGTTTTCCCAATAGTGTTTTACTAATTCTTATAAAGGGGTTTTTGGATGGATCTATTAATAAAGACACATTAATATCATATATATGATTAAATTTTCTTAAAATTTACATTCAATGTGAATGAAATAGTAACTTCATGTTCTAAAACAATTTATAAAATGAATGAGTCGACAATATAAGAGACTACTGATCACATATAATAAGAGTTTCTAAAATATTTATAGATTTTTATAGACAATAGATTGGAAAATGGTGATATATTAAAATGTTTTATGTGTATTATAAGTTGAATTAATGATGTATATTCCATCTAATAATAATAGTGAAATTAATATGAAATCCCTGATTCCCTAGGGTGAATGTTTTTTAAAATTTATATGAGATATTTATTTTATATTTATGAAGGATATGGAGTTGAAAAAAAAAATATTTTGGTTGAGAAACAAATCTCATCCCTATTTCTATATCTGAAATTCATACAGAGAGCCACATAATTCCTATTCATTGATGGGTTTTTAATACATAATAGGGAATCGAAGGTGAATATAGAAGTGGATCATGAAATATATAGATTTATATTTCAATAAATATATTTTTCACAATATAATACAATTCAGGTATTAAAAATAACCATTGTGATGTATAGAGAGAATCACTTAAGGAGATCTCTTGAGATTAGTGACAATTCAAAAGTTTTTTCATTTTTTATTAAATATCAAATTCCTGATTTCCAATTAAAATTTAAAGGATGTGGAATTATTTTCAATTTCCCAAAACAATTTTAATATAATTTAAATTTATGTAACCATGGGAACTAAATATCAAACAAAATGGGTGAAGAAAATATCCTTTAACATATTATTTTTTTGATGTGATTTTTAATTGAAGTTAATATTTACAAAACTTATTAATAATATATTTGTAATAGAATATAATAAGATAATAAGATTGTTGGTATGCCATTATAATTATTTTATAGTCAACATTTTGGTTATAATATAACACTCTTCTCTTTTTACACTAAGTGCTCACACATTTGAATATAAGTTCATTAATTGGTAGCACATTTCTAAGAATCATGTAATATCACAATTTTATAACGAAATAAATAAAATTTATTTAATAGAAAACAAAAAAAATTGGTGAATTTGACTTCTATATACATAAATGAGTTTTTTTACTAAGTAAACTTCTATTGTTCTCATATTTTCAATAGGTTAGATAATAATTGTCCCAATTTTTAAATTCTATCATTTATTGGGAAAATAATTACATTAAATTTCTGAGTAAATATCACTATTTTGGATTTAAAATATATATATAAATGGTATTGATGTTCCATTGGGTGATTATTATATCTCCTTTCAAGATTCATATAAATTTTATCATTAAAAATAGATTTTGTGTGATTCAATGTTTAGCCACAAAATAGAAAATGCTGATGATGTTTTCATTGTTAATAGAAGAGAATAATGAATCTCCCATTAAATTACTAGATAATAATTTTCATGTTGTATTCCCCAAATTATGATTATTATAGAGATAGTCCAAATGAGAAATAAAATAATAATTGTGGGAAACTACTTTAAAAAATATAATATTATTAAATATCGAGTGGGGAAGATGTATGCTAACTTATATTATAAATAAAATATAAGTTTTATTACCATGAGGAAATCATTTAAAATGACATAATAGTATGTCCCATGAGTTAGATAGAAATCACACATGGATTATCCTGCGTCATGGCTACAAAAAATTGAAAAAACAAACACTCAAATTAATATTTATAGAATGTTATTTATTCTAAAAATATAATTAAATTTAACTATATTAAAAACTCTATATTTCATGTTTTAATTATTGGAAGACTGTGGAATGTTGATAAATTAGATAAAAATATTTCTATGGATTTCAATAAAATAATTAAATTAATTTTGATTTTATTAGATTTATTTGAGAAGTCCTTATGATGGTAAAAAGTGATTCAAATTTAATTTAATGAATTCAATAACTATTATACCTTATATTATACGAAATTTGGATATTTTGTAATTCCTAAATATGGATCATTTGTGTATGATGTTATAAGAGTTGATAGGGAAATGTAATTCTCCCAACACAACATTAGGAGCATCATGGAATGTATAAAAGATAAGAAAACATTTTTTTGATAATTTAGGTCATCATAAAGGTCATCTAACACTATATATATTTCATTTCTAAAATACATATGCATGATTGATTGATTAATATAATTATGAGGTACTTTTTATGGATCACCAGAAGGAAAAATTGTATCTATGAAAACATCATTCACTATTGTCATATAGGTCTTCCCTACGTGAGACCATCATTATATATGTGTGATCATGATTTCAACTTATATAATGATGAATTTTAGTTTTTTATGAATGATTTATAATATATACAAGGATCATTCCATATATTTTTTTAAATTATATAAACTAAATATTTTTGTTTTTAAAATATTTTTCTAAATAATATATCATTTACGATGATATTATAACTCATTCACATAGATTAAAACAACACAAAACAATAAAGGGGTTTTGATACATGTTGATTATCAACTGAATGATAATTTTTAACATGAAAAGAAATATTTATGATTTTGGATTAGTAATAAATATTACAATGAGTATATGATTTTGTTTTACATTAGTGATTAAACAATTATCATCTATGATAAATAATAAATATAAAAATTTGTATACTAGTATTATTCAAAGGAGAGAAGTACTGATTGATATGGAAGGATATGAATTTATTGTAAAATGAAATGATAATGTCCATATTTTATAAAATTTAGAAATTAATTTTAAAGATAAAGATTCTATATTATAGTGTTTTCATTATCCCAGACAAATTTATTGATACTCGAAGAAGGTGTATATAAGTGAGTTGACATCTTATTTAATGATTATAGACTCATTAAAATATATTTGGTTTTTTGTATTAATTTCACTAATGTATTGAAAGAGATACACCATGTTATAACTAATTTCATATTTTTTATACAAATAAATTGAATGTTATATGTGCTAATGTTTTCTGAAATTATCTTCAATAATGAACTGTATCATTCCAAAATTTTAAATCATATATATTAATATTTGATAAATAATGAGAAAATATAGAAAAATTAAGGTGGATTATTTTTTTAATACCCTGGGTAAAAATAGATAAGATAAAAATAAGAAATATTAAGAAGCACCAATACGTATTGAATTAAAAATTTACAGAGGAATATGAGAGAAGAAAAATGGGACGTATCCAATATATTATGGATTTTTCATGAAAAAATTCCCTAAAAAATTTATTTATGGTAATTGAAATGTCACCACATTGATAATGGTGAATCAAGATGTATTTATGAGTTGTGAAAAATATAAAATAAAAAAAAAATTGGAGAGGATTTTATACTAGATGATGATTCATATAAGATGATAATGAATGGAACTCTCAATGAAATAAAATATGTGATCTGATAAAATTCTTAATAATTTATCATTATATAAATCAATATTGAGTGTTCCTAATATACAAAAAAAATTTAGTTATTGATGAGGAAGAACAAGAGGGTGTTGACCAGACAAAGAAGGTCATAAAAGAACGGAAATAAGAGAAATATGTAGTAGACCTGAAATTGTCCAATAGTTGTGGGAAGGAAAATCCTATCATTTCAATCTCTTTATTCTCATGGAAAACTATAAAATTTATAATGTTTTTCATTATTCATAAACTGATATTTTTTTTATTGTTTGATTTTTAATGTCTATTTAGAGGGCGTAAGGTAAATGTATTTTGAATAAGGAAGTGCCACTATATATATATAAGAATGAGTTCCCTATATTTATCATGATGAGTTGATTGTAGTTAAATATTGGATATAATGAGGATGTAAACTAGTTTCATGGTTGTTTTCACATCCAAAATGATATAGTGATCTTCTTTAATAGTTGAAGAAGAGATGAACAATAATTTTGTGATATTAGTATAAAGAAAATATTTGATTCAACTACATCATTTGTGAAACATAATTAATAGGTTCCCATAGTTAATATATTTATCCACTGGAATATATGATATAGTGAACATGGTTTCCATATTAGACCTAGTTAACTAAGTATACATAGATTATAAGTTTTATAGTGGATAAACTTTGGTTATGGATAATAAAAAAAACATTTTCCCAAATTGGGGATTAATATAGATAAAAATGATTTAGCACATTATATATTTACTTGGATAAAATATTTTTGGTATACTAGTTTAAATAAGAAAAGTTCCATTTGTCAAAATCAGATTTTGATGTTCAATAAAAAAATTGGTTAATTTTTAATAGAATATTTAACATTTGATAAAATGTTTATGAAATCTGATTCATGCCCTCTCATATGTGTCAGCACCAATCCACTTAGAATAACCTTATATTTAAAAAATATTAATCAATTATCCTATTTTCCTTATAAAATCCTTCAATTCGACTATATTTCATTCATCCCCATTTTTAGTTAAATATCCCTCTAAATATTAGTCTCTATTTTTAATTATTTAGAGAATCCCCTACTCTCTAAAGGAATAACAATTAATCATAGGATATTGTATATAATATATGGGGTCCTCATACAGTTTCTTTATTTTCAATTATCTAATTACATTATATTATGTTAATAAATTTTTAAAATATGATTTTTTAATTTTTTTTATATCTAATCCATTTAAATTGAATTATTTTTATATTATTAATGTAATAAAAGAATCACTCAATAATACTATTCAATAATTCATATTTATACACATTAACCATAAAAAATCATTATTTAAATATTAATTCTTTAATTTTATATTGTGAAGACCGAACAATATTTTTCTCATGGGAATTTACAATGATATACTTATTTGAAACTATATTTCCATGTATAAAACCCATATTCAATATTTTTGGCGATAAATATAAAGATATATGAATATCATTAATATTTTATGAACAAAATTATTTTAAATAATATTCATTCTATATTATCAATGTGTTTTTAATGAATTAATTTCATAGTATATTAGATATATATTACAACACATATAATTAGGAATAATATGTGTCATCCCTTTTAGACCATGAGTTATTTTGGAAAAAAAATAATCAATATATATATCATCATTATTGTACCATTAAATCTTGTTTTGGTAATGTTTCATGATTAAATTCCAAATATCATAAGTAATATATTTTATAGACCCCTGGTGATGAACCATGGGGAAATGACTTTGAATGACTAATTTTATATAGTATCTTAATTTCTATGTTATTCCATATATAATTATGATATAGATCTAATGTTATACCTCGTGGTTTCTTATTAATGACCACTTACATTTCATTTCCATAATATATCTCCTTACTACTATTTGGGATTATCCTTTCCCCTTGGAAAATTACATGTGAAATTATATATAGTAAGATGAGATTGGATGGAATTATAAAGGAATATTCCACCAGGGTTAATTATTTTTTATTTATTTTTATCTCACCTATGTACATCATATATTATGTATCTTGTTTCTTTGAAAATAATTTTCAATTGATACTATGACATTTTTAGTATAATATTTTGATAATGAATTCTTTTCTATATTATGCATGTAATTTTTTCGCCTTCCTAGTTGATATAATTTATTTTGTTTCATTTATTGATATTTGGACTAGAAACAATTAGTGAAAATGAATTGCAGTAGTATAAATATAAGAAAAAATCATGAAATTTCAGTAATGTATACGGTATTTTGAATAATAGTGATGAAATCTATGATTAGATACAACTAATTAATGTAGGATTTTCATCATATTAACTGTGTTTTCTCAACCATAAAAGGGGTCATTTTTGTAGTTTAATCAATCTGAACTATGTGAACAACGAGTGGGCCTAACATCATTTCTAGTTCCACACTCTCGAGAGATGATTTTTAAGGAAATTTTCTTTTAAAAACCTCTATGAGTGATATATAGATTATTAAATTATCTATTTTTCATAAATATTGAAATAATTGAGGTATCTTATTTTATATATGTGATATTATAAAATATTAGGTTGAAACAATAATTTAGAGTTATTATCATAGGATTTATAATAGAATTATTTTCCTCAATTATGATTTATGCTTTTAATAATAAGATCTATAATAGAATTATCCATGTAAATAATGGATGTTATCTAAAATGAAGGGATTACATTCTAAATATTTTTTATTATATAGTTGATAACCTCCTAGTGTTACTTAATCAATTCTGTATGGGTATTAATAATACCCTAAACCATATAGAGCATAAAACGTCACTATAGATGGAACAAGTATTAGGTGAATTATTGTGTCCCTACATTTCTTACATCACAATTATCTCATTTCATAGATAAAAAATATAAAATAATTTAAAACCCATCATCCAATTGCTTATTATCTATGGAAAACTAGGACTAGACATTAGATTTACCTAATAAAATATAAACATTTATTTATTTCCTTATTCACTGGCTTCTTATTTTCCCATGATATCTCCATAATAGATTTAGTCACCTATTCATATTCATAAAAAAGGGGTGATAGAAAATACAAGTAAGAAGATAGATAATACCATGAAACAATAGAACATGGGTTTAGCATGATTATAACAACATCTGCATATTCATGAGAGAATGTATTAGATAATTTCATAGATTATGGATATACATAAAAATGAAACCACATGACTTAGTGGTAATCTACCCCACATAATTGACAACATTGGTAGAATTATATTCCCACTTATTTCACTTTTCACATGAGATACATCACATTTCCCAATGTATAAGAGCTCAACATAATTCAGGGTTCACCAGTCAGATCCTAACATGTTCATTCACTATATAATTCATGGTGCACTGGTCACATCATAACATTTATATAGTCATGAATGACACATAGAATATTTATCAATATTGAACATAAAAAAACCCATGTAAATGAATTGGTTTCATTTCATAAGCATATATTCATAAAAATTCGTTTCCCAAATGAAATCAGGAATAACGTACATAATTCTTCAACATTGGGCGATGTTGAAACAATATTGAGATCTAAAAGATGAGTTTTTTTAAAATAATAGTTATTTAAGAAATATAATTTTTTTTCATAAACTCAATTATAAAAAATTTATAAACTAAAAATGTTAGATACTGATAAATAAATTATTTTTAAGGAATATTCAAACTATAAATACTGTGAAATACGGAATATCCATATAAAAAGAGTTGGGTTTGATAATTCTCCTTTCCTTGTGATTGGAAGGATTTTTCAAGTTAGTATTATGTATAATCACATTAGATTAATTAATTAACAAATAAATGAACCATTATATATTAATTTTATTCCTTAATGTTTTTTTAAGATCATTTGTGGTCTTCTTGATGAGTTATATAGTTTAATTTTATCATTCAATATCATTCGTTTTCTTGGATTTCATGGTTGGTTTCCTTGTATAACAGAATTGATGTTTGTGTAATATGTAGATAAATATAAATATAACTTATTTTATGAAATTAATGATATTATAATAATTAAAATTACCTTATAAATAATTTGATAATGTTTAATTAGGATGACTCACTAAATTGATGTTAATGGTGACCATTTTAGGCCAATTTTTGTGGTTTTCGATCACACTGAACTTGTTTTGTTTAAAGATTTAGTCTTATCTGTATAAGCTAGATTCCGAACATAAATTGGGTTGTATCAAAAAATTTATAATCTATTTCAACCATTATAATGGTTTCACTAACATACTTTATGTAATTAAAGGAAACTGATTGTGCATTGCCCATGATGTTGGGAAATTAACACATTACGGGCAACAATTTCCATTATAATATAAAGGAGAGAAGGAAAAGGTATTAATGGTATATCTTGAATTAACATGATATTATGAATGTATATCAGACAATATGGAGTTATCATTCCTTTGGGATACTATAAGGAAAGAGGAAGAGACACAAATAAATGAAATTGAAATATAATTAGATGAAAATGAGAAGAGGATTTTACCTCCTGGTGTTCACCTCATTGAGATCCTCCATAGGGAATTTTTTTCCATTTTACGAGATAATGTTCTCCATGATGTATGGTAGGGGTTTGGAAGAGGTTTGGGCATACTATGGACTATTCATAAATAATGATTCGTGTGAGGAGGAGTGGGGGTGAAGGGTGGTATTTATAGTGGAAGGGAGGTGTGTTTTGGATGTAATATATTCATTAATTTTTTATTTTGGCACACGAATATGAATATATTAAACATCATCTCTAAATATATTAAAATAATAAAGTATAATTCTAGATTATGGATATTACATCAACATTACATCAACAATGACTAAAAAACTCATGTATTTAACATTTATCGAAAGTCATAGTATTTTACTATTGGTAAAAAATCATGTTTTTGGATAAAATCCAACCAATTTACCGTAATTTTTTATGTGTATAATTAAAATATGAACTAAATTTTATATAAATAATTTTATAAACATGATTAATTAAATTTGTAATTAAAATCCACATTTATATAGAAAATACAGATTCTAAAATTATAACTGATTTTTTTACACTTCAAAAACTTACGTCACATATAATTAAATTATATTAAAATAATAAAAAAAATTATTTATTTATTAATAGATATTATGAAAATAAATTTATATCTAAATATTAAATATATAAATTTTGTAATTAAATATCTATATCTTACAAAAAATTGCCAATACTAAATTATTAATTATTAAAAAAGTTACATACTCATACAATGATATAATAATAAAATATTTTCAATGATAAGTTGATAAATTATTACTTATACATTCATGGGTGAGTTTACATTACATTTTTCTCATTTACTATTTATTAGGTCAAGTAATTTTTTTATTGGTATTTATCCTTAGCTTCTTAAAATACTTCTAATTTCATTATTTAATTGTATATAAAGACTTTCTTATGGTTTATATGTTTATTTATGTGATTTATAATATATAAAATTAATATAAGAAGGTTGTAATTCCATTGATAAAAGTTTGGGTCATTACATTGTTCCCCAAATTTTAAATTTCACCATCGAAATTTCGTTTTACATTAACATGTGAGGGTACTTCTCCTTCATCACCTACTCAGGTTCCTGAGTTCCTTATTCCCCCTTATGGTACCTCCAAAACTCATTGAAAAGGTGGTTTATATTGTTCTTTAGAACCTTATATATCCATTCCCTAATTTTAACAGGATTTTCCCCATAAGAGAGATCAACATAATACTGTGCCACTTCTGATTTTAGTAAATCTGAGGGATCTAGTATATACTTCCACAAATGTGATACATAAAACCAATCATGAACATGATCCATATTTGGTGGAAGTTCAAGGAGATATTCTATGGCTCATATAGAATCATGTATCTCAAAGGGGCTAATATACCTTCATATTAGCTTCCCATTCAATCCAGACAACATGACTCTCTTCCATGGTGATATTTGAAGGATTATGTTATCTCGAACGTCGAACTCCAAGTCCCGTGAATGGAATTAAGTATAGATTTTTTCAAAACATGATTAGATTTGATATGTTGCTGGAAGACGTGAACCATATATTTCATTTCATACAAATGATCATGTCCAAGAAGCATCCATTCTCCAAATTCAACCCAGTTGGTTGGAGTTCTACATCGATTTTCATATAGACCTTCACATAGAGCCATCTGGATACTTCTGTGGGAGAAATTATTTTCTAAGAATTAAACCAAATGGAGATGGTGATACTATTAAAATTTAATTAATAAAATCAATCTCTTAGAAAATTATCAATCTTAAGAATAGTCCTTTTAAATTGGCCATCGGTTTTGTGTGAAATTATCTAATGAAATTTAATTCAGCACTCAAAGATTGTTGAAGAATCTTCTAAAACATAGATGTGATATTGGGGTAATGATCAGAGAAAATTGATAGTATAACCCCTTGTATTATCACAAAAATATTTACATATATCTTAGCTTGTTAATTAAGAAAGATATCTTCCCTGATAGAGATTAAATGGGTAGTCATTGTGAGTCAGTCCACCATAAGACATATTTCATTGTTTCCGTTGGATGTCGTTGGAAGACCAGTGACAATGTCTGTAGTTATATTATCCCATTTCCACATAGGTATAGTCAATGGATACCTCATCCCTTTTGATTTTTGTTTCCCAGATTTATCTTCATGACATTTCAAGCGCATTGAGATACACTTAACAATATCATTCTTCATGTTGTTCCCCAGATGTATTTTCAGAGATCCCAGTACATCTTGTTACTCCCAATATTAATAGAGGATGTTTAGCGATGGGAGTTTCCAATAGCCCATCCCTTATCTATAGTGATGACATGACAATAAGCCACATTCAAAACCAAATAAAAAAAATTAAAATAAATATGGAGCACTTGCAGTTTCCCTTCATTTACTAAATTCACCTTATTTTGTAACCTCATATCATCACTAGGGGCCGCTTTAATCATATATTGGATAGATTGTGGGGAAATAATTTAGGAAATGTATGATATATTCCCTACCATTATGATTTCCAAACCCATATTTTAAAAACCCATGAAGATATGGTTTTTCTAAATCTACAACATGAATAGAGTAACATGTTCTTATCTACTATGATCATTAGGTACATTGTTTGCCTTACTGGGATGATAGTGTATATAGAAATCATAGAATTTTATTATCTATAACCATCCAATTTGAGGCTTGTTGAGATCCCTTTGTGTGAATATATAATTTATGATCTTTTTATCATTATATATTTCAAACAGGTAAGGATGATGGGGCGAGACTCTCTCTCTCTCTAGCCACAAATTAGGGTTTGATGGAATTTTTGGCTTATTTTCCTCATGCGCGATTTGATAACTATCGATATGGTCTAGATTTCTAAACTGTGGTATAGAGAGATGCTTTTATCATGGGGCGATCTGTTTCAGGTAGAATAATGGTTGGTTCGAGCACAACATCAGATGAACTTGCTTCTTCTATTGGTGTGGGCTTAGCGGTGATGAACCGATCAATGGATTTGGTTTGTGTGATCATTCTAGTGAACGGATTTGCGAACAAAGGGGTTGGTGTGAGTGGTTTAGAAAATATATCAGTAGTTTATGGCATGAAGGAGGTAGAAAAACATATATCTACATATCTGCTACGAGTTGTTCGTGGTGTTTCACTATGGTGAAGATAAGTAGTTCGGGGGGGGGGAGATGCGTAGATGGTGGTTGGTGCATGCAAAGGGTTTGCGATTTGTGATGGTGAGGTGTGTGGATCCACTACGGTGGATGAAATTACTAGCACAACTATATCTAGGGTGTCTTTGGTAGGGTAAAAGTGCACAATTTGGATGGAAGGGATACAAAAACCGAGATAGCTCATCCAAATGATGGGGTTAATAGTGATTTGAAGGCAGATAGTAGTAAATTCAACAAAAGGTATTTTTCATATGTCAATGATGTTATTTTGGAGTGAAAAAAAATAATTTTCCCATGTGACTTCTAACAAAGAAACAATTCATTACAGGTGAGATCTACTTCCAGGTGTTGGAATTTTGTATTAATCCTTTTTCCAAAAAACATACTCGAGTACAAATCTGGATTAAAATTATTGCATTTAATTGGATTTTGTGGCATAGTAAATTATTATTTGATATTTTTTATACTGTGGAAATTTATATAAAAATGGATAAGATTAATGAGATTGAAAAATTTGGTCACTTTTCATGGGTACTGGTGGAGGTTGATCTATGGACATTCATAATTCATAATGTTTTTAATAATCCCTAGATGATGATATTCCCCTTAAATTTGAATATGAAATATTTCCCAATTTTTTTCATTGTGTCCAGTTATTTGTCAATGCCAGGAGAAATCTCATCAGAATTTTGTTTGGTCTTTTTTATCATAAAAAGGGATTCATGAAGCTTCTTGTAGGAATAATGTGGGGAAACCAAATTTGAATAATAATTTGAAAAATCTCACTCATGAAAAAATAAATGTGCAGGACAGTGATGGTTCATAACATTCGGTTAAGGGTTTGACACTGGAGATTCATTAGATGGATAATAAGGCACTGATGGTAGTGCCTGGACCGAGTGAGGGTGCCCAAGAAGAGGGGTGTGACATTCTGGAGGGGAAAAATATCAGTGATGATGGTAATCATTTAATTACCCAATATGAAATGAGTAAATTAAGGGTAACCTGAGCCATACATAGAAATTGGGATAATATTGAGGATGACTCCCGGAAAAAATCATCATATAGTCAGGTTCTATCTAAAGGGAAAATGACATTGTGGATGATGATGGTTTTCAATATATTCCTCCTTGTAAATCCATTCCTAGGAAATATTATTCATACTTGAAGCCATCCATGGTTATTAGGTCTCTTAGCCCTATAGATCTTGATTCTGACTGGTATGGTGATAATTATGATTCATATGAGTTTGAATATGATTTTAGATCTATTTTGATACTTCTGGCATGAGGGAATAACGCTTGTCTGACCCCATATTTTTCCCATTCTGTATTGTCGTTTCCTTTTTTAAAAAATAGGGCCATTCCTGATCGTTTATGTATATTTCCCACATCTCACCATAGAAGATTTTAAAGAAGATTTTGAAGGAAAAAATCATGGCTTCTTACTCTAGATTTTATGTCGGGTAGTTCTTCTAATGGATCATTAACTACCATGAGGTGTTAGATATCTCTTTATAATTTTTCAAGAGTACACAACCCATGTATTTCTTGGAAACATCATTTTATACCAAAAAAAATTCTCCACTTTTTAAAAATCTCCGTACTGTTTGAGTTATTATCCTTTTATTTAACTCCTTAAAGATATCCTCACATTTTTACGTTCAGACATACATTACACCATTCCTAGAAAATGTAGATAGCAAGCTTGAAAATAAAGAAAACATTCTCACAAAACGATATTATTACCCAACTTAGAATAAAATATGTGGATTTCCAGGATATTAGAGGGTCTGGTTAATTCCTCAATTTAATTTTTTTGAAGGATCCATAGAAATTCCATCCCTTTTAATCATATTCCCCAGATTGTGATGTGGTGCATCCAAAAGTCACAATTTCTGTACATGGAAGACCACATCTGCTTCATTAATGTCACCAACACATGACATATATGACCTTAAAATTCCTAATTTATTATAGAGTATATGAGAATATCATATATAAGCACTAAATTTTTATAATAAGGATATTTTTAATGACTCATTTTCATTAAATCCATGAATATTGAAGGGCACTACAAAGCCTAAAGGGTATCACCAAAAACAAATAATGCCCATATTTTTTTGCAAATGGTTATATTATAAATATCGAAATTCATCACTTTTAGCTAATGGTACCCAGAATGAGGATCCACCGTTGAGAATTAATGAGCTACATGCAACAAATCGAACAAGTCATCAATCCATGGAAGAGGATAATTGTTCCTCATGGTGTTCATTTTGAGTTCCCAATAATCCACACACAACTCCATTGATCTATCATTCTTCATGATAAAGAGTATGAGGGAAAACCAAGTTGATGTACAAAGTCATTTGAACACTTTTTCCAATTGTTGTTGTAGATATTTATTTAACTCATCTAGTTCGATTGGAGCAATACAAAAGGGAAACATTGAAATTGGTGTAGCTCCAAGTATGATTTTTATTGATAAATGTACCTCACTATCCAAGGGAGACTATTTTACTCTTTAGGTAATGTGTAAATTTATTCCCCCGTGATGGAAATTTTCCCTAGGCTGATGAATTCCTTTGACTCAACCATTTGAGTGGGGTAATGCACTTTTACAGGAGTCAATATAGACACCATTGAAGGTTTTTCAATAAAAGTTTCATGATATTACTTGAAATTATTGAGGAACTTATGATGGTTCAGAATATGAAAAGATATTTCTATTTTCTAGACAGCTGATATAAACTATATATAATGAGATCCAATTCCTTCCAATTATATTGTTGATGCCCACTAAAGGATGAATCATTAGATTTTATGGAGGAATCTTCCTACAAATTCAAACATGAAAATATTCCAACACTTGGGTTGGAATGATTTCACTACATGGTATATATATATATAACTAAAGAGTTTGGGGATTCAATTCAATAGTTCTAACAATCTTTCATGATAAATAGGATTGCATAGAACCGATATCAAATAATACTTTTTAAATTATTGAGTGAATAAGAAGTGTACCGTGTACGAATTAATTTTAATGATCCACATCAGTAGTATTGTTGGTAAAATTCTTCTACATCTCCTTTGGATTATGTTTCATATAATGATTATTTCACTAGAAAACTCAAGGTTTATTCAGTGGTATTTCATAGTTCCCTTTATCCCTAGAGTAATAGCATTGAACTAAGGGTGGTTTTATCAACTCATCCACCACATTGTCCTGTATCAACCTGACTTTTTGAAATTCATTTTCTTGGTGGACTTCCCTCCCACACTAAATGAATTTCCCCATTACATTGAGGTAGTTCCCATAATGCTTCATTCCACATTTTTTACATTTTGGTGGTTGATTTTTCATTCCTCTATTCTCATTAGATCCTCTAGGTTCAAGAAACATATTTAGTCTCTTATCACTATAGCCATAGTTCCATTCTCAAAACTCTATATCCACATTCATTGCACATCAAAAAAGATTATTCCTAACTCCCAAAGACGTGAATATCATAATCCCTTAAAATGTGTGGTTTTAAAAAACTAAATAATATAATATTTTTCCATAATTGTAGATAAAAAATTTCTATGTGTACCCTAAATGTCCTATAAATTTTTTTATAGGTCGTGGAAGATTAAAATTCATTTTTATTTTTATTTTTAAACTTTCCCTCCATATTTTTATGAACTGCACGAGGTAAATAACTGTTAAGAAACATTATCTTAATATTATAGACTCCATCTCTCCAATCCCATCCATCATCTTGATTGACCTCTTCACATAGATGATAAATAATGATAGTCAAATTCTCCATCTCTAAATAGTTATGTAATGGAATTATCTTTTACATTGAGTTGACCAAATACTCTATGACTAGTGGGTCATATGATCAATTAAATTTAGGTAGTCATTTCCATGTAAAACACATGATATACAGTTTCTACCTCTTAGTTGAAGGTGGAAATTCCACATTATTTAGGATGTTTTTTTAGAACCTAAGTCAATTGGAAAGAATCACAATAAAATTATGGACACCGCCTAAAATTATATTGGGTATGTCATTCAAGAAATCACTACATTGTCCCATGCCTCAGTTGGTGGCCCAGTTTATATCATTTTTCACCATTTTATAAAATAAAAAACGGTAGAAAAAAATGCAATATCTCCAAGGAAAAAATATATTCCTTCGGGAATTTAGGCCTCAAGGAATATCTTTTGGGATACCTATACATATAATTTTCAAAAACTAATTTTATTGGGTGCTTACTTATACATAGTTTCATAGTTATGGTTTTAACAAAGGTTCTATAATCCTAATTCCAATATTAACTAAACCATCCTCCGATAATAACTATATAGAACATTTATTTATTAAATTACCATTAGATCATTTTAATGTTAAATAACACAAAATAAATACACAACCATGACCAATGATTTATATTCTTAGGAGAAGTCAGGCCATAGATAACATCTGAAAAATAAAACATAATTTTTTAATCCCTTCTTCTCTATATTTATAAATGATCTTGAATTCTCTATAGTACATGTAGTACCTTAATGATATACATCAAAAAAGCAGTGGGAAAAAATACTAGAAAGAGGATAGATAATAACATTTAACAATATAACATGCTGATATTGTAATCATTACTTCATCATCATAATCATGATAGGAACCATTAGATAATGGAATTCAATGTGGAATTTCATTAAAAATATATATCATGTCTCGGTGGTAACCTACCACATATAGTTTTGAACATTACTAGAATAATTTTTATACATATTTCAATTTTCTCATGACACAAATCACAATACCCAATGAAATAGAGTGCTATATAATTTTTGGTTCACCTATCACATCATAACATTTTCATTTCTCTATATAATTCAGAGTGAAACCATCACAACATAACATTTACATTATCATTCATGCCACAAAGAACATATATCAACATTGGAAATAAAAAAACAATGGATTTAATTAGTTTTTTCCATAATAATTCATTAATAAAATTTTGGTACCCAATTGTAATAGGGAATAACACACTTGAATCATCAAACAAAACTGATGATGAAACAATATCGAGATAAAAAGTGTGTTTTTTTAAAGAATAGTTCTTTTGTAAAATATTATGTTTTTGAAAAACTCAAGAATAAAACATGTATATCCAATAAAAGGTAAAATAATTATTAATAAATGATATTTATATAATATCCAAACTAAAAATGGGGTGAAAGTGGGAAAACCCATAGAAAGAGAGTTGGGTTTGAAAATTCCCCTTACCTTGTGTTTGAAATATTCCATCACATTAATATGATATATAATCACATTAGATTAATTAATTAATAATTATAGAATCTTTTATAAATGTATTTTATTCACAATATTTTCATTAAGTTCATTTATGTGCTTTTCACTAAGTAATAGAGTTAAATTTCCTCATTCAAAAGCATTCGTTTTCATGGTTTTCATGATTGGTTTTCTTTTATACATGAATAGAAGTTAGTGTAAAAGAAGGATAAATATGTAGAATTGTTATTTTATGTTATTAATGATATTATAGTATCATAAATGATCTTATAAGTAATTATTTTATATGAAATTGGGATAAATCATTAGATAGAAGTGAAGGATGATAGTTTCAGGTTAATTTTGGTTGTTTTTCTATCACAATAAACTTATTCTATTTTATCATTTAGTATTATGTGTATATGATAGTTCCATTACATAATTCAGGTTGTTAAATACAATTCCTAATATGTTTCAACCATAATAATTTTTTCACTAACATAGTTAAGGTAATTAATCAAAAATGAATTTACATCACCCTCAATGTTGGTAAATTTACACATTATGGTGATGATTTAACTTTTATTATAAATGAGACATTGGGAAAAGAGATTTAAGATGTATCCTCAATTAACATGATATTGCTAATGTGTATTGAATGTAATATTGTGATAATTTTTTAATAATACTAGGTGAGAAGAAGAGTAGAATACCAATGAAATTCAAATGAAATTAAAATAAAAATGGAAGAGAATTTTACCACATGAAGATAAGATCCATGAGATCCTATTTATGGAATGGTTTTGGCATTTTTATGAGACCAAGAACCTATATGTTTTTAGGGGATTGGAATTATTTGGGGATGAATTCTGATATGGCAGAAATCTTGGGACATGAGTTGAAAAGAGGGGGTGAGGGTGGTATTTTTAATGGAGGAGAGGGGTGTTTTCTCAATATTATATTCGTTAGTTTATTTATTTTCACTGATTAAAAAAAATAGTTTGAGAATTATATATAAATATATTTAAATAAGTAAGGATGGTTCTAGATGAATTTTCTTGCATTATCCTTACCTCAATAATGACAAATAATTCATGTATTTAGAATTTATCATAAATGATCGTATTTCACTATTCATCTAAAATGGAAATATTTCGTTATAATCCACAACATTGACCCTAACCATTAATCCTTGTGTATAAATCAAAAATTAACTCCATTTTATTAAATATTGTTTTTAATATATGATTATTTTAGTTTTTAATTAATATAATCAATTATTCAGAAAATACAAATTTTAAAATTATAAATTATTTTATAACACCTTGAAAAATTAATTATGGTCCCATAAAATTATCTCTAAATAATATGATATTGAAACATTAATTTCTTAACTAACATTATGAAAATAAATTTTATTTTATATTCTTTAAGTAATCATAATATGTATATAATTATTTATGACATACATATAATTCCAACATTTAATTAATAATTTTTAAAATATTTTTGTACTTATACTATGATGTAATTATATCATATTTTCAATTATAAGTTGCCTAAATTTTATTTATAATTTTATGGTTGAGATTAATATTCATTTGGATGGGTTAGTATTCATAAGGGTCATATTATTCTTCATATGTCCATGTTTTTATTTCATCGGTATTGGATCATTAACTTCTACAAATACATCCAATTTGATTTATTATTTGTTTATAAAATCTTTATTATGGTCTATAAGGAATTTAATTGTGATTTAAAATATATGAAATTACTATAAGAAGGGAGAAATAACCGTGATATGATTTTGGATCATTAAATGAATACTTCAAATGGTAATTAGTAATGCCATTTTGTGGGTCATCTATATCATTTACTGTGAATAATGGATTAGTTTTACATAAAATAAATTGCATGTACTCAATGTTTATCAGAATTAAAATGTCTCATTAGGTCTATATATATTATAGGATTAATAGGATCATGGGTGGAAACTTATATAATCATTAATGAAAATAATGAAGGTGAAGATATGAAATGGGATTACTTTAAAATTAATGCTCTAATTAGTATTTTAACCATACCCACTTTTGAAAATTGGAATGATTGTTTTTAAAGATAATGTTAAGTTGAAATGAATTTTTGGGATGTAATGACATGATCATTACATGGCCTTATTGAGTTACTTTAATCATTCTCATTAAATTTGATGAAATGATTCATCAATTCATTAGAAGAATGTATGAATATATATATATATATAATGATATTGAAATCAAATACACTGAGAGTTATGAGGACATAGTGTGTTTTAATTAAAAATATGAAGACATTTTGAATTATGATATGTCTTTATGGAAAAATTAGTAGATGGTAAGGATGGAGCAATATTTTTTAATGTAATATTTCTACAAACAAATAGAGAGAAATCTACAACTTCCCATGTTCAACATTAAACAACCCTACCCTTTCTTACACACTAAAACAAGATTTATTACAAAAAATAATCACATGATACAACATATAAGATCGATAGGTCTAGTGTCTTTGGGTATTAAGAACATTACAAAACAAATCAACACATGAAACACATCATCTTTATTGAAAATACACTTTACCAGACCACTATATTCTATTGTACATAACATTGTATGGGATAACCTGAGGACATGCATAAAAAAGGGTGGTCTTTAAAGCCATTAAGATAGTAAAGAAGGCATAAAATAAACAATATAATACTTGTTAGTAAATAATAATATCAATGGAGAATTAAAGAAACATGAATATAAAGGCATGATATAGATTGATTATCATAACATGGAAATGTGGAATGAACAATTAACAAGGTATTATCATGATCCAAGGATTATTGCACAAGAAGAATGAGTAGTCCCTCATTTCACCTGGCATATCATGACACTAATCTATACCCAATTCATTAGATCGCTATTAGGGAATACCATTATTAAACATTTATTTTTATGCATTAGTGTACTACATGGATCCTATAACATGGAATCATTAAAGATAATAATTTATACCCTAATAAATGAATGTTGAATTCATAGACGAAACTATATAATCAATAAGTAAACGTGCATAATGGGGAATACCCTTGATAGATAAATGGACATGGTATTCACGACACAATTACATTGGCAAGGATAATCATGTTATAATTTTTGCAGCAAAACTGCTTGACAAAAGAATTAAAAAATTGTTTATGAGAGATAAAGTGGTGTCTCGTGATATTTATAATAAATTTACAGTCATTGGGTCATGTAGATACATTTCCAAAAAAATTAATGGAATTTAGACTCAAAATAAAAAATAATTTCTTGAATAAAAATGAGGAGTGACATGGTAACAAGTATACATGGAAGTCATCGATGAGAGACAAAGTGTAATATCATAATTCTAACATAAATAGGGATGTATAAGGGAGGTTCTAAATCATACCCCCTACATTTATAGATGAAACTAAAAGGGAATGACAATATTAATAAACTATGATTAAAAGCAAAACGAAGGAATCCCTTACTTGGAAATGTGATACCAATGGCTTGGGAGAGGTTTGAGCGAAGCTTCATGGGAGCTATTGGATCCTTAGGTGGATTTTATAGAGAGGAGGGCATAGGTTTGACGAACTCCAAAGGCATTGAGTAAAGAGGAAGTAGAATCTTGGGTGGGTTTATATAGGAAAAGAGACGGAAGTCCTTATTATTTAGGTTTGGGACAGCATACATTAAACTAATCAAAACCACAAACCATCCATTAGTTTATTCCAATAGTTTTTTACAAATTATATTTTTAAAAAATATCATATAAGGCCAATGTAAAAGAAAATCTTTCAATATTAGGTTATCTTATGTGCAGGTGAGTCACACTCTCATAGAAATCAATTTAAAAACTAAAAATGTTTTATATGATTTGAAGGGTCCAATAAAGCCTTGTAAAATATATAAAAAACCAAAAAATCACATTATTTTATAGTTAAAACATATATAGGTCGAAAATAATGTTTATTGTATTTTATTTCATCGATATTTGGTAATTATGATGTCATAAAACACATTATATATTTAACCGGTATTTATTTTTTACACAAAAATTAAAATGTCTCAGAAAATTATGAAAAATTCACAACTGCATAATTTCGACATTCTGATTCCAAAAATAATATTCATTTTATCTAAATAATTTCCTAAATATGTGATTTTTTACTTTTATAATAAAACCTGACATTTATTGAAAATTCATGGGTTTTGAAAAAAAAATATCTTTCAAACCATAATTCAAAATACCATTGTATTCATAAAAAATATATATCATTCATTTATAATAATAATTTTTTTAGTAATATTATTTTAAAAAGTATTATTTAATTCAGAAATCATCAATTCACCAAAAAAGATTTCTTAATAGAATTATAACAAAAAATACTATTTGTGCTTTAAAAATCATTTACAAATTAACAATAATAAAATTAATTTATCTTATTTACACTATAAAAAATAATTTACAAAATCTTATTACTAGGATCTTGTTACATACCTCCTAATAACACCCGCATACAACTACAGAGTAAGGTCTGCGATGGTGACAGATTCTTGGGGTCGCTAAGATAACATTGTGTGTGTGTTAATCTATATCAAATTCCACTTCACTCGTAGGATGTTACGTTCGTGCTTAACGTGTGGAAGCTTGGTTTGGGATTGGTCAATATTGAATCCCAATGATTCCACCTCATTTCCGAGCTCCATGAAATGGGCTTTGTGTTGAGTAATTCTACTGGATGAGGCCATCGCTTCCTTTGTCTGGGTAAATTGGATTTTTTAAAGCCCAATATTTTTACTAATCATGTGATCATTGTTCAACTGCTATATTAGAAATAGTCACAATTAATAATGGTGACTCAAAATCCAAAAACATAAAACCAAATAAATTATTATTTTATATAACCATTTTAAATTATAATACATTTAACTAGATCAAGAGAAATTTCCATTAATGAATGTTTGGGTCATTACAATTTCCCCCCCCCCCTTAAGAAATTTCTCCCATGAAATTACATTTTTACATACTAAGAAAATGTGGGAAACCCTTCTTCATCACTTCCTCTTATTCCCACATTGCTTCTTCAAACTTTTTGTTTCACCACAACACCTTGACGAGGGGAATTGTCTTATTTCATATATCTTTTTCCCTATAATTTAAGATCTTCACCGGATTCTCTTTATATGAGAGGTCAACTATTCTATTTTGATTGAGTACATGAAAGGGGTCAGGTATATACTTCCTTATGAGTCATACATGGATTACATCATGTACATGAGATAGGTTCGGAGGGTGTTCTAATCGATAGTCAACTATTCCCTTGCGATTAAGGATCACAAAAGGGCCAATGTGCCTTGGAATAAGTGTTCCCTTTTTCCCAAATTTCATAACACTCAACCACAGTGCTATACAGAGGAATACAATGTCTCTGACATCAATCTCCAAGTCACATTGAAGATTATATTTATAGCTCTTTTGTCAGATCTTAACAGCTTTAATGTGTTGTTCGATGGTCTTAACCTTCTCCATAATTTCTTCAACCATTTCCAGACCTATGAGTTTTCTCTCCCCAACATCATCCCAACATACTAGGGTTATAAACCTCTTCTTATACATAGATTCATAAGGAACCATCTGGATGCTTGAGTAGAAACTATTGTTGTAAGAGAACTCAACCAGATGAAGATGTTGATCCCATTTTCCATTGAAGTCCATCTACAGTGCTCTCAACATGTCCTCCAGTGTTTGGATATTACTCTTAGATTGGCCATAAGATTGAGGGTTATTATCCATAATGATGTTTAGTTTAGTGCTTAGAGCATGATGGATAATTTTTCCATAACCTCAAGGTGAATCTTGGATCATGATCAGATACAAAAGATAGTGTAACTCCTTGAATCCTTACCACTTCATCGATGTAAATCTGTTCATGTTCATCCAATGAGATGTCCTATCAAATTGTGATAAAGTGACCTATCTTCATAAGAGTATCCTCAACAACCAATATAGACTTTTTTTCCTCTATTTTTCTATTGTGGTCCAGTGACAATGTCCATGATAATGTTGTCCCACATTTGTGATGGTATGGGTAGTGGTTGCATCATCCCTTTACACTATTTCCTCTCAGCCTTCACTTGCAGACATACCAGGCACTTTGATGTATGTTCAACGGTTTCGCTTTTCATATTTTCCCACCAAATGTTTTCTCATCGATCTCAATACATCATTTTTCTCCCAAGGTGAATAGAGAATGTTGAGATATGTGCCTCATTCACATGATCCTTCATTATATTTGGATTGGATGGTACACATAATCGTGATGAAAATATCACAAGTCCATCATTGTCAACCCTAGACTTTGAGGATTTACATTTTTGATAGTTTCCACCCTTTTTAGAATATCCACATCCTTTAATTGAGCATCCTTTATTTTCTCCATGAGGAATTGTGGAGAAACCTTTTAAGAATGGATTTATGATATTCTACACTTAATGATTCCCATGTCCATCCTAAAAAAATCTAAGAAGATTGGATTTTTACAATTCTCATTGTAACACCCCGAGATTTTATGAAAAATATTCTTTTAATTTTATTAATGTCTTGTGTTGTATGTTACACCAAGATTACCTTGCGCTATATGCAACACCGTATTAGCTTGCAGTATACGCAACACTATTCTTGGATCGTGTTACACACAATTTTGATAATAGTTATTCTACGCAACATTGAGTATATATAAATATATATATATTCAATGTATAAATGAAATATGGTTGGATTATGTTATACAAAACAATGAAGGATTCTTTCACAACACGCAACCCTGACTTGGCTTGCATTACACGCAATCACGACCTTCTTCGATAGCATGTGTTGTAAGCAATACCGAGTTTTACTAAACAAGGATATATTATTATAATATTATTATGAACTATCCGTTATCAATAGTATTAACTAAATTTTGTATTTTATAACATTATTATTCATCTTACAGATTTTCTAGAACATGGTATAAGAACATAATAAAATTTTCGGGTAAAATGACTATTTTTCAAAAAATGCAGTTTTGCCACCTTTTGATGGAGCACCCACTTTAAATATAGTTTTTGACATGTTTATATGTTCAATTTGACAAAATTAAATTCTTCTTTGTAATCAAGAAGTAAAAATTTACTTTGGATAAATTTTTCGTATTATTCTGGTAACTTTCATATTTTGATGAATATTAAAAACACGCTATATTTGAATGAAAAACAACTTTTTTCATCGTAATAATTTATATGGTTAAATTATAATATTTAATGGTTTTAAAGTATAAATAGAATATATTTTTACCATTTAATATAATGTATGTCATTAGCATTGATTATACATTGATTTCGTAGGTTAAATCAATTCAATCTTTTGCAATGTTTTAAACAAAACCTCGTTTTCATTCAACAACAGGATTAATTTTAATTTAATTTCTGCAACTTCTGTGTATTGAATTTGAAAAAATGGATTCCATATTTTGAATCAGTGGGTACAAATTATGTTAATAGACTACTTTTTATTTCTGAGAATTATGAATAGTAACTATGGTAAATTTTATTTACCATAGTTAAAGGTAAATCGGGTAATTAAGGGTAAATATAATATTATAAAATTACCCTAAAATATTCCAAAATTCTATTGGATGGCTAAAAGTAAACCCATATCAACTAAGGGTCGTATTAGATTCATTTTATGGACTTTTGACCATGAAAATAATTTAATTATTATTAAAACCAAAGAAAGTGACAACATGTCACTCTCTTAAATCTTATAAGTATAATAATTTTAATTTAGTGATAAACATCATAAAACTTCGAACATGAATAGTATCCAGAACTCTAATACAATTATCTACATCATGATAGTTTATTTAGAATTTTTAAGAATTAAATAATTGTCATTAATGGTGATACATTAATGATACAGAAATTATTTATTAAGTGGAAAATAAGTAATATAGTTTTCGTTGAAATAATAATATCCATTAAAAGGCCCATAATCCTGACCAAAACATATTGGTAGTGTATATATACACCTTAATAATATAATGACCAAATATATAACCGTTTGGATTTTTATAAAAGTGATTATGACACTTATATTATTTTATTTTAAATGATGCCAAAGTTGTCACCTTCATAATTTAATAAATATAAAAATTTAAATATTGTGATTTTAAGATGATAAATTCGAGTAAAAGTATTATTTAAAAAGGTAATAGATTTATCTTCATCATAGGATTTTATTTTAAATTTTTATGCAACAAATAAGTATATTAAATAATTATACAAAAATGTTGTATTAATTATTTTATTAAGAGATAAACCAAATAGATGGTTTTAAAAATAATAAAATAAATATTATATGAACAATTTAATGTGATCCACTAATATTATATATACATATGACCTTTTATGAATCTATTAATGCTTTTAGTTCGAACATATCTTCTGTATATATTTTATTTAAATTCAAATAAATGAATAGTGTCAAAATTGACACTATTGTTATTTTATAAAAATAACATATTATAAAATTGTTTAAGAATCACAAAAATATTTAAAAATTACAAATTTAAATTTATATGGTCTATAATGTTATAATGTAAAAAATTATGGAAAATTCACAACAAATAAGAAATTATTTGTTATAATTTAAATTTTGAATTTTATAACCACAAATAAACTTAAATAGATTAAATAAGGATAAATCAAAATGATAAGGTTTAAAATAAGATCCAAACATGTCTAAATTTGATTGTTTGATGATATTAAAACCCTATCTAATATAATATTCGAATATGAGTCATTTGAGTAGGTTTTTAAGTGGGTATAGATTTATTATAAATTAATATTTTTAGGAATTCCAAAGGTGCCCCTCCCCTCCCTTATAAAAGGGCACCTCCTACCTCTCCTCATCACACCAATTTGATCCTTAATGCTCGGAAAAACCCTGCCAAATTATCTTCTCCACTTATCTAGATACATCCTAGAGGTTCTGGTCAACTTTAAAGACCAATCATAGTTCCCTAAGAGGAGGTTTCAAAGAGGCGTATCGAAGAAGAGGTAATTTCTTCTCCCGATTCTTTCAAGCTTCTTTCTTCTTCAACTTCTTCTTCTTTAGTTGTTTCATCATAAAGTAATAACATAAGTATCACTAATATACTGATTTGTTATTATAAATATGAAACAACCCCATTTCAACTTCTATCCATCCTATAGAAAACAAAATCACCGCGCGTGCGTACGTACGGAATACCGTCTCCACGCAGTGGTGTAATATGTTTTTCCACCAACACCTTACATGGATTAGTATAATGGTGTAAAGAATAACTATACATAGTTATTATAACATCATACTGATTCTGATATATTGTATCATCCACTCCAATTCAATTCAAAAATTATGGAAACGATATCATCGCTCGTGCGTACGTACGGACTATCGTCTCCACGACGTGATGAGATTCATTCTCCATGTTAACCATTTAATAATGATTATAAAGTATATATAAGCAATAATAATGAAATATATGACATTATAAAGCTACTGTATTTATCTATAGATGTATTTCACCTACTTAATTCCATTCAACTCAATAAGGAAACGAAAACAGCGTTCATGCATACGTACGACCTACCGTCTCCATGAACAGTGTATTTAATTCCATTTATAAAACTATAATATATATGTATATTCTGAATATATATTATATATAAATCATGTTTTATATTCTGTAATTATGTAATCATGATCTAAGTAATCATATGAATAATTACAAGTCAAAACACAGAAGACAAATGAAACACTTTTACCCAAAACACTCTTTAACATGGAATTTACAAAAGAATGGGTAATATAATGTCATAAGTGAACCATATATGATATCATAACAATGAATATTATTCTGTAATAAGTCAATGGCAATATCTAAATCATTATACAGGAGGTTCGGATACATATGAATCATATCATACATAAGGTAAGGGATAATTTTTCTAATCTCATTTTTATCCGAGATTGCTTATTCGTAATTATTTACTATGGTTATTGTTATCATCCATGTCTATGTTTCCTAAAAATGGTTTCATGTATGTTTAAAGTCCTTTTTACCCACTTTTTACTTTTACTACATGGTATGAAAGGAATCTTTCTTTTTTTACATTACGAGGTACTTTTTTGACTTTTCCGACAAAAGTACGATAAGAATGTTTTTTTAACGTATACGGAATGAAAGGATTTTTATGGTTTTATAAAGCCTTATTTTCATGAATCTTACTTCAAAAGATTTCATGACTATTTTCAAAAAAAACTATTTCTTCTAAAATTTCATGACATTTTGTGAAAAGAAAATGATTTTGAAGAAAAATGATATTTTCCTCAAGAATTCATTTAAAGTGTTTTATCAAAACCATTTTCATCTAAGATGACATTATTTCACATGTGTATGTTTCAAGTGTAATGTCTCTATGATTTACATGGTTTCGAGTTTTTATTATGAAATGATATCCATTTCTTTTATATGGATTATGTGATGATGGGATGATGTTTATGAAACCCATTTTATTTATTGGGTTATTATGAATGATGTATGTTTATTTTGTGGCACAAGAAAGAATTATTTCATTATGAGATGGGTGGGACCTATATCTACCCCCAATTCATTGGTTAAAGATTTTATATCTCATGAGATAGACATGGCTGGAACGGTATGTTAATCTGGTTCAGTGTTATAGGACTGAAATGAGGAGTGAACTCGATTCAGAATGGGACTTTGTCCACTAAGATGGTCTTAGCAGCAATGCCTTGGCTACTATGGAAATCATTACATGTGATTAATGGATGACACAATTACATGTTTTATTCCCATGCTATTTTATCATGGTTTATGTTCCATTATGATCTATGCCTTATGTACTTCCATATTTTGTGCATTTCTCAAGATTTTAATGTTTACACATTATGTTCATGTTTTTAAGTTCCAATGTATATGGTATGTTTTATTTTATCCATGATTACCTTTACTGAGCATTTGTGCTCACCGTTTTTATGTTTTCTTTTTCCCAGGATATAAAGAAAGGATTAAGGTAAGAAAAAAATGGAAGATATTTATGGGATATGTTGAAGATCTTTCACCATGATTAGAAGATTAAGTTCCAAGTTTCCAAAGACACTAAAATATTACGATCCTTGTGTGTCTCTTATTGTTATGTATTAAGTATTCCGCTAAAGTGATGTAATATCCATGTCCATCAAGCTTAGTGTCTCTAAAGTTGATATCAGAGGAAAGGTTTAGTCAAACATTGGAAACTAGAATGCGAAAATGTTAGTGAGATCCCTAGAGATATTTCTAAGGTATGTCTAGGGATGTACCTAAGGATAAGAATACGTATAGGATATAGTCCTAGAACTACTGTAATGATCATAGAATTTAACCTAAGATGTTAGATATTGAGGGTGCTCCCCCTTTACTATGTTGTTTTCCCTAGCATGATTTTTTCCTCCCACACTATTCTTTTTGGCTTTTAGAAAATGGCTGGAAACTGGAAGATTCATGACAATGGAGGATATGAGAGACAATGGAATGATTGTCATCATGATAAACCAAACGAAACGGGATCTGGAAGTCCTAAAATCGTTATTATGCGTAATCAGAAATCTCATAATATGATCAATAACCTGAACTTTGGTAAATTTATCGACTCAGATAATAAGAGAAAGATGGAGTTTCATGATGATCATAGAGGAAAGAAAGTTCAATTTCCCTCATGTAAATCATGTGGGAAGAGGCATCAGGGAGATTGTTTCAAAGGAACTGGAAGATTCTTTGGGTGTGGAAAAGAAGGACACAAATCCAGTAAGTGCAAAGGAAAAGGTTCAGTTAACACCATGGACAAGGATAATGGTATTTCTACGATATCAACAATGATTAGATGTTTTAAATGTGGAATGTACATGCATTATGCAAACCAATGCCCTAATGGAAAATCTCATGAAGTGAATCAGTGTCACGAACCAACCCGGGTCGACCCTGAACCGGTCACCCGAGCCGGTCCGCGGCAAGTCCCGAAGGGCGTTCCCGATCCCCACGGGCTGGCAACTAGTGCCGGGTATCAAAAGTAAACTGGTGGGAACGATTTGGCCCAAAAGAAAAATAAACTAAACAGCGGAAAATAAAACAGAACAACAAAATGAATAAAGACAGAGAAAGCAACACCACTACTAACCTGACCACGATCCAAACTCCAGGTGACCCCATGGGTCACTCCCCAATACCACAACCAACATCGCTCAAGGCGAACAACAGAATCTGGAACCTGCAACAGAACTAAAAACAAGAAAACACTATAGGCGTGAGTATTAAAACTCAGTAGGTAGGCCCGACTATTTCTATTCCCAATGCACATACCAATAAATAAAGAGTTTATAAATTCCAAGTTTGAACTAAATTATATAAAATAGGTTTTCCACACACTTTCATTTCCAAAACAAGTAACAGTCCATTGCCCTTTTTAATTTAGAACAAGATTAATGTTGAAAGAACAGGTGCATTGCATTTTCAAAACATTTTATGAGCAATTTAGAAATCCAAACCTTAGTTGTTAGTAAAAATGAGAATCACACACAACACACTCTAAGGGCAATGGTAAAGTGGCACACAAGGGTCAGCAACCGAACTCGACCTCTCAATTGTCCGCCACACCCAACTAAACACTAAAAGAAACATGGGTCGAACCTAGGAGATCGTGAACAATCCAGAACGTACTATACGTGTGACTCATCCTGAGGCATGCCATAACTCTATGACGTCATAACGCCCATAATACTACCCGGCATAGCCCTGCATGGCCTAACCGAGGGGCCCAATCCCCATAGCAGCAATAACTCAGTATTCCCCTGCTATGGGGCCACTAGCCAGTGCGTGGTCTAAACTAGTGCAGCAATCGTTCTCAGAAAATTCACTCAATATGCCAGGCTCCCATGTCATCACAAACAATAAAAAGGGGGTGCGTCTACAATGTAAATAAATCAGTCACGATGCTCAAACATCACATACAACTCACGCAAACAACGCACACCAAAGATCACCCCCCGAGTGGGATTTCCAAGATAATCCATTTCATTAAAGTGCCAAACGGGCGTCCACAAATTTTAAAGTAAAACCTCTTTCCTCAAAGAGCTCAAAACACTTGTTCAGAAGAAATTATTTATCTTTAAAACTAGAAGTACGTTTGAAATTCCGTAAATTATGTTTAAAGGCCAAACAGGCACTCTTTCAAAATCGGGTGTCCGCCCGTCATGAAAATGTTCCAGGTGTTCGGTATAAAATAAACGGTTCATTTCACAATAAATAATCACTTAAAATTTAATTATCTAATATTATTTATCATTCATTAAAATTAACAAAAACATCAATCAATTAATAAATTATAAATTTAAGGGTGAGTGCAATGGGGGACCTACCTCGGCTCGCAGTCCAAACGCAATGGCGTGTCGCGCCTCGCACAGACGCACAAACATGCGCACGTCAACAACCACAGTATCGCTAGGTTACCCCGCAAACGCGCTGCAACAAAAGCACAATAACTAAAATTACACAAACATAGACTTAAACCAACCCAAAAAAGCCAACAACGCGAGAGAACCACCCTGACACATTTTCAAAACACCACTCACACCATAGACACTATTTACAAAACCACTTCAAAATTTATTAAACAGATCTAAATAGAAACCATACCTTTATACACCCAAATCCTTTTCAAAACAACTTTTTATATCTAAGTGTGCACTCTCAACACACCATGTCTGAAAGTGCACCACTTGCGTAGTTAAATTGATAAACTGCAAATTTAATAAAAACTGCTAAACAACACACAGTTGGCTTCCATAAGAACGTACCCTACTCCCCATGAGCAGGGTGCAAAATATTAAACATAAACCAAGCATTACAAGACACAAAAAACCACTTCTCGAAATACTTTTTCGGTTAATTACCCATTTCATTAAACCCCTTTTTAAAAACCCACCATAAATACATTCGCATTTCACCACACAAAATATCGAACTCCACTTTTTAAAACCCAAATGACATTTAAAAAAACACTCGACACATGCACACATAGAAGTAATTGGACAATCACTTCAAAACATAATTTAACAAATTATACTCTCAAGAAAACATCCCGACAAAACTTCACTAGGTGATTATGACAAAATTGGGTATTAGAATACACAAACATAAAAAAAGAAATAGTTCAAAAAACCAATTCTAACATGCTATAACAACCCATAAACATCATTTAAAAAAAACCGTAAACAAAAAGGTCTACCCTTGAAATCATGCGCGCCTCAAAATATTCACAATACACAAACCGCACCACAATTTACATCTAGAGAAAAGGGTGCAAAAGCTACTGGAACATTTAAACACGCAATTACTGTGCACACTTTAACCCAAAACAACACAATTTTCACCGAACAGGGCATAAACTACAATCCTTGCATACCAAATAAATTTTCCAAAATTCCCGTTTCATTTTAGATTCCCAAAACCACCTCTTTTTAAATTCTTGTTTCAAGACTAGTTTCCAAATACCAAATCCCTTTCAAACCAAAATCACTTTCCAAAACCATTTTCCTCTTTAAAAGACAATTTAGAAAAACATGGTCAAGCCTTTAATTTCAAATAAACACCCAGGTAATCTCATGACCTGTTGCACATGTCATTATCCACATTCCATTCATACATGCACCAACACGCACTTTCCACACATCCTCTAACGTGTGCAACATTCATAAGGAGTACCTGAGGTTTCACCCCAAACCATTCTTGACCAAAACCAAGCAAACAACGGATTCCCAAATCAAAAGCTTTTAGTTTCTAAAACCATTTCATACATTTAATATCCTTTAAAATAAATCAATCTCATTTTCAAAAACCCCTTTTTTTCCCACTTCCAAAGATGCACTTACACCATCTAGAACAAAAACGACACTTAAATTGCATCAAACACCGAAGTGAGGGACTAGTAGTCACACTTAACCTGGCGACATGGTAGTGGGTCATGTCCCAAGTAGGCGTCGACCACTAGGAGGAATTCAAACCGTGTACCCAGACTCCACATGGGTCACTACTCCATGCGAGATCACGATGTAACATCGGTTTACCTCCGTTGTCATCCCTCAATACAAAACAAGCCAGAATGAAACAAAGACTCAATTCCCGGACTATCCCTAGCGACTCGAGGTGCGGAACGGGTGAGGGTTCATGACATCCTTCCCGTACCTACCTCTCGAGTCCCGACAATCCTAATCTCCTTCTACGAGACATCCCAAATAACCTCATCTGATACGAAATGTGACAACCGGGTCCCGGTGACAGCACATCCACCCCGCCATAACATGGTCGTCGGGTCCTGGCCCACCAGGTACCACCAGTTGTCCCGCAGACACGTGGGGCCCACACCAGGGTCCACCCACGTGCCTGAACGGGTCATCTGACTAATGATAGTCCCTACAGGCCAACACATGTCCTTTCCAGTGCGCTTTGTCCTCACTCGCACACACCCTGGGGAACTTCCCATGAGGTCACCCATCCTGATCACTACTCCAGGCCAAACATGCTTAACTATGGAGTTCTAATTAGGTAGGCTCCCGAAAAGGAAGGTGCACCTTGTTGACATGAGTCATATCATTTAGTCATTTAACCCTTTATCATTTGGGGATGTTATAATCAGCATGGTCATATGGGTTGTATTTATGTGGATGATGATGAGGATACTACAAATGATATATGAGCTGAAAGAAGTACTGAAGCTCGGTCAGTTGTTTTAGAAGGTAATGGAATGATTGTATGTTTATCGAGAGTTATGTTGTATAGTTAATGGTAATATGTAATAAAGAATCATCTAAGGATTGTTACACTATTGTTTTTCCTAAAAGTATTTGAAATTATATGTTGAATGGTACCAGAAACAATAGAATGTTATTTAGATATTTATGTAAAGTAGATGATATGCGCATAATGAAGGAATAAAAAGATAATGAGATGTTTGATTGTATTCATGAGCTCATGATTGATATATGGACTAAGTGATATCATGGTTTGAGTATATAGAATTTTGAGGATTTTGGTATGTGGAAAGTGTTAACTTTTAACTGCATTCATGTTTTCACTAAGGTTTAATGTGTATTCATTTTTCAAGAGAATACATGATTAAGGCCTTAGAACATTTGTAATTTGACCAACAAGACATATCTTATGATATATGGGGATCAACGATGGTATTAACATGCTTCTTATATGAAATCTCTGGTAATCATTTTCACTATAATATGACAATGGACTGCAATATTATAGATAAGACTAAAGATTGTAATGGATTATGTTGGACATAAGTTAGTATTGTTTAAGGATAGAACCTTTTTTCGATATTATAGATGGGATGATATAGTAATGTAGTTTTAGAAAAAGGGCAACCTGTAGGACGAGCGACAGCCCATCGCATCGGACAAGGTTGTGGGAATCGATCCCACAACCGAAGTGCGACTGGCCTTTATCACCTACCAATGGCCTACAGGAAGTCCCTGGTTAGTAGAAACCAATTTTATTTTATTAAGCGGTATGATATATGAAGTATACGTTCATTTTTGCAACCATATATGATTAATCTAACCATAAGATGGACTTATAACTTTTGCAAACCTTTTGTTTGAAAGAGATGGAATGACACATCATTCTATCACATGATCTTCTAACACATCACGAATAACAAATTCAACTTCATTTCATTAAGGTATGAAGTGGAAATTGTTCAATTCACGAACAATAGTGAGATTGTACCAAAATCATGCAAGTATTTCTTTTAATTCATCACCATTGGGGAAATGATCTTGAAAACCAAAAATGTTGTCCTAGTTCCCTTATATTTGATGAATCAGATGGTACCTTAGATCATCACAAATAAATAGCTTTGTAATTGTTGGCTTTTTCATAGCCATGTTCTCTACCACTCTCCATCAGAACATGATGGTTAGATTTTTTTTTCCATATCCATATTTTCACCTATGTTCTCCTACGTTGAAACCCAGTGATGAGTTAATTTGTGTAACCGTTACATTTCATACTTTAGTTTTTAAATCCATGTTTTGGTATTCCTTTTTACGATGTGGGTTTCTATTAAAAAATCTTTCGAGTAGAAAACCATTTATAACCCCGACGAATTTCGAGGGAGAAATTCATTTTAAGGGCGGTAGAATGTTACAACCTGAGATTTTATGAAAAATATTCATTTAATTTCATTATTCTCTTGTGTTGTATACTACACCAAGATTACCTTTCACTATACGCAACACCGTATTAGCTTGCACTATACGCAACACTGTTCTTGAATCGTCTTACACACAATTTTGATAATAGTTATTCTACGCAACATTGAGTATATATATATATATATATATATATTCAATGTATAAATGAAATATGGTTGGATTATATTATACGAAACAATGAAGGATTCTTTCACAACACGCAACCCTGACTTGGTTCGCATTACACTCAATCGCGACCTTCCTTGATAGCATGTGTTGTACGCAATACCGGGTTTTATTAAACAACGATATATTATTATAATATTATTATGTACTAGCCGTTATGAATATTATTAACTAAATTTTGAATTTTATAACATTATTATTCATCTTACACATTTTCTAGAACATGGTATAAGAACAAAATAAATTTTTCAGGTAAAATGAGTATTTTAAAAAAATGCAGTTTTGCCGCCTTTTGATGGCGCACGCACTTTAAAAGTAGTATTTGACATGTTTATAAGTTCAATTTGACAAAATAAAATTCTTTTTTGGAATCAAGCAATAAAAATTTACTTTGAATAAATATTTCGTATTATTCTGGTAACTTTCATATTTTGATGAATAGTAAAAACATGCTATATTTTAATGAAAA
Source organism: Viscum album (assembly GCA_963277665.1). Classification (NCBI taxonomy): domain Eukaryota; kingdom Viridiplantae; phylum Streptophyta; class Magnoliopsida; order Santalales; family Viscaceae; genus Viscum; species Viscum album. Next base: position 986,911,368 of record OY728126.1, read on the forward strand.
ACAACTTTTTTCATCGTAATAATTTATATGGTTAAATTATAATATTGAATGGTTTTAAAGTATAAATAGAATATATTTTTACCATTTAATATAATGTATTTCATTAACATCGATTTTACATTGAATTCGTAGGTTAAATCAATTCAATCTTTTGCAATATTTTAAACAAAACCACGTTTTCATTCAACAACGGGACTAATTTTAATTTAATTTCTACAACTAATATGTATTGAATTTGAAAAAATGGATTCTATATTTTGAATCAGTGGGTCCAAATTATGTTAATAGACTACTTTTTATATTTGGGAATTATGAATAGTAACTACGGTAAATTTTATTTAACATAGTTAAAGGTAAATCGGGTAATTAAGGGTAAATATAATATTATAAAATTATTCTAACGCATGAAAAAATTATATTGGATGGATAAAAGTAAACCCATATCAACTAAGGGTCGGATTATATTCATTTTATGAACTTTTGACCATGAAAATAATGTAATTATTATTAAAACCAAAGAAAGTGACAACATGTCACTCTCTTAAATCTTATAAGTATAATAATTTTAATTTAGTGATAAACATAATAAAACTTCAAACATGAATAGTATCCAGAAATCTAATTCAATTATCTACATAATGATAATTTATTTAGAATTTTTAGTAATTAAATAATTGTCATTAATGGTGATACATTAATGATACAGAAATTATTTATTAAGTGGAAAATAAGTAATATAGTTTTTGTTGAAATAATAATACCGATTAAAAGGCCCAAAAACCTGACCAAAACTTATTGGTAGTTTTTATATACACCTTAAGCATCTAATGACCTAATATATAACCGTTTGGATCCTTATAAAAGTGATTATGACACTTATATTATTATTTTTAAATGATGCCAATGTTGTCACCTTCATAATTTAATAAATATAACAATTTAAATATTGTAATTTTAATATTATAAATTCGAGTAAAAGTATTATTGTGAAAGGTAATAGATTTATCTTCATCATAGGATTTTATTTTATATTTTTATGGAAAATATCAGTATATTAAATAATTATACAAAAATGTTGTTGTAATTATTTTATTAAGAGATAAACCAAATAAATGGTTTTAAAAATAATAAAATAAATATTATATGAACTATTTAATGTGATCCAATAATTTTATATATACATATGACCTTTTATGAATATATTAATGCTTTTATTTTGAACATATATTATGTATATATTTTATTTAAATTCAAATGAATGAATAGTGTCAAAATTGAAACTATTGTTATTTTATAAAAATAACATATTATAAAATTGTTTAAAAATCAAAAATAAATTTAGAAATTACAAATTTAAATTTATATGGTCTATAATGTTATAAAGTAAAAACTTATTGAAAATTCACAACAAATAAGTAATTATTTGTTATAATTTAAAATTTAGAATTTTATTACCACAAATAAACTTAAATAGATTAAATATGGATAAATCAAAATGATAAGGTTTAAAATAAGATCCAAACATGTCTAAATTTGATTGGTTGATGAGATTAAAACCATATCTCATCTAACCTTTTAATATGAGTCATTTTTGAAGGTTTTTAAGTGGGGTTAGATTTATTATAAATTAAGATTTTTATGAATTCCAAAGGTGCCCATATCCTCCCTTATAAAAGGGCACCTCCTCCCTCTCCTCCTCACACTAATATGTGCCTTCAAGCTCGGACAAACCCTGCCAAATTATCTTCTCCACTTCCCTAGAAACATACTAGAGGTTCTGGTCTACTTTAAAGTCCAATCTTAGTTCCCTAAGAGGTGGTTTCAAAGAGGCGTATCGAAGAAGAGGTAATTTCATCTCCCGATTCTTTCAAGATTATTTCTTCTTCAACTTCTTCTTCTTTAGTTGTTTCATTATAAATAAATAACATCAGTATCAATAATATACTGATTTGTTATTATAAATATGAAACAACCTCATTTCACCTTCTATCCATCCTACGTAATACAAAATCTCCGCGCGTGCGTATGTACGGAATACCGTCTCCACGCCGTGGTATAATCTGTTTTTTCCACCAACACCTTACATGGATGGGTATAATGGTGTAAAGAATAACTATAAATAGTTATTATAACATAATACTTATTCTGATATATTTTATCATCCACTCCAATTCAATTCAATAATTATGGAAACGATATCATCGATCGTGCGTACATACGGACTACCGTCCCCACGACGCGATGAGATTTATTCTCCATGTTAACCATTTAAGAATGAGTATAAAGTATATATATAAGCAATAATAATGAAATATATAACATTATAAAGCTACTGGATTTATGTATATATGTATGTCATCTACTTAATTCCATTCAACTCAATAAGGAAATGAAAACAGCGTTCATGCGTACGTATGGCCTACCGTCTCCATGAACGGTGTATTTCATTACATTTATCGAAATATTATATATATGAATATTCTGAATATATATTATATATAAATCATGTTTTATATTCTGGAATTATGTAATCATGATCTATGTAATCATATGAATAATTACAAGTCAAAACACGGACAACAAATGAAACGATTTTACCCAAAACACTCTTTAACATGGAATTTACAAAAGAACGGGAAATATAAAGTCATAAGTGAACCATATATGATATCATAACAATGAATATGATTCTGTAATAAGTCAATGACGTTATTTTAATCATTATACAGGAGGTTCGGATACATACGAAGCATATCGTACATAAGGTAAAGGATAATTTTGCTAATCTCATTTTTATCCGAGATTGCTTATTCGTAATTATTTACTGGGGTTATTTTTATCATCCATGTCCATGTTTCCTAAAAATGGTTACATGTATGTTTAAAGTCTTTTTTACCCACTTTAGACTTTTACTACATGGTATGAAATGAATCTTTCTTTTTTTTACGTTACGAGGTACTTTTATTGAATTTTCCGACAAAAGTATGATAAGAATGTTTTTTTAACGTATACGACATGAAAGTATTTTTATGGTTTTATAAAGAATTATTTTCATGAAGCTTCCTTCAAAATATTTCATGACTATTTTCAACAAAAACCATTTCTTCTAAAATTTCATGACATTTTGTGAAAAGAAAATGATTTTTAAGAAAAAGGATATTTTCCTCAAGAATTCCTTAAAAGTGTTTTATCAAAACCATTTTCATCTAAGATGACATTATTTCACATGTGTATGTTTCAAGTGTAATGTCTCTATGATTTACATGGTTTCAATTTTTTGTTATGAAATGATATCCATTTCTTTTATATGGATTATGTGATGATCGGATGGTGTTTAGGAAACCCATTTTATTTATTGGGTTGTTATGAATGATGTATGTTTATTTTGTGGCACAAGAAAGAATGATTTCATTATGAGATGGGTGGGACCTATATCTCCCTCCAATGCATTGGGTAATGAATTTATATCTCATGAGATAGACATGGCTGGAATGGTAAGTTAATCCGGTTAAGTGTTACAGGACTGAAACGAGGAGTGAACTCGATTCAGAATGGGACTTTGTCCACTAAGATGGTCTTGGAAGCAATGCCTTGGCTACTATGGAAATCATTAAATGTGCTTAATGGATGCCACAATTACATGTTTTATTCCCATGCTATTTTATCATGGTTTAGGTTCCATTATGATCTATGCCTTACATACTTCCATGTTTTCTGCATTTCTCATGATTTTAATGTTTAAACATTATGTTCATGTTTTTAGGTTCCAATGTATATGGTATGTTTTATTTTATCCATGCTTACCCTTACTGAGCATTTCAGCTCACCGTTTTTATGTTTTCATTTCCCCAGGATATAAAGAAAGGTTTTAGGTAAGAAAAAAAGGGAAGATCTTTATGGGATATGTTGAAGATCTTTCACCACGATTAGAATATTACATTCCATGTTTCCAAAGACACTAAACTATTACGATCCTTGTGTGTCTGTTATTGTTATGTATTAGGTATTCCGCTAAAGTGATGTAATATCCATGTACGTCAAGCTTAGGGTCTCTAAACTCATAATAGATAACGATGTAGGATCTTTTATTCTTAGAGAATATTTCTCCTTGTTTTTTATACCATGATGGCAGTTAATTGATGAGTCATAATACATGATGAGTTCTATCCATCTTTTTTGGCGCATGTTCAACTTTTTCTATGTGAATATATATTTTATGCCCTTTTGATCAGTATATATATCTCACTTCTCCATATAGCGATAATGACACTAGATTTTCAACACAATGATCACAGCTACTAACTACATATCATGCATGGTATAGTTTTTCTCATTGATTTTTAGCTTCCTAGTGGTGTAGACAATCACTATATCATTCTTAATTAACATACAACCTCAAACCATTTTCTAAACATCAATAAATGCCAAAAAAATAATCTACTTGTGGGTAGTGTGAACAAAGGAGTAGTGATAATACTCTTTTTCAACTCCTTTCATATCTCTTCACATTCATTACTCCATGTACTATTAACTCCCATTCAAGTTATCTTGGTAAAAGGGTTTGACAATTATGAGAAATTTCTGACAAATCGGCGATAATATCCTTGTAACCCCAAGAAGCTACAGCTATCAATTTATATTTTTGGCCTTGTTCATCCCTCAATTTGTTGTCTTGGAGGGATCCATAGATATCCCATTTCTTATGATGATATTTCCCAATAATGAGACTTACTTTAACCAAAACTCATAGTTGCTATAATTTTTATAGAGATTATCCTTTTGCAAGGTCTCTAGTATTGTTCTTTGATTCTCCAAAAACTCCTTATTAGTTTTGGAATATATTAAAATATCATCTATAAATACTACCACAAATTTTTCGAGGTAATCTCTAAAGACATGATTCATCAAATCCATGAATATTTCTAGATCATCAGTGAGTTTGAAAGTTATTACTATGAATTCATAATGCAGGTATCTTTTATGAAAAGCAATAACCAGGATATCATCCTTCATCACCCCGAATTTGTAATATCTTTACTGAAAATACAAGGTGGAGAAGTATTGTGCTCCACAAAGGTGATTGAACAAGTCATAAATTATTTGGTAGAGGATACATGTTATTTATCGTGATTTTGTTCAGATCATGATAATTAATGCAAAGTCACATTAATCCATCCTTCTTGTTAACAAAGAGGATTGGTGCACCCCATGCTGAAGAAATTGGGCATAGAAACCCTTTACCTTGATTCTTCTGTAGTTTTTTCTTCATCTCCACAAGATACAAAACATCCATTGTATATAGATTCATGGATATTGGTAACTACCCATGTATAATTTCAATTGAGAACTCAACATCTCTTCTAGGAGGAAGACAGGTCAATTCCATGGGAAACACTTTAGAAAATTCTCTCACAATAGGTATCTCTTCAAGGATGGTTGCTTCCTTAGACACAATTATCTGAGTCAGATAAACATGCACATAGGGTAGTTATATCCACACATGAGATGATGGTGCTAAAGAAGATTAATCTTCTTCCTTGCACTTGTATAGAATCAGGGATCTATTCTCCTTTTGGATTGTGATTTCCCTCTAATAGAAATTTATGTTGGCTCTATATAGGGAAGTCTAATCCATGCCAAGAAATGCATCAAATTCTACCAGAGAGAGTATAAATAAGTTCACTAGGATGTTCAATAAAAAAATTAAGATAGGGTATGAGATATATTCGTAGAATGCAATGATTTCTCCATTTTCTTTTTTCACTGACATCTTTACTTCCATGATTTGTGGTGGTGTTGGGATTGTTCTACTAAAATTTAGGGATACAGAAGAATTCGTTGATCTATCGTCAAGAAACATACCATTCACTTTTTTATTCTGGTTCTACACTATCATATATATACTTTGGGATGAGTATCACAAATAGTTAAACACAAAAGGGGAATCCAGATACATTGAAGGGATAACATAAAAATTATATTTGTTTCCTAAAATTATGAATTTATAGGATTTAATCTAGGTTATACCTGATCAACTTTCGAAAATTTATTCTAAGAGGAATTTGTCCCTTAACAATAGTTAATACTAAGCATGTGAATTTACCAAATCATATACCCTGGGTGAGTTGTAACCATGATTGCATCAAGGCATGTTGGCGTATACTAGGATATCTCGAGTGAAGCATGAAACTCCTTGTCGGTGTTTTCACTCCTTGGTACATCTGTGCCAAAGCTGACTCGACGTGCACGTATCATGATAGGGATGAATTTTTATGATAAACCACTTACTTAATACTCACTAAAATGTAGGGATGTTTTTATTATAAATAGTCATTTCCCTAAGGCTTTCACTTGGGTTTTCTAATCCTAATCCCAAAAAATAAATAAACCAATCTTATGATACCATCTATAATAACTACTATATTTATTACACACATAGAAATGATTTACTAAATTTAATATTCACTTGATACAACAAAGAATATCGAGAGTTCTAGTGTCTCTGTTGAATAAGGACATTACATAATTACTTAAAAAATGACACACATCATCTTTATGGAAATCATCTTTTAAATGACCGCTACATTCCCCCGTATTTAGCATTGAATTGCATAACCTAAGGACATGCATCTGAAAAGAGTGAGCTATAAATCATAGTAAGGGATTATAAAAGTCATAACATGAATAATAATATACATTTATGGTAATAATAAAATCAATAGAGCATAAAAGAAACATGAACATAAAGGCATGATATAGAATGATTATCAATCATGGAAATGTGGGAACAAAAATTCACATGTTATTTGAATGAGAAAAGTCTAATTGTACATGGATCATGAGTAAACCCTCATTTAAATTGATCTATAATGACACTAATAATTACCTAATTCATTGAATCTCTATCAGGGCACACTCTTCTTTAACATTTCATTTTATGCATATGTGTTCCACATGGATCATACAACACAGAATCATTAAAGATTACAATTTATTTCATGATAAAGGAATGTGGAATTAATACATGAAAATGTATTATAAAAAAGTAAACGTTCATAATGTTTAATACCCTTGATGGAGATATGGGAATGGTATTCATGACACAGTGACATTGGCTTAGAAAATCGCGATGTAATTTCGGCAGCATAACGGTGTCACATAAGAATTAATAAAAATGGATGATGAGATAAAAATGGGTGTATAAAAATATTTAAATGAAATGGATAGTAATGGGTTCATATACTTACATGTATTAACCAATGTAATGGAATATATATTCATAATACAAAATAATATCTTGAATGTGAATGAGGAGAGAAAAACTCCTTACGGAATTTCAGAATGGTAACAGGTATACCTGGAAGACATAGATGATAGATAAAGGTTTATATCATCATTAAAAAATAAATAGGGAAGTATAGATAAGGTTATAAATCATACCCCATTATTTATAATTTTAAATAAAAGGTAATAACAATATTAAGAAACATAGATAAAATGAACAAGGAAAGAATCCCTTACATGGATGTGTGATACCAAAGGCTTGGGAGAGGCATGAGAGAGGCTTCTTTGGAGATTGGTGTGCCTTCGGTGGTTTATAGGGAGAAGAGGGAAGAGGTTGGAATAACACCAAAGGCTTTGAGTGAAGAGTATGAGGGAGCATGGGTGGTTTTATATAGGGAAATAGAGGGAAATTTATAATATTTAGGTTTGGGATACCACAAATTAAACGAATAAAAACCACAAAAGACCCATGTTTTTAAAAAACGGGAGTGGAAAACAATATTTCATAATGAAAATGGCCGAAAATATTAAAATTTTAGGTTTTCTTATGTGCAGGTGAGTTACACTATTAAGGAAATCAATTTTAAATGTTAAAAAGATTCATAAGTCATGAAGGGTCAATTAATGATTTGTAAAATAAATCAAATGAAAATAAAATCACATTATTTTAATTTTAAAATATGTATTGGCCAAACTTAATTTTTATAGTATTTTATTACATCACAATTGGTCCATTATGATGTCATAAAAAAATTATATATTTAACGGTATTTAATTTTTATACAAAAATTTGAATGTCTCAGAAAATTAGGAAAAATTCACTGTTGGATAATTTCAAGGTCCTAATTCCAAAAATAATATTTATTTTATCTGACTAATTTCCTAAATAGGTGAATTTTTACTTTTATTATAAAAACAAACATTTATTAAAAATTGTTGGGGTTTTGACAAAAACAGCTTTCAAACCTTAATAAAAATTACAATTTGATTCATTATAATTATACAATAATTCATATATAATAAACATTAATTTAGTAATAAATATTTATTAAAATATTATTAAATTAAAAAATCTATTAATTTTTCAGAATATATTCCCTAATTGAATATTAACAAAAAATACTATTTTTTCATTAAAAAACTTTTACAAATGAACAATAATAAAATTAATGTATACTATTTAGTCTATCAAAAAATAGTGTACATAATCATTGTACTAGGGTCTCATTACATAACCCCTTATAACAGATATATACAACTAAAGAGGAAGGTGTGCGATGATGCCAAACTCTTGGGTGGCGTAGATAACATTGCTCGGGTGGTAATCTCTATCAAAATCCACTAATCCCGTAGGCAGTTCCATTCGATCATAATGTGTTGAAGAAAATCTTGGGATTTTTCAAAAGTGAATCCAAATGATGCGTCATTCTTTTCATGCTCCTACAAATGGGATTTTTAGGGATCAATTCTACTGGATGGAGCCATTGCTTCCTTTTTCTGGGTAAATTTGATTTGTTAAAGCCCTATATTTATTATAATAATTTGATCAATGTTCAACTGCAATATTAACAATGATCAAAATTCATAAATGTGTTTCAAAATCCAAAAAAATAAAACCAATGGAGTGAATATTTTATATAACCACATTATATAATAAGATATTAAATTATATCAAGAGTAATTTTAATTAGTGAATGATTGTGTCGTTACAATCAACCTTCATTATGAAATATTTCCATCAAAATTTCCTTTTGCCACACTAAAACATATGTGGGTAAATCTTCTTTATCACTTCCTCGATTCCCATGTTTCTAATACAACGATTTGGTTTCGCCATAACACCTTGATGGGGGGCATTGTTTTTTCTTAGTACCTTATCCCTACGATCTAATATATTTACTAGATTCCATTAATTGGAGAGTTTATTCTACAATGGTACCACATATGGATTGAGTACACATGATAGGTCAGGTATGTACTTCCTCATGAGTGATACATGGAATACATTATGTACTTGAGATATGTTCGTTGGGAGTTCTAGTCGATAGTCTAATGCTCCAATGTTATCAAGGAACTCAAAAGGGACAATGTACCTTGGACTATGATTTCCCTTCCTCCAAAATCTCACAAATCCTTTCAATGGTGATATAAGGAGGAATACCATGTATTTGATATAAACTCTACATCCTGTTGATGATTATCAGCATAGCACTTTTTTCAACTCTGAGTAACGTTAATGTACTGTTGGATGGCCTTAACCATTACCACCTCTTCTTCTACCATTTTCAGTCGAAGGATTTTTCTCTCCCAAAATTCTTCTCTACATGCTAGTATTCTGTACCTCTTCCCATATTGGGCTTCATAAGGATCCATTTGGATTCTAGAGCAGAAAATGTTGTTGTAATATAACTCAATAAGAGGAAGATGTTTATCCCATTCTACTTTAATGATCATTGAGCATTCTCTCAACATTTCTTCCAGTGCTTGGATAGTCCACTCATATTGGAAATCAGTTTGAGGGTGAAAATATGTACTGATTTTCAGTTATGTTCTTAGAGAATTTGTAGAATTTTCTAGAACATCGATGTGAATCTTGGATCACGATAGGATAAAATATATTGTTGTACTCTATACATACTTACCACTTCATTGATGTAAATCCATGTATATTTACCCAATGATATTTCCTCTCAAATCATAATAAAGTAAGTTGTCTTCGTAAGAAAATCCACAATGACTCCTATAACATTGTTTCCTATTGATGTCGCTCAATTTCTAGTGAAAAAGTACATGATAATGATGTCCCACATCCATGTTGGTATGGTTTGTGGTTGCAGCTTCTACTTAGGATATTTCCTCTTAGACTCCACTAACTGAAATTCCAGGAACATTGATGTATATTCAACAATCTTCTTTTTCATATTGTCCCAGCAAAAGATATCTCGGTGATCTCGATACATCTTTCAGTTCACTGGGAGAATAAGGAATGTTGAGCTATCTGTGTCATTCAGAATATCCTTATTTATCTCTTGATCGAATTGTATACATAATCATTGAGGAAATCTCAAAATTCCATCATTGTCAACCATGAACCGTGATGATTTCCCATTTCTGGTAGCATCCATCCATTTCAGCATTTCTTCATCCATTCTTGGAACATCCTTTATTTTCTCCATGGGGGATGGCTGAGATACCATTTGAGAAAAGATTGATGATATTATTCCCATAATGATTCCCATGTCCACACTCTTCAAATCTAAGAAGATTGGATCAATTTAAATTTTCATCATTGATAAAGATACAAGACCCCTTCTACTTAGAGAATTCACCACCCTATTTCCCTTACAGAGGTGGTAGTGGATTGAGCCTTCATAATCCTTGATGAGTTATATCCATCTTCGTTGGTGCATGTTCAACTCATTCTATGTGAGTATATATCTAATTTTGTTGTGATCAGTATATATCTCACACTTCTCCTCATAGGGTTAATGCTACCAGATTTTTAAAAAAAAAGATCAGAACTGCCAACTCCAGATCATGTGTGGGATAGTGTTTCTAATGGGTTTTCAGCTACCTTGAAGCGTAGGCTATCACATTATCATTCTGCATTAACACATAACCCAAAATCATTATCTAAGAATAACTAAATACCATATAAAATTCTCCACTTGTGGTAGTTTGGGAACCGACATAGTGAAAAACCTCCTTTTCAAATCATTGATGATCTCTTCAAATTCATCAATCTAGTAAAACATTACTCCCTACTGATTTATCTTGGTATGCGGGTTGGAAAATCACAAGAAGGTTCTCAAAAATCATCGATTATATACATATAACCCCAAGAATCTACATATATTTGTTACCGATGTTTTCCTTGGCCTTCCCTCAATTGTAGTTTCCTTGGAGGGATCCAAATATATCCCATTGCTTTTGACGATATTACCCAATAATGATACCTCCTTCAACTAGAACACACAATTTTCATACTTTTTATAGAGCTTCTCCTTTCGCAATGTCTCTAGTATAGTTCTTAGATGCTCCTCATGCTCCTCCTTTGTTTTAGAATATATTAAAATATCATCTATAAAGACAACCACACATTTTTCAAGGTAATATCTAAAGACTATTAATCATGATTATAAATATTGATGGAGCATTAACGTGTCCAGAAGGCATTACTATGAATTCATTTTCATGTATCTTGTACGAAAATCAGTATTGGAGATATTCTCCTTCTTCACCCTTATTTGGTAATATCCCAAACACAAATCCACCATGGAGAATTACTGTGATCCACGTAGCTGATCGAACTAGTGATACATTCTTGGCAAAGGATACTTTTTATTTATCATGATTTTGTTGAGTTCTAGATAATCAATGAAAAGGCGCACTGAACTATCCATCTTCTTGATGAAGAGGACCGGTGCACCCCATGGTGAAGAACTTGGGCATATAAATCCTTTATCTAGATTCCCCTGTAGTTGTTTCTTATTCTCCCCATACTCCACAAGATCTATACTATGCAGAATCTTGGATATTGGAAACACCCCAGGTATAATTTCAATTGAGAATTAAACATCTCTTCAATGAGGAAGATGAGGCAATACCTCGAGAAACACATCAGCGAATTCCCTTACAATCATCATTTCTTCAAGTATGGTTGCCTCCTTAGACTTAGTCATCTGAGCAAGATACACATTCTCATAGGGCAATAAGTTCCATGGTTGAGATGATGGTGCTAAAAAAGATTCATCATCCTCCTTGGACATGTATATAATTGGGGGTCAATTCCCTATATAGAGAGTGACTTCCCTCTCATGACAATTTATGTTGTCTTTATATAGGGAAATCCAATACATGCCAAGAATTACATCAAATTCCACACAAGGGAGTATGCATAAGTTCACTAGAAAGTTCAATCTAGAAATTATGATAGAGGATGAGATATATTCATTGGATGGAGTTATTTGCCCATTATTGTACTCACCGATATCATTACTTCCATGATTTGTGATGGTGATGCGATTTTTCTACTAAACATTAGGGATACAAAAAATGCGCAGAACTATGGTTGACAACCTTAACTTTAAAATTTTGATTCTAGTTCTATTCTATCCAAAATATAGATAGGGATGAGTATCATCAATTTTTAAACACACAATGGGGAATCCAATGATATTAAAGGGATAACTAATAAATTACATTTTTCTCCTTAAAATATTAATTAATAGGCTTCAATATATGTTATCCATGATCTAATTCCCAAAATTTATTCGTTGCGAAATTTTTTCCCATAAAATTTTTTCATACTAATCTTGTGAATTTACCAAATCATATCTCCTAGAAGTGTCATATCTAAGAGTGCAGCAAGGCATGTTGTCTTGTAGTAGGATACCCCGGGTCAAGTCCAAAACTCCTTGTCGATTTTTTCACCCCTAGGTGCATCTGTTCTAGAGCGACCTCTACCTCCACGTATCCATACAGGGATGTATTTTATTGATCATCCTCATACTAAATACCCACAAAAACCTAGGGATGTTTTTATTATACATAGTCTTATCCCTGAGGAGTTAAAAAGTATTTTCTATTCCTAATCCCAAAAATAACTAAACATATCATCTGTACCAACTATAACAACCCGACTCTTTATTACAGACAAAGACATGATTTATTAAATAAAATCTTCTCTTGATATAATAAAGAAGATCAAAATGTTTTGTTTCTTTGAGGATTGGGAACATTACATGACGACATAAAACCTGAAACTGAATCATTGCTGAAAACTTCCTTTACATGACCACTATATTCAATCATACTTAGCATTGCATAGGATAACCTGAGGACCTACATAAGAAAAAGGTGAGCTATAAAACCCAGAAATGGGGTAAACAAGGCATAAAATTATGAGTACAATACATGTTATGAATTATGAATATCAACAGAGAATAAAAGAAACATGAATAAAAAGGCATGATATAACATGATTGTCATATCATGGAAATGTGGAAACAGTTATTAACATGGTATTGGAATTAGACAAGGGTCATTTCACATAAAGCATGAGTAAACCCTTATTTCACTTGATCTATCAGGACACTAATCATTACCCAATTAATTGAAGCACTATTAGGGTGTACCCTTCTTAAAAATTTCATTTTATGCATATGTGGGCCAAATGGATCATACAACATGGAATCATTAAAGATCATCATAAATTTCATGATAATGGAATGTGGAATTAATACATGAAACTATATAATAATTGAGTAAATGTACATAAATGTGAATACCCTTGATAGATAAATGGGAATAGTATTCACGACACAATGACATTGTCTTGGGAAATCACGAGGAAATTTTGGAAGCACTACAGTGTCATAAAATAATTGATAAAAATTATTGATGAGTGAAAAATAGGTGTCTCATAATATATAAATAAAATTTATAGTAATGGTGTCATATAGATACATATCCCAATAATTTAATGGAATTTAGATTCTTAATACAAAAAAATTTCTAGAATGTAAACGAGGAGAGAAAAATTCATTAAATAATTTCGGCATGGTAATGAGTATACATGGAAAGAATTGGTGAGAGACAAAGGGTAATATCATCAATAAAATATAAATAGAGCAGTATAGGGGAGGTTACAGATCATACCCCAACATTTAAAATTTAAAATAATAGGGCATCACAATATTATAAAACATGGATAAAATGAGAAAGGAATGAATCCCTTACTTGAATGTATGATCCCAAAGGATTAGGAGAGGATTGAGATAGGTTTCTTTGGTGAATGGGGAGCCTTGGGAGGATTATAGTGAGAGGGGGTAACAGGTTGGATGAACTCCAAAGGCATTGAGCGATGAATATGTCGAAGCATTGGTGATTTTAAATATAAAAATATAAGGAAAATTTTAATATTTAGTTTTGGTACACCACACATTAAACCAATAAAAAATAGAAACTAGGCCATGGTTTTTTCCAAATTCGATTGTAAAAAAATATTTTATAATTAAAATGGCCTAATATATTAAAATATTTGACTTTCTTATGTGTAAGTGAGTCATACTCTCAAGGAAATCAATATCAAAAGAAAAAATGTTTTATAAGTCTTGAAGGGTCCACTAATGATTTCTAAAATAAATCAAATGAACCTAAAATCACACTATTTTAATTTTAAAATAGATATTGGCTGAAAATAATGTTTATATTATTTTATTTTATCACTATAGGTCCATTATGATGTCATAAAACACATTATATATTTAAAGGATATTTAATTTTAACACAAAAATTAGATTGTCTTAGAAAATTAATAGAAAATAACTGTTGAATAATATGGATGTACTAATTTCAAAAATAATATTTAATTTATCTAAATAATTTCATAAATAAGTGAATTTTTAATTTTATAATAAAAAATGACATATATCGAAAATTCATTGGTTTTGAAAAAAATAGCTTTCAAACCTTAATAAAAATTGCAATTATATTCATAAAAAACTATAAGATCATTTATATGTAATAAAATGTAATTTATTATTAGTATTTTTATAAAATATTATTTATTTCCAAAATCCATTAATTCCTCAAAATAGATTTCTTATATGAATATTGAAAAACATACAATTTTTGTTTTAAAAACTATTTAAAATTTAACTATAATAATATTAATGTATAATATTTATTCTATACCAAAATAATGTACATAATAATATTACATGTTCTCGTTACATTAGCGCTTATAACACCCGTATATGACTAAAGAGAATGGTGTGTGATGGTGACAGACACTTGGGGTGGCTCGGATAACATCGCACTGGTGGTAATCCATATCAACATCCACTTATCCCATAGGAGGTTCCATTTGAGCTAAACGTGTTGAAGCATAACATGGGATTGGTCAAGTGTTATGCCTAATGATGCCACCTCCATTATGAGATCCAACAAATGGGCTTTGTATGGATCAATTCTAATGGATGGAGCCATTGATTCCTTTGTTTGAGTAAATTGGATTTTTCAAAGAAATATATTCATAATAATCATGTGATCAGTGTTCAACAGCTGTATTAGAAATGGTCACAATTCATAACAATGTTTCCAAATCCAGAAACATAAATTCAATGAATTGCATATTTTTTATAACCATTTAACATAATAAGAAATTCAATTAAATCAAGATGAATTTTAATTAATGAATGTTTGGTTCTTTACAGTCATCCCGCCTTATGAATTTTTTCCCTTGAAATTTCCTTTTTCACACACTAAAACATATGTGGGTAACTATGCTTCATCACATCCTCTGATTCCCACATCACTTCTACAAACATTTTGTTTCGCCACAACAACTTGATGATGAGCATTGCCCTATTTCATAGAATTGTTTCCTTACAATCTAAGATCTTTACCATATTTTATTCATAGGAGAGGTCATTCTCCAATAGTACCACCTCTATATTGAGTATATGTGATGGGTCAGTTATGTACTTATTCATGAGTGATACATGGAATATTTTATGTACTTGAGATTGGTTTAGTTGGAGTGATAGTCGACATTCCAATGGTCCAATGTAATCATGGTTCTCAAAAGGGCCAATATACCTTGTACTAAGATTTCCATTATCCCATAATCTCATAAATATTTTCCGTGGTGATATATAGAGGAATACCATATATCCGACATAAACTATAGGTTATGTGGACAATTATCAGCATAGCTCTTTTGCTGACTCTAAGTAGCTTGAATGTGTAGTTGGATGGCCTTAACCTTCTCCACCTTTTCTCCTACAATTTCTTGACCTAGGAGTTTTCTCTCTCCAACATCATCTCAACATGCTGATGTTCTGCACCTATTCATAAACAGTGCTTCATAAGGATTCATTTGGATTCTTGTGTGGAAACTGTTATTGAAATAGAACTCAACCCAAAGAAGATGTTGATCTCATTCTCCTTTGAAGTCCATTGAGAATTCAATCAATACTTCATCAAGTGTTTGGATAGTCCACTCCTATTGAAAATTATTTTGAGTGTTATAATATGCACTGATGTTCAGTTTAGTGGGTAAAGCATTTTGCAGACTTTTCCAGAACCTCAAGGTGAATCTCCGATCATGATAGGATAAAATAGATAATGGTACTCTATGCAGCCTTACCACTTCATTGATGTAAATCCATTAAAGATGACCTAATGATATTTCCTCTCTAATCATGATAATGTGAGTATTCTTCATATGACAATCCACAAAGACCCATATAGCATTGTTTCCTATAGATGTCCCAGGAAGTCTAGTGACAATGTCTATGGTAATGTTGCCCTACTTCCATGTTGGTATAGGTTGTGGAAGCATCATCCCTTTAGACTATTGCCTCTCAGCCTTCACTTGCTGAAATTCTAGGCACATTGATGTATAATCGACAATCTAATTTTTAATATTCTCCCCCCAGATGATTTCTCATTTATCATGATACATCTTTGTGCTTACTGGGTGAATAGAGTATTTTGAGATATGTGCGTTATTCAGAATCTACTTCTATTCTTTGGATCAGATGGTATACATAATTGTGGTGAAAATCTCAAAATTCCATCCTTGTCAACCAAGAACTATGAGCATATCCTATTTATGATATCTTCCACACTTCTTCAAATTCCATCAAACTTTTTATGAACATTAATTATTTTCTCCATGAGGGATGGTTCAGAAATCATATGAGAAAGGACTGATAATGTTCCTCCCTTGATGAATCCAATGTCCATCCTCTGCAAATATAAGACTATTGGTTCCTTTTCAATTCTCATTATTGATAAAGATACATGATCCATTCTACTTAGAGTATTCACCACCATGTTTTCCTTAACATGATGTTAAAGGATTGAATTGTCAAAATCATTAATGAGTTATATCCATCTTCATGGGCGCATGTTGAACTCTTTCTATGTGAATATATATTTTAGGCTCTTGTGATCGGTATTTATCTCAATATTCCCTCCATAGAGATAATTACGTGAGATTTTTTCAACAAAAATATCACAGTCTCCTACTCCAGATCATGTGTGGTATAGTTTTTCTCATGGATTTTCAGCTACCTTGAGAAGTAGGCGATCGCATTATCATTCTACATCAACACACAAACCAAACACATCTTCGAAGAAAAACTAAATAACCCAAAAAATTCTCCACACGATTGTAGTGTTAGCACATGCATAAAGATAAGCCTCCATTTGAACTCCTTGATGGTATCTTCACATTAATCACTCATGGAAAATATTACTCCGTTATGAGTTATCTAGGAAAGTGGGATGGAAAGTCCTATGAATGTTCTCACAAATCGGCAATAATATACAGATAATCCAAAGAATCTATGGATATCCATTACCGATGTTGGTCTTGGCCATCCCTTAATTGTAGTTTCCTAGCAGGGATCCACAAATATCCCATTTCTTGTTATGATATGACCAAATAATCATGCCTCATTCAACCAGAACTCACACTTGTTGTAGTTTTCTTAGAGATTATCTTTTCTCAAGGTCTATAGTACAATTTTTATAATCTCTTCATGATGCTTCTTAGTTTTGGAGTAGATTAGAATATCATCTATTAATTCTACCTCAAAGTTTTCAAGGTAATTTATAATGAAATTATTCATCATGTCCATGAAGATTGATGGAGCATTATTGAGTCCTGATGGAAATACTATGAATTCATAGTGTTCATATCTTGTATAGGAAGCATTATTGGGTATATCCTCCTTCTTCAACCTTACTTTGTAATATCTTGAAAGAAAATCCTCTTTGGATAATAATTGTGATCCATGTAGCTAATCGAAAATGTCATCAATTCGTGGTAGAGGATACTTTTTCTTTATCGATCTTTATTGAGCTCATTATAATCAATGAAATGACACATTGACATGTCCTTCTTCTTGGAGAAGTAGATAGGTGCACCCATGGTGTAGAACGTGGGCATATAAATCCTTTATCTTGATTCTCTTGCAGTTGTTTTTCATCTCCCCAATATCCACAAAAGACATTCTATACAGATTCTTTAAAATTGGCAATGTCGTAGGTATGATTTTAATTGAGAATTAAACATCTCTTCTAAGAGTAATTTCAGAAAAATCATCAGGAAATACATCATTGAATTCCCTCACAATCGACATGTCTTAAAAGATGGTTTCATCTTTATAATTAGTCATGTGATCCAGATACACGTCCTCATAGGGTAGTAATATCCACACTTGTGATGATGGTGCTAAAGAATATTCATCTTCCTACATTCACTTGTTTATAATTGGGTGTGAATTCTCCATATGGAGAGTCATTTTCTTTCTCATGGCAATTTATGTTGGTTCTATATAGGGAAATACACTGCATTCCATTAATTGATAAAATTCCACATGTGGTAGTATGGACAGGTTCACCAGGAAGTGTAATCCACAAATTATAATAGGGGATGAGCTATATTCATGGGATGTTGTGATTTCCCCATTTTCCATACTCATTGACATCATTACATCAATGATTTGTGTTGGTGTTGGGATTTTTCTACTAAATTTTAGGTATACTAAAGAATTCATATAATTATGCTCAACAACCATAACATTATCTTTTTGATTATGGTTCTATGCTAACAAATATATACTTAGGGATTAGTATAATAAATTGTTAAACACAAAAAGGAGAATCCAAGACATTAAAGAAATAACTTATAAATAACATTTTTCCATTAATATTTTAATTTATAGGCTTCAATCTATGTTATCCATGATCTACTTCCCAAAATTTATTTTTAGGGGAATTTTTCCATTAACAATGGTTAATACTAAGATTGTGAATTAACCAAAGAATATTGCCAATAAGTATCATAACCAAGAGTGTAGCATGACCCACTTTCATGTACCGGGATACCCCGGGTCAAGCCCAAAACTCTTGGTTGGATTATTCAATATTAGGTACAACTGTGCCAGAGCCCCCTCTAGCAGCATGTATCGAGACAATGGTTTATTTTATTGATAAACCACTTAATACATACCCACCGAAACATAGTGATTTTTTATTATACATATTTCAATCCCTGAGTATTTAACATGGATTTTCTATACTAAATCCCAAAAATAACATTGCATATCCTCTATGACCAACTATAACAGCCCTTCACTTTATTACACACATTAACAAGATTTATTAAACAAAATCTTCACATGAGAAAACATAGAATATCAAGAGGTCTTGTTCCTTTGAGTATTAGGAACATTAAATAACTACATAAAACATGAAATAGAACATCTTTATTGAAAAATTCCATTACATGACCACTGCATTCCCTCTTACGTAGCATTACATAGGATAACCTGAGGAAATGAATAAGAAAATGGTGAGCTATAAAACCTAGTAAGGGTGTAAACAAAGCATAACCTGAAGAATACAATACATGTTTGGAAATATTCATATCAATGGAGCATAAAAAATTAACACAAAGGCATGATATAACATGATTATCATAACATGGAAATGTGGAAACAACACATAACATGACATTTTCTTGATCCAAGGGTCATTGAACATGAAGCATGAGTGATCTCTCATTTCACATGACATATCATAGAACTAATATTTTCCCAATTCATTAGAGCGCTATTTGAGCACTCCCTTCATAAAGATTTTATTTTATTCATAAGTGTGCCACATAGATCATACAACATGGACTCATTAAAAATCATCATTTATTCCTCGATAAAGGATTTTTGAATTCATACATAAAACTCTATAATTAATATGTAAACGTTCATAATAGTGAATACCCTTGATTGGAAAATGGGCATGGTATTTATGACATAATTACATTTCCATGAAAAATCATAGTGCAATTTTGGCATCATAACAGCGTGACATAAGCATTCATAAAAATGGTTGATGAGAGAGAAAGGGGCATCTCATAATATTTACATGAAATAGAGAGAATGGTGTCTTCTAGATACATGTATCAAAAAATTTAATGGAATTTATATTCATAATACAAGAGAATTTATTGATTGTAATTGAGGAGAGATAAATTCATTATGGAATTTCAGCTTAGTAATGGGTATACATAGAAGAAATCGATGAGAGAAAAAATGTTATATAATCATTAAAACAAAAATATAGAAGTATAGGGGAGGTGAAAAATCATAAACAAACATTTATAATTGAAAATAAATGGTCAAAAAAATATTAAGAAACATGGATAAAATTAGAAAGTAAGTAATACCTTATTGGGATGTGTGATTCCAATGCCTTGGGAGAGCCCTGAAAGAGAATTCTTAGGAGATTGGGGCACCATGGTAGGATTATATTTAGATGAGGGAATAGGTTGGATTAACTAAAAAGGATTTGAGTGAAGAGGAAGTGGGATCATGGGTGGGTTTATATAAGAAAAGAGAGGGAATTATTTATTATTTAGTTTTGGGACACCACACATTAAAATAATCAAAACCACAAACCTGCCGTTGGGTGTTTCAAAGGGGAGTGTAAAAAAAAATTTATACTATCAATGTATGAACATATTTTAATATTAGGATTTCTTATGTGGAGGTGAGTCAAACTATCATGGAAATCAATTTGAAAAGTTAAAATGTTTTTTAAGTCATGAACTGTCAACTAAAGAATTGTAAATTAAATCAACCGAACCTAATATCATATTATTTCAATGTTAAAACGTTTATTGGAAAAAATGTTTATAGTATTTTATTACATCACTATTGGTCTATTATAATGTCATAAAACACATTATATATTTAAACAGTATAGAATTTTTACACAAAAAATCAATTGTCTCAGAAAATTATGAAAAATTCAATGTTGGATAATTTTGATGCCCTAAAAAATATTTATTTTTAGCTAAATAATTTATTAAATATATGAATTTTTTCTTTTATAATAAAAAATAACATTTCTTTGAAAATTCATGGGTTTTGAAAAAAAATGATTTCAAATCATAATAAAACTTACAATTGTATTCATAAAATTAAAATAACATTCATATACAATGAAAAGTAATTTTGTAATAATATTTTATTAAAGTATTATTGAATTAAAAAATCAATTAATTCATCAAAATATATTTATTAATTGAATATTAATAGAAATACTATTTCTTCTTTAAAAACTATTTAGAAATGAACAATAATAAAATTAATGTATACTATTTATTCTATACAAAAAGATGATAATAATCATAGTACTAGGGTTTCATTACATAACCCTTCATTACACCCACATATGACAGAAGAGTAAAGTGTGTGATTGTGACAGACTCTTGGGATGGCTCTGATAACATCACTCAGGTGGTGATCTCTATCAACTTTTACTTACCCTATAGGAGGTTCCATTCGATCTTAACACGTTGAATCATAGATTGGGATTTCTCAAAAGCGAACCAAAATGATGACACCTCCTTTTCGAGCTCCATCAAATGGGCTTCGTATAGATCAATTCTAGTTGATGGAGTCATTACTTCATTTTTTTAGTAAATTGGTTTTGTTAAATCCCTATATTTAAACTAATCATGTGATCACTGTTGAACTACTATATTGTCAACGGTAAATATTCATAACCATGTTTTAAAATCCGATAATATAAAACAAAATAAGTGACCATTTTATATATCCACTTTACATAATAATACTTTTAGTTAGAAAAAGTTGAATTTTCATTGATGAATGTTTGGGTCGTTACTATCATCCCCCTTATGATTTTTTTCCCTCGATATTTCTCCTTCCCACGCTAAAACATATATGGGTAACATTGCTTCATCACTTCCTCTGATTCTCACGTTTCTTCTATAATCATTTGGATTCACCACAACACATAATTGAGGAGCATTTTCTTATTTTGTAGAAAATTTTCCCTATGATCTAAAATCATTACCAGATTATATTCATATGAGTGGTCATTATCCAATGGTACCACATCTAGATTGAGAACATGTGATGGGTTATGTATGTTCTTCCTCATGAGTTATAAATGGAATACATTATGTACATGAGATAGGTTCGGTGGGAGTGCTTGTTGATATGCCAATGCTTCAATGTTATCAAGGATCTCAAAATGTCCAATGTACCATGGACTAAGCTTTCCCTTCTTCCAAAATCTCATATATATCATCCATAATAATATGTGGATGAATACCATGTATCCGGCGTAAACTCGAAGTCATGATGATGATTATCAGAATAGATCTTTTGTCAACTCTATGTAGCTTTAATGTGCTGCTGGATGGCCATAACCTTCTCCAACACTTCATCTACCATTTCCAGACCTAATATTTTTCTCAACCCAACAACATCTCAACATGTCGATGTTCTGTACCTATTCATATACAAGGCTTTATAAGGATCCATTTGGATTGTTGAGGAAAAAATATTTTTATAATAGAACTCAACCATAGGAAGATGTTGATCCCATCCTCATTTGATGTCCATTGAGCACTATATCTACATGTCCTCAAGTGATCAAATAGTCTACTCAGATTGGCCATCAGTTTGAGGGTGATAATTTGTACTGATTTTTAGTTCAGTGCATAAAAAATGTTGGAGACTTTTCCAGAACATCGAGGTGAATCTCGTATCATGATAGGATATAATAGATAGTGGTACTACATGCATCCTTACTACTTCATTGATGTAAATCCATGCAAGATGACCCAATGAGATATCCTCTCCAATCATGACAAATTGTTTTGTCTTCGTAAGACAATCCCCAACGACCCATATAGCACGGTTTACTATATATATCCCAATAATTCTAGTGACAAAGGACATCGTAATGTTGTCCCACTTCCATGTCGGTATGGGTTGTGGTTGCATCATCCCCATTGATTATTTCCTTTTAGTCTTTGAATTCTTACATACCAGACACTTTGATGTATATTCAATAATCTCCCTTTTTTTATTATCCCACCAAATGTTTTCTTGGTTATCAAGCAACAAAATTGTTCTCACTAGGTGAATTAAGAATGTGGAGCTATGTGCATCATTCATAAGCTCTTTCATTATCTCTGGATCGGATGGTATACCTAATCATGACACAAATATAAAAATTCTATCCTTTTCAACCATGAACTTTGAGGATTTCCCATTTCATATACCTTCCACCCTATTCATAATTTCCTCATCCTTTCTTTAAACATCCTTTATTTTCTCCATGAGGGATGGTTGAGAAACCATTTGAGAGAGGATTGATGATTCTCCTCCCTTAATGATTCCCATGTCAATCCTCTGCAAATCTAGGAAGATTGGTTCTTTTTCAATTATCATCATTGATAATGTTATAGGATCTCTTCTACTTAGAGCATTCGACACCCTATTGGCCTTACCAAGATGGCAGTGGATTGAGGAGTCATAATCCATGATGAGTTCATTGAATATTCATTACAGCATGTTAATATCAATCTCTGTGAATATATATTTAAGTCTCTTGTGATCATTATATTTCTCAAACTTTTCTCCATAAGGATTATGCTACTAGATTTGCAACACAAAAATCATAGTCACAAACACCAGATCATGTGTGAGATAGTTTTTCTCATTAATTTTCAGCTTCCTTGAAGCGCAGGCAATAAATTCATCATTATGCATCATCACAGAACCCAAAATCTTCTTCTATGTATCAATAAATAGTACAAAAAAATTTCACTTGTGGGATGTGTGAGCACAAGCATAGTGATAATCCTCCTTTTCAACTCATTTAACCACTCTTAATATTAATCACTCTAGAAAAACATTACTCTATTTTGAGTTATCTTGGTATGCATATTGGAAAATCATGATAATGTTATCAAAAATTAGTGATAATATAAAAATAAACCCAATATGATACGGATATCTGTTACCGATTTTGGCCTTGGACATCCCACAATTGCAGTTGCCTTTGAGGGATCCAATGTAATCCCAATGCTTATGATTATATGACCCAATAATGAGACCTCCTTCAACCAGAAATCCCAATTGTCCTACTTTTCAATGAACTTATCCTTATTCAAGTTCTCTTGTACAGTTCATAGATGCATCTCATGATCCTCCATGGTTTTGGTGTATATTAGAACATCATCAATAAAGACTACATCAAAATTTTCAAGGTAATTTCTAAAGACTCTATTAATCATGTACATAATTATTTACAGAGCATTAGTGAGTCCTAAATGTATTATGATGAATTCATAATTCCCTTATCTTATATGAAAAGAAATCTTGGGGATATCATCCTTCTTCACAGTTATATGGTAATATACCAATTGCAAATCCACCTTGGAGAATTATTGTGATCCACGAAGCGGATCCAACAAGTCATCTATTCATGGTAGAGGGTACTTGTTATTTGTCGTGATTTTGTTGAGCTCAAGATAATCAATGAGAGTGTGCATTAACCTATCCTTTTTCTTGATGAGGAGAACCAGTACACCTAAAGGTGTAGAACTTTGGCTCATAAATCATTTGTCTAGATTCTCATATCATTGATTCATCAGCTCCCCAATCTCCACAATATCCATTATATATATATTTTTTTATATTTTTAATAACCTAGGTATAATTTCAATTGATAATTCAAGTTCTCTTATAGGAGTAAGACTATGAAATTCTTGGGAAACACATTAGTGAATTCCCTCATAATCGGCATGTCTTAATGGATGGTTTCCTCCATAGACTCAGTCAACTGATCTAGATACATGTCCACCTAGGGAAGTAATATTGATGCATGAGATGATGATTCTTATGAAGATTCATATTCTTCCTTGCACTTTAATATAATCGGGTTTAAATTCTCTATATTAAAAGTTATTTCCCCCTCACGGGAATTTATGATGGCTTTATATAGGGAAATCAAATATAGTCCAAGAATATCATCAAATTCCATGTGAGGGAGGTTGGAGTGGTTCCTCAGGAAGTTCAATCCCCAAATTATGATCGGGGATGATCTATATTCATGGGATGCAATGAATTCCCCATTTTTCGTACTCACCGACATCTTTACTTCCATGATTTTTGGTGGTGATGTGATTGTTCTAATAAACATTAGGGATACAAAATAATATATAGAACTATGGTTGATATCCTTAGATTTAACTTTTTGATTCTGGTTCTAATATATCCAATATATATAGAGGGATGAGTATCATAAATAGTTAAACAGACAAAATGGAATCCAAAGACATTAATGTGATATCTTATATATTACATTTGTTTTCTTAACATATTAATTTATTGTATTCAATCTATGTTATCCATGATCTACTTCCCGACATTAATTCTCACGGGCATTTTTTTCCATAACAACGGTTCATACTAAGAATGTGAATTTACCCAAGAATATCCCCTAGATGTTTCATGACCAACAGTGCAACAAGGCCCATTGATGTGTACCAAGATACCCTGGGTCAAGCCTAAAACTCTTTGTCAGATTTTTCATTCCTAGGTACATCTTCGCCAGAGCCACCCCTACCTGTACATATTAGGACATGGATGTATTTTCTTTAAAAACCATTCAATACATACATACCAAAACCGAGGGATGATTTTATTATATTCAGTCCTATCCTTGGGGCTTTAACGATGATTTTATATTCCCAATCCCAAAAATAACTAAACATATCCTGTGATAGCTACTATAACAATAATCCTCTTTAATACACAAATAGACATGATTTAATAAATAATATATTCACTTGACATAATATAGAAAATCAAGAGTCCATGTGTCTTTAAGGATTATGAACATTACATAATGTCTTAAAACATGAAGTAGAACATCTTTATTGAAAAGTTCTTTTACATGACCACTACAGTCTCTCATACACAGCATAGCGTGGGATAACTTGAGGACATGAATCAAAAAGGGTGAGCTATAAAACCCAGTAAAGGAGTTAATAAGGCATAATATGTAGAATATAGTAAATGATAGGAAATAGTCATATCAATGAATCATAAAAGAAACATAATCATAAAGGCACGATATAGCATGATTATCAAAACTTGGAAATGTGGAACCAACAATTAACCTAGAATTAGCATGATCCAAGGATCATTGAACATGAATAATGAATGAAATCTCATTGCAGATAATGTATCATGACACCAATCTTTACCCAATTCAATGGAGTGTTATCAGGGGGCTCCCATCATAAACATTTCATTTTATGAATAAGTCATCCACATGGATAATAACAAATTGAATCATTAAAGATCAATATTTATTCAACGATAATGGAATGTGTAATTCATAAATGAAACTATATAATAAATAATTAAACATGAATAAAGTTGAATACTCTTGATAGAGAAATGGGTATAGTATTCACAACATAATGACATTGTCTTGGAAAATAGCAGTGCAATTTTTTCAGCATAACAGCGTGACATAATTATTCATAAAAATTGTTTATGAAGGAGAAAGTGTAGTCTCATCATATTTGCATGAAATTGAGAGTAAGGGGTCATATAAGTACATGTCCCAACAAATATAATGTAATTTATATTCATAATAATATAAAGTTTATTTAATTTCAATGAGGAGAAAGATATTTCTTACAAAACGTTGGCATTGTAACGAGTATACATGGAAATAATCGATGATATATAAAAGGTTACATCAACATTAAAACATAAAAATGGAAGAATAATGGAGGTGATAAATCATACGCCAACATATATAATTGATAAAAAAGGGAAAAACAATATTAAGAAACTTGGATAAATTGAGAAAGGATGGAATCCTTTACATGAAGTGTGATTCCAATGGATTGGGAGAGGTTTGAGAGAGGCTTATTGGTTTCTTGGGGGACCTTGGGAGGAATCTAGGTAGAGGAAGGTAGAGGTTGGATGAACTAAAAACGCTTTTAGTGAAGAGGAATGGTGTTCTTGGTTGGGTTTATATAAGAAAAGAGAGCGAATTATTTATTATTTAGCTTTGGGATACCACACATTAAACTAATCAAAATCACTAACCCACCCATTGTTTTTTCCTAATGGGACTTGATGACAATAATTTATAATAACATTTTCTGAATATCATAAAATATTTGCTTCTCTTAGGTGGATGGGAGTCACACTCTCAAGGAAATCAATTTAAAAATATAAAATGTAATATATATCATGAAGGGTCAACTAATTCTTTTTAAAATAAATCAAACGAACCTAAAATAACATTATTTTAATGGTAAAAAATATATTGGCCAAAAGTAATGTTTATTGTATTTTATTAAATCACTATTGTGTCATTATGATGTTATAATAAACATTATATTTTTAAATAGTATTTAATTTTTACACAAAAATTCCACTGTCTCAGAAAATTATGAAAAAAAATCACCATTGGATATTTTCAATTGCCTGATTCCAAAAACAATATTCATTTTATCTAAAAAACTTCTTAAATATTTGAATTATTACTTATATAATAATAACATACTTTTATAAAAAATTAACGGGGTTTCAAAAAAACAACTATAAAACATTAATAAATATTAAAACTGTATTCAAAAAAATATATGATATTTAATATATAATAAATAATAATTTAATAATAATAATTTATTAAAATATAATATAATTAAAAAACCATTAATTCTTCAAACTTGATTCCGGAATTTAATATTAACAAAAAACACTATTTTTTAAATAAAAACTATTTACAAATAATCAATAACAAAATTAACGTTTACTATTTATTATATAAAATAATAATGTACATAATCATAGTTCTAGGGTGTCGTTACATAATCCCTTAAAACACCCACATACGACTGAATAGTAAGGTGTGCGGTAGTGACATACTATTGGGGCGGATCAGATAACATCGCATGGGTGGTAATCTTTATCAACTTCCACTTCTCCCGTAAGCAGTTCCGTTCGAGCTTAACGTGTAGAATCTTGCCTTGGAATTGGTAAAGAGAAAATACCAATGAAACCACATCCTTTATATACTTTAAAAAATGGGCTTCTAATGGATCAATCCTACAATATGTGGCCATTGCTTCCTTTTTCTGAGTAAATTGGATTTTTTAAAGCCCTTTATTAATACTAATAATGTGATCACTGTAAACTACTATATTAGCAATAGTTACAACTCATTACATTATTTTATAATACATAAAAGAAAAAGTCAGGATTTTTTTATTTTATATAACCATTATATATAATAATAAATTTAATTATATCAAGAGAAATATTAATTAATGAATTATTGTGTCATTACACAATAGGTGGTGGTAAAAATATTAATGGAATTGTGTGTGACGTTGTAAAATGTGTTAGATGTGTGGAAAGGTAGAATTTGCAGCTCTATATAATCATGGAGATATAAAGACTCAACATATAAAAATAAATGTTATGTGAGTGATTGTGTAAGAACTATATATTGTATAATGCATCATGTTTTGAGATTAGGGTCCCTTTTTAACCTACATTGAAAATATATGGTAATGTAGGGAAACAGTTATAAACAAAATTAAATTACGATGGATAAGGATTCAATTTTTTAAATATGGATTATTATGTGAAGGAAATGATAGAAAAATTATAATTTCTACTCATTTTACACTTAAATATAGAAGTAACATTGTCTTGCATTAGCTCTAAAATTATATCATTTTATTCAATTTTGAAATGTGTGTTTCATTGTATAATGAATTCATAGAAGTGGAGTTTTCCATTAGAACTCTTGGAGTGTCTATTAAATCATAAATGGTATATAGATATTCAATTACAAAATTTTTTTTCTATTTTATTATCACAAAATTATTCACAATCCTAATATTGTATTTTGATATATTAATAGCGATTGATTAAATTTCAAACTACTCTACACTAACCATCAATAGAATAATGGGAATGATAATTATATTAAATGGAAAAAAATATATTATATTAAAATGAGTGATATCAGAGCATATGGTTTTTCAACTTAAACAACAAATTACATTTTGTATGAGAAAATTATTTTGGATGTTGGAGAAGCTGAATGTAGAAAGATTGGAATGTTACCCAATGATAAAAAATATAATTATATTTTTATAAATAATTGTTAATTAATAAATAAAAAATAGATGAATAATTATTACATTTATACATAAATATATATAGACGCATACTGAAGACCCCATATTGAATGCAATATCTCGAGTTATAAGAATTGATGAAACAATTACAATAGATTTTAGAAAATGTTTTAATTTGATCATCAATGTCACCGTAGAGGGAACCAATTATTTATGTAAATAATAATGGTATATTTAATATATATATATATATATATAAATATATATTAAATATTGAAAAACATAATTTGATGATAATGAAGATAAAATAATCATTAATGAGGATTGATGATTTATTTGGAAATTTTCATGGGGCTCAATTCTTCATGAAGAATGGCCTATGGTCTAGGTACTATAAGTTTAATGTGAAAAGTGGATATTCCAAGGGTAAATTTATAAACATGATATGGAAATTATGTTTTTTATACCATTTTTCTTGAATAATTCTACATCCATATTTATTGATTTTGGAATAAAACACTTATAGACAATATCGATAAATTTTCTGTGTTTTATATTGTTTTTATTTTAATATATGAAAAGGTTCATGAGGAACATGCGGATTATTTAATAGACATATTATAAAATTTATTATGGGGTGATTAATTATAAATTAAATAATTTAAATTCTCATTATGAAGTATATCAATTATGGGAGATGAAGTAACTTATAAAGGGAAATCAGTTGATCGAGTTATAAAAAATGTTATAGAGGAGTTGCAACATATTATAATAGTGTTTGTGATTCATAGATTCCATGGTCTATAAGGATATTATTGAATTTTTGTGGAAAAAAATTCATTATATTCCAATATACATTCAATGTTATATCTAAAGTGTGATGAATAATTTATATAAAAATACAAGAAAATAATTTTATTCGAATAGAAGTAGAGGGCCGTTAGTGTACTAATGCTAACTGTACTCTTTCATGGGTTCTTATTTGTCATCTATTTTTTTGAATCATTAAAAGTTATAGGGTGTTTACTCATTAATATAAATATGTTGATAGCCTACACAGATTGATTATTGAACCCTCATGAGAAGAAATATCATAATCATGATAGATTTATCATCATTTTTTTGATTAATGGTTCCAACCATTAACTTTATTATGATATGTATGACGAATACATATCACAATAATGTGTGATGTATATATTCGTGGAAAAGTAACATAACATGAATCAAATTATATTTTTTGAGATTTTTAGGGACTATTAATTGTATATTAGTCATCCAATAAGAATAAATAAATATCCATTAATGAATTATACAGGAATGACCCTGATGTTATTTTAAAAATCATTTCTGATAAAAATAAATTTATAAAAGACCTGGAAATATGTATTGAGAAGTTAAGTGTTTAGGTGTAAGAACCCAATTTTTTATGCGAAAGACTTTGGAATAATCGTGATGTTATTCCAGAGCAGCGCCTTCAGACAACGTGCAATTCCGAGCCCCGGAGTGGCCGGAATTAAATTTTCAGTGCGTTTACACTGGGAATGCCAAATAAATGGGATAACTCCTAAACGGTGATCTGGATCAGAGATCCGAGTATACGGATGGGTCCACAATGGGGTGTTTACCCTATTAATGACATAAGGTATGTCAGCGTGGGACGTTTGGACCCCTCGCTCGATTTCGGAACGTTAAACGGATAAATTAATTAATAAATTAATTCATTTAGTGGTGAAATGAAAGTATCTCTTAAAAGGTGGCTTGGATTGGAAAACCGAGGGCTCTTTTGAGTTCAGAGCATGTTGTTTACCCTAAAAGGGTGTAATTTTTGCTGGCGTGGGCCGTTAGTGAAAAATAGCCCCATGGGCGTTTTCGTAATTTGACGGCCTTGGGCGTTGATCTTTGTAACTTTTGAACGGGGTCTCAGATTAATATTCTGAGACCACCATTGGCTCGGGAGGTGGTGTTTACCCAATTGGAAGCTTAACCTTGACCCCGTCGAGCGTTTTAGATACGGGTGGATTTGGGAGGTTTAAATTAATTAAGTGGTTTTAATTAAATTTTCTACTTAAATCCCTAACCCCTTCCCATATTCCTCCCTTGTTCATTCTCTGGCAGAAGGTAGAAACCAAAGGGAGCTCTCCCTCCCATCTCCTCTCCTCCTCCTCCCAAGGCAGTTGCGGATCCGGCTGGTGGATCGTCGCAAAGTGTGGGGCAAATCCCAACAGGGTAGGAGGTCTAGGTTTGCGTTTTAATTTCCGAACCATCATTCAAGATCAATTATATCCTCAGATTGTTGTCTTATCTTTGAAAAAACCCACTAATACATAGTATAGTTTTTTACCATTCTAACGCATCTTTCAGAATCGAAATCCAAGTTCGGAGGAGGACGGGGTTGATCGTCGAAGTTTGCAGGTTTTCCGGCGGTCCGACGAGCCCTGGCACGGCAGCGGCTCGGTTCCAGGGAGATGGCGGTGCGACAGACTTGGGTGTAGGTGGTGGGGGCTCTTCGGAAGGCGGCACGGGTGTCCGGTGGAGCGTACAGGCGAGGCCGGGGCGCGGAGAGCCTTCGACAAAAGGCGAGGCAGGGGCCCGGTGGAGTGCCTCGGAGCGGCGGCGGGTCTCCAGGGAGCGGCGACCGCGGGGTCGCGGCACGCGACCCCCGTGCGGTGAAAAAGATCTGCGCCATGCGGGTCTTCATGCGGCTGTCGTGACCGGCCCTCGTGGCCGGTCTGCGCGCGGACTGCGAGTCCGCGGTCGGCCCACGCGACTAAGCCGTGGGCTGGCCCAGACTGGTCCATCACAAGGGGCCTTGCCCCCTCTGTTTTCGAACGCCCATATTTTCCGCAACCGGCATCAGTTTTGAGTTCCATATGTGGTAGTGGAACCGTATCGACGAGACGAACCTTTTGAGATGGTTTCAGGAATTTTTAGTTCCCTAAACGAGGGTCCTTAGAGGCATGACATGTCTTTATGTGTTTTAACATTTTTTTGGGGGATCTTGGTTTGGACGGCGCGGATGCGTCTGACGTCTGTTTTGAATGCTGTCAGTAGTGTTGGAACCCTGGTGCCGGGGTGAAGCTCTCCAGGGTGGTTTCGGGTGTTGAGGCCGAAGTTGAGGCATGGCCCCCACGACCCGTCTTTTGAGCTGCGTGCAGCGTTTCACGACTTTTTCATCATACGTCCATTCGGGGCGTGCGATCAATCTTTTCTGGATCTTTTCCTGAGTGCATTGTAATGGCGCAATCTATCCTCTCTAATTCGGCATGATGGTGTGGGCCCCACGAGGGTCGTTTTGGGCGTTGATGATGATTTTCCCTCTCTATCACCAAGAGACTATTTTAGAAAAGTGAATAGTCCATTTCGTGTACTTTTTCGAGAGGATCGCAACGGTGTAATCCGTTCTTTGAGTTTTGGGACTGGAATGTGGGTCCCATGTGGCACCGCCCATGTGTGGTGCACCGGAATGCATATTTTCCTATGGATATCTGTTGCACACAAGTGAGCAGTCTTTTTGACGTGTTTTCCCAAGGGGATCGCAATGGTGAGATGCGCCTGACTGTTTTCGGGGCCGAGGCTCAGGATCACAGGATGTCGTTTGGGCGTGACGCAGTGTTGGTGACTTTTTTGTCAGATATCCGTTTGAGGTGAGTAAGTAGTCTATCTCGCATGTTTTTCTATGAGAATAACAATGGTATGATCAGTTTGGTAGTGCGGATCCACACACACGGTCTTATCATATGTGGAAATGTGAAAGGCACTCTGATGTCAGTTCTTCTCACAGTTTTTGTAGAGAACCCTTGATGTGTGATCGCGTGCACTCCCGTGTGAGTGAAGAGATGTGGTTGGCTGTGCCCCAGTCGTTGAGGCGGTAAGTTTGAGATTTTACGTAACGCCTTCGCGTTGATGTTGGGTGTCGTGTGCATGATAACCCTTCTGCTGAAAATGAGGTATACTCTTGGAGTATATAGGAGATCTTGGAGGTATGTGTGGATGTTGGTACCTGATATGTTTGTGCGCTTGGTTGGGGTTGAATTAGGGCCACACGTCGTGTGGGTCCCACGTGCGTGTCGTGATCTGCTTTATGTACTTTGACCTCTTACGACGTAGAGGGTCCCTCTGTGCTCATTTGTTTGACCAGCAGGGTGGAGTTTCCCCTGGCCCAGTGCTCTCTTGTTTGACCAGGAGGGTTGAGTGGTCTCCCCCTAGTTTCGTTCTCGATGGTTTTGCCGGCAGAGATAGTTTGGTTCCACTGTTTCTTCGGCTGTGAGGGGTTTCAGTACCGTGCCCATTCCACCAGACTATGGAACTGTTTCCGACTACGGGTGTTCTTACATTGTGGTTGTTTTTTCCTCTCTTTGGGATGAGTTGTCTCAGTCCACTTCGACAGTGACTCTGCGGATTGGAGCGTGATCACCTTGTGAGGCCTGGGGAGATTCTCTCATCACTTCCTGTTCCCTGGTAGATTTCTTGTGGATTTGGTGTGACCAACACATTAGCTGGGCACCAATCCTCTACCCAGGAGGATGTTTCCAGCAGGGCTGAGGTTTTTTCCAGTAGGGATAAGGTTGTTTCTAGCAGGGCTGAGGATGTTACCAGCAGGGATGAGGTGGTTTCGGGCAGGACTCACCAGTGGGTTACCATCCAGTAGGGATGGCCAGTACAGCGGTGTTCACCGAGCAGTACCATCCACCAGGGATGGCCAGAACAGTTTTAGGCTTACCTCCAGTGGGGCTGGGCGGTGGTCCCCGATGCCGGGCTTACCTCTAGCTAGGTTGGGCAGTGGTCCCCGATGCTGGGCTTACCTCCAGCAGGGCTGGGCAGTGGTCCCCGTTGCCGGGCTTACCTCCAGCTGGGCTGGGAATTGGTCCCCAATGCCGGGCTTACCTCCAGCATGGCTGAGCAGTGGTC
Organism: Viscum album; assembly: GCA_963277665.1. Taxonomy (NCBI): domain Eukaryota; kingdom Viridiplantae; phylum Streptophyta; class Magnoliopsida; order Santalales; family Viscaceae; genus Viscum; species Viscum album. The sequence continues at coordinate 986,945,590 of OY728126.1, forward strand.
CCCGAAGTCAAGTTACCTCAAGCTGGGATGGGCAGTGGTCCCGTCGCTGACATTAGCCGGGTATCCCTCCAGTTGATTACTCTGTTACGGGACTGGGCAGTGTGGCACCCATCAACTCTTTCCAAGTCTCCCTGTATTGGGAACACATTGAATTCCATGGACCCTCCAGCGGGGTAGGGTAGGGGGGACGCCTGTCGACATAGAGGAGACCTCTCGACTGTGGGGTAGTGACGACTTATGGTTTGACGTTCCCCTAAAACTCTCAAGTACGAGGAGCGCATTCCCCACCGAGCCTCGTCCTTATGACGTGACCTAAAACTATGTGGGCGAGTCAGTGACACCCAAAGTGGATAGTGTCGAGGTGCGGTGATTGAGCCCTTGACTTGTACTTCGGGGCAGATGTGTGGGATGTTGGGCATCGATGGTGTTACTTTTGGGATGGTTGGCGACTTAACTTCATAGGCTGAGCTACAGGATGGAGATCCCCTTACGACCCTGTACGGGATTCTTAGTGAGAAAATGGTTATGTATATACCTTGTTCTGGTACCCACTTCTTGGGTTTGGTTACTCTCCTTCCAGGAGAGGCGAAGACATTCGGGGAATGCCACGTGCATTCTATTTCTAGCTTCTCATGGTTAGACTAGTTTACTCTCCAGCTATAGGTAGCAAGGACTCGACAAGAAGTTCATCGTCTCACCGTTTCCAGCTCCTTATGTCTGGATGAGTCGACCTCCTTTCTCTTGTTGGGTTGAGATGGACTCTCTACTGTACTCTTTACTGCACTTTCAGTTGTACTCCATTACTTTTCCTTGTTCGCTCTACTATTCACCCTTAGGTACCTCCTTTGTTGCTCCCTTGAGCCTTCGGGGTATCCTACTGAGTATTTTTTTACTCACACCTATGTGGGCTTTTCCCACAGTTGGTGTACCCTTGCAGACGACGGACATGTTGGTCATGATGTCAGTGAAGCATTGGAGTTTGGGAGCTTGGATCGCATGTGGTGGTCGTAGTCGGGTTCCAAGTGGGGAACCCTTCCAGCTGTTTGTTTGGATTACCTGTTGCTGGGTTATGGCCCTTTTCCTGGTTGGGCGCATGTTTCAGCCCTTTTCTTTTCAGTTTACTTTCAGCACGTGATTTGTACTGTTTAGAGGTCGATGCACATTTGTGGTTTATATATATAGTAGTTTCCCTTTTATTTACTTTTCATTTCTTTTACTCTGCAGTACTTCATTGAGTGTGTTGTGTGTGTGTGTGTACAGGTACTTAGGCAAAGGCCTCCCCGAGTTGTTGTGCCTTCGGCGCTGGTCGCCAGCCCCTGGCCTATAGAGGCGGGCTTGGGGTAGTTTCGGCTCGAGCCTGGGTAGGGTCGGGTTGTGGAAAAGTGGTATCACATGTGGTTTGTTCATTGGGATGCTATTCGGGCATCCCTAAAATAAAAGGAATTGGTTGAGATTAAGGGAAACAGTGTTAATGTGTCTCGAGAGCGGCTCTCAGGCCAAGGAGTCCAGTGATGGTGCGGTGGCCGACGTATCCATTCTCCCGGACCTTGATAACCTGCTTGTCGACTCAACATGCTGAGACACTTGTTGAAGGGAAAAATTTGTTTGTGGATCACATAGGATTGAGTCTTCAACATTCCTTCTTGATTCAGCTCCCCAACGTTGTTGTTATTGGTATATACATATATGCTTATATGCCTGTGGCAGTCCATGATAATTTTTAGGATGTCTCCGCGAAGACAGCCAGCCAGGATACCATCTTTGGTTCATAACGAAGACCCTTTGAGCTACGAGGCCATAGTCCAGGACCCATCATGAGAGCCCCTTTCTCCGGGTGGGCCGGTAGAAGCACCCCCACCCGTTGAGTAGAATACAATTTCAGCAGAGCATGTGGGGCTTCAGCGCAGGTTGATCGCGCTCTGTGAGTTCTAGCGGCAGATACCGCTGAGGATCAGTGGTGAGCCAGACCCTCAGGCAGTAGAGGTTTGGCTAGAGGTAGTGGTTCACCTTTTTTAGGATTCTGCAGACGCTGACAGATCAGAGAGTGGCTTTGGAAGCCACCCTTTTTCGTGGAGCAGCATGGTGTTGGTGGAGTCTGGTGACTCATCTTTTTGACGAGTCGTCACTTTTCTGGGGCAACATTCAGTTGTTGTTCTGTGAGGAGTTTTTCCCCTCCTGCTTGTACACTGTTTGGATTCAGGAGCTCCTGTAGTTTCAGCAGGGAGGGATGACGGTGGCCGAGTACGCGACCAGTTTCGCAGACCGTGCACGCTTTTACCCAGACACGGTCCATGACGATAACCTTCAAGCGCGGAAGTTTGAGCAGGGCCTCTACCGAGAGATTTGTGCTGTCATAGTATCCTTGGGAATTTCTACATATTCCGGGGTGCTAGAGTATGTGCTGGTGATAGAAATCTTCTTGTCAAGTTCTGGAGTTAGTGGTGATACTAGGCACGTTGGAGCCGAGATGTCTGTCGCAGCTAGCGGGCATCAGCAAGTAGGACCTCGGTGCAGGTGGCTTTCTGACAACCAGACTCAGGGGCGTGGTCGTACACCACAGTGGCACCGGAGGGCACCAGTGCAGCCTAGAGAGATTCAGTGCTATGCATGTGATGGACAAGGTCACCTGGCATGGGACTGCCCGACCAGGTATACAAAGAGCTTCTGGTAGGCAGCAGGTGCACCAGCACGACAGGGGAAGCACCGTGATCAGAGTAGTCCCAGAGAGGTGGTGCAAGCAGAGGAGCGGGAGGAGCTGGTAGTGGGGGACGACTTTAAGAGGTCTTCACATGACCACTATTTGGTCCACGACAGGCTCTTAGAGATGATAGTTGGGACCGCGGACAGCCGCGAGCTTTGGATGTCTACGAACCTGTAAAGCATGAGGTGGCAAGAGGTACACTCTACAGCTCTTCTACTTTTTACAGTAGAATTGTTAGTATCTAGGTCTACAATGCTTTTCTCCCTACTCCTTTCTTGAGGTGTTACCGGGGTGATGTAGGGCGTCAGTATGGCCCTGTGTCAGAATGTTAGAAGGTGTTGAACCATTCTCTTTCGTCGATGGTAGCGACTCCTTCTCCTTCAAGTGTGTAAGAGGGTCTTGGTCGTGGGACATCGACTGTGGAACCTTTCATGACCAGATGTCCTTGGGTGTTTCAGCATATAGATATTCTGAAGGAGGGAACCGCCGGACCTTCTTCCAGATGCGGGTGGTGATTCCAGTTGCAGCGTGTGATGTAGAGGTTTGGTTGGGGAGGTGAGCTACCCCCGAGATCCTTCGGGCCGTTTGAGATCGTGCTGAAGGATGGAGAGGTTCCCAACTACCTTGCCCTAACCCCAACGAATGGTTTGGGTGCATGGAGTCTCCCACGTGACTCACCCGAGAAGAGGTGTGTGTGATCCTATGCACGACATCGGCGAGGGTAGACCTCACGTGAAGAGATCAAATCCATTGGTCTTTGTGCGGTGCTGCAGAACTATGCAAGAGTTCTTCTGGGTAAGGGAGAGCCATGTGTGGGATTAGTACTGTGAGTTGTTCGCTGGTTTTTCTTTTCATGGATGAAAATATTGAGGGAGGGAATGATGTAAGAACCCAGTATTTTCTGCGATATACTTTGGAATATTCTTGATGTTATTCTAGGTCAGCACCTTCAGACGACATGCAATTCCGAGCCCCAGAGTGGCGGGAATTAAATTTTCAGTGCGTTCACACTGGGAACACCAAATAAATGGTATAACACCTAAACGGTGATCCAGATCAGAGATTTGAGTGTACGTATGGGTTTGGAATGGGGTGTTTACCTTAGTAACGACATAAGGTATGTTGGCGCGGGACGTTTGGACCCCTCACTCGCTTTCGGAAATTTAGACAGATAAATTAATTATTAAATTAATTCATTTAATGGTGAAACCTAAGTATCTCATAAACGATGGGTTAGATTGGAAAACATAAAATTCTGTTGAGTTCAGAGCATGTCTTTTACCCTAGGAGGGGTGCTAGTTTTGCGGGCGTGGGCCGTCAGTGAAAAATGGCCCCATGGGTATTTTCGTAATTTGGCGGTCTCGGGCGTTGAGCTTTGTAAATTTAAAACGGGGTCTCAGATTAAAATTCCAAGACAACCATTGTGCTTGAGAGGTGGTTTTTACCCTAGGGGAGGCTTAACCTCGACCCCGTCGAGCGTTTTAGATACTGGTGAATTTGGGAGTTTTAAATTAATTATGTGTTTTTAATTAAATTTTCTACTTAAAGCCATAACCCCCAACCATCTTCCTCCCTTGTTCTTTCTCTAGTTGAAGGAATCAACCAAAGGGAGTTCTCCCTTCCATCTCTTCTCCTCCTCCTCCCAAGCCGATTGTGGATCCGGCCGGCAGATCATCGTGATGCGTTGGGCGTAGCCCAACAAGGTAGGAGGTCTAGGTTTGCATTTTAATTTCCGAACCTTATTTCAGGCTCAATTATTTCCTCGGATTGATTTTTGATCTTTAAACAAAACCCACGAATGCGTAGTAGATCCTATTCCCTTTCCAATTCACCTTTCAGAATCGAAATCCGAGTTCGGAGGAGGCCGGGGTTGATCGTCGAAGTTTGCGGGTTTTCCGGCGGTCCGACGAGCCCTGGCGCGGCGGTGGCTTGGTTCCAGGGTACTGGCGGCGCGACGGACCCGGGTGCAGGCGGCAGGGACTCCTCGGAAGGTGGCGTGGGTGTCCGGAAGAGTGAACAGGTGAGGCCGGGGTGTGGTGAACCTTCGGCAGAAGGAGAGGTCGGGGCCCGGTGGAGCACCTCGGCGCGGCGGCGGGTCGCCAGGGCACGGCGACCGCGGGGTCACGGCGCATGACCCCCGTGCGGCGACAGAGTCCCGCGCCGCGCGGGTCTTCATGCGGCTGCCACGAATGGCCCTCGTGGCCTGTCTGTGCATGGACCGCGAGTCCACGACCGGCCCGCACGGCCCAGGCCGGGCGGACCGGCCGGTCCAGGCCGGTCCAGCCCAAGGGGCCTTGTCCCCTCGATTTTCAGATGCCCATATTTTCCGCTACATGCGTCCATTTTGAGTGCCGTCTGCGGAAGTGGAACCGTATCGACAATATGGACCATTTGAGATGGTTTTGTGAATTTTTAATTCTCGAAACGAGGGGTCTCGGAGGTGAGATGCGTCTTTATGTGTTTTAACGTTTTTCTAAGAGATCTTGTTTTGGACGGCGCAGACGCGTCTGACGTCCGTTTTGAATTCCGTCTGCGGCGTTGAGACCCTGGCACCGGGGAAAAGCTCTATAGGGTAATTTCAGGCATTGAGGCCAAAGTTGAGGTGTGGGCCCCACGACCCGTCTTTCGAGATGCGTGCAGCGTCTCACGAATTTTTCATCGAACGTCTGTTCGGGGGGTGCGAGCAGTCTTTTCTGGATATTTTTCCGAGGTCATTGCAATCGAACAATCCGCCCGCTCTAATTCGGCACGATGGTGCGGGCCCCATGAGGGCCGTTTGGGCGTTGATTGTGATTTTCAATATCTATCACCAGGAGACCATTTTGGACATGTGAATATTCCATTTCTTGTACTTTCTTGAGAGGATCGCAATGGTGCAACCCGTTCCTTGAGTTTCAGGACCGGGATGTGGGTCCCACTTAGCACCACTCATGTGCGGGGAATAGGAATGCATCCTTTTCTCTGGATATCTGTTGCCCATAGGTGAGCATTCTTTTTGACGTGTTTTCCCGAGGGGATCACAATGGTGCGATGCGCCCGACTGTTTTTGGGGCCGAGGCTTCGGATCACGGGATGTCGTTCGGGCGAGAGGCAGTGTTGGTAACTTTTGTGATGGATATCCGTTTTTTGCGAGTACGTAGTCTATCTCACATGTTTTTCTATGAGGATTAAAACATTATGATCCATTTGGTTGTGCAGAGCCTCATATGCAGTCTTATCAAATGTGGAAATGTGAAAGGTGATCTGATGGAGGTTCTACTCGCCGTGTTTGTAGAGAGCCCTTGACATGTGATTGTTTGCACTCCCGTGTGAGTGAAGAGATGTGGTTGGCTTTGCCCCAATCATTGAGGTGGAAAGTTTGAGATGTTATGCCATGCCTTCGCATTGACGTTGGGTGGAGTGTAAACGATAGCCCTTGTGTTGAAAATGAGGTATACTATGGGAGTATACGAGAGCTCTTAGAGGTACATGTGGATGTTGGTACCTAAGATGTTTGTGCGGTTGGTTGGGGTTGACTTGGACCCACACGTCATGTGGGCCCCATGTGTGTGTCGTGATTTGCTTTACGTACTTTGACCTCTCACGACATAGAAGGTCCCTCTGTGCTCGTTTGTTTGACTATCATTGTGGAGTTTCCACTGGCCCAGTGCTCTCTTTTTAGACTAGTAGGGTTGAGTGTTCTCCCCCTAGTTTCGTTCTCGATTGTTTGGCCGGCAGATATAGTTTGGTTCCTCTGTTTCTTCGGCTGTGAGGGGTTTTAGTATCGTGCCCCTTCCACCGGACTGTGGCACCATTTTCGACTATGAGTGTTCGTACAGTGTGGGTGTTTTCCCCACTCTCTGGGATGATTTGTCTCAGTCCGCTTCGACAGTGACTCAGAGGATTGGAGTGTGATCTCCTTTTGAGGCATGGGGAGATTCTCTCGTCACTCCGTGTTCCCTAGAAGTGTTCTTGTGGATTCGATGTTACCAAAAATTTACGCAGGCACTGATCCTCTACCTAGGAGGTTGTTTCTAGCAAGGCTGAGGTTGTTTCCAGTAGGGCTGAGGTTGTTTCCAGCAGGGCTGAGGATGTTACAAGCAGGGCTGAGGTGGTTTCAAGTAGGGCTCACAAGTGGGTTACCATCCATTAGGGATGGCCAATACAACGGTGTTCACTGAGAAGTACCATCCAGCAGGGTTGGACAGAGTAGTTCGGGGCTTACATCCAGTGGGGCTGGGCAGTGGTCCCCGATGCTGGGCTTACCTCCAACTGGGCTGGGCAGTGGTCCTCGATGTCAGGATTACCTCCAGCAGGGCTGGGCAGTGGTCCCTGATGCCGGGCTTACCTCCAGCTGGGCTGGGCAGTGGTCCTCGATGCCGGTCTTACCTCCAGTTGGGCTGGGCAGTGGTCCCCAATGCCGGGTTACCTCCGACTAGGCTGGGCAGTGGTCTCATCGCTGACATTAGCCGGTTCGCCCACTAGTGGATTACATTGTTATGGGACCGGGCAGTCTGGCACCCGTCGACTCTTGTCGGGTCTCCCTGTAGTGGGAAAACGTTGAGTTCCAGGGACCCTCCAGCGGGTCAAGGTAGGGGGGTCGTCTGTCTACTTTGAGGAGACCTCTCGACTGTGTGGCAGTGACGAGTTGTGGTTTGCCCTTCGACCAGAACTCTCATGTACGAGGAGTGATTTACCAACCAAGACGCGTCCTTGTGACGTGACCTAAAACCGTGTGGGCGAGTCAGTCTCACCTAAAGCGGATAGTGTCGAGGTGCAGAGATTGATCCCATGACTTGTAGTTCAGGGCAGACGTGTGGGATGTTGGGCATCAAGGTTGTTACTTCTGGGACTGTTGGAGACTTACTTTCTTGGGCTGAGCTACGGGATGGAGATCACCTTATGACCTTGTTTGGGCTTCTTAGTGAGCATATGTTTATGTATATACCTTTTTCTGGTACCCACTTCTTGGGTTTGGTTACTCTCCTTCCAAGAGATGTGATGACGCGCGGGGTATGCCACGCGCTTTCCGTGTCTAGCTTCTCATAGTTGGACGAGTCTACTCTCTTGCTATAGGTAGCGAAGACTCGATGGGAAGTTCATCTTCTCACCGTTTCCAGCTCCTTGTGTCTGGACGAGTCTACCTCCTTTCTCTTGTTGGGCTGAGCTGGACTCTCTACTGTACTCTTTACTACACTTTCGGTTGTACTCCTTTACTTTTCTCTATTCGCTCTACTGCTCACCCTTTGGTACCTCCTTTGTTTCTCTCTCGAGCCTTCGGGGTATCCTACAGAGTATTTTTATACTCAACCATGCTTAGGATTTTCCTGCACTTGGTGTGCCTTTGCAGAAGGCAGACAGGTTGGTCGTGACATCAGTGGAGCATAGGAGTTCGGGAGCTTGGATCGCGTGCGGTGGTCGTAGTCGGGTTCCATGTGGGGAACCCTTCCAGCTTTTTGTTTTGTTTACCTATTGCCGGTTGTGGCACTTTTCCTGGTTGTGCGCATGATTCACCACTTTTCTTTTTAGTTTACTTTCAGCACGTGATTTGTACTGTTTAGAGGTCAGTTCACAATTGTGGTTTATATATATAGCAGTTTCTCTTTTCTTTACTTGTCTTTTCATTTACTCTGCACTGTTTCATTGAGTTTGTTGCGTGTGTGTGTACATGTACTTAGGCAAAGGTCTCCCCAAGTTGTTGTGCCTTCGGCATTGGTCGCCAACCCCTGGCCTATGGAGGCGGGCTTGGGGTAGTTGTGGCTCGAGCCCGGGTAGGGTAGGGTCATGACATTAGTGGTGTTATCTTTATAATAAAAAACTATTTCATAACTATAATAATTGGGGAAATTAAATATATCATATGAAGAAGATCTTATGTCACAAAAGGTGTTTGAAGAATTGAAAAATGATATGTTTCTTATGTTATGTAATGATATAGATGGAGTATTATGGTTTGTTAGAAGGATATGAATCTTATATATATAGTAGTTGATGAAAGTGTTTATAGATGATGATAATAGTTCTTCGATATCTATATTTCATGGAAGCAAAAATATATGTATATAAATATTTGTGTGTCTGTGTATCTAAAATATAATTACTATTGGGATTATATAGAGATGGATATTATTGGAAATAATATATTTTTTTTTAATTTTCATATGTGAATTTAGAGAGAAAACATTTCAATGTAATACTATAACAACTACATGTCAAGTACGATGTCGTAGAACATAACTATGTGTTTTTTTACCGGACATATAATATATCTATTAGAATAAATGACATCTGGTTAATCACTAATATATTTAAAAGGTATTAAAATATTATTTTTATATGAGTGGATTTCAACATTGCTCTCCTTTCTCATCAATATATTAAATGTTTGGTAAAACATGATAGAGCACAACAATCAATTATTTCTTACCCAAACCCATGATTAACTTATATGTCCTTGAGTATCCATAAATGGTCTAAAAATATTATAAAATACCTATGAACAACTTATAATGCACAAACTAATCTATATTCGAAGTGTAATATTAAGAAATAAAAATAAAAATAATGTTATAGTTCGTGTTATTTTCATTTGAGCTCGGAACACCATATTCAATATATTTAATTATAAAATAAAAAAAATACTCTAATGTATTCTAAATTTTAATTATAAATCATTCTATTGAAAATCATATAGAAATGCATCATGAGGGAATGATGTTAGAGAAGGAAATTTGTAGGGAAAAATAGTAAAAGATACTATAACAAATATATAAGTGTTTAAGAAATATATTAAAGATACCCAAACATAATAAAAATATTATTATATCCTTTGATTATTGAATATATAAATTCATTTTTATGATCATATATTCTATAGAATATCATAATTGAATCTGCTGATGGGGTTTTAAAAGAACAAAAAATTATCTAATAGGTACATTAGACCATTAATGATTCTAGAATGGGTTGGGAAAATTACCCATCAGTTAACAAAACAACTAAATCATTAAAATGTAAACTATATCATTCACATGACTCTATAATGAAATCATATTTTATACCTTATATACACACGTAGCATAAATAGTTTGAAATAAAATTCAAAATTTTATTAGAAGAATAAATGATTCAAATTCTAGATGAATATAAATATTTATTTAAGAACAAGATAAAACGACATGTGAATGATTTTAGAGAAAAGAAAAGTTTTATGATGAAACCCCAAAACCTAATGATATTGTAAATAAATTATATTTAAATTTAATTTTTCATAATTCATAACATTCAAGGGAAAAAATATTATGTGGAAAAATTTAAAGGAATAATTTTTATCACTTATAAAATAACAACTCTTTCATAATGAGTGTTTAATTTTTAATTATAATAAAATATATTTTATAGATTATTATCAATGATTTTAATACAAAACAAAATAAAATTGTATTGAATAAAATAGAAAATTTTCATATAGTGAGATAAAAAAATTAATATTTGACACATAAAGGTAGAATCTTTAGGCTCATGATCCCCCAAAAAATGTCACACTTACACTAAAAGATTTACAAAAGAAATAGATGTTTTATCAATATGGTAACACTTATTTTGGAAATTTTATATCAATTGAAATATTGGAATGGTTTGGTGTACATAAGATATAATTGTAATTTTTACCATAAGGGTTTGGACATTAAAAGAAAAATACATAATAATTTCAATCTGATCTTGTTTTGACCATTGGAAAAGTGAATGTAAATTCATCCCTATACTATTACAACTTTTATTTCCATAAAAAATTGATTTATATAACCATTGATGCTCAATACTATTAAGATAGTGGTTTTCAGCTACCACTAATGAAATAATTATAAAAAATTGGATGCATTACCCTCATATGTAAATATAAAAAATAAAAGATAAGATAAGGAATCCAAAACCAAAAATGATACCTATATATTATGTAATGAAAATATATAAATTTAAATTCATAAATAATCAATAAAATATAAAATGAAAGTAATACAAAAATACCTTAAGCAGTAACCAAAAACAATAGAAACTCCTGAAAAATCCACAAGATAGTAATGTTCATATCGATCATAGAACAATAATTATTATCTTGCAAATAAATTTAAATATACACCAGGTGAGAATAATAAGCATAGTCAATAGGGTACTCCCTGAAACCTATTTTAAAAAATTCAATGGAATCATACTAAAAATAAGGGTATAACAATATTATACCAACTTGTCACATATATAAGTAAAATAATAGTCCAATACTCACCATGTGACACATAGATGTAAATAATTTGATATATAAACATATATATAAATGAAAGTACCCACTTCCACTTCCATAATGGTTTTTTGTATTCATAACCCAAACGATCACATATTATTATCATTCATTCTAAAATCAACATTTTTTATATCTGACATAATTATATCCATTATATATCCCAAGTAGCCAAAACAACCACATTGTAATTTTGTCATCCATATCCAATCATGGGTTTGTAAGCCACATGGGTTTGTCTATAGTACATTATAAATCAATCCTCCATATCCCATGTATTTATACTCGTGAAAAAATGTATCTTCATAAATGGAATAAATTATATACTATATCCCCACACAACTTCAACATGAATTTAAATTTATAGTAAGACTAAGGTCCATCCCATCCTAACTATGACAAAACATGTTTCTCTTAAGCATCAATTCCCGAGTAAACTCAATAAGTAATTCAGAAACGAAATAGATATATGGTTAAATCATCTGGTTATCCAACCATTATCTCTCCACTATGTATATTAGGGAAAACACACACTCGAAAATATTTCGGTTCTTGTTTCCCTATAAAAATTTCTATATAGGTGTATCAAATTAGAAAATATAAAATACATAACAAAAATACAAATTTTGGAAAATTCCCCACTTTAGAAAGAACTAAAACTATCATGATTCATGATAGCAACATAAAACCACATAGGGCTAGGGAACTAAATCTCATTGAAGAATAAAATAATAAATATTAAATTGGAATTAATATTACCACTATGTTAAATAATTTTAATTACATAATAATTTCATATAATATTATATCATGATTAGTTTATTAGTCTATGTAAAACCACATTTCATTTTTTTATTATCAAATACATCATCATTATCGATTTCCATTATGGAATGTCCTAATTATTTTTTTATTAATTTATAATTTTTTGTGAACTGTGCATATCATCATAAGGTACCACATGAAAAATAATTCAAATAACATGTATAAATATAATAAATAGAATATACTGAATTTCATAATAATTAATCACCACACAATCTAACAATCTGAAGTATCATAATGCACATATCAATGATCAAGATAGACTCTCATTACTCCTTGCCACCCTGATGTCTCCCCCGACACCATAATAACTTTTACTTCCCAATCCACCATCTCTGACATCCCCATCAATATAAACCTAGGAAATTACCACACATTTGTATCCAATTATCAAACTATACAAGGTTTATACAAAATCACAGTAACACATAAAAGGGAGACAAGGAAAAAAAAATATTTCATGTATAAAACTGAAGGGAACATATCTAATCATATTAATTAATTTTACCCAAATGTAAAATGAATGGGAATCCTTATACATAAATAATAATCCTTATCAAAAAACCATTTCCAATTATGATTTTAATTTTTTGATTTATTATGCATATGTTTTGGTTAATGAGAGACCTATAATTATCATCTATAAATATCTATAAACAAATCATAAAAATTCATTATGAAAAATTTCCATATATCATCAATTTCAATGAAGAATGGTAAATTAATTTATCATGCTTCATTCATTGATTATTATATCATCTCAAATTCAAATTTGTTTCAATTTTATTATTTTTAATCATGATACGTAAAAATAAGAATCACATCCAATTGATAGAACACAATTTTGTTTTATCAAGTGGGAACATCAACATATGGTCTAATACATGTGATGATAAAATACAAATTTTTATAAATTTATTAAAATAAAACATAACATAAAAAATATTATTTCTTGTAATTCTATTTATATGAAAATGAAAATATATAATGTTTTTTATTTTTTTTATTCTTTTCCCATACATGTGTTACTAAATGGGAAGAAGAATATTAATATTTATTTTATAATAACGAAATATCTTGAATGTAACAATAAAAAAAAGTTGAAATTCTCATTATATACATATAATAGATTAATAATTTTATAATGTCAAAACAATTTCACAAAATTTTATTTCATTAACTATGTGAATATTAAATAATAATTTACATGAAAATTTCAGAATATTTTTCATCATATTATGGTAAATGAGACAATAATATCATTAAAAATAATGTAATATTTCATTTATTCTATAACTATATTTAAATTAATATCTAATTATTATCAAACAATAATCAATTACAAGATATTTTATGTGTTCCTCATTATTATGATAATTTTCAGATTCATTTTCTTCATAAAAATTTATCACATCTACCTACCAATTCTAACAAAAGAATGATTAAATCATACTTCAAAAAATAGATAATTTTACAAAAAATAACCAAGATGAATAATCCCATGTACTATATGAAAAAGGGAGAGGTGATGATTATTGGATCTAGGAAATCACATGAAACACTCAAATTATTTTTATAAGGCATTATGAATTATTTTGGAAAGACATATTTCATTTTACTTAAGGGAACAAGGATTCAATAATTCATGCATAAAATGGTTTTACAATATCAAGATGTATTTTTATCTAGATAACCCTAATATTAAAAGGTTTTTTATTAGTTAATTCATATTAATTCAGGTCTAATTTCTTTTTCATTCATGATCCTTATAAAAAGAATATATTTTATTAATAAATAATTATCATTTCAAATTCTTAAATTATATTACATCCATATTTTTATCGTTTTGCCTATATATATCATTAATAAAATTAACATATCAATTTTTGAAATAATTATGATATTTTTAGAAAACAATTTACCATTTATATAATTAAAATTTATAGATACATAATGGATCATCCAGTAATATTTATGTGATATATAAAGAGATACCATTAAACAACATTGAACACCTTACCATTATATGATATGATAAAACCTACCAATTTGTATCTCTGAATGAGATACCATTACATAGAAATAAAAAACTATGATCTATGTTTATACCACTTAATAAAAATTAATAGCCTTTAAAAAATCTAGTGAAACTATATTTATTCACTAACAAAGATTACCATTAATTGAGAGGTAAACCATTACGCAACAAAGATACTACACATACATAGCCTTTCAAAATCACAATCTACCATTTATATAAATTAAAAATAAAAAATTTAAATAAACTACATTTATAATTTTATTGTAACATATAAAAAATCATAACAAGCTACCCCTACACAAAGAAACTATCCCTTCATTTGGATAATTATTTTTTGAAATTTATTATTATTTTATAAAAAATTATATTTGTTGAATAATGTAACATGATATAACAATTGAAATTATAAATTTAATTCTAAAATATTTCAACCATATTTAAATTACTATTATAAATTCAAAATAACTTCAAAATATCCATTAAAATATGAAAACAATCCTGATACATTATACCCAACTATATGAAAAAATGAAATACCCAAGAAAATATCGGGGAATATTTTATAAAAATGTAAATGGAATAGTTAAATTAAAATTTAAAAGCAATTATGTTTGTATTCCATATAATAATTATTTTATAAATATGATATTATATTTCCATATTATCTTTTATTAAAAATATATATATAAATGATATTATAATTTTTTTTAATTGATTTATGTTAATAAGTAATTTTTTTCCTTTTAAAAATATAATTTTATAAAAAATATGAAAAGTATTATATATTTTATTTATATATCAAATATATAATATTTTTAAAAAAAAAAATAATAATATTTTAATTTATATGTAAGAATTATTTTATAGTGGGTAATTTTTATTTTTCTAAAAAATATTGTTTTTAATGGATATCTAACATTATGCTTTGTAATTTTATAATATTTTATGAATTCAGAATTTATAATAATTAAATGTTATATATGTAATTTTTTATATTACCTTTAATATTTTTATTTAATATAAATTATTAAAATAATTTTTAATAATATAAAATGATTGATCAATGTGGTAAAATATTTTTGGTCTTTTAAAAATAATTTTTAATTAGGAAAAAATTTATTGTTGTAAAATTAATATATTGAATTGAAATAGGTTTTTAAAAGATTAATAAAACATTATTCTATTAATTCCAAAAAAAAATGATCCAGAATAATTGGTTTTCTATAGAAAATTTATATTTCAAATCCTATAATTCAATAGGAAATATTCTAAAAGCAATAACATGTACCACTAATATTTTTTAACAATGTTATCATGTCAATAAAATTTCACTGAATCCTAAGAATGTTGTGAAATCCCTCCATCTAATAGTATCAAATTATTTTCTTTGGTGAAGCCATCAATGTCTAAAAAACAAAACCACCCCTATAAAGATAGTAAGAAATAATTAAACCAAAGTGTTATATTCTTCTTTGTTTATTTTAATTTTAGTAATTCCTTTCTAGAATGTATTCTAGTTTTCAACTTATAAATTATTCTTGTATTTATAATAATTCCATTAATAACAAAATAATATTTCATTAATGAGATACATCCATTATACCATAACAATCCCATCATACAATCTATTTTTAAAACATGTTAGGATGTTGAAATCATTCTTAAATTTTAAATTAAAAAACATTAGGTTCTAAATACCAAAAAATATTTTATTTAATGTGTATTTATATATAAATTATTCATTTATTAAGGAATAACATGTTTGAATAACATATTACCTACTGGTGGGTTAGAAATAGTGAAAACATCCTTTATATAAACTCTTAAATCTTGAACAATTTTATATGAATACCATAAATTATTCATTCACAGCTATTTAGGAATTGATTTATATGATATATGATCTATAAAGAATATAAAAATTTTGGTATAATAATGGAGATCTACAATGTTACTTCATTTAATAGGGTTATGAATTAATAAGTGGAAAAAGATATTTATTATAACATGACTACATTATTTGGCTATATTCCATAAAACCATGTCACATAATCAAGGTAATATGTTTTATGATACCCTTGAGATGAACCATGTTTATATTCTAATGAATATATCATTTTAAAATTTTATCCATATTTACTGGATATTACTCATATATTTCTGTTAATTCTATTATTTTATGAATCATAATTTATCCATAATGACCTCTTTATTTACATTTATGTAGTTTATCCCCTTTTGGGTATTATGAACCCATTTTTCATACATAAATTTAATTAAATTCATTAACTAAATATTTAATTGATAAAATACACTGAATCAATTATGGATTATTATCTTGTAAAATATGCACATAAATATAATTTATATACATTATTCCTAAAGTAAATTTAGAAACATAATTTCATTCTATAATAACATTTTTCTATTTATCATATCCTTATATATCAAAAATATTTCACATCATGAATTATTGTGAAAGGAAAAAAATAAGGGTGTGATCAAATGATCTATAATGGTCAAGTACAATATAGGCTATCATAAATCAATAAAAATAATCAACATGGAATGTTAAATTAATTAACACATGTTCAATTTAAATAACTAGTTAAGTCATAATCAATATAGAATGGTAAAAAAATGAAAACATATTCAATTTAATCAATAAATTGAGAATGAAATGAATCAATTGATAATATCAGGAATAATAATTAATGATTAATTTCTAATATAAATTTTTATTTAATTTATGTCATGTATCAATCATATGATACCCTTACCTTCAATATCTATCTTCAATATAGTTTATAACCAATGGGTAGAAACCAATTTAAATAACAACAGCCAAAAATATCATATCATGAGACCTCTATATGCCTCAAGGGGCAATATGTTTTAGCCCCCCCCCATTTGTTGATTTCCAAATAATTCATCATATATTGAATAATTAATTAAATTCATGAATAATTTTTCTTATAATCAAATATCCATTTTAAGTAAAAGAATAATATTTATAAAGATTTCCCCAGCAAATCTCATAACATTAAACATATAAAATAAATGAAAAAAATAAAAATGAGGAAATAATCCTAGACATCATAAGAGAATATGGATATTTTTTTAAAATGTCATGTGTAATGAAAAATGTTCATAAAAATATTATGCTTTCATTAGAATGTTATCAACCATAAAATAAAGATATATTATAGAATACTATCTATATTTTCATGTGAAATACACTTATTTAAAGTGATTAAAAGGGAAAAGTACCATGAATTATGAATGAACATTTATATTAATTATGAAATGGATTGTCAATACAACACATTTAAGGGAATTGGTTTATAATAATAAATACTTCTCGATGGAATGTCATTTAAAATTAAATTCCTTACAACAATCCTATGATTTGAACCGTAAATAACATGAATGAGAGATATCATAATGAATATTTTGATCCCCATAACTAGAATAAATTATATCAAAAGAGATATTAATAGGAATTATATAGAACAAACAAAAAACTACATGATGAATGTGTCATATATCTCATAGAAATAGATGTGAGATGAGAAAACCCTTACCTCGTGCATCCTTTTGGTGGA
Organism: Viscum album; assembly: GCA_963277665.1. Classification (NCBI taxonomy): domain Eukaryota; kingdom Viridiplantae; phylum Streptophyta; class Magnoliopsida; order Santalales; family Viscaceae; genus Viscum; species Viscum album. Next base: position 986,963,037 of record OY728126.1, read on the forward strand.
ACATGACTTAAACTCTTGTATAATAGTTTTAAAAAATATATTTACTTATAAAATAACCATATTAATATTTATAATATGATATATCATATTTTTATAACAGGTTATCACCCATTTGTTAAATATCATTCATTATTTTCAATGTTTCAGCTGTTAATTTCCATGCACTATTATTCATGATTTCTCATGAATTTTCTAGTGGTTATGAATATTTTTTAAATTTGACATTTGGTGAATAATATATATGGAACAATTTTCATATTTTTACATCAATTATACTGTTAGTTCCAATTGTGGGAGCGGGTTTAAGATACGAAGATAACTACAATCTTCGAGATGGATGTCATTATGCATGCATGCATTACATATCCATTTTTTAATGATCATTATTGAAATAAGGTAATTATTATTTTATCATGAACTAATGTTCATTATCAAATATTATTTATTTTTAAATACTTTATATATCAACCATGTGGTTTGATGATGAAGAGAGAGTTAGATAGTTATAGCAAGGTTGTCGTCCTCACATACACGAATGACGTTATAATTTTTAATTGAGTGAAAATGATATAAAGAAAATGATATTTTATTTTTTTTATAATTATAAATATTTCAGTGATATAATAATTATTTTATTTTATTATATATATTCATTTAATTTTTGTTTCTACCTTCTTGTAATCCATTAATGAAAACTGGAATATTTCGCTTCGGGAGGTAGTATTCATATGTACACACGAGTGACATAGTCATATCCACTGTGTAATAAAAATTAAAATGGGATATATGATATAAATACACCACAGGTATATATTTATCATATATATAATATATATACATTTTTTCCATCATAATACCCAACTATTAGAGGTTGTAAGGGTAAAAATAATGACATTGTTTCAAAAGGAAGTAATCCTCTAGATATATGAATGATGATTTCATAATCCATTAAAAAGATATGGGGATATATTTAGGTCATTATATTAACTTATGAAAATTTATGTAAATGGAATATATTGAGGTTATTATATCATCAAGGTTAAATAATACCTTTTGGAGGTTGATGAAAAATCACATAAAAAAACTCATTGAGTAATGTTATATATCCTGTAGGAATACTCAGTAAGATTCCCCAAATTACATCTCAGGTTTTCATTCAACCCAAAATAATTATACGAGATTATTTTGAGGAAATTTGGGATGTGATTTGGTAAGAAGTTTTCTTAATCTAAAGGGTGTGATGTACAGATTATGGGAAGATATGGGATGGCCTTCTATAAGTTAGGTGACTGGCATACATGCATTTTTTAAGAAGAAAATGTTGAACCCATTCCATTCACATGAGAAAATGAAAAAAATATATTACTGTCAATTATTATTCGTTATAGGGTTTAATATGTTCATACAACAAATCTTAGATTGTTGTTCAAGAAATTCTGACCATATCTATTTAGGTTAACCCTTGTAAATCCATTTTTATTTTATCCATAGTGAATAATTTTTAATATTTCCAATATAATATTTTTTCAAAAATTTATTTAACATATTTTCTAAAATAAATTAGAATTATTCCTAATATAGAATACATTTTTGAAAAATTAATTCATAGATGTAAAAAAACTTGGATTAAATTTACCTTGTAAACTCAATGAGAAAGCTGGTTTGTAAAGTTAAAATGTTCAAAATATAATATTGTTTTTATATAAACATTAAATATTAATATTATTCCATAGATAAATATTGGATTAATTTATAAAAAAAATAAAAAAATTGTTTCTTTATACATATTAAAATATATTTTAACTTTGCAAAAAATGAAAATGGGAAGAAAAAATTCAAAAAAAGTTACTATTTTTCATTATTCATACAAAAAAATATTTCATACAAATACAAAAAATCTCTATAAAAAATTTTGATATTCATATTTCAAAAAATAAATTTATTTTTTAAAATAAATTATCAATAATTGTAAAAAAATATATTTGAAATTATGCATTGAAAGTGAGACTAAAGATTATTTTAAAAAATATAATTTTACAAAAAAAATATCGTTTTCATTTAAATGATTCAAATTTTATTTTTGACAAATACAAAACCGTAATTAATAAAAATTATTTATTATTATTAATACTCTCAAATTAATCGGATATGTTATAAAAATATATGATTTTTTGGTTAATTGTTTCTTGGGGTTTCATGTTCCACAATATATCCAAGATATTAAATATTAAAAATTTATTTTGTGGGATTTTTATTTATGGTTTATTTGGTCACATTATATATTGAATAATTTTTTTTATATTCTAATATTGGGGGTTTACATTTACACAACCTTAAATAAAATTATCTTCAAAAATTTATTCTTCATCATGACAATAAAGGGTTTTACATTTGGAAATACCATTGTTTAAAAGTACCCATCATATAAAAGTTAATGAAACAACTTTTTATTAAGAGAGAAATATTAGAATAATTTTAAAATTGAATAAAACTTTACTAGTTATGCATGTTTCAAAAATTTCATGAAATTTAATGATATGGACATATAAGAAAATAGAAAATTCTTATATAGAGTGATTGATGTAATTTATGAGAAGCAAGGAGATGATGCATGGAATGTCATTGGATTAAAAGAAATAGATTATTAATTATTTAAAAGAAAATATTATTCATTGGATATGAATTTAATAAAATAAATTTTTTTCCAACTCAATTTCCTAATATTGAATAATTATTTTGCAGTTTAAGAATATATATAAATATACTTACATGATACCTTTCAATTTCATAATAAAAATTTAATCACTTGGTATTACTTCAATAAATTAGTTATTCATCCATTACTCTAAAAAATGAATATCAAAAAATATATTTTTTATTCCTAATGAACTAAAATTCACTTTTAAATGATTAAAAGATCTACAGAAGTCTGATTACTCTTACAATCTATCTCAAAGTATTTTCTAAAACCAATATTGTTAGCACATGTTATCTAATATAATAAATTAATATAAAAAAATTCACTTAAATACTAATATAAAACTATTAAAAAAGTGTTAACCCATGAAATCGTTAAACATATTAAAACAAAATCTTCTATAAAGTGGGTAACTAAATTTTTTTTAAAAATTATTTATCCTTAATTCTACAGAAAACATAATGATACTCTTCATCGTTACATACCAAACATGTGAATAACTTAATCATGTGTTATCTTAGAACATGATAGTTACCACAATATCATATTTAAAAAAAGTATTATTCCTTTTTAACTTTTGTGAGAAATTTGTTATTTGTATACACCAAAATTTCAAAGTTATTGTAAAATCCATGAATAATAGTATAATCCACATTGTACAAAATCATTAATCAGTCACAGAATATTCATTAAAATCAATTTTACATTATCCATATCAATAATATCATTATAAAAAATCTTTATCTCATCAATAGTAACCTATTTTGGGATATATTTCCCTCAATCATGTGTTTTACAAGATGTTAAAATTTCCACTAAATCATTTTTGGGTCATCGGTACCAATCAACATACACTTTCAAACCCTTATTGGAATGTAATACAGTACAATCCTTATACACTAAAAATTTATTATAACCAATATATCATTTATAATACAATAAAATGAAATAATTCTTGAATCCATACACAAAAATATTAATCATTTCACTTCTTCAATTGTAATAATGTTTGTTTTACCCTTATCTATTAGCATCGTTGGAGTTATATGAATTTGATGCATGAGATATTGATTTTCATACTATCACATCTCCATATAGTTTAATAATTATACGTTGGGAAATTTTTAAATTCAAATTATTTCTAGATCATTGTGTTATTTATCTATATATGTATATAAAACTCCCACTACTTTTATATATAAACCATGGGGTTTCATTCCACAATTATTACTTGTGGGAATATTATTCATTCTATTCTTCCATTGATTCATCTCTTTCAATCCCTTTCTCTTCTTCTCTTTCTTCCATTAAAATTCATAAAACATGTATTATTATTTACCTGACTTTATATAACATTATACTATGTCCTTATGTGATGATAATGACCGAGATAATTGTTTCCTTTAAATATCTTTTTAATAAAATTAAATAAATAAACATTCATACTATTGGGATAATGTGCATTGATTCTGATCTCATTCCTTATACTATGTTCCATTTATGAATAACAGAATACAGAAGATTAGATTATATAATTATGAAGCACAATTTATTAACTGAAAATAGTGAAATAATTAAAATAATTTGAAATTTTTATACAAACCAAATCTCATAATCATTAATATGGATCCTTTAAGGTTATATATTTTTCAAAATAACTCTTAATTAATTTTAAATTAAATATGAATTATCTTATGAATATCCCTATGAGTATTAAACTAGGTTCATAGTAGAGACAATTAACATGAACCAGGTGATAATCAGGTTATGACCGTTGTTCCCTTTTCGGATTTGTCACACCTAGGTAGATCTTTTTCTGAACTACACCAACTTTTATTATCTAGATGGGGTTATATTTACTAAAAAGACCCTTAAAAATTTACCATTCCAAAACATTAGATTATTTTTAAATATGTATCAAAAATTATACCATAGTTTTAGGATCCCTAATCTGTGATTTCGTAAATATAGTTCAAATTGATTCTAGTAAACATACTTTTATACAAACCATATTGACCCAACCCCCATTATTCAAAAGGGGGTGCATGATTTATTTAATAGGAATATGAACTAAAAAATCAAATCATGAAGGAAAAAATTGATTAGTTGTATTGGTTCTCTAGATACATAATAGATTCATTAATTATGTTTGAAAACACAATTATATTTGTTTTTTAGAATAACATTATTCCCTCTAAAACATCCATTCCTGTCAAACAAAATTCACTTCATCAATTTATGTCAAATTAAAAAAAGTAAGATTAAGTTAAAAATATATATGAGGGTTAAATACAACGAAATATAACATTAATAAATAATAATGATTAGTATTTAAAGGTAAATAAATGGTGACATATTCCATTTAAATAACTAGACAAGGGATAATCATTATGTCATGATAAATAATTGAAAGCACATTTCATTCAATTAATAATATTTGAATATAATTTATTTAATGATAATATAATTATAAAAATTCAATGTAGAGTTATATTTGAATTCTTGATGAAGAAAATGCATAATTATTATCTGTTATGTCTCTGTAACATGATACCTCTACCAACAAGATCTTTGTTTATGAAATTTAAAATTTGATGGTTATAAAAATATTTAACAATAGCTAGCCAACTATTTTCTCTCATTATGAATATTGATAAATTATGGGGATTTATATAACTATTACCCACTCATAAATGCATGTACTAATTATTCCTCTATATAGAAAAACAAATTTTATTGATAATTTTTTTCCTTGTAATTAAATAACCATAATTAGTAAAACTTTCAAATTATCAATATTTCACTAGTTAATCAAATCAATTACAATGTGCACATTGAATGTGAAAATGGAATATTATTTAAAAAATTATTATATCCATATTACAATAATATATATATTAATACAAATTGAATGTCCAAAAAAAGACCACAAGAAAGTGATTGTTTCAAGAGAATGTTATAGAATAATAAACATATAATATTTTGCACAATAACAAGGTAATTATAACACCAAATCCACTATGATGAAATGAATCAATGTGAAACTGAAAATACCATGAATTATGAATGATTCATAATATTAAATATAATGGGGTTAGTATATAACACCCCAAACATTTTATGGAATGATTATATTTAATTAATTACATTCATAGCCTATATTCCATAATGCGTTCAGTTCCTATGAATCAAAACCTTTTTATTTAGGATATAGTCAAATCCTATCAATTAATCATAAATTTTCGACTTCTATTTTTCAAATTAAAAAAATGGTAATATAGAGTTGTTACTATTATGTTATTTTGAGACAAATACAACCAACATAATTTTTGAAGAAATACTAACATACATTTATAAATAGTAATATGAATAGTAATATTAACCTTATTAATAGTAAACAATGATTATATTTTTTTTTCATAATTTAATAAATTAATGATATCTTAATTAAATTTTCAATGAGATATAAAACTAATTATACCTCTAAAATTTTATTTTTTTAATTCATTATTATTTGAGAAATTAAATTAAAAATAAATAGAAAATTATTTCAAAAAAATTGTGTTTATTTTTAAATTAGACATGATGAAACAATGTTACAGTGATTTTTTTATTTTTCTAAAATACTTGAATCTTTTATGAATAGAAAAAAATACTATTTTGGGTTTTCGGTAGTATAATGACATCATAATGATATAATAATTCATATAATTGGATGGACTATTTGTGTATAGTAATATATGGAATGAGGATTCCCAAGTAGATGAAACCATGGGAAAATACCTTGGGCAAGACCATTGTTTTTCAAAAACCACAAATGAGGAGTCCATTTTAATTAATAGAAAACTCCCTCTTAATTACTATAAATACCCGCTCACCCCCCCCCCTTCATTTTCATTCATTCCAAACACATTATACTCGAAGATATGGTAGTATTAGCTACCTAGGAGTCCCCCAAAGGTGTCCTCAAACCCATTAGTTCCCAACCATCATGTTTTGGGTGTTACTCCACCAGGTAAGAAAATCAACCACCCTTCATTTTTCATAAAGCTTTAATTTATGTTTTCTCTTTTAATTTATTTAGTTTTTGTTGGGATATGTCATTAATTATTCCCCTTAATTCACATATTAGTTATGAGTGATCATATTTTCCATTTTTTCATCAAAAAATTTCATGAAATTTTAAATGACGATGTGAGGCTTCCGAATTTTCGTGAGAGATTTGAGAATTTTTTCTATTTTTAGTTCATTTCTTTTATAATTCTTTACACATCATCCCTCATATGAAAGCTATGATTATTACATTACCTTACATAAACTAAATTATATTATGCAAATGTAATATTTCATCACCATATCTCTTTCCCCCTCTTCTAATAATAAAAATGAAAATAGAGTCTGAGATGTGTTAATTTCTCACATTCAAGGATGGCGGGTTCTCAATTTTCGTTACCATATTCAATTATGGTCATGAAAACATTTTTATTCTTCAAAAATATCATAATGTATTTATTTCATATCATTAATGTATTTTAATCCCTACATGCTCATAATATGTAATAATAATACAAAAAAAGTTCATTGTGCACAAAACCACCAAGCTAAATCCAAGCGTTTATCAATAACTTTTAACTAATGATTCATTCTCATGCCTATAAACTAGAATCATTATAAGAAAATTTTTATATCATTATTGTAACTAATAATGTATATTAATAATTTTTTATGTTTAGACACATTTCAATCAAACATCCATTCAAGAATACATGTAAACAAATCACGAAAACCATGGATGAAAATGCTTCTAAAACAATAAAGTTGATGCACTTAATCCAACAAAAAGGTCCATACCTAATAAGGTTACAATAAATAAATTACATGTATATTAGGTTCTATAAATATTAATTAATTAAGATAAATTTTATTATTCAGGTCCTTATAACAGTCTATGAACACACTGGATCATAAGGTAATGGGTTTCTTATCTCACTTTTAGTTCTGTGAGATTTTTATTGTTCGTTGATTATTTCTTCAATGTGGTGTATGTGTACTTCCAATAATAAAATAATTTCATGATTCCATTTATATCTTTGGTATTCAATGATTCTATTTATGGTTATTAATTTCTGATCACATGATTCGACTGATTACATTGTGGTAAAGGACTTTGTCTCAACTACCATTTTGTTGTTACTAACATTGTATTGTGAACCTAATAATTCTTATGTGTAGTACCAACTGACCATTTGATATCAATTTTAATTTTAAATTATATTTCAATTAAATATCCATATTCTCATATCATGGATATGTTTATTGTCTAAAACGTATATAATTTTACATACGGTGTTTATTTGGAATGTCGTTTTAAATATGGTAATATAGATGAATCCTTATCGACTAAAATATATGGTTAATAAAATTGAATATTTTTCTTGTATTAAATCAATGTATAAATAATTATTTGGACTCGGAGAGGCAGTTGGGCCCCGTTATATCCCATCTATGCATCATCATGTCTCATGAGACAAACAAGTTGGTGAAAAACCCTTCGAGTTTGATTCCAAAAATCGGATGAGTTTCTACCAACAGAACTAAACCATTTTAACAGTATTATGTTATCATGTTCCAGATACATGACATCCAATTAATAATATTTCTCTTTATTCAATATCAGCTATTACTATCCATCAGGTTGTCACTATGAAAAAAATCTATGGATGTAGTTTCAATCTTCGTTTAATAATGGCACGAGTCTTTCATTTATTCACCATGCCATATTGACTATGTCAAATTTTTTATGATTCAGTATTTATAATCTCATTATTAAACTATTTTTAACCCTTACTAAACATTTTATCTCACCCCTTTCTATGTCTACCCTAAACAGGTGATGAATATGAGATCATTTATTGAGTTCCTGTGGATTCAGTTTTTAGTTTTTGTTATGTATTATATTTTGTAACCTTTTCCAATGTAATTTAACATAAATATATGTATATAGTTTTTTCAAGACCACTTAAATTATCGTTCCTTCAGTATTTTGATTCATTCTAATCATGTCTATATAATTAGTAATGCACTAACTCTGGTCTAGAGGGTTCGGGGTGTTATAGTTGGTATCAAAAAAAGTTTAGTAGAAAATAGGGAAACTAAAGTAAGAGATTTATAGTAGGGAACAAAGACATAATGTAGTATTTGAGAATAAATGTAAATGAACATCCTGGTATTTTGTTAAAGATAGATTATGTGAATCATTCTAGAATATACATCCATTTCTGGATAAGAGCAGGTAGAGGTGGCTCTAGCGCAGATGTACCTAGGAGTGAAAGCTCCGAAAAGGGGTTTCAGGCTTGACCTGGGGTATCCTGGTACAAGACAATGTGCCTCTAATCCCTCTTGGTTATGATACAATTAGGGGTTATTCTTAGGATAATTCATATTTTTGTTACAAGACATTATGATGGATGGAAATGTAAATGTTTTCCCCAATTAATCCATTTTTCTAATTATGATATTATCCATGCATAGGATCTCAATTTATTCTATGTATTTTTATATGTTATTATTATACATTATGATTTTTACCCTGATCTAGTGTGTTCCATTATTTAGAAAAGTCGTCTAATGGAAGAATGGGAATCAATATTCATGGTAAATTTATGGATCTATCCATTTAGAAAGCAAACATAGTCAATGTTGGAGCAGATCAGATCATGAATATATTGAGAAAACATACTTAGGTTTTGAAGAATCACTATTCCACACATGTTTAAGATCGTCTCATGCGACATAAACCCCCATATTTTAGTGTAACTAATAATCTGGTGATTTTTGAGCAATGAATCAAATACCTTGAAATGATTATCATGCTATTAAGATGTAATGAAAATGAAAAGGTAGTACTGTTGGTATATTGTCTCAAGGGAAACACAAATCAATGGTAGTCCTTGATTCACAATACCATAGAAGAAGAATAATTAGAATATATGGAATATAATAATTTTAAATAAATATTATTGGAAAAATAGATCCCTCATGAGAAATGTACTGAAATGAAGTGGAAATTCTTTGTCTTATAGAAAAAGGAAGAAGACAATGTTGCAGAGTTTGAGGCTACCTTTAAAGGTTGGCCAGGTATGTCGTAGATTATGTACGTGACTCGGTATATAGGATTGACCATTTTATTGATGGTTCTAATCAATATAATTGATGGTCACTGGCTACTCATACATTTTCATCATATGATGAAATAGTATCATGTTTCGTTAAAAAAAATAAGGAATTTTCAAGATAAAATTTTTCAAGGGAATCCATAATAAAAAGTAGTACATAGATAACGAAGGGAAAGGTGAAGCCCCAAAAAAGAAAAAGGTAATGAAGAAATTTTCATTATGCGAGAACTGTGAAAAGAGTCATCTTGAGAAATGGATGAATGGCACATGAGTCTTCTATATGTGTGGAGAAATGCGACATCTATCTAATTAATGTAAAGGAAAGAAACTATTTGATGATGTTCAATGCTAAAATTTTAGAGATATGGGACACTATGTAAATGAGTGTCCTATGCGCCAAGGAAACATGCCTCTGAAAAGGCCAAGAGAGCAAGGGAGAGCTATTGAGATTACAACCAATGAATTTGAAGGTCCTAATGATGTGGTGAAAGGTACATTAATTATTTCCTCAAACAAAACCAACACATTTTTTGATATTAGATCATCACATTCCTTTATAACTTCCCAGTTTTCCATGACAATTATACTTGTCCTATTTGATAAAAATAAAGTAATTATCAGTCAAAACTCTTTGGAACTGCATCATTGTATTAAAGTCATCTCAACTAGTCCCCCTCATGAAACATAAGCATTGTTTAGTAGAAAACCATTCATCAATCCAATGATTGTTTATGAAATAATTATCAGTATGTATTGGCTGTCAAAAAATGATGTGAAGATTTATTGCAAGAAAACTAAAGATACAATTTTTGAAAATGGTGTAGAATATCTTATCATTAGAGAAGAGACCTCGCCATCTAATTCTTATCTAGACCCCCCCTGTATCTCTATTGATTGCAGTTCTTGGAGAGGAAGAGAACCCAATATCTATGGGTGAGGAAAGAAATATTCAAAAAAAATGTTCATATAGTGCAAGAATAAATTGATGTGTTTCCATAGGATTTACCTGCACATCCTCCGAAGTGGGAAATTTAATTTTCTATTGACTAAATTTGTTGTGCAATACATATATCAAAACCCCCCTATAGAATAGGAATTATGGAGTTAGTGGAGCTAATGAAACAACAAGAGGGGTTGAGTGACAAAAGACTTATTTGATATAGTGTTTCTCCATGGGGAGCCCCAATCTTGTTTGTTAAGAATAAAGATGGATCCATGAGGCTGTGCATTGATTACATGGAAATCAATGTAATTAAAATAAATAATAAGTATCAAATGCATCATATTAATGATTTATTTGATCAAATTCAAATATAACAATACATTCCAATGATTGAACTTCGATCAAGATATCATCAGCTACATGTGTGGAAGGACAATATTCCTAATATAGCATTTAAAACCAGGTATGCGCATTACGAGTTTACAGTGATGCCTTTTGAACTGACCAATGCACCATCTATTTTCTTGGATATAATTAATATAGTTTTCAAGGAATATCTTGATAAATTTTTTGTGGTATTCATCAATGATATCCTGATATACTCAAAAATCCCATGAAGACCATGGGGATCACATATAGATTATTCTAAAAACTCTTGAAGGAAATGAAATATATGTGATGTTTATAAACTGTGAATTCTAGATTGAATCCATTTATTTTCTAGTCCATATTGTCTCCAAGGATGTAATCCTAGTTGATCTTGCAATAACAAAGGCAATCCCACATTGGCCCAGGACAAAAAAAACATAATCTAGGTATGCATTTCTATTGGCATAGTAGGTTATAATAAGTGTTTCATTTATAATTTTTCCTGACTGGATAACTCACTAACCAATATCATACGTAATGGAGTTAATTTTTTGTGGACAAAATATTGTATAGAATGCTTCAAATAATTGAAAATAAGAAAATTTAATTCTTTTATTTTGACTACACCGTCTGGAAGTGATGGATTTGTGATATATAGTGATGCATCAAAGAATGGGTTGGGTTGTGCCCATATAAAAAATGGTAATGTTATTGCTCATCCATCGAGGCTGTTGAAGACTCATGAGAAAAATTACCACACACATGATCTTGAATTAGAATCTATAATATTTCCTCTGAAAATATGGTGACATCATATTTAGGGTGAAAATGTGAGATAAATACAGATCACCAGAGTTTTAAATAGATTTTCACTCAAAAAGAACTCAACATGTAGCAAAAGAGATGGCTCAAGTTACTCAAATATTACGAGCGTTCAATAAAATACCACCCTGGAAAAGAAAAATAAGGAGGCATATGCATTAATGAAGAAAGATCATGCACTTTGGACTCAAATGAGGATTGAGAGAAATCTAATATTAATGGATATACTAAATATGGATGTGGGATTGTTAACGAAGTGGAAAAATATCTCCTATTTTAAATGAGTACTAAACCATCTTTACTAGAGGAGACAAAAATATCTCAATTTGATGATGAAAATCTATACAAGAAAATTATTTCTTTTAAGGATCGGAGATTAGAAGACATTGTCTATGAGGAAGGATTTATAATGTTTGGGAAGATGTTATGCATTCCAACGGTACCTGGCCTAAAAGAGGATCTATTAGATGATATTCATATATCAAATTTCTCTATACACTTGGGTAGCACAATGATGTATAAGGATTTTAAGGAATGTTTTTGGTGGTATAATATTAAGAGGTAAATTGCTGACTACGTGACAAGGTGTCTACGTTGTCAACAAGTGAAGGAAGAGATACAACATCCTAGAGGAGTTATAAAAACTCTACCTATTCTTATGTGGACGTGGGATAACATTACAATTTATTTCTTCACTTGACTACTAAGGACAACTAGAAGGAATGATGAAATATGAGTAATTTTTGATCGTCTCAAAAAAACAACACATTTCATTCCTATAAGAGAGGAATTACCACTTGAGATCCTTGAAATAAATTATATTAATGAAGTTCTAAGACATCATGGTGATCCTCTATCGACTATGTCTGATAGAGATCCCATGTTTACAACAAAATTCATGAAAAGTTTAAATAAGTCTTTGAATAATGAGCATTGTATGAGTACAACTTATCACCCCCAAACTGATGGACAGTCTAAAAGGACTATTCATACTCTAGAAGACAATCATATGTCATGTTATATTGACTTCCAATGTATGTGGGATCAATACATTACTTTGGTGGAATTTTCCTACAACAATAGTTTCTATTCTAGTATTCAAATGGCTCCATATAAAGAATTATTTTGAAAGAGACATCGAACTCCAAATTTTTGGGACGGAGTTGGTGAGAGGAAACTTATAGGCTCTAAACATATTGAAGAGACCACGACATAGGTGAAGACAATCCAAGCCCATATAATAGAATCCAATTGTTGTCAACATAGTTATGCTGACAACCAGATAAGGGATTCGGAATTCTAAGAGGGATATCATGTATTTCTGAAGGATTCTCCAGGGAAGGGTGTCTTAGGGTTCAGTAATAAATTGAAACTGATCCCCAGGTACATCAGACCATTTGAAATTCGGGAAAGAATCATGTTATAGCTTATCTTTTGGAAATGTCACCATGTCTCTCCAATTTCCATGATGTGTTCCATGTGTCGTTGAATAAATACATGCCAGACCCAATGCATGTACTCGCCTATGAAGAAATCTAACTGGAACCTGATTTTTCATACAGTAGAGAGCCTATAGAGATTCTTAACACAGAGGAGAAGGTATTGAGAAACAAATCAGCATGTCTAGTAATGTTTCTTTGGATAAACTAGAATATGGTGGAAGAAACATGGGAAATAGAGGATTTCATAATGAAGAACCACCATAGACATTTTTTTGGGCTTTATACATAAAATTTAAAAGACAAAATTTCTAAAGGGGGGAATAATATAACACATCAAACATGTTATGGTATCCTTCTCTTAAATAAATTCTATTAATTGCATATATTTCATTAATCACAGTGTTCCATTTAAATAACACTTGGTTATTTAGGAGATAGTCATAACATATCCATTTAACATAAATTTTCCACTTTGGTAGTTTGAATTTTAAAAAATGGCCATCTAGAGTTGTGACCAGTAAGTCATTCAATGAATGATAGAACTAACATTATTTTTTATGAATAGTAACATACCGTTATGAATAGTAATTTGAATAGTAATATGACGGTTATGAATAGTAAATAATGATAATATTTTATTTTATTAATATAATAAGATAATGAGATCTTAATTAATTCTTCAATATAATATAAAACTAATTATAACATTAAAATTGTTATTTTTCGAATTAATTATTATTTTATTTAAAAAATAAATTAAAATACATAGAAAATTATTTTTAAAAAATAATTTTCATTTTTTAATTCTACACTTCGAAAAATGGTTAGACTGAGTTTTTGTGTTTTTTCTAAAATTCTTGATTTTTTATTGAATAGTAAAAAATAGAGTTTTGAATTTTCTAATGTTTAATGACATCATAATGATATAATAAATTATTATAAAAGATTGCTCGATTTGTGCACAGTAACATATGACATGTTGTCTCTCATGTGGCTGAAGCCTTGGGCAAATACAATGGGCAAGCCCATGGTTTTTCAAAAACCACAATTGAGTTGTCCATTTTAAGTAATAAAAAAATCCCTCTTAATTTATATAAATACACACTCACCCCCATCATTTTATTTCATTCTGAACACATTATACTATAAAATCTAGTATTATTAACACTATAAGAGTCCTTTAAAGGGGTTCTTAGTCCCCAATGGTCCCAACATTCATGTTTTGTTAGTTACACTACATGGTAAGAGAATCAGCCACCATTCTCTTTTCTTAAAGCATTAATTTATGTTTTCTATTTTATTTTCAATTGAACTATGATGTGATATGTCATTCTATATTCAACTTAATTCCCATAATATTTATGTGTGATGAGATACCCCTTTCTCTCATCAAATGATTTTATTAAATTTAAGTGACATAGTTATGCTGCTGAATTTTTATGAGAGATTTCTCAATTTTTCTTCTATTTTGAGTTTATATCTATTATAATTATTTTTTAATCTTAACTCATCCAAATGATTTGAAAATTATAGTACCTTACATAAAATATAATTATATTTTTCCAATGTAATATTTCATCCTCTTCTCTCTTCCCCCCTCCACTTATACAAAAAAATAAAAAGGCCATCCGAGATATGTTAATTTATCACGTTCAAGGACGGCCGGTTCTCAATTTTTGATAACATATTCAATTATCAACAAGATAAAACTATTATAGGTGAACTAGATCCGAATATATGTACTTAATCCGATTAATCTTCTGGAATACCTACACACTCATAATATGGAATAATAATACAAAACATGTTCATTGTGTGCAAAACTACCAAACTAAATCAAAGAGTTTATCAATAACTATTAACTAATCATTCATCTTCAAGAATATAACCCATAATCATTATAAGATAATTTATATATATTTAATGTTACTAATAATATATTTTAACAATTATTGATTTTGAACCACATTTCAAACATACTTCCATTCATGAATACTTGTAAACAAATCATTAAAACTGAGAATGAAAATGCTTCAAAAACAATAAAATTGATCCTCTTAAAACCATAAAATGTTCTATTAATGAACAAAATAAGGATATAATAAGTCAATTATATTTATAGGAGGTTATGGAATTATTAATTAATGATGTTAAATTTTATTATTCATGTCATTAAAACAAACGATGATCGCATTGGATCATAAGGTAAGCGGTTTCTTATCTCACTTTTAATTCTGTGAGATATCAATTGTTCATGGCTTATTTCTTATATTTTGAGTATATGTACAGCCATTTTTAATATAATATCATGATTTATTTTATATCCATTTTATTCAATGATTCTTTTTATAGTTATTATGCTATGTTCATATAATTCAACTGATTATATTGTGGTAAGTGAATTTTCTCCAACTACTATTTCCTTGTGACTAACTTTTTATTACCCACCTAATAATACTTTTGTGGTGTAACTACTGAATATTTGAGATCAATTTTCATTTAAAATTATATTTCTATTAAATATAAATATTCTCATATCAAGGATATGTATATTTTCTGGAACATATACCATTGTACATCTGATATATTTGGAATGTTGATTTAACTGTGGTAATATTGATGAATTGGTATCCAATACTCTATACGGATATTGAAAAAGAATATTGACTTTATATAAAATCAATTTATAAGTAATTATTCAGATGTGTAGTGGTTAGTGGGCCCATTATTTCCCCTAGATGCATTAACATGTCTCATGAGATAAATCAGTTTGCGACAACCCCTTTGAGTTTGTTACAAAAAATCAGACTGGTTTCTACACAGAGAACTAAACTATTTTAATGGTATTATAGTGTCATGTGCCTAATACATGACGTCCAATTAATAATAATTATATTTATTCATCATCGGTTATTAAAATTCTGGATGTTTCCAGTATGAAAAAAAAATCTATGGATGCAGTTTCAATCTTAGATTATTAATGGCATGAGTCATTCAATTATTCCACATGCAATATTGACTATATAAAATTGTTTATGATTTAGTTATTAATTATTCATTCTTATTTTATTTGTAACACTTACCTAGAATTTTAGCTCATCCATTTCATTTTCTACCAACAACTGGTGATGAAGAGGAGATCATTTATTGAGTTCTTGTGGATGTAGTTTTTAGTTTTTGTTATGTATTGTATTTTGCAACATTTTCCAATGTAATTTGAGTAACATCTATGTATCTTGTTTTTAAAGAATACTTAAACGATCATTTATTTGGGATTTTCATTCCCTCTAACCATGCTAATATAACATTTAATGCAACGACTCTGGTCTAGATGGTTTGGGGTGTTACATAGTATGTCAACCATATAAAATATAATTGATGCATTATAACAAATAAGATTTAATGGAATGGCAATTTAAAATAAATACCTTTTTAATTGGTATCCTTTGAACCATAAATCCCATGAAAGATAGATATTAAAATTGATATTAAAATAGATAAAATTTATATTAAATTAGTTTTAAAATATAATCATGGTCATTATATACACAGAAAACATAAATTTATTTGGTGAATATGGAATATGTTGCATAGATTTAAAAGTGAGAGAGAAAACACTTACCTACAACACCATTATTTTTAAACATGTGTTACATCCAGTAAAGAAGTATTAAACATTTTATTATGTTAGTAAATTATGATAATAATATTTTTAATTTCATATATGGTCATCTAAAAATGTCTTATCACCCATCTGTTAATTATCTATCATTATTTTCATTTCATTGAGTGTTAATTGTCATATTTTCTATTTCTTACATTTTCATGGAAGTACATATTATTTTTCATGATATATCTTGTTTCTTAATATATAGAATAATCCGGAAATTATTATAACTTTTATACATAAATTATACTTTTAATACAATCATTAGATATGGTTTTGATAAATTTTGTACATTATGATCATTGAGACGGTTGGCCATAGATAAGCATGAGTAACATTTTCATTTTAAACCATCATTATAAAAATGTGGTATGTAATATTTTATATATTAAAAATTATGATGAGAACATATTAATTATTCAAATATACTTGTATATTTCATCCTTGTGGTGTGGTGATAAAAAGTGTGTGGCATTGCTTCTTGAAGGAGTAAATCCACACATATACTTATGAAGTTATCATAATTAAGTGAGTTAAATTGTAAGAAAAATTAAACTATTTTATCTTTTATTAAATATAATTACTTTATTTATATAATTATGTTATCATTTATTTCACATATATTCTTCTACTTTTACCTCATTACCTCCCATGAAAAGCATTACTGAAAATTGAATAACATCCCTTTTCTAAGAAGCAGTCTATCTTATACATATGTAAAATTATGGTATTTTTTATATAATGGAAATAAAAAAGGATTATAATATGTATTGAATCATGAGGTATAATTATATTATAAATATCACATATATATTTTTCATAAATCAACATAACCAACTATGAGTGGTGGTAACTGAAAAATGAATGACATCAGTTCGCGAGGAGGTAATCTATTGTATGCATGACTGATGATTTCATAACCCATTTTATTAAAGTTCGTATGTTTTAAGGTAATTATCATTAAAAATTATTATAATATTTAAAATCAACATGTTATTATATCATCATAGATTAATAAGGCTTTATTTAGGTGGAGTAGTAAGAAAAATCTCATTGATGAATGTTAACTTTTCCTTGGGTAAAATCAAAGGTTTTCATAAAAAAAACATTCCATAGAAGGATTTATGAAAAAATATTGATACTAGGATGACGTTATGTATGGTTATAATTTTTTCAGCTTTTTTCGAACCAAAAGTGTGTTATTATGTGAAGAAGATATAATATGTGGTGGCCTTTTATAAGTGAGGTCAGTGGCACACTTGTATGTTTATAAAAAAATAAGTTCCACAATTGTTTACCTAAAAAATGGAAAAAACTAGTATTATAAAATTTATTAAATTATACATTCAAAATATATTAATTAAATAAATATTATAAAAAGATTTTGGATATATTTTTTCTTATATTTTTATTTAAACCTCGAAAAAATCTATTTTTCCCTAAACTAGATAAATATTGTTACTGCTTTCACAATTCATTAAGGCCAAAAATTAATTCTTCATTAATTGATAATATAAATTATGATAATTTTTAATATGGAAACAATTTTTTAATATTAAATTTATATTACTAAAATAATTTAATTTAAAATTTATCCATCACTTGTGATGTGATAATAGAGTTTTTTTGAAAACGTATTAAACCACTAAAATTTTTTATTTTAAATTTTTTTATGAAAATTAATAAAATTACATTATTTTTTTTAATTTAAATAATATTGAACTGATTTTCCTTTAAGACCAATTAAAAATATATTTTATTTGTATAAATAATTTAAAAAAATCTATACTAGCTTAATATTGTTACACTATTCATCAAAACATGAAATGTTTTAGAAAAGAAAAAGAAAAATATACACCCTAATATAATTTGGATATTTTCATTTCAAAAATGAAATTTATTTTTTAAAATAAACCTTAATGAATTTTAAATATGATTTTTAAATTATGTGCATAAAGAATGACTAAATCATCTTTTAGGAGAAATAATTATTTTTCAAAAAAAATTACTTTTCATTTTAATGAATCCAATTATATATCATATAAATAGATAAAAATATTATTAATAATTTATTTACAACTGTTAATAGACTCCAAATTAATGGATGGAATAAAATAGTATACAATATTTTAGTTCATTTGTAATAGGGGTTGCGTGTTTTTTAAGATATCTATGTGAATAATTTTTTTGAAATATATATCTTGGGTGTTTAATTATAATTGTTTCATGTTGAATAATATATTTAATAAAAAAATAATGTTTTAAATATAACTATATTTATTACCTTATACAAAAATATGAAAAACTGAGAGAGGGGCCCCTAATTTATGGACTACATCATATGCTTAAAGATGTTCTTCCTTGAGAGCATTAGGTCTTCACCATAGGCTCCAATGTGAGTATAAAGGGGAATGATTTCCTTCATGATATGTTTTGAATTAAATTGGGTCATGTTTTTTATAATTATAATATAAGGATGAATTTTGATCACTATTTTTAAAATATAAAATGTGGATGGAATTTTAAGGGAACATTTGAAGCCTCTTTCTTTTCTCTTCCTTTAGTGGATCCCTCCATCTTCTCGTGTATTAATGTTAACACTGATGGAGTGGCACCTAGTTCTTTAGGAACTGTGAGCTATGGGGGTGTCTTCTGCACCTACAATAAATTTATAAAATGATGCTACCACCACTTTACTAGGAAAGGTACAACATATGATGTTGATATTTGGGATATTTTGTATGCAGTTTAGCATGTTTACCACCAAAACTAAAAACACTGATATATTGAATTAGACTCAAACATTATATTAATGAATTAAAATCATTAATTAGAAACATTCAATGGAAAATCCCACCTCACTATATTTCATGAGTCAATCATGCCATCCACCTTTAAATATTTGTATCACATGTCGACGAGGAAGCTAATCATGTTTTTGGTTCTCTCTAGAAGAATGGAATTGTGGAACTAAGTTCCATGTTTTCATTCAAGATACTTGATTATTGTTCGAGAAATGCGGATAATGACATGTGGTGTCTGATACACTCACACATTGCTAACTTCCCTTTTAATTCTTGAAATTGTATATTTATATTTTATTTATTAATAATAGGGTTGGCATTTTCAGTCCCTTGATCATATTTGTAAAATATAGAATTTAGAATTATTGTATATTAAAAGAAAATTTTCTTTGTCCGACCATGGTTTTCACTCTTGATTTTGGAAATTAAGAAATTTGTGACATATTTAAAATTTAAATATTATTTAAAAAATACAATAATTAGTTAAATTGATAAATTAGTATTAAAAACATTACATATCATATCACATTATTAATTTATATTTATGAATTCATTAAATAAAAAAATTTGTTTTTATATATCATTGAAAATAAACAGTTTTAGATAAATATATATAATTCCAAAAAAATAATTTTGATGTGCGAATTTCAAATGTAATATTTATTTTATTAAAATAAATTAATATAAAGAATAAATAATTAATTCAAATAAATAATTAAATATTTTATATAAAATAAATTTTTTTAATGACAAACAAATTTCATATTTATTCAAAATAATAATAAATTTAGTATTATAATACATATTGATTATAAAATAGTATAATGACATAAAAATAAAAATATAATATAATTATTGTATATATTTCAATTAAATTTTATTTTAAAATATTATTTTAGTTCTTATATTGTGAATTGTTAATATGGGAATTGTAATATATTTTTCATATTTTAACAATAAGGTAACAATCATATAACAATCTAATCATATAGAGACCCTCTCTATCACACCTTGTTTTTCATGTCTTGGTTTTGATATAGCTAGTTGAAAATACTGATAATTTTCTTGGGTTTTGTGTGAAATTAATGTTGTATTTTTAATTTTATTTAATTTATAATTATCCTACAATGGTTTCTTTATAGCTTGTGTGGGGGTTTTTGGAGGAAAGGGTGGTTACATCAATATTTGGGCCAAACTGTGAGAACAATTCGATATTTAAAAATAAAATTTGATTCTTTTATAAGTCCTTCATTTTTTGTCAATTTTTACTCATTTAACTTCCCACTAATCCTCACCTGACCTATTAAAACCACCATATCTATTTGGATCCCTTAGGAATTCATAATAATGTTGGATTATTCAGGAATTGGGCCGGCTCGTGATCCAATTTCACATTTTTTTAATATTTGTTTCTTTTATTTATTATTAATTTTTAATATTTTTTTAGGTAATTCCACCTCTCAATCATGACCAAAATACTTGGCGCACCACCATTTTCCATTTCCCAACTTTAAAGGTCATCTTAATCAACGATTAGGGCTAAAATTCTAAAGGTTTATAAAATCATCCAGATTTGAAGAGGTAATTTTTTGTTATAAATAATTATTTTTTTACACTTTTTCCCCAAAATCTTCTTTCCTTAGTTCACGTAGACCTATGAAGACTCTATATATAGTTCCAATCTGTTACCTCAATTCAAACGATGTGGATCTATGGGATGGTAATGTGTTCTCTAGTTATCATTGTGACATTCCTTCCCCATTATCCTCCTTCCTCCTCCTCCTATTAATTCTTGGCTCTCTATTCCTCCCTGGTTAAGAAATACTATGATTATGTTATCTCAGGATTTGGGATGGTGGATTTTCGCTTTTCGGACTGTCATTCATAGTTTTAAATTATATAAATCCAATGAAGGTGTTATCGAGTGTGTGTTTCTATTTCTCCTTGGTTTTGAGGTTTGTTCTCCCAAGCACATGCCTTTATTATTTATATTTCTAATTTTTCATATTTTATCAGATTTTATACATGTTTATTATTATTTAAATACTTTTTATGATCTATTTGCTGTGAAAAATGGATATTTATGCCCAGTTTTGTGTAAAATGGAGATGTTTCGTATAAACATGCACACCGCTTGTTTAATGAAATTTTATGATGGTTTTTGCATATGTTTTGTGAGGATTATGACCTGGATTCACTACTTTAATAAGTTTTTGGAATGATAATTTGTATATATATCCTTTTTTATGATAAATATATTTGTTTATTAGATTTTTCATACCTCGTTTTTTGGAAAGTGCCAGGTTGGATCTTGTGTGTTCAAGGTGTTATAAAATGACTGTTCTGGATTTTGAAACGAAAAAACTACATTAGAAACTTTTTTGGGTTATTTGTGTGGTTAAAATTGTATTTTTGGATCTTATTATGAAACAACTATGGGATTTTACTATTTATTTTCATTTGTTGCTAATGAAAGGCATGTTTTTCATATTTATTGAAATGGGTGGGTTGTGAATGTTTAACCTGAATTTTTAGAGGGATTAAGTAAAAAAGTTTTCTATAAAAATGGTTTTTTTAAACCTATTTATTAATGGTTTAATTGGTCCTTTTTATAAATTTAGTTTTTTTAATAATTCTTGAAGGCCTGTTTGGCATTTTTCTTATAAAGAATTTTTCCTATGTATTTCATGTAGTATCCTTTATGGTCATTTTATGATTTAATTAAATTGATTTACTAAATGGTTTTGGGATGAAAATTCTAGTTTGATATGGTATTGGTGGGTGTTTTTACTTCAAATTTCATTTCGAATGGATTTTATGGGTAAATCCTCATTATAATTCTTGAAATTGCTTCATGAAAATCATATCTGTTTTATTGATCTGTGAAATAAATGCGAGACACATTTGAGGTATATTCAATGTGTTTATGATTTGGGAATGGTATTTTATGTGCAATGTGTATTTATAACATGTGTCATTTTATTGAACAGAAATTGGGAAACATGGGTATCTAGGTGGGTGGACGTGTACTAGTATATTAGTGTTCTGGAGTTGTTTGGTCCCTGTTTCACTTAGCATGATTGACATTGAAAATAATATAATAACATTAATGGTGTTGATTAGGTACTACGATAATACATGAATGTTTTTTAATAGTGTCTCGTGCATGATGGATAGTAATGTTATGGTAACATTCTAACCAGGATTCAAGGTACATGGGGTCAAAAAATCATGTTCATATGGGTGTTCTCGGGACTAGCACCCTATAAATATCTTGTATTCATCGTCAGCATACATTTTGTTGGGCTAAAAAATTCACAGAATGTGTGTTTTAATTAAAAGTGTATTTTATATCAAGTAACCCTCTTGAAAATTGTTTTTTTTATGTTTCATATCCTTGGAAATTGACCTAGAATTATGGAGTATAAAACATGAAAGCTTTTGTATGATATATTCCATACCATGAAACCTTGGTTGGAAAATATAATTTACTAAATTTTATTTCAAACATGAAATTGATGTTTCTTTTGTTTTATGAGGATGTGCATTGGGAATAGAATATTTGGAAGAAATACTATGTTTTAATACTCTCGCCTATTGTTTTATTCTATTTTTAGTCCTTATGAAGGTTTCATATTATATTAGGTCTCCATGAGAATCATAGGATCATTTTGGTGAAGAGTTACAAGTTAGTTCCCTTGGATTTCATTGGTCATAATTGTCATGGCCCACCTTCACCAAAAGGAGGGAAGGGTCAGTAGATTTCCAGGCCCTTCCTTCTATAAGTTGAAGGAGAGATAAAGAACCCCAAAAACCGTGTCGAATAGGTCACGGAGTGGTGACCAGCACCAAGGGTACAGAATCTCACACAAAATGGAAGGCATTACCCTTTTTATTTTTATAGGATCGAGAGATAAGATAACTATCCCAACAATAATGAAGCTGAAAGTAAAGGTAAATCCAAAATTAAACCATCACCATATGCATGTTCAAAAGTAAAAGATACAAGAGAAAAATAATCCAAAGGTAAAGTACCAAGAAAAAGGAAAACGACAACAAAAACTGCCCAAAGGTCTGAGATAGTACTGTCTCACACGATCCCTAAAGTCTTTCGGGAAACTGAAAATAGTTTTATATACATAGTGTGAGTATACAAGTAAACTCGATAGGGAAAACCAATGACTCTCGTGCACAAGTGGAGAGGCATTCTAATGACCTGTGAGAAAAGGAAAACCAAAACACCTAGCAAGGAAAAACAATCCACCAAAGTATAACAAAGGAAAAATCCCCAAATAATGCAAGGCAAGTAAATTATAGTAATTCCACATCGATATTTGGGTACCCCGCGCCACTTTCCCACTGGTTATTAAAGACATCCTACGCATCGAACCAATCCTGTCATTCTCACCATAGTCCCACTACCAAACCCCGCCTGCACACACCTGGGCCATAACCTCACTACAGTCCCACTGCCATACCCCGCCCACACACACCTGGGCTGCAACCACCATGTGCAACAACACCTGCAAACACCTAGGTCAGAACATATACTACCCTGCCTGAAGACACTTGGGCCTCATCCCCAGGACACATGGGTAACAACCTACCTGCAAACACCTGGGCCAACTACCAAAACTTCCCTTCCCAAAGATTCTTGGGCCGATAGAGGACATCAGGCCATCACAGTCTACCTGAAGAGTCTTGGGTTATTCGGGAAAGGGAGCAGAAAAAGAGCTAATAACCAGCCACTCATAGGAGTGTTTGGAAAAACACCCTCCCCATGGAATTGGGTGTTCGTCACTAAGTCATCGACTTGGGTGGGGCGCAAATAAGAAACATAAAATCTACAGATATATTTATAGGTAACAAACACTCATCCCACCCTAAGGGTTCCAAAACCTGTGCACAAACACCATTATTACTTTTCATTCACAAAAGAAGCCATGACAGTCACAGCCAAGTCACAACACATTCCAAAACTAATTCCCCACTCAACCATTATTTTCTTTTCATGTCCATGTGATCTCATTAGGGTGAATTATACACTCCCGGGAAACTAACAAGCATAAACACAAGCCATGAAAAAAAGAAACAGCCAAACAACAATTTAAGCATTCACACCCGATTCTCATGTAAGGTAACAACAAAAAAGGGATAAGTGAGATCCCTCAAGGTACTGGAACCAATGAAAACCACACAAAAGTGATAAGTGAGATCCCTTAAAGTACTGGAGAAAAAGAGAACCCTGAGGCACAGCCCCATGTCCCTAAAAAATGGAACCCACCATTTTCCAACAATAGAGGATTCCACCCAAGTTCATGTCACAACAGAGCAACCACATAACATCAAATTCACAAACAACAATCGTGCCACAATAGAGGATCCAATCCACTTCCAAATCTTCCCATAAGAACCAGGTGGAAAAACACACCCTCCACCAAACAGAGTGGAAAACTTCCAGGTTCATGCACATCATTCTTTAGGTTTTTCTTTATGATTGTTAACCGGGGTGGTCAGACAGAGATTCTTGTTTTATTGAACATCCATTTAAACCAAATGAGTTTACGTGATTAACCAATTACGAGGTTAAGTCATTTAATAATCATAGAAGACAAAGGTTCATTAGTGCACAAGTAAATACCACCAACGACCATGATTTTCAGTGAGCATAGTCCCACAAAATTCGCAACACATACAACATAAAAGTAGTACAGTAGAAACATCCCTCACACCCCCCTTCATTCTATAAAAGTTCGTTCATTATATTTATTAAGTTTGGCTTCATAAATTCCCATAGAGACAAAAGTGTACCCACCCAGCATGATACACTGAAAGCTGAGGTGAAGGAAAACCCTATATGATTGATCAAAGATCGATGTTCTTCTCCACACGCCTTGAATCGGGGAAAAGCGCGACTCGCAAGGGAAAGACGTCGGGAACTCCAAACGTAATAAGAAGAAAGGAATCCAGCCAAGAGGAAGAAGAAGAAAGAATAAATTCCAATGAAATATATCGATATGATCCAATTGTTACAAGATATGGGGATTTGAACGACTTTCAATTCAGATCGTGGTTCCCCACTCGGTTGGGTGGTTACACATGGCGGGATTAACTATTAATTAATTCTCCATTGAGGAGGTCCCTCGGGATTTATTGGGTATTAATTATGGGATTTTAAATGGCTTTGAACAACTTGAAAAACGATGAAAATCCGAAAAAAGGTGTTATGGGATAAACTGTAGAAGAGAACCTGACAAGGCTGGGTGACGCCGATCGGTCGTGCCGATCGGTCGCACCGCTCGATCGCCCCAATCGGTCACACCGATCGGTCACCCCGATCGGGCGCACACCGAAATGACGTCCTACCAATGATACGTCACCCCTAGGATCCTGAATTTGGAAAAGGGATGGACCATGAGGGTCCGGGTCATCACAATAATGTCTATTTGGTTTATTTTTATTTCTCAGTTCTACATTTAGTGTTGTCGTATAAATGATGTCGGTTTGATTTTTATATTTATGTATATTGGGATTTCCAATTTTTGACTATTTTATATTGATTATATTTTGTAGAAATAGTTCCCTTTTATATTTTATTGAATACCTCAGTTCTTTTTTTCATCTTTTGAGGATCGGGAACCCCTTTCTGGACTTATTGTGGAGGTCCTTGAGTGACTATTTTAAGGTTGACTCGTGCTGGTTCATGAAAAAATGGTATCAAAGGAGGCTGTCTCTTAGCGGACCATACTTTTTATAGCATACTGGTTATTTGGGTGATGTCATGTTAGATGGGGTTGTTTTTTCAGAACTTTAGGGGTAGGTTCAGGAAGAGCATCACGAACTGTTTATCGATCTGATCCTCCAGTGTCCAAGGGAAGACATGTTTTATTAGTTTCTTTGGTTCTTAAGAATTGTTTAGTGATTATTACTCAACAATGGTATTTGGACTAATGGAATCCCTAAGATCATAGGGCCTGGTAAGCTATGTGTAGTTGGGGAATGTTCTTAATAAGGCTCTCTGTATAGGTGGTGTCTTTGGAAAATGGCTAAAAACCATATAGTCACGTCACCCACCGACACAATTTCCCTTTTTGGGTTACTTAGACCATTCATGAATTATGAATTTAGTTTTGAAAAAAAATGTATAAGAATTGTGCATATAAGGCCCCATCCTTAAACATTACTTAATATTGAATTAAATGAATAATTCACATTGAGTATCTTTTCAGGTTTAGAGTTTTAGAGAATTATGACAAAACTATTACATCTCAAAAGGTTAGAAAGTAGAAACTTCTACAAAGTTTCCACAAAATAAAAACTCTTAAAAAGTAACACGTCTAGTTCCATGTTTTAGATAGCTTGACTTTCCCTTTATCCCATCCTTGACCCTATTCCACATTAATTCCTGTGAAAAGCATTTAAAAAAACTTGGGGTGGGAATAAAAATCTCAGTAAGGGATACACAAAGAATGAAAACTGTGAGTTTATCAAATCAATAAGTAAACCATGTATACTTTATCAATGTAATAATTTTCACCTTTATGATGAAGTAAAAACTCTTCACTGAATAAAAGGTCATTACATACCATTTCGTAACCAAAATATTACCATAAAACCCATATAAAGATCACATAACATATAAAGGTAACTTGGGACATAAACATACTTAAATGGAATAACCATACGGTCGACTTCCACACGTATCACTTAATGGAATAGCCATACGGCCGACTTCCATAGACAATGCATTGGAGGTTATAACATAACCACCTGTCCTAGTATTCACGGCACCACCCGTCATATGGTTTATCACGTAACCACCCGTCAAATGTCCAAGTACCATTATAAAATCATAAGACATAAAACAAATATAATGGAAAGAAAACATTTCCACACTTTGATCACAACATATCACTTAAATATATTGACATATAAAATCCATTATAAAAAACCATTTTCAACACCAAAATACATAAAATAGTATATGGTATTTATTTTATTTAAAAAAAACATTACAGCATGTTGAGGAAGCCAAAGACCAAATAATACTCGCGGCGGCGGAAAAGGTCATTGTGGCCGCATATGTTAAAAGAAACATTCCTTTTTTTCATTTAGTAAAACTCTTCATAGAAAAATATTCTTTTTGTATAAAATTAAAATTCAATGGGGATTATACACCGTATAAAAGAAAGTTGTGTATAAAACGAAATATGCCTCAATGAATGGAGATTGATACGAAGTCCTTTACCTCGGGTCCGACTTGACTCGATCGTTCTTTAACGTCCTGAATAATAATCTTGAGTAAATTTCTACTTTCTTAAGAACCTTATTCAAGTTCATTATTACTTTTATATCAATTATTACCATGTTATAACCATTATGTAATCATTTAAGTTAATAATGTTTGTTTTGTTGATATTTGGTTCTTAAGTCGAAAGTGGACTCCTTACGATTACATGTTGTTCGTGTGGTCAAAGGTTCAATATATCCAGAATGATACTCATGATTTGGATATCATATATATCATATATATCCAGCTGGCTGAAACTTATTTTTTATTAAGATAAACACTTTTGTGGAAAAAGTGTGAAACCGTAAAGTTCAACATACACCAAAAATAAAACAAAGCAGACAAACCAGAATAGACAAACCAAGAAAAGATAACAACCGCTAACCCCAATGCGGCACCACTCGGCGATCCCATGCAAGCATGGTCCCTCCCGAGGGCAAAGCCCTACCTCTAATACAACCAAGTCCCAAATGGCCTGCAAAGAGGAAAGGGGTGTACTCCAGCCCATCAACCGATCTGGCCCTCCGACATTCCCACCCACATCCACAGAAATGGAAAATTCATTGACACACAGTTTAATTCTTCCAGAACCCATATCCCTAAATAACTTCCAAGATAAAGTGGATACCTGGTAATTTGGATCCTCCCTTGATAGATCTTCAAGTGAGGACGTCATTTGTTCCATACCTGGATATACTCCTCCAGTTTGATCACCCCCTTGTTGAAGCCGCTAACCAGAATCATATCTTGTTTGTCAACCCATTTATATTGCTCGTCATTGAGATTCACGTCAAGGGTCCACCCCATCAACCTGGCTTCATCCTCCTCCGAAGCATTGAGAAATAGAACCTGCTCTTTCACCTCCTCATCTGAGGACAGTATCAAGTCCAAGGATATGTCAGACATGCTAGATGGAATTAGTTGGCAGCCGACACCGCTGTCCAGCTCCCCAGCCACTGCCCTTTTTGCTGACCGAGTCCTCATAGGAGGTGGAAGAGAGGATTAGTCTCTCTTTCCCCTCCTCCTCCTGACACGCCTATTGCTATCCTTAATTTGTTCTCCTTTAGAGAATCCTTTACTGAGCTCCAAAGAATCTTCATTTCTATCTCATACTTTAATGGAAAGAAATAATAATTATATAGAGGAATATTATAATTCCAGTATAACATCATATATAATAACTTTAAATCCATCCTTTATACGTCCCACATATGGCATTAACGAATCAAATCACTTTGAGGGGGCGGTAGTCCGCACTTCCTAAAAAGAAGATATCGCGTATACCCATAATGGAAACCATAAAGGTATGCCATAAATGAAAAATACAGAAGTTTAAGGAAAACATAAACATATTATATATCATATATAAATATAGTGACATATTAATGGCCACTTTTGAAGGTGTTGGAAGAATATTGAACAATCATCATTTCGTGAGGCATAAATTCACCATCCACAGAAACAATATGTTCTTTATCCATTAGATGTAGGTGTGTGTAACTGTAGCTAGAATTATTATTATAAAAACATCCTAGTATACTGAAGATACTGGAGTTGTTACAAAAGAAATGAATAAAAATAGTTTATAGGGTTGGAGAAGAAAAGTAAAACAAAAGAACACAAGAGAAAATAGTACCTTTAAATAGGGTAACTCTTTTTTATTTGAGCTCAAAGGATTCCTTGGGAAGAATTCTGCCCAAATTTAGGCTTATACGAGTAAAATAGGGATGTGTGGAGACAAAAATATCAGATCTTGGCCGATTTAAAGGCTTTAGAGGTTTGGGTAAGGAGGTAGAGGTGGGGGCCTTTTATAAGAGGAGAGGAGTGGCACACTTGGAATGTTAAGAAAAGATACTTTATTATAAAATTATTTTCGGATAAAAAGGGTCCCAAAACTATATATTTAGAGGATAAGGTGATAAGGGTTCGAAATATACCCATCCAATAGGTTCTTGACAAGTTTAGGTCTTAGATTTGACATTATCTTTTCATTTTATTTAAATCGTTAAATAATGATGTAATCGATGCATCATCATGGTGTCATAAATAATTTAATTTATATAATTTTTAAAAATTATAAAAAATATATCATGATGTAGGAAATCTTTTTATCTTTCTAATGAATATTTATAGTAAAACATTTGACTTGTATAACCCCATTTAATTATTGTTTTAGTAAAACATTTCATGTTTGTGACATTTTAATTTTAACTTTAATTGAAAGACATTAATGTCATTATCTTACCCATGCGGCTCCATGGGGTCCCCAAAATCGACCCATGGGTTTTCTTGGTCGTCCATGACAAATCCAATAAGGTTAGGACATGTTTCTAGGTCATTTCATAATATTAAAATATTATTTTTACCCTAAACTACACTAATTACCTCTAATTGCGACTAATAAACTTATAAGATACTTTTCACCAAAACATTATTTTAATCCCATTGAACCACATTTTACTTCTTAATGACAACCATGTATGTCAGATTTTTGAAATTCAAAACACAGAGGTGGTAAAATTTCATTTAAATGAAAAATCAGTTTTTTAAGTACCACTTAGTGGTTTCACTATTAATCAAAAATTGAAGTTTTTCCAAAAAATAACAAAAATTCACCCTAAGATATATTTGATATTCCGAATTAAAAAATGATGTCTTTTTTAAAAAATTAAAAACATATAAGTTTTATTAATTTATTTAATAATTAATCCCCATTGTCAGAGCAAATAGCGTGTTTTTATGAAACAATAAGTATCAAAAGATTCACACTAGTTTAAGTATAATTTCAATGTGAATTTAATTCCAACTACCACTATTGGATTAAATGGTAAAAATATATTCTAACTCAACTCTAAAACCAAATCAAAATATAATCTAATAATATAAATAAATTATATTAAAAAGTGATTTTGAATTAAAATACAACATTTTTCACTATTCATTAAAAATGAACTTTAGCAGAAAAATACCAAAAATTTACACAAAGTAAATTTTGATGTCCCGATTCTATATAAGAGTTTTATTTGGTCCAATAGAACGTATAAGACTGACCAAAACTATATTTAATAACGATTCTCCATCAAAAGGCGATAAGTGAACCTTTAGTGAAAATTATGGTATATATGCCTAAAATTGAATTCTTTCCGTATTTTAAGACTTTATATTTTATTGGATAAATGTAAAAACATTTAAAAAACATATATAATCATATTTTAGTTATTTTTATCCATTCCCACCAATAAAACGACTATGTGTGAACTACCATTTAAAATACTATTATTTTATTACTAGTGTGCAACGTAAGATTTCAATGAAACTCTTTGTTGCGTATCGGGTACACTATCGAACATAGAAACCCCTTTAAAGTAAAAATAATATTTAATACATAAATATATATAAATATGAAAAGGCTTTATTCTTTATTTTCCTAGGATGTTACATGGCATGTGGGTTTTTAATAATTAATAGAAGAATTTTTTTCATAATTTTTGTATTTTGTGAAACAAATTTTCTGGGATAATGTGGAGTGATTGAAAGAGATCAAATTTATTTAATATAAACTTATGGGTTATTGAAATAAAATTTTTGGATGTCATGAATTATTTTAAGATGATTCTTAAAAATTAATTAAAATAGAAGTTTTTGGGCTATTGAAGAGTGTTTTAAACTGATGAATTTGTTTTGTGAATTATTTTTGAGATGTTAGAATTTTCTTGAAAAGGGTTCTGGATTTTGTGGCTATTGAATTAAAAAAAGAGACATTACTGAATTTATGAAAATGTGAACGAGATGTTTGAATGGCATGCTTGTTTTTGCAGTTCATTTATAATTAATGAAATGGGTTATAAATCAAATGGTTTTTGAAAATTTGTGGTTTGTTGAGATGCTGGAAAAAAATTTGAATAAAGGGAGAGTATTTTATGTATAACTATATTGTTTCATTTTCAATTTGGTAAAATTATTTTTTTGTGTTGAAATATGAATATGGTTTTGATTCGGTGGTTAGATTACCAATGAAAGTTATATTATTTTTTATATGGGTTAAATTATTTTTCTATTGAAATGGAGATGTTTGTTTTAGCCTTTGGTTTTATCATGGGTTATCACATGAATGGTTTTTTTATAGATTTTTTGATGGATTCTCAGTTTGGAATAGTGTTTGGGTGCCCGGGGTAGCATAATAATGTTCATTCAAATGAGAGTTGATGAAACACCATTGGTTAATGTGAAATTCCACCATGTTAGTTTGTTTATCAAAATAGTTTTTAGTAGAATGTTTTATGTGTTTCTATAAACAAGAGTTTATGTTGGTTTCTTTTTCATGTTTTATAAGTACGGTTTGTTTGGTACGATTCTTCATGATTTGAAAGTGATACTATTTGTATTTTTTGAAATGGGATCTTATTGGAGTTTGGTTTTTTAGAGCAATGTTCGGTGGGATTCTAAGGATATGTTGGATGATGTGATGTGGACATGAATGGTGTTCCTTTATCATGAATCCTAGATGATCAGCCTAAATATTCATTTAAAAGATTATATCCACCTCTTTAGATGATGAATTAACTATTTTGATGTAATAGAGAGCTATTTGGGATTGAGTTAAAGTGTTTCCCTATTGTGAAAATTCTTTTGGATATAGAAATTCTATTTGGTGATGTTTATGTGTTTTTCTATATTCATTGTCCATTATGCTTCTCATTTAGAGTGAGAGAATGGGTTGCATGTATCTATGAGTTCTTATTTATTGGAAGGTTTTTCATTGTGAAATAGAAATTCATGGGGTGTTGTGATCCTCATCTCCTAGCTCTGGTGTAGCAGATGATTCAAACATCAGGGATCTAGCAATATGCTTTGGAGTGAATATTTTCACATGGTCATGAAATCACTAGATGTATGGGGAGCTCAACTATTCTCCTACCTTTAATGATGTGATAATATGGTTTTAATGTTTTTATTGCGGCTTCTTGTTATGGTGATTTTCTATTTTTTCAATGAGCATGGAAGACATAACCCTCACGCAGTGCCTACGGTTACGCCTCATTGGATGTGGTTTTTAGGTCAATGTACCAGTGTGGACCGCTAATTTGAATAATGTGTGGTCTTGGTTTTACCTATTCATAGGTGGAGAGTTTTTGGTGGTTTCATCTATTCATTTTGTGGTTTCAATGGCCCGACGATTGGGTCCCCTTCCCTCCCCGCCTCCAGTGGTGGGTGTTTTTTCTATTCCATAAGTGATGGCCATGTTCTTATCCCCTTTGTTCGGGAGTGGGTGGTATAAATGTTCATGTTGTACTATTATAAACATGGGTATCTAGGATATTATTGTAGTATTTTGGTGGGAATGTGTTGGTGAGGCCCAATACTAGTTCATTTTTAATTCTGGTTGGTTCATTTATAGTTGGTCTATAATAGTGGGGAGACCCATTGTGGGTCTCAGAGATTATTCTTTTATGTAATTATCATATGGTTGTTGTGACCTAATGATGGGGAGCCCATTCTTGCCTCCCCTCCATGTTTCTGGATTTCATGAGGGAATTTGGTTTGGGTGATAATTGGGTTCATTAGGATAAGGGCCACCAATATTGTTATTGTCTTGATTATGGGTGGGGTGGATTGAGCTTTTAGTTTATTTTTGTGAATTATATGAGAGTTGTTGTTTCATTTCAGGAATGAGGTTTAATTTTTTTTTCTGGGTAAAATTTATTTTGTATTAGGAGGCTGGATTGTGTTTATGAAGAATCCTTAAGTGTTAATCCATTAACACAAATGTTTTGTGGCTTTCCGGTGGCCGAATGTTTTAATCATGGTGATATTAGTCACACCTGGTTTTTCATGTCTGGGTTTTGATACATATCATTTGAAATACCAATCCATTTATTGTGTTTTTTGAAAGATTAATGTTGATTTTTCAAGTTCCTTAAATGTTTAATTGTCCTATCATGGGTTCCCCACTGCCTATTTGGGGGGTTTTGAAGAAAAGGTTGGTTACATCACGATTTGAGCCATAACGTGATCCCATTTTCCGGTTTAAAAATAATTTTTGTTTCATTTAAAACTCCTTCTTTTTTAACATTATTCTCCCCTTACACTTCCTAATTTTCCTCAATTAAACTATTAAAACCACCATATCTCCTTTTACCCTATATAAATTCATAATCATGGTGGATTTGGGTTATTTATTCAGGTATTGGGCCATCCCATGAGCCCATTTACAAATATGAAAACATTTTTTGTTTCATTTATATAGTATTAAATTTTTTATATTTTCTTGGTAATTTCACCAATCACTCGAGGCCACAAACTATAGGACCACCCCCTTTTTCCATTTTCCCCCTTTAGAACTCATAATCATGGAGTATTACAGATAATTTCTTCAAGGATTCTCAAATGGTCTAGATATGAAAAAGAAATTTTTTTCTTTCATAAGTCATTATTTTGTTACTATATTCCATCAAATATTCATTCACTAGTTCATCTAGAACTATGGAAACTTTCCATTGTGTTCCAATCCATTCCCTCTTCTCTATGGGTGTTCATCTAAGCGAATATAAAGAGTTCTCTAGTTATCAAGCTGAGTTTCCTACTACATTCCCCTACAACCATTATTTCTTGGCTATATCTTTGTCGCTGGTCATTAAAAACTCATGTTTATGTTATCACATGATTTTTATGTGTGTTTTCTTGTATGGGGATGGTATTCGTAGGTTTAGGGTTTATAAACTCTCAGAAGGTGTTTTTAGGAATGGGTTTCAATTTCACCTTGGTTTTGAGGTTGGTTATCCCAAGTACATATCATTATTATTTAGGATTTATATTTTCCATATTTTTATCACCTAATATACATGATTATTATTATTTTATAACCATATGATGATCTATTTAGTGTAAAAATTGGTTATTTGTGCATTTGCTTTTCTAAAATAGATTCGTTTCGTATAAACTTGCACACCGATTTTTTTAATAATTGTTACACTGGGTTTTTAAAAATGGTTTGTGATGTTTATGACCTATTATAACAATAGAAATACGTTTTTATAAATAAAATTTGGATTTATACCATTTTTAATGTTAAATAGAGTTTGTTGTACAAGGTGTTGTGTGCCTCATTTTCAGGACAGTGTCTGGTTGGCTCTTGTGTGTTCATGGTGTTATTGGATTATTTATTTTGCTTATAAAAAATGATAGAAGCATGTGAAACAATGTTTTCTTGGTTCCATATGTGGGTTATAATATATATTTTTTGGGTTTTATAATGACATGATTATGTGATTTTAATGTTATTTTTCATGTATTGCCAATGGAAGGCATGTTTTCCATATTTATAGAAGTTGGTGGGTTTTGAATGTGTAACCCGAATTTATAAGGGGTTAAGTAATTTATTTTTTTGCTGAAAATGGTGTTTTTAAACATATTTTTAAATGGTATAATTGGTCATTTTGATAAATATTTTTTTAATGAATATTTAAAGTCCCTTTGGAATTTTTCATATAAATATGGGGTTTCTCTGTATTTCCTGTCGTATCATTTGGGTCCATTCTATGAATCATGAAATTAATTTAATAAATGGTGTTTAGGATGAAAAATTTGATTTAATATGGCATTTTTCGGTGTTTTCTCTAAATGTTTCATTTTTAAAGGATATTATGGGAAAAGCCTCATTACTATTCATGAAATTGCTTCATGAAAATATGATGTTGTTTATTGATCTGTGAGTGAAACAATATTGCATGTTGTTTTCTGTGTGTATGATTTGGGAATCTTATTTTCATTTGCAATGTGTATTGACAACAATTGGAACTTTATTGAGGAAAAATAGTTAATCACGGGTATCTAGGTGGGTGGACATGTACTATTATGCAAGTGATCTAGAGTGGTTTTGTCCCTATTTCACTTAGCATGTTTGACAATGTCAACACAAGAAAACTAAAAAGGTGATTATTGAGGACCAATAGGTTATGGGTATGTTTCCTAATAATGGATCTTGCATGATAATGAATATTTTTATGGTTACACTGATACTAGGATATGAGGTAAATGGGGCCTACAAAAAACTAGTTCCTATAGGTGTTCCTGTGAATTGTGTGCAATGGATATATAATATTAAACATCCAATTATGGTGTATTTGGATATAAATTTTAGTGTAATTTGTGTTTTATTTTAACGTGTACTGTCTTTATGGAATCCCTTTTTACTTTTTTTAAATTTAGAGGTTGCATATCATTGGAAATTGTCCTATAATTATTATATTTAAAATAAAACAAATTGGATAATTTCTATGTCATAGAAGCTTGGTTGAAAGAAATAACTTTATACATTTTATTTCAAACACGAAATAGATGTTTTCTTTCTTTTATGTGGACATGCATTGGGAATAGAATATTGGACAATCTGACTAAGTTTTAATAATCAAAACTATTGTTGTTTTGTTTGTAGAACTTATGTAGGTTTCAGCTTGAGTTCATTCACATTGAGAGTCATGGGATCATTGTGTTGGAGAGTGAATAGATAGCTCACATGGAGTTAGTTGGTAATCAGGTCTGGTATGTTTAGTTGTATCATTCAGTTTTAAATTTATCTATGAAATATACATGATGTCAGTTGAATTTTTATATAAAATTTTGTTGGCATCTCCATTCCCTCCACTATTTTCCTTATAAAATATTTTTTCCCTAGTTCTTGTCACTATCCATAGAGGATTGGGAATGCCATTCAAGACATGTTGCAGAGCGGCCTGAGTGACCGGTTTATGGTTGACTCGGGTTGGTTCATGACACCTCTTTCATAAATTATCATTGCAACAATTTTCATAATTCTTAATAGATTTCACAACCATACATCTAAAGACATTATCATACTTGTGCCTTTGGAAATATAAAAACATGAAAACTAGTTCATAAATGATAAAAATTACTCTCACTATGCTCTTATTGATTATCAAACATCATAAACACAATATACTTAATACATATATTCATTACATTTTTAATGGAAACATTTAAAAGGATGAGATCACAAGCTTAGTATGGGTAAAAAATGTGTTATGTAAAAACAAAAATCATAATAAGTTCACGATAATGTGATAAAAAAATTTTATGATCATACCATACATATCAATTATTTAATAAATAAATCATGGAACAAATATTGGTAGTTCATAAGGCATGAATCATATAAAACATAATCCACGAAATCATAACACATGAATATGACATCGATTTTTGGAATACAAATGAAAATGTGAAATCATTCCCTACATGTCAAGATTCATTCTTAAAACCTATTAGGGAACTTTATGGGGACAACACATATTGGATAGGACACACCACCATCCCCAGTCATAGTCATTTCCATGTAACAGATCATGTCTCTCCATTTTCCTATAGTATATCTAGTTTGCCCATCTTCTATAGTCGATCTGGTTTCCATATATTCCCATTGAGGATTCTAGGTGGGTCACCCCACTATCACTAATCATAGTCTATTCCTTTTAAGGGATCATATTTACCTGCCTTCACATAGTGTATCAATCCAATAGACTTGAATCACATCACTATCTAATGAGATGTAACTCATTACCTAATGAATTAGAGGGAGATATAGGTACCACCAATTTCATAGTTAAATCATATATAGATGTTCCCAATAATAATATAAAACCATTTAAAAAGACAAGAAATGAAATGGCTATCATAAAAAATTAATCATATCTTATCATGTTGAAAAAGATATGCTTCTTAATAATTTGATCAAAACATAACCCATTAAAAAAATTTGTTTCGAAAAAATATAACCTATAGAAGTGGAATGGGTATCACAAATATAAGTCCATATAAACAATAACCATTTCAGAAATAATATTAACGGTATTATTTGATAATATCCCAAATAAATCATAATCTATAAAAAACATGGTGTCTTAGAAAACAAATATCTTGCTATGATTATTTAAAACATTTCTTGAGTAAAATATCGATTCTTCTATTGAAAAATGATTCTAAAAACAAAAACACTTTAATAAAACACTTTCATTGAATATAAACATTAAAACATAAAATATATTATTTGAAAACATTTTTTAAATGTTTTCCTTTGAAAAGATGTTTGAAAACACATAATGAAAGCATGAAAAGTTCTTGAAAAAAACAATTCTTTGAATTATATATGAAAACATTTAAATGATTATATGAAATCCATAAATCATTATTAAAATCACTTTTCCATGCCAATTATCATAATATTTAAAATTTAAAAATATATTTAAATCATTTTTGGGAATAATGTTTTTTAATTCATGGAATATGTATTAACTAAGGAAACATGAGATAAAACTACTTTACTGATTTGGTAATATTTAAAAAATTTACCCCATTGAAGAGAGTTAATAAAGTACATACATTTAATTATAAGAATTATTTATTATATACATGGAAGTAAATAAACCATATATATAAATATAGAGTGAACATATGTTGTGTCTCATAGAAAATAAAATGTAGATAATAAAACCCTTACTACTTGGGTAACCCTATAATCATGACCCCCATAAGAGAATATCATTATTTAGATATTTTAAAATAATTTAAAAAGGGAACTAATGGTATAAAATTTCAGAGTGACATATATACACCAAAAAAAAGTAGTGATATGTGAAAATGGTATGTCTCTCACAGAAATAAAAAGTGAGATGAAATCACCTCAGTTTATCTCTTAACTCTAATCATACAAATAAAAATATCATTTATAATAAGTATATGTTTTATATAAAACATTTAATGAACTATATTATTATATATAATATAATTTATAGATTAATGGGAACTTTATATCACCTACTTATTAAAAATTCCATCTTATGGTTTCGCTTTGGGTAATATCCACTATATTGTTTGCATGGGTCTAAATTTGTTATAATTATTGTACTTATAATAATATTATTATTTCAAGAATTTAAACCATGATATAAATATAATTAATATTCAGTATATTTTTATTATAAAAATCTATATAATATATATGTATTGAATGGAATACACCATTCATGGAGACGATTGGCCGTACGAATGCGTGAACATTTTTTCTGTGTTAATGTCATCTTAAAAGAAGAAACTTAAATGGCATATATATGAATATATATATCATAATTAATTTAAGATAATTAGACCATATTTATCATATAAATTTACTAAATCCATCCTTAATAAATTTCATGTAGAGTTTGAATGAATCATATCGCTTTGAGGAGGAATTAGTTCAGACTATCCAAAAACAAAATAATAACATTTAAAAAATGCAATATATAAAGGCATATGTTATATAATTATTCTATAATAATAAATAATAAATAAATATCATTTATATAATAATAAAATATATTTTCTATCATAATTATCGACCATGAGAGGTGGGAAATGAAAAAAAAACATCCTTCTGTGAGGCAGTATATTATTGTGCACAAGAACAGTCAGTTCGTAACCCATTCGATGGAAGTGGATGTAATTATAAATCCAAAATTTATAATAAAAACATATAAGTATATTTTGGATACTTTGGTTATTATATAAGAATTTAATAAGAATAATGAGGTGGTGGAGTAATAAAATAAAATAAATGAGTTTGAGGAATGATGTTACCTCATTTTTGGGTAAAACCTTTTTCTTTGCACAAAAAAAAGTATATACTTGGAATCCTTCCAGAATGTATTATTCAAGAGGTATGATTGGAATTTTGGTAATATAATTAACTAGATACTGGCCTAACCTATGTTGTTTTAGTTGTGGGAATATGGGTGAGGTGACGACATTTTATATGGGAGGGAGGGGACACACTTTGCTTTTATAAAAAATAGGTTAGGTGTAGAGAGGTTTTCATATAAAAAAATAACTAAAAACCATCTAAAAACATTAATTGAATGTTTATGGTAGAAATATGGAAATAAAACTGGTTTTGGACATGTGGCTAGGTTATTTTGGGGCGTAATTTTAAGGTTTAGACTCTCACTGAACTAAAGATTACCTAAATAGATATAAATAATTTTAATTAATTTCACTAATCTTTTTATTAAACATTATGTTTATAGTATTAGAATATTGATATTAACTTGATTAAAATCATTTATCTACATTTTAATAAATTAAAATCACATAATCATAAAAATTAATCTTAATTCTAATACCGACAACTTGGTGAGAAAGAAGGGTATTAATGTGAGAATGTTATAAATTTATTTATGATTTTATATCTGAATTCAATATAAAAATGATTCCAAATACCTAAATGGGATTAGTATTTTTAAAATTTATCTATTGATAATATTAAATTATTTTAAAATAAAATTTAATTATATATAGAAAAAAGACGTAATATCATTATTGAATTATAATTCAGGTATTTGTCATTATTCATTAAAAAATGATGATTTTTAGAAAAATCCATAAAAAATCACCATAAGAAGATATTTAAATTCTGAATAATAAAATTAATGTTCTTCAATAAAATTAAATTTCTATGTGTGCTTAAGTTTAATTTTATTATTTCTCATATAATGGAATTTTAAGATGTTCATTTGAAAATATTTTATTTGCAAACAATTATGACATATGAGATATTACATGTTTTATTATAAATATTTTTTATTTCTATATAATTATTAAAACTATTAAAATTTT
This sequence comes from Viscum album, assembly GCA_963277665.1. Classification (NCBI taxonomy): domain Eukaryota; kingdom Viridiplantae; phylum Streptophyta; class Magnoliopsida; order Santalales; family Viscaceae; genus Viscum; species Viscum album. Next base: position 987,003,913 of record OY728126.1, read on the forward strand.
ATTTTTACTATTCATATTATTATGTTTAAAGGCAAGGTTATATCTATAACATGTAAATAATTATAACAAAAAAAATTAAGTATCATAGAAACATGTAGTTGTATGTATTGAAAGCCAAGATGATCTTGGGAAAAATGAAAGAAAAGGTGTAGTTTCATGTACTTGATGATTATATTTGAGTGAAATATAAAGAATTTTTGAAATACTATAGCATTAACTTCAAGACATCAAATAAAATTAATTTATTCAATAAAGGTTCCTAGAAAACTTAGGCTGTTAATTTTTACCTCCCTTAAAATGAATTTTACCCTTTAAATTCATCATTATGATAAAAAATGAGGATATTTATGTCTCATCACATCCAAAAGTTCACATGCATCTTCTTTTACCTAGATATTTCTCCATATAAAAATTTTATAGCTAAGTGCTATTATTTCGTAGAACATTCTTTGTATGATTCGTACATTCAACTGGTTGTTCCTCATAAGAAAGATCCTATCATATGGGTATAAACTCAAAGTTTATTATATGTGAAGTTTTAGGTACATAAATTTTTATGATAGATATATGGAACACATCATATACTTTACTAAAATTTTGAGGTTGTTTCAAGTGATGGGATACCATTTTGATATGATCAATAGTCTCAAAGGGACCGTTATACCTAGGGTTAATTTCCATTTCTTCGTGAATATTACGACATAATTATATTGAAATATTCAAAGAAACACCTTCTCACTAACATTAAAATCTTGATAAGATAGATGTATATAAGAATTAATTATTTGTATCTTTTATACTTCCTTGATTTTATGGGTAATGGTTCTAACATTTTTATCCATTTAATTAGTTATCTCATGTCCAAAAAGCCTTCTCTCTCTGACATCATCCCAACACATTGGATATCTTCATTTTTTTCCTATAGAGAGATTCATAAGGATTCATTTTAATGTATGATTGAAATATATTATTGTAATAAATATTTACTAGAGTAGGGTATTGATACCAACCCTCATTTCAATCCAACGAAAAAGATTTCAACATATCTTCTGGGGTTGTAATTGTACTCTCAGATTGACAACCCGTTTGGGGAAGATAAGGAGTTCTGAAAATAAATTATTAATCAAGTTCATTCTAAAAATTTCTCTATAAAATTGAAGTAAAACTGAGATACTTATCATATACAATAGTGTTTGGTAGTCAAAGAAACCTTAACACTCCCTTAATGTATTTCATGGTAAACTAATCCAGAGGGAAGTCTTCCCTACCAGTGATGTAGTTTGTGGACTTAGTAATATGATCTAGTAGCACCTATAGAGAATTATACTCCTTATAGGTATTGCGGTGATAGAAAATTGTGATATTTTCTTATTTAATTTATTGTATTGATAATGGATGCAATATACTATGATAATTTTTATCATCCATCCTTAACATTCTAGCATACCAAGCTCCAAGATAACAAATTAGTGATACCCTTCTTCATGCCATCCCACCTGATGTATCTTTTAATGTCTATAAAAATATTTTTACATTCGGAATGAATAGAGAATAATGATCTATGAGCTTCTTCTAACATCTCATTATTCAAATCTAGTGTGAATATAACACAAAAATTGTTTTTAAACCTTATCATCCCATCCTGATCATGGTTAATCATATGAAAATTTCTAATCCTATTTTTTAAATCTACATATTTCTTTATACACCTCTTTGATATTCACATGGATAATGGGTTGAAAATTTATTTGATCATGATAATATTTTCCCCTTACTTTTATATTTTTATATCCATCCATTACAAATTCTAAAATGATGGGTTATTTTTATGCTTATCATGGATAATAATACATGATCCTTTCTACTCAAAGCATCTTTCATGTTTTTTATTCCCCGAGGTTGTAATTTATTCAACATTAATAATCTTTTATCATATCCAACTATATTCACTGGTATATGCTCAACTCCGTCTATGGGAATATATATTTAATAGTTTTACGATCTATATATATATATCAAACCTTTCCACATAAAGATTATTCCTCTATATCGTTAATTTAATGATTATCATGAATAACTCCAAATCATGAGTTGCGTAAATTTTCTAACAGATTTTCAACATCTATAATTCATAAATGATAGCCATGTTATCCTATACAAGAACACATCCCAATCCATCATAGGATTCATCACTATATATTACAATCCCTTCTTCACTACAGGGAAAGGTATGCAATAGTCCACTAACTAACCTGCTCTTTATTTCCTTGAAATTTACCTTAGGTTCATTTTTTCATAGGAACATGGAACCCTTTAGAGTAAAATTGATCAGAGAATTTGATAGTAATGAGTTATGCTCTACAAATAGTTTATAATATCTACCTAAACTTAGGAAATCTTAGATCTATGTCACAATATTTGGACTAGGCTATCATTCCATAGATTTATTTGTTGATAATTCTACTAATATACCATCTCTAGATATTATGTTACACAAAAATAAAACCTATTTGAGAAAAAATTAATATATGGTATATTTTTAATAAATTTTATCCTTCTTTAGTGTCTTTAGTACAATTCTCTTGTGGTCAAAATTCTATTATTTTCACATTGAATAAATAAAAATATAATTTATAAAGACTACCACAAACTGGTCGAGGTAATCCCTAAAGTCTCTTTTCATCAAATACATAAATATAGTAGAAAAATTAGTTATACTGAAATAAATCTCTATACAATTATAGTTTCTATTCATTGTATGGAATGACATCTTGGGTATACCCAATTTCGTGGCCTCAACTGATTATATCTAGAATTAACATTAGTATTAAATAAATTTTTATCTCCATTTTGTTGAAAAAAGACATCAAAATGAGGAATTGGATAAATTTTCTTGATCAGGATCAAGCTCAACTACTGATAATCAACGAAGAGTCACGTTAATACATTTTTTTTACTCAATGTGATCTTGTGAACCCCCTAGTGACAAACAGGGATGAATGAATCTTTTATCAAGGATTTCATGGAGTATCTTATTTAATTCATGAAACTCCACATGATTTATTCAATATCGAGTCATGTAAATTGTTTTGGATCTAGAAATCAGTTTAACTGAGAAATAAAATACATGATTTGGTGGAAGGCTAGGAAACACTTCCAGAATCACATCAATAAATTTTTGAAAAATAGAAATATCAATGATATTTTGTTTCTCCTCATCCATTAGGGAACAAAAATCCTTATAAAAGAGAATTATGACCCATTAAACAGATTTAATATCAAAAGTAATTTTAATCTTATTATCACATTAATATATGATCAATGGTTAATTGGTAAAATAAAAACAAAACTTAATTAACATAACAATTGACTTTAGATTTAGGAAATCAATTCCAATATATAGTTAATATAAAATCAAATTTAACTAGTGGGAGAATGTAAGTATTTATAGGCATTAAATTCCCATTAACATAAATCAGAGTGGAAATCATAGATGTGGGATGAAATAATAATACCATCACTGGTTTTCACTACTAATTCCATATCTAATTTTTTTGATAGAATATTAATACCATTAAGAAATTATTTAGATAATAAAGAGTAGATATATTTAGAATAAAATATGATATTATTAGTTCAATAGTGTTTTTAAATTGTACCTTTAACAACGTCATTAACACAACCCTCATCATAAATAGTGATCAGATGAGATTTTTACTTATCTAATGGTATAATAGGTAGATAACACTAATCATCAACATAGAATCATGGGTTTGGGAATTGGTAATTCTAATTCTAATCCTCCATACATTAGGAGATCAAAATTGTGCGAGGTCAATTCATTATAGGTTTTCTTCTATTTGAATTAGTGGACAAATTTATCCCATTGGGTTAATAATAAATTTAATAATGGACTCCCCTTCCCCACATAAAGAACTTATTATACCCCATAATACAATTCCATTCATGATTCTTTGTAAAATTGAAAAATAAAGGAAGGTTCATCTTTTTAATTTCAAGGATTTTATAATTTCATTTGAATTTCATATTACGTTTATTATTGAAACTAAGACATTGATACATCAATCCCACCTCCATTTAATCCATGATCAATCAATAAACAACTAATAAAAAGATAATAAAGTTCTTATAGACAATTACCCTAGGATACATGGATTTAACCCACATAAGAACATATCAACATTAATTTCATGATGGATGATAACACCAAATGTGAACCCCATGAGTCTTGTGGAATTAGCCTCATAGGTACTAATAAATTCATCATATTTTTAATGCAACTAATGAAATTCATTTTATATATTCATATGAATAACATGAAGAAATTTATATATTAATGAATAAATTCTAAAACACTTTTCTATTAATGTAATCAAGTTAATATTACTTTAATTAATTCTTCATTTGTTTCTACCACTGGTATGCTTCACCTTTTTATTGAAAAATAACCATAATGACTTTCTTATATTCTGAACAGCGGAGAACATCAGATATATTTTCACTATTACTAATCCATTGTTCAAAATAAAGTGCATGAAAAAAACCTATTAAAATATGGTGGAACATTCTTCATGAAGGAATAAATAGAACATTGTTCCCTCCCTTTCTCATTTGTATGATCATCAAAATTCAAAACCTATGAAATCTTTGTGAGCAGAAAAATGACATTTTTTATTCAATATCCCATAACAATTGAATTATTAGGAAAAAAATCATTGCATTATCTATCACAATAACATTTAAGAAGGATCATTTTTGTCCCAATAAATTACTAAAAAATATATTATAGGAAAAATTATCATAGAGAGGAACTATATTAACATGAAAACCCACTTATAGTATTTCTTAATTATTAATCATTATTTAATCTATGACACACTAGGGTTATCCTAGGTTATTAATAGGTATCACAATTTAAAATTGTTTATGATGTTTTATGAAGAGTCTACATATTACCTAAAAATATCTTTTGGGAGTGTCAAAAGAAGGATGCAGTAAGGCCCATTGTCATGTACTAGGTTACACTTGATTCAAGCCTAACACACCATGTAAGAGGTTTTCCTCCAAGGATCACCTATTCCAAAATAACTTTCACATCAAGTATCCGGATAATTATTTAACATTACATAACAATCTCAGAATACTCAATACATTACTGACACAATTTATGAAAGACAGTAATATCCTAGTGCCTTTCAAATCATGGAATCATAAACACTAGTACATAAATGAGAAAAATTATCTACCCCTTGGTTTTTCATGACATGTACACTTCATACAGACATAAAACATAACACATATGTTTATAACATGGGGATGAGATATATTAAAAGTGGTGATCTCATATGCAAAGTAAGTGTAAAAAGGGTTATATATAATCATAAAAAAGAGAAAATGGTATATGAATGTGATCATATAATTGGAAGATAATCTTCGATATTTAAAATATCATTAACATAAATCATTCCACATAGATATAATGTTAATAAAATAGGAATAATTTTGAACATATTCCATGAAATAATAACATCCTAATAATACATGTATTTGTTTCCTAAAAATAAAAATTCAAAATCAGTATCAATAATTAAATATTCATATCTAGAACTTATTAGGTTGAATCATGGGGATTAAACTTATTGTGTATGTCACACCATCATCCCTAGTTTCATTCATTTCTATTTAAGGGTTTGTGGTTCCCCATTTTCTCATAGTGGAACTGGTTCCCCGATCATCCCATGTGGAAAACGGATGGGACACACCACCATTATATGTCCTAGTTATTTCATTATAAGTGATCGGGTTTCCCCATCTTCAAATAGTGGCTTATTCACATAAAATTAAAAATCCATCATTATATTAGGATATGTAAATCATTACCCAATGAATTGCAGGGGGTATTTATCGCACAAATATCACAATGAAATTATAAATAGATGTGAAAAAATTTATAAACAACTATATCATAAATCATGACATAAAATAGTTTTCCCAAACATGTAATCACATCCTAACACATGGAAAATAATAATTACATAATAATTTCAAAAAAACATAACCCATTGAATGAATTGGGATTCAATAACATATTACATTTGTAAGTGGAACAAGTATCATAAATTTCACTAAATCTAAAAATAAACCATTATTGAACTAATATTAATGGAATTGTTGGATAATATCACTTGTAAATCATAAAATATAACAATGTATGTAATCTTATATTAAAAATATCAGGGAAAGTTTAGTTGAAAACATTTCTGGAAGAAAATATCATTTCAAATTTAGAAAATTACTTTTAAAAATTAAACCATTTTGATAATGCTTTCCTAGAAAATTAAAATTAATAAATATAATGGAAGCATTGAAAAAATATTGAAAACCTTTTTTCATTTTAAAACAATTATGAAAAAATATATAAATTCTTCAAAACTTTCTAAAACCCATTTCATTGAAAGAATATATAAAACATATAAAGGATTCTCAAAAAACCATAAAAAAATTTTAATATCCATTTTCAATTAAAAATGAGATTAAAATATAATCGTTAAAAAAATTGGAAATATTTTTATAAAATAATTTCATTTTTATTTTCATGGCATGCGTCTCATAGAATAAAAAAATGAGTCAAAATTACTTTAATGATTTGATATCTTTTGATACATAGATCCCATGAAATAGATATCATAAATAGAATATGTAAATAACTAAAAAATTAATTATAAGAATCAGATATTACATCCATGGTTAATTAACACACCATATATAAGAAATAGATAGTAAACAAAACTTGTATCTCATAAAAAATAAAACAGAGATGAGAAAAACCATACCACATAGGAAACCATAAAACATTGATACCCAATAGGGAATAATTCCATTTAAATATATGAATACAATAAAATAAATAAAATTAACGATATAAAATTCTATATGGAATTATATAACAACCTTAAATATGCGAGTGTTGAATATGACAAGTATCTCATAGAAATAAAAAGTGAGATGAAACACCTTTACTATATTTCTTCACACTCGTTGTACATTTAAAAACTATTATATAATAATTAGTAGTTATGTATATATATTTCTTACAACCACATTATTATATCTAATGTCATATATTGGGATTTTATTAATTTATACTAATATCTTTTTTATGAATTTCTTGTTAAAGATTCATTTTAGAAATAACCACTTTATTTTTCACATATCTCTTAATATATTATACATGTGGTCCTTTTAATACTATAATTACGTAAAGAATTTAAAACATGATATATGCATAATTTATATTTAGTATATGTCTATTATTATAATCAATATAATATAGATGAATGAAACAAAATACATTGTTCATGGAGATTATTGGTCGTATATATCCATGAAGGTTGTTTCCAGGTTAATGTAAAATTGAAATAATTATATTAAATGAAATATCTAAATATAGTAATGAAAATTTTTTATATCATATATATCATATAGGTTCACTACTACAATATTTAATATAATCCATGTTGTTTATGGATGAATTAGAACGCTTTGAGGAGGCGGTAGTTCATACATCTCCAAATGAAATTATCATAATTACACAAAGTAGCATGCATAGATTTGTGTTTTATTATAAAAACTAAAAAAAATTATAAAAATATTATATATCAAATTAAAATAGGGCTTTCATCATAATTTTAAACCATGAGTTGTTGGAATGGAAAAAAGAACATTTTTTCGTGAGGCGGTAGTTTACTGTATATATGAACTGTATGTTCATTACCCATTAGATATAAGTGAGTGTGATGTGAGGTATAAACATTATTATAAAATTTATCAGTATATTTATGATATTTGAGGTTTTATATAAGCATGGAATATGAATAATTGAGCTGATGGAGAAATAAAATAAAATAATGTTTCTTGAAGAAAGATATTACGTATTCTCTAGAAAACTCCTTTTTATTTGCAAAAAAGGTTTTTTTTTGGTTTGATTTTATCCCAAAGGTAGTATTAAAAAAAGAGAGGGATTATTTGAGGATAATTTAGATAAATTGGCCGAACCAATGTGTTTTTAGATGTGTGATAAAGGGGGTGTTGGAACCAAGGTCATTTATGGAATCTGGTTTGTCTTTTTTTTCAATCTATCGATGGATGACTAGGGATACAACAATGAATTTGGTCTTACGATTGAAGCTGAAGGTAGTATTACAGGTGGATATATTTCCTAGTGTTTTCAATTTTTGGGCCTCAAAATCAAGGGTTTGATGTTGAAGATGTATGATTTTTCATGTAAGAGTGAATGATATAAAAATCAGAATATAAAATCTCTAAAATATGGGAACAGAATACCTCGAAACATGAACATGTACCATGTTTTAGGAATGGTTCTTTATTTTGTACCAAATAGTGGGAAAGATAGGCGGAGAAGTTTTCGGAACCGAAATCAGTTAATGGAAATGTTATGTAGAAGGAGAAATGTCATACGTGGAAGGATGGAGGTTCGCATGATTGTTGTGGTTCGCAGGACATGATAGGTACATAGTGGAGGCTGTACCCAAATAAATGATTTGGTAAATCATGGATTAGATGATTTTTCGAACCCATTTGGGCCTATATAAAGATAATTATTCCTCTTTATTATGGAGATGGATTGGAGATTAAAAATTTGACAAGAAATCTGGAGAAGTCTGAAGAGGTTCGTAGAGGAGAAGATAGTACATGGTAGAAAGTTCCCCACAATGAAAATAGATTACGAAATATATTATGGTTTGTGGAGGAATCTATCATAGAGTATAGTGGAGTATGTCAGTACACAGTGAAAGCAAGGTTGAATGTAGAGGAGAGGCAATTTGCAAAGCAGGGGCTATTTGTGGAAGGTAGTTTCCAAATGTAGTATGTGGGGCAGGGTAGTATGTTGCATAGAAGAGAAGTACATGTTGGGGCTGGATGATACACAAAATAATATGTGTTATTGAAAAAAATGTTATCTGTAAATCATACCTGCTACTCAGTATTCATAAGAGGTAAAGTGGTATGTGGAACACCCAAAGAAGCATCCAAATTGGCAAAATCAGTATATGTAATTAATTACCATAACCTATCAGTGTGTGGGAAGGAAAATTTCATCTATAGGAGATAATGGGACATAAATAGAGAATCCATTTATATTTGATGGTGAATGATTTAGTGAAAACCCATTTAAGATAACCATACATTGATGTAATGGGTTATTATTTTTCCAACATATTGACAAAATGGGAGTTAGTAGAAGTGATCAGAGGGATGTTGTATGATTTCCCTAATACCATGTAAAGGGAATGATCCTGGCCCAGAGTTACTATGATAATCGGTTATAATCCACAACTTGTGAATATTAGTTGCTTTTAGTACAATTGAAAAACTATCAACATATGCACCTTTGACATATCCCTTAGTGGTAAACCATGTAAAATTATTATGTCATTACTTTTCATGTGATTTTTTATTTTCTGCACTTCATCATCAGAAACGTTTAACAAGTTCCTAACAATGTTGGGACAATATCAATCATTTGAAAAGAATGATTTGGCACCCTAATTCAACCCTCTCCACTCTGGTTGTTTCGGTGTATTTCAAGTGGTATTAGAGTGTAATGATTGCCTGTGTGGAATCTATCTTCTACAGTCATAGAGCATCAATTCAATTTTAAGGGAGTTCACCACATCAATGGAAGTAATTTTCAGATATGAAAAAATAGGATGAGATCTCACCTAATATCACTTAAAATGGATGTCTTATTTTCTACTGCATAGTGAATAAATTTCATTGATCCTAAAAGACTGTCAATGACTGTTAAAAACAATAAATTTTTTATTTTCTGCATAGACCCATAATTTTATAGATGAATCTCTTTCTGATGATATTTATTTATAGTTAATGAGTTTAAAATATTACAAAATATTTTTGGATCAATTGGTGGGTATTTTTGAAGGAGATAGAAAAGTAAAGGAGGTGAAACATCAAGAACTACACAAAATGATTTATTGTCTGAAAATTCACTCAGATGATAATGTTGTCTACTTTTTAAATGGAACTATTGAAGATGTAGGAGCCATATATGGCCTGGTAGATGAAATGAAAGACATTGAAAGAGTAAATGAAATCATTTTTATAATTCCACGGCTTAATAATGCAATGGTGTCAACCCTCGAAAAACTTTATCTTTCCAAACTCTATTTGGATAGTCAGCTAACCAAGATATTTCAATACAAAATGAGAATAAAACTAAAATAAGCTACAAATAATTTAGGAAAGGAAATGACATTATATACATGAAGAAACATAATGTTTCCAGAGATAGTAGTGAAGATGATGATGGGGAAAAATAAAATATTTCGCTCATTTTTCAGAATCTCAAGAAGGTAATAATGAAATTTGAATGAAATAAATATATGGCTTTTTTATTTCTGTAGAATAGTTGGGAATATTGCCTCTCAATAACCAAGAAATATAAATGATGGTTAATCAAATGAAGGAGACATTCAAAAGCCTTAGAAAATCTTTTTCAAAAAGTGAGACATCTAATCAGGAATGAAATTTCAATAATAGATTATTATCTGTGAAGAAAAAGATGATGAAAATTAACTCTTTGAGGAGGAAGAAGATGAAATAAAATAAGGGAACCATGTCTCCATTATGGAAACCATTGAAACATTTGAACCATCAATAGATAGGGAGGGTGTTAATTAGTTGACCACTGATTCCAATCCAAATTTTTTAGTTAAGGATACTTTTAGGGAACCTTAAGAATCAATTTAATAGATGTAATGAGTGGAAAAGAATTGTGGAAGATTCATTAGAATATATTTATCATCGTGAACAAGAAATTGAATGATTAGGGAAAATTTTGAAAGTGAAATAATCAATCCTTGGAAGAACATAAGATGTCATGGAATTCAAATATTGAATTGTAGAATAGGGAAAAGTCATCATTTTCCATAACTGTAGACTAGAATAGAAATAAAATACTACTGAGTGTCTAATATAAAAGTTGTTACCATAAGATGTAATCAATAAATTGAATCAATTTCAAAATAATCAAAGAAGAAAATCCTATTCGAAAGATTCTGAGTTGTTTTGTTGCTACAGAGAGCTAAGAGAAGTGTCGATGGGGTAGAATAGATTAGTAAAGACCAAATACGTGCATGCATATATAAAAGTAGAATCAGTTGTGATGCCAAAACATTGAATCCGGGAAATAAGATAAGATAAAATAAAAGCTGGATGAAAGATGTACTTGTTGAGAAGTCACTTGATGTGTTGAAAAAGAAACCCTCAATTCAAGCTGAAAAAGAACTGATAAATATCGTCTGGTATCCAGAAACCATATCTAGCCAAACTATTTTCCTATGGATGTCTACATGAGTATGAATCAATGTGAGAAGACATTTCCTTTCATGATGTGTCATTTATATGGTTATCTGGTTTATAGGATGTCATATTTTGAGAGGCAATGAGCTATTTTAATAGGGAAGTTCTGGGAATTCAACCATGTAGGATAATTTCATAACCCACATATTATAGAAGAAATAATTTCTATGGATATTTTTTCATGGTTCTAACATTGTCCACAAAGCTATGCATTGCAAGCAGAGGTATAATAATGATAAATTCTTACATTGGTGAGAGACATGTCAATACTCATCAACCGGATGGTGTTACTATATAAAATAGGTTTTTTCCTTTGAAAAAAGAGAATTAATATGAATAACCCATGTACATGGAAGAGAGAATTGAAAGGGAATCGGTTTCATACACTTAATCCAATATCTCATGGAATGAAAAGAATAAAACTAAGGAATCATATTTTTATGAAGTGTCTCTACAAGCTACCAAGTTCAACAACACATGGATTCATGATGGTGTATGTTCATCTAATATGATTGGAAAGGTAGACCTATTAACGAATATTAAGAAAACTTTTGATAGAATATTGGGGTTCGATAATGATTTTTCTCTTAAGATCATTGTCAGTCGAAATACTAAACTGGCTAATGGAAACCAAAATAAGACAAAAACTCTTTATGTGGATGGATTTCATCAAAATATTCTGAATGTGAGTTAACTCTATGACTCAATCCTTATTGTGACATTCAACAATACATGATATACTATAATAGGAATGGTACAAAACTCTCATATGATATGATGTAGAACATAAGGCAACATGTATCATGTCGACAGTAATAAAAACATTATATACGTGAACATTGAATAGGGAAACAACCTATGGAATCGAAGATTGGGGTAAATCAATCAGCTAGACATGGAAAAGATAACCCAGATGAAGATTGTCATGGATATCCCCAACATGAAGTCTGAACGAGAAAAGGATTGTGATACTTGCTTATGGGGGAACCTAGTATGCATTTTTGATTAACCAAATAATATAGGGGCATCAAATATTCTTGACCACATCCACATAGACGTATGTGGATGGATAAATGTTTCATGAAAACATAGAGAGAGGTACATTATTCATTCGTATGATTATTATAATTGAATGTAAATTTTGATCATTATAAAAATGAATTGACATGGGCATGATCTCATGAAAACCTCTCGACCAATCACCAAGAATGATAATGGGTATAGAATCAATGTCCAGAGGTCTGACAATGGAGGATAATGCACATCTATTGAATTTGAAAATTACTTAGAGAAGCATAGGATACAACACAAGGTGGAATCAATGATAACTCCACAACCAAATGGATCTGTTGATCATATATTTTCCTAGGTAAAAAATATAGATAGAACTATACAGATCGAGATTGGTATTCCTCGACATTACTTGAATGAGGATTTTCAAGATGCAGTAAAAATAAAAAACTGAACAGGGCAATATATGGGTGATACAAGGACACCATATGATTTAAGGCATGTAAGGAACCCCTATTTGAAATATTTTTTTTGTTTTAAGAAGAAAATGTTTATTTCTAAATAAAGTGGTAAATTAAGGGAAGTATAATTCCAAGACAAAAAAATAATATTAATTATATTCTCAAAGAACAAACAATCCTACAAGTGATTCAACAATCGCCTGAGGAATAATGATGGAAAGTAGTGATGTTAATATTATTTAAGATGAAAAAATGAATTCCTCGAGTAATTGTTATGAAGATGTGATAGAAGATGGGAATGAATGTGAACATAGAAAAAATTCTAATACAATTGTAATGGAAGGAGTAAAAATATCTCATGAGTCACATGTTGATGTTTACCCAAAAAGAGAATTAGTAGAGGGATCTATAGCTTTATAAAAATGGCTGAACCCTATTAGAGAAATCGAAGAGTAGAGATTGATAAATCCATCATTATTGAGGATAAGAATGCTCTTATAAAGGTAAGGAAAATAATGAATCTTGAATTATAAATATTTCAATAAGTTGTGGAAAAATCATTATTTGAAGAGGCTATAGAGGATTCATGATGGGTTAATGCAATTAATGAATAGTTATAGAAGAATGAACAAATAAACATGGGGTCTTATAAAAATACCTAAAGGTCACAATGTGACCGGAATGGAGTGGATTTTCAGGAAACAATTTGATGAACATGGGTATTTGATCAAAAATAAGGCATGCCTAGTCTATAAAGGATATTCACCAATAAAAGGTGTCCATGTTGAGGTGACATTTTCTCCAGTAGTGAGACTGAAGTCAATCAGGTTGTTTATTTTGATGTTAATCCAAAGAGGTTATAAGGTGAATCAAATGGATTTTAAAAAAAGTTATTAAATATAGTATTGGATGAATAATTATATGTTGAAAAAAAAGTGTGGTTCTTGAAGAGAAATGATGAACTGATGGTTTAATAATTAAATAAATTTCACTTTGGCATGAATCATGCACCATGTGCGTGGTAATCTCATTTGGACTGTTATCTAAGAAAAAATTAGTATAAAAGAGGGGAAATGGTTATCAATATCTATGTAAAGAATTCTATAAAAGACCAGTTCATAGTGTATGTATATGAGAATGATATTTTTTTTAGTGGAATTATTATTGTATTTGTGGATGAATTTTCCAATCACATGAAATCTGAATTTGAAATGTCTGTGATTAGTGAAATCACATACTCTTTAGTTTTTTTTGGTGTTTTAGAAGAAGAATTGCACTTTCATTTCTCAAGAAAATTATGAAATAGAGATGCAGAATAAATTCAATATGAATGATTCCAAAAAAAATTAATCTATGATTTCGGTCTAAAAAATATCAAGAAGCAGGAGGAAGAGACTTCTGTGGATCCCACCATCTATAGCAGAATCATTTGAAACCTACTTTAATGGACAACGACATGGCTAGATATTTTCATTACAACTTGAATTGTGGACAACATTAATAGTAATCTAATGGAAGAACATATGGAGTTCGTGAAAATAATCTTGAGAAATATTTCTGGTCCACATAATTATTGTTTATATATTGATGTAGTAAGAGATAATAAATCATCCTATTTTTCTGATGCTGATTGGGAGAAAATATAGTGTAATGAGTTTCCAAAAGTCATGGGGCATTCTATATTGGAAAGAAATGCATGGGATAATGGTGTAAGAAGTTGTAATGTAATTCTATTTGAACATTTAATATGGATATATATCTGTTATAAAGACATGTAATTGGTTAATTTGGATGAAACAACAACTCAATGACACTTGTGATGAGGTGAAACAACTAGAGGTGATTTATTGTGAAAACACAAGCCCAATAGATAAAAAAACCCTATTTTGTATTCTATTATGAAACATATTGAAATCAGATATCACATCATCAATGAATATTTTGAACATATATTGATTAAAATTAATCATATGGGAACTAATGAGCAAATGGTTGATATCCTAAACAATCCACTATCACCATCTATGTTTGAGAAAAATCAATTAAAAATCAATGTTCAGCCACCTCCTAGTGCATATGTTTGTTCTGAAAATCCCCTCTTCCAACCTATTTTAAATGTTTGAATATAGTTGTGGAAGTGATTTAGGTCTATGGGGGAGATATGATACCAGGAGGGTTTGTTTTTGTGTATTTCAATCCAAGATTCTGTTCTTTGGGTTTATATCACATGGGGGAGACATGGTAAATTAAATGACACAATAATTGGAAATGTTATTTCTTAAAAATTAATAGGTGGATAATTGATAATTTCAATCATGGATCAATGCGGGAGAAATGAAAAATATGAGAACTAAATTCATTTCCTCTCACTTATAATCTACACTGTGAACTACTCACGTAGACATAGAGTGATGGCGGTGTTATTTCATGAGGTTTCTATTTTTGAATGTGGCTGGTGATTTATTAAATATATCTACAAATTTATAACAAACCAAAAGGGGGATATTGTTGTAACCAATGTCATTTTTATATAATGTATTATGGTTTGTGTTTGTTTTCAATCAGCACATGGATGACCTACGAGTTTGCAAAGAATGTGGCCTTATGACTTAGGCTGAAAGAAGTAATGATGATTGGAAAATTTCCCAATGAATTCAATTATTAGGCCTCAAAGTCGTTTTTTTATGATAGAAAAAGAATGTTTTTTCTAACGTATTGAATGTTATGATTAATCAAAAATAAAATAAGAAAAATAAGTGAATCATATCCCTCGGAAAATGGACCACATACCATGTTCTAGGAGTGGTTCGCAACCACATACCAAGCAGAAGGAAATATATGTGAAATGTCTTATGGAACTGAAATTGGTTCATGGAAAAGGTATGTGGATGGAGGCACCAAATACACAGACGACTGGAAGTTTGTGGAATTTCTACAGTTCGGAGGACAGAAGTGATATGTGTTGGAGGCTATACCAAAATCAAAGATATTGGTAATAATTCCTTGGATGTTTTCATTAATCCATTTTTACCTATATAATTAGTAGTATTCCACTTCATTAGGGAGGTGGATTAGAGGTTATAATTTCATGAAGAAATCATGTGATGTTTGATGTGGTTTACAGAGGAGAAGATCGTACACTGAGCGAAGGATACACACAAGGAATATAGTTTGCAAAAGATAGTGTGCTTTGTAGAAGAATCTCTCTAAGAATAAAGTGGAGAAAGGTAGTAAATAGAGAAATCCCCATTGTATTTAGAGAAGATTCAATTCACGAAGCATGGGTTATTTTCAGAAGGCAATTTGCAAAGGTAGTATGTGGAGTAGGGTAGTACACATTATATTAGGGTAGTACATGATGAGGATAGATAGTATAAAAAAATTTTAGTGGTACACAAATGATGTGACCCAGAAACCATACCCCCTAAAAAATACATGGATGAGGTAAATTGGTATGTGGAACACCCAAGGAAGCCAAAAAACTAACCAAATCATTTTTCGAAATTACTTACCATAACCTTTCATTAGGCAAGAAAGTAAATTACATGTATGTGTGACAAAAAGATGTCAAAATAACATCTATATACAGTTTAGGATGCATGATTTACTATTAATACATATATTTGACCTACATGTCAATAATATATCTGAAGAAACTTCCAATACAATGTTCTAGGGGTTGTCATCGGATGTGATCTGAGGGACACAAAGTGATTTCTCTAAAACATAATCAAGGCAATGCGCCTAGATCAGAGTGATTGTGCTAAACTTTTATTATGAACAACAAGTGAGGATTAGTAATTTTTGGTATGACTAAAACACTTTTGGTGTATTCTCATTCGACGTAGCCCTTAGTGGTGAACAATGTATAATTATTGTGTCATTACTTATCATGTAATTTTTTTGTTTTCAGAACTTCCTCTTAAGACAGGCTTAATAGGTTCGTACCAATGTGGGAAAAAGATACATCAGTTTAAAAGAAGAATTTGACACCCTAATTCACCTATCCCCTCTCAGGGTGTTCTAGGGTCCTTTATGGAGAGGTGGTAACATTTTATTAGAGAGGTTGGGTACATAATTGGAATATTTGAAACCATGTTAGGTTTACTCCGATATTTAAATAACAACAAGTTATTGAAAACCAAAACAATTCAATAAATAAAGCCTTATGTCTGAAATATGTCCATCCAATGTGTTT
Organism: Viscum album; assembly: GCA_963277665.1. Taxonomy (NCBI): domain Eukaryota; kingdom Viridiplantae; phylum Streptophyta; class Magnoliopsida; order Santalales; family Viscaceae; genus Viscum; species Viscum album. The sequence continues at coordinate 987,021,007 of OY728126.1, forward strand.
TAGAAATTATTATATGTCACTTTGTCTTTTAATTTTATCATTTAGTCCATTATTTAGCTTCATTTTACCATAATCATTGTAATTAATTTTAATAACAATCACTCATATTTTAGGTAAAAAATTTAGTTGATCATATTAATATATATTTATAAAAAAATTAAAAAAAAATGTATTTCAATTTCTATAAATTATAATAACTAATTATTTAAAATTAATTTAAATTCTAATCATGTAGACATTATGAGAAATCATGTCATTAAAGTGATAATTTTTAAAATTTCATTATCGTTTATATCTTTATTTAATAAAAAAAATTATTCTAATGATGTAAAATGGATTAATAAATTTAAAATATAACAATTGTGACTTCGAATCGAATTTATAATATAATATAATTATAAAAATACATTATATGAAAATGGATTTTGGAAATAAAGTTCATTATTTATCACTATTCTTCTAAAAATTGAGTTTTCTCTAAGAAATAAAAATACTCTAAGATAATTTTTAAACTCTCAATTACAAAATTATTCATATTTTATAAAATTATATTCCCAATAGTTACTAAAATTAATTTTATTATTGATAACATAAGTACATAAGAAGCTATTCTTTTGAGAAAATTATATTTTAAAACATATAAATAATTTACCAATATTACATGTTTAATTTTCAATATGATTTATTTATATAAAATAATAGTAAATACTAAATAAAAATTATTTTTTAATATTTATATTATTACTTATTATGTCTAGGTTATAACTCTCTCATTTAAGTAATTAATATAATAAATTGATGTTTTGTAGAACCTCAGTGTGGTGTGTAATACATTCCAAGTCATTTTTTCAAGCAATGAAAGACAAGTTGGTGTTTAATGTAGTGAAAGAATATATTTAGGCACATTATAATGAGTGTTTTGTTTAATTAAATGGTCAGTGAATGAAATCAAAGAAAATTATTTTGTTTTAAAAAAATGTCCACAAAAAAACAGGGGGTGTTAGAAATCCAATAAGTAACATTTCATTTTATACCTAATTAAAATCCTACACTGTCATACATAATGATTAAATGAATCAAATTATATAGAATTAACATTTCCTTGATAATCTATATTATATTCCAAACATATATTTTTTTACTATCTTTTTGGAAGGTGTAATCTTTATAGAATAATTCGAGCCAATCGTTATTAACTCTATGTGTGCATTAATCATTGGTTTTTATCTTATTATACTGTTACATGATGTTATGGTCAATATTCCTTTAATATTATTAATTTTCAATGATATTTTATTTGTATATATATTTTAATATATTATAAATAATAATAAAATAGTTATTTTGAATCATTATTTATTTAGTAATAATAGAATTAATATGAATGTTGGGGCATTATCCCCCCATAATTTTTTTCCCCTAAAATTATATATATTCCTTGAGTTATATTATATATCATATAATGTTATTAATTTTATAATCCATGATGAATAAAGAAAAGGTTTTATATAAAATAAATTATTACATAACAGTATGAAGACATGGAATTTCAATCATTTTTATCCCAAAAGGTGGGAATGGAGGTTTCATAGATAGAAATCTATAATACATGGTGTATAATTATATATAAATATATATATTTGAATACCCTTGAATTAAAATATGGATGAGTGTTCAAAAAAATAATGTAGGGTGTGGGAAATCATTGATTTATTTTTATAGCATAAGGGGTATAAAAATTGATCATAGTATGGGATTATTTGGATATAATGATAATATATCATTAACAAAACATCATTAATATAGTAACAAAATGATTATCATTACATGAAAACATAATACATTGAAAATAAAAAGCCATAATATAGTTGAAGTAAAAGAATGAATGGAAGGAAATAAATTAATGAACACCTTATATTATGCAGCACTTCATAATCATAGGGGGAAAACAACATATGATTTCAGAGGATTCCCTAAAGAACGTTACCATCTTATAATCAAGAATGGGTAATTATAATGAGATATATTGGGAATGAAATTCTATGTAGATTTAGTTAATTATATGAAAATTAGTATAATTTTTTATTGTCTTTTTAAATAATGACTTCTGATTTTAAATTTTTGAAAAAAAACATCTTCCATAGTCATCCTGTGGTTTTTTCTACTGATTTATAGAAAAAAAGAACATTTTTTCATCTATTAATTAAAAATGGAATTTTTATTCTATATTTTAACTAAAAAAATATCTCATAATAATTAAAAATTATTTTAAAAATAAAAATAATATACTTTTAAATATCTTTATAGTTTTATGAAATTATTTTAATAAATAGGAAATAAATAAAAATTAATTTTTTTTGATAAATATATTATATCACATCATTATAACATAATTATTATTCCAAAAAGTATATATAAAACCCAAAACACCCATTTTAATATACATTCAAGAATAATCAATTTATAAAATTTAGATGTAATTAAACATGAAATACATCATATGTGTGGATTTATGATAAAATATTTTTTTATTGAAATAACAATTAATGGGTTGGAAATAAATATATTAAATTTAAAAAACAAATTATAAACAAAATTATAATTTTTAAAGGGAATCAAATTATTTTTGACTTTAATGAATTCTAAATGTTATAATATCATTCATATTGATTAATATAGAGTATATGGACATATAAAAACATGTTTCAAATATTATTATTATATAAAATACTATTTAATTCCCATTTTAACTGGTATTTTAATATTATATTAGGTATTTATACAATTACAATTGATAATTTATTATCACGTAGTAATTATGTATTTATTATATCCTAATGGTAATATTTCTTAATAAACCAAATATACATGTCACCATTTTAATAATTCATTATTCCTTACATCAATGGTTTCAAACATCCATTGAAAATTAAATTTTTATCCCCAATATTTCTCTTTCGTTTGATAGTGTTTTTGTATAGAGTGATATTAATTGAATGATTCCATCCAATGGAGTTTACCATTATGTGGGAACTATTATTAGGTGTTTATCTCTCAGGACTATTCATATATGTTATGGTTAATATTATTACATGATGTGTTTTTTTCAAATATGTTTTTATAGACATCCTATATTTTTCTATTGTAAAACATACTAAACAATCATTAGGAAATATAATTCATTTGAAGAATAATATAATCAAAATTTTGGACACCACATTCTCTTCTATTTATATAATTTTCCTCTAAATTTTGTTTATTTCCCCAAAATAAATTGAATTTTTTTCCATAATCACATATTTTAGATAGTAACACTATTTATCAAACTTATGACATTTCCATAATATTTTTTGGAGTCATTTTTTATTATTCTATAAAAACATTTCATTCCAGCCAGAATCTAGATTGATTCTAATTTATTTGAATTATTTGAATCAAATTTCATTTAATTTATATCAAATAAATATTTTGGGTATGAAAAATAATTTCATAATAAAGATTCATGAATCATATTTTGGACATAAAAATAATTAATGGAAGATATAACTAATAGATTAATTAATAAAATTAATTGAAGATATAACTAATTTTTTATTGACTCTAAGTATCATAGATATTTTTCGGGTATAAATTGTATCAATTTTTTATATTTCTTTCTTATCATTAGTCCAATCAATTTTTATTCTCCAATAACATCCCAACTTTTTTATTTCTATATAATTTTCCCAATAGTACATTTTGAGAAGGCACTAAAATACTCAAGTGGAAACATTTTTTATATGGAAATTCAATATATATAAGTTGTTAGTCGTTAATTCTATAAAAATAAATCTAGATTACACTCTTCGTGTATTTTAATGTTTGAATAATGTTCTCAGAGTACTATGTTGTTGTGTATGAATGGTTTGTTTCAGATTATTTTGTTAATCCTTTCCTTTCAAAGTATCCTCTAAAACCATAAAATATTTAAAATTGTTTATAGTTTATAATGTTTATCATTGATGTATTACTATATCATTTATATAAAAATATACTTAGAACTCAAGGGATATATCTATTTATTTATAGAAAACATGTTTTGATTTTTTTAATCTATTAATGATTACATATATTTATTATTTCCCATATATATCAATGTATGGAAAGTTATTATGTCCACAATGAGGTTTTTTTATATACATATTGGTATGGGTGGCTAACATTTTCAACCATAGGATTTTTCCCACTTGCTTTACATAATTAAATTTTAAAAATCTTGTTGTATAATCATTATTCTCTATTTTTATATTATCTCAATAATAATAATAATAACATAGATCACACTGCATGTGTTTTGATTGTGGGATATATATAGACATCCATGTTATAATAATAATCCACTATATCCATATTTATTATTTTTATATAAGGATATATACCCTTTTACCCACCATTTACTTACTACTAATCTGTATAAAACCCCAAAAAATCCAATTTTCATTTCTTTCATTTCCTATTATATTGTTTTATAATTTATTTTTTCATTAATTAATTTCTATAATAATAAAAGTATTTATGTAATTAATGGTATTATTTTTGTATGAATTAATTTCTTTTACACATATTGCTACATGATTTTTAACATAAATTTCCCTTCAATAAAAAATGAATATAAAAATAAAAGATTCATTGTAAGAATAAGTTCATAAAAAACCAATGTGAGACAAAAATATAATAGAATTATTTTATTATCCATAATAAAATTTTGAAAAAATTATGGCTCTAAAAAATTCATGGAAAGACCTAGGGAAAACTTATAAAAATGGGTGCGTTAAAAAAGCCAATATAGGAATATCATGATATGAAAGAAAAACATGTGAGTCAAAATTACAATAATATAACCTAAGAGATAATTCTAATAAGTAATCACATGTAATAATTAAATAAAATACCTGGTATCATAAGACCATGAAATAATGTTAAAAAATTCATCTCTATATAACATGATAATAACACGACCTTAGGATAACTTCATAAAAAATATCACATGGTGGAAAATGTACAATAGTGGATTTGGTTTACTCCAAAATACAATACACTGTGTATTATGAGGATAAAAAATTTTACAACTCATTGGAGTTATATATTGGAATACCCATTGTAATGCGATTATAATTATGAATTCCAAAAAATTGAAATCATTCATAAGGAAAAAACCAATGAATTTTACATTGAATGATATGTGTTGCAAAATCACGTCTCATTTCATAATCAAATGAAATTCTATAATGATGGAATAATATATATTAACATAGTTAATGTATTTCCCTATAAATTTAATGGATAAAAATCTAGGTATATAAGTGGTATGAAACTATACATAATTTAGAAGAATACATAACATCAATGCTTTCAATACTGATAAAAATATCTTAAAAAGGGTTCATGGAATATTAATTGACAAATTAATGCAATTTTCACACTGAGTTCACTTATTTAAAATATAAAAAAACTCCATTTGATTTTTTTTGAAATATATTTTATTATAATTAAGGGAACTGGAAAATATGTTTCCATGATTTGAGTGGTTAGGATAGGTTATAATTCTATACATGCAGTGTATGTTACAAAAAATATATTTCACAGTATTATAAAATGTTAAAAAGGACCTAATTTTAAAAATGACAAGATTATTATTTCAAATAGTTTTGTAAAATTTCAAATATGGGTAAAATACTTTTCAATATACCATTTGGACAATGTTAAAAACATTTAGTATTTTTTAAGAAACATGTATGTGGAAGAAAATGAATATTCAAACTAAGCATAAAATTATGTTGGTATTTATTCAAAAACAATTTGAATTAATTTTATTTAAAAATGTATTTAAAATGGTAATATTTTATGAAAAATCATCGTATGTATAATATTTAAAATAAATTATTTGTATAAAAAATAAGGGTCTCAATGAAAGATTTTTTTGTCCAAACCCTAACCTCAAGTCCTTAGTTTTATGGTTTTCCTTTATATAATGTATAATAAACATCTATAAATGATTTTTAAAAGAAACATATCCATATTTAAAACATCATTATTTATAAATTAATTCTCTTGTTTTATAGATGTATTTAATTTCTTAATCAGCTCTGTCCACATTGTGTATTTTGAGGGAACTCAGTTAATAATTTTAAAATTACATTGGTGTGTTGACCATGGTAAAAGGGGTCATTGGTAAATCTTAACTAGTATAATAATCCTGAAATAATAATTATTTTTATTCATAAATTATAATATTAAAAATTACGATGAATTATGGTTATTTTTAACAAACTACACAACATTTATTGAGATGGTTGGTCGTATATACACATATGTAAAATTTCTATTATGATATTATCATTATTGAAAGACATAAAGTGTTATTTTATATTTATATTATGATCATAATTTCATAAATATCTTATTATATTATTAAATACACTTTCTTATACCATCCATGTGATGTGAAAATTATAAAATCATCACTTCGATTCGTATGGTGGTAGTGCGTCATAAATAAGAAAAACATTTTCAAATTATCAATGGACGGTAAAAATTTTTAACATATTATATATTTAGTTAATAGAATTATTAAAAATTATTGAATAACTAATCATGTTATTAAATAAATATTCATTATCAAATTTGACTGGTGATTATAGAAAATGATTTACATTTGTTCGTAGGGTGGTAGTTTTCCAAAAAATAAAATTATGGTTTCATTTCTCATTTGGTGGAAGATGTGTGGGATTTAGGTTATTAAATTGACGTAATAAAAAAATATTATATTTAATTTAATGATTTTATTATATCATAAATATTTTGTATGATTTTAAGGTGGTGAAGAATAAAGAAAACATAGATCCTTAGTCAATAATAGTAAATCTTTTTTGGACAACCTTTTAAGATTATACAAAAAGCCTATGTAGATTGGATTTATGATTAATTGAATGATTCTGAGATAAATTTTATGAACTATATTAGTTATTTTGGAAGGTTGTTTTATCCAAAAAAATCTTATAATGTGTGGTATCTGGAGGATATGAGGTTCCCTTTTAAAATTGAGATGGAGTTTAAATTTAAAAAATACTCGAAACTATTTGATAATTGGAAGTAACTATCATAATATGTGCATCAAAAAATATTAATTATTTTAATTTAAGGGTAATATAGATGATCCAAACTAATATCATTAAAAGAAACATGTTACTCTCTTAAATTAGTTTCTTCAACCCTGGGTAATTAATATTTAACATTAACCTTGATAACATATATTTTTTTTAGTATTATTTTTGTAAAAACATTAAGTTGAAAATATTATATAATATTTTTTATATTGAGTAAAAATATGGAATTTATTTTTTCAAATTCATTTAACATGCCTATAAATATATAATGTAATAGTAAAACCATTTAATTTGTTCAAAAATTTGTTTTCGTGAAATGTATTTTTGATTAATAAGTTGATCTTTAAGCAACTATATTACTAGTTATAATAATTATATTAGTTAATATTCATATATATATACATAATATATATATAATTTTTTAGTCTTATTTAATAGGATTTTTTTTAATAATTAAAATGGTTACACATTTTTCACATGAAAACATTTTACAAAAAACCTTGTTCCAATCACAGAAAGAATATTTTACCAAAATAATAAAAATATACAAATTTTTTTTATTAGTTTAAATTAATATTTTTAATTTTGAACATTTATAAAAATTACAAAATATAATGGAACTCTATAATTACTCGATTTATTGAAATGAAATGATAGAATTTAAGAAATCGGTATTCTTCGTTGTTCAAAGAAAAATAAAACATTTTAGAAAAAACCTGTAACACCCCAAGATTTCATAGTGTGTTATTTCTTCAAAATAATTCAATAACTTTCACTACACGCAACACCGAGTTCAGTCACACCATGACTTACAAAAAAAATCCATTCAAAAGAGGTTATGAATAGTATTATCAAAATTTTAAACATTATATAATTCTTATAATTTTAGAATCCATATTATGAGTTTATTAGATATAATGCAAGAACAAATTCATTTTCAGTATTACACTTTTATCAAATTTTAATAGTGAACCCTTTTTAAATACAATATTTTAAACTTTTTGACTAAATGGGGACATCAAAAATTTAAAATGAAACATCCCAAGCTTCCACGGTACGCTTTATTTGAATAATACAGTAGCGTGTGTTGTATGCAACCTTGAGTTTTAACACACACCACAACCAATCAAACTAGCCGTTATGAATAGTAATACCTACTTTTCGAAATTATATATATTTTATATTTTAAAATGGACTTAATTTCTGGATTCGGAATATCTAATTTAGCCTAAGGTGAAATTTTTGGACTTTTCGGATAACTTTCATATTTTGATGAATAGTGAAAATTAATAAATTTTAATTAAAAACAACTTTTTTAATCAAAATAATTAATAGTGATAAATTATGAATTTGAGTGGATTTAAAGTATATTTAGAATATATTTTTACCATTTAATATAATGTTGGTCATTGGACATAATTTTACAATTAAACCGAACATAAACAAGTGTCAATCTTTTGATAGTTATTATCTCTTAAAAACACGCTTTTTTGTTTTGACAGCGGGAATTAATTTTAAATTAATTTCTGCCACTTATGTGTTTTGAATTTAGAAAAATGGATTCCATATTTGGAATCAGGATGTCCAAATTGTGTAAATAGGTATCTTTTATTTTTAGACATTTTGAATAATTACTGTGGTAAATATTTTATTTACCATGGTTAAGGGTAAATCTGGTAAATAAGGGTTAAGAAATAATATTATAATAATACTAAATTACCCTAAAACGTGTCCTAGACTTATTGGTTGATACATGTTCGACCATAGGCATCTTTGGGTCGATTTGGGGACCCCATGGTGCCACTTGTAGGTGATAGGGAGACTTTATTTTAATTAAGTTAAAATGAATACAAAAATGATACAAGCATATATCTTTTAGAAAAACAATTATTACATAAGGTTATATATGTTGTATTTTTGATTATAAATATTCATTAGAAAGATAAAAAGAGTTCCTACATAATGATATTTTATTTATAATTTTTAGACATTAAATAATTTATTTTATTCATGACACAATGTTGATGCAGTAATTACTAAAATAGTAAAAAATTAAATTAATTGATATTATAAATACCCAAATTAATATAATATGAAACTTTTAATGAAGTAAACTAATTTTATAGGATAATATGATATATTAATATTGATGTAATTTACTTTGTTCGAAGTAATATATCTGTTATGACTTTCAAAAAAATCAACTATTGAATAGTGTCAAAATTGACATAAAAGAGTTCTTAAAACAAATATTATATTATTAATTGATATTAAATTTCTAAAAATCTATGGTTCGTCCAAGAGACATATATCATGATAGGTTCATCATTAATGGACCACTTGGGGGTCTCTTGGATGTATATAGTAAGTTTATTAACCATATTATATAAAAATACAAAGAGACATTGTAAAAGTGAAACTAATTATCTTAGAGTTAATACTTAATGATAAGGTTCATATAAGTACCCAATCTAGTCTAAATTCTATTGGTTGAGTTTTTTTCGACCCATCCCCACTTTAATCATTGAATAGTCAACTTTGGAGCCATTTTAAACCGAATATGAATTTATTATAAACTAATATCTCAAGCTTTTCCAAAGGTGCCCCTCACCCCTCTTATAAAAGGGCACTCCTCCTTCTCATTTCTTCACACCTTAAAAGCCTTTTGGTTCGGCCAAACTCTGCCCAAATACTCTCCCAACTTCCCTCACTACAACCTAGAGGCCTTAGTGTGATAAGAAAGCCAACCTAAGGAGCCCTTTTGATCAAATCAAAAGGAAGAACCTGAAGAAGAGGTAATGTTTTCACCACCCCTTTTCAAGTTCCTTTCTTCTTCCAATTCTTCTTTATTTGTTCTTACCATTCTAAAATAATAACTCCAGTATCTCACATATACTGTGATGTTATTATAAATATTTTACAACCATATTCAGTATTCTATCCACCCTTTGAATAACATGTCACCAAACGTGCGTACGTACGACTTACCGTCTCCACGTCGTGGTGTAATTGTTATTCAATATATTATTATTTTGGATGGGTATAATAATGATTTGTAACTCATGTAAATAATAAATATAACATGTTAATGATTCTTTATATATGATATACCATCCATTTATATATTATTTTAATATCAAAAGAATGATATTGTCGCTCGTGCGTACGTACGGACTACCGTCTCCACGAACGCGATGAGATTCATTCTCCATCGTATCCATTTAAGTATAATTATCATTTGATGATTTCAAAATGATGTTTAAGGACTTGATATCATTATGGATATGAATAATATACAACAAACATGGCTTATGTAACAAAACATATAAAAGAAAATGAGTAAGTTAACACCCGAAACGACGATAATTCTAAGATATTATTAACAAATCAATGTTAAAAGATCATATATGATATCATATTAATATATATGATTCTTGTATAATTTAATAACAATTATTTCACCATTATACAGGAGGTTAACATACCCCAACCAAGGAAAAGTACAATGTAATGGGTTTTCATCTCACTCCTTATTCCCCTGAGATTCATGCCATATTGCCACCATCACCGTTTGTGTGGTGTATGTACTGCCCATAATTATATTCTTTGTGTAATACACTCTAATTTATGTGTATTTACGTATTCATTGTATGATACCTCTTTCAAGGGTTTTATATTTCATAAGTTACCAAATTGGTAAGGGTTATTTCACAATCTCTTCATTATCTGAGGTTGTTTATACGTAATAATCTACTGGGATCTCGTTATCATCCACATCCATATTTCTTCAAAATGTATTTCAAATCATTTTTATTATTTACAAGAATATGGGATAAAGTCATTTATACCCTTGTTTGACTTTTTATAAGAGGAATATTTCCGTCGTTTTCAAAACAAGGTCATTTTTAACCTTTTCGACAGAATTAAGGTAAGAATGTTTTTATTAACTTATACGGCGGGTGCGGTTATTTTCTGCCGTTATAAAATCTTCAAAATTTTCCTTACAAGCTTATAGGAATATTTTCAATGAAAATGTTTTATTTTATATGGATCTTAAATGATTTCAAAAAAAAAAGAGATTTATTTCTCAAAAAAGTGTTTTGATTTCATCTATGTCAATATCCTTTGATGTATTTTACGCTTATTTGAAGTTGATTTATTATGATACAAAACTTCTATATTGTATTGAAGGTTTTGTGATATGTTTGACTGTGGATGTGCTATTTTTATACCATTCATAGTTTATGGTGAAATTATTGACATTTCTTATGCTAGTTTTAATACGAATGTTTATGTTATGTTTAAACCTTTTCATATGGGAATGCATTGGACTTAATATGTGACGGGTGGAGCCCGATATAGCTCCTCGATGCATCAGTAGGTATCATGAGACAAACTAGTGTCTTGGCACAAGGCCTTGGCAAAATCTTATTTGTAGTCTTGGCACGAGGCCTTGGCTATGTGGTTATGATAGTCTGGCATTATGTATTCCAACATTATGAAAGTGGTTGTTGATATTGCATATGATTATTCGATTAGTAGAATATCCATGTGAACAAGTAAATGGAATTATTTCATTTTACTTTTTCCATACTATGTTGAAGTTCAAGTTTAAAAGGATTTTGTTTTAGTTATACATAGCCTTAAATGTTTATTCTTATTTATGAAAGTTTTCGGTATATTGTTATCCTTACTGGGCATTTGAGATCACCCCTTTTCTATGTTTTATTTTTCCCAGGAAGTGAAGAAGTAAATTATGAATGACCTGCAGAGATATTATGTGGGGATATGAGTGTGGTTTATGGAGACAATATGTTGTTGTAGTAGTTTTTCATTTTATGATTTAATGTAAGACTTATGAATATATCTAGTGTTTCCAAGGCTACTAAACCAATCGGTCTTTCGAGATTTGATCTTTCTTGTGATCATGCCAATGTTATGTAATAATGCACCGACTCTGGGTAACTAGGTTCGGGGCGTTACAAAACCAAAATATTCACATAATATAATATGTTATAATAATTAAAAAAATATATTTGTATTAAAATTTTACATTTATAAAATTTCCATAATTTAGTTAAAATATTTTCGAAAAAAGGCAATATAAATCATAATTAAAGGAGTCATATTTGTGGCAATAATAAAATATCATAATAAATATTTGAGTGATTATTTATAATCAATTTATAAATTCATTTAAATCAATTAGTAAAGTTATATATTTTTCATAACATAGTTAACACTATTGATATCAAAAAAAATAATATGTAGGTTATAACTATCTTGATTAAAATTAATATTCTAATTGTACATCACTATTTGTTTAAACTTGAATTTTCTAGTTGGATACACTATTAATAGTAGTGTCATTTAGAAATATCATGGATTTAAACTATAAAACTATTAAAAAAATTTATTAGTCACAATTTGAACTTGTGCTATAAAATCAAGCACTTGACACAAAAAAATCTATTATAGAAATCCCACAATGTAAAATTGGTAAATAAAAAATATTCTTAAATTGAGGGAAAGGGAAACAATAGCGTCATAAAATAAATAGGATTACTCATATTATTACATTTATCGGATGTGAATTCATGGATTTTAATATATGATACACTTAGTAGATAACATTATACACCTTTTTTAAGAGAGAAAACACAACATAATTAACGAAAATAAATAACATTTTTATTTAATGGTTTTTTTTCCTAAATTTGAGGGATCCATTTTTCAATATAGATAAAGAAAATAAGGATATATATATTTATGAATTATATAATTTATTACCCTCATCATTTTAACCACACTCAGCCTTTACTCTTAATGATGGGTAACCACAATGGTTTTTTAGGAACAATGAATGAATATTAACTTTTAACAGATCACATGATTCATCAAATTGATATAAAGATATTCATAATTCTTATACACATTAAAAAATTATAAATTTTTATAATAATTTAACATAATTATAGAAACTAGTACATCTTCATAAAATTCTCCAAATACTATGTTAAATGCAAATAATTCAATAAATATATAACCCAATATCCTAAATAACCTCTATATTAATGTATATAAATTTGTTCTTGTAAAATTATTTTTCTAATTGAATAAAATTTTGGATGTAAAAGATACATATAAATAAAACTAATGTATGAAATATCAAAATACAATTAATAACATCAAAATTTGATATAAATTTAGAAAATTTTATCATAAATTTTGATACCCAAAATAAACTAAATTTTTAGAAATTAATTTGATTAAAACAAATGAATTTGACATTAACTCATATATCAAATATTTTAATTCTAGTAAATTCACACTAATTCCCCTTTGTTTGAGGGTTTAAGGCCCACAATCTTTAAAGATATGATGAGTTTTTACTCGACATGGGGGTTGTACCTTTCAAAAAAATTTATTAATATAAGTACAATAACATTCTTAAAATAGCATAAAAACCCTTAAAAAATTAATCATCAAATATATTTCATTAATTATGGATTTTTGGAAAACAAATTTTTCATTAAATATAAAATAGTTTTAAATTAATCAAAAAATAGAACATCAGGAACTTATGAACAATTATATTTTCTCTATTAATTTTTTCTTCCATAAAATATCACCATAAAATTATAAAATATTATATGTCTTTATTACAATTCAAAATTATATTGTATATCCTTAAATAAAAAATTACTTCATAACTATCCTTTAATGTTTCATGATTATTATAACAAGAATACCAATGATAAAAATCCTTCAAAGACCAGATTTGTTATTTTTGAAACCTAGAATTTAAAATCAGTATAATTACATTATTGTAATATCAAATCCTATTGTGAATTTATCTTTATATTATAAAATTTAATAGGATAAATTTGAAGTTCCCCATATCTATTTCATTGAACTTTTATGGTTCCTTATGTTTAACATTATTTCTTTACCACTCAGTAATTAGACTCTTCATTTTCCATTGTAAATTATCTATATTGTTCCCTCATTTCCAACAAATAAATATTTTTTATGCTACCTTAAGGAATTTGACATGGATCATATTCCAACATTTTTTACAAGAAAAAAATAAATCTTATTTTATTTATCATATTTAACACAAGAACACCCAAGATACTCTGTCGTTCACTTTTTTCTTGTGTTTAAAAATAAAATTATGGTCTAATTTTTAATTAATAATTAAATATAGATTGTTTATCATGATAACAAATAAAAAACTATCATTCCCATTAGATTAAGAAAATATATTTGAAAATCATTATATTTCTAAAAATGTTAATTTACTGAAAGCTTTCCCCGATTACCCTCTATTTTAAAAAAAAATGGAGAATATATTTACATAAAATGGAAAAAATAAGCAGAAAGGAATAATTTATATGTTTTAACTATATCGTTTAATATATTTCTCTATGTTTTAATCAATTTTATCCATGATAATTATTCATTTTTTTTTGTATAACCAAAAAATTTATTTAGGCATGGTAACTACTCATCCCACATGGCTTGTGTCGTTACTACCCCAGGCCTGCCTCCCAAAGGTCAGGGGCTGGTGACTAGTGCTAAATATGTCAACATGTAATTCGGTGGAATTTTCCTGACTACTTGTATACAAAAACGCATGGAACCATGTCTTAACATGCAGAAAAGATAAATATTGTATACTAAAACAATAATAAGTTCAAAGTACAGATGAAAGAAAGTAGGACAGTATACTAACACAATAATATAACTTGAAAAAAAATGTACAAAAAAAAGCTTTGAGGACCATCCTTGAAAAAACCCCACCTAATCGTAGGAGTAGTATATCCTGTCCACATAGTCTTATTGGGACCCTCCTAGTCCATGGCCACTAAGTCCACCGTCGTGGTGTCCTTCAGTCCCGTCCTGCTGTGCACCTTTGTCGAATGTTCTATCATATAAAGTAGACACAACACGTGTGAGAAAATCCTATGCATGGGTGAGTATAAAAATATTCAATAGAGACACCAAGACCACCAAAGTTCTCTATGTAATCCAAAAAGTTAAACACCGCAAGGAAAATGCCACATCTGTAATTCCACCCAGAAAGTTCTCAAACACATATCACAGTGTAAAAGACGTTACAAACACTAGGTATATTATAGTGTAGTGATAGTAGCATCATCATTCATCTCATCGAACTCCTCGACTGATGGATAACTCATCCTTCATCATGTACAGTGGTCCTTCCATGTCATAAATTATGACTTCCTACTAGCCATGGGTTGTTAGGTCACTCATCCATGATAAGTATTGTGGTTATGCAGGGTTACATAGAGATACTCCCCATAGTGGGCCATTCAGTTCACATAGAGCTGCTTCCCACCTTGGACATACTGAGGTACTCCCCATATCCAGTAATGTGTTTCTTCCAGGTTAGTTAGAGTTTCTCCCCACCGTGAGCTTGTTAGGTCAAACAAAACCGCTTCCCACTGGGTTGTCGTCAAGCATTCATTATGTGTCATCCAATAGTAGGGTTCCATATGTAGCATTAACAGGAGAAATGCTCCTCAAGATATTCATCTCATCTCATCATCCCTGAAAATCACTAAAAATGACAAAAGGTATGCCTCATCAAAAGGGTCCTAATGCCAAAAAAATCTAATCAATCAGATGTGTAGTTTTCATGATACAACCGTTTTAGTAACTAGAGTCTGATTGTAATGGGGTCTGGTCCAACCCGGTCAGACTGACCAGACCTAGATGGCCAGGGGTGCCACATTTCCTGATTTAATTAGATAGACTTGACTTTTCCTAGTATGGAACGAGTTTTTTCTTGTCGAGCCTGTCATGTGGGACATGCCCAATAGTCCTCGATGGGCTCGACTTAGTTTGGATGGGGGTCCAGCCCACCGGTCGCTCAAAGACCCAAATTAGTCTGGCCCACTAAGCTACGGGACTAGCTCGTCAGGCCACTGGACCAGGATAACACACTACGATCTCTACCCGCCAGCTAGGGACCGGCCACCTCTGGCCCGCTATACCCCACGGATTATCACGTGGCCTCCACCTCTAGTTGTATTCGACAGACTATGAATCCTCTAGCCATCCAGGTGGCTAGGTTGTGGGCATCATACATCAAACTGTGGGTTCTTCAATAGAAGGCACACAACAATGAGTATAATGAATTTTGATTAATATTATTAAAAATATAACCACTATAACCTAGAAATTAAATTAGTTTGTATGAATAATGATAACTAATTTATGATATATATATATATATATTTCATATTCAATATATTGGAAAAAATTATAGAATAATCAACCACTTTTTATTAATGTATTTATATTCATCAAAATTTATTTTCGTCATAATTGATTTTAATTTTTGTGTGTGAAAATATTATAATTTATTCGAAGATGATTACGTATATGTATTTGAAAAAATTAAAATAATTAGTTTTAATATGTATATAAAATTTAACTACTGTTTAATTATTTTTAGGAAAATATTTATTGTTTAGTGAATAGTACTAATAATGATTTTAGTAAAAGTATAATGTGTATTCTAGAAATTAGGAAATTTAAGAGACCCATTTTTTTTAAATATTATGAAAAAAAGAAATTCATTCTATTGTATTATATAATCCCCTTAATTTTTTTTAGAATATTAATATTATATTTTTTATAGAATTATCTTCATAATTAAAATGCTTTATTTCTGGAAACTATTTAAAGTGCATATAGTTTCTAAATTTTATAAAAACACACCAAAGGAGGAATTAAATAAAATAATTTTATAATATATAGATATATATATATATATATTTTAAATTAAATAAAAAAAATTAAATTCCTTGTCAATGTGTTAATATAAAAACATCATATGCTTGTAAAATACATTTCTTAAAAAACAACATATTTGTTATAACTATTAGTTTTAGTTTAAATTAAATCATCACAATTATCTGAATTGAATTTTATATAATATATTTAATATTTTAAATAATTAAAATATATTTTATATAATATATCCAACTTAATTTTTGATCATATTTAATTGTTGAAATATTAAAAATATTTTATTTCATTTAATGTGAAAATGGGTTTACCGAGAGTTAAACTAAAATGATAGGTGTTTAAATTACATAAAATATTATCTAAATTATAATTTTTTTACATATTTAGTCTATTTATACTAAATTGAATGATAATTTTTCAATTTTTATCTGTTTTAATGTGAATTACAAATGAATGTTGTTTTCCTTTTAAAAAATAAAAAATATTTCCCTCATTTAACTTATAATGTCCAACCACTATCATCTTTTCTTGAAACCATAAAATTGTTATATTTTATCCAATACCTAACAAAATAAATTATATAAATCCTTAAAAAAAGTTCAATAGTGGTTTTTTCATAAATATAATATATGATGTATTAAGGTATAGTTCTATAGAGGTGGCCCGAAAATGATGTATTGTTCTTACTAATATTTTTTATTTTAATCATTCTTCCCCCACATTAAAATATTATTAAATTATTGGAATACATCAAAACAAATATGTAACATATTTTTAGATGTTATTATTTTAATTACATTGTCTATATTCATCTCCACTTCCAGAAAAAATGTGAAATACTATAATCATTAGTCTGTATGGCGGCCTACTACCTCAAAACACACATAATTTTTTTTAATCATCCTAGACCATGACTTGTCATAATGTTTGATTTAGAGTAGATATTTTTTATATGAAATTTAATTATACTCTGAAAAATATTATATCAAATATACATTCGAACATAAAATTTCATGGGGGATATGATAATATCCTTCATTTTAATAGTGGACAACCGCTACACGAAGTGTTTTGATACTTTTTTCACTATCTCTTTTCTAGGGAGAAAAAAGTAGTAATTTAGTTAATATTGGTGATATATATATGAAATAAATATTATATTCATGAAAACTATTTTATTTATTAATTAGAAAACATCATTAAATTCTTTCTTTTCCATTAACTATGAAATGATATCATCGTTCATCCATATGTATAGACTACCAAATTTATGAAGTGATGTGATACTTATATCATTCCCTCATCACATGGGTGATATATATATATATAATGATTTAATATATATGATATTTTTTATATTTAAAATAATCTATAATTATTAAATAAAATCAATCTTATTTACATAATTTATGTTGAAAATTCAAATTTTACTCATGTGTATATACGACCTTTCATATCTATAATCGTAACATAGTTTATTTGTCATAAACAAGAATCATATATGATCTAAAATAAAAATTGATTTATATAAATTATAGTTACTTCATGGTTATTATTCTAGGTATGGTTAAAGGGTGACCTCTTAGAACTCAGTCAACACCCCAACGATGTTTTGACGCAAAGAACCAAGCAACCTCAAAACACAATATGTGGTCTTAACTAATAATGTATTTAAATATGAATTTTAAATAAATAAAATTAACAATTTAATTATATTTTATTTAACATTTAAAATTTTAAATGAAATAATATAATTTATGTATTATTAATATATAGGTGTTTGTGGAAAAACAAAGTATTTCTAGATTCGAGATAGGGGATTACATCTATGTTTTTCTTCATCGAGGAAAATGTTTATATTATAGAACTATTTTACATTATATTTTATATATTCTAACCATTTTATATTTAATAAAATTAATCCTTCACAAATAAAGCTACTATATGTTCAAATTTTAATCATTTCATCCATGGTGATATCACATGAATGTTACCATGTGGTAAAAAAATCATTACTCGACATGTTTTCATTGTTTTATATTACATATTAATTGTATTTGATATTATATAATTACGTTTTTAATTGATTTTAATTATATTATATTTAATTTATAATTTTTTTTAATATAAGTTTGGTAAAAATAATATATCTATTGATTAATTCTAACCAAAACAATAAAACCCCTATCAGGGTTTCTAATCTCAAATTTATTTCTTCTGGATATATGTTATGTTATGAACCTATTATATTTTATGAGGCACACATAAATCCACATCGATATGTTATATCTTATTTATCCTTATGTTAATTATATTTTTATGTTCTTCTAATTGTATTCATTCATATACCTTATGATCGAGGTGTTATAATTGTGGAAAAGTATTGAAGATATAATATCCTTTCGTTCTATGATCAATTATTTTCATGTTCATATTAAATAAAATTATATAATATTATTTTTATGAAAAAAAAATTTCTAGTCCATTTAGGTTATGAATCTGGTTAACATGATTAATTTAAATTTCCTCACTTATTAATTGAATAACAATCCTGAATGTTTCTTGTTAGTGTTATTAATCTTTTATAATCTTTTATATGAAAATTATTACCCTTATATATCCTTATTTCCAAAAACATATTAAACAAAAGTCCATAATAAATACATTTTATTTCCTAAATTTTTTTTATAATATCTTTTATCTACTTTTTAAATAATTTTAAATTGAAATTCATTTATTTTTTCCAAATGTGTTACCATAGATTCTCCTTTTAAAAATTATTAAAATGAAATTTTATTTTAATGGTAACAACAAGAGTTGATTTTTTCTCATTCATTACCATTATACTTTCTTAATGTTCATTTATATGGTTTTAAAAAATTGAATAAAATTATTGTCAAAAAATTCATAATTATTTTTTAGATGTGTTTTTCAATTTGAAAATGAAATTTCTCCAAATATTTTTTTAATGGTTGTTTAATGGAATTTACATTCATAAATGGAAATGGTCCCAAATGTCATGTATTTTGCATAAGGGGATTATATATAATGATAAAATACAAATTGTTTACATTAATATTTTATTCTGTTTTATGGTATTTTCATAGAACTTGTTTCTCTTGTATATGTTAATCATGCCATGAAAATAATTCTTTATTTTAATGTATATGGAGAAAATAAATTTTCTAGCCACTATATTATTTATTTGATATATGGATTGCCTTATTTAATTTATTGTTTAATTTTTTTAAATCTCATACATTTATAATTCATGGTGAATTATGTTATTAAATTTCTCTTTTAATGAAAATTGTATTTTAAAATCTGAAAGTGATGATCACATTAGTTTAAAAGTGTTTTTTATGGATATTAATCCTGATATTTCACTTAAAAATGTGAAAAAATGTTTGATCCACATTATATATCACATGTTATCCCAATAAAGATTTTATTATGGTTTTATCCCCATTTTATCTCAAGACTGAGCCTGATATAAATTATATTATTGGTGAACCCAAATAAACATTCAACAATATGGGTAATAATTATGTTCATTGAATAATTATATTGGATGTTTACCATATGAATATTTCAATTGTAAAGGATATATAAGTTTTACATGATGACTATGTATCTTGATATCAATAAATTTATATATATTCTTTATATGGGGTATAAATGACTCCATTGAATAAGGGTTATATCACATACTCCTGATTATTGAATATAATGACTATTTCCTTTGTTAATGATTTATACAATTATTGATGATCCATGTATTCATGAGTTTGAAACTCATTATTTCATTCTCATATAATTTTATAAATACATCTTACCATTATTCTTTTCTTATACACACTTATGAATTCCCATTGATAATTCATATGATTACCCTTGCAGAGATTTTGAGCTCACATGTCTTATGTTTCCTTTCCCATAAGTTAGAAAGAATAACGATAAAATAATTCAGTCATGATAGGTTTCATATATGTATTATTTTATATAGATGATGAATACATATTTGGACTTTGAAACTATATATATAGAGAGATAAATACCTAAGAACATCTTGAATTTGTTTTATTTATGATTTTTCATAATTCTATAAAACTGTATATCATAAAGGTCCTTAGGTATGTTTGTAAAAAAAACTATTCATTTTGATTTTATAATGTTTGGATTGAAAAAATTTGGGTCACATTTATTGATATCTAATAATAAAATTAAGGATTTTGTTTTAACATAGGATCTAAGAGTATTGGTTCACAGTTTTTGTAGTTGGTTTCAGAGAAGGGTATAGACAATTATGGATATTTAAATGTTTTCATTTGTGGTTATCTTGAGATTTATAAATACGTTCACAAGTTTATATGTTTATGATTTATAATTTATTTCAAGGTCTCTAAGAAACATTCTCATGAATATTTTTTTGGAATTTTATGGCACCTAATGATATTTTGGGAAGTGATTTATTCAGTTGAAGAATATGTTATCCATAGGTTTAAGATGGATTTTTATTTGATAAGTCAAAGTTCAAATTTCAATTGGATAAATATGTGATCATAATGTGGATTTATGGTTATTTTAGTTATTTATGGAAATAAATATAATATTTTTGAAACTTTTTAATTATAGTATATACATTCTTTGGTGTATGACTTTATGATGGAATAATGTTATTTCTAGAGTAATGTTAATGTATTCTGGGAAGAATATGTGATAAAATGAGTTTTAATTATCTGTTTCAAAATTGGTTAATAATTTCTTGAAAAATAATAAGTTCTTTTTATGGAATTATATAATATGAACATTGGGTATTACTATTGAATATTGTAGATTAATGTATTATTTCATTATTTTTTGGATTGTATATTTTATGAATTTTATTACCCCAAGAAAAATGTTTTAGTTTTGGTTAATGTCAAAAGAGAGTTGAAATATATTAATATCATTTAATGGTTTTTTATAATTTAAAATTCTATTCTAGTGCTTTGGGAATAAAACATTTATCTTGGAAACTCATCATTTCAAGTAAATGAATATATTGTGGGGGAAATTCACCAATGAATCAAACTAAACATATAATTTGTGTATATTGGGATATGTTATTCGTCTTATTGGTAATGAATTCAAAAAACTGGGAAAATTATATTGAAATTTAATTTTTTCTTCTTGCATTCATGTCCATTTAAATGATGGTCCATTTCACTTCCCATATGTTTATAGTTTTATAGAGGATGAATTTGTCATGACTATTCAATTAATTATGAAAAATGATATCTGTCACTCTCAATCATTAGTTAGGTATTATTATTTTATTTAATATCCATATTTTCACATACCACTAATTTTCTCCTATATGGAAACCCAGTTTTTGTAGATTACATTCATACTTATATCCTTCTATTCAATGGGAGGTTTCATTAACCCTTTAGAAAATATGGGGTTTCGACATTAATATTTTAATATTTCTAACCATTGATTACTGAGGTAATATTAAAATTTTGATTATTTATTATATTGAATAGGAGAGAATGAAACATAATAATTTATTAAAACATTTGATATTCTTGATAGAATACCATACTTGCAACACCAAGCATAAATGAACAATGAAATAGTATTTTTTAATTATGACCATAATAACCTAGCCATTAATTTGATTGTTATGAATAATATTATTTACTTAATGATAAATATATATAAATATTCTACTCAATATATATTTATTGATAAATTATTCATAAATTATCATTCAAATTTTAGTAAATTAATTTTATTCATAAAAAATATAATTTTATCCAAAAAAATTATTTCCATTTATGAGAAAATTTAATTATTAATTTATTATAAAATTATAAAATTTATTTAAAAATTATAAATTAATTTTTTATTTTATCTAATAAATTTTAAATTTTTATTTTTTTTATTTTTCAGAAAATATTTAATTTTTAGTAAATAGTTAAAAATACCGATTTTTTTAAAATGTCATTAATTTTAAATACTTTAAAAAAATTTATAATATTTTAATGGTGTAAATATTATTTCAAGTTAAAAAATGATTCTTATATTATATTTAATACAATTAATTACTTTTTCCTCATCTTTATACTAAATTTTAGTGTATGTTATATTTTTTATTTAAAACGGTTTTTTCGGAAATCAACAGTAATGTACATAATGTTAATGAATTTTAATTAATAAAAAAATTATTTTTTTTTTCTTTTAGATTTTATATCAAAAATTAGTTATTTAAATTTAGTCAATGTCTAATATGAGTCAACGAGTTAATATAAAATCATCATATGCATGAGAAATACATTTCCTAAAAAATATGCTATTTTGTCCCATCTCGTGGCTTTATTATAAATTAAATTATTCAACATATGAGAATTAAATTAGGTAAAATGGTTTAAATTTTTCAAACATAATAATTTAGATTTTCTTGTATCATAAAATTAAATTTTGATCATAATAAAAAATAAAATAAGAAAATATCTTTTTCTACGGTTAAGGTGAAAACATTTTTACTGTAGGGTTAAACTATAATTCTATGAGATAAATTGACATAAATAATTTTTTATATACTGTTTTACAGAGAAATATTGATTTATATTATATGAGGCTTGTTAATTGTTCATTTTTCAAAATTTTGGCATCAAAAAAACGTGATACACATTTTTTATTTAAAGAATTTCACTTGTGCCACTAATCTCACTTATAAAAGGACACCTCATTTCACTCTATTCTTCACACAGTAAATTTAATGTTTTAACCATGAACTTAAAATAAATTCTATAATAACCCCAAAATTATTATAATAATTATTTGATCATGAATACAATATGTGATTGTTTATATATAATCTGGATGATGTGGCGGGAAGAGGAGGTATCATTCGTAACCAAACATCTTTACATTATTTATCTGACCACCTCATTCACATATTCTTCATATTTGATTATATAAAAACTCTTATATATATATTTATACAATGATTTTATTTTTTTAATTTCATAAACTATATCCAACTCCACTATCCTTAAATGGGATTCAAAATGATCATTTGTACGTACGACAAACTACCACCTCATGAACTAATGTAATTTTTTTCATCATAAGCTCTCATTAATTGTAGTAATGATTTATTTAAATTAAATATATTATATTAGAAACATAATTATCATACTAGAAATATAATACTATATAAAAATACTATCATTCCATCATGTGTTGGATATGGTGTGCGAAGTGAAGTGATTCATTTTCCAAAAACCAAATTCATGGATGGTGATAAGGAAAAAGTTAATTTATATATGTGATACATATATGAAATGAATATGAAAATAATAAAATATATATCATTCTAAATGGATAATATATATTTTACATTTTACTATTCCATTCACTATGAAATAAGAACTTCATTCTTACATATATAGGGATGACCACCAAGAAGCGATGTGATTATTTTTTCTGCACTACATTAAATAGATGAAATATTGAATTTACTAAAATAATTAATATGGGATTTTATATATTATGTTAATTATGGAAAGAAAATATAGTACTTAATATCTTTCCATAATTATCAATGCAAAATTAAAATGTTTAAAATGTTTACTAATGACCTACCATCTTTATTATCATAATGTAGTTCATTTTTCATAAACCTTATTCAATTATTAGTTTAAATGTTTAATTTTCATAAAAAAATAATTTATATTTCATAATTACTATAATAATGATTATTTTATAATGAAATATTTTTCCTCAATAAATAAACATATGCCATTTTTGGAACAACAAACCAAATATCATCATAACACACATCATAGAATTAAATTAATATTTATTTACATATATTATTAAAATAAATAAAATAAATAATTTTTTTATAATGTATGAAACCTGAAAAAGTTTCATATGAAAAATAAGAATTTATATACACTTATTATACATGTGTTAAATGAAATATATTGAATTTGGGGACTTAAGGTATGAGATGTCGTCCCAATATTATTTTATTGAGGCATATATTAATGTTATAAAAACTATCATTTTATATGTTATATATAATTCTACATTAATATGTAATAACATTAATCACTCATACATAAGTGTATTTAATGTTTTAATTATATTTATGACATCAAATTGGATTTAACATGAGTGTTATTGAGGTGTAACAAATTTCATAAATCAATATCATTTTATGGGTAATATTTTTTATCCATTGTAATTGATATTATATGAGTATGTGTGTGGATATATTTTTAATATAATGTATTATTAACTCATTTATTATAATTATTATTTACATTTGAAAGACATAGTAAATTTTTGGATTATTTATTACGTCAACATTATGATCATTTGTAAGGGTTTCACGTATAAAAGTGTTCTCTTTGAGATATATATTGTGTTATACATATATCTTTATATATGAGGTGTATGAAATAACCATAAGAAATATTATTAATATATATATATGTGTGTGTCCTTTAATTTTTCTTCTAATTTTATTTTTATATGTGGCTTAGGAATGAGGAGTTAAAAAAAGACACAAATGAATTATGATAAAACCTATTTTATTTTTGATAATATTTATATTGAATGTTTTTTTGAGGAATCGTATGATATTTTATTTATAAACTAGAACAATTTTCTACAAATATGGTTATGAATTTAGTTACCATGTCTAATTTAAATTTATTTCATTTTTGATTAAAAACATTTCATAAAAACTATTTGTAATTTATACCAATCATGTATCATTTTTTATATCTTTATTCCTACTATTCCATACCAATAACCTCCAAAATTTCTTAAATGATTTTATTTTATCATAATATTATTTCAATAATCTATATTTAAACAACTATAAACTTCATAAAGAATTCTTTCAAAAACAAAAGTTTTTATTTTTTTTCAAATGATACACTGAAGTCTAAAATATAATTTTTTTTAAAAAAATGATTATTTTTTACATTTAAAGCATTAAATAAGTGTATTCCTATCAATAAATTGTTTTTTGAGTATTAATTGATTGATTTTTAGAAAATAGTTTCCAATAAAATTATTTTCATAACATATTCATAATTTTTCGTTTTCAAATTTTATTATTAAAATTGAAAATATTTTCCAGAGGAAATTTTTTAGTGATATTTTAATGGTATTTCTATTCATAAAATTCCTAAAACATTTGATGTTAATTATGCTGCATGTGGGATAATTGGTAAATATTCCATCCAAATTATTTCTTTGGATGTTTTATTATTATTTAATATATAATTTCGTCAAATATGTTTCCTTTCCATGGGGTAACAATGTTATAAAATAAATTATCAATTTCAACATATATACTGATAATGTCTTTTACCACCACCATATAATCTATTGGATGATTGGATTCAATTATTTGATTTCTTGTTTCTGTTAAATAAAATATATCCTCATCTAGATTAGTATTATTTATTTTTTGAAATTTTCTTTTTGAGTAAATGGGTAATTTGAAATCCAAATTTTTTTTCTATAAGGGTTTAATGATTTTTCAAGAGTTTAATTAAAAATATATTCATTGGCCATTATTTTGAATGGTTGAGACATATTATATATCTTAGGGGAGGCCGATATAGTATATATAAAGGGATAATCATGTTTACCTCTCACTGTGAGAATGATGTATCTTATATGATCAATGATCCTTGATTTATATTGAATGTATTATGCAATGACTATGTTATCAAGAGAATTATATTGTATATAGAACATATTGTTTTTAAAATTATAGTGTTTCTGAAGGGTTATCTGATTATGTTGTCTCAATGTGCCAATAAATTTTCTTTATGCCTGAAATAGGTTATCAATATTTCCATTTACAAAGTATTTTATCACACTCCTCATGAATATTAATTCTAATGACTAATGAAATTTATAATTATTTATGACCTGATTTAAGATCCAGGTATTGATGGTTATGAATTCCATTATGTTATGTTCATGAACTATGATTATGCCACCATACCGTTATGTGCATCTTACTCTCACCGATGAAATTAAATTGTTTTTCTAATATTTAAAAATACCATGAATTTAAGCTCTCCCTTCTAAAATATATTTTCTCTAGATTATGTAAATTTATTATAAATCATTTTTGTCTATAAAAGAATCATATATGGAGAGCTTTGGGAGAATAATTTTGATGATGTACTATGTCATATGAGAATATGGGTATAGGTGGAGAAATTGTGCCATCCACAACTGTATTTTGATGAATTTTTCAATTTATTTTTACTATTAAAATTATTCCATGGTTTCCCAATGAGGTATTTCTAAAAAATGAGGTGTTTGTGCCTTAAAGAAGGTGGTGAATGGGTTGAAAAATAGCGTGTTCAAGAACCAGAAACCATCTGACCTATGGTTTTTTGGATAGAGGTGAACTGCATGGTTGGCACATGGTTTGGGAGGACATTCATTCTAACCCTGCGGTGTGACCAACTTATATTGTGAGGTGTTCCTGGTTGTCGCAGGACTAGGATAACCATGTGGGATATTATTTTGACTTTTTTAGTTCTCTAAAATTTGTTAATTTCCTGAACTACCCTCCACAAATTTAACCCCAATGACCCATTTTATTCCCATCTCAGTATTACTATTTATAGGGACCTTATAACCTCCTTTTTCACCCATGGATCTATAATTTTTTATTGTTTTATGTAGGTATTCTGTAATAAATGTTCATATACGTGGTTCCACTCTATTATTTTCCATCTTTTATAGGTTATTTTCTTCATCTCTCTGAGAGTTTTATATCATTAGTGTGTTTGGTGAATTATTTATAGCCTTGTATTGTTCTTTAGGATTCAACAATGACGTTTATGGTTCAATGTAGACTTTATAGGGTTCTAATGAGGTTTGTTTTTGATTTAAAAACGATTTATGGAAGTTTCTACAATTAAGGTAGGTGTTTCCACGATTAAATATTATCTTCTGACTATATATGCTTTTTTTATTCTTATTTATGAATCCATCATGCATTGTATTAATTACCATATGTTATATATGATGACAATCAAGAATGAATTCACATTTACATGTATTGAGGAAAATTTTTATTATCATAAAGTGGAAAGGGGTTTTCTATGATCTATTTTTGTTTTGGGTATTATGAGGTCAGAATTAGAGAGAGAAAAATACCCAATACATCTTTCTGAAGCTATTTCACCCATTTTATGTATTTGTTCAAGTATTTTTGGTAGAATAGTGCTCTAAATATTTAAATAGATCTCATAAATAAGCTGTTACAAGAATATCTCTAATAATTTTTTTGGTATTCATGGATTAAATCCTCATCAATTTCAAGACTAAGGAGTACAATAAGAATCATTTGAGAATTTTTTATGCACTCTTAGGGATCATCATCTCTCAGTATGTATTTTAATGTTTTACTTCTAGAATATGGAGGTGATGTTAATTTGACATGTGACCCTAGAGTGGGGAGTTGTAGTGGGCCTTGATAAGGTCAGGGTAGTGATGTCTTGGGAATTCATGATGAATATAATAGAAATCATGAGATTTTTTGGATTGGAAAGGTGCAACATAAGGTTGGATTGAAATTTATATCAACCTGCTTCTCAAATGACAGCACTCACCTTGAAAGGGCTGATGTTTGAATGGAGTTATATGTTCCAAGATAAAATTGGGGATCTTAAGAAGTGATTAACCACTACTATTTATATAATTATACTGAAATCTATAAAGAGTTATGTGGTTTATTATGATAATTTTGAATATGGGTCATGTATGTGTGATGATATAGGATGATCATGTGGTGGTGTATGAATTTTGTCAACTATGAACACATGAGAAAAACTATTCGAATCATGAATTAATGATAAATTTAGTGATGTGGTCTTTAAAGATGGGGCATCATTATTTTTTTGGGAGAATATTGGAGTGTACTCAAAACATAAGAGCATAGAATGTCTTTTATCTCAAAAGGACATTAATTTGAGGAAACATCACTGGGTTGAATATCATAAGGGGTTTAAAATTGATATAATTTATTCCAAGGAAAATTTCAATGTAGTGGAATATTCATTAAGTATAAAATAATTAGAAAAAAATGTTTATAAAGTACACTGATGAGTGAGATTCAATGGGTATCCGTACTCATATTCACATGGGGACTAGTAGCACATTGGAGGTGCATTGTTGCCCAGTTTTAAGTAGAAAACTTTCCTTCCATGGTTGATTCAGCATGAGTATTATAATGTTGAGTAGTACAAGATTTATGTATAGTATCTTCATGGTGAGGGAGGTTTCTAGTTGTTAGTATTTTTATCCATAAAATTTTTTGTTGTTGTAAGGGTCACATCGAGGTTCCATTATAACTAAGGAATGTGGTGATTCAGGGTAACCAATAATCTCAGTGGGCCATCCAACATAGGTATACCAGGATTTTTTATGACGTGCACCATTAGTTCTGACTGCATATCCTGAGATAAGATATAGCTTATTCTTTATCCCAATGTAATTTGTATCAGTAGATTAAAGAAGATCACAAATTATATCAAATAAAAAATATTATAAAGGTGTTTTTCATTTAATTTCTATTCTTGCCTTGTTTTGGGGGTTCCCATGCATTATGGTGGAAATGGTGGGTTCTTAAAATATGGTCTAAACCGTGAGCCCATTTTGAAATTTAAAAATAAATTTTGTTTCATTTATAACTCCCGAATTGTTCAACAGTTTCCATCCATTATAATTCTATCTTTTCCTAGCCTAACCTATTAAAATCACTATATTAATTTGGACCCATTAGGAATCCATAGTCATGTTGTATTTGGGTTTTTATTGAAGGAATTGTGCCATCCTGGAATCCCACTTCTAGTTAAGAAAACATTTTTTATTTAATACCTTATTAAATCTTAATGATAATTTGGTGATTCCACCTATCACCTGAGACCACTGAACCTAGGCACTCTACCACTATCTTATAGCCCTTTTTGGAGCTCAATTGTTTCTCAGATTGGGTCTAAACATCTTAAGATTTCCTAATTTTTCTTGATTTAAAATGGTAATTTGATTCTTTTAGATTTCCTTCATTTTTTACTCTTAATCCCCCATTTTAGTTCCAACATGATCTACTCATCCTTATTCAAACATCAATTTTAGTTTTGTTTTCTTATAGATTCATCCTTTGGGCGATTTAGGGATATTTCATTATGATCTCCCCAGTAAGTGGGATTCCTCCCATCCTTCTCCCATTTTCTTAGGGTTTCGTCCATTTTCTTTGGGTTTATCTATTATTAATGATGTTCCAAATGTAAATAATTTATATATTAGAACCTATGGTTTTACATTGGGGTTTCTTGGTCCAATATACTTATTTTCGGATCGATCTACCATCCTTGAGATGCGTGAGTGGTGTGATTGAATTTTCAAACAAAGGATTCAATGTTTCCACAATTTTTGTAAGAGATTCCATGTGTATTCAATCCTTGTGTCCTAGATTTATATTTTTATTGTATTTTCATATTTATCTCATTTTATAATTGTTGAAAATATTATAATTATTGGTATTTGTAGTGAAAATAAATTTTATGTGCCTTTTTTATGTGAAATTGGGGTTTTTTCATGGAAGTCGTTTATTGGTTCATTTGTTGATGGCCTATAAACATTATGATAATTTTATTGAAAAATATTAGTAATAAATATAATTTCATTTATTTTTACCTCCTTTTGTTGTTGCTGTGAATTTTTTTAATGGTGTTTGTGAAGCATACGAATTTTATGAACCTTGTATGTGTTTAATGGGGTTTTATAATGATGTCAGTAATTGGTTCATATGGGGCTTCCCTATAACTAATTTTTTGTTGTTATTGAATGGTCTTGGGCTGAAATTTTTGTTTTTTTGGCTTATAAGTGTCAAAATAGTGTGAAAAGTATGGATTTCATGGAATTTTGTGTACACGACAATGTGGGATTTCAGAAGATATTTTATTGAAAATCAAAATGTTTTGTTGTGTGATATGAGTGGTATAATGTGTGTATAGCCACTGTATTGTTTTTTTGTGAACATTAGTTGTTCATTTATATGAAAGGATGTGTATATAGTATGTTGAATTTGTTTGAGAAAAAATTCTGAATCTCTAGTACCTAGGTGGGTGGATATGTACTATTACATTAGTGATCCAGATGGGTTATGTCCCTATTTCACATAGAATTGTGGGTAACGAAAAGTCAAACCAAATAGTATGGTTGATTTATTAGGAACACTAGGTTATGGTTATCTTCACTACTAGTGGAACATGAACAGGGAATGATTGTGACAGAGAAACTTTACACCGAGGTATGAGGTACATAGGGCCTGAGACTCTCTAGGGCTAGGGGTGTTCCCGGTTTTGGGGATCTTTGGATTTGTGGTATTTACAATTGTATTAGGGTGTGTTTGGATTTACATTAAAGTATGTATAATGTATTATTTAAAACTATTAACATTATGAATGTTTAATTTTGAAAACTGATTACAAATGAATGATATATTTATTGGATTTTGTCATCATTTTTTTCTTACATATTAAAATTTCATTCTATTTCACCTTGTATTGAAGACTATTTTGAATATTTCTTTGGTAAACTATTGGGTGAAATTTCACACCCTACATATACCCCTTGTGTTTATGTATACTTGATTATGTTTGACATAGGTAAAGGCAAAGCATTGTGTAAAGGCGGTTCTGGTTGTTAGTCCCCAGCTAAGGTGTGGTGCTATGGAGACAGCTCAGGGGTGATAACCGCAAGTATTGTAGAGTCATTATGGTTGATTTTATAATGATTTTATTTATATTTTTACATCTTTTATTATGGTTCAACCTATGCATTTCATAATCAATTTATTATAAATTATATTTTTGATGAATTTTTCAGATATGGTTTGTCTATTGTTTTTTATGTTTTATGTATGCTTATTTGGGTAAATCATTCCCAAACCAAAATATATGATACCCGAGAGCTTTTTCCAGCTAGTGGGGATATGGAACACCCTTGCAGACTTGTTTTAGACTGGGTTTGGTGATAGTTTTTGTGGGGACCAGATTTGGTTGATGAAAAAATTGTATCATAGGGGCTTAATGTTTTTGGGTTATATTGTTATATTAGATTGTGTCAGGCTAGACAGAAGAAAGTAATATGATGACTTGGTGTTTTTTTCATGAGTAGGGTTCTTGACCCGCAACTCTCTTGGAAGACCTCAAGTCACCATGGGACATTTTAATTGTTTGGGTGACTTCCCTTCTAGTAGAGACTTGTGGGCTGAAGACTACACATGGACATCATGTGGGGGTGGGTTAATTTTTTCATTAATCATTGTAATGTGTTTGGATTATTTATATTCGATTTTATTGATGACATTTTATGAACCTCTATAATGATTTTGGCTCATCTGACTGTTTTCTTTTTGTAGCATCATTCCTCCCTAGAAAGCTCCAATGCACCCATTGGATGAAGCTGCGGAGAGTTCTCCCTCACCTCTAGAAAAAAGGCTAGTATAGGATGTGGTTCAAGCTATCCATGCACTAGGACATGGATTGGATCCTATTCTCACACTAGTTAGAGAATATGAGACTTGTCCAAGGAAGGGAAAGGGCAAGGATTTCCTTAAAAATAAGCCTCATACATTTTGAGACTACATAGAATCGCAAGAATAAAAGGAATGGTTCTAAAATATCGATCTCATGTTATAGTCATAGGATACAACAAAGGAGATTAGGGTGATGTGTTCCTCTTTTCTTTTGGCAGGTCTAGGCCAGAGGTGGTGCGAATCATTAAATAAATCTTAGTAGAATGACCAGATGTGCATGGGGGAATTCAAGACCGTCTTGAATGAACTGTATTTTCCAAAGGACTTTGCATATGCTAGGTCTCCAGAGTTCATTGATCTTTTTCATTAGGATCATTCTAGGATAGATTATTCATACTATTTCACTGATCTGGTTAGGTATTATCCTCAAATAGTGTATAATGAGCAAGCAAAGGCCCAGAGGTTTAGAAATGCTTATGACCAGAGATATACTCCCAGGTTTTCTTGTTTAATTTGAGGAACTATGATGAGGTGGTTTATCGAGCGTTCATGGTGTAGATTTATGGGAAAATGAGGTATGTTTTCTCTAGGATAGTATCTGTAGAGGGTAGTAACAACTCTTCAATTATGAAAATGATGCAGGATCATTAGGTGATAATGGGATGTGGTAGTTCAGCCCACTCATTCAAGCATTTTTTATATGTGGATTCTGATGTGAGACCGGCTGTGTGCCACCAGTGTGGGAGGTCAGAGCACATCCAAAAATAATGCCCACTTCCTATGAATCCTTGTTACCAGTGCGGAGTTATTGAAAATTTACAACAATATTCGGCATTGGCATGACCACTTTTGAATGGGGCATGGGCAGTGTCTTCAAGGGGAATGCCAGCTCAGTACAAGATATTGAAGATGGAGGGATCTCTATTTGGCAGCTGTGGTGGTAGGGTTGGGTCATCTTCTAGGAATAGATAGTTTAGAGAAAATCCTTAGAGTAGCGATCATCCTCTGGTAGAGATGAGAAATCTTCAAGCAGTGGATCAGGCACCATCAGGATCAGATGTGGGACCGTCAATAGTTTGAGGTACGGTTTTGGTCACATCTTTTATAGTTGATTCCATTTTTGATATTGGTGCCTCTGTTTCGTTAATTTCTTCCCAATTTATGGAAATGCATAATTTTCCAACCGAGTTATTTTCTTTTGAGATGGTGTAGATGACACCTCTAAGAAAGAAAAAGCAGGGTCTCAGGTGCCAATCGTGTGTGCTTTTCTTGTTAGGGATTGAGTTGGTGTGGGACCTCTTTTTCATTGATATAGAACTATTTTACATAATAAACATCATGAATTTGATACTAAAATTCTAGGAAAACATCGATTTCTACAGGAGTCAAGGGAGTTTTACGACACTTGATGGGAGTTTTCAGGTTGTTTGTGGAGAATGGTATCCTTGGTCTAGTCGCACAGGACCTCCACTCCCATAGCTGTGAGGTATTATTATCCACTGATCATTTCTCACTCTAGAGGATGATGGTATTTGCCATAGAGGTGTAATACCTATTGTAGTGACCGAGTTTCTGGAGGTATTCCCTGGTGATATTTCATGTTTTACCCTAGAGCGGGATGTGGAGTTCACGTTTGATCTGGTAGAGGGAACACAACTGGTATATCTTCCCTCATATCATATGGCCCCCACCGAGCTAAGGGCATTAAACATACATCTGGATGACAAAAAATTCAAGGGATTAATTTTCCTAATGGTTTCTCTTTGGGACTCTCATGTGTTGTTCGCGAAAAAGGTTGACGGATCCCTCTAGTTGTGTATTGACTACCAAATCTTGAATAATGTAACAATCAAGAACAAATATCATTTTCCCTAAATAGATGAATTGTTTGATCTTTTTATGTGGGAAAGGTTGTTTTCCAAAAAATAATTGTGTTTGGGTTATCATCAACTCAGGGTGAAAGTGGATGATACCCCAATGATAGTATTCCAAAGTAGGTACAACCACTACATGTTTTTGGTCATGTAGTTTAGATTGGCCAATGCTCTAAAAGTTTTTATGGCACTAATAAATAGGGTGTTCCATCTGTATCTATATATTTTGACATGGTTTTTTGGGATCAAATCTTTGTTTATTCATGATCTGAGGAAGAGCATGAGCATCACATGTAGATGGTTCTGATCACCTTTTGGGATCACCAACTTTATACAAAGTTGTTCAAAATTAATTTCTATATCAGGGAAGTGAAATATTTAGGGCACGTGATCTCATAGAAGGGGGTTTAATTATCACGAATAGGATAAGTGTTGTTATGTCATGGGCGCAACCAAAGAATGAGTTTGAGATAAAATGTTTCCCTACACTGGTTGGTTATTATAATTGTTTTGTTTGGTATTTCTCTAGGTTTGCTTCATTGTTGACCTCAGTCACCCAGATATGGGTGATGTTTTTAGGGGGCACAAAAGGTTAGGAATTCCTTCACGGAGAAGAAGAGGTGGTTGACTACCACACTTGTTCTAATTTCTCTAAAGGCTAGAAAGGGGTATGTGGCGTATTGTGATGCATTGGTTATGGTTCATGGGTGTGTGCTTATACAGGATAATCACATTGGGGAGTATTGATCTCTCCAGCTCCGAAGACAAAAAATTATTTACCCAACCCACAATATCTTATTTGTAGATTTCATACACTCTTTGAATAATTGGTGTCACTATAACATTGGGGAGATTTTTTTGGTCAACTGGGATCACAAAATCTTTTCCAATATCTTCTCGCAGAAGGACATCAACATGAGGTATCATCATTGGATTGAGTTATTGTAGGGGTTCAACTTTGACATTTTTTATACCCTAGGCAAGGGAAATGTGGTTGTCGACACCTTGAATAGAAGAGTCCCAGAGTAAGCTTTTAGGAAGTGTAGTGATGAGTAGAATCTGATTGAACTCTTTGCTCAAATACATGTGGAGACAAAAGAGAAAAATGGGGTTTCATTCTTGATGATCCTTCAATTAAATCCCTCTATAATGAAGCTAATAGTGTGGGGGAATCACAGAGAAGATATTTTTATGCGGTCAGATCAGATTCTTCGGGGTGGGGCAATGTCCTCTGACTGTTCATCATCTCTAATGGGAATTTTGTGATTCAAGGGTCGTTCAGTAGTGTCGTTATCTATAACAATGTTGGTGAAAGAGGATAACCACCAGATGTCCATTTGGGTTCAACAATATTTATTGTGATGTATGTCGGTGGTTCTAGTTTTCTAGTATGAGATAGGACATTGCAAACTTATTGTCAAGATGCTACACATTCCATCTGGTGAAATAAGAGCATCTGAGCCAAAATGGTATTCTACAGCTGTAACCCATTTTTACCATGAAGAGGGACAAGGTGGGCATGTAATTCATTTTTGGGTTACCTCATACACCTTGGGCTAAGAATTCCATTTGTGTGGTGATTGATCATCTAACCAAATCAGTCCACTTTATTCTGATCAAATATACACTAAATGTGGATGAGTTGGGATATTTGTATCTTGAATATGTGGTAAGGCTCTTGAGTTTTCCATCAGTAGTTCTCTCTAATAGAGTCCCCCTCTTCAGTAATATATTTTTTGAAGGAATTTATAAGTCATTGGGGTCTCACAAATATATGATCACAACATAAAATCCTCAAACAGATTGTCAGACAGAGCAGGCGAATCAGATTTTTGAGGACATGCTCCATGCATGTGTTCTAGAAATTGGAGGTTCCTTAGATAACCATTTGGTATTGGTTGAGTTTTATTATAGTAACAGTTAACAATACTCAATTTTAATGGCTCTTTCTGATGTTCTTTATGGTCTCCCTTTTCGGCCCCCTTGTGTTGGGAAGAAGTTGGTGAGATATCACTACTGGGGTCGATTCTAGTGTTAAAGATGTCTACGAAAGACAATTTGATCAAGAATTTCTTATTGATAGCCCTGGGTCCCCATAAATCATATGAATACCATATTCGTCAAGACCTAGATTTTTCTATGGGTGAAATTGTGTTTTGTAATG
Organism: Viscum album; assembly: GCA_963277665.1. Classification (NCBI taxonomy): domain Eukaryota; kingdom Viridiplantae; phylum Streptophyta; class Magnoliopsida; order Santalales; family Viscaceae; genus Viscum; species Viscum album. Next base: position 987,057,559 of record OY728126.1, read on the forward strand.
TGGCCCCTCGTTTGGGCCATTGTCGATTGAGAAATTCATGGGAAGCATACGCCATAGTATGTCAGACCTTTTGAGATCATTGAGCATATTGGAAATGTGTTTTATAGGTGGTCCTTATCTACTCAGTTGAAATCCATCCATGAAATCTTCCATGTCTCCCATACGAAGGAGTACAACTCAGATCCATCCCATTTACTGAATTGGGAGAAGTTGTATCTAGAGACAAATTTATCTATTTTTGAGTAGCTGGTTAAAATAGCAGACACATAAGAAAAGGATCATTGGGGGATATATATTCCACTAGATCGGGTTCTTTAGTACTATGGGAATGATACACCTGAGACTTGGGAGCAGAAGTACGGGGTTGAGGAAGAGTATCATTCTTATTTTCTAATCAATATTCAGGTTGACTTTTCTGGGATAGAAAGTTTTCAGAGTGGGGAGAATTTTCACATACCTGACTTATATTAAAATTATATTAAATTTAATCTCCATTCTTGGTTTTTTTGGGGGGTTACCCATGCATTTTGGTTTAAATGGTTGGTTTTCAAAAGATAGGCCAAACCATGTGCCCATTTCAATATTTAAAAAGAAATTTTTAATATTTTATAAATCATTATTTTTCAACATTCATCATCCATTAAAATTTTTACATGGCCACAAATCTCCAATTATTAACACCATATCAATTTTTACCATTTTTTAATCCATGAGAATGTTGAATTTGGGTTTTTATTTAACAAATTGGGCCTTCCTGGAATCCCATTTCTAGTATGATTTAATTTTTTTAATTAATATATTAAGCAATTTTGAGGCTTTATTCAGTGATTACACCACTCAACTGAGTACAAGGAACGTAGGTTCACCCCAATTCTCTTCTCCCTCTCTTTGGATCTCATTTTCATTGTAGATTATGTCTAAACATCTTAAACATTCACCAATCGTCCAGATTAAAAAAGGTAATTTGATTCCTTAATAACTCATTAATTTCTCACTCTTTTCCCCAATTTCAGTTCCTAAATGACTTACACGTCCATATTCAAATATCAATTTTAGTTTTGGTTTCTTGGAGATTCTTAATTTGCGTGATTAGGTGGCAATTTCTTGAAGATCTCCCTAGTAAGTGGGTTTCCATCCTTCCTTCCCCCATTTTCATAGGTTTAATCCATTTTTAAAGGGATTCATATATTATTATCAAATTTCCTAATGTACAACATGTATTTATTCTAACTTAGGGTTTAAATTTGGGTTTTATTTGTCTAATATCCAGATTGTTTTCTCGATCTTTGTTCCTTGAGGTGCAGCGGTGGTGAGAATAAATTTTCTCACAAAGGATTCAATGCTTTAAAAATTTATGTAGGTTATTACATGAGTATAAAATCCATGCAACTTATCATTATATGGTTATAATATTGTCATGATTATCTCAATTTACTGTTGTTTCAATATTTTTTTAGTTGTATTTGTAGGGAAAATGAATTTTATGTTCCATTTTTATGTGAAATTAATTTTTTATGGAAATAATTTATTTTTTAATTTGGGGATACCATACAACTACTATGTTGCTTTTATTGAAATATATTAGGTTTTAAAATCAATTGGTTTATTTTTACCCTTTTTTTTCCATGAAATTATTTTTAATGGTGTTTGTGTAGCATATGAATTTTAAATTCCATGTTTGAGTAAAAAAGGGGTTTTTTAAAATGATGCTACTTATATGTTCATAAGGGGAAGCCCAATAACTGATTTTTTGGTTTTATGGAAAAATATTAGAATGAAATATTTGTTTTGGAATCATATATGTGTTCACATAGTTTAAAAAGTGGGAATTTCATGGAGTTTTGCGTGCAAAATAATGAGAGATTTGAGAAGTTGTTTTATTGAAAATCAAAAAGTTTTGTTTTCTATCTTGAGTTGAATAATGTGTGTATAGATATTGTATTGTTTTTATGTTAAAATTAGTGGTGTTTTTATATATTAAAATATATTTATTTAGCATTATTATACTGTTTGATAACAACGGGGGGAGCACAGGTACCTAGGTGGGCGGATATATATTAGTACTCTAGTGATCCAGATGTGTTTTGTCCCTATTTCACATAGAATTTTGGATAATGAAAAATATAACTAAACTATATGGATGATGTTTGGGGACAAATATTTTATGTTTATGTTCCATATTATGGTATTGTTTATGGAAAAGGATAGTGACATAGATACTTTACACCGAGGTAAGAAGTAAATAGAGCTCGAGACTATTTTGTGCCTAGGGGTGTTCCCGGTTTTGGTGATCATTGGATTTGTGGTATATAATATTGTATTATGGTGTTATTGTCTGTAAATTATATTAATTAACATGTATTATTTAAATTTTATTACATTATGATTTTTTATTTTGAAAACTATATACATTTGATTGTTATATTTCAGAAATTTATCACCGTTTTTGCTTATATATTAAAACCACTTGCTTTTTAACCTATTATTGCATACTCTTTAGAATATATGGGTGGTAAACAATTTTTATGAGTATCACACCCTACATACTTCCCATTTTTTTATGTATACATGATTGTGTTGGAAACAGGTAAAGGCCAAGCCTCCGGTGTATACGGTTTGGGTTGTTAGTCACCTCCTATGGTGCGGTGTTGTGGAGACGACTCGGGGGTGATAACGCCTAGTTGTGTGGTTTATTTTTGTGTGATTTTATAATGAATTTATCTGTATGTATAACTCTTGTATTATGTTTTGACCTAGTTATTAAATTCTAGATTTTTTCAAAATGTTGTTTGGTATGATTTTTTCAGATTCGTTTTGTCCATTATTTTTTATGTTTGAAGTATCCAAATTTGAGTAAATCATTCCGAAACCAAAATATATGATACCCGATAACATTTTACATCCCGTGGGGATAAGTAATTTTCATTGGTTTTTATTTAGGGCATGTTTTGGAGCTAGTTTTGGTGGCGACTAGATTCGGTTCGTGACAAATTCCCTCTAGATTGCTTCATCCATTAACGATTACCACCTTAAAGTGGGAAGAGGATGAAATGTCCTTAATTATTGGTTTAACTAGTATACCTCATGGAAGGAATATAATATGGGTACTTATTGAATTCTTGAAAAAATAATAAAGTTTCATTCTGATCAGGGATTCAACTATAGTCGATGACATTTAGTTGATTATATGTGTAGCAGGTAGTGAGGCATTGCGGTGATCCGTCAATGATTATCTTGGATATGGACCCCAAATTTACCTTCTCTTTTATATTAATTCATTCAAAAGGCATTAGGGTCATAGGTATATTTGGGCATTAACTACCATCCTCAAACTGAAGGTCCGGCAGAATTGGAAAATTAGATTCTAGAGGACATGCTTTGGGATTTTGTTTGTGACTTTGGAGGTTCATTGGATAACAATTTGGGGTTGGTGGAGTATCCCAATAATAACAGTTACCAATAATTATTTTGAATGGATACCTTTGAGGTGATTCATATTCAACCGTTTTGGTAACCATTATGGCTGAATTAGGTTGTTTTGACGTTATTATTGGAATTGAGCCTCGAGTAGGAGACATCCAAGAAAATATTCTTAATTAGAAATAAATTTTGGATACCATGAAGTAACCATAAATTATATGTTGATTAAAGGAATTGATATTTTTAGTTTTCTAAAGGTGTACAAGTGTTATTTAAAGTATAACCTTTCTTGGGTAATTTTAATTTTTGTTTTCAAGGGAAGCTTACACTGTGGTATGTCAAACCCTTTCAGATTATAGAGAGAGTCAGTAAGGTGGAATAGTGGTTATATTTTACTTCTTATTTGTAATTTATTCATGAGGAATTATATGTATCATACCTTTTTAATTATAATACAGATCCATCCTATGTATTTATATGGGAGGAGATAGAGTTTGAGCCTGATTTTTCAGTGTTTGAATAGCTATTATGGAATATAGACTCCAAAGAGAATGTGCTTAATCGGAAGGCAATTCCTCCTGTCAGAGTTCTATGGAATAATTCTAATGAAAATCATCAGACATTAGATTTGAAACACTAGGTTTATAAGCTTTAACCATCTCTATTTTCTTATTAATCCTTGTAGTGATTCTCTTGGGGTGGAATTTTCTATTACTGTTGATATAATTGTCATAACTATTACTCATTTAAAGGAATTTTCAATTTATTTTTTGGTTTTTTTCTTTTTACATGGTTTTCTAGTGAGTCTTGGGTGAAAATGTTGTTTTTTGGATTGGGGGAAGCTGGTTCACAGTTTGGGCATGGATTGGATAACCAGTCGCCCTTGCCCAGAAAACCGTGCAGCCTGTGTAATTTTTGGATTGAGATAAATCAAACAGTTAATACATAATTTGGGAAGGCAAGAAGACTAAACATGTGGTTCATCACTCTTTTATAGTGAGTGTAATGCTGTTTTCACACAGTTTGGAAAACCATACACTCTAATAATTTGACATGTCTAGGGTATTAATATTTGACAATATCTTAAACTATCATCTTCCAATTTAACCCCTAATCACCCATTTTCTTCCCCAATCATGATTTCCTACAATAGGTTCCTCATACCCTCTTCCTTTATTTATTGTTTCTCTAATTGTGGAGTAATTTTGATGGGGGTATTCATTAAAAATTCAAGTAAGTTGTTCTCCTCCTTCTTTTTAACACTTTTGTTGAATTTTTATTCTTCCCTCTTGTGGTTTCATATCACCATCAAGTTTGGTGGAATATTTATGGTCAAATATTGTTGTATTAGGTTCCATATTGATGTCTAGTATTCAATATTTACATTATATGATTCTCTTGATGTCTGGTTGTGATTCAACCCCAATTTACAGAATATACTACATGTGAGGTTGGTGGTTCCATGCTTAAACATAATTTGGTGACTTTTATATGCTTTCTGTACATCGTAGTTCTGTACTATATATTGTCTATGTTGAAAAAATGTGTTTTTAAAAGGATTCAATGTTTTTTAATATTTAGATATTGTGTTTTCAATAGAAATGGGATATCTTTGATGTTAAAATCATGTGGTATTCCTTATTTTTCTTCTTAAATGTTTTTGATAAAATATTGAAATGGTGAGAAATGCGTTTTTAAATGTACTTTGTGTGTGTATGTATTTAAAAGTGGTTTTTGGCTATGGAAATATTTTTTTTATCATTTATATAATATTTATTGGTTTATGCATGGGTGAAAGTGATCATTTGTGTTATATATGGAAGGAAAATTGAGTATAAAGGTAATACTAGGTTATTAGGTGGGAAGACTAGGACTAGTAATCTAGTTGGATCATCAAAGATGAGGATTGGGTCATTTTAATTTTATTTAAATTTCTATAACAATTAAATTAATAATGAATGAGGAATAATGGAATTTTTTATAGACTCAAATCAAGATTCTTATGCATAAGGACAATGATCAGTGTGGTGGATATACTCCTTTTCACTAAGATACAAGGTACCCAGTGTCTTAATATTTCTACTGCATTTAGGGATTTCTGGTGACATTGTTCAATGTTGTGATTTCATACTCACTGTAATATTATAGTGATCCTTACTAGTTATTTCAAAAAAAAATAATGATTTCCTTTATATAATTTTTCTTTTACAAAAATTATCTGTTTCGTAAAACATGCATGTTAATTAGTCTTGTAATTTTTTTGGCATGAAATATAATCTATTGGGTGGGATCCTACTAGGATTTGGCTCAAACCCTACATACACTATTTTGTATATGTAGAATTATATTTTTATGATCTAGGTAAAGGAAATATGCATTGTGGAGATGTTGTGGGTTCCTCTTACTAGTGACCCATCTCATGACGGTGCTAATGGTGATGGATTTAGGCTTATACCCCTATTGAAACTTGGATGTTTTGAGTTGGGATTGTTTATTCATTATAATTATCATATATTTCGTTTTTTTAAGAGATATAAAATGTTAAACATGAATTATTGATTCTTTTTTGTTAAACTTTTTGGTTATATTATTTTACTTATTTTTCGGCCTCTTGTTAATATATATTTATGGGTATAATTATTCCCATGGATATTGATGATACCCATTAACTAGATTCCATAAAATAGGGGTTGGGAATACCATTTAGACATCATTAGCAGTTGGGAAAGGTGTTGGGTTGGATGGAATCCCAAGGTTGGTTCCTGATAGACATACCCATTTCAATTCATTATCATTGTTTGTGTAAGTGTTTTCCGTAATTAACAAAAAAAACCTATAACTAAATTGTATTTTAACTTATATATGATCCGATATTTCCATTTTATTTTTTATCATTTTTATTGGAAAAAATATTGTGAAATTAATAATTATATTATCCTAAAATTTAAGTTTATGTTTTTATCATTGAATATGTGAGTAAATGTTAATTGATAAAACATATTTCATGAAAATTTCACTTGATCAACATCTAAAGATCCTGATGGTTCCTTTAATATGAAAATTGTAGTTAGAGACTCATATCAGAGAATATTCAATGATATCAAATTAATTATAATAATAGATCATGAATCATGGAGGAGATATTTTTTTATTGGATTTCTTTGTAACAACAATGTGGCCTTATGGAGACATCATGGGAATTAAGTATGTTTGATCATATCATGAAAAAAGTTAATTTTTTCAATATATGGTATTTTGTGTCTTTATAAAAATAGGAGGATTTTTTTTATGGGTGAGAATGAAAGAAGAAATATTATAATGGACACATATACAAAATATTTCAATGGATTAAACACCATTTTGCAAGTATTTCCATTGGATAAGAAGATTCTATGGGTTCACATCTTCATTAATTAGTTGTGTAGTGTTAACACATCTTCTTTAATGATGTGTTAGGAGTAGATCCCCACTACAATATTTTCTTATTCAAATAAATTCATTGATAGATTTCCCAGATATCTACAATAAAATATCAGTATGATACTTTTGTGCTTTGTGAGTTGATAGTGAAATTAGTGGTTTTGTAGAGGATGTGATTTTCAATACCGATTATTTCAATTAGGTCAACACATATTTTATTCTCTATTAAGATGGAAAATATAATTCATTTAGTTTTGGAATATGTTTTCCATAACCATGTGACTGTGAAAAATAAGTATCCACTACCTGTAATCAATGAACTATTTAGCCAATAGAATGGTATGTGAATTTTATAAAATGTTAACCTTATATTAATCTATCAGTATATATGAGTACATGATGAGGATATACCGAAGATGATATTTTAATATTTCTATAGTTGGTATTTGTAAATGGTGATACCATTTGGTATGATTAATTATTATGTAGTATCATTATACTGATGATATCAATATCTCATCACTTATTATATCTATTCATGGAGCCTTCATTTATGAAATTTTAGTGTATATGGCATACATGTTGGATAATGAGAGACAAGTGTCAATGATAATAAAAATATTCCTAGAGAACAATCATTATGTGATTCTATTGAAGATTTATTTAGGGATTCGAGAGGTCCACATCCAGAAAAATGTCATCTTAGAGGTAGGAGACTCATTGGACACAACCATATACATGGTATTATTTTCATGGGATACATCCAAGAGCATGTTTGTTGTACAATGATTCATTGGGATTTAAGCTACTATCCAATATTAATTATTTATTTCTTCCATATTCCTTCACCATTGATTTATTTGATCGATAATAGGAATCCTATAATGTTGACAGCGATTTCATAGTAATCTTTTAGGAATTTCAAAAAAGGATATTGAGTTCCCCTATCTTAAGATATCATGAAGAGGTAATGTGTATTTAGTATTCATAGAAACCTCCATGAGTTGGATAAAATGTTTTCCAAAGAATATGTTTGTAGTTATTTAATTTGTGTTCTCAAATAAAAGCGCACATGCTTATCACAAAAAGGCACATGATCTATATCTTGTAATACTGGTATTCACCACAAAGATAAAGAAAAACTATATTATGGGTGGGATATTAATCATATATTATAACAAGATGAATTATATATATATATATTCTTATACAAGTATATTCACTAGAAATAAAGTGGAGTATTTATATCCTCAATGATTATGAATTTCAAATAGATTATACTCCAAATAATTTTAACATGGTTGTAGATGATATTAGTAAGAGATCATGTTTGTAGTAATATAGTTATTAATAATTATAGATAGAGACATATTAGATTTACATAGAGGGAGATGATAGTGTTGTATAACTCAATTGGATGGTTTTTATCCCACACATTCGAAAAAATGTTAGTGAGGTTCCACTTATAGACACTTTTGATGATCCTTACATTATTAAAATATCCAAAAAATGACCCCTTGAATGATTTTTTGATGGAAGGGAGCACACCAAATTTATTAGAGGATAGATGATAATACCACTGATGTTGTGAGATTAGTTGTTTGGGTGTTTTTAAAACCCCCTAGGTTTCACATAAATATATTGATAAGATGTACCAAGACCATCTAGGTCTTTTCTTGGAACCAAGAATAAATAACTATGTAGCTGAGTGTTTCTATTGCATATTCACTTGTTAGTAGTTATTGGTTGGGAAGAAGGTTCCAGCATGTTTGGATCAACCCATTGAGTTTCCATAGTTGATGTGGGATGATATATTAATGGGATTATTGATGGGGATTCGATGATTATACAAGGTCAAAAAGATATCTTGGTGATCATAGATCAACTCACCATTTAGTCCCACTTCTTAGACATATGATAGCACAATTATTTAGATAGATTTTGAATCCATTACAAGATATAAATATTTCATCCACAAGGTGTTACTTTTATGGTCACCTTAGACCGTGATACTCAACTAATTTCATGGTTATGGTGTGTATATTAGATGGAATTTGGGACTCATTTTAGTATCGAGGAGTTATTTTACCCACGCACTAATGGCTATACTGAGATGAAAATTCATGTTCTGGAGGTTATACTTCATGCTTTCTTATTAATCATTTTCCCAGGGTAAGGAAGACCGCCTACCCATGAAGTAGTTTGTGTTTTCATTTTATATGAGACTCTTCTGAAAAAATATACATGAATTTTTCAACAGATTAATTAATCTTTAGACCAATATTGATGACTCCCATGATGATGAAGGTGATGTTCATCCTGGAGTTGATGAGGATAGGACAAATAGACTAAAATATTTATAAGGGATGGAGAAGGAAGTATTAAAAGTTAGATGAAGGATTCCATCTATTTCTATAGGTCTTAACTCAGTATCTATTTTGAGTTTTTCTCTGTTAAATAATTTTATCAATGAGGTCAAATGGACCTTTCCAAATATTATGTAAGGATTATGAGGTGATGTACCACTTAGCATTACCTCTATAGTTAGGTTATGTACTCGATAAACTTCATCTGTAGTAACAGAGGTTTTATGTGAACAATCCAAAATATTATATCAACAGGGGAGATATGTACATTGATGACTGAGAATGGATTATAGATTACCAAGTAGATATCATAGATTGTCATGAGAATATTCATTTTAGAAAAGTTATCCAATTGATGCATGTTTGGTGGGAGAATTGGAATATTTAAGAGATTATATGGGAGATGGATAAATTTATGTGAGCCTAGTACCATAATTATTTTGAGTATCATTTATAATTTTCAAGATGAAAATTCCCAAGGTTGGGAAATGTATCATCATAGTTTTTTCCATATATAACAATAGAATAAATCACATAATATTTTCAAAACAAGCAGCTAAGTCAGTATGACTGTCTCGGTACTGAGGAGGATTCATATTGATATTAAAAAAGTATTAAATATATTATATCACAGGAACAAATTTTTTTGAGATAATTTATGAAATATTGGATTAGGTTTTTTATATGAAATCCTAGAGCTCCATTAGATCTAGAATAGGGGTATTCTATAATCTCATCAAAATAAATTAGATCATTAGGTGTATATCACAAGCACCATCATGGAAAAAATAATTATTAAATGAATAATTTAATTATTTAAGTAGTTATTAAATGCCTAAAACTCAACACCCTCTAAAAAATCATTATTCAACATCCCTTAGGTTATTAGCATAATCATATGGATTTTCTAGAGGCATATTGCATATCCTTGAAATATGACCAATGCATTGGGGATCATAGACCAAATTTCCATTGATCATTTACTACATTGTTGTTTCTGGATATTATTGACAAAAAAGACAAAAATTTATCATTAATGATTGATATAAACTCTAAATAGGGAATTTTTATCATTTATTTATTCATAGTCCATTTATACCATGATGAATGCGAATTAATTACCTTAATAGATTGATTTACAAGACAATCATCTTATATAGATGTGGAGATATCATCATAATATTTCAGAAATGATATTATTTTGGAATATTATATTAATTAACCAGTCTGACATTAATTTATTAATCATAACCCAAAGATTGATATTTATTGGTTTCTCATTTGGCATTATTTATTTCTCCCACTTTCCATAATATGCTTATCTTTTTTATTTTTTTGTAAAATGATTTGATTAATATCTCATAGTTAATAATTGAATTAATTCCCATTGGAATAGAAGATAAATACCATTGGTGTGGATTTTAAATTTAAGTGGTTATATCGGTGAGTGATGATGAATGTTGAGTTTCAAATGGATTGGGAGACACAATTACAGATTTTGGATGGTGGAAATAATGTTGTAAGATGAAGATCATTATATATGTGGATGGTGTTTATATAATCTAGCCACCGGAAGTGGACAAGCTCATTCAAGAATAAATAGATGTTTATTGGTGGATTTGGAGGAGGATTACAATGATTATATGGTTGAAGTGAAACCCAATGAATAATTATTATATTCTATAAATATCAAGAATACATGTCATGTTTTTTTGACCAAACATTTATTTTGGGACCTTTCTATTGTGGCAGAGGATTCAGATAAAATAAAATATCACATGATGTGTGTTACCCAACACGTGGTGTGCGACCTATGTCTTATGACTCGACATGTACCCATGGAATTCATTGGAATAGAAAAAACTAGTAAAATTGTTATATCTTGTATACAATGTTTTGGAAAAGTAATTTGATATGGCTAGAGTACTGAAACAAAAAAAGAGTACATCAACACATCAAACTCCAAAGACACGACCAATGTAAATGGGTTTGAACATGTACATTGGAATGACTAGGTATAAAGGAATGGAAATAATACATTTCCATGGACTGAAGTACGTGACCAAATTCTACAGCTCATGGTCATACTTGAGGTAGACATGGAATACAATGTACATCCTATACACACAGCATAGTTTCCAAAGGGAAATGTGACAACATACTTCCCTTCAGTGTGGACTAGTATATATATGTAATCATCTATTATTCAGCACCCAAGAGTTTATAGTGAGGAATAATTTCATCAGAATTGGATGTGATTCCCTATTTGGGATTAATATAAGATATTGTTGATGAATTAGCACGTATAACCCAGGGTGTGACCCCCTATAATATATTGTTATTCTATATGATTGGTTTTTGGAAAAAATTTGACTAACATACAATTCTGTATGATCCTATAAGAGTAGGATCATTTATTATAGGTTATATTCTAACAAAGAGACACCATGTGGGATCCCCTATCTCATTGTTGTGGTCTACTATATTCCAACAACAACATTTTTCTGATAATTGCCAATGAGAAAAACTTCTTAGATGAGAACCATTATTAATAGAATGAATTAATGAGTTATTTCGCATAGAATATTAATATAATTAATTCTTAAGAAGAATGGTAGTTTGGAATTATGGCTATGAAATAACCTAGACAACTAGTGTCATTTTTTAGTATATCTGGGATTACTATTGTTATTTTTCATATCATGATTGAAATGACTTTGTGATAGTGAGAAGACATATCTGTCTTGATTCTTTCTTTGTGGTGATTTTTGGGTGTCATAATAAGTATTGATATACTCACCCCTATATATGATCTTACTACACTTTCCCTTTAATAGGAATATGAAATAATTTTGATGGATTCATAGGTGGAGCATGTGCTTGTAGAATATTGTTGAGTAGAAACACAATTATTTGTACCAGGAGTTTCATTTAAAAGCACTCCCATACATACGAAATTTATGGAATATTTTTTAAAAATAAATCTTATTTTATTTTCTCCTTCTTGTTCTTTGAAATACATTATTCAGCCTATTATTTTCAGAAATATATGTACGCATGCATTGTGGTTTCAATTTTTTTAATTTTTTGCATGGTTTTAGCGGATTAGAGATGTGTATGTGTGCAGAGGTACATAATGACAAGTCTTATCATTTTCTTTTTATTCATACTATTTTCTATTTTATAACACCCTGAACTATTGAAGGTTTTCGTGATATATCACAAACACCTTATCACCTTCTAAGGGGCACCTGGTGCATCGGGTCATGAAAAGTATATTATTTCAGGTATCTAATCCTAGACTAGATTTGATGTTTTATTTTTATTCTCATGTATTATATATCACAATGACAATAATGTGATTTACATTAAATAATTTTACGAATAATTAAATATGTTAAATATTATTTAAACTACAATTTTTTGTATCCTAGTAGGATTATTTTTGATAGATAAATATATTATGATATTGATTTGTATAGATGAAAATTTAAATAAAATGTACAAGAGGATGGTATTATTTATAGATAAAAGATTTTTTCCCATAAACTAGTTATATTATTTCCATTATATAAAGGATAATATGAATATATATTTATAGATTGTTTTCTTGGTCAATAAATATTGATTTATCAATGATTAGTTCATTTCGATATATTTTTTGATTTGTTGATTAGTTTTTTTTATAAATAATATATTTTTTTATAAAAAACCTCACATTATTTAGGAAAATAAATATTGAACTTGGTTTTTATTTTTTAATCGATTATATATAATTATGATAAATTCATCAGGAATACGTTTCAAAATATGATAAACTAAATGATATTTTTAAAACTTATTGACTAGACTATTTTTGGGAAAATAATGATTGAACTATGTTTGAGTGAAGTTTAAATTATAAATTTAATTTGAATCTCCATGAATATATTCCTATTAATAATTAATTGGTAAAAACTACATTATTGTTAGTCATGTTAGTTAGTTTGAAAACTGTTAGTAACATTATAATTTATTGAATATGTAAACATGTTTTTTTGGGATAAATGATCATTTATAAGGTTAATGTAGAATAAATAGTCATCATTTTATACAATAGGTTTTTAATATATATATATATATATTATTTGAAATCTTTATACATTAGTTTTATGATAATGTTTTTTATGGATGAATGTAAAGTTGAAATTAAGTGTTTTTCCTTATGGTTTATATTTTATTATTTGTTATTTTAATTTTTTTAGACTTCATAAGTTAATGGGATGATAAAATTTATAAATGTTATTTTTATGTATATTTAGTAATATAGTTTTACAATTTTTTCTTAACAATGTTTATATCTATATTATTGGTTAAATGTTCATTCTTAATCATGTTTTGGATACTTTTTCTCCAAATAATACCATTTAACATACTGGGGGTTATCATTGTGCTTGAAATTGGATATAAAGATTTTTCAATTTTTATAAAAGAACAATTTTTTTTATATTTTAGTTCAAATGAGTTATATTTTATTCATATAGATGTAGAGTATTTTTATAACTAATTATTTTATTCTTTTAAATTATTAAAATAATGGGGATTATTTTTTATAATATAGTTTTATTTTAATGATAAAAATGATATATAGTTATGGGGACCATGTCTACTTAATTATTATTTATAAAAAAAATTCATATAAATATATTCCCTATAATATGACTGATGAATTTTATTGAAGCATATACTGATTGATGAATAATATTGATGTTGGTTTTATTATTTATTATTAATTATTCTTCATATTCATTGAGTAAAATTATTGAAAAAATAATTTTAGTTTGAGTTATGGAATGTTTTATTGGTTCAGAAGCATACTCTTATAAAATTTTATTAAAAACAATCAATTTCATTTTGAAAGAACGTGTATTATGAAGTGAATCCTACAATGGATGAATATAGACCTTAAAAAATCCTATTCTTGAAATTAAATTATGTAAAAATCCATATTATATATTTCAAATCTTATAATATAGGGAAAAAATATTTTTAAAATATGATATTTCATACAAAATCAATTTCTTACAATATTTATATGGATTTAGTGATTTCATTGGTTGTAAGATTTCTATATATTATAATAATAGATTGATTTTTTAATAACAAGACTTATTTTATATTTTAATGGATTGTGATTATATAATGTCTGGCAGATTATTGTGTTCTTATATGAATATTTTCACACAAAAATATTTCATAGATATATAGACATACTTTTAGGGGAGTAATTAATTATTTATTGAATATTGATTCATTTCAACGTTATTTTTTGTAAATAAATATTCATTTTTATAAATTATAACAATTGATAAAAAATATTATGTAATACATTCTTATTAAGAGATAAAATTTTGATTTTTTTTAGGATAAGAAGAACTAAAATTGATATTCATGAAAATGTAACTTTTTAAAGATGTTGTTGGTGGAAAAAAATTGATAAATATATTTTTTATTAGAATAATAAAAATATTAGAGGGATATTAATATAAACATAATATTTGGAACATGTGAATGTACCATATGATTTTTATTAGGTAATCTAAATAATAGATTCCAATAAAGTCAATGGAAACAATGCTACTACTATGTCAACAATTTTCACTTGATTTTTAAATATTTTTTATATGTTTTTATTAAATCAAAATTCATTCAACGGAATTTATAGTTGGAAAAAGATTATTTATTTAATAAAATGATCAAATAGTTATTCTAACCATCTAAAAAGTATGTTGTGTTTTTCTACTATGTAGAAAATGGAGGATTATTTAGTTTGTTCATTAATGTAGAAAAATGTTTCCCATCATGTAGTTCCTACAAGTTGAAAAGTATAATATATTTTAAAAGTGAATCCCGATTTGAAGACTATATTTTAATTGGTTATGGATTCCTAATAAAATCTACTGACCTTGTTGATGCTTCCATAATATCACATTCAGAGTGTAAAGATGTGATGTTAGAATCATTTTGAACTGATATAATTATCCAAAAATATATTCTCCTATTTTTATCAACATCTTTATATATATTATAATAATGATAATTTTTCTAGTCTTTTATAAATTGATAAATTCATCACACCCTTGACCTATCAGTTATCGCATATTATACAATGTATAATTCACTAATTAATCATTTAACATTACCAAGGCATTATTCCAAGGTATCATAATCATGTTATCTCTCGAGAATACTTATCTAGATAACTACTTTTTTTAAAATCTATCAGAACCATTCATATAAAAAAATTAATGAATTACACATAGATTTCAAATCATCAGAATTAAATTCATATATAAACCATGGATTGTATGGAATGATTTTCATATATAATCCTTGAGTTCATGAGATATTAATAAAATTAATATTACATCATTTTAACCCATGATTATAAAATGTATAGTTTATGTATTGAAATAACAATTCAACTATGTTTATCTAGGTCAATATGATAACCCATGAATGAAAATTGGGTTGGGTATTCAGAAATTAAATTTTTGGAATGGAATATTATTGAATGAAATCAGAAACATAACATGTGTACAAAATGTTATGACCTAGATTTTCAATGTAATTTTTTTAATTATTTCGGATTATTATGAGTCTGTAAAAATTAATGGCACGTGCTTCTGAGGCCTGGTGTGACCAGAATGAATTTCTAAAAAAAGTTTAAGGTACATTCAGTAAATGCACGAGCAACATTTTCTATGTTTTGATAATGAGCTTGGATTATAAATCTGAGGTCACCATTGAATCCGCAGCACCAAGATTCGCTTTAGGGAAGATTCATTTTGACCAATGTAGGTCGGGAGACAAAGATAGTTTTTGTCATTTAAAAGAATAAAAAAACAATGTTATTTAATTTCTCTTTTTTCATTTCCTCCAATGGATAACCAGAGGTGGTGGGTTCAATGACATGTCAATCCATTAAATGGCTTGACTCCCCATTATTTTTTTGTAACAGTACCATTGGAATTTGGAAGGTTCATTAATTAAAAAAACTCATTAATTCAACAAGTGTTACTCACCCTTCCCCTATTCTATTTATATGGAGCTTGGGATGGAGTGTTGCCCTGGATTCACCCAGCAACAATGGTCTAGAAAAATACAATGATGCCAACCACATGTAGGACAAGACCAGTTTTAGTGAGTGGTGATGAGAACCAATGAATAAAGAACTGACGACAACGACGAAGGAGTTTCGTCGATTGTTGTCAGTGAACATCTCTTCCAGGTAGAGGGATTGATTAAAAGATATATTGGATGTTTTAACTCACTCCTTTTAGATATCACATTAACGTGGAGGGAGCCATCCACACTATCATGGAATGGGCCCTCCTCCGCATTGTTTGTGTCTCGTTCTTTAAGAATGGTTTCATCAGATTAATGGCAACGCAAAATACCGGGTAACACTATAACGGGGTTGGAGCAAGAGAGACGTAGGCACATACGACACCAAGAACCGACCAACGAATCATGTCTGGTGACCCGCAGAAGAAACCACCAGTGCGCCATGTTGGCAGCAGCAGACAGAGGATGAAGGAGACCTATTGAAACCGACCACAGGCAGTGGAAGTCAGCCCGATAGTCCGTGACGGCGCACCCCGTCAGCCGAGGGCGGCTGGCCCGAGTTGGCCACATGTGACACAGGTATCGGGAAGCATCCATGGCCAACGGGCCGAGACATAAGGGGGTGGAGCGAAGTAGATGCGGATAGCAGGTAATGGTAAGAAAGAGTAGTGCGGCCCGACGTCTTGCCGCGTTGAGGGAAACCCATTGGCCAAAATACTGAACATTCATTCGTCTGGGAAGTGACCCCACTGGATTGAGAAATGGAACCACAACCATGGGTCCAGTGGGACAAAATAGTATGCATACTGGTGGACACGAGCTGGGTGAGTGGGTTGGGCGAGCAGGTCAGACTCACGGCCCAACAGGCCAGCAAGGGTATCATGAGCCCCACCCGGAGGCCCGGACCCGAGTGGGGTCAGGTAGGCCCCAAGACTTGTTGCGTTGGGCCAGTATGACCATGTTGGACCGGTCCCATACCCAACCTATACCCAAATAAATAAATACCAATAACTGACGAACCTAATGTTTGTTCAGAACACTGTCAGTTGATTTGGGATCCCTTTGGTGAAACAGTTCCTTTATAAAATACTGGTAGGCCCGACCATGTCGAGCCTGACTGAGGTCTGATGACCCCAGTTTTATAGAAAGGGATGTAACAAACAAACTTGACATCCAAATGACGAACTGTTTATGGAATAAGGAGCTTTGTGAAAAGGAAGTCCTTCGGAGGTACTCTAAGTGAGTATTGAAGGAGTTGGATGTGAGAATTAGGTAGGATCCAACTTGAATCCAACTAGGCCCTTTTTTATAATGTACCCATATCTCATATACAATTAATCTGATTGAAATTCCATCTATCACATTGGGATTTCAATGATATGGTGACCCCTTGGGAATTCTTTTTGCAAGACATCATACTTGCTGAATTACGACCGATGGCTTACGGATCAGTTTTCCTGGAGTCAAATGTGGTGAGCGGGAATCCTGTGGATGGTTTTGACATGACTAAGAAGAGCGACCAATGTGGTTCAGAATCAAAAAATCCAGAGTGGGGTGATCTAGCTGTATAAATAATCATATCTACCTCTGTACTGGCGACCCAGAGTGGATTATCGTCTAGTGACCCTATGTGGATCAGCAACATAACGGCCCTATGTGGATCTCATCATTGAGACCCTATATGGACCAACAACATAGAAACCCTATGTGGATCGGTATTCAAGAAACCCTGTGTGGATCAGTAAATAGCCACCCTGTGTGGATCAGTGGTAGCATGACCCACAAGGACCCACCTTATAGTGGCCCATCTTGGAAAAATGACTTACATTAATGAGTGGATTGATAATAGAATGAATCCTTTTTTGGATCATTTGTGGAACATCTAAATGTAATTAGTTGATAAAATATATGATAAATCATCTATATTCTTGATCTTTGAGTTGTATAACTAGGGTGCGATGACTATTTCATAGTGATTTGGGTTTGAGGTCTTGATTTTTGGTTTACATTTTGTGGAACTCTGGTATACCTTCAGGGGACCCGGGGTGCCTGCTGAGTATTGATATACTCACCACTGCATGGGCTTCACCTACATCTTGTAGTGTCTTTTGCAAAAGATGAGCTGTTATGCTGATCCTTGAGGGAGTCATGTCTAGGAGGTTTTTAAAGACCCGTAAATTTCAAGGAAATTTTTTTCTTAAATACTTTGGAATTTTACGAGTCTGTGTTTCTAAAGGCACATGATTTTGAGGCCCGGTGTGCCTAGAAGTATTTTCTGAAGTTTTGTTCGGGTACGTTTAGTTAACATGCGAGCAAGATTTGAAATCTTTTGAACCTGTGATCGAAATTGAAATCTGAGGGCACCGATGAACTCCCAGTGCTGATATTCGCTTAAGGGGACCTTTACCACAGTTTCATTTTATGTTGGTTGAAAGTTAAATTTATAGATATAGAATAAAATAGAAAAAATTATGGAACAAAATTTTATTTAATATCTGGTAGTTATTTCCTCCGAAGGGGAGTTATAAGTGGGGCCCACAACCACTTAACCTCCCATGAGAGGATGTAGTGTTGTGGGACCCACACATTCCCTAAACCTTTCATCTCCCCTTAAACTCCCCATTAATTCTCCCCTATTTAATTTGAAAACTCCCCTTTATTTATGTGATCTCTTAACCTTCCACTCTCCCTTTTTAATTTTTTCCAACTCTTTTAATTAATGAATTGAGATTCAATTAATTACATAAACAATATGAATTTTGAATTACTTTTTTTCATAAAATAATAGCTATAGCTATTATTATATTTTTTCACTTGTTGTGTTTGGAGAACCTTAAGGAAGCACTGAAGAAATAAAGAAGAGTGTTCTTACCTCAAATAAGAACACCATTCTTCTGTCGAAGAACCACTGAGGATCATCGATCATCACCATCGATCTTCAGCCAAACTAATGGAGAAGGAGCCACTTACAAGGAACGACAACTACGTGCCATCCTCAGCCACTTATTTTCCGACTTGAATGAGTTGACGCTGTCTCCCATTGACTCCATTTTTCATGATGATCGACTACCACGAAAAAGATTTCATGGTTGGGGTTTGTGTCAATTATTAATTGAATAAAATTGTTCTTCGTCCCTCGTTGAAACCATGTTTTACGTTTGGACATTTGATACTGCCTAACGGGGAGGGTGCGGGCCGAATAAACATGACCCAACGACCCTCCCATTGTTCTAGGTTAATTTGGTGCCAACAACGAGAGGAGGTGGAAATAAACGGAAGAAGCGACTATGCAGCGGTTGCATGCAGAAGAACTGCGGCCCGTAACTACGGCCCGCTCGGATGAAAAAGAACCGGGCTGCTAAAGCTGGCAGGGCTAAAGGAAGACAATGGCGCCATAAGGGGAGTCGTGCTACGGAGGACCACGACCCATGCTTCGCGGGACGCTTCGGCAGCAAACTGACCGGCTTGTTGGCCTACTGGTTGACGGATCTGTGACACCTGAAGGTTCGGCGCAGAATGGTCATGACCCGCCCATGCGGGCCACTGGTGCCGGGAAGGACGACCAGATTCGGCCTACCATTTGGGAGGGTGACGCTGCTTAGTGCCACCAGTTCAGGAAACCGAGGCCCCCCTGCCCTTGGACGGCTCGACCCCTCTAGGCCGACCCGCTTGGTAATCCAGTCGAGCCGCGGTGGCCGGGTTGCGCCTTGCTAGGCCAGGCCACGCAGCGCCGCGCCACGCCGCACCACGCCGGGCCGGGCCACGCCGTGCCGTGCTCGGTCGGGCCACGCCGAGCTGGGCCGGGCCGAGCGACTCATCGGGATGGTACGAACCTCTACCCGATCAGACCACCAAAACTGGGTTAACCCAACCCGCCATCCCAATGGGGTTAACGGGCTGGGCCCGTTCTCACATTAAGGTGAATAACTTGAAGACCGCGCGTCCGATCGACACGATGTCTACATCACTTGGACCCTCGTGATGTGGAGGTCTTGTTTCGATAGTCTACGTGAGTTTTGGTCAACTTTGGAAAATGGTTGGGTTTGGAACGAGGGTATTTCCAACCGGTCCTCTGTAGAAAAAATTCCAATAACTCTCAGACCGGGTGTCCGATTGACGCGTCGTCTATCTCGTTGGGTTCCATTTGGTGAGACATAAATTCGGGATACATCAACTCTGGACTTCGTGATAGTTTATGTATCAACACATTTGCTCGAGGTTCGGACCCTCCTGGAATCGAGCGTGTTTTGTGCAGGAACCCTAGAGCTGGCAGCAACTACAACGACTACCGTACTGGAATCCTCTGTGGGTTCGACGACGACTACTATCGTGCTGGAATCCTCCGTGGGTTCGGTGATGACGACTACCGTGCTGGATTCCTCCGTGGGTTCGATGGAGATGATTACTATTCTTGTATCCTACGTGGGTCCTATAGTTTGACTTCTGTTCTAGTATCCTACTTGGGTCTGATAGAGTAACTTGTCTAGAATCGTACGTGGGTCTGACAGATTAGCTGGTCTAGTATCCTGTGCGGTTCTAGTAGATTAGATGAATCAATGACTACATCTGATCATCTTTATAACTTTATGAAAGATGCATACCTATGTGAGCTGAGTCTTTACATTCAATCATTATCAACGATGTGATTGACTTCTTTCTTGTGTGGACTGGGTTGTGCTTGGACTCGTGAGTTGGAGCCGAAATGGTATTGATGACTAAATTATATGTATGGGAATATACCTAAGTAGAGTTAGTTTTTACTTCATGATTGTATATTTCCTTTGTGTTTTACCCTTCGTGGATTTTGGGAGACCTTCGGGGGTCTCGAGATCTCTATTGAGTTTTGTTATACTCACGCCTACATGGGGCATGCCTGCACAACATTGTGTTGGATGCAGACGATGGACATAACTGATCGTGGTAGAGGCTTGTAGAGCTGGACGGTACCAAGAGGTGGACAACATGGAAAGATGGTACATTGAGTAGACCAATAGACTTGGAGTGCTGAGGTGGAAATTTGTACCTACCCTTCAGGTAGGATTATCGTTTGGAATTTTAGGAGCTGCCCATTTTAGCTGTTATCCCTTTTTTAGTTCTACTTGATTTCTAATTGTAATGTACTTTACTATCGGGCATATATTTCTGGCCCTTATCCTTTCTACACATACTTTTGTACTCAGTTTTACTTAGTGATTACTTCAGTTGAGTACTCAATTGTGTTTGTTTACTTTTATAAATGAAATGCCTTCCCAGTATAAGGATTTACGCCTTTGGAGGTATTCTCCAGCCCCAGGCCTATGGAATGCGATCTTGGGGTAGTCACGGCATGGGCCCTGAGGAAGGGCCGTGAATAATTGGTATCAGAGGAGTGGGTTCTACCGCAGAACATAGGACTCTAATCTATCATATCGAGAAGCAATAGTTTTAAGAGTCTTGAGTGTGGTTTTCAGTCCCAGGAGTCTAGTGTTAGTGTGGCGGCTGACGTATCCATACACCAGGACACTGACCTTTGATTTCAGACTCAATGCATGAAAACACTGATTTCATGTGTGTTTCAAAATATTTATTTGTGTCAGCTCACTAGGTATACTGTCTGACCATGGAACACCTGTTTCTTTTGAGTATGGACCCACTAATGCAGCTAGCTAGGGTTCTGGGTCGTGTACGAGATGGTAGCCCACCAAGCGACGAGGTATCAGTGCAAGGCCCCATCATAGTGGAGGCACCAGCGATACAACTACCAACTGAGCCACCAATACTACCAGCCCCAACAGCAGAGAGTTCACACTTCCTGAGTGTGTTGCATGAGTTTCTGCGACAGAGGCCTCCTAGGTTCCACAGAGAGACGGACCCATAGGTACCCGAGGATTGGCTGGAGGTTGTCGTCAGGGTTTTCAGATTAGTAGGGACACCATCCAAACTAATGGTGATTATTGTTCCGAGTCTCCTACATGAATCATTAGGTAATTGGTGGATCTTGTTGATCGAGGTGCATGATGAGGCATATCTACATTGGACAAACTTCAAGAGTCTCTTCCGTTCGGAGTTTGTTCTAGCCACCCTTCGTGCAGTACGGATTTAGGAGTTACTTCACCTGCTGTAGGGCATCATGATAGTAGCTCAGTACTAATCGAGGATTAATGAACTATCACGCTACTTCATGGACATGGTAAGAGATCCATTCTTCAGGTCCCAGAACATTGAGTAGGGACTAGGGCACAAGATCAGGACTTCGATGATCTCCCTCAGCATTCCAACACAGGCGGGAGTGCAAGAGTGAGCCTTTCTTATGGGGAGCTTTCTCACTGAGCTGACACAAGTAGCGAGACCCATTGCAGGGTGACAGGTAGAGGAGTATTATACACCCTACGGTAGACAGATATCGCAGAAGTCCAAGCAGAGCAGGACATCAGGAGAGCAACCTCAGGATACATGTTCGGTTGTGCGGGGCACCCAAAACAGAGCCAGCTATACGAGGAGCAGGCAGTTATATGCATGCAGAGGGAAGGGTCACATGGCTTGAGATAGCCAGACCCGCTGTACAAATGAGCAAAATACATTGGAGGGACCTCCCAGGCAGAGGCAGAGGTTCAACCATGGTGGTCCGCAGGGAGCAAGTAGACGAGGTAGAGGAGTTGGCCGAGAAGTATGTGGTGGATGCCGTTTTGAGGCTCTACCACCAACACCACTAGGTGGTCCACCCCCGCCACAGGGAGCTAGTGGATAGAGGCAGGCTCAGATTTAGGCAGTGGAGGATTAGGAACACAGCTCACCTGAGATTATTCTTGGTACTACTTGTGTCTACTCCACCCTTGCTGTCGTACTTATAAACACTTGAGGGAGTCATTATTTTATTGTCCCTACCCTTGTTCGGAGCTTGGAGATTCTGAGGGAGTTTTTTGCTCGATCCTTACTGCTAGAGACTCCTATGAGAGCGGACTCGATGATTACACACTTGTGCTGGCAGTATGAGTATACTATAAGATATGAGAGCTTTGGCTGAGATCATCTTGTAGCGGCGTCGAGCCCTTATAACGTCATCTTGGGTATGGACTATTTGTATACAGTCCATGCTCAGATCGACGGTATTAGGCGCAAGGTGTAGTGTATCCACAAAGATGGGACTAGGATTATCGTCACCAGTGAGAAGGTAGACTTTACAGCACAGGATGGACTTACGCAGAGGAGAGGGAAGCTGATCACACATCAGTTGGCTAGTCTCATCTTTTGAGATGTTGATGTGTGGAGTCTGAGTTTCCCTGTTGTGGTGGATCAGTATGAGGAAATTTATTCTGAAGACATTCCATTACTATATCCTTGCAGAGCGGTATAATTCTACAAGGACCTATACCCAGAGACAACACCAATATCTACTTCAGCATACCAAATGGCTCCCACTGATCTTCTTGAGCTACAGGTACAGCTGGAGGACTTGCAGGGAAAGTGATTCATCTGACCCTGTGTTTCACCCTGGGATTCTCTAATTTTGGTCGCCAAGAAGGTGGATGGGAGCTTGCGACTGTTTGTTGACTACCATTGCCTGAATCAAGAGACTTTGAAGAACAAGTACCCACTCCCGAGGATTGCCAACCTCTTTGATCTGCTCAATGGAGCAAGATGGTTCTCAAAGATAGACCTCAGGTCAGGCTATCACCAGCTCAGAGTTAGAGATGGGGATGTTCATAAAATGGCCTTTAGGTGTTGGTATGGCCACTATGAGTTCTTGGTTATGTCTTTCAGCATAACCAATGCTCCAGCAGTGTTCAGGAGTCTCATGAATAGGATCTTCCACCCTTATCTCGATAGATTTTTTGAAGTTTTTATCGACAACATATTGATTTACTCGACTACTGAGGAGGATCACACCTACCAATTGTGAGTTGTACTGGATACACTCTGAGAGAACCAGCTTTATGGTATGCTCTCGAAGTGAAAATTATGGAAACATGAGTTTCAATTATTGGGTCATATCATCTCAAATGTTGGAGTTGTTGTGGATCCAGTGAAGATCAAGGCAGAACTTTCTTGGGAGCCACCCAAGAGCGTGATGGAAGTGAGGAGTTTCCTAGGTATGGCTGGATACTATCAGAGATTTTTTTCAGACTTCTCCAGAGTTGCAGCAATAATTTCAGCCTTTATGAAGAAGGGAAAACTCTTTGTGTGGTAAGATAGATGTCAGTAGATATTTTTGAAGTTGAGGAAGAGGTTGACTAGTTCGGCCATCTTGAGGTTTCCGAAGGAGGGAGTTGGGTATGTAGATTACTGTGATGCATCAGGGACCAGACTCGGGTGTGTCCTGATGCAAGAGCGAGCAGTAATTGTGTATGTTTCATGGCAGTTGAGACAACATGAGAAGAACTATGCTACACATGAACTGGATTTAGCAGCAGTGGTCTTTGACTTCAAGATGTGGTGTCACTATCTAATGAGCAAGTTCATTATAGTCTACTCTAAAAACCAGAGTCTCTGGTATATATTCTTCCATAAGGACCTGAACCAGAGACATCGATGATGTCTTGAGTTCCTCTAGGACTATGATTTTTAGATAGTCTATACTCCTTGAAAGGGTAATGTTGTAGCTGATGCTCTCAGCATGAGATATGGCATTCAACTATTAGGAGAGGCAATAGAGAAGCTAGCTGCATTACAGATATCCTTTGTGGATATAGATGGAGCAGCCTTTCTTCAGTCACTCATAGTCACTCCTCCACTTCTTCAGCGAGTGAGGGAGGCACAGCGTGGCGAAGCTGACATTGAGACACAACGTGCTCAGATATCCCCAAGTTTTCCGCCTGATAGATTTTATGAAGGAGGGGAGCGCACCATCCTCTTCAGCGGGCATACTATGGTAACAGCTGCACTGCTGGTGGAAGTGATGAGGGAGTTTCACACATCCCCACAAGCTTACATCCAGGAGTGGTGAAGATGTACCATGACCTCAGATGACAGCACATGTGTCTTGTTATGAAGAAGTCTATAGCATAGTTCATTTCAAGATGCCTCACTTTTCATCATGTGAAGGCACAACACCAGGTACCAGTGGGTTTGGTACATACCTTAGAGGTCCCTGAGTGGAAGTGGGATGGGATATCTATGGATTTTGTGACGGGGCATCCACATACATCCAGAGGAAACGATTCGATCTGGTTAATCATAGTCTGACTCACCATGTCGGCATAATTCCTACCAATCAGAGATCAGGGCTCAATAGGGATCATGGGATGCCTCTACGTTCAAGAGATCATATGGCTTCATGGTATTCCATCGACTATCATTTCCGATCGAGATTCTAGATTCACATCCCAGATATGGAAGAGGTTACAAGAGGCTTTTGGGACACAGCTACGTTTAAGAAACGCCTTCCACCCTTAGGCAGATGGTCATACGGAGAGGACCATTCAGAGTCTCGAGGACATGCTCCGTGCATGTGTCCTTGACTTTGGTCGTAGTTGGGAGGATCACCTGCCCTTAGTGGAGTTTTTGTACAACAATAGATACCACTCCGCCATCGGGATGGAAACATATGAGGCATCGGATGGCCGACCATGCAGACCACCTATGTGCTGGACTAACCTAGAGGAGTTAGCACTTGTAGGACCAGAGATAGTACAAGATATGATGGAGAAAGTGAAGATCATCCATGAATGGATGAAGACTACACAGATCATATATAAATCTAATACTTATAGGAGACGGAGACCACTGAAGTTTGAGGATGGCTACCACATCGTTCAACAGGTCTCACCTAGATGAGGTCTATGGAGAGTTGGTCGGGGTGGAAAGTTATCTCTGCATTTCATCAGACCTTTCCAGGTCCTCAGTAGTGTAGGCGAGGTGGCTTACCTCCTGGCCCTTCATCCTCAGTTGCACCTGGTGCACGACGTCTTCCACGTATCTTAGCTGAGGAGATATGTGCATGACCCATCCTACATCATTGATCACAGGGAGCTAGAATCGATGATGGGGAAAAATTTACGGAGGTTCTAGTGTAGATCGAGGATTGACAGGTGCGGTTCCTACGTGGGCGGTCGATTTCTCTGGTGCGCATTCACTGGCAGCACATGAACCTCCATGAGAGCACATGGTAGTGAGAGGCTTAGATGCATGTAAAATACCATATATTGTTTCCCTATTGTGTTTTGTTTATTTACGGGGACATACAGTCTTGTGGTGGGAGTAATATACAGACCCGAAAATATCACGGAATTGTTTTATATACTTTGGAATTTTACGAGTCTGCAGTTTCTGACGGTACATTACTTCGAGGCCCGATGTGCCCGGAATTAAATTCTAATGTTTTTTTGGGTATGTTTAGTGAACGTACGAGTGCTTTTTTCAATCTCTTGAACTGGTGCTAGGAATTGAAGTCTGAGGGCACCGATGAACTCGCAACGCCAATATTCTCTTAAGGGGACTTTTACCGCAGTTACGTTTTATGCGGGTTGAAAGTTAATTTTGGGGATTTAGAATAATATAAATAAAATTTTGGAACACAATTTTTTTATATCTGGTAGTTATTTCCTCCCAATGGGAGTTTGAAGGGGCGCACACACCCACATAACCTCCCATGAGAGGATTTAGTGTGGTGGGACCCACACGATCCCTAAACCTTTCATCTCCTCTTAAACATCCCATTAATTCTCCCCTATTTAATTTGAAAAATACCCTTTTATTTTTGTGATCTATTCTCCTTCCACTCTCCCTTTTTAATTATTTCCAACTCTTTTAATTAATGAATTGAGCTCTAATTAATTAATTAAATAGTTTTAATTTTGAATTACTTGTGTTAATAAAATAATATCCTTAGGTATTATTTTATTTTGGCAATTGTTTTGTAGGGAGAACCTTGAGGAAGTTGTGATGAAATAGAGAAGAGTGTTCTTTTCTCAACGAAGAACACCATACTTCCATCAAAGAACTATCGAGGAATGTCGGTCATAACCTTTGGTCTTCGGCCAAACTAAAATAGGAGCCACCCGCAAGGAACACCCACTACGCGCCATCCTCGGCCCCTTATTTTCTAATGTCATCAAGTTGACGCCATCTCCCCGTGATGCCGTTCTCTGCGACGCTGGGCATCTGTGGACCTTATTTCAAGGTAGGGGATTGTTTCAATATTTAATTGAATAAAATTGTTCTTCATCCCTCGTAGAAACCATGTTTTACCATCGGCCTTCTGATACCACTTAACGCGGAGGGAGGGGGCCGAATGAAAATGGCCCTATGACCCTCCAATTTTTCTTGTAGAATTTGGTGGTGGAAATGAGATACGATGGCAATGAACAGAAGTTGTGGCCATGCGCCGACAGCATGAGGAAGAAAGGCGGCCCGCAACCGCGGGCTGCTCGGCTGAAGGAGAACGGGCTGGCTAAAGCCGGCTGGGCCGAAGGAAGACCGCGAAGACACAAGGGGTACTGCGCTGAAGAGGACCTCAGCCAGCGCTCCACGGGCCTCTTCGGTAGCGAACCGACTGTCTCATCGGTTGGCCAGGTGAAGGAGTTATGGCACCTGAAGATGCCGCGCAGCAGGACCGTGGCCCGCTTGCGCCGGGAAGGCTGGGTGGATTTTGCGAGCCGGGTGGGAGGGCGGCGCCACTTGGCACCGCTAGTTAGGGAAATAAGGGGTTTGCGCCCCCACCCGCCACCCTGGACCGCTCGGCTGCCGGTTGATCCATGGACAGTCGGGCCGTGCCATGATGGAACAGTTCATGCCACGTAGTGTCAGGCCGCACCATGTCGAGCCGCGTCACGCCGCGCTGGTCCATGTCGAGCTTGGTCAGGCCATGCCTCGCTGGGATGGGCCGGTACGACCTTTTTCTGGGTCGGACCCGCCAAAATCGGGTTGACCTAACACGCCATCCCACTAGGCTTAACGGGTCGGGCCCCTTCTTACTTAATGGTGAATAATTCGAAGACCGCGCATCTGATCGACATTCCATCTACAGCACTGGGACCCTCATGATGTGAAGTTCCATTTGTGATACTCAATGTGAGTTTTGGAAAATGTTGAAAAATGGGCAGGTTTGGAACTAGCGTATTTCTAACTGGGCCCCCAGAGCAAAAATGCTAATAACTCTCAGACCGGGCGTCTGATTGATGCACCGTCTATAGCGTTGGGTTCCTTTTGACGAGACAGAAATTCGGGATACATAAACTCAAGACATCGTGGCAGTTTATGTATCGACCCCTTTTCTCGAGGAGGAGACCCTCCCAGAATTAAGCTTGTTGTGTGAGGGAACCCTAGTGTTGGTTACTACAGCAACGACTACCATACTGGAATCCTCTGTGGGTTCGGCAAAGACGACTACATTACTGGAATCCTCCATGGGTACGACGACGATGACTACCATGCTGGAATCTCCATGGGTTCGATGGCGATGATTATTGTTCTTGTATCCTACGTGGGTCTGACAGTTTGACTTCTATTCTAGTATCCTACGTTGGTCCGATAGAGTAGCTTCTCTAGAATCCTACATGTGTCTCAAAACATAATTGGTCTAGTATCCTGTGTGGGTCTAATAGCTTAGATGAATCAATGACTGCATCTAATTATATTTATCACTTTACAAAAGATATATACATGTGTGAGGTGAGTCTTGACTTTCAATCATTATCAACGATGTGATTGACTTTTTTCCTATGTGGAATGGGTTGTGCTTGGGCTCGTGAGTTGGAGCCGAAATGGGATTGATGACATAGGTATATGTATGGGCATATACCTAAGGAGAGTTGGTTGTTATTTCATGATTGTATCATTCCATTTTGGTTTATCCTTCGTGGATTCTGGGAGACCTTCAGGGGTCTCGGTGTCCCTACTATGTATTGTTATACTCACCCCTGCAAGGGCTATGCCCACCCTACATTAAGTTGGATGCAAATGACAGACATCATTGATCGTTTTAGAGACATGTAGAGCTGGACGGTACCCAGAGGTGGACCACATGGTGAGACGATACATGGAGCGGACCGACAGATGTGGGGTGATGAGGTGGACATCTGTACCTACCCTTCAGGTAAGATTTTTGATAGTCGTTCTAAGAGATTCAAATTTTATCTGTTATCCCTTTTTCAGTTGTACATGCTTTGTAGTTGTACTGTACTTTACGGTTGGGCTTGTCTTTCTGGCACCTTTCATTTCAGAACTTACTTCTGTACTCAGTTTTACTTAGTGCTTACTTCTGGTGCGTACTCTGTTGTGTATGTTTACATTTATAAAGGAAATGTGTTCCCATTATAAGGATTTACACCTTTGGTGCTAGTCACCATCCCCTGGCCTATGGAAGGCGGTCTTGGGGTAGTCATGGCATGGGCCCTGAGGATGGGTCGTGACATGGTACATGGAGTATACGGGGTGAAATGGAGTGTTGTGGAGAGTATTTGTTCATACCCTTTTTGTAGGATCCTTGGGGGACAATCCAGCATCAATTTTACCTTTTTAGTTGTACCTGTACTTTTCATTTGGGTATGTATTCAGGCGCCATTACCTTCAGTACACTATTTAATAAAAGAATTTACTTCGTAATTTCATCTTGTTGTGTTATTGGACTGCATTTTGGTATAAGATCAAAGGAAATTCCATCCCATTATAGAGATATACCTTTTTGGTGCTGGTCATCATCCCTTGGCCAATGGAAGGAGGGCTTGGGGAAGTCACGACACGAGACCCAGAGAATAGGTCCTGACAATGTAGTATTATTGGAGCCGGTTCTACCAAAGAACATGGACTCTAATATTTTAATGGATGAATAATGATAATTATTTTGAGTGTGGTTTTCAGTTTAGGGAGTTCAGTGACTGTGCATCAGCCAATGTATCCATACATAAGGTCCCTGAATTCTGATTTCGTACTTGATGCACAAAAACACTAATTACATGTGTTTTGAAACTATTTTTACTTAATCTGTTTTATTTCTGCTCCCCAGGAATAAAATAATGATTGTGGCTTGCCTGTTTCTTTTCACAATTCCACCATGTAGACAACCATGCATGATTCCCGAAAGTGTATAGGATGATGGCCTACCGAGTGATGAGGCTTCGGTGTATTCCCATCATACGACGATCGTACCATCGGGTGGGGTACTAGCAGCACCACTGCCCATTGGGCATCTTTTTCCACCAGACCCACTTGCAGACATTGCATGCTGACTGAGCGTGTTGCCCATGTTTCCAACGACATATACCACCAAGGTTCTAAGATGAGATAGATCCGTAAGTGGTTGAGGACTTGCTGGAGACTGTGACCAGAGTTTTTTGCCCAGTTGGGGAAGTATCCAACCATATGGTGATCCTAGCTTCTAGTCTTTTATAGGGAGCAATAGGGAGATGGTGGAGCATGATGCTCCAGACACATAATGAAGCGACCCCCACCTGGGCAGATTTTGAGGTCCTCTATTGGGAAGAGTTAGATCAAGTGACTCTATGTTATGTGATTATAGAGGATCTCCTACACTTATAGTAGTGCAGCTAGACCGTGGCCGAGTACATTGCGAGCATCACCAATATCTCGCTCTACACCAACGACATGGATTAGGGCCCTTTATTAAGGGCCCATACCATTAAGAAGGGACTCTAATGTGTGATTAAAGTTTATATGATATATATTATCACCCCGAATCATGGTGGAGTGCATGAGAGGGAACTCTTGGTGGAGGGATTCCTTGCTGAATAAACACTGACAGCGAGACCCAACACTGGGCGACACATAGCAGAGTCATCAGAGGATGGTAATAGGCAGATTACATGGTGGTCCAAGAAAACTAGACCATCTGGTAGACGACCCCAGGATATAGTTTCAGAGTTGTGAGGATCATGAGGAAGTGTAGGCTAGAAGAGGAGCAGAATGTGCTTCACATGTAGTGGGCATGGTCACATGGATCGCGACTGCCTGACCAGCTGCACTGACAACCAACAGACATTCGAGGGACCGCCGAGGTAGAGTATGATATTTGAGTGAGGTGGTTTGAAGGGTGGCCTAAATGTAATCTGATCTGGAAATGTAGAATGCAGTGGGAAGAAATTTGAGGTTCTACCACCACCACCTCCATGTGGTCCACCCCGACCACTGGGAGCATGTGGACAAGGATGAGCTCAGCTGCAGGAAGTTGAGGCCAACAATTGCCACACTCTAGAGATGATTTAAGGTACTATATTTTCCCAATACACATTATATGTAGTACCTATAGACACTAGTTCCAATCAATCTTTCTTTTCCATGGCTCTTGTTTAGAGCTCAACGATTTTGGTGAAGCTGTTGGCTCGATCCATGCAATTAAAGACTCATATGGGAGAAGATTTGATGACTACACACGAGTCCCGATAATGTTAGATTACTCTATGAGGTGATAGGTTTGGATGGGATCTTCTAGTGGCAGCTTTTAGGACTTACAGTATAATATTGGATTTGGAATGGTTATCTACAGACCATTCATAGATTGAATATATTGGGTGAAAAGTGTGATGTGTCAGTGATTATGGGAGTTGGGATTCCTTTACTAGAGAGAAGGTATTCATAGTAGCATATGGTAGACATACCTAGAGTAGGGTGTGGCTTATCACAAATTTTTTGGCTATCCTTACCCTCAGAGTAGTTGATGTTGAGAGTCTGAGCTATCCTGTTGTGTTGGACCAATATGACGATGTCTTCCCTGATGATGTTACGAGACTACCACCTCACATAGACGTAGAATTCGACATTGAACCATACCTCATGTTGACACCAATACCTACACCAGCATATCAAATGGATCATGTGGTGCTTTGTGAGTTTTGGGTAGAGCTGGAGGACATTTAGAAGAAGGGGTTCAAAAGGCCCAATGTTTATAATGGGATGCCCCGATTTTTTTTCACCCAGAAGGAAAATGGGAATTTGAGGATTTGTTTGGATTATCAGCACTTGGAATAGGTAACCATGAAGAACCTGTTTCATCATATATGTATTAATGATATTTTTTATCAGCTAAAGATAGATCACAAGTTTTCAAATATAGAACCCATATCAAGTTATCATCAGCTAAGGGTACGAGATAAAGATGTGCAGAAGATGGATTTCAAATGTCGGTATGGCCACTATGAGTTCTTGGTTATGAAATTCGGCATGACCAACACCTCTATAATGTTCATGGGACACATGAAAAACATATTTTTTTTATACATCAATAGATTTTTTGTGGTCTTCATCGATGACATCTTGATATACTCGGTATTGGAGGAGGAGAATGGCTATCATCTGTAGATAGTTCTAGATACACAATGAGAGAACCAAATTTATGATAATCTCCTAATGTTCTCAATCTAGAGATGGGTGGTCTACATTATTGGACAAATTATATCGTAGGTAAGAGTTTCAGTGGATCTACCCAAGATAGAGGTTGTGCTAGCTTGGTAGCAACAAAGGAGTGTGTCCATGTTGCGGAGTATCCTAGGGTTGGCTAGCTATTATCATAGATTCATACCTAACATTCCCAGAGCTTTGACACCCTTTTCAGCTTTTCTAAAGAATGGATAACCCTTCGTGTGGATAGAGAGATTCCAATGATGTTTTCAAGAGCTGAGGCAAAGACTGGCGAGTGCCCCCATCTTGAGGCTACCAAATGAGGGTGTTGGGTATGTAGTCTATTATGATTCATCAAGGACCGGACTAGGATGTGTCCTGATCCAGGAGAAAGCAGTGATCACATACGGTTCATGACTGCTGAGACAACATGAGCAGAACTATGCTACCCATAACCTAGAGTTAGCAGTACGTGTCTTCACCTTCATGATGAGGAGACACTACATGATGGGTGAACATCTTCCTTTTTACTCTGATCAGAAGAGTCTCAGATATATCTTCTCACAAAAGGACCAGAACCCAAGGTAGTAGCGATGTTTATAGTTCCTCTAGAACTATGACTTTGAGATATTCTATACTCATGGAAAGTGGAACATGGTAGAAGAATCACTCAGTAGGATTTATGGTCTATAGTTGTAGAGTGAGGCAATATATTAGCTAGCCACGTTGCAGATATCCTTTGTAGATAGAGATGGAGTAGCATACCTCCATTCTATGACTGTCCCTCACCACTTTTTCAGTGATTTCGGGAGGCACAACTTTGGGACATTGACTGCGAGGCTCGAGGTGGTCATATATCCTCCAGAGATGCAGCTGATGTATTTTATAAAGGTGGATAGAAATACATCTTCTTCAACGGGCACACCATGGTACCAGTGCCACTACAAGAGGAGGTATTGAGGGAGTTCCATACATCCCTCGTAGAGGTACATCCTAGTGCGTTAAAGATGTAACAGGACCTACAACATCAGCATTGTTGTCTAGGGATGATGAAAGCAGTAGAAGAGTTTGTTTCCCAATGCATCTCTTATTAGCTAGTGAAGGCTGAGCATCCGGTTCCAGCAGGGTTAGCACAACCATTAGAGGAGACAATGTGGAAATGGGATGGTATTTCCATGTATTTGGTGACATGGCTACCATATAGTTCCAGGGGTGAAGATTCCATATAGGGGTTAATTGAATGGCTCACCAAGTCGTCCCACTTCCAATTCATCTGATAGATGACATCAATAGAGGTCAAGGGACACCTCTACATGTTGGATATTTTACGAATCCATGGGGTTCCATCATCAATCATCACAGATTGTGACTCATGTTTTACATATCGGTTGTGGAAGGGATTAGAGGAGGTATTTGGGAGTCAGCTATATTTGAGCACTGACATTCTTCCATAAACGGATGGTCAGATTGAGTAGACCATTCAGTCACTGGAGGACATGGTTCATGCTTGCCTCCACAATTTCTACTGTATTTGCGAGGATCAATTTTTTTGTGGTGTTCGCGGACAAAAAAAACTATCTCTTTACACCATGTATGGCACTGTTTGTGGCCTTGTATCGTAGACCATTTAGTTCACCTATATGTTGGACAGAACCCGGGGAGTGAGCACTTATTGGTTCATAGTTGGTATGGGCTAAAACTGAGAATTTTCATATCATCTATAATCAGATAAAGACAACATAGGGCAGAACTAGGTCTTATTTTGAAAGGAGACAAAGACCTTGGGAGTTTGAGGAAGGAGAACATGTTTTACTACAAGTCTCACCTCAATGAGGTTTTTGGAGATTTGTCCTTAGAGGCAAGATATCTTTGAGGTTCATCAGACCGTTTCAGTTTCTTAGCAGAGTTGGCAAGGTGTTGAATCACCTTGCTCTTCCCCCATAGATGCATCGAGTACATTACATATTTAACACGTCCTTGATGAGGAAGTACGTGAATGATCCATCACACATTATCTACTGGTTCAAGATGGACATTAATGATGGGGTGGCATTTATAGTGGTTCCAGTGGAGATTGAGGATCGATTGGAGTGGGTCTTTTGTGGATGATCAGTTCATATGGTGTGCATTCATTGGTTGCAAAATAACCTCTAGGAGAGCCCAAGAGATCAGGAGGCTCAAATTATTCCTCAGTACCCCCATTTTTTCCTTAGTTTATGTAATGGATTTCAGTGATGAAAAGACCTAATATGGAAAGAATTTAATGACCTAGATTTTCCATGTAATTGTTTAAATTATTTGGGATTATTATGAGTCTTTGAAAATTTACGGTGCATGATTCTGATGACTGGTGTTACCGAAATAAATTTCTGAAACAAAATTAAGGTACATCTAGTAAATGCGCAAGTGGCGTTTTCTATCTTTTGAACCAGTGGTCAGATTGAAAATCAAAGGGTACAGTTTAATCCGTTGTGCCGGGAATTTCAAAAGAGAATCTTTACTTCGAAAATAATATGTTGGTAGAAAATGATAGTTTTGGGCATTTAAATGAATAATAAAATAATACTTTTATGTTATTTCTCAATATTTTTTCCTCCAATGGACAAGTGGTGGTGGCGGGACCAATGACATGTCAATCCATTAAATTGCTTGACTCTACATTATTTTTTTAACCGTACAGGTAGAATTTGGAAGGTTTATTAATTAAATTAACCCCATTAATTGCATGTGCATTACTCACCCTTCCCCTATCTTGTTTCTATGGAGCTCAGGGTGGAGTGGTGGCACAACTTCAACAAGGGGTGAATCTCTATCAATGTACCATGATTCCAACCGCATGGTGGATGAGACATGTTTTAGCAAAAAGTAATGACTGCCAAATAATAATGAACCAATGACAATGTCGATGTAGTTAAATGGATCTTCTTCAAAGAAGTTATTTTCTAGGC
Organism: Viscum album; assembly: GCA_963277665.1. Taxonomy (NCBI): domain Eukaryota; kingdom Viridiplantae; phylum Streptophyta; class Magnoliopsida; order Santalales; family Viscaceae; genus Viscum; species Viscum album. The sequence goes on from OY728126.1 coordinate 987,093,089, forward strand.
AGGGGATTGCTTAAAAGTTATCTTTGATGTTTTACCACGTTCCCACTTTCTTTCACATTATGGCGGATAGAGCGGGCCAAAAAAACAAGTCCTGAACCCTCTGTCACATCATTCATGATCCATTCTTTGGGGATGGTTTCCTCTGATTAACAGAAATGTGAAATAGCGGGTCACGCTAGGACAACAGCAACACGGGAGATTCGTAGGCACAGATGGCACCAAGAACGGTCTACCGGAGCACATCTGGTGACCCGCAGAAGAAACTACCAGTGCGCCTTGTCAGCAACGGCCGGAGGAGTCCTGATGAGACCCTTGGAAACTGTCCACTGGTGGTGGAAGGTGGAACGTGATGGCACACCGAGGGTGGTGGAAGGTGGCATGTGATGACACACCACGGTGGACAAATATGTCCGTCCCGAGCCGGTCATGCTGGACAAGGGTAGTGCAAAGTAGCAACGACCAACATGACATGACAAAAGGTGGTTGATTGGGGAAATTATGGTAGGAATGAGTGGTGAGACCCCATGTTTAACCGCATTTGTGGAACCCTGTCTTCCCAACAACCGACCGTTCTTGCAGTGGGGCATCACACCACCATATAGAGAATTGGCCATGTCACTGCAAGGCCAGCGGGACACAATATTCCTCCTTCTGGAAAAAATCGGGCCGGACGTGGGCCAGCCAAGAGTGCCAGGTCAGACTCACAGCCCAACTTGCTAGTACGGGTTGGTTGAGCCCCACCTAGTGGGTCGGAAAAACCGCAGCCCGAGCCCGTGAACTAATGAGCCGACCATGATAGGCATGACCTAGTGAACTAGGCCGACCCATAATGGGCCAGACCTGAGTGGGGACTAGTAGACCCCAAGACCCGTTGAGTTGGGCCACTCTGACCGTGTCGGACAAAGCCAAGACCTAACCGGTCCCTGAATAAAGAAACTCCCATAAATGAAGTACCCAGCATCTATTCGACATGCAATTAGTGGTGTTGGGATCCCTTTTGGGAAGCAGTCCTTTTGGCATATTTTGGATGGCCCAACAGAGCTAGTCTGGACTGAGGTGTGATTATCACCGTTTCCTAGAAAAGGATGAAACTAACAACATCGGTCATCTGAAAAATCCACCGTCTATGGAATAAGGACTCTTGTGACAAGGGAATCCTTTGGAGGTACTATAATTGAGTTTTTATTGATTTTGATGTGTGACATCGGTTGGATTAGACTGAAATCCAACTGGGCCTTTTTTTACAAAATGTTCCTATTTCTCATATTCTAGTCGTCTGATCGATGTGCCGCCTATCGTGTTGGTACCCCTATGATAGTGTGGTCCCCTGGTATGATTTTTACAAGACTTTTTACCGGTTGAATTATGACTAATGTCTTGAGGGGTGGTTCTACGAGAATAAAGCATATTGAGTGGGAATCATGTGGCTGGATATGAAATGAATAAGAAGAGTGACCAATGCAGGTTAGCATCATACACTCCATAGTGGGATGATCTGTCAGTATGACTAATAATCATTGCCTCTGTACTAGAGAACCTGTTTGGATCAACATCTAGTGACCCTGATTGGATCCAAAACATAGAAACCTAATGTGGAACAACATCATTGAGAACCTATGTGGATCAGAAACAAAATGACCCTATATGGATCTGTATTCTAGAGACCCTGTGTGGATTAGCAACTAGCAACTCTATGTGAATCATAATTAGTGCGACCTGACGAGGACCGCCTTACAGTCGCCTATCATGGAACAACGAATTATGTCTAAGAGTTGATCGATAATAGAACAATTCCTTTGTGGATCAGTTTTGGATCATATAAATGGAATAATGTGATATAAATTAAAGTTAATCTTCTATATTTATGGTCTTTGAGTTGTATACTCGGTGTGAGATGACTATTTATTCATTCTTTGAGTTTGACGTTTTTCTTTGTGGTTTTCCCTTTATGGAACTCTAGGAGACCGTCGGGGGTCTCGGGGTCCCAACTGAGTATTGTTATACTCACCCATGAATGGGATTCGCCCACACTTTATTGTGTCTTGTGAAGATAATGAGAAGATGGGTTTAGCCTTGAAGGGGATAGGACCAGGTGGTACACTAAAGTGATGGGCCGACAAGGATTGTTGTGGATATGATATGTACCTTCCCTTCAGGTAGGATTCATTGTGGACAATCCAAGATTTGTTTTCTTTTTTTAATTGTACTTGTACATTTCAGTTGGTCTCTTATTCTAGAACCATTAGTTTTAGCACAATTTTACTACAGCTGTTTACTTCGTACTTACTTCTTTTTTTGTTCTTGGATTGTGGGTTTGTTCAAGTTTAAAGTCAATTCCATCACGTTATAGGTATATGCCTTTTTTGTGCTAGTCTCTAACCCCTGGCCTATAGAAGGTGGTTTTGGGTTAGTCATCATATGGGCCCTGTTGGTCGAGTCGTGAGAAAAAATTTATTACTAAATGGAAAAATTTATATAAAATGATAGTGTCTTATTAAAAAATTTAATTTTAACATTATTTGAATGCTTATAAAAATATTAATGAATTATATATTTAAAATAAACTAATTAAAATAATGGACGTACATAAATTAAATGAATGAAAGGAATAGAGAAACCTTATATTATGTAAAATGACCTATTATTCGAGGAGTGATTACTAAAGATATAATAAATATATCCAAACCTAATACTAAGAGATTATGAGTTGGATGAATATTATGATCACCCAACAGTGAATGAAATGTACTGTAGAGGTGGGTTTTAATTTCCAAATTATTATAATTGCTTTTATTTTCCAAACACATCCTTTGTAATAGAAGGTGTTGAAAAATATATCCTCCAAGGGCCAAGAGTGCCCTTGGATCACAATTTTTTACACACATAACGTGGGATACACATATTAGAAAAATGAAACATTCAAATTCAATATATTAATATTATAATAATTGTGATCAATAATTCCTTAAAAATGACCTATAAAATTCAAAATGATTATTTTATAATTTGTATATTCATTTTGAATTTTTAAAATTGACGTTGAAATTAGAAAATAATAAAAACATTTGGTAAAAATTTTCAGGGACATAAAAAATATCATATGAAATAATTATTAAATATTTTTTATTTCATAAAACATGTAGAAAACAAAAAATTGAGATTTTAATATTCACTATTATTTTTTTGAAAAAATATATTAGTTCACTATATCATATTTTCAATTGGATAATTTAGAAAATTATAATTTAAATAAAAATTGAAAAGTATTTTACATGTGATACTCTTTATAATTTTAAATAGATTATTTAATCTCTTTAATGAATTATAAATTATAAAATGTAATACATAATTATTATAAAATTGATTAATGACATATAATAATATATTTAAAATATAAATAATATTTTTAAAATATGTGTATTTTCCCCCAAAAAGGTATTTTTCAATTATATTTTTAATTTTAACTTTTCCAATAATCATATAAGTATCTCATATCTTCTACAAATTAATGATCATGTAAAATTTATATCCATATGGAATTATTACACATTACACCCTCTATATATGACACTATTCTCATAATTATTCTATCAATACATAATATACCATTGATTTACACTTACATTAATAATACCATGAATATTCAAAATTATATTCATTATTTTGATAGTCTTTTGGGAGGATAAATCTTAATGGGAGTATATGTTATTCTACAGATTACCTTTATGTGTGCACTATTTTGTGGCTTTTATCTCATTTTACTATCCCCTGTTGTTATGGTAAATATTATCTAATAATGTCTAATGTTACTATGACATGTAATTTCCATTCTATGTGATTCTAATATAATTCATAACAAAATAGTAATCATGGAACATGGATTATTTAAGAATAAATAGAATCAAATTTTGTGAATTTATATAACTATGAGAACCAAAAAAATATTTAGGATTTTTAATATATTTTTAGAGTGGAAAATTCATTAATAAATTTAATTGGACAATTTAGTGATTAATTTCATGTCAACTATATACATAACACAATAAGAACATATATCATAATAAAATAAACAATATCCAATACTTTATAAAGCCACCAATATAACTTCTTCATTTTTTTTCTCACCACATTGAATTTCCTAGCTACAATCATAAAACAGAACAATTGAGCATAAATCTAAGTTAGTGGATGAAGTAATAAATTGAATGTAATAAATGGTCTTGAATATTATATTTCACATAATAGGAAAATATGGATAAAAAAATAATTAGATAAATTTATAACAATATCCATGAGTTTCATCACTATGGTTTTGTAAATAATATAATGAATGTTATTCAACAAATGTTCAAGAAATATTACAAAGGAAATTTATTAGGGTATAATAACATAATTATCTAAAGAGAGTAATTCATTACCTAATGAATTAATGTTTATTAGGGAGAACCCTTTACAACAAAAAATGTATGTGTTCAATGTATATTATATATTCATAATAAATAATATCATATATAAAGAATATTGAATAATAAAATGGTTTTATATAACATCATTAGGTTTCTATGATTTTATAGTAATGAAATTATCATCATATTTTACTATATAGTAGGTAATATGGGTTTCATATAAGGATATATCCAAATAACTAAGTATAATTATATCTATGTGAATATATTTTAATTGATATTATTGTGGGTATTCACAAAATAAAATTATGTAATAAATAATTAAAGAATTATTTCTGTAGCTCACTAGTTCTACAAAATGGTATATGGAATGGGATCATTGAATGATAATCATGGTTTATTGTCAATAAACTACCATTTAAAAATAATTTATTGAATATAAATACATTCATACATAATAATTTAAAAATACAAATTTAATATTAAGGATGTTCTAAATTATGGATGATTCAACGAGTGATTGTGGTATCCAAATCAATTAATGAGACACTAATAGTGATATTAATGAGATAATTAATGTATAAGATATACTTATGGGAATGATATTTTGAATATATTTATTATTTTTATATACAGTTCTATCAAAAATAAAAAACACGAGTCATGGAAGAAATCATGGTAGTTTCTATGACATGAATCATAGAGGAATCAGATAACCTAAGACCATGGAGCTTAAAATAGACATAAAGATATAAAATAAATGAAGATTATATCATTGTGGACATGTATGAATAGAAATAGGTTCATTAATTATGTTATATAACTAATTTTAGGCAGTCTTGTAAATATAAGTACATAAAAACTTCTTCTATGTATAATCTTATTGTCCGGATGTTAGGGTCACACATAACCTTATGGACATTAAACCAGGTCCACAAAAAACCTAATATACATGAAATTTTTCACTAAAAATAAAATTATAGACCTGAGACTAGGTATAATAATATAATTATGTAAATTAAATCATGTTCAGACATAATATATTTTATAATGAGTTATCTATAGTTTCTTAATGCATTAGAGAGATATAAATTTCTCACCCATCCTTGGATCATAAGGGAATAATCCATTAATATATTATAATGGTATTAATCAATCACAATATAATACAGACATATATTTTCAAAAATATCGTAAAACATTCACCACATCATAGTATAATAAAATATGTTTAGTTTTTAAATGTTTAATTATTACATAACCCATGGAAAATAAATGGGATCAATAATCATTGTAAAATTTCATAACAGCATAACCAATGTAGAAGGAACATGTTTCATAAAAATATCTTCATCATAAACATAAAAAAATTAGTGAAATAATAATAATAGTATCACTTGATCATATCCCCATCAGGGATTAATTAAAATAAAATGATGTTATCATTGATGAAAAATTATTTTGGAAGACCACATGGGACATTTATTGAAAAAATGTTTCTTCTATGAAATAACACAATAAAATTCTTAATGTTTTATATATAATACTGATTTTTTTAAAAATAACCTTAGATATTATTAAAAGAGACTTTAAATTATTAAGGGGACATTACGGTAGAAAACACAGTTCATTCCATTGATAATAAAATGAATATTATTTCTACATTATTGGTAAAATATATAAATAGACAAGTTGTGAAATAGAAAAGAGGAGTCCATTTAAATAAATTCTTAAAAAGTAAAATATTTTTAAAAATGTAAATTATAAATTATAGGGAATTTTTAAAACATTTCTATAATTTCTTAATAAATCATTGACATAGAAGAAAGGGGATTTTTAACCAAAAAGGGAAATAATGATGATTGTTATTAAAAATGTATTTCACCCTTTTGAGTACATAAAATGTGGAAAATAGATAAAAATGTTTTATTTGTAAAATATGAAACTATAATAAAATAATTTTTTTATTAAGAGATATATCATAATATTCTCCATTTGAATCATAATCCAAAAAATCATGATAAACAATGAGATTGTAACAAAAATAATTAATAATATAGTAATGTTTTTGTTATAAGACCCCTGAAAGAAATAAGTTTATATGTATACATAATATACAATAATATTAATATTTAAAAATATAAAATAACTTTTTTGATGAATAAACACCAAACAAAATAAAGGAGTGGGTAATATGGCCTATGTCTCCTTCAAAAAAGTGTCAGACTAAAAAATCTCATATCAAAAGTCTTTACATCCATCATCAATATTCCAATACCCTATACATTTAATATTGGATTATTTTACATCTATTATAGACAATAATTATCTATATACTAACACAAAATACTTACCTATGATATTTTACGATTCCCTTGTCAAAATCACTTTATGGGAAATAACAGCTTCTTTGTCATCTACATTGGGGTCTCATACATTCATTAATATTAATTTTATGATGATTAAAACATATAAAGAATGTATAGCATGATATACATTACTTATATATTCATTTTAAATATATATATAGTAATCCATTATAGTTATATATAGAAAATGAATGAAATTGGTCTTGGAGATGGTAGACTGCACATAAACAAGAATGTTGTAACCATTTTCATTAATGATATAATAAATGAATGATAAATAATAAAGAGTCATTACTAAATCATTGTAATTTTACAAAAAAAACAAATTTTAACTGAATGTATTCGCATAAAAATATATTCTTAAAAATGAAAAACATTTCACATTGTTTCTTGGAGATGGTAGTTCACACATTCACATGGGAGATGTTATCATTTTTAAATATTACAAGGAATGAAGGTAGATGTTATAATATAATTTCTTATCTACACTTATTCAATTAATATTACATACATATGTTAAATATATCATTATATTTATTCTTATGTTTAGTGAGGGAATATGAATTTCATCGGTTCCTGAGGAGGTAGTCTTCCATACAAATGATCGACAATTTGATTTCCAATTTGATGGAAGTGGAGATGATATTTGTATTTTCAACTATCAAAATAAGTAATAATTAAATTATACATAAATTTTATGTTATATAATAATATTTTAATAATATATTATTTATGTGTGATATGTAATAAAATTATAACGCATGAATTTGAGATATTCCTCTTCTTAAGATAGCATATTTAAGTTTATACATAATGTTTCTAAGACTGTTTCATAATCAAAATGTTGTCTCTATTCAAGAGAATTAAATAATCTATTTGGGTAGTCGTTAGTATAAGTTGAAGATAATTAGAGTGTGAACACTAAATTAGAGGAGATATCATTTAATAAGTGGGGAAATGAACCCACTTAGAAACTACATGAAATATCCTTAAATAATCAAAAATGATAAATTCATTGAGAAGATAAATTATTCAAAATTATCATATAATTTAATTTAATTGGTTGGGGATGACATATTTCCATCCTATAGTATTTTGACAAGCTATATTTGTAAATAAAGTCATATATTTTTGTGTAACCCCTGGTAAAATCGTTTTAACAGTTATTGTGATAAATAATTTTTACTATTATTTTCATTATATCCATATATTAATCTATAAATATTTCATAATATTAATTATTTTTATTATTAATTTGAAATCCATTTTTCCAAAAATCAATTTATTGATGTGGAAAATTTTAATATCATATTATACTAGAAGACCTGATAATGAATCGGTTTTCTTTAGAAAATGTTTTTATGTGTAAATTTGTTTATTAAAATATAAACATAAAATTAATTCAAATTACCTAAATTGTATTAGTAACTATTATTCTACCCAATTACATTCATTGAAATTTACATTTTGATGATTATTTTTTCATTAGTTTGTAAAAAAAATATAGTAATGAAAATATTCAAAAAGGTTGATGGTAAATAATGTATACATATTTAGGTATTGGATTACCTTTTCCCCCAAAACGCTTCATTTTTTCCAAAATTGATTACAACCATCAGAAAACGATATTCATTTTATTTATTAATAATTATTTCAGTAGAAGTAATTATTTAAAAGAAACATGAAATTTATAAATAATGGACATAAATTAGCATCATAGACAACATGAAATCCATAATATTTTATAACAAAAATATCATCCAGATCTTTATTTCCCCTCTTCATGGTATCTAAAAAATTCAATCATAAAATATTATTATTAAGGCCTCATTTTGTATAATATTAGAAAGAGGAATTATGAGGGGTAGGGGAGATGATTCTGGCTTAAATCCTGAAATTTTTATTTCTTGAAAAATTGGAAATGATTAATACTGAATTATGAGAAACCAATTTTCAACTTCTCATTCATTTTTGTTCATCATGTTTTCTCCATACAACAGATACCCCAAAAAATGTAGCGTTGAAAATGGAAACAATATGCCCTTACATTTTTATGTACCAAATACAATCATACACATCCGTTGTCACGTTTATCTCCTCCATGATTCTATATGAGGTACAACTAGATTGGTCGCCTACCAAATGAATGTCATCATTGTACACAACCCAGAAAAATGTTTTGGATTTGTGTGGAAACAATTCAATCCATGATGTTTGAACACTAACCCAAAATTAAAGTTCGGAGCACTAGTCTTTTGATGGGATACCATGCATGGTTATTGAATATAATGAGGGAAAGAACATGTATAAATAAGAATAAATCTTCCATTTATAAGACACATAATTTTGCAGTGTTATGTTTATAATGTTTACAATTATGAATAATTTTTATGGATTAAGGATTCATTTTATAGTGAATGGTATTAAACATCAGTCTCATAATATATGTGTCATGGTTTGACAAAAAATCATTGCAATCACCATTCTCTAGATAATATACATAATCCTGTGATCCAAAAAACAATGCATAAGAAATCACGAAGAGAAGTGGCATAAATTCAACATGTAAAAAAGGATCTAAAATGAAACAAGTTGTTTATCACCTAATGGATTGACTCTGGGGTTAGATAATACAATATCAAGTTCAAACATCTTAACAACCCTATGAAGCTCCTTTAAGTGACTATACATGGGTTGTATGATCCAAAAAATGAGTGTAACATAGAAAAATATATATTTTCAATTCATAGTATAAGATTATTAACATATTATAAGAATTTTATAAAAACAATTAATTACTATATAGAATAAATCTTCACCTTATTCATAAATTGAAGCATCGAAATCATGGATGGTAGTTATAAAAGGTTATCTAGTACGTCGTATATTGGTCCCACCAAGATACTTCGTGGAACAACAAATTTAAATTTTCACTGATACTGGATTAACAATTCATTAGTAAATGAATAATAAGACCCACAATGTAATAATTTAATAATGATCCCCCCTTTTGAATGAATGTACCCACTATAAATGCTAAATCATAGACATGCATCTTGTACGTTGGACCAACAATCCCACCAAACCAACATATTTTGAAATAAAAAAGGATATATAACATAAGAATAATTTTTAATGAAGTAATCCAGGAAAGAAACCTAATACATACCATCCAGTCAATGATTCAATCCAAAATATCAGCTTATAAGTATTATTTGGGAAGAATTATTCACAATAAAAACCAATTCACATATTTATCTATCAACATCATCATTTATAATTCATGTACATTTAGAATGATCTTTGTGAAAGGTATATTTATCTTTTCAGCATACATGATAAAAAATTAGATATTTAATCCATAAAATTATGTTTAAATTCCACTCATAAATTGATGTTTATAAAGGGTTAAAATAAAGTCATAACCATGAATGATGAATATACCCTTAACTTGACCCCATAATACAGATTATGGTCTAGCGAATTATATTTGTTATAGTTTTTTCATGACACAAAATGAGGTAACTTTTTCCCACCCTCCATTAATTTCATAATTGAATCAACATTCCAACCATGAAAAATGGTGAACTTAAACAAGTAGATGTCTTACCTCCTTATCTAGTGGAGGACTATTGCGAATTTTGATATTGTCAAAATAATAAAATATCTATAACATCTACTATAATTTAAATCTATTTAAACATTATTTCATCGAAATAAAATTTTTATTTATCTAAATATTGAGTTACGTCAACAAACCAAGATGTTAATGAATGGATCACTCAATTAGGATAAAGTGAATTTTTTTTAAATAAGATACCTTTTGATAATCAACCATTCACACATTAGTGAATACTTCATGTCTTCCCATATCCAATCTGTGGACATCATAATAAGTCAAGTTCACAAAAGATTTATTACTGATTGCATTTAATTTATGAAAAATTGAGGTAAATATAATGAAAGACTATTAGTTATTTTGAAATAAGAGCCATAAAATATGGAATGATCACCTCTCATTTCCATTGTTAAATTGATTGACAATGAAATAAAATAGTCTAATATTTCAATAATATATGAGATTGGTAACTTTCTTTACAATGTAATCTAGTGAGAAACCTCATATCCCACCCTTCAATCTATCCAAAAAAGTTTTTTTATTTCTAAATGTTAAATATTTTATATGACCTATTTTTTTTTTAAAAAATTAATATTATATTAAAATAAAACATATACACATCATTTAAATTATTTTTTATTATGATACCATCAAATTTATTATGTACCAATACTGAAAATAAATCTATGTTCTTTTAATAATTTCAATCACTTACCATTTCCTTATCTAACTCATTGTAATCACATTTTGTATTAAAAAAACATATAATTTATCAATATAACATTAAAATATACAAACAAAACCATATTATAATAACCATTTATATAAAAAAGTAATCATTATATATTATCAATTTGTAAATGTGTTCCTTGATATGTATTCCGGGAATTATTTATATTATATCTCTCTTTTAGGAAAAATTCATGGCCACACCTTTTACACATAAATAATACAAAGATATAATTGAAGGTATAATATATATATATGATAAAAGGATCAAAGCTAACTAAATAGTTTAACTCCTAAAACATTATCATCATCTACACCGATAAGACAGTGATTTAAAATGTAGTATAACACATCATTAGTTATTGATTGATACTTATACATTCATAGGCTTGGGTTTGTTGAAATTTTCTTTTTTAGAAAAGGTCTTGTAACTTTATTACTCATGTAATAATTTCAAAACATTAAAAGGTATCTCAAAATTTTCCTTATTCTATTACCCCATAAAAAAGAATGCCATAATAATATTAAATCTAGAAAATATATATAATCAAGTGGAATAAGGTGTCTGTTGTTAGGATTTTGAAATTGAGGATCATATTTAATTAACAACAATATAATATAAATACATGAGATGTGTAATAAAAGTTGACCTGTGAATGAATGATAAATTCCATCACCTTATAATAAGGGTCTATATACTCCATCCCATTAAGGGATAAGGATTTGAATCGTCACCAACTACATTTAATCATCAACATAAATTCTTTCTAAAAACATTTATAGAAATAACAATAAATAATTAGAGAAATAAAAGGTAGAGGAGAATAAAAAGATCTGGTGGAGGGGTAAGAGACCTGTATAATGGGATTCCCATCAATTTAATCTAAAGTAATCATGTTTTCAATATCCCTCGTCGCTTACCTCTGATAATTTTATTCCCGTACTATATTTTTCTTCTCAAGAAAAAAAATGTATTACACAAAAAAATGGAAGAAACCCGTGAATAATTTTTTTAGAAATAGAGACCAAAAGAAACTAAACTCAATAACAAATTCTCCACCCATCCCGTACTGGAGAAAATAATTGTGATTCAAAACCCAAACAGAATAAATCAAATCAGGATCTATGGAAATAATACAATAATCATCTATACAAACCCTACTACATGTGAATCATATGATATGATTCACAGTGCACCAACCAAGCTCATATAATACGGGAATACAATTGAGTGGTGGAGGCAGAGATGGGGAAGGGGAGAATGATAATGGGGAGTGGAATAACATTAGAAATGGGGGAGTGGGGGATAAGAGAGTTAGAAGGTGAAATTGATTGGGAGATGAGGAGTGAGATAGGGGAGAAGACATAGCAGAGATAGAAGATGAGGACATTGTGTAGTATCTTTGGTGGGAAGATGACAAGAGTAGGAGATGGAGAGATGGTAAGACATTGAGAGATAAAGAATACGATTGGAGGCAAAGAAGAAAAATAGATTGTTGATAGTCAATAGGGTTTTAGAGAATTGGTGTAACATATGGGAAAATGAATTTATATGAGTGAAAAATTTCATAGGAGAAGGATCAAAGAAACCTAGGGTGCATGGGTTTTTGGGATGTGGATGATTGGAAGGAAAAAGAAACCACATGAGTGGAAACATTGGACATAGATGTGTGGCCAGAGCGTGACACATGGAAATTTATCTATAGAAATTAGTATAAATATAGATATTATAATTATAATAATTTTACTTTTTTAAATCCTTTAATATGTGTTTTATCTATTTATATACTAGAAACAAGTTAAAACCTCCAATACAAATCATTATTATCACTATTCATTGAAATATTAATCACTCAAATAAAGTCTAAAAAAATGAAGTATAAAAACATATTGTCATATTATTTCAAAAAAAAAATTAATTTTATAAAATATATTATATGTATGCTAAAATTAATTTTCATAACATGAAAATCAATTTTTTTTGAAAAATACTATTTTTATATAGGTAAAAATCTATTATTATTATCCCATTCATAGAAAAAAATATAATTGGTGAATGATAAAATACATTATTTAACATATAATATATAAATTTTACTAAAATCATTCACCAATAGTGAAAAATAAAATTTATTAAGGTAAAAATGCTTTGGGAAATAAAATATTTTCATGAAAACAAATCGTTTAATTTTAAAGAATATTTATTTTTAAATATAATCAATTGAAAAAAAATGAATTGATTTATTAATTTTTTAACTCTAGTTTTTTGACAAATTAGTTAATCCATTAAAAACCATCCAATTCAATGTTTTTACCTTAATTATTATCATTATATTATAATTTTAATTTTATATTGAAATTCTATAAATTTGATGGTTTCTTATAATGTACGCAGTGAATGAAATTTTATATTTTAAAAAATATATCTTTCATAAAATCTTGGGGGTGTTACATTGACTTTTTTTAGGACTATAATGGTTATAAGTCATGAAAAGTCACTTATTTTAAATTCAGATACTTATTCCATAATTATATATTTGGAAACATTTATTTCTTGACTAATCATGTCTAATACTATGATAAAACAATATTCACTAGAATTATCAACGATTATGCATATTTATATTGTTATTATTTTAGATTTTTTTTCATGAACACTAAAATTAATCTTATACACACATGTTTATCATTTTATCAATTTTGAAGATCAATTTCTATTTATTTTATTTACTGATTCTAATAATTTATGTTGAAATATTTTTATATGTCCATTCATTTGGATATGAAGAAATGTATTAATAAAGGTAACTTTTTATGTACAATGTGAGAATATATATTTTATATTTGTTGAACATTGTTCATAAATATTCTTACTATGCATATAGTCTTAGTAGTCACTACACATAATGTTTATCATGATATTTTTAGAGTATTATGATAATTAATATTATTGAAAATAAAAGCATGATTAGTATGGTGTATTTCACCTTGTATAAAGTCTATTTTTAAATTTATATGTTTGTAGGACTCTATGTGGGTTGACAGGTCTGTAAAATTTCTATAAATGGTCATTTTGGATCCTAGTTTTGTTACTAGAGTAATTTATTTCAATGAATATTTTTTCATTTTTTTACATTCTTAATTTTTTATTATATAAGAATTGAATTTTTGTATTGGGATTGATTCTATATATATTCATGGTAAAAATTGTAAGTATCAAATTAGATAAATTATTCTTCAAACATGTATAATTTATTAATTACAATCGTATATTATGGTCACTAACCCATAACCTTTTAGATGCCATCATTAGGGGACATTATATTTCTCTTTATTTCCAATCTAGGATGAGCACCATCAGAGAGATAGAGAAAGAGTGTGTTTGTGGGTAGTAGTGGAGGTCATGATGTACCTTGGGAACACATGGTTTTTGTGTATAGTTTATCAAATTAACTATATTTTATTATCACATTGATATTTAAAATGGTATTTATTAATATATATATAAATTTCCCTATAAAAGGATATCTTAATCACTAAAAAGTGTTTTAAATAGAAAAACATATTTTTCTTCATCATAATAAATTTATTGATATTAGAGAAATATTTTAATACGTAAAAATTTAAAATAGAATTTTATAAAAATATTCTATTATAAAAATCACAATATATATGATCACATAAATATTCTTTACTTATGAAGTCATAAAATATTTGAAACACTTAAAACTCTATATTTACTATTCTTATTAATATAACATATATTTTAAAATTATCCATAACTCACCATATCTAATTTTCAATGCGTTGAATACAATATATTTTTTATTTATTGAAAATAAATCCATAAAAATACATTATTAATTAACAATAACTATTTTTAAATTTAAAAATATCTAATATATTGGTTCCAAAATAGTGTATGGATGGGTACTAAAGATTAAAAATATATATACCATATAAAATACTTTTTAGTTTCCTTTTAAACTATTGTTACTATTCTTTTTTAAATTTTAACCATTCCCACAATCATATTATTGTCACGTTATGATAGTCATGTAATGGTCACCTAACAATTATATCCAATTAGTCATATTGTACTTTATACCTCATATATAATCCACTATTTTTATACATCATTATTCAGTAGTTCAATTTTTAATACTTATCATTATACAATCTACTAATTCATAATGCATCTATTTTATTTGAAAATATTTATAAGAATGTGGGATATACCATAGAGATTTCAACCGTATGGAGTTTACATTTTTGTTTGAAATAATATTTTTTTTGTTTATCAGCATGTAGTATTCCTATTTCTTATATTAAATATTATTTCATCTTGTGTAATGTTTATATGAAATGGAATAATATTTATATTTTCTTCTTTTATAAAAAACTACTAAATAACCATTATGAAAAATGAGTTCTTTTACTAATAATATTGTTATTATATAAAACCCATTGTGAATAATGAATTTTAAATAATATGAAACAAAATTTTTATAATTGTATAGTGTGATAACATGGTAAAAATATTAATTAAAAAATGCTAAACTCCATATTCTCAAATTCTCCCTTAATGATTACACCAATCATAGGGATTGTCAGAATTAAACGAAGCATTTGGAAAATGATAGACATTATCAAGAGAAGTGAAAACCATTTATAAGATAACTACTGAATGTTGATGTTAGAAAATGGTAGTATTTATATTTTTTAAAAAATGAAATTTGACCAATAGGATCTAACTGTTACATGAAATTCACATGGCCATAACAATGTGACCATCACAAAAAAATAAAATAAAAAAATTACCTACTATAATAATAAAATACCTACTCAATATGAAATTCAAACATGTTATATATAATATATATTTTATAAATAGGTTATTATTTCTCTTTATACTGTTTATTATTTTATGTGTGTGATATTATGATGTTTATAAATCTTTAAATTAAATAATTATTTTTTCTCTTTAAAATTAATATTTTATTATAAATATATTTTTGTTAATTGAAATAAATATTAATAATTATACGATTTTAATTTTAGTATTGTTAAACATGAATATTAAAACATCACATTGACATTACAATATGTTGAATAATTGAAAACTTTGTGAAATTATTTATGACTTAATAATTATATAATAATAATATGATTATATGAATTGTGTATTTCATGTCCCTGAACAAGAAAATCTGTTTATTTTATTTGTATCATCCCCATTATATCTAATTTTTGAGTTTTATACAGATATTCCAGAGTCATAAAAGAAATATTATAACATTTTAAAATTAAATTTAATTTAACATGGTATAATTTTTATGTTCATTTTAAAATAACATACTCAAATTTATTTAGAGTAATACAATATCTCTAAAAAATTCTAATATTGTCATAAATTGTAATCAAGAGCCATTGATGTCCCATTTAAAATTATTTCTGAATTCCAATAATTGAAAAGATGATATTATAAAAATAATATAAAATTATTTAAATTTATTTATGAATTCCCACAGCTTCATTCAATTTCAGTCACTCCGAATATCCTTATAATGTACCATAATATATTATATTCACTTTATATACTTTTTATATTCCCTAATTTAGTTTCTAATGTTTTAGGATACGTTAATATGTTTATATAAATATATCGAATGATTTTATATAACTAAAAAAATTAATATCTTATTAGATATTAAACAATACCCTTTAAAAAAGATACTGAATTATTATTCAATTATAATAGAAAATTAATTTGTTTTTTTCATGAAACCATGAATAAAATACAATTTATTTTTATACATAATTTATGATTACATCCATTAACATTGAATAAAAATAATTTGGGTCAACAAATTTAATTGAATAATATTTATATATAAAAAAAATACTTGGGACACTATATCCTTTATGAATCAGCATTTGTATATCAAAAACTGATATTTTAATGAATATTATTAAAGGAGAATGAATTTTATGAGGTCTAACATTAAAAAATCGAAATGGGAGGTGTTAATAGATTATGTTTAGTAATGTCGTATACATAGGAATGAAATTTAGTATTTTAAAATATGGTTATATAGAAAATGTTAATTGAAAATATTTTCATTTAATATATTTTCATTTCTCTTATATCGAAAAAAATAAATATTACTCGTATTGATAAGTTGTAAATTCGAAACAATTAAACTCATAAGGAAATAAAAATATGTTTTTGAACTATCATGAATAATAATATATATATATTAATTATAAATAAATATAAATAATAATATTAAAATATTATATGATATAAAAATTAATATATAATTGAAAATATTATTTTTATATTAATGAACGATATTAATTATAATTTTTAACAAAAATAAAAAATTATAAAATTATTTTATAATGTTTATATTGTATAATATTATTTTTGAAGAACTATTTTTTTATGTTATATATCACATGTCTAATAAAATAAATTGAAAACTTTTAAAATATTGTTATACATTATCTAATATATTAATAATATTGAGAATTAAAATTGATATGAAATATTATGAAGCACACTTAATGATTATAAATGTTTTTTATTTTACTAAAATAATATTATATATATATTTCCTATTATACATTAAAAATTAAATTATGAAATTTTAGAATATTAATTACATAAATCTAACTTCATTTTTTAATTTATAATATCAATAATATCATTGCATGAAGTTCTGATAGAAAAATTTACTATTAAGATGAATAGTAGAATATACTGATACTTGGATATTTACGTCATTTTTTTATATAAGTATGAAATAGAAATTATTGAAATATTTTTATTGGTGAAAAAATAATTTATAATTTAAATTATAAATTAAAAAATATTCATTATACTCTAAAATCTTGTATTTTATATTTTAAAATTGGTTTTATATTTAAATCCTTTTTTAATACATATTATATTTTTATATAATAACTAAAAATTGAAACTTTTATAAATATAATATAAAGAAATATATTTCAAATTTTAATATTTTGGTTAACAATTTTCAAGAAACCACTTAATCATTAATCATAATGATTATTTTACATTAGGTAAAATCTAGTTACCCCTGTAAATGCATAAAGTGAAAATACAATAATTTAACATATAAATAGAATATTTTATTTTACAAAAATGTCATTTTTTGAGGTTCTGATAGATGAATGAACATTTATATGCCATCAAATAATTACATTCTATTTTCGGTGCACCTGAACATTTATACGATTTTATCCCCTTATATTTTGAATAATTATATACATATATTTAATTGTCACCATTGATAAACGGGCCTCTGACAAATCCTTGAATACCACTATAATTTTTCATTCAACAATAAGGTCATTATTTTTTAATCATCATCTTACTTCACTCAAATAATATTTGTTTCATAGGTATCTATCCGAATCTATTCATTTTCATGGAATTCTCTAAGAGAACCCCAATGTTCTTAATCTGAATTATTTATTATCTATAACCACATTTATATTCACCATTTCCATTAAAATTTTCCCCAATAATATATAATAAAATAGTTATTTTTAGTATAATTATTACTGTTGTATTGTGTGATTAACCAATAACCCCCTCTCCCCTTCTCATTTAGAAAATAGAAAATGTAAATCGTATGTGTCTGTAGACTACCATCTTTAAGAAATAACATATATAATATTCAACTTCCATAATAAAAGGATTTTACAAATATGTAATATAAAATATTTAAAAATTTAAGATTTTTGATGAAATTAGTAATTAATATTAATATTTTCTACCTTATTATTGAAAAAAATCATTATTGAGGAGTACATGCATACTATAGTCTCTATGTAATTATATTTAGTATTTTTCACTACAAAATTCATGGATATATATTATTTATAATATATATAATATATATTAGTAATAATTATAATTTCTAACACTCCTTATATATGACACACAAATTAAATAACATTATTGTGTAATCCATCAATTTCAATAACATACCTAAATAAATTCTTCATTGTTTTAATTTTCGTGATCCATGAAAAAACACATATACAACGGGAATCATACATTATAGGTCATTTTTAAACGTTGATGATAGAATGTTAAATTTTCTATGAGTGATATGTTTTGTATCAAATAATGTGTACTGAATTTGATATCATAATGACTGCTTGAAACATTTATTATTTTAAACACTCAATGGAAAAAGTGAAAAATAACTAATTTTTTCAAAATATATTATGATAACATAAGTATATAAATGTTTAATCAATATGTATATGCTCACTATAATTTTTTTTAACATAGTTATTTTTTTAAAGTATGTAAGAGAATATTTGAATGTTTTGGAGTAAGGGTATGAGTTTTTATTGACTCAAATATTATTCATGAGTTATTGTGACCCAAATTAGATAATGATATTTTTAGATTAAATTTTTATACCAAATAGTGATATAATATTTTTTTCCATATTCCTTTTTGAGTAAAACATGATTCACCCCAACATATATTTCTATCCTGAATATATTATATCAGAAAAAATTATTATTTTTAGGAACAATATCTATCTCTATTAATGAAATGATTAATATATTTAATTGTTTTCAATTATTTCCAATATTCTCAATTTTAAATGAAAATTAATTTTTCTTTATCATGAGTTCATGATATTTTCATTTCACTATTTTTGAAATCATTATATGGATTTAATTTTTCAATATAGGTTTTACAAAATGTTTATTTTAAATTAGAATAGTTTTATCAATCATTTAACAAAAAATTATTTTATCTTAAATTTTTACTTTTTGATAACCACTATTTAGTTTTAGAGTAGTATTAATTTAGATTAATTTTAAAACAAAAATTTTTAAATGTTTTTTTTACTTCACCTTTTCATAATGAATCCTTTCAATGTAACAAATAATTCTTATATTACAGCAATGTGAAAAAGAGTCTTATAAGAAACAATATTATGATATCAATTCCATTTTCCTATTTAGAATTGAGGATTTATTTCAATGGAAATAATTTTTAATGAACATCAATTAAAATGTTGATATAAAATAATATATTTGGAAGATATGATTTTTGGTATGAACTATTAATATGATTTAGTAATTTTTTGGTGATATAATTATGAAGTGTTTTGGAACCAATTATTTTCCCATGAGTTAATTATGATGTGATGAATCAAAATAATTTTCCTTCCATTTGTTTTTTATGATATGATGAATGATTAATAGAATATTTTACCTTATGTATGTATGATTAAGTGTAGGGTCATATAACGCCATATAATTCATTGGTAATGTTTTCGTACCCCATGAGGTAATGATGTGGAGTATAAACATAACATGGGTTATCTATATTGGAATAATTAGATATAAACATGATAAGATTTATCTAGATTAATAAAATTTTGTTTGAACATGATATAGATTAGCTGTATTCACAATATTATGTGTGTAAAAATAGGAATTTTCTAAATTAAAAATTAATATTATGATTTTGAAGTAGATTTCTATGTAGAAAATTTTATGAATTAAATTACGATCTCACTTCCTGAGTCCATGAAACTTATCATATGACCCCAATGGGTCACCAATAGTAGCATGTTATTTTCTTATAGTAGACTATATGTTATTTACTATTGGATAACATACAAAAATTATTGTTATCCCCACTAACAAAAATATATTATTTCACAATTCTTAGACCACACTAACACAATAATCAAGACACATCCTAAAAAGACACCAATGTTGTAATTACTCTACGAAAACCCACTCTTAGCTATATAATTCTACTCATGTGTTTTACTACAAAAACATAGTAACTTGTTGAAATGATTAGTAATGTTTAATAAACAATGCATCTCTTTTCTTGGGTTTCAACATTCCCTCCATTAAATAGTCATTAACGTTTTTCGGACTCCATACCTCAATCTTGTGTAGTGTGATCACAATTGATGCTTAATATTTGATCTGAAACCAATTTCAAGACCTAAACTCCATATTCAATGAATTGGTTCATCTAACCCCCGATGGATATATCCTATTTATGTAATCTTGTATGAATGATAAATTTTGTTTTTTATTTTTCAAAATCATTGGTAGTACATAGTGTCTTAGATAAAAATTTTGGACCATTAGAAGTAAATATAATAGGGAAACTACAATAATTGAGGTATTGGTGTACCCATGTATATCTTTTATTAAATTACATCGGAAACCATTCCAAGTATAGGGTACAGTGCTGAGAATGGAATGTTTGTGGTCACCCTATATACCACAATAATGAAGCCCCACCAACATCATTATGAGGCCTTTCAGTAAACAAAATTATGTTCAGATTTTAGGCTTGGGTAAGGACTAGTTCTCAATTCTAGTCTCCATAGTGAGGCCACTAAACTATGGTATGTAGAATAAGGTTTTGGTTATTGTAGTTTTAGATTTTTAATACTATCATTAGTTACATGACCTTATTGGGGTGGCTACAATAGTCATGAGGGACCATATTTTGATGTTTATGGAATCATGTGTGTATATATTACAATATTAAAGTGATTTTTCTCTCCATATTGAATTATATTTCAAATTTGACATGTTCTAAGAAGGGGTTTTTATAATTCCTTTATCATCCAACTATAACTAAGTGTTTTCCCCTCTTATTGGTAATAAATATTTAGGTCAAATATCATTGGGAAAAAATATGTTCCCATCCTAGAACTAGGATTAATGGAAATAAAGATTTATTTTTTCTTGAGGATTTCATTATAAAATTTCTCTCACACTTAATTCAACATTTATACTTATAAATCTCATTTGGGTTGATTTATGAAATTCATTTTTTTTTGAAATATATGATATTTTTTATATGAAATCATGAAATTGGTGACTTGAAAAATTGTTTTTAATGGGGGTGTACATTAATTTTTTTTCCACATTGACATGTAAATGGTCATTGTGGTTGAGGTTGTGGTTGATGGAATTAGTTCTCCATGATCCTAGATTATGGACCATGGGCATAGAACTCCAATTTTTAATTATATTCTTGTTGTTTAAATTATGTATCTTTTTTAAAATAACGACATGGTTATCTTATGTTATAATAGTGATTTAATTATTACCATGTATATTTCAATTTATGTTTATTCCCATATAATAATGATTTTAAATGAGAAATATTTTGAATGAATACCCAAATGATGTGTTATGTAATGTTTTTTCAAATGAAATATATATATATATATCAATTTTTTTATAGTTTTAACTAACATATGTATGTGGATATACATTGTATATATTCAAGGGGGTATCAAACTAACCTATATTAATTTCACCCAATGTTTACAATAGGGGATTTTTAGATTTTTTTATATGATAAAGGAAATGATAAGGGGGAAAATTATTTAACTGGATTCCCATAGATGTCATTGACTATTTTTGTATTAGAATGGTGGAGGAAAAATTTTAATAATATATGAGGTTGTTGTATTAGGATTCTATTTATTATGTATTACATGGTAATAATTTCCTCATGGTCTTATGTACCATGGGTTTTTACCCTTTTATTATACCTTATACTTTTATGGATAATCAATATTTGGATAAACAAGAGGAATGTTTTTATTAATGTATTGAATTACAACATGTGGTGATCTATATTGGGTAACATATGAAGTCTTACTGGGTTAATTCATTAAAAAATGGATTCTATTAGAATTTATAGATAGTTGTGTGATGGGACAACCTTAGTTCTGTTTGGGTTTAATGATAGAAAGAAGTTAGGACATTCCAAAATTTGGTATTTTGTGTGGTTGGGTTATTGGCTACCTCACATTTGTATATGACTATGTGTTTCTAGGGGTGACTAAATGTTTACCTAAAGTAATAATTACTGTTTGGTATTGTTTAAGAAAACCATATTTTAGGGTTTTATAGATGAACCATGTAATTTTTTCCCTTGAATCTATTGAAACCTAAGATTCCTAACATTTAAGTGATTGAATGATGATTTAGAAAGTTCTATAAAATACAATTTTATATGTTTTTTCGATAGATAATTTATCCAATAAGATAACATTTTAATACAAAATTGGAAGTTGTGAGACTAGTTCTATTGGAAACTCTTAGTTAGACTCATCACCGGTAGAATTATTTATCCAATAAATAATGACACTTGGTTATAACGGTGTTTGGAATGCGGAAAGAATATAAAATTATGGTTTTTAATTTACCAATATGAAAACACCAATACTTCATTGTCTCATAAGAAGCCTTGAATCTGAAGAGTGGATTTAATGGATTGAGAAGATTATATGTTAAATTAAAACATAAGAGAACCGAAAGGTAGGTTTCATCACATATATTGTCAAATGGTTCAGAATAAATATTTGGACTTCATAATGTAATCTATGTTATAAAAGGACCCCACATGGATAACATTATGGAGTGATGTTTATTAAATTTTTTATATTGATATATTCTTACTAGTGAGGACTCTGAATTTTTTATCCACAAAAATGTTGGAATTTAGTTATGGGGTTTGTACCCATTACACTACATTAGTTAACTCATCACATACACTGGTTCATAAGGACTCCAAAAATTCTAGATGGTTTGCTATGGGTTTGAGGTATAATATTCAGTCCATGATAATCTACTTGTGAATATAATAATTTAATAATCTAGTTAGAAAATATGATATGGTTAAGGCTTACTTATCTTGGAATATAGTTTTATGGGGAACATTTGTTGTAGTATGAGGTTTTTGTTTTGTTTTGAGACATCTATCAAATTAGGGAAGAACATAAAGAGGGAGATGTTTTCCCTAGGTATAGTTTTGAGATATTATGATGGAAAACATTGTTTTCCTCTATTATAGTGTGAC
The DNA here is from genome assembly GCA_963277665.1 of Viscum album. Taxonomy (NCBI): domain Eukaryota; kingdom Viridiplantae; phylum Streptophyta; class Magnoliopsida; order Santalales; family Viscaceae; genus Viscum; species Viscum album. The sequence continues at coordinate 987,117,128 of OY728126.1, forward strand.
ACATGAACATAATAAACATGATGATGTTATTAAATTAAGGACATTCAATCATTGTTGACAATTTGTTCATCTCAAATTTTTTCTTAACTGAAATAGAGGTAGTATACCTAAATCCAATATTATAAATTTCTCATAGGATCATTTTAATATAATAAAGTGTGGTAGAGCTCATTCTAAAAAAATATGGATTATCATTTTTTGAAGAAAAATCATGGTGGATTTGAGGTTGGACATCTTAAAGTACCATAGTATGAACTAGTGGACTTTGATATTGGGGTATCTAATCTTAGTGGTACAATTGAAATTTTATTTTCTAGAGATAATTATTTTCTTCATATTGGTGATTATTATTTTTTTATTTCATATTTATTTATATAGGTGTTGGGTTAATAATAATTGGTAATGATTTTCATGACATATATTTCTACTTCATTCAGAATAAGAGAGGAACATGGTATTAAATGTTTTATTTTCCATGAAATTATCACTAACCATGAGTTAATGTAAATTTTTGGGTTATATATTATTATATAAATTATTATATAATTATCCCGGATTGGGTATATTACAATAACACTTATAATGATTATTATCATTTTTTATTTTTGTTTTTATATTATGATGGGGTTACTCACATTATTATGGGTGACTTCGAACCTATATCTCAATGTTTGGATGCATTATTTTGTTTTTGTAATTACATCATTCCTGTTGTCAGAGATAGTTTTTAATTTTGAGAACAATTTTTCTATAATTCCACTACCAACCATAGTGGATTAGCATTACTAGGTTTTTCAGGGTCATTTATCTATATTACATACCTAAAGGGATTTTGACTTCTCCATCAACTTACTTATAATGAATAATCGCATCAATTTTTCACTATTTAGTATGAAACCTTCTTTGTTTAATGATACTAATTATCTGCCAGATAATCTTGAGTCTAGATAATTTACTCAACCTAGTGTTTGACATGGGATATGATAGTTCTCTTGGAAATGAATATAGATGGAATTCTATATGGTTTTGTTGATTATTGGAATAATAATAAGGTGATTTTTAGGATAAAGTATTATTTTCACAGGATATATGTTCTATTTTATCAATTTATCGGAATTGAGTGATTTTTTAATATAGATATTAATTTGGGTTACCTTCAATTAATGGTATAATATGATTATATTATTATAAAAACAATTGGGACGTGAAATAAAATCTATGGATATATGGTCATGTAATCTTATCTAGATAATTATTATTTGGGGTTTATAATATTGATAAATCAGATCATTCATTTTTCCTTGAACTCTCTTGTTGTTATTTTATTGGATGGTATTTTAGAGTTCTCTATGTTAGATGAGAAACACTTTGATTATATATATATTTTCTTCATAATAGTAAAGGACATAATATTTTTGAAAATATATCCCTAATGGTGTGTTTTATTATCCAATATATAACGCTTATAAGAAACGTTAATTCTCTTATGATTGGATTAGTGAATCTTAAAATTATTTAATAGTAAATTACTGGAAAAAATCAGTGAAATATGATTGAGTTCTATATAATCTTTGCTTTTGTATAATATTACATAAAATTTTCATGATATTTAAAATATTATATATATATATTAACCATGTTATCCCATAATGGTTAAAATGTCAAATGGAATAAAAACTGTCAAAGGTAAATTATGTAATTAATGGTGACATTGCCTTTATCTCCATTTCATATACTCTCTGTACTAGGTTATGGAAAAGGGATTTTCTACAGTTCTATAGGTTTAGGATTAGAGTTTATTCTTCTATGGGTGAAAAATTAGTTGGCCTTTAACTCCAAAAACATTAATATTTTGGAGAAGAACTATCCAACCCATGATCAAAATATTGGTGTTGGGAAGAATGATATAATGATACGGAACCAAAATATATTTTCTAAGAGGTTATCTAGGTATTCATATTAGAAGATTATAAATTATATTTTAAACTAAAGGATAAAATATTAAATAAAATATCTATTGTATTTGATATTTTATATACACCTAGGAAATGTATTTTTTTTACTATATCATTGAGTAAGAAGTTATAGACACAATAAATTATAAAATCATTAAAGGAGCATCAATTTTTTTTCACTTATATGAGCATAAATATAGAGGGAGTTTATGTGAAGATGTTTTAGGAATGGGTGAATAATTATTAATCATTTAATGATAACATTTTTCTTGGGAATGAAAAATAAAATGATTATTATCATATTAATGAAATATTAAATTTCATGGAGATATCAAATGTCTGGTCTAAATATACAGATGGTTTATTTTATTTTCAAGTGGCATGATCATTCAAATATATATTATAACCCAATATAAGGAAATTTTAGATCATCATAGTTGGACTATACACTCTGGGTCTTCCAATATGTATCAGGATTTGAGACATTGGTACTGGTGGTTGAGGATTCGGTGATATGTTATTGAATTTATGTCATCATTCATAACTATTGTGATTATTAATGTAGATAAATAGTTATTTTCCATATAGATAATTCATTAACATATTTCATTGTAGACTTGGATTGAGATATCATAGATATTATTATTGGTATAACGTTTAAATAAAAATGGAGTGATTCTATTCGGGTGATTATCTATCAACTTACATAATTGGACCCCTTCTTTCTAGATAGGATACAATGAACGTGGAAGAAATTTCTCACCTGTATGTTTGAGAGATAATGATCCTCCTAAGAGTTCTATATATTTCAGTTTCTTGTAAAGATACATGATTAAAATCAATGATCTTGAAATGTTTTCTAGTGGTTCTGGGTTCTAAATGATATTATGAATGATGAATCACCCTCAGACATATGAGTAGACTACATCAAAAATACATACTCTAAAGATATTACCCTGATATGAATCAATGATTTTTTTGTTTAATGGATATTTAATAAGCCTTTGGTTAGGAATTACTATAAAAATTATAACAAGGAATTGAAAATAATGGTTCCTATCAATGAGTTGAATGGGAATCCATGTATATCTCTCATCTGATGTATAGATTTGGGATAAAAATATTTAGTTAGACCATGCATTGTATAAGAGATGATGGAAATAGAATAATAGTTTTAAAATTTGGTCATGACAAATCAGAGTTATTATGAATCCTATAATTACAAAGGTCTTCTCCCATGATACATTTCAAAGGCTTCTCAATGTTATCTCATTTGGTTACATCACAAGGGAGTACATCATATTTTTATGAATGATAAGCTCTCACAAAGGATTGGTGGTAATTTGTAGATAATTTGATGACTATGAAAGGTTTTTAATCAGTTGTACATTTTTTCATTGTTGATGTTGATTCATAACTTGTTTCATGTTTTCATATAGATCAATTATCGACCAGATCCTTGCCATATTATAGAATTGGATAATATTTACATTTACCCAACACATTAGTGGCTGAAAATATAGTTCAGATAATGGATCACAATGATAGTTTATTTAATGGTAGAATAATTATTTAGTTATATTAATAAGGAAATATTGGCCGAAATTCCAGGAGATATGGGAGTTGGAATCACTATTGTGATAGAAATAAACATCCCTTTTTTCAATATAAATAATCTAATGAATTTATTGGGACAAAAAGATTTTATGTTGTATATAATTTTGACAGCCTAGTCTAGGTAATCAAGGATTTATCCTCATTTTTTCATTTTATATTTGATTCACAAACATTAGAGGATCATAGTGGTATAAAATAATTTTTCTAGAACATTGGGAGAAAAAACAAGGATAATGAAACAGGGGGAGTCTGTGTTGTAATGTGAGACTATTGACTCCCTTGATTTTGATATATCAAAATTACATCACCTTTTTGGAATAATTATTACACTAAATAAATAGATTCCCAAATATTTTTTTATCCTAGCTCTTTTGGATACAGGGAAACACAATCACTGCTATAAAAGTGAGCAACATTATCCCTTAGTATGTTCTTAATTACTAAAACATTTCTTAGACATATAAAAAAATACATATATTTATTATATTATTATAGAATGTAATAAATGGGAGATCTCAGATTCTCAGTATGAGTAAATAATAAAGGTATACAGTCTGTAACATGATCATAAGGGTATGAGAATGTGATCCTAACATAAGAAGATCATACCCTACATAAAAATGATCTTAAATGTAAATAAATTAATAGATATTGGTACTTCATATGACATTAACATGAAGGAAATAGAGAGAATTATCCCTGAAAGCATACAATAGGAAAAACCAATATCTGTTGGGATACATATAAACATGTAACATCATTAATTATAAGTCAAGACACAGTGATATATCATATCATTACACTTCATTGGGACTACACCTACTGAGCAAGACACAACGACATCTATAGTCATAAGACTTTTCTTATAATTGATTATATTTCCCACTATTACTATAGTGGATAGAGATCCCCCTTACCATAATGTTCCAGGTTTCACTATTTTCCCATAGTGGATACTGGGTGGAAGACACCACCATCCTAAATCATAATTCATTCACTGTAAGGGATCAGGTTTCCCCATCACCCCATAGAGGATTTAGACCATGTATTTTAATCCCATCATTATCTCAAGATAAAAATCATTACCCAATGTATTGGAGGGAGATATAGCTCTGACCCATATCATAGTGAAATAATTCATTCATGTGCCAAAAAATCATAAAAACCAATATAATAAATCATTAAGTGAAATGGGATTAAAAAAAATTAATCATATCATAACATGAAAGAAAATATATGTCTCATAATAATTTCATCAATGCAATATCTATAAAAAAAGGTTCCTAAATCAAATAATCCATTGTAGGGGAATTTGTATCATAAAAAAAATTCTATGTAATGATAAACCATTAAAGGATGAGTTTGAATGGTATTATTGGATAATTTCCCCTATGAAGAATAATATATTATAATGTGTGTTATCATATATGAAAATTATATTGGAATGATCTTATGAAAATATTTCAGGAATATTTTTTTTCTATTGATAATTATTTTTAAAACATAATACCTTTTGAGAACCATTTTATTGAAAATAAAAATTAATACATATAATAGAATCATTAAAACATTTTGAATACCATTTTCCTCTATATATTACTTTTAAATCATATAATGCATGCTTTGAATGTATTGAAAAGCATTTCATTAAAAAAATTGAAATATTATAAAGGATTATTTGAAAAAAATAAATCATTTTAGAAATCATTTTCCATGAAAATGAAGTAAAATTTAATTTTTAAAAAATATTCTTCAAAATATTTAACTGAAACCATGATTTATTAAATCAATGGCATGTGTCTGAAAAATAGAAAATTGAGACAAACCTACTTTACTAAATTGGTAACATCTAAAACAAAAACAACATGAAAGAGAGATAAAAAATGGATATATAAATACCAATATATTTTAATATAATATTACTAAAATATATTCACATGTAGTATATGCACTACCCTAATGAATCGAGTGGTGAATATGGAATGTATCTTATAGAAATAAATGTCAGATGAAATTATCATAACAAATGTATTAAATCACTTTGACCTCATAAAAAACACTTTTATATTAAATATAATTTTATTTTAAATCTATTAAATAACAATATTTTTATATATAATATTATATATGGGTTTTTATGGATTTATATTACTATATTATTAAAAAAATTTGTTAATGGTTCGTTTCATGTAATATCTTCTATGTTTTTGGTATGTGTCTTAATTTGTAATACATTTGGTTCTTATAATTATATCATGATTTAGAGAATGAAAAACATGATATAAATATAATTTAAATTCAGTATATTAGTATTACTATAAGATAAAAAATATCGAACTTTGAAAGGGAATAAAACATTTATGGAGATGGTGGGCCATATGTACTCATGAATAATGTTTCCATGTTATTATCATGTTGAATAAAATAAAGTAAATTATATATTTATATATCATTATTCATGTAAAATTATTATAATATATATCATATAATATCTCTAAAAACATCCTTAACACATTTCATGTAGAGTGTGAATGAAATATATTTCTTTAAGGTGGTTGTGGTCCACACATCCCCAAATGAAATTATCATATTTACACAAAATGGAAAACACGTTATTCAGTGTCATAAAATAATTCCATAAGTATAAATAAAAAATTTTATTATATATATCATATAATAATATATTTTCCATAATAATTCACAACAATGAGAGGTGGGAATAAATGAACAACATCATATCATGAGGTAGTAGTTATCTGTATACAAGAGTGGTAAGTTCATTAACCATTGGATGGAGGTTTGTGTATCTTTAGGGAGAACCCTTATAATTAAAACATATCAATATTTTATAGATTCTGAATTAAATATATATTCATGTAATAATAATTATTATGGTGATGTATGAAGAAAATAAATAAATGGAGAATGAGGATGTATGTAACCTTTTCTGTGGGAAATGCCTTTTTCTTTGGAAAAAAGGGATTCATTTGTTGGATTTCTTCCCAAAGGGAGTATTCTAGGTGGAATGTATAGATTTTGGGAGGATAATTGAGAATATCTTATCATATACAAATTTGTTTGAGTAGTGTAAATAAGGGGTATAGAGGAGGCCCATTACAATGGTGGAAAGGAGACCTAGAGGGTATTTGAAAATATGATAGGTGAACCATCAATTCTACATAAAAAAGGAAAAAATTTCAACCATTAATAGGAATAAATTGTTTATGGATGAAATATGGAAAACAATTGGCGCAAGGAAAGTCGCTAAGCCAAATTATCCGTTAAGATTAAGGTTGTTTCACTTGTTCAACATAATTTGACATTAACCATTTAAAATAATTTTAATCACTTCAACATATATTTTTGTTAAAATTAATTAAGTTGATATTATCAAAATATGAATATCAATCTGATTACAACTCTGAATATATATTTTTCAAAATTCAATTCATAGAATCTAAATTTTTTTGTCCAATTATAATCTCACAAACATGGTCAGAAAATGTTTTTTTGAAGTATGAATATTCAAGTGATCATTATGGTTTTATACCTATATTTTTAAAAAATATGATTATAAAGTCAAAATTTTGATTATTATATTAATACATGATCAATTGTGACATTTAAACCAACTTATACTATTTTTTATCATTATAAATAAATTAGAATCAAAAAAATGTTTGAATTAAAATTCCTTATTTTTACTATTAATAAAAATGATGTTTCTTCAAAGAATCCCAAATATCACCCTATTCTAGTATTTACATTATTGATTCTAAAATTATGTTCATTTATAAAAATTCAGTTTGTATGAGTGTGTAAAATTATTTTAATAATTGATCATAAAAGGGGATAAAAAGAAGTTATCTTAAGAGAATAATATTTTTAAACTTATTTAGACATTACACAAAATTATATATTTCATTATTAATATGTTTATTTATATAAAACCATTATATTTAATAGTTGAAAAGTATATATTTCAATTCATATTACATTATTCCAATAGCTATATTATATCTATCTCGTTTAAATAGTTGTAATAATAATATGATGTTTCTAAGAGTCTCAGTATTGTGCATAATGCAAGACATATCAGTGTTACATGTAGAACAAGCCAAGGAAGTGTTTCATGTAATGAAATATTATCATTTTTAAGTCTCTAATTAATGTTTGACATAGTTCAATGCGTGAAATCAATGAAAATAAATTTATTTGAAAAAAATGTTTACAAAAAACAGAGGGTGTTATATTCTACCACCTTTAAAGGAATTTCTCCCTATAATTTCATAATTATGATAAAAAAGTAGAGGATTTTTATGCATTATGATATCTTTAAGTTCACATTTATCTTCCACATACTAGTGGTTTCTCAACCAAATTATGACTAGGTGAGTGGTCTTTTTTTGGAATTTCTCTATATGGTCCAAATTTTTTACTGGTTGTTCCTTATAAGAAAGATCAAGCTCTAACTATATGAGTCTTATGTTGAATAATTGTGATGGTTAATGATTGTAATTTATCAAGAGTTATATATGGTACCCATATTAGTAATTAGAGTGATTTTTAGGATGTTCTATGTGGTAGGATACTATTCAGATATGATTGAGAATTTTAAAAAGGCTGATATAACTAGGGATTATATTCCTATTATTCTTAATCCTCATTACCTTCTTCTAGGGAGAGACTAATAGAAAAACTCCTCACCAAAATCTTATTTAAGATCATACTAATGTTTATCTAAATAAAATTATTTTCGACTATTTTCTAACTTGATATGATGTCGAATGGTTCTATCCTTCTTATCCATTTCTTCTGATATCTTAGGTCCTAATATCATTACTTCTCCAACATAATTGTATCACATTGGAGCACAACATATTATCCCATAGAGGGATTCATAAAGAGACATATGAATGCTTGAGTGAAATAATTTTTTTTAAATGCCCAACTATATGAATCTGTTGATCCTAACCACATTTAAAATACTAAGAACATCATATCAACAAATCCTCATGGGTTTGACCTATTTCTTCAAATTTAACATCTATTTCAGGATTTTAAGAAATACTTAAAATAAATTTTTTAATTTTTTTCTGATGACTTTTCAAAAACATTATGTTAAACCACAAATCCTAATCAATTCAAGTATATTATTGTACTCTATAAATCATTACCACATCATTAGCTTATAAAATTATAATATTATCTGGGGAGAATTTTTATATAATAGTGATGAAGTATGTTGACCCAAAAAGGTTATCGACTACCAACCATATAGTATTAACCTCGTTATAGGATCTTTGGAGTCCAATGAGAAACTCTGTAGTGATGTTTTACCATTTCAATTTTTGTATGGTTAATGGATGTGACATCCCCTTAGATGTTTTTATTTTAGCATTAACTTACTGGAAAACAAATTTTGAGATAAAAACACAGTGATATCCGTCTTCATTCCATCACAACAGAAGTATGATTTATTGTCTCTATTTATCATTTTACTTCTTGGATGAATAGAGATTGATGAACTATGAGATTCTTATAATAGTTCCTTCTTCAAATATGGTATGAGTCTGACACATACACGTTTCTTAAACCATATATTTCCATAAAGATTATGTTTAAACTCTAGAACAACTCTATCCTTCATTTATAGCTCTATATATTCATTGTGAACCTATTTGATCATAACATTGATAGGGGATGAACATAAAATTGATAAAGATGATATTTCCCCCTCACAATATGATATCCATATCCAACCTTTTCAAACCTTGAATTATTGGGTCTATTTCAATCCTAAAATTGGATGAGCTAATATGATTCATTTTAATTAAAGAATTATCCTCCTTGTTCTCATTCATAAGGTGGTAATGTATTTAGAATTAATAATAAAATATTAGATCTAAAAATACTCTCTAGTGCATGTTCAACTCCTTATGTGTGATAATATGTTTCAAAAAATTTATATCATTATACATGTATCACCATTCCTCAATCAAATAATTCCCCAATATATTTAAAGAAAAAATCACTATGGATAACTCTAAATCATGAGTTGTGTAATTTTTATCATGGATCTTCAACTACCACGAGTCATACAAAATGAACACATTATTCTTCATATTATCACATCTCAATAACTTCTTATATGAGTCACTACAGATTAAAACCCCATCGATACTACATGGTAATGTACTCGTTGGTGCGTTAACCAACCATCACATTAAATACTTATGATTTTCCTCAAATTCTTCTTTCTAGAGGGAAATGGAACCCTTTTTATTTATTTTGTTTATATAATTAGATAATCATGAGAAATGTTCCCCAAATTGTCGACAATATATATCTAAAAATTAAAAGTACATTCCTCAGTCACTATTGTCGGTCTTAAATAACACTCAATACCCCGACATCATTTATGGATCTACTATTACTCTGTATCATGATATTATGCAACAGAAAATAAAAACTTCTTCAAATAAAATTCACATGTTTTAATATTTTCATAGAGTTTCTCTTTCCCTAGGGTCTTTAGTACAATTACAAAGTCGTATTCATGCTCTTCCATTAAATTTTAATAAATAATAATGTCATCTACAAAGACTACCAAAATCTAATCGACGTAATCTCTAAAGATACAACTAATCCAATCCACTAATATATAATGGGAATTAGTAAAAATAAAAGGCATCACAATATATTTATAGTGTCTATACCATTTATAGAATGACTTCATGGGTATATCCTATTTCCTAAACCACAATTAATTATATCAAGAATGATGATGAATCATTGATTTTTATTCAGCACTGAATAGTTGATCAAACAGGTCATCAATATATGGAATATGATACCCTTTCTTGATTGTGATGTTTTTTAAATCCTGATAATCAATAGAGAGTTTCTGTGACCCATCTTTATTTTGCACTATGAGAATCAGTGCACCTGAATGCAACACACATGTCCTAATTAATCCTTCTCTAGGTTTTCATGGATTTTCTTCATCAATTCCTTCAACTAAATTAGGTATAGATTATTAAAAGAATTTTAAATTATTGTGGATCTAGGTTTGAGTTTTATCTAGAACTCAACAAAACCTTTTTGTGGAAGGTTAGAAAACTCTTTCAAGAATATGTTAACAAATTCCAAAAAATAGAATGCCATTAATGTCAATTTTATCCCCAATAATGCGGGACAAACATTCCATATTAATGGGAATAAAGGATCATTCACTATAATTAAGATCCATTGTAATTTTTTAATAATATTAACATTGGTATAATATCATTTGATGTTTTGAAATATAAAATGTATCTTCCTTTCCTCGATAAGTGATGTTGGATTTGTGAAAATAATTCTAATAGTTGCATATGTTGAAATGAAATTAAACCAGAAATAGGATGAAAAGTTTTTAGGGTTGTATATTTCAAAAAATTTAAATTATAGTGGAATCATATACATTATATGAAATCATTGAACAATTAAGGGTTTACACTGATAATTCGATAGGAAATAATTTTGTTGTAATCATAATTCCTAAAAACTATTTAGATATTAATGATTGGTTATATCAAGAATTAAATAATACATTAGTAGTTCTACTTTGGATGGTATGTGCCCCCTTCATCAAATCATTACCACAACCCTCGTTGGAAACAATTAACTCAATATCGTTCCTATTGTTCATTGGTTTTAGAGGATGTTGAAGCTGATCGTCATTATCAACCCAAGGGTTTTGGAAGTAGGTAGAATAATTTAAAATTTCTACACACTTTAAGAAATAACGTTTAAGAGATGCATTCTATATATATTTTCCTCTCTTTTCTTAATATTCAAACATCTTCCCCTCGGTTCAGAAATCATTTTCCCAATATCCCTCCCTTACACTCATAAAATACTGATTGGATCCCATATAACATTTTCATACATGATTATTTACATGAATTGAACATAAATGAAGTCTTATCATCAAATATCAATTGTTTTTATATTTTATATTGAATTTATCTTTATATTTTTTTCCCACAATGATATTGATATAATAATCAAACAGTTTTCCAAATTTTGTTGCACACCTCACAAACACGTGAATGATACTAATGTCTATTTTGGAAAATCCCCTTATAAGACTTGGATTTAACCCACTGAATAACCAATAATCTTTGTCCTTGGGCTAGATCATAATTACATAAGTCTACCTTTCATGTCATGTGAAATTACCCATATAGGACCTAATGGATTCATCATCGATTTTCATTAAATCAAGGAACACATTTTCTAGATTTTCATCAAGAGGGCAAGGAAAGTAATTATTAAAGAATATGTTCTTGAACTCATCCCAATAATTAGATTTAATTTAATCTTTCATCATTGTATTCTTGATTAGAGTTCACTAGATTCCCACTTCACCATATAATCAATAAAAATCCATAATGACATTCCCATGATCCGAACAATAGAGAATAAAGAATATATTTCTAGAGGTACGGATAATTTATTGAGAAAAAAGATGATTAGAATACCCAATGATTTATGGTGGATGCTTTATCATGAATGAATCCACAAAACAGTTTCCAATATTTTCTCGTTTAGAATATCATCACAGATCATTTATTAAGAATGTTTTGTGAGTATAATAAATGGGTTTTTATTATAGATCACAAGGAATTTAGATTTCTAGGTGAACAATCATTAAATAACCTATCATAGTTACTATTAACATGATTCCTTTTGGTTACAACCATTTATTAAAACTAAAAAGTATATAGTGTGAAATTTTTTCATAGTAAGGAACAACATAATCAAGGAAAACCACTTACAAGATGTATAAATTATGATACCTTTCATAGTCTATGACACCCAAGGATTATCCTACGATATTCATATCTAACTTATTTTTAAATCATTAATGATGGTTTTGGAAGATTTTGTGAATTCTCAATTCATATGACCTGGGAGTTTCAAACCAGGTGTTCAGTAAGGCCCATTTTCATGTACTTGGTTAGGCTCGAGTAAGCCCCGATGAACATTGTCAGAGTTGTTACACCTAGGTACATATATGATAGAGCCAAAACAGCTTTTCAAATCCAGTAAGGGATGCATTTCTTGGAAAAAACTCAATCTATCATTTACAACCATTCCATGAATTTTTCCTCTTATTTTCATTATCCTTTGAATTATACTTATGAATTCCATTAGAGTTCCCACTAAGGTCTTCTCATTCTAGTTTCTAAATTATAATTAATCTTTTGTTCTGATACCAATGATAGATTCCCATTCTTTTCATACATCAAAATTTCATCACATTTATAAATACATATTACATTACAGAAACAGATTCCCAATGACTATATTAGCTTATAGCATTTGGATACATTGAAACATGAGATCTAGTACATATATGAGAAACATTATCTCCCACTAGGTTCTTAAAAAATAGAAAACCACTTAGAGACAACATAAATAATAAATAAATTCATAATACGCAGAGGAAAACATAAAAATGGGTGAGATTAGATGTTCAATAATAGAAACAAATAGACATATGTGAGAATAAATATGATTATAAGGGTATGATAATGTTATAATGACATAATAATATAATACATTTTACACCAATGATCATAAACATAAATAATGTCATTGGGAACGATAGTTTATAAGACATTATTGACATACTAATTAAGATCATGAGACATGAAATAATAAAATATGAATAAGACCTAGAATTTTGGAATACACATATAAATGAAACATAATTCCTGATAATTCAAGACACAGTGCTATAAATTATAAGGATATATTATTGGGACTACACCTATTAGGTAGGACAAACCAACATCCCCACCATAGTCATTTCATTATAAAGGATCATGTTTCCCAATACTCCCATAGTGGATTAGTTTTCCTCACCTTCCCATCATAGATATTAGGTGTGACACACCAGCATCCCTAGTAACAATCCATTCCTTGTGTGGGATTTTTTCCCCAACTTCTCATGGATGGATTAATACCATCGACTTGAATCGCATTACTATATACTAAGCTACAAATATTTACCCAATGATTTGGATGTAGATATGGGTAACACCCATATTATAGTGAATTATTAAATACTTTTGAAAAATAATAATAAACAGAAATATCAATTACCCTAATAAGAAATGGGGTTCATTAACTTTAAATAATATCTTAGCATATGAAAAATGATTGGATTTATAATCATCTAATGAAATAAATCCCATGAAATGATGAAGAATTAAAAAGAATATAAACCATATAAGAGTTATGGGTATCATAATAATCATTCCATATAATAATAATCCATTCATTAGTGAATAAGAATGGTAATATTTGATCATATCCCCATACAAGAATAAACTATAGAAGAATGTTTTATCATTGAATCAAAAATAGGATGGAATGTTCATTTGGGATCATTTATTGATTAAAATATAATTTATTCTTCAGAAGTTGATTTTTAAAAAATTAAACCATTTTTACACCATTGTCTTTAAAATAAGCATGAAAATATATAAATAATTCTTTTAAAACATTTTGAAAAAAGTTTTCCTCTGAATATACTTTTGAAATATTCTAATGAAACCAATATCATTTTTTAAAACAATTTCTTTAATGACACCATGAAAGAATATAAATGATTATTTGAAAACAATAAATCATTTTTCATTAAAAATATTATTCAAATAAATTTTCTAACAAAAATTGAAAATCAATTTTTTAAAACATTGGTTTTAAATTTCATGGAACATGTCTAAAATAAGGTTAATTGAGGAAAAACAACTTTTATGATTTGGTAACATTGAAAAATAAACCACCTGAATGAGAAATCGCCAATTAGATAATTAAATACCCATAAATTTAAGAGTATTAATCCTATAATATATTCATGGGTAGTATATAATCCCAAAAATGAATATATTGTTGAATATAAAATGCATCTCATGGAAATAAAAAGTGAGATGAAATGTCCATACCGTATGTATTGACTATCATCATGCTCATAAAAACACTTGTATATAAGTGTACTTTTTGTATAAGTCATTTACAGAACAATTTTTGAATATTATATAATATATGTTATTAATAACACTTTATATCTTCCTCTAATTAACAATTCCATGTTAAAGTTTATCTTGGGTTAATATTCACAATGTTTTTCACATGTATCTTAATTTGTAATATTTTTTGTCCTTATATATATATATCATTATTTATAGAATTTATACATGATATAAATATCATGTATATTGAATATATTTGTAAAAAAATAATCTATAGAATATTGATGTATGAAATTTAATACACAGTTTATAGTGATGGTTGGCCATACATACACATGAATGTTGTTTTCGTGTTATTATCTTATTGAATGAAATAATGTAAATGAAATATATTTATAAATATATATAAATATATAATTATTATAGTATCATTTCATTATAATATTTTTCATATATATTCATTAAAACCATACATAATTCATTCTATGTTTTGTGGGGTCAATTTATATTGCTATAAGGAGAAGTAGTCCAATCCTCCCAAAATGAAATTATAGTATTTAAAAAAAATAGAATGATTGATGTAAAATGATATATAATAAATATATAAGGATACATAAAACATATAAATAATATATATGCTAATAAAACATTTTTCCCATCATAATTCTAAATCATGAGAGTCAGGAATGGAAAGTTAAAAAACATTTTTTCATGCGGCGGTAGTTTCCTATATAAAATAATGGTATGTTTATTACCTATTAAAAGGATTAGTATTTATGTATAGGTTAGAAAATTTGAATAAAAAGTTTTTATATAGGATACATAGGTTATTATATATTCATCTAATATGAATAATTTTTTTGGTGGTGAAATTAAATAAAAGAATAAAATCATGAGAAAAGATGTTACCTCTTCTTTAGGTAACACCTTTTTCATTACACAAAATGGAATATTTGGATGGATTTATGAAAAAAGTGGATTCAAGGTAGAATATAGAGATTTTGGTAATGAAATTTAGTATATATTATCTGATCCTATGTGGTTTGATATGTGTGAAAAAGTGGGAGGATATGGGATCATATTATTGAGGAGGGAAAGAATACCCATGGTCTTTTTCGAAATAATTAAGGTTTATGCAAAACAGTTTCTCATAAAAGTTAAAACAATGAAACCAAAAACATAAATATAATTTTTATAGATGAAATATTCCAATCCAATGTGTTTTAGAAAGTATTAAAAGTCACCTTTTTCTTTTATGTTTGTGGATTAGTCCATTGTTTTGCTTAATTTTACATTAATCACTCTAATTAATTTTAATCTCTTTAAAGAATCTATCTTTTAAAAATTTTAATTTTACCTTATTATAAAATAATTGTTCTAATTATTAAAACAATTTATCCATATTTTTAAAAATTAAATTCATTTATGTGGATAATTTATGATTAATGAAAATCATGCTAACATTGTGAGAATGTAGGGGTTTTAATTTGAGAATGTGAAAAATTTAATTTATATTTTATAACAAAATATAATGTTTAAAGGGTTAAAATGATTTAATTTTGGTTTAATATATGTATAATTTATCGACTATGACTTCAAAACCATATTATTATATAATTTAAATATATAAATTAATTATATGGAAAATTAGTTTTGATTTAAAATTTAGTATTTTTCACTATTCATCATAAAACAATGTTTCAAATAAAAAATCTCAAAAAATATCCATATAATAGTTTTTATATCATGAATTAAAAATTATTATTAATTTTATCAAATTTAATCTCTAATTGTTTCTAATAATAAATTCATTATTTATTACCGAATGACATGAAAAGTTATTATTTTATGAAAATAATATTTTTAAACATATAATTACATTACCAAACATTAAATATTTCTTCATAAAAAAGTTTAATTTATATAAAAAGGATAAATAATATAGTGAATTTATTTATTAATATATACTACTTCATTTTTATCGCCATGTTATAACTATCACGTATAAATAATTATAAAAAAAGTATGCCTCATTAAAACTTTTTGATGCATTTAACGCAAGACATGTTGGTGCTTCATGTAGTCAATAAATTCTGGTGTAGCATCATATTAAGAAAATGGTTACTTTGTTAAATTCGTGAAATAATGAAATTAATTTATTTGAAAAAGAGTATCACATAAACTATGGGTGTTAATAGACCATCTTGTTTAAATTGTATAGATTCATTATTCCTAGTGAAAGGTAAGGAGTTAAGGTTTCCCCCATGTGTTCCATTACCAACAAGCCACAAAATTGTATTTATGGATCCAAATTCTATATTAAAATGGAATATGATTTTGGGGTTGTGTCATGAATGACATCCATTGTAAGCCTACTAGGATGGACAATCACATACTATGGGGATGATCTAGAAAAAAATTTGTGATGTTCATGGGGGGGGGGTCAGTTTCTGAATATAGCAGTTCTTATTAAGATATTATATTTATGGTTATTATTGCTATCTACCATTATAATGAGTGGTTTTATAGTGCTTCTTGAATCAATTTTTCCTTATTAAACCAAATTTCCTATAATATTTTTCTTTATTTTTTAGACTCTTTATGTATATAAATGTTTTTTTTGAAATATTTCAGTCATTTATTGGTTACTAAGTATTCTTCTACTGTTATTACTAATTTTCAATGTATACTGATGTTTGTGAGAAGTTAATCTCTTCCTCTCCCATCATCGAGTTCAAAGGGATAATGATTTTATTCATTCATGTGTTAGCACTCCCTATAATGTGATTTTTTATCATTATGTTAATTTATTTTAAATATCCTTTGGCTTTATTTATAAAATTCAATAATATAAATATATGTGTATTTTATTAAAATAATAAATATGTGGGTTCTGAAATTTTTTTATAAAGTGTTTTTATTTTAAAAATTTGTTTTTAAAACTTTTTAACTAGACATGGTGATATTTAATTTGGTTATTGGAAATTGACATTGTGCTCCTAGAATAGTGATAAAGTCTCAATGACACAAGAATCATGTATCTCCACAAATTCCCATTGTTGTCATCATCTTTATAATGGGATTGAATTGTTGTTTCAAATGATCCAATAGAAATATGGTTTCAACTTTGAAATTGACAATGTTATGAATTCTAGGTCTAAATTCATGGCATGGTTTATATATTTCATCCTTATATTCCATTTTCTACCATGATATATTTTTCTGGTTTAACAATTTTATAATATAAAATCAGAAACAATTGGTTGTTAAATATATTTCTACCATGAAGTGAACTATATTAGCGGAAGTGTCATGTACATCCTAGTTGGTTCATAAATAATACATATTCTTATTCCAATTTAAAATCTATTTTATATTCTTATGTTATTCCCCAAGATACATGATTACTATATCAGGTTTCTATATTCATTTTCCACAGTATAAATTGTTATTTGGAGATAAAATTACAATATATGATGAATTTGGGATAACAATTATAGTTACATGTTCATTTTAATATTCAATTTCACTATTTTTTATCTTACCTCATATGATTATAAACCAACCCTAGAAGACATGTTGATAAACATTCCATTAAATAATGCTTAAGCACAACCCTTCCTTGTGTTTCTATTGAACGAGTTATGAATATTGGTATAATAGATAAGAATTAATGAATGTAGTGTACTATGATTAAATTATTGATAAATTATTTATAATTATTACAGAATATGTTAATAATTCGTTTGGTATTCAAATACACCAAACCTTCTATTCATAGGTTTTTGGAATTTTTTTTCAAAATGTTGTGATTTTCTTATGAAAAATTATAATATGAATGATACGATTATCATGGGTCTCTAATGATTGTTTCTGAGATGGGTTTTTATATATATTTTCTAATATTCTTGGATTTTTTTTGAAAATCATATAGATGAATCGTTTGATATGATAATATCTAAAAATATTACTAAAGCCACAACAATGTATTTTCCCTTAAAAATATTAGATTATAGATCCTCGTAAGTGAATATTGATGTGTAAAAAATTTTCCTTGGAGTAACAACTATGAATGGAATTTATTGTGAATTATTATGATAATGAACATGAGGCATGATGAGCAGTCAAAAGACCTTATACATAGAAGACACTCACAGTGATAACGTCTAGTTGATAACATGCTCATTAAGAAGCTCCATGAAAAAATTATTTCATAGTGACATTGACAGATATAGTTGATATGAATTAGATATACAAACATATATTAACCAAGTTAAAACTAAAATTAAATAAGGATCAACTAAGATAATTATAAGAGATATAATTATGTAAAATATTTTATGGAATAAATCATGAAAAATTCTATGATATTGATAATGATATTCACCTATGGAGAAAAAAATTTGTCACTAAATTTCTATCATTTAGTTCTATTATTATATGTGACTAAGAAAACCAATGGGTGTGAGAGTAAATTAAAATATTACCTTAATGAACATGCCATAAAAATTAGAGAATGAATGAAAAACCTTGTGATTATGTGTATCATCATGAAAATTTACAATAACATTATTGATATATTTTGTAATACGATACATTGAAAGTTATTAGAATTATGATATTATTTCAGTATTTCCAAATTTATATTTATCTATAATGATACTACCTAATTCAAATTTATTAATTACCTCAACATATATAAGTTCACAATTTTTAGTAATGTCATATATTTTTTTAAAAATATGTTTTCTTTATAAATGGTGTTTTATTTCAGTTTATGCATGTTCATTGAAATTAATTTATACAAATATTATATATTATACTATATATATATATATATTATAATTCATTAAATAATCAATTCCTAATAATACATAGGTGAAATCTTCTTCTTTTTCTAAATATAATAATTTTTCAATGAATAGTTAAAATTTCTAATTTTAAGGAATTTTTTTAGCTTCAAATATATCAATATAATAATTTATTTGAAATTGTCTTAAAACTATAAATTTTATACTATTAAATGTAATCCCATAAATTTAATTTTAAACCACATTATCCTAATTTTTTTATAAAATAATCTACTATATATACTAAAGATGTGTGTCTCTGCCCATACGTGTCACCTCCATAACAAACCACGTCACCATTTCAAGGTCTCCAATTACCAAATAACTCTCAACTTCTCACTCGAACCTAGAGGTGTTAACGGGGCGGGGCAGGTCGGCCCACGGGGCGGATCATGCGGTTTGCGGATTTTATTTAGCGGTTCGGCCCGGTCCACAAATAATGCGAGCTTAAAAATAAGAGCCCGACCCTACCATGCGGGACATGTGGACGAACGGGGCGGCCCATGGGCTTAAAATAATAATATATATAAATATTGTTTTACAACATGAACCATGATAAAGTGAAGAGAAAAATAGGAATGGTATATATTTGGTGAAAATATTTAGTTTTTAATTAACAATATCCATAACAACAACAAAAACCATTAAATCATTATACCATTGATGATTTATGGGATTAATATCGTCTTAGGTGGGTCATTTAACTTGACCGTCCAAACCAGTTTATAGACAACAATACTCTTGCACCTCTCTTTAACACCACAACTCATGTATAGAATATTTATTACATATACATCTAATAATTTATATTATTTATTATATAAATTTATTTAATGCATATAATATATAATTATTACATATACATGTAATATATATTATTGATTATATGCACATAAAGAAATTTCCAATGAAAATTTCTATTAATTGTTTTTTGTGAAAATTTATATTGAAAATTTCATGGGTAAAATTCCACTGAAAATATACACATTAAATTATTACTTAAAATTATAATGAAAGTATATTAATAGATGTATAAAAAATTTAAATTTTCACAAGAAAATTTCATTGAAAATTTTTGACAAAAAATGTTTTATACAAACATCCACTGAAAACTTAATTTGAATCTCCACTTAAATTTATATTTTTAAATTCAACTTTTTTTTATTATAATTATATCAAAAATTTGACTAACAAAATTATAAAATAAATCCATGGTTAAATTTTCAGTTTAAATATATGAACACAAAAATAAATAACGTCATTTTACACTAAAATTTTGAACTGCAAATTTTCTGTAGAATTTTTTAGTGAAAGCTTATGTAAGAAATTTGCAGTGCCAAATTCCCCTGAAAATTTAGATTTTAGTTTTTCACATAAAATGACAATGTAGATATATTAAAACATAAATAAAAAATTATATTTTAAAAAAAATTAAAACTAAAAAATTATATTAATAGATATATAAAAAATGTAAATTTTAATTGATAATTTTCACTGTAAATATGAACGAAAAAGTTTTAATAAATATTTTTAGTAGAAAAGTTTAATTCAAATATTTAAAAAAAATTCTGATACAAATTTCCAATTTAATTTTATTATAATTATACTGAAAATTTGACTAACAAAATTATAAAATAAATGTAGGTTTAAATTTTATTATTGAATATTTTGGTGCAAACTGCCATTGGAAATTCCCAGTGAAAATTTTCACAGGAAATCCGTAGTTTGAATTTTCCATTAAAATTAAAATGTAAGCACATTAAATCATAAATGAAAAATGTAAATTTTCACTCGAAATTTACATTTAAATTTTTCATTCGAAACATTTGCTGTCAACTTCCACTAAAAAAATTCACTTAAAACTACAATACTAATATAATGATACATGAATATAAACTATAAAATTTCATCATAAATATACATTGAAAATTTACACCGGAAACTATGAATGGAAATTTCCATTAGAAAATTATAGTTAAAATTTCCATTTAAATGTAAAATTTAAATAATCAAATTATATTTTCTATGAATCAAAATTTTACCCTTATGAGTGAAAATCAGTACTCAAAATTTGAACTAAAATTTTACACTAAAAATTTATACTTGATACTAGATTATCAAAATTTTAAAATAAATACATGTTTGGATTTTATATTAAAATATATTAATACATAATATTATTATATATTTTTTATTATTGTTTCCTATTTATTAATTTTTTCTATGTTACTTTTTAAAACTCATAGTAATATATATATATATATATATATATTGTTAAAATGAAATAATGAATGTTAATTTTTTTTATTGTATAATGTTATAATTTTTTTTAAAAATAATAAACTTCTGTTAGCATATATTCTAATTTAAAATAAAATTATAGAAATTATTTTATTTTTTAAAATTATTTAAAAAATATATAAATATTAATATATATAAAATTATAATAATAAAATTAGAATACATAAATCAAAATATTAGTAGAGCATTTTATTATAAAAAAATGGTGGTCTTGTATATACATTTTCATAATTATTGAAACAATCTTATAATACAACAATACTATTATGCTCTAAATAACCACATGTGCTCCATCTATCCCACAACCAACCATACCGTCAGATATAAAACCTACCATGAGTGAATAGTTTCCCATATTTATGTATGATTTTATCAAATTTAAACTATTTTTTTCACAAACTCATTTAAATTTATTGTATTGTACTATATTGTTTTTTTTTCAAGAATAAATTTTTGTAAAACTACTAACAATTGTGTGCCAAACGGGACCCGTGGACTCCTAGTGGGCTAGTCCGCGTAGGCTTTATATTTTTTGGGTTGGATCAAATGCTGTCCGAATGTTTGTAGGACTAAATTTTCAAGGCCCTAACCCACATAAATTCACGGGCTAGAGGATCGGACCGTGGTCTTGCAGATTGTTTGACAGGTCTACTCGAACCCCCGCAGAACCTCTAATAAATCAACTTCGACATTCGCATTACCTCGACCCAACCTCACGCTTAGGGTTACCTTCTTCCATTGTCTTCCTCCCACATCACTCCCAATCTACAAGCATTTCATCCGACGTGTAGGTCGAAAAAACTCTTTTACTCTCTCCCATATACAGTCTTTTGGTCCCTCATCTACTACCCTCTCCTCAAACTTTTACATGTCCACAATCTCCTCTTCCATCTTCTCAGCATCTGGCACCTCCATTCCCACAAATTCCTACTCACGATCATCTGCATCTGGTGATTTCATATGATATAATTGATTCCATTGAAAGATCATCGGCTCGGGAATTGTTTCACCTATATTAGAGTTAACCCTACATTTACCCGAATGTTGTGAGATAGATTCGGCTCAAGAACTGTGTCACCTAATTTAGAGGTAACCTTCCATTTTCCAAAACCTCCATTAATCTTAACTATTGACTGATTCAGTGTCCATTCATTGATCTTCATTTTTTTACCAGTGACACCATCTGTAGTTGACAATATTCGCTTAAGAAACTGCCGATGTCATATGATATCAATAGAATCCTATGAGATAGCTTCAGCTCAACAGAATAATAATTAATGTTCACCTATCACTAAATTACTCCCTCAAGATACAATATATTCATTATTTTCACATATTCTTCTCCTTCGATTTGAATCAGCGTCTCCCACTCTCTCTCTCTTGCCATCACACCCTCATATCGGCGTCCCATTTCTCTACTAGTTGTTGTTTTCCTTGATCAATATCTCCTTATATCCATGTCTCACCCTCATATTCTCTGGACTATGCAGCATTATATCATTGTCTTGTATTTTCCTTCATTTCATTGATATTTTCTAGTTTCATTTTATTCCACATACCCATCTCACAATATTTTTTAGCACATGATGCCTTGATTTCTTCACGCAAACCACAAGTACGACATGAAATCATATTCCTACATTCCACTTCGTACTGGAGAATTTTTTTCTTTTTCATTTTATACCAATAGTTCATTGTTGTTTTCCACTTTATATTTCAATCTCATGGTGAAAAAAATACTATGTTCTTGAAAACGTTTTCTGCATTGTGGAATTTTACTGGTAATGAATTCAAATTTAAAATAAATTTTATTTAATTTCCACAAACATTTGATTGTTAAATTCATTATGATATTTTATTTTCCAATTTCATGTGATGTTTATTTCAATTCTTTCTCACTGTGTGTTGATGTGTATTAATTAGGCTAATTAAATTTACATTAGTGATTCTTTATCCATTCTACTATGTTTCCATGAGTTTAAATGGCCATTTACAAACCATATGTCCAAAAATCTTGGTAAATAGTCCATCATTATTTAATTTTCGTGATTTCTAACATGTTTCAAGTTACTGACTCATAAATTCTCCAATAAAAATGGTAAATACTCTATCAATATTCACATTCAAGATACATTGATTTTTATAAAAAAATATTTTTGAAAATGATTTTGTGACATCTTTTTTATTAAGTATGTTCTCATGATAACTACAGGCCATACACTCTTTGTAATCGAAGTTTCTACCATCATCAAATTTATTAATTATTTAAATATAATTTGAATATAATTGTGTCACTGAATTTGATTAATTTTTATGTAAAATAGGTTCACTTATTAGTTTTGACGAATGAATAATAAATTTCATATTCTGTTGCATTAGGCATCCATGGGTGTCAAATTATTGATTTGGTTACCCTTTCTAGTATATGTTTTGAATGCATACTATCACATATATCATTTATGTGTATCATTTAAATGATTTTAATTAGATTAAATATATTTAATATAGTGAGGATGTGCTCCAGGGTGATGGAATAAGTCTTCAGGAATTTTGTGATAATGGCATATATGCTGCAATGATGGAAGCGGGTTTCAAGGGTAAATAATGTATTATTCTAACAATTAATTTCATTTTCATACAATGATTTTGGACCATTATTTAATTGAAACTTAACTTCACTATAATGAAAGATTTTAGCATTTAGATGCACTATATATTGTTCAGGTCCTTTTAAATAAGTAATTTATGATTTCATGAGGGGCATTCTTGGGCAGTAATACATTGTTTCAATTGAGTCCCCAACAACATTTTGATTTATGGGACCTATGATGACATATTAGTGTCTATCTATTAAATATGTTACTAATGAACCATGTTAATTGTGAAGTGTTTTAGTTGAATATTCTTAAATATTTTTCGATGGTTTGGTGTTGAAAATGAGAATAAATCATGTTGCTTTTGAAATTCTGATGGTAGTCTTTAAATAGAGTGGATAATTTTTTCCCGGTAGTATACATTTTGAGTTGATCTGTACTATATAATTGTGAAATGGTTAGTTCAAAGGAATAATAAATTTTAATTATTTTATATTTTAACTAATAACATAGGTTGAGGTTGTAATGCCCCGACCCCAATTACCTAGAGTCGGTGAATTATTACATAACATTGGAATGATCACAAAAGATCGAATCTCGTTAGACTGATTAGTTTAGTAGACTTGGAATCACTATATACATTCATAAAGTTTACATTACATCATAAAATGAAAACTAAAACAACATAATATCCATAGTCCACACTCATAACCCCTGATACTATCCCTACAGGTCATTTATAAAATAATTTTTCAACTCATGGGAAAAATAAAACATAGAAAGGGGTGAGCTCATATGACTAGTAATGATAATAATATAGAGAAAACATTAATAAATAAGTATAAACATTTATGGAAATGTATAACTAAAAAAATCCTTTTAAACCTGAACATCATCATAATATGGAAGAAATAAAATGAAATAATTCCATTTACTTATTCACATGGATATTCTAATAATAGAATAATCACATGCAATATCAATAACCACTTTCACAATGAAGGAATGCATAATCCCATACTATCTTAACAACATAATCAAGGCCTCGTGCCAATACTTCAAATAGGATTTTGTCAAAGCCTTATGCCAAAACACTAGTTTGACTCAAGAGACTTACCGATGCATCGAGGAACTATAGCGGGCTCAACCTGTCACATACTAAGTCCAATGCATTCCTCATATGAACAAGTTTAAACATAATATAAACATTCGGATTAAAACTAGCATACGAAATGTCAATACTTTTTTCATAAACCATGAATGGTATAAAAATAGCACATCCATAGTCAGACATAACTCATTCAATACAATATGGAAGATTGTATTGTAATAGATTAACCTCAATTGAAAATAATGAAGGATATTGACATAGATGAAAATTACCATCAAAACTATATGAGGGAAATATCCCCTTTTACTTGAACACATATAAAATTCACACTATTTGTTAAGAATCCATTTAAAAACAGATTTCTGAATAAAAGTATCTCATACCACTTTGAAACTTTTAAATAGAATATTAATTTTCAAACTTTAATGTCCATATAAATATATTCTTAAAACTTTTTTTAAAACATGGATATTAATGAGGAATATTAAGGATAATAAATCTTTAAAACATTTTAAAATGATATTTAAATAGAGTTCCTAACCAAAAGGGAGACACTTGAATAAAAATAATTGAGGTAATCAAAACATTGAAATATCATGAGAATAAAGTAATTCATGATATACTATGTAAATTTACATTATATACACCATATAAAAGTGATTTGGTGTATTACAACAAAGAAGTCTCAATGGAATGTAGATTCAGATGAAATCTCTCATAATGACTATATCCTTAGGTTAAGGATAAATCAACGACATAATAATGTGTGAAAAAATATAAATACACTCAATATGATTGGATATTAAGTTTAAAACAATCAAAGGACATTCACACATATTCTTGTAAAAACTACACCGATGAATTAGATGTTTAACTCAAAAAATGAAGATTGAGTTAAAATTAATCTTATCAAGTTCATATCGATGACTTGAGAATTTATAAATAGAGTGATTATGTGTATCAAATGTATATCCACATAAAGGGGAGTGTAAATTATGACATAAGAAAATGAATATTTATTCCACACATAATTTTGGAGTAAAATAATCAATGAAGTATGCATAATGTCGAATGAGTGGAAATTGAAATTTCAAATTCCCTTAACGATTTGGTAACTTATGAAACATACACCCATGAAATAATTATAATAAAATAATGATGTAAATATCCATAAATTAAATTATGTTACACAATGAAGAAAATAATGGTCAATACACAAACCACGTTCAATTAATAAGTGGTGAACAATGGAAATCTCACTGAATTAAAAGTGAGAGAAGAAACCACTTACATTGAACTGTTTCTTTGGTCGATGGAAGGTTAGCCTCCTGTATAATGGTGAAATAATTTTTATTAAATAATACAAGGATCAGATACATTAATATGATATCATATATGATCTTTTAACATTGTTTTGAAAATAATATCATTGTATTATCGTCGTTTCAGGCGTTAACTTACTCGTTTTCGTTTATATATTTTGTTACATAAGCCGTGTTTTTTATGGATAATTTGTATCTTATTCATATCCAGAATAATATCAAGTCATTAACCATTATTTTTAATCATCAAATGGGAGTTATAATTGCATGGATACGATAGGGAATGAAACTCATCGCGTTCGTGGAGACGGTAGTCTGTTCGTACGCACGAGCGACAATATCATTCTTTTGATATTAAAATAATATATAATTGGATTTTAAATCATATATAAAGATTAATTATCATGTTATATTTAATATTCTCAAAAATTACCTATCATTATCATACCCATCCAGATAATATTGTTTTTGAATAACAATTACACCACGACGTGGAGACGGTATGTCGTACATACGCACGTATGGTGACATGTCATTCAAAGGATGGATAGAATACTGAATATGGTTGTATAGTATTTGTAATAAAATCATTGTATAGAGAAGATACTGGAGTTATTATTTTATAATGTGATAACAATGAAGGATGAAGTTGAAGAATAAATGAACTTGAACAAGGGTGGTGAAAACATTACCTTTTCTTTGGGTTCTTCCTTTTGATTTGATCAAAAGGGATTCATAGGCTGGATTTCTGATCAAACTAATGCCTCTAGGTTGAATTTTGGTAAGTTGACAGAGTATTTAGGTATATTAGGCCATTCCAAAAGGCTTTTATTGTGTGAATAATTGGTTAGAATTGGTGTCCTTTTATAAGGGGGAGGAGGGGTTCTTTAGGAAAATCTTAAAGTATTATTTTATAATAAATTAATATTCGGTTTCTAATTGCTCTAAAGTGTATTATTAAAATTATAATGTGGTTATGGGTCTAAATACTATAAAAAAATAGAATTTTGATAGTTTTGGGTCATTATATTATCCTTATATTATAGTTTTAAATCTTAGTTAACTATTTTGACACTTACCATGTCACTCTTTATTTATATATTATATAGTTAATAAAAATACTATATAAATTCAAGAGTCCCCAAAGTGATCCATTACTAATACACCTACCATTATATAAGTCCATTGTCTAAACTATATAATTTTATGAATATAATATCCATTAATAATATAATATTTGGTTTAAAAACTTATTTATGTCAATTTTGACACTATTCAATAATTTATTTTTGTTAAAGTCTTTACAACTTTATAAATTCCAATAAAATAAATTCCAGCAATAATAACATGTAATATTAACCAATAAAATTCGTGTATGTCATCAAAACATTCAAATTATATTTATTTTAACTTTTATAATACCAATAATTTTATTATTTTATTATAACAGAAAATACTACATCATTATTGTGTCACTAATAAATTTAAATATTCAATGTATAAAAATTATAAATATTAAACCATTATGTAGGAAATATTTGAATCTTTCTAATGAATATTTATAGTAGAAAATATATCATATATATCCTTATGTATAAATTTTTTTCCTAAAAGATATATGCTTTTTTTAATTTTGTATTTACTTTAACTTAATTAATATAAAGTGTCATTATCAATTACATGTGGATCCATGGGGTCCCAAGATTGATACAAAGATGAAAATGGTCAGACATGTATCAACCAATAGGTTTTGGACACA
Organism: Viscum album; assembly: GCA_963277665.1. Lineage (NCBI taxonomy): Eukaryota > Viridiplantae > Streptophyta > Magnoliopsida > Santalales > Viscaceae > Viscum > Viscum album. The sequence goes on from OY728126.1 coordinate 987,145,664, forward strand.
TTTTAGGGTAATTTATTATTATTATAATATTATTTTTACCCTTATTTTCCGGATTTACCCTTTAACCATGGTAAATAAAATATTTACCGAAATAATTATTCAATATGTCTAAAAATAAAATTTACTTATTTACACAATTTGGAACTCCTGATTCTAAATATGGAATCAATTTTTCCAAATTCAAAAAATAGATGTGGCAGAAATTAATTTAAAATTAATTTCCACTGTCAAAACAAAAATCGTGTTTTTAATAAATAATAACTATGAAAAGATTGACCCTTGTTTATGTCGGGATTAAATGTGAAATTACGTCCATTGACCTAAATTGTATTAAATGGTTGAATTATATTATAAATATACTTTAAAACCACTAAATTTCATAATTTATCACTATTAATTATTTCCATTCAAAAAGTGGGTTTTAATTAAAATTTAGTGATTTTCACTATTCATAAAAAAGTGAATGTTTTCAGAAAAATACCAAAAATTTACCCTAAGATAATTTCAATATTATGAATCCAAAAATGAAGTCCATTTTGAAAGATAAAATGTATAATTTTTTTAAAAAGTGGGTATTACAATTTATAACGGCTTATTTGATTGGTTGTGGTGTGTGATAGAACTCGAAGTTGCGTACAAAACACGCTATTGTATTATTCAAAGAGAAGCGTACCGTGAATGCTTGGAGTGTTACATTATCCACTCCTTCAAATAATTTCATCCTTTGAATTTTATAAATTGTGTTTGGGAATATAATGGAAAGTCTCACATCGGAAAAAGTGTCAATAAAACTATCACCTTAAAAGAAAGAAACAGAAGTACAAAGGTCACCCAAGATAACTCATATTAGGATTCCATGTAGGGAAACATGGATATGGAAGATAAACTATGTGTCATGTTCTGATGGACAGGGGTAGAAAACATCATCAAGAGAAAGTTAACAACAAGAAAGCCACAAACATGTGATGGGACAAACAGTCATTAGTTTCCTAGTATGAAAAGTATAAGGACAACATTTTTTTATGTTACATTTCATAAAGATGAGGAATTAATATATGAGATTGACTAAGAAAATAAAGAGATGTACATACTTTTTAATTATATTTTCATTCTTTAATAAATTTCCACCACTAACACATTTTTTTTAAACGATGAGTATTCAAGAAGAGTTGGTCACAATGGAAGATCTAGAATAAACTTCTTTAGAATCACATGATCCATGAAGGTTATACTATATATTTACCTTGTCTTTATAGATTAATCAAAACCAAAATGGTTAGCACATGATCTGATGATCCCCCAAAATGATATTCCTTTAGAGAAAGAAACAGTAATCTTAATTTCTAAAATTAAACCAACAATACCCCACAGTTAAAAAAATACCATTGAATAAAACATTTTCCTTAAAATCCATAAATACAATCAAAACTAATATTGAAACCCAAAACATAGAAGAATTTGGTTATGTAGTTTTCCATGTTAAGTTGTATCTCCAAATGAGCACATGATCCTTAGCCCAGTTGGTAACGAATCTATAAGTGCATCCAAGTGACCAGGGATCAAATCCAGGTGGAGGCATAATTTCAAGGTACTATAGCAGGTACTATAGCAGGGACTGTGCGGTACTGTAGTAGATACTATAGCGGGAACTGTAGCAGGCACTATTTGGCACTGTAGCAGCCAGGAATATGCCCCTGTTTGGGCCTTCGGGTCACTGATTTGGTCCCTGAGTCCTGTAAGGCCTTTGGGACACCCATGATTTTGGGTTAGTAAGGCCTTTGGCCACCTCAAGGACTTCAGGCCACCTTAAGTTAAGATGCAAACTAGACCACCTACAAGGAACAAGCTCTACAATGAGGATGAGCAAAGAGCATTCACCATAGAAGAAGCTAAATAGATTGCATGAATTTGAGGGTATGGCACCTACCATCGGGGTAATCCTTTTCATGCATTGGAACGCCTAGCGGAACAGCCATGCGAAGGTAGATAGGTGATTTCACGATGAATATGCTGGGGAGGAGCCGTTCCAATTTGTTAGTTTGGGTAGTATGTAATTTTTGACGCCTACAGGCAATGAACTCCTCTAAGGACTATAGGTCATGTAATACTTACGCCTACAGGCCCTGTAAGGGTTCCATCGAACCCCTTGAAAGGTGAATTATCAAAATCAATAAAAAATGTAGGCCTTTGGGCCATTTGAGTATCTCCACATGACATCAAATACTCTTAAAGTCACATAACTAAATGTAATTAACCTAATAAAATATTCTTTATTTTAGGTTAATCTTTTCCATAAATAACACAAATCAACTTATTATTGATCAATTAAATCATTTAACTAAAAATAATTAGTCACACAAACTAGGGACTTCACGTAGTCCAGTGGTAGGCGATAAATTCCAATCACACTTTGGTTGTAAGTTCGATTCCCACAAATTTGTCTGATGCGACGGGTTGTCACATGGCCCGTGTGTTGTCATTTTTCAGAAACTATATTTTATAAAATTAGCAAAATGAGATAAATTCCTCAAAATAACCATAACTTAATTTTAAACAGAAATTTTATCTTATTCCTTTCATTTTCATCCCAAAATATAATAACTTGTTATTTCCTCAAACATAATTATCATATAAAACCAAATGGTTATTTATAACTATATCAATAATGGAGAAGATAAGACTCCCTCAAATATCATTCTCACATGGAAAACCTTGGGGTTACAAATACAAGAGAAAATTATTCCAATGTAATCCCATCAACAAGGAGCACTAAAACTTTTTAACATTTCTACAACCATTGCATTCCACATTGCTTCTTCATTGACCAAGAAAATATCCTATTGAATTGGGCATTCACTCGGGTAATGGACAAGTCCGTTACATTTATAGTAAATGACTGTAAATGGATTCATGGGGCCATTTTTAATTTCTTCCATAGTAATCTTCATTTCTCCTCAGCAATTCTTCATTTTATTTTGTTCTTTCAAGCATGCAAATCATTTCTTTGTTCTGTTGAGACACATTCCTGGGTGTCTCCTTCCTCATTTCCTACATGATAGAAATTTAGGATTCCTTTCTCCATGGTCTCCACTACTTGAGCTCTTATCATTCATCAACATACTTTTATTTTATGAGCCTGGGAGTTGGTATATATATATATATTTTTGATCATATTTTTTGAAAACTGATTTGGCATGAACATGATATCTTTTACGCCTATCAATATTCCATTTTTTTCTCATTTACACCACTGTTCCAACCATGTACATCATTCTCAATGTTACTATGACTTCCTTGGACTCCATCCATTGACTAAAACCTAAAATCATTGTGTGAGAAAGAGTATTAATAAAATCATTAAGAGAATATCATGAGACCATATTCTCAATTTGGAACAACTTTGGATTAACCAAGGTCATTTATTCTCCTCTTGTATTAAAATACTTCAAATAGGTTTTTAAAGAAAATGTAAATTATCGTAATCATATCCCACGAGAGTGTCGTAACCAAGAGTGCAGTAAGGCCTATTGTCGTGCACCAGTTTTTGTTAGAGTCTATCTCAAAGAAGTGCTTTCAGGTTTTACCCCTAGCTACATCTGTGCCAGTGCCACCTATACCTTCTTGTATCGAGACAGGGATGTATTGCATGGAAAACTCACAAAATCTATAAAAAACCAAATTTCTACGATGTTCTTCTATAATAATCCTCAAATTCTATCATAGGGCTATGTGCTCTAATCAGAGTTTATCTAAATCAAGTTTCCAAGGTTTTTACTAAACTTTCTCTTATACCAACTATAACGCCATGACACCAGTTACCTAGAGTCGGTGCATTATTACATAGCATTGGTATGATTACAAAAGATCAAATCTCAAAAGGACGACTAGTTTAGTAGACTTGGAATCACAAGATATATTCATAAATTTTACATTATATCATAAAATGAAAACTAAAACAACATAAGCTCCTTAGTCCACACTCATAAACCCTATTACAATCCCTGCAAGAAATTCATAAAATACATCTTCACATCCTGGAAAAAATAAAACATAGAAATTGGTGAGCTCAGATGTCTAGTAAGGATAACAATATAGCGGAAACATTTATAAATAAGCATAAACATTTAAGGCAATGTATCACTAAAACAAAAGCATTTTAAACTTTAACTTCAAAATAATATGGAAGAAATAAAATGAAATAATGCAATTTACTTACTCACAAGGATATTCTACTAATCGGATAATCACATGAAATATCAATAACCACTTTCATAATGAAGGAATGCATAATTCTAGACTATCATAACCACATAGTCAAAGCCTCGTGTCAAGACTACAAATATGATTTTGTCAAGGCCATGTTACAAGACACTAGTTTGTCTATTGAGACCCACCGATGCATTGATGATCTATTGCGGGATCCACCCGCCACTTACTAAGTCCAATTAATTCCTCATATGAACAAGTTTAAACATAACATAAACATTCATATTAAAACTAGCATACGAAATGTCATTAATTTCTCTATAAACCATGAATGGTATAAAAATTGCTCCTCCATAGTCAAACATAACTCCTTCAATAAAATATTGAAGATTGTATTGTAACATATTAACCTCAATCGAGAATAATTATGGATATTAACATAGATCAAAATAACCATCAAATCTATATGAGAGAAATATCCCATTTTACTTGAACACATTTTAAAGTCACACTATTTTTCATGAAGACGTTTAAAAATTTATTTTTGAATCAAAGTGTCCCATACCACTTTGAAACATTTAAAAGGAATTTTAATTTTAAAACTTTAATTTACATATAAACAAAATTATTAATTTTTTTTAAAAACATGGACATTAATGAGCAAGATTTAGAATAATAAATCTTTAAAAATTTTAAAATGATATTTTAGTTTGAGTTCCTAAACAAAAGGGAGATACTTGAATAAAACTCATTGAGGTAATAATTAAAATATAATATCAGGAGAATTAAAGGATTCATGATATACTATGTAAAATTACATTATATACACCATATAAATGAGATTTGGTGTATAAGTACAAAAAAAAGTCTCAATGTACTAGATATTGAGATGAAATCTCTCATAAAGACTGTATCCTTAGGTTAAGGATAAATCAACGACATAATAATGTGTGAAAAAATATAAATAAACTCAATATGATTGGATATTCAGTGTAAAACAATAAAAGGACATTCACACATATTATTGTAAAAACAACTCCAATGAATTAGATGTTTAACTCAAAAAAATAGAGATTGAGGTAAAATTACTCGTACCAAGTTCATATCGATGACTTTAGAATATATCAATGGAGTGATTATGTATATCAAAAGTATACCCACATAAAGGGGAGTTGAAATTATGACATATGATAATGAATAGTGATTCCACACATAATCTTGGAGTAAAATAATCAATGAAGTATGTGTAAAGCTGATTGAGTGGAAATTGAAATTTCAAATTCCATTATCAATTTTGTAACTTACGAAACATAAACCCATGAAATAAGGATAATAAAATGATTATTTAAATATCCATAAAATAAATTATATTACACAATGAATACAATAATGGGAAATACACACACAACGTGCAATAAATATGTGGTGAACAATGTGAATCTCACAGAATTAAAAGTGAGATAAGAAACCCCTTACATTGTACTTTTTCCATGGTCGAGGGTAATTTAGCCTACTGTATAATGGTGAAATAATTTTTATTGAATTATACAAGGATCATATACATTAATATGATATCATATATGATCTTTTATCATTTCTTTGTAAATAATATCTTAGTATTATCATCATTTCAGTTGTTAACATACCCATTTATTTTATATATTTTGTCACATAAGCCGTGTTTTTTATAGATAGGTTGTATGTTATTCATATCTAGAATAATATCAAGTCATTAAACATTATTTTTAATCATCAAATGAGAATTATAATTTCATGGATACAATGGGGAATGAATATCATCGTGTTCATGGAGACGATAGTCCGTACGTACGCACAAGCGACAATATCATTCTTTTGATAATAAAATAATATATAATTGGATTGTATATCATATATAAGGAATAATTATCATGTTATATATATTATTTACATAAATTACATATCTTTATAAAACCCATATAAATAATAATGTTTTTGAATAAAAATTACACCACGTCGTGGAGACGGTAAGCCGTACGTACGCACGTATGGTGACATGTCATTCAAAGGATGGATAGAATAATGAATATGGTTGTACAATATTTTTAATAAAATCATAGTATATATATGATACTGGAGTTATTATTTTATAAAGTATATAACAAATAAAGAAGAAGTTGAAGAAGAAAGGAACTTGAAAAAGGGTGGTGAAAACATTACCTCTTCTTCAGGTTCTACTATTTGATTGATCAAAATGGCTCCATAGGATGGCTTTCTGATCAAACTAAATATTCTATTTTGAAGTGAGGTATGTTAAGAGAGTATTGTGTTAGGGGTTGGACGATCCAAAATGCTTTGATGGTGTGATGAATTTGTAATAAGTGGTGTCCTTTTATAACGGGGATGAGGGGCTCTTTAAGAAAAACTAAAAGTATTATTTTATAATAAATTAATATTCGATTTTTAATGGCAAAAAAGTAGATTATTCACATTATATGTTGGGTATAGGTCTATATAATTTCATCCAATAGATTTTATATATGTTTGAGTCATTATATTAACCATATATTTTATTTTAAACTCTTAGTTAATTAGTTTGACAATTACCATGTCACTTTGTATTTTTATATTATATAGTTAATAAACTTACTATATACATCCAAAAAACCCCCATGTGGTACATTAATAATACACCTACCATTATATAAGTCTTTTGGATGAACCTTAGAATTTTAGGAATATAATATCAATTAATAATATTATATTTGTTTTAAAAACTCATTTATGTCAATTTTGACACTATTCAGTAATTGATTTTTTATAATGTCTTAAAAAATTTATTAATTGGAAGAATATTATTTTAAGAAATCCAAACATGTAATATAAACCAATAAAATTAGTTTATGTCATCAAAAATTTCAAAATATATTTATTTTTATATTTATAATACCTATTAATTGATTCTTTTATTATTATGGAAAATACCGCATCATTATAGTGTAATAAGTAAATTTAATTATTCAAAGTCTTAAAAATATAAATAAAATAAAATTATGTTGGAAATATTTTTAAATTTCTAATGAATATTTATAGTAGAAAATATATCATATATAACCCCATTTAAAAATTGTTTTTCTAAAAGATATACGCCTATGTCATTTTTGTATTTACTTTAACATAATCAATATAAAGTGTCATTATCACTTAGAAGTGGATCCATGGGGTCCCAAAATCAATCGAAAGATGCCCATGATCTGACATGTATCAACAAATAGGGTTAGTACATGTTTTAGGGTAATTTAGTATTATTATAATATTATTGGTTACCCTTATTTACCGGAATTACCTTTTAACCGTGGTAAATAAAAAATTTACCGAAGTAATTATTCAAAATGTCTAAAAATAAAATTTACATATTTAAACAATTTGGACCTCTAGATTATAAATATGGAATCTATTTTTCAAAATTCAAAACACAGATGTTGTAGATATTAATTTAAAATTAATTCCCGCTGTCAAAACAAAAAGTGTGTTTTTAAGAAATAATAACTATCAAAAGATTGACACTTGTTTATGTCCGGATTAAATGTGAAATTTAGTATAATACCCAATATTGTGTTAAATGGTAAAAATATATTTTAAATATACTTTAAAACCACTAAAATTAATAATTTATCACTACTTATTTTTTTTATTTAAAAAGTTGTTTTTAATTTAAATTTAGTGATTTTTACTATTCATCAAAAATTGAATGTTTTCAGAAAAATACCGAAAATTCACCCTAAGATAATTTCGATATTCCAAATCCAAAAATGAAGTCCATTATGAAAGATAAAATGTGTAAAATTTCAAAAATAGGGTATTACTATTCATTCTAGCTAGTTTGATTGGATGTGGTGTGTGTTAGAACTCGAAGTTGCGTACAACACAGGCTACTGTATTATTCAAAGAGTAGCGTACTGTGGAAGCATGGGGTGTTATAGAGGTGAGCTATATAGTTTTTTAAGGTCTATTTTATTTTTAATTTTTTAGTTAATTACTGAACACTTCTTATCAGATATCACTAGGGTTTTCATTGATGTACACCCTTTGGATGGTATGTTATATAACTCCCACACCCCTTCCATATCTCTCATTCCCAATGGAAATAAACAAAAAATACTCACATTTAATTTATCTGATAAATTCCAAAGTGTTAGGAGTTCCTTTTATATACACATATTTACTATGAATTCCAATATAGTTTATTACTAAACTCGGTTGTTTGTAATAGACAAGATTGAACCATTATATTGAAATTTTTACGTTTTCATCAATTATAGATACACCAAATAGTGTTAAATCCTTAAATGTGGTGGTTGTATTGTATTCCATCTACTCGTGCACCTGTCCTATTTTATATATCAATAATGTTCATTAAAAAATATATATGTCAATATAAACTACGAGAGACATAAAACGAGTAACAATCTTGGAGGTTGGCATTGAGGTCATGTTGTTTTTTTTAGGATTTGTTTTTTTCATTTAGAAATTCCATGATGGTACCAATAAGTCCATGCACAATATATGTTTACATATTTACAATAACACACCCATAGATATATAACCAATTGATATGTTGTGAAATAACCCACCATGAGGTGGAAGATGATGACATATTGAGATATTACCATATATAACAGTGCATCTAATAGGTTGAAAATGTTGAATATGATTCATTAACCTGTCCAGGTAGATGTTTTGAATTATTAATGTTTCATATTTCTTTTCTATGTATCATTTAAATGTTGTTATTTCAATTAAATATAATTACCACTATGAGATTATTCTTCAGGATGATGGAATTGGTTTTAAGGAATTTGGTGGTGGCGGCATTGATACTGCAATGATTGCAGCAGGTTTAAATGGTAACTATTGTATTATTCTAACAAATAATTTTATTTTTATACCATTTATTTTTAACCTTATCCAATTGAAACAGATCATCACTATAAAGCAAGGTTTTTGCATTCTGATACACTGTATATTTTTTAGGACCTTTTCAAGTTGTGATTTTGGGTTTCATGAGGGGAATTCATGAAGAGTTATTCATTATTTCAATTGTGTCCCCATCAATATTGTCATTTGAAGGACCTATGATGGAATATGTGTGTCTATTTTTTTAGTTTTTTGGTAATAACACATATTAATTGTATTGTGTTTTAGCTGAATGTTCTTAAACATTTTTGGTGTTGCAGATGAGAATGAAGCTTGCCTTCATATAAAACTTTAATGGTTTTTTTCCACTAAATTGGATAATTCATTCCATGTAGTACAATTTTCAGGTGATCTATATATTATGATTGGGAAAGGGTGAGTTATAAGGAATAATAAAGTTTAATTATTTGATATTTTTAAAAATAATACTGGTTGAGGTGACCTGCATAAATTTTTTTAATGTTTGATCTATTTTTATTTTTTTAGTTATGTACTACACACTTCTTATCGTTTATCACTTGGTCTTCCATGATGTACAACCTATGTATGGTATTTTATTATTTACCAGAAAATTTATGGTATAGTCTTATACTATATTATTATTGTTTTTATTTCTAATTATTCATTAACATTTCTGGTATAGTCATCCCTTCCTATATTATTATCACTCAAAAATAATGTTCTTCCTCACTGTGTTATTTTCATTATATGTTTTTTTATTTCTATTCCTGTTAATGATATTTTTCATCTATGTTTTTCACTAATCGACCAACAATTCCTTATGGGTATTACACAACTGACCGATGCATGTATTATTGAAAATTTATTTTTTATAGAATTTATGAACATCAACCTTCTTTGTTTGAATTCAGAATGTGATTTTTTCAAAATATATCATTTTGAATACAGTTTAAAATTTGGTTACAAATACTGATGGCTCACTACATTTAGAACAACCACATATTTTTATTGGATTCTATCACCTTAACTACATTGTCATTTACTTAGGAATCATTAATGAAAATCATTATATAGACCCATGTTCCCTCCACTCTTCCTCGATGTATATCCCTATAACTATATAGTGTTTTCTTTCATGTTATCTAACTCTACTCTTTTACATTCCTTAAATTTGAGGTACTATAAAAACCACCCTGTTTGAAATGAATTTTTTTATGTTTCCTGTAACTCTATTTAAAAAAATTCCCTCCTTAAACTGTAAAAAATTGACGGAATAGTCTGTATAATTACATACAAATTAACGATTCTTATAGTTTTTTATACTCTCCAGTCACAAATAATGACTTCACATATGAATTTGTTCACAATAAATTTCTATCCTATGATCCTTATACTGTGTATTTCTAGAACATTAATTTTTGTTACTCTAACCATATTCTATTTACCTGTTACATTGGATTTTCATATTCAAATATTCATTACTATTTATTAATGTATATAACTCTATTTTCATCTGCAATATGCATTTTCCTGGACAATAAATAAGCTGAAGACATATTTCAACCATAGTATGTTCCTGCAGACTTTTCAACTTCAATTAGCTGCCACACTTATTCAAACATGAACATTATAAAATATTGTGCAATTAAAAAATTGGTTTTTATCATTCTGTATTCAAATGAATCCTCTATGTTGTTCACATTTTTTATTATTGAAAATAATTATATATTTATTATGTCATACATTTTTAATTACACATCATTTATTACATTCTATGACATGATTGTTATTGAAATAAAATAATCAGTTTATGATAGAGACCCACTACGACCGACAAGAAAGATAAGAATGGTTATCAAAATACAATGAAATATCCCTCCAAAATCAGAGATTACATTGTGTCATTCCTTCCATTATTCAATTATTATATTGGTTTGTCCGTAATCAATCGACTATTGTACCATTATATTTTATCAGTACACTGTGATTATAAAATTTATAAACCTTACTATTATTAGGGTATGACATTGGTGAGCAATAGGTTGCACAATAATGGTGACATACTTGACTGCATTTCTCTGGTAAATGATGATCATGTCCAGTTTAGTTGTTAATGTATAGTTCTATTGTAGAGCAGTTCCCAGTATTTTAATCATGTGCAGTTCTGTTGACCCTATAAAATTCTATTTTAGTTTATTTTATCATGTGTTGTTCTATTGTAGATCATGGTACATCATTTGATTTAGATTATGATGGAATGGAGGTAATTTATTATATGTTTGAAACACATAAACTGGGTATTTTACAACTACAAATTTTAATTCTAATAAGGTATGTATTTTCTATTTTAATTCACCACTACTTTTATAAAATAATTTGAACCAGCATTCCTGAATTTTTTAATGGCATATGCATTTAATCTGACACTTATACTTCATTTCTTATTCTCTGTTATAAACTATTAGAATTCTGCTTCAATGAAATCATTTTTCATTATTAAGTAATACTTATTCATTAAATTAAATTCTTCATGTAGGAAAATCTGTTTATAGTGATAAATGCTGATGAAGCGGACCAAATATATGTATGAATCTTTCCAGACTCCGTTACTACAATAATTGGTGTAATTGAACATCAATCATTATTCAGTTATTTTCAACATTGTATATTAACAATCAGATTTCTTAGTTAACATGTACATTATGGACACATACTAACTGTGATGGTATAATTTGTCATCCAGACAACAGAACAAAATATAAACTGCTAAAAAGTTGATTTTATTTTGTTCTTATAAAGTTATAATAATTTTGGAAACATTTCATATGAGTAACTACTATAAATATCTAATAGTTAATGATTATTTTACCTCTATCTTTGAACTATAGCATGCATGGATGGAGCAGACTACAAATCCATGGATGAAGGGGGTCTTTACATACAATGTGACAAGGTGAGTTTCACTTGATTGAGAAGGATACACCATCATAAAAGACTAAAACAACAATATATTCTCAAGAATTAGTTCGTTTTATTCAATTAATAGTTGATTTTACATGTATTAAATGTGAGTTTTCATTCGTTTTTTAGAGAGCATTTACTCTCATTAAAGTAGTAGATGTTGTGGATCATTGAGCTGGGATCGAACCTACTATCTTACCTATTAAGGTTTTTCGTTTTTATTGTTCGTCTTTAATCCATCACCTCTTATAAATTCACACCCTCTGGCCTTTAATTTTTGTCTGGGTATTCTTATTAAAATGCAAAAATCATACTTATGAAAATGAATTGGAATTAATTTGTAATACTTAGTTATTATGAAGTTCAATGCGTCTTTTGTGATGGGCCTTCTCTTAAAGAAAAGGACAACTCTCTTCAGCTGGGATTTATGATATGAAGTCAGCACAAAATGGTTATTGCTAATGTGGAATCTGATTTGGTCCAACTGGTGAGTAGTCTTCAACATGGTATAAAAAATTCTCCTTGGATGGAAACTAATATTGTAATAAGGTGCGTAATATTGATCATTTATGATGTCCTCTTCAATCATACCTTTAGGGAGGGTGTCTTCATTGTAGGTGCATTTGGTTCTCAAGGTAATATCTCTAATAATTGTATCATTTATCAGTAAAAATCACCCTTTCCATTTATAAATAACTCTAACATATTTTTAGATATATTTACATTTCTATACATATTTTTTTAGCATTCTACATGAAATAGGTTCACTTATAGAAAATGCCTTATAACACTCAACACTTACTATAAGAAGATAAATAATTAATGGTTTATAATATTTTAATGCAGACCATGCAGACAGAGTTCTCAAAGTCAGTGCTAATAAAGTGGTACCAAGAATGAAGGAAATCATGTCCCTCCCTAAATGATACCTGCTTGGATATTTCATCTTATGATTTTTTCCTAATCACTATATCATTTATTAAAATGATAGGTTGTACTCTGAAATTGATCTTGAACAATGTTAATTAATTTTGATGCATTCTGGCTTAGATTTTATGCTAATTTGATGGTTCTGGTGCAGCAAGAGAGGGATTAAAAAGTTCCTAGGTTTTTTGGATTTCTGTATATGTGATAAAAAACCATTTTTGGGTTCTATAACATCTTATTACAATTGATATTGCACATTATTTAACTTTCATTCCTCAAATTCCTTACATTACTTCCAACGCAATTAGTCTTTCTAAATCTTTTATTCTTTATATACTGTTACTCACTATGTAACTTTTCTTCCTCAATATCATTAACTTTTATTGTAACACCGCAGGTAAATAGAGAATATGACATTTTAACATTTATCCATATTTGTGAATATAATATTAATATTACTTTAAAGGGGATGCTATGCTCGAGGGCGTACCCAATACGCAACAATGAGTTTCATTGGAATCTTATGTTGCAATCTAATAATAAAATAATATTATTTTAAATGGTAGTTAACGCCTAGCCTTTGTAATGGATGGAATGAACAGAACTAACTAAAAAATTATTATATATGTTTGTCAAATATTTTGACTCTTTACAATACATGTTAGGGGATTAAAAATGCAAATGAATCCAATTTTAAGCATAAACATTCTATTATTCTTTAAAAGGTCGATTAACCGCCTTTTAATGGAGAACCTCTTTTAAATCCACTTTTTGAAAATTTTATGTGTTATATTTGACAAAATATAATTCTTCATTAGAATTGGGGCATCAAAATTTACATTGTGTAAATTTTTGGTATTTTTCCGATAAAGATCATTTTTTAATGAATAGTGAAAAATGTTGTATTTTAATTCAAAACCAATTTTTAATCTAATTTATTTATATGATTAGATTATCTTTTGAATTGTTTTAAAGTAAAATTTGAATATATTTTTACAATTTAATCCAATAGTATTTGTTGGAATTAATTCCACTTTGAAATTGGACTTAAACTAGTGTCAATCTTTTGATACTTATTGTTTCATAAAAACACGGTATTTGCTCTGACAACGGGAATTAATTATTAAATTAATTAATGTAACTTATATGTTCTGAATTTTTTAAAATAGTAATCATTTTTGAATTCGGAATATCAAATATATATTAGGGTGATGTTTTGGTATTTTTCTGAAAAACTTCAATTTTTGATTAATAGTGAAACCACTAAGTGGTACTTAAATAACTGATTTTTCGTTTAAATGAATTTTTACCACCTCTTAGTTTTGAATTTCAAAAATCCGACATACATGGTTGTCAGTAAGAAGTAAAATGTGGTTCAATGGGATTAAAATATTTTTTTGGTGAATAGTAATTTTAATGTTTTTAATCACGATTAGAGGCAATTAGTGTAATTTAAGGTAAAAATAATGTTTTAATAATATTAAATGAACTTTACACATGTCCTACCCTCATTGGATGTGTCATGGCCGACCAAAAAAATCCATGGGTGAACTTGGGGACACCATGGAGCCACTTTGGTTGGAAAATTACATAAATACCTTTTTATTTATAGTTAAAATTAAAATGTCACAAACATGAGTTGTTTTACTAAAACAATTTTTAAATGGGGTTATACAAGTCATATTTTTTACTATAAATATTCATTAGAAAAATAATACGATTTCCTAAATCATGGTATATTTTTATAATTTTTAGACATTAAATAAATTAAATTATTTATGACATCATGATGATGCATCAATTACCTCATTAACAAGGGATTTAAATAAAATGAAAAGATAATGTTAAACTATAACTTACACATGTCACAAACCTATTTTATGGGTATATTTCGAACCCTTATCACCTTATCCTAGAATTATATCAATATGGGACCTTTTAAATCTGAAACTCATTTTAAAATAATGTATCATTTCTTTACATTCCAAGAGTGCCCCTCCTCTCCTCTTATAAAAGGCCCCCACCTCTACCACCTTACACACACCTCTCAAAACTTTGGATCGGCCAAAACCTTCCCATGTAATTTCTAAAAATCCCTCTCTTCATCATTGAAGCCTCACTTTGGGCAGAATCCTTTCCAAGGAAGCCTTTGAGCTAAAATCAATGACAATTACCCGTTTTAAAGGTAGTGTTTTCTCTTGTGTTCTTATGTTTGACTTTGTTTCTCCAACCCCCTAAACTCTTTATATTCTTCCCTTATGTGACGAAACCAGTATATTAAATATACTAGGATGTTGTTATGTGAAGCATTTGAGCTACACTTACACACACCTTCGTCTAATGGTTAAAGAACATACTATTTCTGTGGTTGCGATTTTCTGCCTCATGAAACTATGACTGTTCAATATTCTTTTAACACCATTAAAGGTGGCCATTATGATGTCACTGTATTTTATATATTATATATATGGTATTTATGTTTACTATATGATTCTGTATTTTATATTTAAAACATAACTTTATTCTTTTCATGTTGTGCAAATGCGATAATTTCATATGAGGAAGTGTGGACTACCGCCCCCTCAAGTGATGTGACTCGTACATGCAATACATGGAATGTATAAAGAATGAAATTAATGAACATATGTGACCTATATAAAATATATATTATACTGGAATTAATATATATATATATATATCATTTATTTTTAATTCCATTAATATGACAATAAAAATGAATGTAGCATTTATGCGTACGTACGACTTACCATCTCCATGAACGGTGCTTTTCGTTTTTTTAACTCCAAATGGTATGGAATAGTATAAAATGAAAATGTACTGGATATATATGATATTTTAATATTTAATACTATTCTGGAAATTATTTACTTATAACTACAAGAGAAATCATTTTTCAAACAAGTTCATTTTTGACTCATGTAACAAACATCGGCAAAAATGTCTGATATGAACTAACATTTTTAAACAATTATTATTAAATTATAATATGTGATATGAACTGAATAATAATTTATAAAGGAGGTCCTTAGGAAATTATAAATTGACCAAAGTTTATTATTCATGAATCTAAAGAAACGAACAAGACAAGTTGGACTTGAGGTAAGGGATCCTACTCCGCTCTTTCCTTTTAAGTACACTCTTTTATGTCATTCCTTTTAAGCTCATATTTCTTGTGATTGTGATGTTCTTTTATATTACTCTTACTATAATTTTTATTTTCATATGAAGAGAGACCATGTTCTCTCTCATCAATCTATTTTGTAAGTTTTGAGTGGTGCCGTTAGGCTGCCGAATTTTCATAAGAGATCTTACCTCTCTCTTTCTTTTTAAGTACTCCCCTTTATGTCACTTCTTTTAAGCTCCACTTTGTTATGTTGGGGGATGTTATTTAAAATTCCTCTTGTTTTAGACTTTTTTTTAATATGATGAAAGACCATATTTGATATCATCAATCCATTTTTGTATGTTTTAAGTGGCGCCGTTAGGCTGCCGAGTTTTCGTAAGGGATTTTTCATGTCACTTTTATTCCCATGAGATTTATGCTACATTTTCCACAATTTACTTTGAGTGGTGTATGTACTACACATTATTTTACTCATTGTGTAATATAATTTCATTTATGAGTTTTTACATCAATGTTGTATTGACCATCTTTCACGGGGTGTATGTTTCAAAAGATACCCATGTCGGTAAGGGAACCTTTCACCCTTCTCTTTTTAAAAGACTTCTTTTGTTATGTCTTTTAATTCACATAACATTATGTTGGGATATGTTCTTCTATATCCTTAGTGATTTAAATTTTATGTCCATGTGATGAGACACCCTTTTTATCTCTCATCAACTCATTTTCTAAATTTTGTATTGACGCCGTTAGGCTGTCAAATTTTTGCAAGGGAACTTCTTAACCCAATTTTTATTCATTGGGATAATCTTGTACTCCTTGAATATGTCGTTCTATGAATATGTGTGAATATACTCTGATTTTTTTACACTTATTATCCACTTATATTTGGTGTATTAGTTTGTCACACATAATTATGTAATTGATTTATCCTTAATCCAAGGATACCATCTTTTTATGGGACTTCGTCTCAATATCCATTCATTGAGGCATATTTTGTTTTATACACAACCTTATTTTATATGGTGTATAAACCCCTTTGACTTTTACGTTTATCCAAAAGAAATATTTTTTATACGAATCGTTTTACTAAACGACAAAAGGGAATGTTTTTGTCTTACATATTCGGCGACAACGACTTCTCCGCCGCCATGACCATTATTTGAGTTTCGGCTTCCTCTACAGGCCATAACTTCTTTTTAAAACTAAAATAAATACCATGTTTTACTTTTTTTTTTATTTTGGTTTTGGAAATGGTTTTCATAATGTTTTTATATCAATGTTTTGTATTGATATCTTGTTTTTCAAAGGTGAAAATGTTATGTTTCCTTTATGCATGTTTTATGTGATATAATTATGTTGTGGTTCTTGGGAATTATTATGAAGACGGGTGGTTCTGTGATAAACTAAGGGCAGGTGAGACCGATATAGCTCTCCAATGCATTGGGTAACACGAAGGGGTTAAACGTTAAGGTTTCTCCGAATATATTTAGGGAATATACTGTGATGGGTATTCCAAACGAAACCAAGAGGGTTACTCCCTACGTAAGAATGTTATGAATGCATCAAGTTACCTTTATGTCTTGTGATTTCTATTATTTATTCATAATTTTATGAGGTCTGTAAAAGTGCTTATGCTTTATGGGTAAAGTATGATTTCATTCTTATGTATATAAGTACTCATGTTTCCTTTCCATACCTTTTATAACCCTTACTGAGCTTTTTATGCTCATCCCATGTTTTTGAAATGTTTTTTATAGGTCAAGGGAAAGGTACTTTATGTGATGATAGTGTCAAGGAAGTTTCAAGAAAGAATCCATGTTTTATTTGAAATATGATTCCGTTGATGGGAAAAATGAATACTATCTTTTATGTAACCACTTTGTTTAAATGTGGAATGTAATGCTAGTTTCATGATCTAATCCTATAAAACTCTAAACCTGAAAAGATCCTCAATGTGTAATCTTGTAATAACTCAAGATTAAGTAAGTATTAAGGCTGGGGCCTCATAGTTGGTATCATAGGTCGGTTTAGATAACTGTAGATGTTAGGGTATTCCTTATGCATAAGTGACATTAACAAAATGGTTAGGATTTCAGAAAGAGTCACAGTTTTTAGATAAAGTGAATTAGTAAATATATATTCCACATTAGAACATGATGGTTTTTTTGATATACTTAGACTGACATTTCTGTGTTTTGTGAATGGATGGATCTAGCAGGCACTAATGTGACAATAGGTTTGAAGGAAACTGTGGTGGTTTTCTGATTAAGAGACTGGATGAAATGGTGGATTCAATGAGGAAACTCGTGGTTGTTCTAAACCAACTATCAAGGAGTCATGATCAACCACTTGAACCTTGGTATGTTTTTTAATGCATCATGTACGAGATGACCAATCGGTGTGGATGTTCAAGTAATAATTATAAAGGTAACCATTAGGGTTTATATGATCATTACTTTTGAGGTAATTATGGGTTATTATTTGTTATGATGGAAAATGAAAGGCATGATATAAAATTGAGGTTAAAATATGTTATGATTATTTTTTATGATTTTATCTCATTTTGGGGAATTTTTTAAGTATTATATAGTTTTGGAAAAAGGACAACACACAGACCGTGTGACAACCCATCGCGTCAGACAAAGCTGCGGGAATCGAACCCACAACCAAAGTGTGATTGGTATTTATCACCTACCACTAGACTAAATGAAGTCCCTGTTTAGTTTGACTAATTCTTTTTAGTTAGATGATTTTACGAATCAAGAGTAAGTTTATTTCGGGTTATCTATGGAAATGATTAACCTATCATGGAGGATATGTTATTAGGTTAATTACTTTTCAATATGAGAATTTAAGAGAAACTGATGTTATTTGGAGATAAAATTTAATTTGTACCTTGGAAGACTATGTGATTCAAATATTTGGGTTTCAATCTTAGTTTGGTTTATTTTGAAGAATTTTATGGACAATTGTTTATTGAATGGTCTTTGTTGAACTTTGGGTTTTAGTTTTGGTTAAGCTCTAAAGACATGGGATGTATGTTAGTAACGCCTAACCGTTGTAATGGCAGGAATGAACAGAACTAACTACAAAATGATTATATTTGTTTTTCAAATATTTTTACTCATTACAATAAATGTTAGAGGATTAAAAATGTGAATGAATCCAATTTTAAGAGTAAAC
The DNA here is from genome assembly GCA_963277665.1 of Viscum album. Taxonomy (NCBI): domain Eukaryota; kingdom Viridiplantae; phylum Streptophyta; class Magnoliopsida; order Santalales; family Viscaceae; genus Viscum; species Viscum album. The sequence goes on from OY728126.1 coordinate 987,165,003, forward strand.
ATTCTAATATTCTTTACAAGGTCGATTAACCGCCTTTGGATGGAGAACCTCTTTTAAATCCACTTTTTGACAATTTTATGTGTTATATTTGAAACAATAGAAGTCTTATTTGGAATCAGGACATCAAAATTTACTTTGTGTAAATTTTTGGTATTTTTCCGATAAGGTTCATTTTTTAAGGAATAGTGAAAAATGTTGTATTTGAATTCAAAACCACATTTTAATCTAATTTATTTATATGATTAGATTATCTTTTGAATTGTTTTTAAAGTAAAATTAGAATATCTTTTTACTATTTAATCTAATAGTGGTTGTTGGAATTAATTTCACTTTGAAATTGGACTTAATCTAGTGTCAATCTTTTGATACTTATTGTTTCATAAAAACACGCTATTTGCTCTGACAGTGGAAATTAATTATTAAATTAATTAATGTAACTTATATTTTCTGAATTTTGTAAAATAGACATCATTTGTGAATTCGGAATATCAAATATAGCTTAGGGTGAAGTTTTGGTATTTTTCTGAAAAACTTCAATTTTTTATGAATAGTGAATCCACTAAGTGGTACTTAAAAAACTGATTTTTCGTTTAAATGAAATTTTAACACCTCTGTGTTTTGACTTTCAAAAATCTAACATACATGGTTTTCATTAAGAAGAAATACGTGGTTTATTGGGATTAAACTATTTTTTTTGTGAATAGTAACTTTTATGTTTTTAATCGCTATTAGAGGTAATTAGTGTAATTTAAGGTAAAAATAATGTTTTAATTATATTAAATGATCTTTACACATGTCCTACCCTCATTGGATGTGTCTTAGTCAACCAAGAAAATCCATGGGTCAACTTGGGGACCCCATGGAGCCACTTTAGTTGGAAAATGACATAAATACCTTTTTATTTAAAGTTAAAATTAAAATGTCACAAACATGAGTTATTTTACTAAAACAATTTTTAAATGGGGTTATACAAGTCATATTTTTGACTATAAATATTCATTAGAAATATCAAATTATTTCCTACATCAGGATTTCTTTTATAATTTTTATACATTAAATAAATGAAATTATTTATGACATCATGATGATGCAGCAATTACCTCATTAATAAGGGATTTAAAGAAAATGAAAATATAATGTTATAACTATAACATACACTTCTCACAAACCTATTGGATTGGTATATTTCGGACCCTTATCACATTATCCTCAAATTATATCAATGTGGGACCTTTTAATTCTGAAACGCAATTTAAAATAAAGTAACATTTCTTTACTTTCAAAGAGTGCCCCTCCTCTCCTCTTATAAAAGGCCCCCCAACTCTACCACCATACACACACCTCTCAAGCCTTTGGCTCAGCCAAAACCTGGCCATTTCATCTACCCACATCACTCTCTTCTTCATTGAAGCCTCACTTTGGGAAGAATCCTTTCCGAGGATTCCTTTGAGCTTAAATCAAAGTGAGTAACCCTTTTTAAAGGTAGTGTTTTCTCTTGTGTTCTTAAGTTTTATTTTGTTTCTAAAACCCCCTAAAATCTTTTTATTCTTACCTTTTTTACCAAAACCAGTATATTAAATATAGTAGGATCTTTTTATGTGAATTATTTGAGCTACACTTACACACACCTTCGTCTAATGGTAAAAGAACATACTGTTTCTATGGTTGGCGATTTTCTGTCTCACGAAACGATGATTGTTCAATATTCTTTTAACACCTTTAAAGGTGGAAATTATGATGTCACTGTATTTTATATATGATATATATGGTATTTATGTTTACTATATTATTTGGTATTTTATATTTAAAACATACCTTTATTCTTTTCATATTGTGCAAATGCGATAATTTCATATGAGGAAGTGTGGACTACCGCCCCCTCAAGTGATGTGACTCGTACATGAAATACATGGAATGTATAAAGAATGAAATTAATGAACATATATGACCTATATAAAATATATATCATACTGGAATTATAATATATATATATCATTTATTTTTAATTCCATTAATATGAAAAAACAAATGAAAGTAGCGTTCATGCGTATGTACGGCCTACCGTCTCCATGAACGGTGCTTTTCGTTTTTTATCTCCAAATGGTATGGAATAGTATAAAAATAATATGTACTGGATATATATGATATTTTAATCATTAATACTATTCTGAAATTATTTACTTATAAATACATGGGAAATCATTTTTCAAACAAGTTCATTTTTGACTCATGTACCAAACATCGGCAAAAACGTCTGATATGAACTAAATATTTTAAACAATTATTATAACATTATAATATGTGATATGAAATGAATATAAATCTTTAAAGGTGGTCCTTAGGAAGTTATAAATTGACCAATGTTTAATATTCTGGAGTATAAATAAACGAACAAGACAAGTCAGACTTGAGGTAAGGCATCCTACTCCTCTCTTTGTTTTTAGGTACACTATTTTATGTCATTCCTTTTAAGCTCATCCTTCTTGGTATTGGGATGTTCTTTTATATTAATCTCACTGTAATTTTTATGTTAATATGATGAGAGACCCTATTCTCTCTCTTCAATCCATTTTTGAAGTTTTGAGTGGCGTCGTTATGCTGCCGAATTTTCGTAAGAGATCTAACTTCTCTCTTTCTTTTTAAGTAATCTCTTTTTTGTCACTTCTTTTAAGCTCCTCTTTGTAATGTTGGGGGATGTTATTTTAGAATCCTATTGATGTAAAATTTATTTTAATATTATGAGAGACCCTATTTTATCTCATCAATCCATTTTTGTATGTTTTAAGTGGTGCCGTTAGGCTGCCGAGTTTTCGTTAGGGATTTTTCACCTCACTTTTATTCTCGTGAGATTTATGATTCATTTGCCACAATTTCCTTTGAGTGGTGAATGTACTGCCCATTATTTTACTCATTATGTAATATACATTCATTTATGAGTATTTAAATCAATGTTGTATTGTCCTTCTTTCACGGGGTGTATGTTTCAAAAGATACCCATGTCGGCAAGGGAACCTTTCACCCTCCTCTTTTTAAAAGAATTGTTTTGTTATGTCTTTTAATTCACATAACATTATGTTGGGATATTTTCTTCTATATCCTTAGTGATTTAAATTTTGTTTCCAAGTGGTGAGATACCCTTTTTATCTCTCATCAACGCATTTTCTGAATTTTGTAGTGACGCCATTAAGCTGTCAAATTTTTGCAAGGGAACTTCTTAACCCAATTTTGATTCTCTGGGATAAGATTGTACTCCTTGAATATGTCGTTCTATTAAAATGTGTGAATAATCTATGATTGTTTTACTCTTAATATCCACTTATATTTGGTGTATCATTTTTCACATATAATTACATAATTGATTTATCCTTAATCCAAGGATACCATCATTGTATGTGACTTTATCTCAATCTCCATTCATTGAGGCATATTTTGTTTTATACACAACCTTCTTTTATATGGTGTATAACCCCCTTTGCCATTTACGTTTATCCAAAAAGAAATCTTTTTTATATGAAGTGTTTTACTAAACAACAAAAGGGAATGTTTTTGTCGTACGTATGCGGCGACAACGAATTCTCCACCGCCGTGAACATTATTTGAGTTTTGGCTTCCTCTACAAGCCATACCCTTTTTTTAAAAGAAAAATAAATACCATGTTTTACTTTTCATTTATTTTGGTATTGAAAATGGCTTTCATAATGTTTTTATATTAATTTTTTTATTGATATCATGTGATTGAAATGTGGAAATGTTATGTTTCATGTTTTATGTGATACAATTATGTTGTGGTTCTTGGTCATTATTATGAAGACAGGTGGTTCCGTGATAAACTATGGGCGGGTGAGCCCTATATAGCTCTCCAATTCATTGGGTAATGCGAAGGGGTTAATAGTTAAGGTTTCTCCGAAGAGATTTAAGTAATATACTGTGATGGGTATTCCAAACGTAACCAAGAGGGTTACTCCCTACATAAGAATGATATGAATGCCTCATGTTACATTTATGTCTTATGATTTCTATGATTTATTCATGATTTTATGAGGTATGTTAAAGTGATTATGCTTTATGGGTAAAGTATGATTTCATTCTTATGTATATATGTACTCATGTTTCCTTTCTATACCTTTTACAACCCTTACTGAGCTTTTTATTCTAATCCCATGTTTTTGAAATGTTTTTCACAGGTCATGGGAAAGGTACATGATGTGATGATAGTGTCAAGGAAGTGTCAAGAAAGAATCCATGTTTTATTTTAAATATGTTTCCGTTGATGAGAAAAATTAATACTGTCTTTTATGTAACCACTTTATTTAAATGTGGATTGTAATGAAAGTTTCATGATCTAATTCACTAAAACTCTAAACCTGAAAAGATCCTCAATGTGTAATCTTGTAATAACTCACGATTATGTAAGGTTTAAGGCTGGAGTATTATATTTATTCCTCCATTATGTATATGTTACTTTTTTAAAATGTTTTCAATAATAATATGAATAAGTATTATGGGTAAATTATAGTCAACTATTAAATATTAATAAATAATATGTATAGCCTTGTAAATGCACAGTCGGAGTACTAGTTGGTATAAAAAATGCATTTATCTCGAAATATTGTTTTTTATGAATAATACATGATTATTATAAAAGAAATTTGTTACATATATAGAATTTTAATTTGAATAAATTTACATTATTTAGTAAAATAGGATATTAATCTTTTTATTTTACCACTATTATTGTTGGTCATTAGAAATAGTAAAAAAATTTAAAAAATTGTTTCCACATGTAATACTAAAATTGGTTTATCTAGGGGTACAACAAGTGGTAAGTGTATCATTCCCAATTAAAATTTCATAAATAATATAGTTATATTACTAAAATATCATATCATATCATTTAATTATTTTACATTTGGAAAAAATTTCCTGATTAAGTATTTAATATATTTTAATCATTAATGCTATCACATTTTATTCCATCACCACTATATAAAAGGAAACCTCCTCATCTATCATCTCGAAACATTATGAGTCTCTTGTTTCATCCAATATCTAACCAAATAAACTCCATAAATCCGTCACCATGTCTAAATATTTTTTTATCATAAAACCAACACTTCAATGTCTACGGGTTAATTTAATATTTTTCTTTCAATGAATATGTATAGTTAATAACTAGGATATTTTATGTTTATTTTATCATATACATTCTATAAACAAACTAAATCAATTATTAAATGATAAATTCATAATAATTAATGTAATGAGATTTTATCATGATTATTTATGTACATTTTACACCAAATTTTTATAAAAAAGAAATCAAAAGCTTCACTCATTGTTATGTGTGGAATTACACCTCCATGTAGTTATAAAAATCATTTAAAATCACCTTATCACATGGATATTAATAATAATGGATCTAAAAAATAAATATAATATTTATTAATTAATAAATATACTATAAAGAAAAAATTTAATTAATCATTCACTCCATATTTTTGTTAAAACATGAAAATTGTGTTCATGTTTATGTATGGATTACAATCTCCATGAAAAGTGAAATCCCATTATTTTTATCAATATATTAAGGATGATTTCATATATATATATATATAATGAATATATATGATATTTATATATTTAATAAAATATGAGATATGAAGGAACCATGATCAATATAAAAGAGATGAAACCTCCAAACAAAAAAAATCATCAAAAACGAAATATACAACACATACAAATGGAGATTTTAATAGAAATTTATTAATATATCTGTGGAAAATTTTAATTAGTGGATAATATATCATATTATAAATTAATTTTTTCATTGTATTGATTTATAATAAATTAACATTTTTTATATAGTGGTTAGAATTCTAATAAAGCATGTCACATGTAAGGTACAGGTTCTTCACCTTAATATTGATTCATTGACAGGTTTTTAATGAGATACCACAATTTATTTAATAATATGTATTTAATATACCATTTTAATGTAAAATCATAGATCATTATTAATTTAGGGTATTTATATTTTCAATTTATAAAATTTTATCCAGTTGTTTTTATTCAAATTTCTCCAAAGTGGTATTGATTTTTAATCTAAAATCATCTTCAATAATACACATATAATGAAATGAACCTTTATACATTTATGATGGGTATATATTTCCCATATAACATGTCATATCCTGGGTATAATTCTTTTCATTAGTTTTATGATTTCATTTTATTCTTTTCATCAATGGGGATTATGATTTAAAATACACCAACACGAGAAGGGTAAATTCTTCAATATATAATAATATTTGGATCATTTTGGATTAAATTAAATTTTAATGAATTATATTCATTATATATTTTAATTGAACATGAATTTTGGCATAACATAATTAACTTTTATTTTTTCATGTTTTCGTCACATAATCTGTTCTATGGTCCTCAGAGAGATTTGAATGAGTAATTAAGGAAGTATCACCTTATTTCTCTGTATAGTTGGAAACATTTTCATCCATGACCATGTTTTATGAAATGGTTATAATATATTTAGTTCATAGAACCCAAATAGTTTTTCATTTTCTTTTCAGAAATGTAGTACTTTTTTACCAATTTAATAAATTATGTGTTAATTTCATTTTTTGGATAAAAATTCTTTTTTATATATGACCAGAGAAAAAAAGATCATTTTTTAGGTATACGATTTAGTTATATATTCATAAATTCAATGGATAATTACATTACATTTATTCATAAATTCCTTGACCTTATTTTTATTTTTTTCATGGGTTTTTATTTTCATAGTTTATTTTGGGTGAAATTTCCATAATTTTATTGGAGTATTGGAATGTGCACTATTGGAGCATGGTTTTCCCATGTCGTGAAACCCATAGTGAAAATATTATATCACCAGATAGTGTTATAATAGAATGTTGGTCCATATTTTCCCCCATCATAACCCCTTCTTGGGGAAACCATGATCTATGAAAATTGAGTCCATAGGTGGGCCATTGTTAGGGAACATGGATTTGAAATTTCACATCCATATCTTGTGTAATATCCCAGGTAAATAAATAATATTAAATTTTATTATTTATTAAAATTTGTGAATTAAATATTAATTTTACATTTAATGGGATTCTATGTTCGATGGAATACCTGATACACAATAATGAATTTTATTGAAATTTTATGATGCACACAATGCTAGGTCAAACTGAAAAATTATAATATATTTTTATTTTATATGGTAGTTAATTCCTAGAAATTTTATAGGAGAGAATGGATAGAACTAACTAAAATTTGAATATTCATGTTTTTTAAATGTTTTTACTTTTACCCAATTAAATTTAGAAGCTTAAAATAATGAAAAAGTATGATTTTAAGCACAAATACTCTAATATTCATTGAAATGTCAATTTACCACCTTTTTATGTAGTACCCTCATTAAATCTATTTTTTCCCACTTTTAGATGTTAATTTTGAGAAAATTATATTCTTCATTAGAATTGAGACATCAAAATTATCTTTTGGTAAATTTTTTGATTTTTTATGATAAAAATTCATAGTTTAATGACTAGTGAAAGATATTGTATTTTAATTCCAAAAATCCTTTTAATCTATTATATTTATATGGTTAGATTATATTTATAATGGGTTTTAATATGTAATAAGATTATATTGTTAGATATAAATCCAATTTTGGTCATTGGATGTAATTTTACTTTGAAATTGGGTATAAACAAGGGTCAATATTTTGATAGTTATTATTTTTTAAAAACACGCTTTTTCATTTAAAAATAGGAATTAATTTTAAATTAATTAATGAAACATAAATGTATATAATTTGGTAAAATAAAATAAAAAATTTATTTCTGAATATCAATATAGCTTTGGTTGAATTTTTGTTAATTTTTTTTGAAAAACATCAATTTTTTATGAATAGTGAAAACACTAAGTAGTAGTTAAAAAATGGCTATTTCATTTAAATGAAATTTTACCACTTCTGTGTATTGAATTTCAAAAATCCAACATTCATGGTTGTTATTAGTATGTAAAATTTGGTTCAATAAGATGAAAACTTTTTTGTTGAATAGTAACTTTTGACTTTAATTTACCACATTTTAAGGTAAATAGGGTAATTCAAGGTACAAAAAATATTACAATAATATAAAATTATCTTATAAGTTTTCATAACCTTATTTGATGAGTAATAGGAAACCATGAAAATCCTTGGGTGATATATTTGGCCTTTTAAAGCCACTTCGGTAAGATAATGATATTAATAACTTCTTATTTAATGTAAAAATAAAAAAAACATAAACACGTATTGTTTTGGGGAAAAAATTATAGTAGGGTTATATAAGTGATATATTTGTCTATAAATATTTATAAAAATAAAAATATATTTCCTATATTATGGTAATTTTTTATAATTTTTAGACATTAAATAAATTATATTATTTATGGCACAATAATGATATAGTGTTTACGTCATTAAAAAATGATTTAAATAAATAAGATTATAAAGATAAAAATAATATCCAAAAACTATTCCATTCATATTTGATGATTTTATTTCGACCATGAGTCATCTTATATTTTACTTAAATATGTTTTTGACATTTATAATCAAAAAATCATTATATTATAAATTAATATTTTCACACATTCTGAAAGAGCCCCTCCTCCCCCTTATAAAATGCCCTCACCTCTAACAAACTACTCACACCTATAAAGCCCCATGGATCATCCACCATATACTCAAAAAAACTCTCATGTTCCCTTTATTCCTCCTAGAAGCCTTACCAAAGGTATAAGGCACTTCAAAAAACCCTTTTGGTTCAAACCAAAGGGAGTTACCCGATTTCAAGGTATCATCTTCTCTTACGTTCGTTTGTTTTATTTTACTTATCCGACCACATAAACTATTTTTATTCCATTATTTTAAAACAAAAATATTATATATACTATACTAGGTTTTTTATGATATGTATTATAAATACACTTACACACACCTCCATATAATGGGTAATGAATATACTGCTTATGTGAACGGCAAACTAATGCCTCATGAAACAATGATTGTTCAATATTCTCCTACCACATCATATAGTGTCCATTATGATTGAACTATATTTATATATGATATATATTATGATTATATTGTTCTTATTATTCTTTATTTTCCATCTATATCATTCTTTTATCATTTCCATTATGTGTAAACTCAATAATTTCTTTTGGGGGATTGCGGACTACCGCCCCCTTAAAGTAATATGACTCATTCATGCCATAAATGGAACATATAATGAATGGAGTTCTGGAGATTATATGATATTATATTTGAATTATAATATACCTATGTATCATTATGTTTTAATTCCATTAAATATGAAGAAGAAATGAAATTATATTTCTTACGTACGTACAGCTTACCGTCTCCATGAACGGTGCTTTTCATATCATATCTCCAAATGTCCTGTACTCTCATATATATATACTGGATATATATGATATATATGATATTTAAATCATTAGTTTTATTATTGAGATAATAAACTATTGACCACATGGACAATTGGTAATTATTAGAAGTTCATTTTTTATTGAAGTACCAAATATCAAAAAAACAAACATTATTAACATAATTGATTACATAATATATATAACATGGTAATAAGTGATATAAAAGGAATAATAAACTTGAAAGGGATATTAATAAAGTATAAATTGAATTTATTTTTTTATTTATGAGATTAAAGAATGAATTGGTCAAGTCAGACACGAGGTAAGGGGTTTCTTATCACACTTTTAATTCCATGAGATTTCCATTGTTCGCCAATTATTTATTTCTTGTGGTGTAATTTGTACATACATTTTATTTATATTATCATGATACTCATTATATTCATGGAAATATTTGATTCATTTGGTGATTATTAACTTTTGGTCATACGAGCCGATTGATTACAACATGGTATGGGGTTTCATCACACTTTTTATTCCCATGTGATTCATGCTATATTAGCCACTATTTTCTTTTGTGTTGTGTATGTACATCCCATGATTATATTAATTGTGTAATATAATATAATTTATTTTTATTTACATATTCATTGTATGACACTTTTTTAATGTGTTGTATGTTTCATATGTTAACAAATCTGTAAGGGAACCTTTCACATTCATCTTTTTAAAAGACATCTTTTTCTTATGCCTTTTTTATTTACATCTTCTAATGTTCTGATATGTTCATATATATCCTTATTGCTGAAAATTTTATGTCCAAGTGATGAGATACTATTTTATATCTCATTATCTTATTGTATTAACATTAAAGTAACGTCGTTAGGCTGTCAAAATTTTTTAAGGGAACTTCATCACCCAATTTAAATTCTTTGGGACAAACTTCTACTTCTTGATTATGTCATGCTATGAATATGTGTGAATAATCTCTGATTTTTTTACACATTATATCAACATATATTGGGTGTATATAAATTTTTTAAACATAATTATTTCATTGATTTACCCTTAATCTTAGGATACTCTCTTTATAGTGGATTACGTCTCAATTTAAATTCCACTAAGACTACATTGTGTTTATGCACCAATTCACTTTTATATGGTTTATATATTTTACTATGGCATATAATTTCATGAATACCTTTATTGTAATGATATAAAGTTCTGATTAAAGGTTATTTCTAAATTTTTTTTATTCAAGCGTCCTTGATTTGTTAGAAACCCTTTAACTATAATATCATTTTAACTGTTTTAATGATTTTTTATTCTAAATAATTCTAAATAAAGTCCATCATTAAAAAATGGTTTTAAGGATTTATTTATATAGACATGAATGTTTTTAAATTTAAATATATTTCAAAATATTCAATGTGGTATGGGAATCTTCGATTCCAATATATCATTACTTTATGTTTTAAATGATTTTGAAAATGGTTTGATAAAGAATTTATTATCTCAATATCATGAAATATAATATTGTGATTTCAATTTGGAAATGTTATATTTCCTTTATGTTTGTTTTATGTATTATGAATGTGTTATGGATCTTGGGTATTTTTTATGTATACTGGAGGTTCCATGATAAACCTAGGGCGGGTGAGCCTAAGATAGCTCTCTAATGCATTGGGTAACACGACGGAGGTAAACGTTAATGTTTCTCCTAAGAGATTTATGGAATATACTATGATGGGTATTCAAACATAACTCCCTAAGTCATTGTGATAGCTACAATGTATGTATGATATGTATGCCACAAGTTTCCGTTTTGATTTATGATCTCTAGGTGTCATTCATAATTCTTATCATTTCATGTGCTATGTTATGATCAAAAAGTAGTGTTTCATTGATTTGTATTTTTTGATGGGTTAATGTTTCCATTCCTCATTTTATAACCCTTACTGAGCTTTTAATGCTCATCCCATGTTTTTGAAATGTTTTCCATAGGACTTAAAGATGAATAGGGACAATGATGAGATCAAGGAAAAGTCATGCTCTCTAAAACATGGAACTAGTCAAGTTTCTTTTTAAGATTATTTATTTTATGAAAAAATGGATTCTGATTAGAAGGCTCTACATGTAATTAAAATTTAGATATTTAATTGTTATTACCTAGTTCTCTAAAACTCTAAACCTAAAAAAGATCCTTAATATGAATTATTCACATAATTCTGGATTATGTAATGTTTAAGGTGGGTTCCTTATATTTGGTATCCGATGTCAGTTTAGATAACAATAGATAAAAGGGTGTTATTTAATAATAAGTGACATAACCATAATGGTTAGAATATTAGTAAGAGTCATAGTTATTTTAGAGAAGATAAAATGTTATTACATTTTGGGGTGTAAAATTAAATGCATTAGATAACCATTGAAAATAAAATATGTTATGGTTATTTTGAAAGAATTTTTCTCATTTTTTGGAATGTTATGAAATTGTATAGTTTTTTAAAAAAGTAAAAAAATGGCCGTGTGCAATCATTATCATCAGACAAATCTGTGAGAATCAAACCCACAACCAAAGTGCGATTGAGATTTATCACCTACCACTGAATTATGTGATGTCCCTGGTTAGTATGACTAATAATTTTTAGTTAAATTATTGTATGCATCAAGAATATATTTATTTGGGATATTATATTTTATCAAATGGACATCCTTAGTATAGAAAATGATTTGGTGATTATGTAATAATGTTTTGTTGTAAGAAATTATCTCTTTTTGGAACACTATATGCATAAGGAAAATAAAATACTATGGGATTTAATTTGTGGATTAATTGTTAAAATATTTTTATATAAGAATATATGTTTTTATTGGGAACATATGGTGATTTGGGTTAATTATGGAAATAATTAATCTATCATAGAGAATAGGTGTTTTGGTTAATTACAAATCAATATGAGACTTTAAGAGTAGTTGCTGTTTTTTGAGTTAAATATTAGGATTTACTGTAGAAGACTATGTGATTAAATCATTTTGAGTATTTGGTTTTAATCATTGTTTGAATTACATTGATGAATTTTAAGGATAAATGTTTATTGAAAGGTATTTCTTGAGCTTTGGGTTATTTTTATTAAATTATGGAGATTTAGAGTAGTATTTATTTTAATGAAGGATTATCCTTTCATGGATTATCTGATCTTGTACAAATCAAATATGGTTTTGGTTGATGTCTAAAGATAGGAAAAATATATATATTATCTTTTGCAGATTATGTGATACACTAGATGTTTATTTTAGCACTTTAGGTGTGACCAATACATCTTGAATTCTTACCATTTTGAGAAAAGTTGACATTGTGGTAAGAATTTAGTGAATGATGAAATTCTACAAGACATGTAATTAGGTTTCCTTATGTTTTTGGTTAAGATCATAAAAAATACTCCAAATTTATGAAAAGTAACTTAAAACCAAAAAAGGTTATTGTTTACTTTTTTCTAATGGGAAACTAATGACTGTTTAACCTATCAGATGTTTGTGATTATATGGTGGTTAACATTCTACTAATCATGTTTTTTTATCACTCTCCATTAGAACATGATGGTTTGTTTTCTTTTCCATATCTAGGATTTCGTACATCGAATCCGTATATGGGTTTTCTTAGGTGACCATTGTACTTCTCTTCCTTAATTTTAATGTGATATTTTTGTTGACCCTTTTTCCAATGTGGGAAATTCAATTAAGTTTTTCTAGTACCATTTTTAAAAATCAGAGGACACAATTTGCAAAACGGGGGAAGGATGTAAATCCTAGGTAAATAAAAAATATTACCTTTTCATATTAATTAAATCTTATGAATTATATATTAGTTTCAATTTAAATGGTATTCTATGTTCGATGGCGTAACTGATACAGAATAACGAGTTTCAATGAAATCTTATGATTCACCCAATGCTTCGTCATATTGAAAAATAATAATATAATATTATTTTAAAATGGTATATAACAAATATACATTGTATTGGAAATAATGGGAAAACATACTAAAATATGAATATACATGTTTGTTAATTGTTTTTTGTATTTACCAAATAAATTTTAGAGGCTTAAAATAAAGAAGAAACTTATTTTAAGCATAAATAGACTAATATTCATCAAAAGCTCAAATTTTCAACATTTTGATGGTGAACCATATTTAAATCTAGTTTTGGTCATTCTTATAAATAATTTTTTACAAAATAAAATTATTTTTTATAATCAGGACATCAAAATTTATTTGGGTAATTGTTTGGTATTCTTCAAAATAAAATTATTTTTAAATGAATAGTGAAAAATATTGTATCTTAATTCAAAACTCCCATTTAATATGATAAATTTATATAGTTAGGCTGTATATTTAATTGGTTTTAATGTTTAATTAGATTATATTTTTACCATATAATACAATGTTGGTCAATGTATGAAATTTCACATTAAAATTGGGCATAAACAAGTGTCAATCTTTTGATAGTTATTATTTCATAAAAACACACTTTTTTACCATGAGTATTAATATTAAATTAATTAATGAAACATATATGTATTGAATATGGTAAAATAGAAATCATTTTTTTAATTTGGAATATCAAATATATCTTTGGTAAAAGTTTTGGTATTTTTCTAAAAAACATCAATTTTTTATGAGCAATGAAAACACTGAGTAGTAGTTAAAAAGATGACTATTTCATTTAAATGTAATTTTACCACATATCTGAATTGAATTTTAAAATTAAAACATACATGGTTGTTATTATTAAGAAAAATGTGTTTTAATAAGATGAAAATATTTTTTGATGAATAGTAACATTTGACTTTTATTTACCACAACTAAAGGTAAATATGGTAAATCGAGTTAAAAAAATATTATAATAATATAAAAATACCTTAACAATTGTTCTAACCTTATTTGATGAGTAATTTACTTCCAGGAAAATCCTTGGGTGATATTTTTTTCCTTTTAATGCCTTTTGGGTAAGATAATCATATTAATAACTTTGAATTTTAAGTAAAAATTTTTCATAAACATGTATTATTTTGTGAAAGAAATTTTAGTGTGGGATTATATAATTGATATATATATGAAAATAAATATTAATTATAATGATAAAAATATTTCATACATTATGGTATATTTTTTATAATTTTGATACATTAAATAAATTAAATTATTTATGACACAATAATGATGTAATGTTTACCTCATTAATAAATGATCTAAACAAATAAGATTTTAGGATTAAAATAATATCAAAAAACTATAATATTCTTATTGGATGATTTTATTTCAACCATATATTACTCTTTAGTATGTTTTTGACATTTAGAAACTGAAAATCATTATTTAATAAAATAATATTTTCACTATCCTAAAAAGACCCTCCCCCCTTATAAAAATCGCTCACCTCTAACCTATTACTCACACATCTCAAGACCCTTGGCTCATCTATCCTCTACCCAAATATACTTTCAATATCACACTCTTCTTCTTAGAATCCTTACCTTAGGCAGAAGGCACTTCAAGAAACCCTTTTGGTTCAATCCAAAGAGAGTTACCCTATTTAAAGTTGTTATCATCTCTTAAGTTCTTTTGTTTTATTTTACCTCTCCAACAACCTGAATTAATATTATTCCTTTATATTATAACAAAAATAGTATCCTTAATATACTAGGTTTTTGTTATGAGATGTATTCAAACTAAACATGCACACACCTCTATCAAATTGGTAACGAACATACTGTTTCTGTGGACGGAAACCTGACGTCTCACGAAAGAATGATTGTTAAATCTTCTCCTACCAACTCTTATGGTGGCCATTATTATGGAAATATATTTATATATGATATTTTTTTTACTATTTTATGCTTCAGAATTTTCCATTTATATCATACCATTATGGTTTCCATTATGGATAAATGCGATAATTTCAGTTGAGGAAGTGCGGACTACCACCCCCTCAAAGGGATATTACATATTCATCCCATACATGGAAAATATAAAAGAAAAGAGTCAGTGGGATTATATGATATTATACTATATTTATAATATACCTATGTATCATTATGTTTTCATTCCATTAAATATGAAAAAGAAATGAAAGTAGTGTTCACGCGTACGTATAACATACCATCTCCATGAATGGTGCATTTAATTTATTATCTTCAAATGTCATGTACTATTATATATATATATGAAGTTTTAAATTGTTAATATGATTAGTTAGATAATATAATTTTGACAACATGAACAATTTTTAATTATTAGATGTTCATTTTTGACTCAAGTACCAAATATCAACAAAACGACCATTATTAACATAATTGATTACATAATTTTAATAAGATGGTAATAAGTGATATAAAATGAAGAATAATATTGAAAAAGGTTCTTATGATAGTATAAATTAACTTTAGTTTATTATTCATGATATTAATGAACAAACGGGTCATGTCGAAAACAAGGTAAGGGGTTTCTTATCTCAGTTTTAATTTCTTGAGATTTCCGTTGTTCGCCACGTATTTATTGCATGTGGTGTATTATGTAATTCCATTTGGATATATATTATCATGATTCTCTCTATATTCATGGTATTATGTGATTCATTTGTTTTTTATTACATTTTGGTCATACTACTTGATTGATTACAACGTGGTAAGGGGTTTTCATCCCAGCTCTTCATTCCCCTAAGATTCATGCAATATTTTTCGCTATTTTCTTTTATGTGTTGTATGTAAATCCCATGATTGTATTCATTTTTTAATATAATTTAATTTATTGGTATTTAAAACTTCATTTTATAACCCTTCTTTAATGGGGTGTGTGTTTCATATGTTACCAAATCTTCTAGGGAACTATTCATCCTCCTCTTTTTAAAATACTTCTTTCTGTTATGTATTTTAATTTACACATTATTATATTTGGAAATGTTATTCTATATCCTTATTTCTATAAATTTTATTTCCATGTTTTTAGATACCATTTTCTCTCTCATCGACTCATTTTCTTATTTTTAATGTGACATCATTAGGCAGACAAATTTCTATAAAGGAACTTAATCACCCAATTTCAATTTTTCGGTTAAACTTCTACTTCTTGATTATGTCGTGCTATGAATATGTGTGAATAACATATGATTGTTTTATACATATTATCCTCATATATTGGGTTTATTTATACATTTCCCACATAATTATGTCATTAAATTGTCCTTAATCTAATGTTACTATCTTAATAGGGGATTTCACCTCAATTTACATTCCATTGAAACTAAATTCTTGTTAAGGACCAATTAATAATTATATGGTGTATATACTATCATTTGGAATATTATATCATGAATCCATTTATTCTCATGATATAATAAAGTTCTGATTTATTGTTATTCCACAATTATTTATATTCAAGACTCTCTCATTTGGCCAAGAACTCTTTAACAAAAATAACATTTTAAATGTTTTAATGATTTATTCATTAAAATCATTCTTATTAATTACCATGTTTTTAAAATGTTTGTAAGAATTAATTTTTTAAAAAATTAATGTTTTGAAATTAAAATTTCTTTCTAAATATTTAAAGTGTTATGGGACACTTTGATTTAAAAATATATGCATTAAATTTTTTAAATAGTTTTTAAAATGGTTTGATATAGAATTTATAATGTCAAAATCTTGAAATATAATTTTTTGATTGCAATGTGGAAATTAAATCATTCCATTATGTTTTAATGTGTTGTTAATGTCTTATAGTTCATGGGAATGTTTTTTTGTATACGGTTGGTTCTGTGATAAACCTAGGGCGGGCGATCCTGAGAAAGCACTCTAATGAATTGGGTAATGTGAAAGAGGTATACATTAATGATTCTCCTATGAGATATAGGGAATATACTATGATGAGTATTCCAACGAGAATCCCTACATAGTTGTGATAGCTACAATGTAAGTATGATATAGATGCCACAAGTTATCATTATTATTCATTATTTCTAGGTGTTATTCATAAATCATTTTATTTCATGTGGTATGTGATTATCGAAATGTATCGTTTCATTGATATATATTTATTGATGTGTTAATGTTTCCTTTTCTTATTTTTTAACACTTACTGAGCTTTTTTATACTCATAAATAGTTTCTAAAATGTTTTCTATAGTACTTAAGATGAATAGGGTCAAGGATGGGATCAAGGAAAATCATGCTCTCTAAAACGTGGAACTACTCATGTTTTCTTTTAAGAGTTATTATTTTATGATAAAATGGATACTGAGTCGTAGAGCCTACATGTTATTTTCAAGTTGATATGTAATAGTCAAGACCTAATAATCTAAAACTCTAAACCTGAAAAGATCCTAAATGTGAATTATTCACTTATTTCAAGATTATTTAATGTTTAAGGTCATGTCATTATATCCCAGAACCATTCATGCATGATTTTATAATTTTTAAAAATAAAATAAATATTAATGACCCCAAATTTTAAGATTCTAACCAACCCTCTCTATCATATTATTATTTAAAATGATTAGAAGCCTAACTTAAATCAGTAATAGATATTAAAACCTTCCCTATTTATATATAAATGACCATGTTCAAGATAAACCAACTATTTTATAGCTTGAGATCATCTGATTAAATTCATTCTGATCCCTCTATACATACTCTTGAAATATTAATGAATTATAATGTATTATATTTATCTAAAATCAGTGTTTTAATCTTGATTAAAGGATTTCTTCATTAATCATTCATGCCTTCCTTTTTCATTGGGGTGTCTAAATTTGTATGGTGTTTTCTTAATAGTTGATTAAAGGTGGGAAGTTCCATGATTCTTTTTTTCTTCAATTGAAACCATGAATTTCATGATAAAATAATATTATGTTCTAATTGGTTTAAAAATTTTCATTATAATGATTTCATATTGGGATAGAGATGTTCATGAGATTTCATAATAATCCTATTTTCTAATAAAATTTTATTTTTTGTGGATTTATGTAAAATTATTGATTGATTTGGAAATCATTTGGATAAATGATTAGAAAATTTATTTTCAAAAATTGGATTAGAAAAAAAATAATATAAAATAGAATGAAATTATAGAAACATCTGATTTGTTTACAAAGCGTAAATGGAAAGTTGATAACTAAAATTAGAAAATTATATACATAATTATTTTAAAATGATTGATTTAAAATTTTATTAACTAATTTATTGTAATTTTCCATAATGTTTGCGTATTTGTTAGTTTCCCTATATAGGAGTGGATATAATTTTACAATTATATGAGATTGGGTGTGATTTTTCATAAGTGGGTGTGTATGAACGAAATTTTCCTTAAGTGGTTGGGTATAGAACCTTCTAGTGTTCTTTGTAATTAGTTGGATGATTTGATATATGTATAATGGATTATTTAACTTGGTTATTCATTAAAACTAATTTATATAATTTTTTTGCATGAATTGTTTATTTAAATAATTTTCGATATATCATTCAACCTTTTGAATGAATAATTTTTCCATTTAAAAAATGAAAAATGTAATGATATTTTTTATTTTTATATTAATAGATTACATATCACTTTTTTAGAATTAAGTATTGATTTTTGGTGACACCCTACAAAGATTTATTTCATCTAATTTTTCCTTTATGTTTTAGATATTTTATTATTTCATGCTTGAGAAATGGGAATTCAAAATACAGAGGAGATAGATGTTCATTACCATTTTTATTTGGAGTGGGTTTATATTTCATTTCGGATCATTGGATCTTATCTTACTATATGTTTAGTAGGTTCATAGTGTACTATTTATGGTTTTTTATACCAGGTTTATTTCTGTTACTTTCCACATTTTTTGTCTTGATAGTACTAACATATAATCTTTATATTAATATGTTTTTGTGGAAAACTTATTCCCAATTTTATCATGATTGATCCCAGGTTATGGTTTCCAACATGTGGGGATCAGTATAGACCTTCAAGATATGTCTATGCAAGATCAGGTATCATTATACAATGGTATTTGGGATGGTTGTCGAAAATTTTATATCAGAGGAAGGTTGAACATCTTTCATTTGTGTGAGTATGAATTTTGGGATGTATTTTTTCGGATATATAAGATAATTAGGATCGAGTGCCAATCCATATCTCATAACAACAATCCATATATTAGGACGCCCAACAAAATTCAACCTTTATTTTTAGTCTTCTTAGTTGCATGGTCTCATAAGCACCTACAAGTATGATGATGCAATTTGATTCTTTGATATCTATGTTTTTTTATCCACATGACTCAAAAAAGATTCTATATATAGTAGTTGAGTATTCGGTGGATTTTTGTATAGGTATATTGATTGTTATATGTACCATAATATTAGCTTCATCTTTTTCGATGACATTATTTGAATCTATTGAATATTAATAATTTATATTAACTCATAATGTGGGAATGCTAAATTTTCATATAGAGCTTTTGTCTTTTGTGATGTATATTACTTTTCCTCCACGAATCAAGTGAAATTTGGGTCTTAAAGTTATTCTTTTATAATTTCACTATTAGATATTCTGATTAAATAGTATTTTACAATTGATGACATGAAACATCTTGATTTTATTTTCAAAATGTATTTCATCATTTCAGATAAGGATTGAATTTATAGTTATCTTCAACGGGTCTCTATTACCACACTTACGGGGTTGTACTATACCATTTAAAAAATGTCACCTAATGATTGGCAGAGATAGACTATCTTATAGGAATATTGGTAATGTAACATTCGAATTTTATTTTTCATTTGGCGTAGTAAACATTCAATGATGATTCTCTTAAAGTAGTCATTGTGTTTCTAGATTTTTTTTCATCTAATATAAATTGTGTTTTATTTATTAGAGAGTAATTTTTTTCTATTTGTATAGTACCTTATACATAACAATTTTTGATTCCATATTTCTGAATGAATGTAGATAAAATTTAATATTTAAAATTTTGGTGGAATATATATAATATAATGGTTTTATATGCATAAGTGTTTCACCATGAATGGCGACTATTCTATTTTCTAAAAATGTTTATCAAATACTTCACCTCTATGTTGAATACCAAAAAAATTCATGTTGTAGTGATTAATAATAATCCATTGCCATGAATTAATGTTTTATTAATTTTGTGAAGGTGATAAGTTGATCTGGAAAATCAATCATTGATTTAGTTATCACCAGTTTGGAACTAAACAATCTGATATACATAAATCTACCTTCTAGTGAATGTATTTCCATTATGTACCTTTTACTTCCATTTTTCAAATGAATTATCTTGTACCTTTTTGGAATTTATTAATAGTACAATCCAGTAGTATATTGATATGTTCAAGGTGGTATTTTTGGAATGAAATTTTGGTTTATTATATGTACACGGATGATCATTTGTTTCATCTCAGAGAAGTTTTGACATTTCGAGAAATCACTAAAATTATTCCTATCTATTGAAATATAATTTATAGATTCTAGAAGAGTTGTAATTTGGATATGTGTTATTTGAACATGGTATCTTAGTTGATCATGAAATGTTCAAAGATGTTTTGACAAGGGAGATACTAAACATTGTTTTTAGTATTTTGAACTTTTTTATAGTTGGTATTTTCAAGAGATTGAAATTTATTTCCCTACATTTTGATCTCTGATGAACTCTATCGCTCAGAAGGGAGTGAAGATATTATATAATGATAAATTTACTAATTAATTTGTATTGTATAAATTTATTTTTCATTCTATTTCAAGTTTAATCCATCCAAAGGCTGGCTAGGGCTATGTGGTATTATTTGACACATAAGGTTCTATTTTGGGTTGTGTTTTTAATGAAGGTGATTTTGTGGTAGACTATGGTTCATGACAACATAGAACACACAAGAAGAAATATCCAACCCTTGACATCGAACACACATTTCTGATTCACAATCTTGGTTTTTTATACCATATCCATTTTATAGAGAAATATACCACGTATACTCACTATTGATTTATTTACCACAAATTTTATTATGATTATGCTTTAGGAACAACATCTTGATTATGAATTCAATATCATAGGGATTCAATTTATATGTGGGATATTGTTACTGAGTATTATATCACTATGGATGGTATCATCTATTTATTGAACTGATTATTTGTATATTTACAAGATAGAAAATATGTAATGGTGTATTTACATAATTCCTAGTGGGATATGCACCATGGAGCCAATAATATGTTATATGTCATATAGTGAGAATTCTAGTTGTTGGGAATGAGATAGAAAATTATTGATTTCATTTCTAATACCTATAACTATCATTAGATCATGGATAAACACCAAAAACCATTGGGTTTACCCTAGTACATTCTTGTGCTATCATAGAAGCTGGATGAGTTTTATATGGACATTGTGGATTTGTTTCAACATAACCCTCAAGAAGAAGATTTATATATGGGTTGTAAATGATCATCTAATGAAATTTGATTAATTTCTATCAATTTATGATACAACCAAAGGTGAAGAGAAGGTAAATATCTATATTAATGAGATTCTTCATTTTCGTAGAGTACCATCTACTATAGTTTCTGAAATTGATCATTGTTTTACATCTCTTTTTTTGGAAATTCCATCGGGTGGTGATGAGATGATTGTTTTTTAGAGTGGAGTACCATTTAAAGATAGATGGATAGACAAAGAGGGATATATATATTATATAGGATATGGTACCTAACAATGTAATTAAATTTGGTGGATCAGGGGATGACCATTTGGGGCTGCTTGAGATAATATAAACAATAGTAACCAGTCCATGATTAGAATGTCTCATTTTGAGGCCATGTATTGTAGGCAATGTAAATTTATATTTTGTTTTTATGATATTGATGGGTTTTTATTTGTTGGAATATGATTTTACCAACTGTCCATATAAAAAATTTAGTTAATTCATTATAGAATTATTATGTAATAGAACTAGTCCAAATATTATACTAAGCTCTATAGGAAATCATTGTAGTTATTAGTTGGTTTCCAGGTATTCCTAAAAGTTCATCCATTCATGTCATATATATTTTTCTAATAAGGGGAATCATACATCTCATTTTGTTGGAAACATTTTTTTTTGAGATGGAGGGGATAATGGATTATGATTTAAAACTTCCACCATATTTAACATCCATACAGAATCATTTTCAATGTGGCTTATCATAACATGTATATTTCTAATTAATCTATTTTTTTGTGTGGTTGTGGTATATAAATTGATCATGATTTATCCCTGACAGAGTATCCAGTCAGGATTTCTAATTCCACTATAATGATTATTCATGGTAGGATAATAACATTGTTCCATGTGTCATGGTAGTGTGGTTATTATTCTCAATAAACATGGGCCAGTGGTGCATAGAGGATAGGGTATTGGCTTCAACTAATTGATATGGAAAATTCATAACATGATTTTTGGGGAAATGTTTTATGGTGGGGAGGATTTATCATTGAATTATATATCCTCATATACTACACAACACTAGTATACATCATTATTTGGTTTGGGATTTCTAGAATTTTTTCGTCTAATATAAATGGTTTTTCAATTTTTAGAGAGTAATTTTTTTCTATTTGTATAGTACCTTGTAAATAACAATTTTTGATTCCATATTTATGAATTAAAGTACATAGAATTTAATATTGAAATTTTTTTTGGATGATATATTATATAAAGGTTTTGATATGCGTATGTGTTTCACCATGAATAGCGATTATTCTATTTTCTAACAATGTTTATCAAATACTTCACCTCTATGTTAAATACCAAAAAAAATCATGTTATAGTGATTAATAATAATCCATTTCCATGAATTTATGTTTTATTAATTTTGTGAAATTCATAAGTTTATCTGGAAAATCAATATCTGATTTAGTTATCACCAGTTTGGAACTAAATAATCTGATATACATAAATCTACCTTCTAGTGAACATATTCCCATTATGTAACTTTTACAACCATTTTTAAAATCAATTCTCCTGTACTTTTTTGGAATTTTTTAAAAGTATAATCCATGAGTATATTTATATGTTCAAGGTGGTATTTTTGGATGAAATTTTGGTTTAAAATATGTCCATGGATGATCATTTGTTTCATCTCAGAGCAGTTTCAAAATTTTGATAAATCACTAACATTATTCCTGGCTATCGAAATTTAATTTATAGATTCTAGAAGGTTTGTTATTGGGATATGTGTTATTTGAACATGGTATCTCAGTTGATCATGAAATGTTCAAAGCTATTTTGACAAGGGAGAAACAAAACATTGTTTTTAGTATTTTTAAATTTTTGTTTATAGTTGGTATTTTCACGAGATTGATATTTATTTCCCTACATTTTCAACTCTGATGAACTCTATCTCTCAGAAGGAGGTGAAGTTATTATTAAATGATAAATTTACTAATTAATTTGTAGTGTATAAATTTATTTTGATTTCTATTTCAAGGTTAAGCCTTCCAGAGGAAGGGTAGGGCTATGTGCTATTATTTGACAACATAAGCTTCTATTTTGGGATGTGTTTTTAATGAAGGTGATCATGTGGTAGACTATGGTTCATGAAAACATAGACCACACCAGAAGAATTATCCAACCCTTGACCTTGAACACACATCTTTGATTCACAATCTTAGTTTTTTATAACATATCCATTTTATAGTGAAATATACAATATATCTTCACTAGGGCTCTATTTACCACCACTTTTCATAACCTTATGCTTTTGGAAAAACATCTTTATTATGAATTCAATATCATTAGGGAGACTATTTATATGTGGGATATTGTTACTGAGTGTCAAATCACTATGGATGGTATCATCTATTTATTAAACTGATTATTTGTAAATTTTCAAGATATAAAATATGTAATGGTGTATTTACATAATTCCTAGTGGGATATGCACCCTGGAACCAATAATATGTTATATGACATATAGTTAGAATTAAAGTTATTGGGAATGAGATAGAAAATTAATTATTTCATTTCTCATATCTATAACTGTCAGTAGATCATGGATAGACACAAAAAACCATTGGGATTACTCCAGTAAATTCCTGTGCTAACATGGAAGCTGGATGAGATTTATATGCACATTGTATATTTGCTTCAACATAACCCTCAAAAGAAGAATTTGATATGGGTTTTAAATGATAAAATAATGAAATTTGATTAATTTATATCAAATTATGATACAACCAAAGGTGAAGAGAAGGTAAATATCTATATTAATGATGTTTTTCATTTTCTTGGTGTACCATCTACTATAGTTTCTGAAATTGATCAATGTTTTACATCTATTTTTTTGGAAATTCCATCGGGTGGTGATGAGATCATAGGTTTTTTTAGAGTGGAATACCATTTAAAGATAGATGTATAGAACCAGAGGGATATATATATTAATTAGGATATGGTACATGACAATGTAATTAAATTTAGTGGATCATGGGATGACTATTTGGGGCTGCTTGAGATAATATAAAAAATAGTAACCAATCCATGATAAGAATGTCTCATTTTGAGGCCATGTATTGTAGGCAATGTAAATTTATATTTTTTTTGTATGAGATTGATGAATTTTTCTTTGTTGGAATATGATTTAACCATATTTCATTACAAACAATTTTGTTAATTCATTATATAATTCTTATGAAATAGAATTGGTCCAAATATTATACTAAGCTCCATAGGAAATTATTGGAGTTATCATTTGGTTTCCATGTATTTCTAAAAGTTCATCCATTCAGGTCATTTATATATTTCTAATAAGGGGAATCATACATCTCATTTTTTTGGAAACATTTTGTTTTAATGAGATGGAGGGGATAATGGATTATGATTTTAAACATCCACCATATTTTACATCCATACAAAATCATTTTCTATGTGGCTTATCCTCACATGTATATTTCAAATTAAACTCATTTTTTTGAGATGTTGTGGTATATAAATTGATCATGATTTTTCCCTGACAGAGCATCCAGTCAGTATTTCTGATTCCATGATAATGATTATTCATGGTAGGATAATAACATTGTTCTTTGTGTCATGGTAGTGTGGTTCTTATTCTCAATAAACATGGGACAATGGTGAAAAGATGATAGAGTATTGTCTCATCTAATTGATATGGAAAATTATTAACATGATTTTTGGGGAAATTTTTTTATGCTGGGGAGGATTTATCATATGATTATATCTTTTCATATACTACACAACAATATTTTACATCCTTCATTTGTTTGGGATTGCTATGTTTTTTTTGAAATTTATAAAATTTTGGAGGCTCCATGGGTTGTTCAATGTTGGGATAATTCATTCTTAAACCTTGTGACCCCAGTGAAAAACATGAATCCCAAGAGAATGAAGGAATAAATGGCTGGAACATACTTTCATAGACTGGGTTTCCACATATGAGAAATCATCTTCCTAGGATAGTGATTCATGAGGGGATGAATAGTGAGGGTACAATGTTTTCTTAACCATTAATCCATCATCAATAAAAAATTTATACATAATTTTATTATTCAAAATAATATTTTAATAATTATTGAACCCTATATTTTATTGATTAAACTACCCATTCCATCAAATTATGATTTCTAGTGTAGTGATTACTCTGTATAAGAAATTTAGGATTCTCTATACATTTTCTTTGATGAATCAATGTGATAATGGATAATCTGATCACACTATGTTATGTCAATATCCTCTCATTTAATTTCATTCGATCAATAATTACTTACTCCTTATATATATATGAATCATCATGTATTGTATGGATCTAAACATTTTTTATTTGATCATTATTCAAGGGTGTTTTTTATGATCTTCTACACCATTATTCTTTATTGGTTAATCCAGTTGTGGTTGATGTTTTCATGATCTCTAATTAAAGACAGGGTGATCCATGATTCATTTATATATAATTGAATTAAAAAAATTCTAGATTTTATTGATATGAATATTTAGTTAATTATGAAAAATTTATTTGTAATTATTTTGTCTTTGGATAGAAATGGGAACATGATCTGAGAAAATCACCAAATTCAATTTGAATTGGAATTCTGGGGTGGATATATAGAAAAAGATCACAGGATTTATAATATTTATTGACCAAATGATATGAAGATTTATTTTAAGAAAATGGATTATATTGATAACATATTTTAAATGGAATTAAATAATGAAAACCAATTATTTGAAATTTAAATGGAAAAAGAAAATTTAAAACCCAAATTGTGAGATTATATTTTCAAATGTTCTGAAATGAAATGTTTACAATTTTATTAATTGAATGATTAAAATTTTACCTTATGTGGGAGTGATTTTAAATTGTACATATGTGGTAATGGATTTAATTCTTACTCATGTGGGATGGATGTATTTTTACATAAGAGGGAATGTACAACATAATTTCCCCTTAGGTGGGGGGGGGGCATAGTACTTGTTTATGTGATCTACTATGAGTTAATTGATTTGATATACATGACATTGATTATTTGACTCTTTTATTCCTTATAAATAAATTATATAAAATATTTTACATAACATTTTAATTTAAAAATATTATGATATATTTTCCATCCTTTTTAATTACATCTATTTTCAGATGACAATTTTTAAAATGTAAATGAAATACCAGTTTTGGTTTAATTAATATTATATACGGTGTATTATATTTTATTGATTATAGTATTGTTGGATATAACGAAATGGTATTTATATCTCACTATCCACATTTTTTGGGTCTTTTTAGAATTTCGTATTCAAGATCTGAGTAATGATAAAGGGACCCTTGGAGGTGGTGGAAGTTCATGAAACTGTAAACCATGGACTGGGTTGATGTATACTTTAGGATGATCGAGTATTATTTTTATATATTATCAGTAAATTTATGATTTAATGTTTTGGGTTTTATCTTTAATGGGTCTAATTCAAGTAATTTATCCATTTGGTGTGTTGAGCATATTGTCTTGTATCTTTAATCTCATGTTATTTTTTATTGAAAAATTATATCATAATTTTACTTGTATGAAGCTAGGTAGTTTTTTCCAACAAATGGGGATCCTTAATTCCATTTGGGAGATGTTAGTGAGGGATACTGTAATTGTGATCTAGGTTAACCAGGATTGTTCTTGATAGTCATGACCTTTAATGACTTTTATTATCCCATTATAGACATCCATAGTTATTTAAATGAAAATAATTTTCTCAATATTATGCTATTTTTTATCAATGATATAAAATAAAAATTTTTTATATTAATTTAATGAAGTGTTTTTAGTTTTGTTTTAATGTAATAATTCACCTATATCAATATTCATTAATGATTCTTAATCCACATAGGTAATTTTTGATTAGGATACCCACTATAATTTTTCAATCAATGCATTATCCTGAAATGGGAATTGAAATGATACAAGTTCTCATTCTGTGGATCTACCAAACCCTGATGTTTGATTCTATGATTTTAATGATGTGATTTTTATTAATTATTTTTTTTAGGAATATTCAATTGTAATATAGTGAATATATTCTGATATTGTGGAATAAATATGAATGGATTAACAGTATGTTATGGGTGGTACCATAATTTTAAATCCATCTAATAGATTTTTTGATGAGGACTCGATCAACTGCGTGTAAATTAATGAAAATTGAATATTGGACATGGACATTTCACCATTTCAATAACCTGAATATGAATTATATGTCATGGATTCCATTGATGTGAGACATGACATATGTTTTCAATGATTATGATTATATGACACGGTAATCCAATATTTTATCCCATGATGAAAAGATTTTTATATGATGTCATGGCTCATGAATTTTTACTCTTTGATTATTATTGTATTATATACTATAATCATTTATTTCTTAAAACATTATTATGATCTATGAAATTTTTAGTAAATTTTTATATTATTATTATAATGTTCTCACACTCTTATTCAATTTTTTTCATACAAATGGCCATTAGATAATATGTCTCATGTTTAAATGTACTAAGAATATGATCTCAACTATTTATATATTTTTTATAAGATATTATGAATTTTTTAATGTATATTTTTGTATGAAGGGTACCATACATGAAGAAAATTTTTGCGTATAACAATGATTATTACGAATGATTTTTATATATCCATGATTCTATAAACACTATACTTATAATGCTTTGTCATGGATCGTAATTATATGTAATGAATATTAAAATAAAAATTCTTTAATACAAGTGTATAAAATGTTTAGTATTCTATAACATCTGTTATAGGAATGATTAGATATATTTAAAAACATGGATGTAACAAATATCTAAGAAAAAAAAGTATGTGACTATGTGCAGTAGTAAAAAACATAATGGTTAATAATGGAGTTTGGTTTTATTAGAATTGAAATCCTTTTCAATATACTATAAAAAATAATTTATTGTATAGATTAATCTATGAGTGAAAATTCTAAATGGAGTGAATTGGGTGATTACTAATTCATTAGTATTTCATGATGAGATGAACTTTGACCACACCCCATGATTTATTAGGCGTTATGAATTGGTTAATTCACAATTTTTATGAACTACTAATAATTGTTAAAATAGATAATGAATATTGATAAATTAGGTTAATCCAAATGTGTTATATATTAGAAACTTTTGTCATTATTTATACATCATAACAATGATTTTCATGATTATATGCTTTATGACCATGATTATATTTTCCAAAATATTATTTTTCATATTAGTAAATTGACTGAACCAGAATAAATCATGTTAATG
Organism: Viscum album; assembly: GCA_963277665.1. Taxonomy (NCBI): domain Eukaryota; kingdom Viridiplantae; phylum Streptophyta; class Magnoliopsida; order Santalales; family Viscaceae; genus Viscum; species Viscum album. The sequence continues at coordinate 987,194,328 of OY728126.1, forward strand.
AGAAATTTGATTGACAATAAAATTTATTTCATTGTGAGAAACAAAATGAAATGTTTGTAGAAATAAAAAACCATGTGATTATTTGTAACTAGTAATATCAATAAATTATTAAAAAAATCAAAAGTAATTTTACAAATGATGAAAATAATATAGAAATTTATTTTCCTGTAGACCATACAGGGAAAAAATTTAATTTCTTATATTTATAGAGTGTGGGAGGATTCGCCAGGGAATCCATTGGAAAGGAAAAAAAGTTTTTTTTGAGGAATAGAATGAGATAATAAAAATAATTTCTTATAAGAAATTAATGTTTAGTGGAGGTAAATAAATTATATTATAAGGTAGAATTTATAGTATAGTGTCTTCTATGTGGATAATAAGGGAATTATATTATTCAATGATCTAAAATAGTAGTTAAATCCATGATCTAAGAAGTAGATATTTTTTATTAGTCACTAATGAAAATTAATTGAAGTGATATTGTGTATGAATTTTAGAATTATATGGAATAAGAGTTGAACCAATGATATTATAGTTAAAATATTTATGAATATCTTAACAATTGTTCTATTTTATTTATATTTTAAGGATTTTGAAGCATGTGGTCAATTATACATGCATACTAGAAAATTGATTTATTATAAAGGTGATATTTTATCGACATCACATTATCAACGGATTTATAACCCTTAATATCTACTTTACTTTTATATAATTATTTTTATTTATTATAAATATTTGAATGATAGTGATAATAAAAATACATTACATTTGTTGAAGATAGATTTTATTAGTGATTTTATGAAGAAAAAAGTTATGCTTTATTTGATAGAGATTAGTACAGTTTTAAATTTCTGTAATATATTTGAAAAATTTTTATTTATTTTTAGGAAATTCATCCATTTTATCCTATTTCCCCATTAAACATGAAATATTATATAAATAGTAATGTCCATTATATTTTTATTTCAATTATATAAATAAATAACAATATTCTCGAACTAGTTGGGATATGTTGAGAGAAGGAACATTCATGGTTTCATTTACAGCACAAATTTTTTTTAACATTATATGAAATTTAAAAAAAATATTGAAACATTTATCTTTATCATAATATTTTTGAGGACATTAACACCATGGATTGTGAATTTATTTTAATGTTTTTACAATGTTTTGGTTCCATTAACACATTCATTTATTGGATGGAAGTTCATTATGGTTCAACTCACATCGAGATGCTCTAAAATGGGTCTCCAAATGTATATATTAACTACCCTAGGGTTATAAAATTTAATGTAAATCTTAGATGTATTTTTTCCTTGATATTAACTGTCATAATACAGTCCTTACAAAAATTATAGACCATTTGAAACATAAACACATCGAATATTTCATGTCACTACATGAAATAACTCAAAATCTTAACATATTTGATATTAACCATGTTTTTTTAAAAGAATATAGAGAAAAAAATATAAATTTGAAGAGAGGAAACTAACATTATTTTTTAATTCCACAATATACAAAAATCTTGGACAAGTACAATGTGTTTTTTAGTAATATGATTATCCCCACCAAAAATGTCGGTAGTTTTAAAGAGATGAGAATGGGAGATTGAATCATTACCTTTATCTAGCTTGGTGTTCCCTAGTATTATATAGGCCTAAGGTAAGAAAAATATTTGATATGAGTGATTTATTCAAAAATTAACATTCAACATTTAAAAAAAATCTCTCTCAATATATGACTATATTTTTCAACTCTATTCCACTATTATAGCTATATTAGTGTACATAAAAATTATATGAAAATTCCCTCCAATATGATTTAAATTTCTAATAGAAACATTAATTAGTTTTCTAGAGTATCAAAAAATACTTAAAAGAAATTGTAAATCAACAATTAAAAAATTACTGAACGACACTAACCAGTTGGTATATATGACTTGGGAATATAATAAACATTGATACCTATCTCCATGATCAGTTCAATTATAATAACACCAACACCATCTAGATTTCAGTTAAATCTCTCAGGACTGTAGTTAGGGGATGACTAAATTTATGAAATACTTAGTATTTAGATTCATAAATCTGTATGATAATTAAATTTACATTATAAAAAATCATGTTATAATAGAGGTGTTTTTTCTAAAATATTGTCCTCCATATATTTCATCCTTGAAAAATGGACCATATAACTTTGTATCAATGAATTTTTCCCCAAATCCCTCACTCACACATTGAGTTCCCAAGAAATTAATTATTTTTTAACCTCACATTCACTTGTATTATGACATCTACAAATGTAATAAGAAATTATTTGGTCACTACTTTTAAAAATTTCATTGCAGAGAAACTTCACAAAACATGTATTCTGAACATCGATTCATAATAGTAGTTTACCACAATATATTTTTATAATAATTATGAATGGTTCAAATTTTTTTTAAAAAAAAATGATCATTCCCACATGACTTATGATCATATAAAATGTATGAGAAAATATAATTACCAATGTGAATTGGTTTTATTTTTTTAGTGTCTATATTTATTAGTGGTTCTGTAACTAAAACCAAAAAAGGATGAATCCAACCAAATATTTGTTATATTTTCTATATCTCTAAACATCATGTATGTAGTATTTGATTAAATTTAAATACCTCATATTAACATTGTATAATGCATTCAAATTCATTAATATTTTATCAAAATACTAATATCTCACTATTTTTTAAAATGAATTTGTGTGGATATGGGGGATCTATAGAAAATAATCATTTTTTCCTGATTCCAAATTTCATCAACGAAATCCATTGAATATTTATTCTACTCTTACAAGGATCAATAGTCTAGTCATGGAGAAGAATTCACAAAAAAGTGCATAGTATCAAAACAATATTTTAGACAACAATGTGTTTGGAATATTTATTATAAATGGTAAACTTAAACCACCATATTTAAATATATAGGCCTATTGAGGTCCCCTTTATTAATTTTATCTAATTAAAATCTTATAGTATTTTAAAATGGAATCCAAGACCCATGATATTTGGTTATTTCATTGAATATGATAATGGAAATGCTCTTGGATACATCCTTTAGTATTGTAAACATACTCCATAACATTGAAATAAATTTATTGGAGTAATAAATATGGTATAAATTTCCACAATTAATGTATGAGAAAAATATGTTGGGATTATTATTACACAACTATAATTAAATCCAATACAAATGGAATGATAAATTTTTAATTTAGTCTCAATGTTTGATGGACTGACTGAATGACCATTATCTCCACATTCAACTATATTTTATCCCCTATATTCTTGGAGTTTAATTATGTGGTTGATGGGATTTCCAATTATTAAATCAAAATATATAAAAAGTAGATAGTTTTTATTCACTTTTATTTCATTTACCTTGATGAAATATTGTTTTGGAAAATCTATTCATTAAATCTCGTGAAATCATATTTTTTGAATGAATACATATTTTGGAACATTAGATGGGGAACCACTATTAAAAATAAATTGATTTTTATGTTGATTATAATTATTTTGCGAAATTATTGTATTCACATGTTTGATATGTGGAATATGTGTTTCAATTTTTTATTTAAGAATATTTTCATGTTTATTTTGTTAATTTAGTGGTCCTATTTTAATTATATTTGGTGTTTGAATTTTTCCATACATATTAGATTGAGGTCAAAAGGATAAATACTTATTTGATGATTTTATTTGATCATTATATGTTATTATGGTTTAAGGGATTCATGTATAATTTCATTATATAACGATTTATCCTTATTGGGAAATTTTTTATAATCATTTAAATGATGAAAATTATATAGAGAAAATATGAATTAATTTTAATATATTTAGGGATCTTACGATTAAATGAATATTATTTTATTAATTAAGAATGAAAAAATACATCATTAATATTTAGTTACTTCGAGTACATTATGATATAAAAACTGATCAATGAACTACCAAATGAAGAAATTATTCTTATATAACGGATTGAAATAATGTTTTTATATTTTATAATGTTAAAAATTATTATATTAAATGAATACATAAAATTTATGATAATGTTCATGAAATTAAAATTTTCTTCATTTACGTTTATTTATATTAAATTCATAGTTTCTCACCTCTATCAGGTTTATTGTTTTTTGGTCATTAACTTCCTTGGTATTGTGCTTTAATTGACTCATTATTTTGTCATGAATAATATTTTTCACAAAAATTAATATATTTATACATAAAATATATTTTATAAATATCTACGAACCAAACAATGTGATATTTATTGTAGCCATTATGTTTCGTACTCCCTTATTTTATTGGATGTATAATTATCCCAATGTAAACATTTAGTTCTATACAAAGGAATTACAATATGTTAATCTTTTGATAACCATGTTAAAAATGAGTGGGAAAATGTTATTTTGGTGGGGAATAATTTAACACCCTGTAAATTTGATTAAAAATCTATATATCTTTTTTACCAGTCAAATCTAATCATTAATTGAGTTTTTATGTACAATAATGATATTTATATATAAATTTTACCATTATAAACTCCACATTTATTTGGAGGGTATGGATTTTTGTAACTAGATTATGAATTATATGTATAATTTTATTTCATAATTAAAATTTATTGATCCATTTTTAACAAATATGTATATAATTTTCAGTAATGTCAATTTATTCATCCAAAATAAGTTTTCTTCAAATATTTTCTTGATTTTATTTTAGGTTTGGATATTATAATTGGTTTATAACACATTTAGAATATTTATTTTATAAAAATATAAACTTTTTGATAACATTATATAATAATTATCTCATGGGAAATTTTTGGAGTTTTGAAAAAATATTTAATTTTTCAAGAAATAGTAAAATATTCTGATTTTATAGAAAATTTTCTTTTCAACCATGTATTTTGAATGTTTAGTTTTTTAATTTTAAAATAAAATTATATTTTGTTTATCTTTATTTAAAACAATCTATAAAATCACACTGGATTCTACATTACTCATATATAAAGACTAAAATACATTTTTATACTTAAAAATTCATTTTTAAAGAAAACATTCTTTTTGTTGCATTTTGTAGGTGTCTTTTATTTTTAATTTGCTCTATTTTTTGAAATTAAAAATAATAAATGTTAATCAATTTTTTTTATAATAAATTAATTTTTTATTAGGTCTAATTCATTTTTTGGAAATAATTAATAGTAGAATGAATTTAAAATCATTACTTTGTTTAAGGTTAATATACTGGTTTTCCGAGCAGTGGGGGGGGGGTTATAATAATGTATAAGGGTAATATATAAAAATGAACATATATAAACCCTATAATTTAGCTATATATAGACCCTATATTGTAAAAACTCCAATCATTATCATGTTTCATGAATTTCTCTTGAACAATATAGTTATATATTTTAATAGTTTATGAAATTCCATGTGTGTCCTCTACCCCACTTATTAAGGGTAATAATCTATTATATGTTATACACACATAATGATTCAAATTTATAATATAATAGATTCAAAAAATAGTTCATAAAATAAATTTTCATGTATAAGAAATCATTTATTCATTATAATATCATACATTCAATTCATATGGAATATTCCAATGGAGGATTATCAACAATGATGTATTGTTCTTAACAGGGAATATTCTATATTATTCATAATTAAAACATAAATAAGACAATTTAATCTATAATAAAATGATGACTAATATATCATAAATTCACATAGTTATTAGTATTGTTATTATCTCATAACCTTCTTCCACCTCTATTTCTTCAAAAGGAAAATGAAATAATCGCTCTTCCGTAATAGTGGACCACCTCTTCCACACAACGATATGAATAATTCCATAACCACATTAATAGGATGACAATAATGGTGAATTTAATAAATATATATGATATAAAATATTAAGTAATGATTATTTAATGATAAAATGTAATTCATCCATCATTCATTCATTTCATTAAAAATGAAAATAATGTTCTTTTGTATGTGTATATTATCATATCCAAGAATTATATCATTCATTTATCTATTTTTACCAATTATGTAGGATTCAAATTGTTTATTTAATAAATATATATGATACAAATGACATAAAAACAATTTAGATATGAGGTAACCCTTAACAATGTAAATGGACAAATAATACTGAAATGAAAATTCCTTTAAAATAAAATAGAGTACACCATGAGACGAAGATGTTAATAATTAATTATAAATAAAAAACAATTTAAATGTTATAAAGTATAATATATTATATTATAAAAATGACTATTTTTTATATAATTTATATAATTTCTTATTTTTTGGGAGAATTTAGTGTTATTGTGATGCATTTTAGATGTGGGGTGTGAATCCATCATCATTATTTTCATGGAGAAATGTTTGATTTTATTAATGTATGTATGTTTAGGATGTGTATATAAAGTATATTTTAACTTTTATAAAATTTATAAATAATATTAATTGTATTTAAGGATACAAATTATTTTATTACATCCCTAGTTTTTTATAGAATTTGGAAATGTGGTAAAAATTTATCATATAAAATCATCACCTTCGTGAAATATGTTATTTATGAACATATATTATTTTATGATGTTTATATGATATTTTAAGAACCATGTTGGGATTCCATCTGACCTAACACCCGAAATGGTCCACGATATGACCCGAAGGGCATTCTCGATCCCCACGGGTTGGAAACCAGTGCCCGACATTATATATAAATCAAGTGGGAATGATTTGTGCCCAATAAAGAGGATCAAAAAAATATACTAATAAAATTGAGCACACAGAAACAACCCCCAACTGAACATAAATAAATAAATAGGTGTTTCGAATACAATATGAAACTAAATCGACTAAAACTAAAACTTGAAAAAATAGAATGAAAATAGACTAAAATTGGACTAAGCTATCACTATCTCAACATGACATATTGGTCACCTCTAACTATAATACTAAATTTTCTCCAACCATGATTTCCTTATATAGGATACCAGAACAAATGTTGAACCTGCAAAATGGTCGAGTCTACCGACATCATTTGGTAAAGGTAGAGTTTGAGGTAACTACTTAGCAGGAAATCACAATAGATTCCAAGTGTTTCCATTCCCAAAATAGTTCTTTAACTCTGGTTTGAATTAAAATTATAAAAATAGATTTTTTTTTATTTTATTAAACAACCACCACTTTACAGATTTAAAGGATAACACATTCCACCATCCATTTTTCAAGAAAACTACCATTTTATAACAAAAAACCGAACCAAACGATTCTAGAAACAATTTTCAATAAGAAAAAATTAAATGGGAAACAGTTTCAATGAATTCAACATTAAATACAAAACACATACATTTAAAATTGACATCCCAAACTACCATAGCCAATGGGAGGTGAAATATAGTCATTGGGCACTAGTCACAGGAACACCCCTAGGAACTAGTTAGCTGTGGGCCCCATGTTCCTTGTATCTCAGTGAATATTCATCATTGAAATATACATTCTCATGAACAATCCAATTGTAGGGAATATATCCATAACATAGTAGTCTCCAACATCATCAAAATAGTTTAGTTAGTGTTTTCATCATCAATCATTCTATGTGAAATGGGTTCTAAACCCCACTAGATCACTTGCTTACTAGTACCCATCTACCCACCTAGATTCTCGAGTTTACCTTTTGTGCTCAAACAAGTTCTGCATTACATGATTCCTCTTACACAATATATCAACCAAACCTAGCCTCACCTTTCAAAACCCACAACTTTCATATCACAGAACCATTAATGAAAACTTATTCACATTGAAACATTAAAAAATCACATCTAAAACCATGAGGTACACCTCTTCACTGAGAAATTTCTAAAAAATCACTTCTTTATTTTAGTAAAAACAAGAAACTCTAGAAACATTCCAAATGGTCCATTATGTTTACACACACAAATACAATTACCAAGAAACATCCAAATCAATTCTAAAACCATATTTATGTGTGAAATGATAAAAAACCCATCAATCCAATCATTTTCCATAATGCACACACCAAAATCCAAATGAGAATAACCCCAATATATTCTATTTTAAACCACATTTAGAAACTACCTGAAGGATACATCATTATATTGAAAATAAAAACCATTTAGCAAACAAATATTATAAGGAAAACTGCTTTAAATAACCATAATCATTTAAGGGAACAACTTTGTGTGCACGTAGTTCACCCATAGACGTGCCGACATCTGATGGTACACTAACATTAAAGAGAAAAAAAACATTTACAAAAAACCCATTTTTTTAAACCAAATCTGAAAATCCACACTATTTAATGAATTTAAAACTATCCCCTTATAACCAGGAAACCATTTTAAAAATATTTTAACATATTTAACTAGATAAATCATTAATAAACCATAAACACCTAATAATGTTCACAAAAAATAAATAACCATCATACAATTATCATGGATAAATATTTCATAAAAACCCTTAATTTTATTTTAAAAGAAAAATGTAAATCTAACAATAACCCTAGGTATTATAAACCATGTAATTTTACACAAATACATATGAAAACCAAATGTTAGTAAATTCTACCCACAAAAAATCACCATTTGAATCAAGTTATAGATATACTAGAGGTGATACAAAAATTTAAAAATTAAATGAAGCACAAAAGTTCTCGTGGAGTGATCCATAAAGGAAACAGTTGCGAACGCCTTCCTCAACCATGTGTGAATGTAACAGAACATCAAAGAGGGGAATATCTAAGTCCCTCGAACAATCCGATCACCATAACTATAATAAAATTAACCCAAATCATTCAAATATATCCCTCAGGTTAATCTAAAAGGTTTCCAAGCCTTGAAATAAAGAAGAAATCGAATAGTGGAAATAAGAGAAGAGAAATAGGTATGATTTGATGAATAACCCCTCAAATTTGGTGATTATGACCTCAAAATGACCCAAATATATGGATAATTAAGGGAGAGGGGACTGTGATATATTTAAAACTAGTATTAATTCTTTTTAGAGTTGGAATCACATAAAACAAATATCCACGTCAAAAGTTATTTATCCCACAAGTGGCTCGATGGTTTTGTTGTACAATTTTTCAAATCATGCACAGACCCTGTGAGGGCTACTAGAAACTTTTGAAACAATGCAGAGTTAGGTTGCACTGTTCTTTTAGGCAGTGAAAAAACCAAGAAACCCAAAAAATTGGCCAAAAACCACCAAATTACACCCCAGATAGTAGGTATGACCCACCTAGGGATCCCGGAACATTCTAAACACAATTTGGAGACACCGAGTGCATCACAAACTCTCTAAAATGCCACTTTACTCCAACACCATTAACAATAACGATGAATTTTGTTATAATAAAACAAATAAAAACTAAACACAATGAATTTTATTGGACACCCAACCCAAATCTCAACCAAATGATAAAACATCAAAAAAATAAATTAATGGAATGAGTATCTATGGTTGGGGTGTGAAAAATCTCCCCACCACATACACTTTCTTCCCCCAAAAATTCAAATAGCTGATAGATAACCAAAAATAAAATCCATTCCAAATAAAAACCAATGGAAACATAAACCCCATGGTGACTATTCACTCCACATGTCACACTCGACCAATAAATAAGAAGCCACCAAACATGAATGGGGATGAGGGGTAAACATGATAGGGTTATCCCCACCATAATGACTCAACTAATACGAACAACATATAAATCCAAAAAAACCCTCACTACAAACAAGAACGAGATAGTTCAATATTTCAAATAATTGGAAATATTTAACAATTTTTACACATTGTTTACCAAACTATGTGCCAGCCGTGTATGAGCTACTATAAAAAGGATCACCCCACATGGCTTTGCCACACGGTTTCAAAACCATACACCAACAGTGCAAACACCACTACATGAAAATTACATCAGGCCTCATGGTAAAGAGACATAACACATAACTGTGCAATAGGAATGAATTTGGTTCTATCTTCATGGATGTGGCCACATAGTTTTAACTAATTATGAGGTAATGTTGAGGTAACTATGCTTCACATAGAAAAATATCTCGAAAACTCTAGAAACCAAATTTTTTTATCAGGATCAAACTCAAACATCTATGAAAAAGATCAACACTACTGTCACTAAAATAGGGAACCTCCCACACAAACTAAATGCACAAGAAATAAATTTTAAGAAGCTCATGAATCTCTAAATTAGAAACGTTGAAAGTTAAAATTCATACTGACATACAAAATGGTAAGTCACACTAAAAACAGAATGAAAAATTTCAAAGGCCAGATTCAGATAGACTCAACTGCATGGATCATGATAGAATGATCTCATAAAAACATTACAATGAAATTATGTACTAATAATAGAAGGAACACAAGGAAAAGGGAACCATAAATTTTTTTATCCCAACAAAGATTGAAAAACTAGGATTGTTCTTCATCCCCCCCTATGTCCTGACTGCATGCAAGCATCACCCCAAGGCCTGTGGTTGGGGCTCTAATGGCTAAAGCATCTTTTTCATTACTGTCTGATACATGAATCCTCTAGTCACAACTAATTATTTGAGAAATGAATCCTATATAACTTATCAAAATGACCCAAAAAACTACAGCGACAGATGGTTTTCTGAAGAATATGGATTGATGGAATAGAATTACCAAACCAGCCTTACTGATCTCACACTAGAAGGCATCCTATGAATTAGGTGGTAAAACGAACAAATATAATCTCTTGGGGAAAGGTTCTATGACATGAAAACATCTCCATATAAATAAAATTTAAAATTTACAACAACCACCATATACTATCTAAACTCCAACAACGATAAGGCAAACATCCTCCAGTTATCCAAATATGGACCCTTAAGAAAACCTGATACCAAACAAACACTGACAACCCTGTGAGTTCCAAACAAGTCGAGAGAATGCTCTTCTTCAATAAATCTACCTCTAAAAGAATTGAACCACCTTGAAGAACACATAATATCTGAAAATAACTGAAACCTGGGCATGACTCCATGGAAATAGTAGGGACCTCTCAGTGCAGCATACACCAATCAATAGAAAAACATAAAATCAAAAGCAGTATCGAGCTAAAAAATACCAGTATAATCAATATAAATTTTTTCAAAACCAAAAATTTTACCATTTAAAATTCAATTCCGCCTCATTCCAAGGATATATTTCAAATAGACAGCAACATTTCACATGACAAAATCCACTTATACGGGAAAAAAATTCCAAAACCCCTATGTTTCAAAAACCAACCCATGGCATCCTATGTGTCATCACATGTGTGTGAATCCCTTTCCGAAAAAAATTTCTCTAAACATGTTTCCCCCAAAAATTCCCTATCTACCCACACACCTATGACCCTCCATAACGAATTCCTAGGATCAGAAACTTTCCACCTCATCAAAACCCAAATGTTTTTCAATTTCTAAAACTCTGCTTTACTAGTTTAAAACCATATGAGGGAAAAAAATTCAATTCTAAATATATTTTATTTTCCATATCCCCATTTAACATTCAAAACAAATTTTATCTAACCAAAATTAATTCAAAAATAAATATAAAAGGAACTACCAAAATGAGAAACTGGTAGTTACAATTAACCCAGCAGCATTATAGTGAACCATGCCTCAAAAAATCATTAACAACTATGAGGAGCTCAACCATACACTCATACTCTTCATGGGTTACTACTCCATGTATAGTCACAACATGAAACTGACCCACCTCCATTGTCATTCCTCAATCACAAAAAAAAATCAAAAGACTCCAAACCAAGACTACCCCTGGAAACTAATGGTTCAGAAAGAGACAGGGTTCATGATGCCCTTCCCATACCTACCTCCCGATTAACATTGGTTCTAATCTCTATCTACTGAACACTTAAAATAAAAAGAACGTCACTCTTATACCATTTTTTATTAACCCAGTTAGGAAGTCATCTGACATGACACCCAACCCGGTTTGTGACATGACTCGAGGGGCATTCCTGATTTCCATAGACTAGAAACTAGTTTTTGCATCAAATATAAATATATTGGGAACAATTTTCTTCCAATAAACAAGAACAAATATTTATAATAATCAAAATAATCATGCAACAAGAACCCTCAACTTAACATTAAAAAATAATAAACTAATCTGAATACAATATGAAACTAAATAGACTTATACTAAATCATCAAAAAAGGCACTACGAAATTACTAAAACCATACCAATATACCACTATCTCAAGGTCACAAAATGTTCACCTCCAACCACAAGACCGAAACCACTCCATCTTGAGCACCAAAAACAGGATACCTTAATAAATGTTGAACCTACAAAATAGCTGAGGTATACCAACACCGAGTTTTATAGGTGTGGTATTATCTAACTGCTTAGTAGGTAGTCACCATAGATTCAAAGTGATTCAATTCCCAAAATTGTTCATTAACACTTGTTTGAAATAAAATTATAAAAATATATTTTTCACATTTTGTTAAACAACCAAAACTCTACTTCTTTAAAGGACACCACATGCCACCATCCATTTTTCCAAAAAACTAAATTTTTTTAACAAAAACCGTAACCCAAAGAAACTTGTAACAATTATCAATGTACCAAAATTAAATGGAAAACATCTTTGAAGAGTGAAAATTTTAAAGAAAAAACACATACATTTAAAATTTCCACCCCAACCTTCTATATGCTGATGGGAGGAGAAATATAGTTATTGAGAATGAGTCACAGGAACACCTCTAGGAACTTGCTAGTTATGGGCCCCAGGAAACTTGTAACTTAGGAAAAAGTAACTATAACAATATCCTTTCTCCTGAAAGATCCACTAGTATAGAACATACCCATAACCCAGTGGTCCCGAACATCGTCATCACAGATTAATTAGTGTTGTCATCATCTAACCCGCTATATGAAACAAGGGTCAAACATAAGCAGATCACTAGCATACTATTACACGTCCACCCACCTAGATACCTAGGATTCCCTTTTTTACTCAAACATGTTCTTCATCTGGTAATGACACTTACAGAATTTATCAACGAAACCACTCATGACATTTCATAAGCCACCTCTTTCGCATCAATAACACTTTCTTGAAAAATTATGCACATCGTATCATTTTCCAATTATTTCTAAAACCATGGGGAATGCCACTTTCCCAATAATTTTCTAATCAATCTATTTCAAATTTTAGTAAATACATGAAACAATATAAACATGGAAAATAAGAAATTTTGTTTACAAACAAAAATACATTTACCAAAACATTCAAAAAACATTTCTAAGACTATTTTAAATTTGAAATGCCAAATAGCTGATTAGGATAATAATTTTGCAAAACACACATACCAAAATCCAAATGGGCATAACCCCATGATATTAAATTTTAATCCATGTTTATATACCACATGAAGGAAACAACATTATATAGAAATAACATTTAAGAAACCAATTTTTCATGAAACACCGTTTTAAGGAACCACCTTCATATAAGGGTACAACCATGTGTGTACTTAGTGAACCCATGGATGTGACATCATCAAATGGTACACCAGTATTCATGAGGACACCCAAAAATATTTTCCACAAAACTCACCATTTTTTAAAACCTCCTCCGACCATCCATAATATTTAGGGAATGTTAAATAGTCAACACATAACCATGAAACCATTTTTGAAACATTTTAACATATTTAACAAGCTAAAACATTTGAAAACCATACACAGCAGATCATGTCCACAAAAAATAGATAACCATCACACCATAATCAAAAAAAATATTTTCATAAATGACCAAACTTAATTTTAAATTAAAAATGAAATTTTAAACAATATCTCTAGGTTTTATAAACATAGGCGTTTCACATAATTCCATTTGGAATCTAATTTTAGTACATTATATCAATATAAAATTACAATTTTACTCAATAAATAGATATATTAGAAGTGATAAACACATTTAAAAATTAAATGCAACACAATAGTTCTCGTAGAGTGCTCAAGAAAAGTAAAATATTGGAAACTCCTATGTCAACCATGTGTATATGGAAATGAACATTGAAGAGAGAAATATCTAAGTCCCCCCCAAAAAATCTACACACCCTAACAAGAAAAAAACAAAAAATATCAAAAACCCTAGTCATATGGTTCAGCCAAAAGGGTTCCAAGAAATGAGGGTGTGGTGAAATGAGAGAGAGGAAAAGGAGAAGAGAAATGGGAAGGATTTTATGAAGAACCACTAAACATAGGAGATAAATATCCCCCAAAATGGCCCATATAGATGGATAATTAATGAAGAGGAACCTCTGGTCAGTGCCCAAATAATAGTTCTTTATTTTCATGGTTGAATCATAAAAAATGGAGCACTACCACAAAATTTATTAATCCTCTAAGTGGATGCACTATTTTGCTGCACGATTTGTAAATCTATGCAAAAAAAATGTAAGGGATACTTTAATATTTTTAACATTGAATGGTATATTTGGACGTTTTGTCTAGGTCATTATCAAACCATGCGACCACAAAAATTAGCCAAAACCCCCGAAATTACACCCCGAATACTAGGGAAGACCCACCCAATGATCCATGAACATTTTAAAAACAATATGGAGACACCATTGGCGTCAACAACTCTTTAAAATGACAATTTATTCCCTCAAAATTAACAATATCTGTGAATTGGGATATAGGAAAACAAATACCACCAAAACAAAAAAGAATTTTATAGGACTCAAAACCCAAAACTCAACCAAAATATCCATCATTGAGATATAAATTAATGGAAGGAGTATCTATGGTTAGTGTGTGACATGAAACACCTTTTTAAATTTTGTGTAATGGATATAATTAGTTTCATGTTTTTTGTGATTTCAGTTGATGTAATTATTCCATGGGGATTATGAATCAACAGATTCAAATGTGCGAATTCTAAAAGCTTCGATCACACTTTAAATTGAAATCGTCTAAGACTAAATTTAATTTAGGTGGATAGTCTTATTTTAATATTTTAAATGACTATTTATTTTATAATCCATTGGTTAAGATTTAAATTTTAAAGTTTAATCCTCAATTTCCTCACATGGACATTCAATAACCACTGAAAAAATGTTTTTACAGAAAATCATCCTTATTAATCCTTGTGTTTGGGAATATTTTTATCCCCTGTCATTATATTTCTTAATGATTTAAACAATATTTATTTATATGACCCAATAGTTTTTTGAATACAATTTTTATAATATTTTATATGAAAAAATATTTAAATGAATCCTCTATCAATTTTCGAGTGGAGTATTTTTTCAGAATTGTTTCCAATACGTGGAAAAAATATTTTAATATATACGGAATGAGATAATTTTAGAAATAATATTACATTTTTTTCATTTTATATTAATTTAATTTATTTCGTGATAGGTTTTTGAAAATATGTTATTTTATGTATTTTAGTTATTTGTTAATTTAAATATTTTACATGAAAATTATATTTACCATTTTTTCAAAGAAATATAATAAATTTTAATTTAAATAAATTTTTTATCTATGTAAATATACAATGTTATTTTTTATTCTTCACCAGGGATATGTTCTTATGATAAAATATATATTATTCTATGGATTGTTTATAATGATGTGGGAATTGATATAGAATTTTTTTCTTTAAATATGTCAATTAAACTGTGATTAATTATTTTATTAATATTTTAAAATAATGATTATTAACTGGTTTATTTTCCATGTGAAATTTTGTAATGATAATATTATTTAGTTTTTCCTTGTAAAATTGGTCTAAAATGATTATGATAGTGAGACAAGTAGTCGTAGATTACTATAATATTATAAGTCATTGGGTAGTGATGACATAGTACACTTGTTGGATGATACTCATAATATAATTTTATAATTGACTATGAAGAATTTTCCATATTTAATTTATGTAAACTAATTGGTGATAA
Source organism: Viscum album (assembly GCA_963277665.1). Classification (NCBI taxonomy): domain Eukaryota; kingdom Viridiplantae; phylum Streptophyta; class Magnoliopsida; order Santalales; family Viscaceae; genus Viscum; species Viscum album. The sequence goes on from OY728126.1 coordinate 987,210,396, forward strand.
AATTGGTGTTCAAAAATTAAATATTAATTCAATTATTTTTATTATAAAAAACATCATGAAATTAATTTATGAGTTCATTATATTCAAGTGGTACTTCTTCAAAGATCATGAATTTTTATTATAATAATATTAAAGTATTTTTAATAGCTAAGCATTACACCATGACTCAAAATTATGATATATGATTTGTTGGGTGTGATATTCTATTGTCTTCATAAAATTGTGTAAAAGATATGATCATTATGTACTTATAAATGATCACATAGTGATATCTCGCATATTTCACATTAATTAGAAACTATTATAAAAATTTTATATGTTTTCATTTCAAGAATATATGAATATTGTTTTTTTATGTTTTTCCAAATTATGGTACTAGATATGAATAACCTAGTCAAAGAAGATTTATTTTTTATAAGTCACAATTTAATTTATCTATGTTCCTAAATTCACTAAACCATAACATTTTATGAATATATCATCATTATATGTAATAAAAAATAATCTAAATGATACAATATTTATTTTAATAATTTTTTATTTTTTTTATTCCAGATAATTAGAAATTAAATATTAATAACAATGTATATATAGGTGAATTTTAAAAAAACCAATAAAGAGTTATATGGGTTCTGAAGGATGTTTGACTAATTTAGATGATTTAGGAATAAATAATAAATTTCATTCATTTTTATAATGTAAGAAGATACACCCATTAGAGTGTCCCAAGGGACTAATAATATGATTCAATTTTTTATTTTTTAGCCATCAACTTGGTACTTTTAAAGATATATAATGTGAATAACCATTATTTTTATTTGTATAGTATTCATAATTATTACACCACACACACATTAATGATTAAAATTTATTTTTTTAATTATACTCATCGAAGACTAAAACATTGAATTTATAAAATAATTTGAAATTGTGACATAATAAACTCAGGCAATAAGAGAAAGCATGGATATATAGAACTATATATATGGGTTTTGATAATTATGTGAAATGAATAACATTTATCACCAACTCAAGAACTCTATGAATTTTATTTTTATTCTCTCTGACATACATCTATATACCAAAAATGTTTTCAAATAATATTAAATCACCAAAAAATTAATTTATTATTTAAGAATAGTTCATATTTTATAATATCACAATTTAAATCTTATGAGAACGTGCCTATTGCAAATATATTTATCCAACCATTAGATGAATTTAATAAATGATTTAGTCTCACTAAATCGATGAACTAATTAATGGAAACAATGAAACCATTTCATTAAATTATGTTATATTAATGAAATGTTGATTATTAATACTAGGTAAAAACAATTAGACAATGTTGGCCTCAATAAAAAAATGAATGAATATTATCTCAAATGGTTAGAGAATAAATCTTTATTTTATATATTACCCAATAATGATGAAAATAACAAGAATCTAATGACTTCAAGGTTTATATCTTTATAAAAATAATAGATTCGATGATAAAAAATATATAGATAATCATAGAAATTAAATTAGGTATATAATAATTATAATTTGAGGATTCAATTTATTTAAGGGGATATAAAGTAATTCCCTTGGATTTGGATCCATTAATTATTCATCTTAAATTTGTATAGAATTTATTATTATTATTTTAAAATAATTAATTCATTATTCGAGGTTTTTCCATAAGATATTGGAATAATGATAACGAGAATATATTAAATTATAATGGTGTATAATAATGATGTTATAGTAAACCATGTATTACATATTATGTATTATGGCGCATCAAAGATATTTACTCCAATTTAAATGGAAAATTATAATAGGGGGAATTTAATTGAAATCAAAAATATAATTAGATCATGAAACCTTTATGGACCACAATATTCTTCTAGAATCACATTATTATTAAAAAAACTACAATTATATTTATTTCCATGAAAAAAATAAATCATGTTGTGAGGTTAAGAATGCATACTATGGAAATAGTTAATATGAATTGAAAAATATTATGAACATTATATATATATATATGAATTAAATATATTAGTTATAAATATAGTCATTAATAAAATATTAATTTCATATAAGGTAATTTCAGATATGGTTGTTAGAAAAATACATAATAGTTATACCAACATCATATAAATTTATGTAGTGTTTTTTAAATTACATAACTCAAAAAAGTTAAAAAAATATTCTATCAAACTAATATATATATATATATATATTTAAATGTTTAATGTAACATTTATAGTATTATAAAAATATGATATGATGTATATATATAATTTAAATAAATAGTTTAATATCAATATAATTATAAATTTAAAATTTAGAAAATGAATAAATTTTTTTCATTGTATATGATAAAAAGTATTTTGTTGAAAACTAATATTTTTTTTCAAATGAATGGTTGTGTTATGAATTATATATTGATCTTAATAGATTAAATTTAACTATGTAAAAATATCAATATATATGAAATATTATATTAAAATATTTTAACTTACAGATTGATATGAAGCTATATTATGAAAGAATATTGTTTAAAGACCTAATTTTATCAACAAAAGAAGTTTTCTGATATATTTTACTTTTCATTTTAAAACTAAATTTATTAATTACAGAATGTGAAATATAAAAAAATATATAGATTTTGTTTTTTAAAATTTTAAAATTAGAATTGCCTATTTTTTCACATGTTTTACAAGAAAATTAATTTTTAGCTGAATATTATAATATACTCATAGAATGAATTCTAATCCATTATTAATAAAAATTATGATGTAGAAAATTTTGAATCAATTTTATTTACAAAATATGTATTTTATAATTTAAAATTTTAATTTTAATATATTAATGGTAGTTGATAAACCTATCATTTATATTTCAAACCCCAATTAATATATTTCTCAAATAAGATTTTAATACCTTATACATTTATTATATTAAAACTAATTATAAACAATTTTATAAATAAAAATATAAATAACTTATTTTAAATTTAGAATCATTGGGTAAAAATTATCTAATATATGGGAATTTATTTTTGTGAATAATGATTAAGTTACCATATTTAATGTAAATTTTTTATGGGAAAAGCATAAATGGAAGAAGTTATAATTTATGGGATAAAGGACCTGAAACATGTCAAAACAAAAGGTTTATATTTAGTGATTGATAGATTATTTACCTTATATCACTTTAATGTCAATAAATATCTATTCATGGATCCATACAACATGTTAATCAAGTGAAACTACACTATTAAGTTGAAATAATTACATAAATATCATTATCATCACTTATAAAAGGGGGATCTCAACACCCCTTAAATACCATAAAAAAATTAATTTATATCTTGAATTTAAACCATATTTATTTTTCTAAGCCTATTATAGCAATTTTATATGTTTTTATCACAAATAGTTTATCTTAATCAATTCAATTCTAAGGAATCCTCCAAGAAAACAGATTCTCATCATAATTTCAATCAATGTAAAACCATCCTTTTTGTTTACTATTTCTTTTTGACATGAATTATTCCTAGTTTGAAAAGATTAATAATTTATTTATATTATTATAAATATTTTTACACTATTTTAATAAAAATTAATCACCTCTCCCATTCTGTAATGAAAAGAAAAACGTCAATCCTGTGTATGTGTTGACAACCTCATCTACAACATGACACATTTCTCAATCCATTAAAACCAAATAAGAGTTGAATAAATAATTAATTAAATATAAATGTATGAAATTTATAACATGTAACAATTTATTAATATAATAATACATATTACACCATTCAATTTTTCTATGGAAATGAAAGGAGCTTTCATACATATGAGACGAAAACCATCTCCATGGACGTGTTTATATAATTATTTACTAGGGCCTTCATGTATAGATTAAAATTATTTTCTATGGTTATATATGATATATATGGATAATTAAAATCATTAATATGATTATTTTTGGATTAAAAAATAATTAAATATTGTTATTATGTAATCGATCAATATATATAGTATTTTAACAATAATTCATGACAGTTGTTTTGAAATACTAATAAAAATCACACAAAATGGGATTTAAAAATTCAATATTTTTATAAAAAATTATAGTGGAATATATTTCACTGAAATTATAATTCATATTTCAATTAATGGGTTCTGAAATCGACATAATATATATTGGGGAAAAATTATGTTACTAACACCCAATGGAAAAATATTTTATAACTATAACAAATACGGATCTAAAAAAGTATATAATAAGTTAACATATTTTATTTTTTATAATTTATAGTATAATGATGTATTTATAAAGTTTTATAGAATAGTCTTCTAATCATAGATAAATGTAATGAGTTTTCTATTCTAAAATATTTTCCATCTGTAATCATCAATGTAACAACCCTGTTTTTATTTTAGGTACAGATCCCCTTATTTTAATAAATTCATAGCTTAAATTCATATATATCTCCTAGTTTTAATTCCCCATGAGTTCACGTAGGTATCAGGGGGTTTAGGGGAGTGTTAAAAGCCAATAACCAAACCATTTGTGTGAAAATAACTTGGCGCATGGTTTGAGTAAACCGTGTAAGGCAGGTCATATAGTTAGAAAAAATTACGTGAGGCCGGATAGTGGAAGCTATAGTATTCCCTGTTAGAGTATAATCTATGATTTTTTAATTCATGGACATGTGATAATATCTAAAACTTTTATAGTGGGGTTTCCTTGGTTTGCACAGTGTTAATCAAATTGTGTTGAAAATTTATGTTGGGTAGCCTTCCCTACTTCAGACTGAGCATGGTTTGGAAAAAATTACACAAAAACTATTTGACCCTATATATTTATGTAAAAATACAATTTTCCCTCATAAAAATATATTTTAATCTAATTCTCTCATTTCATCTCCCACATAAAAAATAGCATTTTAGAAGTCATTGAGATCTATTCTTGTGTTTTATTCTCCTCCACCATCTAATATTCGATTGAATATCTATCTAACAAAATGGATATGTATAAGTGAGTTATAAATTCTTTTTAGATATTCCTTGTTTGGTTTGGTATTGACTACACTTTTTTTCCAAGATGATTTTACTTATTATTATATTATTCATCTGTTCTTTAGTTTTCTCCCAATCTATGATTAATTAAGTGTGGATACTAGATGATCTATGATCTATGGACCTACGGTAGGTGGCCTTGGCCATTAATTTAATATTTATTTTTTATTTTTAGTCATTGTTTCTTGTAAAAAATTCATTAATAGATTCTCTTAAAATTATATTTAGTTCTTGAATGTAAATTTTTGGCATGGCCTTTTAGATTTTAGAGGCCTTTGAATGATCAATTATAGGTTGTTGACCCTGAAACCCAAACCACCCAACTGGTTGTGTTGTTTTTTTAAATGGTACATTTTTATGGAATATGAATTTGGATACCTTTTAGGTGTTCCAATTTATGACATTCTATGTGAGGTGAATTTTGAATTAACGTTCAGATCAAATTGATGAATTCAATCATTAATTTATATGTGATTTAAATTGTATTTTAAATTGTAATTTAATTGTTAATGGAAAGAATATATCATACAAGTTCCTAGGATTTTCCATACAAATTCATGAATAATCATGATTTCACTTTTTAATGAGATGCCTATGTGGTTTGTTTTAGAGGATTGCTTTCTATGATTATCCCAGGATTTGAGTCACCGTATGAGGTGAGTTGTAATTTAAATTAATAATTTATTTACATTTATATATTTACTTAATAATGATTATATGCTTATGCCTTGGGTAAAACATGTATTCATATGATAATTCCATCAGATGACTCATCATGGTTGATCATCCCTATGACCATGTGACTCTAGGAATCCTTAAATGGTCTTCTAAGGTTGAAATCACAGGGTCCATTGACTATTATAATTTGAGTGAAACATGAATTATCAATAAAGAATTTATAAAAATGAGTCACTGGTAATTGTTCATATATTCTATGGGTGATACATGGACTCCCATAGTGAACCTCTTTGGACTAACTCAAATAAAAGTGATGTCGTACAAAACCTTGAGTGATACATGGGTTATTGAGAGGTTCTCCATGGGTGGGCTTGTAGGGTGCTGTTTTATATTAAACCAAGAGTGATACATGGATTCCAACTTATTAATTATAAGTATAAGATCATGTTATGAATTTATTATATAATAAAATGAGTTATATGATGCATCTACCAAGCGAAAGGAGAATCATATATTCAATCTTTTCTTTACATCTTTATGGATGGACATTTTAGGCAACCATTTATCATTTATTCGTGAGGGTTTTTGGCATACACATTGGGTATCCAAAATTATTAATTATATTAAATTGAATAATTAAAATAATTTTATATAATGGATGGCCTAGAGATTATATGATGCTTACCTTGAGTTCAACCATTATTATTGATTTACTTCCTGCAGAATGTATGTTATATATATTCACTGAATGGATGCAACTTAAACTTGTGTCATTTCATACTATAATAATATCTCACTTCTTATTTGTTTAACCTTTATGGGAACCTAAAGATACTAAATGAGTTCAAATACGGATAATGGAAGGCTCTATACAACATGTTTTTATTGCTTCTTAGAATTGAAGGATCATGGGACTAAAATGAGGATTGTGATGCTAACTCAAATTTTTTTCAATTTTTTTTACATTTTTTACATTTACTATATTATAGTTATATACATTGTTTGTTTTACTTTTAAGGATATATATCATTTTCATTGTGTATTATATTTTTTTCATTTCTACCTATTTCTTCTCTTATATGTTTCCTATATTATTTACTACATCTTCTAACTATATGTTATTGTATAGATATTATGATACAATATGGTGATAAGGGAATAATACCCCCATGGAAACATCATATTCCATCATTTTTAGAAAACACCCATCGACATTTATGGAGATATGCTTGAGTCCATATGGCTAACTGGGATTGGGGAACCTTTTAGTGGCATATAGGTATTGGATGTTACAAATTAGTATTAGAGAATATTTTCTAGATTGATTTATTTAATTAAAACTATAGACAAGGATTGGAAGGAAATGGAATTTTTTAATGAGATGTTCTTAGTCATAGATGGCCCACAAACATGAAAAATATGAATAACCTCATATAAAATTACTATTTTATATATTTTGACTAATACAGTTTATTTAATTCCATCGTTGAGTGATGGACATCAATAGTGATGTTATCGTGGACAAGATTGAGTGTTGCATTCAGTTTTAACCTAATGAGATGATGTTATGTTATCCTATACATCATTTTAGGCTCATTACATGAATCAAATTTCATGCATTATGTCAAAAAAGTTCCATGAAATTTAACAGGGATTACTTATTGCATGATGTTGTGATAGTCATTGTGATATATATACTAGATGTTAGGATATGTATTCTATTAACTTTTATGGTATTAATTAGGTGAGAAACATATTATGGTTTCAGATAAGTATGTGCCTGAATAGATTTGAATTTAGTGGAACATTGGTTAAAACTTTTAAAAAACAATAAGATATAAATGTGAAAATAGTATGGGTTCAAATGATAACAAAAATAATGAATAAAAATAAAATGGAATCTAGAATTGCTAATAGTTGAGATCATGACACATACCTCACCTATGTATTGGAAAGTATGTAGTCTCACATTAATATCTATGAAATGTATGCTTCCAAGACCTAACACAAGGAGAAGGAAGAGGATAGAGTTTTTCTATAATATTTCCCATACATACCCTATATCAATATATGTACTTTTGAGCTATGAAGATTGATAATGTTCATGAAATGAAGTGCATGTTTTTCATTATAGATGAATTCCACCAGGATGACTTCAAGTTCTACCCAAGGGAGGATGACCAAACATTAGATGTTGTGGGACAAGGGATACTAATGGATCTTATTGTAGTTCTGGCAATGGATCCTATTATTTACCGAGACATATGTGGTGAGACATAGTTAGTTGAGGGTTTTAAATGGTTTATCCCGACTATTTATGGAGCTCTATGACATACCCCAACTACATAAAAGTTAACGTATGATTTCTTGAAATAGCATATTCCCTTGATTTTTTGGATAGTGGGAATCATGAATTGAACTAATGGTTGAAGGACATGATATATTTCGTTGATAATCCAGACATTCCTCCTAAGAGGAGGGTGTAACTAGCCATGTATATACTATGTGACTCCTCCATGAGATAGTGGGATATCATTACATAGGTAGATCATCATCAATATATGTATTTGAGGGATTTTCATAGTGAATTATATGATTATTTAAATCTTGATATGTTGTTAGACAACAGTGACCATGAGTAATTGCATCTAGAGATAGTGTGATTTCAATTATGGAATATTCAATCCATTTTAATGAGCTCCAGCACTTCACACCTATTCTTTTTCATGACAATTTATCTAAATATAAGTGATTTGATTATTTTATTATGTAAAAAATATGATCAAATGAGATTGTCTTATACAATACTAATGTTTCATTAATAGTGCATATATCACTTATTACATTGTGATACGTGAGAGAGGCTGGGGGTGCGTGCCAAGGTGGTTTAACACTGAGATATGGATCTACATTAAATGGTTATAGGATGTGTCATTTAGATATTCCACATAGGGATACATGTATCTAGATGACATACTCTTGCATCCATGAATGGTTCATAAAATATTGGTTGGTCTTGAAATATGAGGCCATGTGTATGAGAGACCTATTTGAGTGATGATACTACATCATGTTGAGTCATCTACAATATTTATGAAAAACATTTCCACCCACATATACTGAGATTGGGTGTACACTGAATCTATATTCCACAGTGCAGTTAGAATATTCTCATCAGGCTATGAGCTTGATTATTGCAGTCAGATCAGGCTACTGTGGGGGTTGTGGTTATGTTAGTCGGGAAATAGTTTTATAGTTTTACCATATAATATCTCTTATGGTTATCCTAGAAATATCAAAGGGTCTTGGTTCAATACATGCATATGTATTGAAACTTACCCATGAGGTGTATGATCTCAGGCCGTCAACTGTCATAGGTACTATTATAGTAGCATCTACATTAGCTTTTACACTTTTATATAGAGGGTATTCCATTATCATTGTATTTTTTTCTTTTTTTTAGATCCATGGCTCAATGATTTTTATTATAATGGTGTTGTGAATAATGTCAATATTTTAAGGATTTAAATAGAGAATTTACATCTGTGTAGGGACTATCCCCCTGAGAATGGTGGGTGTAACTACATATGGGACATGTTGTTCTTTGATATGATAGTTTTTAAAATTATTCAGATGATGTACTAGTTGGTTCCCTTTAATGATTTCATGGATTTTTTTCTCCAAATAGTGACATTTAATTCACCAAAGGCAAGAATGTTTATTCTCTAATTTTAATGTGATATCAAGGTGATTTGAGATAGAATAGAGCATAATGAGATGGGTGGGGTGACAACCCATATTAAGAGATTATATCTAGATGATTAGATAACTCATTTTGTGGATTTCCATCCACTCATTGACAATTTCAGGGATATTTTCTCAGATGACATTTTCTCATCACCTATAATGAGAGAGGTAGAGTTAACTATAACAATAGTTCCAAGAGATACACTGATATGCATTTCTCCATATAGGATGGATACTAATGAGATGAAAGATATCTATAGGGAGATATATAATTTAGTTCCAATGGGTTTCATATGTCTTAGTAATTCTCTATGTGTTTTGCTGATCCTTTTGAGAAAAAATGTGGATGGAACACTCAGGATATGTGTGGATTAATGGAAATTGAACTATATGATAGTTAAGAACTTGTATCATCGGCCATTAATAGAAGATCTCTTAGGTAAGAATTGCGGAGCTCCTATCGTCTCAAATATAAATTTTTGATCTGGTTAACATCAGTTTCATATTTGACCAACAAACATACCTCACAGAGCAATTTGTAAAAACTATTGTTTATATGAGTAAATGGATATTTTTTTGGTCCCATGAATTCGTTAGCGGGGATCATGGATGTAATGACCTGATTTTTCCATCCTTATTTTTATTTTTTAGTGTTGGGTTTTTGGGATGATATCCTTACATAATATAACAATCGAAATGACCAAGGAAAACAACTTATGGTTATTTTAAATAAATTGAAAGAAAATTAGTAATATTATAAGAACACAAAGTTCCACATCTGGAAAGATTAGATTAACTTCATGGTACACATTATCTCATAGTTATGTGTAGCATCTAATGCAGGGAAGTTGTGAGATGTGGTTCCTTGGGAGCCTCCGAATAGCATATTTAAGGTATGGATATTCTTGGGGACCTCTGGTTAATACAACCATTTCATAAAAAACTTTTCATTCAAAGTAACTTCTCTGACGTGAATGAAAAAATAAAGTTGTTATGTTTTTGTTGTCTTATTTTTATGGGACAACAATTTAATAGATGAAAGGATTATTTAATTCAACACCTATAATAATTTTACTAGAGCCAGGTTGGGGTTACACTATCTTCTGTGATGAATAACGTATCAAACAAAGAGAATTTATTATATAGTGGATAGAGTCATATTCTATAATTCTCATATGTTAAGGCCACATGAGAGGAATTACCCCACAAAAGAACTTGAGATTGCTATAGTAGTTCAAACATTGCACTATTGGAGACATTACTTATATTGACTGAATTTTGTGGTGAACAAATAACACAAAAACCTAATTAAATAATTATACCATGTGATCTGAGTCTAAGGCCAGAAAGGTGGGTTGAGTAGATATTTTAGTTTTATTTCAATCTTTCCTATACACCTGTTAATAAAAATGTAGTGACGGATGTGATGGGAATGAGTACATAGATATATGTAGTTAATATATTGATTAACGATGGGTAGATTATGCATTTGTTCTAAATGATTCCCTATAATGTGAATGTTAGACATAATATGACATTTCATTCATTATTTGTTTTACCTCTACACTTATATATATTGTGTATATGAGGTATTTATTAGATTCTGAGGGCCTATACCGACATGATTGGGTGGCTAGTGAGGACCCTCCTCCTATTAGAACCATAAGTGAGGATGAGTTATATGAATCAATGGATGTGTCTACGTTATAGTATATACATATGAGGGGACAATTATAGTATTTTATGATTCATATTGAGTAGTTAATTCCATAATAAAAATGATGTGTCTAGATATACACCGCTCTTACTGGTGGTTGGGTATGAAATATTATGTAGCTGGGTTTCTAATGAGATGTTTCACCAGTGAGTAGGTGAAGGTGAAATAATAATGACCAGCTAATATTTTATATTAGTTTCCCATTCTCAAGTAGAAGTGGAATAACAGTGTGATCGATTTTGTGAAATTTTTATCAATTTCACCAATTGGTAATGTTGTTTTCTGTGTTATTTTTGAATGGATCTTGAAGGTCGAATATTTCTTAACGATCAATGGAACCTAAAGTGTGGATGAGATTGGGAGGTTCTATATCTGTGAGATAGTAAAACATCATGGGGTCCAATATTCTATAATTTACAATAGCTATTCCCGATTTTCATCGTGATTCTAGAAAGGGATGTTGTGGGTGTTTGGAAAACTATTGCCTCTTGGAACAATAAACTAACCATATATAGGTGACTAATTAGATCACTTGACTCATGTGTATGAGGACATGATGTGAGAATACGTCCATGGTTTTAGGGGATATTTGGAGAGGAATATACCCATGGTTGTATTCTCCTAAAACATAGATTTTGGGATTCTATTTAGATGGCGCCATGAAAGGATTCATATGTTAGGTCGTTCTGATCATACATATGTTGGTTAGAGGCTGGAGATGAAGCATTTTTTGGGCCCCATCTTGTTTAGAAGACCCCAATGTAGGTTTAGTTGATTCAGAATATGATAGATACTACATAGTCACGATAGAAATATTATGATGATCACCATAAAGGACCTATAGAGTTCGAGGTTGAGGACTATGTCTTTTTACATGCCTTCCCAAGGATGGGGAACATGAAGATCAATTTGAAGGGTAAAATTTCTTCATGATATTTTGAGAAATTTACAATTTCTGAGAGAGTTTTGTAGGTATCCTATGGATTTTACATACCTCATTGTTATTGGTCCATGCATATTGTCTTCTTTTTTTTCTCATCTATGATGTCATTATTCGGACCCATCTCATGACTTTCAGCCTTTGGTGGTTTAGTTACATATAGATGTGTCCTTTCAAGGGCATACTGTATTTATTGTGGATCATAATACAAATATTTTTTTAGATGTTCAGATCTGCTATAATGGGTTCTAGGGTAGCATGGCTATGTAAAGGATGAAACATTAGAGTTGGAGACTGATTTTTAATCATAGTGTCCAATGTTTCTGAAGGATATTTTTGACCACCCCAAAGAAAGAAATTGAAGAAATATTTTTTAAGGTGGGAAGATAGAAGGAAACAAGTTCTAAATTAATATATGGATCTTTTAATTCCATAAATTCTCATTTTAAATGCATAAATATGGACTAATGTGAATTCTATTTGAGTACGTGGAGGTATTTGGGGTGTTCGAGGCATGTTTTGATCTAGGAACCAAACCTTTTGGTGAAAATGGAATGGCACCGAGTTAATGTAAACATTATGAGGCAAAACATATGGTTAAATAAAACAATGTCAAGTAGGTAATAGGGGAGCTACAAGACGTACATTGAGATCATAACATGTGATTTGAGATGTATGGCCTTACGAGGATGTCTAAAATTTTGAATATAGGGGTTTTCACAGTTTTTCCATGGTTAGTAAATTTATAAAGTAAAACCGTATGTGGTTCCCTTTCCTATAGATGATGATACCAGGTTTGTTCATGGTTTGGAAATCTATACACGTAAACCACATGACACTATTTATTTGGGTAAAATTAAAATTCTCCACACATAAGAATATATATCAATTTAATTCTCTCATTTCCTCTCCTACTTATGAAAAAAATCATTTGGCACCTCTTTGAGATTTATTATTGGATTTGATCCACCTCCACTATCTTATATCTGATTCAACAATATTCTATCTCCTTTAATCTGGATCATTGAGTTATCAATTATTTTATAACCATTCTTGTTTTAGTTCGATATCTATGGTGCTATTTAAGAGCAAGATAATTTCCCCTTTTCTTAGGTTCTTCTTCCATTCTTTGATTTTAACCCAATCCAAACAAAATAAATTGGTGATGTTGGATGATCTATCATCTGTGTAACTACATTAGGTGGTCTCATACCATTGGATTAATGTTGAGTTTTTTTATATATAGTCATTGTACCACCTGTTCAATTCTCGGTTCGATGCCCGTGATATAAAATTTATTTTTGTAATTATACTGATAGACATGGAATATGTTATTAGAGAGGTATGCTAATGATAAATTATAGGTTTAGGACATTTTAATTTGAACTATATATTTGTGTGTGTTGTTTATTTAAATGGGACATTATGATGGAATTTGAATTGAGACACCTTTAAGGTGTGACCATTTACCCATTTCTATGGGAGGTGAATTGAGAATTGAATTGAACATAGATTGATGAATTGAATCGTGAATTTATGTTTTATTTTATTTTTATTATAAATTTTAATATAATTTTTATAGGAAATGGGATGGATTCAATGTCCATATTCTATTCCATGTAATTTTTTGATTTTTCACAATTTTTCATTTGTAATGAAATGCTTGTGTGACTAATTTTGTGGTAAGACTTATATTATTAGCCAATAACACCAGTCACCTTCTGAGGTAAGATTTAATTGAAATGAGTGAGACATTCGAATTGATATAAATAGTTTTCAATGATTAAATTCTTACACCATGGGTGAAACATGGATTCATTTGAATATTCCATGGATGGAATAATCTTGATTGAACATGCCTATCCTCATGTGACACCTGGACTCCTTATATGGTTTTCTAATGATGGGATCATAATACTATTTGACTATTATTTGCTGAGTGAAACATGGATTTTAAATCAAGAATTTCCAAGGACATAATCCTAGAAAATTGATTATATGTGCAATGGGTGATACCTGGGCTCTCTTAATGGACCATAAGAGTTGGAATCGAATGTAAATTACATTATACCTCACTTTGAGTGATAAATGGGTTCCTAAGAGGTTCCACATGGTTTGGCTTATAGGCTATTGGGTTATATAACACGTAGAGTGATAGATGGATTCAAACATAAGAATGCCAAGGAAATGATCAGGATCAGAATAGATTAGATAATAAAATGAGTTATATAGAATATATATGATTCCAAAGAAGAATCATGGATTCAATAATTACTTTACACATTTTGGATGTCCAATTTAGGCATCATTTGATTATGTTTTCAAGGGGGAAGTCGGGATTCACTCTCGGTATCTATACATAATAATTAAATGAAATTGAAAGATTAAATGAATTTGATATAAATGAGGACCTAGATATTATAGGATTCTTACCTTGAGTTCTTCCTTGCTTATTTAGTTTGTACATACACATTTTCTATTATATATATTCAAAAACTAGATTTATGTTGACCATAGGTGGTTTCCAAGAAGGATTATATCTCACACCCTATTTGGGATTCATTTGGGTTCACTAATAAACATTATGATATCATGTTTGGATAATGGAAAGTTTTATACTTCATGTTCTTGATTACTCGTTAGGTGCATGGAAGCATGGGACCAAGATGAGGCTCATGATGATATCTGGGATAATTTTTTCCATTTTCTCTATTTTTTTAACATGTATTGGAAAACTACTATATAGATTATTTTTATTCTTTGTAGAGACATGTACCATCATCATTGTATATGATATTCATTTTCCATTGTTACCTATTCCTACTGTAATTTATTGTCTGTATGATTTACTACTTCTGCTGCTTGTACGTTCTTGTATTTTAGATGTGCTAAACACTATTAATGAGGGATTATTATTGTTATAGATAGAATGAAGGACCTTACTACTAGTCAAGTGCCTATAATGTTTGAAAATTTCTATTGAGGCCATATGGAAACTAATCTTGGGTCACCCTTAAATTGAATTTGCATCTGGGATTTTATAACCACTCCACGTCAATTATGATCACTGAAGATCAATTTTAAAATTTTAAAATTTCATGATGTAATTATATTTTATAGATTTCATATATTATGGGTAAATAATTTTTTATATAGACACATTCTTCTATAATGTATATAATTATTTAAGAAAATGTAATTTTGTTTAAAAATATTTTAATATATTTTAATGTATTATTTCTCAACATATATGTTTTTACATCTGAAAATTTTCACCAATTATAATTTTAAAACAAATTTTTTGTAACCTCATGAGACATTTATATTTATATTTTAATATTATTTAAATCATGATTTTTAAAATATATTTATGTAGTGGATTTTCAAAAGGGTTTTTTCAAAATGTACAAAAGTTTTTTTCTATACTTTTAAAATCATTGTTTTATATTACATATTGTTTTTATTTTTTATAACATTATTGTCTATTTATAAATATATTATTGTGTATTAATTAATATTTTTAATAGTTTCTAAAAACATTCTCAAAATTTTTAAATGTACCATATATTGTAACAATAATTCTTTCTTTTACACAATTGGTAAAATAATTTTCTAAAAACTATTTTTTTTATTTCCCAATATTTTCTTATTTATATATAATGAGATTATATATTTTGAAATTATTTTGGATAAATCACCTCTTATATGTTGTTAAAAAATAATCTCTTTATGTGTTTCAATTTTGGTTGTAAACTATTGATAAGATATAGGTAAATTTTGGGGATACAATGTTTTATTACAATAAAAGGAATTTTTTACATATATGTGATCCTTCTGATATTATGATTGAATCTCATTTTATTTCACATGACGTTTTAGGTTATTTTTAATGGTTACATACTTATATTAATCATATTTATGTCTAATGAAGGTTGATGTATCATATAAATATCCAATGGATTTTTTATAATATTATACTTCCTAATGTGATGATGTTTGTTGTGAATTGGATTCCAATTTGATGCAGTTATAAAATAATGTGTCACCATAGTGAATATTAGATACATTCCCAATATTATGAGTGAAATATATAGATAAAATCATCATTAAAATGATTAAATGTTAATATGGGGTTGATTAGAAACAATGAAATACATGAGGATGATCTTGATAAGGTTAACTATGTTCTAAATGATATGAATACTTATTCATAGGAATATAATAAAATTTAATGTTATATTATTTTGTTATACTCAATTGATCATGATCATTATATAATCTTTATATATTCATTTTTTTCATGAAATATGTTGTTAATTTGATCTTATATACCATTTAACCACAACATGTGGACAATGTATATTATTACAAGTTAGTTTTGATAAGAAATATCTCTCATTATCTTGTTCTCTCATATTATTTTGTCTAGAACATTGATGACATGTTGAATGGATTTCCCTTTTAATGAATTTTACATTTCACTTTGTGTTGTTTCGATTCACCAGGATATGAATATTTTTATTTTATGAGATGTATAAATGGGCTCCTACTATGTTAAAATTATATAAAAATGTTTTATAAGTTTTTTATACAAAATTTATTGTATAAATAGTCCTCAAAGATATAAATAAAAATATTTTTGCAATAAAAGGATGATATTTTGATATTTAACGTTTTTCTTTTCCAAATGATTTAAAATAAAGATGTGTTTACCTTGTCCCATTTTACCCATTCTTTTACTGAATCATAAATCTTAACTTATAAACAATGCATAATGTAAGTGGTACTCATCCCTTGTACATAATTTCATTCATGCAGTTACAGTATACTTTGTCATATAATTTTAAATTATATATATATATATATTCATTCTATTAATATCCATACTATTACTTATTTTTTAGTGACTACCATTTTATCTATCCTATCAGATTCAAAAATCAATTTCATATATCTGATAATATTCCAAAATCAGTCTTTTAAATTCTGATCCGTATAATTATATTGATATTTCCCAACCCTAAATTAGTTGATGTATATTAATTTAGATATACAAAATTTTAATTTCATGGGTATTTTCTTGTATAATTCCAAAATTACATAGTTTTAGTTAAAAATTAAAAAAACATAAAATTAAACACTTACAAACCTACTGTTTTTATATGAAACCCATTTTATCTTCTACATTGGTAGTAGGTCAAATATTTTCTAATAATATATGATCAATGTGAAAAATATTTATTTAGGTATAACAATTATATAACCAGATATCACTCCAATATATTGGGTATAGAGTAAATAATTGATGAAATCATGTATTTGGTATGTTATTAGCATACTCTTTTAATGATTCTGTTACCAAGGTGAATGACCATGATAATATGTTATTGACAAATTATTAATTAAATATGTGTATTTTTAAGTTAATGTCTCATTAATATATCATATTGATATATATATTTATTTTTAATACACATTTGATCATGATATTATTTTATTACTCATCTTTTATCATTGATATTGATATAATTTCCATCTAATATAATTATGTTATTGGATAAAATTTAATTATATTATTTGAAATGGAACTCAGTATTCATAAAGACATCTTGATTTTGTTTTAAAATGGTGTCCTTATAAATAATTACATTTCTTGTGATGACTACAGGTTATGAAATAATATTCTCTTTAATAGTTATGAACCCTATATGATAATTCAAAATTTGTAATAGTGCCAAACCAAAGCCAAATACTATGGTCTTGAATTAACCAATAAAGATCACGAATTCAAAAAATATTTTCAATAGTAAGAGAAATGTTAGTTGGGTAAAAGAGATAGTGAAGGGAATTGTAGAAACATTTATTGTAATGTAGTGAATTATTAAGTACAATATTGACTATGTCTATATATAGTGAATAAGTTATTTTAGGTTTTATGATCTAACCATTATATAACCATTGTAATGTTGCAATAATAGAAATTTAAAAATACCAAATAAATTGTAAAATACTATTCAAAATTAATTTTTATATAATTATATAAAACAAATTATTATATTTAATATATTAATTTCTGGTGAAAAAAATTATTTCTTAAAATATAATTTATATAAAAAATAATAACATTAAAAATAGGTTTGAGATAATTTTTGTGAAATTTAAAAATTGCAATATCTTTTTTTGAATATTACAAATACAGTTTTATGATTTTGGTATATTTTATGACATCATAAAAATTTTATAATGATGGGATAAAATATGTTATTTTTTCTAGAATCATAAATATGTTTGAAAATGATTTCATTTTATTATAATTAGTAATATCATATAAAAATTTCTATACTAAAATTAAAATGTCTAAATTAGACATATTTATTTTTAAAAATAACTTAATTATAAGAAATACCATTTGTGTTAAAATTATAAGATGCAATATGAAATATTTTTTTCAAATTTTAGTAATTATAATAATATGTTTTTATCTCTGAATTTATGATCCATAACCATTGGTTCCCCATTGAAAATTTATTTTTTAAAAAATTCACAATTACATATTTTAAAATAAAGAAATAATTATCTTTTTTTTCTATAATTTCTCCCCTCATGAGACCATTTAACTCATGAAGAACAAAATTTTAATTCCATCATATCTATTAGATATTCATTATATCTATTTTGTAATCATGAGAGACCTCAATTGATTTTTAGTATATGATTATAAACTGGAACATTAAGTAAGAGGGTTTCTTCCCCATTCCTTATTTTATTAAAGAACATCAATTGCATTCAACCTTTTGTATTTGAATAAATTATGTTTCCATGAATTTATAATCATTCCAAAAATTTTGAAATTATTTTATATTTATGATATTCAACCAATATTCGTCAATAATTCCTTTCATTATCTTTTTCCCCACATTATTCTACATACATCATTATCCTATTTTCTTATCTATTCATTTTTTGCTATGAATACCAAAATTTATTTTAAAGGGTATTAATATGGATAAAATTATAATTCTTAGATGATGGATTTACATGTTTGAAGTAGTCATTTCTTACTTATAGGATGAAAGTGATTATAGTTTCAAGCATTTAATATCTTATGAACTCAATGATTTAAAATTGATCACATAATTTATCAAATAGTGGTTATAAATTATGTAAATTATTATGATAAATAATTTATATATAACTGTTATATTTAATAATATAGAGTATATAACCTAATAAATATCTGATGTAGTAGGTAATCAATTAATATCCAAAGATAACTAGTTTATGATACCTTGGATTAATGCCTCTATATTTTTTAATGAAACCAGGTTGAATAACCTTAGAAAAATATTTTACAACACCTTAGAGATTAAATTTGGATATATTCTTATGAATATATCATTATTATAATTTAAAAAAATATGTGTGTTATGCCTGATTAATTTTTAATCATAACATTATGTTATTCCTCGTGATTTATCAATAATTATAAATTATTTAAATTTTATTAATTTATCCACAAATTATGGTTTATTATAACATAATTAATTAAATTCCTATCCCTCGGTAATCCTAACCAGCGATGCTTTGTAGACCCAAAAACTCAGATCAATTTTAAATTCTATTATTTATATAGTATCATTAAATAAAAAGTGATACAAACCATCATATAAATAAATTTAGTTTAATAATTTTATAATTAAATCACAAAATGATAACCCAATCCCAATAAGATATGGGTTATATATTTTTTATTATCTACATCAAAATATTATTCTATGACACATTGTAATTTTTATTCATAATAAAATGTCACTATATTCCCTTATTTACTTTTCCATAATAATATTAATTTTCATAACCTAGTGAATTTATAACATATGAGGTTAGATAAAAATATGAATTATTAGAATAATTATCATCATGCTATCAAGGGTTTTATCATTTTCATAAAAAACAAAAAATAATGATAAAAATATCTTATTAAATTGAATATTGAATTATAATATTTTTCAAGAAGAAAATATTAAGGATTTTTTATTTCCAATGAACAAACTAATAGCAAATCAAAAGTGTGTAGAGGCATGAGAAAAAGTTTTATTCGTGGGTATATCATAGATATATGATATATAATTTGGAATTACATTAAATCATAGAACTATAATGAATTGTAGAACCTATATAAGAATAGATAGTGAAGAAATTTTGAGTAAATTAAATCAATCTCATAAATTTAATTATGAAAAAAAATCAACACATCATGTAATGATGAAATAAAATTTCCCTGTCTAATTTTATAATCAAAAAAATTTCTAATGAATTTATTTTGAATAAATAAATACATGCTTTATGTCTTAAAACAAAAAAAATATGGAAAATTTATTTTATAGGTATAAAAAATTTCAACCCATAACTTTGTGAGCAATTAAAATTTCCAATCATCTTGTTGTGACGAAATACAATGTTAATTATTAATTTTTAAAATATAAAATGTCCCACATTCAGGTTGTGGAAAAATAAAATCTATAAGTTATCAATTTTTAATCATGAAAGTGACCATTATTCTTATTTTAAAGTAATAAAATACCGATATTTTAATTATGGACAACAAAATTGTCCATACATGATGTTTTGAAGACATAAAATGTAAAAGAGTTATGTTTTCAAAATAAAATTTTATGCATAATGTTGTAGAAAACAATTAAAACTATAAAATCATTATCCAATGAGATACATTTCCAATAAATATGCATTAAATTTTATTATAGGTAACCAATAATCCTAAAATTATAACTGATAAATGTTTTTCATATGAATTTGGAAAATATAGTTACGTTTAATATCTCTAAATTAACACATTGAAATAGAGGATAATTTTTTGGAAACATCAATATAGCAATTTGTAATCCATCTGGATAAAAATTTCATACCACCTGGAGATTTTCTAAATTATTAGTTTACGAATTAATTTAATATATAAGATATTTTGAACATCATGCACGAATGAATACATGTTTTTTATATATAATATAAAATTATGGATTAATTTAAATGAATAACCATATTATTCTTCTGCAACATTGAACACTGACATGGCATTTGTTATACGTGACACCGAGTTTCTAGGAAACAAAACATTATTATTATAATTATTTAAACAAGATAGTTATAAAATAGACATTAAAAATTGTAATATATATATATATATAAATATTGTTAATTTTTAAATTTTATTTATATTTTCATCATATAAATAAATCATATTTAAAATGAAAATTTTAATTTCTGTTAAATTATTTACATGTTTAGAAATAATATTTTATTAAATGATATATTTTTTATTCCCTTCAATAAAAAACAATAATATTAATTTTAGAAACTATTATAAATTTAAATTGATAAAATAAGAATATTTTTTTTAATTCATGAATGTAAAAATTATCATAAGGTAACTTTAGTGGTTCTTTGAGAAACATCATTTTTTGAGAGATAATTAAATTTTTTAAATTTTAATTCTAACTTATTTTTCCTATAATTTATTTTTATAGTTAATGTTTATGTGTCATGGGGTTTAAAGTCTCAATATATAAATTAAAAATCTATTAATCTAATTAATGTCCTTTAAAAAAAAATTATTTTGATTTTGATATAAAAGCTAAATGATAATTTTAACATTCTCATGTAGAAAAACCGCTTTCTTTCTACAAATATGAGATTAACATTAAAATTAATTTGATCATTTTTAAAAATTGAATTTATAAAATGAAAATATAATGTTTTAATATGTATAATATTTATAGTATAATAATATCAAGTTATTTTTTTCCAAAATGTTATTAAAAGCGATTAAAATTAATTATAGTGATTATGGTAAAATTGATCTTCAAAAGGGTTAAACCTTAATAATTAGAGAAAAAACAACTTATCCACATGTCGAGGAAATAATTAATGGACATATGTCATCCTACAAATCAATAAGGTTCTATAATGTTATATTTGAATTATTATGGAATAATTAATACTTGATGAATACACAATTCTTTTAGAAAACAAATATGTTCTTTCCATCCACTATAAAAAGGCCTCCTCTCCTCCACCTTCTTCACACCACTAAACCAACATAATTATAGAAAATATCTCTTCAATTATCCAACCAATATCCATAAATTATTATTTTAATCATCCTTTTGAGTTGAAATCCAAGAAGTGAAGCACTATGGAGAAACCCAAAATGAGTTTCCTGAAGAAGAGGTAACATACTTCCTCATGTTGATTACCACTATTTTATTTCCCCAACACCTCAATTAATATTGGTAAATACTTAAAAAATAACCTCACCACCCTAAATATTATTATATTTTTTTATTAGATGTGTTTTACGACCACTAACACAAAAATGTATTTTATTGGAAACAAACCTATTGTTATTGTGTATGAAAAACTATTGCCTCATGAAACGATGTTGTAAATTCATCAATTACAACTTATCATGAGTGAGAATTATGATAGAGACCATATTTTTACTATATATATTGGATATTTATTTTTTCTCCAAACCACTTTATATTTTATATAATTAATAACATTAAGTGATACATTTTTTGTAAATAATATAACATCATTTGTGGATGTGTAGACAACAGCCTCCACAAAGCGATGTGATACATTCAAACATTACATGGAATTTATTTAAAATTAGACTATTTAAACATATATAAAATAAAAAACATTTATTTTATATTAATTACAAAATTAACATTCTATAAATATAATATATCATTTTCTTTATAACCCTTTTCAAATACTAAAATTTCTTAATTTCATTTATGGACGTGTTGACTATAGTCTCCTAAATGTCATGTGTTGTGTTTAACATCATAAGAAATATATAATTATATATATTAAAAAATTGATATAATTATCATTACAAAAATATGTCATGTTATATTCTTCTCATAAAAATCATTAAAATATGTTAATGTTACTCAAGTGAACGTACATACTGCTCTCTCGATGATTGTATCATTGGTTTATTTTTCATAACCATTATAATAATTTATTTGAAAAGTATAATTTTTATATAAATATTATAATTAATTAATAATTTCTATTATGGAGATCTTTATATAATGACCCATTTTACCATTTTCAACCAACCAAATTCATTTTTGAAACATGAACCAAATTTAATTATAACCCCCTATGCAAAAATTATTGTATAACATGTTCCATACAACATGGTAATATGTAAATAAAAATTAATAATAAACTTGAGAAAAGGTTATGACTTATTTTTATTATCATAGGTTTATTATTCCGAAAGATCAATAAACATGTGACATATTGGACTTAATGTAATTTAATTTTATCTAACATTTTATTTTTGTAGGATACATGCTATATTCAAAACACTCTTTTTTGTGTGGGTTAAATACTTCTATAAAATATATTATATCATTAATTTACATTATTTAAATATATGAAAATTCTTAATTGATATTATTAATTCATAAGGATTAGGATTCATGATCTACTCAAGTAGTAAGGGTTTTCCAATGTCACTTTTTTTTTAAGATACATAATCGATGATCACACCAATTTATTATGTGTTGTTTTTATAATACACATGGATGTATTATTTGGTTTATATGGTTAAATTTATGGATATTTAAATATCTATTTTATCATATTTTTCTAATGTGGTTTATGGTTCTAATGTTACCAATTTAGTACATAGTTTGATATCATTTTTTACTTCCTTTAGACACATTCCATGTTATGAACCTATATTTTACAAAGAGGTGTATATACTAAATTTTTATTGTTATATCATTAATATAGTCCTATTTATGATATTGTTAAGCTTTATTTATTGTTATTTATTCAATTTTTTATGATTCAATGTTACCAAACTGGTAATGATTAATAGCTACGATCTCACCATATATCATTATTATTTACTAGTATGCTTCTATTTCCAAATTATTATGGTCTATATCTCAATAAAAATCACGAAATATCTACTCTAATGAAATTCCATGATATATAAATGTAATTTAAATTTTTCAACTATTTGGTATATAAGATAATTCAGAATTATTTTTATGAATATATTGTTTTTATCTCATTTTGGATGGAAATTAGGCTTAATTAAAAACAATTTTTTCTTATTTTAATTTTCTTTAATTATTTAATATTATCTTATGATGTTTAATATAAATTTTTACCCACATTAACCATTTAATTAATAGTTTTAAAATGAAAATTCTTGTTATTTTCTGATCAAGGCACTTTTATAAATATTTATTATACAAAAGGAATGTTCTGGTTGTACGGAAATACACTTTTCAATGAACATAATTTCCATAAAGATTACATTGTATGATTAAAGGTTTATTTTTAAGAAAATTGTTTTTCCTATTATTCGATACATTCATTTTGTTAATTTGTTTTTTAATGAAAACGAGTTTAAAAAATTATTGGTTTCAAAGTTTCATTTATATGTTTTAAAATATACTAATTAAATGAGAAAGGTTTATGAAAAAGATTTATTTTTAAATAGAGTTTTATATAATTTTATATGATCCATTGATAAGTATGAAAATATTTATTTTCAGTCATTTATTTTGGCAATTTCATGTCTTATTTATCGGTTTTTCAAATACTTTTTTCATAAATTATTTCCCTAAATGATTTAAAGCCTTGATTTTTAGTATAGTGTTTTCAAAGTGATTGTTATTCAGATCAATTAATGTTTTAAAAAGTGTTTCTCAAAGGGTAAAAGTAATTTTCCACAATAAATGTATTAATTTATACTATAAATCATAGTTTATATGGAAATAATTTTTTTAATATTAATTATTAAAATGATTTTAAAAGAAATGCTATTTTTCCTACGAAGTGTTCCATGATATCTTATGAAATACTCCTCCACTTATGATGATAATATTTGTTATAGTTTATGAATTCCATAATTATTATTTCTTGAATGGTTTATATTTTTGTGGCATGATTTTTAAGGTACCTATTCATATTCTATGGGTTATTGTGTTTTGAAACACTAATCATTTCCGGGGTTATGACTTTGAAGAATTATTATGAAACTTATATTTTTCCTCATGAATTGATTTGATAAAAAATTAATGGTAACCATTTCATTTTATGGGTCATTATAAGTTAAATGTTTTTTCATCATGTGGAGTATGAATGTATTATTTCATTATGTGATGGGCATGACCAATATCTTCTTGTAATACATACAGTAACGATAAATGTATTATAATCTCAATAGGGTATATAGTAGAGAATAACAAGACCAAAATAAGAGGTTATAGTATTTCTAAAATAGGAGGAAATCATAATTCAAAAACAATGGGGTACATGGGAGGGTATCTCATGCCTGAAACATGATTATACGTGGAAGCGAATATT
This sequence comes from Viscum album, assembly GCA_963277665.1. NCBI lineage: Eukaryota > Viridiplantae > Streptophyta > Magnoliopsida > Santalales > Viscaceae > Viscum > Viscum album. The sequence continues at coordinate 987,235,984 of OY728126.1, forward strand.
ATTACAGTAAAAAAGGATACATGGGAAGACATCCCAATCACAAAACATGCGGGGGTAAACTGGAGGTTATTCAAATCCCGATGTTAGTACACATTTGATTATCCCATGATTGATATGTTATTAAGTAATTTCTAGGAACAATTGAAATATTATTTTCAATTTTTATTTGTTTTCCAAAAATTCTATGTCCTTTCCATATGATTTGATCGAATGGTTCATGATCCTGATTACCTTAACATTTATTTCTTATGAACAAACAATCATTATCTATGTATATTTTATATAATTTATGAAATGAAGGGTTTGATGAAAAAATGTTATAATCATGTTCTTGTACCAATACGATCTGGTTATGACTATGTGTTTCATTCATTTACCAATATAGACTATTCATGCTATACCATTTACTATTATTACTATTCCCAATGTATGAACACATGCATTATGTTGGGATACTAAAGGATATGATCATTAAGTGATATATTGATAATATTTCAACAAATTAATAGAATATGTTCCAGATTTCCAAATTCAAAAAACTACTAGGTTCCTAGTGCATGTATTTTTTAAATGTACTGAATAATCATCTAAAATAATGTAATATCAATTTATGTTATGACTGGTTCGCTATAATTGGTATCAATAGAATGTATTGTTCAAACATTGGTATCTAAAACGAGAAAGCATTTGTGGTATCCCTAGGAGTATTTCTATGTATATTTATAGTGATGTCTATAAAAATAAATTGAAGAGGAGGAATAAGTATAGGAAATTGTCCATGACTTTTGTAATGTTTATATAGAGTGATTCCATAGAAATAAATCCCAGTCTAGATATTAAATGTGGGCATGTCTCTGGAACAGATATAAAAAGTTGTCACAACTCTTATAAGGTGTGTTAGGTCTGACTCGATCATAACCTGGTCCACTACAACGATTCTTGATGCACACATAGGTTGTCACTCCCGAGGGATATTCCTTAGATGATTAAAAGATATTATAGAACCATCATGAAGGATTTAATTAAAATTTGTCTATAAATAACATTTTATAATCCTATGGAGTCATTTATTTAAAATAAGGGATCATAATTTAGACTTTATATAAGTGATTTATCATGATTTTGGGTTTTTTGGAATGATATGTGTTTTCCACACTATGCTTTCTAGATTTTGATAGTGGTGCGATCCAAAAGGAACTGGGTTAAATGTGAATCTAATGGAATAATTTGTGAATATGGGAAACTATGTAGGATAAATATTTGAGATAAAGTTATTATGATTTTATAGAATAATCTATCACAACAAATGAATAAAAATGAGAAATTTTGTGATATTCCTAACACATAGAATAATAAGAATATGAATATTTATAAATGTTTACATAGAAAAGGGAATTGAAGAAATATTATTAGGATTCCTACATGTCCAGAAGAAGAGAATAAGAACCTTGAATAATAGCTAAATTGATGATAATAAATTATCTATGTACTATGATGGGGAATATATTGAAAAATCATCATAGAGTTCAATGTCTTATATGCAGAAAAAATGAACAATACACAACTCAATTCCCTAACATAATAATTTACATCAAAACATAGGAAGGAACTATTCCATTAAATCATTAAATTGGATTTATTGATGTATTTATATATTAGGATTTAGGTTTTATGAATGGTGGATTTTATACACGTTAATTAGTTCATGTTTTCAGAAAGGGATTTATAAAAATATTATGAATGATTCCAATGGACTAGAAAAGTGATTTAATTGAAAGAATATATTCATGGAGAAGACGTGATTGAGGGAGTGATAAACAATAATATAATCCTAATGTTGAGGTAATGATTATTTTATGAATATTTGTTGGATACGTATAAGTTAATTGTATGGTACTGGTTACCATTGAAATGTAATTGTATTTGTTGACATGTGGTTGTAATATCATGGATGAAATTTTAAAATATATTTGGAATTAATTAATATATATATTAAACATTATAATATAGAAATATGGATGTTTTAAATATTTATTTTTTGTAAATCATGTAATAAATATTTTCCAAATGAATAAGTGATGAAATTATTAATATTTTTGGTATGCAACAACCCAAATCCATTTTAGGATATTCAGGGAAAAATACAATAATATTTTGGAAAAAATTAGTGACTATGTTTCAATAGTTATTGAGTACCATATTTATGATGCTTTATAAGGTTAACTATTTATATAATTTTTTAAGATAATATTTATCTGATTTTTTTATTAATGTAATATATTACCATTTCAGTATTTCTGCATATTGGATAACACATGGTAACCATTTTCTTATGTTTCATATATATGAAATAAAAAATAACTTATCATTCTATTTTTGGACTTTATGATAATATAATGCCTCAAGAATGAATAATTCATGTTCATTTTTTTAATAATAGATCATATTGAAATTGATCAAAAAAGGATGATATTCTGCTAAAATCAAGTTTTATATATTCAATTGAATTTTATTCAACATTAGTAAAATGAATCCTGAAACAAAATAATTTATCTTAGTTCCATCATTTCTATTGAATAAAATGGTCCCTTATATCATTAATGATTTATAGTAACCCCATTCAACTGATATATGTTATCTAATAATCTAAATTAGAACATGATTGTTTTATTTATCATCAATTCCATTGTTTCTAATTTCAACCTATGTTCTTCGATGTGGAAACATAGTTATGAGTTGCATTATGTAAATCGTATTGATATAAAAAAAATTCCTAAGGGAATTTTAAGTATTAATTTTCACGATGTAGGTTTCTTTGAATGAAACTACCATGTATTAAATAGTTGGTAACCCAAACGGATTTACAGGGATAAATTCATTTTACTGGGGGTAGGACCTAACTCCCCTAAATTTTTGAGTAATTTTTTAAAATTAATTAAATATATTTTATAATTTTCTCTTCGAAAAAAATTAATATATATATATATATATTATTACATTAATTCACTATGTTTTTATTACATTACACACAACCCTGTGTTATGCTTTCACTACATGAAACACTGACATGTCTTGCATTACATGCATCACTATGTTTCTATGAAATAAAACATTATTATTATAATTATATAAATATGATTATTATAAGGATGACCTTAAACATAGTCATATGAATAGTAATAACAAATTTTCAAATATTATTTAGAAATTTTTAATATAAATAAAACATATTTATGATGAAATTTATAATTTTGGTAAATTATTTAGATATTTTTAAACACTATTCTCTTAAAGGAACCACTTCTTATGTCTTTATACGAATAATAAAAAATTAATTTTAGACCCTCATAGAAATATTATTCAAGAAAAAATATTGATCTATGTTTTTGAAATTAACTTATGGTAATTTTTTATGATTTTATAAGAAACATATTTTTTTATGAATACTGAAAAATATTGTATTTTTATTCAAAACGAATATTCATATAATTTAATTATATAGTTAGATTATATTTTATGATGATTTTAAATTCTCAATAGATCAATTACACAACAGTTTAACTAAATAAGTGTATTGAAATCATTTTTATATTTAATTTAAATATAAAATATTAATAAACTTTTGTGTCACGACTCGTCCCCCAGGGCCTGTGTCGTGACTACCCCTAGCCTTCCTTCCATAGGCCAGGGGCTGGTGACTACCACCGATGGCGTATTCATTAAAACTAGGCGGGAATTTCCTTTATAACATGTAATCTCACACAACCAAGCACAAATCAAGATACAAACACGTGTAAACTGAATAGTAAAAAAGTGTCTACAATAAGTGAATGGGGTCAGAATACAAGCCCAATTGGAATGTATAAGAAAAATGGAAAGTACAAGTAAAATTAATAGCTCTTGTGATCACCTACAACAGATCCTTCCTGAAGGGTAGGTACAACTCTTGAACAATCTCTTATATGATACGCCTTGTCTAAGGTCCACCTCCGAGCTACCTCTAGTCCTGGTACCCTTATCCTCAGTCAGTGTTGTCTATCATCTACACCAAACACAACATGGTGTGTGCGTGGCCCGTGTAGGGATGTGTATAACAATACTCCGCAGGGACCCCAAAACCCTCAAAGATCTCACAAAATCCAAAAAGGATAATCCACAATGCATGTAATAAATAGAAAACCCTACTCAGGTATATACCCATACATATACCTAAGTTATCAAGTAAACACATCTCAACCCAAGGCCCAAACCCTTAGTCAAAGTACAAGTGTTCCACGAAGGAGAGAATACCATGAAGGTAACCACCATTAAGGTAAGTACCCCATAGGTACGCCACATAGAAGAATACCATAAAGGTATCACCACGAAGGTAAGTACCACAATGTTATGCCACACAAAATAATACCACAAAGGTATCACCGTGAAGGTAATTACCAAAAAGGAATGCCACACAGAAGATTACCACTAAAAAATCACCGTGAATGTATGTACAACAATGTTATTCCACACAGAAGAATACCCAAAATGTATCACCATGAAGGTATGTACAACAAAGGTACTCCATAATAATGATTATCACAAAGGTATAGATTCTTTTCACACTAGGTATAACATAGGTACGGTAGTAAAGATGATCAGATATACTAAATGAATCATCTGGCTTCGTTAATAGATGCACCTACGAAGGATCCTAAATTATCATACCCACATTGGATCCTATTACATTAGACCCACGTTGGATCCTAGAGTAGTCCCGCATGGATTACTAGAGAAAATCTACGTGAGACTCTCAAACACAGACCCACATAGGATCAAAAAGAAAAAACCCACATAGGATCCAAATGTATAGACCCACAAAGGATCCTAAAGCACATACCCACATTGGAACCTTTTCTAATGTAACAACCAGCTTGAGGGCTCCTGCACTAAGCACGATTGATTCCAAGAGGGTCTGCTCCTCAAACCAGAGGTCGAATACTCCAACATCTACAAAGTCCCATGAATATTTATCCAAAATGACCACCACTTAATAGGGGTCTCAACTCAATAAGTGTTTCATCAATCCGATGCCTGGTCTATATGTTATTGGCCTTTTATTCCTGAGGGCCTAGTTTGATTCGTGCTCGATCAAACCCGGTTGTACCCTAACGTTACCCAAAACTCATATGGGGTGTACCAAAAATACTTCCTCGATCAAAGGATTCTAGAACCATATACAAATCATAAAATGGACACCATTAGCTCATGATATGAATGATCGAGTGAAAAGGGTTGAAGTTGGTCCGGTTCTGATCCGACCTGGTCGGAATGACCTGGCCTTGGCTGACCGGAACTGGTTCAGGTCGGCCCGTCCTGATGCAGGTATGGCCCTAGGTCCGACATTGCAAGCTAGCTCCGGCCCGTGGTACGACCCGGCCCGTTGGGTCTGGCCCAGACCGCGGAGTGGCCCTGGAATGCGGAGCGGCCCACGCTGGGCAGCCCGCGGTGCGGCGATCTAAGTGTGGCAGTTCACGGTGGTGGCCTGTTCGGCACGCAGCTGGTCTGTCGACCAACCCTCCCCTTCCGTACGGTGCTGTTGAGAACCACCCCATCACTGGCGGCCAGCATCGAGCTGACCGTATTCCCATCATTGTCAGGACTCTTCTCTGTTAGGCGGGGCAGACTCGCACCGCCGCCCCTTTGTGTGGCCTGCCGCCGCCCTTGCTCCGCCATAGCTGACAGGTTGCAGTGCTTCCCCGGGAGTTTGTTTGCGACACCGTTGTGTTAATTTCCATCCATGGTGACGACCTCCACTTCTAATTCCTAACGGTACCAGTCACAGTCACCGGTAGCTATCCTCCTCCATCTTGTATAATGCATCGAAAACCACAATGGATGCGGTGTGGTACAACATGTTTGTTTGGCCTGCACACTCCACGTTAGAATTGTAGTAAGAGGCTCATGGGGAGAGGTTCAATGTAAAAGTAAATTGAAAAAGGTCAATCAAATTCACAACCCTACATCGGAGGTTCCATTGGAGATCATATGTTATTGAAGACGGATTGGCGTTTGTTGATCCCAAAGTAGGCCTCCTCCAACGATGACACTTGTGTGACGATCATTTCTTCTTTGATTCCTCCTTGGTAAGAAATGTTCTTCCTCAATAGTATCCTCAGTGAACATCCTTTTCAGATGATTCACCCAATACCCCAGAGGTGGAATTCCAACATAAATTATAATAGGTTTATACAATTAATTTACTTTGCAGCAATAATTAAATGGATCAATTAAATAGAACTATTAATTAATAAGTGAGTTTTCATAATTAATGGGGGAATTTCATGGGTCTTCCCTCCCATAAATGAAGTGTTTAGGTGGTCTTCACCATTGAATTCATATTGGGAGGATTAAAGCTCTTATGGTACCCACCTTCATAAATCAAAAGATGGTTTCAAAAAAATAGAAATGTTAAATATATTTATTTTTCTATTCTTCCACGAAAAAGTGAAAAACTAACTTCCACCCACAACCTTCTATGGTCTAGGTGCAGGTCTCCTTATGATAATATTGGTGGAAAGTGTTCAACAGTGTCCTTTGATTTCAATTATGAGCACCGATTCATAAGTTACAAAAACCCATTCACACATTTACTGATCGTACCTAAAAAAGAGTTCAAAAATTTATTCCGGGCACACCAGGCCTCAGAATCAAAGGCCATAAATTTTCTCAGACCCATTAGATTCCTATATAATTAAAACAAATGACATTGAATTTTATAGGTATTTAAATTATCCCAAACTCAGGGCTTTGCATCCCAGAAATCCAAAACATAAACTAAGAAAACAAGTGGTGGTAATGAGAACGAATATGAGCCTCCCGCTCTCATTTTCTCTCCTGGAGGATCTCGGGAAGCCAACATACACACACTAAAGGCATTGACCACCCATGATGGACTCTCTCCTACTGATTCTCAATCTCCACTAGAACCTCCTTAAATGTCTCCACATTATCAATGTGTAGCTCATCGTGGTCAATGATGTGAGAATGGCCATGAAGATATCTCCTCAGCTAGGATACGTGGAAGACGTCTTCCACCCAGTGAAACTGAGGGGGAATTTCTAGGCATTATGCCACCTCTCTAAATTTTTTGAGGACCTGGAAGGGTCTGATGAACCTTAGAGATCACTTTCCACCCCAACCAAATCTCTACAAACCATGTCGGGGTGAGACTGTATAATGACGTGGTCAGCATCCTCAAACTCCAGAGGTGTCCTTCTCCTATTGGTATAAGTCTTCTGCATGCTCGTTGCAGTCTTTATCCTCTACTGGATGATCTATACCTTCTCGGTAGTATCTTGTACCATATTTGGTCCCCTCAGTGTTGACTCCCCTAGGTCAGTCTAGTAAAAAGGCGATCCACAATGTCAGTCGTACAATGCCTCGATAGGTTCCATCCCAAAGGTGGTGTGATATATATTATTGTATTCAAACTCTATGAAGGGAATGCATTCCTCCCATCTGCCACTGAAGTCGTGAAAACAAGCATGCATCATGTCCTCGAAGCCCTGAATGGTCCACTCTATCTGGACATCCGTCTGAAGATGGAAGGTGATGCTCAAATGAAGATTCGTCCCGAAAGACTCCTACAACCCCTTCTATAGACGGTAAGTGAAATTTACATCATGATTGGAGACAATAGCTGAGGGTTCTCCATGTTTCCGCACAATATCCTTCACATAGAGGCATCCCAATCTCTATACTGAACCCGACTCTATGATCGGTTAGAAGTGGACGCACATGGTGAGTTAGTTGAAAATCACCCAGATAGAATCATGCCCCCTGGATATATGTGGAAGTCCTATCATGAAGTCTATTGATATCCCATACCAAATCCACTCTGGTACCTTTAAAGGCTAAACTACACCAGCTGGTACCTATTGCTCTGCCTTCACATGCTGACAAATGAGGCACCGAGAGACAAACTCTACTACTCGTTTCTTCATTCTTGGACACCAGTGTTTCCTTCATAGGTCCTGGTACATCTTTTCCTCTTATGGATGTACCACATGAGGGTATGTGTGAAACTCCTTCAATACTTCCTCTCAGAGAGACACTAGTACCATGGTACGTCCTCTAAAGAGGATGTGGTGCTCCCCACATTCTGATAATCCATTTTGTGCCTATCCTGTGGATATGTGAGCACATAGAGCCTCACAATAAGAGTCCCCACGCTGCGCCTCCTTGACTCGTTGATGTAGTGGGGGATTTACTGTACGAGAGTGAAGAAAAGTTGCTCCATATCGATCAATAAAGGATATCTGTAAAGCAGCCAGCTACTCCGTCACCTCACCTTGTAGCTGTAAACCATATCTTCTGTTGTGTGCATCTGTTACCATGTTCCCCTTCCCAAGAGTATAGACTATCTCAAATTCATAGTCTTTTAGAACTCAGGACAACATCAATGTCCCAGGATTAGGTCATTATGAGAGATGATATACCTGAGACTCATGTGGTTAGAGTAGACTGTAAAACATTCACCCATCAAGTAATGTCGACACATCACTATGGTGAAGACTGCTACATCTAACTCCAAGTCCTGGGTGGAATAGTTCTCATCATTCTCTCTCAGTTGTTGAGAACTATATGTGATAACTACTCACTCTCGAATCAAGACACATCTAATCCCATCCTCGGATGCATCATAGAAGACTATGTACCCAACACCATCCTTCAGAATCCTCAATATGGGGTGAACAAGTCAATCTCTGCCTCATCACCTGAAAACTCTACTGGAATCTCTCCAACAACACAAAGGGTTTCCAATTCTTTGTCAACACTGATACAGGTGCTGCAACTCTAGGGAAAACTAACACAAATATCTGGTATTATCCGGCCAAACCTAGGATACTTCGTACATCCGTCACAATCCTAGGTGGCTTCTAATCATGTACCGCCTCAATATTTGATGGATCCAACGCAACATCACCCTCTAAGATGTCATGTCCCTGAATGTGAACCTCTTGGATATAGAACTAGCACTTTGAGAGTTTACCATAAAGATGGTGCTCTCAGAGTGTGTCCAAAACCATCTAAAAATGATAGGAATGCTCATCCTCGGTAGCCGAATAGATCAGAATGTCATCGGTGAAGACTACTACCAAGAGGTCAAGGAATGGCAGGAATATATTATCCATGAGTCCCATGAATACTACTGGAGCATTGGTCATGGTGAATGGCATGACTAAAAACTCATAATGGTCGTACTGACATTTGAATATTTTCTTCTGCACATACTCGTCTCACACTCTGAACCTGTGATAGGATGACCTGAGGTCTATCTTTAAGAACCACCGTGCCCCCTACAGCTGATCAAAGATGTCTTCAATACGCGAATGTGAGTAATTATTCTTCATGTTCACCGGGTTTAGGCACTGATTGTCAACACAAAGTCTCAACCTCCCATCCTCTTTCTAGGCGGACAAAATTGGGGCTGCCCAAGGAGAAACACTTGGCCAGATAAATCCCTTCCCCTATAAGTCCTCTATTTGTACCCACAGCTCACGAAGCACTAAAATTTCCATCTGATACGCTGGTGTAGATATCAATGTCATCATGGGGTAAAAGACAATGTAAAAGTCCACCACTCTGCGTGGAGGTAGACCCAGAACATTATCAGGGAGGACATCTGCATACTGGTCCACCACTAACGGATTTCTCAGACTCTCCACATCAACCTATCCTAGTGTAAGACTAGCCAACTAATGAGTGATCGGCTACACACTCCTCTGGGTAAGTCCATCATGTGCTGCAAAGGCTCACTTCTCACTAGTGAAGGTAAACCTAGTCCGATCAGTGTGGACACACCGCACTTTGCTCCAAATATAGTCAATTTGAGCATGGACTGTAGATGACCTTCCAATACCCAAGATAACATTTTAAGGCCTCGATGCCACTACTATGAGATCCCAGCTGAAGCTCTTTCCTCATAGATTAAGCTCACACTACTGGAACCAATGTGTAATCATCGAATCCTCTCCAATAAGAGTCTCTAGAAGTAAGGATCGAGAAAACAGCTTGACCAGAATATCCGAGCTCCAAACAAGGATAGTGGATATAAATGAATGAATGCAACCTGTGTCTATAAATACTACAAGTAAGTTAGAGTATACATAGATCATACCTCGTATCATCTCTGGGGGGCCATGGTCATCGTCCTCAGCTACCTGGAGTTGACCTCACCCTTTTCCACCTACTCTTGGTGGTTGGGGTGGACCACCTTGTGGAGGTGGCGGTAACACATCAAATCATCGCCTACCACCATCTGCATGGCCAGATCCTCTGCCACGTCCTCCTTCTCTCTACGGACCTCCTCTGTCAAACCTCTCTCTCTGCCTAGGAGGTCCTTTGACCATCTATTGATCATATGTATGGCAGTTTGGGAAGTCACGAGCCATGTGACCCTGCCCGTCGCATGTGTTACACTGCCTACTCGCATAACTGGCTCTCTCTCCGATTCTTCGCACAAATGACCCTAAATCCTATGGTCTTCCTCCTATACATCTGGTCCTCTTGGAGCTCTATAACACTTGTCTACTACCCACTGCATAAGACACTGTTATGTGATTCTTAGTGGTGGGCCCTAAATAATGGATCCATAACTATATCAGTGGAGTAACGTAAGAGTTCGGTGAACCTCGCTGTGTACCGATCCACCGTTATATTGCAGTGCTGCAGTTGAAAAAAACTATTATATGCGCAATGCGCGAAGAGTTGATGGGATAAAATATGCCGCAAACAGGATCCCGAATATTTCTTGGAGAAATGTAAACTCATCTTGAACCTAGAGCATCAAGCTACACCATATGTCTGCTGCATCTTGTTGAAGACGGGTAGTAAGGATCTCCATGAGATCACCTAGTGTCCCTACCAGTGATATGACTCTCACCATGGTCTGAAACCAATCCTCAGCCACCTGTGAGTCTGTCTCTCCCCTAAACCATGGTGGCCTCTAGCACTAGAACTCATGCCACATGATCAAGCGATATGCACCCTCTTCTACTAGGGTCTGTGGCATCGGTGGCCGAACATGCAATTGTACCGTTGGTGCCTCCATTGGTGCTCCTACTGAAAAAAGGCCATTCTCCGATGCCTCGTCACTTGGTGGGATATCGACACATACTATATGTGGAACCCTATCTGGTTATTTGTGTAAAGGCATCCTAAAAATAAACAATTTTCCTATAGTCAATAAGTTATACCTGGTGAGCTTAAGAGTTTAAATAAAATATTTCAAAACACCCATGCAATCAGTGATTTCGTGCACTGAGTTAGAAATCAGAAGTCAGGGACCTAGTGTGTGTATACGTCAGCCACCACACCGACACTGAATTCCCTAACATGATAACCACACTAAGTACAATTAACAATATTTCTATTAAATAGACCATAGTATATTTTTCTATGGTATAACCAACTCCTTTGATACCAATTTGTCATGAACCATCCCTGGAGCCCATGCTGTGATTGCCCCAAGCCCGCCATCCATAGGCTAGGGGCTAGCGACTTGCACCTAAGGAATATTCCCTAAAACTTTGAAAGAATTGCCTTTATAATATGCAATCTCATGCAACAAAGCACACCATAAGTTACGAACATGAGTAAAATGAAAAGAAAAAAAGAGCGTGTACAGAAAGTGAATGGGGCCAGAATACAAGCCCAACTAGATAATACAAGGAAACTGAAATGTACAAGTAAACTGAATGGCTCATGTGATCACCCACCAAGGATCCAATGTGAAGGGTTGGTATAAATCTCTTATGGTTCCCTCTATGGTATTCCACGTCTAAGGTCTACCTCCGAGCTACCTCTTGTACTAGTACCCTTGTCCTCAGTCAATGTTTTCTGTTGTCTGCACTAAACACAATATGTTGCGGTCGTAGCCCGTGCAGGGGTGAGTATAACAATACACAGTAGGGACCCAGAGACCCTCAAAGATCTCAAAAAATCCACAAAGGATAAACCACAAAGCATGTAAGAAAAAGATAGCCCAATTTATATATGTTCCCATATATATACCTAAGTTATCAAGATAACCCATCTCAACACAAGGACCAAACCCTAAGCCAATTTACAACAATTCAACGAGGGGAAGTATACCACAAAGGTAACCACCATGAAGGTAAGTTCCACATAGTTATGCCACACAGAAGAATACCACAATGGTTTCACCATGATGGTAAGAACCACAAAGGTATTCCACATAGTACAATACCACGAAGGTGTCACCAGGAAGGTAAGTACAACAAAGGTACGCAACAAAGAAGATTACCACTAAGGTATCCCCATGAAGTTAAGTTCCACAATGGTACTCCACATAGAAGAAAAACACTATGGTATCATCACAAAGGTAAGTACCACAAATGTACACAGCACAGAAGATTACCAGTAAGGTATATATTCATATCACAGCATGTATAACATAGGTACGGTAGTAATGAATTTCGAATATTACTACTGAATTATCCTTATTTGTTATGAGGTAGACCCATGGAGGATCCTAAATCATCAGACCCATGTAGGATCCGAGTATAGTAGACCCATGTAGAATCCAAGAGTATTCCAACATGGATTCCTTGAGCGGATCCAAGTGAGACTCATGAACATAGACCCACGTAGGATCCCAAAGCAGAGACCCACATATTATCCCAAATTATAGACCCATATAGGATCATAAAGAACATATAGACATAGGATAATTTTCACATGTTACAGACAGCTACAGGGTTCCCGCACTAAACTCTCTTGATTCTGAGAGGGTTCTCTCCTCAAGACACAAGTCAAATACTCCAACTATAATGATTTCCTAAGAATAAGTATCCCAAAGGACCTCCATGTAATTGGAATATCAATTCAAAAGAAGGTGCGTCAATTAGATGATAGGTATATAAGTTATTCGCCTTTTAGTCCTGAGGTCTCAGTTAGATTCATGCTCTATCCAACCTGGTCATACCCAAAATTAATCCAAAACAGAAGTGCGGTATACCAAAAGTACCATCTTGATCCATGGTTTACGAGGCAGTAGACGGATTGACAAACGGATGCATGTAGGTCTCGATATGGTCGAATGAGAGAGAAGGGTCGAAGTTAGTCCACGTCCGGTCCGACCTCGTCGGACCGACTGAGCCTGACCAAGCCTTGGCCGACCCGACCTAGATTGGGTCGACCTAGCCCAACCCGAGTCTAGCCATGGGTCTGACCCACCCCTTTAGGTGGCCTGCGGTGCGGCGGTCCACAGTGCGATGGCCTGTGGTGGCAGTCTGCAGTGGTGGCCCGGTCGATACATGGCTGGCCGGTTGGCAAGCCCACCTCTTCTGCATAGCGTAGTCGCATGCAGCACATTCACTGGAGGCCGACAGTGAGCTATCAAACCTCCCCTCACCACCACGGCATTGGGCCGTACCTCTTCTCCACCGGGCAGAATGGATGTGCGCCGCCACCCCTTCTCGGAGCCCGCCGCCGCCCATGATCCACTACGGCTAACAGACTGTGGCCCTTCTCTAGCGGAAAAGTTTCCCTGCCTCCGTCTTCACGGCTAGAAATTTTGTCGGCCGCCACTTTCGAGTCCCACTAGTACCAGTCCCCAACACCGGTCGCCATCCTCCTCCATCGTGAATAACGCATTGAAAACCACAAAGGTTTCTGAGTGGTTGGGCTACGATTGTTTGGCCCGAACCCTCTGCATTAGAAATGTAGAAAGCAACCCATAGGGAGAGGATCAACGTAAAAGGAAATTAACAAAGTTAATCAAAATCACATTTCTACCTCGAAGGTTTCACTGGATATCATCTGTGGTTGAAGACATATTGGCATTGTTCGATCCCGTAGCAAGCCTCCTCCAACGATGCCACTTTTTTGACGATCCTCCATTCTTCGGTTCCTCCTGGGTGAGAACTATTCTTCCTCATGAGGCTCCTCCAAGAACACCCTTTGGAAATGATTCTGACAAAACCCTAGAGGTGAAATGACAACTTAAATTAAAATAGGGTTATACAATTATTTTACCATGGCGCAATAATTAAATGCCTCAGTTAAATTGAACTATGAATTTATTGGAGAGTTGGAACAATTAATTAGGGAATTCTAAGTGTCTTCTGCAACATTAATGAATTGTTTGGGTGGTCCCCACCATTGAATTCAAACTGGGAGGATTAATTATCTTGTGGTTCCCACTTCAATAAATCCAAAGGAGGTTACAAGAAAAATAGAGAAGTTAAATATTTCTTTTCTATTCTTCCACGAAAATTTGAAAATCATTCTTTTACCCTCGACCTACTACGTTCGAGGTGAATGTCTCTTTAAGTGAATAATGTTGTTGTAAGTTCAATGGTGTCCAGAGATTTCAATTCTGAGCACCGATTCAAAAGTCACAAAAACCGACTCACAAGTTTAACAAACGTACCAGAAAAAAGGCTCAAAAATTCATTCCAGGCATACCAAAACCTCTGAATCACACGTCATCAATTTTCATGGAATCGTAAAATTTCAGTATAATTAAAAAAAATAACATGGAATTTTCTAGGTCTTTTCATTTTGATCATTATCACTTTGAGACCCATTATTCTCCCCATTAATGGGGATTAGCATTAAACATAAATTTTCATTTTCAATGAATTTAATTTTAAAAAGTGGATATACAGGGTTGTAATCAGATTAATATTTATAGTAGTATAATAATAACATTTATTTTTACCAAAAAATTATTAAAGGATATTGAAATTAATTTCAACTATTAAGGTAAAAACATGCATAAAAAGAGTAGAAAACATATAACTATGAGTAAAAATGACATCGTCACTTGTCCAAAACCTACTTGATAGAAATATATCATCAAATATATGTCTAAATTACAATATTATTCCATTCTAAATTTTTGAGAATAAGTAATACTTCATGAATAAATAATTTTAAAAAAAATACCAAGTGTGTCCTTTCCCTTCACTATAAAAGGCCTCTATTTCACCCCCACTTATTCACATATCTAAATCTAAATAGGTTCAGTAAATATCTACCCAATTTAAATAAAAAAAATCCCTCCCTTATTCTCAAAATCCTTTATTTTTAATGAAATATAACTAAGGAATCTCTTTGGTTAAAACCAAAAGGAGTTGCCCAAAGAGGAGGAATCATCCTTTCTCAAAATTTAATCCTATATTTTATTTCATCAACAAAATAATAATAATTATTTAAATATTAAATAATAACACTTTAGTCATGAATATACTTAGATATATTTGTCTTAAGGGTTTGAATAACACATACACATAATCCCATCTAATGGAAAACAAAACTACCGTTCATATAAATGTTGAACTACCGTCTCATGAAATAATGTTATTAATTGTTCCATTACCACATCTCATGAGTGTTAATTATAATGTAAAATATATTTTTATATGATATCTATGTTTTATTAATACTTATATAATTAGTAAATATAATATTACATTATTCATTCAACTAAGTATAAATATGATAATAATATTTGTGGATGTGTGGACTACCACCTCCTCAATATAGGGTGATACGTTGACATATTGAATGATATATATTAAGAATGAGTTTAATTAATCATAATTGAATTAAAAAGAATATATATTAATATCATGACATAATTACAATCTATAAATACAATATATCATTTTATATATTACTCTTTTCTCACACTAAAATGTGATAATGTCGTTCGTGGATGTGGGGACTACGGCGTCCTCAACATGATGTTATTTTTTACATCACATGAATTATATATATATATATATATGTATCTATATATTATTAAATTAAATATTATTTAATATATAAGGATAATTTTGGAAATATGTAATGATAAATACATTCTTTCCATAATAATCATTGAAAAATGGCAATGTTACTCATGTTTTCCTATGACCTACTGTCTCCATAATTGTAAAATTGTTTAATTTTTCATAACCACATTTAATTATAGGTTTCAAAAGTATACTTGATATATTAATATTAAAATTAATTAATATTTATTATTTTGTTGATGATTATTTAATAACCACATTGACCATAGTTATCTTCCCAAATTTATTTTTTCACATGATCAAAATTGGGGGAAAGACCTGAGGTAAACATAATTGTTTAAGTAGTTTGACACAAAATGGTAAAAAATGGATTCAAAGTATTAATAATCATAAAAAAAATATTATTAAATTAATTTATTATCATAATTTAATTATTCATGTATATAAATACACACATGATTTTTCCGACTGAATTATGTTAATTGGATTAGATAAAATAGATTCTATATGTGGAATCATTAGGTAAAAATTATTTTATATGGTCAATTTCATTATTATGTATTAATAAATTTATAGTGGTAAATAAATTATTTACCGTTATAAAAGTAAAATTTTTGAAAGGGTTGATGTTAAAATATAAAATCATGACATACCTAAAAACTATAACATTTAAAGGTTTGTTGAGGTGTGGATCAACCTTAAATAGACTATAAAACATTAATTACTATAATATTTATGGAATTTAATCTCACATAAATTTTTTTAGATTTTAATATAAAATAATCATTAAATTTATCACCTGGACCCACCTCTCCTCATGTGTATATAACAACACTCACCACCCAAATTCGGCCCACAAATCCTTTTAGTTCACCAAATATCGTCACAAACCTCAACTACTCACTCCCCCTAAGAACAAGTGCTACAGGAAAAAAAAAGATTAAATCCAAGTACCTCAAGGTTCTTTTGTGGATGGTATATTGAAGAGGTAATTTTCCCAAAGTACCTCTATTAATGTTTTTTCTTTTTCTAATTTCTCATAACCTTCATCATCATAAATTCATGAATACACTAGAATCATGTATGTACTAGTCTATTATGTTTATACATGAATATCTATTATCCATTTAATTTTCCAACACAACATATTTATTTAAAAAAATTTCTCTATGTTACGTTTTTTAATCACCAGTGTGAATAATGATTTTGTTATTTCTACATTACTTCTTTCATGGCTAGTTTTAAAAAAAAATTGGTAAAATAATATCTTAATATGTATATTACAATATATTTAATATTCATTTAATTTTTTATTAAAAATTCTTTGATTCTTTCCATAACGTGGCTGTATGATATCTTCATTTGTGGCTTGTGGACTACTGCTTCCATAAAAGATGTGATTCGTTCACACATCACATAGAATGTATTAAAAATTTATTTTAGTAAAAATATATTTTATAAATGAAATATTAATTCTACTATAATTATATTATATATTTATAAATATGTATATGCATTTCATATAATTTTGTTCATTCAATGCGATTGGAGGAACTTAAATAGCGTTAACGCGTACGTATGACCTACCATCTCCATTAATGATGTTTTAATTTTTTCATAAAATATTATTACAAATACTTATGTAATTAATAAAAATGTGTTAATATCGTGTTTTATATTTTTTAGACGATGTAATTATGACCACATGCACTATGTATATCATACCATGTTCATTTTTGACTGATGTACCGAATGTCGACAAAACATCTTATATTAATGTAAATAATATTCTAATTGTTATAACATGGTAATAAGTGATATAAAAGGAATAATAAAAATGAAATGTTTTGTCAATATAGTATAAATTAAACTATTTATATTATTTTCTATGATAAAGAATATTTTTGTTGAATCAAACTCGACATATGGGATTTCGTAGCACAATGTATATTCTTAGGGTTAAACATATACATTGTGATTGTGTCATTAAAAATTTATGTTTGAAATGAATTTTTAATATCATATATTTTTTCCAGTTGTTTTATGCATATTTATAGTTAAAACACATAGTCTAACTATTTTATTAACTAAATGATCTATGTAAGGGACTACATCTCAATATTCTATAATAGAGGCATTTTTTCATAATATTCACCTTTACTATTTTATTGACTGTATATATGGCCACTATTACATTTAATATAAATATTTTATCTATTAAAATTTTAATTAATGTTTTTTATATTTATTAATTCATGGTGATTAAAAATTAAATGTTCAATGTTGTATGTGAAACCTTAAACATTTAACAATTTATTTATGAAATATTTTTTCATTACATTAATTCAAATATTTATTTATATAGAAATAGATTGATTATACATGAAATATTATTACAATATTTAAATTTTTTGAAAATAAATATTTTTAAATGATTTTTTTTCATTATTTACAAAATGACAATAGGAATGTTTTTTAATGTATGTGATGACAAAAACTTCTCTGACACCATAACCATTGTTTGATATGTGGTTTCCATTA
This sequence comes from Viscum album, assembly GCA_963277665.1. NCBI lineage: Eukaryota > Viridiplantae > Streptophyta > Magnoliopsida > Santalales > Viscaceae > Viscum > Viscum album. The sequence continues at coordinate 987,254,331 of OY728126.1, forward strand.
TATGTGTTAATTTTTTAAAGGGGAAATAAATAAATTATTATCTTTTTGGGTGATTTGGTATTGCATATTTTTTGTAAGGATTATTGACTATTTCAATATATTGTTACGAATTATTGTTATTGAATCTTTTTTGAGTGAACTGTTTATAATTGCAATATTTTATGTGTTATGACTTTATAATCGTACTTGGTAATTTAATGGGTGGGTATGTGATAAACCAAAGATGTGTGGTTATGTGAAAAACCAAATATGGGTTGTTCCAAGATAAACTAAGGTTGTGTGTTTGTATTATAAAATCTATTTCATTAGATATGGAAGTTAGTTGTCTATAAATTACTTTTGTAAGAGTGATATGTGTGGAATTAAACCATATGGGTAATTAATTTATGTGTGATAATGTCACATGATACATTTATTTGTTATATGTGATGTTTATGAGTTTTATTGTAATATTTTATTACAGAAATGTTGTGTAATGGCATTATATTAAATGGAGATTACTTACTACATCTAAAATGTGAAAAGTATTACCTTCTTTACTGGTTTTCATGTTTTAATAAGAGTAATAGATTTTTTTTTGTGTCCCATTCTAAACTATTTATGATCCACTAATGTTTTAAAATTCATTCATAGGATTTATGTGATAATAGATATAGTTATGGTATCAAGGGAAAAGTTGTGATGTTTAAACATGAAAAACATTTATGTGTCTTTTTAAAAGTTGTTTTAAAAAAATGGATAGTGATTAGAAGTGTCTACTTTGTAATATATTTGGGTTATGAAATCATTATATAAATATATAAAAAAAATCCTCAATTTTAATTATTTACATAACTCTAATTTATTTAATTATTAAGTAAGGGAATTTATATTTGCTATTAGGGGTTGGTTAATTCAATTTAAGGTTATAGTGATATTTAATCATATGTTTTAAGTTATATATATCCACAATTGTTAGAATAATAGAAATAGTGATATCTATTATAGAAAAATTTATTGAGTTTTTGTTAACATTAATAAGTATTTTTTTTGTTTATATTCCTCATACAATAATATTTAATTATTATTTTTATATAAACACTCTAAAATATTTTTTTTACTAAATGGATTGATCCATCAGCAACCAAAGTCACAATGGATGTGAATGAAAATTTTTGTGGTTCCCTAAATAAGAAACTGAATTAAATGGGAGCTACAACGATAATGATTATTGTTATTACAAAAAAAAATATTTTGAGTAATTATTAAATACTATAACCTTTGTTATTTTTATAATACATCATATAAGATAGAAATATATTCATGTGGTAGATCAAGTAAAAATGGTAAAAAATATAATCATAGTCATCCACATATGTTTCATGGATGTGTAAATAAACACAAAAAAAATGTATAAATGGGATAGGAATTTGTTATATATGTGTTAATGAAGTTCATAAAGCTATAACAAGAAAAAGAAAAAGGATAAATCTAGTAGACTCTAGGAAAGCGAAATTAGTTCATTCCATGTTATCAATTAAATGTTTTAAATGTGGAGAGTTTGATCATTATGAAAATGAATGTCCTATAAAAATTTTCAGGAATGGGATTAAGATGTCCATACAAATATATTTTTTCCAATACCTAATTTTATTCCAATAAAATATTTGGAAACTGAAAATGATGAATGAATGTTATGTATTATTTCTTGTCTAATGTTTTTTCATTATTGAATCATTGGAACTGATTAATGATTTTGGTTTTAGAAAAAATGTATTAATGAATAATATGGAAATTTATCATTAATTTATCACTAAGAATGATGAATCACTAGAATGTATATAATAAAAGATTCAAGAGTTACAATAGACTATAAGATGATTCAATGTCTAAATGTATTAATGATAATTTGATAATGAGATTAATTTGGTAGAAATTTTCAAGTATTTTTAATCCTAAGGAATGTTATATGAAAATTTAATTCATTTAAGATTTATCTTTTCAGGTTATAACAAAATAAAAAATTACTTAATAACATTTAGGGCTTATATGATCATTTTTTTAGGTAATTATGTGATATTACATTTTGAGAAAAAAATGAAAGGCATGAGATAAAATTTGAATATAAAATATGTTATGGTTAACATTGTTATGTCATTTTAAGAATTTTATTAGAAATATATAATTTTAGAAAAAAGACAACACACAGGATGAGTGAAAAATAATTTCTTTTGGCAAGGCTTTGAGAATCAGACTGACAACCAAAGGGAGTCAAGGGTACATCACTTAATAGTGGTGAATGTGATGTCTCATGTTAATAATACAATTTTTAGTTAAAATTGTTTTTGGAAAAATATTTAGATGATTTTTGGAATGTATGTTTTATCAAATTGATATCCCTGGTATAGGAAATTTATTTTGGAATTAAGCGATAAATGTTATTTTGTAAGACTGTAACTATTTTTGGAAACTACATATAATCAAGGTTTATAGAAAAATTGGGTTTTTAATTTATTAGTTTTTGATTAGTTATATTTTGGAAGAATTAATTATTTTTACTGTGCATTTATGATGATTTATGTTATTTGTGGAAGCTATTATCCAATCTTCACGAATATGAGAATTGGATAATTAATTTTTGGTATAGTACATTAAGAGTAGTTGATGTTATTTGGGGATAAATATTATAATTTATCCTGGAAGATTATATTATAAAATTCTTTTAAATTTTGGGTTTCAATCATAGTCTGTAATATTTTATGAAATTTTACATATATATATTTGTTGAGTGGTCTATGTTGATCATTGGGTTTTATAGCATACATTTGAAGATTAAAAGTAGTATTATACTTCTAGTGGTTTATTAATTTTGATGAATTGACTTATCTTATCCTAACCATGTTTTTTTTGGTTAATGATTATTTATAGAATAAGTAGGTAGTAAATATTAATGTATTATGTTATTTTATAAAAGTTTATTCTTGGGATTCTGACATTTTAAATTAAACATGAATACACATAGTTCAGAGTAAATCAATTTTTGTAATATATTTCAATTGGTTGGTGAAACAAAACATTTAATATAATTATATTTGGTTTAGTTATTTTTTTATGTAGTAAAATACTTCAAAAACTCAAGGAAAATGACCAGATAACAAAAAATTTATCCATTTAATTTTCCTGCAATAAAATCATTGTTTTTTAACCTATTTGATGTTTGAAATTTTTTATTATTATCTTTATTATGAACTGTTTTTCCATCTCTCTCCATCAGAACAAGATGGTTATCATTTCTTATATATCAATGTTTTCATACAAGTAATCATATTTTGTGTCGCCACGTGAGCCATTTTCACCAAAACTTCTTTCTTATAAAGTGTAAGTTTTATTGACTCCTTTTTTATTGTGTGATTTAAATGAATTAATTTTGAAAAGATAAAACATAGTTACTGAGACCAAATTTAAAATTTTGAGTATTAAATTCCCCTAGGGATGAAGGAAATAACATCCTAGGTAATTATATAATAATACATTTTTTCATTTTATTAATATTATATTTTATCTTATTGTTATCGCATAGCTATTAGAATTTCATGAATGGATGATATTAAAAAATTTCAAAAATAGGGTTAATAGATATTTATATAATATTTACTGTTCAAATAATTAATTAGGAATTAAAATAAAAACCAATTTAATATAAAAAAGGTATTATGAAAAATAATTAAAGTATGTGTAACTGTATTTTTAAATTTATCATATAACACTTATTGGATTATATTAATAAATAAAAATTAAATATTGGAATTTAAAATTCATATGATATGATTTCGAAAGATTATATAAGAAAAAAATCAATTTTAGGAATCAAATGAGTATTTAAAAAAAATGAATTTTTCCTCTTTTTGATGGTGTAACAATTTTAGATATTTTTTTTGAATCTTTTATAATATATTATTGAAAAAATAAATTTTAACTGCATGTGGGACTTAAAAATTTAATTTCTTTGATGTTATGGAAATTTTTTGATAAAAATCATATTTTAATGAATAGTTAGAAATACTATGTTTTAATTCAAAACTACTTTTTCATCTAATTCATTTATATTGATTTAAGATAATTTTAATAAATTTTTAATTTATTTTTAGATTTTTTAACATTTAATCCAATTCTTTATATTAGAATCAATTTCAAATTGAATGTATATAATAACATTTCAATCATTTAAACGATCCTCTTTAAAAACACGCTTTTTAGTTTAGTCTAGAGAATTAATTTTAAATATATCTTTTTTAATTATATGAATATAATTAGGTAAAATATATTCTTTTTTTTGGAAAAGGAATGTTCAAATTCATTTATATGTTCAATTTTAATTTTAGGATTAAAAATGTTACTATGGAAAAACATTTATTTTCTATTGTTAAAGTAATATTTTGACCAGGCTTAAGGATAAAAGTTTATATAAGTTCATACCTATAAAATAGAACATTTAAAGGTAGTTTAAGGTGTTGTTGGAAATTTACCATCCTATAAAAAATTAATTACAATACAATGTCTTGGAATTTAATTCCACCTCTACATGGTTAGCTTTTAATATAAAATAATAAAATATTTTATCGCTTGAAAAAATATATTCTCAAGTATAAATAACAACCCTCACATCCCCATTTCAAAAAAAATTAACATCTCAAATATATACCCAAACCAATCCCCTTTACTCTCCACACATCCATGTTCGTCCAGTCTCACCAAATAGAAAATTAATTATCCTTAAGTATCTTTCAAGTATGGGATATCCAAGAGGTACTTTTCTTAATGTTCCTCTCTTAATTTTATTTTATGTTTATACTTTCCCCTAACCTCCTTAATCCATATATTAATTATTACTCTAGAATAATGTATAAAGTAGATTTTAATTCTTATAATTGAAAATATCACATCCAATTCATTTCACACCTTATATTATTCAATGAATTACAATTGTTTTCCATCTTATGCTGGATATTCACAACTAAGAATTATGCTTTTTTTTCATTTTATCCATTACCGCCATTACGACAGGTACTAAAAAAATATTTATTGTAAAATAATATTTTAATATTCATATAATATCCTATTTATTTTTCTATAAATTTAATATTAAACATAAATTCATACATTCCATAATGTGGTTATACGATTACATCATTTAGGGATGTGCAGAATATTACCTCCTAAAATGATGTGATTCATTCACATGTAACATGTAATGTAATAAATATTTTTTTATTAAATATATATGTTATAAATGATATATTAATTCTATTGTAATTATATTATATATGTATGCATATTTACATACATTTCATTTAATTTCATTCTTTCAATACGATAGGAAACACAAAAATTGCATTCAAGCATATGTACGACCTACCATCTCCATGAATTGTATTTTTATATTCTCATCAATGAATAAATTATATAATTATATAATAGATATATTATATATTTATATCATGTTTTATATTCTATATATTATGAACCTATGACCACATATACTATTTACATCATACGAAGTTCATTTTCAACTCAAGAATTAAATATCGAAAAAATGTCTGATATGAACATAAATAATTGTTTAATATTTAAAAATAGTGATCAGTGATATAATAGGAATAATAAACATATAAAATGGTTATAAGGTGAATCATTTTGATATTTAAAAATGAAAAAAATGCTTATTTTTTAAAAATTTTGTTTTATGATAAAATTGATAGTGAGTAGAAGTGTTTAATTTGTAATAGTTAAGCAGTTATTCATGAGTTATGGCTATTTCTATAAACCTATAAACATGAAAAGACTCTCAATTTGAACTATTATGTTAACTCAAAATTATGTAATGTTTATGATTGGGGCCTTATATTATATCATTAATCTATTTTTTCGTATATTTTAATATGCATGTAATGTTATTTTTTCCATTGTGTTATGATTCAATCTTTTCAAAGAGGTAAGAGAATAGTTTTAAAATCCTAGAATATATCGATATTGTTTATAATTATTCTTCGATTTATTAAGTCTTATTGTCCATATCTCATGAAAACACATTAATTGTCAAATACTATGGTTTCAATGATATTTTCATGTATTACAACCATTTATTTACTCAATTTTACTTAATATATTTAATAAATTTATTTTATGAAAATTTTAATTTATTTCGCATTTCAGTCAGAAAACTATGTTTTTTAAAATTAATGTTTACTATATTATTTTAATTTTTTTCACTAATATAGTATTATGATTTAATTATATTTTTACCCATCATTACCATATAAAAATGATAATAAAAATAAATATTCTATTCATTTTTTATAAAGAATTTTTTATTTACATTGAATGTATAAAAGGAACATTATTTATGAACATAAATACGCTCTTTCATGAAAGTATTTACCTTTAATAATCCTTTTTTAGTTTACATGTTTTTTAAAGATAAGTCTTTTTAATAATAATCTAGGACTACATTTTTTAAAAGTTTCTGTTAAAGAAAAATGTTTTCAAAATTTTATAGGGGTTTCTATGATTTCATTAAAAAAATTCAAATTAATTTTGTAAAGAAAAAGGTTTAAAAATACATTTCATGTTTAAAATGTTGTTAATTTTTTGTAAAATATGATTTTAAATATTTTGAAAATATTATTTTCAATGAAAATGTTATTAATGATTTCATTATTTAGTTATAATTTATTCATATCATTTTTCTATAAATGTGTTACAAAAATAATTTGAATGATTATAATATGATTTAATGGCGTTTTTAATGAAAACGGTTCTCAATATGATTTATCTTTTCAAAATGGTTTTAAAAATGATAAAAATATAGTTTCCAAAAAAAATATTTTAATTAAATTTTAAATCAACCCTTATAAGAAATAGATTTTTTTTGAGATTTTATAAGGAAATTATTTTCAAATAAATAATATTTTTTAAAGAAATTTTCTATTCAATTTTTCAAAAAACATCCTCCACCAATGATGGAATAATTAGTATAGTTTTTGAATATCATTCAAATTCATTAATGAATGGTTTATGATTTGATGTAATGGTTTTTATGACATCTATTTCTCTTTAAGTGGTTATATACATCTGAAACATGATTTTTTTTTTCATGGGTTATGCTTTGAATAAATGAATATGAATCCAATCACAATTACATCTGTTATGATGTGACAAAAAGATAAATATTTCCATTTCATTACCTGGGAGATGATATGATAAATGATTTTTTTTCTTGTCACACATGAATGTTTTTTTGTTACGTGACATGCATGACCTATATCTCCCACTAGTAAATTGAGTAATGATAAATGTTTTATGAGATCAAGTGGGTACATTGTAGTGAATCCAATTTCTGAAAAATTATGGAATCCTTAGGAGAACATAAGAGGGAACCCCATGAATTAGATAATATTGTACAAGGGAGGGAGTCCAAGCCTAGAATCAAGAGGTTAAATGGAAGGGATTCCCAATGCCACAATAATATCGTACATGAGAGGGCTGCCCAATCCAAAAAAAAGATGTTACATGGTAAGGCATCCCAAAGTTGAAGTAGGCACATAATAGATTATCCCAATGCTAACCTTTAATCAAGTTATTGTAAAGTACCCTTGACATATGATTTTCACTGTGTATGTGTTTCCCCCAAATTCAATTTTTATGCATATGATATTTTGACATGGGTCATTCACCAGATTATCTTTTGATTAATATATTATTAAATTCCAATATGTAGGACATATATCATGCATATTATTTTTCGTATTTTGGGTATGATCTTGAAATGTTATGCTCATGTTATTGTACTATTATGGGCATGTTATCCCTGAATATTTATTTTCTTTACCCTCAATGAGCATTCAAGTGAACCCCTTTCTTATCCTTCCTTTCCCAAAGTTATAAACAATGGTTTTATGTAAGATATCTAAAGGAAATTTATTTAAGGTATTTTTTTGAGATCCTTAATAAAAATATAATAATATGTTTCTTGCTTCCAAATACTCAAAATAATATGGTAGTCAGATATATACTATTCTAATGTGCATATTTTTCATCTAAAATATTGTAATATCCATTTTTAAGCCTTGGTCACTATATAAGGTATATAGTATCATAAAAAATAACCAATGTTTAATATGATTAATCATAATAGATTTTTATATAAATTAAATACAACCCTTTATGAGGAAAATAACATAAAAATGAATATATCATAATAGAATATACAAGTTAATGCATTAAAAAAAACCTATATGATTTAGATAATTTTTAGTTTAAATATGAATATAAAATAAAATAATAAGATACATTAAAAAATAGTTCATACAATATTCAAAATAATATGACATTTCATGTATCATTTAAATATATCTTTTTTGAAAAATTTAATAGAATTAATTTTAAAAAAAAATCAAAAAAAATCATAAAAATAAATACATGAAAAAGACATAATGGTTTCGAAAAGTTATATATTTTTTTCTAATATTTAGATTTAAAAAATAAATTTCCATATCGATGTATTTATTAGGGAATAAGGGTTTCAAATATGTGAAGTGAAAACATTATGAAAACTATTACATATAAACAAATTTCAATTTTGATATTATTAAAAAATCAGTGCTCTGAAAAAATTGATCTGATATCATTTCAAAACAATTTAATTTTATATTGAATCATTATAAATTTATAACTATAAAAATATTTGAAGGTTATATAGATAAAAAAATTTATGATAATATATATGATCATTTCTGGAATACCTTTATAATATTTTAGAATATCATTTTCAAAATACTATATGGTCTATTATGGTTATATGAATAAATATAGAGAAGTGGAAAAAATAATTGTAACATTAGATAAAAAATATTATTTTTCCATATATAAATGAAAATATTGGTGGGAACATAAAATATATTAATAGAAGAGAAACCATCCTTGATGATAATGGAAATTATTCTTAACAATAATATAATTTTTGAGAATAAAATCTTAAAGATTAAAACAAAACATTTTTATGAAATTTATACAGATAATGATCTAGAAATATAATTCATATTGGAAAATTAAATAATATATGGAACCTATATGCATTAATTTAATGGAATAGCAATATAATCAATCGAATAAAGATTTAGTTAACAAGCTCCTATAAAATCAGTAGGTCATTTTAATGTAAAAAAGACATCAATAGAGATATAATGAAAATAATTTTTTAAAAACAATAATTTAAAGAAAATATTGATAAATATTTTCTATATGGAAGTACTTACAGTACACAAATTTAACCAAGTGGCTAATATGTCATATGTATCAATGAATTAAAATTATTACTTGAAAACCCATATTAATTTCATAATCATTGAAGTTACAAATCCCTTGAAAGTATTTCATAGAAATGAATTAAAAATCAATATTAATTACTGTTAAAATAAATTTAAAAAATTTTAACATAAAAATTCCATCATTGAATAAATAGGGATGAGAATAATAGTTTAGCTTAGGGAATTGATAATGAGTTACTAATAACCCCTACTATAAATCTCATTTTAAATTAAAGTGATTCAACCTAATATATAGAACATATAACTACTATAATAACTCATTTATGAACCATATTAATTTTCATAATATTTTATAATCTAAAATTAAATTTATTTATTACACATTTAATATATATTTATAGTATATTTTCATTATATAATGTTTGTAACATTAATTTTATTTGTACAAGAAATGTAATGTCAAGGTCTATTCTATATACACTGATACCATGTTAATAAATGGTATATTACCTAGGGTACTATAATAAATGTTTTATAATTATCTATAACATTAAATTTCATTCCATATTTGTATTTTAATAGTCCCTGGAGATGAAATCAGTGGTGTTCAAGTATTAAAAAAGTGTAATGAAAATGGCTGGTAAATTGAAAACATAATACATATTACTATATCTATTCAAAAAAATAAAACCAAAAATAAAACCTTTTAAATGTCTCATTTTTATAGTTATATTTATATTCAACCATGATATAAATTTATAACATTGTTTATATAGCCGAATTAATCAAAACAGAGAATAACATGATATAACTGAATTGTTATAATGGACTAAAACATGATTTTTTGGAATAATATGATTATTATAAAAGAAAAATAATATTTTTATAAGTTTTATTTTGGGGTATTATATTCTAATATATTTATTTATATATGAAAATAGATAGACAAAAATAAAATACAACCCTTCGTAGAAATGGATGTCTTCATGTATATGTGGGTGATGTTTCAATTTTCTATAAAATGGGGAGGGGAAAGAAAAGGTTTTTTTCATGAATAATAATAATATTAAGAATATAATATAGATACATTAATAAAAAATTTATAACCAAAACAACATTGAAATATTGTAAAAATAAAACTCACCATCAATTAAGAGGACATTCTGTAGATATGCATAATGGCAGTTTCATAATTTTATGTATATTAGTTAATAGTGGGGTGATTAATATTACATAAATATAAAATAATATAATTGCAGTTTTATTATAACTTAAATTATTATTTAATGATAAATATAGTTTTATAATATAATAATAAATATAAAAAATATTATATAGTGACTAGTACTACTGTGGATAACTTAAAAATCCTCTTAGAGTACCTCCATGAAATGAAGGAATTATGGATTTTACATGGATCATAGTGATTCTAATAATTCTATATTGATCTATGGGAATAATAATAGTCTGATGATCAGGTTGATATTAAATGCTCATAGGGACCATGATAGGGTAGTGAAAGGATCCATTTATATGTTACGAAAATTTATGTTATTTAAATACCAATTACATTTTATAATAGCACGAATCTATACTCGTAAAGTCAATCTAAAACGATAACTAATGAAGTGTAGGTTATGTTATGTTTAATAATAAAAGAATTTCTTTTAATTAAATAAATGAAATGTTATCTAGTTTTCATATTTAATTTTATCTTAATCACTGATTAATTTAAATGATGGAAAATTCATTTTGACCACAAAATGTAGATTTAATGAAAAAAATTAAATTGCTAATATTTCATAATTTTAATATCATAATACAAAATATAATTTATAATGGTAAAAAAATTAATTTTTAAATTTTCACACTTGATGTGTAAAAAATGTTTTCTTAAAGAAAAAGTGTATTTAAAGAAAAATGAATGTTTTGGATAAATATATCAATATTGATTATTGAAATTACCCAAATTTTTATATTTTAAATTAATGAAGTGTAACATAGATTTCAAAAATATGAAAATATAATTTCACCATGTGAATAAATAATTTAATGAAAAATAACTTTTTTATTTGAATAAATTATCAGGAATGTTCTATGTTGATTAAAATAAGTGCTAAAAATAATTAATTGTATTTCAAAAGGAATAAATTTATTCCATAACTTAATCATAGATTAGTTAAAATGTTTTATAATCTTCTTTGTATTTCTTTTATAATTATAATTTCATAAGTGTACCAATATTAATAAAATATTATTTTTCTTTATTCCAAGGAAAATCACCCATTATAAAAAAAACATGTTATCAAATGATAATATTATCAAAATGATTTTTTAAATGAAAATTTTTTCATATTGATTTTTTAAAATTTCAATTTCGTATCTTATATTTTTATACAATGAAAATATGTTATTATTGGTAAAATATATTTTAAAATTTTTTTATTGTTTATAATAATATTTCATGATTAATATTTAATATAAATAATGAAAATAAAATATTCATAGAAATAAAATATTTTATCATCAATAAAAAATAATATGTTATGTTTCATATAATTAAAATTCACAAGGACTAAAAATAATGTTTTTGGTAATAAATTTTTAAACATAAAATTATATTTTTTATAATTTAGATACTATAATTGAATTTTATCATTGAATTAATTGTCAACATGATTTTTATTTTTATCTCTTCCTATATTCTCAAATTCATTTACTTATATTTATACCTTCTTACTCAATTACCACATTTAATATTGTCAGAATATATAAAATTTTATAATAATAATTTGGTTTATGTTACATTTTCATTTTGTTAAGAATCAAAAGAATGAAATTTTAAAAAATTATTAGTAATATTATATTATATAAAAATTATGCAATGCATTTCATTATAATAAAATACAGAAATTAAATACCTTGAATTACAATTATCTTTTACAAATGGTTGAATTTATGGTATCCATATGAAAGTCAAGATATTTTTAAAATAATGTATAATCTTCACAATCATTGATACTTATTTTTCATATAATAGAATTATAATGATAGTTATCATTTAAATCATTAATTTCTAAAAATATGATTCCATAGTATGTTATATGATTTTTAGGGACACGCCTTTAAAAACCTAATTTTCATGATGGGTTTTAACTAAAAAACACTGAACAAACTGATAATGATTATACAAAATACATTCATATTAAATGATTATAATATTATTAAATATAAATCCAATACTGTATTAAATAATTAACCTAGTATTTAATACAATAATTATTTTGGTCAAATAATAATATAATAAGATTAATTTAAGACTAATAAAATTTGACAAGTGTTTTCCATGGTCATAAAACTATTAGGTTCTCTAGTATAATATGTTATACACATTCATTTCAATCCCTAAAAATGGGCCATAGACATCATTTTTATTACAAAGTAATTTTCCCACTGAGTGTAAAAATCATTCATCAATTCATAATCATTGATATACACATCGTAAAGATAAAATTAGTACAAAACTAGCCAATTTTGGGCTATTAACCCTATGTGAATTTTTAAAAGATCTTATATTTACATGTTTGTGTGTAGACATATATTTTACTAATATAAAAACATTGACACTATAAAGTCAATAATATTTAAGACTTTATCCTATAAATTGACATATACATATAGTTTTCTCTACTGTTATATAGTAATAATAACTACAAATAGAATAACTAATCTTATAAAAATAAGAAAAGAATTTTTGCAAAAAAATGATATTCCACATAACACACTACTAGATATTATATTAAAAATTAAAACATTGTATACTATAATTTAATAGCTTCTAAGATTACCCAAGATAAAATATATAATTTGAACAATTAGATATTACAACTCGAAATAATCCAACAACCCAAATGATGAATCGTATTGTTTATTTGAGAATATTATAATTTAAAAGACCAATTTAATGATACATAAGATAACAATTAGATAATAGAATCACATAATACATTCTTATATAAAGGTTAATGTTTATACTCATCATCACAACTGGTGGAATATAATTCTTAATAATGGACTAAACTGAAATGATCTGTAAATGATAAATAATCAAAACAACATCAAGGGTTACATCATAATAATATTATATACATGATAATTGGATATATATCTTAATGAAAATAATTTATAATTGTAAAAAAATTCCAAATGAAACGACTAAATACATATAATCATAAATGACCAGATAAACACTATTTCTTGATTGAGTGTAAACATGAAAAAATATCCAGGATCCAGTAAGTATAACATAATATAATTTCGAGTAATGAGTAATTTCATTGGAAAAATTTATAATATAGAATAGTGAAAAAAATCATAGTTATATGATAACATTGTGTGAAAATTCCATCACAATGATCCATTAACTTGTGAGAAAAAATCTTTAAATCATGTTGTCAAAATAATTTCCTCCTATTATGTTATTATCAAAATAAAATCTATGCATGATGTTGTGTATTAAAAAAAGTAAATGTTTATTATTTTGAATAAAAAAATTTCATAGATTATGTTGAAAAAAACATAATGGCTATAAATCATGTTTAGGATATAATGTAAATAATTCATGTTATGAACAAAAAAATATGCTCCAATAATTTTTTAATAAAAAATATCCATTATTAATGTTTTCAACACAAAAAATATCCCTTCTTTGGGTTACTAACACATGAAATTTCTATGCTTCTTATTGTGAGAAAATTTTAGGTACATGATTCATGTTGCAATAAAAATAAATTTCCTCATTTCTTCTTTTAAACAAATAAAAATTCCATGTATAATATCATTATCACCATATATTTAATGAATTGAAATTGTATTGGATGGTGAAATAATAACCCAAACATCAAAAAATGGTAATATTTTATTGGGTTCTATAATATTGATAACCACACTTTCACTTATAACATCATATAATTGTCTTGTTTAAAATGGAGATGGGTTTATGAATACCACCCAAAGAATTTTTAATACAACATCAATTGTCAGAATATGAATGTTATCATATGAAAATATCCTTTTTGTAACATAAGAACAATCAATGGATGATTACATAGATGTAAAGCTACTTGATAAATAGAAACAAATGGAATGATGAAACATAACATGATATTATTAGAATATCGGTTAAAATAATTTAATCAACTAAAATATGTGTATTACAATGTAATTTCGACGGTGACCCATAAAAAATCCCATTGGGGTTAGATTATCTGGTGTTTTTGGGTGATATGATATGTAAAATAATAAAAAATTTGTATAAATCATTACATAACATATTTTTAATATAAGTTTTTACACACATTTAAAAATATAAATTTTCAAAATTATTTTGATGGTATTTTTTAAATAATTATTGGGATAAAATATAAATAAAATATTTGTAAGGATGTTATAATAAATTGAAAAGGTATTAAATAAATTGTTTTTGAAAAAAAATTACTTTGAAAGATAACATTGAAAATTTTATCCATGAAAAACACCTATTAGATTCAATAATTTTTACTTATTCTTTATAACTTTTACATTTTAATATGAGAATTCAATAATATATTGTTTAAAAAATACATAATTGTATCAAAAATGTGGATTGAAGTTTTAATCAATTACATTTAAAAAATATATCAAACAATTTATCCTATTAATGTACAAAGTTATTTTCCTAATTAATTATTATGTGGAAGATAAAGCATGTTATCATGAATGGAATAACTTTTTCATATTTCAAAAAACTTATACTGAAAAAATCAATCAGATTAAATAATAGTAAAACTTAATTTTAATAAGATTAAAATAGGAATATGTTGGTTTCATATGATAATCATAATTATAATTCACAATATAACAAATAAAATTGTTGTGTTGAGAAAATGTATTTATATATATGAAAATTCCATTAAAAATTATGGGAAATGTTCATAACGAAGATATAATTTTCAAGAACGAAATCTGTTAATGTAATATATAGTAATTTGATATGAAATTTTAACCAAATAAAGGTGTAGAAATAAAATTTATAATTAAAGATATGTGAATATTTTTAACTTATAAGAATTAATTTTATGAAATAGTGAAATAATCTAAATAAATGTTTATTGAGTTAAAAAAGATTGTAAAATATTTATTAAATTTGAGAGAATAATAATTTATTGAGAGAACATAAAATTGATCTTTAAAAAAAATATCATTACATTCATTATTATTATTACCTGTTTGATATAATATACCCCACCTAAAAGAAAAAAACTGGGGAATATGGTATATGTCATCATTATAAAAATTTGATATGTGAATAAAATTTATAAGTATCACATTTTTTGTAATGTTATAGTACAAATGAGTTAATGAGATTGAATAATATTTACCAGAAAATTACATAATAATTTATAATTGATATAGAATGTTAATAAAATAATTCAGCATATAATAATAGGATTCCATAATAATCACTATAAGTCTAATAAAGTAAAATAAGTTAAAAAACCTTTACAATAATTATCATTTTAGGTATAATTTCATTAATCATATGTATAAAAAATTTGATTTTTAAAAATTCATATAAAAACATTATTCATATTTATAACCATTTGGAGAATTAAATAACAATTAGTTATAATAAAATAAATTTAACATTATATTTTTTTATCATTATCTGATGTCTGTAACATTAATTATTTTATACATGCTCTGTAATATTAATATTAATCCACTTTAACTGATACCAAGTTAATCATTCATAGGTTATATAACTCTTTTTTATATATGTAATATATTATTTTTATAAATTTCAAATTCAATTTCTTATGAGTTTTAGTTGCGGTACATATTGATGAAATCAATGTCATTCTTGCTTTTGTAATTTTTAATAAACAATGCTGGTATATTGATAAAAATTAAATCTTAATATAATAATTAAAAAATCATTAGAAAAAAATATTACATTCTAATTTATTTCTAATAATGAAATTATATACTACAGTTATCCATGAGAGTAATTTATAACATTTTCAATATTAGTGGTAAAACCGACCCATATAAGAACATGCTATAATCGATTAGTGAATATAGTGTGGAATGTGACACTTTTTTATGGAATATATTTACTATAGAAGAATAATAATAACATTTGGGATTTTTTTATTTGGTCAATCATGTTTTATGATATTATTATATCGAATAAAATAAAGGGATATAAATAAAATACATCACTTATGGGAGGTGTTAGTTTGAACACATAAACATATGATTGTCTAATTTTCCCATAAAATAGATTAATGTAGTAAATGAAATAATTTTTTTAAATTTAATAATAAATTAAGAAATAAATTTAATATTTTTCAATTTAATAAAATTTTATAATCATCTATTAATAGAGTTTCAGTGAAAATAAAACACATTGTTCATGGAGGATATAGTTTTCATGTTTTCTTGAAAACATTTTAATTTTTTAAGGTAATAAGGTGAAACGTAGGAAATACTTATTCCATAATAATAACTATATTTATATATATAAATTAACTATTTATTCATTTTTAATGGTAAATATAATTTTTCTGGTGAAATACAGTTAATAAAAAGTATTAGTGTGTGACTAGTGCTTATATTGATAACTTGAATATCACATTTAAGTACCTATTGAAATTGAAGGATTTTGAAATTTTATGTGGATCCAAGGGACAGTAAAAATAGAATAGGTAACTATGGGATGTTTAAATGTATATATTTATGAAAAAATTAAATTGTTGGGTAGCATAAAATGGTTTTGAAATGAGATTTTTATAAGTGAACAAAATATATATTTTTTATTATTGATTAATTTTTAATAAAGATATGATCCAAGTCAAGACATGTGAATCAAAAATAAAAAATAATGGAGAGTGTAACACATTAGGTTACATATTCCTATCATTTATTCACTTCAGATGGAAAATTTTAGTAGTTTTATTTCTTTTTTATAACCATTTTCTTTTCCTAAATAAAAATTTACAACTATAACCCATTCATAACTTTAATAATTTGTTTAAATTAAAAAATAGGATTATAAAAATTACTAAATTTTCGAATGATGAATAAAACCTTCAATGTCAATTTATTAAATGAATCCTTTATTTAATATTAAATCCCTTCTCTACCCTCTCCTTACACTACACCTCTCTTAGTCGGATATATAATATTACTTATATAGTGGCTTTAGGATATGTGGCTCGGTAGCTGTTGGCCCTCTAGGTGGAGTATTAAGCAGATTTCTATTTCAAATTTGGGTATTTGGCTTCAACGTACTTTCTTATGATTCATTGATGATGAAGGTGTAGCGATGACGGTGTGGATGTTTTCTGTGATGGTTAGAGGTTGAGGGAAAAGTGGGGATGTTTCATGATGGTTATATTGTCTTTGATTGTTCACCTGTTGAAGGTCCACAAATAAAAATTTTGAAGGGTGCATCGTTTTTACTCCTGGGAAGGGCGGAAACACCAGCAGTGGTTTCTTACATTGATGATGGAAACATCAGGAAACACACAACTAAATACACTGATGCGATTATTATGATGGTGTTGATGCATTGATGCATTTTATTCTTGGAAGAATGTTGTGATATGCCTGATTTTTCATTAATTTACATGATTTTTGGTACTTTAAATTTTGAATGAATCGTTAAACGACAAATTTTGGTATGTTCCCACTACATTAATTAGGATTCTATGGAAATATTAAGAAATTATTTGTATTTGAAAATTAGATGACATGATTCATAATAAATTTCTTTATTTGAAATTCTTTATTTTTAATAATTAAAAAATTGTTTTAGATCAAAGTATATTTTTTGGATTTAAATGAGTCAAATTTATTTCTCAACAATAATGAAAATAGTTATTTTTATATCACATTAATGTAAAATCAAATTTCATCATGATAATATTTAAATAATAGATAAGGTTAGAAATTGATAACATTTAAATGATATAGTAATTAAATTCCATAAATTATGAACATTCAAATATAAAATATATCATTTTTTTAAAAAATAGATAATTTCATTTGGTAAACTCATCCGTGATCATTTAAAAATTTAAATAATAATTTATTTCTTCACTATATATTTATAAATTAGTGACAGTTATCGTATTATTAAGAATTTTTTTTATTTATCTCTTAATGAATGATTTTTGGAAATAAACAAAACCAAACAAGTGATTAAATTATCATAAAAAATATAAAAAATAAATTCCTTATTTGAAATTAAAATTTAATAAATTATTAATCCAACTTTATGTAAAAGTATGATGAAAATAGTTATTATTGTATATTTTTTTGTCAAATATTAATTATTCATATTATTCTTCTATAGGAATAAAATGTTTAATTTTAAATAATATTTTATTCCTATTACTAATATATTTTATCATCATTAAAAAAAATATTTATTTTCGAAAAATAAATAAAATTTGTGAAGAGAGAATATTTTATGAATATATATTTATTTGTATAAGAAAATTTATTTGTTATCTAGATAAACTAATTGAGTATTATCAATGAATATGTTTTAGAAATGAGGTTTTATTCCATTTTGATAGAGAAATATAATTTATTGACTCCTATTTATACCTTCTAATTTAGTAGATATATTAATAATTTTCAATTGGAATATTTCAAAAAATTATCCTTATAAATTGTATTGATTTTTTTAGGTGTTGTGTGTGAAAAAAAATATTCAAAATATTAATCAATTAAATGAAAATAGAAAACAAATTCAGGGGGGTTACAGGTATTCTGGTATCCTATGATGGATTTATAATAGATTCTGTCATGAGGATTTAAAAATTACATTTTTTATGTGATCTAATAAAATTATTATTTATATACCTATATAAAAATATAAAAAAACATAGAAATACCATGATAAATTAATTTATGAAATATTTTTAATGGTTTATGTTAAAGATATTATATGAAAAATTTAGGACAACATTTTTTAACCACATAATATGTCTATTGTAAATCCAGGGAATAATTCATGTTATAAAATAATATTTACCATAATATTTTTAAAGTGAATCGGTATAAAAATGCAAAATAATAGTATTTATAGAATTGTGTACTCTATAAGGTTGGATACAGATAATATGATCACCCCTAGCTATGGACTATTTAAAAAAATATAAGCATTAAGAATATAGTAGGAATTATATATTGAATGGTAGAACATTTGAAATTGAAGTAGTAAATGATCATGTATAATAATGTATGAGTATATATAGGGTTTAAAGGTAAATTCATCGGTTAGTATAGAGAAGTGACATAACTATTAGAAGTATGTTTCATTATTACTGTTGGAAGAAAATAAATTCCAAATATTATAATAAAATATAGGTATAAATGGAAATTCATTCTCATTGTATAAAATATTTTGATTTTTAATATTTCAAAAATGATCACATGCTCATTAAAATTCCATTTTTTGTGATAATATGAAATATATATTTATGAAGGAGAAAAAATATTTTTTTATTCATATAATTATAGTATAAAATCTCTCTAATGTTTTTTATAACAATACATTTAGTCATGATGATTTTTTAAATTATATTATTACATTATGTGTACATAAGAAATATTGTATTTGGAATAATAAACTAGAATTTTGTAAAATATTTTATTAGTTAATTGAAAAAACTTTTTTCATTATAAATAATGACTTCATAAATATGTAATTATGACGATAAAATACCAAAAGTGGTTTTTATGGATGTAAATATGTTAATACAAATTTTTTTTTAAAGTATTAAATCATTTTTTTCAAAAAAATATTATGAAATTGTAATATCTATTAATAAGATTTTTTTAAATAAAAATTATTTGTCAATGAATATGTTATTTTTTTGTGATTAAATTATTATTTATAAAATATAATTTCTATTGTGAAGTTAATATTGTAAAATCTATTTTCATGAATTAAGATAACTTAATCCAAAACCATGGGAGGAACCTATAATTTTTATCTTCCAATACCTAGAATTCTATATTAAATATTTAAAAATTAATAATCAATTTTTTTATATTTTGATATAAATTCCAAGAACTCTTCAACATTTTATTCTATTTGAAGCCTATTATTGTTTCTATACCTCATGTATATTCTCATAAGGACTATTTTATAAGTACCCATGCCCTCAAGGAATCACCCCACTAAGATTATGAAGTCCCACTTTATATAAGGTTTCCATTCCGCTATTATTCATTTAATTCGATAACATTCATTATAGTCATCGTTTTTCTTAAAATAAATTTATTTTTATAGTAAATACATTACAATACCTATGTTTTTATATTATTATGACACTAACATTTTATCGTAATAATCAAATTTAAAAATCCATTTAATATACATAATAATTTAACAAAACCATTCTTTGATTTTCCATTCCATATATTTATTGATTAATTAAAAATCTATATTTTCATTAAACGATCATCATAATTATATAATTATACTTAACTAAATATAGATTTCAATTTATCATAAGCACATTCCCTTATCATGGGATTATTATAATAAAATATTTATTTCATAAAACTATGTTGTACTAATTGAGTTTATATATAACATGTTTTTGTCCTACATAGGTTAGATTTGAAATGATCTATTATAATATATAAATATATTTGGTCGATAAAGAATTTATAAAATGAGGGATGATCCTTATTAGAACTCTAATTCATTTGGAATATAATTAATCTCTAATTCTAGTGTGTTTATGATATCCTTCATTCCCACCATTCTAATGTTTCATGAGACCTTATTAAATAACCTTTATAGTATGTTTTATGTTTCCATGGTAATTTTAATGCCCCTACAAGAACCCCATAGGTCATGATAGAGACTCATATGGCCTCACTAATGTCTCCATATATGTCATAGGCGATTGATTAAATTTAATGGTACAATTTAATCATTGTGGAAAACATACCCAAAATATCATGTCACCACACATGTAATAAAATCTAATACTAGATAGTATAGTGATTAGAGTGACATGTGATAAATAGTAACCAAAACAATACATGTCATATAGGTAACAAATAGCCTCTGAGAGTGGAAATCAAATCTAGAGTCATATTATGATAGATGGAAATTAATAAATGTAAAACAATGTATTTCAATAATGTCTTAATCTATATACCACTATCACCATTCTCAACTACATATATGTTAGACATGGGATACATTCCATTACTCAAAATCTTATACGTATTCTATTAATAGGAATCCCTATGCCCATGTAGGGTGTCAAAAATATTACACTATAGGAAACCACCTATATATTCTTAACAATTGTACTTATGTATAACCTAGTTATGAGATTATAATAATGACACATAAAATTTGTTACAACACTCTGGCACATTTTGAGTTGTCTTGAAATTACCATGATGTGAACAACTCTTACCCATACCATATTTGACTCTATGAAAAATGAATGATCTTGTGATAATGATTGAAACAAAAACTAGTAAGAAGGCCAGTGAATATATTAAACAAAAACCTCACAAAATAAATCATATATATGAATCAGTGATTCAATGTCCCTAATTATTTAATGCTACACAAAATCTATAGGCATGGAGTACAGTACTCACAAATTAGTTTACATAATGAAATACGTAAAATAACTAGGCATAAAGTATGCTACAAAAAAACATGTCATAGTGTATTATAATACTTGGAATAAAATTATTGATTGAAAACATAAAAATTAATTCAATTGGATCATTATATCACTACGTTATTCCCATGTCCATCGTTATCTTTATTACTAGTCTATCGTAGTATCCCTCAGAAGAATAATAATTTCATGAAGGTCCACATATTACAAGAATAATGTATGATATATCTAAAGGAAGTGTAATATATATAACAAGGAACATCATACAATGAATGAAAATAATCAAGAAAATAATTTATCAAAATAGATAATTATAATTAGCATTAATTATATAAATCTACAAATAAAAAATATTCATGGAAAAACTATCATATTAAATTTCACAAGATACACACATACCCATATGTGATAAAAATATGGAATGATGAATAAATGTAAAAAAATAAAGGAACTAGATCACGAAAAATTGTATGAACAAGATATTTAAAATTTAATGATCTTCCCATATGAAAGGTTTTGACGCATCAATGTAATGTTCATCAATGAATCATTTTTCAAGCCATATCCATATGATGGTTGGCTCAAAAACCTCTACAAGGATTCTAAAAATATTATAACTTTACCTAATAAATAAATAAAATATCACATATGTTAATTGATTCTACCTATTGGATTATTTCAAAATTATTAAATTATTTTAAATCATGTGTTAATACATTATTCATTAGATAAAGTTATATTATACATAAAATTAAAATTTTATCTCACTATAATAATATTAGATAAACATCTAGGTTGTTATCATACATTAATAATACATTATAATGAATATTTTTATAATTATAATTTTATTACCCATAGTGTTATTATATTGAGAAACAAATTTCATGTATCTTAATGACTATAAAAAATATTAACCTCGAATAAAAGAAAAACAGAAAACATAACCGGAATTATTATTTTAAATTGAACCATTGAAAACATAACACCATTAATGTCCCAATGAACCTAGAAACCTTACGTGGATTTCATATTTTCCAAAATATGATTCACCAAACATTAAATATGACTTCATGGACTTCCTAGAACAAAAAAAATATACAAAAAATAAAGTAACAATTGTCAGATATTTTGACAAAACAAAAATTTGTAAGAGTTCATAATTCTTGAAATGAAAATTAATAATAATTACATAAAATTTTTTATACTATTTAATTATTAATTTTTAAATAATTCAATACATATGAGTAATACATTTAATCAATAAAAATAACATATTTCCAAAAAAACATTCAAAATAATCAAACACACATCACAATGTGGTGCTAAGGATGAAGAAATAAAATTTATGGTTTTGAAATTATTCCACCCTAAAGGGGTGCGGTGAAAGGGGTGCATGGTATATCCTTATGAATATCCCATATGACAGATAAGGGTTATAAAATTACTCTTTAATAGGCCACTCATAAGACCTACCCTTATTCACCATACAGGCTCCCATTATCCATGCATTATCAAATAGTTGTTACACATACCAAGTGCATTGACTAATGTTACACAATGTCAGTTTACCATCACAAATACAACACATACCTAGGGAAACCTTATGAAGTTATAGGGAATATATAGGTACCCTTAGGAAACATTGAAAAACTCATGTTTAGCTTGAAATAGTTCTTCGTATCCTTACCAATGTAGCCATACCATTACATATTGTATGGTACCCTTATGTATAGATGGTTTACCATACATATTGAAAAGTTAATCACCCAATCTAAAAAATAGAATAAAATTACAAATAAATAAGGAATTAATTTTTTTACACTTATATATCATTTGTAAATTATAATTACGAATTCTGAAAGTTGACTAATACTCATTTTAAGATTATTAATCACTATAAAACATACAAATTGAGAAATTTATAAAAAAAAGTTTTGGCATTAGAGGATATATAAATTTTAAACAATATAGGTTTTGAGGATCAATTAATAGATTTGAATATTATAAGTATCCACCTTTATGTAATTCTCATTATTAAAAAGTATATCAAGTGTGCTTTCTCTTACAAATCATGCTAGTAATGTTGAATAATATAATCCCTCGTTCATGTATCATTTTATGTCCTTATATTCTAACATAAAATCCCAAAATGTTAAATTTCATTTCTCCACAACAAATAATAAATATATTATATAGTCTAAACTAAACTCTCATCATATGATGCATCTTGATATACCTCCACATCGTCAGAGTCTATATCATGCATGTGATCAGAGAACTACATCATGAGCTATAGAAAAATACGCCACGCATACCTTAGTGGAGATAATATGATCTAGATGGAACACTAATGTCCCATGCCTAATAGTCATCATTAATGGTTTAAAATATTATGTTTTTAGTATGAATTTCTTCATTATATATAAATGGATTAACTTAGGATCCACAATCAATAATATCTGGCACCCATAGTGAAATAAAATGTTTTACACCGATGATACAAATTTAATATTTTCATTCTATTTGTGTTGATCATCATCAATGGAATAATTTCCCAGGTTTTTATAACACCCTCGTATTTTATTATATATTAGATTTTAGAAAAAATTTATGTTCTTCGATAGATTATGATACACACATCTCTATGTCTAAATGAATCATACTACAATATAACATTAAAAAATAGTTGTTAAATATTTACTACGAATATGAATATCCATACATTAAAATTTATTTATAAAAGAATTATATAATGATAATATTTTCTCTAATAATTGAATAATTCATAATAATTTCTACAAAAATAAGATTTCTTCATGAAAGGATTTATATTTAATTTTTTATAAAATAATTTAAATGACTATTAAACATTATAAAAAATTTATTTGATAAAATGATATTAATTTTTAAAATAAACAATTCTAAATTATCCAAGAGTGATTTTTTTGAAAATTTTTATTAGATATTAAATGATAAATAAATATTAAAAAGTATATTCTCTATAAATAAATTTCGTTTTGTTTATGATTATAAAAAATAATTTTATTTATAATGGATTTGAAGTAATATTTATTCAATAATATTATTATTAATATATTTTGTGTCATTTTATTTTTTTTGATCAATTATTATTATATATATATATTATAATGACAAAATATTTTTCATAGGAGAAACACATTTCAACACTTTTACAAGATTTTATATAAAGTAAATTCATCCACTGATGTGAATTGAGTTAGAAAAAATGTAATGAACATATATGATAAACTTAATTATTATTATTATGTAAAAATGTTAATGTAATTTTTTCTTAATGAATAGTAATCATAATAAATATTTATTACCATAGTAAGGATAAATAATTTTTTCATACTGGTTAAACAAAACATCAATTGCTAAAATGAATATAAGGTTATTTAAATTATATTTATTAGAATTATTTAAACCATGAATGATCAATTTATTATAAAAGGTTCATATTGGAGCGATTATATTTAAAAAAAATATTAATAAGTGTTATTATTTTTTAAAAAATACCAGTATTCCATCCCCCAACAATAAAAAGACACCCCTCTCCTTTCATCTCCACACATAATGTACCATTTTTTCAGACACACCATACCCAAGTCCCTTTTATAGATAAATAACCTTAACCTATAATATTTTTTATCATAAAACAGTCATATGATGGATTTTGGTGTTATGTTAATGAGGTATTCCGAATAAGAGGTATAGTTATTAACCTAGAGTTTTAATTGTATTTATTTTTTTAATTACTAGAATAATATAAAAACATGAAATAATAAGAAAAACAACATCTTATATATATTTTGATGTTATAATGTGGATATTATAACATATATCTATATCTTCATCTATCAAATGGGAAACAAAAATGTAATTTTTTTCATTGAGGACTATCATCTAGAAAGATGATAAAATATATTTTACATATTTTCCTCTCGTGTATATAATTAGATTATTTAAATTAATATATATATATATATATATATGACATAACTATACTTTTAAATTATAATATCACAACAATCTTCATACCTTAATTATGTTGTGAAATGATTGCATTGTGCGTGCATACTTCTATAGTACAACTTCCACAATGAAACATGATTCATTTTTCATTTTTGGTCTACATGGATGGTATTAAGGATTTATTTATTTAGTATGTATGATATATATGATATTAAATTATTCTAGAATGGTGAATTTATATTTACATAACTTTCTCTCTATACATAAAAATGATAGAATAGTGTTCATGCATATGTTTGACATACAATCTCCATGAACGTTATACATCATATTTTTGTTCACCATATTTTATGGAAGAATATATGTATAATTATCAAAAATTATATTTATATCACTAAAAAAATTATTCGTATAATATAACAATGATCTATATAAATTTAAAAAAACTACACTTCCAAATCAATCATTATAAACGAAATAGTTAACACACATAAACAAGGATTCTAATAAAGGGTTTTTTAGAATTAGTTGTTGTAAAATTATAAGTCGATCATTTATGATTTTATAAGTATTTAATGCACTCAGTTATATATTTATAATATGTATAAATTTCTTAACAATCTGATTTGTCTTCTTTCTAATAATGTTGAACTAAAACAAATGGATTATGTTCTCACTTTTACTTATGCGAGTCAGATGACTTATTAACAACTTATTTCTTCAATGTAGTGTATATAAATTTAATGAATGTATTTTATGATTTAACTAATTAAAGAAATATATTACATATGTTTGTAAAATTTTATATCATTCTTTAGGTTTTGATTTTAATTTTACTAAGATCTATGGGTTTTATATTAAAATATTATGGTCTGTTTATGATTTAGAATCCGATGATGAAATATTATGATTAGATACTCAAGAAACACATGGATTAACATTTATGCTGATTATTTATTGATGATACATGATTTACATAATCTTCCCCTATTTAATTACTCATAGAAACAATGTAATGATTTTTTGGAAAACCAACAATGTTATATAATAAAACTGGAAATTATACTATTATATGCTAATGTATCCATAAAAAATGATCAAGAATGTTTTACTACATTGTAATTAACATTCAAAGTCATTTTTATCAATGTTTAAATTTGTTTAAAATAAATAAAACTATTATACCAAAATTTTTCCAAACAATGGAATATTGGCTATTTAATAAAAATTTCAATTGAATACCTATTATAAAATATACATCAATTATTAAATTTCCGATTCTCATTAATACTAAGTGATTTGAATATTATTTTACATGTTTGGAATTATATTTTAAATGGTATTTTTTTATGATATTATTGTGTTTTTAATATTTTAGATTTGAGATTTTTAAATTAAAAGGATAAATTTCTAATGAAATAACTTATATTAACATTTAAATGAATTTTCAACTAAACTGAAATCCTCTAAATTCAATTTTTACATTCTAGGGAGTGAACTAATAATAATATTCTTATTATTTCTTTGGATGGATTATGATTATGATTATGGAATTTTCATGAAATATATTTTTTCAATTGGATAGGCAATGATGAATTGATAAAATTTTAATGAATCAGATTTCTTTTCCATGATTTATGCCATGATTTAATGAAGGTGAAACCCATTTCTTTCTCAGTGGACATGTTATGTTTAATATGTTTTGATCTTGTGGAAAATATATCTATGTTTTTTGTTATGTTATGGTTGAAACAATAATTATATATACTTCTAAAACATTAGGTAATGATATATATCTCAAGAGATAAACAATAATATATTTTGGGGTGAAGCTAGTTTAGTAAGGGGTCATATCCAATATGATAGTCTTTTGAGTGAACCGTGACTAATATAATGTTTTGGGGGAGTAAAACCAATCAAATATAAATTGTTTGGAGGTAATCAATTACTTACAAGGAAATATTTTACTATGATATCCTATATTCATCAATCCCGAGTATTATAAAAAAATTATTCTCTTTTCACTCATGTTTAAGGTTTTATATATGATTCATCTATTATGAACATCCAGAATTTATTCTTTTACTCAATATTATGATATATGATATTCCTGGTATGGTATTAAAATGTTATGATCAAGCTTTCATACCATAATTCTCATGATATTTTTATGCATTCATTGATATCTCACTTATTTACCATTACAAGGAATCTAATATGAACAATATTTACAATACATTTTCCAAACGGTATGAATATAGGTATTTTGTATAATATGTCTATAATGGTTGATAGTTATTAAAAAATTACTACAAGGAAAATAAGTTAACTTATGAATATGTTTTTTGTGAATACTTGGTTCCAAAGGTACTACCCATATATGATTCTATTGGGGATTACTATTTTTATGTAATAAAAATCCATATAATAATATATAATATATATGTATGAAATTTATGGGTCACTATACTCTCTTTAGTATCCTAAGAAAAACTTGTCCCCAAAACTGCTACCTCATGTACCTCATGCCAACAGTGTTGTGAATGAGATTTACTCCCATAAAGAGCATTATAAGGATACGAATAAAGTGAATCCTTGTAATTATTGTTTTTGTTTAAAAAATAAGTGTATGTGACCATCCCAATATATATTGAACAGTTGAATAAACTCTCAGACCATATCACTCTGTATGAATATCATTCACTATGATTTTCCACTTGTTTAACTACTGTAAGTTGTGATCAATCATAGTTGAGTACCTAAGGATTTAAATATGAACATCAAAATTAATACAACATAAATTAATATATATTAGATAAAATAATCATGTTAACTTAATTTCAAATTAAAATATCATATAAATTCAACTTATCTATCCATTCCACAAATTGAGTCTCTTATATCGGTAAAAAGTTTAAAACAATTGTCCATCAATTAAAATCACATAGAAACAAAAGAGAAACAATCAAAATAGTCTAGGTAACCCCCTAAAAATATTAATAATGAAATTATACCAATTCCACATGGTCACTATTGGTTGTTGGAGAAATCCAATAGGATTCTAGAGCTCAAACACTATACAGCAGCATGTAAGGAATCATGAAAAAACACCATTGATGTGTGTATTCATCATTGCAACTATAATTATTTCCTAAATACATGGTATATCAATCATAAACTCGTTTTTATTAGACATCTAGATTCATGGATGTATATAATAATATCTAAAATGATCGATATAGGTACTTATAAACTTTCATGCACATGGAACATGTCATTATCTCCCAAAAACACATGGGTATCAGAATCCCTCATGCTTGTTGATTCTATATCACAACACACTCTGAGTTATTATATTTTCCATTTTTTACATTCTACTAGGGAATATGTGACCATAAATGTTATGTATGTTAATAATAATTGATATGTTTAAGGATCTTTCCACCAT
Source organism: Viscum album (assembly GCA_963277665.1). Classification (NCBI taxonomy): domain Eukaryota; kingdom Viridiplantae; phylum Streptophyta; class Magnoliopsida; order Santalales; family Viscaceae; genus Viscum; species Viscum album. Next base: position 987,283,799 of record OY728126.1, read on the forward strand.
TCATCACACAATCTCATCATGCACCATAATTCCTTGAAAGGCGATTCACCAAATTGAAACTCAAAATGTGTCATACATATATCAAAATATACAAGTGAGTTTAATTCCCTTGATGTATAGTTTATATCAATGTTATATTTTCATGATACTCTACCCATTTCCTAAGAGTCATGTTCTAGTCGATCTGAGTGAAAATATCACAAGGCTTTTATTGTTAGTAAATTCAAGAAACCTATCACTGAAGATTTGGTATAAAGATATCTCTAGATAATATACTCGAGATTCTAGATCCATGTCCAAGGTTGTGTAGTTCCTCTCATAGGGTTTCCCTAAATGTAACCATTATCAACCACCTTCTACCTTTGTATCCATTCACATCCCATACCAACACCTGATGCATCTACATAAATAAAATATCTTACCTAGGGATAAAAAAGTATCAATACTTGAGTAATAGTAAACCTCTGCTTCAACTCATTAATTGATTCTACAATCATTTTTTAACCACTATTAAATCACGTAATTTGTTTAGTGTGTTCATTGGTGGGGATAATTAGGATATTTCTATGATAAAAAACTAAGTAATATAAAAAAATATATTAGAATTCAAATTATTTCATACACATTTTGGGGAAGATTCCAAGGAATCAATTTCAAAAGGTTCTCTTGGGACAATGCTATGCTAATCATAAACCCCACATTCCCCAAATTCATCCTATCTAGAAACTATGAGTTACTGTTTTATATATTATTGTTAATTTGATGTCCATGAATCTTACATTGGACCATATCAGGATGTAGGGTTTTTTTCTGTAGTCAGTGAATATATGAGGATGGAATCAACATACAATGTTACAAACAACAATATATATGGATTACGGATCATTTCCTTTTAGGGACTTTATCAATTTAGCAAGATTTGAAAAACAATATGACCTCTCCAGTAACACATAAAATCCATTCCTAATCGTTAATTTTATTTTGGAATATCCTAATTTCTAACCTATAGTTGGTCATGTTCTAATAAAATATCAATCATAGTGGAAAACATGACTCTCTATATCTGATCAAAAGACCATTGACCTGGGAAAATGTTAATGTATTACTCACCTTCACTGAGTTAATCTTTTAGTAATAAATTCAAGGATAATGAATATGATCTCCCTTCATGGATAACAAGGAAGGTTTAACCCATTGTGAATTATATGCAATGATTTAGACCTTATAATCCTCTCCCTTGATTTATAACATAATATCCTTCATCTTATGTATCATCATAAAATATGAGGGTATCAAAATTTACATGTCACGACATTAATGATCTCTATGTGTAATTATCTTGTTGATATATCAAAGTCTCTACAAAAAAAAATATTACTATAATGTTTTCATGGATTTCTTCAACAACTTAAGGACTTACAGTGCCCTTGAAGAATTAAGACAAATATAGTTGAAATTCATTATATCTATAACAATAGTATTAAAATACCACACCTATGAAATACAATATTTTAGTGACTTATGGATGAAGTGGCCCCTCTACCTAAACTATGGAGTATGTGTGGGAGTATTTGTAGTTGCATAATCTAATATTATTAATGTTAATGAAGTGGAATATTCCCTTTCATGATTATTATGGATTTCTACCCATGAAATACTACGAAATATATTGGGGAGTCCATTTTTTATCATGAAGGAAACAATTACTAAAAATATATTTTCTTTATCATAAACCATTAATAGTTTATGATATAACACATGGTTGTTATACATGTATACCCACAAACTATTATATACCCCTCTAAGCACAAACCAATTCCAATAACATTATATGTTAGTCGTACTCATGTATATATTATAAAAATACATCATGAAAACCTAAGTTAATAAAATCAATTAAATATTTATCAAAACCACATGATAGAAATATATATCACACAATAATAAATCAAATATACATGCCCAATATATAACATAAATATATTCAATAAATTAATGAACTACTATAGGGAAGAAAAACATGTGTATATATATTGAATGTGACCGATTTTTCTAAGTCATAATTTATTAATGCACCAAAAATATCATAAAAATAGTTAAAGAATCTCATCAAAGGTTACATTGTAGTCTAGTTTTCATTGTATTGTCTAGAACACATCAATTACTATACTAAATCCAACAAAATCATATCATACCTAACATGATCCAATTTATTTTAAAATAAATGAATAAAACTAGTCCTTAGATACAATTTTGAAACTCATGAAGTGAACCAATGTGTCATTACCCATCCCATATGGGACCATGTCGTGACTACCTCCATCCTGCCTCTTATAGGCCAGGGGATGTTGACTAGAATCGAGTATGAATATCCCTAAAATGTGAGGCATTTGCCTATATAACTATACAAATACACACATATCCACGCCACAAATTGCTGAAATATAAAAACCATTATGTAAACAATGAATGCATATAACTAAAATCCTAAAATAGTGTATGGTAAAAAATGAACTAGAATAATAATATTGACAGAATAAATGCCCACCAAAAAGGGTTGTAACAAGAAGTCCAACATATAAGAAAATATGTATTGGGACTACTGTCTGAACCATCAGAAGAGTCCCCGATTGTATGGAATCACTATGAACTGCCCAGTCATGGTCTTCCTAGGAATCTGTTAAAGGTCTATCACCAGCACAAGACTTGACACATGTAGTAAAATGTTGTATAGGGGTGAGTAAAACAATATTGAGTAGGACACTCACAAACCACAACTGAATACCACGAATGAATTCCATAAAGAAATACCACAAAGTAATACCATAAATGAATACCCTAAATTAATGCCATAAATTAATACCATGATGGAATGATATGAAGTAATTCAATGAAGGAATACCACATAGGAATAACACATAGTAATATCACACATGAATACCTCAAAGGTGTACCAAGATGGAATACAACACAAGAATTTATAGGAATACCACATAGAAATACAAAATTGGAATACAGCATAAGAATACAACACCTGAATTCCACAAAAAATACACATATAGATAACACACAGGAATGGAATACATGAATAACATTAAATAATTACATGAAGGAATACCATGATGGAATTACATGAAGGAATACCATGAAGGAATAAAATGAATGAATACCATGATGTAATTACCTGATGGAATACCACGAACAAATACCAGAAAATAGAATGTCACAGTAATAACACATAGGAAAAACAAAAAGGGGTACCAAAAATGAATACATCACATTAATATATAGGAATACCACATTAGAGTACCAAATTTGAATACTATATAGGAATAAAACACATGAATGACACACACGAATTCCATATAGGGATACCACATAATAATTTCATATAAGAATACCCCCATTAATATACCACACAGTAATACCACCTATGAATTCTACACAGGAATACCACATCAGGATACCGTATAGGAATACAACATAGGAATACCAAATATGGATAAAATATAGAAATACAACACATAAATACCAAAAATCACACAGAAATACCAAATACGAATGCATAGTCAGCTAAACAAAAAAAATATGTATACAATACATATAACATGAATATATAGATATACTCTCTCCAAGATAGATATTCTAGAGGTAAGTCACAACCACATTCTAACTAGGTGATTTTTCTAAAAGAATGATTATTTCAGGAAAACTCACTCCTCAAGCAATGATTTGAAGGGAAACACTCACGAAGTGGTATAGCTCATTTGGGACCATCCCAAATGAAATTTTTGGTTCAAATAATATCAGGATTTAAAAATACGGGATCCTTCTTAGTCACGTTAGGGAATAACACTAACTTAATCTAGATCAATTCACAACCTTGGAAATCTATCCCAACACCATGGAGAATACCAATAACACTCTAGATGTGTATTGTTTTATGGAGGACCAATTCCCTACTCTCTGGTTTTATAGTGATTCCAAAAAACTCCATTAGAGGTGATAGATGATGTTACTCAATTCCTAGGGGGGATTTCCAACACAATATGGGACTCGACCTCAATATATGATTATTATCCAGTGATGTGGATGTAATACCATTTTGAACCCTTGATGAAAAGACAATGGGAATCTCTCTAAATCTATACTAGCCAAACTAGAAACCCAAAGCATAATTTCAAAAGAAATGTTTTCAATTTTATGGTCCCAACACCCTGGTTGGATCATCAATCAGATGTACCATTTGAATGTTATTGCCTATTAAATAAATTGTCTGAAATCATGTTTGTGGTACGGGGTACTCAACGACCCTAGAAGGACCACCAAGAATGGTCAAACACATTGTCGGCCATTTAAACACATAGCGGAAGCTAATGGTTTTTTTTCATTTGACCATCATCGGTTGATCATGAGACCAACCTAGGTTGACCAGGGGTCTGACCCGGGTCAGACACGGATCAAGCCTGGTCTACTAGGACAACATGGGCTAATGTGGCTTCACCAAACAATATGGAAACATCATGGTCATCCCATGCCACTCAATCAGGGCCAACCCCACCCACAATGTTAGTGTATAGCCCACGTCCGCTCCACATGTCCAACCCATTGTGTCCTATGGCCCACCATCTCCATATACATCTCTTGTGGTCTCCACCACAATTTCTGCATCCAGTTTCTGCACTACTACTGATTGTCTCATCCTCAGTTCATCATACCTCCACACCAGAACCACAACAACTGTTCCTTATACATACCACAAATCCTCCTATGATGCCTGGAATTCGAAATGGTCCAATATTTAAGCTCCTCTTATATTGATATACCCAGATCTGGCCTCTATTTTTTATTTGTGTTCAATCTGAGTGTCTAATAACCATCAAAGCCACCATGAATGTTGAAACATTGACACATGGGTCTAATGGAGAAGAACATGAATTAAAATTGTGGTAAAAGAAAAATTATCACCCTAATAAATTAACCTATATTTTTGCATGTTTGATCCAAATTTTATTGTTATAATGATAGATAACGATTAATGAGGAAACTCATGAAATAATACTCATATATTAATCCCATACTACAGAAACAATTGAAACATGGGACTATCTATTTCTTGATTGTTAAATCATTATTGTCAAATTCATGAATGGGGAGAACAACTCAAAATAACATGCCCCATAAGAAATTTGGATTTTTCTCTATTGATGAACGAACACAATGTCGTTGTCAATCCTTGGTTTGTCAAATCTAACGGGTACCATTCAATCAATGCATCATCACACACCAATGTTTTCTCCAAATGTCCACTCTCCAATTATTGAGATATATTCTTAGTTTGTGATTTGATAAATGAATTTATAAACATGGATTAATAAATAAGAGAGTCCCCTAATCAAAAATAATTTTTATAAAATTAATTTATTCCAATTATGTCTCGTGACCAATTATTCCAACATTACCTACACGAAGTAATGATTAGTGAATCATCGTGAAAAATAAACATTAATAACTCATAGGTAGTATCAAATATCTAATCCAATTCATCGTTAACTATATATTAGGATTCATAAATATAATTATTTTTATCAATTAATTTTTTTATAGTTATGTCCATGTTGAATGTTTCTATAGATGAACTATACTGACCAATGTTAGGTCGCCCCTAGGGTAAATGGGACATTCTATGCTTAAAGGATCCCTAGAATTTCTGATCCAGAAAACTTTTTGATAATTATTTCACTTTTTCAAGAAATATTCTAATGAGTGATATTAAAATTTAAATAGTTTTCAAAAAAATATCAAGGAACACATGCCCTTAGAATCTCACACTACCTTAGCAGATTCTCTCGAAATAGATCAATGTAATAACTAAAAATATATATGAAATATAATATGTCACATTTTCCCTCATTAGGGCCTTACGTTCGTGGAATCCAAATCAAGATATTCTCAAACAAATTTTGGTGAAGAGCAGAAATCAAAGACTCCCACCCCGATGTGCTCTCCTATAAATTCTCATGATGCTATCTGACATGCTCCAAAGGAATCTACAGACATTGAAAGATCCTCTATGACCAATCCATAATCAGCACAATATAGATGTAATGAGATTATAATAATATGAAAATTCCTTAAATGGAACTCTTTGGAGATAAAATATCTCTTTCATGTAGAGGAATCCAATGATCTATACTAAAATATGCTCTCAGATATCTAGGAAATTGGATAAAAAGGTTCTTTGTTCAATAATAGCCTTGATGGAATCATGTTCCCAAGAAATATGGGGTAATAATTTCATAATGTATTTCAATATCCTATCACACATCTGTTACGGAACCTTTATGGTTTGTGCCAGACCATCAACAACCTAGTGCCCAGCCCTTACTTACTGACATGTAAGCCATTGAGAAACAAACTCTAAAACTATCTTCTTCATTCCTAGCCACCATAACTAACATCATATGTCCTTGTACTTCTTCTATACACCTATATATACCACTAATTGGAACGTATGGAACTCCCTCAAGAACTTCTCCCACATTTCCAAAGGTACAACTGTGCACCATCGAAAAAGAATGATGTGCTCCCCATATATAGAGTATCAATCAAGATAATGTCTTATTGACAGCTCATCACATAAGGTCTCTCATTAGGTACCCCCAAGATGTGACTCCCCAACTCACTATAAGAGTGGAGGGGTAACAATTATCAACTAGAGGTAATCTTCTACATCTCCTTACACAAAGGATTACTACAATAGGTCCAATTGGTCAAACACCTTATTCAGCAAATGAAATCTAGATATACTACTAAGAGTATATTCAACTATATTCCCCTTCCCAATATTATATAAAAAATAATATTTGTAGTCCTTGAGGAAATCTAGTCATTGTATCTACCTTATATTCAGATCTTATAATCAAATTGATACATGATACTCTTGTGATCAGAGAAGACGATAAACCCATCACCCATCAGGTAGTTTCACAACATCATCAATGAAAAAACTACCACTCCTAACTCAAGGTCATGGGTCATGTTGTACTACATGTGTGTTATCAACTGGTGTGAACCATAGGCAATCACTACTTGGCTCTACATCATGACATAATAAACCATGGTTCTCGATGCATCACATTACACCACGTACTTGGAACTCTTTTATGGAAATATCAAGATGGGAGTTATCATAAATCCCTATATAAACATATGAAAACTATATTTTAACATTTTATTCAACAAGAAAGGCTTCCCCATCCACATAAAAGCTATCAAGGGTGATTCCACATTTGAGAAGTCTGGTTCAAACCACTCTTTCCAAACCAAGGATAATTTGTACTGTCATAATACAATGGGTAGGATCGCTACAAAGAACCACCTCAATCGTTGTTCGATCAACTAAAATTCCACCAAAAATATAAGAAACTTATTACTCATAAAATCCATTACTACAAGGGAATGGATATCCAACTGATGCGTAGTATGTTGCACGCTCTTATGTCTCAGTCCAAAAACATATTCTTGTGATTCCTTTTTCACCAATAAAAAGTCAACAATCCCAACACAACGGAACAATTAAAACATTGAATAAAATAAAAAATATAATCAATAAAAATGTATATATATACCCTACCAAGATTAAAATTTTAATCCTTAGATGCCACTACCTTGTAAACACAATGGAAACTCTCACCTCTAGGAGTCGAGTTAAATAATCGGCAACCGTGAATGATCAATGGGTCTCTTCCAATTTGAGTCTCCATGTATGAGGGTCAAAAAATCTCTCAACATAAATCAATGTGTCATAAAAAACATTCGTGGTATAAAAATAATGACATGAATTTATGTCTATCAATACGCTAGAAAAATAATAATAGAGACAGATTGTACCTAGAATCATTCTTGGAGCACATAGGTCATAATACTCTATTTCATAGAGATTTCCCCTCCCTTGTCCTCTAGCTCCCTAATCCTGGTGTGGAATAACTAGTGTGGTATTGGTAACATGTCGTTATTTTTTCCACATCCTACTACTCTGCAAGCTCCTCTACCACATATTCCACCATGTATATCTGCCTACACCTACTGCTTTCTCTGACTTTGTGGTCCATCCACCATCAAATTATTTACAGTACAATGGTATGAACAATCTCTAGTGAGTTGTTTCCTAACCATGAAAAAAATAATTTCCTTTATCTTAGTTAATTACCACAAGATATATCTACATAGCTATGGAACTCTCAACAACAAAGGTTATATCTATAACATGAACATAATTAGAATTATATATAGGGATAATGATGGCTGGTATGTCCCTATGTATACCTGTCTTGAAAATCCAACCACTGAAGCACTGGTCATGTATCATATCCATCATTTTCATAGATAGGTGGGTATTCCATGACGAATACTCAGATACCTCCATGACAACCAATGGGAGCTGAAGATGCTCCTTGACACACATATCCATTATCATGAAAGGTGAGAAATCTTATCTAAATTGGTTCATAATATCTGTCCAAAATAGAGTCAAATCATCTCAATATCGAGTAACTAAACCCCACAATCAGCCCACTAAGCTATGTAGAAATATTGTTTCAAGGAATACCATATGATATGCGGGTGTCCTGAGTAGATAGAAAAATAGGGTCACCAACTCAAGATAGTACTCAAATCCTTATGTGTCTGGCTCACTTGAGGGGTCTCTATCGCAGAAACCTATGAATCACGCTCCACAGGTGAACCTCTTCCGCTGGTAATGCGAGTATCATGTGATACTCTCTAGGTGGTTGTATGAGTGGTGAACCACGTAAAGGTGTTATCTCTGGTTTATATCCTTATAGTGATGTCTCATCACACATTAGATCATCCTTGTAATCATGTGGTGGATCCATATCTGGTTATCAACATGGAGTCATCCTATAAGAAACCAATATGTACCACAGTCAATGAGTTTATCTGGAGAGCTGACTCAAGAATGTCATGGAAACCACAAACCATTCCATTATGATTTATATACCATTATTTTCATTGAAAAAATTGATCTCATGTACAATGTCAAAAAAAATATTATCAGAGTCTTGATCTGTGGATACGTCGGCTTCCGGCACAAACACTAGAGACCATGGACTGAAATAATAACATGAAACACTTAACAATATCACTCCAAACCAACTCACAGGCTCCTGGTCTTAAATTATAATTTTCGTCCTCTGATTCCACTCTATCACACCCCATCCCAGAGCGCCACATTCTATGATTAACCCAATCCCACCTCAATAGGATAGGGGATGATGACTAACACTATGTAGGCATATCTCACTAATAGGAAGCATTATCCTATGTACATGTAATCATTCATAAATCTCCAAGCAACAAAATTCTGAAATTTAAAAACAACTAAGTAAACAATGCATGCATAACACTAAGATCTTAAAAAAGAGTATGATAGTAAATGAAATTGAATGAAAATATTGATAAAATAAAACCCAGAAAAACAGTATATAAGAAAAATTAAAACATGTAATAAACGAGTTACTGGAAATGCTATATAAACTATAAGAACACATATAGTTATTCAGACCATGCTAAGATATTACTCGCCATGTTCTGCATGAAAAACGTCAAATATTTGGTCACTTCAAAAAACATGTCACGTGCAAGAAAAGACTCTATATGGGTGAATAATAAATTACTCAGTAGGTCAACTTGAAACCACAAAGGAATACCACGAATGCATGTCATGATGGAATACCAAGATGTAATTCCATGAATTTTTACCACAGAAGAATACCACACAATAATACCACACCAGAATACCTCAAAGGAGTACCAAAGGGGAATAAAACCCAATAATACACATGAATACATCACAAGAGTACCACAAATAGAATACCACTTTATAATCACACAATGGAATGCACAAAGGGATAACTTACAAGAATTACATATAGAAATACCATGATGAAATACCAAAATAGGTGTCAATGAACAAAACCCCCAATGAAATTCTACGAAGGAATATGATGAAGGAACTCAATAAAGGAAAACCACAAATTAATACCATAGTGAATTACCACACATGAATAAAAATAGGAAAACCACACCTAAATACAACAATGAATTACCATGATGGAATACCACATATGAATAAAAAAAATACCACATAGGAGTACCACACATGAATACCGCACAATAATTCCACACATGAATGCCACATAGGGATACCACATTGAAATTCCACAAAGGAATACCCCACAGGGATACCACATAGAAATAACACACAATAATTCCACATAAGAATACCACATAATGATACCACACATAAATACAACACCGAAATACCACATAGAGACACATTACATAAATACCAGTAAGGAATACCATACAGGGATATAACACAGTAACCCCAGATAAGAACACACATTCATCTCTACAATTCTATATGTCTATAATAAACATAACACGAATATATAGATATACAATTTCCAAGATATGTAGTCTTGATTTAAGTTACAACCAACTTCAAGCCACATGATTATGCTCGATGAATGCTTGTTCTAAGAGAACACACTCATCATGCCATAAAATCATCGGAGACACTCATAATGAGCTGTATGTCATTTGGGCCCATCCAAAATGAGATCGTATTGGTCATGTAATATCATGATACATAGATAAGGTATCCTTCCCTTTTATATTGTGGAAAACCCCTAATCAAATCAATATCAATTTTATTTATAGACAATCCTACCGAAAACCCTAAGAAATACAAATAAACCTACTGATATGGGATATCAGATAGAGGAAAATTGTAACGACCCGAAATTTTGAATAAATATTATTTCCTAATTTTATGTGTCATTTTATTTTATTTTTTATACTCAACAAAAATGTTTCATTTGATAACATGATTATAATTAAAATGAGACCGTTTGGTTTTTACTGTTATATGACCATTGGTCAATATGACCGCTGGAAACTAAACGATTCGATTATTGTCTATAAATACAAGTAATTTTGGTTAATTTTTATAGAAAGAAGATTCGATGGCCTCACCCAGTAGTCTTGGACCGATCGATGCCCATATAATAGAACATGGGAAAGAGGTATCACCACTAGGCTTTACTCTAGACCAAACCCAAGCCGAACTTCATCGTGTGAAACTAGAACGCAATTGACTTTGCGAGAAGTTCAAACTAATAGAAATTACTACTCGTGCGATGTTGGCCAAGCCTCCCTCAGATTATCTCACCTTAGCACACCTTGCACTTAGGTCATATGCTGGTGTGATAAGGGGCTATGTAAGGAGACCATAACTGCCCTGTGTAATCCTCTGTTTTAAATAAAAATTTGGATTTCTTATTATGAAGTTTATGAATTTTCAAATGTCCGGATAAATATAGTATGCATATTTTTGTTGAATTTTAGAGAAAAGATATTTTAAAAAATGTTAATGTAAACCTTTACTAATTAAAAATTAGTAATGATTTTAAAAAAATGGTCTTCTACAATTATGTTCAGTATGAAACTTAGAGTCTAATAATATTAACATGATTTTTGATTAATAGTAAATTATGAATAGTGATTTTACACTTAGGATTAGTAATGTGTCCAAATGGATTAGTAATATAACTTAAATAAAGTATTAGTATAATCTAGGCACCTTGATTAAGTAATGTGATTCAATAAAATAGTTAAATAACAGTTTCATAAATTATTATTCAAGTATTAGTTTTTTTGGGTGAATAGTTTTTTTAATTAAAAATTAAATTAAAAATACATATAAAATTATTTTTATAAAATGGATTTCATTTTTGAACTCAGAGCATCGATATTATATTAAGGTAATTATGGGGGTTTTTTCTGAACAAATGAATTTTTGGTGAATAGTATATTTATTTAAAAATAAAATTAAAAATTATTAGAAAATTATTTTTATAAAATGGAGTTTATTTTTGAAATCAGAGCATTGATATTTGGTTAATGTTATATTTTTGGATTTTTCTGAGAACGTTGAATTTTCAGTGAATAGTAAAAATACAGTTTTAGGGTTTCGGTATGTTTAGTGACATAATAAATGTGTCTGGGTGATTTCATGAGATATTTTAAGGGTTTGACGACCTAAGGTGATGTATATTTGTATTGCGGGCCCCATGTGGCCAATCTTAATGGGAAATATCATGGGAGAGCACATGGTTTTGAGAAAAGCACATGTGAGGTGTCCCTTGGCCATTAATGCCTTGTCCCCTCACTTTCCCTATAAATACCAAGACCTCCTCTCATCTTTTCGACTCCAAACCCATCCTAAACGAAGTTCGGGTATCCTTACCTCCCATGGAGTCCTCCCAAGGTGCCCCTAAGCCCTCAAGGTCAAAACCATTGAGTTTTAAGAGTTGCATTTTAAGGTAAGGGATCCGATCTCTCTCTTTCTTTTCAAGAAATCTCTTTTATGTAATTTATTTTATGATCCATGTCCTTATGTTAAAGGGTGTTATTTTATACTCATCATACTGACCTTTTCATTTTAATATAATGAGATATCCCCTCTTAGTCTCATTATATCGTTTTATGAAGTTTTAAGTGGCGCTGTTAGGCTGCCCAAAGTTTTATAACAGATTCTTTCTCCCTTTTCATTTTTCAATATCTATTTTCATCTAAAGTCTTTCAAGTTCCTTTTTATTATGTTGGGGTGTGATATATAAATTTATCATACTGATATTTTATGATCATATGATGAGATACCCCATTTTATATCTTCAATTCAGTATTTTGATGTTTTAAGTGGCGTCGTTAGGCTGCCGAATTTTTAAGTGGTTCTTCACCCTTCTCGTTTTAAAGTTCTACTTTCATGTAAATTCTTTCAAGTTCCTATTTTTTATGTTGGGGTATGATACCTATATCTATAATAATGTTATTTTATGATCATATTATGAGTGTCCCTATTTGATCTCTTCAATTCAGTATTTTGATGTTTTAAGTGGTGCCGTTAGGCTGCCGAATTTTTAAGTGGTCCTTGCACCTTTCTCCCTTTTCAAAGTTCTAATTCCATGTCAAGTCTTGCAAGTTTATTTTTATGATTTTGGGGTATTATATCTATATCTATCATACTGAACTCTTATGTTCATATTATGAGAGACCCTATTTGATCTTGTCAATTCTTTTTTTGAAGTTTATGTGACGCTGTTAGGCTGCTGAATTTTTCATAAGACAAATCTAATTTTTGTCTTTCTTCCATGTTTTTCATTTCAAATGGTATGTCCTTCAAATTTCATTACCATGTTCATATATCCTTATTGTTCGGTACCTCTACTATTTTATTGGTCATTTATGAATGTTTGACCCATGTCCCCTCTCTTTTCAATGTTTTCTAAAAACCTTGTAACATAGCCATTATGCTGAAGAATTTTCGTCCCAAAATGTCTCTCTCTTTTTTGCAAAGATATTTTATTTTATTAAGTGAATACTCAAAGCTCTTATTTCTATAGGGGTATTCACATATATATCAAAATTTTATATTTTATATTCTGGGATTTACATACGTGAAACACACTTTCCCTTTCCGTGGGTTTAAAGTGACATAAAGATCATGTCTTTAAAGTAGTTTTTAAAACGTTATGATTATGAAACAAAACCCAATTATTTTATGCTATATGTGTTGTTTATGAAATTATTGATGATGGTATGTGTGGCTCACATGATAATAAAGACATGTCAAGGGTTCGCCCAGATAGAGCTCCAATGCATTGGGTAAAGACTTAATCTCTAGAGATGACTTTTTAGACTGATACATTGGTGAATAACCTTGCTAATTTTTAATGACACCCTGGGGATGGACCATGGTGAAACAAAATGATTTTCAATATTAAATGTTGTAGCCACATCTTAAAGTTATGAAAAATGTTTTTTTTATTATGATATGCCTCATGATTTCTTTCTCATGCCTTAAAGTTCTTTTCATGACCTTATTGAGTATCTCATGTTCACATGTAAAATGATTCTCTTCTTTCCCTTATTGGGCCTTGTGCTCACCCTTTCTTTTGATGTATGTCCCTAGGTTATGATATGCAGTATTGAACCTAGTATGAACATGAGGAGAAGCCTTTCAAGTTTCTATGAAGAATGTTTTATGTTATCATGTTTTAAGTTCCTGGTTTCCAAGACACTAAACCTTAAAGATCCTCGGTTTTGTAAAATGTAATGAAATTTTATGTGATAAAAAGGCGGGATGCCATAGTTGGTATCAAAGGATGGTTTAGTTATTTGTGGAAATTAGGATATGAAAACTCTAGGAAGAACCCTATAAAAAAGTTTAAATATAAGAAATCTTCCTGTTATTTTGGTGAGTATTGAGTAAGGGGTTTCCAAGAAAATACATCTCTGTCTGGATACGAGCAGGTAGAGGTGGCTCTGGCACAGATGTACATTGCGGTAAAACAAAAAAACACCGTTTTTAGCTAGACTCGAACGAGAACTCGTACACAACAACGGGCCTTGCTGCACTCTTGGTTATGACACTCCCGGGGGATATGCTTTGGTAAATTTTTAAGCATAGTATGAACCATTGTTAAAGGAATAAGGATAAAATAAAATAAAGATTCACATAAGAATATATGATCATGGATAACCTTGTTTGAAACCTAGGGGATCACAAGTTAGGGTATACTTTTCTTCTACAAGTTATCCTTATATGCTTTATGTTTCTTTTCATGATTATTGGCTAAGTATTTAACCCCCTAACTATAGTTTCTTTTCTTAGTTAATGGCGGGAAATGGAAGAACATGTCCCAACAACCAACATGATAGGAAATGATACGATTTCCATATTAATACGACATAGATGATTAGGGGGTTAAAATATTATTATTTTTTCTGAAGACGTTCAATATTTTGGGGACCCTATATGATCATGGTAAATAGATTACTATGGTATTTTCATTCAGGAGTAAGGTTGACTTATAGAATTGATGAATTTAAGGTGGACTTATAGTAATTTAGGTTACTTATGGAAATGATTAACCTATCTTGGGTAAAATATGTTTAGGTTAGCTACTTTTGTTATAAGATGTTAGGAGTGGTTGATGTGTTTTGGAGATGAACAATGAAGATTATTTGGGAAGACTATGTTATCAAATTCTTCTTGTATTTGGGTTTCAATCTTAGTTTGGTTTATTTTGATGAATTTTTAGGACAGTTATTTCTGGAATGGTCTATGATGAACTTTGGGTAGTAACATGGATCTTTGAAGATTTAAAAGTAGTTTCCCTTCCTATGGGATTCTTTTTTTTGAATAGTTGTTTTACCTTACCCTTTATGATTTTGGGGATTATTTTTAAAGATATAAGAAATAAATAGTTAATCTTTTGTAGATTATGTGATTCTTTAGAAGATGATTCTTGTTTCTTGATGAGACCAAGTAGTTTTGAATGCTCATCATTTGGAGAAAATATTGTTTTAGGTAGAAACTTGTTAAAGGATGAAACTTTACATGAAGGTAGGTATATTTTCTTATGTTTGGTTCTATGTAGTAAATGAATTCCTTAAAATTATGAAAAGGAACGTAAAACAAAAACGTTGTTGGTTTACGTTTCCTACTAGGTAATCAAAGACCGTTTACACACATCATATGTTTGGGATTTTCTTATGGTTAACTTTCTCCTAATCATGTTTTCTATCACTCTCCCACAGAACATGACCCTTTTTTTCTTCCATGTCCATGTTTTCCTACATTGAATCCTAGTATGGGTTTACTCGGGTGACCTTTTTACTTCCCTTTATTTCTTTTAAAGTAATAGTTTTACTGAGTCCTTTTATGGTGTGGGACATTCAATGAAATTTCAGAAGCCAATTTTAAAAATTGCGAGGAAACAATTTCTTAAGGGGGGGAAGATTGTAACGACCCGAAATTTTGAATAAATATTATTTCCTAATTTTATGTGTCATTTAATTTTATTTTTTATACTCAAAAAAAATGTTTCATTTTATAACATGATTATAATTAAAATGAGACCATTGGGTTTTGACTGTTATATGACTATTGGTCAATATGACCACTGGAAACTAATCATTTCGATTATTGTCTCTAAATACAAGTAATCTTGGATAATTTTTATAGAAAAAAGATTCGATGGCCTCACCCAGTAGTCTTGGACCGATCGAAGCCCATCTAACAGAACTTGGGAAATAGGTAGCACCAGTGGGCATTACTCTAGACCAAACCCAAGCCAAAATTCATCGTGTGAAACTAAAATGTAATTTCCTTTGCGAGAAGTTCAAACTAATAAAAATTACTACTCGTGCAATGTTGGCCGAGCCTCCCTCAGATTCTCTCACCTTACCACACCTTACACTTAGGTCCTATGCTGGTGTGATAAGGGGCTATGTAAGGAGACCATAACTGCCTTGTGTAATCCTTTGTTTTAAATAAAAATTGGGATTTCTTCTTATGATGTTTATGAATTTTCAAATATCCAGATAAATATTGTATGCATATTTTTGGTGAAATTTAGAGAAAGGATATTTTAAAAAATGTTTATGTAAACCTTAAATAATTAAATATGTGTAATTATTTTCAAAAAAAAGGTCTTCTACAATAATGTTTAGTACGAAATTTAGAGTCTAATAAGATCAAATTGATTTTTGATGAATTGTAAATTATGAATAGTGATTTTACGCTTAAGATTAGTAATGTGTCCAAATGTATTAGTAATCTCACTTAACAAAAGTATTAGTATAATCTAGGCACCTTGATTAAGTAATGTGATTCAATAAAATGGTTAAATAATGGTTTCATAAATTATTAATAAAGTATTAGTTTTTTTGGGTGAATAGTGTTTTTTAATTAAAAATTAAATTAAAAATACTTCGAAAATTATTTTTATAAAATGGATTTCATTTTTGAACTTAGAGCATCGATATTATATTAAGGTAATTTATGGGGTTTTTTCTGAAAAAATGAATTTTCAGTGAATAGTATATTTATTTAAAAATAAAATTAAAAATATTTAGAAAATTATTTTTATAAAATGGTGTTCATTTTTAAAATCAGAGCATTGATATTTGGTTAATGTGAAATTTTGGTATTTTTCTGAGAAAGTTGAATTTTCAGTGAATAGTAAAAATACAGTTTTAGGGTTTTGGTATGTTTAGTGACATCATTAATGTGTCATGGTGATTCCATGAGATATTTTAAGGTTTGGCCGACCTAAGGTGATGGATATTTGTATTTGGGGCCCCATTTTGCCAAAATTAATGGGAAATATCATGGGAGAGCACATGGTTTTGAGAATAGCACATGTGAGGTGTCTCTTGGCCATTAATGCCTTGTCCCCTCACTTTCCCTATAAATACCAAGCCATCATCTCATTATTTCGACTCAAAAAGCATCCTCAACGAAGTTTTGGTATCCTTAACTCCCAAGGAGTCCTCCCAAGGTTCCCCCAAGCCCTCAAGGTCAAAACCTTTGAGTTTTAAGAGTTACGTTTTAAGGTAAGGGATCTGATCTCTCTCTTTCTCTTCCAGAAATCTCTTTTATGTAATTTCTTTTATGATACATTTTCTTATGTTAAATGGTGTTCTTTGATACTCCTCTTACTGAACTTTTCATGTTCATATAATGAGATATCCTCTCTTACTATCATTATTTCGTTTTATGATGTTTTATGTGGCGTCGTTAGGCTGCCGAAATTTTTGTAACAGATTCTTTCTCACTTCTCATTTTTCAAGATCTATTTTCATGTAAAGTCTTTCATGTTCCTTTTTATTATCTTGGGGGTATGATCTCTAAATTTATCATACTGATATTTTATGATCATATGATGAGAGACCCCATTTGATCTCTTCAATTCAGTATTATGAAGTTTTAATTGGCGCCATTAGGCTACTGAATTTTTAAGTGGATCTTCACCCTTCTCATTTTGAAGTTCTACGTTCATGTCAATTCTTTCAAGTTCTTATTTTTTATGTTGGTATATGATCCCTATATCTATAATACTGATCTTTTATTATCATATTATGAGAGACCCCATTTTATCTCTTTAATTCAGTATTTTGAAGTTATAAGTGTCGTCGTTAGGCTGCGGAATTTTTAAGTGGTCCTTGCACCTTTCTCCCTTTTCAATGTTCTAATTCCATGTCAAGTCTTGAAAGTTCCTTTTTATTATTTTGGGGTATGATATCTATATCTATCATACTGAACTCTTATGTTCATATGATGAGAGACCCTATTTTATCTTGTCAATACTTTTTTTAATGTTTATGTGACGCTGTTAGGCTGCCGAATTTTTCATAAGACAAATCTAATTTTTGTCTTCCTTACATGTTTATCATTTCAAATGGTATGTGATAAAAATTTAATTACCATGTTCATATATCCTCTTGTTCGGTCCCTCTACTGTTTTATGGGTCATTTATGAATGTTTGACCCATGTCCCCTCTCTTTTAAATGTTTTCTAAAAACCTTGTAACATAGCTGTTATGCTGTAGAATTTTCGTCTCAAAATGTCTCTCTCTTTTTTGCAAAGGTATTTTATTTTATTAAGTGAATACTCAAAGATCTAATTTCTATAGGGGTATTCACATATATATCGAAATGTTCTATTTTAAATTATGGGATTTACATACGTGAATCCCACTTTCCCTTTCCGTGGGTTTAAAGTGACATAATTATCATTTCTTTAAAGCAGTTTTTAAAACGTTATGATTATGAAATGAAACCCCTTTATTTTATGCTATATTGGTTGTTTATGAAATGATTGATGATGATATGTGTGGCTCACATGATAATAAAGACATGTCAAGGGTGCGCCCAAATAGCGCTTCAATGAATTGGGTAATGACTTAATCTCTAGAGATGACTTTTTAGACTGATACCTTGGTGAATATCCTTGGTAATTTTTAATGACACCTTGGGGATGGACCTTGGTGAAACGAAATGATTGTCAATATTAAATGTTTTAGCCACAACTTAAAGTTATTAAAGATGTTATTTTTCCTATGATATGCCTCATGATTTCTTTCTCATGCCTTAAAGTTCTTTTCATGACCTTATTGAAGTATCTCATGTTCACATGTAAAATGTTTCACTTGCTTCCCTTACTGGGCCTTCTGCTCACCCTTTCTTTTGATGTATGTCCCTAGGTTATGATATGCAGTATTGAAGCTAGTATGAACATGAGGAGAAGCCTTTCAAGTGTCTATGAATAATGTTTTATGTTTTCATGTTTTATGTTCCCGGATTCCAAGACACTAAACCTTAAAGATCCTCGGTTTTCTAAAATGTAATGAAATTTTATGGGACAAAAAGGCGGGATGTCATAAAAATTCAATAATCTCAAGGGTTATGTCAATTACACAAAAATATATTATGGGTGAAAGATGATTTCACTCTAGACATGATGAGGGTTGTCTGACTTTATCTGGGACTTAGCTTCAATAGGGGATTACAATCCATTGATGTTGACATAATATGGTAATGATCCTTGAATGAAACACAAAGGGAAATACTCTAAACCAATATTCAGTAGTACTAAAAATAAAACAAATTATATCAGAAGTACCATTTTATGCCAATTTAACAACACCATAGATGAATATCCCATCAAAGGTACCATTTTAATGTTATGGATGTTTGATGAAACTGGATAAAAGTATGTCTATGGCATGGGGGAACGACTGATATTCAACCGAATTCCATGGTTGGTCCACCTACCACCATGGTCGAACCCCACAATTGACCTCCACTGTTGTCATTAGTGGTTAAACACAATATTAGGACACCATCATTGACTGAAATTGATGATAAAGCATGGGATCGACCTTCCAACCACTCCACGACAGCTCATGCTTCCATGGTGGTCGACTGTCCTTGGTTAATCGAGCAACTACCTCAGGTCGACTCGAGGTCTGAACTAGGTCCAACCTAGATCCAAACCGGTACACTGGGCCGACCCGTCCAACAATTCTTGAGCCAACCTGACTAGATCTATCTAGTTTGATATATCCCACTTTGGTTCGTCCTGAATAGATTCTCATGATCTCGGCCCACTTCCCCCTCAACGTTGTCACCCATAGAGGCCACAATCACTTCTTATAGATTCCTTACCACTGCATGTGGCCTTCCATAAACATTTTCATATCTTGAGTCCATGACCACTGCCTCTGGTCACCACAACATCTCTTATCGCCACTTCCTCACCCTCTCGGACCGTTGTGTCAGACAAGCACTGGTGATCCCATTTGTGGACCACCGATCCACCTCTAATGCAAAAAATTCCAAATGGTCACATATATAATATATGTGTGTCTCAGTCTACATAGATCCAACCCCTTTTGTCTATTTTTCTCAAATATGGGTGTCATATTTTGTTTTGAGGCACCCGAAAAGTTGAACTATGGCCACATGGTTCTAATGGTGAAGAAATCAAAGAATAATGGAAGGAATAGGACAATTAACATAATGAGTAAAAAAGCATAGAATTTTTTTCATGTTCGCATCAATTATCAATCGCTATAATTAATATCAATGAAGAATAAAAAAAACAATCCAAAATAATCCCCCAAATAAATCCCATCAATAAAAAACAATCAACACACTGGCTAATATATTTTTTTGTTGGTTAATGTTCATCATATAATTCAAGAATGGTAAAACAACTCAAAAAACATTCCCTTTATCAAATTTTGATCAATAAATAATAACAAACTATATCCACATCATTATCAATTCTAAATTCATTAAATAAAAGGGGTATCTTTCCATTGATCGGTTGTTGTAAGCCATCAGTTTCTCCACAGGTTTCCTATCGATGTTCAAAAGGAAATTCATGGGTTGTGTTTCTAACCATGAATTTATAAAAAAGATTAATAATAAGTAGATTCACAACATTACGAATAATTTTTATGAAATTATATTTTTCATGTTATATACCATAATAGTGATGTCATGAAAGATGCACACCAACTAAAGTTAAGTCACACCAAAGTAAACATCCAAAATACAAACTCATCAGTGGTCTCAAAATTCAAATCTGAGTAATTTTTCATGAGTAATTGGGAATTAATAATATTATTTATTTATTTAATTATATTTTTTTATTATTACATCCTTGGTAACATTTTATACATATGACCTATGTCAACCAAAGATAGGTCGCTCCTATGGTAAACCCACTATTATGATCCCAATAATTCCATATGATTTGTGATTCAGAAACCATTTAAGAGTTATTCCAGTATTTTTAATAAAACAATGTCTACATTATATTTAAAGTTAAATATATTTCCATTAATTCTTCCAAGAACAACGGTCCCTGGAACTTCACATGGTTTCATCTCCAAGTGTCAAAATCAATTTATATAATATTTGAAAATAATAAACTGAAAATCTAAGATTTTATAAATATGTAATATCTAGAGTGCCTCATGACCTCATGCATTCCATCCCATATGAAAATAGCTACTGACTAACAGTGATGATCTATATATTTCCATGAGATAATATACAATAAAAAATAATGTTATCTCATAAGAAATAATGTAGTATAATAAATAAAAACATGATTTTAGTTACATAAACAAAATCATAGAAACCTGAATAAATTTCATATTGGTAATAAACATCTCCAAATGTGGAAATCCAAAAATATAATATTAAAATATATCACCCATATAAATAACTAAAAAATTATATATTCCCCCAGAGGTAAACTAGTATACCCCCATCTTCATACTCTATGACTAATTTACCTTCCATGGGCCCCTTTATTTTACATGGATCATTGTGCATTACGTATTCCCCCAGAAATAATCTAGAATACAATTTTTTGACTTTTTATATGTGGTTTTCCAAACAAGGAACTTTATGCCCTTTTGACAAAATGAATGTAAAAATGTATTTTTTAACTTATACAGAAGGTGTGGCTATTTTCTTCCATTATAATATCATCGAAGCTTCCCATAAAAGATTATAAGAATATATTCATAATAGATGTTTTCTTTTATAATTACATGAATTCTAAATTATTTCAAAATATAAAGAGATATTTCCCTAAAAAAAATTGGATTTCACCTATGTCAACATTCTTTGATGGATTTTAAACCTCATGGAAGTTTATTTATTTAAGATACAAATCCTAAATATTTTATTAATAATTTTGTGATATATTTGACTATGGATGTGTTATTTTTATACCATTCATTGTTTATGGATAATTTATTGACATTTCATAGGCTAGTTTAAATACAAATGCTAATGTTTTGTTTAAAAAATTTCATATTAGGAATGCATTGGTCTAAATAAGTGACAGGTGGAACCCACTATAAATCCGCAGTGCATCGGTAGGTATCATGATAAAAATAATGGTCTTGAAAAAAGGCCATGAAAAAATAATATTTGAAGTCTTGGAAGAAGTACTTGACTATGTGGTTATGAAGTTTGACATTATGCATTTCGTCATTATGAAAGTGGCTATTGATATTACATGTGATTATTCGACTTGTAAAATATCCATGTAATTATTTAAATGAAATTATTTGATTTTATCTTTGTCATATTATGATGATGTTTATGATTACAAGGCTTTTTTTATTCTTATACATTTCTATAAATGTTTTTTTATTTATGAATTTTTCTACTATATTATTATTCTTACTGATCATTTGAGCTCACTCCTTTCTATGTTATATTTATCCCATGATGTCAATTAGTATTTTATGGTTGACCATTAAAGAAAGACTATGGATATAACTATGTATAAAATGGGGGGAAATATTGTTGATGTTTTTATTTAATGTTTAACTGTAAGGATAGACGATGTACTTTAAAATATATGTATTATATCATTAAACTATTAAATTTATGTTAAGTGTTTTACATGTTTGGAATTATGTATTGTGATTCATAAACAAATCAAGTGTATTCCATTGTTTAAAACTGGAACATATTAGAAGGAATGGAAACAATATCAACGCACGTAATCCATGTAGGGATTTCCCTCTTATTCAAGATAATTATTGTGGTCCTTGTGAAGCTACTGGGGTTGATTAGCTTATCCCCATACAGGGACAACCCACTCAGGTTATGGATAATAACCTTACCCGTATTGAGCACCCTGATCCACAATGTAGAGGATCAATGTTAGATCGCTTCATGAGGAAAAAAACAACAACATTTAGGGAGTGTAAAAATCTATTAGTAGAGGATAAACTGATAAATTCCATTGAATTTTGTTTCATGCTTTGGTGAGTATTGAAATGGAAAAAGGTTTCATGGCAGTTTAATGCCTCACAAGAGATACAGATCAATGGTTTTAATTAATACAAATCAAAAAGGAAGATGAATAATCATTGAACATGGAATAGAGAGAGTTTCACTATATTTTCATAGAAAAATACTTTCTTAATGACCATTGTGCTGAAATAGAAAGTCAATTTCTGAGTCTGAGGAAAAAGGAGGATGAGAATATCGCAAAGTATGATGATAACATTAAATGGTTAGCAAGCCATGGAGTAGATTATATACGTAACCCCAGGAGAAATATTGATCGATTCTTTGATGGGTTAAAACCATTTCTCCGTCAAGAATTAGTCTCACAATCCTTATCATCTTACGTAGATATTGTCTCATAAGCTATCAAGACAAAATGTAATTCTCTATGTCTTACGACTTTAAAGAAAATAAAGGGAAAAAGAGATTTTTTGAACACTCTAAAAATGGAAATAAGGGTAGTAAGAAAATAGTTGAATATCCATCCTGTTGTAAATATTGGAAGAAACACCTTGGTACATGCTTGAATGGAATAAGAGTCTGTTCAAGTGTGGGAAAAAAGGCCACCCAGTTCATGATTGCAAGGGGAATAAAGAGGTCGTCTATGTTAAATGATATAAATTTTGAGAAATGGGGCATTATGAATGTGAATTTCCTAAGTTCCAAGGGAACATACCTTAGAAAAGGAAATGGGAGCAGGTCCATGATTATTTGATCACTACTACTGGGGTTGAAGCTTTGAATGACATGGTGGAGGGTAATTTAATGGTTTCATCAAGTCTAACCAATGATTTATTTGCTTTTGGGTCATCCATTTATTTCATATCTTCCGAGATTGCTAAGAAAATTAGATATTTTAAATTTTTCATAAGAATGGAGTTGTGAGTCGAAACACATAAGGGATGTATCATCTCATCAATGTTTGTAGAATCTGAACCTATTAGAGCAAATATATTTTTTTTATCTGTTGATCTCATTATCATACCCATGTTTGAATTTGATATAATCCTCAGAATGGATTGGTTTTCAGACCATGATGCGAAACTTTATTGTAAGATGAAAAAAGATACAATTTTCGATGATGATAAGGGGTACATTTTCTTCAGAGTAGAAATGTCACCACATGATTCATATATAGATCCACCACTGTAGCTCTACCAGACTCAATTATTTGGGAGGAAGGTAATGAAATAATTATGGGTGATGAAAATAATTTTAAAATAGAGGAAATACCTATTTTGATAGAATATATGTATGTGTTTCTAGAGGTTTTACCAGGAAATCCTCTAGAACAAGAAATTGTGTTTTCCATTTATTTAATTCCTAGTTGAAGGCCCATATCGAAGACCCCATATTGAATTTCCACAATGGAATTAGTGGAACAAATGAAAGTAATAGAGGAATTGATTTTTAAGGGATTCATTCTCCATAGTGTTTCTCTGTGGGGAGCCCTTGTCCTTTTTGTTAATAAAAATGAAGGATCTATGAGGTTTTTCATTGAATAAATGGAGTTTGATACTATAATAATAAAGAAAAAGTATCCCCTACCTCACATTGATGTTTTATTCGACCATAGTCATGGAGCTCATTATTTTTCAAATATTAACCTTCGATCTTGATATCAACAGTTGTTTGTGAAGAAGGACGACATTATGAAAACAACATTTCAAACTAGGTATGTGCATTATGAGTTTATATTAATTCCTTTTGAATGGACAAATGCACCCTCTGTCTTCATGGATCTAATAGATTGAGTTCTCAAGAAATTTATTGATGACTTGGTTGTGGTATTTATTGATGATATCTTGGTATACTCCCAATGCTACTAAGATCATGAAAATAACATTCGTATTATTCTAAATACTCTTCAAAAGAAATGAATTATATTTTATGTTTCGAATAAGTGAATTCTGGATCCATGAGATTTATTTTCTTGGCCATATTGTCTCTAGGGATGAAATATCTGTATATCCTTCAAAGGCCAATGCAATCCCAGAATTGCCAGCATCGATGAGTATAAATGAGGTAAACATTTTTATTGGTTTAGCATGTTATTATTGATGTTTCATATAGAATTTTTCCTTGTTGACTAACCCATTACCCAAGCTCACATGTAAAGCGGTTAAATTTGAATGGACAAATGACTGTGAATATTATTTTGAAGAACTAAAGAGAATATTATTCAATGATCCTTTATTGACTCTACCATTAGAGAATGATGGTTTTGTTATTTATATTAATGCATTAAAGAATCTACATGGCTCTATCCTTATGCAGAATGATAGAGTTTTTGCCAATGCATCACGACCGCCAAATATTATTGAGAAAAACCATCCTTCTCATGATATTATGTTAGCAGCTGTAATCATTTATCAGAAAATATGAAGACACTATATCTATGGTAAAAATGTGAGATTTATACTGATCATAAGAGTTTGACGTATATTTTCTCACTAAATTAACTCAACATGAGGACTAGAGGATTGCTTGAACTACTCAAGGATTATGATTGCACTATACAGTACCACTCGGGGAAAGAAAATAATGTGGCAGCTAATTTGAGTAGAAAAGAACATGGAGTTTTGAACATGATGAGTGTGGAAAGGGATCCTATTTTCATGGATTTAGTAGAGATATATATGGGAATTACCATGGACGGTGAGAAATCAAATATTTTTCAAATTTGTTCCAAACCTTCTTTACTAGAAAAGATAATGTGTTCTCAGACTGATGATGAGGGGTTAAAAAATAATCTTTAATATGTGAATGTTGGGAGATTGAGTGACATTATATAGTAAGTTGGAATTTTTAAATTTGGAAAGAGACATTGTGTTCCCAATATAATTGATCTTAAAAGCGATTTATTGGATGCTGCTCATATCTCAAGTTTATCTAGACACCCTAGTATCTCTAACATATATAGAAATTTGAATGAAAATTTTTTGTGGGACCACATGAAGAGGGAGATTGCTAATTTTGAGTCAAGATGTATGGTTTGTCAATAAGTGATAGATGGCAGAAAAAAAACATGGAGGAGTCATGCAACCTCTTCCCATACCTGAGTGGAAATGGGGTAATATTATGATGGATTTTGTGTTGGGCTACCAAAGACACCTAGAAGAAACGATTAAACATGGGTTGTTGTTGATACATTTGTAATGTCAGCAAATTTTCCTACTATAAGAGTTGATTTACCATTTGAATGTTTGACATGACTATATATTAATGATGTTTTAAGACTTCATGGAGTTTCCCTATTGATTTTTTCTAATCTTAATCCATGTTTACATTGAGATTATGGAATCTCTTCAGAAGTCCATGGATACTGAACTTCATTTGAGCACTACCTTCCACCCTCAACCTGATAGACAGTCAGAATGGACTATTCAAACCTTAGATGACTTGTTGAGATCTTTCTCACTTGATTTTCAAGGTATGTGGGATCAATATTACCTCTGGTATAATTTTTTTTAAAAATAGCTTCCATTCGTGTTTTTTGATGCCATCATATGAATCATTATATGGAAAGAGATGCCGCACACCAACATGTTGGGTTGATGTTGGTGAAAGAAAACTCGTAGGCCTAGAACATGATGTGGAAACAATGGAAAAGGCTAAGGTTATCCAAACTCACATCAAAGTGGCTCAATGTAGGAAGAAGATCAATGCTTATAACTGAAGGAAGGATTTGGAAATTCAGTTAGGAGATCATGTTTTCTAGAAAGTATCTCCATGGAAGGGAGTTGTATGATTCGGTAAGAAGGGTAAATTATGTTCCAGGTATATTGGATCATTTGAAATTCTAGAACGAATTGGGAATGTATCATACCGTTTGCAAATTCCTCCAAGTCTCTCCAAAGTTCCTGATGTGTTCCACGATTAACAATTTAGAAAATACATGCCTAGTCCACTGCATGTACACACCTATGAAGAATTAGAACTGGAACCTGATCTGTCTTATTGGGAAGAGAATATCATAATTATTGATACCACAGACCAAGTGTTGAGAAACTGGACGACTCGTCTGGTGAAATATCTATGGTGAAATCATAAGATGGAAGAGGCAACTTGGGAACCTGAGGATCATATGACAAAGAACCACCCAAATCATTTTATGTATTAATATTATAGAAATTTTGAGGAAAACCTAATTTTAAAGTGGGGAGAATGTTACACCCCAAGCTACCATGGTAGGTTTCCCTTTAAATAATGCAATTGCTTGTATTGAATGCAACATCAAGATTCTAAGACACCGCGACAAATCAAACTAGCTATTATGAATAGTAATACCCACTTTTTAAAATATTAATAAATTTATTTTTCAGAAAGGATTTATTTTTGAATTTGGTATATTGAAATTAACTTTGGATTATTTTTTGGTATTTTTGTGAAAACAATCAATTTTTTATGAATAGTGAAAAACACTGCGTTATTGGTTAAAACCAAATTTTTCATATAAATAATTTTTTATATTATTTTATATTATATTAGGTCAAAATTGATTCATAATAAGCATATAATTTCAATTTACTTCATTGGAATCATTTTATAATATGTTTAGACATATAAAACATGTATTGAACATTTTACCGTCTTTTACAAACCTCCCAAGAGCAATTGAAAATTTGTATAAAACATAATTTTAATAATTATATGAGTTGAATTTCAAAAATACGAGATAAATGGTTAAAATTAGTATGTAAAATGTGGTTTAATCATATGGTAATATTTTTTGTTTAATAGTAACTTTTTCTTATTATTTTTACCACAATTTAAAGTAAATTTGGTAATTAAGTTTGAAAATGATATTATAATTACCTTAAAACATGTCCTAATTTTATTGGATAAGTGTAATTCTAACAAAAACATCCTTATGAATAAAATATAATTCCATTTGGTCTACTAGGATTAGAGTAGGATATTTATTATTATTTTATTTATAGAAGACTTAAAAGAGTTAAATTTAAAGTTTAATAACAAAACCATTTTTAATATAGGGTTATACATATGAAATATTCGACTATAAATATTCTTCAGAAATAAAAAAAATATTCCAACATAATGATATTTTATTTATAATCTTTAGACATTAAATAATTTAATTTTTTTATGACAAAATGCTGATGCAGTAATTACCTTATTAATGAAAGATTAAAATAATTGATATTATAAATATGCAAATAAATGTAATTTGATAATTTTGGAGAATTACACTAGTTTTCTAGGTTAATATGAAATAATTTTTTTTGTTAAATAATTTTTTTTTGAAGTAATCATGATGTTATGATTTTCCCAAAAACCAAATAATAAATAGTGTCAATATTGAAATAATTGAGTTTTTAAATCAAATACTATATTATTAATTGATATAATATTAATTAAAATATAAGGTTCAACCAAAGGACATAGATAAGGTTATAAATTTTAATAATTAATCGCATGGGGTTCTCTTGTCTTTTTATTGTAAGGTTATTAACCATATAATTTAATAAAACAAAGAGACATGGTAAATGTCAAACTATTTTACTAACAGATAAATCTAAAAAATAAGGTTAATATGGTGACCTAAACCTATCTAAAACCTACTTTTTCAGATTTTTTTACCCATCCCCATCTTTTCCTCTAAATAAATAATTTTCTAGCCATTATAAACTAGAATATACTTTACAAAAGGGTACTTCCCACTTTCTTAATTTCAAACATCAAAATCCATTTGGTTCGGACAAAACCTGCCCAAATATCCTCCCAACTTTTGTACCATTATCCAAGAGGCCATCATTTAGTCAGGAAGCCATCCTATGGATCCTATTTGATCTAATCAAAAGGAAAACCCCGAAAAAGAGGTAAATATTTCATCACATCTTTCCATTTATTTTCATCTTCCACTTCCTCTTTCATTGTTATTTCAATTATAAAATAATAACTCCAGTATCTTATATATACTGTGATGTTATTATAAATATGGTACAACCATATTCATTATTCTATTCATCCTAAAAATGAAAAATTCAACATATGTCCGTACGTATGACTTACCGTCTCCAAGTCATGGTGTAGTTTTTTATTCATATAGTTCATTATTTTGAATGGTTATAATAATGAATATAACATATGTAAATATTAAATATAACATGTAAATGATTATGAATATATTATATACCATCCAATTACATATTATTTTACCATTAATATAATGATATTGTCACTTGTGTGTACGTACGGATTACCGTCTCCATGAATGCGATGAGATTCATTCCCCATCTTAGTAATTAAAGAATAATTTTCATTTTATGGTTATAAATAATATTTAGGAACATAATATCATTATGTATATGAATAAAATACACCTTATCCATTATATACATGTCTTACATAACCAACCATATAAAGGGAAACGAATCAATTAACACATGAAATGATGATACTACTAAAATATTATTATCAAATCAATATTAGAGGATCGTTTATGATATCATATTTATTTATATGGTTCATTTTTAATTGAATATTTTTTTAACTATTATACAATAGTTTAACATACCATCTTCTAAGGAAAAGTACAAATTAAGGCTTAATTTCACTATCTCATTATTATCCGAGGTTAATTTTATGTAAGTAACTACTAGGACCTCTTTATCATCAAAATTCTTCTTTCTCAAAAACGAATTTCAAAAAAATTACTATTTACTAGACTATGGGTTAAGGTTATTTATACCCTTGTATTAATTTTTATAAAAATTGTCGAAATGAATGTTTTTATCATTTTCCAAACAAGGTAATTTATGACCTTTTCGACAAAATTACAGTAAGAATGTATTTTTTAACTTATACGTCATGTGTGGCTAATTTCCACCGTTATAGCATAATCAATGCTTCCCTTACAATCTTATAATAATATTTTCAAAATAAATGTTTTCTTTTATAATTACGCATCTTCTATGTAATTTCAAAATAGAAATAGATATTTCTCACAAAATGTTTTGATTTCATCTATGTCATCATTATTTGATGCATTTTAAACCTGATTAATGTTGGTTTATTTATGATACAAATCATCCATATTGTATTGATGGTATTGTGATATATTTTACTATGGATGTGTTATTTGTATACCATTCATGGTTTATGTATAATGTATTGATATTTTATATACTTGTTTTAATATGAATGTATATGTTATGTTGAAAACTTTTTATATGAGGAATTCATTAGACATAGTACGTGATGGGTGGATCCCACTATAGCTATTCAATGCATCAGTCTGTCTCATAAGAAAAACTACTGTCTTGGCACAAGTCCTTGAAAAAATCTTATTTGTAGTCTTGGCACATGGACATTAATATGTGCTTATGAAGTCTGGCATTATGGATTTCATCATTATGAAAGTGGATATGGATATTGCATATGATTTTTCTACCAGTAGAATATCCATGTGATTATGTAATGGAATTATTGGATTTTAAATTTTCCATATTATACTGACTTTTATGTTCATAAGCCTTTTATTTTAGTCATATAAATTTCCCTAAATTATTATTTTTATTTATGAAAGTTTTTTCTATATTGTTATCCTTAAAGAGAATAAGATCTTACCAGTTTCTATGTTTTATTTTTCCCAAGATGTTAAGAAGTATTTTATGGTTCCACTATAAGTATAGAATATGTTTATACCTGTGTATAAAAAGGGTGAAAATGGTTTTGATGTGTTTTTTCATGATGTAATGTAAATCTTAAGAATGTATATAGTACATCCAAGGATACTAAACAAATCAATCTTTCGAGACATTATTCCTTGTATCATGCCAATATTATTTAATAATGTACCGACACTGGGTATTTGGGGTCGTCTTGTTACAGTTGGTATTAGAGTAAGGTTAGTATAGACCTTGGAAGATATATTTAGAAAAAAAAACTCTGATTAGAGAAAATTATCCTAATATAGACGTTGAGGATTATTATAAAAGATCTTCTTAGAATTTTGTTATTGTATAGATTTTGTGAGTTTTCTTTGAAATACATCATTTTCTTGATTCGAGCAGGTATAGGTGGCCCTTGCATAGATGTACCATGGGGTAAAACCCGAAGACACCGCTTTGAGCTAGACTCGAATAGAAACTGGTGCAGGACAACAAACCTTGATTCACTCATGATTACCTCACTCTCGGGGCACATTCTTAAGATAATTCATATTTAAATTACAAACCATTATGAAGGGATTATGGTTATATACATTCTCAAAGAATTTTTTTTAGGATTATGGATTACATTAATAAACTGTTCATTTTATGTTAATTGTTTCACAAGTTTGGAATTATGTATTGTGATTCATAAACTAATCTAGTGTATGACATTGCTTTGAATGGCACCTAGTGGAATGAATGTAAAACTTAAAAATGCACATAATCTATGTAGGGATTGACCTCTAATCAAGACAATTATAGTGGAGCTGGTGAAGCAACCGGTGCTGATCATCTTATCACCATACTGGGGCAACACACTCAGGTTATGAGTAATAACCATACCCATATGGATCACCCCGATCGACAATGTGGAGGATCAATGTTAGATCGCTCCATGAGGGAAACAACACCGACATTCAATAGCATTACAATTACATTAGTAATTGAGCAAAGGATACATTTCTTAAAGAAAATA
The DNA here is from genome assembly GCA_963277665.1 of Viscum album. Taxonomy (NCBI): domain Eukaryota; kingdom Viridiplantae; phylum Streptophyta; class Magnoliopsida; order Santalales; family Viscaceae; genus Viscum; species Viscum album. The sequence continues at coordinate 987,315,720 of OY728126.1, forward strand.
TTTCCTGGTTTGGGGAGTTGCGAAAGGGAAAAGTTTTTTTATGGTAGTTTATCATATCATGGTAGATGCAGATCAATGGTGTTCATTAATCCCAAACATAATGGAATACGAATAAGTGTGAAACCTTGAATGGAGGTATTTTAAAGATTTTTTATTAGAATAATTCGTTCCTTGTGACCGTCAAGCAGATATGAAAAGACAATTTCTATGTCTGATGAAAATGGAGTATGAGAATGTCACAAATTATGAGGCTAAATTTTCATGGTTAGCAAGTCATTTAGTTGATTATATATGTAACCCATGAAATTATATTGATCGTTTATTTTATGGGTTAAAACAATTTCTATTTCGAGCATTAGTCTCAAAATATTTCTCATCGTACGAAGATATTTTCTCATGCACTATCAAGATAGAAAATGAATTCTCTTTGTATTAAGTCTTTAAAACAATGAATGAGAAACAAATACCTGCAGAACACTCTGGAAATAAAAATCAGGGGAATAAGGGAAAATTTGAATATCCATATTATGTAATTATGGGAATAAACACCCCAGCACTTGCCTATAATGAATGGGAGTCTGTTATAGGTGTGGTGAAAAAGGCCATAATGCTAATGGTTGCAAGGGGAAAAATGGATGTCAATGTTGAATGCTATAATTGTAGTGAAAAGGGAAATTAGGAAAATGAATTTCATAAGAGCTAGTGGAACATACCATGAAAATGGCCAAGGGAGAAAGGCCAAGCTTATGCAATCACAACTGCAATGTTTGATGCTCTGAAAGATGTGGTGGAAGGTAATTTAATGTTTTAATCATGTTTTTCCAATGCATTATTTGATTTTCGATCATCTCATTGTTTCATATCTTCCTTGTTTGATAAGAAAATTAGATATTTTAAATTTGATGTAACAAGGGAGTTGTTAGTAAAAACACCTAAGGGAAGTATCATCGCAACATGGTTTTGTGAATACGTCCCCATTAGAGAATATAAATGTTCTCTATCTACTGATCTCATCGTCATACCCATGATTGAATTTGATATAATCCATGGAATGGATTGGATTTCACAGCATGATGAAAAATTTATTGTAAGGAGAAGGAGGTTTCAATTTTCGATGATGATAAAGAGTACTTTATCTTTAAAGAAAAAATATCAAAACCTGATTCTTATCTAGATTAACACCTTATAGATCTACTAAACTCAATTATTGGGGAGGAAGAGAATGAAATAATTATTTGTGAGGAAAAAAATATTCAAATAGAGGATGTACATATTTTGAAAGAATATGTAGATATGTTTCTATAAGATCAACATAGACATAATCCATCATGAGAAATTGAGTTTTCCATTAATTTAATTCTTGGATGAAGGCCCATATCGAAGGCCCCTTATAGAATGGACACTATGAAATTAGTGGAACAAAATAATAAACTAGAAGAATTGATTAATAAGGGATTTATTCTCCCTAGTGTTACTCCATGGGGTGCCCCTATCCTTTTTGTTAAGAAGAAAGACTGATCTATGAGGTTTTGCATTGACTACTAGGAGATCAATTCTATAACAATAAAGAACCAGTACCCCTACCTCGCATTGATGATTTATTCTAACAAAATCATAGAGCTCAATATTTTACAAAGATTTTCCTTCGATATATATATCATTTGTTGTGTGTGATAAAGGATGACATTCCAAAAATAGCATTTTGAATTAGATACGGGCATTAGGAGTTTACAGTATTTCCTTTTGGATTATCTAATGAACCCTCTGTCTTCATGGATTTAATGAATTGAGTTATCAAGGATTATCTTGATGACTTTTTAGTGGTATTTATTGTTGATATCTTGGAATACTCTAAAATATATGAAGATCATGAAAATAACATTCACATTACTCTAAATACTCATAGAAAAATGGAATATATTGTATCTTTACCATGTGTGAATTCTGGCTCCAGAAGATTTCTTTTCACGTCCATATTTTCTCAAAGGATGGAATCTTTGTTTATCCTTCAATGACCATAGAAATCCATGAATGTCCATCACCCATGATTATAACATAGGTACAAGTTTATATTGGTTTATCAGATTATTATCGATGTATTTTCCATAATTTTCCCCTGTTAGCTAATACATTAACCATACTCGCACGTAAAGGTGTTATTTTTTTTTGAAAAAAGTGTGTGAAGAATTTTTTGATGAAATAAAGAGAAGATGAGTAAATGATTAGATCTTGAGTCTACCATCATGGAATGATGGGTTTGTTATTTGTAGTGATTCTTCAAATAAGTGACATAGTTTTGTCCTTTTGCAGAATCATAGAGTTTTTTTCTATGCATCACGATACCAAAAAATTCATGAGTAAAACTATCCTACTCATTATATTGTGTTAAGAGTTGTAATATTTGCTCTGAAAGTATTGTGACACTATCTGTTTGGTAAAAAAAATTAGATTTATACTAATCACAATAGTTTGATGTATATTTTATCATAATAAAAATTGAACATGAAGCAAAGGCGATGTATTGAACTACTCAAGGATTTTGATTTCATTATGCACTACCACCCACGGAAGGAAAATAATGTGGCATATTATTTGAGTATAAAGGATCATTGAGTTTCGAATAAGATAAGAGTTGAAAGGGTTCCTATTTTAATAGATCTAGTAATGATGGAAATTTGAATAACCATGGAAGGTGAAACATCATTACATTTTCAAATGGTTTCCAAACCAACTTTACTAGAAAGGATAAAGAGTTCTCAGATTGATGATGAGGAATTTCAAAAGAATATTGAAGATGTGAATGATTGGAGATTGAGTGACTTCATATATAAAGATGTAATATTGAAATTTTGGTAGAGAATTTGTGTTCCCGATATACCAGATCTAAAAAGTGAATTATTAGATGATTCTCATAGATCCAATTTCTTTATACACCCTGGTTGCTATAATATGTTTATCGAATTGAATGAACATATTTGGTGGGGAAATATGAAGAATGATATTGCTGAATCTGTTTAAAGATGTATGGATTTTCAACAAGTAAAACTGGAAGACAATAACCTAGAGGAGTCATGAAAAATCATCCCACACATGTGTGGAAATGGGATAATATTACGATGGAAATTCTCATGGGGAAACTGAAGACTCCTTGAAGGAGTGATCCAATATGGATCATTGTTGATCATCATACCAAGTCAGGACATTTTCATTCTATAATAGAAGATTTACCACTTGAATGTGTGGAACAACTATATATTAATGAAGTTGTAAGACATCATGGAGTACCTATATCTATTTTTTTAGATTCTGGTCCCCATTTTACAATATGATTATAGAAAATCATTAAGAAGGTTATAGATACTGAACTTAATTTGACCACTGCCTACCACCCTCAAACTTTAGGACAATCAGAATAGACAGTTCAAACCTTAAAATACATGTTGAGATCTTTTTAACATGACTTTCAAGGTATGTGGGATCAATATTAACTCTGGAATAATTTTTCAATAATAATAGCTTCCATTCATGTATTCAGATGGCACTATATGAAGAGTTATATGGAAAGATATGTCGCACACCAACATATTGGGATGATTTTGGTGAACGAAAACTCATGGGCCCCGAACATGTTGAGGAAACAATCGAAATAGTGAAGGTTATCCAAAACCACATCAAAGCAGTTCAAAGTAGGTAGAAGAGCTATGTCGATAATTGAAGGAAGGATATGGAATTTTAGGAAGGAGATCATGTTTTTAAAGGAATCTCTATGGAAGGGAGTTATACGGTTTGTTAAGAAGGGTAAATAATGTCCCAGGTACATCAGACCTTTCGAAATTATAGATCAAATTGGGGTTGTAACATACCATTTGGCAATTCCTTCATGTCTCTTCAAATTTCATGATGTGTTCCATGTATCATTGTAGAAAAAATACATCCTTGGCCCAATGCATGTACTTGCCTATGACTAATTAGAACTAGAACCTGCTCTATATTATTGTGAAGAGCCTATCAGAATTCATGATACTAGAGAACAAGTGTTGAGAAACCAGACGAGTCCTCTAGTGAAATTTTTACAGAAAAATCATAAGATAGAAGAAAAAACTTAGAAACCTGAGGAACCTATGATGAAGAACCACCTAAAACGTTTTATGTCGTAATATTGTAGAAATTTCGAGAACGAAATTTTTTTAAGGAGGGTAGAATGTAACACCCCAAGAATCCTTGGTATGTTTACCATTGAATAATTCAATTACTTTTATTGTATGCAACTTCAAGATTCTAACACATCGTAACCAATCAAACTAGATGTTATGAATAGTACTACTGAATTTTTGAAATTTAATAAGTTATATTTATTAAAATGGAATTTATTTTGGAATTCAGAATATTGAAATTATCATAGGGTAATTTTTTGGTATTTTTTTGAATCCTTTTAATTTATGACAAAAATTGAATAACACTATGTTATTGGTTAAAACAAAATTTTTTATTTAAATAATTTTTTATTTTATTTAAATTTTTTAGGTCAAAATAGATACATAACACTTATATATGTTCAATTTAATTCATTGTAGTCATTTTATAATATGTTAAGATATATAAACATTTTATAGAACATTTTACCGTCTTTTACCCACCTCTTAGGAGCAATTAAAATTTTCTATAAAACATAATTTTACCGCATCTTTGATTTGAATTTCAACAAACTTTTGATACCTGAATAACATAATTAAGTAAAATTTTAATCAATAAGTGGAAAATAATTCTTGATGAATAGTAACTTTATAGTTTTATTTACCACGGTTAAAAGTAAATTGGGTAATTAAGGGTAAAAATGATAATATAATTACCATAAAACATTTCCTAATTCTATTGGATATGTGTAATTAGACCCAAAACAACTTTATGAAGAAAATATGATCCCCTATGGTCCACTATGATTAGAATAAACATTTATTATTATTTTATTTAAAGAAGAGTTAAAAGATTTAAATTCAATGCATAATAACTTAACAATTTTTAATATATGGTTATACATAAGATAAAATTCACTATAAATATTTATTAGAAATATAAAACTATTTCCTACCTAATATTATTTAATTTATATTTTTTATTCATTAAATAATTTATTTTACTTATGACATAATAATTATACATTAATTACCTTATAAATAAAAGACTCAAATAATTGATATTTTAAATATCCAAATAAATTTAATTGGAGACTTTTATTAGTTAAATAATTATATATGTTAATATTACAAGTTAGGTTTGATTAAATACTTTTTTCGATGTAATCATGTTGTTATGATTTTCACAAAACACAAATACTAAATAGTTTTAAAGTTGACATAATTGAGTTTTTAAACCAAATAATATATTATTAATTGATATAATATTCTTAAAAATATAAGGTTCAACTAATGGACTTAAGTAAGGTTTTATATATTAAGAAAGAGCCAATGTAGTTCTATTGGTTTGTTATACTATATTGATTTACAATATAATATAAAAATATAAAGAGAGATGGTAAATGTCAAATTACATCACTAAGAGTTAAATATAAATGTTTAGGTTAATATAGTGTCATAAACCTTTCTAAAAACTGTTTGTTGAGTGTTTTTGACCCAACCCCGCCTTAGCCTCGAATAAATTCATTTTGGAGAAATTCAAAATAGTATATTATTTTACTATAATATAATATTTCATAATTTTCCTTAAGTGACCCTCACCTCTCTTATAAAAGGGTACTTACCCTTCTCTTAATATTACCCCTCCAATGCCAATTGGATAGGCCCAAACCTACCCAAATATCCTCAAAATATTCCAACCTTCATCCTAGAGGAATTCATTTGGTATGAAAGCCATCCTAAGGATCCCTTTTGATCAAATCAAATGGAAGAACTTGAAAAGAAGATAAATATTTCATATCCTTTTTCATGTTCTTTTCTTCATCCACTTCATCTTTCATTGTTTTTTCTATTCTAAAATAATAAATCCAGTGTCATCTATATAATGTGTTGTTATTATAAATATGGTACAACCATATTCATTATTGTATTCATCCCATAAATGACAAAGACCTCGTACGTGCATACGTACGACTTACCATCTCCACGTCATGGTGTAGTATGTTATTCAAACCCTTCATTATTTTGGATGGGTATAATAATGAATATAACTGATGTAAATAATAAATATGACAATTTAATGATTCATTATATCTGATATAGCAAACAATTACAATGGATTTTACCCTCAATATAATTATTTTGTCACTCGTACGTACGTACGAATTATAGTCTCCACGAACGCGATGACATTCATTCCCCATCTTAATCATTAAAGAATAATTATCAATTTAGAAATAAAAATAATTTTTTTGAACATTATATCATTATGTATATGAATAAAATATATCCTATCCATAATAAACATGTCTTATGTAACAAACCATATAATGTAAAAAGAATCATTTAACACCCGAAATGATGATACAACAAAGAAATTATTAACAAAGCAATATTAAAGGATCATTTATGAAATAATATTTATTTGTAAGGTTTTTATATTATTTAATAATAATGTTTTAACTGTTATATAGTAGGCTAACATACTATCAATAAGGTAAAAGTTCAATGTAAGGGTTAGTTTCACAATCTCTTTATTATCTATGGTTGTTTTTATGTAAATATCTACTAGGACCTATTTATCATCAACATCAATGATTCTTAAAAATATATTTCAAAAAAAAATACTATTAACTAGACTATGTGTTATAGTCATTTATAACCATGTTTGACTTTTTATAAAATGTTTTGAAAGTAATATTTCCGTTATTATCCAGACAATGTACTTTATGACCTTTTCGACAAAATTAATGTAAGAATGTCTTTTTTTAACTAATATGTATGGTGTGGCCATTTTCCGCCATTATAACATAGTCGAATATTTACATAAAATATTATTAGAATATTTTAAAAACTAAATTTTTTCTTTTATAATTACATGACTTCTAAATGATTTCAATATAGAATGAGATATTTTCTCTTAAAAGGCTATGATTTCATCTATGTCAACATTATTTGATGTAATTTAATCTTATTTGAAGTTGATTTATTTATGATACAATCCATCCATATTGTATTGAAGGTTTTGGGATTTATTTGACTATGGATGATTTATTTTTATACAATTCATGGTTTATGGATAATGTATTGACATTTAGTATCATATTTTTAATATGAATTTTTATTTTATGTTTATAAATTTTCATATGAGGCAGGCATTGGACTTAATAATTAATGGGTGGTGCCCACTATTTCTCCTCGACGCATCAGTAGGTCTCAGGAGACAAAAATTTATCTTGGTCGAATGCCTTGAAAAAATATTATTTATATCCTTGGTGCAAGGCCTATACTATGTGGTTATGAAGTCTGGCATTATGCATTCCATCATTATGAAAGTGGCTATTGATATTTCGTGTGATTATTCATGTGTTACAATATCAATGTGATTATGTAAATGGAATTATTTTATTATATCATTTCTATATTATGATAATGTTGATGTTTAAATAGATTTTGTTTTAGTCTTATACATTTACCTAAAATTTTAATGCATATTTTTGAAATTTTCTTCTATATTGTTATCCTTACTGAGCAACTGACCTCACCCCATTCAATGTTTTTTTTTCTCAGGATGTGAAGAAGTATTTTATTATTGAACTTAAAGGATATACTTAGGATATAAGTGTGTTTAATCATGAAATTTTTTTTTCATGATGTGTTGTAAAACTTATTAATGTATCTAGAACTTCCAAGGCTACTAAACTGATAGGTCTTTCGAGACATGAATCCTTGTATCATGTCAATGTTACATAATAATGCCTTGACTATGGATAATTGGGGTTGGGTCATTAAAGATTATTTAAATGACTGATTTTCTGAGTCACCGATGCCCTGGTCCACTACACCCTGAGTTACTGATAGAAAAAATATAAAATTGAAAAACTGTAGAAATGAACCATCCGTGACTCCGAGAAAACTCTAAAAAATATATTTTGGAAAATAAATAGTCAATAGAGGTTTGGAACATTACAAATTACATCCCAAAAAACTTATGAAGACTCATTCATGCTATATATTTTAGGGAAACTTTCTCCATAGTCCAGACCATATCTCTAAGCCTAAAAATAAACCCCACTTTCGAATGTTTTCTAAATAGACATTTTCCCCATGAATAAAATCACATTTTACCACTATAAAAATCCTTATAAATTTGAGATATATTTCTTTCCTAGTTCCAAACTCCTAATATAAATATTATTAATGGTAAATAATGTAAATAAATAGTAACCTAGAAATATTTATAATATAAATCTCAAAAGAAATGAAAATTAATAAAAACTAGTATGAAAGAAAAAAAATGAAATCACACCATATATATAATCGTGATTATGCTCAATAATATAATATTCATATAAATCTCAATGAAATACCATTCTAATGATAATTAAAATTTAAGGTTAACTATATAAATTGATTGATAATGGGGAAAAATATTTTATTGTTTCACATAAGAAATGCATATTTAACTCCCCACATTTGAAAGAAAAAAATAAATGATTCCATTTACTTTTTATCTTTGGAAATTAATGTTCCCACATAACATCCATTTATGTATCTAGTTTTTTACCAAGCATTCCACATTGCAATTTGGAAAACAATTTATTATTTTCTCTATTTGCATATGTTAAAATTTTAATTACTATTATTCACATAACAAATGGAAAATTTCCAAAAACATATGATTGCTAAAAATATAGAACCCATAAAAAAATAAGAATAATTAGTTGTAAAATTTGAAATTTAGTATTGGTTATTTTTAGAAATAGTGTATTACATCAATGATCTGAAAAATTCATTCCAAAAATGATTTTACTATCTTATAAACATTACATGGTAGTCAAAGGACAATATCAATGAAAAATAATCCTCCATAAATGATGATATAACTATACACATCTTAAAATAAATGCAAATTATCATGAATATTAAATTTATGTTCAATTATTTATAATCCCTCATTTATTTTATTATTCATTTTTTAAATATTATATATTATAAACATTTAAAGAATATCGCAACCATAATCAAACACAAATCTTATCCCAAAATTACACTAAATTTAATTATTATAGATAGATAAAAATTTATAAAAGTAATAATTTTATTCCTCTTAAGAAACAACATTTTCTTTAATTTATTTTCTTTTATATTCCATCATTATTGTACAGTGTAATAATACTCATGAACCTCGTAACAATCATTATAATGACAATTTACATATTATTCATAATTAATTATATCATTTTACACAAAAAAACCACTATCCTGCATATTAACTAATAAATATAATTCAAAACATATTATTATTGTTAGAATCAAATAATTGGATTCTAATGTGGAGTGTTCTAAAATATCTATTTATAAACTTTATAGCCTTTGAATAAGGAAATATTTTAATGGGATTCTCATGGATAATGGGATCGAATATTCATCATTTTAATAAAAAATGAATTTTTTATTTCAACTCATTGAAAATATTTAATAAATTTTCTAGAAATAAAACTCATCTTATGTCATTCCAAAATATGTAATAAATTAATAGAAACTTTTTATACAGAATTGAATAAAAACATAGAATACATATTATGGTTAATCACTCCTAGAAAATATAAAAGTATGAAATTTTTTTAAATAAATATCATGAATTAAATTCACGATACAATGTAGGGAAATTTAATCTACATAAATCATGTTGGAATCCCAAAAAATGAATAAATAAAATTGATATAATAATGATTATCTATAAACATAAATATATCAATTAAAGAATTTTAAATTTTTATAGTAAAAATGATGGAATCATGGGATTCAATACAAAATATTACTTATCACTGATAAATAATTTCGAAAAAAATCTATGCATTTAATTAACTTTATTCATTAAATATAGAAATTTGATTTCAGAACAAATATCAATGTAAAAAATGGAAGAAATTAAACCAATAATCCCTTTTTTCATAATGATTATCCTTCAACCTCTCTTAAAAATTATATTTTTTCTTATGATTACCTTGGTCCAATAAAATTGATGAAAAACTAAATATAAAATGTGGATCATGAATTCTAGAACAATATGTATATAATGGGAATGAATTTGGTTTTAAAAAAAGATTTTTAAAATAAGTATAAATATATATTTACTACATTCATAAAATGAACGCACAAAGAAACAAGATGACTATTATAATGAACATTTTATTAGTACCTCTAATTAAAACATCAGAATTTTAGTACTGTAAAAGGTGAATGAAATAGAGTAAACCATATTGAATTAATTCAACACTGATGATGTTATGTGTCAACTATATCACTTATCCTATTACTCTTTAATGAAATTTGTTCAAAATAATGTTAAGAATGATCCAATAACATGGATGGGTCGAATGAATAGATGATATGGTCCATGGCTTTCATAACATTGTATGAATAATAGGTTTTCAATTCGTTTCAATTCATTAATTACTATAATGTACTCATTAGTTTTAGAATTTTTTAATACGTCCCACTCATTTTATACTGGAAGAGCTAGCTATTTTTACTACGCTTCTATGTTATTAATGATATCACTCATTAATTTATACTTCCTGATCCCCACCCTATTTTTTTATTTTTTATTTAATTGAGGGATCATTATTATATCTATTGGGGTCTATTTATGAATAATTATATTACTATTGAAGGAATAATAATATCAAATACAATTGTTATAGAGATAACACTCTTGGATTCTTCACATCTAATAGATCTCCATATAGTAGTTTTCTAATAATATTTATACTTCGTCCACCAGGAACATAACATATTTTATATTCTTCAAAAAAGAAGATCATATTTATAAAAAATAGTTTCTTATGATTTGGATTCAAAATTATCATCCATCCAGGTCTTCAACTCAAGGAATACATTATCATGGGATTCCTCCCTTAGTTCTCATTTAAATTATTCAAAATTCCTTCCTATTCTATTATAATATTTATATTCATATTTTAACATATAATCAATTTCACATAAAGGTGATTTGACACCACTCTTGTATATTTTTCGGATATATTCCAATTCACTCTATTTTCCCTTTTCATTGGGCTCAACTATTTTATTTTATTTATCTCTAATTTGTATGATGGATAAAGAATTCATAGTTATGATAACTTCTAATCCTATCTTCACAACAATAAAATAAAAATTTCTCAAAGTTAAATAATAAATATTAACCAACAATATATGCGTTAAAATAATTTTTGTGTTAAAATACATTTCTAAACATATTGAATTAATATTATATTTCATATTCCCTCAAATATTTCAAAAAAAATCCACACTTAAAGAGTTTCATGGAACCCCACCAATTTAGATCTGTTATAAATCACTAGAAAATGGAATAAAAAACTCTAACCCACTGACAATATTATAATAATATAGTACATAAAAATAAGATATAAATACATAGGAAAAATAGAGTTGAACAACTATGAAAATAATTTTATATAAATGAATTCTACTAAAATAACAATAAGATACAAATTTTGTTATTTAATGTAACAAAATTTTTGGGATTCTAGAATATGAATTGGCAACGTATACTATAGATAATATTATTCTTGATGTTAAATAAACAAAGATATATAGAATCCCCTAGTAAATAAAGAAATTATCCTATATCATAAGCTCGTAAATTTTTATATACAATTAAATAACATTAATAAATAGATATATAAACTGAATTTGTATTAAAAAATATAACATAAATGATCCCTACATTAAATATGGATTACCCATTTAGAAATAGTAAAACAAATCACTCTCCCAATAAAAATAAATTAATGTTATATATATAAAGATATATGAATCCAACTTCACACCACATTAAAAAATAGTCATGCATTACAAGATAATCAATTGTTTAGAAATGAAAAAAGGAGCATGAGATCTTAATATAGACATAAAAATAAAGATATAATTTTCAATATCTATGCCCAATCATCATAAAACACATTATATGGTAATAAAAAACATGAAAGAAAAGAGAGGTTGAATAAAATAAAAATAAACAAAAAAGGTTTCAATAGACTCATGATTAAATATAATAGTACAATAAACATATTCAATGATTTCAAATTAATATATTATATCTTCCTATAAATTTAACTCTATAACTCATATCATCTTTTAAATTTACCATTCATCTTGTTATAAAAACCCCATATAATACGTATTTTGTTTCATCATCTACATCACATAGATATATAAAAATAAATATATAATCCATATTATAAAATATAATAAATATTTAAATAATATCCTAGTGGGAGAGAGAGATATTGGATAAAAGAATATTTATAGCTCCACTATACATAACCCTTAAAAAAGAAGCATTTGTTTAGTATTATAAGACAGATTCTATAGTTTATCAAAATTTATTGTTTTCCCAATAATCAATCTAGAAACCATAATATGCTGTCAAAATAATATTTCAATATAATAATTCAGCAAGAATACCATTAAGCCACTTAGAATCTATTAAACTCCATGGAGTTTAGATACCATACAAAATATCATCCTTTTTAACCTATCCTCAAAATGTTCTACATCAGATAACCATGATTCAATGATTATATTATGTCAAAAATGGTTCAACATTTATCATGATTTAAACCAACGTTTTCTCAAATCTGGACACATTAAAATAGTATTTTTCAAATAGTTCAATGTTTATATTTTAACATTTAATTTGTTTTAAAAACATTATTGTGTTTACATTATTATAAAATCATCATGGTTGCTATAGTGAAATGTGTTCTTTCATCATGGAAGGTTCCTGAAGAGCATTTAAGCCTCATATATCCTTCAATGATGATGGATTGTCCATGGAATATTGATGAAGTACATGGAACAAGAAAAAAAATTATCCATGTGGAATAATATGAAATAATACATAATAAACATTAGATAAAATCATGTCTGTATTCCTCAATGAGAGTTGGGAATTACACATCAATCTGGGAAGTGATATACTTCTCATTAACATATTATGTCACTACCTACTAATACTGACCACCTCCCTTGGATATCACCCTGGCCCAATGGGAACTGTTCCACACTTCACCTTTTGACTAAACCAAACTTTCTTTACAAGATAACATGTCAGGTGCCTCTATTCCTACAATCCTACCTCAATATTTTTCCAATGAACCTTACCTATTCCAATGAGCAATGAAATCCTTTTTTTACGAAAAGAACTTACTTTTATCTTAGTATAACCCTTCAAAATATATATATATATATATATACTTCCGAAATTAACATTTTAAATGTTACCTAACAATAATAATTTAGATTAATAAAAATTATCGATGATTTATTATTTAAATTAAATAAATTATAATTTAATTTTTAATTTTTTTTATTAAATACCCATATCTTGATTTAGATGATTAATTATAATACCATTGTGTTGGAATTATGTTAATTTAATTATAAATAAATTATATTAATGAATTATATTCATGGGGTGATTTTTAAAAAATTGAGTGATCATTAATGTGTTATGATTATAAATACAAAAATGGATTTGAATGTAATACATATGACATGGTTATTTATACTTATGGGCTACTAATTTTATATTCATTGTCACCTTCAAAGATAAATTATTTTTTAGATACACCAAAATTGAAAAAAAAATACTATTAATTAAATTATTTATGTTGAAGGATACCAATTGATAAAGTAATATTTATATATTTGAATGCAATTAACAAGGGTTGTCATGTCATCAATCATATCCCACATTATTTCTCAAAAAAATTACTTGATGAAATAGAGAAAGAATAATAAGGTAATACAATTATACAAAGGCTGAACAATGATATGAGTAATATGACGTTCTTGAGTTCTATGTTGATAAATAGAGATTGTTGTGGTTTGGTAGAAGGATATATAACCCATAAATTGTAGAGGCAAAGCAAAATATGAAGGATGTTTATCCTACCTCTATATTCCATATAATATCTGGAAGAAGAAATATGTAAATAAATTTGTGTGACAATTAATTATGGTATAATATGTAGATGGAGATTTTTTATTATTATGTAATATATTTGGTATATTATTTGTTCATAACAGAGTGATAAAATCACATATTAAATCAATAACCACTACCCCAACCTATATAAATATTGGGAAATAGGATAATTTCTTTCTTATTATCCATAAAAAAATATCAATGGAAATAGTGCGATATGGGTAATCAATGATATATTAATGAAATCATTAATATGTATATATATATATATATGATGGACTTTACCTTTATCTTCTAGGTGATATTTATATTTAATAAGTGGTGAGACATCTTTGAAAACCCTTATCAATTTTTTCTGATCACATTCAATGATATAATTAGATATTTCAAAGAATTATTGAAAAGAAAATTAAGGAATAATTAAATTAATTGATATATAATAATACATAAATTTATGGGCAGTAATAGGATAATGTTCATGAATTTGATACAATTTAATAGGATAGATTAGTTGATTTTCAAGGGTTTTTAGACCAACAAATTCCACATAAAAAATTATACAATAAATGTTTTTTCCACTTCAGTATTCTAAAGGTTTCTTAGAGTGCACTTTATTTTTAGCTTTAAATTTCCACCATTTTTTGAAAATGCTAACAGTGGAATGAAATGTTTTATATATATTATAAATGTGTCCATTGATTAAATATAATTTATCTAGAATCATATCATGTATAATTATATATGAAAAACATTTATGCTAACATCTCATGTTAGAACATTAAATTTCATGTTTTTTAAAATATATTATAAAAAAAAATATCCCTAGAAAAGATTCATATTATATTCAAAGTAGAGAAAATATAAACCAAAATATATTAAACAATTTAATATTCGAGGGAATGCAAGATATTAATACTATTCGTTAATGGTACCCCTAATTTATTTCCAGGATGATGAAATATTCCATGTGTCCATACGTAGAAAATATATTTAAATAAAAGACATATAATCGATATAAAGTGTTTAGAATTTGAATCCCCACATGTTATGAAATGAAGATCTATAACACCCCATGTTATAAAAAATACCTAGTCTTATGATTTATTTTATGGGATGATATTTCAAAAATTTCCTAATTATTTTATGTCTAATCGTGTATTGAATTTTACAAAAATATACATAAAAATTGGCTCTAAAATTTTTATCCCTATTACATTCAAGACATTTTTTCATCATTTGGCAAGATTAAACATAACATAATGATTAGCCTTACTATATATCCTAAAAATACATATAACCTATGAAAAAAAATCGAAAAAATGGATTTAGAAAAAGGATTATTTTTATAAGATATAAAATGAAGGGAAACATATTTTTTATGTGATGAAAATGAATGATTGTAAAAAAATTACCTTTTGGAAAATAAATCAATATGAACAAAAAAAAAATATATAAACATTAGAAAATCAACTATTTCTCTATGAAAAAAAATTATACACATTATAATGAATATGAATACCATGAAATAATTATAAAAAATATTATAAATATTGAAAACATTCCTATTATAGAAAACCATTTACCATTAAAATTTCATAACCATTCAAATCCTTATGAAATTATATGATTTCTATGAAAATGGTTTATTAAACAACCAATATTATTATTATACCTTCATATAAATATCCAAATTTTATTCATGGTTGTTCTATGTTGTAATATTTTATTCCATGTTAATAATTCAGATGTAACATACCAAAATATTACCATCATTTTCAATATTCTAATACGAAGAAAAAAAGAAAATCATTCGAGGTCTATATGGATCCCAAACATCATCATGATATATTTTAAGATCATGTTGAAATATCTATAATCCATATCTAGTTTATCATTAAAATATTATTTGAATTATCACTTTAAAAATTTCCATAAAAATTAATTTTAAAATATATGTCAAATCATGATCCATTTTTGTTAAAATCTATTTTAAAATATTTTTTAAAACCATAAATTTTAAAAATTACTAAATTAATGGAAACATCATCAATTTAAAAAAATTAATAAATTAGGGGATGTTTGATCATTAATAATAAAATTGTAGATAAGATATGGGGTTAATGTTCGATACTTAAAAAATATCTTTTTCCCATTTAAAATAAGAGAATAAATAAGAAAGAACTAATATAATTTAGAAGATTATTCATTAAATAATTATAATTAATTTTATTTTTTTGATAAATTACATTAACAAAATTTTACATATATGTAATAACATTTTGAAATATTCTTGAAATATTTATATTTATGAAAATGAGTTAGAAGGAAAACATTTATATAGTTTTGTAAAATATTCCTTTATTAGTGTCCTGGATCAGAACATAAATATTTTTCCACACCCAATAATGAAACTATAAAATATAGCTAAATTAATTACATTCACTTACATGATTTTATCTATCAATATTTTTTATGTATTTTATTACCATTTCTAATTTAGTTACTAAATTAGTTGAATTTATTTGATACATATTATGTTTTGTGGTATTTTATTTTTTAAAACTGAATTTATAAATTGACTGTGAGCTAGGGTGGAGGGTTTCAAATTATTTATCATCTTATAATATTTATAATTATATATTAAATATACATCTAAATGAAACAATGTCAGACAGTGAACAAAAATGAATTACATCATTTTCAGGAGGAGGTAGTCTTAACATACAAATATGTAGTGCCCCCATATTTCTAGTGGGAGAAAAATAATTATAGTAGTTGATATTTTTTTTTATTATATTCCTAAATATGTTATAAATGTTATATTATTTCATGAATTCCAACCATATAAAAATCCATCAGAAGTGTACATTTCAATGTAATTTCATTTCTTTATAGAGGTTATTGTACACATATATAAATGAGAAACATTTTAATTTTTTAAATGATTAGAGGGGATGATGGTATGAAATATCATTTCATTATAAAATTGAAATTATGTATTTAATATCATATATATATATATATTTATTGTTTTATTTAATCCAATAATATTATGTGGTGATGAAAAATGAAGGAAAAAATCTCATAGTTGTTTGGCCAGATCGTATACCACCCCTTGGATATCCTATCTGAATTAATCATTAATCCTTCATGGATAGTTAGTTTCGAGAGTCAAGACCTTGAGAATGTGTGGATGAATGCATGTGATGGATTTAATTCGATATTTTTTTGGAGTAGTACTATTATAAACGTGTGTATATGTGGGGTTGTAGGTTCCTATTTATAAGTTATGATTGTGAAAGACATTCCACCATTATGAACCATAAAATAATATATTCATTCTCATTAGAAACTAGAACTAATAAATATTTATTAATAATATAGATTAATTTTCATTTACACACAACCAGTTATATTTATATAATTTTATGATATATTTGAATCATTATTCATTACATGAACCCCTTCATTATCCCTTTCTCTATTACCATTATGAAAAAAACATGATCACGTTAACAACTAAATATAAAAAAAGGAAATTGACCTCATTATAAAATATGAACATGACGATTAAAAATAGAAAAATAATTTTACAATATTATATATCAATAATTAATTAATATTAAATATATTATAATAAATAAAAAATTCTAAATAATTATTTTAGAAAAACAGATATGAGAAGAAAACACAAATTTTACAAAATTTTAAAAAGTAATGTAGATTAGTTATTCTTTACGTGATTTTTTATCACAATTATTAATATTAAGACAGTTTATTTATATTAAAACCACCCCAAATAAAAATTTCACATTTTAGATATACCATATAATGAAATGATCAAATTATTTTTTTATTCTAATAAAATATAAGATATGTTCAAAAAATATAATCATTTGATTTAAAATTAAAACATTACTTCTAAAATATTTAATTTATTCCATAATATCATTTTTAGTCGATCCACCAAATTTTTTGATTATCACATGAAACACACATCATATTAGTTTCTTAAAATATATAATATTTTTTATAAACCATCATTTTCAACAACCCATATGATAATCCACCATTTATGAAAAATAAAAAAAAATTACTTTAATTCTATTTTATATATTGATGATGTCCATTTTATAAAATAGAAATTTTGATAATATGAAATATTAAATTTAAATAATATAATTTAGTATTGGGAAATTTTTTTTGATAAATTATAAAAAATCATTTTTCATTTGAAAAATTAAATTAATTTATTTTGGAATTCATGATGACATTGAATACATAAAATGATAACCTATAAATCATACAATTGGATTATTTCATGGATTACCACGGTTGACACCTTACTCCCCCTTATAAAATATCACTCCCACAATTTTATTTTTTTAATAAAAAAGTGATGGTATTATTTCCTTAATAATTTTTCAAATTCCCATACTTCAACATAAATCATATTGTTATTAAATAAAATTATTTCCAGATGAGTAAATGAATTACACAAATCCACCCCTTTTTCTCTATAAATATCAATTTCATTCTCTTATAAGAGATTGTATAATTAATTTAAATATCATTGTTTTTAATTTTTTGATGCAATAGGTATATATTTTCATAACTAAAAATCATCAAATGCATCATGTACATGATATGAACAATTAGTTAAGGCCTTATGGTATGTAATAGTTCCCACATTCTCAATAACCTATTATTTTCCAATATACTTTGGATTTATATCTCCATTACTTATTAATCTCATAAAACTTTTAAAAGGTGACAGATTATGAAAAACATGATCTCTAGCCTAAAAAAAGAGATCTTCAATCTACTTATCTACAAATCTATTCTACCTACTCTGAGCATCCAGAATTGAACAATGAATATTAATTACATTGTAAAACAATATATTTTAAAAATTATGTGAAAAATAATATTATCTAATAATATTAATCACAACATGTTGGAGTTTAACACCACCATCAATATTATATATAAATATATCGATTTGTATAATATAATGAAGAAATTTAGTATAAAAAAACTAATTAATGTTGCTGATAAAAAACATGCATTGTAAATAAATGAGTAAGACTGAATAATATTTTAAAAATATTGAATCATATTCAATAATTGACAATCAGTTTTAGGATGGAAGGCTATACTAAAATTCAATTTAACAATAAATCAATACTATTGTGATTTCTAAATAATTGAATCAATATTGCATCATTATCAGATATAATAGATAGGGGACTCCATGTAATATTATTAATTATTCAATGTCTGTCATATCAAGATACTCTAAAAACTAAATTTCTCAAATAGAATGAAAATAAAAAATTGTCAAACAAAAAAAAGTGTATTATTAAATTGAGAGGAAATTGGTTGACACCAAAAAAATACACAAATATATTTTACAATTTCTATTCATCCATTGAAAATGCCTAAAGTATAACATGTTGTAGTTATCATCCATCCTTTATGTAATAAAATGTACAACATTGCCGAATAAAATCCTAAATATCATTAATTATTCCGAAATATCATTAATTATCATAAAAAGTACCATATCCATGATAGTACTAAATTTTTTAGTAGAATAGAAGAATATATGAACATTAGATAATAGTTTAATTTATAATATAAAATCAACCATAATATATAAAATCTTTCTAATTCTATCAATTCCTTATACATATATATAAAATTTCAAAAAATTACTTCTTACCCAATTAATAATTTTCTTGATAATCATGATCATCCTATTTAGAAAGAATAAAAATTTCCCATAATAACTACAACAAGGAAAAAATAACAAAAATTTGGAGATTTACTACAATAATAATTTCTAGACCCACATTTAATATGTCAATATATAAAATAAAATTTTATAAAAATATCATAGAAAATGTTGTATATTAATTTTTATTCCAAGAAAATATATTATATTAATTAAATGGATGATATGGTATCTTCAAATGATAATCATATATCTATTATAACCATCATTTCAACCGCATATTTAGCTCCTTCTATGTGAGTATAATCATTAAACATTTTATTATCAGTATTTCATTAAATTTTTACCAAATAAAAACATTGATAATTATTTTAAATAAAAACACGCAATTTTGATTTTTCGTAGGGAATGTAGATCCTCATATTTTAATTGATATCATGCACATGAAATCACCAGATCATTATACATACAAACAAATTGATGTACTGTAAACAATGAGGTGATATAAATAATATACTCACCAATTCTGGATTCAAGGGGTAAAATTTTGGTTAATTATTTTATATTATATTTAATTCATAAAATAAATGATAAAAAGATTTTATCTAAATGATTTTAGTCCATTTTCATTTAAAAATGGTCAGTGCCATAGATATAAAATAAATTCTTGCAAATAAATATTAGTGACATGATTATATAAGAAAAAAAGTGAGTCTCAATTATAGTGGTTTTCGTTAAAAAAAATACCAAAAATTTTGTTTAAGAAGGATCAATTGTTATTCCATATTTATAAATTCAACACAAATATAATGAAATCTATTATAAAAAAAATTACACATTGAAATTAAATATCTTACTTCAAATGTCTATAGAACAATCCATTGATGGTTCTCATGTTCTTAAAAAATTATAACAAACCATAAAATAATTTATTAATAAAAAATAACAATATGAAAACATTAATGGAAAAGGATTCTCAAAAGGTAAATAAATATATAGAGTTAATTAGATAATGTGTATGGAATTTTCACACACTTATAATATTCATACCTAGTATGAAATGGGTTCCTAGAAATGTATAACTCGTTTAAAATCTGTTGGTGATTCTAATATCTATGATGAATTATAAAAAAATTAGAATTCACTCTATATAGGTTTAAATATGTTATCTATAAATGGACCCAAATATATTTTTATAATTTAATAGATATTATGTACTATATTATCAATCATAATATTCACAAAATTTTTATATATTTTTAATATAAAATTTGAGTACATCATGGCTAATTTTTAATACCCAAAACTAGATCAAGGTGTTTGAGATGAAGTGGAAGATAAAATTATAATTAATTCCTCATATGCTATATGTTTTCAAATATTATAGAGGGTAAAAGTTGACATAGAGATACATTACACTATGGAAAAATAGAAATTATATTATTAATAAAATATTTATATTAGAAAAAAAAATCATAATAGAAATAAACATTATTATATTATAAAATAGAAATCATGTATATTAAAAATAAATTAACAAAACACTCTCCTTTGTATGGAATTTATAAAATATAATAAAAAAAATAAAATAAAAAAAATATCATGTGATGTAAAAAATATTCGGATTCGATCCTGGTACTAGGTTGATCACCCTACTAAAATATCATATGTAACATATAACATTTCCTTTTCCCTTATACAAATCCCCAATAATGAATTACAAATGCACACATTTTTTATGTTCATGGTAAAGGTACAAACCTGTATGAAACCACCAAGACATATATTACAAATATTCACATGTATATATAACATATTACATGAGTGAAAGAAAATAAATAATGATGGAATAAAAAACACTACATAGTTATTATGCACCAACCATGATTCCGAATACACTAGACATAAATTCATTAGTGTTATTACATTATAATATCACATGTTTTCATTAATTGACATAAATCATGACACATAAAATTATTCACCATTATAGAAAATTCACATTCCACCTTAGATAAACATATTCTTACTTACCATTATGATATATTGGTAGCCTTATCACATGTATACCTATATTCCTACACCGTTTTTTATGTTTTGTGATCCCAAATAATGTTAATCTACACATACACAAGGTTTTACCCCACGGTAAATCTTATTAGTAATAAAAACCCACTTCAACAAAAATATTGAAATATCTTAACACAATCACTTTAGATTATATTCTTGACACTAACCATCCTACACAGATACATGTCAATATAGTTTTGTTGTGAACATTTCACCTCTTTTAAATTTTCATTGTCTTTAAGGACAATATTTCTACAGCTACATATAGATGCAGTTCCTCTATGTATGATCAAATATAATTGTGTGTTAGAAATAGAATGTAAAATACATATCACAGTGAATACCCCACATAATATTTATATTAAATGAACAATAAAAAAACACACACATATATATAATTTCTAATTATAAGTAATTCCATCTATTGGAAACATCACCTAAATAATACATAACATGGAAATGATCATACATTCCATACTAAAATATGGTTTCATAGGCAACCCTATTTATGTAAAGCATTCCTATCATGTAAGGGTATCTTCTAAATGGATGTAAAAACAAAGATATGGTTAACAATTCCAAAAAGTATATATATGGTAATGGATTCTTACCATTAGGTCTTTAATGGAAAACAATATCACCCTTCAAAGAACATCGCCTAAGTTGCACTAATGCACCAATGTTTATGGGAAAAAGAGACAATCCATCACTATTGAATATATTGATATAATAGTATAGGAAGGGTTATTTATATGATATTAATTACATATAAACATAACAATTTGTATTTTCCATTAATGGTAGATATATTATACAAATAATAATTTCCCCCGTATTGTGATCCCACATAGATATATCTGTCGACCATGAATTCTCCATTAGTTATCCATAAGGATATATATATCTAGACATACTAGTTGAAATATATAATCCATTATAGATAAAATAGTGTATTTGGATAAAATACATATATTTATAATCTGTTCACCCCAAAGACCGATCTATACTTTGATTATCTAGGATGATAGGAGAGGGACACAAAGATAACCAAGGGGGAGATCTGATGGAGGTTCCTGTCCAATTATAGATAGTTTGGGACATGATTTTATTAATAATAATTTTAGAGAAAAAATATGTGATTGTGAATATGTAATCTATATGACACTTACCAGAGGTTGGGAATAACCATTGGGATTCTTGAAGCACTGACATACCTGTAGGATTTTTAGATATGCAACTCCCATGACTTGTATAATTGGATTTCTAGTGCATCCCACCTTGTATCCAGTTAACTAATTATAGCCACCAAGATGAACAATATTTATAAAAAACATATAATTAAACTACTATTAAATCCATTTACCCATAATAAACTACACTAAAAATGAATATAAAACATGATACAGTATAATAAAAATGTATAAATACTATGAAAAAATGGAAATGTAACAATTACCACCCTCCCAATAAATTTTCATTCCTGAGAAGAGTGTCTAATATTATTTTTCACATTTAATTTATAAGGACCCATCTGTAAACATTACATAATCATGTATGAAGTCAGGAATTTATATTAAGGATCTTTTCAGTTTTTGTGTTTTAGTGAATTTGGGCAAAACTATTACATTGCATCTCAAAAATTAGAATGTATAAAGTTATTCAGAATACAATGTTTATACAATAATATACCTCCTTAAATAAATCAAGATTTATTTTCATGAGGAAAATCTTCATGATTTCTCACTTTCTCTTATCCTTTCTCATGACCTGTGAATAAAAATTCAAAAACATGGGATGAATATAAAAAGATCATTAATATATATAAAATATGGAGAGTAAAAATTAGTCCATGAATTCATACATATTAATGAAAGAATATTTTTCAATCATAAAACATAATCTCCTTAAAACACCTTATAAAATTATAATATTTATGAAAAAAAGATTGAAATCATAAATCATAAAGGTAACTTGTGAAATCTATAACATTATTACATTGTAACTTTCACTGCCACATATGGAGTTTTATTTGGAAAACACATCACAACATATTCACTTAAATATCTTAGAAGAAACATTAACATTTACATCCATAACATTACTCAATGCATTGCAGAGCAATCTCGAGCTTACCCATCCTAGATTTCTCATGAGACCACCCGTATACGTTACCAATTCCCAAAACCATAACATTTTTATAAAAGATAAAGAAATCACAAATTAAAGATAACATATCCACATTGAAAATCAAAATATACAATTTCATGATATTGTCATAATAAATGATTTCAAAAAAAAATCATTAAAAACATACATAAAAGGGGTATATGTTATTTATTTTATTTTAAAAAATATTACAACTCATTAAGGAATCCAAATATAAAAAAAACTCACTGCCGTGTAATGGTTGTTGTCAACACGTACATTTAAAATAAACATTAACATTTACTTTTAGTAAAACACCTTGTAAGATTAAAAATTACAATTGAAATACATATAATGAAAATAAATGAAAAATAGTTTCATTATAAACTACATAAAATAAGATCATGTGTAAACCATAGTATGCCTCACTGATAGAAGAATGAGACGAAGTCCCTTTCTTTATGTCCAACTTGCCCTGTACATTCTTTATATTCCTGTATAATAAACATAGGTAAAT
Organism: Viscum album; assembly: GCA_963277665.1. Taxonomy (NCBI): domain Eukaryota; kingdom Viridiplantae; phylum Streptophyta; class Magnoliopsida; order Santalales; family Viscaceae; genus Viscum; species Viscum album. Next base: position 987,340,343 of record OY728126.1, read on the forward strand.
TTATTCTTGATTCAAAACCATTTTCAATATTATTATTTATTTTATATTACTTATAATCATGTTATAAAAATTAAATTATTATTTAAGTTCATATCGGTCATTTTGTCGATATTTGGTACTTGTATCGAAAATGAAATTGTTTTGATGTAAATTTTCCATGTAGTAAAAATTTCTTCATCACCAAAATATTATTCATTTTTTAAGAATCATATATACCCAGGGTATGTTTTTTATAATAGTCTATTAATTTTTTATATAAGAAATGAAATGAACCATTCTTGGACATGGTAAGGCATACGTACGCATTACCACTACATTCATTTCCTTTTCATATTAAATGGAATGAAAACTAAATGATACATTATAATATTATAATTCTAGTATAATATCATATTTTATATATGTTAAATAAGTTCACTAACTCCATCCTTTATATGTTATATCACATTGAGGGCGAAATAGTCCGGACTTCCTCAAATGAAATTATCATATTTTCACATTATGGAAATCATAATGGTTTATTTAAAATAAAATTACTGAATAACCGAGTGAATATAACTATAATATATATCATATATAAATATAGTGCCATCATAATGTTTTTCATTAGGGTTTTTTTGGTAAAATTGAACAGTCGGTGTTTCATGAGATTGTAGTTTGTTGTCCACAGAAATAGTATGTTCATATCAATTAGATGGAGTTTTCTATATGTGCAGTTAGAATGTTTACCATAAAAACTTAACATTATATTTAGGATAATATTTTTGTTTAAAAATCAATGAATAATAATAGTACAGAGAGTGGATATGGAAAAAAAGCATAGGTACTTGAGATAAGAAATTACATCAAAATCGGAATCTTATTTTAATTTGATCAAAAAGGATATATCGATTAGCCTTCTAACCATGGTAACGCTTCTATGTGTAGTGGAGTGATTATGGGATATTATATGAGAATAATTTTTATGATTCAAGGGGATTTATAGGTATGAGTTAGTGGGTGTAGTTGGTGGAATATTATAAAAGGGTAGAGGGGAACTTTTGGGATGTTTGGAAATATTATTTTAGTATAAATTGATTTTGTGTTTCAAAGTTTCCAAAACTCATTTATATAAAATATAAGAATTTTTAGGGTCCAAATACTCTATATGAATTGGTTTTAAAAATTTTTAGGTAACACAATTTATCTTATCTTTTATCTTTAACCCTTAATTAAAATCATTAACTCTTACCATGTCTTCTTGCATTTTCATAATATATGGTATCTATATTTTCTATAAAATGATAAAAAATTAAGTGGATAATTAATGTAATTTTAAACATTATATATTTAATTTTTCCAAATATTATAATTTTAGGAATTTTGTATCATTTAATAAAATAGTATATTTTTTTAAACCCAATTTTGTGAATTTTGATACTAGAAAGTAATTGATATTTGATAAAGTCATAAAAAATTTATTCTTTATAAAAAATAAATAAATTAAAATATTATATGCCAATATAGTCCAAAAAATCATTGATGACATAACAGTAATCAAATTTCATTTATTTTAATATTTATATTAACTTTTATTTGAATCCGTTATTAATAAAGAAATCATTATATCATCATTATGTCATAATAAAATTTATTAATATAAAGTATAATAATTATATATACAATATCATTATGTACGAAATATTTTTATATTTGTAATTTTTATTGATAGAAATATATATCAGTTATATAATCCCATATAAAAATTGATTAATTTAAAGATATAAGTTTATGTTATATTTCTATTTTCTATAAATTAATTTTTATAAAATATCATTATCACTCCCAAGTAGATCCATGGATTCCCAAAATCGACCCATGAATGACCATGTTCATACATAACTAATCCAATAGGATTAAGAAATGTGTTAGGGTAGTTTAATATTGTTATAATATTAGTTTATACCCTTATTTAACAGATTTACCCTTTAAACAGGGTTAATAAAGTAGTTACTGGTGATCTATTCATAATTTCCAAATATAAAACATAAAATTTAACATAATTTAGATAATTTAATCCAAATGTGGAATCCATTATTCCAAATTCAAAACTCATATGTTGATTTAATTAATTGAAAATTAAATATCATTGCAAAAAAAATTATGCTTTTAAGAAGTAATCAATATCAAATGATTTACATGTGTTTATATCCAATTTCAATGTTAAATTACATCCAATAATAAAATATGGATTAAATAATAAAAATATAATCATTTTATACTTTAAAACCAATTAAAATTAAATCTAAATATATAATTTAATTAGTTGAAAATGTTGTTTTTAATTAAAATTTATTGTTTTTAACTATTAATTAATGAAATGAACTTTATTAGAAAATTTCAAAAAAATTAACCGAAGTATATTTTGGTATCCCACATCTATAGAAATCTTTTATTTTTTCAAATAAAATATATATTAGTAAGAAAAACTAAATTTAAGAAGGTATCACTATCAAATTGTGTTAAAACTATATTTTTAGAAAAATTCTACTTTTAACTGAAAAATTGAATTTATTCTTATATCATATCTAGAAAACAGATAAGATTAACTTAAAACATGAAATTGAATATATAAAATATATTATTTATTATATGAAAATCCATAAATAATTATATAATTTTATAAATATAATTACTCTCTTTTCATTAGGTTTTTATAAAGAGTTATCCTTTATATTAAATTGGATTTTATTTCCATTTCTAATAATTTAAGTTACCACCTAATAATTATTTAAAATAGGGTAATCTATGTTTCAATATAATTTTGATACTATTAATTCTCTTTTTTCTAATGTCTAGATGTTATCTACTACTTAAAATAATAATTTTTAATGTTTGATATATCTGTATAAATTAATGTTGTGTACAATGTATGATTTTGGAGAAATCCATTATTGCATGTTCAATACATTATTGGAAAGTGTTTCCCCATTAAAATAAAATTACTATATTATTAATAAATATTAATATAAATGAAGAATGTATACTTATATAAATACTTGGTTTGGTATATAATTCCCCTATTTGAAATTGAATCCTTGCAATTTTAAAATTAGTATCTGAAACATCAATGAAAATATCACATCAGAAAAAGAGAATATAAAACTACTAGATTAAATGAAAATAAACATAAGTAAAAAATCTCAATTGAGATGACACATATTAGGGTTCCATATAAGAAAACATGGATATGGAAGAAAAATTAACAATACGGTTACGATAGAGTGTGATAGAAAATTTGATCAGGATAAAGATAACTACTAGAAAACCATAATCATTTAAGGAGATAAATGGTCATTTATTTCATAGTGGGAAAATTAAACAGAAAATATTTTTTTATGTCATTTTCCTAATGTTATAAAATTTATTTGTGAGATTTACTAAGAACATTAAGAAATATACTTAATTTTCCAGTAGAGTCTCATCTTTTAATATATTTCCTAGTCCAGCTAATATTTTCTCCAATGAATGAGTATTCAAGTTTACATGGTCACACCTGATGTGCTATAATGTACTTCTTGAGAGTCACATAATCCAAAAAAGATGAACTTTTTATTTCCCCTATCTTTAAAAATTAGCCAAAACCAAAATGCTTATACATGATTAGATAATCCTAAAAAAGGAAATTCTTTAATAAAAATAAATACTACTCTTAATCTATAAGATTTGACAAACATAAACCAAATTTCATCAAAGACCATTAAATACACAATTTTCATTAAAATTATTTAAAATAATCCAAACTATGATTGAGACACAAAATTTAGAATTATTTTATCAATATTCTTGCATGAAAAATATTATCATTTATCCACAAATAAAATCTACTACTCTTAATGTATCATACTAACAAGTAACTAACCTAATCACATATTCACTGTTATAGGATAATGATTTCAATAAATACCCCAAATCTCCATATGTCCACAATAAAAATAAAAATTCATCCAAACAGAATTTCAACAATTTTTCCTCAAATAAAATCCCATAGTATTTTATTTTCATTAAGAATATAGTATTCCCAAAAGAGAAAATGTATTTTAAAATAAAATTTATCACTTAATCACTAAATCATTTTCCTATACTAAGGATCTCCCTTTAATAAAACATAAGTTAACAAAAAAAATATTTATAAAATCATTAAACTAAAAATAACAAGTCATACTAATCAAGGACATCACATAATCTGGTTGTAGGCGATATGTCTCAGTCGCAATTTGGTCATGGGATCAATTCCTACAGCTTTGTCTAACGTGATGGGTTGTCACATGGTCATCACATTTTAATTTTTTAAAAATTTAATAATTCTAATAACACTAAAAAAATTTGTAAAAATCCTCAAAAATAACCATAACAAGTTTTAACATTAATGTTATTTCTTACATCACATTTTTCATCACAAAAACTAATAACCCTTTATTTTCTCAAAGGTGTATGTATACAAAAATATCTCTATTCACCATGAAATAACATAATAATAAAAAGGTATTTCTTAGTCATTGAACATATAATATACCTTAAAATTATAAACCCATGATAAAATCTCAAAACCCTTATCCTAAATTAAAAACTTTGAAGTTGTCTAAACCATTCCTATGATACAAACTATAAAGCCCCATTATTAAACATTACATTATCTCGAGTTATGTCAAGAATTCACAATAAAGATTTTTTCAGGTTTAGTGATTTAGGGAATTAGGCAATAATTATTATATTATATCTCCAAAATTACAAATTAGACACTTCTACTCTATCTGGGTTTTTCATACTAAAATAAATCCTTAAATAAAAAATTATTATTTTATGCATAATAATATTCTTAAATTCATCCATTCTTTAATCCTTACGTATTACATGGGAAAACATTTATTAAACATGGGATTAGAATAATATCCTCTATATGGGATATAAAATAAGGAATGAAAACATTAGTCCATGAATACATACAAATTATTGAAATTCGGATTTTAATCATAAAACATACGCTCTTTAACATACCATATAAAATCATAAGATTTATAAATAACAAATAAAAATAATAAATCATAAAGGATACTTATGGCATCTATAACATACTTACATTGAATCTTTCACATAAGAATAGGGAGTTACATTTGGAATACTCATTATAGTATATTTTGTAAATCCTATAGGAGATACCTTAACGTTTAACTTAATAAGATTTACCAAGGAATTGGAGAGATATATTGGGCTCCCCCACCCATGGTTTATAATTTAATCACCTATATTTATAAACAATGCCGAATAACAATAACATATTCGTAAAAAATAAATCATTCATAATGGAAGGATAACATTTCCACATTAAAAATCACAATATGTCATTTGAAGATATTTACATAATCAATGCTGTCTAAAAACCATTTTCAACATAAATATACATAAAGGTTATATGTTATTTATTTTACTTTTAAAAACATAACACCTTGTTATTGAGGACAAATATAAAACAATAGTAACGGCGGTAGAATAGATGTTGTCACCACGTACGTTAAAAAAACATTTCATTTATCATTTAGTAAAACGCTTCATAAAAATGAAGATTAATTTCAAAATTCATTGAATAAAATTAAAATAAATATATTATGATAATATACTCTATAAATTTAGGTTCTGTATAAACCATAATATGCCTAAATTAATGGAGATTGGGACGAAGTCCCTTTCCTTTAGTATGACTTGTCCGGTTCTTTCTTTATATTCCGGAATAATAACCATAGGTTATTTTATACATACATTATATCCTTTTTTGAAATTATTATTCATTTTATTTTACTTATAATCATATCATAAATATAACCTAATTATTTAATATCATATCGGTCGATTTTTTGATATTTGGTACATGAGTCGAAAATGAATTTGTTTTCTTGTAAATTTTCTATGCAGTAAAAAGACCATCATCCCCAGAATATTATTCAAGATTTAGGTATCATATATATCCCATAAATGTTTATTTATAATTTTCCATAAAATATTTTGATAATAAGTAAAATTCATTGTTCATGGATAATGTAAGTTGTACGTACGCATTAAAGCTACTTTCATTTATTTTTCATAATTAATGAAATAATAACAAAATGATACTTATGTATATTTTAATTATATTACAATATAATATTTTATATATGTTATATAATTTAATTAAAGTAATATTTTATTTTTTTAATGTATGGAATGAACGAGTCATATCACTTTTAATGGGAGGTAGTCCGCACTTACTCAAATAAAATTATCATATTGAAAAATTATGGGAAGCATAATGGTATATAGTAAAAGAAAAATACATAAGAATGAATAAAATATATATCATATATATATCATATATATGTACACATCCAATCATAAAGGACACTATTAAAGGTGGTATGGGAAAATTGAACAATCATCATTTTATAAGGCAATAGGTTTTCATCCACAGAAACAATATGTTAATATCCATTAGATGGAGGTGTGTGTTTGTGTAGTTCACAATATTCCCATAAAAACATCTGAGTTTATATTGGATACTTTTTTTTCTAATTAAATAAATGAATATGAAGATCATAGCGAGTGGATAAAGAAAATAAATGAAAGGTACGTTAGAGAATGTGTTACCTCTAAATCATTCAGCATATTTTGATTTGAGCCAAAATGATATCTTAAATTTTCTCCTGCTCAAGGTAAGCCTTATATGTGTAAGATAGGGATATTAGAAGCATATTTGAGTTGAATTGGGATGATTCAAGGGGCTTGGTAGGTGTGATTAAGTAGAAAGATGATGTGGCCTTTTATAAGAGGTAGGAGCGGCACTTTATGAATTTTTTATTGTATTATATTATTTAAAAGATAATATGTTTTAGATTCGTAAAACTCTCAACTTAATTGATTTATCAATTTATATTTCACAAAATTAACCTTATCTTTTAGCTTTAACTGATCACTAAAAACAATAACTCTTACCATGTCTTCTATGTTTTCTTAATAAATGGTAACAATATTTACTAGATATTTCAATGATAACCATAAGTAGACCATTAATGATATTTTTATCATTATATAAGTTATTTTTACAAATATTAGTTTCTCGGACCGTTATATCATTTAATAAAATTGTTTTTTAACTCATTTTTGTAAATGTTTGACACAATAACGAAACTAATTTTTATTAAAGTCTTAACAACTTGATTCCTATGAAAAAAGGGACTAAATGAAAGATAATATGTTAATATATATCATAAAATTAATGGATCAAATCACAATAATCAAATTTAATTTATTTTCATATTTACAAAATTATTTATTTGAATCATATATTAATGAAGCAATCATTGCATTATCATTGTTCCATAATTAAATTTATTAATAGAATGACTAAAAATTATAAATAAAATTTAATAATGTATTATATCTATTTTTATTTCTAATTTCATTTTATAGTCAAATAGATCGGTTATATAACCCCATATAAAAATTGTTTTAATAAAAGATAGATGTTTATGTCATATTTCTCTTCAAATTGAATTAAATCTTATAAATTGTCATTATCACTCCAAAGTGGATCCATGTGATCCCAAAATTGACCCAAGGATGTACATGGGTGTAAATATATCATCTAAAAATATTAGTACATGTGTTAGGGTAGTTTAATAATATTATACTAATTTTTTCATCCTATTTACCAAATATTCCCTTTAACCATGGTAAATTAAATAATTACTGATATTACAATTCATAATGTCCAAAAAATAAAACATACCAATTAACACAAATTTTATATTCTGATACCAAATATAGAATCCATTTTTCAAAATTTAAAACACGGAATTTTTTGTAATTAATTTAAAAATAATTTTTATTGTCAAAATGGAAAAGCGGGTTTTTAGGAAATAATAACTATCAAAATATTGATATGTGTTTATGTAAAATTTAAATGTGAAATTACTTCTAATGACCAAAATTGGATTAAATGATAAAAATATATTTCATTTATACTATAAAACAAATTGAAATGAAAATCTAACTATATAAATAAATTAGATGAAAAGGTTGTTTTGAAATAAAACGCACTATTTTTCACTATTCGTTTAAAAAATGAAATTTATCAAAAAATCATCAAAAATTTAATCCAAATAAATTATGGAGTCTGGATTTAATAGAATAATTATATATTTTTTTCAAATTGAATATATAAAAGTTATAAGAAAAAATTTAAAAATGGTTCACCATCAAAAGTTGGTAAAACAACATTTTTAGAAAAATACTTATTTTATCCGAAAATTTAAATTTATTGGTAAATCATATCTCTATAACATATAAGATGAATTAAAAACATTAAATTAAATATATAAATTATATTTTTCATTAAATAAAAATCCATAATGAGTGATATGATTTTATAAACACAATTAACCTCTTTTAAATATTTTTTCATAAAAACACGTCTGTTATATTCAAATGTTTTTTATTTACATTTCTAATAATTTTGGTAACTCTTAAATCATTATTTAAACTTGTTTGTAACATATTTCCATATTTAGTTGAAAATCTTCATTCACGTTATCCCAATGGCTAGGTGTTAAATACTATTTAAAAAAGTAATTTTTATTGTATTTTTTTGGAATAACTCAATGTTATGTGCCAGATTAGATTTAAGATAAACCTATTGTTGCATTTCCAGTATGCTAACAGAAACATTTAACCCCTTTTAACTTAAAATAAATGTCTTTTTCATAAATATTAGTAGAAATGAAAAAATTATTATTTTATAATTAATATGTTCGTTACAACATGTGCTACATTAACTGGGTATCTTGTTAACATTCACATGTATCATAATGAATTAGTCAATGATAAGAAAATAATCGATTAAACATCATTATCACCCCTTAAATGATGTTCTCAATGTAGTTTATGATCTATATCTGGTAATATAAAAATAATGAATAAGGATTTCACTCAGTACCCCTTATGTTGTTCATATGTGTCATATTGGGAATGTAATTATTTACCTCAGAGAGGCAGTACAGACCATTAATACATGAAGATCATGTAGATAGATCTAATTAGTAGTCTAATTTCAATATAAAATCAATATTATCTAATGGTCGAACAAAAATTTGTTTTATAATCCCCTTCTTCTGTAACTATTGATTCCATTGAAATGGAATCACTTGAAAATGTATCTATTCTCCCATGATGAACAGTATGGGTCTCAATTTATTATATGAATATAATCACATCCTTATATTATTAGAGATAAACTTATTTTTGATAATTTTTTATTCTCTGTGAGGTCTCATATACCATACTCAACTCAACAATAACTAACTCACCCACATCATTCAATCATAGTAGTGTGAGACATGGACAACTTTAGAAAGCCCAAAAATGTTCCATCTAATTTAAATAATTATTTTTATTATTTTACATGAACTAAATGAAGGATATATGATAATCCCAAGATAAAATAAACTACATAACATGTGATTATAACACATATTATTAAACCTATATCATCCCCTATAATTAGTCACTATTCAACATATGTTATGATGTACTTAGTATAAATTTTGTACCCAAATCATTTGATAATACCTACTGAAACTATTTCATGATTTTTTTGTCAATATATGAAATTATAAAAAAATATTACCCATTCAATTATACCTTATCTTGTATATATCCCAACCCTAGATCATTCACTAAATTGATTACATAAATATTAATGTAATGAGACCCTATCAATAGTTAATTGACTTTTAACCTAAGGGAATACCAAACCTATGTTTCATATGTGTCCCTATGAAAAATTCAATTGTAACATCATCACACCTCTATAAAGGACCATATTGTCACTAATTAATCCCTTGAAGAATGTGATGATCACCATGTACCCATTGAAAGTAAAAAATCAATAAATAAAACAATTTAAACCATTATTCATAAATTTCCACAAGAAGTGATAAAATATTTCATGATACATGTTTTTCAATCAATAATGAAATACCCAATTTGATGCATGGGTGTCTCTCAATAGATACTACATGAATCGTATTGTCAAAAATACCCCCCAATAAATGTAAATTATGTCATAATCAACATATATTCACCACATTGGAAGAGTATATTCCTCTATAAATTGATCTGCCATTATTACACCCCTATTGTTTTGACTCTTTGACAACATTACCTAGTTAATTAAAAAAACTTGAAAAAATAGTGAAACATTCATTAGATAATGTCTATCTAATGCATCCAATAGACACTTATCTATCAAACACAAAAAACCCATTCCTCTTATAGAGGCCTCACTCCATGATCAAGAATATTTTTTATTTCCTTGTAAATTTAATCTATAATTAAATTAAATTTCTTAATGGCATATGTCTTCTCAAAGTAAAATGTATTTAGACACAACCCCAATTTTCACTTCCATGTACTGTCGACTAAATGAGATAATATATATAAAAATGTTTTATGGTCTATGTTGATTAATAACATCTTTACTTTGAGGTATTTTTGCCAAAATATTAGGCAATAGACCACAACCTCTATATTTATGTCATCCATTGGTGATTTATAATTAAGGGCTCATAGAATATGTGACCCCTAAGGGAAAACCAATCCAATTTCATAAAAACATACTCAACTCTTGAGTAATTGATGTAATCTATATACCCAATATTAATATTTTAATGGATAAATATTATAGCTATAAATAATATATATACAATCTCAACGAAGGAATGTTATCACATATTTGAATACTCAAGATTCACCCTATTCTTGGCCATAATTATCATTATCACATACAAATTGGAGAATTCATAGATTTAATTACTACAATACACCATAAAAAGGATAATTTTAATTTCAGTCATGTTCATTGAACTTCGACAATACATCAAAAAAACAGCATTATATTTGTCCAATAAAATAATACCCGAATAAATTTCTTGCTTAGAAATCCACAAATAATTATTATTGAAGTAACAATCCATGTAAAAGATATTACAAATAAATATACAAAGATATATTATACAAATTCAACCAAAAATTAATTAGTATTTGGGTGAAAAATCAAGATCTTTTGAACCACGAGCACTGCATGATAATTTTCCATCCTAAATTGCATAAAACTTAACTCAAAAATTCCATATATACTCATAAATGATTTTGCGAGAATATAAAATTCTCTGACTTACGACCATTGATTACATAAATGAAACGATCTCTTGAAAATAGATCTAGCTCCTAATAATTAATCAAAAATATCATCAATCCATTTTACAATACATTTTCTTCACTAGAGGAGAGAATGAGGGGGCCACTACTAATTATAAGTTTCATCCTAGCATTATCTGTGAAACATACCTTCTCTGATCATTATCAGGTCCATCTCATAATCCTTAATTGAGATACCACTCAAAATTTAACAAAAAACACTCTCCTCTAGTTTTATTGAATGATTATTGTCTCCATAAGTAGTCTCTTTGTGATTAATAATTTTGTATACAGTACCTTACAAATATCACTTTTAAAACCTGTTATATTTATATCATGATGTTCCATATATTCATATAACAACAATAACCATGGGGAACATATGATATTTCTATGTATGAACTATGTTTATTTAAAAATGTGTCTTAATAGAGTGTAACATTGCAGATAAAATAGTTAGAAAAATCATTCATGTAATATGTTAAGAATATATTAAGCCTTGGAATACATGTGATAACAAAAGAGAATTGGAAAACATGGCGGTCATCAAGACTATACCTCTACCTGTAGATGGTATTTTTTCAACAATGGATGTAACCTCATCCATCACACATAACCTACCTTCCTCTAGTTCATCACTTTTCCTCGGTGGTTCATGACATGACTATATCAATGATATACATTATGATTGAATTAGATATTAAGGACCCCTTTCTATATACAAAACTATGAACCAGAAACTAGAAATAAATCTTTATAAAAAAAGAACTATATATAACATAATTAATAACATAATTTGTATAAAATATATTAATACATTAATTTTATAGGATAATTACATTTTCATGCACATACCTTGAACTTGGTCAAGGTTCCTTAAATACCGGTAGTAGAAGAAGACCTATTATTCTACAACTACCAATTTCAAAAATATACCTCATCATCCATGATTTTCATACCACTAGAATATTCATGGAAAAACATTATCCTATAATCCCCTTGCCCATTATAAAATAAAATATCCTTGTGAATATATATTTCATATACCATTAGTTCAAAATCACTAAAATGATGATCTATAATTTGATGAAGCCTAATATCCACATTCATAACATTATATCCATCATTCAAATTTTACTAAGAGGAAAACATGGTATCTATTTTAAATAAATGAATATGTAGATAGTAAAACCATCTCATTTGAGCCTTTAAAAACTCTATAGGTTGTTGATGACATAGTTTGTCTATAAATTACTCCTCATATAACAACTCCTCTAAGGCCTTCAATTTTTGAACGTCACACCTACCTACCAGATTCATCATTCCAAAACACTACGTAGTAGTAACACTAATATTAATGCTATTAGATTCACATTTATATCATCTAGTGTTGATAATAAAAAAGATATTACCTCAAATATTTTAACCTTTTCCAAAATAAAATTATGACTGCTAGTGTCTTAGAATGGTGGAAGATAATTGGCTCTAAATCCTAAGCATAGAAGACTATCATCCTCTGCTCCTAAAAACCATGAGTAGGTGAAATGATTAAGACGACATTCTGGGAGACGTTTTCCACATAATCTACTAGAGTTTTTTTGGGATCACTATCAGGTGTATCCCCCCACATAGATATTTGTATAACGGGTGCATCATCTATAAACGGGCCATTAAATTATCTACCAGGTGGAATTATTCATAAATGGTAAATAAAAATTAAGGAACGCTATAAAAATATTATTATGATAACAACAAAATAACTTATAAGGTAGAAAAAGAAAAATTCAATTATAATACATATAATAATATATATAAAATTACAAGGTATTGTTTTATATGTTATACACATGGTTCAATACTTGTCCTTTATACCAACATGTTATTCAAAATATTATGTTTATGTAAAATGATATCATGTTTATATTCACATAAACAATACCAAGAATGACATATCATAGAAATAAAATGTATATATATACAACTGATCATTAATCATAAATAAATTCATTTCAATAAAGAATTAATATGAAACAAATAATTGGTTTATATAATACATCTAATCATATTTTAATATTCATAATGTTGGAATAGACTGAAATAAAAAAAGTAACAATAATTTCATCATAGGAATCTCAGAGTTTGTTTATGAATTTTATAGAAAATAACAAGGAATATAATTATCCTATGTTCCATGTAGTATTTCTCCATTCTAATATATCATTGAATATCCAATTTTAATGATAGGAAACTCAAGTCGTTAAATAATATTTTAAAAACACAAACCAAAACCATTAGTTTGGATCCAATGTTCCATACAATAATATGTACTCTTCCTCATATGTAAGAGGTATTTAACTAGCAGTGAGGATATAATTTCACTTGGGTAGAATATAAGATCAGTAATATTATACATCATTGGATAAATAAAACATCTACAAATTCTAGTAGATATTCAAAATGAAATTTATTATTATTATATTTTATAAATGATTTAATTTATGGTCATAAAATGAATAATAAAATGGATGGACAATGTGGGTGTCCAATGACATAATAGTACAAATAAATATAAATAATAAAATGGTGTTTGTGAATGTATATTGAGTTTATCACATAACAATGTAATCCAAAAAAACAAGTTCTTATGAAACCCATCAAAACACCATTCCCTACTCTGGATCGAAAATCATGTTTTCTTTAGGTGGATCATGGTTACCCTATAATTTAATAGTATGAACCATATAAGACAAAACAAATTTTTCTTCAACATATTCAATCATGATTATTGTATAGTATGAAATTAAGGAAAAACATTTTTTATGAAATATTAAAACTATAATTTATTATGTTAATGTGTACTAATAAAGTTTCCACAAACCATGTCTATACATACATTGAAAATATAACAGATGAATATCACATGTGTTGATTACATGTCTTAAATCAAGCTATGTAACTGAATTCACATTTAAGGAAAATTAATTTTTTACCTTTAAGGATGATCTCCTTGACTGCATTTATGGGAATTTGTTACGCATACCACTTCACTAACATATTTCTTCTAATGGTATTAATGCATGGAATGACCAAACTACCTAACTCCACACATATGCTAGGATGTTATAAAATGTTACATGATTCCATCTGATAGGTACTCTTAAATGTTTTCACATAAATATTTTCCAATCGGATAAAAAATTTCAATGGATAGTTTTTATAATTCCATATAATGTTTATCCATGTATAAATATTAATGTCCCATGAACTCCCCTAATAATCCTTCTAAGAATATACAGTCCACAATTTGACATAAAAATTTAGACAAAGGTGCATTGGAAATGTACAAACCAACATGTCTGTTTGACAAAGAACCAAAATTTAAAGTCAATAAAATTAACCTAAGGATAGTGAACAGTTTATAAGAATGGTAAATCATAGAATTATATAATAATAGATTATATGAAATTTCATCATTATATTATGTTATAAAAGTAATTCAGATCATAGAAAAGATGTGATGATTAATTTTTATATAAGATCTGATGGGCCAACTTGTGCACGTCAAACTAAACAATCATGAATGTTTCTCTAATATAGTTTTAACAAAACAAAAGATGTGAATGAATTCTATAAAATCTTAAATAATTATCTTTAATTCCCACAAGTAGTGTGTTGAATAAATAATCTAATGTATACTGAGTTTGATATTTTTGACCCTCTTGTACATCAACATTGACTATAACAAAAACCAGTCATTCACCATAGAGTCTTTATATTTGGAATTCAAGTAAGTGGTCCTGATGTTTTGTTAAATCCACATCGACATACCAATGACAATTCACAATAAATAGTATATTATGGATCAAAAAGAGTGTGGCCTCTTAACTTGTGATCTAATACTATTTTATAAATCACAAATAAATTTTCCTTTAGACCTAGGGGGATTTATATATAAATATATGAATATAAAATGACATATCTCTATGAAATATATAAAATAAAAACGTAAATAATAGTTGACTAAAATAACTTAAAATAAT
This sequence comes from Viscum album, assembly GCA_963277665.1. Classification (NCBI taxonomy): domain Eukaryota; kingdom Viridiplantae; phylum Streptophyta; class Magnoliopsida; order Santalales; family Viscaceae; genus Viscum; species Viscum album. Next base: position 987,355,648 of record OY728126.1, read on the forward strand.
TGATTCAATGTATCGATCTAGACTAGATTCATCAATGAGGATAAGAGGACGATATATATAGCAATATGGTACCACTATTATGGACGTTTTGGTCACATTATTGTTTGATATACTTAATTAATACATTATTAATAAATTTTTTTAAAAAATGAGAACATATTTAATGATTCATGAATCTACATTTAATAGTTAATATAGTGGTTCAAACCCATCACATGTAATTATTACAAAAACAAAATTCCATTGGAAAGTACCACTATCTAGGATGTTCATTCTAATATATAGATAATAGACATTTTTTGAAACTAAGTATCCTAAAAGGTGATAAGCTGTGAGTAATGAACAACATGATCCCCTTATATTCAAGATAAATTTCGATGGAATAAAAAAATATGTGACAAAAATTAATTTATAAGTCAATATTAATTGAAATTACGATGTTATTTTATAAGATAGAGGATGATTGAAATACATATCATATATCTCTTCTTACTATTTCGTCAATTAAAAAAGGAAAACTAGATGTAGTTGATAAGAAGTTTCTGAAATTCTATTAGCATCATGATATATTAAATAGTAAATTCAACCACCTAATCAGGAATAAATCTTTGAAAATCATTTTTAAAAGTATCTATATAATCATTTAGTTTTGAAACATCATTAATTTATATATTATCTTTCCCATTTGATATTTTTATAGTATGAAATTAACTCACATCATGAATCAGTTTCATAGGGTCTTAATATGTTATTAATTTGTTATTATATATTAACTAACAATTAATTTGATCAAAACCTATTTAGTTATAAATTTAGTCTTTTCATAATAAACTAAAAGCATATACAAATGAAAGATATCATTAGAATCTATAATATGAATGATAATATTACTTATAGGAAAATCAATTTCATATATGTTAGAATCTATAATAAAATAAATTCATATATCCTTAATACTAATCCTTGGAGTTTTTACCAAATTCACTCATTTTATGTCATGATATTATATTTCAATTTGATATGTTAATTTCTCGGAATGAATTGAATTTGTGGATTCTGAATCAAATATGGCATTAACATAGATTGATTGAGAAGATAATGTACCATTCACGACATATTTTAAGGGTCAATCATCTACCATATTAGTATTTAATGTCTCTTCTATAAATATCAAAAATTATTTTTGGTGAATTCAAAATTAAGGAACTATCTACATACATGATTTAGCATAATTACCTAACTTATAATAATTAAAAACATTCAATTACATGATAACAATCTGTTTTCCCTTTTCTAATTTAATCAAAACACTTATCGGTATAATCATCATACAAATAAACAATCCCACTATAGTAATAACACAGTACATGTCTACTCAATCGAACCATTGAATGAATTTTATAGAATTTTGATTATTAGGGTGGATTATATCAGTACTTTTTTTACATATTTTCAATTTATTTCTAACCTGACCACATTATATTCTTATTTTCCTGGGGAATACATATGGAAAATACCTAATTATAATTTTCTCAAAACAAATAGAAAATCATAATACTGATTAAATTTATGAGAGGCTGAATATCTTATTAAACGTTGTTTTATACTATGGTTAAATATTTAAATTTGACTCTCATGTCCTATTTGGAAAATTATTGTATACATATCTATTTTGGTAAAATTTCCATTTTTCTCATCTACTAAATTGTCTTATTTTTCTTTAACTGAAAAAATTTTCATTCAATAATATTTACAACTAAAATGGGAAAATAATTCTTCATGAAAATGACCTTAATGAAAAATCCTTGAACTATAATACACAAACTTGAATAACCCAGTAGTGGAGGTTATCATTAAAAATTAGAAAAATATATAAGATATTTCATCCCATATCATATAAATGTTTAGAAATTTTGGGATATTAGATACACTCATGATTCAAAAATTACCTTTGAAACATGAAATAAATTATAAGATTCTTATTTGGACATTTTTATTTCATCTAGTAGATCCCTAAAATTATTCATTAGTCTATTATTTACAATATATGGAATATAAAATGTTATAAAGGGTTACATGAAATTATTATTAAGGGATTGTGTAAATGAAGAGAAATCATTGAATAAATAAATCTTAAAGTATATATATGAGTTATTAAATAAAAAATATTTCATATATCTAATATCATAAATTGAAAATATATCCATGGATAAAAAAATTACATAAATAATAAAATAGAAAAATGTAAATAGTTTCATAATGGTAAAATATGTAATGCTAGACTTCATAATCTTACATTCAAGGCCTCTTTCCATGGTGTCATTTATAAATATCTATAGACTATGATAAATACTGAAAATATTATTTCACATGAGACCTATAATTACATTTATGGGATATAATAGTGCCACATTTCAGTTTCAATGTCTAACGAATTTTCATTAACAATGAAATTAATAACAATTAATCAAAAAATAAAAAAAGATATTAATATTGAATAGAATGCATATGAAAAGACTACATTTTCCCAGTGAATAAATAGAATAAAATCATTATTATTTTAATAGAATAACATTATCATAAGCTATAAAAATAAATTATTTTTATGGTATTATTATAGTATATCCCCATTAATTTAAAACAACCATTAAAGGATGTTAATAAAAATTAAAAAACATTTAAACGAACATTTGACCCTTTCATCGAATTAATAAGAAAAATATAATTGTAATTTGATATTATATGAAATAGAAATGTAAAAAATATATAAATATATATATAATTTTAAAATAAACATGGAAACATGTACAACACGATTCAATGAAAATAATAATTATGAAGGTAAAAAAATATATTAATGAATATTGTTTTAAAAAAATAACAATTTCACACTCTTGTTAAAAATGGACAAGTACATCGTTAAATAAATTAAAAAGAGTACTTCTAAAAAAATATAAAATAACATAAAAAATGGTTTAATATGAATATATATTATAATTTTATCATAATTAATAAAATTCTTGAAATCATTTTCAGAAACATGATTATTGAAGGAAATATTTCTTTATATAAGATAAAATAATGTTATATTTTAATTAGAAAAATATCTCACCTAGTTTAATTACTATGAGAAGGAAATTCAATGTGTTAATATTAAAATCCATAAATTAATAGATTTTAATAAATTTTATGGTATTTTGTAACAAGTACATCATAAAAATTCCATTAGTTGAATTTTAAAAATAATTATTCCCAAATAAAAATGGTATTAATGACAAAATCCAAACCATGGACATTATCATTGTAAAATGAACTATATCATAATAAATAAAATATATAAATTTAAACAAAAATAATTATAAAGGATTTTTCATTTATATTTTTTTTAAGGTTCATTCAAATTAATTTCTTATTAATTCATTTAATTTTTCGTGTTGTTAAGCGCGTAAGGTTGTTTGGTCAATTTCTCTAAAAAATCATTAATATTTTTACCATGGATATTATTTATATAAAATAGATTAAAACCCACCATGATTTTTTAAAATATATTAATAATACTATATATAATTCTAAAATCTTCCATTCATAGTGGAAATAAGAAATTAAATAACAATGCTTCATGGTGGTTTTGGTCCACATGTGCGGAGGAATGATGAAAGCACTATATAACATACTGATAGGTAAAGGGTGAATGATATATAATATTTCAATATTCAATAATTTTAAAAAAATAATTTATAGTTTAATTATTTAAAAAATTACGTGCATATAATAAAAGTGTGAATGAAAACAATAATAATAATATGTTGTGGTGGTAGGCTATACGTAAGGAAGAGCAGTGTTTTAAATTTTCCAGCGATGAAATGAGATGAAAAACAGAAAAAGGGTTAAGATAAAACAACATGTAATTATTAATATAGTTATTTAATTTTTTCAGTTTGGTCATAGAATATTTTAATGATTTTTAAGGATAATGTAACCTGAAAAAGCATTGTACAAACATATAACTCATATTTTTGTAACCATTATTGGACTATATAATAAAAAATCATGATATGGTATTTTGGTAATTATGGGACCTCTTGGAAGTGTATTGGGATTTAGAGAAGTTATTTGGGTCTTGATATGTCTACATATGAGGCTAATGTAGTTTTTAGACGATAAGATAGGGGATTTCCTTTAATAATTAATTTGGGTGGAAAACATGTAAATAATGAAACTATATTATATAATATATGACTTTCTCAAGTCCAGTGGCTTTATATTTTCATATATTTTTTGTTTAATGTCTATAATATGATTGAAAATAACTATTGAGTTTTTAAAATGTTTTTTATGTTATCTTGAATAAATAACCCTTTAAGTAACCAATTTAACTTGTTTTACCCTTAGCCGAAGTGATAAATATTTGATATAATTACAATTAGTTATGAAAAGGAATAATTTCAAACATTAAAAATAATTATTTTAATAAAAAATTTATAATAAATTCTAATAGATTTAATTTCTTTCTATGATAAAATTTAAAATTATATATATTTATAAAATTCAAAGATAACCATTTTTAGTTAAATTATTGTTTTATTATTAATTTTTTATGGAAAGAATATGGATAATCTCATTTACAATGTAATTAAATGAATTATTATAAATAAAATTACATTTATATTTATATAAAACCAAACCAAAATGAGATGTAACTTTATAAATAAGTGACTAAGAAAAAATAAAAGAAAATAGATTCCATCGAATAAATTTTTCATACATTTGAAAAATAAAAATAATATATTTCTATATAAAATATTTTATTTTTTCAGTGTTATATTACATCATATATAATTATATACATTATCATAATTGTTTCACACTACTCCTTTTTATTCTTATGTTATTATGATGTCATAAAAGTTATTATTTTTATAAAATTGTTATTTTTCATTATTCACCAAAAAAACCTTATTTTAAAATAATCTAAAAACTTAGTCTTAAAATAAAATTCAAACAATTAATTTCAAAATAATGTGATAAATATCAAATTTATTCTGTATAATATAAGAATTTTATTTTTATTTAATATATAGAATAATGATATTTTTTATTATTTATTTATATAAAAATTCAGAATTACTATAATTAAAATTTTGGTGTACCATTATTCCCTCCATTATGTTTGTAATCCTAAAATTCTCCCAAATATCACCTAATTAATTATTATCGGTTTTTATTAAAAAACAAAATTTTGATCCCATATTAAATATTTAAATTTATGATATATATGAAGTACCATTAAAAGTCGATTCCTCTAATTCTATAAAACATATTCTCTAGTGTCATGAATATCGATAGGATCGTCGCATTAAGATAATATAGGTTCTAATTAAATTTCCACAGTCATTAACAAATTTATTAGCTGTGAAATATATTTAATAATGTCTTAAACAAAACATTAACATTATAGACGATTTATAGAATTTTAACTGTGAAATCCTAAACCTCAATTAATTCAATAATTTATAAACAATTGGTGTGACTAGGAATTAGTATTCATTCCATGTAAACCATTATAAAACCTTCAAATATGAAATATCATATGAAATATGAACAACCACTTGAAATTTTAATTCCTTCATTTGGTTATTGTAAATTTCTTTTTATATAATTTTTTATTCATTTATATGAATCACAATTTCTATCAAATTATCCATTTTCACCTCAACGAGTTATTAGCCAAAATTATAACATTCAAAAATATAAACACATTAGTCTTTTTGTGAGAATTTTTCCACTAAAATTCATTATATTGTTCAATTAGAAATAATGAATTATATATGTTTTTATTTTTGAATTCCAAAAAAGACAAATAATCCTCAAAAATAAATTGTAATTCAGGATATGAAGGCATCAATTATTATTTTAATTTTAGAATATTCCATTCTTACGACCCATATATTCGGGATTTATAGGAAGTGATCAAATATTTCTCTTTGATAAAGGATTTATGAATACTCCTCTATAAATTCAATGTATAACATTTTAGATGATATATATAATCTAATAACATCTACCCTATTGTATCATGACTCCATTATTATATATTAATGTAATGGGATTAGAATGATCATCTTCCCATTAAGCATAGAAATGTGGTGACCTATTATCTATAACAAAAATAAACCATATGGAATCATTTATTCTATATATATTTTTGAAATCAATTGAAAAATTACATTATAATGTTATAAAATTTCCACAAAACAATTGATAAATATTTAAATTTTCAATTATAATTTTATCTTTTGAACATCACTTATTAATAATACAATAATATTATACATTGTATGAAATTTCCCAATTCAAATTATCCTATCTATATAATTCCTTCTAATTCAAATACAATATTTGTGTTTCGAAGTTGTTTGGATAAATTTGACCTATATTATACATCAATTAGTTATCTTTTCTCCATAGGTAAAAAATCGAACACAAATCCACTATCAAAATTTATATATACTATTTTCATATCTTTTCTTGACCATTATCCCGTAATTTATGGAAATATGTTTTTATATAATATTTTTATCACCCTGAAATGAACATTTAATATTATGCAATATAGAAAATTTGGATATAAATTTGAATAAATATGACGTTTCACATCACTAAATATTATAATATTAAACATCACTAGGTACATGAATTTAATATCTTTTTCAGTCATCATTTTAGTAAAAACATTATTATCTTACATAATAAAAACATAAAATGTCTTATTTTTCTTCACATAGTTGTAGTGTATTTATTAATCCTAATCCCTATGTATATTGAGTCGTATTTAGTACATTAAATTGTGCTCTTATTAGGAAAAGATATATTTTTTTATCTTTATATATTTCAATTCATTCAACTTAATGTTTATTCCATAATATCTCCAATAAAATGAATGAAAAAACCAAATCCAAAATCATGGGATGTAGATTTCTCATCATCGATCATTAAAATACATGATACATAGTGAAAAAATATCATTATTCATAATTTAAATATTTAAAATATATCTGAATCATTTATTTGATTAAAATATAGGTTATTAATTTTTGACATCACTATATTTCACAACTCATTCCTTCCCAATGTTAAATTCAATATGGGTTCATTAATGAGTGAAGTTTTAAATTATTAAAAACATTATTTTAATTTTAATGACCATATAATAATAACACTTTTTCATGTATACATGGTTATAAAGTTATATAATTTGAAAATTATTTATCAATTCAATTAATATTACATTTTATGCAAAGGAAACTATAGACCTCAGATATATTCATTTTTATTTGGGATCTCATCATAGCCTTTATCATTGAAGTAGTAATTGATATTATATACATTGATACTACATGTCCATGTAATGATTCCTTTTGAATCCTTAATTCTGATTTTCATAATTTTTCATATATCATCATTTATACAATGCGTTTTATAAATTATTATAAAACGAATGATATTCCCATTAAAATATTATAGACTATACAATGATACTGTCAATAAATTAAAAAAAGATATTATCCTTGTATTAATTTAATACTCTACTCATCAAAAAATTAATAATAAATGGATTAATAAGAAATCCAAAATGAATTATTGTAAACCCATAATTTTTATATATTATAATGAATTTTGTATTTGGAATCGATTCATTCATTACTTGTAGATGATAATCCCTAGAAAAAATATCAATATTTTTATAATATTATTCTCCTTTATATTGATCAACTAAATTTACATTTCATTTATGATGATTAATTTTAAACATTATAATGAAATTGTTTTTCTTGAAAGAATTCCACAATGTCACAGTCCAATCATTCTTATTAAATCTAGAATAAGGTATCCCCATGGTGGAACTCTTGGGAATATAGTTCCTTTATCTGAACACTCCTACAGTTGTTTATTAAATTATTGTAATTAAATATTTAAATTCAATAATGATTATCATTTATTGGATTTACCTATGTTATGAGATCAGTTTAAAACCCAGCCTAACTCTAGGGTAGGTATACAATTAGTTCTATAGGAAATAGATCAATGAATTCTGATTGAACATGATCATGATCTATTCTAAGGATAATTTTCATATTTAGAGGATTTTTATACTATTTATATCCATTAATTTAATTAAGTAGGTCAATTTTTGGTGTGTCTAGCTATTATTTATTTTTTATAGTCTCCTCTATGAAATTACAGATTTCATATCTGAATTGCATATCAATATCTCATTCTCTGGTTAATTATTTTCTCATTATAATTTTATTGATTATATATTAATATTATATTATCAATGTTATATATATTTATAATTATCATTTTTTCAAATATGAGATGTCTATGTTTCATAATGTTTTCTATATTACAGAATTTATTTTCTATAAAATCATAAATTGGTTTCTTTATTTATATGGGACGTCTAAAGGGTCCCGAAAAATATATTATTTCCTTAAAAAGTAAACTTTCTAAAATTATTAAATGATTGGAAATTAATTTTAGAATTTCATAAATTTAAATTAATAATCAATGTACCCCCCATTACATCTTTATGAACACCGGTCGTTAGTATAGTGATCACATAATATTAGCCTTTTCCCAATATCCCCTTATAATTAATATTTCACTGAATATTGGTATATTAATTTTAATTATTACAAATTTCATTATATTTGAAGAATATTCCATTGAAGGAATCATTATTAGCATTACAATCATGTTAGTAATATAATTTATCTAGAAAATTGAATAAAACTACCATTCTAATGAATCATATCTAATTGTGTATCCTTCCACCGTTATTCCATATTTGATATCCCACCCTTTCCGTATTTAATTTATCTCGATTTTATTTTTTGTGTTAAAAATAAACTACTTCATTTTAATCCTAGAAAACCATAGAGATTTATAATTCCCTCTCCCAAAATGTAAATGGATAATATAACACTATATATTGAAAATACATGAGAGACCAATTCCCATTTAAGGTTATGATTTTTTTCATAAAATGATCGATTAATATCACTTATTAGGTTATTTATAAAATATTCATCTGATGATTGTTTATTATAATGGTATATCTATATTAAATTAATTTTTATCTTTTATTTGTATGAATATTATTTAAATTTTGGTCCATATCATCTTATTAAACATATGGAATGTATATTTTGTGGAATACCAACTTGGAATTTTTCCAATCCTTAAAATTTATTCATTCACACATTTTAATGTTTCGGATCATTAAAAACCATTAGTTAGTTTATCACATAAAATAAAAAAAATACCATGATAACATTCTCTCTTTTGATACATCAAAATGTGAGAAATATATTCTCTATGGAATTGATTGACCACATAGAAACTAAAAAATTAGTTTCCCCATTGAAATTTTGAGTTTTTGACACATGAAATGGGAAAAAAATATTACCCCATGTTGAGAATCAGTAGTATAAATCATAAGGGAATGATTATTGGCCATAAAATAAGTCATATTCACCAATATTGTTATACATTTTTATCTCTATTTATAACATCATTTTTATGATATAATGGATAAAACATTACGAATTTGATTTTTTGATATGGATTCTATTCTATACAATACGATTGATTTATATGAAAATGAATATACCAAAATAGTTCATAATATTATGAATTTAATATCATATAATTTAATTTTTAATGAGGTGTAATTTTTAACATATATTGAAAACTAATGCATAAACAATCTCATAATCAGCTGGTTAGTAACAGTGGGGATATCTTCATATCATGAAAATATTTTAAAATATTTTATAATGAACCTAAATGATAATTTGATTCAAAAAATTGTATCCCACATTGAGTATATAACTATCTATTTAGTATTAAGATTACTCATCATAGACCGTGTAGAGATTGATTTGATACTCAACTAGCCTTTTAAGATGTTTATCCATAATCTCATCTATTCTATAGTCACTTCAATATAATATAATACATATGGGTAAGCGATATCTAGGAAATAAAAAATTATAAAAAAACCAGAAATTCAGAATATAATCACAATCATTGAATTTTTCCAAGAATTTATCTTTTTGTTATGTTATGTTACCAATGTTATCAAAAATCTTGTTGACATGGTCTATAATAAAATTTCAAAGAAACATATTATTACACCTTTAGTCCATTATCCCAAGGATAGTTCTATTTTTAATTCATTTGAACATGATACATGTTATCATGTCATAAAGGGTCAAACTGTTTAGTACTATTGGGAGACTATATATATAAATGATATTCACATTATATTTTGAAAAATACAATATAACACGAATATATTATGAGGAAATTATTATTTATTTTATTATATCTTCGAAATAATTCATATATCATTTATTTTTATCCAAGATAATGTAAGAATTAAAATTTGATTATCATATAATATAAGTGAGGGAAATCACACAGTTGAATTTATAATTGGTTAAATAAATAATGAATAATAATGAACAGTTATAAAATAACCAAATATTCTATAAAAAAAATATATCATAAAAGTAAAAAATATCCATGATTGACATTAAAATATGAATAATAACATGTATAAAAAAATTTAAAATGATTTACTTCATAATGCCATACATCATAATATTACCATCAAGGACATATTCCAAGACATGATACTAAAATATGTAACACATATGTAAAATACCAAAAAAAGATTGGCTGAGGAGAACTACCAATGTAATTGAGAGGATATAATAGGCCCCATCGATCAAAAGATACAAGTTGTGAATTAATATAATTAATGAACTAAATAAAAACTAGTAAAAATTAAATGCAAAAAGACATATTGAAAATCATGCATATAATATTTTAATAATTTCATCATTCAATATATAGAACAACATGATCATTATGAATTATGCATTATAATATGGAATTTATGATTAAATTATGTCCCCAATAATGGTTATGAAACATAAATGGATATCTAAATGGATAAAAATACATTAAAAATAGCATTAGATGCATTATTTGATATCTTGAGAATAATATTATACATAATTTAACAAAAAATAAAATTTTATTTAAAAAATATTTATAAAAATATTTTCATTTAATATTACCATAGAAACATATAAATGATTATTTAAATAAATTATTTGTATTATTGGTGGGAAAATCCATTAATTGGGAAAATTTTAAATCATTGATTATTTTCACAATTCTAGTAAAAAGTATTAATAAAAATTTTCTATATATGTCAAAGATATTCATTAATAAATATCGAAAACAATTTCAAATATGTCTGAAAATGAAATTATATTTTTATTTTATCATAAATCACAATATTCTAGAAAACAAATTATGACTCATCAATGTAGATGGAAATTTTGAACGACTAGAGATGAAATAATGTCATACATCTATGAACAAAGTTGATCATATTATCTACCAATGAGTGAACTGGAATGTAAAAAATGTAAAATATATTTTTATATATTGATTATGTAAATATATGGTGTTTAATAGATAATTCTTTTATAATATCATTTAATGCAATGTTTATTATAATCAACCCTGATTAAAAATGATACTTTTGAATAAACCATTACCATAAACATTTTCATGATTGGATGAATTCTATATTACAATATGATAAATTAAAATTTATTTTATAGTTATTTATGAACTTTATGTTAAAATATATTTAATTCAATGATATTTTAGAATAATGTTTTATCAACTTATCTAATAACTATTCTATATGATTACAAATTTAGGTAATTTGATCATTTTAATAAAAATTACATTTGTGTATTATGTTTGAATAATGGATTTTTGAAATGGTTTCGTCATCTCCAGAGTATAATAAATTTAATGAATCAAATTATATAGTATTGTTGAATAAAATATTCATGGTTTTAATAGAAAATAATTCTATTTATTTGGGGATATGGTAGTCCATGCATACATGGGAACAATGTTATCATTCTACAATTGATTGATGGGTGATACAGATTAAGATATCTTATATTTTATATAATAATAATGATTAAGAAAATAAATATTAAATTAATTAATTCAATATTTATAACCATCAATGTAATTCAGTGTTAAAAAATGAATCATACTATTATTTTGAGACAATAGGTCTTATATACTTAATAGCGGTGTTTTTTTTCCATAGGATATAACAGAGAAAAAAATAGATATAACATTTAAATAAAATATTTTATTATGGTTAATATACTTGATTAATTTTTGGAATATGGTTATTATAAATTCTATGGAGGATTAAGTTGAACATTGTTAAATATACATACGTAAGAATATATAAATATAATTTTTTTTACCACTACTATCATACACATGAATCCTACATGAAGTGGTATTTTTGTGGATGTGTACCTCTAGGATGTTAGAAGGGATGTTTTAAATATTCTTGTATGAAATGTATTGGGTTAAAAATATAATTTATTGTAGATAAGAGAGGATATGGGGTAATTATTTTAAAAGTAGGATGGTTGGAAATTACTAATATATGTGAAATATTTTCATATAATAAATTTTTACTCAATTCATTTTCAAAAATATAGTTATAAAATATGATATTATAAGTCTATTGATGAAATTATACAGTGAAATGAGGTTATGGAATATTATTTGTAACAACTTCTCATGACCCGTCATCCGGGACCCGTGCCGTGACTACCCCAAGTCTGCCTTCGATAGGCCAGGGCATGTGACTTGCACCAAAGGTGTATTTCCATAAAATGGGAAGGAATTTCATTTAAAACATGAAAATGCACACAAAAAAGTATGAGATGAAAAAAATACAAATGTCGAACATAATAAAAAGAGAGTGCTGAAAATCAGATGGGCCAAAAATACAAGCCCAACCATAAAGCACAAGGAAACTGAAAGAACAAGCACTAAAAAAAGGGAAAATAGATCGTGTATCATCCACTAGGAAATCCTACCTAAAGGGTAGGTATAAATAGGCTCTACAGCACTCCAAATCCGTTTGTCACCTCTCTGTACCATCACACCTTGTGGTGCACCTCCGGGTACCATTTAGTGATGGTGCTCTCAGCCTCGCTCATCGATGTCGGTCGTCTGCATCCAACACATCAAAGTGCGGGCATAACCCATGCAGGGGTGAGTGTAACGATACTCAGTAGGGACCCCGAGACACTCAAGGTCTCACAAAATCAAACAAGGGTAAACCAAAAAGTATGAATTCAACAGATAACCTCACATAGGTATATTCCCATACATACCTAAGTTATCTTGTAATCCATCTCAATAATGAGGTAAACACAAAAGTTACTGACTCATCTCAAACCAGGATTTTATTATAGGGATAGTATCAAGTATCATTTCCATGAACAATGTCGAACACCTTGGCTATTTGATAACTTCTCCTCTATCGAGAACAGTGGTCATGCCTCATCACACAGAGGCACTTCCCACTAACCTGTGACTGTTATGGTACTCCTCTTGTCGAGTACCGTGGGTCTACCGCGTCACAGAGAGGCGCTCCCCACCGTAGGTTTGCCGCATCACACTGAGGTTCTCCCCTTCGTAGCATACTGGGGTACTCCTCCTGTCGAGTACCATGGGTCTGCCACTTCACACAGAGGCACTCTCCATTATGGGTCTGCCACGACACCAATGTGCTCCCCACTGGATAATTCATGTCACTCAGAGTCGAATCGTCATGTCTCATCCAACCTCTTGGTCTCTAGACTGTTCTCACTCGTCTCCAGAAGGATCCACTCCACATGCTTCTGGTCGATACTACATCTATCACGATTCCCCATGAATAATTATCTCAATAGTCTTCCACATCATTGGTGTCACAATGCAATAGACGACATGTCAATATGACGCTCGGTCTATGAGTTGTTAGCCTTTTTGTCTCGGGGGCCCAGTTGGATTCATGTACGATCCAACCTGACCGTATCTCACATATACCCCAAACTCTAGTGGGGTATATTCAAAGGGACCATCTCTTTTCAAGATGACCAGCACCACTGATGGTTCGTCAAATGGTCGTCCCGTGCCAATGATATGACCAACGAATGTAAAGGGTCGGTAGTGGGCCCAGGTACGGTCTGACCCGGTCGGACCAACCCCGTATGACCTAATCTGTGCCAACCCAGTCTAGTTTGTCCTGGTCATACCAGTTGGGTCTGGCGCAGCCCATTGTGAGGGACAGTCTTTTAGGTTTGGCCCAGGCCACAGCCCCCAGCCCAGTAAGACAAGTAGGCAGTTCAGCCCAGACTCGGGGTCGGTTTGGCCATGGCGCTGCAAGGGGGGCCACAGGCTGAATCTGGAGGCTGATGCCGCCAGGGAGCCGGTTCGGTTGGGTGGTGACTGGGCAAGTTGTCAGGAATCTGGTCAGGCTAGTAGGTAGCTGGGAAGGTCGAAAGGTGGGCCAGCGGGCGGCCAGGCATGCCGGCACTTCGCCGGGCAAGGCGGTAGGTGGGCCATAGGGTGGGCTAGTGGTTGGGCGGCTGGGGCGCCCAGCAGACCGTCGAGCAGCCGGGAGGCATCCGGGTAGGCCGGCGAGGTTCAGCTCTAGTCGGCGAGGGCCGACGGGGTTCGGACAAGGCGCAAGGGAGGTCGACGACGGTTGGGAGCCATGCGGCGTGGGCCGACGGTGGTGTGGCGGGGGTGGTTCAGCCGAAGGGACGTGGTTCTGCCTGGAGCCTGAAGCGCCCCGTAGGTGGCATAGTTTGCAGAGGCTGCGAGTAGCGTAGCCTTTTTCATAGTCACTTTCTTCATTTTGTCGCCTCAATTCCATGCCGAAGATGATCACAAACAAGAACGACAGAGGGGTTGGGCCACGTTAGTTTGGCGTGCACCCCCCATGTTTATGTTAATAACAATCAGTTCATCAAGACAGAATTATGATGAACAAAAACTCACCTGAAACAATTCATTTCCAACCAAAGAATAAGATTCATGGAAAGCGTCAACATGTAATAAACCCCCTACAATTGTTCATCATTTTTCATTCATTGACGGAGTCTCAAAAAGTAAACGAAAAAGTTCATCGTTCGTCATGTCCGCAACACGCTTCTAATCTTGAGCTGCGTCATCTCATTGACGATGAAGTGGAGGGTAGGTCAATTGAATTCTTCCTACATCGGTAGAACCTCCAAGAAAGATGTCGAAGACGGTCGGTGTTCTTCGTTCTTCATTGGGATAGTTCATCCCACTTCTTCCATGTTTCCACCAAGATGCCAAAGAAAAAATAATAATAGATAGGTTTATCTATTATTTCATTGGCACTGAATTCAAAATTGTGAAATAAATTAATTGGCTCTAGCTAATTATTGTGGACTATTGGCACAAGTGAATTAAAGGAGTTGGAACAATTTAATTAAAGGGAATGTTTCACCATAAAAGAGGGAGGGTGTGGAGAATATATCCCTTATTAATGGGGGGAGTGGAGATGTATTATGCTCCTGCCATTAATAGGGGAGTTTAGCCCTATCTGGTACCCACGTCATAACCACTCATGGGAGGTTAGGTTTGGGTGGGACCCACCCTCATAACCTCTCATTGGAGTTTAAGGTGTGGTGGTCCCACCTCCAACATCCATGAGGATATTTTAACCATCAAATAAAAAAAAGCCACACACATTACTTTTATTTAGTCCAATCTCTAAAACCCCCCAAAAAACTATCTTTTATTACCGACCCACTATCATCACAGTGATAGTCTTTTTAGGTGAATATCGGCGCTGTGAGTTCAACTATGTCCTCAGATTTCAATTCTGAGCACCAGTTCAAAAGGTATTAAAACCTGCTCATACGTTAACTCAACGTACCGAAACGAAACTTCAAAAATTGATTCCAAGCAAACTGGGCCTTGGAATCATGCACTTTCAAATTTCGCAGAATCTAAAAATTCTTATGTATTTAAAAAAGCATTAAAAAATTCCCACACAATTTCCGGGTCTTTACATTCTCCCCACCTCTGGGCTTTATGTCCCCATAACCTACTACATGAACTAAGGGAACAAGTGAGGGTACTAACCACACATCTATGCCTCCCTCTCCCATGTGCTCTCCCAGAGGTTCCCATGTGGAAAGAAATCATGAATTAGAAGTATCGACCATCCATGTATGACATTCTCTTATCAGTCCTCAATCTCTACTAGAACCTCTCTGATAGTATCCCCATTGTCGACATCCAAATATCTATTGTCAATGATGTGAGAAGTGTGATGCATGTATCTCCTCAAATGAGATACGTGGAAGACGCCATGAACCAAGTGAAACTGAGGTGGAAGAGCTAAGTGGTAAGACACCTCACTAACTATACTGACGACCTAGAAAGGTCTGATGAAACTTGGAGATAAGATGCTGCCTGAGCCAAATCTCCGTAGACCTCATAGTGGTGAGACCCATACAAAGACATGGCCTCCATCCTCAAACTATAGAGGTCTCTATCTCCTATCAGCATATGACTTATGTCTACTCTGTGCAATCTACATCTACTCCTGGATGACCGACACCTTCTCCGTGGTAGCTCGTACCATCTCTAGTCCCACTCGTCCTGATTCCCAGGGTCAGTCCAGCACAAGGGTGATCTGTAAGGTCACCTGTATAATGCCTCAAAAGGTGTCATCCCTATGTTGGAGTGATAGATGTTGTTGTATTCAATCTCCTCCATAGGTAAGTGATCCTCCAAGATGTGACTGAAGTTGAGGACAAAATCACCCAACTTGTCCTTGAGGTTATGAATGGTTTGCTCAGTCTGACCATCTGTCTGAGGATGTAAGGTTGTGCTCAGATGAATCTACGTCCTGAAAGCCTCCTACAACCCCTTCCATATCCGGGAAGTAAACCATGTGTCATGATCATAGAAAACTAATGGAGGTACTCTATGTAGCTGCACAATCTCATGTACATGGAGGAGTCCCAAACTCTATACTGAACCCTGCTCTCTGATCGGTAGGAAGTGAGATGACTTGGTGAGTCGGTCAATGATCACCCAAATCTTGTCATGACCCCTAGATGTACGTGGAAGTCCTGTCACGAAGATCATGGATTTCCCATCCCACTTCCACACTGGGACCTCTAAAGGCTGCACCAATCCTTTTGGTACCTGGTGCTCTACCTTCACCTATTGATAAGTGAGGCATCGAGAGACAAACACTGCTAGTTCCTTCTTTATACCTAGCCACTAATGATGTAGTCGAAGGTCCTGGTACATCTTCGCCACTCCTGGATGTACCGCTAAAGGGGATGTGTGGAACTGGCTCAACACTTCCTCCTCAAGTAACATTGGTAACATAGTGCATCCATTGAAGGGGAATATGTGCTCCACGCCAATAGAAAATCAATCAGGAGTCCGCTCTATGGATATTTGAGAACGTCGTGTCTCATAGTCAGCTTCCCATGTTGTGCCTCCTTGACTTGCTGAAGAAGAGGGGGAGTGTCTAAAAGGGGCTGAAGGAAAGATGATTCATCTCTATTCCCACAGGATATCTATAAGGAAGCTAGCTGGTCTGTCGCTTCTCCTAGAAGCTGTATACCAGATCTCCTGCTGAGTGCATCTTCTACAACATTCCCCTTTCCTAGAGTATAGACTATCTTGAAGTCATAGTCTTGGAGAAACTCATGCCATCCCCGCTGTCTCAGGTTAATGTCTTTATTAAGAGAATATATACCATAGACTTTTTGGGTTAGAGTTCATAGTAAACTGTTCTCCCATCAGATAGTGTCACCACATCTTCAAGGAGAAGACCATTATTCCTAACTCTAGGTCACAGGTAGTGTAGTTCTACTCGTGTTGTCTTAGCTATTGAGAACCATACGCGATCACAGCTTACTCCTGCATCAAGACACAACCGAGTCTGGTTAGTGAGGTGTCTCAATATACTACGTATTATATGCCTTCCTCTAGAATCCTCAAGATGTGGGCACTATTCATCCTCTTCCTCATCTCTTGAAAGCTCTTTTGGCATCTCTATGACGACACGAAGGGTTTACCCTTCG
This sequence comes from Viscum album, assembly GCA_963277665.1. Taxonomy (NCBI): domain Eukaryota; kingdom Viridiplantae; phylum Streptophyta; class Magnoliopsida; order Santalales; family Viscaceae; genus Viscum; species Viscum album. The sequence goes on from OY728126.1 coordinate 987,373,695, forward strand.
TTGTCAAGGCTGATATTTGTGCTTCATCTCTAGAGATGTATGGAACAAATAACTGGTAGTATCCAGCGAAACCCAAGAATCTTCATACCTCTGTCACACTTCTGGGTAGCTCCCAAGCAAGCACTGGCTCAGTCATTTCTGGATCCACTGCTACTCTAGCCTCCGAGATGACATGTCCCAAAAAGTGAAACTCTCATATCCAAAACTGGAACTTCGAGAGCTTACTATAAAGATGGTTCTCTTAGAGTGTGTCTAGTACTACCTGCAAATGGTAGGCATGCTCCTCCTCAGTAGTCAAGTAATTTAGAAAGCTGTCGATGAAGACAAAGACAGAGCAATTGAGGTATGGCTAGAAGATATTGTTCATGAGTCCCATGAAGACTGATGGGCATTGGTTATGCCGAATGGAATAACCAAAAAATCGTAGTGGTCATACTGACATTTTGAAGTTGTCTTATGCACATCCTCGTCTCGAACTCTGAGCTGGTGATAGCCTAATCTGAGGTATATCTTTGAAAACCACCATGATCCCTTCAGCTAATGAAAGTGGTCGTCAATCCATGACAGTGGGTACTTGTTCGTCACGGTCACTTGGTTTAGGAGATGGTAGTCTATACAAAGCCTCAATCTCCCATCCGCCTACTTGGCGAACAGAATTGGGGCTGCCTAGGGAAAAACACCGGGACAGATGAATCCTTTCCCCTACAAGTCCTCCTGTTGTACCCGTAACTCTTGAAGCTCAACAGTAGCCATCCGATATTCTGCTGTAGATATTAGTGTAATTCTAGGGTATAGGTCAATGTAGAAGTCCACCTCTATGTGTGGATGTAGACCTAGGATATAATTATGGAAAACATCCTCGTACTGGTCCACCACTACAGGGTAAGCCAGACTCTCCACATAAACTGCTATGAAGGTAAGGCAAGCCAACTGATGAGTGATTGGTTGTACTCTCCTCTAGGAAAGTCCATCCTATGCTTCAAAGTCTCCCTTCTCACCAGTGATGGGGAACCTGGTCCCATCCGTGCGGACACACTGCACTTTTCCCCTAATACAGTCGATCTGAGCATGGATTGTAGATAACCACTCCAAACCTAAGATGACGTCGTAAGGCCTCGACACCACTACTAAGAGATCACAGCCAAAGCTCTCACCTCTAAGAGTATGCTCACACTGCTTGAACCAATGCGTAATCATTGAGTATACTACTGTAGGAGTCTCTAACTATAAGGATCGAGCCATCATCTTCGTCGGACTCTCTGACCTACGAACGAGGGTAGTGGAAATGAAAGAGTGAGTGGAAGATGTGTGAATAAGAAATGAATCTATGGTGGAGTAGACACAGATCATACCTCAAATCATCTTTGGAGCACTGTGATCGTAAGCCCTATCTCCCTGAAGCTGAGCTCTCCCATGTCCTCCTACTCCCTGTGGATGGGTGGACCTCCTAGTGGTGGTGGTGGTAACCTCTCATAACATCGTCTACCACCAACTACATGTCCATCTCCTCGGCCACATCCACATAGTCCCTATAGATCACCTAGATTGAATCTTTGTCTCTGCCTGAGAGGTCCTTCAACCATCTGCTGATTATCTGAATAGCGGGTCAGACAGTCACGAGCCATGTGACCCTGCTCGCCACGTGAGTAACACCACCCTATCCTGGCATGTATGTCTCGGCCTGGGTGCCCCGCATAAACGATCCAGAGTCATCCAGTCATCCACCTGTGGGTCTGGTCCTCTTGCACCTTAGCGACAATGGTCTACTGCCAGCTGCAGAAGACTCCACTGCATGTCGACCAGTTGTGGGTCTCACTGCTGGAGACTGCGCAGTAAGGAAACTCTCCACTAAGAGGTCTTGCTCCAACATCTTTGTCTGCGTCAGTATGATGAGGGAGATAGTCAATACCCTGATCTATCACATGAGCCCCTGCTAGAATTTGTGGGCCCAAAAGAATGGTTCTCATACCATATCGGTGGAATAGCGTGAGAGGTCGGTAAACCTCACTGAGTACTGTGCCTCTATCATGCTACCCTGCTGTAGATGCAGTAGCTCCTGTATTCGCACTACTCGTAGGGTGGCTAGGACAAAATCCACCCAAAACAGGATCTCTATGTGTGCAATGTGATGTGAAATCTCTTCATGGACATGGAGCATCAAGCTCCACCATCGGGCCGCTGTTTCCTGTAGAAGTTTGGAAGCAAGAATCACCATGAATTCAGCTGGTGTTCCTACCAGTCGGAAATCTCTCACCATAGCCTCCATAAAATCCTCAGCCACTTGTGGGTCTGTATCTCCCTTAAACATGGGTGGCCCTTATCGCTGGAACTCGTGAAATATGATCATGAGGCAAGCATCATCTTCTACTGGGGCTAGTGGAATCTATGTCCAAACGGGAAGTAGTACCGCTGCTGCCTCTACTAGAAAAGGGACCGGAACCGAGGCCTCATCGCTCGGTGGGCTATCATCGCGTACAAATCTCAGGGTGCTCGCTGGTTGTCTATGTGGATATGTCCAGAAAGAAATATATGTGACATGGTAAAATATTATACCTGGTGAGATGACCCGGTTGAGCAGACATAGAGAAAAATTGTGAAAACACACACGCAATTAGTGTTTTTGTGTGCAGATTCGGAAATTAGAAGTCAGGGTCCTAATGTATGGATACGTCGACCACCGCACCAACACATTAATCCCTTAATGAAAAACCACAATCCATACCCTTAACAATATTGCTTGATAGAATAGGTTAGAGTACAAAGTTATTTGGTTGAACTGACTCCTCTAATACCAATTATTCATGACCTGTCCCCTGGGGCTCATACCATGACTACACCAATCCCTCCTTCCATAGGCCAAGGTCTGGAGACTAGCACTAGAGGCATAAATCCCAAAACAGGGAAGCCATTTCTTTTAAAACATGAAAATGCACACAATAGACTACGAGCTGGAAACAAAACACTAATGTAAAACTGTATAACAAGAGAGTGCTGAAAAGTATAGGGGCCAGAAATACAACCCAATAATAATGTACAAGGAAACTAAAAGTACATGAACTTGAGAAAGAGAAAACAACTCTTGGATCATCCACCGGGAAATCCTACCTGAAGGGTAGGTACAAATAGGTTCTGCAACACTCCACGTCTGTCCGTCTCCTCTGTGTACCGTTGCTCCATATGGTCTACCTCCAGGTACCATCCAGTCCTGGTGCTCTCAGCCTCGGTCAACATTGACTGTCATCTACATCCAACATAATGAGGTGAGGGCCTAGCCCGTGTAGGGGTGAGTATAAAGATACTCAGTAGGAACCCCGAGAGCCTGAAGGTCTCACAAAATCTAACAAGGATAAACCAAAATGAATGAATTCAACAGATAAAATCAATTTGGTATATGCTCATACAAATACCTAAGTTATCAAGTAATCCATCTCAATCACGAGGTAAACATAAAAGTCATTGACTCGGTTCAAAATAGGAATTTAATATAGGGGTAGTATCATGTAACATTTAAAAGCACAACATCGAACACCTAGGTTGTTGGATAACTCCACCTCTATCGAGTACAGTGGGCCTTCTGCATTACACATAGACTCTTCACACTAACCTTGGGCTGCTGAGGTACTCCTCCTATCAAGTACCATGGGTCTACCGCGTCACATAGAGGCTCTCCCCACCGGGGTTCTTCCATGTTACACAGAGGCACTCCCCTCATAGCCTGCTGAGGCACTCCTCCTATTGAGTACTGTGGGTATGCCACGTCACATAATGGAATTTCCCACTATGGGTCTTTCATGACACCAAGGTTCTCCCCAGATGACTAGTCGAGTCACTTCGAGTCGAATCAGCCTGCAGTCGTCAGGTCTCTGCCAACTTCTAGGTCTCTGTGCTATGCTCGCTCAGCTCTGGGAGGATCCACTCCATGAGATACTAGTCGATACAGTAACTTTCAATATGTCCCATGTAGATGTATCTCAAAGATCAGACATGTCATAGGGGTCTCAATTCAACAGACAGCGCGTCAATCAGACGCTCATTCTGTGATTTATTATCCTTTTTGTCCCAGGGGCCTGGTTGGATTCATGTACGATCCATCCTGACCATATCTCAACTATAACCAAAATAACAGTGGGGTATAATCAATAGGACCATCTGTCAACATGATTACCAGCTCCACAGATGGTTCGTCAAATGGCCATCTAGTGCCAATGATATGTTCAAAGAAAGTAAACGGTCGGTTGTGGGCCAGGGTTCGGTCTGACCCGGTCAAACAGACCCAGTCTAGGTCGACCTGTTCAGACCATTTGGGTCTAGCCTGACACAGTGGGCAATCCAGCCTGTTAGGTTCATCTTGGACCAGAAGTCCCCACCCAGTTGGCCGCGTGGGTGGTTCAGCCCAGGCTCGGGGACTGTTCGGCCCGAAGCGTCGCGAGGGCGAGGCCCGGCGTGGCTCGACCCGAAGGGTGTGGCCGTACCGGTTTAGCCAGTGCGCCGTGAGGGGGGCCGTAGTGTAACATCACAAGTAAGTAATGAATAATATATATTTTTATCTATGTTTATTAGTGAATTATATATTGTTTTAGAGGCTTAAAGTGAGAAATAAATCCAATCTTAAGCATGGAATACACTAATATTTTTAAAAGATTGTTTTACTGCCATTTGATGGAAAACCATTATTAAATATATCTTTTGATAATTTTATAATCTATGTATGTCAAAATAAACTTATTCTTTAATATTGGGACATCAAAATTTACTTTTTGTGAATTTTTGGTAATTTTCCGACAAAGTTCATTTTTTTAATGAATAGTGAAAAATGTTGTATTTTAATTCAAAACCTCTTTTTAATCTAATTTATTTATATGATTATATAATCTTTTGAATTGGTTTTTAAGTGAAATTAGAATATATGTTTACCATTTAATCCAATGGTGGTCAATGGAATCAATTTCACTTTAAAATTAGACTTAAACTGGTGTCAATCTGTTCATACTTATTGTTTCATAAAAACATGCTATTTGTCATGACAACGGGAATTAATTATTAAATTAATTAATGTAACTTATATGATTTGAATTTTTTAAAATAGACATAATTTTAGAATTCATAATATCAAATATATCTTAGGGTGATGTTTTGGTATTTTTCTGAAAAACATCATTATTTGATGAATAGTGAAACCACTAAGTGGTAGGTAAAGAAACTGATTTTTTGTTTAAGTGAAACGTTGCAACTTATGTGATTTGATTTTAGAAAATCAGACATACATGGTTGTCATTAAGAATTAAAATGTGGTTCAACGAGATTAAAATAATTTTTTGGAGAATAGTAACTTTTACGTTTTTAATCGCGCTTAGAGGTAATTAGTGTAATTTAAGGCAAAAATGATATTATAATAAAATTAAAATACATAGAAAAATGTCCTACCCTTATTGGATGTGTCATTTACGACCAAGAAAATCCATGGGTCAACTAGGGGACCCCATAGAGCCACTTTGGTAGGAAAATGACAGTAACATCTTTTTATTTAATGTTAAAATTAAAATGACACAAACATGAGTTGTTTTACTAAAACAATTTTTAAATGGGTTTATAAAATTCATATTTTTGACTATAAATATTCATTATAAATATAACAAGATTTCATACATCATGGTATTTTATTTATAAATTTTAGACAATAAATAGATTAAATTATTTATGACATCATGATGATGTAGTGATTACCTCATTAAAAATGATTTAAATAAAATGAAATGATAATGTAAAATTTATGACCTAAACATGTCAAAAATCTATTTTATGGGTGTATTTCGAACCCTTATCACCATACCCTTGAATTATATCAATTTGGGACCTTTTTAATCCAAAAATCATTTTAAAATAATGTAACATTTCTTTACTTTCCAAGAGTCCCCCTCCACTCCTCTTATAGAAGGCCCCCACCTCTACCTCTTTACCCACATATCCAAAGCCATTGGCTCGGCCAACCCCTGCCCATTTTGTCTCTCCACTTCCCTCTCTTACTCCTTGAATCCTCACATTGGGCAGAAGTCTTCCCAAGGAAGCCTTTGAGCTCAAATCAAAGGGAGTTTCCCGATTATAAGGTAATGTCTTCATTGTGTTCTTTTGTTTTATTTTTCTTCTCCAACCCCCTAAACACTTTTTATTCATTTATTTTGTAACAAAACAAGTATATTAAATATACTAGGATGTTTTTATAATAAGTATTCGAGCTACACTTACACAAACCTACATCTAATGGTTAAAGAACATACTGTTTCTGTGGATGGCGAATTTCTGCCTCCCGAAACGATGATTGTTCAACATTATTTTAACACCTTAAAAGGTGGCCATTATGATGACACTATATTTATATATGATATATAATATGTTTATGTTTTACATAAACTTCTGTATTTTTCATTTTGGGCATACCTTTACGGTTTCCATTATGGGTAAACGCGATATCTTCATTTAAGGAAGTGCGGACTACCGCCCCCTCAAAGTGATTTGATTTGTTAATACCATATGTGGGATGTATAAAGGATGGAATTATGATATTATATATGATATTAAACAAGAATTATAATATACCTTTATATCATTATGATTCCATTTCATAAAATACGAAATAGAAATGGAAGCAGCGTTCATGCGTACGTACAGCTTACCGTCTCTAAGAACGGTGCATTTCATTTCTTACCTCTAAATGTTATGTAATATTATAAATTCATCCATGTAATGGATATATATGATATATATGATATCTACATCATGAATACAATTCTGGATATAATGGATACAGGAACAATTTGTAATTATAAAGGGTTTATTTTTTACTCAAGTACCAATGATCGTTAAAACGACCGTTATTAACTTAAATAATTACATAGTGTTCATGACATGGAAATAAGTGATATAGAAGGAATAATGAACATTAAAAAGGATCTTAAACAAGTAGAAATTAACTCAAGTTTATTATTCATGAGATTAAAGAACGACTGAGTCAAGTCAGACCCGTGGTATGGGACTTCGTCTCAATCTCCTTTCATTGAGGCATATTTTGTTTTATACAGAACCTTCTTTTATACGGTGTATAAAACGCTTTGACTTTTACATTTATTCAAAAGGAATATTTTTTTATACGAAGCGTTTACTAAATGAAAAAATGTAATGTTTTTGTCGTACGTATGCGGCGACAACGACTTCTCCGCCTCCGTGACCATTATTTGAGTTTCGGCTTCCTCTTAAAGCCATAAATTTTTTTTAAAAGAAACATTAATAAAATGTTTTAATTTTCTTTTATTTTGGTATTGAAAATGGTTTTCATAATGTTTTTATATCAATGTGTTGTATTGATATCTTATGATTGAAAGGTGGAAATGTTATGTTTCTATTATGCATGTTTTATGTGATATGATTATGTTGAGGTTCTTGGGAATTATTATGAAGACGGGTGGTTCCATGATAAAATAAGGGCAGGTGAGCCCGATAAAGCTCTCTAATGCATTGGATAACACGAAGGATTGAAACTTTAAGGTTTCTCCGAATATATTTAGGAAATATACTGTGATGGGTATTCCAAACGTAACCAAGAGGGATACTCCCTACGTAAGAATGTTATGAATGCCTCAAGTTACCTTTATGTCTTATAATTTCAATGATTTACTCATTATTTGATGAGGTATGTTAAAGTTCCTATGTTTTATGGGTAATGTATGATTTCATTCTTATGTATATATGAACTCATGTTTCCTTTCTATATTTTTATAACCCTTACTGAGCTTTTTATGCTCATCCCAAGTTTTTGAAATGTTTTTCACAGGTCAAGGGAAAGGTACATGATAAGATGATAGTGTCAAGGAAGTGTCAATAAAGAATCCATGTTTTATTTTAAATATGTTTCCATTGATGTGAAAAATGAATACTATCTTTTATTGTAACCACATTGTTTAAATGTGGGATGTAAATCATGTTTTATTGTCTAATTCTCTAAAACTCTAAACCAGAAAAGATCCTCAATGTGTAATCTTGTAATAACTCAAGATTAAGTAAGGTTTAAGGTAGGGGCCTTATTTTTGGTATCAGAGGTCGGTTTAGATAACTTTAGGAGTTATAATTATATTAAATTATTATCCAAAAATATTTTTTTTGAAATGATATATCATTTGAAAATTATCATGTTGCTTCATCTAAGACATGTTTGTTCAGAATGGTTTTCTGTAGAAGAAACAGGGAAGCAGTGCTAGGAAGGCATACAGAAGGAAATAACCTTCAGAATCAGCATCCTGAGATGGTCGGAATTGGAAATGAATAGTTTTTTGCATTAATGGCGTAGTTGACTCAAGCGATAAATGGTGGTGGTATCCATGCATGAGATCAGCCAGATCAACCGCAGAGGAACATGTCAGTGGTGGAACATTTCATTAGGAAATATCCCCCATAATTCCAAAGATCATCTGACCCTGTGTTAGCTAAAGGATGGATTAAAGAACTAGAGAAGATTTTCGATGTCATGGGGTGTTCATACAATCAAAAGGTTAGTCTTGCTATTTACCGTTTGGAGGGTGAGGCAGATCAGTGGTGGCCGATGTTTAAAAATATTAAGGATGCTGATGAGATTGATGCTCTTGACTGGGATGAATTCAAAGATATGTTTCTTGAGAATTATATTCCTAAGGTTGTTCGACTTAGGAAGGAAAAACAATTTTTGGAATTGAGGCAAGCGGAAGACTTAGTGGCTGCCTATGAAGAGAGGTTCACTCGATTGGCAAGGTATGCTCCAAATTTTATCTGAGACCTTGATAGTAAAATAAATCGTTTTTAATCAGGATTAAAACCAAAATATCAAAGGTCATTAGCTTCTTGTGAGTTTATGAGTTATGAAAAGCTTGTTCGATGTGCTGAGAAGGTGGAAATGGAGTTTGCCGATGATCAAGTGTTCTATAACTACCAATAGAAGAAGAGACAGAGGTGGCAGGAGAAAGGAATGAATTCTTCAAGAAAGTCTGATGGTAAGAAAACTAAGTTTCTAGTTTGTGATAAATGTGGTAAAAGGCATGTTGGGGAATGTATTCTGAATTCTGGAAAGTGCTACCGATATTGTAAGATGGGACATAAGGCTCGTGATTTCACTGAAATAGATCAAGGTGATCGTAAGTCCAAATTTGATTTACAGTTAGTGAAATGTTTTAACAGCAATGAGATGGGTCACTATGCAAATGAGTGTCTGACAAAGAGATCAAGTGATGGGAAGCAGTTAGACTACAAGAAGAAAGGGGTGATGAAATCCTTTGCAACTATTTCAGCAGCTGTCAGGCCATCAAATGAAGTTGTATTAGGTACTTTGTTTGTTTTTTCGGATTATGCATGTGTGTTGTTTGATTCGGGGTCCACACATTCTTTCATCTCTGAAACCTTTTCTAGTAAAATGGTAATACCATCCCAAAAAATGACTCCTGATCTTTTGGTAAAAACACATGGGAGAAATGTTGAGGCAAAAAGAATTTATAAGAATCTTCCTTTCCTTATTTTTGGAAATAACCTACTTGCAAACCTCATTGCTCTACCTCTAGTAGAGTTTGATGTTATCCTGGGTATGGTTTGGATCTCTATTTACCATGTTAAGATTGACTGTAGAGATAAAGAAGTTTCTTTTCAGAAAGGCTTTCAGTTTGTGTACATGAATGAACCCTTACTGCTGATAACTTATCAAGAGGCCGAGAAACATGTAAAATATGGAAATGAATGTTACCATGCACATATTGTTGAAAACAAGGGAACTGTTCAGATATATGATGTGCGAGTTGTAAATGAGTATCCTGATGTTTTTCTTGATGAGTTTCCTTGAATAATACCAGATCGGGATGTTGAAATTATTGTTGACATAGTTCCTGATGCTAAGACAATTTCAAAACCCCCATATCGAATGGCTCAAATTGAACTTTTAGAGTTGAAGGAGCAATTGAAATATTTATTAGAGAAAGGATTCATTCGACCTATCACATCGCCATGGGGTGATCCTGTTTTATTTGTTAAAAAGAAAGATGGTTCTATGAGACATTGCATTGATTATAGAGCCTTGAATAACATCACTGTTAGGAACAAATATCCTTTGCCTCATATCGATGATTTGTTTGATCATCTCCAAGGAGCTCAGTTTTTTTTCAAAGATTGACCTGAGATCGAGGTACCATCAGCTGATGGTAAAGGAAGAAGATGTTCCGAAGACTGAGTTTTGTACAAGATATGGCCATTATGAATTTTTAGTAATGCTTTTTGGGCTAACTAATTCACCTGCTGTATTCATGGACTTAATGAATAGTATTTTCCATGAGTTCTTGGATATGTTTGTGGTGGTTTTCATTGATGATATTTTGGTGTTTTCTAAAAGTAAATAGGAGAATGAATGACCTTTAAGGTATTTTTTGAAAACCTTAAATGAAAGGAAATTGTATGGGAAATTCATCAAGTGTGAGGATTGGTTGCAACAAATTTCCTTCCTTGGTCACATTGTTTTTGAAGATGGGATAACCGTTGATCCTGAAAAAAGATAGGTTGTTGAAGAATGGCCAAGACCCACAAATGTAACAGAGATTCGTAGTTTCCTTGGTTTGGAAGGCTATTACCGAAGGTTTGTTAGAAAATTTTCATGGTTATCTAGTCCAATGTATAAGCTTACTCGGAAGGGTTTTAAGTTTATCTGGAAAAAATAATGTGATGATTGTTTTCAAGAATTGAAAAGAAGATTGGTGAATGCTCCAGTTTTGGTACTACCTTCCAGGAATGAGGAGTTTGTTATCTACAGTGATGCTTCATTGAAAGGACTTGGTTGTATCCTAATGCAGAATGGTCAGGTAATTGCTTATTCTTCACGAGAGTTGAAAAATCATGAGCTAAAATACCCTACACATGATTTGGAATTAGCTGTTGTTGTTTTAGCTTTAAATATTTGGAGGCATCATTTGTATGGATTAAAGTGTGAATTATATACCGATCACAAAAGTTTAAAGTATATAATCACTCATAAAGAATTGTACATGAGACAGAGGAGATTTCTAGAATTAATCAAGGATTATGATTGTACAATTCATTACCATCCGGGAAAAGAAAATAAAGTGGCTGATGCTTTGAGTGGAAAAAGTAATGCTTCATTAGAAATGTTGCATTTGGAATGTGATCCTTTGGTTAAGTATTTGATGAACTTTGGAATAGAAGTTGTTGGTGCAGCATGTTCATCTATTTTGTTTCAGGTATCAGTGAAATCTTCTCTATCAGACAGAATCAAGCAAGCACAGAAGCAAGACAGTGAGTTGCAGAAAAAGGTAGAGCTCATTCAGAAGGGTAAGTTTCCTGAATTCAACATTGATAATGATTGCGTTTTGAGATTTTGTAAGAGATTGTCTGTGCCTTGTGATTCATAGTTGAAGAGAGAGTTGTTATGTGAAGCTCATAGTTCTCCGTTTTCAGTTCATCCTGGCAGTACTAAGATGTACAGAGATCCGCGGGAGTATTACTGGTGGGATGGAATGAAAAGAGATATTGCTGATTTTACCATGAAGTGTTTGACATGTCAACATATTAAAGCAGAGCGGCAGTTACCGAAAGGGAGGATTCATCCTTTACCAGTGCTAGAGTGGAAATGGGAGAATATATCCATGGACTTCGTTGTGGGATTACCGAAGACCCCTCAAGGTAATAATGCAATCTGGGTTATTGTTGATCGCTTGACTAAATATGCTCATCTCCATGCTATACGAGATACTTTTTCCCTAGATCAACTTTCCCGTTTGTATATTAAAGATATAGTAAGGTTACATGGAGTTCCCCTCTCCATTGTATCTGACCGTGATCCCAGGTTCACTTCTAACTTTTGGAAAGGCCTTCAGAAGTCGTTGGGTAATGAATTAAATTTTAGTACAGCTTTTCATCCTCAATCAGATGGGCAGTCAGAACGAGCAATTCAGACATTAGAGGATATGATACGTTCTTGCTCTATGGATTATCAGGGATATTGGGACCAACATATTTCTTTGGATGAATTTTCATATAATAAAAGTTTTCATTCCTTTATACAGATGGAAACATTTGTGGCGTTATATGGGAAGCGGTGTCGAACTACCGCTTTTTTGGGATGAAGTGGGTGAAAGGAAGCAGATGGGACCCGAATTGTTTGATGAGATGGCAGAAAAAGTTCAGCTGATACAGAAACACATGAGAACAGCACAGAACAGGCAGAAGAGTTATGAGGACAACAGGAGGAAGGATCTATCTTTTGAGGTAGGTGATCATGTTTTTCTCAAAGTCTCACCATGGAAAACTGTGATGCTATTTGTTAAGAAAGGAAAGATGAGTCCAAGGTTCATTAGACCAATGAAATTCTTGAGATAGTTGTATCAGTTGCGTACCATGTGGCTTTACCTCCGAATTTATCTCAGGTACACAATGTTTCTCATGTTTCGAGGCTGAGAAAGTACATGCCAGATCCATCTCATGTTTTGAGTCCAGAGGTAGTTCAGCTGGAAGAGAACCTATCTAATGAGGAACAACCAGTCCATATTCTTGACCACAGGGAGCATGTGTTACGGAATAAGGTGATTAATCAGGTAAAGGTTTTGTGGAAAAACCACATGATGGAAGAGGCAACATTGGAATCTAAAAATGCAATAAGGGATAAGTACCCCCATTTATTCGATAAGTATATAAATTACGGGGATGAAATTTTCTAAAGGGGGGAAGGATGTAACATCCCAAGTAAGTAATGAATAATAGATATTTTTTTCTATGTCTATTAGTGAATTAGATAGTGTTTTAGAGGCTTAAAATGAGAAATAAATCCAATCTTAAGCATGGAATACACTAATATTTTTAAAAGATTTTTTTACTGCCTTTTGATGGAAAACCATTATTAAATATATCTTTTGACAATTTTATAAGCTATGTAAGTCAAAATAAACTTACTCTTTAAGATTGGGATATCAAAATTTACTTTGTGTGAATTTTTTGTATTTTTCCGATAAAGTTCAATTTTTAATGAATAGTGAAAAATGTTGTATTTTAATTCAAAACCACTTTTTAATATAATTTATTTATATTATTAGATTACATTTTGAATTTGTTTTGAAGTGAAATTAGAATATATTTTTACCATTTAATCCAATGGTGGTCATTGGAATCAATTTCACTTTGAAATTGGACTTAAACTGGTGTCAATCTTTTGATACTTATTATTTCATAAAAACACGCAATTTGTCATGACAGTGGGAATTAATTATTAAATTAATTAATGTAACTTATATGATTTGAATTTTGTAAAATATACATCATGTTTTAATTCATAATATCAAATATATCTTAGGGTGAAGTTTTGGTATTTTTCAGAAAAACTTCAATTTTTGATAAATAGTGTAACCACTAAGTTGTAGTTAAAGAAACTGATTTTTTGTTTAAATGAAACATTTCCACTTCTGTGATTTGATTTTAGAAAATCTAACATACATGGTTTTCATTAAGAAGTAAAATGTGGTTCAATGAGATTAAAATAATTTTTTTGGTGAATAGTAACTTTTAAGTTTTTAATCGCGATTAGAAGTAATTAGTGCAATTTAAGGCAAAAATGATTTTATAATAAAATGAAAATACCTAGACACATGTCCTACCCTTATTTTATGTGTCATGGCCGACCAAGACAAGCCATGGGTCAACTTGGGGACCCCATGGAGCCTCTTTGGTAGGAAAATGACATTAACACCTTTTTTTAATGCTAAAATTAAAATGACACAAACATTAGTTGTTTTACTAAAACAATTTTTAAATGGGTTTATAAAATTTATATTTTTGACTATAAATATTCATTAGAAAGATAAAAAGATTTCCTACATCATTATATTTTATTTATAATTTTTAGACATTAAATAAATTAAATTATTTATGACATCATGATGATGCAGCGATTAACTCATTAATAAAGGATTTAAATAAAATGAAAAGATAATGTAAAATCTATGACCTAAACATGTAAAAAACATATTGGATGGGTGGATTTAGAACCCTTATCACCTTGCCCTCCAAATATATCAATGTGGGACCTTTTGAATCTGAAACTCATTTTAAAATGATGTAACATTTCTTTACTTTCCAAGAGTGCCCATCCTCTCCTCTTACAAAAGGCCCCCACCTCTACCTCTTTACCCACACTTCCAAAGCCTTTGGATCGGCCAAACCCAGACCATTTTTTCTCTACACTTCCCTCTCTTACTCCTTGAATCCTCACTTTGGGATGAAGTCTTCCCCAGGAAGCCTCTGAGCTAAAACCAATGGGAGTTACCCCATTTTAAGGTAATGTCTTCCATTGTGTTCTTTTGTATTATTTTTCCTCTCCATCCCCCTAAACTCTTTTTATTCATTTCTTTTGTAACAACACCAGTATCTTCCATATACTAGGATGTTTTCATAATATGGATTATATCTACACATACACACACCTTCATCTAATGGTTAAAGAACATATTGTTTCCGTTGATGGTGAATTTCTGCCTCCCGAAACGATGATTGTTCAACATTCTATTAACACCTTAAAAGGTGGACATTAAGATGAAACTATATTTATATATGATATATAATATGTTTATGTTTTCCTTAAGTTTCTTTATTTTTCATTTTTGGCATACCTTTATGGTTTCAATTATGGGTAAACGCGATATCTTCATTTAAGGAAGAGCGGACTACCACCCCCTCAAAGTGATTTGATTCGTTAATACCATATGTGGGACGTATAAAGGATGGAGTTATGATATTATATATTATATTAAACTGTAATTATAATATTCCTTTATATCATTATGATTCCATTTCATAAAATACGAAATAGAAATGGAAGCAGTGTTCATGCGTACGTACGGATTACCTCTCCATGAACAGTGCATTTTATTTCTTACCTCTAAATGTTATGTAATATTATAAATGCATGCATGTACTGGATATATATGATATATATGATATCTACATCATGAATAAAATTCTGGATATAATGGATATATGAAAAACTTGTAATTATAAAGGGTTTATTTTTGACTCAAGTACCAATGATCGTTAAAACGACCGTTATTAACTTAAATAATTACATAGTGTTCATGACATGACAATAAGTGATATAAAAAGAAATAATGAACATGAAAAAGGATCTTAAAAAAGTAGAAATTAACTCAAGTTTATTATTCAGGAGATTAAAGAATGACCGAGTGAAGTCAGACCCGAGGTATGGGACTTCGTCTCAATCTCCTTTCATTAAGGCATATTTTGTTTTATACACAACATTTTTTATACAGTGTATAAACCCCTTTGACTTTTACGTTTATTCAAAAGGAATAATTTTTATACTAAGTGTTTACTAAACCACAAAAGGGAATTGTTTTTCGTACGTATGCAGTGACAATGACTTCTCCGCCGCCGTGACCATTATTTGAGTTTCGGCTTCCTCTACAAGCCATACCTTTTTTTAAAAGAAAAATAAATACCACGTTATACTTTTCATTTATTTTGGTATTGAAAATGGTTTTCATAATGTTTTTATATAAATATGTTGTATTGATATCTTGTGATTGAATGGTGGAAATGTTATGTTTCATTTATGCATGTTTTATGTGATAAGATTATGTTGAGGTTATTGGGCAATATTATGAAGACGGGTGGTTTGGTGATAAACAAAGGGTGGGTGATCCTGATATAGCTCTCCAAAGAGTTGGGTGACGTGAAGGAGTGAAACGTTAAGGTTTCTCTAAAGAGATTTAGAGAATATACTGTGATGGGCATTCCAAACGTAACCAAGAGTGTTACTCCCTACGTAAGAATGTTATGAATGCCTCAAGTTATCTTTATATCTTATGATTTGTATGATTTACTCATGATTTGATGAGGAATGTTAAAGTGACTATGTTTTATGGGTAAATTATGATTTCATTATTATGTATATATGAACTCATGTTTCCTTTTTATATTTTTATATCCCTTACAAAGATTTTTATGCTCATCCCATGTTTTTGAAATGTTTTTCACAGGTCAAGGGAAAGGTACATGATATGATGATAGTGTCAAGGAAGTTTCAAGAAAGAATCCATGTTTTATTTTCAATATGTTTTCGTTGATGGGGAAAATGAATACTATATTTTATTGTAACCACTTTGTTTAAATGTGGGATGTAATGCATGTGTTATGGTCTAATTCTCTAAAACTCTAAACCAGAAAAGATCCTCAATGTGTAATCTTGAAATAACTCATGATTAAGTAAGGTTTAAGGTCGGGGCCTTATACGTGGGCTGGCTTGGGAGGCCTGCGCGACATGGTTTTCGTTTCTGTCGGGTGGCCACTGCGCAGGCCGACAGGGGGCCGGGTGGCCACCGGGTAGGCCAGCATGTGGGCCAGCAAGAGTCTGGGTAGGGCGCCGGGCGGGCCAACGGCGGTCAGAAGCTGGGCAGTATTGGCTGGCAGCGGTGCGGCCGGGGTGGTTCGGCCATAGGGTCGCGGTTCGTCCCCGAGCACCGAAGCATCGTGGGGGCGGTGCGGTTTGCTGAGGTCGCGCGTCGCACGACCTTTGTTGTTGCCACCTTCGTTGTTTTTTCACCTCATCGCCATGCCGAAGATGATCACAAAAAAGAACGACGTAGGGGTCAAGGCATGTTGGATTGGCCCGCACCCTCTATGTTTAGGGTAGTAACAATCGGTTCATCAAGATAGAAGTACGATGAACAACAACTCACCCGCACAAATACTTTTCCAACTGATGAAGAAGATTCAAGGAAAACATCAACTTGTAATAAATGCCCTACCTTGGTTCTCCGTTCTTCATTCATTGATGGATTCAAAAAAAGTAGATGAAAAAGATCATCATTCGTTGCCTCCACTGTACGCTTCCAATCCTGAGCTGCGTCGGCTCGTTGATGATTATTCGGAAGGTAGGTCAGTTGAAGACATCCCATGTCGGTAGAAGATCCAAGAAAGAAGTCGTATAAGGTCAGTGTTATTTGATCGTTGATGGGAGATTTCTTCCCCCATCACTAATGTTTCCACGAAGATTCCAAAGAAAAATTTAATAATATATAGGTTTATCTATTATTTCATTGGAACAGAAGGCAAAATGGTGAAATATATTAATTGGATTCACCCAATTAATGTGGAGGACTGGAAAAAGTTAATTAAGAGATTTGGAAAACTTTAATTAAAGGAATGGTAGAACCATAAAAGAGGGAGGGTGTGGAGAAACTATTCCTCATTAATGAGGGGAGTTGAGAGGTTTTCTGCTCCAGCCATTAATAGGGGAGTTTATCCCCATGTGTTCCCCATGTCATTACCTCTCGTGGGAGGTTAGGTTCGGGTGGGCCCCACCACCATGACCTATCATGGGAGGTTATGGTTTCATGGTCCCACCTCCATATTCCATGAGGATAATTTAACAATCAAATAAAAATAAATCCACACACTTTTCTTTTATTTAGTTCAATCTCTAAATATCCAAAAAACTATCTTTTATTCTCAACCCACTGTCGTCAAAGTGACAGTCTTCTTAAGAGAATATTGGTGCTGCGAATTCAACGGTGTCCTCAGATTCCAATTCTGAGTACCAGTTTGAATATTATAAAAAACCGCTCATACATTTTCTGAACATACACGAACAAAACTTTAGAAATTGATTCTGAACACACCAAGCCTCAGAATCATGAACCGCAAAATTTTGTGTACTCGTAAAATTCCATGGTATTTAAGAAATAAAATTCCCATGGAATTTCCAGGTCGTTACACACATTAATTCCATATATACCAAATTTAACCATTTTTACTCATTATATATCTAACTAATGTGATATATTTTTACCACGATTAGTCTTCCTGTTGACCAAAAATTTACATAAACATATTACCTGTTATTTATTATAATAATTCAAAAAATTAAATAAGTAAAAAAAATTATTTTGAGATAATTATAAAAAATTATTTTAAAATATTGTTATAATATACAATGAAATTTCTTGTTATAAAAATTATTATGTTTTGAATAAAATATATTTTACAGGAAAATCATGTTGAATGTTGATTCTAATTGAATTAATCATATTGAGTTTCATTAAAGGATATCTAAATGTCATTAAAAAGGATCCATAACCAAAGTAATCTTTTTAAATACTTGATTATGTGACAGGAACTAAAATAATTTTTTTAATAATAATATTTAGAATATTTAAAAAATATTATGAATATATTTCCATGTTAAAATAATATTTTTTATATAAATTTTATTAAATTATAAAAAAAATTGATAATAATTTTTTAACAATAGTTTATTTTATTACTATTTGATTTTAATATAATAAAATATATTGTTTTGTAAAATCAATTTCTACACTATTAACCCAATAAATTACTATTTTTGGGAAACAATAAAAAATAATTCATGTAAATTATATTTCAATATTAGTAATTAATAAATATAATTGTTTTCATCAAAATAATTTGTAAAATTTTGGAATCTATGATTCTATGACATTATTCAGTATTTTTAAATCCATTACAACATTATTTTTTTAAAATGAAATTCATTTTTAATATAAAAGATGCACATGCATTAAAATGTGACTTCAATACCATCTATACCAATCAAATCCTTCGTCAATGAACTCCTTAGGTCTAATTCAACATAATATTAGAAAATGGGAAGAGTTATTTATGAAATTTTTTAAATTTCAAATCATGAAATATTGTATCAAATATATTAATCAGTTCATGAACATTCATTAGGTGCAATGATTTACTAAAATCTTAATGGTTTTATTTCATGAAATAATCCACTATTGAAATATTACTTAAAGGGAATTCGTTCATACTCTTTCATGATTGACACATTTAATATCATGTATCAAATATGTTTTCATCCAAAAAAATGATCTGTTGTAATCATTATAGGTTATTGATTTGAAATTTTATTATTCCATCGATTCTTTTGTACATTAGTTTCTATGTTTCCTCTTTGGAAAACTGATATTAAATGAAAAATATTAGATAAATTTAAATTATAATAATATAATGATATATCTTTAAAAGATGACCATAAATTTTCATTACTTATAGGTATCATTTTAATCTTCATAACCTTAAATGTTATCAAAACTATTGAACAGATACAGACTACAGAACCTCATATAAAAAACTGATAATATCATGATTTATAAAAAGGTAATCACATTCTAATAAATAAATGATATTTTTTATAATTAAATTTGTGATAATAAATAAATCATTTAAATGTAGTCTGAATTTCTGAAATGTGAATTTTATTTCAAAAAATGTTATCTTAAATTTAATCCCATGTTTCATTTAGAAAATTGTTTCTTCTTTTATTAAGATTATAAATAAATGAAAATTTTAATTATCTATATTTCATAAACAACAATATATTCTCTTAGAAATTTTTGAAAATTTGGGATATAAAATATCATTTGATGGGATTTAAAAATGAATGCGACTTATTATTAATGTAAAAATAATAAAATCCTTGAATATAATTATGTTTTTCATCATATTACATTAACTAGATACATAAAAATTATACCCTTTATAAAAGAAAAATATTCTCAATTAAAACCATTGAAATCAAATTATCATTCAATGTAAAACTGTGATGTATTCATGGGGAACCAAGGAATACTTTAATGAATTTCATTGAAAACAAACCATTCTCCATTATAGTTTATTAAACATCCTTTTACAAATGGAAATATGATTTCCATGAAATATTAAAGTAAAATATAAAATGATTTCATAGTGACTTATAATAATAAATTGTTCTCTCTTATGTTTTTTATGATTTTGTAATAATAGATTCATAGCTAATTATATAACATAGACTATCAGGATATCTATTTTATTTCTCATCTTTGGTGACTAAATAGTTTCCCACAACATTGGAGATCAATATAAAGATCACTAGACATCATGAGGTGTATTAGAATCACTCATCAACATATATTATGACAAATTATAATTCAATGAATAAAAAAGTCATCAATGTTCACTATAAATCCATTAAAAATCATTTCAACACATAATAAAAAAAAACTCAATCATTTGGTATAAATAATTAGAGAAATGAAATTTCATTGAAGAATCAGAAAACATAAATATTTCCAAAGATAGAGAATATAATATTATATAAATAAACATGGATAATTGAAGAGGATTATTAATTAAAAATTTAAAATATTACAAAGAGAATATTTGTTCATATGGTAAATATTGAAATAAATATTTAATTATAAATTTTTAAAAAGTGCCAAAATTAACCCACTCATAAAAAGAAAAAAT
The DNA here is from genome assembly GCA_963277665.1 of Viscum album. NCBI lineage: Eukaryota > Viridiplantae > Streptophyta > Magnoliopsida > Santalales > Viscaceae > Viscum > Viscum album. The sequence continues at coordinate 987,394,044 of OY728126.1, forward strand.
TTTATTTTTAGATATTAAAATGATGAGAAATGTAGTTCAATATTTATATAAAAAATATAGTTATATATTAAATCTTTCCTAAATCATTTAGAAAACATGGATTTCTTTATAATAGAGTTGTAAGGAAAATATTAAAATTATGATTCAAAGAGAAAATACATTCATCGAGTTGTGAATTTCCACTTAAGTCAAATAAATCCCTCAAAAATAAAATTATTTTATTGAAAATAATAATAATAATAAAATATTCATTTTTAATCTTTTAATAATATTCATAAATTATATTTATTACCATTCTTCATTTAGTGACTAAATCAATGAAGATGGTTTTTGAAATTTTATTGATGTTTGGTCATTAATTTTTATCAAACATCCTTTATAAGTTGACATTTTTCAAGTAAAAATGGATATAAAATATTATTTATTTCTTAATTATTATATTCATAATATTTATATTCATAAATAAAATAATTTTTCTGAATAAAAATATTTAATTTTACATTAAAAAATTCAAAACATCATTTCATGGAGGCGGTAACGCGACTATGCACTTAAAAGACAGTTCTCGTTATTTGACTATATAAAAAAGATATAAATTAGATACTGTTTGTTATTTATAGATTTTGATAAATTTAAAAAAATTATAATTTATTCATTAATTTCATCCATTAGAACCACTATACATGGAATTATTTGAAAAAGAATCCCAATATTTTTGTGGATGTAGTATGTCAAACAGAAGAATATGCCTCATTATAATTACAAATAATATAGTATTGTAATAAGTTATGTAATATAATTTCATAATAAATCATTTTTATGTCATATATATATATATATATATTTAATTCACCATTTTAATAATCCATATGATCTTGTAGGGAATTAAAGGATCTCTTCATAGAGGTAGTTGTTTACATGTATAAATAACACTATTTTTATTTCTGATGAGATGGAAAAGTGGATTGAAATATACTATTAAAATAATAATTAATTACATATAATATAATTATTACATTATTTATAATTAATATAAAATACTTATAAAATTTTATAATATGAAATAAACTAGAAAGAGTATATTTAGGTATTATAAAACCTCTATGGATATCCTCTCTTTGTCACACATCCAGCCTTATAGGATGTGTATTTTAAAGAGACGGGGATATGAAGGGGATAATGAGAAAATTAGGAATGGTATTTGGGTAGATATTATTTTTGATATAGTGGTATTATTTTTTTAGAAATTTGGATAGTAGAATACCATTTATATCTAAGGGGTGCGACACACATACAAATATTACCAATAGTAAAATAATATAATGTAACTTTTATGGGTATTTGGCACCAAGGAAAAAATATTAGAATAATAGATAAGTTAATTCTGAAAATCCAATAATAGATAATATTTATAATTTCTGGGAAAAATTATAAGACTTATTTATTATTTTAACCCCCTCATTATCTCTTTTTACACTTACCTTTTAGAAAACATTTTACCTCAATCACAGATCATTATAAAGATAATTGAAATCCAAATCATTAACAAATTTAAACATAGTTATTATAAATATACATATGATATTTTTTATGATTTAATTTCAAAATTCATTATAAAAAAATTATCAATAAATTAGAAGAGAATATTTTTAGAAAATTGAGTTTTAATGTGAAACGAAGATGTTTTACTTATATCTGATGAGAAATATTTACTAGTGATTAATAAAATAGTTAATTTTCTAATTATTATTATTTTAGTTTTTTATTTAACTATGAATAATTCATATTCAATAAATCCCTAAATCCAAAATATTTACTATAAATATAAAAGAAATTCATTTAATTTGAATAAAATATATCTTAGTTTTGAACAAGTAATGAATGAAAAATTTTAATCAATTTCATTTTTTAATTTTTTTTTTAATATTAAATCAAATTTTTTTATAAATATTATACATTAATTTGTGAATGATAATTATATCATGTTGATGGAAGAAAATTAAATTATTTTAATATAAAAATATATATAACTTTTCATTCAAAAAATCATCAATTCCAGAAAAATCCCAATAATTCCTACAGTCAAATATTATATATGTTCAATAATAAATCATATTTGAATTTATATTATTCAAATTAAAAATTAATTAATGTTTATATTTAAATAAATATATGTATGAAATTGAAAATAATTTTTATTAATAAATTGTATCATTTAGAAATAATATACAATAAGAAATTATCTAATGGACAATGAAAAAGTTGAATCCATAGAATGAATACATAATAATCATATGTTTAATTTACTCATAAATTACATTGTTTTTCAAAATATGAAACTTATATTCTAGACAAAATATAAACAGTGTTTTGTAAGAAGACAATAATATTTGAATAATTATTGTGGATAAACAAAACGATAGAATAAGTGACCTAAAAGACTAATGATGTGATAATGGAAAAATTATACCCATTTACCTAGAGGAAATACAATTTTTTTGCAATATTTCTTTTTAATGGGGTGAGAATAGGGATGAAACCTTTTGAGGCGTTGTACGTGCGACCTTGCAAATCACCCTTGTGATGGACTGACCCTAGGGAGTTAGCACTAGTGGGACCAGAGATGATGCGAGCTACCATGGAGAAGGTACAGATCAACTAGGAGCAGATGAAGACTGCACAGAGAAGACAAAAGTCATATGATAACCAGAGACAGAGGCCTATAGAGTTCAATGATAGTGAAAATTTATTTCTATGGATCTCACATTGATGAGGTCTACATATATTTGGATGAGGTAGAAGGTTATCTCTGAGATTAATCGGACCATTTCAGGTCCTTAGCAGAGTAGGTGAGGTTGTTACCGCTTAGCTCATCCACCTCAGTTGCACTGGGTTTAAGATGTCTTCAATGTATCTCAGCTTAGGAGATACATGAATGAACCTTCCCACATCATCGTCCATGGAGAGATAGATGTTGACGATGGGGTGACATTTATGGAGGTTCCAGTTGAGATTGAGGATCAACAGGAGTGGGTCCTACGTGGATGGTTGACACCTCTAGATCATGTTCGTTGGAAGAACGGGAACCTCCATGAGAGCACATGGGAGCTGGATGTTCAGATGCAAGCTCAATAGCCCCATTTGTTCGTATAGTTTTAGTTGTAGAGCATGGTCGCATAAAACCCTGAGTTTGGGAGAATGTAAAGACCTAGAAATTCGGTTGAAATTTTTTCTTAAATACATGGGATTTTAATGAATCCACGAAAATTTATGGCGCCTGATTTTGAGGCTTGGGGTGCCAGGAATCAATTTTTGAAGTTTTGTTCTTGTACGTTCAGTAAATGTCTTAGAGGGTTCTTATATGATTTGAACCAGTGGTCAAAACAGAAATCCGAGGGCACCGTTGAACTCGTAGAACTGGTAATCGCTAAAGAATACATTCACCTCGACAGAAATTGGTAGAGATAAAATTTAGTTTTTGGCTTTTTATAAAAAAATTAATAAAATAAAGTGAGCTAACACATTATTTTATTTTATCCTCCATGTGTAGGTTGGGTGGTTATATTCTCCATGTGGAGATTGGAGGTGGGGACCACCACACCTTAAACTCATATGAGAGGTTATGGTGGTGGGGCCCACCCAAACATAACCTCCATTGGGAGGATAATTTTTTATAGGGGCCATGCAGGCTTGTAACCCCTTGGAACTCCCCATTTAAGGTGGGGATACTTCTTGACCTCCCCTCACCTTAATGAATCTCACTCCCCTAGAAATTAATGGTTACACCACCACCCCTATTAATTGCTAAATCCTTCTTTTTAAATTCTTGTACCATCTCACCTAATTACCTGCGCCAACGCGTGTGAATTAATTATAGGCAGCTTCTTGACATCCTCTAAATTAAATGTGTCACCTCTCGTGAAATTAATTTGGTAGAGTCGGGTTAATTAATTTCACCCTTTTGATTTTTTGTGCAATCAAAATAATATACAAACCATTAATATATTATTTTCATTTGGAATTTGGTGGATCTTTGGAGGAGGAAGGCTAGGGATAAAAGATGTACTCCAAAAGAAGAGCACAAAGAATGCCATGGAAGATTTCCTCCTTCGACTTCCTCCCTCAGATCCCACCAACATGGAGTGTCTTTCACGGCCGACGTAGCTCGAAAGTGGAAGTATGCGGCGGATGCGATGAACGACAACTTCATCTTCTTCTCGCAACTCCGTCGACGAACATCAAGTGGCGAACCAAAGTCAGTGGTTTAGTTTCTTTTAAGTGTCATTTTCTTCCTTCCTTTAAAAAATAAGAATGATGATGTTTGTCTTTTACGGGTGGAATATTGTGTTTCGTTCATGAGAACAAGTTGTTACCACCCTAAACACGGAGGGTGTGGGCCAAACCAACATGGATCGACCCCTCCGTCAATCATGTTTTGATTGAACATCATCTTGGTGATGAAGCAAGAGGCAATGAAGATGGCAATGAAGAAGGTCGCGCTACCCACAGCCTCCGAGAATCTTGCAGCCCCGAGGAGCCCTGGTGCTCCTGGTCGAACACCGTCGGCTGAGCTGCGCCTGACCTGCTTACCCATGGCCTTCTGACACCCTGCTTGGAATGCACTCCATGACCTGCCCTGCGGCCTGCCCGACCCTGCTGACACCCTACCCGGCACCGCCATGCGCTGCCTCGCTCGGTTCCCGGTGCCCTTCTCCACCCTGCCCGGGGCCGCCACATGCTAATTACACCCTATTGTGCACTTCCTGGTGCCCCGAGTGCTACCCCATGTGCTTCCTGGTGACCCCACGCACTACCCAGCGCTCTTCTCGGTGCCCCCGTTGCTCTGCAATTCCCTACCCGGCGTCCATACGCCCTGCCCGGCACCCCTACGCCCTGCCCAGCGCCATTGTGGCATCCCAGATCCCTCACGTCCACCTGGCCAATCCAGTGTCTCGGACCCCTCGTGGTGCTCTGGCCGAACCGGACTCACCACGCCTCTAGGTTGAGCCACGTCAGGTTGCGCCTTCATAACGCTCTAGGCCTAACTGGCCCCAGTCTTCGGGCCGAGTAGCCTATGTGGCCATCTCCGGGCCGAACCGTCCCCGCAGTCCGCTGGGTCAGACCCAGCAGACTGAGGCAATTTTAATGGGTAGGGTCAGACCCAGCGGATATGACCGGGTCAACCCAGACTGGGTCATCCCAAACTGGGTTGGGCCATGTCGGTCTGACCGGGTCAGACCGGACCCGGGCCCATTACTAACCAATTATCTTCTTGGGCCATATATTTGGCACTAGAATACATTTTGAAGAAGCATCAGTGGCGCCCATTTTCCTGGAACAAATTCATCCATTTGAGAATACCCCACTATAGTTCAGGATATGTATGTGTTACAGTCAGGTTGGATCGTACACGAATCCAACCAGGCTCCCTAGTCTAAAAGGCTAATAACTAACAGACCATGTGTCTGATTGATGTGTCATATATTGCTTTGAGACCTCTATGACATGTAAGACCTAATAGATACTTCATCGCGACAGAGCGCGATAGTTGTATTATTTCCCAATAGCTCGTGGTGAGGATCTTTCCCATAAAGAGCATGTTTAGTGCAGATACATATTAGCTACAAGACCTGACGACTGCATAAATGATTTGACTCGGACTGATTTGACTAGCCCAATGGGGAGCACTTAGTAGTTGGTGGCAAAACCATGACAAAATAATTCCTGGTAGATGGCAGCAGACCTGCAGTACTCGACATGAGGAGTACCTCTGTAGACTATTAGGGGGTGTTCCTTCTAGTTGGCGGCAGACCCATAGTGGAGGAGCACGTGGTAGTTGGAAGTTTTCCTATGGTATTCGACAGGAGGAGTACCTCAGCAGACCAAGGATAGTGAGAAGCACCTCAGTGTCATGAAATTCCCACTATACTAGACCAAGTAGGATTTCTCTAGCAGTCGTGGTTTCGATAATGAAAATCCCGGTATGAGCTGGGCCTGTTACTTTTGTGTTTACCTCATGATTGAGATGGGTCAATAGATAACATAGGTATATGTTTGGTCATATACCTATGTAATTTTTATATGTTTATTTCCTACTTTGTGGATTGTCCTTCTTGGATTATGTTAGACTTTGAGGGTCTTGGGGTCCCTAATGAGTATCGTTATACTCATCCCTACACGGGCTATGCCCGCACCTCATTATGTTTGTTGCAGATGATAGACAGTGCTGACTGAGGTAAAGAGTAGCTGGAATGGACGGTACCCAGAGGTGGACCCCTTGGTGTGACAGTACAAGTATTAGACAAATGGCTGAGAGTGCTGAGGAGGCCATCTATACAAACCCTTCAGGTACTAACCCTAGAGGACGACCCTATAGCTATTTTACTTTTCTTCAGTTTTACTTGATTTTCAGTTGTACTTTTACTTTACAGTTGGGCTTGTATTTCCTGCCGCTTTTACATTCCATCACATCTTTTGTAAATAGTTTTACTTGGTGTTTTACTTCTAGTTGTGTACTCTGTTGTGTTTTTTTATAGTTATAATGGCAATGCCTTCGTAGTTTGGGGATTTATGCCTTTGGTACTAGTTTCCAGCCCCTGGCCTTTGGAAGGTAGACTTGGGGTAGTCACGATACGTGCCCCGAGTGATCTATTGTGACATAAATATTTTATTTTCAGAAAATTATAATTTTATCTATTCATTGGAATAAAATATTTTCTAAAAGATCCTAAAAATGGCAATATGATAATATTGACATGATAATTTCAAAAAAAAATTCAATACCAGATATTAAATTTCTAATAATTTTTTAATAATATTATTATATCTAAATAAAACTGAAAAAAAATTAATTAAATTTAGAACATTTATTGGAAACATAAAACAATGTTTTTAAAAAATGATTACTTATATATTATGAATTAATCAATAAATTATAAATATTTTTGAATTTTTTGAATTTTTTTCAAAATATTATTATTAATATTCATAATAATAAATTTAATGACTATTCAATAATGTATTACTATATATTAGTTCATTTGGCTAATCGGTTTTTATAAATAATGCTTATGAATACCTCTTGTTTATTTTAAAGTTAATGCATATAATATATTGGGGTTTTACATTCAACAAAAATTCAAATAATTTTATTCATAAAAAATTTATTTCTATAGAAAAATAATATTTATTATACCTATATTGGATTATATCATTAGGTTCCAATGTAGCTTACCAAAATTTATTATTTTAACAAAAAACTATGACAAGGTGAGTTTTTGTGTTTTGAAAAACATTCTCTCTAATATATATAATTTTATATGATTATTCTTCATATTAATATCATTGTATCTTATAAAAACAATATGTTTAGTATATGTATTGCATCTTTAATTTAATTCCTCAATTGAGATACATGGAACATATCACAGTCTATAATAGAGGATTAATAGAAACAAGAAACATTATGATATATATTTTCATAGTGATAATAAATCATGGTCTCAAATTTACACTCACCATAAATCTCATAGAATTTTTAAATAGAGAAATTTATAATAATTTTTTATCAACAAGATATAAGTCCATTTCCTGATGTTGATTTTTTCAAAATTCTTTTTTTGAATCTTAGTTTCTTTGATGTGATACCAAGTAGATGTATCCTTCTCCTCCATTTCTTCATCTATATTTAATAAAAATATCGATCATTATTCATTTTTATCCTAGTATGATAGAGTAATATTAGTATTTATATAGACTCATTCAAAATTATATATTTGAATAATTCATTGAAATATTTCATGATAAGGTAATTTTACTAGATTATGTTGTTAACCTCAACCAAATTAAAAATATATGGATTATGATCCAAATAAAATCTTTATTTTTTAAATATTTTTGAAAATCTAACCATATATCAAAGGATGGTAGGTAGTACAAAAGTGATACTCTATATCAAGATATTTCTAAATACTTCTCCAAAATCATTTTGGTAAACCTCATGACATGGATTTAAACATCATAATATCATAATCCCTGAAACCTTACCATATCATTTTTGATTATTAGAGAAATTAGATAAAGGGTGTAATATTCTAAAATAGTAATGAAAGGTATTGACTTTTTAAGTCAAGTGACAATAAAAAAATGGCAATTTGGGAATTAAATTTTTTTGGTTGTCCATGGATTAAATCCTTTGTTATGATTTACCATTTCTGTTATATAATGAGTAAGGGTTTTAATATCCACTAAATGTTATTTTTATTAGACTTATCACTTATATATAATATGTAATGATATACATACTCCACAATAAATCACATTATTTTTCCAATAAAAAATACTCTTTCAGAAATTAATAAATATTTATTTTTATTTGAATAATTGTTAATTGTGTTATATGATCTTTTTATAACAGAAAATTAATTAAGGATTTTATTAGTGGGACATATACTAGGTTAAAAAATGTTATCATTCAAACAACACCATGGTTAAATATGGTGATCTTTTTCACTATAATTATATATCTATTCCAAACAGTTTATTCTAATTCAATCCACACATGGATATATGTTTGAACACTCACATGATCAAGATAAAAGTTATCTAATTAAATAATCATTTCAGGTGAAATATTTTAAAAATAAAAAAATATTTTGTATTATATGTTAATCATGATGGAAATTATAGAATGATCCTTTTGAATAAATGCATCAGTGACCTTTTTCTTATCTCATTGAGAGATTTATTTAGAATTAATATTCGTTAATCCACTCGAACAATAATCTATGTAATATATTATACTTTTTTTGTTTGAATATATGCATTAAAGATTTATTAAAAGATTATATGTAAAACATATTTTCATAAAGTTTTGTCGAAATATCATTAATGAAATAATTTCCATTGCTTTCTCCAATTCATGATTCTAGAAAATTTTATCGTTAACCATCATTTGAAAAAATGTATAAGCTATCACCATATCATTTTAAAAAGTATAATAACCCATAAAATTATAAAATGAATCACTATAAATCTATACCTCTTCGCCATTATATGGTACTGTGAGAAAAGTTGCACTTACCAAAAATATATTTAGTTACTTGAAATTATTATCCCATTTATCTATCTAAATTAACATTACTTAATTATGAGTTGGCATACAATGTGGATTATATATATACATGAAATCCTTCACAAAGGATGGATAAAATTTTTTCAATCCAAAAATCAAATGATTTTATTCACGTTGTTTTCCATTGGTAAATTTTTAATGACTTCCCTCACTATTGATTCCACCGATATGAAATATCATGATATTATTTAACCAAAAATAAATATTTTGGTTTCCAAAATGCACACTAAGTAAATTTAGCCATTATATTAACAATCCTAATGGATTTTTTATAATTATATTATAAGAATAATATTATTCCAATCCATTATTAACTATATTAATATTATATATAAAGGACACCAGAAACTGATCAATTTAATATATAAAGACTATATTAATTAAATAAATGAAGATGGTAGGGGAATTGGTAAGACTAATTGGAATCAATATAGTTTTTATTGGTTATAACATTACAAAAAGATATTCCTGATCATGTATTCACTTTTGGCCCACATATTATAGTATCTATTAAAATGATAAATATTGGTAAAACATTTAACTCCCACTAATCGATTAAACTAGTCAAAAATATGATATTGAAGATACTTCGTTTGATTTTGAACTTATTATGATTTTATAGTCATTACATGGTTCAATTGATAATTCATTATTCATAAAAATATCAATAGTTCCACCCCCATGATTTCATAGGTATATAAATGATTCTTTTACCAAGATTCTCTAGAAATTTGGTGTTCAATTTCTATAACTAAATATTGTATATTTTATATAATGTACTTGAAATTTGAGTAACATAGTGTATTAGGTATATTGAAAATAATTAATCAATATTCAATTCATTTTAAGGAAAATATTATATAAAAACATCAATAAACTGTAATAAAAAATCTATATCATCAAATTTGAGTTTCTCCAAAAATTATGATAATAAATTCTCACATTTAATAAGACTCATGACCAATGAAATATATTTAATTTCCATTGGAAGATCATAAGTATCATATAAAAAATATAAAATCATTGGGTTTTTCATAATATAAAATATGACATACCGATATATAAATAATTAATAATGGATCTACATAATTAAAACCACTCCATTCCCAAAATAACATTAAACACAACTAGTGGGAAAATAATAATATTTTAGTGAAAAGTGTTCCCAAAAAAATAAAATTGGGTGGGGGGAATAATATTCATGACATATTATCATCATAAAATTGTTATTTCCAAAAAAAAATCTATATATACTTTTTATAATGGTAATTTAATACACATAGAAAAAATTTCATATATAAAATGATTAGAAGAAATATGATCATATAAAAAAATTTCAGTTATTGAGCCGATAGTTCAGGTACCATTCACCATATAATTAAGGTACCCCTAATCAAAAATTTGAATCCCTTGATTTTTCTATTTCTATATAGGAATAACATAATTATTCATTGATCCTTATTACTAACCCCTATTTTATTAATTTTTAAGTATTATACTCAAAATCCATGTATTTGAAACATTGGATTTCTTGTGGTGATTTCTGATGAACCCCATGGGTTATAATGCTTGGTTTTAGAGAGATGGAATATTAAATGGATTTAAGATATCATGGGTTATAGTATTGGATGAAAAAAATTTATTTAAATCCCCTATTTTTTAAAGTTCATGATCTAGTTTTCATGGTTTTAACTATCATTTATGATTTGATCATCATGAAAGATCGTGTTTTTGAGATGGTATGTAGGCTAGATATATATATATATATATATATATATATCTTAGTTTTGAGTAGATTTTGGATTCAAATAGATATTTTTATTGTGGATTAAATCATGAAGTAATTTCCCATATATTTTATTTTCTCTATAGTAATTAATATATTCATTTACACTATATTGGTGAATTAGGTAGAAAATGCTTCCACATTACTAAATGATCTCTATTTCCTAATAATCAATGTAGTATAATTTGTAATTCATGAATGAATTTGAATTAATTTTGCTGGTTCTGGTGAATTAAATAACTTGTTAGAGATATAGACTTATACAGATTCATTTAGACAGTTAATATAGGATAATATTTCATACAACCATTTTTTCATACCATATAACTGATTAATGTGTAGAATATTTTACCATATGTCTCTATTATATAATTCCTACTATGATGTAATTTTAGCATGTTTTTTAGTGTTTAAAATGATTCATAATGATTATTTATTGGAAAATTTGATATTATGTAAAATATTTTAGAGGAATGAAATAGATAGAGTATTTTCCACATGTAATGTTGATTTTGGAATTTTAATATAATATAATAGATATTATGGAGTTTTATCTCTTAGAATCAATAGTATATGCTGAGTAGAGATTGTGGGTCATGATCCCTATAATGAAATGAATATTAGTAATGATGTTTAATACACTTATGGGAGCTGATCCTGAGTGAGATATCAAGAAATATCAAATATTTAATTGTTAGAGACAAAGAGATCAATATGGAGAGTCCCAATATGAGTTTATATAAACAAAAAGAATACATATTTTATGATCCTAACATCGTTAAAATAATTTTTTATATTGTGATAATATTTTTGTTAAAAATTCATGATTTCACTATGAACCATTCATCCTTACATATTCTAGAGGCTCGTGCAAGAAGATCTAAATAATTTTTCATGAAGAAACCTATATTTTCTTTTGATATGATTTAATATTTTGATCATATTTTATACTAAAAAAATAATCTATATTATTGGGTGTGACTATTGAAATATATTATGGGATATAAAGAGTATGTTTGTAAAAGTATTTATATTAGGGTTATATTGAAACCACTCTGTGTTTGGGGTCTTAAAAAGGAAAGAAAATAAGTATTATTCAATATTTGATATGAACATTATAAAAATATTATGTTCATATGTTGTTTAATATAATGAATGTGGGATAATGTGAGTAACCATAAATTATTTTTTTAATCTTAATAGATGAATATAGGATAATTTTAAAAGAGATAGTAATTAAAAATAGAGAATCATTAATTCATTACCCCAACCCCCATTTTAGGGGTGATTCTCCTCCATGGGAACCTCTACCTGAATCTTATAATAATTTTTTTCATGACACAATAATAACTAAATATATATATTGTGTATTATTTCTATAGAATGGGAGTCCCTTTATTTTATAGAAATAATAATTGTATATGGATGAATAGTAATTTTCCCTATCTCTTATATAATGTATTTTAAATAATGATATAGTTAATGTTGGATTCCCACATATTCTATAATAATATCTTTAGATATTTTTTTATAAGAGAAATATGGATGTTGATTGCAAATCATTAAATTAAATTTTTATTATAGTTTTAGAAAATTGTTATAAAAATGGTATTAGCATAAAAATTGATATGGAAATTTTTGATAAATTGGAATCAAATTATAAAGGCAATAAAAATGTATAGGAGGATAAATTGATGAGTTGGACAAATAATGTTGATGTTTTCACGATTTATGTTGAAGAAAATGTTAATGATTATATTACATGAATTAATGAAATTTTAAATAATTTCTAGGTATTTGGAAAAAATATGGGTTATATATCTATTTAAAAAAATAATTGAACTTTATCTAATAGGAATGATTATGATATTTCATATTAGGAATATATAAGATATATTACTCCAAATAAATTATATAACATTCTCATTTTGTATAAAATTATAAAGATCCCTTCATTTAAAAAAGAGTCAAAGATGATAGGGATTTTGAGTCTATGGGAATTGATAAAATCAATTATAAATAAATTATAATGTCATATAAAATGGATGATTAATGTGAATATTAATACTATAATAGAATAATTTCTATAGTTTTGTAGATATTAAAAATGGAGGTGTCTAATGTAAATGTAAAACTACCACCATGGTGTTAATATTTTAATGAAATTGGAAATTTCTATAAAATATTTCAAAATGATAATTCATGTGAAATTTAGTTCGATAATGAGAAAACATAGACTAAAAATTGAGTATGATATCAAAATATTAAACCAAATACTGTGGAATAAATATAAATTTCATTAAATGAAAAAGAATAATGTATGTCACCAAAAATGAAATATCTAATTCCATAACCTGTTTTTAAACTAAAGATAAAATTTTTATATGTCCCATATGAAAAGAGAGGTCTCCAAATATTGTAGTGAATATGTTTAATGTTAACAAACACCACAAAATCATCTATTAATGAATTAGTAAGAATATTTTCTTAAAAATTACACAAATACCTAAAAATAGAAAATTCTCATTTTGATCGAAAATGATTATAGATTTTACGGGATGTATACAAACCAAATCCGTTATTGTTTTTCTATATGTTTTAAGAAATTTTGATTATATACAACAAATAGATAAAAAACTCTTATTAATTTGATGGTCTGCATTCTTAGTACATCATAGTGAATATAAAATAATATAAAATAATATTAATCATAATAATGTGTTATAAAAACAATTGTGTTCCAAAAAATACATATAATTACATTGGAAATATATAAACCAAACTATTGAGACATGAATCCCAATATGCTATTTAACAAGAGAATGAAGAATAACATGTCTGTCAAATGAAAAACTATTATAAAATTACAGATAAAAATCATGAATAATAACATGGGAAAATAAAATAATGAATATTGTATCATATTATAATGGATATAGATGAAGTTGGAAGTAATATAAAACATGACATAAACCCACGTCAACCATAATATCTCAAATTAAATCACATGATGAACAGATTCCCATAATATATATTGTATATCCCTACTCCCAACCATAATATTTCTTTGGAAAAAATATTACCCAATGAATTAGAGATATCTCTAAATGCAGTAATAATATCATTTTCATGATTATTTGTACCAATAAATGAATTCAATAATAAATAATAGGAATAATAATTACCCAGGGAATGATATTTGGCTCATAATAATTCCTCATATCATAATCAACAAATATTTCTAAAATAATATTTTTAAGAGATGATCATATAAAATTTACTACCCCATAAAAGGAAGAGAGAATAAGCTAAATATATTTATAAGATAGAAAAATTAAAAATTAATAGTATTTCGATTGAATTAAAGAGATAAATAATGTATCTTAGATAATGAAATATTATAACATTAGGATAATAGGTGGTTCTGAAAGATACCTTAACTTATGTTCTATAATAATTATGTTCTTTCACATAAAAATGTGGATATTCAAAATAAATTCATTCAGTACATAATTAAAATCATTTCCATTATATTTTTTAATAATTGTATTATGATAAATTATAATTATTTTAATGATATATAATATTTAATTTTATTATTCTAGGATAGTTTGTTTCACTATTCCATAGTCGGATCACCCTTTGTTAATTATCTAATTTATTTTAAATTGATATTACAACTGTAAAAGTGATATGAATTATTATTCATAGACATTAAAAAAATTAAATGGTTCAATGTATCAATATGTGTTCTAATATATTTATGTATATTTTAGTGAAAAATGATAATGTTATTCAGTTAGTTCATTTATGAAGATTTACCAAACTTGAAGAACTATTTTAAAATAATTATATCTTAATCAAAAAATTAATAATCATGAAATAATATATAAAACAATTATTAACATTATATATAACCATATTAAAAACATTGTATCCCACATTATATGTGGTGTTCAAAAAAATGATTGTTTAATTAGAGGAAGAGAACAGACCATATTGTAAACATTACTTTCATTTTAGAAAGAAATGATGGTTTGATAATGTATGATAATTGTAATGACCCAGAACTCTATCAATGTAATTTACCTTCTATATTTATATATTCATATATAGAACACAATAAAAACATCCTAACTGAATAATTCATGAAATAAGAGGTATTTCAATAAGATAAGGAACCTATAATGATGAAATCATAACATTACCATAGGAATAGTTATATAAGACTAATGAATAGTAACATCAACCATGAAGGTATATATAAAATATTAGAATTTAATAAATGATAATAACAGGTAAATATATCACAGTAAATAAATATTTTCAAACTAATAAATTATGATTGGGTATTTTAGAATGTCATAAATATTTAATTACAATTTTATAATTAATAAAATTATTTAAAATAAAATATATTTACATAAAATTTAGTCATAAATTAATATATTTTTGTTATAGGATTTTTGGATCTTTTTATCAGACATTATTAAATTTTTTAAATTTTTATAAAATCATTTGAAGTTTTAAATTAAATATTTATATGTAAAAGTTGGTTATATTCGAAAATAAAATTTGGAAAATTTGAAAATTATATTAAAAAAATTGATTTCATTTTTTAATTTAACATATTAAATAATGTCTAGAGTAATTTGTGGTGATTTTTCAAAAATATATGAATTTTTTTTAATAGTACAATACAATAATTTATAATATATGATAAATACATGATTTATTGAGTCATAGGTGATTATTTGATGTTTTAATCACCCATTTTTCGAACATATATGAACATTATATTTTATTTTGTCACTTGAATCAACATTAGTTCTTGTCATGGGAAAAATAATAAAATAATTAATATAATAATGAGAAAAACCCCTCTCTTCCACTATAAATACCACCCCTCATCACTACCTCTCCTCACACATATAATCCTTGATGCTTGCAAAATTCGTTCCCAATACTATCTTTAAGAATCTCCCCCTCATCTAGGACCACTTTGTATTATCAAATGAACAAAAAAACCCCTTAGTTATTTTTTCAAGGAAGAGTTTTCAATAGGTAAAATCCTCTTCATTTTCCCATTTAATTTCATTTCATGTTGTTTTATTTTATAATTCTCTTCTCACCTCTTATATACAAATAATTATAATAAATTCAATATCATCTACATAATTTTCAGATATAATTTAAATGTAATATATTTTCTAAAACACCTTTCTCAGTCTATTTCATTTTAAATATGAATTCATCGTTTGTGAGGTGACGATTTACAACCCTCTTGGGTGACAAATTTTTATTATTAAATTTCTTCTTCATGGATAGTAATGAAACAAAAAATTGTGTATAAAATGATTATAATATTTGTATTAAAACGTATATAATTTTCTATAACTATTATATATTCATAATATTAATTCATATGGAAAAATATTTCATAATTAGTGAAAGACCACCCAAATAGTCTAAATGGTTGTCAGTAATGTTGTATCTGATGATTCTTCATCAAAAAACATAGCCAAATTAATTATATAAAAATTTAATATTTTTTAATATCATTATATTTATATTCTAGAAAATGTTTCTCATTCAACATGATATTCTGTACTCATATACAAGTATATAGACTGTAAAAACCAAGGAAATGAATTATCCCTTGAAATAAAATTGTATATTATAACTCCTCCAGATAAAAAATAAAAGTACATAATAAAGTTATAAAAAATAAATTAAAATTAAATAGTGTTCTGAATTAATAAATTAATGGATTTAATTTTATATCTAGAATATTAAGTTCTTTTGCAGAAAACATTCAAACATAAGGTAAGGATTTATTTTCTGAACCTCTATTTTCATTCGGGTTATTACTTCATTCTCCAAAATCCAATTTAGTTTTTTACTAGTTTTATATAATTCATAATATATATATATATATATGAGCTTGTGTGCTGTGTGTTCCAAAATAATATATCTGAATCATTTCATCATTATTTCATGGGAGGAAAACATTATTAGGTCCCCTTCTCATTTCATTCTAGTACGCAAGCTTGATTAAAGGGAACATCTTGATTTCCTAACCATTTTCATGTGAAAACGATATTATTTTTTGAAAAAGATGTTTCTCTATAATTAATAGTTATATAAAGAAAAATTATATGTGTTCATTTATGGATTAATACAAACAATCATGTCTAATATAATTGATTTTTTTAAAAATAACCCTTCTTTGTAATTTAAAAAGGGTATTTAACTCAATAAATAAATTATTATTTTATTAGATTATTTTCATTCATTTTAAAAGAGATATTTAATATTATTCTCTATTGAGGATTTTCAATTTTTTTATCATAAAATTTAAATTACTAAATGGATTATGATCTATTGGACTGTGGGTGTGCTATTTTGACACCATTCATCATACTGCACAAAATGGTTTGTGATTGTGTGTATTGATTGAGGAATGTTATTTAAATTTCTTATCTACAAGTTATTTTTAATCCCATTTCATAATATTTATTAATTGGATATATTATGTAATGTATAGGTCCCACTATAGCCCCTCAATGCATTGGTAGGTATAATGAGAAAAACATGACTTTTTTTAACGATTATATGTTGTGTCTTGGAAGAGACTGTAACTATATGTATATGATGTTTGAAATTATGACTCCCCTTATTATGAATCATGAAATTTATTTTCCCTATGATTATAATAGATGAACTATATCCATGGTTATGTTTAATTATGGAATTATTTAATAATATTTTAATGAATGCATTTTTCTAATCATGATTATGTTTTAAAGGAATGTTTACATTTTATAATTCACCAAGATTTTTATTTATGCTTCATCTATTTTAAAACCACTTACAGACCATTTGATCTCACAAAATTTTTTCATTTTATTTAACCCCAAGATGCAAAGATGAATATTATTAATGACGATCAATGATAATCTAAGTGTTATGGATATTTCCAAGGCAATCTATATATTATATTTCATATCAATTTTTTAATGTAAATAATATCTTCATCTCTAGTTATCCAATATTAAAATATTATTCAGTCCTTCAAGATTGAACCTTTATATAATAATTATACTATAAATATTTAATCCATTGACTCTAGGTTACTTGGGTCGATGTATTTATAGTTTATATCAGTTGATATTTTGTAGAACCTATGATATTAGATTTAGAAAAAAAATATTAGGAAAACAAAATCCCAAATATAGTAATGTATGGTAATAGTGGAAGAAAATTCTAGAATATTTGTAGTTTATAGACTATGGGGATCTTCTTATAAATACATAAATTCATGAATCCTACAATTAGACATGGTTATTAAATAGATTTATATAGGTCTAAAAACATTAACTAGGCATCTGAGGCCCAAATCGAGGTAACCAGGTACACATCAAAGGGCTTTACTATGCGCCAAGTTTTCCACTCCTTGGGATATTCTTATGATAAGTAAAATTTTTATTAAAAATTGTTAATAATTATTTAAAAGAAAATATGTACCCAAATAAATATTCTTTATGATTATGAGATTATCTATGCCTAGAACATCAATTTATGTTAGCTTCTTTTCTCATATGTTAGTGTAAATTATGATTCATAACTTTATCTAGTGAATATAATTATTTAGAATTGATGCCAAGCAGATGGAATGGAAACTGTATCAATGCACATATCCATGTATGTATTTCCATCATAGAATATAAAATGATGTTGGTATTGGAGATGTAATTGGTTCTTTGAAACTAATAACTATACTTATATAGATGAATCATGTTATGAACAAGATCCTTACTCATATAGAACATCTTGAACCACGACATGGATGAGAAATGTTAGAAAAAATTATGCGAAAAAAACATCCATCATTAAATGGGACAAAAAATCATATTTATGTGAGTAGTGGATAACTTCCTAAGAGAATATATTTCATGATATGGGATGTGACAAATGGGAGATGGTTTTTAGTTATATTTATCGTATATCGGTAGATGCCTAAAAATGGTGGTCATTATTATAAAAAACACACAATGGGGGAAAAAATAAAAATATGGAATGGAGGGAATTTAATGAAATTTTCCTAGAAATATATTTTCTTCATGAACAATGAGCCGATATGAAAATTAATTAATAAATTTGAGCAATAAATAAGGACTAATATGTTTCCATGTATGAATACAACTTTATAAAGCTATCAAGTCATGTCAAAGAGTATATAAGTTATCCAATGAGTAAGACTAGTAAATTATTTAATGGTTCAAATCCATTCCTCAAAAGAGTACTAGCGTCATAAAGTTTCTCATCATACAATGATATAGCCTCAAGTGTTATCAATTAAAATGAAAAATTCTCTATGTCATATTCCATAAATGTAAATATAGTTAAAAAAGAGTTTATGAACACTTTGGAAAAGGAAATAAATAAAAGTTGAAGAAGGGGAGAGCTGATTTTATATCCTATAATAATTGTGATATGAAATACCTCGGTACATGCCAGATAGATATTAGTGGTTGTTAGAAGTGTGGAGGAAAAAGTCACAAATTCCAGGGTTTCAAGGGAATGAATGAATTTCCTAATGTTCAATTATAAAATTTTAAATAGATGAGACATTATTCAAATGATTTTCTTAATAACTATAGAAAATTTATCCAACGAAGTTCAAGGGGGAAAGGCCTCGCTTATCCTACCACAGTTACATAGGCTGTTGTTCATAATTATATGGTGATAGGTCATTAAATCATTTCTTCATAATTAGTCAATACATTAATTGATTCTGGAACATCACATTCTTTTATATCATTCTATTTTTCCATGAGAATTATACATTTTCATTTTGAATTAATAATGAGTTATTTGTTAAAATTCCTAAAGGAAGTATCATTGAAACAAAGATGTGTTGATTTGTCCCCTTTAGGATAGAAATGTGTTCTTTAGTTGCAGACCTTATCGCTACACCCATGACTAATTTTGATATAATACTAATTATTAATTGGAATTAAAATTAAGATGCACTACTCTATTTCAAGGAGAAGGATGTTAAATTTTTTGAGAATGATATATAGTCCCTTATCTATAAAGGAAAAACCTCACCATACAATTCTTATCTAGATAAAACAAAAATTGATCTACAAAGATTCATTCTTGGGGAGGAAAAGAATGTTATATCTATGGGTAAGGAAATAAATCTTCAATTTGAGGATATAACTATTGTGTAAGAATATATATATTTATTTTCATAGGATTTACATAGACATCATCTGGAGTAGGAAAATGATTTTTATGTTGATTTAGTTCCTTGTGAAAGGATTATATCAGTGAATCCAAATATAACGGCCACTATGGAATTAACAGATATAAATAAACAACTATTTTAGTTGAGTAGTAATATTGGTTTTCCCCTTTTTTTCTCTACTAGGAGCTCATGTAGTAGAACCACAAGAGTTTTAAAATAAATTTAAAATTTAATTCCAGAGACACTATATCTCTATGAAACAACAGTATGTATTAAACAGAATAATGAACATAATTTTTCCACTTATGTGATTTGAATTTCCAAAAAATACTTACATGGTTGCGATCAGAAAGATATTAAGAGTCTGATAGCATCAACATTCATTATTTGAATAGTAACATGACCCTTATGAATAGTAACAAACCCTTCTAAATAGTAATATAATATTAATAAATAGTTTACTCACCCATATAAGTATAAATAAAATTTAGGCACTTTTAAAATGGGATTGAATATTTAGATAATTAATAATTAGGTGTTGTTATATTGTGGATTAATAAATATTTAACTACAATTAAAATTAATAAATTGAATAAAAAGAAAAATAATGATCATTAATATTATTCATAAATAAATATATTGTTATCTTATGATTTGATGATAATTGTGTGAGACCTTATTTAATTATCAAAGTATTATAAAATCAAATTTAACAATAAAATATGTATTATTTTCAATTAAATAAATAATTTTTGTAAAAATTGAATTTCACATATTTAAAAAATAGTTTTTATAAAATATGTTCCATTTTTTAATTCCACAAGTCAAAAAATGGTTGGGGTGAGTTTTTGGGATTTTTCTGAAAGACATAAATTTAGGGTGAATTGTAAAATATTGTAATTTAGAGAACATAAACATTATAAGAAAAATAAAAAATTAATTTAATCATGAATGATGTAACAATACATGTTTAAAAAATACATGAACATATTACTAATTTTGGTCACAAGGAACAACACTATTTGTTGTCATGAGAAAAATAATAAAATTCTAAATAAGATATTCAATAATCTCTCCTCTCCTCCATAACAAATGACTCCCCTAAATACCTCTTCTCTTTACACTTATATTCTATGAATCTTCTAATTCTTCTTCAAAAATACTCTTCCCTAGTCCTTCCCCACGCACAAGAGCCCTTGGTCTTTCCAAAATAACAACACCCAAAAAGAGGTAATTTCAATTTGTAAATCCTCTTCCTTTTTCAATTAATTTAATTTCAATTTATCTTATTTTATTATTTTGTCATAACATCATATGTCCAATTAATAATGTTAAATTAAGTATCATCTATATAATAGAATTATATAATTTTAATTTAATAATTATTATCCATATCCTTACTCTCTATATTTTATTTTATAAACCAACTCATCATCCTCGAGGTTCCAAATTACATCATCTGTGGATGATGAAGAATCATTCTAAAAATTATTCTTCAATGATCTTAATGAAATTAGTTTATTGATAGAAAAATATTTTGAAATATATAATATTTACCTTTTTATGTTTTGTAATTTTCATATTTAAATAATACTAAATGATAAAACAAAATGAGTATGTTAGGATCAACAACTACCAAAATAGTCTAATCTATTATCACTAAATGTATTATCAATGATATATCATAATAAAATAATATATATATATATTTATATCAGTTTAAAGAAATGTATTATCATCAAAAAAAATGAAATTCCAATTCAAGGGAATTATATAAATTTTAAAAGAACTCCAATACTTATATTCCAATGAATCAATCAAGGAATCAAGAAAACAAATTCTCTAGAATGAAATAATTCAATCAATTAACTTATAAATAAATCAAAAAATTTATACTTAATAAAATCATAAGGTATAAAATATATATAGATATGGTCAAATTTTAATTAATTAATGGGATTAATTTCATTATCCAGGTCGGTAAGTTAATGTGAAGAATACAGTCAAACATATGGTAAGGGTCTTTTACCCAAACCACTATTTATATCAGGTTAAACCATTCATCTAATTTCCCTCAATGAAATTCACAAATATTATTATGGACACAACCTAAATTCTCTTTTAATGTAATATATATGTGTACTAACCATAATATATCATTCTTTTATCAGATGTTACATGTTTTAAAAGGATCTTTAATATATTCACTCTGATAAACATGCATGTTTTAAAGGAACTTCTTCATAACTTAAAAATTTTCAAATTAACTCTATATTATATTTCTAGCCACTAATATATTTCTAAAATCACTCATTTTATTTTTAAGAAAATAAAATATTTTAATTCAAGATTTATAAAAATATTATTCCAAAATAACTTTTCTTTTCTTAGTAATAGAGTATTAATCTTAAGAATTAATCTGTGATTTTTTACGTGAATTTTCATATATTTCAACCCTCTTGTTGATTATTATGTATTAATAGGATTAATATTATATTATATCTTCTAAAAAAATTATTTAATGGTTTATGATTTCTTTGGTTCTTGATAATCTATCTTGATATCATTCACCACATCACTCCAAAAAGATAGTGTTAATATTTAATGATTGGGGAATGTTATTTACATTTCATATGTTAGTTTCAAAATTAATGAATTAGATGTTTACAAATATACCCAATTATATGAGGAATGTATTGAAATTAATATATGATTCGAGGGGCCTGCTATAGCCCCTCGATGCATCAGTAAGTCTCATGAGGTAAAAAAGTTTGGAGTTTTACCCATTTATATATGGTCCTGGAAGGAGGACTTCATATAAGGGTTATAATGTATTTCATTATGAATTACCTCATTATAAAAAAAGTAATTTTAGTTAATATGAAAATGTGACTACTATAATATCCATGGTTATGTCTTATTTTTTCATTGTTAATTTATCTTTTATTCCTTCTATATTATGATCATATATATGTTTAAATGAATGGGTTTTCGGTTTCCCACCAAGACATTTGTTTATACATATGATTATTTTTTTATTACTCACTCTTTCTAAGAATATGTGCTCACCCCATTCTAATGCTTCATTTTTCCTCAAAATGAAAAAAGTATATTATAAAGAATCTAAAGGATAATCTTGTAGTTGTGGATAATTCCTATGGAATTTATATGTTGTATTTATTTTAAAGTTTTATCGTTAAACTTATATATGTATGTTGTTTTCCAAAAAAAATAAACTATTCGGTCATTTATGATGTTTCTTATTTATTAATATTCCAAAGTTAAAAAATAGTTCTATAGCTCTATGAAACTGTGGTTGGGCTGTTTCAGTTTGTATCAAAGGAAGATTAGTAGAAATCATGGAAACTGGATATAGAAAATATTGATTATAGAACAAAACCCTATGATAGTCTTTTAGGATAGACATTCAAGAACATAATATAATTTTTGTAAGGAAGCTATTATTTGGATATTCCTAGAAAATTAATCCTAGTATAGATATACAAGTGGAAGTGGTTCTGGAATAGATGTTATTACGGGTAATAACTCTGATAAGGTGTTTTGGGCTTGATCTGAGGTAACCTAGTACATGAAAACGGGACTTATATTGCAAGTGGTTTGATTATGGTATTATCTATGCATTGGATTTTAATTTAGGTCAATAATTACACTAGTTGATATCATTAAATATGATTCATAACCTAATATAGTGTGGGCCATCATTTATAATGGTGCGTTGTTGAAAAAATGTAAACAACACTAACACACGTATCTCATGAAGGGATTTCCCCTTATGTATGTTAATGTTGATGTATCTTGAATTGTGAGTAGTGATGAGAAACATGTAAATATATTGTGACAAATGAATCTATTTATGAACAATATGCTTACATATATGGAGCTCTCGAAACCACAACATGAGTGAGAAATGTTACAAATCATTTAATAAAAACACCCTCCATCATTAAATGGGACTACTAACCCATTCGCAGTAGAGAATTGAATATTTTTCATAGATAATATATTTTTCACTTTGATTAGTAACGAAAGTGACAAGGTTGTCATGACAGTTTATCATTTCTCAAGAGATACTGATCAATGGTGATTACTAATTCAAATCTCAAAGGGGGAGGAAAATATTTAAAATATGGAATTTATGAATTTTGACAAATATTATTAGAAAAATACATTCCTTGTGAACATAGAGAATATATGGAATGGAAATTTTTTAATTTGAGGGAAAAAATAATGAAAATTTTGCAAAGTATGCAGATAACATCACATGGTTAGCAAGACACTCTAGGACAACATAAGTAATCAAAGTATAAATATTTATTGATTCATTGATGGTTTCAAACCATTCCTCCAAAGGAAAATAGTTTCCAAAACCTTCTCATCATATTATGATATAGTCTCATGTGCTATCAAGAATGAAAAACTGAATTCTTAATGTTTTATGACTTCTAGGGAATGCAAGAGAAGAACCGAGACGATATAAACACTTAAAAATGAAATTATTAAAATGGGAAGAAATAAAGAATTCATTTTCAATCCTATGATAATTTTTTGAAGAAAGACTCTAGCACTTGTCTGAAGGGTATGACTGCTTATTACAAATGTGGAGGAAAAGGCCACCAATCTAGTGATTGTAAGAGAATAAAGAATCCACCAACGTAAAATGCTAAAATTTCAATGAGATAGTGAATTATGAAAACGAATATCCCGTGTGATAAATAATTATTCAATAGAGAAGGAAAATAGAGAAATCCCAACCATAAGAGATCTCTAATTCTATGGTATAAGTTCTTAATGATGTGGAGGCATGTACATTTATCAATTCCTCAATCATATCCATTGCACTAATTGATTGTGGTTCATCCCATTCTATTTTTTTGTCCTATTTTTCAAATAAAATTAGACATTTCATGTTCCCATTAATAAAAAATTTATTTGTCAAATCTCATAAGGGATGCATCATAACAATAATGATATGTCAAGTAGCCACCCTAAAAAACATAAATGTTCCTTAGTTGCTAAGCTTGTTATAATATAATTGATTAACATTTATATAATCCTTAGTATTTATTGTATTTAAAATTATGATGCATAAATGAATTAAAATATGAAGAAGGTTAAAATTTTTATGAATGTTGTATAATCCATTATCATTAGATAGGAATCTTTATAATTGATTCTTTCTAGTTCCACCCACATTATCAATACAAAATGAAATTATTTGAGAGGATGAAAACTCAATATCTTTGTGTGAGGAAAGGAATTTTTAAATTAAGAATGTACCTAGTTTTCAAGAATACATAGATTTGTTTCCATAGGATTTACCTGGGAATCCTCCAGAGCAAGAATTTGAATTCACTATTGACTTAATTCTTGATTCATGACCTATATCAATGAATACATATATAATGGAAAATATAGACTCGGTAGAACTAAAGAATCAACTTGAGTAGTTGATTGATAAATGATTTATTCACTATAGTTTTTGTACATGTGGAGCCCCTATTATTTTTTCAATAAGAAGGATGGATCATGAGGATATGCATTGACTATACGAAGATCGTTTCTATTATGAAAAAGAACAAGTATCCTCTTTATTGAATTGATGATTTATTTAATGAACATCATAGAGCCCACTATTTTTCAAAGAATGATGTTCGATCTAGATATCACCTACTGTGTGTTTGTAATGATGATATTCCAAAGATATCATTTTGAACTAGGTATTACAAGATTATAATAAGTCCTTTAGGACTGAATAATACACCCTAAATTTTAATGGATCTAATGAATATAATTATTAAGGAATATCTTGATGAATTAATTGAGGTAATTATTATTGATATCATGACATAATCCACAATCTACAAACAAAATGAGAATAACATGAGTATTATTACTAATACTCTTATAAGAAATTAATATTATGGATGTTTAGACAATATTAATTTTGGATTCAGTTAGTTTCTTTTCATGGTGATTTGTCTATAAGTATGGAATA
Organism: Viscum album; assembly: GCA_963277665.1. Taxonomy (NCBI): domain Eukaryota; kingdom Viridiplantae; phylum Streptophyta; class Magnoliopsida; order Santalales; family Viscaceae; genus Viscum; species Viscum album. The sequence goes on from OY728126.1 coordinate 987,420,235, forward strand.
TTTGTTGAATATATAAGACAAAGGATGTTCAAAAATTTCTTATACTGAAGAACATTATCAAGGTATGTAGTTTTATTGGTTTAGGAGGTTATTATCAATGTTTCATTCTGAATATCACATAATTACCTAACCCGTTAACAATTATTATACATAATAGGATTATATTTTTATTCAAAAAAATTACATGAAGAATGTTTTTAGGAATTGAAGAATAGGTTAGTGAAAGATCCCATCTTGACTCAACCATCATGAAATTTTGTATAGGCAATATATAAGGATGAATAATATAAAGGACAAGATGTTTCCATATGTAAAATGATTGATTTTTTTCTTATTCATCAAGGTAGTTAAAAACTTGTGAATAGAACTATCCAACTCATGTTCACAATTTAGAAGATGCCATTTTTCCTAGAAGATATGGAACCACTATCTATATGTTAAAATATGTGAGATATATATAGATCAAAAGAGATTGAAATATATATTCTCACATAAAGAACTCAATATAAGGAAAATGTTATGGTTTTTGTTTCTTAATGATTATTATTCTTCCATACACTACCACCTAGGGAAGAGAAATAAGTTGTATGATTCATTGAATAAGAAAGATCATAGATTTCTAAACAAAATAAGGATGGAAAGGGATAATTTGTTCATAAATATAGTAAATATGGATATAAAAATTATCCAAGATACTGAATCATAGTTATTTTTTCAATTGGTTTCCAAAACATAATATTGGAAAGGATTAAATGTTGTCATCTGGAAGATGAGAATCTACAAACAAAAATTACTGCTATTAATGATGGGATTTGGTAGACATTGTGTATAGGGATGAAATACATAAACATGGGAAGTGTCTTTGTGTCACTGTTATACCCAAGCATAAAATGGAGCTATATGATTATGGACATACTTCGAATTTCTATATACATCCTGATATCAAATAAATGTATAGACAATTGAAAAAAAACAGTTAGAATTTCATGAAGAGGGAAATTTGTAATTATATATCATGATGTTTTTTCTATCAATAGGTTACGTCTGGAATAATACATCCTAAGGGTGCCATGGATATTTATTCTACTCCTAAATAGAAATGGGATGATATAACTATGGAAATTATCAGTATATTTCCCAAACAATCGAAGGATGAATGATATAATATGGGGGATTATTTATAAACATACAAAATCTGTACATTTCTTCACTATAAGGGAGGATTTCCCACAAAATCCTCTTACATGAATCTATATTAATGAAGTTGTAATAATTTATGGATTACCTCTATCAATAGTTATAAGGCCACAGCCTTAAACCTTACTTAAAATTGAATTAAATGAATAATTCACATTGAGGATCTTTTCAGGTTTAGAGTTTTAGAGAATTAGGACATAACTATTACATCTCAAAAGATTACAAAGTAGTCTCTTCTAATAAATTTCCATAAAATAAAAAACTCTTAAAAAGAAACATGTCTAGTTTCATGTTTTAGGTAGCATGACTTTCCCTTGATCCCATCCTTGACCCTATTCCATGCTAAGTTCTATGAAAAACATTTCAAAAACTTGGTATGAGCATAAAAACTCAGTAAGGGATACACAAAAAACCGTTAGTTTATCAAAACAAAAAGTAAACCATGTATAAATTTTCAAGGTAATACTTTTCACCTTTATGAAGTAGTAAAAACTCTTCCCTGAATAAAATATCATTACTTACCTTTTTGTAACCAAAGGAGTACCATAAAACCCATATAAAGAACACATAACATATATAAAGGTAACTTGGGACATAAACATACTTAAGTGGAATAACCATATGGTTGACTCCCACACATATCACTTAATGGAATAGCCATACGGCCAATTTCCATACATACTAAATGGAATAGCCATACGGCCGACTTCCATACCCAATGCATTGGAGGTTATAATGTAACCACCCATCCTGGTATTCACGACACCACCCGTCATATGGTTTATAATGTAACCACCCGTTAAAATGTCCAAGTACCATAATAAAATCATAAAACATAAAACCAATATAAAGTAATGATAAAATTTCCACATTTCAATCATAATAGAATCCTTTATCAAAACCATTTTCAATACCAAAATACATAAAAGAGTATATAGTATTTATTTTATTTTAAAAACAATATGGCTTGTTGAGGAAGCCAAAGACCAAATAATACTCACAGCGGCGGAAAAGGTCGTTGTCACCACGTACGTTAAAAGAAACATTCCTTTTTTTCGTTTTGTAAAACGCTTCATAGAAAAAGATTCCTTTTGTATAAAATTAAAAGTCAAAGGTGTTTATACACCGTATAAAAGATAGTTGTGTATAAAACGAAATATGCCTTAATGAAAGGAGATTGATACGAAGTCCCTTACAAAGACGGTATCCTTAGTTTAAGGATAAATCAATTACATAATTACGTGTGACAAACAAATACACCAAATATAAGTGGATATTAAGTGTAAAATAATCAAAGGTCATTCACACATATTCAAAGGATGACATATTCAATAACTACGTGTTGAACCCAAAGAAATCGAAATTGGGTTAAGAAGTTCCCTTGACAGCCTAACGGCGTCACATCAAAATGAGTTGATGAGAGATAAAAAGTGTATCTCATCACTTGGACATAAAATTTACATCAATAAGGATATATGAGAACAAATACCAACATAATAATATGTAAATTAAAAGACCCAACAAAAGAAGTCTTTTAAAAAAAGGAGGGTGAAAGGTTCCCTTACCAACTTGGGTATCTTTTGAATCATACGACCCGTGAAAGAAGGACAATAAATCATTGATGTAAATACTCATAAATGAAGGAATATTACACAATGAGTAAAACAATGGTCAGTACATACAGCACTCAAAGGAAATTGTGGCAAATGTAGCATAAATCTCACGGAAATAAAAGTGAGATGAAAAATCACTTACGAAAACTTGGCAGCCTAACGGCGCCACTTAAAACTTCCAAAAATGGATTTATGAGATCAAATAGGGTATCTCATCACATTAAAACAAAATTTATAGCAATAGGAATATGAAATAACATCCCCCATTGTAACAAATAGGATCTTAAAAGAAGTGACATAAAAGAGAGTACTTATAAAGAAAGAGAGAGGTTAGATCTCTTATGAAAATTCGGCAGCCTAACGGCGCCACTCAAAAATTCCAAAATGGATTGATGAGAGAGAATAGGGTCTCTCATCACATGAACATAAAAATTACAGTAAGTGTAAAATATAATCACATCCCAATAACAAGAAAGATGATCTTTAGAGAGAATGACATAAAAGAGTGTACTTAAAAAAGAAGGAGAGGAGTAAGATCCCTTACCTCGGGTCCGACTTGACTCGATCGTTCTTTAATCTCCTGAATAATAAACTTGAGTTAATTTCTACTTCCTTAAGAACGTTTTTCAAGTTCATTGTTCCTTTTATATCACTTATTACCATGTCATAAACATTATGTAATCATTTAAGTTAATAATATTTGTTTTGCTGATATTTGGTTCTTAAGTCGAAAGTGGACTTCTTACAATTACATGTTGTTTGTGTGGCCAAATGTTTATTATATCCAGAATTGTATTCATGATGTATATATCATATATGTCATATATATCCAGTACATTCATGCATTTATAACATTACATAATCATTTAGAGGTAAGAAATGAAATGCACCGTTCATGGAGACGGTAAGCCGTACGTACGCATGAACGCTACTTTCATTTCTATTTCGTATTTTATAGAATGGAATAATATTTATATAAAGGTATATTATAATTACGATATAATATCATATATAATATCATAGTTCCATCCTTTATACATACCACATATGGTATTTAACGAATCAAATCACTTTGAGGGGCGGTAGTCCGCACTTCCTTAAATGAAGATATCGCGTTTACCCATAATGGAAACCATAAAGGTATTCCAAAAATGAAAAAAAAACAGCAGCTTAAGGAAAACATAAACATATTATATATCATATATAAAAATATTGACACCATAATGGCCAACTTTTAAGGTTTTAAATGAGTATTGAACAATCATCGTTTCGGGAGGCAGAATTTCACCACACACGGAAACCGTATGTTCTTTAACATTTTATGTAGTTGTGTGAGAGTGTAGCTCGAATAAATCTTATAACAACATCCTAGTATATTTATGATACTGGGTTTGTTAATAAAGAAGTAAATAAAAAGAGTTTAGGGGGTTGGAGAATCAAAATAAAACAAATGAACATGAGAGAATGAATTACCTTTAAAAGTGTAACTCATTTTGATTTGAGCCTAAAGGCTTCCTTTGAAAGGATTCATCCCAAACGGAATCCTCTAGGATGAGTAGAGGGATGTGGAGAGAGTAAATGGGCAGGGTTTGGCCGAGCCAAAGGCTTGAGGAGTGTGCGAAATGAGGTAGTGGTGGGGGCCTTTTATAAGAGGAGAGGAGGGGCACTTTTGGAAAGTAAAGAAATATTGCTTTATTTGAAAAAAATTTTCGGTTTTAAAAGGACCCACATTCATAAAATTAGTGGATTAGGTGATAAGGGTTCGAAAGACACCCATAAAATAAGTTTTGGACATGTGTAGTTCATAGATTTTACATTATCTTTCCATTTTATTTAAATCGTCAAATAATGATGTCATCGCTAAATCATTATTATGTCATAAATAATTTAATTTATTTAATGTCTAAAAATTATAAACAAATTACTATGATTTAGTAAATCTTTTTGTCTTTCCAATTAATATTTATAATAAAAAATATTACTTGTATAACCCCATTAAAAAATTGTTTTAGTAAAACATATCATGTTTGTGCCATTTTTTACATTAACATTAAATAAAAGGTATTTATGTCATTTTCCATCCAATGTGGCTCCATGGGGTCCCCAAGATGACCCATGGCTTGTATTTGTCGGCCATGACACATCCAATAAGGGTAGGACATGTGTCAAGGTATTTTCATTTTATTATAATATCATTTTTGCCTTAAATTGCACTAATTACCTCTAATCGCGATTAAAAACTTAATAAGTTACTATTCACCAAAAAAGATTTTTTATCTCATTGAACCACATTTTACTTCTTAATTAAAACCATGTATGTTGGATTTTTAAAATTCAAAACACAGAAGTGGTAAAATTTCATTTAAACGAAAAATCAGTTTAATATAAGTACCACTTAGTGGTTTCACTATTCATCAAAAATTGAAGTTTTTCAGAAAAATACCATAAATTCACCCTAAGATATTTATGATATTCTGAATTCAAAAATTAAGTCCATTTTCCAAAATTCACAACATATAAGTTTCATTAATTAATTTAATAATTAATTCCCGCTGTCAGAGCAAATAGCGTGTATTTATGAAACAATAAGTATCAAAAGATTGACACTAGTTTAAGTTCGATTTCAATGTGAAATTAATTCAAATGACCACTATTGGATTTAATGGTAAAAATATTTTCTAATTTCACTTTAAAACCAATTAAAATGATAATCTAATCATATAAATAAATTATATTAGAAAGAGGTTTTGAATTAAAAAACAACATTTTACACTATTCATTAAAAAATGAACTTTATCGGAAAAATACCAAAAATTTACACAAAGTAAAATTTGATGTCCTGATTCTAAAGAAGAGTTTTATTTGGTCCAAAAGAATGTATAAGAGTGATCAAAACTATTTTTAATGACAGTTCGCCATCAAAAGGCGATAAGTGAACCTTTAGTGAAAATTAGGGTATAAAAGCCTAAAATTGAATTCTTTCCATATTTTAAGCCTTTGGATAAATGTAAAAACATTTAAAAAACATATATAATCATATTTTAGTTATTTATATCCATTACCTCCAATACAACGTCTACATGTTAACTACCATTTAAAATAATATTACTTTATTATTAGAGTGCAACGTAAGATTCCCAAGAAACTCGTTGTTGCGTATAGGGTACGCCATCGAGCATAGCATCCCCTTTAAAGTAATATTAATATTTGATTCACAAATATGGATAAATATAAAGATTTCATATTCTTTATTTACCTGGGTTGTTACAATAGTATTCGATCATGATCCATGGTTTACATCGAAATTATTAAAAAGTATTTATAAATCATTGGATACCGAGCTTTGATTTAGTACTTCTTATAACCATCCAACAGAAGGGAAGTCATAAAGAAATATAAAAACATTAAAATACATGTTGACATCTTGATAAATGATTTTCAGGGTATTTCCGATCAGAATTTATGTTTTGTGGAGTTTTACAACAATAATGTTTTCCACACTAGTATTCAAATGGAACTATATAAATTATTCTACATAATGAGCATTCGTAAACCAATGAGATATAATGAAGTTGGTGAAAGGAATATTTTGGGTCCAAAGGTTGTGGAGGAATCTACGATGAAGGTAAAGAATATTGAAACCCATCTCAAATAATCCCAACAAAGGAAAAATATATATGTTGGTAATTAAATATAATTTTTATAATTTTATATTTGAGGTCATGTTTTATTAGACGTACCTACATTGAAGGGTATAATATTATTTTGGAAGAAAGGGAAACTTTTTCCAAGGTACATTGGAATATTTAAAATTATGGAGTGATTTGGAGCTTTTGTTTATAATTTGGAGATTCCACCTAACCTTTCAATGGCACAAAATTTCATACATGTCTCATCATTGAGATAGTACATGTGAAACCCAATATATGTTCTCACTTCTGAAGGTATAGAATTGGAACCTCAACTATCATACCTTAAAGAGACTATCCTAATTCTAGATACTAAAGAACAAGTGATATGGAATTTAATGACTCTGCTAGAAATGTTATTTTAGAGAAATCATAAAATTAAATAGGTGAAGTGGGCTCCAAGTGATTTTCTAATGAATAACTACTCAAATATTTTTAAGATTTATTATTCTGGTAGTTCTTAGGACGAAATTTCTGTAAGGGGGGATGAATGTAGCCCCTCAAGAATATAAAAATAAATTTAATAAATAATGTAGAAACTCAGAGTCTAAATGTAACAACACTTTTTTATAACCAAGGCAATGAACATACATTTAAAACATTTTATATTTGAATTTTCCAAAATGGACATACATAATTTTGATTAGTAAGATATTTCAAGTCTCATGGAGTAAAATTACATTTTTTTGGTGAATAGTAACAAGAACCTTATGAATATTTATATACATTTATGAATAGTAATATAGCCATTATAAATAGTAAACTCATCCATGTAAGTAAAATTAAAATTTAGGCACATAATAAATGAGAGTGAATTTTTTAAGATTTATTAATAAAGTATTCGTATTTTTTTGAGTCATAAATATTTATTTAAAATTTTAAATTAATGACTGAATTAAAAATAAAATTTATTTTCATAAAATATATATTTTAATAAATATTTTTTGGTCCTAGGTTCTTTTGATAATTTTATGAGACAATAATTCATTTGTGAAAGTATTATATAATTAGTATTAAAATTGAAATATGTATATTTTCGAAGTAAATAAAAAAATATTTAAATTTTAAATTTTACATATATTAAAATATTAATTAGATAAAATATATACCATTTATTAATATTACTCCTTGAAAAATGGTTAGCAAAAATTTGTGGGAATTTTATGAAATACATGAATTTTTTGTGAATAGTAAAATTGGGCAATTTAAAATATAAATATATTATATGATAAATACATTATTCCTTGAATCATGGATGAAGTAAGAAAACATGGTTTGAACTCAAATTAATTTATTACTATTTTGGGTAACAAGAATAAAAAATATTTCTTATCTTGAGAAATATAATAAAATAATGAATTAGATATTCCAAAATTGCTCCTCTTATCCACTATAAAAACCACCAATCACTCCCTCTTATATTCACTCTTCTAAAAATTTAAGGTGATTCAATTTCTAAAAAAATTACTATATTGTCCCTCCTCATTTTCAGAAGCCCTAGGTCTTTCCAAATGACCAAACACCATTAGGTGGTTCTCAAGAAGGTTATTTAAATTGGTCAATCCTCTTCTTTTTTATTTAATTTCAATTCAATTTATCTTTTTTTATTATTCTATACTAACCTACTCTATCTAATTAATCATTATAACTCTAGTATCATCTATATACAATAATTATGTAATATTAATTTATTAACCAATATAAATATTTGTACTCCCCCTCTTTTATTTTATAAACAAAATCATCATCCATGCAGTGACAATTTACATCCTTCATGGACGACAACATATAATTCTTCAAATTAATTTTTAAATCTATGCATGAAAACATTTTACTTGATGATAAATATTTTTAAATTTATAATATAGACCTTCTAATTTTATGGAATTAAAACATTTATATAATACTAAATGATAAAATGAAATGAGTTTTTTTATCAATAACCATAGTAATACTGTAAACAATAATCACTAAATGTACAATCTAATAATTCATCCCCATAATATATAAAAAATTATATATATATATATATATGACTATTTAATATATATATATATAGTGTAATTAAAAACATGAAATTCCAATTCTTGAGAATTATACCAATATTAAATGAACTTCATTACTTATAATCACGCGATTCAATCATTAAATCAAGGAAACGAAGGCTATGGAACAATGAAATTCAATCATATTACTTATCAATATGGACAAAAATGTACTTAATAAAATTCTAATGAATCAAATACGTGTATAAAATGTTCTTAATTAATTAATTATTTGATTTAATTTAATTATCAATGATTTTTATGTCATGTTAAGAACACATTCTGACATAAGGTAAGGGTTCCCTACCAGAACCTCAATTTTATTTGAGGTTATTCATTTTCACTCATTACCATTGTAAAATTAAAAATAATTCTCATTTACAATTCCTCAATTCGTTTTTATGGTTCTATATATTTTTAACAAACATGATCCCTCAATTTTATGGGATGTTACATGTTTTAAAAGGGTATTTCAAAAAAAATTCTAATAAACCATGTAATTTCTAAGGAACTTTTTCAATTCTTACCTATTTTAAAATTCACATTATATTCAATTTTCTATCAACATTATTTTGCTAAAATAATTAAATTTATTGTGAAAAAACTAATTTAATTCACTTCTAGTTGTAAACAAATATTTTTTCCATATTAATCATCTTTTTAATGTAAATGAGTATCTATCAATATAATTCCATGGTGGTTTTATACAAGTTATTTCATCTATTTAAACCATCTTGTTGATTATTATTTTTAATTTGGATTAATATATTAGTATATAATCTATAATATTTTATTTAATTTTCATTATTGGTTCGATTTTGAGTGTTCTATCTTGATACCATTCACCATATTACTCTGAATTGGTTGTGATCATATTTAATGGTTAGGGAATGTTATGTACATTTCATATGTTACATGAAATATGAATTTATATATTGTTTATGATTATCCAAATTTATATGTGGATTGAATTTTACTTAATACATGATGGTTGTGGGACATCTATATCCCCTCGATGCATCAGTAGGCCTCATGAGATAAACTTGTTTGAGTTTTTACCAGTTTATGTATGGTCCTGTCATGAGGTCTTAACAGAATGGTTATGATGTTGTGAATTATAAATTCCCTCATTAAGATACATGTAAGTGTTTGTACATGTGATTATTCAACTATAATAATATCCAAGGTTATTATTTATAATTTAATTATTTATTTAGCTTCTATTCTTGCAATATTATACTCAAGAATATGTTTAAATTAAATAGTTTGTAGTTTTTCGACATTCTTAGTTTTTTTTTATTATTATTAATTATTGTTTTTTACTCACCCTTACTGAGAATATGAGATCACCCATTTATTATGTATTATTTTTCCCATGTTTGAAAAAAAACATTATTATAAATGAATTGTAAGGATAATCATGGATCTAGGGATGATTCCAAAGGAATTTAATTTATGTATTTCATTCCATGATGAAATGTTGATCAGATGTTTGTATCTCATTTTCTAAAACTACTAAATTATTCTGTCTATTATGAAATGTCATCCTATTAATTTAGAAAACATAATAAAAAAATGAACTGGATCTTGGAACTTGTGTCCGGGTGTTACAGTTGTTCTTTTTGTTAAGATTAAATATGGATATATGAGACTGTATGTTGACTATAGTGAGATCAATGATATTATGAAAACGAAAAAGTTTCCTCTACCAAAAATTTATTATTTATTTAATCAAAATTAAGTATCCCAATATTTCTTGAATATTTTTCTTCAATCTAGATATAATTAATTTCACGTCATGAATGAATATATTCCAAATTCAACATTAAGAACAAAGGATATACAAAAAAAAGTATATAGTAATGTCATATGGACTGACCAATACAATATCTATTTTCATGGATCTAATGAATATTGTTTTCAAGGAATATCATGATTATTTTTTTTGGTATTTATTGATGATATCATGGAATACTTCAAATGATTAATAGAACATGAGATTAACGTGGGCATTGTTCTGAATAATCATATAAGAAATTTGTAATATGTGAAATTTAGAAAGTGTGATTTTTTTTCACCAAATAAAATCATTTATTTTCCACATTGTATCTAAAAATAGAATTTTAGTAGATCTTCTGAAGAAAATGGTGGTTCAGGAATGACATATGACAATGAACATGACCAAAGAACATAGTTTTATTAGTTTACTAGGTCATAATCAATATTTTGTTTAGAACCTCTCTTGATTATCTAATTTCGTAACCATGATTACTCTCGAATGGGATATGTTTCTATGGGAAAAAGAATGTGAAGAATATTTTGATGTATTAAAGAGGATATTGTTGAAAGCTCCGATCCGGACACATCCATTTGGAAAGGTAGGTTTCTTATTTATATTGATCCACAATAAAATTACATGGCTATTCCCTCATGTAAAATCAATGAGTTTTTACCAAGGCATATAGATATTTAAAAACTCATAAATAGAAATATCATACCAATGAACAAGAGTTAAAAGTTATAATATTTCATCAAATGATATGGACACACTATCTCTATAGTGAAAGATGCAAGATATATAAAGAAAAAAAGAGATTGAAATATATATATTCACAGAAAGATTATAACATGAGGGAAAGGTGGTGGCTTATGCTGGTAAAGGATTATGATTGTTCTATACACTACCACATGGGGAAGCTAAATAAGATATCATATTCTTTGAGTAGGAAGGATCATGGAGTTCTGAAAAAATTGAGGATTGATAAAGATCATGTGTATATAGATCTAGAAATAAAGGAAGTGGGAATTATCAATGAAGGTGAAACATGAATACAATTTTAATTGTTTTCCCAACCATCATTGATGGAAATAACTTAAATTTTTTCATTGTGATATTTAAAATATTTCTAAGAAAACTAATGTTGGGAATGAGGGGAAGATTTTAGAAATCATTTGTGATGATGGGATTATGAAATTTGGGAAGAGGATATGTGTTCCCTCTATATTTGAGTTAAAAATGGATTTATTGGATAATTCCCATAGTTTGAATATCTCTTTACATTATTGAAGAAGTAATAAATATAATGATTTGAAAGTAATTTTTTTGAGAAAACATGAAGTGTAAATTTTTTTATCATGTATTAAGATGTTTAATTGTATCTACAAGTGAATAGCATAAGACATCATCCAAAAATGGGTTATGCAACCACTACATGTTTTTATATATAAAAGGGATAAAAGCACAATGTTTTTTTAATTTTATTATTTAAATTACCACGAAAGAATGACTAAATATGGGTATATATGGTATACATAATAAATATGCAAATTTCCTCTCTATATGGGGTGATTTCCCACTAGAAATACTCGTCAGGACCTATATTAATTATGTTTTAAGAATTAATTTAGAACCTCGCTCAATTGAATAAGATCATTATATATGATTTATATGGAAATTATAGAAGTGTATTTAGAAATAAATGGATACTGAACATAATCTGAGTATTGGTTGTCATCCTCAAACTAAAATATTTTTAGAAAGGAAAATCCCTTCATAAAAATACTTTTTGAGGTCATTCTCTCATTACCTTAATCGTATGTGGGACCGGTATTTACCTTTGGAAGAGTCTGGATAAAAAAATAATTTCCATTCAAGTATTGAAATGGAACTATATGAATCATTCTATGAAATGAAATTTCATAAACCAACTTGTTGGGATGATGTTGGTGAGAGGAATCTTGTGGGCCAATAGCTTTTGGAGGAAACAATAAAAAATATAAAGATTCATTATACCCATACCAATGTAGGTCAATGTAGGAAAAAGATCTGTTCTAATAATCAAAGGTAAGATTTTGAATTTCATGTTGAAAATCATGTCTTCTTGAAACTACCTCCATGGATGAGTTTAATATGATTTAGGAAGAAAGGGAAATCGAGCCCTAGGAATATTGGGCCATTTGAAATTCTAGATATAATTATACTTGTGTATTATCATTTTGAAATTCCTCATATCCAATTTAAGGTACAAAAATTTGTACCACATCTCCTTTTAAGGAAGTACATAGCAGAACCAGCACAAATACTATATTTTCCTGGAATATAATTGGGATCTGACTTTTCATTCTATAAATATACTATATAGATTTTATAATCTATAGAATATGGGTTTAGGAATAAGATGTCTTGGATAATAATGGTACTTCAGAAATATCATAAAATTGAAGAGGTGACATTAGATGATGAGGATATTATGAATAATAACTACCGAACTTTTTTGGTGGGGTGACAATTTAAAAATTTAGCGGATTATTTTTTTTGTAGGAGGGGAGAATGTAATGGCCCAAAAACATATCAGGGAAATTTCCCTTATTTTGTATATATAGTCAATTATAAAACGCAATACAAACATCATAAATGACAAATTAATGAAATAAGTTGTATTTCTAGATGTTAATGAATATATACTGATGAAATAGTAACTTGAACATAAGAACAGTAATAAGACCCTTATGAACAGTAAATAGATCTAAGGAATAGTAGCATCATCCATGAATGTATAAATAAAATTTAGAAAACATAAAAAATTAAATTATCATTTAATTATATCATAGTAAATGAATCTTTTAATATTGTAAACTTATGTGATGGTATCTTTTTATTTCATAAATAGATATTTACTATTTTATAATTAATAAATCGATTCAAAAATATATTTATATAAAACATATTACAAAAATATCATTTTATATCACGTTATTAGTATAATTTTAAAAAATAGTAGATAATTTTTGAAAGTGTTATAAATGTAGTTATAGATTTATAATATGTATTTTCATTGTAAATTATGGATTTAATTAAAATTTAAATTTCTAATATTTCAGAAAATATTTTCATAAAATGGTGTTATTTGTTAAATCTAAATTATGAAAAATTATTAAAATATATTTTAGGATTTTCTCTAAAATGGATGATTTTATTGTGAATAAAAAAATATAATAATTTATGATAATTGATACATACATGATTTATTGAGCCAGAAGAGATATTTGGATGATGTAAGAGCCCTTGTTTCTAACTCACATAAACTTACGGTATTTAGTCATGATAATCATCACTATTTATTCAATTGATCAAAATAATAAAATAATATGAAATAACCCCTCCCTCAACTATAAATACCACAACTCACAACCACTTATCCTCACACCTCTAAGGATTGAATGTTATCAAATTTCTACTCTGTAATCTTCCACAATCCTCTCCCACACGTCCATGAGTTCTTTATCTTAAAAAACACCAAAATCAATCCACATAAAGAGGTTCTTAATTCGGAATATTCAAGATGAAAAATCCTCTTTCTTTTCCATTTAATTTATTTTTCATGTACTTGTATTTTATTAAACTCTATTAACATCTTCTATCAAAATGAGCATGATTATCCAATATCATAAATATATTTGAATTTATCATTTTAATTCAATTTCCTTCCTCAAACTAATTTTTCACTAACTTTTATTTTAAAAATGAATTCATCTTTCGTGAGGTGCTGATTTTCAACCATTGTTGACAATAAATTTTTATTCATAAATTTATCCTTCAAGGATGAAAATGAAATAATTTTTATTGTAAAATTGAAAATAATATGGGTATGATTACATTTTTAATGTTTTATAACCGATTTAACTGCATAATATTAATTTATACAGCATAACTAGTTCGTAATGATTGAAAAACCAACAAAATAATGTAAATGATTATCACCAATGTTTTATATAAGTAATAAGACACATAAAATATAACCAAATGAATTATATTTATATTTCATATTATTTATGTTTGTTAGAATTAAATTCAGGACAATTATACCCATTCTAGATGAACATGTAATATCAAATACAAGTGAAACGGTCATGAAAACTAACAAAATGATCAATATTGAGCAATAAGATTATATCTTATTACTCATCAAAACCACCATAAATTAAGTAAATAAAATTATAATAAATAAAATAAACATTGATAAGGTTAATAATTAATTAATTAATGGAATTTATTTCATTATCCAAAAATTTAAGATCAACTGTAGAACACATTAGAACATAAGGTTAGTCTTTTCTTCCCAAACCTATATTTTCAATCAGGTTATGTTTTCTTTCTCTATACACCAATTTAGATATTTATTATTTTTATATAATTATTATATATGATATATATATGTTCATAAATCTTATACCAAGTTGATTTCATCATTATTTTATGGTAGACTAAATGTTTTACAATGTTTTGTTATGCTAGCCTGATTGAAGGAAACATCCCAATTTTTTACACATTTTCAACTACCATAAATAATATATTTTAACACAAAATTATTTTTATAAATAATGTATTTTTTCCTAAAAAAAATATTTGTTCATTTATGAGTTTATAAAAAAATCATGATAAATGAAAATGAGTTTTTCAAAAGAACTCTTCTTTGAATTGTATAATGGGTGTTTCACTTATGAATTCCTAGAATATTTTGTTTGGGTATTTTCATATATTTAAAAAACTATATTAAATTTTATTTATAGTTATTTTTATCTCATATGATTATCATCCAAAAAATATTATTAAATACATTATGATTACTTTGGTTGTAGATGTGTTATCTTGATATCATTCACCATACTACTCATAATTAATAGAAATTATGCTTAATGATTTGGGAAATCTATAGAAGTTTTATATGAATCTGTTGTTTATGTTTATCTCAATACATATGTAGAATAAATTGGACATAATAATTGATGGTTGGGTCCCTCTCGAGAACCAAGATTAATTAGTATATATAATGAAACAAATTAGACTAGGATTCTACCCATTATGTGTTCTGTCTTGGCTAAGGCCTCAACAATATTTATATAATGCTCATAATTATGGCATCCCTTATTATGTATCTTGTAATTTAGTTTTCGTGTGACTCTTAAACTAGTATAATATACATGATGATTTTTTATTTGGGAAGTATTTAATCATCTTGTAATTCCTACCATTTTCTGCATAAAATTGTATTTCAATGGCATGTTCAAATTTTTTTTATTCACCATGATTTATATTCATGGATCTAAAATATTTCATAACATTATTCAGCATCTAAGAAATTCCCTTTTTTATATTTTATTTTTTCCCAAGGATTTGAAGATGAATATTATTAATGTCTTTTTGGGATAATCTAGGTGTTATTGATGATTCCATTGGAATCTATAGATTGTTTTTAATTTAAAATTTATAATGTAAATCATATGTTTTCATTGGTTTAAAAAAAAATTAAAATATACATCCATTTAGGAAATTCCTTCCTTATAATCATACCAATTTAATAATGTAAGGCACTAGATATGGGTTACTATGGTCGAGGTCGTTACAATTTTTAAATTAAAAAAATTAGTAGTATTTTTATATCAATTGAGTTATTATTTCCTGATGAATGATTAATATGAGGATAAGGTAAAAGAATAAATGAATTTAAAAAAGTTAAATAGATTATAGTACCTCATAAATAAATCATCCTTTATGTAATATTTATATGGACCCAACCTTAGACATGTCATACAATATGACCTTATTCCAATCTAGGTTCTAAAAATAGATACATGCTTACAAAAAAACATTAGAGTTACAACGGAAAACTAAAAAAACTGCAAGATCATCACCACTTCTGCGCGCAACAACAAGGCTGGCCAACTCTGGATTTCAAGGCAACCTGTGAAAAACATTTTGAAAACATGGGGTGCGCACAATAGATGATCAGTATGGGGTTTAAAAACCTTAGATAAATATCCTTTGAAAAAAATAGAATATAAACATTTAGGAATACCATTTTTTTAAAATACCATTTGAAATTAATTACAGCATCAAAATACTAGTTTAATTTTTGAATATACTTACGTTTAAAATTGCTCAAATATACTCCAGTGTTTTTCGGAAAACATTATCCAAGCATTTGAAAACAAAATAACTAATTATGAGACTTCTCGACTAATTACAGGCCATGATGGGTCCACCCCAATCTCTTCCTGTCTACCACACTCGAGGGTCAGGATTTCTAAAAACATTTTTAAGCATGCATTAAATATGTATTCATCTGCACTGAGTTTTCATATATTAAAAGTCGTAAACAAGGTTTGATACATAAGTAATTCATGTGTACAAATATATATATATTCATGTATATATATATATATATATATATATACTTTAATAGGATTTCATCTGCTTGTTCTAAAGTAGTAGATCTATACATTGATTTATCTCTGCATGATTTGTCATACATACTTTTCCATTTAGCGATTTATTCCTTTTATAAATAGCAATAACAAGTTAACCATGCATATATATAGATATATAACGCATAGAATATGCACAACTATTGTCCAATCACAAATAGTGATACTGATGCGCAAGACGTGTCATTAATAAGATATAATGGTTATTAATTCTATGACATTAAATAGTTAATTTTATAATTCTATGAGTGTCGACGATGAACATAAAAGCATGGCCATGTATCTATGTAGATGCGATGCTCATAATGTCGATAAAACACGTTGACATTTTATGTGTGTTTTTTGGAAACATGCCGATAAATTGAAATAAAAATTCAAAATAATAATCATTATTTTATCCATATACTAATATATATATATATACATATAATTATACATATATAACCATTTAAAATAACATAACTTGAATAATCAGAATAAAATTACAAAATTATATTTTCTCCCACTTAAAATTCTGCAGAATAAAAGAAAACCAAATCCAACAAATATAATTAACAATTATCTTGCTTTTTGAAATATAAATATTTATATATAAATATATATATACCATGGTATTTAAAAATAGGTTATGCTTAATAAAATAAAATTATGAAACACACTTTGGAAACATTTAAAATAGGTATTGAAATCAATGTATATAAATCTCTATATACTGAATTATACAGTAATGGTTTATAACATAGTGATATTTGAATATAGAATGTTACAACCATATGATTTGGGGGAAAAATAATTTACAACCAGAAGACTTATCATATGTTTAATTCAGACTAGGAAGATATAGTTTTATACAAATATATATATATATATATATATATATATTTCTATAGCTTGTATATACATAGAGGTTTTTGAAAACAAATGAAACTAATAAAATTCCCTTACCTGCTAGTGGAGAACGAAGTGGAGAGGAAATCTCCTACTTTTTTATCAAAAGAGTGGTCTGGATTATGTCTTATGACCATGGAGGAAGGTTTATCCATATTTATAAAAATTGAAGACTCTATAATCTTCCTAGAGAAGCTGAGTTATATTTTAAAATATGTTTTTTAAACAAAACAATGACCCAATAAAACCCTACGCTAACAAAACAAAAACATGAGTCTCATTTGTTCCCAAAGATGTTGTTTTTATTATCTTTATATTGTATATAAAACAAAAATGGAGACTTTTTAATTATATTTATATCTTATTCTATTATGTGTCAGTTGCATCAATTATTGAAATATTATATATATATATATATATATTATTTATTCTCTTCTTTTGGCCTTTCATGTTATTTAAAAAAAAAATATATATCTCATTTTTTTATCATCATTTGATTTGTTTCTTTTTTTATTAATTATCTTTCAGATAATTTGAAAAGTAAACATCATTCCACGTTTTTTATCTACTTTTTAAACTCACGTTGTTTTCTTTCCTTCAATCTCACATTTCTCGCTTTATATTTTTTTATCTCCTTTTTTTGACTTTTTTTTCATGCCATCATTACCACTACAATGATATATTATTATATTATATTTTTTTTTCAAGTCATAATTGATATAATAATTTATTATTACATTTTTATTTATTAAAAATAACATGTTAATTTTTTTAATGAAATCGTGTTTTTATATAAAACATTTTTTATAAAAATCACGTTTTATTTTAGTATATACATATGAAATGTGTTTTTTAATAAATAAATTATTATATATTTATAAAATATTTTATTTTTATAAAGTAATAATAATTCCCTTTTCAAAAAATGTCTTAACATTAATTATAATTATTATTATCATTACTATAATTATTATTACCATTAAAATATTAATATAGATTATATTTGTCATGTTATATTTATGTTAGAATAATTGTAAAATTAGTGTCATAAATATTTTCATTCCATTATATACATATAATATGTAATAGGATGATTTATAATATATATATATATAATAAATCATGTAAAATGTTATATTATAATAATAATATCACGCCACAACCACAGAAATCAAGCAATCACCAATTTTGGCTTCTTATCCCCAAAAGCCACGCAACACAAAAAAACAATCAATATATTATTTAAAAAAATCGGTGGTTCAATCAATCCTTTATTTTCATTCACACCTCTTTATTTTTTAATAATAATATATTTATTTATTAATTTTTCTAATACCTCAAAACATTTAAACTATTAATAAATTATATATTTATATATATTCACCATTTTAGCATTTTTTACATGAATATATATATATATATATTTTTTTTTGTTTTATTAAAATAAATATTTCAAATCACACATTATATATATATATATACAAAATTTTAGAGTTTATATATATATATACACTATTAGCATTTATATATATAAATATAATTCATTTTTTTAATTTATTGAAAATACATTATTTTTATAACATTATTCACTTAAATTATAATTTTTTCTAGACCCAGGAAGTTACAATATCCTCCCTTAACAGAATTGCGTCCTCACAATTTGATCGTCAGACTAAAACTAATTCTGAATTTCTGTCTTCAGAATTTAGAAAACTAAGTCCGCTAGATTCCTAGACACTAACGTTAAACCACAACATCTAATTCCAAAGTTTTCTAGACCGTTCCTCTGATACCAATTGTAAGGACCCAGCCTTAGACTTGTCATAAAAGAGGACCTTATTCTAGTCTAGGTTCGGGAAATAGATACATGCTTACAAAAAAACATCAGATTTACAACGTAAAACTAAATAAACTGCAAGATCATCACCACATCCATGTGCAACAACACGGATGGACAACTATATATTTCATGGAAACATGTGAAAAACATTTCTAAAACTTAGGGTGAGATGAAAAGCTGCTTAGTAAGGGGTTTAAAAACATTTGCTAAATATCCTTTGAAAAAAACTGTATATAAACATTTAGGAATTCCATTTTTTTTAAATAAAATTTGAAATTAATTATGGAATCAAAATAATAGTTCAGTTTTTTGAATATACATAAATTTATAATTGCTCAAATATACTCCAGTGTTTTTCAAAAAATATTATGCAACCTTTTGAAAACAAAATAACTAATTCTGACACTTCTCGACTAATTACAGGGCATGATGGGTCCATGCCCAATCCTTTAATGTCTACCAGACTCAAGATTCGGGTTTTCTGAAAACATTTTTAAGCATGCGTTAAATACGTATACATTTTCCCTGGGTTTTAATATATTGAAACTCGTAAAAAAATGTTTGATACATAAGTAATGCATGTGTACAAATTTATATATATATATATATATATATATTCTTATATATATATATATACTTTTATAAGATTTCATCTTCTTGTTCTGAAATAGTTGATCTATAAATCGACTTATCTATGCATGATTTGTCATACATACTTTTTCTTTTAGAGATTTATTCCTTTTATAAATAGAAATAACAAATTAATCGTGCATATATATTGTTATATAGCGCATACACATTGAACAACTATTATCCAATCACAATTATTGATACTGATGCGCACGATATGTCATTAATATGAAATAATGGTTATTACCTATATGACATTCAAGAGTTAATTTTATAATTCAATGAGTGATGACGACGAACATAAAAGCATGGCCATGTATCCATGCTGATGCGACGCTCATAATATTGATAAAACACATTGACATTCTATGTGTGTTTTTTCGGAAACATGACGATAAATTAAAATAAAATTTCAAAATAATAATCATTATTTTATCGATATGGTAATATATATATATACATACATTTTTACATGTATAACCATTTTAAATAACATAATGTCAATAATCAGAATAAAATCACAAAATAATATTTTCGCCCACTTAAAATTCTGCAGAATAAAAGAAAACCAAATCCAACAAATATAAATAACATTTATCTTGGTTATTGAAATATAAATATTTATATATAAATCTATATATACCAAGGTATATAAAAATAGGGTCTACTTAATGAAATAAAATTATGAAACACTCATTGGAAACTTTTAAAAGATGGATTGAAATCTATGTATATAAATCTGCATATACTAAATTATATATTAAAGGTTTGTAATATAGAGATATAGGAATATAGACCCTTTCAACAATAAGATTTGAGGGAAAATTTATTTACAACTCGAAGACTTATCATATTTTTAATTCAGACTAGGATGATATAGTTTTATACAAATATATATATATAGATTGTATATACATATAGGTTTTCAAGAACAAATGAAACTAATAAAATTCCCTTAACTGCTAGTGGAGAACGAAGTGGAGATGAAATCTCCTACTGGCTTATCAAAAGAGTTTTCTGGATTATGTCTTATGACCATGGAGGAAGGTTTATCTATATTTATAAATTTTGAGGACTCCTTATGCTTCCATAAGAAGCTGAGTTATGTTATAAAACATTTTTTTAAACAAAACAATGACCCAATAAAACCCTACGCTATCAAAAGAAAAACATGAGTCACAATTTTTCCCAAATATGTTGTTATTATTATTATTATATTGTATATGAAACAAAAATGGCGCGTTTTTACTTATATTTATCTCTTATTCTATTATGTGTCAGTTGCATCAATTATTGAACTATTGTTTTTATATATATTATTTCTTCTCTTCTTTTGGCCTTTCTAGTTATTTTTTTAAATATTTTTCATTTTTTCATCATTTGTTTTGTTTCATTTTTTTATTAATTTCCTTTACCAATTTTTTAAAGTAATGATCAGTCCACATTTTTTATCTATTTTTTATACTCACGTTGTTTTCATTCATTCAATCTTACATTTCTCCCTTTATATTATATTATCTCACTTATTTGACCTTTTTGTCATGCCATCATTACCACTACAATGATATACTATTATATTATATATTTTTTGTCATGTAATAATTGATATAACAATTTATTATTACATTTTCATTTATTAAAAAAAACATGTTACATTTTTTAATGAAATCTCGTTTTTATATATAATGTTTTTTTCATTTTTTTATAAACATCACGTTTTATTTTAGTATATACACATGAAGTGCGTTTTTAATAAATAAATTATTATATATTTATAAAATATTTTATTTTTATAAAGTAATAATAATTCCCTTTTAAAAAATTCCTTACCATTAATTATAATTATTACTATCATTAGTGTAATTATCATTACCATTAAAATATTAATACAGGTTATATTTGTCAAATTATATTTATGTCATAATAATGGTAAAATTAATGTCATAAATATTTTCATTTCATTATATACCTGTAAAATATAATATCACGCTTTATAATATATATATATATATAATGAAACATATAAAACGTTCTATTATAATAATAATATCACGCCACAATCACACAAATCAAGCAATCACCAATTTTGACTTCTTATCCCCAAAAGCCATGCCAGACATAAAAACAATCAATATATTATTTAAAAAAATAGTTGGATAAAAAAATCCTCTATTTTCATTCACGCCACTTCATTTTTTAATAATAATTATTTATTTATTAATTTTTTTAATACCTCAATGATTTTAAACTATTAATAAATTATATATTTATTTATATTAACCATTTTAGTGTTTTTTACATGAATATATATATATATATATAATTTCTTTTCATAAAATAAATATTTCAAATCCACATTTTATATAAATATATACACAATTTTAGCGTTTTTAAATATATATATATATATATACCATGTTAGTGTTTATATATATATAATTCATTTTTATAATATATTGGAAATAAATTGTTTTTATAACATTATTCACATAAATTATAATTTATTTATAATTATACTTTTTACTAAGACTTGGGGCGTTACAATCTTCATGGCACTCATAATTAGACATTTTTAGGGAACTAATGTAGTAAAATATTGGGTATAATTTTGGGAAGGATTTTTTTAAATTTTTTTATTATCCAAGTATTATAGTTTTCCAATATAAGTGTTTTTGTGGGGTTATTTTTATGAGGGGAAGAGTGTGTGTTATTTAATAGTATATTAGTTAGGTTATTATATTTTTTTCAATAATATAATTAATAATGATTTTTTCTTAAATAATGTAAACTGTGAATGTTAGATTAAAATAATGGCTGATTATATTATCCTTGACTGAAAAATTCATGTATTTATATTATAAAGGTAAATTATGTATTTTATTGAATTTCGCTATTCACTAAAAATTCATCTATTTCAAAAAATAAGAAAAACACAGTGTAATATTATTATAACAAATAGATTCAAATTATTGAATCAATTTTATGAAAATAGTATTCCATATCTGAGAATTTTATATTTTCAAATTAATATATAAATTAATAAATGAATTCATGTTTTAATTTTTACCAAAATTTTCCCCTTAAAATTTATTTATGGTCTTATAAAATTGTCTTATCATTATAATGTAATTTATTATTATTTAAAAACCCATATTTAATATAAAAATTCTTTTAGGTCATTATATTTATTATACATCTTCTATTAAAATATTAATGTTTCTAAAAAAATTCAAAGGGATAATTTTTCATTTTAGTAAATTTTTCTGACTTCTACCATGGATTAAATATATCATATATTAATTTTATAGGACACTTAAATATTATGATACATTTAAATATGTTTGGATATTATAATAATATTCCATTCACTATTCTTAATGGTCTGATTAATTTTAAAAGGGCTAGGTTACCATTCAAATAGTCATATTTCAATTACATA
This sequence comes from Viscum album, assembly GCA_963277665.1. Taxonomy (NCBI): domain Eukaryota; kingdom Viridiplantae; phylum Streptophyta; class Magnoliopsida; order Santalales; family Viscaceae; genus Viscum; species Viscum album. Next base: position 987,443,841 of record OY728126.1, read on the forward strand.
ATTAAAATTTTTATGGACAAATGGGTTTTTTATTTCCTATAAAAAATTATTTTATAAATTTATCAATTCATTATAATTCACCCATGGATATATATATATTTTCAAATTAAAGATGCATATTTTATAATTACTATTTTTCTCATCTCTATAGTGTTATTCGTGGTTTCGATTATTCTAAGGGAATAATAATTTAAAATTTTTGCTCTATTTATTATTTAATTTTGTATATTTTGTTCCATTGTAATATTTTATTTCTTATTGAATTATTTTTTCTCTGAATTTATTTTTCCAATTATTATAATAAAATATTAATTATTATATCAGTTGGATCATGTGTATTAAATAACGTTCTATTAATAAATATAAAACAATTATATATTAAAAATAAATATTTCATTGATAATATTTTGGGTCATCACATTCTTCCCCATAATGAATTTTCTTCTATGAAATTATATTTTTTATACTATTTTGAATAAATTTGATGGTATGTCTCATTCATGACTTCATATAGTTGCCATGTCACCTCCTTCTCCAAATGGTTTCACTATAGTACATTGACTATGTGAGCTGCCATGTTACATAAAACATTCTATCTATTTTCCAAGATCCTTTCGAGGAACTCCTTATAAGAGAGATAATTTTATATCAATACCACTTTTAAATTTAGTGCATTTTAGGAATCTGATATGTAGTTCCTAAAAATAGAAATGTTGAATATGTTATCAATTTTTGGGAGGTACAGTAATAGATATATTTGATATGCTATAGTTCTGACATGATCAGAAATACAATTTGGACCAATTTACCTGGGACATAACATTCCTTTCTTCCCATTTCTCATGACACTATTACATGGAGATATCTGAAGAAGTATCTTATCTAAACCCTCAAACTCTATGTCTCATTATTGATTATAACCCTAAATTTTATATCATCATTGAGAAGTCTTGAGGTGATTATAAAATATTATGATATTTTGTTTCATTTCATTGAAAATTTAAGGTTTCAAAATATTATTTTCACCAACATCATCCATTCATGTATGTTTTCTACATCTCTTCCAAAAAAAGATTCATATAGAACCAACTGGAATCTTGGGTGTAATCGATTAATGTATGAGAACTTGACTCGATGAAGATATTGATTACATCCCACCATGGAGTGCATAAATCATTATCTCAACATGTATTCTAGTATTTGGGTTTTATAATAATATTATACATTAGTTTTTTTGTAATAAGTCACATTGAGTTTTACCCCAATCCGTAGTGCATGAAAAAAAATATTCCATAACATGACGTTATATAAGAAACCTCAATCAATATATATTGGCATTTTATATAGCCTATCCACATCACATATTTTTATATTTTCATGATAATTGGTGGAGAATAATTATTTAATTATAATAATGTGTCCAATCTTTCTAAGATGATAAATCAAAATAAATATAGGATTATTTTTTCTTAATTCATTAATAAGGCCATTAAAAAGGACTATGGTTATGTTTCACGATTTCAATATAATTTTATGTAAGGCTTTTATCACACCCTTTTCAATTTTTGTTCCATCATTCAAAATCTATCATAATATGATTATAATTATAAATATATTACATTATATACTTCTTCATATTTACAAACTAATAATTCTGTCATAGATCCTGATATATATTCATTCTCTATTGGTGGATAGAAAAGGTATAGATATATGCATCCCTTATGTAGCCAATTTTTCTCATTATATGATGGTACACGTAAATATTACAAAAAGGACTATGGTTATGTTTCACGATTTTAATATAATTTTATGTAAGGCTTTTATCACACCCTTTTCAATTTTTGTTCCATCATTCAAAATCTATCATAATATGATTATAATTATAAATATATTACATTATATACTTCTTCATATTTACAAACTAATAATTCTGTCATAGATCCTGATATATATTCATTCTCTATTGGTGGATAGAAAAGGTATAGATATATGCATCCCTTATGTAGCCAATTTTTCTCAAATATTTCCCTTTCTCAACACTCTTCATTAATAAGGTTCTTTTATCAATTCTTCTTAAAAAATTCTCCACATTGTCCTCATTCATAGTATAGTAGTGGATTGAGTATTTATAGTATATAATCATATATAAATTTCATCACTAGAACCTTATTTATGAATATACATATGTGGATATTACGAGGCATATATATTTTAAACATCTCCTAATAGTGAAAATTATGCTATATTTTCATCACTCAGAATTTAACTATCACTCTAGTTTATTCATTACAATGATCTTCTCTTGAACCATCAAAAAAATCTAGGTGTAGTCTATCACTATATAAATCATTATTAGAACAAAAAATAGTCCCTTCCATGATGTATCATTATATAAAATAATATTCCCCTCCACCATTGGGAAGGGTGAGGAATGTTGTAGTTATAATAATATTTTTCAAATCCATGTATAATATACCACCTTTTGAGATAGATTTCATAGAGTGTTTGTAATTATTGATATGTTTCTCACAAATTATTTTGATTAACCTTATTGTTGATTGAAAATTTGGTAATCCATTATAGGTACTGATTTGGGCCATTAATAAATTATCTTTATGATTGAAGTGTCCATAGATATCCTATTTATTGTGATAAAACATTATATAAATGATACTACCTACATCTAAAACTAATAATTATTAGACATTCAATATATCTCATCTCATAAAACTGTTTTTAGCTTATTATTAAAATTTTCCACAAGATCCTTTATACATTTAATGTATATCATTATATCATATAAATCTAACATTAAAATGGCAAGTTAATACCTATTGAATCTATTCATTATTTATCCAATGATTAATGCATCATTAGTGAGTCTAAATGTAATAACTATGTGATAATAGTTTCCATACCCTATACGAAAGGTCGTATATGAAATATATTCCTTCTTGATGTTTATTTGGTGACATTAAGACCAAATTTCCATTGTACAAAATACAAGTCCCATGTAGTTGATCAAAGAATTATTCTATCCAAGGAAGTTGATTAATTTTATTTACAATTGTATTTTGAGTTTATTATAGTCAATATAACGGATAATTAAACCCTAATTATTCCTAATGAGTATAACCATCTCACCCATGAGGATTCACTTTGGAATATAAACCAATTTTCGTCATTTATATTCGAATTCATATTTAGTTCATCCAATAATATTTTTAATATTTTACATTGAGTAATAGATGTGGGTAAAGATAATGGTATATGATCTTTTGAAAAAAAAACATCTATTTCATGAGGGGGAGAAACAAAATTCATTAGGGAATACAATAGAATAATACCTCACAAAGGTAATGTGTTTATGAAAGAATTTATCATTTGTATCAATGATTAGAGGTATAGATGTTATCCAATAATGTAATAATATCAACACACTTGTTAATGATTCCAAAGGTGTTTAACTCTCCTACTTACAATTTAAAAAAATCATAGGATGACACAAAATGTGATGATTAAGCCCCCTTTCTTAACAATTTATGTGGATTTTTTATGGATAACCAATCTATAACAAATATAGAATCATTCTCTACTATATGATGTATGCAATAATTTTTTAGAATGTTCATTCCCTAATCACTGATCGCGGATTAGTAATATACACAGGGTATAAGAATTTATGTATTTTATATTCTAGTAGATTTATGTACTCTATATGTTGATGTTGTTTTTGAAAATTGATAACAAGTGTTCATTATATAAAAGTGATCAAGGAACCATAATAAAAAATCACAACAATAATTCTTGAATAAATAACCAATATACATGTCCCCATATCATTGTCAAGATCCAAATAAATTGTAGTGATAGAATATTTCTATCCATGGTCACTATGCCAAAGAGGTTTTCATAATTAAATATGTCTCATATACATTTTATTAGTTCATTATAATTTTTAATTCTCATGTTCATGAAAAATAGTTTGGGAAATCATGCATGACATGTGAAAATTTCCTCAACCCACACTGTAGACCTGTCTCCATTTTAAATTAGTCTAAGTAAATCGATAAATATTTAATGGTGGAGAATGTTGGAAAAATATTTTTTGATTTTATTTTCACAATTCATTGCGATTAAATTAAATTAATACCCTTTTTATTTATTGTTACTCATCAGTGACCAATATATATTTCCTTCCAATTTATTGTAATAATAAAGAATCAAGGATTTCACTTCTATGGAGAATTAGAGTACATATAATATATTTTAACAAAAGATAATCCATTTCATTACAATAAAGGGACCCGAGGATCAACTAATTGTAAGAACCCATTATTGAAGAAAATACTCTAATTGAAAAATCTATTACACAATATGTGGAAGTGGTTCTATATTATTTATGTTATTTTTTACGGCATGAGTATTATAGGCTAGTACTTTAATGAAATTCCCATATATTTCTTCTATAATATTAGTAATATCATTAGGTAGGTAATAAAATTTCCTATAACGTTTCTTGAAGTGATTCCCCCTATTTCCCACCATTTAAGAAAGTAAATGAAAAATGGGACGATAATACATTAACTAATAAAAATATAGGAAGATTAACTAAAAATATAAAAACAACAACCTATACATTAAATTCATTTCTGAACATACAAGCCTATAGTATACAATCATGTTTATCCAGATTAAATTATATATATATATATATATATATATCATAATAATTTTTTCTAATCATACATAATTGTTCGTATATAGTTTTTTATTTCTAGAGAACATCCCTTGGGAGTTCCATATATTGGTTGTATAAAAGGCTCAATGGTGTTCACTAGGTGAATATTGATTCATATCCTAATGAATCCTTCCCATGGTTATTACCTTAATATACTATTTTTCATGATCTATTTTACTATGTAGTATCTATGCCAAGATGTTATTATCTTTAATCCACTCACTATATACAGTACCGATATTCCAATATATTGTCCAATAATAAAATTTATCCCAAGGGTAACAAGTCAAATATTAACTTCCTAAACAATGAAATATAAATAGGCCATTCATTTGATTCTAAATATATTTACCAAATGTTTTATATATAATATTACATTATATTAATCATATATATTTCGTAATAACAACCAAAGGTCTAAAATTCCAACTGTCTTATTAGGGAAAGATGTATAATACATAAAAGTGAAACAAAATTGAAATTAAATTATATAAATTTTTATAATGATATCATAAATCACATAAAGTTACTAAAACTGAATAGGATTACATATGGATTAAATAAAAATGCAGTGATAAAGTGAATAAACATGATAACAAATCATAACATGTGAGTTAGACAACATAATATCTTATCATAAATGAGAAGGAGCATGAATAATTAGAAGGGATCATAACATAATGAAAATGTTATCATATAGTATTGGAGACATCAAAAAAATTAGAAACATCCAAAATGACATAATAAATATTCCAGGAAAAATTCAAAGACAACATCACATGGTTGAAAAAGTCCAATAATGGATTAGGCATACTCTATAATTTTGCACAAATCATATCCTCATACAAAAACATTATCCAATGAATTTGGGTTCTATATGTGTGTATATATTAAAAGGTGTAGATTAACGTTTTCTCTAAAAAAAATTAAATCAACAAATAGTAAAAAACAGAATAAATACATATGGAAATAGATGTGATTCAAAATCGTTTCACATTTCATATTCAAATATTTTTATAATAAAGAATTAGATAATTTAACCTAATGTATATATCGTCGCATTAAAGGAATATATAATAATATTGGGTTATATGTGAATGACATGTATACATAATTGAGAATAATTCCATTATATTAAATAGGTATATAATGTGAGTAATATAATAAATGGTCATGACCAAATAAGAAATAATGTTTAAAGAGACCCCTTAACTTATGTTATAGAGTCGATATATGATAGCACATAACATACTTGATAATAAATTTAGATTTAATAAGAAAATAATGTTAAACAAAATCAATATAAATTTGATTTTTTATAATTTTACATTGTTTACTTATAATAATTAAGATGTGATATAATGTTTATTTTAATTTTTTTTGGAGGAATATTTTCACGAATCCACGCTAAAATCATTAATAGGTAGTTATTAATTCAATTTTCAAATGGGAGTGAAACTCCAATGTGAGAGTATTGTTTATTCATAAACATTAATCAAAAGAAATGTTTCCAGGAAACCAATTATGTGCCCATATTTTCAAGACAACCTCATTCCAAAGATAATGTAATGAGTAGAGAGAGATAATATCCCCTACATCCTACCCCAAGTAGGCTTAAGGTTGACTACTAGCACCATGGGTGTACAATGATCAGAATGTGGGAGGAATTACCCATTACAAAATAAATAGTATTGTGAGTTAAGAGGTTTCATCTAATGTAAACTCCTAGTCACAATATAAAAAGAAAGAAAAATCATCCCACATGAATTTATAAATATATCTAATATAAATACAGTGATGTATCCGTAGTAAATATCTAAAAGTAATGATAAAGCATCAACACCAAATCCGTCAAGGATATGGTCTATAAAGGTCCAACATTATCCATGAAATCCACCTAAAAAATGAAATTTTTTTTATATATGTAGGGTTAGAATACAAGAATACTCAATAGGAAAACCAATTTCTATTGTGAACATATGAAAGAAGCATACTAATTCACTTGTGAGAAAACAGAATAACAAAACTTCACATATACGGGTATACTAACCATCACAACCTCACTAACTCATTCCCATCATGTAACACACATCATATAATATAATATATTATAAATCACATGATGATAGGGTACCTGCACCACATTACCACTAATAGGACTCTCCCACACCACAATACAAAATGTCATGGTTATCCCTCCACTTTTAAATATATCACATCACATCCCACCCTCACTCACCTAGTCCCCACAACAAATCCGTCCCAAACATATAAATGCCTCACAATACATCCATCCCACATACATGTGGGCCTTACAACATAGACCATCACATCACATATTGTCTCAAATATACCTTTTAAATAACATCAAAACTCCACCAAAATACACTAGGATCACCACAACACAAGTCATCTTGAAGACACATAGGATATTGCATCATGACTCATCCCAATGACACATGGGATACCACAACCACTGTAAAATTCACTAACATACCACTGTGAGTCACAACCTCTGTAATACTTACCTCTCCTAGAAAATGGATAGGGTAAGAGAGGGTCGCCAACCATTTATCGTACCACCCATTTGTTCCTAAAGGTAACCGCATGTGATTATACATGTGTTCTTCACATAGTGCTCAACATTGGTGGGGTGCACATAGAAACAACCAGAATTTACAAGTATATATATATCTATATATATTATCAAACACTCAATACCAACCTTTGGGTTTGCAAAAAAAACCAACTCACAACACCATCACATTTTCAACCATCTCTTAATGAATAACACCACACAATAAGACAAAAACATTATTTCACATTCCTATCCAATTCCCATTTAAGAATTTAAATCATTTTATTATTTATCATCAACCACATTAATCAGACAACCCATATTAATTATTCATCAAAAATCTCCATCTCATTAACTAATCTAACCAAAGTCATTCCAAAAATTATTCACTGATTATTTATTTCTTACACCCCTACTTAGGAATCTAACAAAAGGCCACCGTACCACAAAATCATCTCAGCATCACAAAAACCTCACACCACCACCCCACAAGAATGAAAAAAACAGCACGTCACCACCCCAAAATCATGGCCTGCAATACATCATCCTTAATTTCCCATACCCCACATCATAGTCCCACATTAATGACAACAAATAAAAAACCTCAAGAACCTTTTGTATATTTACAAATAGTATTTTATCACAATACACTTTTTTCTGATAATTATCCTCAAAATAAATATCTTGGGGTATCTATTTCATTATCCAAGTATATATAATTATCCAATTTCCATTTAGGGTGATATCACAACAATAACAACCATATAAGAAATAACATCAAATATATCAACCAAAAACTAGGGCCCTAATGAAAATAATTTTCATTGGGGAATCATACCGAAATAGTCACAATATCATAAATTATATCAATTCAATATCAACATTCTAATCAAACCAATTTTCCACATTGAATTAAATTAAAAAATTGCATAATTATTATTAAGTTGAAAAACCATAATCCATAGATTAAAAAAAGTAAATCTCTCATGCATGATATATAATAAAGAGAAACTATGAAACCCCTAACACACAAAATCTTTGAAACTCAATGTACAATGTTGGATAAAAAACAACAACCAAAACCACAACCACACCACAAGAATCACAGATCGAACTATACCATACAAAGGATCCATCAAAAATAAACCCCAAAAAAACACCACCATAGTGGATAATTAAAAATTAATTTAAGGAAACTAGTGACAATGAGAGGAGAAATCACCTTAGAAAAACCCTAGATCAACAAATTTCAACCATTGGGATAAAGGGATCAAAGGGGGTGGAAAATGGAATGAATATAACCTTCAGATCCATAGGATTTTACCAAAAAGGGAGGAAGTTGAAATAATGGGTAAATGAATGAGAATTGAGTTGAAAAGAACTTTAAATATTTACTTTATCAGGGTATTAAATGATATGTAATCCTATTTTACTTTGTGTAATCCTAGAGGTTCAGTTTCTTCTAAAAATAAATTTAAATTATTTTTATTATTTTCTTTAAACCCCAATATATTAAAAATAATGAAAGGTTACTTTCTATTTTTAAAATATTTACATATCATGATACCGACATTAATGTCTCGTAAAATTATTACATGTCAAGAAATCTCTCTGTTTCATGCCATTTGAAACTGAATATCTCTAGACCTCCCTTGATCACCTTCAATAACCATAACCAATAATATAATTAACTAAGAAGGAACATTCGGTTACATAAAATACCATTCAAATGTTTCTCAAACTCAAGAATCCAAATCCTATAGCATAGTAAATGCAGTTTGAACTACCCCACCGTGAGATACCTCTCAATAATCTTATCATACCTCCATTGATATCACCAATAGACCTCACCAAACCAAACGAACACAACTATCACACACAAAGTCATCACTATTGGATCATTTGTGAGATACATGTTTTAATAATCACAACTCATGAGAATTTACAAATCATGAAAATTCACATATTATGTTTCAAGTAATGACAATCATGCCAATGAATATTTATAAGTGAATAAATTATGTCACACAGTATAATAAATTTCCATGAGTCAATATATTATGTACATTTGTTCCTTATTATATTTATATGTTTATATTTACATTAATTTAATAATTTCACTTAATATTATATTTTTTGGTATAAGACATACACTATTTTGGTTTTTCAATGTCCTTGAAACTGATAGTTCAAAAGAGTCACTGATGGCTGACTCACTGATGTTGACTCACCAATGGAGGAATTCACTAATCATGGATGTCACTGATTGATGAAGACACCGATGCAGGGCTCACCAGTAGAACAAATAACATACTGATGGACAAGTCAACATTGTTTGGTCACACTGATAGTTCAAGTAACTCACTATTGGATGAAAACCAAATGGGTGGCACATCGATGATGAACTACTAATGGTAAAAACACCATTAGATGAATCCCTAATGCCTGGACATGCCGACAGTACAGATGACTCCATGAAACACATAGTCACTGATACCAATTGAAAGGACTCCCATATACTAAGAGTCAATGAGGATGGTAGTCTGACGCCAATGACTCATCAATTCTTATTGCTCAATTATAGTCATCAATAAATTTAATATATTAATTAAAATATATATCTAAATATCATATTAAGATAAATTAATGATTCTATCATTATTTAATATTGTCTGTTGGAAATTCAGAAGATAGTATGGGCTACATGCATGTAAGGAGAACTTCATGTCATCTGGACCTCATTGTATAACCGAATTTCAAGCTGGATCATTGAACATACGAGGACTAGTGCTGAAAAGTCGTGAGAAAAGAAGAACCACAATAACCTGAAACTCTTGATCTTATATCAAAACACCAAGAACTCAAATTAAGAACTTATGAGGAGATCAATAAGATAAGATAAAAATGATGATCTGACCTGAATGTACTAACAACAAGGAGATAAACATTTCACCCTCATGGAAGCAAGAGTACAGAGACTACAATACTCTATTTTGGAGCCACATTTCAGAAGAGGACTCAATATTCATTTCCACTACATCAAATGAGTCTAGAGAAGCACCACATAATACATATAAACTTCTAAAACACTCACTACATTCTCACCTCTTAGGTTTTCTTTTATTTACATTTCCTAGCAGTGTGTGTATCTATATGTCATACACACACAAAAATATATGGATAACTGAAGGATAACATATATCATCAAAATCACTAAATATTTATTCCTTTTATACCACATAGAATAGAGGAATAGGTCATGTGTGTCCTATTATTTATATTCCCAATAAATAAATGTGGTAGAGGTCATATGTGTCCTGGACATCCATGTGTGCTATTTTGAACCTGATCTAAGGGGTGGTTAAATGATGTTTACCAATTTAATATTCTGGGTGGCAGGTGATCACCAAGTGGGCAGGACTATGTTTCAACCTTATACTGAACCACTTGTTTATATCTTCTTTGTTTTTACATTTATGTTTCACTCTTTTTGTATTACAATTTTCATAAAACTAAATTAATCTTTGATACTCATTTTGGACAGTGCTTATAAATTTTTTGAACCAGTAGATTAGTTTTAAATGTAATATTAATAATTATATATGTTTATCTAATAACCAATACATCCTTTGAGAAATTAATTGAAAATCCAGGACTCTTATAAATCTACTACAAACTAAAATAGATTATATTTTTAATTGTTGGAAATTTTAAAACAAATATTTAATTAGGCACATTTTAATAGATTTTTTGTAGTTACTTAATTCTCCCACCGCTGGAGTATTAAACTCTGACCAACAATTTCTATTAGCATTTTTTTTTGGAAATTTTAGTTTCTAAACCTTTTTCAATTCATTTTCAACTTTGATTTTAGTTAGATTTCAAAAAAATAACATTTATATTATGTTTATATTTTTTTATCATTAAAATATTTTCAAATTTGATATAATATAAAATAGACCATAAGGTGTTATTACCAATTGACCTCCATTTATTAATAGAACAAATTATGCTCAGTGGATTCATAAGATGAAAATACATATAGAAAGCATGGGATTTGAAATCTGGAATGTTATTGAATATAAATAGGTGATCCCTAAATATATTAGAAATACTAGGTATTAACCTACCAAGACTGCCTATGATAATAACTATAATGCAATGAATACTCTCTATTGTACACTAGGAGATGAAGTGTCTAATCTCATTTCATCCGGTAATACGAACCATGAGATTTCAGACACATTTTCATTATACCATGAGGTAACATCTAATGTGAAGGAGCTGAGACTATATACTTATAATATTAAATATAAAAATTTTAATATGAAGCCCGATGAATCTATTTATGATATCTACCTTAGGATCAATGAAATAGAGCACACAATGATCTTTCTAGGAAGAGATGTTACTTCCAAAAGACAAATCATGATAATTCTTAGATGCATAACTGACAGATGGAGCAGAACCTGTGTCTCAATTAGATAATCACGTGACATCATCAAATTACCTATCAAAGAACTCATTGGAAATTAGATAATGTATGAAGAAGTGTGGAAATACAACAAGTCAGAGGAGGAAAATCCAGGAATGAAAATATGTATCCATTAAGACTACCACTTCTAAAAAATGGATAATGAAATAGTACAAGATGCTATTGACATCACATGTACATAGTAATCAACTTCAGATAGTGATGGGTAAATAGCCATGCTAGCTAGATGATCCATGAAATTTTATCGGAACTTAACATTTTTCAGAAAGCATAATTACAGAAGGATGTATGAAAATAAGTGAAACTTAAGAAATGACTAAAAAAGAAATGAAAAATTATAGGAGATTGATTTTGTATGAATGCAGGTGGAGGGGACTTGTCAAGGATGAAATTCCAAAGATAAAATGCAAAATGAAGTATGAGAATAAGTATAGAAAGTATAATAAATCAATAAAGGCCACCTGGAGTGCCTCTGAAGAAAACCAAAATGAATCTTCTCCTTCTCATGATGAGAAAGATTATATAGAAAAAATGTTTATTATGAAAAACACATCTATGCTATCTTTGGAATCACCTGCACATAATTTTTATTATTCTAAAAATTAATGTTAGTCTAAAAATATGACACGTGTTGAGTTTTTTATTATTTTAACAAACAAGAAGAGACATGTAATGTACTAAAACATAATTATATGGCCTTAAAGAATCAAAATTCTCTTACTGTAAAAATTAAATTTGAAATTACTACTGAAAAATAAATTAATTCTCAAATTTTTAAGGAAAATAATGAGTTAAAAATATCTAATGAGAAATTGAAGAGTGATTTAGAAAATTTTCCAAATGGGAAAAACACTCTTACTCAAATTCATGGTAAGCAGGTATCTTATAAATACACATATAGAATCAAAAATCATCCATGTCAAATTAATTTATCAAAACAACATTTTGTAATAAATTCTAGAAAATTTGATTACTTTCCAAAAAATCACAATTTTATTGCATGTTCTAGTTCTAAAAAATATTTAAAAATCTCATATTTTTCTAGACAAAAAAAATTTATTTTTCAAATACCTTATATTGTAATTATAGGAGTCAAATAATAAAATTGTGGGTTCTGAACGATTTTATTAATAATGTTACCAGACCCAAACAAATATGGGTACTGAAATTTTATCTTGGATAAATTTTTTTCTTGGTAAACTGCACTATGAGTTCCTGTATAAAACATTCGTACTTAGACAATGGCTATTCAAGACACACAATAGAAGAATACTCAATCATCAAGAGTCCCATGAAGATTGATGGAGGACATGTCACATTTGGTGACAATGGTAATGAAAATATTATTATCTTATTCTAGATTTGTAACCCAAACCCTATTTCTATTTCAAAAGTACTCAATGTTGATGAATTAAAGTATTACATGCTTAGAATAACCTAACTATGTTATGATAGTTTATTTTTCAAATTTAAATCTGATTTACTCCATTGTTTATCCATATAATTACTTATTTTTTAATTCTCATATAAATTATAATGTATATGATATAAACATAGACACACTAGCATCACATAATGATTCATGACTATATGCCTTTCAAAACTAGTCTTGGCTCTGGCATGAAAGACTAAGACGTTTTAATTTACACTTCATTAGAATGGTAACCATAAAATGTTTAGGTAAAAAACTAACCAAACTATAGTTTCCACACAATAATTTGTGTAACCCTGGAAAAAAATGAATGAAACATACAATCTATTTCAAACAAAAGAAATAAGTTACTACTTCTCAACCTCTTGAGTGGATTCACATTGATTTTTTTTAGACAAACTAGAGTTTCATGTTTCAATGTGAAGCACTTTTTTTATATTCTAGTAGATGAATTTTGATGTTATACATCATCCATTATCTTATATCACAAAATTGAGCCTTTCTCACATTTCACCAAGTATTCTTGGACAATAGAAAATAATAGTGGACTTAAAATTATATCAATAAGAATTGATCATGTCTGTGAGATTGAAAATAATGACATTGAATCTTTTTTCTCACAAGATGGCTATAGTTATAACATTTCTACCCCTAGTAATCCTAAAATAATGTATTTTTGGAGAGAAGTAACAGAACATTACAATATATTTCCTGAACTATGTTCAAATGTTTATGACCTGCAGATATATTTTTGGGTTGATGCAATTAACACAGCTTGTTACATAATAAATGGAGTCTAAATCAGAACATTCTTTAATAAAAAACACTATATGTTTTGGAACAATAGGAAACCCAAGGTAAATTATTTTAATGTTTGGATGTAAATTTTATATTCTTAAAACTAATGATAATATAGATAAATTATCCTCTAAGAATGATGAAGGAATCTTCCATGGATATTCTACCCCCAGAAATGATTATATATTATTTAATAAAAGAATTTTTTTAGAGGAATCAGAACATCTCATGTTTGATGAAATATATCCACATGAACCTAAGATCTCACTAGAAAATCTCGAAGAGGATATGTCAAATCTGGACATTAATGTTAAACCTTCAAACTATCCTATAATGGAATCTGTAAAAACATCTTGTTCATAAAATTATCCAGAATCTAGCCATAATGAACCAGAACAAAATGATGAACCATAAATAACTATCCCTACATTTACCAGAGCTACTGGGACCCTTGAAACACATCCCTTAGATGTAGTTGTTGGAGATTTAGATATAGGAACACAAACAAGAGAATCTTTGAGAAACCAGGTTGAATATCAAGAATTATTCTCAAATCATGAACCTGAAAATATCAACGATGGTTTCAATGGTAAATTTTGTGTGATGGTGATGAAAGAATAGCATAATCAGTTTGATATAAACAACGTGTGGAAGTTTCATGATAAACAACAAGATACCATTAATATATGAATTAACTGGTTGTTTTGGAATAAATTATATGAAGATGAAAATATAATTTTAATCAAACATAAATTAGTTGCACTAGGCTATAATAAAGAAGAAGTAATCCATTAGGGAGAGACTCTTTCACCTACAACAAGGATGAAATCCATTAAAAACATACTTACATAACAAACAGGCTTGGATTTCAAGCGTTAAAATGGATGCCAAAAAATTATTCTTAAATGGCTATATAATTGAGAAGTTTTTTTAGAACATCCCCCATGTTTTACATATCCACATGTCACAAATCATGATTTCAAAATTAAAAATTCTTTATATGGTTTGTAACAAGCTCCAAGAGCATGGTATGAATGGTTATGTAACTTCCTTATTTCTAATTGTTTTACAATAGTGGTTGCAGATCAGACATTATTTAAAAAAATAATTTCAATAGATGTTTTAATGGCTCAAATATATGTCGATGATATTATTTTTGGATCTTCTAAAAATTATTAATGTAATGATTTTTCTAAAATGATTCAAAGTAAAGTCGAAATGAGATTGATGGGTAATCTTAAACATTTTATTAGATTTCAAATATTTCAGAATAAAGATGGTATTATTGTACGTAATTGTAAATATACTAAATAAATTTTTGAAATGATACGGATTTAATATAATTAGGAATAGTTAAATCCTATTATTTCAATAGGTATGTACGATCTAGATGAATATGAGAAATTTGTTGATCAAAATGCTTACAAAGGATTGGTTTGGAGTTTTCTTTAATTAACTTCTATTATGACAGATGTCAGGTTTAGTGTTATTATATGTGAATGATTACAAGATATACAAAAAGTGTAACATTTAAATGTTGTTAAAAGAGTCTTCAAATACCTCAATTATAAAACTATTTTAGTATTGTTCTACTCGAGAGTACAACCATTTGATTTGATTAGTTATTCTGATGCTGACATTGGTGGATGTATGTTAGATTAAAAAAATAACCTCTTAAACATTTCAATTTATGGGAAAATATCTAATTTCATAGTGTATTAAAAATAAAAATTCTGTAGCATTATCAATTATGAAAGTAGCGTACATTTCTATGCGTAGTTGTTGTGCACAAATTTCTGGATGAAACAAACTTTATTAGATTATGGTTTTTAATTCATACATATCCCCATATATTGTGACTATAAATATGTTATTATAATTTCTAAAATTACAGTTTATCTTTCTAAAACAAAACATATTGATGTAAGACATCACTTATTGAGATATCTCTATCAGAATAAAATAATAACTTCTGCGTTTGTTAGAAATAAGCATCCTCGTGTTGGCCTTTTCACCAAACCATTAATCTCTGAGAGAATAACCTAAATCAGACATGAACAAAGAATTATAAATCAATAAAGACTATCCAACCATATCCTGTTAGAATAATATGTTTATCTGTGACACTTATCACTATAAAACTGATATTCCAGACCGATCTATTAAACTTATATGTCAAACCAGACAGGTTATACCAATCAAGTCAAAATGATTTTTGAATCTAATCAGTTGATACTGATTAGGTCAAACCGATCTGTAAAACTGATCAGGTCAAACCGATCTTTTAAACTGATCTGGTGATTCCGTAAATGTGAAATTGGTTAGGTGAAACCAATATATGAAACCAATCTATGAAACCATTTGTTTGAGACCATTCATGTGAAATTTTTCTTTTGAAGCAGAACGAGTTGGATTGATATAGTTTGTATGAAATCGATACTAATAACTTTTTTTATAAATCTTTTTATCTTAAATAAAATGGAACAACTACGTTTATAATTATTTTAATGATATTATATTTTCTATTTTACAAGTTACAATCCCTAAATGATAAATTTATTTCAATCCATGACTATTCACTACCCTCACTACCTTTGAACATTCAATCATTCAACACTCTACCTTTCAACCCTTGACCATTCAACAACCTCATCGAAACCAATCATTCTGAATGGGGAGAAAAAAACATTCAATGGAAGGAACAATTGAATCGCCCTAATCTAATAATCAAAATGGTGAAAGAATTAGTGTCTCATGATTCAGGAAGCCAAGTTTGGGAAGCCGTATAGTGACTGCTAAGAAGGAAGTGTCTGCCACGTTGATTTTGATGAGAGTATAACTATTGATGAAATTGGTAGAATCACTGGGGTGGATCATTTAGTTTTCAAATAACGAGAGACTATTTTATCTCATTCTGGTACACGAGTTCTAATTAAATTTAAATGTGTCTTTGGAAGGATATTAGGTGGCTCGAATGAAGTCAGTGGTGAAGGGAAATGATATTTCTTTTTCATTGATCGAGTGGTATTAATGTTTGGAAAGTTTACATTGGTGAATATAGGTTTATTATGTAAATAATATTCCTCTAAACTCAAGTTTATTTTCATATGAGTATTTTTTGTATATTTTTTAGTGGAAATGAGGAGTCATAGAGAGCTACTACCACTGAGTTTGATAGAGAGGGAAAACTGATTTTCCAATTTATTCAACATCAAATCTTCCCAAGTATGGGACACTTTATAGCTGTTAAGTTTCATGATATCTTCCTGGTTTATCAGTTGAAAATGGGGTGAATTTAAAAATAGGTATGTACCCCTTGATACACATCTATGATATTATAAAACCTTCCAATAATGATAATTTTATACAAACCAAGTATGATTTCAAAAATTCTGAAGAAGCTAGGTTGTGTAGAGGATGGAGATGAAGTAATCCCTTCATGTAGTGGCTTCTTATTACAGAAGGAAATCTGCATGAGGATGAATATTTTTTGGAACCCATGGAAATGTTTTTTGGTTGTTGATGAGGATAAAATATAAAAATATTACAATCCCATAGATCACCATACTAGACAAAGGGAACACACAGATTATGTTGTAAATCCTAGTGAGTAATTTTTTTATTTAGATGTAGTGGGAGCAGAGTATGAGATTCTTAGAGCAAGTGCCTATTATAAGTGATATGAGAGACTCAAATATCGCTGAATTTCTTAAAGTTATGTCTTATGGGCCTAAAATTCCATCATTGGAATTACCCTCTTGCGAACATTTTTCGGGAGATATAGAAGATGAAAATTGTGAGGTCTTTGGAGTTGAAAAATATATATGTATAATAGATGGTGATTTTAATGATGATTATTAGGATGGTGATAAAGAAGATAAAAATGTAGAGCATGTGAGTGGATCCCAAAAATTAGGAAAAGTAGATGTTAATTCTAATGAGGAGTCATTTCATGGAGATGATGGTAAGGCAGATAGGATGGCTGGTGTATATCCTCTTGGACTAGATGCTGCTGGTCAGGATGATGATGGAGATGCTTTAAATGAGGCTAGACATATCCACCCTGATGAGTATCAAGGCATCATTGTGGAGATTAAAGACATTATGGATGAAGGACATAGTGAAGATGATGAGGATCAGATTGCATATATGCATTTGTTTTAGGAAAACCCTCATGGAACTATAGTGGCTAGAGTTCAAGTTGATCCTCAGGATCAGTTAGTCCCAATAACTATAAATTTTGATTATTATAGATGAATGAAAGAAGAAGATAATGAAATTGAGGATGAGGGAGAGCCTCAAGGAATAATTGTAAGGATTAAAACAGTGGAACCTCATGAATGGAACTATTCTAGTGAGGGGAATATAAAACTATGTTATATTCTATTTTGGTAACATGATAACTCAGATGAGGAGATGGTAGATCCTCCTCCTCTAGCTCCACATGCACCAGCTGAAGTGGAACTGAATGCTCCAAATTCACCAATAGTTCCTCCTTCTAATGAGCCTGAATTATACCCGGTACCTAGTGACTATGTCACCAAGGATGCTCTAGTGCCTTTTAGGTATGATATATGTGATTCAGTGAGATCTCCTATTTGAGTGAGAAATGAATTTTGTACATCCATAAGTTTTCTAGAGGCAGATGCTACTAACATTTCAAGATTGGTCATTTGAGAGATTTATCCAAACATAATCACTACATATAAGACCATAATTAGAAACAATAAAATGATTATAGAACAAGTAAAGATGATGAGTATTGGATTGGAATCCCTATCCACTAATTTCAAGATCAAACATGGGGGTGTTATAGAGGTTCTTAAGAACCTGGTTACACATCGGTTGAGTGCCTATTTGAAAAAGTTGAAAGATGATCTTGGGAAAATTATCTCTGGTGCATTTAGTTCTATATGTATTTGATCTACAATTGATATGTAGTCCATCATATCTTTGGTAATAGATGATCTCAATGTTATTAAGAGAGATTCTGACATGTTGTCTCTTTCCAAAGTACAGAAGAACATTGAACATTTATATAACAGGGACAAATAGTGTTCCAATGAAAAATCTTCTTCTGCAGAAGGAAATCCGAGAAAAATGGGATATGCATTTCTCAAAAATCATTACATGTTATGATCTCATTAACAAATTCGTTCATTTAGCTGAGAATATTAAGATATAACATTTGAATGAGGCCTTTATGAGTAATATGGGTGAGTTGAGGAAGTTTACACCCATCTTGGAAAATTTCATGGGGAACAAGGGAGATTTTGAGAATTAAATTCAATATGGAGGTGAAATCATCACCTATTTCATCCAGCTGTGGATGCCATTCTTGCATTTACATTATGAGCCAATAGTGGTCTCAAATGATACTTCAATTGGACCTAGTTATCTACCTCCTACTCATATGTCATCTCATCAAGACATATCTCAGATTCAACTAGTGATTCAGCAAGAACCTCAAAGTTGTGTTCATTCAGGGAGAAGGACATGAATTGCTGAAAATGTTCCAACTAGTGTTTTTTTACCTGGGGTTGTCATTCAACTAGACCTTCCTACAACTGAAACACCACATCCAGTACCAGCAATTGTCCAATCTGAGAAATATAAATCCCCTAAAATATATAAGCCTAAAACAATGGATCATTTTTTGATGGGATTTTGTACTTGTGCCTTTTCTAATATTCAGAAGGTTGTATACACTGTACCTTAATGAATATCAATTTGAATTATTTTTATTTCACATTTATCTTTTTTCTTTATTTTTCTTTATTCTTTTTCTTTTATAATCATTTTTTCATAAAAGGTGGAGAATGATATGGATTTGAAATCTAACTGGGTGCATGAAAATTCTCTAGTATTACTCTCTAAAAAAGAAACTTCTATATATTTCCTCTAATAAAATAATTAAGGGGGAGTATACAAGGAAAGACCTTATAGTTAAATAGTGAATTCAAATTCTCTATTTGGAATTATATGTCATGTAATTTTTTATTATTTAACATCATGCATACCTCATTAATGCTATTGTTTTTGATTTTCAAAAAGGGGTATATTATTGGACCCATTGTGAGACAATTTCTATAATAATCACAACTTGTGCCAATTTAAAAATCATGGTACTTAACATATTTTGATTAAAGTAATGATAATCATGTCAATGAATATTTAAAAGTGAATAAATAATGTCACATGGTATAATACATTTCAATGTGTTAATATATTATGGATATTTGTGTCTTAATATTTTTACATGTGTATATTTACATGTATTTATGAATTTCACTTAATCTGATATTGTTCTATATAATTCATATACTTTTTATGGTATTTAGAGACCATGACACTAATAGTTCAAATGATTCACTAATAGATGACTCTCCAATGCTGAATTACTGATCGAGGAAGTCACTGACCGAACAAGGCACTGATACTGGACTCATCAATATAACAAACATCTTACTGATGGAAAATTCACTAATGATTGAACACACTGATAGTTCAATAGACTCTCCGGTGGATGAATCACTGATGGGCGACACAATGATGAAAACGCACCGATGGGCAACACCCTATTAGACGACCCATTGATGGGAAACACAACAATAAATGAGTCACCAATGATGACTGAACAATGCCTGGATAGTCATATCGTACAAATGACTCACTAATTCCTAGAGTCAATGATACTGATCGAATGGAAAAAAATACAGAGATTCACTGATGATGAAAGACCAATGAAAATGACTCATTGATATTTATGACTCACCGATAATCATAAAAACTATTGGTAATTTAGTAATTCAAATTTATATCTAATGGTTTTATTTACACAAATTAACGTTTCTGTCATTATTTAATAATCGTAGAAGGAAATTCAGTTGATAGTTTGAGGTACATACTTGTGAAGAGATCCTTATTACTACTGGATAATGAAATATAACATAATTTCAAGTTGGATCATTAATCATGTGAGGATTAGTGCTGAAATGTATCAAGAAAAGAATAACATGAAAATCCTGCAACTCCCAAGAATACATCAAAATACAAATATCTAAAATGAATAACAAAAGGGGATATCAAAAAGACATGATAAACCTATTGAGGTGACGAGAACATCCTAACAACATGAAGCTGAAAATTTCACACTCCAGAAATCTAAAGCATAAAGAATACGATACTCTGTTTTGGATCCAACCTTCAGAAGGGGACTAAAAATTTATTTCCACTACATCAATTGAGTCCATAGCAGCACTACATAACACACAGAAACATTTAATCCTTTCTCTAAATTATTATCTCTGTTATGTTATTTTATTTACATTTCTGAGTAGTGTGTATATCTGTCTTTCATACACACATTGACTCCTATAAAAAACTAAAGGATAATTTATATCCACAAACTCACTCTCTATTTATTCATTGTATCCTCTATTGAATAGTAAAAGAGGTCATGTGTGACAAGTTTTCTATTTTTCCCACAAATAATTATGGTAGATGTTATGTCTATAATGGACAGTCTTGTGTGGTATTGTGAAGCCTGGTCCAGGTTGTTGATCAATGTTGTTTATCAATTTAAACTTCTTGGTGGTAGGTGATCACCAAGTGGATAGGACTACGTCTCATCATGAGAGAGAACCTCTTGTTTATATATAATTTTTTTTACATATTACTCTTACTTTGATATTGTAACATTTTTCATTAAATTAATTTGATCTTTGATAATTAGTTTAGCAAGTGTTTATAATTCTTCTAAACCAGTAGATTAGTTTCAAAATTAATTTTAATATTTAGATTAGTATAGCTGAGAACTAATCAATATTTTGAGAAATTAATTAAACATTTTTCACTCATTGAAATTCACTACAAACTGAATTAGATTATATGTTTAATTAGAAAAAATTTCAAAGAACCTTTTAATTATAAAAATTGTTACAGAAATTTTTGTACATACTCAATTCACCCCCACCTCTTGAGTACTCTACTCTAACCAAAAATCACCATGAAACCACAACTACAAACTGTTTTCTCTCACACAAACACAATGTTAGATTACAAATTCATAACCAACAATCCATATTGTCCTAAACACATGAAAATGGAAATTCCATCATCAATGTCAAGATACATTCCACTATGGGTAGCACTAACTCACCTACATAGGTATAATCAAATAAAAATTAATTAATATTGATAAGAAATCATGTCCTTCAATTTTAATATGTTATTAATTTATCACACATCACTCCACAGACATCACAAATCATGGAATAAAACATATTTCATAAAATAGGCTTCAAAAATCACATTCCAATGAAAAAAAGAGATAATAAAAACCTCAAACAACTCCTCATACTCAGCATGCAATCAAACCCATCACTCCCAGGTACTCTTCCCTAGGACACCATGCATCCATAACACAAGATCAAACGAAATAGTCCATCTACACAATTCCTTATATTAGAGATCTTGGATCTCTACTGGCTTCTCCACAAACATTGTACCCTCTACAATATCAAAAACTCCCCATTCTATGACATGGGATTCATCAGGAATATAACAACAAATCTAAGAGAATTTGATGACATTGGGTATCATTTCCAATGATTTTGGAAACACCAACCAATACGCCACATCACCAACTCCCCCCAACACCTCAAAGGGCCCCAAATACCTAGTAAAAATATTAATCATTATTTTAAACCTATGATGACCTTGTTTAAGGTAAACCATCAAGATAAATTTAGACCCCACCAAAAATCCAATACTAACTAATGCGATTGACATATGGATTTTTCTTGTCCTGCGTTGCTTTAATCCTTTCAAGACATGATAAACCATTTCTGTAATTCTCTACACTACATAGGGACCAAGAATAACTATCACCAAACCTCGACCTAGAAAAAAGTAGAATGGAAATGTATCCCATAAAAAATCCAAAAAATGGTCTATAAAAATAGGAGAGTTATGGAAATTATTATAAGAAACACCATCTATGTAGGTGTTATACCAAAGAGTAACTAATATCTAAGATGCATGTTTGCAACATATCCTTTAATGTTTGGATTGTCCATTCTGTTTTTATATATGTATAAGTGTGTAATGAATTGATAAGGAATAAATGAGTTCCAAAACAATAATCCAATCCCTTCTATACTATTGAGGTAAAATTTGTTTCCAAATCCATGACATTGGACCCCATAAATACATGAAACTACACCACCTCATCCATGTACCACATAGCCAAGAAAACAATTGTGCCTGGCTCCTTGATCACTGAGTAGTTGGATGATTTGAAAACTGATCGATGATCACCATGATAGATTCAAAATATCATTGAGTTCATTGAAAAACTGTGATGAATTCTATTGAGATGTCATCCCATTTCAATTTAGGAAAACTCATGGGACGAGAAAACCCTACAAGAACTTGATACATTCCATTACTTGCTGGAAAACCAATAACTACGACACATATTCTAGTATATCTTTTTTCATTCTGACCCACCAAAACGGCATCCCCATGTCATGGTACATTTTAGAAATTTTTTGTTGTTCCACCATAGGTGAGTTAAGAAACTCATGGAGGACTCCATCACACATTACTACAAGAAAAAAACTTTCTCAAAACTAGATCTGGTTTGACTATCATCCAATGATCCCTTCATGTAAGTACCATGTACATCATGATCACGTATCACCTCTACCACGAAATCCACGATGTGAGACTCATCCACCTGATGTATTAGAGAATACTATATCATCATCTAAAAATAGTCTCTTCCGTCACCCACTATTTCATCAAAGGGAAATACTTTGAATAACTCTATTTCTATCCATGAATTGATAGGATCCTGAACAACAACCTTTAACAAATTTCTACTAAACTATGTTGGCCACAAAATTATTATTTCATGAGTTGTAAGAGATCTAAAAATCATAATGTTAATGAATCTCCATCCATGATGACTATAGTAAGTTCAAATCAAACTATGAAAAGACATACCTCAAACTCTAATGATACAAAATGACCATAAGGATCTCTCCAATGAGGTAATGTTGAATCAACATCAGTGCAAACACAGGTACTACTAGCTCCATATTATGTTTGGAATGTTTATTCTAATGGGGACATAACTGATTAGAATAATAACAGATCACAGACCTCTACTACATCAAGACTCACCGAAATAGTAGAGGGAACACATCAAAAAAACACCTCAAACATCACTCCTTCCTCATGAAACTAGATCACGTGAGAACTTATAATCTCCCCCCTTAGGTAACTGAATGATTATATAATTGGATCACTCCCCAAAAAATTATTTTTTTCCGAGCCAAAATATATAAATGGTTTGAAGCTCAATAGAGTTCGGTACCAACCTCTGATAATATCTTATAAGATAATGAAATCTATTAACCTATTCTGTATTCTAAGGTGATTCCAAGAAATAAATTTCTTTAACCTTTTATGTGTCTACATCCAAATCATACTGAGATACCACATTCCAAACGAAATGCACCTCTTTTTCTAGAATGTACACTTGGAGAACATTCCATTGAGTTGGTGGAGTCAAATAACATTCATGATAGCTCAAGGATTTTTAACATGATATTTTTATAACTATGAGTATATTGACATATAATAAATTAATATGATGTTGATCCAATCCATGAACTCAAGGGATATGGAGATCAAAATCCCCATGAAGATGGATAGTGTGTTCATAACACCGAATTTAATGACTATAAACTTGAAGTTCTCATCCCTTCATCTGAAGGCAGTCATTGTTATATCACCCTTCCTCACCCACAACTGGCAGTATTTAGACAATATATGAATCTTAGAAAACCAACTCTTCCCTCTCATCTTGCTAAAAATATTATATATCCATATAATATGGTCATAGTTCTTTACCATCACCTGATTCAACATATGGAAGCCTATACCAACCCATAGACCACTATACACCATTATAGAGAAAACTATTATATCTCCCCATAGTGACACACTAGGTCGTATGAATCTCTTCTACATCAAGTGATCTATTTAAATCCACAAATCTGTAAATATATAATTTTCCATTGGATATGGATCCATAAAAATCATAGAATAATCTGGATGAAAGTATATCCCAAACTCAACATAACGTCGAGGGGGTATCATCTCAAAATCCTTGTGAAAATCATCAACGAACAACACAATAACCTTGGGCACCTCTACAATCCCAACATTAACTAATTCAACTAGCAACTCAGCCCACAATAATATTGGGGTATCCAAATATAAAATTCCCACTAGAAAACTTTGCTCACCATATAAAACTAGATATTAACTATCTATATCTGAAAATAAGACACTAATCTGAAATCAGTTGACAAAGGAACCATAAGAATAAAAATAGTAGATATCAAGGATGACATTGTATGGATGTATCTATTGCATGAATAAATCCCAATGGTATTGATGTGTCCCCATCATCAGTTTAAAATGAAGATACACTTCATACATGTTGGTCTTGTCTCTGACTATCGTATACAAAACCAAGAGAATATAAATCCTCTCTACGACTACACTCAGAGCATGGTCTATATTATAAACAACATAATAGTGTGAACCACACAAATCAAACAAGTAAACAAAAACATAACTAAAAATGAGGCTACATTTAAAATATCTCAAATTTCTAGAATTAAAACCTCTATTACAAGAAAATTACCATTTCCTGGTCCTCCACCTCTCTGTTAATACCACCTCCTTGACCACAATTGGGTCTTGCTTCTTGGACACACGGAACATCCCTGAAGTCTATCTCTATAATCCACAATCCCCTTAGTGGTGGAAAAACCTTCCACCCCATCTATTGAAATAAAATCATTGGAAGCATCATACGATCCTAACCCATATTCTCTCAACCTCCACCAAATTAATCTTGAGTGTCCACTAGAAACTATCCCTATATATGGATATGGACCCCATAATAAAATAAAATTTGGAACAAAGCCCCCCCACAAATCATGAAAACCACTATAACTAAAAGTCTAGAAATGATTTGTTGAGATCGACACCCTTCTATTCGAAACCTCGATGGTCCTGGTGTTTGAGACATGGCACTAACAACTATGCTCTCGAAGGAAACTTATTGGTTCCCATAACATGTATAACCTTCCAATGAATGAATCCACATGATCACCTTTTCATTTTTATAAACCTCCAGATAAGTTGAAATTGTAAAAATAATTACATCATAGTTTTCATAATGATGGAGTGCCATCCTAACATGCCTTTCACTAGAGTCCACATCCAAAAAATTGATTTGGGTAAAATGAAAAATCTCCTTCAAAAAGATTATTGGATCATGTAATGTCATACTAACCTGATTAAGTGAATGAACCTATTGAATATATACAGACCTATTTGTATATGAAAGGAAATATGCTCGTAACACTTTTTGGAAGTTAAACCAAAAAACATATATCTCTTTATTCTCACACAAATACAATTTTTACCACTGACCCACCACTCTCTGCATCTGACTGACTTCCAAAGAGATATAGAACTCCGTCGGGTCCTATATCAAACTAAAAGTGATCTTGTTATCCCCCTTCTAGATTTTTGTCACCACATATGAAACACTACCTTCATACATCCTGAAGGTATACCACTATAAAGAGCCCAACATCCATTGTCACTAATCCTCCTCCTCAACTAGATCAACCTTACTACAATTAATCAAACTAGTTTTATAAACCTCAACTATATGATCCTTAAGCGGATGATGGCCATGATCTAGAACATAATGGAAAAATATAATTTCCAAACCCCAAGTAGTATGTAATTTTCATTGTGATATATTTTAATTAAGTTTAATCAATTTATTTAATTTTATCCATTTTGTCATTATAATAACAACCTAGTTCAAACTATAACTCAATTCATTATGATGGATATACCTTTCAATGTCTCTACCCTACAAGTTGTTCTATCTCACTTGGTTGTTTAATAAGATCATAGTTCGTGTACTATATCATGGGGGCCAAAAAAATCCCATTTACTAGCTAGATACCTATCCCCTTTACACTATAATGTCAACTAGAACTATTGCATTACCACCCATTAAAATACTTACTGGGCCTAACTCTAAAGTCTATCTAATATCAAAATCACCATAATTTGACAGAACTGTGTCTCAACCCCTACCTCTAAAGATACCACAATGTTGTGAGAGAGATATTGACCCCCCTGAGTTCCACCTCTAGTTGGGCCCAGGTTTGAAACTAGCACAAATGGTGTTGAAATATCACAATGTTATATTATTTACCATTTATAATATAAATAGGATCCGAAGATATAATGGATCATCCATAAAAAATCTAGAAAACAATATAAAGGTATATAAAAAACCATACCACATACATGAAAAAATAGAATAGTTAAAAATAATAAAATGTTTCAAAATTAATGCCCAAAAGTAAATCTAAAGTAGAAACACAAAATTTTTCATGGATCTGAGATAGTGATGTGTAGTACAATATGAAAAATAATCCAAGAAACCAGAAAATAGTTTTATACACATAGGGTGATCATACAGGTCTACTTAGAATAAAAACCAAAGTCTCTAGTGCACATGTGAAAGAATCATTCTACTGCACCTTTGAGAAAAGTACATAACAATACAACAGTAATAAAATTATACTAATTGTCCCAAACTCACAAAGTCATTATGAACAAGTAAAAAAGGTCATGTAATATAATATAAAATAAATTGACTTTATGATAGGTTACCCTAAATTAATTTCCCACTGATTAGCCAATCTCACTCCCTAATGGAAAATGACAAATTGCTCCCAAAACTAATGAATTTATCCCAACGCATCCCACCCACACACACCTGGGACAACCTATATCATCACTGCACATACCTTAGCCTCACAACACGTACATTCCACAAACACCTAGGGCTCAAAACACATTACATCCCATCACATATCATCATTATGTCACCTCATAAAGCTCATCACAACTCTTCCCCAAGTAACCTAGGACACTGTATCACAACTCATCCCAATGACACATATGATATGTAATAAAAAATAATCATGATGAAACATGTGATAAAACAACAAAATCTAATGCACTAATAGACCACCGACCAGCCAAAATAGTTCATTATCTACCACTCCAGGATGAGGGAGTAGGGAGGAGTGGTTTTCCACCCATCCATCATCCCACCAGGATGTTGTGAATAACGCACCCTGCGTCACTATGCGGGTGTTCACCACATAGTTCTCAACAATAGGGGTGCATATAAAAAACAAAATAATGTACAAGTATATATATATATATATATAGTATCAAACAATCATTCCCATTCTATGTGTTAAAAAACTAGCAAAAACTCAAAACAGTATAACTTTTGTGGAAATTTCTAAATGTATAACATAACAAAATAAGCCGTAAACCTTATTTCACATTCCCATTCAATTCGAATTTAATCAATATATTATAATACTTATTTATTATCTAGCATATTTATCCATATAACCAATCATTTTATTTTTTCATCAATTATTTCCATCTCATTATCCAAACAAACTTAAGTTATTCAAGATATTATTAAACAATTATTTATTTGGTCCTCCACTTCTCAGAGATCTTTCATAGGTAAATCACAAATCACAAATAGGTAAAAATCACTAAAAGCCACACCTCATCACCCCACATGTACAACCAAACAACAACCACCTCACTGCCACAAAATAATGTCCCAAAAACCATCATTCCAACAAGCACTAACCACAGATAATTGTCCCACAAGAATGACCTAATGTCACAACACATATAGACCCATTTAAAAAATTAAAAGCGGGGTTATATCACATTCCAATTAATTTTAGGGGAGTTATAACCAAAAACAAAATCATATGGAGAAAATTTCATTATCCAATCATATGTAACTAATCAATTTTTATTTTGTGTGATATCTCAATAAAAAAACTAAATGAGAAATTAGAAAAGTTATATCCAACATAAACCAAGACCCCAACGTCCACAATTTCTAATAGGGAATCAGTCACAAACAATAATAATATCACAAAAAATATAAATGTTGTAAAAAATGTGGTTCAAACCACATTGAACCTTTAAATTCAATCAACCAATTATTTAGCATTGATTAAAATATAAAAACAATAATCCACATATAATAAAATTAAATACTTTCGTCCTGATACACAATAAATAGAAATGATGGGATCCCTATCTAATAAGGCTTTTCAACTCACTAAATACCACCAGCAGATGAATAATGACTGCGTACAAAAACATCACCATTAGATAAAATGACCAACATATACCACAACATTTATACATCAAAACAAAACCCAAACACACCACCAAATCAAAGAAACACCACCCAATGAAACCCTAAAGAATAATGGATGGAAATTTCTAGGAATGAAAGGATAACTCACCATGGATTTACCAAGAATTTCCATTTAGCAACCATCAAAATTTAAAAATAAAATTTGGAGGACAAGGGATTGAATAAAACATATGGGAACCTATTGTTCTACCAAAATTTTAGGAAGAAGAAACTGTTTCCAAAAGAATTTTAATTCACCTAAAAATAACATTAAATATATAATGTAGGTATTACAATACTTGAAACCCCATTTCAAATTAGGTAATCCTTTTGGTTCAGTTTCCACTAAAAAATTCATTGCCTCTTAAATTTATTATTTATTTTTAACCTTGATATATTTTACATCATGAAAACATCATTAACATCATTTAATTTATTTAACACCATGAGAACCTCTTTCATGTCATGGAAAATAATTATACCTTGTGAAATTACCTATATTCTAGACTTTAGCAACTGAAAATCTCCAATCCTCTTATAAACACCTTCGATAATAAAACTAGAAAAGTAACAGATCATATTGGAATACACTATTAAACATATAAAAATAATTTTTTTATTAAAAAATGTGAAAATTATTTATTAGTTCATTTTGGTGGATTTACTATACATCACTAAAGAAATTCATTTTTATTAATTAAATGATTATTAAAACCTTATAGTAAATTATATATATTTTATTAGTCATATAAATATCATGTTTATACATTAAAATGATTTTCTAACCTAATAGGATGGAAATTGTTTCCTATGAGGTGTGTTTTTTTAGAGGGGTCCAATTAACAATAATATGAAAATGGTTTCATTTTGAAAAAAAGAGTGGGTTGAGGGGAAATATTCCAATATATTAAAAACCTTATTGGATTCTTATAGTTCTTGATTTATCAAATAATATTGGATGATGTAGGAAATGAGATGGTAAAAGAAGAAATGAATTTAGATGTTGTAAATTCTGAATTATACAACATAAATTCCACCTCCTTCAAATACACAATTATGATATAGGGATTGAATATTTGGTTGGACCAGTAGAACTACGATGTTGAAAGTGATGTTTTAGAGGTAAATTTAGTATAAATTGGAAATGATATATGTATTAGAAGGTGTGAGGATAAGCAGTGCTGATAAGGAGGTATTTATAATTACTGGAGGGATGGGTTTTAGAATAATTTATTCATTTGTTAATTATTTAGGATCAATAATGTCGATTGTATTGATTTTTGAATCTATATAAAGTAAATGGTGTTTTTGAGTAATATCCAATTTTCAAATACATCTTCCATGACATATAAACTCATGTAATAATAATATAATGTTAAATATCGTATTTTTCCAAATTTATATAAAAATAAATTCCACTATATTAGAATGAATCAAAATATTGAACATAAACAATTCTAATACGTAGATTAAAAAAATGTATTCTATTTTTTGAAGAAAAATAAATAATATTATAAAAATAATTTTAAATTAAATCATTAGATACTCAATAAATATATATTGTAATATTATTAATGAAATAATGACCCTTTCTACCAATCTTAAAGGAATTAAATTTCCATAAATTTACCCAATTTTTTAATGGGTTGACGGGTAACCCTAAATGTCTCAAAATCCACTATACACTTAGGACTAATGCATGAACATAAAATCCCAAAACCATAAAAGACCCCTCAATAGGTGATAATTATTTATCAATCCTGATAAAACCATAAAATAATAGATGGTTAGGGAGAAATTTTCCATACATAATTACATTGCACCCACTACCATTGGAGAAAGTCTTACCCTCTTAATCTTTCAATGGTAAAATATATCTGGGGATTTTTTATGCCCTTTTAAAAATTACTTCTGTTCTATTAAAATTGTCTTTTCATTATATTAGAAAATAAAATTCATTTACCAAAACTATTTAGGGAAAAAATTATTTAAATGATATTTTATACTATAAATTTTCAATTAAATCATTTATGATTTTCTGATACATGATGACATAGTAAATCATTATTAAAATTTTTATTTTACATTTTCTAGTTTCAAAATATTTTATTTTCATTTTAAATGAAAACTAATTATTTTTTCCACTTACATAGTTAAGAATACTTTCTTGATGGTCAGGTTAATAATATAAACATTTGTACTAATACTATAATGGACATGCTGTTATTCTATTTTTTAGGATACTATTAATGTTTAAAAACATGTAAAATATATATTGGATCCCTTAATTCTTTAAATACATTATATTTAATCCATTATTATTTTCCTTATATTTAACTGAAGGTTATATATATATATATTAATTTTCAATGAGAATAATTTATTAGAAATATTTTCTTACATTTCCATAGTGCGGTTAATTAGTGTGACTAGTTTATGAGTTCAACCTTATTAGTTTTTTAAAATTAATATTTTTATATTGTTATATTTTTAACATTATATGAAATTTATTTTTAATTTCAAATTTTTTCTGTAATTTAAATTTATAATTTATTAAAATAAAATTTTATTGATTCTATCTTGTAGTGCTTCTGTATTCAATAATATTATATTACACAATGTGAAACAATAATTTATTCATAAGGGAAAGTTAATTGATAAAATTATAAGTTATTATAGAAATGAGGAACGTTAAAAAAATATGTTTTTACAGTTAAGAATTCAAAATAAAAAAAATTAATGTGTATAAAATGGGGAAGTTGGTAAAATACAAAAAAGAAAATCATCCTATTAATGGTGAAGTACATTTGATTAAAAAATTCATGTTGTATAAAAGTGATCTAAATATATTAAATAATATTTTAAAACATCAATTTTTCTATATCTCTATACATATCATATATTGGAAAATATATATTTACAGAATTATGTCAATTTAGTTATCTAGGAATCTAAAAACAAATCTATTATCACTAGTAATGCTTGTCCTAAAATCAATTTTGGATGATTTTACAAAATAAATTCTATAGATAAAAACTCTTCTAATATTATGTGATAAAGAGTCTCAAATATAGGATAATTTCCCCCATATTAATGGTAAACCATTGTATATGGAATTAAATGTCACCAATATTCATGGTAGATATATTATCAGTAAGTAAGGTCAATGATTTAATCATATAGTTGGTGTTTTAGAGGGTATGGGGATAATTCCTACTCATGTTGAAATACCATGTCCCTGCTAGAGATGAGACATAATCTAAGGGGGTTCAATTAAGAGAAAACTATATTAAATTCCCATATAAATATTTAATTGATAAGGAAATCGTCTTATATGACAAGAATGAAAAAAATAATTTGGAGAGGAAATATGGGGAATATGTGAATATCATGCCTAATTTATTCAAAATATAATGATTATTTATCCTAAAAAAATCCAATGTTGAGAAGGGGAATATAATATTCCTAATAAAAATATGTAAATCAATTTTTTAGAATTATAACTGATTTCAAGTAAAAAATAATTTATGGATACTTTATAAATGATGTTCTTCAAAAATAACTAGTAGAAAACAAATATATGTTACAAGATAATAATGATAATGATGAATTAAATTTTGGAAATTATTGTTCCTTAATAAGTAAAAAAGTATAATTTTTAGATAATGAATCATAGAATATAATATATAATACATAATTATTTATTGAAGGGTGAATGAATAATTTATATAGCATTAGTTTATTCTGTATTGATAGTCCTGATGTGGTATTCTAAAATTATTGATGTACCATCAAAATAATAATAATTGTAAGGAACATTTCCCAAGTAAGAAGAACCAATTTCAAAATTTTCCAATTCTTGATCCCAATGATTCATGTCACTTTATGACCAATGATAAAAATAAATTGTTTATAGAATGATTTTAAATCATGGTAAATAAATTATGTGTCATATTAAGAAACACAATGTTGTTATAGATCTACCAAAATTTGTGAGATATAAGGATAAAATCTATAAAACTAATGAAAATTTAAAAATCCCCCAATGATTTTATAATGAGTGGATAATATATCCTACATAACACTGAATCTAAATTATGTAGAAATTTTTTGTGAAATAAAATTATAGACTAAGAGAGGTAATATATATTTCTATACATTGGTTGATGATTCTACAATGTTGATTAATGTTATTTTTATCGAACAATGGTATAAAGAAATCATGATGATAAAAAAATTAAACATTAAAGATGAGAATGTGTTGTGTATCTATATTAATAAGTTGAGTTGACTCATTGGAAACCATTTCAAAAGTGATGTTTTTAAATTATATATCCAATGATATGAATCATGAATTATTACAACGCACTATATACACCATAGTAAAAATGGATTCCAAAATTATTATTCATAACCATAGTTGATATGGGGAGGTCCATGTTAGTTGAACATAACATATCAATGTTTTTTGTGAGATGATATATGTATTATAATTCAAATATTATAAGAGGTTTCTAATGATACTTTAAATAGAAAGACTCGATATGAAATGTTATAAAAGTATAATATAACTAGTAAATATGTTTGAGTTATTCAATGTCCATGTATTATAATAATCATGAAAAACATTATAAGAAAATTTGATTATCACGATGGGGAAGAAATTTTTATGGGATAACTATCAAATTTATGTGGATACAAATATTGTAAAAACATTATTTATATGATATTTGAAACTATTTATGTCATGATTTTTTAAAAGTAAGAATAAATCAGATAATCAAATTGATTCAATTATTTAATATTTATTGTATTTTATGTTATAGAGTTTATAATTAATGAATAATATCGTTACTGAGAATGAAACAACAACATGTGATATTAATTAAGAATAACCCATTGAAAATGGTTAAGATATAATAAATTAGATTAAATTAAAAATAAGGTAAAATAAATTATGAAACTAAGAATATAATTTTAAATCCACTAAATTGAATTAAAAATATAATTATACTAATATTGGATGATGAAATATCATGTCCTTTTCAATTTTAAGGTCATAATATTGCATACTCCTTTTATCGAGAATAGAGGATACAAGATATGTAAAATCTAATTGATTATATTTTGAAATACGTCACATATGGTATTATTTAAAGACCATGATATATAAATGTTATGTAATGCCCCGACCCCATTTACCCAGAGTCGGTACATTATTACGTAACATTGGCATGATCACAAAAGATCAAGTCTCGAAAGATCGATTGGTTTAGTAACCTTAGAAACACTAGATACTTTAATAAATGTTACATTACATCATAATGTGAAAAACTACAATAACATAGTCTCCACAGTTCAAACTCATATCCCCGCATACTATCCCTACAGGTCATTCATAAAATAATTCTTCACATCCTAGAAAAATAAAACATTGAAAGGGGTGAGCTCAAATGCTCAGTAAGGATAACAATATAGTGGAAACTTTCATAAATAAACATAAACATTTAAGGCAAAGTATAACTAAAACAAAAGCCTAATAAACTTGATATACAACATAATATGGAAAAAGATAAAACGAAATAATGTCATTTACTTATTAAAATTGATATTCTACTAGACGAATAATAACATGCAATATCAATAACCCCTTTTATAATGATGGAATGCATAATTTACAGACTATCATAACCACGTATCCAAGGCCTCATGCCAAGACTACAAATTAGATTTTTTCAAGGCCTCATGACAAGACAATAGATTGTCTCATGAGACCTACTGATGCATCTGGGAGCTATATCAGGCTCCACCCATCACTTACTATGTCTAATGTATTCCTTATATGAAAATCTTTAAACATATCATAAACAATTCCCAAAAACCATATCATAATCGTATCACATAAAACATCCATAAATAAAACATAACATTTGCAAATTTCAATCACAAGAGATCAATACAACACATTGATATAATCAAAAAATTATCAAAACCATTTTCAATACCAAAATGAAAAAAAAGTAAAACATGGTATTTATTTTTCATTTAAAAAAAGTTATGGCTTGTAGAGGAAGTCGATACTCAAATATTGGTCACGGCGGCGGAGAAGTCGTTGACGCCGCATATGTTAGACAAAACATTCCTTTTGTCATTTAGTAATATGATTCGTATAAAAATATTCCTTTTGAATAAAAGTAAAATTCAAAGGGGTTTATACACCTTATAAAATAATGTTTTGTATAAAACAAAATATGCCCCAATGAAAGGAGATTTAGACGAAGTTCCTTACCTCGTGTCCAACTTGACTCGATCATTATTTAATCTCCATAATAATAAACTAGAGTTAATATCTACTTGCATAAGAACCTTTTTCAATTTCATTATTCCATTTATATCACTTATTACCATGTTATGAACATTATGTAGTCATTTAAGTTAACAACGTTCGTTTTGTCGATCTTTGGTACTTAAGTCAACAATAAACTATTTATAATTACAATTTGTTCATGTGGTAAAATATTCATTATCTCCAGAATTATATTAATGATCTATATATCATATATATCATATATATATCCAGTATATTCATGCATTTATAATATCAAATAACATCTAGAGCTATGAAATGAAATGCATCATTCATGGAGTCGGTAAGTCGTAGGTACGCATGAATACTACTTTCATTTTGATTTAATATTTAATGAAATGAAATAATAATGATATAAAGGTATATTATAATTCTAATATGATATAAAATATCATTTATATCCTTCATTTATACATCCCACATATGGTATTAATGATTCAATTCACTTTGAGGGGGCGGTAGTCCGCACTTCCTAAAATGAAATTATCGTGTTTACCGATAATGGAAATCATAAAGGTATGCCATAAATGAAAAATAAAAAATAATAAGGAAAACATAAACATAATATATATCATATATAAATATAGTTACAACTTAATGGCCACCATGAAAGGTGTTTAATGGAGATTGAACAATCATCGTTTCGTGAGGCAGTAATTCACCACCCACAGAAACCATATATTCTCTAACCATTAGATGGAGGTGTGTGTAAGTGTAGTTTGAATTAATCTCATTAAAACATCCACGTATATTGAATATACTATTTATGTTAAAAATTAAAGGAATAAAAATAGTTTAGGGTGTTGGAGATTTAAAATAAAACAAAAGAACTCAAGAGAAAAAATTAATATTAAATCGGGTAACTCCCCTTTGTTTGAACCGAAAGGGTTTCTTGAAGTGCTTTATGCCTAAGGTAAGGATTAAAGGATGAAGGAAGGAACTTTTATAGGGTATTTGGGCAGATTTTGGCATATCCAAATGGCTTTTAAGGTGTGAATAAGGTGGTAGAGGTGGGGGCCTTTTATAAGAGGAGATGAGGGCCTCTTTTGGAAAGATTGAAATGTTACAATTTTATGAAATGATTTTAGGATTTTAAAGTTCCCACAATGATATATTTAGAGGATAATGTGATAAGGGTTTGAAATAAACCCATCCAATATTCTTTATACAAGTGTAAGTCTTAGATATTACCTTATCTTTTCATTTTATTGAAATCTTTCATTAATGAGGTAATCACTACATCATCATGGTGTCATAAATAAATTTATTTATTTAGTGTCTATTTTTTAAAAAAAATACTATGATGTAGGAAATATTTATATATTTCCAATGAATATTTATTTTATAAGGGATCAGTTATGTAGACACAATTAAAATTGTTTTACATATGTGTTACATACATTTGTTATATTTTTCTTTCTTTAAAAAATAAAATGATAAAATGTCACTATGACACAAAAGTGATTACTTGGGGTCACTAAGATGGCACAAGGAATAAAAGGGTCGGCCATGATACAAAAAAAATAATTATGACACATTTTTTGGTCATTTTATATTATTATTATATTGTTTCATTACCCTTAACTACCCGATTACTAATTAATCATGATAGTTAAAGAAAATTGTCGTCGTTACTATTCATAATGTCCCAAAACAAAATAGAATTAATTACATATTTTTGACCTTATGATTCAAAATAATGAATCTATTTTACAAAATTCCAAACACAAAAATTATACTAATTAATTTAAAAATAATTCTCATTGTCAAAACAAAAGACGAGTTTTTAAGAAGTAAAATCTATCAAAAGATTGACTTGTTTTTACATCCAATTGAATGGTGAAATAACATAAAATGAACATAATTGTATTAAGTGATAAAAATTAATTCAATTATACTTTAAAACCAATTAAAATGAAAATATAACTATATAAATAAATTGGATGAAAAGGCAGTTTTGAATTAAAATACAACATTTTTAACTATTCATTAAAAATGAACATTATCAGAAAAATACATAAAATTTACCTTATGCTATATTTGATATTCCAAATTAAAAAATTATTTCCATTTTACCAAATTCAAAAAATATAAGTTTTGTTAATAAATTATATAATTAATTCCCGCTGTATAATCAAATAACGTGATTTTAAGAAATAATATCTATCAAAAGATTGATAATTGTTTATGTTCAATTTCAAAAGTAAATTATTTCTAATGACCACAATTGGATAAAATGTTTAAAGAATATTCTAATTATACTTTAAAACCACTAAATTGTATAATTTAGCACTATAAATTTTTTTGATTAAAAAAGTTGTTTTTAAGTATCTTCAACTATTCATCGAAAATTGGATGTTCTCAGAAAAATACCAAAAAATTAAACATTGGCTAATTTTGATATTCTGAATCCAAAAAATTGTGTCCCTTTGGAAATATAGAATTTATATAATTAAAAAAGTTGGTATTACTATTCATAAAGGATACTTTATTTGTTCATGGTGTGTTAGAATCTCGAACTTGCGTACAATGCAAGTTATTGCGTTATAGAAAGAGAAGTGTATCATGGAAACTTGAGTGTCATATTCTCCCCTCCTTCAATAAATTTTGTCTTCACAATTAGAAAAAAAAATCGAAAATAAAAGGTTAAAAATAGAAAATACCTTTGTGGAATACCCATATCGGAAATAGGGTTAATAAAAATATAACATTAAAAGAATGAAAGTGAAGTACAATGGTCACCCAAGATAGCCTATACTAGGATTCTATGAAAACATGGATATAGAGGAGAAACAGTCCATCATGGGTTGATGAAGAGTCGTAGAAAATAGGATTATAAGATAGTTAACTATAAGAAAATCACAAACTTATGATTGGTTAAACGGTCATTGATTCCCCAGTTGGAAAAGTTAATCGACAACGTTTTTGTTTTATGTTACCTTTCATAATGTTTTAGGAATTTATTTAGTATATTTTCTTAGAACGTAAGGAAATATACTTACTTGTTATATAGACTTTCATTCTTTAATAAATTATTACCACAAACAAATCCTTCACTCCAAAAGTGAATAGAACCCAAAAATATTATATTTATCCTAATCGTACAAGGTTACTAATATTAATCCATACCATTTAGATTAGGAAAACTATTTTGTAATAACCAGGTACTTCTTGTATGTTAGTGGCTGGTAATAAAGGCATGTCTCACTATGGTTTTGGGTTCGATTCCTGCATCTTTGTCCGATGGGATGAGTTACTTCCCGACTTGTAGGTTGTCCTTTTCCTAAAACAATAGTCTTATAATATTCCGAAAATAATCTTCAGAAATGTTTTAACCTTAAACAATACTATTCATAGTTCAACTTAATCCATTCTAACCTTTATATTTATCCAAAATACCTCTGTCTAGACTTTCTCTAAAAGGTCTCCAAATTCCAAAATCAATTGTAACATCAAATTCCCCGAAAAAGTAAACTTTCTCTTATTGTAACATACAAAAAATATTATTACATTCATCATATTAAAACCATAATGAAAACAACATGTACTATTGTACAATCCTTATATATATCACATTATTCTTATAACCATAATATAGTTCATGAGTCCAAAAACACAAATATAAGAATTATTCAACTTCATCTATAGTAACACCATAAACTTGGCATTTCTACCTTGTCCTTTTATGAGGTATGTTTCCATGGAACATAGGGAATTCATTTGCATAATGCCCCATTTCTCTACAATTGTAGCATTCAACATTGACAGGCTCTGTCTTTCCCTTGCAATCAGGA
This sequence comes from Viscum album, assembly GCA_963277665.1. Lineage (NCBI taxonomy): Eukaryota > Viridiplantae > Streptophyta > Magnoliopsida > Santalales > Viscaceae > Viscum > Viscum album. Next base: position 987,483,419 of record OY728126.1, read on the forward strand.
GTTTGTTGACCATTTTCTCCACATTTGTAACAAACTCCCATTCCTTTGAGGCATGTACCGGGGTGTTTCATACCACAATTATCACATAATGGAAAATCATTCTTTACCTTTTTCACTTTATCATTATCTTTCTCCACTGTTATCTTCTTCACTTGCTTTACTTTGTTGTCATATGACTTAGAGAAATTCTTTTTATAATCTTGATAGAATACGAGATAATATCTTCATATGACGAGAAGGATTATGATACTAAAGCTCGACAGATAAATGGTTTTAACCCATCAAAGAAATGATCAATCTTAATTCTTGGGTTACGTATATAATCTGCATCATGCCTCACTAACCTTGTAATATTAGCTTTATACTTTGCAACATTATCATCCTACTTTTTCCTCAGACTGAGAAATTGTCTTTCCATATCCGCTTGATGGTCATGAGGATAGTATTTTTCTATGAAAATTTCTTTAAATTATCCCCATTCTATAATTTATAATTCGTCATCTTCCTTTTTATTTTGAATCAATGACCACCATTGATCAGCATCTCAAGTGAGGCAGTAAACTTCCATGACAACTTTTTCCCTTTCACTACTCCCTAAAGCCTGAAATATTTTCTCAAGGGAATTTATCCATTGCTCAGCTACTAGTGGATTTGTACCCCCATTAAATGTTAGTGTTTTTTTCCACATGAAGCGATCTAACATTGATCCTACACGTTGCGGATCAGGGTGCTCCATACGAGTAAGGTTATTCTTCATTACCTGAGTGAGTTGTCCTAGTATGGTGATAATATATCATCACCAGTTGTTTCACCAACTCCATTATAATTATCTTGAGCAGGAGGGAAATCCCTACATGGAGTCCATGCATTGATATAGATTCCATTTCTTCCACTAGTATCCATTTATAAACAATGGCATATATTGGATCAGCTTATGAATCAAAATACATAATTCAATATATGTAAAACTATTTACATAAATTGAACTGTTTATGGATATAATCCATTGTCTTAAAAAAATATTTTCATTGAGGATGTATATACTCATAAACCCTTTATATTGATTTGTAATGAAAATGAGAATTATCGTAAGCATATCCCACGTGAGTGTCGTAACGAAGAGTGCATCAAGGCCCGTTTTCGTGCAACAATTCCCATTCGAGTCTATCTCTAAGCGATGTTTTTGGGTTTTACCCCTAGGTATATCTGTACCAGATCCGTCTCTACCTTTTCGTATCCAGACAGGGATTTATTTCTCATAAAACTCAAAAAATCTCTACATTATCTTAATTCTAGAAGTTCTTCTATACTAATCCTCAATGTCTATCTTAGGGCTATGTGCTCAAATCGACATTTATCTAAATCTAGCTTCCAAATTTATTACTAAACTGCCTCTAATACCGACTGTAACTCCCTGACCATAGTTACCTAAAGTCGGTACATTATTACGTAACATTGGCATGATAACAAAAGATCAAGTCTAGAAAGACTGATTAGTTTAGTAGCCTTGGAAACATTAGATAGTATCATAAATGTTACATTACATCATAAAGTGTAAAACTACAATAACATAGTATCCATAGTACACACTCATATCCCCTCATAAAATCCATGAAGTTAATTCATAAAATACTTCTTCACATCTTGGAAAAATGAAACGTTGAAAGGGGTGATCTCGGATGCATAGTAAGGATAAGAATATAGCAGAATCTTCAATAAATAATCATAAACATTTAAGGCAATGTATAATTAAAATAAAAGACTTATAAACTTGAACTCCAACATAATATGGAAAAGATAAAATGAAATAATATCATTTACTTATTCACATTGATATTCTACTAGTCTAATAATCACATTGAATATCAATAACAACTTTTATAATGATGGAATGCATAATGCCAGACTATCATAACCACGAGGCCAAGGCCTCGTGCCAAGGCTACAAATAAGATTTTGTCAAGGCCTCGTTCCAAGACACTAGTATGATTAATGAGACCTACCGATGCATCAAGGAGCTATAGTGGGATCCACATACCAGTTACTAAGTAAAATTAATTCCTTATATGAAAAGGTTTAATCATATCATAAATAATTCCCAAAGAACCATAACATATTCGTATCACATAAAACATGCATAGAGGAACCAAAAAAATTCCACATTTCAATCAGAAGATTTCAATACAACATACTGATATAATCAAAAAATTATCAAAACCATTTTCAATACCAAAATAAAAGAATAGTAAAACATGGAATTTATTTTTCATTTTAAAAAAGTTGTGGCTAGTAGCGGAAGCCAAAACTCAAATAATGGTCATGGTGGCAGAGAAGTCGTTGCCGCAGCATACGTAGGACAAAACATTCCTTTTGTCATTTAGTAAAAACACTTCATATAAAAATATTATTTTTGAATAAAATTAAAATTAAAAGGGGTTTATACACCACATTAAATAAAGTTTTCTATAAACCAAAATATGCCTTAATGAAAGGAGATTGAGATGAAGTCCCTTACCTCATGTCTAACTTGACTCAATCATTCTTTAATCACATGAATAGTAAACTAGAGTTAATATCAACTTGATTAAGAACCTTTTTCAAGTTCATTATTCCTTTTATATCACTTATTACCATGTTAGGAACATTAGGTAGTCATTTAAGTTAATAATATTCGTTTTGTCGATCTTTGGTACTTGAGTCAACAATAAACTTCTTATAATTACAGTTGTTTATGTGGTAAAATATCCATTATCTCCAAAATTAGATACATTATCTAGATATCATATATATCATATATATCCATTATATACAAGCATTTATAATATCACATAACATATAGAGGTATGAAATGAAATGCATCATTCATGGAGAAGGGTTTCTGTACTTACGCATAGACCCTACTTTCATTTATATTTCATATTTAATGGAATGAAATAATAATGATATAAAGGTATATTTTAATTCCAATAGGATATATAATATCATTTAACTCTTTCATTTATACGTCACACATATGGCATTAACGATTCAAATCACTTTGAGGGGGCGGTAGTCCACACTTCCTAAAATCAAATTACCGTGTTATGCCATAATGGAAACCATAAAGGTATGTCGTAAATGAAAAATATAGATGAATAAGGAAAAAAATAAAAATAACATATATCATATATAAATATAGTGACATATTAATGGCCACCATGACTGGTGTTATATGATGATTGAACAATCGTCCTCTAGTGAGGCAGTAATTCACCACCCACAGAAACAGTATGTTCATTAACCATTAGACGAAGGTGTGTGTACGTGTAGATCAAATAATTTTCATAACAACATACAAGAATCATGAGTATACTGGTGTTGTTAAAAAAGAATAGAATAAATATACTTTAGGGGGTTGGATAAGCAAAATAAAACAACAGAACACAAGAGATGAAATTACCTTTCAATCAGGTAACTCCCCTTGGTTTGAACCAAAAGGGTTTTTGAAGAGATTTCTACCAAAGTTAAGGATTCTAGGATGAAGGGAGGAAATTTGAGAGGGTATTTTGGAAGTTTTTGGCAGATATAAATGGATTTGAAGGTGAGAATAAGCTGGTAGAAGTGGGGTCCTTTTATAAGAGTTAAGTAGGGGCTCTTATGGAATAATTGAAATGTTACTTTATTATGAAATGATTTTCGGATTTTAAAGGACCCAAAATTTTATATTCCGAGGATAAGGTGATAAGGGTTTGAAATAAATCCATCCAATAGGCTTTAGGCAAGTTTATGTCTTATATTTTACCATATCGTTTCATTTTATTTAAATCGTTCATTAATGAGGTAATCATAGCATCCTCATGGTGTCATAAATAAATTTATTTATATGATGTCTAAAATTTATAAAAAAATACCATGATGTAGGAATTAATTTTAGATTTCCAATTAATATTTATAGTCTAATATATCTATTATGTATACATGATTAATATTTTTTTAGTTAAGTGTTGCATGCTTTTGTTATATTTTCCTTTCATTAAAAAATAAAATGATAAAATATAACTATCACACAAAAGTGATTCCATGGGGTCCCTAAGATGGAACAAGGCATCCCAAGGTCGGCCATGGCAAAAAAAGATAATTAGGACACATTTTGGGGTCATTTTATATTATTATGATAATATTTCATTACCCTTAACTACCCAATTACTAATTAATCATGATAATTAAAGATAATTTTAGTTATTACTATTCGCAGTGTCCAAAATCAAAAGTGTCTTAATTACATAACTTTGAACTTATGATTCCAAATATGGATTATATTTTACAAATTAAAAACATATAAATTGTAGTAATTAATTAAAATATAATTCTCGTTGTCAAAACCAATGAAGGGTTTTTATGAAGTAAAATTTATCAAAAGAGTGACTTGTTTTTACATCCAATTGAAAGGTGAAATTACGTCCAATGAACAAAATTGTATTAAGTGATAAAAAATTAATTCAATTATACTTTAAAACCAATTAAAATTTCAATATAACTATATTAATAAATTGGATGAAAATGCAGTTTTGAATTAAAATACAACATTTTTCAGTATTCATTAAAAAATGAACATTATCAAAAAAAAATACCAAGAATTAACCATATGATATATTTGATATTCCAAATTAAAAAATGATTTATATTTTACCAAATTCAAAACATATATGTTTTGTTAATATATTATATAGTTAATTCTCAATGTACAAACAAATAGCGTGCTTTTAAGAAACAATATCTATCAAAAGATTGATAATTGTTTATGTCCAATTTCAAAGTAAATTTAATTATAATGACCACCATTGGATAAAATGGTAAAATTATATTCTAATTATACTTTAAAACCACTCAATATTATAATTTATCACTATAAATTATATTGACTAAAAAGTTGTTTTTATGTATCTTTATCTAGTCATCGAAAATTGGATGTTCTCAGAAAAATACCAAAAAATTCAACATAGGCTAATTTCGATATTCCTAATCCAAAAAATGATGTCCATTTTGAAATATAGAATTTATATAATTCAAAAAGTGGGTATTACTATTCATAATGACTACTTTTATTGGTCGCGGTGTGTTAGAATCTCGAACTTGTGTACAATGCAAGCTATTGCATTATTGAAAGAGAAGCGTACCATGGAAGCTTGGGGTGTTACATATTAACAAAACCATGTGGACCATATGAAATAGTAGAAATTATAATTGTTAGGTATCGTGCAACAACTCTTGGAACCTGTGTAAAGGATCATTTCTAATATAAGGTATTGATTTTAGAACTGATTTATCACGTGTAACATGAAATGAGATAATTAGAATGTTCTATGTAGTGTCAGTATATAAACCTTATAACTTATATCAATGGGTGAGAAATATTACATTATAAATTTTGATAATTAAAAAGAAATATATATGTAACAATTTTATGGTTTTAAATTAAAAAATAATGATATAATGGTTTGAAAATTGGTGAAATATTTTGATAGATTAAAAAAGGATAATAGAGCCTAGTATTAAAAAGTAGAATAATTTTTAACTTCTATAATGATCCAAAAAGAAAAGGGTGAGTCAATACTTTTTTATTATGACAAATGTAATTACACTATCAATATAACATTCTATGTTAATAGAATCATATTTTCCATGTATAAGTGAGGTTACTGTGAAGATATTGTTTAGATGTTGATGAATTTTGATATGTCAATTCAGGGTGAAAATGATTTGAATGGAAAAAATATTAATAATATTAAAAACCCATTTCAATTGGAACCAAATGCGTATTTATGAATATTGAAGAAATGTTATAGTAATATATTATGAAGACACGTTGGATGAATGATTTATATTACATCCTCAAGATGATATATATCTTATTTATTTACTTTTTGAGGCTGATTTAATAGAAATCCTAATGTATATAACTGGAGAGATATGAAGAGAATAATTAAATAGGTGAATAAAATTATGAAACATGTGATACAATATGGATATCATATATATTTTATCATGTTGGGATTTTTGAATATGGATTTTTATGGTGACCTTAATGATTAAAGAAAAAAATTAGATGGAACATTCATTATAGGAGAAATACATGTTAGTTAGTATATGAAAAAGGAAAATTTAGTTACTTCGAACATGGATGAGGTTGAATATATAGTAATTACACATTCATGTACACAAATTATTTTGATTAAAGTGAAATTATCTGATTTTTATATTGAGACAGATTATAATCAGTATATTTTTAGGGATAAAAAATGAGTTATACAACCATCTAAAAATCCATTAAACATTCATCATCCAATAATATTGATATCTAATATTATATTATTAATTAAAAGAATTTTAATGGAAATATAATTCTTTAATATATTTAAATATTCTAGTATATTTCTGTAATTTTCATCTATGAAATGACACAAGAGAAATATTTTGAACTAAGGTTGAAAATTCCTATACATCATCTACTGCACTCTAAAATTATATATTTCATTGATATCCCTCATGGTATATTAGATTAATGTTACAGTGGGAAAAAATTATTATCTTTTTGGTGATTTTTCTATTACGGGGGAATTTTTTATGGATTTGTAAAAATCTAATTAGGATAAATATGTTTTCATGTTGATGATAAATCTTTGAAGAGGCTCATGACAACGACAGTGATGATGGAAGAGTCCAACAGTGTTGATGTGCTATTTTATAAATAATTCTCCATAGTGTTGGTTTTGTTAGTGACCCTTGATGATTATAAATAGTGGAATTCAATAATTATCTCTCATATCTGATGAATATATTGTGTGGTTGTTCTCATTTTTTGGTATAGTAATTTATGGGTTTTCTAACTAATTTTCAAAAAAATAAAATATCTATGATATAAGAACATATTTTTTTCATGGAAGGTGTACATGATATTAAATATTTCATGTTCATAAGAAATAATTGGTAATTTTAATTATTGGAAAACAGATATGATATTCTTCCTAATACATGTTGATATTGGTTTAGATTGTACGGTTTCACAGATAATGGAATAAATTACAGTGATGAATGAATTTTTTCTTAATATGGGATGTTGGTCAGATGATGTGGTTCTGATTATGTAAGAGAAGTTTATGGATTCAGGTATATGTATGAGTATTGTTCATAAATACATAGTTATATTTTAAAATTTTTGATTTGGAGTGGCTGAAATCACATAAAAATTTAAATAGTGTAAAAAACATAAAAAATTAATCTATATGGATCAACGATACAGTTATATAATTTATTGGAATATCTTAATTTTTTGTCCATATAGCTATTTTCAATCACATAAAAAATTTCCTATAAATTAAATAGTAGATTGGCCACATAGACAAGTGATGATTCATGTAGACATTTCAAGTAGCTGAATATGCCACATATGTGATTTTTCTTGGGACCCATGTAACTAGTTAATTAATGGATTACTCTTACTCATGTATAATTTTATGAACTTTTATTCTTCATTAAATATAAAATGAATTAAAATAGTTTTCTGTGATTTTTATATACTACTAATTGGTGATTATAATTTTGTAGAAATTATTTTTTGGGTCTTGTTGCAGATGTTGTCTTTTAGACCTTTTAGAGTGATGATGGGGAATTAATAAATTATAATAAAGATCATAGTGTGTAATCACTACGAATAAAAATATGAGAGAGAGTGGAGATCATGGGGTATGTTCCCTATATTGAAACCATAAATTCTAATTCCTATTGATTAATGATATAGGGATTAAAATGAAAAAAATTATATTAGAGAGTTGTTGGTTATTGATAATGAATATAATTGGGAGAGAAACAAGATGAATTTTAATTTCATTTAATGATTATAATATTATGAAACATTTATATTCAGCTGAAATATTTTTTAGTTTGAAAATATTTTTGTAGTGCTTGAAATTAATTACTATGATAATAAGTTTTTTAAATACACTGGATTCTCATTGATGGAGATCTAGATTCACTGTTTCCAAATATGATTTATTTCATTGATGATTATAATTTGGTTTAGAATCATTGTTTCTACTATATCATAATGCAATGTTGTATAGTGTGACTCTTGACATATGTGGTGATATTTCATGTTTTTCATCTAAGGGTATTTCAGTAGGATTATACTTATAATAATTTGTCATTATGGAGTATAATGAGATAGGATAAAATGTATTATTCAACATTGGATCCAAGCCATGTTAAACTATTTTATTTATGCACTATTTTAATTTACAACATTTGGAAAATGTTTTGTAACCATAGTAGTTGATAAGATACTAACATGTAAATTTAGGTTTATTTTAAAAGAGATATAAATTAATAAAAGACCACCACTAATTATACCACATCCCCATTATCACTATTGTGTATCCTCCCAGGCCACTTCACATCATACATATCATTCTGTCCATTTGGGTTATTAGATAACTTATTCCAATTACATTTATATTCAATTTTTTTAAGCTTCATCACCCAACATAAATTTTTTACGATTCAAATTTAAATAATATACACTATAATTCATCCAAAATTTATAGAATAATGGCCGGAAAATATTTTCCCTACCATGGGGTTTTATTATAATTTTTCATTGCAATATATATTCAGTATCATATCGTATCCAATATATTGAATGGTTACTCAACTATCCATTTATAAAATCTATGCACGTAAAATGATTTAATAATAAAAAATAATGACTATTATGTATAACCCTTTAAAAATTGGTTTAATGCCACTAAAAATCAATAAATATTACATTATAGTTTAATTATAATACATTAATCATAAATATAATATCTAGAAAAATTATCCTCATAGGTAATAATTTTATAATCATACTAAAATTTTAGAACCCCGAATTACATCTATATTTTATTTTAAATAAAATGGGGAATATTTTTAATAATATTTTACATCCTAAACTCATCTAAATCAATTGAGTCAATTTTTACTTGTTTCTTAATATTTGTAATATAGTCAACTAGTGATACACTACTCATTATAAATGATAAAATCTAAAATAAAATTTCATATTATAATAACTATATAGTAGAAAATGAATATTTAGTGATGAAGATAAAATTATAAGTAATTAGTGGCTCAGATAATGAAATAAAAGATGATAGATGTCACCCATAAAAGAATTAGTAGTTCATTGTTATCTAATTTGATCATTAGAAATCCCAATACGTGTGATATAATTATAATTTTTTTAATAAGTGGTAAATATTTTTGTATTCCTTATCCCATAACATTCAGTTTTACATGAGGATAATCATATTATTGTGAATAAAGTTTCATTTTTTATATGGTTCCTTTATCTTGCTAATGACTGAAAAAAAAATTCATTCAATGATAAGAATAAATCATAGAAGAATATAATAAAAATAGAAAAATAAATTATATGTTATTTTAATATTACCATTATTTTTTCCAGCTAAAAGAACATTGTTTTAACATAGGTTATCCATTTTCATTAATTATTCAATCCCATTATAAAGTTTTATAAGGATAATGTGAATTAACCATTGATAATCCATTAAGATATTTTTGAGAGGTATATTAAAATAGGTCCAATAATGATGAACAAGTGGATATTTTTTATTAATTAATCCTATAAATTGCTATTTATTACCAATTGTAGAATCAATCCTACAGTCATATCCACATTTAATTATGCAGATAGTGTTTTATTTTCTGTAAAGAACATACTACATTCATATATATAACATATAAAATTAACATATAAATTTTTTGTATGATAATGGTTCTAAATAATTTTTTCTATTCCATGATTCCATAATCAATTTATATTTTCTATAAAACCATTTAAACCGAAAGAAAAAATTTTATATATAAATATTATGTCTTATTCTAAGATTATTCAATACATATCAATATAATATATCCTATAACTATAATGATTTTTTAAATTTAATCATTGATATATAGAAATAGTGTTCATAAAGCATCTATATCATCTCCCATAATTTATATTCACAGGATTCATCCTTAATTAACTTATCATAAATATATCACTTCTTAATATCACTATGTTATAAGTGCTTCTTAACCAATGTGACCTCTTCTTATAGAAACGATGCTTTCATTACACCTTAACATATGATTGGTTGGTCTTATGCGAAAAAAATGAGATCATGGATGAACATTAAATTTCATTTATGGTTTTTAAGAATCTCATGGAAGACCTAGGGGATTAAATTTTGTGTATAAGTTAGAAGAATAAGTTCTCTTTTATATTTAAGGTTCGATATTCACATTGAGTTACATAAGAAAATTTGAAAATATAATTTCATTTTCTATTGAATGTGGATCATAAAGTCCTTGAATAATAAGTAAGGATAGAATAAAATTGAAATATTTTTAAAAAATAAGAATAATCCTTTTCTGTGTGGAATACATAACCTTATACGTTTGTACAACCCATCGTTAAACATGTTTTAAACAGAAATGTAGTAACAAAAATTAATTTATGTTACTATTGAATATGCTTAAATAATAACTAATTATATTAAATTATATTAATTTCAATGATTCTGAAACTTTAATCCATTTCATATGTGTCAATTTTTAATATTACATGAATTTAAATTTTAATAAATTTGAACAATATAGATAAAACCAATTTTTGGGAAATCCATTTTAAGCATTAAATTTTATATGCTTGAATTTTGTTCCATGATGAAATCATTTAAATGATATTTTAATACTTTATTAAATATATAATCAATATATATAATAAATAAAATTAATCAATAGGGGTTAATTTTATTTTTAATAAAAAGATTCATTGCCCATGTAAACCTATCTTTTTGAAAAATTTGTATTCAACCGATAATTGAACTAAAGAAAAATTAATGTATAAAATATATTACATTATAATTATTAGGTTGTTTATAATTAATGGATTCCTATTTTAGTTTAAAAATTTTCAAAACATAATTGGACTTTGTTGAAATTATTTAATAAAAATAAAATATCGTTTAAAAAATAATTTTCATAATAGTTAATAAAAAATGAATATTTAGAAAAAATTGTAAAAACTACTACTAATATAATAATTATTTGATTATTTAAATTATGATTTTAATTCAATAAAATAAATTTGAAATATTTTTACATGGTACTTATAATTTCTGTTCACAAATTTAATTCATAATAGTTTTTAATGAACACAATTGTTTCTGTAAAAATGTCATTATTGATAAATGAGTACATATTTATACTACATTAATGAATAAATATCTATTATTTAAAATGAATAATTTTTTTATAATATGACTAATATTATTCAAACAATCCAATTTAATGACTAGGTTTTGAAGGGTTATTAAACCACTAATCATTTAGACTCTTGGATGTCTGTAGGGAATGCTATTGAATGCCAAATGATTATGAAAATGTAATATAGATATCAAATTCTCATGTAACAATTTTGGTAGTAAATATATTATAATTCATGTGATTTTTACTTTATGAGTTCTTTAATTAATGTATTTTTCTTATTAGATATTTTACATGATTGAGGATGGTATGATTTAATTAGTTTTACATCTGAATTAATTATATTTTTAAATTTCACTGGGAACAACAAATGTATTTTCGAGATTGTGGGTTAAAAATATTGATAATGTTTCTCCAGGAATTCTAAAAACATATGGAATATATGGTTATGAATGTTTCACATTTTATAAATCCCCAAAAAATGTAATTAATGTAGAAAAAACACATAATCTATAATTTATTTACCATATATAATTTTTTCCTTTGGTTTCCATATTATATAGAAAAACAAAGTGTATATTCATGTTTTTTATATTTCATATAGCTATGCGTAGTTGTTATATTATCCAATTTTTTAAATTTTGTTCCAATCATGACATACGGACCAACGAAACATCTGGAAGTGTAATTAACAGCCCAATTTAATATATTATATCAACAAAAATAATCACACTATGTTCTATACATATTTTTGTTTATGGGATGAATATATATAAAACTTTTTGGAGCATGATCCACCAACTCTGACATAATATCATGAATATATGGGATATCAATAATTTCCCAACTCGTAGCACTCGCTCATCATCATCAAATAACTTAGGAGACAAACAATTTTTCAAATATAATATATATATTATTTGTGGGAATAGGAAAATAAATTAATTCATTCAATTATATGATTACTAATAAAAGTTTATAAATCATTTGGGTAGGATATATTATTTCCCATACATAATCACATTGACATCAATCATTAACTCTATTCAAAATTATATCAACCAATTGGTTCATCATTACATAAACATAAGGATCATTACAACTTCCTAAACTTATGATATTGTTTTTTTTTTCAAAGTGATATTGTATAAAATTATTATACTCTTTTTGAATCCCCAACCACCTCCTTTGATTCATATTTAGTTCCATTTGTAACAATATTTAAATTACAATTTAGATTCATATGTAAATATAGTAATTCTCATTACAGAGATAATATCTCATTATCATTAATGAAAAAAATAATTTCATCTAATAAGAAATCTAGTGTAAGATAGTTCTTCCCATGAGGAATCAAATTTCACGGTGAAAGTGAATCACCACATTACTTAACATTAATAAAAATAAATATAATTTATTGGAGTCATCACAATTGGTAACATATCCATACCCATTATTGAAAAAATTTAGAGATAAATCAACATCTAATCTCTCTTAAAACTAATAGTTATATTCCCTACAATATTTTTAAATATGAACAAAAACACCCATTAAATATTATATTTTCAATGATTCCAAAATCCATGAAAGTATTTTTCTATCTATTCAAATATATCATACTAAACAAATGATATTATAAATATCAGCAACTATTAAAGGATAATTTTAATCCTTTATGAAAATTTTCATAAATATATAAATAAATAATATATTCAGTAGTTAAAATGTGTCCCATGAATTATTCGTGTTTTAAAAAAATCCCATTCATTGATTTTAAGAAAAAATCTTATATTTCATTTTAGCAATTACTTTACCATTATATGATGTGAATATTCTTAAATACTTTTCGTATATATTATAATATTATAAATAAATGCAATCATAAATTTATCATGTATGTTTATATAAATTTAATTTATCAAATTCATTAAAACAACACCAAAATTAATTAAGGGTCTAAAATCCCTGAACCAGGTGACGTCCCATGCTTCCCCGAACCTAGATGGTCACATGAACTCAAGCGCATTTCCAAAAAATCTAGTGGCTTTCAACTAGTAGTGATGGACAAGGTGTGAAATTGGAGAAACTATTCCATCATTGGGAGAGTATACACAACACAATGTAAATAGTAAACTACAATGGAAATAACCATACCAAATAGAAATAAACACCAGATGTTTGAAATTAAATCAACAATAAGATAATATATATATATATATACACATAGAGGATTCAAGGAATATGTATCTAATGTAAAATTAAAAGAAGTCACAATGTTGGAAATCGATATAGAAACCAATGTACAAAAGAAACAAGTAAACTCTACCAACATCGCAAGCCTTAGATTTGTTACATGCTCTCATTCTCTAACAAAAGTAATGTATATGATGTAGAATTTCACATTCCCTTATCTATTCCCGCAATCATGTAATCTGTTTGGGTCCAAAATAATGACCCAAATAAGGTGTGAGTCAAATCCCAATAGGAAACAAACAAAATATATCTGCCTAAATATCAATTAATGTATATAGAAGGAAATAAGAAAGATTGAAATTATAAACTGGATGTGCCCAAAGGTACACAATCCTCAAATTTTTAATTAAATTCATATGAAATATATTATTCATCCGATGAATGATGTAAACTGTAGTATCATGCCTAAGCCATGAATCCATTATTTATATAACAAAATCGATGTTTTAGAAGACCAAATAAATAATCAGGTAAGAACGAGTCTAATATTTTGATTTGGATAAGAAGACATGTCACAATAATTAAAATCTTCAATAATAACCTATTGTGAAAGTTCAGAAAGTCTAATCCCTTTTTTCTTACATGATGACAAATAATTTAATAAAGACCCTTTGGGAAAGTTCAAACTGTCTAACCCATTTGGTCAAATATTATATCAACAATTATTAATGACCACATGGGAAATCTCTCATTGTCAAAACTTGTTGGTCTAATACACTATCAAACTACAATAAAAAACTACCCAGCAAGCTCTCACAGTCTAACCCCAGGTGTTAATGAAAACCTAGAAGCACTCACAGTCCATAACCCTTAGTAAACATAACAGTAAAACATATAAAAATTGCACTCTCTCGGGAAGCTCTATCATTCCAACACCCCTTGCTCAAAATTTACCAAAGAATATCACAAACATCACATATAATCATACACTCCTTAAAAAATAAGAAAGTCATGAAAAAAAGGAAATTCTAACATGCCTTGTAGACCAAATGGCCATTAACAAAAAAAATAAGGGAAATTCACTGATGAGGTGTCCCATTGTTATAGTATCTATCATTATACACAAGATGAAACCCATAATTCATAAAAACCATAGAAGGTAATAAAACTGTTTAATTCTAAAGAACGCAATGTACAAAAGTTCGGTATGTTGAAATTTTTGCATATATGTTATGAATAATATCATAAAAAGGCACAAAATTCCATCTTCGAAGTCATACAATCATTATACATGAATGTTTCCCCTTGAATTGGTTAGATTCGAATAGATCAACAAATAGGTGAAAATTTCTCAACCTTGAATTACCCACAATAAAGGTAGAATCATGAAGAACAGATCTTGGTATTTTAATTTCTCAATGGTAGGATTCGAATGCACCCAATGATGTCTTAATTGGGGATCGAACAGTGAATCTGAAGTGGTTCCGAGATTGTGGGTCATTCTGTAGTGCTCCTATACGAACCTCATCCACATGAAGATATTTCCAAAAATGAGACATGATCCCAATATGATATATCAAATAAAAAATAAAACTACATGGTGTGTTCTTTAAAAATACACGTCACGTAATATCATTAACTATCCCAAGACTTAGTCGGGTCTTTCAAGTCGCCAATAAGCAATGTACATTGATGTTACATGGCCAGCATACGGTTGTATGTAGTAACAGGGTACACAACATGTACAAGGTAATACATGACATGTACATAGAGAATTATCTTTCATTTCTCTTTCATAAAAAACCCACAATCAAGTCCCATAATTGAAATGGAGATAAAGGTTCATAAAAACATCCCACCTTAAATAAATTCATCCCTAAATTTTTCTTCTAATGGTGGTAATGATAAATCTATGATCAATTCTGGCCACTGTGATCTTACATCGACCTCCCTCCCCCATGTCACATCATGTACTCTGTCGTTCTACCCTAACACCCATATTTTGGGAATAGAGAGAATACATAGACCATTTAGGTTACAATCCATGATCAAGATATGGATCTCTTTGAAGGATTCATCCACTTCCAACTCAACCTCCTTGGGTTAAAAAACAAGAGATGTGTAAAAAAAGTAATGCCATAGTTGAGAAACATGGAAGACGTCATAAATATATTGGTACCTATGAATCATCTACAACTAATAGGCCACTAGACCAACTATCTCTAAAACCATAAATGGCCTGTCATATCTCAGGGAAAGCTTACCCTATCACCTAATCCTTGTGTGTCTTAACCTCCATGTGGCATGCAAGAAAACCTAATCTCTAACATCAAACTCCATAGGTCATATCTGTCGATAATCCTATGATTTAAAAACTATTGTGCTGTATCCATCCTCTTATGAATCTAGAACAGCTACTCAGTGGTCTCCTAGACAGGATGAGGTCCCAGCATAGTTGCCTCTCCTACCTCCAGCCAAAATATAGTGGATCGAAATGACCTACCATACAAATCCTCATATGTTTCCATATAAAGTTTTTCGTAAGAACCATTATTATAGGAAAACACCACCATGGGTATGTTTCACTTCCATGAGCCCATAAAATCTAGGACACATGCATGAAGTATAACATTTGAAACCATAATCACACACTCATGCCGGCCATATATCTTGGGAAGGTAATATGTACTCAAAAGTACTTATGTACCCAAAGCCCTTTGTAGTCCCTTCTAGACAGATGAAGTAAACCAGGAATACCTATCTAAAATGATAGTGTTTGGAACCATATGAAAATGTAATATATCTTGTATGTACAACCTTCCACGCTCATCAACAATGAAGGTTTCCATGATTGGAAGGCAATGTGCAACCATTGTGAGTCTATAAAAAACAAAATGTAAAAACATCATTTCCTTATGGAATCCTGGTAAAACACTTCAAAGAATCGATACTGACATCATTCCACTTCCACTCGAGAATGGTAAACTACTGTAATAGAAATTACAGTCATTGATGCACCGCATTTACCAGCTGATAGGTGGAAAATCTCTTAAAAAACTAGCTACATCCCGCATCATGTCTAGAAACCAATACTTACTATGTATATCTTGATACATCTTGATGTCATAAGGGATAACATACAATAATGAGGCATGAAAATATCACAACATATATTAGTGTATATTTTTTGACACAGATATTTGCTCATGAAAATGAAAAACTTCATCTTTACATAAGGTCCACATAGGATTAGGGACCTCACTTGACACACTCTCCCATAGGACTATGCCTTCATAATAAGATAGATACCTCATTAACACTCGATCAATTAGGGTATATGTAATATAAATAAAACATAGAAATAACTTACCCTCTTTATCATGCACCTCCAAATTCATTTCAATGAACATATCTATATAATTCCACTCACTATTGGCCTCATGAACTTCTTATAACTGATTCGTATAACATAAGGAATTAGCCACAATGTTTCCTTTCCTAGATGTATAATCATTCTCGATGTAAAAAGACTTATGGGTCTCAAGACACTTTCACTATCAATTATTTATATCTCACTGAGTAAAGATATATGTGAGTGTTCTGTAGTTAGTGTATACCATAAAATGATATCCCAAAATTTAATGTCTAGAACAGCTAAAGCCTGTACAACTATAACTAACACCAAATCATATATTGGGTATTTTCTCTCATATGGTATCAACTAAGAAGAATCGTACACAACAACTCTATCCCCATGGATGTGAATTTCCCCTGACCTGATGCCTGATGCATCATAGTAAATGGTGTAACATTTTCCCAACTCCAAGAAATCAGTAACGGTGCTGAGGTAAATCTCACATTCAGCTCTTGAAGGGTTAAATTTTATGAATCAGTCCACAAGTACTTCACACCCTTCCTATTCATGCCCGTCCGTGGTGGTTCTAATACATAAAAGTATTTAATAAAATGCATGTAGTAACCAGACAACCCTGGAAAACATTATACCTCACAGAAATTATTTGGAAGCTCCTAAGAAATGACCACTCTCACTTTCTCGGGGTCTACTGATACTCATGAGACATTGATAAAAATACTGAAGAAATAAATTTGGTTCATCAAAAAATGTCATTTTGTGAGATTACCATATAAGTAATTCTCTCATAGTGTACTCAATATGATCTCCAGATTGATGGCATGATTGTCTCGAGTATGATAGTAATCCAATATATCATCCATGGAGATAACCAAAACTGAATCCGAGTATGGATGGATCAGTAATTTCATTAGTTACATGAAGAATTATTGTATTTTTGTGAGACTAAACGACAGAAAAAAATACCCGTATAGACCATACCATCTCTGAATGGTTGTACGTGTTCTATCGAATGGTCTAACACACAACTGATGATAACCAGAACTCATGTAACCCTTTGATGACTCCTGATCTCCCCGAATATGATCAAAGGGGTCATCAATCCTTGGTAAGGGGTATTTTTTTTATTTCAACTGGTCCAGTATCTGATAATCTACACAAAGACTGAGGTTACCTTCCGACTTCTTTGAAAAAAGTACAGGCATACCCCAAGGAAAGGTACTGGGATGCTTGAAACCCATCACCTAAAACTCCTTTATCTTTTTATTAATCTCATTTAACTATAGTGTAACCATATTACATAGAAGAATAGACATTGGTTCCTCTACTAGAATAAGAACTATAGAGAAATTCACCTCTCTCCAGAGGTAAACATGAAATGTAATCTGGAAATACATATTTTAATTGATACACAATTAGTGGAAAGTACATATGTGAAATCTAATTTTCATCATAATATAAACTACAATGTTAGGATGTAATTCCTCCAAACCCATGATTCTCGGGACTGTCTCTTCTCTCCAAGACATCCCATTCTTCCTTATGTAGAAATGATCAGCCCTCTAGTGACATGAATCTCACCATATTTTGATAACAATCAACAAAGTCTTGAAATAAGAATAAAAATTCCATTACTATAATGAAATATAATCCTTTCATATATAATAAATAGAGATCCCACAAGAAGTGACACCCACCAAACTCAAGATGGAACTCCTTTCACAGGTGTACACTAGCCACCCTAATCCCCAATGGAGTTTCCAGCATCATAACATGATCATAAATAAATATAAAGAGACCAAGGCTCTCCAAAAAGACAACAGATATAAAACAATTATAATCCTTCATATCAAAAATAGAAGAAGCTAAAACTGAAGCAACTTGAATCAAACCTTTTTCTATATTGTGGAATGGATCCTGCTCTTCCAGGGTCTACTCCATATGAAATGTCTAACATGTCCCGTAGCCATACGACCCTACCTGGATACCCAGAGATAATACAACCTACTGTCATTGAAAAAATATCATCTGACATCCATCCCCAAGACCTCCTCATCTACATGAACAACCTAAAAAACATCAACTCTAGGACTAATGAGAAACTGGTGGTCCTGCCTCTAAAAATGGATTCAAAACAGATCCTCTCTCAAAATCTTCTGGTGTGAAAATCCAGAATAAAATTGATCAATATGATTAATCCTTATTCAAGATCGGTACACAATTGCATCTCTTGGTCAATATTGTCTTAAATTCCCACTCATTTTTTTCTGGTAGCACACCACTTGTCTTTCTGACAAAACATCACGTGAAAGCTCCATGTGATGCATCCTACTATAATCCAAAAGAGTACCAACCCTGGATGATGAACCACCCTAGATCATAGTTCCTAACTCCCTCAGATTAAACTCAGTAATTTGGTGTGGGTTTACATTAGCAGTCAATGAATTCAACATGAAAACATTCACCTAGGATCAGATGTCATATATGAGACCATCCTTAGATCACCTAGCCAGTGATAACTTGTCACACCTGAATCATGTGTGAAGCAATGAAGCTCTATGAAGTGAGAAGTGTAATCCATCACTGAATGAGTTCCTTGCTCCACATACCTGAACTCCAAGGCTCGGTCGGACATCATCATATCTTGGTAGTAGTTATCATAGAAATTTCTTTAAAACAATTTACAAGCCATATCACATAGATGTACTACCTATTATATAACATCCCAACATTTCATAATGAAATCACATAGCATGTATGTTGTGAGATTGTAATTCCACTCTAGATGAATCTATAGATTCTTGTATATAGAAATCATGACCTCCGATCACAACTCTACTTCCTGTGGTCCTCAATCCCCTAAAAAAGTGGGAGGATGTGGTTGATATTAAACCCTCATTTACTCTTCCATTATTGGGACAGGATTTGGTGCTCCCTAAAATTTTTGAACCATCATCAAAAAGCCTTCATGGAAATGTGTATCACCAACCACATTCAGTAAAACAGTTGGTCAGAAAAAGGGTACAAGGGGAGGACTTGCTGGTAGTCCCTGATTTACCATTTCTTTTGTCTAATCAGCACCATTTTCTGGGTGTAAAACTGGAGGATATCATGGTGGCATGACTCTACAAGGTCAAGCTCACACCACAGTTTAAGAGTAATGTTACTAAATCTCTCAATTTAAAATACTAAACATGCGAATGAAAAAATATTGTTTTTCAAATGGCGGATACACAATGTGCAAAAAAATAACCTGGTGTACTCCTTGAATCCTTAACATGGGTTTTCATCTCTACCAACATGGTGATGTAACACCCTAGACATAGGGTGTGTCCCTCCAGAGGCACAATATGTACTTAACTATTTCTACATGCCCAATTTTTACTACAGTTCTAGAACTATATGGTTCTACTGTTGTAACATTACACATCATGTTCACCCTATACAGGGCATGTACTAAAATAATTCCATCCACCAATGTCTTTATTCACATGACCATATAAACGGTTGACTATTGCATGGTGTGTAAACCCAGTACATGGTGTTCTCTACCAAATGTTTATGAACCTCATGTTTTTTATCACACAGTTAGTTACATGGTCAAAAACTAAACAAAGTGTATATATGGTACATGGAATACACATAAAATATAATTTCATCTAGAATAGTAGACCACATGTCGCGTGTTCATAACATAACACGACATATTTTCTGGTTTTTCTGGACAGTAACCCTCTAAATATTCTTCAAAACCCCCCAAATATGAAATTTTTTCTATGCCCTACAATGTTTCGATCCGTGAGAGACCATACTCCCCATGAATTTATGTTTATAACCCGTATTCATATAATATCTTAATTTAATTCAATTACAGGTCAAAACATACCAACCAAATTTTGATCCAAGAGGGCCCATAACACCTTAGGAACCAAATCATGGAATCCATCCAAATGAAACATTACATATACCAATACCCTATCAAAAATTGAAGGTATTTATATGACCTCATTTATCACAACAATATGAATATATAACACAACATATATCACCATAACTTTCAAAGAGTAGTGTTGTATAAATGGCATGATGAGAATGCATGACATATGATCAGTAGAATATAACTATATGATGCATGAGATGACATACCCCCATCTCATCTGGTTGCAACAAAAATAAAACTTCAAATATATCACTCATAATAGTACAAAAAATGTGAATCACAAAATGGTGAAATCAAATCCACTGTAACAATTGAAAAACCATAAAAGTTTCCATATTATTTGTAACATTTATTTTACATATAAATGGCATAGATACTCCCATGTAAATATTATTTCAAACAACCAATTCCATACTATCCTAGTATATTGGCTCTAAATAGTATGATAAATTAGAAATGAAACCCACTAATACCACTTTGTAACATCCCTTATCTGAGTTCCACCTAATGGTTCACCAAAACCTGTTGGTCACATTAACTCAAGCACATTTCCCCAAACCCAAGTGGATTCCTACAAGTACAAATGTCCAATTTGTTAAATTGGGGAAACTATACACTCATTGGAAATGTATACACAAAAGAATATAAATGGTAAACAATAGTGGAATTATTAATAACAATAAAAAATAAACCACATAAGACATAAATTAAAACCAATAAAAATATATATATTTATATCTATGATTCATGGAATATGTATCTAAGAAAGCACCCAAACAAGTCACAATCCTGGAAAGTGTTTCCAAAACCAAATTACAAAAAAACAGTAAACTATAGTAGCATCGAAAGCCTAATCATGGTCTCATGCTCTCCATCCACAATAGCAATCAAGCACCTAATGAAAAATGGTGCATTCCCTAATCTCAAACTATAATCATATAATATTTTTGGGTCTAAAATCATGATCCAAATAGGGTGTTAAATAAATTCATATAGGCATCCACTAAAAAGATTTTTCCATAATTGTTAGTAAATATATATAGTAAGTAATATGAAAGAATGATGCAATAAACTAGAAATTGCACAAGAGTAAAAATCCTATAGTATCCAATTAAATTCATTTAAAATTTCTTATTCATGCATGGAATTACAGAAATCTAGGGATCTACCCTATAATCTGTATAACATATGCTAAAAAACATATTTCTTAGAAGACCATCTAGACAATCATGGAAGACCGAGTCCAAGATTTTTCTTTGTTTTGGAAGACTCGTCACAATAATTCATTTAATAAAAAATGACCAATTGAGAATGTTCTCACAATCTAATCCCCCGGTCTAACATAAAAAAAATTAATTTAATAACTGCCCTTTAGGAAATCTCTCATTTCCTAACCCCTTTGTCTTAATATACTATCAACAATTAAAAACAACCCCCTAGAAAATCCCTCATAGTATAAACCCTTTTGTATAATACACAATAAAAAAATTATGAAAAACCACATGGGAAATATCGAATTGTATAAACATCTCGGGTAGATGACCACCTAGAATCAATCATTGTCTATACCCCTATGTCATCATAATAGTAAACCATACATTAATTACCCTCCCCCGTGAAGCTCTCAATGTCAAATTACCCTTGGTCAATCTTTAAAAAAAATATCACATAAATCACAAATAATCATCAACTTCATCCTAACAGAGGAAGGAACAAAAAAAATAAATCCTAACAAGAATCTTAGACCAAATAGGTATAAACAGAAAAATAAGGGAAATTCCACCAATGAGGTGTCCCTTAGAAAAGTTATCTAACATTATGCACAAGTAACAACCCATTATCAATCACACAAGCCATAGCTGTTAATAAATAAGGTTTAATTCCAAAACCTGAAATACCTAAAATGTGGGTATATGTCACTTCTTGAATATATGATCCAATGATGAACAAATAATTGAATAAACCACATACCTCGATGTCATATGATTGATATACATGATTATTTCCCTTGAATCATCCTAGATCGGTGTAGATGTATAAAAATGTGAAAATCACTCATCCTATAATAACCCACGAGTGAGGAGAAATTAGGAATAAAGGCTCTGGGTGTTTGGGGAAAACATCAGTTGGATTCCAATGCACCTGAAAGTGTCTCAATCAGAGCTCATATGGAGAATCAGATATGGTTCGGAGTTCGTATGTTGTTGCATCACGATCCTGTACAGACCATGACTAGAAGAAGATATTTTAGAATATTATATGCAACCCTACTCCAATATATAAAATAAAAATAAAAACATCGTGGAATGGTATTTAGAACTAAATGTAGTGTATTAGTCTTAACTATTCCCCAACTTAATCGGTTCTGCCAGGTTACCACAAGGCCATGTACTCAGTCATTATACTATTAGTGTGTGGAAATACCCGACAACTGTGTACATGGTGTATACATGGGAATACACTCCATAAATTCAGAAAATTATTTTCTATTTTTTTCCTTAGAACATCCTGAAATCAAAATCTATAGCTGAAATAAAGATAATGGTTTTTACAAACAACCCCCATTAAGAAATTCATCCTCGAATTTCCATTCCAAGGGTGGGGAAGAAGAATCTGCAAACAACTCAGACCACCTTGATCGTACATCAACTTACCTCTCCGAAGAATAATTGTATACTCTCTCATGATTCCATATAACCTATATTAGATGAACATACTTACAACAAAAAATGAATTGTCATCTGATCCTTGATCTGAATTGGGTGCTCCTCAAAGGAGGCATTCACCTCCAACTCAACCTCCTCGGGTTCAAAAACATCAGAGAGGTCTGAAAAGTAACTAAAATCAACTATTTTAATTAAATGATTATTAAAAAGTCACATTACATGAAATAAATTATAATTTTCATATAAAAATAAAACTTATGCATAGTAATATTTCTATAAACATTCATGATGGAAATTTTTTCCATTAATGAGTGTGGTTCTCAGAGGGGGCAACTAACCATACTATAAAAATGTATTCATTTAGGAAAAAATAAGAGAGGGTAGAAGAGAGATATTCCAATATCATAGTAATATTATATTAAATTTATAGTACAAGAGTCATCTAAAAATATTGAATGATATATGGAAACAGAAGGTAGAAGAAGAAATGAATTTAAAATATGTAAATTTTTATTTTTACCTCTTAAATTCCACCACCTTGAAATACTCATTTCTGAACATGGGATTGATTATTTGGTTAGACTATTAGAACTAGGATGTGGGGAGAGATATTTTGGAGGTGAATATAGTATAAATTGGGAATGATATGGGTCTTAGTAGTTGTGAGGATAAAGGGTGGTGATGTGGAGGTATTTATAAGAACTATAGAATGGTTAATTAGAATATTATATTAATTTGTTTATTATTTTGTCCCAATAATGTCATATGTATTGATTTTGGAATCTATATAAAGAAAATTGTGTATTTCAGTTATATCTAATTTTCAGTTACATCAACCATGGCCTAAATACTCTAGTACTTGGCTTATAATTCTTAATTTCCCATTTTACCATATGTCAGTTTAAATCAATTTCACAATGTTAGAAAAAACTAAATATTTACTGTAAACATTTCTGATATTTATATTACAAAAATGAATTCTATTTTTTGTAAAAATAATAATAATATTATATAAAAATAAATTATAATTAAATCCTTATTTATTCAATATATATATATAGTAATAATATTATTGATAGTATATCCCTTTGATACAAATCATGACGACCTTTAATTTTTATTAATTTACCAACATTTTAAATGGGTTGTGGGGTAACATTATATGTCACATAATCACCAAGACACTTAAGACTAATACATGACCCTAAAAATGTCGAACCATAATGAGACCCCATTATAGGATATAACTTTTTATAAATCCAAATATAACCATACAATAAAGTATTATTAGCCTGAAATTCAAAATGGGTAATTTCACGGTGTTGGGTAAAACGGGAGAAAGTCATGCCCTCTTAATATTCCAATGTAACAAATTACTATTGGATTGTCATGCACTATGAAAAAATACTTCTTGTCTAATAAAATAATTTTATCAGTTTAAAGAAAATTAATATTCATTTACCAACCAATTTTAAGAAAAAAAATTTAGATGATATAATATATTAGTATTGTTCCATTGAATAATTTATGATTTTCAAATACATGAAGATAAAGTAATCATTTAAAAAAATCAGTTTTTGGGATTTTAAATGTCTTATTTTCATTTTTAATGAAAAAAAAATTTTATTCTACACAACAATAGTTGATAATACTATTTCGATGTTCATGTTACTAATATAAACATCTACATTACTATTCCAATGGACATGTAGTTATTCAAATGTTTAGTTTACTATTAAGGTGGTTAGATTTTTAGCCACAATATTGGATCATTACATCTGATAAATACTTCATATTTAATTAATTATTAATTCTGTTATATTTATCTAAATGTTTTATATATTTTTAATTTCATGATGAATATTTTATTTGTAATGTTTTCTCAAATTTCTATAGTGGTGTTCATTAGTGTGAATATTCTATGATTTCATCCTTATAACTATTTTCCTATTCATATTATCTTATTTTAAAATTATTACCAACATATGACTTTATATTTTTATGTCAAAATTTTTCCTCTAAATTAATATTATAGTTTATTATAAGAAACATATATTGTTGTTATCTTGTAGTGCTTGTGAATTCTGTAATATTACCTTATAAAATATAAAAAATAATTTATTCATAAGGGACATTCCATTGATAAAATTATTGGTTAATAATGGAAGGGAGAACATGAAAATAATTTGTTTTTTTATATATAAGAAAATAAAAATTTCAAAATTATGGTTTATAAAATGGAGAAGTTGGTAAAATATTATAAGGAAAATCAATCTCTTAATGAAGAGGAAGATTTAAAAATTTACATGAAATGTCATGAAGCACTAAACAACAACAAATTTGTTATAAATTATTGAAAAACGCTATTTTTTAAAATCTTGAATCATCACAAATAATGAAAAATAATTACTTAAAGAAAACTGTCCATTTAATTTTACATGAATCTCAAAAAAAATCTATTACCACTGATATTTCTTTCCTGAAAATCAATTCTAGTTTACTCTAGAGCATGGATACTATAGATAAATACTATTATAATTCAATGTGATGGATAGTCTTGTCTATAAGATCATTTTGCACATATTAAATATCATCCACTTTATATGGAAAAAATATTCATCGGCCGTTATGGTATATATATTATCAAAAGAGAAGGTCAATTATTTGAGCATATAATTGATGTTGTAGAGGGTATGGGAACAACACCTACTCATGCGAGTTAACCATGTCTATAGTATAGATAATACATGATCCAAGAGGTTTCTATCAAGAGAATACCGTATTATATTCAAAAAAAAAAGATTGTAGTGAGAAGAAATAAACTTATATAGCAAGAAAACAAAAATCATTTGAGAAAAAATATATGGAATATGTTATTAGCAGGGTCATTTTTTTGAGAATATAATAATTATTAATCCTAAAATTTCTTCCAATGATGAGAGGGGTAATAAAATATTAATAATAAATATAGAAAAATAATTTTATCTAGAATTATATTTTATTTCTAGCAGAAACCATATTGTGGATATATTATAGTTTACATTCTTAAATTATTTCATATAGATATTTTTAATCATTATAAAAGAATTGTGTGTCATTTTATGAAAAAAGAAGTTGTTGTAGATCCATATAAGTAAATGAAAGAAAGGCATGAAATCTATAAAACTAATAAAGTTTTAAAATTCCCCCAAGGTTCTCAAAAAGAGTATAAAGTATAACCTCATAACCACTAAATCTCAATTATATCAATTTTGGGTCCATTAATATTATAGACTAATAGACGTGAAATGTATTTCATTATATTGGTATAAGATTATACAAAATTGAATAATGTTATTTTTATCAAACAATGGTATAAGGCAATCATGATGACAAGTTTATTAAAGACTCAGTATGATAATGTGTTGGGTGTATATATTATAAAGTTCATTTCAGATATTGGAAATGATTTTTCATGTGACTATTATGAGTGATATATCCAAAAAAGGACTCTAGAATTATTACATCACACTATATACACCTCATTAAAAATAGTTACCTAAATAAATAAACATAACCTTAGTTGATATGGGGTGGTCCATGTAAGTTGAAAATAACATATCAATTTTTTTTGATAAAATACATGTACTACAATACACATATTACAAGTGGTTTTTAATGAGACTATAAATATAAAAGACTCTATATAAAATGTTATAATGTATAATATAACAACAAAATAATTTAGTGTTTTTTGAAGTCCATGCATTATATGAATAATTGAAAAACTATAGGAAAATTTTATGATAAATATGGGGAAGTCATTTTAATGGAAGAAAAATCAAATAGATGTGGATATAAATATTTTAAAAAATATAATTAGATTATTTTTGGCTATAATTATGTCATGATTCATTAAAACAAGAACAAATCAAATAAAAAATGTCATTACATTATTGAATATTTACTGGAATATATCTTATAGATGGAATAATGTAACATTAATATAAGTACACCGATTGAATCCCTAACTTCTAATATTAATTATGAACCACCCAGTGACAATGGTTATGATACAATAAATGAGATAAAATTTAAAAAAAAAAGATAATTTTGTTAAATGAGTTTATATTTTCTAATCCACTGTATTTAATTATAAATATAATTAATTGACATTGGATTATCATACATCATGTATTTTTAAAATTGATGGTCATAAAGTATTAGAGGATTTTGATCGTGATGAGTGGATTCATGCTATGAACTATAAAATTGAATAGATTTAGAAGAATGTCACATGAGATACTATTATAATACCATGACATATAAATTTTATTGTCACCAACTGTACCTTAAGAAAAAATATAAATGATATTTTTTGGTATCATGAGATTATGCTTAGAATATAATCCAAGGATAATTACTAATGGGATATATTATTTTTGTAATCCCTTTTTCCCAAGTGACATGAAATTATATAATTATAATTTTCTTAGTAGTGTTAGTACATAAACATAATAATTTATGTCAAATCTATGTGAAATATTCCATTCCAAATTATGATAATGGTTAATAAGTAAATATGTAAAAAATTGATGATTTTATATTATAAAAATAATGATAGAATGATCTATATTTTTGTGAAATATTTGGATAGATTGAAATAATTCACAAGAGCCAAGCATTATCAACTGAATCAATTTTAAAATACTATAATAATCCCAAATGAAAAGGATGATTATATCATTTTTAATTATAAAATAATTAATTCCACTAACACTGTAATTTTATATTAGAATAACATCATATACTTCATGGATATGTAAGGTCACTGTGAAGATATTTTTTAGATTATGTTGAAGAATTTTGATATGTCCATTTATGTTGATTTGAGAAAAATTATTGGATTTATGATGTAGAAGAAGATGTATTACATCATTATATCTAGATAACACAATTCTATGAATCTATTGAAAATTATTTGAAGGGAATAAAGGAAATATTTTTCAACACAAATTTCAGTTGGAACCAAATGAGAAATGATAATGATAGACTAAATATTAAATCTAATTTATTATGATGTTGTTTGGATGACTTATAAGGACCCGACCTTAAACGTTAAATAATAATTAATTAAATAAATAATTCAGAATGAGGATCTTTTTAGGTTTAGAGATTTAGGGAATTAGTTCATAACTATTACATTACATCTCAAAAATTACAAGGTAGACACTTCTACTCAGTTTTTATTTTTTCATAAGATAGGAACTCTTGAAAAAAAAATATTAATGTGTAGTCCCAGGATTTAGAAAGCATGAATTTTCCTTGATCCAATCCATGACCCTATTCATCTTTATGTATTATGAGAAACATTTCAAAACATGTAAGGAATATAATAACTCAATAAGTGTAATACGATTAAGAAAGATAACATTAGTCCATAAATACATGACAAGAAAAAGCTCATACATCATAAAATCATAAGATTTATGAATAATACAGAGAAATCATAAATCATACAGGTAACTTGTAAAATCCATATCATACTTACACATTAGCTATCTCATCTATGTAGGGAGTTACATTTAGAATACCCATCATAGTATATTCCATAATTATATTAAGAGAAACATTCATGTTTACCTTTTCCACATTACCCAATGCATTGGAGATCTATATCGGTCTCACCCGCACTAGGTTTATCATGGAACCACCCGTATATTTAATCAATTCTAATAACCATAACATAATCATAACACATAACATAAGCATAAAGTAAAGATAACAGTCCCACATTGCAATCAAAATATATCATTTTAAGATATTGAAAAAGATATTAATGTAATAAAACCATTCTCAAAACCATTTTAAATTCCAAAATACATAAAAGAGTATATTCTATTTATTTTCCTTATAAAAACATTACATCTTTTTAAGGAAGCCAGAGATCAAATAATACTCGCAACAACAAAAAGGTCATTCTCACTACGTATGTTAAAAAGAAACATTACTTATTTTTTTATTTAGTGAAATGATTTGAAGAGAAAAGATTATTTTTTGACTAGAAGTAAAATTCAAAGTTGTTTATACAGCGTATAAATTAATGTCGTGTATTAAAAGAAAATATCCATCAATGAAAGGATATTGAGACGAAGTTCCTTACATCGTGTTTGAAAAGACCCATTCATTCTTTAATCTCTTGAATAATAAACTAAAGAAAATTTATACTTTATTAAGATCCTTTCTCAAGTTTATTATTCCTTTTATACCACTTATTTCCATGTTATAAACATTATATAATTATTTAAGTTAATAATTGTTGTCTTGTCAATATTTTGTACATGAGTCACAATTAAACTTCTTATAATTACATGTTTTTCATGTGGTCAAATATCCATTATATTTAGAATGAAATTCATGATGTAGATACCTTATATATCATATATAACCTGTATATATATGTATTTATAACTGTACATAACATTTGGAGGTAAGAAACGAAATGCATTATTCATGGAGACGGTAAGCCATGTGTATGCATGAATGCTACATTCATTTGTATTTAATAATTTAAAGGAATAAAAATATAGTGATATATTGGTATATTATAATTATAGAATAATATCATATATTATATCCTTAAATCTATCCTTCATATGTCCTAAGTATGGCATGAATGAGTCATATCACTTTGACAGGTCTGTAGTCCGCAATTTCTCAAATTAAATTATCATGTTTTCCCTTAATGGAAATCATAAGTATATGATATAAATGAAAAATACTGAAGTGAAAAGAAAAAATATTCATAATATGTATCATATATAAATATATTTCTATATTAATGTCCACCATTATAGGTGGTAGTAGATAATTGAACAATCATCATTTTGTGAGGCGTTAGTTTTCCATACATGGAAACAATATGTTTTCTACCCATTTGATAGAGGTGTGTGTAAGTTTAATTTCAATCCTTCTCATAACAAAATACATTTATATTAAATACTATATTTTTTTATAAAATAAATGAAAAAAAAGATTAGGGGATGCATAAGTAAAATAAAAGAAAAGAATTTTAGAGTATGTGTTACCTTTAATTCAGATAACTCCTCTTTGGTTTGAACAAAAAAGATGTCTTGAAGTGCCATATGATTATGATAAGGATTCTAGGTGGAATATTGGGATCTTGAGAGATTATTTGGGTAGGTATTGGATGAGACATGGATCTTGAAAGGTGTGAGTAATGGGTTAGAGGTGAGGGCATTTTATAAGGGGGAAGAGGGCCTCATTAGGAAAGTGTAAAAATATTATTTAATTATATAATGATTTTCGGTTTATAAAAGTCCAAAACAAATTAAGTTATAATATAAGATGACTCGTGGTCTAAATAATATCATACAATAACAATTGGGTAGGGTGTGGATATTATTTTAATGATTCTAATCTTATTTATTTAAATCATTTATTAACGACGTAAACACTGCCTCATTATTGTGTCATACATAATTTAATTTATTTGATGTCTAAATATTATCAAAAATACCATGATGTAGTAAATCTTTTTATCTTTAAAAATAATATTTATAGTCAAAGAGATAACAGATATAACCCTTTGTAAAAATTAATTTACTAAAAGATAATTTTTCTGTCATTTTTCCTTTACTTTTTGTTAATTAAAATAAAGTGTCATTATCACTCTTAAGTGGCTCTATGGGGTGCCGAAATTGACCCAAGGATAACCATTTTCGGAAATGACTATTCCAATAACTTTAGAACAAGTGTTAAGGTAATTATTTATTAATTTAAAAATCTTTTACCTTGAATTACACTATTTAACTTTAACCGTAGTAAATAAAAGACAAAAGATGTTATTCATAAAAAATATTTTCATCTTATTAAACCAACTTTTACATATTTTTAATAGAAATGTATGATATATTTTTAAAATTATATTAATAGAAGTTTTATAATTTCATTTAAATGAAAAACTCGTATTTTTAACTACTAATTTGTGGTTTCATTACTCATCAAAAAATGATATTTTTCAGAAAAATACCAAAAATGCAGCCTAATCCATATTTGATATTCCTAAATCAGAAATTATTTCTAGTTTAAAAAATTAAAAACTTAGAAGTTTTATTATTTAATTTAAAATTAATTTCCTTTTTCAACATAAAAAAAATGTTAAAAAAATATTAACTATGAAAAGATTCACACTTGTTTATGTCAAATTTCAAAGAAAAATTATTTCCAATGAAAACTATTGGATTAAATGGTAAAAATATAATCTAATTACTCTTTAAAATAAATTAAAAAGTCAATATAACCATATAAATAATTTATATTAGAATAATGTTTTGAATTAAAATACATTATTTTTTACTTTTCATTAAAAATTTAATTTTATCAAAAAATTATCCAAAATTTATCTATTTTAAATTTTGATGTCCCGTATCTAAAAAAGAAATTTATTTTGACAAATAGAACATAAAAAGGTGACCAACACTATATTTAATGAGGGTTATCATATTAAAAGGTAGTAAATTGACATTTTAATGAATATTAGATAATTTTCGCTTAAAATAAAATTATTTCTTATTTGAAGCCTCTAAATTTTTATTAGTTAAATGAAAAAAATTTAACTAACATGTATAATCATATTCTAGTAATTTTTAATCATTCTCTTCAATACATGGACTAGAGGTTAACTACCGTTTAAAATAATATTATTATATTATTAGTGCACAATGTAATATTTCTAAAAAACCCATTATTGTGTACCAGGTACGACATCGAACATAGCATCCCTTTTAATGTAAAATTAATATTTAATTCAAAAATAATAATAAATATTCAAAATTATTATTTTTTATTAACATGTGATGTTACATCCTTCCCCCCTTTTGTAAATTGTATCCTCACAATTTTTATTCACTTATCAAATAAGTGGGGGGAATTTGTCCCTCATATCATTTTGAGATACCCACATTGCCTCTTCAACCATATGGGTTTTCCAAAAATCATTTTCCTGGTGAATAATCTTATTCTTAAACACTTTTTCTCTTCTATCAAAAATATGGACTGGTTGTTCCTCATAAGATTGACTCTCTTCCAACTGAACTATCTCTGGGCTAAAAACATGATATGGATCTGGCATATACTTTCTCAACATTGAAACATGAAAATCAATGTGTAGTTAAGATAATCATGGTGGTAAATCTACTATGTATGCAAAGGATCCAACTTTCTCCAGGATATAATAAGGTCCAATGAACCTCGGTTCAACATTAACTTCTTACAAAAACACATCACACTTTCACATGGGGAAACATTGAGAAAGAAATTATCACCTACCTCAAAAGAAAAATCCTTCACCCAATTATCCATATAAATTTTTAGCCTACCCTAAGTCGTTCTCATCTTCTTCTGAATCAATTGAACCTTTCTTACATCTCTTCTACCAGTTTTGGTCTCATCATCTTTCTTTGCACCTACTTCACCCCAAAAAGAAAGAGTTCGACATGACTTCCCATATAATTCCTCAAATGGAGCCATCTATATACTAGAATGAAAACTATTATTTTAATAAAATTAATCCAATGAAATATGTTGGTCCCCACTTCCTTGGTAATCCAGTGAAAAAGAATTTAGCATATCCTCTAATGTTGGAATTGTTCCTTCTGACTACCCACCTGATTGCGAATGAAAAGTTGTACTAAAATTTAATTCATTATTAAACGTCTTCTTAAGGCCTTTCCTTAAGATAAAATTATTCCTAGAATCACGATCAGATAAAATGGAGAGGCGAACACCATGAAAACTTAACCATCTATTTAATATACAACTGAGAAATTTGTTCCAGAGATAATGTATCATGAATTGGAAAGAAATGAGCAGATTTTTTCAATCAATCCATAATAAACTATATCGCATTATTACCTTGAGATATCTTTTATAATCCCACTACGAAATCCATGGATATATTTTCCCATTTCCACTCCAACGCCAGTAAAGACTGAAGAATCCCTTTCATTAACTGTCAATCTTCTTGAACCTACTTACAAGTCAAACACTTCGCAGTAAAATCAAAAATATCTATTTTTATTTAATCCCACCATTAATACTCTCGAAGATCTATTTACTTCTTAATACTATCATGATGAACTAAAAATGTGGTAATATGAGCCTCACATAACAAATCATAATTCAACTATGAATCACAAGGCACACATAATCTCTTTCAACATCTCAAAACACAATCATTATCAATGTTAATTCAGCAAACTTAACCTTCTGAACCAACTATACCTTTGGGTTTAACTCATTGTCTTCCTTCTATGCTTTCATTATTCTATCTGATAGATATTATTTCACAAACACCTGAAATAAAAATAATAATTTCCTACACCAAAAACATCGATTCCAAATTTCATCAAATCAAAAACAAAAGGATCTGATTCCAAACATATCGTGGTTAATGAAGAATTACATTTTCAACTCAAAGAATCAGTAAATTTATTTTCTTTTCCCTTATAGAAAAAGATCGTCCAATAATAATATTTGATTAATTAAAATCATTTCCCCTATCTCATGTTCAATTTTTTCTAAGTTAATATAAACTTAAAAAAAAATTGGTCAATAAATAATACACATTTTACTCCATAAAAATGATGTCTCCAGATTTTTAAAGCAAAAAAAACAGTAACTACTTCAAGATCATCTGTAGGGTAATTTATCTCATGAGGATTCAACTTATGTGAAGCATAAGTAATTACCTGATCATCCTACATAAGAAATCAACCAAGTCCTTTCAATGAACAATCCTAGTAGATAAAGAACTCACCATTTCTGGATGGTAGTGCCAAAACTAGAACATTCACCAAATCTTATTTTATATTTATAAAAAAATCATCACATAATTTTTCAGAAATGATATTACCACATTTTCAAGTTAACTTAGTTAGTGGGCTAGATAAACATACAAAAATCTCAACAAACCTCTTGTAATAACCATCCAAACCAAGAAAACTACAGATCTCTGTTATATTTGTGGGTCTCGACAATTCTTCAGCATATTTTGTTTTATCAAGATAAAATATAATGCCATTTTTTTAAATAATGAGACCAAGGAAAGAAATTTGTTTTAAACAAAACTCACACTTGCTAAATTTCCCATACATTTTCATTTCTTTTATGGTTTTCAAGACAACCCTTAAATTACTTTAATACTCCTCTGTACTTTTAGAATAAACCAATATATCATCAATAAGCATAACCACCATTTATCACCTAAGTCAACTAATCCATCTCTAAAAAAAATTCAACTCTGATTCCGACCATCTCATGATGATGATTTTCAAGGTCATTTCCCATTGTATTCCATCCCATCACAACCATCATGTTTCCACTATGATAAACCACTCTCAACATAAAAAAATATCTTAGGAGAAGTAACATAGTAATCTGTAAATTCAATATCACTTTAATCTTACGATAAATTAATTTATGGATGTTAATTTAACAATATCCTAACTTCTAAAGTAATCAAAATAGACCTCTAGTACCAACTATAAGGAACCATCCATAAACAATAAATAATCATGAATTAAATGAATAATTCACATTGACGATATTTTCAGGTTTAGAGTTCTAGAGAATTAGTCCATAATTACTACATTACATCTCAAAAATTACAAGGAACACACTTTAACTCAATTAAATTTTTTTCATTAAATAAAAACTCTTGATGAAAAGAGTCATGCATAGTCCCATTTTTTCGATAGCATGACTTTTCCATGATCCCATCCTTGACCCAATACATCTTTAAGTCCTGTGAAAATCATATCAAAACATGATATGAGCATAAAAAGCTCAGTAATGGTTATATGATAAAGAATGATAAAAATAGTCTATAAAAGCATACCATGTATAAGCTCATACCTCATGAAATCATAAGATTTATGAATACCACATAAAAATCATAAATCAAAAATGTATCTTGTATAATCCATATCATAATCACATTTTAGTTATCATAGCTACGTAGGGAGTTACATTTGGAATGCCGATCGTAGTATAATCCCTTAATATATTAGGAGAAACATTCATGTTTACCTTCATCATGTTACCGAATGCATTATAGAGCTATCTCAGGCTCACCCGCCCAAGGATTATCATGGAACCTCCCATAAACGTAAAGAAATTCCAACTAACCTTAACAAAATCATAACACATAACCTCAGCATAAAGGAACGATAACATTCCCATATTGCAATCACAATATATCATTTCAAGATATTGAAGAAGTTGTTAAAATAATAAATCCATTATCAAAACAATTTTCAACATCAGAATATTTAAAATATTATATGGTATTTATTTTCCTTTTAAAAACATTAATACTTGTTAAGGATTCCAATGATAAAATACTACTCGCGGCGGTGGAAAGGTCATTGTCAACGATTATGTTAAAAAGAAACATTCCTTTTTTATTATTTACTGAAACACTTCGTAGTGAAAAGATTCCTTTTGAATAAAAGTAAAATTAATAGGTTTTTATAATTCTTATAAAATAATGTCATGTATTAAACCAAAATATGCATCAATGAAATGATATTTAGACGATGTACCTTACCTCGTGTTTGACTTAACACGTTCATTCTTCAATCTCCTGAATAATAAACTAAATTTAATTTCTACTTTCTTATGTTCCTTTTTCATGTTTATTATTCCTTTTATATCACATATTACCATTTTATAAACATTATGTAATTTTATATGTTAATAATGATCATTTTGTCGATATTTGGTACTTGAGTCAAAAATGAAGTTCTTATAATTACACATTGTTAACATGGTCAAATATCCATTATCTCTAGAATGATATTCATGATGTTGATATAATATATATCTTATATATCTAGTATATATATGTTTTTATAACATTAAATAACATTTGGAGGTATAAAAGGAAATGCACCGTTTGTGGACTCGGTAAGTCGTATGTACGCATGAACGCTACTTTCATTTCTATTTATTATTTTTATGGAATGAAAACATAATGATAAATAGGTATATTATAATTCCATTATATTATCATATATAATATCATTAACTCTATCCTTTATACATCCTATGTATGGGAATTAATGAGTCATATCACTTTGAGGGGCGGTAGTCCACACTTCTTCAAATAAAATTATCGCTATTACCCATAATGGAAACCATAAAGGTTTGATATAAAGGAAAAAAGAAAAAGCATAAAAATAATTAACATAATATGTATCATATATAAATACAGTGTCCTTTAAACGACAACCATGAGAGATAGTAAGAGATAATTGAATAATAATCATTTCGTGAGGCGTTAGTTTTCCATACACAAAATCAATATTTTTTTTACCCATTAGATGAATATGTGTGTAAATTTAGTTTGTATAATTATCAATACCACATACTCGTATATTTCGGATAATGTTTTTATAAAAAATTAAAGGTACAAATCATGTTTAGAGTTTGGAGAAGAAAATTAAAGAAAACAATTTAAGAGAAATTATTACCTTTAATTCGTGTAACTCTCTTTGGTTTGAACCAAAAGGTATTCTTAAAGTTCGTTATGACTATGGTAAGGATTTTAGGTGAATGAGAGGTAACATGGGAGCTTATTTGGGTAGGGGATGGATGATCCAAGGAGATTGAGAGTTTTGAGGAATGGGTTAGAGGTGAAGGATTTTTATAAGGGAGAATGGGCCTTATATGAAAGTGTAAAAATACTATTTTATTATATTATAATTTTTTGTTTATAATTGTCCATAACTAATTTAAAACGAATATATGTTGTCTCATGGTCAAAATAATATCATACAATAAGAATTGGACTAGTTTTTGATATTAAGTTAATCTTTATAATATAATTTAATTAAGTCATTTATTAAGGAGGTAAACACTGTATCAATATTGTGTCATAAATAATTAAATTTATTTGATGTATATAATTTTTTTTAAAAAAACCATGAATTTGGAAATCTCTTCATCTTGAAAAATAATAATTATAGTCGACGAGATAACTTAAATAACCCTTTGTAATACATTATTTACTAAAAATGATTTTTTATTTCATTTTTGCCTTTACTTTATGGTAATTAAAATAAGGTTTCATTATCACTCTTATGTGGCTCCATGGGGTCCCAAAATCGTCCCATGGATTAGCCTGGTCGGCCATGACTCAAAAAATATAGTTAGGAATTGTTTTAAGGTAATTATTTATAATTATAATATTCTTTTTTAATGTAAATTACCCTATTTAACTTTAAACGTGGTAAATTAATGTGAACAGTTAATATTCAGCAAAAACTATTTCCATCATATTGTAAAAATATTACTTAATAATAAAAAAATTGTGTGTTGGATTTTATAAATTAATTCACACAAGTGGTAAAATATAATTTAAATATTAAAGTCAGATTTTTAACTACTACTTAGTGCTTTCACTATTCATCAAAAATTGAAGTTTTCCAGAAAAATACCAAAAATTCAGTGTAAGATATATTTGATATTCAAAAGTAAAAAATTATGTCTATTTTACCAAATTAAAAACATAGAAGTTAGATTAACTAATTTAAAATTAACTCCCTTTGTTAAACCAAAAAACATGGTTTGAAAAAATAATAAATATAAAAAGATTGACCCTTATTTATGTCCAATTTGAAAGAGAAATTAATTCCAATGACCACCATTGGATTAAATGGTAAATATATAATCTAATTACAATTTTAAAAAAATTAAAAAGATAATTTTACCATATAAATAAATTAGATTAAAAGACATTTTTGAATTAAAATACAGAATTTTTACCTTTTCATAAAAAAATTAATTTTATCTGAAAAATACCAAATATTTACCCAATATAGATTTCGATGTCCCAATTATAAAGAAAAAAATTTATATTGTCAAATAGAACATATATATGTGACCAACACCTGATTTTAAGATGTATCGCCCTTAAAAGGCTGTAAATCGACCGTTTAAGGAATAATATAGTATTTATATTTAAAATAAGATTATTTATTCTTTTATGCCACTAAATTATTATTGGATAAATGTAAATAAAATTAACAAATGTTTATAATCATATTTCAGTTTGTTCTAGTCAGTCATGCCAATACAACAGCTAGTTGTTAACTACCAATTAAAATAATATTAATATATTATTAGTGCACATTGTAAGATTTCAAAAAAAAATCCTTTGTTGCGTATCAGGTTTGCTGTCAAACATAGCATCTCCTTTAAACTAAAATTAATATTTAATTCAAATATATTATTAAATATTCAAATGTATTATTCTTTACATACATGGTATGTTACATGAATGATTTATATAACATCCTCATGATAAAATATATTTTATGTATTGAAATTTTGATGCTAATTCATAGATATCTTAAAGTGTATCGATGGATAGCTCTGAATAGAATAATTAGATAGCTTAAAGGACTTATGAATTATGGGATACTGTATAGATTACATACATATTTGAACATGTTGTGATTTATAAATAATCATTTTTATGGTGATTGTAAATCGTAAAGAACAACATTAGATGGAACATTCATTTAGAGGGAACAGTGTGTCCATTAGTATAGGAAAGAAGGTTATATTAGTGACTCTGAACATATATGATATAGATTATATTGTAACTACACATTCATGTTAAAAAATTATTTTGATTAACATAAAATTATCATATTTTAAAATTTAGACAGATATAAAATTTCCAATTTCGAGTGACAATTAATCAATTATACAACTATCTAAAAATCCATTAAAAATTCATGGACCAATAAAATTTCTATTTAATATAATTTTATTAATGAAAATGTTTTAATGGATATATAAATCAGGAATATATTTATATATAATATTATATTTAATATATTTTCCTCAATGAAATGTCACATGAGAGGTTTTTTGAACTACGGATGAAAATGCCTATACATCATCCCCTACACTCTGAAATTATTGATTTCATTTACTTCTATCTTGGTTTATTAGATTCAAGCTACTATGGGATAAATATTTTTTTTTTGAGTATTATTTTAAGGGGGAATGTTTCATGTATTTATAAAATTCTAATGATGGTAAATTTGTTTTTGTAATGGTGATAAATCTTAGAAGAGGCTCATGAAAAAAGTGGTGATGATGGAAGTGTCCTACCAATGTTGCAATAGTGGTTTTTAAATAATTACACTTTGGGATGGCTGTGTAGTCACTCTTTAAGTATATAAAGAGTGGAATTTAATAATTATCTCTCTTATGTGATGATACTCTGGTGGGGTTTTTCACATTTGAGGTATGGTTATTTTGGGATTTTTCTAACTGATTGTCAAAATATCACATATGTATGCTTTAAGAACGTATTTTTTTGTTGCATTGTATTTGGGATATTAAATATTTGATGGTAATAAGAAATAATTGTAAATTTTATTTATTTAAAAAAAATGAGGTCCTCCTAATGCATGCAGTACTTGGTTTAGTTTTTTGGATTCTCATATCATGGAAGAAATGTACTTGTTGTAAGAATGTGTTATGAAGGTGGATTGCTGGTCGGTTGAGGTGGTTCTGATTATGTTAGAGTGGTTTATGGATTCATTTAGATGTATATTTAGTTTTCATAATTACATAGTTATTGATTTTACATAGATGATTTGGAGTGGATGAAATCACATATACATTTCTACTATGTAGAAATATCACATAACAAATTCATCAATATTGAATATTGATCTAGTTATCCGAATAATTGGAATATAGAAATATTGTTTCCACAAATATATTTTTAGTCACAAAAAATTTCTTATAAATCAAATAATTCATTGGAAAAATCGACAAATGATTATTCATGGTTTCAATTCATTCAGATGAATATTTCAAATATGTAATTTTTCATGAGAACCATGTAAGTGATTACTTTTGGTATTATTTTTACACAAATATACATTTTATACATTCAATTATCATTTAAAAATAGAATTCATTAAAAAAATTCCAGGATTTTTATAGATTATTAATTGTTGAATTTAATTTTATGGAAAATATTTTTTAAGTGTTGATGTAGAAACTGTCATTTCCACCTTTCATATAGATCATTGGAAATTAAGAAAATATAATTGGGATCATGGTGTGTAAAATTTAAAAATAAGAACCTGAGAGGGATTGTACGTCAGGAGTTATGTTCCCTATATTGAATCCATAATTGCTAATTTCTACTAATTCATGATAGTTATATTATAATGATAATATTAGAGAGTTGATTGTTATGATAATTAAAATGAATTGGGAGAGAATTATGATAAATTTTATTTTTCATTAAAGATTATAATATTATTGAACAATTATAATCGGAAGAATTATTTTTGTGTTAGAGCTTAATTTTTTAGTGCTTCAATGATATTACAATGATAATTAGTTCCTTGAATACTCTAGATTCTAATTTATGGATTTCTAGATTCATTGTTTCCAAAGTTTCTTTGTTTATCTAAAGATCTTAATTTGGTTTGGAATCATTATTTCTACTACATCATGAATATATGTTTTTTAGTGTGACTCATGAAATATGTGGCGAAATGCCATGTTTATTCATCTAAGTGGATTTCACTGGGATTATATTAAAAATAATTTTTCATTAGGGAGTATAACCAGACATAACAAAAAAATGATTCCACATTTGATCCAAAACATGTAAAAATATTGTGTTTATGTCTTATTTTATTTTAAATGTTTTTGAAATGTTATTAACCATAACAGTGGATAGTATTATAACATGTAAAAATATTATTATATTAAAAAATATAAAAATTATTAAATGGTAACCACTAATTTCAGCTCCTCCCCTTCTCATTGTTGTATTAACTCCTTGTACAATTCACATTCTTTCGATCATTCTCTCTGTTTGGATCATTAGATAAATTATTCTAATTACATTAATATTAAATTTTTTATGCTTCATTTTCCAACCTAATTTATTGATCATTCAAGTTACTAATGTATCATATATCATTCATGCGACATTTCAAGAAAAAGGGAAGACGCATATTATTCAAATTGAGTGTTTCTACTTAAATACATTTTTGAAATATATATTCATTTTCATAAAAACATCCTTGATATTCAATGGTTAATCTAGTATCCATTTGTACCATATATGAACATATAATTAATTATTAATAAAATTTAATGAATCTTATATCTTGCATACTTTAATGAATTGGTTTTCGTCCACTAGAGAACTTATCAATATTACCTTCTAGTTAAATAATAATACTATAATCATAATCATTGTGTCTAGAAAAATAATCCACCTTGGTAAAAAGTTTATAATGATAAAAAAAAATTAGAATAAGGACTTACATATCTATTTAATTATAAATAATAAGGGGAATGTACTTATTATAAATTAACATGTAAAACTCATCCAACTCAATTTAGTCAATTTTTTTGTTTCCTTATATCCTTAATAAGAGTCCACTAATGATCCAATACACCATATGAATGGTAAAAAACCAAAATAACATTTAAAATTATAATAACTATATAATATAAAATATATTTCTAGTAGTGTAGTTCCAATTAATTATAATTAGTGGCTTAACTGACGAAATAAATGACGATGGATGTCACCCCATGAAGGAATCAATAGTTCATTGTTATGTCATTTGATCATTTCGAATTCAAATATGAGTGATATCATGTAATTTTGCGTAATTATAATAATAATTTTTTATTCCATAACACATATAATTCATTTTCCCATTAGGGTAATCATATTATTGTTAATCACATTTTAGTTCTTACATTGTTCCTTCATCTCTAGATAATGACTAAAACACAAATAAACACAATGATAACAAATAATAATTATAGAAAATAATAAAATCACGAGAATATATTATATGTAATTTAAATATTGACAATATGTTTTCCAGTTAGGTTAATGTTGTTTTGACATGGTTAATCCATTTTCATTATCTATTCAAACCCATCATAATGGTTTATAAAAAAATGTAAATTAACTAATTATAATCAACTAGGATTTTCATTATATTTATTTAAACATAGGTCCATTAATGATGAACTTTTGGAGATATTTTTACTTATTAATCATCTAAATAATAATTTTTTATCTACTGGAACATCTATCTTATAGTGATATTAACATTATATTATTCTGATAGTGTTGTATTATCTATTAAGAACATACTATATTCATAATCAGAGAATATTAAATTTTCATCTAAATTTATGCATTCTAATGGTTCGAAATAATTTTATCTATTCCATTATTCCAAAAATAATTTTTATTTCTATGATACAAACTGAGCAGGAAAAATTCATTACAAATAAATATTATATCTTATTAAATGATTTTTCATTACATATCATTATAATGCATCCCATTTATGTAATTAATAATTTTTGATGGAATCATTGATATGTAGGAAAATGGTTCATAAAATATCTATATCATCTCCTATAATTTTTTTAACAACTTTCACCCTTCTTGCACTTATCAAAAATAGATATGTTGCCAATATCCTAATGTTATTTTTGTTTCATATCCACCAGGGCATCTTCTGAAAAAAACTTTTTTTAATTACTCTTCAATACATGATTAGTTGGTATTATGAGAAGAAAAGGGGATCATGGATGAACATTAGGAATACTGGATTGTTTTTTATTCTCTCATGGAAAAGCTAGGGGGTTATATTTTATTAACAAGTGAGTAGTATATGTGCTCTTTTATATGTGAGGGTATAGATACACATTGAATGTCTTATAATATTTTCATTATATAATTTTATTTTATTATTAATATTTCTAAATATTGACAGTAATTATAAGTAAAGATAATATAAATTTGAAATGTTTTTAAAATCTATAAAGTGTATTTTTTGGCGTGAAATTCTTACCCTTAGATATCACTTAAACCCACCATTAAACAAGTTTTAAACATAACTGTGTTAAAAAATGTATTGATGTTGATATTAAATATGACCAAAAATTAGTTAATAAAATTAAATTATATAAATAATAATGATTCAAAAAATTTAATCTATTTTATATGTATAATTTTTTGTATTAAATGAATTTCATTTTATATAATGGTGATCAATACAGATGAAACCCATTTTAGGGAAATACATTTTATGAACAAAATATTATATGATACAATTAATTTCAATGAGGAAATAATTTAATTAATCTTTTAATATTTTCATTAGAATTTAATCAATATATAATTAATGAAATGAATCAGTAAAGGTTAATTTATATTTTAATGATAAAGACACATTGCTCATATAAAATAGCTTTTGGAAAAAAAACATTATTCAACAAAAACACTGAACTAATAAAAAAATAAACTATTCAACTGATTAAATAATTATTGTTAGGTTGTTGATAATTAAAGGATACCTATATTAGTTTATAAAAATTTAAAAGATAAAATAACATTGATGACATGATTTATGGAAAAATAAAATAATGTTTTAAAATTTTATATATTTTTCACAATTTAATCAAAAATAAATATATAGAAAAAATTCTAAAAATTCCCCCTAATATAATATTGATTTCAATATTTATAATATAAAATTAATTCAATAAAATAAATTTTAAATAGTTTTATAAATTAATTATAATGATTTTTACAAATTTCCTTCATAACACATTTTAATGACCACATTTGTGGAGTAAAAATTAATTTACAGATAATTGAGTACATATATATAATGTATTAATGATGACATTTCTATTATTTAAAATCATTAAACAAAATTTATAATATGGTTACATATATTTATAGCATCTAATTTAATAACTAGGTTTTGATTGATTACAATATGAATATGCATTTAAACTCATGGAAGTATATAGGGATAGTTATTGAATTTCTAGTGCTTATTGAAAAGGTAATACATATATAATATTATTATGTTACAATATTGGAAAAAAATATCTTGAATATAATGTGAGTATAACCTTATGAGTTCATCTATTAATTTTATTTTTTATTAGAAATCCGATTTGGTTAAGGATGATTTTATTATATCGGTTTTACATATGAATTAATTACATTTTTACATCTCATGAGGAATATAATCCTATTTTATGGATTGTGAGATGCAACAATTGATAATGTTTCTCCTTGAATTGTCAACACATATGGAATATATATTTAGTAAAGGTCCACGTTGTATAAATACACTAATAATTTAATTAACATGGAAGGAACTCATAATCTATTAATA
Organism: Viscum album; assembly: GCA_963277665.1. Lineage (NCBI taxonomy): Eukaryota > Viridiplantae > Streptophyta > Magnoliopsida > Santalales > Viscaceae > Viscum > Viscum album. The sequence continues at coordinate 987,528,161 of OY728126.1, forward strand.
ATTAAACATATATAATTTTTTCCTTTGGATGTCGTGTTATGTTAAAAATCAAAGTGTATATTAATGGTTTCCCTATTTCTTATAGGTATGGGTAGTGGTAATATTAGTAATTATGGATATCTTCATCCAATCCATACATCTGGACATACCACACATCTGGAAGTGTAATTAACAGTCCTATTCGTTATATTATCTAAAAAACAAAAATCCCATTAATTTCTATACATTTTCGTGCTTATGGGATGGATATATATTGGAATTATGTGAGATTAATCCACCAAATCTGACTTTAAATGAAGAATATATGGGATATAAATTATTTCACTAACTCATATTACTCACTCATCATTTTCAAATAACTCAAGAGACATCCAATTTTACATATCTTTTATATTCGGTTGCAGAATAGGATAACCAAATTTTGTTTTCATTATTTTCATTAGTAATTAAGGTTGAGAAATCCTTTGGGTTAGGATATATTATTTTCATTACATCATAACTTTTAGGTAAATCATTACCATTATTGATAAATATATCTCCCATATTTTTCAACATTACATGAACATAAAGATCAATCAAACTTCATAAACTACTGACAGTTTTTCCTAGATGATAATTGATAAAATTACCATACACTTAAAAACTCTAACCATCTCCATTGAATAATATTTAGTTCCATTTGTGTCAAAATTTACATTATAATTCATATTCAAATGTATATATAATAATTTTCATTATTTAGATAACAACCCATTATAAATAAGAAAAAATAATTGCATCTAATAGAAAATTTATTGAATGATTATTCTTCTTATCAGGATTTAAATATCATGGTGATAGTGAATAACCAAATTATTTAATATGATTAAAAATATATATAATTTATTAGAGGAATAATTATTGGTAACCTATCCATCTCCATTATTGGACAATGTGGGAAAAAATTCATTAGACCAAATCTCATTAAACTAATAGTCATTCACTACAATCATTTTTGTAGTTAAATATAACACCCTTTACATATGAAATTTTTAGTGATTAACAAAATCCAAGAAAATTATTTTTTAGTTATTCAAATCTATCATAATGAATGAATAAAATTAAGAACTCATCCACTATTTAAGGATAATTTTATTTCCCTATTAAAATTTTCACAACAAGGTAAACTAATATTATTAATTAGTTAAAAAGTGTTTCAATAACTATACATGTTTTAAAAAAAACATATATTGATTTTAGGAAATAATACATTACATCCTAATTATTGTTACTATATCATTATATGATGCCTATTTTTCTAAATAATTTTCGTAAATATAATAAGATTATAAATAAATACATCCATCTATTTATAAGAAATGTCCCTAAATATTATATTCATCAAATTTCTTAAACCAAAAACATAATTATTTAAGATCCTATAATGCAGGATTCGGGTGCCACCCAATGGTTCTCCAAACTCAGTTGGTCACATAAACTCAAGCGCATTTCCCTCAACGCCAGAGGTTTTCAGCTAGCATTGAGGTCCATGATGTTAAATTGGGGAAACTATGCCTTCATTGGCAGTGTATACACAACAGAATGGAAATATTAAACAATATTTTAATCACTAATATGAAGCAAAAATAAAAAGTAGAAGATTCTAAGTAAATACCATATTAAAACTAATATATATAGGATTTATGGAATATGTATTAATGAAAACATCCAAACAAGTCACAATACTGAAATGTGATACAGAAAAAATGTACAAAAGAAATAATAAAGTCCAATAGCATCGCAAGCCTCTGCCTAATCCCATGATCTCCAGCTCAAACCGCAATCAAGTACCTTATGAAGAAGGGTACTAACCCTTAAATATACGTGTAATCATATAGTATTTTTTGATCCAAAATGATCACCCAAATAAGTGGTGAGATAAATCCTAGTAGGAAACCATCAATAGATATGTTCCTAACTGTTAGTGAATGTATATACCATGTAATATGAAATAATGAAGCAATTAACAACTAAGTACTCAAAAGTAAACAATCCTAGTGATTTCAATTACATTCATTTAACATTTATTATCCATATGATGAATGATGTAAACCAAGAGATCTATCCTCATCTCTATATACCATTTTATACGTAACAAAACATATGTCTTAGAAGACCATTACTAGTAGGTATATGGTTTTTAATCTCATAAATTTGATATCATTCTCCAATAAACAGATGTAAAATATGTTTACATAGAGTTTTTAGTGATGGTTTTTTTAAATGACTCCTTAAAGAAACAAAATAGTTTTATGGTTAGTTTTAGGAAAAAATGACTCCAAAATTTTTATAAAACATATTTTTTTGCATTGGTTTTGAAAAAAAAATGATGTCATTAATTATGTTTTTTACTATGTGTTATATTATTTCCTAATTATATATTTGATGGGTTGTGAAGTAACAATAGAGTTACAGATTAAATATTAAGGATGTCGAAATTTGATATTCCCTAAGACATGTTTTAATGAAGTGAAAATTTTAAAGGCCATATCTTTTAATCTGTAACTCCATTTTTGCTCCATGACCAGTGAAATCAAATCTTATGAAATGATGTAAAACATAGGAAGTTTTATTTTATTTTATATTCAATTTCTCATAGAAACATATTCCAACCATATTTTATTTCATTTTTCTTGTCGATTTTTTTAAACCAATGAAAAAACAATTATTTTAGGTGTTTGTGTCAGTTTTTAATAAAAACTGATGAACAATGTATTTTTTTAACTTCTTTCATAATTTTTTAAAAAATGTAACCCGAAAAAATTAACTTTTTTAATGTCGATTTATTAAAAAACTGATTCCAAAAATGATATTGATTTTTATTTTTGATGTTTATCTTCTAAAATATTAATTTCAAAAGAACAATTTAAATTATCATTTAGAATCTGTTTTTTTAAACCAAAGTCAAAAATATTTTTTTAAATGCATGACATCAGTTTTTAAGGGACCCAATAATAAAATTGATACAAATGGGTATTTTTGCATCAATTATTTACAAAAATAATTCTAAAAACAAATGTAATTTTTTTGTATCGGTTTACAAAAACCGATTTAAAAAAGTTATATTTATTAGGGTGGCGGCTTCAAAGACTATTAAAAAACGATATCAAAATTAAAAAAACAATGTTAACATCCATTTATCTACATGTGAATCTATAAAATAAAGTCTCAATGAGTCTATGCGTGTGCTTTGGATTGGTAGACTCATACCAAAATTTAAATTATTTAATAACGACCCGCTGGAGATATTCACAAAGTCTAATTTCCTAGCTCTAACTTAAAAGCAATTCCTCTAATAATGAACCTCTAAAAAATATCTCATGTTCTAACCCCTTTGGATTAATTTAATATCAATAATTATATACAACCACTTATGGAAATCTATCATGGTCTAAACCATTTGTTCTAATACATTATCAAACAATTTTAAACAACCATTTACGCATGATCGCATGGACTAAACCCTCAGGTTGACGACAACCTGGTGTCTCTCAAAGTCCATAGAGATGGGATAACATAACAGAGAATCATACATAAATGACCTCCCTCATGAATCTCTCATAGTCAAATTCACATTGGTCAAACATTCACAATTCATATCACAGGAATCACATAAAATAAACAACTTTATCCAAACATACGAAGGAATGGAAAACATGGAAATCCTAATTTGAATCCTATACCAATAATCCATAAAGAACCAGGGAAATGACCAAAGAGGTGTCCCTTAGAAAAGGTATCTAACATTACGCACAAGACACAACCCATTATCAATCAATCAAATCATAGTAGGTAACGAACATGGATTAATTTTAAAACATGGAAAACCCAAAATGTGTGTATGTGGCTATTTTGTCATATATGATCCATATCTAAACATTGAACGATGCAATCAACCTACATTGATGTTGTATGATCAATATAATTGAACATTGGCCCATGAATCATCCTATATCAGCGTAGATCTACAAAAAGGTGAAAACAGTCAACCATAAATAACCCATAAGAGATGAGTAATTATGATGAAACGGTCTAGGGGTATTTATAACTCACTAGTGGGATTCTAATGAACCCGATGGTGTCTCAATTAGATCTCTCATAGAGAATCAGAAGGGGTTCATAGATCACTGGTTGTTCCATCATACCCATGTATGAACCAAGGCTAGAAGAATTTATTTCTAAATATGAGACGTGACTCTGCTCCAATAAATCATATAAAAACACAAATACATAGCATGTTCATTTTGTACTACACACCATTTAGTATCCTTAATCAGTCCCTACCTAGGGGGGTCAACCGGGTCACCACACGACCATGTACTCGGCTGTTAAACAGACAACATGTGGTTATACGTGGAAACTAGGTACACAGTGATTGCATGGAAAGAAATAGTGTGTACTCATAAAATTATATTTACTTTATTTTTCCATGAAAAACATGAAATAATGATCCATAAGATAAATGAAGATATGGGTTCTTATAAACATCACCTTTAACGAAATTCATCCCCAAATTGCCTTTCCAATGGTGGAAAAGATGAATATGTGAACTACTTTGGACACTACGATCATATGTCTGCCTCCTTATCCCAATTCTCATCTTGTACTCGGTCTAGTTTCCTTATAACCCATACTATTGGAATAGACCATCCATAGAGATCCTTCATGAAACGATCCATTGTCCGAATAGGTTGCTTCTCAAAGGATATATCCACCTATAACTCATTCGACTCAGGCTGAAAAACATGAGACATGTCTAAAATGTAATGTCATAGTTGAAAAACATGAAATAATTCTATAATAACACAATACCTCTAAATTAAAATCATCTGGTAGTAAACCATACCATCTCTCTCTAAAAACTCAAATGGAATGACATATCATGGTGAAAGATTCATTGGTCTCCTAAATCTCATTTGTCACATCATTTGTGGGACATGAATGAAACCATGATCTTCAACCTCGAAATCTAGATGTTATATATGTCAATAAAAATAAGATTTATGGAATTATTTTGTAGTAGACATCCACTTCTAAATCAACTCTACCTACTCAGTTGTCTCCTAGACAAGTATAGGTCCCAACATATTTGCCTCCCCTTCCACCATCTGACATAGAGGTGACTAGTATGAACTACCAGAAAAAGCCTTAAAAGGTTCCATATGAAACGTTTATTGAAAAATATTGTTGTAATAATTATTAACAGGGGGTATGTTTCTCTCCCAAGTGCCCCCAATATCCGGGACCGGAGATCTAATCACTTCCTCCAAAACCTGAATCTTATTCTCAAACTGGCCATCTGATATGTGATGGTAAGCTATAATCAGAAGTATTTGTGTACCAATATACCTCTGTATTCTTTTATAGACACAAGGAGCTAACTGGGAAACTCTTTCTGAAATGATAGAGTGTGTAACCTCATGAGAATCTACTATCTCTTAGATTTACAACCTCCAAGAACACTAACACAGAAGGTTTCCGTGATCGGTAGGAAATTCGCAACCTTCATGAGTTTTTCAAAAACAAGCCACACAAAATCATTTAATCAAGGTGACCATGGTAACCTCAACACAGAATCCATCACAGAATCATTCCTATTCAAATTGGGACTATGTAACTACTATAATAGCCCTTCTGGACTGCATGTTTCTATGTCCTCATACATACAGTATCAGCCACTACACTTCTTTTCTCAAGTTTATATTCATTATCAAATTAAAAATACTAAATGTACTCATCCCACCATTACTATATCAAATTCATTTCTCATGGAGTAAATATAAACATCATGATTTTGTTGTCTATGCATACCAAAAAATGTTCTCCCAAAAGGTAATGTATCCAACAGTATGAAGCATGCACAATTACATCTAACTCAAGATCGTGTGTCATGTAGTTCCTCTCACATGTCCTCAAAAATAGAGACATGTATGCAATAACTCCGTCCCACAACATAATCACTACTATCTTCCTGATACATGATGCATTACATTAAATGGTGTAACTCTATAATAACTCCATAAAAATCAGTATTAGTGATGAAGAAAATCTCTCTTTCAGCTACTGAAAGGATAAATTGGAGGAATATATCCACATTTACTTCGCACCATTCATAGTCAGGCCTGTCAGTGGTGCTGCTATGCAAGAGAAGTCCAAAATAACGAATTTGTAGTAACCAACCTGCCCTGAAATTTTGTTTCCTCAATATTTTTCTTCAGTTTCTCACATTAAACTACCACTCTTACATTCTATTGTTCTACTGATACTCTTTTATATAGTTAAATATATAATTAATATACATTATATTTATATCATGGTAATAAATTATGAGATCATGTAACATTGATCCAACAAGGACGTTGGGATATCAAAAAATGAAGGGGGGTTTGGACCATCCAATATTGTGAATTAAGTCCATTAATATATTAATAAAAAAGGGATAGATAGTTGGTTTTTCCTTTTGGGGTCTATAAATACCATTTTAAAAATGATTTTTTTATTGAGTGTGTGTGTTTGAATTTAATTTTACCCAACGAACCTAGTATATATATATATATATATTTATAAATACATATACATATATATATTAAAGGGATTTTGATCTCACATTTTATATTAGTGAGATATATTTCATATACACAACTTATTCTTTTTAATTGTGTAAACAATTCCCATGATTAAATTTTATGATTATTGTAATGAAAATTATGGTCATTTAAATATAAATTTTAGTATATATCATTCATAGTGTTTTTGGTTATAATTATTTCAATGTGGTCTGTGAATTTTGACTCAAATTTTTCTCATTGGTATATATATTATGTTACACAACTATATTCTTTTATAATCTCTATATACAACCCCTTGAACATTCCATATCATGATTATAATTTTTTATGATATTTTATGTATTATAGTGTGTTATTATTTCATGTGGATATGATTCAATTTTTCTAATTGGAAAATGGGTTTTTGGTAAAATATAATAGTTTATGATTATTTTTTTGTTTAATTTAATGATAAACAAATAATATAATCTATATCTCAAGAACCATTTGATTTTTATTCTATTTAATTTATGTCAATGAAATATATTTCTTCCCTTGATTTTACAATCATGAAGTACTCATGACTCAAAAATGATGTTATTAATGTTAATTGAATTTGATTCCCTATTTGATTGGAAAACACATTTTCTTCCATGTACATGTTTTCTGAGTAAAATTTCAACAATGTATTTAAATTATAAGAGTGATGTAATAATGTAATTTATACACATGTTTGAATCGTTAAAATATATTTTTATTGGAATTTACATTTCATTTTCTAAACTTTTCCTATTTATATTATAACAATAATGTAAAAGGATTATTTTAAAAAATCTGTATGTAATGAATGGTATTTTTTAATGAGAAATAACTAACTATTTTAATATTAAATTAGATAATTAAAATATTATTTTCAAAGAAAAATATCTTGATATTTTAAATGTTTTAAAAATAATAATTCATATTGAAAATGTTATTTTTAAAAATAAAAATTTTAAATGATTCGTAATGATTACATTATTTGTTTCCTACTTTATTTTTTTAAAAAAAATATTTTGAAAAAGAATAATGTTTAAAAAAATTTCAAAGAGAAATGATTATTTTCCAATGATTTATTATAAATGATTCTTAAATATTATTTTATGTGTTTCATAGGTTATTTTCAAAGAATAAAATTTGAAAAATGTTTTAATATTTATAAATATTTTTTCAAATTAAAAAGGTTATGTTAAGTGAAAAATGAGTTAAATAAATCTTATAAATTCCATAATACTATTCCTATGTTATTTTTAATTAATTATTTTTGGTAATGTTTTATTTTTAAATTTTTTTCTAGAATGTGGTAAGTTATTTTCCACAAAAAAATCATCCATGTGATATTTTAAAATAAAATTCAATTTAATATGACATAATATTAGGTTGATTATTCTTTATAATGGATTTGATCTTGTGATATGGTTATTAATCGTTCCATTAACATTTTTTATGAATAATTTATAATTCAGAAATTTTATTCTTTTCCATGTTTTATTGTTTGAAGTAATTTTCTTTCAAAGATACATATTTTCATGTTTCCTAATATTATAAATCTTTTATCAAGCCTATTTTATTTCTTGGGTCTTGATATTGAGATTTTTCTGTTATATGGAACACTTATGTTTGATATTCATTATGGGATGGTCGTTTTCCTATAAAAAAGGATGACAATTTTGTTTTAACTAAGGATAGTTGTCATATAATAACCAATGAAGTATGGGACCTATATCTCCCTTAAATAAATTGAGTAATGAAAGATAACATGTGTGATATTAAAAGTCTAAAATGGAAAGTAATCCTAGATTAATAGGAGAATTTTACCACTTTTATTCACTTCGTAGTGCACCATCACTTCTATGTTGGCTTAGGGAGGGAGCCCAACCCTCTATAATGGTTTTGGTATTATTAATTTACTACTATAATGACAGAATATTTTATTAATGAAATTTATCCATTCTTTTAGTAATGTCAATATAATGTTAAATCACATAAGGAAACACGATTGCAGATCATGATTAATTGAACTACCATGTGACCTTTAAACATAACTTTTCATCTTTTGTGATTTGAATTTTGAAAATTTGACTTACATAGTTGTTATCAGAATGATTTTTAGAGTTTGATAAGACAAACTTAATTTTTGATGAATAGTAATATACCCTTATAAATAGTAATTTTACCTTTATGAATAGTAATATAACATGTATGAATAGTATATTTTCCATATGAATAGGATCCTTAGAAAAGACGGTATAAATAACATTTATCCATCCTATAAGTAACAATATGATATAATTACATTATAGTATAGGTATTTTTGTTAACGTGGAATATTTAATGATTATTTAATAATTTAAAAGAAAAATTATTTCTATAAAATTTTTTCATCACATTTTATTAAGATGTATTTTGATTATGTGAAAATTTTTTGATACATTAATTAATTTAAAAAAGTGTTAGAAAATCTACTTTTAATTGTAAAATTTAAATTTATCAAATAAATTATGATTTTAATGAAAAATATTTATTATTGATATATTTAATTTCATTTCTATAAATCAGAATACATTTTTAAACTATACACATTTAATAATTATTCGGGTGAATTGTTTGTATTTTCAAGAAATTCATGATTTTTTTGGGGAAGAGTAAAATTCGATAATTTACCCTGTATACTAAATAAAAGAATTTCAACATCATGCTTGATACATGGATGATTTAAATGGACATTGTATCAAACTATTGTGAACTTATTACATTTTTTCCATAATATTCATCACTATTTATTTTCTTGTTGAAAAATAATAAATTTACTTATGTTATATTGAGAAAACACCACTCCCCTCCACTACAAATACCACCCCTCAAAACCTCATTTCATCAGACCTATCAAGCCTTGGGCTTACTCCATATTTTTCTCAAATATCATCCCAAGATCCTCCCCAAGTATAGAATCACTTGGTATTATAAAAATTCTAATACTTATACCTTATAGAGGCTCCTAGAGATGATATATTCAAGAGGTAATTTATATATCCCTTTTCATTCAAATTCCTTCTAAATTTAATTTCTTTTATTCTCTTACCCTCATCTTATCATATAAAAATTTCGTGATAACTCTACTATGATTTATATACTAGTAGTATATCATGTTAATGTAATATTATTCATTATATCTATCTCCCCTCTGTTTATAAAAATGAAATAATTGCATGTGATTTGTTAATTTACCTATATCATGGGAGATGCACTTCCATCTTCCTTTATCTACATCAAGTATGTAAATAAAACAATTAAATGGTTGAAAAAATATCTTCATATATATGTTTTAACACCTTTTATTTTTGATTAACATATTTTATAAATAATATTAAATCATAAAACAAAACATGTACATTGTGAACAAAAAAAACCCAAATTAACCTAAAACGATCATCATTAAATTTTATCTAATACTTCACCAACATGGTATATAAAATAATTTTTACTAATATCATTTAATCTCCAATAATTTCATTAATAACATGTAATATTAGGTTTTTTTCATTTTTCCATGTTTTACAGGAACATCCATTCAAGAGTATAATTGAATTGTTCATGGAAACTATGAAAAAGAACACTCCCAAAAAAAGAATTTAAACTCAATAACTCATCCAAAGAACCATAAATGAACTTAATAACATCATAATAAACATATATTAATGTATAAAATATATTATAATTTATAATAAACGAATCTAATTTCATTATATAGTTCATTAAAGTGAAGAAATCATTCGAACATATATTAAGGTTAATTCTCAAACCCATCTTTTAATCTTTAGGTTCTCCCTCTTTTACCTCGTTTAAAATATGGATATTATTTAAAAATCATTTATTCATAAATATAAAATACTTTATGGGACATAAATGTTTTCAACTAGTTCTATATCAAAAAAAATGTTTTCTAGAAGAAGAATTATTTCAAAAGCAAGCTTTTTTCTTCTACTCATAGTTGAATGTTAATATAACAAGTATGTCATTCCATATTTCATTTGGGAACCCAAATATTATTATTATATTTCTTATTAGGTGAAACACATTTCTTTACATTGGTGGTTTTACGTTCAATATTTATATATGTTCTATGTGTCATGCATGATAATGTAAATTTTGTGATGTGACGGGTGCACCATGAATTATATAACTCAATGTAAATGTTATGATGTGAGGGGTGAGCAAAAAATTATATAGTACTCTAATGAAATTTTCACTCTGAAGAACCTAATGGTTTAATTAATTTATTCATGGTCATTATTCTATCATTCTTCCCAACTACGTGCAGCAGTATACCACTAAGACACGATGTTTTATTTTTATGAATTTCCTCATTCCCAGTCTTTTCTTATGTTTCCTCCCATGATTATGTTCCCACTACTATGTTATAATGATAATGATTATACTCATCCTATTTTATGTTATTTTAAGTTTCCTATATATCTACTATTCAGTATTTTAGCTCACCCCTTTTTGATATACCACCTTTGGTGACTACTTGTAATAAAGATAATTCAAGGGCTAATTAGAAGTAAGAGAAAAAGGATTTAAATAAATGTTTTAGTTTGTAAATGTTATGTATGGTATTATTTTTTCCAAGACACTGTACCTCTGGATCCTCGTTGTGTAATGATTGTATGTTTTTAATCATTAAAATGAACTAAAAGTAGTATATGAAAAAAGGGTCACTATAGTTGGTATCAGAGGTATAATATAGTTTATTTAGGAAATGTGATTAGAGGCAATGCATCGATTGACTGAATGAAGACCCCTATGAATTACGATATGGAGTTCAAAACATCATAGAGACTCTTACCCAATTTTCTCAATTTTTGAATAATAACCTAAACAATGTAGAATGTTGTCCTTCTACTAAGAGGGAGTAACTAGATACAAAGTTTTTATGTGTTAAGAACAACCAATGTTTCAAGAATATTTTGATCCACCAGTTGTGAAATAGTGGGTCAATATGGTGGAGATGATATGTTTTTGTGCTTCACTATTCTAGGATGGAGAAGGTGAAATTATCCATTTATTAACTCGATGGTGAGGGTGAACAATGATGGAAATTGATTACCAACACCAATAAATTATAAGAAATTGAAGATATGTAGTGGGAATAATATTTGATAATGTCTCATAATATGTACAACCCAGAAAATCTTTGATCGAATATGGAGAGATAATTTTTAGTGATAAAGAAAAAGGATGTAGAATCTGTTATAGTTTAAGAAGAAAATTTTACAAGGCTGGTAGGTATGATATGGGGTTTTTATATACAATGATAGAAAAATCGATTGATTGATTAAAAACATACCTCCAGAATGATTTATCAATTCAATAATTTGGGAATTATGAATATTTTTTTGATGTGATCTCAAAGTGGAGATAGAGTTTGGATAATTGTCCCACGGAAATGGTGATAAGAAATGAAATATGGAGTATAATTCAATAATATATAATGAGAATGGTGGAAAGAAAACTCAACCACCCACATGACAAAATGTGGGAAAAAGAATAATGGGAATTTCCTCAAAGGGATAGGGTAATGTTGTATGTGCGGGAGATAAGACCACCAATCTCAAAATGAAAAAAAGATATTAGAAGGCATGAAAACGTGGTTGTGGAAATGAGATAGGCATGCATTGTCAAATTTTACAACTTTAGGGTGAAATTTGACTCTGTTAGAGAGTGTAATAAACGTCTATCCCTCGGGGGTAATCATGATCACCATCCACCAATATAGAAATCCATATAAATGCTTATTCCATCACTACTTTGTATATTGAGAAAGAAAATTATGTTGTAAAAGGTACAGTTACTATTCATTCAATAATAATAAAAGTCTAATTGTATTCTTGTTCTATGAAATATTTTATATATTCAATGTCTTCAAGAATTGTTGAATCAAATACCCAAAAATATAATGTAGAGATATCTATAGAAACAGTAAGTGTTTAAATCATTTTAACCCATGTTTTGGTCTCTTCTTATATTGGCATAAGTGGGAAGATTGTTCCAGAAAATATCATGATGCATTCATGGGTGGAATTTTGTTATATAATCGGAATTGATTAGCTATCATTATATATAGAACATATCAACAATTGGGAGAAGGAAATTTCTTATCATATTCAGAACCGTCTCATGATCCTCTACAAATGGAAGGATGATCATGAATCCCATTTGGAAAACCCTTTAATGGGGTGTCTATTGATTCACAATATTGTGGAATACCTTTCTTAAATGGTTTAGTCAATGGAATTTTTCAACCTAGTGGAAATTTCCATTAAGATGGAATACAGTGATGTATTTCCCAAATAATTACCTAGAAATCCCCCAAATCATGAGGTAGTGTTCCCTATAGAACCCATATACAGAGCAACTAATATCTGAATGTTTCCCTGTAGGATAGATATTATCAAACTAGACGATTTATGTAGTATCATCAAGAGCATCTGGGAAAAGGGTTCATACACCCTGGTGCATCACCTTGGGGTGTGCTTGATATCTTTGTGAAGAGGAAGGGAGGAATAATGATGATGGGTATTGAATATCGATAATACAACAAGATCATCATACAGAAGAATTATACTCTTCTAAGCATTGATGACTTGTTTGATCAGTTAATAGGATCTTAATACTTATCAAAGCTAGATCATCTTTCTATATACAATTAGAAAAATGATAAGATGGATGATATTTAGATGACTACCTTCTGTACAAGGTATGGGAACAATTAGTGTCCAGTGAAGCCTTTTGGACTTACTAATTCCCCCATAATGATAATGAATTTGATGAATATAGCGTTTAGACATTTACTCAGTAAAAATATTTTGTTTTTATTGATGATATTCTAATCTACACATTGATCAAGGAGTATCATGAAGAACATCTAAGTCTTCTATCATCAACATTTAAGATGAATAAGTTATACGCCAAGTTAATCAAGTGTGACTTTTGAATGAAGAAAATTATATTCATGGGAAATTTTTCACAAGTGAGGGAATTTTTTTACACCATTTCAAAACAATGGTGATTATGAATTGACCTAGACCCTCTATTATAATAGAAATCTGTTGTTTTTTTGGATTAATAGGCTACTACCAAAGTATTGTGAGAAATTCTTCATGATTATAAAGCCTGCAAATTATGTTTACTAAAAATGGGGTAATGCATGTCATGATAGAAGAATGTGAGGAATGAATCAAGGATCTAAATATAAGGCTTATCACTACTCATGTACAGACATTATCAAAATGCACATAATGTTTTGTGATATACACTGGTGCTTCAATGAATTTCATGGGTTGTATACTCATGAAAACTGATAATGTGATAGACTACACCTGGCGGATGCTGAAGATCCACGAGAAGAACTACCCAACACATGATATGGATCTATCCGCTATGATATTTTCCTTGAAAATCATGCAGTACTACTTCTATGGTGAGAATTTTGACACATATACATATCACAATAGTTTAATGTATATATTCATAAAAAATGAGATCAATATTCATCCAATGAGTTGGTTATAGCTAATTAAAGACAATGATTTCCCTATTCACTAACATCCTGGAATGTAGAACAAGGTAGTTGATTCTCTAAGAAGAAAAGTACATGATATTATATCCATGAGGAAGATTGGGAAAGACCTTATCTTTAATGATATACAAAGGATGGACATGGAAATCATAACCATAGTAAGTAAATCTATCCATGACAATTAATTTCCCAACCATCAATCCAAGAAGATATTATAGAGGCACAAAGGGATGATCTGGAGTTACAAACGATGGTAAATTCAATAATAGAAGGGAATCTTCAATAGTTCTATATAACAAAAGATGGCATGATTCTCTTTAGAATTTGTTTCTGAGATCATCACCATGGATAATGAAGGAACTATCAAACAATTCATAAAGCTAAAATTTTCTATCCATTATGGTAGAATTAATATATATCGTGATCTCCAAGAACTTTTATGGTGAGATAACTTGTTGAAAGAGATTCATAATTTATCTCAAGGTGCTTGATATTTCATCAAGTTAATAGAGAGGGAGTAAACTCCAAAGGGATGATGAAACAAATAAATATACCCAAGTGAACATAAGAGAATGTCACTATAGTATTTTTCATTGGCCCCCAAAAGAAATGTAATTGAAATAATGTTATATGGGTTGTGATTGAACGATTCACTAAGACTTCCCACTATATCACTATTTAATAAGATCCCTATCTTGATCAACATGAAATGATATATGTTATGGAAGTGGTGAGAAATCATGGGGTTCTACTATCAATTGTCTATTATCGTGATCTAAAGTTCACATATAAATTCTAGTAGTGTCTCCAATATTCATTGAGTACTAAAATAAATTTTAGCATGGCCTATCACCCCTAAACTGATGGATACTCTGAAAGGAAAATTCAAACGCACAAAGATATGATATGAGCCTAATCTTTAGAGTTCAAAGGAAGATGGGATCACCATATACCAATATTTCAGTACGCATACAATAACTGGTTCTAATTTATTATTTAGATGGATATATATGAATCTATACAGAGAATGATATGTAGAACTCAAACTTGTTGGGGTGAAGTTGGAGAAATAAAGAAACTTGGACCTGATCTTGTGCAAGATATTAGATTAAAGGTTCATGTTATCTAGAAGCATATCAAACATTCTACGTGTTAGGAAAAAATCTATATTAACATCCATTGAATGTACATGGATTTCTATGATAGAGATAATGTCTTCCTTGGACTATCAACATGGAATAGTGTCATGTGGTTATGAAAGAATGGGAATAGAATCCCAAAGTACATTTTCCCCATTGAGAACATTAACTTCATAACAATCATTGAATATCATGTTGAACATCCACTGAATATAGAAAGTGTTCATGATGTGTTTCACATATCACTATTAATGATGTACATACCAGATCCCTCCCTTGTACTGAACATAGAGGTGGTACAGATAGAAGATGATCTCTCTAACGTGGAGCATCCTGTAAAGATTCTGGTCAAGAGAGATACTATTATAAAGAAAAATACAACCCTCATTGTCAATGGGTTGTGGAGGAATAGTAATTTTGATTAATAAACTTGGGAACCATTGGATGCGATGAAGGATAAGTACCCTCACAGGTTTATGTAAAATAAAATTTCAAGGGTGATATTTTAAAAGGTGAGAGAATGTAACGACACAAACATTTATAAAAGAAATTTATCTCTTATTATAATAATTCTATAGTAAAAAAAACTCACATTAGAAAAAATTCCACATCATTCTTAATTGAACTACTACGTGACATTTAAATATAAATTTTCAACTTCAGTGATTTGAATTTCAAAAATATTCTAAACTCAGATGCGATCAGTAGGATGTTTAAAGTACGATCAGAAAAACATAATTTTTTTTGAATAGTGATATATAAATATAAATTGTAATGTTACCCTTATAAATAATAATATAACCCTTACGAATATTATATCATCTCAGTGAATGGGAACCTTACCAATGATAGTGTAAATAATATTTATCCATCTAATAAGTGACAACATGATATAAATACACTTTAGTGTTGATATTTACCTAAGTCATGAAATGTTAATGAGTAAAATAATAATTTAAAAGTAATTTATTTTTTAAAAAAAATATTCATAAACAATTATTTAAATGAGTTATTATTATATGATAGTTTAATAAGAACTTAATTAAAAATTCAATTTATTAAGAAAGTAGTTTTTAATTTGTTTTTTTCAATAATTCTTGTAAATTAGAATTTTCATTTAAAAATTAAATTAAGCAAATTTAGAAGATTATATTCAAAAAATTGAATTAATTTCGGAATTCTAATAGTTAAAAAATGGTTAGGATGAAATAATGGGATTAATCTAAAAGTCATGAATTTTTTGTCAATAGTGAAATTTGATAATTAACAAAATGTGCTAAATAAATGAATTTATTGCATCATGCTAGAGTCATGGTAGATGTAAATGGTGATTATTTCATACTCAAATGAATATATCACTAGTTTTAGAAACAATAATCTTCAATACTTATTTTCTTTTGGAGAAATAATAAATCAATGAATATAATATTGAGAAAAAACCATCTCCCATCCATAATAAATACCACAACTCGAAACCTCATTTCCTTACATCTCTAAATCCTTGTGCCTATATTTAATTATATACAAATCTATTCCAATTATCCTCCCCCATTACTATCATCCCTTTGTCTCATTAAAATACCAAAACATCTCCAATAAATAGGATCATAGAGAAGACATATTCAAGATGTCATATCTCTCTCTTTTATTTCAAATTCCATTATAATTTAATTTCTTTTGTACTATTACCCCGAAATTATCTTATACAAATGTCATGATAACTATATTTTTATTTATATACTAGTATTTTTTATTTTTAATTGAATATTATTCATTATAATCCACCCTCTCAAATTTTTATAAAAATGAAATTGTTTCCCATGATGTGTTAATTTTCATACATCGGGGTTGATACACATCCATTTTCCTATAACTTTTTAATGGATATAAATAAATACTTTAAATGGTTGAAAATGATTTTGATATTCATTTTTTTACAACTTTTAAATTATTTATACAACATTTACACAAAATATAAAATGATAAAATAAAACATATTCATTGTGATCCAAAAACAACCCAAATTAACCTAACATTATCATCATTAAATTTTAACTAATGATTAATCTAAATAGTATATAAAATAATTATAAAAAATATCATTTAAACAAATATTATATCATTAATATCATATAATATCAGAACTGGATGTCTATCCATGTTCTACTTGAATTTCCACTCATGTGTACAAGTGAACCATTCATGGAAACTATGAAAAAGAACACTTTTCAACAATGAATTTAAACAATATAACTCATCCAAAGGCCCATAAAAGACATACTGAAATCATAATGAACCACATTATGGTATTAAAAGGCTATTTATATTCTAATTGATTTATATAATGTAATTATACTGGCCATTAAAGTGAATAATGTGATCGGACACAAGTGAAGGGGGATTCTTGAACCCAAATTTTGTTTCTTTAGGTTCTCTAATTTCACCCCATTTTTAGTATGGTTATTAATTAAAAATAATTTAATCATTATTATCTTATATTATATTTGATATACATGTTTTATACTAAATTTATAACAAACATATTGTTTTCAAAAATAATTCTAATAAAAAAACCTTTTACATCTCACTCAAGGTTGATAGTTCTTATACCAAGTATGTTATTCCATCATTAAATTGGGAAGAAAATGTTTTTTAGTGTATGAAATATGAAGTGAAATACAATCCTAACAATGGTTTTTTAATTTTAAATATTTATATTTTCTCTATCTGGCATCCATGATAATGTAAATGTTATGATTTGACGGGTGTCCCTAGAATTATATAGCCCAATGTAAATGTTATGATGTGATGGGTGCACCAGTAATTATATATCACACTAATGATTTATATAATGTGAATAACCTCATGAGATATGTTATGTATTTTTTAACATGATTTTATCTTTGTTTACAACTATGTGTGGTAGTTTACCACTAAGACATTAAGTTTCTTTTTATGCATTTCATCATTCTTATTCTTTTTCTTAATGTTTCCTCTCATGATTATGATAAAATGAAAATTTTATTATTGTACTGATTATTCTCATACTATTTTATATTTTTTCTTGTTATTATCTATCATCTTACATGAATTATATCTCACCCCTTTTTGTGTATATTCTCAGGTGACTACTTTTTCTAAAAAGAATTCAAGGTACAATAAGAATCCTGAGAAGAAAAAATTATTGAAATGTTTTATGTTGAAAATTTTATGCATGTCCCTAGTTTTCCCAAGAATCAACACTTTTGGATCATCTTTTTGTAAATTTTTAATGTATTTTATCATTAAAATGATGTAAAATTAGCGTAAGAAAAGTATGGTCACTATAACTACTAAGGAAATGATTTTATATGATTAGGTGTATGACACAATTAGATGTCTTATAACAATGTTATAACTTCAACGATAATTTTAATTTTCTCTAGAATTAATGGTTTATTATAAATTTTCATTATTTATTCCCATGCACATATTTATGAACTATGATTTTTAGGGTATGGTTTTCAATTTTTATTCCAATTTTCACATACCCATATGTTATTGTGATATTGATATCTACCTTTTTAACCATACTATGAATCTAATGACATCCATTCTAATTTTCCCTTTCTATATGTCATAAATAATAGGTTTATGTTGGGTATATGTATGAAGAGTACTAAATGGAAAGATATATTTGGGATAAATTAATGACCAGTCATAAAAAAAGAAGATTATGTTTCTAGTCTCCAAAGACAATACAAAACTATAGTACTTGGGTATATATTAGTGATATATATTAAATAATAATATAATAAGATAATATATTTATGTATTTTAAACATATATCTATATAAATTACATTTAAAAAATTCATCTTAAAAAAATTATAAATAAAAAAACTAACCATAGACTTGAATTACAATAATATTCCATTAAAATATTTTACATTTAATGAAAAATATAATCATTGATGATGTGTTGAGATACCTGTAGAAAAATTATTATATAAAAACAAGTGGGTAGATCAAAAATTGTATTATAAATTTTTAGTCATAGATTATATAGTAAATTTACCTTTAACCACATCGTTATCATAACACACATCGTCAATTTAAATCATATGATACATCTATTTTTTGCAAGGATAAAGAGTTTGATGACACATATCACTGTAATTGGCCCATGAATTCTAAAATTGTTCATTATATTTCCTATAATACTTTAATTTTAGTCATTGGAGTGTGGTTAGTGAAATATGTGGCTTATTATCTTCATTTTTATCATTAGGTAGATTCTTCATTTCATCACTTCAATATTTTATTTTTTAGTGAACCTATTTTTCATATATATAGAGGTTGAAAGTCCATGTAACACAATTTAATCATGGGTTCCTTAAAAAAATTGACATTAATATAAATATCCATTATTTTTCTCCATTTGATTTTATTATTTTATTTTCTATTGAATAGTTTTTATTATCAAAAACATGATATTTATTTGTAACTCTATAATACATTTCTATATTTATTTCACATAAAAAAATTTCTTCACATTCATTAATGTTGCAATGTATATTCTTTTAATAGGATTTATATTAATAAAATGATTAATCAATCAATCTTAAAATAATTTTTGATGATATATTATAATTCTTTCTCACAACCATTAAAATAGATTATGCATATATAATAATGGATCCATAATCGTTATACTTTTTCAATTGAAAGTTATTTTTTGTTGTATATAAAAACTAAATGGAATGTACAGCTCAAATAATAAGAAAATAAATTCATTCCAATTTATAATGTTAATTTATTACTATTTTTTATTCTTTTTAATTACAGTATACTATTTGATCTGGTTTATCTTCCAGATTATAATCTGATAAAATTAATTTTTCTTATTCTGATCATTGAATCATGGACATATATTTTAAATGATATTGAAAAATATTTCATTATTTTCTGGATCATTGAAAAAACAATGAAAGTGGGAATGTTCCTTATGAACGGCTCAACAGAATGATTTCACCCTTTTCTAATTTGGATTCTTATAATGGTTAAATTTTTATGAAAATATTTTATGTCTAGAAAAAAGATAATCATTATAGATTCTCTAAAATTTGGGTTATCAAGAGGAAAATAATTTCATTTTCCATCACACAAAATGTTATCAAGGTTTCTTCAGGTTAAATTTTTTAAAAACCATAGAAACACGTATTGTGTGATACAATAATCATAGTGAAAATATATATAATCATAAAAAATAATTCGTAATATGTCTGAATATTGAAACATACATTAAAATAAATAAAACATTATAATTTACCTATGATATCATTTATCATAATCTATTTAAATCTATCATAATTATGTATAAATAAAATTTTAAATAACCCATCCATACCTCCCATGATTTTTTATCAAGGTTTGTAGTCTTACGAGTAGCCAATATTCACTTTTCATGTTTGAGGTAATACTCAATATTTATCATTCATAGATTTTTCCACATGATATAATTATTACACAAAAAATCAAGTTTATATCATCATGACACATATATTTTTAAAAAAAATCTTTTTTTCTTTAACATTATGTTTTTATCCTATATATAGGATAATAATAATTGTTTTTACTATTTATTATCATTTGGGTTTATATAAATAAATAATCCTAAATTTAATACATTTTATAGTGACATATAAATTTTCTACAGAGATATTATGTAATTCAAGTTTAACATTTTTTAGATGACCTTATAATGCATTCAGGAATAACAATGGATTATTTTTCCTAGATTCATTGATTTATAAAAAGTTGGTACAGAAAGATTTATATAATATCTCAATATGTTCTTAAAATAATTCACCATTCTAGCACAAACAATACATTAAACTATGATATGTATCCTATAGAAAAGAAATACAATAATGATTGAGTTCAAATTTATAGTAAATGTAATGAGAAAATTTTCAATGTTCATTTAATCATGTCATGGTATTATGTTTAGAATAACTTGATATTAAAATTACCATCCCATACACAACATTTCAAATATCAGAAACATGATTCATGGAATAAAACTCTATATATCATAACTCATGAATCATAATGGAATAAAAAACATGATTTATAAAATTATAACATTTCTAGTATGAAAGTGTTTTATTCGTTTACATAATAAAATAAATTAATATCATTAATCAATGATGACTACCATGACTATAAATATGGATTGGGTTCACTCCATATTTCAACAAATAAATATTCAATGTAGACTACCATGATTATCAAAGTTTACATAGTCCTTTTCCAATGTGTAATTACCCCCAATTTGAGATCGTCTAATCTCAAAATCTATACTCCATTACAAAATGCATTATATATATTTTTAATTATGTTACCACCCATAAAAAATTGAAATCATTAAATATATGTTCCTCAGAATCAGAAATAATTCATTATATACTCATATCAATAACATATAAATGAATTATTTTTGTAAAAATGTCATCGTTTCATCATTGTTTAATCCAATGAAAATAATGTGTTTCCATAAATATAACACCATCATAGTGAAAAACCATTTAGAAAAAATAATATATATATATATATATATATATATATATTATAATTTTTTCATAAAACCATTAGTGTATAATTAGTATTAATGAAGTATATTATAGATGAAACATTTATAAAAGAAATCAGTGTAATATTTCTTGAGGAGAATACATATTTAATTTTGAAATTAAATTTTTTAAATTATAGTAATTATAAGATATCATAGAAATAATTTATTTCTAATTATTCCAAATATCATATATATAGATTTTTATAAACGCTAAGTATTCATTATATTTGTAATTCCATTCATATTGAGTACATTAAAATAATTTCTCATTTCACATCTTAATTTAAATTTTAAAATCACATCATTCATAATATGAAAAGAATATTCATTTGAAAAAAAATCAAAATGTTAATCATAGTTAATAATGATCTTAAACAATCAGAGGAAAATGGAAAAAATATTATTGAAAACATTTTAATTAAAAAATAGACATGGACAAATAATATTCTAAAATTAAATTGTAATTAAAATATATATTTCTTAAAAATATTTTCATGAAAATTTTAAGTTCCAATTATAAGTAAATTATAAGATTATCTAAATTTAACTAAATAAAAATATGATAAAAAATTAATTGATTTTATTATATAATGTTAAAATAACATTCTTCTATAGAAATTCAATAATAAGAATCTATTATTTTTTGAGAAGAAAAAATAAACCCCCAACCTCATGTAATGTATATCATCCTGTATTTTAAAAAATCCTATATAAATAAAATATATTTATTTTACATGTTGTATCTCCCTTATTGAATTGTCACATACTAATGCCCCAATACGGTTCAATAGTGACATAATTGCTCCTTGTAAAAATTTTAAATATTTCTATATATATTTCCGGATCTAGGAGCTGAGATAATATGTGATTCCAAGACCCAATGTTCTTGGAATTCATTTTATAGATATATTAAATATATTTAATATTGTGTATTCATGGAATCATACATGAAATGTGTTACTCTAAAATGGAAAATATGTAACACCCATATATTCTAATGTTAGAACCTTGTATTTTATAGAGTCTATGACATGCGATAATAGGTTCCTGAGGGGTTATAATACCATGATAAATTAAAATATATTTACTATTTAAAATATATTTGTTATAATTAATATTAATTAATTCATGCAATAATGATTTAGCATGTGTTACACTAAAGAGATACCTTCAAAGCCTTGCATTACATGCATGACAGATTTTTAACAATACATTATTAAAATATAATTATTTAATATAATAAATTCTAATGCAGTCATTATGAAAATTATTTAATAACTAATGAAAATATATGGTTTTATAAATATAAAACGAAATCATTTGATACTAGCTAATGGGAAATGAAAGTAATGACCAATTGGATATTAAAAATAATATTATTATTTATAAACATCAAAAAGAGTTTTTACTTAACAAAAATTGTTAGTTATAATTATTGAATTATTTTAATGAAATAAATATTTTATATATTCAAAAAAAAAAATTTTATTAATTAAGTATTTTTTATGCATATTCTAATTAAAATACCTATATTACACATAAAAGAAAATATTTTTGTAAAGGAAATTTTTCCACATTTTAATACAGAGCCCATTTTATATACTAATTGTTGAAACATTAATTGATTTAATATGTCAAAATTGACATAATCTTGGAATATTAAATCTATGAATTATTTTGTGGTGGGTTTTTTATATTTTTAGGATACACATCATTTTTCAATGATCTGTTAAAAAAATCATTTTAGATGAAAAAAATAATTCCATATAATTTATCTAAAAGGATAAATTATTTTTTAATTTGTTTTAATGTTTAATTATATGATTTTTTTTATAAATTAATCCAATTTATTTTATTAGTGTAACACCCCAGGTAAATAAAGAATATAAAATTCTTATATTTATCCCTAATTGTGGAAAAAAATTCAATATTAATTTAAATGGAACACAATGCTCGATGGCTTACCCAATACGCAACAACGAGTTTCTTGGGAATCTTACGTTGCACTCTAATAATAAAATAATATTATTTTAAATGGTAGTTAACACCTAGCCGTTGTAATGGCGGGAATGAACAGAACTAACAACAAAATTATTGTATATGTTTTTCAAATATTTTTACTCTATATAATAAATGTTAGAGGATTAAAAATGCAAATGAATCCAGTTTTTATGCGTAAACATTCTAATATTCTTTAAAAGGTCGATTAACCTCCTTTTGATGGCGAACCCATTTTAAATCCACTTTTTGACAATTTTATAAGATCTATTTTTTAAAATAAACATATTATTTATTGTTGGGACATTGACATTTACCTTGGGTTAATTTTTTGTATTTTTTTGACAATGTCCATTTTTCAATGAATAGTGAAAAATACTGCATTTTACATCAAAACTGCTTTTTCATATAATTTAATTATATGGTTATATTATCTTTTTAATTTGTTTTAAAGTGTAATTAGAATATATTTTTACCATTTAATTCAATGATGGTCATTGGGATTAATTTCACTTTGTAATTAGGCATAAACAAGTACCAAAGTTTTCATAAATATGTTTTCAAAAAAACCCGCTATTTGTTTTGACAACGGGAAGTTTTTTTTTAAAATTAATTATTGCAATTTATGTCTTGGGAATTTTGTAAAATGAATTACATATTTGGAATCAGAAGGTCCAAATTATGTAGTTAAGACTCTTTTGTTTTTGGACATTATGAATAGTAATGACGGTAATTATCTTTAATTATCTTGATTAATGAGTAATCGGGTAGTTAAAGAAAATAAGATTATATCATAATAATAAAAAATCACCACAAAATGTTTCCTAAGGATATGGGTTGTCTCATGGAAGACCATGGGATGACTTGTGCCAAACTTGGGTGGCCCATGGAATCAATTTTTTGAGAAAGTGACTTTTTATCTTTTTATTTTTAAAGAATGTTAAATGTGACAAAGAATGTATCACCTAAGTAAAATATTTTTAATTTTGTCTACATAAATGTTCTTTTTGATTATAAATATTCATTGTAAAGATAATAATATTTCCTACAACATAGTATTTTGTTAGAATTTTTAGACATTAAATAGATTTAATTATTTATGACATCATGGTGATGCAGCGATGACCTCATTATTTAACAATTTAAATAAAATGGAAAGATAATGTAAAATCTTAAACCTAAACATGTAAAAAACTTATTTTATGGGTGGATTTAGAACCCTTATCACCTCATCCTAGAAACACATCAATGTGGGACCATTGAAATCCGAAACTCATTTGAAAATAAAGTTACATTTTATACCTTTCCAAGAGTGCCCCCATCTCCTCTTATAAAAGGCCCCCACCTCTACCTCCTTACCCACACTTCCAAAGCCTTTGGATCGGCCAAACTCCACCCATTTTGTCTCTACACATCCCTCTCTAACTCCTTCAAGCCTCACTTTGGGAATAAGTCTTCCCAAAGAATCCTTTGAGCTCAAACCAAAGGGAGTTACCCGATTTTAAGGTAATGTCTTCACTTGTGTCCTTTTTTATTTTGGTTCTCCAACCCCCTAAACTCTTTTTATTCATTTATTTTGTTACAGATACAGTATCTTAAATATACTATGATTTTTTATAATACTGATTCGAGCTACACTTACACACATCTACATCTAATGGTTAAAGAACATACTGTTTCTGTGGATGGCGAATTTCTGCCTCTCGAAACGATGATTGTTTAACATTCTTTTAACACCTTAAAATGTGGCCATTAATATGACACTATATTTATATATGAGATATAATATGTTTATTGTTTCCTTAAACTTCTGTATTTTTCATTTATGGAATACCTTTATGGCTTCCATTATGGATATACGCGATATCTTCATTTTAGGAAGTGCGGACTACCGCCCTCTCAAAGTGATTTGATTCGTTAATACCATATGTGGTACGAATAAAGGATATATTTAATGATATTATATATGATACCATACTGGAATTAAAATACTATTATGTATCATTATGTTTTAATTCCATTAAATATGAAATAGAAATGGAAGTAGCATTCATGCGTACGTACGGCTTACCGTCTTCATGAACAGTGCATTTCATTTCTTAACTCTAAATGTTATGTAATATTATAAATGCGTGAATATGATGGATATATATGATATATATGATATCTACATCATGAATACAATTATGGATATAATGGATATTTTACCACATGAACAACTTGTAATTATAAAGAGTTTATTTTTTTTGACTCAAGTACCAATGATCGTTAAAACGACCATTATTAACTTAAATAATAACATAGTGTTCATGACATGGTTATAAGTGATATAAAATTAATAATGAACATGAAAAATGGTTCTTAAGGAATTATAAATTAACTCAAGTTTATTATTCAGGAGATTAAAGAACGATCGAGTCAAGTCGGACCTGAGGTAAGGGATCCTACACCTTTCTTTCTTTTTAAGTACACTCTTTTATGTCATTCCTTTTAAAGCTCATCTTTATTGTTATTGGGATGTTATTTTATATTACTCTTACTTTAATTTTTATGTTAATAATATGAGAGACCATATTCTCTCTCATCATTCCATTTTGGATGTTTTGAGTGGCGCCGTTAGGCTGCCGAATTTTCGTAAGAGATCTAACATCTCTCTTTCTTTTTAAGTACTCTCATTTATTTAACTTCTTTTAAGCTCTTATTTTTTATGTTGGTGGATTTTCTTTTATATTATTATTTCTATAAACTTTATGTTAATATTATGAGATACCCTATTTGATCTCATCAATCCATTTTTGTAAGTTTTATGTGGCGCCGTTAGGCTGCCGAGTTTTCGTAAGGGATTTTTCATCTCACTTTTATTCCCGTGAGATTTATGCTACATTTTCCACAATTTCCATTGAGTTGTGTATTTACATCCCATTATTCTAATCTTTGTGTAATATAATTTTGTTTATGAGTATTTACTTCAATGATTTATTGTCCTTCTTTCATGGGGTGTCTGTTTTGAAAGATACCCAAGTCGGTAAGGGAACTTTTCACCCTCTAATTTTTAAAAGACTTCTTTTGTTTGGTCTTTTAATTTACATATTTTTATGTTGGGATATGTTCTCATATATCCTTATTGATGTAAATTTTATGTCCAATTGATGAGATACACTTTTTATCTCTCATCAACTCATTTTGATGTGACGCTGTTAGGCTGTCAAGGGAACTTCTTTACCCAATTTCGATTTCTTTGGGTTCAATATGTAGTTATTGAATATGTAATCCTTTGAATATGTGTGAATGACCTTTTATTATTTTACACTTAATATCCACTTATATTTGGTGTATTCGTTTGTCATACATAAATATGTAAATGATTTTTCGTTAAACCAAGGATATCATCTTTGTATAGGACTTCGTCTCAATCTCCTTTCATTGAGGCATATTTTATTTTATACACTACCTTCTTTTATACCGTGTATAAACCCCTTTGACTTTTATTTTTATCCAAAATGAATCTTTCTTTATATTAAGCGTTTTACTAAATGACAAAGGGAATGTTTTTTGTCATACGTATACGGCGACAATGCCTTCTCCGCCACCGTGACCATTATTTGAATTTCGACTTCCTCTACAAGCCATACATTTTTTTAAAAGAAAAATAAAAACCATGTTTTACTTTTCTTTTATTTTGGTATTTAAAATGGTTTTCATAATGTTTTTATATCAATGTGTTGTATTGATATCTTGTGATTGAAAGGTGGAAATGTTATGTTTCCTTTATGCATGTTTTATGTGATACGATTATGTTGAGGTTCTTGGGAATTATTATGAAGACGGGTGGTTCCGTGATAAACCAAGGGAAGTTGAGCCCAATGTAGCTCTCCAATGCATTGGGTAATGTGAAGGAGTGAAATGTTAAGGTTTCTCCGAAGAGATTTAGGGAATATACTGTGGCGGGTATTCCAAACGTAACCAAGAGGGTTACTCCCTACGTAAGAATGTTATGAATGCCTCAAGTTACCTTTTATGTCTTATGATTTCTATGATTTATTCATGATTTGATGAGGTATGTTAAAGTGCCTATGTTTTATGGGTAAAGTATGATTTCATTCTTATGTATATATGAACTCATGTTTCATTTCCATATTTTTATAACCCTTACTGAGCTTTTTATGCTCATCCCAAGTTTTTGAAATGTTTTTCATAGGTGAAGGGAAAGGTACATGATGTGATGATAGTGTCATGGATGTGTCTAGAAAGAATCCACATTTTATTTTAAATATGTTTTCGTTGATGGGAAGAATGAATACTGTCTTTTATGTAATCACTTTGTTTAAATGTGGAATGTAATGTAAGTTTCATGATCTAATTCGCTAAAACTCTTAACCTAAAAAGATCCTCAATGTGCAATCTTGTATAAACTCAAGATTAAGTAAGGTTTAAGGCTGGGGCATTATAGTTGGTATCAGAGGTTGGTTTAGATAACTTTAGAGGTTAGGGTATTCTTTAAGCATAAGTGACATTACCATAATGGTTAGGATTTCAGAAGGAGTCCTAGTTTTAGATAAAGTGAATGAGTAAGTATATCTTAGTGTTTCTCTTCCTCATTAGTACGTGATGGTTTTTTTTATATACTCACACTGACCATTTTGGTTTTAGTAAATGGATGGATCTAGCAGGCACCAAAGTAACAATGAATGTGAAGGAAACTGTGACAATTTTTTGAGAAAGTAACTGAATGATATGGGAGCTGCAATGAGAACTCTTGTGATTATCCTCAACCAACTATCTGGAGTCATGATTGACCACCTAAACCTTGGTGATTTCTCTAAGGAATCATATATGCGAGAAACAAATCCCTATGGAAGAACAGGTAATAATCATATAGGTAAGTGTGTTCAAAAAGCTATGTGTCAAAAATGTTGAAAGAAACACCTAGGAAAATGTTTCAAAGGGACAGAAATATGATATAGATGTGGAAATGAAGGTCATAAAGCAAGAACCTTCTTTGGAAAATGGAAGCATCCAGTTGACTCGAGGAAAGGGAAAGAAGTTCTTTATGAGGGATCAATTGAATGTTTTAAATGTGGTGTGCATGGTCATTATGCAAACACATATCCTATGAAGAAGTTTCATGAATGGGATCACCAAGATCGTACAAATGTTTGTTTACCAATACCTAATTCCATTCTGATTTAGGATGAATAAACTGAAAATGACCAATCAAAGGTATGGATTATTTCATAACTATTGTTTTCCTATTTTGGAATCATAGGATATGATTCATGATTTTTTTTGTAGGAAAGAAGTATTTCAGAATAAGTTGGAAAGGAATGGTTAATGGATCACGAAGAATGATGAATGAGTAAGAAGTCAACATATAAGGGATTCAAGAGTTATGGTAAAATTATTAAGAGTATTAAGTCTCTTTTGTTGATGGGGTTACATTAGAAGACTTATTATAGTATGTGTGACCCTGATGTTCAATATATAAAAATTTTATTCAAGGAATAGTTATCGGTTCTTTGTGGACATAGTTATAAAGAACCATTTGGGTTTATATGATCCTTACTTTTGAGGTAATTATGGGTTATTATATGATATGATGGAAAATGAAAGGCATGAGATAAACTTGAGGTTAAAATATGTTATGATCATTTTTTAAGATTGTATCTCATTTTGGGAAATGTTTTGAGAATTATATAGTTTTGGAAAAAGGACAACACGTAGACTGTGTGACAACCCGTCGCGTCGGACAAAGATGCGGGAATCAAACCCACAACCAAAGTGCGATTGGTATTTATTGCTTACCACTGGACTACGTGAAGTACCTGGTTAGTTTGACTGATTCTTTTTTAGTTAGATGATTTTATGAATTAAGATTAAGTTTATTTTGGGTTATCTATGGGTATTTATTAACCTATCATGGAGGATATGTGATTAGGATTAATTACTTTTCAATACGAGACTTTATGAGAAACTGATGTTGGTTAGAGATAAATGTTACGAGTTAGCTTGAAAGACTATGTGACTAAATCCTTCAAATATTTGGGTTTCAATATTAGTTTGGTATACTTTGAAGAATTTTATGGAAAAATTGTTTATCGAATGGTCCTCGTTGAACCTTGGGTTTTGTTGGACAAATTTTGGAGATTAAGCATAGATTTTCTTTTTATAAAGGGTTATCCATTTCTGGATTATCTGATCTGGTACTAAACTTTTTGGTTTTGGTTTTGGTTAAAGTATAAAAACATGGGAAGTATATAGTTCTCTTTTGTAGATTAGGTGATTCTATAGAAGTTTATTATAGTGCTCTTAATGTGAACAAGTCCTCCTAAATACTCATCTTTTGGAGAAAATATGAGTTTGTGTAAAGAATCTAATAAAAGTTGAAAGTCAACATGATAAGTTATTATGTTTCCTTATGAATAAATTCCTCAATAAAAAGTAACTTAAAACAAAAATGTTGTCTATTAACTTTTCCAACTAGGGAATCGAATACCGTTTAACCCATCACAAGTTTGTGATTTTCTTATGGTTAACTTTCTCCAAGACATGTTTACTATCACTCTCCATCAGAACATGACCCTTTGTTTTTTATTCCATGTCCACATTTTCCTACATGGAATCCTAGTATGGGTTAACTTGGGTGACCTCTGTACTTATCTTCCTTTATTTTAAAGTGATTGTTTTACCAACTCTTGTTCCAATGTGGGACTTTCAAGGATGTTTCCAAGCTCAATTTTAAAATTGCGAGGACGCAAATCCCAAAAGGAGGGAAGGATGTAACACCCCAGGTAAATAATGAATATGACATTCTTATATTTATCCCTATTTGTGGAAAAAATGTCAATATTAATTTATATGTAACTCTATGCTCGATGGCTTACCCAATATGCAACAACGAGTTTCTTGAGAATCTTACGTTGCACTCTAATAATAAAATAATATTATTTTAAATAGTAGTTAACGCCTAGCCGTTGTAATGGCGGGAATGAACAGAACTAACAACAAAATGATTGTATATGTTTGTAAAATCTTTTTACTCTTTACTATAAATGTTAGAGGATTAAAAATGCAAATGAATCCAGTTTTTAAGCGTAAACATTCTAATATTCTTTAAAAGGTCGATTAACCGCCTTTTGATGGTGAACCCCTTTTAAATCCACTTTTTGAAAATTTTATAAGATCTATTTTTTAAAATAAACGTATTATTTATTATTGGGACATTGAAATTTACCTTGGGTTAATTTTTGGTATTCTTCTGACAATGTTCATTTTTCAATGAATAGTGAAAAATACTGCATTTTACATCAAAACTGCTTTTTCATATAATTTAATTATATGGTTATATTATCTTTTTAATTTGTTTTAAAGTTTAATTAGAATATATTTTTACCATGTAATTCAATGATGGTCATTGGTATTAATTTCACTTTGGAATTAGGCATAAACAAGTACCAATCTTTTCATAAATATTATTTCAAAAAAACCCGCTATTTGTTTTGACAACGGGAAGTTTTTTTAAAATTAATTATTGCAATTTATGTGTTTTTAATTTGGTAAAATTAATTACATATTTGGAATCAGAAGGTCCAAATTAGGTAATTAAGACTCTTTTGTTTTTGGACATTATGAATAGTAAAGACGGAAATTATCATTAATTATCTTGATTAAAGAGTAATCAGGTAGTTAAAGAAAATAAGATAATATCATAATAATAATAAATGACCACAAAATGTGTCCTAAGGCTACTGGTTGTCTCATGGCAGACCATTGGATGCCTTGTGCCGAACTTGGGGGCCCCATGGAATCACTTTTGTGAGAAAGTGACTTTTTATCTTTTTATTTTTAAAGAATGTTAAATGTAACAAAGAATGTATCACCTAAGTAAAATATTTTTAATTTTTTCTACATAAATGCTCATTTTACTATAAATTTTGATTGGAAAGAAAAAAATATTTCATACATCATAGTATTTTTTTTATCATTTTTAGACATTAAATAAATTAAATTATTTATGACATCATGATGATGCAGCGATGACCTCATTATTTAACGATTTAAATAAAATGGAAAGATAATGTGTAATATAAGACCTACACATGTCCAAAAACTATTGTATGGGTGGATGTCGAACTCGTATCACCTTATCCTCGAAACAAATCAATGTGGGACCATTAAAATCCGAAACTCATTTGAAAATAAAGTTACATTTAATACCTTTCCATGATTGCCCCTCCTCTCCGCTTATAAAAGGCCCCCACCTCTACCTCATTACCCACACTTCCAAAGCCCTTGGCTCGGCCAAACTCTGACCATTTTGTCTCTCCACATCCCTCTCTAACTTCTTGAAGCCTCACTTTGGGATGAAGTCTTCCCAAGGAAGCCTTTGAGCTCAAACCAAAGGGAGTTACCCGATTTTAAGGTAATGTCTTCACTTGTGTCCTTTTGTTTTATTTTGCTTCTCCAACCCCCTAAACTCTTTTTATTCATTTATTTTGTAACAACTCCAGTATATTAAATATACTAGGATGTTGTTATAAGAATTATTCGAGCTACACTTACACACACCTACATCTAATGGTTAAAGAACATACTGTTTCTGTGGATGGAGAATTTCTGCCTCCCAAAACGATGATTGTTCAACATTCTTTTAACACCTTAAAAGGTGGCCATTAAGATGACAATATATTTATATATGATATATAATTGGTTTATGTTTTCCTTATGCTTATGTGTTTTTCATTTATGGAATACCTTTAAGGATTCCATTATGGGTATACGTGATATCTTCATTTTAGGAAGTGCGGACTACCGCCCCCTCAAAGTGATTTGATTTTTTAATACCATATGTGGTACGAATAAAGGATATATTTAATGATATTATATATAATTCCATACTGGAATTAAAATACTATTATGTATCATTATGTTTTAATTCCATTAAATATGAAATAGAAATGGAAGTAGCGTTCATGCGTACGTACGGCTTACCGTCTCCATGAACGGTGCATTTCATTTCTTAACTCTAAATGTTATGTAATATTATAAATGCATGAATATACTGGATATATATTATATATATGATATCTACATCATGAATACAATTCTTTATATAATGGATATTTTACCACATGAACAACTTGTAATTATAAAGAATTTATTTTTTTGACTCAAGTACCAATGATCGTTAAAACGACCATTATTAACATAAATAATAACATAGTGTTCATGACATGGTAATAAGTGATATAAAAGGAATAATTAACTTGAAAAATGGTTCTTAAAGAAGTATAAATTAACTCAAGTTTATTATTCAGGAGATTAAAGAACGATCGAGTCAAGTCGAACCCGAGGTAAGGGATCCTACACCTTTCTTTCTTTTTAAGTACACTCTTTTATGTCATTCCTTTTAAAGCTCAAATTTATTTTTATTGGGATGTTCTTTTATATTACTCATACTTTAATTTTTATTTTAATATGATGAGAGACCATATTCTCTCTCATCATTCCATTTTGGAAGTTTTGAGTGGCACCGTTAGGCTGTCGAATTTTCGTAAGAGATCTAACCTCTCTATTTCTTTTTAAGTACTCTCCTTTATGTCACTTCTTTTAAGATACACTTTATTATGATAGGGGATGTTATTTTATATTCCTCTTTCTATAATCTTTATGTTAATAAGATGAGATACCCAATTTGATCTCATCGATCCATAGTTTTATGTTTTATGTGGCGTCGTTAGGCTGCCAAGTTTTCGTAAGGGATTTTTTATCTCACTTTTATTCCCTTGAGATTTATGCTACATTTGCCACAATTTCCGTTGAGTGGTGTATGTACTGCCCATTATTCTACTATTTGTGTAATATACTTTCGTTTATGAGTATTTATATCAGTGATCTATTTTCCTTCTTTCATGGGGTGTATGTTTTGAAAGATACCCAAGTCGGTAAGGGAACCTTTCACCCTCATCTTTTTAAAATACTTCTTTTGTTGGGTCTTTTAATTTACATATTGTTATGTTGGGATATGTTCTCATATATCCTTATTGATGTAAATTTTATGTCCAAGTGATGAGATACACTTTTTATCTCTCATCAACTCATTTTCATGTGACGATGTTAGGCTGTCAAGGGAACATCTTAACCCAATTTAGATTTCTTTGGGTTCAACATGTAGTTATTGAATATGTCATCCTTTGAATATGCGTGAATGAAATTTGATTATTTTACACTTAATATCCACTTATATTTGGTTTATTCGTTTGTCACACATAATTATGTAATTGATTTTTCCTTAAACCAAGGATATCATCTTTTTATGGGACTTCGTCTCAATCTCTTTTCATTGAGGCATATTCTATTTTATAGACTACCTTCTTTTATATGGTGTATAAACCCCTTTGACTTTCACGTTTATCCAAAAGTAATCTTTCTTTATACGAAGCGTTTTACTAAACGACAAATGGAATGTTTTTTGTCATGCGAATACGGTGACAATGACTTCTCCGCTGTCGTGACCATTATTTGAATTCCAGCTTCCTCTATAGGCCATACCTTTTTTTAAAAGAAAAATAAAAACCATATTTTACTTTTCTTTTATTTTGGTATTGAAAATTGTTTTCATAATTTTTTTATATCAATGTGTTGTATTGATATCTTGTGATTGAAAGGTGGAAATGTTATGTTTCCTTTATTCGTATTTTAAGTGATACGATTATGTTGAGTTTCTTGGGAATTATTATGAAGACGGGTGGTTCCGTGATAAACCAAGGGCGGGTGAGCCCGATATAGCTCTCCAATGAATTGGGTAACGCAAAGGAGTGAAACGTTAAATTTTTCTCCGAAGAGGTTTCGGGAATATACTATGGTGGGTATTCCAAACGTAACCAAGAGGGTTACTCCCTACGTAAGAATGTTATGAATTCCTCAAGTTACCTTTTATGTCTTATGATTTCAATGATTTATTCATGATTTGATGAGGTATGTTAAAGTGCCTGTGTTTTATGGGTAAAGTATGATTTCATTCTTATGTATATATGAACTCATGTTTCCTTTCCATATTTTTATAACCCTTACTGAGCTTTTTATGCTCATCCCAAGTTTTTTAAATGTTTTTCACAGGTCAAGGGAAAGGTACATGATGTAATGATAGTGTCAAAGATGTGTCAAGAAAGAATCCATGTTTTATTTTAAATATTTTTCCGTTGATGGGAAGAATGAATACTATCTTTTATGTAACCACTTTGTTTGAATGTGGAATGTAATGCAAGTTTCATGATCTAATTCTCTAAAACTCTAAACCTGAAAAGATCCACAATGTGTAATCTTGTATTAACTCAATATTAAGTAAGGTTTATGGTTGGGGCCTTATAATTAGAATAAATAAAACTTTTAATTTTTCTATAAAATTTAGAAAACATTTTGACGTTATTACTTTAAAAACATGCATTGTCATCCCTCTTGAAAGATGAAGTTTAAATTAATTTCTTGAATTTACATGACAACTATTGAGAGAAATGGATTCAATATTTTTAATAATCATATTTTATAATTTATAATAATGTAAAATTAATTTTTTAAGAAATTATTAGTGGTGTAATTAAAATTAATAATAATTATTAATGTAAAATTAAATAAAAAAATCTAAAACATTATCTGAATGGCCCAAAAGACCAAAAACAAGTCCAACACAAATTTTGTTGAACTATATCAGCCATAAACCTTCTATTATTGATTTTTGATTATTGTAATTAATTTTTTATGGTAATAACTTCTGTATACATAACTTGTTTCCAAAAATTCCTAATTAGTCCTTTTCATTCCCTAAAAAAGGCCCCCACCTCTACCACTTATCCACACCTATTACCCCACTTATTTTCATCCAATATATACCAAAATAGGTATCAAAAATCCATAACCTCAATCTTTAATCCCCATTTGGTTAGTAATCACTCCAAGAAAACCTTTTGGTATTATCCAAAAGTAGATACATGATTAAGAGGTATCGCCTTATCTCATGAATTTTAGTTTCATTTCAATTCTATACTACATATAATATTCTTATTCTATGCATAAATAAAAATATCAGTATCATAAATACAATATGTTTTTTTATGATTTGATTTAAACCTACTCATAGACAATTCCCCATCTACTGGGTAACAAACATATTTTTTCTATTTATGGAGAACTAATGCCTCATGAAACGCTGATTCCTCATTTTCCCTTACCACCATTCATGGTGGCCATTATGATGAATAATATATGTATATTTGATAAATATTAAAATTTTTATGTATTTATAAATATATAATCCTTTTATAAAACATACTTTTAATACATCTCAATTTTCATTAATACGATAATTTCAGTTTAGGAAGTGTGAACTACCGCACCCTTAAAGAGATATGACTCAGTAATACCATACAGAAAATGTATGAATGATGATTTCAATAAATCTATGCAATATATAAAAAATATATATGCAAAAATTAATATAATAAGCATATTTATCATTCTTTGATTCTTTTATTACAACGAATAAATTAATGTAGTGTTCATGCATACGTACAACCAACCATATCTGTGAATATTGCACTTCATTTTTAATCTCTAAATATAATGGGATAAAATAAATAAATTTATAATGATTATATTTTATAATTTAGACATGTTTTACATTCTAGATATAATTATACCATGATCCAATTAATGATAAAATAAAATAACAAGTAAAACATAATCGAGAAAACTGGGAAATTAACACCTGAAGTAGTGAAATTAAGTAATGAGTGTTGAAAAACTGGTAATAAAATATTATAAAGAGTTAATATATGGTTTTATAAATAAAATATTATTGTTTTGGTATAAGATTTTATAATATTTAAAACAACTATAGAGGAGGATTAATACCAAATAACAAAATGAAGGTTAAGGTAATGAAATTTCATCAAAATATAAAACTAATTGAGTTTTATTTATTATTATGATCAAATTCACTTCTATTCCCAATATATACTTACATGTTAATTTTATATCATTAATTAACTTATTATAATTAAATTAAAGGAATAATTCAATGACATAAAATTTTGGATATTATGATTGAAATGTTTCAAAGTGGTATAAGACACTTTGGAATGATTAAAGATTATTTTCCTCAAGATTGTTATTAATGATTTTCTTCATAATCACACTTGTATTTGAGATTGTTAAAATTATCATGAAACAATAACATAATCATATAAATTATTATTTGAATAACTATATTCTCAGACAATCCTTATTGTATTTCCTAAATCGTATACCATTTTACATAAGGTGTGTACATTGACAGTTATTTGATATTGATAATGAAGAATTATATATTAAATATGAATATTTGATAAGGTATATAATATATAGATGAAATTGGTTATTAAATATGATTAATTATCTAGTTAGGATATAATGGGTGGATCTCAGACTTTATAAAGATCCTCGAAGCATCGAATGGTTACCATGAGGCAAATAAACTGCCAAATTAAATGGTCTTATATCTGTAGTTTTAATCCATCTTGTGATTGGATTTGATGGTATAAGTTTTCTTTTTCCTCATATGTGACATAAATTGAGAAATAATTTTCATTATTTTGATCATGTTTTTATTTATCCATGAGATATTGAGTCGAACTATCTATGAATAAATTATATTTCAGTTAATTGATTAAATGGAATGTGTTATAGTTTCTTACCTTTTTATATTGATTCTTCCATACCTAGTTATTTTAATGGAATGTGTTATCAGTTATTTACCTTGATATTTTAATTTAGTATCATTTATTAATTATTTATTATGATTCACATATTTTTACTATGCATTTTAGGTCACCCATTGTATGTTTCATTTCTAGAGTCTGTGAAGAATATATCTTTGAATAAAATTTCAATGATGTAGTTAATATCATATTATTATGTATCATGATTTTATTTACAATTTCCAAAGGTAATATGGTTATATTTATGTAATATTTCATTCTAAGACTCCTAACGTGATATTTTCCTCCAAGATTATATTCTTTATAATCATGAAAATATAATAAGAAAATGAATTGGGTTTAGGATTCTAGGATAAGGGAGTTACATTTGTTATCAGAGGATTTATAGTAGAAACCATTAAATCTCAATTTAGAAAAGATTGATTATGATGAATAATCCAAGTATATACATGAGTTTATGTATAAAATAACAGCCTATAATTTGGGTATGGTGGATATTATGTGGTTGTTCATAGAAATGCATCTTTTTCATGACACTACAAGTGGATGTGGTTCTCCTACAACTGTACCTTGGAGCAACAACACTGACAAAGTGATCTGGGCTTTGCTCAGTGTAACTTGGTAGAAGAGAATGGGCCTTATTGTACCCCTTTTTTGACACTCCCATTGTATATTTTTAATATAGTTCACATTTTATTTACCTAAAATTACTAAATATTTGAAATTAAATATTACCAAAATGTAACCAATATTTATGATTTGATGAGTGATAATGCATAAATTTTTTTATGCTCTATACTGTATTTAGAGTAAAAAAATCAAAATATTATGATCTAATTTAGTGCATACAATTGTTTAGAAATGAAAGTTGTAATGACTAATGGTATCAGTACTCATGGAAAATATATAAATTTTTAATTATGAGTAATCAATTAAATCTGGTATTAGAATAGAGATATATATATATATATATTCGGGATGTTTTGTAAGGTTATTATGGATAAAATTTCAAAAATGGATCAACACATCCAATGGATGGAATGTCCTATAATGTATTGCTTTATGTAGTTGAATCCCCCATTTTTTGATGAGTATTATAGTCTAATTGATTTTGAGCAACGGATTACGTCTCTCAAGAAGATATTGATGGCCTTGGAATACAAATCAAGGAAAAGGTTACACTTGTAGTCTATTGTCTCCAATGTGATTTTGAATAGTGGTGGTCTCTATTCTAAAATACAACTGATGAATAAGAAATAGAACTCATGCAATGATACATTTTTATGGATACATTATTCAGTAAAAACTTTGGTCAGAATTAGAAAATTCAGATCCAAATAAAATCCCCTGGGTTAAATAAAATCGAAGAATATAATGTTATAGATTATGAAGATAGCTTTATAAGGATATCTAGTTATTCTATTGATTATATATTTAACACAGATTTCATGATCAGAAACATCAATAAAAGAACTAAGAAATTTTCTTAACGGGTCTAGTGACTCAAAACATTTCTTTTTAGGTAGAAATAGTTTTTTGTCATCTCAAGATAGAGAAATAATTCTTTTTATCCTATGGCTTCAAGGGGAATCAAGAGTATAAGAGGTTTCCTAAACA
Source organism: Viscum album (assembly GCA_963277665.1). Taxonomy (NCBI): domain Eukaryota; kingdom Viridiplantae; phylum Streptophyta; class Magnoliopsida; order Santalales; family Viscaceae; genus Viscum; species Viscum album. The sequence goes on from OY728126.1 coordinate 987,567,489, forward strand.
ACCCGAAAAGGGAATGATTAAAAAAAAGATGAAGGGAAATATAGATTATCCAAAATGTAAAAACTATTGAAAGAATCACCCTAATAAATACATGAATCGATTTGGATTTTTTTAAAGGTAGGAAAAGGGTCACCAGGAAAAATAATGAAAAATAATTTAAGGAAAATATTGCTATTCAGTTTTACAAGTGCTATTATATAAAGAACGACAGATATGAATTCCCCAAATATCGATAGAATATACCTTATAAGAAGTTAATTGATCCATTTTTGGCATATGATATTGAAACAACACATGTAAAATGACATATTTATTATTTATTTTTATATAATAAATATGTAGGAAAAATGTTTTTTTCTCATCATGTGAATAATGAAATATGTAAGGATTTAACTTCTATTATATTTCAATTAAAATTTTAGATCATTTTATGAATGGTTCCATGAAATTTTATTCAATAATTAGTTAAACATTTCAGAAGACATATGATTGAAGAAATGATAACACTAATCATGTTCTGAATGTTGAGAAAATGATAATGAAAGTATTTATTTAGAAAAGTGATGACTAACTTGTAAATAAATAATGATTTTTCAACCTATTTTATATTTTTTCAAATTGGTATTTGGAAAGACGTTTTTATTTATTGAATATATCAAATAACATGTGTTTTACATAATGAATATCGAAAAATGCATGTTCCCAAAAAATATTTAAGGTAATTTTAGTTATTATCATATTTCAAGAGGAAACATGATGATTTTATTCATATGTTTCGAATGTGAAAATTCAGATATGGGTCATTTCTATTAAATGTGAATAACATGATCATTTTGGAAATTTATTGAATTTTCTTCAGAAGAGAATCAATCATAATCCTTTATAAAAGTTAACCATTTTTAAAATATTTTGCGTTGATCATTAGATGAAATTTTAGAGGATAATGCATTATATCAACATATGATGTGTCATATTCTAAGAGATTGAGTAGAAATAGTTCAGGTTATAATAAATAGAAAATTTTTTATTTATAGAAATTTAGATTTAATTATATTTTTAGTGTGAAATAATTCATTAACAATAAAAATAAATAGTTTTTAAAAAAATGTTGTCATATTATAATCAAGTTTAATGATATCAATGACATTTATTCATGCCCATGGGTTATGGATTTTTTTTCAACAATATTTATATGAAAATGTTCTCATGAACTCTCTATCATAACTTGAATTTTGGACATTTTCTTCCATATCCATGATTCTAGTTCACACCAATGTACTCTTACTTGGGAACCTAGTTATGTGATAATTTTGAATTCATTTTCCTCTTATTAAAAATAAGTGATATTATACCATTATAAAATGTGTTTAATTCAATGAAATTTTATTTTAAATCTACGTATCACTGAGATCCTCTTTAAATTTTAAATATATAATTTTATTAAGGTAGGGAGAATTTAACACCACAAAATTTTAAAGTAATAACATTATGTTCAATAGCACGGATGCCACATGGTAGAAGGCACATTAGGTGATATAATTATTCAATAAATTAAAATATATTTATTATTTTATATTTATTTTATGTATTATTTATTATTCAATTCATGCAACACTGATTTAGTTTGTATTAAGCTCAAGACAAAACTTCTTTGATGTCGTGCGTTATACACAAGACTGAGTTTTAACGATACATTATTAAATATTAGTATTTAATATAATAATATATGAACTAACCATTATGAACTGTATACACTAAAATTTATGAAAATAAATTGTTTTTATAAAAATGAAATAAATTTTATGGCTAACTAATGAGAAACGAAAATAAGAACCAATTGGGTAAAAAGGATTATTATTATATATATACTTCCAAAGGAGTTTTGTTTTAATAAAAAATATAATTACAATTATTGAATTATTTTAATATAATTTATATATTTTCTATTCAATAAAAAATTTTATAGTCATGAATAATGTTTTGTATGCATAAGATAAGAACTACCCTTATTGTACACATAAAACCCCAAATTTTTTTAATGGAAAATTTAAGACCTTTTAATAACGAATTGATATTAAATATAATGTTTGACAAATAAATAGATTTAATATGAAAAAACGAATTACATATTTTATAGTTAAACATTGTAATTATGTCATTTTGAATTTTGTTTTGATATTTTTTGAAAAAAATATATTTTTTAAATGAATAATTAAAGAAACAACATTCATTTCGAAACTACATTTTCATATGAATGATTTCAATGGTTAAATTATGTTTTATTTCAGAATTAAAGAATAATTAGTTAGTTTTTTAATCAATTAATCCAATTTTTTTTTATAATCAATTTCAATATGAAATTGACTATAAAAATATAGTAATCATATGTATGTTATTTCATTAAAACCATATGTTGTCGTCCCGCCATTGGGGTGATTTTTAATTAATTTATGCCACTTTTGGTGATTTTAATTTTTTAAAATGTATTCAATATTTACAATCATAATAATTTATAATGTATAATACAGAATACTTAGTTTTCAATAAAAATATCTTTTAATGTAATTAAAATTAATTACAATTATTATTGAAATTTTAAAATTAATAATGGTCCAAACCATTATCTTATGTATCCAAATGACATATAAACATTTGCACAATGAATTGGATATCCAAATTTCAAATCAAAATTACATTGTTTATTTTGGTTGGTATTTATGATTATTATTATTATGTAAGAACATGTATACAACTAACATGTTCCACAAAATTCGAAGTGGCTCATTTTCCTTCCCTACAGAAGGCATGCACCTATCACACATATTTATACCTCTCATAAAACCTAGGATATGCCATGATATACACAAATATATTCCAAAAATTCCTCCCCTAGACCTATAATCCTCCCTTGGGAAATGATCCTATCCAAGAAATCATTTTGGTGTAAACCAAAAGAATTTACTCAATTAAGAGTTAATTTCTTCTCTTATGATTTTTACTGTCATTTCTATTCTACACTCCTTATACTCTCCTTTTTCAATTATTAAATTAAAAAATGTATCCAAAATATACCATGACATTTTTATTTTAGGATTTAGACCAACACATACCCACCCCTCCATCAATAGGGTTACAAATAAAGTGTTTCACTATATGGAGAAATACTCCCTCATGAAACGATGATTATTCATTTTTCTATTACCACCAATCATAGTGGACATTATGATGGAAAATTTGTATATATTTGTTATATATTATATTAATGATGTATTTTTTTAAATTCTTTTATAACACATATCTTTAATATTTCTGATTTTGTGTTAATACGATAATTTCACTTGAGAAAGTGTGGACTACCTCCCCCTCAATGTAATGTGACTCATTTATACCATACATAGAACATATGAAGGATTGTTTTAATAAAACAATGTAAAATATATAGAATATATTTGATAGTAAAATTATAATACACATATTTATCATTTTTTCATTCTTTTAACATAATAAATAAATGAAAATAGAGTTCATTCGTACATATATCACATCATCTCCATGAATGGTGCACTTCAAATCTAATATCCAATTGTTATGGAATAAATTAAATAAATATATAATAATTATATAAGATAATTATTTCATTTTTTAAATTTTTGATATCATTATACCATGGTCAAATTAATGATAATAACAAATAATAATTTACAACATACTTGACAAAGCTATGCAATTAACTCCAGAAATAGTCAAATTAATGAAATCGTGTTCATGGACATGTATTAAAATATGATAAAGAGTAAATATATGGTATTAAAAACCTTATTATGGTTCTGGTATAAATAATAAAATTATTTGAAAGCACTATACATGAGGATAAATATTTCAAATCAAAATGAAGTTGTAAGAAATGTAATTTTATCTTAATTTACAATTAACCAAGAAATATTTTTTATTAGGAACCAAATAACTTATATGAAGTATATATACATGACTTTTCATGTTATATCATGAATTAAATTATTATTATGATATTATTAGTTTCATTTAATGTTTTACCTTTCTATATATTATGATTAAAATGAATAAAAGGGGTGTGAGACACATTGGAATGTTTTAAAATTATTATCCTAAGGATTGTTCTTAATGATTATCTTTTCAATCTCACTTGATTTTATGTATATCTATATTCTCTTGAAAAAATCACTTTATAATAATAATTTTTAATTTTAATATCTATATTTTCATATAATGTATATCAGTATTTCATATCTTATATACAATTTTGAAGATAGTGTCGACATTAATTGTACATTGATATTGAAAATTATGTATTATTTATTCAAAGAAAATATTTGATACAGATTATTGTCTATTGATAAAAGTTTTTATTCAGTATGAGAAATTATTAGGGAAAACAATGATAAGTAGTATCTGAACATTGTATAGCACCTTGATGCATTGACATATTCTCATGAGACAAATATGTTGGAAAATTTAAAATGGTTTCTACCCGTACTTTTAAACCATATTGGGAATGGTCTTGAATGTATAGTTTTTCATGTGCCCCAAACATTAAGTCCATTAAGAAATAATTACCCACATTTAGATCTTGTTATTATTCATCCTTGAGATCATGCTTCAACATATCTATGGATACGTTTCATTTCAATTCTTCAAATAAATGTCTTATGTTTTAGTATTTAACCATTCTTTATTTATTTTTCTATATAAATTTATTTGAATGGCCCATTTATAAAGTTATTTACATTTACATGTAAATTTATTCTCATTTATTCTTTATTAAATATTCTCTAGATAACATTATTTATAATTTGATGTCACCCTAATTATGTTCAATGTACATAGGTAGTGATGATGAAATATTTGAATAATATTTCAAGTATGAAATTGATTTTATTTTTTTATATATCATGAATGTATTTAATATTTCTCAATGTATTGTGGGTATCATCTTTGTAGTATCACTTTCATACACTGATAAACCTATCAGTCCTCAGGTATCTTATTCCTTAAAATCATTCTATTGTACTAAGATAATTAACAGATCTATGCATATGGGGGCAAGGAGTTACAATATCAGATAGAAAATTAGAGTCCACATATGAGTCTAGAACATTTTTTTACCCTATGCATGACCTAAAATTTGTTAGAATCAGAAATTTGGATATATCACCCATGGGCTGTATGTTCTTGTGGATAGATAAATAATTAAAACAATTTATTTATTTATCTTAAACGAAACATAATTCTATAGGTATATGACCATGAGTATTTTTCAATTTTTATAATAAAAATCATGGGATTTTCTATATATTCTAATTCATTCATTCATTAGTGAATCACATCAAACAATGACGAGAATATGGAACAGAGAAAATCATGATGAAATAATCAAAATTGCTACCTTCAATTGTTGGTCAGAACATTATTCAACGATAAATTGTCTATTATTCAATTTGAGATCATCAGTTTTTCAATTACTATTATTATTATTAAAATAAATGAGAAGGTCAATTCCCTCAATGGATTTGGGCTAATTCGATCTTGATCATGAGTTAGTGTATTGGAATATTAATTTATTATTCTCTTTTTTTCTTACCTGAATACCAAAATTCATGATATTTTTAGATGTAAAATTTTATACAATGATGATTAAACATATTTTATTATGCATTTATCAATCATTTTTTCGTGCTCTTCAGTCATTTGACATGTCATTTATGGTTTAATGTTTTTAGGCAATACAGACAATGAACATACCCTCAAAATCATTACATATTAACTTGTGTTGGATGGATAAAATAATAATGGGTTGATCCGGGAATTTGTTAGATTTGGATGATCCTTTTGATGATCATTGGTTGAATCATCTTCATCAGATTAATCAGAGTCATTTGAGATGAGTGATAGACTTCTAATTACCACTAGAAATCGATTTTTGGCTAGCAAAATGAATAAAATTATGATTGGAGGATCGATCCACTATTTTATTTGTAAATATAAAATGGAATCAAAGAGAACCAAAATAAATTTTTTCACGATACATGGATTTGAGAAATAGTGAAAATCCCATTTACATTTCATATATCGGGATGAAGAGACAATGTGTATCCCTATTCCTCTGATGTATAGGTTTTTAGAAATTTAACAAAAAGGAAGAACTTGATGCCCTCCTACATGAAATGTACCTTATCCCTTGTTAAATGATACATGTGTTGGAGTATATAGAAACGACCCCATGTGGGAGTACACATCTAGGCACACAACCATGTACCAACGTACATAATCATGTGGTAAAGTACAATGTCATAGACAAGAACAATGGTGGGTCCTAAGTGGCATGGGCACACTATGTACATCAACTATATTCTGGGGTTACCTGCATCATTTCTGATCCATTAATTTTAAAATTATATGAATATAAAATACTGTGGAACCATGAATGGTGTGGACCTCTTACACATTGTGTATCCCATGGTTCCTTTTATGGAAACATCATGATTATATATCTCATTTCATTAGACAATGATATTGGACCATGAGTCCCTATCATGTATTTATGATCATAGATAATTAAGTGGTTCTATCACATTATTATTTAGGGATGCGATGAGAAATTTTCTAATCTCTATGATTCATTTTGCAACACTCAATGAAGGTAGTGATCACACAAGATCATCAGTGGAATCCCGAGTGGAGCCCTCCACCAGGGCTGGGCATGGGTTCACAACTACTTTTAGACTTTAACCATAAAAAAAGGATGATCATGGGTCCTCAAACAAATCCTATGTGGAAACTTCCATATAGCCTCAAAATGGGTTATTCATGTATTTTTTTTGGAACCCTTTAGCTGGGCTGGTTATGGTTCCTCTACCAAATCCCAAGTGGTACCCTCTAGTTGGGATGGGTGTGAATCCTGTACCAAATTCTATTGTGGATTGATATAGATATGATGGGAATGGGCCCTCAACCTCATAGTGGTCCCCTCTTTTTGTACCTTAGCATGCATCTTCAACTAAGATATTTTATCCCCCTAACTATGCAGTATAGTGATGAGGAGTGTCTTATCATGGATGGTTAATTATATGAATATGTGTGACATTCTAGTAATCATTTTTGTCCATTTGGAACTATTTAAGACGATTCATTATTGGAGGATCAATTTGATGGATATCCCCATACTCTCTTAGATGGGATTATTTTGAATGGTTATATGTATACATATTTAGCCATTAATTTGGATTTTGTTACTCTATTTCTATGATATGTAAAGATGTGTGGGGTATAAAACATGCTTTTTGTGGTTTACATATCATGTATGGATGAGTTTAATCATTCACTATTGGTGGAAAAGTCTCCGTGTTTAGTCCATATACACACCATGTTGGACTCTCTATTTGTTGTTGATCTTAATCCTTCTCTTGGGGATGGTTGTTATGTTCTCTATCACTACAGTATGTTTAATACATATTACCATTATATTCTAATTGTATATCTTACTATTCACCCTTCATCATTCAGTGCATCCTATTTGGTATGTATACAGTCTCCCCTATATGGGTTATTCCCACATGTTCCATGTCTTTGTTAGATGTTGAATAGGTTGATAGTGACTATAGAGAAGCTTTGGGATACCTTATATTTTGGACTACCTATGGTGTACACATCATAGAGTTTTGAAGATGGACTCTTTCAAAATCTGTCATTACAGTTGTTCCAAGTTGGGATTTATTAATTATCTGGAATTTTTTTATCCTTTTGTTTTCATTTTATAATACTATACTCTTGTACTATCTAGAGGTTTTAGATGCAGGGTTGTTCCCTTTATATTTTCCTTCATTCACATTTGTTCTTATGCGCTTATATATCGATATGGTTTGGGGTTTGAATACATGTAATTAATGTATTGTATGCCCTTTTTACATTTGACTTCATTGCTAGTCACTAACCCATCACATATTGAGGTGGTCTTGAGGTTGTTGTGGCACTACCTGATACATTTGTCATATCATGATTGATCAGCACTATATTAGTTCATTCAATGGTATTGTGTTTGTATTAGTACCCTTATAAAAATTTTGTTTTGATTTATGGAAAAAATAGAGTATCTTGGTTGCGGTTCTATGTCTACAAGGACGTTGTTTTCAGGGTTCAATGGTAAATTAATCATATAGGATTGATTCAATGACTTTAGTGATTGATTCAATGACCATTAATTATTTATATATATTATCATCTCACTACGGGATGACTTGATTAAATTTTATAATGCCTCCATGATGATAGAAATCTAGGATACTGGCTATGTATCATGATGGTGATCTGATGTGTCATGAGTCATCAATTCTAAGTCAATCCCATGAGCCCCTTTATCAAGGTGGGAAGGTAGAACAACCACCACATACTAAGAAGTAGATCAATCTAGTAGAGAAAGGTCATGATGTTTGTTGGGTTAGTGAACTACATGTCTTCTAACAAAAGAATTTGTTGAGGTTCCACCACAAGACAGATCATCAAGATAAAGAGTATTGGCTATTGTTGGTGGTCTGTGTGTTTAGGATCATTTTAACACTGATAGATCATTTGATTTTACTTGTGGCGGGTCTTTATCATTGATAACATGGCCATTGGTAGAGTCTTCTTACCCAAATTCATGATTTGTTGACCCTCCTATTACCCAAATTCTAGTAATTGTTCTGCAAAGATTACTACCCCACCTATATGTGATCATTTCATATCCCAGAGATTTTGGAGCTATATAAGGGAGGGTTCACTGCAGCTGAGTATGAATCATGTTTTACAGACCTTAACATGTACTCTCTTTACAAGATCTAAGATGGCTATCAAGCACCGAATTCTGGGAAGGGACCCCGTATAGTGATTTGAACCAACATAGTTCCCATATGAATCGGCACTTTTTTGGAGGATCCATAGTGGTAACTAGTTAGATATAGTATTATATTATATGGGATCTATATAATCTATGTTGTTGGAGGGAGGAAGATCTAATGGATTTATAGTGTATATAAAAAACTAGTCTAAAGGATCTCGGTGTAGGATACCCTTTTATGATTAGAACCATGTGTTTGGTCGTGTAGTAAAAGGATAACACAGATAACAAAGGCATCCAATAGGGTGTCTATGATATTCTTATGATGGATACATAACATTTAACATGGATAACTTACTAGAAATGATAAGGATAATTGACAGTTACCTCACGGGATACTACTATGACAAATGATCTCCCAGTAAAAGGAATTATGGTTCCCATAGAGGAGGAGCTGGAAGAGGAAGAGAAGATATATGTGTTTCAAAACACTCTGAGACCCTTCCTCCACCCCCAAAAAGTTTAAAATTTTCAATCAAAGAGAGTTAAAGGGTTTTGTAATGAAAAACTATGGGATCTGAAGGCTTAATACCATGTATTTCATGGGATGATAAGAGGTGTGATCAATGTTTACTAAACTATGTAATTAGAATTAGTAGAAATAAGAGATGTTCATTCCATAATCACTTTAATCCAAATGTTAGATTTGTTGATCTCAGTTGTGGAATAATCCCAATTCATTCATTTTAATTTTCCTACAGGAAACTATTCTTCTGTATCATTTATTTACCAGTAGTGCATGTTATCACTTGGTAAAGAGAGGATCATGTGAGACCTTTGGTCATAATGTTGGAAAATTATTAAGTAATCATTGGAATGTATTGGTTATATATGGTATAATTCCATATTTACATTTATTATAGCTAATTTAGGTGACTACACATTGATGTGATGAGATTCACCTTTATGGTTTAGGGAGATCTCATTCTGGGATGAGTGATTTCTATGAGCAGGGGGATACAACCCATCACCCATCAGTTAGAGACTACATCCCTTATTTTAGTTGTAATTTTATATATATGGATTCATTAATTCAAGGCGGATTATATGTAATTCATCCCCTACGAATGTTCTATTATTACACTTATGGATGGAAATGGATGTTTTTTGCATTTACATGCATCCAAGGGAAACTATGATATTTTATTTTGAATATTGGATGGACCCTACTAAGCTTTGGGATCTATATTTATAGTTTGAGGACCTTAGAGAAAAGGGTTTCATCTGGACTAGTGTTTCCACCATCACTTCTTCTATATTGTTTTTGAAAAAGGTGGATGGGTGGTTATGGATTTTCATAGATTAACATCACCTGAATCCAGTATTAGTGATTAAAATTTACCCATTATTATCGATTGAAAACCATTTTGACCAGGGTCAAGGAATGATATTGTTCAAAACAATCAATATTAAGTCTGGCAACCACCAGTTGAGGGGTCACAAGGCTAATATTACAATTCTGGAATCCCGACGACTCTACATACACTATGAGTTCCTGGTGATTCTATTTGTGATGAGTAATTACCCAACCGTTTTTTCTCTTTAATGTACCATGACTTCCATCTACACTATGACTAGTTTATATTATTATTCATCAATGAATACTAATATAATTAGTATCTATGGAGTAATATACATAGCACTTTATGTTGGTTCTAGATTTTCTCCATGAGCCATAAAATAATGGAATGCAGTCAACGTTCTAGTTATGAATTCATGAGTTTCAATTTCTATTGAATTTCAACTCGGAGTATTTTTTATCTAGGGATGAAAGGAAAATTGATGCATTTAATGGATGTGGCCACATATGATAATGTTATAGGTGCGATGATCCTTTTTCATATAAGGTTTCTAAATGTGGTTTGTGGAAGTATTTTCTAGGATTATATTCCATTTGACTACCTTAACATCAAAATGGATGCCTTTTAACTTGAATAGGATGTTTAAGAGGGCCTTCTTTGACTTGAGGCTACCATAGGAGCTCATGGAGTACATAGCGTTTTATGATGATTACAAAACTAGGCTCTGTTTTGTGTTGATGCATTGTAAGGATGTTATTGATTAGGATTCAAGGAAATGGGGACCCCATGATAAAAACTACACAACCCACAACATAGATCGTGTAAAGGAAGTTGTATCAAGGGGGATTTGGATTCAATAACATCTTGGGGAAATATATGGTTTACTTAAAACATCTCAATCTAATGTATGTCTTCACCAATAGAGAAGTGAAACTAAGACATGAAAGCATGTTGGAGTACTTATAGGGCTATGAAACTGAGATAGAATATACTATTAGAAAGGGTAAAATATTAATAGATGCAAAAAGAAGGATTTCCTTTGTGTTCTTGGTATATGATAATTTTGAGAATTTTGTTTTTTTTCAGCTAACCTTGGTGACGATGAAGGGTGCATATTTTCCATAGTTGAAGATGTTGTCTCGTATACTTCATGTGAATGTGAAAGAGTCCCATCTAGGAGAATATGCATGTAAAGTATTACATGACATGATAACCATGGCTAAGTCAATAGATAGATATTTTAATGGATGTAATCATGCTTTATTTTTTCAAGGATGTATAATTTTTCTATTTAGGATGTGGGGTTGGTGATGAGGGAGTTTCAATATTCTCTCATAGATATACATTCATGTGTCGGTAAGATGTACATAAGTCATTAGTAGAAGTATTGGGGCCCTGGAATAATATAGAGAATCACTGAGATTGTTTATCAGTGTCTCAATAAATTGAAACTGATAGATGACAACTATGTTTTGATAGGTTTGATGTAGCTGCTAAATATCCCGATGTGGAAGGGGGGTTACATATCCATTGGCATTGAATCATGTCTTTCATGAAAAAATGACCACAATGCCATCTGGGGTTATTTTATCAAATCATGAAGTCAAAAAACATAATTTATTTCATCAATTTAGTTTGGCAGAGAGGTTAGAAAAATTTGTATATTTGGGATATCATTATCTTTATTGGGGTTACCTTTATGATTTTCTTTGATCATGATTCACGGTTTATGTCATGGTTTTTGGGAGGCCAACTGGAGACATTCATGACCATAAGAAGGATGATTACATTAGTTCACCCCTAGAATGATGGGAAGAATGAGTTGACTATCTAGGAGATCGAAGATATGTTGATTTATTTTGTGTTAGACATCATCTAGATATCAGAGAATCACTTTCTCTAGGCATTGTTTTCATACACCAACAACTACAACCCTACCATCAGCATAAAAAAAATTTAGTCCCTATATGGGAGACCATATAGTTCACCCTTGTGATGAAGAGATATCAGATAAACAATTATTGTGGTTGCATATTTGGTGTAAGTGGTGATGGAGATGGTCTACATCATCCATGAGAAGATGAGTACAACCTAGAGAATGAAAAAAATCATCAATGCATCCAATCAACATATCCTCCAATTATTGGATAGTATACTCGATCTACCCATCAGTCATGGGGTGAAAAGTTGTATTATTCCTCTTTTTGTCCTTGAATGCCTTTAACATGCCTCTCCATAATCATGATGTAAAATATGAATCACTTTTAGAGAAATCGTTGAGGAAAACCATTGATGGGTAACAATATCCCATAATTACAGTTGCACGATATTGTCAACCAAACACTGCACCCTAATTGAAAGGAAGTGTAACATATTCATGAGTTAGTCAAATATATCTCAAATAAAATTATTTTACATTTATATCTATTGAATATATGGTATAATGTCCAATTATCTATCATCTCACATACTCATTGGGATATTTAGGTGTTATAACAAACCTGTTGGAACAAGGTGATCAATGTTCACCTACTAACAAGTAAGGTACCAATAGATGAACTCAAATATTATTTATCTCATTTTGTGCCACCAAAACAACTTATGATGTTCTCAGTACTTATTCCCCATCCCGGGATGTATATCTAGTGGATATATTTGAATCTCCCACATTACATCATCATGAATCGTTCTTAGAAACAACCTACATCCCTTAAAAAATATGGCATTATTCCATCCTTTAGATAATCCATCTGGTGATTCCCACATGGATTCGTTTTCATGAATATCCACATATATGATGTGTCTCATTTTTTACACTAAGAAATACTCTAAAAGTTGAGGAGTGAACACCAATGACTGACGAAAATTCCAACCCTCCTGCTCCACTTATGTCATCTGCAAAGTAGCCAAATACTATAAAGACTCCTACACCATGTGATCCAGTGTGTTCCCACTAATAGAATATTCGACTACATTTCCCTCCCATTTTTATAGACTATCTCTAATTCATTTTCCTACCAGTATTACAACCTATTCCAGTATATAAGGTTTAATTCTCTCTAAATGAAATGATAAATGAGAATATGAGGGTCTGAGTAAACCAAAATGCTATCCTATATAAATTAGTGACATCACATCCTCTAGAAGAAGACTATAGTTTCCATCTCTAATACCAAAAAAATGTTTATTTGGGGTATCACCTTCCAAGAACAAAAAGAATGAAATTCATACTACGACATCAACATAAAACAAAAACCATCTCCTAAGGGATCACAATACACTATGTACTCTACAAAACAATTTGGTAGCCTCAAATAAATTAAATACATATAGCACTTCCTAGAATTGTTAAAAGGATATAATTTCCATGATAGGAATGACAAAGGCGTTGAGATCATAGAGAAGTATTCCAAAAACCTCTTGTATTACACTACTAAACCATGAATGTTATATATACATGAATCACACTTTGGTGGTACCCAAGAAATAATTTCATAAAATAGTTTCTTGGGACATGGATAAACCATGCGTAGAGATCAATGTTCATAGAAATTGAACGACATCAATCCAAAAATGAATAATTTCGATCATTCCATAAAGCTGCTTCTCTCAGTGAAAATCTGGAACCAACCTCAAGTTCTTTTCATGATTCTACATAGCTACGAAGAGATGAGTATGTCACTAAAGAATAAATCCAAAAACTGGTCGAGGTCGAGATAGAATATCTGGTTAATCAAATCCATAAATACAATAGGGTAATTCATCGCACCAATGGGAATCGCCAGGAAATCATTGTGTCTATTGAAAAATAAGAATTCTAGATTTGCAATATCAACCTCATGGATCTTAAAATGGTGGTATGTAGTCCTAAGATTCATTTTTTAGAACCATCTCATTCTTCAAATCTTGTGAATGTGGTCTTCAATTCTTAGTAAGTGGTAATTTTTCATTGCTATGACCTGATTCTGGTGATGATAATACATGAATAGCCTTTATATCCCATACACCATTTTCATGAAAAATAGTGGAGCTTCTCGAGGGGACACACTAGTCCAAATGAAAAAAATCCCTCAAAGGACCTCTAACTTCAATTGTAGCTCCTGGAGATCAGTAGGCTAAATCTAGTATATCATAGAAGACATTAAAGTGGTCCTAATATATTTGTCAATCCAAAACTCCATATTCTTACTCAGAGGAATTCATAGAATGGCCATAGAGATGAGATCCATATAATCCTCCACAATTGATGGAATACATATACAAAAGATCTATCTTAACCAAATGATATTTTACTAAACGTATTGGTGATGGGATGAAGCCTCCTACTCTCATAACTCACTCATCCTTCCAAGGAATCTCTCTCCCCTAAGAAGGATACTATTTTCCAATTTGTGCATTGGAATATGAATTAGATGTGATGTATGTTAATATATTCTTATATAATTTAAAACAAATACATTCCCCTTATTATATCATAATATTCCATCTTGAAGACCAAATTGTCCCGATTAATAAGATATGTTCATGTCCCCACACACATCAATTATTGTTGTGATATGGATATTGTCGATGAATCCACATTTGGAGATCATCCGGTGGAGATTGAGGATTGATAGAAGAGCATCCTATATATACATTCTATCCCCATTATTTTTTATGGATGTATGTGAAATTTTAGGAGTGCTCTTAGGATTTGGAACGCCAGATCCGGTCTTAGTATCCTGATTTGTTTCCACAGTTTTTATGGGGATGAAAATCATTTATCAGGGAATGATTTAGATAGATGTTTTTTCTATGTAAGACGATGAAATATTTAGATAGATATATCTGTTGTTAGGTGATGTTATAATATGTGATTCGGAGGTCCAATGTGTTCATAAGTAATTTTATAATAATATGTTAAAAAATTTATATTGTGCATTCATGGATTCTAAATGAAAATTAAATAACTCTTAAATAAAAGTTCACAATAGAAATATGATTCAATAGTTAATGCAGGAACATGATTTTTACCCAACTCGAAACCTAAAATTAGTCAACGTTGGAATATTTGATATCAAAATTATTAGTGGTACAATATTCTTAAAAATAAATAAATTAAATAATTAAATTATATTTTATTCAAAATAGAATTATAGAATGATACAAGAATAGAAATTTTTCATATAGTTGGATTCATATTCAAATGACTATTAAGTGATCCTACTTTCTCATTATATTGATTAAATTTATTTTATGATGATTAAACAGGGTATTAATGAAAATCATGAAACATCGAATGTAACAACGTCCTTTAATCCGTTGATATCATGTTCTTCGACAATGAACTATCCCATCCCGAAGATGGATACATAAATTTTTAGATGATTCTCATATTGAATTAGTTGATTCATTATATTGTTCCATTACATGTATAAGTGACAATTGTTTTCTGTGAATACACCCATGTATTGAAATCATAATTAATTATTCTTTTTTTCTAACTCAGATATTTTTATTCATGATAGTTGGACAATAAGGCTTGGACAATGATGGTTAAACATATGTTCTTATGAACTTCTCCCTAAAATTCTACATGTTCTTCACCTATTGGACCCCATAGTCCCATTTCTACATTTTTATTAGGTACTGAGAAAAACTTATAGTAACCCAGGCATAATATAGATAGATATTAAATCATTTTTGAATAATATAAATCTCATTAAATAAGTACATACCCATGGGTCGTAATTGTTTTCGGTATTTGGGAACCAAATAAAATAATCCTCTATATTGGTGAAAGATAATCAACATATCCCTTAAGATATTTCCCATTAGCCCAAATACATAATATTATTCATTAAAATATGTGGAATGGAAGCGGTGATATTATATTCTAAAGAATGGTAAACATGGAAGATATGTAATCATTATATTGTCATAAGGGTATAAGAATAAGAAAATAGTTTTTGTAGATTATACCCTGCAAATAAAATATTTTTTTCATGATTCATGGCATAATGATTTCCAGTTCATAAAAAAACAATCACAATGGAAGAAAACGTTTAAGCCCTGAAATCACAACATACGAATAACACATGGAATTTTAGAAGATACATATTTATTTAAAACTATTTCCATATTAGTTATGACATGGATTCAAATGACATATTACTATATGAGTTCACTCTGCATACCATTTTGTTAGTCATGGTTCACACCAATGACTTTCTAGGTTGACAACATTCTCTCCCAAGACTATCATAGAAAACATGGTCAGTTTCTGAACTGAGTTCACTGCTTGTTCCATCCGTGACTATCTTAGGAGATATAAATATTTTATCAATGGGTTGGATGATGATATAAATCATACCCATACTATAATGAAATAATACATAAGTGTGGCATAATATCATACAAAATAATATCCTAACCCATGAAACGAAATGTGTATCATATATAGACCCTTTCCTTTAACACATACTAATGAATAATTAACCAATAATTACAAAATGGGGATCATAAAGTCTAGTGTATTTGGATGATTATGTACATAACTAAACATAATAAAACCCAAAAAATATTATTTTTTTGAATATCCATATTGAGATACTACAAACGATTGAGCTCATACATCTTCACAGGAAAACCAATGAAATATATAAACAAAATGGATGATCCAAAAATCATTTTAAGGAAATAAGAATATGAATAAAACATAGATAATGGGTTAAAAGGGATAAAATTATGAAAGAAGGAATAGAATATGAATAAACATAAGAAATTATAAAAATTATAACATTTTAAAATATAATCATGGAATCATAGGAATGTGAAAACTAAATATTACATGACATAAAAACGATTCATCCCTAACAACAAAGACTACATAACTTGGTGGGACATGTAATATCAAAGAATCAGGTTCACTCCCTTTCCCAACATGATATATCATGAGAATAAACATTACCCAATGAATTAAATATATATCTAGCTGCACCCATCATTACATGTTTAGTAATATTTGATTCAAATGATAAATAAATATAAGTGACACATATGGAATGAAATGGTTATCATAATCATACCATATGGAATAACAACTGAGAATATTATAGTGGTTTTGATAAAATAATTAACTTAAAACATATTTGTACATTAATAATAAAAAATAGTCACAAGACATAATAAGTCATGTGTAATTGAAGTGAACGCTTTTACAAATAGTGTTTCAGAAAGTTTATAAATGAGCCCCCTATGTGCGGTTTAATGGAAATTATTAATGATTATTTAAAACAGAAAAGGTATAGTTGTTTCTATAAAACCAGAAATGAACCAAGATTGCTTTCAGGATAAAAATGATGTTTTAGGAAAATAATTATTGATTGAAACATATTATAAGGTGGATATTAAAATGGGTACGAAATCCAAAGGTTTACTTGAATTGGGCTTTCTGAATAGAATTAATTGAAAAGGGAACCATTCTGAAACATAGATTACAACAAAAAAGAAGGACGCTATAATGAAGATAAATTATTTTAAACCAATAAAATAATATTAAATATATATATATAAATTAGGAAACATTTTTTTGGGTTTAATAGAGTGAAATTATACAAGAATGGAAAATGGAGGTTAAGGTAAAATGACATACCTTTAATATGAAACGATTATACACTAGATCTTAATAACCTGAATAATCAAATTACATCAATTTAATAATTATTTCATACCCTTTTATACATTTATTATATTATTTATTTTTTTATTATGCTTATTTATATCCCTTTTGACCATTTTTTAGATTTAATTTTATCATTAAAGAGCTTTAGAATCCAGGGTTTTCATAACCAATCTACTTGTATATGTTTGTGAAAAAAACATTTAGAATTATAATACATATCAAAAAACAGAATGTATATGTTAATAATGAACATATAACAAATTAACTTCTTGTTCTATTTTCATATGTTATAGGATTCGTTATATTAATCATTAATTCTAATCAATTAGATTAATTTAGTGTGTTTCAGTCATCACATTACTATTTTGTTATATTATTAAATATCATGTATATTAACATGATTTAGATAATAAAATAATATTTAAATAATTTTAACATAATATTTTTCATAGATAAAAATTGTTTCATAACCATCCATGAATGTGAAAATAAATATGAATGACGTCGTCCACGAAGGAGGTAAATTATCACATCCCTAAAAAGATTTCATTCTAAAAATATAAGAGAGTGTTGAAGATATTTGATGAATAAATATTCTAAAATATGATAAAATTACTTTATATATATGATTATAGAGTTTTCATGACACTTGGTAATGGGGTCTTTGATGAGAATATAAGAATTGAATGAACTTGGAAAAAAATTACAAGACAGATAAGTTGGGCTTTACCACTCGATTCATTTTTATTGATAACTTACAAAGGGGGATTGGTTTTGTTAATTTTTATTAATAAAATCTTATGGATGTAAGGGAGGATATTTTTAATGGAATTTATTATAATTTGGACAAGTTAAATGGCTTTATACATGAGAAGATAAGAGGTGGTGATGGTGGTATTTTAAGTGGAGGAGAGGGGTGTTTTCTAATTATTTTGTTCATTATTTATTTTTTGTTTAGAAAAGGAATTGTATTTATTTATGAAAATAAATAACCGAATTATATCATGTGATTTCTAAACAATTATTCATTAATGATCCATGACACAACTAATTGTGTATTTAACACATAATTTATACATACCATAAATTATCATATTTTACTATTCACAAAAAATTTCAATCAGTTCCGAAAAAATCCAAAAAAAACACCCTTGTATTTTTGATTAGCTAATTCCAAAAAATGACTTCCATTTTATGAAAATAAATTTATAAATATTATAAATTTAATTTTAAATTAAAATCATCATTTACATTGAAAATACCAATTTTAAAATTAACACTGCCTATCAAACACATTGAAACCATAATTAAGGATGCTTAAAATTATCATATAATAATAAAATAATACAAATTTATGAATATTTTTTATTTAAATAAGTTATTTTTTATTTATTAAATTATTCATAAAATTGTAATTAAATATTTATGAGAAAAAAATTTCCAACACTTAGTTAATAATTATAAAAAAATTTATTTACTTATATTGTGATATGATTTTTCATATTATCAATTAAATGATTGATTAATTTTATTTATAATTTCATTAGTATGAATAATATTCAATTATTAGGATTAATATTCATATATCTCACAATACTATAGAAAAGGTAATGTTACAATTTAATTTGTATAGGTTTCATCTCTTCGATAAATACTTTTGATTTCATTAATTATTTTTTTATAAGGTTTCAATTGTGTAATTAATGTGATTATATGTTGTTAATAGTATTTCACATATATATAAATAGTGAATTTTCAGTTGATTAAATTTTGGTTCATTACACTCTCCCACCTTGTGAAATTTTTTCTTCAGAATTTTATTTTACATTTTATGTATAAAATATGCATGGGTGCTTCTCTTTAATTTATTCCATACTTGCTGCTCCAACATTTTAAATTGATAATATGATTAATCATGTCTCATGGAACATTATATCTATGATATATGATCTCTACAACCTTTTCCTCGTAGGAGATATCAATCTCCAACAGTACCATATTCAAATTCTGTAAATGTGATGGATCTGGTATGTAATTTTTCAGATGGGATATGCGAAATGCATTCTTTTCATGATACATTGTTGGTGGATGTGATATAAAATATTCCACGTCCTCGATAGGATAACAGATCTTAATGGGGACAATGATACCAACGATTATCTTTCCATTCTTCAAAAATCTCTTGATCCTCTTCCATGGATATATGAGGAGGAATACAATGTCTCCAACCTTAAACTCAAGGACATGTAAAAGATTTTATTAATATATATTTGGATGAATTTGGGATGGGTTTATGTAATTATTAATTGTTTTCTTCTTATAAACCAATTTTAAACCATTTTTTTCCATATAATCTTATAATCGCTGACTTCATGATAGCATGTTGGTGTTCTACATCTTTTCACATAATGGCCATCGTATGAAGTCATTTTGATGATCAAGATGAAACTATCCTTGTAAAAAAATTTGGAAAATGTTATATTTCAGTCCAATATTAATTTTAAGTCAATAAACAAGATCCCAACATATATTCCAATTTTTTACTAGTTTTATATAATTGGCCATCTCTTTGTTGATGATAGGTTAAACTAATGTTCAACTATGTTTTCAGAGCATACTGATTAAATGTTTAGAACATAGAGATGAATCATGGATATTTATTAGATACAATAAGAAGTGTTACTCCATTTATCCTTACCAATTCATTAATATGTATCTACTCAAGTTGATCCAGTGATATGTCATCTCAAGTTGTTATAAATTGTGTTGTTTAAGTATATGATCTACAATTAACCATATAACATTGTTTCCTCTATATTTTCATGAATGTATATTGTATATGTCTATTGTATTGTTCTCCCACATCCATGTTTATATGGTTAGTAAATTCATCATCCCTTTAGACTTTTTTATTTCATCCTTAACTTATAAACATTTCAGGAACATTGATTTATATTCAGTGAACGCCGTATTCATTTTTCCCCACCAATAGTTCTATTAAATATATCGACCAATATTGTTTCTCCCTAGGTGAATATATAAGGTTAATCTATGTCCATAATTTATAATATCCATCCTTATATACGGATTTGAGTGTACATATATTTGTTCCCCCAATCTCCTGAGTTCTTCCCCATCAATTTTGAACTATTAGTATTTTCTATTTCCCAAGGCTTCAATCATCTTATATATTTATAAATAATTTCATTGATAATCATTTAACTTCCTCGTGAGGGACGTTTGAGAAATAATTTTAGAAAGGATTGATGATTATCCTCCGTAAAAAATTTCAATTTCTATTCATTTCCAGTCTAATTGGATATTATCCTTTTAAATTCTCATCATTGATAAGGAAACATGATCTTTTATATGTAGAACATATGTTAACTTTTTTCATTACAATGATTATAGTGGATTAAGAAGTAATAATTACTATTATCATCTAACCATATTTTTTAGATCATATTAAGATCTATCTATGTGGATATATATTTAATACTCTTGTGATCAGTATATATATCACACTTCTCGCTATAGAGATAATGGCACCAGATTTTGAATGGTACAATCAAGATTGGAAACTCTAGATCACATATGAGATAGTATTGCACATTTATTTTTTTATTTTATGAGTAATAGGATATTAGTTTATCATTTTTCATCAGTACCCAACAATGTTCTTCTTTAATGCATCGCTACACACCAAATTATTTCCCCACTTTTTGGTTGTGTGAGAACTAGTACAGTGCTAAGTCACTTTTTCAACTCCTCAAAGAAGACTTCACATTCATTGGTCAAGGAAAACCATCTCCATTACAAGTAATATTTTTTAGTGTGTTTGAAAATCATGATATATTCTTCACAAATCAACAGTCATATCGTGATAGAACAAGAAAACTTTAGATCTCTTTTAAAAATATTGGAATATGACACTCTTTAATTGCCTTTGTCTTGTAAAGGTCCACAAATATCCCATTTCTGGTCATAACATTCCAAAAAATTATACATCCTTTATCAAGTACACAAATTCATTAATTTCTTAGTATATTTTCTCCCATTACAATTTATTCAGTATAGTTTTCAAATGATCATTTTTTTAATCATTACTCTTGAAGTATATAAGAATGTAATCATCAATGACTACCAAAAATTGGTTAAGTAAGTATCTAATGAATCTATTAATTATTTCCATGATATTCATTTGATCATTAGTGAGTCTGAAAGAAGTTACTATTAAATAATAGTTTCCACTCCTTTTTTGAATGTAATTATTGGGAATATATTCATTAATCTCCTTTAATCAGTGATTTTAAAACCAAATGTCCACTATAAAGAAATAAATGTTCCAATAGATTTGATCTAACAGGTAATCAATCTATGGGAGGGGATAATTGTTATTTACCATTATTTTATTGAGATTGAAATAATTAATGTACTAGAACATTTCTCAATACTTCATTTGGATGAAGAGGACTAGTGAACCCCACAGTGAAGCACTAGGGCATATAAAACCCTTATCTATATCATCGTATAACTACTTCTTCGGTTCTTGTATCACAATGGTGGATATTCTATAAGGATTATTTTATAAAGGGGGATATCAGATAATAAGCTCTACTGATAAATTAACCACTCGATTAAGAGGAATACTAGTAACACTGTTGGGAATACATTTTTGTTATCAATCACAATGGAAATGTACTCAAGGAAAATGTTTTTCTTTATCTCATTAATTTTAGATAGATATTATATCTCAAAAATAAACTATATCCACATATGAGATGATGATTCTGAAGTAGATTCATCATCCTATTACACTTCTACACAATTGTAGGATTTACCAAAATACAAAGAGTGATTTACCTTTCCCGACATTCTATGTTGTCATTGTATAAATATATTCCATCCATGCCGAATATAGAATAAAACTCTACCAAAGGTATTATTAAATGATTTGATGGGAGTTTCACTCTTGAAAAAATAATATTGGAGGAATTATAAAAATTTAATACAATAATTTCCTCATTATTTATTCTCATAGATAACTCAAAATCGATATTATTAGGTGATTTTTGGAATAGTTCTACTAATCATGTGAGATATGAATGATTTTGTAGAACCATAATCAAATTGTACGTATGGAATTATTGAATTAATAAATAGTGTACCTGTCACCATAATACTGTCAGAATACCCCTCAGTATTAGTGATAGCATATTCCCTTCCTTGATACCATGGATTTTGATATTGATATACTCCAAAAAGCATAGACATAGAGAATTGGTTTTTATAATAACAATTGTTTTATGTTATCACACTCAACAACTGACTGACCATTGAAATGAACCATAATTTCTTCTTCCACAATATTGGGATACATCATTTCCTATTGGCAGTTACTATCCATATTCCATTCTATTCCACATTTGAAGAATCTCTTGGTTCCCTTTAAACAATTTCAAGGAATGGTCATTCCAAACTTTTGACATGTACAATGTTGGGAATTATTTCCATAATAGTATTTATCAACCATATTATGCTTTATTTTCCACTTTTATCTCATTGGACCAATGATACAACTTAGAGTCTCCAATAACCATTTTATCCTTTTGGAAATAACAGATAATTTATTCATAGATGGAAATGTATCAAATTGACAATACTATTTGTAGACATGGATTTCGTCTCTTTAGGAATAGTTAGAATGTGCTTTCTGTGGTCATTAAAATGGTAATAGTATATCTTGAAAGGCTTGTGATGTTTGCATCCTACTCCCTTATTATCTAATATTCCTTTTGAATATGTTTGATGAATTATCTTTTCATTCTAATATTGAGGGATCATGGAATATATTTTTAGAAAATATTTTTTTTAAATCTTCCCATTACTTGGAATCAACATCCCCTTT
The DNA here is from genome assembly GCA_963277665.1 of Viscum album. Classification (NCBI taxonomy): domain Eukaryota; kingdom Viridiplantae; phylum Streptophyta; class Magnoliopsida; order Santalales; family Viscaceae; genus Viscum; species Viscum album. The sequence continues at coordinate 987,591,269 of OY728126.1, forward strand.
GGAATTTGTGTTCTTGATCAGTGTCCCCCACAAATCAGCATCCCCATAAATATGATAAACAACAAGCATAAAATTTCTTTTTACGATCACTATATGTCATAAAATATCTTTACAATAGTGGTAATCCACTATTAAATAAGTAGGGTAACATAATACCTACTAAACATGGGAGGATTTTCCACTAGAATTATTTAATTAAAACATTGTTTTTCTTATGAGGAGGGTATCCCACATTATTCACGTTATTTTTCATAATTTGATCTAGATGAGAATGTTCTTATATGATGTTGTGATCTCTCATTCTCATAAAATTTGGTATTTAATTTTTTAAATCATCACATTTCCTTTCGCATTGATTAGTGGAACATGTTGTCGTATTATCCACTGTTAACTATGAAAAATAAAGAACAATTAGGGGCATGAAAACTGAGATAATAAGAATATAAATTAAACAATAAATATTAAAACATAATACATTAATGGAATAATGTATCCCAACTATTGATTCACTGTTTTTTAATATATGTTATATAAGATATGTTCCCTAAAATATATTGTTATTGGGATTTTCTTTCATCCATTAATAATTATTCATAACGAGCTTATAAATTTACTAAAGAATATCCCTTATGAGGGTAAAAATAGGGGCAATGATAGGATCATTTTCATGTACTAGGATAACCCAATTTAGTACTAGAATACCTTATCATATTTTGAACTCCTATGTACATACGTGTTAGAACAACATTCACTAGTAGTATCGAGATATGGATAGTTTTTCTTGATAAACAAGATTCTCTATACCAACAAAAATTTATGGATACTTGACCAAACCTAGTATAATCGCAATGGTTATTACTATAGTTCTATATTCCTATTCTCCAAAAATAACTAACCCTTGGATTTTTTAACAACTATAAAAAACATAGCATTTTACACATATTAATGTATAATTAACTGAAAATTACAATCCAAGGATCATATAGTCTTATGGTATTGGAATATTAGGTATAAAATTAAACATTATTAAAAACATAAAAAATATTATTTAATCATTATAATGATATCCAAAATTGCATTGAACATATATTGCTACATTGAATAACATAAAAAATACGTGAAAAAAAAACCATGAGCCAAAAAACACCGGTATAGAAATAAGCATATGAATAAAACATAGACCATGGTATAAACAAAACAAAATGATGATATAAAGGTCCAAAAATAAATAAATGAATATAATTATTACATATATAACATGGTAACATATAATCAGTATTCATTGGAATGTGGAAACAACATATAACAAGTCACACACATGATACGCGAATAACTACCAAGAAAATATAATACGGTGGAAAAATTCCCATTATAGAATCAGGTGCACTCCATATCCCAATATTATATATAATGAGAAAATTAATTACCCAATTAATTGGAGAAATATATAGTAACATCCATAATAACATTATCCTGAATATGTGTTCTATATAAAGAATAAACATATGGGTTTCCATTGGATGGAAATGAGAATCATTATCATTTCATACGGCAAAAAAAATTATCATATCATAAGGGAGTCCATGATATAATGGATTTAAACATGTTTGTACATTAATAACAATAAATATTAAAATATAATATATAATTCACATCATAATTAATTGGATACATGTGAAAATTGTGTTTAAGAATCATTAGAAACAAGCCACCTAAGTGTGTTTTAATGGAAGATCATAATGATTATTCAAAACAGAAATGTTTTTTTGTATAAAACAAGATACAAAACAACCTTATTTCATTATATAATGAGTGGTTTTAGAAAATTAAACATGGATTAAAACAAATTATGAAGTGCACATGGAAATTTATAAGAAACCAAGAATTTCCCATGATCCATGCTTTCTTAATGTGAAGAATCAAAATGAGATAATTTTTAAAAAATATATTTCCCCCATAAAAAATGGATTATTTGATCTGGATAAATGATTTTGGAAAATATAAAAATAATTTAGAGTAATTATATAATAAAATTAAAAAAAACTAGTTTATTGAGATAGAAAGTGTAACCCGAAGGAAAAATGGAGGATCGATTAGAATCTATTACCTTATGTCTGAAATGATTATTAAATTGATTTAAATGTCCTAAATAATATAATTAATTAATTAATTAATTAATTAAGAACCTTTTATGCATTTATTGTATTTTTTATAATTTTATTAAGTTCATTTGTGTTTTTCTATAGGTGGTGAGATTCAATTTCATTATTCACGAGCATTAGTGTCTATTTTTTTATGATCAATTTACTTGTATATGTGTATTGAAAATATTATAGAATGATTATAGTTGTCCATAAATGAATATATGTGTTATTAATGAACCTGTAGAATATTAAAATACCATGTTTTCATATGTATGTATGATCTATTAGATGTGTCATTAATGATAATCATTCTGATTAATTAATCATTTTTTGATCATCACAAACTAGTTTCGTTATATTATTAAATATAATGTATATATACTACTTCAAAAACATTAAATAGATAGTAAAACATATAATATATTTTGTTTAAAAGATTAAAATTGTTTCATTACGATCCATAAATTTGGATCTAAAATATGATAGTATGTCATCCACGATAGTTGTAAATTGAAACCTCAAGGATAATGTGTTTATTTTTAAAATAGAAAGATAGATGAGATGATATTTGATGATTTTTAACTACAGAAACAAGGTAAAATACTTCTGTATGAATTATAAAAGAGTTTTCATTCAAAAGTGGAAATTTAATTTAAGGATAATATAATAAAATAAAATAACATCAAATAAAACTTATGGAAAACAGAAGTGTCATTTACTTGTTGTTTCCTTCTTTATGAAACCCACCTTTGGGGGGTTGGTTTGTGTTTTTTGTTACTACTAAAATCTATTAGAAAATGGGGAGTTTATTGTAAATTTATTTTACTAGAATTTGGACAAATATCCAATCCTGAGAGGTCTGAGTAGAATATTTGGTGAGGGGTGTTATTTATAGTGTAGGAGACTGCTATTTTCTCATTATTTAATTCATTAGTTTAATATATTTCTCATAAAAATCAATAGTGTTGATTAATGAGATTTAAGATAGTAATTATATATGGTGATTACAAACCAATGGTTATAACATCACCCATTTCTATACAATAATGTATTTAACATATAATGTATGTAGACTATAAACTAAGGTATTTTATTATTCACAAAAAATTCATGTATTTCCAAAAAATCAAAAAAATAACCCTAATAATTTTGTGATGTTTAGAATTTAAAAATGAACTCCATTTTAGGAAAATAACTTTCTTAGTATGAAAATTTTAATTTTTATTAAAATCATCATTTACATTGAAAATACAACTTGTAAAATTTAAATTACATTTTGATGACTTTGAAAACATAATTATGGTCGAATATATTAATATTATAATCATAAGGAAATTTTTTATTAATTTATTATTAAATATTATGATTATAAATATTATTTAAATTAATGAAATTAATCGTTAAATTTTAATTATATATTTATGACATACAAAAATACCAATAATTTATTAATAATTATTAAAATATTTATCAACATATAATACGATATAAGTATACCAAATTTTCACTTATAATATATATAAATTTTATTTATACATTCATGGTTGAGGTTAATATTTTATTTTCTAGTTTACTATTCAATATGTTCCAATACCAATACAATTGTCATGTTATTATTTTATCATTATAGGTATACCACTATACAGAAATACTTTTTATAATAGTCATTTTTTATTTATAAATTTTTTATTGTCTTCTTAATGTTATTTTAAGTGTTTTTTAGTATTTAGAGTATATATAAGAATAGAATTTTCAATTTATAAAATTTTGGGACCTTTCATATCATAAATTGGTAAACATATCCACACTATTTGAAAAGTGAAGGGTTTCATAATCACTTCATTCAAGAAAACCCCATAAAAACAAGCAAGTCTCAAAAATATAACACCCGTGAAAGAGAAATGGGATTCCAAACACAAACAATTAAAATAAAAAACATTAATGGATCATTTTAATCATTTCCATAATTGGAATGATTAACACCAATATATATAATCTTATATGGGAAATAATCTTGAATGAGATTTTAAAAACATTTATTGAGAAAAATATTCTCCCTTTTTTTAAAATGATATGTAAGATGTAAAATTTTTGGGAACCCATTTTCCATAAAAATAAACATTAAAAAATTAATCATGGAAAAAAATTAACATATTTTCATGGATAACAAATATAAATCATGAAATGATTTTAAAAAAAATCATAGTAAAAAATATATAAAATCATGAATGAATTTTCAAAAAACTTTTTCTGTAAAAGCATATAAAAGAAGTGTGAAAACAAATACTAACACCATTTCCCTTAAAAAAATTATTTTATTCTTGAATCATTTTCAATCCATTTATTTTAATATAACCATATTAAAAATTATAAATTAATCATTGAAAAATTATTTTTTATCAATTTTTTGACAGTCATTTTTATTAAGAACAACTTTCAAAGGTAGAATTTCTATTATATTAGTGAAAAATTATTAAAAAAAATAGTTTTTTAAAAATTAAATGGATGATTAAATTAATTACAGTGTTAATGGTTGATAAATCCATATACGACATAAATTCATTTTATTCCATAATTTTTTTTTTCAAAAAGTTCCTAGACCAGAAAATAAGAACAAGATTATATTTGTCAAAACCACTATTTTAAAGAAGGTAAAACAAGGGTAACAAATTATTTTATATATTATAGGATAATATTATAATATTTTCAAAAACATTATTAGGATTCATTTTTTTATAGAACAAAGATTTCTGAGAATAGGTAAAGGTTAGGTATGATTTTATTAAAAATATATTCTTAATTATATTAAGTTCCATTTAGTAAAAAATGGTACCAATAGATGATGATAACATGAATAAAAAAATAAAAAAATAATTTCACAAGTTTTTTAGATATGGATCATAATTTTTCATCACTGGAATAATATTCATAATGAATCCCCAAAAATGATGACATTGTTTCAGAAAAACTCTTACAACATAATATCATTGAACCAAATATTCCTGGCAATATTATGAAATTATATGAAGCATAAAATATCATGAAAATAATTGTATTCATAATAAAATATTTGAAGTGGAATTAAAAAAACCTTGTAATAGAACATAGTTTCATAACAAATCATGTGTCTCAATGAAGGCCAATTCATTCAAAATTACGTTATAGATTTGGAAAAAAATTATACTATAAACAACATGAAAGAATGATCATAAAATGGATATTTAAATTGAAAAAAATAAATTATAAATAAAATATAATTCATTCATGGGTATTATAAACATCAATCCAAATAAATTGCTGGTGAATAAGGCAATAATATTACAGAAATAAAAGTGATAGGATAAAACTCGTATCTTATGTCCTAACTCTCATTGCAGTCATTAAAAAATTCTATATAATAAGTATAAGTTTATTACAAAACTATTATATACCAGTATTAATATATATAATATAGTATAATATTTAATTTGAAATTTACATTACAAGATTATTAATAACACCATGTCAATGGTATGTTTTGGGTGATAACTACCTTGTTTTTACGTATTTGGTTTGAATTATTAATCTTGGTCCACCACATAAGATATTTATTTCATTATTTAAATAAATTAATACATGATATAAATATCATTTATATTCATTGAATGTCTATTTATAATAATAATTAAATTTTATAAATTTAATATTAAATACAACTCTCAGGGGGATGGTAGGTCGTTCGTACGCCAGAATACTATTTTTAATTTCATAAAATATTCAAAGAAAAAATATAAATTAAATGTATATATATAATTCATTAATATAAGATTATATATATATATATATTATTTTAATTGAAACCATCTCTAATACATTCCATGTAATGTGTGATTGAATCACATCATCTTGGTGAGGCGGTAGTCCACATATCTACAAACGATGTTATCTTATTTACCCAAAATGTAAATCACGAAGGTAAGTGTATTTTAATTATTATATAAGAATAAAAACATAATATATGTATATATATAAAATTAAAAAATATTCTTTATTATTATTCCCAATCGTGATAGGTGGTGAATTAAAGACGACCCATATTATTTTGTGAGGCAACAGTTCCTTGTACACAATAATGGAATGTTAATTAACCATTTAATTAAAGTATGTGAAGTTTTTTTACAAACATTAACATAAATAAATATAAGAATATTTAATCTAATTAGGATATTATTTAATAATTTACTAATAATAATATATGAGGAGGATAAATATAATAAAATAAAAGACCTCAAGGAAGGATGTTACCTCTTCTTTGGGTGAATCCTTTTGGTTTTTACCCCAGGAATTCCATAGATGGATTATTTTACCAAATATAATTTTGAAGGAGGAAATTATCTATGTTTTGAGAGTGTATTAGAAGATTTTTTTCCAATAAAAATGTCATGAGAGGTATGAGAAAGTCGTATAGGTGAGGGAACTTTTATAAGGGATAAGGAGTGGATTTCATTAAAAAAATTTAAAAGAGAATTCCTCCCTTGTTTTTCATGAAATGATTCTCTAATAATTGAAAACGTTATGAAAAATGTGTTATAGGGTATTGATATATCCATATAATTGATTGTGGATAATTTTATAGGTAATTTTTTACTATAAGTTTATGTTTTAGTACCTTATTATGATTAATTTAACCATAATTGGTGTAATTAATTTTAAAACCATTTAGTAATATTTTTAGTCAGAACTAGGTGGCCTATATTATAAATTATAAATGATGATGATTAAAAATATGGAATCAATTTTTAAAAATTTCATACATAAAATTGGTGAAATAAATTTAAATTTAATATCATTTATGGGATGAAAGAATAAGATTCAGAGTAAAAGAATTCCAATTGTTTTAAAAAAAAATTATTCCAAAATTCAATGTGATATCAGTTAAATTTGGAAGCCTAGCCCTATTCTTCTTTGGATTTCACTGGCGTATTATCCTTGGGTGGTTCAGTCCATGTCCTGAAAGATGTGTGACTTAGAGAAACGTAACCCATGGTTTCATATGTGTTTTGTTGGCTAAAAACAATTTTTTTCATTCCATGTGTGTATGGAAATTCTAGGACAAGGGGGTTAGAGGGATGGGTGGTATAAATGGATTCATTATTACCAACAACATTGAGACTCTTAGGGAGTCAGGGGTATCTAATGTGGTGACTTTGGGTTCCTATACAGAGCTTGTGTGATCTATAATATGAGACTACCCTGAAGGGATATCACATGGTTGGAAAAAAATTCAAAATTGTCCACCAAAAGGAATATTTGTTCTAGTTTAAAACTATTTAATCATTTTAATGGGCAATATTCTAATGAGTAGGTCCCGGATCAATGTCAACATACTAAATCCTTAGAATATGGACATATTCGGTCTTATTTTGAGTTAGGTTATGAAGTGTCTAGATAAAATTTTGATGATTGTGTAAGGGGACACCTCCTAAGAAGACTGCATAGTCCATAGAGGAAGAAAGGGAGAGAGGAAGACATTGACTTAGGAAACTGTATCCTTGATAATGTGAATAAATATAATAGATGAAATTATTATTATTCCTCTCAAATCTAATGGAGAATATATATGAAAATACGTTTAGGGCCATGTGATAGGATAGTGTTTTCATTTCGAATGAGAAGGAACCTGAAACTGGATTTGTTAAGGAAATGTGGTTCATAATGGGGCGATGTGATTCCCCACCAAGTTACAAGGAGACTGAATGATGGAGGATCTCGAAATTAGTGATACTCATAATAGGTTGTATGATTTGTATGGAGAATCTAGGGAACCATAGGTATATTTTAATACAAAATAGGTAGATATTAAAGGTAATATGGACTTAGACCTGATTGTTCATTCACAGAATGAAATATTAGGGAAGTTCCTTTTGATTAATTATATTCATGAAGAAGCAAACAATATGATTGAATGATGTATCATAGTGGATAAAAATAATACGCAGATTTTGTGTATTAATAATTAGATACTTATATTGATAAGAGGATTCAATTAAGGGAATAAGGGAAGATATAAATACATGAAAACTTGGGACATGTTGTTGTATCACTAGGAATACATTATTAAAATAATCCAGACCTTTAAGTATCCAAAACATCATGGAATGTATTTTGGGAGAATATATCTATTAGGATCAGGTTCTTCGTCAATAATTATTTGATTTCCTTTAATATAAAATCTATTTTAACCTTCTAGTTTCATACTTTTTTGTAATATACTTTTGATAATAAAAAAGTGAGTTTTCCAAACCTATTCATCTAAACATGATGTTTCCCAAAAAAATACCAAAAATTCATTGAATGTAATATTTTATATTTATCATTACAAATTGATGTTTATTATTTAAAATAAATATAACAAATGTATAAAAAATAACTTTTAAAATAGGTTCCCTATTAAATGTTTGTAAAATTACTGGCTAGAAAAATGCATATTTTTTTAATAGAATTAGATGTATTCGTATTTACTATCTAGAACACATATGAGATGAATTTTAAATATTTTAATGAATTTTAGAAATAAATATTCAATTAAATCATTTGTATAAGGTTTTATAATTAATTTATTATGGTGAAACATGGTTGATTTCATAAATATTGTTTTTATCAAATAGTTTCTTATGCATTATAAAAGGAAATTATTTTCATTTCTATATAATTGGTCACAAAATAATACATTATTATATAATATTTTCAAAATTTAATTAATCATATTCATAATATTAATTATAACTGCATACTATTAAAAATAATAACATTTCAATTACAATATTAGTAATATATTTTCATTTGGTAAAACTCATACTTTCATGCCATAAAATATATAAATGGTAATTGAATTGATTATAAGATAAGATAACCATATAATTTGTTTTATTAAAATTTTATAAGTGGTTCATTTAGTTATATATAAACATGGTGTTGTCTATAAATGAACTGTGGAGAAAAAATCCCTCAACAAAACATTGAAGTATTTTTGGGATGATTTTTTTGTTATCAAAATGGTTTCCTTTGTCAGTTGTGTTGTTCTAATGATACAGCTGACAGATTGTGATTAAAATATTGATGGAAAAGTAACATAAGATATGGTGGTGGTAGAAAAAGAACATATAAAAAACGTGTGTTCCCATTGTGTCATCAAATTGGGCATTCCGCACACAAAAGTGATCATGCACGATGAGTAGAATCTTCTACAAATGGGTTAGATATTCCTATAACTAAGAGGTTACCCCCCTATTGTGGTAGCTAAAGTCATAGAGAAAATATGGTTTTTTAATAAAGTATTATTTTTATGAAAAAGATGTTTTTTTTAAAAAAAAATGGACCTACACGCAAGATAAGGATATTGCGGGTATGATTTGAGTTTCATATTATATTGACGTTTCATGCAAGAGTTGTTTCTCTAAAAAAAGATTAATATTTCATGCCTAGCATTAATTTTCTGTACATGATTCAGTAGATGTTGCATGAATTATTTTTAGATTCTTAGTACATCTGTGGTAAATTTTAAGTCATTATCTGATAAAAGTGGGAAATTAAAAAACAATAAATATATATATTGGAGGATTCCATAAATAGAGATAACGAAAGAACATAAATGTCTATAAACATTGATTGGATCTTTGGAAGAATAAATTAGAACACATTATTTGAGAGAGTATTGAATTTTAATTTTTTTATTTTTTCTAAACCCATAGGGAAAGTGATTATGCTCCCAAAAATGAAAGGAATAGTTCAATTTTAGTGGATTTGGTACATCGAAACGTTATCATTATATTATTCTTATACATAGACAAATGAGGGAGAAAAAAAGTTAAATTTATTATTTCATTCATACATTAATTTCTATTCATATTTTTCTTGGATAACGAGAGATAAGAGGGTTTTTTTTACAATAAAATATGATCAACAAGGGACTTTATTTTAATCAACCATACCCTGATACACCCCCAGTTTATTTGATCTAGTATAAAAAACAAAACATTGTTTATTTAAATAAAATATCATTATTCAGTGTTGTTTGAATTGAAAAAATATCAAAAATATTAAATTAAATTGAAAAAATATTTTACCAAATCCTAGGATGTTACATTCTACCCCCAAAATAATGATTTTCCCCTCAACATTCATCTGGACTATCAATTTTTAATACCTAAAATATACATTCATTGGCACCAAATCCTTAAAATTAATACTAAACTATCCTCTAATAATGAAATTTTGGAAACATAAGGGATAACAAAATTAACCCATAACTGGGTTTTAAAAAAAGTGAAAATGGGTGGAATTTGAGAACATGGTCATGGTAGAAAAATCAAATATGTTAATCTCACAATCATCATCAGAATATTAACTTAAACATTTCCTAAATTGATAAAATTATAATCCTTCAAAAATATTAAAATACAAAACATTATAAATAAGTTTACTAAATAAGCCTAAAATTTTTCACCCACATATCATATGGTAGCTCTTAATTTTCACATTTCATAAATGTCAACACTTTAATCATGTATTATTTTGAAACATGGTAAAAATATGAATTGATGTAGGTCATTATTTAAAACATGAATACTTTTTATATCTTTACTCATTAAATCCAAAAGGATTTAAATTTCATCTATGATAATGTAGGAGTTTTTATCAACCATTCCTTTATCATTTATGAGGTTATATATAATATCCAATTTACATTATTTTACCATTAATAAAAATAATTTTCATTTCAACAAGTTCCCCTTATTTGTTACCTTCTCTAAGTCAAAGTAACATGTTACCAATATATCAACATTCAACAAATCCATTTCAATTATTAACGATAAACTCATTCGAAAAATTCATATATAATTAAGGATTAATATAACATAATCATTGAATTAAGAAACATAAATGCTTCATTTATCCATCATAATTTATAAACCATTATACATTCCTCATCATCTTCTGTCTTAATACCCCATTCCTTTAATATGAAATATGAATCATGTAATAATGTTCCTCAACCTGAATATAATCATGATTCTTTTTAAATTTAAAAAATCATTTTGAACATCCCATAATCTTCACATATCATTCACAATCTCATTATATTTAATAGAATATCCAATACTCATACCACCATCCTAATTCTTTTCATGATATATCCAAATAAGAAATCGATTTTCAAAATCCCCATAATTTCCACCTCTAAAACATTTAATAATTGATAATTCAGTAGGATGTCCTATATTACATTCCATTGCATGAACTAAAATTTTCATTATCTAATTCCAAAAACATGATTTTTTTCCTTGTTTTCCACATTCATAAAAATTCATGTTCCACTAAGATGATCACATGGGTTATATTTCCTATATTCATAACATGTAGGAAATTGAATGATCATTAATCCATGACCTCCATTATACAGACACTCATTGAAATCATACCTTCTCATATTTGGTTATTCGGAGAGTTTTTAATGTATGAATCATCAACAATGTATCATGATAATTATTACGAATTTCCACAACATCGTTATCTCTAGAGATCATGCCATTTTCCTTCTCATCCAAAATGTCTCGATCACATTCAACATTATCCAAGTCCATTTTCCCCCTTAACATTCACTAAAACTAGAAATCATTGTGTAATCATAACTAATAATATTAGAAAAAATATCAATAATGAAAAATCAGTTATAGTATGTCTACAATATAAAACCATCTTATGGAACCTTAATCTTATCATTACATAAAAATTAGAAATATCTATAAAAATATATCTAGTGATCATACTGTGGTTTTATAATCCTAGTTTAAAATGAATGACTCAAAACACCCTTTTATACAGACTATAGAGACCCAATATTAATATACATAGATATTAGATAATATCTATTTAATATACCTCCCATTATAAAATTAATAGCCTATAGATCATAAGATTGTAGTGTCTTTAGAAAAAACAAAACATGATATTCTATCATGGTTTACTATATTTAAAAACTCATATAAAAATCATCCCCATTAATAATACTACATAAAACCATTCTTCAGGACTTGGGTTAGGGAACCGTAGTAAATGGGAGGTTCAGAGTCTATGTTACCAAAAATAAGCAAGATATGTAAGCATAACAAGGTCATAAGTGTATAAAAACATGAAAGTAAAATTTGAAGATCATACCCTATGTATAAAACATCATTTAGATGATACATGGTTTAAATAATGGCGTTTTATAGGACATAAACCATTAGAGAAGTAAGAAAATAATCCATGGAATAATTACATTTAAATAAGACATGGAATTGTGGAATACACAAAATTATATAAAATAATTTCTATAGTAGTCAATGAATTACATATATGTTCATCATAGTTGTAATGGTTCACTCCCTATACCAACTTTATAGTCATAGTTCAATCCTATGACTATATTAGAATGTAAGAAACAATCTTAAGACCATATTAGTAGTCAAATTCCATTAATGAATCACATTCAGTCCTCGTTCCATCCATGTATATCTCATTATACAAAAATCTATACCCAATGATTTGGATGGAGATATAGGTGTCACCCCAATCATAATGAAATCATACATACACGTTCCACAGAATCATAAACGATTATATCATCTCCCATTAAATTAAATGGGTATATTAAACAGGAAATAATATCATAATCAACTTAAAAGGTATTGGTTTCATAGTTATTTCATCAAATAATAACCTATGAATAGAAGTGGATTTCATATCAATATTTCCCATGAATGAGAAATAGGGTTCAAAAAATAAACTGATCATTGAAACAATATTAATGGAAACATTTTATTTTTTCCCTAATAATTAGTGATTAACACCAAAAAATTTAATCATAGATGGAAATTAGTTTTGAATGATATTTGAAAAATATTTCTTTAGTACAATCATTTAACAATATAAAAATAACTTTTAAAACATACAACCATTTGAAAAAAAAATTCATTAAAAATAATTTTTAAAACATGTAAATGAATACTGAAATCAATCTTGAAAACATTCTTCATTAAAATATTATAATATAATCTTGAAAAAAAATTATATTTTACATTAAACATTGAAATGAATATTGAAATCATTTTCAAATATTTTGGAAAACATTTGGAAAACATTTTCCTTGTAAAGTAATAAATAAATATTGAAATCAATTTCAGAATGATATTTCCTAAAAAATAAATAAAATAAGGTTGAATGCACTGAAATATTTTTATTGAAAAATTAATTCTTCAAAACATAAAATTAAATATTTTAAAATTTAATTTTAAGAATTTAATATTTTTAAATATAATTTTCATTGATAATCACAATGAAAACAAAGAATTACTTGAATATTTGTGAATTCTTTTAAATAGGGTAATTTTTTATAATTTCAATGGAATATTATATTAAACACTATATTGATGGTTAATAAATCTATAAATTCTATACATTCATTTTTTGTTGTAAAATTTTTAGATGAGTGATGGATTAGAAAATGACATGATGATTGCTTTTAAAAAAATATTTTTAAGGTAAAACATGGGTACAGAAATATATTAGATATCATATGATAATTGTATAAAATTTTGGGAATATATTTCTTCAAAATATTGTTTTTGAGAGATCACGTGTTTCTGACCAAAGATAAAGGTAATGATAGATATACATAAAAACACATTTTAATTTTATTATTTACTATAGAGTTGAAAATGGAATAAATAAATAAATATATAATGAATTATCGTTGTATAAATAAATTAATTATTATTATATAGATATGGATCATATGATTTGATAAATTGAATCATAATCACAAGCATTCTGGAAATTCGATGAGTTTGCTTCAATAATCTCTTATCACTGGGTAACATAGACCATACTCCGTATTTATAGAAATTATATTACGTGGATCATAAGATATAATTAAAATAAAGAGATTAATGATATATAATGAAAAAAATTTAGTATATAATTCTTAAAATAATATATGTTCAGAACAAAACTGGTGTCTTAAGGAGGTAAAATTAGGAAAAAATTCTATAATGGTTTGATAACTTTTTAACCCTAAACTCCATGAAATGAATAACACAAATGGGATATGTAAATAAGAGATAATTGATTTATATTTATTATATAACAAATTAATGATAAATATACCCACCACCATAAATAATTCAGGGTTAAATAATAATACACCTAATATAAATAAAACTACGATGAAGCAACCATTGCCTTATGTCTTGACTCTCATTGTACACATTAAAAACTAATTTATGAAATTCATATGTTTATAATAAAATTTAAAAAACAATATTCATATATATAATAACATTTATGATTAAATTACGCCTTTATATTTCATATTTATGGATAAGTTTATGTTAATGTTATGCTTCTGGTGACTACCACCTTGTTTTTTATACATGTTTTGATATATTAGGCTATATCTAATTTCATAGATAATGATTTACTTATTAAAATAATGTAAACAATGATACAAATAACATATATATTTAGAATATATTTATTTTAAATAATCTATAAAATATTTATTTTAAATGAAATAAACTATTCATGGAGACAGTAGGTTATACGTACACCTGAATGTTGTTTATGTTTTCTTATCTTATTGTATGAAATAATGTAAATGAAAAGTATGTATATATATATATATATATATATAATATCATTAAATTAGAATTATTATTACATATATATCATATATATTCACTAAAATCATCCTTAATAGATTCAATGTTATATGTGAACGAATCTCATCGCTTCGATGAAGAGGTATTCCACAAGTCCACCAATGAATTTATCATATTTATACACAATTGATTGAATAATGTTATGTGTAATATAATATTAAAATAATAATAAATACATTATTTATAACATATATATCACTTATAATCATATTTTCTATCACAATTTCAAACCATGACTGTTGGAAAAGGAAAAACAAACAACATCACATCATGAGGTTGTTGATCGTCGTATAGATTAATGATAAGTTAGTCACCCATTTGATTGAAGTGTGTGTATCTGTAGGTCATACCCATAATATTAAAAAATATAATTATATTATGAAAAATGAGTATATTTTTGTGAAAATTAAATAATAATTATATATGTGGTGGAGAAAGAAAAAAATGAAAATATCACGAGGAAATATTTTACCTTTTTTGTAAACACTGTTTTGTTTTCAGCAAAAGACTTCCTTTTATGGATTTCCTTTAATGACCAGGGATTTTTTCAATGACATTATTTCAAATATTATAAACAATTTATATGATTTAATACACATATATTTCTTATAGAGAATAATAACAACTTATTTTCTCATAAAATAAAAATGGCATAACAGATATTAAATTAAATAAAAGAACCAATATAGAAGGAATAATAACCCGACCCATGGAATGGTAAAATGACCTTTAGAAATTGTAACCCTACCAATAAAATTTTAACCAAACCTATAAAGGTATAAATAATTTTTAGGCATATTATAAATGAATATATGGCATAATTATATCATAGTATATGTAAATAAATATTAAAATAAAAGTAAATTAATTCTTAGTAGTTTTGTAAAACCTAGTGGTTTATTTTAAAGTTTATAATTCATACAAGGACTAAAATTAAAATTTATTCTCTAAATCATATTCATAAATTTTTATTTTCTTCTAATTTTAAGGATATTTTATGAGTCATAAATTAATGGTTCAAATTGTAATAATACTTGTTATAATTCTAAATTTGGTTTTTTTGAATAACTAGTGATTTTAATTAATAATTAAGATTCTCATATTTTAAAAAATATTTTTTAAAAATGGAGTTATTGTAGAGACCCGTAGTCTGACGTACATGGACATTACATTACATTTGCGGAATACTTAGTACATAACAAAAACACACACACAAGGATCGTAATAGTTTAGTGTCTTTGGAAACTCGGAACGTAATCTTCTAATCGTGGTGAAAGTTCTTCAATATCTCCCATAAAGGTCATCCCTTTTTTTACCTAAAACCTTTCATTATATCCTGGGGAAAAGAAAACATAAAAGGGTGAGCTCAAATGCTCAGTAAGGGTATACAAAAGAAATAAAAATCATATCATATCTTTTTGAAAATCATAACCTGCAAAAGAGATCATAATATCTTAACATGGAACAAATCATAGAAGTGAAAATAAGATCACCATAATCATAACATGAAACTTGAAACTTTGTGGCATGCACACATAATCATGGAAAATCATTTCTTGTTAGTCATGACTCATTTCCAAGACTATCTTAGTGGACAAAGTCCCTTTCTGAATCGAGTAACCCTCATTTCAGTCCCGTTTCACTGAACCGGTATAACCTACCATTCCAGCCATGTATATCTCATGAGATATAAAATCTTTACCCAATGCATTGGAGGGAGATATAGGTCCCACCCATCTTATAATGAATCCTTTCTTATGTGTGCCACATAATCATAAAACATACATCATCGCATAACACATGTAACAAAAATGAGATTCTTGAAACATCATGAAATCATAAATAAATTCATATAAGATAAAGGAATTCATAAAAATAATTCCATCACAACATGATCAAAATCAATGTAATAATAGGGATAAAAACAGAACCCTTTATTATCTTAGATGGAAAATAATTTTGATAAAACACTTGAACTCCATTCTTGAGGAAAATATCCTTTCTTCTTCAAAAACATTTTTCCTTTCATAACATGTCATACAACTTTAAAATAAAAGAAGTTGATTAAAAATAAACTTGAAAACTTGTAAAGGAAGCTTCTTGGAAATAATGTTTTAAAAATCCATTCATGCCGTATAAGTTAAAAAAAACATTCTTCGTACTTTTGTCGGAAAATTCAAAAAGTACCTCGTACGAAAAACGACAAAAGATTCCTTTCATACATATTACTAAAAACTCACCGAAGGGTAAAAATGGATTTAAACAATTGTAGGTGTATGGAAATAATATGACATATTGATGAAACATGGATGTGGATGATAAAATACACCCCAGTAAATACTTACGAATAAACAATCTCGGATAAAAATGAGATTGTGATATTTCCCTTACCTTAGGTCCGAATTGCTTTGTAAGTGTCCGAACCTCCTGTATAATGATTTAAATCATGTTATTGACTAATTACAGAATCATATTAATTGTTATGATATCATATATGGTTCACTTATGACATTATATTACCCGTTCTTTTGTAAATTCCATGTTAAAGAAGCGTTTTGGGTAAAATCGTTTCATTTATCTTAGGTGTTTTGACTTGTTGTTCTTGACATCATTATTACTTATATAATGATTTACTTACTTCCAGAATATAAAATATGATTTATATATCATATATATTCAGTATATATATATATATAATAGGTAGATAAATAAAATGAAAAACACCGTTCATGGAGACGGTAGTCCGTACGTACCCACGAGCGATGATATCATTTCTATAAATATTGAATTGAATTGGAGTGGATTATAAAATATATCAGAATCAATATGATGTTGTAATAACTATGTATAGTTATTCTTTACACCATTATACCCATCCATGTAAGGTGGTGGTGGAAAATAGATTACACCACGGCGTGGAGACGGTATTCCGTACGTACGCACGCGCGGTGATTTCTTTTTCCGTAGGATGGATAGATGGTGAAATAGGGTTGTTTCATACTTATAATAACATATCAGTATATGAGTGATACTGATGTTATTACTTCATAATGAAACAACCTAAGAAGAAGAAGCGGAAGAAGAAATGAAGATGAAAGAATTGGTAACGGTAATTACCTCTTCTTTGAAGTGCCTCTTTGAGACCTCCTCTTAGGGCACTAGAATTGGTCTTTGAGGAAGACCAGAACCTCTAGAATGTTTCTAGGGAAGTGTAGAAGGGATTTTGGCTGGGGTTGTCTGAGCTTGAGTGCTCAATTTGGTGTGAGGAGGAGGGGGAGGAGGTGTCCTTTTATAGGGGAGGAGAGGGGCACCTTAGGAATATGTCAAAATATTATTTTATATTAAAGTCAAAATCGGTTTATAATGGTTCCAAAGGGTCTTATTTCGAAGCTAAAGTGGGGATGGGTCTAAATCCTATCAACCAATATAATTTAGACAAGTTTAGGATATTATTTTAACCTTATCAATTAGATTTAACTCTAAGTTAAATAATTTAACTTTTACCATGTCTTTTTGTTTTCTTTCACTATATGGTTAATAAACTTACTATAACATGCCAAACGAACCCCAAATTGTTTATTATTATTATATATATCCTTATCTAAGTCATTTTGCCTAACCTTAGATTTTTAGGAATACAATAACAATTAATAATATAATATTTGATTTAAAAACTATTTTGTGTCAATTTTGACACTATTTGATATATGATTTTTGTGAAAGTCATAACAGAATTAAATGTTCGAACCAAGTTGATTGAATCAACATTAATATATCATAGTAACCTAGAAAATTAGTGTAATTCATAAAAAATCTCAAATTACATTTATTTTGGTGTTTATAACATCAATTATATCAATATTTCATTAATAAGATAATTACTGCATCATCATTGTGTCATAAATAAATTGAATTATTTAAAGTCTAAAAATTACAAATAAACTATCATTATGTAGGAAATCGTTTTATCTTTCTAATGAATATTTATAGTCGAATTTATCTTATGTATAACCCCATATTAAAAATGTTTTAGTAAATAAACGTTGATTTTAACTCTTTTAACTCTTCTTTGAATTAAATCATAATAAATGTCCTAATCTAATCCAAGTGGGCCTAAATGGTCATATTATATTCATAAGGTTGTTTTTGGACGAATTAAACTTATCCAATAGAATTAGGACATGTGTTAGGGTAATAGTAATATCATATTTACCCTTAGTTACCTTATTTACTATTAACCGTGGTAAAAAAAAGTAAAAAGTTACTATTCACCATAAATTATTTTCATCTCATTGAACCACATTTTAGTCCTTGATATTAACCATGTCTGTCGTATTTTCGAAATTCCATTCACATAAGTGGTAAAATTAAGTTTTATGCAAAATTCAGTTTTTAACCTACCACTTAGTAGTTTCACTATTCATCTAAAATTGATGTTTTTCAGAACAATGCTAAAATTTCATCCTAAGATATATTTCATATTCCGAATTCAAAAATGAAGTCTATTTTACTATATTCATAACATAGATGTTGCATTAATTGATTTTATAATTAAATCCCGCTGTTAAAACAAATAGCGTGTTTTTAAGAAACAATATCTATCAAAAGATTGACACTTGTTTATGTCTGGTTTAAATGTAAAATTACATACAATGACCAACATTGTATTGAATTGTAAAAATATATTCTAAATATACTTTAAAACCACTCAAATTAATAATTTATCACTATTAATTATTTCGATTAAAAAAGATGTTTTTAATTATAATTTTGTAATTTTCACTATTCATCAGAATGTGAAAGTTATCCGAAAAGTACCAAAATTTCACCTTAGGCTAAATTCGATACTCCGAATCCAAGAATGAAGTTCATTTTGAAAAATAAGATTTAAAGAATTTTAAAAAGTGGTTATTACTATTCATAACCGCTAGTTTTAATAATATCTTAATAGCATATCGTTGTTTAGCGAAACTCGGTGTTGCGTACAACACACGCTATCGAGGAAGGTTGTGATTGCGTGTAATTCAAGCCAGGTCAGAGAAGTGTATTGTGAAAGATCCTTTTGGTGTAGAGTATAACACAAGACATTAATAAAATTAAAAAGAATATTTTTCATAAAATCTCGGGCTGTTACATTCTACCCCCCTTAAAATGAATTTCGCCCCCGAAATTCGTCGGGGTTATAAATGGTTTACTATTCAAAAGTTTCTTTAATAGAAACCCACATCGTAAAAAGGAATACCAAAACTTGTCTTCAAAAACTAAAGTATGAAATGTAATGATTACCCAAATAAACTAATCACTGGGTTTCCACATAGGTGAAAATATGGATATGGAAGAGAAATCTAACCATCATGTTCTGATGGAGAGTGGTAGAGAACATGGATATGAAAAATCCAGTAATCACAAATCCATAGATTTGTGACGATCTATGGTACCATCTGATTCATCAGGTATAAGATCACTAGGACAACATTTTTGGTTTTCAAGATCATTTCCCCTAAAGTTGAAAATTTAAATTTTAATAAATACTTACTTTATTTTGGTACAATCTCACTGTTGTTGTGCCTTGAACAATTTACACTTCATCTCTTAAATAAATGAAGTTGAATTTGTTATTCGTGAAGTGTTAGCAGATCATGTGATAGAATGACGGGTCATTCCATCTGTCTCAAACAAAAGGTTAGCAAAAATTATATGCATAAATCGATCTATAGTGAGATTAATCATATATGGTTCCTAAAATGGACTTATACTTCATATATCATACTGCTTAATATAATAAAACTAGTTTCTACTAAACAGGGACTTCCTGTAGGCCAGTGGTAGGCGATAAAGGCCAGTCGCACTTCGGTTGTGGGTTCGATTCCTACAGCCTTGTCCGAAGCGATGGGCTGTCGCCCGTCCTGCAGGTTGTCCATTTTCTAAAACTATATTACTATAACATCCCATCAATAATATCGAAAAAACAATAATAAATTATGTCCAACATAATCCATTCTAATCTTTAGGCTTATCCATAATACTGCAGTCCACTCTCATAATATAGTGAAAACGATTACCAGAGATTTAATACTGTCGTTGATCCCCATATATCATAAGATATGTCTTGTTGGTCACATTCCAAACATTCAAAGTCCTTAATCGTGTATTCTCTTGAATACCTTAGTGAAAACATGAGTGCAGTTAAAAGTTAACACTTTCCACATACCAAAATCCTCAAAATTCTATATACTCAAACCATGATATCACTTAGTCCTTATATCAATCATGAGCTCATGAATACTGTTAAACATTTCATTTTCTCGTTTTCCCTTCATTATGCGCATAATATCTCAATCACTTTGGATACCACATTAGACCAATACATAAATATTCCAATATTCCATGATACAACATTATTTTGGAATCCCATTACATAAAAACTTAATCATTCCACCACATCGTTGTCATATTCAACATTGCCAATAGTGATCGCATGTGACTTCCCTTTGTCCTTTGCCTTAAGTGGTTGCTCATGTCGATCATCACTAACCCTTGGATTAGGGCATTTATTGGCATAATGTCCCATCTCCTTGCACTTGAAGCATTGAAGTGTTGGTTGTGCGTTCTCTGCAGTGTTTGCTTTATTCACTTCATTAGAATCCATTTTTCCATTACTTCGACACTCAGCTGCTCGATGACCTTCTTTTCCACACTTAAAACATTTTCTAGTCCCTTTAAGACAATCTCCACCATGCTTCTTTCCACACTTTGTGCATAAGGAAACATTCATCTTCTTTTCACCATTATTCTGAGATTTCTCCTTGAACTCCATCTTTCGTTTCTTGTCAAAACCATGAGATGGATATGTAACACCAACTTCCATTTCTACCTTGATAGCACAACGCACAATTTCTTCATAGCTACTGAAGTATCTTATAGCTAATGCCCTTCGAAGACTTGGTTTTAAGCCACTGAAAAATCGATCAACTTTACTTTCAGGTTGGATGATTATACCAGAAGCATACCTTGCAAGTCTTGTAAAATTTGCTTCATAGGAACCAACAGATTCATCGTCCCTTTGCTTCAGTTCAAGAAACTCTTTCTCCATCTTTGTTCGAAGAATACGAGGGAAGTACTTACTAAAAAACAAGTTCTTGAACTCGTCCCATTCCATGGACTCAATTTCATCCCTTGGCCTCGTATTCTTGATAAGATTCCACCATTGATCAGCTTCACCTTCCAAACGATATACTGCTAAGATGACTTTATCATGTTCAGAACATTGAATAACTGAAAATATCTTTTCAGTGGTACTTATCCATTGTTCAGCAACAAGTGGATCGGAAGTCCCACTGAAAGAAGGTGGACGTTGCCTCATGAAGGACTCAATAGAATATTGTTCCCTTCTCTGCTCATTTGGAAGTCCAGAATGATTCATAGCTTTTGTAAGTATAGCAATAAGATTTTGCACTCCATCTCCCATAACATTTGTTTGTTCAGGAGGGCAATCATTGCATTGTCCATTGCATTGATCAACACGGTTCCTTCGGGTTCCAGCCATCGTCTAAAACCCAAAAAGAATAGTGTGAGAGGCAAAAATCATGCTAGGGAAAACAACATAATAAAGGGGAAGTACCTTCAATATCCAACATCTTAGGTTTAATTCTATGATCGTTAGCGTAATTCTATTACTATAACCTATACGTATACTTATCTCTAGGGACATCCCTAGACATACCTTAGAAAAATCTCTAGGGATCTCACTAACGTTTTCGCATCCTAGTTTCCAAAGGTTGACTAAACCTTTCCTCTAATACCAACTGTAGAGACCCGTAGCCTGACGTACATGGACATTACATTACATTTGCGGAATACTTAGTACATAACAAAAACACACACACAAGGATCGTAATAGTTTAGTGTCTTTGGAAACTCGGAACGTAATCTTCTAATCGTGGTGAAAGTTCTTCAATATCTCCCATAAAGGTCATCCCTTTTTTTACCTAAAACATTTCATTATATCCTGGGGAAAAGAAAACATAAAAGGGTGAGCTCAAATGCTCAGTAAGGGTATACAAAGGAAATAAAAATCATATCATATCTTTTTGAAAATCATAACCTGCAAAAGAGATCATAATATCTTAACATGGAACAAATCATAGAAGTGAAAATAAGATCACCATAATCATAACATGAAACTTGAAACTTTGTGGCATGCACACATAATCATGGAAAATCATTTCTTGTTAGTCATGACTCATTGCCATGACTATCTTAGTGGACAAAGTCCCTTTCTGAATCGAGTAACCCTCGTTTCAGTCCTGTTTCACTGAACCGGTATAACCTACCATTCCAGCCATGTCTATCTCATGAGATATAAAATCTTTACCCAATGCATTGGAGGGAGATATAGGTCCCACCCATCTTATAATGAATCCTTTCTTATGTGTGCCACATAATCATAAAACATACATCATCGCATAACACATGTAACAAAAATGAGATTCTTGAAACATCATGACATCATAAATAAATTCATATAAGATAAAGGAATTCATAAAAATAATTCCATCACAACATGATCAAAATCAATGTAATAATAGGGATAAAAACAGAACCCTTTATTATCTTAGATGGAAAATAATTTTGATAAAACACTTGAACTCCATTCTTGAGGAAAATATCCTTTCTTCTTCAAAAACATTTTTCCTTTCATAACATGTCATACAACTTTAAAATAAAAGAAGTTGATTAAAAATAAACTTGAAAACTTGTAAAGGAAGCTTCTTGGAAATAATGTTTTAAAAATCCATTCATGCCGTATAAGTTAAAAAAACATTCTTCGTACTTTTGTCGGAAAAGTCAAAAAGTACCTCGTACGAAAAACGACAAAAGATTCATTTCATACATATTACTAAAAACTCACCGAAGGGTAAAAATGGATTTAAACAATTGTAGGTGGATGGAAATAATATGACATATTGATGAAACATGGATGTGGATGATAAAATACACCCCAGTAAATACTTACGAATAAACAATCTCGGATAAAAATGAGATTGTGATATTTCCCTTACCTTTGGTCCGACTTGCTTTGTAAGTGTCCGAACCTCCTGTATAATGATTTAAATCATGTTATTGACTTATTACAGAATCATATTCATTGTTATGATATCATATATGGTTCACTTATGACGTTATATTACCCGTTCTTTTGTAAATTCCATGTTAAAGAAGCGTTTTGGGTAAAATCGTTTCATTTATCTTAGGTGTTTTGACTTGTTGTTCTTGACATCATTATTACTTATATCATGATTTACATACTTCCAGAATATAAAATATGATTTATATATCATATATATTCAGTATATATATATATAATAGGTAGATAAATAAAATGAAAAACACCGTTCATGGAGACGGTAGTCCGTACGTACGCACGAGCGATGATATCATTTCTATAAATATTGAATTGAATTGGAGTGGATTATACAATATATCAGAATCAATATGATGTTGTAATAACTATGTATAGTTATTCTTTACACCATTATACCCATCCATGTAAGGTGGTGGTGGAAAATAGATTACACCACGGCGTGGAGGCGGTATTCCGTACGTACGCACGCGCGGTGATTTCTTTTTCCGTAGGATGGATAGATGGTTAAATAGGGTTGTTTCATACTTATAATAACATATCAGTATATGAGTGATACTGATGTTATTACTTCATAATGAAACAACCTAAGAAGAAGAAGTGGAAGAAGAAATAAAGATGAAAGAATTGGTAACGGTAATTACCTCTTCTTTGAAGTGCCTCTTTGAGACCTCCTCTTAGGGCACTAGAATTGGTCTTTGAGGAAGACCATAACCTCTAGGATGTTTCTAGGGAAGTGGAGAAGGGATTTTGGCAGGGTTTGTCCGAGCTTGAGTGCTCAAATTGGTGTGAGGAGGAGGGGGAGGAGGTGTCCTTTTATAGGGGAGGAGAGGGGCACCTTAGGAATATCTCAAACTATTATTTTATATTAAAGTCAAAATCGGTTTATAATGGTTCCAAAGGGTCTTATTTCGAAGCTAAAGTGGGGATGGGTCTAAATACTATCAACCAATATAATTTAGACAAGTTTAGGATATTATTTTAACCTTATCAATTAGATTTAACTCTAAGTTAAATAATTTAACTTTTACCATGTCTTTTTGTTTTATTTCACTATATGGTTAATAAACATACTATAACATGCCAAACGAACCCCAAATTGTTTATTATTAATATATATATCCTTATCTAAGTCATTTGGCCGAACCTTAGATTTTTAGGAATACAATAACAATTAATAATATAATATTTGATTTAAAAACTATTTTGTGTCAATTTTGACACTATTTGATATATGATTTTTGTGAAAGTCATAACAGAATTAAATGTTCGAACCAAGTTGATTAAATCAACATTAATATATCATAGTAACCTAGAAAATTAGTGTAATTCATAAAAAATCTCAAATTACATTTATTTTGGTGTTTATAACATCAATTATGTCAATATTTCATTAATAAGATAATTACTGCATCATCATTGTGTCATAAATAAATTGAATTATTTAAAGTTTAAAAATTAAAAATAAAATATAATTATGTAGGAAATCTTTTTAGCTTTCTAATGAATATTTATAGTCTAATTTATCTTATGTATAACCCCATATTAAAAATGTTTTAGTAAATAAACTTTGATTTTAACTCTTTTAACTCTTCTTTGAATTAAATCATAATAAATGTCCTATTCTAATCCAAGTGGGCCTAAATGGTCATATTATATTCATAAGGTTGTTTTTGGACGAATTACACTTATCCAATAGAATTAGGACATGTGTTAGGGTAATAGTAATATCATATTTACCCTTAGTTACCTTATTTACTATTAACTGTGGTAAAAAAAAGTAAAAAGTTACTATTCACCAAAAATTATTTTCATCTCATTGAACCACATTTTAGTCCTTGATATTAACCGTGTCTGTCGGATTTTCGAAATTCCATTCACAGAAGTGGTAAAATTAAGTTTTATGCAAAATTCAGTTTTTAACCTACCACTTAGTAGTTTCACTATTCATCAAAAATTGATGTTTTTCAGAACAATGCTAAAATTTCATCCTAAGATATATTTCATATTCCGAATTCAAAAATGAAGTCTATTTTACTATATTCATAACATAGATGTTGCATTAATTAATTTTATAATTAAATCCCGCTGTTAAAACAAATAGCGTGTTTTTAAGAAACAATATCTATCAAAAGATTGACACTTGTTTATGTCTGGTTTAAATGTAAAATTACATACAATGACCAACATTGTATTGAATTGTAAAAATATATTCTAAATATACTTTAAAACCACTCAAATTAATAATTTATCACTATTAATTATTTCGATTAAAAAAGATGTTTTTAATTATAATTTAGTAATTTTCACTATTCATCAGAATATGAAAGTTATCCGAAAAGTACCAAAATATCACCTTAGGCTAAATTCGATACTCCGAATCCAAGAATGAAGTTCATTTTAAAAAATAAGATTTAAAAAATTTTAAAAAGTGGTTATTACTATTCATAACTGCTAGTTTTAATAATATCTTAATAGCATATCGTTGTTTAGCGAAACTCGGTGTTGCGTACAACACACGCTATCGAGGAAGGTTGTGATTGCGTGTAATTCAAGCCAGGTCAGAGAAGTGTATTTTGAAAGATCCTTTTGGTGTAGAGTATAACACAAGACATTAATAAAATTAAAAAGAATATTTTTCATAAAATCTCGGGCTGTTACAGTTATTTTTTAAATTTTACACTTCAAAAAAAAATTAGGTTGAATTCTTGCGATTTTTCTAAAATACATTAATTTTTAGTGAATTGTAATATATGATAACTTATGATAAAAGATAAAAAAATTATTTAGTCATGGAGAATGTAACAATTTTTAATGAACAAAATATCAAACAATAATTCATTATATTAATATATTTATAGAAAAGAAACAATCTATTTTATGGATTGTATAACTCCCTTAGAGGGGAGGGGTGAATGAGCGTGTCAACATTTTCTTTTCAACTAATTAATCTTGATCCCGCATTGGTAGGAACCTGTTAAACCTATATAAATAGGATGGGAAGAAAATAAACAAGCACTTGAAAAGTAATGATACACCAATGTGACTTTGTTTACCACTAAGGTTTATGTCCAAAGAGCATACACTGACTGTGTGTCAGTCATACCATAAACTATTAATTTTTACATGTTTTTTATTACTATACATTGGCACAGTCACGATGTGCCATGAGCCATTCCTTTTCATGGTTTTAGGGATAACACACTTCACCCCATGGACAACTTCCACTAACTCCCCCTTACTCACTACATTGGATGATTATTCACTCACTTTAGCGACTTGAAGGTCGCATTCAATGGTTTAGCATTAGATCATGCATCCTCAACTGTAAATGGATTCTTTGTTGATGTCCTATAATAACATAAAAATTTATTTCATCTTTTCATACACAAATAATTTATTGAAATTTATTTCACAAAATTGTTTCGTTAATTTCTAGGCTTCCTTGAGTATTATGCGTATTGCTGCTGTTTCTGCGTACCACTATTGTTTTCATGTACTGTTGATGTTTTTTGTGTATCATCCAACAGTTTTCATGTACCATCCAACAACTCTTCAAACTATCTTTCTCCATGTACTACCCTAAATCATGTACTTATCCACTCCTTCGCATACTGTACTTCTTCACGTACTATCTTTATTGGTCGTATACTATGAGAGATTCTTGCAAAAACCATTATCTCCTCCAACAACTGTTTTTATTACGCTGATTATTCTCTTTGTGTAGTGTATTATCCTCTACAAACCACTTCATATTTCACTAAATTTCTTCTCAAAATTTTATATCCAATCTCGTCCCATAACAAAGGGTATAACTACTCATTCAATAGGCCCATAACTCCGCAAATTTCAGTAAAATGTTTTACCGAAATTTTTAATGTGGGACAATCTTCACTACAAACTGAACTCCATCTACATAATGTTATCCTCCACAATGTACTAGATTCCTCTAAACTTCAAACCATTATCATGTATCATTAACCATATATGTACAATATGTCTGTCAGTCTGCATACAACATCTCTTAATCGTGTATAATCACTGCGAACTGTTTTATGCTATACTTCGTGCACCACACTCCTTAACTACATACTGTCACACAAAATTTCTTTCAGTTCGACATATCATTCTTCGTACCACATGCCTTCACCATGTACTTCACACCTTCACCGTGTTGAACACACCTTTAACGCCTATAACCCACTTTCACCATGTAACACACTCTTTCACTACGTACCGTAGCTGCAAACTGTTATAAAACCTCCCTACTTTTAAGGCCCAAAAATTTGGATAACACTAGAAAACTATTCCACCTTATATACTACATTTATACACAAATGTATGACCATATTCTTTAAAACCTCTATAGTCATCCATGAGAAGATTTACAAGAAACACAACCCAATGTCCATTATTAGAAATTACCTGCCTTGTTTTCATCAATCTCCCCCTTTGGGTTTGTTAGAAATCTCCAAATAAATTCATCGATGTTCCAGCCATGATCAAGACATAATCCATTAATAAATAACTTATCCATCACTATATGTCTTTGTGAGTAGTTCTCGGTCTAGAGAACAGGATAGTGGACATGAAATGTGGTCTCATCATTTTATATTCAACACCAATGTTTCATATCTAGAATTTTCTATTCTCCATATTCCCTATAACTAGAAATAAATATAAATCTCTGTATTGGATATATATATTCTCCCCCTCTGGAAATTAATCCAACGAAATAAATCTTGACTTGTAGAGTTAAAAAACATGCTCCCTTGGATCGTATCTCCCTCATAAACTTGCATCATTACCGTAAATTGAATAAAAAAAGTTTAAACAACTAGGTATAGGGGTATCTCGTAACCTCCTTATGCATTGTAAGGTAGATGAAAACTGAGGTTCAACTGATGTTTCTCAAACATAGCAGCTGATAGAGGCTGGTTCATAATGTCATCCACCGGCTCATCCGTTTCCACATGGTCTGTTTTGATCATGCCTTGTTCAACTTTTTCCTTAATGAAGTGATATCTGACCACATTATGTTTCAAACAATAAAGTTGAATAGTATTGTACATAAGACCAATTATTATCTTGTTATTACAGTAAATCACCACTGGTTGTTTCCCCTCATCACCTTGGCCACCCAGTTGCTGCTTTATCCAAAGTAACTGAGTGCCTGACTTGGTAGCATATATATATTCAGCTTCAGTAGTACTAAGAGATATACTTTCTTTTTTCATTCTTAACCATCCCACACATTTCTTCCCAATATAAGATGCTCCACCACTAGTATACTTTCTTTCCACTACATCTCCAGCCCAGCCAGCATCAGAAAATAATGACAGTTCCCTATCTCTACCTATAGAAAATTATAACCCTTAATTATGTGTACCTTGAATGTATATCATGATTATTTTCACTTCCTACATATGTTCATTTTATGGATTACATTGAAATAGTTCCACATCGCAAGTTACAAAGACAATATATGGTTGTTTCACTATCAGGTACAATAGGCTTCCAATGATTCTTCTGTACATGGTGGTATCCAAATAAGTCCCTGCCTCATGCTTTTCATTTTTTGATACAATTACAGTGGGAGTCAAAATTGGTTTGGATTCATGCATATTGTATTTATTCAGTGGCTATATTGCATACTTTTCCTGAGAAAAGAATCTTTAATCCTTCTTCTGATGAACATGGAACCCTAAAAAGTATGAGATTTCACTAATCATGGAAATTTCCAATTATGATTTCTTATGATTAGAAAATTATTACACCGATCCATGACTTCTTCCACGAAAAATAATATCATACACATGTTCAAATATCATGAACGAATCCTATTGAGAGTTATTTATATAGTTATTGGGATCCACACCTCCAATTTTAAACTCAAATTTATTTAGATAAGAGTCCAAATGAGAGTACCATACACGTGGGGTCTATTTCTTGAAATGGAGATATTTTTTAAATTTGAAAACATTTTCTTCATCCATTCAAAGAAAGAAAAATTTGTTTTTTCAGTGTAGACATCTTCTTCCAATATATCATTTGGAAATGTCGTATTCAAATAAACTTGATAAACATTATAACCTCATTGTATTTCCATGGAATGAAATATCCTGATTGACTCGATTCTCTCTACAAGATCAAATGTCTCCTCAATATAAAAGCATTCGATATGTGAATATCCTTTACGAACCAAGAACTCTTTATTTATGATCACATTTCCATGTTCCTCAACGTTTTTTTTTGAAATTCAACTTTGTAACAGTCCATTATCGATCTTCTGGTCTTTTAACCAGATCACATGTCTGCATTTTATCAATCTTATATAACTCTTCAATCATTTCATTAACTCACGATTCATCTCTTAAAACCTCTTCGAATGAGGATGGTTCCAAAACTGATAGAAAAAATGATAGTGCATTAATTCTCATTCTCATTTTTTTGTATATGTATTCTAATCCCTCATAATATTGGATGGATCATTCTATGCTCGTTGATTTTTCTATTGGGGTTTGACCGAATTCTCTGTAGATATGGCTTCCTCTTATGATTCGTCTTCAGATTCAGTGTCATAAAGTTACTCCTAAGTGTTTTTCACACCTTCCTCTACCTCTATATTAGCATTTGTTCAATGTTCACATTTTTCCTCATCTTCTATAACATCATAAAAAATAATTCCTTGAAGAATTTTGGGTTATTATAATAAATTATCTTTATATCACTGAATTCCAAAATTCTTACCAGGTGCTTATTGAAACACTTGTAGGCTTTGTGGATCATTAAGTATCCAAGAAATATTCTTTCCTCTACATTATCTCCGTGCATCCCTTGATTTCCACCTCTATATCAGATAAAACATTTTCATCTAAAAACCAAAAAAAATATTTCAAATCAGGCTTCCTTCCATGATATAATTCATATGTTGTCATTGTTACACCAATATATAGCCCTTTTGATTTTGAATATACACTGCATCTTGTACTACCATTTTTCAATAATTTTGAGGAATACGACAAAAAATCAATATAGTTATGGACAGGTTGATTACATATCAATTACTGCCCTCAACAACTCCATTTGGTAGTAGAGTTATCATAGCTTCCACATCATGTTTTACCCCATGCTTCTCTAGGTAATTTTAAAATTCCATGGACATTTATTCCCCTTCATTTCTAGATAGTAAGACATTGATATTACATCTATTAACATTCTTACTGATTCATCGATTGGTTTTATAGAAATCAAGCACATATTTCTTCATGTGTATAACAATCATACATTTCATTCTACTATAATCATCTCTGAAAAGAACTATTTACCTCTCTCAATACGTTTAAGGAAATTTTATTATGCCACATACATCTGTATGGATGAGGTCAAGGAGATTTTTTTCCCTTTTCTTCTTTGTCTAGTAGGAACTGTAGACCAGTTTCTCGTGCTTCCAAGCATCATAGGTCATTTCTAATTCACACTTCAGATTAATGATATTAATGACTATATTAATATTACATATCTTTTGGATGACTTTTTGATTAATGATCCACAATCTCTAATACCATAAGTTGTTTTCCTCTCAAACAATTACGTATAAAATTTTGTCTTTATTGTCAACCTTATATAAGTTTTCATTCTGTTCTACAACCTTTTATGAGATTATTTCCATTCATTCCTCTTATAGTACAACTAATCTGATGGAATGTCAAAATATGACCAATGTCATAAAGTTGACTCACACTAACAATACATTGACACGGACTATCTGCATTCTGGACTTAAATTTTCATTAACATTCCATTATCTAGCTCCATACATCCACCGCCTTTTATATTAAAAGCACCATCATTACCGAACCTCATTATTCTATAATCCTTTTTCTTGAAAATCATTAATAGGAATGAATTACCCATCATATGGTATGCACATTCTCTATCAAGAATCAATGTTTTTTTGTTCATTGTAGCTTTTAGGGATACTTCTATAAAATTGGACTTTTCAATTTTACACTTTCCATTCAATGATATATTGGATTGAGCATAGGACACTGATGGTCTTACAATTCTATCTTCGATGTACTTGGGTTTTCATATTCAAATTATTTTTATAGAAATGAAAACCTATTTGAAATAGAAACATTGTTTAGTTGAAGATTATTGACTCATCTCTTAGCATTGAAAAAATTTCTCATGTCATACCTCTGTCTGGAATATACATCTTTATATCCACTATTAGGATTGTGAAACCAGTATCCAATGAAATTATTTCATCTATATTATGTTGGATATGAATATGTTATCATTTTTGAACTCTTAACTCTTCCCCATTCATGTAAATACTTTCCACATCTCATAATGAAATTGTATAGCCGAAATTGCCACAAAACTGACACTTCATGAAAGGAAATTTCATTTCACTTATATTCCTCATCATAACTTCGTCCTCTTGAAAGTATTTTGACTACATATAATTTTTGAAAACCTTAGGATAATCATAAATTCTCTTTCCAGTTTGATTTAAGGGTTTCATATTTAGTTCTTCTTGTGGATTTTCAACATGATAAACTTTTATATTGCTTTTAATTTAGCTCAGATTATTTATAGCATTTGACGTTTCAGCACCATAGCCTATTTAACTATTCACTATTATTGTGGGCCATTGATCACTCAAGATCATTTCAACTACATAAAAACCACATTATTATCTCTCTAGCATGTAATCATCCAAGAACCTTACAAATTATATTTTTTTCTTTGATTATTTTAATATAGATTCACTTTCTAGTTTACATTTCAGAGTAACAACTTCTTCTTTGAGTCCCACAAAGGACATAGACTTATCGTCCAGTATCTAGGTAAGTCCATTGATTACACTGGATTGTTCTTCAATTCTAATTTTTTAGTTCTACAACATCATCAGTGCATTCAAGGAGTGATGATTGTACTTTCACCAGATCTTCCAGTCGTTCAATTTTCTCTTCTAGCGGATCAATATATTTTGATGATTCATTCACCATTTCATTCCACTAATTTAAAGTCATACATTAATCTCGATCTTACAATTATCATCCTAAAGATTCAACATGGTATTAATAGTAGTAGTCAACTAATTATATACATCTTTATCTATTAATGGATCTGACTTTTCAATAGTATCCATCGTGGAGGCTTGTTTTCGAACATTAAATTCTGGTTCTCCTCCCTCGCAGAATTCATTAGAATCATATTCTTATGTACTTTCATTGTAAATTTGATGTTTCCCTTATGGTAGAATCATTTATAAGGCTTCTTTTTGTTTTTTATTTCATTCTCTTCATCATCAAATTTTCTTGAGAACTAAGAGGTAATGTGTCCAACTCTTCCACAGGGAAAAAAAGTAAGAGTTATCTTGCCATAAAATTTCCATGTTGCATTATTAAGATTCATGGAAATGAGAGAATGTGTTTTTTTCCTCAACATCTTCATCACCACTATCTATGGAAACTTTTAGTTTATACATGGCTTTGAATTTCATTTCCTTGCTCACACGAGTCGTAGATTCTTCTTGTATTTCTATCATTTAATAAGATATTATATTGATTATATGAAAATACACTGACAGTTTGGAGATATCTCTTTCGTCAATGGATGACACATATTGATCGCATCATGATTCACTATTTCAATTCCACCCTTATACCACTATTCCAAACTTGTTTTGTATTGAATATTATAAAAGTAAAAAATAATTATATTATATGTTTAAATCATTTATTTTGTGTTTATTCCTATTGAAAGGGACAATGTTACATGTTTTGATGATTCCATTGTAGGATGAGTTGATTTGGAGTCCTCGGAGATGATCCGGAAGGGAAATGGGCCAAAACTGCATGGGTTCCAGGAACACATGTCCACTGTTGGGTAGAGTATTAAATCTTAATGCATCCAAATGGGCTTCTCTTTTGTGGGATAGACCAAATTTTAATTTTCTACAACTGTAATAAACAAACCCAAGCCCCATTTGTCCATTAAGGGTCCCAACTGAAGTTATTTTTCTAGGCCACTGAATCTGCACAGAGTCAAAAGTTATGTAGTGTGTGTTGTCCATATCTAGATTGGTACGTGTATAAAAAAAATCCAAACATTCTGTTGAGATATCCAAGATGTTTGGAAAAATAATTCAAATTTTTTCAAGAGTGATTGAAGAATTTTTGGAGATGAAATACATTGTAATAATTGGTTTTACACAATCGGTGTGCCCATAACCACTTCCCATTTTTTCTATAAATGACAATCATGGGTACCAAATTTGGGGATTTCAAACCAAGAGCCAATATCTAAAATTTTTTGGTCCTAGAAGTGTATATTATTCATCCTAGAAGATATGAAGGCCCCTATCCTCTTAGGGGGGATCAGGGATGAAGAAGGATTTCCACCTGATCCTCATCCTCCCCTTGATACCGAGCTAAACGGTGGTTTATCATTTCAAGGGAGCCACACAAATGTGGGAGGGAGTTCCAACACATGATATTCTACTTGTTTTGTAAAAGTTTTTTGTTGAATATTTTACTTATTTTGTATCTTGACATTCTTCTCTCCTAATTACTTTTCATTTGATATAAATAGGTGGAACACTTTTTATTTCAACACCGATTGAGTTGAGATTTCAAGTGGCAATCTTCGATTGTTCCAATTGGAAAACATAATAATCCTATTTATCTCACACATAAATATGATTTATGTATTCTTAGTTATACCATTAATTCTATGATTGATAACTAAATCATGGAAGCACGATTGTTGTGTCAAGGTGTGGTTCTTTAAGCATTATTTGAAGAGGCATGTTCTTCCGTAGACTATAAATTTATTTTAATATCATAACCAATTTGATGTGTCAAGACAATGTGGTAAAAAAATTTCACCGTTTCTAGTTAGCTCTTGGGTTTTACTGCGTGTTTTTTGTAATTTTTTCATAAAGTTTGTTAATGTATATTTGTTTTATCTTATACCTTTATATTTTATTTGTTCTAATTTATTTCTTTTTTAGGTTTTTTGTATGACACGTTCTACTCCAGGATACTTACAACCTTTATAACACAAACCGGAGAGGATCCTACATCAGCAACCCCAAGATACAAAAGAGGAATTAGTGAAGGAGGATGTACAAAACATCAACACTCATCTTGATCCTTATTCTTCTTTTTCAGGATCCCACATTAAATCTGAAATTAACATGAATAACTAGGCTGGAATTAATCAAACACTAAAATAACTAACCCCTCTTGATGTTGATATCCAACCCACCATTATTCAATTACAAGGTGAGGCACCGAATTTTGAACTAAAATCTAGTTAAATTCAACTATTACCAATATTCCATGGACTTCATGGATAAAATATACACACAAATTTAAATTAATTTCATATTTTGTGTTCTAAATTAAAACAAGAAAATTCTGATGAAGAAACCGTAAATAATATAGCATTTCCCTTTCCTTTAGAAGATACAACTAAATATTGGTTATATTATATAAATATCCCAATAAGAGGCTTAGAGGACATGAATCACCTTTTCCTTGAAAAATAATTCACAGCCACTCGAATTGAAACATTATGGAATGCAATTTGTGGGATAAGACAATCTCAATGGGAAACATTACAAGAATATTTGGAAGACATTAAAAGGTTATGGTCATGTTACCCAAACCACCAATAAGTGATCAACTTTTAATTCAATATTTTTATGAAGGATTAATATATGTTTATAAAAATATGATCAATGTTTCTATAGGTGGTGCACTAGTTGGTATGGCCGCAATTGCTGTAAGAACCCCGATTGAGAACATGGCGCAAAACACACAGCAATTTAGTTCAAGGTCTAATGTACCAATTCAATGTTTCAATGAGGTGCAAAGTAATTAATTCGAGAAGAAGTATGACACAATGTTCAAATAGGTAAGTGATAATCTTCTACAACTTACTTTTTTCCAATGGAAATCCCAATATAATCCTCCCATCCATTGTGGTATATGTTCTTCCTACACCCACTACCCTGACCAATGTCCTCAATTGAGGGAATCATCTGAGAGTTGTGAGGAAATATTTCTAGGCCACCCGTATAACCAACCCTTTAGGGAGCAAAATTACTATCCATCCATCTCTGTGTGGAAAGAGAACCAAGCCTATAGGCAAGTGGGTATTCATACCAACCTCAATAATAATTGAACCAACATGGGCAGAGTAGTCATCCACCACCACCAAATAGAAATGCTCAACCACCCCGAAGGCCATTCCAAAACACTCCTCAAAAACCGGAGAATATCCTAGAATATATTATGAAACAAGTGTCTACCAACAATATCCAATTCAAAAAACCACCCAGGAACCCATACAAGACATCAAACCCCAAATAGGCCAAATAGCTAACTCAGTGGGTAAAATTAAATGTCATGGGTCAGGTAAACATCCCTCTCAACAGGTAGTTAACCATCTGGATAAATGAAATGATTGATACATCAACATTAGGAGTGGAAAAACTATAAAGTTAATGGAATTCTCTATTTTAGTCATCCCCACCTGAGGAAACCACCATCCCAAGCATAAAAAATGTTCCAAATTTTTAAAAATATTTTCTTGATATAATACATTCCAATGGAAAGAGTTTGCATATTGATGAGCCACCAAGCACATCCATTTCACTTCCATTTCCTCAAAGGTCCACTGAACCATGAAAACAAAAGTAAGCTGAACATGATAAGGAATTATTGGAAATTTTCAAGAAAGTGCAGGTTAACATCTCAGTGATTGATTTTGTGACGAAAATTCCATGGTACACCATGTTTCTAAAGGATATGTGTACGCACAGAAGGAGACATCATGGTGATGAGAAAGTGAGCATGGGGAGGAATATTTCATCAATGATAGAGCCATCACTTCCCACTAAGTGCAATGATCCTGTAACATTCTCAATTTCATGTACTATAGGGTAGTATTCTTTTTCTAATGCTATGAATGATTTATGTGCCTCAATAAAGATGATGACACACTCCATTTACTCAACATTGCGTGTTAGGTAACTAACGCCCACTAGAATTATTTTTAAATTGGCCAATCGGAGTACCGCACACCCCTCTGGTGTGTAAGAGGATGTTCTTCTTAGGGTTAAAATTTTAATTTTTCTTGATGACTTTTCTGTCCAAAAAATGAAGGATGATAGGATGAATGAACAAGACCCAATTATATTGGATAGACACTTCGTGAAAACTACCAAACAAATAATTAATTTCCAAACTGGTACATTATCTTTGGTGTTTGGTGGTGACATTTTCCACTTCAACATCCTTGATTCCATGAAGCACCCCTTAGAAGAACATTCCTCTCCCTCTCTCTATTAATTCAATTGATGTACATACTTCCCCTAAAAAAACAACATTTCATTCTCCTAAGCCCCTTTATGATTTTTATTCATTAATTGATATTATAGGTAATCAATCATGAATTGATTGCTTTAGTGGTCTAGAAAAGTTCAATTCATGTTTATTAACTGATAATTTCTTGAACACCAAGTATCCAATGACCATTAATGATATTTTTAATCTTGTAAAAGATCATTCCTCATATGAGAATGATACCATTGAGTAGTTAGATGCGATTAGTGACCTCTCACTTTCATACACACTCCCATAAATAAAAAATCCACCTGAATTAGAACTGAAAAAACTCCCTTAAGATTTAAAATATTCAAATATTAAGAATGGTAACAAGTTTCCCATCATCATTGCTAGTTCACTCCCACCAGAGCTTGAATTGAGATTGCCTGAACTATTGAGGGTGTATAAACAATTTTTGGGATGGACCCTTGCTATCATTCTTGATATTATCCCATCAAATTGTACACATCTTATTTTGATAAATGATGAGGCTAAACTAGTTAGGCAGAAACAACATCGAATGAACCCAAACCTCCTAGATGTTGGGAAAAAGGATGTGACAAAATTATTGGCTGCTGGAATCATTTACCCCATCTCCAAAAGCCAATGGGCCAGTCTCGTTCAGGTTGTTCCAAAACAAACAGGCATTAGAGTAATCAAAAATGAAAACAATGAATTGGTTTCAACTCGTGGGTAGAATAGTTGGTGTGTCTGTATAGATGATCTCCAACTAAACCAACACAATAGGAAGGACCATTTTCTTTTTCCATTCATTGAACAAATGCTAGAGAGGCTAGCAGGTATGTCCCAATATTGTTTCCTTGGTAGTTATTTTTGATACTTTCAGATCATTATTTCCCCTGATGATCATGAAAATGCATCCTTCACTTGCCCCTTTAGCACATTTACCTATAGAAGGATTCCCTTTGGTCTGTGCAATGCTCTGGGTACTTTCTAATGATACATGGATAGTATTTTTTGGATTACCTGGAGAATTTCATAGAAGTATTCATTAATGATTTCAATATTTATTGATCCTCTTTTAATGAATGGTTGAGTAATCATGCTTCAGTCCTATGATGCGGTATTGAGAAAAATATTATATTAAATTATGGGAAATGCAATTTCATGGTGCAAAAAGTTATAGTTTTGGGGCATGTCATTTCTGGGTATGGTATCCTAGTAGATAAATAAACAGTGGATTACATACCTTCCTTACCATTCCCCAAAAATGTAAAGGATGTTCCATCTTTCTTATGTCATTCTAGATTTTACAGTCATTCCATTCGTGGAATTAGTAAAATTGCACACCTCCACTCCTGATTACTCCAAAAAGGAATTTGTTTTTTATAATGAATGAGATGAAGATTTAAATAAGATAAAATCATGTGTCACATCACCCTCAGTAATACAACAACCTCAGTGGGATTTACCATTTGATCTCATATGTGATGCCTCTAATGATGCAGTTGGGGAAGTCTTGTCATAAGGGGTCGATCGAGCTCCACATGTCATTCCCTATGACTCACATATTGTGGAACCTAGAAAATAAAACTACCCCACAACTAAAAAAGAATTAATTTCCATTATATTTTCCGTTGAAAAATTCAGGTCATGCCTTTTTTTCAATGTCATTGTGTTCTCAGAGAATACTTCCCTCCGTCATCTCCTTAATAAATTTGAATTCACGCCACATATCATTCATTGGATCCTCCATCGTCAAGAATTTAATCTTGAAATTAGTAATAAAATGGAGAAGAGAATGCGGTGGCTGACTATATCTATAGGATTCCACCATCCTCGGACATTGACTCATCCCCTTGTATTACTATAAATGATATGTTTCCTAATGAGTAATTGTACTGAGTACAAGATTTATTCCTTGGTATGAAGAAATTGTAAATTATTGGGTAGCATCATGCATACCTACTGATTTCAATAATAACCAATCCAGTCATGTAAAACATGAGTCTCGTTGGTATATTTGGAATGAACCCTACCTCAGGAACACATTTAGTGATTAATTACTTAGGTTTTTTGTTCTCGATAGTGACTTTTAGTCTATCCTTTGATTTTGTCACACTCATGCTTTTGGGGGCCACTTTGGTTTCCAATGGACTGCTCGCAAGGTCCATAACTCTGGCCTTTTTTTGGATAACATAATTTCGAGATGCCCATGATTTTGGAAAATCTAGCCCTTGTTGTCAATGAATGGGGATTATCTCTAATAGAATTGAAATTCCACAACAATTGTTTCACTTTTATGTAATTTTTGATATCCAGGACATTGACTTTATAGGCCCAATTCCCAATTCCTTTTAGAAACATGTACATTCTTCTAGTAGTTGATTATGTGTTAAAATGGGTAGAGGCATGAGCTACAAGGACCGATGATTCTAAGATAGCTGTATAATTTTTGTGAACCTAGATCTTCTTGTAGGTTTGGCTTACCTAGGTTCATAATCAGTGAACATGGTTCTAATTTATGAAACCGAACAATGTAAACACTTTTGCGTTGGTATGGGATCGTTCATAGAGTGTCTATTGCATATCATCCACAGACTAATTGACAAGACATGGTTTCAAGTAGATAGTTGAAACACATTCTTGAAAAAATAGTTCAACCTAGTAGAAATGATTGGAGTCTTCGACTTGATGATTCTTTATGGGACTACCATACTGCTTTCAAAACTCACATTGGAATGTCACCATATAGTATTGTTTTTGGAAGGAGATGTCACATACCAATAGAGATTGAGCACCGGGCCTACTATGCCACCAAACAATGTAATTATAATCTTTCTGGTGCAGGTTCTCAAAGGAAGTTGCAGATTCATAAGATTGAGAAAATGAGAAGAGATGCATATGAAAACTCAAAGATTTATAAGGAGTGAACCAAGGATGCCCATGACCGTCTTATACTTCATCATCATTTCCTCATTGGGCAAAAGGTCCTCCTTTATAATGCAAGGCTGATGTTACATCTAGGTAAGCTTCATTCTCACTACACTACTAGAAATGTGACCTTTCCCAACGCTTCTATACCAACAGTTCGTAAAAACCATTGGTATAGGTTTCCTTTCCCAATGGTTTGGCCAAACTGTTGGGAAATCCCACTTTGAGGCCACCTTTCCCAACGGTTTGGCCAAACCGTCGGGAAAGGGTATGGCTTTCCCAATGGTTTGGCCAAACCGTTGGGAAAGCCCACATTTTTTCCACCTTTCCCAATGGTTTTCCCAAACCTTTGGGAAAGGTCCTCACAATCCATCTTTGCACCCAAAATCAAAATCCACAATGAAAATCTATACCAACGGTAGTGAAAACCGTTGGTATAGGTCTATTCCAATGGTTTTGACCTCCGTTGGTATAGATCCTTTGATTTTTTACCATTTCTTCTTACCCAGAACATTATATAAATCAAAATTTAAAATAATTATTAGAAAACATATATATATTTATATAATTATATTCAGAAAAGTCATATTAGGTTAGTTGTTAAGTCATTCAATAATAAATTATGGGTCCTGGGATCAAATCCAAGCAAATGTTTTTTTGAAATACGTATACCAACAGTTCCATAACTGTTGGTATAGATTTTCATATTAATTATACCAACAGTTTTGGGAAAACTATTGGAATAGATCTATCCCAATGGATTACATGGCAACGGTTCTCCAAACTGTTGGTATAAGCTATCCCAACAGTTTGGAGGCATATACCAATAGTTCCAAACCGTTGGTGTAGGTTAGTTTTCTAGTAGTGCTGGTTTGTCCCATACACTTTTATTAATGTATCTTTATTTGGTGTTGTTCAGGTTCAAAATGAAGAAACCAAGAAAACCATCAAAGCCAATGGGATGCGGATGAAGTACTTCCACAAAGCCCTTCCGGAGTTCACGATGGAGGATATCCATGTTCATGAAGCAACATACCAGTAATACAAGCCAGGTTTTATCCTTCTTTCCCACCTTCTCAATTATTACAGTGAGAACATTACATATTCTGGGTGTGGGGGATCGGTACATTCCTATATTAGATAGAAATTTTTATCATATTTTTTTCTATCTTCTATTTTTTACCTTCTTTATGTCATTTTCTATTTTCCTAGTATTTTTGAGTTCATTAGTATTTCCATTGACTTTCCTCTTTCTTCTCTTTTTCACATTCTATTTGGTTTTTTCATTTCCCCCTAAAAATTTTCAATGTTCGATGAGTATGTCACCATTAAAGGTAGAGTAAAAATACCGTAATGAATGGAGAAAAAAACATATATGAATGAAATTAAAATCAGAATGTTATTTTTAGTGAATTTGTTTTCAGCCAATAATATAAATTTTTGTATCAATGTAAAACTTTATAGATGATTGATGCCCCATGTGTGAGTAGTTTTTGTAAAAATTGTGTCTTTAATATCTCCACACTTTTTTCCACAAAACCACAATGTGTGAATATTTCTTACTTCCAATAAGGTAAATATAAGTTAGGGTAATAGTTTTCATCCTAAAATGATATTTACATACATTCGTTCCTTATATGATATGTTTCTTTACTATACCAGATTTACCTATGCGTGTGTACCTGATATCCGGCTATTATACGCCTTAAAATACAAATTTGGGATGTGTCTTGGGTAGGTCAAAACCCACTCCTCCTCATCCTTTGATATTTTTATAACTATTACAATTTGTTTCACGAGGATATAAAACAAGGGTTGAGAGATGAGTGTGATATTTTCTCCAAATGAAACTTCTGGAAAAAAAAATGAGGGGAATCATGAAATGTACATCATATGAGGATATGTAGGTCATGATATTATGGTTTGACTTTTGGGAATTCTTATGTGAGTGGTTCTTGAAATATGATTAAAATGGATGTAGGTAATGTTCGGAGAAAATTCATATAATGATGAATTATTTTAAAATAACATACATTTATTTGATAAAAAGTGGACTAAATATCATGGAATGTTTTTCACACACAGACATGGAGAGGTAGTGAAATGGTTGAATTTTTAATTCCTTTCTCAAAATGGTTTCATGACTATTTTCTAATTTGATTGTGATATGATTTATGAGACATTGTTTTCCATTTTCCCTATGATGAACTCCTTGGTGAGGTTCGTGAATTAATCGCATTACATTAATGAATTAAAATTTCCTCAAATGATAAATCTTAGTGATGTTGGGAATATATACATGCATCATTTTTTTGGATACGAGACTTTTCCCATTAGTAAAATTTTTCAATAGTGGGGGTGTGATTGCACCGCGATTCACTGTTTAATTTTCACCCTTACACCACTATGATAAACTTGTTTTATATTGAAAATTATAAAAATAAAAAAAAATCATTCCATGTTTGAATCATTAATTTTTTGTTTGTCACTGTTGAGAGTGACAATGTTACTTGTTTTGATGAATCCATTACAAGAGGAGGTGATTTAGTGGCCCTGGAGATATTTCATAAGGAAAATAAGAGAAAACTGAGTGGGATCGATGAATACCTATTCACTATTGGGTAGAGTTTGAAAACTCCATGCATCCAAATGGGCTACGATTTGTGGGATGTTACAAATTCACTTTTCTTTAACTCTTATGAAGACACACAAGACCAATTCAGTCATTAATGGGCCCAACATAAGTTATCAGTCTAGGCCACTGAATCTGCACTGAGAAAATTCTTTTTTCTTGTCCATATCTATCATTGTATGTGTACAAAAAGAGCCAAACACTCGGTAAAGATAGTCAAGAAGTGTGGAAAAACATTCTAGTTTTGTCAATAGATATTGAAGATTGTCTGGAGGATGAAAACAATGTGACAATTGTTTTTACAGAATATATTTTCCCAAAACCACTTCCCATTTTTCCTATA
The DNA here is from genome assembly GCA_963277665.1 of Viscum album. Lineage (NCBI taxonomy): Eukaryota > Viridiplantae > Streptophyta > Magnoliopsida > Santalales > Viscaceae > Viscum > Viscum album. Next base: position 987,634,576 of record OY728126.1, read on the forward strand.
AAAGAGCATCATGGGTACCTAATTTAGGGAGTTCAAACCAAGAGCCAAGCTCTGCCATTTTGGAGTTTGAGAAGAGTCCCATAATCATACAAGATGTTTTGGTGGCCTCTATCCTCATAGGTGGATTTAGGATGAAGAAAGAGTTCCACCCAAGCCTCTTCCTCCTCTTGATGGTGATCTAAATGGTGGATAATCGTATTAAGGGAGTTACACATACTTTGGAGAGAGTTCCAGTAAATGTTCTTGTACTGGATTTGTATAATTTTTGGGTTGAATTTTTTAATTATTTTTTTTCTTGAAATGCTTCTCCCCTAATTACATTTCATTTGATATAATGAAGGGGAACGCTTTTTATTTCAACACCGATTGGGTTGAGAGTTCAAGTTGGGATCTTGGGTAATTCTGATTGGAAAACACAATAATCATATTATTCTCCCATATACGTATGATTTATTTATTCTCTGGTGTACCTTTTATTATATGATTGAAAACCAAATATTAGTAACACGATTTTTGTCTCAAGGGGTGGTTCTTTAAGCATCATTTGAAGAGGCAAGAGGGGAGCCAATATCTTGACAACCATCAACCAAATAATTAAACAAAACCATGTTAAATTTTCAGAACAATGAACTATTCAAGATGTGTAGCGAACTTGAAATTATCTTATTCACTCATAATTATTAATACACCACCTTTATTTATCAACTATTTAACTCTTTTATTATGTAATTTACTTAAATATGTTTTCAAATCCCCCACCTCTTTTAGTTCTTCTTATTAAAAATATATTTTCTAAAAATATCAACACTTCTTGAGAGACGACCTAGGTTCTTCCCTAGACTATAAATTTATCTTCAAATATTAACCAATTTGACATGTCACAAAATCGATCACTTATGCATTGTTAAGGGGTGGAATTATTCTCAAGATATTATTCACTATGTCTATGTATTTGAATTCATTACCCATACCTCATATTTATCTTACAAATTTAGCAATTCAATTGAAATAGGAGTCTTCATTTTCATCCGGGTGCATCTTCAGATCATCAAATCTATTATTTAGTACTTGATGTTTTGCATCCATAACTTTTATATATCATTCATATTAGTTCTACAGTTTATCCCACATTGATTTGGTTGATTTTAAACACATGACCATATGAAAAATATGATTAGAAATGGTTGTAGTGAAAGTATTATCTGATTTTGCATCTGCATCATGGAATTTCCTCTTTGAATTTGTCATCGATAGTCTTGTAGGATCAGTGACTTGTATTCCCTACGCAGTAGATAATTAGGCATCCATTCTAATAAATCATATGTGATATATCATCGTGTTTTTTCATATTTAAAAATTACATCCATCGAAGAGGGGAACCACCCTAATGTTGATTGGATTTTCCATGATAGATAGATTCAACACCATCAACCATTACCCTTTGAACCCACTTAAAGGATCCATGAAAACCTTGAGAGTGGAGTGGTGAATCATGGTGTCAAATTTTTCTTTTAAACTGATGAATCATGATCCCATTTTGGTAGGAACCCTTTAAACATTTCTAACATAGGATGTGAAAAAAAAACGATCACATACAATGTAATGTTACATCAATTGTACTTAATTCAGCACTAAGGGATACATCCAAAAAGGATATGCCGAAAGTGTGTTGGCCGAAACATAAACCATTAATCTTAAGAATTTTTTTATTAAAGGAGTTTATCATAGGCTCTATTTGACATGTGCATTTCCTTTACATGGTTTTATAGATTTCATACTGCGTCCCTCAGATCACTTCCGTTAACTCACCCTTATTCACTGTGTTGGAAGAATATTTATATAGACTAACAACATGGAGGATTCATAAAATGTTAATCATTAGATCATGAATTCCATATTATAAATAGATTTTATGTTGAAGTCTCGTAATCACATAAAATTGTAAGTTATTTTTTTGTACACTAATTTGTTATGGAAATTAATTTCACAAACTGGTTTGGTTAATTTTCAGTCTTCCTTGAGTGTTGTGGGTACTACTACAGTTTCCACATACCACTGCTGTCTTAGCGTATCATTGTTGTTTTTGAATATTGTATAGATATTTATTCATAACATCTATATTTTTTCGCATACCGTCTAACTCCTCCATGAACTATCCTTCTCCATGTACTTCTCTACTCAGCATACTACATCACTCCTCTGTGTACCATCTAGATATGCAGAGTGCCTTTCTCTGTCACATAATTTTAGATCATACTTATTGGACTGTGCTCTCTTTGGTGAACAGTTTTCCTTACACAGATGATTCTCTCCACCTACCATCTTCTCCTCCATAAATACAATTCAGACATCATTGAATTTCTTCCCAAAATATAAATATCTAATACCATCCCTTAACAAAGGGAATAACAGATCCTTAAATAATCATATAACTTTTATCATTTTATTAATATGATTAACCCAAATTTTCAATGTGGGAAAATCATCAGTATAAACTAAACATCATCTGTGTACTGTTAGCCTCCACAGCATACTAAAATATTCAAAACTGCGAACCCTTATCGCGTACAATTAACCTACTACATATCATATGTTTATTGGTCAGTGTATTGCACCTCCTCAATATGTACCATCGGTGAAATCCATATTTGGTAGCACTTCGCGTACTAGACGCCTTCACTGTATACCATCACTACAAACTATTTTCAGTTCTTGACATCTTTCTGCATACCGCACACCTTCACCACGTACTGCACAACATCACCACATACCACATGCCATCAATGTGTACATTGGGATCTCACCGCGTATTGTGTTCCTTCACTGCATACCACACACCTTCAGCGCGTACTGTTGTTATGATCTGTTACCAAACTCTCAATTTTTTAGGCCTAAAAATTTGGCAAACACTAGGAAACTGAACCACCATCAATACTATTTTTAGCCTCATACATATGAAATTGTTCTTCGCCGACTCCATAGTCTTCCATGTGTATATTGAAAACAAACACAAACTAACCTCCATTATTAGCTATGAGTATACTTGGTTCTAACAATATTAATAGTTTTTAGACAATATAAATAACTAATGATTTAAATAATGATGAAACACCCCTCTCCTCCCATATAAATACAACCCATCATCCCATATTATCCTCAGACATGGAAATCTACAAAGAATCTCCAAATTCTAAAATTTATCTTATGAAAAATCATTCCATCAACATGGAGGTTTTTTTCACACCAATATAACAATCATTATTGGCTTAAAGAGGTTGTCAAAATGGAGAACTCAAGAGGTAAAACCTACATTCATTTTCATTTAATTTAATTTTAATTTAATTTTTATTCTCTTCCCCTCAATCTATCATATCCATGTGGAATGATACCTCCTGTATGCTTGATATATTGGAATTCTATAATATAAGTGGAATATAGATCATCCAAATCCTCCCACTACATATTTTAATCTAAAAATCAAACCATCATTCGTGATGTGTTAATTTACAGACATCATGGATGATGCATTTTTATTTTCATTTAACATAAAAAAAACATGGTCATTAAAATATTTTAATAGTTGAAACTAGATTTAGTATTTATATAATAAAATTTTTTAGGTTTATTAATTCTCTTATGTAAAAATTATAAAATTATTATACAAAAATTGAAAGTGATGATCAAAAACCCACCAAAATAATTCAAAGAATTATAATTAATAGTTCATATAATTATTCATAGTCATACCATTTGACCAATAGATCTATATAAACATTTTATCAAATGTAAGTTCATTAAAATCTTATAAAACCAAATATTTATAATTACTATCAATTTACATATACTTCCATACTCATATATAATTATACTAATCATGAAAACCAAGAAAACAAACACTTATAAATGGTAGAATCATACTATATAACTCATCTAAAAGGGCATAAATAAACATAATAAAATTATCAAAAATAGTATACATGTGTATGAGGTTTTTAATATAGTAATAACTGAATCTAATGTAATTATAACTAATATAAATTTGAATAATGCATTCTAACACAAGGTTTGGGGTTTCTCAAACCCAAATCCATTCCTTTGGGATTTCCATCTTCCTTACCATTTTCACTATGGATATTCCATTCATATAACATAAATGTCATTTTTTATCTATATATTTTTATCGATATACATGTTTCTAATAATTATTTATAATGAATTCAATTATTATTAAATATAAACTCTTATTTATAATAAACCATATTTTTCTTATCATGAGATTGTTTCCACCAGACTCAAGATTAATTATTCATATAAAATTTATGATATTCTATATTTTTTGGAACTACATTTTTTATTCACTAATGTATTATTTATTAATTGTAACCAATAACATTTTATGGGTTATTCTATGCTCTAATAATGATATATGTTCTATGTGAAAAGAATGATATTGTAAATGTTATGATGTGATGTGTGCACCCAGAATTATATAGCACAAGTAAATTGTAACATCCCAGGTAAATAAAGAAAAATAAATTTTCATATTTATTAATATTTGTGACTTAAATATTAATTTTACTTTAATGGTTTTTCTATGTTCGATAGCGTACTCGATACGCAACTATGAGTTTCTTTGAAAACATATGTTGCACACTAGTAATATAATAATATTATTTTAAATGGTAGTTAACACGTAGTCGTTGTATTGGCGGGAATGGATAGAAATAACTAAAATATGATTATATATGTTTTTTAAATGTTTTTACATTTATCCAATAAAATATAAAGGCTTAAAATACGGAAAAAATTCAATTTTAGGCATTTATACCCAAATTTTCACTAAAGGTTCACTTATCGCCTTTTGATGGCGAACCGTCATTAAATATAGTTTTTATCATTCATATAAATTCTATTGGACCAAATATAACTCTTTTTTAGAATCGGTACATCAAAATTTACTTTTTGTAAATTTTTGATATTTTTCCGATAAAGTTCATTTTTTAATGAATAGTGAAAAATGTTGCATTTTAATTCAAAACCACTTTTTAATGTAATTTATTTATATGATTGTATTGTCATTTGAATTGGTTTAAAAGTGAAATTAGAATATATTTTTACCATTTAATCCAATAGTGGTCATTGTAATTAATTTCACTTTGAAATCAGACATAAACTATTGTCAATCTTTTGATACTTATTATTTCATAAAAACAGGTTATTTGCTCTGACAGCGGGAATTAATTATTAAATTAATTAATGTAACTTATATGTTTTGAATTTTTTAAAATAGTCATCATTTTTGAATTAGGAATATCAAACATAGCTTAGGGTAAATTTTTGGTATTTTTCTGAAAAACTTCAATTTTTTATTAATAGTGAAACTACTAAGTGGTACATAAAAAATTGATTTTTCATTTCAATGAAATTTTACAACCTTTGTGTTTTGAATTTCAAAAATCCGACATACATGGTTGTCATTATGAAGTAAAATTTGGTTCAATGGGATTAAAATATTTTTTTGTTGAATAGTAACTTTTATGTTTATTAATCGTGATTAGAGGTAATTAGTGTAATTTAAAGTAAAAATAATGTTTTAATAATTTCAAATGACATATACACAAGTCCTACCCTTATGGGATGTGTCATTTCCGACCAATAAAATCCATGGGTCGATTTTGGGGACCCCATGGAGCCACTTGGGTAAGATAATGACATTAATGACTTTTATTTAAAGTTAAAATTAAAATGTCACAAACATGAGATGTTTTACTAAAACAATTATTAAATGGGGTTATACAAGTCATATTTTTGACTATATATATTCATTAGAAAACTAAAAATATTTCCTACATCATTATATTTTATTTATAATTTTTATACATTAAATAAATTAAATTATATATGACACCATGATGATGCAGCGATTACCACATTATATAACGATTTAAATAAACTGAAAAGATAATGTATAATCAAAGACCTAAACATGTCAAAAACCTATTGTATGGGTATATTTCGGACCCTTATCACCTTGTACTTGAATTATATCAATGTGGGACCTTTTAAATCCGAAACTCATTTTAAAATAAAGTAACATTTCTTTACTTTCCAAGAGTGCCCCTCCTCTCCTCTTATAAAAGGCCCCCACCTCTACCACCTTAACCACATCTCTCAAGCCTCTGGCTCAGACAAAACCTACCCATTTTGTCTCTCCACATTCCTCTCCTACTCGTTGAAGCCTCAAATTTGGCAGAAGTCCTCCCAAGAAAGCCTTTGAGCTCAAATCAAAAAGAGTTACCTGATTTAAAAGTAGTGTTTTCTCTTGTGTTCTTTTGTTTTATTTTGATTCTACAACCCCATAAACTCTTTTTATTAATTTCTTTTGTAACAAATCCAGTATCTTCAATATACTAGGATGATATTATAAGAATAATTCTATCTACACTTACACACACATACATCTAATGGTTAAAGAACATACTATTTCTGTGGATGGCGAATTTCTGCCTCACGAAACGATGATTGTTCAATATTCTTCCAACACCTTAAAAGTTGGCCATTAAGATGTCACTATATTTATATATGATATATAATATGTTTATGTATTCCATAAGCTTCTGTATATTTCATTTATGGCACACCTTTATGGCTTCCATTATGGGTATACACAATATCTTCATTTTTGGAAGTGCAGACTACCACCCCCTCAAAGTGATTTGATTCGTTAATGCATTATGTGGGACGTATAACAGATGGATTTAGAGTTATTATATATGATTTATGTTACATATAAATGATGAATATAATTTTATAAATAATATATACATACCTCTCATTTAGTTTTAATTCCATTAATAAGACATAGAAATGAAAGTAGCGTTCATGCGTACGTACGGCTTACCGTCTCTATGAACGGTGCATTTCATTTCTTACTTCTAAATGATTATGTTATATTATAAATACATGTATATTCTGGATATATATTATATATATCATATCCAAATCTTGAATATCATTCTAGATATAATGAACCTTTGACCACACGAACAACATTTAATTGTAAGAAGTCCACTTTCGACTTAAGAACCAAATATCGACAAAACAATCATTATTAACTTAAATGGTTACATAATGTTTACAACATGGTAATAAGTGATATAAAATTAATAAATAACTTGTAAAAGGTTCTTAATCAAGTTAAAATTAACACAATTTTATTATTTTGGACGTTAAAGAACGATCGAGTCAAGTCAGACCCGAGGTAAGGGACTTCGTCTCAATCTCTTTTCATTGAGGAATATTTCGCTTTATACACTACATTTTTTTATAAGGTTTATAAACCCCTTTGACGTTTAATTTTATACAAAAGGAATCTTTTTCTACAAAGCGTTTTACAAAACAACAAAAAGGAATGTTTCTTTTAACGTACACGGTGACAACGACCTTTTCCGCCACCGTGAGTATTATTTAGTCTTTGGCTTCCTCAATAAGCCGTAATGTTTTTTTTAATGAAATAAATACCATATACTGTTTTATGTATTTTAGTACTGAAAAGGGGTTTTTACAATGGATTTGTTATGTCAATATATTTAATGGATATATTGTGATCAAAGTGTGGAAATGTTTTCTTTCCATTATATTTGTTTTATGTATTACGATTTTATAATGGTACTTGGACATTTGACGGGTGGTTACGTGATAAACCATATGACAGGTGGTTCCATGAATACCAGGACGGGTGGTTACGTTATAACCTCCAATTCATTGGGTATGGAAGTCGGCCATATGGGTTTTCCATTAAGTGATATGGGTGGAAGTCGACCGTATGGTTATTTCATTTAAGTATGTTTATGTCCCAAGTTACCTTTATATGTTATGTGATCTTTATATGGGTTTTATGGTAATCTTTTGGTTAAAAAAGTGTATGTAATTATCTTTTATTCAGTGAAGATTTTTTACTACCTCATAAAAATTAAAAGTATTACATTGATAAAGTACACATGGTTTACTTGTTGTTTTGATAAACTAACAGTTTTCATTCTTTGTGTATCCCTTACTGAGCTTTTTATGCTGACCCCAAGTTTTTGAAATGTTTTTCACTGGATATAATGTGGAATAGGGTCAAGGATGGGATCAAGGGAAATTCATGCTATATAAAACATAGAACTAGACATGTTTCTTTTTAAGAGTTTTTATTCTATGGAAACTTAGTAGAAGTGTCTACTTAGAAATCTTTTGAGATGTAATAGTTATGTCCTAATTCTCTAAAACTCTAAACTTGAAAAGATCCTCAATGTGAATTATTCATTTAATTCAATATTAAGTAAGGTTTAAGGCCGGGGCATTATAGTTGGTATCAGAGGTCAGTTTAGACAACATTATGAGTTATAAAATTGTTATATTATAAGTTAATTTATTGTATGACTGAAATGATATAGCATTTAAATATTACTATGTTGCTTCGCCTAAGATATTTCTATGTTTAGAATGGTTTTCCCCAGAGGAAACAAAGCATCTATGTTGGGGTGACATCAGCAGGAAGACAACCTTCCAAATCAGAAACCTGAGATGGTCGGGATCGGAACTGAACAGTTTGTTGCAGTGATGGAACAGTTGAATCAGGCTATAAATGGTGGTGGTATCCATGCACGAGATCAGCCAGATCAACCACATAGGAACATGTCAGTAGTGTAAAATTTAATGAGGCAACATACCCCATCATTCAGAGGATCATCTGACCCCGTGCAAACTTAAGGGTGGATTGAAGCACTGGAGAAGATTTTTGATGTCATGGGGTGTTCAGAACATCAAAAGGTTAGTCTTGTTGTTTACCGTTTTGAAGGTGAAGCTGATCAGTGGTGGTCGATGGTGGAAAATATCAGGGATAGTGATGATATTGATGATCTTCACTGGGACAAATTCAACGGTATGATTCTTGAGAAATATTATCCAAAGGTGGTTCGTCTTACGATGGAAAACAGTTCCTAGAATTGAGGCAGGAGGATGACTCAGTGGCTGCTTATGAAGCAAAGATCACTCGATTGGCAAGGTATGCTCCAAACATTATACGAGATCTTGATAGTAAAGTAAAACATTTTTACTAAGGGATAAAACCAAAGTATCGAAGGGATATAGATTCTCGTGAGTTAAAAAGTTATGAAAAACTTTTTCGATGTGCGGAGAAGTTAGAAATGGAATTTGCCGACGATTAGGTGTTCTTTGAAAAACGACAGAATAAGAGGTCTGGTTGGCAGGCCAAGGGGAAGAATTCATCAAAGAAGCAAGGAGGTAAGAAAACCAAATATCTATCCTGTGAGAAGTGTGGTAAAATGCATCCTGGAGAATGTTTATCCAAGTCTAGAAAGTGATTTCGGTGTGGTAAGTCAAGTCACATTGCTCGTAACTGTAAGGAAGATGATCAAGCAGGCAATGAAAAGTCTGCGGTAATATGTTTTAAGTGTAATGAAATGGGTCATTATTCAAATGAGTGTCTAATGAAGAACTCAACTGAGGGAAAGAAGCCAAAATACAAGCAGAAAGGGGCAGTAAAATCCTTTGCAACTACTTCAACAGATGTTGGGCCATCGAATGAAGTAGTATCAGGTACACTGTTTGTTTGTTCATATTATGACAATGTGTTGTTTGATTTAGGGTATACATATTCTTTCATTTATGAGAAGTTTTCTAGTAAATTGAAAATTCCATCTCAAGATATGAATCCTGAACTTATGGTAAAAACACTATGAGGGAACGTTGAGACAAAAAGGAATTATAATAATCTTCCTATCCTTGTGTGCGGAAATAATCTACCAGCTAACCTTATTGTTTTGCCTCCAGTAGAGTTTGATGTTATTTTGGGTATGGATTGGCTTTCTATTTACCATGCTAAGATTGTCTGTAGAGCTAAAATGGTTTATTTTCAGAATGATTTTCAGTTTGTGTACAAGAATTAACCCTTGATTTTGATAACATATCAGGAAGTTGAGGAACTAGTAAAAGATGGAAATGAATGTTACCTTTCACATATTGTTGAAAATAAAGGAACTATTCAGATTAATGATGTGCCAGTGGTAAATGAGTATCTTGATGTTTTTCCTGATGAGTTTCCTAGTATTATTCATAATCGGGAAGTTGAATTTATTATTGACTTAGTTCCTTATTCTAATCCAATTTCAAAACCCCCTTATCGAATGGCTCATGTTGAACGTTTAGAGTTAAAGAAGCAATTTCAGGAGTTATTAGATAAAGGTTTCATTCAACCTAGCACATCACCATGGGGTGCTCCTGTCTTGTTTGTTATAAATAAAGATGGCTCAATGTGACTTTTCATTGATTATAGAGCCTTGAATAATATCAATGATAAGAACAAGTATTCTTTTCCTCAAATCGATGATTTGTTTGATCAGCTCCAGGGAGCTCAGTATTTTTCGAACATTGACTTGAGGTTGGGGTACCATCAGTTGAAATTAAAAGAAGTAGACATTCTGAAGACTGCGTTCTGTACAAGATATGGCCATTATGAATTTGTAGTTATGCCTTTTGGGTTAACCAATGCACCTTCTGTATTCATGGACCTTATAAATAGAATTTTCCAAGAGTTCTTGGATAAGCTTGGGGTTGTTTTCATTGATGATATTTTGGTGTTTTCTAAAAGAAAAGAGGAGCATGAAAGTCAATTAAGGGTTATCTTAGAAACCTTAAAAGAAAAGAAACTGTAAGGAAAATTTAAAAAGTGTGAGTTTTGGTTACAACAAATTTCATTCCTTGGTCACATTGTTTCAAAAGATGGCATAACTGTTGATCCTGCTAAAACAAAAGTTTTTGAAGAATGGCCAAGACCCACAAATGTAACCGAGATCCGTAGTTTTCTTGGTTTGGCAGGTTACTACCGATGGTTTGTTGAAAATTTTTCATGATTATCTAGTCAAATGACTTATCTAACTTGGAAGGGTGTTAAGTTTATCTAAACAAAAGAATGTGATGATTGTTTTCAGGAGTTGAAAAGAAGATTGGTGAATTCTCCAGTTTTGGCACTTCCTTCCAAGAATGGTGAGTTTGTTATCTACAGTGATGCTTCGTTGAAGGGACTTGGTTGTGTCTTTATGCATAATGATCAGGTAATTGAATATGCTTCACTTTAGTTGAAAACTCATGAGGTAAATTACCCTACACATGACTTGGAATTAGCTGTTGTTTTTTTCTATAAAAATTTGGAGGAATCATTTGTATGGAGTAAAGTTTGAAATATATACTGATCACAAATGTTTAAAGTATATATTCACTCATAAAGAATTGAACATGAGACAGAGGAGATGGGTGGAATTAATCAAGGATTATGATTGTACAATTCATTACCATCTGGGAAAAGAAAATAATGTGGCCGATGCTTTGAGTCGAAAAAGTAATGCTTCATTAACCATGCTACCTTTGGAACGAGATCCTTTGGTTTTTAATTTGATGAAATTTGGCATAGAAGTTGTTGGTGCAGGAAGTTATTCTATTTTGTTTCAGGTATCAGTGAGATCATCCCTATAAGACAGAATTAAGCAAGCACAGAGGGAAGACAGTGAGTTGCAGAAAAAGGTAGAGTTGGTTCAGAAGGGTAAGTTACCTGAATTCAACATTGATAATTATTGTGTTTTGAGGATTGGGAAGAGATTATGTGTCCCTGGTGATTCATAATTGAAGAATGAGTTTTTATGCGAGGCTCATAGTTCCCCGTTTTCAGTTCATCCTGGAAGTACTAAGATGTACAGAGATCTGTGGGAGTATTACTGGTGGGATGGAATGAAAAGAGATATTGCTGATTTTACTGTGAAGTGTTTGACTTGTCAGCAGGTTAAAGTAGAGCGGAAGTTACCGAAAGTGATGCTTCAGCCATTACCAGTTCCAGAGTGGAAATGGGAAAATATAACCATGGAATTTGTTGTGGGATTACCGAAGACATCTCAAGGTAATAATGAAATTTGGGTTATTGTTGATCGCTTGACTAAATCTACTCATTTATTTCCTATTCGAGATAGAATATCTCTAGATCAACTTTCTCAATTGTATCTTTAAGATATATTCAAGTTGCATGGATTTCCCCTCTCCATTGTATCTGATCGTGATCCCAGGTTTACTTCTATCTTTTGGAAAGGCCTTCAGAAGTCATTGGGTACTGAATTAAATTTTAGAACAGCTTTTCATCTGCAATCAGATGGGCAGTCAGAACGAACAATACAGACATTGTAGGATATGCTACGAGCTTGTTTGATGGATTATGAGGGATGTTGGGACCGACATCTTTCTTTGGTTGAGTTTTCTTATAATAACAGTTTTCATTCCAGTATATAGATGGAACCATTTGAGGCATTATATGGGAAGCGGTGTCGAACTCCAGCCTTTTGGGATGAAGTGGGTGAAAGGAAGCTGATGGGACCAGAATTGGTAAAAGAGATGTCAGAAAAAAGTTCAGTTGATTCAAAAACACATGAGAACAGCTCAGAGCAGACATAAGAGTTATGCGGACAACAGGAGGAAGGATATCTCTTTTGAGGTAGGTGATCATGTTTTTCTCAATGTCTCACCCTAGAAAAGTGTGATAGGATTTAGTAAGAAAGGAAAGCTGAGTCCAAGGTTCATTGAACCATATGAAATTCTGGAGAGAGTTGGATCAGTTGCTTACCGAGTGACTTTACCTCTGAGTTTATCTCAGGTACACAATGTTTTTCATGTTTCGATGTTGAGAAAGTATATGCCATATCCATCTCATGTTTTGAGCCTAGAGGTAGTTCAGTTGGAAGAGAATCTCTCTTATGAAGAACAACCAGTCCAGATTCTTGACCAAAGAGAGAAAGTGTTGCGAAATACTGTAATTCACCAGGTAAAGGTTTTGTGGAAAACCCATATGGTTGAAGAGGCAACGTGGGAATCCGAAAATTCTATGAGGGATAAATACCCCCACTTATTTTGATAAGTGAGAAAAATTGCGAGGACGCAATTCCAAAAAGGGGGGAAGGATGTAACATCCCAGGTAAATAAAGAATAATAAATTGTCATATTTATTAATATTTGAGAATTAAATATTAATTTTACTTTAAATTGGTTTCTATATTCGATAACATACTCGATACGCAACGATGAGTTTCTTTGAAAACTTACGTTGCACACTAGTAATATAATAAAATTATTTTAAATGATAGTTAACACGTAGCCGTTGTATTGGCGGGAATGGATAGAAATAACTAAAATATGATTATATATATATTTTAAATGTTTTTACAGTTATCCAATTAAGATAATGGCTTAAAATATAGAAAGAATTCAACTTTAGGCATTTATACCATAATTTTCACTAAAGGTTCACTTATCGCCTTTTGATGGTGAACCGTCATTAAATATAGTTTTGATCACTCTTATTAATTCTATTGGACCACATATTACTCTTTTTTTGAATCGGGACATCAAAATTTACTTTGTGTAAATTTTTGGTATTTTTCCGATAAAGTTCATTTTTTAATGAATAGTGAAAAATGTTGTATTTTAATTCAAAAACTCTTTTTTAATCTAATTTTTTTATATGATTATATTATCGTTTGAATTGGTTTTAAAATTAAATTAGAATATATTTTTACCATTTAATCCAATAGTGGTCGTTGGAATTAATTTCACTTTGAAATTGGAATTAAACTAGTGTCAATCTTTTGATACTTATTGTTTCATAAAAACACGCTATTTGCTCTGACAATGGGAAATAATTATTAACTTAATTAATGTAACAAATATTTTTTGAATTTTGTAAAATATACATCATTTTTGAATTTGGAAAATCAAATATATCTCAGGGTTAATTTTTGGTATTTTTCTAAAAAACATCAATTTTTGATGAATAGTGAAACCACTAAGTGGTACTTAAAAAACTGATTTTTCATTTAAATGAAATTTTACCACCATTGTGTTTTGATTTTCAAAAATCCTACATACATGTTTGTCATTAAGAAGTAAAATGTGGTTCAATGGGATTAAAATAATTTTTTGGTGAATAGCAACTTTTATGTTTATTAATCGCGATTAGAGGTAATTAGTGAAGTTAAAGGTAAAAATAATGTTTTAATAAAATGAAATGACCTAGAAACATGTCCTACCCTTATTGGATGTGTCATTTCCGACCAAGAAAACCCATGGGTCGATTTTGGGGACCCCATAGAGCCACTTGGGTAAGATAATGACATTAATGACTTTTATTTAAAGTAAAAAATTAAAATGTAACAAACATGAAGTGTTTTACTAAAATGATTATTAAATGGGGTTATACAAGTCATATTTTTGACTATAATTATTAATTAGAAAGATAAAAATATTTCCTACATCATGATATTTGTTTTCTAATTTTTAGACATTAAATAAATTAAATTATTTATGACACCATGATGATGCAGTGATTACCTCATTATTTAACGATTTAAATAAAATGAAAAGATAATGTAAACTATAAGACATAAACTTGTAAAAAACCTATTGGATGGGAATATTTAGAACCCTTATCACCTTATAATATAATTATATCAGTTTGGGACCTTTTTAATTCGAAAATCATTTTAAAATAAAGTAAAGTTTCATTACTTTCCAAGAGTGCCCCTTCTCTCCTCTTATAAAAGGCCCCCACCTCTACCACCTTACACACACCTCTCAAGCCTTTGGATAGGACCAAACCTGCCCATTATGTCTCTCTAGATCCCTCTCCTACTTCTTGAAGCATCAAATTGGGATGAAGTCTTCTCAATGAAGCCTTTGAGATCAAATCAAATAGAGTTACCAGATTTAAAGGTAGTGTTTTCTCTTGTGTTCTTTTGTTTTATTTTGCTTCTACAACCCCCTAAACTAATTTTATTCATTTATTTTGTAACAACCCTAGTATATTCAATATACTAAGATGTTTTTATAAGAATAATTCTAGAAACACTTACACACACCTACATCTAATGGTTAAAGAACATACTGTTTCTTTGGATGGCGAATTTCTGCCTCACGAAACGATGATTGTTCAATATTCATCCAACACATTCAAAGGTGGCCATTAAGATGTCACTATATTTATATATGATATGTAATATGATTATGTATTCCTTAAGCTTATTTATGTTTCATTTATGGAACAACTTTATGGCTTCCACTATGGGTATACGTGATATCTTCATTTTAGGAAGTGCGGACTACCGCCCCCTCAAAGTGATTTGATTCATTAATGCCATATGTGGGATGTATAAAGGATTGATTTAAAGTTATTATATATGATGTATGTTAAATCTAAATGATGAATATAATTCTGGAATTAAAATATACATACCTCTCATTTAGTTTTAATTCCATTAATATGACATATAAATGAAAGTAGCATTAATGTGTACGTACGGCTTACCGTCTCCATGAACGGTGCATTTCATTTCTTACCTCTAAATGATTATTTAATATTATATATACATGTATATGCAGGATATATATGATATATATGATATCCAAATCATTAATATCATTCTTTATATAATGAACCTTTGACCACACGAACAACATGTATTTGTAAGAAGTCCACTTTCGACTTAAGAACCAAATATCAAAAAAACAAATATTATTAAATTAAATGATTAAATAATGTTTAGAGCACGGTAATAAGTGATATAAAAGTAATAATGAACTCGGAAAAGGTTCTTAAGAAAGTCGAAATTAACTCAAGTTTATTATTCAGGACGTTATAGAACAATCGAGTCACATCAGACCCGAGGTAAGGGACTTCATCTCAATCTCCTTTCATTGAGGCATATTTCGTTTTATACACAACATTCTTTTATATGGTGTATAAACCCCTTTGACTTTTAATTTTATACAAAATGAATCTTTTTCTACGAAGCATTTTACAAAATGTTAAAAAGTAATTTTATTTTAACGTACGCGGTGACAAAGACCTTTTCTGCCGCCGCGAGTATTATTTGGTCTTTGGCTTCCTCAACAAGCCGTAATTTTTTTTTAAATTAAATAAATACCATATACTGTTTTATGTAATTTGGTAATGAAAAGGGTTTTTTACAATGGATTTGTTATGTTAATATATTTAAGTGATATATTCTGATCAAAGTGTGGAAATGTTTTCATTACATTATATTTGTTTTATGTATTATGATTTTATAATGGTACTTGGACATTTGATGGGTGGTTACGTGATAAACCATATGACGAGTGGTGCCGTGAATACCAGGATGGGTGGTTATGTTATAACCTCGAATGAATTGGGTATGGAAGTCGTCCGTATGGCTATTCCATTAATTAATATGTGTGTAAGGTGATTGTATGGTTATTCGATTTATATATGTTTATGTCCCAAGTTACCTTTATATGTTATGTGATCTTTATATGGGTTTTCTGGTAATATTTTGGTTACAAAAGGGTAAGTAATGATCTTTTATTCAGTGAAGAGTTTTTACTACCTCATAAAAATGAAAAGTATTACTTTGATAAAGTATACATGGTTTACTTGTTGTTTTGATAAACTAACAGTTTTCATTCTTCCTATATCCCTTACTGAGCTTTTTATGCACACCCCATGTTTTTGAAAAATTTTTCACAGGACATAATGTGGAATAGGGTCAAGGATGGGATCATGGGAAATTCATGCTATATAAAACATGGAACTATACTTGTTTCTTTTTATGAGTTTTTATTCTATGGAAACTTAGTATAAGTGTCTACTTTTTAATCTTTTGAGATGTAATAGTTATGTCCTAATTCTCTAAAACTCGAAACCTGAAAAGATCCTCAATGTGAATTATTCATTTAATTCAATATTATGTAAGGTTTAAGGTCGGGGCCTTATATAAATGATATCATATGATGGGTGAACCCATAATTAAAAATTTCTCAATTTTATTGGGTATCTTGATTTCTCTCAAGAGATAAAGTTAATTGTTTGTGGTAGTTGATCACCAATACATGATGTTTAATTTTTATGCATTTCCAAATTCCATGAGTTCTTTTAATTCTTCCTCGCTGGATTATGATGATGATCATTGACATATGTTATGATGATTATGATTATGGAAACACATGTTTCATGTCTTTTATTCATCATCTTACTAGGAATTTAGATGTCCCATTTCTTTTATGTAAAAGGTAATGTGATTACATGTACCAACTATAATATGAGGGACACTATGAAACTAGAGAAGAAGGAATTAAATAACTGTATTATTATTATTTAAATGATATCTATGGACCTAATTTTTCTTAAACACAAAAATTTTGGATCTTGGTTTTCTAAATCTTTTATGTTTTTTCTCCTTAAAATTATGTAATAGTAATTTATGAAAATTATGGTTTCTATAGTTTTTATCAGGGCATGTTTTATTTAATTTTGGAATTATGATTAGAGAACCTTTTTGATATCCCATAGTATGACACTATGTATATGTAAGAAAATAAGAATCATGTTTTATAAAAATGATAAACATAAGGACCCCATAAAATATTAGATTATAGTTATTTTCACAATGGCATAAATTATTCATTTAATATTTTCTTATATGTTGTGAAAACATTTTCTATTTTCAAAACTTGTAGCAACTATGAGAATATAGGACAACACTATTGTAAAGGAAAATGTAGTGATTTCCTGAATGAAATCCATAATGCCTTGGGATTCGGAGTTCAAAATTTCATGAATAGTACTACCCAACTATATATGTATATGAACAATAACATGAAAATGTAGAATTTCCACTTCACCTAAGAGGGAAAAAATGAAAATCAAATATTTTTTATTCAGAAATGACCACTAACGTTTTTTAGATCATTTGATCCACAAGTCATGGAGTAGTGAGTCAACTAAAAAGAGAAGATATTCTCTATTAAATTTTATTAAGAAATGGATATGGCGACTCCCGACATTTATCATCTAGAGAGAGAAATATAAAAATAGTGTCCATTGATCGAAAAAACCAATAAAAATAAAGAAATTAAATATATTGATTGGTAACACACTCAGAAAATGTTTCTTAACTAGTATTACCCTTTGAAATATTCAAAAAAAAAATAGATATGAAATTACTATATATAAATTAAAATGATAGTGTATCATTCATGGAATATTATGAAAATTTCACAGGTCTTTCAAGGTATGCGTTGGGTCTTATCATCAACAATAATAGAAAAAATATATATTATTTAGTGGTTTAAAATCCCACCATTGAAAAGACATAACTATCGAAGAGATTGGAAGCTATGATGAATTTATTCAATGACCTATCAAAGTGGAGATGGAGTTTCTAGAATAATCACATGTATACGGTGATAAGAAATGAAATATGGATTAACTTTTCAGGGGAACTAATGACCTAGGTGGGAATAAATATCAAGCACTCACAGGCCAAAAATGTGGGAAGAAGAATCATAGGAACTATTTGAAAGTGATTGGAACGTAATATAAGTGTGGGATAGAACAACATAAAGCTCATAAATGTTTTGGTGATATAAATAACCAGGATGATATAATGGAGGAAAGTAAGATCCACCCATAGTTGAATGATTTAATTATAATGAGAAAGGGCACTTTGTGGATCCGTGAACTAAACCTTGAGTCATTGATGGTAATTAGCATCAGCACCCACCAAATCCAATGGGGGAAGGGAAATAATATAACATCACTAATACTAATTTAGATCAATAAAATGAATTCATACATTTAAAAATTCTTATTCACTAAGGAATAGAAAATTTTTAGTTTTATTCGAGTTATACAAAAAAAATTATACCATGATTTTTGTAAAAAAAACTAATGAATAGAAGTCCCAAAACCATTATATAGAGATATTATTAAAAACACCAAGTCATTCAATAAATGAAACTATAGTGTTAGAATATTCTCTTTTTGGTGTATGTCGGGATAATATTCTAGTTAATTTTATGATACCTCTCTTTGTGGAATTCGATTATATACTGTGGATGGAATGAAACATTGTTATATAGAGCACACATTATATATCAGGAAAATGAAATTTATTATCGAAACCAAAACCATCCCATGATCCTCTAAAAAATAAAAGAATCTCATAAATTTCCTTTGAATTATCAATGAATATTGTGGGTATTGATACCTTGGAGAGGTTCATACCTCGCTGCAATGGCTGAGTTAATAGAAGGTATTAACCTAGGGGAAATGAGTGTTTTGACAGAATATAGTTATGTAATTACAAAATAATTCCTTGAATATCACCTATATCCTGAGGTAGACATATCGATAGAAGTTATACTCCAAGGTACATTGATCCCAAAATGTCCCTAGCAGATGGAACTACTAGAACTGGATGAGTTAAAGAATAATTTGGGAGAGAATTTTGGGAAATGGGATAAATGAATTAGTACATCGCCTTGGGGTCTTCCAGTTCTATTTTTGATGAAAAGGGATTTATCAACATAGATGTTTATCCACTACTGGGAGCTCGACATGATCAATATATAGAACAAGTATCATCTTCCGAGGATTGAAAGCTTGTTTGGTCTACTACAATGAGATCAATATTCCATAAATATGGATGTTCATTATGGATATCACCAACTAATGTTCAAGAAATAAGTTATTATGAATTCCAAATTATGCTCTAGGTATGAGAACTAATTGGTTCTAGTGTTTCCCTTCAATATTACTAATTACCGTGGAATCTTTATTGATTTTATGAATATAGTCTATGGACATAACCTTGAATTTTTTTGTAGTGTTTATTTATGATATAATCACTTATTCAAATAGAAATGATGAACATGATAAATATATAAATATTATACTGGAGACATTATGTAGGTATAACCTATATTCCATTTTTAGAATTTGTTACTTTTGGATACAGAAAGTCACATTCTTTATACATGTGATCATAAGTAAGAGAAATACTATGGACCTTAGAAATATTGAGATTGAGTAATGGAAAAGACCCTATAATGTAAATAAAATCTATAGTTTTCTTTGATTTCCAGGGTACTACAGATTGTTTCAGGAATTTCCATGAATTTAGAGCCTGTACAATATATTCACCAGGAAATGTGTAAATTATGTCTGGACAGATGAATGAGAGGAAGGAATCAATTATTTTGAGTATAGAATGACCAATACACCTGTAATCACATTACCAAAAATATTTGAATTGTTTTTGAAATATATTGATGCTTTAATGAATGTGGTTGGTTATATACTCATGTAAATTATAATTTGGTATCATACACCTCACAACGGTTAAAGATCACTGAGTACAACTACGCAATGAAGGATTTGAATCTTTCATCGAATAATTTTCCTCAAAAATCATGCTTCACTATCTCTATATTGAGAAGTGTGACACATATAATTATCAGAAGAGTCTAATGTTTATATTAACTAAAAAGGATATCAACATGTGTAAAAAGAGATGTTTATAACTAGTCAAGGACCACTATTGTAATGTTGACTACCATTTTGGGAAGGGAAACAAGGTAGTTTATGATCTTAATAGAATAAATAATTATACTCTATATATGATTACGATTTATAAAGATGATACATTAATTGATATTCAAAGGATCTTCATAGAAATCTTCATGGTAGAGATTACAACATACCTTTTTGAAATGATTTACTGACCATCAATACAAGTAAATATTAAGTAGGAACATAGGGATAATCTATAGATTTGATAGAATGAGAATTCTATAAAATAATGGAAGCTGCAAGAATTCCATATCTATGATAAATGTGTGATAAGATATGGAACAAGGCATTGTGTACCTTCATCACCAAAGATAAATAATTAGATATTTGAAAATTCCCATACCAAAAATTTCACTATCCATCATAGAAGTAAAAGTTTGTAATGTGATATCTGAGAAAACTTGTGGTTGGATAACAAGAATAATTAGATTACAAAGTATATCTTAAGGTTCTTGATATTTCAATTGTTAAGGTAGTGTGACTGAAGTCCAATAAATGTTACAATAATTTCATATACACATGTGGAAATGGTAGAATGTAACCATGGACATAAACATTGTTATCTCAAATACATCCAAAGGAAACAACTCATAATTTGCTGTAGTGGACCTTCTAATAAATAAAACTCATTTTATTTCTATTCTAAAAGATATCTCACTTAAATAACATACTAAGATATATGTGGCGTATGTATTGAGGCGGCATGGATTTTGACATTCAATCATCACTAATCATGATCTAAGGTTCATATAAAATTTATAGTGGAGTATTTGATAATCCTTTATTACTGAATTTAATTCCCATATGACCCATCAGCCCCAAAATGACAGCCAATCTGAAAGGACTATTTAGATACTCAAAGGCTTTCTATGATAGATATCTATGTAGTTAAATTGTTTATGGGAATGACAGCATCCATATTTTATGTTCTCATACAACTATAGATTCCACTTGAGTATTAAAAGGGTCCGTGTAAAGCATTATTCTAAAATTGATCAAGAACATTAACTTGTTTGGGTGGAGTTTTCTAAATAATTCTATATAGACATGATCTATTAGAAGAGATGCAAGAGAAGTTTCAGGTCATCAATCAGCACATAAAAGGTCCATGGAGTCAGATTATGAGATATAATAACAACTATTTAAGGGACTTGGAGATTGAAATTGGTGAAAATTTCTTCCTTCGACTATCACAATGGAAGAGAGTCACTAGGTTTGGAACTAAAGGGAAGTTAATACTTTGGTAGATTGGCCCATTTACGATCCTTGATCGCATTGAACTAGTATCCTATAAACATGCACATCAACATAATATGGTTGATGTTAAATATGTGTTCTATTTATCTCTCCCATTAAGTAAATACATAACTACTAAAATGTATTAATCTCATGGAAGTTAAACTGGAAATATTCTCTATTATTAGTTGAAGCTGTAATATATTATGGACAAGAGTGATAGGGTTCTACAAAGATAAACAACACACCTTGTAAAATTGTTTTGGTGGAATGATAAGTATGAATATGTGAATTTGGAACCTAAGAAGGAAATGAAATATAATTACCCTCACATGTTTATGTAAAAAAATTTGAGGGATAATTAAAAAAGGTGGATAAATGTAACGTCTCAATATTTTTTAAATGTAATTATTTCCCTTCTTATAAAATTTTTATATATTACTAAACACATAAAAAGAATATATAGACTTATAAAACTATTTTCTCATAAATAATTAGTTAAATAACATATATTTAAATAAATTATTGAACTTGTAAAGAATGAATAATAACATCACCATTTGAATAGTGACATGACCATTTAGAATAGTAACCAAATAAATTGAGTAGTTACCATACCTGTAAATTTGTAATTTAAATTTAAGCATCAAATAAATAATAATATAATATAATTATATGTTATGTGGGTAAAAAAATATTTTCAAAATGGTAAATTATTTATTTGTTTTATTCTAAAACATTATGGTTTATTTTGAATTTTTTATTTAATACAATTATATAAAATAATTATTTTCAAAATGGGATTCATAAATTAATATTTTTTCCCTTATAATTATATGATATATTTATGAGACCCTAAATATTTTTTTAAAGTGTCAAATAACCAGTTATAACTTAAAATTTTTTATTTCTGGATTAAATTTTGATTTTTACTAAAATATAAAATTTATCATAAATATAAAATTATATTATTAAAAATGGGTTCCTCTTTTAATTCTACACATAAAATAATGGTCATGGTAAATTTTTGGATTTTTTTTAAAATACATGAATTTTTTAGGAATAGAAAAATTTGATAATTTATGATGAAACCTAAATACATGAATTATTAATTCATATCTGATTAAAAGCGAATGTAAACCAAAAATTTCGAACATTCCATCATTTTTTCATAAATTTAGAGATAATTATCAATCTATATAGTGTATTGAACAATTTAATAGTCTAAGGAATTTAATAATGAGGAAACACCCCTCTCATCCTATACAAATACCACCCCTCCCACATAAAAATCCTTGAAGCACATACAAATTCTAACATATACTCTTCACTAGTATCTTAACCATGTCATAAAGGTACTAGTATACAAAAAAGACCCATCCTATGTTCCTTAAAGACGTCCTCAAATAAGATAATTCTAGTGCTCAAATCAACTTTTTTTATTTTAATATTATTTCAAATTCATTTATTTTATTATTTTATCATAAACATATATTATCCATGTAGAATTATAAATCAAATATGATTGATATAATATAATTATATGGTTTAAATGGAAGAAACCACCATCAAAATCATCCCACTCTCTCTTTTATACTAAAAACGAAATCAAAGCCTATGATGGGTCAATTTACTGACATCAAGGAAGATGCATTTCATTTTAAATTAACACCTTAAAGGATTTTCATAAAACAAATTAATGGGATAAACATATTTTAATGATTATTTAATAACCCTTTTTTATTTTCTATATTTACATTATACACACATTAATAATAAATTAAACAAAACTAGTTTGTGATGATCAAAACACAGCAAAATAATTATAACGATTGTCAGAAACAGTTTATTAATGATTTTTCATCATAAATTATTGAAAATTCATTAACATAACCATTATATATTTTGGAAGTAAGTTATTTTCTTATCATTCCAAATATGGAGAATTATTCCCCATTTACATGAACTTCCATTCTCTTATTGAAGTGAATCGTTCATGAAAATAAAGAAATTTAACACCTCAGATGATAGAATTGTACAATATAACCAATATAAAATTCTATAAATGAAATTAATAACAATAGAAAAAATAAAATACATGTATAAGTGGTCATTGATAAATTAATTAATTAATATAATGTCAATATAAAGGATATTTAAGTTAATAATGCATTCTGATATGTGGTAAAGGGATTCGTGATCCCAGCTCTCTTCCATTGGGGTTTTCCTATAACATTACATTTTATGTTTGGATGTCCTTTAATTTGCAAAAAATATATTTTTTATTACATTTTATTTTTTTATATATATATATATATAATCTAATTTAATTAAAAATGCAATGGTTTTTCCAAAAGATATAATTTTTCAAAAAACACATCTTTTTCTAATAGTGAGATTATTTTTTCCTCACACAATATTGATTATTCTTATACCATGTATGGTATTACCTCAATTATTAGGAACCCAAACGAATATAATATTATGTATTAATTATGAAACTATACCCATTCACTTTCATGGGTGATTTTATGTTGAATATTAATAGATTGTTTGTGGTGTTAATCATAATGTTAATGTTATGATGATATGAGTTGGCCTATAATATTATAGAACGGGTAAATATTTTGATGAGAAGGGTGATACTATAATTATTTATCACTTCAATGTGTTGTGTAATGTGATGTATCTCATGAGATAAAGTGATTAATGTTTTAAGATTGGACACTAGAACATTATTTTTCATTTTTATGCATTACCAAATTCCATGATTTTATCCAAGGAATTATTTAATTATTATGATGATGTTCCTTTTCATATGTTATGATGATTATAAATTTTTTCACCCATGTTTAATATATCTTATTCATCCTATTGAAATGCATTTTAACATACCTTTTTTGATTTTCATCCTCATGTTATTTCATGTAAAAAGATAATATGAGGGCAACTAAGAATCTATAAAAGAAGGAATTAAATAAAGGTTTATCTCTTGTATTTAAATGATATCTATGGACCATATTTTCACAACACACCTAACCTTTGGGTCCTATTTTTTAATTATATTATGTTTTTTATCATTAAAATGATTTAATAGTCATGTCAGAAAATTAGTGTCATTATATTTCTGACCAAATATGGGGTTAAATGAGGAATGGTTGGATTTTGGGAGGATATTTGAGTTGCCTTTTTTGAGACTAAGGGGTTGTATGGTGTGACTATGTGGGAGGGATGAGTGCCTTTTTATATTGGAGGAGGAGTGGAATTATTGTACATTGTTCAAAAACGATTTACACCCATAGTTTCTTAATGGAATATATAGGACGATAGGGTACAAATATGTCCATATATGGGATTGTGCACTAGTTTATAGGTTATTATTTCCTTTTTGATTAAGGATTAATCTCTTGTTAAGCTTATTTCTACATCACTTGCTGTAAATAATTTTAATTACACTCATAAATAAATCATTAAAAAATATAGATTAACTTGTTAATCATTATAAATTATTAGGATTCCAAATATGAACTCCATTTTTCAAATTCAAAAAGTACCTGTTAAAAAAATTAAATTTAATCCCACATACATGATGAAAAAGAAGGGTAATAAAGTATAATGTCCAATATTTTGAAATGTTTTAATACACATTTTCAATTTTAAATTCATACCAATGAAATAAATTAGGTTAATTGATTTTTTGTTGATCTAATTAATTTATAAAAATATCAAAATGTAATTTATCTTTATAAATAAAGTAGAAGAAAAATAATATTTGAATTAAAATTCAGTATTCTTCACTTTTCATTAAAAATTGATGTTACTCAAGAAACATACAGAAATTCTTCCAAAGTTAATTTAGATATTTATATTTCTGATATAATGTTCATATTAAAAAATAAAAATTATTGATATTTACAAAATCAAATTTAAAATATGTTCTCCATCAAGAGGTGTTAAAAGTAGTTTTTTTAAAAATACATATTTTTAATTCAAAAAAGTGGATTTATTCTCATTTATTGTATTGAAAATATAGAAAATATATGTTAAATAGTTAATTGAATAAAATATATATTTATTTTATTGAAATAATTTATCTAATTTTTTAACTAATTTATTAATGTTAAACTTGTTTTGTTTCATAAATATTTATTTTCCAGCAAAAGGATTCCAATATTTTAAAAATGGTTTTATTTTATTTTTCCTGTAAATTAACAACCTTGTAACTCCATTTAAAGACATTTTTTGATAATTTTATTAATTATATTAATAAGAAAAATTAAAATACATTGGTAGTAACTAAAATATTATTTTAATAAAAATATTTACAGTATATTATAGTTCTAAAAAACATAGACTTTGGTGTGACAAAAGTTATTTAGGGGACATAGAATTTGGTGAATATAAAGCCAGAACGAATGTATCATATACAAAAATATAGTTTTTAGTTTTAACATATGAAAAAAATAAATTTTTGTTTCATAAAAAATAATTTACATATTTTTTTATATAAAATATTTTATTCGGTGATGGAGGATGTGAAAAATACAAAAAATATTGAATTAATTTGAAAAAAATGACCAAATCTCAGGGTGTAACACTATATTACCACTATAATGGTGATTAATTCATGATAACGGGATGAATATATCAATTAAGTTTTAATATCAGATTTTTTAGATTTGGATTAATAGTTTTATGATCATATATTGAATCATCAACATTATAGGAAGCCGAGGTGTGTGGGATTTGTGACAGACAACCAATGACCATCAAAAACCAATTTCGGCCCACAGGTTGATGAAAACTATGAGGCAAGGATAGATCCACAAATTTTGATAAAATATTGTCTAAAATAAATGATAAATACTCTATTTTAATCATTTATTTCGGGTCAATGAAACCATGAATATATCTACTATAGTCCTTGTATCAACATGAACACATTGTGTGTGCCCAAATGACGTGACAACTAGGGGTTCAAAAATTTTTACGGATAAGATAGTGTAATGACATCATATATGTTGTGTTCCACTTCCCCAAGTGGATTAACATCATGTTAGAGCACATATACATGACCCTATGAAAGATTACACGTCCAGTCACAAGGCTCTCTACAGAAGTACATGGACACTACATAAGGTATATAGACACATCCAAGAACATTTGTGGGGACCTAAGTAGAATTTTCATGCCATCTGTATCCCCAAAATTCCATTCATACCAACATGGTTAGTGTGGAATTAATTTTTCATCATAATATCCATGATAAAAAGTGGGACCTCACCCCATGTGGGTCCCCTACACAATTTGTATTGTGTAGGTCCTTTTGTGAAAACATCAACCTATAATATATAAATTAATTGGTATTAATTTTTAACCAAAAATGAACCAATTTTGATTGTTTCCACATAGAACATAGTGGTTCTATTTATTGTGGAATTTTTTATGTGATGTGGAATTTGTTGGGATCAATGCTCAGTTGGGTAATGCTCTTCAATGGAAGTGATCATGTAAGATCACTACTGACATCCTAAGTAGAACCCTCCATCTAGGATGGACATTGGTCCTTAGAAACAATTAGATGTGAACCCTCTTGGTTGGATAGGCATGTTTCCTATAGCGACTCATGAGTAAATCACTCTGGTTGCTAAGGGAATGGGGCCTCGATGAATTATAGAGAAGAACCCTCTAGCTGGGAATGGCATGGTTCATCGATGAATTATAGACCTGAGCACTCCATATGGGTCGAGAATGGGTAATATATCATTAAATGGAACCTTACTATTATACCCTACAATGAGTTCTCCACCTATATATTGTGTTCCATTGACTATGTTGCCTCGAGATGAGATTTGTCTTGACATATATGTTAATATCATGGTAGATTTATGAGATGTTGGGCATCATTGATGGATGTTTGAATCTATTGGAGACTCGTATTCATTGTCCATGAAATGTGATGGATATTCCCATACTATCTATTGGGGTATTCTTCTAACATTCCATATATATACCTTTGTATACAAACCATTTTGATATGTTACTCTCATTTAAATTGATTCAAAGATGCGTGTGGCATTCCACATTACTACCATGTTTAGCTTATTATGTTTGGTTGAGTTACACTACTAGAATATGTGTAAAATATTAGAAATGTATTCCTTAAAATAATTGTATTGATCCCCTAATGTTTTGATGAGGTTGCTCCCTCTCTTATATTTTTTCGTTTGTTCTCTATCACATAATATTGTTTACTTGATATTTTTATTATATTCTTGTTGTATCTCTTACATCTACATCATCATCATTCAGTTCATCCTAATAGGTATGTAACTACTCAACCCTATGTGGTATTTTCCAACATGTGTCGAGTCTTATGTATAAGATAGATATGTTATAGGTGACTATAGGGGAGATCATGGATACATAGTAATTTGGACCATGTACAGTTGTCGTATCATAGAGATCATGAGATGGTCTCTATCACTATTATAAATTATATTTCTAACAGGTTAGGAACTCTATAAGAATAGGAATTTATTTTTTCAATTTATTTTTAGTTTATACTACAATACTCTTATATTTTCTTGAGGTTTTATACGCTTGATTGTTCCAATATTATTTTTCTTGTTTTAATTTCATTCATACACACTTATAAATTAATATGGTTGTGTGTGTGTGCATACAGGTACTTAGGAATAGTTATCAACTGGTTAGATATTCTATCATCACTGTTTTACTAATCAAGGCCCAGGAAGGTGGAATTATGGTAATTTATGACCATTTCCATGCAAGGGTCTGGTCATGAAATGTTATCCACATGACCTCATGTCCATCTCCCCATTTTTCCAATGCTTCCAGAAATCCAAAATGTTTAATATGAAACATGGAGAGACTATAAATTAATTTTCATTGATAAAAAACAACAAAATTTAGTATACAATATAATGATGATACTATAATAATCAATAACTATCCAAACAACGCATGAATATATCTGAAATAGTGAAAATGAAAATATATAAAATAAATAAATATTTCATCACATACTAGTGATATGTGTATAATGAAAACCAAAATTAAATACAGATTGAAATTTTTAAAGAGTTTATCAACATTATTCCGGATTCCCTCAACCCTGATATATCACAATTACCAACATATACATCTATTATAAAGCTCTAGCACTAAAACATTAATAAAAACAGGTGGTCTATTTGAGTTTCATTCATGAATCTCAATTTTGATGTGAGTACAATATAGTAGGCCACCAAAATTGATTTTTAAATATATATATTTACTAAAGGAGTGTATATAGTGCTATAAATGTTAAATATAAAATGGAAAAAGTAAAGAGTTTTCATAATTATTATTTTTATTCAACTACATCATACCTGGTTCAGCCTATGCACGTGTATGAACCATAAAATATAGGGATGTTACATTATTGTGGGATTTAAATTTTCAGTTTAATTCAAATTTATTTTATTACCCTAGATCATCTGTAGATGTTCCATTATCTCAGGAACATGGAACATTGGTATAATGATAATATATTAGGGGCCTATAGCACATGTTTTATACCCCATGGACACTTGGATCCCCATTCTCTCCCCAGAAAGTTATTTTTCACATGCATTCATCAGTGGCCTATAATAAAATTCGTGAAACATATTGTGTACTTAAAGATTCTATCCCAAATCTAAAACTCATTTTTTATATTCTTATAATGATATACAAAAAGTTTTATCATAAATGAAATTTTATTCAATCATTCAAAACAGAGTTCAATTTCATTTAAAATGTTCCCATTTATCCAAAATACAAGACATCCTCTCACATCTCATTAAGATTTCTATGTCATGAAAATTACTCATTCATAACATGTTACCGTACAATCACATTAAAAATCGAATTAATTTAATAAAATATTTGATTCCATATTTATATTTCAAAATTATATAATTATTTAAATCTTGCCACACTCCACGGGTTTCCATCATACTTAATCTCATAATCTCCATTGACCCAATGGGATCTAATAAGGTTCTAAAATTTTAATTTTAATTCAATTATCTAATTTAATTGAAAGAACGTTTACGTTATAAAAATCAAAGGATACACGCTATCCATCAAATGGTTAGGGGGTTATTCATACCGATGTCATGGATACAAAAGATGGTGTATCTAATAATGTTGGTGCATAGGTCCCTTCTATTGGTATATTTGATGCATTAGTGACTATATATAAGGATCATCCAATTAATTATCCTATGGGTATGGAAAAGGTGTGGAATAGTTATGGATGAACTTATAATGGGACAATTTTGGAGGTGTCGATTGAACATTAAATGTTGGATTGGTAAATAATGAAGGATCCATAACAAATTGACTATTATTCTCCTAATGAGTGTGTTGTGGGCCTCAAACCCATGAATGATGCTACTACCTCACTGCAGCCAAATGATCTGGACCCCTCATCATATAGGGTTATGGATGCAATTGTGGAATATGTTGTTTCTCTTAGTGGTACTAAGGCTCAAAGATCTCCATATATGATGAGTTATTGTTTATAATTTTTCCCTTCATCTTATGAAGGTTTCTGTTTAGATTAAGGAACTATCTTGTTTGGATTCTAATAATACACATGACACTTTAACCATGAAGATACCTAATGATCTATCTGTAATACAAGAATCTAATTTGAATCTAATTTGGATATAATTTATTTATATCAAATATCTATTCGAAAGGATCAATCTATTCATGGTCACAAATATGATGATTTTTCACTGGTCCCACCTTTGAAATCTATATGGAGGAAATTGACTGTGAGCCTCATTATGGTTCCACTTGAATAATAAAATAATATTGATGCCTTAAAGGTTCATTTACTAGATGAAAATAAGAAGGATTCTTGGACCCTCCATATGATGTTTTAGGTGTTCCTGATGATAATATTAATGAATAATTTCATATTGGTCAATACATGACACAAATTTATAATGGGTGTACCACTAGGATCAGGCCCCTCTATCAATAAAGATCTTATTCTAGAGTTTCCAAGTTCATGAGAACTATGCTACACTTAAAACCCATTGGAAAATTCTCATTAACAAAAAACCCCATCTAATTTATTTAGATGAACCAAGAATGTCTTTCACTAACTAGAAGTCTTTAAAGTGGCATTCAATGGGATACTCATTTGATTCTTGTAATCAATTTGTAGAATCCTCATAATCATTGTGGGTTATTAAACATGAATGTTTCATCATTATTTCATGTAGTATTGAATTTTAATCTGTCAACATATCAAATATTTGGAATACAATTACACATTATTTGACCTTTTTTATGTCCCAATCTTGTATATAATAAGAAGAAAAATTTCGATGAACATGGAAACAATATCTATAAAAATGAGCTAGGGTTGGATTGTTCTAGGAGACATTAATGCTATTTTGATAAAATATTATAAAACTAGATGCATTATTTTTAGAGATTCTCCAATTTGATATTCCACATGTATTGATAATTTTAAATTTAGTGATATTCCCACAATAAAATCCAAAGTCATATAGAGAGTATAAACTATCAATGGAAGGTAGGATATTAGGTTGCAAATGTCTATTATATAGGTTGATGACATGAATTATTCTATTTGTATTTTTGTATCACTCATCCAATGATGCATTCTGATCACATTACATTTTTTATTGATATTAGAGTCAATATAAAAGTTTTGTTACTTTACCTCTAATGTTCAACATTGAATGGGTTATTATTCCTGGTTGTTGAGATATTATTTTGGACCCTTGGGATTTTCCATTTCTGGGAAGCCTGATATAAATCCATGCTATCAAGATAAATATTTTCAAAGAACTTCTTTAACATCTGGAGTAAGGAGTATTTTTCTAATAATTAACATCATATTAAGGAGGCTTAATCCTACTAGATTCACTATCAGTAAAGTAATAAATATCAGGATTTACAATCTCTTTAGGAGATTAAAGCAATAAATAATGGTATTCGGACACTCAAGGATAATCTTTCTTGTAATGAGTTTAACATCAAGTGGCTCATAGAGGGAATAAAAACTCATGACTTTTTCATTAAATGCATAGGGGAAAAAAGAGAAGAGGAACTTAAATGATCATTAGATTCATGTAAATTTATTTATCTCTGAATATGAGATAGTAAATAGTGTGACATGTTACATTGAAAAGCATTATTCTGACTAAATGGATAAAAAATTCATAAATTGTTCAATCTCATTGATCCATGTCTTAATGAAATGCAGAATAATAGACTATTTTTGGTACCTAATTTATCTAAAATAAATGCATCTCTTTTATCTTTAAATATTGATAGAACTGTTATTTCTGATGAATTTTCCAAAAATATTATGTTCTATTAGGATATTTTTTATTTTGAGATTATCAATGTAGTTAAGGAATTTTTAACTCTAGCATCTATTATTTATGGTATGAATTCCAACATCATTGCTTAATTCACAAAAATATAATGCTCTATATATCGTAGTTTTTAGTCATGTTGTAATTAGGGACACTATACAAAAGGATGTAAGTAAAGGTTTGACTCATACATTGGGTGAAATTTCCAGATGGTTTATCTCTTCCAATCTATTCGGGTTAGTTCTTGGTTGTAATATACAGATCTATCTTGACACGACTTCATATTGGGTAAATATTATATGGATAAAGATAAAGGATGAAAATATGGCACTTGTGGTTGATATATCTGATTCCATTGAAAATATAAAATGGTATTTCATCATTAATAGAATGAAAATTCAAGGATTCTATAAAGAATTTATCAATATGATCTTCTAAATTCATAAAAGTGCTCAGAATTTCATTTTGTTCAATGGGCCCCTGAGGGGATTCATTCTGTTTTCTAGCAAGGTCATCCAGGGATATCTTCTATCTATGTTCTTATCTTCCATAGTTGATGATTATTTGAGATGTTTCATTACTGACATTATCAATGTTTGTCTCTAACACCATATAAGATTTGTGGGTGATTTTTTTTCTTATTTTCATCTTCCTTATGTAGATGAGGTTCTTCTCTTTTGATAAGATAATAAGGTCACCATATATAATATAAAAATTATTTTTTGGGAAAATGAGGAGGTTGTTGGGATGGTTATTATCTGGAATAAGTCATAAATCATGTTTGGGGGAGAATTTCATACATTACTGAAGAATATGATGGAATGGGGTCTCATTGTGAAGAGGAGATCAATTCCTATCATATATCAATATAACCTTTTTTTGGGAATGGATAGAAGATGTTATATAGAAAATATCTCCTCAAAAATTGATAATCACTATAAACATGGAAGGGTAAACCATGTCTCATGTAGGTATAATTATCTTGGTTAGTACTATTATTACCTCAATGATTTTATATTCCCTGTATATTTATATATGACCAAGAATCTTAAACAAGGATCTCAAAAGTATGAACCACAATTTTATATGGATTGTCTTAGTCCATTAGAGGAATCTTCTCAGTGTTTCATATATGGTGTGTGTAAATCTGGTTGAAATGGGGGTCAATGAGTTAAAGATCTTAATAATATTTAATGACACCTTGTTGGAGAACATCTCATGGAGGATTATTTATAGAACTGACTCATCCATGTATTTTTTCTCCACCCGGTTTGTTAATAAACATCCCAATGGGCATTTCATGTTTGTTTATTAAACTATTTTGCCAGCTGTTAAGAAAAGATATTATGATCTTATAGTTTGATTGAAATTAGTTACTTGAAAGGAATCATAATAAAATTTCTAGTGTATTTATTAATATCAAAACCCATTATTGATGAGGATGTTATTCATAGTTTTATTAATAATAAAATTATTTTTGAGTTTTAGGTGGATTGTTGTTTTTATAACCTAATTCCATCCTAACTTTCTTTTTTATTCTCCAGGTATGTGTATTCAGATTATGGAACATTATTATGGATTCCAACTTTGGAAGAATTTTTTTTCACCAGATCCTATTATAGATATCAATGTGTGGGATACATTATATTACCTTCATGGGATGATAGCATTAAAAATCCATTTTTTATTTAATCTACCTTTTTCATATCTTGATAATTTGAAAAAAATGTCTCCTACACAACATTTTATATAGAAAAAGGATTTCATCTTAACTCTTTATACAAGTGGTGGTTATAATATTAGGAATCAAATATTCACCTATATGGGAACTATTCAATTACCCGTAGATTATACAGTTATGTACATGATGTTTTCGGTGATTTTTTGATTTCCATTATATGGAAAATAAATTTTCCTTCACATTTCTCATGTCTTGTTGCAAGTAGTTCCATTATGAACTCTTAGTCACCACTACTATACTAGTCTCCTTCACTTGTATATCGTATAATGGTGTGGTATGCAACAAACACACCCTCATTTTCTATGGCATTGTATCCTATATTCATTGAGTAATTTATCTTGCATCTAAAATATAGACTAGATAGATGAATATTGACATCAATTAATTGGTTATTTTGTGGTCCGTTGGTGTTAGTGGCAAGGTGAGGAAGCCAAGTATCCCAAAATCTATTCATTAGATAAAACCATTCTTAGGGTGGTTAAACTTCAATGTTTATGGAGTTTATTTAGTTTCACTAGGGCTGTTTGGTAGAGATTTTCTCATTCTCACTCATTGGGATCTTGTTAAATGATTGTTATTTCACTTCATTGAGGCTTAGTTGGGGGTTCTGATAATGAAAGTATTATATTCTACCCACATTGGAAATGAATTCTATGGTTGGATTCAGATTCAACTATGGCTGTATTGATTTCTAAAAACCGCTCCAAGAATGTCATAGGGAGAATACTACTTCCGTGGATTGATTTACTTCTTCTTATTATCTCATTATCTCATGATGTTACTCATGTATATATGGAAGAGAAATGGGTCTATAATTTTTTATAGAAGAAGCTCATAATTTATATAAGTTCTTTTTGGTAAATTATGTTACCATAGTTCTGTTTAAGATTAGTTAAGGCCGATTCCCATGATGATTAGCATACTTGCCTTGTGAACCCTCTTTGTAATGATTCATTTGGAAAATTATGTTTTTTTAATATAATTTCATTAGATCATGTACGAATTCCTCCTAGACATTTTGGGTTATCGCCTTGATTTGTAATTAAATCCCCACTTTATAATTGTTGACAGACTCTCTCTCCACCATAGCCATTAATTAATTGTACCATGTCAATATTCAAAACAATTAAAGAGATATATTATTAAAAAATTAGAGGTTTTAGGAGACTATTATTCCCCTCAAGTGACTCCAAGAATACATTCAATTATGTTTGGTTGAGTGCAATTGATTAGAGATATTAATTTTTGGGTTCTGAAATTTTAATTAAATTTATCGGGCTTTAAAATCCCATAAACACTGTTTATTATATGAGTCACATTGTTTAAAAAATTGAGTTCATGAACCATGTATCACTAATCTCTTGATGCATAGTTAATTATAGGTGTTTGGATAGTTTTTAATAAAATTTAACTAACCATAAAATCCCCCTCTTATATAGTGTGTATGGTTTTGGGAGGGTGAGATAATGATTTGATTAAATTGTGAACCTTTTACATGTGGATGAAAATGCGGTGAAACTTTTTTTTTTGAAAATTTAATTGGTTTATCCTAACCATGAAAAAATTGTACATAGTTCTATGGGCCTCCAAAATTCTCCAAATTCAACTTGAACGACCCAGATGTAAGACAAAAAAAATTGTCAGATCAAAACAAGGTTAAAATAATTTCAGAAAATGCATACTAGACACTTATATAATGGTTGAGATAATAAAAATGTATTCCAAAATCATACACATAAACATTATTCAATATTTGATATAATTAAATCATCTTATAACCTAATTATAAACTGTTTTATATTAGAAAAAATATTTTGTTTATAACGACATCATTTTTCATAAATTTTTTGGTCTACTAATCCTATAATTTTTATATTGATCTAGGTTCCATAATCAAAAGTTTTTTATTAATATCATTAATATAAAATTCAATAATTATATATTCCATTATAAATACTCATAAAAATATTTGATGGGAAATGAATTACATCACTTTGTATTGATGGAAGTACATACATACACATGAGTGACGTTTTCCACTTTTTGATGAATAGAATGAAAAAAAATTATAATTAAACGTTAAATAATAATAAAAATATCATAAATAAAATATATGTTTATTATATCCATTATTATGATGAATAAGTTGAATTATTGGTGAAAAATGAAACATATTTCTCAATGGAGGGTGTGGTCCACATGTACGCACGTGAAATGGATTCACTTCCTGTATGATAGAATTGAATTAGATAATAGTTTTACCAGAAAAATAATTACATCAATGTTAGTCTATTAATCATGTTATTATAGATAAAATAGATTTTTTGATGGAAAATATGAAATTAAATTAAGAAAACTTGGTCAAGAGTTATATCTCTTCATTATGAAACATTATTCAGGTTATAACTCTGAAATGAATGGATTGTGCATTGGAAATAATATATCACTATGATGAGTGGAAGGATGGAAATGCGGTATTTGGGTAGGTCATTGTTTATCTAAATTTCTGAAATGTTTTAAAAAGAGAGGGGAGGAGGTCTAGTTCTATAACTGACTGAAATGACATACTGAAATAGTATAAAATAATTAATCAAATTATATATCATTACAATTAAATTTGGAACCAATGAAATATTAATTAAAATAAAATTAGTTTCATGGTTTATATATACTAAAAAATCAAAATTATATATGTTTTGGATACATTTAATCTTATCATAATGTTAAAAAACTTAAATAACATTTTATCCTTAACCCTATTAAATTTAGTGTTCACCGTGATAACATAATTTTTCTTAAAAAAATTAAATAGTAATTATAAAAAAGGATTAATTATAATTATATATTAGGAATAAATATTATCTTATTCAATTGTAAGATATGGAATTTATTAATTTTCCAATAATTAACCAAAATCAATAAAAACATTACTGATGAAAATACATGATTTAATATTAAAAAACATTTCACTATGAAACTAGGTAAAAATTTGGTTTCCATGAATTTTTCTAGTTATAGAATAATCAATTTAGGTTTTTTGGATTTATAAATAAATCTAAAAATAAATTTAATCGTCCATAAGTAAGAAAAATTTTAATGAAGAGAAAAAAATTTAAATTAAATAAACACCAAATATATTCCCTAATTTTACAATTAAGTTCCAAAATTTGAAATGTTATGTTAAAATAATTTATTTAACTCCATAAAAATATATTTTTTTGATCCAAAGGTTTTAAAATTTATAAATTCTTTTTTTATTCTCAATAATTTCATAAAAGTGAAATATTTAAAAAAATCAATAGTTTTTACATTTTACGTGAAAATAAACTATTTTTGATAATACTGACCAATTTACCCTATGCGTTTTTTTTCAAAAAATAATATCCATTTCATAAAAAAATAAATCTAGAATAAATTAAATATAATATCTTTATAAAAAATAAAATAAAATAATTTTCAAACAATATTTATTTGGGAATCCTAAAATATTGTTAGGAATTAAAAATAACATATTAATTATTAATTAATTAATTCATATTAATTATATGAAACCATTATACAAATATATTTTCAGAATTTTATTATTTATTTTCACACCTAAAATTATAATTACAAGGTTATTACAAAAATATTTATAAAATAAAATTTCTATGGTGTATCATAGTTTTAATGAAGCACACTGTTTCATGTTAAGAAAGATATAAATGAAATTAAATTCATTTTAGAAGAAACATTTCATATCATTTTTTAGTGTTTCAACTACAACGGTTCTTTATTTCATTTGATTGTTATAACTAATTTTACCCACTTACTTAGCGGCTACCACACATAGATCAATATATATTTAAATATATAGTTTATATATTTTAGGGTTTGGGGATTCTATTGGAGAATTAAATAAATTATATTAAATATTTCCTGGGGAAATTTTAAATAAAACATTTTTTTTTATGTTTCTGAAGGGTTTTTTCACTTTTCTAACCTTCTCTATTATGAACAAAATTATTCGCAAATTTTTTCTCTTCGCTTCTTATCATTCATCCAATTTCACCAATTTCAATATAAAAAATATCTTTCCTCATAGATAGCACCTTAACTTATAATATATTCACCTTCTATGCATCATATTTCATAAAACATCCATCTATGATGATTTTTTCTAACCTACAAATTATTTATATTTCCGTGAGATATCAAGGAAAATCGGGAATTCGGTAACAAAATCATTATAACTGCAAATTCATAACATCAAAATAATATTTTTTTTCATTCTCTATAAATTATATTTCCTTTTTTAAATATTTTTAGTAATATGATAAATAAATAAAAAAATTAAAATACTCTCATTATGATGCATAAAATTTATCATTTAATATAATTGTTTTTATCAGTTTCTAACAACGATCATGGTCTCTCTATAAGTTGTATACAAAAAAAGTGGTATTATTTTTCATAGAAAATTAATATACATAAAAATATATTATATTATAATTAATCTATTTATCTACAATTAATCGATCGCAGGGCCAACTAATTGATAGTGATCATTGACACCAAAAAGATATATAATTTTTTTTCCTTGATTTAATGTGGGCCAAAACCCAATATGGATCAGGATATTATGTATAGCATAAGAAATAATATTTAGAATAATCATTATATTGCGAACTCAATATTCCATCACATTAAGATGGTCATATTTTTGTTTTTCCATTATATATGTTATTTACAATGTTTCTTATATTTATCAACATTTATCTCAAAGAATAAAAAAAATTATAAAATAATAACATTTTTCATGATTATTATAGAAATTCTATAGGGGTCATTAGAAATTAATTTTCATAACATAATCCTTTTAGGGTCATGAATATTAATTTTTTATAATTATGAGAAAATGATTCATTACATTATCTATATATAAATATTATATATTTTTAACGGGAATCTGATCAACCAATTAACACCATCTATAGCATCCAAAAATTTGTAAAATTTTAACTAAATGACATATAAAACCAAAGAATCTAGTAATTACAAGTTATAAATAAAATAATTCATTTCACATATTCCCATGATCTTTTAGGACTAAAGATCTAGGTAATTAATAATAAAAATATCTATAACAACCCAGGTTATTTGTACCAAATGAAAATTTTACTATGATATGATTAAATATATACTAAATTATATTTATTTTATATGAAATAGAAAAAATATTCACATGATGTATTCTTAGTCATATGATTTTTAATACATTTACTGATAAAATAGGGGAATGTAAACATAAGAATGGGTGAGATAAAATGATATGTAATGTAAAGAATATGCAATAAAAATCGAAGATAATAAATGGGAATAAGATAAGAATCTATGTATGATAATGTATGTAATTAACATGAACATAGAATATAACTTTCATACACAATAAAAGAATATTATCATAATTCTATGAACATGAAATAAGTAAATTATTTCACAATATACTTGAATAATAGAATATATAGAAACAAAATATTATCATGAAATCTCAAGAATAACAGAAGGCTCACATCCAAGACTATAGTAGTATAAAAAGTCTCCTAATGGATTGGGTTCACTCCAAATTCCCAATAACATTATGGAAATAATCCAATCATTGATTGTGATCACTCCCCAATCCCATTCATAAATTCTTATAAGATACAATTTTTACAGAATGCATTATAAGGATATATAATTTCATGACAAAAAAATTAATAATTCTATATACATGTCTACATGTATACCATGTAGAATATATACTATACATAAAGTATAAGCATGATAAAAACCATTAAAAATAATGGGTTTTCATAATCTTGGATTATATAATTACAATAGACTATATCATAAGGATTAATAAATGGAAAATGAATTAAATAATTTTTGAATGTTCATTTTAACAAATAAGCCTATTTCTTAAATTTTGTGTTCTAATATATGAAAATTACTGATAATGATCATGGGGATCTAAAAAATGGACCATATTTGAGATCTATTCAAAATGAGTATATTTTATTGAGGTGAAACAGTTTTTAATAATTGAAATCAGATTGTTCATTTAAAATGTTTTAAAATAAAAAATTTTTATCACCAGAATCATAATTTTTTAATTCATTCTTATAAATAGGAGAATGAAAATAAAAATATAAAATTACATAACACATAGGTATGTTCCTAATTGAAATAGATAACATCTATGAGAAAAGAAATTATGGACAAGGAAGAGAAACTGTTATTTTAGTGTATAAGGAATATTGATAACATTGTATCATATTAAATATAGAAGATAATAATACAATAAAGAATATTGGAATGAAAAAATTATTTCACTATATAGTTATATAGTGTACTATATTAAATGAATTATAGATCTATGAGAAAAATATTATAACTCACAAAAGGAAATTTATTTATAAATAACATTATATTTTAGGAAAATTAACAATTCTAGAAAAAAAATTATATCTTATGAATTATTATTATGATAAAAATTTAGTCAATAAT
Source organism: Viscum album (assembly GCA_963277665.1). Lineage (NCBI taxonomy): Eukaryota > Viridiplantae > Streptophyta > Magnoliopsida > Santalales > Viscaceae > Viscum > Viscum album. The sequence goes on from OY728126.1 coordinate 987,674,981, forward strand.
TTATAATAATACAAATTGAAATGGCATTACTTAATCAACATAAATGAATATTGTTGAATATTAATGAAGAATACCTGAAAGAATTTTTACCAATATAAAACCCCTTACAACCATTCTAACACTTAAATATTCGACCATTTAAATAAAAAATTATTTTTGTTATTACATATCATGTATTAAAATGATATAATTATTAAATATTCATAGAATAGTAAATATATGCCTGAAAGTATAAAATAAAATTTTGTTCGAAAAATATATCATGTTTCAAAGAATCAGAATTATGAATAGGAAGCCCCTTAATTTTTATCATGATTTCCTTTAGGACTCTCCCACAATATGTATAAAAACATATCTATTGTAAATAAAAATTTCAGAACCTTATTTAAAATTGATACAATTGGTAAAAATCCTTTATAATTATTCCCTCTTATTAATTTGGTTTCTTTTTTACCAATATTTAATATTTTATGGGATAATCATAACCATTTAAAATTACTTTCATAATAGACGTTTTTTCATTATTCCATTCCAAAATTTATTCACTCTTATAATATTAAATTTTTTTATTTGATGCTTTACAAATTATTATAATGCAATATTTTAATTCCTCGATAGTTCCCTCATAAAACCACTGTAGTGAAATCGAATACGATCATATTTTGTGATTTTAAAAAAACTGATACTTAAATCTTAATTAATATTTTTAAAATGAATATTAGCAATCAATAAATACTAAATTTATCTAATTAATCACTTTTATTTTTAATATTTTTATTAATATTCTCAATTATATCTACAAAATTATTTTAGAGTATTTTATAATTAGTTGGTCAAAATGAGAAAAACTATATTGTTCCATAATTTGAAAGATTGTTATGAAATTTTAATTTCATAATATTTATATAATATAAAGACAATGAGTATAATTAGTGTTTATATGTGTTATATATAAATATAGTATAGACTTATAAAGACAATGCAATTTTTTAAAATCTATTACATTGAATAATAAAATATTTTCCCACTTATTATAGAGGTTTTGAGATTAATTATTTTATAAAAAGTTTTTATTGTTCATTTTTTGAATAGTATATTAAATTTTTCATACAAAAACATTAAGAGTTACTCAAACATTTCATTTTTTAGAAATATTCATAAATCCTTCAATGAAAGCCTATAATGATTAACGTAACACCCAATTTCATAAAGGTTGTAATCCCCACATACACAATAATGATGTTTTTGGATCTAATGAGTATGCAAATATCTAATAAGTGGTGGAGGGGGGGTTATTCTTTATTTGAACATAAAATACTAATTTACCTATCCTTTTAAAAAAATTTATCACATGAAATTTTTAAATGATTAGAAAATGATTTCAGAGAGACATTAATTCTAATATATATTTATTTGGAGTTTAACAACTGTTTCATACATAAGATAAAATTCCATACATAATTTATATTTGAAATTAAAAAACATAAAAAAAATAACAAAAAATTACATAATGTATGTAGTAATGAAATAACAAATCATTATAAAATATTTACAAACATTTGAATTAATTATAATGGAATTTAGAAACCTAGAATTTGGTTTGCGTTCTTTTCACTTAACCATAGTGTTTGTCTTTATCACAAAAAATAACAAAATTGATACAAAAACATCAAGAAGAACTCTGTCCTTTGATACCCAACATATATAGATTAATAAGAATATATAATATATTTCAAAATAATAATTTCATATAAAATTTAAAAGATATACACTCATGGAATCCATAGGGAATATGATCTAATAATGATTAAAATGATGTTATATCCAAGTAAAAATATTTTACAAGATAATCATGGATCGAAAAACATCAACCTTCTCGAATGTGTATTTTATTTATATTCATTTTATAAATAATAATATTTATAAATCATGGATGTAGTTGAAACTACATCCAAAATGTTACTTCATGACATGAAAATATTATTCTCATTATTTTTTTCAACAAAAATTCCCTTTTATAATGTTATAGTGTATCTATAATGTATATGTTTTAAATTGAAATTATTCATATGTGAAAATGGGATTTCGTAATCTAATGTTTTAAAAAGAAATCCAAAAAACATGTTATAACTTTTTATCAACGACTCAATTATATATGTAATTTCTAGAAATTATTTGTAACAACCCAAACATTTAATTATGAAAATAAGTTTTGATCTATTTATATGTTTTAGTATGTAAATTTGTTATATAAAACAAATGCACTTACTTGCTTTTATGTTCTTGGATTTTAAAATAAATTTATGAATTGTTACAATTTTTAATATAGTCGTTGAACATTGATCACATGGTTATTATAAATATAAGGCTTTAACAAATCCAATTTACTCAAAATAATGAAGAGACGACCTCATCCTGTAGAATTACTCTATACGAAGCCCATTATTCAGAGCTTGTAAAGGAGATGGCTTCACTGGGATTCTATCTTGACCAAGCCCAATCCAAACTTCAACACATTAATCGTGAATGAAACTCCCTATAGGAGAAGTGGAAGTTGATAGATAATTACCACCAAAGTGATGTTATTTGAGCCTCCCCATAAGTATATCACCATCACATAACTTACCCTTATGTCATATTCGGAAGTAATAAGGTGTTATTTAAGAATGCCATAGCACTTTTATTAAGTTTTTATTTGTTTTTTATAAATAATATACATTCATTTCATTATTGTTAGTTTGTAAATGCGTTTTAAAGCACAAAAAGTATTTTCAGTTAATATTAAATTAAGAAACATATTTTGATGAATTAATGGATTTATGAAATTAAATAATATTTTAATGAAATATTACTATTAATTAATTAATTACTATTAAATATAAATGATTGTATAAGTTTTAGGAATACAATTAAAATTGTTATTACGGTTTAAAAGTCGTTTTTATCAAAACCCTTGAGTTTTAGACAAATGTTGTTTTTTATATTAAAATTACTATTTAATATATTTATAAAAGGAATTGAAAAAATGATTATTATTTTTGGAATCAGGACATCTAAATTATCCAATGGTTTATGTTACAAAATTTTCTGAGAACAATGTTTTTTTGGGTAAAAAATAAATACAAATAAATTATATAATGTGTTTTAATACATAATATTGGCCAAAAAGTGATGTAATCAAATATATAAATGAGATTTTTAGAAAATATATTTTTTAACATAAAAATGTGAGTTTACGTTTGTTTGATTTATTTAACGAATTTTTAGTGGACTATCCATGGCTTGTTAAATATTTTAAACTTTTAAAATATTTTCTTTCAGAGTGTGATTCACCTCCAAATAATCAAGACTAATATTTTAATATGTTTGACCATTGGAATTTTCAATTAATGGTTTACACTTACATTTAGTAAGAAACGTGGGATAAAATAATTGTAAGGTTTGTGGTTGTGATTAGTTTAATGTATAGTGTCTAAAACCTAAATAATAACGAATTCCCTCTCTTTTCCAATATAAACCCACCCAAGCTCTCCATTCCTCTTCACCCAAAACATTTGGATATCGAAAAACCTCTGACCTCATATCCTATAATCTTCCCAAGGTTCTCCATTTTCTAATTTGTCCTATATCAAACATCCCCCAAGCCTTTGGGATCACACATACATGTAAGTGATTTATTCCTGTCTCATTTTTGTCCATGTTTTATTATGTTGTTATACCCATGTATTTTCAATTAAAAATGTTTATGTAGGATTTTTCACCTCCCTTATACTTCCCTAACTATGTTTTCATGATGATTCACCATTTCCCTCTCATTAATTCCTCCCATGTACACCTATAACGATGCCGAAATTCAGTATGGGATTTCCCTCTCCTCATTAACATTCAAGAAATTCTTTTGTATTATGAATATAAATTTCATTAAATATGTTAAAAATTGTATCTATATGACTCCTTTAAAATATATTTCATTTACCTTTGATTAGATTCCCCTTTATCTCTCATTAACCATTTTTTAATTCTTATGTCCTGTCATTATAATGCCAAAACTACCCCACGATTTTACAAGACAAAGTCATTGTGTAGTTAAAACCATTCCCATTTATCTGTCAATGGTATTCCAAATTATGCACATTTAATTATTGATTATAGAGTATTGTGTATTAATTATAAATTCCATTATCTTGGAATAAATGATGATGTTTTATTAACTAATGTTATATTATCCATGTGGCACACTTATGCATGAAATGAAATGATTAAGAAGGATGTGCCCTAATAGCTCTCTAATGCATTGGGTAAAGAATAGCATTATGATTCTTCACGTACAATGAGGGTTTACTCTAATAATTCATGTGAAATTAGGGTATAATCATTCTCCATGTGCAATGAGCCTTGGATCATGCTAAAAACATGTTAAATGTTGTTTCCACATTTCCATCTTGTGATAATCATGCTATATCATGCCTTTATGTTCATGTTTCAATTGTGCTCTATTGATATGAATATTTCCATAAAAATACTATGTTATTCATTTTTTCCCTTGTTTAATCTATTAATGGGATTTATAACTCACACATTTCTTATGGATGTCTTTAGGAAGTCCGATGCAAGGACAAGTATGATGAAATGTTATGGTCATGTAATAGAAGTTTTCAATAATGATGTTTTGTTTTACGTTATAAGTTGTTATGAAATGTTCACATGAACAAAGGAAAATATACATATTGATATTCTCTATTTTATAAAATGATTTTTTAATGTAATAAAATATGTTTATTTATAAAATAAAGAGTATGGTTTTTATAGTTGTTATAAGAGGATAATTTTAGTTATTTTTGGGATTATGATTAGAAAATCCTAGTGAAAGCCTTAGGGATATGAATCAGTATAATATAAACATCCCTAAATTTGGAGAGTAATGAATAGTTGGTTTATCATGAAAATAAATCTCTTTTTGGATAAGAGCAGGTAGAGATGACTCTTTCATAGATGTATATAGGGGTAAAACCCGAAAACACCGCTTTGAGCTAGACTCGAATGGGAACAATTTCACGAAAATGGGATTTTCTTCACCCTTGGTGACAACACTCCAGTGGGATATGATTTTCTAAATTAATAAACATAGTTCCAACCATTATTAAGGGAATAAAAAAATTCCCCTAATAATATATGTTGGGATGTAGATCATGGATAATATAGGATGAATGCTACAAATTCATATGAAATTTATATGTCGTCCATTTTTGTTTTTGTATTACCATTTATGTGTTACACCTAAATTTCGTTTTATTCCTGTTAATAGCTGGTAATAGGATGACACAAGCTAACAACTGATGTGAAGATAAATGTGATGACTGCACAAATGAGATTCCATATCTGATGGGAGTGGGAATCATGAAATATTTCATGATAATCTCTATATTAACTTAATTTTTGAATATAAACATATGTCAAGGGAAACATTAAAACACCCCATGGAAGAAAAAGTCGTAATAGAGGGATTCATGGGACAATGTTCTCCAAAATTTAATGGATCATATGATCCCTCAATTGCTGAACAATTGATAAACTCCATTAAAAATATATTCTCCATTCATCAATGTTCGGAATAAGATAATATTATTTTCTATTCTTATCATATGGAGGGTGAAGCTAATCAATGGTGGAAAAAGATAAAATATATGTATCTTGAGGAGGAGATCAATGCATTGGAATGGATGGATTCAAGAAAATAATTTTCAATAATTACATTCCTCGCACCCTTCAACATTATATGGAAAGGGAAATCATTCCCCTCATGCAAAAAACTAATGAATCCATCAGGGAATATGATGAATACTTCACAAGGCTTGCATGATATGCATCCGGCTTTTTTATTACCCCTGAATGCATGTATGAACACTTCTTTGGGGGGATAAAACCTACCCTACAGAAAGCCATAAGGGTCCATGACTTCGAGAGATGTGATGATATCTTCTGATGTAACCTCTATGTCAAAATGGAGATTGGGGAATCTCATGGGGATCATGGGAATATGAAGAGTATGGTGGACTTTATTTCTAGATTTCTGATCTATAATCTGGTGGTGCTAATAAAATTCAACACCACGCTTGCCAAAACTGTGGAATGAAGCACCAAAAAAAATTTCTAAAGGGGACAAGGAAATTATTTAGGTGTAGAAGAGAAGGGAAACTGGCCATTAACTACAGAAAAAGAACGAATTTGTGCCACAACAGAGTATAGGAATTCTCTATTCAACCCTCAACTTATTTTTTATTGATTCAATTGCAAGGAACAAATGTGCATTGTAATCTAGTGACCTAAGCCTGGGGTATTCAGAGGCAACATACAACCTCAAAGGTAGTAAGTGTGAGTTTTTTCCATCACTACTGCATAAGTGAACCCTGAAAACCTCTACTATAAATTTTTCCTATATCCCTAGACCTATAGCCATAGTTTTATAGGTCGGCGAATATAGCTTTTTTATTGGCACAGTTTAATTAAACTTCCAGGGATAAATAAATTTTATAACATAATTTTCATTTTTTTCAATCTATATAAGGTTCCTACTCCTCCCCCAATCTGCAACACTATCACCATATTTCTCTCCTCCTCGATGAAATCACCTCCTGTCGAGTGATCTCTCTCACAATGGCACCCAACTCACCAAAAACCTCTATCACAGTGGCAGCCTCCTCCCCAACGACCTCTCTCATAGTGGTACCTTCCTCTTTGAAGACCTCTCTCACTGTGGTGCCCTCCTACCTGATGACCTATGTCACCGTGGTTCCCTCATCCCCAATGGTTTCAATAAAACGCATCCTCCACTATATGTTATATATTCATTAATGATTTAAATTGCACTATTTTTGAAACAATAGATCACTATAGGATAAACGATCATTATTTCAACCATAATCTATTCTTTAAAAAGAATCACTAGTCGCAAATAATTCATCTATCTCTATAATGGGATAATTGTGATTGATCTGATAATATTATGTAAGGATAGCTTCACTTTACCTTTTGTGATACAATTTATCAAAGTCACTCATTGCCCCATTATTTTCTGAATTACAATGTTGGGAAGATGGATGAAATGGTTTCCACAAAGTTCATGTTTGAAGATAAGAAAAAATGGTTCATGTATTTTTGGTAACATGAGAGGGGGTATTTTCAAGAATCCTTATGAATCAGTTATGTTGGCATTCTCAATTCAGTTAGGAACTTGTGATTCACTACCTGCCAAGGATAATTATTTTCTTAGAATTCCCCCCATTTATAGGAAGAAGAATATCATAATTAATGCTATTAAGACTGATTCTCTAATGGTCTTAAATTCCCTTCATGGATGCAGTCTCACACCACAGAAAATTGAATTCACTATATGCAGACAGAAAATAATTATAGAAAATAACATGGAGGTTCTTCATTCTTGGAATGAAAGGAACACATTGACAGACTTCATTTGTTCAACATTGAATTATGAATAAGAGGTTACACTGTTCGCAGGTCTCAGATCACTTATATGGGATAGAGAAAAGCAGGTCATTGCAGATGCTCATGATCTTCACCATTATTGGATAGCATAATTCCTGGTGTGAGAAATATTTTTCATCCCGTATGTTTTTTTCTAATCCTAACTTCATTTATACCTTCTCATAAATCTTTGATTTAATTTAAAAATTAGATTTTGAATCACGATTTATTCATCACTAGAAAATAGAACCAATCCACCTTTATAATAATAGTTATCTGTAAAAAAAATATTTCATGTCTTGTGTGAGGTACATATTCTATCCAAAAACCAAAAACATGGAGTGTATATATCATTCCAAGTAACATTAGATACATTTTACTTTTAATACCATTTCATCTTTTTCTATGACCATTGAATAACTTCTTCAGATGTTTGATAATTATGAGTATATTTTTTTTAGAACACTCCCATTCATCATGAAACCCTAGAAACAATTTTTATATTTGTTGGAAGATGTTTTACGCTACTGATATCGTCATTTAGTGGTCTGAGGAGTAACATTTCATTGTACCCGAGTGGCATAATAGGTATTGTTGTGCCTATATCCATCACACCAAAATATAACCATTAAAATAATAATATTATAATTGTAAAGACCCATAAATTTCAAGGAAATTTTTTTCTTAATTTTCTTTGGAATTTTACAAGAGCGCAGCTTCTGACGGCACCTGATTCTGAGGCCCGGTGTGTCCGAAATCATTTTCTGAAATTTGGCTCGGGTACGTTCAGTGAACGAACGTGCGGGTTTTTCTAACTTTTGAACCGGTGCCCGGAATCGAATTCTGAGGGCTCCGATGAAATCACAGCGCCGATATTCGCTTAGAAATGCCTCTTTCGGAGTTGCGTTTGCTCGGTGTGGTTTTTTTAATTTTCTGGCTTAAAGTTAAGAAATAAAATAATTTTGCAACAACTTTATTTTATTTTGCTTAAGCCACTTGGAAGCCACTTGAAGCCACTTAAAGGCGGCTTGAACTGAGTTGAACTGGATAGGATGCTATCCAGAAATATCCTACCCCTTGGTAGGATATTTGTGAGGTGGGGCCCGCACGAGCTCCGCCGTTTCTTTCCGCTAAGAAACGCACCCGTGAAAACCCGTCTTAATGGAAGTCAACTGATGCGTTTCCTAAAATCTTAACAGACCATTTAATTGGGCTGTTTCTTTCATAAATTAAATGAGCTATTTCTTTCGTTGAATTAATTCTACGAATTAATGGTTCGTTTCTTATCTTTTGAAATTCAAATGTTTAGTTGTGTAAATAAAATAAGGCTTAAGTTTATTTTATTTTGGGTTGAAACTTGTGGCATGGAGAGGATTTGGAGGAAAGCGTTCTTCTTCGGCGAAGAATGCGAAGAACGCGAAGAACGCGAAGAACGCCAAACCTGCGGAGATCGACGACGCGAAGCCTTGTACCGCGACGCCAACGGATCTCCCATCACGACGCTTCTTCCGCGACAATCCAACCCCGCGACAGCCTTCGATCGACAACAACCAAGATCATCGACGCGACGCCCTTCCGCGGTGTGACGATCACCTCCTTCCGCGACGGTCAATTCCGCGATGACCTCGCATCCGACAGTGACGGCGAGATAGGGATTTATTTTGGGAATTTACCCCCTTTTTCTTTTTATATTCCCGTAATTGTTTCTTTAAAAAGTTAAAGAACTGGATTTGTGAACAATTTTAAAATTATTAAAATTGTTGTTTCCGTTCAAATAAAGAACCCATTTTTATGAAACAATTTTATTTCATTAAAAATTGTTTCAGATATGCATTCATGTATTGGACTTTAATTTCTCCCGTTGTTTATATCTAACGCGGAGGGTGCGGGCCAAACGAACACGGCCCAACAACCCTCCGCCGTTCTTCGTTCTTGTGCGGATTTGACGGGCAACGACGGAATGTGCCGCAACGGATGTTTGATGATCCCACAGAAAAGAACGGAACCCGGGAGGAACAACGGCGTAGACGGGAAGGAAAACGGGCCACTGGAGCGACTCTGGCGGCCCGCGGAAGCCGGTGGTGGCGCGGGTCGTCGGCGCGGTGGCACCGGCAGCGGCACCCCGCGGGTGTCCAGCGCGACACCCCGCGGGTGCCGCGGGGTTGTCACGCGACACCCCGCGGGTGTCCAGGGCAACACCCCGCGGGTGCCGCGGGGTTGTCAGGCGGCACCCTGCGGGTGTTCAGGGTGGCACCCCGCGGGTGTCGCGGGGTTGTCACGCGGCATGTCCGGCTGTCTGACCGACACCCCGCGGGTGCCGCGGGGGTGTCACGCGGGGCGGCGGCTTTCACCCGCGACGGCCGCTCGGCCGCCCGGCCGAGCCAAGCCATACCGGCCCTGGCCAGGCCGGGCTGGGCCAACCGGGTCGGACCCGACCCGGTTCGGGCCAACCAGGGGGGGTCGTGCCGGGTCGGCCCGGGCCCGGACCCCCCGTCTTTGGACGACTTTCGTTCAAACGCCCGTAACTTGAGCTACGAGCCTCCAAACGACTCGCCGTCAGTGGAAATGCAATCTTTGGAGCAAGACGGTCGTTTCGATTTATCGCACTCAAGGTTTCGGAATACTTTGGTTTCGGCCGGGTTGGTTCGTACACGAAACCAACCGGGCCCTCGGAGCGGAAACGCTCATATCTTGAGCTACGGACGTCCGATTGACGTACCGTCAGCTTTGTTAGTTTCCTCTTAGTGAGACGGATCTTTTGGCTCACTCCGTCCGGGGTTTGGGTGCAGGTGGAGTACGGTCGGGTTGGTTTTGCCTTAAAAACCAACCGGGCCCCTGGGACGAAAAAGCCAATAACTCTCAGACCGGGCGTCCGATTGACGCGCCGTCTGTTGCGTTGAGTTCCTGTTGACGATACGGATCTTTTGGCATCCTTCGCCCGAGTTTTGGATACATTTGGTAGTGGCCAGGTTGGATCGCACCCGAAATCCAACCGGGCCCCTGAAACGGAAAAGCTGATAACTTTCAGACAGGACGTCTGTTTGACGAACCGTCAGCGGCGTTGACGATCACGTTGAGAAACGGTCCCTATGAGTATAGCCTATGAGAGCTCGGGGTACAGTTGAGATACGGCTTGGTTTGGTTTGCTCACGAAACCAACCGGGCCCCTGGGACGAAAAGGCTAATAACTCACAGACCGGGTGTCTGATCGACGCGCCGTCTGTTGTGTTGAGACACCTGTGACGAGGTGGTCCTTTGAGATACTTCTTCGTGGGAACTTGATGTAAAGACCCGTAAATTTGAAGGAAATTTTTTTCTTAATTTTCTTTAGAATTTTACAAGAACGCAGTTTCTGACGGCGCCTGATTCCAAGGCCCGGTGTGCCCGGAATCATTTTTCGAAGTTTGGCTCAGGTACGTTCAGTGAACGGACGAGCGGGTTTTTCTAACTTTTGAACCGGTGCCCGGAATCAAATTCTGAGTGAACCGATGAAATCGCAGCGCCGGTATTCGCTTAGAAACGCCTCTTCCGGAGTTGCGTTTACTCGGGTGTGGTTTTTAATTTTCGGGCTTAAAGTTAAGAAATAAAATAATTTTGCGACAACTTTATTTTATTTCACTTAAGCCGCTTGGAAGCCACATGAAGCCACTTAAAGGTGGCTTGAACTGAGTTGAACCGGATATGATGCTATCCAGAAATATCCTACTCCCTTGGTAGGATATTTGCGAGGTGGGGCCCGCAAAAGCCCCGCCGTTTCTTTCCGCTAGGAAACGCACCCGCGAAAACCCGTCTTAATGAAAGTCAACAGAGGCGTTTCTTAAAATCTTAACAGACCATTTAATTGGGCGGTTTATTTCGTGAATTAAATGGGTTGTTTCTTTCGTTGAATTAATTCAACGAATTGATGGATCGTTTCTTAACCAGTTTTCAAATTCGTTGGCGTAATAATAAAATAAGGCCAACGCTCGACCTTTGGTTACTTGCGCATTGAGAAGATTTGAGAGGACCCGTGTATCTTCTTCTCCCTTGCGAAGAACGCGAAGAACGCGAAGAACGCGAAGAACGCCAAACCTGGAAATTGACGACGCTTCCGTCCGAGACGTTCTTCCCCGCTCCGATCTCCGATCACCGACCGTTGAGGTGAGTGATTTCGGATTTCCTCGCAAGGTTCTTTTCTTTTGGTTTTAAACACAGATTTAATTATTTATAATTTAAATCTGTTGTTCTTGGTCCGTTGAGCTCGCCGACTCAACGCTGGATTCCGCGACGACGCGACGTCTTCCCGCGACGACGTGACGATCCCCCTCTTCTGCGACGAGCTTTTCTGCGAAGAACGCTCGCGCACGACGATCAACGGGGTAGGGATTTATTTTGGGATTTACCCCCCTTTTTTTATTTCCGTGAACGTTCTTTAAAAATTAAAGAACCGGAATCAAAGAAACAATTTTATTTTATTAAAATTGTTGGTTCATGTGTTGAACATTTTATTTTCTCCCATTGATTATCTCTAACGCGGAGGGTGCGGGCCAAACGAACAGGGCCCGACGACCCTCCGCAGTTCTTCGTTTGTGCGGATTTGGCGGGAGACGACGGAACGTGCCGCAACGAATGTTTGATGATCCCGCAGTAAAGAACGGAACCCGGGAGGAACAACGGCGCAAACGGGAAAATAAACGGGCCACCGGAGCGACTCCGGCGGCCCGCGGAAGCCGGTGGCGGCGCGGGTCGCCGGTGCGGCGGCGCCGTCGGCCAGAGGGGGCGGCACCCCGCGGGTGTCCAGCGCGACACCCCGCGGGTGTCGCGGGGTTGTCACGCGGCACCCCGCGGGTGTCCAGCGCGGCACCCCGTGGGTGCCGCGGGTGCCGCGGGTGTCCAGCGCGTCACCCCGCGGGTACTTCGGGGTTGGCCCGCGGCACCCCGCGGGGTTGGCCCGCAGCACCCCGCGGGTGTCCAGCGCGACACCCCGCGGGTACCGCGGGGTTGGCCCGCGGCACCCCGCGGGTGTCCAGGGCGACACCCCGCGGGTGCCGCGGGGTTGTCACGCGGCACCCCGCGGGTGTCCAGGGCGGCACCTCGCGGGTGTCGCGGGGTTGTCACGCGGCGCGTCCGGCTGTCTGGCCGACACCCGGCAGGTGCCGCGGGGGTGTCACGCGTGGCGGCGGCTTTCCCCCGCGTCGGCCGCTCGGCCGCTCGGCCGAGCCGAGCCGGACCGGCCCTGGCCGGGCCGGGCCGGGCCAACCGGGTCGGACCCGACCCAGTTCGGGCCAACCAGGGGGGGTCAGGCCGGGTCGGCCCGGGCCCGGACCCCCCGTCTTCGGACGACTTTCGTTCAAACGCCCGTAACTTGAGCTACGGGCCTCCAAACAACTCGCCGTCAGCGGCAACACAATCCTTGGAGCGAGTCGGTCGTTTCGGTTTATCGCACTCAATGTTTCGGAATACTTTGGGTTCGGCCGGGTTGGTTCGTACACGAAACCAACTGGGCCCTCGGAGCAGAAACGCTCATATCTTGAGCTACGGACGTCCGATTGATGTGTCGTCAGCTTTGTTAGTTTCCTCTTAGTGAGACGGATCTTTTGGCTCACTCCGCCCGAGGTTTGGACGCAAGTGGAGTACGGTCGGGTTGTTTTTGCCTTAAAAACCAACCAGGCCCCTGGGACGAAAAAGCCAATAACTCTCAGACCGGGCGTCCGATTGACGCGCCGTCTATTGCGTTGAGTTCCTCTTGATGAGACGGAACTTTTGGCATCCTCCGCCCGAGTTTTGGATGCAGATGGATAGTGGCCGGGTTGGATCGCACTGAAATCCAACCGGGCCCCTGGAATGGAAAAGCTCATATCTTTCAGACCAAACGTCCGTTTGACGAACCGTCAGCGGCATTGGTGATCACGTTGAGAAACGGTCCCTATGAGTATACCCTATGAGTGTTCGGGGTATAGTTGATTTACGGCCGGATTGGTTCGCTCACGAAACCAACCGGGCCCCTGGGACGAAAAGGCTAATAACTCACAGACCGGGCGTCCGATTGACGCGCCGTCTATTGCGTTGAGACCCCTATGACGAGGTGGTCTTTCGAGATACTTCCTTGCAGGACTTTGTGATACTTGGAGTATCGACCAGTAGCTTGTGGAGCGGACCCTCCTGGAGACGAGCAGGCGGAGCACGAAAACCGTGTAGCTGACTGAGACCCGACGACTGCTGATCGAACGACTCGGTGTGTGACAGAGGTGCGCTTGGTTGTAGCGGCACAGGGGAGTGCGTGGTTGTATCGGCAGACCCATGACAGAGGTGCGCTTGGTTGTAGCGGCACACGGGAGCGCTTGGTTATAGCGGCAGACCCACGACAGAGGTGCGCTTGGTTGTAGCGGCACACGTGAGCGCTTGGTTGTAGCGGCAGACCCCCGACAGAGGTGAGCTTGGTTGTAGCGGCACATGGGAGCGCTTGGTTGTAGCGGCAGACCCAGGACAGAGGTGCGCTTGGTTGTAGCGGCACATGGGAGCGCTTGGTTGTAGCGGTAGACCCAGGACAGAGGTGCGCTTGGTTGTAGCGGCACATGGGAGCGCTTGGTTGTAGCGGCAGACCCACGACAGTGGTGCGCTTGGTTGTAGCGGCACATGTGAGCGCTTGGATGTAGCGGCAGACCCACGACAGAGGTGCGCTTGGTTGTAGCGGCACATGAGAGCGCTTGGTTGTAGCGGCAGACCCACGACAGAGGTGCGCTTGGTTGTAGCGGCACATGGGAGAGCTTGGTGGTAGCGGCTGGCCCGCATTACTCGATAGGTGGAGTACTACAGTAGTCTTAAGTTAGTGGGCAGTACCTCGGAGTTGTGACAGGACCACTGTACACTCGAGAGACGGAGCTCTTCAGCAGTTACGGTTTCGATGATGAAAATCCTGGTTTGAGCTGAGACTTTTGACCTTGTGTTTGCCTCATGATTGAGATGAGTTACTTGATAACTTAGGTATATGTATGGGCATATATCTAAGTAGAGGTTATCTGTTGAGATCTTTTTGTGGTTATCTTTGTTGGTTTTAGTAAGACCTTGAGGGTCTCGGGGTCCCTACTAAGTATCGTTATACTCACCCCTGCACGGGCTATACCCGCACTACGTTGTGTTGGTTGCAGATGACGGACAGCGTTGATCGTGGCTGAGGCTTGCAGAGCAAGACGGTACCTCGAGGTGGACCACTGGGCGGGACGTGCTCGGAGCGGACGGCGGGACCCGAAGAGCATTGGAGCTATCTGTACCCACCCTTCAGGTGGGACTTCCAGTGGACAGCTCGGTGTAGCGGCTTTTACTTTACAGTTGTTGTTTTCCGTTTCGAGTTGTACATTACATTCAGTTGGGTTTGTATACTGGCCCATTTACTTTTCCGCACTTCAGTTGTACTCTGTTTTTATTTAGTGTTTACTTTTCCGCTTGCTTACTCTATGGTGCTTGTTTACTTTACAAAGGCAATGCCTTCCCTTTTTACCGGGATTTTCACCTTGGTGCTAGTCGCCAGCCCCTGGCCTATGGAAGGCGGGCTTGGGGTAGTCACAGCACGGGCCCCGAGGACGGTTCGTGACAAATTTGTATCAGATGTGGTCGGTTCTACCGGGGACTCTGATCTTTCTTCTATGTGAAGCAATAGTGTTTAGCGTATTGGGTGTGGTTATCAGTCCATGGAGTCCAGTGTTGGTGCGGCGGCCGACGTATCCGTACACCAGGACCCTGACTTCTGATTTCCGACTTAATTCACGAAAACATTGATTGCGTGTGTGTTTCCAGCAGTTTTTAAAAGTCACCTCAAACCAGGTCATCTCACCAGGTTCTTATCGTTTGACCGTATCACGTTGTTTCTTTCAGGATGCCTCCCCGCGGACGACCAGCTAGGGTTCTGAGGGTTGTGTGTGGCGACAACCCGCCCAGCGACGAGGCCTCGGTGCAGGGCCCCTTGACAGCTGAGGCCCCGGAAGTACCTCTACCCGCCGAGCCACCGATGCTTCCAGCCGCTGACGATGCACGTCACTTGAGCGCACTGCACGATTTCCAGCGCCAGAGGCCACCTAGGTTCCGGGGAGAGACAGACCCGCAGGTGGCTGAGGATTGGCTGGAGGCTGTGGTGGGAGTTTTCAGGCTAGTGAGGACACCAGCAGACCCTATGGTAATCCTCGCAGCGAGCCTACTGTACGCAACAGCAGGCCGATGGTGGAGCTTGATGCTCCAGGTGCACGACGAGGCATAACTTCTATGCGCAGAGGTCCAAGAGGGCCAGACCTACTGGTGGCCGACTGCACGACTCAGGCTCAGTTGTGCGGGGGAGCCGGGGTGGAGTCAGAGCCAGGCGTGCCGAGAGTGGGCAGTGTTACTCCTGTGGCGGGATTGGTCACATGGCTCGAGACTGCCCGACTCGTTTTACAGATGAGCAGCAGGCGGTAGAGGGACCTCCCAGATAGAGATTCGGCCACGGTGGTCCGTAGGGTACAAGTGGACGAGGCAGAGGAGCTGGCCGAGCAGCAGGTGGTGGGCGACGCTTTGAGGCTCTGCCACCACCACCACCAGGCGATCCACCCCGACTGCAGGGGACAGGAGGACATGGGAGAGGTCATCTTCAGGCAGTTGAGGCCTACGATCATGGGGCTCCTGGAGCAGATGGACAGGAGCGGGACTAGCTCCATACCTGGAGACTTTTGTTCATGTTGCTTCTAGTTTTGTTGATGTATGTTTGTAGATGATTTGTGTCTTTGTACTTGATCTGCAGTAATAAAAGACACCTTTTCTTGTGGCATTTACTTCCCTGTCCTCTCTTGTGTTGTTACTAAGAGGTTCCAGTTTTGACTGTTGACTTGACCCTCACTTGTGAGACATCTACTGGAGGAGACCCAGTTACCACACACTGATGCCAACAGTGTGACTCAACCCTTGGAGGCGAGAGTAATGGTTGGATATCTTGGTAATAGGGTCGAGGCCTTACGACGTCATCCTTGGTATGGATTAGTATCATCCATGTCGGGATTGACCGTATTAGGCAAAGAACGTGGTTCATCCAGGGATGAGACCAGATTTCTCTTATCGGCAAGGAAGAAATCATGGCAGCTCTAGTGGGACCAGAGGTGGTCCGGGCCACGACAGAGAAGGTCCAAGTGAGCACATGGGAGCGGAAGGCTCAGATGCATGCTCAGTACAGCCTTTGTATCCCTAGTTTGTGTTGAAGCTTTACGGGGACGTAAAGCCCTGTGGTGGGAGTAATTTAAAGACCCATAAATTTCAAGGAATTTTTTTTCTTAATTTTCTTTGGAATTTTACAAGAACGCAGTTTCTGACGGCGCCTGATTCCGAGGCCCGGTGTGCCCGGAATCATTTTCTGAAGTTTGGCTCGGGTATGTTCAGTGAACGGACGAGCGGGTTTTTCTAACATTTGAACCGGTGCCCGGAATCGAATTCTGAGGGCACCGATGAAATCGCAGGGCCGATATTTGCTTATAAACGCCTCTTCCGGAGTTGCCTTTGCTCGGGTGTGGTTTTTAATTTTCGGGCTTAAAGTTAAGAAATAAAATAATTTTGCGACAACTTTATTTTATTTCACTTAAGCTGCTTGGAAGGCACTTGAAGCCACTTAAAGGCGGCTTGAACTGAGTTGAACCGGATAGGATGCTATACAGAAATATCCTACCCCCTTGGTAGGATATTTGCGAGGTGGGGCCCACACGAGCCCCGCCGTTTCTTTCCGCTAGGAAACGCACCCGCGAAAACCCGTCTTAATGAAAATCAACTGACGCGTTTCTTAAAATCTTAACAGACCATTTAATTGGGCGGTTTATTTCGTGAATTAAATGGGTTGTTTCTTTCGTTGAATTAATTCAACGAATTGATGGATCGTTTCTTAACCAGTTTTCAAATTAGTTGGCGTAATAATAAAATAAGGCCAACGCTCGACCTCTGGTTACTTGCGCATTGAGAAGATTTGAGAGGACCCTTTACTTCTTCTCCTTTGCGAAGAACGCGAAGAACGCGAAGAACGCGAAGAACGCGAACCTGGAAATCGACGACGCTTCCGTCCGAGACGTTCTTCCCTGCTCCGATCTCCGATCACCGACCGTTGAGGTGAGTGATTTCGGATTTCATCGCAAGGTTCTTTTCTTTTGGTATTAAACATAGATTTAATTATTTATAATTTATATCTGTTGTTCTTGGTCTGTTGAGCTCTCCGACTCAACGCCGGATTCCGCGACGACGCGATGCCTTCCCGCGACGACGCGATGATCCCCCTCTTCTGCGACGAGCTTTTCCGCGAAGAACGCTCGCGCACGACGATCAACGAGGTAGGGATTTATTTTGGGATTTACCCCCCTTTTTTTATTTCGGTGAATGTTCTTTAAAAATTAAAGAACCGAAATCAAAGAAACAATTTTATTTTATTAAAATTGTTGGTTCATGTGTTGAACATTTTATTTTCTCCCGTTGATTATCTCTAACGCGGAGGGTGCGGGCCAAACGAACACGGCCCGATGACCCTCCGCCGTTCTTCGTTTGTGCGGATTTGGCGGGTGACGACGGAACGTGCGGCAATGGATGTTTGATGATCCCGCAGTAAATAACGGAACCTGGGAGGAACAACGACGCAGACGTGAAGGAAAACGGGCCACCGGAGCGACTCCGGCGGCCCGCGGAAGCCGGTGGCGGCGCGGCGGCGCCGGCGGTCGGAGGCGGCGGCACCCCGCGGGTGTCCAGCGCGACACCCCGCGGGTGGCGCGGGGCTGTCACGCGGCACACCGCGGGTGTCCAGCGCGGCACCCCGCCGGTGCCGCGGGTGTCCAGCGCGACACCCCGCGGGTGCCGCGGGGTTGTCCCGCGGCACCCCGCGGGTGTCCAGGACGGCACCTCGCGGGTGTCGCGGGGTTGTCACGCGGCGCGTCCGGCTGTCTGGCCGACACCCCGCGGGCGCCGCGGGGGTGTCACGCGTGGCGGCGGCTTTCCCCCGCGTCGGCCGCTCGGCCGCTTGGCCGAGCCAAGCCGGACCGGCCCTGGCCGGGCCGGGCCGGGCCAACCGGGTCGGACCCGACCCGGTTCGGGCCAACCAGGGGGGGTCAGGCCGGGTCGGCCCGGGCCCGGACCCCCCGTCTTCGGACGCCTTTCGTTCAAACGCCCGTAACTTGAGCTACGGGCCTCCAAACGACTCGCCGTCAGCGGCAACACAATCCTTGGAGCGAGTCGGTCGTTTTGGTTTATCTCACTCAAAGTTTCGAAATACTTTTGGTTCGGCCGGGTTGGTTCGTACACGAAACCAACCGGTCCCTAGGAGCGGAAACGCTCATATCTTGAGCTACAGACGTCCTATTGACGTACCGTCAGCTTTGTTAGTTTCTTCTTAGTGAGACGGATCTTTTGGCTCACTCCTCCCGAGGTTTGGACGCAAGTGGAGTACGGTCGGGTTGGTTTTGCCTTAAAACCCAACCGGGCCCCTGGGACGAAAAAGCCAATAACTCTCAGACTGGGCGTCCGATTGACGCGCCGTCTATTGCGTTGAGTTCCTCTTGATGAGACGGAACTTTTGGCATCCTTCGCCCGAGTTTTGGATGCAGATGGATAGTGGCCGGGTTGGATCGCACTGAAATCCTACCGGGCCCCTGGAACGGAAAAGCTGATATCTTTCAGACCAGACGTCCGTTTGACGAACCGTCAGCGGCATTGGTGATCACGTTGAGAAACGGTCCCTATGAGTATACCCTATGAGTGTTCGGGGTATAGTTGAGTTACGGCCGGATTGGTTCGCTCACGAAACCAACCGGGCCCCTGGGACGAAAAAACTAATAACTCACAGACCGGACGTCTGATTGACGCACCGTCTGTTGCGTTGAGACCCCTATGATGAGGTGGTCCATCGAGATACTTCCTTGCGGGACTTTGTGATACTTGGAGTATCGACCAGTAGCTCGTGGAGCGGACCCTCCCGGAGACGAGCGGGCGGAGCACGGAGACCGTGTAGCTGACTGAGACCCGACGACTATTGATCGAACGACTCGGTGTGTGACAGAGGTGCGCTTGGTTGTAGCGGCACAGGGGAGCGCTTGGTTGTAGCGGCAGACCCACGACAGAGGTGCGCTTGGTTGTACCGGCACACGGGAGCGCTTGGTTGTAGCGGCAGACCCACGACAGAGGTGCGCTTGGTTGTAGCGGCACACGGGAGCGCTTGGTTGTAGCGGCAGACCCACGACATAGGTGCGCTTGGTTATAGTAGCACATGGGAGCGCTTGGTTGTAGCGGCAGACCCACGACAGAGGTGCGTTTGGTTGTAGCGGCACATGGGAGCGCTTGGTTGTAGCGGCAGGCCCACGACAGAGGTGGGCTTGGTTGTAGTGGCACATGGGAGCGCTTGGTTGTAGCGGCAGACCCACGACAGTGGTGCGCTTGGTTGTAGCGGCACATGGGAGCGCTTGGTTGTAGCGGCAGACCCACGACAGAGGTGCGCTTGGTTGTAGCGGCACATGAGAGCGCTTGGTTGTAGCGGCAGACCCACGACAGAGGTGCGCTTGGTTGTAGCGGCACATGGGAGCGCTTGGTTGTAGCGGTTGGCCCGCATTACTCGATAGGTGGAGTACTACAACAGTCTTAAGTTAGTGGGCAGTACCTTGGAGTTGTGACAGGACCACTGTACACTCCAGAGACGGAGCTCTTCAGCAGTAACAGTTTCGATGATGAAAATCCTGGTTTGAGCTGAGACTTTTGACATTGTGTTTGCCTCATGATTGAGATGGGTTACTTGATAACCTAGGTATATGTATGGGCATATATCTAAGTAGAGGTTATCTGTTGAGATCTTCTAGTGGTTATCTTTGTTGGTTTTAGTGAGACCTTGAGGGTCTCGGGGTCCCTACTGAGTATCGTTATACTCACCCATGCACGGGCTATGCCCGCACTACGTTGTGTTGGTTGCAGACGACAAACAGCGTTGATCGTGGCTGAGGCTTGCAGAGCAGGACGGTACCTGAAGTTGGACCACTGGGCGGGACGTGCTCGGAGTGTACGGCGAGACCCGAAGAGCATTGGAGCTATCTGTACCCACCCTTCAGGTGGGATTTCCAGTGGACAGCTCGGTGTAGCGGCTTTTACTTTATAGTTGCTGTTTTCCCTTTCGAGTTGTACTTTACTTTCAGTTGGGTTTGTATACTGGCCCATTTACTTTTCTGCACTTCAGTTGTACTCTGTTTTTACTTAGTGTTTACTTTTCCACTTGCTTACTCTGTGGTGCTTGTTTACTTTACAAAGGCAATGCCTTCCCTTTTTACCGGGATTTTTTCCTTGGTGCTAGTCGCCAGCCCCTGGCCTATGGAAGGCGGGCTTTGGGTAGTCACGGCACGGGCCCCGAGGACGGGACGTGACACTTGAGATACTTGGAGTATCGACTTGCAGCTCGTGGAGCGGACCCTCCCAGAGACGAGCGTGCGGAGTACGGAGACTATGTAGCCGACTGAGACCTGACGACTGCTTGACCGACTAGACTTGGAGTGAGTCGACTAGCCCAGTGGACGGAGCACTACTTTGTTTGGGTGCAGACCCATGGCGAATGGATCACTACCTGTGTGATAGTGCAGACCCGCGGTACTCGTCCGGAGAGTACCTCTGCAGGCTACTAGGGGGTGTGCACTACTATGTTTGAGTGACACACATCGGAGGGAAGCACTACTGTGTTTGGGTGGCTGGCCCGCGGTACTCGACAGGAGGAGTACCTTAGCAGTCTTAGGTTAGTGAGCAGTACCTCGGAGTCGTGACAGGACCACTGTACACTCTAGAGACGGAGCTATTCAGTAGTTACGGTTTCGATAATGAAAATCATGGTTTGAGCTGAGACTTTTGACCTTTGTGTTTCCTCATGATTGAGAAGGGTTACTTGATAACTTAGGTATATATATGGGCATATACCTGGGTAGTGGTTATCCGCTGATCTCATGATCCTTGTGTTTCCTCATGATTGAGATGGGTTACTTGATAACTTAGGTATATGTATGGGCATATACCTAAGTAGAGGTTATCTGTTGAGATCTTCTTTGTGGTTATCCTTGTTGGATTTAGTGATACCTTGAGGGTCTCGGGGTCCCTACTGAGTATCGTTATACTCAGCCCTGCACGGGCTATGCCCTCACCTCGTTGTGTTGGTTGCAGACGACAGGCAGTGCTGACGGAGGACGAGTGTTCGAGGACTGGACGGTACCCGGAGGTGGACTACACGACAAGTCAGTGTCCGGAGGTGGACTTCACGGCGAGACGACACTCGGAGGAGGTTGACGGACGAGAGCACTGTGGAGGCTATCTGTACCTACCCTTCAGGTAGGATCCGAGGAGGACGACCCAGGAGCCGCTTCCGTCCCTCCAGCTGTTGTCTTTTTCTGTTGTACTTTGTTCAGTTGTAGTTGTACTTTATTTTGGGTTTGTATTCTGGCCCATTTACTTTCCAGCACTTCTTTTTGTACTTAGTGTTTTACTTCTGCTTGTACTCTGTGGTGTTTTGTTACTTTTATAAAGGTAATGCCTTCCCAGTTATCGGGATTTACGCCTTTGGTGCTAGTCGCCAGCCCCTGGCCTATGGAAGGCGGGCTTGGGGTAGTCACGGCAAGGGCCCCGTGGACGGGTCGTGACAATAATGGACACACTATTATATTGTGGACCTATAACCACAAATAATTTGCAACAAATAATTAAAATAGTGGAAATGGGTCACTTAAAACCGTGCATGATTGGTTGTTCGTTGAACGATCTCCCCATGTAACCCCTCCCCCTCCCTCTTTATTTTTTATTCCCACTTCACCCATGATCCTCCTCCCATCCGCGATCCTCCTCATCTCTTAACATCTCCAACACTGCCAACCCACCACCCCATGACACTCCTTCTTCGACGCGACTCTGGCAGGGTTTCGATGTGGCCATCCCCACATGATCAACCTCTCCCAACATCTCTAATGTGTCCACCCCACATCCATAAGATCCTTATTCTCAAACGTGGTACCTACATGGTTCCAACATGGCCACCTCATACACCCCCCATGATCCTCATCCTCTTTCAACACCTCTAAAGCTACCACCCAACCTCCCCATGACGCTCATTCTTTGAAGCAGCTCTGGCACAGTTCCAACCTGACTCCATCATGGTTCTGACATGGCCTCCCCTGCTCCCATGATAATCCTTCTTCAATGCTGCTACCCCACCTCCCAATATTCTCATTATATCTGTGATGGATCCATGAATATGATAAATTTATCTATTGTTTTTTTAATTGGTACCCATTATGGGTTTGATCCCACACATAGAAAAGTTTATAGGTATGTTGACCGTGGGGATTAAAATCTATAATGCCAAAAAATTAAAATAGACATCCTAAAATCAATTCACATTCCTTCTATTCAAAACAAGTATATAGAAGATCCCACACTTGGTGCGTTGGTATGCCGGTGGAGGAACATCAATTACTAAAAAGAATAAATTTTAGTTCATTTTCACTTCATCCCTAGATTCCCAATCACTCGCATTTACTTTTGGAATGTGGGAATAAAACTAGGGTTTATATCACCATCCCTCGATGAGGATCAAAATAATTTTTTATTATAGGATTTATATGCTCAAATATTTGAATATTTGAAAATTATCAACGTTTTCCATAGGATAATATAATAATTTGGAGTTTGACTTGTTATTAAGTTCCAACCAGGAGCCCAACGAGTGGGCAAGAATAGTCTTGTCTAAATAAATCCAATTTATGTTGAACATACATTTCTAGAGGTTCTGCAATAAGCGCATAAAAATTGAAATTAATATCCATATAAAATTAATTTAGATACGCACAACAATATATGTGTTTTAAGTAGATAAATTATGAGTTAGTCTAGAACTTATTTCTTTATGTAAAATGGGCCCTCTTTGTGGGGGCCCTATTGGGAAACTTATAAGATTTCAATTTTAGTGGGGATACATTTCTATCTATTTGTGTACATTATTTCAAATAGTTGAGTAACATTCATATATTGTTAATATTCAGGTATTGGTGTTTTTAGTGGTGTGTTTATTAATTTAGGGGAAATGGAACATGGGTTTTTATGGAAAAAATGAATCCCTCTATTCATTAAAGTTCATGTGGTCCCTTTCATGGACATGCAAGGTTCCCTTATTCATATTGTAATGTGACTGGTTAATAGTAAGGGGACCCTCCCTAGAGATGTGAATACAAATGACAGAGATCTTCTATGGTGGTGGATCAAGTGGATACCCCACAATGTAACCCTAAAACATAATGTTAATCGGTTTGGAAAATAGGGTTTTATGAGTAGGGATTCTGCATGATTTTAGGGCATCTATAGTTATCGAATATAGTTGCATTTATGGTTTGGGTAATTATATCTAGGTGTAGAAAAGAACATTAGTCATAAGAATTTAAATTTGGTGGATAGATAACCTCAATATTGGTATGGTAGAGTATAAATCCAAGACAATTTTATGATTCTTACATAATAATGCATGTCCTCCTAGGTATTCTGATTATAATATTAGGAAGTGTTGGTCCCCCATCAATCAAGGAACAAATATCATTCATACATTAAGGGATGATAAATTTTCTGCATAAATGTTATCTAGTAATGGGATACCTTATGAGATTATTGTCATATATCATATTATAGGGGATCCTCCACATTACAATGAAATTATTTTTTGTGGTGAAACCCTCATTATTCACCACTTTAGACACAAAATGTGCAAGATTATTAAATAAAAGATTCTTCTTGACTGACCGATAGTGTTTCCAACTATTACAATAATCAAGGACACTCTTCTAGGGATACCAATAATAGAGGATAATGTTCTGAATACTCAAGAGATTTATGAATTAAAAAAACATTCATCACATGTTCATTGAAATTAATATATTCAATTGGTTAGATAATCAATTACCCAATCAACTACAAGGTCTACATCTTAACCATATGGAAAATTTTCTAACCCATGACCAATTTCATTCCCAACCATCTCAACATTGAATCCAATATTTTCTAAATAAGTTATGAGAATAATTTAAAAAAAATACTCAATATGAATTAGCATATTTAATCCTGGAGATTATATATTTAAAACATTGAACTAGATATGGAACTTATTCCCACTAAGGTTTACCCTTCTTTAATATCTTAGTATAATCATGTTATACACAATTCTCTCATGAATAACTCAATTATGTGACTATTACCAAGAAGGGAAAACTATTTTGAAACATAATAAATGGGTTCCTAAACCATTACAACCATTAAAATCATAGGAAAACTAAATAACGAACATTAGAAACTGGAATATTAGAGCTAGATAACGAGTGCATTGGTTTGGGAATGATTAAATTCAACAATAGGAACATGAGGAAATTGTTGATGGGAATTAAAATATGAAAAAAAGAGATTTTATATAATCAAAAGAGAGAAAATCGATATCTAGGATAGATTTTCCTAAATATTATTGTATTATTTATAATAGAGCATCAAGAAAATACATGAAATTCATACTTTTAGATAAATACATAACAACCCTCAAATATAGACATATGTAACCCAACCAATGAATAATTAGATTGATCTATCAACACTGAAATAATAGTTGGAAGATGGACTTAATGTGGCCATTAGATAAATAACATCATTCCCACATATTAATAGATTGATCTCAAACAAAATTATAATATATTAAAATGGTTTCTTATTGGTTAATTTTTTTATTTGGTGATCATGTTTAGACTGCTATGGTGTGTTTGAGGAGACATTCCCCAATCAAAATTAGTGGATTTAATTGAATTTGTATTTTCATTTATCTAGTATTATTTTCATGAAATCAGATTGATTCTATATGAGTAGTAGTTTATTATCAATGCTCCTTTAATTATTATCTTGGATTTATATATTAATTTGGTTTACACATAATACTACCAAAAAATTTATTCATTTCTAATATAATTCATGGGAGTGAGGGGTGATAAATGAGTGATTAATCATTTTCAATTACCATAATTAAGTGAAAGTAGTGTATAAAAAATAATTTTTTTTCACTACCCAACCTATCACACTAAAGGGAGAGTGAATGGATTGAGATATTGGGCAATTCCAGGGTATTATTTCGGGGGGTAAATTGATTTTATAATATTATTATATAATTAATGAGGGAATTATATATGGTCACCCTTCATTATATACATCAATTTTCACTTTTATGTTATTTTTTCCATGACATTGTGGTTCCAATCATCCATTATTTCATTATTTTTAAATTAATAGTGTTATATTCGTGTAGGCATGTGGAGAATGAATGATTATATCTTTCCATGAACATGTGGTTCCAAATCTATTTTAACAATAAAATGTTGTATTTTTAAATTTCTATTGTATTAAATTTCTAGATTGGAGTTGAAAATTAGTGGAAATAATGTTTTGAGTTCCTAATTAGATATACCCATTGAATTAGAAATCACTATTTTATATGCTACACATTGTTCATTCTTTTGGAATAATTATTTTTGATTATGGACATTCTTATTGAAGATTGTTTTTTAATGCCTATATAATTGAATGATTTAATGGTATGTTTCATATGATCATTATTAGTTGAATCTATATTTGATTAACATGGATAGAATATTGAATAATGATTATTTATTTGATTGTTTAGTTGGTCCGTGTGGTTTATAAAGTCTTTTTATTGATTATGTGAAATACTAATAATTATGGAAGATAGGAAAAAGTTGATGTTGCAACATGATTTTTTGTATAGTGTTTTGTTGTGATTTATAACACATACAGTGACCCCTTTTCATTATTACATGTTGTTTTATTATAATTCATGTTTATATCCTCTTTCAATTACTTGATGCTACATGATCCGTACACCACATGTTTTCACATTATCTTGAATGTTCAATTTTTTCCCAGGGGTATGGGTTAAAAAAACTCATTCATTTTTTTCACTCTCGTAGTTCATTTTTTTTCATTTAATATTTACCAATTAAATATAGTGAGATTAAAATGGTTTTTTTGGAGCCTGTGGTCTACAATTTCATTTCTGTCTTCATAAGGGAATTTTGAGTTCTGATTGACTGCGTGTATAAGTTCATCTATTTAATTAATATTTTAATAATCCTAACCCATGTTTGATTGAAAATGATGATTTATAGATGATGAAATAGTGGTGACGAAGGGGAACTACAATACCACTGAGTGTCCATGTTGTTAACATCAATTCTTGAACCATCATCGAATAATCCAAGTTATGATGATTCTTTCTTTCCAATTCTATGAAGCACATAAAAATATAAGTTTCCTTTTTAGGATTTATTTACCTCTTTATATTTATTGGTTTTTTTAGTGATTAATTATATTAGATCTTTTTTTCTCATACTAATCATGATTTATGATTTTCTGTCAATCAAAATGATTTTTTTAGTTTTTGTTCAGCATGTTAAGCTGTTATAATGTTTACATGAAACTATTCCCTGTGATTTCATATTCACATGAGTTTATATTGTTAAAATAATATTTATATATTTTATATTATTTTAATAAATTCCATGATTGGTATTATTCAAGTATTCATGATCCTATCTTCTATTTGTAGAAAAATACATGTTTTGAACTATTGTTTTGAAAAAAATTGAATATAAATTAAGGCCATGGATATCTATTATTTTTTGACTAAATTATATAAATTGGTCACATTATCAGTTGTAGAAATTTTACTAATGGGGAGGTTAAGGATAATTTATTGATATATTAATACAAGAATAAGGAATAAAATAGATGAATATTACAACTTCTTTTAATTAAGGGGTTGTGTGGCTTGTTTAAGGGATGGTTATGGGGGATAGAAATAGTTTGGGGGGGCAGGGGCTGGTTTGGTGGTAGTATAGTACATGGGATAAGGTAGGGGTGGTGCAGGGTGGGGGTAGGTGGGGGATTGTGCATGATAGGGGGTTGGGGCTATGTTAGGTTTAGTGGATGGAAAGGCTTGAGATAGGGGTAGAGGTGTTTTTAAAATTCCATCACAGTTGAAAATCAGCGTGAGATTTATAAATCAAATATATAAATAGCTCTGGGTGAATGTACAACCTGATAGTTTAACACTTTTGATTTATTTTTATAAATTTAATGATTATTTTTACATATACCTTCAACCAATACCTTAATTATTATTTTATAGTCATTGATCGTTGGTAGCTTGTTCTGAAAATGTATGACCATAGATTTATACTATCATGTAGGAAATATGAATTTATAGATATCTCATCTTATTATTTAATTCTATTGATATATTAGTGTCCATTTATAGAGTATTTATCTTTATGTTCTCTTGTATCTTAATAATTTATTATTTACGGAATAAATTTTTTACCATTTCAATTTTCACCTTCAATTTATGGTCCTAAGAACTACTTTCTAAACCCATATTGTGGAGGGTTAGCATGTCTATAAAGCCCAGGTGTTACAGCTATTCTGGTTCTTCCATCATTGCAACATATTTTACAAAAAACAACATTAAAATAGTATAATTGTTTTTATTATCTATGTATGATTTATTAATGATCATTATATATATTTAATAAAAAATATCAAGTATAATTTTCCATGATGAATTAATGAAGTATACCATGTTTTTGGAGGAATCTTCATGAAATTTATTTGATCTTTTTATCATTATTATTTGAATCTATAGTTTTCTTAAATTACCATTAAAATTAATTTCATGGGAGATATCCTATAAGACATGTGATAGAAATATTAAAATCAAGTTAAAAATTTAGTGGATATCCTCTTGTGATTGTTACAATTAATCAAGTGGAATATGATATAGATAGAAATGGTTAACTTCTGGTATTTTTAGTTCATTAAGTGAAGGAAATTTTAACTACATGGTACCTTTTTGGTGAACACCTATATTATCAGTGTACGGGTCAAGAATTTCTACTAAAAATTCTCTTGAAAACTATAATAATTAAACCAATTTCTTGCATTCATTATGTATCGAACATTATTATTTTCTGCTAGAACTACTCGAGGTTTTGAGATATTAAGTGGGTTTTATTTTCTTCTATGGGTACACTCCAGTAACACTTAAACATATGTGTATGTCGAATGAAATTATTGTATGAGTTGAAAATAAAACATTTTTATCATTTCTGTTTTCTTATTGATTATACTGGTACTTTTTTACTTGTAACATTTTGTTAGAGCATAATAAAATGGGTTTCTTTTGGGTGGTTTCATATCCATGCACATAGTCCCTAAAGGGACAAAATAAAAATAATCCTTTTGTTCTTATTTATTATATTACTTATATATTAAGAATCAATTTACACTAATCATTCTTGAAGTAATTTCGTTTTAATATAAAATGGTGTGTACCTAGGGGACACATACTGTATTTTTTGAACCACATTAGTCGACATGTTTAGGTATACTAACACTAATTTAACTCCAGAAGACAGATGTTGTGTGTTCAAGGGGATATGGGTTTACAGGGGGTTGAAAGAGATATTTATTGATGTTCACGGGGGGGGGGGGGGGATTTGTAGGGGTGAAATGGGAGATGAGTAGGCGGAATGGATGTGTTGGGGGTGTCAAGAAGGGTTGAAACAAGGGGTCTCTAGTAGGGGGTGCTTGGGTTGTCCAGTAGGGGTGTCTGTGTAAGGGGACATGGGGTTCAAGTGGGGTTGTGTAGGGGGAGGGTGCATAAGGTCATGGGTGAGCAGGGGCTGGGGGTGCATAGAGGCATAGGTGTGA
Organism: Viscum album; assembly: GCA_963277665.1. Lineage (NCBI taxonomy): Eukaryota > Viridiplantae > Streptophyta > Magnoliopsida > Santalales > Viscaceae > Viscum > Viscum album. The sequence goes on from OY728126.1 coordinate 987,704,240, forward strand.
AGGTGGGGTGTATTTCCAGGGTGGGTGTCTTTCAAGGGAGTTGGGGGTGTTTTCCATGGGGAGTATTTTTAGGTGGTGGGGGGGGGGGGGGGTTGTCCAAGGGGTGTATTTCCAGGTGGGGATGGGGTGTCTATCCAGGGAGTGGGGTGTTTGTCCAGAGAGTGGGGTGTCTGTCCAGGGGGTGGGGTGGGGGTGTCTAGAGGGGTCGAGTGGAACAGGTGAGGGGTGTTCCAACATGGGGGGAAAGTGGTGTGTGGTGGGGGTGCGCAAGGGGGTTCATGTGGGTGTGTGAAATAGAACTGGGGGAGCGTGGGATGTGTATGTGGTGCAAGTGGTTGTCTATCTAGGGGGCCTACTGTCCAGGGGGTGTCTATCCGGGGGAAGGGGTCTGTCCAGTGGGGTGACTTAGAGGGGGGTTTCTAGGAGGGGGGTGTGCATCTATGGGGGGGGGGGTGCGGTCCAGGGGGACTTTGTTTGGTGGGGGGGGGGTCTATCTAGGGGGTGTCCAAGAGGGAGGGGGGTCCAGGTGGGGTGTAGTGGGATTGTTCAGTAGGGTTGTGTAGCTATGAAAGGGAACAAGGGGGTGCATGGGGTGTGTAATGGGGTGTATGTGGGGCTATGTAGGTGGGGGTGTAAGGGGTAATGGTGTTTAGGGGGTTAAAGGGGGCTCTGTCTAGGGGTGAAATGGGGTTCTATAGAGGATCAAGGGGGTCTATCCAGGGTGCATGGGGGTCTATCCAGGGGTGCATATGGGGTCTGGTGCATGGTTAATGGGGTATGTCCCAGGTGTGGTGGGGGAGGGCCATGGGGTCTATCCAGGGAACGATTGTATGTCTAGGTGTGCTCGGGGTCTATCTAGCAGTGTAGGAGGGTCTGTCTAGGGGTGCATGGGGGCTCTGACGGGGTATAAAGGGGTATGTCCAGGGTGTAAGGGGGCCTCTCCACGTGTGTGTGTGGGGATCTTTCCAAGGGTGCATGGGGGTTTATCCAGGGGTCTAGGGGTTTGCAGGGGGAGTGCGGGGGGGGGGGGGGGGGGGGTTGTAGGAGGAAGGGGTCTGTAGGAGGTGGGGTGTGTAGGGGGACGAGAATGGAGCTGTTTGGAGGGGGGATGTTTTTGATGATATGGGTAGTGATATAGTCACTGTATGAACTGTGGCTATAGACCTATATCCATGATTCATTTATCCTTGTCTATAACATATAGCCATGGGTTTTGGGCTTATAACCATGGTTCCAAACACTCGCTATAGCCTAAATTTAAGGTCGTGAATGATGTGGTGAAAGGTAGACTAGTTATTCATTCAACAATAGAGAACAAACTTTTTGATTGTAGTTCTACTGATTATTTTATATACCAATTTTTTTTGTACAACAATCCCAACAACACCACAGGTCATAGAATGAATGATATTGGTGAGAATGAATAATGGGGAAATCATTACATCCCTTGAATATTACTCCTCTATTGTCATAATTTGTGGATTGAACATCCTGGAGAACCTCATCATTTTCAATTTAGTAGAATTTGAAGAAATTCATGGCATGTAATGACTTTCCTTATATAGAGGAAATATAAATTTCTGTGAGAGGTAAATCACTCCCCATATGGGGAATCAAACCCCGGTTCTATACACGTGCAAGGAGGAGGATGACACCTCTTTAGCATAATCATCTCAAGTGTGGATCATAATTCCCTATGATAACATGTATTTTTCTCAAATTATTAAGTCTAAGGGTGAATCATTCCATGAAGACATGCCTATTATGACGAAATTTTATGAATTGATTCCCATGTAAATTTTTGGTCTTCCTCATAGAATATATGTTTAATTACCAATTGATCTTATAAATGGGGTGCTTCCAATATCCAAGACTCTATAGTAAATGGTTTTTTTTGGATATTGATGAGCTTAAGAAACAACTATATGAGAATCTGGATAAAGGGATCACATGCCCAAGTATTTCACCATGGGGTGAACCAGTCCTCTTCGTCAAGAAGATGGATGGGTCAATGCACCTTTTCATTGATTATCGTGATCAGAAAAAAAATCACGATAATGAAAAGGTCTCCAATTCCATGAATTTATGACTTTTTTTGTCAGCTATATGATGAAAAACACTTATAGAACATGTATTTTCGGTCTGGCTTTTAATAAGTATGGGAGATGAAGGAGGATATCTTCAAGACTGAATTTTGTAAAAGATACAGGCACTATTAATTCTTAGTAATGCCTATAGGAATCACTAATTATCTATAAATCATTATGGGAATGATGAATATTGTCTCAATAGATAACATTGAATTTTTTTTGAATGTATTTATAGAAGATATTATAATATACTCCATATCCAAGTAGGAGCGTGAGGAGCATCTATGTACTGTACTAGAGACCATGAAAAATGAGAATCTCTATTCAAAGTACATAAAATATGAGTTATATTTAACGGAGGTCTCATTATGGGGTCATATCATCATAGGAATTGGGATTTATATCGATCTCTCCCAAATAGATGCAATTTAGGGATGGTCGAGGCCATCATCGGTATTGTGTCTCCGTTACTTCCAGGGGTTAGCTGGATATTATCGCTGAATTTTTAGAAATTTCTCATTATTTTACAACCCTATTAAGAAGATAAATTCCAAGGGATTAGTGTTTTCTTAGAGTGATGAATGTGAATAGAGTGTCAAGGAGTTAAAAAGGAGGCTTATCACTGTGCATATGCTCACACAACCCACAATTGGAGATCTTTCTTTGGTATTTAGTAATTCTTTGAAGAAGGGTTCGGGCTGTGTGTTGATGAAAAATAAAAAACATATAAAATATGCTTTATGAAAATTGAATGTTCATGAGAAAAAATATCCAACACATGATATGGAGTTGGCGGCAGTAAACTTCACATTGAAAATTATGCATCATTACCTATTTGTAGAGAAGTGTGAAATATAAACGAATCACGAAATCCTCATTTATAATTACATACAAAAAGAGTTGAACATGCTCCAACGAAGATGGTTAGAGCTGATCATATACTATGTCTTCTAAATCTGTTACCACCCTGGGAATGAAAAAACGTTAGCTAATGCTCTAAGTATCAAGGACCCAATGAATCTATCATTGATTAGAATTGAAAAACACCAAGTCTTTTTATATTTGAGGTATGTGGACATGGTAATAATAAGGATGGGACCACTGTCAATGCTTTCCCAAATGATTTATCAATCATATCTTTTAGAAATATTAATGGATGATCAAAAGGATGGTGTGGGAATTTTAAATAAAGTGGAAACTATTAGAAAAGGGAAATCCTAGGAGATCAATTTTAATAAAGAAGTAACAGTAAGATTATGTACAAGAACATGTGTTCCATAAAATCCGAAGGTAAAGGATGATCTTTTGGATGATGCACATAGATGAAAATTTCCATTCACCCAGGAAACACAATGTTGTATCATGATATTGGAAAGCATTATTATTGGGATAAAATGAATAATAAGATCAGTTATTATAAATTAATGTGCCTAGTATGTCAGAAAGTGAAGGATGAGAGATAAAATTATAAGGGGGCGATGAAACCCTTACTCCAACTAGCATGGAAATGGAAGAACATCATTATAGGCATAGTCAATGGTCTTACAACGAAATGTAATAGAATCAATGCTGTCTAGGATGTTCTGGATAATCTTATATATACTACATACATCATTGAAATTCAAGTGGATTTGTTATTGGATCAAATGGAATGAATATATATATCAAATAAGTGTTAAGGATGCATATAGTACCACAATCTATTGTATCCAAATGAGATCCAAGATTCACCTCTATGTTCTGGAAGAATCTTCAACATGCTATGAATACTGAGCTAAACATGAATACAACTTATCATCCTCAAACTGATGGCCAATCTGAGAAACTATCCAAACACTTGAGTACACATTGAAGCATGCTCAATGTAATTTAAAGGATGATGGGGTCAATATCTTTCTCTGGATGATTTCTCATACAATAACATCTTCCACTCACGCATCCAAATGGATCCTTATAAAGCCTCTAATGGGAAGAGGTGCATAACAATATCATGATGAGAAGACATTGGGTAGTGAAAACACCAATGTCTAGAAATGGATGATGAAATGGGGGGGTTAAGAACATCCAGAAGCACATTAAATCCTCTCATAGTCGACAAAAGAGATATGCTGATGATCATCGATGTGACCAAGAGCTTTTTGTTAGATATATGGTATTCCTCCACATATCACCATGGAAGTGAGTTATGAGATTTGGGAAGAATGGAAAGCATATTCCTAGGTAGAACGACTCTTTTGATATCCTTGGTCGCATTAGAGGAGTGGCTGTTCGACTAGAACTCCCACCGAACCTATCTCAAGTATATGATGTATTCTTTGTATAAATAATGAGAAAGTAAATACCTATCCTTTCTCATTTAATCAATATAGATGTGGTACTATTGTATAATGACCTATCATATATAGAGAAGACGGTGAAGATCTTATATTCTAGGGAAAAAGTTATATAAAATAAGACAATGACCCTCATCAAGTTGTTGTGGAAAAACAAAATGTTTGAAGAGGAAATGTGGGAATCAGAGGATGTGGTGAAGCAGAGTTACCCTCATTTATTTTTTTGTGGGGAATGTAAATTTTGAGGGTGAAATTTCATTTGGGAGAAGAATTGAAATGACCCCAAATTTTATTAATGGAAATCCTTCTTTATCCAATTAAATGACTTATTATGTAAAATTGTAATATAAAACATATGAACTTCCATTGTATTATGTTACATTATTTTAAAACACAATTAATAATTTTTATAATTACTAAAATATCCCTTGAACTATGATCACATGATTAGTATAAATATAAGGCTATAAAAATTCCAATTTACTCATACAAAGGAAGTGATATCCTAATCTAGTATAATTTTTTCATACAAATCCCATTTCTCAGAACTCGGAATGGAGGTGGTGTCACTAGGATTCTATATTTTCTATGACCAATTAGAGCTTCAACACATTAATCTTGAATGGAACCACCTACATGAGATGTATAATTTGATAGATTACCACCCTAGCATTGTTATCTGAGCCACCCCAAGAGTTTATCTCCATCGCACACCTTAACGATAGGACATTTGCAGGCGTTTTAAGGTGTTAGGTAACAATACCCTATCACTATGATTATTTTATTTATTTGTCTTGTCTAAACAATATACATTAATTTCATTATTGTTACATTTTAAATGGGTTTTAAAGAACAAATAGTAGTTTTAGTTAATATTTAATTAAGAAATATATCTTGATGAATTAATGGATTTTTTATATTAAATAATATTTTAATAAAATATTATTATAAATAAATTACTTTTCATTAACTATATATGATCATATAATTTTTTGGAATACTATTGTAATTTTTATTAATGATTGAAACTGTTTTTGGTCAAACACCATGATTTTTTTATAAATGTTAGTTTTTATTTTAAATAAATAATTAACATATTATGTATATTATTAAAAGGATATAAATATTTATTTTTGTAATAAGGATATGGAGATTATCCAACCGTGAAATTTTCTTAATTTTTTGAGACAGTCGAATTTTTGTGTCGAAATAAAATATCGTTTAACTATATAATGTGTTTTATGACATCATAATTACCTAATAGAAATGTAATAAAACAATATAAATGGGATTTTCAGACAATATATGTTTTAACATTAAAATAATATGATTTCAGGTTTGTTTGATCTATTTTACAATGTCTCAGTGGACCCTCTAAGGATTATAAAATATTTGGACCTTTTCAAATGTTTTCATTGAGTCTGACTCACATCCATATAAGAAAGCCTAATATTTAAACAATTCTCACAATTTTCCTTATAAAATAATGCTTTAAACTAAAATATGATTGAAATATGGGAAAAAAATGGTATGGTTTGTGGTTTTGATTATTTTAATGTGTAGTGTATAAAACATAAATAATAAAGAATTCCCTCCCTTTTCCTATATAAAACCACACAATATCTCACTTCCTCCTAACTCAAAACCTTTGGAGTTTGAAAAACTTGTATCCTAATATGTCTATAATCATCCCAATGTGCCCCAATCTTCCACGAAGCCTCTCTAAATCAACCCCATTCTATTTGGATCACACTTCTGTGTAAGGGATTTCTTCTACTCAATTTTTTCTATGTTTCTTTATGTTGTTATACCCTTTTATTTTCTATTACAAATGTTGGGGTATGATTTGACTCCTCACCGATAATACCCTCCATATTTTTGAATTAGGAGAGACCACATTATCTATCTTTAATTCCTCCCATGTACACCCATTATCATGCTGAAATTCCGTTTGGGATTTCTCTCTCCTCATTTACATTCAAACCATTTTTTTTATTATGAATGCAAATTCAAATATATATGTTGGAAAATGTATCTTTAAAAATCTATTATTATTCATTTTATGTTAATATGATGATGCAAACCTTTCTATCTCATTAACTATATTTATGGATTATTATGTCGAATAGTTATGCTGCCGATATTGCACTACGATTTTCCAAGCCAAAGTCATTATGTAGTGAATATCAGGCCAATTCCAAAATCAAGGGTATTCAACTTTATTCACATTTACATGTTTATTATAGACTTTCCTGTATTAATTAAACATTCAATTATCATGAAATAAATGATAATTGTAAATAAATCCATGTTATATGATCCATGTGTCACACTTATGCTTGATATTAAATGATTAAGAAGGGCGCACCCTGACAGTGCTCCAATGTCTTGGGTAAATATCAATATCATGATACGTCAAGTGAAATGAGGGTTTAATGATTATAATTCAAGTGAAATGATGTTTTTATCATTATCCATGTGAAATGTGCCTTGGATCATGATAAAATCATCTTAAGTGTTTTTCCACATTTTTGTGTTATGTTAATCATGCTATGACATGCCTTTATGTTAATGTTCCGCTTCTGCTCCATTGGTATGCCTATTTCCAAACATGTACTATATTCTTCACATTATGACTTGTTTAATCCATTACTAGTCTTTATATACCATCCTTTTCTTATGAATGTCCTTAGGTTATCCCATTAATTGTTAAGTACAATGGAATGATGTGGTCATATAAAAGACGTTTTGAATAAAGATGTTGCGTTTTATGGTCTAAATTGTTATGTAATATTCCTAATCCCAAATGACACTAAACCTCTAATTATTATATGTTGTATCAATTGATGTTTTTAGGTAATAAATTATGGTTCAGTATGAAATAACAATAATGGTTGTTATATTAGTAAATATTAATCTGATGAAATAAATTAATTTTTTTCCGTTGTTTCAAAACATATATGTAATATTCAAAAAAATACATTATCCTAAAAATGATATTTCCCATATATGATTTTTTTAAAAAAAAATATATATTTAGAAATATGGATGTATAAATCTTAGTAAAACATAAAAATTTATAGAAATGTATTATGATTTTCTAAATAAGTATAGAAACTATATAAATGATTTACATTATACACATCAATCTCCCAATTTTTAAATATTAAAAATGTAATTTAATATATAAAAAATCACAAAATGGAAAAAATATATTCAATGGGTATCATCCAACAACACATTTTCTTTTTAATTTTATTTTTTATTTCATTCTTTAATTTTGATATTATAGTCAACTTCCTTTCATTACTTTAAAAAAAATTCAAATATGATATAAAATTTTAGAAAATTTATTTATCGTGTTATCTTTTAACAAAATTCTATACACATATCTAAATTTTTGAATTTATAAAAGATTTTTTATAGGTTGATGACTGCATACCTAAAATATTTTGGAATGAAATTATCAATGGAAAATAATATATACATACGTTTAAATGCTTTAAAAATTCATTAATCAATTTTAAGGTATAGAAATTTTCTAAATGGAAATAGAAAACATATATTCAAAAATAAAATAGAGTTTTTTAGAAGAAAAAAAATCAGAATTTATGTTAATTACATACATTATTAATGTTTTCTTAATAATATTATCTGCCTTCTTGAAATGATGTTGATATTTTTTTCTCTGATTACACTGATATGAACATTAAAAACCCTTCTTTAACTACATGAATCTATCAATTTTCACCCATTAAACTTGAGATATACTCTTACTATGTGTTATCATTATTTAGTTTTGCCTAATTCCGATGAAGAACATCTATTTTTTTATATTTAGGACTTCTGCTTTATATTTCGGATTCTTCCACAACCATTTTGATATATTTAATACCACCACTCATACATCTTATTATATTTAAAATGATTTAGATTATACTCGAATTACTAGTATATATTAACAAAAATTCATTAGATCTTTTATAGAATTCATCATCCATTGTATGTGTAATTTCTAATTTCATTTATTAATGTTTCGCATTTCTTCCAAATTAGTAAATTCCTGACCATACTAAAAAAAATCATAGCATTTTGTTTCACTAAATTTGAATCGACCATCAAATTAAATCCCCATTCAATATAATTACAACTATAATTAATATTTTAAAATAATTCATGAAGACATGTAAATGATAAATTAAATTAATTTGGTTAATTTAAATTTTTCCATTCATTTAATAGAATTAAGTAGAGTGAAATTTGAATAATATGAAGAATATTTTGAAATAGAATGAAAAATTATCTTATAAAATCCGTACTATTGAGAAATAATAATACAATTTCAAACATCCATAATATCAACATAATTATCACTATTATCATAGAGAGTTTTTTTATGTCTGAGATTTGCAGTTTTATCAATTTCTTCATCTGATTGTTCTTTTTTTTGTATTAACCCAGAAAATAATGTTCCATGATTTCATAGATATAGTGAAATTGTTGGAATATAATAACTATTCAATATCTAAATTATCATTCACCTCATAAATTTTTTTTAAAATCATTCTCAATCTAATATTTCCTTGAATAAGTCCTATATATTTTTTAGTAGAATACTATGCAATTATATTCTGTTCCTTCCTGACTTATTCTTGAGCATAAAAATCATTTCCATATTTCACATCCAATTTATTAATAAAAACCGGAACACATTGACCATCCAAATGGTGGGATAGATTTAATTCTGTTGGAGTACATGTAGAATCCTTTCTCTTTTTTTTGTATCTTTAAAACATTATTTAATTTTCTATGATTTTTTGTTAAAATCCTATGTAAAATTCTGTTGATTATGTTTTACATATTTTTTACATTACATTATTCATATTAAAAAATATTAATAAAAAATTACTTTACGGTCTAATAAATCTTACATATCTAACCCAAATGAATAATAATCCAGATTATAATATTCTTTTTTATTCATAAAATCATGAAAAATAACATATGATATTTTTTTCATATTAATTTTGGATATTTTCTACATTATTTATCTTCACAGTTTTTCATTATTTTTTTGAAGACACTATTTTAATGCACTGTGGTATTATTTTTCCATAATAAATATTTGGAGTACAATCAAAATCCAAATTCATTATACTAGTTTTTCCCTAAATAATAATTGAAATATTATATATTTTTGTAATTGAAATATACTATATATTTTACATTCTTTAAAATGTAAAAATAAATTTTTGATAAAATTTAGAAAAATAAAAAATTTCATTTTTATCATACCTACATTGATAGATTAGATTAAATTTACCATATAATTATACAATTTTCTCTTTCTTATGTTGTAGAAAATGTTTACGATATAAAAAATTGAACATTCAAGGTTTCTCTATCACATTTGATAGGTTCGATAGATTTTTGAGACAAATTTATAAAAATTAAATATTTTTATTTGAGATGGTAAAAATATTGAACATATATATTTGATGAATATATAAATATTTTTTCATTTTACATTATAAATATTTCCTGTATATCCAGATTTTTATTAGATCCAAAATTATCTTATCCTTCCAAAATAATTTGATCTAATATAATGATTCTATAAATATTTAATTTGTATGATTTTCTAAAAAAATGAATCTAAAAAAAATTCCTTTTTCATAAATTTTTTATAGATGTCTGGATATATCATACTTATTCTATGTGATGAAAGTCAAATTCATCATTTTTCCATAGATTGTTTCCAATCCCTTTAAAACTATTGATTACTTATGAAATGATTCAAACTTCTCATTATAGGGTCATATTTTCATTCATTCAAATTATAAGGCCCCAGCCTTAAACCTTACTTAATATTGAATTAAATGAATAATTAAGATTGAGGATCTTTTTAGGTTTAGAGTTTTAGAGAATTAGGACATAACTATTACATCTCAAAAGATTACAAAGTAGTCAATTCTACTAAATTTCAATAAAATAAAAAACTCTTAAAAAGAAACATGTCTAGTTCCATGTTTTAGGTAGCATGAATTTCCCTTGATCCCATCCTTGACCCTATTCCACGTTAAGTCATGTGGAAAACATTTCAAAAACATGGGATGAGCATAAAAAGCTTAGTAAGGGATACACAAAGAATGAAAACTGTTAGTTTTTTAAAACAACAAGTAAACCATGTATGCTTTATCAAAATAATACTTTTCACCTTTTCGAAGTAGTAAAAACTCTTCACTGAATAAAAGTTCATTACTTACCTTTCTGTAACCAATAGATTTCCATAAAACACTTATAAGATCACATATCATATAAAGGTTACTTGGGACATAAACATACTTAAGTGGAATAACCATAAGGTCGACTTCCACACATATCACTTAATGGAATAGCCATTCGGCCAACTTCCATACATACTTAATGGAATAGCCATACAACCGACTTCCATACCCAATGCATTGGAGGTTGTAACGTAACCACCCATCCTGGTATTCACGACACCACCCGTCATATGTTTTATCACATAACCACCCGTAATATGTCCAAGTACCATTATAAAATTATAACACATAAAACCAATATAAAGGATTGATAACATTTCCACATTTCAATCACAATATATCATTTAAATATATTGACATAATAGAATCATTTATGAAAACCATCTTCAATACCAAAATACATAAAAGAGTATATAGTATTTAATTTATTTTAAAAACATTACGGCTTGTTGAGGAAGCCAAAGATCAAATAATACTCGCGGCGGCGGAAAAGGTCGTTGTCACCGCGTACGTTTGAAAGAAACATTCCTTTTTGTCATTTAGTAAAACAGTTTGTAAAAAAATATTCCTTTTGTATAAAATTAAATGTCAAAGGGGTTTATACACCGTATAAAAGAATGTTGTGTATAAAACGAAATATGCCTCAATAAAAGGAGACTGAGACGAAGTCCCTTACAAAGATGGTATCCTTGGTTTAAGGATAAATCAATTACATAATTATGTGTGACAAAAGAATACACCAAATATAAGTGGATATTAAGTTTAAAATAATCAAAGGTTATTCACACATATTCATAGAATGACATATTCAAGTAGTATATATTTATCCCAAAGAATCAAATTTGGTTTAAGAAGTTCCCTTGCAAAAATTTGAAATCCTAATGGCGTCACTACAAAATTCAGAAAATGAGTTCATGAGACATAAAAAGGGTGTCTCATCACGTGGAAATAAAATTCAAATCAATAAGTATATAGAATAACATATCCCAACATAATAGTATGCGAATTAAAAGACATAACAAAAGAAGTCTTTTAAAAAGAGGAGGGTGAAAGGTTCCCTTACCGACATGGGTATCTTTCGAAACATACACCCCGTGAAAGAACAACAATACAACATTGATGTAAATACTCATAAATGAAATTATATTACACAATGAGTAAAATAATGGTCAGTACATACACCACTCAAAGGAAATTGTGGCAAATGTAGCATAAATCTCACGAGAATAAAAGTGAGATGAAAAATCCCTTACGAAAACTTGGCAGCCTAACGGCGCCATATAAAACATACAAAAATGGATTGATGAGATAAAATATGGTATCTCATCATATTAACATAAAGTTTATAGAAAAAGGAATATAAAAGAACATCCCCCAACATAACAAAGAGGAGCTTAAAAGAAGTGACATAAAGGAGAGTACTTCAAAAGAAAGTGAGAGGTTGGATCTCTTACGAAAATTCGGCTGCCTAACGGTGCCACTCAAAACATCCAAAATGGATTGATGAGAGAGAATAGGGTCTCTAATCATATGAAAATAAAAATTACAGTAATATTAATATAAAATAACATCCAAATAACAAGAAAGATGATCTTTAAAAGGAATGACATAAAGAGTGTACTTAAAAAGAGAGGAGTATGATCCCTTACCTCGGTCCGACTTGAGTCGATCATTCTTTAACGTCCTGAATAATAAACTTGAGTAAATTTATACTTGAATAAGAACCTTTATCAAGTTCATTATTCCTTTTATATCAATTAATGACATGTTATAAACATTATTTAATCGTTTAAGTTAATAATGTTGGTTTTGTCGATATTTGGTTCTTAAGTCCAAAGTGGACTTCTTAGAATTACATGTTTTTCATGTGGTCAAAGGTTATTTATATCCAGAATGACATTCCTGATTTGGATATCATATATATCATATATATCATATATATCCATCATATACATGTATTTAAAATATTACATAATCATTTAGAGGTAAGAAATGAAATGCACCGTTCATGGAGACGGTAAGCCGTACGTATGCATGAACGGTACTTTCATTTCTATGTCATATTAATGGAATAAAAACTAAATGAGAGATGTGTAAATTTTTAATTTCAGAATTATATTCATCATTTAGATGTATAATACATCATATATATCCATTATATTTACTTATAATAGTACATTACATTTGAGGATACGAAATGAAATGCACCGTTTATGGAGACTGTAAGTTGTACGTACGAATGAACGCTACTTTCATTTCTATCTCATACTTTAATGGAAAGAAAACAATAATTATATAAAGTTATATTATAATTCCAGTATAACATCATATATAATACCTTTAAATCCATCATTTATACATCCCACATATGACATTAACGAATCAAATCACTTTGAGGGGGCGGTAGTCCGCACTTCCTAAAATGATGATATCGCGTATACCCATAATGGAAGCCATAAAGGTATTCCAAAAATGAAAAATACAGAAGCTTAAGTAAAACATAAAAATATTATATATCATATATAAACATAGTGAAATCTTAATTTCCACCTTTGAAGTTGTTATATGAGTGTTGAACAATCATCGTTTCGTGAGGCAGAAATTCGCCATCCACAGAAACAGTTTGTTCTTTAACCATTAGATGAAAGTGTGTGTAATTGTAGCTCGAATAATTATTATAACAACATCCTAGTATATTGAAGATGCTGGAGTTGTTACAAAATAAATGAATAAAAAGAGTTCAACGGGTTGGAGAAGCAAAATAAAACAAAAGAGCATGAGTGAAAACGTTACCTTAAAATTGGGTAACTCCCTTTGGATTGAACCAAAAGGGTTTCTTGAAGAGCTTCCTGCCTAAGTTAAGGGTTCTAGAATGAGTATAGGGATTTGGAGAGACAAAATAATCTGATCATGGAGGAACCATAGGCTTGAGAGGTGTGGGTAAGGTGGTAGAGGTGGGGGCCTTTTATAAGAGGAGAGGAGGGACACTCTTGGTAATGTATAAAATGTTACTTTATTTTCAAATGGTTTTCGGATTTTAATGGTCCCAAATTTATATAATTCTAGACTAAGGTGATAAGGGTTCTAAATCCACCAATAAAATAGGTTTTGGACATGTTTAGGTCTTAGAATTTACATTATCTTTCCATTTTATTTAAATCCTTTATTAATGAGGTAATCACCGCATCATCATGATGTCATAAATAATTTAATATATATAATGTCTAAAAATTATAAAAAAATATCATGATGTAGGAAATATTTTATATTTCCAATGACTATTTATAGTCAAAATTCTGACTTGTATAACCACATGTAAAAATTGGTTTAGTAAAACAAATCATGTTTGTGACATTTTTATTTTAACTTTAAATAAAAGGCATATATGTCATTATCAAACCCAAGTGACTCCATGGGGTACCAAAAATCGACCCATGGATTGTCTTGGTCGGCCAGAACTCATCCAATAGGGTTCGGACAAGTTTCAATATATTTTCATTTTATTATAATATCATTTTTACCTTAAATCCAACTAATTACCTTTAATCGCGATTAATAAAACTTAACAGTTACTTTTCATCAAAAAAAAATTTCATCCCATTGAACCACAATTTACTTAACATTTAATATCATTTAAATTTGATATTTGAAATTAAAATAAAAGAAGTGGTAATGTCCCATTTAAACGAAAAATCAAATTTTGTAACCCCCACTTTGTGGTTTCACTATTCATAAAAAATTTATGTTTTTCAGAAAAATACAAAAAATTCACCTAAGAGATATTTGATATTATGAATTCAAAAATTATGTCTATTTAACAAAATTCATAACATAGAATTTGCATTAATTAATTTTATAATTAAATCCCGCTGTTAAAACAAATAGCGTGTTTTTATGAAACAATATCTTTCAAAATATTGGCACTCGTTTATGTCCAATCTTAGAGTGATATTAATTAAAATGACCACAATTTGATTAAATGGTAAAAATATATTGTATTTACACTTTAAAACCAATTAAAAAGATAATATATTCATATAAATAAATTATATTAAAAATAGGTTTTGAATTAAAATACAATATTTTTCACTATTCATTAAAAATGATCTTTTTCGGAAAAATACCAAAAATTTACACAAAGTAAATTTTGACATCCTGATTATAAAGAAGAATTTTATTTTGTCAAATGTAACACATAATATTGTCAAAAAGTTGATTTAAAAGAGGTTCGCCATCAAAAGGCGGTTAATCGACCTTTTAAAGAATATTAGACTGTCTACGCTTAAAATTGGATTCATTCGCATTTTTTATCCTCTAACATTTATTGTAATGAGTAAAAATATTTGACAAACATATATAATCATTTTGTAGGTAGTTTTGTTCATTACCGCCATTACAATGGCTTGGCGTTAACTATTATTTAAAATAATATTATTTTATTATTAGAGTGCAACGTAAGATTCCCAAGAAACTCTTTGTTGCGTATTGGGTATGCCATCGAGCATAGAATCCCCTTTAAAGTAATATTAATATTTTATTCACAAAGATGGATAAATATAAAAATGTCATATTATTTATTTACCTGGGGTGTTACATCCTTCCCCCCTTTTGGGAATTGTGTCCTCTCAATTTTAAAACTGGGCTTGGAAATATCCTTGAATGTCCCACATCGGAACAAGAGTTGGTAAAACAATCACTTTAAAATAAAGAAAGATAAGTACAGAGGTCACCTGAGTTAACCCATACTAGGATTCCATGTAGGAAAATATGGACATGGAGGAGAAAACATAGGGTCATGTTTTGATGGAGAGTGATAGTAAACATTTCTAGGAGAAAGTTAACTATAAGAAAATCACAAACTTGTGATGGGTTAAACGGTATTCGATTCCCAAGTAGGAAAATTTAACAGAAATTTTTTTTGTTTTAAGATACATTTCATGGAGGAATTTATTTTTGAGCTTAACTAAATCATAATGAAACTTACTTACTTGTCATGTAGACTTTCATCTTTTACTAGATTCCTTAATCAAACTCATATTTTCTCCAAAAGATGGGTATTTAGGAAGACTTGTTCGAATTAAGAGTACTAGAATAAATTTCTAGAGAATCACCTAATCCACAAAAGGGAATTATACACTTCCCATGTCTTTATAATCTATCCAAAACCAAAACCAAAAAGGTTAGTATAAGATCAGATAATCCAGAAAAGGATAACCCTTTCTAAAAAGAAAATCTATTCTTAATCTCTAAAATTTGTCCAACAAA
Source organism: Viscum album (assembly GCA_963277665.1). Classification (NCBI taxonomy): domain Eukaryota; kingdom Viridiplantae; phylum Streptophyta; class Magnoliopsida; order Santalales; family Viscaceae; genus Viscum; species Viscum album. The sequence continues at coordinate 987,720,215 of OY728126.1, forward strand.
ACCCAAAGTTCAATGAGGTCCATTCGATAAACTATTTGTCCATAAAATTCCTCAAAGTAAACCAAACAAAAATTGAATCACAAATATTTGAAGGATTTAGTCACATAGTCTTCCAAGTTAAATCATAACATTTATCTCCAAACAACATCAGTTTCTCCTAAAGTCTCGTATTGAAATTTAATTAACCTAATCACATATCCTCCATGATAGGTTAATTTATTTCCATAGATATCCAAAAATCAACATACTCTTAATTCATAAAATCATCTAACTAAAAAGAATCATTCAAACTAACCAGGGACATCACGTAGTCCAGTGGTCAGCGATAAATACCCATTGCAATTTGGTTATGGGTTCGATTCTCACAGCCTTGTCCGACGCGGCGGGTTGTCACACGGTCTGCGTGTTGTCCTTTTTCCAAAACTACATAATTCTTAAAACATTCCCCAATAACGAGATAAAATCTTCAAAAATAACCATAATGTAATTTAACCTCAATTTTATCTCATGACTTTCACTTTCCATCATTACATATAGTAACCCATAATTACCTCAAAAGTAAGGATCATATAAACCCAAATGGTTCTTTATAACTATGTCCACAAAAGAACAGATTACTATTCTTTGAATAAAATTTTCATATATCAAACATCAGTGTTACAGATACTATAAAAAGTATTCTAATGTACCCCCTCCTCAAAAGAAACTTAATACTATTAAGAATTTCACTATAACTCTTGAAGCCCTTATATGTTGACTTCTTACTCATTCAACATTCTTCATGATCCATTAACCATTCCTTTCCAACTTATTCTGAAATAATTCTTTCCTACAAACAAAATCATGAATCATATCCTAAGATTCCAAAATAGAAAACAAAAGTTAAGAAATAATCCATACCTTTGACTGGTCATTGTCAGTTTCTTCATCCTCAATCGGAGTGGCATTAGGTATTGGTAAATGAGTATTTGTATGATCTTGGTGATCCCATTCAAGAAACATCTTCATAGGACATGTGTTTGCATAATGACCATGCACAACACATTTAAAACATTCAATTGATCCCTCAGAAAGAACTTCTTTCCCTTTCCTCGTGTCACCTGGATTCTTCCTTTTTCCATGGCAGGTTCTTGCTTTATGTCCTTCATTTCCAAATCTATAGCATATTTCTGTCCCTTTGAAACATTTTCCTAGGTGTTTCTTTCCATATCAATGACACATAGGTTTTTTAACACACGTACCTTTATGATTATTACCTGTAGTTCCGTAGGGATTTTTTTCTCGCATATATGATGCCTTATAGAAATCACCAAGGTTTAGGTGGTCAATCATGACTCCAGATAGTTGGTTGAGGATAAACACAAGAGTTCTCATTGCAGCTCCCATATCATTCAGTTGCTCGCTCAGAAAACTGTCACAATTTCCGTCACATCCACCGTTACTTTGGTGCCTGCTAGATCCATCCATTTACTAAAACCAAAAAGGTCAGTGTGAGTATATCAAAAAAACCATCATGTACTAAAGAGGAAGATAAACACTCGGATATACTTACTCATTCGCTTTATCTAAAACTAGGACTGTTTATGAAATCCTAACCATTATGGTCATGTCACTTATGCTTAAAGAATACCCTAACCTCTAAAGTTATCTAAACCGACCTCTGATACCAACTATAAGGACCCAACCATAAACCTTGATTAATATTGAATTAAATGAATAATTCACATTGAGGATCTTTTCAGGTTTAGAGTTTTAGAGAATTAGGATATAAATATTACATATCAAAATATTACAAAGTAGTCACTTCTACTAAATTTCCATAAAATAAAAAACTCTTAAAAAGAAACATGTCTAGTTCCATGTTTTAGGTAGCATGACTTTCCCTTGATCCCATCCTTGACCCTATTCCACGTTAAGTCCTGTGAAAAACATTTCAAAAACTTGGGATGAGCATGAAAAGCTCAATAAGGGATACACAAAGAATGAAAACTGTTAGTTTTTCAAAACAACAAGTAAACCATGTATACATTATCAAAGTAATACTTTTCACCTTTTTTAAGTAATAAAAACTCTTCAATGAATAAAAGTTCATTACTTACCTTTCAGTAACCAAAAGATTACCATAAAACCCTTATAAGATCACATAACATATAATGGCAACTTGGGACATAAACATACTTAAGTTGAATAACCATAAGGTTGACTTCCACACATGTCACTTAATGGAATAGCCATTCGGCCATCTTCCATACATCCTTAATAGAATAGCCATACGGCCGACTTCCATACCGAATGCATTGGAGGTTATAACGTAACCACCCATCCTGGTATTCACAGCACCACCCATCATATGGTTTATCACGTAACCACCCGTAATATGTCCAATTACCATTATAAAATTATAACACATAAAACCAATATAAAGGAATGATAACATTTCCACATTTCATTCACAATATATCTTTTAAATATATTGAAATAATAGAATTATTTATCAAAACCATTTTCAATACCAAAATACATAAAAGATTATATGGTATTTATTTTATTTTAAAGACATTATGGCTTGTTGAGGAAGCCAAATATAAAATAATACTCGCAGCGGCGGAAAAGGTCATTGTCACCGTGTACGTTTAAAAGAAACATTCCTTTTTGTCGTTTAGTAAAACGCTTTGTAGAAAAAGATTCCTTTTGTATAAAAGTAAAAGTCAAAGGGGTTTATACACCGTATAAAAGAATCTTTTGTATAAAACGAAATATTCCTCAATGAAAGGAGATTGAGACGAAGTCCCTTACAAAGACGGTATCCTTGGTTTAAGGATAAATCAATTACATAATTATGTGTGATAAACGAATACACCAAATATAAGTGGATATTATGTGTAAAATAATCAGATGTTATTCAAAAATATTCATATAATTACATATTCAAGGAGTATAAGTTTATCCCAAAGAATCAAATTTGGGTTACGAAGTTCCCTTGCAAATATTTGACAGCCTAATGGTGTCAATACAAAATTCAGAAAATGAGTTGATGAGAGATAAAAAGGGTATCTCATCACATGGACATAAAATTTAAATCAATAAGGATATAGAAGAACATATCTCAACATAATATTATGTTAATTAAAAGACATAACAAAAAAAGTATTTTAAAAAGAGGAGGGTGAAAGGTTCCCTTACCGACATGGGTATCTTTCGAAACATAAACCCCGTGAAAGAAGGAAAATACAACATTGATGTAAATACTCATAAATGAAACTATATTACAAAATGAGTAAAATAATGGGAAGTACATACACAACTCAATGGAAATTGTGGAAAATGTAGCATAAATCTCATGGGAATAAAAGTGAGATGAAAAATCCCTTACGAAAACTCGGCAGCCTAACGATGCCACATAAAACATAAAAAATGGATTGATGAGATCAAATAGGGTATCTCATCATATTAACATAAATTTTATAGAAAGATTAGTATAAAATAACATCCTCCAACAAAACAAATAGGATCTTAAAAGAAGTGACATAAAGGAGAGTACTTAAAAAGAAAGAGAGAGGTTAGATCTCCTACGAAATTTCGGCAGCATAACGATGCCACTCAAAACTTCCAAAATGGATTGATGGGAGAGAATAGGGTCTCTCATCATATGAAAATAAAAATTACAGTAAGAGTAATATAAAATAACATCCAAATAACATGAAATATGATCTTTAAAAGGAATGGCATAAAAGAGCATACTTAAAAAGAAAGAGAGGAGTATGATCCCTTACCTCGGTCCGACTTGACTCGATCGTTCTGTAACGCCCTGAATAATAAACATGAGTTAATTTCTACTTGATTAAGAATATTTTTCAAGTTCATTATTCCGGTGATATCAATTATTGACATGTTATAAACATTATGTAATCATTTAAGTTAATAATGATTGTTTTGTTGATATTTGGTTCTTAAGTCAAAAGTGGACTACTTACAATTACATGTTATTCGTGTGGTCAAAGGTTCTATATATCCAGAATGAAATTCCTGATTTGGATATAATATATATCATATATATCCAGAATATACATGTATTTATAATATTACATAATCATTTAGAGGTAAGAAATTAAATGCACCGTTCATGGAGACGGTAAGCCGTATGTACGCATGAACGCTACTTTCATTTCTAGGTCATATTAATGGAATTAAAACTAAATGAGAGATGTGTATATTTTTAATTTCAGAATTATATTAATCCTTTAGATGTATCATAAATCATATATATCCATTATATGTACTTATAATATTACATTACATTTGAGGATAAGAAATGAAATGCATCGTTCATGGAGACGGTAAGCCGTACGTACGCATGAACGCTACTTTCATTTCTATCTCATACTTTAATGGAAAGAAAACAAGAATGATATAAAGGTATATTATAATTACAGTATATAACATCATATATAATAACTTTAAATCCATCCTTTATACATCCCACATATGGCATTAACGAATCAAATCGCTTTGAGGGGGTGGTAGTCCGCACTTCCTAAAATGAAGATATCGTGTATACCCATAATGGAAGCCATAATGGTTTGCCACAAATGAAAAATACAGAATCTTAAGTAAAACATAAAAATATTATATATCATATATAAAAATAGTGACATCTTAATGTACACTTTTGAAGGTGTTATATGAGTGTTGAACAATCATCGTTTCGTGAGGCAGATATTCGCCATCCAAGAAACTGTATGTTATTTAACCATTAGATGAATATGTGTGTAAGTGTAGATCGAATAATTATTATAAAAACAACCTAGTATATTGAATATACTATAGTTGTTACAAAATAAATGGCAAAAAAGAGTTCAGGGGGTTGGAGTAGCAAAATAAAACAAAAGAGCACAAGTGAAGACGTTACATTAAAATTGGGTAACTCCCTTTGGTTTGAACCAAAAGGGTTTCTTGAAGAGCTTCCTACCTAATTTAAGGCTTCTAGGATGAGGAGAGGGATGTGTAGAGACAAAATGATCAGATCTTGGCCGAAACAAAGGCTTAAGAGTTGTGGGAAGGTGGTAGAGGTCGGGGCCTTTTATAAGAGGAGAGGAGGGGCACTCTTGTTAATGTATAAAATGTTACTTTATTTTCAAATGGTTTTCGGATTTTAATGGTACCTCATTGATATAATTCGCGGATATGGTGATAAGTGTTCGAAATCAACCAATCCAATAGGTTTTGGGCATGTTTAGGTCTTAGAATTTACATTATCTTTCCATTTTATTTAAATCCTTTATTATTGAGGTAATCGCTGCATCATCATGATGTCATAAATAATTTAATATATATAATGTCTAAAAATTATAAAAAAAATCATGATGTAGGAAATCTTTTAATATTTACAATGAATATTTATAGTTAAAATTATGACTTGTATAACCACAAGTAAAAAGTGTTTTAGTAAAACAAATCATGTTTGTGACATTTTTATTTTAACTATAAATAAAAGGCATAAATGTCATTATCAAACCCATGGGGATCCATGGGGTACCAAAAATCGACCCATGGGTTGTCTTGGTCGGCCATAACTCATAAAATAGGGTTAGGACAAGTGTCAATATATTTTCATTTTATTATAATATCATTTTTACCTTAAATCACACTAATTACCTTTAATCGCGATTAATAAAACTTAAAATTTACTTTTCATCAAAAATTATTTTCATCCCATTGAACCACATTTTACTTAAAAATTAATATCATTTAAATTGGATTTTTGAAATTCAAATCACAGAAGTGGTAATTCCCCATTTAACCGAAAAATCAAATTTTGTAACCACCACTTTGTGGTTTCACAATTCCTAAAAAATTGAAGTTTTTCAGAAAAATACCAAAAATTCACCCTAAGCTATATTTGATATTCCAAATTCAAAAATGTTGTCTATTTTACCAAATTAATAACATAGAAGTTTCATTAATTAATTTTATAATTAAATCCCGCTGTTAAAACAAATAGCATGTTTTTATGAAACAATATCTTTCAAAAGATTGACACTCGTTTATGTCCAATCTTGAAGTGATATTAATTACAATGACCACCATTGAATTAAATGGTAAAAATATATTCTATTTACACTTTAAAACAAATTAAAAAGATAATATAATCATATAAATAAAATATATTAAAAAGAGGTTTTGAATTTAAATACAACATGTTCACTATTCATTAAAAATTGAACTTTTTCGGAAAAATACCAAAAATTTACACAAAGTAAATTTTGATGTCCCGATTATAAAGAATAATTTTATTTTGTCAAATATAACACATAAAATTTTCAAAAGTTTATTTAAAATAGGTTCACCATCAAAAGGCGGTTAATCGACCTTTTAAAGAATATTAGACTGTCTACGCTTAAAATTGGATTCATTCGCATTTTTAATCCTCTAACATTTATTGTAAAGAGTAAAAATATTTGAAAAACATATATAATCATTTTTTAGGTAGTTATGTTCATTACCACCATTACAACAGCTAGGCGTTAACTATTATTTAAAATAATATTATTTTATTATTAGAGTTCAACGTATGATTCCCAAGAAACTCGTTGTTGTGTATTGGGTACGCCTCGAGCATAGCATCCCCTTTAAAGTAATATTAATATTTTATTCACAAAGATGGATAAATATAAAAATGTCATATTCATTATTTACTTGGGGTGTTACACAAATACTAAAACCTATATGGATAAATCTCAAAAATAATCTACTGAATAAGATGAATGTGTGGATAAAAAACCCCATAAAAGGATAAAAAAGATGAAAAAAAGTGTGAGAGATATTTCTATAAATAGATCAATGAAAATGAATGAAGTATGACTGCTCATATATAAATACCATTCACAATGAACCATCATATACATCATACTATACATTTTATAATGAACTCTATATCATGATCAATGGTTCAAAATAATCCTATAAATTTGAGATAATTTTTGAAGTCATGAATTTTTTATAAAATTCAATAAATGTTTTATCAAGAATTCATTCATTACGATGAATCCAAATATTTTTTGAAAAAAATAGGATTATCAATAAGATTTATAATTTACGTTTTATCAATATTTTTTAATCATTGTGTCGAAATATTGTTTCTAAAATATGATCATTTTTGGATTTCAAAGGCTTTTAAAATTAAAAAATTGGAAAATTAAAAAAAATTAGAGTAAATTTCTTATGATATTCAGAACAATAATTTTAAACATATTTTTCATTCAAAATATTTCAAACAATAAAATTAATGAATTATTTGTTATATATTTTACAAAAAATATCACTAAATTTTTTTTCTGAATAATACATAAAAAATTTCATAAAAAAATTTCTAATAAAAAATTTCTCCCCAATTATTAGGGAGTTAGTTTATTGAATGAAATTATTTATTTAAAAATAAATTAGAAATTATAATTTTCTATTTTCTATTTATAACACCATTTTAATGTATTTATATATATATCCTATTTAAGGGGTTACGTAAAAATAGTTGAAAGTTGTTCTTATATTTCTAAAAATTGATAAATTACATATCCATTTTGCATGGGACCTTGAAAGGGATGTTGTCTTATATATATTTCCATAGATCATTGGTGATGTGATAGGTTATAATTAAATATATGGAACCTGAGATATCATAGAATATTTGAGTTTTTCAATGACTCAACAAGTAGTCATTGAGTGTGTGTTTTATCCACAACTCCTCATACAAAAAACATCAAGCATGAACATATTATAATTAAGCACTGAAATGTCATATGAAATATTATTTTATAAAATAGCTTTAATACAAATCCTCTCTTAAGAAACAATCATTTTCATATGTACTTATTCCATCATATTTTCAACCAAAATATAACCATTTGAGAATCCTTTTAAATAAAAATAATTTGTAGAATTATATAATAAACACTAATATATTGAACCCTTTAAATAAATATTTCTTATAATGAGTTTTTATGGAAAACATATTGATTTTTTATCTATCTTTATAATAAGGAAATACTAATAATTATGTCTAGATGTCTACTGTTATGATATAGTACACAAATGATATTTTGTCATAAAATTTTTTGATTAAAAAGTTACCTTGAATCATAAATATCAAATGTATTTTATGTTTTCATAGGAGTACTAATTTTATTTAATATTTATACCAAAATTTTTAAAAATAATTTATTAAATTTTTTTTAGATATATATTTTCTTTCCGGTTTTCGAAAAATTTGAAAACCATTGGAATTGGTAGTTCTCCATTATTAATCATTTTAAACTCAGATTTCATATGTTTTTAAAAGGAATCAATATGTTATTATTTTAGTAGAGATACATATAACTTAATAGAAATATTTTGTAATAACATGACATGATGATTTTTTTAAAATAAATCCATAGATCATCATCTCAATTTGAAGAATTTTATTGTCACAAGAATCTATTTAATTTATCAAACCAATCTGTGGGTTCATGGTCATGTCCATATAGTATCATAGTATGTTTAAAAACATGACATATATTTTTATTTTGTTTTCAAAAGTTTGTTGACTTTGTATATAATATTTCCCATGAATATATTTATTATTAAAAGAACACTTCACCTAAAAATGGGAAAACATTAAATATATAAATGCATTATATGAAAAAAATTATAAAATTTTTATCAATTATAAATAAAATATAATATGTTTCCATATAATCAATTTTTTATTGTTTATTGTAACCCTTTAATGAATGATTATAATTTTTTAAATCTATAACACCATTATCAGCACATTTATTCTAGAAAACCCATTTCATACATACTGTTCAATAATTAATAGTATGGTGAACCATAGTATAAAATATACTCCATTAAAACTCATTATGTTTATATTTCATTTCATTTATCCATTTTCATCACCAAAATCATCATTACGAGTCCCTGGATAAATCATTGGACCAAATATATAATTATCTCATTCTATTCCAAAAGGTACTTTTTATTTCAACAAATTAACTTATATTTGTAATCATATTAAAACTGTGAAGATTATTAATAATTTTATAATTCATGGATTTATCAAATTATTTTCCTTAAAAATAATATAAATTTAAAAATGGAATAAAAATTTAGAAATAATATTTTTTATTGTTCTCTCAAAAATAAATATTTCATTCATAGAGAGATAAATAATTTCTATAAAAACATATGAAAATGGGATTTCATTTTTTTTTAAAACAAAATTACTAGTTCCATCAAATTAGATATTCATATTTTCATCAGTATAACATATATTTTTGTTTATAAAATTATAATCCTTTGATTTTATATAATATCTAAGAAATATTTTGAATTCACATAAAAAATTTATAGTATTTAAAAAGATTACTTTATATCCCAACACTATTTAGTTGGATAGTTTGTGATTTATTACATTCCACAGAACAAAAATAGTTTTATTAATAAATTTTCTAATTAAAATTTCAATGATATAATTTCATATAGAAAAAAATATTTTGTCCATGAAATGTTTTTCAACTGAGTATTCAATCAACAAAATTAAAGTAATCTATTGATGAACTCTATTTCTTCATTCTACTATAATATTTTCCTACTGTGTTCTGGATTTTGGAAGATATTTTTTATAATTTTTTTACTCTTGAAAAACTAAAATTTATAATATAAATTTATATACCATGGTAAATATTAATATTTAGAATAGTACAGTTTTTCTCATTTTTAAAATGGGAAAAAAATTTATGAAAACCTCAAAAAAAGTCTTCTGACATTATTTCAATAAAATAAACCCATGTGTATTTTGTTTCATCATCAACTAAAACATATTAATTGTAATTTACAATAATAAACCCAATTTCTAGGACAAAATAATCCATTTTACAATAAATTTAATTTATTAGATGTTATTACAATTCTAATATATCAAATTCATGAATTATTTTTCATTCAAACTTCCAAAGAACTCCATATAAAAATTAATATAACAATAGGTCTGATAGGTATCTAACTAATAATATCATTGAAAGTTTTTTTAATGTTATAAGATTATAATGTCTTGAACTTATGTTACACAGACATGATTGATCTTCCACTACACAAAAGAAATGAAAATCTTCCCACCAAATGTTTTTCATGTTATGGGATTAAATATTCCAAAACCAAAAAAAAGAATGACTTATTTTATTTATTGGAATTTTAAAATAATACGATTCACTCAAAATATTAATATGATATCCTTCTTCACATAAATGGATAATTATTATAAGGATGTTACGATTCTCTATAATAAAAAAAGTTTGAAATTAAGGTTTTTTTGTGGATTAACAGTATTACATATTCCAAATATTTCTTCTTGAGATATATCAAAAAAAGAATATATTACATCAATTATCAGTATTATATTTTGGAAATTTTTTTCTATTATATGATTGACGTATCGACACTCAATATAGTATAATTTTTTGTTAAATTTTATATTTTACATAAAAATGGAAAATTCTGGTTTTTGAAGCCACACATTCTAGGGTCCAAGATTGTTTGAAATTAAAATTTAAAGAATCAAAAAATGTCCAAATAATAATAGTAATATTGTTTCAATTTCTTTAAAAATTAAAAATTTATTAAATATAAACTATTATATTGTATTTAATGAAAAACATTGTTTACAATATCCAAAACATTCACATTATGTTGAGAAATGTAATCTTTTTGGAATAATAAATTATTTTGAAAATGTGGTTTTTTTATTATTTATTTATCTTATACCATAAAAACATATAGGAGTTATAATTATTCTCTACATATTATAAAATTGGTCATTTAAGTATATAAACATTATTATGAAAACTATCATACTCAAAATTTAAGAATTTATTGTGACAACTAAATCATTATTATCATCAGTAGAAGTAGAACTAGATTAATTATAAAATTAATTAGTCATACTAATATCTTAATTGGAATTTTTTTAAATCTTAAAATTTTAAATGGAAATATTTTCATTAACATTTTTCATACTATTTATAGACATTAATAATTTTTGTAAAAAAATTTAGAAAAACTGAAATAAAATTAAAAACTTTGTAAAAAATTATCGTAATTAGATGAAATAGATTATAATTATGTAAATAATTTATAATATTTACCTTCATTAGAATGTATATATTTATCATTTAATGTATTATTGGTTTGGAATTTATTTTTTATATTATAAATATAGAAATACTTATTTTTTTAATACCCGAATAAAATACCATAACCAGTATACTATCAGTATAATAAAACTAATTCATAATAAGACTAAAATAAAAAAATTATATTTTATTCTCTATTATGAAAATATAAAAAATTTATCTCAAATAACTAAATGGATTAACTAGGTCAATATATTGACAAAAATGATGACGTATTAGTCTATATGAGAATAATCATTATATGTAATAATAACATTTCAGTTAAAGGAATGAAATGATATCCAATACAATGATTATGAGTCTTATTAATGAATAACATGATATAGAACAGAAAATCATAAGACTGGGGAATCAAATGAAAATTTTAATACACATATAACATGATGTAAACATAATTCAAGGCTAACTACCAAGACAACATCACATGGTGGGAAAAGTCCCATTATAGATTAGGATTACTCAATAATATCATACATGACGCTTCATGAGACTAACTCTTTACCCAAAAAATTATAGCAATATATGTGTAAACCAATGTTATCATGTTTCTAATTATATTGAAAAAAAATAAATTCAATCATAATAGATAAATAGTTAAATACACATGATAAATGCGTTTCATAATCTTGTCTCATATAATAAGAAATGGAAATTTCATAGTGAAAGTATTTCAGAGATTAACATTGAATATGTATTAACCCATCCATTAGTAATATAACAAGCTATATATATATATGGGAGAGAAATATACCTAATTTATATGGAATCCAAAACATCAATGAACTTCGTCATTTCTAGAAATGTCTTTATAATATTACATACTATATTTAATGAGAAAACTACAGTTTCTAAATTAAAACTAATTCTTGAAAATATAAAATCTCTATAATATTATAAAATATTATTTGTTATAATGAAAAACAGAAAACTATAATGTAAAACTGAAATAATTTAGTGGCATTGATGATGGTAAAATTCATTCATTTTATATATGTTAATAAAAATTTACACTCACATTGTTGTAAAACCATAAAAAATACCCCATTAAAAAAAAGTACATTAAATTAACATTCAGTAAAAAGTCATGCATGGGTAGGAATATAATTAATAAGTCATTTAGATAATTTGTAAAAAATATTCTTCAAATTATTTTAAAAAAATATATATAGGGGAGAAAATTTAATTTTAATCTAAGAAAAAAATAAAGTCATATTTATAAATGAAATACCAGATATTTAAATTACCAACGAGATAAAATTTCACATTTACAATATAATTAAATGAATAAATCGAGAATACAAAAAATTAATTTCTATTTTATTCAATGGTCAAATAATATAATATTATGGAAATATAGGAATAAAAAATACAAATTTAAATTAGATTAATATAAAAACCCTATCCTCTTCGGTAACTTTTGAATAATCAATGCCATGATTGAAATATATTAATTGTAACATACAATATAATGAAGCTTGAATAATTCATTTTATTATATGTAAATTTTGAGTATATAAACCATTAAAAATAAATTAGGTGTGTTGAAAATCATTTCTATCGTAGAAGTATGTGTTGAAAAAAAACCCTTATCTCGAGCCTTGGATTTATATTATATATCTTTTACACCATGTATTGTAAAACTTTGTAAATATTTATTAAGAATAAATGATAGGTTTAATAAATTAGAATTAAAAATCATACATCATTTTTCTAAAAAAGTATTTAATTTTTTAATCAGTTATGTTCACATCATATGGTTTGAAGATGCTCAATACATAATTTCAAAACAACATCAATGTGTTAACCATGGTCAAAGGGGTCATTTAACCCTTATCTAGATAATAATATTCATTAAATAGTTATTATTTTTATAAATAAACTATAGTTTGAAAACAACATTGATTTTCTCTAATGAAAATTCAACTTTCTTACAATCATGGAGATTATGGGGCATACATACGAATGTGTATCATTTTAATTTTTCAACAATCAGGATACAGTGTATGAAAGTGTTATTTTATTTTCCTATAATGATATAATTATCATTAATATAAAATTATTAATTTAACTAAAATAATAAATACCATCCATGTGATATTGTAATTGATAAATCACATTGCTTCATTATGTGTAGTCCACCATTCACATGAACGATGTTTTAATTTTTTTCATGGATGGAATTTTATGACATTATATGACTTTTAAAATTTATGTAATGATTATTATTTCATTAATAATATTTATAAATATTAAATTCACCATTATAAATTTTGTTATGTGGTGATGACGGAAAACAAATTTTATCGATTTGTGAGGTGGTTGTCCTCAAGACACAAAGATGATTGTTTTGTTTCCCATTTTATGGAAGAAGAGATGGATAAATATTATTCCTTAAAAATAATAAAATCTCAGTTATAGGATATACTGGTGATAGTAAATTTTAACATCATAATAGAATGTATAGTGTAATGTAGGAGAAGTGAAAAAGAAAGAGCATGGTTAAGATGATTATCTTTTCATAGAGGAACATCATTTGAATCACACTACAATAAATTAAAGATTGAGCCACAAACCTATAGCCACAATTTTATAGTTTCGTTGCTATAGCTTGTTTATAGCAAAGATTGAATTATACAGGCATGGCGAAAACATTCCCTCTCTTTTTGTCAAAAACACATTGGGCTTCTCCTCCGGGATACGACGATACTCTACCCGTGATTTTTTTTCCAATACTCTTTGAGCTTCTCCTCTCTCCTCCTTGATACTTTCCGACCTTCATGGCGACACCCTTCCCCTTATCCAACGATTCCCATTATGACATCTCCTCTCCTTAATCCTCATCCACCGATGGTTCTCTCATGATGGTGACCCTCACGATGGTGCCCCTTGCATCCACCGAACGAGGCACCCCCCACCACCAGCTCTCATCTTGGATCTTCCTCCCCCGATGCTGCTACGAAATGTGGGACACCTCAACTCCTGTAATGAATCTAACTTTTTAATTATATTTGTTTCCTAATTATGTGTGTTATTTTATTTTATACTCAACAAAAGTATATCCATTTGTTCATGAATTGGGTATAATTAAAATGATACCATTGGGTATTGATTGTTTTTTGACTTTTGGTCAATATGACTGTTAGAAACAATAATCTTAACATTTTGTTTTTTATAAATATGGTTATCTTAGTTAATTAATACATAAAGAAGATTAAATGGCCTTTTCCAGTATAATCGATCCATATAAAGCTCATCTATCAGAGATTAGGAAGGATAAAACATCAATGGACATTACTCTGGACCGAGACCAAGTCGAACTTCATTGTATGAAGCTTGAACGGATTCACCTAAGGGATCCTTTCACCCTCATCATTTAAGTAATGGCTTCCTTTATGTTGTTTCTTATATTTCCCATCTCTTTATGTTAAGGGTATATTATTATATATTCTTATTACTATCCATTTAATTTCCAAATGATGATAGATCCTTTCTTCTCTCATCAATTTGTTTTCAGAATTTTTAAGTCACGACGTTAGGATGCCGAATTTCCCTTAAAAAAATTGCATCTTCTTATTCCTTTCAAGTTTCCTTTTCTTGTGGTATAACATTAAAATATCCATACAATGTTATTATCTCCATGTTATTCTGTATTTATATTGAAATATGAGTTATTTATGAGTGGGTTACCCTTATACCCTCTCTTTTTATTATTTTCTAAAACCATGTTATATAGTTGTTATGCTGCAAAAAATTCATCTCAAATTTTCTGCCTCTTTCTCTCAAGAAATTATCTTGTTTATTTATGGGAATACCAAGACATATTTCATTTATATGTGTGTCCATAAATATTTAATCAGTATATTTTTTATTCTGGAATGGACATACATATAACCCTTACTCCCTTTCTATGGGTTATAAATGATATAATGATCTTATTTTTAAGAACCTTTAAAATGACACGATTTTGAAATAAAAACCATTTATTTTATTCCATATGGATTATTTATGAGATTTTTTATTTATATATATGTGGATCACATAAAAGAAAAGACATATTATGTGTGCGCCCTGATAGTGCTCTAATTAATTGGGTAATGATTTAATCTCTAGAGATGATAAGTTTCATGATTTTAGGGTGAATAACCTTGGTAATTATTACGACACCTAGTGGATTAAACTTGTTGATATGTTCATGAATGTATAAATGAAATATTGTAGCCACATATTCAAGTTATGTTCCATGTTCATTTCATTATTACGTTCCTATACTTCCATTGCTCATGTCTTTATGTAGTTTTTGTTAAACAAGTAATCTAATTCCCTTGTTTACCATTATTGGGCCTTCTTCTCACCATTTACTTTGATGTATGTCTCCAGGATATGAGATGCAGGAGTTTTACATAGGATGAACCTTTGATGAATCCCTAAAAGTGGTTTAGAATAATTTTTTATGTTGTTTTCATGTATTAAGTTCTTGATTTCTATGAAACATGACTTTAAAGATCATATGGTTGTAAAATGTGATGAAAAGTTACATTATAAAAAGGAGAAATTCCATAGTTGGTGTCAAAGGTTAGTTTAGTTATTTTTCGAAATTAGGATATGAAAGCCTTAGGAATATTCCTATAGAAAAGTTTAAATGTAAGAAAACTTCATGGTATTATAGTGAGTATTGAGTAAGTGGTTTATCAAACAAATACATCCCTGTCTAGATACGAGCAGGTGGATGTGGCTCTGGGAAAGATGTACATGGGGGTAAAACCTGAAAACACTGCTTTGAGCTATACTCGAATGGGAACTGGTGTGCAAAAATGGGCCTTGCTGCACTCTTTGTTACGACACTCATGTGGGATATGTTTGTTAAATCATAATCTTTTTATGAATCCTTATAAAGGATTTATAGAGAAATGTAATTGTTTAATGATGTTTTAAGACATAAATCATTTATAGTTAAAAGGTTCATAAATGAAATAAGTTTATCACTATTGTTTTATTCTTTTACAATGGATGGAAATAGGAGGAACCATACAAATGGTGACCGCAATGGACCATGAACTGAAGGCCCTCCGATGAAAGTTGGAATGGAAACATTCAAACGAATGATGAACTAACTAACTCATGTTATTTGAAATTACTTGAATCAAGCAGAGAGACCAATCTCAACGTGAAGGGGAAAACATTCTGTTGTGTCCTTTATGCGTCAGCGACCATCGATCATCAGTGGATCGATTGACCCATTGATTGTTGAGCAGTGGATCAGCTCTATCTAGAAGATATTTTCTATTCTCCACTATTTAGAGAAAGAGAAGGTCACATTTGATTTATATCACTTAGAAAGAGAATCTAATTAGTGGTGGGAACTAATAAAAAACACAAGGACAAGAGTGGATATTGAAGCTATGGAGTGGGAAAAGTTCAGAGGTAACTTCTTCCATAAGTATTTCCCTAGTTCCATGAGAACAAGAATAGAGAAAGAGTTTCTCGAGCTGAAGTAGAAGGATAATGAATCTGTGGGAAGCTACGAGATGAAATTCAAAGGGAATTCATGTTACACCTCTATATTTCTCATGGATCCCAATGGAAAGGTTGATAGATTATTTGGTGGACTGAGACCCCATCTGTGGAAGAATCTAGCCAACCATGATTATGACAGCTATGAAAAGATTGTGTGAGGTGCGATGAAAGTCGAACTAGAGTTTGGTGAGATGTAGTGGTCTCATAAATCCAATGGAAAAAGAGATCAATGGATCCATTCTTAGGGAGGAGCTTTGATCAAGGAAGAGGAGGCAAGAAAGTGCATCGTCCCACGTTTAATAAATGTGGGAAGAAGCATTCAGACAAATGCCTGCATGGGATAGGGAAATACTAGAAGTGTGTAATAGATGTCTATATTGCAAGGAATTGTCATAGGTAGGTGAAACCTCAACATCTAAAAAATGACAACAAGGGGAAGATGGTACATTCCCTACATGATATCTAGTGCTTTATGTGTGGAAAAATGGGACACTTTTCCAATCACTCTCCAAATCCGAGGGAAGTGGAGGGGAACCACCATCAGCCTCCACAAAGGCTAAGAGAGAAAGGTCATGCTTTTCTTTCATGACAAAAGATGTTGAAGCTCTAAATGATGTTGTATTAGGTACTCTTTTTGTTCTCTAAAAGATAGTAAGTACTTTGTTTGATTCAGGTTCTACGCATTCCTTTATTTACTCCATGTTTTCAAAGAATTTATAATCAACCCTCGTCTTTCTAAAAGTACTGTTATCAGTCAAGAAACCTAGTGAGATTATCCAAGCATCATCGGTGTTTCGAAAATCTAGTATTTACATTGGAAAGAAAAATATTATCAGAAATCTAGTAGTCATTCCCATGCTGGAATTCAACATTATATTAGGTATAGACTGGCTCTAAAAGTATAACGCTATGTTCAAATGCAAGTGTAAGGAAATATCAGTATTATTGAATAGAAAACCTACATTGTTCTTCTAAGGAGATATATCTCAACCTGATCTGTGTACAGAAGAACCTCCTAAATCCTTCTTTATGGAATTTATCACTGAATAAGAAAAAGGAAATTAGAGTTTGAGGATAGAAAATATACCCATCATCTAGGAATACATTGATGTATTTCTTGAGGAGTTTCATAGACCTCCTCAATAAATAGAGTTAGAGTACTCTAATGAACTCGTACCGGGATCTCATCCAATATCAAAGACCCCGTATACGATGGAAAATGTGGAGCTAGAAAAATTAAAAAACCATCTCCAAGATCTTGTGGAGAAGGGGTATAACTGACCAAATGTTTCTCCTTGGGAAGAACCTCTTCACTTTGTGAAGTAGAAGGATGTATCGATGGGGCTATGCATTGATTATAGATAACTGAACGGGATCACAGTAAAGAAAAAATACCCTCTTCCAATAATAGATGACTTATTTGACCAACATTGTGGGGCTTAATTTTTCTCTAAGATTGATCTTCGACTGAGTTTTCATCAATTGAGGGTGAATAAAGATGATATTCCAAAAACTGTCTTCCGATCAAGATATTAGCATTATGAGTTTGTTGTTATGCATTTTGGACTGACTAATGCATCTTCTATTTTTATGGATTTGAAGAATATTTTCTTTAAATAAAACCGTGATAACATTGTGGTAGTTTTAATTGATCATATTTTGATATATTCAAAAAATCATGAGGTGCATGAGGATCATCAAAGGGTTATTTTAAAAACTCTACGGAAGGAGTGAATTTTTGGAAAGTTTTTTAAATGTGAATTCTGGTTAAAACAAGTTGCTTTCTAGGGGAACATTGTTACCTTTGAAGGAATCATAGTTGACCCTGCAAAGACAAAATTTGTAGAGGTGTGGCCTTAGCTTATAAAAATAAATGAGATTCATTGATTCCTTGGATTAGCGGGATATTATATGTGGTTTTTGAAAAACTATTCATGAAATTATAATCCATTAACCATGTTAACTCGAAATGGGATCACGTTCATCTGGACAAAGGAGTGTGAGGAAAGATTCCATGAGTTGAATAAGAGATTGGTTACTGCACCAGTGTTATCTCTTCTCTCAAGTGGAGATGAATTTTTTATTTTTGTCTATAAATCTTTTAAATAGATTTGTTTCATCCTCATGAAAAATGACAAGTGAATTTATATATACATCTCAGTAGATGAAGACTCAGGTGCAGAACTATCCTACGCATGATCTGGAGCTGGATGTGGTCGTTGTTTCTCTGAATATATGGAGGCACTGTCTTTATGGGTAGAAATGTGATATATACACATACCATCAATGTTTGAAGTAAATTTTCACACAAAAGGAATTGAACATGAGACAAAGGAGATGGTTGGATCTTCGTAAAGACTATGATTTTTCAATTCCTTATCAGCCCGGAAGAGCAAACAAAGATAATGACGAATTAAGAAGGAAAGACCCAGTTGTTCTTTCTATTATGAGAATTCAAAGTGATCCTTTGATCAATGACCTAGTAAAACTAGAAATGGTAATCATAATGGAAGGGACATCATTAAACCTAACCCAAATTATTTCACACCTGTCACTACTATATAAGATCAAGAAAGCTATGAAATAAGATCCTTTTTTACAGAAGAAGTTTGTGGCTATGAAGGATGGGATATTTCATAAGTTCAATACTGATCAAGAAGGTGTACTGAAATGTCATACAAGACTTTGTGTTCCATAAATTCTATAAATAAATAAGGAGCTGATGGATTAATCTCATAGCTCTATTTTCTCTATACATCAAGGTAGAATGAAAATGTATAGGGACCTTCGTGATCATTATCGGTGGGATAATATGAAAAGGGAGATTTCTGACTACACATAAAGGTTCCTAGTATGTAAACAAGTTAAGGAAGAGTGACAACTTCCTAAAGGGGTATTGAAACCACTACCCGTACCAGCATGGAAGTGGGACAATATCACTCTGGACTTCATCACTGGTCATCCGAGAACATACAAAGGAAATAATGTGATATGGGTTATGGTGGACCATCTCAACAAGACTACCCATTTAATCTCTATTTGGGAAGATTTCTCTCTTGATAAGCTTTCTAGGATTTACATGAAGGAATTGGTAAGGCTGTATGGAGTTCCAAATTCTATCGTATCTGATCGTGATCCAATGTCACATAAAATTTACTGGGGAAGTATTCAACATGCTCGGAGCACTGAATTGAATTCCAGTACGACCTATCACCCCCAAACTGATGGCCAATATGAAAGGACTATTAAAACACTTGAGGACATGCTAAGAACATGCTTAATGAAATTTAAGGGTGGATGTGATCAACATATCTCATCAGTAGAGTTCACTTACAATAACATCTTCCACTCGAGCATTCAAATGGCACCATATGAAGCACTATATGGGAATCCATTTAGAACCCCTACTTTTTGTGATGAAGCTGGTAAGATGAATCTTCATGGGATTGATCTTGTGCAAGAGATGATAGAAATGGTCCATGCCATCAAAAAACACATTAAGGCTACTCAGAGTTAGCAAAAGAGCATGCCAACAACCGTCTAAGGGACTTGTACTTTGATGTTGGTGACAAAGTCATTCTTCATATTTCACCTTGGAAGAGATTCATGGGATTTGGGAAAAAAAGAAAGCTCATACCTAGGTACATTAGCCCCTATGAAATCCTTGATCGTGTGGGAGATGTGGCCTATCAACTTGCACATCCTCCAAATCTAGAAAAATTTTAGGATGTCTTCCACGTATCCCTCTTGAGGAAGTACGTACCTGACACTTCACAGGTACTAAATCCAGAGGTGGTATAACTGGAACATGACCTCTCTTATGAGAAGCAGTCGGTTGAGATCTTGGATCATAGAGACAAAGTTATACAAAACAAGACTACCCACCATGATAAGGTTTTGTGGAGGAACCAAAAATGGGAAGAAGGCACGTGGGAACCGGAGGAGTCCATGAGATAGAGGTACCCACACCTTTTCCCATCAAAGGGTACAAGATAATATTTTGGGGACGAAATATCTTAGAGAGGGAAGAAGGTAATGACCTGAACTATTTAATTATATTTGTTTTCTAATTTTGTGAATTATTTTATTTTATACTCAACAAAACTATATCCTTTTATTAATGAAGTGGGTATAATAAAAATGAGACCATTGGGTTTTGACCGTTATATGACTGTCCGTCAATAAGACTGTTTCAAACTATAATCATAATGTTGTGTTTTTATAAATACGGTTATCTTGGTTAATTAATATAGAAAGAAAATTGAATGGCCTCATCTAGTAGACTCGATGCATATGAAGCAAATATGTCGGAGCTTGGGACGGAGGTAGATTCACTGGGCATTTCATTTGATGAATCCCAAGTCGAACTCCAACGTATGATGCTTTAACATAATCGCCTAAGAGATCATTTCACCCTCTTTTTTTAATTCATGACTTTTTTTATATTGTGTCTTATGTTTCCCATATCTTTATGTTAAGGGTAAGTACTAATATGTTCTTATTATTTTCCATTTCATTTCTAAATTAAGAGCTATCCTTTCTTCTCTCATAAATTTGTTTTCTAAAATTTTTTATGACATCGTTAGGCTGCAGAATTTCCCGTTAAAAAAATTCATATTCTCTTTCCATTCCAGTTTCCTTTTCTTGTGGTATGTCCTTCAAATATCCATTAAATTTTCTTTTCACCATTTTATTTTGTATTTATATTGTAATATGAGTTATTTAAGAGTGTTTTACCATAGTACCCTCTATTTTTATTTTTTCTAAAACAATGTTATATAGTCGTTATGCTGCCAATGTTTCGTCTCAAAAATTCGATCTATTTCTCTCATGAAATTATCTTGTTTATTTTTGTGAATAACTTGAACTATTTTATTTATATTGGTGTTTATAAATATATAAAAAGTATATATTTTAATCTGTAATGTACATACATATATGCCTCAGTTCATTTCCATTGTTTTTAAATGATATACTGATCTTATTTTTAAGATCTATTAATACGTCACAATTTTCAAAGGGAACCCATTTCATTTATTTTATATGGGTTATTTATGAAATTTGTTTAATCTATATGGATCACATGAAAGTGAAGACATATTAATGGTGTGCCCGGACAATGCTCCAATGAATTGTGTGAATAATTTATCTCAAGAGATGACATGTTTCACGATACCTTGGTGAATAACCTTTGTAATTTTTATGACACCTCGGGGATAAACCTTACTGATATGATCATGAATGTATAAATGAAATGTTTTTTCCACATATTCAAGTTATGTTCCAAGTTCATTTCATTGTGATAAGACTATAATTCCATTGCTTATTTCTTTATGTTGTTATTTTTAAACAAGTAAACTAATCCCCTTGTTTACCCTTACTGGGCCTTCTGCTCACCATTTCCTTTGATGTATGTCTCCAGGATATGAGATACAGTATTTGTACATAGGATGAACCTATGATGAATCCTTATAAGGGGTTTAGAAGAATTTTTATGTTTTTTCCCGGTATTAAGAACTAGATTTCCAAGACACTAGACTTTAAAGATCTTATGGTTATAAAATGTAATGAAACGTTATGTAATAAAAGGAAGGATGACATAACTCCCCCACCCCACAAATGATGATCCTTGGAGTCCTCCCCACTTCCTTATTCAAATCCATCACTTTTCCAGTAATCCTCCTCCTCATTTTATTTAACAATTATGTATCCATTTTTTGGTTATCAGTTATTCAGAACTTTGTTATATCAAATCTATATTTTTTTAAAAATTTCATGAAATTACACATTTTACTATCTCTTGAAATGTAAATAACCAAATCTTGACATACATGGACATTAAATTACATTTGCAGAATACTTAATACATAATGAAAATAGACAAACAAGGATCGTAATAGTTCAGTGTCAATGGAAACATGGAAAATAATCTTCTATTCGTTGTGAAAGATCATCAACATCTCCCATAAAGATCTTCCCCTATTGTTTTCTTACCTAAAAACATTATTTAAATCTCGAGGAAAAAAAACATATAAAGGGTGAGTTCAAATGCTTAGTAAGGGTAAACATAGACAACATAAAACAATATATAAACATTTGAATGAAAAAACATGATCATAAAATCTAAACATCAAAATCTTGAGCAAAGACATAAATCATGGAAGTACAAAAGGCATAGATCATAAAGGAACATTAATCATGATTATCTAGCATGGGAATAAAACATGTAATTGTGGCATCCATTAAGAATATGTTATGATTTCCATAGTAGCCAAGGCATTGCTGCCAAGACCATCTTAGTGGACAAAGTCCCATTCTGAATCGAGTTCACTCCTCGTTCTAGTCCTGTAACACTGAACCAGATTAACTTACTGTTATAGCCATGTCTATCTCATGAGATATAAATCTTTACCCAATGCATTGGAGGGAGATATAGGTCCCACCAATCTCATAATGAAATCATTATTTCTTGTGCCACAAAATAAACATAAATCATTCATCATAACCCAAAGAATAAAATGGGTTTCATAAACATCATCCCATTATAACATGATCCATATAAAACAAATGTAAATCCTTTAATCATAATATAAGTGAAACCATGTAAATAATAGAGACATTATACTTGATGCATACACATATTAAATAATTTCATCTTAGACGAAAAATGGTTTTGATAAAACACATGAAATGAATTATGGAGGAAAATATCCTTTCTTATTCAAAATCATTTTCTTTTCACAAAAAGTCATGAAATTTTTTAAAAGAAAAGTATTTTTTTAAAAATAGGCATGAAATCTTTTGGAGGAAGCTTCATGAAAATAAGGCATTATAAAACTGTAAAAATCCTTTCATGCCGTATAAGTTAAAAAAACATTCTTCTCGTACTTTTTCCAGAAAAGTCAAAAAAGTACCTCATAACGTAAACAAAAGAATGATTACTTACATACCATATAATAAAAGTAAAAAATGGGAAAAAGGACTTTAAAGATACATGAAACCATTTTTTGAAAATAGGGATATGGATGAAAAATATAACCCCAGTGAATACTTACGAATAAACAATCTCAGATAAAAATGATATTGGAAAAGTTATCCCATACCATTGGTAAGATATGCTTTGTACATATCCGAAACCCCTTTATAATGATTTAAATAATGTAATTGACTTATTAAATAATAATATTCATTGTTATGATATCATATATGGTTCACTTATGACTTTATATTACCCGTTATTTTGTAAATTCCATGTTAAAGCAGCATTTGGGTAAAATCGTTTCATTTATCGTACATGTTTCGACTTGACATTCATGATATCATTACTCATATCCTTATTTAATTAATTAAATAATGTAAAACATAATTTTTATATAACATATACTCAGTATATCAATATATATGATAGATCGATAAATGGAATGAAATACACCATTTATGGAGACGGTAGGCCGTATGTAGGCATGAACGTTGTTTTCGTTTTTTTATTGAATTGAATGTAATTAAGTAGATGAAATACATATATATATAAATAAATCCAGTATCATTATTATGTCATATATTTAATTATTACTTATTATATATACTTTATAATCATTCATGAATGGTTAACATAGAGAATGAATCTCATCGCATTGGGGAGACGGTAGTCCGTACGTACGCACGAGCGATGATATCATTCCCATGATAGTGGAATTGTATTGAAGTGTATGTATAATATTACAGAATCAATATCACTTTAAAATAATTATATATAGTTATTTTTTACACCATTATACACATCCAAGTAATGTGGTGGTCGAAAACAGATTACACCACGGCGTGGAGACGGTATTCCGTCCGTACACATGCGTGATGATTTCATTTTCCGTAGGATAGATAGCTGGTGAAATAGGGTTTTTTATACTTATAATAATATATCATTATATGAGTGATACTGATGTTATTAATTCATAATGAAATAACTAAAGAACAATAAGTATAAGAAGAAATAAAGTTGAAAGAATCTGTAACAGATATTACCTCTTCTTTGAAGCGCCTCTTCTTATCCTCCTCTTAGGGAACTAAAGATGGTATTTGATGTAGACCAGGACCTCTGGGATATTTCTAGGGAAGTGGAGAAGAGAAATTGGCAGAGGATGGCTGATCTTGAAAGATCAATGTTGTTTGAGGAAGAGTGGGAGGAGGTTCCCTTTTATAATGGAGGAGAGCGGCACCAAAGGAAAAATTAAAATATTATTTTATTATCAAGTCATATTCTGTTTTTAATAGATCCAATTTGATTTATTTCTAAGATAATATGGTGATGGGTCTAAATCCCCTCATCCAATAGAATTTAGAAAGGTTTAGGTTTCTATTTTAACCTTATCATTTAGATTTAACTTTAAGCTAAATAATATTACTTTTACAGTGTCTTCTTGTTTTCTTACACTATAAGGTTTATAAACATACTATAACAAGACAAAATAACCCCAAGTTATTTATTATTATTATATATAACCTTATCTAAGTTATTTGGCCAATCCTTATATTTTTATGAATAAAATAACAGTTAATAATATAATATATGTTTTAAAAAATATTTTAGGTCAATTTTGACACTATTTTATACTTGATTTTTTTGAAACTTATACCAGCATGATTAGATCGATAAAAGTTACATAAATAAATTATAACATGTCTTATTAATCTATAAAATTATTTTAATTCATAAAATGTCTCAAATTACATTTATTTATGTATTTATAACATCAATTATGTTAATATTTCATTAATAAGGTAATTACTGCATCATCATTGTGTCATAAATAAATAATATTATTTAATGTCTAGAAATTATAAATAAAATACCATTATGTAGTAAATCTTTTTATCTTTCTAATTAATATTTATAGTCGAATTTATATTACGTATATCCCTACATTAAAAATGTTTTAGTTATTAAACATTGATTTTTACTATTTTAACTAATCTTTAAATAAAATAATATTAAATGTCCTAATCTAATCCAAGTGGGTCTAAATGGTCATATTTTATTCCTATGGTGCTTTTTGGTCTAATTACACTTACAAAATATAATTAGGACATTTGTTAGGATAATAATAATATCATTTTTACCCTTAATTACACTTTTTACTTTTAATTGTGGTAAAAAAAGTAAAAAGTTACTATTCACGAAAAATTATTTCAATCTCATATAACCACATATTAGTTCTTGATATTAACTGTGTCTCTCGGATTTTCGAAATTCAATTCATAGAAGTAGTAAAATTTCTTTTAAATGAAAAAGTCAGTGTTTTAACTACCACTAAGTGGTTCCACTATTCATCGAAAATTAATGTTTTTCAGAAAAATACCAAAATTTAAGCCTTAGAATTATTTGATATTCTGAATTCAAAATTGATGTCTATTTTTTCAAATTCAAAACATATAAGTGGCTTTTATTAATTTTAAAATTAAATCTCGTTTATCAAAACAAATAGCGTGTTTTTAAGAAACCAAAACTATCAAAAGATTGATACTTGTTTATATCCAATTTCAAAGTGAAATTAATTCCAATGAACAAAATTGGATTAAACGGTAAAAATATATTCTAATTACACTTTAAAACCAAATAAAAAGATAATCTAACCATATAAGTTATTGCGATGAAAAAAGTTGTTTTTAATTAAAATATAGCGTTTTTTTACTATTCCTTAAAATATGAATGTTATCAGAATAATATGAAAAATTTATCCAAAGTAAATTTTTATATAATGATCCCAAAGAATAATTTGATATTTCCAATTGAACTTATAGACATGTAAAAAAAAGATTTAAGGTGGGTGCGCCATCAAAAGGCAGGAAAACTGCAATTTTTTAAAAATAAATATTTTAGACGAAAAATTTATTTTTCTCTCATACCATATTCTAGAAAATTTGTTAGATGAATAATAATGTTATAAAATTAAAAATGTAGTTAATAATATTCCTAATGGATAGTCCATAATAATACTATAATAATATATCATTGTTTAGTGAAACCATGTATTGCTTACTACACATGCTATCGAGATAGGTCATGATTGTGTGTAATGCAAGCCAAGAATAGTGTTGCGTATACTGCAAGATAATGTGGTGCTGCATATAGTACAATCTAATCTTGGTGTAGTTTATAATAGAAGATCATAGAAATTAAAAATAATATATCTCATAAAATCATGGGGTGTTACATGTACATCCTGTTAATATTGGATTGAGGTTGGTATTTTCTGTATTTACTTTAATTAACATGTCATTTTTTGCATGGGATTTTCTAAAACGTTTTTTTTATCAATGAAAAATATAAAATATATATATTTTGGGTTTCAAAAGTGATAAAAATGTTTTTATCTCTTGGAATAATGTTTTTATAATGGTTTTTGGAATTTTAATTAATTGGTTTAAATGTAAAGCATTTGTGGGAATGCCTATATGGTTTATTTTAAAATAATTTATAAAACAAAAGGCATTTGAACCCACTTGGGTATTGGTATGATTTTCAAGGATTTGTTAAAATATAATTGGCTTAATGGATATTAAAATCCCTCAAATGAAAAGGTAGTTGGTTTTATAATTGATTTTGTGTGTGTTTTCACATAGAATAGTTATAATAAAGGTTATAATGTCGGTTTTTAAATGGATAAAATTACTTGGCATTCCTAGTTGTTTTATGAAAAGGAATATTTTAACATTATATAAGATATTTTTATAATGAGTATCAGACCATAGATTATTTCCCTTGTTTTTATTATTCCTGATTTGAATTGTAGCCCCAGAGGAATGATGTTGTATTCTATTTTTAATATGGATGAAGTGAAATGGGTTATTTCTTGTGAGGGAGTTGGAGTTAGAAGTGAGATGAGATTTATTAAAAATAATTTTTATATCTATTATTTTTATACTTTGGATTTTTCACCTCTACTATGTTGATTTATAATTGGATCTTAGGTAAATAAACTATGGTCTAGTGGAATGTGACGGTATCTTAATGTATGTTTTCTAAACAGTGCCCTGAAAGATTAGAACCCTGCCATGGGTATATTTTATACATAGAGAGACCTAAAAGGGGAATCTGAATGGGATGATTTGATTTCACATAGGGTCCAAATGTGTAATATGATGAACTAGGTCTAGTATCACCCATTATAGTTCCTAATGAGTTTCCCATGATGTTTATAATTCATTGAATATTGATTAGAGGATCTCATCACATGCTTATTTGTATCACCACTATTACATCAGTTATTTCTAATTATCATTTTCCCATTGATATTTTTGTGCATTTTATGTTTCTATATTCCATATCGGTAATGGTTTTGGTTTATATTAAAACTGAATAAAAAAAATAGTTTTTTAATTATATTTTTGAAGGAAAAATGATGTTTGATTTAAATGTAAGGTTTCGAGATACGGATTTGGAAAAAATGGAAAAAGAAATAGTTCCCTTTTAATGGATTTGTAACTTCCTTTTTTTCTTTAGTTTGAAAGAATTTCTTTTAAAAATAAAAATGGAAGTTGTATTATAAAATAATTTATGGAATGTTATACATATTCATTACACCCTCTTGTTAAAAACCCTATTCACTACTTATAATTTATATAGTTATTAATAAAAAGTCATTTCAATGGAATTGTACATACTCCATAGTAAAATATACTAGGAAATGTTTTGTTCACAGTGTGGAAACACCAACGAGTGTATGAAAATTTCATGTTTATTTTCAAGGGGCCAAGTTATGTTCTATTACATTGGTTAATGTTCGAGTTGGTCTGAGGTTAGATAGTATAGGATGGAATGGGGGATTGTGGGTTGTAAGAAGGTAGTTAGTAGTGATCTGTGTTTGCTCATATTTTTTATGTTTATATATTATCCTTGTTGGCCGAGATATTTATTTTATTTTATTATATACATGGGATTATTCTATATACTTTATTATGTGATGATGTGATAATGTGATTTATGACATTTTATTATTTCTAAAATATTATAATATATTGGATTGTTTCGTTTATATTGAAACTATTTATTTTTTGCATGAGTGGCCGATGTATGGATGAGTCATGTTAGATTTATGGGTGGATTCATTGATGTGGTAATTCATATGCATAGGGTGAAGCTAATACCAATGGTTATACTTTCATACCCTGACACTTGTCACAATCCAACAACAATCAGAAGCATTCTTTGGGACATGTGGAGATCTGTGTTGGGTGACATGTTAGGTCGATCTATGCCTGTTCATTACAAAATTTTATTAAAGGATCCTCTTATTATTTTGAGTGTGTATTAGTATATAACGGTATGATCTTCATCAAGACTCAATAGGTAGGTCACGAGTAGTTTATTAATCACTACTTTTCATATCAAAACATGAGTTTCCATGGGTATTTTTTATTTCAATCTCTGATTTGGATTATAGTTTTAATTGTTTTGATAATGATGATTAAATCCCCATTGAGTTATATCAGATATTTTGGGGGATTTCATTATTTTTTTGGATGAATTTTGGAAGGAACTAATATATCATCGACATCTCACATAGTCTGAAAAAATATATGGATCTATGCATGTGGTGTAAGAAAATTTTCAGATGCTATTGTATGATTCATGTATGGTATGCTAAACCATGTTACTTGGTCATGCACAACATTGCATTAATTTTGGGTTTATTTTGTAAATCTATTTTTATTTCCAATGGATCCTAAGAATATTTACACCCAGGGAGATGGATCAAAGGAGGTTTTAGTGATTTTTTGTTATTATTGTAATGGATTTTGTATGTTGTGCCTCGTTATGGTTTTATTATGTTTTGTGCTTCTGTTTTTTTGTACAGACATGCAGTTACTGAAATTTTTTTATTCCTAAACCATTTTTTGGGGATTATTTATAATGTATTTTGAATATAATCTTTTATCTTTTCAAGAGTATTCATGTTTAAAAAAAATTTGGAAATGATTTGAAATTAAAATAGATGTCCTGATGTTATATAATTTAAAATCATTTACGTGAATAATTTTAAAATGGGACACATGAATGTTTTGGATTAAAAAATAGGTTTTATGATTTTTTTGACTCTCAGATGTTGCTTTGTAAGTGTTTGATTACATTATATGATTTGGGAAATGATTTCAAAAAAATGGGATTTCAAGAAATTTTTTGGTCTTATGATGAAATTCATCTGGTGTTTTGAATATAAAGGAAAAATTTATGAAGTTTGAGTTAGATTTTATTTTAAATGAGATAATGATTATCAAATTTGGTGTTAATATTTTTTAAAACTCTATAATTGGGATGTTGTAATTTTACCCAATAAAATGAATTTTTTAATTTTTTTAGAAAGTGAGATTCCATTCAATGTTCTTTTCTTCTTGAAATGAGTGTCATAATTTTTTTTAAAAAATATTTGTATTTTTAAGAAATATATTTTTATAGGGGTAGTGCAGGGGAGTGGGAGTGAGTGAAGTGGGGCGGTGGCAGTGGGGGTGCAATGGGTAGGCGGAGGGGTGGAAGGTGGGGAGGGGGTGTGTTAGGGGTATGTGGGGGTGCAATGAGGGTGGGGTGGGGTAGGGGGTGCTGGTGCAGTGGGGTGGTTCAGGAGAAGGGGGCAAGGGTGTGTGCAAGGGAGGGGGTTGGGGGTGTGCAGGGGGTGTGGAAGGGGGTGTGATGGGGGGAGGGGGTTGGGGGTGCATGGGGATAGTGTAGGGGTGCAACACCATGAAAACTATTCATTGAGTTGTTTTTTGGATCTAACAACCACAATATTTCAACCCTGACCTCACCATCCATGAAATACCATTGCGCAGAATAGATATGAACCACATACATGCATAATTCATTCCCACAATGGATTCCATAATTTACCACACCTACCACTTCGTTTGCTGACTATGATGGCTGGCTAACAAAATTGATCAAATTTTTTGATTTTTCAAGGAAAACGTTACTGTCGTTAACTGTATTACATAACAAAATGATGATAAATTTCTTCAATGTTCTATCTCACACCTGATTGATGATATTGGATAAGAATCACTAAGCGGCATGCCCCATTAGTATGACATTTAACCATATCTCACCTATAAAAATGAGTGCCTTCATTATGTTATTCATGGTAAACTACTTTGGATAAGCTGCTCAATGGCTAAAATTTGAGTCTCAAATAAATAGATTCATAGTTTCTGTGTAACATTGAAATTTGAATGATTTTTACATAGTTTCACCTGATGTGTGACCATTCTTGCATAGATGGGAATGTCATCATCTAGAACTGGCATGGTAATCCTTGTGAAATTACAGGGCATTTACATGTGGATCACAAAGTATCTTATCTTCCCTGGGGTATGATTTTGTACTCCAATCAATTCTTGTTTATTCTCTCATATTCTTGTGCTCTATATGTAAAAATATTGTCTAGCCATGTGGAAGTACATGACATATACTCTATGGTACAATTAATGTCTATCTCCATGGTGTAATTAGTAAACATGCACCCTGTCTTAAATTGATTTCAATATTTGTTGATTTTTTTACCATGAATTGAAATTTATTTTTTTGACCTTATGCTTCTTACTCATGATTAATCCATTGTAATCGCAAAAGGATGTACCGAAAATGTATGTTTTCAGTATTTTAAGTACAATTGATATTCATGCAGGGTTTCAATCTTGCATAGAAGGTAACAGTATGGACTGAAAATCGATTTTGGTTAAATACACCATCATGATAGATTAGAGCAACAATATATTATCATGTAGTGGGTCATATTATTTTGTTTCTGGCAATATTTTCTTTTACATTTATTAAATATGTGTTTTACTTTATTTTTTAGACTGCATGACTCTTATTGAAGAGCAGATGATTTATTTTATT
This sequence comes from Viscum album, assembly GCA_963277665.1. Classification (NCBI taxonomy): domain Eukaryota; kingdom Viridiplantae; phylum Streptophyta; class Magnoliopsida; order Santalales; family Viscaceae; genus Viscum; species Viscum album. The sequence goes on from OY728126.1 coordinate 987,751,847, forward strand.
TTTCCAGTTTATAGTTATTTAGACCATTAGAATAATATTTTGATCAGTCATTTTTTGTTGAGTAGTGGGTCATTTATTAGATAATTGTATTATCACCTTTGAATGCATGTACGAGAACCACTGCGGGGAGGGGGTGTCTGTTCGGGGGGGGGGGCTATCTGTAGGGGTTGTTTGTCTGGGGGGGATCTGTCTAGGGGGAGGGGGTTGTCTTTAGGAACAGGTCATTTACTAGGGGGTCTGTCTGGGGGGGTCAGTAGGGTGGGTGGTCTGTCTAGGGTATTTCCAAGGGGTAGGTTGTCTGAGGGGGAGTGGAGGAGGGCTTTGCATGAGAGATGGGGCACTGTATGGGTGGTGGTTCTATTCGGGGGGTAGGGGGTCTTGTCTAGGGGTATATGTCATCATATTCTGTTGTTTTACTCAACATTAGGATTTATTATTCCTTCCCCATCCTTAACAAGATTACCACACTGATTCGAGGCACCTTTATATGATGATTGAATGAGGTTATAATTTTATCCCCTAGCAGTATCAAGCAAGCCAGTGGATTTTCACTCATCCTTATATGTATTATTGATCTGGTTAAGGGTGTTGAAAGTAGGATATATCCTCTCATCTAAAGATTTTTAATCAACTATTCCAAATGTTATCCTCTCCTTAGAATTCCATGATTGAACATATAAAAATATTTCCTATGTTTCTTCCCATATTCTCCTACACTAACAAATGATAAAGTATCCTTCCCAAACTTCCTAGATTCCACTATGTTATTAGTATCACTAATAGTAGTACCAACATCTAATTCCATACTTTTATCATCCTCATTCATTGTATCATTCTTATTAAATCTATAAAAATCTATTTTAAGAAAGGTATTATCTCTAGAGATAACCATGGAATTTCCCTTAAAATAATGGTTATTTTTAACTTCCTCTGATATTGAAATAAAGGTATAAATCACATATTTATCCATCCTGCCATCCCTAATAGAGGAATTTATAATATCTGAATCAAAATTCATAATTCAAAAGGAATTCATCCCTTTACTGTTATCCTAAGTCATAACAAGTTTCTCCTATAAGTCACCAAGGTCATCTCGAACACCTAATTTGAATTATGACCAGCTTGAGGGGGTGACATTTACTGATGTTTAGGTTTAATTATTGGAAGTCATTTATGGAATGGGATATTTGGTTTTTATTTTCATTTAACCCCATGTTTTTGGAAAGCCAACCATAAAAGAAGTAGAATGGGTAGCACACATTGAAGAGAGTCATCAGCGGGCTGATAGAGGTAATGAATTGTATAACTTCACATGCATTGGGACTACTATGTTTTTTCCATATCTAATATCTAGCATGTATTCCATGATTAAATCACCTAGCCACACCCACATGTGTGCATACCAAATCAACATCTTCCACCTACAAATCATAATAGTAATACATAAATATAACATGACCATGTAATCCTTGAGCTTTATGTTTTATCCCGAAAACTACTATTTGTTCCCCTTTAGTTTTTTATAAAATGAGTTCTCATTGCCTTGTTAAATATCCTTTGGATATTGAAATAGCTTCCCTATATGTATTTCTATTGATTCAGGGGGTGGAGTCTGTCTGGGGGCGTGTGTAGTAGGGGTCTTTTAATGGAGGGGGTAGGTGGGTGGGTGGGGGTCTATCCAGGAAGGATGGGGTGTGGAGGGAAGGGTCTTCTTGAATATTTATGTTGAACCAAATTAATTTAAATTTTTTTCTTCTGAATATTTAATGTGATCTAATGAGAAATAGAGATATGAGAATCTGAAATTAATTTTGTTTCTTTTTAGGAACATCAATGAGAGTGTCCAACTTGAGTTAACAATATAAGATGATGGTTGGCTCATTAAAAAAAAGAAAACTGCATCATATCATTACATGGGAGTACTTAATTTAGTTTTTACTAGTTTAGAACAATTCATTAATACTTCCACTTATTGGAACTTATTTTAAATTCATGATTTTAGGATGTTATGCTTGTTTAGTTTTTGTGCTCAAACTGTTCAATAATTTTCATTTTGATGTTATTGAACTGAATCTTTTTATGAACGTTATTGAAAATATTTTTGATTATGGTAAAACATGTTAAGTGTTGGGGTGGGGGGATGTCCATGGGGGTCTATAGGGGGGAGGGGGATATCCAAGAGGGGGGGTGCTACTATCCGGGAAGGAGGGGTCTATCTAGGAGGGAGGGGGATGTCTAGGACGGGGTTGCCCAAGAGGGAGGGAGTGGGGGCCGTCCAGGAGGGGGGTGCTATCTAGGAGGGAGGGGGGCTATCCAGGAGGGAGGGGGAAGGATGTTGTCTAAGATTGAGGGGGAGGTGTCTATCCATGAGGGGGTGTTGTTGTCCAGGAGGGAGGGGAGGGAGGTTGTCTAAGAGGGGGTGCTCTGGTCTAGGTGGGGGGGGGGGGCTTCTCTCCAAGAGGGAGGGGGAGGGTGATGTCAAGGGGGTGGGGGCCTTCCTATACAGGAGTGGGGGGGGGGGGTTACAGGAAGGAGGGGGCATGTCCAAGAGGGGGGGTGCTTCTACCCACGAGGGTGGGGAGGGTGGTTGTCCAGGGGTGCTGATGTCCAGGAGGGAGGGGGCATGGGGCCATCCAGGAGGGTGTGTTGTTGTCCATGAGGGAAGGGGGATATATGGGGGGGATGTTGTATCGAAGGGAGGGTAGGGTCTTCACATGAGAGGGTGAAGCTACTATCCTAGAGGGAGGGGGAGGGGGTTATCTAAGAGGGGGTGCTGCTTTCTAGGATGGAGGGGGTATATTTAGGGGGGCATTCAGGATGGATGGGGGCTGTCTAGGGGGGAATCTAGGTGGGTTTTGAGGAGGGATTGTTGTTTTCCAAAGGGTGGGGTTTCCTAGGGGGTGTGGATTTTCCAAGGGGGCATTGGGGCTATCAGGGGGGTCTGTCCAGTGGGGTGGGGTTTGTCCAAGGAGGGGGTGGGTTGGTGGGTGGGGGTTTATCTAGGAAGGAGGGGTGTGGAGGGGGTATGTCTTCATGAATATTTCCATTGTAACTCAGTAATTTACAATATAGTTTCTTATTATTTAATGTTATATAATGAGGAATAGAGATATGGGGATCTGGTGTTGATTTTGTTTCTTTTCAGGTACATCAATTAGAGTATCTAGGTCGAGTGAAAATTATAAGAGGATGGTTGGCTCATTAAAAAGAATAAAATTGAATCATATCATTACAGGTGTGTACATAAATTGGTTTTTTCTTTTTTAGAACAATTATTTCATGCTTAAACTTATTAAAACCCTTGAAATTCTTGATTTTAGGATGTTATTCTTGTTGAGTGTTTATGCATAAACTGTTGAATACTTTTAATGCTGATGTTATTGAACTGATTCTATTTATGATGGTTATTGAATATTTTATTTCTTATGGTAAAACACACTGAGTGTTGGGGGGGGCTGTCCAGAAGGGGGGATGTCGATGGGGGACTTTAGGGGGGTGTAACTATCCAGAAGGGGGGAGATGTTATCTAAGAGGGGGGTTTCTAGAAAGGAGGGGTGTGTGTGTCTAGGAGGGGGTGTGTGTTGTCCATGGGGGTGTCCAGGAGGCATGGGGGTTGTCCAGGAGAGGGGAGGTGGTGTTGTCCAGGGGGAGGGCGGCTATCTAGGAGGGGGGGCTGTCCAGGGGGTGTCTATGAGGGATGGGGAGCTATCTGTGGGGGTTCAACGGGGGGTCTCTAGGGGGAGAAAGGGGGTGTATGGGGTCTACAGTGGGGAGGGGGGCTATCCACGAGGGATGGGGGATATCCATGGGGGAGGGGGCTATCCAGGGTGTGTCCTAGAGGGTAGGGGCTATCCATGGGGGTGGGCGCTATCCAGGGGGTGTCCATGGGTGTGTCCAGGGGGGTGCAAGGGGGTCAACAATAGGGGTGCAAGGGGGTCTATAGGGGGAGGGGGGAAATGCAGGAGATAAGGGGGTTATCCACGAGGGAGGGGGATTGTTGAGGGTTGTAAGGGGGTCTATGTGGGGGGGGGGGTGTACAGGGGGTGTCTAAGAGAGAGGGGGATGTCCTAGTGGGGAGAAAGGGTGGTCTAAAGGGGGAGGTGGGGTTGTGCAGGAGGGAGAAGGGGTTATCTAGGGGGTGTCCAGGAGGGGGGGGGGTGGGGGTAGTCCGGGTCTTCATGGGGGGTCTGCAGGGGTAGGGGGCTGTGCGGGAGGGATAGGGTGTTCGGGGTGTGGGTGTCCAAGTGTGTGTGTGGGGGGGGTGCGGTCCAGGGGTGTGCTGTGATTTGTATGGGAGGGGGCTGTACAGTGGTGCTTTCCAGTACAGAGGTTTTGCCGCCTAGTGAAGTGTCTAAGAGGGAAGGGGGCTGTCCACGGGGGTGTGTAAGGGGATCTACTTGGGGAGGGGCAAGGGGTACTGTTAGGGTGGGGGTGGGTTTGTCAAGGGCGGGGGGGGGGGGGGGGTCTGTCCGGCTGTGTTTTTAATGAAATGGGAATGGATATAGCCATTGTTTAAAATCGTGGATGTAAACCTATAGTTACAATTTCAAACAGTGAAAAATACATATAGATACAATTTTAAACCATGGCTCAATCCCTATATCCACAGTTTCAAACCATGGGAAAATACCGTGTGTGGCAAAATCATTAACCACGGTTTGGAACCATCACTATAATTCTTTACCCAGAGTTTGAACAATGGCTATAGGGATTTAGCCACGGTCTGAAACTGTGGATATAGGTTCGTCCCTATAGCCATGCCAATACCTTCCTTGGTTCATTAAACCTTGGCTATAACCTATAGCCACAGTTTTTGGGCTTATTTCCACAGTTCAAAACTGTGGCTATAGCCTTAATTTCTAGAATTCTCACTTATTGAGGTACCAATGGATGGTATTTCTAGATGACTATGAGCACGAGAATATGGATATGGTTGTTTGTGATATAATATTTAAATTTTTGTTTTAAATAAGGTCTTGCTGTGTGTTAAAAAAATCAAGGATGTGGTGCACCTTTTTTTAAATTAGAAGAGTTGTATTTCTGTAAAATCAAAAAACTATTCTATAATAGGAATTCACTCTCAGGATAGGTAACTCAAATATTGAAAAAAAACATTACCGGATGATCTTTACAGAATATTAAATCCTAAATCACAGAAAATAATCCTTTTTCTAAAATAGATTATAAACATTGCAATTGTGGTTACTTACTCAATCATCATAATTTATTTACAATAGTAATTTGTTTTTTATTATATTTACTAATAATTCTGACAAAAAATTATGCTGAAGATGTTATATAATAAAAATTATTTTAATTATAAATATTTAATCCATTTAATAATATTATACATATATAAGTGGTATTATTTAGTTTAACAAAACCACAATGGTGATGAAAAAGCATTTTTTTTGAAAAATACATTTTATAAAGTAAAATATGATATTAAATTAACATTATTTCCAGTAATAATAATTATATGAATATAAAATAATATAGTTATATTTTTATTCTGTAAATATCATTCAACTCGTATATGTTTAGGGTTGGTTGAATTAAATAAAATTGATAAACATTAGGCTATTTACAACAATTTTAAGGAAAATTAATTTTAATTCCTTTGGAAAATATTATACTAAAATTGAACATAATGATGTATATATTAAAATAAATTGGATTAAATATAACTAAATAATAATTTTGTTAATTTTTCATTTTACTAATAGAATAATGGGACATTAAATGTACTTAATTTATTGAAATGAAGTTATATTTTTACAAAAATTGGTTTTTAATTCTTCACTATAAATAAATATTTTCCCAAAAATATATAATATATCACTCTATGTTAATTTTGATATGATAATTCATAAAATTTATTTCAATTTATAATATAAATTTTAAAGTTATTTGTATTTTCATTATAATTTTTTTAAACAAATTAATAAAATTCCCTTTAGAATGTAACATTTTTTGTAGAGTATAATTTTTTTATTCACTTTTTATTGTTTTAAAAGAATATATAACTACTTTTATATAGTAATTTTACATATAATTAAAGGTAAATTTAGTACTGTTATTTCCCTCAAGTTTATGTCCTTTGTTAAATTGGTCTTATTTATATAATTATATTTTAATATTATATCTTGGTTTCATTAAACTATATGGGTCATGTTTAATACACTCTCAAACATATCTTTTTAGTATCTATCATAGTAAAATTATATCCTTCAATTAAATTTCATCCTTTAAATTTTAACATATGCTAAATAATTAGGATTTTGATATTAAAAATTTACTCTACTAGAAAAAAAAATTGAAGAAATGGTAAATAAATCATCATCCTAAAAGATGGAAAGTGAAATACAATGTTCATATGGAAAAAAATTTAAATAGGTTTCCAATTAAGAGATAATTTATGGGAAGATAACATTTTGACATGGATGAAAAGAATTAATTATTAAATAGTGTGATGGAGATCATTAAACATAAGGATGTGAATGATCAAGAGAAACACAAAAGCTACAAAAAAAAATTAATCTGTCATGAGTTAAAAGAAAATTAATGGCATGGATATGATAGAAATAAGCTAAAACATTTATTTAAATATAATTTTCCGAAATATGAGTGATTAATTAAACAATAATATTGATTACACATTAAAATATACTTAATTGACATTACATTCATAGAAGAATTTCATCGTATAGTTTTTCTTCAAAAATTCCACTTATCCTTTTACACTCTGGAATAAATATCCAATTTCAATTCGTGATTCATAAAGCACTAAAATTAAATTTTAATGCATCCTATGATCCATGAATGAGTAATAATATATTCCCCCTATTAATTTAATTAAAATTTGTTCGAACAATTTAATATGTTACGAAAAATGAATTTCAATACATTAATATAAAAAATTCAATAATTAATCAACTATTTGTGATTTCTTATTCTTTAAATAGTTACACAAATATCCTAAATAAGGAAAATTATCACAAAATGAATGATGCGATGAACCAAAAATGTTATATTATACAATAAAACATAAATTCTAAGAAACATATTATCATTATTCCCATATAATTCATTATGTTATAAATAAGGGTTATTTATATCTCTAGCCAATAAAAATTTCCAAAAAAAAACATTTATCAACTCAAAATCCAAAAAATCTCCAAAACATGTGATCCTATAATATAATAAAAAAAATAAGATTTATATTTTTTCACCCAATGATTTAAATAAAAATAATATCAAACTAACTAGACTATCACGTAGTCCAGTGGTAGATGTTTCCCCTTATCACTATTTTATTGTGGGATGTATCCCCATGACCTTGTAGAATATAATGGATTGTCTTCTAGAATTCTTGTTACCCTTTTAATAAAACCACATATATATATATATATATTATCACTCATAAAACAATATGACGAATATTCACAAAATAAAATCAATCATAAAATAAAATTTTAATCCCTAAATTTCTCAATAATTCTAATTATTTATATATATAATTAATAATCTTAATTTACTACTATTATATTGGTGCCAATTATTAAACAAAAATTATATTTTACAAAATCAATTTTTTTTATAAATATAACCTTACAATCCCTTTCATGGTCATTAGAACCATTCAATATATTATTGAATAACCATAAATAAAAGATACTATAAAATGATCGACATATGTTTCTTGGTTCTAATAACACGAATATAATTAAAAAACAACTAAATAACATGATTCTTGAAATCTGAAATATAATTCAATCAATAATTTCACATCATTGATTTATATATATTTTTCACTTAGTAATTAATCCTTGGATTATTGTATTGACTTACCCAATTAATATTTTCCCTACATCGTTGACATTAAATTTTTAGTGGTGTATTGCCTAGATATTTATTTTCTCACATATTGTTACACGGACTATTCATTTATCATCAATAATTAGCTAACATGTGGAATCCATTACCAAACATAACCCATATTCATGATCTATTATGGTTATACATAGATCATCTTCACACATTTAATACATGTAGTAAATTGATTATTATTTTCCTTGGCATCATAAAAAATGTATTATCTATGAGATTTTATCCTTATAAAAGTTGAATTGTTTAGAAGTTAAACTATATTTATTACGTTAACCACAATTCGAGATAACTGATTGGGATTCATCACAAGATGTATAACATAAATTCTATTTAGATTATGAAGGAATATTATTAAATATCCCATCACATAAGTATGTGTACATATTCCTCAAACTTATTACTATTAAATAAAAATAATACATTAAACAACAAGAGAATTCATTCTCATAAAAAGTGGAATCATATAAACATCTATGGAATAAATTATAAATGATTTGTATGTCCTATATTGAGGTCCTCTAGGTTAAAATCTATATTTTTCATATCATAATTTTCTATTAGGTTTTCTAATATTATTTTTAATGTTTTTTATAATTGTTCATATTTTTTTTAAATATACAACAATATAATATAGTTTTTTTATCTAGCTGTTCACCAACCCCTTTTTCATGCACTAGGTGGTTATAATTTCTAGATAAATGTTCCCATTTCCATGGTATTACCCCATGATATAACTATTCTAGAGAAACTAACACTTGGATAATATGGAATACAAAGGGATTACTTAGAAACCAGTATCTATGTCCTTCAATAAAATTCCATGATATATTCTTATACATAGAATTACCCATAGACTCATCCCTAGGGTTATTATTAAAAATTTATGATCATAGTATCAATAAGATAACTAAACCTTTTACTTGATAAAAACTATTGATATACCTAAATTTTAATCATTTTTTACATGTTTGTAGTCATTTAAATCTCTTCAATTACAACCCAATTATTATGTGTCTTAGTTACATTGTAATACTAGGATTATAGTACCAGATATTGAGACTAAAATAATAAATCTTTATTTTATTTTCCATAATATGCTCATAAATCCTTTTTATTTGTTGAAACAATATTAGATAACATATTGAATATGTAGTAAATAGAGGTGAGATAAAAATACCACTATGGGAGATACATAATAATGGAACATAACATCTTAGTCAATGGTATAATATTATTTCATAAAATTAATGTACCAACTCTTATCTCCTGGTATAATAATATTTAGAACCTAGAATAATAACAACAATATGTCATAGGGAATACCAAATAAATATATAACCACACTTAAATAAAACATAAGGGTAACTTCATATAAAATATCAGATGATAGACATTGTCCCATAATGGATTTGGATTACCCATTAATCCTATACATGATGCTAATTTAATTTAATGACTTACCCAATTAATTGTAAGAAAATCTAGGGGCACCCATAAATCCATGTTCATGACTATGTGTACCAAAAAATTGAAATCAATAATAATACATAAACATAATAATTACATATTAAAATAAATTGGGATGAATAATCATGAGTAGTGTCATAATTAAGATAGATTTCATTGGGACTGTATTTCAAAGATTATCTTAATTAATTCATGTACCTATCAACCTAGGGGATAAAAAGATATATATAAATATATGGTAGATATATATATATACTTAATATTAATGAAATAAATTCCAAAATTGGATATCATCATTTTTGAATATATAATTTAAAAATCACATCGAATATTTTTTGGGAAAAATACCCCTTTCATTTTAGAAACTTTTCTCATAATAATATCTAAGGTAAGAAACAATTCTATTAAAAATAACGACAAAAACATATAAATGAATATTCAGTGAATCAAATGGTCTTGATGTTAGATAATTCTACAGATTCAACGAATTTTTAAAATAATCATTTTAGACTATTGTAAAATGACTCAAAAATAAACTGATTTAGAAAATGAAATGAGGTTCCTTCAAAAAAAAATTAGGGAAAAAATAAAATATTAGTAAAAGTGTATTTAAAAAATCGTTATTATAATGTTAAAATTTAATAAATGAATTTTTTTTCAGAAAACATGTGTATTGAAAAATAAATATTTTCATCCAATGAGATAAATGAATTCAATATTTCATACAAAAATTATTCATTATTTTTTAGTACCAAAAAATGAAAATTTTACTATTACAGGAGAGTTTCATGAATAAAATTTGTATTAAAATATGATTTTATTTTATTAAAAATTATTATAATAATTTCAAACAATTGGAATTGATGAAAAACAAATTGAAATTAAAAATATATTGAAACATAAACCATCTATTCTTTGGTAAATTTTGAATCATAACTTCTATGAATGATGTAAATGATTTGGAACATAATATATAATGAATAATGAGTTATTCATGATATAATATGTAAAGGGGTATTATATAATCCATTAAAAATAAATTAGGTGTATAAATTAACATGTGCCACTATAAAGGATATTGGGACAGAAAACATTTTCCTCAAGTTCACAACTATTCATGTTTGACTGTTATCACATTTATAAAAAAATATTTTTTTAATAATAAATTTCTCAAATTACTAATTTTTTTAAAAAACATGTAATTGATATATTTCATTACTTATTTATTTACTCAATATACAATTTCCATCGTTGGAGGATACTCAGTTCAAAATTTAAAAACAAATTAATTTGTTTAGAATGGTCCAAGGGATCTTTGTTATAACATATATGTAATAATAATAATTAAATTAAAATCTTTTTATATAAAATTCATCCATTTTAAAATTACAATGATTTTTTGTAATGAAAAATAAACTCTATTAAAATCCTGAAAGTGATATGTTATATGTACTTTTGTGTATAATTTCTAGTTTTCAAAAAAAAAGGAAAGAAATTATGGGTTATTTTACAAATAAAAATGATAATAATATCATTAATATCATTTTATATATTTTAATATACTTACATAATCAATTCATGTGATGTGGAAATAAAAAATTAATCACTTCGCTTCACGAGGCTATAGTCTTCCCAACACACGAATGACGTTATCATTTTTCTATCAACGACTTTTTAAAAATTATATGATATATTCCAATACTAAAATTTTAATATATAAATTTAAATTCCATCATCACAAATATCCTTGATAGGAAATTATGGAAGACTTAATTCATCAGTTCTTGATGTAGTAGTCTGTCGTATACATAAATTATTGATTTTATTCCCACTTGTTGGAAGAGGAGATGGGTAAATATTATTCCCTAAAAATAGTAACATCTCAGTATATCAGAGATACAAGTGTAATTAAATTTCAATCTTTATGATATAATTGATGATGTGATATATATATGTGAAAAAGAATGGTCTTAAGAAGATAATTAATTTAAGATATAAAAAGACACTTTTTATCTCAAATTAATGAAATTAAGGTTAGTATTTATGGAAAAACACAAGAAATTAGATAAATATTATTAAGATATATTCTAGTAGGGTTTTGTCATGCCAAATTTCGAGGTAGGTAAGAATAATTTATGGGAGGAGTGTCCATTTACAATTTATGTTGAGTGAAAGTATTGTAAATAACCTAAAATATTCATCAATGGGAAGTCAATCTCAATCCATATGGCTAAAAATTTAAAAAATAATTTAGTTAAGGAGAAAAATGGCCCAAACAAATATCCACCACTAATATTATACAACTTTTAAATGTGTTATAATTTTTAACACTAAGGATAGTCAATTTTAGCAATTTATTTTATTATCTTGATATTTATTTGGTGCTAAATTGACTATTCATTATGAAAATTTATTTTGTTCATATTATTTAATATATTAATTTAATCAAAATTTGAATATGTAATTATTTTTATCAAATTAATACCATATAAGTGGTACAATATAATTTTTAAAAAAACTCTAAAGAGCAATGAAAAACTTATTTTCTAAAAAACACTTTTTAAAAAAATTATTTTACGTTTATTATGTGATAATATTCATAATTATAAAAATACCAATGGATAACGAAAGATAAATAATATATACATTTAATTTATACAATTATTTAATTTGTTTTATTTTAATTAGTTAAATAAGACAAACATTATTCAATTTAAATTAGTTTTCATAAAAATGAGTTTTTAATACAAATAATAATCTTATACTATAATCTAGTATTATGATAATTTAAATGAAATTAATTTTATTATATATTACATAATACTAATTTTTTTACCTTTGAATATAAATTATATAATAATTGGATATTAATATTATTTAATGAATTATAATGTAATGACAACATCTATAAAAGTGGATTTTTCACTATTCAATGAAAAATAGATATTTTATTAAAAATACTAAAAATTTACCATAGTTATATAGTGATATTATTATTTAAAAAATTATTTCTATTATATAAAATAAGATAACTAAAATATTCAAAATCTTATTATATTACTTTCTCACAAAAAGGGAAAATCATTTTTAAAGGGTATATACTTTGTTTAGAATGAAATATTATTTTCCAAAAGATTAATTCTTTTTATAAGTTTATCTATAAATTTATATAGTAATTTTATATATATTTAATAATTAATTTATTAATATTCATACTAAAAAATTAAAGTGATAGACCAAATATGTCATTTTTATATATTAATATTTTAATTTTATATCATGGTTAATTTAAACACAGTAATGCGTGTTGAATATAATATCAAATATTGTGTTATACTATAATATAATGGTATCATATGATTGTTATACATGAATTATTATAAACTAATAATATATATCAAACCTATTTTATTTTATTATGTGATCTTATCACAATTTTTTGTATATTTTTTTTATATAAATCATTTGATGATGATATAATTTCATTTTATTCATAAATCGTTTGATTCAGAAATCCATGTCATTATTCAATGATAAATGTTTAAAAATATCTATAATTTTAACATTGATTTTAGTATCATATAAGCAATGACCTATATATTATATAATAAAACTTTTTTTATTTATGTTAATACATATGAACAATATATTAATTTTCTGTTAAATAGGACATTTTTTTGATAGGATTCTCAACATGAAATAATAGGTTTCTTTGGAATCATACTTTTACCATAACATAGAGTTATACTAAATAATAAAAAAATTAATTATTATTCTAAATGGTAGATAATGCAATTTCATTATATTTCCAGGAATAAAAATAACATACTATAGTTATGATTACACAAGTTTTCTAAATGATTTTATATTTATCCAATAATATTTAGAGGCTTAAAATAAGAATGAATCTTATTTTTAGCATGAAATAATTTAGCATTCTTTAAATGGATGATTTACCACTTTTGATGGGGAACCGTTTTAAATTTATATTTTGTTGACTTTTATATGTTTTATTTGACAAAATGATATTATTTTTTTGGAAGTTGGACATCATAATTTACATTGGGTAATTTTTTTTGTATTTTTCAGATAATGTTCATTTGTAATGAATAGTGAAAAATAATGTATTATAAGTCAAAACGTTCATTTCATCTAATTTATTTATTTAGATCGACTATAATTTTAGGTGGAATTAAAGTTTAATTTGATTAAATTATAATCATTTAATCCAATATTGGTCATTTTATATTCATTCACTTTGAAAATTGGACATAATCACATGTCAATATTTTTTTAGCTTTTACTTTTTAAAAAGTTGTTTTTTAGTTTTGAAAATGGGAACTAATTATAAATTAATATTTAAAATTTATGATTTTTGAATTTGGAAAAATTTATTCCATATTTGGAATTAGGTGGTCCAAAATTTGTAAATATGTTCCTTTTATTTTTAGACATTATGAATAGATACATTAGTGAATATTTTATTTACCATGGTTGAAGGTTAAATCCTATAAATAGGGATAACAAATAATATTTTAATAATATTAAACTACCCTAACACATGTCCAAACCATATTGAACGAGATATTTCCAACCACGATCATCCTTCGGTCGATTATAAGACCAAATGGGGCCACTTGTGTGTGAAATTGACATTTAATTACTTTTATTCTAAAGGGAAGGAAAATATAAACATAACATGTATCTTTTACTACAGCAATATTTATATGGGGTTATATGAGTGATATCATAAACTAAAAATAGTAATAATAAATATAAATATATTTCCTAAAACATTTTATTTTATTTATAATTTTTAGACATCAAATAAACAAATACATTTAGCACACAATGACGTTGTATTGATTACCTTATTAATGAATGATTTAAATAAATGTGATTATAAATATTAAAATAAATTTATTTTGAATATTTTTATTCCATCAATTAATTTTAATGATTTTAATGACTTTTTATATTTGAATTAATTATATTTTTTGAAATAATATTTTTTATGTATTTTAAAATTTCATGATATGAAATGTATGAAAATTGACATTACTGAGTTTTTTTTTAAAAAGTTCTAGTTTATTGAATGATATAATCATAATAAAAATCTAATATTATATTATATGATATAAGGATTAAAATAACATTAATGAACCATTTATGGTTTAATTTCATTTCATAGTAACTATATAAGCCATATAATATGAATATACAAGAATACATGAGAAGAGTCAAATAAGATAACTAAGGGTTAAAGCTAAATGATAACATTAAATTTGAAACCAAAATATCTCTAAAAAATATTTTTAGGAGGATTCATAACAATACTCATATTATATTTTAATTTATTTTGTTTTTTATTTTTTTAAATCCTTATTCAATTTATTAAAAAATAATCTTTCAAACAATCCTAAAGTTCCCCTCTTGCCTCTTATAAAAGGCCACCACCATAAACCCCTTACTCACACCACTCAATCCCCCTTCTCATGTCCAAAATCTTCCGAAATTTTCTTAACAAATCCCTTTATTCCTCTTATAATATATAACTTGGGTAGAAGGAAATTCAATAAGACCTTTTAACTTAAATCAAATGGAGTTACCCGATTTGAGATAATATCTTCTCTAAAGATTATTTCATTTATTTTTCCCTATCCATACCCATAAAATATATTCATTAAATTATTTTATAACAAAAACTGTATCATAAGCATTCTCAGTGGTTTTTATGATAAATATTCCACTTAACCAGACACACACACAACTATATCTAATGGATTTTTTACATACAATTTTTTTTGACGGAAAACTACTGCCTCACAAAACGATGATTGTTCAATTATATCAGACCACCAATAATAGTGACCATTATGATGGAACTATATTTATATATGAAATATATTGTATTTATGTTTTATCTATTCATTATTATATTTCATTTACACCATACAGTTATGCTTTTCATTCGCGTAAATATGATAATTTCATTTGAGGAAGTACAGACTACCGTCCCCTCAATGTTATATTTCTCGTTCATGAAATACATGTAACATATAAAGGATATAATTACTTAAAATATTTCAAATATATAACATAGATTTATAATATAATTATAATATAAATATGTATAATTTATTTTTCATTCCCTTAAATATGAAAAATAAATGAAATTAGCATTCATGAGTACGTAGTGTTTACTGTATCCAGGAACAGTGCATTTAATTTCTCATATAAAAATTTTATAGACTATTATAAATAAATATATAATAGATATATATTATATTTAAATCATGAATATAATTATAGATATAATGTAATTTTTACCACAGAGATAATTTTTAATTATAACAAGTACATTCTATACTCAAGTACTGAACATCGACCAAATGACCGATATGGAATTGAATAATTATATGATTGTTATAGAAAGGTTTTAAGGGATATAAATGGAATAATAAGAATAATGTTTTTTACAAAACAAGTAAAAATAAACTTATTTTTATTATTCTGGAAGATCAAGGAACATACATGATAATTCATATTCAAGTTAAGGGAACATATTAACCCAATTTCAATTCTTTGGGTTGATCTTATACTTCCTGTTTACATCGTGATATGATTATGTGAGAAATTAATTTTGATATCTTATCTTTTGTTTATAGTTTATTTATGTGTACTTATATTTAATACACATAATTGATATTTTTTATTTAAAAAATGATCATGGTATGTGAACCTTTCACCATCCTCTTTTAGTCAATCACTTATTTTTGTTATGTCTATAAATTTCATTTTTATTAGGATGGGGTATGTTCTTCTATATATTAATTACTGTAACTTTTTTCCATGTTATTAGATACCCCTATCTCTCTCAATCAACTCATTTTCTGAATTTTTATGTGACGTCATTAGGCAGTAGAATTTTTATAATGTATCTTCTTAACAAAATTTTCATTCTTTGGGTTAATCTTATACTTCTTGATTATGTCATTCTATGATTATGTAAAGAATAACTATTTATTTTTTTATATTTTAAGATCCACTTACAATTGTTTGGATATATTTTTAATAAATATAATCCCCCATTTATAAATTCTTACGTCATTTATATGATATTTGTAAGTTATTTGATATCAATCACCTTTTCTTGATGCGTATCATATTGTCATGCTCATTTATTGTAATATAATGTGTATATACAACCATTATGACTCTTAATATCATGAATTAGTATTTCTCAGGGTATTTAAAAGTATTTTTTAATTTCATTCCCAAATGATTTTTATTCAAGTGCTTCTCAAGTAGTTAGGGACTCTATTACTAAAACATCATTTGGAAATTTTTTAAAGGGTTATTTATTTACAATTGTCTATTTAATGTCTATGTTTTAAAAATGGTTTTTAAAAATTTATCTATGTGGTCATGGATGTTTTAAAATGAAAATTTATTTATAAATTTTTAATGTGGTATGGGACACATTGATTCAAAAATCTCTGTATTAAATTTTTTAAATGGTTTTGGAATGGGATTGAAAATTTCAATATCTTGAATTGATTCATTGTGGATAATGAGTGAAATGTTGATAATTGTAATATTATTTGTGTTATGATTTTTTTATGGCACATGAAATTTTTATGGGTGGTTATGTGATAAACCAAATATGGCTGCTTCCATTACAAACCTAGGGTGGGTGATCCCGAGTTATCTCTCCAATGCATTGGGTAGAATCTCTAAGGATATTTAAGGAATATACTATAATGGGTATTCCAAATGTAACTCCCTATGTAGTTGTGAAGGATAAAATCTATGTTTGATATGGATTCCACAAGTTATCTTTATGATTTATGATTTCAATGTGTTATTCATAAATATGCTTATTTTATGAGGTATGTTACAGAGAATATTTTTTAATATTGTGAAGTATGATTTAATTTATTTTTATTTATTGATGGAATAATATTTTCATTCTTTATTTTATAAACCTTACTTAGACTTTTATTCTCATCCCATGTTATTGAAATGTTTTTCACAGTGTAAAAGAAAGTGTAAGAGAATGGAGTTATTCAAAAAGATTTATATCAGAAAAATATGTCAATTTTTATTTTAGGAGTTATATTACTATGAAAATATATGGATAGAGTATAAGTGTCTACTTTGTAACTTCTGAGATGTAATGTAATAGTTATGGCCTAATTTTCGAAAACTATAAACTGGAAGAGACACTCAATGTGAATTCTTAATTTCACTCAAGATTATGAGATGTTTAAGGTTGGTCACTTATAGTTTGTATTAGAGGTCAATTTAGACAACATTAGAGGTTATGGTGTTATTTAGGAATAACAAACATAACCAAATTGGTTATCATATTAGAAAGATTCATAGTTATTTTTGATATAATGAATGAGTTTAATATTAAAAGAATAATTTTATATTAGTTTTTACCCTCCTTATAAAATATTATATGGTGATTTTTCTAATATAGTCACTCTGAAATTTTTGATTTAGTAAATTGATGGATATAGGAGGCACCAAAGTAAAAATGGATGTGAAGAAAAAAGTGATGAGAAACTGAATAAAATGGGTTCTGAAATGAGAACTCCTGTGGTTTTTCTTAACCAAATATCTAGAGTCATGATTGACGACTTGAACCTTGAGGATTTTCATAAGGAATCATATATTCATGAAAACAATCCCTATATATGATCATATAATAATCATAATGTTATATATATTGAAATGTATATGCATCAAGGATGTGGAAAAAAAATACCTACAAAAATTCATCAATGGTACGGAATGATGTTATAGATGTGGTAGGGAAGGTCATAAATCAATAACCTTCCATATAAAAATGTAACACCCATTTGACATGAGGAAAAATAAATAATTTCATTATGAGGGATCAATATACTATTGGTAATGTGGTTTATATGGTCATTACACATATACGTTTCCTCTGAAGAAGGTTTAAGATTGGGATCAACAGTACTATACAAATATATGTTTACCAATTCCTAATCCCATTTTAATTAAGGATGAGGAAACTATAAATGAGCTATGAAAGGTTTAGATTATTTCTTAGCTGATTTTTTGATATTATTAAATCATTGGATAAGATTCATAATTTAATTTGTAAAAATCATGTATTACAGAATAAGGTGAAAAAAATTGTTATGGGATCATAGAGAATGCAGGATGATTAATATGTATAAATTTTAGAAATTAAAAAGTTATGTTAGATATTTGTTTGAGGAAATGTTTAAAATTATTAATGATATTTATTTATTGGATTACATTGGAAGACTTTTCTCTAGTATGTGTAACCCTACATTTTGTTATGTGAAATTTCTATTTGAGGAAGAATTATCTTTTATTTTTTTGGATATAGTTATTAATAACCATTTGGGTTTATATAATCCATTAATTATAATCAATTAATGGTTATTAGATTTTGAGAATATTATATAATTATGTAGTTTTTGAGAAAGGAAAACATGTAGACCATGTGAAAACTCATCGCCTCGGACAAAGCAATGGGAATCAAACCCAAAACCAAGGTACGACAAGAATTTATCACCATTCACTGGCCTATGTAAAGTCCCTAGTTATGATGAGTTATTATTTTTTGATAAATTATTTTATGAATCATTGAGACGTTGATTTTTGAACTTATGATTTATATAATGGATATCCTAATTCTCACAAAATTATTTGATGATTAAGTGATAAATATTATTCTGGTAGATGTTGTCTCTTTTTAGAAAACAATGTGCCTATGGTTTATAGAATACTATGGGGTTTCTTTTTTGGATTAATATTTGAATTTTATTTTGGATGTATTTATGTTTTCATTGTGGACTTATTGATATTTGGGTAATATATTAAAGTGATTAACCTATCATTGAAATTTTTTGATTAGGATAATTACTATTAAGTATGTGACTTTAAGAGTAGTCGATGTTATATGGAAAAAAATGTTAGTATTTATTGCCGAATACTACGTGATCAAATCCTTTTGAATTGTGGTTTTCAAACCATGTTTGGATTATCATGAATTGATTCATTGTTGTTAATGAGTGAAATTTTGATAATTTCAATATTTTATGTGTTATGATTTTGTAATGGAACATAGACATTAGATGGGTGGTAACATGATAAACTAAATATGGGAGGTTCTGTGACAAACCTAGGGCGGGTGAGCCTGAGATAGAACTCCAATGAATTGTTTAAGGGGATTGAGGTAAATGTCAATGTTTCCTGATGATATTTATGGATTATACTATGATGGGTATTCAAAATGAAACTCCATATGTAGTTGTGAAGGATACAATGTATGTATGATATGGATTCCATAAGTTTCCTTTATGATTTATGATTTCTATGTAGTATTCATAAATTTTATGATTTCATGAGGTAGGTTAATGATCATATGTTTTAGGATTGAGAAG
Organism: Viscum album; assembly: GCA_963277665.1. Taxonomy (NCBI): domain Eukaryota; kingdom Viridiplantae; phylum Streptophyta; class Magnoliopsida; order Santalales; family Viscaceae; genus Viscum; species Viscum album. The sequence goes on from OY728126.1 coordinate 987,771,658, forward strand.
TATGATTACATTTATTTGTATGTATTGAAGGACTATTTTTCTCTCTCCTTATTTTATAACCCTTAATGGTATTTTTATGCTCATCCCATGTTTTTAAAATGTTTTTCATTGGGTATAAGGTAGGGTAAGAGAAATCAAGTTTTCAAGAATATTTGGATCAAGAAAAGGACTCTTGTTTTATTTATGATGTTATTTTCACTACTGGAAATTGAGGTATTTCTGACGGGCTATCTGCGATTTTATCCCGTCACAAATACTTATTTATAAAATATATTTAAACTATTTACGACAAGGTCCCATCGTAACAGGTCCAATCTAAAAAACTACATAAAAATATATATTCTATAATATGATGATTAATGTAAAAAATAATATTAAAATTATTTAAATTATTAAAAAATTAAAAATATTAAAGTTCTCAATATTCACAAAAAATAAAAAAAATCATAAAATATTATTATTATTATTATTAAAATAAAAAAACATTAAAAAATATAATACTAATAATAAATATAAAAATATAAAAATATTAAAAATAAAAAAGTTAAATTATGAAATATTAGCACCAATATAAAACACCAAAACTATAAATAATACATATTACAACAAATATTAAATTCTAATGTTTTTAACATAACGAAAAAATCACTCGGGGTAGTTTTATGCAGGATGTGGAGGAGTTGGAGGAAATAGTGGAGGAAACACAATCCCTAAACTATGAGTTAGATGAGGAATGTACTCTATATGCTGGTGTTATTGCTGCTGTAATTGACATATATCCTCCTTGAACTGTTTCTGCTTCTGCAGGTACTGACACAACTCTTCCTGTTACTTTTGCAAACTCACTATAACGTCACTCTATGTTTGCAACTACTTATGATACTATGAGACAGAAGATATTTCCTCACCACGAGATCCTCTCGAGATAGACACACATATCACAATAGTACAATAATAAGTCTCAGTAGTCAAATAAGAGCTGATATGAACTACTCGGGCCTTATGGATGAAATATTGGGTCTCTTATATCCATGTCGCCTCATCTAAATGGTGGGAACTAGTTTGATCAGTTGTATCGGGTTGACTCTCAGCCTCTGTCTTAGAAGCTACAGCCACACATGACTCCTCCAATTCAAATTTCAAATTAAAATAGTGAAAATATAACTGCCACCACCATTAGGTGGTCCACCCCAACCACATGGGGCACGTGGAAAGGGGAGAGCTCATCTCCAGGCAGATAAGGTCTACGACCAAGACACGCCGGAGATTATACGAGGTACGATCTGTGTCTACTCCACATTAGTTATAGTACTTATAGACACATGGGTCGGTCATTCATTTATTTCCACTACCCTAGTTCGGAGTTCTGAGATTTACACGGAGCCGTTGGATCGATCCTTCCGGATAGAGATTCCTATGGGGAAGATTCGACGATTACACACCAGTTCTATCTTTGTGAGCTTACTCTTGTAGGCGATAGCTTTGTCACAGATCTCCAATTAGCGGCGTCAAGGCCTTACGATGTCATCTTGGTAATGGACTGGTTACCTATAGTCAATGCTCAGATTGATTGTATTAGGCGCAATGTGTGGTGTTTCTGCATGGATGGGACCAGGTTTACCTTCACCGGCGAGAAAGGAGCCTTGTAGCACAGGATGGACTTCCTCGGAGGAGAGTGCAGCTGATCACTCATGAGTTGGAAAGACATACCCTCGAAGCTGTAGATGTGGATAGTTTGAGTTATCTTGTAGTGGTGGACTAGTATGCATTTGTTCTCCCTGATGATGTCACATGTCTACCTCCTCGTAGAGAGGTATAATTTTACATTGAATTGTACCCCGGGATGGCACCAATATATACACCAGTATATCAGATGGCTCCCATGGAGATTCGTGAGCTACAGGTACAGTTGGAGGAATTGTAGGGGAAGGGTTTCATCTTATCTAGTGTTTCTCCTTGGGCAGCCCCGACTCTATTTTCCAAGAAGGCGGATTGGAGCTTAAGGCTTTGTGTTGACTATCGGCACCTGAACCAGGTGACCGTGAAGAAAAATTATCCTCCCATGATGATTAACGGCCTATTTGACCAGCTGAAGGGAGTATGATTGTACTCGATGATAGACCTCATATTAGGCAATCACCAGCTCAAAGTAGAAGATGAGTATGTTCCAAAGATAGCCTTCAGGTGTGGGTATGGCCACTACGTGTTCTTGGTTATGCCATTAGGATTATCCAACACTCCAGCAGTTTTCATGGGGCTCATGAACTAGATTTTTCAGCCATACCTCAATAGATTTTCATAGTATTCATCGACTACTAAGGAAGAGCATGCCTATCATTTGCAGGTAGTACTGGACACAATCTGAGCGCACCATCTTTATGGTATACTCTCAAAGTGCCAGTTCTGTATCCAAGAGGTTCCTTTTTTGGGACATGTCATATTGGAGTCTAGAGTTGTAGTAGGTCCAACAAATATTGAGATGGTACATTCTTTGGAGGCACCCAAGAGTGTGACCGAGGTACGGAGCTTCCTGTGTTTGGATGGATACTACTGGAGATTTGTGCTAGATTTTTCTAGAGTTGTGGAACTACTATCAGCCTTGACAAAGAAGGGGAAACCATTTGTGTGGTCGGAGAGATGCCAACAGAGCTTTTAGAAGCTGAGGTAGAGGATGACTTGTGCCCCCATCTTGAGGCCACAGAGGAAGGCGTAAGGTACATAGATTATAGCGACACATCATGGACCAGACTCGGATGTGTCCTGATGAAAGAGAAAGTAGTTATCGGTTATGGTTCTCAGAAAATAAAACAAAATGAGAAGAACTACGCTACCCATGGCAAGGAGTTAGCATCAATGGTTTTCACCTTGAAGATGTGGTGACACTATCTGATGGGTGAATGTTTTACCGTGTATTATGATCACAAGTGTCTCAGGTATATCTTCTCCCAGAAGTACATGAACCTGAGACAGTGACATTGGCTTGAGTTCCACTAGGACTATGACTTTGAGATAGTTTATACTCCTGGAAAGGGGAACGTTGTTGCTGATGCACTCAGTAGAAATATGGTATAAAGCTGCTCAGTTATGTGACAGAGCAGCTGGCTGCTTTACAGATATCTTTTGTGGATAGATATAGAGCAGATTTTCTTAATCCTCTTACAGTCACTATCACACTTCTTCAAGGAGTCAGGGACATGCAACATAGGGACACTAAATGAGAGACACAACGCGCTCAAATATCCACAGGGCAGGCACCTGACGGATTTTCTGAAGGTGGGGAGCACGTCATCCTCTTCAAAGGAAGTATCATGGTACCAGTTTCATTTCAAGTGGATGTGTTGAGGGAGTTCCACACATCCACTATAGGGCAACATCCAGGAGTGGTGAAGTAATACATGGACCTCCGACGATAGCACTGGTGTCCGAGAAGGAAGAAATCAGTTGCAGAGTTTGCCTCTCAATGCCTCACATGTCAACAAGAGAAGGTGGAGCATAATGTACCAGTAGGCTTGGTTCATCCTTTAGATTTCCCAGAGTGGAAGTGGGATGGGATATCCAGGGAAATAATGATGGGACTTCCACATTCATCTGGGGTGCATGACTCTATTTGGCTGATCATCGACCAACTCACAATTTCAGCCCACATCCCACCAAATAGAGAGTAGGGATCAGTGATGAGATTGGGATGCCTCTATATGCAGAAGATTGTGAGGATATATGGAGTACCTTAGACGATTATCTCAGATCATGACACAAAATATACTTCCAGGAAATGGAAGGGGTTATAGGACACTTTCGGGGCATAACAACATTTGAACATCTCTATCCATCCTTAGACGGATGGCCAGACTGAGTAGACCATTCAGACCCTCGAGGACATGCTATGTGCTTGTTTCCACGACTTCTGTCGCATCTAGGAGGATCACTTACCTTTATTGGATCTTACATAAAACAATATCTATCACTCCACCATAGGGATGAGACTGTTTTGAGGCGTTGTATGGGAGACCTTGCAGATCACCGTTATGCTAGAAAGACCCAGGGGCGTCAGCACTCATGGGACTGGAGATGTTATGGGCTACCACCGAGAAGGTTCAGATTATCGAGGAGCGGATGAAGACTACACAGTGTAGGATGAAGATGTACGCCGATATGAGATGGATACCTTTAGAGTTCAAGGATGGCGACCGTGTCTTTCTAAGGGTCTCACCTCGACTAGGGTTGTGGAGATTTGGCCAGGGTGGCAGGTTATCTCTGAGGTTCATTAGACCTTTTCATGTCCTGAGAAGAGCTGACAAGGTGGCATATCACATACCTCTTCCACCTTAGTTGCACCGGGTTCAAGACGCCTTCCACGTACCCTCCTGAGGAGATACGTGCACGACCCTTCTCACATCATCGACCATGGAGAGTTGGACATCGACAATGGGGTAAAATATTCAGAGGTTACAGTAGACATTGTGAATCGACATGAGTGGGTTATTCGTGGACTATCGATACCTCGGGTGCACGTTTGATGGAAGCACATGAACCTCCATGAGAGCGCAAATGGGAGTGGGAGGATCAGCAGTGGGTTCAGTACCCCCACTTGTTCCCATAGGTTGAGTTGTGGCTTACGAGGACATAAAGCCTAAGATGTGAATAATTTAATGACATAGAATTTCCAAGTAATTTTTTTTAATAAATGGGAATTTTACAAGTCTGTGAAAATTGATGGCAGGTGATTCCAAGGCCCGGAGTGCTTAGAATGAATTTTTGAGCATTTTTTCGAGTATGTTCAGTAAATGTGAGAGCATGTTTTTCTAACATTTGTACAGGTGCTCGGAATTGAAATCTGAGTGCACCGTTGAACTCACATCACCATTATTTCTTTATGAAGACATTCAACTCGATGGTTGTTGATCGAAGATAAAAGTTAGTTTTTGGGTTTTTCATGGAAATTATAAAATAAAATAAACTCATATTTTATTTTGTTTTATTGTAACCACCCACCATGTGGATGTTCATGGGTGGGGTCCACCAAAAATAATCCTCCTCTTTAAGATTTATTGTGGTGGGGACCAACTGAACCCCCTATTAATGGGAGGAGAGGAAAACCTATCAAACCCCATCATAAATATGGGGTAGCCTCTTCAAAAACTCCACAATATTTATTGTACCAAAGTAAATTATTAATTGTGAAAAATAAGTTAGTTGGCTTCCCCCTTTTTAAATTATGTTATAACGTCGTTGAAATTTAGGAAACTTCTTAATAAATGAACCATCATGAATTCCATGATAGTTACCTAACTCTCCTCCTATGTTATATATATAGAGCATGGGAGGTGGATTTTTGACTATTTTACCAAGAGAAGAAGAACTGGTAAAGTGACGTGATGCCCAACACATGGAGGATTACACTCTCCAATGAATAATGCTTCTTCCACAAAGAACGATGGAGAGGAACACCTTTGACTTCTTTCTTGGAAGAACCTTACGGAGGAAACTGACATGGGACATCTTCGACGACCGAACTTCCCCCATAATCATCATCAATGAAAAACTCGATGTAAGGGTTAATGTTGTTTGATTATCACATTACAAAAAAACCTCTTTTTTTTTTAGGGTTGGTAAGAATCTTTGTGGCAGAGTTTGATGTGCTTTATTTTTGTAAACCTCTTGCTATCGCTCTAATGCGGAGAGTGCGGGCCAAATGAAATTGGCCCGTCCTCTCTTTAACCCTTGTGTTGATTTTAAAAGTTTTAGAAATTGGAGAAGGAGACCAAGGCGATGAAGATGATGAAGGTGATGAAGGAAATGACCCTTCCAATCACGGATTTTTCGACCCGCGCTGGCCTCGTGGCGTCCCGACCTCCCGGCCGAATCGGCCCCGCACCGCCGTCGGACGAATAGGCCCTGGCCGTGCCATGCACCGACCGTGACGTTCCCCAGTTGCACCCCGGCCATATCAGCCCCTGGCCACCCCGACCTCCCAGCCAAGCCACCCTGGCCGCTCCAGCCTCCTTGCCGAACCGGCCCCATCATGCCACCCGATGGACAAACCAGCCCCGACTGTGCCACCCCGGCCCCCGGGTTGAGCCGCCCGGAGCAGGGCCTTCGAGACCCTCCAAGCCGAACCGACTGCACTCCCCGGGCTAAGCCACACTCATAGAACTCTCCGGATTGAGCCACCAATGGGCCACCCTCTGGGCTGAACAACCCTCGCATCATCCCATAGCCAGTCCACATCCTCATGGTCGGTCCGCACCATCACAACTCTCCACGGCCCCTCGCGACATGCTGGGATGGGCCCAGGCAGCCGAGCCATACCCAAGGGTTCATACCAGGTCGACTCGAACCAGGTGGGCCTAGACTGGGTTGGGTCAGGTCGGACCAGACCTGCTCCCACTAGGACCAATTTACGCTCATCCGACCATATCTTTGATACCGGACATCCGTTTGACGAACCATCAATGGTGCTGAAAATCATGGAGCATGAGAGTCCCTTTGAGTGTAACCCACTGGAGGTTGGGGTATAGTTGAGTTACGTTCAGGTAGGATGTTGCACGAATCCAACTGGGCCCCCGAGACAAAAAGGTTAATAACTCACAGACCATACGTATGATTGATGCACTGTCTGTTATGTTAAGACCCATATGATGTCGCGGACCTTTGAGATACTTCTTCGTGGGACTTTGTGACAGTTAGAGTATCAACCAGTAGCTCATGGATATGATCCTCTTGGAAACGAGTGAACGTAGTGCAGATAAATAGTAGCGGGGTGAGACCTGATGACTGCTGACCGTTTGACTTGGAGTGAATCTACTAGCCCTGTGAGGAGTGCCTTGGTGCAGTGGCAGACACAAAGGGGGAAGAGCCTTGGTGTCATGGCAGACCCATGGTACTTGACAGGAGGAGTATATCAGCAGGCTACAAGGGGGAGCATGCTTGGTGACGTGGAATACCCATGGTGTGGAGTGTGCTTTTTGATGTAGTAGAGCCACAGTACTCAATAAGAGGAGCACCTCACGAGTTCAGGGTTAGTGGGAAGCGCCCTAGGTGTCGCAGGAGGACCACTGTACTAGATAGAGGTGGAGTTCTCCAGCAGAAGTGGTTTTGATAATGTGACTGGGGATGTTACTTGATACTACCCCTAGAATAAAATCTTTGTTTGAGCAGAGTCAGTTTTTCTATGTTTTTCTCATGATGAAGATTTATCACTTGATAACATAGGTATATGTATGGGGAATATACCTATGTATGGTTATTTGTTGATTTCATACTTTTTGGTTTAACTTTGATGGATTTTGTGAGACCTTGAGGGTCTCGAGGTCCCAACTGATTATCGTTATACACACCCCTACATGGGATATTCCCGCACTTCATTGTATTGGATACAGAAAATAGACATCACTGATGGAGGCTAAGAGTATTAAGACTGGATGGTACATGAAGATGGACTATACGGCATGTCAGTACCAAGAGGGGTTAAATAGACAGGGAGTGCTAAGGAGGCTATATGTACCGACCATTCATGTAGGAATCTCGGATGATGACATAGTAGCTAATTTTATTTGATTTTATGTTTTTGTATAGTTTTCATTTGTACTTGTACCTATACTATTGGGCTTGTATTCTGGCCCATTTAACTTTTAGTGGTCTTTTGATTATAAAGTTTACTTGTGTTTGTATCTTGATGTGTGTGTTTACAGGTTATAAAGGCAATGCCTTCCCTGTTTTAGGGAATTACGCCTTTGGTGCTAGTTCCAGCCCCTGGACTATGGAATTCGGGCATGGGGTAGTCAAGGCACGAACCCCAAGGGACGGGTCATGATATTTATTTATGACAACATGATGATGTAGTGATCGCTTCATTAACAAAGGAATCAAATAAATGATATTATAAATATTAAAAAATATTAATTAATATATTACATAATTTATGTCATCCAAAATTTTTTAAATTAATATGACATGTTAAAAGGCTATTCAATACTTTAGTTCAATGTTTTATCTTTATTTGGATTTAATTTATATTAAATAATATGTATACGGTAAATATTTTAATTGTTGAAGTTTTATAAAAGTAGTAATGTATTAAATTATTTAAATATCATATATATATTTTAAAATCACAAAGTGAAAATAAAATAGTCAAAAGGTTGTTTATGTGTCTCATTATGTGAAATTTACCCCATATAAGTAAAATTTATAGCCACTTAATACCTAAAATTTTATTACGACAATTAAAATTACAAGAGAATAAATAATGGCAGTTAAAATTGTTATGGTTTAAAATAAAATTCATACAAGTATAATAATTATCTTATGATATAATATTAATATATCATCATCTTATCTTATATATATTTCAATTATGATTCACTTGTATTCAAAAATAAATTTATTTTAATTTAATATATTTAGAATTTCCAAGGGTGACCCTCCCCACTCGTATAAAAAGGAACCCCCTCTTCTCTAATAATCACAAATCAAAATCATTATGGTTATTAAATTTACTACCCAATACTATTATTATAATCTTTTAACACCTTATTTTGGTCGTAGTCTAGGCATAACACCCTTCTTATAGATGTTAATGTGTTCATTAATGTTGATCAACAGAAGAAGAGGTATCATTTTTCAAAGAGCTTTTATATTATTTCTTATTCCAATTCCTTTGAATATTCCTCTTCCTAGTTGAAATAATAACTCCAATATCCTCAGTATACTAATTTTTTATTTTGTTAATATCATCCCTTTAAAACATCTCTACTTCCACCAAATGGGAAATGCATTAATTGTTCGTGTGTACCGGGGGACTATCACCTTCACAAACTGATTAATTTCATTTTCCATTATAGTCTATCGAGTTCAGTTAAAATTATTGAATTAATATTCATATGTGATATTCATAAAATATTTTACATTGTAAAATAACAGTATTTAAATTATGTGCTTACCTTCCCAGCCCATAAAAATAATAACAACATTCGTGCATACATGTGAACTATCACATCCACGAAGTAATGTGAATTTTTATATTCATCACATCTCTTTTATGATATATTTAAGTATATTAAAATGATTATTATAATGTTAATAATAATATTATTATTAGGATAAGATAAAATAATAATTATTTTTCTTGCATAATGAACAATGAAAAATCAAAACATTACACATGCATAAGTACGACTTACTATCTCTATAAATATAGCATTGTTCATTTTTCAGAACCATAATTAAGGGTTTCATTTATTATGTATTATTATTATATAAAAGTGATGGTTATTTTATGGATACTATTTTAAATATGATTTACTTTTGACCACATGGACTAGTGACATCAAAACCATATTTATGATCGACTCAAGTGACAAATATTGAAAAAACCTCTGATATGAACATAAATAACTTTATAATATTTATAGTGTGGAAATAAGTGAAATAAAAGATATTAAAAACATGAAAAAAGTTCTTAAAATATTATAAAATAATCTATGTTTATTTTTTAGGAATGTAATGTTTTTACCTAATGAGTTGGATAACAGTAGGGGACTTAGTCTTAATCTCCTTTCATCGAGGCATATTTTGGTAATAAACACCACCTTATTTTATACAATGTTAAATAAACCCCATTGACTATTAATTTAATTCAACAATTTTTAGAATGAATATTTTTTATATAATGTGTTTTACTAAATGGCAAAGTGGATGATTTTTATCATATGTGGCAATAATGACATTTTATCCACCATGACCATTATTTGTATTTTCATTCCTATAAAAGATGTAATGTTTTTAAAACAATTATAAATACCATATAATCTTTTATGATATTTTGGTATTGAAAATGGTTTTCAGAATTAATTTATTATATTAAAGAATTTAAATTATATCTTTTTATTGCAACTTGTAAATGTTATTTTGAATTATTCATGGTTTATGTGTTATGAGTATGTTATGGTTCAGTGGAATTGCTTTTGTATGTAGGTGGGTCTATGATAAAATGAGGGCGGGTGAGCTCGTGATAGATCTTCTATTCATTATGTAATGGGAAAGAGTTAAACAATGATGTTTATCTGATGATATTTTGGAAATAAACTATGATTTGTATTCCAAATGTAATGATGAAGGATTATCCCTATCATTCTATAAAAGATACAACATATGTATGATATAGATTCCAAAAGTAACATATCCAGTTTTTATTTCTATGATGTTTTTTAGGATTCTTATGATTTCATGGGTTTATAAATATTCATGTACTAACATTTTAGTTCCTTATTTTATATACCTGAATAATTGTTTTTGCAATCTATACAATTTATTAAAATGTTGTCACAGGGTATAAGGATGGGTAAGAAAAAAGAGTAGGTCAAGAATATTTTTTATAATGAAAAATAAATACTGTTTAATTTTAAAATATTTATATTATAGAATAAATTGATACTATGTTAGTAGTATAAATGTTTTTTTTATAAATATGAGTTACTATGTAATAATTATTTCTTAATTATCTAAAACTCTAAACCTGAAAAGATCATCAATGTAAATTATTGACATAAAACAATATTTTGTAATGATTAAGGATTGGGTCGTTATCGTTGGTATAAAAGGTTGGTTTAGATTACTTTATGGGTTCAGATATTGTTAACATAATATACATAAATGATTTTAGTTTATGGTAAAATTGAAATGACATAAAATTTGGAGATTACCATGTTCTTATGTTTAATATATGTTGGTTTAGAATGGTTTTCCGTATATGAAACATGACACTATGTTGAGACGTCATCAATTAGAAACAAACCACCAAATGAGCAACAAGACCTCATCCGAATCGGAAATGATCTATTTGTTGTAGTGATGGATCATTTGACTCAAAATATAAATGGTGGTTGAATCTATACATGATGTCACCTAGGTCAACACATGAAAAAATATCAATTGTGGATTATTTCACGAGGAAACATCATCCATCATTCATATGATCATTTATACCACTGCTAGTAGGAAGGTAGATTAAAGCACATCAAAATATTTTTAGTGTGATTGGGTGTTCAGTAAATCAAAAGGTTACTTTGTTTTTTAAACATTTTTAAATGAATCCAATAAGTGGTTGTATATAGTGATGAATACTGGGTACAATGAAGAGATTGATGATCTTTACTATGATTATTTCAAAGAACTATTTTTTAGAAATATTTTATGAATGTAATTCAATATAGGATGGAAAATCAATTCTTGTAATTGAGGTAGAAGGATTACTGAGAGTCTATAGAAGAAAAAAAAATCACATGATTGGAAAGGTATGCTCAAAATTTCTTTTGAGAACATGAAAGAAAAATCATTCATTTTTGATCAGGATTAAAGGCAAGGTATAAAAGGGAATTGGCATCTAATGAGTTTAAACCATATGAAAAACATGTTCAATGTGTAGAGAAGGTAGAAATATGTTTTTCTAATGATCGGGTGTTCTTGGACATACATCAAAATAAGAGGTCAATGTGTCATGAAAATGGGAATAATTCTTCAAAAAGCATGATTGTAAGAAATTTGTGTTTACATTTTGTGAAAATTTTGGTTAAATGAAAACTAAGGAATGACTCATGAATTCTTGAACGTGCGTATGGTGTGGTATAATGGGGCATATGGATTTTAATTTCAATGAAAAATATATGAGTAGTATTAATAAAAAAAATTATTTATAGTTGGTAAAATGTTTTCAGTGCAATTAAATGGGTGAATATGAAAACGAGTGTTCGATGAAGAACTCAAATGTTGTGAAGCATCCAAACTATAGGCTGCAAGGTGTTGTGAAATCCATTTAAAAAAATTTAGTAGATTCTGGGATATAAAATGAAGTGGTATCAAGTATATTGTTTGTTTATTAAGATTTTTACACTTTGTTTTTTGATACTAAATATACAAATACTTTCATTTATGAGGAATTTTTCTACTAAATTGTGAATTCCAACTTTAGAAATTAATCCAGAAATTATTCTAAAAACACATGTGGAAAATTTTAAGAAGAAAAAAAGATTTTCTAATAATCTTCCATTCCTTATATGTGGAAATATTTTATGTGAATGACTAATAGTTTTTCCTCTATTATAGTTTGATACCATTTTGGTTTTGGATTGTCTTTCTGTAATTCACCTACACAATTCATGAATCATATAGAGAGATTATTTTGTGAATTCCTGGATATGTTTTTGATCATGTTTATTCATAAAATTTAAATATACTCTTAAAGTAAAGTGTAGCCACAAATTCATTTATTTGTTTTCGTGGAAACCCTAAATGAAATAAAATTTTATGGGAAATTTTTCAAGTTTCAATTTGTTTAAAAAAAACTTGTATCCCTTCATCACATTTTTTCTAATGAATGAATAACTATTGATCCGGCTAAATCAAATGTTATTAAGGAATGACTAGGAAAAAAAAATATAACCAAGATTCATAGTTCTCTTGGTTTAGTAGGATATAAAATGAGTTTTTCTAAAAAAAATCATTGTTATCTATCCTATTGGATTTGTAAACTCAAATAGGTGTCAACATCAAGAGGACAAAAGAATACAATGATTGTTTTCTCGAATTGAAAAGAAGATTTCTGAATTATCTAGTTTTGGAATTACTTTATAGGAATGTGGAATTTATCATCTACTATGATTCTTTGTTGAGATGATTGGGTTGTGTCTTAATGAAGAATGATCAGGTAATTTATTATGCTTCACTTTAGCTGAAAACTCATGAGTTAAAGTACTCGATATGATTTGGAAATATTTGTTGTTTTTTCCTTTAAAAAATTATAGGCATCAACTCTATTGTGTAAAATGTTAAATAAATACTTAAATAGAAATATTGATGTATATATTCACTCTTAATTAATTGAACATGATACCGAGAAAATGTATAGAAGTAATCATGGAATATGATTTCATGACTCATTTAAAACCAGGACAAGAAAAACAATGTGGACTTTCCTTTTATTTGAAAAATTAATTTAAGTTAACCATTCTACATTTAAAACATGATCCTTTGGTTAATTATTTGATTAACATTGTAATTGAAGTTTTTGGTGATGTAAATTATGCTATTTTTCTTTATGTGCTAGTGAAATCGTATATATCAGTTAGAATTTTGAAAGTTTAGAAGGAAGATAGTGTGTTGTATAAAAAGGTAAAATCAATGTTGAAGAGTGTGTTCCTTGAATATATCATTGATGATTTTTTCTTGACTTGGGATGAGTTTATGTGTGCCTTGTGATTCAAAATTGAAGAAAAAATTGTTAGGTGAAGCTCAAAGTTCCCAACATTCAGTTCATCCTAGAAGTAATAAGATATACTGATACCCTTGAGAGTATTAATATTGGAATAGAATGAAAAGAGATATTGATGAATTTACTTTTAAGTATTTGACTTTATCAGTAGATGAAAAAATAATGACAGTTTCCAAAATGGAAAATTCAACCTTTACGAGTACTATAGTTGAAATGGAAAGAAATATCCATGGATTTGTTAGTTGGATTACATGAGGATTCTTGAGAAAATAATTTGATTTGGTTTATTATTGATAGATTGTCAAAATCTTTTGATTTTCTTTTTATTTGAGACACACTATCTCAAGAAAAACGTTTTCAGTTGTATCATAAGAAGATAGTCATGTTACATGGAGTTCCCCTCTCAATTGTATCAGATCATAATACCATGTTTACTTCTATCTTTTGGAAATCCCTTTATAATTTTTTGGTTAGTGAATAAAATTTTAATATATATTTTCATCCTAAATATAATAGATAGACTGAATGAAAAATTCCGACATTGGATGATATGCTACGTGATTTTTTGATGTATTACCATTGAATTTGTGACTAACATATTTCTTTAGATCAATTAATATATAATAATATTTTTTATTAAATTATACATATGGCACAATTTTTGGAATTATATGGAATGGTGTGTTAAACACCTACTTTTTTGGATGAAGTATATGGAAGGAAGTTTATGGAACCAGAATTCGTAGAAGAGATGGACAAAAAAGTTTAGTTGATTCAAACAAACAAGATGATAGATTAGAGAATACAGAACAGTTATGTGGATAACCAGAGGAAGTATCATTCTTTATGGGTAGTTGATTACGTATTTCTCAATGATTCATAATGTAAAAGTGGGATACATGTTGGTTAGAAGGTAAAGTCGAGTCAAGGTTTATTTATACCCAATGAAATCTAAAAAATCGATCAGTTTCCTATAGGTTAGATTTACTTATGAGTTTATCTCATTTACACAATGTTTTTCAGGTATAAATGTTGAGATTTTTTTTCATATACATCTTATTTTTTGAGTCGTGAAGTAGTTCATTTGGAAGAGAATTTTTTTATTAGGAAAATCTAGTCAAGATTCTTGACCACAAAGAGAGGGAGTTATAGAATAAGGTGATTCCTTAGATTATGGTTTTTTTTAAAAAAATTATTGTTGACGAGAAAATATTGGTATCCTAAAAATCAGTATGTGATAAATTTTCCCACTTGTTTGATAGGTGAATAATATTGTAAGAACAGAATTTCCAAAAGTGGGGAATGATGATACTTTCTATGTATATAAAGAATATGTGTTTTACATATCTATTAATATTGTTAAAATATATATTAATTTTAATTTACATGAGACGGTATGTCTGATATCATACAAAACACACTACTTTGGGTTTCTCTTTGGTTGCATGCAAGACTAAGTTATACCTACAAATAATTAATTATTAGTTTTATTATTTTAAACTTTAGTTATCACCTAGCCATTATATTTATAGGAATGATGGGAAATAAAAATATTAGTATTTTATAAGATTATTATATATTTTTTTACCTTCATCTAAAATATTTTATAGGCTTAAAATGGGAAGTAATCTTGGTTTATGCATAAAATAATCATATATTTTTTAATGGTAGTGTTATATCCATTTAATAGAGATCCATTTTTAAATATAGTTTTTCTTACTTTTCTATGTTATATTTTTTTAAATAAAAATATTCTTTAGAAGAGGGACAATAAAATTTAGTTTGGATGAATTTTTGTTTTTTTCATGAAAATATAAAATTTTAATTAATAGTGAAAAATAATTCATTTTAATTCAAAACTACATTTTCATATAATTTATTTACATAGTTATGTAATCATATTAATTGGTTTCAATGTGTAATTTGACTATATATTTATCATTTAATATAATTTTTGTTATTGGATGAAATTTAATATTGAAA
This sequence comes from Viscum album, assembly GCA_963277665.1. NCBI lineage: Eukaryota > Viridiplantae > Streptophyta > Magnoliopsida > Santalales > Viscaceae > Viscum > Viscum album. Next base: position 987,786,908 of record OY728126.1, read on the forward strand.
TTTGATATAAACACATGATGATCTTTTGAGGGATTTTACTTTTTAAATGGCTCGTTATATAATTTTGACAATAGTGATTAATTTTACAATATTTTCTGAAACCACTATGTTTTGAATTAGGAAAAATGAATTCAATATTTGAAATTAGTGGGTCCAAATTATTTAAATAGGCTCCTTTTATTTTTGGACTTTATAAATATTATATTTTGTAAGTAATTTAATTCACAATGGTAAATCAGTTAAATAATGGTAGAAATAATATTATAATAATACAAAATTACAATTACACTTGAAATAATAATATTATATTAGATATTTATGATCACAAAAATACATGGGATAAATATTTGGCATTCTCATGCCACTTTGGAATGATTATGACACATATAACTTTTAATTTAAGGTAAGGAAAATATTATATATATATATATATACTTAATAAAATAATATTAATATAGCTTTTTATAAGTTTTCTATTCAACAATTAATAGTAAATTAAAATTTAAAAAATCTATACATCATGGTATATTATTTATACATTTTAGATGATATATAAATAAATTTAATTATAACACAATCATGATGTAGTGATTGTTTTATTATTGATGGGATCAAAATAAATGATATTATAATTAATAAAAAAAATATTGAGTGACTTAATTTATTCTATATATGATTTTTCTAGGTGAATATGACACATAAAAATAAAATTCAATGATTTTTTGAAGTTATATCTCTCTTATGATTTTATATAAATTAAATTAAATTATTAGTTTAAAAATTAACATAATTGTTGTCTTATAAAATTATTTAATTATTTAATTATTTAAAAATATGAAAAAAATTAAAATCACAAAGTGAATATGATAATTTCTAAACGTACATTATGTGTCTAGTTATTTGAAATTCTCCCCATTTAAAAAAATTTATTGCCTCTTAATACATATAATGTTATTACTGCAATAAAAATTAAAAGGAAATAATTAATGGTAAACCGAAGAGAAAAGGATGAAAATAAAATCCATAAACTTCTAAAAATTTTTGGAAGAAATAATTTAGAACTACCATAATCATATATTATGCATATTTCAATTGATAATAATTTTTATTCCAAACATAATTTATATTAATTTTTCTATGTTTTTCCAAAGGGTGCCCCTCCCCTCTACTATAAAAAGGTACTGCCTCTTCTATAACAGTCAAACTATCAATGCATTTTATTTTGGCCATGATCTACCAAAACACTTCCTATAATCCCTCTACATATTATTGATTTCATATAATAGGAATAAACCCCTTCTTAAAGGTTTTAATGTGTTCATCACATGTGACCAACCGAAGAAGATATATCGTTTTTTAATTTTTTATATTTTATTTCTTCTTCAACATCTTTTAAATATTATTCTTAAATGGTCAAATAATAAATCCAATGTCCTCTACATACTAAGATGTTATTCTATAATATCATCCCCTAAATCCTTCTCTACTTCCACAAATTGAGAAAGGAATTAATCATTCATGTGTACGGGTGAACAATCACCTGCACGAACCGATTTAGTTTATTTTCTATAATAGTCTACCATGACCAGGTATAAAGACACAATTAATATTCATATGTGATATTAATTAATTATTTTTCATTTTTAAATAGTAAAATTTTAGTTATGTTCTTCGCTTCAATGCACATAAAAAACATTGTTCATGAATAAGTGTGAACTACCACCTCCATGAAGCGATGTGAATAATATTTATTCCCAAAATAAATTATATTATATATTTATAAGTATATTTAAAAACATATCATATTTTTAATAATATTATCATTATTCTTGAAAGAGAATATAATAATTACCTTACTTCCATAATGATAAATGAAAAATGAAAACGTAACTCATGCGTACATACGACCGAATTTCTCCATGAATGTAACAATGTACATTTTTCATTACCATAATTAATTTATTGATATAAAAAGTATTATTAATTTATAAAAAAAATGATTATATCATTTATAATATTCATTAGATGATGTAATTATGACCACAGAGACAAGTGACATTAAAAATGTGTTCATTTTTAATTCAACTACTGAATATTGGGAAAACATCTGATAAGAAGATGAATAAAATTCTAATTTTCATAACATGGAAATAAGTGATATAAAATAAATAAAAAACCTGAAAAATTTTCTCAAGAAATTATAAATTAATCTTCATTTATTATTCATGAATATAAATATTATATGTGATGAGTAAGATTCACGACATGTGAATTTGTCTCAATCTACATTCATTAAGGCATATTTTAATAATATACACCACCATTATTTATACTGTGTATAATCAACCCTTATGAATATTATTTCATTAAAAGTTTTTCAAAACAAATCTTTTTTATATCAACCATTTTACTAAATAACAAAAGGAATGTTTTTTAACATATGTAGTGACAGTGAAATTTCTGCTGCTTGACCGTTATTTGGTATTCTACTTCCTCTACAATCCATAATGTTTCTAAAAGAAAATTAAATACCAGATGTCCTTTTATGTGTATTGGTATTGATAACTGTTTGGAGAACGAATTTATTATATCAATATCTAGAAATTATATTTTATGATTTCAATGTGGAAATGTTAGTTTTCTATTATGATTAGTTTTTATGTTATGATTATGTTATGGTTCTTGGGAATTTATTATGTATAGGGTGGTTTTGTGATAAACCAATAGTGGGTGAACCCGTGAGAGATCTCCAATGCATTAGGCAATTAGACAACATTAAAAGATACTGTTTCTTCTAAGAGATTTAATGAATATATTGTCCTGGGTATTCCAAATGTAACCATAATGGTTACTTCATATGTAGCTACAAAATCGACAATGTAAGTATAATATAAATTCCACAAGTTAGCTTTATGAATTACGATTTCCATGAAGTTTTTAAAGATCATAATAATTTCATGGGTTTACAAATATTCATGGAATAATGTATTATTAATGTATTTTAAATCACATAATATCTGTTTTGGGTTCATAATATGTTTTTAAAATGATTCTATAGGGTATAACGATGGGTAAGGGAAGGGATGAATTAATGAATATTTTTATAAATAAAAAGAAATATTTTTTATTTTAATAGTTTTATATTGTTGATGAAGTTGATAATTTTGTATTTGTATCCAATTTATATAAATTTTAATTATTATGTAATTGTTATGGCATAATTCTATAAAACTGTAAACTTGAAAAGATCCTTAATGTGAATTCTTAAATTAAATCTTGATTATGTAATTATTAAAGAATGAGATCTTATAATACCTGACATGTTATATTTGTCTTTAGTGTCCATGTTTTATAATTAAATAATACAAAAATTATTAACTATTATCATAAAAATATTTATTATCTTTTTACTCATGATCATAAATTCTATAAAATAGGTTAAAATGAATCATTTTTAATTTTCCAAATGAGTTACATTATGACAATTTAGACAAAATATAGGACTTTTTTTCATTTAACATTTCTTGTATGATATAATTTTTTCATCAATAAAAATTTTTTCATGACGCTTAATTTTTTTTATTTCATGATTCTTTTCAAAGAGATTTTTTTATTTTTAATTTTTGCATCATTTGAATTATATTATATCAAATTAAAAATGAGGTATTTCTCTCAATTTTTTTTAATGATTTTATGATATCATCTTCATAGATATCAATATCTTTTATTGAATCTTAAAATGTATTGAGGATGACCAATTATGATATCATATTCAATATTTTATTTGATGGTTTATTATCAGTTTGTCAATGGATGTTCTAGTTTGATACGATTCATGGTTTATGTTAACGGTATTTAGATTTCATATTCTAGTTTGTTGGCATGAATGTATATTTTTTTATGTTTTATTAATTTCAAATGTGTAATGAAATAGACTTAATATGTGATGTAATGGGCCTATTATATAAACTTGATGCATAGATAGGTCTCATGAGGAAAACTATTTAGCGTGTTGGTTGATGTCGTACCTGTTTATGTATTGTGTCCTATCCAAATCCTTGATGGTATTTTTAAGATGTCTGAAATTGTGAATTCTTTATTAATGATATTATTTATTGATATTCCACTTTATTATTCTATTATATGAATATCCATGTTATTATATATATATATAATTATATGATTTTCATTTATTCTTTCAATATTATGCACAAAATTAGGCTTAAATGGTTTTTGATTCAATTATATACCATTCCATATGTTATATGATTATTTATTCCTCATATATTCCGATATAACCTTCCCTCAATGAGCATCTAAGATCATCCATTTATTATGTTTTATATTTTCCAAGATGACATGATATCTATTAAAAATGATATGAATGATTAAGCTAATAGAATAATAGAATTCTCAATCATTTTCTATGTTTTTTTTCTTTTTAAATTCTAATGTATGGTTGATGTTTGTAATGTGGAAACATAAAATGTTATCCTAATTACAAATTTTTGATTCAAATATTCTATATTTTCCAATGTAAAAATTTGAGATATTTTCTTATGACTACTTGGGTAAGGGCATTTACAGTTGGTATCATATGATGTATAATAGAAACATGGAAAATAGATTTAGAAAACAAATATTATTGAAATAAACTATAAAGTATATTAAGTGTATAAATATTTAATAACATCCCAATGAAACCATCTTTTTTTATTTTGAGACTATAAACCCATTTTTTTAATTTATGTTATGTATTTTTTAGTGATTATGATTATTCATTATGATATTATCGAACTTAGTGTATTCCATCATTTATAAATGGTACATAGGGTTCATAATGGAAACTATATCAATGATCACAATCCATGTAGGTATTACATTATATCCAAGATAATGATGTTTGAAAATGTTCTCTAACAGCTTCTGAGAAAATTATTACCATATTTGGCTAACTAACTGATGATATTAACAATAACTATACCCGTATAGAGCATCCTGATCCATAATGTAGAGGAATAATATTAGGAAATTTCATGAGAGAACAACCTCCATTTTTCAATGGGACTAAAAATACATTTCAATATGTGTAATTAATATGTTATTTATAGAAGTTTATTCGTTAATTGGGATATAATGAGACGGATAACGTTTCTATAGAAAAAAATCATCTATCAGGAGATGCAGACTAATGGTGGTCATTGATTAAAAAAATAATAATGAAGAAATAGAAAACATGTAATTGAATGATTTTAAAAGAATATTCATTGAAAAAATATATCCTTTGTGAATAGAGAGTTTATATGAAGATAAAATTCATTAATTTGAGACAAAATGAGAAAGAAAATATTTCTAAATATGAATCCAACATTACAAGGTTAGAATTATATGCTACGAATTATATATATATTCGACGAAGTATTATTTATCACACTATTGATGGGTTAAAACAATTACTAAGAAATGTGCTAGTCTCCAAAAACATTTTCACCATAAAAATATATAATATCATTAGCTACAATGATTAAGATTGAAATATCTAGGTATTATTAATTTCAGGAAAATATATAGAATAATAGAATAGTGGAGTACTAAATAGATATGAGGAAAAAAGGGAACATAGTATTTCCCCACAAGTGATACTTATGGAAATAAATAACATGGTAATTTTCTGAAGGGAGTGGGATTTTGTTAAATGTTTAGAGATAAAGGACACAAATCTTGTTATTTTATAGGGATGAAATAAAAGTCCAATGTTTTTTTATTCTATTGTGAGGATTTTATTCACTACATAAATCAATGCCCCAATCCTCAGTGGAATATACCTTATAATAAGTCAAGGTATCAAGGACATGATTATATTAATGACACAGATGAAGCAAAATGATTAATGGTCATATGTTTGGATTCATGAATTATGTCATTAGGTTTTTTTATCAATGATAAAATATTTATAAGATCTATGGATTGTATTCTAGTACTATTTAATAAAGTATTATATAACATATTTGAATGTTATTAATGACCATGAATAATTAATCACTTGTATGTTAACCAATTTTTTTAAATGATATGGTTGAGGAAAACAAAACCCTCAATATGTCCCAGATAATGAGATAATTATGTCTGAATAATGATGTTATTAATTTTAATAATGTAAATATGATATTACTGAGAACCTTGGAACTTATTGTTGGTTTTTTGAGAAATTGGTTCATGAAATCTATGATGAAATTAATTTTTTGTTGAAATTTGATCATATATCCAAGGACCTATATTTGATTTATGTAATAAGGTACTGTGAATGTATTCAAGAATTATCCATTGTCATTATAGTCATTTTAATTTTTCAATAGAATACATGGTGAAGGTATTCATGTATTAAGAATATGAAAGATAAAAGGTGCTTCAGGTGGTGTAAATATTATTGATAATACCATGAATTGGTTTATGTTTATCTTTAGAAACAGGTTTTAGGTTTAATATATTACTTCACCCTACGAAAAAAAATGTTGAGAAATTTGGTTGATATAATTAACATGAAAACTAAAGTATTATGTTGTTATTTTGAAATATAAATGTATCATGTAATTATATTACATTCTTATAGAGGGAAATAATTTATTAATTTTAAGATAATGATCTAAAAAGGAAAAATTGTTATTTTTTATTGAATCAATTGTTCTTTAAATCATCATTGACTTATGGATTTAAGGCCCTTAAATTTCCATTGATCATTCACTTGTTATTTATTTAATTCCAAATTCACTTTTCAAAAATATATATTATGGTCCTCTATGTACGTATTTTTACTACTATTCAATAACTTATATAACTAGTTATATCTTATTTCGGGGGAAGATATTTACATCCCATTATCTATTATTAAGATGGTATTTTATTATCTCCTCTGATATTGTTGGTATTCAAGAATGTAATTTGAAAATATCAATCCCACAATTTTGATGATTATGTTTAAATTTCTAATATGCAATTTAATTAATGTAGGCATAATATAACAGTTAAAAAATTCAAAATGTGTAACTTTTATTCAATATCTTGTATTAAAAGTAACAAAAACATGAAAAGCAATATAAATGCTCAACATTTTATGGAATATTCAACTATTTAAATAAAGTTCGTATATCCTATAGAATTTAATGAACCCAACAGTGTGTTCACATGTATTAAAGACAAAAAATATTTCTTTGATATCTTGTGTAACATTTATGATCGAGTTTTACCAAAAAACCATATATTACTAAAATAATTGTATATAATATAATAAGATATTTCATAGATTCTAAATTAGTGGTTGTGAATTTTATTAAATAACTTATTAATGTATATGGTTTACACTATTATAAGATTAATTCCTTGGTTACCATCAAATTAGAAATACATGTATAATACAATTTAATGTAAAATAAATATTTTGATGATGAAAAAATTGGTTTTTTTATTATAAAAAAATTAAATAAAATTATTGAAATATATTAATTACATTAATATTTTATATATTTCAAATGTTTTTTATCCATCCTATATATTTTATATCCATAAAATAGGAATAAAAAAAATTAGCATAAAAACATATTTTTTTTCAAAGGCTGTTCTACCTCCATTTAAGGAAAACCCTAATTTAAATCCAATGTTTTGAACATTATTGTATTATATTTGAAAAAAATAAAATTTATTCTTTTATATAAAAATATTATAATATACCTTGGTTGACCTTTTAGTATTTATCAGATAAGATTAATGTTTCAATGAATAGTTAAAATTTTAAATGATTATTGGAAGGAAAACAATTTTTATCAAAATTATACAGTGATAAATTAATTATTTTATTTTTTATAAATATATTTTTATATTTTTTATCCTTTAATATAATTAAGGTCATTGGAATTAGTTTAAATTTTTTTAAAAACAAAACTCTCTAATATTTTGAACATTTTTTATTTTAATAATCAGTTTTCTTATTTTGTCAATTAGAATAATTTATAATTAATTTATACTGTTTCTTTGTTCTTAATATTAAAATATGGTCTCCATATTATAAATTTGAGGTTCAAAATGTAGTAAATATTTCCATTACACTTTTTTACAAAACCTAAATACTAACATTGATAATTTTCATTACCATAGTTAAGGGTAAATAATGTAATTAAGGGTAAAAATAAAATTATAACCATTAGAAAATTACATTATCATTTTTCCTAATTTAATATGTTGAGTGTTTCTAAATTAAACAAACCTTGATAAGGGATTATAACCTTTGTAATAACCTTCTTTGAAATAATGACATTTTTATATTATACTCAATAAAAGTGAATTTTAAAATACGTTTTATTCTAATTAGTGAAATATTTTAAATAAGGGGTTATGTAACATATATTTCTAACTTTAAATATTCTTCAGAAATATATATTTTTCATCAATATTAAGGAAATTTTCATTAATTTTTTAAAATGATATAATTAAATTTAAGAGTGATAGAATTATGGTGGACAATTTTTTTTACTAATGGAAGAATAAAATAAATGATATTGAAAATATTAAATTAAATATAATATTACATATTTGATGTCAAAAATTAATTTTATTGTTATATTATACATTTTATTTATATATTATACATTTTAATTTGAAGATATATTATTTTATTTATTTATTTAAAAGGTAATGAAATGAATACTATCAAATTTTTCATTAATGTTATCATAAAATTAATTATATTTTTATTAAATAAAATAAAATCATTAAATTTTAAAAATATTTAAAATAATTGGGATAATGATTATTATGTTATCATCTAATCATTTAATGTTATTTTTTAATATTATAGAAAATATATTTACCATCACTAGGAATACATTTATGTAGTCATAGTAAGTGTTAAAGTGTTTAGAAAATGGTTAAAACCAAAATATAAGGGTTATAATGGGACATCTACCTATCTAATAATTATTGTCAAAGAAAAAATATACCCATAATCATATTAGGATTGAAATAAATTACATCTGAGAAATTTGAATAAGAATATAAATTTAAATAAATTTAATATTTCTGAGGATTATAAGATTCCCCCCTCCCCTAACACTACTATGAAATTGATCTATGGTCACACCTATAAGGCCACAGGTTTAAAAACATGTGTCTACACCCATAAAATAACCCCAATTTCTTGACTGAATACCCCAAACCCATTCATTTCTTCCTCCTCCCACTCCATCCATCCTCCACGAAACCCCTCAACAGCCTAAGGCCCACCAAATGCCTCCTCACTGCGACCCTTTTCCACCAGCATTATTGCTCCGAGTGGCCTCCCCACCTCATATCTTCATTCCTAACATATATCCCCCAAAACACAACCCTGATTCTATAGTCGACACCCCAAATGCCCTCTCGGACACCCTCCTTGACAACCCTCAACACCCATGATACCTCCTCCCTGTGACACTCATCCCCACGATCCTCCTCCTCTAGAGAAGCTGCACCGAGTGGCCTCCCCACCTCTTCCATTCATTCCCAACGGCTCTCCCCCACATCCCTCAACACCCCAAAATCAAGGTCGACACCCAAGATTCCCTATGATCATGGTATTTGAAAATTCCTTTGATTTATTATGTTCTTTCTGGAATCTAAAGCTAATACTGGATGAGTATTATTTGATTTATTCTTTTCATTCTGGAATATCAAGCTAATAAATGATGTGGAGGGAACAATAAAGCAATGGTAGAAGGTATAGTTATTTTTAAATTAATGTAATTATTTTATATTATGGTTTTTCATTCTAAACACCATTATTTCTAGGCGACAAAACTAAAATTCCAAAAAATCATATGAATTGTTATCGCTATGGTTAAGGTTGTCTTTGAAACAAAAATTTATCATCCTATACTGTTTTAACTTGATTCGAGCCACCCATATGGGTGAATCACATTTAATGACCCATAATTCATAGAATTGAATTTAAATTTAACCTTCAATTGAGGTTTGTTGAGTTGGCCCCTATTATTGAATTATAGTGTGAATCTAAAAAATGTAATATGGTTATCCTATATTCATAAGCCCTTGTTTATATTTTTTTAGATTGAATTTTCATTATAAAGTAAATTCCCAAATGGAATCATGTGAATTTCAAAATGGCATGGGTTCCACTATCCATGACCATCAAGAATTATTTAGAATGGCTAATACAAGTATTCTGATATAAAACAAAAATTATGCGAACATCGATATTTTGAAATAAAATTAATTATAAATAGATTTTCATTATGATTTTTGTGATATATGGATTCATAGGTATAATTTTTTAGATGATATCACATGGAGAGTGTTTTTAAATTGTACCACATCTGACACTTGGGTTCCCTATATGGAATATTGAGGACAGTCTAAGAGATATGTGCATTAAATTTAGCATTGAGTGACACTTCAGTTCCTTATATGGAATGCCAAAGATAGGCTTAGGATACGATAAAGTTATACTATGTATTTAGATACGTGGAATTATATAAGTATTAAAATAGATAGACTTGTAGGGTGATGGGTGTATAGTACACTAAATAAATATTGTAGTTACATATGTTAAATGTTATTGTTTGGGAGAAAACTAGAATTAAATTAATTTGATGATGTTTATTCTAGTTCAAATAACATACATGGATTTGGTCAATGATTCTAATTCATAGAGAAAATTATTATTTCCTACATTCAGTGATATATTACATGGGTGTTATTCATCACTTATGTAAGTATTACAATATATGAGCCTATATTCATAAACAATATTATAATTTTATAACAATTAATAAATGTTCAGACATTTTCCAATAGAGGCGAAAGCATGTTATTTTAGATGGATGTTCTATGGGGAACCGTGAATGACATGGTTTATTTATTTATCTTAATTATTCATTTAAATTGTACACATTTCATTATATATTAAAAGATTATATTTTCTTAGACAACATTGCTGCCGGGCTAGTGAGATTATCTCACACCTTATTCGAGCCGCAGATTGGTTATTGAAGAGACTCCATTGATATAGACATGGAAAAAGGTAAACATCATTAAATGGGGGCTTGATTTGATATAAAATTATAGAGTATGGTAGAAGAAGACCAGACCAATACTCACAATATTATTTGACATAACTTTTGATCAATTTTTAAATTATTGTAAAACAAGATGAATTTCCCCTACTACACTAGTTCCTTTATATTACTTAATTATGCATATCATATAGTCATGATGTATTCCTTTATGTGAAACTAGATATGTTTTTTATTTTTTTTTGATATTATTCAACTATTTAGTAATATTATTATGGATACAATGCTTCATCAGTTGTATATACATATGGTCTTCCCTTTTATCAGTTATTTCCACCGTGTGTGGGGGGTGCAGGTGGGGGGGATAGGGATGGGATAAGTGGGGGTGGGTAAAATCGGGGGGGGGGGGGGTTCTCGGGAAGTGTGTAGGGGGGAGTGGGGGTGCAGTGGGGTGTGGGGGGAAGGTGGGGAGGATGTTCGGGGGAGAGGTGCCAAAGGAGGTGGGGGTAAGGGCTGGGATCTGATGTAGGAGGGACTGGGGGATGGTGCAGGTGGGGTAGGGGGATGGGGTGTATGAGGGGATGAGTGCTACTGTGTGTGGGTGGGGGGGCAGTGGGGACTAGTTTGGGGGGCTTGGGGGAGGGGAGGGGCTGGTGGAACTCATCTCGACCGGCTTTTTCATGCATGTAACCAACTCATCTCACTTTTCCTCAGAAGTTTAAAATTTATTTGATTTTTGGACCTTCTCATTTGAATAAACCTTGAAAAGCCTAATGATGGAATACATTACATCAAATTTAATAACATTTCTACCCCACATCAAAGGGATTATCCACCATCGATGGTTCTATTATTTTCTATTTTCATTTCACATTCTATAAATATTTTTTATTATCAGTTTTATTACAGTTCCATTTTATGAATGACATATGGATATTGTTAGGCTAGTGTTTATGGATCATTTGAAACCCACTAAATATTTAATCAAATTTTGGTTCAAGGTTTTCTGTTTTTTTGTAGAGTATTTTTTTCCTCATGTTGTGTTAGGAGACCTGTTACCTTTCTCCAGGATTAACGTGAAAGTGTGAAATTATCATGATTTAATATTTTTGGTAATAGAGTAATCAACCTAATGTTGATAGTAACATTATAATCTCATGGAAGAATGAATTTTTAGTTTGGGACTGTAATCACTTTTGTTTTTATACCTGTTAATCCCTTGTTTTCTTCTATGAAAGTGGCATATCTTTTTGTTATAAAAGTTGTTGTGCATACCGTGTTTTTATTCTATTAATTTGATAAACAATGTAAGAATAGAAATTTTAATAAATTTTTTAAATAAAGAGGAATGTAATATGATATCTTCTCACCCTTATTTCTCATATAATATTAAATTCATGTTAAACACAAGTTTATATTATTTCAAATCTATTAATAGCTGAAATGTAAAATGTTACCTATATCTTAAATTTTGCACATAATAAATTTTCTAATTCTATAATGGTGGTGCATGTGGGGGGTGAAGTTTTAGGAGGGGTAGGGTGTAGTGGAGGTGCAATTGGGGGTGTGGGGGTGATGATTGGGGAAATTTGGGTGGGGGTGAAGGGTGAAGGGGGTAGTAGGGGTGAAGGGTGAAGGGGGTAGTGGGGGTGATGGTGGGGGCATTAGGGGTTAAGGGGGATGGGGGCATTAGGGCTGAAGGGGACTGGGGTGTATTGTGCCGGGATAGGGGCAGTGGTTGTGGGGTGGTTCAAATGTGTTGGGGTGAAGGGTGGGGGGAAGTGGGGGGTGGGTGGGGATGTCGGTGGGTTTGGTGGGGTGCCAGTGGGTGGGGGTAGTGGGGGTTTATGTTGGTGGGGGAGTGGGGGTTCATTTGGGGGGGGGGGCAGTGAGTGTGCAGGTGTCGGATGAGGGAGAGGGAAAAGATTGGGGGTGGTGGGGGGGAAATTACATTTTAGTAATACTATGAAGTTTATATAGATTATGATTAATTAGTTTGATGGAAAGGACTATGACTTCTGAGGGATGAAAATTGAATTTTTTCACATTTAAAAATTCCTAGATTTTCTACTAAGTGGATTCAATCAATTGAAAATATTTAAATTATAATGGTTTTATCTCAATTTTAATTCATATTTATTGGAGAGGATTTCATTAGAATGGAATGTTTCATTCAATATTAGTGATATGAAATGAAAATAAACTATTGGTTTTCCTGAAAAAAATGTAAGTAAAACCAATATCATTAAACAAGGTGTTTATGATATATAAGTTGTTCGATTTGAGGCTAAATGAAATAAGTCCAACAATAGTAATTTTTATAAAGAATAATATGATTAAGAGTAGGATAAATTCAATCAAATTCACATTCATGGATGATGTTTGGAAAATATTTTTCTTTCATTTACATCACATATATATAAGAAGTCATTATATCTCATTTCTTTCCCCACTATTTTCTTATAGGTGGTTTCTTATGATGAGGTCAGTTCGATCCAACACCATCAAAGATATTGAGTTCAATATCAAATTATAGTAGGGTTGGTTCCATTTTTATACTTTTCCCCAATTTTAATTTGGGGTTTTTTATTTTTGGGTTCCGTATATTTTCATAGTGGGTTTTGGATTTTGTTGACGTGGATTCAAGTTGGTCATGACAAAGGCTTACATGTGTATGCATAGGTAGGCATATACATATATAATTTCCCTTTTATATGTATATATATATATATATTCACTCATCAAATTATTAATATATATACTAGGGATATGTCTTTTTATATATAGATATGAAAAATACATACATGTGTAAGTGTAAAGGGGTTTATGCAAGTATAAACATATATCTAAGCACCTTGTTGTGCAGATATTTCCATGATAATATTTACATAGGTTCTAGGTGTCCTTATACATACATAAAGTTGCATATGCATGCAAGCGGAAAAAAATATTTGAGTTCTCGTCGTCCAATGCAACAATCTATGAGGTTGAGGAAGGATCCCTTTTCAAAAACCGTTAATTTGAATCCTATAATTTCTAGATTGTTTTAAAAAAATGTTTCAATTATTTCTTAAATGTATTAAAAATTGGTTTTCTGATAACCACTATCTTTGTCAAGGATGAATATGAATACAGTCCATGGACTTATTTATATAATTTATTCAAAGTGGTTAACTCATTATAGTAGTTTCGAGATACTAGAACAAGAGATCTAAAAAAAATACATTGATCATCCTTAGAGACATTAATGATCTCATTCAAATTCCCATTAAATTCAACATAAAAGACTACTATTTATTTTAAGGATCTATTAGTTCCAATAACAATATTCCTGACATCTTCTCTGGTATCATGTAACACACCCATAATATTCCTATTGAAATCGTTCAAAAGGAATGGTGTAAACATATCACACTATAGGGATTGAATCTGTAAGGATACATAGTTCAATTTTGATCTACTCATTTTTATCGAACTAGATTCATGAAATTTTTTTGGTATCCTAGAAGTACACAATGATCTTCAAAATAATTGTAGATAGGGTATTACTCTTGTGGAATCTCACTGCCTCTCCCTCATTCAAATCAACTACCATCTTCTTCAAAACTAGTTATATCATCATACTATAAGAATAGTAATTCTGATTTTCATTCCATTTTCAGTAGTGATACATGAATCAAATCATTTACCTTGATATGTTGAACTTCATAATATTTATCAGAAAATGAAAAACATACATATCCCAAAATAGACTTTATCCATGTCTCATACTGTTTTGGTTATCCTAGTTTGAAAAAACATTTAAAGAGACATCCATTTTGGTTAAATATCTTTCACTGGTGTGCGAGGTTCTATTACAAGGGAATGGAGAGGGTAAATGGGGTGTGCATGGGGGTTAATGGGGTGTGTAGGGGGGTGAGGGGGTGCAGGGAGGTGAAGTGGGGGTGTAAGGGGTGCATGTGGTGTGTAGGGGTGGGGGTAGGGTGGTGTGATGGGTTATTTTCCATGGGAGAGTGGGTGTTCTGGGGGTGTAGGGAGTGTGCAGGGCTACATGGAGTGGACATAGGAAGGGGGTGTGCATGTGGGGTTAGGGGTAGGGTGAGTACAGGTGGAAGTGGGGAAGGGGTGTTCTGGGGGTAGGGTAAGGGGGTGTGAATGGATATATTGTCCATAAAACCATTATTGGGTCCTCTGGTTTGATAAAACAATAATAAACCCCTTAACTCCATTGACATGAGTTTCCCAAACCAATCCTAATATACACATAAACATTAAAATACATACATAGGACTCAGACTACATTGATACTATTATAACATGACCAAACCACTGGGACCCAACATGAGAAGGTGATGAGTTGGGTGTTCCACCATAAGACTTCCCCTCATTTATATTGGAACATTGTTTTTTTATTCTAGGTGAGGCTTTAAATATTCAGGCGAACGGTTTTTTTTCTGGAATGCATAGGCTATTGGAAGAGGGTGTCCAGGAGGGAGGGGCTTTCAAGGAGGGAGGGGCAGGGGGTAGGGGTGCATGGGAGATGGACTGGGGTGACATTGGGAGGGGTGAGATGTGGGAGGGGGAAGGGTTGAGGGATTGTAGGGTAGGGAGGGGCTGAAGGTGGATGTGATATCTTGGGGAAGGGAGGGGAATGTAGGGGGAGTGGTGGTGGGGGTGTCTATACTGGGAAAAGGAAGGGGGATGTAGGGAAAGGGAGGGGGTTTTCCAGGCTGAGGTATGGGGGATGTAGATGGAGTGGGTGGGGCTGTCTAGGGGGAGTGAGGGGGTTTCAGGGGGGATGGAGGTGGTTTCCAGGGAGAGGGAGTGGGGGGGGGGGGCTGTTGGGGGGTGTCTAGGAGGGGGTCCAGGGTGTGGGAGGGGGCTGCAGTTTTGGGGGTGATGTCCATGGGGAGAAAGTGGCTGCAGGGGAGGGGGATGCCTAGGGAAAGGTGGGTGTTGTAGCTAGATTTTGGGGGAGGGATGATATCTAGGAAAATTATGGGGTTGTAAAAAAGGGGGTAGTTTGGGGAGGGATTAGTGTTGTAGGTAGAGAGGTATGGTGGGGGCTCTCTAGGGGGAGGAAGGCGGTTGTAGGGAAAGGTAGGTGGTTATCTATGGGTAGGGATGGGGAAATAGGTTGAGTGGTGGAGGAGGGGGGGTATAGGCTGATGGAGGGGGTTGTCTAGGGGAGGGAGGGGATATAGGTCGAGTTGGGGGGGAGGGGGTTTTCTAGGGGGAGTGGGGTGTCTAGTGGGAGGGAGGGGGCTATAGGGGGATTGAGGGGGTTGTTTTGGGGAGGCAGGGGTTGTACAGCGAAAGGGAGCATGGTTTTCCTGGGTGTGGGAGGGGGTTGTCCATGGGGAGGGAGGGGTTCTATAGGTGGGGGTGCCATCCTGGGGGCATGGCTTGGGAGAGGTTGGGGGTATTTATTATAAATATTCAGACCTTATATCCAAGATTTTTAATCATGGAAATTGAAATATTTCGACGGTTTGTACACATGTCTATAATTCTACTGACACTATTTCAAACCATGGCAAGAGAGTCTATATATCCTAAGGTATATTCGTGATTCTAAACCATTGTTGTATTAATATTACCATGGTTCAGACCGTGGCTGTATATCTTTATCCACAGTTTGAATCATGGTTATAGGCCTATAGCCTTGGTTCCAATCCAGGGCTATAGGTCAAGGACTATAGCCACACAAAACATAGACATGGTTCCTTAAACTATGGCTATTACCTATATCTACTATTTAAGGACATATAGACATGATTTTTAGTTGTGGATATATCCCTTTTTTCTAGTAGTGTATATTATAAAATTTTAGCTCTCTATCTCTTTTATTCACACTTATGAATCCATTTTTTCATCCAATCTCTTCCAAATGAACAGAAAAACATCCATAAATTCATGATAAATGTTTTTATGATTTCATTAATCCATCCAAAAATGTATATTTGGATAAATAAAAAAGATAAAACTAATGAAGAGGTAACGTCATCAACAATAGTTTTTCTATTATTTCTAATTGGAAACCCCTAAATTAGTTTAATATCTTTTTTATAAAATATCCACACTATCCACATTATTAAAATATGTATTTATATGAACAGTTCTACTTGAACATACATTCACAACCAACTAATGGGTAAAAATCTAACTATTTGGGTGTATGAAGAACTACCACCCCCTGCAACGATGATTGATTTATTCCATTACCAACTCTCGTGGTTGGGAATAATGATGGAAGCCTTGTTTTTATATGATATATATATAATATAAATTATTTCTTTATTCTTATATAATTATTATATATAAAAATGTTTACGCATTCCATTTTTTGTAAATAAGATAACGTTGTTTGTGGACGTGTGGATTATCGCCTACTCAAAGCAACGTGATTCGTCCATACATTACGTGGAATGTATTGAAGATAGATTTAGTAAAATTATATACAATATATGGCATAATACTTCTGCAAGAGATATATATATATATATATTCACAACCCCCTCCCCTCAAGGTGTACCCCTCCTTGGCCGGCAATGTGAGATGGGCAATAATGACCCCATGTGTCCCACCTCTAGTAAGCCTTGGGTTGGTGACTAGCACCGAGGATATAACTACATATTCTTGTAGGAATAGTAGTTATTTTCCACATATATGCATGTATAGGGATATAATGGCATGTGGTAAATCACACACATATATTCTAGATATATTTTCCTATATACTTATATAGGTATAACATGTATATGCTATGATGGCTTGGGAATCCTTACACATTGTATGGGTTGTAATGGCTTGAGGTATAATGCCTGATGTATGATACACGTTATGTGAGCTGTGGTAGCTCTTGATAACTACTTGCATACCTTCCATATGTGGATGTGGTTATTTTTTTTCACGATGTGCTTGTTTTTTTGTTTTGTCTTGGTGTCTGCAGGCAAGAATTTTTATAGATTGATGCTTAGGACGTGTAATGTTGGGGAAAATCGACAAACTAGTGGGGAAGTAAGACCAATTTACCCTTTATATTATTAATTATTTTATTTACTCTTATATGCGATACATGGAGAGAGTTTTCATGGCGAGGCTTGGAACATAATATACCTATTTAGGTGATGAGTTAGTTTCACTTATTGTTCACTATTCTTTACTATAATTACATTACTTTTGCACGAGAGGCTCGGGGGATGATCCTACTGAGTATACTATTATACTAAAAATATGTATATATAAATACTTTTCTAGGTCACATGGTGTAGGATAGAGATCTAGCTGGTTTCTACTAGCTTGGGGTTGCATGAGATGTTCAGCCTTATGGTTGCTACTGTTATTTCTTTCCTTTGGTACTTGTAGTTTTCCCCTTTCAGTTGTTGTAGTTTTTCATGGCATTACATATGTGCACACATGCTATCATTTATACTTCAGTCTGAGTTGGAGTTGGATGGTGTCTATCTAATCTCTCTCTTTCTCATGTGTTCTTTTTGTGGGTAATCCCTCAAATTTGTGTATTTATTATACCCTCAGTGCTAGTATGAAACCCGGGGACTACTAGAGGGTTGACTCGGTGGTCATTATCTCCCTTCAAATAGTGCCGAAATAGGAGGGGTACACCTTCTGGGAAGGGAGTCGTGATAGAGTGGTATCAATGGTCTGGTTGATGGATAAAATGGAGTTTGCTGTTAGGAACTAGTGAGGTATCATGGGTTGGTAGAGAAATAGTGTTATTCAAGTTTATCAAGTGATGAAAACACTAGAGACCAGTTGACACATAGGTGTTTTGTTCCCCCTGTGATCCGATGCACAAACCATTAAGTTTACAATGGCTACAAAATGAGGTGATACTAGTAATAGGGTAGAGATCTAGAAAAAGATCATGCATCATTATTCATTGTCCATGATTTTTAATGGATCGACCTTGGGAAATGTTAACATAAAATTAATAAAGGAAAAAATAAATAAATTAATGATGATTCTTCCATATTCAAGGTTTATGAGCTCTAATTGTTTGTTATTTTGCAGGTATGGATCTAGGTTGACATCCTTGTCAGTTTCACACATAATATGTCCTTTATGTTGTGTCATTATATCATTGCTGGGTGGAGGATGACGACGAAGACACTTGGAGGTGGACACTTCTTGTGTTTCAGTGCTAGATTCTATAGAAGTATGAGGGCTCTGTTTCAAATACAATCACAGAAGACAGGTTGGAGGGGTTCAAGATAGGATTTTTTTCGATCCATGCATAGAAGGAGAAATGGGGGTCCTTGGTAGTCATGATACCATATGGAGCAGCGAGGCGGTGGTGGTTCTTGTTCCTCAGGGATCATAATGAGACTGCGATATCATGGGTGGATTTCCGAGACATGTTTGGAGTCGAGATTCTTTCTTCGACTTCAAAGGTGTCTGGTCGCCAAGAGATTTTTACCCTTTGATAATGGTGTTCTAATGTGCGGGGTTTGGGAATATATTTTAGGAACCTTTTAAGATATGCTTCAGACCTATTTCCAGATGAGGAGTCCATGGTGAGGCATGTCGGGGAGGATTGGAATCCATAGATCCAGTGCGAAGTCACCCCATTTATGTTGAAAACATACCTTGTGGTGCTGGTGAGGGAATAGGTCACTAAGAGGACATTGACCAAAAATATATCATCACAAGAGGGCATTCATCATGATACGTCATGAAGCAGAGCTATGGTCCGGAGTTACCAGTTTTATGGGCAGAAGAGATTCTGTTCGGACGGGGGTAGGACCATGCCCTCAACATCTCGTTTCACTGGGGGCAGCGACACTAAGTCCGGTTCCATGGGATCAAGTGATTTTTATTCTTGTGGAAGTTAAAGCCATCAATAGAGAGAGTTCCCAACCTTTTAGAGAATTCATCGTGCACTAGGAGTTCTGCTCTAGGTTCCTCCATTGAGGTAGTTCCAACTGTGTCAGCAGCAGCTGGTTGCACCAGCTTTGAATCTACCTAGGTTAAATAGGGTAGGCAGAGGACAACCCTATTATTCTCCCCATCCTCAGAGATCATAGCGCGGACATGGTGGTGGTCTAAATTAGGGTCAGAGAGACTATAGAGGAAGTCGTGGTTAGCTTTATGCTTTAGCATTGCCAGCTCTAGGCAAGCCAGACATCGTTCAAGGTACCCTTTTCTTATTTTCTACCCTGGAATATGCATTTTTTATTCAGAAGTGAATTTTTGTTATAAAAAATTGACTTGCGGTTAGGATATCATAAAATGTGTGTGAAGGATGAGGATATCCTGAAGACTTATTTTTGTTGTTGTTTTGGGCATTACGAGTTTGTTGTAATGTTGTTCAGTGTGTTGAATACTCTATCTGTGTTTATAGGATTGATAAATGTAGTGTTCTGTGTTTTTTTTGTATATGTTCATGGTAGTTTTCATTGACTAAATCCTTATGTACTCCGTGTTGGAGGAGGATCCTGCTGAGAATGTGCACGCCGTTTTGGGAGTTCTTCATCAACATCAGATATATGGGATGTTTTAAAAAGTGTTTGTTTTCATCTCAATAAGCCCATTTCTTGGGGCAATTTATGTCCCAACTAAGAGTAGTTTTGAATCCATCAAATATAGAAGCCGTTATGTCTTGGTTACTCTCCAAGATAGTATCAGAGGTGAAATATTTCCTTAGTATTACCTGATTTTTCTCGAGTTGTGACTCCTATGAAAGCTTTAACCAAGTATGATAGGGCATTCATGTGGACTGATTAGTGCCAATAAGCTTTCTAGTTTCTAAAAGATATGTTAATAAGTGATCTAGTTTTATGTCATCAAGAATAAGGAGTTTATTTTACTGTTTTGTACAATGATTTTGATCTAGGGTTAGGCTGTGTTCTGATGCAGTAGAGATCAGTTGTTTTTTATGGGTCTCGGATGTTGCATCCCCATGAATGTAACTACACCTCCCTTGATCTTGATTTGGCATCTATGTTGTTTTCAATGATGTTATGGAGAGAAAATTCCTTAAGGATAAGGTGTTTCATGTGCATTCTATCTCGTTGGAACATGTCTTATAGAGACACGGTGGCATAGAGAAGGGTAAATGGGAATGTGAGTCTCAAATATGTTCTTGTTTCCTCAAGTTATTTTTATGATTAACTGTTTTCATGAACAAGTACCCCTTTGTAGTTGTAGAAATTTCATGTTTATGAGGAGGCTTTATTTTGGTTAGGTCATGTGGCTTGCTCTCTTTTCTGAGGTAAATCGAGGGGTGGTTTTTTATACCCTATTTTGGTTTCCCTTTTGGTGGGTTTTGAATTCTCAAGGAAAATAATGTTTTGGGAGGTATGTGAGGTAATGTATCGAACCACTCTGGTCCATTCCTTGGTATAAATTTCGTGTTTGAGGTGTTTTAGTGGTCCATGTGACTTTTATTCAAATAATATTTCAAATTGTTCTGTTCGGTTAACAATGAAACTATAGCCTTATGTGAACAGTGTAATTGTCGACTTCTATAAACTAGGTTTCTAGAAGGGTGAGGTCCAACGGTAGCCTCTATTTCCTTTCCGAATTTCTTGTTCATGAAAATTGTTTCTATAATGGTGAAGTCTGACAGCAGCCTCTATTTCTTTTTCCCAATTTTGTGTTCATGAACAATGTTTCCAGAACGGTGAGGTCCAACAATAGCCCTTGTTTCCTTTTCCAAATTTTTTGTTCATGAAAATGATTCCATCTTCCTATAGTTATCCTCTTTTATGTTTCCTTTGAAGTAAAATGCATTTGAAGCCTTGTTTTAAGGAATCGATGTCAATTCAAAGTCCATACCCCTATATTAATTTTTCCTAAGGATTTGGATTCATTAACTTAGTAAAATCGTGTGGTTTAATGGGATCCACTTTTGATGGAAAATCCTATGTATCTTAAACCGATACTCCGTTATATCATCAAAAGAGATGAGATTTCTTCCTCCCTAGTACTTCCTCCTTGTTCTTTGGTGTGACATGCTCAAAAAATTCATTCTATACTGTAGAAGTTACTTGATCAAACATTCCTCCTTAGATTGGTACCTCTCTGTTATGATGCAAAAAGCAGTATCGATCAATCTTTGATATAAGGTATGATCTATAGTTATTATTTTGGAATCATCACCTTATGTTTCTCTTGGCCCATTTTTGGAATGGTATCTCCATGATCCTAATGGACTTATCTTGGGTTTTTACCGGTGTGGTGGTGTCTCTACATCCTCGGGTGGATACAGTTTTCACATGGGAGGAGAACATAACCCAATGTGTGGCTCGTATAAAGAACGTCAAGAACCATTTGAGGTGGGGGATTCATTGCTTTTCTTTTCATTTATGTGAAACTGTAGAGTTAGCATGTTGAATCCCACAAAATCACAGTGGAATTGAATTATTAAATATTTGAACAATTTAAATAAATTGATATTGATCATATGACATAACCTCTTTTTTTACTAGAATGTTTGATATCTAGGTATTCTTTGATTTGATTTTCACTATTGTTGGAAATTGTTAATGAACATAAATATGGAATTATATGATAATTGGTTTCCTAAAGATAAAGAGGCATGTAAAAGAATATTTTTGTTTTTTTTTTGTAATTTGATTGATGAAATAAACAAGTTTTGTCAATTTTTGATAGCTTACACTTTAGTTTTCTGGAAATTGGAGCATAAGAATAATAAATCGGATAATTGAATATATATTAATGAACTGGTTGTATGATAATTGATAATTCCCTGTAGGTTTTGGAGTTACCATCTTCCTTGTTTATGGTCCAATAGCACAATTGATTTGATGTTAGTTTTCCAGATACATGTGTTGTTATATGAGTCTGGATGGCTGTTGTGATATGTCGGGGTAGGGAGGCATATTGGTTATGGAGACAGTTGACTCCTAGAGTGGACAGATGCATTGTATTGTGCACATTGTTGCTGGGAAGGACACAAGAGATGGTGGAATGAGATGGACATGAATGTTTGGATGAATTCTGTTTATTATTGTTTGATTATCTTCCATACATTCCCCACTGGTCAAGGCATATGGTTTGCATAACCTCTACAAAAAAGGGGGGAATATTAATGGGGTATGCCACATTATTTCCATGTTTAGATTCTTCAGGGAGGATGGGACTATTCTCCTGATATAGGTGGAAAACACTCGATGGGTAGTTCATCTACTCACCGTGTTGAGCCCCCTATTGTGTAGTAGCTTAGAATGTTTTTTTATAATGCCTGAGGATATGGGAAAGTAATATCATTGTTAATAAATAATAGAATAAATGATGTTAACCCATGACTGAAAATTACCTTTTTATTATCAAAACACTTTTATGGAAAAAGTGAGAAACCACAAAAATAGTCTAAAAAGAGAACAACACAACATTAAAAGAGCAAGAACCAACTATCGGACCGGCCCCACCCCCAGAAAATATTCCATGAAAAGAATCCTTCACTAACACAGGACCCTTAGGCAAGCTATCCCTATAGAATGCATGGGCACATTATGGATGGACAAGGCATACCCTCTCAATCCTCCCAATCCAAAAGGCCCACACCAGTGAAGACTTTGCGCTTCGATCCCCTTCTGGCATAGATCCATGTAGAGAGCCGGAAACAAGCACCAAGCCTCCAAACAAAGGTAGACAACATGAATAACCAAAAGGAAATACAATGCACACATGAAAACCTCTCAAACCGCATGACCAAGACATCCATCTTAAACTGAATCATTAAATAGAAACTTAATATTACCTGAATTCCTCTCCCTAAAAAGTTTCTAGGATAATGATGAAACTTGAAGGTCAACAACCTCTAGCATTCTTTTCTCCACCTTAGAAGCAAGTTGATCCTAGGTCTGAATATACTCCTCAACAATAATTTTCCCTCTGTTAAAACCCCCAACCAGAATTGAGTCATGACTATCAATCCATGATAGTTTTTCCTCAATGAGATGCAACTCTAGCGTCCTCCCCATCTTTTAGGCTACCTCCTCCTCCGATGTGTTGAGGATCAAGACCTTCTCAATCACATCTTCTTCAAATCTAAATAGGATAATCATGTCTTCCTCTTTTTATCCTGGACCACGATGGTGCAGAGACTCCATGTATAACATATTTTCATTCAACTTCTTTGCGGAGTGGGTCTCCATATGTGGGGGTAGCGAGGATTATTATTTCTTTACCTTCTTCTATTTGAAACTCATGTTGTTCTTTGAAATTGAGACCTCTTCAGTCGGATGATCCAGTTCACTCTTATTGTATTCTTTCATTCCAACCTCATCTCCCTCACCTATTGTATTGTGTTCCGAGTTTACATTATCCTTTAAATGACCTTCAATATATTACATAGTGGAAATTAGGTCTGAATCAAGCCCAGATCACTTCTATCACCCACCATTGGTAACTCCCTTATAGGTTCGGAACCACTGCCACCCAAGTGATTCTTTGATGTTCCCAAGCCTGCCTCCTCAACAAGCAATATTCAGCCAAATGCTTCAGCATGGCTGGTCGTTAAAAAGCCACGCCCCATGAACTGAGGCTCTCTATTAGTGTCCTCTAAAGTCACCTCATGGTTTTCACAATTTTCTTGCACCATAGGCCCTTCCTTCTTGAGATCATATTGAGAAAAACATGCAAGTCTATCCTGGTTAGAACTGCTAGTTTCATTACCTATCTGAACTATGTCTGTTCTTCTCACACTATTGAGGTCACATAACAATCTCCAAAAGACATCGTGGACTCTCGGCCTAGGAGGCAGAGCAAGAGGATGCATTGACCACACCTGATTTCCATCACCTGCGATCAGTGGACCCGAGCCAACTGAATTAACACCCGCATCTTTTCATCATGGACCACACCACCATAATGGAAAACAAGAGCAATGAATGAAGAATAACTACCTTTAGGAGCTCTATTGCAGGGTTCCCCACAAAATTCTTCCACAAACGTGTTCACCACCATATTATTATCAGAAATGCTACGATAATAGTTTCTCACATTCCTCTGGAATCCAGTATCCCTTTCCCCAACCTACATTGCTCCAGTGAATGTCCCGGCTATTTGCAAGCGGATCAATAATGGACCCATGATTCATAGACAACCATTTGTTTATACAGGAACTCTTCACCTATGGTGATCCGAACGAAGTCCAAAGGATCCCTTGAGGCGTCCACCTCCAAACACATGCGACGTTTAACTGGATGAAATACCAAAATGGTCCGGCTATCAGAGAATTGATATATCCCTAGTATGTTCCCAAGAATTTTAACAATCGATGGATTTTGAAATGGTAAAGGGAGATTCGGAAAACTAACCCAAATCGCCACGAAGGGTGAATCATGCCTCATATGGAAATAATACGATCATCATTATAGATAGAACCACAAGCCATTGCAGTTGTGAGGGACTCTCAACTAGGACCTTATCAAGTATTCCTCCGAAGAAAAATGGACGAAGTTATTCCTGTTATCCGACAAACATATGGTTGCCTTCTCTTGAAAATCCTATGAACCGAAAAAAATCTATCAAATAGATCCACTAAACGTCTTCTCTTCAAAAATCGAGCAACTAGTGTCAAACTATGAAGAGACGGGGCATCATTAAACTGTACAACTAAAATCTAGAGATTAGGTCATCCATCATGTAGATATGGAACCATAGGGCTCAGGAAACATCAGGGAATCCGATGTAGGATTTCCGGGTTGGACTATGGGAGAAAAGGTGATTCCTCTCTTGTGCACCACGGTGGAGGTCCCTCCCCTAGAGGGGGAGGAACCTACTCGGAGCCCACCACCGTTATTTCTTGGGAGTCGAAAACGCATGACCATCACTCCCCCTCTCAAAATATCTCAAAATATCTATTCATAGAAGGGGTAGATTCTTAAGGCCCATAATGTTAACCCATGGGGTTGGATCTTTTTGGGACGTAATGACGAGGATTCAATTTATGTGAGCAATCAACATTGGGTGTGATGCTAATGAAATATAATGTTGAAATTATTAATGGTTATTTAATACAAAATGAATTTATTAACATAAAGAGAAACTGATAAAAAGGGAATAATGTAATGAATTAATGTTCATAAAATGGTTGTGGGATTATAAGATACCTAGTTTTAGACTTTGTATTCGAGAGTCCAAGAGATGTTAGTTACTGTTGAGTCTAAGACTAGGTTATGCCCATAGTGTGGTTGTGAGCTATAGTCTATTTTGTAATTTTTGTGTTTTTATAAGATTCCCCACCCAGTCAGTTTGGATAACTAACCCCCAGGGGATTCTGAGCCCTGGGGTGGGGGGTGTTTTCCCCAATATTCTAGGGTGAGGATGGTTGGATGACAACCCCATTTTGCATCAATCTCTTCTCTTTGTTGTTACATGTGATCGTAGTAACAATGGTTATTTATCACCATATATGTATGTAAAGGGATATAATGGCTTGTGGTTATTCACAAACATATCTTCGGGATATATTTTTATATGGACTACTATAGGTATAATGTTTTTTGACTGTGATGGCTTAAGGATCCTTACTCTCTGTATGGGCTATAATGGCTTGATGTACAATGCTCGACGTATGATACATGTTATGAAAGTGGTTGTTTCTCACGGAAACTACCTATTTACTATTCATGTGTGGATGTGGTGGATTTGATTCTTGAGGTGCATGTTGTGGTTCTTCGCCCAGGTGTTTGCAGGAAATCCTTTTTGGAGATATATGCTCATTACGTGCAGCGTTTGAGAAAATTGGAAAACCAGTGCGGAAGTAGTAGCGGGGTAACCTTGATATTCTTTATTATAATAAATACTATTGTATGTGATACATGGTGAATGTAGCCAAGGTGAGTATTGGAACTTATTGTACTTGTTTAGTTGATGAGTTAGTTTCAATTGTTTTTCACTATGCTTTAGCATACTTTCTTTACATTTGCATGAGAGGATTTGGGGAGAATCCTACTAAGTATACTATTAAAATCACCCTATGTATATATAAAAATATTTCCAGTTCACTTGGAATAGGATTGAGATTTATCTGGTTTATTCTTGCTTGGGGATGAAGGAGTTATTTAGGCTTGTGGTTGTTGTTGTTGTTAAATTCCTTTAGTACTTGCAATTTTCCCCTTTCAGTTGAAGTAGTTTTGCAGGACATTACATATGTGCACATGGTTTTTCTTTTATACATTAGTATGAGTGAGAGTTTTTTGGTGTTTATGTTATATCTCTCTTTCCAATCAATTCTATTAAAGGGGCAATTCCTCTCATTTGTGTGTTTACTATACCCTTGGTGCTAGTCTTCAACTCGGGGATATAGAGACACCACCACAATAGTAAACACCCAATAAAAGTCAATTACGAACATGGAGATACCATTCCAGAAAAGGGGAAGGATAAAAAGAAAGAGATTAACCCAAAAGAAAGACTATAGATCATACCTTATATAGAATATTGATCAATGTAACATTTTTTCATAAAAATATAGGGGCACCAATCCAAGGATGAATGTTTGATCGCACAAATCCTATAGGATAAAATGAAAGATTTGAGTGTCTCACACCTATGAACAAGGAGGAAGAACTAGGGAGTAAGATATCTCTTCTCATTAGAAGATTTAATAGGGAAATGTTTTATGATTTGATGGATTTTCCATAAAAAGTGGATAACATTATACCACCTAGTATGACATAGTAAAAACATCCTGATACTTAAGAAAAATTAATATCGGGTTTATGTCCTTTGAATCATCCTTAGAGTCATTAAAAAAAAGCTTTAAATTCATTTTACGTCAAAGGAAATGACAAAGGGGTGAAACTGTAGGATGATGGAAGCACTATTCATGAACATTAAATTTTGAAATGAAAATAGAAGTTACCATTAGACCTCACCATTCTAGAAACATTGTACATGAAATCAAAAATTTTAAATGGAAATTGAGGGTACCATTGGATCTCACAGTGCTGGAAATAATGATCAGGAACTCAAAATATGGAAAAGGAAATAGAGGCTACCACTGGACCTCACTGTTCTGGAAAAACAATTCTCATAAGGATATTGCTTCACTATTCACATAAGGCTACCGTTGAATAGTTATCCAAAATGGATATTTTAAAAATTGTTGGGCATAATTCACATTGACCACCAGATCACCTCAAACCCTATATTTCTGCTGAGGAATGGACCGGAGTGGTCTGATCCATTACACACACATAGATATATATATATATATATCATTTAATTTCTCTAATTGAATATGATAAGAAAACCAAAACACCATTCATGCGTATGTACGAACAATGGTCTCCATGAATAGTGTATTCCATTAAATATACCGGCCTTTTTTATATCCTTTCATAGTAAAAACGTATAATATAAAAATACTGTTTTACACGATTTATGTTATAAAATCATGATGTATATGTGAAGATCAATAATAACAATTCAAAACACATATGATAATGAAAGCGGATTTTACCTTAATCATTACATTTATAAGGAATTGTTAGTAAATGGATACTATATTTTAAAAATGAATCATATTTGATATAATATTTGTTATTATGATAATGTTATAGGTGAATAATATGTATAAAAGAACTATAAAGTTATTTTTACATCAACTAATGGATTTACTCATATCGTAAGGGTAAATTTCACAATCTCATTATAATTTGGGATTGGTTATACATAAATATCTAAAAAAGAATATTATAAACCATGTGAATGATAAATAAATATTTATCTACTGTATTCTTGCTGTTATAAAAAAATATTAATATACTTTTCATCTATGTTTGACATTTTTAAAATGATTTGAAATAAATTTTTGTACCATTTTCCAAATAAGGTTCTTTATGAATTTTTCAACAAAATACAGAAGAATTTTTTTTCATTTAAATTATATGGTATGAGATGTTTTTTATTAAATAATGAAACCTCAATGTGTCGAATCATCCTTTAGGTTTTTAGAAGATTATCTTTAATTAATATTTTTTTAATCAAAATTGAACCTTATTTTAAATAAATTATTTTAATGTAGAAAAATGGTGTATTTCTATCAATAAATTTTTATTAATTTAATGAGAGTATTTTCATATATTTTAACATCATTTATTGGATATTATGGTTTATTTAGGATGATAATTTATGATATAAAATAATATATTTTATTGAAGAGTTAATAATATTTTTTCAATGGATGTAAAATTTTAATAACATCCATAGTTTATTGTTTAAGTATTCACATTTTGTAATTTAGTATTTCTATTAAAATGTTTATATTGTTTATTTGTCACTCTTTTCATATGATGTATCCATCAAAATTTGAAAATGATGGGAGAGACCCACTATAGACCCTTGAAAAAAATTAGGCCCCATGATGCAATATATTTATGTATTGGATAATGACATACCCTTTTATGTAGGTTTATTTAGGGATATCCTTAATGATGGGTTTACGTTGTCTGGAATTATGAAATTCCTCATTATGAGAATAGTTACTAATTTTACATGTGATTATTATTAGATTATAATATCTATGTTATTATTCATATGGAATTATTTGATTTTCATTTATTATTTCTATATTATGCTTGGGATTATACTTAAATTGATTCCTGTTCAATTATGTACCTTGTCGTAAGGTTTGTTCTTATTTATTCATAATATCTATCATAATTTGATTACCCTTACTGAGGATATGAGATGACACCATTCTAAATTTTTATTTGGACAATAATGCCATGATGTGAATGAATATTGATATTCAATGTTATGCCATGATAATAATGGATCTCTCACATGAGTTTTTATGTAGTATTTTATATTTTAAAAGTTAATGTAATGTTCAATTATGTAATATGGATTCCAAATAATATATTTTTATCGGTCATTGGGATTTGAATATCGTATCAATGCCAATTTAATAAATTGAGTCACTAAATCTAAACTACTTAGTTCCATTTCATTACATCGAAACCATGTTAGATGAATATTTTCAAAAGTGTAATTTCGGAATTAAATAGATAATTATTTCAATATTACAATTCATGAATGGATGAAATAACGACCACTAAAAAATCAAAAAACATAAATATATCATTTTGAAATTATGAATATAAGATCCTCAAAAGAAAAAATGTGGAATTAACTGAATAACTAAAAATCAATTTAATAAATATATATGGAGTAAACTGAATAAGGGTAAGATATTTATATCAAATAATTGATCTGAGTTTATTTTATAAGAGTTAAATTACATACATAAAAATTATTAACTCATGATAAGGGTTTATCATCTCATATTTATTTATATGGGGAACGTGGATTATATGCAACATGATTCTTTTTTGGGATTATATACTGTCCATGAATATATATTTTGTGTCTCATTTTATGGAATTTATAGATAATAACATATCAATGTAAAGATATTTATTTAATAGGGTATAAGATTAAAAAGATGCCAAATTGGTAATGGTTGTATTTCAAAAACATATCAGTTTACCAAATTTGTTTTGCTTAAATCTATATTGGGAAATATTTCTTATCCATATCTATGTATTATAATTTTTTTTCAATTTTTTTATTCTTCTATGACACTTTGATATCATTTTTACGTATTGTTTAATTTTTATAAAATATGATTAAATGATTTTTTTTCATTTTCCAGTTAATGTACTTTTTGGATTTGTAAAAAAAATATTTAATTATTTTAATTTTATCTCATATGTCAAGATATAATTTTCCCACTATTATAAATAGTTTTTTCATTGACCTATAATTTTCATGTTTACATAGTTGTTTTAAAATAATTTTTTTACTTATAATGGCACAATTTTTAATATTTTATTTTTAAAAATAGTATTTTATTTTTGAATACAATTTTTATGATGATATTTTAATTTAATTTCCATTCACTAATTAATAAAAAACCTTGAGGTTAAATATGGACCACTAGGAAAAGTTTTCAATTGTACCATCCCTATAATTTTTCTAGATGTACTATTATTTTTTCAAATAGAATGTTATGGAACACATTTTATTTAAATGTATAAATCATGTTATGAAAGGAATTATCAATTTGTATTTATATAGAGAAAATAAATTTTCTTTATTTAATAACATTAATATTATGCTTGAATTTCCTCTTAATATTTAATGTTTTTCTTTAGATTGAAACAATCCTTCTATTATTCTATGTGATTTTTGTTTTAAAAATATGTTTTTATATGGAAAGGGTGTTTTGGTAGCATGATTGTTTATAATGTAAAACTAATTTTATTGAAAAGGAAAAAAAATTACAACAATATGAAGGAAAATATTTTATAATAGTCAATTTGAAAGAGAGGCATCAAATCATATGGATGAACAATAAAAGAAATGAAATTCTCAAAGATTTCCCATTTATTTTCTACTACATATGAAATGTTATATTACTCCAAAAAAATGAGTGATGATGTAATTCATTATTGAGATATAATTTGAGAATTTTCTTCGTTGTGTATTCCAATTCAATGATAATGGATAATTATAGGATATAAATGTTTTTACGATAAATTTAGATTCACATTGATACAATTAATTATTCAAGTATATTTTTTATTCCATGTCCACCTATTTTATAAATATTATTATTTCTTTCTAAATAGATGACTCAAATCCACCTTGACTAATAATTCCTCCCATTTTGATACAATGATGGTCCTTTAAAATTGCACCAATACCCATATGAACAAGATTCCCATATGAATTACCATTAGTATATCACTTGATCAGTCTAATGAAAGGTGAGTTCCATATTATGTCAAAATTTCCTTTAGGGGGAAAATTATGAACCTCAATAGGAATACTTTTTTGGATATAAAATTAATAAACAACTTTGTTATAGTGATCAATATGAATAGAATTGGAAACCCAGATATCCACCACTGTTTGAGTGATAGATGATTGCATGCTGACTGATGCATAGTCATACCTTGTCTTATTTAGGATGAATTATATGTTGTGAAAAATAACTCAATATAAAATATTAGTAAATGAATCATCTTTCATGAAAGAAAAATACTAATCAATTCCTTGGTAAGCTCCAAAATTGACCATGCATGTGTTAAAATCACCTCAAAATTTTCAAAGACCCTTCTCCTTAAACCTATTGTCGTGTAACCTATTAGAAAATGATGTTTGAAATATTTTTTCCTAGTGGAATAATATGAACCTAGATCTAAAAGAGAAACACACTTATTATAGACAATCATCTTCTGCGTGTAATGAGTAGGATATCCTCCAAACAATTCTAATTCTAAATGGCCTCAAACATTTTATATTGAATTTTTCAATCTAATTGTTATCTTACCCATGGATTGAATTTTTATTATAAATCATTTAATATAGGATACCATTATTCTCAGGTTCACAGATAAGAAGAAAATCATGATTTATGAAAATATATTTCTCACACCACGAGTAATATTACCAGGTATGTTGTTAAGATTATGAATCTAGTATTTGATTGTAATATTAAGGTCGACTATAGTATTAGAATATCTAAAAAGTTACACAACTGAAATTCCTAACAAATTACCATTAATAATATTCAATGAGAATTTTTAATTAATATTCTAGTTGGAATATAAATAAATTATTGGAAAGTAGTTTTAAAATCTATCTAGACTAATGATTTAACAAAAGACACCTTTCTAGATTTCCACATGCTCAAAAATCATGATATGAGGTATCTTTGAGAGTTTTATTTCATTGAAAAATCAGTAGATAAAGTTATATAATATGTATTGTTTGATGTTATATAGTTTCTTGATTCCAAGGCCTCCAAGATCAAAAGGATTACACAATACATTAAAGCAACATCGATGATCTTTATATAACTAACAGAACCAATCAAAATAATTTATTATAGGTATTAATATTAGTTGGTACTTTGGTGTGCCATTTATATACCATAAATGGGTAATTGAATTTAGAGAAAATATTATTTTTTATATGGAACACACTTCCCTCTATTGAAGGAGATTGATCTTTTATTGATGAAAATAATATTCAAACATGACTACAGAAATTAATAAAATGAATATCCCAAGGTTTAACAAAAATAAAGGGGCATTATGGAATTTAAATTTTAATAAACACACCTTTATGCACATTATAGTAATCATGTGAACATTTGCGTTTGAAGAAATATTTTACCAATTATAAAAATGATTTATTTCATCTGATCTCCTACCCTAAGATTCTTTGATAATATAAGGGAGAATTAATAATTTTTTTAATATTCATTTTCGTTCCTTCAGTAATTAAGATAATTTTATAATCGTAAAATA
Source organism: Viscum album (assembly GCA_963277665.1). Taxonomy (NCBI): domain Eukaryota; kingdom Viridiplantae; phylum Streptophyta; class Magnoliopsida; order Santalales; family Viscaceae; genus Viscum; species Viscum album. The sequence goes on from OY728126.1 coordinate 987,820,290, forward strand.
TGTGATAAGGATCTAAAAATATCTGGTTACCCTGATTTTCTTCCTCATTAAATTAAACAACATATTTGAAAACAGTATGCTAAAATAATACTCAATGATTAAATATGTAAACAATGAAAGACAATGTCCTTTTATAAATTCTCTTGAGCATGTGATGTATCTGTTAGAAGATTCCCTAATTATAATATAGATTTCTGCTCATGATAAAATAACATGGATCCTATGAAAAAATCCACTGTCAAATCCTAAATTGATAAGGACATTACAAATGATTCCCCAATCCAAATTTGCTTTGTATTTTTTGATGTCTAGAGTCAAATAAATGATAACACCACTAAAACATATTCTTATCAAAATAACACTATTAATGGCTATGATAAAGAAATCATGTACGTTTCTCCCACTAAAAAATCCAAAATAATTCGAAATTATTATTTTATTGAAAACTTTAGAAATCCTATTCACAATAATACTAAGTATAATTTTATGGATGAAATTCACCAGATCCTCTATCCTAATAGAACATATACCACATGCATTTTCCTTTTTTTGGAATGAGACTGATATATTATTAACAAAAATAATTTTTTTGAGAAATATAGATTTTAAAACATTGTTAACCAATAAACAATCATCATACTGAATTATTTCCTTGATTTCATGAAATAATAATTTTGAAACCCATCTTAGACAAGAACACCTCCTATATTCAAGAAAATTATTGAATTTATAATCACAGTGTAAACAAGTATTGAGTTTAACATGGAATTATACTCAAAAATGAATAATTTAAGAATCATACATTAAATAAAATCATATTTACATGTTGACCGAATACATAGACTCATAAAGAATGTTTTCATATGAAAATTAATACGTTTCATATAATTCAAGACTGGTCTGCCATCTTAGATTAATGATAGAGGTCATCTAACCATTATTATTCACCGAAGAGAATTGATGAATGTTAGATTTCTATAACAATTATTAAACCACATGGCTTTTACTAGTTTATATTTTAATCTTCTCATTCAGATTTAATAGATCATTGAGCTTATTTAATACGTCACACTCATTTTCTATATTTCCAGAAATTTCAAAAAAACTATTGCTCTCATTGATTAATAAAATGTGATCGTAATGGGATGGAATATGAATTAATTATCTACTAAAACAAGATCTTATACACTCATTAAAAATCCCAGAGAAAAATTATATCATCAATATACAGGGATTTCCATTATTCATGTATTCATTTGAGGTCTATATTTCCTTAATAATATTTTTACAATCAAGGTGGTGTGTCCATCCATTGTCTAAGCTAAATGGAAATTGATATTTCATGATGTATCCAATGAGACAAATGATGATGATAAAAATATATTCTTTCCAATTAAGCACAATAAATATTCAACCAAGAATTCAAAGAGGCCTCAATAGAAAAATATTTTTCAATCATTTTAGACACCATTTAGTTAAGCACCATCATGTTCCATGTAAATGTTTCTCCAACTAAGTTGATCTTAATAATATTAATACTCAAAATATTGGAAATTAATGACATTAATGAAAAAAAATTATTCAAATAATCCAATGTCTCTTTATGAGTTCAAAACTAATTAAAATATCCAATTAAAAAACAAATATGACAAAATTTATTATAAAGTGATCATATTAACAAAAATAAATATCATTGGACATGATATCTATTAATGGAATTTAAAAAAGAAAAAAATTATTCATTCCATATGATTTGATACTATATATTAAAATATATTCACTAGTACTGAACATAGGTGGATTTTGAAGTCTAGAATGATCTAAAACCAAGAGTCCTCTGATTTCCATTTCTAAAGGAAACAATCCCAAAATGTCACATCTATATTTATTTGTAGAATAAATTTAACAGATAAGACTATTTTATGTTCATCAAATCCAACCATACTATGTTTATGTTTTTGTAATAAATTTCTTTATGCATTAATCTTTTATGAGATTAGTAAAAATATAGTTATGTCCATATTAATAAGAATAGAAATTTAGATTTCAATAAGTTCTAGAAACATTGATTTTGTATCTAAATAATCCATTGCATCATTGGTTTCATAATCCACTATCAATGTTCTTACAAAATAATTTGGCATCCTCTGATCATCATTTTAGTAAGACATACCTAATATCTTGATTGATCTGTAGTGTAATCCATGGTCTTCTTATACAATTAAATTTGAATCTATAAATTAAATTAAAAAAAATTGATATTATCTTTATCTCCACAAAATTCAATGTGACAATAAATTTTTTGATTTCATTATCAAGTTCAAAAACAAACCTAGAGTCGCTATCATTTATTAGAGGAATATCTGTCATACAGTTTTTAGAGTGATATAATGACATGTGTATTTATTTGAAATGTTAAGAGATAACCAAATCCATGATTCGATTTAAAACATACACTATTAGGATAGTGTTAATATCATTTGTCAATTGTATGTGATGATTTTTACATTCATTATTAACATCAAGAAAATATATTCCATCAATGAAATTATAAGGGGTTTTTATTTTTCATCCACAACAATAAGGTTAACCAAAAACATCAAAACGAAATTTATTTGTACTGAGTCATTTCCTTTTTTTAGTTGTAACTCTTCATCAAAGGGTCTTCCCTCAATTATAAAAGGTATTTTTTCATCCAATTTTTTTACTTTGGATATTCATTTAATTCATATCCAAACCTAATTTTCCTCATGATAAACCTATAGTTGTCTATGGAATTTCCCACATTCATGCCTACATTAAATAATGTTTGAATAAATTCACAATCAACCTCTATCTAAATTTTATGATTATTGAGAATAAGGATTAATGTATTCATTGGATTAGATTCAAGGTTTACATCAACAATAAATATATCATACATATCAATGTCTCCAACAAGAGTTCACTAATCTAAGATTAATTGAATACAAATTCACGAGGATAATTCTTTGACTATTTTTGGATTCCAAAACACCATGGGAAGACCTTTTTGTTTGTTCCATATTTGAGTGGTATAATTAATTTGATTAAATTGATTAATGTTTAGGTCCCAATCAATGAGATGATGAAGTCCAAGTTTCAAATTGAGATTTTTCAGAATCATTGAATTATTCAGATCCTCTTTAGTCTAATAAATAAAATAAAAGTAACTTTTTATATTGAAATCAATATAAAATTGAAATCATTACAATATAGTGATATTATGGGATTTAGAACCTTAATGTGCTACGTATTTCAAACTTTTAAATTAGAAATGTGACCATTTAGTTTAAACTGAATGTCTCCCATGCATCCTCCTAGAAATATCATTATCAATAAGGATGAAATTAGTATATGGAATCATAATAGATCTATTATAATTATGCATCAACATCACTATTTAAAAGAGGATCACTCCCAATATATCCATCATATATCACTATATGATCATCCATCAATAGATAAAGAAATATCTGCCTCTAATTATCATTTAATATTTGGGTAGATTTTTCACATAGGATTAAATTTTTTGAAAAAAATATTCATTCTTGATATGTTCCAAATACATTTAATAAAAATCGTTGATGATAATTATATACCAGGGAGCTTGATATATCCTATATAATCCGTTTATACATAATATAGATCAAGGGTGATCCTGATATAATATATGTGATTTTTGTGTCTAAATAGAACTTTAAAAAATTAGAAAATTATTAGATTACCCATATAATAATATTGGAAGTTAGATATATGGATATTCAAATTTTATGTGTTTTTATAGGTCTTATGGTGATGATTCCACAACATACAAACACATTTGTTATGATTTATATTTTTTATAAATGATTTATTTGATCTTGGATGACCTTAGATTGATCATGCTTACAGATTCTAATAACTCTTTTCATATGGTAATTATTTATTCCATGTTTTTAATGGGTGAAAGAAGTAATCAGGGGAATTGTTTCTAATATTATTATGGTATTTTAATTTGATCATTACTCTTTCTCTCTTGTAATTCTCATTTTTTGAGATTTTATTGTTAACACTTATTTTTACACTTAATTATTTTTTGACCATACCCACTTATATTTCACCTTTCCCAGGTTATGTCGATTAATGATAAATGATTGAACTCTAAACAGGGGTTATATGTGGAGAAAATTGTGGTTTATGATTAGTATTTAATTTATAATATGATAATATAGTTATAGTAGGTTATGATATAGAAATTTTTGATTAAATTATTTATTAATCAATGTAATTTAGATTTTTTCACTAATTATAAAAAAATATTTCTAAAATATCAATATCTTTTTATGTTATCGAATATTCTATCTGAGTTTTTAAAGATTTTATGGGAAAATTAGGGTCACATTAATCATTTTGATATTTACTATTGTACACCATATGCATTAAAACCAGATATCAGAGTTTGTGTCTGAGGTTGTTAAAATTGGTATGACAACAAGGTTTAGATGACATTGAAGACTAATATAATATAATGTGAGGTTATCTATAATTTTATGGATACATTAAATGGGTTATTTGATTATGTTTGACCATATGATCAATGCCCAACATACCCCCTTTTATTTTTTGAATAATGAAATTTTTTGTTGAGTAATGATATTTTTAGAGATGGCGTGTTCGAAACCCTTAGGTTTAACGCAAACTGTTATTTAAAAAAAGATATTACAGTATTGAGAAGGAATTAAAAAAGTTATGAGGTAATCATTGATGGTAAATAATTCATTATTTTATTATTGTAATATAAGGAAATTTATTTTTGGAAATAATTATTTTATCTCGAAGATTGTGCGATTGGGGAATATAAATTGTTTGTAGGATACATTATAAATAATTTTATTTTTTGGGGATAATTTTAAAATTAAACTTATATAATTATAAAAAACTATATTTATTTGGTTCCTACCATATTATAAACTTATTTCAGTTTATGTAACAATCATTATCAACATTTGGTGTTATTATTGAATCTTGGAGATAAAGGAATGGTTTCATAAAACAATGGTTTATGATTTTGGTAATTGACATACCTTGTCATAATAATTTCATTTTCAATAATGAATAAATAAAAGAGGAGTATATTTTAATCTTTTTTATAATTTTTGGATAATCAAAAATTTTATTCTAATGGTTCACACTTGAAAACATCATCTTGATTACGCATAGTTTGCTGCAATATATGAGATTGTGGTGGGAATTAAATAGATGATAAAATAATACTTCAAATGTATGTATATTTCATTGTTTTTTAGTATAATGATATATAAACATTAATTAATGGATATTGAAACATTATTTTTATCCTTTTACCTTCATTTATTATAAAACAATCATCCTTTTCACAAATATTATTTTTATAGTTCTGTAGTCATTGACTATCTTGTGACAACTAAATTTCTTATAATAAATGATCGTTCTCACTGTTAATAATTATATTGACATTATAATTTTCTTCCATTTTCATATTCAAAAGTCCCAATAATGTTTTCTAACATGGAAACCAAGTATCTGTTAATTTATATTGCCTTCGTACATCCCTACCCCTCTTTTCAATTTGAAGATGTATTAACCAATTTTATGTCATGGGATTTCAAAAAAAAATTAAAATTGATTCATTCAATTAATAAGATATATTTAAAAGATCAAGGATTAATTTTATTATTGAGGATAATTTAAAATCCAAATATTTAATAAAAATAGTGACTATGTTCCATAGTGTACAACATATGCAACACCGACAATAAAAAATCATAAAAAATATTATTATCTATATTTCCCCATTATATAATAGACAAATAAATGTCCAGAAATAATAAGATTATATATATTATATAGATAAATATATATGTTTAACATTCATTAAAATTCTTTGATAAATTAATAATAAATTTGAACACAATTTCTAATAAATCTAATTTATTCTCCAAAAATTTAATTTTGTAAAAAATGCCTTTTTATTTATTTTTTTGAGTGAATATAGTAAATAATTATTTTAAAACATAGAAACATTATTTTATTAAGTAAGTATAATTTCTGAAATAATATTATTAAAATAATCTTTTGGTTTACATTTTTATCCTTTGTAGAAGGAATAATTATTCATAGAATAGTTAAATATAAGTATTTTTATTTAGAAATTCAGCTATGATTTAAATAATTTTAAATGTAAACTAATATTTTTGAATAGTTCAAATGTTTATTTAAAATAATACATTATTTTATTCTAAATTACTTTTATACTTTAATTTAGTAAAAAAAATTACACATTTAAAAGGATACTTTTAATGAAAACATTTTTATCTAGTTTTTTTTTGATTGATTTTAAATTTAAGTATGGAACATTTTGTCTTCATTTTCAGAAATTTATACCATATTTAAAAATAAGTTGTCCATGTTCACTAAATAGGATCTGAATATTTTTTGTCAATACAAATAAATTCCATAATAATGATTTTTACCAGAGTTAAGGGTAGATAAAGTAATTAAGAGTTTAAATAAAAATGATAAGGATTATAAAACGACCTTAACACATTATATAATTTTATTATAAATGTCCATTTAATCCATAATCACCCATGATTATGTTATTTTTTCTTTTTCAATTTTGATTTAATTATTAACATTATAATATTTCATTTAATGAAATGTCCGAAAAGTCATACTCTAGAGGTAATATGTATAATATTATTAACAAAGGGTTAAATAGTGCTTATTATTGGGTCAAAATTTTATTTTTATTAATAAATTATTTTTAATCATTGTAATTTTTTTATGAGGAAATAATTTATCTAAATATTTAAACACCCCTAACCATGTAGTTATTCAATTATTAGTGAAATCATATGTCACAACCTGCCTTGACCAAGATGAGAGAAGGGACAGAAGATCACCAGACCCTTCCTTCTACAAGTTAAAGGAGAGATAATGACCCTTGATACCCGCCACCAATAGGTCCAGGAGTGGCGACTAGCACTAAGGGTTTAGAATCCCACACAAGATGGAAGGCATTACCCTTTTTCCTTATTAGAATCGGGATATAAGATAGTAAAACCCAAAAACCCCAAAACTGGGGGTAAAAGTCAAGCCAAGAAAACCATCCCCATATACATGTTACAAAACTAAATGCCACAAATTACAAGGATACTACAAAGGTAATGTAACAAAATAAAGAAAAATAGAAACTAAAATTGTCCAAATGTACGAGTTAGTACGACCCTGCCCGATCCCTGAAGTCCTCCTAGAAATCTGAAATCGGTTTTATATACGTTGGGTGAGAATACAAGTATACTTAGTAGGTAAAACCAAAGATTCTAATGCACAATTGGGGAGGCATTTTAATGACCTATGAGAAAAGAGATAACCAAAGCACCTAGAAAAGAAAACTATCCACCCAAGCCTCACCAAGGCACACTCCCCAAATAATGAAAGTCAAGTAATTTATAGTAGAAGCACATCGATGTTTGGGTACCCTGTGCCGCATTCCCATGGGTTATTGAAAACATTATACTCATCAAACCAATCCCACCATTCTCACCACGGTCCCACTACCGCACCCTGCCCGCACACAGGTGGGACATAACCACACATCCTGCCCACAAACACCTAGTCCACAACAACCACCTGTATCCATGCCAGCAAACAACTGGCCCAGAACAACTACGGTCACTCTAGAAAATACCTGGGCCTTATCCCAAAGACTCTTGGGAAACAACCTACCCACACACACCTGGGAAAACCACCACAACTACCCTGCCCAAAGAATCATGGTCTAGAATGGACCTCAAGCCCTCACAGCCTGCCTGAAGAGTCTTGGGCTATTCGGAAAAGGGAGCAGAAATAGAGATAATAACCAGCCACTCATAAGAGTGTTGGGAAACACACCCTCCCCCATGGAATGGGGGTGTTTGGCACTAAGTGCTCAACTTGGGTGGGGAGCGAATAAGAAACATAAGAAATACAATTTTATTTATAGGTAACAGGAACACATCCCAACCTAGGGTTTCCAAAATGAAACTAAGCACAGACACCATAGTTACTATTCATTCATAGAAGAAAGTCACAACATTCACAGCCAAGTCACAACTCATTCCCAAAACCAACTTCCCATTTATCCCATTCTGGGATTCATGTTCATGTGATCCCATTTAAGTAAATTCTGCACTACTGGGAAACTAACATGTATAACCTCATGCTAGATAAAGAGAAACAACTAAACAACAATTTAAGCATTCACACCTGGTTCACTTGTAAAGACACAACCACAAAGGGATCAGTGAGATCCCTCAAAGTACTAGAACCAATCCATGCCTCGAGATACAGCCCCACACAGCTTAAAATTCCCAACCAACAATCGTGCGACAACAGAGGATCCATTCCTCATCTATGTCACCCATAATAATCGATCAGAACAAACAGACATGCCCCCATGACAGAACAAGGATGTTTCTAGACTCAAGTACATCATTCACTTTGTTTTCATCTTTTTGTTTGCTTAACGGGGTTGATCACACAAGGTTTGTTGTTCACTGGACATTCATTTAATCATCCGAGCTTATGAAATTAACCAAATTTCCATGTTATATCCATTCAATTATCATAGAAGACAAGGGTTCATTTGTACACAAGGAAATACCACCAACACCCATGATTATCAGTGAGAATATCCCATAGAGTTCACTAAATATTGAAATTAAAAAAGAGTACGGCAGAAAAGTAAAACATACCCTATCATTCTATAAAAGTCTATTTATTATCTTTGTTAATGTTTGGTGTCATCTATTACCACATAACAATAGCATACCCACCCCGCATGATACACAGTATGGAGAGACAAAGAAAATACTTCTTGTGTGATCAACGATGAAGTATTTATCCACGCGCCGAGAACTAAGGATGTGTGACTTGTAGGGGAGGAACTACAGGGACTCCAAGGATGATCAGAAAAACTCCAGCACAGGCTCACCACAATCCTCGAGAAGGAGGGACTCTAAGAGCACCAGGGAGAATAATGAAATCTAGCCAAGAAGGGGAAGGAAGAAACTCTACCGTGATATAATGATGAGATTATATTGTTAAAAGATAAGGAATATTGAACAACATTAATGTCGGATCATGGTTTCCATTGTGTTTGGGAGGTCACACATGATGGGATAAATTATTATTTAATTATCCCCATCGGTTTGGTGGAATAACGGATGGGCGATAAACCATTTCTTTTAAATGGAGTAAAAATGTGCAACAGTGGTAGAACGGGTAGGTATGGGGAATGGGTGTGATACTGAGGTAAAACCAAAAATTTGGGTAAGTTTAAGGTTTTCCTGACTTTTGGGGGATTTTATATATTATTTATGGTCTTTAAATGGCCTTTAATGGGGCATTAAATAATCTTTACATTAAAAGATATGTTGCGGGAGCGGAAAAAGTCGGAAACTGGAAAAGGGGACGAAGACCGCTTGGTGAGGACAATGTACCACCGTCACGGTGCAACCCTCACAGTGCCACCATGACCGGTGTGTGACTGTCACCGTGCAACCTTAACTGGTGCCACAATTTTAGTGGATCTGTGTTTTGGCAATGTAATGGACCAGGTGGGTCCGGGACAATACATCATATACCTCTCAAACTACTCTCTCCCTCGAGAATCAAAACTGGATTCGAAGAAAAGAGGGGTTTCAAAAAACCAACTCAAAAGATACCTCTTAGGATTAAACCTCATGGACATCTAGGAATAACTCTTTCTCAAGTAACCAGGAAACATTCGAGGGTCAAACTATCCAGTCAAAAGGGTTATGGAGTTTCTTCCTGCATGTCAAGATACTATCCGCTTTGGGTGGCACTTACTCACCCACACGATTTTTATCACATTCACCTTAATGTTTCTTCATTAGATATCAGTTCCTCCCCTCCCCATAGTCTGGACTCTTCACACACATCCACAAAATTAGCAAAACTGAACGTTCCATAGTTAACCGGTAAATTTTATCATCACAGACAAGTACAAAAAAATAGAACAAAACTCCAAATAGCTCTGGGTATTGGACACGCATCTGAGTCTCCTGTTCCCAGGTACATTCCTCGATCCTGCCATGCCTCCACAACACACGAACCAAAGGAATGGTTCGTCCATGGAGAACCTTCTCCTCATGATCCTCAGTCATCACTGGTCATTCCGCAAAAGTCATGTCGTCCTCGATATCCAGCTTTCCCCAGTCGAGTACGTGTGAAACTTCATGTAGATACCATCAGAGATGTGACACCTAGAAGATGTCATTTATTCTCAGTAGAGGCAATGGTATCTCTAGCTAATAAGCAACTTCTCCGACCTGACAAGACACTTCAAAGGGTCCGATGAACCTTGGAGAAATATTACACCCCCTGCCGAACCTCCGTTTTCCACACTGAGGGGAGACCATCAAGAATACATAGTCCCCGACCACAAACTCCAAGGGTCTCCTCATATTATCAGCATATGACTTTTGCCGGTCCTGAGCCGCCTTTATCCTCTCCTGTATAAGTTGAACCTTCTCTTTCGTTCTCGGCACCACTTTCGGGCAAAGGACACATATTTCTCCAACCTCGGTCCAACACACAGGTGAGGGACAAGGCCTTCCGTATTTGGCTTTGAACGGAGACAAGACAACGGTAGAGTGATAACTATTATTGTAGGCAAACAATACCAGAGGCAAGTTTCACACCCATGATCCCCCAGAATCCAGAATACATTCTTGTAGCATATCCTCAATTGTCTGGATGGTGCGCTCTATCTGTCCATCTGTCTGGGGGTGGAATGTAGTGCTAAGATATAGTTGGGTTCCAAAAGCATGTTGCAATCCTTTCCAGACTTGTGAGGTAAACCATGCATCCCTGTCCGAGAATATGGACCACGTAACTCCATGAAACTACACCACCTCATCCATGTATCTCCATATAATGACATCCACTAAACCCGACTCCTTGATCACCAGAAATAATGCCGATTTCGTCAACCGGTCCACCACTACCCAGATAGCATCACAGCCTCCTTGATCCATGGGTTTCCCTTTGACGAAATCCATCGATATGTCATCCCACATACACTCGGGGTCGTCTAAAGGTTGTAACAGACCCCCTAGAACATGGTGTTCAGCCTTCACCTGCTGACACACTAGGCACATGGCCACGAACTCTGCCACCACCCGCTTTACCTCAGGTCACCAAATCTTACTCCTCAGACCCTGGTACATCTTGGAAACTCCTAGGTGCCCTGCTTTGGGTGAGTTTTGGAACACACCAAGAACCCTCTCATTTATCACCTTTGGAACAAACAACTTACCTCGACCACCCTCCGTCCACCCTTCTAGAGCATCGCCTTGGTTAACCCGGTCACACATCACATCACTCTCATTGTCTCCCCACTGAGACTCCTCCACCTTTCGTAGTTGGGAAGACTGCACTATCATCTGATACAGGAAACCTCTACCACCATCCATCCTCGCATCCAGGTGCAGGGTAGCCAGCTCCTCCATCGCATTCCAAGCATCTGTCGACTCTCAAACCGCATCCATCTGGGACTTCCTACTCAACGAATCAGCAACCACATTCCCTTTTCTTGAGGTGTAGGAAATCACTAATTCATAGTCTTGAAGGAACTCCATCCACTGTCATTGCCATAAGTTTAGGTCCCACTGGGAGAACACGTACTACAAGCCTTTGTGATTCGTAAAGACCACGAAGTGCTCCCCGACGAGGTAATGCTGCCACAACTTTAGTGTGAAAATGTCCTCCACAAGCTCCATATCATGGGTGGGATAATTTCGCTCATGGGGGTGTAACTGTCTAGAGCAATAAGAGATAACCCCTTGTAATTGCATCAGCACACACCTAAGGCCTCTTGAAGCATCACTGAACATCTCATACGTCGCCCCTTTATCTGGAAATCTCAGCACTAGGGAACTTACCAACTTCTTCTTCTAATAGCTGAAGGCTACTTCGCACTTCCTATTCCACAGGAAATCATGGTCCTTCTTGGTCAAAGATGTCAAAGGTGTCGCAACTCGAGGGAATTTGGGCACAAACGTCCGATAGTAGCCTTCTAGTCTAATGAAACTACAAAATTCTGCCATGTTCTTGGGTGATGCCAAAGAAAAAACCAACTCGACCATCGATAGACCACCTCTATTCCTTACTCGGACACCACGTGCCCATGGAAGTGCACTTATCGCATCCAGAACTAGCACTTGGACAACTTACCATAGAGTTGGTGCTGGAAGAGGACCTCTAAAACTGTTCTCAGGTGCTCAGTGTGATTCTCCTCTGATATTGAGTAGATAAGGATGTCGTCAGTAAACACAAATACGAACCGATCTAGGTATTTCCAGAAGACAGAGTTCATGAGACCCATAAACACCGCTAGAGCATTCGTAACACCGAACGACGTTACCAAAAACTCAAAGTGCCCATATTTGCATCTAAAGTTAGTCTTAAATATGTCTCCCTCCTTCAACCACAACTAGCTATATCCTGACTGCAGGTCAATCTTGGAGAACCACCCGGTCCCTTTTAATTGGTTGAAAAGGTCGTCTATCCTCAGGAGAGGGTAATAGTTCTTGACTATTACCTGATTCAGTCTCTGGAAGTCTATGCACAGCCTGAGACCACAATCTGCCTTTTTTGCGAATAATACTGGATCACCCCATGGTGAAGCACTTGGTCGAACAACCCCCTTCTTCATTAGATCATCAATCTGAATCCGCAACTCTCGTAACTCGGATGGTGCCATCCGGTAGGGAACAATTTAAATCGGACGAGCACCAGGTTGCAAGTCTATCCCAAACTCAACATCATGTCGAGGGGGTAGAGTCGCCACCTCCTCAGGGAAGACGTCTATAAACTCGCTGACAATCCCTGGGACATCCACCATTATTTCATCCAATGACTCCACTGATATTTTAGCTTACAAGGAAATGAGGCGCTCCTCTCACCTATAGCTTTTCTGGAAACCCTTCTCACTAATGAAAGTTACACGTCGGCCTCCCAAATCTGAAAGCATGACCCTTACTCAGAAGAATTAAATGACGGAACATATAGATAATAACTATTCAATGCCTAGGATGACATGGTATTGATGTATCTACAACAGTAGGAGATCCTTGATATACTGATGTGGACCTATCATCAGTCTACACCCTCAGAAAACATAATACAAGTCGGTTTGACCTCTGACTAGTGAGCTCAACAAGAGGTTCACTAGAAGTATCATAGCGTCTTGACCTAGAGCACGGGACAGACTAGTTGAAACAAATGATTGTGAAGCTTCTGTATCGAACAAGGCATAGGCAAGAGTACTAAACAAGCTGATCGTACCTCAGACAACTTCTGGCCCTATTGGAGCTACTGCCTCTACGGCGTGTAACTGTCCACGCCCAGATCCCCTACCCATCGTCTATCGGCCTCCTCCTCAAATATTACCTGGTAGAGTTTCCTGAGGAGAGACCTAAGGTCGGCCTCCTCTTGAAATTCCTCCCCTTGGAGGGGCATGAACATTCTGCCCCTGCTTATGCTATTGAAAGGGCCTAGCTGGAAAACTGTTGTTAGTAAGGTGGGCGCTGAACCTGCCCACCCTCTCTGTACTCTACTTTGTCTGGGCACTGATTACGAAGGTTCCCATGGCTTCCACAGATGAATCAACTCGGCACTGGGCCTGAAAGAAAGGGTGAGGGCCGAGAGGTCAGAACTAGAATCACTGAGGCCTGCTACCTGCTAGACGAATCCTAGAGGACCCTAACGCTGGAGGCCTACTGCTGAAGGCTTTCCCCTTTGACGAGCCCAACTAGATTCCCTATCGTAATACACCTCCCAGCATGTGCATCCTTTCCACCACTTCATCCTTCTTCTGGACCTCCAAGTATGTTCGTAGGGTGAAGGGAGTAACAACATACTGGAGAGAAGGTTGAAGTGACTCGTCCATGCATCTTGCCCGAGACTCCTCATCCAGAAAGAGGTTGGGAGCAAAGAAAAGGAGATCCTATAACATGATCCCAAACTCATTCACTAACATACTACCCTGCTGGAGTGAGTGTAGATCGTACCCCTTCTCATCCTTCCTCGTGGAAGAGAGGAATTCCGCCCCGAACTCCTTCTTGAAGTCAGCCCACGTAACCTCAGCATCCCTCTTCTCCCCAAGATAAATTTTCCACCACTAACGCGCATCTCCACACATATGGCTTACAGCTAGAGGAACCCAGTACTTCATTGGTTCCTAGATCAAGTTGAAATCTATCAAAATCTCCTCTAGCCAACTCTTTGTCTCCAAGTCTGAGAAGATACCCTCATACTTCCTGAGGGTCTGCCGCTGAAAGGCAGGAAGCGTCCTCTGCCACTGATCATCCTCCACCTATCGGTCAGTCCTATGCTGGTAGGCCAAGTCAACCTCCTGGGCCTCGATCACCCACACTACTCATTGTCGTCTCCTAGGTACCATAGCTGTATGGTAAACAGGGAATGCCTAAGCCCGAGTAGTGTAGAATATTGTTCTTAAATTTCCTAAGACATCTTATTTAGTTTAAATCCCCAAAATACCCATAAAACATAAGAACACAAGTAATTATGTTGCATGTACCTTCCCTAGGGTCTCTACCCTTCAATTAGTGTAGACTTACGTGGTCATTCGGTAGGCCCATAGTCCTTGAATCGGATCACGGGGGGCCCTAAAATCTCATGTCCTAGCCAGTCTTCCCTGGCCTATTTCACGCAACAAAATCACCCAAAATTGTTGCCCTACCATCCCATGCAATCTTCACTATGCCTAACTCCAAACTCCATCCTATCTCTCAACCTCCCCTCTAATACCATTCTGTCATGACCCACCTTCACTAAGACAAGACAAGGGACAATAGATCGCTAGACCCTTACTTCTTCAAGTTGAATGAGAGATAATGACCCCCGAGACTTGCCTTCAATAGGTCCCGGAGTGGCGACTAAAACCAAGGGTATAGAATCGCATACAAGATGGAAGTCATTCCCATTTTTCTTTAATAGGATCGGGAGACAAGATAGTAAAACCCAACAACGCCAAAACTTGGGGTAAAAGTAAATCCCAGAAAATCATCCCCATATGCATGTTACAATGGTAAATGCCACAAAGTACAAGGAGACTACAAAGGTAAAGTACCAAAAAAAATAAAAATAGCAACTGAAAATATCCCAATGTCTGAGATAGTATGACCTTGCATGATCCCTGAAGTCCTCCTGGAAACCTGAATGCAGTTTTATATACGTTGGGTGAACACACAAGTATACTTAGTAGGGAAAACCAAAGATTCTTGTGCACAATTGGGGAGGAATTCTAATGCACTATGAGAAAAGAGATAACCAAATCACCTAGCAAGGAAAACTATCCACCCAAGCCTCACCAATGCACACTACCCAAATAATGCATGTCATGAAATGTTTAGAAATAGAACATCGATGTTTCGGTACCACGTACCACTTTTCCACTGGTTATTGAAGACAACCTTTGCATCGAACCAATACCGCCATTATCACTGTGGTCCCACTACCCCACCCCACCCACACACACCTGGGCCACAACAACACATCCCACCAGAAAACACCTTGGCCACAACCACCACGTGTATCAATGCTCGCAAACACCTGGGCTACAACAGCTACTGCCATTCCCGATGATACCTTGGCCTCATCCCGATGACACTTGGCTAACAACCTGCCCGCACAGACTTGGGCCAACCACCACAACTACCCTGCCCAATGAATCTTGTGATATAATGGACCTCAGGCCGTCACAAATTGCCTGAAGAGTCTTGGGATATTAGGGAAAGGGAGCAGAAAATGGTCTAATAAGAAACCACTCATAAGAGTGTTGGGAAAGACACCCTCCCCCATGGAATGGGGTTGTTTGGCACTATGTTCTCAACTTGGTTGGGGCGCGAATAAGAAACATAAGAACTAAAATTATATTTATAGGTAACAGGCACTCATCCCTACCAAGGTATTCCAAAATGAACCTAAGCACAAACACCCTTGTTAATATTCATTCATAGAAGAACGACACAACCCTCACAGCCATGTAATAACTCATTCCCAAAACCAACTCCCCATTTTACTCATTCTAGGTTTCATGTTCAAGTGATCCCATTTACATAAATTATTCACTACTGGGAAACTAACATGTATAACCACAAGCTAGGGAAAGAGAAACATCCATAAAAAATTTAAGAATTGACACCATGTTCACTTGTAATGTTACAACAACAAAGGGATCAGTGAGATCCCTCAAAGTACTGGAACCAAACCAAGCCTCGAGATATATCCCCACACAGCTTCAGATTCCCAACTGACAACCGTACCACAACAGGGGATCCCATCCTCATCCCTATCACCCATAAGAATCAAGCATAACAAATAGAAATGCCATCAAGACAGAACAATGAAGTTTCTAGACTCAAGTACATCATTCACTATGATTTCCTCATTCTGTTTTGTTAACTGGGGTGATCACACAAGGTTTTTTGTTCACTGGACATTCATTTAATCAGACATGTTTATGAAAATAAACAAATTCCCATGATTAATACATTAAATTATCACATAATACAAGGGTTCATTAGTTCACAAGGAAATACCACCAACATCCATGATTTTCAGCGAGCATAGCCCATACAGTTCACAATATATAGATATTATAAAGAAGTACAAAAGAAAATTCAATCACTCCCCATCATTATTTAACAGTCTTTTTATTATATTTTTTATTTTCTGGTTTCTTCCATTCCCACAGAACAATAGCATTCCCACCCCGCATGATACACAGTAAGTAGAGACAAAGGAAAACACTTCTTGGATTATCAACGATGATGTTTTTCTCCACGCGCTGAGAACTAAGGATGCGCGACATGTAGGGGAGGAACTCCATGGACTCCAAGGACGATCAGAAAGACTCCAGCACAGACACACCACATGAAGATACCCAAGCTTGATGTATATGGACATTACATTTCTTTTTCTGAATAATTAATACATAACAAGAACCAACACCAAATGATCGTAATAGTTTAGTGTCTTCTGAAACATGGAACGTAATATTCTAATCATGGTGAATGATCCCCAACATCTCTCATAAAGATCTTCCATTTTTTTCTTACCTAAAAAAATTATTTATATCCTGGGGAAAAGAAAAAATATAAAGGGTTAGTTCAAATGAACATTATTGGTAAACATGGAGAAAAATAAAACAAACCATACACATTTGAACTTAAAAACGTGAACATGATGTTTAAACTTCAAAATCATGAGCAATGACATAAAACATGGCAGTACGTAAGGCATAGATCATAATGGAACATCAATCATGATAAAATAGCTTGGAAATAAAACTTTTATTTGTATAAAAACATTATTCACCTAATATTATTTCCATAGTAGCCAAGGAATTGTTGTCAAGACCATCTTAGGGGACAATGTCTCTTACTGAACCGAGTTCACTATTCATTCATGTCTTGTATCACTGAACCGGATTAACTTTTCATTCCAGCCATGTCTATCTCATGAGATATAAATCGTAACCCAATGCATTGGAGGGATATATAGGTCCCACCCATCTCATAATTAAATCATTATTAGTTGTGCCAAAAAATATACTTAAGACATTCATTATAACCCCAAGAATAAAATGGGTTTCATAAACATCATCCCATCATCACATATACAATATAAAACAAATGGATATTTCATCATATGAAAAGTGAAACCATGTAAATCATAGAGACATTATAATTGAAACCTACACATATTAAAATAATGTCATTATAGATGGAAAATGGTTTTGATAAAACACAAGAAATGAATTCTTGAGGAAAAAATACTTTCTTTTTCAAAATCATTTTCTTTTCACAAAATGACATGAAATTTTAAAAGAAAAGTATTTTTTTGAAAATAGTCATGAAATCTTGTAGAGTAATCTTTATGAAAATAAGTTGTTAAAAAACTTTAAAAATCCATTCATTTCGTATAAGTTAAATAACATTATTCTCGAACTTTTGCCGGAAAAGTCAAAAAGAACCTTGTATGGTAAAAAAAATAAAGATTCCTTACATACCATTTAGTAAAAGTCAAAAATGGGTAAAAAGTACTTTAAACATACTTGAAAACGTTTTCATAAAATATTGACATGGATGATAAATATAACCACAGTAAATACTTTTTAATAAACAATCTCGGATAAAAAAAGAGATTGAAAATGTTATCCCTTAAAAAGATATTTTTGTAAATAAAATAGATCACTTATGTGTATTCACTATAAGGTCACATAAATAAATTATAAATACATGATAATATATAAAAATTCCTTTATCACATAATCAAAGAAATACATAAATAAGAAAGAGAAGATCAACCCATAGAACGGAAATTGGGTTAAGAAGTTCACTTACCTCGTGTTTGACTTGACACGATCATTCTTTAATCTCCTGAATAATAAACCAAAGATAATTTATAATTTCATAAGAACATTTTTCGAGTTTATTATACCTTTTATATCAATTATTATCATGTAATAAACATTATGTAACCATTTAAGTTAATAATGTTCATTATGTCGATATTTGGTACTTGAGTCAAAAATGGACTTTTTACAATTACATGTTGTTCATGTGGTCAAAGGTTAATTATATCCATAATGATATTCATGATTTATATATCATATATATCTTATATATCCAGCATATAAATGTATTTATAATAGTACATAATATATAGAGGTAAGAAAGGAAATGCATCGTTCATGGAGAAGGTAAGCTGTATGTACGCCTGAACGCTACTTTCATTTCTATTTATTAATTTAGTGTAATTTAAACATAATTATAAATAGGTATATTATAATTCCAGTATAATATTATATATAATATCATTAACTCCATAATTTACACATCCCACATAAGGAATTAACGAATCACATCACTTTGAGGGGGCGGTACTCCGCACTTCCTCAGATGAGATTATCGTATTTATAAACTATATAAACCATAAAGGCTTAATATAATTAGAAATTAAAGAAGGATAAGGAAATAATAAATATAATATATATCATATATAAATAAAGTTCCATCATAATTGTCACCATGAGAGGAGGTATGAGAAAATCGATCAATCATCATTCTGTGAGGTGTTAGTTTTCCGTCCACAGAATCGATATGTTCTTCATCCATTAGATGGAGTTGTGTGTAAGTGTAGTTAAAATAATTCTCATAACAACATCGTAGTATATATATAATACTTTTTTTGTTAAAAAAGAAAGGATTAAAAAGAGTTTAGGGGTTGGTGAAGTAGAATAAAAGAAAACAATTTAAGAGAAACAATTGCCTTTAATTTGGGTAACTTCCTTTGGATTGAACAAAAAGGAATTCTCGAAGTGCCTTCTGACTAAGGTAATGATTATAGGGGGAGTATAGATATGTAGGGATATTAATCGGGTATATTTTGAACGAGCCAAATGGATTGAGAGGTGTGAGGAATTGGATATAAATGGTCTCCTTTTATAAGGGGGGGAGGCTCTTTTTTAAAGAATGAAAATTTTATTTTATTGTAAACATATCGTCAGTTTCAAAAGGTCCAATAATCATTAATTTTGAATTTAATATGACTCATGGTCGAAATAAAATCATCCAATTCTAATTGGACATGTTTTGGATAATATTTTAATCATTATAATCTTATTTATTTAAATCATTTATTAATGAGTTAAATATTGCATCATTATTGTGTCATAAATAATTTAATTTATTGGATGTCTAAAAATTATAAAATAAACACCACAATGTAGTAAATATTATTATATTTCCAATGAATATTTATAGATGAAAATATAATTTATATAACCTCTTATAAAAATTAATTACTAAATGATTTTTGTTAATGTCAGTTTTGTCTTTACATTAAATTAATTAATCTAAATTGTCATTATCACTACCAAGTGGCTCAATGGGGTCCCAAAATTGACTCAAGGATGCCCATGGTCGGACACTACTCATCAAATAAGGTTAGGACATGTTTTATGGTAATTTCGAATTATTATAATATTCTATTAACCTTGAATTACCATATTTACCTTTAACCACAGTAAATAAAAGTCAAAAGTTACTATTCACAAAAAGAATTTCATCTTATTGAACAAAATTTTACTTCTTGATAACAACAATGTATGTAAGATTTTATAAATTCAATTCACATTAGTGGTAAAATTTCATTTAAATGAATGATTCAGTTTCTTAACTACCACTAAGTGGTTTCACTATTCATCAAAAATTGATGTTTTTCAGAAAAATACCAAAAAATCAGCCTAATATATATTTGATATTTTGAATTGAAAAATTATGTCCATTTTTACAAATTCAAAACATAGTAGTGGCATTAATTAATTTTAAAATTTATTCTCGTTATCAAAACAAATAGCGTGTTTTTAAGAAACAATAACTATCAAAAGAACGACACTTGTTTATGTCCAAATTCAAAGTGAAATTAATTACAATGACCATAATTGGATTAAATGGTGAAAATATATTCTAATTACGCTTTAAAAAAAATAAAAATATAATCTAACCATATAAATTAATGCGATAAAAATGTAGTTTTTAATTAAAATATAGCAATTTTTTACTATTCTTTAAAATATGAAAGTTATCAGAATAATATGAAAAATTTATCCATATTAAAATTCTTTATACTGATTATATGGAAGAATTTTATTTCTTCAAATTGAACTTATAAACATGTCAAAAAATATATTTAATGGTGGTGTGCCATCAAAAGGTGGCAAAAATGCATTTTTTGAAAAATACGTATTTTACCTGAAACTTTTATTTAGTTCTCATACCATATACTAGAAAATATATAATATGAATAATAATGCTATAAAATTCATAATTTAGTTAATAATATTAATAACAGCTTTTCCATTATAATATTAAAACTATATTTCATTTTTTATTGAAACCTAGTATTGCGTACTACACATGCTATCGAGGAAGGTCACGATTGCGTGTATTGCAACCCAAGTCAGGGCTGCTTGTAGTGAAAACTTCTTTTGGTGTTTTGTATAACACAATCAAAACTTATTTCATTTATATATTAAAAAAATCTATACTTAATGTTGTGTATAATCATTTCCACAAAACGAAGTTGAAATTGTGTGTAACAAGAGCCAAGAATAGTGTTGCGTATAATGCAAGCTAATACGGTGTTGCGTATAGTACAAGATAATCATGGTGTAGTGTATAATAGAATACATCAATGAAATTAAAAATAATATATCTCATGAAATCTCGGGAATATACATTCTACCCCCCTTAAAATGAATTTCGGCCTTGAAATTTGTCCGGGTTATAAATTGTTTAATACATGAATGATTCATTCATAGAAACCACATCGTAAAAAGGAATACTAAATCATCATTTTAAAAAGGAATGTTAGAAACAAAATGGATACCCAAAGTAACTCATCACTTGGGTTCCCAAATTTTAGTATATAGGTGAAAATATGGATATTGAAGAGAAATCTAACCGTTATGTTCTGATGGAGAGTGGTAGAGAACATGGCTATAAAAAATCCAACAATCGCAAAGCCATAAATTTGTGATGATCTAATGTACCATCTAATTCATAATATATGAGAGTACTTGGAAAACATTTTTGGTTTTCAAGATCATTTCCCTAACATTGATGGTCTTTTATATAAGGAGAAATACTTACTTTATTTTAGTGTAATATCGTCATTGGTCATTCCATGAACAATTTCCACTTCATCACTTTTTAATGAAATGAAGCTGAATTTTTCATTCATGAAGTGTTAGCAGATCATGCGAAAGAATTAGAAGTTATCCCATCTATTTCTATCACAAAAAGGTCAGCATAAGTTATTAAATATACATAAGTAAATAAATGGTGAGATTTATCGTATATGATTCCAACAAATGGACTTATACATCATCTATCATACCACTTAAAAAAATAAAACTTGCTCCTACTAACCAGGTACTTCCTGTAGGCCACTGGTAGGTGATAAAGGAATGTCGCACTTTGGTTGTGGGTTCGATTCCCACAACCTTGTCCGACGGGATAGGTTGTCTCCCATCCTATGGGTTGTCCTTTTTCTAAAACTATACTATGATAAAAGTCCAAAAATAATATCAAAAAGTTCTAGCCTCAAACAATACTATCTGATTTTCGAAATAATCCATTCCAGTCTTTAGACTTATCTAAAATACATCCGTCCAATCTCACAGTATAAAGAAAATGATTACTAGAAAAGTCATTATCCAAGCATGTGAATACCATCATTTATCCCCCATATATCATAAGATATATCTTGTTGATCGCATTACAAACATGTGAATACCAAAATCTTGTATTCTCTTGAAACATGAATTACCGTAGAACCATAGTGAAAACATGAATTCTGTCAAAATGTAAATCATTCCACATACCAAAATCCCAAAATTTCAATATACTCAATCCATGATATCACTTTGTCCTTATATCAGTCATGAGATCATTAATATTATTTTCTCCTTATCCCTTCATTATGTGCATATCATCTTCTTTCCAAAAATATTTCAATCACTTTGCATGGTTACTGGTATTATTGAAAACCAATACATAGATATCCCAAAATTCCATGATACCATAACTGAGATTCCATGATACTATTTAGAAATCCCATTACATAAACACTTAATAATTACACAACATCATTTTCATACTCAACATCACAACTAGTGATCTCGTGTGTCTTCTGTTTATCCTTTTCCTTAAGTGGATGCTCACGTTGGTCATCATTAACCCTTGGATTAGAAAATTGATTAGCATAATTACACATTTCCTTGAACTTGAAGCATTGATGTGTTGGTGGTGAGTTATCTATAGTATTTTCATTATTCACATCATTAACAAACCTTTTTCCATTACTTCGACACTCAACTACTCGATGACCTTCTTCTCAACACTTATAACATTTTCTAGTCCCTTTATGAAAATCTCCAACATGCTTCATTCCACACATTGAGCATAAAGAAACATTCATCTTATTTTCCCCATTATTCTGAGATTTCTCCTTGAACTTCAACTTTCATTTCATGTCAGAACCATTAGATGGATATGTAAAACCAATTTACATTTATACCTTGATAGCAGAACACACAATTTCATCATAGCTTCTTAAGTCTCTTATGGCTAATTCCCTTCAAAGACTTCATTTTAGGCCACTTAAGAATCCATCAACTTTACTTTCGGGTTGGATGATAAGTCCAGATGCATACCTTGAAAGCCTTGTAAAATTCACTTCATATATACCAATAGATTCATCATCCTTTTACATAAGCTCAAGGAACTCCTTTTCCATATTTTTTTGAAGAATATTGGGGAAGTAATTATTGATAAATAAGTTCTTGAACTCATCACATTCCATAAATTCAATTTCATCTCGGGGCCTTGTATTCATAATTAAAGTCCACCATTAATCTGCTTCACCTTTTAAATGGTAAATAGCCAGAGTGGATTTTTCATATTCTGAACAGTGAAGTGTGGAAAATATCTTTTCAATGATATTGATCCATTGTTCAGCAACATGTGGATCATAAGACCCACTAAACGAAGGTGGAAGTTGCCTCATGAAGGACACAATAGAATATTTCTCCCTTCTCGGCTCATTTAGAAGTCCAAAATGATTCATAGCTTGTGTAAGTATAGCAATATGATTTTGCATTCCATCTCCCATAACATTGGTTTGTTTAGGAGGAAAATCATTGCATTTTCTATTACATTGATCGACATGGTTCCTTAGGGTTCTATCCACGGTTTAATACCCAAAAAGAATAGTGTGAGAGGAAAAAATCATGCTAGGGAAAACAACATAATAAAGGGGATTACATTAAATATATAACATCTTAGGGTTAATTCTAATATTTTAACCATAATTCTAGGACTACAACATATACTTATACATAACCTTAGGGACATCCCAAGACATCCCTTAGAAATATCTCTAGGGATCTCACTATGGTTTTTGGATCATAGTTTCCAATGGTTAACTAAAAATTTCCTCTGATACCAACGGTAGAGAACCAAGCTTGACGAACATGGAAATTACATTACTTTTGCAGAATAATTAATAAATAATAAGAACCAACACCAAAGGATCGTAATAGTTTAGTGTCTATGGAGACTTGGAACATAATCATCTAATCATGGTGAAAGATATTCCACATCTCCCATAAAGATCATCCCCTTTTTTCATACCCAAAACCTTTTTTTATATCCTGGGTAAATGAAAACATATAATGTGTGAGCTCAAATGATCAGTATGGGTAGGTATTGAGAAAATAAAACAAACCATACACATTTGAAAATAAAAATATGAACATAATGATTAAACATAAAAATATTGAGCAATGACATAACACATGGAAGTATGTAAGGAATAGAACATAATGGAACATCAATAATGATAAAATAGCATAGAAATAAATCTTATAATTGTTGAATAACATTTATCACATGATATGATATCCATAGTTTCCAAGGCATTGCTTGCAAGACCATCTTTGTGGAAAAAGTCTCTTACAGAACTGACTTCACTCCTCGTTCCAGTCCTGTATCACTGAACCAGATTAACTTTTCATTCTATCCATGTCTGTCTCCTCAGATATAAATATTTTCCCAATTTATTAGAGGGAGATATAGGTCCCAACCATCTCATAATTAAATCATTCTTACTCGTGCCACAAAATAAACTTCAAACATTCATCATAACCCAAAAAATAAAATGGGTTTCATAAACATCATCCTATCATCACATAATCCATATAAAATAATGGATATTTCATCATTTTAAAAGTGTAACAACATAAATCAAATAGAAATTATACATGAAACATTAAAATATGAAATAATGTCATCTTAGATGGAAAATGGTTTTGATAAAACTCTTGAATTGAATTCTTGAGGAAAATATCATTTCTTCTTCAAAATCATTTTATTTTCACAAAATGCGATGAAATATTAAAATAAAAGTATTTTGTTGAAAATAGTCATGTAATCTTGTAGTGTAAGCTTTATGAAAATAATGTATTATAAAACCGTAAAAATTCATTCATGCCGTATAAGTTAAAAAAACATTCTTCTCGTACTTTTACCGGAAAAGTCAAAAAGTACCTTATATGGTAAAAAAACTAATATTCCTTAAATACCATGTATTAAAAGTCAAAAAATGGGTCAAAAGGATTTTAAACATAATTTATTTTTTTAGAAAATAGGGACATGGATGATAAATATAACCCCAGTAAATACTTACGAATAATCAATCTCGAAAAAAAACGAGAGTGGAAAAGTTATTCCTTACAAAGATATTTTTGTAAATAAAATAGATCACTTATGTGTATTCACTATATGGTGACATAAATAAAGTATAAATACATGATAATATATAAAAATTAATTTCCCACATAATCAAATAACGACATAAACAAGAAATAGAAGATCAACCCAAAGAACGAAAATTGGGTTAAGAAGTTCCCTTACCTTTTATCCGACATGACTCGATCATTATTTAATATCCTGAATAATAAAACCCAATATAATTTATGCATGCTTAAGAAACTTTTTAAAGTTTATTATTCCTTTTATATCACTTATTACCATGTTATAAACATTATGTATCCATTTAAGTTAACAACATTCATTTTGTTGATATTTGGTACTTGAGTCAAAAATGGACTTCATACAATTGCATGTCGTTAATGTGGTCAAATGTTCATTATATCAATAATTTTATTCATGATTTATATATCATACATATCATATATATCGAGAATTTACATGTATTTAAAATAGTACATAACATATGGAGTTAATAAATGAAATGCACCATTCATGGAGACGGTAAGCCGTACGTACGTATAAACGGTACATTCATTTATATTTATTATTTTAATGGAATAAAAACATAATGATTAATAGGTATATTATAATTCCAGTATAATATCATATATAATAACATTAACTAAATCCTTAATACTTCACACATAAGGAAATAACGAATCACATCACTTTGAGGGGGCGGTAGTCCGCACTTCCTCATATGAGATTATCGTATTTACCCACTATGGAAACCATAAAGTCTTGATATTATTGGAAAGTAAAGAAGCATAAGGAAATAATAAAAATAATATATGTCATATATAAATACAGTTCCATCATAATGGCCACCATGAGAGGCATCGAAAAAAATCAAACAATCATTGTTTCGTGAGGCGTTAGTTTTCCATCAACAAAAAAATTATGTTCTTCATCCATTAGATCGGGGTGTGTGTAAGTGTAGTTATAATAATTCTCATTA
Organism: Viscum album; assembly: GCA_963277665.1. Taxonomy (NCBI): domain Eukaryota; kingdom Viridiplantae; phylum Streptophyta; class Magnoliopsida; order Santalales; family Viscaceae; genus Viscum; species Viscum album. The sequence continues at coordinate 987,846,723 of OY728126.1, forward strand.
AAACATCCTAGTATATTGGTGATGCTTTTTTTCTTACAAGAAAAATGATTAAAATGAGGTTAGGGGTTGGTGAAGTATAATAAAATAAAACAATTTAATAGATTCATTACCTTTAATTTGGGTAAGTTCCTTTGGTTTCAACCAAAAGGACATCTTAAAGTTCCTTCTTCCTAAGTTAAGGCTTCTAGGGGGAGGAGGGGGTGTAGGGAGAATAATTGGTCAGAGTTTTGACGAGCCGAATGGCTTGAGAGGTGTGAGGAATTGGATAGAAATGGTATCTTTTTATAAGGGGGAGGAGGGGCTCTTTTGGAAAGTGTGAAAATATTACTTTATTATAATCATATATTCGGTTTAAAAAGGTCCAAAAACCATTAAAGAATAATATAAGATGACTAATGTTCCAAAAAAAATCATTCAATCAGAATTGTTCATGTTTTGGATAATATTTTAATCATTATAATCTTATTTATTTAAATCATTTATTAATGAGGTAAATACTGCATCATTATTGTGTCATAAATAATTTAGTTTATTTGATGTCTAAAAATTATAAAAAAACACCATGTAGGATATTTTTTAATCTTTATAATAAATATTTATTGTTTAAAAGATAATTTATATAACCCCTTATAAAAATTAATTACTAAAAGATATTTGTTAATGTAAATTTTGTCTTTAAATTAATTAATCCAAATTGTCATTATCACTAACAAGTCGCTCAATGTTGTCCCAAAATTGACACAAGGATGCCCATGGTTAGCCACAAATCATCAAATAAGTTTTGGAAAGTGTTAAGGTAATTTTGAATTATTATAAAATTCTTTTAATCTTGAATTACCCTATTTACCTTTAACCGCAGTAAATAAATGTCAAAAGTTTCTATTCACCAAAAAAATTGTTTTCATCTTATAGAACCACATTTTACTTCTTCTTAACAACCATGTTTGTTAGATTTTTGAAATTAAATTCATATAAGTGGTAATAGTTCATTTTAAATGAAAGAGTCAGTTTTTTAACTACCACTAAGTGGTTTCACAATTCATCAAAAATTGATGTTTTTCAGAAAAATACCAAAAATACAGCCTAAGAAATATTTGATATTCTGATTTCAAAAATGATGTCAATTTTTCCAAACTCAAAACATAGAAGTTGAAGTAATTAATATAGAAATTAATTCTTGTTATCCAAACAAATAGCGTGTTTTTAAAAAATAATAACTCTCAAAAGATCAACACTTGTTTATGTCCATATTCAAAGTGAAATTAATTCAATGATGAAAATTTTATTAAATGGTAAAAATATATTATAATTAAAATTTAAAAATAATTAAAAATATATTACAACCATATAAATTATTGCGATGAACAAAGTTTTATTTAATTGAAATATAGCGTATTTTTACTCTTCATTAAAATATGAAAGTTATCCGAATAATATGAAAAATTTATACAAATTAAATTTCTATACCCTGATTCCAAGGAAGTATTTTATTTTGTCAAATTGAACTTATAAAAAAGTAAAAAACTAGATTTATTGTGGCTGAGCCATCAAAAGGCGACAAAACATCATTTTTTGAAACATACTTATTTTACCCAAAAATTTTATTTAGTTCTCAAACCATGTTCTAGAAAATATATAAGATGAATAATAATGTTATAAAATTCAAAATGTAGTTAATACTATTCATAATGGCTAGTTCATAATTATATTATAAAAATATACTGTTGTTTAGTGAAACCCGGTATTGCGTACTACACACACTATTGATGAAGGTCATGATTGTGTGTAATGCAAGCCATGTTAGGGCTACAAGTAGTGAAAACACTGTTTGGTGTTGCATATAACACAATAAAAACTTATTTCATTTATAAATTATATAGAATCTATACTTAATGTTGCGTAGAACAATTTCCATAAAACAGACTTGAAATTGTGTGTAACACAAGCCAAAAATAGTGTTACGTATACTGCAAGCTAATGCGGTGTTGTGTATAGTACACACTAATCATGGTTTAGTATATAATAGAAGACATCAAAAAAATCAAAAATAATTTATCTCATAAAATCTTAGGGTGTTAAACCACAATCCTCGAGAAGAAGGGGTACCAAGCGCACCAGGGAGAAGAAAGAAATCCAACAAAGAAGGGTATGGAAGAAACTCTAGCATGATATAATGACGATATTATATTGTTACGGGATAAGGAATTTTGAACTGGATTAAAGTCAGATCGTGGTTTCCTCTATGGTTGGGAGGCTACACACAATGTGATTAATTCTTATTTAATTATCCCCATCGGCGTGGAGGCATAACGACTATGCGTTAAAAAGTTTCTTTTAAACATAGGAAAAACACGCAACGGGGGCGGAACTTGTAGGTACGGGGAAAGGTTGTGACACTGAGGAAAAACCACACGTTTTGGTAAGTTTATGGTTTTCCCGACATTTGGGGGATTTTAGATATTATGTAAGGGATTTAAATGGCTTTGAATGGCGAATTAAATCAGCTTTATGTTAAAATATATGTTACAGGAACGGAAAAAATCAGAAACTGGAAAACGGGACGAAGACTGCTCGGTGAGGACATAGTGCCACCGTCATGGTGCCATTGTCCTCGTGCCACCATCATGGTGCCACCGTCACAACTTCACCCTCACGGTTCAATGGTCAAGGTTCCACCGTGACCACTGTACGACTGTCACAGTGCCACCGTAACCAGTGCCCCCGTGACCGGTTCCACCGTTTCGGTGGATCCGTGTTTTGGAAAAGTAATGGACCGGGAGGGTCCAATCCATTACATCATATAAATTATTTTAAAATAATAAGATAAAAATTATATGTTTTAATTAATGGTATCCACCAACATACATGATAGAAATTACATTTTAATTTTATAGTAAAGTTATTTGTTCTAATTTTACTTATTTTCATTATTTTATTAAAATTATTTTAAAGATACCCTAAAAATCACTATAATGATATATTATGATGAATAATATTTTATTCAGTGATATGTTTCTAATAATAACTCATACAATCATAAATATAATTGATTTTATATTTATTTTATATTTATAATTTTTTATATTAATTTAATATTTTTAGAAGTTCATTAATTATTGTCCCTTATCGTATAAAATATTATGTCATCATATTTTTCAATAAAGTTGAAAAACCCAATTGGATTTACCAATATATACCCACATATTATTAAAATATCTATACCCCCATTTCGGGGCTTTATTTACGTAACAATTTTTAAATTAGTGGTGTGATGTTCTTATGAAATGGATGTTTTCCAAATATGAGTTATCAATTTTTAATAGAGTGTTTCTATTTCATATCATCTTTATCCTACTTCAAATAATATATAAACATGATTATATAACATCATCATTATATTCCATAAACTAATATGTTATTATGTTAATATAATATCTTATATCAATCTCAAACCCCTATCAAATGAAAATTTGATTCATAATTTGTGTACACTATGGACCACCACCCCATAAACTGGTGTAATTTGATTCCCCTAACCACCTCTCATAGATATTTATGATCATTCAATTAATTTTTTATATTATATAAATGATAATAATTTAGTTATTAAAATATAATATTTCATTTAATTTATAATCCTTCCATTCCCTGAAAAATGAAAACGTTGTTCATGTATATTTTTGGACCACCACCACCAGGAAGTGATGTTTTACATTTTTCATTATCATACCATGTTTATAATATATATAACAATATTTAATGATTTAATATTCTAATTATAATAATATTATTTTTTTTGTATTGATAAGATAATACCTAACTTCCTTCCATAATGATAAATGAAAATTGGAAATTTTACCCATGTGTACATTTAACCAACCACATATATGAATATTACTGAGGTTATTTTTCATAATCCAAATTTATGATTTTTCTCAAATGTAAAAAATATTTTTTAAATGCAACTTTTTCATTATTGTTATCAAATGTATGATCGAATAATGACCTCATTGTGATCAATCAATATACTAAAGTCATTTTGAACTTTTGGACAGAATTTCTTCATAACCAATTATGTGGACTTAACCAATCACGTAATTAAATGTATCATTATGATAAATGAAATACATTACAGAATAATAATGTATTAAAAATAAAACAAACACTCAAAAAATAAAATAATATATTTGTATTTATTATATTGTTGTTAAATTACAAACATGAAAATTCTGGACTCAGGATAGTGTTATATCCTCTCACATTTATTTTCTTGTCACACAAGTAATATACTACATCAATTTTATTTTTTCTCTATATAATACCCATGTTTTTTTAATATTATTTTTCTGAAAATTATGGGGATCTAAATTTCCATGTATATCTATTTCCTTCATGGGGTATATAGTTCAAATGTTACCATAATGGTAAGGGTTTTGATTCATTATTTCATTAATAATCAGGATAATTTATTTTTATATGACTAAAATAATATTTATGTTCCTTATATTAATATAAAAAATAATTTTACAGTTTTTTTATTTTCTCAGTTTTTTTTTTTACACAATTTTAAATGTTTAGAAAATATTTTCAGATGAATCTTTTTATCATATTCTGAATTATGAATATTGCAACATTTCTAATAAAAGTAAGGATGGAATGTTTTTAATGTATTGTGACCAAAATATAATTTCCCAAAATCATGATTTATCATATCATTTTTGTGTACATTAGAATATTATTTTTCAAATATTTTTTCCATTAAAAATGGAAATTTTTTATTAGTTGAATTTTAAAGTAAAATATTTATTTTCCATATAAATGAATGTAATTATATTTTATTTTTTCCATTAATAAAATCCATGAAGTAGTGATATTAAATATTATACATTTGGGTTATCTTTTAACTATTCAATCCTTATTCTTACTTTGTATATATACTTTTTTATATAGTTTTTCATAGAACTGAATTATTTTCCATGGGTTAATTAATATTGGAAGTAAATGCACTTTTTTAATGAGTACGATGAAAATTAATTTTCATGATTCCATGAATATTATATGATTATTTGGTTCCATTATAGGAATTTTGTTTCTATTTAAGCAAATAACCTATTACTCTAATTCATGGAGACTTACGATTTGAAAATTGTTTTTTATAATGAAAGGTAATTTTAATATCTGAATGTGTTTTTAAAATGGTATAAAAAGAGTTGTATAAGGTTTTTATTCATGATATAGAATATTTGGATTTCATATGATATTTTTAACCACATTAATGATCATGGTAAAGCCTAACATATCCTATAAAAAATGGTCTATTGCCCTTAAAGAATATGGTTGAGACTGATATATCGTATACGATTGTTGGTCCCATATAGCAGTCCATTACATTGGGTATCAATATTTTTCTATAGAATTATATTGGATAATGTTAATATTGATATTCTCACTATAATTATATTATATGAGTTTTATTTTTTTGATGTCCGGATATACAAACTTGTTTTGTTTATTGTTTTTATGAGATATAAATATTTTTTTTGAACATGGAAGGAATCTCACTGCTCATGATTATCAACTACTAAGACTCTTATTATATGGTAATGATTTATTAAAAGTTTCATGAATGTTAAATCCAATTTTTAATGTTATGATTTCCCAAATTATTAATATTTCACACATTTATCATTTATATTATACTCCACTTATGCTAGTTTTTAAATCCGATTGGTATGGATTTTGTTTAACCACACAGAAAATTTGATCTCAACCTTCTTATGTATTCCATTACATCAGTTATAAACAATCATATTAAATTATATTCATCTATAATCATTTTATTTTAGAAGAAATTTGTAGGAAAATTTCAAGACCTAGTATTGAATTTGAAAATTCAAGTATAGTGGGAAATGTTGATTATCATTATAAATAATTTATTTATGAATACATTGGCTAATTATTTTTCCCTATTATCTAAAACTATACATTTAAAATATAAAATTGTATATAAGTCCTTTAATATTTATTATTGATGTTTTAAGGATTCGATTGAAGAAATTGGGAAACATTTATCAATATCAATTCCTTAAATATAAATCATATATTGTTAGCATCAGATCCATGAATGATGGCCAGATCTGTATAATATATAGTTTTTCAGTTCATTATAATATTTCAAACATTATGATAGTATTAATTTATTAAGAAATAAATCAATGTGATTGCATATTAATAGTTTTTCGAATATGCAACTATTTAATTTTCATATGAATTTTATTTTCATTTATAATTAATTTGTGAGAAAATAATTAATTTTATTCAGAAGTAATCCAATTTTTTTATAATTTATATAGTACTATTCATACTTTCCAATAAAAAATAATGTAAAAAGTATTTACCTTTAATCACTATAATTTATTTGTATATCAATCATATTTTAAAACATGTGTTCCACGTAACACAATATTCTAATGACATAAAATTTAATTATAGATATATATTTAAAAATTATAAAGGAGTTTTCATATCATTAGTTTATAATTTTAAAATATCATTTAATTAATAATTTCATCATTGTAATGATGATTTGAGTGAAAAAATAAAACATTATAGTGAATTTGAAGGTATAAGTTAGATAATATCAAAAAAATAAAAATTAAAATTATGTCATATGTATCACATTTTATAAATAAATACATCATAATAATTATACATGAATTATTTTAGTGTATAAAGGATCATATATTTTTATGAAGGTTGTATTCTACACATAAAACTATGTGATACTTAAATTCTCATTAGATGCAAACATGGTTGAAAATGTTTTATCTATAGTCATAATAACATTTCTTATATTTAATATATATAATTAATTATTAAATAATAGATACCTTATGTGAAGTGGAGGAATATGTTGGAATAATAATGAATGTACTCAGTAAATAGTTATATAACATCTTTGAGAAACCGTATTTTTTCTAAAAAGGACTGTATAATGATCAAAAAGATACTCAATGGAATGATTTATGTTAGAAATGGACTAGGTTAGTTACATGATTACCAATATGGTTAATTAATAATGGAGAATATAGGAGAGGTTGTTTCATTCTATATGATAGGGAGACCACACGCTTAATGTTTTAGAAAAGAAAACATATAATAATATCTTCTTGAAGTCACGGGTCTTAGAAAATAAAACTACTAGAACACATGAAGGTTATGGTGAACAATTAGCACAATTGAATTAATTCTTGTAGTTTGTGATATTGTAAATCTTATCTCAGCGTTTACAACCACTAATAAAACCTTTTTAACCATTATTATTACAAGAAATTGTTCCTCTTTTTTCATGTATAATTGTGTAGACCATATTAATAATTATTAATTATTATGATTCCAAAAATAGAATCCCTTTTAACAAATTAAATTTATATATATCATATAAATTTTTATTAAAATAAGTGCCCAAAACACATCAAAAAAGGTTTTATAAAAATAATATTTTAGGTATAAAAAGGAGTTATCTTCATTACATTCTATATAATAACTACTAGATGAAGTATAAAATATTTTATTCAATATATCATCAAAAAATTAATGCAAAATGATTTATTCATATCACCTTATTTGATTGATTATGATAAAAACACATAATGTCCATAGAAATATTTTAAAATAATATATATTTTAAACTACATGTGATTTTATTTAAATTAATAATATATCAACCACCTATGAATTAATTTTATACATTATTACAAAATAATTTTTCTTAATTTATATATAATTATAAATACTATTAAATCTGACAATAAGGGGATGATATTCTAATTAAATTATTATAATATAATAATATATTGTGGTTTTAGAAAATTTTTTGTTTCTTGTATAGAACGATGTCCATGAAATTACATTTATTTAAAGGGTATCATATCATTAAATATTTGGGTGTTATATTCTTATTGTAACACCAAATTATTAATATATATATATATATATCTGTGGGATTTAATATCTTCGATAGCTTATGATGCACAATAACAATAGTATAATAAAATGGTAATATTGTGTGAGGTTATAACAATTTTTATTAATTAAGCAGATACGAACATTAATAACTAAATTACTAATATTTTATTTTTTAAGCATATATAAAAAATAATCATTAGTAACTAATTAACTACAAAGGAAAATAAAAATAATTTCAATGAAAATGTAGTTTTTTTTTCTGAAAAACTATATATTTTTAAAACCTGATATTATTCAATTTTTCAAATATAAATTACACCACATGTATTTACAATGAAATTTAATATAGAATGAAATTCAAACAACATAGAGTCTCTAAGAAAAAACACATTGTTATCATAGTTATTTAAACTTGATATTTGTACTCTATCTATTAAAAATAGTTTTTTCACTTCTGTATTTTGAATTTTGAAATATGTAATTATATTCTTGTGATCAGTAAAATATTTTGGTTCTTGTGCAATCAACTTAATTTTGTTAGAGTATAGTTACATTCCCCTTTTGAATTGTAATGTACCCTTATGCATAGAAATATGACCCTTAGGAATAGTAAATTTAACACATGAATTATAAAATAAACCGTGATAGTATAAATAATATTTTGGAACCATTCAAATAAATGTATGATATAATTATATAATTTTAAAAGTTAGTGAATATTTTAATAAATATTAATTAAGTGTTGGTATTTTTTTGTGGGAAATAAATATACTATAAAAAATTCATATTGAATAAATAATGATAAAAGAAAATTTATTTTCATAAAAATTATTTATAAATAAATATGTTATTATCCTATGATTTTAGGACAATATAATAAGACTTTATTTAATTTTTTAGAGTTTCATAAAATCTATTTTAACATGAAAAACTATATTTTTCAAATAAAACATTATTTTAATTAAAAATTAAATTTATATCTTTTAGAAAATAATTTTAATAAAATGGATTTAATTTTCAAATTTGACATGTCAATAAATGGTTTGGGTGACATTATGAGATTTTTTTTAAATACATGATTTTTTAGTGAATAGTAAAATATGATAATTTACAGTATAAATACTATATTAGCAACATATGCGATTCCATAAGTCATGGATGATTTTTATACCCTTGAATCGAACTCACAAGACTCTATAACATTATTTAGTCACGACAATCAATAATATTTCTTTTAGTGAGAAAATTATGAAAACAATGAATAAAATAATGGGATATTACCCCTCCCTTCAACAATTAAAACCACCCCGCCCCCTCTTTGCCTCACACCGTCAATGATTTAAGCCTTTTAAAAAAAATTCCCTATACTATTACCAATATCTCAATTCATAAAAAATATCTTGGTCACATAGTGACACCGAAATTAATCCCCTTAAAGAGATTTTATAGGGGAGTATTGATGGGGTAAAATCCTCTTCCTTTTCCTTTTTTTTATTTTCCTGTTCTTTATTTTATTATTCCATCATCATATACTCTATCCAAAATAACATGATAAATAAATTAACAATTATTTATAGAAAATATGTGGTGTTAATGTAATAATCATCATAAATTTCATTAATCTATCTATTATTTTAAAATTGACAACATCATCAGGGAGTTGGTGATTTAAAACCTTCATGGACGATAAACATTCGTTCATCAATTTCCTCTTTATGGATGGTCATGATAACATTTTTATGGTTAAAAAACACTATTATATATGTATTATAACCTATTTAATTTTATGTAACTATTATATATATATATATATATTATTGATTTATATTACAAAACTTGTTCATGGTGATCGAAATAGAACTGTAATAATCTAAAAGATTATCATTTGATGTCTTATCAAATGATTCATCCTCACACAAAATAACAATATTATTTATATAACCATTTATAATTATTGAAGTTCACTAATAACATGTAATATAAATTCTATTTATTATACCCATTTCACATGAACTCTTATACTTATAAATAATTGAACTGATCATGAAAATCAAGAAAACTAATTATCCCAAACAATAAATTTAAACACTATAACTCATCAAAAAGGCTATAAAATCCCATAAAAATAAATAATAATAACATTAAAATAAATTTTTCTAAATGAATTATTTAATGGATATCATTTTATTATCTAGGATGTTATTTTAAAGTGCATAAATCATTTTGAAATTCAGTAAGGGAATTATTCCCAATCATTTATTTGCATTCAGGTTTTGATTTTTTTTCCTCTCTAAACCAATGAAATTTCTAATTTCTTATGTATAGTTACTATAAATTTCGTTTATATATTAAAAAATAATTTATACTATTCATTTTAACCTTTTTTGAGGAAAATTAATGTCTTAAAAAGGATCCATTTTCAACTCTTTATGATAAGAAAACTCAGTTAAATGGAAATGATATATTTCTTACCTATTTGAAAGTGCACTCTATAATCTGTTTGACGAATCAATTATTTCTAACAAACTTTTAATTTTATCATGGGATAACCGAATTAGATCATTTTTTGATTTATGAAAAAATTTCTAAAAGAACAATTTATTTATAGTAAAATATTATTACACTAAAAAATTCTTTGATGATTTTATTTGGTAATTATCATATATTTCAAGAGCTATGGTGATTATTATGTTTTGTATGGAATAAACACCTATTATAATCATATACCATAATTTATGAATATTTTTTATGGTCAGTGTGACAATTGATGAGTTATATAAATATTATTCATCTTATTTCATATAATTGTTAGTGATTATTACTACAGATTGGGGAAAGTTATTTCATATGTTCAGGTTGTTTATGTTTATCCCCACTCACTTAAGTAATGAAATATAATTACATATTAATGTCTGTGGATTTATATATCCCCTCAATTCATCGTTATGTATCATGGGACAAAACAAAATTATGATTTGGATGAGGCCTAACCTTATAATTTTCAGAAATCTTTAGTGAGGCCTTGATAAAAAATTTCTGATGTCTAGCATTTTGAATTCCCCAATTATTATAATAGTAATTGAAACCACATTAGATTATTTTTATTGTATAATATCCATGGATATGATTCATTCTCTTATTATCATTTATAATTATTTATGTGATTAGTTTTCATTCATGCCATATTTTTCTCATGTTTATTTTTAAATGTATGAGTTTTTTGTTATTCATCATGCCTAATTTTATTAATGAAAAATTCATTTATATTATTTACCCATACTGAGAATATGATGTCACCCCTTTCATTTATTTTAATTTCCCCCAATATGTGAGTATGACAGTTATTATGACTTACTATCTTGAATCATATAAGAGATAATCGGTTATTCTAATGGAGTTGCAATATTATTCTTTTCTATCTTGTTTTAATGTAAATATTATGTTTGAATCTAGTTTTCAAAAAATACTACACTATTTGGTCCATTAAAATTTTATGTCCTTGTAAACATACCAATTTATTAATATAAGGCACCGGCTCTAAAAAATGGGATTAATTTTTATAATTTGTATGAGAAGAAGTGTAAAAAAATTATGGAAACTAGATATTGAAAATATATATTAGGCGTATATATTAAGATAGATTTTCAGGATAAATATACAATAACATCTTATCATTTTGTGAAGTTATAGAGTATGTTGATATTTCTAGAAAATACATCCATTTCTTGTTACAATAAGTGGATGTTGTTATTGAAAAGATGTACTTGGGGGTAACAACTCTAACAAGGTGTTTCATTCCAGACTATGGGTGACCTGGTACATGAAAATGAGACTTATTGTGCACTTGTTTTTAAACTTATGAGGTATATTATTCATATTTTTCAGATTATCATTAAAAAAATTATAAAGGATATAATTGTAAATATTTCCCCAAAGAAACTATTATATAGATTATATGATTATAGATGCATAAAATTTCATTTTGTGTTATGTGTTTTTCTAGTTCGACAATATACATTATGGTTGATAGCCATATCTATTGTATTACATTATTAATAAATAGTGCATAATGGAATTAATGGAAACAACATGAATGTGTGTATCACATATATGTCTTTCCCTCCAATGTAATAAAATGATGATTTTTCTAGATATGCGATAACTGTAGAGATACTAATAACTATATTGGGAAAATTGAATTAGGTTATCGAAAATATCCATACCTATATGTACCATCCTGATCCACAATGTGCAGGAGAAATGTTAGAAAACATTATATGATAACGTCCTCCGTCATTCAAATTGAATATAAAACCATTTATATTAGACCATTGGATAAGTTATTTGGAGAAGATATTTATCACATTGGGAAGTAGTGAAAGGGATAGAGTTATAAAGGCTTTTTATTCTCTCTTAGGATATTCAAATAAGCGTTGGTTGTTAATTCAATACATAAAGGATGTGGAAGAAATAGAATAAATGGAGTGGAATGATTTCAAGGAAAACATCATGGAATATTTATTTCCTCATGAACAAAGGGTATATATGGAGAGGAAATTCATGATTCTACACGAGAAAGATGATGGAACCTTTTTGAAGTATGAATCCAATTTTACGTGTTTCGCAAAAGAGGTAATGGACTACATACATAATCCTTGAATCATGATTTATCGATTCATTAAAGGTATTAAATCATTCTTATGAAGGTAAATGGTCTCCCTAATATTCTAATCATATACATATATAGTCTCGTGTTTTATAAAGATAGAGAAATAATTTTATAAGTATTATATCGTTAAGGGAAATAATGGTATGAACATGGTGGTAGAGGGATGGTTGGATAATGGGAATAATAAAATAGGGAGTTTTCCAACATTTGATACATGTGGAAGGAAAAACCTTGTAGCCTACATAAAAGGAAAAGGAGTGTGTCACAAAAGTGGAGAAGGAGACCACTAATATCATGATTTCAATATAATTAATGAAGCTATAAATGCTCAATGCGATAATTGTAAATATATGGGACATTATTCAACAATTTTCCCTAAGCATCAAGTAAACATTCCTTAATAAAGGCCTAGCGATCAAAGACATTCTTTTGTAATCAAAACATTAGAGGTTGAGGTTCTTGATTATGTGGCGGAAGGTACATTAATGGTTTCCTCAAACATAGCGAATGATTTATTTTATTATGGATAGTGACATTATATTATATCATCCCAATTTTCTATGAAAATTGTACATTCATATTTTGATATAATAAAGTATTTTTTATTCAATACTCATATGGGAAGCATCATTACAACAATGATGTTTTGATCAACTCCCCTTATAATATATAAAAATACTTTAGTTTCATTCCTTATCATAATTCATTTGATTTATTTTGAAATAATAATATGTATTAATTTGGTTTCAAATTATGATGTTATGATATATTGCATAAAAAATAAAGTTACATTTTATGAAAATGATTTAGAGTTCCTTATATTTAGATTGGATACCTCACCATCTGATTCTTATCTAGATCCACCTACAATTTCACTATTGAATTAATTTATTACTGAGGAATGAAATTCAATATATGTTGGCGAGGAAATAAATCTGCATTTTGAGGATATACCTATTGTACAAGAATACTTTGATTTGTTTCTATAATATTTACATGGACATTTTCTGGAGAGGGGGATTGAGTTTTCTATTGATTTAATTCTTTTTTCATGGCCCTTATAAATGACTCCTTATAGGACGACCATAATATAATTAGAAAAGGTAAGAAACAATTATATGAGTATATTTTTAAGTATTTTATTCACCCTAGTGATTCTACATTGCGAGCTCTTGTAATTTTCATTATGATGAATGTTTGATATATGAGGTTGTTTGTTGACTACATGGAGATCAATGCTATTACAATAAAGAACGAGTATCGTATTCATTGCATGGATGATTTAATTAATCATCATCACATATTTTATAATATTAAAATATTGAACATTGATCTTCATATCAACAGTTTCATGTGACGAAGGAAGAAATTCCAAAAACTATATTTGGATCCAGGTATGGGAATTATAAGTTTACAATAATTTCTTTTTTAATAACTAACTGGCCCCTTGTTTTCATTGATCTAATGAATATATTTCACAAGTAATATCTTAATTATTTTTTGGGTATTTATTGATGATATATTGGTATAGTTCAAAATCTACTAAGATCATGAGAATCACTTTTGCATGATTCTGAAGACACATAGAAGAAAAACGTTATATGGGATGTTTATCATGTGGGAATTTTGGCATCAAACTATTTCATTTCATGGATATATTTTATCTATGTATGTATTTTTTTTATCCTACCAAGACATAGTTAGTTCAAGAATTGAATAACACAACAAACAATATCGAGGTACGTAGTTTTATTTGATTAGCATGGTATTATCGTTATTATGTTTAGAACTTTTCCTGATTAGCAAACCCATTAAACAAGATTACATAAAAAGGGATACGATATTATGGAAGAAGAATGTGAATAATGTTCTGAATAATTGAAGATAAGATTAGTGATTTCTATGATCCTGAATTTTCCATAGGGGAATGGTGGATTTTTTATTCATTGTGATTCATCAAGGAAAGGACATGGATCTTCCATTATTTAGAATAAAAGTGTTATTTACAATAAATCATGGAAGTTAAAAACTCATGGATAGAACTATCCAACTCATGATATTGAGTTATAATTTACTATATTTCTCCTAAATATATAGAGAAATTATATTTATTTTGAATGATGTGTGATATATACAGATCAATAGAGAATGAAATACATCTTTTAATAGAAAGAAATCAATATGAGGAAAATATGATGTCTCGAGAAACTCAAGGATTATTATTATTCAATACACTACCATCCCAGGAAGGTTAACAATGTAGCATATGCATTGAAAAGAAAGGGTCATGGAGTTCTAAACCAAATAATGATAGAAAGTTATCTTCTGTTCATGGATCTAGTAAACATGGATATGAGAATTATAAAAAAAGCTGAAACATCATTACATTTTCAATTGGTTTCCCAACCATATTTATTAGAAATGATTTAAAATTAGCATCTATATGACATGAATCATTAATTGATTTTTAATTATGTTAATGATGCGAAGTTTTCCAGATTCGTGTATGAATATACAATTATGAAATTTGGGAGGAGGATATGTGTTCCCTGTATACCCTAGCTAAATAATGTGTTATGTGATGATGCACATAGCTCAACATTCTATATATACCCTAGTAGCACAATGATATATAATGATTTTTAGGAATATTTCTAGTGGTATAATATAAAACATGTAATTACTTATTATGTATTAATTTGTTAATTTTTTCAATATTTGAAGGTCGAATGACAATATCCAAGGGGAGTCATGGAACCACATTCTATTCGTACAAGGAAATTGGACGACATTACTATGGATTTATTCACTAGATTAATTAAAAATAAAATAAATATTGATTCAATATAGGTTATTGTTGATTGACTTTCCAGATCATACATTTTACATCTATAAAAGTAGATTTTCCATAAGATAGCCTTGCATGACTCTTAATTAATTATGTTGTATGAATTCATGGGGAATCTCTCTCAATTTTTTCTGATCATGATGAATGATTTACATAGAAATTCTTGAAATCATTTCAAAATTATTTGGATACTGAACATCGTTTTATTACTTCTTATCACCCTCAAATAGATGGTTATTCAAAAAGTACTATAGAAAAATTAAAGGATGTGTTGAGATCCTGATCCCTCATCTTTACTGTTATGTGGGATCAATATTTTATTTATTATATTTTTAAAAAAATGATATTTTGCATTCATGTATTCAAATTAAAAACATATAAATCATTGTATGGATAGAGATGTCATACTCCTTTATATTGGGATGATGTTTTTGAGAGGTAGCTTTAGGACCATAGCTTGTAGAGGAAATAACATTGAAGTTAGAGACTATTCAAATCCATATCAAAGCCTCTCAAAGTAGGGAAAACATCTATGTCGATAATTGAAAGACGGAATTAATATTTCAAGGGGTAGATAACATTGTCATGACTATATATCCATAGAAGGGTGTTATATTGTTTGGGAAGAAAGGGAAGGTGATCCCCAAGTACATTTTTCTATTTAGAATACTAGAGATAATCAGAGATGTTTATTGTCATTAGGAAATAAAACCTATACTTCATATGGTACACAATATTTTCCACATCTACTTGTTATGAAAAAATATTCTATAAAAAACACATGTCCTCACTTCTAAATGAATCTAATTGGAACTTGATCTAACTTACTATAAATAGGATATCAGGATTCTGGACACTAAAGAACACATATTGATGAATCGAACAACTAGGTTGGAGTAGGTACACTATAAATCTTTAAAATAAAGCTAAAGCTTGGGAGCGTTAGTAATTTATGATAAATACCTACCAAATATATTTTACATGGTAACATTTTGATAATATCTATTGAAAAACTTTTTGTAGGAGGGTAGAATGTAACACCCCAAGGATTTACAAATAAATTTAATATTGTATGTAATGTACATATAAAATTGTTTCCATGAAACAATACATTGCTGTTATAGTCATTTAAACAAGATATTTATAACCTATCCATTAAACATATTTATTTCCACTTTTTTGTTTTGATGTTGGAAAAATGGACCTACACAGTTGCGATCAGTAATATATTTATAGTTTGATATTATCAACTTAATTTTTTTTTGAATATTAACTTGACCATTAAGAATAGTAACGTACCATTTTGAATAATAAAATGACCCATATCAGAAGTAAATCATCCAAATTTATAGTAACCTCGTCCATGAGTGTATAAATAAAATTTAAGCACCTTAAAAATTAATTTATAATATAATTATACCATTTTACATGTAAATGAATAATTTAGAAATAATTAATTGAGTGTCTGTATTTCTTGGGTAATATATATATAAAAATATTATAACAAATAAATTTATTTAAAAAAAAATTCATTTTCGTAATATTTATTGTTTTTGGATAATCAAATATGACCTTTCTTAAATTTTCAATGTTTTATAACATCAATTTTAATGTTAAAAACTGTATTTTTTTGACTAAATGATAATTATAATTAAAAATAAAATTTATCATATTTAGAAAATTATTTTTATAAAATAGAGTTATTGTTTTAATTATACTTCTCTAAATATGGTGATGGATAATTTTTTGGATTAATTTGAAATGGATGAATTATTAGTGAATAGTATGATATTGAAATTTATAATATAAAAACATTATATGCTAAATATTCTCATCCATGAGTTATTCAAGGAAGATGTAAGAAGCCTTGTTTCGAACTAAAATGAAATTATTATTTTATTTAGTTACAATAATCAATATTACTCCTTCTCTTGAGGAAAGTAATAAAATAATTAATAAAATATTGAGAAATTACCCTTCTCCCTCAGTATAAAACAACCCATCATCCCATATTCTCTCCACACAATCCAAGACACTAGACTTGTCATATTTCTACACAATAATTATCCCAAGATCCTACCCCACTTACATATTCTATTGGCCTCATCAAATGTCCAAAATCAATTCCCTTAAAGAGATTTTCAAGGTGGAGAATTGAAAAGATAAAATCTTTTTTCTTTTCCTTTTATTATCTTTACTAGTTCTCTATTTTATTATTATATCCTCTCATAATATATGAAAATGAAAATGATAAGTGTAGTATAATTTATTTACATTAATTATTTCATCTTAATAGAAGAACCACCACCAATCTCCATACTCTATTTCTTCTAGTTTAAAAATGAAATCATCATCGGGGAGGTGTAGATTTAGAAATTTCATGAAAGGATAACTTTCATTCTTCATTTTATTCTTCAAGGATGGTCATGATAAAATATTTATGGATAAACAAGACTATAGTGTGTATATATATATATCTATAAAATTTTGTATCTATTATAAATATATAATACTTTTTTATACAACAAAATAAGTTTGTGGTGATCTAAATACTATCATAATAATATAAATGATAATCACTAAATGTATTGTCTAATGATTAAAACTCATACCATCTAAAAATATGATATATATATATACCAATTTAAACATAAAGATTCACATTTAAAAAAATTAATATCTATTCTATTGAATTAAACAAATTTTACCCGAAATCCCGTACTTATATACAATTGAACTAATCCGGAAAACCAAGAAAATGAATGCTCCTCAATAATGAAATTAAACCATATAACTCATAAATAATTCCATACAAGATCATAATAAAAATATAATTAATAAAATAAATATATAAAATGTAATTAATTAATTAATTATTTAATTTGATTATCCAGGACTTTATGGTTAACTACAGAACACATTCAACCATATGATAATGGTTTTCTTCCCAAACCACCATTTTTATTTTGGATGTGTTTTAATCCTTTATAAAAAAATGTCATTATTTTTTACATTTATATAATTCTTATAAATTCTGGTTATACATTCCTAAATAATTTATTCTAATAATTTCACCTTTTTTGGAAAATAATTTTTTAAAAGGGACCCCTTATAATTTCTTCACAATAAGCAAACCTGAAAGGGGACATCCCGATTTCCTACGAATTTTCATTTTTAGTACTTAATCCTTTTAAAGGATTATATATATTTTTAAAACAATTGGTCATGAAAAACTATCATTGTTAATTTTTGTTTTTATGGAATGCTTTTTAAGGATCTCTTCTTTTCAAAGTAAAAAATATTACACTCATGAATTTTTCAATGATTTTAATAGAGCATTTTCTTCTATTTTTGCACAAAAATTGAATATTAAGTTTCATTGGGACTAAAATCTTATTATTATTATTATCTAACATATTTTATTAAATGGTTTAGGATTAGTTTTACTATGGATGTACTATCATGATACCATTCACCACACTACTAAAAATTGTTAGTGATTATACCTATATAATTGGGAACATTATTTCATATATTCATTTGGATTATGTTTATATTAATTAATACAATGAATTAATTGAATATAAAATTTCATGGGTGGGTCTTAATATTATTCCTCAGTGCATTAGTATGACTCAAAAGAAAAAAAAGAACTGGTTTTTAGTGGAGGCCTTTTCCTAGTCTTTTCATATCTCTTTCCCAAGGCTTTGACAAAATGTTTAAGATATATACCATTATGAATCCTCTCATTATGATAATAGTAACTGATAAATAATGATATTATTATAATAGTATAATATCGTGTTCTATTCTTCATTCTCATCTGACCATTTATATAGCTTTATGCAATCATCTTTCATTCCTACCATATTTTTCTCAATTTTCTTTTTTAAAGGAATGATTTTTAGTTATTTAATATGAATATTTTACATTATTAGGATAACTGTTATTTTATTAATTAATCATTCCGATCATATGATATCAACCCTTTCTAATATTTTATTTTTCACCATGATCCAAGGTTGAATGTTATTATGAATGAATTTCATGAATAATATGATTGTTTACGGTTTTTTCCTATGGAGTTTTAATTTTAATTTTTCTTTCAAGTTGTAATGTAAATATTTTGTTTTATCTTGTATTCAAAAACTACGAATCTATTTATTCATTTAGTATATGAAGTCTATGTAAACATACACATGTATTAATATATGTCATCATCTCTTGTAACTGGGATTTGGATTCTTAAGCATAATTGGATACAAAATTTTCCCAACATTATGAAAATAAAATTGAAAAAAGAAAATAATATTTAAATAAAAAATATAATATTATGGTGGTGTTACATTATTTGATTGTTCACAAAATAATAAATTTAGAGGAAAAGTGAACGTACACATTTATATTAAAAGTATTATTCTAGATTGAAATATTTTAAATGTTTCATTTTGTTTTATCATCATATTTAAATATAAAAAATAAATATTTATATTATAAATTAAAATTTTATAACTATAGTTTATTTTTATTAATTATGATTAAAAATCATTTTATATGCCAGAAATGTTTTATTTCAGACAACCATTTTTTAATCATGATAGAGAGTTTAATATTAACTTTATTATTTACTCTTATATGAAATGAATTAGATATAATGATCTTAATATTCATAATAATAATTATAAATATTCAGTAATAATCTCAATATAATTATTTTTGATGATGAATAAAATAAAAATTAAATCTAATTATTGTGGTTACTATTATAATGGTGGGTTTTCCTGTTACATGCAGTTGTGTTAAAATTTATTTCTCACACCAAATGGATTTTTATATGATAAACTTAATTGCATATTTAGAATAAGGGGGTGTATATTATTTTATATGGTTAATATTATTTTTAGCATTAATGGGTAATGTACCTTGGTTAAAAAAACTATTAACTATACTAATACAATAATGGAAAAATTTAATATCTATATAGGATATATACAAAATGATAAAAACATGTTTCTTTAAAAATGGAGGTGGTGTGGACTAATATTATAATACATATAATATATTAATTTTAACTTTTTTTGGAACATGTATGGAGAGTGAATTACCATTATGTAATAGTTTTTGTTATTTATAAAAATACCACTCCTTATATCTTATTAATGGGATTCCACTCTCTTCTTCCATCCAAAATTATATATCCATCTATAATTGATAAAAAGAAATAAACCCCTTATTTATATCCCTATCAATGAAATATTGTTTTATTTTTTTATCAGATGACCATCCTAGGATGTATTTATGTACAAATATAAAAAAGTTTTCCAAATAAGTTGTATGGTACTTAACCATGATTTTGGTTTTATTATTTTCTCACTCCTTTTAATATTATTAAAATTTAATTAGAACACTCAAAAAAAATATTCTATATTATGCGATTTTATTATTTTAATGTAATAACTAATAGCATTTTTATCTTCTATAAAATAGAAAACAAAACTATCAATCATGTGAATCCCAGTCAATATCACCATGAATTGATGCAAATTGTTTTCTATCCTCGACTATAATGATTGGATTTAATGATGGATTTAATGTATATGTATATATAATATATTTATTAAATAATATTATTTATCTTATTATAATATTACATCTACAATCTTATAATCCAATTTTTTGTAAAATGGTAATATCACTAGTGCTTACAAGTTAGTTACCTCATCCACAAAGTACTTTTATTCATTTATAATTTTATTTTCACATGGATAGTAATAAGGAAATGTTTGAAGAGTATATGTGATATATATTATATTTTAATTATTCTAGAATTTTGATTTATTTTTTATCCTTTTTTAATTCCAACAATTGAAAATTAAAACTGTAACAGCCCGAGATTTTATGAAAAATATTCTTTTTAATTTTATTAATGTCTTGTGTTGTACGCTACACCAAAAGGAGCTTGCACAACACGCATCTTTGACTTTCTTTGCATTACACGCAATCGCAACCTTCCTCGATAGCGTGTGTAGTACGCAATACTGAGTTTCACGAAACAACGATATGCTATTAAAATATTATTAAAACTAGCCGTTATGAATAGTAATAACCACTTTTTAAATTTTAGAAATTTTAGCTCTCAAAATGGACTTCATTTTTGGATTCGGAGTATCGAATTCAGCCTAAGGGGAAATTTTGGTACTTTTTGGATAACTTTCATATTCTGATGAATAGTGAAAATTACTAAATTATAATTAAAAACAACTTTTTTAATCGAAATAATTAATAGTGATAAATTAATAATTTGAGTGGTTTTAAAGTATATTTAGAATATATTTTTACAATTTAATACAATGTTGGTCATTGAATGTAATTTTACATTTAAACCAAACATAATCAAGTGTCAATCTTTTGATAGATATTGTTTCTTAAAAACACGCTATTTGTTTTAACAGCGGGATTTAATTATAAAATTAATTAATGAAACTTATATGTTATGAATTTAGTAAAATAGATTTCATTTTTGAATTCGGAATATGAAATATATCTTTGGATGAAATTTTGGCATTGTTCTGAAAAACATCAATTTTTGATGAATAGTGAAACTACTAAGTGGTAGTTAAAAAAACTGAATTTTTTATAAAACTTAATTTTTCCGCTTCTGTGAATGGAATTTCAAAAATCCGAGAGACGCAGTTGATGTTAGTAAGTAAAATGTGGTTCAATGAGATAAAAATAATTTCTGGTGAATAGTAACTTTTTACTTTTATTTACCACGGTTAAAAGTAAATATGGTAATTAAGGGTAAGAATGATATTAATATTACCCTAACACATGTCCTAATTCTATTGGACAAGTTTATCTCGACCAAAAACAACCATAAGTGTAAAATATTATCATTTAGGCCCACTTGGATTAGATTAGGACATTTATTATTATTTAATTCAAATAAGAGTTAAAAGAGTTAAAATCAAAGTTTATTTACTAAAACATTTTTAATATAGGGTTATACATAAGATAAATTAGATTTAAAATATTCATTAGAAAGATAAAACTATTTCCTACATAATGGTATTTTATTTGTAATTTTTAGACTTCAAATAAGTTAATTTATTTATGACACAAAGATGATGCATAAATTATCTTATTAATGAAATATTGACATAATTGATATTATAAATACCAAAATAAATGTAATTTAAGACTTTATATGAATTCCACTAATTTTCTAGGTTACTATGATATATTAGTGTTGATTTAATAAACATGGTTCGAACATATAATTCTGTTATGACTTTCACAAAAATCATATATCAAATAGTGTCAAAATTGACACAAAATAGTTTTTAAATAAAATAAAATATTATTAATTGTTATTTTATTCCTAAAAATCTAAGGTTCGGCCAAATGACTTAGATACAGATATATATATATTAATAATAAACAATTTGGGGTTCGTTTGGCATGTTATAGTAATTGTATTAACCATATAGTGTAAGAAAACAAAAAGACACGGTAAAAGTTAAATAATTTAACTTAAAGTTAAATCTAATTGATAAGGTTAAAATAATAATCTAAACTTGTCTAAATCCTATTGGTCGATAGGATTTAGACCCATCCCCACTTTAGATTCTAAATAAGACCCTTTGTAACCATTATAAACCGATTTTGACTTTAATATATAATAATATTTTGAGATATTCCTAAGGTGACCCTCTCCTCCCTTATAAAAGGGCACCTCCTCCCTCTATTACTCACACAACATTGATCCTTCAAGCTTGGCCAACCCCTGCCAAAATCTCTTCTCCACTTCCCTAGTATCATCCTATAGGTCCTGGTCTTCTTCAAAGACCATCATTAGTTCTTTAAGTGGAGGATAAGTGAAGGCGCGTCAAAAAGAGGTAATATCCATTACCGATCTTTTACAATTTCTTTCTTCTTCAACTTCTTCTTCTTTAGTTGTTTCATGATAAAGTAATAACATCAGTATTTCTTATATACTGATATTTTATTATAAATATGAAACAACTCTAATTAACCTTCTATCCATCCTACAGAAAAAGGAAATCACCGCGCGTGCGTACGTACGGAATACCGTCTCCACGCCGTGGTGTAATCTATTTTCCGTAACCACCCTAATTGGATGGATATAATGGTGTAATGAGTAACTATATATGATTATTATAAAGTGATATTGATAATTTAATAGTATACATACACTTCAACACAATTCCACAACCATGGGAATGATATCATCACTCGTGCGTACGTACGGACTACCGTCTCCATGACGCGATGAGATTCATTCTCAATGATTAACCATTCATGAATGATTATAAAGTATATATAATAAGTACTAATGAAATATATGACATAATAATACTGGATTTATTTAAATTTATATGTATTTCATCTACTTAATTCCATTCACTTCAATAAGGAAACGAAAACAGCGTTCATGCGTACGTACGGACTACTGTGTCCATGAACGGTGTATTTCATTCCATTTATCGATATATTATATATATATATATATATTATGAATATATATTATATATAAATCATGTTTTACATTCTGGATATAAGTAATCATGATCCATGTATTCATATTAATAATTACAAGTTAAAAACACGAACGACAAATGAGACGATTTTACCCAAAACGCTACTTTAACATTAATTTACAAAAGAACGGGTAATATAAAGTCATAGGTGGACCATATATGATATAATAACAATGAATATGATTCTGGAATAAGTCAATAACATGATTTAAATCATTATACAGGAGGTTCGGACACTTAAAAGCATGTCAGACCTAAGGTAAGGGAAATATCACAATCTCATTTTTATCTGAGATTGTTTATTCGTAAGTATTTATTGGGGTGTATTTTATCATCCACATCCATGTTCCCTCAATATGTAATATTGATTCCATCCACTTACAATAGTTTAAATCCAATTTTACCCTTCGGTGAGTTTTTAGTAAAGAATATGAAAGGAATCTTTTGTCGTTTTTTCGTACGAGGTACTTTTTGACTTTTCCGACAAAAGTACAAAGAATGTTTTTTAGCTTATACAGCATGAATGGATTTTTAAAACATTATTTCCAAGAAGATTACTTTACAAGATTTCAAGTTTATTTTTAATCAACTTATTTTATTTTAAAGTCGTATGACATGTTATGAAAGGAAAAATGTTTTCGAAGAAGAAAGGATATTTTCCTCAAGAATGGAGTTCAAGTGTTTTATCAAAATTATTTTCCATCTAAGATAATAAAGGGTTCTGTTTTTATCCCTATAATTACATTTATTTGATCATGTTGTGATGGAATTATTTTTATGAATTCCTTTATCTTATATGAAATGTTTTATGATGTCACGATGTTTAAGATTCCCATTTTTATTACATGGGTTATGCAATGATGTATGATTTATGATTTTGTGGAACACATGAGAATGGTATCATTATAAGATGGGTGGGACCTATATCTCCCTCCAATGCATTGGGTAAAGATTTCATATCTCATGAGATAGACATGGCTGGAATGGAAGGTTATACCGGTTCAGTGAAACAAGACTGAAACGAGGGTGACTCGATTCAGAAAGGGACTTTGTCCACTAAGATAGTCTTGGCAATGAGTCATGACTAACAAGAAATGATTCTCTATGATTATGTGTGTATGCCACAATGTTTCATGTTTTATGTTATGCTTATTGGGATTTCATTTCACCACTATGATTTATCCCATGTTATGAATTTATGCTCTCTTTTGCAGGTTAAGATTTCCAAAAGTTGTGTTCTTATGAATATGATGTGATTGATTTTTATTTTATTTACCCTTACTGAGCATTTGAGCTCAACCTTTTATGTTTTCTTTTCCCCAGTATATAAAGAAAGGTTTTAGGTAAAAAAAAAAGGGAAGATCTTTATGGGAGATATTGAAGATCTTTCACCACGATTAGAAGATTACGTTCCGAGTTTCCAAAGAAACTAAAATATTACGATCCTTGTGTGTGTGTTTTTGTTATGTACTAAGTATTCCGAAAAAGTAATGTAATGTCCATGTATGATAAGCTTCGGGTCGTTACAAAAACCATTGTTTATGTGTACATTCAACCTACCATCTTTATCTTCAATGTAATTCATTTTTCAATCACAAATTTTTATGGACTACAATAAATACATATATAATGAATATATATTATATTTATTTCAAAAATAATATTATGTATATTGTTGAACCAAGATCAATATACAATGCTAAAATAATCGAACCAAAATATCCCCAAAAAGTATGAAGATACTATCTAAAATAATGATTTTAACGATGAGTTGTTAATAGATATGTGATTAAAGATTATATGTAAGTCATATATATTTTGATATATATAATATTGGTTTTCAATATATGTCTAATAAATATATTTTAATTATAAATTAAGGTAATATAATTTTTTATTGTAATTTCAATCGAAGGTAAGAGTTTATTTTAAAATCACATAATTATTCTTGATTGTTTATGTTAAAGTCTCTTCTAAGTTATTTATTTTATTATTCCCTATTAACCAATATATATTTTCATATCTTATAGTTATTTATTTAAATTTAATTTTTTAATTTAATTTACCAATATTAATATACTCGTGATATGAAATTTATGTTTTATAGAAATCTAATATTCTTTTTCAACTCGGTCGGGATTATTTTTCATCTATATCCATATATTTCCTAAAATATTTGAGACCATATTTTTATTATTCCCCATGATTTATTAAATTTATATTTAAAATTTTATTAGTTTTACAAAATTGTTTAAATCATATATTTCATTACTTTTACAAAATGAGTTCCTCTTGTGATTGTCTTATATGAGTAAAAAAAATTGACCGCTATGGCATGTAAAAAATTTGATTCCTTCATGAATACTTAATTATTTGATGACTAAATTCTAAATCTCTATAAAAATTTTTATTATTCAATTTTTAAAAAACTATGGAATTTTTACGTTATTAAATGTTATTTACAATGTCTAAGGGTATTTTTCATATGAATTCTTTTCATGTTATTATTATGGTATTTTTTTCATAAGACATTTAAACCATTTGTATTATTAATTCTCTATTAGGGACATGTATTATTGACTCATCCAATATTTTTAATATGGATGGTTTTAATATGTTTTATTAGGAGAAATATAAACATTTTGATTTCGATATTTTCAATAATATAGTTTATATTGATTATATATCTAATTATTATTCTCACCTTTGATATGTTGATGGTTTTTAACTTATTATGTTATGGGAGGGAATATCCAACAATCATTGATTCAACTATAGTTCATAAGAGAAAAAAATATTATATATTTGGTCGAGGCCTCCCAATTTATATATGTTGTCTTTGAACAAGCCCTCAATTTTTTGTTTTGGGTATCCAAAAAATATTAATTTCATCCTTATTAATTACTATATTGACGTTTACAAGATTATTTGAGTAGGTATGGTATCCTTTGATATGTTTCTAATGGATATGACTATTTATTATGAAAAAGTTATCAGTATTTATTTTTTATTTAATATTTAATCATTATTATCAATTTTTTCATGTATTACCTTATTGATCATATTATATCATACATTTATTATGATTCATTTTCACTAGAGTCCAAGAATCGTATTTATGATTTATATGAAATGATACAATAAAGTGAATAATGCTACTATGAATGAAAATACTATTTTTATTAAATGTTATCAAATGTGAATTTCGATTCATGTGAGTTTATAATTTTCTAAAACTGCTAAATTATTTGGTCCATCAAGATGAATTCATTATTATCCAGTGATAATAAAATAAAATATCCATTGACTAAGTGGTATATGAAATGGGGTCTTTAAAGTTAGTATTAGAAACTTTTTATATTAAACCATGGGATATAGACATAATAAAAAATTAATTACATAATATAACCCTATAAATGATTTTTTATAATAATACTAATTATATTAGAAAAACCTAATGCTTTGGTAATGTGGGGATCATATTGATTTTGAATAAATAATTCATTATATTGATACTAAATATGGACATGGATTTTGAAAAGGATATGTTTTGGGAAATAAATCTTGTATTAGTTTGTTTTTGAACATCACACCCATCATTCTGGTGTACACTATGTCTACCCTTACACTGCACTAATTTGAAACTCCCTTTAGATGTTCTTATAAAACTAGCATTTTCATTATATACCATTATGATAAATTTGAATAGATGAAAACCTTGAACGAACCTAGAAAAATCTATTACGTAATATATTTAAAATATGGTCCCATGATTTATAAATCCTATAATATATTTTCATATATTGATACCATTGATCATAGTTGATTATTGGTCATGAAAACAATATTGGTTTTTGTTTGGGAATGAATATATAACAATTAATTTGATGTAGAAATGAGAAATCTCATGTACGGAATAATATTATCAGATCATAGTGATATGAATTAAATTATATTTTCACATAATATTAATAACTATTATGAATGATTTTTCATAGAGATGGAATTGAATTATCATAATGGTAGTATTGATTCATTTATATTGTATAATTCCTCAAAATAAAAATTTTTGTGCAATTTTAATTCTATTAATGTTGTGCTAATTTCTCAATTAGAATTGATATATTTTTTCTAATTGAATAGCTTTCCTAGTATAGTTCTCATATCTATATTGAAAGAAAAAATGTTATAGCTGATATGTTGAATGAAGAATCATCATTAAATAAACATGGTGATGAACATGACCACCTAAGGGAAATTACATTAATCATATGTTTCATCTAACTATTCATGATAGCTATTAATCTAAAATGTTTAGTATTAATATTCAAATTTAAGGAGTTGAAATTGAAATGAAATATGCTAATATACTTCTAGATGAATTTAATACTCTTCCCTAAGATCCAAAAGATATGTATTCAATAGATCTCAAACATGGTGTTTTCCCATTTTAATGAGTCTATATAGAATGCACATGAGGGACTTACATGTATGGAATAATAAAATCATGTATAATCTATATAATTGATTTGTTAGGTCCACAATGTCAAATAACCTATGAGGGGGGTGAATCAGGGTAGGATAGATTAAAAAGTTATCCCATTCAGATGTTGTTTCGTTGTTAAAAAAACTTATTTATCTCCTCTTCCTGAATAAATATACAAATATATATGAAATCATGCACAAGGCACATCAAATTATACTTGATTCACCCTAAATGGGTTACGTCGAAGAAGTATACAATGATAATGAGTTGATGTATAAAATTCACT
The DNA here is from genome assembly GCA_963277665.1 of Viscum album. Lineage (NCBI taxonomy): Eukaryota > Viridiplantae > Streptophyta > Magnoliopsida > Santalales > Viscaceae > Viscum > Viscum album. The sequence goes on from OY728126.1 coordinate 987,875,541, forward strand.
AAGGATCACTTTCAATAATGAGAAAAATGTTTGGAATATATCTTTTATACCCAGACTCACTTCCTTTACAATTTTTAGGGTCTGATCACTGCATTCCCAAGGGTGACTTCCTATGCCTATTTCTATGGCTCACTATCGGTGGAAAGGGTCATCCTCTTCTTCTTCCATTGCTCACTGCTCTTGGAATGAAATCAACACACAATTTATCGACATGTAGGTCAAACATTGTTCATGGACATGTAGGTCCTTCAGTTGAATGAATTCATGAAACCTTACCTATTGGTAGATTCTATATTAATGACCCATTTTATCCCATAAATAATGTACACCTTATTGACTAAAACTAGGTATCATAAAATTATTTCACAAACTAATTTGAAGATTTAAAAATATTCCTTGTTAAAATTGTGAACCAACCTCACTCCTACGTATTGAGTACCATGTTTGGTTTGTCGAAAACCTCCTTCATGTACTATTGTCACTACTATAAACCTCCCTTTGTCTGTAGACGGCCTTTTCCTTTGCAATCATGCACCACATACGCATACCAATCCTGCAAACCACCTTTGTGAAAGTCCTCTTGTCTGTGAATTGTTCTTTGTTCTCGAACTGCCTTGGCTAATCGGATGCATACTTTGACTTCTTCCTTCTCGTACCATGTCTTACGCGGGTTATAACATTCCTCTTAACTCATTCAGTGGAATTTATTCTGTGCGAGATACATTATATTTCGCGGAATTATTCCTCGCGAACCTCCTTCATACATTGCCAAATTCCCATACCAAAATAATATTCTCTAATGATATTATGTCTCCATATTGATCAGTAGGATTAGCTATTCTTACATAAGAAAACATACATGGAAAATTTGTTAATCTAATGTTGACCAAATCGTCAATCCACCCTTCATCACCAACCAATCCTTCTACCACTACGAACCTATTTTTGTTTCATATACACCACTAGTGAACCATTCCGGCCACTCCATGTACAATTATCAGAACATGGATCATAGCCCGTGAATTAACATATGCAGATATCATACTTTGCCAATTGTCTTTAGTGTTATTCATATTTTTCACTCATATGAATAAATCATTCATTTTACAACATCAAACCCCAATCATTATCATTCATGATCATCTGGCATTGTCAACAAACACAATCACACCCAAAAAATACCGTGGTGAAATATTGATTAATTTTCCTAACAATCTCCAACTTATGGTTTATTGAAAACTCTTCTCATAACTATTATTCACATTTTGAAACCTCATTAATACTCTTTACATCTTCATCCACCATTCATTTTATGCGATTAAGATAGTGATCACGGATTTACTCAACACATAATATAATCCCACATGAGCCATGCCCAGCTAGAGAAACAAGAGTATTGTAAAATGTTCATCAATGAATCAATTCAATGCTAGTCACCAATTTACAATACCATAAATATACAATTAATCCAATTAATTACCTTCATCAAGAACCACAGTCGTCGTGATATCTAAAAATTGATCGATCACTTCTATCACCGTCATATTTAATGCTCCCCCTATGTTATAGATCCTCTAACCAGCTTCATCTCAGCTTCAACTCCCCCTATCTCGCTGCTCCACATAACCTCTTCTCCCCATGTATTTTTTCCACAAAACAATCATAAATTATTCAAATTTTTCAACAAACCCAAAGGGATCATAAGGGATTTCTGTAATATGGTAATGAACACATATCATATTCATTAGTGAAAAAACAGCACACCTCAGGGAAATAGGGAACCATATCAACATTTTTTCGTGTGTGGGATGTCCCGTAAACTAAAAAATTTACTTGATTCCTTTCAAATGCTTCTTTGGTTAAGTCCTTTCTCAGAATGTCCAGAACTGGTTGTTCTGTAGGCACAAAATCCAATTTAATAAGCCATTGCTCCACCTTTTCCATGATAAAATGATTTTTTATTTCAATTTCCATTGTCCTTGAGTGATGGAATGGATTTCTTTTTCTAAGAATTATAGCACTTGAATTATCCCAACATATTCTGATTGGAGATTTCACTTTAATACCCATACCTTCAAGCATCTTTTTCATCCACAATAGTTACGTACAACGTTTATTAGTCGCAATATATTCATAATATATTATGCTCAGTGAGAGTAAATATTGTTTCTTTCTCAACCAAAAAATACAAAATCTTCCAAGATAAAATTCACCTTCTAATGTTGATTTCTTATCTGTTGATGAGTCATCCTAATCTTCAACTATATATCCCAATAACTCTGCATGAGAAATGTCATTATACATTTGGTCAAATTACAATATTCCCTTGATATACTAAATAAATTTTTTAATACAATAATATATCTATACTTGAGATTACATTGATACCTCACTGCTTGACATGTGGAAAATAAAATATCAGACATTGTCTCCGTCAGATACAACATACATCTAATGATTTTCCTATATTTAGTTATATTAATTGGCTTGCCTTTATCATCTCATGATAGTTTCAACCGAGTATAAATCAGAGTCTTAAACTTTTTGGAATTATCCATTCCAAACATTCTCAGAACTACATTTGAATATTTAAATTGAGAAATAGAACATACATTTCTTCCATGGGCCACATGTAAGCCGATGAAAAATGTCAGCTCACTAGTCATCGAAATTTCCAACTCATATTTCAGAAATTCAGAAAACTATCTACATTGTTCTTTATCTGATCCACCAAAAATTATGTCATTGAAATAAACCAACACAATCTTCCTTTTACTATTTCTATTGTTAAAATAATGATTATAATCAAATCCACCATGCAGAAAGATGAACTTCTTTTGAAACAGATCAGGCCTTGAATACCATGCTCTTGGGGCTTGATTCAATCCATATAATGCATTCATTAGCAAAAAACATTGATCTAATATTTATTGAGGAAAAAATTGTCCAGTTTCTCAGTGTAAACTTTTTCTTAGAGAAATCCATTTATAAATGATGATATGATATATATATATATATATATATGAAAATCCATAATCATTGATTACACTTTTATGGCCAAGAATAATATGATTGTATTTATCCTTACAATGGGTGAAAATGTCTCACAAACAAAAATTCCCTTCTATATGTGAGTACCCATTTCACACCATTCATTACTGTTTTTAATAAAAAACACCATATTTATTCATTTTTTTTTGAAAGACCGATTTTATTCCCATGAAATTAATTTTTTCTAGTCTCGAAACAATTTCCCATATCTGATTTTACTCAATTCGTTTGGGCTCTTCATTAAATTCATGATCTGAATTCTCATATCCAGTAGCTTCATTAAATCACTTAGGCTACAATTATTATAGGTATGAGGATTCATATATATATTTCAACATCTTTATGTGTACTAGTGATATCTCATCACCGATTATATTCTTCCTATCAATTTCAGCTCTTCTCACTAGCCTATAGGTAGACACTAATTTATATTTATCATCCAATCCTTCATCTTAATCTACCTCTAAAGATGGAGTGTCTATCAACATTCTAATCTCTTCCTCATTATCATCATGATTCTGATCGTGTACTTTTAGAATATATTTTTCCTTTCCTTTTATAGTGACATGAAATATTTCAACTATCTTCCACAGCCACGTAATGAATAATTTATATTCTTTTATTTTCGTTGAGTAGAAAATAAATATCCCTTCATCCCCATAGAATTAAAATTTCCAATGATTCTCCTTATTTAGATTAAAACATTTACTTATGAATATTATAAAGTAATTAAATAAAGGCTTCTTTCTATACCATAACTCATATGGTGTCATCTCCTCTTCATGAAAAAGTAACTCTCTGTCCGATGTGCATATTATTGTCATTTCTACTTCTTTCCAAAATATCTCTAGAAGGTCTTTTTCGATGAGAATTGTTCTATTCGTATTGATGACAATATGATTTATTCTCCTAACTACTACATTCTACTGTGTAGTTATTACAACTCAAACATGATGATTTATCCCATTTTTCTTGAGATAATCCTTTACTTGGCTATTTGTGAACTATATTCCATAATCTATTTAAATAATTTGGATTTTCTAACCAAACAGCTTTTCACAATCCCATAGATACCATGTAATCCCATTAAAAACAATTGATTTTTCGATGATAAATTATACCCATACAATTCTTCCATATACATCAATGAAGAGAACATAATATCTCCTCCCATAATTATCCCTTGGCCAAATTGTCCCACAAACACCAATATACACCAACTCAAGCAATCTTGTTGTCTTATTCTCCTTTATCACACATGTCTTTAAAATAATCTTCCCTTGTTGGTAAGAATCACACAAATTAGTACGATCACGTGATAATCTAGTGAGATTTTCAGTTGCATCATATTTCACCCGATCATCTAAAGAACCTTGGATTATGTGGCCAAAAATATTATGCCAAAACGTGTTTTCTTCATCCTTGGATGTAAAGAACATATCTTCTTATCCAATCATGATGGTGATATTCCCATTTATACTCTATATTTATAACACAATAGCATGATCCTTTACATTTATGATACATGATTTCTTGGAAAAACTTATGGCATATCCTGAGTCACACAATTTACTAACACAAAGCATGTTGTGACTAAGCCCTTAAAAAACCAAGACGTCTACTCATCTCATCTCTTTCCTACAAACAATGTTTTTCCTAAACAAGAAATATACAAAACCTCATCATTTACAAATATTAAAATACAAAATTTATCATAAAGAATTATGGTCATTATATCTTTATTTAACATCATATGGTAAGTGAATCAGCTATCAATGATCCATATCCCAGTGCGATCTGATTCCTTGAATTAAATTTCTGTAACCACTACCTACTCTGCCTTTTTCTTTTTGATCCATGTATTTGACTTCATATCTTATATGAACTGATAATCTTGATTTTTCATTTTATTTGACTATATGGATTCATCCTAAAGAGCTATAAATCGACTTTGATTTTTTATCTCTCTTAAAGATAAATTTGGCTTCTTCTTATGAAATAATTTAGTCTACATTGGCACATTCATCTTTATTATTGATGTGAAATATGAAGCCACATGTTAAAGACCTTTACACCTGAAACAATGACCATTAAATAGTGACCTAGGATTTTGTTTTTTATACAACGAACATTGATGGTCTTGTTGCCTTTGGTACCTCTTTGTTATGGAACACACATTTTGAGAGTTTCCAATCATACCACAACAATATCTTCTTATGTGAGGTTCAATCCTGTGTGATAGTGATTCACCACTAGTTATACCTTGAGTTCCCTGAATCTATTGATTTTTCTTCATACCCAAATTGTCCTTTATTCTGGGAGTTGATGATAGTGGTTTCAAATGAACCATAAATTATTTCTATTTTAGATCATGTCCCATTCCAGCCTTATCATTCAGTGTTGATTATTGATTCTATTCTACTGGACCACTATTCTCATATTTAATCATCTTAGTTTGTTGTACGATCTTCATTAATAATGTCAAACCTAGAGTTAATTGTTCCTTATGACCTATAACTAACCTTCACAAAAAGAATACTTACACATCTATTTCGTTGATACATTTTATTTTATCCTTTCTAGTTTTAGTCAATCTATTTATTTCCATTTTATATTCTTCAATTTTTAGTTTATACTCAACTACCTTTTCTGATATTTCTAGCATTTATGACCTCATATTTTAAATTTCCATATTCATTTCAAAATTATATTCTTCTTCCAACTACTTATAGGGTTTGGATTTATGAACAACCTTGTTAGAATTTTTTTTTTGCTCTAAAAATATCTACCTCTTCAAGGGAACCCTATTATCCATCCTAAAGATCAAATCAACCTTTAATTTATCTTTATTAATTGTCACATTCTTATCTTTTTAATAAATTATGAATAAATGATTCCCAAGAATCTATTTTATTATCTTTGTAGTCCTACAACTCTTCTACCTCAGATTTTTTTGATTATTCATCCTCTATTGAAATAAAATTCTTCTTTTTTAAAAACTTTCTCCTAGTACTTCTCATCAATTTCTCATTTGATGAATAAAACTTTTCACGAATTTCCAAATTTTCTTTATTTTCATCATCAAACTTAAAAGGACACATTTCTAAAAAGTTTCCAATATTTCCACATCGTAAGCATGAAAATGGATGTTTAACATTGAACTTCCCTTTTCTCATTTTCATATTAGGGGAGGGAAATGACAGGATATCATACATATTTTCATCCATAGGACTATCTTCAATAGAGTAATTATTAATAAACATCAATTCCACTTCTATAGACTCCACCTTTTCCACTTCATCATTATAATCCATTCTCGTTTCAAATGCAACTTGGGTATTTTGAAGGTGATCTATTGTCAGCTCTTTTTTGTGATTGTCTTCCAATAATGAAACATTCAGATTGAACTGTGGTGGAAGTTTCCTCATGATATGTTTCAAAATATTTATATCATCAATGAATTCTCTAATAACTTGCATTTCATCCACAATAAAATATATAAAATCAATTAATTAATCAGTAGTCTCATAGTAATTTAGTTTGAGATCCTCATACCAAATCCATAGAACCTACATCATTTCTTCTCAAACATTAGAGTCTCCCTCACAAACCTTCAATAATTTTTTTCCTCATTTCTTATAATGTTTTAGAATGATCCACCTTTGTATAAATTTCATTTGATAGAGATACCCCTAAAGCATTGATTCCATTAGAATCATCATCCAATTCTTTTCGATCTTATTCTGATAAGGGACTACAATTAATGTTAGTTGACATTCCATGTATATTTGATGTGAAGACATTCATCCTTAATGATCACAAGTAATGAAACATATGATTCTTCCATAGTTGAAATTTATTTCCATCAAATATCGTAATTCTTTTATGATTAACCATATACATTTCTTCATCTCGATAGATAACCACTATCATTCAACCCTTTTCTCTGATACCAAATGTTAGGTCCACTAGATTGAATACCCTGAGAGGGGTGGGGGTGAATAAGGGTATGACAGATTAAAACTTTTTCGAGTTTGGATCTTGTTTAGTTGTTAGAAAAAAATACAATTCTCTCTTCCTTCTATAGAAATACACAAACATAAAGGAAATTATTCACATGATATATTCATTTTTACATGGTTCACCCTCACTAGGATATTCCCATGTAGAATACAACAACATTGCACTAATGTACCAAATTCATTAAGGCTCCCTTCCAATTATGAGGAAACATTTCGGGATAGATCGTCAATACCTAGGCTCTCTTCCTTTAAAATTATTAGGGTCCACTAACTACATTCCCAGGGTAACTCCAAATGCCTCTTTATCTTGCTCACTACCAGGGGAAAGGGTCATCGTCTTCCTCTTCCTTCCCACAATGCTCTTGGAAATAAATCCACACATAGTTTATCGATTTGTAGGTCAGACACAGTTAATAGACATGTAGGAGCCTTCATATTCTTAAATTCATGATTCAATAAATCATGTTAGATTATATATTGAAATCCCTTTTTCACCCATAAATGAAGTCCACCTTCCTGAGTACTTCTTGGTACTAGAAACTTCGTTCGCAAACTGATTCGATGCTTTCACTAGAATCCTTGTGAAAATCAAAAAACACCTCCTCTCCCATGAAATGAGTAACGAGTTTGGTACAAGGATCACCTCGTTCATTTACTTATAGTGTTGGTGTGAACCTCCCATCGTCCGTGAACTACCTCCTCCTTCATTATTGCTTAAAACCTCTACAAAATGATCATGCAAACCACTTTTACAAAACCCATCATGTCCGCGAAATGTTATTTGTTCACAGACTATATTAACTAACAATCCATATACCACATCTTCTTCCTCCACATACAGTGTCTTATGTGGTTTTTAACTCTCTGCTTAAATACTTTGGTAAAATTTCTTTGGTGAGATCCACATTATCTTTCATATAATTCTTCCTTTCAAAGCTCCATCAGTCTTATCCAAAATCCTTGACCAAAAAATATGTTCTCTAATAATATTCATTCGATGCAGTAATTGGTGGGATTAGAGATTCTTATATATGAATATTTACCAACAAAATATTTTATTCTATGATTTACCAAATCATCTATCCATCATTCACCACATACTGATACTTCTGCCACCGCGAACAGATTTTGGTTTCATGAACCGCCCTGGAATACCATTCTCGACACTCCATTGACTGTTTACAAAAAAATGGTACACAACCCATGAATTATGGTACATGATTCTCATACATTGACAATCTATTTTCACCATTATTCATATTGTTCACTCCATTGAAGAAATTACTCTTAAGAAAAAAATAAACGCCCAATTTTGAGGCCCAAAAAATATCCAAACACTGGGAAAATGCACCACCATAAAAACATGTCTTCGAAAAACACCGATCATTCTCATTCATAATCATTTGAATTTTTCAACTAACATAATGAAACCCAAAACATACCTAGGGGACACCTAAATGTATTTTTTCACAACATGATTTATTCATCAGTGTTCTTTTCCATTGTGTGAATCTATTGTTTATGAATATATATGTAACATTATGCATTTTCATTAATTATCAAGAACCTAAAATGACCATGAATAAGAAACACTATAAACTAACTTATATCAATGATATATTTGACAAATAAGTAGTATCTCTATATTTTTTAATTTTTTATATTGGATAATTATATATTCATTTGGGTTTAAGAATTAGGATATACCTTACAAAGAATTCCAAATGAGGTATTTCAAATATGAATTCATAGTAATTATAGTTGGACATACTAATTCTCATGAAATCATAATTTATTTAACAAATTCAATCCATTCATATTACAATGACCATTTTAACTTGTTGGTATGTTGTATTTATATATATTAAAAGGGAAAGGATGATCATGATTAATATATGGTAATTGTAAGGTTGATCCTATGTAAGGAGATGTTTTATACAAAATATACCATGTTTGTATTTTCACATTAAAATATATAATTTATGGGTCATATAATATGATGTTATGTTATATTGGTAGATCCATAAATGAAAAGTGATTTTGATTGATGGAAAAAACCAACAATAGAGACAGGGATCCATAATTATCCTTATTTGGTTGGAAATTAGAAATGTTCTTTGGAAAATTTATCATGACATTCAAATCCACTCACTATGATTTCCCAGAATGTATCCACATTATTTTGGATTGATGAACATGGGGAAAACATCAATGATACAATGACAAGGTTTGTCATCACAACTTCTCATACACTACCATATAGTGGAGGATTATTTTTATTCATTAGTGATTCAAGAAATATGGTAATAGTATTTTTCCACATGTAGAATGATAAGGGGATAGATTGATCAACATGATAATAGAAATATCTAGAGGAAATTACATAACACATGATTAGGAGTTAGATTTAGAAACTATGCCATTAATTTTATATAGTCAATATAAATTTGGAGAAATATATCAGAAATATACTGAACATAAATAAATAATGGGTTTAACTAAATAGAAGGAGATATATATTTTAAAAATAATATGTTCATAGGTTATTACTAATTATGAAATCTGAATACATTATTAATTAGGGAAGGATGAAAAGTCTGAAAATTCAATAAGTTAAATGGTTTTCTCTATCTAGAATATTATGATAAAAAAAATATCAAAAATTTATATAATTATAATGAATGGATCTATGTATATTGAAACTAGTGATAAATATTATCATAATCAAATAAAACTTATTCAACATTTTATTAAATATCCCCATTAAATTTACAAAACCACATAATCGTTATTTCTTCATTATAATCATATAGCCTCATAAAATTCATGTGATAACCCGTCTTTCAAGGGTGTCATTAAAACTATACTAAGATAATATTTCATTTTCACTGTGATGGAAATATCCCTCAGTGTATTCCAATAATATATAACTCATTGGAATGTAATCATTAGGATTTAAATCATGTTATTTTATTAACTAGTGGGTGATGATCTTATAAACAGTGAGGATGAGGTTTCTATTTACAATTAGGATATGTATGACACCATAATAATGCATGAGCTGCAAAACAAACATATATTACTAAATACGTCCATAGATACATATCTTTATTGATGGAAATAATTCACCAATATATATCTCCCAATACATTATTCCCTATTTAATCCCACATGCTCTCTCATGAGTTTCATATCACCCATGAGACTCACCATCATTGGGACACATCAGTTTGTATTCCTTAAACCGTCATGAAAATTATCTAATCACTTATTTTCTCTTTTTATCATACCTTGATAGAATCACATAAAAATATATATTTTCAGTTATCATTCAATTATCATAAAAATGATACCTCATTATGGGTTACCACTTTTGGTGTATTTATATACAACATCCTTTATTTTCTCAAAGGGAAATACTCCCAATGAATCACCTATTGGATGCCTCAATGTGTACAACCATAAACTATCGAAAACAAAATTTTAATAATTTGGATTTATTTATTGATATCATATTTATCTCAAGACACACACTATTCACATAGGATAAGATATATTAAATATTTATTCCATTATCATGATACAATTATCTCCACCATGGACATCATCCAAAGGAGTATGTCAAGAAAATATCATCATTTCTCGGAAAATAGACAAACTCATGATAAAATATATTATGGTAAGCTTATATGACAAATATTCACTAAATCATATATCAATAAACCATTTCTAGGATACATTCCCATAAAATCATCACTTTATGAATAATATATCTCTTTGAGGAACATTCCCAATATATAATATTAAAATTTATCTACAAACATCCCTTCTAAATGACATTAACCTACACAGTTTTGACCAACCACAAGACCTTAATCAATAAAATTTAAAATACATTAGATTTTATTCACATATCCATGATATTTTCACAATACATATGTGAGGTTCAATCCAAATATATTGTGTATTATTATTCATAATTGTATGTATATATCCATTAATTTAAGATCATGATCATTTTAGGGGATGTATCAGACTTGTTTATAGGTATAATTCATTTTTATGTTGGGTAATTTTACTTGTGATATTAAATTTTGGGTGAGGTTGTTGAAATTTTTAGTAAATATGAATGGAGGAGGGAAGTGTATGGGGGTCCACAATTTTCTATAATAGTTTTTCTTGTCCAACAATACTTTTCAACTTCAGATAGAGGGTAATTTCACGATCAACAATTTTTGTAAAACCGAGTGACTATTTTAGCGGTACCATGAACCACTATAAAATATTCACAATGTTTATGTACAAGATTAGGGAAAACCATTCACCACTATCCAATAAATTATGTTAAGAATTTTAATTCTCCCAAAAAATTGATTTGAAATCACTTGGACCCTTATAAATTAACTGATTCAACCTTAATGTGGACCAACTTGCCTGCACACTATTTTACAGCAACTCAGATGCATTCCATGAATTCCCATACTTTTTTCTTCATCATTCTATTATGAGATCAATAATCTGGACCCCTTCTAATAATAGAATCATAACGCATACAGTTTTCAGTTCACCCACCTTTGTCATCCAATCCAAATGGGGTGGTTCATCCTATTTTGATTAGGTATAGACATAATATTTTCTATTTAAATCTATATTTTAAGGATTCGTATTAATTAATCATGATTTATGTTTTTAGATTGGGATCTCATTTTGTGTCATTTTTTTACTAAAATTTTGTTGGATTTCGGTTTAGTGATCATTATTCAGCAAATTGAGGTAGGAGGTCTATAAATCAAATCCCATATGCAAAATTGTTTCTATGTATGCAATTTTAGAATTTAAATTATATGATCAATAATTTATTTTATATTGAAATGATAAATTTTGGAGAATTTGATAATTTTGGGAATAATTAAAAATCAAGAATATTGGGATTATAGTAATTGAATAATTATTCAGGGAGTTAATTCAGATATATTATAATTATTTTTTTAGATAACTAAGTTTGGAGTTAATTATAAGATATAGTAATTATAGTTTTTGATAAATAATTGTGGAATTAATTATGATATATTTATATTTTTTTATAATTATTTATTGAATTTATTAAGAGATATTGATATTATTGTTTTATATAATTAATTGTGGCATACTGAGATTATTTTAATGTATAGTTAATATTTGGGTTAATTGAAGGATTAATGAATTGAGTATTGAATAATTAATTGTCGGATTAACAATGTTACACAGAATTGAGAATATTGATTAATTATTTATTTATTAAATTAATAGAGTTGAGAATATTAATTAATTATTTTATTGATTAATTATTTGTAAATATTTGTTATTTAATGATATAATTAATGAGTTTGAGAAGATTAATTAATTTTTTAGTTAATTATAGAGGATGTGAATATTAATTAATTATTAATTTATATAATGTGTATGATATGATTAGTTAATTTTTAAAATTATTGATTAAATGATGAATAGTTATAATGGAATTCATATGATAAATGTGATCTTGAATTGTAGTAATGGAATCTAGAGATAGGAAATTAGATATTTAATTGTAAATGTAAAATTATAAGAGATGACATTGTTTGGGTATAGTGCAGACTTCAACATGGATTGAAGAAGGTATTGAGGAATGAGTGTCCTTGGGAAATTGGGGAGTTTATGAAGCTAAATAAATATTAATGTCAAAATGTGATAGTCGTTTATATATATGCATTTCTCTCATATAGTTATAAAACTACATACATTAATAATGACCATATATTATTTAAAAACCATTAGTGGTGGCCTTTTGATTTGTACATACATCATACTCATGTTTATGGATTAGAACCGTAATAGGTTACATGCTTTCATGATATGTTAAGGAAAGTGGAATTATGTTATATAGTTATATCAGGATAGGGCATGGATGGGGAACAAGACATGGTTTAGGACAGAAATAGGAGTTTTCAGTGTCACTACTTTTTGATTTTCATTGTAACACATTGAAATTACTTTGTAATGATATATATAGTTCAGTTTTGACATTTTAGTTTGTTCATTGTTCAATTTGTGATACCGTCATGGTTTTGAGTTATTATTATTCCCCAATTATTTTGTATACATTTTACATGTTCTATCACTCTAATAAAAATATTGTATATTCACCCCATGATCATCTAAAATACATCACTACTAGTTGGAATCCAGAGAAGTAGGTGGTGGTTCCCTTGAGGTCATGTGATAGACTGGAATAGGGCACCAATGTGTGGAACCAGGGAAGGGATGTTTTGATCTAGTATCATATCCTTATTTTATTTTCTTTTCATATTGTATTATTATATAGAAAAATTATATATGAGACCAGAAAGATTCATTGAATGGTTATGAGGTCATGCATGGTGTTCTCTAACTCATGTATGGGGGAGAACCCAAGTAAGCCAGATGGGATTGTTTTTGTAAATATTTTTCATTACTGTTGAATAGTATTTATCATCGAGTAACATAATTGTTGTGTGATGTGATTATTCATTCAACTATTTTTTTTGAGATTCACATATGGATTGATATAAAATTTTAATGGATTATTGATGCATTATTGTAAAAACTACATATTATTATGAAATGCATCATTTTTTGTATGCATTGGAGAATAGTTTATGTATATGTTGTCGAACATGAATTGTTTTTTCTTCCAAGAATAATTAGAATGAAAATACTTCTTACCATGAAATTTAGAAATATTATAAAATGATAAATGATGAGAATAAATGGGTATCTCCTGAAAAATTTTATTTTATAATGGTAATATAATTTTTACATCAAATACATATGTGGATGATAGTTTAAGGTAGTAGTATCGCCTCGTTTTTGACCATGCCAAAATGTTTTGGGGAAAATACATATCATGGAATTTATTGGTTTTCCTTTTATGTAAATGTGGTAAAACAAATTTTTCTGTCCTTATATGTGTATTTGGTACATTTGAAATTTGCATCTACGACCATGATTGTGGATAGAGAGAGAAAATGACATGTTTATGGATGATCCTCTGGTATTGGAATGTGAGGAGTTGATAACAATGGTTGAGGGATTTATATTGAAATTTTAAGAGAAATTTTTTTTATTTGTTAAACTCGTGGAAATAGGCTTACAGAGGGTTTTGAAGAGTATTTCTAGAATGACGAGGTAGTTCCAATTACAGAACACTCCAACATTTTATAGAGATGGTGGAACTTAGGGAGATTGATTCTGAATTGAGTATATCTGGACTATCATGACCACATGGAGACTCCTACTATGAAGAGAGTCAAGCTGGATGGTTTTATGATATAACGTTTAGTGGAGTGTTGGTGGGATGTTCAGGCACTGACTGGACATTCATAAGGTATATAATGGAATAAATTAATGGATATTTTCCCAAAGAACCTCAATATATAGACGTTGAGGGTGGATAATTATTTAATGTTCAAGGGATTGAAGAAACATAGTTTATCTATGATGGACAATGTTGGATGCTTAACGGATTTTCAGTGCTTTGATCTGGTGTTTGTAGTGGATTAAACTAATTTAGGAGAAATTTTTTTGTAAGTTCTAATGTGATAAATTATGTATTTTGTTATTATATTTCGGGTGAAGAAGATTTCATATATGGTGAATTAGACTCTTATTGAAAATGGTAACCTGATGAAGGTATACAATTCTGAATAGTTAGTTGCTGATATATTATTAATAGGAACATCATTCAATAGAAGGAGGTACTATTATGATAACATCGTCAAGAGAAGCAAGAAAAAATGTGTCTAGGGGAAAAAAGTTACAGAGGACCATTCCTTATATATTTTCCACGAGTTATAAATGCCATGTCATTATCATAGATTATATCACAGACCACTAGGGAAGTTATGATCTTGTAAGATTATGGGACATATGCAAAAAGCCTATAGGTACATAAGAAAGATTGGAATTTATGGGGCTGTTAGAGAGAATCATATTATTTGAAGGGTGTTATCAACCACATATCAGTATGTTATATTGAAATATACCAGCCATTGTCGAAGAGGTAGTGGAAGTAATAATTTTGGTCAAGAGTGATCATAATAACATTGTGGTGATGATCAAGGGATTCATAATGAATTAAAGGAAAGAGGGATAGGACTATGGCATTATGTTCAACCTACACTGGGGGACAACGAAGCTAGACCATTGATAGTAAGAGGTTCTATTCATGAATCTTCTATATTATCTAGTGTCATATTTAATACATGTTCCTCTTATTCCATTAATTATACAAAATTTTGAGTTGTTGGAGCATAGAGGTGGAGTGAGTGACAGTGGTGTTGATGGTAGATACACAATTAGTAGTGTTGTCTGAGGACATCTTCATGTGCAAGGGATGCTTTCTCAATGTTTGTCAGAATCATTTTTTGCTTTTCTCTACATCATAGACATGTTATAATATGATCTAATTTTTTATGCACTGGTTAGTATCATAATAAGTCAATATTGTCCGCTACCATAGGAGAGTGAGTTTTATGTATCCTAATTGTGATGCCTATATTCACCATGGATAATGGGATATTATGGAGGACAAGTAGTTCAAATTACTTTGCAACATGGAAAGCTCAGATCCCAGCATTATAATCTCATAATGGATTATAGAAGGTGTCAAACCTAGTTTCCTTCAACCTGTAGTGGGTATTATTTATGATATATTTACTGAATACATCTCATTGATTCCACCTAAGAGAGATATGGAACACACTATTGAGATATCATGAATAGATGAACCATTTCCTATCCTAGTATAAAATTTTGTTCCAAAAGAGAATCAATGTATTTAGACTTGACTAGTGGAGTTGATGGATTTGTGGATTTTCCTTCTGAGTACATCATCCAGGGGTTCATGAGTGTTTTTCTCTAAGAATGTTTAAAAGGCACTGTTCATGTGATTTGACTACAAAATGGTAAACTTGATGTTCTTGAAGAACTAGTATCATCTTCCAAATGTCGAATATCAATTTGACTAGGTTATATCATCTCGAGTATTCACAAATATCGACTATAGATCAACATATTATTATCTAATATTTCATTCATTATTTATACTAAGTAATTATTTCAAAATTAGGTATGTCCAATATGTGTTCATCCAAATTTAGTTTGGGTTGACAAAAATAGGATTTGTGTGTATGGACTTGATGAATATGTTTTTACATCATCACCAATATTAGTTTGTGGTTGTGTTTCTCGATTACATCTTCATGTACTCTAAGACTCATGATTTTCATGCCCAAAATCCAAACATGGTATAGAGTACACTAATGAAGAATTAGTTATACAACATGCTATCTAAGTGTCACTTTTAGATTCATCGTGTGCACTTAATGGGAAAAATAATCTCCGGGGAAGGAGTGTTAGTAGATCTAGATAAGGTTTAGGTAGTTGAATCTTTAGAGAACCCAATTACTTATTGGGTCTGCATAACTATCTAGTGGATCTAGATATTATTAGATATTCATCTAGAACATTTCATGATTATCAGTGCTTATTTCATGATTAACGAATAAGGGGATAAGGATTGACTGGTGGGAATCATTCATGGATTCCCACCAACATAATAAGAATATTCGGTCATCCTAACGTCTCTTGATCTTACCCATGTTAGGTGAGGAGTAAACAATGTGTGGTTTTGCGTCTCAGATTGGACATGGAGAAGTTTTGATGCAAGGATATAAGGCCATGTAGTGTGGGCCTTGGAAGTTGAGGTCACATGAATGAAAGTATCATATGCATGAGATCTCATTGGTAGAAGTTTTTTATGCCTTGATGTATTTGTGTCACTATGTATTGAGAGATAATTTTACTATGTTTAATGATTACAAGTGATTAATATACATATTTTTCCAATGATATTAGAATATCATGAAGTGGAGGTTGGTTTATTATATGTAATATTTTTATTTTGATATAGCATAAATACATATAAGAGGATACCATGTTGTTTGATTTTTCAAATGCAAAACTCATAATCAGGATGTTCAAGAGTATAGACTTGAGTGGAATACAATTAATAGGTTAACTCAGTTGCATGTTGTTGTTCAGGAGAGTCAGTAGAATAATATTGATGTATCTTTTTTAGTGGATCATAAAAATTTGAGAAGGATTAATGATAGATAGTATAGTGATTCATTATTTTTTTCATTGAGGGAAATCCTTGAAGGTTGGGGGACACCATAAGACTTATTGGTAGATGAGGATGAGATCATATATATCAGAAATCATTTTTTAATTCCTATGAGATAGAAGAATGAGTTGATGTGGGACTTCCATTCCATAAAGTGGGAGATGCATCTTTGTGATAAGAAAATTTACAATGTCATATAAAGAATTTTTGGATTGATGAGCCTGAAAAAGGTGATACAATAGTGTGTGACACGATGACACACCTTACAAAATGTGAATGATATGAATCAATGAACTCTCGGTTTTCTTTATTCATTGATTATACCAGAATGATGATGGTATGATGTGAAAATAGATTTTGTGGTGGGTCTCCAAAAGAAACCATGGAAGAGGTACTCAATTTGGGTTATTGTAGATTGACTAAAAAAAGTAGCACATTTCATTCATGTATGGGAGACTTTCTAGGTAGAGTACATGGGAGAAATATATTTTCAGGATATAGTCCCATTGAATGGGGTTCCAAGTCTATTATTCCATAACTTGGCTCACATTTTATATCACACTTATAGAAGGTATCTCAAAAGGTTCTTTGTACACATGTTTTGTTCAGTAGGCCATTACAACATCCAATAGATGGGATGTTAGAGCATACTATACATGTGCATGAGGATATACATCTGGTGTGTGTCGTGTACATTAGTGGTTATTTTGCGAGGCCCTTGTAATTGGTTTAGTTCTCCTACAAAAATAGTTGTCAAGAAATTATACATATGTCAACATATGAGGTGCATTACGGTATGCCAAATCGATCATCTCTCTGTAGGCTATAGGTATATGACTTAATATTATTGGTACTAGGTCTCATATAAGAGATGTTAGAGTAAGTTCTTTTTTTAGAAGCATATAGCTACATGTCAAATTAGCCATAAGTTGTATAATAATAGATGAATATGACCCATAGAGTTGTCAAAGGGTGATAATTTATTAATTGTATTATCTCTTATATTTGGTCAACAATGGAAACAGAGGCAAGGGATGTTTTCACCCAAGTCTGTCGAACTATTGGAGGTTTTGGAAAAAATCAGGATGACGGTGTACTAATTTTCACTGCCTCAAAAATACAGTAATATAAATGATGTTTTCCATGTATCAAGAAAACAACATTATCACCCCAACCATTCTCATTTTATCAAATTTGATGATGTAGACCATGAAATAGATTCTTCCTTTGAGGACTATCTAATCTGAAAGATAGATCTATAGTGATTATGTTGTAAAGAAATACAATGTTGATTGAATTATATTATTAAAAAATACACTAGTTTATGATGTAATTTGGAGATATAATCAAAATTTAGGGCTCATTGTCCAAACATTTTAAATCTAAATATCAAATATTCTTGGGAGTATGGCATGAGGATGAGATGTTATAAGGTTGGGGTGATTGTAATATGTCGACCATTTACTGAGATTTCATGAGCTCGTTTATAATTAATCATTTAACTTGGATTGATTAATTTTTGTTAGGGTTTTACATTAGGGTTTATTGGGTGAATAATTGAGAAATGATGAAAGAAGGAGGGAAGTGAATGAGTGGAACATGGTTTCCCTAATCGTGAACCATGGCCAAGAAAACCATGAAACCTTTTATAGAAGGAAATTCCTTTGATGAAATAGGGTCTATCGAAACATGAACACTTTTAGAAGTCCATATATACCCATATAATATAGGAAAGTAGTTCTATTGCATGGTTAGGTAAGACCATGTTTCCCTGCCCAAGCACTATGGATGAATTTTTAACTAACCTGAAATTTTGATTTTAAATCACACAAACCCATGACCCATACCCTATTTTCCCCAAAATCAAGAATAATCCTAAACACATGATTTAAGAGACTCCCATATAGATTCCAATTATTTCAAAACTCCATTCATCATGATTTTAATCCCAGATCAAATATCATCACAAATCATTGTATGAGAATCTAATCCCGCATGGTTTCCCATTAATCCTCTTTTATTCTCATATAAAAATAGGGTTGTTAATCCTTTTTTTGATTATAAATGTATCTACTATTTATTATAGAGATTTAGAATTTAATGATTTTTAAATTTTTATCATGATTTCAGGTTTTAGGTCTAGATCTTATTCTATGTCATAATGTCGTTCAAATTTTAGGGGGTTTCTAATGGGCGACCATTCACAAAAAAATTTATGTTGGCGGTCTATAATTAAAATCCAAAATTAATCATTATATGTATTTATATATGATGGGAGTTTATTTTTCATGAACTATTATTTATTTAATTCTTATTATCTTATGAGTGTAATATACTGTTCACACCCCTTGGTCAATCTCTAGAAGACCACTCACACCCACTGTATTTTCTATTTAAAATATTTTAAACAAACTAATATAAAAATATTAAATAAGTATATATGGTGGGGTATTAAATGAAATAAAATATTCTAAATTACAAAAATAATAAGTAAATATAAAATTCATGTCAGTGATAGGAAATCAGAATAAAATAGTACTGAAAATAATAAGCTAGAGAATGCAGTGGTTGGCTGTAACAGCCCGAGATTTTATGAAAAATATTCTTTTTAATTTTATTAATGTCTTGTGTTGTATGCTACACCAAAAGGAGCTTTTACAACACGCATCCTTGACATGCCTTGCATTACACGCAATCGCAACCTTCCTCGATAGCGTGGGTAGTACGCAATACTGAGTTTCACGAAACAACGATATGCTATTAAAATATTATTAAAACTAGCCGTTATGAATAGTTATAACCACATTTTAAATTATAGAAATTTTAGCTCTCAAAATGGACTTCATTTTTGTATTCGGAGTATCTAATTTAGCCTAAGGTGAAATTTTGGTACTTTTTGGATAACTTTCATATTCTGATGAATAGTGAAAATTACTAAATTTTAATTAAAAACAACTTTTTTTAATCGAAATAATTCATAGTGATAAATTATTAATTTGGGTGGTTTTAAAGTATATTTAGAATATATTTTTACAATTTAATACAATGTTGGTCGTTGAATGTAATTTCACATTTAAACCAAACATAATCAGGTGTCAATCTTTTGATAGATATTGTTTCTTAAAAACACGCTATTTGTTTTAACAGCGGGATTTAATTATAAAATTAATTAATGCAACTTCTATGTTATGAATTTGGAAAAATAGATTTAATTTTTGAATTCGGAATATGAAATATATCTTAGGATGAAATTTTGGCATTGTTCTAAAAAACATCAATTTTTGATGAATAGTGAAACTACTAAGTGGTAGTTAAAAAAACAGAATTTTTCATAAAACATAATTTTACCGCTGCTTTGAATGGAATTTAAAAAATCCGAGAGACACGGTTGATGTCAGTATGTAAAATGTGGTTCAATGAGATGAAAATAATTTTTGGTAAATAGTAACTTTTTACTTTTATTTACCACGGTTAAAAGTAAATATGGTAATTAAGGGTAAGAATGATATTAATATTACCCTAACACATGTCCTAATTCTATTGGACAAGTGTATCTCGACCAAAAACAACCTTAAGTGTAAAATATTATCATTTAGTCCCACTTGGATTAGATTAGGACATTTATTATTATTTAATTCAAAGAAGAGTTAAAAGAGTTAAAATCAACGTTTATTTACTAAAACATTTTTAATATAGAGTTATACATAAGATAAATTCGATTGTAAATAATCATTAGAAATCTAAAACGATTTCCTACATAATGGTATTTTATTTGTAATTTTTAGACATCAAATAAGTTAATTTATGTATGACACAAAGATGATGCAGTAATTATCTAATTAATGAAATATTGACATAATTGATATTCTAAATACCAAAATAAATTTAATTTAATACTTTTTATGAATTCCACTAATTTTCTAGGTTACTATGATATATTAGTGTTGATTTAATAAACTTGGTTCGAACATATAATTCTGTTATGAATTTCACAGAAATAATATATCAAATAGTGTCAAAATTGACACAAAATAGTTTTTAAATAAAATAATATATTATTAATTGTTATTTTATTCCTAAAAATCTAAGGTTCGGAAAAATAACTTAGATAAGGATATATATATTAATAATAAACAATTTGGGGTTCTTTTGACATGTTATAGTAATTTTATTAACCATATAGTGTAAGAAAACAAAAAGACACGGTAAAAGTTAAATTATTTAACTTAAAGTTAAATCTAATTGATAAGGTTAAAATAATAACCTAAACTTGTCTAAATCATATTGGTTGATATTATTTCGACCCATCCCCACTTTATCTTCGAAATAAGACCCTTTGTAACCATTATAAACCGATTTTGACTTTAAATATAATAATATTTTGAGATATTCCTAAGGTGCCCCTCTCCTCCCTTGTAAAAGGGCACCTCCTCCCTCTCTTCCTCACACAACTTTGAGCCTTCAAGCTCGGCCAAACCCTGCCAAAATCTCTTCTCCACTTCCCTAGTATCATCCTAGAGGTCCTGGTCTTCTTCAAAGACCATCCTTAGTTCTTTAAGTGGAGGATAAGTGAAGGCGCGTCAAAAAGAGTTAATATCCATTACCGATCTTTTTCAATTTCTTTCTTCTTCAACTTCTTCTTCTTTATTTGTTTCATGATAAAGTAATAACATCAGTATTTCTTATATACTGATATGTTATTATAAATATGAAACAACTCTAGTTAACCTTCTATCCATCCTACGGAAAAAGGAAATCACCGTGCGTGCGTACGTACGGAATACCGTCTCCACGCCGTGGTGTAATCTATTTTCCGTCACCACCATAATTGGATGGGAATAATGGTGTAATGAGTAACTATATATGATTATTATAAAGTGATATTGATACTGAAATAGTATACATACACTTCAACACAATTCCACAACCATGGGAACGATATCATCGCTCGTGCGTACGTACGGACTACCGTCTCTAGGACGCGATGAGATTCATTCTCAATGATTAACCATTCATGAATGATTATAAAGTATATATAATAAGTAATAATGAAATATATGACATAATAATACTGTATTTATGTAAATTTATATGTATGTCATCTACTTAATTCCATTCACTTCAATAAGGAAACGAAAACAGCGTTCATGCGTACGTACGGACTACTGCCTCCATGAACAGTGTATTTCATTACATTTATCGATATATTATATATATATATATATATTCTGAATATATATTATATATAAATCATGTTTTGCATTCTGTATATAAGTAATCATGATCCAAGTAATCATATTTATAATTACAAGTTAAAAACACGAATGACAAATGAGACAATTTTACCCAAAACGCTACTTTAACATGAATTTACAAAAGAACGGGTAATATAAAGTCATAAGTGGACCATATATGATATAATAACAATGAATATGATTCTGGAATAAGTCATTAACATGATTTAAATCATTATACAGGAGGTTCGGACACTTACAAAGCATGTCGGACCTAAGGTAAGGGAAATATCACAATCTCATTTTTATCCGAGATTGTTTATTCGTAAGTATTTATTGGGGTGTATTTTATCATCCACATCCATGTTCCCTCAATACGTAATATTGTTTCCATCCACTTACAATATTTTAAATCCAATTTTACCCTTCGGTGAGTTTTTAGTAAAGAATATGAAAGGAATCTTTTGTCGTTTTTTCGTACGAGGTACTTTTTGACTTTTCCAACAAAAGTACGAAGAATGTTTTTTTAGCTTATACAGCATGAATGGATTTTTAAAACATTATTTCCAAGAATATTCCTTTACAAGTTTTCAAGTTTATTTTTAATCAACTTCTTTTATTTTAAAGTCGTATGACATGTTATGAAAGGAAAAATGTTTTTGAAGAAGAAAGGATATTTTCCTCAAGAATGGAGTTCATGTGTTTTATCAAAATTATTTTCCATCTAAGATAATAATGGGTTCTGTTTTTTCTCCCTATTATTACATTGATTTGATCATGTTGTGATGGAATTATTTTTATGAATTCCTTTATCTTATATGAAATGTTTTATGATGTCACGATGTTTAAGATTCCCATTTTTATTACATGGGTTATGCAATGATGTATGATTTATGATTTTGTGGCACACATAAGAATGGTATCATTATGAGATGGGTGGGACCTATATCTCCCTCTAATGCATTGGGTAAAGATTTCATATCTCATGAGATAGACATGGCTGGAATGGTAGGTTATACCGGTTCAGTGAAACCGGACTGAAACGAGGGTGACTCGATTCAGAAAGGGACTTTGTCCACTAAGATAGTCTTGGAAATGAGTCATGACTAACAAGAAATGATTTTCTATTATTATGTGTGTATGCCACAAAGTTTCATGTTTTATGTTATGCTTATTGGGATTTCATTTCACTACTATGATTTATCCCATGTTATGAAATTATGCTCTCTTTTGCAGGTTAAGATTTCCAATAGTTATGTTCTTATGAATATGATGTGATTGAATTTTCTTTTGTTTACCCTTACTGAGCATTTGAGCTCACCATTTTATGTTTTCTTTTCCCCAGGATATAAAGAAAGGTTTTAGGTATAAAAAAAAGGAAGATCATTATGGGAGATGTTGAAGATCTTTCAACAGGATTAGAAGATTATATTCCGAGTTTCCAAAGACACTAAACTATTACGATCCTTGTGTGTGTGTTTTTGTTATGTACTAAGTATTCCGAAAATGTAATGTAATGTCAATGTACTTCAAGCTTCGGGACTCTAAAGTTGGTATCAGAGTAAAGGTTTAGTCAACCTTTGGAAACTAGGATACGAAAACTTTAGTGAGATCCCTAGAGATATTTCTAAGGTATGTCTAAGTCTAGGGATGTCCCTAAGGTTAAGTATACGTATAGGCTATAGTACTAGAATTACGCTAACGATCATAGAATTAAACCTAAGATGTTAGATATTGAAGGTACTCCCCCTTTATTATGTTGTTTTCCCTAGCATGATTTTTGCCTCTCACACTATTCTTTTTGGGTTTTAGACGATGGCTGGAACCCAAAGGAACCATGTTGATCAATGCAATGGAAAATGCAATGATTTCCCTCTTGAACAAACAAATGTTATGATAGATGGAGTGAAAAATCTTATTGCTATACTTACACAAGCTATGAATTATTCTGGACTTTCAAATGAGCAGAGAAGGGAACAATATTCTATTGAGTCCTTCATGAGGCAACGTCCACCTTCTTTCAGTGGGTCTTCTGATCCACTTGTTGCTGAACAATGGATCAGTACTAATGAAAAGATATTTTCAGTTCTTCAATGTTCTGAACATGATAAATTCATCTTAGCAGTATATCGTTTGGAAGGTGAAGCTGATCAATGGTGGAATCTTATCAAGAATACAAGGCAAAGAGATGAAATTGAGTCCATGGAATGGGACGAGTTCAAGAACTTGTTTTTCAGTAAGTACTTCCCTCGTATTCTTCGAACAAAAATGGAGAAGGAGTTTCTTGAACTAAAGCAAAAGGATGATGAATCTATTGGTATATA
Organism: Viscum album; assembly: GCA_963277665.1. Classification (NCBI taxonomy): domain Eukaryota; kingdom Viridiplantae; phylum Streptophyta; class Magnoliopsida; order Santalales; family Viscaceae; genus Viscum; species Viscum album. The sequence goes on from OY728126.1 coordinate 987,900,355, forward strand.
CGAAGCGAATTTTACAAGACTTGCAAGGTATGCATCTGGCATTATCATCCAACCTGAAAGTAAAGTTGATCGATTTTTCAGTGGCTTAAAACCAAGTCTTCGAAGGGCATTAGCTATAAGAGACTTCAGTAGCTATGAAGAAATTGTGCGTTGTGCTATCAAGGAAGAAATTTAAGTCGGTGTTACATATCCATCTTATGGTTTTGAAAAGAAACGATAGATGGAGTTCAAGGAGAAATCTCAGAATAATGGTGAAAAGAAAATGAATGTTTCCTTATGCTCAAAGTGTGGAAAGAAGCATGGTGGAGATTGTCTTAAAGGGACTAGAAAATGTTTTAAGTGTGGAAAATAAGCTCATCGAGTAGCTGAGTGTCGAAGTTATAGAAAAGGGTTTCTAATGATGTGAACAAATCAAACACTGCAGAGAACACACCACCAACACTTCAATGCTTCATGTGCAAGGAAATGGGACATTATGCCAATAAATTCCCTAATCCAAGGGTTAGTGATGATCAACATGAGCAACCAATGAAGGCAAAGGACAAAGGGAAGTCACATGTGATCACTATTGGCGATGTTGAATATGACAACGATGTGGTGGAATGATTAAGTGTTTATGTAATGGGATTCCAAAATAGTGTTTTATATAGTATCATGGAATATTGGAAAATTTATGTATTGGTCTATTGTGGTTTTCAATAATTTTATGGTACCAGTAACCATGGAAAGTGATTGTGATATTTTTTGAAAAAGAATGATATGCGCATAATGAAGGGAAAATGAGAAAATTAAATATTTGACAGTATTCATGAGCTCATGATTGATATAAGGACTAAGTGATATCATGGTTTGAGTATATATAATTCTGAGGATTTTGGTATGTGGAAAGTGTTAACTTTTAACTGCATTCATGCTTTCACTAAGGTTCGATGGGTATTCAAGAGAATACATGATTAAGGCCTTTGAATGTTTGGAATGTGACCAACAAAACATATCTTATGATATATGGGGATCAACGATGGTATTAAATCTCTGGTAATCGTTTTCACTATGTTATGAGAGTGGACTGTAGTATTATGGATAAGCCTAAAGATTGAAATGGATTATGTTGGATATAAGTGAGTATTGTTTAAGGATAGAAGTTTTTTTCGATATTATTGATGGGATGTTATAGTATTATAGTTTTAGAAAAAGGACAACCTGTAGGACGGGTGACAGCCCATCGCTTCGGACAAGGCTGTGGGAATCGAACCCACAACCGAAGTGCGACTGGCCTTTATCGCCTACCACTAGCCTACAGGAAGTCCCTGTTTAGTAGAAACTAGTTTTATTATATTAAGCAGTATGATATATGAAGTATAAGCCCATTTTAGGAACCATATATGATTAATCCCACTATAGATCGACTTATGTATATAAATTTTTCTAACCTTTTGAGACAGATGGAATGACCCGTCATTCTATCACATGATCTGCTAACACTTCAAGAATAAAAAATTCAACTTCATTTATTTAAGAGATGAAGTAGAAATTGTTCAAGGCACGAACAACAGTGAGATTGTACCAAAATAAAGTAAGTATTTATTCTAATTCAAACTTTTCAACTTTAGGGAAAAGATCTTGAAAACCAAAAATGTTGTCCTAGTGCCCTTATATCCGATGAATCAGATGGTACCCTAGATCGTCACAAATTTATGGCTCTGTGATTGCTGGCTTTTCCATAGCCAGGTTATCTACCACTCTCCATCAGAACATGATGGTTAGATTTCTCTTACATATCCATATTTTCACCTATGTGGAAACCCAGTGATTAGTTTATTTGGGTAACCATTACGTTTCATAATTTGGTTTTCAAAGATTGGTTTTGATATTCCTTTTTACGTTGTGGGTTTCTATTAAACAAACTTTCGAATAGTAAACCATTTATAACCCCGACGAATTTCGAGGGCGAAATTCATTTTAAGGGGGGTAGAATGTAACAGCCCGAGATTTTATGAAAAATATTCTTTTTAATTTTATTAATGTATTGTGTTGTACACTACACCAAAAAGAGCTTGTACAACATGCATCCTTGACTTGCCTTGCATTACACGCAATCGAAACCTTCCTCGATAGCGTGTGTACTACACAATACTGAGTTTCACGAAAGAACGATATGCTATTAAAATATTATTAAAACTAGCCGTTATGAATAGTAATAACCACTTTTTAAATTTTAGAAATTTTATCTCTCAAAATGAACTTCATTTTTGGATTCGGAGTATCGAATTTAGCCTAAGGTGAAATTTTGGTACTTTTCGGATAACTTTCATATTCTGATGAATAGTGAAAATTACTAAATTTTAATTAAAAACAACTTTTTTTAATAGAAATAATTAATAGCGATAAATTATTAATTTGAGTGGTTTTAAAGTATATTTAGAATATATTTTTACAATTTAATACAATGTTGGTCATTGAATGTAATTTCACATTTAAACCAAACATAATCAAGTGTCAATCTTTTGATAGATATTGTTTCTTAAAACACGCTATTTGTTTTAACAGCGGGATTTAATTATAAAATTAATTAATGCAACTTCTATGTTATGAATTTGGTAAAATAGATTTCATTTTTTAATTCGGAATATGAAATATAGCTTAGGATGAAATTTTGGCATTGTTCTGAAAAACATTAATTTTTGATGAATAGTGAAACTACTAAGTGGTAGTTGAAAAAACTGAATTTTTCATAAAACATAATTTTACTGCTTCTGTTAATGTAATTTCAAAAATCCGAGACACACGGTTGATGTCATTAAGTAAAATGTGGTTCAATGAGATGAAAATAATTTTTTGTGAATAGTAACTTTTTACTTTTATTTACCACGGTTAAAAGTAAATAGGGTAATTAAGGGTAAGAATGATATTAATATTACCCTAACACATGTCCTAATTCTATTGGACAAGTTTATCTCGACCAAAAACAACCTTAAGTGTAAAATATTATCATTTAGGCCCACTTGGATTAGATTAGGACATTTATTATTATTTAATTCAAAGAAGAGTTAAAATAGTTAAAATCAATGTTTATTTACTAAAACATTTTTAATATAGGGTTATACATAAGATAAATTCGATTTTAAATAATCATTAGAAATATAAAACGATTTCCTACATAATGGTATTTTATTTTTAATTTTTAGACATCATATAAGTTAATTTATGTATGACATAAAGATGATGCAGTAATTATCTTATTAATGAAATATTGACATAATTGATATTCTAAATACCAAAATAAATGTAATTTAAGACTTTTTATGAATTCCACTAATTTTCTAGGTTACTATGATATATTATTGTTGATTTAATAAACTTGGTTCGAACATAAAATTCTGTTATGACTTTCACAAAAATCATATATCAAATAGTGTCAAAATTGACACAAAATAGTTTTTAAATCAAATATTATATTATTAATTGTTATTTTATTCCTAAAAATCTAAGGATCGGACAAATGACTTAGATAAGGATATATATATTAATAATAAACAATTTGGGGTTCGTTTGGCATGTTATAGTAATTTTATTAACCATATAGTGTAAGAAAACAAAAAGACACGGTAAAAGTTAAATTATTTAACTTAAAGTTAAATCTAATTGATAAGTTTAAAATAATAACCTAAACTTGTCTAAATCCTATTGGTTGATAGGATTTCGACCCATACCCACTTTAGCTTCGAAATAAGACCCTTTGGAACCATTATAAACCGATTTTGACTTTAATATATAATAATATTTTGAGATATTTTTAAGGTGCCCCTCTCCTCCCTTATAAAAGGGCACCTCCTCCCTCTCTTACCCACACAACTTTGAGCCTCCGAGCTCGGCCAACCCCCGCCAAAATCTCCTTTTCACTTCCCTAGTATCATCCTAGAGGTCCTGGTCTTCTTCAAAGACCATCCTTAGTTCTTTAAGTGGAGGATAAGTGAAGGCACGTCAAAAAGAGGTAATATCCATTACCGATCTTTTTCAATTTCTTTCTTCTTCAACTTCTTCTTATTTAGTTGTTTCATGATAAAGTAATAACATCAGTATTTATTATATAATGATATGTTATTATAAATATGAAACAACTCTAATTAACTTTCTATCCATCCTACGGAAAAAGGAAATCCCCGCGCGTGCGTACGTACGGAATACCATCTCCACCCCATGGGGTAATCTATTTTCCATCACCACCTTAATTGGATGGGTATAATGGGGTAATGAGTAACTATATATGATTATTATAAAGTGATATTGATACTGAAATAGTATACATACACTTCAACACAATTCCACAATCATGGGAACGATATCATCGCTCGTGCGTACGTACGGACTACCGTCTCCACGACGCGGTGAGATTCATTCTCAATGATTAACCTTTAATGAATGATTATAAAGTATATATAATAAGTACTAATGAAATATATGACATAATAATACTGGATTTATGTAAATTTATATGTATGTCATCTACTTAATTACATTCACTTCAATAAGGAAATGAAAACAGTGTTCATGCGTACGTACGGACTACCGTCTCCATGAACGGTGTATTTCATTCCATTTGTCGATATATTATATATATATATATATATATATTATGAATATATATTATATATAAATCATTTTTACATTCTGGATATAAGTAATCATGATCCAAGTAATCATATTAATAATTAAAAGTTAAAAACACGAACGTCAAATGAGACGATTTTACCCAAAACGCTATTTTAACATGAATTTACAAAAGAACGGGTAAAATAAAGTCATAAGTGGACCATATATGATATAATAACAATGAATATGATTCTGGAATAAGTAAATAACATGATTTAAATCATTATACAGGAGGTTCGGACACATACAAAGCATGTCGGACCTAAGGTAAGGGAAATATCACAATCTCATTTTTATCCAAGATTGTTTATTCGTAAGTATTTATTGGGGTGTATTTTATCATCCACATCCATGTTCCCTCAATATGTAATATTTTTTCCATCCACTTACAATAGTTTAAATCCAATTTTACCCTTCGGTGAGTTTTTAGTAAAGAATATTAAAGGAATCTTTTGTCGTTTTTTCGTACGAGGTACTTTTTGACTTTTCCGACAAAAGTACGAAGAATGTTTTTTTAGCTTATACAGCATGAATGGATTTTTAAAACATTATTTCCAAGAATCTTCCTTTACAAGCTTTCAAATTTATTTTTAATCAACTTATTTTATTTTAATGTCTTATGACATGTTATGAAAGGAAAAATGTTTTTGAAGAAGAAAGGATGTTTTCCTCAAGAATGGAGTTCAAGTGTTTTATCAAAATTATTTTCCATCTAAGATAATAAAGTGTTCTGTTTTTATCCGTATTATTACATTGATTTGATCATGTTGTGATGGAATTAGTTTTATGAATTTCTTTATCTTATATGAAATGTTTTATGATGTCACGATGTTTGAGATTCCCATTTTTATTACATGGGTTATGCAATGATGTATGATTTACGATTTTGTGGCACACATAAGAATGGTATCATTATGAGATGGGTGGGACCTATATCTCCCTCCAATGCATTGGGTAAAGATTTCATATCTCATAAGATAGACATGGCTGGAATGGTAGGTTATACCGGTTCAGTGAAACAGGACTGAAATGAGGGTGACTCGATTCAGAAAGGGACTTTGTCCACTAAGATAGTCTTGGCAATGAGTGATGACTACAAGAAATGATTCCCTATGATTATGTGTGTATGCCACAAAGTTTCATGTTTTATGTTATGCTTATTGGGATTCCATTTCACTACTATTATTTATCCCATGTTATGAAATTATGCTCTCTTTTGCAGGTTAAGATTTCCAAAAGATATGTTCTTATGAATATGATGTGATTGATTTTTCTTTTGTTTACCCTTACTGAGCATTTGAGCTCACCCTTTTATGTTTTCTTTTCCCCAGGATATAATGAAAGGTTTTAGGTATAAAAAAAGGAAGATCTTTATGGGAGATGTTGAAGATATTTCAACAGGATTAGAAGATTATATTCCGAGTTTCCAAAGACACTAAACTATTACGATCCTTGTTTGTGTGTTTTTGTTATGTACTATGTATTCCGAAAATGTAATGTAATGTTAATGTACGTCAAGCTTCAGGTCTCTACATTGACAAACATTGATCCTCAGAGACTCCCTTTATTATTTTCATAAGTTGACTTCCAATTTAATTCCACAATTTAAACCACAAGACCTCATGTTGTAAACATATATTGACCATTAACAATAATAAGACCACAATTTCTGTTGTTTATACACATATGGAAGTGATTCGATAAGCCAAAGGTCATTGAGCAACTGAGCCTAATTAAAATTGTTTTTCTAAATGGGGAGACCATACCAAATGAAGTTAAAATAACATTAATTTTACAATCATAATAGTTTAAAAAAACAGAAAAAATTGAAAAAATTGAAACCAAGAGAGAAAGTGACCTACATCAATCAAGAAATAAGGTCCAAGGTAGTTTAAAAGAAAATAGATTAAAATGAATTACACAAAATCAAATGAAATCCTCCATTGGGTATTCTCTACCCCCAATTTCTCAGTGTTTTAGCCAATAATTACTTAATCAACAACTATAAGTATCCATCTATTCCGAATTTCTACATTGTCATAACACCCTAATGCCCAGGTTCCTCTTGTTCCCCCAGAATTCCCTAGAATATAGCTGATGGATAAATATATATCCAAATACCATCACAGACTGGTCAAAGTTTTCCTTTATTTTTCTTTTTAGTTTCATCATCATTATGTGAAATGGTCTTACAAGACATGTAATTTCGCAATCAAAAGTCTTTGCGAATCGTGGAATTACCTTCTCCAAAAAACACATCTTACAAAAGTCATATCATTTAATATAGTTACACGACTTGTAATGTTTTTTAATAGATTTTAATAGAGTCACAACATTTCTTATTGACATAATCATTTTGACAAATTTATGATATGTATTTTTGTTACATGTCAGGTAATCGTTATGCTCCATTTTCCTCCTCTTCTTCATCCTCCAATAATCGATGATACACTTCACTACTTTGTTCAGGGCGTGAAGTGTCTTTTAACTACACTAGAAATTCCAAAGGAATTAAAAACAATTAAAATTACATATTTACATAATTTTTACCTTTAAGCTAAAAATAACTCAAAAACATAAAAATTTTAAAATTACCCATAGAATAGAACTCTAGGGGGATTACAAACATTGAATATGAGAATAAAATATCTTAAAATGTTATCATCATTAATATAAAATTTTATAATTGTTATTATATTTTTACCAATTGTGTTTTGATTGAATTGATTTATTTTGGCGAGTTAGTTAATTAATGTAATAATATAAATTTGGGGATATTAGTATTGTATACATTGGATAATTAATTGTGAAGTCAATTATGAGATATTGGAATTATTGTTTTAGATAATTAACTGTAGTGATAACTATGAGATATTAGAATTATTATGTTAGATAATTAACTGTAGAATTAATTATGATATATTGAGATTATATTTTATAGTTAATTATTAATTAATTAAGATATATTTATATTGTTTTTGTGGGATAAATAATTATTTAATTTATTATGATATATTTATATTATTTTTTATAAAATTAATTTTTTAATTAATTATGAAGTATTGATATTATTATTGTTGATAATTAGTTATTTATTTAGTTGTGTGAAAATAGATTTAATAAATTGATAATTAATTTGTTGGTATTTATAAAATATTGAATTATGAATATTTATAATTCAATTGGTAAATTATTTAATAGGATTGGGAGGATTAATAAATTTTTGATTGTTTAGTCAGTATAAGAAGATCAATTAAAATTTTAGTTAATTAATGATATTGAGAAGAAAAATTATCTTTTCAGTTTGTTAATTAAATATAAAAGATAAATTTATTTTTGAGTTAAATAATTAGACTAAAATGATTAATTAATTTTTTAATTAATGAATGAAATGATGATTGGTATAGTAGAATTCATAGGAGAATCGAGATCGGGAATGATAATAATGAAATTCAATGATATTAAATGAGAGATAGAATGATAATAGTTGAATTAAAAGACATGATATCTCATTGGGAGAGTGTAGACTTCTCCATGGGCTGATGAAATTAATGATTTATGGTTGTACTCAGTAACCAAGGAGTATATTTTGTTAAATAAAAAATAATTTGATAATGTGATAATTGTTTATTAATGAAATTTTGTTAATTACTTATACAACATATTACATTTTTATTGAATGTATAATATTAGGGATGCCATTGGAGGTGGCCTATTAACTTGTACACAAATCCTATTCAGGCTGCCTGATTGGTACGAAAATAGATTATGTGATTATATGACATGTTAATAGAAATGTGTTTGTTTTAGACGGAAGAGTCGGGATGAATAATGGATAAGGGAACTAGTACTGGTTTGGATCCCACCTGTGAGTCGTTAGTGTCTTTACATTTGGGATTTTATTTTGACACCTCCCATGAACTTTGGGAAGACATATGTATTGTTAATTTTTAAAATTTTATTCCTGACATTTGTCATATTTTTGTACAGGCACGGTTTTTTGTTATAATTATTCATCAATTATTGTTTGTTTATTTATAACACTATATTACTGTGATAAAATGATGGTTTATATCTCTATGATTAACATTAGACCCTCAATTCTTGTTGGAATCCTCATAAATATGGTTAGGTGTGCTTGAATTCAGGTGAAAGACTGTCTCTATGCACCGAAATGGGGGAACATGAGCGAGGACTTTACAATTAAGATGTTATTTACATACTTATATCATTTGAAAATACTCTATCATGTCCTGGAATCCAGATTTTCTAGGACATATTCATTAAAGACTATATTTTTTAGTAAACATTATTGATAGAACAATACCCCCACCCATAGGTAATTATTCCTTCAAATGTGAATCAATTCATTCTCACTGGTTCATACCCCTGATAGGTATAATCATAAATGGGACATATTGAATATATAATAAATTATTATTAATTTTATAGTAGTCCTTGTGGGGAACATATTAAAAGCACAATATTCACTACCAAAATAATTATTTCTCTTTGGGACACACTCCCAATGTGTTAAATTAGTAATTTTCACTAATGTGAAAGTCCCAAACCAACCATTTTTATGAATAATTTATTGTCCACGGATACTTTATGAAATTAAAATTTATAGATTTGATAATAAATTATTATATTAAATGGTACCATGTGTCATAATAATGGTCCCAAAACTATTTGGGGCTTGATTACATTTCTACGGATACATAAGAATCCTCTTCATTTTCTAATTCCCGACACATTAAATTCAAACTGAATTCCTAGATGACAATAATATATATACTCATTAAAGCTAAAAGATATTCAATGATAATAAATATCTAATAATGTGTACTAATAAATTCGAAATACAATACATATAGTATATTTATTTCAATATCATTCCCCTGATTTTTATAGAAATTTAAAGCAAAAGTCGAAGACAGATTATTAAATTATAGTGTAACCAGTTTAACATCAAGAAAAAGGAGAGATTCTTGAACATATAAAAATATATAATCGGTTCTTCTAATTAGTAATAATTACTTCCAACAATGTGTGATGATCTAGAACATCCATTATCACCACCCATGTGAGTTCATAAGCTTCATTACTGTAACACCCAGAATATTCTAAAATAATAACTTTTATTTGACACCATATATGACACGCAACACAACACAAAGAATTTAATGCAAACAATAAACTATTTAATATATATTTAGTATCTCAAATTAATTTAATGTATTATATATTTTTAAATTCATGAAATAATATGTTTCATTGAATGGTTGTGTTACATGCGATACTGGGTTGTTTAAACAAAAATTTAGTAAAAAAATATGATTAATTAAAAAAAATAAGATAAAAAATATAACTTATATTATATTTAATGAATTTTTTTAGTTAAATATTTTACTAATAGGGTTTTTAAAAAATATAATATGAATTCATTGGTTACCAATTAATTAGAATCTAAAATATTAATCAATTAGATATAATGGAAATATTTTTATTCTTATGCACCTAAAGGAGTATTGAATTAATAAATTAAATTAATTAAATTTATCTATTATATGTTTAATAAAATATTTTTTAAATTGATCCAATTTATTTTATAAACATATGATATGAACAAACCAAATTTTACATAAGAAAACCTATATTTTTATAAAGGTAGTTTTAAAACCACTTAAGGGAGAACCAATTCTAAATAAATTTTTTTAAAATTGATAAATAATATATTTTAGAGTAAAATTTATTTATTAAAGATAAAAATTATTAATAAGTTTGGGTGATTTTTTGGTATTTTTTTCCAAATATTCATTTTTTAACGAAATGTAAAAAATATTGAATTTTATTTCCAAACTTTTTATATATTTTTGGATGGTTAAATTATATTTTTATAAGTTTTAAGTATTAATTAGATAAATTATAAATCAATATATCCAAATTATTATTTTTTAAATTAATTTCATTATTCAGTTGAAAATAAAAACATAGAAAACATTTTAAAAATTTTACTATAAAAACCCTTTTAGTTGCCCCGTCTAGGGGTAATATTTAAATTAATTTATAACAATTATATATTTATAATTTTGAAAAATGGAATCCATATTAGAAATAAGAATAATTTTAAATTTATAATAATATGTATTTTGTTGTTTGCCAAATATATTACTATAATTAATTAGAAGTAATTGACATAATGAAGGGAAAATTATCATAAAGGAGGACTAAACCTTAATATTAAGGGTCAAAATGACCTTGGATATTACCCAAAATAATTTTAATAGAATTATTTAGATCAAATAATCATTATTATATATTATTTTCACTATAATTGGAGTTACATTAAATGTGAAAAAACCTTTTTATAATACCCTTATAAAAATATAAAAGAATGTCAATCCTCCACCACTAAAAAAATTCACTCACCCCTCCCAAATATTCACACTATTAAATCCATTTTTTTATAAAATTATTTTCTATATTATCATCAAAAAATAAATCACCTCATCCTGGAATCAAGAATTTGTTAATAAATCAATCTTTTGAATAACTTTAGTAAAAACTTAGTGGACCTTCCCATATTATATGTAACATCACTCCTCAAGATTCATTAATTTATTTTCAATCTCGGCCCCTCAAATATTCTTATTCAGTGAAAATATAATAAAATATTATTTCACAATAAAAAAATATTTAATACTTCTAGGTGTTCTACCTACACATACAAGCACATCCATCTAATGGGAAATTATCTCACTATTAATATACAGAGAACTACTTCCATGCTTAACGATGATTGTTCATTTTTTCTATTTACCACCTCAAGTGGTTTGTCATTAGGATAGAAAAACTATTTTAATTTGATATATATGATATTTATAATTTATTTAGGTCACTTTATTTCATATATAACTCATAAATTCCTGATTTTTATTTTTTGGGGATATGATATCTTCATTTGTGAACATGTGGACTATCATCTCCTCAGAGATGTGATTCTTTTACATTATAAATGGAGTGTGTTAAAGATGTTTTTTGATAAAAATATGTGAAATATATTACATAAATATGATACTGGAATTATTATAAACTTATATAAACATATTATTTATTTTAATTCTTTTATAATATGAGAAAAAAAACTATGTTGTGTTCATGTACACATACGGTCAACTATCTCCACGAACAGTGCTTCTAATTTTTTATCTCAAATTATTAAAAAAAGTTATAAATACGTATATAATGAATATATATGATTAATATATCATGGTTTAAATTGGGATATGATGATTTCACAATCTCTGTAGAAGAGGAAACAAATAACAAGTCAAAATATACTCAACAAACATGGAAATTAACACCCAAAATAGTGAAAATAATCAATAATTGTTAACAAATAGATAATAAGATATTATAGATATGGTAATGGTTTTGGTATATGTATTTATCTTATTTAAAACAATTATTTTAGATATTAAAGGTAATTCACTCAAAATAGAAATGCAATGTAAGGGACTTTCATCTCAATTTTTACATCTGTATGGTAAATGAAATATTCACCAAATCATTTTTGTGCTGTTTCTACATCCAATATTGATATATAATATCATCACTAATTTATTCATTCTGATATTTTGAGATTTAATTTTATTTAAATCATCAAATTTTACTTGATTTATATGTTACGATGTGGAATTGAAATTTTTTAACCCAATATATTTTCGTTGGGTTATATTACTTCCCTATTGTTATTAGTATTCTAGGATTGTGTTTGTCATAATTTTTTAATATATATTATTATATATAAAATTTCATTATGTTTAATTACATTTCATTCAAATAATTATACAATTTATATATTATGACTAGGATGATATAATATTTTCAATGGAATTTCTTACAATTTCAATTTTTTGAGATTTTTTACAAATGAATTTCCATCACAGGAAATTATTTTTTAAGTGTATAATTAACCCCATAATTTTTTTCTCCCATTATAATTTATTCAATATATTGGGTAATTGAATGATTTTCCCAATATTTTTTACTCAAAATATTTTTGAAACTATTATTCAGAAAACTCAAAATTAATTTCCCAATATATTCAGAGGACATTCTTTATTCTAGAAACAAGGGTTTATAAAAATGTTTTTAAAATAATTTTACCCATATAAAAAAATTAAAGACATATTTATTCTATTTTAATTTACATATTTCTTCCAAGTAATAATATTGTTGTTTTTTAAACAAGTAACTTTTCTAACCTTTTTACCATGAAAAAGGAATGTTATTTTTTACCTCACATGAAATGTATGGATTTATTCACTATAATTTCTTTGAATAATCCATTTTAATTTTAAAAGAAAACATTGGAGATATATTTTAAAAAATTATTTTCAATGAAATATATTCTCAAAAGGGTTTCCAAAATAAAAATTATATATTATTTATTTCTAAAGTTTTTTTATTCTTAAATGAAAACAATAGTTTATTTTTATTCTATATTGGATATTTTGTAAGAATACCATCCTTATGGTTCTGCTGGATAGGTTTTCATTGATTTTTACATGGTTGGTATTGACATTAACCTCCTTGATAAATCCTTTAGTCCCCATGATTTAATAAATTTTTTATCATAGAATATTAAATTTCCCATGAATTATCCCTATCCTTTAACATGGATATGTTTATTACCAAAACTATATATAATTATTACATATTGGTTTTTTATGGAAAATTATTTTATTTTAATTTGAAATATTTAAAATCATTATCCTTTATTTAATATGGATATTCGATAAAGAACTATCTTTCTTTAAAACAATTATTCCTGATATGAAGAATTCTTGGGATGTGTGCTATATTTATTGGGGACAATTTAATGAAAGGAAAATGATTTTCAGACCGATTAATGTTATCCCTAATGGTTGGGGAACATTTAATGTAATCCCCGCAATGCATTGGCAGTCTCATGAGATAAAATTTGTTGGAAATAAACCATTAAACTTTTTTATAATCATAATAAATATGTTCCTACCTATAGATTTAAACTGATTTACCATGAGAGTAAATGTATCATATTATAGGGAAACATGATGCCCAATAATTAATTATTTATTTTGTTATAAATTCAGTTGATTTTATTATAAATTATATTATTTCATTGATATTATCTTTAGATTAACTTTTATTCTATTTTTTTATTACATTACATGTGATTTTAGTTTTATACTATGCCATATTCATTATTTCTTATGTAGTTTTTTAAATTTAATTTTTTCATTTATTTTCCATTCACACTTTTCAAGCACATCCTTATTATTTTATTGAATTCATTACATAATTCATCATTTATTACAATTTAATATTGACTATTATCATTAATAAATTTTTTTACATTTCCGTTAATGAGAATTTGACCTCAAATTTATTTGTTCCACTCCCTAAGAATACACAAAGTGTATTAAAAAGAATATACCAAGATATGATAGAGTTATTAATGTTATAATAAAAATAAAAAAAATTAATTATTAGTGTATTCAATTCTAATACTATAATCATGTATGTATTTGTAATACCAATAATAGTAAAATCTTCAATGATTTGGGATTTCATTCCTTGTAATTATTAAAATGTAATGGTAGCACGACACTAGATCCTATCATTCTTTAGTCAAGGATCTACATTTGTTTTCAAATAAATATTAGTACAAACATTATGAAAAATATTTATAAAAAAATAGGTTAGAGAACATAACTCTAAGGTATAATTTATGTATATGTAGAGATTAATATATTATAGTTTGGGTTAAAGTATGAATTATGTGGGTCCTCCTAGAAATTCATCATGGTTTGGTTAATACATGTGGACATGGTTCTTGAATAGATGTACCTAGGTGTAAAAAAATCATAACAAGGATCATCTTTCAGCACTTGATTGTACCTTAGTAGATGATAATGGTCCTTACATTGCATCTTCATTGAAACACATTGTTTTATTACTTAAGATAATTTAAATATTTTTACAATCTATTTTGAAGGATTTGAATAGATTATGAAAATGAGTTACCTCAGATAATCATTTGACTGTGTAATGACTTATATTAAAATAAATGGTTGATGTTTTAACAAGGATTAAAAAATTAATATTTTTAAGTATGTTTACCAATATTATATTTGTTATAAGAATCATGAAACATATAATGATTTTTTAAAATATAAAATAATAAATGTATTCATTATCGTAAGAGTGATGGATACCATTATTACATTATTATAATTAGAGTAATCATAAGTTAGAACACAAAAATATATTCTTTTGGATATATTAAATGAAATTATGACAAGATTAATTATATTTAGGAAAAAATTATGGATTTTATATGGTATAGTTAAAAAAATATTTGAGGAATAACGAAATTATATTTTATAAACATGAGTTTTAATGTATTTGTTTTATTTTAATTTTTATGATCATTATTAACATTTTTAAAATAGTAAAATTATATTATTATCCATTAAAAACACAGATTTGAAAAACATAGTGTACTTGTATATTTAATGAATAAATTTCAAGTCCAAAATATATATATTTAAAATTATTGTATTTTTTATTAGAAAAGGACTACATTTATATAGAGTAAAAAATCATCATGTTCAGAAATACAATAGGACTTGAACAAATGATTGAAGGACGATAAGTGTATGAATATAAACATTGACCTAGGCATCTTGGAGGTAAACATTTCAATATTTTAAGTTGAAAATTTTGATGAATAAATATTAATGATAGATCTTTATTGTTTCTTTTATAGGTTTAGTGATTAATATATTTACCATATTTTGTGGTAGAATAGATAGAGATATTTATTTAGACTTTTCACTCTTTTATGGGTCTTACAAAGTATATTTTCATGGATCAGACATCAATGTGACTTTTTGAAAGACATTTTTTACTGTAATTCATAAATTGAAAATTTATATAAGAACAGTCAATGTATAAAATTGTTTTAATGAAATAGAAATATGAAAAATATTAATATCTTCTTATATTATTAGACAAATAAATAATTACTTAACCTTTGGAAAATGATAAAAAATGTTTCTCTAATACAATAATTTTTTTTAACTGATGGTTTTCAAATTCATCAATGATTTATGGAATTGAGTACAAAATAAATCCTTTCATTAGTAACTTGTATTTTATAAATGACCTTAATAAATCTATAGAAATATTTACACATTTCCTCCTTGAATTTATATTCACACTCTACTAATGTTTTCAGACATAGATACCATGTTATATGTTAGTCTATTTGAATTTGTTTTTCCCAATATCTCTTTTCAATAAGATGCTTTATGAACCCCTATCATGATGTGGGATTTCAACATATAAAATTTTGAAAAAAACTATTAAAATTATTATGTTCAAATTTTTCGTAGACAATTTAATTAGGGTTGGGAGAAGGTAACGCCCAAAAAATTTCTGAATGGTTAATTTTTTTTTTCAATACTGTGTATGAAACGAAGGACCAAACAAATAATGGAATATAATTTCTCGATAAAATAGGGTAAATTTAATAATATAAGTAACAATAATATATTATTCATCTTTCAATGCTCTTACAAATTAGTTTCCTTGATGACTTCAGTTATCGGCAATACAATTTTTTACCAAACAACAATATATAAACATATTATTATTATTTGATATAATAAGATATAACCTCGATATTATATTCTAATTGATTAATAGTTTTATCTAATTTATGAATGTATATGGTTTTAAAAAAATTAATTCCTTAGTTACCAATTATTTAAAAAAAATTAAAGCCTGTTGAATATAAAATAAATAATTTTATTTTTATGCTCCCAAAGGTGTTTTGTCATAATAAATTAAATTAAATTAAATAATTGATTGATATTAATTAATTTTATATAATATATTTTAATTAAAATATTTTTTTATATTAATATAATATTTTTTATAGTCTTATGATATGAAAAAACCAAATATTAAACCATAAAAACATATATTTTTTTAAAGAGGATTTAAAAGCTTTTAATGGAGCACCTATTGTAATGAAAATTTTCAAACTGATAAAAAATAATTATTTAAAATAATCTTTATTTTTTAATGAAAATCACAAAAATTATTTTTTGGTAAATTTTTAGAATTTTATTATGATGTTTCATTTTTTCATGAATAGTGAAAAATACTTAATTTTAATTCAAAACAGCATCACTTTGAAATTGATTTGTAAGGTTTAATTAAATATATTTATTTAAATTATTATTAGATAAATAATAAATTTACTTATCATATTTAGTTAATTGAAATCAATATAACTTATAAATTTAATAGAGAAACGTAGATAACTTTTGAACATTTTTTCTCAAACAACCTCCATTTTTGTCTGATCTCCAAGATTAAATTTAAATCAATGTCTTCTACCATATTGATTGGAATATGGAAAAATTTATTAAACATCTTTAATGAGAATAATTTATAATTTATAATAAGGTTTTCTATTTTATTGACCAAAAATATTAGTGAATGTAATTAAATTCAATTACAATTATTGAGAGAAAAAATAGGTTAACAAAGGACTGAACTATAATCATAATGGTTAAAATGACATAGGAACTTATAGAAATTGAATAATATGGAAATATTTATACCCTATAGTCATTTTTATAGTATATGGACCAATATTGGAGCCATGTTACATGGTTAAATCATTGTTGGTATTCCATTTAAAAAAAATTACAAGAATTACACTCCTTCTCCTACATAAAAATGCACCCACAGCTCCCACATATTAACACCACTAAATGAATCTAGATAACCCAAAATTTTCTCAAATTGCCTCAAAAAATATTTAAATTATACCTTGAATCCTTAATTTACACATAATTTCATCCATGTAATCTTATTTGTTGAAAACTAGTAAGCATTATCCAAAGATGATGTTACATCGTTCTTCATGCTCCTTTGTTTTATATTCATTATCCAACCACTAAAAACTTATTATTAAATTAATTTATAATAACCTATGTATAATAAATATATTTATAATCATTAATATATGTGTTCAACCTATACATACACACACTTATATCTAAGTTGTTACGAATTTACTGTTATTGTATGGTAAACAAATGCCTAACAAAATATTAATTGTCCAATTTTCCATCACTGCTTCTCATGGATGGAAATTATGTTACAAACACTATTTACATATGATATATATGATAATTATAAAGTATTTATTATTATTTAAATATTATCTAACTTAAGAAATCATGATTTACATATTATGAGTATATGATATCTTTGTTTGTCGATGTGTGAACTACCATATGATGAAAGAGATACGATTCGGTCTCACTATACATGGAATTTATTAAATATGATATTGAAAAAAATATATGACATATACTACATAAAAATTACACTATATTTATTACACACATATACATACATTTCATATAATTTTTATTCTTTTAAAATATGAACATGGGATGGATGTAGTATTAATGCATACGTACAACATACTATCTCTATGAATGGGGAATTCCATTTCTTATCTCAAAATATTATGTATTATGATAAATAAAAAATAAACTATATTTTAATGATAATAATAGCAGTTTTTAAATTCTATAGATGAGGAAATTTTGATCTATGTAAATGGACCAAAAAATAACAAGCCAAAACGTAATCGAGAAACATGTGAATTAGTACTTGAAATAGGGAAAATAATGAATTATTGTTGAAAAAAAGGTATTAAGATATTATTATAAGTAAATATATTTTGTTATAAATATGGGTATGGTTCGGGTATAGGTTTTTACCAAGTTTAAAATCATTATAGAAGAGTTTAATAAGTGTTTAACCAAAAAGTAAACATAGGGTAATGGATGTTTATATCACATTTTACATCTATGAGATAAAAGCCACATTCACCACTAACGTCTTTTTTGTACTATATATACTTTCATATTGATATATAATATCATGATTTATTTATTCGGCATGATATTTGGTGTTTAAAATTTATTATTTCATTTAATAGGATTTGATTTAACCATTACTAAGTCATAAAGAAACATCATAACCCAATTCCATTTCATTGGCCTATATTAGTAAACATTTTAATCAATATTATTAGAATTAATTTTAAATAAAATTTTCGATTTAATTTTTATTAAAATTTATTTTATTTGGATTTAAATTTTATACAAATTATAAAATCATTGACTTATTCTCACATCAATTATATTATCCGGGCATGTGATTTCACTAAAATATTATTTTGATCAAGATTATTTACACTTGAATTTCTATTAGAAGATATTATTTGATAGTTTTCTAATAATACATTTAATTTTATTCGCCTATGACTATTCATAAACTTTATCATGTAATATTACCATTTTCATACTTTTGGTTCTTAAAATTTTGTCGATAATGTTTTTATGAAAACCTGGATTCATTTATCTATTTATTTGAATATCATATTTTCTTATAAACTACCTGATTTCATAAAAACTATGAATTTTTTTAATCATTCCAAAATGATTTCTTAAATAAATTTTCATCATTTCATTACTTTTAAAAATGTTTTTGATGGAATATTATTGTAATTTTATGAAAAAATTAACATGTTTATCCTTTTTCCTTTAAGAATAAATTTTATATTTACCTCTTAAAAATATAACGATTTAGCTATTGTAGTAACATTGAAGATCCATATTCAATTATATAAGATTATTTTTATGAGAAAAATAAATTTATTTTCAATTAAAATTATTCCGATTTTTTTCAAAAATAAAAAGGCTATTATATTAATTTTTACATAATTTATATTCATCATGGATAAAAACCATTTTTTTCTATACCTAGGTGATTCTTATTTTATGCCATTATTATCCTTCCAGTCAATGATTTTTGATCAATTTGGACAAGTAAGTAATTGATATTCACTTATTGGATTCTTTTTGGTAGTCCCATAGAAATATTCAATTTCTTATGATCATTGAACATTGAATTTACCCTATTTATTCATATCATATATGATGTTTATATTTATAGCATAAACCACATATCACTTTAACATATAGTATCACAATTGACAATTGTTTGTTTTACAGAAGAAATATTCCAAAATCTATATCCTTTACTCAATGTAAATATTTGATGAGGCACTTTTTTTATTAAAATAGACCATTAAATATATGTTCAATGCTTTGAAAATTCATTATATGGTATTGGGAACCTATTTTTAGCACTCCCAGTTTTTAGTATATAACCCTTTCAGTATAATTTTAATGTATGTAATGTGTTTGGGTGATGTTTGGGATCATTGGGAAGAATTTAAGAATTTTTTTTAGGATTTTATAATGGCTAATGTTTTGAGAATATATTGTAGAAAACCATAAATATTTAATAATAATACATGCATAGCGCGATAAAGGCTTATGGGTAGATGCACGAATTTGTGCATGTTTGGGCCAAACTTTGTCGAAACCAATGATAAAATGTGAAGTGTGGGATATATATTTCATTCTAGTTTGAATATTGTCTTTCTAGAAATACATACCAACCATGTAATGTTCTCAAAAAATTTATGGTTTGAACATGGTTATCACTTCATTTCCCAAACTATGAAAATAACATTGTATGTTTTATAAACAGTATAATTTTTTTTTTGATATTGATCAGAATTAATATTAAACCAAATCTTTTTCTTCTAATTCTACCTTATCCCAAGATTCCTCCTCTCAATGTTTATGGATACATTCCCTGTACATACAGAGGAAATCTGAAGGATTTTTTGGGTGTGTTGAAGCCATATTCAATTGGTAGGTATCCTTTTGGGGTAGTTTTTCCTAGTTTTCCATAGATATACATCTATCTCTCCCTCTCTATTTCATAGACGTAGTACATTGTCAATAGATCTATGGTTTTATTATTTTATTCATGTTTTGTTTTTCCCGTTTTGTTGTTAGGGGAGGAGATCCAAAGAGGGTTTTTGGATATTCAACCAGGTATTGTTGTCATTTTCAAGACATTCTCTTCCATCACAATAATTCATGTGGTAGGTGTATTCACTCTCAACACACCTATTTAGAACATTAGGTATTAGTTTCAAATAATTTTTTTTATTGAAATTTATAGTGAAATTGGAATATAAATTTTGGTAGATACCTTACACAGTGATAGCTTGTGGATTTATGGAATTTGTTTTGTGAATAGTGTTTTCTTTCTAGATTTTAAAATGATGATTTTTAAATATTGATACCATTTATTTTTAAAATGGTTTATAAGAAATTATTTCAATAAAATAATGGGTTTTTTAAATGGAATTAATTTGTGTTTTTTTTGAAATTGTTTTTTCATACATTGGTCATGTGAGTTCATAATTTCAATGTGGCCATTAATAATGTTAATGTAATTTTGGGTTATAATGGGTTGCAACCATGGATAAGGGGAATAGGTCATTAGGGAACAATAATATTGGCCCCTTATTGACGAGTTAGTTGATGTATAAAAAACTAGTCATGAATATTAAACTATCAGATAAGAACACATTTTTTGGTGTGTGGTGGACTACAAAATGGTAATTCAAAAATTCAATGTGAAATTATTTCAATAAAGGTTTTTTCTTATTTCTAAAGAAACATTTTTTTATAGAAAAATGGTTTTTTTAATCATTATGTATTTGATATAAATACTGTAACTATCTAAAAAGGATTTATATAAAGTTTTCTACATAATTTTTCTAACTAGTTTGATCGTTTTGGCATTGGTTGGGATGCCATTCGAAGAAAATATACTGAGTTTTATTACAATCCCATGACATCACACATTGGTAATTTTTTAAAATGTTTTTTTATCGATGAGCTAGTAAATACAAATCATCTTACTTCTTAAGTGGTGCTTCATGATACTTGGGAATGGAGTTGGAGATGGAGTTTAGAGTTATTTAATAGGAGTTATTGAGATTTTTAGTTTTGATTTTCTCTCTGTACATATAATATTGTCAATCTTCTATTGTGGTACTCGGGTTAAAGTCTTGTTTTATTTTCATTTGTTATAATTTTTGTTTTTTATATTTTATTATTTTATCATTTATAGGTTTACATTTAGGGTGTCTTATGTAGGGTATTTTTTTAAAGGAAAAAATTACCCCAAATATTTTTGAACCCCGTGATAGTTATTGTGAGCCATTGGTATCTTGAGGATGTTGATTAAGAAATAATATTTATTCTAATCAAATAAATAAAATGAAAAGGGGAGGGCTATAGCAAGTGTAATAATCCTTGGTAGACCCACCATTTATTTTTGGACATGTAATATCATCTTATCCAGTTCATGAGTTTCATATTGCTTGTCTTGGGGTAGAATGTTATTATTTTGTTATTAAATTATTTTTATTAGTATAAAAGTATCGGTTTTATGAGACATTATTTTTAGACCATGAAAATATATAGTTAACCTTTTTATATTGAAAATTATCTTACAAAGGAGTTGGGTACAAATGTGTTTTGGAGACACTTAATGTATCATTGTCTCATTTTCATGGGTGTGGCCATTGAGATGATCCTGACATACATTGTAGAAATTATATCCCACTTGGAGTGCATATTTCATCTTGAGTATTGATTTATGATTTCAGTGAAAATGTGTTTATTTTTCAAAAAATATTAATCTTATTTCAAATATGACATTACAAAAAAATCCATGGTTTTCATAATTTAAAAATGTGATAATTTTGAAAAGAATGATGATTTATTCAAAAATGGTTGAATGTAGAAAATGATGAATTTTATAAATCATTGTTGTGATAGTGTTGATGTTTTAGATTTTGAAATTTTTAATAATTTAGTTTCTATATAGTTAAACATATGGGGTTGTTGTATTTATAGAAAATAGATCCCAGTAGGGATCTTTGAAAACAACTGAAAGAGGCTCATGATAATGTGGTTACACCTTAGCAAGAGGTGACCAAAAAACAAGTTAAGGGTGTAGTCCATAAATAACATGTGGAAGATAGAGGAATATTTTTTGATGAACCAATCAAATTGGATCATTTTTCTCTTGTTCTAGAAGCATAGTCTGCCATATTTCATGATTATTCAGAGAAATAGAAGGAAGAGTTGTGGCTAAATTGGATAAATGAAATATTGGATTTCCTAGGAACAAAAACATAGTTAAAACTATATATGGTGACATATATTTGGGAGTACCATTCATGATACTGGTGGGATTTAGTATTGTTTCTAAATTTGAACATGGAATAACATTATAAGATTTAGAAGAACTGTTTGAAGAAAAATTGATCCTCCCAATTTCAGTATTACGATAAAAACATAATTTTTCTTCCTAAATCCAAAAAACCTTAAATGATTGAGTATGTGGTCAAATTTTTTAATTTAGTCAGATTTACACCTGATGTAGTTTCTATTCCATCCATGGATTCACTCATTTTTGAAGTAGGGATGTGGTAGGAAATTCTCTCAATGGTCAACGTGCTCTGTATAATGGGTAATATATTGATGGTCAATATAACATTAGTGGAAGAAATATCCATCATATGTGATACAAGTAGAGTAATCATTTTGATACATATGGGATATGATTGGAACTCTAATTCTGGGAGCATGTGGAAGAGGGACACCAAGTTTCAACGATGGCATTTGACTCAAAATCAGATGACTAGATGAGTAAATATTCCTCAATGACCTAAGAGAAAATATTGATATTTTTAATGTGATTCATTCATAAACATGGATCAATAGGGTAAAAAACAACCTATATTATAACAAAATTTCAACTACATTGGGAATATTCAATGCTATTGTATCATTTCACCTAGATTGGGTGATTGGGAAACTTCTCACATGTCGTAGAAATCATATACTTCAATGAGATGAGGGTAGAAGAATACATCTCATTAGTAAAACCATGTCAGTCTTGGTGATTCTTGGAATACAATTACTCCCCAACAAGGGAAATATAAAAAGGGAAATAAGGAACAAAGTGTAGCATATAATCAATTATATATTGTTGAGAAAGTTATTGTATAAGATCATTCCAGGCTATCGAGGGAGATAGGTACATTTCTAAGGAATTCTACCCTTATGAATTATTATGTTTGATATGGTGGAATATCATTTCTTTTTTTCATACTATATAATTGATTTTCAATGTTTATATGTTTTGAGGATGCCTTTGGTCATAAAACAGAAAACTCCCCGTGGACAAACAAATTATATTTTAATTAATTGTAGATAATTTTCTATAACTTTTGAAGGGGTAGAGTTGATATAGTATTTAACATTGCTCAATATAAATGTATATGATATAATCATGGGAATGGATTGGATGACAATGTTAAAGGATTACATTGACTATTATACATGAACAGTTCATTTTAGGACTGATGATGGCATCAGGCATCTTTTAAAGGGAAAAAATATTGTAAGGGCATGTTCATCGATCTTTCTTGTATAATCAAGTGAGACAATCTCATACTAGTTGAATTTTTTCAACCATGGAATCAATGGAAGAGATTGAGAATAGATGTTTCCAATGATTTTTGATCAAATTCAAGTAGTTTTTCACAAAATGTTATCTCGTTTTCCACCCATAACAGATGTGGAGTTTAAGATTGATCTCCTCTATGGGACCATTATCATTTCTCATCCATAGAACACAATGTAAAAATAGAGTTAAGGTAATTAGAAGTGTTTTTTTTAAAATTTCTAGAAATAAAACGGTTTATTTGGTCAAGCACGTCTCTAAGAAGATTCATACTATTATCTGTTGAATTGGGATGTAATTCTTCATATGTTTGGGGATTATCATATTCATAACCAATATATGATAACAAATATATATCCACTTCCATGAATTTATGAACTATTAATTCAATTGAGGGGATCTTTGTTGTACATTATAATTGGATTTTGGTCAGGATATCACCGTTTGTATGTTCAGAAAGAGGATTCTCCAGAAATAGATTTCAGAAGTAGATATATCCCTTTCAAGTATGTGGTAATTCCATTTAGTCATAAGAATGAACTATTAGTATTTATGGAATTGATGATTAAGATATTTCATAGATATATAGTTTAATTTTATTTGGTTTTCATTCATGAAATATTAGTGTATTCATTGTTAAGGGATGAGCATTTTCATCAAATGGGGATAGTGTTAGAAATATTAAGAGATCATTGATGTATTCACACCTTCAAAACAATGATTTTGGATACAATATTTAGATTGAATTAGTCTTTTTATCTTTGAAAAGGGGGTTTTCATTTATCTAGAAAATATAAAGGTAATTTTTTCTTGGCAACCACCAATGATTTTCTTTGTGATACACTCATTCCATGGTTTATTTGGTTATTACTAATGATTTTTTCATGATTTATTTCCACATGAATCATTAATAATATATTTAAAAAGATTGAAATTTCCATTCTAATGGAACGTGGAATGTTATATTTCTTTTCAAGAGATTAATGTTTTCGTTACATCACCACCGATCATGATATTGCATAAATCACAAAAATGAAACGTTGTGTATTTTTATGATTTGGGAACTGGGTAGGGATGTGTTTGAATGCATGGATATCATAATGATACATAAGACACAAGGAAGTTAAGGTTTAATGAGAATAACTACAAAACAAAAAATTTATATTTATCTTCCATGTAAATTTATTGAATACGTGTCCCCGTTATCTTTTTGGAGAGAAATTCATCATGTTTATAAAGCAGAAAGTGTGAAACAAATTTTAACAAAAATATATATTAATCATTGAAAAATATTATTATTGGATTGTATCAAAATAATTGAATTTAAGTTGATTTTAACACAGGGTAATGTTAATTTAGTGGAAAATGAATTAACAAGAATTTTATATCCTTAGTTGCATAAAGAGGCTTCAGATCATTGATATGAAATATCAGTGATTGAAGATACGCACATGGAATGTGATGACCGATGTGATATATTAGTATACAATATAGTTTTTTTTTACTTATATTGATAAGATATTTGATGTGCCATAGTCATCTGATTAAAACTATGTGGTTATGAGATCAAAACATAACGGTTGGTAGACTATTGAGGGATGGAATCTATAAGGTATTTTAGTTTTGTTGTTTAAATATACGATTGTTATACCTAGGTCTTGTTAGGAACAACAAATTGATTCATACCACTGTTCAATATGGAAAATCCATTATAGAATACATAAAATATATGAGGCACTAAAAGATCTATTTTATGGGTGGTAATGAAAAGTAATGTGGCTATGATTTTTTTACAGGCTTAACTTGTCTGTAGCTGAAATTATATAATCAGTGACAAGAAATTATTTTGCAGACGTTACCTTTTTCTATTTTTAAATGTGATAAAATGTCTATGCATTTTATTATTGGTGTCCCGAGAATAGTTTGGAAACTTGATTCCAAATGGGGGATAAGGGATCGACACCAAAATTCATCCAATTTAATCACATCTCGTTATTATCATATAGTATATTACATGTAAAAAATATATATTCAAGAGGTGTTAAATAGGAATGGTGTATTAGTTTTGATAGTATCAAATAGATACTAGACGATTAAGTATCGTTTCCTGAAATAATTAGGCAAATCACTTAGAACTCAATTGACTATGAAAATGGATACTTATATCCAAATGGATAGTTAGTCAAAAAGGATGGTAGAAACATTGGAAGGCCTGTTTTGGGATTTTGTAACAGATTTTTGGTGCTCATGGGAAGAATAGATAGTTTTGGCATTGTTATCGTGTAAAAACGGCTATGATATCATATAACATATGTATCTTTTTGAATAATATTATGGTCGAAATTATGATTCTACACTATCTTTGAAAATTGGTAACAATTCTCCAGTTAGTCTAAGCCTTGTCTAAGAGGCAACTAGGAAAAATAAATTTATTGTGAAGTGAATTGGGATGGCTCAAATTCATAATAAATTTAATGCAGATCATTGTGGATGGCCATTGTCATTTGAGATGAGTGATCAAGTGTTCTTGGAAATCTCTTAATGGATTGGGCGTTTTCATTTTCGGAAGACGAGAATGTTACATCCTTGATATATAATCCAGTTTTAAAGAGTTTAATGGATTTTCCTATTGGAATATAGTTTGGAATGACCACCATGGTTTTGTGTAGTGAATAATTTTATTCATTTATCTTAGTTGAAAAAGTAACAGTATGATATAGACTATGTGATTTGATTGGATCACATTGACTTAAGGCCAGATACTTTACTTCACATGATCGTCCAGATTGTGGATAATAAGGGTAAAATATTTCATGGAAAAAGAATTAGTCTATTGTAGGGTTTTTTGAAACATGGCGTTATTTAGGAAGATACTTGGGAATGTGAGAATGAAATTATCAAGCAATGGACCAAACTCATTCAGGAAAATACTGGTTTTCTACATTTTGGTGGTGGGAATAATAACAGTGGGGATAAATGAAAACACTTAGTTTCATGTAATTAACCATTTATTTATTATTTTTATATATGTAATGAGGTTAAGATATGTTTAGGAGTGTTTGAAACAATTTTGTAACACCCCGAGATTTTATGAAAAATATTATTTTTAATTTCATTAATGTCTTGTGTTGTACGCTAAACCAAAAAGAGCCTGCACAACACGCATCCTTGACTTGCCTTGCATTACACGCAATCACAACCTTCCTCGATAGCGTGTGTAGTACGCAATTCTGAGTTTCACTAAACAACGATACGCTATTAAAATATTATTAAAACTATCCGTTATGAATATTAATAACCACTTTTTGAAATTTTGTAAATTATATTTTTCAAAATGGACATCATTTTTTGATTCGGAATATCAAAATTAGATTAGGGTGAAATTTTGGTACTTTTCGGATAACCTTCATTTTCTGATGAATAGTGAAAATTACTAAATTTAAATTAAAAAACACCTTTTTAATAGAAATAATTAATAGTGATAAATTATTAATATGATTGGTTTTAATGTATATTTAGAATATATTTTTACAATTTAATACAATGTTGGTTATTGGATGTAATTTCACATTTAAACCAGACATAAACAACTGTCAATCTTTTGATAGTTTTTATCTCTTAAAAACACGCTATTTGTTTTGACGACGGGAATTAATTTTTAAATTAATTAATGAAAATGATAAGTTTTGAATTTGGTAAAATAGACATAATTTTTGAATTCATAATATCAAATATATCTTAGGCCTAATTTTTTATATTTTTCTGGAAACATTCATTTTTTGATAAATAGTGAAACCACTAAGTGGTAGTAAAAAAAATGAATTTTTCATAAAACTTAATTTTACCGCTTCTGTGAGTGGAATTTCAAAAATCCGAGAGATATGGTTGATGTCAGTAAATAAAATGTGGTTCAATGAGCAGAAAATAATTTTTGGTGAATAGTAACTTTTTACTTTTTTTACCACGCTTAAAAGTAAATAGGGTAATTAACGGTAAAAATGATATTACTATTACCCTAACACATGTCCTAATTCTATTGTAAAAGTGTAATTCGACCAAAAACAACTTTAGGAATAAATTATGACCATTTAGGCCCACTTGGATTAGATTAGGACATTTATTAATAATTTATTTAATGAAGGGTTAAAATAGTTAAAATCAAAGTTTAATAAGTAAATAATTTTTAATATGGGGATATACATAGGATAAATTCGACTATAAATATTCATTAGAAATAGAAAAATATTTCCAACATAATGGTAGTTTATTTGTAATTTTTAAACATTATATAATTTAGTTTATTTATGACACAACGATGATGTAGTAATTATCTTATTAATGAAATATTGACATAATTGATGTTATAAATACCCAAATAAATGTAATTTGAGACTTTTTATGAATTAAACTAATTTTCTAGGTTAATATGACATGTTAGTATTGATTTAATTAACTTAGTTCGAGCTAATCATTCTGTTATGATTTTCACAAAAATCAATTACTAAATTGTGTCAAAATTGACATAAAATAGTTTTTAAAACAAATATTATATTATTAATTGTTATTTTATTCTTAAAAATCTACGGTTCAGAAAAATGATTTAGATAAGGTTATATATAATAATAATAAACAACTTGGGGTTCGTTTGGATTGATATAGTATGTTTATTAACCTTATAGTGTAAGAAAACATGAAGACATGGTGAAAGTTAAACTATCTAACTTAAAGTTAGATCTAAATGATAAGGTTAAAATTGATACCTAAACATTTCTAAATATGATTGGATGAGAGGATTTCGACCCCTACCCTCCTTATCTTCGCGATATATCAATTTTTATATATTAAAAACCGATTTTGACTTTATAATAAAATAATATTTTTAGTTATTCCAAAGGTGCCCCTCTCGTCCCTTATAAAAGGGCACCTCCCCCACCCCCCCCCCCCCTCTTCCTCACACCAAATTGAGGCTTCATGGTCGGCCAAACCCTGCCAATTTATCCTCTAAACTTCCCTAGAAACTTCCTAGAGGTTCTGGTCTTCTTCAAAGACCTATTTTAGTGCCATAAAAGGAGGTCTCAATGAAGCACTTCAGAGAAGAGGTAATGTCCGTTACCGATTCTTTCATCTTTATTTCTTCTTCCACTACTTCTTCATTAGCTGTTTCATTATGAATTAATAACATCAGTATCACTCATATACGGATATGTTATTATAAGTATGAAACAACCCTATTTCACCATCTATCCATCCTACGGAAAACGAAATCACCGCGCGTGCGTACGTACGGAATACCGTCTCCACGCCGTGGTGTAATCTATTTTCCACCACCACCTTACTTGGATGGGTATAATGGTGTAAAAAATAACTATATATGATTATTGTAAATTTATATTGATTCTTAAATAGTATACATACACTCAAATACAATTCCACGATCATGAGAATGATATCATCGCTCGTGCGTACGTACGGACTACCGTCTCCACGACGCGATGAGATTCATTCTCCACGTTAACCATTCATGAATGATTATAAGGTAAATATAATAAGTAATAATGAAATATATGAAATAATAATGATACTGGATTAATGTGTATATGTATGTATGTCATCTACTTAATTCCATTCAACTCAATAAGGAAATGAAAACAGCGTTCATGCGTACGTACGGTCTAACGTCTCCATGAACGGTGTATTTCTTTCCATTTACTGATCTATTATATATATGTATATTCTGAATATATATTATATATAAATCATGTTTTATATTCTGTATTTATGTAACCATGATCTATGTAATCATATGAATAATTACAAGTCAAAACACGAACGAAAAATGAAACGATTTTACCCAAAACACTCTTTGACAAGGAATTTACAAAAGAACGGATAATATAAAGTCATAAGTGAACCATATATGATATCATAATAATGATTATGATTCTCGAATAAGTAAATGACATTATTTAAATCATTATATAGGAGTTTCGGACACTTACGAAGCAAATCGGACCTAAGGTAAGGGAAATATCACAATCTCATTTTTATCCGAGATTGTTTATACTTTAGTATTTACTGGGGTGTATTTTATCATCAAAATACATGTTTCCTCAATATGTAATATTATTTCCATCCACCTAAAATTGTTTAAATCCAATTTTACCCTTCAGTGAGTTTTTAGTAAAGGCTATGAAAGGAATCTTCTGTCGTTTTTCGTACGAGGTACTTGTTGACTTTTTGGACAAAAGTACGAAGAATGTTTTTTTAACTTATACGGCATGAATGGATTTTTAAAACATTATTTCCAAGAAGATTTATTTAAAAGTTTTCACGTTTATTTTTACCCAACTTCTTTTAGTTTAAAATTGTATGACATTTTAAGAAAGGAAAATGTTTTTGAAGTAGAAATGATATTTTCCTCAAGAATGGAGTTCAAGTGTTTTATCAAAATTATTTTCCATCTAAGATAATATAGGGTTCTAATTATATCCCTATCATTACATTGATTTGATTATGTTGTGATGGAATTATTTTTATGAATTCATTTATCTTATATGAATTGTATTATGATGTCATGATGTTTAAGAATTCCATTTTTATTACATGGGTTATGCTATGATGTATGGTTTATGATTTTGTGGCACACATAAGAATAGTATCATTATGAGATGGGTGGGACCTATATCTCCCTCCAATTCATTGGGTAAATATTTTATATCTCATGAGATAGACATGGCTGGAACGGTAGGTTATACCGGTTCAGTGAAACAGGACTGAAACGAGGAGTGAACTCGGTTCAGAAAGGGACTTTGTCTACTAAGATAGTCTTGGAAATGAGTCTTTACTAATAAGAAATGATTATCTATGATTATGTGTGTATGCCAAAAAGTTTCATGATTTATGTTATGATTATTGGGATTACATTTCACTACTATGATTTATCCCATGTTATGAAATTATGATCACTTTTGTAGGTTATGATTTCCAAAAGACATGTTCTTATGAATATGACGTGATTGATATTTCTTTTGTTTACCCTTACTGAGCATTTGAGCTCACCCTTTTATGTTTTATTTTCCCTAGGACATAAAGAAAGGATTTATGTTTTAAAAAAAAGATCTTTATGGGAGATGTTGAAGATCATTCACCACGATTAGAAGATTATATTCTGAGTTTCCAAAGACACTAAACTATTACGGTCCTTGTGTGCGTGTTTTTGTTATATACTAAGTATTCCGCAAAAGTAATGTAAAGTCCATGTACGTCAAAGCTTCGTGTCTCTACAGTTGGTATCAGAGGAAAAGTTTAGTCATCCTTTGGAAACTAGGATGCGAAAACGTTAGTGAGATCCCTAGAGATATTTCTAAGGTATATATAGGGATGTCCATAAGGATAAGTATACGTATAAGATATAGTCCTAGAACTATGGTAACGATATTAGATTAAACCAAAGATGTTTGATATTGATGTTACTCCCCCTTTATTATGATTTTTGCCTCTCACACTATTCTTTTTGGGTTTTAGAAAATGGCTAGAAACAAGATGATTCACGATAATGGAGGATATGATGGACAATGGAATGATATTCATCATGAGCAACCAAATGAAATGGGATTTGAAGTCCAAACATCATTATTATGCCGAATCATCAATCTCATAATATGATCAATAAAGTAAAATTTGGTAAGTTTCCTGACTCAGCTAATAAGAGAAAGATGGAGTTTCATGATGATCATAGAGGAAAGAAAGTTCAATTTCACCTATGTAAATCTTGTGGGAAGAGGCATAAAGTAGAATGTTGCAAAGGAACTGGAAGATGCTTTGGCTGTGGAAAAGGACACAAAGCCAGTAAGTGTAAAGGAAAAGGTTCAGTTAGCACCAGGGATGAGGATAATGGTATTTCTACAATATCAACAATGGTTAAATTTTTTAAATGTGGAATGTACGAGCATTATGAAAACCAATGCCCTAAGGGAAAGTCTCATGAAGAGAATCAGTATGGTCGTATGGGTAGTATTTATGTGGATGATGATGAAGAGACTACAAATGATATGTGAGATGAAATAATTGTTGAAGCTCGGTCAATTGTTTAAGAATGTAGTGGAATGATTACATGTTTATCATGTGTAATGTTGTATAAGTAATCTCATGGTACTATGGAATAAATAGACATCTAAGGATTGTTACACTGTTGTATTTCCTTGAGTTTTGAAACTGTATGATTAATGTTACCAGTATACATGAAAGGTTATTCAGATATTTTTGGAATGTAGATGATATGTGCATAATGAAGGGAAAAGGAGAAAATTAAATGTTTGATAGTATTCATGAGCTCATGACTGATATAAGGAGAAGGTTATATCATGGTTTGAGTATATAGAATTTATGGATTCTGGAATGTGGAAAGAGTTAACTTTTGACAGCATTCATGTTTTCACTAAGGTTTAATGGGTATTTATTTTTCAAGAGAATACATCATTAAGTTATTCACATGATTAGAATGTGACCGACAAGATATATGGGGGATAAATGATGGTATTCACATGCTTGGTTGACGACATTTCAAGTAATCGTTTTCTTTATACTATGAGGGTGGACCAAAGTATTTTAGATAAGCCTAAATATTGGAATGGATTATGTTAACCATAAGTTAGTATTGTTTAAGGATAGAAATTTTTTTGATATTATTTATGTGATGTTATAGTAATGTAGTTTTATAAAAAGGACAACCTGCAGGACGGGCGGCAACCCATCGTGTCGGACAAGGCTGTGGGAATCAAACCCACAACCGAAGTGCGACTGGACTTTATCACCTACCACTGGCATACAGGAAGTCCCCGTTTAGTAGAAACTAGTTTTATTATATTAAGCAGTATGATATATGAAGTATAAGTCCATTTTAGGAACTATATATGATTAATCTCACTATAGATGGACTTATGTATTTTTTGATAACTTTTCTATACTTTTGTTTGAGACAGATGGAATGACCCATCATTCTATCACATGATCTGCTAACACATCATGGATGACAAATTCAACTTCATTTAATTAAGAGATGAAGTGGAAATTGTCCAAATAACGACAAACGGTGAGACTATACCGAAATCACGAAAGTATTTCTTCTAATTCCAATTTCATCAAATTTAGGGAAATGATCATGAAAACCAAAAATGTTGTCCTAGTGATCTTATATCTGATGAATTAGACGGTACCTTAGATCATCACAAATTTATGTCTTCGTGATTGCTGGCTTTTCCATAGTGACGTTCTCTACCACTCTCCATCTGAACATGATGGTTAAATTTCTATTCCATATACATATTTTCACCTATGTGGAAACCCAGTGATTAGTTTATTTGGGTACCCGTTATGTTTCATACTTTTGTTTTTAAAGATTGGTTTTGGTATTCTGTTTTACGATGTGAGTTTCTATTGAAGAAACTTTCTAATAGTAAACCATTTATATCCCCGACGAATTTCGAGGGCGAAATTCATTTTAAGGGGGGTAGAATGTAACGCCCTGAGATTTTATGAAAAATATTCTTTTTAATTTCATTAATGTCTTTTGTTGTACGCTACACCAAAAGGAGCCTTCACAACACGAATCCTTGACTTGCCTTGCATTACACGCAATCACGACCTTCCTCGATAGCATGTGTAGTACGCAATACTGAGTTTCACTAAACAACGATATGCTATTAAAATATTATTAAAACTAGCAGTTATGAATAGTAATAACCAATTTTTGAAATTTTTGAAATTTTATTTTTCAAAATGGACTTCATTTCTGGATTCGGAATATCGAAATTAGCTTAGGGTGAAATTTTGGTAATTTTCGGATAACTTTCATTTTCTGATGAATAGTGAAAATTACTAAATTTTAATTAAAAACAACCTTTTTAATAAAAATAATTAATAGTGATAAATTATTAATTTGATTGGTTTTCATTTGGAATATATTTTTACAATTTAATACAATGTTGGTTATTGGATGTAATTTCACATTTAAACCAGACATAAACAATTGTCAATCTTTTGATAGTTATTATCTCTTAAGAACACGCTATTTGTTTTGATGGCAGGAATTAATTTTTAAATTAATTAATGCAACTGATATGTTTTGAATTTGGTAAAACAGACATCATTTTTGAATTCATAATATCAAATATAACTTAGGCCTAATTTTTGGTGTTTTTATGGAAACTTTCATTTTTTTGATGAATAGTGAAACCACTAAGTGGTAGTTAAAAAAATGAATTTTTCATAAAACATAAATTTACCACTTCTGTGAGTGGAATTTCAAAAATCTGAGAGACACAGTTTATGTCAGTATGTAAAATTTCGTTCAATGAGATGAAAATAATTTTTGGTGAATAGTAACTTTTTACGTTTTTTACCACGGTTAAAAGTAAATAGGGTAATTAAGGGTAAAAATGATATTACTATTACCCTAACACATGTCCTAGTTATATTTTACAAGTGTAATTCGACCAAAAACAACCTTAGGAATAAATTATGACCATTTAGGCCCACCTGGATTAGATTAGGACATTTATTATTAATTTATTTAATGAAGGGTTAAAATAGTTAAAATCGAATTTTAATAAGTAAATCATTTTTAATATGGGGTTATACATAAGATAAATTCGACTATAAATATTAATTAGAAAGATAAATAGATATAATAAATAATGGAATTTTATTTTTAATTTTTAGACATTAAATACTTTAATTTATTTATGACACAACGATGATGCAGTGATTATCTTATTAATGAAATATTGACATAATTGATGTTATAAATACCCAAATAAATGTAATTTGAGACTTTTTATGAATTACACTAATTTTCTAGGTTAATATGACATGTTAGTACGGATTTAATTATCTTGGTTTGAGCTAATAATTCTGTTATGATTTTCACAAAAATCAATTACTAAATAGTGTCAAAATTGATATAAAATAGTTTTTAAAACAAATATTATATTATTAATTGTTATTTTATTCCTAAAAATCTAAGGTTCGTCCAAATGACTTAGATAAGGTTATATATATTAATAATAAACAACTTGGGGTTCTTTTGGCTTGATATAGTATGTTTATTAACCTTTTAGTGTAAGAAAACAAGAAGACACGGTGAAAGTTAAACTATCTAACGTAAAGTTAAATATAAATGATAAGGTTAAAATTGATACCTAAACTTGTCTAAATTCTATTTGATGAGAGTATTTCGAACCCTACCCACCTTATCTTTGAGATATATCAATTTGGAGCTATTAAAAACCGAATTTGACTTTATAATAAAATAATATTTTTTGTTATTCCAAAGGTGCCCCTCTCCTCCCTTATAAAAGGGCACCTCCTCCCCCTCTTCCTCACACCACATTGAGCCTTCACGCTCGGCCAAACCCTGAAAATTTCTCCTCTCCACTTCCCTAGAAACATCCTAGAGGTTCTGGTCTTCTTCAAAGACCTATTTTAGTGCCCAAAAAGGAGGTCTCAAAGAAGCACTTCAAAGAAGAGGTAATGTCTGTTACCGATTATTTCATCTTTATTTCTTCTTCCACTTCTTCTTCATTAGATGTTTCATTATGAAGTAATAACATCAGTATCACTCATATACTGATATTTTATTATAAGTATTAAACAGCCCTATTTCACCATCTATCCATCCTACGGAAAACAAAATCACCGCGCATGCGTACGTATGGAATACCGTCTCCACGCCGTGGTGTAAACTATTTTCCACCACCACATTAATTTGATGGGTATAATGGTGTAAATAATAACTATATATGATTATTGTAAAGTGATATTGATTCTGAAATAGTATACATACACTCCAGTACAATTCCACGATCATGAGAATGATATCATCGCTCGTGCGTACGTACGGACTACCGTCTCCAAGAGGCGATGAGATTCATTCTCCACGTTAACCATTCATGAATGATTATAAAGTATATATAATAAGTAATCATGAAATATATGACATAATAATGATACTGGATTTATGTGTATATATATGTATGTCATGTACTTAATTCCATTCAACTCAATAAGGAAATGAAAACAGCATTCATGCGTACGTATGACCTACTGTCTCCATGAACGGTGTATTTCTTTCCATTTACTAATCTATTATATATATGTATATTCTGAATATATATTATATATAAATCATGTTTTATATTCTGGAATTATGTAATCATGATCTAAGTAATCATATGATTAATTTCAAGTCAAAACACCGACGAAAATTGAAACGATTTTACCCAAAACACTCTTTAACATGGAATTTTCAAAAAAACGGGTAATATAAAGTCATAAGTGAACCATATATTATATCATAATAATGAGTATGATTCTGGAATAAGTCAATGACATAATTTAAACCATTATACAGGAGGTTTGGACACTAACGAATCAAATCGGACCTAAGGTAAGGGAAATATCACAATCTCATTTTTATCCGAGATTGTTTATACTTATTATTTACGGGGGTGTATTTTGTCATCCAAATCCATGTTTCCTCAATATGTAATATTATTTCCATCCACCTAAAATTGTTTAAATCCAATTTTACCCTTCAGTGAGTTTTTAGTAAAGGATATGAAAGGAATCTTTTGTCGTTTTTCGTACGAGGTACTTTTTTACATTTCTGACAAAAGTACGAAGAATGTTTTTTTAACTTATACGGCATTAATGGATTTTTAAAACATTATTTCCAAGAATATTCCTTTAAAAGTTTTCAAGTTTATTTTTAATCAACTTCTTTTAGTTTATAATTTTATGACATGTTAAGAAAGGAAAATGTTTTTGAAGTAGAAATGATATTTTCCTCAAGAATGGAGTTCAAGTGTTTTATCAAAATTATTTTACATCTAATATAATATAGGGTTCTGATTCTATCCCTATCATTACATTGATTTGATTATGTTGTGATGGAATTATTTTTATGAATTCATTTATCTTATATAAATTGTTTTATGAAGTCACGATGTTTAAGAATTCCATTTTTATTACATGGGTTATGCTATGATGTATGGTTTATGATTTTGTGGCACACATAAGAATGGTATCATTATGAGATGGGTGGGACCTATATATCCCTCCAATTCATTGGGTAAAGATTTTATATCTCATGAGATAGACATGGCTGGAACGGTAGGTTATACCGGTTCAGTGAAACAGGACTGAAATGAGGAGTGAACTCGGTTCAGAAAGGGACTTTGTCCACTAAGATAGTCTTGGAAATGAGTCTTGACTAATATGAAATGATTATCTATAATTATGTGTGTATGCCAAAAAGTTTCATGATTTAAGTTATGATTATTGGGATTACATTTTACTACTATGATTTATCTCATGTTATGAAATTATGATCTCTTTTGCAGGTTAATATTTCCAAAAGTCATGTTCTTATGAATATGACGTGATTGATATTTCTTTTGTTTACCCTTACTGAGCATTTGAGCTCACCCTTTTATGTTTTCTTTTACCCGGGATATAAAGAAAGGATTTAGGTTAAAAAAAAGAATATCTTTATGGGAGATGTTGAAGATCTTTCACCACGATTAGAAGATTATATTTCGAGTTTCCAAAGACACTAAACTATAACGGTCCTTGTGTGTGTGTTTTTGTTATGTACTAAGTATTCCGCAAAAGTAATGTAATGTCCATGTACGTCAAATCTTCGGGTCTCTACAAATTTTGTACAATTTGGGTATTTTATAAAGGTTCACTGGTCAAGAAATATTTTTTGAAATTGTGAAAATCATATATAAAATTGTGCATAATGAGACATGGGATTATGGGTTGATTCATGGTTAACACATAGTTTTGAAAAACTACTTCACCATTGAGAAGAAATAGTGAAATGTGGGAAAAGGTGATTTTCAATGGTTGGAACATAGTTTGACTAATTATGAAGGCCAACCATTTGATGTTACCTTTGAGGATGACGTTGGAACATGATTATCATATTGTTTTCCTAATAGTGTGACTAAAAAATGTGGGTTTAAAACAATATCCTAAAATTGGATCTAGGTTAGGATTAATTTTTCACCCCATTTATTCCTATTATAATGTAAATAGGTATTTATTCCACCTTATGGCTATGGATTCTTTCCACATCAGTCCAAAGGTGATCCAAAAGAATTTCTTCATGTGTTGATGACCGATTACCTTGTTATGTATCCTTTTATTTAAGTTAGCATAGTTATTCATAGATTTAATTCTCTCTATATCTCTAACAATTTATTATATTTAGGCTATTATGTATTCATATAATG
The DNA here is from genome assembly GCA_963277665.1 of Viscum album. Classification (NCBI taxonomy): domain Eukaryota; kingdom Viridiplantae; phylum Streptophyta; class Magnoliopsida; order Santalales; family Viscaceae; genus Viscum; species Viscum album. Next base: position 987,938,859 of record OY728126.1, read on the forward strand.
TTTTTGTTTCCAATCGTGGTTGGTTATTTTCATATTTGATTTTAGTGGAAGATATATATGGGGGGGATATTGTGGATTCAACCTAGTTTTGTGGGTGATTTCCCATTATTCTTTATTTTCAATATAATTTATATTATAGGTGGAATGTACCATGACACATATATTTACTATATGAAGGATTATATTAAAAATAATCATTTCGATTGAAATTTTTTGTGAAATTTATTAAAAGGTCAGGGTAAAACCCCTCTTAAGTAATGGTTTTTGGTTTTGTAGATATTTGGTTGTACACAATTTTTATTTCTTGATTAAAATGATGATTTTAAAATAATTTGTTTTTGTATTTGTAAAAAAAATTATTATATAGTTCATCATAAAAAAATAGTTTCATAGAAATGGATTGATTGGTTCATCTATAAATTTTTTTATAAATCAAGAGTTTTGTGAGTTCATGATTTCGACGTGACCTAAAATAATGGGAATGTACCGTTAGGGTACCAAGGGACACAACACCATATAAGGGGAGGATTTCATTGTGGAATGAATAAATATTTTACATAGTGATGAATTAGTTGATGGTTTAAGAAACTTTATTAAGGATGGAACTGTTAGAGAGCCATGAATGTGTGTGTGTGTGTGTGGTGAGAAATGGAATTTTCATTACAAAATTTAATGTGAAATTATTTAATGATTTATTTTGTAATTTCCCTAGAAATAATTTTACGGGAAAACTGTTTTGGTGAGAAACTTCTTGGATTTGAAATAAACTACAAAACTATTTCAATATGTTTTATATAAATGGATTTATATAATTATTATAACATGTTCTATCCTAGTTTCATAAGTAGGGATGTCATTTGGGAAAAATATACTGAGTTTAATTACTCACCAATACATTGGAATATTGGTTCTTTGCAGATGTTGTTCATCAAGACATAGTTAGAAGTAAATCACCACACTTCTTTAGTGGTATGTTGTGACACATCTATTTGAAGATGGAGTTTGATATTAGAGACTTGTCTTGGATACATTTTTATTTTCAGTTTTTCTTATCTACTATTTACATTGATATTGTCGGTCTTCTACTACAGTACTGTAATTTTAGAATATTTTTATATTCAGTTGTCATTCATTGAGTTGTATAAATTAGGTTCATTCTTAATTTAGTGTTTTTTCTTTGGTTTGATTGGTTGGTTTATTTTATTTAACAAGGTAAAATAGTAACCAAATAGTTCTTAAACCCTTAACATTTATTTCTAGTCATTGGCATCCTGGGGATAAAACATAAGGACGGGTAGTAATTTAATCTTATTTAAGTCCAATGAGGAGGGGTGGGATGGTACATGTTAATGGATTCCATATGGTTTTGAGACTGGTAAATGCAATCCATATGGGAAGTGGACTATTTAATGTAGGGCCCATGATTCATCTTTAGTCTCATTAGATAAAATTAATGGGAAAAAACACATCTGATTTATTTTTATGAAGAATATACGTGTTTATGCACAATGTTTTAAACATTCTCATTATCATGTTAAAGGTATCATGTGCCTAGGAAATGTTGCACTAAATAGTTAAGAAATTACTTTAATGATAATTCATTTGTTTTTATTATACAATGGAATACTACTTTTCAATTTTATATGGATGTAATTTTATTCTCATTTTTTTGATTACATAGAATGTTTGTTTATTTTGGTAATGGTTTGAAAGAACCTGGATCTTCATTTCAGGTATAAATCGTATTTTCATGCTGTTTTTTAGGAAAAAGGAAGAAAATAGGGTTTTTTAGTACCAGCCTTGTATTCTTATGTACCCGATTTGTACCAAGTTTCCACATAAAACCATGTGATAACTATGTGGAAGCTAAGTACAAGGTCCTGTAGTGACCTAGTAGGCCCGCCTATGTTAAGGGTGTTTAAGGATATTACACAATATGTAGTATTAAATACCTTCCATGTAGTTTTATTTTTATTTGATAAATCATAGTGAGGTCGCATATTATATATGAAAACATCTTCATTTGACCATGGTTCGAACAATATAATTGTAGAATGGCTGATGAATTCTGACACCCTCCTGATTTTCCATTTGATCTCTTATTTAGATAGCGTCAAGTGTATTAGAATTCCACCAGTGACTTATCAAACCCTCCAGATACTTTATTTTAGATTCGTCCTCTCTTGTGAGTTATTCAAGGTTGTCAATTTTAACCTTTTTTAGATCTAATCTATTTTAGGCTCATTCAAGGGCCAACTCTCATTTATATCGATCATATAGAATCTAGGTAGGTGGTGTGTGTCTTTGATTTTTCATCTTTGGAATATATTTGAGAAATGTTACACATTCCCAAATTTCAGGAATTGCTTGAATTGGAATTAAGTAGTTTTATTACCTCTTATGGTTGATAAAATGATTAAGGTATTTTTAATGTGCATGATGTTAAATACCTTAACTAAGGGACAACCCATGGGTGTGTTTCCCTTGATTGATTGTTTATGGCTGATTGGTCTAGGATTTATTGTAGGATTTCCTTGTTATCCAGGACTTGTTTTGATAGGATGATGTTGTCGAATATATGAAAATCATGTGATATGATTATCGACTTTTTGAATCAAGGGTTAGACCGTTAGAGCTGCGCAGGTGGATGTTTATAGTTAATTTAAGGATTGTTTGACCAAGGAGGATTGATCTATGACAGCTTCCCAAAAGTATTCATTAACGTATGTTTTACTTGAATGTTTGAACATGGGGTATTGATCGTGAGTGATACCCAATTTGTCATTAATATTTGATTAAATTAATGTTTTATCCAAGGGTTTAGACTGCTAGAGTATTACCTGGTGGTTGTTTATAATTAATTGATGTTATGTTGGACTAAAGGGGTTAGACTGTGAGAGCTTCCCAGAGGATATTTTTTGAATATTTAAAAGTTTCTGATGCATTTTCCAAGACAAATTACAATCATTGATTTGGTCTTACTTGATTCTTTAGATGGTCTTATGATATGTCTATTTTGGTGATGTAATATTGGCGATACATAGCATAGGCTAGATTAGGGGGTTATATGATTTATCAGATGTATAATAAATGATAAATAAATGTTTTTGAAGTATGTATGATTTTTTTTACCATTTACTACTTCTTAGTTAATTACTATACTATTGTGTATTAAAAGTTATATATATTCATTGATAGTTTGGCATTGACATTTTGGTGGTTACCTATTGAGATTCATCTCAAACCCTATTTGGGTAAAGATTTATGACACAATTAGATTATATGATAACGGATATAGATAATGGAGAGAAACCTTCTTCATCTAGCACTTGATTGTTGTTGGAGTTGGAGAGAATCAGATCAATCTGAGGCATGCGATGCTCCTGGAGATTTCATTTTTTTTTACATTGGTTTCTATAATACTTTCCAGAATTTTGATTTTTTTGGTTATTTTCTTAGTTATATATTCCATGCATCATTTATATATTAATATATATTGTGCCTTCTGTGTGATTTACTCTCAGTCTTCCACTGTTTATTTTGGTTTGGTATTATTGCTTTCATAAATGATTACTATTTAGATTCCCCTATGTATACTTTTTAAATGAGGGAATAGACATTACTAATGTATTAACATAGTTCTTGATACTATTTGGTATCCTCTTCTATTTGGAAAAATTTTCTTGATGGTATTCTACCAACCGGGTTCGAGGAAAGTTTGGGTTCCACCCAAATCTGAGACGTTACAAAGTGGTATCAGGAGCCAATACACTGGTATAAGAAAGAATATATAGTTGGTAATAAGACGTGCTCTAGATTATCCAACATGTGTTAAGGGAAAATTCATGTTCCTCAAATATTGAAATTTTTCTTTGTAACATTATTTTATTTTAATGGTGGGTGATTAATTTGTTTTGTGTTGTTATGATTGATATAATTATAGACCTATTTTATGTATCCCTATGATATGAGGGCATTCCATCTCATGCATCATATAGGAACTTGTTAGAATTCACATTTCATACATTATTTTCATGCCATTAACAGACCTTGACCGATTGCATGTTGTTGTGATAAATGTCTTGCTAGAGATGCATGTTGTTGTGAAATATGTTATTATTGAAATTAAGGATATTTATATAGGGTATTGGTTTATGTATAGCCTCATTTGGATGGATTCCACACTTTGGTCCATGAGGTGTTATAGCCCCTCTTTAATCAGAATTTGGTAGATCATGTTAGAACATTAATTGAATCCTTCCATTTTATGATGTGAATAATGATGTTAATCATTTATTCAAGGAGATTATAGGCTCTCATAGATTAAAAAAATAAATTCCTTGAATAAATTTTATGATTTTGTGGGTTTTGGAGAATATTTAGAGTCTTAATGTCTGGAAAACCTATAAAACATGGAATGTGATTTTATAAACACAAGCCATGTGTTCTTCTATTCTGTAAAAAATGAAATTTATTAAGCACATGTTGAGTCTCATATGTACTTGACATGTAGTTCTTGACCGTGTGACTAACTGTGTGATCAGAGACATGGGGTTGTTAAACATTTGGAAGAACACACCATATATGAAGAGTATATGTCATTCTATAGTTAACCCTATAACAGGTCGTGTGACTAACGACATGGGTTGATATAACTTTTTAGTACACATTGTGTATAAGGTGAAAACACCTATACTATTACACAAGTAAGACCATGTAGTTCTGTCCAGAAAAAATTGCATGAGAAGGAGGGGATATTCAATTACACAACATGTCTGATGAGGAACATGATGAGTGTATGTGGTGTTACATGACCAGGTTGGTAGAGGTAGATGCACATATTAAAGCTTAAGGGAACACTCCATGTGTTTTTTCATCATGCTGTGTAACTATCTGTTTGAAAACATGGATTATTTCCTTTACATGTTACATAAATTCACTTCTGAGTTGTAGTTCTATTAATCTTATACCAAGGTATGTAACATGACCTTTAAGAGTTGTTCCACCGTGATGTCATCTAGTTTTATTCCATCTATAGGGATATGATCATACACCAGAAATGGTAGATTAGGGACTACCAGCAGATATTCCAGCTTTTCTAGTATTGGTGCCCGCTTTTATATTAGATGCAGGTGCTAATGCACAGTTCCTTGAAGGCTTTATGAGGATGATGCAGAATTTTCAAGAATCACCACACCCTTCCCTAACAATGGTAGAGCAGACACGGGTGTTCCTGCAATATCATCCTCCCACTTTTTCAGGGTATGGATTACCACATGATGTAGACTCGAGGTTGGTGGAAACTATTTCTATATTTGAGCATCTAGAGACACCATCGAAGAGGAGGGTGAAGCTGGCATCTTACATGCTATGTTATTCCACCAATACATCGTGGGATTTTAGCCCACAGATAGGATGCCATTGGTATATGGCTTAGGAAGAGTTTCAGAAGACCTTTTTTAATTTTGTCTACATGAGAAAACTGAGAGATGATCGAGCCTAATAGTTCATGTATTTGGGGAGTGGGTGATCTTTTAGTGATGGATTATTCATCTCTGTTTAGAGAGCTTCAATGCTTGGAACTAATTTTGGGAGGTGAGAAATTATTAGTGGCTATGAAATTTTAGGATGACCTCTGGTACGAAATCCAGTCATAGGTGAATTTTTACTAGATAAATTTAGTGATAGATATATTAATCCATCCCCTGATTATTTAGTGAAATATAAATAAGTTTGGTGATATGATCTAGGGAATTACAAGATTCAGGTTTGGTACTCCTTCAACAGTTATCAGGAAGCGCAATAGGTAGCATTCACATAATTTTTTTTTCAGGTATCCGAGTCGTATGCTTCCAGTGTAGAAAGAGAGGGTACACAAGATAGAAATTCCCAAGAGACCCAATTGAGTGCCGATCTAGAAGCGAGATGGGACATTTTCAATGTTTTTGTAGGATTTTCTCACTATAATGGAGTTAGTAGGGATATTTTATGACTCCACATAATGGAATGAGGCCAACCTTTTCTCATCTGTTAGAGCACTGGTGTTCATTAAACCATTCTGGTCAAGAGGGTGGTAATCACCATGGATGTCCGATAATAGTTTTTCAGTGACACCTAGTTGGATCATCTCAGAGTGTCCAGGTTGGGTTATAGGGCCGCAATGCAGGTCAGATATTTTTGATAGAACAGACCCAGTAGATATAGGATCCCAAACCCTCTACGATTATAGGTACAATTCAAGTTTATTTAGATTTAGATTCTACTATTTTTTATATTAGTTCTTCCTATAGTTTTATATATATTTCCATTGTGGAGATCCTCAGGCTCTGAATATTTACTTTTGATGACGTTATGATGCTAGACACTCCGTTGTGGATTAGGATGGATAGTCTACATTAGTGCAAGGAGGGACCTCATGGGGTTGGTGGGTGTCACTTTTTATGGGACCTCTATGTGTTAAACATGAAATGTATTGATTTATTTCTCAGAACTCACTGGTTGGAATCCTTTTAGGCCATTATTGTACTCTATCTCAACAGGGTGAGTTTCCTATATACAGATGCAAGATAGTTTCTTTATAAGGGAGAATGGGATGTCCAGGCGAACATAGCAAGTGTTGTGCATCATGGTTTGGAAGGAGTTACATCCTAGATTGTTGGTTTGTATCTGGATGACTAGGGGACTTCATAGACAGAATATCATCTAGTGGTTGATCGTTTATGATATTTCATTCCTAAAATCATTTCAGGTTTACCTCTAGAGAGAGAGGTGTTTTTATCTATTGAGCTTGTTATAGGAGTGACAGTGGTGTATATTCCTTTGTATAGGATTGATACACCAGAGTTATAGGAGCTGAAGAAGTAGCTTCTGAACATGCAGGAAAATATTTTCATCCAAACCAATACTTCTCCTTGGATTCTCTTATTCTTTTTAGGAAGAATGAAAATTGTACTCATATATATTTCTTGGATTATCACATATAGAACCAGTTTTTATCAAGAACTGATATCCCTTGACGAGGATTGATGACCTCCATGATCAACATAGAGGATACTGGGTGGTCCTTAATATTGAAATGAGATTTGGTTTTCATTAGTTGTGTATTAGACCATTAGATATACCTCATATAGCCTTTTAGATCAGGTATGGTTTATACAAATATTTGTTTATTCTATTTAGTATCATGAATGTGTTAGATGTTTTTATATCATAGATGAACCGAGTGTTCCATACATACCTGGATTAATTTTTGGTAGTCTTCATGGATGATATCTTGGTGTACTCTCACACTCGACATGACCATGCCATCCATCTTGAGATCATATTGAGTACACAAAGAGAGAATCAATTATAAGATTATCTCTCAAAGTGCCTCTTTTGAATGGACCTGGATAATTTTGTGTGTCATGTCATCTTTGAGATAGGTGTATTATTTGACCTAGAGAACGTGAAGATAGTAGTGTCCTGGGTTCTGTCGAAGAACTTCTTTGAGGTAAAAAGTTTTTTTAGACTAGCTAGTAACAACAGACCCTTTATTCAAGACATTTCACGGTTAGCAGTACCACTTATGGGAAAGAAAATAAATGGTGAGAAGTACTTGGGGAAATATTTGTATGATTCAGTCTTTTAAAATATGAAAGAATGATTGACATTAGCACTAATACTTATTTTTCTAGAGTTGGTCTAGAGTTACACCATTTACAGCGATTCTTTAGTTATCAGGCTAAGAGAAGTGCTTATGTGGGGTGGAATGAGTCTTTGCATATTAGTCTCGATAGTTGAGGCCACATGAGAGGAATGAAATGATGCATGATCTCGAGTTGGCTGTTGTTGTGAATGACTTCTACAGTTTGAGGCATTCCCTTTTGGTAGAGTGTTTTGTGGTATACACTGACCACAAAAGAATAATGTATATCTTTGATCAAGGTGATATGAATTTGGGAATATGAAGGTGGGTTGAGTAGCTTCTGTCCATTATCTTTGAGAGTTCTTACAAACATGAAAAATGAAACACATTGGTAGATTCATTGAGTAGGATGGCCCAAATAAATCCATTTTATGAGCCCAATAGTGAGTCGAATCTTATGGATCTATTCTCAGAGATGCATTTAGGTGTGCAGGAAAAAAGGGTAATGTGTTTCTATCTTCTATATCTATTACCTATACTCTACTAGATTGAGTGTGAATGAGGAAGCTATCATATGATGAAGTCCTAGTCCTATGAGATAGTGTGCTAATTGATGACCTTACTCATGGGTAGACCATATGCAAGGATGTGGTTTTTTGTTTTTAGGGGTGCATATGTGTGTCAGCAGACATACTTGTGAATTTGTTATGAGATTTTTATTCCTTAGTATGTGAAGTTCATCCTGGAGTCATTAAGTTATATCGTGATCAATATCCTTAATATTGTTGTCCAGGTATTAAAAGAGATGTATCTAGTTCTGTTATGGGATGTTCCACCTTTCAGTAGGTGAAGGTGAAGCATCAGTGACCGGTAGGGCTATTACAATATTTACCCATTCCTGAGTAGAGGTGGAATTATGTCACTATAGATTTTTTGATGGGTTTACCAAGTTCGCCTCATAGAATGGATTATGTAGGGTTTGATTTTGGCTGACTCATGAAGGTTTCAAATTTTTTAATGACCAAGGAAAATTTCGGTGTTGATGATCTTAGAATGTTTTATATTCAAGAGATACTACTTTTTTACAGGTTTCCAAACTCTATCATTGAATAAAGGGATGTCCGGTTTACTTAAAATGTTTGGACATGACTATAGAAGGCCTTGGGAACATAGGTACATCTGAGAATGACCTATCATCCCCAGAGATATTTCTAGCATGAGTGCACGATTCAAGTTATTGAGTACATGCTTCTATTATGCGTCTTGGATTTATAGGGATCTTGGGGTATAAACATACCCCTGGTGGAGTTTTCCATCAATAACATTTATTCTGAAATAAATTAGATGGAACCTTATGAGGATTTTAATAGTAGGTCATGCTGATCACCCCTATGTTGGTAGGATCCAGGAGATGAATCTATGATGGGACCTCATCTTGACAACTAGACTACTGAGCAGGTGGTGTTCATTCAGAAGAGGATGTCTACTACACAGTCATTCCATAAATCTTATGTAGATCAATGGAGATGACCTTCAGATTTTGATGTCAGAGATCATGTTTTCCATTATGTCACTTCATGGTTAGGATAGAGAAGGAATCAAAGACGGGGGAGGCTTTTATCGAGATATGTCGCATCGTTTGAGGTTTTGGATAGAGTTGGCCTAGTTTTCGATCTTTTGATGTTTCATCAGAGGTACATGGCTATACATGATGGGTTTCATGTTTCCCACATATGGTGTTACTTTTCATACATGTCTTGTACTTTTCAACCTGAGTAGGTTGAGTTAGAGGTGGATACATCATTCGAGGATTACCTTATTCGGATTGTGGATCGCAAAACGAAGGTACAATATGTGCTATTTGCTCCCATGGTATAGTTTCTATAGAAGAAAAAGTGAGTATAGGAAAATATTTGAGAGAGGGAGGTCGATGTGTCATCCCAGTGGCTAGAGTTTTTTGTAGATTCTTCTTCACCACCCTTGGAAGGGAAATTTGGAGACGAAATGATTTAATGGGTGATGTTTATAAGAACCTAGATCCTTTTTTATGGTATGATTCATATTTTAATGTAGTATTTAGGAAAAGGAAGAAATGATAACTTTCAGAGTCCACACCATGTATTCCCTTGTACATACCGTGTACCCATTTTCCATGTACAGTCGTATGTTGTCTGCGTGTTGGCTGAGTACATGGTTGTGTGGTGACCTAGAAGACATGTTTAGGTTTTTGTCAACTAAGGATGCTACCTAGCATGTGATAAATTAGAGCAGGGTTTCATCTCATATATTGACATGACTTCTTCTGGACTTGGTTCTAAATAGATAACTGCGGAATGGGTGAAATCTTAGAACCTATAGTTCCTTTCATCTTTATTCATCCTCTCTTGTGAGTCATTCATTTTTGAGAGTTTATCAACTTTTTCTAGATCTACATCATTTACGGCCTATTCATGTGTTGATGTTTAGGTATATCGATCAAACAAAATCTAGGTAGGTTGTTGGTGCCTTTCATTGTTATTATTTGGATTATATACGCTAAATGTGATGCATTCTCATGCTTTGGATATTTCATGATTTGTAATTAAACCTTGTTTTACCTATTATGATTTGATTAATTGATTAAGGGTTATTTCATGTACATAAGGTTAGATACCATTGGTGTGTTATCCTTTATTTATTTATTATGGAATGTAGGTCTAAGAATCATGCTAGCCATGCATTGTTTTTCATGCCTTGTTTTGTTAGGATGAAGTTGTTGATTATATGAAATGCATGTGATAGGAATTGTGAATATTGGATCTAAGGGTTAGGATGTGATAAATTTCCAGCTGGTCATTTACAATTAATTTTAGGAATTATTGACCATGGGGGATTGAACTATGAGATATTCCCAAAATGTGCCATTTAGGTATGTTTTACTAGAATGTTTTACCAAAGGGTATTGAATGTGATGCTGACCTGGTGGTTATTAATATATTATTAAATTAATTATCGACCCAAGGGTTTAACACATGAGATAATTATCTGGTGGTGGTTTATAATTAATTGATGGTATGTTGGACCATAGGGGTTTGATCATGAGACATCCTATAGGTTCATTAGTGAATAGTTAATTGATTTTGGTTTTTTTCCATGCCAATGAACAAGCATGGATTTGTTATTAGATGATTGTTTATATGGTCTTATGAGACCTCTATTTTTGGTAAGTTTACATGTGGGATATAGAGATTAGGGTATATTCTAGAGATAAATGATTCAATATATGAATAATAAATGTGAAATTTTTGTAAATGAAAAATGACGGATTGGTTAGGTTTGAGTACATCCAAGATTATTTCTTCACTTTTGAATATTACCTATTATATATATTAACTAAAAAATTGGCACATATATATTTGTGGTTTCCTATTAGGGTTCTTCTCACACCCAGTTTGGGTCATCCATTCAGACCCAATTAGATTATATGATTGTAGGCATATATAAGGGAAAACACCTTTCTTCATTCGATACATGATAGCTGTTAGAGCTAGAGAGCACGTGACCAAGCTAAGAATTGAGATGTTGATGGAGTTTACTTGTTTCTATTTTATATTGGTTTATCTATTACTATCTTTCATTATATATTATTTGGATATTTTTATAGATACATATTCCAAGAATCATATATATATAATGGATTATGTTGGATTTTCTTTTATTCTTCTGCTGGTTATTTATATTTGGTATTACTACTTTAGCTATTGTTTACTATTTATATTAAATTATGTATAATCTTCCAAAGAGGGAATAGATTCCCCAATGTATTAACATGGCCATCTCTTCTAGTTGATAGCCTCTGGAATTTAGGGAAATGTACTTGAAGTTATTTGACCACTCATGTTCAGAGAACTTTTAGGTGGACCCAAATCTGGGGTGCTACACTTTCAATATTGATTATTACTTATCCAATTACCTAAAAGGAATATTTATTTAGTTGTATACCTTGCCTTATTTTGTATACACTTCTTTACCATTTTATTAATTTCATTTCATGGTTCTTCAGTTATTACCATTTCATATTGACTATTCTCATTATATATTCTACTATACTTTTCCCTAAAGTAGAATTTGATCTCACCCTTATTATTTCCATATCCTGAGGAATCAATGAAGTGTACTATAGAGGATATATTGGGATATGAATGAAAAAAACCATTTATCCATGAAAAAATAAATAAATAACATAAGTTGTATTCTATGTATTCAGTTGTAATACAAGACTCATGTATGTATCTATTTTAACAAGAAAGCTTAAATATTCAGTCCATTGGGATTTGATTCTTTGTAATAATTACGATGTAGTTACTATAGACACAAGAACCAGAATGATAGGGTCAATGTGCTCCAATCTTTAAGGATCCATAATTACCACAATCCCTTAGAATGAAGAAATCCAAGTCATTACAGATGCAAAAATCATTTATAGTTTCAATTTTAAAAAAAATACTGAACAAAATGGGAATGATTTTATAACTATACAAAAACTACCACACAATAAACAATATTGACACAATCTATCTGAGAAACATAAACTCATAGCATCAGTTGATTCACTTTAAAATGACGACTATCAGGGGTGTTTAAAACTGTATAATTTTCCATTAATCTATGATATCCTACCACCACTATCGAATAATAAAAAAAATAGTTCACACAACCGAAAAATAAAAATTACAAGTCTCTCTAGTTTTAATAGATAGAATAGCATCCATTATATACATCAATATAGTCTAGGGGACATCATATAACCCACAACTCTTCTATATTAACACCACAACATTTTAAAATAATAATATTATATTCAATAGCATATGTGAAAAGAAACACTGAGTTTATATAACCTAAAAAATATATTTTATCCAATGAAATCTCTTCAATATCATGTAGAACATGAATCACCATGTCTAAATGAATGGTAATATATTATATCATAATAACCTAACTATAAATTTGAAGGTAAAAATAGTACTAAATAATGTTTGAATGTTATTTTGATATAATTATTAGAAATACAATATGAAACATTTAAGAAAAACGTTTATAAAAAATATATTTTTTCAAAATGTCGGTTTAGTAACACATTGAATTGAAAATTTAAAATTACATTTTACTAATTTTAGAAAATTTATTTAATAAAATGAACTGTTACACCCTGAGATTTTATGAGATTTATTCTTTTTAATTTCATTCATATCTTCTTTTGTATGGTAAACCAATATTATCTTGTTCTATACGCAAAACCGTATTACCATTCTTTATACGCAACATTATTCTTGGATTGTGTTACACACAATTTCAGGTTTGTTTTATAGTAGTTATTCTACGCAACATTGAGTGTATATATATATATATTTTTATATATATATTCAATGTATAAATGAAATATGGTCGGATTCTGTTATACGCAACAACAAAAGAGTATTGCACTACATGAAACCCTGACTTGGCCTACATTACACGCAAGCATGACCTTCAATGATAGCGTGTGTTGTACGCAATACCGAGTATTACTAAACAACTATATGTTGTTAAAATATTACATAAACTAGCAGTTATGAATAGTAATACCCACTTTTTGAAATTTTTGAAATTTTATTTCTCAAAATGTACATCATTTTTGGATTCGGAATATCGAAATTAGCGTAGGGTGATTTTTTGGTATTTTTCTGGAAACTATCAATTTTTGATGAATAGTGAAAACACTATGTTACTATTTAAAAACCGAATTTTATTAAAATAATTATTTATTTCATCTAAATTTATTTTAGGTAAAAATTGATACATAATACTTAAATAAGTTCAATTTAATTCATTGGGGTCATTTTATAATAATTTTCGATATATAAAAATTTTATTGGACTTTTGACCATCTTTTACCTACCTCCAAGGATCTTTTTGGAAACTTACATAAAAACATAATTTTACCACTTCTGTGAGTAGAATTTTGAAAATCTAAGAAACACAGTTAATATCAAGGAGTAATATGTAGTTCAATAAGGTAAAAATAATTTTTGGTGAATAGTAACTTTTTACTTTTATTTACAACAGTTAAAAAAAATAGGGTAATTAAGGGTAAAAATAATATTATTATTACCCTAACACATGTCCTAATTCTATTGGATAAGTGTATTTTGACCAAAAACAGACTTAGGGATAAAATATTACCCTTTACGTCCACTTAGATTAGATGAGGACATTTATTATTATTTTATTTAAAGAATAATTAAAATAGTTAAAATCAATGTTTAATAACGAAAACATTTTTAATATAGGGATATAAATAAGATAAATTTGACTATAAATATTCATTAGAAATATAGAAAGATTTACTACATAATCTTATTTTATTTAAAAAAATTAGACATTATATAATTTAATTTATTAATGACACAATGATGATGCAGTAATTACCTTATTAATAAAATATTTACATAATTGATGTTATAAATACACAAATAAATGCAATTTTAGACATTTTATGAATTAAAATAATTTTATAGATTAATATGACATGTTATTAATGATTTAATTAACTTGTTTTGAACTAATAATGTTGTTATGAGTTTCACAAAACTCAAGAAGCAAATAGTGTCAAAATTGGCATAAATTAGTTTTTAAAACAAATAATAAATTATTAATTGTTATTTTATTCCAAAAACACTAAGGATCATCCAAATGACTTTGATAAAGTTATATATATTAATAATGAACCACGTGTGGTTCATTTGGATTTTTATAGTAATTTTATTAACCATATAGTGTAAGAAAACAATAAGACACAGTAAAAGTTAAATAATTTAACTTAGAGTTAAATCTAAATGATAACGATAAAATAGTAACCTAAACTTGTCTAAAACCTATTGGTTGATATAATTTCGACACATACATTTCTTAGCTTCTAAATAAATCAATTTTGAGCTATTAAAAACCTAATATTTCTTTATTATAAAATAAGATTTTATGTTTTCATAAGGTGCCCCTTTCCATGCTTATAAAAAAGTCACCCTTTTACTCTTCTCATCACACCCATTTGAGACTTGATGCTTGTCCAAACCCTGACAATTCCTCTTTTAAACCTATATAGTTATATTTTAGAGGTTATTGTCTTCTTAAAAGACCAACTCCAGTGCCCTAAGAAGAAGTTTAAAGGAGGTGTGTCAAGGAAGAGGTAATCTCTTCTACCGATTCTTTCTAGTTTCTCTCTTCTTCTACATCCTCTTATTTAGTTGTTTAGTTATAAAGTAATAAAATCAGTATTACTTATATACTGATATGTTATTATAAATATTTAAAAACCCCATTTAAACTTTTATCCATCCTACGGAAAAAGAAATCACTGCACGTGGGTACGTACAGAATATCGTCTCCACGCCGTGGTGTAATCTGTTATTCCACCACCACCTTACTTGGATTGGTATAATGGTGTAAAGAGTAACTATATATGATTATAATATCATCATACTGATTCTAAGATATTATATCATCCACTCCAATTCCATTCAATAAATATGGTAATGATATCATCGCTCGTACATATGTACGGATTGCTGTCTCCACGACGCGATGAGATTCATTTTCCTTGTTAACAATTCAAAATGATTATAAAGTATATTTCATAAGTAATCATGAAATATATGACATAATAATGATACTGTATTTATGTATATATATTTATATCGTCTACTTAATTCCATTCAAGTAAATAAGGAAAGAAAACGGCATTCATGCGTAAGTACAACCTACCGTCTCCATGAACGATGTATTTCATTTCATTCATCTATCTATTATATATATGTATATACTGAATATATATGATATATAAATCAGGATTTACATTCTAGAAGTAATTAAATCATTATATATTTAATAATAATATCAAGAACAACAAATTGAAACATGTACGATAAATGAAACGATTGTACCCAGAACGCTTCTTTGACATGGAATTTAAAAAAGAACAGGTATTATAATGTCATAATTGAAAAATATATGATATCATAACAATGAATATAATTCTGTAATAAGTCGATGAAATTATTTAAATAATTATACAGGAGGTTCAGATACGTACGAAGAATATCAGACATAAGGAAATGGATAATTATTCCAATCTCATTCTTATTTGAGATTGTTTATTCGTAAGTATTTACTGGGGTTATGTTTATTATCCATGTCCATATATTCTCAAAATGTTTTCATAAAATTTTCACATTTCTTCCATGTATGTTTAAAGTCATTAGTACCCTTTTTTACTTTTACCACATCATTTGGAAGGAATCTTTCTTTTGTTTACCATATGAGGTACTTTTTGACTTTTCTGGAAAAATTACGAGAAGAATGTTTTTTTAAATTATACGACATGAAAGGATTTTTATGGTTTTATAATTTCATATTTACATAAAGCGTCCTATAAATGATTTCATGATTATTTTCAACACAATTATTTTCTTTTAAAATTAAATGGAATTTTGTGAAAGAAAATGATTTTGAATAAGAAAGGATATTTTCCTCAAGAATTAATTTCAAGTGTTTTATCAAAAACATTTTCCATTTAAGATGACATTATTTCATATGTGTATGTTTCAAGTATAATGTATCTATGATTTATATGGTTTCAATTTTCTTATGATTAAATTATATCTATTTGTTTTATATGGATTATTTTATGATGGGATGATGTTTATGAAAACCATTTTATTCTTTGGGTTATTATTAATGATTTATGTTTATGTTGTGGCACTCGTAAGAATGATTTCATTATGAGATGGGTGGGATCTATATCTCCCTCAAATAAATTGGGTAAAGATTTATATCTCATGAGATAGACATGGCTAGAACAGAAAGTTAATCTAGTTCAGTGATACAGGACTGGAATGAGGAGTGAACTCAATTCAGAAAGGGACTTTGTCCACTATGATGGTCTTGGCAGCAATGCCTTGGCTACTATGGAAATCATAACACATGCTTAATGGTTTCCAAAATTACATGTTTTATTCCCATGTTATTTTATCATGATTATTGTTTCATTATGATCTATGCCTTATGTACTGCCATGTTTTATGTCATTTCTCAAGATTTTGATGTTTAAACATTATGTTCATGTTTTTATGTTCAAATGTATATGGTTTGTTTTTTTTTTCTGCATAGATACCCATATTGAGCATTTGACCTCACCCTTTTATATGTTTTCTTTTCCCCAGGATATAAAGAATAGTTTTAGGTAAGAAAACAAAAGGGGATGATCCTTATGGGAGATGTTGAAGATCTTTTACCATGATTAGAATATTATGTTCCAGGATTCCAAAGACACTAAACTATTGTGGAATTTTGGTGTTTGTTTTTGGTATGTATTAAGTATTCGATAAAAGTAATGTAATGTCCATATACGTCAAGCTTTGGGCCTCTACAGTTGGTATCAGAGGAAAGGATTAGTCAACCTTTGGATACTAGGACGCAAAAACTTTAGTGAAATCTAGAAAGATATTTATAAGGAATGTGTAGGGATGTCCCTATGGTTTAGTATAAGTATAGGTTATAGTACTAGAATTATGGTAATGATATTAGAATTAAACCCAATATATTAGATATTGAATTTTATCCCCCTTGATTGTGATTTTGGCCTCTTACACTATTCTTTTTGGGTTTAAAAAAATGGATTGAAACAGGAAGATTCACGATAATGGAGGATATGATGGACAATGGAATGATATTCTTCATGAGCAACCAAACGAAATTGGATCTGGAAGTCCACATGTCGTTATTATTCCTAATCAGAAATAACATAATATGATCTATAATGTCAATATTGGTAAGTTTCTTGACTCAGCTAATAAGAGAAAAATGGAGTTTCATGATGATCATAGAGGAAAGAAAGTTTAATTTCCCTCATGTAAATCATGTGGGAAGAAGAATCAGGGAGAATGTTTCAAAGGAACTGGAAGATGCTTTGGGTGTGGAAAAGAAATACACAAAGCTAGTAATTGTAAAGAAAAAGGTTAAGTTAACACCATGGACAAGGATAATGGTATTTCTAAGACATCATCAATGGTTAGGTGTTTTAAATGTGGAATGTGCGAGCATTATGCAAACCAATGCCCTTAGGGAAAATCTCATAAAGAGAATCAGCATGGTCATATGGGTATTATTTATGTGGATGATGATGAAGAGACTAAAAATGATATATGAGATGGAAGAAATGTTGAAGATCAGTCAGTGCTTTAATAATGTAGTGTAATGATTGTATGTTTATCAAGAATAATGTATGGTACTATGGAATAATGAGAAATTTAATGATTGTTGCACTATTTCCATTACTTGAGTATTGAAAGTATATGTTAAATGGTACCGGTAACCATGAAAGGTTATTCAGATATTTTTGGAAAGCACCTAATATGTGAATAAATAATGGATAAGGAGATAATGAAATGTTTGATACTATTAATGATCTAATGAATAATATAAGGAAAAGGTGATATCATGGTTTGATTATATAGAATTTTTGGTATTTTGGTAGTTGGAAACAGTTACCTTGTGATAGGATTCTTGTTTTCACTATGGTTCAAGAGAATACATGATTAAGGTATTCACATGTTTGGAATGTGACCAGAAATATATATCAAATGATATATGGGGGATAAATGATGGTATTCACATGCTCTGTAGATGACAGTTCTAGTAATTGTTTTCTTTATACTATGAGCTTGGACAGAAGTATTTTGGATAAGCCTAAAGATTGGAATGAACTAAGTTAGATATAAGATTGTATTGTTTAAGGCTAGAACTTTTTTTCTATTTTATTTCATGAATGTTATTATAATGTAGTTTTAGAAAAAGGGACAACCTACAGGACGGGCGACAACTCGTCGCGTCAGACAGGGCTGTGGGAATCGAACCCACAACCGAAGTGCGACAGACCGTTATTTCCTACCACTGGCCTATAGAAATTCCTTGGTTAGTAGAAACTAGTTTTATTAAGCAGTATGATAGATAAAGTATAAGTCCATTTTTGGATTCATATATGATTAACCTCACCATAGATGGACTTTTGTATATTTCATAACTTTTGATAACCTTTAGTTTGAGACATATGGAATGACCTATTATTCTATCACATGATCTGCTAACACTTCACGAATGAAAAATTCATCTTCATTTATTTAAGAGATGAAGTGGAAATTGTTCAAGGTACGAACAATGGTGAGATTACACCGAAATAAAGTAAGTATTTCTTATAATACAAATTCTTCAACTTTGGAGAAATGATCTTGAAAACCAAAAATGTTTTTCTCGTGCCCTTATATCCGATGAATCAGATGGTACCATAGATCATCACAAATTTAAGGCTTTGTGATTGTTGGCTTTTTCATAGCGATGTTCTTTACCACTCTCTATTAGAACATGATGCTTAGATTTATCTTCCATATACATATTTTCTCCTATGTTATCCTATATGGAAACCCAGTGATTAGTTAATTTGGGTAACTGTAATGTTTCATAAATTAGTTTTTAAAGTTATGTTTTGGTATTCCTTTTTAATATGTGGTTTTCTATTAAATCCTTCGAGTAGTAAACCATTTATAACCCCAACGAATTTCGAGGGCGAAATAAATTTTAAGGGGTATAATGTAACACCCCGAGATTTTATGAGATTTATTCTTTTTAATTTCTTTAATATCATCTGTTGTATGCTACACAAAGATTATCTAGCACTATATGCAAGACCGTATCAGCTTGCAGTATACACAACACTATTCTTGGATCGTGTTACACACAATTTCAACTTCGTTTGATAATAGTTATTCTACGCAACATTGCGTGTATATATATATATATATTCAATGTATAAATGAAATATGGTCGGATTCTGTTATACGCAACAAAAAATGAGTCTTTCACTACACGCAACCCTGACTTGGCTTACCATACATGCAATCATGACTTTCCATGATAGCATGTGTTATACACAATACCCAGTTTCACTAAACAATGATATGTTATTAAAATATTATATAAAATAGTCGTTATGAATAGTACTACCCACTTTTTGAAATTTTGGAAATTTAATTTTTCAAAATGGACTTCATTTTTGGATTCAGAATATTGAAATTAGCCTAGGGTGAATTTTTGGTACTTTTCTGGAAACTTTCAATTTTTGACGGTTAGTAAAAATACTGGGTTACTATTTAAAAACTGACTTTTATTAAAATAATTATTTATTTTATTTAAATTTATTTTATGTAAAAATTTATACATAATACTTAAATAAGTTCAATGTAATTCATTGGAGACATTTTATAATAATTTTCGATATATAAAATTTTTATTGAACTTTTCATTGCCTTTTACCTACCTCCTAGGAGCTTTTTGCCAACATACATAAAACATAATTTTACAGCTTCTGTGAGTAGAATTTCAAAAATATGATAGACACGGTAAATATCAAGGAGTAAAATTTGGTTCAATAAGATAAAAATAATTAATGGTGAATAGTAACTTTTTACTTTTATTTACCACGGTTAAAAGTAAATTGAGTAATTAAGGGTAAAAATTATATTATTATTACCCTAACACATGTCATAAATCTATTGGATAAGTGTAGTTCTACCAAAAACAGACTTAGGGATAAAATATTACCCTTTTGGTCCACATGGATTAGATTATGACATTTATTATTATTTTATTTAAAGAAGAATTAAAATAGTTAAAATCAACGTTTAATAATGAAAACATTTTTAATATAGGGTTATACATAAGATAAATTCGAATATAAATATAAATTAGAAATATGAAAAGATTTACTATATAATGGTGTTTTATTTATAATTTTAAGACATTAAATAATATAATTTATTTATGACACAATGATGATGCAGTAATTACCTTATTAATGAAATATTAACATAATTAATCTTATAAATACCCAAATAAATGTAATTTTAGACTTTTTATGAATTCCAAAAATTTTATAGGTTAATACGACATGTTAGTATTTATTTAATTCACATATTTCTAACTAATAATTCTTTTATAATTTTAACAAAAATCATGTACCAAATAGTGTCAAAATTGATATAAAATAGTTTTTTAATAAAATATTATATTATTAATTGTTATTTTATTCCAAAAAATATAAGGGTCAACCAAATGACTTAAATAACGATATATATATATTAATAATGAACCAGATGAGATTTGTTTGGCTTGATATGGTATGTTTATTAACCGTATAGTGTTAGAAAACAAAAAGACACGGTAAATGTTAAATTATTCAACATAGAGTTAAATCTAAATGATAAGGATAAAATATTCACCTAAACTTGTATAAAACCTATTGGTTGAGAGGATTTCGATCCATCCCCACCTTATCTTCTAAATAAATCAAATTTGAGCTATTAAAAACCGAATAAGACTTTATTATTAAATAATATTTTAAGTTTTCCTATGGTGCCCCTCCCCACCCTTATAAAAAGGGCACCCCTTCCCTCTTATCTTCACTCCCTTATGAGCCTTGGATATTGGAAAAACCCTACCAAATATTATTTTCCACCTCTATAGTTATATTTTATAGGTTATGGTCCTCTCAAAAGACCACCTATAGTGCCCTAAGAAGAATTTTAAAGGAGGTTTGTCGAGGAAGAGGTAATCTCTTCTACCGATTCTTTCTAGTTTCTTTCTTCTTCTACTTCCTATTTTTTAGATTTTTCATTATAAAGTAATAACATAAGTATTAATTATATACTTATATGTTATTATAAATATTATAAAACCCCATTTCACTTTCTATCCATCCTACGGAAAACGAAATCACCGTGCGTGGGTACATACGGAATACCGTCTCCACGCCGTGGTGTAATATGTTTTTCCAACACCACCTTACTTGGATGGGTATAATGGTGAAAAGAATAACAATATATGATTATTATAACATCATACTGATTCTATGATATTATATCATCCTCTGAAATTCCATTCAATAAATATGGGAACGATATCATCACTCATGCATACGTACGGATTACCGTCTCCACGACGCGATGAGATTCATTTTCCATGTTAACAATTCAAGAATGTTTATAAAGTATTTATAATAAGTAATCATGAAATATATGACATAATAATGCTACTAGATTTATGTATATATATTTATTTCATCTACTTAATTCCATTCATGTCAATAAGGAAAGGAAAACAACATTCATGCGTACGTATGGCCTACTGTCTCCATGAATGGTGTATTTCATTTCATTCATCTATCTATTATATATATGTATATACAGAATATATATGATATATAAATCATGATTTACATTCTGGAAGTAATTAAATCATGATATAAGTAATAATGATATCAATAACAACAAATTGAAACATGTGTGATAAATGGAACGATTTTACCCAAAACGCTGCTTTAACATGGAATTTACAAAATAACGGGTATTATAAAGTCATAATTGAACCATATATGATATCATACCAATGAATATGATTCGGTAATAAGTCGATGACATTATTTAAAACATTATACAGGAGGTTCGGATACGTACAAAGCATATCAGACCTAAGTTAAGGGATAATTATTCCAATCTTATTCTTATCCAAGATTGTTTATTCGTAAGTATTTACTAGGGTTATTTTTATTATCCATGCCCATATGTTCTCAATATGTTTTCAGAAAATGTTCACATTTCTTACTTGTATGTTTAAAGTCATTTTTAACCTTTTTTACTTTTACTACATCATATTGAAGGAATCTTTATTTTGATTACCATACGAGGTACTTTTTGACTTTTCTGGCAAAAGTACGAGAAAAATGTTATTTAACTTATACAGAATGAAAGGATTTTTATGGCTTCATAATTCATTATTTACAGAAAGCTTCATCGACATGATTTCATTATTATTTTAAACAAAATGATTTTCATTTAAAATTACATGGTATTTTGTGAAACAAAATGATTTTGAAAAAGAAAGGAAATTTTCCTCATGAAATCATTTCAAGTGTTTTATAAAAACCATTTTCCATCTAAGATGACATTATTTCATATGTGTATGTTTCAATTATAATGTATCTATGATTTACATGGTTTAACTTTTCTTATGATTAAATGATATCCATTTATTTTATATAGATTATGTTATGATGGGATGATGTTTATGCAACCCATTTTATACTTTTGGTTAGGATGAATGATTTATTTTTATGTTGTGGCACTCATAAGAATGATTTAACAATGAGATGGGTGGGACCTATAGCTCCCTCCAATGCATTGGGATAAGATTTATATCTCATGATATAGACATGGCTAGAACGACAAGTTAATCTGGTTCAGTGATACAGGTCTTGAACGAGGAGTGAACTCGATTCAGAAAGGGACTTGGTCCACTAAGATGGTCTTGGCAGCAATGCCTTGGCTACTATGGAAATCATAACATGTGAATAATGGTTTCCACAATTACATGTTTTATTCCCATGTTATTTTATCATTATTATTGTTTCTTTATGATCTATGCCTTACGTACTGCCATGTTTGATGTCATTGCTCAACATTTTGATGTTTAAACATTATGTTCATGTTTTTATGTTCAAATGTATATGGTTTGTTTTATTTTCTCCATGCTTACACATATTGAGCATCTGATCTCACCCTTTATATGTTTTCTTTTCCCCATGATATAAATAAAGGTTTTAAGTAAGAAAACAAAAGGGGAAGATCTTTATGGGAGATGTTGAAGATCTTTCACCACGATTAGAAGATTACATTCCGAGTTTCCAAAGACACTAAAATATTACGGTACTTCGGTGTTTGTTTTTGTTATGTATTATTTATTTCTCAAAATTAATGTAATTTCCATGTACGTCTAGCTTCGGGCCTTTATACGAATAATATTTTTGAAATAATAATATCAAAATTATCTATGGGTGATATTTTGGGTATTTTCTGAAATATTTAACTGTTAACAGATAGTGAATAATGATGATTTTTTTTAATATAAATTTTTAAATTTATTATATTGTTAAATTATATTTCAAATTTAATTTAATAAAAATTTAGTTCAATTTTATATCTACTAATCAAATTTGGGCCATTTGAATAATTTTCATATAGAATTTTAATAAGGTAATAATTATTTACAAAGGTACCTACCATTATTTGAAGTCTAAAATCCCCAGTTTGACACTAATAATGATTAAATATGAAATAAATGAGATCTCATGTGTTCTTAAGGATCGTTTTCTGCCCAAATATTAGAACGAGGAAGAGGTTTACTGCACCAAAAAGTTATGAGAAACCAAGAATCCCAACCAAGATGGTTTCCCTAAACTATTCAATTACAGAAAGTGGGGACATAGGGGACACACTATTTTTTTGAAAATATAAGACCCCATTAAAACAACAGTGTGGTACTAGAGTCATTTTGGATAGAGCAGTTTCTCATTGTTTTCACAGATTTAGAAAAAACAAATCACTTAACCATGTGGGGTTCCCCTTTGAGGAAGAACAAGGTGCACAGTTGATGCCTGATTTGGCCAACGGTGTGGTCGACCTCTGAACCTTTGTTTTTTACAATGAAATTACCAAATTACCCTATTAAGTGATTTTAAACTATTTTTCAATCATTCTTCCCTAGTGGTTTTTTATTCTCCTCACTCATGTATGTGCCTCCCCTCCTCTCATCATATTGAGCAAGCTACCACCTCCAATCATCATCTAATTTTCTCCCTATTAGATCCATTAGGAATCTATAATTATGTTCTTGAATCTTGTCCCAATTATTTCATGTTCTTCATTCCATATATTAGGATATCTTGGTGAAATCTCATTTTCCCCATCTTCAAATAATTTTATGGTTTCATTGATTTTTTCCAAAATACTTGGAATGAATGGGTGAGGCAGGATGAGAAAAGCTATATGAGGCTAAGGAGGGTGCCATAGGTTCCTTCCCCTTATTTCATTTATTCCCAAAAGATTCATAATTGAAACAAGATCCATACCCTTCCAGTATCACCTATAATTATTTGTATTATATAAAATCCAATGTTAAAAAATAGTTACTGAAACCAAATATAGTAGTTAGTCAACCCTGTTGGTTTATCTCCTTGAC
This sequence comes from Viscum album, assembly GCA_963277665.1. Classification (NCBI taxonomy): domain Eukaryota; kingdom Viridiplantae; phylum Streptophyta; class Magnoliopsida; order Santalales; family Viscaceae; genus Viscum; species Viscum album. The sequence continues at coordinate 987,963,628 of OY728126.1, forward strand.
ATAATACACCCAAAATATTTTTTTTACCTTAGAATAAAACTCTCATATTTGTTATAAAATTTCCTACAACCCCCTCTGTTTTTCTTCATATTATTAATTTCATGACACTATTGTTCAAGTTGAATCAAATTATCAATATTGAGTTTTCTACTATACATCATGACATTGGGAAATGGTTTAATTAAATTATTTGACCAAATACTTAATGCCTTACTAATCATTCCATAAATGAACTATTGAAAGATAAATGCCTTATCCAAAATTCCTCTTATGATAAACATGTATAAACTAAATAAATATTCCCTCTTACAAGTTATGATACATATTGATGTTGATTATTAAATGTATTCATGTTAGTGTTATGGTTGAATCAATTTGTGTGGACATAACAACCACATAGACAAACACTCATAATTTCTTGGAATAATTGTTAATGTTTTGTAAATATTTTGGGATAAACACTTGTTATTCAATGATGGTGTTGGTTCCAACACACGAAAAGAAGGGACAAAATAGAATCCTCGCACGCTGCCTCGTGAAGTTCCGACGCGAAGCACCCCCGAGCATCGCGGCCGCTGCGAAGCACATGAGGTGGTAATGCTCCGTGAATGCCCTGACGTTCGCGAGCCTGCCGCGAAGTACAGGAGGCGGCAAAACTCCATGAACTCCCTGATGTTTGCGAGCCCGCCGCGAAGACTTTGAGGCGGTACCACTCTGCGAATGCCATGACGTTCGCGAGCCCACTGCGAAGCACAGGTAGCCCCTTCACGCATCATGATTTCTGCTTCATGGCTCTCCTTACCTATAAATACTAGGTTCCCCCTGAGTCCAGAAGATGGACAATCCGACCATTCGGCCTCTCAACCCCTGAATCGCGAAGCACCCTTCACCCCGGGAATCATGAGGTCCGCGAGGTATTTTTACATCGTGAAATGACTTTGCCTTGTCTCGTTTTGAGCCCCTCATCCGAGAGGGATTCCTTTCGCAAAGTCTAAGGAAATTCGCGAAGGAGGGGGATTCCCAAGGGAACACAGGCAGCCGCAGAAGTTTATGCTTCGTGAAACACCCATCATGTACTAGTGATCCCTATGCCAAGGCAGGGTCGCTGCATATCGCGAAGCACACTGTTTCATAGCACCTTGCTTCGTGAGGCGCCTCTGCTTCGCGAGGCAGTGCTCCGCGAATACTATTCCACTTCGTGAAGCACCTCCCATTCACACCTCTTCCCCATGCTAAGGCCAAGGCACTCCACTTCTTGAAGAACACTCCTTTGCTTGGCAATTGCTCTTCCCATGCGACCCTCCAGGTTTGCACGTTGTGATTTCTATGTCCCGTGGACCACAACACTCGTAGCGTTGCTTCGCCTAATGCTTTTTTTCATAGGCATGCTAACGTCTATTGTTTCTTCGCATAGCCATGCTAAGGTGGACCCCTCGATGTTTCGCTCTACGACCCCCTTGACCACGACCTTACTGGTACCTTCCCTTCCGAAAGGAGCAGAGGGTGCTGGTCATGTAAGTCCTAGGGGTGCAGAGTGAACCTACCTTGTCCCAGATGCAGGACGTCAAACTTCCAAGAACTTCGTCCTCAACACATGACGTTAAACTGTGATCCAACCTCGTGCCTCGAACGCAGGGTCCCCCCATCTCAGACATTATTTACGCCACTCGTCTCAATGGGAATGGAATCGCCCCCTTCACAAGGGAGGATATCCTCTTTATCAGAGCGGCGTATGTCCACGGGAGAAGGGCAACCACCTTGGTGTAATCCCCCTTGCCCCTCTTGCAGAAGGTATCACCCATGCACCTCCATACATCCCCACTGCCAAGGTCAGTGGAGGGCGTGATAGGGAACGAGACACCTCCCATCATTGGTCCCAAATCATTCTCTTGCTGCGCTTTTCCACACTTTGGGCCTCCATCCTGGAGTAAGTCCTAGCACCATGGGCCACCTAACGCGTAATCCCCTCTTCGTTTCTCACGGACTCACCCTTCGCGACGTGATCTTCAGGTCTATGCTGCCTCTTGTTTCTCACACCGAGCACGAATCACGTGGGATTAGAGTAAGCATTGGACATGATAATACCTCGTCCATCATGATGTTAAACTGTATGCCTTTGTCCAGTATGTCGTTAAACTGTATTCCATCAAGCATGACGTTAAACTATATGTCCTCCAGCATGACGGTAAACTGTATGCCCCATCCAGCCTGACGTTAAACTGCACATCCATTTTGAACTATGAGGTCTTCGATCAATGTCAAGGCATGGTACATAGGAGGCCTCAACGAGGTTCAAGCCCACCCATCATTTCTTCACATCAGGTTCCACCCTCGTCTAGCATGATGTTAAACTGCATTGCAGTCCAATGGCAAGCTGTTGTGTCCACCCCGAACTACGAGGACTTTGATGCATGTCAATTCATGGTAAGTAGGAAGCCTCCCTGAGGTTCAAGACCATATCCCATCAGACCAAGGTCCTTTCTTCACGTCAGTTTACCGACACCCACCATTATTCCCGAACTATGAGGACTTTGATCCATGTCAAGGCATGGTACGTAGGAAGCCTCACAAGGTTCAAGCACACCACTAGTGGACCCCCGGGTTCACCTTCCCGTTGGTTCGCCGAAGAATCCCTTTTGAACTATGAGGTATTTCATCCATGTCACGACATGGTACGTAGGAAGCATCCCAAAGGTTCAAGCCCACCACATGTTGGTCACTCCGACCCTCTTCACGTCATGTCACCAGCACCTGGGAAACCTAGTGTGTAAGCCCCAGACCATCAGGACCAAGGTCCTCACTCGCATCGGTTCGCCGAAACACCATCTGAACTACGTGATCTTTGATCCATGTCATGGAATGGTACTTAGGAATCCTCCATAAGGTTTATGCCCATCACCCGGTCGTTCCGAGCTCACTCATGTCGGTTCACCCCTGTCCCGCACGACGTTAAACTGTATTCCACATTCCATCTGAACTACAGGGTCTTTCATCCATGTCAAGGCATGGTACGTAGGAAGCCTTCACAAGGATCAATCCCACCAGTAGTGGACCCACGGGTTCACCTTCACGCCGGTTCGTTGACGATGCCCATCGGACCAAGGTCCACCATCACGTCGGTTCGCTGATGACACCAATCGGACCAAGGTCCACTTTCACGTCGGTCCTCTGGTGCACCAACCCGAACTATGAGGACTTTGATCCATGTCAAGGCATGGTACGTAGGAAACCTCACGAGGTTCAAGAGAAACATCCATCGGGCCAAATTACACCTTCACGTCGGCTCGCCGGCACCATCCTGAACTACACAGACATTGATTCCCTACCATGAGGATATGTAGGAGGTCTATTCGAGGCACAAGCCCAATTTCACTATCTCCCTTGCGATAGTCCCATTTCAGTCCCCCTCCGCATCATCCATCCATCCATCATCCACCCTGATTATCACCCAGAGCACCCTATCCTGATGAGATCAGGCCATTCTACTCCTCTTCACAACATTCAAGAAGTCTCCCACGAGTTGGCCTTGATATCGCCATCCCTTCAAGGGAAATTCCTCAATATGATCCATTCCAGATAATGTTCTGATCATCCCGATCCGTCTCCATTGGTCGTTAAACCTACGGCATACCCATTGTTAAACATAGGAAGCTCAGGAAAACCTCAGATATATTCCTATGGCATATAATTCTCCATGCTCGATGTGGGATTCCTCGGGCTTCCACGCCCTCAAGAAGCCCTATGACAAGGGACAGAAGACAGACACGCCAGTTCCCCAGTATTCAGACATACTATTGATGCCTCGATGTGAATACTCCCCCGACTAAAGGTTGCTGCCCTGACCAGACCCTTTGGAAGGTCCTGACAGAAGCTGTGTAATTAACCAGCGTCCATGGAAACATGGCACTGGGAAGAGTTTCATGAACAACGTATTAAATCTATGAGGGAGACCCGGACTAGGTGACGAGTTCCGAGGAGGAATCCAAAGAAGGAAGAACGGACTTCCCATCATCCCGGTTTCGATCAAGGAGCAGCCGTCCCTGAATAAGGAGCGAATGTCGCTCGCCTTTGGAAAGCAAGAATGCGGGGTAACAGCAGCACGCCCTCCACGGATGGATGCGCGCACCCCGATGAAAGCGGCGGAAACAGAAATGATGAACCCGACGTGAAATCATTCTCCTCAATTTTGATATTAGTAGCATTCGAGGCACCAGTAGATTTCTGTGTCACCGGATCCAGATATCCGACGTCGGGTCCCGCCAAGAAAATAGTGGGCTTGGCGTGAAACTCACCAGAATTTGGGGTAGTAGAACATAGGGCATCATGTTCTGCAACATGTTGGCATGGATCCGTCTTTCCGACATGGAGAATGGAATGATGTTGGGGCACTGGTTGTCAATCCTTTTCCTCACAGTACTGATGAGTTGATCTCTCTGTTTCCCAGGAACTAGGTTGCTGCTATGGAGACACGATCACCGCCCGCTCGCCTACGCAGGGGCGGGGGAAATACCAGCACATCCACCCCGCATGGCTCTACTACCACCATGATGGCCTCTACATATGTGAATATGGGGTGCCCACGTCCCCTCTCTCCATCAGAGATCATCCAGCGAAGGGTGATCAACAACCTTGTACGCAGGTATGAGGAAAAAGGGGTCATCCCAACTCAGGATATGGCCCGCCTGGACCTGGAGGCATCCAGGCCCCACCATCAAAGCCACCATCAATGGCCGCGCAGGGAGGCCCTGCTCCCCACCCCAATGTCCAATCTTTTCAGGAGCCTGTCCCCGGAACGCCTCGATGACTTCTCACCTTACGCTGATGAGGAGGGTGATGTCCGGCTCTGCCCGCTTAGAGTCCCAATCCAGGGGCTCCAAGCAAGGCCTCCCATCCTGATGCATCAGCTCCGCCGACTGGATTCGCCAGAAGAGCAGGTAGGCTATGCCCTTGCACCACCTGCGCCAGCTCGTCTAACCCGGCGTCAGCGTCGGGCACGAGTTGAGGACGCTCGTCAAGGGGTGTTGACGTCAATAGCTACTGTGCCCCAAGCCACATTTGAAATTCATCATAGAGTCCTTGCACACACTAAGCAGGGGCACTACCTCACCCGACCAGGACCGAGGCTCCAACCGCCCCATGGGCAGGTCAGGTTGGCTCTCGGGGTTGCAGGCTTGAGTGGTGATCGCCCTGAACAAATTCGCAGTAATTTCACCCCGTACGGAGGGCCTCCATGTACCCCCATTCCATATATCCTGGGCTTTCCCCGCTCCAAAGCTAGTCATAGAGGTATGCCTCGTGCTGCCCCCATCCCGAAGGAATATCTACCCCGCCGCAGTGACGCTCGGTGCGGAAACCTCTCCCGCGCCCACCATACAGGGTATGGAGTCCCTCCTCCGGCCCCCGACCGTCGATGTGAAGGTACTACCCATCCTGTCCCTCTCCAACGTGTGGGTCCTCCCTATATCCTCTCTAAAACTGGCGATGGTCCTCCTAGCCCCGACAACTCAAGGAGTGATGGTCAGCCTCGCTCTGCCCGCACTGACCATGGAGGTCCTACCCATGCTCCTGCCAGTTCCAACAGAGGTTCTACCCACGTGGGTGCTATCCATGGAATTCCTCCCCATTTACCCTTCAACCTTTTCCCTGGTGCCCCTCGCACCCCAGCTATCTCAAGCGGGAGCCCTCTCCACCATGGCGCCAGCGCCGCCACGAGACTACATGTTGTGAATCATCCTTGTCCTAAAGAGACATCTAGGGGTAGGAGAGCGGGTCATCGCCACCGTAAGAAGAGTCATGGGAAGACCCGAGTGGAGGTTAATCTATCCTGTTTCTCGGATTCTGAAGCGGAATGCTACTCAGCGACAGAGCCTTCTCCCCGCTCCTCCATTTCAAGGACTAGGGCAGGAACGAGGCACGTAAGCCTCATCCTCCTAGAAAGCGAAGTCCACCGAATTCCCGCCTCTCTTCGTAGGAACATCCAGGAGGAAGAAATTGTGGAAATTTCATAGGCCCCGACCGTGAAATCAAAACCATCATCACTAGAGGCGCCCTCTACCTCTCCTAGAGATCATGAAGATCTATTTTAGGGATCATCGATGGTAGAGCAATGACATGACCTATCACCGGCAATCGCAACTCCTATGCCAGAAGATGTGGCTATCAACCCATCATATCATGAAATCGTGCTCAGGTCACCTCACTCTTCATAGGATGGCCCAAAATTCAGTGGACAGTCAGCTCGTTCGCCGTATTTTCCACCGCCAAGTTTACTGTCCCAGCAGTCCGCCTCAGTACCACTACCGGTCCCTCAGCCGCCTCCGGTTGACGAGTGGGGCACTACGAGGCTAGACCCTAAGTCCGATCTCAAGAGCTTCTGGAACATTCTCACAGCGGATCACTTCCCGGAGAAGTTCTGGCCGATGGTAGTGGTGAACTTTTGCGCACCAGAGTCCCTTACCCTAGTGGAAGTGGGGTGCTTCAGCCGAACCCTATGGGCGACACACTTCTGACTTCTTTATGAGCGGGTTATGTACCCTAGGAGTTGAGCCCACTTTGAAGAAATCAGCGAGCAATGCCGCCTGATCGATTTGGCCGCACTCCCTGTGGCCCATCACCCTGAGTCCCCATGCCGTCAGAGCACCCTTCAACGGAAATGTATTCAGAGTTTCAAAGTAATCCATAGAGTCATAAGGGAAGCTACCCCCCATGTGCAAGGTCGTGGTTGGGGAAACTATGTTGCTCTCCTCTTCATCCCTATCCGACGGCAGCCTGATTCGTTATGCGACATTGAGGACATGCCCTTGAGAGGGGTCGTGGTCCACATGGATGACGTAGTGGACAAGGAAGACGAGCTTGAATTTCTCTATGGAGACTTTCCACCTGAGGGTGTACCACCACTTTTGGACCCATCAAGGAGGGTTACCCATCAGTATAAGAACCTTCTAGGCCTCCCTATACCCACCGAGTCGCTGGTACTCAAATGAAATGTAGGTATGGGTAAGGAGCACGTCGGAACAGTCAAGCACTCCGACCCGTCCGCCTCTGTACAGAAGACAGTTGAGGATCCTGAGAAGGTCGGGTTACGCCAGCATCCTATTAAACAGAAGAGGCTGGCTGACGAACTTATGGCTGAGCCTGCTACGGAACGACGACCCGACTACGGTAATCCCAAGCCGGGGCAACAGGGGACGGAACAATTTCCCCCCGACGAGATGCCTCCCGGAAACCCTGATCATGCAGCTTCTGCAGACAGGGCAGAAGCCAGAGCCCACGACAAGAGGGCGCGATACGTCTCGCCAAACCCTCTTGAACAAAGGGGAAATGTGAGGAATCCATCCTGGGTTCCCCCATTCACCCCACATGCTGTTCTGCCAGTCGCCCCATGAGCTACTGAAGCCATCTACCGTGTCGAAGAACCCGACAACGCACTTGTGATTAGGGATCCCTGTGAGGACAGGGACCCCCACCCAGATGATCTTATAGCGGCACTCATCTCCTTCCTCGAAGCATTGGAAACGCAGTAGGTGGAAGTCCCACTGGATGGAAAACGATATCCCAAGTGGGTGGATGATATGCCCACACCCCCGGGTTTTGGGAACCCCAATTGCTCACCCTTCAATGGGAAAGGGGACCCGCCGCAGCACTTGCCCCTTTTTCTTCCAAGTGTGGCCCCATGCTAGGTACTCTGGCACAACAAGATTCCGCCATGCTCCGATGTTTCATGCAGATATTGGAGGGCCCCGAATTCGTCAGGTACAACCAACTCCCTAATAGATTGGTGACCGGTTGGGAGGATCTCCACAGGCAGTTCCTATTCCAGTTCAGCTCCACCACGTGAATGACTAGCATCACATAACCCTTCATGTGCAAGAAAAGGCCTGATGAGTGAGTCATAGACATCATCGCCCGGTGGAAGGCACTTACATAATCCCTAAACATGCCACTAACTCAGGATAAATTACTGAAAATGTGTGCAGGGAATGTCAAAATGGAGTTGGTACCTTCCATGATCACCCAGAACAACCCTGGAGGGTTCCTGGATTTTTCAGATAAGGCTCAACACCTTGAGGAGGCACTGCAACAGGCTAGTTAGGAACGTTCGCTGCCCCCTGTGATCCCATCCAGGAGGAATGTTAGAGCCGAATCCACCGCGGTGGCCCAAATAGAAGCCCCCAGGAATCTGGAATTACTCCCAGCGGCACCGCCCCCACAACCCCGCAGAGGTCCTCCACCTCAAGCGTATGCACCTGCCCAGCAGCGGCCGCCTCAGAATCGACAGGCTCCCCCGCGTAATGCGCCACCTCCACCTAGGAGCGTCAAACAGGCGCCGCCTCCTCGGAAGGCCCCTCATCAGGGCCAGCCCCCCGGGGCCCCCTATCCGAAAAGAAGGCACCAAACCTATTCATTCAATGATAATCAGGTCCCTGGCTACTTTTGAAGTGCTCTAGAGAAAGGGATTGTGCACCTACCCGAGTGTAGAAGGCCGACAGAGGTGAATCTCACTGATCACCCCAACTACTATTCTTATCATCAGATTCTAGGGCACACCCTCAAGCAATGCTATGTGATTAAATACTGGCTTCAAGACTAGGTCAACAACAACATAGTCAGGTTGGGCCCAGTACCAACACAAGTAGAGGGTGTCTTTGTAGGGTCAGAGATCGGTAGCGACGGCGAAGGCGAGTGGCAGCAGGTTCCCAGCCATGGGTCCCAGAAATACGATGACTGGATGGCTCGAAAAACCATCTCTCGTTCCCATGGTATCATCTGGGCACTCCTAAATCAGACAAAGCCTTCGGAGGAAGTAGCCGGTACCTCTGCATCGCCTTCACAGCCGACCTCTTCCCAAAAGGGCAAGTAGTGACGACGCAAGAAGAAGCAACGCGCTCCACCACTGTCATTGTCATCCCGCACTCATGGCGACTTTATGCCCCCTGGAATGGGGATTCCTCCCAGAATACGCCCAGTGGTGGATGACTCATCGAGTGACAACCAGGGGTACGCTTCGGTTAACACCGTGGAGCTGGTAAAGCCCTATATGGCTCCCGATGAGGGGGAACGCAAGGCGAACCTCCCCAACGTTCCCAGCCGACATCAATGTCAGTGTAACCACAAAAATGCCAGTCGTCGAGGAATATCAGCGGGCACTTTCATTCAGGCCATGCATGCTACTGAAACTAGATAGCAGGCTCAGCGCAGATCTCAGCACGCACAACCTCATCTGATGCCCTCAGCTCTACCTTTAGCGCCTTTTGTGCTACTAGATCAGGCAGAGCTGCCTCGTCCGTATCACAGCCGGTCTTTCCTGGCTACATGCCAATCTCCACTGTCTAATCCTAATCCGGCGACTACTCTCTAGGCTTCAACTAGTAGGCAGCAGGATGTACCAAGCACTATCCAACCGTCGATTCAACTGGCAGGACCCGTTATGCCTCCAACTGCAGAATGACCTCCTGTAAGCAGAGGCTCGCGCTTGGCATGAAAGTATGATGTCCTGAAGCACCTGGCCAGCATTCCAGCAAGGATTTCTATCCTTGATGCCCTTCTCCTATCGTCTGAAATGCACAATGCACTTACCGAGTCCCTAAGGAGCCCCCTTCCGTTTGAGACGGAGGTAGCCGCTGTGGATGCCTTCAATGCTGAGGAAATTGAGAACGTCGAATGCCAGGTAGTTATATCGTTCTCCAGTGAAGATGAATACCCTCCCATACAAGGGCATATTCGCCCACTGTACATCACTGGCCACATCAATGGCGTGGAAGTCCGCCGCTGCCTCGTTGACACGGTTTCCAGGATCAACCTAATCCCGACTTGGACAGTGTGAATTCTGGGTCAGTCTGAAGATGATTTGACTCCCTCTGACCATAGAATCCAGGGATACGACAGGACCGAGAAATCCCCAGTTGGCAAGATCCGCCTGAAGTCCCAGATCGATGGCCTAATTGCCAGCACCGAGTTCATGGTTGTCTCCCAGGGCACCGCCTACAACACATTGATGGGTAGGCCATGGCTCCATCTGCATGGAGCGGTCCCTTCGTCATATCACCAGTTCCTCAAATACTCCCTCAACCGTCGAGTTAGCATGCTCCAAAGAGATGCATCTCCATTCGCCTCTTGTGAAGCCCGCTACCTGGATGCCGATTATTACAAGATCAAGGATAAGCAAATCCTAGTAAGTGAAGATGAACCCGCCCCGGTCGCAAGTGATCCATGGTCAGGCCTGGATGACGCCTACATCTTCCTGATCCATCAATTGGAGGCAACATACATAAACATGGGGTAGTGTTTTGTTGTTTTAGGTATGCAAGGAAGGTGTGTTCCAATGTCCAAGAGACGACGAAAAATCACCTCGTACTCCTACACCAACCATGCTCAGGTGATCCCGGAGCCTCTTACCCCTGTGTAGTACCGAAATGTCAAGCTTATGACAATGGAAGTACATCATACGTGTCTCTTCCGTCGGGCTGGAATCAACCGACTCAGGATGACGCGTCACCACTGCTTTGATGTCATCAAACGTGGCCCCTTAGGCCGAAGTCCAGATGGGATAGGATCGACTTCCTTCATTGTTATGGTCTCAGTGGTGAGTTGGTCTCCTTATATGATGACCATTGCTACCCAAGCCGGCACCAGCTGCCCGTCAGGGTTTGATAGCTCAGATGTAGCTCCCTTTACGGGTAACCCCTCCACGGGTGGAGAGGAAGATCTAGAGGATGCTCCTCCCGCCTTCGAGGAAGGCGTCTCTACCACAGTTGATGAACTGGTACAGGTGAACCTTGGTAGCAAGGCAGATCTGAGACCCACATTGATCAGTGCAGCCATGTCCCCCGAGAAGCAGCATCGGTATGTAGACTTTCTCAAGAAACACCATGATGTGGTTTCCGGGAGTTACAAAGAGATGCCAGGACTGGATCACCAGGTAGTCGTTTATCGCCTGGGCCTCCCGTCAAACCATCGTGGGTTTAAGCAGCCTCCCAAGAAGATTCACCCTTCTCATGGTGCTATGGTTGAGGCCAAAGTTGACAAGCTGATCAAAGCCAAATTCATCAAGGAAGTCAAGTACCCCAAGTGGCTCGCCAACATTGTGCCAGTCAGGAAGAAGAATGGTCTTATCAGGGTCTGCATCGACTTCCGCAACCTCAATTGTAACGACCCAAAATTTTGAATAAATCATGTTTCCTAATTTTGGGTGTTATTTTATTTTCATACTCAACAAAACTGTTTAATTGGATAACATTAGTATAATTAAAATGAACTGTTGGGTTTTGGCTATTATATGATCGTTAGTTAGTATGACCGTTGAAAACCGAATGTTTCCACTTTTGTCTCTAAATACAAGTGATATTGGTTAATAATATAGAAAGAAGATTCGATGGTCTCACCCAGTAGTCTTGGACTGATCAAAGCCCATCTAATAGAACTTGGGAAGGAGGTAGCACCACTGGGCTTTACTCTGGACCAAACCCAAGCCGAAGTCCATCGTGTGAAGCTAGAAAGGAATCTCCTTCACGAGAAGTTCAAACTGATAGAAATTACTACTCGTGCGATGTTGGTCGAGCCTCCCTCAGATTCTTTTACCTTAGCACACCTTACACATAGGTCCTATGCTGATGTGATAAGGGGCTATGTAAGGAGACCATAACTGCCTTGTGTAATCCTTTATTTTAAATAAAAATTTTGATATCATCTTATGATGAAATTTATGAATTTTGAAATGTCCGGATAAAAATAGTATCCATATTTTTGATAAATTTTAGAGAAAGGATATTTTAAAAATGCTAATGAAAACCTTTAATAATTAAAAATGTGTAATGATTTTCAAAAAATGGTCTTCTACAATTATGTTCAGTACAAAATTTAAAGCCTAATAAGATCAAATTAATTTTTGATGAATAGTAAATTATGAATAGTTATTTTATGCTTAGGATTAGTAATGTGACCAAATGGATTAGTAATCTCACTTAATGAAATTATTAATATAATCTAGGCACCTTGATTAAGTAATGTGATTCAATAAAAGGGTTAAATAATAGTTTCATAACTTATTATTCAAGTATTAGTTTTTTCGGTTGAATAGTGTTTCTTAATTAAAAATATTTAGAAAATTATTTTTATAAAATGGATTTCATTTTTGAACTCAGAGCATTGATATTATGTTATGGTAAATTTTGGGGATGTTTCTGAAAAAATGAATTTTCGATGAATAGTGTGTTTATTTAAAGAATAAGTAAAAAAATTTAGAAAATTATTTTTATAAAATGGAGTACATTTTTGAAATCAGATCATTGATATTTGGTTAAGGTGAAATTTTGGGATTTTTCTGAGAAAGTTGAATTTTCAGTGAATAGTAAAAATACAGTTTTAGGGTTTCGATATGTTTAATGACATCATAATTGTGTCATGATGATGTCATGAGATATTTTATGGGTTGGCAGACCAAAGGTGATGAATTATTGTATTGGGGGCTCCATGTGGCCTAACTTAATGGGAAATATCTTGGGAGATCACATGGTTTTGAGAAACCCACTTATGAGGTGCCCCTTTGCCATTAATGCCTTGTCCCCTCACTTTCCCTATAAATAACAATCCATCCTCTCATCCATTCGACTCCCAACTCCTCCCCAATGATGCTCGGGTCTTATTACCTTCCAAGGAGTCCTCCCAAGGTGCCCCCAAGCCCTCAGGGTCCCAGCCTTTGAGTTATAAGAGAAACATTTTAAGGTAAGAGATCCAAACTCTCTCTTTCTTTTCAAATGCTCTCTTTTAAGTCATTTCTTTTATGCTCCATGTTATTATGTTGGAGTATGTTCTTTTAAATTCCTCTTAATGCCCTTTTTATGTTCATATAATGACATATCCCCTCTTACTCTCATTATTTATTTTTATGAATGTTTAAGTGGCGTCGTTAGGCTGCCGAAATTTTTGTAACGGATTCTATCTCCCTTCCCTTTTTTCAAGAACTATTTTCATGTAAAGTCTTTCAATATCCTTTTTATTATGTTGGTATATGATATATATATCTATCATACTGATCTTTTATGATCATATGATGATATACCACGTTTGATCTCTTCAATTCAGTATTTTCAAGTTTTAAGTGGCGCCGTTAGGCTGTAGAATTCTTAAGTGGTTCTTTCACCCTTCTCATTTTGAAGTTTTACTTTCATGTCAAGTCTTTAAAGTTCCATTTTATTATGTTGGCATATGATATCTATATCTATCATACTGATCTTTTATTATCATATTATGAGAGACCCCATTTGATCTCTTCAATTCATTATTTTGAAGTTTTATGTGGCGCTGTTAGGCTGCCGAATTTTTAAGTGGTTCTTTCACCCTTCTCGTTTTGAAGTTCTACTTCCATGTCAAGTCTTTAAAGATCCATTTTATTATGTTGGGGTATGATATCTATATCTATCATACTGATCTTTTATGATTATATTATGAGATACCCCATTTGATCTCTTCAATTCAGTATTTTGAAGTTTTAAGTGGTGCCGTTAGGCTGCCGAATTTTTAAGTGGTTCTTTCACCCTTCTAATTTTGAAGTTCTAATTTCATGTCAAGTCTTTCAAGTTCCTTTTTATTATTTTGGGGTATGATCTCTTTATCTATCATACTTATCTTTTCTGTTCACATGATGAGAGACCCTATTAGATCTCATCAATTCATTTTTTTAAGTTTAAGTGACACTATTAGGATGCCGAATTTTCATAAGAGAAATCTTATTTTTGTCATCCTTTCATGTTCTTCATTTCATATGGTATATCATTAAAATTTCATTACCATGTTCTAAAATCCTTTATATTAGTTCCCTATACTGTTTTATGGGTCATTTATGAATGTTTGACCCATGTCCCCTCTCTTTTCAATGTTTTCTAAAACCCCAAAACATAGCCGTTATGCTGTAGAATTTCCATCTCAAAATGTCTCTCTCTTTTTCTAAAGAACTTTTGTTTTATTAAGTGAATACTCAAAGATATTTATTCTAATGGGGTATTAACATATATACCAAATTTTTCTATTTTAAATTCAGGGATTTACAAACATGAGACCCACCTTCCTTTTCTGTGGGTTTTAAAGTGACGTAAAGATCATGTCTTTAAAGCAGTTTTTAAAACGTTATGATTATGAAATGAAAAAAATTTCTTTTATGCTATATGGGTTGTTTATGAAATTATTGATGATGATATATGTGGAACACATGATAATAAAGGCATTTCAAGGGTGCACCTAGATAGCGCTCCAATGCATTGGGTAAAGACTTAATCTCTAGAGATGACCTTTTAGACTGATACCATGGTGAATAACCTTGGTAATTTTTAATGACACCTTGGGGATGGACCTTGGTGAAATGAAATGATTTTCAATATTAAATGTTGTAGCCACATCTTCATGTTATGAAAAATGTTATTTTTATTTTGATATATCTCATGATTTCTTTCTCATGCCTTAATGTTCTATTCAAGACCTTATTTAAGTATCTCAAGTTCACATGTAAAATGTTTCTCTTGTTTCCCTTTCTAGGCCTTATGCTCACCCTTTCTTTTGATGTATGTCCCCAGGTTATGAGATGCAGTAATGAACCTAGGATGAACATGGGGAGAATCTATTCAAGTGTTTAAGAAGAATGTTTTATGTTTTCATGTTTTAAGTTCCTGGTTTCTAAGACACTAAACCTTAAATATCCTCGGTTTTGTAAAATGTAATGAAAGTTTATGTGATAAATAGGCGGGATGCTATAGTTCGTATCAAAGGATTGTTTAGTTATTTGTGGAAATTAGGATATGATAACTCTAGGAAGAACCCTATAGAAAAGTTTAAATATAGGAAATCTTCCTAGTATTTTGGTGAGTATTGAGTAAGGGGTTTTCAAGCAAATACATCCCTGTCTGGATACGAGCAAGTAGAGGCGGCTCTAGAACAGATGTACATAAGGGTAAAACTCGAAAACACGTCTTTGATCTAGACTCGAACGGGAACTGGTACATGACAACAGGCTTTGCTGCACTCTTGGTTACGACACTCCCAGGGGATATGCTTTGGTAAATTCATATGCTTAGTATGAACCATTATTAAAGGAACAAAGATAAAATAAAATAAAGATTCACATAATAATATATGATCATGGATAACCTAGATTGGAACCTAGGGGATCAAAAGTTATGGTATACTTTTCATCTACAAGTTATCCTTATATGCTTTAAGTTCCTTTTCATGATTATTGGATAAGTATTTAATCCCCTAATTGTACTTTATTTTCTAAGTTAATTGTGGGAAATGGAAGAACATGTCCCAACAAACAATGTGATGGGAAATGTGACGATTTCCATATTAATATGACAGAGATGATTTGGGGATTAAAAGATGATTATTATTTTGGAAAACGTTCACTATTTTGGGAACCCTATTTGATCGAGGTAAATAGATTACTACGGTATTTTCTTTGAGGAGTAATATTTGATATATATTTTTAAGAATCAATGAATTTAAGGTAGACATATAGTAATTTAGGTTACTTATGGAAATGATTAACCTATAATGGGGTAAATATGTTTAGGTTAGTTACTTTTTTTATAATATTTTAGGAGTGGTTTATGTTGTTTGGAGATGAATGATAAAGTTTACCTTGGAAGACTATGTTATCAAATTCTTCTTGTATTTGGATTTCAGTCTTAGTTTGGTTTATTTTGAGTATTTTTAAGGATAGTTATTTACGGAATGGTCTATTATGAACTTTGGGAAGTACCGTTGAACTTTGAAGATTTAAAGTAGTTTCCCTTCCTCTAGGGTTCTTTATTTTGGAAGAGTTGTTTTATCTTACCCTTTCTGTTTTTGGGATAATGTTTATAGATAGAAGAAATAGATAGTTAATCTTTGGTAGATAATGTGATTTTATATAAGATGATTCTTGTGATTTGATGAGACCAAGTAGTTTTGAATGCTCATCGTTTAGAGAAAAGATTAGTTTTGGTAGAAACTTATTAAAGGATGTAACTGTACTTGAAGGTAGATATATTCCCTTATGTTTTTATTCTATGTAGTAAATGAATTCCTCAAAACTATGAAAAGGAACGTAAAACAAAAACGTTGTCTGTTAATGTTTCCTACTGTGTAATCAAAGGTCGTTTATACACATCATAAGTTTGTGATTTTCTTATTGTTAACTTTCTCCTAAGCATGTTTTCTATCACTCTCACTCAGAACTTGACCCTTTGTTTTTTCTTCCATTTCCATGTTTTCCTATATGGATTCCTAGTATGGGTTAACTTGGGTGGCCTTTGTACTTACTTTTTGTCCTCTTAATGTAATAGTTTTACTGACTCTTTTTCTGATGTGGGACTTTCAATGAAATATCAAAACCCAATTTTAAAAATTGTGAGGACGCAATTTCTTAAGGGGTGAAGATTGTAACGACCCAAAATTTTGAATAAATCATGTTTCCAAATTTTGTGTGTAATTTTATTTTCATACTCAACAAAACTGTTTCATTGGATAACATGAGTATAATTAAAATGATACTGTTGGGTTTTGGCTATTACATGACCGTTAGTTAGTATGACTGTTGGAAACTGAATGTTTCCACTTTTGTCTATAAATAAAAGTGATCTTGGTTAATTAATATAGAAAGAAGATTCGATGGCCTCACATAATAGTCTTGGACCGATCAAAGCCCGTCTAACAGATCTTGGGAAAGAGGTAGCACCACTAGGCTTTGCTCTAGACCAAACTCAAGCCGAACTCCATCGTGTGAAGCTAGAACGGAATCTCCTTCCCGAGAAGTTCAAACTGATTGAAATTACTACTCGTGTGATGTTGGATGAGCCTCTCTCATATTATCTCACCATATCACACCTTACACTTAGGTCCTATGCTGGTGTGATAAAGGGATATTTAAGGAGACTGTAACTGCCTTTTGTAATCCTTTGTTTTAAATAAAAATTTTGATATATTCTTATGATGAAGTTTATGAATTTTCAAATGTCCGGATAAAAATAGTATGCATATTTTTGATTAATTTTAGAGAAAGGATATTTTAAAAATGTTTTTGTAAACCTTAAATAATTAAAAATGTGTAATGATTTTCAAAAAATGGCCTTCTAAAATTATGTTCAGCATGAAATTTAATGTCTAATATGATCAACTTATTTTATGATGAATAGTAAATTATGAATAGTGATTTATGCTTAGTATTAGTAATGTGACCAAATGGATTAGTAATTTCACTTAAAGAAAGTATTAATATAATCTAGGCACCTTGATTAAGTAACGTGATTCAATAAAATGGTTAAATAACGGTTTCATAACATATTATTGAAGTATTAGTTTTTTCGGGTGAATAGTGTTTTTCAATTAAAAATTAAATTAAAAATATTTAGAAAATTATTTTTATAAAATGGATTTCATTTTTGAACTTGGAGCATCGATATTAGGTTATGGTAATTTTTGGGGATTTTTCTGAAAAAAATGAATTTTCGGTGAATTGTGTATTTATTTAAAAAATAAATTAAAAATATTTATAAAATTATTTTTATAAAATGGGGTTCATTTTTGAAATCAAAGCATTGTTATTTGGTTAAGGTGATATTTTGGGATTTTTCTGAGAAAGTTGAATTTTCAGTGAATAGTAAAAATACAGTTTTAGGGTTTTTGGTATGGTTAATGACATCATAACTGTGTCATGATGATGTCATGAGATATTTTATATGTTGGCCGAACAAAGGAGATGAAGTATTGTATTGGGGTCCCCATGTGGCCTAACATCATGTAAAATATCTTGGGAGAGCACATGGTTTTTAGAAACCCACTTATGAGGTGCCCCTTGGCCATTAATGCCTTGTCCCCTCACCTTCCCTATAAATACCAAGCCATCCTATCATCCATTCGACTCTAAACTCCTCCCCAACAAAGATATGGTCTCATTATCTCCCAAAGAGTCCTCCCAAGGTTCCCCCAAGCCCTCAAGGTCCCAACCATTGAGTTTTAAGAGATGCGTTTTAAGGTAAGGGAACCAAACTCTCTCTTTCTTTTCAAATGCTCTCTTTTAAGTCATTTCTTTAATGCTCCATGTTCTTATGTTGGAGAATGTTCTTTTATATTCCTATTACTGTCCTTTTTATGTTCATATAATGAGAGATCCCATCTTACTCTCATTATTTAGTTTTATGAATGTTTAAGTCGTGTCGTTTGGCTGCTGAAATTTTTGTAATGGATTCTATCTCCCTTATCTTTTTTCAAGATCTATTTTTCATGTAAAGTCTTTCAAGTTACTTTTAATTATGTTGGGGTATGATATCTATATCTATCATACTGATCATTTATGATCATATGATGAGAGACCCTGTTTGATCTCTTCAATTCAGTATTTTAATGTTTTAAGTGGCGCCGTTAGGCTGCCGAATTTTTAAGTGGTTCTTTCACCATTCTCGTTTTGAAATTCTACTTTCATGTCAAGTCTTTCAAGTTCCTTTTTTTATGTTGGGGTATGATCTCTATATCTATCATACTGATCTTTTATGATCATATTATGAGAGACCCCATTTTATCTCTTCAATTCTAGTATTTTGAAGTTTTATGGGGTGTCGTTAGGCTGCTGAATTTTTAAGTGGTTCTTTCACCCTTCTCGTTTTGGAGTTCTACATTCATGTCAAGTATTTCAAGTTCCTTTTTATTATGTTGGGGTATGATATATATATCTATCATACTGATCTTTTATTATCATATGATGAGAGACCCCATTTTATCTCTTCAATTCAGTATTTTAATGTTTTAAGTGGCACCGTTAGGCTGCCAAATTTTTAAGTGGTTCTTTCACCCTTCTCGTTTTAAAGTTCTACTTTCATGTCAAGTATTTCAAGATCCTTTTTATTATGTTGGGGTGTGATCTATATATCTATCATACTGATCTTTTATGTTCACATGATTAGAGAACCTATTTGATCTCATCAATTCATTTTTTGAAGTTTAAGTGACATTGTTAGGTTGCCGAATTTTCATAAGAGAAATCTTATTTTTATCTTCCTTTCATGATATTCATTTCATATGGTATATCTTTCAAATTTCATTACCATGTTCTAAAATCCTTAATATTCTTTCCCTCTACTGTTTTATGGGTCATTTATGAATTTTTGACCCATGTCCCCTCTTTTTTCAATGTTTTCTAAAACCCCAAAACAGAGCCATTATGCTGCAGAATTTCCGTCTCAAAATGTATCTCTCTTTTTCTAAAGTTCTTTTGTTTTATTAAGTGAATACTCAAAGCCATTTCTTCTAAAGGGATATTCACATATATACCAAAATGTTCTATTTTAAATTCTGGTATTTACATACATGAGACCCACCTTCCTATTCTGTGGGTTTTAAAGTGACGTAAAGATCATGTCTTTAAAAGAGTTTTTAAAACGTTAGAATTATGAAATGAAACCCATTCCTTTTATATTATATGGGTTTTTTATGAAATTATTGATGATGATATATGTGGCTCACATGATAATAAATACATTTCAAGGGTTCTCCCAGATAGCGCTCCAATGCTTTGGGTAAAGACTTAATCTCTAGAGATGACCTTTTAGACTGATACCTTGGTGAATAACCTTGGTAATTTTTATTGACACCTTGGAGATGGACCTTAGTGAAACGAAATGATTGTCAATATTAAATGTTTTAGCCACATCTTAAAGTTATGAAAAATGTTATTTTTACTGTGATATATCTCATTATTTCTTTCTCATGCCTTAAAGTTCTTTTCATGACCTTATTGAAGTATCTCAAGTTCACATGTAAAATGTTTCTCTTGTTTACCTTACTGGGCCTTATGATCACCCTTTCTTTTGATGTATGTCCCTAGGTTATGAGATGCAGTAATGAACTTAGGATGAACATGAGGAGAATCCTTTCAAGTGTTTAAGAATAATGTTTTATGTTTTCATGTTTTAAGTTCCTGGTTTCCGTGACACTAAACCTTAAATATCCTCGGTTTTGAAAAATGTATTGAAAGTTTATGTGATAAATAAGCGGGATGCTATATCAATCGCCACTGCCCAAAGGTTGAATTTTCCCTCTCGGTGACCGAGTTATTGATTGATTCCACGGCCGAGTTCCAAGCTCCCTCTTTCATGTATGGGTATTCCGGGTACAACAAGATCTGGATGGCCCCCGAGGAAGAGGAATCCACCACCTTCAGGGCTCCCCAAGGTACCTTTTTCTACAAAGTTATGCCCTTCGGCCTGAAAAATGCAGGTACCACATATCAGAGGGCCATGCATCGCATATTCCGGCCGATTATCGGGATTCTAGTGGATTGATATGTGGATGTCCTAGTGGTCAAATCGCGCCAACGCTAGGACCATCTCAAATACCTTGAGAATGTGCTCGGTTTCCTCTGTTACCACCACCTGATGATGAACCCGTTAAAGTGTACCTTCGGGGTCACCTTTGTGAAGTTTCTTGGCTTTGTTGTTAGATACCGGGGCATTGGGATTGACCTAGAGAAGATCAAGGCAATCAGCCAAATGCCTCCCCCGAGCAATATTATGGAACTTCGACGTATCCAAGGCCACTTAGCATATATACACCGATTCATTGCGAATCTGGCCGGCAAGTGTAATCCCTTTTCCCAGCTCATGAAGAAGGGTGCCACCTATGAATGGGATGAAGAGTGTCGGACTGCCTTCAAGGAAATCAAGCAGTACCTGCTCCAACCATAGGTTTTGATTCCACCCGTCTCCGTAAAGCCGCTAGTCCTTTACGTGACCGCCTTGGAACGGTCCCTCGGTGCACTTCTCACCCAGAAGAATAACGAGGGTACGGATAACAGTCTCTACTATCTCATTTGCATTCTTCTCAATACAGATATCAGATACTACCATATTGAAAAGAGATGCCTTACACTTGTTTTTCCATACAGAAGTCGTGGCATTACCTGCAGCACCATGAGGAAAAATTGGTCTCTCAGGTAGACCCACTGAAGTACATCCTGAACCGCCCCATATTGACTGGCCGACTAGCGAGGTGGGCAGTGATCCTCCAGCAGTTTGACATCAGGTTCGTGCCTCAAAAATCCATTTAGGGATAGGCGTTGGCAGACATTTTAGCTTCCCATCCAACCTACGAGGAACAGTCCTTGGAACTGGATTTTCCTGATGAGGTGATCCTCTTAGTTTATCATGTCATCTCATGTTGGCAAATTCACTTCAACAGTGCCTCCCAAAGACCCACCGGTAGGAGGCTCAATGATCCTAAGCTCAACAGAGTGGGTCTGTGTATCGTCTTCATTACACCGGCGCAAGCCATCCTTCCATACTCGTTCCGATTGTCAGAAGGTTGTACCTACAATGAGGAAGAGTATCAGGATCTCATCACCGGCCTCGAGGTGGCCCTCAAGATCGATGAGCTCCATCTACATGTGAAAGGAGATTCTGAGCTGGTAATCAAGCAGGTCAATGGGGATTATGTCATCAGGAAGCCGGAGCTTGTGCCATTTCTGGAGTACACCCTCCACCTAATGGCCTAGTTCTCCTCTTGTCTAGAGGTCACCCATGTCCCTTAGTCACAAAATGGCCGAACTGACTCTTTTGCCGGCTTAGCTGCATCACTTGCGGAACCCGAGCAAGATGATTTTATCATACATGTGGCACACCAGAGATTCATTGCCCCCATCACCCAAGAGGACAATGACGGCCTGCGGGTAAGTCATCTCACCGTCGGACCCTCTACCTTAGGGGTCGCAGGTTCATCAGACATAGTGGTTGAAGACACTCTAGACTGGAGGGCACCTTTAGTCGAGTATCTCCAAAATTGTAGTCTCCCGAACGATCGGGCCAAGCGCAAGCGAATCCGACGCCGTGCGCTGCAATTTACCCTCCAGAGTGGTCCCAGTCTTGATCAGATCCTCTATAAGAGAAGCTTCGATGGAGTTCCCCTTCGTTGCATTCATGGATTCAAGATTTCTCAGGTTATGCAAGTGGTTCACGCCAGTTCCTGTGGTGCCCATCAATCTGGGCCAACGATGTCCCATCAAATCCAGAGGTTGGGGTACTTCTGGCCCTCTTTGATCCATGATTGTATCAATTATGCCAAGAGATGCCACGCGTTCCAAGTCCATGGCAACTTCCTGCATCGGCCGCCGGATCCCCTCCACCCTACCAAGTACTCTTGGCCATTTGCAGTGTGGGGACTTGATGTAGTGGGGCCATATCCACTGGTGACATCTCGCTAGTGTAGGTTCATCCTAACTGCTACAAATTTCTTCTCCAAGTGGGAAGAGGCAGTTCCTCTCAAAGAGGTCAAGGCCCGTTCCATCGTCGACTTTGTGAGTGCCAATATCATCCACCGGTTTGGGGTCCCACACGCTGTCCTCACCGATAACGGCAGCAACTTCCGAGCAGCTGAGATGAAAAAATTCTACACCAAGTACAATATACGTTCGAACCATACCTCCCGCTATCATGTACAGGAAAACAGACAGATCAAGGCGTTCAACAAAACCCTCTTTAACTTTCTGTAGAAAATGGTTGGTCAGAACAAGAAAAGTTTTCCAGACAAGCTCCCCAATGCCCTCTGGGATTATCAGACAACGACTCACAATTCCACCCAGGTGACCCCATTTTCCCGGGTGTATAGGGATGAGGCCATCCTACCCATTGAGATCCAGCTGCCATCGTTACGCATTGCAGTCTATGACCAGAAGGACCCAGATGAGGTGGCTGAAATCCATCTAACTGAATTTGAAGCACTGGACGAGAACATTCTTCTTTCCCTGCATAATTTGGAAAGGCATCAGAATAAGATAGAAAGGGCTTTCAGCAAGAAGGTTCGCCTTCACTCTTTTCTGCAGGGCGATCTGGTGTTGGCCCTTCGAGCGCCAATGATCCCCGGTAGGAAACCACCCATGCTATAGCCCAAATGGGAAGGACCTTATCTCATCCACATGGTTTACCCCAACAGAGCATACTCCTTGGAGACAACAAATGGCGAGCACATAAATCCTCCCACCAATGACAAGTTCCTCATGAAGTACTTTGCCTAAGAACCCATGGTCCTGCACGACCTCAAACTGCATTGTCGTCCTGTAAGATGATAAACTGGAAAATTGTCCGAGATCTATGACCTTAAACTAAGATCTCCCCCCGTCCTTACTACAAGACGTTAAACTGAAAGCCAGTCAGGCCTTCCTGACTGAGGCTTAGCCTCAGGGCCCTTGGCCTTTTCGAGCCCATGACCCCCGTCCTTACTGTAAGACGTTAAACTGTAAGCCAGTCCGGCCTTCTGGACTGAGGCTTAGCCTCATGCCCCTTTTCCTCCTCTGTCCCCTATCCTTCTTCCTCACTATAGAACGTTAAACTGGAAACCGGTCAGGTCTCCCTGACCGCAGCTCGGCCTCAGGCCTCTTTGTTTTTTTCGACTCAGGCTCTCTTATGGGATTGTACAGTGTGGTGTGGGATACACCCTCATTCACGTCGGATTGCCGGCCATACCATACATATCTTAAATGAGATGCATCTCTTGTCCAGCAAGACATTAAACTGCGCTTCAAGAACTATGTGTGGCTTGATTCCCATCCTAATGGGATACATAGGAACGCTCAGACGCCTCTTCTTGAGACTAACCCCGAGCTCTTCTCTTCCAATAAACCCCTGGGTATAGTTTCTCGGAGGATCCTCGTGTGATGACGGATAGTCTTTCTCAGTCCCACTCATACAAGGGTTATAACAGTCACACCATGTGCCTACTCCCGTTATTCTATCCTCCCACGTCCTCACCGCATGACATTAGACATCATGGCCTTCAAGAACTACGTATGTCTTGATTCCCGTCCTAATGGGATACGTAGGAACGCCCTGGACATTTTATCTGCCGGCCCAGCCCAAAAGCCAAAATTTTCCCCTCGGGTCAAGACATACGGCAGTGTGCAAACTTTTTCCCCAACTCACGTCGAGCAAGCCTCAACCTGGCTGCACGTCCCCCTGGAGATGTTCGCCTCTTTCGTGGATGGCTACAGCTATGCTTCACCCACTCCATAACTGGGATTCCATCATCTTTTACACATAGAGGTATCCCCAAGAACGGCCTAGATACAACTCCCAAGGGCTCTCCTACCGACACGGGTCGACACCCCGAAGGGTTTTCGAGCAACAAGCCGATACATGTCCCGCGTTGCGAATTCACTCAACGGTCAACTCTCATTTGTTGCTCCCATATCTGGTCACCATAAGAATGTTGTGTTTTGAACATGGTCAACAGTGTCCTGGATCATTAGGTCCACCCCAAGATGTCCCAAACATCAAGTGCAGTGATTAGTTCTGCCCCATTCTGAAGCGACAAACTTCCCTCCGGGTGGCGCCAACGGTCGGTCCCATGACCCAGATTCTCTTATAAGGGATGCACAGAGTGGTGTAGAATTACGTCCTTTTTCATGTTGGGTTACATGCCAGGCCGTACACCTCCCCGGATGAGATATAGTTATCTCTTTCCCCGTCCTCATTGCAAGAAGTTTAACTACAAACTGGCCAGGCCCCCCTGACCAATGCCTAACCTCAGGCCCCTTGGCCTCTCCGGGCCCCAACCCTCATCCTCACAACAAGACGTTAAACTGTATGCCATTCAGGCCTTCCTGAATGAGGCATACCCTCAGGCCCCATGGCGTTTTTGGCCCCCTTGGCCCAGATTCTTTCATACAGAACTGTGCGGTATGGTGTAGGATTATGTTCTCATTACCCGTTGTGCCGTACATCTCCTTGTTAGGATATTTTTTCCCCTGGGAATCCCTTCAGAACTACGAATGTCTTGATTCCCATCCTTATTATATACGCAGGATCACCTGAATGTCAAGGCTTTAGGTCCATCCCCATCTCTTGGGAATCTCTATCCCACCTCGGCTCCTCGGCCTAATCTTCCCCCACGAGGGGATTATATGGTGTTGTATGGGATTATGACCTTATACACGTCGGTCTTATAATGACCACACCATGTACCTCTCATTCTCGAGCTGTTTCATCGACCCTTTCTGACGGTTCACCAATGTGCCTAAGGGTACTCCGGTTTATTACCTGCAATTTCAGACTTTACTCGGACACGTCCGCACCCGCTTTCTAGGCTTTTTGTATCCCTTCAGCAGGGCTTCCATCATCTTTCACACCTAGAGGGACTCCCAAGAATGGCATGTAAACTACACCCAAGGGATCTCCTACTGTTATGGGTCAACTCCCCTGAGGGTTTCAAACAACAAATCGAAAAAAATCACGCGTTGTGAATATGGTCAGCGGTTGATGCTCGTTTGTTGTTCCCACCTCAGGCTAACGCGATATGGAGACTATTTTTTCTGCCACAGTTAATAGTTTTCCTCTATTGACACACCAACCCCATTAAGCCCAAAATTTTGGTTACACGATTCACATCCTTCTATAGTCTCATCATGTCCATGTAGAGTCTCAGAACTCTTGGTACTATTCCTCCGTGCATGTCTGCGCATTGGCGGACCAAAGCTGTGTCAAAGATGTGCTTCGGGGATCTTCACTGACTCCCCCAAGTTAGATGTTTCAGGTATTGTGATAAGGATCTTCCCCACTTGTTTCCCATAGTTAGTTTAACTCACGTGGGCTTAGGTATCGGGTTGAGGTCTGCCCTTACCTATAATGTTGTCATCTACTCATTGTCTGAGCTCTAAAGACCATAAACTAAGATCTCCCAAGAACTACGTCTGGCATGATTATTGTCCTCATGGGATACGTAATAACGCCCATACCTCCTATTTTTGGGTCCATCTTGAGTTCAGTATCCTGCCTTTAGAACCCTGAGTACGAGACTATTTGGCGTGGTGCAGGATTATGTCCTCATTCACGTCGGTTGTGTCGCACGACCCCAAAAACATTCCCCACCTAGCATCAGCTCTGCTACTTCTGTGCTACATGACGTTAAAATGCACGCCTGGTCCCATCATACGACCCTAAACTGTGACATTATCATCCTGTCCACACGATGAAAAACGGCACTGCATTGTGATGACCTCGTTTTAGAGGACATCACTTTGGGTATTGGTCACGTGCCATGCCATTTTTCAATGCCTATCACGTCTTCATTATTGTGGTGACACAAGGGCTTTCTACCCTAGGTATGTTTCTTCAAAAAAAAATCACCATCATAAAGGAAAAACAATATTTATCAAATTCTGCTTCTTTTACTACAAGGGGCCACACCCGCACTCCCCTTTTTTCCATGGCACTGGTACCTTACCTTGCCACCATTCAGAACTACATACAGCTTGATCCCCATCCCCATGGGGTACGTATGAACTCCTTTGCACTTTTCTTCAGGCCCATATCAACACTCATTTTTGGTCCCTTGACCTAAAACCTCTCCCGATGGGGGGTTATACGGTTTGGTATGGGATTATGTCCTCATCCACGCTGGGTTTTGTAATTACCCGCCGCGTGCCTTCAGTATTTCCTCCCACCCATGGTCCGAATTCTAGGACCCTAAACTAAGATCTACCTATTGTAAATGACTATACTCCCTCTATCTAATATGTCTCGTTGTCGTATTCAGATGTGTTTTGACAAAGATCCCGAAGTGTGTGATTTTCATGGGGACATTCCCCTCATCCCATGACCAAGATTCATGAGCTCTCTATTTGGAACCTCATCCTCTTCCACATCCAAAAGGAACCTTGGACGACATGGATACTAGGATTAAGGGCTCTCCATGGAAGTTGGGCCTAAGGGCTCTCCTATCGTCTCGGTCCCATGTCCCTAAGGACATCTAACAACATTTGTGACATGGTCCCGTGTTTCGAACATGGTCAAAGGTCAACACTCATTTGTCTATCCCCATTCTAGGATAACACGATATGGATGCTGAATTTCTGGCACTGTTAATAGTTATCCTCTATCATCACGCCGCCGTCATTGTGATCCAAATCTCGAGCGTCATGATTCACACATTTCCACTTCCTCATGTTCAAGTGGAATTCCAACATGCTCGACTCAATCTCTTCGCGCATCTAAGTGCGCCACATGGCCGTGTTAGTGTTTTTGGGCTGGTATTCACCGAGCGTCCCCTCACCCTAACCTACCCCTTTTTGTGTTGGGAAATTCCCACCACTACTTCATGTTTCCCACACTGAGAATGACTCACGTGGGTTTAGTAGTTTTGGCAGGATATGTACCAACACGGCCAGGCTTCTCATCATCCCACATGACATTAAAATGCGCATTCAGAACTATGTATGGCTTGATTCCCATCCTCATGGGGAATGTAGGAATGCCCGACCACTCTGCTTCGGGCCCAGCCAAATCCTCACTCTTCGTCCCTTGACCTGGAGAGTTTCGTCCGGGGGTACGTGGTGTGATTTGGACTCCATGTCCTCATTCATTTCGGTTTCATAACTACCACACCATATTCTCCCTAAGCTCTTTTCTTTCACTCCACATCCTATCGTATGACGTTAAATGACAAGAGTCCATATGTCCTCAACGCATGACACTAAACAGTGATTCTACCCTGAACATGTTCACGATGCCCCATTTTAGTAATGGGATGCCTCAGAGCCTCTTCCAGAGAGGATTTCACCTACCTGTGTTTGTCTATGACTACACTGTGATTCTAGAACTATGTGTGGATTGATTCCCATCTTCATGGGATACGTAGAGACACCCTGGTATATTGCATAGGGTCTATCCCATAGGAATCATTAATCACATCCTTCCCCTTTCCAGCCCCCTGGCTGGACCCCTCGCCAGAGAGGCCCTGTCTCAAAGAAGGAATGATCCATGATCAAACTAATTCGTCCATCTAGCATACTCCCACCACGGTGGTGTAATTACATGAGTGTTGGATTCTGTTTTGACAAACCATCACTCCATATTCAATGATTTGCGTGCCCCTTATTCGGACCCTCGTCCCCTTTCATGTCTATAGGGACCCCCTAACGGCCTGGTCTCATGCCGCATCGGCTCACCTACCATCTTGGGCCAATGTTCCGGAAGACTGGTCCTGTTTGGAAGGACCCCCTAACAGTATGGATGCTTGAAATAGGGTCCGCCAACTGTCCTGGGCCAACATCCCGATGGATTGACCGACAACATTTGTGACCAGGTCCCATCATTCCAACATGGTCAACGGTCGACCCTCATTTGTTCTCCCCATTTCAGGATACCATAGTAAGGATATCGTTTCTCCACCATGGTTAGTGATTGTCATTTATTGTCACGCCATCCCCATAGTGTTTCGAATCTTGGTCATCATAATTCATTCTTCCCATTTCCATCTATCCGGACCAATTTAAGCACCCCTGGCATTGCACTGTTCGTGCATGAGGGCATGCTGATGAAACGGTAATTCGGCTATTTTGAGAACTTCCTTCTCCGGCCAAGCCTCTCCCATATTTCAGAAATCGGGACTAGTTATCCAAACCCCGGATGCCCGAAGCTTGGTTTACACTCCTATGTTCGGTGGGACGAGATGGAAACTATCCCATGATTCTCACATCGGGCTTGACCAACGTGAGCTTGGGGAATTATCGCCGAACGTCCCGCAAATATCTTAAGGATGTTATGAACTAATTAAAACAGTGGAAATCGTGCATTATACGTCATTTAAAACAAAGAAGGAATAAATTGAAGCATAGAAATACCATTAAAAGGTTTGTAATTTGATACAATACCTGGGGGTTGACTCCCCCCATGGATGGGTTGACCCCGTCAAAAGAACGTTGCAGCTCCGCCACACTCTGACTTGTGGCATCCAAGACCTGCTGCCGCTGACTCAGATCCCGCTCGTCCTCAGCAGCAGAGGGGCGCAGTTCGTCTGCCTTGGCCCTGGCCCTCTCTATGCCAGCCTGAATGGTAGCCATCTTTCCAGAAGCCTGCCTCATATGCTCTTCTGCCTCTGCCAGCTGGGCCTTCAACGTGAGATCAGCTCAGATTGGGCATTAAGAGAGGCTGAGTGCTCATCCACACGGGTCTTCAGCTATTGGACCTCGCTTTCAGCCTCTTGGAGCTTCATGGTGTTTATCACCTTTCTCTGATGCCAGCCCACACTGAGCCCGCGATCATACTCCCAGATCTGCTCGGCCATGAGATCTCGGATGAGCGCATGAGGACATTGGGCATCCACTCTCCCAGCGCACAACTCGTGCAGCTGCGAGCGAAGTATGTCCATTTCGTTCAGCTATAGCGCTTGGGGGTGTCCTTGATGAAGAGCGTGATTAGCTTCAACGATTAGTGGCGGACTATGCTGCTGTCTTCCTTTTTGGAGGCCGTTTCGTCCTAGTCTGCATGATTGGCATGCTTGTATGCTGGATATGCCTGCAGGAAGTCCTTGGCAGGATCTGCATCTAGTGTTGAATCTGGCGCGAAATCTAGCACCGGAGCAGGTGTGACGGGACTTGGGTCGGCCGATTGATCCTCTTCAGCAGACTCCTCCTCAATAACATAAAGCACGACCATGCTAGAGCTCCTGCCGATGATAGTGTGTGTTACAGCTTGGGGAGATGGGGGGACTATCTCCACCATCACCGGCATGCCCATAGAAGGGATGCCACCAAACATCCCGACCAGCCTTGCCGCAGAAGCCCATTCCAGTCGAAGAACTATACAACATAGAGGGACACAAACATTATTTGGCACAATCTACATATGAAAATAATGAATCCAGTAGTGAAATATTACAGAGATCGATCTCCTGGTGCTACTCTTGAGTCGATGCTGATGGGACCCTTAGGTGTGGCCCTCCGTATACTGTTGGAAGGACTGGAGATTCCTGAAGAGCCACCTAGGGTGCTCTGGCCCCACTAGACGTAGAACTAGATGCCGCCGTAGGCGCGGGTTCTAAAAGTCCTGCATCATAACCCGCCAAAGAGAGAGAGCGAGGCATGCATACAAGTTCTTCTTGCATAGTTCCAACATCAGTATGAAATCCATGATGGCCTGATAATAGATCATGTGGAAAAAATCTCAGAGTGATACCTCGAGAACCTCTGCGAAATTATCAGAATCGGAGTCTTGGTCTCCATATTCGCCCTCCTCCAACGGGCTCCCTCCGCCAGCCTCATCTTCTCGAGAGGAGTCCTCTAATTCTCCCAACATGGGGAATGATCCCTCAGATCGGCGGCTGACAGTTGTGGTGGAACCGTCCGATCCAACATTACCCTCACCCCGGTCTGTCATTGGGTGTGGGACACCACTAGAGTGAATGTAGTCCTCTAGATCGACCAAATATTTCTCCACCTCTGCCGGAGATGCCGCAAAACCGGACCAGACTGGGCCAATTCCTGGCAGAACCATCCTGCGACGGTTCATGAGTTCCCACACCTCAGGCAGACTGAGGTGTTGTCGGTTGACATCCCCAATTTCACAAGCCTCCGGGAAGACGGAATCCTCTGGCATGTCAATATGACGCAGCCGCTTCCCTGGAGCCTGAGCGGATATCCTGTGAAATCCCCTCGGCGGCCACCCCCCCGGATGGCCCTGCCCTTCTTGAATCACCAGATCCACCACTGCTACCACTCCCTCGGCTGGTGCGGGTCTCACCGCCACGGCAGCCCCACCACCGCGAGAGGCCCTTGCTGCCCTCTGACCACGACCTAGGTATAGAGGAGGCCCACCATCACCAACCCGAATAGTTGTCTGCCTCAGAATCTCCACCGGATAAGCAGCCTCCCAAAAAATGGTATACTCCCTCACCAATACAAAATAAGTGGTGGATAGAGGCAATTCAATTCGCATCTTCCCGTCTTTCCATGTGAACATGAGCCACAACTGCCGCATCACACACGGGTGCTCCTCATGATGCACCTCCCAGTAGACCTACGGGGTAAGCCGTTGGAGCCACCGGAACTGCCTCGCAAACCGATGCAGGGTGTACAGTTCACATAGTGGCCCACGATCCACTCGTTCCACCAAAACTCCACCTCGAAGGCCGGGAGATAAGCTTGGTGCCCTTCCGTTCCCTACCTGTTGTCAGTGAGTACCCTCGTTGGCAATGTAAATTGGTGGATGTTAAACTCATCCACCCTCCACACCCTGTTCATCACCATCAACACCATTAGTTTGAATGGGAATCTCCTGAATGAATTTCTAATGGAGGGGCAGAAGTTTGATCCCGGTGGTGAAATAGGGTTTGGATACTCATTGATCCCCATGATGTGCGCTGCAGTCTACCCATACAGGAGGTGGAAGGGCCCGCATATCCTTTGCGACATCTTTCCCTCACTAACGTGCTGCAACATCCTGTATAGCTCGGCGAGCGTTGGAATCCCCAGATTCACCCACTGCCCCATGCCCAGCACCGACGCCATGATAAATGAGCTGGGGCGCACCCCCACGCTGGTATCCCTCACTGGTAGGATCCAACCGCAGATAAGTGCCATGATGAACGCCGCCAGCCTGACTATCGGCTACTATTCAGTGTTGACACTGAATCCCCAAGACTTCCATTGGCTGTCCTCCATGACCCGCCAATATGAGTGCTCCTTACCCCGTTGAGCCGCCTTTGGACAAGTTCGAGGCCTCAGATGGAACTCTAGATTCTCTGAGAAATTCAGGAACCGCTTGAACCACTTCTTAAAGTGGACATCTCTCACCTCTTCATTGTCCTCTCCAGGGACCAATGCCATCAGTACCAACGCCAGTCGTGGAATCTGCTTCGTATCCTCCCACACACTCATAATGGGGAGGAACTCATCATAAATGGCCCCCATGATCGGGATCCCCGAAATCTGAAGGACATCCCACAAACAGATTCCCACCTCCCCATGGTGCAGGTGAAAAGTGTTTTTACTAGACAACCAACTTCTCAGCAGCTCCGACATCAGCTATTTCGGTTGGTAAATGTGGAATTGGGAGACCCATGCCGCCTCATACAAACCCTCTCTCCTCAGCTCGGCCCCAAACTCCTCACATGAGGCGCCAACCCAGTAGTCTCATGACCATTCATTGGTGAACTTACCACCCTGGCGCAGGTCCCACTAATTAGACCACCCCTTATTTGAATCCTGCAAATCCGCCTTCAGCATGGTAGGGGACGTCTCTGGTTGTAGTGGCTTCCTGTCAATATTGTTCACATGGTTGTAGAGACAGTCGGCGGTGGTGGGTGTGAAGTCCTCCCACGCATGACCATCGGCCAACCTGATCCACTACTGCTGACATGGCGTGCTCCTAAACCAGCAAGCAGGTTCGTCCCTAATCGCCTCAGGGATGAAGACGTCATCCCTCAGCCCGAAGCCATACAAGGGAAGCTTCTTGCACTGTGGATAGTTCTTATGACCCTATGATAGAAGTTATATCAATGAATTACGGTCTGAATGGCTTCAGACCATCTCCCCAAGGCCCAGACGGTTGGCCATCTCATCCCTCTGGGCGGTGTCGGCAAGCACCCCCAATACAGCTTCTCGATGGGTCATTTCAGTTTCGGAACTCAGAAAATAATTTTTTCGGACTGGATTGTGAAGCTTGCTCGCGAAGATCTCTCGTGATGATCGGGCACAAAACCAAGCCATGGAGTCTGGCCTAGGCTGGAAAACAGAGGCTAACTTGGCTCGGTCGTGGAGTCGGAGACTCGTGGTTCGCCGTGAAGCTCGATTGACGGAGAGCAGACGCAGATTACATGGATCTTTGTGAAGTCAAGAGCGCAAAAGAACAAAAGTCACAATATGAAAAAAGAGAGGTCAGTCCCCCCATTTATATGTGGCGAACCCAGAGCTTCACAGCATGCCCCGCCCGCGTGGAGCATCGCTGCGCGTCCGGACCGTGTTGTCGCTATTAGCACTACGGGCCCCTTCATGAGGTCGCATCGTGAACTGCCGATAATTTTGGAGATTTCCCTTAGACGTCTACCCTTCATCCCTCTTTAGCTCCAAGTCTGAGGGGGGGAATTTGATGGCACAAAAATATTGCACGAAAATAAGGGACCAAAAAGAAGCCCCACACGTTGCCTCGCGAAGCTCCGACGTGAAGCAATCCCGAGCATCGCGGCCACCACGAAGCACAGAAGGTGGTAATGCTCCACGAATTCCCTGAAGTTCATGAGCCCACCACAATTTATAGGAGGTGGTAACCCTCCGCGAACATCCTAACATTCGCGAGCCCACCACTATGACCGTGAGGCGATACCGCTCCACGAACGCCCTAACATTCGCAAGCCCACCGCAAAGCACCCACCGCCCCTTCGCGCTGCGTGAGTTCTGCTTCGCGGTGCTCCTTGCCTACAAATACCGAGTCCCCCTGAGTCCCGAAGATAGACAATCCGAACGTTCGGCTTCTCAACCCTCGAATCGCGAAGCACACTTCACCCCGGGAATCAAGAGCTCTGTGAGGTATTTTTACTTTGCGAGATGTCTTCACCTTGTCTCTTTTTGAGACCCTATTCCGAGAGGGATTCCCTTCATGAAGTACAAGGGAATTCTCGAAGGAGGGTGATTCACAAGGGAACCCGGGAAACTGTGGAGAATTTATGCTTCGTGAAACACCCATCCTATACTAGTGATCTCTATGACAAGGTAGGGTCGCTGCATATCGCGAAGCACACTGCTTCGCAGCACCTTGCTTCGCAAGGTGCCTCTTCTTCACGAGGCATTACTCTGCGAATACTATTCCACTTCGAGAAGCACCTCCAATTCACACATCTTCCCCATGATAAGGACAAGGCACTCCACTTTGTAAAGAACACTCCTTTTCTTGGCAATTCCTCTTCCCATACGACCCTACAGGTTTGCACGATGTGATTTCAATGTCCCGTGGAAAACACCACTCATAGCGTTGCTTCGCCTAATGCTTCTTCAAATAGTCATTCTAACTACTATTTCTTCTTCCCATAGCAACACTAAGGTGGACCCCTCGATGGTTCGCTCTGCAACCGCCCTTGTCCACGACCTTACTGGTACCTTCCCACCCCCAAGGAGTAGAGGGTGCCGGTAATGTATGTCCTAGGGGTGCAGAGTGAACCTGTCTTGTCCAAGCTACAAGATGTTAAACTACCAAGCACTTCACCTTCAACACATGATGTTAAACTGTGATCCGAACCTGCGCCTCGAACGCAGGGTCCCCCCAGCTCGAACATTATTTATGCCAGTCGTCTCCACGGAAATGGAATCACCCCCTCCAAAAGGGGATGATATCCTCTTTATCGGAGAGGAATATTTCCACGGGAGAAGGGAAACCACCTTGGTGTAAGCCCCCTTGCCCCTCTTGCGGAAGGTAGCACCCATGTACCTCCGTACTTCCCCATAGCCAAGGTCATTGGAGGGCGCGATAGGGAACGAGGCACCTCCCATCATTGGTCCCAAATCTCTCTCTCACTGCGCTTTGCCGCTCTCCAGGCCTCTATCCTATAGTAAGTCCCAGCACCATGGGCCGCCTAACGCATAATCCCCTCTTCGTTTCTCAGGGACGCACCCTTCACAACATGATTGTCAGGTCTCTGCTACCTCTTGTTTCTCACATCGAGAATGACTCACGTGGTCCTAGAGTAAGCATTGGCCATGATAATACCTCTTACAGCATCATGTTAAACTGTATGCCTTCGTCCAGAATGACGATAAACTGTATGTTGTCTAGAATGACATTAAACTGTATGCCGTCGAGCATGAAATTAATCTGTATGCACCGTCCAGCATGACGTTAAACTGCACATCTATTTTGTACTACGAGGACTTTGATCCATGTCAATGCATGGTATGTAGGAAGCCTCCACGAGGTTCAAGCCCACCCATAATTTCTTCATGTCAGGTTCTACCCTCATCCAGCATGACGTTAAACTGTATTCCAGTCCAACAGCAAGCTATTGTGACCAACCCGAACTACGAGGACTTTGATCCATGTCAAAGCATGGTACGTAGGAAGCCTCTCTAAGGTTCAAGCCCATCTCCCATCAGACCAAGGTCCTTTCTTCACGTCGGTTCGCCGACACCAACCATTATTCCTGAACTACGAGGACATTGATCAATGTCAAGGAATGGTACGTAGGAAGCCTCACGAGGTTCAAGCGCACCACTAGTGAACCCTCGGGTTCACCTTCACGTCGGTTCGACGACGAAGCCCTTTGAACAACGAGGTCTTTGATCCATGTCATGGCATGGTACGTAGGAATCCTCCCAGAGGTTCAAGCCCACCACCTGTTGGTCACTCTGACCCTCTTCACGTCAGGTCACCAGAACCTGAGTAGCCTAGTGTGTAAGCCCCACAACATCCGGACCAAGGTCCTCACTCGCGTCGGTTCGCCGACACACCATATGATCTATGTGGTATTTGATCCATGTCAAGGCATGGTACGTCGGAAGCCTCCATAAGGTTCAAGTCCATCACCCGGTTGTTCCGACCTCACTCATGCCGGTTCACCCCCGTCCCACATGATGTTAAACTGTATTCCACATTCCATCTGAACTATGGGGTCTTTGATCCATGTCAAGGCATGGTACATTGGAAGCCTTCATGAAGTTCAAGCCCACCACCAGTGGACCCCTGGGTTCACCTTCACACTGGTTCGCCGATGATGCCCATCGGACCAAGGTCCACCTTCATGTCGGTTCGATGACGACACCCATCGGACCAAGTTCCACAATCACATCGGTCCTCCGGCTCACCAACCCGAACTACGAGGACTTTTATCCATGTCAAGGCATGGTACGTAGGAATCCTCATGAGGTTCAAGCCCAACATCCATTGGGCCAAGGTCCACCTTCACGTCGGCTCGACAACACCGTCCTGAACTACGCGAACTTTAATTCCTTGCCATGGGGATACGTAGGAGGTCTCTTCAAGGCTCATGCCCAATATCACGTTCTCCCTTACGATAGTCCCATTTCATTCCCCCTCCACTTCATCCATCCATCCATCATCCACCCTGATTCTCACCCAGACTGCCAAATCCCTGCGAGATCGTGCCATTTTTCTCCACTTCACAACATTCAGGAAGCCGCCCATGGGTTGGTCCCAATATTATCATCCCTTAAAGGGAAATTCCTCAATCTGATCCATTCCAGATAATGTTCTGATCAGGCCGATCCGTCTCAGCTAGACGTTAAACCTTCGACATACCCTGTGTTAAACATAGGAATCTGAAGAAAACCTCAGATATATTCCTATGGAATATAATTCCCCGCGCTCGATGTGGGATGCATCGGGCTTCCACGCCCTCAAGAATCCCAATGACAAGGGACAAAAGACAGACACACCAGTTCTCCAATGCTCAGACATGCTACTGATGCCTCGACATGACTACTCCCCCGACTGAAGGTTGCTGCCCTGACCGGACCCTTTGGAATGTCCTGACAGAAGTAGTGTAATTTACCGGCGTCCATGGAAACATGGCACTGGGAAGAGTTTCATGAACAACATATTAAATATATGAGGGATACCCGGACTAGCTGACGAGTTCCGAGGAGGAATCCACGGAAGGATGAACCGACATCCCATCATCTCGATTTCGATCAAGGAGCAGACATCCCTGAATAAGTAGCGAAAGTCGCCCGCCTTTGGAAAGCAGGAATGCGGGGCAATAGCAGCACATCCTCCACGGACGGATGCATGTGCCCCAGTGAAAGTGTCGGAAACAGATGGTATCACCATGATTTATCTATTATTACCACTAGATTATTGATGTTGGTTACCTAGGGGATACACCATGGATGAGCTTGACGACATAAGGGTTACACCATTCCATGATAAAGACATTGGACCCAGCCTACGATAATAGGTACAAAAACAAAGGTTAATTATCGACTTTATCACACCATGCAAGGAGTAACACTTGGGAATTCATATGGTACAGTCTGGGATAGACTCCCAAGGAATTGAAAATTACTAATACCCATTAGTGATACTTGAAATTATCTCGTAATTACAATGGAACAGATCAGGGTGACTCACTATAATTCATAAAGTGGGAATTAATTGAATTTAGAAGTTAATGATTATTTTGATGTAAAAAATCGAGGTTTTGACTATGGAAAATGTAGGGATGTGTCTTCCAAGATCCATCAGAAACAAGGTGATAGTTCACACACATTCATATTATTACACACAATTTATATTTCAAGAACTCCTTGGTTTATAATCACTAGATTAAGCTGAAGTAGGTTAATTAGAGAGGTATCCAAGTGGAACCTAGTTCAATGTATTCTGTTTTTGCATTATTATTTTTTCATTGATTTATTATGGAACACAATTCATCTTATATTTCATGAATGTATTGGGCTAGATATCCTTCATCAAGGCCTACTAAAACTATATATCACACACAAATTGGGTCACCAATGGTACCCATGCAATCTTCATGGTAGCAGGAACTTAAAAAGGGAATAATACATATTATAATTGTTGATTAAAATTTATAGGATAGTTTATGGGGAATAAGACTGAGCCTATGGTCAAGATACTAATTTTGTAGTTTTGGGATTTTTTTTATATTTTTTTAGCATGTGGAATATGAATTTATCCCCTAAACCATTCTAATTAATTTTTTAACAACAGTTCATCATCATCATATCGTATCATCTGATTTCATATATTCTGCCAGTCTATTTATATATATCACATGGTTAGGTATTTACTATCCACTTATGTCTGATCATTTTTTTCAAATGTTTTATCATTTATTATTAACAATATATTATTTTGTTACTATTTTATCAATAAATGAACATTCTCCCTATGTACAAAAAATATTTTGTTTCTAATGGGTGGATTCCTCTAGTATATCCTGAGAAATTCTGTTGGCCTTGTGGACACCGTCTCATGGTACCTCCATGAGCAATATGGGGTAGGATGTTATAAAGTGGTTTCAGATATTATTTCTTTTACTATCACTATTTGGGATAACATATGAGACTGGGATATAAGAATTTTGTCACAACACTATGTTTGGGAGTAGCTAACCCATAAATAGGGGGAACCAAAATGGCCTTGGATGGGTAATTTCTTTTACATCTTACATTGTTATAGTTTCATGGATTTCACTATTCGGTGATGGCCTTGATTTTCATTATTATTAATGTATATTTTATCATACTGGTTTTTTTATCATTAAATTGATGATAATAGGGAATTTTAGAATCATGCATCTCTGTAGGAACCATAGGAATTTAAATTCCTTTCAATCTTTTTTTCTATACCTAATTTTCAGCATTCATTTCTGGGTTTTTATGTGATTGTTTCATGTTGCTAACTTGTTGTTCATTGTGGTTCTTGATTGATATATATATATATTTAGTTATTTTCTATTTCATTATAGAACTAGGACAACAAAATTGGAACTTAAGTCATCTTATTGAACATAATTGTGATTTTCTTAATTGGTTATAGGAGATGCATTATAAAGCCAATTATGCAACATTTCACCATATACCATCAGTCACATTGGATGGAATGTGTTGTGATTGGGATTAAATGTACCCCATAATCCAATTTATAAGGTTTATAAGACCTTATAAATTGGATAAGTCTAATTCGCTAATTTAACAACACAAACCAAATTTATATACATAAATAAATTAAATATTAAATTAATACATAAAATGAAATGGTACTCTTATGCATGTAACACGATAATTTATTGTAATAAATCAGTCCTTATTTTTAGGTAAGGATTTTTTTTCTAGTGTTTTTGAGAAAAAGAAAGGAATATGAAAATTTAATGAGTACACGTGGTGTACTATGAAGTACACATCGTGTACACAGTTTCCATGGGTGACTGTGTACTGGCTATGTAACGCCAGAGGACATGGCCTTGTTGGATGACTTGGAGACCGCCTAAATTAAGCCCTAGAAAATGAATATACATGCCATTTACTTTTGTTTTTAAATGATTAAATGGACCAGGTTCACTTCTTATCGACAGAAACCACTCTTTCTCGTCTCATTTCATCTAGGAGAGACAGAGGCTGACAATTCTTCTTGGCGACCCCGATCAACCATCCATTCTCTGATTCAACCGCTATAAATTGCATTGGAATTAGCATAGTGATCTCTTCCTCCTTCTAAATCCTAGTTTCCTATTTTCACTCCTTTCATGAGATATCTTTTGTTGAGAATTTTAAATATTTTTAATGAACTATAGTGTTCTATGTCGATTTAGAGGATTAGATTCAATGATATCGATAATACAATGACGATGTAGGTGTTTTGGGACTTTCCATAGTTAGTACTTGAATATTATGTGGAAAAGTTACCAATAACCTAGAAATGAGAATTGTGTGTTTAGGGATTTTATCCCTGTTAATGAATGTTATGCCCTCTATACTTGAGTAGAGGTTTTTTGATTGTGAATTGGGTTATTTTCCATTCTATGGATGTGTTTCCCATGTTTGTTTTGATTTTGACCATTTGGTCTAGCCTTTCCTGTTATAATGCTTGTTTTTCATGCCTAGTGTTGTTATGATGGAGTGATATTAAATGATTATTTGATATTATTGTAGTTTTTTAGCCAATTAGTTCTTGAGAAATATTATCCAAGTCATTATTAATGTTTACATTGTCCGTTGAACATTGTTGTGTATGATTGACTTACACAGGGATGTGGAAACCTGATGTAGTAGACCATAGGGAGAAGGGACGTTGAGGGATTCTTCAGAGTGTCTGTTTACTTTTATCACATTGTGAGACCATAGAGAGGATTGACATTGAGTTCTCCCTCAATGTGTCTACAATTACCATTACGAGACCACAATGGGAATTTATATTGACTACTTCCTCATAGTGAATGTAGTTACCGTTATGATGCTATAGGAAGAATTGACGGTGAGTGATTCCTCAGAGAGTTTTTGTTGCATGAGAACAAAGGGTTTAGACCATGTGAGCTGCCCAAGAAGTTGTTATATATTTAATTGGTTGAACCAGAGGGGATCATCAAGGATAAATTCCAAATGGCTTTCTAGTTTTCTTTTTATTGAGTAATTGATGAATGTCATGAATATAATTGAAGCATTATGATTGTTTACATTTTATTACTTCATTGTTTACTACTTCTTATTACTTATTACCTACCATATATATTAGCTAAATATTACTAAAAATTATTAGTTGGAGGCCTAATGGGATTTGTCTCACACCCTATTTCGGTCATGCTTTTGGGCGAGAACATATTATATTGGAGCAGGTATAGATAAGGGAAATCTCCCTTAGACTTCAGTTACATGATTGTTATCGAGATGGGGAGAATGGGACCAAGCTATGGCTTGCGATGCTGTTGGAGTTTAATTTTTTTTTGTACATAGTTTAGTACATTATTCCAACATTGTGACGTATTTTGTTGTTTTCTTGGACATATGTTTCATTTAACTTTTATATATATGTGCTCCAGTTGTTCATTACTTCCAGTCTTCTAATGTTAACTTATTGCATTTTATTAATTATTTTTCTATTGTTATCCATTTTCATTCTGCTAAATTACTCTTCCAATGAGGGCATTATTTTCCCACACTCACACAAAACACTTTCGCAGATAGTTGAAAGCCTCTGGTGTTTGGGTAAATGTGCTTGAGGCCATGTTACCAACCAGGTGCATGGCACATCTGGGTGGCACCGAGAACCAGGATGTTAAAAATTGGTATAATAGGAATTCATTTACACTTTTACATACTGTTTAGAGCCTATATCCAGGGATAGGAAGGAATATGTACATGGTAATAAGTTGTTCCCAAGAGTATCTTACTCGTGTATAGGGAAAAGCCAATTTACCTCGTATATTATGAATTTTCTAGTTTTGTAATTATTAAAGTTGACATGATTTCACCATTTAGTGACTCACATTTTTTCTGTTGTTGTTGATGATATTAAGGTTCTAATTCTATTGTAACCCAATTAGATGAGGGTGTTCCATCTCATGCATCATATAGGCACTTGATAAAGATCACATGTCCGGAATTCTTGCCATGCCATTTATGGTGCATTACTGAATTGATGTTGTTGTGATAGTTATTATGCTAGAGATTCATGCTATTGTGATAAATTCCTTGATATAATACCTACTATTTTATGGGGTATAGAATGGTGTATGGTTCGTTTGAATGAATTCTAATCTTTGGTTCTTGAGGTGTTATGGGCCCTCATAGATCAGAATATGGTTGATCATTAAATGTTATACATATATATATATCATGTATAAGACACCTTGATTTGATTCTCATGGACTATGTGCCCTCAATGATCGGAATTTGGAACATTAATGTTTGTTTCAGTGTAATTATGGGTTCCAGACTAGGTTTTGAGGTTTACCCTCTGGAAAACCCAAGAATAAATGGTGTGTAATGGTGAATATATGCCATGTATCCTTCTGTTCAAGAATGAAAAACTTTTATTTAGTACATGTCGTGTACTTTATGTACCATCCGTGTAGTCCTTAACCTTGTAACAGATTATGTGAGCAGATACATGGGGTTGAGATATCGTTGGTGGAATACATCATGTACCTAACATACACATCGTGTTGTATAGATTATATGTCCGACTGTGTGACTAATAACACTATTCGGTGAAGTTCTTTTAGTACACAGATTGTATGGACCAAAAAGTTAGTGAATTCATGCTCTATGACAACCATGTGGGTTAAGTCATGTAGATGAACTTGAGAAGGGGACGAATATTAAAGTACAACCCGTGTGTTAGGACAACATGTCGTGTGTATGTGGTATTACACGACAGGGGTTAGATGTATTACACTCCCATGTGAAGTCATAAAGGAAATTTTCTTATTGTGGTCATACACGCAGTGTACCCTGGTTTTGAAAAACTGGAATACCCTATTTCTCATGTTCCCATCATGCACATCTATGTTACAGTCCTTGATAATCTTGAACTATGTTGTGAATTTGACCTTGAAGATTCATGCCACCATGACGTCCTTCGGTTGTATGCTTGATTCAGGGCAGTGACCAGACACTGGACATGGATGATTAGGAACTACTAGCAGGTCCTCCAATTGTGACTGTGTTGGCACCAATCGTTACCCTGGATACAGGTTCTGATGCATAGTTCATAAAAGGACTCATGAGGTCATGAAGAACTTATTGGGAGCACTGCTTCCTTCCCCTTTTATGGCTGAGTTTACACTACTTTTTCAAAAGAAAAATCCTCCAAATTTTTTCAGGATATAGGGGACCTCAGGAAAAATATTCATGTTTAAAAGCCATGCTCTAGATATTTGAGCATCTAGAGATTCCTCCATATAAGAGGTTTAAGATCACCACATATATGCTTTGGGATTCCACTATGAGATGGTGGGATGTGATCTCACAGGTAGGGCGCCAATAGGGTATGACATGGGATGAGTCTCAACATACCTTCTATGATTATTTCTATGAGGAGACCTTGAGGGCAGATCAAGCCTGAGATTTCATGAGTCTGGAGTAGGGTACTCTTTTAGTAATGGATTATTCTTCTCACTCAAAAGATATTCAGCACTTTATAGCCATTATTTGGGATGGTGAGCATTTCTTATTGAGGAAGATAGATGATGGTGTCAAGAATTACATACGATATCAAGTGAACATCTTCAGGTTGATGACCATATCTTCTATATTCAACCAGGTGCTGATCACCAAGCGCAACCTGAGAGATTCTGAAGCAATGGGCCAGGGCAGTTTAACATCCTGAGTGGGTGCTTCTCTAGCAAATAGTAGGAAGCACCACAAGGAGACTACATGTGGAGATATGACTAGGCATGATACATCTTCTAGTATACAAGTGGTGTGCTACCAGTGAGGGAAGAGCAGGCATATGAGGATGCATTTACTGAGATACCCAGTGGTGTGCCGATCTTGTTTTAAGATGGGTCATCTTCATCATTTCTATAAGTTCATCACACTAGTTGTAGTTGACATAGGTTCTTCTATGTCTTCACATTCACGAGTAGGACCACCAATTTAACATCAGTTCTCGAATTGGAGTTTTTCTGACCCTTCATGCTGAGGTGGAGGCTGTGGCAGTGGTAGTGAGTTTCTAGGAATTCATAGATAGTTGGGTAGATCAAATCTGTGTGGTCACGTAGTGTCATAGTTTCGCAGTACAAGACATACTTTTGAAGAGGAGAATACCCAGCTGACTTGGATCCCATACCCTCAACAGTTTTAGGTACGATTCTAGTTGTGTCAGTTTTAGCTTCTTCACTTTTCGATACAATGATTCCTATAGATTCTTATCGGTTGCTGTTGAGGAGAGCCTTGGCCTATGTATCATTAATTATGAAAATTTTTCTACGTTGGACACTCATTTTGGGACAATAATTACTAGTGTATTTCTGCACAAAGAGTACCCTCTTGAGGATGGTCGGTGTCACTTCTTATCAGAACTCTATGTCCTAGAGATGACTGAAAATGATGTTATTATCATAATGGACTAGTCAGTTCCCTTCTAGGCTGTATTCGATTTTCATCATCGTAGTGTGAGTTTAACATCACTAGAGTAAGAAGTGTTCCAACATAAGGGAAAATGGGATGTACATTCATGCAGAGTAGGACCCGAGCAACATGTGTTGTGAGGAGATACATACGATATTTCTAGTCTATATATAGATGACCAGGGGACTTCACCGATGGAATTTCCACAAATGGTTGATAGTTTCATGGATATATTTCCATAGGACTTTTCATTTCTTCCACCCGATCAAGAGGTTGAATTTTCTACTGAGCATGTTCTAGGAGAAGCACTGTTGTCCATTTATCCTTATAGGATGGCTACACCAATGTTATATGAGCTCAATAAGTAGTTAGAGGAGTTACATGATAAAGGATTCATCTAACCCCGTACTTTTGCTAGGGGTTTTCCTATCCTGTTTTTGAAGACGTCAGATGATACCCTGAGACTTTGTGTGGATTATCAGATGTTGAACCAGTTGAAGGTCAAGAATAGATATCCCTTGCCATGGATTAATGATCTCTTTGATCAGCTTCGGCAAGCCTAGGTGTTCTTGAAGATTGAATTTTGATCTTTTTATCATCAATTGCGTGTTAGATCATTAGATACACCTCTTACAGCCTTTTGAAGAAGGTTTAGTCTACATGAAAATGTGGGTTTTCCATTCGGTATCACGAATATGCCTGCAATTTTCTTAGCACTGATGAACTAAGTGTTCCATCCATACCTGGATTCTTTCGTGGTAGTCTTCATTGATGATATCTTGCTGTATTCTCACACTCTACATGACCATACCAAATATCCAGATATGGTTTTGAGTACACATATAGGGAATTAGTTATATTCTAAGCTACAAAAATGACACTTTTGGATCGACTAAATTCACTTCTAGGGTCATGTTATCTCAGAATAAAGAGTATGATTAGACCCGGATAAAGTCAGAGTGGTAGTTTACTAGGACCAACCTAAGAATGTCTTTGAGGTACTGAGTTTTCTAGGGATTCCTCATTTCTACAAATAGTTCATACCAGAATTTTCATGGTTTGCAGCGCCACTTACGGACTTGACTATGATGGGTGTGAAGCACATGTGGGAAGATTCTTGTGAGTTAGCATTTCAAGAGAATAAATGGAGGTTGAAATCATCACATATACACGTATTTATATAGATAGGATATATCAACACTATTTACTATGATTCATCAGGTATCAGGCAGGGATCAGTGCTGATGAA
The DNA here is from genome assembly GCA_963277665.1 of Viscum album. NCBI lineage: Eukaryota > Viridiplantae > Streptophyta > Magnoliopsida > Santalales > Viscaceae > Viscum > Viscum album. The sequence continues at coordinate 988,008,198 of OY728126.1, forward strand.
TGGAGAAGGACCTTTTTTACTGGTCTTGGAAGCTAGGTCCACATGAGAGGAATTACCCTACGCATGATTTGGAGTTTTATGCAGTTGTTTATTCATTATATTGTTGGATACATTATCTTTTGGGATTGAATTTTTAGGTTTTCACTAATCACCAAATTCTCAAGTGTATCTTTACTCTACACGATCTAAATTTGAGGCAATAATGGAGGGTTGAGTACCTTCAGTCTTTTGACATTGATCATGCATGGACACCTGGAAAAGGTAATGCAGTAATAGATGCTTTGAGTTGTTGTACTCTGATACATGTAGTTTATGAGGCCAATAGTGAGTAGTAGATTTTGTTTGTTTTCTTTTATATGCACTTGGAGGTGCATGACAGACAATGGAAGATGATTCTTTTTTATGTAATTGCTACCTTTAATCTATTTGATTGAGTTTAGATGAGGCAGTAATCAGATATTAAAGGCCTAGTTCCATAAATGAGACTGTTAGGAGAGGAACCAACTCCTAGATGGACCATAATCTATGATGATATATTTCACTTCCACGGGTGCATAGGTGTGTCAGCAGACATACGTGAGGAGGTGATGTGGGATTTTTATTTCTAAGTTGGGAAGTTCATCCTACTATCGCCATGATGTATCGAGATCTAAACCATCAGTATTGGTGGCCTAGTATGAAGATATATGTTATTGGTTTGGTGATGAGGTGTTCCATATTTCCACATTTGAAGGTAGAGCATCAGCGACTAGCATGAATTTTTCAGCAGTTACCCATTCCTGAGTGAAAGTGGAATTATTTAATTAGGGACTTCGTTAAGGGTTTGCTGATGTCAAATCTAAGGAATGTTACTATTTGGATTACATTAACAGTCTCTTGATGATTTATTACTTTATACTAATCATGGATTTCTTCAGTGTTGATGAGCTAGGAAGGTAATAAATCCAAGATATTTTATGCCAACATGGAATTCCAAACACCATTGTTCATAAAGGGATGGACTTTTTACTTCTCGGGTCTGGTAGGGACTATAAAGGGCTTTGGGAACATAGGTGCATCAGAGTACTGCTTACCATACTCAGATAGATGGCCAGTCTGAGCATATCATACATGTGCTAGTGGACATGATTCAAACATGTGTCTAAAATATTTGAGGTTCTTGGGAGAAGCATATACCTCTTGTGTTATATTATTATAGTAATAGTTTCGTGGAACTATTCAGATGAATCCTTTTAAGTCATTGGTACGCCATGCCAATAACCCTTATATTGGCTATATATAGGAGAGGCGGCAATGCTGGGACCTCATATAGTTCTTCAGACTGTAGAGCTGGTGGAGTTCATTCAGAAGAGTGTGGATACTGCAATGTCATGACAGAAGTCATATCCACATCGATGGAGATGCCCTATGTAGTTTGAGGTTGGTGATCTGGTTTTTATACATTTCTCACCAAGGTTTGTACAAAGTAATATTAGGAGTTAGGGAAAGATTTCATCAAGAAATATTGGATCGTATGTGGTTTTGGAGATAGTTGGGCTGGTTTCCTATCAGTTGATGTTACCTCAGAGGTACTTTGATATTCCCAATTTCTTCCACATTTCTCAGCTATGGCAATACTTCTCAGACTCGCCTCAGGTTTTTTAACCTAAGGAGGTTGTGTTATAGGTGGATGCATCATTCAAAGAGCATCCTATCAAGATTATTGATTGCAGTGAGAATGTTCTCTATGAAAATTTGTTTTTCTAGTGTAGGAGCTACAACATCACGAACGAGTATAGTATGAGACCTGGTAGAGGAAGGGTGACGTAAGATCGCAATGGTCGATGATATTTGAGGAAACATATTCCACTAAACCTTTCTAGGGAAATTCAAAGATGAACTACATTATGGGGGATGTTGTAAGAACCCGAACTTTCTTTTCAGGTAGGGACTTTTCTTTTCTCTTTTATTTTAGAAAAATAAGAGAATCTGAAAATTTAAGAAGTACATGCTGTTTACTCTAGAGTACATGTCGTATACCTAGTTTCTGCAGGTGATGTTGTATTGTATGTGTAATATCAGAGTACATGGCCATGTGGGGTGACTTGTTGACTGACTAAAGAGGGGACCGATAAAGGCAGATTCATGATGTGTACTTTTAATAGACTATTTGTGTACTTTCCATCTTAATTGATTAAATAGACCGGGGTTAGGTTTAATCAATAGAAACCACTTCTTCCTGGCTCATCTCATCCAAGATCGACCGAAGCTGACGATTCTTCCCGTAGCTCTTGATCAACCATCCATTCTCTAATTCAATCATCATCGATTGTGTTGGAATCATTAGGGTGAGAACTTCCTGATTCTAGAGGTTGGTCTCCAAATTTCTCTCCTTTCATGAGATATCATTGCATGATCTTTCTGGAAATATTTGTATATCTATATCTTTATTGGTCTATTTAGATTCTGTGGTTCAAGGATATTGATCGTACATTTTTATGGTAGGAGGTTTGTGCATTTCTATAGTTAGTATTTCTATATTATATGTGAATGTGCCCAATACCATAGAATGAGGTATTGAGTGTTAAGGGATTTTATCATTGTTAGTTCTGGTTTTTCCCTGTGTTCCTAAGTAGAGGTTGTTTGATTGTTAATAGGGTTATTTTCCATGCAATGAATGTGTTTCCCATGATTGTTTTGATTTTGACCATTTGGTCTAGCCTGGCCTATTAGGATGCTTGTTTTCTAGAAATAGTGTTGTTAGGATGGAGTGATATTATATGATGTTGTGAAATGATTGTAGTTTTTTAGTCACGTAGTTCTTGAATGTTGTTATCCAAGTAGTTCTAAAATTTTACTTTGGATGTAGAACATCATTGTGTATGAATGACTTACACAGGGCTGTGGGAACCTGGTGTAGTAGACCACAGGGAGAATCGTCGATGATGGTTTCACCAGAGTGTATGTGTACTTTTATCACACAGCGAGACCATAGGGGGGATTTATTTTGAGTGTTCCTTTAGAGTGTCTATAGTTACCATTATATGATCATATGGAAAATTTACGTTGAGTGCTTTTTCAGAGTGTCTATAGTTATCATTACATGGATATATTTGGAATTGATGGTGAGTTCTTCCTCAAAGAGTCTTTTTTGCATGATACCAATGGGGTTGGACCGTGTGAGCTACCCAGTAGGTCGTTATGTCTATGATTGGTTGAACCAGAGGGGTTAAAATTTGAGAACTTATGAAAGATTTCCTTTTTTGTTTGATTGATTAATTGATGAAAGTAATGAGTTTAATTGAAACGATATGATTGTTTTATTTGGATGACATACTTGTTTACTACTTTTTTCTTATTTCTAGCCATATATATTCATTTATTGTTAAAAATCGATATTTTTTTAGTTTCCTACAAGGATTTGTCTCACACCATATTTTGGCCTTCCTTTTCGGCCCAAACAGATTTTATTATTGCGGGTATAGATAAGTACAAGCACCCTTATACTTAGTTAATTTATTTATGTGGAACTGGAGAGCATAACACCAAGATGAGGCTTGCAATGCTGATGGATATTAATTTTTTTTCTTTGTACTTTGTTTAGTACTATATTCCATCATTGTGACTTCTTTGGTATTTTTCATAGACATATGTATCTTGCATCATTTATATGTATGTTCTCTAGTAGTTCATTACTTCCAGTCTTCGACAGTTTACTTATTGCATGTTATTATTTATCCTTCTATTGTTATAGTTTTTCTTTCCACTTTATTAATCTACCAATAAGGGCATTATTTCCCCACTATCACAACCAATGCCCCCTCTACTAGTCAGCATCATCTGGTATTTTGGGAAATGCAATTGAGGCCATGTGACTAATTGGGTATGGGAACCTCTTGTTGGAACTTGGAACTCGGATGTTACAAGTATCCTAACTTAACCTTAATAGTGGGATGTAATCCACATATCCAATGGTCCTTATGCATCTTATTGCAAAATCACATACCTGGGTTCTAGATTATGTTAGGGGTTTTTATAGACCTATTGTAATGCCTTTTGCATGCCATTTCATTACAAATTTCTATATCTATTATAAATCTTATCTGAGGCATTATATTGGAATTTTTAGAGTTATTCCATGACAAAGAACACTTTTTGTAAGCCTAGAATATAGAGATTAGCATACTCCGAAGGTTTTGGTCCCTGAGATACCCATGATACCCCCTCTATGCCCACATAAGAATCCTCATGTTTACCTTTAAATAGTTACTCATTCCAAGTTCTGTGAATGATTCTTTTGGTTCATGTAATTTGTAGAGGGTTCTCCTCAACTATCCGTTTTTATTGAGGATATAACCTCAAAAGTTCCTGCAGTAGTTTCCTTTCACCTTCTAAGGTCATGGCATACTTCAAGAAACTATTTCTATCCTCGAGGCCATCTCTTTCCTCATTGTTCTCCTTATTATTCTTCTAGAGTGTATTGTATGGCTATGAACCTATATGTTATGTGAATTCGCCATGAATTGGTGGGGTACTATTACTCCGGATGGTTGAATCTAGCAAATAGACTGGAAGAACACCATTGAAACCTTCTTCAATATAGAAATTAATCAGAATCTATGAACCGACCATGAACTCAACTTTAAGGGGCATCAGTAAGGGGACCTATTATTGATAGAATACAGAGATCTTGTAACTATATTGCTATATTTTTCAATGGTCTGTTCTTGTTATGAGATGAATAATGTAAGTCTATTGAAGTGAGATCTGACATACATCATCTACAAGTTGGAAAAATACTTTAGAATGAAAACTATTTCAGATATAAGTCCCACATCACTAAGATGAACATGAAACTAGGTGACATGAATCCGTGCGGTATAACTTCTTGGAAGATCAGTGAAATATCCAGTTCTAGTAAGTGACTCATCAAGGATACAAATAGTTTCATTAACATCCAGTTGGCGTGTATGACAACATTACACCATTTCACTTGTATAGTAGGCCAGTCCATTAAAAGTTCAATTGTAAGAGGATCCTATTCAAGTTATGGGATTGGGGCAAAATGGGTAACCTCCAACATTTCTATGGATCCGTTCCTCTATTTCCAAGAGATAGGGTAATATTCCAGTACTTCCTTCAGGTATAGGAATAGAAATACCATTCATGGAAGGAGGTTGGTATTTTATAGTTTGTTCAAGCAAAATATGTTTTTGTGCTCAATGAAGTTAGTCGATATTGTTTCAGTGTCAATAGAGTTTACCTTATCAAGCTAGATAGTAAACTCATGGGTGTGGTTTAGGAAAAATTCATATTATAAAATCGATATGTATGGATGAAGGAATACAATACATCTACTATTAGAGGTTCTATTATAGTATCAACTACATTATTTTCTTTAATTTTGATAGTGGTTCATCACAGTCTTTTATATAATCAATGACTATAGATGGTCTGGGTCATTGAATATATTTCATTTGTGAAGTTATACCTCTAAATATTCCATGAGGGGTCATATTAGAGGGAATATGCTACTTTCAGGTGTTCCACCTTGATATAGGTGGGTATTGTATATTCTAGAGTGTCTTCATCCTTATTGGGACCAGATTAGAAATCATCCTTAATATGGATTGGATTATGACTTATTAAGCCTTAGTGGACTGTTACTATCACAAAGATCCATTTACATCACTCAATGGAAACAAGATCATCTATAGGGTATATTTGGATATCTTAGTGGGTTGATAAGGACCCATGACTACTGAGGATAGGGGAAGTGAATGCTCAGTTACTGAGTCCCCTTACGAGTGATCAATGAATGAAACTCACTGAATTCCCTCTAGTTGAATTCTATTTGTGGGAAATATTCCAGAATTATTTCTCCTATGTTCCATTTGATAGAGTGGTCTAGTTAAACCTTCAAATTATGCTTGGTGCGACACCAATTTTGGTAATTATATATGGTATGGCGACTGATGATCTCTAGGAACTGATAAAATAACTTTAACACCAAGAGGATAATGTATAATTCAGCTCAACACATCGCTATGGTGTTCACCTATCCTTTTATCTATGAAGGAAGGTGATAGCCTTCAATTGTGTATGTATTACCACTAATTTATCAATATTACGGTGAATAAATGGTGTGAAATTCCTCATATAGTCAACCAAATTTTCCATATCGAACAGGAAATAGTTTTATCCATGTTTAATTTGAGGTTGGGATACCATCAGTTGGAAATAAGACCATCAGACATACCATGAACACTGTTTCAGGGAATTTATGGCTTTTATGATCACATGATCAAGTTGTTCTATCTAATGAACTAACCGACCATCTTCATGGAGCGGATTAATCATTATTTCCACTAGAATCCTAATTCCATTGTGGTATAATTCATTGAAGATAACATAGTGTATTCATGCACTATAAATGACCATTCAATTAATTTTGAGATCATGATCAATACCCAGAAAGAGAACTAGATATTTGTGAAGCACAAAAAATTACACTTTTGTATCATAACGGTTCACCTCATGAGTCGTATCATTAATGAAGAAGATGTATCGACCAAACCAGAGAAGGAGTGAAACATGTTTTAGTAGGTGTATTATATGAATGTGTTTGATATAAACAAATTCATTGGTATGTCATGCTATTTCAGGTTATTAATACAAGATGTCTCATGCATGGTAGGGTCACATATGGCGTCTTCCGTGAAGGGTGTTAAATTTTAAATGAGTAAATCATATTAGAGATCATTTCAATACTTAAAGGGTAAAAGAACATCAACATTGATCCTAATTATGTTTGTTCTAGGTAGAACATATTTTGTTTACTTTGATGTATCATGAATTGGGGAGGGTCCCATTCTAATGTAGAGTGATCGAGTCTTGGAATATGGGTCTCTCTAAATGAGGCCTCATGAGAGAAATTTCCAAATAGAATACTTCAAACCAGTAGCCATTATTTGTGCTATTCGTTATTGGAGATACAAACTATTGGTTGAGCGGTTTTTTATTACATAAACCACAATATTATCAAATATATAACTACATTGGGATATATTAATATGAATCCTCTAATTTGTGTGGAATACATTCATACTTTTTGATATTGAGATTTCCTACACACCAGGAAAGGAAAATGTTGTAGATAATTCTTTGAGATGTAAAAATCAGACACAATACACCATGGAGTCCATCAATGAATCATCATTGATAGATCTATTTTCTATATTGCATATAGAGGTTCATGAGTTTCATGGAAAACATGTTCTAGTTGCGATAGCAGTTGCATCCTCTCCTATAGAGAAGGTATGAATGAGGATGTTGTCAAATTATGAAGGCCTCTTATAAAGGGATAACATCATATGTGAGAACCTATAACACCACTGACTGAAAAATGGTTAAATGTATAAATGATATGACTCATGTCAGTAAGTCGCACCTTTGTTTTTGGGAGCCTACCAGATTAGAACTCCACATTTAATTTTGCATGGCATGGTGTAGTGATCCGGATGGGTGACATTCTGGGATGTTTCCCACGGTGTGTGCGAGTGATGAAAAGGAACACTATAAAAGACATATGTTTTCTTATATGGAATATCTTTTGTCAGGTTACATGTTCAGGCACGCTGGTGGGCCACAGGGCATGGACCATGTGTCTGTGGGGAAACTCGTGGTACTTGGGGGGCCAGGACCCAATAACCATGTTAAGGAGGGCTGTTTGTGCTGTCACTGGGACCTGGTTTCCACATTTTGTATCAGAGGTGTTACCTAGAATTTTGTGTGGATCACTTCCTGGGTTGAGATGTAGGGCCCAAAAATTAAGACGTTGTGCTCTTGGGGGGGGGGGATTGTAACACACCTGAATGATAAAGGGTTAAATTGAGAAATGATATGACTCATGTAAACAAGGTTCACCTTCTTTTTCAAGAGACTACCAAATTCGAACTCCACAGTTTAGTGTGCTTGGACTGGAGTATTGATTAATATGGGTGACCTTCTAAAATGTTTCCCAGTGTGTGTGATAGTGAAGAAAAGGCACACTGAAAAGGACGTGTGTTGGCATGTGGGGACTATCATTAGTGAGATTACTTGTTCAGGAACATGGGTGGGAAATGAGGTGGGGACCACATGTTTCCGGGGAAAATGGTTATACCTGGTAGGCTAGGGCCCGACGACCATGTTAAGGTGAAGTGTTTGTGCTATCACCGAGACCCAGTTCTCACAAAACTCACCTCTATGACATGTTGTTGATCCAATTGAGACCTTAATACTAAGAGTTTTTGTATGGTATATATGCTATATATGGTAAGAGATTACCAAGGAATCACATTCCTCATTATGGGAATTTTATCACAGTCATATGAAGATATTTTCAGACATCCTTCTTCAGAACTGGTGTCCTTATCAATGATTTAGAATGTATTTATATTCATGATATAATGTGACTTCATTTTTCTCCCTATTCTATCATATTTGACAGAGAATACCAGTTCACAATACAGTTTTCGACATGTTTGGAGAAGTAATTTGGTTAACATGTCCTATTGAGTTATGCATATAACCCTCAAATTGATAGGTTTCCATGTGGGCGGTATAAGTGTTGGATTATATGAATGGTTTCAGAGTCCCTGAACAGAAGTGATATTTGAAAAAAAAAATATTATTTTATTTTAGGTTTCCTACAATTGTAGATTCTTTAATATGATTTAGATGCCCTTATATGAGGCCCTATATGGTATACCTTTCAATTCACAAAAATTATCTCTAGAGATCAGGGAGGTATCTCTACCGGGTGATCGTATTATACATTGGAATTAATAGAAATTAGATCTTTTTCAAAATCATTTTGATATAGTTTAGTAAATGAATAAGTCTTATTCATATCATCATGAATTACCTATAGATTTTGATGTTGGACATCAGGTATTTTTATGTATCACCTAAATTGGAACGCTGATGAATTAGGACACATGGGATATTCTTTCCTCAATATGTATGAAATTTTGAGATTGTGGAGCGAGTTAGGATGATATCCTATCTGTTCCTATTACCTCAGAGGTATCATTCCATACACGATGTATTCCTTGAATCACAACTTCGATAGAATCATAACCACTTGTCTCATTCATTTGCCCCATGTGAAATTGATCTGGTGGTGGAAGTGTTCTATGAGGACAATTGAATATGTATCCTTGATTAGAGCATTAATGTTCTATGAGGTAGCTATTTTCCTAAAGTCATGTGGAAATGTTATCATAGATGTATATAATTTAATACTTAGTCATGGGAGGTTTATTTGTGTGCGTTCTGGTTGGAACATTTCCTAAATGTCATTCCACCACCCATCAGATGGTATACTTGGGGTGGGAGGCACAATATCGTAAGAAGGGGAGGTTTTAATGCCACTATTGTTTCTGAAGGAATAAACCATTTTTTTCATTTCAAATTCCCTTTTTTGTCCCTTATAATGATTCTTATAGAAATAAATGATATCTTGAGTGATTATGAGGATCATTTAGAGCCCATAGACCCTAAATAGTTGGAGGGGTCCAGGGCCACATGGTTATAAGAAACAATACTACTCAACCTATATAGTTTCCCAAAACAATTTGGTTGTAGAAATTAGGGACCTAGGGGATACACATGTTGTATGAAACTATTAACCCCAAGGCGCATGGTTGTGTAGTAATGATGAAAAATCCAAAAAATATGTTTTCCATGTGTTCCATATGGTTATAAAAATAGTACACCTCATCGTACGAGGTTTTCCTTTGATGTAGAACATGTCACATGATTGGTTCATAGGACAACTAACCATACAACCATACCATGTGACCAAATTATTAGGGAGAAATTACCAAACATACCCTCTAAAATGATTTAAAAACCATTACATTTTTTCATAATCTAGTGGAAATTCTATTTTCAATACCTCAAGTATGAGCATCCTCTCCCCCAAAACTAGGGATAGAGAAACTAACATCATTCATCATATGTTTCTCTTTACACCAGATTAATTAGGATCCTAGTGGTATAATCTATAATAATCCCACATATATATCGGGTTATACATACAATATGTTTCACAATATTATTTCAATTCATTTCCCCATTTTAAAATAATTTGATTATTTCTTCAATTTCTTCCATCCCCAATAAAATCTACGGTCTATGATGGTTGATGGAAGCTTTATGAGGCTAATATTGGTGGTCAATTTTCTTTCCCCTTTTTTCTTTCTATATGATGAACAAGTATTCTACAAGACAGAAATTTCTGAAATCACCTATAATTTGATAAATTAAATTGAATTGAATCTATAATGTTCTAATTGAGACTTGATCTAGTAGTGAATCAACACCTTCTATTTTCTAGCATTACATATGCCACAATAATGGGTGTAATATAACATAGAATACAAATATAACCTTTATTCTAAAATGGAATAACACCCCCTTGGTTGTGTTCTCACATAATTAATTCCCTAAATATATTGTTCTAGTTGGATTCAAGGTATAACCATGAGATAGACCACTATATATTATTCCATAGTGAAATAATTGTATTAAATTATTCGACAAAGCTCATAATTTCTTACACATCATACCGTATGTAGATTATTCAATGATTGATGCATTAACCAACATGCCACATAAGATACAAATCCTTAAACTAGAAAATGGGCCATATTAACAGATATTTTAGAACTTTATGTTGATTTCATGGTGGTTTCACCTTATATCCATGTGTGAAACAAGGGGTTTCAACGTAATGACTCATTTGATGAACTCTCATTCCTTCTTGATACAATTGTTAATGTAAACTAAACATGTGAGGTGTGACCCTAGCTGTTCATGTGACAGTCTCACCATGTTTCATCAAATTTTAACTATTTGTTAGTGGTGTCATATCCCTAGGGGTGACCACTTTGTTTACATTTAAGGAATGGTGGATATAACATGCCTTAAGAGAGATTCAGGACACCACATGTGATACTAGGTACAAACTCGGAGGGTATATCATGAATTTATCAAGAAATTCCATGAGTTCCACTAAAGAATTCTTCTTTGGTCACCTTAGATAAACTCCCTAGGAATTGTGAATTTTTGAGTACCTCGAACAATACAGGGGAATTCATTATGAATTTCTATTAATGGGATTAGGGTGACTTGATAAAATTTTTAAAGATGTTTTTAAATTAATTAGACAGTTATTGAATGTTTTAAAATTTAGATTATCCTTTGGTTTTTGAAATTTAGGGATGTTTCTTCATGGCATCATCACAGAATTGGGGATAGTCCACCAAAATTCATTTTATCACATTATCCTTACATTAGCATGGTTTCTTAGTTCAGACTCACTAGATTAGGCCGATGTAGGTAAATTGGATTGGAATCTATGTGGAACAATATCTAAAGTATTCAGTTATTCATTTGGATTATTTTACATTGTTTTATTATGAAACACTATTGATTTTATATTTAATTAGTGGATTGATACAGAAACAGTTAGTGGCAGCCTAGGGTGATTATATCCCACTCCCAGATTAGACTATCTTTAGTGCCAAAGACGAATTCATTGTTGAAGGTACTGATCTTATGTTATATATTCCACATGTCTTAGTCTTTGGACATTTTTTATATTCTGATATCATGTTCCATATACCTATATTCCCATACCATTGTTTGATCATTTTTTATAAAATATAATAACTATCATATTTTATCATATGATAATATTGCGTTTTCAATATTTTTTATATATCATTCTTGGTTATTTTTTTCTATTCCACTATTTTCCACTGGTTATAAGTATATTTTTAATCAATTATTATTAATTTTTTTGATATTCTTCACTCTTATCAATGAGGGAGTAATCTTCCTACAGACACACAGTAGGCCCTCACTGCTAGATGGAGGCCTCTAAAATTTAGGGATATCCACATTTGGGCTTGTGGCCACAATATTGGGGCCATTCAAGTGGAATCCTATGCAGGGTTCTTAAATTTTCTTACAAATTTTTTTATACAATGGATCATTTTCACATTGAGAACCAATTTTATCATCCTGTTAAATAATCTAATTATGAATTAAAATTTTTTCACTTCTGTGAATGGAATGTGGAAAAATGGATTCAATATTTGGAATAATAATAAATTATATTTTCTAAAATCATCTACACAAATTTATATAAAAACGTGTTCTAAAAAATATTAATATTAATTATAGTAGTTAAGGTAAAAATAGATTTACATGAGTGTTGATGTAAAAATGTTAAGGGTTAATATGAACTAGAAACTTGTCCAAAATATATTTTATGTATGAATTTTGACCATATCATTTATATGGATTGATAATAATGCATTTTAGATCCTTTTGGAATGTCAAAAACATAACAAACCATCTATTTTCAATATTTCAAAACAACCACTCACTTAACATATCAAATTCAACCCTCTATTCCTGTTTCATGACATATTAAAATACTTCTGGATCAAAAATTAACTACCCTTAGAACATCCAATATTCCATATACTTATCCCATAATACTTTTTTTCTAAATAAATCTATTCTATTAATTCATTTGGTAAATTCCTAAGGACTATACCTGGATAACTTATAACATTCTTAAACAAGGATTATTTATTTATTTATTATAATTATCTTATGATATTATTAAAAGAGGATAATATAATAAACATAGTATATTCTATATACATAGATTATTTTATTTTAATTTAATGATCTAAAACCATATCTCTATCAAACAATTGGTTTAAGTAATCATTATTCATGTGAATGACAGACTACAACCTTCTGGATCGATCTCATTCATTTTTCAATTACCACCACTTGTTTTTGGGTAAGATGATACATATAAAGAAAATATATGATATATATAAAATAATTATACACATTGAGTAATTATAACATATACCCCTTTTACTATCCATTTTATATGAAATATGATAACATAAATCATATGAATGGGGGAAAACCACCCTATGAAGGGATGTGATTCATTTATCACTAAAACATTACATTGAATGTAATAAGGATAAATTTTATAAATATATTTTATATACATAAAATAATTATGATATTAATGAATTATTATTCATTATTAAAACGTAATATTATATTTTATATCTTACATTTTCACTTACATAAGGATGATTATATCGTTCATGTATGTGTGGACAAATTCTCCAATAAATAGATGAAACAATCCTTCCATCACAACAACACATTTATAAAATATGTATTTATTTTTAATGAAATTATATGGTAGATATGATAATATAATCATTATATAATGACAAAAAACTACTTACCACCATTCGATAATTTTCTTTGAAGAATGGAAATGTAACATATGCATACATACGACCTACAATAACTAAAATAGTAATATTCTTAATTTTTTAAAACATCATTCATGATTGGTATTAAATGTATAATATTTGTGTAAATAATATCATTACATATTTTTATTAATCTGGTTATTATGAAACTATATAATATTCATAATAACCTGATCATTAATAACAATGTATGAATAATAAACAAAAAATTAACCCCTGGAATAAAATAATATATGATTTTTAAAAATGGGTGATGAGTTATTTAAAATTGAAATATTTTATATTATTAATATTAATTTTTTTTAATATTTTAATAAAATTTATAAAACCAATATAAAGGTTGTTAAATCATGTTCAACCATAACCAGGTGTGATGTAATGGTTTTCATATGTCAATTTCAATTCATTGTTTTAAACAAGTAGTTCTTTGAATTTTTCTTGCTATGATTTTGTGTATAATTTAAAATGATTATTTTACATTATATTGATGATATTTTAGGTCTATTTACATTTTATACACAAAATAATTTCATTGATTAATCCCAACTTCCTGGATATGATCTTAGTAAGGGAAATCATCTTAATTTACCATCAATGAGGCATATTGTAATAATTTAAAACTAATTTCATTTTATGGTTTATATCCAACCTCATTCATAAGTAATATAATAATTAAATAATAATTAATTTTATTTTCAGTTTTGATTTGAATTATTACCTCAATGGGGATTTAACTCAGGAGTTTCCATGGGGTGAAAAGTAGCATAACCTAGACATATTTCATTTGGTTATAATACTTCTTATTCATTATTGATATTATAATATCACATTTGAAATAGATTATTATTAGATAATGATCTACTATTTTTTTTAAAATGTAATTATATTTGAAACACATGAAATATTCCTTGATTAATTACCACTTAAAATACATGATCATTATAAGTTTTTATTTGTAATTCTAAATCTTACTAATATTTTTTATTCTTGGATTTAATTTGGATGAAAAATTTCAATAATTTCATTATAAAAAAAATTTACCCTACTTTTATTCATGATATTTTCAAATAATAGTTCCATTTTTTTATCCATTGGTATATAAAATGATTTAGAAATATTTTTGGGAAAATCTAACATTATTTTTCTCTACAATTATAAAAATGTTTTATTACATAACCATGTCTCCCAAAACAAATAAATTTTTTTTATATCCATTTCCAAATTATTTTTATAGTATCTATTACTTAATTTTTATTTTGAAAAATGAATTTGAATGAATATTTACGTTTTACTCAAAACAAATTAGATTTGGATTCTCATGAAAAAGTGAATGGATTCATTTTTTAACATGCATGAATTGAACATAATTCCAATCCTTTATGAACACTAAAAAGGTTTAATTATTAATTTATATGTTTCAATGGTTATTTTGTGGGAAATTATATTTCAATTTTTTTAAATTTTCATGCTAAAATTTTATTTTCAAAATAAAAACGATATTTTACTCAAGTATGTTTTTAATGAAGTTTTTATTCTATTTATATTTATAAAAAAACAAATTATTATTCTTTATCCAATAGATATATATTGTATTGATACCATATATAATATTTTTATGGATACTTTCTGATCATTTACATCACAGAATATTCTTAAATTAACATCATTGATAAATTTTTATAATCAATGGCATTACCATGAATTATTCACATTCTTATATACAATAAATTTCCCATAAATATAGATATTTTTATGAAGAGAATATGCATTCCCACTGAATATGGTACCCAATCATATCATCTATATATCTAAAGGGAATTATCAATCCCTGTGAGCTAACATCTATGACCTAGACATTAAAATGTAATAAAGGGAACAATTTCAGCCAAACTGACGCAGGAAAATTGAAATATATAAAAATACACATAATGAAATAGTGGATCAGAGTGTAAATATCTATAATTATATATAATAAAAGAAACAGGAATATGGATGCTAAATAATATCAAATATATAAGTCAAAATGAAAAGTTTGATAATGCTAAATAGGTTCTTCAGCAGTTTATATGTGATGGTGTGTGGACACACCCACCATCTCACCATCCAGCTACCCAATCCCAGGAAAGAAAAACGATTTCAAATCCTCACTGATGTTACGCTCTCATAAATACATTGAATGACAAAACATGTATTATGCACCAATGAACTGTTTTGTTGGTTACGAGATAATAGGATCACTAGGGTCACGCGATGGGGTTCAATAAAAGGTATTTATACGATAATTTATGATTTTTCAACATTAAAATAAAAAAGGCATGATATTTAGATTAGAAATTTATTATCAATAAATTTTTAAAAAAATAGTTTCCCCTATATCCAAATTTTCAAATGAATTAGTTAATCATTTTAAAAGAAATTCATAAACATATATCACAAAAGATATATCATATCAAAGTCGGTAACACATATCATCTCAAGTCCACTATAGTAGAATCAAAACAAAAAAATCAAACTATATTCTCATGTATCATCACAATAAGGATCACAGTAGGTTTGGATAACTAAGAACATCATACATATAAGTGATAATCATTAGAGCATCATGCCTCTAGAAAATTTTCATAAATCTAAAAAGAATAAGAACAACTAGAATGTGAACCCACCAAGGTCTATCATGTCCCTAGAAAATCATTCCTAGGGAGATAAGAAACAACCCACGAATGAACCCCTATAATAGTGGAAGTGGAATCTTACTGCAAAATTCAAATAAATACCCAATACTTCTAATGTGCTCAATTTTATAAACTATATCATTAAAATATTTCATAATATCAAGATTTAGAAAATATTTCATCAAACCATTTCACATTGTTTTAAAAACCAAATAATTTTCTAAAACCAGGATAAAATAACATTTACCAACCAAAAATTCCCTCACATGAAAATAATTCCAATCAATCATGTAAATTTAATTATAAAAAATTTATTAACAACCAAACTACTTCATTTCACATAAATATTCTAGAGGTGAATCCCCTATCCTTGAAACTCATCATCTTACTCACCCACAAAAAAAATCCACCTATGATAAAGAACACAAAAAAACTACATTCCATTAATTAATCTACAGAACATAAATTTGTATTAAATTTTACAACATGGAAGGGTAATAGGAATTAACACAGTATAACTCTTGAGAGTATAGCCTCCACAGAACAACTAACATGGAATTATCCCCTTGAATCATATCAAAAAATGGTTCTAGAATAGAATCAAGAGTAATATAGCCATGGGTAAACTACTCTGATAACACATCCCAATGAATCTAACATGATTAGAGAAATATATGAAGAAGAATAGATTACTCATAGTGAGAGGAACTATGCAAAACAATAATTACCCAACACGAAATGAATTAATCTGAAATGAACATATGTTTACAAAATACATGGAGAGGATCTCTTGGATGAGATAATAGAGGGTTATTATAGAATCGAAAAAATAGTCGATAAGTAATCATAAATACAATATTTTGAATATTTCATGGTGTGTAACCCCTTTCGACATAGTTTTATACATGTGCTCTAAAAAAGCTGAAATAACCATCATATTTTTCATTAAATTCTCAATTATCTACCTGACACACTATGTAATCATTACACATTCTGTAATATTTCATGTTATGTACTCGAGTCACAATACAATTTGGGAAAACATGACATGTCATGTAATCTGATTACACTATGTCAAAATTCATAAAAGATTGAAAAAAAATTCTTATAGGAAAAAAACAACATATTTCTTTCAATAAACTTTGGGAGAACCCAAATAATATCTAAAACATTTAT
Source organism: Viscum album (assembly GCA_963277665.1). Taxonomy (NCBI): domain Eukaryota; kingdom Viridiplantae; phylum Streptophyta; class Magnoliopsida; order Santalales; family Viscaceae; genus Viscum; species Viscum album. The sequence continues at coordinate 988,025,398 of OY728126.1, forward strand.
ACTCAAAATAAGATTATTGAAATAAAAATACATCCCTAATCATTAGGTCATTTTGTCCTGAAAAATTTATCCATCATCAATTATCCCAATACGTACCCAACTAATGAGTAAAAAAATTAAAGAGAATGTAATTTTTTGAATGTGGTTTATAGAATGTTTCAAACAACCTAATATAAGACTATCCATTATAGGGATTTCATGTAGATTAATGATTTATAATAAATAGGTTAGGACACCTATCATTTATCACTGATTCTTTGATACTATTTCTCATGAGAATCACATCATTACTACTATAACACTTTCACTAATGGGAATGAATCCTCACACAAGACACTCAGTTGTGTGTCAATGCTCTATACTAGTTTATTTTGAAAGGAAATGTCTCACATTGAATAAATATATTCAAACATATAATCATGTTATGGATAAGATGATATTTATAGAGATCTGTTATTTTATAGACTATCAATAATCCTATCAACCGATCGTATAACTCCAATTGATAACAAACATTCCCAAGATACCCAGTAACCTCAAATGGTGCAACATATCTTAGAGCCATCATTTTAGGTTTTCACAAATGATAGTGAACCAATAATGGAGAAATGTCATTATTATATGGTCACCTATAGATAATAAGAAAGGATTATTCTAGTAAAAAACATAATATTTATATCAATTATGTTTTGTAACCATAAGAAAATGTAAACAATGATTCTTTTATAAAATATCACATTACAAACATGGTCCCACGAAATATATTTTTCCCCACATCTTCACCAAAATTAGTTGACTAGAATGAGTTACAATACATAACCATTTAACAATCTATCCTAATTGATGAATGGTTACAATTATAGTAAGAAAACTCAAAAATCCCCATATGGATACCCCAAGATCTTAAAAATTTCTAAAACATTTATATAGGATATATTCCAAAACATAAATAGAATGTTATTTATTACCATCCGATTATTGATGAAAATCTATACTCATTCGGAACTAATTCCCCAAAACCACTTGGAGACTCCTATTGAACCAAAAAAATAAACATATGCTCATTTACTAAAATAATGGCTGGAGGAATCCCAAGTAACATAGAAATATCATTCACATAATTAATTCCCAAATTGATAATTAATGTGGTGTTCCATATTTGTATAAAATGATATATAATTGGTTTTTGAATAATCACCACTGTTATAGAATTACACTCACGGGGAGTATGTGGTAATAATAAATGTATACATATACTAGACACATTTCTATAAATTCACTAGAAGAATATAGAGTATACATGAAGGTTTTGTATTTTCTGAAGTTATCTATTGGTATGTGAAAAGGTTGGACTTGTTATCATCAATATATTGATTTATACATGGATACCAGAAACATCGTTTCCTTTCAGAATAAATTTTCCTAATTTCTTGATGAATATCCCATGAATAACTATTAAAATAAAAAAATATCCTTATATATGTTGGGATGAAAAACCATTCCCCAAAATGGAGAATACCATATAAAGTGTGACACTAAACAGAAATGTTCTCCCAGCCATAATGGGCTTCAAAAAATTATTTGAACTCGTCATCCTCCAAATGAATCTAAAAATTAATACATGGAGAGATGATGATAAATGAACAATAGAAAAAACCATCACAAATCATCATCTAATGCATCTGGATGAAAACAAAAAAATCCCCAAATATTTCCACTCTTATTTTGATTCCTCAACATCATGTGATCGAACATTGCTGATAATATAAGCTAAAATAAAAATAACATTCTATAGGGTGTACATGTTATCAATGTTTAATTTAAGAAGGTCTTCCACTGAAATACTATCTTTGATGTTCAAATATATTTGTTTAAAATATATAAGGCATACTTTTATTGTCCAAAAAGACAATGAACGCCTTCAAAAATTTATAGTTCAGACAACACATGAGCACATTAAAAAATACAAAAAAATCAATATGGATAATTCTTATGATGTAGATGAATATCAAAATACATGAATACTACCACTTTGTTATCCTAGATGATCAATTGACCTAAACCAATCATAGATGTATCATAGAAATAAATTCCTCTTATATGGAAAAGGCAATTTCATAATAGGAGCTGATGTCATAATCCCTTTCTGTGCACAAAATGTTTCCTGTGATACTGAATTCTATTGAAATATTATTCATTTTTTTAATAAGATGTTAAATCTAATACGATCCTTGGGAAACCCTACGACAACCATTAATAATATAAATAAATTCCCTGAAATCCTTGAATCTCAAAGTCATTCGATGTTTCTTCCCATGACAAATCAAAAATTAACAATTCATGACCATTTCATAATCAATGATCAGAAATAAAATTCCCTAAAAACATAACATCAAAAAATTAGAAGTTTAATTTCAAAAACCTTCCCTACATATAGATACTACCAATGATATTGAAAACAAATCGAAAAGGATTCACATTCTGATACATAGATCTTGATTAAACCAATGTACATCTCTAATAACTAACAAAAATATTTTGAGATATTGATGAAATATTTATTTCATAAATTCAATAAAAACATTTGGAGAACTATTCAAAAAAAAGACATCAAATAAATATTCAAAAGGATTCACCTGATCTTGAAATTCATCCTCCAAATAAAAGAATTCCAAACTATGAAATTGATATAACCATACTTAAGATTAATCTTAAAATATAACTTATTTTCTTTAAAAGGATAAAACTGATTATCTCCATGGGGAAAAGAGTTCTTATTCTTAAATATTACATGGTTCATCATCTGATAGGCAATGACCAACAAGGGCGATCCATTTTATTTCATGGGAAATAGAATTTGCGTTACCCAAGGTCAAACACTAGGGAAAACAAACCCCTTTTTCTTCAGATCATCCCACTAAATCTTAAGATCCTTTAGATCCACTGGTGCCATACATCAATAAGGTATCAAAATCAACTGAAAAAATATAATGAGTTATATCAAAAACGATACCATAATCTCTATAGTAATCAAGGGGAAATAACTAGGGAAAAGCATAGTAAAATCAGTATCAATAGTTTAAAGATCAAAAATAGGAGAAACATCATTGGTTTCAACTACTATAGTAGACAAAAAAACTCCTGAGATCTGGGTGGAAAGGACATACATGACCAGTCCTCGAATACCACTCTCCTTAAAAAAACATGAGCTCCAATCTGCCAAAAGTAATAAGAATGTCCAATAATATCAAAAATCCTCTATATGATGATAATTAATAAAACACTTACTAATGATGACATAAAAAATATTGATTATGGAGGAGAAAATAATAGACTAACTCTGCCTAAGCTATCTATTGCACAAATGAATGTCTTTGAAACCCCTCTTTGAACATCTAGAGAGGTTTCACTAAATATTAAAAATTACATGATATCCACTTTAATTATGTTTATATCAATAAAATATTTATATTAAAATTAGTAGGATAAAAAATTACCAAATAAATTAATTTATAAGGATGATGAAATAAATATATTACATATCACAGTTGTTATACACACATATACCTCTTCCTCAAACTAATATACTACATGAAGGTGAACCACTTCTGAGGCTAATGGTTGAATAACTATAGACTTTCTAACCATGGCATAGTATCCTTTGTAGAAAATGTTCATTTACTATATTTAAAACTATACACAGACATCCCAAAAAATTACTGGTATCCATAAAATCCCCAGGAATTACAAATTATTTCTAGAGAAGAACATGAATGTTGTTTATGTTAGACAATTACAAACTTACAGAGCGACCAAGTAAGCCCACTAGAAATAACTGGAGGTTTTGAAGAGGCCTACTACATAGAGCCACCTCCACCACTCCTACGATGATCAAGTGTCTTTCTATTTTTCTTGAGTGGAACACTGATGATTCCACTAGGTGGAATAAAGGGGGATTAATATCCAATACTAAATTCCATATAGTTATTTTTTGTCATAGAATTTCCAAATATATATTCATTGTTCAACAATATTATCTTAAATACATTAAATTTGATATCTAGTTACAACCCTATCGGTGCATCGAATCTTTCTAATGGACATTTTTTATATCATCTATTTTATAAACTAAATAGATCTATAAATATATTAGTATAAATCGATAAAATTCACCCCTACTACAAATACTGGAATTTTATAGACTCTTCCATGATCAAATGGTCATGAAAAAAACTTCTACTAGAAGAGAGACTTGAAACCCATCCATTCCAATCGCACATTCCGATCCACCAACACAATGGAATATGACCATCACTTACCGTTCCCATAATATATGAACACTATACAATAACCATGATATATTTAGGTTCCCCAATTTAGTAAAAGATATTAAAATTACTATCAATACAATCCCTTTCCTATTTAGGTTCACAAATTCAATTAATTGATAGAGGATTCTGAGGAATGAAATATTGTGAGCGACTTCTACCTCATACTGATTCATGTTTTACAACAACAGTTGTGTTCTTATCATACAGTACATTCTGGCCTATAAAATGTACCATCATTAAGATATCTACAAAATAATATTTTCCCGTTGAATGATTCCATTAAGGGAAATCAGTATCAACCTTGGGTGGATACCATAAATTTTCCTCGAAGGTATATTATTGCACACATAATCAAAATAAATGATAATACAAAAAACTCCATTCAGGCCACAAAACCCATAAGAAAAAACTGATATTATCACCATAAAATCCAAAAATGATAGACACATCCAAACATTTAATTATAAAGTTACCATATTTAGTGAATGATAGTTCTATGACCTCACCATAACCAACCCATCATGTATTGACAATCCTATCTCCAATCTACCAAACATACAATGACAATGTATCTTGAGGACAAACCCCCTTAAGTACCAAACTATGATGAACCTGACCCGGATAGCCACTCAAATTGTTACCTGGCCAAAATATCAACATACCCAAAGGAGGTTCTAGATCCCCATTGGTTATCATCTATAAATAGGGAATCAATAAGAAATAGAAGTAACAATTTCTCCAAAACTGAAGTAGACAATAAGATATATATAATCTTTTGAATAATGAAACAATAGAAGAAAACATTAACATATATGTAGTCCATAATATATAGATAACTACAAAAGTAAAATAATATTTAAAATACAATTCAAAATGTAAATATTGAAAATAATAAATTGTTACTCAGATATTATCGTTGAGATAACATACAAATACTCCAACTATCTCACTTTCCAGCAACTCAAACCCATCTACTAGAAAAAACCTCAAAACCACACTCTACCATGTTGAAATGCAGACAATCAAAATAAATAACAAGGTAAATTCATTATTGAAGGGGTGGGTTCGGTGTAAACAAATAGGATATATAGGTACCCACTAAGGTTTTTCATACAATGTCTATAAAAAATAATATATGAATTCTCAACTTTAATGATAACAAGGCATGGTATACAGTTTTGGGGTTTAGATGAAATTCAAAGAATAACAATTTAATACCCCATTTTTAAACATTTCATAAAATGTAGATAAATTATTTTAAAATAATTTCATATACATATATCACCATTGATATATCTAATCACATAAGGTTCACATATAACCTCAAATCCTTGTCACAAGAATCAATATTTTACTAGCAAAACAAAACGCATGGACAACATCACACTAAGGATAAAACTATTTAATGATATAATAGGCACTCGTATCAAAAATATAAAATAATGCACACATGAAGCCTAAAGTTATATAAATTGATTCAAGATATTAGGAACACCCCAAAATATGATCCACCAAATATTTATATCATGTTCATAGAACAAAAGGCCTAGGGAATAGAGGAACACCCCATAAATTATCCCACCGATAATGGAAAAGGACTATTACAACACCTTCTATGGGAGTACCATATGATTAAAATGTGATATATTTTCCAAAAAAAATCATCAAACTATTTCCTCAAAAAAGTTCACCATATCATGATTTAAAAACCATATGATGATAACATTTTACAATGCATTGAAAACCATATTTATTTACACAAACTAGGTGAATTGTTTTTATAAAATACCCATTTCAACACACATTTGTCAAATCTATCAATCATTATAATTTATATATAAAATATTTTATCAAAAAACCATGTAATTTTCTTCATTAAGACATAATAGAGATGGAACCACCAATATCAAAATTCTAGGTCACATATGCTCACAATAGAATCCACAATAAAGAATAAAAAAATAAAATTGAGAACCCTATAATCAATCTACACTACTAAATATGGATTAAATTTAACAAAGAGGTCATTTATGAGGATATATAAAAACAATCCCCAAATAAAACAGACCCAAAACACTACAAAAAATAATGAATCAGCCCCATGAACAACATCCCACTGTTTATTTTGAATATAATCTATAGAAACATCACCACTAGGAAAAAAATATGATAATGCAATGAAAAATAACAACTTGGATCAAATGAATTGAAAATGTAAGATTGATTATTCACCAAGAGAGGCACAGTGCACAACACAGATGATCATTTTTCAAACTAATTGATATAGGATGAAAACTAGGTTCTAAAAATCACTAGAGAAGTGATATATGTTGGAATTAATGAATGATACATCTGAATAATAAAAAAATCATCCAAAAAATACATTAAAAAAAAAGGAAAATACTTAAAAGATGTGTAACCCATTTATATGTCAAAACATCCACAAGGTCTATGTATTATTGAAAATATGGTGAATTTTTATTAAAAACCAATTTTTTTTAGTTAAATTGTCTATAATCATTCATGATGTGTACTGAAATCAAGATATGGGAATGAAGAACATAAAAAATGATCACACAATGTACATTACTTATTAATTTGAAGCATATATAAAAATGTTATATTTTGATATTAAAACTCTATTCACCATGGGTGTTTGATAATATAATAGAGAACCCCACCAAGCTAATATATGTTTATACTCAGATATAATTAAATCAAATAAACATACATTCCTGCAATTTTTGAAATTTTCCCCAAAAAAATATACTCTTCCTTAGGTATCCCAAGATAAACCCAATTAAAGAGAAAAAAAAATTGATGATAAAGGAGTTACCTTAATGTGGGTAACAAAATGTTAAAAATAATATTTATGATTGATATATTTATATCATAAATAATATATCATTTGTGAAAATTGTATTATACCTAGAATTTTGTTTTTTTATCGTGGAAACTATTTATAAATTCAAATTCTTTAATCAATGTATATAATTAATGATAAGGAAAATTGGACATGGATTAAATTTTTATTTGATATGCAAGGAATTATTTGGATATGATTTCATGGGTGCGGTCCAGTTTATGATAGCTTTTCAATGCATCTAAGGTATTAGTAAGGGAATCCTTAATCAAGAATTAAATAATCATTCCCAATCAAATGAGTTTATCCCTAATAGTTTTAATCATCCATATGAATGATCTACATATTTGATATATCATGAACCTATGCCCATGATAACGAATAATTATGTATTTTATTAATTTAGAATTATTTTATTATTAAAAATTATATTTTCCCTATGATATTTTATGTGGATGCATTTCATTATCGACTATTTCATAGATGGGTTTTGCTATAAGTTATTTACTATTCTATATTTAATGTGCCTAATCTAGTTGTGATAATCATTTTATTGATTATTTGAAATGTATTTTGAGGTATCCAACTTTCTATATTGTTTATTATGCATGATATTTCTTTAATTTATATTATCTTTTGATGCACTTCATTATATTTTTTGTGATTCCATTGCATGGGGACTCAGTAATTTACCTTACCATATATATTTTCATTATTTTTTCATTATTTTTCTATTTTACATAAACCTTATTATGAATTTCAGATCTCCATAATTTTTTCCATTTCCCTAGAATTATGTAATGTTCACTACTATGGATGTAAATGGATTTGATGGAGGGAATGATGTTATTCTAAAAAAATTTATTGTAATTTCAATTTTCTAATGTAATTCATTCCACATGTATATATATTTTTGGAATACATCTAATCTATTTGGTCTTTCAAGATGTAATTACTTATATATTGGGATAATGTAATAAATCCCATAACAGATCAGGGATACTTGGGTTGGGGTCTCCATAGTTGGTATCCAAGGATATTTAGTTGATATCATGGGAATATGGTTAAGGGTGAACAATATTATGGAATATAATCTTTAAAAGACATTGAAGATAATTCTGAAAGAACATAATAATATTGTTGCAATATAGATATAATTTAGGGTTACCTTTCAATACATCTGGATCTAGATAATACAAGTGGAAAGGGTACTATAATTCATGTACTTAGTTTTAATAATTTCAAAAAGGGAACCGTATGATTAATTTAATCGACACCTGGTGCAAAAAAAGATCTAATTGCACACCTTGTTTGATAATCTAAAGGGTTGTTCTTAAGATATTTCACATATTATATTGAATCAAAACTAAATTATTTGATTAAATGATGAAAATTAATGACATGGTTAAACATATGGTGACTTTGGTAAAAAAACAAGGATCCTCAATAGAACATAAAAATCATTTTTTATGGAATACATGGTTATACTTCAATTAATTTACAAGAAAGAATGAAGATTAAGTTAAAGGGAAAAATTAAAATCATGGAGATCCATTGAGATATATTATACTTAAATGTGATGAGCCTGAGAATTATCTAAGTTAATTCCTTTGGAAAATTGATAAAACATTCCCTATGGTAGGACCAATTTGGAAAAAAATATTATGAGGTAATTATTTATTGGGATTTGAAATATTTTATTGTTCATGTATTTTTTCCAATGATACTCTTGGTTGTATGATTCATAATTAATCTATGTATTTGGATAAATTTTAAATGTAGGAGTTTTTTCAATAATTTAAAATTTATTTATACAATCAAGGGATTGATTGTTCAAGAATTTTCATAAGATCAATTTCATAATATGAAATTTTATAGTACTGATCTACTATGTACACATTCAACCATGTTATGGTTTTCCTATTATATTTGACCATATAGGAAATGAAAGAATTTGGAGGATACCTATAAGGGGGAGGTCAGGGAAATGATGGAATTTTAATTTTCAAAAACATTTTTTGCAAGACACTAGAGGATTTGTAAACGTGTAACTAGATTTATAAGATGTGTAAGCATCGCTGGAGGTATATCCTGAAATACTTCACACTGTAAATGTTTACACGACATGAGAAGATATTTCACATCTTGAATGGCCTATGAAATTGTTTTTTAATCCAGGAAAATTGATTTATCAGTGTACATAAAACTCTTGGAATGCAAAGTGTGTACATGAATTTCATGCCATATAATTACTTGAGAACAAATTTTTTAGGGAACCATTCACATTTTGGGTGACCATAAGGCTACCAAAATTCCATTTCTCTAGATCCAAATCTATTGTGCAGTGATTTTGGGAGACTCTATTCGTTCTATATCTATCTAATAATTGTTCTATATTTATTATGATTATGATTTGTCTCTCTGAATAAGTAATTATTCTTCTTATTCATTTTCCATGATTGTGGTTTCTCCCATGGGATGTGTTATTAGATACTTTGGCCTAGGTTTTTTTTCCTATTATCTTCATCTAGATATGTTGTAATATCTCATTTCTGATGCTGTTCCTTTTTTGGTTATGGTGTGGCATGTGTTTGTTCTAATGGTATTTTGTGTTTCCTCTTCTCTACCAACCATATTTCATACTCGAGTCAATCCTATGTTGTGCGGATTTTGATATAAGGGCCTTCATCTACATAGTTTGGTTTTTGCTATTTCTAGATCACTTTATGGGAGTGTGTGACATTAGATTTGAGGTAGGTCATTTCATCTCTATCCTATGTTTATGAACATTATTTCTCATACATTATAAACAAATTTACATAAATAAATGACATGATTTATTTTTTTGGTTGAAAATTGTTTCTAAATAATAATGGTTTTCCCAAAAATATTGTTGAATGGAAAGAAAGAAGGTATTTTTAAAAAATTGATAATATTTTCTCAAAAATTTTTTGAAATAATTTTAGATATGTTTAAATAGTTTTGAAAATGACCATATGGTTTACCTTGGGTTATAGGAGGAAGGTTTAGCTCGAGGCCATCATCCATTATGGGGGTTTAATTTCTATAATGATACTTATTTCCTATAGTGTGTGTTATTTAATATAGTTACATATATGATATTGAGGTTTCAACATATGTGGTGTCTCTCTAGTTATATAGTTTTCACCATTGGATATACATACCACCACACACAGATTCATAGATTAATGTGTACGAGTATTCTGCTACTAGACCTATATATATTCATTGGTATTGTGATGAATGTTTTGTTGCTAGAATTTTTTATTTATTGGATTTTTGACTTTTTAATTATCGATATTCTTGGTGATTATTTTGAAAGATGATATGGAATTATTTTCTTTGAAAAAGATGTAACTGGTTTTGTTTTATAATTGTTATTAAAAGGGAAATGTTTAACTTGTTTTCTAAAAAACTGTTTACTGCTTATCATTCAATGATTTATTTAAAATCAGAATAAATTAATTCTTCCTATTATAATGGTTATGAGAATCCTATATTGGATCATATTTATTCTATTATCTCACACCTTTCACAAGTCTTTGGTGGTGTGAAACCCTTTATATGTCTTCTGTTGTAGAGAAATGAATGGTTCTATTGTGAGGTGGTGTGGTTTCGTTTCAGATGGGTTAGATAGATGTAGATGATATGGTGGGAGATCATCCACATCATCACTTGGAGTTGCTATTTCTCCATGTTCATTTCACCATGGATTCTACTTTTAGAGTTTTTTTCAACCTATACAGTTGTTTTTTGGGTCTTCTCATAGTTTGAGAATATTTTTATTATTCTTCCACTATCTATTTCATTTCCATTTTCATACATATAAAAAAAAATTTATGATGGGGGAAATTTTTCCCTCTTGTTTGTTGATCGAGGCCTTGGTACTTGTTGCTAGCTTTTGGGGATTAAGAACACCTTTTGGGTATTTGAAAAATCAGGTTGTGTTCCAGTTATGAGGTTAACCAAGGAAGGCTCTTAAAAAAAATTTCAAAGAAGTTATATCTTGAAGATACCACGTCTTGGGATGACTATTTGACTAGAGATAGTATTTTTCGGGACATGAGACGTATGTTGGGAGAAGTGTATGGCCATCTCATTTCATGATGGGACTCATGTCCTCATGTGATGTTGGAATATGTTTCACTAGCCTTGGTTTTTGTTTTAAATATTAATTTTTAATTATTTGTTTTCTTGTTTAAGATGAGATTTACAATGTTATTAGATCGTTCATCTTGTTTTGGTGTGCATCAGTATGTTTCTATGAAATCTTCCACTGTTTACTCAGGATGGTGTAAAAATTGGTCAATAAAGGATTCTTCTAGTAGATCAGATTCTCTTTGGGACTATCATATCCTAAGTTCGTGTTATTGATCAATATGTTCCATGATTCTTGAATTTTATTGTTGATGTATATCTAGGAGTTGGGAGAGAGAGATATCAGTGGAATGAATTATTGTTCATGATGTTACTAAATATTAATGGAATGAATGATCCTCAAGAGAAAAAGGACTGTCTAGATAGAATCATTCAACTCTTCATGTTATTGGAGACACCTAAGGATATTTGGGTGAAGTATCATCATTTAGGCTCGAGGGTTCTAGAATGTGATGGTGTGATTTGTTAAAAAAGGGAGACAAACATGTGGACCTATATTGGATGGGTTTGAAAACTCTGTTCTTGTAATATTTTTTTTCTAGAGTCACTAATGTTTCCAATTTATCTAAAATTCTTTTCTTTATAGATATGAGATAGTTAGGTGTAATCGTACACTAATCAGTTTACAGTGATTTTTTATTTTTCATGGAATGTGTTGAAGAATGGCCAGCTAAAGGCTCATAAGTACCTTTAAGGGTTTTTACCCAATATCAGATCATTTGTATTTATGTTCCAAATTATACTTATACCTAGATGGTTGAAATAGATATGATGGAAGAGATTGTTATGGACGACAATGTTGGTTTTCCTACCTCTTCTCTTCCATCTAGTGGCAGCATCGGTGGTGAGCATGGGAAGAAGAAGAAGTAGCAGGATCATCGTAGAAGTAGTGGTGTTGGGTCTTAGCAGCAAGGTTCATCTGAATGATCATCTATAGCTTGTTGTGTGCCTCTAGCATGATATTTTGGTAGCATGTTTGGACACATCCTATGTATTTGTATTATTCCCATGAAGACATGTAGTAGTTATAGATGTATTTTTCATATAAAACACATCTGTATGGCTATGAATATTCTTTATTATGGTCTGGGTTCCATGGATCCAATGGATAACATGGTGCAATCAGAATCATCATAGACTATAGGGATCAAGCCATATACCACAAGAGTGAAGCACTTTCATATAGTAGATGGGTGTATTATGGAAGTCAATCACTATCTACAAAAAGTGAAAGTTACTATCATTATAGAATCTTTATAGGAAATTGATTTATTAGATACTGGTGCCCCCTACATGTTTATATCTACATGTTTTTTATATGCTTAACATTACATTGGAATTTATGTACATTATAATGGTGTTAGAAACATCTCTTGGAAAGAGGAGAGATTAGGGGTTTTAGTGTCCTTCAGGTTCAGTAAATATTGCTGAAACTGAGTTGGTCTGAGATTCTATTGTTCCTTATCTGGATCTATTTGAAATTATCATCCGTATTGATTGTATTGTTTCTTATCAATATGAGGTTTATTTTTATCATCAGTGTGTCTTATTTATTATTCCTGATGAGATCTCTCATGTAATTCAAGGGTAGTGGGACCTAATATTAGGATGTATAAGAAATTTCTTCCCAATGATAAGGCAAATTTTGTCTGCTATTGCATTGTATCCCATAGATATTTCTCTTATTTTTGATAATATGGTTGTTTTTCTTGTGAATTTCTTAATTTTTTCCCAAATGACTTCCCCAATCATCCTCGAGAGAGATTGGTAGAATTTATAATCAGACTAGTTCCAGGTACCTATATGATAATGACACAGTCTTATCATATGAAAACAATAGAGCTGAAAGGTATCATAATTAATTAGGAAAAACTATTGGAAAAGGGTTTCATTTTCCAATGTGTTTCACCCAAGAATGCATATATTATCTTTTCTATGTAATAAGATAGTTTACGTCAGTATTTTGTGGACTCTAAAAATTTTTACAGGGTAATGGTTAATAAAAAATTTATTTTCTTCTCATAGTTCAATATTTTGATTAGATAAAGGGGGAAAGTGGTTTACAAATATTGATCTTCTATAAAGATATCATTATCTCAATGTTTGAGAGTCTGATGTACCAAACATGTCTTCTATGGGTAGGTTTAGCCATTATGATTTTCTTCTGATTCATTTTGTTCTATCTAATGCTCCTTCTATTTTTATGGATTTAATGAATTGGATATTCCATCAATATCTTGAAAATTTTTTGGAAGTTTTCATGGATGTTATTTTATACTAATCAAAATTCGAATATGATCATTTGAAACATCTATGATTGGTTCTTTAAATTCAATGAATTTTTTATTTTTATGGAAGAATTAGATATGTAGTTTTTGGATCCATGTAGTGAAGTTATTATGGCACAAAATCTTTGAACATATCATATATGTTGATCTAGTGAAGGTGAAGGTTATTTCATCATGGGAGGAAATATAGAATGTATTTGAAATTGTTATATTCCTTGGTATTGTTGGATAATATAGAAGGATAGATAAGTATTTCACTAAGATGGTGCCACCATTGACTACTCTGAAAAAAAAGGTGGTGAAGTTTATGTCAATTGACTAGTTTCATCCTTGTTTTGATGAACTAAAGCCACTTCTGACATCATCTCCTATTATAAACATACCTTGTATTGGTACGGGGTACATGATATTTTTTGATGATTTTGGTGATGTTTTGGGATGTGTGCTTATGCAAGATGATAATGCGGTGGATTATAACTCTCATTTGATATGACAGCATGAGTGGAATTTACCAATTACTGATTTATAGCTTATTATTGTTTTGCAAGCTCTTAAATGTTAGTGGAACTATCTTTTTGGGGATATATTCACAGTCTTATCTAATGATATGAGTCTAAGTTATATCATTTATCAGAAAGACATAAATCAAAGTTAAAAACATGGGAATAATACCTTCATATGTTTGACATCGATACCACAAATACCCTATGCAATGGAATGTCATTGAATATGCTCTTAGTTATAAATTATAATTGTGTGCTATTATAGAGAATAAGGTTGAGTGAAATCATATGGGGTTTTCAGTTAGTTTCACCAATACTGCAAAGAGGATGTTTCAGGTATGGTTATATATAATGTATAGTTGTGATCATCTCTTATAGATTCTATTTTGCTGATTCAGTAGTAGGATATTGTGTTTATTGAAGTCTGAGAAAGACATTATGGTGTAGAGTCCATTTATAATTAGTCTCTCACATTAGACGGTATACTCTGATTTGCAAAGTGGGTTGCCTTACCAGTATCAGGGAGGAGTTTATCCTCATTTGTTTTCAACATATTGTTAGGGTCCAACCATTCAGGAACTAAAAATATTTATTATGACATGAGAAGAGGATTATAGTGGCCAAGTCTGAAGTTTGACATCATAGATTATGATTCCCACTGTTACTCCTTCTAATAGACAATTACATAGCACTTAAATACCTCTAGTTTTCTTCAGCCTCTTCTGCTGCCAGTCTGAAAATGGTAGGAGGTATCCATGGATTTTTTTGATTACCATGGGCTCCTCATGTGAGAAATTCTATCAATGTAATTTTTGATCGGATGATGAAGTCTTCTCATTTCATAATGACCAAAGATGCTACTAAAGCTGAAGAACTGGGTATGATGTATGTGAAAATGATTTTGAAGTTACATGGGATTGCCTCTATCATTGTTTCAGAGAGGGACCCTAGTATTTCCTTATGGTTCTAGAGAAGTCTCCAAGAGGAAACGGTAACATAGGTCAAGGTTATATTATCTTACAATCCCTAGATAGATAGTTGTACAAAATGCTTGATTTAGATTCTATAGTATGTTCTTCGTTCATATTTCATGGACTTTTTTGGATCACTGGATAGCCATTAGAGACATTACGAGATTTATTACCCCTACTATTATTATTCTTTAATAATAATTGATCCCTTTTGGGGTGTTGAATGGTTGATATTGTAGATAACCTATGTGTTCAGACATGGTGGGTGAAGTACCTTTAGTTAGATAATGATTGGTCTACGAGGTTTCTAAAATTAACTAGGATGTATATCAACATCTAGGTATAACCTAGAGTCAACAATAAATTTATACAGTTCATTAGTGGCGTCCTATGGAATTTTCCTTTGGTGATTGGGTTATCTTGAAAGTTTCTCCGTTGTTGGATTACCTTTATCATGGAAAATAGATAATGCTGGTTCCAATAATATTGGACCAATTAAGGTCACTAAGATGCTCGAAAATTTTGTTTATCATTTAGAATTTCTAGTTATGTTGACATGTATTGATGATTTTTTCCAAAAATATCATCTCAAAAAGAATCATCCTAACCAATCCCAAATTCAGATTTGGGAAGAAATTGATTTAGAGATAGATGTTTCTGTTTTTACGAAATGAACTGTGATAGTTGACACTCAAGTGAATTTATTCTGTGGGAATTCAGTTGTGTTGGTAAGAGTACTATGTAAACATGGATCATATTATCATTATAAATGGGAATGTTAGTCCATGATTTGGGAGTAGTGGCCTCCTCTCTTTCTACGGATTACATCTTCCGTGTGTAATCCCAGGGGTGTAGATTTTTTGTGGTGGGGAGATTATAACATATTGTTACTGATCTATCTGACATGTATTCAAACACATTTTTATTTTCCATTTCTCACTGATTGTATGGGGACAAGAAAGAATTTGGATAAAATATCAAATGGTGAAGTAATATGTATGTTGGTCACTTGGATTTAACCATATTTATCTACTAGATGAAAGATGATTTCACATCATGTAACTAGGTTAAAAGATGAGTAAGGGTCCCTATATGAATGTAATGGAAGACTTCACACTGTGAAAATTTAGACAATGTGAATAGATAGTTCACATCTTGAATGGTTTATGTAATAGTTTTTAATAATATGATATTGATTTAAAAGTGTATTTAAACACTGTAGTGTTCACGGAATTTAAATTAATTTCACTACATGTAATTCCCTGATCAATATTTTTTAGGGATCCATTAGGGTTTTTGGTCACTATTTGGTTTCCATAATTCGATTTCACTCAATCCTAAGCTCCACTCTGAGGATTTTGTAGACTCTTCCCATATTAAGTTATTCCAATAAAATTATGATCATTATTGTTGTTGTAATATGTCCCCTTAGTTAAGTGATCTTTCTTCTTCTACATTTCCCTTGAACAATATTTAACCCATGGGTTGTGTTATTAGATTTTTTGGTCAATGTTTGTGTTTTCTCTTGTCTTCTTCTAGATACGTGGTGCGATATTTTTCCAGAGGCCATTCATTTGTTGGTTGTGCTGCATTGGGCATTCATTGTTGATGTATGTGGTTTTTATTCTTCTCTACATACCCTCTATCTTAATTGAATCAATCATAAGACATGTGGATTTGGATTTCAGTGCCTTTGTAGACATCATGGGTTTTTCTTTTGTTGTCGGATCTTGTTGGGGCATGTGATACCCAAGTTTCATTACATATTGTTCCATCTCTTTCCTATGATTTTGTACCTTTTTGACCATTATTTATAGACATATTTTTATAGGAAAATAGAATGAATGATTTTTCTGTGTTAAAAATAATATTTTAAAAACTGGATTTCGTCAATTTTTTAAAAATTAAATTTAAAAGGGAATTTTCTAACCATGGAATTTTTTTCTAAATGATTTTACAAATATTGAAACAATTTTCAAAATAATCACATTGGTATTCTTGGGTAATAGGTGGAAGATTTAGCTTGATACCATTATCCACTGTGGGGGTTCACATTCTACGGTGTTCATCTTATACTATACTATAGATTATTTGATATTTATATATATATGACTTTTCTATTTCACATTTTGGGGTTTCCTCCTAGTACTAGATTATAGATCATTATATTCAGGTACCACAATGTACTATTTCATAGATTAATGGGTATGGGTAGTCTACTACCTAACCTATTTGAATTCCTTGGTTTTGTGATTCTTATGCTACTACTGCAATTTTTTATTCCCTATATGTGTACTATGGAAGATTGAATATGAATGTTCATTATTGTGAATAATGATATGAAAAAATGTTCTTTGAGATTGATATACCTGATTTTTTTAGAACTTTGATAAAAATAAAAATTATTACCATGTTTTATATAAAACTACATTTCTGCTTATCATTCCATGTTTTGATTAAAATGAGTATATATAATTTTTTTAATGATATTTGTTATAAAAAAAACTAGGTGGGATACATCTAATCATGTTACCTCACACCTTACACACATATCTATCGGTGCATAGACCTTTTTATGTCTTCTGTTATAGGGAATGTCCAGTCAATATAGGTAGGTGGCCAACATTTATGTCAGTTTGGTAGGGTAGTAGGTGGTGAGATGGTGGGAGTTCATTCATATCATCATTAGAGTATATATTTCTCCTTGGTCCTTTATAGTTAGACATGTCTTTTGGACTTTTATCCACCTTTATTGATTTTTGTTTCTACAATTTCCTCACAATTATGGAGTATATTTAATGTTCTTTTGTTTTCTATATCTTTTCTATGGGCATATATATTCCATGTGTTTGTATATTTTGGATGAAATCCTTCCCTATGATTTGTTGATAAATCCATGGTTGCTTGTCATTAGCCTTTATGGTTTGGAAACACCCTTTGTGTATGTGATGGATCGTGTTGAGTGCTAGCATTGAGGGTAACCCATGTCGATTTGTTGCATTAAGTCCCTGTTTTAGGTTTTATATGATTGGATTCGACCAGATTCTGGATTATTTTATCAAAATTTATAATAACACAACCCATTAATTTAGTATACATTATAATAAAAATTTTACTTGTGGAATAAGTCCATAATATATATAAGAATATTGCATTTTTTAAAATTTAAAGGTATTATGATAAATAATTACATTTTTAAAATAGTCAGATTAGATTATTACCCTTTGTGAAAATAATTTTTTCTTGAATACCATAAAAAATATAATTGAAAGAATAAATATATTTCGATGTCGTTCATCAAAATTTTTTGTAATGTTATAGGAATTATAATAATATAGTTTTATAAAAATACTATTTACATGCTCTGTTATAACCTGTCACATCCTTTGGGAATGTGGGTCTTGAACCAACAACCAACAGATCAGAAGTGTTTATCAAATACCATTGGAAAATGTAACGTTTATGTTAAGATGTACTTGTTTTTAGAAAAATTAATTGATTAATAAATATTAATAATTAAATATCTATAGAATCCTAATATTGTAATAAATAAAAATTATATATTTTTGGATGAATATTCATTACATTATACAAAAACATTCATGAAGAGTTAATTGTTTATTGAATTTAGAAACTTGGAACAAAAACATCTTAATTATTGAATGATATAAAATGTATAAAATTATGAAATTCCCTATTAGTTATCATACATAAAACATTTTACAACAACCTAGGGAAATGAATTATAATAAAGGGAGATCTTAGATGTTCAAAAATGGTAAACTAGAGATATACATGAGCATAATAGGAACATATGGGTATTATAATATGAGCATAACATTCAGAAACCAAACCCAACATATTTAATATCATTATATTTTGTGATTGAATAATTATTTGAATTTAATAAGGAATGAATCTTAACATATTCAATTATTATTATCCCAGATATCATAACATTTGAAGAAGACATGTAATTGTGAAATAGACATATGTAGATAAAATAATTTCTATAGTTTCTATGGTTCATTTCCAAAACCTATAATGGAACTCTGTGGGTAGATACACATCCTAAGAGGGAAAAAATCCAAACAAGAAGCCATTTCCTTATATTGTAATGGGTCAACTCCATCTACCATCATTGTAGTCAATGTTCACTTCCATGACCATTATAGGAGAAAATGTCTCTTATTAAAGTGTTCACTATGATTCCACGTCTTTTCTATTTGAGAACTTATAAATCATTAACCAATTCATTATAGGGAGAAATAGGACCCATTCATCATTGTTTAAAATTTGACCACATTCCTTAGTTAGAACAAAAAAATGTTACCCTGTTATAACAGAACCATATTCAAAAAATTGGAATCATAAATATGTGCGCCATAAGATCTTAAAACATTTATCAAAACCATAAAAAATTAAATGAAAATAGTTTTATAAAAATTTCTTCATTTCATAACATGTGTAAAATTTTAGGGTTTCTTAATCATTCCATTATTTAATATTTGTATAAACCATTAAATGATATAGTTTTAATAAAGGTACTCTCAAATTATTATCCATTGAAAGAAAATGGGTTTTAAAATCATCTAGTCACCATAAAAAAAACTTTTCGATAATGAATTAGAATGGAATCATTAGTTTATATACATAGTAGATAATAAATTATATCAAAGGATGTCATATTATAAGAGTAATGGTTTTTATATATCGCATGGATCATTTAATAACCAAGTCAATCTTTATTTGAAAATCAAAATTTCAATCATAATACATATTCCATCTATATTTTATTGAAAATAAATTTCATAACATGAATAGTGATATTATAAAATATAATTTATAGAATTTCATGATGAAAATTTTCATTTTGATTTGAAAAAATCATATTCCAAATAGAACAATTAAAAAAATTATTTGATAATAAACTTAAAAACATTTTTGGGATGATTCGAATAAATTATTGGTCATGATGTATGAAAATTATTTTCATGTTGTACATATTAACATAAATATTCATTTCACATTTTTAGTAAAATCCATATATGGATTGTTTAGTAAATGAAATTAATAATTCCTAAAAAATATTTTTTAGGACATAAAGATGGGTAAGTATTTAATTTAAAAATCATAGGATAATAATAATATGTTTTTTGAAAATATTTTTTCCAAACATAGTTTTCGATGAATCTATATTTTTAATGAATGATATAAATAAATTTATATTTTTAAAAAAAAAAACAAGTTCTTTTTAGTAAAAATGTATAAAATGATATTTTTATATAAATTATTATTAAAAACTATATGATAAGATAATTCATGAGTATCATGAGCTATTTATCATAATACATTTCCATTGATAAAAATCATAAAATATCTTAATAAATGATGAGATTTTAACATAAAATTCTCAATATATTGGAAAATTTGATTTATATTTCCCATTAAGGAATAAAATAAACAGAACCATAAAATATCATGAGGTTTAAAAAATGATGATAAAAAATTTTATAGGGGGTTAATTTTCTCCTCCTGAATGAATAATGATTTATAACAAAACACATGTCTCAAAAAAGAAAGATTTATACGAAAAACTATTACCACTTCAGATATATTTTTAATCACAATCCTGAAAAAGGAATTACATAATATCATACTATCAATATCATAAATATAATTTTATTATATACATAACATTTAAATGATGTGTTATAACCACATAAAAAATAGATTGGTGAATTATCATATGTCTTACAGAAATAAAAGAGGGACTTGAAATAAATTACAATAATTATTGAATTACATCATACATATTGAAACATATTGAAAAATAAATATATATTAAATATATATATTTATAATATAATCATATTTATATATATCCTATTATATATTCTTTTATTACGATCTTTTATTGTCAATTTGTTAACAATTCCATGTTAAAGTAATGTTTTGTGATATAATTACAATTTTATGTGTTTCTGTTGACTTATTATTTTTGATACAAAAACAGAAATACTGGTTTCATAATATCATTATTTTTTATCATGAAATAAATATCATATATATTTAATATTTACTAGTTTAGAGTAATCCCTAAAATATAGAGATATTAAATGAAATGCATCCTTTAAAGAGTCGGTAGGTCATTTATACACATCAATGTTATTTCAATTTTTTGTACGGTTGAAATAATAAAAGATAATTTTTTATCTTTATTCCATAGTAAATATTATTTCTTATATATACAATAATATCATTAAAAAAATCCTTTTACCTTCAAGGTAATTACTGAACAAATCTCATAGTTTCACTGGGTGATTGTACACCATACACATGAGTGAAATTATTGTATTCCCAAAAAATGGACAACATGATTTAATGTATGATATAATGACTATATTAGTATATTGAAATCATAAATATATTATATAAATAATAAATACATAATTATGTTTATCCTTGATATGTGGTAAAGGGAAAACGAATGACATCAATTCATGAGTGTGTAGTCCTCCATACACAGAAACAATGATGTCATAAACCATTTGATTGAATTAGAAATTGAAGTAGGACATGAAAAGAATATAAAAACAAAATTATATATAATATAATTAATTTTTATATAGGAATAATATAATAATAATTTAATTTGGTTGATGAAAAATAAAACAAAAAATCATGATAATGAACAATACATATTCTATGGGTATCCTCTAAAGGTTATCAATAAAATACTTAATAGGATGATTTTTTCTGTAAATGGATAATATAAATAGTTTATATAACATTTAAAGTGATTTCAATATGAATTTTCCATAAAATAAGTTTCCTTTTATGAATAATAGAGGATATTTTGTGAACTTTTATAGGTGAGGTGAGTGTAAACCTTGTATTTTTTTTAAAATGCAATAATACTGAATTATTTATTTGTGAAATATCATCCAAAATGTTTCATTATCTATCATAGAATATATAATCTAAACATATGGCTATAAATTGTGGTTTTGAAATGTTATAGGTCAATTTTAGTAAGTATCTTCTTAGTTTTAACCCCATTAAATACATTTTTACATTAACCATTGTAATTAATTTTTACTATATTATCTATTCATTTTACTAAAAATTCTCTATAACTTATTAAAAATTAATAATTATATCAATTTAATATATTTATTCCATTTATAAATATTAAAATAACCAAATTGGAAAATAATATTTAAAAACTAATCCCGTACAAGTGACAAGAAATCTATTTTCACGAGAAAATGTTCCAATGTTTATATAGGTTTAATATCAGAATTAATTATTTAAATTAATCAAATCACATAAACATTTATAAATTATATAAAATAGAACTAATTTTCTACTAAAAAAATTAAAAATTTGATTTAAAATTATAAAATATTTAATCGTAAATAATATTTTCTTTTAAAATTTATTAATTTTCCCTATTCAACAAAATAAAATATTTTACAAATCTCCAAAAAATTACCCTAGGATAATTTTACAAGATTATATCAAAAATTAATTATATTAAATTAAATTAATTTTTTAAATGTAGTAAAAATCTAAAATAAAATATGTGTCCTAATATAGAAATAACTACTACTAGAAAAATATGGTTTTATACGTATAATGTAAGAACCCGGTTCTTCTAATTGTGGTATGGGATACTTCTTTTTCCTTTTCCTTACGTGTTTTTAATAAAATATGGAAAATGGTAAAAAATCCTAAATTTTTGAACTACATGTCGTGTACATTTTCCACACGCAGTGTACTTCTGGTCTTGTAGGGATGAGTACACGGGGCGTGTAGCCTTGCCAGCAACAATGGGTGTAGGAACCGACTACACGCCATGTAGTGGTCCATTACACGCCGTGTAGTCAGTCGGCAGGCCTAAACAGTGAGGCGGTGGAGCAGCCACCAGCTGGGAGATAGTACATGCAGTGTACTCAGGAGTACATGCCGTGTAGTCATGTCGGAAAGTGAACAGTGCCACACTGGCGGGAAGCCGCCAGGTGAACATTTAAATGAAAGGAGTACACACCATGTACTTGGAAGTACAGGTTGTGTACTTTGTTTTTTCTGCTTAAAACAGGCAGTAGCCTCCTCATTTGGAAGAGGTGGCACTTGAGCAGATTTTGAGCCAAAGGAGTTGGCTAGACCTTTGAAGATCCACCGGGTGTTCGTCAGGAACTGGTTCGTGCCTCGGACGAGCCCGTTGGAACCGCACGGGTATGCGCTTCCACCTCCTTGGATGGTTCGTACCAATTATTCTCCTAACATGAGTTATTTGCGTTTGAATGGGTTTTGTTCTTCATAAAATCTATGCCGTTCTTGGGAATTTCTAGAGTCAGAGTTCGGGTATAACGTTTGTTGGCATTTAAGGTAAGTGGCTTGGTGTTTATTTTTCCAACTACTGTGTGATTTGTGCATTTTTCTGCCACGAACCCATGTTGGGGTGACGTTTGGCTGAGGTCATTGCTATATTAAACACCTAGAATTGATTAGGTATTTAAATATGATATTAAAATTCTGGTTGGGATCATTTCATGGATCCAAAACCACCTCGGGGGTGTGTTCCACTGTTTAGTCGTTTGGCCAGGATACCCGAGGGTTTTCCTTTAAAGTAATAATTGTAGAATTGCCTTGAGAGGAATTGCTTGTTACTTCTTGTTTACCTGTTGGGCATGGCCCGATTACCTATTTAGCCTGTGGGCATTGTTCTGATTAGCCTAAGGGCACTATGCTATTTAGCCTGAGGGCTGTGGTTATTTCCGCCTGAGGGTAACCTTTCGTGCCTGAGGGCTTAACTTCTCTTCCTGAGGGCGCCAGTTCCTACGCCTGAGGGCAATTTCTGTTACACCTGAGGGAAATACATGCGGGTTGGATTCTGTATAGCCTGAGGGTGTGGTTCACCATATTAGTATGAGTGAAAGATACTTGTTGGCCTAAGGTTTTGATGCTATTGTGCACAAAAGTATACTAAATTAAATGGATTAAATGAATATTAAAAGGTAAATTTAACTGTTATGTTGGTTACTTGTAAGTAATTCTTACTTTATTGCATTTTATTATTGCACTGTTGTTGCATTCTTACACACAGTTGGGCACGAGCCTTTGGTGGGTTCCTACTGAGATATATTTCTCACACCCTGTTTGGGTCATGCTTCTCGGCCCAAATAGATTACGTTTCTCTAGGTGTAGGTAGGGGAAAGAGTCCCTATACAGGTACATGATTGCTATTCAGGAGTAGGAGGGCATGGGACCGAGCCTAGGCTCACGATGTCGCTGCCAGCTGTTTTGCTTTGTTTTGTTGTACTCTGCTTTTGGTTGTACTGTATTGATGTATAACATGTTCTAGATATTTTCGTAGAACATGAGACATGTATCATAATCATTTACATACTGTTGGTTATATTCACTGCCTTTGGTTATTTTAGTTGTGTATGGTTTACTAATTCTGTTGTTCGTTGTATGTTTTATTTTATATTCTGTTGCGCTACACTTTGACAAATGAGGGCATTGTTTCCCCGCTATCAGACCTGGGCCCTCGCTGCTAGTCGGAAGCCTCTGGCATTTGGGGAAATGTGCTTGTGGTCACGTGGAGAACCGGATTTGGGGAACCTGTTGCATGGCACCCAGTTCTGGGACGTTACAAAGTGGTATCAGAGGGGTTCTTTTCATTGAATTTCTATTTGGAGTTGTAGTCAGGGATATGACGAATGGTAGTTGGTAATAAGCTATTCACGGGCGTAGCTAACCCATGTAAAGGGAAAAGCTAGTCTACCTCGTATTTAGAAATTCTTCTGAATTTTCAAATTTTACAGTTGAAATGTTTTCACTGTTGGGTGACACACTGGGATTATGTTGTTTATATATTATCTGTGGGTTCTATTTAGTTGCAACCCGATGAGATGAGGGTATGACATCTCAAGCATCATTTAGGCACATGATAGAATCACATGCCATGCATAGTTTCCATGCCATGGAGGTGCATTAGAAAACTGCATGTTGTTGTGAAAGGTGTTGTGCTAGAAAATCATGTTGTTGTGATAGCTGCACTGATAAAATACCTGCTATTTGATAGGGTATTTTTTGTGTGAGCTGTTCATAAAATGGATGCCAAACTTTGGTTTTTTGGAGATTATGGGCCCCCATTGACCGTAATTTGGTGGATCATTGACTGTTTAATAGTTATGACATGGATAAGATGTCAAACATTGATTCATGGGGAGTACGGGCCCTCACGTGTCTGAATTTGACACTTAGGTCTTGTTTTTCATTATTTTATGGGTTCCGAGGAAGTTTCTGAGGCATACTGTTTGGAAACCAAGTATACACGCTGTGTAGTATTTTTACACACATCGTGTATGGCCTTCTGATCAGGAAGAAAAAAATGAACTTTTTAAGTACACGCAGTGTACTCTGAGTACACGCCGTGTACTCTGAGTACACACCGTGTACTCTCTTACCATGTCACAAACCATGTGGACGGAGACACGGGGTAGGGATGTGCTTGGGTAAAACAAGTTGTGTACCAGATATACACACTGTGTAGTATTGACCCAGAGTCCGACTGTGTAACTAACAACATGGGTCGGTGAACTCCTGCACAGAACACGCCGTGTCAATAATGAACATGTCATGTAGTGTGACTTGGTGACTCGGCCGTGTAACTAACAACATGGGTCGATGTAACCATTCCATGAACACGCCGTGTACCTTTAAGGGCATGCCGCGTAGTCTTTTCCGAGGACATACCATGTGGACTTAGCCAGGTGGCAGGGGAAACAGGGTGATGTACACGCCGTGTGCGGCTGTAACACGCCGTGTAGTTTCAACCCGAGTAGACGGCTGTGTCACAAGCGACACAGGAAGTTGGAAAATAACACCATAAACTCTGTGTAGATTAAGTACACGCCGTGTAGTTTTGTTTAACGGGAGCTGTGTGGCTTAGCCGTGAAGAAGGACCTATGCAGGGGAAGGGAAGTCAAGTACACATAGTGTTGTCAGTGTACACGCTGTGTAGTCTAGTTTTGAAAATTTTGAGGTGCCTTCTTTCTCTTGTTCCCTTTGTGGTTTCTTCGTTTCAGCCTTAATAGTCTTGAATCTAAGGCATTATTTTGACCTTGTAGTGTCATTCCGCCTAGACGACTACGTGTTGTTTTCCAGGAGAGCGACAATGAGTATACACCAGATATGGTGGGCCATGGGCTACAAGTTGATCATCTAGTAGAGCCAGATGCAACACCAGCTGTTAAACTGGACACAGGCATAGAGGCGTAGTGCCATGAAGACTTATTGCAGTTCATACATACCTTCCAGATAGCACCGTAGGATGCCACATCTATGGCCGAGCTTACCCGTATCTTCCAGTGGCAGCATCCGCCTACGTTTTCAGGTGATGGCGGAGCACAAGCCGCAGAGTCTTGGGTGGGGTCGATGCAGACTATTTTCGAGCATCTTGAGATGCCTCCATGGCGGAGGGTCAAGCTCATGACAAACATGCTGCGTGATTCCACCAAGAGGTGGTGGGATGTTACCACCCAGTCAGAGAATCACAAGGGCATGGCGTGGGAAGACTTTCAGGTAGTCTTCTTTGACTTTTTCTTCCCGGAGACACTGAGGGAAGATAGAGCTCGGGAGTTCATGAATCTTCAATAGGCCTCTATGTCTGTGATGGACTATTCTGCTCATTTTATGGAGCTTCAACGCTTTGCACCTATGCTGGTGGGTGACGAGATGCTGAGAGCTGGACGTTTTGATGATGGTGTTCGGTATGACATCCGAGCACTGGTGAATGTCTTCAGGTTGCCTACTGTACACACCATCGTGAACCAGGAATTTATTACAGAGAGGAAACTGCGGGAATCTAGTGGTGTGGGCCAGGGTGGTTTGTCACCAGTTAGTGGTACTATTTCTGCTGGCAAGAGGAAGAGACAGATAGACTTCTCTCAGGGCGGCAGTACCAGCTAGGAAGCTTTTTCAGGTGGT
Organism: Viscum album; assembly: GCA_963277665.1. NCBI lineage: Eukaryota > Viridiplantae > Streptophyta > Magnoliopsida > Santalales > Viscaceae > Viscum > Viscum album. The sequence goes on from OY728126.1 coordinate 988,052,536, forward strand.
CCGATTAGGTGCTACCAGTGTGGCAGAGAGGGGAACAAGAGACCGTAATGTCCATGAGACCTAGTGGAGTGCCGAGATTGTGTCAAGATGGGTCATCTACAGCGCTTTTGCAGGGCGTTTCCATCGATGTCTAGAGAGAAGGGTTTTTTGCAGACTCCGCGTGCGAGAGCGGGACCAGTGGCTTCTTACCAGTTGGGGAACTAGAATCCGTCAGTGTGTGCAGGTAGAGATGGTGGTCATGGCCATGGTATCCAGACACCCAGAACTCAGAGGCAGTAGGGCAGGATAACTCAGGGTAGCCAGGCTGTGTCGCAGGGCCGTGGTACTGGGAAGGAATATGCAGTGCAATAGACCCAGCAGGAGCAGGATCCCAGACGTTCTATAGTCAGAGGTAATGTTTTAGTAGCTTCTATCATATCTTCAGTACTTTTCGATATGGGTTCTACACATAGTTTTGTATCTGTACACGTTGTAGAGAGCCTTGGGCTCTGTGTTTCTTCATTTTCTTCTATCATGACGCTAGACACTCTGTTGGGGACTAGAACGGCTGGTGTGCGTCAGTGCAAGGAGTTCCCCCTTGAGGTTGGTGGGTGTCACTTCCTTTAGGACTTATATGTCCTATAGATGACAAGCTATGATGTCATTATCAGGATGGACTGGTTGGTTCTCTTTTGAGCCTTTGTAGACTACTATCATCGCAGGGTGTGTTTCACGTCACTAGAGGGCAGAGAGTTTCTATACAAGGGCGAATGGGATGTTCAGGCGAGTCGAGATAGACCAGAGCATCGTGGGTGAGGTGGAGTCACAACCCAGATTGTGAGCTTATATCTGGATGACCAGGGGACTTTTCAGATGGATTTATCTCCTGTTTTTGATCGTTTCAGGGATGTATTATCTGATGAATTTTCGGGTCTACCTCTGGAGAGAGAGGTGGATTTCACCATTGAGCTTGTGCCAGGAGCAGAACCGATGTACATTACTCTTTATTGGATGTCTACACCTGTGTTAAAAGAGCTGAAGAGGCAGTTAGAGGATTTATAGGCAAGGGGCTTTATCCGACCCAGTACTTCTCCTTGGGGTTCGCCGGTCCTTTTTGCAAAGAAGGTGGATGGTACCCTTAGACTTTGAGTGGATTATCGAAAGCTAATCCAGTTGACGTTTAATAACTGATATCCCTTACCGAGGATTGATGAACTTTTGGATCAGCTTCGTGGAGCACGAGTGTTCTAGAATATTGTTTTGAGGTCAGGATATCATCATCTGCGTGTTAGACTATCTGATATACCTCTCACAGCTTTCAAGAGTAGGTATGGTCTATATGAGTATACGGTTATTCCGTTTGGACTCATGAACGCGCCAGTGGTTTTCATGGCTCTTATGAATCATGTGTTCCATCTGTATCTTGATTCTTTTGTGGTAGTATTCGTAGACGACATCTTGGTGTACTCTCACACTCAACACAACCATGCCACCCATCTTGAGATCGTATTGAGTACACTATGGGAGCATAGTCTATTTGATAGTTTCTCAAAGTGTCATTTATGGATGGACTAGATTCACTTCCTGGGTTATATCATCTCTGAGGAAGGAGTTTCAGTAGACCCAGAGAAGGTGAGAGCAGTAGTTTCCTGGGAACAACCTAAGAATGTGTTTAAGATACAGAGATTCATAGGTCTGGCTGGTTACTACAAGAGTTTTATATAGGACTTCTCCCACTTGGAAGTGTCGTTGACGTGCTTGACTAAGAAGGGTGTGAAGTTAGTTTGGTCGGAAGCTTGCGAGGTAGCTTTTCAGGACCTGAAGGGAAGGTTGACATCAGCACCGATCCTGATACTCCCAGAGCAGGGGAAGAGCTATACAGTTTACTGTGATGCATCAGATATTGGGATGGGAGCAGTGTTGATGTAGGGTGATCGAGTTGTTGCGTACGGGTCTCGGCAGTTGAGGCCACATGAGAGGAATTACGCGACGCATGATCCTGATTTGGCAGCAGTTTTCCATGCGTTGTGCTGTTGGAGACATTATCTATTGGGATGGAATTTTTTGGTGTTCACAGACCACAAAAGCCTCATGTATATCTTTACTCAGCGTGACTTGAATCTGAGGTAGGGAAGGTGGGTCGAGTACCTACAGTCCTTCGAATTTGAGTTGGCCTATACACTTGGTAAAGGTAATGCAGTAGCTGATGCACTGAGTGGGAAGACTCAGATACATGTAGTGCAGGAGGCCAGTGGTGAGTGGAATCTCATCGCTTTGTTGACTGAGATGGATCTGGAGGTGCATGACAGTCAGGGGCAGACTTATCTTTCATATTTAGCTCTGACTTCTACCCTCCTGGATAGAGTGAGGATGAGACAACTATCTGATTCAGAATTCCTAGTTATACGAAAGTCGGTGGGTAGTGAGGACCCTCCTCTTGGTTGGACGATAGGCGATGATGAGGTTTTGCGTTTCCATGGATGAGTATGGGTTCCAGGGGATATACACGAGGAGCTAATGCGAGAGTTTAATGCTTCAGCTCGGCCAGTTCATCCCGGGGTTACCAAGATGTACCGTAACTTGAGATGTCAGTACTGGTGGCCGAGTATGAAGAGTGATGTATATGGTTTTGTTATGAGATGTTCCACCTATCAGCAGGTGAAGGCGGAGAATCAGAGACCAGCTGGACTATTACAATAGTTACCCATTCTGGAGCGGAAATGGGATGATGTCGCGATGGATTTCGTGACTGGGTTGCAGAGGTCACCTCGTGGAAATGATGCCATGTGGGTTGTTGTGGACAGACTCACGAAGGTAGCTCACTTTTTGTCGATCAAGGAGACCTTCGGTGTTGATGATCTCGAAAGTATGTATATCTGGGAGATCGTAGGTCTTCATGGGGTCCCTCGTTCTATCGTTTCTGATAGGGATTCCCATTTCAAATCTCATTTCTAGCAGAGTTTTCAGAGGGCGCTGGGTACACAGGTGATTCTAAGCACAACTTACCACCCTCAGACAGATGGCCAGTCAGATTGTATGATACAGGGGCTAAAGAACATGTTGCGTGCATGATTCCTGGACATTGGGGGCTCTTGGGAGAAGCATATACCCTTAATCAAGTTCTCCTATAACAATAGATTCCATTTGACTATTGCGATGGCACCATATGAGGCTTTATAAGGTAGGTCGTGCTGATCACCTTTGTGCTGGATAAAGGCAGGTGAGACAGCTTTACTAGGGCCACATCTCATGCATGAGACATCTGAGTAGGTCTAGTTGATTCAGCAGCGGATGGCTACCGCGCAATCTCGTTAGAAGTCTTATGTTGATCACCGCAGACGACCTTTGGAGTTTGTGGTTGGGGATCAGGGTTTCTTGCGTGTTTCTCCGAGGTTGGGACACAAGTGGATCAGGAGGCAGGGTAAACATTCACAGCGGTATTTGGGGCCATTTGAGATTCTGGAAAGGGTCGGGCTGGTTACTTATCGGTTACGGTTAGCACAGCGGTACTGAGCCATTCACGACCACGTATCTCTGTTGCTTCGCTATCATTTAGACCCATCTCACGTCTTTCAGCCAGAGGAGGTTGAGCTGGAGGTAGATGCATCCATTGAGGAGCATCCGATTTATATCATTGGTAGGATCATGATGGTTCTCCAAGGCCAGTCATTTCCTCTCGTACGAGTGTTGTGGAAGCAGGGCCGGGTGCAGGACGAGACCTGGGAGTGGGAGGCCGACGTACGTGCTCAGTTTCCGGTGTTTTTCACGTCTATATCTTCTCTACCCTTAGAAGGGAAATTCGGGGATGAATTGCTACAAGGGGGGGGGGGGAGTTTGTAAGAACCTGATTCTTCTCTTTGAGGTACGAGCTTCTTCTTTTTCCTTTTCCTTAAGTGTTTATAATAAAATATGGAAAATGGGGAAAATCCTAAATTTTGGAACAATACACAGTGTACTTTTTCCACATGTCGTATACTTCTGGTTGTGTAGGGATGAGTACATGAGACGTGTAGCCTTGCCATCGACAAATGGTGTAGGAACCAACTAAACACTGTGTAGTGGTCCTTTACACGCCATGTAGTCAGTCGGTAGGCCTAAAAAGTGAGGCGGTGGAGAAACTGCCAGTTGGGCAATAGTACACGCTGTTTACTCAAGAGTACATGCCGTGTAATCATGTCGACATGTGAACAATGCCACGTTGGCGGGAAGCCGCCAGGTGAATAGTTAAATGAAAGTAGTACACGCCGTGTACTTGGAAGTACACGCCATGTACTTCATTTTTTCGGCTTAAAATAGGCAATAGCCTCCTCATTGGGAAGAGGAGATACATGAGAAGATTTGGAGCCAAAGGAGGAGGTCGGACCTTTGATGATCCACCAGGTGTTCGTCTGGAATTGGATTCGGCCTTGGATAATCCTGTTGGAACCGCACGGGTAAGGGCTTCCTCCTCCATGGATGGTTCTTACCAATTCTTCTCCTAAAAAATGTTATTTACGTTTGAAACGGTTTTGTTATTCATCAGATATACGAAATTCTTGGGCGTTTCTATAGTCGGCGTTCAGTTATAACGTTCGTTGGCATTTAGGGTGGGTGGCTTGGTGTTTAGTTTTCCAACTACTGTGTGATTTGTGCGTTTTTGTGCCAAGACCCCATGTTGGGGTGTCGTGTGGCTGAGGCCATAGATATATAAAACACCTAGAATTGGTTAGGTATTTAAATATGATATTAAAATGATGGTTGGGATCGTTTCATGGATCCAAAACCACCCCGGGGGTGTGTTCCATTGTTTAGCTGTTTGGCTAGGATACCAGAGGGTATGCCTTTAAAGTAGTAATTGTAGAATTTCTTTGAGAGGAATTGATTTTTACTGCTTGTTTACCTGTTGGGAATGGACCAATTACCTGCTTAGCCTGAGGGCATTATTGTGATTAGCCTGAGGGCACTATGCTATTTAGCCCGAGGGCTGTCATCATTTCCGCCTGAGGGAAACCTTTCGTGCCTGAGGGCTTGACTTCTGTGCCTGAGGGTGAAACTTCCTATGCCTGAGGGAAATTTATGTTACGCCTGAGGGCAATACTTGTGGGTTGGATTCTATATAGCCTAAGGGTGTGGTTCACTATATTAGCCTGAGGGCATGATACTGGTTGGTCTGAGGGCTTGATGCTGTTGAGCACAAAATGATACTAAATTATATGGATTAAATGAATATTAAAACGGTAATTTAACTATTAAGTTGGTTACTTGTGAGTACTGCTAACTTTATTGGATTTTAATATTGCACTGTTGTTGCATGCTTACACATAGTTGGGAACGGGCCTTTGGTGGGTGCCTATTGAGATATATTTCTCACACCCTGTTTGGGTCACGCTTTTCGGCCCAAACAGATTACGTTGCTGTAGGTGTAGATAGGGGAAAGAGTCCCTATATAGGTACATGATTGCTGCTGAGGAGTAGGAGAGCATGGGACCTAGCCTAGTATCGTGATGTCGCTAGGAGCTGTTTTCCTTTGTTTTGTTGTACTCTTCTTTTGGTTGTACTGTATTAATGTATAACATGTTCTGGTTGTTTTATTCGAACATGAGACATGTAGCATCATCTTTTACATACTGTTGGTTATATTCACTGGTGTTGGTTATTTCAGTTGGGTATGGTTTACTTCTTCCGCTGTTCGTTCTATGTTTTATTTTATATTCCGCTGCGCTACACTTTGAAAAATGAGGGAATAGTTTCCCCACTAGGGACCTCGCTGCTAGTCAACAGCCTCAGGCGTTTGGGGAAATGCGCATGAGTTCACGTGGTGAACCAGACTTGGGGAACCCATTGCGTGGCACTTGGGTCCGGGATGTTATATATAATTTTATTTATTATTTTCTATTGTCTAGGGAAAACATAGGATGGTTGTTAAAAAGTTTATTTAATTTATAATATATAAATTCCATTATTATCATTTAAAAAAATTCCTTGTTTAATTTATTTAGGTATAACATGTTTGTTTCCATAAAAATTGTTTTTTAAATGAGTTCCTTTAATTTCATATTGATTTTCTTTTTATCTTTTTAATAATATTTTCTCTACCAAATAATTTCATATACATATAAAAAATGTTTTTAATATTTTTATTTTTCCTCTCAATACCCCCAATTCCAATGGTTATGTGAAAATAATCATATTAAAAAAATAATATTTTGATTTTCTTTTCACCTTTTTAAGATCTGTGTCACATGTAATGTCATCTACACATGGTGTTGTGTGTAATGCAAGATAAAATCAGTTTTTTGTGTAACTGAATCTATAATTAATTCTTCATGTAGAAAAACCTATCAAAAATATTAAATTACTTTGAAAAAATTTACAAAATATCTCTTTGTTTACATTCTACCCACATAAAATAAATTTGACCTTGAAATTATTCTCGATCATATAAGATTTATCATTTGAAAAATTCTATCATTGAATCTTACATCATAATAACAAATAATAAAAATTCCATTAAAAATTTAAATATGTAAAGCTAATGGTTTCCCTGTGTAACTAATAATCAGGTTCCTATAAAGGAAAATGTCAGAACGTAGTGAATATTTGGACATGTAATATAAAATTAAATAATTATAGTGATTGATAAATATCACTAATCAAAAGAATGATAGCGGTATATTGATGGATAATGAGAATAAATCCATATAACAAAGCAGATTCAAAATGAAATTTATATCATAAAAAATTGTTAGATAATTACAATATTTTATTTCAATATTATTTTCATAATTTGATGTATTTATTCATGATAATAAAAAAAAGTTCATTTTATTTCACAAGAAAAATCACTCTCTTTAGTTATTCATTAATCAATTTTCACTTCAACACATTATCCATGAACTGATGGTGATTTTCTATATTCCTATATCAATAAATAATCATTAGATCCATTGATATAATGATATGTCATTACATATATATCTTGTTTCCATCATAATAAAAATTGTCTTCAAAAGTTATATATTATGAATAAATCATTATATTGTTAAATATTAGATTAATATATATAACCTCATTCAATGTAAAATATATATCATATCAAAAGGGTTATCCTTATAAACCTTCTGAAAAATTAATATAAAAAAATATAGAAAAAGGGTTACCAAATTTCCAAAATAAATTTGTCATTAATCCCCCAAACGACATGAAATATTTCTTATTTATCACATAATAAAATATTAACACCTTTATCATGTATTCTCTTTAAACTATAATTATCATTAAATGTTATTAAAAATATATTCTTAGTTATTACTTCGATAACAAATGATTATTTAAAATTTTCTATAAATCAAAAAATATATAAACAAGATTATTTATTGAATTTGTTTTAATAAATAATTAGTCATTTAAAATGAAATTAGTAGAATATAATTTAATATATCAAAATTAGTCATATATATATCCCAATATCATTATCTAAATATTTTGATCATAAAAATGGTTATCGTCAAAATATAACCATTCCATTAAAAAACATTTCTAGTCCATAAACATCATTCAAAATAATCATTAAAATCAATATAAAAATATTATAATGTATAATACTAATATATTTCATGATTCATATAAAATAATCATTGAATTCCAGTACAGAGATACTTTATTCATCACACATCCTTCTAAAACTATTAACAATGCATCATAATCTTATTCCTTAATAGATCTTTACATTCATATTTCATTTGAAGATTGTTCATCACACGAAATATATCCATTACTCATTAAACCATTATTCTTTTCATTAAAAAATGTCTCATCAGAATGTCAATTAATATAGTCACATACATTACACATTTGAAATATCTAAAAGCAGATATATATTAGGGTGAAAATAATTTTCATCCAATGTGCTAGAAAAAAAATTATTTTAGATATGTAGTTTCTTTTTTTGTGTTGTTATTTTATATAGTAAAATCATCTTTCCATTATTGAAAGCATCCACATTGATGTTTTGTCCCACATTCCCAAAATAGAGGAAATTGGATCTTATTTCTTACACTATCTCAACAACACATACTCTTAGTGATCATTTTAATTTTCTTATTACTTGAGTTTTAGATTTATTTAGACCATATATTTGTAATCAAGATCCTTTGAAACTGAATATTCATAATAATAATGTCATCGACTCTAATCATCAACAAATTTGTCTACTCATCAGAAAATATTCTTATGAATTAATTGATTACCATTTTATTCCAGTTCTCACCATTGACTAATAATATAAATAATAGTTTTGGAAACACTAATCTTAAAATTAATCTACATAAAAATGAAAAGAAATCACATATTTAATTTTAAATTCATGACACCGTATTTTCATTCTATGAAAATGTAGGATTACTAAATTTAATTTACATTCATCATCTTTTTGAATCCTTTATTATGGATTATAAAGACTTTTCAAATTTCAGATGAATAACCCATGGGAGAGTCAATCTGTGTGTCTAGTTAGGCTCGTTGTTGTGTTGTGGGAGATAATAATGTCTAGTTCATTATTTCTTTTCAGAGTAATTACTACAAGAAACCTTTGATGTAGTGTTAAATCCACTAATAGTATCTAAATAAGGATATAATTTCATGCATAACTTTTTCCTATGAAATATAAAATTCAAAAAAAAATTCTATACATTGAATCATATATTAACACATCCTTATAAACATATTTAGATATACCCATAGAAATATTCCATGGGATGTCACTAAAAATTTCTCATCATAGTTCCTATTTTTTATTTAAATCATTTATCTAATACCATCCATAGTGTGCCATAATTTTAATATACGGATATGACATCATTTTAGATGAATATATCTCAAATTTTATAAAACAAATTCTTTAGAACCATAATAAATGTATTCATTTTCAAACAATTAACACAATCATATTATGTTGGGATTTATCATCAAGGCCTCCAATAATTATCATTCCCATTTGAACTACTACATAAAACCATTTATCACAACCTGGGGAAAGGAAACATAATAAAGCGTGAGCTCAAATGCTCAGTTAGGGTAAAAGGGGGATATACATAATCATAGCATGAATAGATAGGTAAGAAAACATGATCATAATATTTAAAAAATATACCAAACATATTAAATATCATAATAATGAGTCTGTGAAAAAATATTAGTGGTTTATAAGATAATAATAATAATATTATAAATGAAAATGATATGTGGAACATAAAATTCACATAAGACAAAAAATTAAAACATACATATAAGTATATAAAATATTTATTTAGTAGAAATTAATATTTTCAAAATCATATATTCAAACAATATGAGATGATATACCTTTTTGGAGGGAAACAACAACATATCTATTGGTACCACATTCCTCATAGTGGAATGACATCACTACCCATACAATCATAGTATTCAAGGTTCACACCAAGGACCATTAGGATTGAAAAATACATTACTGAATCGAGTTCACTACCCATTCCTCTCTTTTATATCTCATGAGATATAAACCACTAAAAATATCATTTGAGGGAGATATGGATCCTACCCATCTTTGGTAATAACATAATAATTATCCTTTTTATTATGTAATAGAAATTGTTGGCTACAAAATAAACAATTTCATATAACCAAAATCATATACATGTGTTAATCAAGATCATAAAGATTCATCATATCATAAACCATGAAATGAAAAGTGATTCAAAAAAATTCATCATATCATTACATCTAGAAAAGAGACAAGATTCATAGTCATTTCATCATTACATTATAGAAAAACTCATGAAATTATGTAGTGTTATGTTTTTGGTGCTCCACTTCATCCCTGCTTCTGTACTCTGTGATTCCCAAGCTGCTGATGTCGGCTATTGTAGTCCCTAACCCGTCTGATGTGGGGGGACTCCTTTCTTCCCCCTCCATAGCTCCACCCATTCATTCATCCCCTTTTCCAACCCAAATATTCTACCACCCTACCTTGTTACCGATCTATGACAAAAGGTGGTTGATCTCTTCAATGGGTACCCTCGGCTTCTTATTTCAACAACAGAGTTCACATAGGACATTGACTTTTTAAATATAACATTGGATGAATTTTTATCATGTTGTCACCCTTCAGTGGATGTTTTTGATCACTCTGTCGCCAAACACTAGTGTTTGTGAAATATGGTGGTTGTCGGCCTACATGACCGACATCATATTATTATCTACTTCTCCATGGAAGATGATTTGATTTAGAAATTGTCTTCATCTCCTCACATCTACGAGTGACATCATTTCTTTCATCTCTATTACTCATACAATATTCACATGATGTATGACTCTCCACAGATTATGTAATTGGTATGTCTACCCTAACACCATGTACCTTTTCAGAATCCATATATTTTACATATGTTAGGTAACTTGATTGTAATGTTTTTATGGATAGATAAGAGAAAAATCATGGTGAGTCACACTGTTTCACTGTGTATATGTGTGGAGATATTTGTTTCTATAAATCTATTTTATTGGGTCTATATCAATGTTGGTGAAGAGTTTCTATGTAAGTAGAGGGTTGTATTTTATTCATGGTCCAATTTATGCTCGTCCTACAATCTTCTGAGTCATATGGCCTCATCCTGTCACCGGGGATGTGGGGTTGGACAAGATGGGGAGGAGATGTATAATTCCATTGATATGAGAAATGCTAAGCTAAGTTATATGAATCCAAGAGTTAAGGATGTTTTTGAAAGACTATTGCACAATATGGGTCCTCCCATGTTGGAAAGGTCGACCTTGGATAGTGAATTCCCTATTATTTCTCCCTCTTTAGAAGAAAATGTTAATAATTGAGGAAGTGTTCATGCTCACATGAATGATCATTTCTTAGATCCTGATGGTTCTATTAAACAGGATAATGATTTTGTGCTTGAAGAGACACAAACATCAATGGTGAGTGAGATAGTCTCCCTGAGTCGATGGGTTCTTATTTCGAGCATGAATTCAAATAATATTTTGTTGGATAACCACTTCTTGACTCTTAATGAGGATAAAATGGAAAATGTGGATATAAATGTATGAAATAGTGACATTCCAATATGTAAGCACATGTTTCTTATAAGGGTTTAGGATTATGTGGAAAGTGACCTTGATGGGGTCACCCAGATATGTTTGAACTATGAGCATGAGTCTTTGGTCCGACCTATATCCAGGAATGGTAAACATGAGTTTCTATTGACTGGAAATATTCCAGTTCCCAAGAGGGGAAACACCATAGCCTCTAAAAGATTACACAAATACTCCAAGGACAATAGTAACACGATCATCAACTGAGAAAAAGTGATATAACTTAGAGGTCAAATTTGGGGAAACATCTATGAATCATGGTGTGTACTTGGAATCTACAATAGAGATCATGATGAATAACTCTAATAATTTTATATCTACTTCGGCTGGAGTGTGGGGAAATGAGTTTTCTCTATTAGACTCCACCATTGATTAGGATGGAGAGTATTTGGAGGAAGGAAAGGAGGAACCCTATCATCTAGGACATTCCCCCATGGAGGGAAAACATGGGCTATTAGGTCATGAGGATGGTATTGTTGAAAATATATAAGAGATCTCAGTTGATCTACATCATGTTGTTAACGGTGTCATCATGGATAAATCATGTGATCTTCTCATGCACTCTAAGGAAGAGATGTTGGAAGATTTATTGATCATTTTTTCTTCTAATGAGGATGCAGAATGGATGAACAGGAGACCGATCCAAGTTGACTCAAGCAAGGTGGATGAAGATTAGATCAAAAAACAACCTTCAATTATAACCAGAGGCTTGAATGATAAGAATATATCAATGGTGGAGTTTTTTCATGAGTGTGAAAATTTGGCATCTTAATTTGAAGACACTATTAAGGGAGAACCAGATCAAAATGTACCAGATTTGTCCTCGAAATTATTCAGAGAGGTTTCATCTAGAAGTTTTATGCTGGGTTTTGATAATGTCAGTATATGTTATAGTGCGTGATTCAATATTGAACATGTGGTTTCTCATTTTTTCAATAAAAGTGATTCATAATAAATAATTTATGTTGGGGTGAGTGTTGTAGGATTTATAAGAGTTATATAATGGTATAACACATGGATATTAGAAAATATTGATAAACACATATTCATCATAAACATAAACCATCAAGAAAAAGAATATGAATTTTATCCATAGTTTATATCCAGATAAATTCATAAATTATTCAAAATTATGTCATATTATTTGGATATGGATTTTGAATTATCAGTTGGATATTTAAATAGTGAAAATAACCATTCACTAAAAATAAAATTGTAAAGCATAGAAAAATTTCAAAATAATTTACTTTGTAAATTACATATATTAATTATATTGAATGATTTAAAAAATAATTTTAATCATTTATTGATAAAAATAACTTTTTTCCATTTAAAATAGAACATTTTAATAAACATATTAAATTTCATTTTATTTTTAAATAACTAGGAAATCATTTAAAATATGATTTGAAGAAATTATTTTTCATAAAATTAGGATGTTTGGTTCTTGTTAAATATTTTTAACCAAATTTTGTTTACCATTTTTAGTAAAATAGAATGATATTTTTTGGAAATTGAGATGAATATTTCATTCTTTTTTTTAAAAAAATTTAATAAATAGTAATAAATATATTTAAAATGAATGAAAATAAAAATATTTTTGAAAAAAAATTTATTTAACATGTTTTTATAAGAGTATATATTTCTGACCAAAGAGAGAAAAAATAGTTGGATTCTCATAAATCATTTTATCAATTATGTTATGTAACAATGGTTGGAGAAAATGTAAAATAAATTTAAATTATAATATACAATCAAATTATAATAAAATTAATTATTTTCATGAGAGATGGGTCATAATATTTTGTATTTGGAAACATAATCATAAACAATCCCAAAATGTTATTTGATTGTAACTTAAAATCATTAACACTTTGTAAACATTGAATCGAAAAACCATGAAGGAATATCATAAAATGGAACATAAAATATCATAAGGATATAAAATTTATGATATTACATGTTAGTGGGACAATTTGTACACCACTTAATGTAATATACGTTCATACGATAACAAATGTCTCAGAGTAAGAAAATTGAGACAAAAATCCCTTACGAATTTAGTAATTGTTTGATTATTAATCATCAATAAATAATAACATAAAATGAAAGTTTATATATCCCTAAAATAATGACATTAATGATATGAAATTTTAAATGGGTAGATTATACAAGACACAATTGAACTGAGTGGTGAATTATCATATGTCTCATAGCAATTAAAGGTAAATAATAAATCTTTTACCATATGTCTTGATTTCATCAATAAAAATTAAATACCCATGTATAAAATATAAAATTTTATTATAAATCTTTTAAAGAATCATATTGAAAAATATTACCCCTTATACATTTTTTAGGACCATTTATTACCCATTCATTACCTATTAAATGTAAAATTCATGTTTTGGCCGATAGATTATTTGTTTTCCAGAATGATATGACTTCTTACATTATGTTATCTTAGATAAATCATGGTTTAATCATATCTAAAATTTTAATAATTATATTAATATTATATATATTTATTATATATTAACTTATATTTATCCATATTATTTAGTGATAAAAAATAAAATACAGAATTCTTGTGTATGGTAGCCCATACATATGCATGAATGAAACTTCCATTTTCAAGTCATATCTAATAAAATAATATAAATTGATATACTAAAATTTTTAAGAATTTTTTTTCATATATATTTGTGATTTTTATTAAAACAATAATTTTTACCTTTTATGTTACGTGTGAATGATCCATATAAGATCGGGTGATGGTAGTCCACAATACACATGAGTGATGTTATCTTATTCCCAAAAAATAGAGAGTGTGATGATATGTTTGATTAAATAATCTATAAATATAATAATATCAAAAATATCATATATAAATATGAAATCAATCATTATTCCAAATCCTGATATGTCGTAATCGGAAGACAAATGGCATAGGTTCGTGAGGAAGTAGTTCGCCACACATAATAATAATGATATCAAAACCAATTTTATGGATTTTTAGATGGTTATAGGTCATTACCTTATCATAACAACATATAATTGTATTTATGATTCATAGGTTAGTATATCAACATGGTATGAAAATTATAAGGGTGTTGTGGAGGAAATAAAAATTCACTTTGATTAATGTAAACCTAACTATATGAATCCCCCATATTATTACACCAAATTACTTATTAGGTTGACTTTATATAACAAAATATTACACTAAGATATTTTTACTATTGGTAATTTTTTGGGTAGGTATTGGCTGAATAGTGGTTTTTATGGTTTGTGGAAGAGATGATAGGGGTGGGATTTTATATGTGATGTGAGTAGAAATCATTTAGTATTATGAGAATATTCTATCATACCAACCTTTTCATCATTTAAAATAATAGAAAAACAATTAATTATGGAAACTAGATGATATAATATATTAATATTTCCAAAATATTTGTTTCACATAGGTTTTAGGTAATTTTTATCTTTTATCATCATAGTTTAACCCCAAGTATTTCCAGTTTTACCTTAGCCCTGAAAATTAATTTTTTATTTTCTCAGTATTCATTTTTGTAAAAAATATGTTGGACATATTAATAATTTATAATAAATATCTTATCAAATATTTAATCCATTTTTAAAAATTAAAATCATTTAACAACAAAAATATAATTTAATATTATTCCATCATATATGATATAGAAATAATGTTATAAATAGAAAACAATCATAAGCATACAATGTTTGTATATGAAAATTAAATATGAAAATTATTATGATGACATAAAATGGATTATATGATAATAAATTGAACTAATTTTTAGTTAAAACAAATTCATTGCCTAATTTAGATTTATAAATTAATTAATTGAGATGGTAGTTTTCAATTAAAACATAGAATTTGTCTAAACTATTTTAAAAAAATTATCTTCATTAAAAATCCTAAAAAATAAACATATGATATTTTTGAGATGTTGATTTTTTTTATTTCTTAATATTATAATATCAGATAAAATAAATTTTTGATATAATTGTTCAAATGGGGAAAATGAATTTTCTGGAAAATAGTAATTTTACGAGTAAAATTGGGTTTATTCTTATTTTTAATCTAGAAAACACAAATCATGAATGATAATTAGTTGGTTGAATATATGTTATATTAATTTAATCAAAATAATTTAACAAAATAGGATTTCATAATTTATTGTTCTAAAACTTGATTGTTTCTATAAAAATAGTTATCTTGAAAAAATATTTTATTCATTTGAAATTTGTTTTTATTTAATTTTTTTTATTAATTAGTAAAAAATTATTTATGATTTTATACATGTGTCAAACTATGAAAACATAATTTACAAAATTATAATCATAACTACAATTTCAAAAACTATGTGATATTTATCATATTAAATAAAAATAAAAATATGACACATTTCATTTGAACTTATTGTTACTTGTATCAAAATCTAAGTGAAATATTACATGTAAATCAATAAATACTTAGTGTTTCATGTAATGTAATTTGAAATCAATAGTTCATAAAGAATAATATTATATTATTTTAAATTCATTTTAAAATAATATTTCAAAAAATATAATGCGGTTACACCTATTGTGTTTATATGGTTTTATATAGATTAATAGATTATATTTTGTAACATGAAATAACAATAAAAGTTTCTTAAAATAGCTTTAGATATAATGAAATAATTTTCAAATGATTAAATATTCTCAAATCCATTAAAAGTGTAATTTAATGCATCTGATATAAAATCATAATTTTTGTATATTCTTATCATGGAATAATGGATTAATACAAAATTTAGGAAAGTAAAAATAAATGAGGGAGTTGTGTTTATGAAATATAAACAGATCAACTAATTATATTTCCATAAATTCATATATAGTATGACAATTCATCATCATTATTAAATGAATCAAGAAAAAAAATTCTTATTAGAAGCCTCAAATAGGAATTAAATCATTATAGTTATATGGTGTTGAGGTTGTTAAATTTACATTGATTATTATATTACTTTTTATCAATGAACTCTCTCACTATCAATAATTCTTTATTAATTTTTATTTACTTCCATAACATCACCTTCCAAAAATATTCTTCTATATTGAAACATTGTGAGGTTTTATTCTATATAACCTTTTGTATTTCCCATTATCTCTTATTAATTGGATTTTTTAATAACTCTTTTTACATTGTGGGGTTTCAATAAATGTATTTGAAAGTATCACATGCATGATTAGTGGGATAATGAGTAAATTCTGAATATGAAATTTACATACTATTAGGTGAATGTATCATCTAGAAATTATTAAAGAGTAACATTTTTTGATAGCGTTTGGGATTTGAAACACTATGATTAAACATCTCCTAAAATAAACTTCATTAAATGTAATCTATTAGACATATTGCAGAACATACAACCCCTAGCATTAGTGAACCATAATATAGATTATACTAATATGATTTGCTTTTAAATGTAACATATGAGTTTCACAAATTAATTACAAAAAATACATTTATACATTATTTTTTATTAATATAAGAAACATTTAATAAATTAAATTTTTTATGAAAAAAAATATTTTGTTTCTAAAAAGATGGTTTAGCATTTCATTGAAAAAATTATTTAAATTTAAATTTCAATAAATTTAGTAATTTGTTTTATAAAATGATCCTTATTTTTAAATATTAATAATATAAATTGATACTCTTAAAATGTTGGGATTTTTCTGTAATAGTTTATTTATCAATGAAAGTGGAAAATAATGATATTTTATTGCAAAATTATTTTTCATTTAAATTATTTGTAAATTTGGATTATATTGTATATGGTTCTAAAGTTTGATCACTTAAAATATATATTTATTGATAAAAATTAGTCCATTTTAATTATTTCATACTTTCATTTTGAAAAAATAATCATAATCATTTAAAAAATATATCTTTGAAATCCTTTTTTCTCATCAGGTCTATGGGATTAATTTAAAATTAAAATATTCCACATATATTATTGGAATTTATAAAAATGGATTCTTAATTTTGAAAAAGAACAATTTATATTTCTTAATAGGGTTAGTAAACTTTTTAACCAAAACGAATAATGATAATATTAATAAATAATTATGAAGGTTATGGTAACAACAGATTTATTAGAAACAAAATGTTAAAATATAAAATAGAAAATGAATTATAACACATCTAAAATCTATTATATTGTAATATTTAGATGATAATAAATTTATTCCAGGACAATTATCCATTTTAAACCCTTATAGAATTTGGATTATAGGGATACAACTTTCGGTTTTCAAAACATTAATGTGATACACTCACCTTAAAACTCAATGTATGCCATCTATTTTCTCTTATTCACACATTATAACCCTTTAATATTTTTTCGCGACCTATCAAAATCACTTTCCAACATCAATAACCTCAACATAGACTCCATACTTTTGTAATAAATATAACTTATAATTGGTTTTATTTAAAATTTAAGGAGTATTCCCAAATAAGTGGTGACATTTACCAATGGAAATTTTTAATTCGTTTTCTTATATAACATATTCATTTTTGTTAAATAAATTATGATTTAATAACCTCATTATTTTGAATATTATAATATTTTTTATGTTATCTAAATTTCTGATAGCCCTATCCACTTCTCTGAGATCACAATATTCCAATGAGGTACACTCTATTTATGTTTTGAATGAGATCTCTTCTTTTTGGTCAATTAATTTTTTCTCAACAATATAGGGATACTCTGGGGAGGTCTATGGGTTTTTAAGAACAATAGATAATTAAATTTCCTATACTAGGAATGGTTCATTGTAGGAAATCAATTTATAGTAAGTGTTCCCTTTTTTCCATGAAACATAATGGGGGGTGGTAAATGGTTGAAAACCCTTAAATGTGGATCTTTTAAACTATATGAACATGGATACTACCATTTCAATAATCACTGCATGTTTTTTAAAATTTTATATGGTCCATATATACCATGTGATTGAGGATCCTATTAGAAATATGGCGGTACAGATTTTGGAAAATCATATGGCCAAAATGTAAGCCTTATTAACTTGAGGTTAATTCATATTTCGTCATTATATATTAAGGCTTCTAACAATTTTTTATTCAAAATTCCCCCCTTAAGTATCTTTTTGGTTAAATTATACCTCTAATGCTTTTAAGGAATGTTTCTACATTGATTTTTTACATTTTTAGCATGTTTCGTGGCATAGTATATTTCCATGTGATTCGTACACTAACTTTTCTAAAATTTTATAGACAATTTATTTTGTGGATATTCTTCTCCCACCAATGTCTTAAAACAATTTATTCATCATATTGGTTACGCCATCATAAGTTGGTTGAGTTTCTTGAAAAAACTCAGGATAAGTGATAATTCGTATAAAAACATTATATAGGTGATCTATAATGTATATACTATAGTCTTGATTCCCTATTGAGTCTGTCTGTGAATTTTATGTTGTATATTTGATAACATCCTTTTGGTTTTCTTTATATTAAATTATAATTTGGAAATTTAATTATTAATGAAACACCACATGATTATTCTGGCAACAAATGAGAATATGTTGAATGGGTATATACACATTCATGTGTTGTATCACCCCCTTGTACATGAATGAATGAGATATTGAATTATAAATTTAGGTGTTTATGATATTAATCGAATTACAAATTTGATTAACCAAGTAATATTTAATTTCATGATGTTTTTATTTACTTAAATAGTTAAGTAAATGATGTGGTGTAGTTGTTTTGATTGGATAATTTGTAATTAGAGAATGGAAACATGGTTAAATTATTTTGAAATAGTAAAAATTGGTTGTTATGACTTAAATGATAAAATGGGAATGTGTTAGAAGTTGATAAATTCATGATTATATGGAATCATAGAAATTTTCTCAAATGTATTTTTTTAACCATATATTTTTTGTAATAAAATGTTGAATGGTGATTAGCCTATGTGAAGGTGATAAATGTAGGTGGTATATTGGACTAACCCACTTTTATCATGTGTTTTCTATACTTATTATCATGGTTCCATCATGCATATTAGTTTTTAAAGGAATGGACTAATGCTCCCAATCATTGAGGAATGGACATGGAAATCCATATCATTGTTGGAATAATCAGAAATTGTGTTCAAAATCCCAATAAAATTCATATACTGATGCTCCATGTTTTCCCAAATGTGACCCATTTAACATATGGCTCAGATGAACCATAAAGGACAAAGTAGTTTTCATGAGAAATTTCATAAACATGGAAAATTTAATGAATGTATCATATCTAATAATTGTTAAATATTGTTTCTATTTTATTTTTCATTACATTATTACATAAATTTTTTTATGAAGTGCATTAGAGAAAATTTTAATTAGACATTATTGTAGTTTTCTTAATGAGTTATACTCACACATTGCTTAGGTGGGCAGTGGGTACCTAAGTAGAATTCATGGTTGTAGGATAGAAGAAGTAAAATTCCATATGTTTGGTGGTTTATTTGAAGCATAGGGAGGACCATATATGGGGGAAAATGTTGTGTCAGAATGTATTTTGGGGATTATTAAACATGAATTTATTTTGGGAATTATTTTACACTTGGTATTGTAGACCTATAAATGGAATAGATACAACTCAGTTTTGGTAATTTACCCTTTTGGTGAATTATTTTCAAATGTCATGATTATATTTTGGGTTATTATAAATAGAATTATATTATCTTATCTATTTTACATTGATAATGTGGTGTCTGTCTCCCTAAGTGTTCCATTCAACCTTCAATTCTAGTTTCCAGCCTCTAGCAAGAGGGTAGGAATACATGAGGTCAGGTGGAAAAATGGATTGGGGCACAGGTTAGTAGATCCCATGTCAGGATGATACATTGTTGTATAAGAGTATGTATTTTATGTTATTTATGTAATTATGGGAATGTGTACCTAAGAATAAGAGGTTTTTAACCTTAGATGTGAGCTCATGCATGGGAGTATCTAACCCATGTATGGAGAAAAAAACCTTGTACCCTAGGTGGGATTAATGTTATTGAATATTTCTATTACAATTGGATGTTATTTTTCCATTAGGTGATTCAATTGTAGTGTGATGTTATAAATTTATGATATTTTATTTTTTGTTTGAAATGGAATAACATTATCATATGAATTCATCAGTTTAAGAACATAAGAATACATGTGGCATGCATCATGTTAGGAACATATGGGAAATGGGTTATAGTTACGAATGAGATATATAAAAAGAATCATTATTCTATTGTAATTTTAATGAAAACAATGTCATAAAAATGTTATAATTGAAAACATAATTTAAAAAAGGTTATGGAATTTTTAAAATAGAATTAATGTAAGGTGAAAATTTGGAAGTTGGATTAGGCCTTTTAGAAATAGACTTTGTTATGTGTTTTTTGGATAACGGTTGTATTAGTGGATGTGGATATTGGGATAATTTATGTTGGATGGAAGGATTTACCATGTTTTATCATTACTTTTCAAAAAAAAATTGATATTCTATGTTATATTTTTTAGATGTGTGTTTTGTATTTTAGAGTGTTTCCGTCACAATGACCTCAACCGGTTTAGGGAAATAAGGACATTGATGATATAGATCCTTAATGTAGTTGAAGGAACCCACATTTATTCTTGGTAGTTGGAGGAATGATCAATTCTATGAGAAACTCGCTCGTATTATATAGTTTATGGGGTGAGGCATAGTGTGGGTTATGATTAGTATTTTCTATTTGATTGGAGAGTTACAGCTACAACACCCTTCAATGTTTGTTGTTGAGGGTTGAACTAAGGGAGTAATGTATTTGATTGATTCATAACTGATGACTCTTGATCAGTTGGAGACCCCACGCAAAAAGTGAGATATATTATCCACTTATATGTTATTAAGAACAATGAATCAATGATGGGGTTTATAGGCCTGATATTAGAAAATGGAGGGCATGTAACAAAAGGACTTCTCGGTAATGTTTTAGGATCAAATTTACCTAGATACTATGAGATAGAGGAATGATGAAACATTCATGAGATTGAATCAGGAGTATATGATGGTGATGGATTATGTGGGATGATATAATGATTTGTATAACTTTTCTTCGATGTTGGAAGGGGATTAGGTGATTTTGACTAGGTGATTTTAGGATGGGATTAGATGTGGGATCATGACACATGTAAATATATTCCATTAGAAGATGTTTTATAAGGTTTTGGACCATTCTCTCATTTATGTAGGGAACTAGAATAAAGCTTCTGGTTGTTGAATAATCATTGTTTTTTGGTGATATGGTGGAATATATTACAATATTATGAATCACCATCATGATATTTTTTCCAATAGTAGTGGCATACTATTTAGTCAAGTAAGAGTATCTATCTCTCGGTGATGTAGGTTGGTCATCTTCAATCATTATGGAAGGCAATTCCACATGAAAGATCAGTTTCCAGGTTCACCAATGAAATATAAATAATGTGGCAAGATGATCCTTTTTAAAAGTTATGTTGTAACCCATAGTAGTCAGGAAATGGCGTATGATCTATTCTAGTATAGTGCACAAAAAAAGGGTCATTTACAATGTATCATTAATGCAATTGGAGTTCCACTAACCGACCAATTTGGGGTGTGGAATGTTACCTCAAGATAATAGTATAACTATCAGTAGGTTATTTCAACACTGATAGATCAAAATAGAGCCCAATTGGGATCAATATATTATCTTCATGCAATTTAGAATACGCAGTGTAATGGAGAGGCTATTCCATCAACAAATTGAGTTGTAATTATTGTATCTTCCTTACATTCAAGTTCATTGTTTGATAAAAATGTCTCACATTGATTTATATTAACTTGGTTAGTTAATGGTTTTGATATAGATGTGGAATATGTGTTTGTGGTTATATAGATTGAAACACCATTATGAGTACTATCATAAAATATATATTAATTCAAGGTGTGTTCTCTTAAGGTTGGTGGGTATCATTTCATTTAAAACAAGGTTACTCCCAAAATAACTAGTTATGACTAATTTATAGGAATTTTTTGTTGTTTTTTATCAATCCACATTGGATGATACTATCAGATATTAATGTTCATGTCCATTTTTTGTGACACTTATATTCCACATAGAGAATTGGATATCTAAGCGATCTAGGTAGGGATATTTTTTTAGAGTTAGGTGAGAAGAAATTCCAAGTGTAATTCGATATACATGCTGATGGAGAATAAGTGAATGAAATCATTCACTCGATGGTGGATCTGTTCTAGTATTTATTTCCATATGTCTTCTCAGCGATGCCTCTTGAGAGACATATTTATTGAGTTTAATTGAATAAAGTATTATAGAGGTGTCGGTTTTCTTCCTTCCATATAGAATGGAACACTAAAAACTGTAGGAACACAATAAATAGTTTGTTTAATTTGAGATTAAAGGGTTTATTCATCCATGTATATTACCATGTCGTTGTCCAGAGATGTTTCCAAAATTATTTAACATTAAATTATAATTGTTCGTCGATTGCCACAAGGAGAATCTGATTAATGTAGAGAATTAATATGCCATTCTACATAAGGGTGATATTTTTTGACAAACTCAGAGGTTCATATGTGTTCTCATGATCAATATGTGGTATTGGTATCTTCAATGGAGGGTGATACCAACGGATATAGTACATAAGACATTCAAGAGAATGCATGGTCTGTATGTGATTTTTTTCCGTTCGAGTTGATGACAACACCATCCCAGTTCATAGAATCATTGAAAATAATTTGATAACTATTTATTGAATGGTTGGAATTAGTATTTGTCGACAAAATATTGGTTTACTCTATAGCTCCTGATGATCTTGAAAACCATCTGGACATCATAGTGGGTATAATAAGTGAGTATCAACTATAAACTAGACTATTTATTTTTAATTTCTTGATTTAAAAAGTTCATTTACTACGTAACATCATCAACATTGAGGTTTTTTTAGTGTACCAAAAAATGTTAATTTAGTTTTATCTTAGGATAATCACAAGGAGTTTTCTAAAATCATGATTTTTTTGTCTTTGGAATACAATTACCGTTGGTTCACTAGTGAATTCATTCACTTCGTAACACCAAATTTATGCTTTACCTAGAAGGGTGTCGTATTTAAATGGTATATAGCATGTGATAAAGTGTTTCACGAGTTGATGAATTATTTGACTGCCATAATTATATTAACCCTGCTCATGTAAGGCGAAGTGCATACCATGTTTTGTGATGCTCCTGAGGTTGGACATGGAGAAATGTTGATACATGATGATTGAGTTTTAGAGTATGGGTTACAACCATTGAGGACACATAAATGAATTTACCCTACAAATGACCTTGAGTTGTTCATGGTGGATTAGGATTTAAAATTCTAGTTTCATTAAAAATTGTGATAATTTTTAATTATATATATCAACCATAAGAGAATTATTATCATATTGTGTCAATGGGATTTGAACCACCTATATTCTATATGTGTTGAGTATATAAAATCAATTGATTAATAGTTGTAATATATCAATGAAATGGGAATATAAATTAAGATTTGTTGAGTTAGAAGACACAAAAACATGTTTCCCTGGTGACTAATTTGGAGTAGATAATGATAGATTTGTTAGCTATGATGCATATAGATGTATGGAAGGTCTAGGGATAGGTGAACCTCCAAAAATTAAAATTGATTATACACTTCAATGACTAGTCTAGAATATGTGTTTTGAGGAAGTAGTGTATTTGGACATGGGGGGAATCATTAAAGGTGCAGATACACCTTCATTCTGGACTGTCAACAATGATGAAATCATTTACATTTAGTATCTTGTTTTCATTCTTATGTGTATATGAGAGGAGTGGATATTGGGGTTCCATTCAATGAAATTTGGAGTGAATACCAGTTTAAAAAAATATATTGGAATCTTTATAATCATAATTGGTGGCTAGGGATGAAGAAATAGGTCATTCATTTTTTCCTCTCTACTACACCTATTAGAAGGTGGAGGCTGAGTATCAGTGTCCTGGATGAGTGTGGTAGATGTTTCCTATTCTGGAATGTAATTTTGTCCTTTTCATCATGGAATTATTGGGAGGTATCTCTTAGAGACCATAGAATAATGTTTTGATAAGGTTAATAATTGATTCGATGATAAATGTGGCACACTATAGACTAATTTTTGAGACATGTAAATTGGAACCCTTGGGTGGAATGTATGTTTAAGAGGTGGTACGTTCCTTTTAGGATATCATATTATTGTTTTAGAAAAAAATCAACATTTTTTTCACACTTATAGAAATGATTGAAAATTTTCATGGTATCGAGATGTTTCTAAGTACAACTATTAACTCATAGACAAATGGGAAATCATAACATTTTATATTGGTTCTAGATGACATGTTTAGGGCATGTGTCCTTGATTTTTTGGGGATTTGTGAAAGGGCATAACTCTTATTGACATTAACTACAAATATAGTAACCTGTTGACTAATTACATGGAACCGTATGGGGTACTATGTGTTAGAACAAGTAGATAACCATTTTATAGGATTGAAGATTATGAATTATAATAGTCGGGGATGATTTTTTGGTACTATAAATCAGAGTCGTTGTAATTTATTATGAAACATATATATATATCCTATAGTAAGAAGATTTCTTATGTGGATCCACATTTTTAGCCTCTTGAGTTCGTAGTAGGTCATCATGTAATCTTTCAACTACTTAAAATGTTGGGCCACCATAATATTCCAAAACAAGGTATGTTGGTACCATTGTAAACGGTAGCATTTGACATTGTGGATATGATCATATTGGTATCATGTTGATTATATCATTCTATGTGGTATAGTGTGATACAAGATCTTTTTCATGTGTTTTGTGTTTGGTAGAATCACCCCATCCCTTCTCATGAGATTGTTTTTAATTATGTAGAGATCGAGGCTTATAAAACCTTTTAGTAGAATCTAGTTTGTATGATATTTCATTGTGAGAAAATAATATGGTGCAAGACCATGATGTTGGTTTGACTATTTTGTTTGGCTGGTAACATTCATGTATAATTTGGAGAAAGG
The DNA here is from genome assembly GCA_963277665.1 of Viscum album. NCBI lineage: Eukaryota > Viridiplantae > Streptophyta > Magnoliopsida > Santalales > Viscaceae > Viscum > Viscum album. The sequence goes on from OY728126.1 coordinate 988,077,789, forward strand.
GAGGAAGATATGTAGGACCAAATTATTAAACATTTTACCTTTATGAATACAATATTATTGGGTGTTTGGATTGAGGATGATCCAGTATAATGGATGTAGGTTGTATGATTATGAACATCTAAATAGGTATTTGTCATTTTTCTCTTGGTTGAACACTATTTTTGGTTATGTAAATTTTTCTTAATAATATGATGATTATTAGGGGTGTTTTGGGGTTTAGGATTTAAAATTAGAACAAAAGAGTATATAATGGGTATGGTGTATGGTTTGATCATGGTTCGTAGTAGGAGTGCTCTTCAACTATACAACATGTAGGGGAAGGGTTCACAGTTCAAAAACAATTCAAGTGGGAGCCTGTAAAATGTTTGAAGATGGATAAAGCCATTTCTCTTGTTCACTTATTTTTTTCAAACCATTCTAGCTTCCAACAGACTATAAAACTAAGGCCCCTCTTGGAAATAGGGTGTGACATAGTTATCAAATGGTTTTCCAACTATCTGTCCAAACCATGAACCTCAATAATGAGGTATAAATTCAGATTTACACCCTCTATATTTAAGTGTTATAACCATAATTCTTTTCCCATTATCTCAAATAATATCTCAATGATTAAATTCTCCATCCATTTCATCCAAGGGAATATTTCTCATTAATTCATATCCATTCCAATCATTGTTTTGTGAGAATCAATTATATGGAGAGTCAAACACTCCTCATTCACTAGTTTTCAAGAGAATACCTTGTGTGGATATTCTTCTTTATCTTTTGTCCCAGAATGTTTTTTTTTTCAAGAAGCATCATGGTTTGGGATTTTATGGATTGTGGTGTTTTTATCGACGACAAATGTTATGAATGAATACATCTAAACACATGTGGTATGTGGCCTATATTTTATATCCCTTATATTGATTCTCTATTCAATGTGTATGTGGATTTTTTGTGCTACATTTCTTGTTTTCTATTTCGTTTCCTATGTATTAATATGTAATTTGGTAATTGACTAATGAATTGAACCCCTTGTGATCTCTATTTGTTCTGATGAGGATAATTTGATTCTTCATAGTAATTTCATATAAATTCCCTATAATTTTTTAATTATATGAAATTATCTTGAGACCACACACTTTGATGACACCTGATTACCAGACCTGTTGAGCTTAGAATGAAATTTTGATGTTTTTTTAGTTCACTTAATTAAATGTGTGAGCCAGTTTTCCTATCATTTAAACAAGTGCTCATTTCAAAATCCAGAGGGTACTGTTGAATTCAGAATGCTGAGATTCGCCTGTAAAGGTCTTAAAATGACTAGAAAGGGTCAGGCCGAAAAAATATTTTTTTGGGACTTTTCAGTAAAATAATAAAAATAAATTACAAAGTTATTTTATTTTATTTTTTCGCACCATGGAGCAGTTGATGATGACGCTATAGTGCAGTAACGAGGTGACGATGAGGCACAATTATGGAACCCCCTTAATGGCTCATTGTGCAAGTGTAACCGCTATAATGTTTCATATATAGAACATCATAACGATGAAATGTTGCACCATAAGAGAATCGATGTGGCATGTTTCCTTAAGTTTAACAAACACGTTGGAGAGTGAAGGAATTAAACTATTCAGATTCTCTAAAAAACTATAGATGTACTTCCACTCCAATGACGAATGAAAAATTCCGATTAAGGTCAAATACAATTGAAGCACGATGAAAAACAGAGCTTGAATTGCTGATTAACGTCGACATCTTGAACAATCTAGGACCTAACGATGTGCCCACAAATGTCAAAGAAGTTGGGGTTTAATTTGTGCATGTTCTTCCACACATTTATTCAAGAGATAAATAATGCAGATCAACCCATGAATTTGTTTACTAGAGAATCATTCCTTTATGTGGTAAGGTAACATTTTTGGGATTTTATTTAACTGGTGTATAAATTAAATTTTTTTTACTGTATTGAAATCTCCATAACTCCCATGATTATTAAAGTCTAATGCGGAGGGTGCAGGCTGACATGAAAAAGTAGAAAGCCCCACTGCAACCACTATTCATTGTGGCCAAACAACCAAATCAATGGAAATCGAGATTTGAATCCTTTTTGATAATGAGGTTGATCCTCGGAGCCCATAAATGTTGACAAAACGACAAATAAACCATCAAAGGAACTCAGATGGCCCACCAAAGGAACTAGTGGGGCGCCAGTGCTAGAATTAGAGGCTGAAAGTGGCTCACAGGGGCAGCCATGGGCAAAGGATGGCAGTGCACCCAACAGTGTGCCACAGCTATAGGAAGCCACAGAAGGTAGCTTGCGGCAACAACATGGTGACGTGGTGTCATGCGGGTGCGGTGTGGAAGGGTGGCCCGCGTCATGGCCACCTAGATGAGCTGGCAGTTGTGGTCATTTGAACGCTACAAGAGGAAGGCCCCTCATCCATAGGGCTAACAGTGAGGAGATGAAGCTGGCTACCACTTCTTAGGCAAGGACCATTGGTCATTCATGCGGTGAGTCGTTGGGCTGGCGAACCATGCCCTTAACCAGCAGGTTGGACCGGTCCCACACCCCATGGGACAGTCCCATTCCTGGCATTCCAGACCCATGCCTGTGGGCCGGAGCTGTAGCCCGGGGGGTCAGATCTGAATTGGTTGGCCATACCCACACCCCTCGGGACAGGTAGGATGAGACCAAGTCACCGGGCGACCCATCGGGGTGGATCCTCGATCTAACCAAGCATGGCCTAGTGAAGCCCTTTGGGAATAGACCATAATATTTTTCTGACCGGACTGAACCAGAACCAAAATAGGTCAGTTCATGTTAGTAAAATCAAAATCATGGTATGTGGGACCCCTAGGCCGAGATGGTCGTGTTAGTCTGATCGGGTCGGATCAGACCTAGATGCAACCGGCCCCTATTTACAGAAATGATAATAGCTTACAAACATGGTATTTGATTGATGATCCATTTATGGAGTTGGGTCTCTCTCAGTGAGGCAGATCATTTTCCATGCCCCGAGGAGGATTTCATGGAATTTGAGATTCGTCAAATGGCTTCAAGAATGGTTCTCCCAAGCACGCTACGTACGGAACCATATTGATGGATGAGGTTTGAAGACTGCTGACTTTTGACTCTATGTGACTCAACTAATTCCTAGTGGGAAGAACATTTGTGTGACATTGTGGGCCCATGGTGGGATGAACTCTTTTATGACATATCAAGCTCATGATATGTGATGAGAAAAAGTACCTTATTAGACTATGATCAATGGGAAGCGCTTCTACATGACATTGTAGGCCCACAGTGGGAAGATTTTAAGTGGGACATTGTAGGACCATGGTACTTGATGAGGATAATACCTTAATTAGACAGGATCGGTGGGAAGTAGTTCTATGTGACTTTTCAAGCCCATATAACACGTTGTACCTATGTAGTCCAAGTTTAGTGGGAAGAACTTTTGATTGACATGGCATTCCCACTGAACTCGATATAGGAGATGTTCTCCAGTAGCCAAGGTGTTCAGGGATGCAATTGATGATTCTTATTTCACTACCAAAATGTATACTAGGTGTGACCTATCTCATGCTTCATGATTTACTTTTTTTATTTCTCTATGGACATTCCTTTTTGTTTTTCAGTCCCTACTGAGTATTTTTTAACCCACCAATGCACAGAATTTTCCCGCACATGCTGTGTCTATTATAGAAAATTGATGTGTTGATAGAGATTTAGCAAACCAGGACCTAGAGGCGCTCATGGATACAGGACTCACAAGAAACTATGATAGTGTCATTGGTGGCCTTGGACAAGGTGGGCCCCGTTAGGGTTGGTTTTACATGACTTTCTGATTCAGCATCTAGTAGCTACCCAAATATCATGACTACGTTGGGTTTTCCAGGGATGGCCATAAGAGTTTCCTTTTAGTACATTTTTTATTTCATTTCTTTTTTTGTGTTTTTATTATAGACAACTTATATTATTTATACTAGTACTCTAATTTTTTAGGGATACTTGTTTCCTTCTTATTGTGTGGTACATGGTTGGTGATTTGAGTGTGTACAAGTACTCTAGATAATGCCTCCGGCATGCAAACTGACTCCTTCAACACTTGTCTCTAGCCCATGGTCATCAGGAGGTGGGATTGGGGTAGTCATGGCATAGGACCCAGGGGACGGGTGATGAAAAACTAGGATCAAAGAGTGGTAGGTCCTGCAATAAAGATCGAGAGTCTTTTGATTTGTTTTGGGGAAACAATGTTAGGTGTTTAAAATCCTAATTTCAGAATCGGAGAGTCTAATGCAGTTGTGGAGGCCGACATATCCATACATGAGGACCCTAAATTATGACATTTAGCTAAATACATGAAATTATTGGTTGCATTAGTGTCTCTTTATTTTCTTTTGAATAAGAGTCTGATCACTTGGTATAATTTTTTGATAGTGGTCCATTATGATCTATTTTAGGATGCCTCAGCATGGATGACCAACCAGGATCCCGATAAAATATCAGAAGTACAGCCTCCTAGCGATGAGGCATCCATTTAGGGACAAGTTCCATAGATCTTCCCACTTCATGGTGCACAAATAATTCCACCACCCGATGGTCAACATCTACAGACGACAGTTCTGGCAGAGGACGTGTGTAGACTTTGTGCCCTTCACAATTTTTATATATAGAGACCTCCCAATATTAGAGGTGAGACATATCATATGGTCTCTAAGGACTTTATGGAGGCAGTGATGTGGGTCTTCCGCTTAGGGAGGACATCGCTTGACCAGATGGAGATCTTGATAGTGAGACTTCTGTAGGGAACAATAGGGAGATAGTGGAGCTTTAGCACCCAGATGTATGATGAGGTGACCCTCACTTTGGAAGACAAAGAGTTCTTTTCCTGGAGGAGTTTTTTCCTGTGACCTTGCGCTCTATGCGTATTCAAGAGCTTCTTCACCTACAACATGGAAGCCAGATGGTGGCTGTGTACTCAGTGAGGTTCAAAAAAATTTATCACTACTCAAAGGATATGGTGTGAGACCATTTCTTTATGGATTGATCCTTTGAGCTGGGACTCAAGTAAGATATCAGGGCATCGGTGTTGTCTCTCATCATTCCAACTCAGGCCATGGTGCTGGAGTGAGCCCTTCTAGTTGAGATATTCTTGGCGGAGCTGGTTCCCACATATAGATCTACCAGTATACCCTAGGTGGTGGATTCATCGGTAGGCAGTAGATAGCAGACCCGAGGTCCCAAGTAACCTAGGTCATTCAGAGTATGGCCCCAAGACTCAGGGTCGGTAGTTTGGGGCTCCCAGACCATAGGGAGTCAGTGAAGAACCCGACTTTGCATCTCGTGCGGTGGGTAGGGACATGTGGCATGTGACTTTGTGACCAGCCGTACAGATGACCAGCAGACGATCGAGGGGAATCTGATTTGGAGGTAGTGGTTCGATCTAGGAGGTATGTAAGGTGGTAGATGTGGAATGATTGCAGGTCGAGCAGTAGGTAGATGGAAATGGTTTGAGGTCTTATAGCTACCACCCCCAGTTGATCAACCTCGACCTCAAGAGGTAGGTGTTCATGGGTGAGCACGACTTCATGTAGCAGAGTCTTCTAACCAAGGATGTCGATATATGGTCTTAGGTATGATCTGTCTCTTCTCCAATATAGCCGGAGTTTTTATAAACATTTTTTCTAGTCACTCCTTTTCCACGTATCCCGTTCGGAGATCATAAATTACAGTGGTGTCATTGGATCTATCATTATAGCTAGAGACTCGTACATGAGGGGATTCAACAATTACACACTGGTGTTGGTAGTGTGCCCTTACTCTTGGAGGCTAGAACATTAGCTGAGATATCCTAGTGGTAGTGTCAAGGCCTTACAACATCATCTATAGAATGGAATAGTAATCCATATTCTATGCTCAGATCCACTATTTTAGGAGTATTTTGCGTGTGTCCCAAGAATTGGGACCAAGTTTTATTTCACCAAAAATAATGAAATCCTTACAGCACAGGAAAGACTTTCATAGAGTATGGTGAATCCAATCACTCACTAGTTGTCTAGCCTCACACTCGGTATAGTGGATGAGAGGATTCCATGCTTTCCAGTAGTGGTGGGAGAGTAAACATATGTTTTTCTTGATGTTGTTCCCAGACTACATATTTGTACTCAAGTAGACTTCTACATAAACATGTATTCTGGGAGAACACCGATAACCACACTGTTGTGTCGGATGTCTTGTGAAGTGCTTTGCGATATAAGGGTATAATTGGTGGACTTGCAGAAGAATGGGTTCCTAAGGCCCTAGATTTCACAAAGGGAAGCCCCAATGCTTTTTTCTAAGAAAGAAGATGGGAGTTTGAGGTTGTCAATGGAATTATGGCACCTAAACAATGTGACCATGAAGAATAAGTATCCACCACTGAGAGTCGATGATATATTTGACTAGTAGAAGGAGGAGGAGTGGTTCATAAAGACATACCTCAGATTAGGCTATCACCAGCTATGGGTACAAGAAAAGGGTTTACCACAGATATAAGTTAGGTGCCGGTATGGCCACTAGGAGCTCCTCATGATGCCTTTTCGCATGACCAACACCGTAGCAGTGTTTATGGGATTCATGAATTGGATCATCCATGCTTCCATTGACTGACTTTTTGTGGTCTTCAATGATGACATATTTGTGTACGTGGAGTCAGAGGTGGGGCATGTTACACACCTGTGGATAGTCTTGGATAAGCTCCGAGAGAACCATCGTTATTATAAGCTATCACCGTTTTAGTTTTAGATACAGGATGTCCAAATTCTAGGAGACGCCATCTCTGAGGATGGGATTTCAGTAGATCTGGCGAAGATAGAGGTGGTGATTTCTTTGGAGCTTCACAGGAGCATGAAATAGGTGAAAAGTTTTTTTGGGTTGGCTGGTTACAATCAAAGGTTTGTTCCCAACTTTTCCAGATTAGAATCACCCTGATTAGTATTCAAACAGAAGGATAAATCCTTCTTATAGAAGGAGACATGTCAGAAGAGTTTCTAGGAGCTAAGGAAAATACTGAGTAGTTCCCCTTTCTTGAGACAACTAGAGGAGTGTGTTGTGTTTGTAGTTTACTATGTCACATTAGAGACTGGATGAGGTTGGTTCCTGATGTAGGATTTAGTATTTACAACTTACGTCTCACACCTATTGAGGATTCATGAGAATAACTATGTGACCCATGACATAGTGTTTTAGCCATGGTCTTTTCCTTGAGAATGTGGAAACACTACATGAAGGGTGAATGGATTACAGTTTACGGTTTACTCCGATGAAAAGAGTCTTAAGTATATCTTATCCTAGAATGACCTAAACGTGAGATATTGAAAATGTCTTGAGTTCCTTCAATACTATGACATTGAGATTGTTTATACTTCTGTAAAGGGGAACGTGGTGGAAGACACACTAAATAGGAGGGTCGGGTTGAAGTTGCCGAGTAAGGAGACATACTAGTTGGTCGTGATGTAGAAATCCTTCATGGATGATGGTGGAGGTTCTTACCTTTAATCAATGAATTTTACTCACCCACTCAATTGTTGAGTTTGGAAGGCATAGATGGTAGATTTTTATAGCGAGGCCTGCTAGTCTCAGTTATCCTAAAGATGGGTACCCGATGGATATTTTATAGGAGGATAGCACGTCATCCTTTTCAAAGGGTGTTCCATAGAGCTTTGGACATTGAGGGAGGAGGTGTTGAGGGAGTTCAATAAATACCCATTGGTGGTACATCCTACTTTGGAGAAGATATACTAGGACCTCCTACCTCAGTACTAGTGTCTATGGAAGAAGAAAAAGGTGACCATGTTCATTTCATGATGCCTCACATGTATGTAAGTAAAGTCCAACCATCAGGTTCCAGCAGGCTTGGCCCATCCACTCAAGGTAGTAGAGTAGAAATGGGATGGAATATTGATGAACGTTTTGACAGGGTTACCACATACATCCAGGGGATACAACTCTATATGGGTGATTGTTGACCAAATCACCATGTCATCTCACTTCCTACCCATCCGAGGGCATGGACCGGTAGAGGGCTTGATGTTCCTCTACAACTAGGAGATAGTGTGTCTTTATGAGGTGCATTTGATGATTGCCTTAGATCGTGATACCCTATTTACATCACGAATATGGATTGTATTATTGGAGGTGTTCAAATTTTAGCTTTTCTTGAGTACAACTTTTCATCGCCAGTTGGATTGTCTAGAGAAGCAGATCATATAGATCATGGAGGACTTGCTACATTATCGCGTCCATGATTTTTGATGCATTTGTGGTGACCACCTTCCACTTGTGGAGTTTGTATACAAAAAATTATATCACTCCACCATTTGTATGGAACTCTTTGGGGAATTGTAAGGGCATCCATGGATATCATACCTATGATGAACATACCTAGGGGAGTTGGCACTTAGAGTCCTGGAGTTGGTAGGAGATACCACCGAGAAGGTGCAGATCATCCAGGAGTAGATGAGGGATACACAGAGTAGGCATATTCCATCTGCCCCAAGAAAAAGACAACCTTTGTGTATGAGGAGGGTGATCATTCATTCCTCCAAGTCTCACACCGATGAAGATTATAAATATTTGGCTGGGGTGACAAGCTATCTATGAGGATCGTCGAATCATTTTAGATCCTAAAAACGGTTGGCATGGTGGTGTATTTCTTAGATCATCCCCTACATATGAATCAGTGGAATGAAGTTTTCCTCATTTCACAACTGAGGAGATTTGTGCATGATCTATCGCACGTCATCGATTGGGGAGAGATGGAAATTGTCATTGGGGTGATGTTTGTGGAGTTTCCAGTGGAGATAGAGTATCAACATGACTGGGTCCTACGTGGGTGATCGATTACACTGGTACGAGATCAGTGGCAGCATGAGAATCTACAGGAGAGCACATGAGAGTGGGAGGACCATATTCATCCTCAGCACCACCATCTATTTTATTAGTTTTTGTATTGTGTTTTAGGGACATCAAGCCCTATGGTGGGGAGAATGTAATGTATCAGAAATTATGTCTATTTATTTTTATTTATTTGGAATTTTTTTAGACCGCACACTTTGAAAGTTTGTGATTTTGAGGCCTAATGAACCCAAAACAGACATTTGAACATTTTTTAGTTCACTTATGTAAATGTGCGAGCGAGTTTTCTAACATTTTGACCGGTACATGGATCCATAATATGATGGCACCATTTAATTTAGAATTTTTGGATTCACCTAGAAATGACATAACTTTAATTGGAAAGGGTAAGACGAAATAAATAATTTTTGAGACTTTTCTGAATAATAATAAAATAACATTAAAAAGGTTTTCTATCTTTCTTTCACACCATTGAGATGTGTACGGTGATGGTATAGTGCGGAAACACAGTGAACATGAGTTGAAGTTATGGAATCCCCTAAATGGATGATTGTTCAAGAGTAACTAGTATGGAGTTTCAAAATTGAAATGGTCTAACAAAGCAACGTCGCAACGTAACAGAAACATTGTGCCATGTTTCATTTTATTAAATGAACATGTTGGAGGGTGGGAGAATTAAACTGAAAGAATTATATGATGATCATCCGATGAATTTTCTCACCAATGAAAATTGATAAATTTCGATGAATGAAAATGATTATTGATGCACCTTGATGAATGGACCCAGTAATGATTAATGATTTCCACATCTTGAAACCATGAGGATGTAATATTGTGTCAACAAACATCAAAGAGGTAGGGGTTTAATTTGTGCATGTTTTTCCTTGTTCTTATACTAGAAATTATGAATACAGATAATCTCATGAACATGTTGATCCAAGAATTGTGTCTTTATGCTTGAGGTTAAATTTTTTAGAGATTTTATTTAAACGGGTTTGAAATTATCATTTGTTGATTGGATTGAAATCTTGGGACCTATCATGATTATAAAATTCTAACATGGAGTGTGAATGCTAACATGAACAAGGAATGAGCCTCTCCACAACATGTGTTCTTTGTGAAAAAACATAAAAATAGATGAAAATCTGTTATTGAGATCTTTTAGGTAAAGAGAATGTTCCCCAAGAGACCGTAGGTGGTGAAAAAAATGAAAAACGAACCACCAAAGAATCTCTGGTGGCCCGTTGAAGAAAAAACTAGTGTGTTAGTGCCCGTGATGGTGGACGCGATCGGAGGAAGGTAGTGTGACTATCGACGCCCCACTATGATAGGAGGTCACATCCAGATGGCTGCTGCAATAGTATGGTGACGTGCTGCCAGGCGGGCATCACGTGGAGGTGTGCCACAAATATGGATTTCATGTCCAAAGCGCGCACCATCGGCAACCCGTGCTGCCAATCTTCGGGCTGGTAGGCCACACCCCCAAATAGTGGTCCAGAACCAGATATGAAAGATAAACCCATGCACTTCCGGTCATGTCAGATGAGACAAGGTCGTCGGCCGACCCAGTGTGTTGGACCCTCATCCAAACTGGGATTGGGATAACAAATCCCTTCGGGACTAGCCCACTAGCCAGACTAGAACAGATCGTCCAAGACCCAAACTAGGTCGGGTCATGTATGTCAGAATTAAACTAGGTTATGTGGGACCCTTGGGCCAGATTCGTTACATTAGTCCAACCCGGTCAGACAAGACACAGAATCAATTGTCCCATATTTAACAAAATGCTAATAACAATCAAACTATGTGTCTGATTGATTATTTGTTTGCAGAGTTGGGACCCTCAAGACTGAGTGGATATTTTGAAATTACATGAGGAGGATTTCATGGAAGTTGAGATATGTTGAATGGCTTGGGAGATTATCTCCCATGCATGCATCGTACAGAACCATACAGATGGATATGACATAAAGACTACTGACTTTTGACTATGTATGACTCAACTATGGCCCAGTGGGTCTCACTTATGTGTTAATTTGAAGTAATATGGTGGGAATAACATTTGTTTGGCTTTACAGGTCCATAGTATGAGACAAGAATGAGTTTAACCATTTTCCAATATTAGAGGGAAGCACATATTTGGGAAATTGTAGGTCCAAGGTACATGATGCACATAAGCAGGCCATGTTTAGTGGGAAGCACTTCTGTGTGACATGGAAGGACCATTGTACTCTATAGAGGAAAAGTTCTCGAGTAGCTGAGTTGTTCAATGATGTGACATATGATTCTTCTATCACTAACCATAATGTATAACTATTGTGATACATCTCATGCATCATGATTTACATTGTGGATTATTGTGTTTACTTTACATTTTATTTTTAGGTTCCTACTATGTATTTTGTTACTCACCCTTGCATGGGCTTTTCCCACACATGTTGGGTCTGGTGAAAATGATCATTGTTTCGACATATACTATTGTGGGCTAGGACCCTAAGGTGCTCTGGGAGACAGTTACAATGGACAGTACAATGGTGGAAAGGGTGGCCAAGGACCAGGTGGGGCCCAATAGGATCTGGTGGACAACATGTTGTACTTCAACATTAAGTAGAATCACTACTCTCACAATCGAGTGGGGGTTTCCATGAATGGCCACTAGAGTTTCCTTTTTGTACATAGCTTTTTTAGTAAATTTTTTGGGTTTGTATTATGTCCCACTTATATTATTTGTACTTGTAGTCAGATTTGTTTTAGTGATACTTGTTTCATTTTCATTATTTGTGACTTGGTTGGGCATTTGTGTATGTAAGAGTACTCAAGATAATGTCTCCCACATGCATGTTGATGCCTTTTATTCTAGTCACCAGCCTCTGGCTTTCAATTGGATGGCATGAAGTAGTCATGGAATTGGCCCCAGAGGATGGGTCATGAAAGATATATTAAAACCCATGGAGGACTAGTCAAATGAATAGGAAGGAATAGAAATTTGAATGAATAATTGATGGGTTTAGGAGGTCAAACAAATTGTAAAAGTGATTAACATAGGAACATCTGAATACATGATGTTTAGTTTAATAAGATGAGTTATGAAAATGATGATGTGATAGTGGATGGATATGATAATTGGTTAATGGGGCTTGGCAATAAAGATAAATGGTTTTTAAAGGGAATAACTAGTTGTAATGTGTTACATCAAAAAATTATATTGTGTTGATAATTGAGAGAATGATGATTCTAAGGAAACATGGAAATGGGATTAAATAGAAATGGGTTACCATTTTTATTTTTTCTAAAATAATGGTTATTGATGATGATCCTATATAAATGTGATAAATGGTAGAGGGATGGTGATTCTTTTGCAGTCAAAAGTGATGGCCCATGTTACCCAGTATATATTTGTGTTTAAAAAAATGTGTTGATTCTCATGAACTATTTTATATATATGTGGAATTATATATCACGTTTTGGATGTTTTGTTAAGGACTGATAAATACAAGTTGGATTCATTGTCCTAGGCACCTTGTTTTCTGACCAATGATCCATTGACTCATTTATCATATTACAAAAAAGGGATAAAGAATGTTTGATAAAAAAATCGGTAAAATATGGAACAACCAATGAATGTAATTAATCTAATTAATTATTAATGTTATATGAAATTTTATGTTTTAATTCATTAATATCTCTAAATTTTTCATAAAATTTATTAGATCTTATATTTTGTAGACACTGATGGGGGTAGCTGATTTAGTTTCACTAATACCATGATAATACCAGAATTAAGTACACTATTATAAATCATTATTGTAAATGTTGAGAATATAATGGGAGCTATGTTTGGGGGTTGATGTGGGTCTCATATAGTATTATGGATGGGGGAACCACATTATGTTTTAATACTAGCTTTTCAGATTCTTCAGTATTTCATTATTTTGGGTTTTTTTCACATGGTAATGTATGAAAAAACATGGAATAGATTCTATTCGGTTGTGGGATGTTACATAGTTACGTGGAAATTTGCATGTACAACATGATTATATTTTTGGTTATTTTAGATAAAATTATTTATTCTAGTTTGACTTTCTATAATAATGAATGTATTGTTTTCCCAGTTTATACATCATACCATCACTACTAGTTGACATCCTCTTACATACGTGGATGTGCACATGAGAAAATTTGGGGGACCAGATTTGGGAATTAGTTAGTGGATCTTGGGTAAATATGTTACAAATTCCATCAAATGGGTTATAAAAGTATCAGTTATGTGAAAGGTAGACTACCGCCTCTTAAATAGATGATATTTATTTTTCAATTATCACCACTCATGGTTGTCTATGATGATGTATATAAAGAATATAATCATTTTATAAAAAAATTATACATTTTGATACATTATATCACATAAAATATTTTTTATTTCCAATTCACAAGAGATATTATTACACATCTCATGTGTATAGAAGACTATACCCTTGTGAAGCGATATGATTCATTTTCTATTTATATATAAAATTTAATTTAATAAAGACAATGATAATTACTATATGTGATATACAAGAAATAATTATGATACTCATGACATATTAATAATTATACAATAACAACAAATTACTAATTTATTAACCTTTTCACTCACATAATAATGAAAAATTGTTCGAGTATATGGGGAATATCACCTTCCCAAAGTGATTTCACTCTTTTCTTCGCACCACACCACAAGGATGAAATATATATAATTATATTTAAATAAATAATATGGAACTTTTGATATTATAATAATTGAGAAGATATAAAAAATTACTTACCACCTTTCCATAATGATATTTAAAAAATGAAAACATTACTCATGCACGCGAAAAATCAACCATCTCCATGTTCATAATGTAAATAATTTTCTATTACCAACATTTTTTATTAAATTTTAAAAAATAACATATGAATAAATATGATAATTATTATAGGATTATTATTATTTATATTAAAGAGAAATATAATATAAAAATTATACTAACTAGTCAAATAAAATAACATATGAGAAAACAAGGCTATCAACACATGGAAGAATGAAAAAAATGAGTCCTTATTAATAAATTGTAGATAAGACATTATAAAACGATCATATGTGATATTATAAATATTAATATGCATCATTAAATAGATAATAACATTTTTATAATAAATGTAGCGTATGTAAAATAACATTCAAACTAAATGGAGTTTCATTTAATTGATTTCATAATAGCATTTCTAGTCATTGGGTTAAACATATACAACATTGATTATGAAATGATAAGATTATGTATATGATGAAAATTGATTACTTTATATTGAATTTCAACTTTTTCTGTGTAGATTTTATTATTATACACAAGTTAATTTCATTGATTAATCCCTAATACTATTATATGATTTTCATGGGAATTTTCTCCAATTTCGCTTTTTTAAGACATATTAATATCTTATGCATCTAATTTTTTATAGTGTATATACCACCCCTTTTACAAGTAATATCAGGAATCATAATAATTTAGAGTACTTTTGGATTTAGTTTGAATTATAAAATCAAATGGGATTCAACATAATATTTACATAGTGTTAAAGAATTTCATAACTCAATTTCTATTAATTTGGTAATAATAATACATCATCACCTTTGATATTCTAAAATTATTTGTGAAATTGCATTTGATAATCATATAATTTATTTATAATTTTATTGTTAATTTATATTTGATAAACATAATTTATAAATTTTTTAATTTTCCCAACAAAATTTAGATTATTTTATGTGTATATTTCAAAATCATAGTCTAATTGATGTTGTTTTTTCTTGAATTTTAGTTGGTCAACGTTATTTGACCATTTTCTATTAAAAAAATTCATTTTATAATATGCTAGTTATTAATTATTTTTTCATGTAAAAGTACCATTTTCCCATTATTTGGTATATTAAATTATGGATAATTTTGTTTAGGAAAATAATACATTATTTATTTTTTCGGTCGAAATTCCATTTTTTCCAAAACCATTTTGTTAAAAATAATAATAATGAAAATTAATTTATCTTTTTATCAATGAATTTTAAAAATAATCTTTACCCATTATTATTTTTAAATAATGATTCCAAATTAATATTTTCATTATTTTCAAAAGCATTTAAACCTTTCTTTCACTAAAAATGTTAAAAATATCACTATATTTGCATGTACTGTGTATATAGAATTTTCATCCATCATGACCATTCACATACTATAAAGATTATTTTATTTTTTTCAAAGGTTATAATAAAAATAATGTTATATTAATAGAATATATATATATATGGTCTCTAAGAGGTGATTTCAAAATGAAATTGATATATTCCTCATGATTTTTTTAATGATATATTTTGTTATTTCTATTTATTAAGGCCAAAAACCATATATATTTACTCCAATGGGTATATGTTGTCTATATAAAATTATTATTCATTATATCGACGATATATGATAAATTTAATAATGGAATGTGTTAAAATCTTTGTCATTGGTACATTTTTATACGACATTATTTTCCAGTTATTTTCCACTTTATATTGAATATTATTATTTATTCAGGATTTCTTCTCATATACATAACATCTACAAATAAGTTTACCACACCATATATTTTTATATTCCCATATATTATAAAATGATTAGGATGATTTTTGTTAAAGGACTTGTTAGAGGGAATAATGTTACTCTCAAATAAAATTTTGATGTTTATTATGTTATAAAATATAATGCATGACTCCTCTATATATCTACATTTCAAAGACTAAAAAAATATTTAGACCATCTTGATGTGAATCCTTGAATATTTTACCATTTAATAATTTATACACCATATTTTGGTTATTGGGGTTAGGTTATCTACAACTATCCTATGCCAGATCCCCTAAAATCTCTCTCCTAAAGAATACACGACCTAAGAGATAACAACATGATGGATTGGAAGGCTTGAGCCCTTAAATTATATAACTATAAAATGATTCTAAATCTATATAATAACCCCATGAATAAATTCAGAAGAAAAAAAATTTCAATCACTATATAATATACCTATCAAAAAATGGATCTCAGAATATCTATTTAAACCAACCATCCTAAGGGAATGTAATAATCATTAAAAACTCAATAAACACATACATAAATATAATTTATATATATATATTTTAACAATATTATAAATAGGACAATTACATTATATTCTAACCATATATCTATGAATTGAATTCCTAGGTATATTCCTTCGACACAAAGTGTATCCAGGAGACTTGAAACAAAGGGTTATCACCATCATGAAACACATTCTCCATTTTGTTTCATGCCTCAAGAGATCATTCCATAAAAAATATATCATCTATGAAATACAAATAAACCTATTTATTGACATTGGAAACATTAGGGTGATTCATATATGTTAAAACACATGGGAGATTATATAATGGTTATTCACCTGTGGGGAATGTGATAAAAAATTTTAATTAAACAAACTAAATTAATAACATAAATGTACCAAAAAACATGGAGTGATTCCACATACATGAATAATTTTCGATTATACTCTACATTTTGATAAATTCATTAATATATAATAAAAAATAATAAGTCTATATAAATCATCATATAATCATCCTAAGATGTCAGTTAATCATGTGTTTCCATTCATGTATCTTAAATCACAATGAATTTTTCTATTTATCATTGAAATAATTTCATTTTGACATTTCATGATTCTAAATCCAAGGTTCTACAAAATTCAGATATATATTCTATGGAAAAAAAATTCAATAATGGGTCTATAAGTATGTTATAATTATAAAATGGATAATATGAAATATCATAAAATGGTATGTGCTTTACCAAAAAAAATACAAAAATAAGGAACAAATGCATAGAATATATATTATGAATTCAATACATCATGCTCTCTATGACAGATCTTTTACAGAGGGAAAGTATCACTAAGGGATATTTTATAATAAAAAAACACAAAATATGAATCTATATGTGGTGGGAAATATGGAACACAATAACATATAATGGTCTTTATATCCTTATGGAGCATTAACACCTCCTCTAAAAACTACCATGGCCATAAATTCAATTTGATCAAATAATTATTTTCTAAGAAGTTAGTTCACATAATTACTCTTTCAATGATCTCTCAAATAGAATAACAGTAACCTAATATATGAGGGAATTTTTTTATATATCCATCAAGATATCCTCCTCCTTCCACTAGAAACAATTTAGTAGATAATGTAACCAACAAAGAACGTAGTGATCTACTTTCACCATCAAGAAGTCCAATAATATTGATACAATCTCAAAAAATAGACCACTAAATCCTAAGAAACAAAAATATTACCTATCATGGATTGATATATAATTGTTACAAATGATGAGAAATAAAATTAAATCACTAAAACTCATAGTGAAAAATCTCATAAATAGCCAATTGAATGTTGACCCCCTATAAAACGCCTCGTGATGATTATCTTAAGACCATCCAAAAAATCTCCCAACTAAAACTACTCCACATCCTCCAGTATATATGACTAAATTATTATATATTAATGATAACTTATAATACCAACTAGTATCATATAATAGAAAATCACATTTTTCCTCTCTATCACACTCCATCCATTACTAGACACATGAAAAGAATTGAAACATGAATTTACCCTCAACATAGTGAGAAGAATATTTAATTTCCCAACTATAATGTAAATATAGATATTTGAATTTTATCATGATTCTATCCATATTTAATGTCCCATTTTGTCATTATTATTAGAGTTGATATGCCTCAGTCACCTGTGATATATTCCAAAAAAATGTATGCATCATGGAGGTAATTCAACTATACACTATAATCCAAAAATATTGTGGCTATTGAACATCATGAGTGGAATAGTTATAATCATGCTTCTATAATAACAAATAAACATAATATAAAATCTATATTTCATTCATAGAAATACCTCCCAGTACTAAGTTCGTAATGAAATAATAATAATCCTTAAATAAACATCCATATATAGGTATATAAAGAAATTAATCAATGAAATTATTGTCCTATTGATATTGAATTATATTTATTCAGTGGTTATTCCATTCAATAATTTGGTCCATTATTTTCAAGGATAATAGAGTAGTCATAGTCAAAGAGAACACAAGAACAATTAGCCATTAATTTCATGTAAAAAAATTTAAACCTCGTGCCTCTATAACTTTCATTGGTTATCACCGAAAAAAAGACACCTCGATCATTAATGAATATATATCCACTACCTGATGTGATAGATATTTTCTAATGTAATCGAAGTGACATGATATATTATACAAATCAAAAGAATTATAAATTTTTTAGACATATACAAAAAGAAAAACATCATAATTATGCTATAAATGATCCACATCAATTGGAATATACATAGAATTTCATCCATGAAAGTGGATAAAAAAGTTTAGGTAATAAAGAAGATTAGTTTTCATAATTCTCATGAACACATATTGATAATTTATGAATCCCAATGGAATTAATACAAACTCATATTTCTTATATTTTAATTAAAAGGACGTATTCAGAAAATTCCCATCATTTAATTGCATATGATTATATATCTACTAAAAATGATCATATAGATCTTGTTAGATATTATTGGATAATAAAATTGATATTAAATCATTAGAAACATAAACTCATTATATACTATATTCAATATTATTTTTTGATAATCTTTAATAAAACCGAAGAAGTAAATTCAACTTATTCATGAAAATATGAGAAAACCCCCACAATGTTATTCTAATCCGAAATAAAACTATTTTCAAAAGAAAATCATCCATGAACCATTTTTATCATTAAAAAATATTTTATTCCATATGAACCCAATTATAGAGAGATAATATATATAGTATACATATCCTATACTAAATCTCATTTTGAGGTAGTAGGGTTGTTATCACCTCTGGGATAACGTAGGGTACCTCATTCAAAACACTAGAAAAATCTATTAGCTGGCCCACTATTTAATATATCACCACCTAATCCATCATCATGGATATGAAATAAAAGTGTCATAGTTCCATCAAATGGGTTCTCTTGACCACCAACATATAATTTTAACACCCAAAATCAGAAAATAAAATTTTAAACCATATGAAATTATTAATATTAATTTATTAATACAACATGTACCAAACAAGATTGATTGAATATGAGTTTATCTAAAATAATATGAAACCTCCAATATAGATATTTTTTCTTAATATCATCTAGAAAATACTACAAACATCATATTGGTTTACTTGGATATTGATGAGAATAATCTATTCCAAGGTATGTGGAAGCCTCCCTAATCTATGTCTCAAGGAATGGACAAGGAAAGTTGTTATAATGAATGTCCTAATAATTTTAAAAAATTTCAAATAAAAATAGTTATTAGTTAAATAGATAATTGAAAACATAACCGTATGATTTCTCAATACTAACAGCATGGAGGAATAACTATCCCTACCCTACTTTAAAACCTCTCTTTCCCTGACTTGTAACCTTCTCCATAGTCATAATATACACTCAGTCCCAATGGAAATGATAATAATGGATATTACCTCTACCCCGAATCCCTTATCATTATAAAGATATTTTGAAAACCATATTTTGACCATGAATGAAACTACTTTAATTATTATTCTAAATTGGATCTATACTTCTATTAACATCCATAGAATATAACATAATTTATCCTCCAATATCCATGATTTATATTGGAAAAAACCACATGTAATAATATAATAGGATACAAAGAACATTTAGATCTAGGGAAGTTTGTTATTGAATGCTAAAACAAGCACCCAACATATTTATATTTCACATTAATAGAAACCCTATAATTTTTCCCATTTTACATGTCTTTCTAATGACTAAAGAATATTCCTCATATGATAAATCTATTCTACATAGTTTCCTATCGATCATATATACCTTTATCAGAACCACATGATATATCATCAACATTAATGGGAAGATATACAATTTATTTTCTAATGATAATTCACCTCATAATTAATCACCCATGATTTCTTATCTATAGATATTATCTAAATCCAAACACATATGTTTTTTAATATATTTCCAAATATTCTATAAAATTTAACATACATGGAAGAGAGTTATAATATTATGATGGAAATACACCTTCACAGTCAATGGAATAATTATATTATATATTTCATCATACACATTATCAAATAAATCACTTATTGTGTATGATTCATGGAAAACCATAGCACTAATTCCAAGCTACTCCATGCATCATACCCTGGGATAATGAAACATAGATCAGATTAAGTGATTAAATATAACTAATTTAATCCACTTACACCACCATGCATGTCCGATATCCATAATTAATTGTATTTCCATCATATATCAATAATAATTGATATAGAAAACCATAGTGTATAAAAAAATCATCGTCATCAAAGATATAATCATTACATTCATCAGAAAACACTACATGGTAAATTTATTCTATATTAATTTGACTTATTTGTTATGATTTATCCATGATAATAACATAAACAAGTATATGGACTCTATAAATAATTAATATATAATTTGCATGATTAATTAATTTATTGTTAACCTAATTTATTTTCATTACCCATTTCAATCATACCTAAATAAAACATGATCAATAAACCTTACCTATATTTCTAACATGATTTCATTGTCACTTATCATAGTAAATTCAATAAATTTATGTTCATTGGATAGATCAATAGGGTCCCCTAAATGTTCTGTATAACCTGGTCAATATTAATTACAACATGTTCTATATTCTTCCACTATTAGTTCCTTACTAACCCATTAAATCATCAACACTACCCATCAGTAATGTATAACAAATCTCTTAACAAATATGTATTTCACATCAGATTTTAATGACTCCCCCATGGGTATCCCTCTAATTTTGATAGTGGTTTCCATCAGCAATCCCCCAATTTCACCTTTTTTAGGCCATGGAACAGTGAATATTACTAATGGTTCTGTAAGGACTGAAGAACATGGAACCATATAATTATGTACTATTTTAAATAGATAGTGTCTCAAAGCACACCAATGTAATGAAATACCCGAATAAACCAAACCATAACATAAAAAAATTACATTAATAAAAAAATAATTTGTAGGTAATCATTAATAAATAATTAAGAAAATAATAAATTTTTATTTTCAGAGATTATTATTTTAAAAATTATACTATTTATGGAACCATTAAAAAAGATAGAATGGTTTTTCACCTTAACCAATTAAATGATTCATTTTGAAAATTTTATTAAAATAGAAAAAATATAGATTTGTAAGTTACTATTTCAAGAATTCATTTTTTATATCAAATTTAAGTATGATTAAAAAAACATGATCTTTTTAAATGATTATTAATAAATAGGGTTTTAATTATATATTTTCTTTTCATTTGAAAGTTAAATTATAAATTAAAAAATTTAGATGATATAAAACTAATTCAGTTTTGGTTGAATGTCCAAATATTCTATACGGATTATCATTTTTTTCTTTTCTAAAATGATTTAATTTTTTGGTTAATAGTTTAAAATATATTTTTTAAGAATTAAATTAAATGTATTGAATTATTAAAATATAAGTATGAATAATAAATTCATGAAAATATTTTATATGAAAAAATATATTTTTTGAATAAATTTATATATTTATAAGATTTTTATATAATATACAGAAAAATATTAAAAATTTAAAACAATAAGATATATTATAAAAAATTATATTTTTTAATATAATATAAGAAAACCAATTTAAAGAAATTATATAAAATTAATTTAATAAAATTAATTTAATATTTAGAATTATTGAGTAAAACTTATGTAATAAGGAAAATATTTTTTTAAAATAATAAGTTTTTAATTTCATTGCTAAAAACTAATTACCTTGTAAAAGGTAAAAATGATTTATAATAGTTTAAAAAGCACTGAAATTAGAAAAATATATTTAAAACATGTGTAATCATGCGTGTTTGATGAATTTAATGATATTATCACATCTCATCTTATTTATTTATCAACATTTTCCATATTATATGAGATAGAATTCCTATTATAGTTAGGTTTTGGGTAGTTCCAAATATTTTGTTTTTATTTACTAAAGTGGAAATCCTCTGCTAACTTACCCCCACACCACGACCCAATTTATTTATTAAAATATCGGGACATACATATAAATAAAATCATAACCACATTCATGATGTTTCATTCTTTATAAAATATTATCCTTCAAATTCATAATCTTATATGTAATGGATAAAATCTGTGAATTGAGAAATAAATTTATAACCAATAATTCTATATTAAAGATTTTATATATAAATATATTCTTAATAAAATAAAGGAAATCATATGAAAATAATTAAATTAGTAAACCTATTAATTATTTATGTTAATATAATGATTTAGTAACGATTGAAACATTATTCCCTTTTCTAATATGAAATGAAAATTGTCTTTAGTGTGTTGCGTGTACATTTGCCTACATGATGAAACAAGTTTCATTTCCCTTATATAGCATTAAAGTATGGAAAATATTTAATTTAATATATAATTATGGTATTAACGATATACTGAATAATATTAAATGATAATACAAATTACTCAATTTCTAATTTTAGCTAAAATAAAACATGCATCCTTATAAACGGTTGTATGTTGGCCTCCATGGAACAATTGATTTCTGTTTTTCATTTTATAAACATTATACATGGATAATAATGAGAATGAGTTTATTGGGTAACTATTATATTTAATTTTTTTTAATATTTTAGGAAAAAATATTAGACTGATTATCCACAATATAAGCAATAATCAATCATGGTAAATTTAATTTTCCAAAATATCTTTTTATGATACAGAAATGTTGTATTATTATTTTTATATAAGCCATTGTAGGTTATTTTTATGTTCTAAATTACAATATACTTATATATAATAGTAATAAATACAGAATAATATCATTAAGAATATATTATTATGATATTACAGTTAAATCACTTTATAATCCTAAAACAACAATGGTATGTTATTGTTTTCGTCTGTTTAACTACCACATGAGAAGTAGAATAAATTTTAATAAATGATAATTATTATTACATATTTTATTGTAATATAATTTCTAAATAAATAAATATATTTTTTAGTTTTAATTATTTATATAAATAGTTAAAACCTTCAATTAGAAAACACCCTTCGTTATAAAAGAATCACTAACACACACTCGTCACCAAATTCATCTTTCCGTATCTTAACAAAAACACGCATAGAATGAAATTATATCATTATAAATAATAATAAAATTTTAATTATAATAATTTTTTTCCCTGGTAATGAGGGATTATTTGACTAATGTATATAGCAGAATCATTATTATGAGTCCATCATAAAATGATCGTGATAACTTACACTCGATATCAAAAATATATAAAATACAACTAATATACACATGGAAATTATTATAAATGAAGTTATTAAATGTTTATATATATGAATATGTTTCTGATATAAATTATTATGGTTATTTTCTTGTTATAATTGTGGTTAGAGTGTGATCAATTGAGTAATATTTCATATTATTTTTTTCATTCTTCAAATTCTATTTACTATGATATTCTTCTTAATTTCCCAAGTGAAATTTTTTTAATTGTTTGATTAATATATTATTAAT
This sequence comes from Viscum album, assembly GCA_963277665.1. Lineage (NCBI taxonomy): Eukaryota > Viridiplantae > Streptophyta > Magnoliopsida > Santalales > Viscaceae > Viscum > Viscum album. The sequence goes on from OY728126.1 coordinate 988,101,463, forward strand.
TTACTCCACCATATTAATTAAATATAAATGATTTTTAGGAGACATATTGGGTTTATTCGTTAAATTTCATTTGATTCAAAGGATACATAGCGGAATGAGATTTTTAACAAAACACATTTCATTGTATTACAATATTTCTTTTTGATATTATTTTATTCATGTTTTTTTCTTACACATTAATGTTTTATTTCATTGTAAATTTTATTTATATCAATGTAACTATATATTTTTATTCAAATTATTTTCCTCAATGAAATTTGTCCCCCTAAAATTGTATCATTATTTTGAACAATTTTTTCGACATTAATGATGGATTCACCATCTTAAAAATATATTCCTTAAGAAAATTTTCCTCATTTAATCATGGAAATAAAAATATTCATTAAATAAAATGTGACATATATTTACCTTATATAATTTTAAAAAATCTTTTTTTACTAATTGATTCAATTATTGTTTTATAATGGAATTTGAAAACATTTAAATTGGTTATTACCCTTCCAGATCAGTTTTTTATCCTCCACCCACATTATTTTTGGCTAAACATGATATGTGATGAATTCCTTATTCATAAATGATATTATTAAGTGTAATATTTTTCAAGGTGATTTTAGTTAATAATATATAAATAATTTTTTTAATTTTTAAAGATAAAATAATGATAAATAATTTTTATAATATTTAATTTTTTAATGTGGTTTCCATTCAACTTTTTAAGACAATTATTAATTTTTCATGTTTCCCCCATTTAACCTTCCATCGAAAGGAAAACAAATTGGATGAATTTTCACCTCATATTTTAAAATTTTCATTTTCAATGTGTCTTTAACATCTTTTTTTATGCCATATATATATTCCATATATAATAGATGTTTTTTTATGTCACATCCATTTTCAATATTTTCTCTAAGGACTTTATTTATATAGAATATATTTTTCATTACATATCCCTTAAAAATTCATATTAATAATATTTTTTGGTTATTTAAATTTTTGGTATGTATCATTTAAATTCATAGAGTAAGATTTTGGTTATAATATAATGGAAATGTAATAATAACTATTATTATTTCCAGGGTTTAATCATGATGTGTTTAATGTATTTTTTAGATGTGTAATCAAATGTTTATATTAATGCTATGTGATGTTATTTATAAACCTCTAATTGATATGAATATTTATATATTATTATATCCAATGGTTCTACGATATGATTTATACCAAGCTAGCCACATGAGGGAATTTATCTCAAGATAATTGGTAACAGAGTGGATTTATACTTGGATAATGGTAAACATGAAAAGTTATCTTAATCGAAATGGTACATGTAAGGATTAATCACAATCCATAGGGAATATATAATGATTTATCCATTGATATAGGGTGTACATATGGGGTTATCACAACTCAATGGATTATATAGGATGTATTATCCAAATCCCATAAGTACGTGGGATGATTAACCCATTCCCATGAAGGTACATCAGTGACTATTCCATGACAAATATCTAATTGATTTATTTGAGGGAATCGATAATATGTGATTACTGTTATAATTTTTGTGCACATATGAATGATGTCATAGTTATATGATTTTACTCTTCTCTATGTTATAATCACAATGTTCATTTATATTGAGTTATATATCTACACAATTTTTGATTCAGGTATTATTATTTTCCAATATATATTCACTGATAATTGATCTATTAATTATTTATTTATAATTTTCTTGTGTATATTAATTATACACATAAAAAAATATTTTTATAACATATTATATTCAGTTATTATCTATTATTTTTTAACCAACATTAAATCTGAGCTTGAACCATTTTTATGGAAACTTTTTCTTTGATTGTGATAATTCATATAAATCTTAAAAGTTGTATAATAAGTCTAGTTTTGAAAAATTATGCAAGAATATTAAAATTTATTGTAGATAAAATTCTAATGATTATTTTCCATAACAGAAATAACTTTGTATTAACTATTTTATGTGACTATTTTTGATATAGAATGATTAATAATATTAAATAAATAAATATTTTTTATTATATTGGGAGGTTATAGTTTATATAAGTTGATTGTTTAGTTATTTTTATGATTAAAATAGTTTTTTAAGGAAGAGGATATGAGATAATTTGTGATAAACTTAGATATATGTCTATGTATTATGACTATATATATAATTAAATCCAGATTTCCTATTAAAATAGGGTTTACGTGATTATCCAAAAAATTTCAACCCATTATTTATAATGGAATATTGATGTAGTAGTGTAAGGTCATTCCTTATTCTAATCACCCAAAAAAATACATAACAAGTATTGACTAAAACAATACTCTTGTGAAACATCACTGAACCTAGGGTCTCATAAACCACTAGAACAAATCATGGGATATTATTTTGTTTATTTTATTCACATAAAATCAATTATGGTGGACTTATTTCTAATTAACATTAAGTTATTAGGTTATCAAGTAAAAATGAAAAAAATTTAAGATTCCATGTTAGATCTAAGAGAGTTATAGGATGATTCATGTTTAAAATTAATAAAATGAATGTATCATAGCTTTAAATGAATATATATTTATATAATACATCATTGAATTGGAATTTCATATAAATATATTAATTTACTATTATTTTATTGGATATTATAATAATAAATTTGGATTTATTATTTATCTGAAAGAGGATAAAAATGAAGGTGAGAATTATATGTATCTAAATAAAACAATCCACTATACTGAAATAACATAGTATAATTTTTTGGAATTTAATATTATAATATGATTACTATAATTAAAAAATTATGAGTTTTCTTTTCTTACCGAGAGTATTGAAGTTGATATACTAAAAAATATTTAATATTTTTACTCTTTTATTTTCATTAGTCAATAATATTAATCAATGATTTTTTTACATTATAAAATATATGAGGTCTATAAAAAAACTAAAAATTGTTCATCAATAGCTTTCCATAAATGTATTAAAAAATTTGTTAAATTTTATCAGTAACATTAAAAATTTGTTTTCCAAAATGTAATTTTTTTGTAGATATTTATATAAAACAAATTATTGATATATATAATACTTTTAAGGACAATATATGACTGATTTCTATGTAATAATGGTTTTAATTTGTTATTATAAATGATTTAGATAATATTTATATACATAAAATAAGTTATTTATTTTATAAAAATTCTATCTAGGATATTTTTGGTGATGATTACCTCTATTTTTTAGAGAAAAATTTTTATAACGATGTATCAGTCATAATTAACATATGATTGATTATGAGAGATTATTTTATAATTAATAAATGATTTATATGTTTTTTTGTAATTTATATTCAAATAGTTTTTAGATGGTATGTAATAGATACAAAAAATATATTCATAATGTGGTTTATGATTATTTAAATGATATATTCTATTTGAGGGATTATATATTACTTTTATATAACTTGTATCAGAAAGGTAGATGTTATATTAGAAATTATATCCCAAATGATCGATATTTTGTGATTACACTAAATAATATCAATTAGTGATTAAGAGATAAAATTGAAATGAAGACACCTAGTTATATGGATACAAGGAAATGACTTGAGATTTTTGACCCATCAAATTAATACTATATTCATATTCTTTTATAAAAAATAAGTCCAAAATAATAAAAAACAATGCTAAAATGAAAGATTATTTATTAATATTACATGAATAACACAATATTTAGTTAGTTAACATATAATAACAAATTAATATAAATATATTATATTATATTGTTTGAATAAAAATATATCATGTTTTACTTTTGGATGGACATTAATAAAAGGCAAGGAATTATATTTTATATTAATAAATTTAATTGATCTCATATAATAGATTAACAATATAGGTAATATTTATATTTATAAACTAATATATCAATATTAAATTATTAATGCATCTATGTGAAATGATATTAAAAACACAAGACGTCTATATTGGTATTTTTGTTAATGAAAGTATTATATATATATATATTATTTGTGTCGAACTGATAATTTATAAATACTATTTTTTTAATTAAAAGAATTTAAATTTTCTCGATTTGAAAATTTAATGATTATGTTTGATTTTTTTTTTTGGAATTTTCAAAAATATATATATTTTAATTGAATAGTGTAAAATAATGTTTTAAAAAGTGTCATGCAATTTAGGATATTATAACAATAATAGAATGATTTATAAATTCACCAAACAATTTTATATGAAAATATATTTTATTTAAATCATAATTTAATATTTAAAAGATTTTTTTAATTCCCAAACCCTTACATGACCATTTATAACATTAATTATATTATTTATAATACATATATATAAATTATACATTTTCTGTTAGAAAAATTATTTTTATTACAACTTGATAATATATTTGACAAACTTGATTTCAATTTTTGAATCATTTTCTCAATGTTATTTAATATGTTACATTTTATTTTCAATCAAAAAGGATGAATTATATTTTTAATTACTAGTTTTTACTAAAAAATTAGAAGGAGTAAAAAAGGGTAGAAATAAGTGGGAAGTACCTTAAGCATATAAAAGTAATTTGTGGGAACTAGTGATTGATTTCATTAAGAAAATTATTAACTATAATATTAATTTGTTATCAATTTAAGATCCACATTCCTTGAGTTTAACTCAATATTATAGAAATACATAGGGTGTTTTAAAATAAACAACCATTGTTTTAATTGTAAAGTGTGAACTCTTTTATTCAATAACCATAATTAAAAAACCCAATATTTCAACCAAAAATCCTTCCAATACTCTCATAAAAATTTCTATCCATCATCAGGATGTTTTCATCTAATAAATATATCATGAATCAAATAATGAATCCCAAAATTAATGGATACACGGAAAAAGTGGTGTGTGAATACCTAAATTCTCAATTTTCATTTATACTAATTTATATAAAATTTTCCTTCATAAAATTTCATAAATCATAGTTAAAATGATAATAATTGTATCATTATTTTAATATTTTTATCATATTATTAGAATAATCATCTCCATCCCAATATCTTATAAGAAAAACAAAACCATCATTCATGAGTTGTGCAGACTACCGCCTCCATGATGCAATGTGATTCATTTTTCGTCACCACTATACAAAATTGGTCCTAATAGGGAATATAATATAAATGTATTATATTTAAGAAATATTTAATAATTTATAATTATAATCTATATATTTTCATTTTCTATGAAACAAAAGCATCATCGATGCATACATGTAGACTTCTGCCTCTATGGAATGATCAATATTCAATTTTATATACATCAATAGATAATAGGATGATCATGAAAATGTTATTGATAAATTAATATTATTTTTAACAAATTAATTTCATTATTTAATAGAAAATAAAGAACCTATTTACAATTTGATTAACAAAAATTCTTGGTAAATTAAATAGTCTAAAATTGTGTTCTAAAAGCTAATTATAATTTCTTTATATTGTATAAAACAAATTTGGTATCGTTATTATAATAATAATATCATATTTTGACAAATAAAATATTTTAATTGTAAATAATATCTAAATAATATTTTATAATATATATTATTTAATTTAATTCAAAATAATCTATTTGTGATGTTATGTTCTTATTTGGGATGGTTAAACCACATACATAAACAATTTTATATGTTAATATTATGGATGACTGTGGGAATTCAATTTATGAAAATATAAGTTATAAATAATTAAATAATTATTTTTTGGTTTATTTATAGTCATAAGAACATTTAAATTGTTATTTAATAAAACACTGTTTGTTTTCTAAGAATGATCAAAACATTCTAATCATGAATCACATCATTATTAGTTATAGAGAAAATAAACATTGAATGAAATAAAGAAATTATTTTTCCTTATAAAAAATCATTTCAAGTATATTTTATTATATAAAAATGCTAAACAAATTTGAAATGGATGATTACCAACACTATTATCACGAAACATGTTTGAAATTATCATGATTAATATCACCCAATAACTAAAATGTAAAATAACTAATTAATATATACATGGATATTTTTAAATGATAAAAATTAATAGTTGTAGACATTAATAAGTAAATTAATTAAATGAATAAGATGGTTGTGTTTTTTTATAATGGAGGCTGTAGTGTGATATAGTAATTTGTAATTCATGGTATGTGTTTCGTGCCTCCAAAATTATTTATTCATAATCATTTTTTATTATTCTACGTATCATCATAAATATGGTTTGATTAAAGGATAATAATTTTTTAAAATTTTAATTTAATTAATGATATATTTAAGATACACAAAATCTTCTCTCTTTAAATTAAATCTAATTAAATATATTACAATGTTTTATTGGATTATGTTAAGTCCACTCACATTATAAGGCTATAATAAAACTCTGTGAACATTAATATTTAAATATTTGTTTTATTAACCATATAATATTATTTAATTTAAAATATATTTCTCCTAGGATAAAAAAAATTTGATTCAAATCATCCACCTCGAATACTTTAATCCTAATAAATACTATTTAATTATTTTTAATAATTCATATCCTTTTTAACAATGGTTTACCCTAAATGTACATGTAATAAATTCCCAAAAAAATTCTAATTTATAAATTGATATTCAATTATGTGTTGTCTTGTTTTACATTCATATTGTATTTATCCCCATTTAAAATTTATTTTTCTTTTAATTTATCTGATGAGCGTTATCAATATATTTATTTCATAATTTTCACATGGGTTTTCATCAATCAATATAATATTTATATCAGTAACTCCACATTACCGTTTGATAAATTTTAGGCATTTTCAAATCTCTGTTGTTGAATATTTTTTAATAACTAATTATTTTTCAATTTATTTCATAACATTTTTGGAAATCGTTATTTCATTTTAAAGATCCTTACTGAAGGTTTAGTTTGATTAATGAAATGTTTTAAATGCATTATCACATAATAAATTTTAAAACACCATGTATTTTTCAAGGATTTACCATATAAAATTATTATTAAACTTAATAATTAAAAAATAATCAACATTTCTAAATTGATTATTAATTTTGAAAATGACTATGTATCATAATCCAATGGTATATGATTTTTTTTAAATGTGTTGTTTTCTTTGTATTTTCAAAATAATCACAAAATATATTCATTCCAAAGTTGTGATTTTATATATATATATCTCAAGATGTTCTTGATAAATACTCTTTTTGGGGGATAGAATGTCAAGTATCTTAAACTCATACTTCTGTTTTGTTATTATTAGTGATACAATTAGGAAATGTTATCAAAAAAATTTATAATCCTTCAATAAATATATTTTTCATGATAATGTAGTCCCCAAAAGCTTATGGGGGGATGAAAATGATAAATCATCTAATAATCCCACAAAATAAGAGATTAAAATTATTCAGTATGGATCTAGTACAGAAGTAGAAAAAATAGGCTCCATGGGTTCCCCTTTGCTGATTGAGTAATCGACAACAAAGTTACCTTACCTTAATGTGTGTATGATATGTATATTGATAAAGATAGACATCCTTCACCACCGAATAAAATAATAAATCTCTTATGGAGGACTTGACTTTCTACACACGAACTCATCCAGAAATTTAGAATCATACTTTACCATTATAATAATGAAATTGTAGAGTATGAATTGTATGAGTCCATTGTCCATCACCCTCACTTTCACTACTATAGTGTTTCCCTAGCTAGAAAAAGCATTGATTCCAAAAATAATAGATCCCATACTGTCATGGAGAAGACATCCTCATCATATTTAACCTTTTAAGAAAAAACTATTCGCATTAAGTTTTCATTAAATCTTAGGAGGACGCACGGACACCCACCTACTCTTATTGTGCCTTTCATACCCAATAGTAATATCCTTTGTTGGTAAAATTTTTAAATTTATCTTCAACTCCCCTACCATGAAATACAACTACAAGATCCACCACTAGGGCCTATATTCTTTCCTATCGCCAATGTAGAGAATGATTCTTTTAATCATAATAATTTTTATTCCATTCCATATATCCCAACAAAAAACTATAAAACTATCCATCAAATAGGTGACTTTGTGGCCTTTTATCTTTCATCATAAAACCAGATCACCCTAAAATCATTAATAGTGTCTCAGTGCCCCATGATTCCCATACTGCTATTTACGAAGCTCCAAATACCACACAACCATTTCCTATTATAAAATAATTGATAGAATATTTCATTTCATGGGCTATGGAATCATCTTTAGTTAGAATCCTGGTGAATTCCCCTCTTCTGAAAATTTTCATCGATAGGAAAGGGATGATTTATGAGTCCCCAAACGACTAAATTCACTAAAATAGGAACCTTTTTCCACCACTACTTTATTAACTGGTGTCATTTACACTATTAACATGTTGAATGTCATGATATTTAAGACCAAAAAAATCCATGAAGATAACCCCATAAACACACACCAATACAGCTTTACTACAAATAAAATATTCTGAAAAATATACTTATTGTGTTCATAGATATTTGAGTTAATCATACTTAGATGTTATTCCGCTTTTGTGAATGAGATCATAAAATCTGATCATCCAGGGAAGAAAAATGGATGATTATCCCATTTTACCATCCACAGGATCATCATTATCTATCTATAGAATTTTATTTATATGGAAAAAGAAGAATGGATGATTGATTTATAGGATACTATATATCCCTAAAATTCCTTATTAATATTTATATAGCCTAGACTCAAAAAGGGAAACTAGATAATTTACATATATTATAGTGTATATGGGAAGATTTATCCAAAACCATAAGGTACCAAAATAGATACATTGAAATACATGATGTATAGAGTAGGAATTTCCCCGTGAAAATGGTTTGTATCAGGATTTATAAATATAATATAGTTATATAAAAGGATTTATCAAAATAAAATAGCTCATAATGTGAATATATCCTTAAATATAGGGTATATAGTTGGAGTTATTCCAGTCCATCAGGGTATATTTTATGTTTTATCATTATAAAAAAAGGCATATATAAGGACTATAAAAACAATAAGCTATAAGTTTCATAAACCTTGGCCTACAATGTGATTAATTTTATGGTGGGTAACCTTACCATATGATTTCAGAGAATTTTTTTTTGTTAATTTAATGAAATTCTCAATATATGTTTATAATATTTAATTACTTATGCACAAAATGATCCTTATTATTGACTAATGATTCATTAATATATTGATTAATTAATAATTATATGTTAATCCTTATGTCATTATCTTTAATATGTGAATCATTGAATATTATTTTTTTAAAATAACTAGAGTATACCCATATTTTATTCTTTTAATTAATGAATTAAGTTGTTTCATCATATCAATCCTTATTTCCATTTATATATATTGTATGGAATTTATCCATGAATGTGTAATTTATTGTGGTCCTGAGCATATTTTGGTGACATAAGTGTTAGTTGATGTTTTATTTAGTATAATACAACTTTCATAATGGCTCCATTTGTATCCATGTCGTTCCATGTTATTAAAACTGAAATATAAATGACTTTCCAAGGATGTGGACATGGCTGTGCAGCAAGGGTCATCTCTTATTAGTAAAAAATGACTTAAAAAGCCCTAATATGACATTGTGGAAGTGGTTTATAGGGTATAATGGCATAGATGTTTCATAAATTTCATTGTCCATGAATTTTTGTCATGGTGTTTTCATGAACCACTAAATTTATTTATAGGATATGGTGGAACCAATTCCATTTTCTAAAATTTTTTAATAGAACGAACTCAATACCATACTATATAGGATCAAATATAAAAGAAACATTAAAAACATGATTAATATTTTTTTTATAAATTTGTATTGTAGTAAAATAATTACCCCTATTCATCAATTCCATTCTCCCTCATTTTTCATTATTTTCATCTCTCTATCATTTGGTTTTTTTGTGAAAATATTTATGAATGCCACTTAGTGAATCATTGACCAAGGATGATTTTTTCACCTTATATACCAATTTCTTGATGGTATTTATATTACTTTGCCTTTATTCAAAATTATTATAATCCTATCCTTTATTAGTAGTTATTTTTGATATGATATATTTGGTGAAGATATTCAGAAAGAATTTTTAATTGCATGAAATTCCTCTCAATTGTATTACTCGGTCAACTAATGATGTTTTTATATCATAGATGATGATTGAATTTTTCCACTAGTGGGGTAATTATTGAATTGGTGTATCAACATCCTTATTTATAATCAATGTAATTGTATGAACTTATTATATTTTTATCATTGAGACCTCTCTAATTATCACTATCGAGGAGCAACAACATCTTATTCCTTCAAAGAAGCACTTATTATATTATTGCATGTAGTGAAAATATGGTATGTGTTTATCTACCACCCATAATATTCATTAATATTTTTTTTGATATAAATGATATAATAATTTTAGTTAAATTAGAATAAGGGTTCATAGAATGTGACCAAAATTTTATTGGTTTGATTTTGTTGTTCAGAATATGAAATCCTTATAGAACAATGGAATTGATATTGGAAATATTATATTAATATATTATGTACATGTTTGGGTAATTTATATGATCATTTAAAATAAATGAATTTATTTAGTTAGTATACATAAACAAAAATTATCATTATAACATTTGTTAGTGTTTTGTTATTGGTTTACACATTTGATATGATTTGGGTTACTTAACATGATATTTATTATTTACATGTGTATTAAATTTTATATATTTTATTATTATTCTTTTCATAGTGAAAAATGTGATATTTATAACCACTGTTTCATAGTGTTTATATCTCCAAGCCTGATTAGAAACTATGCATGAAATGTTGGTAGGACCAAGAGTGACTAATTTATATAATGGTCAAGTGTAGCCTAACATGGGGGCACGATGGTCATATATGATCTGACCTATGAGGGAATAGAGAGAATGGTATCCTATATGATATAATATGATAGATAATTAAATAGAATGATTCCATAGTGTAACTTTAAATTTAGATCAAGGTTATGTATTTTTATTGAAATTAAATCTAATAAGAGTATTTATTTTTTATTTGTTTCCATGACAACATTAATGTTTGTCCGGTAAGGTTGGAATGTATGTACCACAGGGGTGTATGGAGGATGGGTTAGAACGTGGAGACATAGTATTTTTTGTTTTTTTTTAATAAAAAATTTCTTATAATCACATCATACACAATAGATCATGGTCCCTCATGATAATGATGAATTGGTTATGTATTAATAGTTTTATACTGACATTATGTACATGTATCATGATTCCAATGTATACATCATGTCTTGGTATTTAGGAATGCATAAGGGCCCATGGTAGAAAGTGAATTAGTAGAGCTTGGAGGATCTAAAAGTAATAGGATCAAATCTAGAGGATTATGAATATTTTTTTTAATTTTCCAATTTACACTAGTTTAGATTTCAATACTAGGAGACCATTTTTTATTGTATTAAATAGGTGATGTTATATAATATTTTTATTCGTCCTTGGTTTCATTGTGAAAATAAAATTATATATATTATTATTTGTAGAATATGATATTGTTGGTATATTCTCCACATTTTTTACCTCATACCCTCATTTTATTTCTAATGAATCTTTTATAAGAGGAGGAACACATGAGGTTGGGTGCCTCTATATTTTACAATCAATGGTTTATGTCATGTTGATATGAAAAAAAAATTATCGTAGTTTTATTATTTTACATTTGAATAATCGTGGACATAGTAGAATGGAGATAGTTTTGTGGGACGTGGGTATGGGATCTCTTATATACTTAACCACAACATATTTAATAAACCAATGAGTTTTTGTTAATAGGATTTTTATAATTATATTATGGGACTAAGGATTGATCATGAATCACAATTATAATAATAGCATATAGTTAAGATCAATTCACATTGTAATTTTCCATTTTCACATGGTTATTGACTATATCCACAATAATGATGCATGTGGGTTATTTTGGTGTAGTTATATCTATTAGGATATTCCATATATCAATGGTTGTATATTGTTTAAATAGGATCTTCTCATGGGATTATGACATGTATCCATGGAAATTCTAGATGGTTATAGGGAAATTACACATTCACCATTCATGATTATAGACTATAAAATATTTTAAAAAATTAATAATATGCATGAGAATTATTCCCATTGATATATTATTTTATATGTAGAAAATAATGGATATATCCTTGTTCATGGAATTCATAGCTATAGAGGGCTTGTGTAAATAATTGGGGCTACTGCAATAGGAATTGATTTAGGGTGTAACCTATATTAGATATATGTATTGTTGTGTTCAAATGCATTAGCATATAGAGATGTATATTTCCAATGGATTTAGCTGAAATTTAACAATAATATATGATTTAAAAAAAATACATAGATACTGTGTTTCAATACCATGACATTTTTCTATAAACTCGATTACTCTTCTACCCTACATAAATTAATATTTTATATTTTAATAAATATATATATTTCGTTATTTCAGGTTTTAAAAATATATTTAATAATTCTGTTTAATAAAATTTAATGCATCCCAAGTGAAATACCAACAACCATAGGAAATGGTCATGAATATAGCTTATCCTGCCTGGGGATACAAGTGGGATATGGACATCGATTTTTCAAATGACTATAGACCACGTTTTTTATCACTGTAGATGGGATATACTGATAATAATTCCCAATATCTGTATCATATCATTCCCATTTTTCTATTAGGACTATAGTAAAATCCATTTTTACTATAGCAAGTGTCTAATTTACTTGATGTTTTGATATCTAAATTTCCCCGCATAAATATGATAAATTCATATGTAATTCCCATTGAAATATAGCTTAATAACCATGGATATAGGTAGGATATAATACAAAAATAGTTCTTATCCCTATATCAGATCATACATGTTCCAATATCTATATCATTAAAACAGAAATATCATCCATGTTTCCATGGGTTCTCTATATCCATGAACATTAACGAATGAGTTTTTAAATTCATGGAAATAGTTTGATTTTGTATATGTGAGTCATAAATTGGAATATATAATGATATGATATATATATATATATATATCATTTTCTAAATAATAGTTTTTTAATTTAATTACTTGATTCATGTAATCAATTTAGTTCTGTCTTTTATTATATGATTAAATGAAATAATTATGAACCTCGAAGTTGTGATTTATCTATTTGCATTAACTAGTAAATCATGAGAATGTTTAAATATTTTTTATATATAGAACTACTACTTACATAAAGAGATGAAGACATTGGTAAATGTATTTATGGATATATATTTTCATTTTTAGATTCCTCATTGGGGAAATGTTTTTTATCCCATAGAATTTTTAGGTTATTACTTAAACTAGTTTCTTATACATTCTAGTTGATTTTAGTACTTATTAAAAAATAAACTATATATTTATGCATAACATGAAATATTTGATTTAGTATGATAAAATACAAGATTGATGATATTGTTTCCCTACCACATGTTATATCAAATATTGATCATACACCTAGCCTAGTAGTGGAGGAGGAAGTACTAAATTAGCTAGTATTCTTCCTCATAATGGTTTTATATGGTGTTGGAGTTTCAAAAACCAAGGGTTTTTATTTTAAATACATGAATTTATGTAATACTCTATCATACCATTTCACATGAGCAATATAAAATGTTGAGTATCAGAGAAAAATCAACAATGTGATTTAAATTCATAAAATTCTTGCAGGATCAAAATTTTATTCATGAAAACGTCAAGATTTCAGGATCCAATAGATGTTGGTAGGATATTATTCTTTCAGAATGAATATTTTAGATAATCACTTCAAAAAATTTTATATATCTTTTTCATTGTGGATTTTTTACTAGTTGCGGTGAAGTGGAACTGGTCATATGTGTTCACCGAGATTCATCAACAAACTATAAAGGTACGAAATCATATCACATGATTAATTAGGTTTCTATAATTCTATAATCACATGAATTCCAATGAGGCATAGAAACATATAAATATAGAATTTGGTGATTTAATAAAGATGATAAACAGGATAATAACGTTTTCATAAACATATATTTTTTTGTTCAATGAAAATATTTGATGAAAAGGATGTTTCTAGGGGAGGATAATGGCGTTTGAATTTTTTTCATCCTCAGGTGGAATTCAATGTTATATCTATTCTAGAATAAAAAAAAATCATTAATTTTGTAGGGATTTTGATGAAACTAAGAGCTATGGTATAGAACATCAACACCATTTGTGGGGGTAGGAGGTCCTCAGTGTTTATACAATAGAAAATAAGAACATGATTGTACATTATTTCAAATAAAATATATCACATTTAATTGGTGGACAATGTCACAGATTCTATATCATTTATACGTGATAGAATTTGGGATAAGGCTTAATGGTGGGAAAATTCTGACATAGTTATTGTTACATGGGCTATATTGGGGACCAAAACAATAGGGTCTGAACTATCAGATGGTGATAACTATATTCATTCAGGCAGATTAGGGGTAGCACTATGGGGTTGAACAAGATTCTTATATATAGATTATCAAAATCAATAAGTTGAATATGATGGATGATTTACTATTAATTTTATGAACCCAATAAATTTAACTTTCTCTTCTGCTATAATAGATATATGATATTACCATTTCATTATACAAACATAAGAGTGTTATGTAATTAACATATCTCTTAATATGTATTTTGGACTTCATTCCCCTAATAAATTATTTGCAATAGACCATGGGTTTCATCAGTGATTATGATAGTTTCATATGTTACATACTAGTAATGGACATATATTATACATCTTTATTCTAGAGATGATATGATTTGATGTGATCCTCAATTTGGATTTGCTGATGGCATTACGTGCCTATGTTAGATGATACTAGAGAGGGGTATCGCTTTCATTTCCTAATGGATACAATTACATCATATACAAATAATAGAAAAAGTAATCAGGTATACATTGTTAGGAAATGTTATGATATTGAAGGATCATTGTGAATATTTTAAGCATGTAACTTTATCTAGGGTCAGTGGTAACCCCTTTGTGTTTTTCTCAAGACATGTTACTCAATCAGGGTATTATTTCGAATGAATTAAAAGGGATTCCCCTGATAGAGAATTCTACATTAAGAGAGATCTAATTTTATGGAAATTGACAATTATGATACCACCATATGGTATGATGTTGGAGGAGATAGAGTGGTGTGAGTTTCAAGTTGAGGACTTGGGGCCTAAGAGTATTATTAAGCCGAGTACAGTTTTGATTACCAAAAATGTATTATGTAGTCATTGTTTCTAAATTCATTACCAAAGTCTAAATTAGGATATATTGAGGAACATATCTCAATTTCCCATAATAGATGATTGAATTGTTTAGATACGTTTATCCTAATGAATCTCCAATGTTGAACATTGATTGGGTTGTCAGAAGTTTGATGTTAGAGAGGGGGAAATCTTGAAGATTCTGTTTCTAATGGGATATAGTCTGTATATGTTAATTTTTATTCCATTTGTATGGAAATAATTCACCGAAATTTTCTTATAGAACTCATCATTAATACCATAATAAAATATCACAAATCATAATTCATGGGGTTCACTTATAACATCCCCATCTACGCAATGACCACCCAATAAATTTCATGGGATTGTGTGAAAGTCCTAATTAATGATAAATAAAATTTTCTTAATGGAAATATATATACTTGTATATTTTTGATTCGCGATATTATTTTCACGGGGAATGTGGTTTTTGAGATAGGTATATCTATGGACCTAAAAAATTTATTAATAGTTATATTATAGATATGTCCTCAGAATGTTTACATGTTCATGATTTTTCTGGAATATAAGGGATACATTATCTATGTTATCTAGAACAACCCCTCCTATTTTATCCTATGAATACATTGAAAAATAACGGGGTTAATTTCTATTGGTTATAATATTGTGAATTAGATTTTAATTAGTTCAATATGAGGTTTATTGTAGATATAGTTTAGATTCATTCTAATCATGGAATTGGATATATAGTAATTTGGGGTGCATAAAGATATTAATTAAGGGATGTGTTAACCTAGAGAGTGCTATTAGTTTCTTATGGGTAATTTTATCTGCAACTCAAAAAGTGTAACTGCCCTACACAGGACAAGAATATGGTATTTATTATATATATATGTATACTTTGTATTAGAGACTCTATATCTTTAGAATGTGTTTCATCATCTATAAAAGACAACATGTGGATCCAATATATCTTCAATCTATGTTACCCGGATATGAGTTATATATCTATTCTAGTGTATCATCATTAATTTGTATTGAGATACACTATTTATATGGAAATGGTAACATTTTACTATATGTTATTAGTAGTATGAAAAAGGTAGCTCCATTTTTTTGCAAACAAGCATCAAATTAAATGTTGTTTGGGATGAACAAGATTGATCATTGGAGGGTCAATACTTAAGAATACCAATGATAGATTATGTGTTATCCATTAGTTGTCACATATTGTTTATTGTTGTGGTTGAAGGATAGTATGTATTATTTAAAAATATTTGTTTTCAATACAATTATAACTATAATTTAGGGAATTACAAACCATTTTGTTGTTAGATTTTGATTACGTGATCATATTTCTTTGGATAGTGGAAGTCCCCTCTTCTGTTATAAAATAACTATTGAGAGTGCTTAATACCTCTATTTGGGTGGTGTATCCTTATTTGAAAATGATGTACCATGACACCATAATGCTATTATAGTGGCTATAATATAATAGATACATTACTGGATACGTTTCTCAATGGCTCAGTAATAGAAACACTAACTTTTTATTTATATACATTACAATTTCTTTGTAATTAATAAATAATTATAACAAATTATCCCAAAAGACTGTACTGGTCTG
The DNA here is from genome assembly GCA_963277665.1 of Viscum album. NCBI lineage: Eukaryota > Viridiplantae > Streptophyta > Magnoliopsida > Santalales > Viscaceae > Viscum > Viscum album. Next base: position 988,118,563 of record OY728126.1, read on the forward strand.
GTTCCATTAGAAACATGGAAACATAGAAACTAGTAAATGACTGAGCTAAATTATCTCACACTATATTTTTCATAACCATCACCCTTATAAGACATGTCAAACATAATAAATATATTCATAATTGTGGGAAGAAAACATAAAAATTTGTGAGTTTAGATGCTCAGTAACTGTAAACAAGAGAGACATGTTCGAAAAAAATGAGAATATGGGTATGAGAATGTTATCATAACATTATATGATCATGCCATGCATATGATAAGATCATAAAAAGGAATCATGACAAAAAACATGTAAGTTCAAAATACATGAATCATATAGAAATACACAACATAATTCATAGAAACACGGCATGGGAATAATAAGTGGGATTGTTATAGAAACATAAGCATATAATATTATTCAATAGTATTTTAGTCATCACTTCAAATGAAATATTTATAGTATGGGTTCACTCACTATATAATTTGATTATTTATGATTCACTCTTATGGCAATCATAGTAGTATGAGTTCAGTCATCATACCATCTTGGTCATCAGGGTTCACACCCATGGTAATCTTAGTAATAAAGATAACTCTTAAGACAGTCTTATTATATCCCACAATATCTAAATATTCACCTAATTCGTTATAGGAATATGAATGTCCCACCAATCACATAATTAAATCATACACGCATGATCTAAAAAATCATAATCAATCATATCAGAACCACTGATATTAAATGAGGGTCATAAACATGATTTCATATCATAACATATAGAAAAAAAGTAACATTTCATATACATATAATCAAATAATATCCTATGAATATAATATCTTTTCACAATATTATAACACTTGAAATAAAAATAGGTTTCATATACATATAACACATGAAATAGAAACGATATTAATAAACACTATGACATCAAAACGTAGAAAATTCCAAGAAAGAATATGAATGGACATTTTGATCATATCTCAGAAGGTCATGATTAATAAAAATGGATTTCATCTTATATGGAAAATAATTTTCAAATATATTTTAAAAACATCTTGAGGAAAATATCATTTCTTCATTTAAAATGGATTATAAAATCATAAAACCTTTTAGAAACAATTTATTCGAAAATACATTGAAAACATATAAATGAGTCTTTTAAAACCATAAATATTATAAAATTATGTTTTCAATTTAAATTATCTTCAATGATCATTTGAAAATTATTTTTTAAATTCAATTTGAATGCATGAATTTTGAAATAAAACTAATATCCAACTAGGGAGAGAGATACAGTAATATTTTTCTTTAAAAAATCATAATAATATTAAATAACAAGGAGTTCAGAAATTGAACTTATACATGGAGAAATATATAATAAATAAATGATAATAAAATATTGAATATTCTTATGATAAGGATCATAATATTTCATCAATGGATTCATTATCATAAACAATCACTATAAACAATGATATTGTTTCATTAAACTCCGACCACAAGGTAACATGTGATAATAATCTCTATGTATGAAAATTAAATGACATGAATCATATAATATCATTAAATGAAATATATTCAATACATAACATGTCAGGTACTCCAAGAGAAAAATGTAGTTGCATAAAAAAAACACATGTCTCAAATGAGGAATATTGAGAAAAATCTATATTGCCGATTTGGTAACATTTTAAACATAAAAATCATGAGAAAGATATCATAAAATGGATATGTAAATACCCACAATTGTAAATAAAATTGAAATAAAATACATTAAATTACAGTAAATACACCAAAAATAACAAGTGAGTGCTGAATAATACATGTATCTAATGAAAATTAAAAGGGAGATGAAATCTGCTTACCTTGTGTATTGACTGTAGACATTCTCATATAAACATATAGTATAATAAATATAAGATTAATATAAATATGTTATTGAAAACAATTCTTATATCTAATTTTATATATTTTTTTATTATTTCATTATATTATACATATTAACAACTCTATGTTCAGTTTTTTCTTCGGGAAATATCTGCTTTGTTTTTTTACATGTGTCTTAAATTGTTATATATTCGGACCCTAAACATATATCATGATTTAAAAAATATAAAACATGACATAAATTAACTCTATATGAATTATATTTTTATAATAAAAATCTATAGAATATAGAGGTATGAAATGGAATACATTGTTCATGGAGATGATAGGCCATACATAAGAATAAAAAATGTTTCTATTTAATTATTACTTTAAAAGATTAAATGATAATTACCCATATGTATATATGTATATAAAATAATGGTAGAAGTATATTTTTTTCATTTATATCATATCATTTCACTAAGAACATCCTTAATACACCCCATGTAGTGTGTAAATGAATCACATCACATTGATGAAGTGGTGGTCCACACGTCGTCTAACAAAATTATCATATCTAGACAAGATGGAAAGAATAAAATTATGTTATAAATAAATATTACAAACTATTAACATTTCTTAAATGAAAAAAATATCAAATATAAATACATTTTTCAACATAATTTCATTCATGAGTTGTAGTAAATAAAAAATGACCAATCATCGTTTCGTGAGGTGGTAGTCCTCCCATCACGTAACAATATATTCGTTGCACACTAGATTAATGTGTGTGTATGTGTAAGTTGAACCCCTTGAATAATAACATACCAGTATTTTCATGTTACTTTAGTTATTATATAAAATGGTATGTGGATATTATCGGGTGTGGAGAAAGAAAATTAAAGAAAGGATACTGAGGATGGATGTTACCACTTCTTTGGGTAACTCCTTTTGGTTTTTGCCAAAGGGAATCCTTGGATTGCTTTTATCAAAAAGGGAGGAATCAGGGATGAAGGGTGGGATTTTTTAAGATTATTGGTTATATCATTGGAAAAACAAATATATATTATACGTGTGTATAATAGAGAGAAATGATGGCTTTTATAGTGTATGTAGGGGACATACATGTAATTTTTTAAAACACATTAGGTGTATCAACGTTTTCACCTAAAAAATTCATCAAATCCAAATAAAACATAAAAATAAAATCATTATGTTCATTAAATGTCTAGAAAATAGGGTTTTGACTATTTTATATGAATTTGGGCCCATAATTTTATTTTTTGTTCCATTGATAAGATTAATTTTACCTTAATCAGTATAATAAATTTTAACTACATTAAATAATATTATTGGTAAAACACAACAATGAAATTACTAGAAATTAAAAATTATGATGAAAACAAATATGGAATAAATTTTACCTAATCTAAAACACATAAGTGTTATATGTTAATATAAAATTAATCATGTGGATGGGATGACAGTGCATTTTTTTCAAGTAAACAAATTCAAATGTTTTCTATGCTTTTGTATCCAATTTTAACATGGAATTGATAATAATTGATACAATTTGTTTAATTGATAAAAATATGGTCTAGCTAGACTTTTAATCCTATTTAAAATATTATTTATCTTTATATGTACAATATATGAAAATTCTGTTTTGAAATAAAATTTAGTTTATTTCAATATTCTTCCAAAAACGTTATTTTCCAGAATAACAAAAAAATCAACCAAAACCAATTTTGAAATTATAAATTCAAAATTTTCTTTATTTCCTCAAAATTAAATTGTATTTTTATTAAAATTATTATTATATTTTTCTTAAAAGGACATAAAAATCAGTTCTTTTGGATAAATTACTATTTTTATAAAAAAAATACATTACCAAAAATCCTATTTTTCATTTTCAATATGATTCATTTAATATTTGATAAATTTTTATTTATATTTAAATTAATATAGTTAATGTCCTTGTTATAGTTATCTCATTTAAATAATTATAATAGAATAATTATGTTTCATAGAGACTCATTGTTATACGTTTAGCAGGCCAAGATGGTGTGTCATGTAGTATGATCTAAAATGGTATTACGTGTCATGAAATACACATTAGTGTTTCTTGGTGACTATACCACTTTAGTACCTTTTGAATGGAATTATTTATAATGTGTTTTGAAATACATCAATGAAAATAAATTTATTCAAGAAAGAAAAAATGGTCCAAAAAAGTTTGGGTATTACAATTTACCCCAATAAATTAAAATTAACCCTCAAAATTTATCTTTTAAGTAAAAAAGAAGGATATTATTCGTCCATCATATCCTTATGTTCCTACGAAGCTTTATCTAATAGGAAATTATTGTATAAAATATTTAGAACACAAATAGTCTTGTTTCATAGAACATTCTTTGTACAATCCATAAATTAAAATACATATTCATTGTAAGAAAGATCATGTTTCAGTGGTATGATGTCTGAGATCATTACATGTGATGATTCTAGTATTTATATATTTATGTGAGATACATGGGACACATCATGGAATTGATATTGATTTGGAAGAAGTCCCTGGCGATAAGATAGTGTCTTGATATGATATATAATTTGAAATAGTCTGATATACTTAGGTATTAGTTTCTTTTTATTCCCATATATCATAACATTATTCAATTGAAATATTAATAGATAAAAATTTCTCTCCATTTTAAAATTCTATATTACCAAATCAGTTATCATCATAAAATTTCTAACATATTTGAGTTGCCTTGATATGATGTTGAATGGCTCTAACATTCTAGATAATTTATTCATCAATCTTAGGTTCCAATATCATTCTTTCTCGAATTTCATTCTAGCACGCTGGAGCTCTACATTTCTACCCTTATAGGGATTCATAAGGATCCATCATAGTTCATCAGTAATGGATAATTTTTTATGAAAACTCAATTGGAGTATGTTGTTGATCCTATCCACCTATTAAATCCATGGAAGAAGATCTCATCATATCCTTTAGTGTTTTAATTATTTTGTTAGAATAACAATATTTTTGAGGACGATATGAATCACTTAGACTTGTTTATGTATCATGTTCTGGATGAACACTTTTCCCTTAAACTGAGGAAAACCTTGGATATGGATCTAAAAAAAATAGAATTGTTATTCCATGAATCCTTTCCAATTCAGTATTGTATACCTAGTAAATCATGTCCAAGGATAATTATTCTCTGATAATGAGAAAGTGTATTGAAATATTACGTCGATGGTATACCACCAATATAGAATTACATTAATTAGAGGTTTTGGGAATTCTAATGAAAAAATCCATAGTGATATTCTACCACTTGAATTCTTGTATGGGTAATTGATGCAACATCCCATTAGACATTTTTATTTCAGCATTAACTTGATGGAATTCCAAGAACACAAATATAAACATTTCAACATCTCTATTAATTCCATTTCACCAAAATTAATCAACCTTGTCCGTATATATCATTATACTTGTAAGAAGAATATATAATGAATAACTACGGTATTCCTCTAATAAATCTTTCTTCAAAACTAGTATAGAAGGAACACATTAATAGTTTATGAATCTTATCAGTCGATCATGATCATTGTTACACCCAAGTTCATTTATAAACTTCTTTCACAGCACAATATCTTCATTTTGTGATTCTATAATCATCACTTGGATAAGGGGTTGAAAATTAATTTTAAAATGATACGGTTTTCACCTTCCTCTAGTGTTTCTAGGACCATCCTTTCATATTCCATAATTATTGGATCTTTTATGATCCTCATATTTGATAGCTAGAATAATCATTTTGACTCAATGCATCAGCCACGTTGTTCGACATCCCAGGGTGGTAATGTATTGAGTAGTTTTAATCCTTTATCAACTATAAAAATCTTATCTATCACATGTTTAAGTAATTATGTTTTAATATATACTTCATACTTTTATTATTGGTATATATATCTGAATTTTCTCCATGAATTTCATGATTCCAAATCATTAACTATTAAACTAGCACTAATAAATCCAAAACATGGGTTGGGTAATTTTTCCCATTAATTTTCATCTATCGTGACGAATAAGTGGTCAACGTGTTATTCATCATATGAACACATCATAATCCATTCGAGGATGCATAACTAAAGATTAAAAAACCTTCTATGTTATAGTATCATATAATAAATTGTTTTCTAACTATCTTTTTCATTATTTCCTTGAAATTCACCTAACATTCATCTGTCCATAGTAACTGGACACCCTTCTAAGTTATCTTTGTTAGAGAATTAGATTCTCATGAGAAATTATAACCCAACATTCAATTATATATTGATAAACCAAAAAAATATGGATATCAATCACCATGGTGACACTAAGACAATATTTAATATCCTCCGTCGATGATGGAACTACGGAAATACCATATCATAGGATTATATGACACAAAAATGTATCCCTTTTCAGAAAAATTAACAATTTTCTTATTTTTCGTAAAATTTCACATTCGATAGGGTCTTTTGTAAAATTCTAAAGTGGTATTAATGTTATTCCTTTCCCATTGAATATATAAAAACATCATCTATAAATAATTCAAAAAACTGATCGAGGGAATATATAAAGACTCTATTAATGAAAAACATGATGATATAAATAGAATTACTAAGAACAAAATGAATTAATATATACTCATATAGTCCATGATTTGTACAGATTGACGTATTGAGTATACCTTCTTCTCACACCTCAATTGATGATATCTTGATCAATGGCCTATCTTAGAAAAGTATTTATATTTCTGTAGCTTATAAAAAAATTCATTAATATTGGGAAGATGAAACTTTTTCTTGATTTTGAACTTGGTAAAATCATGATAATCAATGTAGAATCATATTGATCCATATTTATTTTTCAAGAAAATAATATGTTCACCCAAAAGTGTAATACATGGTTAAATAAATCCCTTATCATGGTTTTCATGGAGTGTCTTCTTAAATTATCACAAATCAACCATGGATTTTCATATATGGAGTATTTTAAATTGGTGTGGATCTATTTGTGAGATCAGTTGATAAATTAACTTCACATTTTGGTTGATGTCTAAGATATTTTTCTAAAAATTCATCCAAAAATTCTCTAATAATAATAATATCATCAATTTCAATTTTCTCCCAAACCATTTGAGACAAAAAAAACCCTTTTTAATGGGAATTAGTACCCATATAATAGATTTTATTTTTACCAGAAGTTCATACATATCATAACACTGATGCACTATCAATGGAGGGACTGAAATAACATTCATAACATCCCTTCCTAAATAATTGATGTGGGATTTATTCAAAGATTAAAAATAAATTCCTTTGGTGACATAAAATTCTACCAATAGAAGAATTTCATGATTTTTAGGCATAAAAATCGCACAAAAATCAACCATAGTGGAATAATATAATTGGGATACAATCATTGTAACATTAGGGGGTGTCATCTTTAATTCCTTATCTAATAATTTTGTTGGAATATTAACAAACATATAAAAAATTACAATATAAAATAGAGGTTAGATAAAAATTCAAATAAGATATTATCTGTTTGAGAGTGAAAGTTAAGTGTACCTTTCACCGTGTACTTATTTCACCCCTCACCAGAAATAGTGATTGCAAGAGATTTTTTCATCTCTATTATCATAAGAGGTTTCTAATGTTGATCATCACCACCAGGCGTTGGGTTTGGGTAATGGTTATCATAATTCCCATTCTCCTTAAACATGTACCATTGTAGCATTAAAGGTTTATTATGTGACTATTTTCCTCCATTGACACTATTATCTAACATATTCCCATCACTTCATTGATAAATTTTTTTATTGAATACCCTTCTAATCATTAATCATTTATTATCCCCCTTAATGTAATTTCATCCATGATTATTCCATCACATATATTACAATGAAAATCTAATTGTCCTCTCTCTATGATTTTTTTATATACATTTAAACTCCATATTCATTTTACTATCAAAACCAAGGGATTTATATGCTACTCTAGCCCCTATTTCAACCTTGATTTCACAATGAAAAATATCTTTGAAGGTCCTAAATTATGATAGCTTCAACACCCATTTGAAACATTTCCTTAATCCATGTAAACAACCATAAACTTTACATTTCAGTTGGATGATAATTCACAAGTTTTACCTCACATGTATAGTGAAATTAGCATCATAGGTACTGACATATTCACAATCCATTTTCTTTAACTCTAGGAACTCTTTCTCTATCATTTTATGAATAATATAAAGAGACTAATTTTTGAAAAATATATTCTTGAGCTCTTCCCAATACATGGATTCAATTTCATACTATTTTCATGTATTCATAATAATAATTCACCAATGGTCTATATCTCATTCTAAAAAATAAATAAATATAATGAATTTCTCATGCACTAAAGACTGGAGATTAGATAGTATATTTTCCGGAATTCAGATCCATTTTTTAGCAACATGTAGATCATAATAACCTCTAAATATAGGGGGATGTTTACTCATGAAGGACACAACAAATTTTGTTCCCTCTTTTTATTATTTAAATATGCACCATGACTCATAGCTTAAGAATGATTTTTGATCATATAAACAATGTTTTTCATTTAATAATTCATATAATTAAGTTTCTCGTGAGAAAGTTCATTGATATTTACATCTCAATCACAATTAAAGTGGATCCTTTAGGTTCCAACAGTTTTCTAAATCCAAAATAATAGAGTTATAAGTATTTATCATAATGAGAAACCACATAATCATGAAAATTACTTTGTAAAAAGTATATGTTATGGAAAAATAATTTATTTATTATATATTAGAATTATTATAGGATATTAATAACCAACTTCTTTTTAAATCCTTCATAATGGGTTTCCAATATTTTTGTAATTATCAAAACATGTCCTCCTAGAGTGTCAAACCAAATGTGTACCAGGCCCCGTTGTCGTGTATCGGGTTACACTGAGTTAGGCCCAACCCATCACTTATGAGTTTTTACCACAAGGTATATCTATTCAACAACACCATCTACTTCTAGTATCTAGGAAGGGATGAATATCTATGAAACCACTAACTCTATCTTTTACAAAAAATTCTAGATAATTTTCCAATACAATCCATTATCCATAGTCTTATCCATAGAAATGTCCATAAGGTTGTCACTAAGGTTTTCTCATCCTATATTAAAACTGTTAACTAAAATAATTCTCTTATACCAAATATAACTACCCCTACTATATATAAATAGAAATTTTATTGATTTGTGGTATTTTTAAACCATTATGCAAACAAAAAACCAAAGAACGTACAAATCTATTTCGTTTGGAAACATGGAAACAAAAATGATAGTACCTAAGTGAGATATATTATCTCAAACAAGGTTCTTCATGATTAAAAACAATTATAAGAAAAATAAAAAATAAAAAATATCTTCAAAACATGAGGAAGGATACATAAAAAGTGCTGATATGATATTCTATGTGAAGGTAAATAAGGGATACATGTTATAATAAACAAGAGCATATAGTTATGAGAATGAGAACATAAAATTAAAATATCACACACTTCATATAATAAGATCATAAACATGAATCATGGAATTAATTTTGGTAGTTCATAAGATATGAATCATATTGAAATAAATAACATAATCCATGAATGCCTAATATAAGAATGATACATGAAATTTTGGGAGATACATACTTCTATAATGTTATTACTATTGTACTGAAGTCATCACATCTAAGAATATATTTGATTTCTGGGTTCACTCCCATACCACCTTAGGATTCACGATTCACTCCCATGTCCATCTTCATAGTGCACATTGACTCTTCATATTATATTCGTTGTTAGGGTTCACTGCCATGTCCATCTTTGTAGTCAAGGTTCACACCCATGACCATATTTTTCTATACCATGGGATATAAATATTTACCCAATTCGTTGGAGGTAGATATAAGTCCCACCGATCTCATAATTAGGTCATACATACATGTTCCACAAAATCATAACCAATCATATATTAACCAATGAAAGGAAATAAGTGTCAACAGAATGTATTTATATCATAAATTATGGAAAATGAGTTAGGTTTCATAATCATTTCATCAAATAGTATTCAATTAAAAGAAATCGGTTTTATAATCTATAACATCTGAAATAGAAATTGATTTCATAAACCTATAACCCCGTAAAGAAAAATGAGTTTCATAAACATTATCCAATCAAAACATAAAACATTCAGATAAAGAATATTAATGCTACCGTTGAATAATATATTATAATGGTATTAGTAATATCAATGGATTCCATCTTAGATGGATTTTTTTGAAGTATCCTTTAAAAGAATGTTTTTGAGTATAATATCATTTCATTTTGGAAAAATTTCATTAAACTCATAAAACCATTTTGCAAGAATTTTCATTGAAAATACATTGAAAATTTATGATGAAAGTATTTAAAACCATAAAACATTTTTAAAATTATTTTTTCTCCAAAATGATCTTCAAATATTATTTGAAATCAATTTTGAAAACTTTTAGGGAAAATGGATTATTAGATAGAAAAGATTTCTGACGGGAGAGAGAGATGGGGTTAGGTTTTTAATAAAACAATTTTTTTAGTTATATTATGTACCAAAGAGTTGAAGAATTGAACTAATACATGGATATATCTAGGTTAAATAATGGACAATAAAAATCATAAATTTTCATGAGAGGGGGATCATAATATTTCATCAACGGTAGAATAATCATAAACAATCAGGATAAACATTGTTATTGTTTCAATAAACTCTTAATAAATGTTTATAAGGGATCATAATATACATGTCATAAAATTAAATTATATGAATATTAAAATATCATGAAAATAAGAATATTCTTGGAATAACATGTCAAATATGCCTCAAAATATAATTTTCATGAAAAAAACATAGGTCTCAATAAATGAAAATTCATACAAAATTATATTACCAATTATCAATATTTTGAAACATAAAATCCATGAGAGAAATATAATAAAATGGATATTTAAATACTCATAAATTTAATTAAAATTTTAATATAATAAATTCATGTGAATATATACAACACATAAAATAAGTGAGTGGTGAATAAGACATGTGTCTCATGAATATAAAAAGTTAGATGAAATCCATTTACATTGTGTTTTGACTCTCATAGTACTCATAAAAACGTCATGTAAACTAAATATATGGTTATGATACTTATATCATAGTACCATATTTTTACAGAGAATATCATATATGGTTTTATTATGAAATTAAATTATCCACTTGTTAACAATTCTATGATAATGTTTCACACTGGGTAATATCTCCTTTTTTATTCACATGTGTTTTAATTTGTTTAATCTATGGTAAATATTGTTATATTATGATTTCAATAATGTAAAACATAATATAAATATAATTTATAATAATAATATTTTTTTATAATAATAAATATAATATAAAAAGTATGAAAATTGAATACTTCGTTCATTTAGACGGTTGTCTTTACGTACGTATGAACAATGTTTCTGTTTAATCGTCCCATTGAAGGAAATAATGAAAATGGAAAATATGTATACATGAATATTATATAATTAAATTAGTATTATTATTTAATATATATCATATATATTCACTAAAAACATAGTTAATACAATCCATGTAATGTGTAAATGAATTACATCACATTGACGGGGCAGTAGTCTGCACTTCCTCAGACAATATTATCATATTTAAACAAGATGAAAATAACAAAAGAATTATATATATAAAAATTAAATGAGAATAAAGAAATTTAATATATCACATAAATCATTTATAAATATATATTTTATCATAATTTCAACTATGAGAGGTAGTAAAAGACAAATAAACAATCATCATTTAGTGATGCGATAGTTCATTGTACTCATAAATAATATGTTTCATACCCATTTAATAAAGTTTATATATGTGTAGATAGAAACCTTATTATACTAAATTATAAAAATATTGAAGATAATATTTTTGTTATGTAATAATTAAATAATTATAGTTTATTGTGTGGAAAATGATAACAGAATAAATGAGCTTTACGAGGGATGTAAGATCGTCTTTGGGTAACTCCTTTTGGTTTTCACAAACAAGATTTCATGGATCGCTGTTATCCAAGCAGGAGACGTAAAATATTAATGGAAGGATCCATGGATGTTTAATGGTTATATATTGGCCAATACTATGAGCTTTGGATGGTGTGAAAAATATGGAGAGGTGGTGGCCATTTATGGTGAAGGTAGGGAACACAATTGGCATTTTTTAAAATCATTAAAGTTATACACATGTTTTTACCTGAAACAATCCATTAAAATCTGACAAAACATAATAATTTATGGATTATGGAAACAATATGTCTATAAAATGCGTTTTAGACAAGTTTATTATTCATTTGAGACCATATGATTAACCATTGTAAAAATTCTTTTTACATTAGTAACTATAATTAATTTCTACTGCATTCACTAGTATTTATAGTAACAAACTAAGATGACCAAAATAAATATTATGAATTTTTCTTATTTAAAATTCGTAATCAATTTTTCAAAATTACAAACAAATAGATGGCATAAATTAATTTTAAAAAAATATTGTAAATGGAATGGCAATGCATCTTTTTAAAGTAATAGAATTCCATTGTTTTATCTATATTCATATGAAATTATAATTCTAAATAAGTTATAATAAACAAAATTTTAATAATTAAATAAAATATGAAATTACTAATCTCTCGGAAAAATATAAATATAATTTATCCTTATAAATAAATTTGATGAAATAATATTTTTGAATTTAAATTATGTATTATCCAGTATTAATAAAAATGATGTTTCTCATAAATATCCCGAAAATTCACACAAAGATAATATCAAAATTAAAAATTCAAAATATATTTTTATTTTATCAAATTCAATTACTAAGATTGTCTCAAAAATAATATTATTTTTCAGTAAATGTTATTAAAAGTAGTTCTTTGGGAAAAATTGTTTTTAAAAACCTAAAAATCCGTTAACAAATTTTTTTATCAATTTGTTTTATTTATATAAAATCAAAAAAAATTATTTGAAATGTAGTTATTAATATTTAAATTATTATTTTTAATTTTTTAGTTATAATTTCTCATTTAAATAATTATAACACTAAAATTATTTTTCGTAGCTACTCAGTGTTGTTTTTAACACACAAAAAATTGATGTTGTCTTTAGTGAATGCCAAGTCATAGTTGCATGTAGATCTTGTAAAGTTGTTTTTCATGTATATTAAGACATTTAATTTTCATGTGAAGGGAATAATTACTTAGTGAAATTATATAAATCAATTAGTATTAAATAATTTGAGATATAAATAATTGTTCATAAAAACTCAGGTAGTTACATTACCTACTAGAGGATTATGGTTGACTACTAGCTTCCAGTCACCCAAAGTTATGTTGTCATGAGGTTTTTGAGGATGTTGTTGTCTGCAAAATAAGGATGATAAATACTTTCAATAGGTAGTATATGATGTAGATTAGTTATTCCTTAAAATTAATAACATAATATCTTATTCGAAATATATTAGTAGACTACTGGAGTCTGTTGGGGTTGACTAGTGTTTCTATAAGATTCCTCCACATATTGGGAATACACATATTTAAATGAAAATAATGATTGATCTAGGGATTACTATAATATTTTATATCATATTTTGGATAGGGATAGTGGAACTATATTTAGATATCTCATCTAGATAGTGTTCTATTAAGAGTGTGTTTTGTTTGTCTCAGGACAAGGGGTATATGAAAGATCCTAAACATGTTTTTAATTATTTGTATTTGAAGCTAGATCTAGATACACAAATCATGGAGTGAATGGTTTAGATAGTATACTAGAGATTAAATGTTTCATTGAGGAATATTGTACCACTCAGGTAAATCCTATGTTAGTCGGGATTGATATAGGGGGAGATGTGGGAGTAGGAGTTAGATGTTTGAGCGTAGTATCCAATGTAGATTGGGATGTAAATATAGATAAACTTATTAGGGATGAATATTCTATACATTATAAGAATTTAATTTCCTATAAATTTAATTATTAAACCATATTTCTATTCAAAATAATTTATTATTAAATCCATTCTCTAATAAATTACTATCATATTAGGATGTTGTGGCACAATAAAGGGGAATTTTGGTTTGTTTGTTACAAAAAATCCATCACCATAATTGTAATATTAGTTAGGATTCCTCAATAGTGTTGTATGATAAATGGAATAGCTTTCAGAACATTTGGATATAAGGATGTATCTAGGTACATATTATACAATTGAAAAATATATTTTGATGCCTTGATATCGAATATTGGAAGTGGTGGGGGGGGTAAACACCTTATAATTATACAACACTTTATAGGACATGCCATTATGCTATGGATGAGAATATTTTCGAACCATCATATACCAAGATAGGCTATGATGTAATCCATTTTAGAATCATGATTTTTTTTTAAAAAAAGTCAAATTAAATACTCCATCCTCCCGATTCTTGACCAAACCATAAGGAAAATGAATGGGAATTAAATGTAGAGTCTTAAATAAATTTTTAAATCTAATTTTTATCCAAATAATAATTTTTTCGATAATCCATCAATATAAATCCATTTAATCCATTGATATTTCAATGATATTAGGTATTGTATTTAGGAGAACTTCATAGACAAGCTATGATCCTGTGATATTTCTACTAGGTATTTCCCCCATAATTGTTGGTTTTGATTATTCAATTCATTTAGACGATCTAATAATCTGGTAATCCTTCCTCACATGTTCTCCCATATTTGGTGATATAGTGAAGTTCATAAGTGAGTTTTATGATTTGGTTAAATTTCATATATTAATTAATATTAAAATATGCAATTATATTGTTATATAATTGATTATGATTGAAGGTTTTATATAATGAGTTAATTACAATATTTTTTTTCCAAATATATTCATGAGGATCAGTGTTATTCTACTGCATATCAGTGATAAATTCTCTTATTTTTTTCTTGTCTATTAGAGATAATTTATTCTTTTTCATCCATGTATCAATTCCACCTTTCTAAAAAGTAATAATTGTGTAATTTTTGTAGTATCCCTAAATTTTATATAATGAGAAATACTCATCAAACCATATTTTTTTTCTAATATTGTAATCAATGATTAATTAAATAGTTATTCTTCTTACTGTTATTCTATCTTGGATTAGTATATGAAAACCATAATGAACATCATGTTTAAATTGACACCCTGAGGTTGGGTGTTCCACACCAAATAGATGAAATTTATATGATAATTTTCAGGATTTATTTTGTATTTGGATAATAATGAACTGAAACTCTATATATAAAATTTTACTTATTAATTTTATTAAATGAATTCATTAGTAATATGGTAATAGAAAACACATGATCTAATGTGGTTTTATAATATCTTATTGTGTGTAAAATACTACTATATATCATTAAAATTGATTAAATAGATATTGAACAATGATCATATAATTATTATAAATATGGGTTATTATTAAATCTAATGTCACAGAAAAAGTAAGTGATGGCCTCAAATAGTAAGATCATACCTAATGGTGCCCAGTTATCAGAGTTTCTGAGGGAGGTATCATAGTTATGCCTATCACTTAAACAAGACCAAAATGAGATCAATGAACATAAGAAATACTCTAACCATTGAAAGGATAATTTTAATCGCATTGATATCACAACAGAAACAACACTCATCAAACCACCCCATGAACATATAATAGTCGCACAAATTACCTGTAAGGAATTTGTTATTTTATTAAAGAGATATGTATTAAGACCATATAAATATTAGTATCATAATTAATTTGTAAATAATAATAAATATATTTCCATCCATTAATTTTTAATTTATAAATGATTTCAATTTTGATACAATAACGAATGTATTGATTTTTTGGTTAATATTTAATATCAATTAAGGAATTTATTTCCATGAATTAATGGAATTTTAAAATAAAAAATATTTTTTTAAATTATTATTATTTAATAATTTTTATTAGATATAAATTACAATATAATTGTATTGGTGTAAAATGAAATTTTTTTAAGGGTTTGAAAAACTGTAATTGATAATACAGCCAACATTTCTCAAAAAAAATGTCTATTATTATATTAAAAGTTAAAATGATCCCATTTACAAAATTATTCTATTAAAATGAATAATATTTTTTTAATAACATAAAAAAAATTTACATTGGTTATTTTTTCATAATTTTCTAGGTCAGTCAAATTTTTAGGAAAAAATGAGATACCATATAAATATACAATGTGTTTTATGACATCATAAATTCTTAATAGTTATGTAATAAATAATATTAAAGGTATCTTATAACAAATATACTTTAACCCATTAATTTAATGTAAATTTATTTTTAATTTATTATTTTTATTAATCCATTATAAATCCTTAAAATCCATTAATATAGTATTTTTTTAAATCAATCATTTATGAGTGTGAGTCATCTACACATCAACAAGTATCTATTTTATTAAGATCATCCATTATACATATAAAATAATGAGAACCTATAGCATTTGACCTAAACCATGGTAATACCCTTTGTAAGGTTTGTGGTTTTGTTTATTTTATTATGTCAATTCCAAAACCAAAATAATACATAAATCCCATAATTTAAAATATAAACCCACCAATGATCCCATTTCACTTAACTAAAAGATATTTGATAAAGTCCTCAAAATTATATACACGCTATATAGTCATCACAAGGTTCCATCAAACTCACATGAAGCCCCTCTAACGATTTTGGCGTTACACACTCAATTATGTGATTTCTCTCTTCTCATATCCTTTCAAGAATTTATTAATGTAATGTATTTTATTTTCCATTTTCATATACTGGAATATGTTATTTCATAGTTAAATTACATTAAATTTAATTTATAAATTATTATAGACCCATTTATCTCTCATTAATTCTCACAGGATCCTATATGTACACCCATTAGCATGTCAAAATATAGTTACAATTTTTTTATTTATTCATGTTTCTTAATTAACTTAGGTATTTTATTTTCGATTAATAATATTGTTAGATGGTTTTCCATGTCCCCGTTAATATAAATTTTATGAATATGTGATTATAGAACCCTTTACCTATCATCAACCAATTTTTATGAATCTTTATGTGACACTGTTATGCAGTTGAAATATCACCACAGTTTTCCTTGGGAACCCAACTGTGTGGTGAATATCAAACCAACTTTTTATCAATGGTGTTCAACATTATGAAAACATAATTTTTCATTGGGTCCTATATATATTTATTCCAGACTCTATGATCATGCAATAAATTATTATTTTGAGTAAATCTATGTTATATGATCTATATGCCACACATAACCATGTGAATGAAATTATTGGGACTTGTGAGCCCATAATTATATAGCACTCCATTTCATTTGAAAATTATTAGTGTCTTTATACTTCATGATGGGTTTTTGATTGATCCTACTTACATTGTATGACTTTTAATATGCGATGAATTGGAATTTAGTTTTGACCTAAGATTATGTGGCATTGTTTTAAGATGTTTCCACATTTCCCATGTTATGATTATCATGTTATGTCCTTCATTATTATTCATGATCCTTTTATGACCGATTGATGAGCCTATTATCTAAAATGTTTTATATTATTTATTTTCTTAATTTTTTATTACATTATTGTTCATTATAGATCACCCCTTTCTCATGTATGTTTCCAGGTTATACCATGTGATTTTATATTCAATGTAATATTATGATCATGTAAAGGACGTCTTCAATAAATATGAAATATTTAATTTTTTATTCTTTTATATAATGTACCCAATTCAAAATTAAACAACAAATCTTGATCTTTATGGTTTTATTAAGTGTAATTTTATATAACAAATCTTCTATTAATTTTATATAAAAATAATGAATATCATAGTTGGTATCAAAGGAAATCAATAGTTATTTTTGTTATTATGATTATAAAACTCTTTTGAAAGCATTATGGATAATTCTGAGTATAAGAAATCATTCCTTTTTTTAGGTATTGAGTAATTGTTTTATCAAGAAATAACATCTCATTCATAATAAAACAAGAAGATGTGGTAATGGTTCATATATACGTAGGGGTAACAACTCTGCCTGGGTGTGTTAGGCCTGACACGGTGTAACATGATACATAAAAATATACCTTCATGTGAAACTAGTTGTCCCCTAAAGGGTGATATTCAATTCAAAATTCATAAAATCATTATGAACCATTTTTAAGGGAATAATAAATATTCCCATAATAATATATTCGAGGATATAAGTCATGGATAACAAATAATAAAGCCTATAAATCCATAAGCTAAGAAATAAAAGTAATTGGTCCGTTATTTCATTAATAAAAATATATTACCACATTATGTGATTATTTTATAAAAATAAACATATCTAATTTTCAATTTTTACTATCCAATTTATGAAAAAGAGGAGGAATAGGGTAAACAATCCATACGATGTGAAATGTGAGGATTTCCCCCAAGATATTCCAAGACGGATAGGGAAGCATTCGACAACATCATGATGATTCTCTACCAGTTGACTCATTTTCTAAATAGTATCATAGATTAGGCGGATGGTCTAAATTCAATTTATAAAAAACAATCAGTAGTTGAGACATTTTTATTTTTGGAAAATTTCATCATAATTTCATCATATGACTCAATCCCTAATATTATAGAACATTGGATTGACTCTATTGAGGTGATATTCTCCATCCGTTAATGTTACAAAAAAATAGAAAGACCTAATGAATTTGTTTCATATGGACGGATAAAATAATTAGTTTAAAAATTAGTATTTATTACAAATCTTATGTAAGAGATTAATGTGATGGTTGGGAGAAATTCTAGAAAAAACTATATATATATTTTCCTCACACTATAACTCTTAAAAAGAAAAGGGTTATCCTCACAATCCACAAAATAGACAATGAATATATTAGGTCATATGAGTAAGACATCACATGACTTACACAATACAAATATGGTTTTATCATTACCCAATAATGAATGATTTGCCACATCTTTGGTGGGATAAAATATATTATATAAAAATTCATGTTGATACATGACTTTGAATGATATGATGATATTGTCTGAGGTTTCATAAATGACAATATTGAGATGATTTAATTCTAATGGTATCAAGGGTAAAGGAAAAATGTAGTTGGTTTAAATAATGGTAGTCCTATTGGAAACTCTAATGGTGGTATTAATATTAAACAACCCACTTATCGAATGTTTGGAAATAGTCTTCTCAATAATTCCCTATTGGGAACAAGGAAATGTATTATGCTTGGGAAGGGCATCAAAATAATAATTTAAGATAGGATTAACCCACTAATGTGAATGGGTAAATTAATTCTTCAGCTAAACCTTGTATAATTCTTCATTTCATCAACTACAAAGAATCGAGGGACTTTTCAAACCAATGATCAATGCCAAGGGTTTTCAATGAAACCCATCTAAATCCAAGGAAGAATAGGATATCTTTTTTAATATCTATTGATATGGTGAATCATGAAAACTTTTTGGTCCTAGGTAAGCCGGTTTTTTATTCAATAATACCGATCATACATTTTTATTCTTGTTCTAACCATTCCATGGTATCATTAATATATAGTATAACTATTCAAACACATCCACAAAACATTGAAGTAATGCTATTGGTGAAGAAAAAAATATGGAGATTATTGTATCCTTTATAAGTAACTACTACCCAATCAAATATTTTGGGATGAAAATCCCATCTAACATTGTGATACATCGTTCGATGTTATTTTATGAAATTCTACTAATGTATTTTATTTCCATATATATAGAAAACATAAAATTCTATAATATGGAAATCAATCCCTATCTCAAAAATCATCCTACAATTCAGCACAAGTATAAGGAGGTTGATAAATCTTCTATAGCACAAAATTTCAATCAAGGATATTATTCACATATAAGAAAGAGTATGAATTTAAAATTATTTATTCTATGGAAAAAAATCTTCCTTGAATACATATCCATTGTGAGTTGGTACACTGATGTGTTTCATGTAAAAATTCCTAGAATTCCTCCAAGACAAGTGGTTGAATTTTCAATCATGTTTATACATTGGTTGTTAAAATTATCCAATACACTTTTATGAATGGTTGATGTAAAATTTTAGGATCTAAAGAAAAAAACTACATGTGAATATTCATAATGGTTTCATACAAGAAATTGCTTCACCGTGGGCTGCACCGATCCTCTCCATTAAGAAGAAAGACTGTTTGATGTGCCTTTACATTAAATATCATGAGATAAGTAAGATCACAATAATAAAAAAGTATCGTCTGGCACTGATTGATGATTTATTTTATTTTCTACATGGAGAAAAATACTTATCCATGGTGGATCTTCAACTGTGACATTATCAAGTATGGTTAAAGAATGATGATATCCGAAAGATACATATTTGTTAAATATATGGTTGTTATTAGTTCATTGTAATTCCATGTAGATTGACTAATTATCCAAAAATCATCATGGACATACTGAATATAGTAATTTTTATTTAACTAATTTTTTTTTGTATTATTTATAGATGATACTCCAATATACTCCAAATTAAAGGAGAACCATGAGGTTCATTTTATCACTATTCTAAAAACCCAATGAAAGGAGAAGAGTTATTCCATGAAAAACAAATATGAGTTATATTTTAAGGATGTTTCATTCTTAGGGAATATAATCTTTTTAAATGTGATATCAATAGACCCTTTTATGAAAAATTAAATTGAAAAATTAGTGAGGATAACATTTGGGATTGATATATGTATTTTACTAGGGATAGATGGGTATTGTTGGGGTTTTTTGTGAACTTTATCATGATTTTGAAACCTTCCTACAAAGATAACTTGAAAGGGAGTGAAATGTTATTTTAATGATGAATGTGATGTGTTCTTCAAGGAGTATATAATGGGTCTTACCAATGTACCATTATTCACACTATCCATAAGTGTAGAATATTTCATTGAATTCCATGACGCTTAAAAGAAGTGCTTGGATTTTTTGTTAATGAAAAATGATAATGTGATAGCCAATGCTTCAAGGGAGTTTGATGATCATGAACAAAACAACCCAACACATGATCTTCTTTTGGATGCAGTGATCTACACATTGAAAATATTGTGACATTATCTCTTTAGTAAAAAGTATAAAATATATACAAACCACAAAATAAATATGTATATATTCATATACCAATATTTGAACATGAACCAAAATATATTATTTTTGATTTTTAGGACTATGAATTCCCAAATCACTGCTATACTGGGAAATTGAATAATTGGGTAGACTATATATGTAGAATGGATATATATAGTCTATAATTGATGATAATTGAGAAGGATCAAAACATTGTAGACATAAATATGATAGGAATGGGAATAATAAATGAATTAACACCATAATTACTTTAAGAAATGATTTCTCACCAGTTATTTTTGAAATTGTTAAACGATTCAAAAAGATATGATGTGGAAATAAAAAAGAAATATGAAACTATAGGAAAAGGAAAATTTTCAGACATCAATGTTAATGAACAAGGGGTTATAATATTTTGGTCATGGATATGTGTACCATCAAATACTATGATAAATAAGTAACTATTGTAAGATTCATAATGTTAAACATTCTCCATCCACCCAAAAAGCTCAAATATGTATAAATATATCTGGGAGAATTATTAGTGGGATGATATGATGAAAGATATCACGAAATATAAATCAAATTTATTTTATTTCATCATGAAAATACTGAAATACAAAATTATTAGGGGATTATGGAACTATCCACCATACCAACATGGAATTGGGAAAACATCACCATTGAAATTTTCTCCGGACATCTAATGATATCCCAAGGAAACAATTCCATATAAGCTACTGTGGATCTTTTAACTAGAACATATAACTTTATCACAATTTGAGATCATTTCTCACTACATCAACTTTAAAGTGTATACATTAGAGTAATTGTAAGGCTATATGGATCACCAATATCGATTATATCAGATTGAGATCTATTATTCACCAAAAATTATGTAAAAGTCCCCAACATGACATAAACAATTAACTAATATTTTCTACATCTTATCTCCCTCAAACTATTGACCAATCTATGTTCACTATTACTATAATGTTAGATATGTTGAAAGAACATTATACGAAAATTAAAGGAGGGTGCGACAAATATCACCATCTTGTCATGTTCTATTAAGACTATTTCTTCCACCAAAATATGAAAATGGAAACCTATGAAGACATTTATGGGATGAGGTGCAGAACAGATTTTTGCTGAGATGATGTTGGGGGAAAACATAGAAGTTTAAAATTTCTCAATTAAATAGAAGAAAAGTTCAAGACCATCAATTTCACATCACAATTTTCAAAGACTACAAAATAGATATGCTTACAATAATTGATGTGGCCTAGAGTTTATGCTTGGTGATAAGTAATTACTATACATATATCCTTGGAATAATGTGATTGGTTTTGAGATGAATGGAAATCATAGTCCAAGATAATTCATCCCATTTGAGGTCATTGATTGCATCAGAGTGGAGGCCTATCGACTAGCACTCGCACTAAGTCAATCTCAAGTTCATGATATATTCCATGTATCAATATTGAGTAAGTACATTCTAGACCAATCACATGTAATAAATCCATAAGTGCTTCCATTGTAGAATGACTTTTCTTATATAAATCATTCTATTAATATCTTAGATCATGAAGACAGTATTATATGAAGGTAAATGTTGATCATTGTCAATATGATGTGTAGAAACCTAAATATTGAATTTCATTCATGAGAATTGGGGGAGGTGAGGAAATAATGTTTTTCATTATCTACCATATTCTGGTAAATGAAAAATTCAGGGTTTAATTTTTAAAAGGGGTATCATTGTAATGACGTGATATGTTATAAATAATATTTACTTTTTGATTTAATTAAATTCCTTATTCGTTAATATGGTTCTAAAAATCACATGTACTTATTTTTATAATTATATCCTATTTGACTTAAAATACTACTATGTATCCTTGCCATATATAATATATACATTGAATGTTTTTAAATAGATTATTATAAATATTGGGTACTAATAAATACCATCGACATAGTTAAAGGATGTGATGACCTCAACTAATTGGATCATACCCTAGGAGGTCTGTTTATTAGAGCGTCAGACCGAGATAGCTTTACTGTGATTTTAAAATGATCAACACTAAAAAGAAATCCAATAACATAATATCAATAGAAACCATTTATGGGATATGTTCAAGCATATTTGG
Source organism: Viscum album (assembly GCA_963277665.1). NCBI lineage: Eukaryota > Viridiplantae > Streptophyta > Magnoliopsida > Santalales > Viscaceae > Viscum > Viscum album. The sequence continues at coordinate 988,141,962 of OY728126.1, forward strand.
ATCACGACCCAAAAAATGTTCACCGAACCACCACATGAATGACATAGATTCACGCACCTTACCCTTAAGGAATTTCATAGTTTATTAAAGGCATATATATCAAGGCATAAAGAATTTGTTTGGTACATTTTTTTATAGGATAATTAATATAATTTCAACTTATTATTATTACATTATAAATTATTTTACCATTGATACAGAAAAACATAAATTTTATTTTTGTATAATATTTAAATTCAATTAAATAATATATTTTTTATTAATTCAAATATTTTTCCATCTAATAATATTTTAATAAAAATATAATTATTAAATAATTGTTATTAAATTTAAATTATCATATATTTTTGTCGATGTAATATTAAATTTTTATAAGGTTCAAAAAAATGATATTGCTAAAATCCAATGATTTATAAATAAATGACATTTCTTAATTTAAATGTGAAAATTACCAATTCTAAAAATTATTTTTGTTAAAATTAATTTTGTTTTTTGAATTATGGCATCGAAGTTATCCTAATTTTATTTTCTCATTATATTCTAAGACAATCAAATTTTTTGATAAAAAACTACTGTATAAATACACCATGTGTTTTATGAAATCATAATGACCAAATAGTTATTTAATAAATACAATAATAGTTATAAAAGACCAAATATGTTTTTAATATTTAAAGTAATGTAACTTATTTTTTTCATTAATTTTATTAATACATTATGAATTCACCAAAACCATTAATATATTAAAATGGTTTAAAATTCATTCTTAAGGGGTGTGACTCAACTACACATAAAAGGAGAAATATTTTATTATGTTCAGCCCATGGAATTATAAAATTATGATTTCATCTCTGATATAGTCTACACCATGGTAAAAAAAATCAGATTTGTTTTGGTGTTGGTTGTTTTATTATTGAGACAAAAATCAAAATTATAATGGAATGTACCTCATTTTTTATATAATCACACCCAATATCCAATTTATCTTCACTAAAAATCCTTTATTAACATCCTCAATCTTCCATACACTCTATAGGGTCCTCCAAATGTGTTCCCAGGTTCTCAAGAAGCCCCTCCCAAGCTTTCGGAGTCACCCACTCATGTAAGGGATTTCAATTTTATTATTCCCATTCAGGCATTTCATTATGTTATGTATCTTAAATACCATATTCATATATTGTGATATGTTATTTCATATTCCCTATAAATTCAATTTAATTTTTTAATGATGAGTTCCCCATTTTACTCCCTTTAATCCTCCCTTGATCATTTTTATACATCTATTACCATGCCGAAATATTGTATGAAAAATTTTAATTATTCATGTTTCTTCATTACCTTATGCCTTCTATTTCAAATTTATAATTTTTGGATATATTTTTCATTGTCCATATTAATGAACATTTTATATCTATATGATGAGGGACCCATTTCTCTCTCATCAATCAATTTTTATGAATCATTAATTGATGTTGTTATGTAACTGAAATATGAGTATGATTTTTCATTATAAACAAACTATGTATTGATTACCATACTCATTTCCCATGAAGGGTGTTCACTTTTACAAAAATATATTAATTTATTACAGACATTTATATATGTAATCCACAATCCTTGAAAATGTATGAAATTTTGATGATGAATAAATCCATGTTGTATGATCTATTTGGGAAAGTTGAGCATGAAAATGAAATTAATGTAATGGGTGATCTCATAATTATATAGTGCTCTAATGTATTGGGTAATGTTTAGTATCATTATATGTCTCATTGGTGTAAGGAGTGAACAAAATTCCATTATGAAACTTTTTTCATCATGATTTCTGGGCAGTATTCCTTTGACGATGTTTATGATGTAGTGTTTCAAGATGCTTCCACATTTCCCTTGTTAGGATTATCATGAAATATATTTTCCTTCATATTCAAGTTCCTTTTATGCCACATTGATATTCTTATTGTCTAAATGTATTATATTTCTCATGTTATTAATTTTTTTATTTCATTATTTGGTTTTATATATCACCCCATTTCCTTTAATGTCTCCATGTAATCCTATGAATTTTTATGTTGGACATTATTTTTTGATCATGTTAATGATGTTTTCGATAAAGATTATGTGTTTCATATTTTAAGTTGTAATATAATGTACCTAATTCTTAATGATAGTTGAGTACTCGGTCTTATGGGTTGTATTAAATTTAATATTGTGTATTAAATCCTATATTAATTTTATAAAAAGTGAATCTTGGTCATATTTATATTCCTATAACTTGTTGAGTTCCTTAATATGTTTGAATGTTTCGTAAAAAATTTCACTCTAATGATATGTTGTGCATCCCCAGATATGGTATTCATAGATTCCTTGTGTTTTACGTCTTATATAGATTTTTTCTAATATATTCATAGTACTAAACTGATAGGTGGCCACTTCATGGTTGGTGGATATAGGGGGAATGTATAGATTATAAATATAACATGATGATTAGTTATGAAAGATTAATGAGTCCTGAATTGGTTGATGATGGTCATATATGTTCTGACCTATGAAACAGTAGGGTGAATAGTGTTCAATGTGACTTAATATTTGAGATAGTGATGGTGGTTGATAGTCATGTGTGTTCATACCTAGATAATAGGTATAAAATATTAATTTAGTATCACCAAGGATATTTCCTTTTATTGTTAAATTCATGAAACAAATTCGATGTTATACCATTATGAATATAATGTAGGTATGTTTAGGGTTTGTGGTATATTGGTTAATGCACATACATTATGTATAATATTATTATTATTTTCTTATTAATTTATTATCCCAACACACACTCTTATATATGTGAACACATGATATTTATGCATGTGTGGCTACCTATAGGGATTATAATCACACCCTATATGGGTATTTTGGTGCCTATATAGAGTTCATGTACAGGGATATAGTCTCAGGAAAGTGGCTCAAGGTGTTTATCTAATCAGTGGATCATATATCATGTATCAATATATGAACAGACTAAAAATGATTACATAATTATTTCATTTATATATTACTTTCCAAATTAATGTGGTTTTTTTCTCATATTGGGAGCCCATTTTTTATATGACATGGGTGACATCTATAATTATTTTACTTCTACCTTTGTAATTATTATTTATTATATTTGTTTATATTATTGGTGAAATCATATGGTATTATTTTTAAATTCTCCCCATTTATGATCCTTTGACCTTAAATAATAGTTGGTAGCATTTTGTCGATGGGGAGTAACATAGAAGGTCTTGTTGGTATCTATCAAGGAAATAGTGGTTTTTTCAGGGTAGTTCACATATGATTCTCACTAATGATAGTTGATATTATTATCATATTATTACCATTTCATTTCATCTATGATCACCACTTTATTAGGTTTCAATTTTCTACTAGATATAACAAAGCTTTTAATTTATGATAATTCTATAAGGATCCCTGTTAGTCTAAATTATTAAGAAATATAACAAACATATTTTAAAATAAATTTATTATATTATTAATCATAAAACAAACACTACATTAATTTATCTACATTGTGTGGCCATTTGATAAATGAAAGGATAAATAATGTAACATAATGAAAAAATAAGTATGTTTAGCTACATTTTATAAAGATATTAAATACAAAAAATTGATGCATTAAACAAAATATTCATCTAAATAATGAAACACCAACCAATAAACACCATATGAAAAAATATTATGAATAGATAATCCAAGTAAATTATTTGAGATTCAATGTAGTATAAAAACTAAAAAATAAAACATTTTCCACTCGTATTACAGTTTCCATGATTTCACACATCTCACTAATACTCACAGTATCATGTAACAAATAGCATGATCATTAGAACCTTCTTAAAGACCATAAAATATATTTATAAAAAATAATTATGATTATACATTTATACATAGTACTATCATCCACAAAACCACCATTAAAAATGTGTATGATTATACTAAATCCATAATAAATAAATATAGAAACATAATATTTGAATATTTAGATTGGATTTTTTTAATCATCACTAGTGATAATTAGATATGTATCACCTATATAATGTAATATCATATTGAAAAATTTTCATAAATAAGTGTATCATATTACATCATTCCCATTAAACTCTTCACTATAATGCTAATGTTTTATTTTCCATGAACACTCATATTATCTTATTTCATCATAACCAAAGTTGAAATAACACCATAATCTCATATTTCACACTTTTAATCCATTAGTACCCATAACATCATCACATCCTACACTATGATGTTCATCACATCCACATCATCATCCAATCCTATTACCATGTAATATTTCTGAAACCCACATCATCTGTTGTACCATGTACCAAAAATATATCAATATCATATTTCTAATATTTACACTATAAAATACCATAGATATTAATTGTAGAATACATGTATCTTCTATTAAATCATGTAATCAGATCACAATCATATATTTATTTCTTAATGATGATCCACCATAGATTACATGAACCCATAACCTATATTATAAGTCCATTATAGATACGGTATGTTTACATACCTGAACATTGAAAAGGTATGTGTGGGTTAAGTATAATAATAATTCATATATTACTTTGATAACCTATATGTTTGGAAATGCCTAGAGGCTAGGTTGAGTTTGATAATTTTTCACCCCAAATGTTTTTGGAGCTAGAGGATAATAAATATTATATCATAATGATAATGATATCACACAACTAGTGTTAGGGTATTTACCTACCCAACACTCAATCTATAATTATCATCCCACATGGAATACACATTTTTTTCAATATGACTATTCAAATAAATTACCATGCATAGAAAAAAATATCTCATTATATTATGAAAATAATATGTTAATTTATATTTCTTATTTAATATAATCATATATTATTTTTTATCAATTTTAAAATTTTTCAAATATCTTTTCATTGATTAACCATTAATAAATATTCATATATTATATATATAATAAACTCTATATTCCCATGGGTTCAATTATAATTTCAAATCAATAGACATCCTATGAATTATCGAACATTACCCAAACAATCTCAAAGGGAGATAAAATTGATGAAAAAAACCATCTATATGAATTATAAAACAACATACATAATTATTATAACCAATGAAATATTGGGAATAAAGAGAAATTTTAGATCCTAACCAACTGTAATAATTTTAAAAGTGAACACATTATAATGAAAGGGAACTATGCAAGCCTATAACATATCCTACGATATCAATCACATCATTAACCACCCTATACACTTCAATACCCAAGGAAAATCATCCCACCCATAATAATGTAAAAAATATATTTCATGTTCTATATAAACTCATAGTACGATATTTATCGTATAATACATAGAAGTAAACATAAATCTATAAAACTAAATTCATGGGGAAACAAAGGGAATTATGGAAATTTATTTAAGAAAATTATAGTATTAACTAGCCTTACAAATACCTAAAACATTCATTAAAGTAAATATAATTATCTAATAACCTATTTTATGTTTGATTTATTATTATCTTGTTTAAAAATAATGAAATGTAATTTTATTGTGTCTCATTACTAAAAAATAAAAAAACTCTAATGCTCAAGAATGACTTCATTTTACTAGAAAATTTTAATGAATGAAATTATAAATATACAATGTATTATTAATGAATACCTTTTTTAAATTATTTATTATGTAATTTAGTACATTAATTTTCCAACAATAGAAGATTTCTAAAAATGAAATTAATTTTTATAACATGATTATAATAATCATGATAAAAGAAAATTATTACATATCAATCACTATCAATGGAGAATTGTAATGTTCACTGAGTTTAGCTACTCATTATCTTAAATTTCATTCCATAATTTTATTCAACATTATTTTTACACCTAGTTTATTAATCAGTGGAAAAAATATGATAAAAAATATAAATTATCCAATATCTACAAAAAAACCATCATTCATTCAACATTGTATAAAGTATAATCACATTTAAACTCATTATTCTAATAAATATTATAATTATTATTTCAATATGTTCATTAACAGTTATAATATTCATTTATATTTATTTCAAAAAAATTATCATTATTATGAAGAATTAAAATCCAACAATTTTTATAAATATTGAAAATAATGAATCCCATACACAAATAGAATATTTAATAGCATTGAACATAAATGTTTTTGAAAGAAAATAGTGGATGGAAATCCAGAAAAACACAAGGGAATATTATTGAATCCCTATAACCAACACTTTATGTTAAGGGATGAAACCAAACTAAATTATATATCTCATACCCGTGGTAGACACTAATCATTGATGGTCAAGTCGTAAAAAGAGATTTATCAAAATAATAACAGGGCATAAGGAATATACAAATAATAAGGAGGAAATGGAAAATTATACACTAAACTATAATCAATGTAAAATGGTGGAAAACATGTGGTGTTTTAATCTCCCCATACATAGTAGGTGTATCACTATTTTTTTGGTGGTAGTGGGAAAATAATATTGTACCCCCAATTTTTACAAATAAGTAGTGTTAACATCCTCCATTCTATTTTATAAAAAAATTGAATGTGGTTCTCTTCCAATGAGGGTCAAATGTGATGCCTATATGGAATAGAGGAATAAATAAAATCTATTTCCATTACTATCATGGAATGGATCATGGCTTGGGTCACCCATTCTTCTTATTTCTACCATTCTTGTACAATACAAGGGTTCTTTAAACAAGAACCAGCAATCCCACCTACATGGTACTCTACTATCATAAGAATCATAACTACAGGACCCAAGATCACTTGTATAAATTAATAAATTGAAAGAAGATAAAATAATTCTCATTTGAAAGGACAAATCTAATTAGTATTATTAATTAAATAGATACAACTATGATTTTAATTTTACATTGGAAATTATATATTTATCATAGTTGAAGTAAATTGTTAGTATCCATGCTATCTTACGAAGGTTATTTCATCGAATCCTCAGGTTGGGATATCAAATTATGTGTTATCTATGTATTTGAATTATGGTTTCATATAAGGGAATCTTTCATGAGTTAATATTTAATGATGAGTATATTAAGAAAAATAAATGGAAACACATTATGGTTGATAAATATCACATCCAAAAAATTAATCCATTTATAATATCTATGAAGTAATATCATGGATAACAAAGAAAAATTAATTAAATGAAATTCATTATTTTGGATGTCCAGGCCACATACACCATAATATATTTTCTATTAATGCTATAAAAAATAATGTTAAATCTAAGGGTTCGTATAAACCAAAAACAATGTTAAAAATGTGTTCTAACTATTTCTTGTCATGAGACCTATAAATTCATGTTGGGTTTATATAATTTGTGTCTAACCCCATCCTTTTATGCCGACTCCATTCCACATATATGAATTGTTCATTTTTATTCACAAAAAATATTCCTTATCAATAAATATATATACTGAAAATGGATAAAAAATATATTGATTTCCACATTCAATCAAATATCTTATTTCATAAATCTCCATAAGTATAAATATAATATGGATTATGAAATATTAATATCTACGATAAAATGAATATGAATATTTAAAAGAAATTTATTTTATAATGACAACATATCAAAATAAATAGAGTGTATTAAGATAATATAAATGACCAAAAATTAATAAGAGATAGAAATAACCATAAAATAATCATAAATCTTGGGTTTATATTAAAATTATTCCAAAATTTAAATAATAAAAATCAATGTGAACATATAAAATATTTTTTTATTAAAGAATTTTATTTTCTAATCCATTGAGAATATAAATAAGAAACAAAATATTGTAATATACTTCCAGTAGATGGAATGTCTATTAACACTATATTAATTCAAAAAAGTCAATAATTTTAAATTATTATAAACCATATTGGAAAAAAACTAAAAATATTCCGTCAAAACAATAAAAAAACAAAGCATATGGTATAATTTTCTTATATATAATGTGTGTAAAAAATCCCTTCTATAATTTTTTTGAAAAATATGGACATAATAAAAACATACAACTAATCAAAGGGCAATAATATCATGTTTTTTTTATCTATTTATTTTTTTAAAAATCCAATGAGAATGAAATTTTGACTAAAACTCTAACACACCTTCTAAATATAGAGGATAATAAAATATATTATGTTTGTGAATGATATATTATAGGATTATTTCTATAAAAAAATAAATGAATGCCTAGAAAATCAAAATATAAAATATATTATTATCTATTTTGGGACATTTAAATTGTAAACCTATTAATATATAAGCATGATTTAAAATAGTAACATATAAGAAAACAAACATATATACATGTTGGTAAAATCAAAGGGGATGTATATTTGCCAAAAATGAAATTTGGGGCATAATACCACATATGCCTAAAAGGATATAAAATTGAGATGAAATTACATTCAACGATAATATAATTGATGTGAGAATTAGTCAATGAAGGGATTATTTGTAACAAATTTAAATCCAAAAAAAATTAATTTTATATACAACATAAAAAAATTATAATACATTTTACATATAATGATGGTGTGACATTGTTTTTAATGATGATGTATAATCTAATGATTTGAAATTTATTTAATGTAAACTCATATATCCTATTTCCTCTTTGTTTAATGTCCATTATTCTCTGGAATAATGTTTTTAAAAATGGTATTATTATATTCAAGTTTTTTAATAATGTTTTTTATTAAAAAAGGTCCTATTTTATCATATTATTTACCATTCATCATTAATTAACGATTATTATCATTGTTTCAGATGTTAACTACTTTATTTTCTAAAGTATAATTAATTATTTTTATAGAAATAATTTTAATTCATCCAAAAGTGATACATAATGTCATCTTTTAATAAATTTTTATTATCAATATTATTAAGTAAAAAACATTGAAATTTTTATCTTACATTAATATTTAATGAATACATATAAAACAAAAGAATGTAATTTTTTATGAGATAATGGATATACAATTTTCTATATAGGAAAATAATTCACAAAAATACATGTTAAAATGTACATGAAAAATAAACCCTTAATGATTTTTTAACTTTTTAACCATAAATCCAAAAAATATAGTAAATTATTTGTAATATAAAACATCATGATGTATGAATTATTCATGATAAAATATCTAATTGGGATGTATATAAAATATTTAAATGAAAACAATTTCATAAAAAATGTGTGACTTAAATAAAGATGGTTTGATATTAAACCCTTAACTTGATCAAACATATTTTCATGTATGTATGTAATCACAATTTTAATAAACATAACTAAATTAAATTTTTATATTATGAACAATTTATCAGTTAAATCCCTTAGTCGTATAGAATTTGATTCATTTTATTTAATTATTTATATAATTACATAACCAGTTTTGTTCACGCCTACTGTTTTCATGTAGCCCAGTTCATAATTTTGAAAGGATATTGGTGTATTGAATATGGTCATATTGTTTATTATTCTATAATAAAAAGAATGAAAATAATTATATTTTTTATAGAATGTTTTGGGTAGTGCACTATTATTAAAAAGGAATGTTAAAGTATAGAAAGAATATTAATGAGGTCATAAAAGTATCATGCCCTCTTACTAAGTGATAATAAGGACATCAAAAATCATAATCAAGCTAAGAGTATTCATCATAATCACCATACTAGTCAGAGTCTTATAATGGACCATGAGACCAGGTGACCATAGTCGTATTGATATAAGGGTAGTCCTTCCACCATCTCTCTTTCATAGAAAGAACAAGTTTAAAACCATCATCATCTACATTGACATTTTTTCGGGTGGAAAATAGCTGACTATATGATCATTTTTTGGGGAATCAACCTTGATGTATCCCAACATCTATTGATGCCATGGATTTATTTTAAATTATATATTTCCTATGGAATTCATGGAATGTTCCCATAATATAGATTATGTTTCCCTTCACTTGAATGAGAAGAATTTTTCACTAAAGTCACTCATAATATAAGCCCTTAAATATCAACATTGATCAATATGGCTATCCCCCACAACCAATGAGTCTCCTAGATATATTCCATATCCAAACCATCTCTAATCACCACATTGCCTTTGTCATGAGTGGGTTATATATCACTAATCGAGTACACATTATGTGGGGTAGTGTGTATGTTTACTTTCATCTTAAAATAATATTAAGGGTTCCCATTGATGGAATTAAAAGTGAAAGCCACAAACATTTTACAATTATCATTAGTATGACCAATAATTTTAAACTCTATAAATAATTATGAATGTATTTTAGATTCCACTTTTAAATTATTACCACAATTCATTCATATCCAACAAACATTATATATCAGGAAATATGTCCAATCAACCTCTACCAAAACACTAGAATAGTGCGCTAATATAAAATTCTTAGTATTCAAATTTATCTTGATCATAATTCCTACTACAAATGCAATATCAAATAAGGTTTTGGGATTCCAGAAAATCCAATTAAAGACAATAATTGTGATCTAGGCATGGAATCTATTTTTTTTATAATGAAAGAATTAAATTATGAATCCCACACTTGAAATTATATCTTACCTGGGTGTATGTTGACTGATCCAATCCCCCATTCACTCTTATTTATTTCATCTGATGGAAAATTGATATGAAAGAAACCCTAACCTGGGGGAATACACATACATCCAGAATAAACCCAAATTGAGGTTAGATTATGATATAAATGAACATTTTTCTAATGATTTCATCCAAAGAGAAAAAAATCCCAAGAAATTATGGACTGTTTAAAAAATTCCAAATATATCATGATTCACTTATGTGCCAGTAGTCATATGGGTAGTGTCATGGATCATAACCATTAGATCAATAGAAACATCATAAAAATGTTCAAAGTAACTTTTTCTATAATTAAATTTCTTAGCCTCATAGAGTGGCATGTCAACACGTCTTTATATGCTACTACACAACCATTATCCAGTCTCAATTTCCCTATCTACAATTTATTAAATTTTTTGTAAATCAAAACCTTAAAATTTGAGGTTAGCATCATCTTTTTTCCATCGAAACTAGCCACCATTGATGAACACCACACGCTACCCACATAATGAACATTTACTTCCATATATATATGAACCTACTCTATTTCATGGGGTATCGCCTCAGAAATCATTATAGACCAACACACGCCACTCATGCCACCCAAACTAAGAACCACCTTCAATAAAATTATTCCACATGCACCACCTCCCTCTCCCTTCCAGATGACACTACCTTCACACCGCTCACTCCATCCACACTACTCACAACACCCTATGTCATTCTGCGTGTCACATCAGTAACCATCTTTTTGGATGTGCATGAACCTACCTCACATTTCACAACCTTTATGCTCACACTTTCCAAACTAATCCTCACCGCATCCTTTACAAAAAAATCATATACGTGTCAAACTGAAACCGAAGAAGGAGATAAAAACCTAACATCAGCTCCATAAATATCTCTGAAAACCTATTGGGGTCAAGACCTAGAGAGACAATATCTCACCTCCCTCATCACACCACATCATGTTATTTCAATATTTATCCTTTGGAATTAAGATAATTACATAATAATAAATGAAAACATAAGTTATATTTTTAATGGTTACTATGAATTTTGAATCATACAAATGAACTCTATCACAATAATTGATATGGTAGGTAATACATAATCATGGGTAACATTTAAATTTTCAATGATAATGATATAAAGAATATATGTATTATTTTTTATTTAAAAAAAGATCATAATATCATAAGTAATATAATTATTTAAAAACACAATAATATACTATACATATGATGTAATAACTATAAATTAATCATAATGCTTTATAAGGTAGTATTCCATCACACACATGAGTGACATTATCATTTTTTAGTGGAATGTAATGATGAAATTTATATGATATATTAATTTTAATGAAATATTATTATTTAATTAATACCATGTTTAATTTTTAAATAAATAATCACAAATATTCGTTAAGGTGGTGAATGAAAATGGATTACATTTTTTCATGAGGTGGTTGTCTGACATACACCGGAATGATAGTTTCGTATCGCATTTGATAGAAGAGGAGATTAATAAATATTATACCATAAATATAACAACCTCTAGTTATGTATTATAAACCACTGATATTATATTAGATTCTTTAATACATAATATAATGATAAAAAATATTTATAATGAAGGAGCATGGTGAATAGAATTACATTCACATATATGATCCTTAATTAGGTCTCTTATTAAGAATCGAAAGGTTTGTACTTCTAAAAAAATGAGCACTATAATGCAGACAATGATTTTTGTGACATATTTTTTCATATTATTTTAAATAAAAATATCATTAGTTGTGAGAATATTTTATGGGATGGTGTGACCTTTTAAAACATATGAGGTGTGGAATTTTTGTAAATACCCAAAAATAATCAATAGGTGAAGTCACTCTCAAGGAAGGTTCTGCCAAAATTGATAGATAAATGATTTTAGGAGTTATATGGATGGTACACACCTATGAAAAAATAAAACATGTTTTAAACAAGTTACCTATTTACCACAATGGTAACTCAATTTTATTCATTTTACTTTTATACTATAATAAATAGTTTTTTAATTTAAATACTATTAATTATTTAAAAATTTATATTTGGAATTTTTATATAATTTAATTAATATTGATTAAAAACATATAATAAATTTTACATAATTAAATTAATAAATTTGGAATGATTTAATTTAATTTAAAATATACTATCGTGACAAAAAGGTGTATTTTCAAAAATAAATTTTTAATCAAAATATTCGTTTTCATTAACTATATGATTAGTAACTGTTATTATATAAATTTTAATTCATTAATGAATATATAAGATCTATATGGTTCACTTAAATCATTTTTTATTTTGTTATATTTCAAATATTTTAAATTCAGTAACATTATGCATGTTAAAATAGTTTTTAGATATATGCGTCAGAAACATAAGAATAAACATGTACTACAGTCTGATTTAAATATGGATAAAATTTAATTTACTGGAATAAATATTAATAATGGAAAAAAATTTCACTTTACAAATAAATTAATTGAATAATTTTATTTTCAATGACATAATTTACAAAAAATAAATAATATTTTTTAAAAAATCATTATTTTTAATTATTTACTGAAATTTAATAATTTTTTGAAATATCCTAAAATTTCATCTCAATAAAATTTTTATATTATAATTTAAAAATAATAATTTTATTAAATAATATTTCTAAAAAATAAATATATTTTTTATCATATTTTATTATAATAAAATAAATTTTCAAGGAATGTAATTGATAGAGAATATAATATCATTTTTAATTGTTGACAACTTATTTTGAAATTATGAATAAATTTATAAAGTAATGTTATCTATATTTCATAATGAATATAACACTATTCATAAACTCAAATTAAATACGTAGTTTGAATCATCCCATTTTATATATTAACATTTTAATATTATATCACATTTCATTAAAACATAATGTTGCCTGTTGAAAATGCTATTAAAAGTACCGTTATTTTAAAATCATGGGGTGATAAATTTTACACCTATAAATAAATTTAATTATCTTAATTTGATGAAGATATTAGTTATCATGTCTTTGATATTAAATAATTCCAATTTGTAAAACACATGACGTAATAAGGGTTAATTAAACATTATCTTAAAAGTGGGAATGTCTAATATAATGATAATATGGAATAAATCATAACTAGGTTTACATGTTATCATATATTAGTTGTAAGGAAAAAATTTGTCCTGAAATAAAATAATAAAATATTATTGGAAGTTATAGATGCATTTATTAAATGAAAATGAATTTCCATTAAAAATTTAATAACTATAAGAAAATAAATGATTGATGAGAAAAAAGAACATTGGTTTTTTGGAAATCAATGTAATAAGAAATAAATTTCATACCATGATACTTTTACTAGAGTTTTGGTATTTGTTTATAATTATAATATAGTACCCCATAAAATATACCTAAATGGTATATTTTTATTTCATAAACATAATCTCTTCCACATGTTGTGCATTAACAACATTCTAACTGACTTATTACTATGTTGAATGAATATTTAATTTTATATCATAGGTCTACATCACTGGAATTAACATTAAAAAGATTGAAAGATACATAAAATTCTAACATACCATTTATATTATCCGTATCAAAAAAAATGTTATAAAAAAGTTCTATTGTACCCAAAATGAATATTAATACATGAATCATAAAAATATTACAATAAAACCAACAGTTTAACAAAAATCATTCCATGAAACCCTTATTTTGAAAATAATGACTATAACCTCAAAATGAAAAATGTTTTAACATCCATGGTTATGTCATAAACATAAAGATACATCTCAAAAACCATAACACCATTCCTCTAAATTAACCCCTTACATTAAAAGCAAATGTTATATATATATATATATATATATATATTTCTTCCTTGTAAAATATTTCCTAAAATATCACTAATCAAATAAAAAACCCATAAAAACCAAAACACATTTAGACACAAATTATGTTTCGAAAAATAAAAATAATATTTATCTACCAAATCTATTTTGGAAAACTATTTCACACACACTAGTATATCAAAATGTCCATTTGTAGGCATTTTCCCCTTATCGCCATTCGGTTTTGGGTTCTTACCTCATGAAATCACCAACAATGATGGGTTATCACCCAACATGTAGGTTATCATTTTTATATAAATCATATTTATATATTTCCTATATCATTCCCAAAAATATAAGTAAAATACATCAAATAAAATTAATCATAAAATGAGTTTTTATCCACTAATGTCTCATATATTGATTATTTTTCCAATAAGATCAAATAATATTTATAGAGTTTAATTATCTCATCATAAAGTACATATCAATGATTACCAGTTAATTTTTAATGTTTTCTTTCATAAAATAATACTTAACGGTAAAATAACATTTCCAGGTTATTTATATCATTCAAAATATTCATGAAATTTCGCAAATGCACACTACAATAGAACTATCCATATAAATTTCATGATTTTATAACTAAAATACCATTAAAAATTATCATCAATAATATTAGTCTTCAATTAAATAACTTAATCACTAAATTCATTCTAATTTCAATTATTTTCATAACAAATTTGTCTAGTAAATTAATCCAATGATTATGAAATTGACTTATATAATATTCAATTTCACCAGAGATATGGCATTTTACTATTTGTGATACATTAGGTTGAATATTTTTTCCCAAAACCTTATTTATTGGACTCTTAAATATATAATAGAAATTAATTTCTATGAAGGTATATCTTCCACATAAAAATAATTTTTTTTTATTTTAATGTAATTTTATTAGGATCATGTTCGATATCTTTATATATAGGAAATATAATATTCTTTAAATTTTCATCTTTAATAGTAATACTTATATAAGAAAACACCCATCACTTCATTTATGTGTTTATAAATTAAAATATGGTATATTTACTAATTTTGGATCAATATCTTTCTATTTTCATGATCATAATATGTTTAACTACAATTACACTTTGATTATAATACTTTTTCTGTGAATAATTACCTTTCATGTCTCATTTTTAATGAAATGATTTATAAAATTTTATTTTATTATAAAAAATGAATAATTTAAACAATATGAGATGGAATTAACATACAAAATGTAATAATTATAAACATATATGAAATAACATATAAATAATAGGTATATCAAAACTTTTTGGTCTCTAGGATCCAATATATTAAATATTTTCAAATATTTGCTTTTATTTATTCAAATAAAAATATTTCCATGTCCATTATATGAAATACTATTTTTTTGGAATATCCAAATTTTTAACCTCATTAGTGTCAATCTATGTGTGACGTATGGCCTATTTTCATGCACTAGGTGTAAGTTATATAAATATAAATAAACTAATTCCATATTTATTTTACCTACATTAAATTAGTTAACATCCATATCTACATGTAGAATAATTAAAATTATGTAATTTATCAAAAACTACTCCCTCTATCTGAAATGAAAATCAAATTAAATTTTAATATTCTTAGACTTATTCTTAGAGTTATAGCTAATATTGTTATTAATATCTTTATCAATAGATATTAAATTGGATAGGTAACCATTTTCCCTAATACTAACTATAGGGACACAATCCTTTTACATATATTATAACATTTTTTTAATATAAACATCCATTAACATACAACTAAGATACTATGAGGCCAAGATTCATTGAAAAATAGTTATATAATACATCATTATGAGAAAAAAAATATTATTTATTTTATTATCAATAATGTGATCAAAAATATTTTTACACTCCTAAGACAACATGGGATAACCTAGGAAATACATACATATAATAGGTGATATAATCATTAATGTATGGGAATAAAAATGGTAAAGAACCATATCATGTTAGTCAAAGTCATAACATGTTATCGTAATTTTAAAGCCTCATGAGTAAACACATGGTAGAATATCATATGAATCATGGTTTTATATGATCAAGAAATCATGTGAAATGTGGTATCAGTATATAACATTAAAAATTGTTAGGAAAAAAATTAACTTTTGAGACTACATAACTTAATGGACAATTCTACATAATAGATTGTCTTTAATTATTAACCCTTTATGTGACTCCTCAATGTTCTAATGCATTATCCAATTATTTGTTAAATTATATGGGTTCACCCATAAAAACATGTTCATGATTATGGGTGCCAAAAAATAACCACAAATAAAATATTTATATTTATTATATTTTTGAGGAAAATGTGTGAATCCAACAAGTTCCAATCAAAAACAATAAATGCTCTATATGATAAAAAATTATTGAAATAGACATGAACCTATTAGAAGAAATAACCACATATAATATATAGAAAATATTCATTACCATTATTTCGGTTCATATTCATCATGTCTTTGAGTTGATAGTCCAAATTTGCCCAGAAATTCATGAACTCAACCACTATTATATTCATATCATTGAATAATCTATCTAGAATAAGATCATTATTTTCAATCCCATCTGTATGATCCATGTCTGTGTCCACATGAATTGTTCTATCATTCCTATTATCTAAATCATCATTAGTTGAATGAATAATCAATCATCTTCCAATATAACTTCTTCAGAGTAAATAAGATGATGCCATTATTATTCTTTATGCTCTGAATCTACTAGCCAATATGAGCCAATCGTGATCTCTATTGATGAATCAATAATATCAGTCACATTCCATAATAGACCTTGCAGAATGGATACCACATAATCAATATTGATAGATTCTCTATGTATCTGAGACAATTCATCTATCACGTCACACCTCTGCTCACGATTTTTTCCATTAGAGTCACCATCGTCGACCATTTCACTTGAATAAAATAGATTCATGATGACCTCCTTCGCCTTGAAATTCTTAGAGGTATTTTAATATATTTCATTGGGTACAAATTTTTTATCTGACCTTTTATTGATTGTTTTCAGTAGGTATGTGTAATTTTTATGCCATTTGGATTTCCTCCAATTCCTCACTATGCAACTACTCAGATCCCTGTTTACTTTTAATCCCTTTTTAATTCGTGATATTTGAAGAAGTCTACCAGTTTGTCCCATTTAAATTTTTTCTAGGAATTGGCTAAAACTCTTTTCCCCTGGATCTGTCCCTATGTAGCACAAAAAATCATTTTGTTCCTCTCCATGAGTAATAGTTTCGAATCATTCAAAAAGGATTTCTCATGTTTTATATATTAATGAAGTATTTATTTTCATAATTTGTTTCCTCAATGAAAGATGTTCTTAGGATTATTAGTTGTTAATATAAAAAATTAATTGTTTTGTTTATCATAGTAAAAGGGAAAATTCATCCATATTCTACTTAATACCAATCATGATATAGTTATCAATTTTATCTAAAAATTATACTTTTAAACATACTTTTGAATTATAGTAACTTTTATTTTTATTATTCCTTAGTCATGATGACAAGAAGGTATATTTTATTTTATACAACATGAATTATTAAAAAATAATAATATTTCGTAAAATACTATTTCACAAGAGAACCATTAAATGGTGTAATGAAAAATGATTCATATCGCTTCTCGAGGTAGATATATGTCATACACACGATATATGATGTCAATTTTCTCATCAATAAAATGATTGTAATATATATGATACATTAAATTTAATAAATGATAAAAAACACATAGATTTCATATATTGAATTAAAATACATCATCAGAAAAATTATTGTGTGGCGATGATAGAAAATTAGTTAAACCATTTTGTGTTTGGGTTCTCTGCCCTATAAATAAACAATCAGTTTCTTTACTATTTGTTGGAAGAGGAGGATGAATAATATCTAACTACAAAAATAATATAATCTCATTATATAGTAGATAAATGCATTTCTATTCAATATTTTTAAGACCTAATTTAGAGTGGAAAATAAATAAGTAAAAAAGAATGTGATTTGTGAGGACTATAACCTTTCCTTAGAAAATCCTCCATTTAATATCGTATCATATACCAAATGGTTGTCATTTATTGAATAATTGAAGGTATAAAATGTATATAATGGTGTTAAGAAGAAATTTTGTTAGGATTTATCTTGAGAAAAATGGCATTATATGTGTGAATAAGTGGGGGGAGTGTAATCCCTTTTATAATTCAGAAGGAACAACATTATTGTAAGTATGAAATACAATTTATTAATGTGAAGTTACTCTCAAGTAATGGGCCTTAAAAATTGGAAAATAAAATTTTCATTGAGTGAAAAGGCTAATAGACACCACCACCACCAATAAAGATGAACATTTTTCATCATAATATTCATTTTAACTATAATTTTAATCAATTTTAACATTTTAAAACTTACTTTGCACTGGAAATAGATTTATTCATATTTTTTTAACACATTTTGAAAAAATAAAGTAAAATTTATTTGAAAATAAAAATTATGGAAATTAAATATATGGAAAATATTTTTTCAAATTTCATTCCTTGAAGAGGAAGATTTTAATTCAAAATAAAACACCCAATCATAGTAAAAAAATTTCTTTTGAATAAATGCATTTTTCAAATAGAATTTCAGTTTTTATTTACACTGTTATTAATAATAAATATTTTATGATATTAAATTAATAAATTTAGAAATATAATCTATAAATATAATTTAAATAATTAACATTTATATTTTATTTCAAATACATAAAATTGGGAAATATTATCCACTTTATATTAGTTTAAAAAAATTAATCCTAAGAATAAAATTATAGTGGAATATGGAATTGGGATGACTTGATTGTAATGAATTTTATTAAATATAAACATATCATAGTTATGTTACTTTGAAATGAAAATATTAATATATTAATTATCATTTTATATTACCAAAATTATTTAATGGAAATAAAAATTGCAAAAAATATTTATTTTCATTATTTACAAAAAATATCAATATTTTCAAAAAAATTAAAAAAATTCAACAAATTTAAATTTTGATATATTGATTTAACAATGGGTTTTTATAAAAAACCATACCAATATATAAATAAATAAATTATAATATTTTAAAACTAAAAAAAATAAAAACTATTTTTGAACACTATGAAGAAAACCTATCATTTGCGACGGGGGAGGATTCTGTCACAAATAGATTGTCGGGATTGACTATTTTCAACGTGATCCCCTACCCATCGAAAATAACTAATTTTTTCTGACGAGAAGTGGTATATCATCGTAAACGTTATGGTGCACAGTGTGCACCAAACTACCAGATGGGTATTTGCGATGAGTACATTCACCCATCACAAATACCCTTTGGTGTGTTTTATTATTTACAACAAGACCCGTCACACATTCCAACAAGTGGTTATTAGAATTTGTGACAGAACCCATATGCAAAATCTTTTTTGACTACCTCCCATAATAAATAGGGGATTAGTGTTTATGATGGGTTCCAGAGTAAATAATCTTACCTATATATTCATTCATCTATTTTTTATCATTTCACACATCTCTCAACTCATCTCTCTCTCTCTGAACCCTCATATATCTCTCTAATTTTTTGTGTAAAATTTCACATCTGAGCAATTTTCAAGCACTACATTCTATAATATTTCATATACATTTTAATTATTATTAATTAGAAAATATTAAATTGAATTAGTAATATGTAGTTTTCTTTTGCATTATTTATTTTTACAAATATTTTGTTTCATTATTAAGAAATAACTATAATTTGAAATAATTAACGTTAATTATTAATAAATAGTAATAAATTGGTATAATTTATAATAAATATTAATAATTAGTAATAAATTGAAAAAATTAGTAATAAATTCGAATAATTTGTTATTATTTGTAATAATAAGGATTTATTAGTTATATATATGAAAAAATAAGAACAATTGCTAATAACTAGGAAAAATTTGTAATAAATATTAATAATTAGTAATAATTTGGAATAAATAGTTATAATTAGTAATAAAGAGTAATAATTAAAAATAAATAAGAACAATTAAGAATAAATACGAATGATTATGAATTAATAGTACAAATTTTGTATAATTAATAATAAATAGGAATTATTTGAAGTCAATATAAATAATTACAAATAATTTGAAATGAATAGGAATAATCTGTATTAAATATGAATAATATGTAATAAATAAAATTTCATAGTATTAAATAGGATCAAAATATAAATAAAAACTGATAAATAATAATAAGTAGTTAATTTTTTTTAAATTTAGGATTAAATAGTAATAGGTAGTAATAGGTAGTAATAATAATTAAGAAATAATAAATATTTGGAATAAATTGTAATAATTAGGAATAATTAGTAATAACTAGTAATAATTGAGGATAATTAATAACAATTAGAAATAGATAGTAAAAAATAGTAAAAAAAGTAATAAATAAGATTGATTTGGCATAAATATTAATAGTTATGAATAAGTAGTAATAATTTGAATCAATTAAGAAAAATTTATAATTATTTCGAATAATTCGTAATAATTAAGAATAAATAGTAATAAATAATAATAATTTTTACTTATTTGTAATTATTAGTAATAATATTGAAGAATTAGTTATAATTAGTAATAATTAAGAATAATTAGTAATAATTTGTATTAATTAGAAATAGTTACTAATAATTATAAATAATTAGTAATAGTTGATAATAATTATAAATAATTTGTAATAAATAAAAATAATTAGTAATAATTAGAAAAAATAGAATTAATTATGAATAATTTGTTATAATTAGTAATAATTACTAATAAATAGAAATACTTATAAATAATTAGTTATAATTTCTATAAATTAGTAATAATTTGTAATAAATTGTAATAAATAGTACTAATTTGTAATATTTAGTGATAATTAGTAAGGATATGTAATAATTAGTGATAATTAGTAATGATTAGTAATAATTCATAATAATGAGTTTTAATTAATTATAACTAGTAATATTTTTTATTATTTTGTAATAATTAGTGATAATTACTAACATTTAGTAATTAAGAGAATTTTTTTATAATTAGTAATAAATAGTAATTTATATTTATAAGTAGTACTAAATAGTAATAATTAGTAATAGTTAGTAGTAAATAGTAATAATTAGTAATAATTAGTTATAATTAATAATAATAAGTAATATATAATAATAAATAGTAATAAATAGTAACGAATAGTAATAAGTAGTAATAATTAGTAATAATTTGAAATAATTAGTAACAATCAGTAATAATTATTTATAATTAGTGATAATGAGTAATAATTAGTAATAAATAGTTATAAATAATAATTAATAGTAATTATTAATAATAATTAAAAATAAATATAAATAGTTAGAAATAAATTTTTATAAATAATAATAATTAAAAATAATTAATATTAAATTGAAATAAATATTAGAAAATAGTAATAAATAATAATAATTTGTAATGATTGGTAATAATTAATACTAATTATGAGTAATTAGAAATAATTCCTCATATTTTTGAATAAATATAAAAAAATATAATAAATTTAGAATAAATTGGAATAAATATGAACAAATAGTAACAAATAAGAATAATTATAAACTAATAGAAATAACTAGTAATAAATATGAATAATTAGTAATAAGTAAGTGTAATTAGAAATAATTTGAAATTTGTAATAATTAGTACTAATGAGTAATAACTAGTGATAACTAGTAATAAATTTTAATAAATAGTAGCAATTAGTAATAATTTTTAATAAATAATAAAATATAGTTAAAATTAGTTATAATTTGTAATAAATAGTAATAATTAGTAATATATTCAAATAAATGGTAATAAATAGTAATAATTATTAATAATTAGTTCCAAAATGTAATAAAAAGTAAAAAATTATAATAAATTGAAATAATTATTAATAATTAGTGGTAGTTTGTACTAATTAGTATTTATTATTTATATTTAGTAGTAATTATTAATATTTAGTAGTAATTAGTAATATTTAGCAGTGAAAAGTAATATTTTGCAGTATATAGTTATAATTTGCTGAAAATTGGAATAATTCAAGGTAAATTTAAATAAAAAGAAGTAAATAGCAGTAAATTTTGTTTATGGGAGATAAATAGTTTTAAATAGAAATACATGGTAACAAATAGATGTAAATATGATTATTTAGAAATAATTAGAATTTATTTGTAGTAATTATTAAAAATTAGAAGTAATTAATAATAATTTGTGGTAAAGAGGAATAATTACGAATAATTACTAGTAAATAATAGTATATAGAAATAAAAAAAATTAAATAACTCTTAATAGGAATACATAGGAATAATTAATTTTTTTGGATCATGTTTTTCATATATCAATTTTTTTATAAAATAAATAATTATTTTATATATTTAGAGACTTCTAGAACAATGATGTCGAGAACAATCAATTTTATTTGATCGATTTTAGATAAAATATCATATGAATGCAAATGAGTTTTGTCTAAATACTATACTTATTGGGGGTTTTGAAACATTATTATCATTTACATCATCAAAACCATAATTTCTTTTAGAACAGAAAATTAAGTATCTGTGTAGAAAATATTCTCTAAGGGATTTGGACACATTTGAAAATGTTGTGGGTCATCTATTGTGTTTTGGTTTTCTAACAAATATTATTTTTTAATATCTACAGAGTGAATGCAGATACATAGTAGACACTAATAATTATGTCGTAGATTGACCATGGTTTCAAATTTTAGTATATGACATGTTATTTAGGTTATTTCAACAAAGTAAAATCTAAATGACATTAATTTGACTCCTAAGTTGGAAACATGTCAAATTTACGAGTGGATAAGGTCTAATAAGGATTACTTATATATTGGTTGTAAGATATCACAATTTGAATTGGTTAGGAAATTTATGGCTATTAAATTAGATAAGGGAATTGGAAATAATAATTTTTTATCATATATTTTTCTGGTTAAAACACTATTATCTAAAAAATTATGTTGCCAATAAATTTCTCTGAGAGTAAGTGGCATGTTTGTAATCTGGGTTTTGATTATCAAAAGATTCATACATTTTAAAATTATTTCATCTTATATTATTGTAAAAATGTGTTATTGATAGTAGTCTTACATGTGAAAAATTGAGGTATTAAGAGGCTCACCTAGGGATGTATGGATCAATACCTCTAAAATTGTTTAGTTATTTCTTTCTTACAACCAAATTTCGTAATTTTCTTATGTCTCAAAACCCAGTGGCATTGATTTCTGAGAAAAAAACAATATTTCAACTAGTAAAATCTTAGATCATCATTATGATTGTGATCCATGGATTAATTTTTACCATGTACAATTGTATTTTTATTTAGAATCCTGAAAAAACTTATTGGTACTTTCTGATAATATTTTCTATACATTTAGTTCTTACAGTAGTAAATATTCATGTTGGACTGTCACTATAATTCTATTAAATTTACCTCCTTGTATGTATATGAAGGAGGCATATATCTTTTTTAACCTTATTAACTCCAAGTATTTTGAAGATGAATATTGATTTTTATTTGAATTCATTAAATTTGGTGTAAAATTTATAGTGGAGTAGTGGTGTTAATAGATATGATGTGGCTTCGAAAAACAATTTCACTCTTAAAGGTGAATTAATGTCGAAAATTAGTTAATTCTTGGTATATGACATGTTATCTGGAAGTAGTACAGATAGTCCAAATTCAATTCTGTTCTATATGATCGAAGAAAATCATTTATTCTTATAAATTTAAGAATATCATGTTTTATTACTGTCATTGTAGATTTCATATAATCGATCCTTATTTTCGGAGGAACACATATCATTTCAGAGAATGAACAATTGAAAGAGGTAGAACTAAAACAATTATCTCAGGTACATTGTTACAATCATTTGTCTCTTCATTAACTACCATTAAATTTGGATGAACTATAATCCAACCAAAAATAATGGCTTTGGTAAAGAACACAATTGGATAAAATAGATCATTATTTGGGATCTTCCTTATTGGTCTGATTTTTTTGTTTGTCACATTTTTTTGTCCTCCATATTGATATGAATTTTTTTTATAATATATTTTTTATTCATAGATAAAATAGGTTAGACCAATGATAATTTATTGGGATGATTCTATATTGCCAAAATTTATAGGTGACTATAACATGAACTGTTTGAAAATTCCATATTATAATATATATTAATGCCCAAATTAGCTTATACAATTTTCCAAGAAAATTGATTAATATTTTTAGTGGATTGTATATTTGATACTTATAGATTGATATGTTTCCAATTTGGGAAAATGTGTTAGAAATTGTCATTTTACCCGATTAAAAATTCAAGACTGTCATGTTATAAATGAAGGAATACTGATGATTGAATTAAGAGGTTTGTTGAAATCTATTATTTCAGATGCACTAATATACATAACATATTTCATCCAATACATATGTGTAGAGGAAACAGAATATTATTCCTTGAGAAAAATGAATTTAGAGGCTGCTTTAATTTTATGCAAACCGGAAAAAATATTCCCTTCGGCTGTCATTGAATCAATAAAACATTTTATATTATATTTTAGACATGACGAAAATGTGGGGGTCAGGTACAATTTTGAATGATGTACCCATTCGATACGTGCTTCCACAAATTGAAGAAAAAAGAATTTATAAATGAAATTGTTGAAGGATTAATTATAAAAGAATATTTGCAAGAGATATTTTTTCCCTGCTCTCATTATTCCTAATTTCAATATCCCTCGAAACAAACCCACATGATCTACAATAAGGAATATGTTGATGATAAAAGGATCAATCTATTATCATTTTTTAAAGTGCCTGAACATGAATTTAGTGGAGTTCATGAATGATAGATTTCAGATGATGAACATTCCAGAGCACATACATATGTTCTTCTCAACTTTGATAAAATGAACCCATTTGTACTATAAGTTTTCTTATCACTTATTCAATAATATTTTTTAGTTATAAATTAATGTTAATTTATTTGGATGATATATGCTAATCATATCATGAATCATATTCCACAAATTTCTGAATCTCTTCTAAAATAAATTTGAAAAAATATTCTTTCAACTGGTTTCAAAAATATGTAACATAAATTATTTTTGGTTTAAGAAATAAAATAAATATATTACATGTAAAAATAATAATTGTTTTAATATTTTCCAAATATCTCAACATGATGATAAAATAGATAATAGATTATTTGTTTTGAGTAACTCACCATCAAAAAATGGATAAATATTATAATATATATTCAATTATTTGTTTTTTCACTTCATACACATGCATATGAGGAATAAAAAAACCATGAACATTGGATTTTTCATGATTGGATCTCATCATATAGAAATTTAAAATGAATTTTATGGCATACTGGGTGAAATTATTGAACAGTTTTGTATAGGTAAGGATTACATAATGATGTTTAAATGTCAATGCATGGATATTGAGAGAGGATTTCATTTTTATCTAAGTCACAAAATCATTTTTATTAAATATTGAATCATTTTTTTACTATATGAACCATTTTTATTGGCTCATTAGAAATATCAAATTTTTTATAAAAATTAATGTGCTTATTAAAGAGAGGAGGGTGATTACTATATCATAATAAAAGATGAAATATCAAGAAAATATGTTTAATCAATGTGAATGTGGTTCCCCTGAACATTAATTAATTGAATTTTTTTATGAGATTACTCTGAATCCATATTTTACCTGAAGAGAGATAAATATCGATGATGACACATGCTAGTGAAGGTTTGAGGGTGGTTATGATATTATTGGAATAAAAAATTAATTTGAAATGACAAGAGATTATGAAACTAATATTGCTATGGAAATTAATTATACTGAGGATGAAGATGAAGATATTGAAACCTTTATATATGATGTTGTGGATGGAGATGAATTTTTTCATAATTAATTATTGATTATAATCATATTAAATATATAACTGTATATAATATATCTTTCAAACTATTTATCACAATAATCATTTCATATTTTAGATGTAATCATAATTGTTTCATGAGTTGGAGTGTGGTAATCTTCATAATGAATAGAAGGATGTTGGATCTTCTGACCCTCAGACTACAGGTGATAGAGAAAATATTTTCAATTAATTTACATTGAATATCATTGTTTTAAACCTACAAAATTCTTCCTCTAAGATGAATTGTTTCATTTTTTTGATAATGGTGTTATTTTGAGCTGAATAGTAAAAATTGGCCATTTTGGATTTATAACAGTTTTAAATTATTTCGGTAGTTTAGCCAAAATATTATCTAAACTGATCTAAATTGCACAATTATTTCTTTTACAGATTCTACACATCCAGGGCTTCATTTAATATATTTGGACTAAAATCTTAATCGGCCATATGGAAGCTCAAACGAAGCTCACAAGTTGGATCAAGAAAAACTGTTTTCAGTTCTGCCTAGTTTTGATGTGGGATCCATAACTCATCCAATGTGGGCCCAAAGATTGTAAAATTCGGTGGGTGGACGCGCAAGGGGTTTTGGATAATCTTTTATGAAGAAATAACCGAGTGAATTGGCCGTTTAAAGGGTCATTAAATCACCCTAATCCGGTGGATTTCGTTTTGGAGAGTCTGACTGGACAGAATAAATTCTCATAGTAAAACGGCCATAACTCTCGGAATATAAGTCCAAATCTGCTGAGATTTTGAGGGGACACGTCCAAGGGAATTATGAACAACATTCAAGAAGGTCTCAATGCGTGAAGATGTCATTTAATAGGGATACAACGCGTCTACAGTTGGGGGAAACATTCTATCTATAAAAGGAGAAGAGATCCACCCTCTTAAAGCATCCATTCTCCATCCCATTCCTTTTGGGACACCAAGAAGGAGAACTTTTCAGCTTTATCATTTATTTATTTTATTTTTCATAGTTTTGTAATGCCTTCTTATTCCCCATTAAACTCGATTACCCTTACCATGGTGGGGTAAACTTTGGAGTGATTGGGGAAGGGTTGGTTTTCTACATTGTAATGCTTGAGTTCTTGGACGCAATTGAATAAATTCCTTTCTTCTTCAAAGTTGTTTTCAATTTATTATAGCGGATTTTATTATCAAGTTCAATCGTTATTGAATATTAATTCCGTTATTTTATTTTATCCTTGGTAAAATAATCAATATCTCCCTCCACTAATTTCTGGTTTATATAGGATGGAATAAACCAGGAATTAGTGGTGAAGTACTCGACGATCGTCAGTACGTATAAAAGGTGTAGTGAATGTTCTTGATTTTTTGGATAAACAAAACCTGATCGGGAATCGCCCATTTAAATTAAGGATATTCAATACAACTATTTTACACATGGAAGGAGAGTTGACCAAACTGAGATCTTGGTATGGTTTTCTCTGACAATAACAATTTCACCAAGGAAGTGAGAGGAAACGATTGTGGAAACTCACTTTAATCAACTAAGAAGAAGATGTTTGAATTAAATTGAACAGGGATAGCATTATAATTAGGAAACCGACCTCGACCTAATCACCCTTTTAATTTCATATTTTTTCAATCATTTTAATTTCAAATTTCCTTTCACAACATTTTTACCCCCATTTTAAAGTGACAACCCATTTTGTGTGCACTCCTCTTCGGGAGACATCCTAGGTCAACCATATTACTACATTTTAACTTAGGAAATAATTGTTTTTCCATGCCCTATGACAGGCGTGCGTCAAGCCTGGCACCGTTGCCGGGCAGGTAGTGCCGCAATATTTTTGTAAATTTTTGACATTTTTTTTCATAAGAAAACACAAATAAATTATTTCCATAATGAATTCAAATGATTATTATTCTATATGGAATGAAAATTACTCACAGGTGCACGAAAAATACTACACTGGGGAGGCCCTCCAATGAAGAGCTGATGCACTGATGATAATGTTCAAGCAGGTGGAAAGAGGCATAACAACATGGATCTCACCGGAAGATTTGATGGCCATGGTCAATGAACTCCAAGTTGACTTAAAAAGAATGAAGGACAAAAAGGAAGTGCCACTGGTCTTCCCAGATTTCATTGAAGACATCCATGAAGGTGAATCCAAATTTGAGGTGGAGGAGCATGACTACCTACCTCCATCCAGCGACAATCAACTCCAAGAGGCATTTTCAAATCAAGAAGAGATTCAAGCTAAACCAACTCAGGGAGATGATACATTTTTGAACTCAAATTCTTTTAATTATTTTGAAAATAATTTGAGTATAACTCCCAATAGCTTTGAATTTTCAGAATCAGATGACTCCTATTATGCATTGGAGGATGAAGAGACAAAAGAAGATGCACCTGTTGAGGAACACATAGAGCTCCCGGAAGTCATCGAATATCTACTGGAGGAGCCCAATCATAAAGATATCCAAGTTGGTGAGGTAGAGAAAATAATACAGGAGGTCCAAGCCCCCATGAACCTAGCACTGGAAAACAAGATGGTTGCTCAAGTAGCAACAAAAGAGGAGGATGTTACGTACTTCATCCTACCCCTACAATGCAAGATGTACCAAATTGAATAGGGGGTAGATCTGGTATACTCTATCTATGGAGTCCTCCTCAACAAGTACAATGAAAATAAAGCTGGGAAGAGCCACATGTGGTGGTTCAAATCAAAGAAACCTCATCCACCATCAGATTGGGGATAATCGATTAGAACTGCCCCTTTGGAGGCAGTCAAAACCCAGGGCCCACTTGGGGGATTAAACCAAGATTTATCCTTTTTTTCTTATTCAATTTCTGTTTTCATTTCTTTTAAAAAAATTCTTATGGTATGTTTTTTACATTTTTTTAGGTTTTCAATGAGAAACACTTAAGAGTCAAAATCAATTTTGCATTGCCAATGAGCCAGGTTGTACCTCTCCTTCACTTAGTTGATGTTGTTATTCATTTTAAAATTATATTACATGTTAAATAAACTTAAATGCATCGAGGAAACTTCATCATTTAAGTGTGAGGGAGGGAACCTTTGTAGTATAGGATTTTTATTTGATGTTTCTTTTCAAAAATAAAAAAATAAACATTGTGTGTTTTCAAATTTTTGTGTGTTTATTTTTCAATTTTTGGTGTTTTTTTGAAACTTTTGAGCTGAAATGATTATCAATACCATTTTTAAAACCCATTTTAATGAGTGAACCAATATATTTCATGAAACCAAGCGTAAATGAGTGCTGAAATGAATTTGTTTCAAGTTCATTTTTTTTTGGAATTTCATGAAAAGTACACTGATTTTTGAATCTCATACCATATTTCACTATCTATATCTTTGAAATAACTTTCCTGCGAGGATTCTGAACCATTTTTGTCATATTCTTTTCATTCACCTCGTTTCTTGAGAGAACCAGACCATGATTTCTTTAAACAGAATTTGATTTATTACTTTTAAAACTTGAGGGTTTGGGGTACATGTGTTTTAAATGAGTGAGGCATTTATTTTGTTTGAAGCCCCCTTTTCAAAATAATCCTTTTCATTATGGCCCACCTTTACATTTATCCTTCATTGTAGCCCCTAGTAACCATGAATTTCTTGTTAGGTTAGCCACATTACAAGCCAATTTTCCCTATCATACCTGATCATGAAGTAAAATTGCATGATCTAATTGAACTTATGTGTGGGGGAAGATGTCTTGTGGTGTACTACCTCATTTGGTTATACTTTGGGTGGAAAATAACTTGTGGAAGAGATGTGTGTGATGCTGAAAAATTATTCTATTGAAAGTTGTGCCTTTTCTGGAGCTTTTATGACAAGAGAAATTGTGCCTTTCTGGAGCTTCCAATGTAAAAAGAAAGATGTGCCTATCTGGAGATTTAAACAAAATTATGTTTGAAACGATTGAAATGTTTGCTGCTGAGCTGATTGAATGATGATGGAGCCAATTTTCAACAAAGGGGAATTGAAGGAGACCATATTTGAGTGAAAACTAGAATCTTGCAATTTTGCTTCAATGAGAGCCAAGCCTTCCTTTTTCGGCCTCAGAACTTTTAACATCTAAATCCTACCAACCGGAAGCCATAGAACAACCCTGAAAATTCCTCATGAGAAACACATGTCCTTGACTCACATCGGGTGGAGAAGTAGGAATTTATCAAACCTATGGTGAATCTTGTGTGAGTTTGGATGAGAAAAGCCTTGTTCAGCCTTTACATTTGTGAGATGAGAGAAAATTCATGTGAGGTAGGTGTTTTGTGTGAATTGGATAAGAAATGAAGTGGAAATATATTAAAATCTTAAATGGAGAACTTGAAATAACAGTTTTTGATGAGGCATGATATCTTTTTTTTCTTGAAATTAATTTGATTGATCTCATTGATATGTGTTTTGGATTTGATTTGATTTGATTTTTACTTGTCCAGGAGTCCAAGTGCTAAGTGTGGGGGGAATTGATAGAGAAAATATTTTCAATTAATTTATATTTAATATCATTGTTTTAAACCTACAAAATTCTTCCTCTAAGATGAATTGTTTCATTTTTTTGATAATGGTGTTATTTTGAGCTGAATAGTAAAAATTGGCCATTTTGGATTTTTAACAGTTTTAAATTATTTCGGTAGTTTGGCCATAACATTATCTACACTGATCCAAATTTCAAAATTCTTTCTTTTTCAGATTCTGCACATCCAGGGATTCATTTAATATATTTGTACTAAAATCTGAATCGGCCATATGGAAGTTCAAAAGAAGCTCACAAGTTGGCTCAAGAAAACTGTTTTCAGTTCTGCCTAGGTTTGAAGTGGGATCCATAACTCATCCACTGTGCGCCCAAAGCTTGTGACATTATGTGGGTGGACGTGCAAGGGGTTTTGGAGAATCTTTTATGAAGAAAGAACCGAGTGAATTGGCCGTTTAAGGGGTCATTAAAGCACCCTAATCAAGAGGATTTCGTTTTGGAGAGTCTGACTGGACAGAATAAATGCTCATAGTAAAACGACCATAACTCTCGGAATACTTGTCCAAATCTGCTGCGATTTTGAGGGGACACGGCCAAGGGAATTATGAACAACATTCAATAAGGTATCGATGCGTGAATATGTCATTTAATAGGGATAAAACGCGTCTACATTCGGGGGGAAACATTCTGGCTATAAAAGGAGGAGAGCTCCACCCTCTCAAAGCATCCATTCTCCATCCCATTCCTTCTGGGACACCAAGAAGGAGAACTTTTCTGCTTTCTCATTTATTTATTTTCTTTTTCATAGTTTTTTAATGCCTTCTTTTTCCCCATTAAACTCGATTACCCTTACCATGGTGCGGTAAACTTTTGGAGTGATTGGGGAAGGGTTGGTTTTCTACATTGTAATGCTTGAGTTCTTGGACGCAATTGAATAAATTTCTTTCTTCTTCAAAGTTGTTTTCAATTTATTATAGCAGATTTTATTATCAAGTTCAATCATTCTTGAATATTAATTCCATTATTTATTTTTACCTTGGTAAAATAATCAATATCTCCCTCCACTAATTTCTGCTTTATATACGATAGAATAAACCAGGAATTAGTGGTGAAGTACTCGACGATCGTCAGTACGTTTAAAAGGTGTAGTGAATGTTCTTGATTTTTTGGGATAAACAAAACCCGATCGGGAATTTCCCATTTCAATTAAGGAAATTCAATACAACTATTTTACACATGGAAGGAGAGTTGACCAAACCGAGATCTTCGTATGGCTTTCTCTCACAATAATAATTTCACCAAGGATGTGAGAGGAAATGATTGTGGAAACTCACATTAATCCACTAAGAAGAAGAGGTTTGAATTAAATTGAACAAGGATATCATTATAATTTGGAAACCGACCATGACCTAATCCCCCTTTTAAAAATAATAGTTTTTCAATCATTTTAATTTCAAATTTCATTTCAAAAACACAATATTTCTTTTACCCTCGTTTTAAAGTGACAACTCGTTTTGTATGCACTCCCCTTCAGGAGACATCCTAGGTCAACCACTTAACTACATTTTAACTTAGGAAATAATTGTTTTGCCACGCCCTACGACAGGCGTGCATCAGCAGGCGATGAAATTAGGACATGGATGGGATGTGGTATACCATGATTGGTGCTTTCTTACCCTATCCTCGAGGTATTTATATATATTGGAATCGATCCATCCATGTCGAGGTATGCTAACTTGTATATTTTATTTAGTTTTCAATAATTATCATTAATTTATTTATATACTTATTGTTTGATTATATGGTTTTTGATAGCATTTGAAATATATCTGTTGGACATGGGAGTGATTTATTGGGAAATTATTTATTATGGACTGTGGGTTATATGGGATCTGATTCCCATATATGTTCAAAACCACATTTTTGATCATTTGAAGATACCGAAATAAATAAAATTAATTTGGAAATTCAATTAATTAATTACTTGGAATTTTTAATTTTTTGATTGGTTTATGGTATCCCATTTATGAGAACATGTATGAATCTATCTGATAGGCATGAGAGGGATATATGTGTGGGTGTTTCTATTAGTTTCTTTACTATTTTAAGACGATATCAAGGAGGAAAGTAGTATTCATAGTGACTGACCGGTCCTACAGCACCCACCACACTTGTTACATTTCATCTCAGGTTTGGTATGGATTATGTTCACAACAGATTTGCAGTTGTTTTCAGAGAACATCCTCATTAGGGCGAGATAACCGAGGGTGGTAGGAGGTGAATCATTGTTCTGGTAGTACTATATTTAGTACACATAATGAACATATGGGACAACATTTTCATTTTAATTCATATAACTTTAAATGTAAACTGTTTATTTTATATTCATATTGGTAGTTGAAGAGCCCGATATTATAGTGTTTGATGTTTATAAGAGGATGAAAAAAAATCCTATCACTTTAGGGATTAGAGGTGATTTCCATTATCAGATTATGTTTAGTATAAAATATTTTTGAGTTTTAAAATTAACAGTATATAATATTTTAACATTTTTAATTTTTTATTTTAATTAAACGAGTCATATGAGATCTTTACTATTGAGACAATGACTGATAGTCTAGATGAGACCAATTATAATATTAGTGTTGAATGATTTAGTTAGGTAGCATGGATACAGTTGACCTAGTATACCTTCATGATAGAATGGGTTGTTAGTATTGGCTCTCCATTGATGGTTAAGAGTTATTATGGTACCATAGCGATGTCAGTTTGTTGCTCAGGAAGAGTGTAACGCCCCGACCCTAGTTACCCAGAGTCGGTGCATTATTACATAACATTGGAATGATCACAAGTAAGATCAAATCTCGAAAGACCGATTGGTTTAGTAGCCTTGGAAACACTAGATACATCCATAAGTTTTACATTACATCATAAAAAAACATCTTGTCTTCATATCCCCTCATACTATCCTTTCAGGTCATTCATAAATTAATTCTTCATAATTCTAGGAAAAATAAAACATTGAAAGGGGTGAGCTCAGATGCTCAATAAGGATAACATTATAGTAGAAGCTTTCATAAATAATCATAAACACTTAAGGCAATTTATAACTAAAACAAAAGCCTTTTAAACATGAACTTTAGCATAAAATGGAAAAGGTAAAATGAAATAATTCCATTTACCTATTCACATGGATATTCTACTAGTCGAATGATCACATGAAATATCAATATCCACTTTCATAATGATGGAATGCATAATGCCAGACTATTATAACCACATAGCCAAGTCCTCGTGCCAAGACTACAAATAAGATTTTACCAAGGCCTTGTGCCAAGACACTAGTTTTTCTCATGCGACCTACCGATGCATCGAGGAGCTATAGCGGGCTCCACCCGTCACATATTAAGTCCAATTCATTCCTCATATGAATAAACATTCGTATTAAAACTAGCATACGAAATGTCAATACTTTATCCACAAACCATTATTGGTATAAAAATAGCACATCCACAGTCAAACATAACTCATTCGATACAATATGGAAGATTGTATTGTATCAAATTAACCTCAATCAAGAATAATGAAGGATGCTGACCTATATGAAAATAATCATCAAAACCATTTGAGAGAAATATCCCCCTTTTTCTTGAAATCATTTAAAAGTCACACTATCTGTCAAGAATCCATTTAAAAATATATTTTTGAATCAAAGTGTCCCATACCACTTTGAAACATTTTTTAAAAGGGGTTTTAATTTCTAAACATTAATGTCCATATAAATAAATCCTTAAAACCATTTTTAAAACATGGACATTAATGAGAAATATTTAAATGAATAAGTCTTTAAAACATTTAAAAATGGTATTTTAGTTAGAGATTCTTACCAAAAGAGAGACACTTGAATACAAATAATTGAGGTAATCAAAACATTGTAATATCATGAGAATAAAGGTATTCATGATATACTATGTCAAAGTACATTATATACACCACATAAAAGTGATTTGGTGTATAACAACAAAGAAGTTTCAATGGAATGTAAATTGAGATGAATTCTTTTATAAAGACCATATCCTTAGGTTAAGGATAAATCAATGACATAATTATGTGTGACAAATATAAATAAACTAAATGTGATTGGATATTTAGTGTAAAAAAATCAAAGGACATTCAAACATAATCTTGTAAAAAAACAACACCAATGAATTGGATGTTTAACTCAACAAATGGAGAATGAGTTAAAATTACTCTTATCAAATTCATATCGATGTCATGATAAATTATCAATGTAGTGATTATGTGTATCAAAAGTATATCCACAGGAAGGGGAGTGTAATTTATGACATAACCAAATGAATAGTGATCCCACACATAATCTTGGAGTAATATAATCAATGAAATATGCGTAAAGCCGAATGAGTGGAAATTGAAATCTCAAATTCCCTTATCGATTTGGTAACTTATGAAACATGCACCCATGAAAGAAGTATCATACCATGATTATGTAAATACCCATAAATTAAAGTATATTACACAATGAATACATTCATGGGCAGTACACATACACCACATGTAATAATTAAGTGGTGAACAATGGAATTCTCACGAAATTAAGAGCGAGATAAGAAACTCCTTACCACGTTAATCAACTGAGTCATATGGCCAAAATTTTATAACCACCAAATGATTTACAGAATAACATGAATATAAAGATAATCATGATAATATATATCAAATGGCAGTACACAATACACCACTTTCAATAATTTAGTGGCGAACAATGGAAATTTCACGGAATTGAAAGTGAGATAAGAAAATCCCTTACTTGTACTTTTTCCTTGGTCGATGGTAGGTTTACCTCCTGTATAATGGTGAAATAATTTTTATTGAATAATAAAAGAATCATTTACTTTAATATGATATCATATATGATCTTTTAACATTGATTTGTTAATAATATCTTAGAATTATCGTTATTTCGGGTGTTAACGGGTTCATTTTACTTTATATTCTTTGTTATGTGAGCCATATTAGTTATTAATGGGATGTATATTATTCATATCCATCATGATATCAAGTCCTTAGATACTATTTTTAAATCATCAAATGATAATTATACTTGAATGGATACGATGGAGAATGAATCTTATCTCGTTTGTGGAGACGGTAGTCCGTACGTACGCACGAGCGACAATATCATTCTTTTGATATTAAAATAATATATAAATGGATGTTATATCATATATAAAGAATAATTAACATGTTATATTTGTTTTTACATGAGTTGCACATCATTATTATACCCATCCAAATAATAATATATTGAATAACAATTACACCACGACGTGGAGACGGTAAGCCGTACGTACGCACGTATGGTGACATGTTATTCAAAGGGTGGATAGAATACTGAATATGGTCGTACCATATTTATAATAACATCACAGTATATGTGAGATACTGGAGTTATTATTTTATAATGTTAAGAACAAAGAAAGAAGAAGTGGAAGAAGAAAGGAACTTGAAAAGGGGTGGTGAAAACATTACCTCTTCTTCGGGTTCTTCCTTTTGATTTGATCAAAAGGGCTCCTTAGGTTGGCTTTATGATCAAACTAATCCCTCTAGGTTGTAGTGAGGGAAGTTGGGAGAGTATTTGGTCAGGGTTTGGACGATCCAAGTGGCTTGAGAGGTGTGAGGAATGAGTAGAAGTGGTCTCCTTTTATAAGGGAGAGGAGGGTCTCTTTAGGAAAGAGTGAAAGTATTACTTTATAATATAATTATATTCGGTTTATAATGGTCCAAAAATAATTGAGGTCGAAGATAAGATAAATAATGTTCTAAATAACATCAACTAATAAGAATTTGACAGGTTTTAGATAATATTTTAATCATTATAATCTTATTTATTTAAATGATTTATTAATGAGGTAAACATTGCATCATTATTGTGTCATTAATAATTTATATTATTTGATGTCTAAAATTTATAAATAAAATATCATTATGTAGGAAATCGTTTTAGATTTCTAATTAATATTTATAATCGAAAATCCAACATGTATAACCCTATGTAAAAATTGTTCTTCTAAAAGATGTAAGCTTATGCCATTTTTATTTTTATTTTAACTTTATTAATATAATGTGTCCCTGCCACATACAAGTGGCTCCAAGGGGTCCCCAAATCGACCCAAGGATGACCATGGTCGGGTACGTGTCCACCAATAAGGTTAGTACACGTTTTAGGGTAATTTAGTATTATTATAATATTATTGTTTAACCCTTATTTACCAGATTTATCCTTAACCATGGTAAATAAAATATTTACCACAGTAATTATTCGAAATGTCTAAAAATAAAAGTTACATATTTACACAATTTGGACATCCTGATTCCAAATATGGAATCCATTTTTCTAAATTCAAAACACATAAGTGGCAGAAATTAATTTAAAATTAATTCCTGCTGTCAAAACAAAAAAGCGTGTTTTTAAGAGGTAATAACTATCAAAAGATTGACACTTGTTTATGTTCGGTTTAATTGTAAAATTATGTCCAATGACCAACATTATATTAAATGGTAAAAATATATTCTAAATATATTTTAAAACCACCCAAATTCACAATTTATCACTATTAATTATTTTGATTAAAAAGTTGTTTTTAATTAAAATTTAGTAATTTTCACTATTCATCAAAATATGAAAGTTATCCGAAAAGTACCAAAATTTCACCTTAGGCTAAATTCGATATTCCGAATCCAAAAATGAAGTCCATTTTAAAATATACAATATATATAATTTCAAAATTTAGGTATTACTATTCATAACGGCTAGTTTGATTGGTTTTGGCGTGTGTTAAAACTCAAGGTTGCGTACAACACACGCTACTATTTTATTCAAAGGAAAGCGTACCGTGGAAGCTTGGGATGTTTCATTTTAAATTTTTTGATGTCCCAATTTATTCAGATATTTTAAAATATTTTATTTAAAAAGTTTTCACTATTAAAAGTTGATAAAAGTGCAATACTGAAAATGAATCTGTTCTTGCATTATGACTAAGAAACTCATAATAGGGATTCTAAAATTATAAGGATTATATAAAGTTCAAAATGTAGTTAATACTATTCATGACCTCTTTTAATAGCTTTTTTTTACGTCATGGTGTGATTGAACTCGGTGTTGCGTGTAGTGCAAGTTATTGAATTATTTTTAAGAAATAACACACTATGAAATCCTGGGGTGTTACATTCTCCCCTCCTTCAATAAATTGCGTCCTCACAATTTGAAATTGTTCTTCGAAAATAAAAGGTTAAAAGTAGAAAATATATTTGTGGGAAAACCCACATCGGAAATTGGGTTACTAAAATTTAGTCTTAATATAAGGAAAAGAGAAATGAAAGGGTCACCACCAAATTATGATCTCGATTAGGAGAACATTGGTGGCAATTTGAGACATATAATTGGAGGAAAAACGTAAATATTTATAGGTAGTGATTGAGGTCATCAATCACAAACAAGTATAAAATTGAGGTCCTTAAACTCATCAATCTACGATGATTTGAAATACCATCAGTCCAAGAAAACATAGGGTATTGGGATAACACATTTATGACGTTTCAAAATATCTTAGTTGAAATCCCACATCGAAAAATGAATTAATGAGGCCTCTATTTAAAATAAAGAGTGGAAAGTATGAAGATTACCGAAAATAACACATACTAGGGTTCAATGTAGGAAAATATGGATATGGAAGAGAAATCTAACAATCAATTATCTGATGGAGAGTGGTAGAGAACATGGCTATAAAAAGGCCAACAATCCCAAAGCCACAAATTAGTGTGATTTAATGTACCATCTAGG
Source organism: Viscum album (assembly GCA_963277665.1). Lineage (NCBI taxonomy): Eukaryota > Viridiplantae > Streptophyta > Magnoliopsida > Santalales > Viscaceae > Viscum > Viscum album. The sequence continues at coordinate 988,181,017 of OY728126.1, forward strand.
ACAACATTTTTTTTTAAAGTTACATTACATAAAGAAGAAGAATTCATTTATGATTTTGACTAAGAACATTATGAGATATACTTAAATTTTAAGTAGATTTTCATTCTTTAATAAATTTCCACCACTAACTAAATTTTTTTTAAACGATGAGTATTCAAGAAGACTTGGTCACACTGGAAGAACTAGAATAAACTTCTATAGAATCACATGATCCATGTAGGATAAACCATATATTTACATTGTCTTTGAAGATTAATCAAAACCAAAATGGTTAGTGAATGATCTAATGATCCCCAAAAGGATATTCATTGAGATAAATATGCACTAATCTTAATTTCTAAAATTAAACCAACAATACCCCAAAGTTAAATAGATACCATTCAATAACAAATTGTCCTTACAATCCTTTAATATAATCCAAACTAATATTGAAACCCAAAACATAGAAGAATTTGATTATGTAGTCTCCCATGATACATTGTATCTCCAAATGACATCAAATACTCTTAAAGTCACATACTTAAAAGTGATTAACATCATCACATATTCACTGTTATAGGTTAATCATTTCCATAAATAACCCAAATCACTATAAGTCAACAATAAAAACGTAGATAAAAATCCACCATTACTCTACAAATGAAACCTCATTGTATTCTATTTTCCTTGGGCATATAGTGTTCCTAACAAAACTAACATCTTCCAAAATAACATTTATCACTTAATCACCAAATCATTTTCCTATTCCAAGGGTATTCATTTGATAATACATAAGAACCCAAATCAACTTATTATTGATCAATAAAATAATTTAACTAAAAAAAGTCACACTAACCAGGGACTTCACGTAGTCAAGTGGTAGGCGATAAATCCCAATCGCACTTTGGTTGTGGGTTCGATTCCCACAACTTTGTCCGACGCGACGGGTTGTCACACGGTCTACGTGTTGTCCTTTTTCAAAAACTATATTTTATAATATTACCAAAATGAGATAAATTCCTCAAAATACCATAACATAATTTAACCACAAATCTTATCTCATACCTTGCATTTTCATCCCAAATTATAATAACTTATAATTTCCTCAAACCCAATGATCATGTAAGACCAAATGGTTATTTATAACTATATCTGTAACAGAAAAGATAATTCTTCCTCAAATATCATTTTCACATGATAAATTGCAGGTTTACACATACAATAGAAAATTATTCCAAAGTAATCCCATCAATAAAGAGCACTAACACTTTTAAACATTTCACCATCCATTTATTTCCACATAGGTTCTTCATCATATGTTCCACGGGTTCCCACATTGCCTCTTCCATCTTATGATTTCTCCATAGATCTTTTACCAGATGAGTCATCCGGTTTCGCAACACTTGATCTTTGGTATGAAGAATTCTGATAGGCTCTCCACAATGAGATAGATCGGGTTCCAGTTATAATTCTTCATAGGTGAGTACATGCGTTGGGTCAGACATGTATTTTGTCACTAGAGATATGTGGATCACAACATGAACTCTGGAGAGACTATGCGGGTTTGAATTTTGGTAGAATGCGTTCATGTGTCACAATGGTACCTCAAGAATTTTTCAAAATCATCTACTTCGTTTACCCAAAAACTCCTAATCCATTTTGGATTATATCGATGGAAGCATCGATGAATCATAAAAAAATAGGTATTTATTATATATAATTTTGAGACATCATCATTAACATGTTTATTTAGAAAAATTCTCACTGATTCGTCTTCAAATATTTCAAAATAAGGTTTTGGTAAATCAGGTTTTGTATATCCCAAAAGACATAAATATATAATTTGATACATATAGGCTACTCGAAGGTCTCCCTCTTCTGAAGCATCTAGAAAATCATTTAGTGCATCGTAATTTTGAGATGAAGTGAATAATTTGAAATAACCCTGATGGTACTTCCCACGCTTAGCGTGGTAAGAAAGTTGAGAGTGCAACATTATCCCATAGTCGGTACTTGATCCTTGAAAGAATCGTGCAATGCTAGAGGTATTGGATGTCTCATAAAGTTGTTTGCATGTAACTTGGACATTTGAAAAATTTTCAACATCGTCTGCCCATGACTTCTGGATAATAATTGCAAGTAGTTCTTCAGGAAGAGAGAGAAGAGTTATTCGCGATCATGCTCCCTCCATGTTTCAACTAACAAAAGAAAATACAATTAGGGTTTTTGAATACTTATCTAATAAGAATGTAAAAAAATAGATATAATAGGATAATCTTGTAATTGAACAATATATCCTAACTTGGGGTACCCTATGTTTAAATCTAGGTTATCTACTATCTATTTGCCGACATATATTCTTAGGGGCATTTTTTTTGTATTCCCTTAATAATAGTTTATACTAATCTTGTGAATTTACCAAAGCATATCCCCCGGGAGTGTCATAACCAAGAGTGCAGCAAGGCCCGTTGTCGTGCACCAGTTCCCGTTCGAGTCTAGCTCAAAGCGGTGTTTTCGGGTTTTACCCCTACGTACATCTGTACCAGAGCCACCTCTACCTGCTCGTATCCAGACAGGGGTGTATTGCTCGGAAAACTCACAAAATCTTCTATAATACCAAAATTCTAGGAAGTTCTTCTATAACAATCGTCAAAGTTCATCTTAGGTCTACGTGTTGTAATCAGAGTTTATCTAAATCTAGCTTCCAAGGTTTTTACTAAAATTCCTCTGATACCAACTATAACGCCCCGACCCTAGTTACCCAGAGTCGGTGCATTATTACATAACATTGGCATGATCACAAGAAAGATCAAATCTCAAAAGACCGATTGGTTTAGTAGCCTTGGAAGCACTAGATACATCCATAAGTTTTACATTACATCATAAAAAAACATCTTGTCTTCATATCCCCTCATACTATCCCTGCAGGTCATTCATAAATTACTTCTTCATAATCCTGGGAAAAATAAAACATTGAAAGGGGTGAGCTCAGATGCTCAGTAAGGATAACATTATAGCAGAAGCTTTCATAAATAAGCATAAACACTTAAGGCAATTTATAACTAAAACAAAAGCCTTTTAAACTTGAACTTCAGCATAAAATGGAAATGGTAAAATGAAATAATGCCATTTACTTATTCACATGGATATTCTACTAGTCGAATGATCACATGCAATATCAATATCCACTTTCATAATGATGGAATGCATAATGTTAGACTATTATAACCACATAGCCAAGGCCTCATGCCAAGACTACAAATAAGATTTTGCCAAGGCTTTGTGCCAAGACACTAGTTTGTCTCATGAGACCTACCGATGCATCGAGGAGCTATAGCGGGCTCCACCCGTCACTTATTAAGTCCAATGCATTCCTCATATGAATAAACATTCGTATTAAAACTAGCATACGAAATGTCAATACTTTAACCACAAACCATGAATGGTATAAAAATAGCACATCCACAGTCAAACATAACTCATTCGATACAATATGGAAGATTGTATTGTATCAAATTAACCTCAATCAAGAATAATGAAGGATGTTGACATATATGAAAATAATCATCAAAACCATTTGAGAGAAATATCCCCCTTTTTCTTGAAATCATTTAAAAGAAACAATATTTGTCAAGAAGCCATTAAAAATAGATTTTTGAATCAAAGTGTCCCATACCACTTTGAAACTTTTTTTAAAAGGGGTTTTAATTTCTAAACTTTAATGTCCATATAAATAAATCCTTAAAACCATTTTTAAAACATGGACATTAATGAGAAATATTTAAATGAATAAGTCTTTAAAACATTTAAAAATGGGATTTTAGTTAGAGATTCTAACCAAAAGAGAGACACCTGAATACAAATAATTAAGGTAATCAAAACTTTGTAATATCATGAGAATAAAGGGATTCATGATATACTATGTCAAAGTACATTATATACACCACATAAAAGTGATTTGGTGTATAACAACAAAGAAGTCTCAATGGAATGTAAATTGAGATGAATTCTTTTATAAAGACCATATCCTTAGGTTAAGGATAAATCAATGACATAATTATGTGTGACAAATATATATACACTAAATGTGATTGGATATTTAGTGTAAAACAATCAAAGGACATTCAAACATAATCTTGTAAAAAAACAACACCAATGAATTGGATGTTTAACTCAACAAATGGAGAATGAGTTAAAATTACTCTTATACAATTCATATCGATGACATGAGAAATTATCAATAGAGTGATTATGTGTATCAAAAGTATATCCACAGGAAGGGGAGTGGAATTTATGACATAACAAAATGAATAGTGATTCCACACATAATCTTGGAGTAATATAATCAATGAAATATGCGTAAAGCCGAATGAGTGGAAATTGAAATCCCAAATTCCCTTATCGATTTGGTAACTTATGAAACATGCACCCATGAAAGAAGTATCATACCATGATGATGTAAATACCCATAAATTAAAGTATAATACACAATGAATACAATCATGGGTAGTACACATACACCACATGTAATAATTAAGTGGTGAACAATGGAATTCTCACAAAATTAAGAGCGAGATAAGAAACTCCTTACCACGTTAATCAACTGAGTCGTATGGCCAAAAGTTTATAACCACCAAATTATTTACAGAATAAAATGAATATAAAGATAATCATAATAATATATATCAACTGGCAGTACACAATACACCACTTTCAATAATTTAGTGGCGAACAATGGAAATCTCACGGAATTTAAAGTGAGATAAGAAAATCCCTTACTTGTAATTTTTCCTTGGTCGATGGTAGGTTTACCTCATGTATAATGGTGAAATAATTGTTATTGAATAATACAAGAATCATTTACTTTAATATGATATCATATATGATCTTTTAACATTGATTTGTTAATAATATCTTAGAATTATCGTTATTTCGGGTGTTAACGGGTTCATTTTACTTTATATTCTTTGTTATGTGAGCCATATTCATTATTAATGGGATGTATATTATTCATATACAGAATGATATCAAGTCCTTTGATACTATTTTTAAATCATCAAATGATAATTATACTTGAATGGATACGATGTAGAATGAATCTTATCGCGTTTGTGGAGACGGTAGTCCGTACATACGCACGAGCGACAATATCATTCTTTTGATATTAAAATAATATATAAATGGATGTTATATCATATATACAAAATAATTAACATGTTATATTTATTATTTACATGAGTTGCACATCATTATTATACCCATCCAAATAATAATATATTGAATAACAATTACACCACGACGTGGAGACGGTAAGCCGTACGTACGCACGTATGGTGACATGTTATTCAAAGGGTGGATAGAATACTGAATATGGTTGTACCATATTTATAATAACATCATAGTATATGTGAGATACTGGAGTTATTATTTTAGAATGGTATGAACAAAGAAAGAAGAAGTGGAAGAAGAAAGGAACTTGAAAAGGGGTGGTGAAAACATTACCTCTTCTTCGGGTTCTTCCTTTCGATTTGATCAAAAGGGCTCCATAGGTTAGCTTTCTGATCAAACTAAGGCCTCTAGGTTGTTGTGAGGGAAGTTGGTAGAGTATTTGGGCAGGGTTTGGACGATCCAAGTGGCTTGAGAGGTGTGAGGAATGAGTAGAAGTGGTCTCCTTTTATAAGGGAGAGGAGGGGCTCTTTAGGAAAGAGTGAAAGAATTACTTTATAATATAATTATATTCGGTTTATAATGGTCCAAAAATCATTGAGGTCGAAGATAAGATGACTCCTTTTCTAAATAACATCAACCAATAAGAATTGGACAGGTTTTAGATAATATTTTAATCATTATAATCTTATTTATTTAAATGATTTATTAATGAGGTAAACAATGAATCATTATTGTGTCATTAATAATTTAACTTATTTGATGTCTAAAAATTATAAATAAAATATCATTACGTAGGAAATCTTTTTATATTTCTACGGAATATTTATAATCGAAAATCCAACATGTATAACCCTATGTAAAAATTGTTCTTCTAAAAGATGTAAGCTTATGCCATTTTTATTTTTATTTTAACTTTATTAATATAATGTGTCCCTACCACATACAAGTGGCTCCAAGGGGTCCCCAAATCGACCCAAGGATTCCCATGGTCGGTTATGTGTCCACCAATAAGGTTAGGACACGTTTTAGGGTAATTTTGTATTATTATAATATTATTTTTTAACCCTTATTTACCGGATTTACCCTTAACCATGGTAAATAAAATATTTACCACAATAATTATTCAAAATGTCTAAAAATAAAAGTTACCTATTTACACAATTTGGACATCCTGATTCCAAATATGGAATCCATTTTTCTAAATTCAAAACACAGAAGTGGCAGAAATTAATTTAAAATTAATTTTCGCTGTCAAAACAAAAAAGCGTGTTTTAAGAGGTAATAACTATCAAAAGATTGACACTTGTTTATGTTCGGTTTAATTATAAAATTATGTCCAATGACCAACATTATATTAAATGGTAAAAATATATTCTAAATATACTTTAAAACCACTCAAATTCACAATTTATCACTATTAATTATTTTGATTTAAAAAGTTGTTTTTAATTAAAATTTAGTAATTTTCACTATTCATCAAAATATGAAAGTTATCCGAAATGTACCAAAATTTCACCTTAGGCTAAATTCGTTATTCCAAATCCAAAAATGAAGTCCATTTTAAAATATAAAATATATATAATTTCAAAATTTAGGTATTACTATTCATAACGGCTAGATTGATTGGGTGTGGCGTGTGTTAAAACTCAAGGTTGCGTACAACACACGCTACTATTTTATTCAAAGGAAAGCGTACCGTGGAAGCTTGGGATGTTTCATTTTAAATTTTTTGATGTCCCAATTTATTCAGATAGTATAAAATATTTTATTTAAAAAGGTTTCACTATTAAAAGTTGATAAAAGTGCAATACTGAAAATGAATCTGTTCTTGCATTATGACTAAGAAACTCATAATAGGGATTCTAAAATTATAAGGATTATATAAAGTTCAAAATGTAGTTAATACTATTCATGACCTCTTTTAATGGCTTTTTTTTGTACGTCATGGTGTGATTGAACTCGGTGTTGCGTGTAGTGCAAGTTATTGAATTATTTTTAAGAAATAACACACTATGAAATCCTGGGGTGTTACAAAGAGCACATGAGGGTCATCATAATCTAATATATAGTATCAGGAATAATTGTGAGATCTATGTGATCTTATAGTGAGTCTGCGTATTGAGCAGGAAGAGCTCCATTGACACCAGCAGTAGCAGCAAGAGGAGTAGATGTGTTGATTGCAACAACAACAACAACCAGAGATGATGGAGTCCATGCGATGTCGGACTCATGGTGTTGGGATGGAGTTACCTTTTCCACTTATTCTAGCTTCTCCACCACCTCCAGATGACCCCTAGTGATGTGTTACTATTTATGATATAATATTTCAATGTACTTTTTTAAATATTAAATATTACTATTTCTATATATTGCAATTTTGATATGTTTCATAATATTTCATTTTTTATAATTTAATTATTTATTTAATATTTTATTTTTTATTAGTTTATTAATTAATAATTTCTATTTTTAATTATTTTTTAATTAATATTATTTAATAATATTATTATTATTTTATTTGTTGGATTTTTTTTATATTTTTGTTAATATCGATGTATTTATTATCATATAATATTTTATAATTTTTTTAATTTAGTTATATTAATTTTATAATTTTATAATTATTAATTTTATTATTTTAATAATAATAATATTATTGTTATATTTATTATAAAAATAAAGTTATTTAATTATTAATATTATTATATTATTGTTAATATTTATCTTATTTATAATAAACATATTATTTAAAATAATTATTATTATTATTTTTGTAATATTATATTATTCATATTATTTATGTTTTTATTCCAATTTTATTAATATTAATTTTTTTATTTTGTTGATGTTTTTGTGACCAGCATATCACAGTTGGGTTTTTAAAAACTAAGAGAAACTATTTTCAATGAAATATTATGCAACATGGAATTTGAGGTGAGACACCATTGTAAATAACATCTTTTGTTTGCATCCGGTCACAAATACCCTATCCAAAATACATTAATTTTTATAGTGCAAGGAAACATATTTTTTTTTAAAAAAAGTAACATTCTTATAAGTTGACTTCTTTTTATATTTTTTCGATTATAGGTATATATTAATTTGAAGTTTATTTTATATATAATTTAATAATTTTGATACCCTCAAATTTTGAATTTAGGTTAAATCAGTCACATTTATGTAATATTATATTAAAATTATTTTATTGTTTATCTAAAATCATTGGTGCATGTTGGATACACAATGTAACATTGTTTTCTATAGAATTTTGTGTGATGACCTGTCTCTCGGGGCCCGTGTCGTGACTACCCAAAACCCACCTTCCATAGGCCAGGGACTGGTGACTAGCATCAAAGGCATTAATCCCTAAAACTAGGAAGGCATTGCCTTTGTAAAGTATAAACACACACAACAGAGTACAAGCTGTACGTAAAACTCTAAGAAAAATTGCATACAAAGGAGTGCTGAAAAGTAAAAAGGGGTTGGAAATACAAGCCCAACAGGAAAGTACAAGTACAACTGAAACACAAGTACAATTACAGAAAAGTAAAGCAGCTACAAGGTCTCCCTCTGTGGATTCCTACCTGAAGGGTATGTACATATATCCTCCTCACTACTCCACGTCTGTCAGTCTCCTCCGTGTACCGACTCGTTATAAGGTCCACCTTCGGGTACAGTCTAGTCCTGCTACTCTGATCCTCAGTCAGCATTATTTTTCGTCTTCAACCAACAAAATGAGGTGTGGGAATAGCCCATGTAGGGGTGAGTATAACGATACTCAGTAGGTACCCCAAGACACTCAAGGTCTCACAAAATCCAACAAGGATAAACCACAAAGTACAAAATCAACAGATAAACACACTTGGGTATATTCCTATACATATACCTAAGTTATCAAGCAATCCATCTCAATCATGAGGTAAACACTAAAAAGTTACTGACTCAGCTCAGCAAAGATTTTTATTCTAGGGGAAGTATCAAGTAACATCCCCAGTCACGCTGTCGAATCCTCGGCTGTTGGAATCTCTTCCACTATCGATTATCGTGGGCCTACCATTCTCACACAGAAGCACTTCCAACTAACTTTTTTACTGCTGAGGTAATTCTCTTGTCAGGTAACGTGGGTCTGTCGCATTCATACAGAGGCACTCCCCACCATGGGTCTGCCGCGTCACATAGAGGCACTCCCCCTTATAGCCAAATGAGGTACTCCTCCTTTCGAGTACTGTGGTTTTGACGTGCTCTCCTAGAGGCTCTCCCCACTATGTTTCTGACGTGACACCAAGGTGCTTCCCACTGGGATAGTCGAGTCACTCTGAGTATAATCGGTGAGCAGACATCAGGTCACATCCAGCTACTAGATCATTGCGCTATGCATGCTCTTATCTAGGAGGATCTGATCCACAAGCTACTAATAGATTCTACAATGATCCTGAAGTCCCATGTAGACGTATCTCAATGGTCCTCCACATCATAAGGGTCTCAACGCACCAGACGATGCATCAATTAGATGCTCGGTCGATGTGTTATTAGCCTTTTAATCCCATGGCCTTGTTGGATTCATGCACAATCCAACATGACCGTATCTCATCATTACCCCTAAATCTTGTGGGGTGTACTCAAGGGACCTTCATGTTCGAAAAAAACCAGCACCACTGACGGTTCGTCAAACGGATGTCCGGTGACAAAGATATTGCCAAAAGAAAGTAAAGGGTTGTGGTGGGCCCGGGTCTGGTCCGTCCTAGTCGGACAAACACAGCCCAACTCAGTCTGGGAAAACCTGGTCTGGGTCAACCTGGTCAGACTTGTTGGGTCGGGCCTAGCCCATTGAGTGGTCCAGCCTATTAGGTGCGGCCTCGCCCGCTTGGCCCCGCCCAGCCAGTCGCGAGGGCGATTCTGTCCGGAGCGTCATGAGGGCCAGCGCCGATGCGGGTTGTCCTGGAGGGGATGGCTAGTATGGTTTGGCCAGGGTTCCGCGAGGGGGGCTGGGACACCGGCTCGGTCGGGAGGCCATGAGGAAGCCCGGTCACAGGCTCGGCTGGGTGGTTGTGAGTGGGCTGACTCAGGGAGGCACGCATGGCGCGCAGAGGCCGGAAAGCAGGCCGGTGGTGTTCGGCCGAGTACGGCGGCACGGGATGGTTCGGGGCAGTGTGAGGGGTGTGCACGGAGGCTAGAAGGTGGGCCTAAAGCGGTCGACTGGGCATGGGATGACCCGGCGGGCCAGTGGCCGGGAGGCTGTCGGGCAGGCCGGTTCGACCCAGCCCGGGCCGACACAGGATGGCGGTGTTTGGCGGGGAGCACTATAGCATCGTGGTGGTAGTGACGTTTCCAGAGGCCGCGAGTAGATCAAACTTTGACTTTGTCGCCTTCATCGTTTCATCACCTCATCTACATGTCGAAGTTAATCATAAACCAGATCAGTGAAGGAGTCAAGCCCTGATGGTTTGGCCTGCAGCCTCCGCGTTTATGCTTGTATCAATTGGATCATCAATGAAGTACGATGAACTACACTTATTTTACAATCAGTGCATCTATTACTTTCAACCAAAGATTAGAAATGAAATTGTTTAATCCAAAAATATAACCCACTACCATTGATTGGCGGTCGTCGATGTTGAAGTCATGGGTAGAAGACGAAGGAGTTCGTCGTTCGTCATGTCTACCACGCAATTCTAATCCCGAGCTGCATCCTCTCATTGATGAAGATACAGAGGGTAGGTCGGTTGAAGTCACCCCCCGTCGGTAGGTGTCCGGAAAAGATACTAAAGATGCATAGTCATCAGCATTCTTCATTGGAAGAAGGAATTCTTCATTCTTCATTTGAAGAATTATAATCCTCCCTGGCTCTCCTCTTTCCAAACATCCACCCAAATTCCAAAGGTTTTTCAAATAACATATTAGATTATCTATTAATTTGTTATAAAGAATTCAAAAAAATTAACTAGTTACATGGCTCCACCTAATTAATGTGAAGGGTTGGCACAAATTAATTAGAGGAGTTGGCACAATTAAATTAAATGGAAGGTCAAGAGGCACTACAACATTAATGAGGGAGAGTTGATAGGTTTTACTCTCTTCCATCAATAGGGGGTTAAGCCCCGTGTGGTCTCCACATCGTAACCTTTCATGGGAGGTTATGTTCGGGTGGGCCCAACCACCATAACCTGTCATGGAAGGTTAAGTTGTGGTGGTCCCACCTCCAAATTCCCTGAGGAGGATTTAGCCACCAATCACACACATGGAAGCTGAAATAAAATAAAGTGATGCTCACTTTGTTTTATTACCTTCCACGAAAACCCAAACATTTTCTTTTATTCTCGACTCACTATCATCGAAGTGAAAGGCTTCATATGTGAATACTGGCTGTGGGAGTTCAACGGTGACCCAATATTTTATTTCCGAGCACCAGTTCAAAAGTTAAAAAATCCCACTAGTACGTTTATAAAACATACATGAACAAAAATTCAGAAATTTATTCCAGGCAAACTAGGCCTCAGAATCATGCACCATCAGTTTTTGTGGGCTTGTAAAATTCCCATGTACCGATGAAAAAATATTTTCATGGAAATTCCATGTCTTTACATTCTCCCCACCTCAGGGCTTTTCATCACCGTAAGCTACAAAACAATGTAAGGGAACAAGTGGGAATACTGAGCACACATCTAAGCCTCACGTTCCCATGTTCATTCTTTGAGGTTCCAGTGTAGCCAGCGAACGCGCACCAGTGGTATCGACCATCCACGTAGGACCCACTCTTATCGATCCTCAATCTCCTGTGGAACCTCTGTAAAAGCCGCCCCATCATTAACTTCTATCTCTCCATGGTCAATGATGTGAGAAGGTTCGTTCAGGTATCTCCCCAGTTGGGATACGTGGAAGACGTCATGCACCTGGTGCAATAGAGGTTGAAGAGCTAAGCGGTAATCCACCTCACCAACTTTTCTGAGGACCTGAAAAGGTCCGATGATCTCAGAGATAACAAGATACCTCCACCAAATCTCCATAGACCTCATCGAGGTGAGACCCGTAGAAGGATGTGGTCACCATCATAGAACTCCAAAGGTCTGCGTATCCTATCATCATATGACTTTTGTCTACAATGTACAGTTTTCATCTGTTCCTAGATGATTTACACCTTCTTCGTGGTAGCTTGTACCATCTCTGGTCCCATTAGTGCTGACTCCCCAGGGTCAGTCCATCACAAGGGTGATCTACAAGGTCACCCTTATAATGCCTCAAAAGGTTCCATCCCTATCGTGCAGTGATAACGGTTGTTGTATGAAAACTCCACCAAAGGTAAGTGGTTCTCCCAGCTTCGACTGAAGTCGAGGACACAAGAACATAGCATGTACTCTATGGTCTGAATGGTCCACTTAGTCTAGACATCTATCAGAGGATGGAAGGCGGTGCTCAGACGAAGCTATATCCCAAAAGCCTCCTGCAACCCCTTCCATAGACTGGAAGTAAAACGAGCATCACGGTTGGAGACAATCATCGAAAGTACTCTAGGTAGTCGCACAATCTCTTTCACATAGTGGAATCCCAAGGTCTATAATGAACACTGCTCTCCAATCAGTAGGAAGTGGGATGACTTGGTGTGTCGATCAACAACCCCCCAAATCGAGTCGTGACCCCTGGATGTGCGTGGATGCCCTATCACGAAGTCCATGGATATCCCATCCCACTTCCACTCTAAGACCTCTAAATGATGAACCAAGCGTGCTAGAACCTAGTGATCTGACTTTACTTATTGACAAGCGAGGTATCAAGAGACAAAAACTGCTACTGCCTTCTTCATACCTTGCCACCAGTGTTGTCATCGAATGTACAAGTACTTCATTACCACTCCTGGATGTACCATTAGAGGGGATTTTTGGAACTCCCTCAACACTTCTTCTTTATGTTACATAGGTACCATTGTATATACTCTGAAGATGATGACATACTCCCCATCTTCATGTAATCCATCTGGTTCCTGCCATGTTGATATCTAATCATGTCATGTCTCACAGTCAGCGTCCCCATGTTGTGCCTCCCTAAATCGCTGATGTAGTGGGGTAGTGACTATAAGGGACTGAAGGAAAGCTGATCCATATCTATCCAAAAAGGATATGTGTAAAGAATCCAACTTCTCTTTATCCTCTCATAACAGCTATATAACAGATCTCTTACTGAGTACATCGGCCACAATTTTCCCCTTTCAAAGATAATAGACTATTTCAATGTCATAGTCCTAGAGGTACTCAAGCCATCACCTATGTCTCATTTCCAGGTCCTTCTGATAGAAAATATAAACCTAAGACTCTTCTGATTAGAGTACACGACAAAACGTTTAGCCATCCTATAGTGTCACCACATCTTCAAGGTGAATACCATTGCAACTAACACCATTTCAGGGGTAGAATAGTTCTTCTTGTGTTGTCTCAACTGCCGAGAACGATACGTGATAATTGCTTGCTCCTGCATCAGGACACACCCGAGTCCGGCCCTGATGCATCGCAGTAGACTAAGTAACCAACTCATTCCTCTGGAAGCCTCAAGATGGGGGCACTATTCAACCTATGTATCTGGTCTTAAATGCTCTACTGGTATCTCTATGTCCACACGAATGGTTTCCCCTTCTTCATCATGGATGACTGTGGTGCTGCAACTCTGGAGAAGTATGGAACGAACCTTTTGTAGTAACCAGCCAAACCTATGAAACTCCATACCTACATCACACTCCTGGGTGGCTTCCAAGAATGTTCCACCTCAATATTCGATGGATCTACTTCAACTCTGGCCTCCGAGATGACATGTCCCAAAAATTGAGCCTCTCGGATCCAAAACTGGCAGTTTGAGAGCTTACCATAAAGTTGGTTCTCTCAGAGTGTGTCCAGTACTACTTGTAAATGGTAGGCATGCTCCTCATCAGTGGTCGAGTAGATCAGAATGTAATCGATTAAGACTATGGAAAAGCGATTGAGGTATGGCTGGAAATTCCTATTCATGAGTCCCATTAACACTAATGGAGTGTTGGTTATACTAAAGGGAATTACTAAGAACTCGTAGTGGTCGTACCAACATATGAAGGTCATATTATGAACATCCTTTTCTTGAACTCTGAGCTGGTGATATCTTGACATGAGGTCTATCTTCTAGAACCACAGTGCTCTCATCAGCTGATCCAAGTGGTCGTTAATCCTCAGGATTGTGTACTTATTCTTCATGGTCAACTGATTTAGGCAACAGTAGTTGACCCAAAGCCTCAAGCTCCCATCTGCCTTCTTGGCGAACAGAATTGGGGTTGCCTAGAAAGAAACAAGGGCCGGATGTTTCCATTCCCCTCGAAGTCTGCTAGCTATACTCGCAGCTCGCAAAGCTCTGCAGAAGCCATCCAATATGATGGTGTAGAGATTGGTGCCATCTTAGGGTACATGTCATTGTAGAAGTACACCACTCTGCGAGGAGGTAATCTGCGAAAATTGTTAGGGAAAACATCGGTGTACCGGTCCACCAATATAAGATAAGTCGGAATCTCCACATCAACTGCTCCAAGGATAAGTCAATCCAACTGATTATTGATCACTGGCACCCTTTTCCGAGTAAGTCCGTCCTATGCTGTAAGGGTTCCCTTAGTTCTGGTGAAGGAAAACCCGGTTCCATCCATGCGTACACACCGCACTTTGCGCCATAAATAGTCGATCTGAGCATTGACAGTAGATAACCAGTCCATACCAAAGATGATGTCGTAAGGCCTAGACGCCACTACGTGGAGATCTCAGCTGATGCTCTCGCCTCCTAGAGTAATCTCACACTGCCGAAACCAGTGTGTAATTGTAGAGTTTGCTCTCGTAGGATTCTACTGCCGTAAGGATCGAGCCAACGACTCTTTTGGAATCTCTGAGCTCTCGCCTGTCCACCTATTACCTGCAGTGGGGGTGGACCTCTTGTTGGTGGTGGTGGTAACACCTCGAAATGTCGCCCACTGCTAACATCTCAACCATCTCCTCTGCCACATCTGCCTTCTACCTATGGAATTCCTCGATCGAATTTATGTCTATGTCTATGTGGTACTTTTACCATATACTGATCATTAGAATGACGGGCCATACAGTCATGAGCCATGTGACAATGCCCACCACATGAGTAACACTGCCCGCTCCTGGTATGTATGTCTCTACCCTAGGTGCCCAGCACAACTGTGTCTAAGTCATGTGGTCATCCATCCATGGGTCTGGTTCTCTTTGACATCTGCGACTTCTGTATACTACCAGCTGTAGAAGACTCCACTGCATGTCAGCTAGGGGTGGGTCTCACTGCTGGAGACTGCTCAGCAAGGAAACATTCTACTATAAAGGCTTTCTCCAACACACCCTCCTACATCGGGATTCTAGGGGATATCATCGAAGCACCGATCTCTCTCTTGATCCCCAACTTGCAAGTTCGGGCCATGAAGAATGGGTCTTGCACCATATATGTTGAGTAGCGCAAGTGGTCAGTGAACCTCGCTGAGTACTTTGCCACCGTCATGCTTCCCTACTCCAGGTGAAGTAGCTCCTATATCTGTACTGAATGTAGGGTGGATGGGACAAAATGCACCCAAAAAGGGCTCTCAAAGTCTTCTCGAAGTAGTGTTTCCTTGTCATGAACCTGGAGCATCAGTATCCACCATCATACCACTGCTTCTTGTATAAGGATGGTAGCAAGAATAACCATAAATTCTGATGGTGTCCCTACCACTCTGAAGCCTCTCACCATAGCCTCCAACCAATCCTCAACCACCTTCTGGTCCATCTCTCCCCAAAACCTAAGTGGCCTATGGCACTGGAACTCATGCAATGGGGTCAAGCAGCGTCCATAATTTTCTGCTAGGGATGATTACATCGGTGGCCCAACGGGATATAGTACCGCTGGTACTTCCGTTGGGAAATGGCCATGTATCTAGGCCTCGTCGCTCGGTGGGCTATCTGTGCATACAAACCTCGAGGCTCTAACTGGTCATCCACGGGGAGGCATCCTGAAAGATACAGATGTGACACAGTCAATGATTATACCTATTGAGATGACCTAGTTGAGATGACGTAAAGAAAACCTTTGAAAAACACACACGCAATCATTGTTTTCATGTACTGAGTCATAAATTAGGCGTCAGGGTTCTAATGTATGGATTCGTCGGTTTCCGCACCAACACTGGATTCTCTAAGCAGAAAACCACACTTAGTACCCTTAAAAATATTACTTCATAGAAAGGAAAGATCATGGTCATATGTTTTGTGGTAGCACCTAATCCTATGATACCAATTTTTCATGACCCGTCTCCCAGGGCTCGGGCTGTGACTACCAAAATCCCTCCTTCTTTAGGATAGGGGCTGGAGACTAGAACCAAAGGTGTAAATCCCTAAAACGGGGATGGAATTTCCTTTATAAAGTGTAAACACACACAACAGAGTATGAGATGGAAGTAAAACACAACGAAAAATTGAATACAATGGAGTGATGAAAAGTAAAAGGGGCCAGAAATAGAAGCCCAACACTAAAATACAAGTATAACTGAAAAAAAATTACAATTATAGACCAGTGAATCACCTACTGGGTCATCCTATGGAGATTCATACTCGAAGGGTATGTATAGATAGCCTCCTCAGAACTCCATGTCTGTCAGTCTCCTCTGTGTACTGACTCTTCATAAGGTCCAGCTCTGGGAACCGCCCAGTCCTGCTACTCTGATCCTCAATCAGCGATGTCTTCCGTATGCAACCAAAACAATGAGGTTCGGGCATATCCCGTGCAGGGGTGAGTATAACGATACTTATTATGGACCTTGAGACCCTCAAGGTCTCACAAAAACCCACAAGGATAAACCAAAAAGTATGAAATCAATTGATAACTCCACTTTGGAATATGCCCAAACATATACTTTATTTAACAAGCAATCCATCTCAATCATTAGGTAAACACTCAAATGTTATTAACTCAGCTCAACCATGATTTTTATTCTAGGGGTAGTATCATTTAACATCCCCAGTCACACTGTCGAAACCTCAGCTACTGGAGAACTACTCCTCTATCGAGTACAGTGGGTATGCCGCGCTCACATAGAGGCGCTTCCCACTAACCTTGGACTGTTGAGGTACTCCTCCTGTTGAGTATCGTGGGTGTACCACACTCAAACAGAGGTTATCCCCACATTGGGTATGTCGCGTCACACAGAGGTGCTCCCCCTTGTAGCATGCTGAGGTACTTCTCCTGTCGATTACAGTGGTCTACTACACTCACACAGAGGCGCTCCCCGTTGTGGGTCTGCCGTGACACCAAGGCGCTCCCCACTAGGCAAGTCGATTCACTCCGAGTTGAATCGTTCAGCAATCGTAAGGTCTCATCCAGCTAGTAGGTATCTGTGCTATGCACACTCATCTCCTGGAGGATCCACTCCATAAGCTACTGATCTATGCTCCAATTGTCCTGAAGACCCACATAGAAGTATCTCAAAGTTCTGCCACGTCATTGGGGTTTGAACACAACAGAAGACACGTTAATCGGACGCCCTGTCTATGATTTATTATCCTTTTAGTCCTGGGGGCCCGGTTGGATTCATGCATGAACCAAGATGACTGTATCTCGACATTACCCTTAACTCCAGTGGGGTGTACTCAAGGGACCATCAGGATAACAACTACCAGTGCCACTAACAGTTCGTCAGATAGATGTCTGGTGCCAAAGATATGGCCAAAAGAATGTAATGTGTCATTGTGGGTCGGGTCTGGTCTAACCGGGCCCAACCCAATCTGGGCCAACCCGGTCTGGGTCGTCCATGTCATACCTGTTGGGTCTGGACTGGCACTTTGAGCAGGCTAGCCTGTTAGGTTTGGCCCGGCCCGCTATGCCCTGCCCAACTAGCCACAAGGGCTATTCGACCTGGGATCGGGGTCGATTCGGCTCGAAGCATCGTGAGGATGTGGCCCAGTGCGGCTTGGCCCAGAGGGCGTGGCCAGGCTGGTTAGGTTAGGGTGCTATGAGGGGGCCGAGACATCAGCCCGACCAAGAGGCCGTGAGGAGGCCGGGTCACCAGTTTGGTAGGGTGTCCACGAGGGGGCCAGCTCTGGGAGGCGCGTAGGTAACATGGAGGCCGACATGCGGGCTGGCGATGGTCGCCTGGGCAGGGCACGACCAGGCAGGCCCGCAGGAGAAAGGCGGCCGGGTGGGGCGGTTTGCCACAGCGCGAGTCGGTGCGGGCCGGCTTGTGGAGGCATGCAGGGAGTGCATAGAGGCCAGCAGGCGGGTCGGTGGCGTTTGGTAGGGCAGGGCGCGACCTAGTGGGCTGGCGGCTGAGAGGCGGCTAGGCTGTCCGGTTCAGTGTGGCCCGGGCCGGTGCAGGCTGGCGGTGTTCGGCAGGGATCACTGGAGCACTGCGGGGGCGGCACGGTACACAAAGGTCGTGGGTAGCACGACCGTTGTCATTGTTGCCTTTGTCTTTTTTCTCCTAATTTCCATTCCAAAGATCATCATAAACAATATTGGCAGAGGGGTCGGGCCATGTTGGTTTGTCCCTCACCCTCCGCGTTTACGGTGGTATCAATTGGTTCCTCAATGAAGTACGATGATAAACAATTATTTTACAATCTTCGCATTAATACCTTTCCATCCAAATATGATAAAATAAAAGGGATAATGCACAAGTAAAACCCCTTATATTTGATTGTCGGTCATCGACGTTGAATTCATGGGAAGAAGATGAAGGTGTTCGTCGTTCGTCGCATCTTCCATGAACTTCCCATCCCGAGATACATTGGCTCATTGACAATGATGCAGAGGGTAGGTCAGCTGAATACACCCCATATCAGTAGATGTCGATGGAAGAATTCTAATAAGGATCGTCACCGGCATTCTTCGTTGGAAGAACATGTTATTCGTTCTTCATTCTTCGATGGGAGAATTATAATCCTCCCAAGCATTCTTCTTCTCGAACTTCCAACCAAATTCCAATGTATTTCCATATAATATAGTAGAGTATCTATTAATTTGATGGCAAGAATTCAAAACATATGAACTAATTACTTGGCTCCACCTAATTAATGTTTAGGGTTGGCACATATTAATTAGGAGAGTTGGAACATTTGAATTAAAGGGAAGGTAAAGAGGCTCTCCCTCATCAATGAGGGAGAGTTGGGAGGTTTTACTTTCTTCTATCAGAAGGGGGTTCATCCCCGTGCTCGTAACCTCTTACGGGAGGTTATGTTCGGGTTGGCCTAACCAACATAACCTCTCATGGGAGGTTAAGGTGTGTTGGTCCCACATTGAACATCCATGAGGGGGTTTTAACCACCAATATTCCACATGAATGCTCAAATAATATAATGTGATGCTGACTTTATTTTGTTACATTCCACGAAAACCCAAAAATTATCTTTTATTCTCGACTAACTGTCATCAAAGTGAAAGTATGGTTATGAAAATACCGGTTCTACGAGTTCAACTGTGCCCTCATATTTCAGTTCCGAGAACGGGTTCAAAAGTTATAAAATCCCGCTCATACGTTAACTGAATGTACCTGAAAAAATCTTCAAAAATTTATTTCAGGAACACAGGGCCTCAGAATCACGCACCTTCAGTTTTCGCACTCATAAAATTTCCATGTATTGAAGAAAAGAAAATTCTTTGGAAATTACATTCTTTACATTTTGGGTTGTTTCACGTTTATTAGATATTTTTTCTATAATAATACTCACATATACCCTATAAAATATGATTTTATTATGTCATATTATCACCATTTTATTAATATTGTATTTTTAAAATCAATATTCCTATTGATAATTGTATCTTTTTTCATCTATATTTCAGTTGATAAGTATTGTTCGTTATTCTAGGATCTGAGTTCAATCATCTCCATAATTTTCACCATTATATAAATATCATATATATTCATTAAATATATGTATATAGAACAATAAAAAAGAATATATATAAAAATTAATTACTCTATTCATTGATATGGTAGGCCACACATATGCATAAATGTTATTTTAACTTTTAGGCGGGTATAATGAAAGAAATGTAAATAATAATTAACTATTAAAACAATATCATTTTTATATAAGAGAAATAATATATATTAATATAATACATCATAATTTCCATCCATGAAATGAAAAAATGAAAAAATATAGTGTATGTGTCTCAATTCATGATATGTCAGAATGTTAAAGATATGGGACAAAAACAATGAATTACATAATTTCGTGGAGGTCGAAGTCCACACATACACAAAAGTGACGTTATGCTTTTTGAATTGATTAAAAGGTAAGATTCTAGAAATGATATCATAATTAAAAGGAATTGTCATTTACAAAAAATTCATATATAATCATTAAAACCATTACAATAAGAATAGAGATTAGAGTGTGACAAAAATTTAATTGTATCCTCACATTTGGATGGTCTGTCATACATATTAACAAGAAATATTTCACACCCCATTCTATAGGATTGTAGGTTGATAATGGTGGTATACTATAAATGATAAAATTTCAATATATTTTTGAAACATAATTTATTAATATATGATAAATAAACTTGAATTTGAATATTTTAAATAATACTTAGGGAAAAAGTATTCGATTATTGATATTACATTTTCATAAAATGAATTCTATAATTATCCCCATAAATCACCCAGGGATGGTATTTTGGGATTAAGAGAACAACTACAATGTGGATGATGATTTTTGTAATAGAATTCTTCTGGTTTTTTTTCATGATAGATATAGTAATGTATGAAAACAAGGAAGTTGTAACATTTTATATGCGAGGGAAATGACACAAATTGAATTGAAATAATTATTTATATATAACTGTATCATTCTCAAGAATAATTATTTGAAATTTCCATATATTTGATGGAAAAAATGATAAGGTCATAATTTCATTATCTAGTGATTTTAATTTTATTTTAGGAATCATTATAAATTTATGGATTTTATTAACCACTTGGATAACCAATTTGATACTTAACTGAGGTACTAGAAATTTATATATTATATCACTGTATGTTTATTTATAAGAAGTTTTTTTTCTCATAAATAAACACATGATGAAATTTTACACCATTTCCAATCCTCTATGTATAAATTCAGTATTTTCATTATTTTATATTATTTTAATATTTTTTTCATTGAATATAATTACTATTATTATTTGTAACATTTTTTTAAATTACCTCTAACAACATCATAGATATGATTTAATTTGAATACAAACCTTTAAAATGTAATATTATATTATTATCTAAATAATATATTTATAACGAACATTAATTTCATATTTATTAATACTAATATTTCATATTTCTTTTATTTTATTTGTTTGTTAACTGAAAAAAAATTATTTCATCCTGGGGAGTGTGTATAAGGTTTTTTTAAAAGGTTGTGTTCGAAGCATCATTTTATTATTAACACAGTGAAAAGACTCATTAAATTTGGTAGAAGGACACCCATTATATAGCCTAAAGTCCTAGTGAGCTTGTATCCCATTACATAGCCTATAAGCCTAATTTTTTGCCTAAGGACCATTATGTGAATAGTACTACTACAACTCCGTAACTACAATACCTGCTGCTGATACAGTGCCCATACCACCACAACAGTATGCATCATTGCTATTGTATCACCACTGCTAAAGTACCACTGTTTCTATAATACATGTACCCAATGGGTTTTGTACCTCCATTTTCATGTAGGATTAATGGGTTCTTACCACTAATCCAATCCCCGAATACAGGTGAATGTATATAAGTTAATTATATCATTATGAAAAATTATATGTAAATAAAAATTTAAATATTATTTTTGTAAGAACCAAATTATGTTAAATATTCATTCATAATTTTTTCCCTATGTGCACATCAATGTGATATTTAAATTCATAATTGTTATATTTTTCATTTTTCCTTACATGAAATAATATAACGGTCATTATCAAATAAAAATTAAACCCGGTGGTAATATTTTGGATAATTGGATCGAAATAGAAGAACACACTCCCCAACATTATATAATTTTATAGGGAGTTTTTATAATCTAAATTTCAATGTTTTACCCATGTTTTACATGTTCTACCCAGATCAGGTTGATATTAATTACTATTGTTATTATTTATAAAACCCAAAATTAATTGAAAAATAATTATAATTTTTTTTACCATAATTCTATATGATGAATTCATATATTATGTTAAGTTTCTATAAATTTATAAATTCAAATTTAAAACAATCAGTCAAAATGTGATGAAAATGAATATTTAGACAAACAATTTTTTTTTAAAATTGGATTATTTCAATTTTCACGCTTTGAAACAGTATTAGATGAATGTTATTAATATTTACTAAATAAATAATATAAACATCTTATTATAATTATTGACCATTAGTTATTATTTTAATTTATTAGGTAAAAAGATATCATGGTCCTCAAAATATTTTTTAAGAAAAAAATTTAATTATATGATAAATGATTTTATTTTTATTTGTAATCTAATGGTAAAAAATTAGTTTATTCTATACATGTATAAGCCATAATTTTTTATAATTTACATTTCCCAAATCAGTATAACTAATATAATGTCTATATGATGTTTTTATAGACCATTATAGTTCATTTAGTTAATGGGTTATCTATATCATAGGATATCAAAAAAATTATTTCAATATCATTATATCATAATTTTTTGTGGGGTAAATTTTAATTTGATACAATTTAAGTGGTGAAGTTGCACTTTTATATATGAATGGTGATACATGTTTTTTAAAAAAATATTATAATTAAGAGAAATAAAATTTGATGGAATGTGTCTCTAAAAATTAGATATAACTAAGGTGGTGAGAGATATGTTTTAACATTGAATCAAACAAAAATTCCCCAAAAATTATAATAATCTTATTTATTCAATATAAATTAATTTTTCATTTATTATATATTATATTTTATAGTATAAAGTAGTTTGTCCAGAGGTAAATCATAAATTATGCTAAAAAATATAATATTTATTTCTATATAACTTTGAACTAAAATTTCATTATTTTAATGGCATTTAATTTTTGTTATAGTTAATAATGTAAAAAATTTATAATAAAAAAAATAAATAGATATTTTAAACGAAAACTTTCCCTAAAGATCATAAATTAATTCCTAAAATTCCAAATAAGGGATTTTAAACTATATACATCCTTTTAAATAGTTTAAATTTACTTATAAAATAAATATTTGGTTTTAGAAAAAGTATTATTTAATTTATATTCCATATTTATACAATAATAAATTCAAAAAATTATTTTTATTTAACATCTAATTTTATTTCTCAATCTTCACATCAAAACTATATTTCTGAAAAAACTAATAATTTATCTCACATAAATATAAAAATTTAGACTAAAAAATAGAATTTTATTTTATAACATTTTATTTTTAGACATTTAAGTTTTAAATAGAATATATAATTATTAAATGAAACGAGAAATTATTTTCATATGAAGATAAATAATTAAAATACTAGTCGTTCTGTTACATAATTTAAATATTACAATTATAAATGAGGAATTTATAAATAAATATTTTATATTATAAAAAAAATTTAAAAATGTACTATGTTTTTATTTATTAAAAGTAAAGTGTAAAAAAATATTGTTTAGTAAATAAATAAATTGTTTAAAATTTTTTAAACTGCACTATATATTGAAATATATTCATTAATATATTTCAAAATTTATATTCCACAATTAATTTATGTTAACAAAATGATGTCCTTTTAACTCTATAAAAACATCATGGTGTAATATAAGTAAAGTGTTATTTGTCGAAGGAGATATCAATATTATTTTTCTTATTATTGGAAAACATATTTTAAAATATATTTTCATTTTATATAACATATTATGAACATATGGGAGAATGGGTTAATACAAAACCTAAAATTGGTAACTAATAATTTATTTTATACAAACTATATTGAAACAAATTTCCAAACAATATTTTTAAAAATATACATTAACAAAATATTACATTGGTAATTTTGAAAATATCATTTTAGTATTACTTTCTGGAAAATTATGAAATTTACACATGAAGTGCATATAATAAACTACAAAAACATCAACATTATCATTACTATGGAATTAAATATACTACTTTCGTCTTATTTTACATTACTATATATTATTCCATATCCTCATACATAAAAATCAAATGTAATGAATATAGAATATTTAGGGTATAACAAAAGAAAATGGAATTTAAGTTATCATCAAGGACAAATTAAGATAAATAACATAAGAAAATTACAGTATGTACATTATTAATGATATATAAATGTTGATGAAACATAAAAATGAATCATTTACAATCATAAATTTTTGGTTCATCTCTAAGGATTCAAAAAAATACATCCATGGACATTCAGTTATGAATAATGAAACATTTAATTTATGTGACGCTAAGGTATAATTTAAATGTTATTTATATATATGTATTTATTAAAAAATTCATCAATGAAATATCATAAAACACCTTAAAAAATATTAAATTTATGTTTTCTTCATTGATCTGATATCTTGAAAAATTCATATCATATACCACTACTGGAAGATAAAAATCACGATTCATATATATTAATTTGGTTCACAAAGGGTTAAAGACACGAATGTTTAAACCCTTTTAATAAAAAATTAGTGAATATGGATTGAAAATAAATAATTGAAAAATATGTATGGTATTATAAAAATATTATTAATTCCCATGATGTACTATTTATATTTTTAATCACATCATTGAATTATGGCATGAAAAATCCCAAAAGGTTATTTATTTCATAAAAAGAGTACAAAATAGATTATGTAACATGACGATTGTCAATTAATGATTTTATAATATTAATATATCATTATTTTATAAATAATGTAAATATTTTAAATAATTGAAAATATAATATGTTTAAAATTAAATAAATCACTATAAAAAATGTACTAAAATAAAATAATGAAAGAGGAAGAGAACCCCATACTTTAATTATCACTTTATATTCTTAGAGGGGTGATTCATTTATAGATTTTTGGATTAACCAAAGTTTATAAATATATATTGAGTTATGTAATAACATCCATGTAAGAATTCTAACATATGAATTTAGATGGATAATTTTGTAATTATAGAAAATGTGGGAATTTTATATCACTTTTAAAACATTACCTTGAAAATTTAATGAGATGAGAAATCAATTTATTTTATGTAAACCATGGATTATTATAATGGTTATGGAAATTAATAATACATTTTTTAATATATTAAAATATAATAAACTAATGGTATAAATTCATTAGGATTCCTCGGCTAGATCTTGTGCTAAAATTTATCACATTACATTCCCAACTATGATGAAAATAATTGTGATTTTAATTTTGCATACAACCCAAATAACATCAAATGTTAAAAATGGATCAAACATATTCTTGAGGAAATTTTGGTTTTATATTATTATATGATGAGGATAAAATCACACATAAAATACTCATATCGACGTGGACTACAAAAAAATATATTGAAAAAGGTGAACATCGTATTATGTTATACCCAACATTTATTATTTCAAATTAGTTCATCATGATCAACCTTGAGAAATATTTTATAGAAATAAATGATTCAACAAAATTAATTAATACTTATGGAAATATAATCCTAATATGTGTGATCATCTATTTTTAGTAATGGTAAACATTACCATTAATATTTAAATGTCACCAATTATCATAAGAGTGATTAAGGGTTTGATTACATAGTTAATGTGCATGAAAAAATAAAAAATAAAATCATACACATCAACAACATGATCATAAAATATTAAAAAATTGAAATGGGTAATGTTTTTGAAATAAAAATTCATGACCCATTTGATATCAATCTAAATCATCATAAAAATTATAAAACCATAACAATGATAATGAAAATATTCTTGTACCTATGACATAATTTTTCCTTCACTTTTACAATCAATATTACAAATGGAATAAATATATTGTTCAATTACATACCCAATGAATTGGAGGGATATCATGTACCCATCAATCATTGGTTTATCATGTAAACAGTCATAATTTTTTATCATGAAACCACCTATCATTGTTATATTGAATAACCACTCATCATTGGTTTACCATGAAAGCACTCATCATATTTCTATATACTGTTACAAAATCACCAAATAATTTTTTTTTCATTTCATCATAATTTAATTATTAAAAAATAACCCCATTAATATGTGTGTTAACCTATTTAAAGGAAATGGGTTAGATAAAATTTTCTTTGAAAGGTTACTAGCCCAAAAAAAATAAATGAGTTCTATATCAATCACTTTGGAAATTTATTATCCCCTAAAAATGAAACAAGTTTTCTAATAATTCATTTGAAACATAAATAACTCAATAAAAGTAAATGTGTTTCATAACAAAATGATTGAAATATGAGTAATTTGTAGGAAAATATATATTCCATAATAATCTATTTGAAACATTAATAACCCATGGGAAATAAATGGGTTTTATAAAAATCTCTTTGAAACCTTCAAGTAACTTATTTTGAAATTCACCAAAGAACAAACATTCATTTCATTCCTCTAAAGGTGAGGCATATACGTTGAGAGTAGAGATATTTGGATATTATATGGTTATGATAATAATTATCTAAATAGATTATTAGGTATTAATTATTGATGATATTGAATGTGTTTTTATAGTCTATGGGGAGTGGAATTCGTGTAAAAAAAAGAAAACAATATTTGGAGGTATCCCTGACATAATACTCCTCCATTAACATAACAATTAGATTAAATTGGGGATATAATATACATATTTCCATTAAATGGGTTTGAAATGTTTTTATGTCTGTTAGTCCAATATGATTACAGAATAACCATTATATAAACTCATTTTTATCTTAATTTTTTTAAATAATTTTAATTACATTCAGTAATATATTTAAAAAACCATTTTAATAATACTGGATAATATAAATTATTTTTATTTTAAATATGTAATACAAATTTCATTATTCTAATAATATAATTGAGAAATTTTTTAAACAAAATTAACCATGTAGACGTAGTTATAAAATAGGGTTTTAATGTAAAAAAAGGTCAAAATAATAAAATAGTTTTGATCCAATATCAATATTATGTAGATTAAAATTTTATAAATTGTATTTAATGGTTAAAATTTAATATAATTATACATTAAAAATGATTAAAATATAATTATCCATGATCAATTATTTATTTGAAAAAAAACGTTTCAATTAAAATTATGCATGATTTACAATTAATTATAATAAGAAATTTATCACAAAAGAACAAAAATTGACCATAATTATATTTTCATATACATATTTCAATAATTAGGCATATTTTTTAAGAATAATATAAATATTAAAAAAATAGATTTTAAATTAGTATAGAAATAAAAGTCGATAAAAATTCTTATTAATAATATAATGCTTCTTTTCTAAAAACTTGATTTATTCTTAGCATAATAATTTCAAACATATTTTATTAATTAAATATAATTTTATTAAATTTATGTCATATAAATTTAATTCATATGATTCAATAAAATTAAATAATTGAATTTATAAATATAAAACACAGTTCTTGTTATAAAAATAGTTTTTCCATAAATACACATCATTTATATTCAATTGCTCATTATATTAATTTCTAATTAATTAGAAACCAATGAATTACTTTTATAAACATGTGTAAAATATAAATTCATATTTTTTTTAATATCATTCATTTATTCCATTCCAATAAAATGGTGATAACAATAATAATAATTTTAATAGTGTAATTTTTTTGGTAATACTCAGGCTTGTATTTAATATAAGTAATCAAAAAATAATTGTGTTGCATGCAATGAAAGATGTAATTTTTATTTTCAATAACATAATCTATTATATAATATAAATTAATTTGAATGAATATATTTTATAAAATCACGGGATGTTACAAATACCTTATATATATTTCTTTGATTTGACTACATAATATATAATTTATTTATTAAAATTTATACTTAAAATTAAGAATGAAATTTTTTTAGTTTTTTTTATAAAAAGTTTTTAATCCAAAAAAAAATCACTGATTTAACTCATTATGGGTCATTATAAATATAATATACATTTTCATATCATTAATAAATATTTAAAAATTCAATATATTTATAAACATACATAACTATGTTTTTTTTAATAAATAAAAATTGATTCATTTAAAAAATTCATAATAATTAAACCTAAACATGTTTAATAATGTATATTTACAATATAATATTTATTTTTTCAAGAAATTACATATCTATAGAGAATATTTTTCTTATGATTTTTTTTAATTTTATATTGAATACTATATTAAATGGAAATTTAATTGGTAACATTATAGAATTATAAAATTTTTATTAATATAAATATATATTCATGATAAGAATATGATATAATTATAACCTTTTTTAAATATAACTATTATATATAATACTATTGTTTTTAAAAAAATTATTTTACAATTATATTTGTTATATAATCTATTCAATTTAATTTATAATAGTCATGCTATAATCATTTTTTATAATCTATGTAACATCCGAATCCTAATGGTCACATTCCCAGTTATATAATATATATACACAAACTTTTTTGTTATAAATAATCATTCACTACAAAAATTATTAAAGACCTATGATTGTCTTTATAATGTATACTACATTCCTAATTCTTTACTTTAATTTGATAGTTTTATTGTATTTTTTATCCTTATGGAAGAATTTGAGACTATAGAAACTATATTTTTTTAAAATTATTCCTTAATGATTAAATCCATTAAATAGTCGATGATTTTATGGCCAGTATTATTTTTTAATGTGTATAGTTCCCATGAAATATATCATACTTTCTATATACCAACAATGATGACTGATATTTAATATAAAATATTTTTAAACAAAATTTCATAACAAAGTACTACATTAAAAATTTCCAGAAGATATTTCATGGTATTTTTCAATTGAAGTTTGGTAAATACATGAATAATTACATATATCACATTATGAAATTATTTATTATGTATTATTTATGAAAAATAAATTTTAAAATCAATCTAAAGTCACACTACTTAATAAAATATCCTATAAAATAACAATAAAATTAAACATTTTGAATAAATTTGACTAAGGTTTATAAAATTGAAATGGACAGAAAGTGAATATCATAGATAATTCATCAAGATAATAAAATGTTAGGATTATAATTTTATGAGGAAAAATAAAAAATAAGCACACAAATAAAAATTTTACACTCATAAGAATACTAAAAATTTATAATCACCATGTTTTTGTAAAACATATTACAAGTGTTATTCTACAGTGTATCATTACATGGTACTCATGCGTACATCTATGTTTTCATAATCATGATACCTCCAGAGATTTATTCTTTACCTCACATGTTGGTGACTATCAGGGTACACCATTCATAGGCATAAATGTTTGTGTTCAAACATTATCATGTATAATACAAATTGTTTGTTAAATAATCAATAGATAAAAATAAAAGAGTATTGTATAAAATCACTGATCTTATAAGTGTTTTTAAAAAATATATTTTAATCATTTGAAACCCAGTAGTATGGAATGCAGGATTAATACCTAGAAATAAATAGTCAATAGATTATATCTACATGAGTAAATTTGAAGGAAAATAGGTATATTTATTTATATTTGGAAACCATGTCATGAAGAAATAATATATCATGTTGGGATGATAATTGGTTTATAATATGGATTAAGGAATGGAATTATTGATAGATAATGGTAGAAAATAATTTAAATATGAACATATCAAATACAATATAATTATTATAAATACATTATGAAATAATATATTTAATATAAATATAATTCAACAAATTAATTTATTTAACAGAAACAAGTAATGTGTTCGAGAACCCCTTATTTTATATAATTCATCAAAAGCTTATATGAGAGATTACTTAATAGTTTGGGGTGGGGGATTTAATATTGACAATAATAGGAGACTAGATGATGGAAGTTCCCAATATGTATTTTAGGATTGAATTTAATGTGTCAGAGATTGGGGTACTTATATTAAATTGAGATGTTTTTATTGATTTTAATATATAGACTATGGAATTCAATGTTTTGGAAGAAAAATTTACAATAAGACAACTACTGTTATTATCAATGCTATTAAAATTATTAATTTTTAGTAATATAATTTTTTAAAATAATTTATGTCCATATATTTAGTTGAAAAATGGATCATTTTTTAATTAAGTATATTTTTAGGAAAATTCAAAAAATTTATTTAATAGATTGGAATTTATAAATAAATTTCGATTAAAAATTATTGTTAAAAAATAAAATAATAATTTAATTTTGAATATTTTTATTATATAGTTGTAATACCCGCAGTTTTAGGTATTTAACCCTTACATGATTATTTTTATTGTTATAATGTGTAAGAGGTAAGGATGAGATAGTTTGGAGAACATTTGTAGTGTTTTTGGGGGCTAAGTGAAGGCCGCATGAGAGGCACACTATTTTCCTAACTGTGTGGACAAATCATGTGGAGTTTTTCTCTTGAGGAAGTAGCTTCAGTATGGTTAGATCATGGGTTGAGAGGCCATGAAAGTGGAGTTCATGCATGGAGTGTCTACCACACAGTTAGTGCACAGTTTTCCTAACAGTTCGGTCAAACTGTCCACAGAGTCAAAATGAGATCATTAAATATAGAAACTCACCCATTTTTTCCACAATACCCTTTTTTGTTACACAAACCAGCCCTAAATTGGTATTTTAGTTCTCCTAATGCCAAATTAGGTTCTCATATCTTTCTGAAGAAGATCTAAAACTCCCCTTGTTGAATCGAAGTCGGATTCTTGATGTTTGTGATTGTTCTTCTTCTTTCCTTATCTGTTTCATAGATATACTTAGATGTACTTATCCTCTTCTCTTAGTTTCATAGATATAAGCCCATTATGAGAAGATCTATGTTTCTGGATTCCAAATATGAAGAACTTTTGTATTGATCAATCTAGGAGACGAAATCTACATTGAGTACTTGGAGTATCGTCCTAGTTTTCATATGCGTTCTTCTGTCATTGGGGTTTTCGTCAAAACAGTCGAGGTAGAAGGCCTCTCATATTATTCCTCTTAATAGATATTATTGTAATACTGTAAAAATGACATAATTGTGATTAATTTATCATGAATTGAATGGTTATGAGTTTTTTGAAGCCTTACTTTGTGATGGTTTGGTGAGTTGTGGAAATTTGTAAAATTGGGTGTTTTGAATAATGTTCTTTGGTTCATGGTTTTAAAAATGGATTTTCAAAATGGATTTATTTGGATGGTTTTAAAATTAATTTTCTTAGATTTTTTCAATAAAAGTGAATGTTTTATTGAAATGAAATGTTTCATTGAAATTGGATATGCTTTGGTTCTCAATCAATGTTTTGTTTTATTGAAGTGGTTTATTTTGGTAATTGACTTGTTTGGAATAAATGGTGTTGGTGTTAGTTCATGATTAATTATACCTTAATAAAGGACGAGTACCATTGGGGTACAAGGGACGTGACCCCAGAACGGGGGTGGGTGGAATTTGGACACAAGCTAATGGGAAATAGACCACTCATGAGTATGGAACACTCGAAAAAAGCATGCATTTGTCAGTTTGTTGTGAACTGTGGAATGGGTATTCCAAAATAATAATCCAAATTTGTTTATAGGGCTTGATTAGTTATTTTATGAAAAAAAACATGGTGGAAATTGGTTTCATTTACTTTTTTCACTAGGTTATATTTTGTTTTTCAAATTGTCCATGTCATGTTACATACTATTTTGGAAAAGTTTTTATATAAATTTTTTAATATAATGTGATAACCATTTTATCCTAGTGGCGTGAGTAGTGTATTCATTCAAAAAACACTACTTAGTTTTATAATCACCATTTTATTTTATCTTTTTTTTCATTTTCATATGCTATCTTCTGAGATAGGGGTAAGGGTTACGACTTACATGTTTTTAACACTACCTCATGATACTCTAGTTTTTCGGTGATTGTGGATCTTGGATATGGTAGGGAATGGAGTATTGTGGTCTCTAGGGATTCTTTTATTGTTTTTCAAATTTTACTTTGATAATTGTTTGGTCTTCCTCAATATCATAATTTTATGTGGTTTTTAGATACATGATGTTTTTTAGTTGTATCTATTTTGTTCATGCATCATTTAGTGAATGTTTTGGTCATTGTTTGTTTATTCATTTGTTTATTTGTAGAAGTTAAAATTGTCCCCCCTTGTATTTGAAATCCTTTGGAATTTATTTCAATCCTTTCGCATCTTGGGGAAGTTTCATAAGGGACTTTAATGACACATTGTTCTCTCAAACCAATGAGAATTTGCGGTTCATTATAAATGGTATGAGTCTTGTCCTTACTATGAGGTAAAAATGTTATCATCTTGTTCGTTCCATGGAAAACAAGTGGTTATCAGTGTTCTTGGTCTGGGAGATGAAATTCCTTCTTTTCAATTCAATGGGATGAAATCTTCGAAAATAGTAGGATTGTTAGAACATGAAACATATATCATAAAACTGTCTAGCTAACCCTTTTATGATGATATTCATGTTACCTGGGAGTTGGGTACATAAGTGTTTGGAGACACATCTAGGATATTATAATCTCATTGCCATGGGTTTAGACAATGTTATGAGAATGACATATGTTGTAGAGGGATGACACACCACTAAAATTTCATATTTCATTTAGAGTAATTATTTATGTTTTTTTCCAAGGTTTAATATTTTAAAAAACATAGAATGTTTTTTCAAATGATAGAATTTGAAAACTGGTTATTTTTGGGGATTTGTAAAATGGGATGGTTTTCAAAATTAGGAATGAATGTTTCAAAATGGTTGATAAAGAAAAGATTGTTTTGGAAAAAATGTTGGGATATGTGATGTGATATAATTTTATATGATAATCTATTAGTTGCTAGAGAGTGGTATTGATAGATTTTTTTATTGGTTTAGAAAACTGCACCCAGTAGGTGTCATCGAAACCAACATGAAGAAGTTGCAGAGAATATTTTTTCACTTGAACCACATGTGAACAAATAGCTAGTTAAGTTTATTTTCCATAATTTTTAAGATATGGATATGGGGAACCAGAGTAATGATCCACGACATGTAGATCACACCATCCAGTTCATGAAGCTGAATCCACCTACCTTCTGGTGTGATGTTGATCCTGAGACGACAAAGATAAGGCTTAGTAGGATGAATCTAATTTTTTAATTCATCACCACACTGGTGGAGTTAAATACAAAGCTAGAGATGTATATGCTTGATGATGTGGCACACCAGTGGTGGGATTTCACATTTGTAGGCTTATTTGGATAAAGGCCTTACATTGGATAATTTTGAGGAATTGTACAACAAACAATTCTATACATATACGTTCAAGATCTATAAAATTATAGTCATTATCATCCGGAAACAATATGATCACTATATTAGGGAGTATGAATCTATGTTTATATATTTAGTGTGTTTCCACCAGAGGATGTGAAGGTGCATCTTTAAAGGCGGGCATCTTCGAAATGGGTCTACGATATGATATTTGATTCAATATTGTGGTGCTCTGTATTGAGAATTATAGAAGGATAGTTAATAGAGTGAATTTTTCTAAATGATTCATCGCAATATCTACGATTGGAAGTATTATGATACCTACAAGGAATGGTGGGAACTCAACCGCTGGAAGAAATCATGAAAGGGACACCTATTTACAAGGTAGATGTGGAAATAATAATCAGATGGTGAGATTTGTGAACATTCCTCCATGTCAGAAGATCAATATAGGTTGTTCTAAATGTGGTTTTCATGACCAAATAAAGATATATTGTACGGGGCAACCTAAGGAGTTTCATAAATACAACAAAATGTGACATCTTCAGTATTATTATCGCATTTCTCCAAGTTCAGGTGCTCAAGACACTTCTCAGGCATCACAAGCATCATATTATTCGATAGTGCGTGGATAATAGAATCGGTCTCATTATTATAGAATAACTAGCCATGGTGATTCTAGAAATTCCCTAACTTTTTAACAAGGGAAATCTCAACAAGGAAATAAGGAGAACAATATAAAGATGAAGAAATTTTATTGTGCATAGAAGATGATTATCGATGATCATGCTGGACCATCTATGGTGAGAGGTATGATTATTTTGAATTATATACTTGTGCAATTGATCTTCGATACTGGTTCATATCATTATTTAATTTCTTCTCATGCTCTCTATTTTGGTTGTTTAAATTTGAAAATGATTCTAAATGTTTTAAACCTGAAAACTCCTCTTGGGGAAAGAGAATGACAGACCTTTGTGTGTAGAGCATGTTCTATAACTGTTGATGGAGACGAGCTAAAGTGGGACATCATGATGGTTAACATGGATGTATATGATGTAATCTTATGTTTGGATTGTTTTATAATGTTCAAGGTTCACATCAACTGTTATTGATGAATAGTTAGAATGTTTATCGAGTATGACATTAAGAATATCTTCAGAAGAGAGGTTGATAATAAAAGTTGAAAAAAGCTTATTTTCCATGATGGAGGGACCATTATTTTGTTAGATGGTGGTGCTGACTTCGGTATAAATGGACGAGATCAAGGATAATTTCTTTCCAATAATGGAGTATCAATTTTCTGATTTATTTCTTGAGAAATTCTTAGAGTTACCACATATAAGGAAATTATAGATTATGATTGATCTCCATCTGAGGAAAAGTACAATTTCACTTCGGTCTTATAGGATTGAACGAATAGAGTTATGAGTATTGAGTATGCAGTTGGAGGACTTGTAATGAAAGGGTTTCATTTGACCAATACCTCTCCATGGACAGCACCTGTCTTATTTGTGATGAAATTAGATGGAATACTTCGTTTGTGCATTGATTATCATAAGTTAAACTAAAGTATGATAATGAACAGATATCCACTTCCATGTATAGATGACCCGTTATCTCAATTAATGGGAGCTCAGTTGTTCACTATGATTGACTTGCGATAAGGATATCAACAATTTTGAGTTCAAAAAGAAGATATTCTAAAGACAGCTTTCAGAAGCAGATATGACCATTATGAATATGTAGTCAGGCCTTTTGTCTAACAAAAGCAC
The DNA here is from genome assembly GCA_963277665.1 of Viscum album. NCBI lineage: Eukaryota > Viridiplantae > Streptophyta > Magnoliopsida > Santalales > Viscaceae > Viscum > Viscum album. The sequence continues at coordinate 988,216,435 of OY728126.1, forward strand.
TACCAGTATTCATTCACATGATTAATTAGATATTTCAACAATATATAGATTATTTTTTGTGGTGTTTCTGGATGAAATAGTGGATTATTCAATGATAAGGGCTAACCATGAGAAACACTTGGATATAGTGTTACAAATATTGATAGATAACCGTTTGTTTGCCTAATTATCAAAGTGTTATTTTTTGATAATGGAAGTAGTTTTTCATGGCTTTAACCATTCTAAAAAATGCATTTCTATTTCTCCTGAAATGATTGAAGCTATTATCTTATGGAAAAAACCGATGAATTTCTTCTAAGTACTATATTTTCTTTGACTAGCTGGTTACTACTGAGGCTTTGTGTGTGATTTCTCACAACTAGCTTCACCAATGATAGCTCTAAAAAAGTTGAATTCTTAGTTCCAATGGATAGAGGAATGCCATAAATCCTTCTATGAACTAAATATTCATCTTACATCGAATCCTATCTAAATTTTTCATGAATTCAGACTGGGGTATGTTGTGTTCTTTGATGCTTTGGGATACGGGTTGGACTATTTTATCATGCCAGGAGACAATGTGGTTCCTTATGGTTGATGGAAATTGGGGGTGGATGAGAATAATTACCCAACACAATATTTTTGAGTTAGGTGCATTCATCCATGATTTTGAAACATGTAGACATTATATCATTGGTAAAAAATTTAATGTGTTCACTAACCATAATATCTTGAAGAAAATTTTGTCATAGCAAGATTTTATTCTGAGGTAGAAGAGAGGAATGTAGTATCTCTAGATGATTGAATTTGACTTGATGTATACACGAGGAATGTGGATTTCGGTCGAAAATGCATTGAGAAAAAACTCATATGCTCATTTAGATAAATAAGCTTTGAATAAATAGATATTGAAGTCGGTCCTTACCGACATGCATGTGGAATCTAAAGACCAAGGTGAGGTTACAGGTTTCTTTTTATCTATCAATGTCCTTGATTTGGTAAATGTTGTCAAAGAGGCACAAAAATATGATGCAGAATGTCTGGTTCTGAGTTCAATTGGTGTGGAGACCATTGGGGTCTAGATACTTTATGAGAGTTCTGTTATTTTAGAGATCAAATGGTTTTTTCTAGGGAATTTCAAAAACATCACCTTCATTCTTACAACCATTAAATATGGAATGTACATATAGGTTAACAAAAGATTTATTGGGCTTTAAATGTGCAGTTTTGCTGGAACAACATGGAAGAAAATGTTTCCGAGTTTGAATCATGGTTCTTCACATGTTAGTAGGTCAGATAAGAGCATCAAAGACTAGCATGAATGTGGAAGACTATACCTATCTGAGTGTGGAAATGACAGAAGATAGGATTGTATATGTTACAGGTTTTAGAAGAATAGTTAGGAAACACGATTCCATTTTTTGATAGTGGACTAGCTTACCATGTCCACCCTTATCATCCCTATTCATGAAACACATAGGGTGGAGGATATATCAATAATTTATATCTAGGATGTGGTGAAGAAGAATGGTATACTAGTTTCAATCGTCTCTAATAAAGATCTTAGGATCACATCTAGTTTCTAAAAATATATACAGGAAGCCCTTGTGATTTAGTTGACTATATGTATGACATATAATCCATAGACATAAGGTATGTATGAGAGGATGCTACAATGGTTGGAAGACATGTTACAAGCTTGTGTAATGGATTTTGGTGGCTAATGGGGGGAGTATATACCCTTGGTGGAATTCTCATATAATAGTAGAAATTAGGCCTCAATACATATTCCTCTGTTTGAAGCATTGTATAGGCGTTCATGTCGTTCTCCACTCTGTTGGATGGAAATGGTTGAGACATCACTATTTCGGCAGTGCCTTATCCATGAAACAACGAAGAAGTACCAGTTGATTAAAAAGAAATTGGAGACAGGTCAGAGACGTCATAAATTTTATTCATATCACAACCGAAGATTATTGATGTTCACTGTGGGTGATCATTTCATCCAGCGGATATCTCCAAGGCTTGGATATCATCATTTTGGGAAATAGGTAATGTTGAAAACTAGATACATTAGATCTTTCTCGATAATAGAATAGGTTGATGTGTTGGAATATTAGTTGTCATTACCAACAAGTTTTATAGTTGTGCATAATGTGTTCCTTGTATCTCAAATTAAAATGTATCAGCCTAATCCTGACCATGAGATCATTTGAGATCATGTTCAACTAGATTTGGTCACATCATTTATACATAACCCAACACACATTGCTAAAAGGGAAAAGAAATTATTCCATGGAAAAAGAATCAGTGTAGTTCAGGTTTTATGGATGATTGGTCAGATTCAGGAAGAGACTTGGGAATACGAGAAGAAGATTAAAGAGAAATGGGAGAAACTCTTTTAGATCAGAGCGGTTTTTATAATTTCCAATGAGAGAAAGGCCAATGATGGGAAGAATTTAATACCCCTCGGTTTTCAATATGTAACCCTTTATTTGATACTTTTATGGTTATAAATTGTAATGGGGTGTATGGGAGATTTGAGAGAACATTGGAATTGTGTATTGAGGCTAAGTGAAGGTCACATGGGAATCACATAGTACTTTTAATAGTGTGGCCAAATCTTGTGGACTAGTCCACATTAGGAAGTAGTCCCAGCATAATTTGAGAATGGTTTGGGAGATAGTTAATGGGGATGTCGTTCGGGTAGTGGATATTGCATGGTTAGTGCACGATTTTGCTAACCCAGCAGTCAAACCCTACGGGGAGTTAGAGTGAGATCCTTAAAAATAGGATCTCACATGTTTTTACATAACTCTATAACCAATCTAGACCTAACTCTAGATTTTACATCTCTAAAGGAAAAAAATTATTTCTCTCATCAGTTTGAAAGAGATCTAATGATCCCCATGTTGAATTGAAGTCGAATTCTTGATGTGTGTGATCATTCATCATCATTCCCAATCGGTTTACTAGACCTACGTAGATCTATTTCTACTCTTCTCTTGAGTTCATATATCTACACAAATTATGGGTAGATCAAGATGTCTGAATTCCATATATGATGGATTTTGATCTTGATCATTTTAGAAGAATAGATCTAAGGATTGTACTTGGAGAATCGATCTAGTTTTCTTTTGGATTCTTCATTTGTTGGGGTTTTCGTCAGAACATTCGAAGTAGGAGACATCCCCTTCGACTCATATTAGTAGAAATTATTGGAATGATTTCATACTGAATTCATTTTGATGAAATGATCCTGAATTTTATTGTGATGAATTTTTGTAAACATTATTTTGTGATGGTTTGGTGAATTGTAGAAATACGGAAAATTTGGATTTTTGAATAAAGTGATTTGGTTCTTGGTTGTAACATATTAATTTCCAAAGGTTGATTTCGTTGTATTGTTGGAACATGAATTGGATTAGTTGGTTTTAATAAAAGGAAATGTTTTATTGAAATTAAATGTATTTTTGATGTTAGTTTTGCTTTGGTTTTCAATATAACATCTATTTTATTGATTTGATTTATTCCAGAAATGGATGTATTTGGAATAAATGTTGTTGGTGTGAGTTCATTATTAATCGGCCCATTAAAAGGGATGAGTTCCATTTGGGTACATGGGACATGACCCTGTATTGGGGGTCTGTTTTATTGGAACACATGATAAAGTGACAAGATACCACTCATGAGTATGGGACTGTCGAACGAAGCTTGCATGTGTGGGTGTTTTATAACCTATTGAATAAGTATTCCAATATAATAATCAGAATTTTTACATAAGCCTTGGTTAGTTATTTTCCAGAAAATAACTTTCTGAAATTTGTTTTATTTACTTTTGTTTTCACTTGGTTATAATTGGTTTTTGAACATGTTTATATTAGGTTATAAACATTTTAGGAAAAAAGTTTTATATAAAATATTTTATATAATTTTATAAACATTATATCCTAGTGGTGTGAGAAGGGATGTCATTTGGGTTAAAAATAATGAGTTTTATACTCACCCCTACATTGTCACTTTTGTTCTTTTGAAGATGAGATCGTCAGGGACATTAAAAAAGGTAAATTTTTACTTGTTTTTAGAACTAACTCATGATAATCAGGTCTTTCGGTGATTGTGGAGCTTGGATCAGGTGTTTTATATAGTCTTGTGTTCTCTTGAGAGTCTTTAGATTTTTTCCAATATTTAATTTGATAATTTTTTGTTCTTCCACTATTTATCACTTTTATGTGGTTTTGAGATAAATTTATTTGATTAGTTTCCATGATTTTGTTCAGACATCATTTAGTGAATGGTTTGTTTATGGTTTTTCGTTTATGTGTTTATTTATAGAAGGTTAAATATTCCACCACATTTATTTGAAACCCCTCAGCATTTTTTTCCAGCCTTTGGTGTCATGGGGATGTCACATAAGGCTGAGTAATGACTAATTGTAATCTCAATCCATTGAGAATTTGTGGTTCATTACATTAACAACCTTTATTTCATGCATGTAACCATTTTATTTTGCACTTTACATAAATAATATTCTTAAGTGATGATTTTAATCTTTTTAAAAAATAGTGAAAGGTTATTGTAATTCATATCTAGGTGTACATTTTGAGAATGATTAGTAGAAACAACACAACTCTTACATGAAATTGTGCTCATTATGACATGATGTTTGGGGTAGGTTCCCTCTTAAGATACACAATTTAGAGAAGCCAGGTGGCCACCCATGAGTAATTATTAAAAGGTGTACATATAGAATTTTCATCAATGGTGCATGGATTTCATAACCATATGGTCTAACTATGCGAGGTGCACGTTGAGGTAGGGTCTAGCCCATGGTTAGAAAAAAGTTTACATAACTGTGTGATTTACTGATCATAGTTTAATTTTGAGGCCCTAAAAAAGTAGATCCCAACATTTTTACCCTATAATTTACAATTTTTTATCCATTTTGGCCCCAAATATTTATTGTTTCCCCCCAAAGGTAGTGGAGTTCTTCTTTATTTACCTAATAGCGATCCAAAGGAAAATTGTTGTGTGTTGAATCCTGATTCTCAAGGTATGTCTATCTATGTGGTAGCATTCCATAGATCTACCTAACTTCCCTCACTCATGCACTTCGATAGAGTCCTATGTTGGTGGATATATGTGTTTTAATGCCAATGTTTATTAGATATGGATGTTTTTTTGTTGGGGAAAAATATAATATGGGTGTTTGGAGATTTAGCATTGATTAGTAGATGAATTCATGTCATTTATCATTTTTATAAAAATTCCAAAGGTTGGTTGATTAAATATTGAATCTATTTTTTATGAATTGAATTATTTTTTCATATTGTCTAATACAATTAAAATGTATTGTGAAATTTTTATGAAAAGCACGGTAGAAACCTATATTAGTGATGGTCATTGGATTTTTAGAAATTTTCGAATTGTTGCACAATATGATTTATTGTTTGATTTTATATTGATTAATTTAAAATTGGTAGTTTGGTTTGTTTTCTGAAAAAACGTTTTGTTTAATAGTTTCTAATTGAAATTTTGTTTTATTTATATGGTTTTTTCATTATTATTTTTGGTTTGTGTTTGGAATAATTGTTTTTTGTTCCATCATTTGCATTGTCGATACCCTGTATAAGGGGAATGCTCTATTGTGGTATAAGTATTAAAAAAACTTACTCTCACGTGTTGGATTGATGATAAAATTTAGATTAGTATGTATCGTTCATCTATGAATTCATGTTTTTATGCGTGGATACGTATAATATATCAGGTAGTCCAATAAAAATATTTTGAATTAGGTTGTAAATAATTTGTTGGTTGTTTTCTAAATAATTGACTATGGTTTGAAAATACATTTCTAGTTTCTAAAGTGTTTTATATTGTGATATAAAATATTTTAAATGATTTTATATAAATTGTTTTATATAAATTTTCTAACTATTAATATTCTAGTGGCGTGAGTAGGGAATAAATTTGGTGAAAATATATTAAGTAACATTTTTAGCCACCTTATTTAGAACCTTACTTATTTATAAAATATCTTATATTGAGACAAGGGTAAAGGAAATGTATCTTATTTTTTTAGTGGTTCATCATGATTTTTAGTGTATTGTTATGTTGGATAATTGAGCATTGTTGGAGATAAGGAGTTTTGCCTTTGGAGTGGTTGAGCTTTGTTGGGTTGAACTTCTTCTTTGTTGTCATTACTAATGTTGTTTCATTCTTAGTTCTTTGATTTTTCTAGTTAAAATTTATATAAAATTGGTTAACATATATTTGTTATCATGAATCATTTAGTGGATTTGGTTGTGATACTATTGGTTTTGGTTGTTTTATTTTCAAAGGGAAATCCATCCCAAAAAATTTTTATGATTCACTTTGAATTTGTTGGCAGTTTTTTGCGTCTAGGTGATATCACTTTAGTCCAAGTCTTAATTCGGTCTCAACTCAAGCCAATAAGGTTGTATGAGATTTTACAAGTTTATTCATCTTGTTCGATTTATGATATCAACATGATATCAGTCTTGGTCAGTCCAATATTTTGGGAAATTGTATTAGGTATCGGTCCTGTTTTTAAAAGTAATTGTTGTTTTCCCATGAATATATGATTATAAAATCGATTATTATATTTAGGACCTAAAATTTGGATAATAAAAGGAAAAGGTCACCATTCTATACTAAACTTAATGTTAAAGTATATTTGGGTATATAATTGTTTTAGAGACACTAATAACAGTTGTGATATCATTTTCAAGTATTTATTTAGAGAGACAAGAATGAAATATTGTTAGGGCCAATAGGGTCCTATATACCCTAAGAGGGGGGGGGGGGGGTGAATAAGGGTATGGCTATTATTTTCAAAAGTTATTCCTTCCCCACTGGATCTTGACCTCTTTATTACAAGGGTCCCTTTGTTTGCACTTGTGTGTTTTTTCTATGATCACCTATTTTCCTCTTTGTCTGATGATGATGCTTCAAATGCAATGTTGGGAAGTAAGCAGGCAGACACAAAGATTTTTACTTGGTTCACCCTCACTGGGCTACGTCCAAGGAGCATACACCGACAAGTTGCCGTGCATACCAAATCTACTAAACTTCAATAGTTGTGGATTACAATGTTCGGGCTAGATCACTTCTATGCCCAGGCTCACTGCCTTTACAAAGTTTAGGGTCAGCTCACTGCTTTCCCAATGGTCACTCCCTGTTTCTCTCTCTCTGTCTCACTGCCGGTGGAGAGGATCACCTTCTTCCTCTTCATAAGATCACTTCTCTAGAAGGGAATCCACTCATAGTTTATAGACCTGTAGGTCTCTTCATTTTCATGAAATAATGCATCTTCAACTATTGATAGATGCTCTATTGAAGTCCAACTTTCATCCACAGATGAATACCTCTTTGCCTCTGAACACTGGGAAAATCCTTTTGGAAACACCATCGCAAAGCTCCCTACTTCGCGAAGCTCCCAATTTCACGAAGCTCAAACAAGCCTTCGCGAAGCTCCTACCTTTTCACAAAGCACTTTCGCGAAGCACTTTCATGAAGCTCAAACCGTCGAAAAGCAACGTCCCTCACAAAGATTACTAAGCCAAAGTGGAGCTCGCAGGTTTCGCGGAGCTACAATAGCCGCCGCGAAGCTCCTCTTTCGCGAAGCACACTGGCTCCACGAACCACCTTCACAAATCGAGAGCGAATGATCTTCTCTGAAAATTCTCTCTACTTCTCTCGAGGGGGTTGGCCTCTATTTATAGGAGATTCCACCGACCCTCGAACTTTCTGCACGAAGTCAATGCCACGTCATCTCAAATCGCGAAGCTCCGAAGTTTCCGTTGGAATTCTGTCCAAATCGCGAAGCACCACAACAATTTTCTGTTCGCGGAGGTCATCGTAATCGCGTAGGATCACCATCAACATTCCTTCGTGCCTTCGCCGCGATGCTCCCTCACAAAGCCCTTCACCACTGCGATGCACTTCAACTCTGCCGTTCGCGATGCTTTGACATAATCCTGAAGCATCACCGCCTCCATTTTTATGGCCTTCACGAAATCCAATCCATACATCCCATCTTCGCGAAACTCATGCCTTTTCCATATAAAAAATATGATCTTGATTGAAATCCTCTTTTTGCGATTCTCACCAAACACCAAATTTTTGACCCAAAAAATTAGGCAAACACTAGGAAACGGCGCCACCTTGTACTACTCTTTTTGTATCGCCTCCAGAACGTCCTTCCTTTTGTCACCATTCTTTGTCAACAAGGATTGTCATCAAATTCTCGAGAACTCGACAATTCTCCATGGAAACCTTATTTGTCAACAAACACAATCAACCCAAAAATACTGCAATGTTTCCTTGAGGTATTTTTTCCCAACAATCTCCCCCTTTGGGATTGTTGACAACTCTTCACAACTCTACTTAGAATGATTGTTTTTCACTTTGATACCTCACTGATTCTTCTTCCAGCCACTACCACCATTCGCCTCTTGCAATTATGATAGCGTTCAAGGAATCACTTAACACGTACTCTAAGCCCACATGAGCAATGCTAGCCATGAGAAAAAAGAGTAGTATGAAAAGTTCATCAATGAATCACTTCATGTCAAACACTAATTGTCGATTCCAACATGATACCAATTCTTAAATTGATACCAATTGTTGTACCACACTGATCCCAATTGGTGATACCTGGAGACATTTTCACACCATTTCAACATCATTGTTCTACTTTTATCACGACCCTCAGCTGTCGTGATATATATTCTTTGATCGATCACTTCTAGCATCGTCCGATTTAATACTCTCCCCCTTTCTCATTTCTCCCCCTATCTGGCTGCTCCACTCGCCAGCTTCTCCCCGTATCATTCATGATTTTGTCAAATCTCCACACTGTCTCCCCCTTGAACAATCACTATTTTCTCCCCCTTTGTCAACGAACCCAAAGGTCACTCCTTTGCAGTCTGTAACAGAGTAGAGAACACATATAAGCACATTAGGGGAAAACACATCATACCTCGGGGAGAGGGGGGGGGGGGGGGGGGTTGGACCCACACTATTTCAAGTGCGGGGAGTCGACTGAACTCCCAGAGCCAGTTGATGTCTCTCAAATGCTACCTTGGGTAAGTCCTTTCTCAGGATGTCTGCAACCTGTAGTTCTGTAGGAACATACTCCAACTTCACAATCCCCTCCTCAACATTCTCCTTGATAAAATGATACTTTATCTCAATGTGCTTTGTCCTAGAGTGATGGACGAGATTTTTTCTTGAGATTTATATCACTAGAGTTATCGCACTGGATTCCGATCGGAGACTTCACTTCAACTCCCATATCTTCAAGCTTCTATTTCATCCATAATAACTGTGTGCATTCTTGAGTGTCCGTAATATACTCAGCTTCTGCAGTGCTCAATGAGATGAAATCTTTCTTTTTTTCTTAGCCATGAAATACCCAATCCACCAGGATAGAAAGCACCACCTGACGTTGATTTCCTATCATCCGCTGAACCGGCCCAGTCTGCGTCAGTATATCCCAATAACTCTGTCTGAGATTTGTCACTGTATGTCAAGCCGAAGTCCATCGTTCCCTTGATATACCGAAGTATTATTTTCACTACGAGCATGTGACTTTCCTTGGGATTACTCTGATATATCGCTGCTTGGCATGTGGTGAAAACAATATCAGGCCTTGTTGCGGTTAAGTATAGTAGACTTCCAATGATTTGCCTATATTATGTGATATTGACTGCCTTGTCATCCTCATCTTTTGATAATTTCATTCGGGTAGAAACCAGAGTCTTCATATCCTTGGAATTTTCCATTCTAAACCTTCTCAGGACCTCCTTGGCATATTTAGATTGAGAAATGAATGTTCCATTCCTTCCTTGTGTCACCTGTAGACCAAGGAAAAATGTTAGCTCTCCAATCATTGACATTTCAAACTCATTTTTCATGAATTCGGAAAATTGTATGCACTGAGCTTCATCTGATCCGCCAAATATTATGTCATCAACATAAACCAATACCATAATCCTTTGATTACTTTCATGACTGAAATAGATATTGTAATCAACTCCTCCACACTGAAAACCAAGTTTCATCAAATACTGATCAAGCCTTGAGTACCATGCCCTTGGTGCTTGTTTCAGCCCATACAACGCCTTCATTAGCGTGCAAACATTGTTCTCATCCTCATGAATGAGAAAAAAATATGACTGCTCAATATACACCTCCTCTTCCAGAACTCCATTTAAGATAGAAGATTTGACATCCATCTGGAAAACTTTCAACTTTCTTTGCACTCCAATGGCCAAAAATAGTCTGATCATTTCCATCCTTGCATCCGGTGCAAATGTCTCATCACCATCTATTCCCTCTATTGGGAGTCTCCTTTTCACATCAGTCGTGCTCTATTCCAAATCACTGTTCCATATTCATTCATCTTGTCTTAATAGACCCATTAAGTCTTGATGACTCTCTTATCTTTTGGCCTCGAAACAATCTACAACATCTGGTTCTTCGCAGTCTGATCAAGCATTTTATTCATAGCATGAACCCAGTTTTCAACGTCAGCTACATCAGCAAAGCATTAAAGCACTACTTGAGATAGGAAAGATGTCTGCTGTAGTGACTTCATTATTCTTGTTTTAATAGGAGCTACCTAATCACCAATGATATTCTGTCTATCAATTTCAGCTCAGCTCTTTGGCTTCCTTGTAGGAACAAACTAGAAACTTTCATGTTCATCATCGGTGTCCTCTTCTGAATCAGTATAAGCCACTCCTGCTCTCCCTATGTTTCTTTTTTCCTCAACACTTTCATCAGTAAGTTGTTCACAAACTCATTTTTCCGTGTCTTCATTTCTTTCAGCTGCTTTTCTCTGTGTCACTGTTCACTGATGTCATTTATTTGAACTTTTTCTCTCTGATTTTTGTTGACACACCTTTGATTTTCCCTCGCAGTTTCTTGGTGTCCTGATATCAGTCAGCTGATACCACATTGTTAGATCAAAAAATGATAAGCATGAGATGCATGATTATTACTGCTTTTCGGACAATAAGCCTTCCCTCGATTGAAAAAATCCAGAGCTGATTCATCCGATTATTGATTTGATGACTCTTGCATCTGATTTTTTTTATTGTATACTCCCCATATGTTATGCAGCCCTTCCCCAGGTTTGGCCCAACATTTAAACCCATAACATTCTTCTTTTTCTGCATCATCTATTCTCATATCCCACTTGTAATTGAGCCATTAACAAAATATCTAAGCCTACTGAGTTGGAAGTCGGTGTAGGAAACAATAGGTAGAGTTAATAACACAATCACTTCCTATTGTACTCTTGTTGCTCCCTTTCTTCTTCAACTCTAGTACCTGATCTAGAGCATATTACTTCTTCACTTTGTATCCTTAGATGCCACTTACCCTTGGATCATATCTCACAAGAACCTGAAACACATAAATCATCAGTTAATAGCATTTATATACATAGGGAGAGGGTTTTCTTCTGGAATCCTCAAGATGAAGATTGTGGTTGATCCTGATGGGTCAACCCTTCGATTCTTTCATGCAGAGAATCACACTCTTTCCTTGCTTCTTCTAGTTTCCTTGCCAACTTCAACTGCTCTATCCATATGACTAAGAATTCTTTACCCATATTCAGAGCCTTTTTCTGATATGTAGATTTGATAGAATTAGCATTTTTCACCATTTGGGGTTTAAACCCACTAGTGCACAGTTCCTTCATTGATGTTCCACCAAAAATCCATCTTCATTGATTATTTCTCTGAGTAGGAATCTCTTTTATTTCCATCATCCCTTGCCTCTTTCGCCATTGCAAGGATCTTGAACCTTCCTCCACTTTTCGCTGTGGAACACGACATGCAAATTTTTCAATACATTCATTGTTCATATTTCTTTTATCAGATTTCTGAGTCACCACACTCTTTTTCCCCGGTGGTGAGTCCCCCATTTAATGTTCATTCTTCTTTCTCACAATTGTAGTAGATCTCCACTTAATCATCCAGGTTTGTTCACATTCACTCATTGAGAGATGTTGTGAGTATGATAGAGGAGGTGACTGATACACCTTTCATTCAGCTCCATGTGATTTCCCGGAGGCTCTAAGCCTATTCTTCTCCTTACCAATTTTTCTCCCAGCATAGGGTTATTTATTGTACACTTCATGTGGTGGAGAACTCTTTTTAGGTTCTTTTTTCCTTTCCTTCTTTCTTTTTTCTGCAATGCCTTGCCAAATGCCCATAACCAGAACATATAAAACATGTTCCATCAAATGCATACCTCATTTCATCAATTCTTTGTCGAGATGTTGATGCATATTTAGTTCTTCCTCTGACATTGAGATCTTGAGGTTCTTGAAACATACTCATGGTGTGTCCCATTCTTCCATAGTAATAGCATCTAACAAATGCTTTCCTCTAAGAGACCCTTATTTCGGATTTCTCATGACTCTTCATCTTATTCTCAAGTTTTGTACATTTTCTATTTTCACAATACGAAATGTATTCCTGTGCCTCTGAACAAAAACATGACGTGTGACCATGAATCCTGCAGAAATAGCACATGTCATCACTTCTTGAAAATGTCCTCTTAGGACTATATCCATCACCTACAGTATTTTCCTTACTTCTGGAGATTTTCACTGCATTTTTCTTATCATGCATAGTAGTGGGATCATCATATCCAATTCCAGATGTTCCCAAAATGGATGGCCTTTGGGATGATACAATCTTTTCATGCTTCTCCTCTGATGTAGCATATTTGGCATTCATTTTATCCTCACTTACCGAAGGATAATCAAATAATAAGTGCAGTGCATCCTTCATCATGGGATTCTCTTTCTTGACCAATTCTATTTCTTCCTCCAGTTGCTGAATCTTTTTATCTCTTGACGCAAGTTGAGAATTAAGTTCTTTTATGAGATTATTATGGCTACTCAACTCATCTTCAAGTTCCTGGGTCAGATTTTCTGCAATGTCACTTTTCTTTTTCACCTTCAATTTTTCTTGAGCAACATATTCAGGGACATATTCATTCTCTTGTTGTAGCCTTTGATTATTCTGAACTTTTTCAGAAAACTGTGTCTCTAGATCATCATTTCTAGCTTTCAGATTCTGAAATTCATCTGACTTTTGATTCTCTTCATAATCACCAGCCTTTTGTTTTCCTTTCATTTTAGCCATCTTGTGTACTTATTCACCTTGAGAATCATTCTTCTCCTTTAGGTCAGTAGCCACATCAATAAGCCTTTGATTTAATCCTCTTAGCTTATTGACCTCAATTTCCAATACATGGATTCTGATATTTTTAGATTTAACTTCTTCATCCAATTTCTAATCCAATTCCTTTGCCCTGTGGACAACTTCCACTTTTAGACTTATTTGTGTTTCTTTATCATCAGTGGTTCCAACATCACTTGGGAAATCAGGTTCTTCACTCATTCCTTCAGTATCATTGAATGAGTAAATTTTTGCATAGTATGATTCATCCAAACCATTCTTCTGTTCACTACATGATTCCTTTAACTGAATCACACTCTTTCCATTGACACTTCCACAGTGGGTAATACCAATAGCCTTCTTCTTCTTCTTTGATGTTCTTCCCTTTTCCATGGCACAATATGATAAGAGAAGGTTGGATCTTTAACATGAGAAATCGACTGAACCAAGTCAGAGAAAACAAATCTGATAAAAGAATCCTATGCTCTGATACCAATTGTTTGGGCCAATAGGGGCCTATATACCCAGAGAGGGGGGGGGGGATCAGTGTATGGATAGTCTTTTCAAAAATTATTCCTGCCCCACTGGATCTTGACATCTTTATTACAAGGGTCACATTGTTTGCACTTGTGTGTTTTTTATGATCACCTAATTTCCTCTTTGTCTGATGATGATGCTTTAAATGAAATGCAGGGAAGTAAGCAGGAAGACACACAGATTTTTACTTGGTTCACCCTCACTGGGCTACGTCCAAGGAGCATACACCGATAAGTTGTCGTGCATACCAAATCCAATAAACTTCACTAGCTGTGGATCATAATGTTCGGGCTAGATCACTTCTATGCCCAGGCTCAATGCCTTTACAAAGTTTAGGGTCAGCTCACTGCTTTCCCAAGGGTCACTCCCTGTTTCTCTCTCTATAGCTCACTGCCAGTAGAGAGGATCACCTTCTTCCTATTCCTAAGATCACTACTCTAGAAGGGAATACACTCACAGTTTATAGACATGTAGGTCTCTTCATTTTCTTGAAATAATGCATCTTCAACTATTGATAGATGCTCTATTGAAGTCTAACATTCATCCACTGATGAATACCTCTTTACCTCTGAACACTAGGCAATTACTTTTGGAAACACCTTCACAAAGCACCCTACTTCACGAGGCTCCCAATTTCGCGAAGCTCAAACAAGCCTTCACGAAGATCCTGCTTTTCGCAATGCACTTTCGCGAAGCACTTTCGCAAAGCTCAAGCTGTCGCAAAGCAACTTCCCTCACGAAGCTTACTAAGCCAACGCGGAGCTCGCAGGTTTCGCAGAGCTACAATAGCCTCCGCGGAGCTCCTCTTTCACGAAGCACACTGGCTCCGCGAACCACCTTCGCAAATCGAGAGCGAATGATCTTCTCTGAAAATTATCTCTACTTCTCTCGAGGGGGTCAGCACTTATTTATAGGCGATTCCACTGACCCTTGAACTTTCCACACGAAGTCAACACCACATCATCTCAAATCGCGAAGCTCCGATGTTTCTGTTGGAATTTTGTCCAAATCACGAAGCACCATGGAAATTTTCCGTTCGTGGAGCTTGTCGTAATCGCGAAGGATCACCATCAACATTCCTTCATTCCTTCGCCGCGAAGCTCCCTCGCAAATCCCTTCACCGCTGCGATGCGCTTCAACTCTTCCGTTCGCGATGCTTTGACGTAATCGCGAAGCATCACCGCCTCCATTTTTCTGTCCTTCATGAAAACCAATCCATACATCCCATCTTCGTGAAACTCATGCCTTTTCCATATAAAAAATATGATCTTCATGGAAATCCTCTTTTCGCGATGCTCACCAAACTCCAAATTTTGGACCCCAAAAATTCGGCAAACACTGGGAAACAGCGCCACCTTGTACTGCTCTTTTTGTACCACCTCCAGAACGTCCTTCCCTTTTTCATCGTTGTTTGTCAACAAGGAGTGCCAAAAAATTCTCGAGAACTCGAAAATTCTCCATAGAAACGTACTATGTCAACAAACACAATCAACCCAAAAATACTGCAATGTTACCTTGAGGGATTTTTGCCCAACAAATATTTTCTAAAAATTAATTCCCACTGAGAGTTCATGTTTAATTTTAAGTAATGATTTTTTATTTCAACTAAAAATGTGGATTTTTTTAGAAGGTTTTTCAGTTGTTTTCAAATGTGATATTTTGGAAAGACATGATAAGTGCATTTTAAAAATGTTAATATTTTCAATGTCATAAAGGAATTATAAAAAATAGATAGACAAAAATAATATAAATTTTTGGAATTTAATATTGTGATATTTATGATGTGGAATAATTTGAAATTAGTAAGCATTCAATTTCCAGAGAGTGAGATTATTTAATTAGTTCTGTTTATAGAAATTGGAACCAAGTAAGTGTCTTTGAAACCAAATATAAGAGGGGGATGAGAATGTGTTAACACCTATGACCCATGTGAATCAAAATATGTCCCAATATAGTCAAATATGTTTTATTTTAGTATAGAGGTCACATAATTGATAGAAAAATTCATGTGGATCATTCATTTGAGTACTAGAAGTTAGAACCCACCTATTTTTCACGGCGATTCGGAGCCAAAGAAGGGAGATGTATAACTGAATTGGATGAATCTAATCTTATATTTTCAAGGAACACTAAAATAGTAGAAGGACATGTTGGAAACATAAATTCTAGTGGATCTTGAATACTATTTCTGTGATTTAGTTTTTTAGGATAAATTGGACTACGACATGGTATGGTAGGTTTTTGAGGAATTATTTCACAAAATATTTATCCTCACACCCTCTTAATTCAATTAATGATCAAATTATATAGATTGAATAAGGATAATCTTTATGTGATAGAGTATTTGGATAAATTTAGGAAATGTGTACATTTTTCAACTGAATTTTTTTACTGCATCCTTTATGGAAAACATTATTCAATCTGGGATAAGGCAGAATATTTTTTAGAATATTTTTTTTCTATTTATAATTGATTATATAGATACAGTCAATAGATATATTGTGGCCTAAAGTGTAATATTAGGATAAAAGGGTGGATGGTGAATTTAGAAACCTTGTGGAAATGGTTTTAACTATAATTTTGGGAACAAGATAAAGATGTAAAACAATTTCCAAGGCTAGAGTACGAGTCAAAATAAGATGGTTGGATGAATGAATATTCCTCTATGAACCGAGAGAAAATATGGATTTTTCTATTGTGGTTCATTCAACAACATGATGTGAGAATTTACAATAATACAGAGATAATGCCACTATTTCAATCAAAATGGATATCTTTAGTGTATTGTCACAGTGCTCTAAGTTTGGGTGTTTGGGACACATCTCATGTTTCCTATACACTATAAACTTCTATGGGAAAATAAAAGTGGGATACATCTCATCAGTATAACCAATATGCACATGGGGATTCAAGGAATATCATGAATCTTCAGTAATGGAAATATCAATAGGGTAATAACGAATAAAGTGCAGTGAGAAATAATTTTTTTGGGGCTAATCGGGTTATTCCGGATGATTATTCTATACCATAAATGGTGAGAGGTATGATTCAATTGAATTATATATTTTTAAAAGAATTATTTATATTTTTGCATACTATTTGTTTATATCATTTGATTTATTTGATTTCATGACTATAAATATTGGAATGATGACTTATATTTTGGAACATCAAACTCACCGTTGGTTCAAGACAATGACGATCCATTATGAGTAAAAAAATTTATATAACCATTGTTGGAGAGAATTAAATATTTGATTTACCTAAGGTTGAAATGGTTTAAAATGATATTGTATTGGGTATGGATTGGTTGATAATGGTCAAGGCTCACATCGACAATTATATTTTATCATTTAGTTTTAAAACCATTAATAGTGTTAATCATCCCTTTAAAGGGGAGCAGAATGTAAAAGCAGGTGTAACAAGTTAGGTGACACATGTAGTTGGAAAATATCACACCACATGGTGGCTTTGACTTTTTTATTAATGGATGAGGACAAAAATAGATTTTTTCAAGGGGTTTTTGGTTATTAATATAATATTATTCATGAGAATCTATTGGCAATTCCACCCATAAGGGATTTTCAGTTTTAGAATGATCTCTTCATAGGGACTTTTCCTATCTTCCTTCCATATTATGAGATATCACCAATATAATTAATGGTATTGACTATCTAGTTGGAATATCATGACGAAAAAGGCTTCATTCAGCTAAGAACACCTCCATGGGAAGTTGTGATCTTGTTTTCAATGTGGAAGATGTAACTCTTCTTTAATGTGTGGATTATTTTAAGATTCCCAATGTTATCATAAAGAATATACGCCCACTTCCACTCATTGATGATGAATTTGATAACTTGTGGGGATCCCAGTGGTTTTATAAGATTGAAATTTGATCATGATATCACCAATTGTTTGTTCTAAATGAAGATATTCGAAATACATCTTTCAGGAGTATATAATGCTATTACGAATTTCTGGTTATGTCTTTCAGTATTATGAATTCACTAGTAGTCATTATGGTATTGAGGATTCCGGTATGTCAATGTTATGTTTATTCTTTTTTGGTGGTGTCTCTGTGTGAAATATTGGTTTTTCCAAGGACAAGTGATGAGGTTTAGAAAAATATGAATAATGTTTTAAGAATCAGAAGAGATCACTCATTCTATGAAAAAATTTCAATGGGTTATTTTTGGATAAAAGAGGTAATTTTTTTGACCATGTTATCTATCATAATAATATTTATATGGATCTAGATAGGATAAAATTTATTATATCTTGGAATCCTCCTAAGAATGATTGGGAAATATGATGTTTCTTAGGTATAACTTGTTATTTTTGAGGTTTTATGGAATATTTTTCTTTAGTATCTTTACATATGATATATTTTATGTGAAAATGTTCTATATTTAATTGTAAAAATTAATGCCAAATGACTTTTCAAGATGAGGAATTTATCACTAAATCATCACCCATCTTGATATTTCTTGAATCAGAAAATTTGTTTTTGGTGTATTGTGATTCTTTGGGATCTGCGTTGCGATGTGATATCATGAAGGGAGATAAAATTTCTCCTTGTGTCTCATGGAATCAATGGTTTCATGAAAATAACTACCAAACATTTGATTTTGATTAATCTGTTTTAGTCCATGTATTAAATAATTGTTGTCATTGCCACTATGGTGACAAAGTTACACTGTTTATGGATTATTTATGATTGAAATATATTTTGACATAAATTTATTTGAAACTTATATATAAATTCTAGATGAAGTATCCCAAAATATTTTATATTAAAATGATATATACAATGGGTAAAGTTAATTATTCTGAAGATGCATTAAAAATAAATTCATATAGTTTTTTTCAAAACATTCCTTGCATCAATAGAAATTGTTCTCAGTGATAGCTAACATTCACATGGATTGTGAAGACCGAGGTGATGTTGATGTTTTCATTTCATTTTTGTTCATTATTTATTTTGTTGAGATAGTTAAAGAGGATAATAAATTACATTCATAATTTTTTTCATTTAGGAAAGAACTAAATTGCGGTGATAACATTAAGGGATAGAATCTTGATGGGAGTTCAGTTTTATGTTAGAGAAATTGGATGGTCATACCTATGTCTTATCATTAATAAAATCTTCATGTATACCACCATTCTAGATGGGCTATTAATCATATAATCCAAAATAGGTTTAAGGAGTGGAAAACATTGTTTTGGTTGGTCGTTATTAAAATAATGGTTGATGAGATTTTGTAATAATGCTTATCATGTTTAAAAGTTATGGTATAACAGAAGTGAACAACTACAATATTGCAGTATTTACTTGTTCCTATTTGGAAATGGTATCATATTGTTATATATTCTTTAATAGGTCTCCAAAGAATATTTTGAAAAAATTATTCCATAAGGGTAACAGGGGATCACCTCCCAATGTCGGATAATTTAATCCTTACTCGTGAATCTCATATCATGAAAAATGTGCCCCAAATATCTACCCAATATGTTTTAAATAAGAATGGTGTACCAGTATTGAATGTATCATATATATACCTGAGGAATATATATTGTTTCTCTGAATCCATTCAACAATCCCTTGGAGGAAATTGTACTCTGAGTATGGTGTATCATCATTTGAGGTATGGGGAATCAAAGAGGATTATACAACTGTCAGTGGGAATTGTGTGGGGATGTATAGTAGATTTTGATGGCTAATAGGATGACCACATATAGTTAGTGGAGTTCTATTTTAACAATAGTTATTAGTCGTTGATATATTTTTTTTCTTTTTGAAGCATTGAATGGCTTTCCAGGTCGTTATCCACTTTGCTGGGTGGAAATAGGTGAGAAATCACTATATGATCAAATCCATTTATAATAGAAAATAGATAACATTTATTTTATTAGGATGTGAATGGAGATGTATTAGAGTTTATATAACTTGGATGAGGATCATCAAAGATAGTTGTTGTAATTTAATGGGTAATAATGTGTTCTCAAAAATCTCCGTAGGGATTTGGCATTGTTCTTTTCAAAGTTAGAGAAAGATATCTCCTCGAAAAATATGCCCTTTGGAGATACAAAAAAATATTCATGAGGTGGATTATTGGTTGGAATTTCTATCATGGTTCACTGTAATGCATAATTTATTTTACTAATATCATTTCAAAAAATATAATTCTAATAATTACCATGTGAATCAATGGGATCACATTGATATAGAGTCTTATGTTTCGTGGGTTCATGTGCTATTTGGCATTATAAAAAGGAAGAATAATAAAATTCCATGGAACTGAATTGTTCTAGTTTTTATTTTGCAAAAACACGACCAGATCTAGAACGAAACTGAACCAATGGAGAATGAAATGGTTGGGCAATAACCTGAACGCTTTTAAGATAACATTGGTTTTCTATATTTTTAGAATGGGAAGACCAATGGTGTAGAGAATGTAGCACCCTCAGTTTCATGTATATAACTATTTAATTATGTATTTTAATTATATATTGTGTTTCGAGTAATTTTTGGAGGACATAGAGAACTTTTTGAATTTTTTTTGTGTATTTTATGAAGGTCAACAATTAAAGCACATTCAGTAGACATTTTGTAACTGTTATAGGAAACCATGCATAATGAGATAGGGGGATCTATGTAAGCAGACAATTACTAAATAATCTTGGTCCAAACCATTCGACACACTAGGTATAAAATGTAAAGTGTTATAGGTATCATTTTAAAAGTTGATGCCTTATTTGTCTAACTACATGGGCTAACTCTGCTTGGTACTCCTTGAGGGAGGGGTTGGTGCACAGTTAAAACACAGTTTTATAACCTGTCTTATTAACCATGGAAAATTTAAAAGTAAGGCCCCAAAAAAGTATATATCACTCTTTTTCACATCAAATAACCTTATTTTTCTTTCCTTTGAACCTTAACTCAATATTTCCTACTCCAAAATGTTTTGGAGTCATTCCCCCACTAACATAGTAGCGAATCAAAGGAAAATCATGGTATGTTGAATCCTAATTCCCTTGTTAATTCGGAATTTTGGTTTTTTTCTTAGATATACTAATTTTACCTCAATCATATTCATTGATCTAGTCCCCAATTGAAGTATTTATGATTTTTTATACCTATATTGATGATATGTGG
This sequence comes from Viscum album, assembly GCA_963277665.1. Taxonomy (NCBI): domain Eukaryota; kingdom Viridiplantae; phylum Streptophyta; class Magnoliopsida; order Santalales; family Viscaceae; genus Viscum; species Viscum album. The sequence goes on from OY728126.1 coordinate 988,237,333, forward strand.
ATGTTTTTTTCTAGGGGAAATTATATAATGTGGGGTTTGGATATTTAAACATGTTTTGTTGAAGAATACATATCATTATTAATTTTAATCATAATTTATGAAGTAGGTGGCTTCATTATCATATCCCTATATTAGATCATGAAGTATTAGTTTCATATTGTTTAATTTTAATAGTTTATTGTGAAATTAGTGCGTGAAGAATGGTAAAAACCCTCATTAGTGATGGTTGGAGGATTTTTTAAAATTATGGTATTGTTTTGAAATATAAATTGTTATTTTACTTTAGAATTATGATTTCAAAAATATTATTTTTTTAATGGAAAACTAATTTTGTTAGTGTTTAAGAAAAGGACTTTGTTAAATGGTTTTTTCACAATTGGTTTTGGTACAGGTTTGTAATAATTGGTTGAGGTGCATTGATTATATTTGAAGGGATCCTATGGAATGGGTGTGTGCCGTTTGGGAAGTGGTATATTTCTCCCATGTGACGAATTAGTAGACAGATATGATACAAGTAATGAGTATGCTACTTTCACCTATTCATGTATGTGTGGATATGTGGATATGTAGAATACATTTGATATGCCAAAATATGAATTGGAAAATATGTTTTAAAGAATTGGTTGTTTGATTTTCAAAGATATGACATTGTACTGGAAACATTATTTTTATATATAAATTTTATTATAATCTTATATAACCTATTTTAAAATTTTTTAAATAATTTTTTTATATAAATGGTCAATACTTATCTATCCAAGTGGTGTGAGTTGTAAAGACCTGAAAATTTCAAGGGAATTTTTTTCATAAATTATTTGGGATTTTACGAGTATGAAGTTTCTAATCGCACCTGATTCCGAGGCCCAGTGTGCCCGGAATCAGTTTCCAAAGTTTATCTCGGGTATGTTCAGTGAACGAACGAGCAGATTTTTCTATCTTTTGAACTGGTTCCCGGAATTGAAATCTGAGGGAACAAATGGAAACACAGCGCCAGTAATGGCTTAAGAGTACCTTTACCGAAGATGCGTATGATTTGGAGGAGTTGTTTAAATATTTTGATTAAATGAAAAGTAAAATAAAATTGTCTTACAATTTAATTTCTTTTTCTTAGTGGTTATATCCAAGGTGTGGGAGTTGGGGTTGGATTCACTAGTTACTAACTTCCCATGAGAGGATAAAGGTGAGGTGGGGCCCACACGAGCCCAACCCTTCACATTCCCTATCTACCTAACTCCCCCCTTTATTTGAGTAACTCCCCTCTCTCCCTCTTAAATGTTTGCCAACTTAACACATAATTAATTAGACAACTCATGTTTAATTAATTATGTGTTTTATAATTTGAATTTGTAATATTTGAATGCATGGCATGAATTAATAAAATAAGGAGGAGGATTATTTTATTTTGTTGGTTGGCTTGTTGTGTTAAGACATTGGAAAAGAACTCCATTCTCCCTTTGAAGAACTTCATCCTCCCGTGATGAACGACGCTCATCGATGAAGAACGGCATCACCTCAAAGAGAGATGACGTGCCATTCCTTCTTCTCTCCATAGCTAGTGTGAGATGACGTCCCCTCCTTGGACGCACGCCAAAGCCGTCTTCGAATCCTCACCCCGCGATGCCATCTTCAACATTGTCGACAAATGACATCGTTTATCGAGGTGGGGGTTAAGTTCAATTTTTAATGAATTAAAATTGAGCTTGTTTTATCGTGGAGCATCCCATATACATTGGCCGCTTGTTATCGACGTAACGGGAGGAGATTAGACCTCCCAAACATGGCCAACTTCTCTTCCCCTTATCTTGTTAATCATCATTGATCAATGTGGCGAAGGTGGTGCAGTGTCATTGCACCGCACGCGAAGGAAAGGGACCGTGGCCGAAGAGGGCCACGGCGAAGGTGCCTTGTGCCGTCGTGCCGCGCTGGTGTGGCCGAAGGATTCCGCGGCTAGGAGTGGGCTATGGCGGAGGGGCACAGTGCCATCGTGCCGCGCCGGAGTATCAAGGGTCCGCGGCCAGATGAGCCGGCCGCCGACGCCACCTGAAGGTGGGACCCGCGGGGATCCCGCAGTTACACCCAAGGTCGGGCATTATGGCCGACCATTTCAGAAAAACATGTGGGTGTAACCCCCCCAGAAAGAACCCTAGGTTGGACCCCATGGGTCCGCCGTTTTAGAGACAAGGGGACGACGCCCCCCTTTGCACCTCGCTCGGCCGCGAGCCGAGCCGCGGACGGCATCCGAGACGGGCCGCCCGCGCCGGGCCAGGCTACCAGCTCTAGGATGGCCCACCAACGCCTGGCCGGGATGCTCCATCTGGGCCGGGCCATTCCAGTTGGGCCGGGCCATGCCAGCTGGGTCGGGCCATGACCAATCGGGTCGGACCCGGACCCGGGTCGGGTCGCCCGGTTTGGGCCGACCTAGGGGGTATTGGGCCTGGTCTGACCGGGCCCAAACCCCTATTTACGGGACATGATCGTTAAAATGGACATATCATGGGCTACTGATCGAATCACCATTAGTTACTTTGGGATACTATGATCATGATGGTCGTTTAGGTATATTACACTCATGGTTTCAGCGATGTTTGGGTACGGCCAGGTTGGTTCGAACCCGAAACCAATCGGGCCGTTGGAGCAAAAACACTTATTACATAACAACCAGATGTCCAAATGACATGCCATTAATTACGTTGAATTCCTATTAGTGAGACAATTCTTTTGTCTCACTCGACTTGAGGTTTAGATGCAGGTGGAGTACTTTCGGGTTGGTTTTAGCTTAGAAACCAACAGGGCCCCTGGCACGGAAAATCCAATATCTCTCAGACCGGGCGTCTGATTGATGCGCTATCTATTGTTTTGAGTTCTTATTGGTGATACAGAACATGTTGATACATCATCTCTGGGCTTCGAGATAGTTGATGTATCGAACGCCCTTTGCTCGTGCAGTGTACCCTCCCGGAATCGAGCGTGCTGTGTGCGGGAACACTTGAGCTGTCTGGGACTGTGATGACGATGATGACTGTACTTGGATCATACATGGGTTCGGTAGTGAGGATTACTGTACTTGGATCCTACGTGGTTTTGGCAGTGAGGGCGACTGTACTGGGATCCTACATGGGTTCGGCAACGATGGTTACTGTACTAGGATCCTATTTGGGTTCGACCGCGACGACTTCTATACATGGATCTTATGTGGGTTCGGCATGGGAGATTATTCAGAGGCTAAATCAATCATCTCCACCCCTCTTCATGAGTAGAATACCTGTGTGAGACGATTCTTGAATTTCAATTATTATCATCGATATTATTGACTTTCTTTCCTTTGTAGATTGGCTTGTGTTTTCCTGTGTGGACTAGGTTGTACTTGGGCTCGTGAGTTGGAGCTGAACTGGAAATGATGACTTAGGTATATGTATAGGCATATAACTAAGTATAGTAGGTTGATACTTCATATTTGTATCCTTATTTTTTTGGTTTATCCTTTGTGGATTCCTGGAGTCCTTTGGGGGTCTCAGGGTCCCTAATGAGTATCGTATACTCACCCTTGCACGGGTTATGCACGCACTATGTTGTGTTGGTTGCAGATGATGGACAACGCTGATCGTGGATGAGGCTTGTCGAGCGGGACGGTACCTGGAGGTGGACTATCTGGCGGGACATACACGGACCGAACGGCCGGACCCGAGGATCTGAGGAGACCTTCTGTACCCACCCTTCAGGTGGGATAGCTGGTGGACAACTCGGTGGTTGCTGATTTACTTTACTGCTGCTGTACATTATTTTAAGTTGTAATGTACTTTCAGTTTGGTTTGTATTCTGGCCCATTTACTTTTTAGCACTTACTTTTTTACTCATTTTACTTAGTGTTTACAATAGCTTGCATACTCTGTTGTGTTTCTTTACTTATATAAAGTTAATGCCTTCCCATTTATCCGGATTTACCCCTTTGGTGATAGTCGCCAGCCCCTGGCCTATTGAGTGTGGTTATCAGTCCAGGGAGTCCAGTGTTGGTGTGGTGACTGACGTATCCATACACCAGGACTCTGACCTATGATTTCCGACTCAGTGCTTGAAAACATTGATTGTATGTGTGTTTCGAAAGTTTTCTTGGTGATTACATTCTGTCAGCTTACGAGGTATACTGTAATAACTGTGGAGCACCATTTTTCTTTCAGGATGGCCCCACGAATGCATCCATCTAGGGTTCCGAGCTTTGTGAGAGATGGTAGCCCACCGATCCATGAGGCCTCGGTGTAGGGCCCCATTACAGCGGAGGCACCGACGATACCTCTACCCGCCAAGCCACCGATACAACCAGCCCCAGCAGCGGAGAGTGCAGGTCTCTTGAGTGCACTGCATGAGTTTCATAGTAAGAGGCCGCCCTGGTTCCATGGAGAGACGAACCCTTAGGTAGCTGAGGATTGGATAGAGTATATTGTTCGAGTCATCAGATTAGTAGAGTCACCAGTTGACCTCATGGTGATCATTGCAGCGAGTCTCCTACATGCAATAGTAGGTAGATGGTGGAGCCTGATGCTCTAGGTGCATGATGAGGCATCTCTACTTTGGATGTACATTGAGAGCCTCTTCCTCTCGGAGTTCTTTCCAGCCACCCTCCATGCAGTGTGCATCGAGGAGTTACTATAGCTGTTGCAGGGCAGCATTACAGTAGCCCATTACTCATCGAGATTTACTGATCTCTCATGCTACTCCACGGACATGGTATGCGACCCATTCTTCCAGGCCCGATTTTTTGATCATGGACTGAGGCATGAGATCAGGGCATCAATGATCTCTCTCACTATTCCGATGCAGGAAGGAGTATTGGAGCAAGCCCTTCTTGTGGGGAGATTTCATGGTGAGCCTACACCATCAGTGAGACCTACCGGATGACGACACGTAGTGAAGTCTTCTGCAGCCAGTAGTAGACATATGTCGTAGAGGTCCAAGTGGAGAAGACTATCCAGTGGGAAACCTCAGGATACTGGTTCGGAGGTGTGGGGAACACACAGCAGATCCAGTCATATGAGAGGCCAACAATTCTATGCATATAGTGTGAAGGGCCACAAGGCTCGTGACTGCCTGGACCACCATGCAGAGGAGCAGAAGACGGTTGAGGGACCATCCTGGTAGAGGTAGAGATTCGACAGTGGTGGTCTGTAGGGAATAGTCGGATGAGGTAGAGGAGCTGGTCGAGCAGTAGGTTGTGTACGATGCTTTGGGGATCTACCACCACCACCACCTAGAGGTCCACCTCGACCACAGGGAGTAGGCGGGCAGAGGTAGGCTCAACATCAAGCAGTGGAGGCCTACGACCACAACGCACCTGAGATGATTTTAGGTACTATCAATGTCGACTTCACCCTTGATGCAGTTATTATAGACATAGGACCAAGTCATTATTTCATTGCAGCAGCCCTTCTTTGGAGCTCGTAGATTCCGACGGAGCCGTTGGCTTGATCCATACGGCTAGAGACTCTTACGGGAGCAGACTCAATGATTAAGCACTGGTTCTGGCAGTGTGAGCTTTCTCTAGGAGGGGAAAGATTCAGCTGGGATCTTCTTGTAGCTGCGTCGAGGAATTACGATGTCATCTTGGGCATGGATTGGTTATCTATGGTCCATGCTCTGATCGACTGTATTAGGTGCAAGGTGCGGTGTGTCCGCACCGATGGGAGCAGGTTCACCATCACCGGAAAGAAGGGAGCCTTTGCAGTGCTGGATGGACTCACACAAAGGTGAGGGCAATCAATCACCCATTATTTGGCTAGTCTCATCCTAGGAGAAGTTTATGTGCAGAGTCCGAGTTTTACTATTGTGGTGGATTAGTATGCGGATGTTTTTCATGACGACGTTCCAGGACTACCTCCTCGCAGAGAGGTAGAATTATATATTGACCTATACCCTAGGACAGCCCCGATATCTACTCCAGAATATTGGATGGCTCCCGCTGAGCTTCAAGAGCTACAGGTACAGCTGGAGGACTTGCAGGGTAGGGGATTCATTTGACCCAGTGTTGCACCCTGGGCTTCCCTGATTTAGTTTTCCAAGAAGGCGGATAGGAGCTTGTGACTGTGTGTCGACTACCGTCTCCTGAATCAGGTGACTGTGAAGAACAAGTATCCACTTCCGAGGATTGATGACCTCTTCGATCAGCTCAAGGGCGCATGATGGTTCTCGAAGATAGACCTCAGGTCAAGCTATCATTAGCTTAGAGTTCTAGATGATGATGTGTAGAAGACGGCCTTTAGGTGTCGGTATGGACACTATGAGTTCTTTGTTATTCCTTTCGGCATAACCAATGCTCAAGAAGTGTTCATTATTATCAGGAACCGGATATTCCAGCCTTACCTCAATCGATTTTTCATAGTCTTCATTGATGAAAAATTGATTTACTCGACTACTAGGGAGGAGCACGCCTACCACTTGCGGGTTGTACTAGACACACTCCGAGAGCTCCAGCTTTATGGTAATCTCTCGAAGTGACAGTTATGGATTCGAGAGGTCCACTTCTTGGGGAACTTAATCTATAAGGCATGATTTGCAGTGGATCCTATGATGATCGAGGCAGTTCTAGCTTGAGAGCCACCTAGGATCGTGACGATGGTGCGGAGTTTCCTAGGTCTGGTTGGATACTATCTGAGGCTTGTGCCAGACTTTTACAGAGTTGTAGCACCACTTTCAGCTTTGAAGAAGAATGGGAAACCCTTATTTTTGTTGGATAGATTTCATCAGAGTTTCCAGGAGCTGGGACAGAGATTGACCAGTGAACCCACCTTAAATCTACCGGAGGAGGGCGTACGGTATGTAGTTTACTGTGATGCATCAGGGACCAGACTCAGGTGTGTCCTGATGCTGTAGCGGACATGTATCACTTATGGTTGATGACAGTGAAGGAAGCATGAGAAGAACTACGCTACCAAAGACCTGAAGTTAGCACCAGTGGTATCCTCCTATAAGATGTGGCAGCACTATCTGATGGGTGAGCGCTTTACAGTCTACTCTGACCACCAGAGTCTCAGGTACATCTTCTCGCAGATGGAACTGAACCTGATGTAGCGGTGATGGCTCAAGTTACTCCAGGACTATGACTTTGAGATAGTCTATACTCCTGTAAAGGGAACATAGTTGCTGATTATCTTAGTAGAAGGTCGGGCATTCGACTACATGGAGAGGTGATGAAGCAGATAGCCGCGTTGTAGATATCCTTCACGGATATAGATGGAGATGCCTTTCTACAGTCACTCACAGTCACTCCTCCACTACTTCAGTGGGTCAGAGAGGCACAACATGAGGATGTTGACTATGAGACGCGACGTGCACAGATATCCACATGACATGCACCTGATGAATTTTCTAAATAAGGAGAGCACGTCATCCTTTTCTGAGGATGTAACATGGTAGCAATTTCGTTACAGGTGGAGGTTATGAGATAGTTTCACACTTCCCCATTGGCGTTACTTCCTAGAGTAGTGAAGATGTACCAGGATCTCAGACGACAGCACTGGTGGCCGGGTATGAATAAGGTTGTGCAAGAGTTTGTTTCACGATGCCTCACCTTCCAGCAGGTGAAGGTGGAGTACCAGGTACCATCAGGCTTGGTACAACCCTTAGAGGTCCCGGAGTTGAAGTGGGATGGGATATTTATGGATTTCATGATAGGGATTCCATGTACATCAAAAGGAAACGACTCCTTCTGGGTGATTGTCGACCGACTCACCATGTCGTCCCACTTCCTACCTATCAGAGAGCAGGGCTCACTGGAGAGTGTGGGACACCTCTACATTCATGAGATCGTACGTCTTCATGGTGTGCAATCATTTATTGTCTCCGATAGAGTTGATCACTTTACTTCCCGTCATTAGAAGGGGTTGCAGGAGGTATTTGGGACGCAGCTACGCCTATGCACTGCCTTTCACCCTCAGACGGATGGTCAGATGGAGATGACCATTCAGACTCTCAAGGACATGCTCCGTGCATGTGTCTTCGACTTTGGTCACAACCGGGAGGATCACCTACCTTTGGTGGAGTTTGAGTACAACAATAACTACCACACCACCATCAGGATGGCACTATATGAGGCGTTGTATGACCAACCTTGCAGATCACCTCTGTGCTGGATAGACCCTGGGGAGTCATTACATGTAGGACCATAGATGGTCCAGGACACGACGTAGAAGGTGCAGGTCATCCACGAGCAGATGAAGACATCCTAGATACGACAGAAGTCCTATGCTGATAAGAGGTGGGGACCACTAGAGTTAAAGTATGGCGACCACATTTCCTTATCGGTCTCACATCAACGTGGACTACGGAGATTTGGCTGGGGCAGCAATTTCTCTCCACGATTCATTGGACTATTCCAGGTTCTCAGTAGGATAGGTGAGGTGGATTATCTACTGGCTCTTCCACCTCAATTGCACCGGGTGCACGACGTCTTCTATGTATCTCAGTTTATGATATACATGCACGACCCGACACATATCATTGATCACATGGAGCTGGACATCATTGAAGGGGAGACTTTTGCGGAGGTCCCGGTGGAGGTCGAGGATTGACATGAGCGGGTCCTACGTGGATAGATGATTCCTCTGGTCGGCATTAGTTGGCAGCACAGGAACCTACAGAAGAGAACATGAGAGTAGGAGGCTCAGATGCGTGCACAATACCCTCATTTGTTTTCCTATTTTATGAGTCAGCTTTAAGGGGACGTAAATCATTGAGGTGGGAGTAATGTAAAGCCCCGTAAATTTCAATAAAAATGTCTTCATAAATTTTTTGAGATTTTTTGAGTACGCAGTTTCTGACGGCACCTGATTCTGAGGCCTGGTGTGCCCGGAATAAATTTCCGATGATTAGCTTGGCTACGTTCCTTGAACGAACGAGCAAGTTTTCTATATATTGAACCGGTGCTTGGAATTGAAATATGAGGGCACCGATGGAACTACATCGCTGGTAATTGCTTAAGAGGCCATTTACCGAAGATGAGTCCACTCTGGAGGAATTGTTTAAATATGTGGATTAAATGAAAAGTAAAATGAAATTGTGTTATAATTTTATTTATTTTTCTATGTGGTTATATCCTAGTTGTGGGAGTTGGGGTGGGATTCCCTAGTTACTAACTACCCATGAGAGGATAAAGGTAAGGTGGGGCCCATATGAGCCCAACCCTTCACATTCCCTAACTCCCTAACTCCCCCATTATTTGAGTAACTCCCCTAACACCCTCTTAAAATCTTTCCAACTTAACACATAATTAATTAGACCAACTCATGTTTAATTAAATAAGTGTTTTAGAATATGAATTTCTAATATTTGAATGCATTGCATGAATTAATAAAATAAGGAGGTGCATTATTTTATTTTGTTGGTTGGATTGTTCTGTGAAGACTTTGGAAGAGTGCTCTATTCTCTCTTGGAAGAACTTCATCCTCCAGCAAAGAACGACACCCTTCGATGAAGAATGATGTCACCACAAGAAGAGATGACATGCCATTCCTTCTTCTCTTCTCATCTAGTGTAAGACGTTGTCCCCTCCTTGGACGCACACAACGACGTCTTCGAACCCTCACCCAATGATTCCATCTTCCACGTTGCCGGAAAACGACATAGTTTATCGAGGTAGAGGTTATGTTCAATTTTTAATGAATTAAAATTGAGGTCGTTTTATCGTGGATCATCCCATATACCATGGACATTTGTTACCAACATAACGGGAGGAGATCAGACCGCACAAACCTGGCCGATTTCTCCTCCCCTTATCTTGTTAATCTTTGTTGATCATTGTGGCGAAGGCTGTGTAGTGTCGTTGCACCGCGCGAGAACGAAAGGGACCGCGACTGAAGCGGACCATGATAAAGGAGCGTGGAGCCGTCCCGCCACGCCGGTGTGGCCGAAGGAGGCCACAACTAGAAGAGGGTCATGGCGGAGGGGTGCGGTGCCATCGCGCCGCGCCAGAGAATGAAGGGGTCGCAGTAGGGACGGGTCGCGGCGCCGTTGGGCCGCATCGGTTGGACAGGAGGTGCGGCCAAAGGCTATGGTGGTCTTCAATGGGGAGGCCGGCTAAGCCGGCCACCAACACCACCTGAAGGTGAGACCCGCAGTGGTCCCATGGTTACACCCAAGTCCAGCTATTATGACTGACCATTTCAGAAATACAGGGGGGTGTAACCCCTCTGACAAAACCCTAGGGCGGACCCCATGGGTCTGCCGTTTCAGAGACAAGAGGGTGGCGCCCTATTTCGCACCCCGCTCGGCCAAGAGCCGAGGCATGACCGGATTTCGATCCGGGTCGGGCCGCCAGAACCGGGCTGGGATATGCCACTCTACCGGTCTGGGCCGTGCCCAATCGGGTCGGACTCGAACCCGGGTCAGGTCGACTCGGTTCGGGCCTACCTAGGGGTATTGGGCCGGGTCAGACCGGGCCCAAACCACCTATTTACGGAACAGGTTCGTTCAAATGACCATATATTGGGCTACGGACCTCTGATTTATGCACCGTCAGCTGCGTTGGGATCCTTGGAACATTACGGTCGTTTAGTTGTATTATACACTAGGTTTCGGCGACGTTTGGGTATGAACGGGTGGGTTCATCCCGAAACCAACCGGGCCCTTGGAGTAGAAACACTTATAACTTAAGGTTCGGTCTTCCGAATGATGTGACATCAATTAAATGGAATTACACATAGTGAGACTATTCTATTGGAGAATTCTGCTTGAGGTTTGGATGAAGCTGGAGTACAGTCAGGTTGGTTTTTGCTTAGAAACCAACTGGGCCCCTAGGACGGAAAAACAAATATCTCTTAGACCGAGCATCTGACTGACCTGCCGTCTGTTGCGTTGAGTTCCTATTGATGAGACAGAACATTGTGATACATAAACTCTAGACTTCATGACAGTAGATGTATCAACCTCCCTTGGCTCGTGGAGCGGACCCTCTCAGAATTGAGCGTGCTGTGTGCGAGACCCTTGATCTGGCTACGACTGCGACGACGATGACGACTGTACATGGATCCTACGTGGGATCTGCAATGAGGAAGAATGTACATGGATCATAAGTGGGTTTGGAAGCAAGGATGACTGTACTTGGACTCTATGTGGTTTTGGAAAAGATGGTTACTATACTAGGATCCTACGTGGGTTCGGCAATGATGACTTCTGTACTTGGATCCTATGTGGGTTCGTCAAGGGAGATGATTCGGAGGCTACATGTATCATCTAAACCCCTCTTAGTGAGTAGTATTCCTGTGTGAGCTGAGTCTTGACATTCCATCATTATCATCGATATGATTGACTTACATTCCTATCTAGATTGGGTTGTTTTTTCCAGTGTGGACTGGGTTGTACTTGGGCAGGTGAGTTAGAGCCGAACTGGAAATGATGACTTAGGTATATGTATGGGCATATACCTAAGTAAAGTTGGTTGATACATTGTGTTTGTATCCTTCCTTTGTGGTTTATCCTTTGTGGATTTTGGGAGACCTTCGGGGGACTCTGGGCCCATACTGAGTATCGTAGACTCACCCCTGCATGGGCTATGCCCACACTATGTTGTGTTGGTTGCAGACGACAGATAGTGCTGATCCTGGTTGAGGCTTGTGGAGAGGGACAGTACCCGAAGGTGGACTATCAGGCGGGACGTACACGAAGTGGATGGCTAGACCCAAGGAGCTAAGGAGACCATTTGTACCCACCCTTAAGGTGGAATAGCAATAGGACGACTTGGTGGTTTCTGATTTACTTTACTGCTGTTGTACTTTCTTTTCCATTGTACTGTACTTTCAGTTGGGTTTGTATTCTGACCCATTTACTTTTCAGAACATAATTTTGTACTCATTTCACTTAGTGTTTACTATAGCTTGTATACTCTGTTGTTTTTCTTTACTTATATAAATGCAATGCCTTCCCATTTATCAGGATTTTAGCCTTTGGTTCTAGTCACCAGCCCCTGGCCTGTGGAAGGCGGGCGTGGGGTAGTAACGGCACGAGCCCCAAGGATGGGACATGAATGGAGTAGTGATGTATTTTGGGGAAAATCAACGAAGTTTCATTAATCAACCCCTGATTTTCCATTATGATGGTTTTATAGATATAATTTACTAAGAAACAATTAAAGGAATATTATTTATTTTCATTAGGGGTTCATCATGGTATATTGGTATTTTTTGGAGTCGGAGGATGGGGAATGGCTGATGTAATGACATTATTTCGTTGGAATCTATGAGTTCTTTGGGTTTGGTCAAACTATTTCTAGTCATTATTGATTTTTGGTTCCTCATAGTATTCCCATGTATCTTGTTTGAACTGTGATACATTGTGTTATCTTATAGATTTTACCATTAACCATTTAGTTGATTTGGTTATGGAACATTTGGGTAATGTGGTTTATTTTCAATATGCAACTTATCCCCCAACTATTTATGAATCCCTCTCCATATTTTTCAATCCTTTATCATTTTGGGTATGTCGCATAAGGCCAGGTAGAAATTCCACACTAAATCAATCCAATGATGAGGGGAGGGATGTGAAATAGTCACTCCAAATGTTTCAATTTCTTATCATACAAATATTTATATATTCATTATTTCTTCAAAATATATCGATAACCCAGAAATATATATATATAAATCAATTAAAATTACAGTATTTTAGATAACTTTCCTTATTTCACCCTAAGATAATATTGATGCAATAATTAAAAATATATATTTTAATTTATTAAAATGAATTACTACATATGTAAAGTAATTATATTAGATATAAAATAAGTATTTTATTTGAAAATTATTATTTTTAAACAGAATCATATTAATATTTAAATTGTATGAAATATAAATTTTATAATATTATTCATCTAGATTTTTAAAATGTATATGTGGTTATAATAAAATATATAAAATATAATAATTTTAAATATCAAATTTTTATTTCATTTTAATTTATTATTATATTATTATATACAGTGATTTTAAAATATTATTTTTTATATATCAATATTGTTGTAAGGGTCTTCTGACAGTTAGATCATATTGGTCTTAAAATTATTTACACAATATAAATACTCCACATTTCTCAAAACTCATCATTAACTTCATAAATTATAATGGTTATAAACTTCACTTGAAAATGCATGTTTTATTACAAAAATTTATATCTAATTTTAATATATATATAATGAGAGTGAATATGATTGGGGAATTAATACATATAGAGTTTAACATTGGGTGTCTATTTTTTGTTTCTAATTATACTATATTTAGTTGTTATAGTAAATTTTATTATATTAGGTATAATAATACTATGAAATGTAATAATCTTACACCTGAAATTTTAAAATAAGATAATTATTTTTGATAGGAATAATATAAGCACAAATTGTTTCTTTATGCATATAAATTTGAAACTTTATAAAGGCAGTTTTCCCTAATTTTAATGGAAGTATTGTTTTAAAAATAAATTTTGGAATTTTTATAAATTTTTATAAGAAAATATATAGAATTTTTTTGAATATAAATTTCACATTTATTGTGAAGTTAGTTTTTTATATTTTCTATGATGTTTAGTTTTTTTGATAAATATTGAATAATAATGTATTTTTATCTGAATATGTATTTCATAAAAATAATTTATAATGATAAATTATATTATGAAATTGATTGAATGTCAAAATATATCATGTATATATATTTTAATTAAATTTATTAAATATAGATAAATTTCATATGGAAATTGGAAATATGAATTATGTTAATTTTTGAACTATTTCACTTTAAAAATACACATTGATTTCTCCATATATAGGAATAATTTTAAATTAAATTCAGAAAATTATATTCATTAAATTTTTGAAAATATATTCCATATTTTGAATAACCATAATTTATATTGTTGAAAAGGTTTAACATAATTATTGAAAAACATAATAATGGAGAAAATCTAACAAATAATTACAATAATATATGTACAAACGAGATTACAAAGTGGTCAAACATGGAATATATGGTGTAAAAATTAACCAAAACATTTACAACACCCATTTTATAAGAAAATTTATACTCTTATGACCTTATTATAGGAATATATGAATTCATTAGACACTTATACTTGAAAGGGACCTATATAATCTGATAAGAATGGGAGAGTAAATAAATTGACCTTTATTTTTTTCTTTCCATAATGGTTTGGGGATATTTGAAAGATACAATGCTTTATTTATAATTGTTATTTTTAAAGAAAAATTAATTTTTTTATCATGAAAATATATCATTAATTATTCGAGATGATATAATTACCTAAAAAACTTATCAAATGCCAATACATAAATTATTTAGTTCACAATTAAATAAATTAAATGATACCATAAATATTAAATGTGTTTCTAAATAGAATGCATCTCTCTATCACATTATATTTGTAGATTAATATATGATGATAAAAATATATAAAAATAATATATATAAAGTCAATTATTTTATTGATATTTTCTTAATTCAAATTAAATAATCATTGGAAAAATTGACTTTAATGTGATTTTATGATATTTGATATTTTATTTAATGATCTAAAATTCCTGAAATACTATCTTATATTAAGTGATTTTTACTGTTATTATATATCAAATATGGTCCATTAAAGGATTAATTTAACTTTTATAATGAACCTATTGACCCCTAAATAAAAAAAATATTGGGGTCACATTAAGTGTTAAAGTAGTTTTTTTGTGATGTATATGCACACCATTAAATTTAATTTCCAAAAAACATGGTATTTTGTTAAATATTGATTTAATATTTAAAATCAATGGGAAAAAAATTTATAATAATTTTCAAATAAAAGTAGTCATAATGGGTTAAATTCATAGTTTATAAATCTAGTTACTTAATTGAAAGCAAATATGATAAATGAAGAAATCTTAATAGTTAATGTACAAAATGTTGAAAAAATGTGTTTTTTGGTTGATGTAGGAATAATAATATTAATCCCAAAACTCAATTAGTGTTAATATTTTTAATTTAATGATGTATTGGAGAACTTTAAATAGTTTTTAACTTTTGGTAACTAAATGATTTCCACTATTCTTTTACTAGAAAAGGTCACTCACTCTCCAAACATATTCAAACACATAAAGGAATTTGGTTCAACCAAAAAATGTAATAAAAATTTCCCAAATTCCCTTCACTCTTCCAAGATCACTTACTTTTGGATTAATTCAAACTAATAATTTCATTTTGTGTAAATCATAAGAAGATACCCGAAGAAGAGTTAGAGTTCTACAATGAGAATTTCTATTTTACGTCATTGTCCACCACACAAATTATTATTATTACATGATCATAAAATAACCTAACTATCCAAATTATTATAAGATGTTTAATGTTTTGGTAATGAACTTCAGTTACACATAATTCCATCAAACAGTTTAAAATATCAATGTTCATGTATATAAGAGACTACCTCCTTGCAAAATAGTGTCATTCATTATTCATTACATAATCTTATTGTTGGGTATTAATATAGAAAAAATATTTATATATTATATTTATTATGTTTATAACAGTATAATACATATTTAGTTAATATTTCATGTAAATTCTTTTTTAAATTTCATACCATATGAGATATGATAACATCACATCATTTTACGGAGGACAACTCCCTCACAAAGCGTTGAAATATATTCTTTACAAACATGATTCATGTAATGTAAATGTTATACCTAAAGTAAATATATATGGAATAAATTAAATATTATTTATATTAATTACATAATTAACATTTTGGATATATAGAATATAATTTTATTTATTACCTTTCAATGCACTGAAGACATGATAACGTCATTCACGAACATGTGAAATACCACTTCCTCAATGAGATATGATTACTTTTACATCCAAATAATTATATATATAAGTTTATATTATTAAAAAATATAATAATTATGATTCAATTATAATTCCGAAAATTATATTTTTATTTAATTTTTATCATAATGATCATTGAGAAATAGAAATGTTACTTATGCCTACATATTGCCTACTATATACCTGATCATAATGATAGATCAATTTTTTTAAACATATATCATTACCGGTGTTAAAAATATAATATATGTATTAATATGAAAAATATTTCAGAAGTTATTATATAAATATATAGAATTAATAATCTATTTTAACTTCTTCGACCTACCAATGTCATTTTTGACACACAATCTATATATGGTCATAGCATCTAACATAATGTGAATTTATTATGTAATTATATTTAAATTTTTATAAGTGATGTAAAATAATAATATATTTTGAAATGGCAATCAATAATTTTAATAATTTACACCTGTTTATAATTCCAGAAGATAATGAAGATGCATGAAAAATCAAACTTCAGTTAAGGGTTTTTATTACCTTTCTTTTATTTATCTGAGATACATGCCATACTAAACAATTATTTTTATTTTGGGTGTATATAATTAAAATGAATTTATTTTATGATTATTATATATAAATTTATTATTATTTTAATATAAATTTGAGAAAATCACTTTTATGGGGTTTTAATCATCAATTTTAAAAAAGGTGTAATGAATATTTTAATATATTCTCCTTTAAGAGAATTGTTATGTAACACACCAATATCATATTTCATATGATATATATTATATAAATTTTTAATTTTATATATTTATTCACATTACATTCATTATATTAAATGTTTCATTAATGTATATGTTATCATAGTTATTGTGAATCAATTTTACCATTGTGTAAAATACATTTGTTATAATCTCACCCTTTATCAATATTATTTATGATAAAGACTCCAATGTTGAATTATTATAATTCACATGACCTATATTCCCATGTAGTTATTAGTTATATATAAAATTAATTTTAGAAAAGTTTACACTTTTTGGTACTTTGATATTTTAAAAAGTATATTACGAAAATACAAATTCATTTCTCTTTTCTGGAATAAATTTGCGTTCTTTATAAAATGATGTTTTCTAAAACCATTTTCTAATAGTTTTAAAATGATATAAGAATCTCATTTTCTAGGGTAATGATTTTAAAATTGATATATGTTTATTAAATAAATTATATATTTTCTAAAACATATTTCATTTGTTTCTAATTATTTAATAGAAATGTATTTTTAAAATAGTTTATATTATAAAAATTGATTTCCAAATTGAAAAATATATAGTCTTAAGAAATTATTTTTAATGAAATTTTAATGGTTTTACCATTATTTAATGTTATCAAAAATTGTTTAAACATATAAATTAGTGGTGATATTTTTTTATGGATTCCATCCTCATTCATTCATGGGATGAAATATGATTATTTCATAGGGATTGTTATGGAACTCATTACTTTTCGATGGGAAAATCTTATTATTGATAAATTTTTGTTGAACTAGTTTCCTTTGCATTATTTAATAATTATTCAAATATATTTTTATTTATTTAATGAATATTTAAATAGGCTTTATGATTAATTTATTTTATTCATGATATAGTTAATGAGCATTATATAAAATTGGTGACCCAGATACAGCTTATACGAAGGGTTGTGTCCCATTACATATCACAGATGGGAATGATAAAAATAAAACAAAGGGTTGAGCCACAATATATCTAATCAAGAATGGGTGATTCTGATATAGCATACATGATGTTTTGAGCCATATTATAGATCCTCAATGTCCTTGATATAATATATTTGAGTGTGAGACACATTATATATAACCAATGATTTCAGCAATGATAATTTTAGATTTCAGACGTATAAGTGTATCAATTAAAATGGTTTTGAAATATTATTTTTAAAATGATGGTCCATGTTACAAAAAATTGTTTTAATTTCTTGTTATGTGTCTAAATGTTTTTATGATAGAAATTGATAACACATGACTCTTGATTCTAGATTCTGATGACACTTTCCTATATTTTCATATTTGATGATCCCAATATTGATGTGTATGAGTTCCTTTATGATTATCTCACACACATTGATTATTTCATCATACAATTATTCACTCTTATTCTCATTGATGATATTCAATTGGGAATGCTTATATACACTTGAAATTTGTATTTTATCTCACTAATCTAATGTTTCATTTTCCCTATGTTATAATAACTATTGATGAATGAATTATATCTACATAAGATTTCATAAGTATGATGTTCATAACATAATGTGAAATAAGAGATTCATGGTTAAAAGACAGAAATGTTTATTTGATGACTTAATTTTTTTAGGAGTTATTAAAATTTAATAAAACTATAAAACTAAAATGTCATCAAGTATGAAATTGATCAAAGATTTATTTTTGACGTTGAAATGATTTAATTGAAATAAGTTGTTTCACATTTAAATTCATAATATGATTAAATGTAATGTTATAGATTTCATCATATGATATTAATGTGTGGGTTCTTGGCTGTTATAGTTGGTATCAATGTTTAAATTAGATAAATTATTGAATTATAATGTTTTCATATGAGTATATATCGAGTTATGGATAAAATAACTGGTATAAAAGGTTAAGGATGATCATATGTTCAATGTTATATAACCCTCATTTAAGGGTTTTATTTAGTAAAAATTTATTGACTTTTAATGGAATGTTTTTGGATATTTTTTTCCGTTGAATTATTTTTACCCTATAAAATCAACATGATGTATTTAAGGATGAATTATATTTCATGATTAATGAAAAAGGTCATACACAATATAATGGGTGAAAAATCATATAATCCAACTAATTAGTGGGTCTTTAACCGATAATTAAAGGACAATTAGGATTTCACAGTTACTATTGGCCTATATGATGTCTTTGTTGGTATGAAATTTTTTCACACAAGGATCATGTTTATTTTGAAAACATATGTGATTTTATTTATGGAAAAATAGTTTATTTATCTTGTATCAATATATGATCAAATCTATTTACTAATTGGTTTTAGGAATCAGTTATAGAATGATTGAATAATTATAGGGAATGTTTTTATGGGATGGTTTTCATTAAAATTTGGTTATTACATTTTATGTTTTTTGTTTCATATAATGATTTAGTAATGTTGAGTATTATCTTACATTATGAGAACTATTTTCATTTTTAATATTTGAAGACAAGTACTCTCAGATTAATGGATATATGGTATTTATAATTTTATTTTAGTGTAAAATCGATTAGAAAGTCATCATGAATACTCATCATTTAGAGAAAAATATTTTATTTCTATTAAAAATATTCAATCGATGAAAATTTAGTTATCATATATATATATATATATATTACTATGTTTTCAACATAGATGGTTAAAAAATTAATTTAATTTTATAAAAATTATCCTCATATTAAATGTTATTAAATTTTAATATATTTTGATGATATCAATATACTTTTTCACTAATATTTTGCTTATGGAATTTTTTTTATTGACTTCCACTTAAACTCATTCTATATCATCCTTTATTTGTCCATGATAATTACTTTTCAATTAGAAATAATTTTATTAATTTACCTCTAATGTTATCACTATATGGAATCCTATTTATGCCTAACTATAGATGATCATTACATTTCCCACCTTCTCATTAAAGGTATGTTTTTTATATGTCATTTATATAATGTGGGTTTCAATATTGGTATTTTTTTATAAAAATTGTCCATTGATAACCAAATTGAATTTTGATGACGAATTTAATTTCATGGGGGGGGGGGGGTAGTTTGTAACACCCAAATATTGTAATAGATGAAAAATAAATTTTATGGAATATGAGAAGTAGAAATTATATTTTATGCATAAAAGGAGAAATATTTATAATAGTTTTATTAAAATATTTTAATGAATAAATTATATTAAAACTAAATTAAAAAAAATATATAATTTTGTTGTAAAAAATAACATTTTTTGGAATATAAATTTTATATTTATCTTCGGTGATATTTTTATTTTTAAGAGATGTTTCATTTTCTATGAATAGTGAAGAAATCTGAATATAAATATAAAACCAAATTTTTTATATAAATTATTTATATTGTTAAATTATGTTATTAATTTGATTTAATTTCAAAATAGTTCAATTATATATTTTTTAATCCAATTTAGTACATTATAATTAATTATATATTTAAATTGGATATAAAATCAATGTAATATTCTGAATATTTTCACTATAAAAACTTTTTTTCACATATCATATGCATAATTAATTTAAATTTAAAATATGTAACTTATATGAATTTAATATTCAATAATATATTATGTATTTTTAATTTTATATATATATATTATAAAAACATAAATTTAAAAAAATATTAGGGAATGAATTTAAAATTAATTACATCGATTAATCTAAATATGAGTTTAGATTTTGTTTAAACATAGAATATACGGTGTAAAAATGAACCTAAACTGTTATAAAACACATTGTATGGAAATAGTATGAAAATTATAAAAATATATTATAAAATTATGATTTATGGGGACATTATTCTATGAAATTAACCTATATAATGAGATAGTAAACGAGAGAGATGAAAAATGTGACATTATTCCATTAAATTTCCATAATGCTTTACAGATAGAGAAAACTAAATATGGTTGGTTTTAAATTGTTTTATATAAATAAATTAATTTTTTAACCACAATAATTTTTCATTTTTTAGAAATGATATCATTATATTTAATTCTTATGAAACATCAATGCATAGATTATTTAGTTAATTATAAAATAAAATAAATAATAGTATAAATATTAAAATTGATTTTAATAGAATGAAATTATGTTTCTCATAGAAGAATATATCATGTCAAAAATTGGTGAACGTAATATATTTTAATTATATTACTACCCTTGATATTTTTGGCATTTAAATTAATAAATTAATGTCAAAATTGACTATAATGATGTTTTATAATCAAAAATATTTTATGAAATGAATTAAACATACTAAAAATCAATTCCTAAGTAATGTGACTTTTAAATTTTAATAATTATAAAAAATTACAAATTAATTTACCAATTTAGATTATATAGTGAGAATATTGGCCCAAACAAAATTAAAACATTTTTTTGGCAAGAATATGGATAATTAAATGTTTTTCCACGTTACATGCGCTTGTCTTGAAAAAAATTTCAAACTCACATGGTATTTTTATTTTGTAATAATAATTTCATAATTAAGATTATATATTATATGTTTTATAGTTAGTATAATTTTAATTTATTTTTGAGGGGTTAATTTCATATGATAGAAAACTAGTTATGTTAATGAAAACTATAAGTGAAAAAGTAATGAAAACATAGAGTTTAAAGAACAAAATGATTAAAAAATCATTAATTTTTTAAACCCATGTATTAATTGACCACATAATACTAAAATTCTATTATTATACAATGTTTTTTCATAAATTAGTTTAATGAGATCTCTAACTAGTTTCTAATGTTTGATATTTACAATAACGAAACTCCTCCTGCAAGATAATAGGGAACTCACTCTATTGACTTCTTCACACCTCCAAATCCATTTGGCTCAACGAAACATAGAAAAAAAAACTTCCCAACATCCCTTTCATCATTATATAATGATTAAATTTTTAATAATTTCATCCAAGGAAGTCCTTTGGAAAAAACCATAAAAAGATACTCGAAAAGAGGTAATGTTTCAGTAGTAGTATTTCTAGTTTATTTCATTCTCCACCCCTATAAATTAATCTTATAACATTATTATATAATAATAAAATATATTATAAATAAAAATAATTTCTATTATGTTATGGTTTTGGCCTTCATCCACACACAATTCCATAAAATGTGTTAACAAATCACTATTCATGTGTTTGACGGACTACAAACTCATGAAACGATGTCATTCGTTTCTCTTTTACCACATCTCAAAGTTAAAAATTATGAAGGTAATTATATTTATATTTTATATTTATATTAAATATATAATTTTTTAGTATTTATTTAAAATAATATAAATTTAAATTTTATATTGTAGAGGATATGATAATGTCGCTTATGTGAATGGTCGATTACCGCATAGTGAATATAAGTGAATCTCTCCTCACTACAATGATTCATGGATTCAAATAATTTATAATATATTAAATATATATTAGATAAATTCTATAATTATGATATTAATGACATAATAACATTCCTATGAATATAATATATCATTTTCGTTATTCCAATTTCTCACACTAAAAAAGAGATAACGTTGTTCGTAGACGTGCAGAATATCAACTGGTCAAACCAATCAGATTCCTTTTTCATCTTGGGATGTATATATATAAGTAAATAATATTAAATTTAATTTAATTTTTGATATAATAATCACAATTTAATGATAAATGTTAATTACAATCTTTAGATGATGATCATTGAAAAAAATGTTACTCTTGTGTACGTATGACCTACCATCACAATGATCATAACATTTGTTCATTTTCCAAAAACATCTATCCTGAGTTTTCTTAAAATTATAATTTAATAATAAATATGTATATTATTACATTATTATTGTTATTATATTTTTAAATAATGATTTCATTAACCTTATTTGACATACCAATGTCAGTTTTGACACATATGGAGAATGTGGTCATAACAAGTGACATAAACATAATTAATTTAGTAAATGAAAATTATTTGTTAATAAGTGAAAAAAAATTAAAATTATAAACATAAAAGGTTCATATTTATGTAAATAATTAACATAAATTTATTATTAAAGAAGATAAATGATATCGATGATGATTTAGAATGAGGGTAAGGGTTTTCTCATCTTACATATATAACTATAAAATATATTCCATATTCCCCCCCCCTTATTTTTTGTGTATAATTCAGAAAAATGTATTTTATGATTTATATCATTAAATAATTTTTTATTTAAATATATATATATATATATATATATTTTAATCTCTATTTCATGGGGTTTTATTTTTTAAATATTCAAAATAGTTAAGGATTTCATTTACAATTTTCCTTTTTGAGATGTATATTATAATATAAACAAGTCTCTTTTTATAAGGTGTATTTTCATAATATAAGAAATGTTATAGAATTAAACATAGTATTTTCATGATACTTTTTATTTCATTTAATAATATTATTTCATGGTGAATTTCAATCAACATGAATAATTTGTTACAACTCATTTATTAAAATCTAATCACTAGTCTTTATTTTCTATCATTAACTATATAATGTTAAATTATTTTTATATGAATGAATAATATTATCCTATATTTATTCAGGATTAAATCATGTAATTATGAAATTTTTTCACTATTTTATATTTAAAAATGATTATATTTTTGTTTATAAAAATCAGACAACATTTCTATCTCTTGTCTGAAATCTATGTTCTTTCAATGAAATGATTTCTAAAAATGTTTTCAAAACGTGTTTAAATGATATATAATGCTCATTTTAAATGAATTAGATTTTAAAAATGTAAAATTTTTTAAATATTATTTTATATTATTTTTAATACATTCATTACATGCTTCCAAAGATGTTTTCATATAATATTATTTTCACAATGTTTTATGTTTGGAAAATTTACCATTAAAATGTAATGGATATTTTCCTAAATAACATTTTTAAAGATACATTAATGGTATTTAAATTCATCAAAACCAAAAACCAATATAGTCAAATATCATCAACTTGGGATATTCTATATTGATTCAATCATCATTCATTCTTTGGATATATTAGGATATTTTC
Organism: Viscum album; assembly: GCA_963277665.1. Taxonomy (NCBI): domain Eukaryota; kingdom Viridiplantae; phylum Streptophyta; class Magnoliopsida; order Santalales; family Viscaceae; genus Viscum; species Viscum album. Next base: position 988,261,095 of record OY728126.1, read on the forward strand.
AAAGGGATTTTTGTGGAACCCATTCCATTTCCATTTGTTAATCATATTTCGATGAAATTTCAATCAATATAGTTTCATTTACAAGCTTTAATCATGGGTTAAATTTTTTATTATGTTTTTAAAAGAATATATAAATGGTTCTTATGATGAAACTGTTTTATTAATGAAATAGTATATTAGCATTACATAACATGGGTGAGCTTGACACAACTTATATAATGGGTTGAGATCCATTTTATCTCACGGGTGAGCTCGTTATAGATTATTAAATGGTTTGATCCCTATTATAATGAATGAAGAACATGTGAGACTAATATTGGATGTAAGATATATGGTTATTATAATTATAAGTGTTATGAATTGGTTCTATGAAAATAATGCTCAACCAAACGATTTATGTTCTTTTTATAGATTTATAGTGATTTATATATTTGAAATTGATATAACATTGCTCATAATTATTGATTCAAATGACTCATTATCATTCGATATTTTCATATTATATGACCCATTTATTAATGTGTATTAGATCATGTACGATTCTCTCATTAAATATGACAATGTTATCATACTTTTATATTCTCTTATGCTCATTGATTGCATACAATTGGTAATTCTTCTGTTAACCCTTATTATGCATTTATGCTCAACCTTATTGTGTTTCCTTTTCCCTATGTTATAAATAATGATGTTGAATATTTTATGTATATAAATGATTTTACAAGGATGATGCGGATGACTTTATGTGAAATAATAATATCTTAGATAAATGAGAAAAATAATCATTTGGAAATATTGGTATTGTTTATATACGAATTCCTCTAATTATCCAAAGCTCTAATAATACAATCTACTCTATAATATATAGGATACATGATTGAATTTTGATGTTATAAGGTTTTGATTGAAATAAATTTGTTCATAATTATGTATATCATAGTTTGGTGTGTGATGTTTTGGATTTCAGCACATAAATATGGAGTGTGGGTCACGAGTTGGTGTAAATTGTCATTATAAGTCATTTTATTGTAAAACATTATATATTAGTCATTTTCAAACAATATTCCATTTATTAATAATAGAAATAAAATCATGGTTGTTACATTCACCAATCTATTAAAATTTTCTACCAATTATTTGTCTTAAATAAATGTAAATGGAGATATTTTTCCATCATCTGTTCATTAAAACCAAAATATTAATCTTTCAATTTATTATTTATCAAATATTCAAATAGATTCCATGTTTCTTTTTTTCTAATAACATATCTCTATTCATCCTGAATCATCAAAAATTTAATGTTTTATGATATGCCTTATTTAAATTCCATAAAATTTGTGTCAAGTATATAATACGGTTCCAAGTATAGTTTATAATCAGTAAACATGGAAAATATAATATACGCTGAATTATTTCAATGTCACTAATAACTAATATACAACTATTCATACATGATCTACCATTTAAAATGATCCAATATAACTTAAAAATTTAGTCTGTTTTGTATTTAAATCTCAATTATACGTTACACTGTAATAGTTGTATAAATATAAGATCCCTAATATGAAATTACAAATCCATAAGTTTATTTTTAGAACAAAATTTTGCTACTATATTCAACCCAATATATTAATGGATCACTAGTATCTTCAATATATTATCCTTCACAATGTTTTTTCATCAATATCATCCCTCCATATTGGAGTTCTAAATACTTTTTCCAAGATATCATTATATGGATCCATTGTAATGTAATTTATAAAACTATTATTATATGATGATTCAATAGTAGAATATGTTTCCCATAACACAATATAAAATAAAGATATTAATCAATTAATACTTCCTATAATGAATTATTCTTACTATTTAAATACACATTAGTTTGAGGAAAAAATAGTTTAAGGGTAAATATCCTTATTTCTATAATTTTCATGAATATTTAAAAAATAATATTAAATCATTGATCATGGATACAAAAAATTGATCATGATTACCCATATTGTTTGTCCAGTTCTTAAATATAAAAAGGATAATGGTGAAAATTTTTCAAATACTATTATATAGTGATATTATGGGATTACTTGGTTAATCAGTCATTAATTACTAATTTAGGATTGTTTCTATTATATATTTTAGGAAAGATATACAAATTTTCAATTTTTATTTTGTACAACATCTATATATGTATGGGTAGTGGATTATGATCTCCTTGGTGAACTTTTCACTCTGTTTTCACAAACTGAAATAGAATTCATGTTTAGTATAATTAAAATATCATTATTAATTTTATCTAAAAACATAATTAAAATTATAATCACTATATACATTGGTTATTTCAGAATTTATTTATAATTGAGAGTGGATATTTTCATCCATGGTATATATAATTATATATATAATATATTTGATAAACATCCATTCATGGAACCACAATACTCTATTCTAATCAATAGAAAACACAAGGCACATTCCATATTTCAAATCATTAATCATGTTTTTTAATATATCAATATCCCTTTTTATAATCTTGATCTTCACAAAAATTAATTGTTGAGAAATAATTTGTAATATTAATCATTTAAAAAAATGACTTATTAAATCAATATTATTCACTAAAAATTCCTTGATTAATGTTTCAAATTAAAACCAAATCATTTCAACAATTCCATTGTAATTTATACTTAATTATTTTTTTATTTTTGCAGAGTGAAAATTAATATACCAATTATAAAAAAAGAATCTCAAACTAAATCCTCTAACCATAATTTAATTCATTATATAATAATTCGTACATCGAAGATTGGTTATATATGTATGTATAAAACAACCCCATAGTACCATCCTAGGTAACCACACCATATATTATTTTTAACGGTAATTCATCAAAAGGAATTGCTAATAATAAATCATTGTAAGGGTATAATATATGGTAAAAGATTACATGTTACTACCATGCATAAATAATGAGTAATAAAACAAGATCACAGTCTAAATTTTATTATGAATCACATAATGATGTGGATAAAACAATAAAATTGACAAATTCATTCACATATCTCCAAATCAACACCATGGTATTCTAAAACATATTACCAAGGTTATTTACATTGGTATCATGAATCATTTACAGTGACTTTGACCAAATATTCATACATATATTTTTTATAATGATTAATTTATTACTAAGTTTATTAAACCTCTTTCAGAGTTCAACATTAATTGTAATAAATTTATTTTTTTCATGTAGATCATATATCATTATTACTAAGTTAATTAAAACCATTCATAGAAAATAATTTAATTTATTAGAATTCAAAGGCATGAAAATTTAGTCATACATTATCCTATAAAATGTTATATCATATTCATCCATATAAATACCAAATGAATGATGTTTTAAATAACTATATGAATTTATAGGAATAAAAATTGGATTTACAATTCCAAATATAGAATGTAAAAAGAAAAAATTATTTGGAAATTATAGCAGGTATAAAAGTTGTATTTAAGAATGGTATTATTTATATAAAATATTATTATCTGATTAATAAAAACATTATTAGATTTTTTTAACGATTATAAATACATGATATAATATTATATTGAAAATAAATTTAAAAAATGCACTGGAATTATATGATTGATAATAAGTAATGTTGAATATAATACAATACATCATATAAAACAACATAAGAAATGAGGGGTGATTATTTCAGTGATTTGGGTATTATCTAAATGAGTTAAAAAGAATATATGTTGGGTATGGGCCTTTTAATTTTCAAGTTAGTGAATGAAATTTTCTATATAAATGAGTATTTATTACATTTTGATATAAAAATTTTTCCATTATAGACTATCTAATTCTATGTTTTGGATATTATATTTTCAATGAGAACACCAAGGATTCCATCCTATCAATTAATTTATCATTAAAAAATAGTTTTAATATAATTTTATAATAATATATTTTATAGGTAATAAAATAAAATAATTTTTTACGGGGTTTTCATGGGAACTATGTATGTAATATATGAACTATATAGATCTCGTAAAAACATCTTCATTTTTTAGTCATATAGAAATAATCCATTATTAATCTTTAGTAGGGATACTCATTAAAGATGATTTATTGGGTTCATATAAAAAATGATGATTTTTAGAATAAATACATGTATAGGTGAAATGTAATTTAATTCAACTGATCAGTAAGGATAAATTACTTTGTATAACATAATAACATGATCCTTATTGCACATGTAATGATATGATAATATGGTAATAAAGAAATAAATTATTCATTCACAAGAATATCAACATGGTTATTAGAATAGGATAATAAAACATATATCCAAGGTTATTCACCATCGTATCTAGATAAATTACAACACTCTATAACATAGTAATCATTGTTATGTGTATTTTAGTGATTAACTATTTACTAAAATCATTATTCCATTTATAGGAACCCCACTATATAAAAATATTTACATGCTTCACATTGATAACATGTCATAAGAAATAATTTTAATTATTATCCATGTATAATAAAATAATTAGTATATATAAAATATTTAAGGATTTTAGATTTTAAAGACATGAACTTTTCTACAGTTTTAACATAAGAGTCGTTAATGTGGATTACATACAATGAAATCCCTAACCAAGGAAATATATCTATGATGTTGGGATTGAATGATAGTCTCTATTTAAAGGAACATAATTTTGATAATAATTGAATATATATATATATATATGATAATGTAATATGTTTAAAATATGATGACATGCAATAAAGGTGGTAATTGATTGAAATGAAGAAATGAGGGAGAGAACTCTATTATTTTATATAAAAATTCCAATGAAATAAATGAAATTTATATGTTTTATTCGGATCATCTAAAAAGAAAATAATTAATACCTAATAGAAAATGTAATTTTAAAATGATCATATGTGACAATAAAGTGGAGTTGTGTGTCAATATTATTATGAAAATAAACAGATTGATATGTTACTTTTCAAATATATTTTTTGAATTATTGTTTTTGGAAAACATTTATAATATGATATGAAAATGGTTTTGGACCATGGTTTATTAAATTAACAAAATAAATTTTTAGATATCAATATTAAAATATATAATTCCAATAATATGTATTAATTTAAATTATAAATGTATAATTTATTTGTTAAAAATGCTTTTGAAAAATCTGTTACATATCTTAAGTCTATGAAATTTCCAAATTGATTTTTATGAAGGTTTTTAAAACATGAAAAAAATAACTAATAACTATATATATATAATAAATAATTATATATTTATGTATAATATAACTTAATATATATATTTTTATAATTAATATATATTCTAAATTTCCTAAAATATTAATAAATATTAAATTAAATATCTTTTATTTATTATAAAAGAGTATTTTACATAAAATTCTAAAAAATTTATCATGACCAAATTTATACCCAATTCATTTAAATATTATGCTCCTTTTAGGGAAATAAATTTATAGTCATGATAAAAAATTACATTAAATAAAGAATCACATATTTTCTATAAAATTGTAATTTTTTAAGGAAAAAAATTATTTATTCACATTAATGAATTAAAAACATTATAAAATCATACCCATTTATTATCAATGATTAGGTTGGAATATAATTAAAAATATAACATGTTTTTATAATAAATAATACTTATTATTATATATTTTAACTGGTATTTTATTATTATATTTTCTCATTTTATTATTCTAATTATCACAAAATGTTCTATCAGGAATGGTCATGTATTATTTTTATAATTGTGGGATCGTAGTGGAAACATTTACCTTTAATTCATGTATATTCCCACTATTCTCATACTTCATCATATACCACGTCACATAAAAGAGTTCTACCCATGTATTGATAATGTGTATCATATTTTGAAGACATATAATTATTTTGATAATATTTATAGATGAAATGATATTTATGATTGTAGTAGAGCCTGTATAAAATTCATTTGGTGTCCCATATTCACTTCTGATTATCTCCTTATATGATAACTTGGTTTCTTCAAAACATTTATCTCAGGGTTTTTTAATATTCATATGTAATAATCTAAAATTTCATTTTTATTATATTGTATAAATAATTACACAATTATTTCAAAATAAGATTGTATTGATTAATATGAGAAATTAATTTTATATCATTACATTTTCCCTAAAATAAAATATCATTCCCAAAAAATATGTGTAATTCTTAAAATTTCTTTAGGGTATTATTCTTTCATTTTCTATTGATAAAATAATGTCCTTTCTTTAACCTTGTGATATTTTTTGCTACTTTATGAGTTTTGTGGTCTTGTTCCTAAATAATTATTCCATTTCATCTAGAATCTAGATAGGATCTACCTCATATGAAATTCCTAGTTCAGATTCAAGAAAATTTATTTCATTTATATGTGTTAGGTAAAATATATATTTTATTTATAAGGGAACCTATAATAAATCATAGACATTTGATTTATTTTGTGGTATTCATAAATTATATTCAATATATCAAAGATGTACATGAATTTCAAATAGTGCAATTAAACATGAACACAATAACCCCTTCTTCCCAAATATTATCATTAATTTTTAATATTATATTTTCATTAATACATGATCCCCTACTTTTAATTCTGTGACATATAAATACTCGAGTTAAAAATATTTTTTGTATGTAATTTTAAAAAGTGGTAGATTTGAGTCTCAATTCCAAAATAAAAAATCAAATGAGTTGTTACAAAACTAGAAAAATGATACATTGGAGGATAAATTTCACTACCCATGTTAAAAAGTTCCAAATTTCTTTTTAAGAGCCAACTTGATCATAACTTTAAATGTATGTGAGATTGTAAAATATTAGAGACCATGATGAGTGAACTATTTAGATTCCTCCCAAGGTGTTTTTGAGTGAGGAAAAAGAAAATTTAAATAATATGTGTATTCCTATAGAAATATTCAATAACATGATATGAAATGTTAGTGAGGAATAGCCTCTAGTGTGCTCAGAATAAAACAAATTTATTATAAGAGACAAATAGGTTCAAAAGGCTAGGTTCATTGCTCGGGGAAGGAAAATTCATGAAAAATGGTAAAAAATTTAATACCTATCATGAAGTGTTGAGGAACTACATAATTTTAAGTCTTAGGTTCCACAATGATGAATTTTTTAACTAAAGGTTTAGAGAGTGTAACACCCTATGAAAAGTGTGAATTACATAGAAAAATGTTACAACCCATGTCTACAAGATTCAAATTTCTATTGTGGGTAATATCTGATTGTAAATCCACAATGATGCATTTATTGCATAGGGTAGAAATAAAAAATTAGTGAAATTATATAAAATTTCCCAGGTTATCTGTGAGTTAGGTTAAAACATAGTGAAAGTATATATGTTGTCCTGTGGAGATAGTCAGTAGTTAGATAAGTGAACTCATTGTGTAATTTTCGATGTTGTTCTGGGAAAGAAGATATGGTGCTTCCTGATGTTTATATGGATATATGATTTGGATGATGGATCATTGAAGTCCTATATGTGATAGATATTGAATAATTCTCCAAATTAAAACATAGATAAAAAATATCTAATAATGATGTGATTCTAAAATAACCCCCCTCACATTTATATAATCTAAATCATATTTCCCATAAAAGAAGTGACATAGAGGAATAATTATATACCATAAAGTCAAATATATTTCTAATATAACATAATAAACAGGATCCTTATAAACCATTTAATGAAAATAATTATTGAATATGACGTATGTCTCACAAATTTTAAAGTTAGATGAAAAATCATTACCATGAGTCTGAAATGACATGAACGTTCATTAACATCCAAAATAATAAACTTATGTTTTTTATATATTTTATTATGAAATTTTTTTAGGTTTTATAGGAAATTTATTTCATATATAATTATGATATATATGACTACTAGTCACCAATGGTAACATCTGCTATTCGATCGATTTTTGGCATATGTGTCAAAAAATGACTTTGTTAGGTTGACTTTAGTCAAATAGGATATTATTTTAACATATCTAGTATCATAATTAATATATGATAATAATATTTATTATCAAATAACAGATAAATAATAAAATATGCTTCTAATTAATTATAAATATGTGGATGTGCGTGTGTTTGTTTGAGAGATCTAAATAGATTTATATATACCCATTGTTTTTATACGGTTTTTGAATTTTTTACAAGTCTTTCTAACCTAGTAGGATAATACCCACTAGGTATTAAATTAACTTTTATAGAATAGATCCTAGTTAAAATTATCATGCCTTCTCTGGTATTGGTGGTGATTACCTATCCCAGAGATGCCTGAGGCTCCGGCCCCCTCCACCCCAGTGGGGGGAGGGGATCCATCCGTCACCCTCAACGAATCATTTTTAAAATCCCTTAACCAACCCGATATACCTTCCACATTTCTCATTGATCCCTCTTTTCACTAAGATCCCCTACCTTCATGAAGTATGACCTTCTTGATATTTCTACAACAGAGTTCTACTCTTATTTATATCATTATCTATCGATGCTTTAGACATGATTCAGTGGTATTTGTCCACCATTTAATGCTTTTGACCAGTTTGTATTTGAATCATGGGGTCATCAAAACCGAGCAGTGATGTGTCTTCTTGATTCGTGCCAATTGATGATTTTATTCCCATCAAAGGAGGAGTTTTTCATTCTCTGGTCTAGTGCTCCATGTGTTTTTTATGGATATATATTTTTTCTCATGGGATGGTCTTTTTATTTCAACATAAATTATGGTCTGCCTTTGGCTGTGGTGTGGGTATGTTTTCCAGACATGCATCTACCATTCTAGAATACATCCATAATATGTATTCTCGGGAATATGGTTGGAATGTATATATATTCTGAAAATCACACAACTATCAAATATCACTAGATTTTGACTTACATATGTGTTGAGGTTGTCGTTTGAAAACCTCTAATGAAGTGGCTGTGGATTTTGGAAAGAGAAGAGCTATGATGGATGGAGAGGGTGGTGTTTGACTCATGGATAGAGTTTTTCTTGAGATGCAACTAGCTAGGAAATTTGGTCTCTAGATGTCATCACATGATTTAGGACAAAACCACTAAGGTGAAGGTGGATCTAGTGGTGGAATTTAAGTTATGGGATAGTGATGTTTTTGGTGAGCATGAGGAGGTGCACAGAGAGGTTCCATAGGAGATGGAACAGGTCTGGCAACATGATTTTATTTTTTAGAGGCCAGTACCTAGGAGGCTCATATGTAGTGGCCTCCCTTAATTTCTATAGTTTCTGTAAAGAATGAGATACCGAAAGTGGCCGAACCGTGGGTAGCAGACATATTTTCCTAGTTAAAACATGATTTTGAAATCATTGGAGTTTAAGAGGAGAGCCCCTTAGCATTGGTTACAGTTAATTCCAACTCTATCGAGGATGGTGAGGTAACCATAATAGGGAGTGATGTACAAGGTATCGATGGATCTCATTGTATAGGTTGGGGGACACTAAAAAGAAACCATAGTTTATGGGTTACAAATATAAGCAATCCACAGGATCAAACTTGGTGTAGGGGAAGTACATCATGTCGGTTGCAACATCTCATAGAGAACATGGGAAGTAGTAATGAGATAATGTCATTGAGGCCCTTATACTCAAACACCCTTGGTGCTTCCCATTTAAATGCATGGTTTGGGGGGAAGAATCTGGCTTGGATAATAAGGAAGGTAAGGGGGAGTCTCTATGTATGCAGTGGCTCCTCACAGAAGATATGCCGAAAAAGCAGGGGAAATGCTTGTAAGTTCAAGGACCTCCTTTGTCTCCGGAAGATGATTCTTCAGTTTATGACAGTTATAGTCACCCTTCATTGGACAAAATAAACCAATGTCAAAAGAAAGGTCCTCACATCCAGTGAAGGTTGAAGGGGAAAAGGCATTAGAGATTTAGGGAAATATAATATAGTTCTGGGAAAAGGCTAGAGGGACTCAAGGATTACACTCACATTCCAAAACCAATGGATAATAAGTTGGCCAAGAAGGTTGGAAACAAGGAAATCATATTCCAATAGAAGGGGGAAAGTGAAAAATTGATTAGTTATATAAGATATAGAGAATAATAAAATGGGGAGTGCTTAAAACATATCCAAGAATACAAGGAATAAATACTTGAGAAAGATATGTTACCCAATTTCTCAGAAGAGGAGCATAAGAGAATTTATAAATGAAGGATACAAGTTGATACCACATTGGAGAAAGATGGCTGGTTAGATAAACAAGATAGAATAATGTCCAGAGGCTTTAATCAAAGTAAAATAAACATGGAGGAATTTATTTAGACAATGGAATGGATGATCACACATCATGATGAGCTTATCAGGGAGGATCAAGATATAGAGGGTAGTACGCTGCCCTGGGAACTTTATAGTGTAGCGGAGTCAAGTATTATTATCCTTATATTTAACAATTTTGTGAGATCTATAACCACGTTGTGGTAGCTAATTTGTGAAACTTGGTTTAAAATTTTCCCTATAAATTGATTAATAAAAATTTAAATTTTGATAGTTATGAGTAATTATGTACACCATTATCCTGATGATAGTAGGTTCTATGTACGAAAGTGTATCATTTCCATTTTTTAATTATAATTATTGAAATAAAGTAAGTAAGATTTTATACTTATATAATGATCATAAAATCCTAAATAAAAAATTATTTTTATTAAATATAATTATATATATCATCCATGTTATTTTGATAAAAGAGTTACATCACTTTATGAAGTTTTTATTCCACAAAAACACAATGCAATTATGATCTTTTAATTAGTTAAATGGTAAAAGATGAAAATGAGATAGTATCTTTTTATAATAACAAATATTTAATGAATATTATAACTATTTAATTTATGTCACATATATTTATTTACTATTCCCTTATCACATTCCATATAAATCATTAATGAATGATGAATTATATCTCTTTGTGAGGCTCTAGTCCTCTGTACACATGAGTGATGTTACCATATCACCTAAAGAATTGAATATAATAAGGTATATACTATATAATGAATATATTGGTAAAATTATGTTACAAATATAACATATATAGTTTTTAACCATCATCATAACATAATTTCAAATTCTCTAATAGAAAATCCTATGGAATTGATTTTAGCGTTGGTAGTCCACAATATACATGAATGAAATTTTTTAACACATTTGATGGAAGAGGATTTGGTTATTGGACATAGAACTAAAATAATGACATAAATTTATATAAAATATATTTGTGTTATAATATAATTATAAATTATTAATATTATATGGAGGTGGAAGAAAAAATTACACAAAAACTCATTCTATGTAATCTAACCACTTCTCGGAGAAGTTCTATTGGATTATACCTAATGTATTCCTAGATATGATTTCTATGAAACCCTTGGAATCGATGATTATTATATAGAGTTTATGAATTTATTTTTTCTATTATTTTCAAGACTAAATGGGTTTCATGTTTTAATGAAGAGAGGATTTTTATGGAATTTTATAGGTGAGTTGTGTGGAACAATTGTAATTATGGATATGAAAAATGAGGGCCCAAATTTTTTTCATTCCCAAAGGATCTAAAAAAGAGTATTATCTATAATTATACTATATAGGGTCAAAATATGTCCAAAAAATATATATACCAGATATGTTAATAATTAATTTTATCTTGTATTAGTTTAGTTTAACCTTATATAGTACAATTGATTACCTAATCACTGTAGATAAGTTTCACTATTATTTTTATTTAATATATTAAAAAAATATTAACTTATTAGACAATATTAATTTTTTTTAATAAATTGGAATCCATATATCTAATTTCCATTTAACTTAGTATAATTTTTTTCTAAAATTAATATCACAGATGGGAGGAGGGACTGGGTTTTAAAAGAGAAAATGATCAAAAGTGTAGAAAAATTTTATATCAAAACTCTATTTGAAGATGATTAAAATGAAAAAATATTTATTAAATATATATATATATATAATAATTATACATTATTACTATTTAAAAATATTTAATTAATATATAAATATATAAATAAAAATAATATTTATATAATTATATTCATAATTTTTTTACAATTTGTCAATAAATGGAACACTTTTGAAAAATAAAAAACATTAACCCTTGAATAATTTTTATAAAGTTATTTTTAAAGATTAAATAATTTCATGAAAAAAATTCTAAAAATGTAAAGTAATATTAATATTTTTTGTGAATCAATCATGACTAATCCTCATTCTAATAAATTTACATATTATCCGAAAACAAAATATTTTTCTTTAAAATTGTTATAATTTTAATTGTAATAAATATATATCAATTTTAGATTTATTATACATGATTAAAAAAAAATTTATAATTCATTAGTATAATTCATTTGATCCCATTTAATGACTAGTTAATAATGGTAATTATTAATGTATAATAATCTAACAGAGTCTGGTGTTATGTTTAATCATTATTTTTCATGTATTTTATACCGTATATGTTAGGAATTTAAAAAATATATTTAGTTGGTGGTTTAAACTCATTTTTTCATTCCACAAAAAAAACAAAATTAAATTTTATTATATTAAAATTTCGGGGTGATACATTTTATTCACCTTAAATAATTAGCTTTAACTCTATTTGATAATGTGATGAGAAATCAAGTGGTTTGTATTTGAATATTAATTTATTAAAAACCCACATCATAATAAAAATTTAATTTTAAATTATCCTCTTATTAATTGAAAAAATTAAGTAAATATGTTTGTTTAAAATAATATATAACTATGATTTTATGTAGGAGAACATTATTTGAAATTGAAGATGTGGACATGAATGAAAAACATCAATAATCATTTATAATGATAGATACAATTGATCTAAAGAAGGTAAATGATTAATGGAACATTGGGGACCCCTAAAAAATAAATCAATAATAATTTAAAAAAAATCAAATTTGTTGAATAATATGGTAATACAATAACATTTTATTCAAGATCCTTTTACAAATGTTGAGGAATTATTTTACTTTGTAAAAATTTGATGGAATATACATCATATATTTCTATGTCAAAAGAACAATTTCATATTTTGGATATCGATCAATTAAAATACAATTCATCACATTATCTATAAAATGAATATCAAACAATTAATTTTTTATACCTGAAGAATTAAAATCACATTTAATTGATTATAAGAGAGTTAATTTAATGATAAGTCTTTCCTTATATCTCAAGTTATTATTTTTAGAATATGGTCAGTATGGTTTATCCAACATGAATAAATTAGTATATTGTTATGTAATGTATTATTCACTACAAACTCATCCGATAATGATTGTAAAACAATTCAAAAAATTTATACTTTTACCCATAAAAAATATTAGCATCTAATACTTTAAAAAGATAAAAACTAAATTAAAATGCAGAAAATATAATTATTTCCTCATTAAACATAATGTAGATCTTATGCATCACATACAAAACAAGTGAGTACCATCATAAGTTATACAATGGAAACATTTTATTAACATTATTTTAATCAAATCCATATTCCAAACATGAATTTTTCATTACTCATGGAATAAAAACATAATATTAGATTTATTCCATAAATAAATAAAATGTTTTTAACTCCCCAAATGATAGAATATAACACTTTTTCAACATATCATTAAGCAGTTCCATGGTCTTCAGTACTATCCATGTTACTTTATCTACAACAATAATCTCATTATCCTAACATCATTAACTATACATCGTGAATAATTTATGTATTTCCTTTCATTCGATCATTTTTTTCAAGATGTTAAAAATTCCTATAAATCATTTTTCATGGACAACATATGAATTAAAAATAATCATCGAAATACATAATAAATATGAAATACAATACAATATATATTAATTTAAATTTTTTATAACCATAATATAATGGATAAAATAATAAAATGACATAATTTGTCACTCCAAAGAGAAGAACATTAAGCAATCAGCTTCATGGAAGGTAATAGCATAATAATTTCCTTGAGAAATTATATTATTTTGAACTATATTTCATTGTCTCTTGGTGAATTTATATTCATTTTAACCCATCTCTATATAGTGTAACCATTTCACATTTGTAAATTCTTTATTTCCCTTGATATAACGAGAATGGTAGCCTGTTTCTCATTACATTATGTAAACCAAATGTTCTTTTAATCAAGTGAAATGGTGCTTCCTTCAACTTATATCACCTATTAAAAAAATCCTTCTTCATCTTCTTGAATTTATATTTTGTTTCTCTTTGCTATTATGTTATTCAGTTTCTTCCATTCAAAACCATAAGAAATGCATAATTCCCTATATATCATGATATCTAGTGATACAATTTCCTATAATGATTTGATTTTCTTATAGACTAGTGTACTTTTAAATATTGGTTTCATCCCATCAGTGAAATGATTAACTATGATATTTGGATCACATATATGGTTTATAATATGAATTGTCCATCATTTAGGGCTGTTTTAAACATAGAAACAACTTCCTATTCTTTTTAACTTTAGACACAAGAACTATTATTCCATATCTTCTTATTTCTAATGGGGATAATGTTGTTTCTAGATGATTACCATGAAATAATTAAAATCAGTGATTTCTTTTTATTCTAAATCCTTATTTTTTTGATTTAACTATCATAAATAATCAATATTGTCTAAGAGAAGATATAAAACCATGACTTATTCGATATTTCACTAATTCCGATAATAAAAAATATCTAATATAAAAAACTTATCATTATTTAGCTATTAATTTTTTTTATTCCCCTTGAATGATTAATTTTTGGGATGCATAATATCTTATAACATCATTACCATTAATGGTGGAATAATATGATTATCTATGAGGGAATGTATATTAATAAAAAACCAATTCAGTTGCCTCGATATGAATATTATTTGATCTATTCAATATGTAGATTCATATCTAATTTAATTAACATATTCTTGAGGATAATTACAATATTCAGTATGTAAATTTATATAGTCTCAATTACATTTATTGTGATACATTAATATGTAATTAAATAATTTAATTTAGATGATATCATTAGGAAACAATAGTTATAATCCAAATATTTTGATACACTCAACAAAAATAAAACAATTTATTCTCATATAATATCATAATCATAAACATGTCTTCATTGAAAATGATTTAAAATAATTAATTCAATTTCAAGTATATCGTAATGGTTTGTAAATGTCATGTGAATTGAACAACACTTATAACATAATAGTTTCAAACTAGGTGAGTATAAATCCATATTGTCACACACTATGTGATGGTTTTGTCTAGTAAAATGATAAACATTCAGAGTTATTAAACCATGGTATATCAATTAAAAAACCAAATAAACTAGTAGATTCAAGATAATAATATATTATTTTGAAAAATTAAAAATCACTTTACAAAAAAATATTTAATGCTCTTCTATTCTTACATAAAAATCAACAATAGGATAATGCCACATAATACATGTTTTAATAAATATAATTCCCATGGATTCAACTAAATTTTTGAGGATACTAATTTTAGAATCATATACCATAATAAGCTTGATATGATGTTAATAATAATACAATTGGAACTTGATACTGGGAATCACATTCCAAATGACCACATATTTTATTTGACATAGTATAATAAATACATAAACAAAATAATCATTATAATTATAAAATTGAAATAAAAAATTTGTTTTCTTTTTGAATGGTAGTATTTTTCAAATCATATCCCTATTTATCAATCACAAAACACTTCCTGACATTCTATGGAAAAAAGTTTAATAAGTTTACTATCTCATATGATTAAGAAGATAATTATGCATAGAATGTTATGAATAAATAATCCATAATTATTATTTCACAAAAAATATATAAAAAATACTCCATTTAATCAATAAAATGAACATAATATGGAAGAAATAAATTAATCACTCATAAATAAATTTGTTATTTTCAAAAAATTTTAAAAAACAGTTTTAAATGGCCAGAATAAATTACAAAAAAATATTAATCGCAAATAAATAATTACATGAGATTTAAATTTAACAACAAAAAATATATCTAATAAAATAATCACATTGAATATCAATAATTGAATTCATAATGATAAAATAAAAAATATTTTATATAACATACATCACATTCATGTCATTTTCAAAGATATTTAACCTGGTTGAGGCTACATTCTATTCAATTTATATAAATTGATAAGGCCTTACCCAAAAAAAGGTTTATTGTTTCACATCAGACCTACTAATATACTAAAGGGTGTGAGTGATCCCCATATTTCAAATTATATGTCCTTTGGATTTGTCATATTAAAAGACTGATTCATAATGAATATATGTATTCTATTTGAAATACTGTCATATGAATTGTTAATACATAACCTATCCAACATACACAATCATAAACCGTATAGATTAAAATAGTGGGTTGTAATAAAATTGTACATCCACTATCAATCTGATCGTAAACTATCTAGATAATTAATAAGGATTGTATCAGTATAAAAAATACATGGTGGATCATAATTATAAAAATTTGTAATGAAATAATGAATTAAAATATCATAATGATGTTATTTAATTTTCTTCTGAAAAATATAATTCATAATTTGAAAATAATATTTTAATCCAAAAGTTTTTGATTTTTTAAAAAACATTTAATTGAATAATACCATTTATATAATGTAAAATAATCTTATAAACGATGTGTGGTTATGATGGATGAAATGTTTGTTTATTTTCATACATGTTAAAACAATGATTCAATTCATATTTTAGTAAAACCCAAATGATACATCTTTTGAAAACAACATAATGATTACATTCAAAAAATTTAAAAAAATCCAATATATGTTAAAATTTATTTAATAATTCAATTTTAAAATGTTATAAAATATTTAAAATTATTATCGAATGAATAGATTTTCTATAAAATGATTGTTGGCCGAACAGATAAATAATGTAGAATTTCATTAAAGCATTATCATTAATTTTAATTACCATGGTAGTTACCCCAATAAATAAACCTATACATGATTCATAAGATCACTACATTTGAATTATATATATGAATTTATATCATAAATTACCATATAGTTTGGTAGTTCTTATAAACTAGATTAATACATGAGTATTATATTATAATTAATTAGAAAAATAACAATATAATTTTTTGGTTCGAGAATATCATTATTAAACCTAGAAAATACTTTCATATCATTCATTGTAAACCACAATTAATCCTAGAAAAAAAATAAGGGTGATCTAAAATTCTCAGTATCGTTTATGTATAGTGAAATCTTCCATGAATAAATAATCTTATTCTATATCTTATGGTAAATAAGTAAACACAAATTCTATTTAAATAACTTGGATGAATGAATAAAATAGTAATATATAAATATGAAAATGTAAATAACAAAAAAATATAATATTTATTCATTAAATTGATAATTAAATTCATTAGTGGATTAAATCATGTAAAAAATATCATGCATCATGAAAACTAAATCTGAATGAAGGAAAACCATAATTATTGGATGTCATGTTTCATAGGAACATGATAACTATAATATCAAAAATAAACTCAGTATTTATTAAAAAAAGCTTGGTAATAACCTATATGATTTCTCACATGAAAATTTCAAAGACACTAACTCTCAATGACTATCCTCGATAGAGTTAAAAATGGTACTGTTGTAAATAAAATGGGTTTGTGGAAAACTGATTTTCTATCATGAGGATAATGATGGATCGAAGGGAATAAATTAACAAGTCCTCAAGCAATTTATTTCAATTAAAAATATATCATTTTATTTCAAATAATTTATTTAATACATAAATAATGTTTCTAACCTAACTTATCTGTATAGTGTAAATGATATCTATTTATCAATATTTCAATAGTTAATCAAATAAGATAAAAACAAAATAAAAATAAAAATCATATACAACATAATAAAAAATCATCTCCCTCACTAAATAATAATTTTAATTTTGAAATTTTTAATTTACAATTGGAAATGGTTACATTAATGAGATTTTTTGAAGATAATGTCAATAATCATAAAAAGAAGTTATATTTCTCAATAACTTTTAGCATTTGTTAATTATCATGTCAAGTAACCAGAGATGAAAAAAATTCTAATTGAAGCGTTGTAGAACATTAATTATTAAGGAATATTGATATTACATTTTAGTGGTACGTATATACATCATATGATTTAGAAAAGGTGCATAATTACAAATATGACTAAATTAATTGTAAATTGAGATGAAATCCATTACAATAAGATTCATTTTGATTGTATGTTTCTTAACATCCTTTAGATTGGTTTCAAAAATGTTATTAACTTATTAAAAACCCAAATTGATAATTACTATATCATTTTCGATCATTTTATAACATCTTTCAAACATCTAATTAATAATCATTCATTATTTTCATTATTTTTTGTGTTAATTACCTTCTTTTATTATGCATATTTTGTCATTAGAGATCTGGTTTTGAAAAATATTATAGATTTTAATAGTCTCTTTAACAATAATAATGAAATATTTATATTAATTATAAAAAAATTATATTTTTATTCCCATTATTGTTACATGGTTATGAAAATTAATCATGTTACAATCATGGATATTGTAGGTCGTATGTACGTATTAGTAAAATTTTACATTTTTAAATAATCATTATAGAAATGTGATATGTATTTTATTTTCTTCCTAGAATGATCATAATATCATGTATTTTGCTATATTTAATTTATATTTTCATATTAATATTATCTATGTGCTGGGGTGGTCAATGTATCCACACATCGCTTCGTAAAGTCTTTAGTCCAAACATACATGAATGATGTTATCATCATTAAGTGTAGGAATAAAAAAGATAAAAAATATTTAGAAAATTAAGAATATGAAATTAATATAATAATAATTTTTTATATCACATATAATAATAATAATTATTACTTAACAAATTCTGTGTAAATCAATAGTGAAATATCAATCACATCGCATAACGAGATGGTACTCCCCCTAAAAATGAGGGGTAATATCTTGCCTACTACAGAGTATATTCTAACAAATTATATAATATA
The DNA here is from genome assembly GCA_963277665.1 of Viscum album. NCBI lineage: Eukaryota > Viridiplantae > Streptophyta > Magnoliopsida > Santalales > Viscaceae > Viscum > Viscum album. The sequence continues at coordinate 988,280,355 of OY728126.1, forward strand.
TAATGTCTCGATATGTATAATAATGGTTTAAATTTAATATATGTATATATATATATATATAAATATATAATTTAGATCCATCGTCATACCGAACCATGATATGAGGTAAAGAAAAAATGAATGATATTGGTTTGCAAGGCAGTAGTCTGACGAAAACACAAATGATGATTTCATAACCCATTTTATAGAAGAGTGTGATATTGTATGCCATAATAATAACATAATAACATATTCATATATGTAATATACTCCTTGTCTTATATATTCACGCTATATTATAAATTTAAGGAGGTGGGAATGATGGTTAAATAATGATGTTTATAGAAGAACATTACCGCTTCTTCTGGTATCCACCTTAGGATTTCAATAATGCCTTCAAATGATGTATTTCATCCTAAATAATTATTTTTTAATAAATTGGAAATTTCAGAAAGTGATTTTGGAAGGACATTTCCGATCTAATATAGTGAAAATGTGTGAAAAATGTGGGAGAGATAGTTCTCTTTTACAATTATGGAGGTGTGTAATTCTTGTAAACAACAAAAAATATTTACTATTGGGTCGTCAGTAATTTATAATGTTTCTTATAAATTGATAATGAAAAATGATTATATATTATATGGTATAGAAACACTCAAATACGTAATTAAACACATGTTTTAATTAGTTGGATATTTAAAATCTATGTATCCCTATTTTTACCATTATTTGTTTTCACTAGGATATCTAATTTTATTTCCTTCATAAATTATCCAATAATAATAAATATACATGATAAATATTATAAAATTTATAATCTACATTTGATAATATCATATAAAATAATTAAATAAATTTCTATAGTGTGATGGAAATTATATTTAATAAAAACGCATGTAATGCTATAAAATATTTCTTTGATTATAATATCCCATAAAATGCTTTTACCAGTTTGGGTTCAATATGTAAATTATAAAAGAATAAATTTTACATATATGGAACCTATATTATATTTATTAAAATAAAAAAAATCACTTATTATATGACAATTTTTTAATAAATTTTATTCATTTAATAAAGTATTATTCATTATAAAAATAACATTATTGTCAATGTTAATATTATTTCATTAATTTGAATTTAAAAATATCACAAAAATAATGGAATTTTAATATATTACATACAACACTATGGTACATAATATATTAATCTAAATTATTATTGTAAGATAATAATTCATTTCATTTCATTCACTTTTAATATTTTTATTATCATTTATTTAAGTTAATTGTTATCTAAATAATTACTGCATCTGGGTTTCATAAGAATTTTATGTAACTACGTCATCCAAAAAATTAATAATAAATTATTATTATAATGAAATAATTTATATTTCAAATGATTTTGTATAAGCTATTCAATATTGATTCTTTTTCTATCCTAATTCATTATAGATATTAATAGTAATGAAATGTTCTTTTCTTTATTTTTTGTATATCTTTTTATATAGGTCACAATAATAGGAAAAAAATCCCTAAAAAATTTATATATATAAATATTCCATCAGGGTCAAAAATATTTACATCTAAGGGGATTTGGAATTTTGTTTGGTAATTTTAACCATTATATTTATAAGGACCCGGCCTTAAAACATTACATAATCATGAATGAAATGAATAATTCACATTGAACATCTTTTCGAGTTTAGAGTTTTAGAGAATTATGACATAACTATTACATATCACAAGATTACAAAGTAGACACTTCTACATAGTTTCCATTTTTTTCATAAAATAAAATCTCTTAAAAGGAAACATGTCTAATTCCATGTTTTAGATAGCATGTCTTTCCTTGATCCCATCCTTGACCCTATTCACCTTTAAGTCCTATGGAAAACATTTCAAAAACATGGGATGAGCATAAAAAGCTCAGTAAGGGTTATAATAATATGGAAAGAAAACATTAGTCCATGAATACATAAGAATCAATGAAATCATACATTATAAATAAAACATAAGGACATTAGCATACCACACTAAATTATAATATTTATGAATAACTCATTGAAACCATAGGACGTAACGGTAACTTGAGGCATTCATAACATTCTTACGTAGGGAGTAACCATAATAGTTATGTTTGGAATACCCATCACAGTATATTCCCTAAATCTCATTGGATAAACCTTAACATTTAACTCCTTCACGTTACCCAATGCATTGAAGAGCTATCTCAGGCACACCGGCCCTTAGTTTATCACGGAACCACCCGATTTCATAAAAATTCCCAAAGAACCATAACATAATCATAACACTTAAATCATGCATAAAACATACATAAAAACTACACATTTCAATCACAAGAGATTACAACATGATATTATCAAAAATAAAGACATATAATAAAATCATTGAAACTCTATGAGAGAAAATTCTCTTTATACTTTGAAAATATTAAAAGACGACATTTAAAATAGATTTTAGAATCAATGTGTCCAATACCACTATGAAACTTTGGAAAGGGTTTTAAAACATTCATTTCCATATAAATAAATCCATAAAACCATTTTTAAAACATTCACATGGATAATAAATGTTTAAAAGAATAAATCTTTAAAACCATCTAAAACTATATTTTAATAAAATAGTCCTTTTCTATTTTGAACATTTAAATTATAAGCCACATGAAAGTAGAACATTTTCAAAACATTTCAATTAATTTATTATAGACATAATATGGATATGGAATTTTAAAGGGGATGTATATACACTTTATAAAAGAATAAAAGTGCATATTATTATGAAATGTCTTAATGAGAAGAAATTGAGATGTAATCCCAATCAAGGATCATGCCATCAGAGAAAGGATAATCAACTGAAATAATTATGTGTGAAAAATATAAATAAACCAAATATAAGTGGATACTAAGTGTAAAAAAATCATATTTTATCCACACATATTCATAGCACGGCATAATTAAGAAGTAGAGGTTTAACCCAAAGAATTTAAATTAGGATAAGAAGTTCCTTTGCACAAATTTGACAGCATAACAGCGTCACATCAAATTATAGAAAATGAGTTGATGAGAGAGATAAAAGGTATCTAATCACATGGACATAATATTTACAAAAATAAGGATATATAAGAACATATCCCATCATATGAAGATGTAATTTAAAATTCAAAACAAAAAAAGTCTTTTAAAAATAGAAGGGTGAAAGTTTTCCTTACCGAGTTGGGTAACTTTTGAAACGTACACCCCATGAAAGAAGGAATATAAAAAATTGATGTAAATACTCATAAACGAAAGTATATTACACAAAGAGTAGAATAATGGGTAGTACATACACCAGTCAAATGAAATGGTGGCAAATTTTTCATAAATCTCACGGGAATAAAAGTGAGATGATAAATCCCTTATGAAAACTCGGCAGCCTAACAACGCCACATAAAACATCCAAAAATGGGTTTATGAGATCAAATATGGTATCTCATAATATAAACATTAAAATTCTCGAATGAGGAATATAAAAGAACATCCCCAAACATAATAAATATGAGCTTAAAATAAAATACATAAAAGTGAGTACTTAAAAATAAAGATAGAGGTAGGATCCCTTACCTCAAGTCCGACTTATCTTTTTTGTTTCATTATATTCCTGAATAATAAACTTTGGTAAATTTATAATTTATTAAGGACCACCATTATAATTTATTATTCAATTCATATCACATGTTATAATGTTATAATAATTAGTTAATTATGTGAGTTCATATCAGACATTTTTGTCGATGTTCGGTACATGAGTCAAAAATGAACTTGTTTGAAAAGAATTGTCCATGTAGTTATAAGTACACCATCTCAAAAATAGTATTAATGCTTTAAATATCATATATATCCAGTATATATTCATTTTATACAATTACATAACATTTGGAGATAAAAATAAATAAAATACATCGTTCATGGAGACGGTAGGACGTACGTACGAATGAATGCTACTTTCATTTCTTTGGCACATTAATGGAATTAAAACTAAATGAGATATATATATATAATAATTCCAGAATAATTTCTATGTTATATAGGTCAAATAATTTCATAAATTTCATTCTTTATACATTCCATGTATTGCATGAATGAGTCACATAACTTGATGGGGCGGTAGTCCACACTTCCTCAAATGAAATTATGGCATTTGCACAACATGCAAAGCATAAAGGTATGTATTTAATATAAAATACAGAAGCATAGAGAGGGAATAAATATATTATTTATCATAAATAAATTTAGTTCCATTATAATGGCCACCGTGAGAGGTGGTAGGAGAAGATAGAACAATCAGCGTTTTGTGAGGTAGTAATTCTCTATCCACGGAAACAATATGTTCTTTTACCATTAGACAGAGGTGTGTGTAAGTGTATCTCGAATAGATCTCATAAAAAAAACATAGTATATTGAAGATACTGTTTTTTTACAAAATAAACTAATAAAAATATTTTATGGGGTTGGAGAACCAAAATAATGCAAAAGAACATTTGGGAAGACATTACCTTTAAATAGGGTAACTCCCCTTGGATTGAACCGTAAGGGTTTCTTGATGAGAATTCTACCTAAGGGAAGGCTTCTATGAATAATAGAGGGATGTAGAGAGATAAAATGAGCAGATCTTGGCTGAGTCAATGGATTGAGAGTTGTGGGTAAGGTGGTAGAGGTGGGGGCCTTTTATAAGAGGGAGGAGGGGGACTCTTGGAAAGTCCAGAAATGTTACTTTATTATATAATGAGTTTCTTGTTTTAAGGTCCCACAATGATATATTTCGAGGATAAGGTGACAATGGTTCTAAATCCACACATCCAATAGGTCTTTGACAAGTTTATGTCCTATATTTTACATTATCATTTCATTATATTTAAATCATTCATTAATTTGTTAATCGCTGCATCATAATGCTATCATAATTAAATAAATTTATTTATTGACTAAAAATTATAAAAAAAATACTATGATGTAGGAAATATTTTTAGATTTACAATGACTAATTATCGTCTAAGATATCATGTAATTAGACAAAAATAAATTTTTTCACTTAGGTGTTACATACTGTTTTGATATTCTCCTTTCTTTAAAAATAAAATGATAAAGTGTCACTATCATCCAAAAGTGATTCAATGGGTTCCCAAAGTTTGGAACAAGGCATACCATGGTCGTAAATGACACAACTAGTAGCATTAAGACACATGTTGGTGTCATTTTTTATTTTTATGATATTATTTTATTACCATAAACTACCCTATTAATGATTAATCACGATAATTAAAGATAATTACCGTCGTTACTATTCATAATGCCCAAAAACAAAAGAGTATTAATTACATAATTTGGACCTTATGAATCAAAATATAGAGACCATTTTATCGAATTCCACAAATAGAAATTATAGTAATTAATTTAAAATAATTCTCTTTTACAAAACCAAAGATGGGTTTTTAGGAAGTAAAATGTATCAAAAGATTGATTTTCTTTTACATCCAATTTATAAGTGAAATTACATACAAAGACCAAAATTGTATTAAATTATAAAAAAATAAATAAATTACACCTGAAGAACAATTAAAATGATAATCTAACTATATAAATAAATTGGATGAAAATGTAGTTTTGAATTAAAATGCATTATCTTTCACTATTCATTAAAAATGAACATTTGTCAGAAAAATACCAAAAATTCACCGTAAGATTTATTTGATATTAAAAATTAAAAAATTATACCAATTTTACAAAATTAAAAACATATAATTTTCATTAATTATTTTTATAATCAATTCCCGCTGTCAAAATAAATAGCGTGTTTTTTAGAAACAAAATCTATCAAAAGATTGAGACTTGTTTTTGTCCATTTTCATTGTGAAATTAATTTTAATGACAACCATTGGATTAAATGGTAAAAATATATTATTATTTCACTTGAAAACCGATTAAAAATATATTATATACATAGAAATATATTAGATGAAAATGTAGTTTTGATGTAAAATGTAGTATTTTCCACTATTCATTATAAATTGAACATAGTCAGAATAATACCAAAAATTTATTCGAAGTAAATTTTAATGTCCCAATCCTAAAGAAGGATTTTATTTTGTCAAATATAACATATAAAAGTAACAAAAAGTATATTTTAAAAAGGTTCTCCATCATGTAGCGGTTAAAACAATCTTTTAATATTATGAGATTATTTATTCTTAAAATTGGATCCATTTGCATTTTAAGCCTCTAAATTTTTTTGGATAATTTTAAAAGTATTTAACAAACATATTTAATCATTTTTTAGTTAGTTCTGATCATTCCTGCCATTACAATAGCTAGGCGTTAACTATTATTTAAAATAGTATTATTATATTATTAGTGTGCAACGTAAGATTTCAAACAAACTTGTTGTTGTATATTGGGTACGCCATCGAGCATATCATTCTCATTAAAGTAAAATTAAAATTTTATTCACAAATATTCATATATATTACAATGCCATATTCTTTATTTACCTAGGATGTTACATGCTTCCCCCCTTTTGGAAATTTCATCCTCGCAATTTTAAAATTGGTCTCAGAAACATCATTGAAAGTATCACATCGGAAAAAGAGTCAGTAAAACTATCACTTTAATAGAAATAAAGAGAAGTACAATGGTCACCTATGTTAACCCATTCTAGGATTCCATGCAGGAAAACATGTATATGGACGAAAAAAAGGTCATGTTCTAATGGAGAGTTATAGAAAACATGATTAGGAGAATGTTAACCACCAGAAAATCACAAAATTGTGATGGGTTAAATAGTATTTGATTCCTCAGTAGGAAAAGTCAACAAAAAACATTTTTGTTTTACGTTACTTTTCATTGAGGATTTTATTTCTGAACATAACTAAATCACAAGGAAACATACATACTTTTCATGTGGACTTTAATCTCATACTATATTTCTTACATTAACTCATATTTCATCCAAAAGACGAGTATTTAGGATGAATCGTTCACATTAAGAGCATTATAATCAACTTCTAGAGAATCACCTAATCCAAAAAAGAGAACTGTAATTTTCTAATGTCTTATGACCGTATCCAAAACCAAAAATTTGTTATTGCGAGATCAGATAATACCAAAAAAAGATAATCCATTATATAAAGGAAAATCTATTCTTAATCTCAAAAATTTGTCCAACAAAACCCAAAGTTCAAAAAAGACCATTCGACAAACAATTGTCCATAAAATTCTTCAAAGTAAACCACACTAAGATTAAAACCCAAATCATTGAAGGGTTTGAACACATAGTCATCCAAGGTAAATATTAACATTTATCTCCAAATAACATCAGTTTCTATTAATGTCTCATATTGAAAAGTAATTAACCCAATCACATATCCTCCATGATAGGATAATTATTTCCATAGATAACCCAAAATCAACGTATTCCTAATTCATAAGATCATATAACTAAAAAAATAGTTATACTAACCTGGGACTTCATGTAGTCTATTGGTAGGTGATAAATACCAATCACACTTTGGTTGTGGGTTTGATTCCTGCAGGTTTGTCTGACACGATGGGTTGTCACATAGTTTGCGTGTTGTCCTTTTTCCAAAACAATACAATTCATAAAACATTCCCCAAAAAGAGATAAAATCTTCAAAAAAACCATAGCATAATTAAACCTCAATTTTACCTCATGCCTTCCATTTTCCATCATATAGTAACCCATAATTACCTCAAAAGTAAGGATCCTATAAATTCTAATGGTTACCATTATAATTATTACCTAAACATCCACATCGAGTTGGTTCTCTCGAAGATGATGAATCTGAGAAATTACCACGGTTCAAGTGGTTAATCATGACTCCTGATAGTTGGTTTAGAATAACCATGAGATTTCTCATTGAATCCCCCATTTCATCCAGTCTCTTAATCAGAGAACCACCACAGTTTCCTTCAAACTCGTTGTCACTTTGGTGCCTTCAAATCCATCCATTTACTAAACCAAAAATTTCAGTGTGAGTATATCAACAAAATTATCATGTACTAATGGGGAATACAAACACAAAGATATACTTACTCATTCACATTATCTAAAAACTACAACTCTTTCTGAAATCATAGCCATTATGGTAATGTCACTTATGCTTAAAGAATACCCTAACCTCTAAAATTATCTAAACCAACCTTTGATACCAACTATAAGGACCCATCCTTAAAACATTACATAATCTTGAATTAAATGAATAATTCACATTGAGGATCTTTTCAGGTTTAAAGTTTAAGAGAATTACAATTTAACTATTACATCTCATAAGATTAAAAATTATACACTTCTACTCAGTTTCCAATTTTTTTTCATAAAATAAATACTCTTAAAAAGAAACATGTCTAGTTCCATGTTCTAGATAACATGTCTTTCCTTGATCCAATCCTGGACCTTATTTACCTTTAAGTCATGTGGAAAACATTTCAAAAAGTTGGGATGAGCATAAAAATATTCAAATACCATTAAGATTAAAATATTTAATGATAATGAAATTGTACATCTTGAGTCAAGAGAAGTGTTAAAATATATAGAAATAGTAATGATAGTTCTAACCTAAATTTACCTCATTCGATCATACATACAGTAATAAGCTGAAGACAATGATGAATACAATTACCATAAAAATTTGATTAATTTTTTTTGAATATAATAATCTTTTTGAAAAGAAAATTATCCTTAAAAAATGTTCAAAAATCAATTTTCAAATAATTATCATGGAAAATAATATTTTAAAACGTCTAGAATAATATTTTCTATATTTATAGGTCATAACATTGTAATTTTTTTCATTCCATACAAATTAAAACATATATTATTTCCTTATTTTATTTAAAAATTCAAACATGGTATGTTATAAAAATGAAATCAATATTATATTTAAAATATTTTTTCAAAAATAAAATAGATAAAAATTAGTTAAATTAATTATAATTAAAATGATAATAATAGTTTTGAAATCATCATAACGAAACATGATGCTTGATGAAATTGATTTTCAAGCAATGAGAGAAATAAAGTTAGATTTTATAAAAAAATATTATTATTAATTTTTAGTACCATAGAGTAGTAAAATTGTATTATGACATAAAAAATAAATAAATAACTAGTGGGGGATAGAATAATAGATATTATGATAGATACATTAACTAATTCACAAAATAAAAAACATAAACAAAAAAATCATGAATAATTACGAGAATATAAAATAAGCCCTTGCCACATTAGTAACTTCTTAATCATAATCCCTTTTAAATAAATTAAATATGTTAAAACATTAAATACCCAGAAGAAAAATAAATCTATAATACCACATATCAAAGTGGAAGTATATAAACCACAAATATAGATAAGTTTTTAATGTTTCATGTGTCTAATGAAAGTAGAAGTGAGATGAGAAACCCTTACCTTGAGTCTAAATGATCACTGATGCTCATTATCATTATGAAGAATAAATATAAATTATTTATTTATTTTAATAATATCTTTTTAATTTTCTTTTATTCCTTTTATTTTACATATTACCATGTTATATATTTTTATATAACAAATTATTTGTAAGTAGAATGTTTCGTCAATATTTTCATTTTGTGTCAAAAAATGACTTTGGAAGGTTGACTATGATCAATGTGTAAATTATTTAATAAAAATTGGAATAATTATCTTAATATTCTTATCATTTTTGTACATCAATTATAAATTTAAAATAAAAAATAATATTTTTCTATGAAAAAGGTGGTATGTTATGATCATGGAGTTGGTAGGCCATATGTACGTATGAGTAATGTGTCCATTTTTCAATGAACATCGTAGGAATAAGTTAAATAATAATATACCCTACCATAAAATTAATAATATTATAAATAAATTTTTTCATATATATATATATATCATTCATGCTGTGATTAAATTGGAGACACATCGCTACCCATAGGATGTAGTTTACACCTACCAGAACAATGTTAACATTTTTCCATGAGTGAAAAGGGAAAAAAATAAAATGATGTTTTATATTTTATAGATGTTATATATTCAAATAATATTAAAATAATTTCATTTTAATCTCATTTATTCATTAAAATTATGTTTATCACCTTCCATATAAAGCGTTAGTGAAATATGCATCACATCGCTTCACAAGGTAGCAGTTTATTGTACCCATGAGAAAAGTTATTATATCCCATATAAAATAGAAAGTCAAAAAAAGGTAAAAATGATATAATGTCACAATAGGTATAATTTTTTTTAAAATAATACAAAAATACATTATGGCCAATATAATATCAACCTTTGATAGGTGGTTATGGAAAATGAATGACATCGATTCTTGATGTGGTAGTCTGACATACACCAGAATAATGATATAATAACTCATTTAATAGAAGTGGGTATGATTTAACGATAGCACATTGACATAAAAATATCTATGTGTTTTTCTGTTTTTATTTTATTATGTAAAATTAAATTATTATGCTATTAAGGAGGTGGAGGAAGAAATAAAAAATGCATACTTATAAATTTTACCTCTACTATGACAATCTATTTATGGTTATACCTAATTAATGACAAGAATGGATTTCAAATGAAAATAGTTTTCCAGGATTATGTTATGGAATTCTGGATGTTATTGGTTATTATATTGGAGAAGAAAATTTGTTTTTATGTGTGAATATGAGAGGAGTTTGGGTTTCTTTTTATAGAAGAGGTGAGTTTCACACATGTAATTATGGAAAAGTAAAAGGTATAACCAGGTATTTTATATGGAAAAGTTTCCAAAATTTATTATTATATATAATTATACATTATAGTTCTATTATATTAAAAAATACATGTTTTTAGGTCAATTTAACCATTTTTTAGTTTTTAACCCTTGTAAACTCATGTTTACTGTAACCACAGTAAATAATTTAGGCTCCTTTACAATTAATTATGGTTAAATATTAATATAACCATATTATATAATATAAATTATGATTATGCCAAATATAGTATCATTATTTTCCAATTCAATTCATATAATTGGAATTTTTCAAATTATTTTTTGTATTATTCTTTATTCAAAATAAAGAATAATTTTTAGAAAAATCTCAAATATTAAACATATGATATTTTTGATATTTTGAATTCAAAAACATATTTTAATATTATATAGTAAAAAATATAAAAGTCATAAAAATACTATTAATCTTATACGAGCATAGTCAAAAAAACTACCTTTTTGAAAAATATTATTTTTGGAAACATTTAATTTGCATTAAAATTAGTCAAATATAATCTCTAAAAATAGATACCTGTTTTATTTTTGGATAATTGTGAATCCAATATAATTTTAATAACTTTGGTAGTTTTTTTTATATTAAGTAGTTAAACAACTAGGTTATTATGGTAATATTTAAATGAATATTAATAGAGTATCATGTTTTGTTCAAATACGGAGTTGAACTCATTGAAATATATTGTAGCAGATGAATTTAGAGATATATATTTCTTGTGGGTTTTAAGATTAGTTTTAAATGTTTCATATGTTTTCAAATTAATTTTTATTCCATTACAATTTCATGATGCTATATTATCCCCACATAAAATAAATTGCATCATCACTTATTGAACATTTAATCAGAAATCAAAGATTTGATATTTTAAAATTCCATTATTGAATTACCACATAATAATAAATGTTAAAAATATTTTCTTTATAATAATATAATGGGATTACAATGGTCAAAAAGATTAACGAAAATGTAGTTTTATATTAATGAGAAAATTGGTGAAATGTGGTGATGTGGAAGTGGAATAAAAGAATAAATAATTACCTATAATGATGGAGGAGATTTAATATGACAATGTAATTGATCAATTTAAAGTTATGGAAGTAAATAAACTAAACCTATAATGACAAAAAACATATAATTCATTGGATATGAATGTAAAAATATGAATTTCTTGTTTCCAGATCTGTTCCCTAAGGATAAGGAATTATTTTACCACATGTGAAAATTATGAATTGTACTTGTATGATATAATTATATTTCATAGGCATAATTTCATAATTTTATTATTACATAGCCCTTAGAAAAAATGTTATGGACAACATATCGATCATTATTGGAATGTCTAAATATTCAATTTTCCTTGAGAAATGGAATCCCATCAAATTGTCCTTTATAGGATACAGTTTTACATCCTAAAATTTCCAGGAAGGTAAGAAGATTCATCTTTTATTTATCAAACATTATATCATATAAATTTTAGCATGGAATAATTATTCTTAGGGAATATCTATTACTATAAAAAAATATTGGTATCACTGTTACCACCTCATTGGAATGTTCCACCAATTCATATACCTGAAGAAGATCTATATGAAAGGATATCAAAGAAACTTCTATAACAATAAACATAAAATGTATAATTCTTAGGTATTTCAACACAATTTTAAATCTAGAGAATAAAATGACTTAAATTTTCTAGAAATTCCTCTCTGGACCTTATACATGCATTGAACAATTAAACAATTATGAAATTCTCATTTAAAGATATGATTTAACCTAGTGTAGATACACATCTAAATGAATACATAAATGAAAATGTGATATATATTTTTTACATATTAATGTTATTGGTTGTTCCTCTAGGTTATCAAGTTACTCACTTCTCAATCATCATTCAGATCACAGTACTATATTTTCAGAGATATCTACTCAGTTTCAATGATCACCCCCTTGAAAATTAATATTTAAAAATGGATTTATTTTCATCCTAAGATGTAGGGATGTAATTATAAAATCATGTAAGAGTATATATCTTGGTATCCAACTCTGGATTCTTGCTAAAAAATTAATGTATTCTGAATGAAAGCTTTAATAATGTAGAAAAAAATTAATTTTCTATTCTTGTTTTAGAAATTATTGTTGATTTGAAATAGTTGGTAGATTTTAATATATTAAATCATTATCTTATAAATCAATCAATATAGAATTTTTATATATAAATAGGTATGATTATCATCTCACTATCCAAGAGATAATGAGAGAATTCCATCAAAACATTAAATGGGTGATGGATGTAGATATAAACACGAGATGATTTCTAAAAACTGATTAAAAAATAAATGTATTTTTGTAAATAAATCCATTGTTATGGATGGGAATATATAGAGCACTTCGGATCATATTACTAATGCAGTTGATAGATATTCTAAAAATATGTATCTTAATTTGGGTAAACATAACTCAAAAATAATGTTTAAAAACATATTTCACTAAAATAAGGAACTTCAAAACCAATCCCTTACTGTACCCACTTCAAAATATTATGTGAAATATTCTCTTTTCTCCATCATCCTTGAGAGTATTGTCACCTAGGATGGATACACTATCAAATTACACATGTTTTACTAGGACATTATACTAGAAAATTAATGTAATGTAATGATGGATTTTTTTCATTAAGACCACCGGTAAAGAGCTGGATTTTTTCCTATGATTTTTTTAATTGTATAGAAATATTATGTGTTCGCCCAAATTGACAGTGTGTGATTCTGAGGCCTGAAGTTCCCTGAATAAATTTCTGAACTTATTTTTGGGTACGTTCAGTAAACGGGTGACTGATATTTTGTAAATTTTGAACCGGTGATCAATATGGAAATCTGTGGACACTGTTGGGCTCGTAGCACCGATATTCTCTTAAGGATACCATCACCTCGACCATAGTAGGTCGATGGTCGAAGTTAGTTTTTTGGGTATTTCATGGAAGGGATAGAAAAATAATAAAATAAAATAATTTCTTTTATTTTTTTTAAAACACTCTCATTTGAATAATGAAGGTGTAGACCAAATGATGGTTGTCGGGCATTTAATGATGTGAATGAAATGCCTGGATATAAAAAATATGTAACCACATTCATCTTTAATTAATCTGATTCATTATTTTTGAATTAATGAATAAGCATGTTAATTAAAAGTTATTTTTTATTAACTCTTGGAATCACCCATTGACATTCCCACATTAAATCCCAACTTATTAAATTGACACATCACCTCTCATAGGGAAAAGAATTGGAAAATGAGAGCCTTTGGAAAAACATTCTCTAAACGAAGAACCTCTCCAACAATGAATGCTCTCTAGATCAAGAATGAGGAACCAACATTGGATCGTGTTGTGGAAGCGATGAACATCATCTTCTTCATCGATTTCATCTCCTTCTTCATGCCACCTCCAATGAACAAACATGATATATAGATTTTCTTTTTTATTTATTCTTCATGATAATTGTTGTTTCAATATTTAAACCACCGACTTCCGACATAACACAGAGGGTTCAGGTCGAATGAACACATCATGATCCCTCCCAAACATTATTCTCGATTGGTTCATCGTGGGCTACGATGATGGGGTAGTTGGACCTGAGTCGCGGAAGGAGACCGCCACCCATCGGCCATGGCGGTGAGAAGACTACGGCCGGCACGCTGGCCAGCCGCAAGGAGATGGGGCGTCGCACGTCCGCACCAGTAGTAGAGCAAGAGGTCGCGGCCTGTCACCCGTAGTGGAGTAGGGAGGCGGCCTACCTCCGGCTGAGTGTGTGGTGGAGCGGTGGTGCACATCTGCGCAGCAGCAGCAGGCGGCACAGCTGCTGGACCACGGAGGAGGCCAGATAGCAACAAGCACCTGACCAGCCACGGGTGGAGCAGCGACGGGTGACCACGCCGCTGGGAGGAGAACTGACTGGCCGATGCATCTTGATGCATCACACTGACTAGGACCTCTAGGAACTCCTTCATTCTAGTTGAGAAACCGAATGGCCTGCTTGATTATTCAGGGAAACAGGTGGCTGCCAGCTAGGGTGGACCCCGCACCTGGCCAGGAGGGGTGCGCCTAGTTCCGGATATCCTAGACTACGGATCCTCAGGCTAGGGCCACCACAACCTAGGCTAACTGGGATAGACCTAGACGGGGTCAGGATGGTGAGGGATGGGTTAGGATGGGTTGGTCCAACCAGGTCGGACCGGACCCTGGCCCAATTAGACCCAGATAAACCTTTTTTACCATAATATGAGAACATGGAATCCATTTGAAAAACTATCTTTAGAGTTGGGATCCTTAGATCAGGAGGGTCCTTTTGATATACACCACATGAGTTTTTAATAAAGTTGGATTACGGCCGGGTTGGATCGAAACCGAATCCAACCGGGCCCTCAGAGCGGAAACACTAATAACATACATATCGGGCTTCTGATTGATGCACCATATGTTGCGTTGGGTTACTTATGACATGACAGACCATTTGGATTCATTTCAAGTAACTTCATGGTGGTTGAGGTATGACCGGTGGCTAGAAGAGTTGTTCCCCCAAATCTGTTGTGAGCGGGAATCATATGGCTGGAAGTGAGGCAGAGGATATAGACATATCATATGGAGGTTAGTAACGAGCGGTCATGTGTGGGTCAACACCAATCTTATGTGGGTAAGATCCTATGTGGGTCAGCATTCAGTGATACAATGTGGGTCAGTTCATACCGATCATGTTTAGGTCATTGTGGGTTTTAGTACCTATCGATTCGATGTGTTTCAAACATTGTATAATCAGCAGTAGTTCCTCTTGACCGAAAAAGATGATGTAGCTTCGTTCCTGACCATCTTTACTTCTATACTTCACTAATAAGTACTGTGAGCTTTGTCTTATAACTTATTGGTGATACCTGTGTGGTAATTTTACCTTTTTGGTGATACATGTGTGAGACTTCTACCTTCATTTTGATACATGTGTGGAACTTCTACATTCGTGGGGTTACCCGTGTGGCACTTCTACCATCGTGGTGTTACATTTGTGGTACTTCTACCTTCATGGTGTTACCTTTGATTGTCTTGATAACATAGTTATATTTATAGGAAAATACATAAGTAATGGAAATGAATATTACATCGTGATTTGTGGTATTTCTTTTTTGGAACTCTAGGAGGCCTACAAAGTTCTCAGGGTCCCTATTGAGTATTATTATACTCACCCCTTCACTAGCTATAATCGCACATTGTTGTGTCTTGTGCAGATGATAAACAACACTGATCGAGGTCGATGGTACCAGACCAGAGGATGATTGGAGGTAGACTTTGTGAGTGTGGTTTTCAGTTTGGGGAATCCAATGTTGGTACAGTGGTCGGCGTATCCATACAACATGACCCTAATTATGATTTTTGACTCAGCACATGAAAACATTGATTTTGTGTGCTTTAAAAATGTTTTCCTTTTGATTTCATTGAAGTAAGATCACCAGGTATTATTTATTAACTGTGGTGCACCTATTTGTTTTAGGATTCCTATATGTATACAGCCTGTCAGGGATCCTATTTGAGTACATGATGATAGCCCAACGAGCGACGAGGCTTCGGTGTAGGGGCCCTCTTTAGGTAGTTGTACCATCGGGTGGTATACCAGTAGCACCACTACCCATTGGGCAGTCCAAGCCTCCATACCCAGAAGTTGATGGTGCACGCTGCTTGATCACGTTGCACGAGGTCTAGATCCGGAGGCCACCGAGATTCTGGGGCGAGTCCAAACCATATGTGGCTGAGGACTGGCTGGTGGTCGTGGTTCGAGATTTTTGACTAGTAGGGACACAAGCCGATCTCATGGCGATCCATGCCACCATTATTATTCAAGAAGTAGCAGGCAGATGGTGGATCTTGATGATCTAGGTTCATGACGAGGTGAATCTCGTCTATGTGGACTTCGAGATCCATTTCAGGGTAGAGTTCGTCCAAGCGACCCTACGATCATTGCAAATATTTGAGCTTCTCCACTTGCAGAAGGGTAGCATTACTGTGGCTTATTATTTAGTGAGGTTCACAAACCTCTTGCACTACTCTACTGACATTGTGTGGGACCCTTTTTTAGGGTCTGAACCATCGATAAAGTGCTCAAATAGGAGAGTAGAGCTTCGATGGTTTCACTCAGTATCCTGACGCATGCGAGAGTGTTAGAGTGAGCACTATTGGAAGAGAGTTTCCTTGCTGAGTAGTCACCGGTAGCAAGTTCCAACACCGGACAACACGTAGAAAAGTTAATAGTAGCTAGAAAAAAACAAATGATGAAGAGGTCCAATAGGTCATGGCCTATAGGTGGATGAATGCAGGATACATGGTCGGTGGTGCAGGACTCTATAGATAGAGCAGGACATGCGGGGATCAGGCAATGTCATAGGTGCGGCGGGTAGGGTCACAAGGCTTGCGACTTCCCATCCTATCGTATGGAAGATCTACAGATAGTTGAAATACCACCTGGGAAGAGGGGAAGACTTGATCGAGGAGGTCCGCTTGCAGAAGGAAGAAGCGATAGTTGAGCTGGTCATGAAACATGGGGTGGGAGGTGATTTGTGGTTCTACCGTCACCACCTCCAGGTGGTCCACCATGACCACAGAAAGCATGTGGACAGGGATGATCTCAACTCTAGGAAACTAAGACCTAGGACCATGGGGCTCTACAGATGATACGTGGTATGATTTTTTCTACTCCACCCTAGTTGCAGTACCTATTGACACACGTTCCATTCACTCATTTTATTGTGACGACCCTCATTCGAAACTCAGAGATTCTGATGGATCCCTTGGCTCGATGATTATGGTTAGAGACTCATACGTTATAAGATTTGATTATTACGCACATCTTCCAATTGTATGTGCTTACTCTAGGAGGGTAGAGCTTCGGTTGGGATCTTCTAGTAGTGGCGTCATGGCATTTCGACGACATCTTGGGTATGGAATGGTTATCCACTATCCAGGCTCAGATCGACTGTATTAGGTGCAAAGTGATGTTTGTATGCACAGATATGATCATGTTTTCTTTCACTGGCAAGAAGCGAACCTTTGCATCACATTATGGATTTACCAATAAGAGGGTGCAGCCAATCACATATCAGTAGGATATAATTACCTTTAGGGTAGTTGAGTTTGAGAGTCCGAGATACCCAGTATTGGTAAACCAGTACACTGATTTTTCCCTGATGATGTTCCGAGTCTACCTCCTCATAGAGAAGTGGAAATTTACATCGACTTGTACACCCAAGACCACACCAATATCTACACCATCATATACGATGGATCTCGTAGAGATTATAGAGCTACAAGTATATCTGGAGGACTTGCAGAGCAAGGAATTACTTAGGCCTATTGTTTCTCCTTGGGTAGCCCCGGTTTTGTTCTCCAAGAAAGAATATTGGAGTTTGAGACTCTTTGTGGACTATCGGCGCCTTTACCAGGTGACAGTGAATAAAAAGTACCCACTCCCAAGGAATGGTGATCTCTTCAATCAATTGAAGGGAGCACGATGGTTATTGAAGATAGATCTCAGATCAGGCTATCACCCGCTCAGTGTATAAGATGAGGATGTGCAGAAGACGACATTTTTATTTTGGTATAGACACTATAAGTTCTTGGTTATGCCATTCGGTGTGACCAACTCCCCAATAGTTTTGATGGGACTCATGAACAAGATCCTCCAGTAATACCTTGATCTCTTTTTAGTAGTCTTCCTAGATGACATCCTGATATACTCAGAAATGGGGAGGAGCATTCTTATCATATAAATACAGTTCTATACACACTCCAAGAGCACAAAATTTATGGTAAGATCTCGAATTGCTATTTTGGAATCCTATTTGATCGCTTCATATGACACATCATCTTGGATGTCATAGTTTGTTGCATCCATCGAAGATTGCGGCTGTACTTTCTTGAGAGCCACCCAAGAGTGTGATGGAAGTGTGGAGTTTCCTGGTATTGGCCAGCTAATACCGGAGGTTTGTTCAAGACCATTCCAATGTTGAGGCACCATATCAGTGTTGACGAAGAAGGGGAAACCCTTCTTGTGGGAGGAGTGATTCTAGTGAAGTTTTCAAGAGGTAGGGTAGAGACTGAACAGTGCCCCAATCTTGAGGATATTGAAGAAGTGCGTTGGGTACATCGTCAACTATGACACATCATAGACCAGACATGAATGTGTTTAGATGCATGAGAGATCAGTGATTGAGTATTGTTCACAAAAGTTGAGACAACTTGAGAAGAACTACGCTACCCATGAACTAGACTTAGAAATTGTGGCCTTTGCCATTATGATGTAGCGACCATACTTGATGGGAGAATGTTTTACGGTCAACTCTAATCACAAGAGTCTCATGCTTACCTTCTCTCAGAAAGACCTGAACTGGAGATAGTGGAGTTGGCTTGAGTTCCTCCCAGACTATGACTTCGAGATAGTCTATAGGCTTGGTAAGGGGTACATAGTATAAGATGAACTTATCATGATATCTAGTATACAGTTGCTGAGTGAGGAAATAGAGTAGTTAGCCACTTTGTGGATATCCTACATGGATCGAGATGGAGTATATTTTCTTCAGTCTCTGGGATTCACTCCCCCACTCCTTCAGTGAGTCAGGGAGGTGTAGCATAGAGACACTAACTTTGAGGCCTGACCTACTCAGATATCCACTGGATATGCACCGAGATGGATTTTATTAAGGTGGGGAGAATGTCATTATCTTCAATGGATGTACTATGGTTCCATTGACACTACAGGAGGATGTGTTGAGGGAGTTCCATATGTTCCTTATAGCGCTACATCAAGGAGTGGTGAAGATGTACCAGGACATTCAGTGTCAGTACTGGTGGCTGGGAATGAAGAAATCAGTGGTAGTGTTTATCCCACGGTGCATCACATGCTATCAAGTGAAGGCCGATCATTAATTTCCAATAGGTTTAGTCCAGACACTAAGGTGCCAGAGTGGATGTGGGATGGAATCTCCATGGTCTTTGTGATAATAATTCCACGAACGACCAAGGGGAATGATTCTATTAGGGTGTTTGTTGACCAAATCACCATGTCGGCCCACTTCATACCAATTAGATAGTAGGGATCAGTATATAGCTTTGGACACCTCTACATGTAGGAGAATGTATGGCTTCATGGAGTGTCATCTACTATTTTCTCTGATCGCGATTAATGTTTCACCTCACGGATATGGAAGTGGTTGAAAACATCATTAGGGACACAACTACAGTTGAGAACCGCCTTCCATCCTCAGACGGATGGTCAGAAAGGGAAGACCATTCAGACCGTTGAGAACATGATGTGTGCTTGCATCATAGATTTCCTCTGCAATTGGGAGTTTAAATTTCCTTTGGTTGAATTCACATAAATAACAACTATCACTCCACTATCGGAATGGATCCATTCGATGTGTTGTACGGTCAACCTTACAGATCACCTCAGTGCTGGACTAACCCAGTGGTGTCAGTACTTGTGGGACCAGAGATGGAACGAGCTACCACAGAGAAGGTGAAGATCATCTAGGAGAAGATGAAGACTGTATATAGCATGCTTATGTCTCATGATGACATGAGAGAAAGACCTTTGGAGTTCAGGGATGGTGACTATGTCTTTCTATGGGTCTCACCTCAATGAGGTTTGCAGAAATTTAGTCGGGGCGAAAAGTTATCTCTGAGGATCATCAAACCCTTTTAGGTCCTCATTAGAGTTTGTGAGAAGGAATACCACTTAGCTCTTCCACCTCATTTGAATCAAGTGCATGATGATTTCTCTATATCATAGTCATGGAGATATGTACATGATCCTTCACACATCATTGACCAGGGAAAGGTGTACATCGACGATGGGGTGATGTTTTCAGAGGTTCTAGAGGAGATTGATGATTGACAATAGTGTGTCCTTACTGGGTGGTTGATTCCCCTAGTGTGCATTCGTTGACAGTACAGGAACCTTCATTAGAGCACATGGGAGTGGGAGGCTCATATTCATGTTCAATACCATCACTTTTTTCCTTATTTTTTGTTGTGGCTTTCAGGGATGCGAAGCCCAGAGGTTGGTAAAATGTAAAGACACAAATTTTTTCACTTATATATTTTTAATTATATGGGAATATTACGAGTCCAAAAAAATTAATGGAATGTGATTCCAAGGCCTGGTGTTCCCAAAATGAATTTCTGAATTTTTTTTGGGTATGCTCAGTAAACGCACGAGTGGCATTTTGTAATATTTGAACTGGTTATCAGAAATAAAATATGAGGACACAATTGATCTCACAATACATATATTACCACAATGAAACCATCACCTTGTCCGCAGTAGGTTGAGGGTAGAAGTTAGTGTTTTTATTTTTCATGGTAGAGTTAGAAAAATAATAAAATAAAATAATTACTTTTATTTTATTTTTAAACCCTCCCATTTGAATCATTAATGTGGGGACCACAAGATGGTGGTCAGGAATTTAATGTTGGGCATTAAATGCCTTGATACACAAAATTTGAAACCACATTCAACTTTAATTAATAGGATTCATTAATTCTAAATTAATTAATCATCTTGTTAATATGAGTAATTTTTTTATTAACTCATAGAATCCCCCATTGATGTGCCAACATTAAATCTTATCTTATTAATTTGGCACCACACCTCTCGCAGGGAAAATGATAGGAAAAGGGCAGTCTTTGGAGAAACATTCTCCCAACGAATAACCTCTCCAATGAAGAAGACTCTCTGGATAATGAAGACAGAACCATCTTTGCATCCTGTTGGGGGAAGCGATAGACGTTACCAACTTCAACGATTTTATCACATTCCTCACGCCGCCTCCAACGAATAATCAAAGATGGGAAATTGTTCTTTTTATTTATTCTTCATGATGAATTATTCTTTCCATCATTAAACCACTTGCTACTGATATAAAGTGGAGGGTGATAGCCAAATGAACACATCCCAATCCCTTTGCATCATTATTATCAACATGTTATTCAATGGACTGGATGATGGACGTGTCGCAACCGTGCTGCGGATGGAGACCACGACCCGTCGGCTGGGAGAGTGAGAAGAAAACACTCGGCATGCTGGCTAGCGGCGAGGATGTGGGGCGGCATGCGTCGGCGCCACTGGTTGAGAAGGAGGCCACGACCTATCAGCTACGGTAGAGTATGGATGTGGCCAACATCTGACTGGCTGCGTAGCGGGGTAGGGACACACATCTGTGCCTCCAGAGTCAGATGTTGAGACCGCATGTCCACGGCGGAGGCCGGAGGCTAGCCGACACTTGTTTAGCAGTGGGTGGTGCCACGGAACGCGACCGTTCCCCTAGGAGGAGAACCGGTCTATTGATTCAGCCAGTCACTCCATAGAGTTCATCACCTCCAGGTTGTCCCATGTGGCAACTGGTCGACTGAACGGTCTGATGGGTTGTTCGGGGAAACTCGGGGGGGGGGGGGGGGGGTCTCCCCCTGGGTGTCGGCTAGGGCAGACCTCACAGTAGGTCGGGTGGGCTGCACCTAGCGCAGGCTGGGTCAGACAGCATCCCAGAGGATCGGGCGTGCCACAACCCAAGACAAAAGGGCTGGACCCGTACTGGGTCAGGTCGAACCGAACCAGACTCGAGCCCAATTAGACCTAGATACACCTTTTTTGTTATAACTATAGTATCGGGCATCTGTTTGATTAACCATCTACAACATTGGGATTCTTGGATAGAGATGTTACTTTTCCAATAATATACATGAATTTTTGATAATGTTTGTTTATAGATGGGTTGGATCGATCCTGAATCCAATCGGGACCTCAGAATAGAAACACTAATAAATTACACACCGTGCATCTGATTGACCCATCATCTGTTGCGCTGGGTCCCTTATGACATGACAGATCTTTGGGATAAATTTTCATGTAACCTAGTGGTGTTTTGGGTATGACTTATGTATTGAGGAGTAGTTCTTCCAAATATGAAATGAGCGGGAATCTAGTGGCTAATAGTGAAGGAGAGGTTGGAGACAGATCATACAGAGGTTAGTAACGTGTGATACTGTGTGGGTCAACACAGATCTTGTGTGGGACAGATCCTACAAGGGTCAGCACTCAGTGATCCTATGTGGTTCAGTATATACTCATCCTATGTGGGTCATATCTTATGTGAGCCAGTGCTCAATGATCCAGTGTGGGTTAACGCATAAAGATCATGTATGGGTGAGATCCTATGTGGGTCATTGCGGGGGTTAGTACCTATCAATTTGGTGTTGTTCAGACTATTTATAATCTTCTACAGTGCCTCTGGACAAAATATGATAATCTAGATTTGCGACTGATCATCTGTACTTCTATATATCACCAATACCCAGTGTGAGCTAAGACTTCTACCTTCGTGGTGATAGTTGTGTGGTACTTCTATCTTACTAGTGATACCAGTGTGGGAATTCTACTTTCTTGGGGATACCAGTGTGGTATTTCTACCTCTGCGGTGATACCTGTGTGGTACTTCAACCATCGTGGTGTTACCTCTGTGGGGATTCATCCTACGTGGTGTCAGCTTTGTGGTACTTCTATCATTCTGGTGTTACATTTGAATGGCTTGATAACTTAGGTATATGTATGGGAATATACTTAAGTAGTGTTGATAAATATTGATTCGTGATTTGTGGATTTTCCATTGTGGAACTCTTGGATACCTATGAGTGTCTCAGGGTCCCTAATGAGTATCATTATACTCACCCATTCACATGAAACAACCACACATTGGTATGACATTTTAGACGACGAACAATGCTGATCGAGTATGAGGGTACCCGAATAGAGGTTGATCAGAGGTAGTCATGAGATGAGACAACCTGCAGGGACGACCGTTCAAGAGTTGTACCTACCCTTAAGGTTGGGTCCTTTGTGGGTGTTCACATGAGCTGTTTTTATATTTTACTTGTACTTTCTAGTTGGGCTCTTATTTTTGACCCTTTACATACTGTACACACCCTGTTTATTTATAGTTTACATTGTTCTTGTATCTTGTTCGGTTCATGTTTTGGGTTAGTTTTTAGGTTTAGAGGTAATGTCTTCACAGTTTAAGGGATATGCCTTTCCAGTGCTAGTCGACCGCCCCTGGCCTGTGGAAGGCAGGCTTGGGGTAGTTGTGGCATGGGCCCTGGGGGACCAGTCATGACACCTCCATTCGCCATGGTATAAATTCACAATATATATTTCTCATACCCAAAAAGGATAATTATCTTGATATCAATGATGTTTGGTCAGTTTCATTCAGTAACACTATCCCCTAGATTATTAGTATGGTTATAATGATTAGATAGGGGGTATGATCATGGAATAGTTGACATAAAATCTATTTTGGTTCTTGACAAGGAGAAACAATTAAATTTTTTTATTCAATTCCTCTCAGAGTTTTAATATCATGAATAAAATATGTAAGGAAGGATGATATTCCCTAAAAATTAATATCTTCAATGCCTATGAGACACTAATGTGAATTTTTTTTCTTATTTGTCCTCAAGATATACATATTTTCATGTGAATTCATTTAGGAAAGAAGAATAACTCATGGATATATTAAAATTATAACTCTAATAGATTGATCCCAAAAGGTTATTTTCATTTCCAAATAGGTCTGACGAATTTAGAATCACTCTCTGTAATATAATTTTAATGAATTGAAGACTACATTAGTAGATGAATCAATTACATGTCATATATTTGACTCTACAAATAGAAAAGGTGATATAAATATTATCATCTCATCTCACCTATTTTATATTTATGAAATTATTCTTATTAGATAGGATACAATGAAACCATTCATGAAATTAAATTCTTGTTTTTGCACTATTAAGAATTTTTTTGGTTGTACATTATTTGGAATAAAACATTGATTATAATTAGTGAATGAATATCTAGTGGAGACCAATTAAAAATAATTAGAATTGTCTTACTGAAGAGAGAGTCCATTACCATTAATTAACATGGGGTAACCTTATTTTTGGAAATGGTGAGAAAAAAATATAATGAAGGTATATATTAAAGAATCGTTAATCAGATAGATAGATGGAAAGGGAATGTATTTTCACAAAATAGGGGAAATTCCATGTCAACACAGTGATTACCTATGAAATTTTTTATTCATTATCTATATACATGTTTCCAATAATCCTTATCAATTATCATTTGTCCATGAATAGATACATTATATTGAATTTATATATACATTAACGTAATATCATATCTGTTTACTAGAAATATTGTATAGATCCAATGGAAAATGGAGTCCTTGTTATCCATGATCATATAATCTCAAATACTGCACTTAATAAAAAATTTACATGGGATATTTTGGGTTCTAATGATAATTACATTGATATATTTTCTACTAGGTTTAAAAAGAGGATGACTTACATGTATGATAACAGCTGGAATCCAATTTATAGAACTCAAAAATAATTATTATAATTATATCATAAAAAATTCAAAATTTATGGTGTTTTAATAATCCAGATTCATATGTTGGAAGACAACTTGGTATGGAATACCACTCTATGAAGTGATGGATGTGACATTAGAAATGAATCATATGACTATTGAAGAGTAGCTAGAACATAAAATCATCATTGATGATCTACCTCCCCTCTCAGTTAGTGTAAAAAATATATGATTTCTTGGAATTCGATACACTTATATAAATGACCAATAAAATATGCTGATTTATAGAAAAATAATTCATTAAAACTATTTTCAATTTCCGTAACATGCTTCCATCATGGTTGGTGATGTTTTAGGTACCTTTTATAAAGACTTTATGATTTATTCATATTATAGATGAGCTGTAAAATTATTTTACAAACCATGACCAACTGAAAATACATGACTACAACTTGCTTCATCATGGAGTTATGCACCAAAGATGATGAAAATATATAGATCCTTTTAGAGATTATTTATTTATTCAAAATCATTGGATATGTTTTACAACCTACCAGACACAAATGTATACACCAAAAGTAATTTTGATGCATTCATAGATGCTATATGTAAGTGTGGTTTGAGTGGATATGTTAATTGTATGCTTTATAATTCATTTTATATAATTTTCAACAATCTATGCACAATATGTTTTTCCTATATTTTTTGATAACCAAAAACACAATTTTTAGGAAGGGATCACCACAATATATAGGGAGGAATATGCGGTAGAATTTGTGCAGGTTGATGAGATGTTTGTTAATGTCATTGATTTTAAAATATTGTGATTATTTATTATATAACAAGAGACCAAGAAACTCATGATAATGAAGACGATATATGTATAGTGTATCCCTCTAATTTTATCATGGAAGAAAATAAAAGTCGACGGTTCATATAGGAAAATATATCGTTCATCAAGGAAACAAGTGTTTTGACAACTATCATTGATTTTTTAATGTATGTATTTAACATTATATTGGGGTTTTTGGAATATAATGATAAATTATAGGTGATAATTCATGCCATGAATAAATAATTTAACAAAAATTGTAGAGTTCTATGTGTGGAATCAGATTCAAAGCCTATTTTCAATGTTGTGAATGAGAGGACCTAGAATTTTCATTGGAGAATTATTCCCCAAAAGATTGAATGACTCGATATATAAAAAAATAACAATCTGGTTATATTACATGTCCATGAAGAATGTAACCAAGTGGAAGATGAGTTTTCAAAGAGGGAAATAATGAATATGGGTATGTAGTGTTCCTATAAGATCTCAAATTTATGTACAGCCTTTGTAAAATAATATATAAGGGGTGAAATGAATTCTAATTTTTTTAAATCTACATGAAACTACAAAAAAAATATTTATTTAATAATATTTTTGGCTGGGCTTTTTTGGGATCTAACTGTTGAGTCTATAGTAAAGTAATATATTAATCTCTCAAGCCTCTTCCAATTATAAACATAATTCATTTAATAAATTGTTATCCATTTGACACATCAAAAATATTAAGATAAATAATTAATATGAATCTCTCATAAATTAAAAAATGTAATTATCATTAATCCCTTAAACAACACGATCTGTCACTTAATCATTATATGACAAACATTTTAATACCTTAATTATGTATTTTATTGAATCATGGAAACAAACTCAATTAATAAAAAAACCATATATAAAAAATACTTGATAACTTATTCCATATATGAAAAATAAATTATTTCATATTTTCATTAAATACAAATATTTTTTAAACTCTATTTTTGATAAAATATGCCACCTTATCAAAATATTTATTAATAAGTTCCAAGGTAGTTGTTAATATCCAACATAAATTATCCATATCAATCAATTCTTTAGTAAAAATTAGTATACCATAATCAGTATTATATAATGGTTTATCATTGTTTAAATCATTTGTTTTTAATGAATTACAACATGATACTGAATCATTTTTCATGGTCATCAATGCTGTTAAAAAAATCAAATATTTAATGAAAAATAAATTCAATACAATCCATATACAAATTCAAATTTTTGTAACTAATATATCATTGATAGAATAATGAAATTACATATTTCACAAATAAGAAAAAATAACATTAATCATTATACATCATATGTTGAAGTAACATAATATGGAACTTTATAACATGACTTATTTTTTGTTATATATAATTCATAATTAGGAAATTAATTTTCGATTTTTTTGTCTCCATATAGTGGGTGTATTTCACATTACAATAATTATTATTTACCATAACATCATATGGATAATGGGTTTATTTTCTAATCTCTAGGTAAAAAATTTTTCTTTATATACATGTACCAAGGTGTTTCCTTAAATAAGAATCACATGATAAAAAATCATTTTATACCTTATTCATGTTATCCACATTTCCGATTTTTTATTATACATCACATGAATCCCATTGAATCTATAATATATGTTTTAATTATTTTAATTTTTTATAGAACATTATATTATGTCCTCATACGATAGTAATTCTTGAGATATTAGTTACCTTTCAGGTATTTTTTTAGGACTATCAAAGAAATGTACATACATTATATATGGATGACATATGTTATCCATTTTATAAATTTCTATCCTTGTAATGTTTTATTCATACATAAAAATATTTTCATCTAATATATTTCTTTTTCTCATTAATTATTCTTTCATATCCACTGATTTCCTATGAGGAAAATATTTTTCTAATAATGATACCATGAATTCCACTTACTCATTGATTTCAATATGCTCCTCATACTTATGGGTTTGAAATAATTAACACTATTATTCTGTATCTCTAGAGAGGTGATAAATTACCATCAAAACATTCTTTCTTTATCTACTTCTTTTAGGGGTAAAATATTTTCTATGTAACATATCCATTTCGTAGATACAAATGGATTTTAAACATATTTAATGATAGATGATGTGAATAAATGAAGACTTATAAATTTATTACACCATATGCTCGATAAGAAGGCTGATCTTTATGGGGATGGTTATTACTCATAAATAAATGAAACTTACATAGTATGGTAATAATATGGTCACATCCAACTACAAGTCAATCTAAATATTTATTCTATTTAACAGGATTAAAACCCCTACATGGAGTAAATGCAATGATAAGATTTTCATTCCTTCCATTAGAAACTATTAAAATAAAATTTCATACAATATATTAAATCATAATAATATGAAACATTATTTATAATCCAAAAACTAATTATGATATTAAAATTAATCAAAATATCTATGCATATCTAATCTCATAAGTATATAACTAGTTTCATTGGGAATGTGTTAAAGTAATTGAAGTATTTTAAAATACATTATAATAAATTGTAAATAATATAATAAATATTCTTATAATATACCACTATGAGTGTCAAAATGGTTTTACAATCACTCCCTTTTTCATACACTAGGTGATGATCTAGTAAAGCTTAATGATCCATTTTCATATTTATTACCCAAGTTATATTTCTTATAGAACCAACTCCACTTTTAGTATTAAAATATGTATTTATTATCTAAGAAAAAAATTATCACTCCTACCAAATCAAATGAATTTTTTCTATTCTATTTATCAAAGTCTAGCATTAGGTTATGTTCTAAAATTAAGGTTCTCATGAATTTAGTTCCCATGGATTGCACTATACATCATAAGATACCAACTATACAGACCCTGTGTAATGACCCATGTATTTATATAATAATAATTTTTTCTTTTCTGTTAATATTTATGAATAAGAAATTTATTTTATGTTAAATATGACACTTTTTTTGATATAGAATTCAACACGCATCCACCAGTTTCCCAAAAATTATACCTTCCAAAAAAAATTGAGTTATACCAAAAAATAAAATAATTATATTATAATTATAAATTTTGTTAACACATAGACTCTATATTTTTGGGAATGAACATATCTATATATATTATTATTACACTTTTTTTGTTAAATTTGTTTACATTTATACAATAAATTTTAGTGGCTTAAAATTGGAATTAATCTGATGACAAGCATGAAATACTTTAATATTCATTTAAAAGTAGATTAACCACCACTTGATTGAAACACATTTTTAAATATAGTTTTTTTGTTTTATATGGTGTATTTAAAAAAATAAAATTCTATTTTAGAATTGGTACATCAAAATTTAGTTTGGGTAATTTTTTGGTATTTTTATGATAAAGATCATTTTTAATGAATACAGAAAAATACTGCATTTAAGTTAATACTACCTTATCATCTAGTATATTTTTAGAGGAATATTGTCCTTTTAATTTCTTTTAATGTTTAATTGGATTATATATCTCTTATTAAGACCAATATTTTTCATTGGATGTAATTTTAATTTGAAATTGGTCTTAAGCACATGTAAATCTTTAAGTAGTTTTTATTTCATAAATACACGCATTTTGGTTTTGAAAAAGTGAATTAATTTTTAAACTAATTTCTGTAATTTATTTTTTATGAATTTGGAAAAATTAATTCTATATTTTCATTTAGGATGTCCAAATTGGGTAAATATGTGCCTATTATTATTTATGTTATGATAAGAAACATACGTAAATATTTTATTTACCATGGTTAAAGGTTAAATATGGTGAACAATGGTAAAAAATAATATAATAATAATTATAAACTAACCTAACAAATATACTGACCATATTTTATGATATATGTCTTACCATGGTCATCCTTTGGTCTATTTTAGTACCCCATGTGGCCACTAGTGTGTGAAAATGACATTTAATCACTTTTAATTTAATGTTAAGGAAATTATAACCAAAACATGTATCTTTTACTAAAAACATTATATTGGTTGATTTATGTGATATATTAGACTATAAATAGTAATTATAAACCTTATAAAATTTCTTACATCATGATAGTTTATTTATTATTTTTAGACATTAAATAAATATATATATTTATGACACAATGATGACGTAGAGATTAAGTCATTAATGAATTATTTAAAGTAATGAGATTGAAAATATTAAAATAAATTTATTTTGAAATTTTTTATTCCACACAAGAATTTTAAGGATAATTAATATTGGTTATATTTATGTTAATTATTTTTTATAGAATGAACCAATTTGTTATGGATTTTAAAAAATTCATGATGTGAATAGTATTAATCTTAATATAATTGAGTTTTTAAAACAAATACTATTTTATTAAATTATATAATAGTTATGAAGATATAAGATTCACCCAAATTATATAGATAAAGTTTGAAATTTCAATAATGAATCACTTGAGTTTCTATTGGAATTTTATAGTAATTGTAATAAGTACATATTATACTTATACAATAAGATATGGTAAGTGTCAAATATGTTATCTAAGAGATTAACCTAAATGATATCATTAAATTTGATACTAATAGTTTCCTAAGAACTATTGGTTGGGAGGAATTCAAAAAATCTTCATCATATCTTTAAAATTAATGTGTTCTGGACCTTTTGAATATAAAAATTCAGTTTATAAAAAAATAATCTTTCAAAATTTCTTTATGTACACCTCCTCCCTCATATAAAAGGTCGCCACCTCTAACCCTCACTCACACCACTCAATCAAACTTGGCATTTCTACCCCCTACCAAAAATATCTCCAAAAATCCCTCTATTCATCTTAGAATCTATATCATGGGATGAAGGCAATTCAACAAGGCCTTTTAGATTAAATCAAAAGGAGTTACTCGATTTGATATAATGTCTCCTCTCAAGATTCATTCATTTATTATTCCTTCTAAAACCACCTAAACTCTATTAATTCCATTATTTTGTAACAAAAAAAGTATATAAAGTATATTATGAGGTTTTTAAGTGATTTATTAAACATAAATTCACACACCCCTCCATCAAATTGATTTAGAACATACTGTTTTTGTGGTTGGTGAACTAGTTCCCCACAAAACAATGATTGTTGAATAATGCCATACCACCACTCATGGTATACATTATGATGGAACTGTATTTATATATGATATATATTATATTTATATTTCCCCTATTATTCTGTATTCTTCATTTTCATCATACCTTTATTCCTTCAATAATGTGTAAATACGATAATTTCATTTATGGAAGTGTGGACTACCTCCCACTCAAATATATATGACCCATTCATGTTATAGATGGAATGTATAATGAAAAAAATTAATGAAATTATGTAATATATATAACCTAGATATTATTCTGGAATTATAATAAACCAATGTATCATTAATGTTTCGTTCCTTCAAATGTTAAAAATAAATGAAATTATTGATCATGCGTACGTACGACTTACTATCTCCATGAACGGTACATTTCACATTGTATATCCATATGTTATGGACTATTATAAATACATATATTTGAGATATATATGATATTTAAACCATTCATACAATCGTTGATATAATAGAATTTTTTCCACATGAAAAATATGTACTTATAACAAGTTCATATTTTGACTCAACTACCGAACATCAAAAAAATGAGAGATATGAAATTGATTAATTATACAATTGTTATATAAATGTAAAAAGTGATATAAAAGAAATAATTAACATAAAAAGCTTATGATTCTTGTATGAATTAACATAAGTTTATTATTCAGGAATAACAAAGACCATACATGATGAGGCAAATTCAAGGTAAGGGAACTTATTCACCAAATTTCCATTCTTTGTGTCAATATTATACTTCTTGTTTATGTCATGATATTATTATGTGAGAAAATAAATTTGATATCTTGTTTATTTTTTATACATTTTATGTGTACTTATAGTTTAAGGACCCCAGGACACCCTGAGAGGGGAGGGGTGAATCAGGGTGATAACTTTTTCTTTTACTTCAAAGGATCTTATTCCAACGTTGGTAGGAACTCGTTGAACCTTTATGATGAAAATTATTAGCAAGAAACCATTCACATTTAGAGAGAGGAAACAACACTTTTTACATGTTTCACCACTAAGGGCTACGTCTAAGGAGCATACGCCGACTGGTTGTCGGTCCTACCAAATTCCACTAATCTTCACAAGTTGTTGATTACAAAAGTTCGGGAACAGTCACTCTCTCCCAGGATCAATTCCTTTACAAAAGTTCAGGGATAGCTCAATGCATCCTTCGGGTCACTCCCGTTGACTCCCCCTGGCTCACTGTCATTGGTGAAGTCACACTCAGTTTATAGATGTGAAGGTATATTCAATAGATTTGCATTGATGTATTTGTCTCTTCTTAGCACAAGACTCTTCTTCATCCATGTCTGAAATTGATGCTCTAGAACGCACAGAACCATTGAACCAGATAACCCGAATGTGAAAGAAATGCATCACTGACAATTGTGTGAAACAACAAACTTTTTCACGTAACTGAATATTTTACGCGCAACCCCAATTTTTACGCACAACTCTTCCTTTTTTGCGCATCCTGGAATTTTCCACACAATCAAAAATATTTCTCACAATCCCCTTTACATGATACTTTTTCGCGAATCAGACCTCGGATCTTCTCTAAGGCTTCATCTACTCGAAATAAAGGGGTAACCACTTATTTATAGGCATTTGAGACCCTCGCACGCAAAACCCTCTTTGGCGCGAAAACTTCCCATCTGGCGCGTAATCATTCATGCTAGAATTTTTTTCGCACATATCATCAGTTTTTTCACGCAGCCCATGCCTTTTCAATTTTTTGACGTTTTGATTTCTAAACACTACTTGCGCAAAAAACCTCGATCCTCCAGTTCGCGCATCCCACTTTTTTTCGCGCCCAACTCAAATATTTCGTGCAAAGCCATTATTTTTTGCGCACCACGCCCTCTTTGCACCTACCTACTTTTTCCAACAATCCATGTCTTCATTTTCCATTTTTGAGGCCCAAAAATTTGGCAGACACTGGGAAACAGTGCTACCTTTAATAATTTTTTTACCGAAACTATACGATCACTTTGCTGGCACACATTCTGAACATCCACTGAGGATTGACAACAAACACAAACCATACTCCAATTTATTCCTAGAATATCAATGGTTCCAATAATCTCCCCCTTTGGGTTAATTGGGAATCA
Source organism: Viscum album (assembly GCA_963277665.1). Classification (NCBI taxonomy): domain Eukaryota; kingdom Viridiplantae; phylum Streptophyta; class Magnoliopsida; order Santalales; family Viscaceae; genus Viscum; species Viscum album. Next base: position 988,313,785 of record OY728126.1, read on the forward strand.
CCAACTAAATTCAATAAATCATCATTCACAAGGATACCAAAAAACGGAAGAATCAACTCAGCCAACACTCTTAGTCTACGTGAGCAATTCTCGGTGTAAAAAACAAGAGAGAAATTGAATTGGGTTCCCATGTTTTATATAGTTACATGACCAATGTATTCCTTCTCATAATTTTCATCACAGAAGCATTACATGCCTGAACATGACTTGAATATATTGCTTTCTCCCCGATTGACAAGAAACTCAAAGACATGTAATGTGTTCATTGTTCAGCTCAAACCATACTCCCCCTAGATAGTATCTCCCCCACAAACCTATATCACATCCATAAACAGATAAAAACCGTTACCATAAATGGGGAGAGGGTATTTTCATTACCTCCTTATGCACTGGAAGGTTTCCAAACACAGAGGTTCATCTGATGCTTCTGAAACACTGCCGTTGATAGTGGCTTGGTCAGGATATTAGCCACTTGGTCATCAGTTCCCACATGGTCCATTATATTCAATCATTTCTCAACTTTTTCTTTGATAAAGTGATACCTGATTTCAATATGTTTTGTACGAGAATGATGAACATGATTCTTCGTAAAATCAATTGCGCTCTTGTTATCACGGTAAATTACCATTGGTTGATTCACCTAATCACCAATATCTGTTAGTTGTTTCTTCATCCATAGCAGTTGAGTGCATGCCTTTGTTTTAGAGATATACATAGATTCAGCAGTACTAATAGAAGTACATTATTGTTTCTTGCCCAACCAGCCAACATATTTCTTCCTAATATAGAAGCCTCCACCACTAGTAAAATTTCTGTCTACTACATCACCATCCCAATCAGTGTTATAAAACACTGACAATTCACTATCCTTGCCTATAGGAAAAAATAACCTGATGTTATGTGTACCTTGAATGTAACTTATGATTCTTTTTAATTCTACCATATGTTCCTCCTTTGGATTACTCTGAAATTGGGCCGCAAGACATGTGGCAAAGACAATATCTGGCAGTGTCGCTGTCAGGTACAGTAGGCTTCTAATGATCCTCCTGTACATGGTGGGATCAACAGAGGCCCCATTATCATGCTTTCCAAGTTTAGTTCAAACTGCAATCAGAGTTGACATTGGTTTGAAGTCTTTCATATTAAACTTATTCATCAACTCTCTTGATACTTTTCCTGCGAAATGAAAGTGTATTCCTTCTTTTGAATCACCTGCAGCCCCAAGAAATATGTGAGCTCCACAATGATATACATTTCAAATTCTGATTTCATGTGATTGGAAAATTTTTCCACTGATTTCTTCCTACTACCACAAAATCTGATATCATCAACGTAGACTAGAACCATGAATTGTTATTTTAGAGAATTCTTTACATAGATATTGTGATCTACTCCTACTCTTTTGAATTCCATATTCTTGAGATATGAATCCAGCCGCGATTACCATGCATGTGGTACCTGCTTCAAACTATATAGAGCTTTCTTCTGTTTGCAGACCTTTGATTCATCAGTACCAAAAAGAAAACCCACTGGTTGTTCAATGTAGACTTATTATTCGAGTACATCATTCAATAATGATGTCTTGACATCCGTTTGATATACAATATATCCTCTTGGGAGTGCCATGGCAAGGAAAAGCCTGATTAAATCCAGTCTAGCCACTAGAGAAAAGGTTTATTAATCATCAATCCCTTCAATATGGGATTATCCTTTACATTACAGTTGTTCCTTATTTTTTATGACACTTCCATGTTCATCAAAATTATTTTTGAAGATCCATTTGGAACCAATCACATTGTGACCTTGGGGTCTCTGGAAGAGATCCCATGTCTGATTATTTTCAATCTGATCTAGTTCTTCATTCATGGATTTCACCTATGATTCATTCTTTGCAGCTTAATCAAATGAGGATGGATCCACAACTGATAGAAATGCAGATTGCGTGTTATTCCACATTCATCTTGTTTGAGTGGGTGCACTCATGTACCCAATTATGTAAGAGGGATGAATCTCAGCTCTACAATATCTCCTATGAGGTTTGGTTGCATTCTATATTTCCACAGTTTCTTCTTTAGATTCTTTTTCTGATTCAACATCATGATGAGACTGCTGAGTGTTTTGTACAGCGTCCTCTATTTCTGTGTTTGTATTTTCTCCATGTTCACTTTCCTCTTCATTTTCTCTCATATCAGCATATGATGTCCTTGAAGAATTTTTGGTTTTCTGTTCAATTATTTTAACATCACTACTTTCCACAATCCTTCCTAATCCCTTGTTGAAACACTTGTAGGATTTTCAATTCATTGAGTATCCGAGGAATATTCCTTCATCTGCATTGTCACCATATATTCCATGACATCCTTCTTTGTTTCTGATGAAAAATTTACATCCAAAAACATGAAAGTATTTCAAAGAGGACTTCCTTCCATGCCACAATTCATATGGTGTCCTTGTCTCAGCCATATCGAGTCCTGTTTGATTTTGAATACACATTGTAGCTTGAACAACCTCTTTCTAGTAATGTCCTGGAATACAACTCTCAATCAGCATAGTTCCTGCCATGTTGTTCACCTGTCGATTCCTTCGTTCAACAACTCCATTTTGTTGTGGAGTTCTCACATCATCTCCCTCATGTTATATCCCATTCTTCTCTATATAATTTTAAAATTCCATAGATGTATATTACCCTCCATTGTCAGATCACAACACTTTGATTTTTCGTCCAGTATCATTCTCGGCGATTCACTGATATGTTTTCTTGTAGTCAAGGACTTGAAGATTTTTGTGAATGACCATCACACATGACATTCTACTATAATAAACTATGAAAAAGACAAAGTACTTTTCTCCATCAGTTCTAGCATCATTTATTGGCCTGCATACATCTGTATGAATCAGATCAAGAATGTGAGATGCCCTTTTCTTCCGTGGCCGATATGAACTCTACACCAGCTTCACACGAATGCAAGCTTCACAAGACTTTCCATTTTAACGCTTCAAGTTAGTAATGTCCATGAAAATCCTCAATTTTGATATTTTCTCCATGTCTTATTTATTGATAAGTCCCAGTCCCCAATGCTACAAACTGTTTTCTTCATCAATAGTCATGTAACAGACATTTTCTTCACTATCGACCGGATACCAATTTCTTTATGTTCTGCATCCCTTCATAAGTGAATTGCCAATTTTTCCATTGATAGTGCAGACTTTCTAATTAAAAGTAACTATATGTCCCGAGTCACATATTTGACTTATGCTGAGTAGATTATGACGTAGGCCATCTACGTAAAGGACATTGGTCTTCTTTAGTTCTCCATTTGCTAATTTAATACTTCCACTACCTTTAATTTTCAGAGTTCCATCATTACCAAATTGTACTGTACCATCAACCTTCATTTAGATATCCATTAACATGTTAGCATTACCTGTCATGTGAGATGAACAACCACTATCCAGAATCCAGGTACTAATGTTTTTCATAGCTTTGAGGGCCACCTCTGTAAGGTTGGATTTCTCAATTTTCTTCATTTCCTTCCATGTGACATTAGATCGAGTAGAGAGTACTGATGGCCTTTCAATTATATCTTCTGTGTACGCAGTTTCTTCATAGTCAAAATCTTCTTTGAGTGGAGAAAACCTGTTTGAGAGAGAAAAATTGTCTTGCTGACGAGACTTGACTTGTCTCAATCTTCAGTGTGAGATGTCCTTGTCCATTCCTTATCTGCAATAAATAGCCTTATGACCAAACATAGAACAACGAAAACAATATCCATAGAAATTGTTTCTTCTATAAGAATTAGGATATGAATTTTTTCTCCTCTGTTAAACTCTTATATCATCTCTATTCAGATAGCTTCTTTCCTCCTCGCAAAATGACATGGTATGGCCCTGATAGCCATAGAACTGACACTTCATGAGAGTTAATTTCTTCACGTTTGAATTTCTCCCTATTCCCTCTTCCTTGGGTGAATAGTAAGACTGCCTGATATGTTTGAATGTTTGAGGATAATTTTCAGTTCCCCTTTTAGTTTGGATTGAGGGTTCCTTTTTCATCACTTTAGGAAAAGTTTCAACATGTTCAACTTTCATCTTGTCTTAATTTTGGATCTTTTCACTTCCAGTAGTTGATGTCTCGGCTTCATTGCTAGTTCCACTCATTCCCATGAAAGCGGGTCTTTGATCACTCAAGATTTTCCCAAACCCATCCGAACCACACTTGGCTCTTGCCAGTAATTCTTCATCTGATAATCTTCCAAACTGTATTTTCATCTATGAATCTTTTCAGCTTGATTCAGTCTCAATTTTAATCATAAGAGTAACAACATCCTCTTCAAGACCCTCAGCAGTTTGGATTTTTCCTCTAGTATGGAGGTGAGTTCATTGATGACTTTTTCTTGCTCTTCAATTCTTAGTTTCAGATCTACTACATCATCATTTCTTTCATGTATTTTAGAATTTACTTTCACAAATTTTCCAGTCATTCAATTTCAGCCTCAAGCTTATCAACATATTCAGTTGATTCCACTACAATTAATTTCCACTTGTTTCAACTCTTACATTTCATCTTAATATTGCTAACACCATCCTTAAGTTGCAACTCGGGATTTACAGTATATTTCAACTGATTGTTTCCACCATTATCTTCTGATTTTTCATCAGTGGCCATCATGGAAGCATGGTTTCCTGTTTTAAATTTTGGTTCTTCTTCTTCACATATTTCATTATCTTCATATTCATCTTCACATACAAAACTCTTCTTCAGAACTTTCTTTCTAGATTTAAATTCTCCTTTCTTGAAAACCCATTTCTGAGGATTCTCAATGTTTTCATCATCGCTATCATCATCATAGATCTTTCTTAAGCACTGATAAGTGATGTTTCCGACTTTTCCACAACAAAATGAAGCAAGAGGTATCTTCCCTATGAAATTACATTTTCCGTTCTAGAACATCTTTGCAATGAGAGAAATTATTTCTTTTTCTTGATCATCTTCACCACTACTATCTTTTGATATTTTCAGTTTATCAATGGCCTTGAATTCCATTTCCTTGCTCACATGAGTCATATCATCATCTAGTTTCTCTCTCATTTCATATGCTACCAAGCTACTCAGAAGATCATCCAAATAATGTTTCGAAAGATATATTTCCTCAAGGGCTGACACCTTTACATTGTACATGGGTGGAAGTCTTCTCAGTATTTTCTTCACAATGTCAACATCTTTGATTTCTTCTCCTAGGCCCCGAATTTCTCCAACCACTTCAGTAATTAGATTGAAGGAGTCTGCATTCTCATCAGGATGCATCATCAAATCATCGAACCTATTGTAAAGAACTTGTAGTTTCCCCTCCTTCTCTTTTCTATCCCCTTCATAAATATTTTCTAGTTTATCACCCATGTATTTTTCTGAGTGGAAATTCATCACCATTAGATAAATCTGATCAGAAAGGGCTGTAGTGAGTGCATTTTTTTCTTTAACATCTGCATCCAGAATTTTCCTATCTGTGTTCGTCATAGCCAAGCCTATTGTATCAGTGACTTGTATTCCTTGCACAATGGAAAACAGAACATCCAATTCAAGAGATCTTAGATGACATCTCATCATGTTCTTCCAGATGTGGTAATTAATTCTATCGAAGAGAGGGACTCCCCTGAAATTGACTACATTCTACATAACGATAAAGGGCAGATTTGATGTCATCAGCCATTACCCTCTGATACCACTTGAAGGACCCTGATACACCCTTAGAGGGGATATAGAATTAGGGTGGAATTTTTTTTAATTCAAAGGATCTTGTTCCTATGTTGTTAGGAACTCATTCAACTTGTATGATGAAAATAATTAGTAAGAAAACATTCACATTTAGAGAGAGTGCACATCACTATTTACATCATTCACAACTAAGGGCTACGTCCAAGGAGCATATGCTGACTGGTTTTCGGTTGTACCAAATTCCAGTAATCTTCACAATTTGTGGATTACAATGGTTCGGGAATAGTCACTCTGTCCTAGGATCATTTCCTTTACAAAAGTTCAGGGATAGCTCACTGTGTCCCTCGGGCCACTCCCGTTGACTCCCCCTGGCTCACTGCCATTGGGGAAGTCACACTCAGTTTATAGACGAGAAGGTCTCTTCAATAGATTTGCATTTAAGTCTTTGTCTCTACTTATCACAAGACTCTGCTTGCATCCAATTCTAGAATTGATGCACTAGAACACATCGATCCACGGAACTAGATTACCAGAATGTGCAGACAAGCTTCACTGACAATTGCACGCAACACCAACCCTTTGCACACAAAACCTTTCTATTGCGCGCAAAATTTACTTTTTTGCACGGAAAAATATTTCGTGCCACAACACCCTTTTTAGCGCAACTGAATATTTTACGCGCAACCCCAGATTTTATGCACAACTCTTCCTTTTTCACGCAACCTGGATTTTTCCGCACAATCTAGAATATTTTACGCAAGCACCTTTACGTGATCCTTTTTCACACATTAGACCTCAGATCTTCTCTAAGCCTTTAACTACTCAAAATGAGGGGGGTCACCTCTTAATTATAGGCATTTGAGACCCTCATGCGCAAAACCCTCTTTGGTGTAAAAACATCTCATCTAGCGCGTAATATTTCACGCTAGATTTTTTTTCGCACACATCATCAGGTTTTTGATGCAACCCATACCTTTTCCTTTTTTGGACATTCTAATTCTGAAACACTGTTTGCGCAAAAAACCTCGATCCTCCATTTCACGCATCCAGATGTTTTTCATGCTCAACTCAAATATTTCGCACAAAGCCTTTATTTTTCGCACAGCACTCCCTCATTGCACCTGCCTACTTTTACCAACAGTCCATGTATTCATTTTCCAATTTTGAGGCCCAAAAATTTGGCATAAACTGGGAAATGGAACTACCTTCAATAATGATGTCTTCTAAAACTATAAGATCACATTGCTGGCATGCATTCTAAACATCTACTGAGTATTGACAACTAACACAAACCATACTCTAATTCATGCCTAGAATATCCATGGTTCCAATAATATCCCCCTTTGGGTTTGTTGGTAATCACCAAATAAATTCAATAGATCACAAAGGTATGTATATTCAAAAACAAATATATCATAGATGTGGATAGAAACACCTAGTAAATTGATTCAAAGTGACGAGAAGAGTTTATAGATGTTAAAACAAAGGTCATAAATCAATAACATGCCAGGAAAAAAGAAGCATCCAGTTGACTCCATGGAATGGAAATAATTTCATTATGATAGATCAATTGAATGTTTTAAATGTGGTGTACATGGTCATAACAAAAATAGATGTTCCATGAAGAAGGTTTTATAATGGGATCAGTAGTATTGTACAACTATATATTTACCAATTCAAAATAACATTCCAATTGAGGATAAGGAAATATAAAATGGCTTATGAAAGGTATGGATAATTTCTTACGTTATGTATTAATATTATTGAATCATAAGATATAAATCGTGTTTTGGTTTGTAAAAAATTAGTAATATGAAATAAGTTAAAAAAATTGTTAAGGTATCATGTATAACGCCAGATGATTAAGATGTCTACAGTTTTTGAAATTAGAGAGTAATGTTAGATATGAGGGTCATGAAATGATTATAATTATTTAATAAATTTGTTTATGCAATTACTTTGGATGAAATTTCTCTTGTATGTGTAACCCTGTAGTTTTTTATTTGAAAAATCTATTTGAAGAAGAATTATTTTTTCTTATTTGGATATAGTTATTAATAACAATTTGAGATTATATAATCTATCAAGTTGTTTTAATAATGGGTTATTAATTTTTCGTAATGTTATAAAATTATATAGATTTTGAAAAAGGACAACCCATACACCATGTAACAAATAGATGCATTAGTTAAAGCAGTGATTATCAAACTCACAACCAAAGTCGGATGGGGATTTATCGCCTACCACTGGCCTTCATGAAGTACCTAGTTAGTATGACTTATTCTTTTTTGTTATCTAATTTATGTAATTAAGAATAAGTTTATTTTTGAATGTATGTTTTATCAAATTGATTTCCTTATTATATGAAAGTGATTTGTTGATTAAGTGATAAATGTTATTTTAGAAGATGTTTGTTCTTTTGGATACACTATATGCCATAAGAAAAATAAAATAATATGGTATTTAATTTGAGGAGTAATGGTGGAATTTTATATCATAAGAATATATTTTTTGGGGGGACATATAACAAATTGGTTTATTTATGGAAATTTTTATCCTATCATAGATAATATGTGATTAGGTTAATTACTTTTTTATAGGTGACATTAAGAGTAGTCAATGTAATTTTAATATGAATGTTATGATTTATCGTGGAAGGCCATGTAATTAAATCATTATATTTTTTGGGTTTTAAACTTAGTTCTGATTATTTTGAAGAATTTGAAGGAAAATTGTTTATTTAATGGTCTTTGTTAAACTTTTGAAATGTTTGCTTAATTATGGAGATTTAGAGTAGTATTTTTTCTATAATGGATTATCCTTTTTTGGGGTCATCTGATGTTGTTCAAATAATCCTCGGTTTGGTTAATGCCTAAAGACAAGAAATATACATAGTTTTTTTTTGGATTTTTTGATTCTCTAAAAGTTGATTCTAGCACTTCAGGTGTCACAAATCCATTTGTAGTACCCTTCACTGGGAGAATGGATGAGTTTGTGGTAGAAATTTATCGAAGGATGAACATCTACATGAAAATAATGTATATTTCTTTATCTTCTTAGTCAATGTCATAAATAGATTCTGAAACATTATGGAAAGGAACTTAAAAAAACATTTCCTTTTCACTTTTTCTATAAGGTAAACAATGACCATTAATCCTATCAAAATTTTGTGATTTTATAGTGGTTAACATTCTTTTGATCATGTTTTCTATCACTGTCCATCAGAATATGATGGTTAGTTTCTCTTCCATATCCATGTTTTCCTACGTGGAATCTTAGTATGTTCTATCATGGGTGACCTTTGTACTTATATTTCCTTCTTTAGAATAGATTGTTTTATTGACTCTTCTTTCAATGAGGGACTTTCAATTATGATTTCAATCCCAATTTAGAAATTGCGAGGATGTAATTTCCAAAATGAGGAAGGATATAACGACCACTATATTTATATAATAATACATTTTCCATTTCAATAATAATTTATGAATAATATATTAATTTTATGATAAATAGGACACATTATCTGATAGAATACTTCACACACAACAATGTTTATCCCTAAAATCTCACGTTGCAGAAAACCTTGCGTTATACAAATAAAATAAAATAATATTAATATTATTTTAAATGGTATTTAATGCATAAACACTATATTTATAAGAATTAACATAACTAAAGAAATTTTGATTTCACATGTTTGTTAATTGTTTTTACATTTATCCAATATATTTTAGACGCTTAATATATTAATGAATTTGGTTTAAAGCATGAAATACTTTAATATTCATTAAAATAACAATTTAACTCCATTTAAAGAAAACCCTTTTTTAAATCATGTTTTTGTCAAGTTTATATGTTATATTAGACAAAAATAAAATTCTTATTTAGAAATGAGACTTAAAAATTAACTTTGGGTAATTTTTATTTATATTTTTCAATAAATTTCATTTTTAATGAATAGTGAAAAATACTACATTTTAAGTCAAAAGTACCTTTTCGTCTAATTTATTTCTATATTTAGACATTCCACATATTTTGTATTAGAGTTTAATTAAATTATATTTTTATATATTAATCATATGTTTTCATTGGATGTAATTTCACTTAGAAATTGTACATAAAAACATGGCATTCTTTTTGTAGTTTTTACTTCTTAAAAACCACACTTTTATATTTTGACCATGGGAATTAATTTTAAATTAATTTCTGCAATTTATGTGTTTTGAATTTAAAAAAATGGATTCTATATTTGGAATCATGAGGTCCAAATTAATTAAAAAACTTGTTTTTATTTTTAGACATTATTAATAGTAACTTTATTAAATATTTTATTTACCATGGTTAATGGGTAAATCTACTAAATAAGGGAAAAAATTAATATTATAATAAAATTATACATCCCTAAGAAATGTACCAATCCTATTGTATGAGATATTTTCAGCCCTTGGGAATCAATGGGTATATTTTAGGATCCCCTGGGGCCACTACTATGTGAAATTAAAATTTAATTACTTTTAATTTAATGTTTGGGATAATATAACCTAAACATGTATCTTTTACTAAAAACAATTTATGGGGTATTTTAAGATATTTATTCATCTATAAAATCAAATTATAAAGATAAAAATATTTAATACATCATTGTACATTATTTATAATTTTTATACACAATATAAATAAATATATTTATGAGACAATGATGTTGTAGTGATTACATTATTAATCAATGATTTAAATAAATGCCTTTATAAATATTAAAATAAATTTATTTTAAACTTTTTAGGCCATCCAAAAATTGTTGGGATGATTATGATTTTTTATCATTGAATTAACGAATTCTTTTCTCTTTAATCATGTTTTTATGGGGTTTTAAAAATTAATGACATGAATAGTACGAAAATTTACATAAATGAGTTTATAAAACAAATACTATTTTATTAAATGAAATAATAGTCCTAAAAATATAATGCAATGACCCAACCCAAGTTACCCAGAGTCATTTCATTATTACATAACATTTTCATGATCACGAGAGATCTAGTCTTGAAATACCGATTAGATTAGTATCCTTGGATGTAGTAGATACACACATATGTTTTACATTACATCGTGAAATAAATACAACAACAACATCTTTTCCCCTTTAAAAAAACTTATATCACGTAGCCTGTAACACCCCAATCTTCGAATGTATGTTTCCCATTGAATAATACAATAGCTTGTGTTGTACATAACATGGAGTTTTAACACACCACAACTAATGAACCTAACAGTTATGAATAGTAATATGCAATTTTTAAAATTTTATAAATATTACTTTTCAAAATGGACTTAATTTTTGCCTTCAGAATATCAAAATTAGATTATGTTGATTTTTTAGCACTGTTATGAAAACTATCAAATTTTTAGGAATAGTGAAAAAAACTGAGTTATTGTTCAAACTTGTATTTTTATATAAATAGTTATTTAATTTATTTAAATTTATTATACATAAAAATAGATACATAATACCTATATATGTTCTGTGTAATTCAATGGAGTCATTTTTTAATATGTTTATTGTAACGCCCCGACCCTAGTTACCCATAGTCGGTGCATTATTACATAACATTGGCATGATCACAAGAAAGATCAAATCTCGAATGACCGATTGGTTTAGTAGCCTTGGAAACACTAGATACATCCATAAGTTTTACATTACATCATAAAAAAACATCTTGTCTTCATATCCCATCATACTATCCCTGCAGGTCATTCATAAATTACTTCTTCATAATCCTAGGAAAAATAAAACATTGAAAGGGGTGAGCTCAGATGCTCAGTAAGGATAACATTATAGCAGAAGCTTTCATAAATAATAATAAACACTTAAGGCAATTTATAACTAAAACAAAAGCCTTTAAAACTTGAAGTTCAACATAAAATGGAAAAGGTAAAATGAAATAATGCCATTTACTTATTCACATGGATATTCTACTAGTCGAATGATCACATGCAATATCAATATCCACTTTCATAATGATGGAATGCATAATGCCAGACTATTATAACCACATAGCCAAGGCCTCATGCCAAGACTACAAATAAGATTTTGCCAAGGCCTTGTGCCAAGACACTAGTTTGTCTCATGAGACCTACCGATGCATCAAGGAGCTATAGCGGGCACCACCCGTCACTTATTAAGTCCAATGCATTCCTCATATGAATAAACATTTTTATTAAAACTAGCATAAAAAATGTCAATACTTTAACCACAAACCATGAATGGTATAAAAATAGCACATCCACAGTCAATCATAACTCATTCGATACAATATGGAAGATTGTATTGTATCAAATTAACCTCAGTCAGGAATAATGAAGGATGTTGACATATATGAAAATAATCATCAAAACCATTTGAGAGAAATATCCCCCTTTTTCTTGAAATCATTTAAAAGTCACACTATTTGTCAAGAAGCCATTTAAAAATAGATTTTTGAATCAAAGTGTCCCATACCACATTGAAACTTTTTTTAAAAGGGGTTTTAATTTCTAATCTTTAATTTCCATATAAATAAATCCTTAAAACCATTTTTAAAAAATGGACATTAATGAGAAATATTTAAATGAATAAGTCTTTAAAACATTTAAAAATGGTATTTTAGTTAGAGATTCTAACCAAAAGAGAGACACTTGAATACAAATAATTGAGGTAATCAAAACTTTGTAATATAATGAGAATAAAGGGATTCATGATATACTATGTCAAAATACATTATATACACCACATAAAAGTGATTTGGTGTATAACAACAACGAAGTCTCAATGGAATGTAAATTGAGATGAATTCTTTTATAAAGACCATATCCTTAGGTTAAGGATAAATCAATGACATAATTATGTGTGACAAATATAAATACACTAAATGTGATTGGATATTTAGTGTAAAACAATCAAAGGACATTCACACATAATCTTGTAAAAAAACAACACCAATGAATTGGATGTTTAACTCAACAAATGGAGAATTAGTTAAAATTACTCTTATCAAATTCATATAGATGACATGAGAAATTATCAATGGAGTGATTATGTGTATCAAAATTATATCCACAGGAAGGGGAGTGGAATTTATGACATAACCAAATGAATAGTGATTCCACACATAATCTTGGAGTAATATAATCAATGAAATATGCGTAAAGCCGAATGAGTGGAAATTGAAATCTAAAATTCCCTTATCGATTTGGTAACTTATGAAACATGCACCCATGAAAGAAGTATCATACCATGATGATGTAAATACCCATAAATTAAAGTATATTACACAATGAATACAATCATGGGCAGTACACATACACCACATGTAATAATTAAGTGGTGAACAATAGAATTCTCACAAAATTAAGAGCGAGATAAGAAACTCCTTACCACGTTAATCAACTGAGTCGTATGGGCAAAAGTTTATAACCACCAAATTATTTACAGAATAACATGAATATAAAGATAATCATGATAATATATATCAAATGGCAGTACACAATACACCACTTTCAATAATTTAGTGGCGAACAATGGAAATCTCACGGAATTGAAAGTGAGATAAGAAAATCACTTACTTGTACTTTTTCCTTGGTCGATGGTAGGTTTACCTCCTGTATAATGGTGAAATAATTGTTATTGAATAATACAAGAATAATTTACTTTAATATGATATCATATATGATCTTTTAACATTGATTTGTTAATAATATCTTAGAATTATCGTTATTTCGGGTGTTAACGGGTTCATTTTACTTTATATTCTTTGTTATGTGAGCCATATTCGTTATTAATGGGATGTATATTATTCATATTCAGAATGATATCAAGTCCTTAGATACTATTTTTAAATCATCAAATGATAATTACACTTGAATGGATACGATGGAGAATGAATCTTATCACGTTTGTGGAGACGGTAGTCCGTACGTACGCACGAGCGACAATATCATTCTTTTGATATTAAAATAATATATTAATGGATGTTATATCATATATACAGAATAATTAACATTTTATATTTATTATTTACATGAGTTTCACATCATTATTATACCCATCAAAATAATAATATATTGAATAACAATTACACCACGACGTGGAGACGGTAAGCCGTACGTACGCACGTATGGTGACATGTTATTCAAAGGGTGGATAGAATACTGAATATGGTTGTACCATATTTATAATAACATCACAGTATATGTGAGATACTGGAGTTATTATTTTATAATGGTAAGAACAAAGAAAGAAGAAGTGGAAGAAGAATGGAACTTGAAAAGGGGTGGTGAAAACATTAACTCTTCTTCGGGTTCTTCCTTTTGATTTGATCAAAAGGGATCCTTAGGTTGGCTTTCTGATCAAAATAAGGCCTCTAGGTTGTAGTGAGGGAATTTGGGAGAGTATTTGGGCAGGGTTTGGACGAGCCAAGTGGCTTTAGAGGTGTGAGGAATGAGTAGAAGTGGTCTCCTTTTATAAGGGAGAGGAGGGGCTCTTTTGGAAAGAGTGAAAGTATTAATTTATAATATAATTATATTCGGTTAATAATGGTCCAAAAATCATTGAGGTCGAAGCTATGATGACTCATTTTCTAAATAACTTCAACCAATAAGAATTGGACAGGTTTTAGATAATATTTTAATCATTATAATCTTATTTATTTAAATGATTTATTAATGAGGTAAACATTGCATCATTATTGTGTCATTAATAATTTAAAATATTTTATGTCTAAAAATTATAAATAAAATATCATTATGTAGGAAATCCTTTTAGCTTTCTAATGAATATTTCTAATCAAAAATCCAACATGTATAACCTTATGTAAAAATTGTTCTTCTAAAAGATGTAAGCTTATGCCATTTTTATTTTTATTTTAACCTTATTAATATAATGTGTCCCTACCACATACAAGTGGCTCCAAGGGGTCCCCAAATCGACCCAAGGATGCCCATGGTCGGGTATGTGTCCAAAAATAAGGTTAAGACACGTTTTAGGGTAATTTGGTATTATTATAATATTATTTTTTAACCCTTATTTACCGGATTTACCCTTAACCATGGTAAATAAAATATTTACCACAATAATTATTCAAAATGTATAAAAATAAAAGTTACCTATTTACACAATCTGGAAATCCTGATTCCAAATATGGAATCCATTTTTCTAAATTCAAAACATAGAAGTGGAAGAAATTAATTTAAAATTAATTCCCGCTGTCAAAACAAAAAAGCGTGTTTTTAAGAGGTAATAACTATCAAATGATTGACACTTGTTTATGTTCGGTTTAATTGTAAAATTATGTCCAATGACCAACATTATATTAAATGGTAAAAATATATTCTAAATATACTTTAAAAACACTCAAATTCACAACTTATCACTATTAATTATTTTGATTAAAAAAGTTGTTTTTAATTAAAATTTAGTAATTTTCACTATTCATCAAAATATGAAAGTTATCCGAAATGTACCAAAATTTCACCTTAGGCTAAATTCGATATTCCGAATCCAAAAATGAAGTCTATTTTAAAATATAAAATATATATAATTTCAAAATTTAGGTATTACTATTCATAACAGCTAGTTTGATTGGTTGTGGCGTGTGTTAAAACTCAAGGTTGCGTACAACAAACGCTAATATTTTATTCAAAGGAAAGCGTACCGTGGAAGCTTGGGATGTTTCATTTTAAAATTTTTGATGTCCCAATTTATTCAGATAGTTCAAAATATTTTATTTAAAAAGGTTTCACTATTAAAAGTTGATAAAAGTGCAATACTGAAAATGAATCTGTTCTTCAATTATGACTAAGAAACTCATAATAGGGATTCTAAAATTATAAGGATTATATAAAGTTCAAAATTTAGTTAATACTATTCATGACCTCTTTTAATGGATTTTTTTTGTACGTCATGGTGTGATTGAACTCAGTGTTGCGTGTAGTGCAAGTTATTGAATTATTTTTAAGAAATAACACACTATGAAATCCTGGGGTGTTACATTTATTTATTTAAAAAATTGGTTAAACATTTTAACTTCTTTAACCACCTTTTTGGAGCATTTGCAAATTTTCATAAAACATAATTTTACTGTTTCTGTGAGTTGAAATTCCAAAACCTAATAGACACAGTTAATATAATTAAATAAAATGTGGTTTAATAAAATGAAAATAATTTTTGGTCAATAGTAACTTTTGACTTTTATTTACCGTGGTTAAAATTAAATTGGTAATCAAGGATAAAAATGATATCATAATTATCCTAACACATGTCATAATCCTATTAGATAAGTTTAATTAATCCAAAAACAACCATAGGAATAAAATATGATCCTATTTTTTCCACATTCATTAGATTAAGACATTTATTATTATTTTATTTAATGAAGAGTTAATTGAGTTAAATTCATTGCTTAACAACAAAATGATTTTTTATATAGGGTTAACCATAATATAAAATCGACTATAAATATTAATTAGAAAGATAAAAAAATTTCTTAAATAATTGAATTTAATTTATAATTTTTAGATATTAAATAAGTTAACTTATTTATGACACAATGATGATGCAGTAATTGCCTTATTAATGAATGATTAAAATAATTAATATTATAAATACCCAAATAATTATAATTTGAGAATTTTTCTGAATTCCACTAATTTTATAGGTTTATATTACATGTTGGGGTTTATTAAATAATTGTTTTTCATTCTAATCATGATGTTAAGATTTTCACAAAAACCAAATACTAAATAGTGTCAAAATTGATATAATTGAGTTTTTAAAACAAGTAATATATTATTAACTGATATAATATTCTTAAAAATATAAGGATCAACCAAAGGACTTAGAAGAGGCTATATAAAATCATAATGGACCACGTGGGGTTCTCTTGTCTTCTAATAGTATGTTTATTTACCATAAAATATAAAAATAAAAAGAGAAATGGTAAATGTCCAACTATTTAACTATGAGTTAAATCTAAAAGATAAGGATAATATGGTCACCTAAGCATAGCTAAAACCAATTAGTTGAGTGTTTTTAGACCCATACCCACCTTATCCTCAAAATAACTAAATTTGGAGCCATTGGAAACCTAAAATTATTTTATTATAAAATATTATTTCAAACTTTTCCTAAAGTGATCGTCACCTGTCTTATAAAAGGGTACTTTCCCTTCTCTTAATTTCACATCTCCAAAGCCTTTTTGCTGAGCCAAAACCTTCCTAAATAACTTACCATATTCCCTCAGGTAATCATAATGTACATAAATTTATCATAAATCCATCCTATTAATTCTTTATGATCAACATAATGGAAACACCCGAAGAAGATGTAATAATATCACCACCCTCGTCTAAGTTCTTTTCTTCTTCCACTTCCTCTTTCTTTGCTGTTTACATACAAAAATAATGACTCCATTACCTTATATTAACTGTGATGTTATTATAATTATGGTACAACCATATTTTTTATTCTATCCATCTTCTAAATGAAAAAGTCACCATACATTCGTACGTACAACTTACCGTCTCCACGATGTGGTGTAGTTAGTTATTCAAACCCTTCATTATTTGGGTGGGAATAACAATGAGTGTAAATAATGTAAATAATAAATAATACATGTTATTTATTCTTTATATTTGATATAGTATCAAATTACATATGATATCACTATCAATATAATGATATTGGCCCTTGTGCGTACGTACAGATTATCGTCTACATGAACGCGATGAGATTAATTCCCTATCATAAAAATTCATGAAAAAATTTTATTTTAGTATTAAAAATAATTTTTATGAAAAGAATATCATTATTTATATGAATCAAATACATCTTATCTATAAAAACATGGCATACGTAACCAAGTATATAAAGAAAAATAAATCAGTTAACACTTGAAACGACGATACTAGAGAAATTTTATTTACAAATAAATATTATAGGATAATATATGATATCATATTGATGAATATAGTTTTTTTATAATTTATTAACCATGTTTCAACTATTACAATGGAGGTTAACATACCATATAATAATGAAAAGTACAATGTAAGGGTTAATTGTGTAATCTATTTACTAATCCGAGGTTGTTAATACGTATCTACTGGAACCACTTTATCATCCACATCCTTGTTTTCTTAAAAATCGTATTCCAAAAATTTTTACTATTTACTAGACTATGGGTTAAAGTCATTAAAAAACTTATTATACCATATGTTTGTTGAAATGAAAATTTTCAGTCATTTTCCAAACAATCTACTATATGACCTTTTCGTCAAAATTAAAATAATATTGTAGTTTTTTTAACATGTACCGCTAGTGTCGATATTTTCCACCATTAAAACAACATCAAAATTTCCCATACAAGGTTATAATAATATTTTCAAAATAAATGTTTTCTTTCATAATTATGTGGCTTTTAAATTGTTTCAAAATTGAAAGAGGTATTTCATTAAAATAAGCATTCATTTCATCTATGTCATCATCCATTAATGGATATTAAACCCGATTGAAGTTGATTTATTATGATACAAATTTTCCATATTGTATTGAAGGTTTGGTGATATGTTTGACTATGGATGTGTTATTATTATACCATTAATGGTTTATGGATAATGTGTTGACATTTCATATGCTAATTTTAATACGAATGTTTATGTTATGTGTAAACCTTTTTATATGAGGAGTGCATTAGAATTAGTACGTTACAATTGGAGTCTGCTGTAGCTTCTCGATGAATCATTATGTCTCATGAGACAAACTATTTTCATGAAACAAGGCCTTGAAAAAAAACATATTTTTAGTCTTGGAACCATGCCTTGACTATGTAGTTATGAAGTCTGAAATTATGAATTTTATTATTATGAAAGTGTCTATTGATATTGCATGTGATTATTATACTAGAATAATATCCTTTTGAATATGTAAATTGAATTATTGGATTTTATATTTTCAATATTATGGTGAAGTTTATGTTTAAATGGATTTTTTAGTATTAAACATTGCCTTAAATGTTTATGCTTATTTATGAAAGTTTCTGCTATATTATTATCCTTACTGAGCATCCGAGCTCACCCCTTTATATGTTTTATTTTTTCCAGGATGTGAATAACTAATTAATGGATGAGCTATAGGGATATGCTAATGATATAAGTGTGTTCGATGGAGAAAAAATGTTGTCGATGTTTTTATTTCATGATGTCATGTATGACTTAAGAATGTATCTAGTACTTCCAAGGCTACTAAACTGATCGGTATTCCGAGACATGATTTCTTGTGTCATGCTAATGTTATGTAATAATGCACTGACTTTGGTTAACTGGAGTTGGGGAGTTATAGTTGGTATAAGAAGAAGTTTAGTACAAACTATTTAATCTAGATTTAGAAGAACTCTGATTATAGAACACTACTGTAAGATTGAATTTTAGGATTGGTATAGAAGAAATTCCTAGAATTATTATACTGGTGAGATTTTGTGAGTTTTCTAAGCAATACATCTCAGTCTAGATTGGAGCAGGTAGAGGTGGCTCTGGCATCGATGAACCATGTGGTAAAACCCGAAAAAATTTCTTTGAGCTCGACACGAATGGTAATTGGTGCACACCAATGGGTCTTGCTACATTATTGGTTACAACACTCCCGGGGGATATGATTAGGATAATTATCATTTTCTTTAAAAATAATTATGAGTTTTTTATGAGTATATAACTCATCGAGGAAATTTTTTTTATATTTGTGGATTTCATCCATAACTGCTAAATTTATGTAAAGGTTTATAGAAGATTGGAATTATGTATTGTGATTCATAATCTAATCTATTAAATGCCATTGTTTAGAAATGGCACCTAGTTGATGGAATGAAAATTGAATCAATGCATGTAATCCAAGTAGGGAATTCCTTATTTCTGAAGATAATTATAGTGGAGTTGTTGACGCAATAGGTGTTGATCAGCTTATCACCATACTGAGAAAACTCACTCAGGTTATGAATAATAACCATACTCGTATGGAGAACCTTGATCCACAATGCGGAGGATCAATATTTGACCACATAATGAGATAAAACCCAATAATGTTCAATGGGAGTACTAATGATTTTGTATCTGAGCGATATATATGTTCCATAAGGAAAATATATCATGCATTGGGAAGTAGCAAAAGGGAAAATGTTATCATGGCAGTTTATCCTCTCACGGGAGATGCAAATCAATGGTTTTCATTATTTTAAATCACAAAGGTAGATGATGAAGTATAAAATATGTAATGGAGAGAGTTTAATGAGATCTTCATAAAAAAATTCATTCCTCATGACCATGGACAAGATATGGAAATGAAATTTTTGAGTCTAACACAAAAGAAGGGTGAGAATATTAAATATATGAGGATAACATTACATGGTTATCAAGGAATGATGCAAATTATATATGTAACACGAAAAGTAGTATAGATCGAGTCTTTGATGGGTTAAAACCAAAACTCTGTTGAGAATTAGTCTCAAAATCCTTCTCATTGTACGAAAATATTGTCTCATGTTATATCAAGATAAAAAATGAATTCTATATGTCTTAAAAAATTAATGAAAATAAAGGAAAAAATAGATCTACTAAACCCACTAAAAATAAAAATAAATGGAATAAAGGAAAAGTTTAATATCCATCCTACGGTAACTGTTGGACGAAACACCACAGTACTAGCCTGAAGGGAATGGGAGTCTGTTACAAGTGTGGTGAAAAAGTCTACCAAGATCTTGATTGCTAGGGGAATAAATTGGTTTTCAATGTTAAATGCTACAATTTTAGAGAAAAGTGTAATGCCGCAAATGAATGATCTAATATCCAAGGGAACATACCTCATAAATGGACAAGGGAGAAAGGCCAAGCTTATTTGATCACTAACGTTATGGTTGAAGCTCCGAATGATGTGGCGACAGGTAATTTAATGGTTTTCTTCAAGTTTATCCACTGCTTTATTTGGTTCTGGATCATCTCATTGTTTCATATCTTCCCAGTTTTCTATGAAAATTAGATATTTTCAATTTGATTTAACAAGGGAGTTGTCAGTCAAAACACCTAAGGGATGTATCATCGCAGCAATGTTTTGTGAATCAGTTCCCATACGGGAATATAAATGTTCTTTATCTACTAATATAATTGGAATTCCAATGATTGAATTTGATATAATCCTCTATATTAATTTTCTTTCATACCATGATGTAAAAATTTAATTGTAGGAAGAAGTGGGTTACAATTTTAGATGATGATAAGAAGTACCTTATCATTAGAGCTGGAACATCTCCACTTGATTCATATCTAGATCCACCCCTAGTAGCTCTACTAAATTCACATATTGGGGAGGAAGAAAATTAAATAACTATGGGTGAGGAAATTAATGTTTGAATAGAGGACATGGATTTTTTGAAACAATATGTTGATGTGTTTCCCTATGATTCACATGAATCTCCACCAGAACGAGTAATTTAGTTTTCCATTAGTTTAATTCCTGGTTAAAGTCCCATATCGATGACACGATATAAAATAGCCACTCTTTAATTAGTGGAACAATAGAAACAACTAGAGGAATTGAGTAATTAGCGATTTATTCTCCCTAGTGTTTCTCCATGGCGAGCCCTTGTCCTTTTTATTTAGAAGAAAAGACGGATCTATGAAGTTGTGAATCGACTACAGGGAGATCAATGCTATAATAATAAAGAACTAGTATACCCTACCTCTCATTAATGATTTATTTGACCAAATTCATGGAGCTCAATATTTTTCAGTGATTTTCCTTAGATATAGATTTCATTAGTTGTGTGTGAAGAAGGAATACATTCTAAAAATTGCATTTCAAACTAGGTGCGAGCATTACAAGTTTACAGTAATGCCTTTTGGATAGACTAATTCACCCTCTGTCTTCATTGATCTAATTAATAGAGTTCTCAAGTAATATTTTGAGGACTTTTTAGTGGTATTTATTGATGATATATTGGAATAATAAAAAATATTAAAAGTTTAGGAAAATCACTTGCACATTAATCTGAAAACCCTCAAGAAAATGAATTATATGAAATTTTTAGCAATTGTGAATTATGGACTCAGGAGATTTTGTTTCTTTTCCATATTGTCCCTATGGATGGAATCTATGTTGATCATTCTCGGACAATGGAAATCAATGAATGGAAAGCACCAACGAGTATAACTGAGGTATGCAGTTTTATTTGTTTAGCAGGTTATTATCGACATTTTGTCTAGAATTTTTCTCGATTATCTATCCCATTATCCAAGCTCACACATAAAGATATTAAATTTGATTGGACAAAAGTTTGTGAAGAATTATTTGAAGAATTGAAAATAATATTAGTCAATTCACCTATCATGACTCTTCCATTAGGAAATGATGGGTTTGTTATTTAAAGTTATGCTTAAATGAAACGACTTGGTTGTGTCCTTATGTATAATGAGAGATTTATTTCATATACATCATGATAGCTAAAAACTCATGAAAAATACAATCCTACTCATGATCTTGAGTTAGAAGCTGTAATATTTCCTATGAAAATATGGAGACACTATATTTATTGTGAAAAATGTGACATTTATACTGATCACAAGAGTTGAAGTATATTTTCTCCCAGAAAGAACTCAACATATGGCAAAGACGATGGATTGAACTACTCAAGGATTTTGATTTCACTATAAAATACCACTTATTAATGGATAATATGTTGGCAGATGCGTTAATTATAATAGATCATGGAGTTTTGAATAAGCTGAGAGTTGAAAGGGATCATATATTCATGGATCTACTATAGTTGGAAATATGAATAACCATGGAAGGTGAAAGATCAATACTTTTTCGAAAGGTTCCGAAACCTTCTTTACTAAAAAGGATAATGAGTTATCATACTGTTGATGAAGAGTTACAAAAGAATATTAATGCAATAAAAGATGAGAGATTTCATTACTTCATATATGAATATGAAATTTTGATATTTGGGAAGAGACATTGTGTTACTTACATACATGATATAAAAAGAGAATTGTTGGATGGTTCTAATAGCTCTAATTTCCATATACACTATTGTAGCTCTAATATGTATAGATATTTGAAGGAACATTTTTGGTGGGACAACATGAAGAGAGAGATTGCAGAATATGTGTCAAGATGTATGGTATTTCAACAAGTGAAATCCTGAAAGAAATATTCGAGCGAAGTCATGCAAACTATTCCAATACCTAATTGGAAATTGGATAATATTACGATGGACATTGTCATGGGGCTACCAATGACTTCTAGAAGGAATGATGCAGTATGGGTCATTGTTGATCATCTTACGAAGTCGGCTCATTTTCATGAAATAAGAGAAGATTTACCACTTAATCATTGGAAAAGACTATATATTATTGATGTTGTAAGAATCCATGGGGTACCAATATCGATTGTTTCTGATCGTGATCCCTATTTTACATTAAGATTCTAGAAAAGTCTTCAGAAGGCCCGAGATACTAAAATTTGTTTGAGCATTGTCTACCACCCTCAAAACAATGGATAATCAGAATGGACTATTCAAATATTAGATGGCATGATGAGATCTTTATCACAAGACATTAAAGGTATGCGAGATCAATATTTTACTATTGTATGAATTTCCTATAACCATATCTTCCATTTAATTATTCATATGGAAATGTATGAAGTGTTTTATAGAAACAGATGTCCCACACAAACCTTTTGGGATAATGTAGGTGAATGAAAACTCATAGGCCTAGAACATGTTGAGGAAACAATGGAAAAGTTGATGGTTATCCAAACCCATATAAAAGAAGCACAACATACACAAAAGTTATATGGTGATAACTGTATAAGGGATTTGGAATTTGAAGAAGTATACCATGTTTTATTGAAGGTATATCTACGAAAGGGTGTTATATGTTTCAGTAAGAAAGGAAAATTGAGTCCAAGTCACATCAGAAGTTTTAAAATTCTAGAACTAATTGGAGTTGTAGCTTATTATTTGGAAATTCCACCAAGTCTCTCTAAATTTCATGATGTGTTCCACATTTCACTTTTGAGAAAATACATGCCTGGCCGAATGCATGTACTCACCTATGGGGAAAATGAACTGGAACATGATCTGTCTTATTTTGAATAGGCTGTCATGATTTTTGATACAAGAAAACATGTGTCGAGAAACTAGACAACTCATCTGGTAAAAGCTCTATGGAGAATCCATAAGATGGGAGACATATCATGGAAACTCTAGGAACATATAAAGAAGAACTACCCAAATCATTTCATGTAGTAATTTTCAGGAAATTTCTAGGAAAAAATTATTTTAAGGCGGGGAGAATGTGACACCCCGAGAATCTATGGTATGTTTCCCTTTTAATAATACAATATCTTGTGTTGTATGCTACTTGGAGTTTTAACACGCCACAACCAATTAAACTATAAATTATGAATTTTAATACCCACTTTATAAAATTTTATAAATTTTAATTCTCAAAATAGACTTCATTTTTGGATTCAAAATATCAAAATTAGCTTATGGTGAATTTTTGGTATTTTTCTGAAAACATTCACTTTTTGATGAATAGTGAAAAATAATGAGTTATTGTCTAAAACTGAATTTTTATTTAAATTAGTTTTAGGTCAAAACAGATACATAATACCTATATAAGTTCATTTTAATTCATTTTTATCATTTTATAATAAGAATATATATATATATATAAACATCTTATTGAAAAATTTTACCATCTTTTACCCACCTTATAATAGCATTTGCAAATTTGTATGAATCATAATATTATGACTTCTGTGTGTTGAATTTCAAAAATACTAGAGACACTGCAAATATCATTATGCAAAATGTGGTTCAACAATATGAATGTAATTTTGGGTGAATAGTATCTTTCAACTTTTATATATCACGATTAAAAGTAAATGGGGCAATTAAGGGTAAAAATGATATCATAATTACCCGAAAGCATGTCCTAATTATATTGGATAAATGAAATTTGACCAAAAAACCATAAAAATAAAATATGATCCTCTTTTGTCTGGTTGTATTAGATTAGGACATTTATTATTATTTTATTTAAAGAAGAGTTAAAATATTTAAATTCAATGTTTAAAAACTAAACAATTTTTAATAAATTATTACACAAAATATAAATTTGACTATAAATATTCATTAGAATGAAGAAATTAATTCCTACATAATGGAATTTTATATATAATTTGTAGACATTATATAATTAAACTTATTTTTGACACAATGATGATGCAGTAATTACTTTATTAATTAATGATTAAAATAATTAATATTAGAAATATCAAAATATATGTAATTTGAGACTTTTCATGAATTCCACTAATTTTATAGGTTAATATGACATGTCAAGGTTTATTAAATAATTTTATTTTCAATGTAATCATGCTGTTATGATTTTCACGAAAACCAAATATTAAATACTATCAAAATTTACATAATTGAGTTTTTAAAAGAAATACTATATTATTAATTGATATAATATTCATGAAAATATATGAATCAGAAAAAGGACATAGATAAGGTTAAATATATTAATAATGAACGACATATAGTATTTTTTTTATTGTTATTGTATGGTTATTAACCATATAATATAAAAAAACAAAGAGACATGGTAAATGTCAACCTATTTAACTAACAGTTAAATCTAAAACATATGGTTCATATGGGGACCTAAACCTGTACAAAACCTATTGGTGGAGAGTTTTTCGACCCATCCCCACCGTAGACTCTAAATAAATCATTTTGGAGCCATTATATCCCTAAATTGATTTTATTATAAAATAATATTTCAAACTTTTCCTAAAGTGACCCTCACCTCTCTTATAAATGGGTACTTCCCCTTCTCTTAATTGAACACCTCCAAAGCCGTTTGGATCCCCCAAACCCTTCCCAAATACCTTCCCAACTTCCCTCACTACAATCAAGTTTCTTTAAATTGATTAGAAAGCCAACCTAAGGATTCATTTTGATCAACTCAAAAGGAAACACCCGAAGAAGAGGTAATAATTTCACCATCCTCTTTCATGTTCATTTATTCTTCTACTTACACATTATTTTTTGGATCCACAAAAAATAATTACTCTAGTAACTTATATATACTTTTAATTTATTATAAATATCATATAACCATATTCATTATTCTATCCTTCCTATAAATGACGAAGTCACCATACGTGCATACGTATGGCTTACCATCTCCATGTTGTGGTGTAGTTTTTTATTCAAACACATCATTATTTGGATGGGTTTAATAATGAGTATAAATAATGTAAATAATAAACAAATCATGTTAAAGATTCTTTATATATGATAAAACATCCAATGATATACAATGTCACCATCAATATAATGATATTGTCGCTAATGCGTACGTATGGATTACCGTCTCCACAAACGCGATGTGATTCATTCTCCATCATAATCATTAAAGAATAATTTTAATTATATGACTAAAAATAATGTTTATGAACATAATAGAATTCATTACAGGAATTAAATACATCTTATCCATAAAAAATGGCTTATGTAACCATGTATATAAAAGAAAACGAATCAGTTAACACCCGAAAATACGATACAACTGAAATATTATTAACAAATAAATATTAAAGGATCATATATGATATCATATTATGTATATAATTCTTCAATAATTTAATAACAGTGTTTTACCTATTATACAGGATTTTAACATTCCATTTACTAAGGAAAAGTACAAGGTACGGGTTAATTCAACATTCTCTTTACTTATCCTAGGTTATTAATACGTAATTATCTACTAGGACCTCTTTATCATCAACATCCGTGTTTTCATTAAAAAAATAATTAAAAACATTTTTACTATATACTATACTATGTGGTAAAGTCATTTATACCCTTATTAGTCCATATATGTTTTGAAATTAATATTTACGTTGTTTTTCAAACAGGGTACTTTATGACTTTTCGAAAAAATTAGGGTAAGATTGTCTTTTTCTAACTTAGATGGAGGGTGAGACTATTTTCTACCCTTATAAACTCATTGAAACTTCCCCTACATGCATATAAGAATATTTTAAAAATAAATGTTTTCTTTTATAATAATTTGACTTCTAAATGATTTCAAAATAGAAACATGCACTTCTTTTAAAAAAAATTCATTTCACATATGTCGACATCTTTTGATGGATTTTAAACTTATTTGAATTTGATTTATTATGATACAAATCTTCCATATAATATTGATGTTTTTTTGATATGTTTGACTATGGATGTGTTATATTTATTCCATTCATGGTTTATGGATAACACATTGACATTTCCAATGCTAGTTTTCATTCAAATGTTTATGTTATGTTAACACTTTTCATATGAGAAATGCATTAGAGTTACTAAGTGACAGGTGGAGCCCGCTATAGCACCTCGATGCCTTGGTAGGTCTCTTGAGACAAACTAGTGTCTTTCCACAAGGCCTTAGAAAAATATTATTTTTCGACGTTGTACAAGACCTTGACTATGTGGTTATGAAGTCTGGAATTCTATATTCCAACATTATGTAGGTGGCTATTGATATTGCATGGGATTAGTTGACTAGTAGAATATCCATTGTAATAAGTAAATGTAATTATTTGATTTTAGCATTTACATATTATGCTTATGTTTATCATTAAAATACATTTGTTTTATTCTTTTACATTTCCTTAAATGTTTAGTCTTTTTTATAAAAGTTTCTGCTAATTTTAATCCTTTCTAAGCATCTGAGCTCACCCCTTTCTATGATTTATTTTTCCCATGATATGAAGAAGTATTTAATAGTTTACCTATAGGGATAGGCTAAATATACATGTGTTTTCAAAGGGGAAAAAATATTTTTGATGTTTTTATTTCATGATGTAATTTAAAACATATGAATGTATATAGCACTTCCAATGCTAATAAACGGATCAGTCTTTTGGGACATGATTCTTTGTATCATTCCAATGTTATGTAATAATGAAATGACTCTGGGTAACTGGTGTTAGGGAATTACAAAGCCTATTCCAGCAGTTTAACCATAAAATACTTTTTCAATCCTGGGACAAATAAAACATAGAAAGGGGTGAGCTCAGATGCTCAGTTAATAAATCAATATAAATGAAACCTTAATTAATAATGAAAAAAATTAAGGCATCGAAGAAGACTAAAAAAAGCCTTTTTAAACACAAACATCAGAATAATATGGAACTTGTATATCAAAATAATTCCATTTACAAATTCAAATGGATATTATACTAGTCGAGTAATCAAATTTAATATCAATAGCTAATTTCATAATTATGGAATGAATGATGTCGGAAATCATAAACACATAGTCAAGGCCTCATGCTAAGACTACAAATAAGAATTATTCAAGGCCTTGTTCCAAGACACTAGTTTGTATGATGATACCTTACAATGCACCGAGGATCTATAACAGGTTTCACCAGTCACTTACTAGGTCCAATGCATTCCTTATATGATATATTATAAACAGAACATAAACAATCGTATTAAAAATAGCAAACAAATTGTTATTACATTTACCATAAACCATTAATTGTATAAAAATAATGCATCCGTAGTCAAACATATCACAAAAACTTCAATACAATATTTATGACTGTATCATATTAAATTAAATTCAATCATGATTAAAATCCATCAAAAGATGTTGACATATATGAAATCAAAACTACTTGAGAGAAATATCTCGTTCAATTTTGAAATCATTTAAAAGAAGAATAATTATAAAAGAAGAAATTTATTTTGAAAATATTTTTATAGGGCTGTAAGGAAATCATTAAATGGTTTATAACGGTAGAAAATATCCACACCATCCGTATAAGTTAAAAACATTCTTACCTTAATTTGTCGAAAAGATCATAATGGACCATGTTTAGAAAATGAAAGAATGATTGCTTTCAAAAAAAATTTAAAAAAGTCAAACAAGGTAATAAATGAATATAACAAATTGTCTAGTAAATATTAAAAATGTTTTGAAATACAATTTTAAGAAACATAGATGTGGATGATGAAGAGGTTCCACTAGATAGTCACGTATAAACAACCTCATATAATTATGAGATTGTAGAATTAACCCTTACCTTGTATTTTTCCTTGGTCAACTTTACATTACCATCTTTAATAATAGTTAATTAATTTTTATTAATTTTTAAAAAACCATATACATAAATATGACAACATATATTATCATCTAATATTTATTTGTTAATAATATTTTTGTATTATCATTGTTTCGAATGATAAGTCATTCTTTTTCCTTTAAAAATTATATTATGTAAGTCATTTTTGTTATTTATAGGATGCATTTGATTCATATACAGAATTATATCAATCAATTAAAAATTATTTCTCTTCATAAAATAAAAATTATTCATGAATGGTTACAAAGGGGAATGAATCTCATCGCCTTTGTGGAGACGGTAATCTGTATGTACGCACGAGCAAAAATTCCTTTCTATTGATAGTGAAATCATATGTAATTTGATGGTATATCATATATAATGAATATTTAACTTGTAATATTTATTATTTACATCACTTATACTCATCAATAGACCCATCAAACATAATTAAGTGTTGAATAACAAACGACAACATGACGTGGAGACGGTAAGTCGTACGTACGCACATAAGGTGACTTTGTCATTCATAGGATGGATAGAAAAATGAATATGGTTGTACCATATTTATAAAAACATCATACCATGTATAAGGTAATATAGTTATTATTTATGAATGGAAACAACCACGAAAGATAAAGTGGAAGAAGAAAATAACTTTGAAATAGGTGATGATATTATTACCTCTTCTTCAGGTGCTTCCTTTTATTTGATCAAAAGGGATCCATAGGATGAATTCTGATCAAAAAATACATATTGGTATAAATGAGGGTATTTGAGAGGATATTTTAATAGGTGTTGGCTGAGTGAAATTTCTTTGGAGGTGTGATTTTGTGAGAAGGGGAAGTACCCTTTTAAAAGATAGGTGAGGTTCACTTTTGGAAATGCTTGGAATATTAATTTATTATACAATCATATTCAGTATATAATGGCTAAAAAAGGAATTATTTCGATTAAAATATATGTATATGTAGAAAACCTCTAAAAAAATTAGTTTCAGACTGGTTTAGGTCACCATATTAACCATATCATTTAGATTTAACTCTTTGTTAAATAGTTTAACTTTAACCATGTATTCATGTATTATTATAAAAAATGGTTAATAAACATACTATAAAATGAGAAGAGAAACAAAAGTGGTTATGTATTGATATATCTAGCATTATCTTAGACCTTTGGCCAAACCCAATGTTTATTTCGAAATATTATATCAATTAATAATATAGTATTTTTTCTAAAAAATCATATATGACAATTTTGACACTATTTAGTTTGGATTTTGTGAAAGTCATAACAACATTATCACTTCAAATTTTTTTATTTAATATACAATAATATGTCATTTTAACATATAAAATTCGTAGAATACATCAAAAGTCTCAGTCTACAATTATATTAATATTTATAATATCAATTATTTTAATCTTTCAATAATAATGTAATTACTGCATCGTCATTGTGTCATAAATAAATTTAGTTATTTAATAACATAAAATTATAATTAAAATACCATTATGTAGGAAATAATTTTAGATTTTATATTAATATTTATAGTTGAATTTATCTTATGTATAACACTGTTTAAAATATTTTAGTTATGGAAATTTGAATTTAACACTTTTAACTCCACTTTATATAAAATAATAACAAATATCCTAATCTAATCCTAGTGGACCAAAAAGATCATTTTTTTACATGGATGATTTTGGACAAATTACACTTATCTAATAGAATTAGGACATGTTTAAGTTTAATAATAGTAATATTTTAACCTATAATTACCCAATTTAATTTTATCAATGGTAAATAAAAGTCAAAAGTTACGATTCGCCAAAAATTATTTTCATCTTATTGGATAACATTTTACATACTTATATCAACCATGTCATTCAGATTTTTGAAATTCAATTCATAGAAGGAGTAAAATTATGTTTTATGAAAATTTTCAAATGCTCCTAGTAGTTGCGTAAAAGGCATTAAAAAGTTCAATAAACTTTTATATATCTAATCTTATTCTAAAATGAATCCAATGAATTACGTTGAACTAATATAGATATTATATATCTATTTAGACTGAAAATTAATTTATATAAAAAAATAATTCTTTAAATAAAATGGTGGTTTTAAAGAATATTGTAGTGTTTTCACTATTCATCAATAATTGATTGTTTTGAGAAAATTTCCAAAAATTCACGCTTTGCTAATTTTGATATTCCGAATCCAAAAACGAATTCCATTTTGAAAAATAAAATTTATAAAATTTCAAAAGGTGGTTATTTTTATTCATAAAAGCTAGTTTGATTGGTCATGGATTTCGAGAACTCGAAGTGGTGTACAACATAAGATATTGTATTATTCAAAGGGAAACAAACCATTAAAAACTGAGGTGTTATATTCTTCCCTCTATAAATAATTGAATCCTTGAAATTTCTACTATACTATTGCATAAAAATATTTGGGTGGTTCTTCATCATATGTTTCGTAGGTTCCCATGTTGCCTCTTCCAACTTATGGTTTCTCCATAGATCTTTTACCAGATGAGTCATCTAGTTTCAAAACACATGTTTTTTCATATCAAGAATACTGACAGGCTCTTCACAATAAGACAGTTCATGTTCTAGTTCTATTTCATCATAGGCGAGTACATGCATTGGGTCAGACTTGTATTTTGATAATAGTGATATATGGAACACATAATTATCAGTGGATGGACTTGGTGGAATTTCCAAACGTTAACCTAAAACTCCAATTCATCTAATAATTTTGAATGGTCTAGTGTACCTTGGACTTAATTTACCCTTCTTACTAGATCGTAAAACACCCTTCACTAGAGATACATTCATGAAAACATGATTTCCTACTTGAAATTCCAAATACGTCCATTGGTTATCAGCATATCTCTTTTTCCTTCTTTTAGGTTCTTTGATGTGGGTATGTATAATAGTCACAATTTCCATTGTTTCATTAAGAAGTTCTAAGCCTATGAGTTTTCTTTCACCAACATCATCCAACAAGTTTTTGGGCCACATCTCATTCCATATAACGCTTCATATGGTGCCATATGAATACTTAATTGGAAGCTATTGTTATAGTTATATTCTATGAGAGGTTAATATTGATCCCACATACATTGAATGTTAAGAGAGAAATATCTAAACATGTCTTCTAATGATGTAATAGTCAGTTTTGATTGTCTATTAGTTCATGGGTGGTAGGTACTGCTCAAATGATGTTCAGTATCCAAGGCCTTCTAAATAATGTTACATAATCTTGACATAAAATGGATATCATGATTAGAAACAATCGAAAGGGGTACACCATGAAGTCTTACAACATGATTAATATAAATTATTACTAATCGTTCAAGTGGTAAATCATCTTTTATAGCAAAAAAATGTGCTAATTGGTAAAACGATCAGCAATGAACCATACTGCTTTATTCTTTCTAGTAGTCTTCAGTATCCCCATGATGAAGTCAATCTTACTATCATCCCATTTACACTAATGTATTGTTAGAGTTTTTAGGAATCCTCTTGGATTTTGACTTCCATTTTTAACCTGTTGGAAAACTATACATCTTGACAAAAAAATCCCCCTATTCATGTTGTCCAACAAAAAACGTACCTTCAAATACCTATACATCATAGTGCTACCAGGGGTATATAGAAATTGTAGCTATGATAATCATCCAATTATAGCATTTTAGATCAGGTATGTCAGGTACACAATGTCTCTTCCAAAATTTCAAAATTCCATCTTTATATACAAAGTCAATCAATCTCCCATCATTCAAAACTTCAATTTTATTTTGAAACTCCTCATAGTTAGTCTAAGAACATTTTATCCTATGTAGTAAATATGGATTGTTATACATTTAAAAAATTATCTATGTTTTACCTTCCATTATTATTTCCATATCCCTCTTTACTTGATCCATGAACAAAGGATCCATTTTAACACTCATCTTGTTCAAAACTCCCTCATCATTTCTGCTCAAAGCATATAAAAACTTATTTTCCTTCCTCATGTGGTAGTGTATATTGAATTCATAATACATGAGTAGTTCAAGACATCTGCATTGCCTCATGTTGAGTTCTTTCTATGAGAAAATAATCTTAAAACTCTTGTGATCAGTATATATATTAAAATTTTCACCACAGAGATAACATCACTATATCATAGAAGCATTGATTGCGTTTGATAATTAGAGATCAGTATAAGGATAGTTTTTTAAAAAAAATTATCTTACATGATTCATAGGAAATGACCTTATCATTCTGCATAAGGAAACAACCATGTCCCTTCATTGAAAAATCACTATAAATAACCAACCCATCATTCCACGATGGTAGACTCAAGATAGGATCATTGATAAATATTCTCTTTAGATAAAAAAAAATTCATCAAATTCATTTTTCCAAACAAATTTAACCCCTTTTCATATGGTCTTAGTTAATGGGTAATCCAATCATGAAAAATTATGGACAAAATGCCGATAATAACCTTCTAAACCAATAATACTGCATACCTTATTTATACTCATTTGTGCTGGGCATTCTGGTAATTTATTATGTCTTAAAAGGACCAATAGTTATTCCATCCATAGAGAAAATATGGACCTGAAAACAAATCTCATAATGCAAGAATTCACACTGGCTACACATCCCAAATAACTAATTTCTTTTAAGAGTCATTAGAATAGTGCCCAAGTAACTTTCCTGATCTTAATAGCTTTTAGAGTATACCATGATAAAATCAATAAATACAATTACAAAATAATCAAGATATTCCTTGAATAATCTATTCATTAGATAATTGAAAATAGAGCATTCAATAATCTATCCAAAAGGAATTATTGTAAACTCGTAATGCCCGTAACTGGTTGGAAATGCTGTCTTTGGAATGTCTTCCTTCTTCACTCAAAACTGACGATATCTAGATCAAAGATCAATCTTTGAAAAATATTGAGATCCATGAATTTGATCAAATAAATCATAAATGAGAGGTAGGGGATACTTTTTCATTATCATTATATCATTGATCTCCATGTAGTCAATGTACAACTTCATAGATCCCTCTTTCATTATAACAAAATGAACATGGGCTCCCCATAGAGAAACACCAAGGCTATGAAATCCTTTATTTATCAATTCCTCAAGTTGTTGTTTTATTTCCACTAAATCCATAGTGGCCATTTTATAAGGGGTTGTCAATAAGTTCCTTGAACGGAGAATTAAATCAATGGAAAACTCAATTTCTTGTTTTAGATGTTGTCTAAATAAATCCACTAGAAACACATCAACATATTTTTGCATTGTAGGTATTTTCTCTATATGAACATTACATTCCATAACATATTTATTTCAATATCATCCTCTCTAATAATTAAAATTAGTAGAGCTACTGGGGGTGGATCTAGAAAAGAATCTGATGGTGACATTTCTGCATTGAAGATAAGGTTATCCATATCATCATCCAAAATTGTAACCTTTGTCTTCTTACAATAAATTTTCACATCATGGTCTAAAATCCAATCAATACCTAGGAATATATGAAATTCAATAATGGGTAGATGATCAGATCAGTAGATAAAAACTATTTATATTCCTTAATGAGAACAGATTCACAAAACATTGTTGTAATGATACTTCCATTAAAAGTTTTGGCTGAAAACTCCCATGTTAAATGAAATTGTTAAAAACTAATTTTTGTAGAAAACTAGGATGATATGAAATAATTCTATGATCCAGAATAAAATAAATAATTCTATAAATTTAAGGAAACCATTAAATTACATACCCCCTTATTATTCAATGCTTCAACATCAGTAGTAGAGACCACATAAGAATAGACTTGGTCCCTTTTCCTTTTCTGAGGTATGTTTCCTTGGAGCATAAGAAACTAATTTTCAAAATCCCATATTTCTAAATAATTGTATCATTCAACATTGACATCCTCTTTCTTTCTCCTGAAATCATGAGCATGGTTGCCTTTTTCACAACACTTGTAAAAAACTAACATTCTCTTCAAGCAAGTAACGTGGTGTTTCTTGCCCTATTTAATTCATGATGGAAATTCATATTTTTCCTTCTTCCCCTCATTTCCATTTCTAGAGTTTCCATCATATCTTTTCTTCTATTTTCAGTTCTATATAGTCGTAAGATATAGAGACTTCCTTTTTTGTCTTGATAGCACAAGTGACAGTATCTTCTTAAGATGAGAATGATTGTGAAAATAATGATTTAATGAGAAAAGATATTATCCCATAAAAAAATTGATCAATTTTACTCCATGGTTTAAGAATAAAATATCTATCATGCCTTTCTAGCCCTATAATGTTTTCCTCATACTTTGTAACATTCTCATCCTCCTTTTCCCTTAGACATAGAAATTGCATTTCCATATCCACTCGATGGTCACGATGAAAGTATTTTTCTATGATAATATCTTTAAACTCCATCCATTACATATTTTGTACCTCATCATCCTCCTTTGTGTTTTGAATTAATGACCACCATTGATTTGTATCTCTTGTGAGGCGATAAACTGCCATGACAAAATTTTCCCTTTCACTACTCCCCAATGAATAAAAAATTTCTTTAAGAAACTTATCTATTTCTTGGCTACAAAATGGATTTTTAGTCCCATTTAATTTTGGTGGTTGTTTCCTCATGAACCGGACTAACATTAATCTTCCACCTTGTGGATCATGGTGCTCTATATGGTAAGGTTATTATTCATAACCCGGGTGAGTTTGTCCTAGTATGATGATTAGGTGGATAGAACCAGTTTCATAACCAGCATCACTATAATTATCTTGATTAAGAACCAAATCCTTACTTAGATTATGTGCATTGATATAGTTTCTATTCCTTCCACGAGGTTCCAATTCTAAATAATGGAATATACAAGATTAGTTTCTGAATCAAAAAACATAATTCCAAACTAGTAAAATACCTAACATAAATTAATCAATTTATGCATATAACCCTTAATTATAAAAATTTTTAATATGAGGATTTATTTATGCATAAATCCTTAATAATTTCTTGTATAAAAATGTGAATTATCCTATGAATATCCACTAGGAGTGTCATAACCAAGAGTGCAGAAAGGCTAGTTGTCATGTAGCAGGATACCCCGGGTTAATCCAGAATCTCCTTGTTAGAGTTTTCACTTCTATGTACATATGTTCCTAAGCATCCACTACCTGATCATATCCAGACAGGGATGTATTGTTTTATGAAACCACAAAATATCTACATTACAAAAATTTAAGACTTTCTTTTATACTAATCCTCAAACATTATCTTAGGGTAATGTTATCCAATTAGTGTTATTCTAAATCTAGTTTCCAAGTTTGTACTAAATGTCCTCTAATACCTACTGTTACACCGCGACCCTTGTAACCCAGTTTTGGTTCATTATTATATTACATTGGCATGATCACAAGAGATCTAGTCTCGAATGACTGATTAGTTTAGTATCATTGGATGTACTAGATACACACATTAGATTTTCATTACATCATGAAATAAAGTAAGAAACAAAATTTTTCTCCCTTTAAAACAGTTATATCCCTTAGCCTATCCCAGCATGTCAACCATAAAATATCTTTTCACATCCTGGGATAAATAAAACATTGAAAGGGTTGAGCCCAGATGCTCAGAAAAGATAAAAATATAGCAGAAACTTTCATAAATAAGCACAAAATTTTAAGGCAATGAATACGAGTAAAACAAAATATTTTTTAAATAAAAACTTCATCATAATTTGGAAAATAAAAATCAAAATAATTCCATTTACTTATTCCCATTGATATTTCACTAGTCGAGTAATCACATGTAATATCAATAGCTATTTTCAGAATAATGGAATGTATAATGTCGGACATCATAACGACATAGTCAAGGCCTAATGCAAATACTACAAATAATAATTTGTCAAGGACTTGTTCCAAGACTCTATTTGGAAACATGATTCCAACCGATGCATTGAGGAGCTATAACAGTCTCCACCAGTCACATACTATGTCTAATACATTCCTCGTATAGAAAGTTTGAAATATAACATAAACATTCATATTAAAACGAGCATATGAAATGTTAATACTTTAACCATAAATAATGAATGGTATAAAAATAACACATCCATAGTCAAACATATCACAAAAAAATTAATACAAGGTAGAAGACTGTATCATAATAAATCAAATTCAATCAAGTGTA
Source organism: Viscum album (assembly GCA_963277665.1). Classification (NCBI taxonomy): domain Eukaryota; kingdom Viridiplantae; phylum Streptophyta; class Magnoliopsida; order Santalales; family Viscaceae; genus Viscum; species Viscum album. Next base: position 988,350,956 of record OY728126.1, read on the forward strand.
AAATCCATCAATGGATGTTGACATAGATGAAATCAAAACTATTTGAGAGAAATATATCATCCTATTTTGAAATCATTTAAAAGTAACATTTTTATAAAATAAAACATTTATTTTGAAAATATTCTTATAGTTTTGAAATCGAATATTTGAAGGTGTAATAATGAAGGAAAATAACTGCACCAGTCGTATAAATTAAAACAACATTCTTAAAATAATTTGACAAAAATGTCATCAAGTACGTTGTTTGGAAAATAACAGAAAGATTCATTTCAAAAAAATTTATAAAAATTAAAACAAGAGAATAAATGAAATTAACCGATATTCTATTAAATATTAAAAAAAATTGTAATAAATTCTTATGAAACACAGATGTGGATGATAAAGAGGTTCCATTAGTTACTCATGTATAAAAAATTTCGGATAATGAAGAGATTTTAGAATTAACCCTTACCTTCTATTTTTTCTTAGTCAATGGTACATTAACCACCTATATAGTAGTCAAATAATTTTTATTAAATTATACATGTACCATATACATTAATATGATATCATATATGATCTACTAATATTGATTTGTTAATAATATATTAACAATATCATTGTTTCTGGTATTACTAATTCATTATCTTTTATATGTTTTGTGCATAAGTCTGGTTTGCTATCGATAGGGTGTATTTGATTAATATATATAATTTAATTAAGCTCTTAAAAAATATTTTTAGTAACAAAATTAAAATTATTTTTTAATGGTTACGATGGGTAATGAATCTCATCGCGTTCGTGGAGACGACAATCTATATGTACGCATGAGAGACAATACCATTCTATTGATGGTAAAATCATATGTAATTTGATGGTATGTCAAATATAACGAATATTTATCATGTGATTTTTATTATTAACATAAATTATACTCATAATTTGACCCATCTAAAATAATAAAGTGTTGAATAACAAACTACAACACGACATGGAGACGGTAAGCCGTACTTACACATGTATGGTGACATTGTCATTCATATGATGGATAGAATAATGAATATGGTTGTAAAATATTTATAATAACATCATAGTATTTAGAATGTACTTTACTTATTATTTTCTTATGGAAACAACAATGAAAGATAAAGTCAAAGAGGAAATGAATTTGGGAAGAGGTGATAAAATTATTAACTATTTTTCAAGTGCTTCCTTTTGATTTGATCAAAAGGTCACTTTATATTTTCTTTATAATCAACATAAGAAATTTAGGGTGAATTAATGGTAGTTGGAGGATATTTTAGTAGGATATGGCTGATCCAAATTGTCCTGAATATGTGATTTTGAGATAAAGGGAAGTACCATTTTATAAGAGCGGTGATGGTCACATTATGAAAAGTTTGAAATATTAATTTATTAACCAATAAAATTCGGTATGTAATTGATATAAAAAGATTTTGATTAAGGAAAATTTGTTTTGAGGACGAAACCCTCTGAAAAATAGGTTTTAGATAGGTTCAGGTCACCATATTAACTTTATCATTTAGATTTTACTATTAGTTAAATAGTTTAACATTTTCCCTGTATTCTAGTATTATTATAATAAATTGTAAATAAACATACTAGAAAAAATCAAGAGAGCCTGATGTGGTTCATTATTGATATATATAACTTTATCTAAGTCCTTTGGCCAAGCCATAGATATTTATGAATATTATATTAATTAATAATATTGTATTTGTTTTAAAAACTTATTTATGTCATCTTTGACAATATTTAGTATATGGTTTCTTTAGAAGCCATAAAAATATTATCACTTAAAAAATAAATTATTTAACCAAATCTAACATGTTATATTAACCAATAAAATTCTTGTAATACATCAAAAATATCAATTTAAAATTATATTAATATTTATTATGTTAATTATTTTAATCATTCAATTGTAAGGTAATTATTACATCATTTTTGTGTCATTATTAAATTTAATTATATAATGTATAAAAATTATAAATAAAATAAATTAATATAGGAAATCATTTTATCTTTCTAATGAATATTTATAGTATAATTTATCTTTTGTATAACACTATATTAAACAAAATTTAGTTATGAAAATTGGAATTTAACACTTTTAACTCTTCATTAAATTAAATAATGATAATTGTCCCGATCTAATATATGTGGACCAAAAGGATCATATTTTATTCCTAAGGTTCATTTCTATTGAATTAAACATATCTAGTAGAATTAGGACAGGTGTTAGGGTAATAGTAATATCATTTATATCTTTAATTACACAATTTACTTTTAACCGTGGTAAATAATAGCCAAAAGATAATATTCAAAAAAAATATTTTAATCTTATTGAACCAAATTTTACATAATAATATAAAATATGTCTCCCTTATTTTTGAAATTAAATTCATAGAAGTGGAAAAATATCATTTTATGCAAATTTGAAAATGCGCATAATAGGATGGTAAAATATGTTAAAAAGTTTAATAAAGTTGTATAAATCTAATAATATTATAAAATGACTCCAACAAATTACATTGAAGTAATATAGATATTATATATCTATTTTTACTGAAATAATTTTTTTTAAATAATTATTTATTTAAAAATAATGTTTTATATAATAATGCAGTCTTTTTCAAAATTCATCAAAAATTGAATTTTTTATAAAATTACAAAAAATTCCCCCTAATATAATTTTGATACTCCGAATTTTAAAATGAATTTAATTTTGAAAAATAAAATCTATAAAATTTAAATAAGTGGTTATTAATATTCATAATTTCTAATTTGATTGGTCGTGGTGTGCTAAAACTTGATGTTTCGTACAACACAAGCTATTGTATTATTTCATGTTAAACGTACCGTGGATGTTTGGGGTGTTACATATAATCTTCAGCCAAATGACTCTGATATGGTTGAACATGTAATTAATCAACCAATTTAGGTGTTATTGGCATTTTATTGTAACTATATTAAAAATATAGTATAAATATAGAAGAAGATACGGTAACAGTCATATAAGTTAACTAATGGTTAATGCTAAATGATAATATTAAATTGGAAAACAAAACATTTCGTAAAACTATTAGTTGAGAGAATTTAGAAAAATACTCCTATAATCATAGAATTAAATAATTTTTTGACCTTTTAAAAATAAAAATTCAATTTATAATAAAATAAACTTTAGAACATTCCTAATGTACCCCTTCTCCATATTATAAATGGGCTCCACCTCTAACCCTTACTCACACCTATCAAGAACCCTTGGCTCACACATATTCTTTCAAAATAATCTCTTAAAATCCCTACATTCATCCTAGACTCCTTACCTTGTGAATAAGGAAATTAAAGGATTTCTTATAGATTAAATCCAAAGGAGTTACCCGATTTGAGGTGATGTCTTCACTCAAGCCTCATTCATTTATTTTTCCTTATCCAACCCCCTAAACTAACTTAATTCCACTGCTTTGTTATAAAATCAGTATATTACATATAATATGATGTTTTTATGATAATTTATTGACCTTTAATCACACACAGACACACACACCATATAATGTATTTTGAACATACTATTTCTATGGATGACAAACTACGACCACACGAAACGATGATTGTTCAATTATATCTTACCACCTATCATGGTAGTCACTATGATGGAACTATACTTATATAATTTATATTTTAAATTTATATTTTCTCTATTAATCTGTGTTTTTTATTTACATCATACCATTAGGCATTCCATAACGCCTAAATACGATAATTTCATATGAGGAAGTGAGGACTACCACCCCCTCAATGTTATATGACTTTTTATTTCTCTACATAGAACATATAAATGGTGGATTTAATAAACATATGTAATAAATATAACATTGATATTAAAATGTAATCATAATATACCTATGTATCATTTATTTTTCATTTCATTAAATAAGAAAATGAAATGAAAGTTGTGTTCATGTGTACGTAAAGCTTATCATCTCCAAGAACAGTGAATTTCATTTCATATATCCAAATGTTATGGAATATTATAAATACATATATACTGGATATATTTGATATTTAAATCATGAATATAATTATTTAGATAATGGAATTTTGACCACATGGACAATTTTAAATTATAACAAGTTCATTTTTGACTCATGTACCAATCATCGTCAAAATGAGCAATACGAACTTGACTAATTATATTATTAATATTGCAAGTTAATAATTGACATAAAAAATTAATATTCATGAAAAATTTTATGAAGAAAGTAGATATTATCTTCTTTATATTATTTAGGAAGAACATGTTAGATACGTTATGAGTCATATTCTTGGTAAGAGAACTTATCAACCCAATTTCAATTCATTGAGTCTAACTTATACTTCCTGTTTATGTCGTGATATAATTATGTGAGAAATGAATATTGATATCTTATATTGTATTTATAATTTTATTATGTGTACTTATAGTGAATACAGAAATATGATCTATTTTATTTACTAAAAGATCTTTATAAGTTACATTTTCACACTATTATTTTAGTCAAAGACTAATTTTAGGTTTTGTATATTAATTTATTTTTTCTTATATTGGGATATGTTCATATATATCCTCATTAATGAATATTTTATGTCCATGTGATGAGAGAACATTCTCTCTCTCATCAACTCATTTTTTTAATTTTTAAGTGACGTTGTTAGGCTTCTAGTTTTTCATAAGTGAAATTCTTAACCCAATTCCCATTATTTGGGTTAATATTATTCTTCATGATTATGTAATGAAATGATTATTTGGGGAATCCATATTTATTTAAATATTTTTTAATTTAATCTTTACTTTGGGTGCATATAATTTTTATACACCTAATCTTCCCCTTGATAAATGCAAAATCCATTTATACAATTTTTTAAAGAATTTTATTTCAATCTCCTTTCATTAATGCATATCATGTTATCAAGTACATCTATTACCCTATAATGTGTATACACAACACATTTGACTCTTTATATAATGAATTATTATATTCCCATGATATTTAATGTTTTTTTAATATCATTTCTTAAGTATGTTTATTTAAGTTTTTCTCCAGTTGTAAGGGAATAATTACCTAAAACACATTTTGAATGTTTTAATTATTTATTGATTTAAAACATTATATTTAAAGTACATGTTTTCAAAATTGTTTTTAGATATTTATTTATATGGAAATGAATATTTTAAAATGATATTATATTTAAAATTATTCAATGTGTAATGAGACACTTTGATTCAAAATACTCATTATTAAATTTCATAAATGGTTTGGGAAATATATTAAGCATTTGAATATATTGATTTGAATAATTGTGCTCTATAATTTAAATGTTAATAATTTAAATTTTTTATTTTTATTATTATGTTATTTTAATTGTACATTTGTTGGGTGGTAACATGATTAACTAATTACTGGTGGTTACGTGATAAACCTAGGATGGGTGAGCCAGAGATAGCTCTCTAATGCATCAGGTAACATGATAGAGGTAAAAATTAATGTCTCTCCGAAGATATTTATGGAATATATTATTATGTGTATTCTAAACATAAATAAATATGTAGTTGCGAAAGCTACAATGTAAGTATGATATGGATGACACAATTTACCTTGATGATTTATGATTCATATGATTTAATTATACATATTATGATTTAATGAGGTATTTTAAAGAGTATGTGTTTTATGATGAAGAATTATGATTTCATTTATTTTTCTGTGTTGATGGTGTAATGTTATATTTACTTATTTTATAACCCTTACTGAGATTTTTATTCTCATCCCATGTTATTGAAATGTTTTTCAATGTATATAATGAAGTGTAAGTGAAATGAAGTACTCGTGAAGATTTATATCAATGAAATAACTTCTTTATAATTTAAGGTGTTTTATTATTGTGATTTTTTTGGATAGCTCATATGGGTCTAATTTATATTTTTGAGATGTAATGTAATAGTTACTGCCTTATTCGTTAAAACACTAAACCTGAAATGATCCTCAATGTGAATTCATGAATTATTATATTTTAGTTTTTACCCTCTTCATAAGATATTATATAATGATTTTTTTGATATACTCACATTTCCTTTTTGGTTTTATTAAATGGTTGGATCTAGGAGGTACAAATGTAACAATGGATGTGACAAAAACTATGATGAGAAGCTGAAAGAAATTGGATCTACAATGAAAACTATTATAGTTCTTTGGAACCAACTATCTAGAGTCATGATAGACCACATGAACCTTGGGTATTTTTATATGGAATCATATATGTGAGAAAGTAATCCCTTTGGAAGGTCATGAATTAATCATAAAAATATATTTATTTAAAAACATGTATTTCAAGGATGTGGATATAAACACATATGAATATTCTTTCAAGGTACAGGAAGATGTTATATATATTATAACAAAAGTCATAATTGAATAACCACCCTTTAAAAAGGAAGCATCCAGTTTATTGTAGGAAAAGGATAGAAGTTCTTTATGAGGGTTTAATTGAATGTTTTAAATGAGGCGTACATGTTTATTACACCAATAGATGTGCTACGAAGAAGGATCAAAAATGGGATTAGTAGTACTATATAAATATATTTTTACCAATGCCCAATGCAATTTCAAATGAGAATGATAAAACTGGATATAACCTTTGAAAGGTATGGATTATTTCATAGCTGTTGTTTTGATATAATTAAATCTTAGGATATGATTTAGGATTTTGTTTGTAAAAATGATGTATTACAGAATATGTTGAAAAAATTGTTAAAGGATCCTATAGAATTTTGGTTGATTAATATGTATAAATTTTGGAAATTCAATATTTATGTAAGATATCTGGGTGATGAAAATTTTTAAAGTTGTTATGTTTATTTATTGATGGGATTATATTGGAAGAATTTTCTCTTGTATACATAACCATAAAGTTTGTAATGTGAAAATTCTAATTGAGGAAGAAAAATATTTTCATTAGATAATGTAGTAATAAATAACAAATTCGGTTTATATAATCCTTGAATTTTATGAAATTATGGGTTATAACATTTTGGTAATGCTATAAATTTATATAGTTTTTGAATTATGATAACACGTAGTCTATGTTACAATCCAGAAAATCGGAGAATGCATCTGAAATTAAACACACAACCAAATTGTGACTAAGATTTATCACCAACCACTAGCCTATGTGAAGTCCCTATTTAGAATGACTTATTATTTTTAGTTAAGTCAATTTATTAATCAAGATTAATTTGATTTTGGACAATATTTTTTATCAAATGGATATCATTATTATAGGAAAATTAATTTGTGATTATGTGATAAATTGTATTTTGGAAGATGTTCACTCTTTTAGGAACACTATATGCCTGTGGAAAATAGAATACTATGGTAATTTAATTTCAGTAGTAATGGTGGATTTTTTTTAGAAAAATATATGTTTTTTGTGGACTTATAGTGATTTTGGATATTTATGGAAATGAATAACCTATCGAAGAAAAATCTTGATTAAGTTAATTACTTTTAACTATGTGACTTTATGAGTAGTCTATGTTATTTGGAGAAAAATGATAAGATTTTGTGCCGGAATATATATGATGAAATCCTTATTAATTTTGGGACTCATATATAGTTTGGATTATTTTGAAGAATTTGTGGAAATTGTTTATTGAATTATATTTGTGGAAATTTGGGTATTTTTTGTTAAATTTTAGATATTAAGAGTAGTATTCTTTTATATAATGTATTATCTTTTTAATGGGTCATTTGATATTGTACAAACCATTATGGATTTGGTGAACGTCTAAATATAAAAGAAATATATAGTTAATTTTTTATGGATTAGGATATTTTCTAAAAGTTTATTCTTTCACATCAGGTGTGACCAAGTCATCTTTTGTACTCATCATTTGTATAAAAGTTGGGTTTTTGGTAGAAATTTATTAATGAATGATACTAAACATGACAAGTATGTATATTTCCTTATCATCATAGTCAATTTCATAAATAAATTCTGTAATTCTATGAAAATTAACTTATTTAAAACATTGTTTTTTCACTTTTCATGCTGAGTAATCAATGAGCATTTAACCTATCACATGTTTTTTTGTGGTTAACATTCTCCTGATCATATTTTCTATCACTATCCATACAAACATGATTGTCATATTCTCTTCAATATCCATGTTTTCATACATGGAATGATAGTATTTGATATCTTGGGTGACCTTTTTACTTATCTTCTTAGTTTTAAAAGTGATAGTTTTGTTGACTTTTTTTCGATGGGGGGCTTTCAATGATGTTTCAAATCAAAATTTTAAAATTTGTGAAGACACAATTTTCAATAAGCGGGGAAGGATTTAATGACCGAGTTATATATATAATAACAATTTTTTCTTATCAATTAATATTTTTAAATAATATATTAATTTTATGTTAAATAGGGAACTTTTTAAAATAGCATACTCAACACACAATAATAGGTTTCCTTGAAATATTATGTTGCACGCAACTTTGAGTTATAAAAAAATAAAATAATAATATTTTTATTTTTAATGGTAGTTAACACATTGCCACTATATTTTTGGTAATGAACATACCAAAGTACATTTTGATTACTATTTTTTGTTAAATGTTTTTACATTTATAGAATAAATTTTAGAGGCTTAAAATAATGATTAATCTGATTTTATTAATGGAATATATTAATATTATTTAAAAGTCTGATTTACTATTTTTTGATGGAAAACCATTTCGAATCATGTTTTTTCCACATTCAGATATTCATTTTGGGAAAATTAAATTCTTCTTTGGAAGCGGGACATCAATATTTACTTTGGGTAAATTTTACAAATTTTCATGTTAAATTCATAATTAATGAATTGTGAAAAATACTAAATTTTAATATTAACTTTACTTCTCGTATAATTTATTTATATATTAGCAATAATATTTTAATTAGTATTAAAGTTTTTTTTATTATAATTTTATCATTTAATCCATAGTTTTTCATTGGATGTAATTTTACATTGAAATTGGACATACACACATTTCAATGTATTGGTAGTTATTACATATTAAAAACATGATTTTTATAGATGTCATGGCCCGGGTGCAGCTAGATCAATAATTTTTTAGAGAAAATGAAACAATAGAAGAAAAAAAATCAAAAGGTCTAATGTGAAATTGAATTCCACCAGATTGACCACAAAAGAAAACAGCACAAAACTCTCAATGTGGAAAAGTGGTCTCATTGCACGACACATATCGGTAGGACCATCAGGAACAACATTTCCATTAGAGCCTTCAGATAAAATAATCAAAGAAGCCCCATGCTTGTCCAAGAATATAAATGAATAACCAATGCACCACTCAAGCTTTCAATGGAGCGCATCACGTCATTCCATCAATAGTAAGGCAAGACATCAAGATACAAGACCATACCAATGCATGTCCAGGAACATGAATGATGAGTTGATGTAAACCCATGACATTATACAGAAAAGAATCTTCATGCCATTGGTACACTTTTCGAACAATCAAAGAATAAAAATCACAGAATTATAAAAAAATACAATTATAAAATTCTAGAAACATGAAATTTAGATGTGTCTCTAAGAAGCAGATACAATATGAAATATGGAATATCAGTCAAACATGCCAGATTCCATCCATCAACACCTATGTTCGCAAGAACCTCTACAAGAGAATTAGCCTCGCTGTAAACATGAGTGGTGAAAATTTTAAAAGAAGAAATGTAATCCCAATAGACAACCCAATAAAGAGACAACGACCATTAAATTTTATCTGCAAATACTTGGACTACCTGAACAATTATGGAATAATTGAACTCCATACATATCTTATTCCAACCATGAGATAAGAATATATTAATGGCCAAAATAATACAAATCATTTCTGCAAGGTGGGAGTATTAAAAAAATAAAATTATCCATAATGACATCCCTAAATATCCCCACAATGATTCTTAAAATAGGTCCATAGTAAGAAGAACCATGATTCCCTTGTGATGATCAATCCATGTTGACTATTACACATACAATTAAATGAGTAGGCCAAATAACATCAAAAGTAACATAGGGAGGATTAAAATATCTTTTTAAAACCAGCCACCTTTAAATAGAATGATCAGGAATCAAGTTAAAACAATGAACCTTCTGATGAATATAATGCTCTCAAATAACTAATAAAAGATGTGCCATCGCAGTTTGAGGGACAAACCAAACCTAATCATGAATCAATCTATAAAGTGACTTCCATATAATATAAATCAACATCATGAGAGAATCTCATAAATGATTAAGAAACTATAGAGAAAGTGATAAAGTTGACCAAAATTTAATAAAATCTCGAATAGAAGACATACCAGGCCGAGGAACCTAAAAAATGTAAAAAATAACTTGCCAAATTGAGGTCATTGTGGCTCAACTCAACAAAAAATGATCAATGTTTTCTTTATGCTGATGGAATAGTGGAAAAGACGAACATAACAAAATACCACAACCCTGCAAAAAAAGATCAGTTGGAATCATACCATGAGCCAGAAGCCTTACATGAATCGACCAAAATGGTCTACTGATCCAGTAGTTGATACTACCCATCCATTGCCTATTGGAAGCAAAGTCAAAAAGATTTGAATAAAAATTATTGGAGCAAAAAATTACATTAGGTCTTGGTTCTCATATCCAACAATCTGGAATTTTTAAGAAAAAATACTTATTTACTTCCACAAGAATAACAGTAAGAAGGTAACCAAGATTAGACATTTGATCCTTAATATAAGCAGTGAGATCTTGGATAGAATCACTATCAAATGTCAAATAAATTAGGGGAGTTCTAGTCCATTTGGTGATCTAAAAATTCAATGAATAGATTTTGGAAACATTCTATACTGAATGAAAATCAATAACTTATAAAATATATTTAAAATCAAGTCAGATAGTGGAATCCATATAAGAAAAGTTCTTATTGATAAACTTGTGAACGAATCTGGCCCTAAGAAATTGAAAAGAATCTGATTTATCATTCAATAATCAACAAATAAAATGGGATTGAAAATACTGATTATATAATAGGATATTTTAAATACGAATATCTCTAAAATCATATGGAATAGAATAGGTTTTCAAAGCCAATGCATATTCCCATCAAGAATGAAACGACTCCATATAAAATATTTGATGGATGTGAAAATTTTCTTTATAAGAGAAACATGCCATTCATAAACAATGAATGAATATAAATACTTATAAAAAATAAAATAATTGACCAAACCGACATGGCTAGTCAGGGAAAGAGCCTAACCCTTCCATGATGGAAGATGTTTTTTAATCTGACTTAGAATACCTGCCAAATAGAAATCCATGGGCCAACACCATAACAATGGAACAACAAGATAAATAAAATGAAAACATTTTTCTTTTATTCATAGATTCTTAACAATATCCAGATATATATAAATAAAAATATCCCACCATAATATAAAAAGGACTTGTTTTAGCTATCCTTCTGACCTGAAACCTCTTCATAGTGCAATAATTCTATCTTGATGATTCTAATATTGATCTTATCCCCTTTAGTGAAAAGAATAATGTCATCCAACTAAATAAGGTGGGAGAAAACATATAAACCTATTTCAAAAACAACCAATATAAATTTCCCTTTCATGACGATGATAGAAAATAGTCTACCAAGATTATCATCAGCTATAGAAAAAGGAATATGTTAAAGAGGATCTCCAAATCTCAACCCTCTATAACAAAAAAAAATTAGCATTAAGAAGGGCCATTGATGAGAACTGATACCCCGAAATAACTCAAGATTATCACAATGAAACTAATAAATGATGCATCAATCCCAAAATAAGGCAACGATATTACTAATGAAAGACCTATACAATGTATCAAAGACATTAATTATATTTATATTGAGAGAAATATTGCCACCTCAACAGGTTTTTTTAGTATATTGACACATTATGAAGTAGTGACAAGAAAAACATGGATAGTCCATCCTTGGATAAAACCAAATGGACTGGAGGACAACATATCATTTGAGGTAGTGGTCAATAAATTTTCTGTCACCATACAGTTAATCTTCTTTGTTGTATTTACAATGGAAACAAGTCTGAAGAGGTGAATTTCATTGGAATTATCATCTTTCAGAATCAAAGCAAGAAATTGTGTGTTTAGAACATGATGAGGAGAACCACCCTTGAAAATATGACTAATAAGGCGACAAACATCCACCTAAATTATCTCCCAATAAGATTGAAAGAAAAAATTACCAAAGCCATCAATACTAGGAGACCCATCACAATTTAAACCAAAAACTACTACATTAGTTTATAAATTCACAGAAAGAGTAGTGAGATTAAGGTTATCATTCTGACTAACAATATAGGGAATAATACTATCCACTGGTTTAACAATAAAAAAATATCCATTAGAAATATTCGTGTAATAGGACACCACATGGGCCATGTGGTCAGGATTGTTATTCAAAAACTGATTACCATTTTTGAGAAGAGACAATGGCATATAAGTTCTTCTATGTCATTAATGAGAATTGAAAAATTTTGTATTCTTATCCCAATCTTTGATCAATTATGTTTTAAAGGAATTCCTTTTCAAAGAGTCCTTCATATTTATAAGATTATTCATCTTGGAGGAACCCACCATTTCTTACTCTATGATGTCTAGAAAATCAAATACAGTACTATTTCCCTCAATGATTTTAAGTGAAGCTTCAAGAAATAAAATCTCAGAATCCATAAAACATAAACATTCTTTGCTTCTAGATCTATGCCTTCTTTGTAGAAATGTTAACTTGAGAAAACATTCTAGACAATCATATTTATAATTATCCAAGGTCCAAACCTATTGAAATATATTACCATACAACGAATGGGAAACATCGGCATTATTGAATCTAAATGGTAGTGAAGATTTCACACAGTTTACATCATGGTCAATAAAAATTAGGTGATGATCAGAATTAAGTCTTCATAATGTAGAGAAAGAAACATAGTCCCAAGTGTCAGGAATATCTTCATTCAGAATATCTCTTTAAAGATCACTAGAAATCATGCAGTAAGATGTTTCTTATACTAGGTATACTTCTCTCTAGCCATGTTGATCTCAATTAGGTTTTGATTCTTAATACAGGCTCTAAATTCTTTGGAAGATATAAAATGGTTCCCCACACCTAACTTTTTATCTTGGTTAAGGATTGAATTAAAATCCCCAATCACTAACAAAGGACCAAAAATGGAATTATACAATGTTTCCATATCCAGCCAAATCCCTCTATAATCTTGATACATATTCCATGATAAATAATAGGAAAATACTATTGGATTCCCAAATAAGAGATACAAAAAGTGATGTGTTGATCACCGGATGCAATCAGAATTAGATTAACAAAAGAAGAATGAACCAAAACCCCAAAGATTCTTTGTATTAGAATAGTTGTAATTTGAATCAAGTAAATGAAAGCATAAAACATCATGATTGGAAATGTTAGAAGCAAAATCTTTTTTAAGTTCTTCCAACCCATTCAGAACCGGTTTTGGCATAGAGATATGTAGATGATGAGTTCTAGCTATTTCAATGTTATACAATACTAGAAAATTTTAGAAAAGAACCATCATTTGGATTTATTTTTTATATTAAACCCCAACCCCTTTTTGTCTCTTCCTCCCCTCTCACTTTGTTTCGGGGGGTTTACTTGCCTTTTTCATTGGTGGAGTGTCATATATCAAAGGGCTCATGTCAATACCTTTGGCTTTGGGTAAGCATGATTCTTTCCCCAATGAAGTTAGGATGCACTAGAGTGTTCATCCATTATATACAAATAACTATGATAACGTTGAACATTTAATTAATTAACCAAATGAGGTTCGATTGGAAATTTATACGAACAGTAATAACTATATAGAATTAATAAACAAGTAGACATGTCAAGAGTCCAATAAATTATCTATGAGTAAAAGCAAAAATATAATGCTAAATTTGAACCCAAAACCTGTATAAAAACTATAGGTCGAGAGGATTTATAACAATACTCATATTATATTCAAAAAAAAAAATTTTGGTCCTTTTGAAAAAATAAATCTAGTTTATAATAAAAATTTCTTTCAAACATTCTTAAAGTACGCCTCCTCCCTCTAATGAATGACCACCACCACTAACCCTTACTCACACCACTCAATCCCCCTTGTCTCATCCAAACTCTAGAAAACGAAGCTCCCAACATCCCTATATTCCTCTTAGATTACATAACATTGGATGAAGTCAATAAAATATGCCTCTTTAGCTTAAATCAAAAGGATGTACCCAATTTGAGGTAATGTATTCTCTCAATCCACTTTCATTTATTTTTCTTTTTCCAACCCCCTAAACCATCTTTATTACATTATTTTATAACTACACCAGTATATTCAAAAAAATAGATTTTTTTATGAGAAGGATTATACCTACACTCTCACACACCTCCAGCTAATGGATTTGGAACATACTGTTTCAATCAACGATGAACTACTGCCTCCCAAAATGCAGATTGTTCAATTATCTCTTACCGCCTATCATGGTGGAAATTATGATGTAATTGATTTTATATATGTTATAAATTATATATATATATATATATTTATATTATCTATTCTTTATTATTTTCAATTTACATCATACCATTATTCTTTCCATAACGTGTAAATAGGATAATTTCATTTGACGTGGTGCGGACTACTTCCCCCTCCACGTGATATGAATCGTTCATGCTATAAATGGAGCATTTGAAGGATGAAATTAATGAACATATTTAACATATATAAAATAGATATTGTATTGTAATCCTAATATAACTTTGTATCATTTATTTTTCATTCCTTCGAATATGAAAAACAAATTAATGTAGCGTTTATTTGCACGTACGACAAACCATATCAACGAATTGTGCATTTCATTCTATATATCCAAATTTTATGGACTATTATAAGTTAATATATAGTGGATATATATTCTATTTAAATCATGACTACAATTATTTAGATAAATTAATTTTTATGTCATGGAAAATTTGTAATTATAAAATGTTCTTTTTTGACGGAGGTACCAAAAATCAACAAAAAGACTGATATGCACATGAATAATTATATGATTATTATAGAAAGGAAATATTTTATATAAAAGGAATAATAAACTTGATAAAGTTTATGAATATATTATAAATTTACTTATGTTTTTTATTTAGGATGAATAAGGAACATATGTGTTTAGTCATATTGAAGGTAAAGGAACTTATTAACCCAATTTCCATTCTTAGGGTCAATCTTATAATTATTGTTTATGGAGTTATATAATTATTTGAAAAATGAATTTTGATATCTTATCTTATATTTATAATTTATTTAAGTATAATTATAGTGAATACATATGATTGATCTATTTTATGTACAAAACGATCTTCGTAAGAGACCTTTTCACCCTACTATTTTAGTCAATGACTTCTTAATGTTATGTATTTAAATTTTCTTTTTCTTATACGGTGATATTTTCTTCTCTATCCTCATTGAATTATATATTACGTACACATGATGAGATACCCTTATCTCTCTCATCAAATCATTTTCTTAACTTTTAAATATCATTGTTAGTCTGCCAAATTTTCATAATAGAACTTCATAACCAAATTTCCATTTTTTGGTTAATCTTCTACGTGTTGATTATTTCCAGCTATGATTATGTGTGGAATAACTTTTTATTTATTTATGATGAAATTTACACTTACCTTGGGATGAATATACTATTTATACACATAATATCCCTATTAATAAATTCTTAAGTAATTTATATTATCTTTGTAAGGGATTTCGTCTCAATATCATCTCATTGATGAATATATTGTTGTCATGCATAATTAATATCATATAATGTGCATATATAACCCTTGTGACTATTTATATCTTTAATTAGTATATTCTCATGATATTTAAATATAAATAAACTTTTTTCCATAATTATTTTTATTTATGTGTTTCTCAGGTAGTAAGGGACTCTTTAACTGAAACATCATTTTGAATGATTTATGGATTTATCAATTTCAAACTTATTATTTCATGTCCATGTTTTAAAAATTTATTGTTCAGAATTTATTGATATGGACATGAATCATTTAAAATGAAATTTTTTTTCAAAAGTTTCAAAATGTTAAAGGACACTTTTATTGTAATATCTCATTATAAAATGTTTTAAATTGTTTTGGAAATGGATTGAATATTTAAATATCCTTAATATATTCATTGTGTTTGATGATTGAAATGATGATAATATAAATATTTTATGGTTTATGATTATGTAATGGTGCTTTAACATTTGATTGGTGGTCACGTGATAAACAAAATATGTGTGGTTTCAAGATAAACCTAGTGTGGGTGAGCCTAAGATAGCTCTCCAATGCATTGGGTAACATGATAGATGTAAACATTAATGTTTATCATAAGTGATTTTGGGAAAATACATTGATTATTATTCAAAACATAACTCCATATGTAGCTTTGAAAGCTAAAATTTACATATGATATGAATTCCACCAGTTACCTTGATGATATATGATTTATATGTGTTATTTATAACTCTTATGATTTCATAAGGTATGAAAAAGAGAATATGTTTTATGATTGAGAAGTATGATTTCGTTGATTTTTATATATTGATGGACTAATGTCTTATTTCCTTATTTTATAACCCTTACTGAGCTTTTTATGCTCATCCCATGTTTTTGAAATGTTTTTCATAGGGTATAAGGAAGGGTAAGAGAAAAAAGTATTCAAAAATATTTATATCAAGAAAAGAACTCATTTTTAAGGATTTTTATTACCATGAAAAATTTTGGATAGAGTATAAGAGTATACTTTTTAATGTTTGAAGTTTAATGTAATTGTTATGTCCTAATTATCTAAAACTCTAAAACTTTAAATTTCATGAATGTAAATTATTGACTTAACTCAATATTATGTAATGTTTAATGTTGGGTCCTTATAGTTAGTATCAAAGGTAAATATAGATAACTTTATAGGTTATGGTGTTATTTAATTATATGTTAGATAACCATAATGGTTAGCATATTATAAAGAGTCAATGTTATTTAGATATATTGAATGAGTTTTAGATAACATGAATAATTATATCTTAGTGTTTACCCTCCTTATACGATATTATATGGTTATTTTTTTGATATACTCACACTGAAATATTTGGTTTTACTAAATGTATGGATTGTGGAGAAGTCATTGTTACCATGGATGTGAAGAAAATCATGATGAAAAACTGAATGAAAACTGATCTTAAATAAGAACCCTTATGGTCATTATAAACCAACAATATTGAGTCATTATTGACCTCAAGAACCATGTGAATTTTTTATAGAATAATATATCTAAAAACTGAAACCTTATGGATGTTCAGGTAATAATCATAAAGGTAAATATATTCAAAAACCTATGTGCCAATGATGTACAATGAAACACCTAAGAAGATGCATCAAGGGGACAAGAATATGTTATTGATGTGGGAACAAAGGACATAAATGAATAACCTTCCACGAAAAATGAAGCATCTAGTTGACTCCAGCAAAAAGGAATGAAATTATTTCTAATGGATCTACTAAATGTTTTATATGAGGTTTAGATGGTTATTACACAAATAAATGTCCTATGAATAAGGTTCTGGAATGGGATTTGTAGTACGATAAAAATATATGTTTACAAATGCCCTATGCCATTAAAATTGAGGATGAGTAAACATGAAATTACCTTTGAATGGTATGTATTATTTCTTAGCTGATGTTTTGATATTATTGAATCTTAGGATATGATTCATGATTATTTTGTAAAAATAATGTTGTATATAATAAATTGAAAGAAATTTTTAAGGGATTATAGATAATGATGGATGATTATGTTGTCTATATTTTAGAAATTCGAGTGTTATGTTAGATATCTGTGTGTGGAAATATTTAAAATTATTAATTTTATTTGTTTATGGGATTACTTTCAAATAAATTTCTCTTCTATGTGTAACCCTAATTTTTTTAATGTGAAAATTGTATTTGAGTAAAAATTACTTTTTCATTTGAGGATATAGTTATAAAAAACAATTTTGGTAAATATAATCCTTGAATTTGATGAAATTATGGGTAATAAATTTTTCGGAATGTTATAAAATTATATATATTTTGAAAAAGGACAACATATATACAATGTTATAACCCGTACCATTGAAAAATGATTCGGGAATCAAACCCACATCCCATGTGAGACTTGGATTTACCACCTACAACTAGACTATGTGAAGTCCCTAGTTAATATGACTTATTATTTTTAGTTAATTGATTTTATGAATCATGAATAATTTTATTTTGAAAATTATATTTTATCAAATGGATAAACATAGAATTGGAAAATGATATGGTGATTATGAGATCAATGTTATATTGGAAGAAGTTCGTTCAATTGGGAACACTATTTTGAATAAGGAAAATACATTACTTCAGGATTTCATTAGAGGAGAAATAGTGGAATTTTATTTTGAAAGAATATGTGTATTTATTGTGAACTTATATCGATTTGGGTTATTTATGGAAATTATTAACAAATCATAGACACTTTTTTATTAGGTTAATTACTTTTAAGTATGTGTCTCTAAGAGTAGTAAATGTTATTTCGAGATAAATTTTATGATTTTTCCATGGAGACTATGTGATCAAATCTTTATGAATTTTGGGTTTCAAACTATGTTTGGATTATTTTGCCTAAATTTATATATAATTGTTTATTTAATGGAATTTTTTGAAATTTGGGTATTGTTTGCATAATTTAGAAGAATAAGTGTACTATTTTATTCTATAAAGGATTATCCTTTTTGTGGATTATCAGATATTGCACTAACTAATTTGTTTTTAGTCAATTTATAAAGAAAAGTTAGATATATAGTTAATCTTTTATGGATTATGTGATTATGTAAATGATGATTCTAGCACTTCAGGTGTGACCAAGTCATCTCGATTACTCATTGTTTGGAGAAAAGATAAGTTTGTGGTATAAATTTATTGAATGAAGAAATTCTACATGGAAATTAAGTATATTTCTTTATGTTCTTATTCAATTTCATAAATAAATTCTTAAACATTATGAAAAGTAATTTAAAAAAACATTTCACATTATCTTTTCATACTGGGTAATCAAATACCGTTTAACCTATCACATGTTTTTTATTTTCTAGGGGATAACATTATCTAAATCATGTTTTCTATCTCTCTCCATCAGAACATGATGGTTGGATTCCCTTCCATATCCATGTTTTCAAACATGGAATGTTAGTGTGTTCTATAATGGGTGACCTTTTTTACATCTATTTTTTTATTTAAATGTGAATGTTTTATTGATTCTTTTTCAATGTATAACTTTTAATGATGTTTCCAAGACAAATTTTAAAATTTCAAGGATGTCATTTCAAAAAGGGCGAAAGTTGTAATGACCCACGTATTTATATAATAATACTTTTTTCATTTCTATTAATATTTATGAATAACATATAAATGTTCTGATAAATACGAAACATTTTCTAATAGTATACTCAACAAATGGCAATATGTTTTCTTTGAAATATTATGTTTCATTCAACATTGAGTTATACCGAAAAATAAAATATTAATAATATTATTTAAAGTGATAATTGACACATAACTACTGTATTTTATTGGAATAAAAAAAAATATAAATTATATTTACATATTCTTTTTAAATGTTTTTATATTTATCCAATAAATTTTAGAGGCTTTATATAAGAATGAATCTGATTTGAAGCATTAATTCCCTTAATATTCTTTAAAATGTCGATTTACAACATTTTGTTGGAAAAACCTTTTTAAATATAGAATTTGGCACTTTTATATATACTATTTTAAAAAATAAATTTCTTCTTTAGAATATGGACGTCAATATTTACTTTGGGTATTTTTTTGGTATTGTTCTGATAAAGTTCAATTTTAATGAATTGTGAAAAATATTGCATTCTAAGACAAAAATACATTTTTATATAATTTATTTATATAGTTATATTGTCCAATTAATTGGTTTTAGATTGTAATTGGATTATATATTCATCATTTAATCAAATTTCTGACATTTTATGTAATTTCAATTTGAAATTGGACATAAACACATGTCAATCTTATGGTAATTTTTACTTTTTAAAAACATGATTTTTTGTTTTCACAAAGGGATTTAATTTTAATTCAATTTACGTAATTTCTATCATTTGAATTTGGAAAAATAGTTTCCATATTTTGAATCATGTGGTCCAAATCGTGTAAATAGGTTCCTTTTGTTTTTAGACATTATGAATAGTAACTTCATTAAATATTTTTTAAGCAAAGTTTAAGGGTAAATTTGGTAAATAAGGGAAAAAAATTATAATTATATTAAACTACCCGAGAACATGTCCTAAACCTATTTTATGAGATATTTTATACCATGGGAATCCATGGGACAATTTTAAGACCACATGGTGACACTTATGTGTGAAATTTACATTTAATTACTTTTAAAATAATGTTAAGAAAAATCTTACCAAAACATGTATATTTTATTAAAAAATACTTTTATATAAGTTATATATGTGACATCTTCGAATATAAATATTGTTTAGAAATAATAAAATAATTCCAAAATCATGGTATTGTATTTATAATTTTTAGACATCATATAAATAAATATATTTATGATATGATGATGTCATACTTACTACCTTATTAATGAATTATTTTAATAAATGTGATTATAAATATTAAAATAAATTTATTTGGAAACTTTTTTATTCCATAACCAAATATTAGGGATGATTATGAATTGTTATATTTGAATTAATGATGTTTTATCAAAATAATCAAGTTTATTTGGACTTTTTAAAATTCATGATATGAACATTATGAAAATTAACATCAATGAGCTTTTAAAACAAATACTATTTTATTAATTGATATATTATAACTAAAATTATAATATTCAAACAAATGACTTTTATATAGTTGAAAATTTTATTAATGATCCACATTAGGATATATTGGAATTTTATATTAAATATATTAACCATATAGTAAGGAAAAACAAGAAGACATGGTAAGATTCAAACAAGTTAACTAAGGATTAAAGCTACATGATAATGTTACATTTCAACCCAAAAACATGTCTAAAAATTATTTTTAGAGAGTATTTAAAACAATACTCATATTTTATTCGATTTAAATGTGTTTTTGACCTTATATAAATCAAAATTCATGTTTATAATAAAATAATATTTAAAAATATTCATATCCATCGTAGATATATATATATATCACTGAATTAAACTTTTCTATATATCCAAAGATTCTTCTCTAGTCATCTTTCTGCATATTCATATTTTTACACTATAACCATTGTAAATATGACCTTCCATTTTCTAATTCCATTTGTTTCATATATCTAGTGCCTTCTATGTAGTTAAAAAATATTAATTTCTTAATAAAATTCAATAATTCTAGTGAATGAGGTAAATATATTGAAAATATATGTCATATTACATAAATAGTTTATTTTCCAATGGGTTTTAATTAGGATAAGTACCACATATATTATGATCAAACATTAGTTTAGTGGTCAGGATATATTATAGTTAATAATACCAAGTTAAAATTATATTAAATATTTAATTATAATTGAAAACATTATCTCTCATGTACA
Source organism: Viscum album (assembly GCA_963277665.1). Taxonomy (NCBI): domain Eukaryota; kingdom Viridiplantae; phylum Streptophyta; class Magnoliopsida; order Santalales; family Viscaceae; genus Viscum; species Viscum album. Next base: position 988,372,781 of record OY728126.1, read on the forward strand.
GTTCATCTATACTTTAATGGTGTCATCAATTATAAGACCAAGATATATAAAAATATAAAAATTATGGTTGATAGTGTATAAGATAAACAAAACTGAGAATAGATGAAAATTTAACAACTATATATATTATGAAATATTTTATTTAATGTAAATTTATTCAATTCTATATATTTTAGTATACAATATCACAATATTTTTTTAATAGCATAAATAACTCGCAACATAGTACTTAAACGACCCCCAAAATGTTTAATTGTTATATCATATCCCTTTAATTGAAGGAATGAATAATATTAAATAATTTATCTTATATATATATAGGCAAAAATTTCTATCTCAATATATTGGTTTTTAATTTTAACAGAACAGTCAATCTATTTTTAGTAATGTAAATTTATTTTTCAAAAATTGGCTTTCTTCATAAATGACTTTATTTACTATGATAAAAAATATAATTATTAACTTAGGTACATTTAAATAATTATTTTATATAAATAAATTCAATCATAAAATTTAAATATATATATAATTGGATTGTTAAATTTTTGGACGGTTTAAAAATATTTATTTTTCATTGAATTGTGTAAAATACTGATTATTTAAAAAAAATTCTATTTTCATTAAATAATTTAATTTAATACTACCATTATTTAAGGAATATTATTTCATCTATAATAAATAATTATTATTTATATTTAAAATAATTAATTTATGTTGATTCAATTTCATTTTTTATTTAATTATACCATTTTTTTAAGTTAAAAATGATTTTTGTAGAAATTATTTAATTTGTTTAATGTTTCTTTTTTTAATTAATTAAATAAATCACTAATGAGGAATAATTTAAATTAAATATATACATTATATATATATAATTAATATTTTATATTCATAATGTTATTTTTAATACTCATATGTTTCATATAAAATAATATTTTTTAAGAAAATATAATTTTGGAAAATACGCTTTATATTGGCATTTGTGGGTAAAATTTTAAATTACAATTTAAACATTAAAGAATTTAATTCTGTAAAATTGATCCCATATTTTGAATTATAATAATATATCTTATCCAATAAGTTAAAATATGTTTTCTATAATTTATAGTGAAAAAGTAAATATTAATTATTGTGGTTATGTGGAAAACATGTGTATAAGTGTTTAAACTAAAAACAAAATGTTTAAAATGATATAAAAACTAGCCTAAAATATATTTATGGCCCTCTTTAGACCTTATAATGTATTATAATTTATATATATATATATATATACATTTTTACCCTTTTAGATGGTACAAAACACATGTCCCACTTTTTAATTTCAACAATAAATAATGTAACAGAAACATCACTAATAAAAGTTATCCCACTCAACTTCCATACCCACCCCCCCCCCCCCAAATCACTTTTTATCATCCAATATCTATAAAAAAAATTCATTACTTCAATACCCATAGCATCTATAACTTTTTATCATAAATCAATTCTACATATTCATTTGGTGCGTATATAATGTAGTTAGATGTCGTAAAGGTATGATGCTAAATCGAGTGTCATTATTTTGTTTCATATTCCAAGTCCTTCATATGATCAACAATTATGAATATATAATTAATAAATTGTATAATATTTACTGATATGGTATTATTTTAATGGAATAACCTAAAACCAAATCCACTTCCTTATAATGGGATAGAAAATCATCCTTAATGTTTATAACGAACTACCGCCTTCAGAATTGATGTCATTTGTTTTCAATCACTGCCCCTCATAGTTTGATATAATAATGAATTAAATATATATATATATATGTGATATGATATATGTAATATATTAATACATATTTAAATATGAAAAAACATATAATTTTATACAATTCATTCTATGGGGTATATGATAACATTTGTCATCTATAAATCAGATTATAACCTTATGATTCAATGTGATTCATCTTTGAAAAAAGTCATTACATGGAAGGACAAAAGTATAAGTTTGAATAATATAAGAAAATTAAATGAAATAATTATTATAATTATTATATATTTATGAAAGTAAAAATATAATATACCATTTTATTTCATACCCTAAAAAATTATAATATCGTTCATGGGCATGCTTGGACTACCACCTCCATGAAGTGTTGTGATTATTTTCTAATCACCACAACAAAAGAATGATGTATATACATTTATATATAAATAAATATATATTATTTATTATATTGGGATAATTATGGAGTGATTAAATGTTTTATACCTTCTTTAAATAATTATTATTGAAAAATAGAAATGATGATCATGTGTTTGTATGTTTTGCTGTCTCAATGATAATAATCTAATTAGTTTGTCATAAAGATATCCAAATTGGTTTTAAAATTATTATTTATGGAAACATTTATAAATGTTTTATATTATTATCATTTATATTTTTAAATAATTATATCTTTGACCATTTTTATGACACTAACTCAATTTTGAAACAATGAACCAAATGTTATGAAAACACCAACTGTGGAAAAATAGATTATGTTTATTAGTATGTCATGAAAATTAAGTAATATAATTTATTTATTTATATGATATTAAATATATTTTTTTTATTAGAATATAAAATATTTTATAAAATATTAATATACATGTGTTTAAGGACACATATGAAAAGTGTGGACTCATGGTAATGGATTCTTGTCTCACATCTACTTCTATGATACAAATTCCACATTCAAAAAATATTTTTATTATATGGTGTATATAATTCTCCTGAATTTATTTTGTTTACAATTTATGAAAAATTATTTGTATTCACAAATCCATATTAGCCTATCACTTTTTATGGGGTATTTATTTATAGATTACAAAATCCATAAGGGACATTATCTCAATTTTCCTTTTCATATTTTAAAATTATAATGTATCAGAACTTTTTTATTTTATGAGGTATATATAATAACAATTTTGACATGTTCATCGATGAAAATTCTTATATACATCATAGAAAAGGGCTGAATTGACATTATTCTTTTAGAGGTCTTACGATTGGAAATATTACTAAAATTGAAAATTTATTATGTTATGATACCCTTTCATTTTTTATTAGATTATGTTGACGATTCTTTTAGTTGAAATGATACGATATATTTTTCATTGGAAATAAATTTATTATTATGATTTTAAAAATATGAATAACTTTTTTATTTACATATATTTAAATTTTTAAAAAATAATCATCCATATATATGTTTGAAATTAATACAAATATAATATTTTCTTTTAGAATAGGTATCATTATCTTCAAAATCAATTTTTTTTTCAAAAAAATAAAAAAAAAACTATTTTTAGCGATAAATTAGTTCATAATTAAATATTACATGTTCTTTGACCAAATTTAATGACATTTTAGTGGATATTTTATATCTATTTTCAAAATATTCACCTTTAACACCATTTTAAAAAATAATTTGAAGAGAACAATTTTTTTAGAAATAAAATTTTGAACGCATACTCCCTCAATCATAACCATTAAATCCCTTTATCCCTCTACAAAATGATTCTATGGTGTTTTTGATAAATTTTATATTTTTAAAATGTAGTGAATATTTACTTTTTAATAGTTCTTTTCCCAATTAAAAAGTAATTTTGATCAAAAATAATCTTAAAAATTATAAAATCTATTTATGTAAACAAGAATCAATAACCCATGTCATTAGTTATTATATCATCCCAACTCGGGTTCCATAAAGTGGTTCTATGAAGCTGTTTTCCACATGACCTCAAATGTGCATCCTCGTATGCTAGATACTGCTAACTAGAAGCATTGGTATGGTTAGTCAGTCATATGCAGAAAATAACAACATTTATCAGAGTAAAACAACAACAAAAATAAATAAACAAATGTAGGAGCATATATACCCAGAAAAACACTCAAGTCATAAGATAACCAAACATAAAAAATACAATAACCAACATAAAGGGAAAACATGATACTCTAATATAATTTTCAAGTGTATATATTGAAACTGCAAATATATAATGTACGAATCCTCAAGGGGGTTCTTAACCATGTCTAGTCCCCTTATACAAGCTCCATACCAAATAAACAAATCCATCTTAGGGACATTTCCCTTATCCCATCCAAAAATAATATTATCAATTCAGGTACTGATTATAAAGCACAAATAGGGTGTCAGTAAAAATCAGTTGGCCACCACAAACGGTGTCAAAAACATGTCCAAATAATAGATATTGTATGATGTTCTATATGAAATAATTACATTTCATAAATAACAAGTTATTAAATTTTCATTTATTCATATCTAACTACATTAACTTCAGTGTTCCAAAGAATACCGATACCCCAATAATATCATCATGTCGTGATGGACCCCATATTTTTTCCAAGGTAATATCATATCTTAATACCATTTACCTACAGGAGCTCAATGTATTCAATGGTGCTATGATATCTCAATAACTAATTTGACTCATGTTAAAGTTTGGAATATTCTCATATGAGGTCATAACACTGAGTTCCATTATATCCATTCATTAATTTCTCATTTATAAGACACATTTCCAATATTACAATTATCACAAACATAAGTAAGATGACAATGTTACCATACTTCCTCCTTAATAGAATGAATATGTTCACATTATATTATTCATAAGTATAATGTTCATGTTACCATGAATCCCTATCATTATAATGTACATGATTCCATTATCTTACTCATTAGTATGATGACCATGTTACGATTTTTTCTTAATAATTTTGAATGTCTATTTTTCAATTCATTCACATTTTATTAATTCATAATTAATTATCCACATAAAACCCATTTCTAATTCAATAATTATTTAAACACAACAAATCCATTATTTAACTTAACCATTAACTGAACATTTCAATCATCACTACTTAATTTAATCAATTATTTAAACAATTTCTCAATCCATTCCATAATAATTTAGTTTTAGAAAAATTAATTTTCCTATTCCAAATCATAAATATTCATAATTAATCCTCCAATTAAATATCTAGAACAAAATATCAAAGCATATAATTAATTCACAATTTATTATGTCAATATAACCAATTCAATATCTCATAGTTATTATGGGGATGAATTATATAGATTATAATCTCTAAACCTCATAAATAGTATCCAAATACACTATCTTAGAGTTAATCCATTTAGTATCATGATTAATTTTTCAATAAATCATTTAATTCAACAATTATTCAATAAAGATATTGATCAACCTAATTAAACAAATTTAAGAAAACCCTTGGAAAAATATTCCATAAATTCCACAATTTTTCATATATATATATATATATATATCAAATACATGACTGTAGGAATTAGATTTTTGATCCCCTACCTCTATTCTTTGATGAACATTCACTATACAGAAATACCTAAAACCCGAGTAGCGCGACAATGTAGATATGAGTTTCAGATCTAATCCCCAAACCAATAATAAGATATCAAAATATAATCAATTTAGAGATAGATCTGTAATCATAGATGAAGTTATCAAAATAGGTTTAGATCTAATTAAATATAGGATATATTCCATCAAAATATAACATAAAAGAGAATAATAAATGGGATATACATCAAGATAAGATCCATTTACCGTGATATTATAGGATATTTTATCCAAGCATATAATATAGAAGAAAAGATATAAAAAGGCATTGGAATCCCTCTGGAATGGTCTAGAATTTCCCAAAAATATATATTTCCGATCCAAGGAAGAAATGGAGGTGTTTTGGGAGTTTTTTAGATTTTAATAAAATTTATCTGGTAATTAACCACCCAATTTTTTCTAAGAAGGGGAACGTGGTTAGGAAACTTGTGTTCCAACCATGCGAACCTCACTATCCATGTTCACACACATTTCAGGGTTTGGGAGCATAAGTTTTCAATCAATGCAATAGCATTGCAAACCTCTCTGCCTAGGTTCATACAGTTACCTGGGCTAGGTGCATGGTTTACCCTAATCGTGCACCTAATATATGGAGATCCTTTTTATCATAATATCGTAAAAACTCAACCAAACACACCACAATTCATAACTCTAAACAATTCTAAATATGTAATCATGATAAGTACCTGAATTTAAGCCCTAGATAACTCCAGAAAAGGTTGGTATGTTACAATTAAGGTCCAATGAGAATATTTTGTAATGATACCATCCCTATTAATTACCTATTTGAATTTTTTAAATATATTTTCAATGAACGCATTTCTTCTCTAGGAGGTAATAAAATTTCAATGAGATTATTATAGAACCACATTTTTATTCATTAATAATCAAGTAAAAAATATATTATTATAGAACCCAATTATTTTCTGTGGGTTATTCTTATTTAAATGAGACTCTTATGTAGACCATTTCTTTTCATTTGTATAATAATGTTTCAAAAAATTATTGTGGAACCATTTTTTTACACATGTTAATCATGATTCAATTACATTATTTTTTATCCCATTTCACTTTCCATGGTTAATCATATATTATTTATATTTTTATAGAACCCATTTATTCTCCATAGGTCAATCGTGTTGTGAAAAGAATAAATGTTGATTATATGATTTTATGAATATCTGTATGATTTATTTATTTTATTCATGTTAGGATTTATAGAAACTATTTATGAATGTTGTGCCTAGATATCGTTGGATATTCTCTAACTATCTTATATTATGGGTGAACCCATATATAATGGGGAATGCTTTATATAACTTATATTACGAGAGTTCCTATATAGTAGTCTAATGAATTAGATAATGATTATGTTCTCAAGGGAATTATTTTTGAATCCAGTTGTTATATTTTTTTCAATTCTAATGGATATATAACAGTTTTGTAATGATGACATCCCATGATACCAACATATTTTATTTATGAATACTATAGCTTATAAATGTTCCATTTAATCATGATTGTCATCACATGTCTCTGGATTATTGATTTTGGTGACTCTTTCCATTGTTAAATTAGTATTCCATTTCATTAAATTTTATGATTAATATATTAATGGGTATTGGTTCTCTAATGTTATTATCATTTCATTGTATTATGTCATCAAACCGCTATACACATAATATTATCACTAATGTAATTCTTTTTTTAATTCTTTTTTTACCATTATTGTGCATTTTATCTCACCCTTCCTATGTTTTCTACTTCTCCATGTTATTAGGAATGATGTTATATGAATTATATCTAGATGATTTTGATATATATAGTGATAATAACCAAATTTAAAAGAACAAAAAGAAGTTTTAACTATGAGAAATTATTATTTAGAGACATTCAGGATGATTATGTAAGATTTTTTCCTAATTCAGTAAATATATAAATCTAAAATGTCTTTTAAAAATTAATCATGATATATTTTATTTTTAATGTTGTATGGTTTGGATAAAATAAAATGGGTATCCTCTAAAGGTATGAAATCATAAAATTAAATATTTATGATTTTATCATTGGAATTGGCAATGAGGGATCAGGGTTGTTATCTTTGGTATCAAAGAAAAGGTCTCTATATCATTGTATGTTAGGATATTTTTATATGAGGTTATCTAAATATTAGTGGATTCCATCATAGGTGTATACGATTAAGGATGATCATACGTTCATTGGATTAGACACCCATTTTGATGTTTTAAGTGATGAGATCATAATATGATCACTTAAATTCTTATAGAAGATTTTTTATGTTGATTTATATGTAAATATTACATTAAATGTAATATATTATTTATATATTGTGAACATATTATATAAATAATTTGAAAAAATTTGGGTTTATTTTTTTTTTTGGCATTTTGAGTAAATTTTAGAGCCAGATGTCTTATCCTGTAGATCACAATGATCTTGAAAATTGATTTTCTGACCATGTGATTAATGTTATTTTAAAATAATAGTTCTTTATTTTTATTATTTTTTTCATCGTGGTGTTACATAAACATTTATGCCCAAACACTATTTAATGTTGAGTTTATTGATTTTATTTTGTATATAACGTTATTTTTTTATGGAATGATTGTTTTTAATATTTGGGTATTAGTGTTGTATTTTGGAGATTAATGTATAAAATTAAGGTTTATTTATTTTTTAAATTATCATACTATTTGCTAATAATTTTGGTCTTGGATAATTACTAAGGAAATATAGACTATATTGTTATCTAATTCATGGTCATGGCATCTTTAAATGTTAATATTCATTTACTAGTTATGAAAAATTAATCGAATATACTCATCGTTGAAGAAAAAAATGAGATTGTGGGGAAAAATTATAAAGGATAATATTTTATATTTCACATATGTATAAATCACTATGTTTTTAGTCTACATGGTCATGTAACTCTTATACTCTACAAAAAATATATTGATAGGATTGTAATCATAGTACCATAATTTGTGATGAACCAATTTACTTTTCAATCATCACATATTAATTGTTTTGAGGGTTTTAACATTATATTTAATATTCAATTTCATATGATCAATGATCTCAATCACTCTAAATCATTATTTAATGTTTTCATCCATGTAATTATTTTCACATTCCAGCATTGTTCTCCTATGAGGAATCCTAGTTATGTGATGATGATGATATTTAACATTATTTATTTTCAACAAAATCATTTGTTTTGATTTTTTATGACGTGGGTTTGAAAAAATAAGTTTTCAAATAAGACAACATTTATTACTGATATAATGTTTTTATAATGGGGACAGAATTGATTGAATATTGAAAGATGTAACACCCAAATATTTAAAAATGGAAAATTTTGTTTGATTTCATTTAAAACATTCTATAAAATTCCACTATGAGAATTTTATACCATGATAAAATATGAAATATTTATTTTTATCTAAATAATTTTATATATATATTATTGTACAGGATACCTTAATTGATTTTTGATCAATCACACATACAACATAAAGCACCGAGCATAAATGGTCTAAGAATTATATTAACATTATGATGTAGCCATTAAATTGGTGGGAAGGAATAATATCATGTAATTTATTAATTATATAAATATAAATTTCTTACCCAAAAAAAATTATTTAAATATTTTATATAAATAATTATTCCCTTTTATTACAGTAATTGTATTCTTCTAAAGTATGAATTTTCTTTAAAAAATAATTTCCTTTCCATGGAAAATGTTATAAATAATTTTTGTATCATTTAGAAAATTAATTTTTTAAAATGAAATTATTTTTTGATATCAGTATAGAAAAATTTACATTTGGAGAAAATGTTTAATTTTTTAAAAAATATTAATTTTTCAGTGAATTGTATAATAATCCAATATTTTCTAAAAATGTTATTTCGTTTCAAATAATGTATTAAATTTTAATGTAACATTATTATTATTTGAATATTATTTAATTTATTATAACTATTTATTATTCGTATTTAATCCACATAGTCTCTTTTTAGTGTGCATTATGTTGAATTTTAGTATTTTTGTTTTGGGTTTAAAAAGGTTACATTTCGTAAAACTATTTTAATGTGCACAATGTTTCACTATTTTAACTAATTCTAGAAACACCTAACTATGAATGATGTGAATGAAATAGATATGACGTATTCCAATCAATATTATTTTATATTAATAAATTGATTAATATAATACATAGAGTTATTATAAAATCATTTTCTTTATAAAAAATACACTTTTTGAAAACACTATTTTCATAATTTGTATGGGTTTAATTGAAATATAACTTTTCCAAAAACTATAAATTTAATATGGAAAAATTAATAAAATAATTTTAATAATAATAATTTAAATTATATAATTTGTTTAAATTTTTTAACATAACTAATATTGAATATAATAAAAAAATAATTATTACAATTAAGGTAAATGTAGGTTTACAGGTGTTTGAACTTAAAATATAATGATAAAAATGAACGAAATTTTTTCTAAATTGTAATCTATTATAATAAAAACACTATATCATGTATGTTAATTTGTAATGTTTAATTGTGTACCCATTTGTCATGTGAAATATGATGGGTCAACCTTTTCTTTATAAAATCAATAAGTGTCCTACTGACCTCACTTATAAAAGGGGACCCCTACCTTATCCTCAAAAAAACATTTAAAGTAATTTAGATCAACCACTCCCTTCAAAACTTACTTCCTTTATGTCTTCGTGATATTCAATATCTCTTATGTTGATCATAAATAAATCTTAGTAACCTTTTAGGAACTCACATATGGAGGTTGTCTGAAGAAGATGCTACATGCTTAACCTAGCACATTTATTTTATTTTATCTTCCACCTCCTTAAAATACTATTAAATTATTATTATTACATATCACCATTATATGATATTTAAATTGATATTATTCTTTTAGTTAAATAAATATATCTATACAGTCTTCCACCAAATGTTATACATAATCATTATTTGTCAGTATAGAGGACAACCACTTAGAAAACAGATGTCATTGTTTCCATCATCACCTCTCATGGATTTAAATAATGATATATTAAAAGTATGTTTATTATATGTTCACATATTTTTACATATGGAAAAATTATGTAATATATAACTTTTTACATTTCATTTTGTTTGAGATATGTTAACTTCACTCGTGTATACATCAAACTATCATATTGTAATGCGATGTTATTCATTATTAACTAACACATTTTATGGAATGAAATAGGGATAATAGTAATGATTAAAGTTTATTTAAAAATAATAATAATGATAATAAATGAATATTTATCATTATTTAATTAAAATATTATATTCTATTTCTTAATGAATAATTATTATGTCATTCATGCACATGTGTGGACTACAACCTCCACGAAGTGATGTGACAAATATTTTCTTCACCAAAACACCTGGATAATATATGTAATTATATTTAAGGAAATAATATATTATATATTATATGGTTATCAAATTTTATGGATAAAATATTACTAAAATTCATTCCATAATGGTCATTTGAAATTGAAATGTTACTCATTCATACGTATGACCTACCCTTTCTAGGATTTTAAAATAATTATTATTTTCATAAACATGTTTTATGATGGTATTAAATGTATAATTGATTTATAAATATGATAATTTTTTAATTTTTATTTTTCTTGAAATATTGAAATAATTATCCATTTTACCATGGTCATCGCACCAAATAATTTTTAAAACAATGATCCAATATTCCTAAAAAATTATATGTTTATTTAACTTATTAAGCTCATAAATATTTCATTCAAAAGAAATAAAATAACGGATTTTGGAAAAGAGTTTTAAACCTCGTAATGGTTTTTAATAATTTGTGTAATTTAATTAGTAATACTATAATGGAGTTAAGAAATATACATGGAATGTCTGTACATGAGGTAAGAGTTTTATTGTCTAGAATTTTCTCCCATGACATATATGACATATAAAATATTTTTTTATTTGGTGTTTATAATTACAATGAATTTTATTATGAATCATTCCATGAAAATTACTTCTAATTAAGAAACCATATGAAGTTACAACAATTTTGGGGTTTAATCTGGGTATTACTAAAGTTTTTAGGGACATCATCTGTCATGAACTATGCTAGGGTTTTATCAAACCCAACACCTGACCCAACCCAAGACTTGTTGTGAATGATGTTACTTATCATCATGGAATGAAAAATAGTGAATGAGTATAACCCATACAACTTTTTTAACCATTTAACCCATTTATTGTTCAATAAAAATCCCACAGAATAACACATCATCACGTAGCTGATATTCATTACCAAAATTTACAAGACAATTTTTTGAATAAACAATTAACAACTTTATGGAAAACCCAAAATACCATAATAAAAAGGAACAAAAAACCATCCATAAATAACTCCATGTATCAATAGGGCCACTCCACTCAATCATCACCCATAGTCAAAGGTATGATATGGAACACTTGCAACTGATTCCACCATAACAGCCATGATACATCTTGCAATTACATGGATCTAACATAACAATGTATATAAACACCTAAATTTGTTGATAGGGTTCCAAAAAAATCCCAATAGGATTAAAACAAAATAAATGACTCCATTATATAATTTTATAAGAAAAATAAACATGAAAATATATATAATGATAATTGAAACATTTAGGAGATGATTTTTTTAAGGAATAATTTCTCATAAAAATATATTTCAAGAAAATATTTTCACATGTAATATTTCATTCAGCGAACAAATACCCAAGGACCATCATATTAAGATATATAGGACCAGATCACATAATAAAAATGTCATAAAGAGAGAATTATGGGAAGTATATATGGGTAACCATCACATTTGGGACTCCATTAACCTCATTTCGTAGTGATCAAAATCCTCCAAGAAAAATCAACAACATTCTTGTGAAAAATAAACTAGAGTGGTATACATCTCAAGGACTAGTGGTTTATATATCCTTATTAAATACCAACAATGTTCCCATTTATTGTAAACTTTATGGGTTCCCATCCCATAGTTTATTGGTCTCTAATCACATCAGAAGTGTAGTTAGTGTTGTAGCATCGATCCTGCTATATTAATCCATACCTCACCTCTGCCATGTCTTCTAGTATACTATTTCCAGTGCACCCATATAGATTCATGTTCTTCCATTTTTTCTCCAATTCCATTTCATAATTCACATAAATCATCACATTCAGAAACACATTTTAAGCAGCATAATAACACACTAAAACCATTGATTTCACATTTCACATTGATTCGATGATCAAGTCTCACCTGCAAACCACTATTTTCTAAAATAAAACCCATTTTCCATTTTACACGCACACTAAAACTACTTGGAAATATATTTCTCCCATATTAACAATTAATATTATCCATTTTAATGAAAAAAAAGTAACAAAAGTGAAATCTAACAATTTATATGTGAAAATTCCCTTTCAAAATAATACTCACACCAAATCAATTTTTATAACATGTTTTACATAATAGTCACAATTCAAAACCCATATTCGTGGTTTACAATAAAGAAACAAACATTAAATAAGTTCCATTTCATTTTTAAACCCTTGTATCAACACCTTCACATCACATTTTTCTTTTTTAAAACATTTTTTTGCAACTTTCAACTAAATAATAGAACATATTTAAGAATCAACCTAATGAAGAACACCTGAAACATAACCATTGTGTTTTATAAATACATATTCCATTATATATTACAACATAAAATTTTTAAAACATTTTTTCACCCCCATATAATCTCAATAGAACTTCAAAATAACCTTTTTGGCAAGCCAAAATCATATAATATTTCAAAATCATGGAACAAATAATTCAAACTTTGACACTTCTAGAAACTGGTGGAAAACCAAAACTGTATCACAATAACACACAGTGAAAGAAATAAGAATGGAAAATAATCATTATTTCACAATAAAATATAATACATAAACCTCATTATTTTAAAAACCACATTAGAAAAAGAAATCCGACACAAGAGGGATGGAGAACCATAGTTAGAGGGAGAAACCCAAGGTAAAAAAGGCTTATTGATGATTCCTAGATGTTTCAAGGATAATAAAACCCAAATATTGATTCTCAAAGGCAAAAAAATGTTTTGAAGGAATCAACCATATATTAAAATCCTCATATGTGGTGTATAAGAATAGACTCTAGGTTAAATAAGATGAAGAGAAAAGAGTAAATTCAATTTTTTTAATGACATAGAAAGGTCAAATTGTTTACTCACATACTTTTAATAACTAGGCATCCACTCTATATTCCTAATTGTCTAACTAGAACAGGCCGCATGGTTATCCCATAATGTTTTACAAACCATCGGTTCTATACTCTCTAAAAATGAATTTGGCTGCACTGTTTCTTGGGAGAGGTCCCATGGTTTCTCATAACCATGAAGCAACTATTAAAATCATTTTTTCAAGGCCAGAACATTCATTTTTTCAAAAAAAAATCTATTATGGAAACCCACTGATAAATTCAAGATCAATAGTAAACAATGAAATAACTAAAATAGATCATGGATGTGAAAATTATCCAACCATGGGAACATTCCCCCCTAATTAAAGTCATAATGAAGCATGATCTAATAAAAAAGGATAATTCCCCTAAACCCATGAACTGCAATCTTATGTCTCATTTCAATGATTGTTATGCTTCCAATGAAATCAGACCAATGAAATAAAATTCCCATGAAGTACTTTCTCTTTATAATCAAAAATCTTCCCTGGCCTCTATAACATAAAAAATTTAACATCCAATTCATCCTATATCCAAATAAACAACCAAGATCTATCCAAATTATACTTTTATCTTTGAGACATAGACCACAACATGAATTGACAACAACTTTGATTTGATATCCAAATGTATGCCACCTTACTAATTCTCATAGTAATCTCAAACGATCCAACATAGCTCTGCATTAGGTTCCCTTTAACACTAAATAATGATGAACCAATAGAGATTTCAATTTCAAGAACAGTAAGTCACCCATTGAAAACAAAAAATCTACAATTCTCTGATCAGCATAATAATTAATGTTAATATAGGATGTCAAAAATTGCTACATGACTAACATAAATTCTTCCAACATTTCTAATATATGTCTCTATAACAACAATGATGCCTCACCCAAATCATCTAAAGAAAAAGGTAACCGACATGGTAGACCATAATGATCCCAAAAATTATAAATTTGAATCATTGATTGGTATCTATTATTATATGGAAAATTAACCAAACTGAAGTTTATATACCACGATCCTCCAAAATCCAACACACTTTCCAAAAGCATGTCTTCAAAAATATAACTCAACTACTTCATTTGACCATTTTTTTGAGGGTGGAAGGTCATACAAAACATTACCTATGACCTTATCACCTTCTTAATTATTTCCTAAAACCTAAAGAAAAAATTAGTGTCCATATCTGATCAATTTTTTATCGCACACCATGAAGCCTTACAACCACATAAGGATACTACTGACCCACTAATTGTATTTGTGTAAATATCTAATAAGAATAGCATTGGATTATTTTTATTGATGTTCAATCACTAAACAAAAATAATTCCTCCCTTAGGGTGTACGTGGTAATCCTAAAATAAAATCCTTGTAGATATCATACCAATTTAGTATTGGAATAGGTAGTGGCTGAAGAAAATCAGAGTTCATTTAGAGTAATTAATTATCCTGCTTACATGTATATCATTATGATACAATTTCATCTATGTACCGAAACATTCATATCCTATAGAAATTTTAACTCACATTATTAAAAAAACAGATTGTTCCAGGATGAACAACCCATTGGGAATGGATGTTATCATACACCACTACCATATGCAACAATTATTGCATGACATAGTGACCCTTAAATAAGAAAAATTATATATTAAGAAGAAAAGAATATTTTTAAGGAACCTCCCCTAAATTTTCAAAACATCATATTGCATTGGAAAACCTTATAACTCAGATTCTTAGGATCAATGAACTCTTGAAGAGAATGATTTAGATGAACATTATCTGAGAATACATATAAATTATTCCCCTTTGTCTCAATGTGTATGTGGGAAAATAAGCCCATCAAAGCCCACTCACCACTAGACCCCATGAAAGAATGCACTGACACATTCCTACAAAAATAATATTCCACGCAAATTCCTTTTCCATGGTTACAAACTATATCAAAATCAAACCCAGGAAGATATTCAACAAACTGACAATGTCTTAAATTAAAATCATTCACGAAAAAATGTATGCAAATCTCTTATGATCCCAATAAACTAAAAACATCTCCCCCAAAATATATTTTCATTAAGTGTTCAGTAATACATCAACAATTATAAATACAGGTCATGATTTGATTAATTATTTTCACATGGTATGAAATTATGTGACTTGTACACTACAACATGGTCCTCATGCATCAACACACCCATATGTCACATATCTGATCCATCATAGTATACCACATAAAACATTCCATATTCCAGTAAGATCAAAATATGGTTTTTCTCAACCATCACACTATCCCATAAATGGTAACTCTACCCTATGGTATACAATTAAATAGTACCCCCATTCCAGTATGTTCTTTCATTCATGAATCATGCCATGAAAAATCCTGAAAAAATCCTATAAAAACCATCGGGGGAAAATTCTAATGATATAAATTTTTTCATATTTTCCCACAAAAGAACGTTAAACATAACAGGGTCCATCAAAAACCGTTTGATATGTTATTACATGACCAAAATAATTCACCTCATTGATCGAGAAGGAGTATTTTAGAAACTTCTCATTGAGTCAATGATCTAGAAGAGTTCCTAACACAATTCTCAAATGTCACCCATGATCCTCCTCAATGCCTATGTAAATCAGAATTTCATCAACACATACCACAAAAAAAGGAATCATGATACTTGTGGAACTTCCTAATTGTATGTTCCACAATGAACACTCAAGCATTCGTCAACTAGAAAGGTGTGACCAAGTACAAAAAATTTCTATACATCATTTTTAAGGCTATTTTCGAAACATTCCCCAATCTATAAAAATCATGATGATACCCAGAATGATTTTTCATCATGGAATCCAGCTTGAACCATTAATTTAACTAAAAATATCATAAATTCTGGAAAAAGATAATTGTATTTCATATTTACCTTATTTATCTTTCACTAATCGATATAGAACCAGAATAAACCATATGACTATTTCACAAAAAAATAGGGTGGACCATGTTGATATGCTCTATATAATTAATCATTTGGATTCCAAATCATTCATATGTACCATTAATTACAATAAATCAATTTGTTAGACCCACTATTATAATGTTATTTTAGTAATCACAAATAATTTCAATATATATATTCTACTCATTCATACCATTTTAATATCTCTATGTAAATAAATTATGTTATACGGAAAAATAAACCTATATAAGTCAATATACTGTATTCAGGAATACATATTTTTACATGTTTATATACACATGTATTTTTGGATAACACTTAGTCCTGTAATGTTTTGTGTAAGAAAGACACCACACATCCTTTCTAGATTCCCCAGAACTGATGGTTTGTTCGACACACAGATGTTCAACACACGGATGTTTGACACACCAACGTTCGACACACAGAAGTTTGACACACCGATGTGGACAGACCGAAGTTTACACACCGAAGTTTGACACACCGAAGTTGACAGACCAAAGTCGAAACATAGAAGTTTGACACAACGATGTTCAACACACCGGAGTTTGAGACATAGAAATTGATAGAATGATGACGACACAATGATGTTTGACACACCCTACTTGACAGATAAGAGTCAACACACCGATGTTTGACACACTGAAGTTGACAGACCGAAGTTGACACACCAAAGATGAAAGACCAAATTTGACACACAAATTTCAAGACTCTGAATTCAACACATCTATGTCGACACACTAAATATGACAAACCAATGTTACTAATCTAAAGACAACAGACTGAATATGACTCACTGATAGTCACAAATAAATATTTAGATTTAATTAATAAAAATTTATTTCAAATAGTCACATTTGGAAAAATTAATGTTTCTGACATTATTTAATGTTGTCTGTAGGACTATCCCTAAACTGTACAAGGTACAAACACATATAGAAATATTTATGCCATGTAGAACATGATGAATAAAAGGGCTTCAATCAGATATCAAAATGTGATGATGGAAATTAGATATAAAGATTCACATAGTGCCTGAAGAAGACGTGGAAATATAGACTTTACAAACTCAGAATATTGAAAATAGAGAGACATGAATCTTGGGCTCACCTAGCAACTACCTAGATGATTCAGCTAAAAAAACTAAAAAATACAACTAAACAATTTCACAAAAAACTGTGACACTCGGTTCTGAATCCAACATGCATAAGAGGTCTCTCATACCATTTCCTAAACATTCATTGAATATAGAGAATTACTGCACAACACAAGGATATTTATAAACCATATTCTCTTTCATAACACTGTTTTGTTATTACCATTACTATTTTGAGTATCATATATATCTATTTGAATCACACACACTATATTTTGAGCTAAACTAGATGATAAAAAAATATCATCACTCTTAATCCCTTATTACACTTGTATCTCGCGTAGAACTTTGGAAGTGATCTTGTCAGATCTGTTTATTTTTCCCCACAATTACTGGTGTTAGAGTACATGTGTGACCTGGATAGCCAGTGTGCTATTATAAAACCTGATCTGGGGTGTGGATCAAAAGTTTATAAATATAAACTTATTGGTGGATGGTGATCACCATGTGGAGAGGATTAAGTCTCTGCTTGAGATTTAACCTCTTGTTTTATCTGATATACTATTTATCTTATATTTTTTTTATCTATTGTTTATTTATGGCATTATGATAAACTGATCATCGATAGTTATCTTAGAAAAAGTTTATATCGATATTGAATTAGAATGTTTGTTTCTAGAGATTTACTAAACTTATATTGGGAAAGCTAAGAACTAATCAATTTTCAAAGAAAGAAACTAAACCTTCAAGACATTTACAAATTCACAACAAACTAACTTTGTGTTTATTTTCATATGGGGGTATTATTTTGTAAAGAACCCTTTTAATAGAATTTTTTATAGATACTCAATTCACTACCTCTCCTCTCGAGTCATCTACATAGACCAACATTTGGTATTAGATGGTTTTGAAAGTTATTGTTAATTTTTTATATCATGTCAACTGTGATTATAGTTGTGTTTCAAATATATTAAAATTTCCGTTATTTCTAAATTTTTATCTCTTTGAAATTCATTTTCAGACATTATCATGGAAAATATATTATAAGGGGATTCTACCAACAGACCAACTTTTTTTTAACGCAACTAACTATTCTTAGTGGAATCATAAAATAAAAATATATCTATAAATTATGGAATTTGAAATCGTGTATTTCTATTGAATGTAAATATGCAATACCTAAAACTGATAGAATCACTTGGGATGAACCTACAAAAATTTCCAATAACAATAACTGTAAAGAATTGAATGCTATGTACTGTGCACTAGGAGATGAATAATTTAACTGTATATCTTCTTGTAAAAATGCACATGAAATTTTGGATACTCCCTTTGTTTCTCATGAAGGAACATCTAATGATAAAGAAATGTGATTAAATATATATATTATTAACTATCAAAATTTTAGAATGATGTATGGTGAGTCAATTTTTGATATGTATCTCAGGTGAAATGAAATTATGAACACCATGATTTCTTTAGGAATAGAAGTAACTACCAAAAAGCAGATCATGCAGATTCTATGATGCGAACCCGAAAGATGGCGTGGAACATCTGCGTCTATCAGTGAATCATGAGATATTGATAAAATTAAGGTGAAAGAATTTATTAGAAGATTAATGATGTATGAAGAACAATTGATGGTAAATCAATAGGATGATGAACCAAAATGAATTTTTGTAGCTTTCATGAAAAAAATCAAAATTAAAGATAAAGAGACAATTCATTATTATGTCAAAAGCTCAAGCAATGATGAAGTTTCTTCAGAAAGTGATGATGAAAAGGCCCAGTTGTCTAGACGATTCATAAAATTATATATGAAAAAATAATTTCATCAAAAATACCAGTTACAAAGGAACGTACGATAATAAGGGAAATTGGAAAAAGGATTGGATGAAAAATGATAACCCAGAACAGATAATCTATAATGAATGTAAAAGTAAAGGACATGTCAAGGCTGACTGTAGAAATATAATATACATGAAAAAGTATGTAAATAAGGATTGAAGGTATAATAAAGTAATGAAGGCCATCTGGAGTGCCTCTGAGGACACCTCAAGTGAATATGGCTCTTCCCAAAATGAGAAATATAATATGGATAATATGTGTTTCATGACAAAAACAACTGAGGAAACCTCAGACTCTACAATCCATAATTCGAATTATTCTGAAATTGAGACTGAAAATATGAAAATGATAAACTATTCGAATATTAAAACTGGTTAGATGAAACATGTAATAAGTTTAATGATAAATATAAATCTATGTAGAAAAAAATACACATAAAGTGACAACTAAATCAGATCTTATAACTAAAAGGAATAAAAATTATCAACTGCTCAAGTAGAACAATAAGTTAAAAATGACTAATAACAAATTGAAGAAAGATTTAGAAAAGTTTACTAATGGGAAAGAACTCTTACTCAAATGATTGGAAAACAAATTGATCTTATGTATACTTCTGGGATAGGATAGAAACTAGATCAAAGGAATTTATTCCAATCACATTTTGTACTAAAATCTTGAAATTATTATACCTTTCTCAAAAACCAAATTTTAACTACAATTTCCAGTTCCAAAAATTATTCTACTATATCCAATTCTTCTTGACTAAATAGTTTTTACTTTTCAAAAACTCTATATTCTGCATATAGGAAACCCATAAGACAGTTTTTGGTTCCTAATGCTCATATTAATAATGTATGTGGACCCAAACAAATATTGGTACCAAAGTTAGTTCTTGGTTAAACTGTTTTGTAGGAAAACTACCTAAAAAGTTCCTTTAAATAGTTGTGGCACTTGAAAAGTGGGTTTCCAAGACCTATGAAATGGGTTTTCACAAGATTTAATTGTCTTAACAAGATCGATGGAGGATATATTACGTGTGGTGACATTGGTGAAGGAATAATCATCAGCCTTGGCCAGATCGGTAACCATAACTCTATTTAAATTTATAATGTATTGTATGCTGATGGATTAATGTATTACCTGCTAAGCATATCTCAACTATGTGATGATGGGTTTAATGTTAAATTCAAAGATGATTCATGCCATGTTTTTTATGCCAAGAATAATTTGGTATTTACTGCTTTTAGAAATGATAATTTATATGCTATAAATCTAGTCACACTAGCCTCACAAAATGTGTCGTGTCTAAATTAATTTCTCAATGTGTCTTGGATCTGGCATAGAAGTCTAAGACATTGTAATAAACACTCTCTTATAAAAAAACTAGAAAAGGCATAGTTAGAGACTTACCCAAATTAGAGTTTCCATGCAAAAAAGTATGAAATCCATGTCAAAAAGGAAAGAAACATAAAATCTCATTCAAACCAAAGAAAGAAGTAAAAACTTATCAACCATTATAGTTGGTTCACATGGACATGGATGGACCATCTTGAGTTTCATGTCTTAATGGTAAGAACTATGTTTATGTTATTTTAGATTATTTCTCTAGGTTTACCTGGACCTTTTTTCTGGCCCATAAAAGTGAAGCATGTTCACACATTACCAAGTATGCTAGGAAAGAAGAAAATATTAGTGGATTTATGATTAAATCATTAATAAGTGATCCTGGTTGTGAGTTTGAGAATCAAGATTTTTAATATTTTTCTCAAATAATAGCTATAATCATTACATCAATACACCTAAGGCACCACAACATAATGGTGTTGTAGAAAGAAAAAATAGAACTTAACAAGAAATTTTTTGGAGTATGATTAATAAATATGATTTACACATTTATTTTTGTGCCGAATCCATTAATACACCATGCAACATAATAAACAAAGTCTTAATTAGACCCATTCTTAAGAAAAATCCTTACAAGTTATAGAATAATATGAAACACAAAGTAGTTTATTTTAATGTGTTTCGATGTAAAGTCTATATTCTTAACACTAAATATAATTTAGATAAATTTTACACAAAATGTGATGATGGAATATTTCATAGATATTCTACATCAAGTAAATCCTATAGTGTCATTAATAAGAAAACAAATTGTGTGGAAGAATCTGTAAACATCATGTGTGATGAATTAGATCAACATGAGCCCAATACCTCACTAGAAAATATTGAATATTATATGTAAAATATAGACATTAATGATAAAACCTTAAATCATCATGTGAAAAAATTGGTGAAAACTTCATGTTCTTGAAATTCTCTATCTTTTAACAGAAGTGAACCAGAAGAACTAGAAATATAAAGTACTACATTCGCATGATAAACTAGAACCCTTACGAATCATCATATAGATGTTGTTGTTAGACATTTAGATAGAGGATCACAAACCATACCATACATGAGAAACCAGGTTAAACATCAAGCCTTCCTATCCCAACATCAACCTAAAAATATCAACGATGCTATCAATGTTTAATTTTTGGTAATGGTCATGAAAAAATAACTTGATCACTTTGAATGAAATAATGTTTGTAAACTTGTAGATAGACCTAATGATACATTGACCATATGAACCAAATGGGAGTTTAGAAATAAGGTAGATGATGTTGGAAATATAGTTCAAAATAATGCTAGAATAGTTGCACAAGGTTATAATCAAGAAGAGGGAATTGATTATGATTAGACATTTGCAGTGGTAGCTTGACTTGAGGAAATTAAGATCTTACTTGCCTATGCAGCACCTTTGTAAATTAAACGTTATCAAATGGTTTTAAAAAGTGCATTCCTAAATGGTTCTAAAATTGAGAATTTTTTTTATGATCAACACACCTATTTTACAAATCCTCATTTTCCAAATCATGTTTTCAAATTATCAAAAGCGTTATATAGTTTGAAGCTATCCCCAATAGCTTGGTATGAAACATTATGTAACTTTCTTATTTCTATAGGTTTTACAAAAGGAATCGCAAATCCTAATTTATTTATAAAAAGAGTTTCAAAAGATGTTTTGATAGCCCAAATATATGTAGATGATATTATCTTTGGATCTTCAACAAATTATTTAGTTAATGATTTTTCAAACATATTGCAAAGAGAGTTTGAAACGAGTTTAATGGGTGAACTCAAATATTTTCTTGGATTTCAAATATTTATAAATAAAGGAGGCATAATTATAAATAAAAGTAAGAACAAAAAGTTCTTTTGAAAATATATGGCTTTGGAGGAATTAAGAGCAGTGAAACTCTTATGAGTTCTCCATGTAAGTTGGATCATGATGAAAATGGAAAATCAGTTGATCAAACTACTTATAATGGAATGATAGGGAGATTTTTTTACATTATAGAAAGTAGGTAAGATATTATGTTCAATTTTTCTATATTTTCGAGACTACAAGAAAAGATAAAGAAGTCACACTTAAATAGTTTTACAATAATTTTCAAATACATCAAGTATACAACTAACTTATGACTATTCTTTCAGAAAAAAAATATTTTGATTTAGTTAGCTATTTAGATGATGAATTTTTGTTGATGTAAGTTAGATATATAGAATACCTATAAAACATGTCACTTTTTGGGAATTTCATTGATATAATGGTTTAGTAAAAATAACAATTTAGTTTCGCTTTCAACATTTGAAGGAGAGTACATTGCTGCTGGTAGTTGTTGTGCACAAATTTTATGGATGAAACATACCTTATTATACTATGGATATAAATTTAGAAAAATCCCTATAAACCGTGGAAACAAAAGTGCTATTAACATTTCTAAAAATCCATTTTCTCATTCTATAACAATGTATATTCATGTAATACATCACTTTTTGGGAGATCATTAACAAAAAAAAATTATAACTCTTGAGTTTATTGGGACTGAACATCAGCTTGCTGATATATTCACTAAACCCATAAATTTTAAGATAATTAATTTAATCATACAAGAACTAGGAATGATAAATCAGTAGGATATTTTTGAAACCCATCATCGTGAGACCGATCTTATTGAAACTGATTTTATTGAAACCGATCTTCTTGAAACTGATCTTCTTGAAATTGATCTTGTTGAAATCAATCATCTTGATATCGATCTTCTTGAAACAGATCTATTGAAACAGATCTTCTTGAAACCGATATTCTTGAAACCGATCATCTTGAAACCAATCATCTTGAAACTGATCTTCTTGAAACTGATCTTCATGAAACCAACATTCTTGAATCTGATCTTCTTAAAACTAATTTTCTTGAAACTAATCTTATTGAAACTGATCTTCATGAAACTGATCTTCTTGAAACTGATCTCTTGAAACTGATCTGTTGAAACCAATCCCTTGAAACTGATATTATGAAACTGATCCCTAAAACATATTCATTGGCACCGATGTATTTAAGGATTTTTTGGAAAATTCTATCTGTTTTAAATAAAATTATGTTGTTTTACTCTCATTTTGCCTCATTTAAATTGTATGTTTTACGATTTACAATCCCAATGTTATATATCTAGTTCAATCCATCCTGACATTTCACCTTCTCATCTATAGTAAACCCTTCTACATTTTGTCACTCTTCCTCTTGACTATCGACCTCTCAACACTGTTGGAATCCAAAGTCTTGTCATGGCATGGGACAAGCGTGTAATGGAATGACCTTAAAAACCACTTAATTCTATGAATCAGAATGGTGATTCCAGTGGGACTGTGAAAATGAGCATGGAATGATGAGTGGTTATGGCTGAAATGCATGTGTCTACTGAGTGTCTTCTGTCAAGAAAATATTTTTTGTTAAAAGTGATGGAATCTCAAGGAAAACTCAGTTGGTTCACCAATAATGAAATACCATATTATACCCATAAAGTTCATGAGTTCTATAAAAAATTTATTATATCCATGTATAATGCTGAGGTATCAAAGATGAAGTGTGGATTAAATAGAAAGGAGATATCTTTTTTATCTATGGAAGAGGTTGAATGCTTATAAATGCCTCTTGAAGGTGTCTATGCAGACTATCTGGGTAATATTTTACCTTCCTCTAATTATTTCTCTTATGATGATTCTATAAAAGAGGTGAATGGAAATAGAGAATCTAGTAGGACTGATGAAAATGAATTCGATGGAGTAGTAAGACTACTTTTTATGTTCATACATCACCAAATCTGCACAAGGAAGGGAGATTTCTCTACTATGAATTATCAAGATGTTTTCTAGATCTTCTTGTTGAAAGATGTGATAAATGAGAACCTGTGTAGGTTTCTAATGGTGAATATATTAGATATGATTAATCCATCCATAAAGGCAATCTTTATGTACTATCAATGGATGATTTCTACCATGTTAAAAAGTTTAGGATGTCTGTATGATAATGTGGAAGTAAAAAAATTCATGTAGTGATTTTTTTATTCAAAAAAGGAATTTTTAAGAGGATGAAAATATTCTAGAACACATTGAAGAGATGTTGGGTAGGAGATGATGTGAGGATATATGAGGTTTTCAATCCAGTTAACCACCCTTTTAGTCCAATGGACCAAGTTGATCCAGGTCTCAAACCAGTAGAGGTTCCTTTTTCTTATGATGAGGAAGCTGAGCCTAATGTTACAAGGGAAAAGGATCTCCTTTTGATGATAAGAGTGATCTTGATATTTTATAATGTCCCAAAGATATGTCTTATGGACCTTCTAGTCAACCTCTTCACTTACCCTCTAGATAACCTTTATTAGGTGATGAATATGGGGAATAAACTGAAGTTACTAGAATTGAAGGCTATGTAAGAAAATCAGATAAGGAACTTAATGAGGATGATGATGATGATGATGATAATGGATGAAATGGTGAGCATGTGAGTGACTATATAACAATAGGACAACAAGTGGTTGATAGATCTAGTAATGAATCTATTCATTGAGCTAGTGAGGGTGTTGAACGTGTTGAAAAATATGATGTTGATCATATAGATTTTGAACATCAAGATATATCACCCCTTTGAAATTCTAAAAATCAAGAGATCATTTAGGAATTGAATGAACTTATGGATGGTGATCATGAGAATGAAGCTGAAGCTCTAATAACTCAAATTGAGGAAGTTCCTAGTGAAGTTGAAGTAGTTAGAGCACTAGAAGAACCTGAAGTTCAGTTTATTCCTGATACCAGACAAGTTGTTATAGCCCAAGACCATGATGGAGAAGTTTATGTTGATGATGTTGTTCATGAGACTCAGGGAAGAAGGATCAGAATTGATACTGTTGATGCAAAAGACTGGACCTGTACTAGAGAATGGTGTAATGATCAAGCATATAATCTTTTGGGTTTAGAATATGTCTTAGATGAGGATAGGGTTCCTTCTCCTCCTGCTCTACAAGTCCATGATGAACAGTTTTTTGTTGCACATGGTCCCTCAGTTGCACCACTAGCAGTACAACCGGTGGCTGTTGCAGTTCCCAGTGATTATGTTACTAAAGCTGATTTGTAGAAATTGAAAAATGATATATGTGAGTTTTTGATATCCTCAATTGGATCCAGAAGTGCAGCCTCCACCTCCATAGGTATCTTAGATGCTGATGCAGTAAAGATTGAAAGAATAGTAATCCTAGACACTCAAATGAATCTCATTAATATAGCAGAAACCATTATTCGACACAATATCTTGGTGAGAGAAGAAGTAGGAATGGTTAGAAATGTGTTAAAATCTTCAACCTCATACTTCAAGACCTCTTTTAGCGGTGTTCTGGAAGTTTTTAGGAACATGGTAACTAATCTTCTTAGTGTATACCTTAAGAAGTTGAAGGATGTTTTTGGAAAGTGTTGACTGGCCCATCCAGTTCCTGGAGTTGTAAAAATGTTGATACTAATTTTGAGTCTCTAGAGGTTGTTAGAATAGAAGAACTTTAAAAATATAATAGTGATTCAATCAATGAATCCCTTGAAAAGTGCATTGAAATACAGATCATGTATACAATATGGTCAAAAAGTGCACAAATGAAGCCCATGTAGCTTAGAAATAGATTCTAGAAAAGGTGGATAAGTATTTCACTAAGTATTATACCTAGCATGATCTTGTCAATAGCTTCAAGTTTCTCCAAATAAATATTAGAATTACTTCACTCACAGAAGCATTCAAGAATCATGTACTTCTATTAAAGGAGTGTACACCTTTGCAGAGTAAATTTATGGAAAATAAGGATGACTTTAAGAAGATGATGCAATGTAGTGGTGAAATCATTATTGATTTCATCAATCTCATTATGCCTTATTTACATGTTCAGGGCGAGGATATTGTGGTCCCTCCAGCCGTTTCCGTGGGTACTATCTCTCTACCTCCTTCTCTAATGTCTATCTCTCAGGCCCTTTCCTAGATTCGGCTGATCATCAGAGAGAAATATCCAAGTCGACTGTTGTCACAAAGGCTACCTACCCATGAAACTATTATTCCTATAGGTGTTTCCTGACCTGGTGTTATCATCAGACCACCTCTTTCCTTTACCACAACCAATACTTCTACTTCTCCATCTGATCCTTTAGACAAACGAAAATATCTTCAGAATCCAAACCCTTAGTGATGGATTGTTCCTTTTTTATAAGTATTTGGTATCTTTGGTCATCTTGTAATTTTATCTCTCTTAATGGAAATCATTGTGGTGTCTTTATTTTAATTTATTTCTCCTTTCCGATTTTCTTCTTGCTAATCCAAAATGGGTAGAAAATAAGGCATTCAACAATATTTATCTAAGGGAGATTTTTTATGGTTTAGGACACATGGCATGCACTCCCCTTAACCTATTTAATGTGGGAAAGCTCTGTTTTAAATTTTCAAACAAGGAAAGACTTTTTTCATATTGGACAATTACATTTAGTGAAGTATGCTATGTTAGGGTATCATTATTTTATATTTTTTCTTGTCTTCCATAATTTGTTATTATCCAAAAGGGGGATATTATTGGACCCTCTATGATAATTTTGTTTTAATAATAACAAATAATGTCAATATACAGATTATTCTCTTTCATTCCATTTTAATATCTCTGAGTAAATCAATTATGTCATATAGAAAAATATACTTAAATAAGACAACAACCAATATTAATGAATTTTTTTACGAGTGTATTTATACATGTATATTTGGATAAGACTTAGTCATGAAATGTTTTGTGTAAGAAAGACACTTCACAACCTTTCTAGATTCCCTTGCACAGATGGTTTGTTCAACACATAGATTTTCAACACACTGATGTTCGACAGATCGATGTTTGACACACCGATGATTGACACACTGATGTTTGAAACACTAATGTTGACCAACAGATGTTGACACACCTTTGTTTGACACATCGATGTTTATAGACTGATGTCGAAACACCAAGTCTCGATTTGTGTGCGTCTAGGGTTTTATTCTCGGGTTCTTTCTCTTCCCTCCTCCGGCGAGGCTCGATGGCTCGACGGCTCGGCGGTGACTTCTCCTGGTTCTCATATCGGAGCGGTTTGGCTCAGTTCTTCTTCGGCGTGCCTCGAAGGCTAGGTCAGAGGCTTCGGTGAGTCTCAACAGCTTTGGTGTAGTGTGGATTGGGCTTCCTCCAGTGCGAACCGGTGGCTTGGTTCTAGTGTGGCTCAGAGGCGCCGAAGAGTCTCGATGGCTACAATGAGTCTCGACGGCTTCGTCGTGGTGTGGTAACGTGTTGTCTTCAGTATGAATCAGCTGCTTGTTTGGAGGCTTCAGCGAGTCTCGATGGCTTCGTCGATGTGTTCGGGTTGTCTCCAGTGTAGTTCAGCGTGGATCTGGAAAGTTCCTTCAGCGCGGGTCATTGTTGGCTCGGGAGTGGATCAGAGGGGGGATGGTTTTTTTCATCTAGTGGTTCAGTGCTTCTTCCCGTTTTGAGTGTTTTAGACTAGCTTTGTAATGGATTTTTTTTGAGTGAGTGATTTGTGGCATCGCATACTATTATCATTCCCTACTAGTCTCTAGATACTGAATGTGGTCTGCTTTCTCTAGAGTCTAGTAAGGGTTTGTTTGCGGTTCTGCTTTGAATGGATCCATTCCCAGAGTGGCATTTCTAGTTCAGTGCTACCCGGATCCCTTCATTGGCGATGCTTCTTCGGTGTGTTGGAGGGTCATCCAGTCCTAGGTGATGATGACCTAGATTTTCCCTTCTTGGATTGTCTTCTAGTTGGTTATGCGACTATGGTGGTAGTGGGACATGGTAGGGATTAATGTTATCTTTAGTGGAGGCACAGTTGATCAATAAAGGTTTTTTGAAGTTTTTATAGAGTTGAGGTAGGAATTATGGATGGCGGTGATGACTTGAGAATGATGAATTTATCAAATAGTTATATAGTGGAAGTGATTGTGTGGTTTTTTTTTCTGAAGCTGGGATGGTTGTGAAACTAGACTTGACTACATGGAACGAGCTCCAGAGGAGGATTCAGAGCTAGCGGTTCATCTTTGCAGAGTTTTTCAGATTTGGTTGTTTGAGAGGGTATGGCGCTCGCCATCGGATCGAGCATGTGCTTTGACACAGGAAACTTGTTCGCCGAACAGTCTTGCAAAGGTGGAAATATTCTTCATGATTAAATGTTGGGGAGGTGAATCTTCATGTTATCATTATGGTTTTACTCTTTTTTTCCTTCAGGTGTGATTTTTCTTATGTCCATGACGTCTTCTTGGGTTTCCCCCCTTATTCCCTTAAAAGGGGGATTTATCATAAAATAAAAAATATGAAGGCCTTCGGGCCGTTGGATGGAAGTCTAAACACCTAAGTCTGACACGCGATGTTCGACACACTAAATTTTAACACACCAATGTTGAAATACCGAAGTCAAAACACCAAAGATTGACACACCAAAGTCGACAGACCGATGTTGACACACCAAATTCTGACCAACCGAAGATGACACACTTATGATGATAGACCGAAGTCGACACACTGAAGTCAATAAACCAAAGATGATAGACTGATTTTACCAATCCAATTATAATATACCGAATATCACTCACCGATAGTTATAAATAACTATTTCGAATTTATTAATTCAAATTTATTTCTAACAGTTATATTTTGAAAAATTATTTTTTCTGACATTATTTATTGTTGTATGTAGGACTATCCATAGATAGTATGATGTACATGCATGTGAAAAAATCATTATTCCTAGTAGACCTTGAAGTATAAAATGACTTCAATCAAAGATAAAAATGTGACGGATACATAGAGTTATAAAAATTCACATAGAGCGGGAATAACACATGGAAATATAGACTGTGAAAACTCAGAAAATTGAAAATAGAGAAACATGAATCTTGGGCTCACCTAGAAACTACCTATTGGAGCATCCTGAAGAAACTCAAAAAGAAGAGATGAACACTTTCACAAAAAACTAAAAGTCTCTATTCTAAAGACATCATTCAGAAGGGTACTCGCATGCCATTTCCTCAACATCCATTGAATCCAGAGAATTACTGCAGAACACACAAAGAATTCTAAACCTGATTCCCTTTCATAACTCTGTTGTGTTATTATCATTACTATTTTGAGCTGTGTGTATATATGTTTGAATCTCACACACATTCATCTATGATAAAATAGAGGATAACAAAATATCATCACACTTAATCTCCTCTTACACTTGTATACCACGTAGAACCGTGGAAGAAATCATTTGAGATCTGTTTATTTGATTTTCCCCATGAATTAATGTGGTAAAGGTCATGTGTGACTTGGAAAACATGTGTGATGTTGTGAACCCTGATCCAGGGTGTGGATCAAATGTTTATCAATATAACCTACAAGGTTTCGGGTGATCACCAAGTGGATAGGACTAAGTCTCTTCTTGAGATTGAACCTATTTTTTTATCTGTTGTGATGTTTTAATTATATTTTTTATATGTTATGTATTTCTGGCATTATGATAAACTAATATTTGATAGTTAGTTTATCACATGTTTATATCTGTTTTGAATTAGTAGTTTTGTTTCTATTTATTTTACTAATCCTTAGATTGGGGAAGATTAGAAATAATCAATCTTCTGAGAGCCAAACTGAACCTTCAAGACATTTATAAATTCACTACAAATATAATTTGTGTTTATTTTTATCATGGGATATTATTTTGTAAAGAACCCTTTTAACAGAAATTTTTTAGATACTCAATCCACCCTCCCCCCCTCTTGAGTCATCTAATCCGACAAACCGAATGTGTATCATACCATTTAATAGATAAGATATCAGATGTTTTCCCAGCACTAAATAAATGGTGAAATCTACATCCCACTCTACAGGTAATCCAAAAAATTCTTTTGAGAATACTTATAGTGGAACATCCTGATATAGGTTCCACGCAATTGTGCCATGAGATGATTGGTCATATTACTTTAGGAATGTCGTCCAATACAGCAGAGGTTACTAACTAGCAGTGGGTGTCTATTAATCCATTTTTAGAGAGAGTATACACAATTTTATTATATTAAAACACTCAAGTAATTAAATAAAAAATAGTGGAAGCTTATAAAATCATAAAATACAAAAATCTTAGGATAATCAAAGTAAGAAAATAAAAAATCCAAATGAAAGGGAAATATTCTTTGCCAAAGTAAGTGCCATATTTTATAAAATGAAAAATAAATTATAGACACTAATGACTCCCCAGAGTGTCCCGAACCACGTATGGTTCACTCATCCAACCTCCCTTGAGTGTCCCGAACCATGTGTCTAAAATAAATATAGTCAACAAAAATTTATGATATTTGAATAAAAATAATTGTAATTTACAAGTAAATATTTTATAAAATTATTGAATATTCTATTTTTAACCACATAAAAACCTCATGTTCTCAATGATAACTGCAACTCAATACCTTCTTCGACCTTTGATGGAATTCGGTCTTTCACCAATGTTTTCCATTCATTTAAACACACAATTTGAATGACCGTGTTACCACTCTTAATAGTTCACCAAAAGATCATGCAACCATTCACCATTTAATTATAAATAATTGAATGAGCATGTCACATTTCATAATGGTTAGCCGAATGAGAATGTCACTATTCATCATTTAATAAAACATTATTGAATGAGCATATTATCAATATCCATTTAATAATACATATTTTAATGGGCATGTTATCATTCACAATAGTTTTCCAAATGAGCATGTTATAATTTACCATTTAATAATATATAATTGAAATTTCATGTCACTATTCAGAATATTTGTCCAAATGAGCATGTTACCATTCACAATTTTAAACATATCACATGTATCTAATTTATCATGTTAAATCATCATTGACAACATTATCACATATTTAACATTATCACATCATGAAGGATTAATCAATATTAAAACTCTTACATCAATATAATCTTAATTAATTAATTAATCACCTCACCCGCTTTTGTAATTAAATAATAAATCTTCATATAAAAACCATTAATTAATTAACCAATTAATTATTCCCAAATATCTATTTACTTAACCCAACCATTAATTAATCACTTACTTATAATTAATTATTCAATTACTTATCTCAATTACGAAAATCAACATTTCATAATTAATTCATTATGTAATTATCTTAATCAGGAAATTGATGATCCACAATTAATTTCCAAATTAATTATACCAATTTGTAATGTACATATAAAATAATTATTTCTCAAATTAAGTACACAAATATACCATAACAATTCAATCATAATTATTTCCAAAAATTAATTATTATAATTATAAATTATTAAAGTTTTTAATTAATTATCCAATTAATTATCTAATTCAATGATTCTAAAATATCAAAATATAATAATCAGATCAATTAATTAATATACACCATTAATTAATTAATTATGGATTATAACTTCTTTAAAATTATAGTAATTCTAAAACATTCATATACATAATAAAAATCACAACTATGAGATTCATATTTTAGACCACCTACCTCTGGACTGGTGATGACGAACGCCAACCAACAAATATCCCAAAATACACATAAATCAATCAATAATGTGTTTATGAGCATGATATAGAGCCAACTCCTAAAAGGTGGAGGATGTGATGAAAAAATAAATATCTCTAATAGAAACCAGCCACTAAATACCTCTAAACAAAAAACATGTAATAATGTATCAATAGATCTAGATGATGATTAATAGTCATAAGTAATTCCTTAATAAGCTATGTACCAACATCCTAGAGCTGATGTGAGATCACTACCATATCAAAGAAAAATCCTAGAAATCAATGATAGAATCCATATAGTAAGGATGGAGGTTCATATAACACCCCAATATTTCATAATACCTTATCTTGTCAAAGTAATTCAATAACTTGTGCTACACACAACATCGAGTTCGAGCGAACCACGACTTACCAAACTAGTCGTTCAAAGCCGGTTATGAATATTATTAACTGAAATTTTAATTTTATATACTCCATATAATTTTAGAATCCATATTATGTGTTTTTTATAAATAATATAATAACAAATTATTTTTTTTCAGAAAAGAGATGTATAATTTAAAAAAATGTAATTGTATCACCTTTTATTGAAAAACATTTATTAAAAGATGTATTTGATACTTTTATATATTCAATTTATTTAAATAAGATTATTCTTTATAACAAGGACATAAAAATATATTTTGAATAAATTTATGATACATTTCAGAAAACATTCATATTTTGATGAATAGTAATAATACTAATTTTTAATTGAAAAAAACATTTTTAATTGAAATAATTTATAGTGTTAAATTTTAAATTTGAGTGTTTTTAATGTATAATTATATTCAATTTTTCATAATTTAAAATAATTTAGGTCATTTTATGTAATTTCACATTTAAACATGACATAAACAAGTGTCAATATTTTGATAGTTATTATTTCATAAAAACAAGATTTTTATGACAATGGGAATTAATTTTAAATTAATTTCTACCACTTCACAGTTTTGAATTTTTAAAAATGTATTCCATTTTTGGAATCAATAGGTCTAAATTATATAAATATTTATCTTTTATTTTTATGCAGTATGAATATTTACTTTAGTAAATATTTTTTACCATCGTTAAACGGTAAATCTGGTTAAAAAGGGTAAACAAATATTATTATAATAATATTTAATTACCATAATATGGTTCATATTCGTATTTGCTGATATATGTCAAACCATAGGCATGTTTGGGTCGATTTTGGGACCCCATGAAGCCACTTGGGAGTGATAATGACACTTTAAATTATTTAATTTAAAGTAAAGACTAAAAGGATATAAACAGATATCTTTTAGTAAAACAATAATTGCATTGGATTATATAAGTTATATTTTGAACTATAAATATTTATTTGAATGATAATAGAATTTCCTACATCATGGTATTTTTTTTATAATTTTTAGTCTTCATAAAAATAAAACTATTTTTGACACAATTATGATGTTGTGTTTACCTCATTAATTAATGATTTAAATAAATGAGATTATATAAATTAAAAAAAATATATCAAACCAGTCCAATTCTTATTGGAAGATTTTATTTCGAAAACGAGTCATCTTTAATTTGACTTTAATAAGTTTTGGACCTTTATAAACAAAAAATTATTAAATAATGAAATAATATTTTCAATCATTCTTAAAGATCCCCTTCCTTATAAAAAGCTATCAACTGAAACAAATTACTCAAACCTCTAAAGCCCCTTGAATCATACAACCATTTCCCAATTAATCTCCCTACATCCATATATTCCTCTTAGAAGCCTTACAATAGGCATAAATCACTTCAAGGAATCCTATTTGTTCAAACCAAATGGAGTTACCCAATTTAAAGGTAACATATCCCCTTAAGTTTTTTATTTAATTTTACTTCTCCAACGCCCTAAACTCTCTTTATTCTGTTCATTTATTACAAAACTAGTATACTAAATATACTAGGTTTTTTATGAGAATTATTTGAACTACACTTACAAAAACCTCCATCTAATTGTATAGAACATATTACTTCTATGGACGGTGAACTATTGCCTCAAGAAATGATGATTGTCCAATCTCTTACTACGACCTCTTATGGTGGACATTATGATGGTAAAGTTATTATATATGATATTTATGATATTTATTTTACTTATAATATTCATTAATTATCCATTATATCATAACTTTATTCTTTTCATGTTGTGTATATATGTGAATTTCCTTTGAAAATGTACGGTCTACAACCCCCTCAATGTGATTTGACTCGTTGATACCATACATGGAAGGTATAAAGCATTGTGTTAATAAACATACGTAACATATATATAATATTATATTATTTTGGAATAATAATATACCTATGTATCATTTAGTTATCTTTCCTTTTAAAAAAATAAATGGATGTAGCGTTCGTGCGTACGTACGGATTACCGAACGTGATAAGGTTCATTGCCCATTGTAACAATTCAAGAATAATTTTCATTTGATTATTAAAACTAATGTTTATGATCTTAATATCATTTAGGATATTAATAAAATAAACCCATCAATAAAAAACATGGTATACATAACAAAACATATAATGGAAAACACATTAGTTAAGACACGAAACAATGATACTACTAAAATATTATTAACAAATCAATATAATAAGATCATATATGATATAATATTTATGTATGTGGTTATTTTATGATTTAATAACAAATATTTAACTATTATACAAGATTTTAACATACTATCTACCTTGGTAATGTACAAGGTAAGGGTAAATTTCACAATCTCTTTATTTTCTGAGGTTGTTTTTATATAAGTATCTTTTGCGACCTCTTTATCATACACATCTGTGATTCATAAAAATGTATTTCAAAAACATTTTTACTATTTACTAAACTATTGTATTAATACATTTAGACCCTTGTTTTAATTTTTATGAAATGTTATGAAACGAATATTTCTATATTTTTCCAAACAAGTTACCTTATGTCCTTTTTGACAAATAAAAGTAAGAATGTTTTTTTAACTTATATAGTGGGTGTGGATATTCTATTCCATTATAAAGCCATTAATTCTTATATTAATAGCCTAAAATAATATTTTCAAAATAAAATAATTTTTATTATTACATGACTTTTAATTGATTTTAAAATAGAAAGATAGGTTTCTCCCACATAGTTTTGATTTAATCTCTATCAACATCTTTCAATGGATTTTATACTTTTATGAAGTTGATTTATTATGATACAATTCATCTATATTGTATTTAATGTTTTGTGATATGTTTGAATATGGATGTGTAATTTTTTTACCATTCATGGATTATGGTTAATGTATTAACATTTCATAATCTTGTTTTAGTATGAATGTTTCTGTTATTCTTCAACCTTTTCATATGAGGAATGCATTTGACATAGTAAGTGATGCGTGGATCCCGCTACAGCTCCTTGATTCATCGGTAGGTCTCATGAGACATACTACTATCTTGGAACATGGCCTTGACAAATTTTATTTGTAGTCTTAGCATGAGAATTTGACTATGTGGATATGGTGTCTAGCATTATGCATTCCATCATTATAAAATTAGCTATTGATTTTACATGTGATTATTTTACTAGTAGATTGTCCATGTGAATAAGTAAATGGAATTATTTGACTTATCATTGTCATATTATTCAGAAGTTTATGATTAAAATTTTTTTATTTTATTTTTATACATTTCTTTAAATGTTTATACTTATTTATGATAGTTTCGGAAAATTATTATCCTTACTGAGCATATGAGATCACACCCTTTTAGGTTTTTTTTCCAGGATTCCAAGAATTGAATTATGTTTGATATATAGGGTTAATCTATGAAAATAATGGCATTCAGAAATGAATTTCTTTTGTTGTGTTTTATATTTGATTTTGTAATGTAACGTTCATCTATTTTCCAAAACTACTAAATAGTTCAGTCTTTCAGGGAATGATTCCTTATCATCATGCTAATGTATTAAAATAATGCACTCAATCTGGGTAACTGTGGTTGGAGTGTTATAGTTTGTATCAATGGAATTTTATAAATAACCTTGAAAACTAGATTTTGAAGAACTTTTATTAATGAAAATTACTATAAGATTGACTATGATGATTAGTATAGAAGAACATATTATAATTTTGTTAACGTAGTGATTTTTTGAATTTTATAAGCAATAAATCTTTGTCTCGATATGAGCGGGTTGAGGCGGCTTTGGAACATATGTACCTTGGAAGGAAAACACTGACTAAGATTTTAAAGCTTGACCCGGGGTATCCCGGTACATGACAACGAACCTTGATCTACTCTTGGTTGCAACACTTATAGAGGATATACTTAGGATTATTATCATTTTTTACAATCCCTTATGAATTATTTGGGAGTAAATACATACTCAACTAATACATTTTTTTATGATTATTGATTATATGCATAATCTTTTCAAATTACGATAGATATTTTACATGTTTAGAATTATTCGTTGGGATTAATAAACTATACTACAGTATGCCATTGTTTAGAAATGGCACCCAATTGATGGAATGAGAACTACAACAACACACATTATAAAATGAGTAAGAGAGATCATATATTTCACGTCATTAAGTTAACATTTAGAAAATAAATTGTCTCCCACATATTATAATCATATAGAGAAATAGTATCATGCGATAATAAGATATCTAATGAATTCTCGAAGTCCTATGGCTTTGATGGGATTCCAGAGAAGATAAAGATGGTGGGGGAAAATATGGATAAATTGAATAATGGAAAGAAGTATTTTCTCATATTTGATTGTAGTGGAATGAATCACCTTCGTAAATGCATGAATGGAATGTGAGTTTTTTATATTTCTTGATAAAAAGGACACAATGTACATGATTTCAAGGGTAAGAAAAATGATTCTAATGTACAATGCTTCATTTTCAAGGAGTTGGGACAATACGTGAATCAATGTCCCAATAATAAGAATATACTTCAAAGGATTCTTTTTTATAATAATAATGTTATGATATTACCACATATGAATAGTAATTACTAGTGTTCTTATGTTAATATTTATAAATTGTGACATTTGAGTGATGTATCAACGATGAACTTGTTATAATGATTTTAGAGTATATAAGGATTATACTGTAGTACTATTTCATTAAGGATTTGAGCAGTGGTGGTACCAAGAAAAGTGACTCAATAGAATGTTATTGTTTTTTGAAAATACATGGATGAAGGAAATATAAACATTAACATGTTCATGATATTGAGGTATTAATTTTTGAATAGAAAATTATTGATTCGGATATATTATATTGGATATTATTGACTACCTCGGAACATATTATTGGATTTTTATTCCATCATTATTGTTGATTACAAATTTTATGGATTTTAGGAATAGTGAATTATATACCTATTCAAATATGGTTTTTTAGAAATTAATTTTATAACAACATCTTAAGAGAATACATAATGAATGTATTCTCATATATATTATTTTACCTTCCTTATAAATTTTGGACATTGAGTTTTGACAGAAGAATTTTGGATAAGTCTAAAAGATTGGATATATTATGTATGACATTGGATATTTTTGTTATGGTTTAATATTTTCTTAAGATTATTTTTGGATTTTAATTAAAAGGAAAACTAGGAGGTGGATCGACAACTCATCATGTCCGGAAAGGCCGTGAGACTTGAACCCGCAAATGAAGGGCGAAAAGGGTACATCACCTACCACTAGCCCACGTGATGTCCTAGTTTCTATAATGTAGTTTTCTTAAATAGTCTAACAAATGAATTAAAAATTAATTATATTTTGAACCCTATATGATTAGGACAAATAAAATATTTTTGAATTATATTATCTTTTGCAGTAAAAGATGAGTTTGATGTAGGAATTAATTAAATGATGAAACACTACATGTCATGAATATTTTATTCCACTTATTCTATGAATGAATTGATTCTAAAATATTAAGGAGGGGATCTTAAAAAAATTTTGTTTATCCTAATCCGTATGTTTTATTGAATAAGTGATATTTTAAATCAACATATATTGATGGATTTAAGGCCCTAAATTATACACTCTTTTTTAATGATGTTCTCAATCACTCCATATAAATACGTACGTTTTCTCCCAATAATGTGACTCAACTTTCTATTAATTTTCACCTAATTGAGATACTAATTTGGTGGCGACATTTTAATTTCTCTTTCTGTCTTTTTATAAATAGATTTCATTTACACAATTTCCAATGTGGATTTTCCACAAATTTATTTTTATTTCATTAAACATTTTTTTTCAAAGACAAATATCAAATTTCTAGGACACAATTTATTGATGGAGGGGAGAATGTAACACCCCAATATTTCTTAGTACTTTATCTCTTAAAATTAATTCAATAACTTACGCTACATGCAACATCGAGTTCAAGCGCACCACAGCATACCAAACGAGTCGTTCAAGGAGCGGTTATGAATAGTATTAACTTAATTTTTTATTTTATATACTCCATATAATTTTATAATCCATATGAAGTGTTTCTAAGATACTATATATTAACAAATCCATTTCTTTGATAAAAGATATATTTTTCAAAAAAATTCAATTTATCCACCTTTTAATGAATCACATCTTCTAAATCCAATATTGTACACTTTTATATATTCAATTTAATGAAACTAAATTATTATTTAGAATTGTGACATATAAAAAATGTTTGGAAATTTTTTTGGTACTTTTCTGATAACTTTCATATTTTGATTAATAGTGAAAAATACGAAATTTTAATTGAAGACTTCTTTTTTAGTTGAAATTATTTATAGTGTTAAATTTTATCTTTTAGTGGTATTAAAGTATAAATATATTAATTTTTATCATTTAATATAATTTATGCCATATGATGTTATTTCACATTTAAACTAGACATAAATTGGTGTCAATAATTTGATTGTTATTATTTCATAAAAACACGTTTTTCTGTTTTGACAAGGAGAATTAATATTAATTTATATTCTACCACTTCTGTGTTTTGAATTTGGAAAAATTAATTACATATTTGGAATCAGGATGTCAAAATTGTGAAAATAGGTAACATTTATTTTTAGACATTATGAATAATAAATTCCATAAATATTTATTTACCATGGTTAAAGGGTTAATCTGGTAAATGAGGGGAATTTTTTATTATTATTATATTATATTACCCTAATTAGTGTCTTACACTTATTGGTTAATATATGTCCAAACATGGGAATATTTGGGTCTATTTGGGAACCCCATGAAGCCACTTGAGGGTGATGATGACACTTTATATTAATTAATTTAAATTAAAGACAAAAAATGTCATTAACATATATATTTTAGTAAAACAATTTTTACATGGGGTTATATAAGTCATATTTTCGACTATAAATATTTATTTGAATGATAAATAGTTTTCCTACATCGTGGTAGTTTATTTACAATTTTTAAACATCAAATAAATAAAATTATTAATGACACAATAATGATGCAGTGTATACCTCATTAATTAATGATTTCAATATATGAGATTATAAAAAATTAAAAAATATATCCAATTCCAGTTAAATTATTATTGGATTATTTTACCTAGAACATTAGTCGTCTTATAATCAACTTTAAGGAGTTTTGGACTTGTAGAAACCGAAAATATTTATATAAATAAATAGTATTTTCATACTTTCATAAAGAGCCCATCCCCTCTCTTATAAAAATCCATGACCTCTAACCCCTTACTCACACCTCTCAAGCCCATTGGGTCGTCCATCCTCTACCCAATTATGCTCCTTACATATTTTTATTCCTCTTAGAAGCCTTAACTTAGGCAGAAGGCACTTCAAGGAAGCATTTTGGTAAAAACCATCGGAAGTTACCTGATTTAAAGGTAACATCTCCTCTTAAGTTATTTTCATTTAATTTACTTCTAAAACACCCTAAAATCTCTTTATTTATTTATTTTATAACAACACTAGTACCATAAATATACATGGATGTTTTTATGAGATGTATTTGAAAAAAATTACACACACCAACTTCTAATTGTATAGAACATTATGTTTCCGTGGACGGCAAACTACTGCCTCATGAAGCGATGATTGTCCAATATTCTGCTACCACCTCTTCTGGTGGCCATTATGATGGCACTATATTTATATATGATATATATAATATTTATTTTATCTATAATCTTTTGTAATTCTCTTTTATATCACACTTTTATTGTTTTCATGTTGTATATATATGATAATTTAATTTGAGGAAGTGCGGACTACCGCGCCCTCAAAGTTATATGACTCGTTCACTCCATACATGGAACATATAAATGATGGTGTTAATGAACATACATAATGTATACAAAATATTATATTTTACTGGAATAATATTATCTCTGTGTATCATTTGGTTTTCTTTCCTTCTAAAATAAAAAAAGGAAATTGAATTTGTGTTTGTGCGTACGTACGGATTATCGTCTCCACGAACGTGATGAGATTCATTCCAAATCGTAACCACTCAAGAATAATATTCATTTGATTACTAAAAATAATATAGAAGAACATAATTTCGTTCTGGATATGAATCAAATACATCATATCCATAACAAACATGGCATATGTATCTGAACATATAAAGAAAAACAAGCTAGTTAACACCCGAAATAATGATACTACTAAATTATTATTAAAAAATATTATAAGATCATATATGATATCATATTTATGTATATAGTTCATGTATAATTTAATAAAAATGATTTATATGTTATACAATAGGTTAACATACCCTCTACTAAGGAAAAGTACAATGTAAGGGTTAATTTCACAATCTCTTTATTATCTGAGATTGTTTTTATGTAAGTATCTACTAGGACCTCTTTATAATCAACAAATGTGTTTCTAGAAAATTTTATTCAAAACAAATTTACTATTTAACATAATATGGATTAAAAACATATATACCCTTTCTTGTCTTTTTATATAATACTTTGAAATAAATCATTCTCTCTTTTTCCAAACAAGTTACTTTATGACCTTTTCAAAAAATTAATGTGAGGGTATTTTTTTAACTTATATGGAGGGTGCAGCTATTCTCCACCGTTATAACACCTTTGAAGATTCCCTTACATTCTTATAATAATATTTTCAATGTAAACATTTTATTTTGTAATTAAATTGATTTTAAATGATTTATAAATAGAAAGAGATATTTCATTCAAATTGTTTTTATTTCATATATGTCAATATCCATTAATGGATTTCATACTTGTTTGAAGATGATTTTTTATGATACAAATATTTCATATTGTATTGAAGGTTTTTTCATATATTTGACTGTGGATGTGTTATTTATATACCATTCATGGTTTACGGTTAATGTATTTACTTTTCTAATGTTTGTTTTAATTCAAAAGTTTATGTTATGTTTAAACCATTTCATATGAGTAATGCATTGGACATAGTAAGTGACCGATTGAGCCTTTTATACCTATTCGATGCATCAGTAGGTCCCATGAGACATACTAGAGTCCTAGAATAAGGCCATGATAAAATATTATTTGTAGTCTTGGCATGTGGCCATGAATATGTGGTTATGATGTTCGCCATTATGCATTATATCATTATAAATTAGCATACGATATTACATGTGAATATTCAACTAGTAGAATATCCATGCGAATAAGTAAATTTCATTATTGGAATTATCTTTTCCTTATTATGGTTATGATTATGTTTGAAATGTATTTGTTTTTGTTTTAATCATTTCGTTAAATGTTTATGCTTTTTTATGATAGTTTCCGCTAATTGTTATCCTTACTGAGCATCTGAGCTCACCCCTTTAAAATATATTCTTTTTCCTATGAATCTAAGTAGTTAATTATGTTATATATGTAGGGTTAATCTTCAGGAATAATGGCCTTCACAATGGATTATTATGTTGTGTTTTATGTTTGAATGTGTAATGTGACATTCATGAATATAATCCATTATCCAAGACTACTAAAATGATCGGTCCTTCGGGACATGATTCCTTGTAATCATGCCATTGTATTAAAATAATTCAAAGAATCTGGGTAATTGGGGTTGGGGTGTTACATTTTTGTCCAGTGAAATGGGGCACTGACATTTTTGGTTGATAAAAGGTGGTTTTTGGTGCTTCTATAGCCATTAAAATCATTGCTAAGGGATTACAAAAATATGAAACTTGTTTTTAATATACTAATCATCACAATTACATGAAATGAATTCCCATTTTACATCATGAAATAATTCTTATATAATATCCCATAAAAGACTTTAATAAAAAATTAATATAGATTACACATGGTAAAATATTAAACATGGAAAAATCTAATTTCACTTGGTGAAATAAAATTTCACATGGTGAAATAAAATTTCACATGGTGAATTCAAATTTTACTTGGTGAAATCAAATTTCACATGGTGAAATATTAGATGTAGTTAAATATTAATTTTTAACATGTAGACATGTGGTGAAAGATAGTGACAAGGGGTGTAATCAACTTTTGTGACATATCGACATGTGTCGATAATCAGTTATAGGTGGTTTGATTTTTTTAGGATGTTAATTATTTATATACAAGTATTAATTTCAAAACAAATGATTTTGACCAAAATTATAACAATATTGAAACCTAGGAAATGATGTGATCTATCAATCTCTAAACATTATAATAGCTCATCCTTGAGCTGTACTCCCAAGATACTCTATGATTCCAGTCAAAAAATCAGCCTACTAAGCCCAAATTTCATCCTCTCAATCCCTTTTCCCATCCTGAACACGTCTGTGTTATCATAATACATTATCAACTTTCACGATATTTACACGCATCACTTTCTCAATACTATCCATCACACATCTCAGATGTTTCTCATAGGACACATCCAAATCAACTTCAATATCATCTATATTGATCATGTAAGATGTGTTGGGGTGATTCTAATGATGTTTTGATACATGGAAACATCATTCATAGTATTGTATTTCTGTAAAAGAGCCTATCAGAATGCCACTGTCCGGATTCTCTCTACAGCCTCCAATAGTATGAAAAAACAAGGTGCTAATTTTCCCTATTGACATATCCTGCATTGAACCAACATAGGTGACACCCGAAGGAAAAACGATTACTGAGTGTAAAATTTTTGGTTCGTATCCATCTGTCAACATTTTAATTATGCCTACATAAGGATGTAGCCAAACATTTTCAAATCAATTGAACCTAATCAAGAATATCCTATACAAGACTCGGTCCTAATAACTATGAATCACTGTCCTCTATCTAGCATAGAGGTGATCTATATGACCTTCCATAAATATCATTGTATGGATTGATTTGTATTGTAGTACGATAATTGATGTTATAGTTGATATCCACTAAATCCATGTGCTTCTCTTAAGACCTACCCAACATGAGAACACACGCCCAAATCATATCCTCAAGCCCCTGAATTGTAATCTTTGGCTTCCCATCTATTATGTTTTTGAATGTTTAACTCAATAATAATTGTGTCACAGTTTCTTCTCTATGGCCTTCTAGATGCGTGAACTAAAGCTATAATTACGATATGATACTATAGTCAATGGTACCCCATATAGATGGACTATTTCCCAAACATACTGTTATCCTAACTACTCTATTATGAAGGTTTATCTTATAGGAAAGAAGTTCCCTTCCTATGTTAGTTGACCCACAATGAACCAGATAGCATCATTCTTCTGAAACTTCATTGGAATAACATC
Organism: Viscum album; assembly: GCA_963277665.1. Lineage (NCBI taxonomy): Eukaryota > Viridiplantae > Streptophyta > Magnoliopsida > Santalales > Viscaceae > Viscum > Viscum album. Next base: position 988,417,287 of record OY728126.1, read on the forward strand.
CAAAAAATCAATGTTCATGTCATCCCACTTCCATTCTGGAATAGACAACAATTAAATTAATCCTAAAGGTCATTGATGCTCCGCCTTCCACAGATTATAGGTGAATCAACATGTCGTGATCCCATATTTATCATTCTTCATACGATCACAACAAAAATTATATTGTAGGTCATGGTACATTTTGGACACACCTAGATGAACCACAAACATTGAGGTAATAAATACCTGTATGAGATCCTCTCCCATTCTTGTTAGAAAAAACAATTGATAATTTACATAGATAATATAATCCTTATATATCCTCCAATCTGATGGTTTCTCCAAACCTTCAATGATTCCATATTCATCCAAGAACACTAGATCCTCAAATTCTCTATCCCAGATCCATCACAAAAGAGTAGAATTCACTGACATTGATACAAGGATCATATACTCTTGACTATCCAAAACCAAAATGTGCATCACATCTAATAATGTCATAGTATTCCGCTCAGCACTAAGATCCCTATCCATCTGAGTCTGGTGTTTCCTACTCAATGCGTCATCCACATTGTATCCTTTCCCTTGTGTATATTCTTGTTCAAAATCAAATGACCACATATATTTGAATCATATCTGATGGTGATGGTACAAATCAGTTTTGGAAATGATATACCTCAAACACTTGTGATCTATAGAATTTGTAAACTTATCTCCCAAAAGGATGTGTCACAGGAACATATTATAATAAACCAATGCATCCAACTCAAGGCCATGCAAAGGGTAATTCCTCTCACGTGGCCCCAACTAATGAGACCCATATTCAACAACATTATCCCCTTGAATCAACAAAACACTGAGTCTAATCACAGAAAAACCAAAATACACATTTTACTCCTTACCTAACTCAAGAAGGATCAAAATTGGTGTTGAGGTCAACAATTTATTCATCTATTTGAAGGACTTCTCAAATGATTCAAACCATTAAATCTTTATCACCTTTTTAATTATTCCAAAATGTGGAACTACCAAATGGGAAATGTCTTGGATTAGACTAATGTAATTTATATCTAATCCAAGAAAACATGAGATATAAAAAATTGTATTATATATATCCCATCAAACCACTACCTGAAGGTCTATGGGTCCACTAACTCACATTACTCCTTGATGATGTGCCTCAAGAAATGTAAATGGTTAATCCAAAATCGATAGGTAGATAGCCTGTGGATTATATGATTCTCTCAAAGTGTACTGAGGATGATGTCAAGATGTTGTACATGATAGTAATGGGTATTGGAGTACACTAAATGTCATCCACAAACAACATTACAGATTTATCCATGTATGGATAGAATATTTAGTTCATTAATTCCATAAACACTTCTGGTTCATTTTTCAACCCATAAAGAATTACAAAAAACACCTAAAGGAAATACCTAGTCCTTGAAATAGTTTTTTATATTTAATAATTCTAGACTCTCAACTGATGATACCCCAATCACAAGTTGATCATTGAGAACACCCAAGATCTTTTTAACTGGTCAATCTAATATTTGATAGGTGGAATAGGATAATGGTTCTTAAAATCCTTCTTATTCAACAACTGGTAATCGACACACAAACATAAAATTCTTTTATCCATCATTGTAAACAATAAAAGAAATCCATACGCCGACATTCATGAATAGATAAATCCCTAATCCTCTAATACCTTCAACTAAGAAATGAGATCTTGATGCACTATTTGTTCCATACTATATATTGGAATAGATATAAGATCCACCCCCATAAACAAGTCAATAGTGAATTCCACATCTCTATCAGGTGGAATTCTTAAGAAGTCTTCAAGAATACATCTTGAAACAGTTCCACAACTAGTGGAAATACATCTTTCACAACACTACGGTCATCTAGAAATACAATAGTAACTTGGGTTGTGATCACTCTTAGTTGTAGTGTAAATGGGTATGATTGACCCTCCTCGATATCCCACTCTCACCAGTGAATCTAATGGTCACCCATAGTAAATGTAAACGTTACTCTCCTACAATAATAGTCTATGGGGGATCAGTATGGAACTAGCCAGTCTATACCAATAATTTTGTCCAATCCTCTCATTTCAATAATATATTGATCAAAAGAATGGTCCTCCCTGATCTCAAGATAACATCCCTTGAATACATAGATGTTACAAGATAGTACTCCCAACGGTGTATCTATAGTCATTACCATTCTCATAAAATCCACTTCCATGTTCAAACAGTAAACCTATTTTGATGATATAATAGAATGAGAGTCACTAGTATAAAATAAATAACCATATAAAGTAGAAGATATTAAAATAGTACCTCTCACTATTTATGGTCGAGCCTCAATATCCTCAAATGTAGTTTGTATCACATGCAACTATCCATCCTTGCTTCTACGTGATGTAGTATGACTCTATTGAGCTACACCACTCTGATAAAATGGATCCAATTTCCCATAATCACCACATATTCTACCACTTTAACCACTCCCAGTAGAACAGTAGCTGCTATAGTGATATGGTGTAGTGGATCTCCTTCCCATACTCTGGTTCGGTTTAGATACTCCATCACTACCTGATTACCTCATGGTCTTACAAAAACTCTATAAGTGTCCCATATTACCTCTAGATCAGAACTCCCCTTGTGGTCTAGAATAGTTCATATTATAAAGTCCCATCCCAACACACTGATGACAGATCACTCTAGTAAGGTCCTCTACAACTGTCCCCCTTGTTTGTGTACTCTTATTTCCACTACCATGGATAAAGTATTCATAATGGTGCTTCCTGCTCTTAGAAGATGCAACTAAAAATCATCTAGTTGTAATTATCTATCACATACTATAAGCCTCCCTCTGGTTCCCTTCAGCTATAAGTATCTGGTCCACCACCTTAGCAAACTTCATTAAGTGAAAGAGATTGACATTGGATTTAATTTTGAACGTATTCCCATCATAGATATTCCTCTTTATATCTATCTCATATCCCACATAAGGTAGAAAAAAAGTGTTGATGATATATAAAAGCATCCAACATATTCCATCACCGACATGATCCCAAGATTCAACCACATGCGGTCAGATGATATTCCTTCATCAGTGTCTCTAGGTAAAATTTCTACAGTAATCTTTCCAATAAGTCTTTCCATAGAATTTCATCGAACTATCCTATCCGCACTTGAATGTCCCACCAATGCTACACTGACCCCCATATCATATATGTTTCTAAATTTATGTTCATCCCAACAGAAGTATTTAGATTGTCATGTATCATCTTGATTGACTCAAACAAAAACCAAGATCCATCAAGAAAACCTTGTCTTGTAAAAATTGGTGGTTTCTGTAACTAAAACTACCTCGTTAGAATAGAAATTCCTTTCACAACCTGAACTTTGTCTCTTTCCATATATTTCATGAAAAAAATGATGTTATCTTGGAACTACTCTCATGCTTCTTTCCTTGGTGCTATCAATGCATTTTTTTCCACTATTATAGGATCCTCCGCCACCATGTCCCCTAGTCACCCCTCATCCAGCATCATCATGGAGGTAATATTGTACAAGTTTCAATACACACCATAGAAAATATTTAATAGAACATTACTATATTTATGTTTTTAGTAAATCACGACATGTCTTTTCTCAAAACCTCATCATGTGGTCCAAAACAAGGTGTTATTACTACCCTTAACCACTATACACCTAGGTTTGGTTCACAAGGGAAGACAAATTTTGATATTAATGATTCATATCTGTAAAACCATTTATTCACATCATTGAATCGTTTACTATAATAAAATTTCATATAAGTCACCATTTTCAATTAAACATCACCAGAAAGGAAAAAAATTTGAACACAACAACCTACCCATAACCCATTTTATTGTAAATTTCAAAATTGATGCATGTCATAAAATAATCGTGAGTACGTAGAATATTTCATGAAAATTAAAATCTCATTCCATTATTGGGCTTGATTAAATATTAAAAAATATCAAAAAAATAACATAACCCAATAAGTGTGTCATCCATGGTAAAATAATATTCAACTATAATAGTAAAAAACAATAGAAATAATCACACCCTGAGTACTTGTGTTTTCCCCATTCATGGATCTAACACACCCATGAACAATCTCATTACTAACCCCATTATATTTCTTGTCTCCTATCCACATTTACCAATTAGTAAGACAAAAGAATATGAATGAAAAATAGAGCTATAATGCCACTTTGTAACACACTGACACGGGTGCCTTGCAATGGTTCCTCGAGTCGATCAGTCACATGAACTTAGGAGTGCATCCTTGTATACCGGAGGCTAACGACTAGTTGGAACGGTTAGGTTATTAAATCATTGGAAAAATATACTATATTTTATCAATATAAAACACCATATGAAATGAATTGACTATAGTAGAAGCATATATAATCTTTACAATACAAATAACTCGAGATAATCAAAGCAGGAAAATAAAATATACAACTAACAAGGAGACATGCCATGCCAAAGTTAGTGCCAAAGTGCCTAAAATGAAATTGAAATTAATGAAACAAATGAGTCCAAAGAATGTATGGAACACCCTCATGTTCCCTCATCAATGCTCCATCGCTAATCAATAATCTAATTAGGGTCCTTTTCCCTGAACATGTCTGATGACAATAATAACTATTCATCTACCAATTAGGCAGCATGAATAGGGTTAGTATGACTAAGTAGACCACAACCAATGGCGTCAAGACCAAATACAGTCAACATCAATGTATGATATTTTAATAAGAATAATTATAATGTAAAAATAAACTACTTACACCTTATTAAAAAATATCTATTTTATCACATTAAAATCCAGGGTTACAGTAGATACTTGAACCATAATTGATGCTATGTATAGTTCTGAAATATGATATTTCACCTTGGATTACTATTAATTTAAACACAAAATTTGAATAACCATGTCACCATTCATTATAGTTGGCCAAATTAATATGTTGCCATTTACATTTTAATAACACATAATTATATGATCATGTTACCATTCATAATATTTGTCTAAATGAGCATGTTACAATTCACAATTTAATACTATATAATTGAAGTTTCATGTTACCATTCATAATATTTTTTCTAATGATAATTTTTAATTTAACCATATAAAAATACATAAGAGAATGAGAATGTTACCATAGATAATATTAGGATGAATGAGAATGTTACCATTCACCATTTTACACATATCAAACGATCTCATTTAACATGTTTAATCATCACTAACCAAATTATCACAAATAGAAAATCATCAAACCAAGCACGATTAATCAAAATTAATACTCCTAAATTTTTTTAAAATTAATTAATCAATTAATTATTCATATCAATTCGATTTCTTATTCAACAATTATCCTTCACATTAAACCCCTTAATTAGTTACCTAATTAATTAATCACATCATTATCATTAATTAAACCATCCATTACTTAATAACATACTTTTAATTATTTCATTAATTAATTATTTCAATTATAAAACTCACCATTTCCTAATTAATTCATAAATTATTTCCCCTAATCCAAAATTTATTATTACATAATTAATTTAGAAATTAATTATCTCAATTTGTAAAAAACACAACCTATATTTAATTCCACAATTAATTACCCAAATCTTCCATCCAAATTCCATCATATTTAATTCCCATATTTATTTATATAATCATAACTTTTAATATATCTTAATTAATTATCCAATTAAATATCTCTTTCAATGATCTGAAAATCTCAAAATTTCCTAATCATCTAAATTAATTAATTGAAAAATTAATTAACTAATTAGGGATTATAATTTCTACAAAACTCTAAATATTATTCATCATAAATATATTTAATAAAAATAACAACTATGGTATTTAGATTTCAGAGCAGCTACCTCATGATATATGATGAAGAACACCCACCACGTACTATCCCCAAATTTATGGAAAACCACCATGAATTCATCGATGAACATGGTTTAGATCTGACTACTCAAAATAGAATAGGGGATGATGAAAACCCAATATTTGTGACAGAAATTAGAGACTCTATACCTCTCAACATTAACCATATAATATGTTAGTTACAGATCTAGAATGAGATAAATAATTTGAAGGCATCACATAAAAATATTGTTTAATAAATCCAATATCTGGTGTGAGATCACATATAAATTGAATTGGACACCTGGAAATCAATAGTAGAAGACCTACAATAATTAGGGTGGGACATTGGTGGTTTGCAATCAAATATTAGATAGCATAAATATTTTTAGTTCCAAGTAAATGGTTTGCAGGATGTTTCGTTTAAATAATGGTGGTGTGCGTAGATTTTATATCTAAAAAATATGTGTATTGGGATTATGAAATTCTAAAACACGTTTTTAATATACTATGCTTCAAAATTACATGGTGTCAATTCCCATTTCATGTCATGTAATATTTCCCATTTAAAATCCCACCAAACCCTTTAAAACAATTAATACAGATCACAAGTGATGAAATCCAATTTCAGATGGTGAATAATTACACATGGTGAAATATAATTTCACATGGTTAAATCCAATTTGATGTAGTGAAATAAAATACAAAGTGAAATCTAAATACACGTGGACAAATATTATTTCATGATATGTTGATACATGGTGAAATAATGTTAAATGGGGTGTATTCTACATTCGTGACATGTCGACACATGGTGAAAACCTCTTAATGGGGGTGTAAAGTTTTTGAGGTTTTCAATTAATTATTGGAATTTATTAAATTTAAAACAACCCACTTTGTACAAATGTTCAATAAAGATTCATATATTGAAAATTATGGGATATAACTATTGGAACTCATCCACTACATAAGGTAGTTTTCTCTTAGAGCCCCTGTTATCATCCTCCAACATGAGCGATGAGATCTGAAAAACGAGGATATATAATTATAGATGTGGAGGTCAGGCACATCTTAAACGGGTTCCCATTCACCATGAAAAAACTGGATACTTCTATCATGTTACAAAAAACTCACATGTTTCCTATAATAATCGACGTTTTCCAAAAAAATTCAACATCAAATCCACACCATGGATTTCTTCAATTAGTTCAATAGAAAAAATCTTGAAAATAACATTCTAGTTTGACCATTGACATAGAGTGTTAACAAGACGAGAACCTAAAACACATATCTTAATTTTTACAAACCATCATTAACAACTCCAACATATATGTCAAAATATTTGTTGTAAATTTCTACACATCCACAGTATGGTAGAAAAAAAATGAAATATTATAAAACAAAACTATAGATATAGATGATTTAATAAGACTAGTACCTAGATATATTAGAAGCACTGCATCTGATTCAACTTCTTTTCATTCCATAGATTAATGTTTCCACCAAATTTCTTAAGACTATGAATGAGTTCTATAGTGGCATTCCCTAAATGGATTGTAAATATATGAAGATACATACCTAAAGTCATGCCCTATGAGCCAAGAACCTATTACCATGGCTAGTTCTGACCGAGATGACATCAATTTGATTGCTACAGATCCAACAACACTTTTATATTTGAGAAAAACCATTAAAAAATTATTCAGGTGTCACATTGATACACATTGGTGTCAAGGATTGTATAGAGAAGAAAATTAAGATATAATTTTACCTACACACCCACACTGATGTCACACAACTAGCCTAGAATACGAATACCTAGAGGAAGGCAATTATAAAGGATTTTCTAAACTACCACCTCCCTTCTTCCCACGTAAATCTCACATCCCCATATTCATAGATAAAATTCCACTAACCACTACTAAAGAAGCTCCATGGAAAATAGGATTTTCTTTAATGTCCAATTAATACCATTGAAACTTCACCGAACAACTCAGTATATGTTTTAGTCATGAACTAAATGACCTTATATTATAGTTCAGGTCACAACCCCATCCCAAACTTCTGATCCTTCTAAAGCTCATTGGAAATGACCTCGGGTGCATTAAAAAATTAAAATTAAATGTGTTATGTGTTCTCCCTCATGGTATTGTCCCCCTATAAAATATCTAAAATTTTTGAGAACCTGGAGATGGAAAAAATATATATGGACAATATTAAAAGTTGAAGACGACCTTAATGTCCTTCCAAACCATATGTTTGTGCTTCTTAACATAAATCACTTAGTCCCATTACTTCTGAATGGGAACATACAACATGGAATAAAAAAATTCACCCCGACCACCTTAGGAGTAGCAGGAAACATAAAAAATAATTTCTTTCATCTCATGATAATTACCATGGTTCAGTGATACCATAGAATAAAGAAAACCATTACTTGGGGAAATCTTCTGTTTTGTTCCTTCTAGGATCATATTTAGCTTCCAACCATGTGGAGGACCAAATCCTTCTTATTGAATGAATTCATGGATATCACATACCACTACTACCACTAATATTATATTTTCTGGAGAGGGAGATGTATTTATGACTTGTTCAGGTAGTTTCATAAGAAGACTCGAGGGATGAATATTATTACAATAAGAAATACCTAGATGGAAACCCATCAATAATCCATTATGATAATTTTCAGCAACAAAAACAAAATACCATAACTTCTATAAATCAAAACAAAACTAGATCAATCACAATAACAGGACAATCAAAACTACTCGACCCCCACTTAGTGTTCATGTATAGTCTACAACATGTTCCATTAACCTAGAGGATAATTCAATCCAAATCCCAACATCCCATGGCCACTTGAGTCTTATCATGTGGTGTGTTGGCCAAACACCCGACTCACACCCAAAACCCCAATCCCTAACAATATAAGTTTTTTTATCCATAATATTCTTAAAAACATGATTCATATTATGAAAAACCATCACATGCCACCATATTCTCATTATCCAAGTCTGGGTTCTATCTATCCCAATTCCCAAAACATCTTCCATAAGGGAATTCCCAATACCCACTAGCTTGAATCTAGTGTCTGGTTGTCATCCATGCACTATATGTAACTATGTCACCAATGTTTTGAAAAAAAACCCATAGAATAAGACATCATCAAATAAATGATAATCATATCCAAAAGAGATACAACAATTTTCAGGTTCAATGTTTAACATTTTTATTCAAAATAATAAATACCACAATGAAATGGGACTCAAAAACCATCACTAGAGACCTCCATGCATCAAGAGGGTCACGACCCTCTATACTCCACCACCACCTTCTACAAGAGATGGAACACTGGCAACTAGATCCACCATCACCACCATGATACATCTTTACATTACCTAGGTTATACATAAAAATCAACAAACACTAAACAATGTATCTGGAGTATGAGGGAAATACCAGTAGAATGTGACCCTAAGAAAGATTCAATGATGTAGAATTATAATACAAATAAACATGAACATATTAATATGGATAAGAGAATAATTCCCCAGAAAACATTTTTAAGGGAAAAAATCTAATAGAACACTTTTATTGAAAATCATTTCAAATATAAGATTACATTAATAAAAAACATAGACAACTTCCATCACATTCCAATGGATGAAAATATATCAAATAAGCATCATGTCACTAAGAGAGAACCATGGGAAATACCTCTAGGTAGCTAGCATATATGGAACACTATAATCCTCAGACCTTAGTGACCATATTAATATATTCAAAACCAACTTGGTTTTTTTTGCATGATCCACTAGAGGGAAACACATCCTAATTTACAATGGTATCTGTAATATTAGACAATACCCACAATGATCCCATGCATGGGCCACTGTATTGGATCCTATCCCATTGTATAGTGTTCTTAAATCATATAACACATTTAGTTAGTGTTGTACAATCAGTCATGTTAGATAAATCTGGGCCTCACCACTAAAAAGTCGACTAGAGTTCCTAATATATTCTTTCCACATAGATACCGATGATTCCATTTTTGATGAAATTCCATTTCACATATGATATAAATCATCAAATTTTTATACAGATGTGAAGAATCATAAATTCACTAGGAATTCACCACGCTCAAAATTAAAATTTATCCGATGAACAATTCTCACATGAAAACAACCATTTTCCGTAAAAAAATATTCCAATTTTAAAAAAACCCAAAAACCAATTCAAAATATATTTAATCAACTTTCAAAATTTATTAATCCCATTTTCAAAAACAACATGAAAAACACCTATGAAATCTAACCATTTCAATAGGAAAATCCCCATTCAAATTCATTCACACAAAAAATCCCTTTTTGTAACATGTATTACATAAGTATCAAAATTCAAAAACCATATTCAAGGAACACAATAATGAATTTCACATGAGAAAACATAAATTTATTTTTTAAAACCAATTTTAATCAAATATTCACATCAGGTTCCTTTTTAAAACATGTTCTATGCCATATACCAAAATCACAGAACATATTCAACATGTAGCATAATGAGGCACACACAAGACATAACCAATATCCATTATAAAACAATATTACATTAAATATTAACATGAATACCATTTTAAAAAAAGTTTCACACCACACATATAATCCATAGTTCACATTTGAACAATAAAACAAGAAATCCAAAATCAACTAATAATGTTAAAGTGTGGAAACACCTACCTCACACATATAAAGTTCTTGAAACTAGTTAAAACCCACAAATGAACTACAAGAGGACCGTATAAAAAAGCACAAACACAAAAAATCATCAAAAAAAGAATGATCGACCCCCTCATTAGGTCAATTAACCTACTAAAAAAGGAAATCCCAAGAAAGTGGGAATAAGAACCTTATAAAGATGGAGAGACCAAGTGTAAAATGTATTACATGATGATTCATTGATGTTCCAAGGATAAAACCTCCTAATAGTTGATGATTAAAAGCTCTATAATTTTTTTGAAGATTCTCCTTTGTCTAAAAACCCGGTTTGATGAAAATTAGATAAGATATAGGGTTAAATCCAAAATAGGGAAAAACATAATTTTCCTCTTTTTAATGACCTTCAAAGGTCGCATTGGTAACCTTCGGAGAACCATTTTGAAACTATGTTTCTCTCACTATCCATAATGAACAATCTGAATAGTCATCTTGTAGGGTTTTGTAAAGTAGGAAAAAAACATGAGGTCACATCTATCCAAAATGAAATTTGTTTCATTTTTTCCTAGGCTATGGTGCACGGTTTACCCTAACCATGTTCCAACCATGAACCAAATTATATAATGCCCAAAATATCCATTTTTTCAGTAAATACATGTGGGGAATCATAAATAAAATTTTATGAACAAAAATAAAAAATAAAATACCTCAAAAAAAATTAACGGATATGACATCATCTCAGCTTCCCTCTATTGAGGAATATTGTAATTTTAACAACCTATATTAATTTTTGAAGGTTATCTACTAGCACATTTGAGAAGTTATAAAAATTAACTCATTATGCTCAAAATATTTACTATATCATTGATGTTATTATTAATCCAGATTATGATTGAAATATTTCTATAGTGCTAAAGGAATTAGGTTAAAGACTCATCTCTTTTTAGGGTTTTTTTATCTTGATTGTTCTTTTAATGTAAATATTATTATCTTATTTTATTGAACCAAATAAATTTCATATACTCTATTTAATAATTTTATTTACTTTCTTTGTTTCAATTTATATTATTTATTATTATAGAAATATAAATAATTATATTTTTATGTCATATCGATCTTGTATTATCTTTTACATTAGGAACCGTTCTCTATCATATACATGATTTTTAAAATGTTTTAAAAAATGTACATTCAAAAAATAAAAATTTCATAAATTTATATTAAAAGTTCTATTACCTTATTTTAAATGGTTTTATTGTAATTTTTTCTTATTTTTTGAACTATGTCACTTTTACCACCCTTTTACTTAATATTTTGAAATGAATGTTAAATTTTAACATTTATAAAATGAACGGATTTTTACACCATCATGACCATTATTTTCCTTGAATACTCTATTATAAATAATAATGTTGGTTTTAAAGGAAAAGATGTTTAAAACTATTTTTTTCCATTTTTATATATTATTTTCAAAATAAAGAGGTTATTCTCCTCAAAAATATTTTTAATAATGTTATAATGGAATTTCTATTCATCAATGTCAGTAGCCCTTGTTGATTATTATGTTTAAATGGGTATATTTTTTAATAATAATATCCTCATTATTTAATTGTATATATTTGTATTTTTTCAAAGAGATTATTATTGAACGCATTTCATTTCAACTAATTAATAATGCATCAAATAGATTTTTATTAGACCTATTTTAGTTACACAATTAAATCAAGTACCTATGATATTGTTATGGAACTCCTTCATTTATAGGGGTTAATCATGTTTAAATGAGATAGTTTTGGAACCAAGTTAATATCCATGGGTTAATTATATTAAAAATAGATTTTTTTAATCCAATTTTATTTTGATGTGTTAATCATATTTCAAATAGACGACTACGTAACACATTCCATTTCAAGGGGTTAATTAGGATCCAAAGATATTTTTATGGAAAACATTTTCTTTTCAAATGGTTAATCATGATCCAAAATGTATAATTGTTGTTTATATGAGTTTATGAAGAAATTTATGCTCTATATACTTTATTCATGTTATGGTTTTCAGAAACTGCATATGCTGGTTATGCACAAATAGCACAAAGTGATCCCTGTGTAGCATATACGACTGGTGTTCCAAGATAACACTAGGATAGTCTAGAATTACTTATATGATAGGTGTTCTAAGGTAGTGATTCCATGAATTTGGTTAACATTATTTTCATTGGAAAATAATATTTTAATTTATCCATATGTTTATTTGAAGTTTATTGGATCTTTATATATTATATGTTGTTGATCTACCAATATAAAAAAACAATTTCTTTATAATTTCTATGGATTATAAATGCTCCCTTTGATCGTGATTGATATCGCAGGTCCTCGGATTATTGATTCTAATGATTATATCCTTTGTTAATAATTATATATTTTTTATATTTATTTATCTTGGTATTCATGTGTTTGAGTTATCTTATGTTCTTCTCATGCACTTTTAATAAATCCTCATACCCTTATTCATATCATAATCTTACTAATGGAATTAAATTGATAATTCTTATGTTTACCAAGTATAAAAGTTGAATTAATTATGTCTAAAAGGTATCCAACGGATATTAATGATATCCTTATGTGAAGTAAGGAAGTGATGGTCTAAATGTAATAAATGGGGATTTAAAAACATGGGTATTAATTATGAGTGTTTTTTCCTTAATTTTCGGAAACCTGGAAAAAATGTTCCTAGAGAATTTAAGTGATCCAGTATTTTTATGTTTTGAATGGTGAATATTGGGTCAACATATTAAATATAAAAGTAATAATTGTAAAGTCAATTACTTTTCCATCATATTTTATGGAGTGTGGGTTCAAGGATGACATATCAATAATTGTTGATCCCTCGATGCATTGTCCTACACCACCACTATGGTTCCACTATATTTCTCATGTCTATCTCAAAATTGATCAGAAATAATTATCCTAATGATATTAATTTAATTAAAAAAAACCAATTAACTTATGTTTTAAAATATATATATCCATATTTTTTAAATTCACTTATAGTGTTTTTATTCAAATATATCATTATTATAAAAAATATTTAATATTTCTTTGATAAAACCTCTATACTCTTATCATCATTTTATTCTAATAGATCCTTAATAAAACAAAATATTTATACTGGTTTATTAAAAGAGATTATAAACATTCCATTCCTGTTAATATATTTATGTACATTTTTCATCTAACAGAAATTAATCATAAAAAATCAAAATAATGAAAATTACTAAATTTTATTATCATAATCACTAGAAAACCATAAAATAGTTCATAGTTTATCAAGTAGACTTATTTGGAATTCTATTCGAATAAAATATATTTTTTTACTTTTTTCATATCAACCATTATTGATAATTAATCTCAATAAAAAATGTCACCGAATATAAAAAAATATGGGAGGAATAATGTACCACCTTTTTTTCAGTACACATATTAAATTATATATGAACATGTTCCCTCAACTTAAATAACAATAATCATTAATTTTCTCCATTTTTCATTAATATTCTAATTAAAATTGGTTAAAAAATTCATGTATAAAAATATGATATTTTATTCTAAAAAGTAGTTAAAATCATCTTTAACATTTAAATTTTTGTCATTGATTAAAATTATATTATTCAACATAAACCTAGGATCAAGATTTATTATACATGGATGAAAGAATAATAAATTATACAACATTCAAATACACTTCATCACCCACATTAAGATATATTAATATGTTTATGAAAATTAATCTTATTGAAGTTTATTATTCATCAACAATTTTTAACACTAAGGTAGGAACACTATATTATATTCCATTATATTGACCTCTTAAATGACTCATATTTAGAATAGACAAGTAAAATAAATCTTATAAATATTTTCAAACATTTGAATAATTGGTAATATCTTCAATATGAACCTATAGGTCATTCTTAGACTTTATATACATTTATTTTATGATTAAATAACACAAAAATATAAATATATATTGTGGAAAATTAGTCTCATAAATGTGAATATAATGGCTAAATCTTTTCCCCAACCATGTTATTGAAGTCACTATTTTTCCATCTATGATTTAAATGGATAAATATAATTGTAGTTGGAGGAATCATTTCATAGTTTTATTAAATTATTTTGATGGTCATTTATTTTCATTATCCATTAGGCCTACTTATCATTTGAACCATAAAGCTATTTCATAATATCTTCCACATTTCATGGTTCTTCCACAATGATCCACTTAAAATCTATGGTTTTAATTTTTTTCCAAAAATCATGAAATTTTACTTGCTAATTTTTATTTTTTTTACCTTTGTAAAAAACAATTTACACATTATTTCTAAAATAAATTTTATTATTCATAAAATTAATTCCTTATAATAAATTAGAATTTTTTAATATTAAAAAAAATTATGGATTCCTCCCTATTGAATACTATGATTTATTTGCATTACATTATTTCATTTTGAGGTAATACTCCTCCTAATGTTTTTTCACCATCATTATGTATAATTTATCTTATATTTATTGTCTATGGATGGCTCATTAGACCCCTTTTGTGATTTTTTCAAAAAAATATTTTATAACATCATTCATCTATATTTTTAAGGATATATTTGTTTTCATGTTAATATTCTAGGATCATATTCCATAAATATATTTTGACATGTTATCTAATGAACATGAACCATCCATGGGAGCCGAACAACTATAAATATCACTATTATAACAATATTGTTTAAATATCATTGATGTTATGAATTTTATCATAATTTATTTGGAGTTTCAACTTCTCATAATTTCTCTATATTTAAATGGGATTCCATTTTATTTATATGATAAATGGATCTCATCATATTGTAATGCATAATTCAAAATAGTTTTCAATCCCAACAGTTTTTAAAAAAATATTCGAGACTAATTAGTTTGGACAATAATATAATATAACCTATAATGAGTTAATAAAACAGTCTATTGACATGTTATAAAATTAAATAATATTTACTTATTATAGTGTATAATATTCCAATAAATTTTCACTATAAATGTGATCACATAAATTATATAATTATTATAAGATATATATTTTTTCTAAAATAAGGGTGGTAGGTTAAATCAAATGTTATATTCCAACTGAATCATTATTATCATGTTTTAGAGAAATTGAATCTCATTCATCTATACAAAAGAGGGATAAATTATTCAACATATTTTTAATTTATTTCACTAAATTATAATACTCTAGGAGGACATGAATTATTATATGAATTATATTACTCTAGCAAGAGTTCTAATGATGTACATGGGTAACCCTAGAAAATATATGGATCATCCTTGTAGGGAAATAATACAAAAAGGACTAAATAAACCAATACATTAACATTTTAGCTATAAATAAGAATAAGGTATAGATGAAATTTATTTTTTCATATCTTTATTATGCTTCATGTATCCCTCATGTAAGTGAACATCACCGATTAAAATGATATTAAATTAGATAATATACAAAAACATTCACCTAATTTGATTCTAAATGTTTTTAATGAAATTT
Source organism: Viscum album (assembly GCA_963277665.1). Taxonomy (NCBI): domain Eukaryota; kingdom Viridiplantae; phylum Streptophyta; class Magnoliopsida; order Santalales; family Viscaceae; genus Viscum; species Viscum album. The sequence continues at coordinate 988,433,519 of OY728126.1, forward strand.
CTATCTTATGCTTATGCTATTATATTCTTAGCTGAATTAGAAAACATTTTTCATAATTCTAATATATATTTTCACACAAAAACATTTATCTTATTAAAAACAATATAGTTATCAAATATTCCCAAAAGGAAAGAGTTATTTGAAATATATAATAATTCAACTGTATAACTATCCACTCTTCTCCCTGATTTTTCCCATATTAACAATCTCTGATTAATGGAAATAGAATTTCATTGTTTGATGTTCTCATTTTTTCCTATGTTCTACAGACCTGATTTTTTCAAACGGATTACTATTATTGGTCTTTATTATTCTCTGGAAAAAAATATTATTTATGTTATATATTTTATTTTCACCCTCTCATTGATACATCTTAGATTTAAATAAATAAATATATATATATACAATATTAAGATACTAATATTTATTTCAAATCTTTTTTTTATCATTTTCATCTCTTCACAATACTAATTGTAGCAATTAATTTTTATATCTATTGGATTTTATAAAAAACACCAGATATATGATATAATGATTCCCCACTACACCTCTTCATAATATCTTATAAAATTAAAAAAAATATGAACCACATGAATAATAAAAACATATAATCTTCCATTATTTTATTTTTAATAAAATTTTCATTCATACTCATACCTAAAATGATATATATTTTTTAAAAAAGATTAAATTTTCATATATGAACCTATTTAAAATATAATGTATATGTTCTTAGAATTAAATTATCCAAAAACATGTATACTTTAATATCATCATTATTTATATAGTATAAAAATAGTACATATCATGATTTTTTATCATTTATGATATTTCTGTGGAATTTACTAGGATAAATTTTCCCGAATAATAATAAATCTTATAACTCCTTTAATTCTTATGATGTGATAATGTAATACACATTACTAAATAATATTATTGTGAGAAGTAAAATATTGAAAATCCTATTTCATATGAACCATAAAATTCATATGTTTCTTGGGTAATTTATATAAATCATATAATATATAATTCATACATAGGAATCAGACAGTGTGAATGGTGTATGGTCATGACCTATTGCTAGAGTCATAGAAACAAAATTTCATACAATAAATGTTCATCAATATTGTTATTATTCAATATTTTTATTCACCATTAGTATTAGTAATAATAATTCTAAATAGTGTCATATAATATATACCTATCATTAAATAATACTTCTCTATTTATCAAGTAATTCATTTAACATATTCAATCTAAATATTCTTATTATAATAGTAAAATATTTTAAAAGTTGCAAAAACCATTCTAATTGTACATGGTGGGTGAATCCACTATCAATTATTAGGTCATAAGGCATAGGTTCTCTCTAGAAATAGGTAAACTAAGGTAGATATGATTGGAAGTGATGATAAATAGTGAATCCTACATAAATACAATGCATGTTTGTATTTCTTAATTTTAAATATAATTTTTTTTTCATAATCGATATAAGATTGTTGTTTGGGATATTAATTGGTCAATAATTTGTTACTCTCTCATTTAATTTCATTAAAGTTAAATGGATTTAGTTCTATCTAGTGGTTCCTTTATGATGACTCATAATGTCTCATAAATTTCCACATCCCCTAATTTTTGTAGCCTTTGAAAGTACTATACATCCTCCGTGATTATAATTGTTGTATCATAATTGAGCATCACTGTGAATATCAATGAAATTCATTAGCATCTCAGGTAATTACAAACATTATTTAAAGATGAAATTTTGTACTTTTCTCTCTCAATAACTGTTTTTTAAACAATAAACAACATTATAAAAACTCAATAACATAGACATAGATTTAATTAAAACACATTTCATGAATTTTCATCAGTATTACATAACTATTATAATTATCAATGGGATTTATGATTTTTTACTTTGAAATCCCTTATAAGACAGACATTATGAAAACTTGATTATTTCATCATTATAAATCTATCATAAAAATATATAGAAGATATAATTTTTTATTTTTTTCAAATTCATAATGATAGGAAAGAACATATAAGAGTTAATGGGTTCTCTTTTTATATCAATTAAATTATCATATATATAATTTCAGTTTCTACTATATAGATAGAAAACACAATTAATACATCAATCATGTTGACAACCACTGATAAAAACATCAATTTAAAAAATTGGTGTAAACACATTTCATTTTATAAAAAATCATTACTTATTCTTAATCAACCATAAATAAAGAATAATAAATTTTTTTCACATCCTTTATCTTATTTTGTAAAATTGGATCATATCCATCTGATGCCTTGATTATTCAAATAATAATGGATTATAAATCATTTTGCAAAGTATTGACGAGGTACCATCTATTATGAAATCTATGTCTATCTTTATCATATCCATCATAATGCATTCCCCCATTAATATGCATCTTTTTAGAAATATAAGGATTTTTACAGTAATACCAAAACAATTTATAGCATCATCTATTTCATGTCCAGTTTTTAGAACATTCATTAAAATCAACAAAAATTAGTTATTCATATCATTTCTTATATAACCGATGTGATAATACATTTTTAATACTTTTTCATTTCGGTTATATAAGAAATGAAGTGAAAAATAATTTCATGAAATTATAATGTTTATTTATTTTATTAGTGACGTAATAATGTTTTAAAAGATGTAGTTCATTTCCCATTCAATTATTTAACTATTCATGGAGCTCAAACGGTGCTTCAGATCAAATTATATAGCCATCAGAAGTTGATCTTATCTAAGTTATGTGTTAGAGAATCCCAACACCCAATGATAATAACATTTGATCTGTAACACTATTTAACTTCAATGAGTAGTCAAATTGAATATTAGGAACTTAGATTACAAATATTTTAAAATACTTCACTAGATTTTTTGAGAACTGATGCAAAAAAAATGTTCTTTAACGTCGGTTCTTAAAAAGAACTAATGTAAAAATATACTTTTCAACATTGGTTATCATAAAACCAATGTGAAGAGTGCCTTTTTAGTTTGTTTTAAGATAATTGAAGTGAAAAATGAAAATATTATTATATCATCACAATAGTTATCATATATCCAAATTGAAAGATAATTTTAATATCCTTCCAATATAGAATTGTAATATATTTATTGCGCGACATCAAAAAAATTGATTGCCACTTAAAATTTTTAGAACCAAAACTCCTTTTACCATCTCATTTTTTTATTATAAAAATATATTATTTTATCAATCAAGAAATTAATCCACCATTATTCCACTTACTCAACTGATTTAAACTTTACCATGAATCTACAATTTCTTCATTTGAATATCTTATCAAGGCATTTATGATTTTTTTGAATAACTTATATTTTTTATGATTAATTTACTTAATATATATAATAATGAATCATTCAAATATTATTTTGATAATGAATAATTCTTTAATTTATCATAAAACTAAAAATATTACCTTGAATTTTAAAATTCTTTCTATGATAAATATTTTTATGGATTATAAGATAGTTCCACAGAAAAAAATATATCCATATTTTCATGGAAATAATATATGATCCATAACTCTGTTTGACCTTAAAAACTAGCCAAATCATATAACAAAACATTATCCAAAAGTTTATAACCATTTTTCTCAAAATTGTGGGAATAAATGAAACCAATAATCAATTTTGTTGACTATTTTTTAAAATTTATGTGAAGAACATTCTTTGAAGTTAGTTCTCAAAATATTGTTGTGAAAACAAGAATTTTAATGGTGTTTCTTATATGATATTAAGACGGAATTTCACATAATATTTTGAAAAATCAATTTTAAAAATTCATAAAAATATATTTTTCACATTGGTTATTAAAAGAAACTTTAAAAATATATTTACAATGTTTCATTCAAAAATGACTCCTCATGAATCGATGTTAAAAATAATATAAAAATTAAAAAATTCAATTTTTTTAGTGTTCCAACATAATAATTCCTTAAAATTTTATTTTTGGTGATGGTTATAATAAAAAGGTAAATAATGGTCTTTAAGAAGATATAACCATCACAATTGTCCAATTTTGACATTATTTTGTGTGAAATTTTTTTTATATAATAATATTAATATAAATAATTATATATATTTATAACATCGGCCAACAAATAAAATTTTCCCATATGATTAATTAATAAATTGATGTAGCTATCTCTAAATCATGGGATACATAATTTTTCTCCTGTGTCGTGAACCTTTAATATTGAAAGGAAATCACCTTGTTGTTTTTCAATGTGAGCATCCAAATCCTTTTATAAAAGGATCACCATTGATGAAATATACATATCTATCATTGATTAATGTTAGTATATGTTCAATTAAATTTTTTTAATTATTTATTTGAAAAATTAGTCCCATTTTTCGAAATTTTGATCATAAATACATGTCATGTTATAAATAACTTTAGATTAAAAATTTACCATTTTTTAATCCATATCTATTATATTTGAACATTGTAGTGTCTAATAATCAACAATAATTATATTATGGAATAATTTAATTTAATTCCTAATTAAAAATTTTGATATCATATAGAAATAAAGGACGTATTATTAATTAATATCAGAAAAATATCCTTAAATAAATCATACACACAAAATTTACTCACATATGTGGACATAATATAAATGTATAAACATTTAAAAGAGATTTAATAAAAACATTATTATAATTTGGGTGTATATATAGAGGGATAATTTCTATATGGTGGACAAGGGAATGTGTAGAACAATACAGTCTAACATGAATTATGTAGTACAAAATGGGATCACATAGAAGAATAATTACTATATTATATAGATTGATTATTTATTTAACAACCATTATGGCGCTTAGTTATTCTCGATGATTGGACTCTAATTGGGGTATCATTAGTTGAGGTTAAAGACAACATGTATCCCAAATATTATGTCCTAAAAAATATATGGTAATTATGAGTTTGTATTTATGACCTCTATATTTACTAAGGATCATTATATATTTATAGATTTCATTAGTATAACATTTTGGCCCTACAAAGAGGAATATTTTGTGTTATTATTCTGTGATATTATTAAATATATACAATTACTATGAGACCTGGGTGTTTTCATAGTGTTTTATTAAAAAAATAAAAAATATTATTTTTAATTTTTTTTGTATAATGTGATCCAATATTGATAACAAAAACTATCATACATTTTATATAATTATTTTTTAGAAAAAATTTTGTTGATAAATAACATGGAATATTATAAAAATTAGAATCATGGATACAATTTAAATAATAAAATAAATATTGAAGATTCATAAGAAGAATAAACTTTATTTAATCATATTGAAAGAATCATTTATATTTCTATCCATTGAAAAATGAGAAAATAATTTTTCATTGGAGAAAACATCAAAACGAATGGGTGATTATAATTTCTATCAAAGAGATAAATTATGTAAATCAAAATGAATGGGGTCATCTTTAATAAATCATGATTCATAACATATGTTCACGATCATATGTTTATAAAGAATAACATAGTAATTTGTCTAAAAATGATATATTCATAAGCATATAGTAATGGTTATTTAGAAATAAGTTATTGGATGATTACGATGGCTATCTACCATATATCCTGAAATGCTATTACGGATAGTAGTAATGTTGTCATTTTCATTTTTTATTGATATTATTCATCAAACTTATTAATTGGATCAATGTTGTGGAAATTCCTTTATATAGATAAATTTGTGGGTTCCATAAGAAAATTTATTCATTTTCTCCCATAAATATGAAAATTGGGTATATTACATTGAATGAAAAAATATATGAATTAAAATTATATCAATATGAATTATCATTATTTTAAATATGATGTTATTTTCATAATACAAATATATTACTTAAATATTCAATAGAATAATTCAAGAAGAATAACAATTATACAGAAATGACTTTGTAATTAGAATATAGAGTGATAGTTATAGGCTCACATTAGTAGAGATTCATTGGTATCGTAATGGAATTACTATTAATACATGATTTAATAACTTGATAAATATAAAAATATATTATGAATGGGATTTAGATGTACAAAAATTTGAAAATTAGAAAAAGAAAAATTACATTATGTACATTTTAATAAAAATAAAGGGCCGATTCTTAATGATTTTGGTGGAATTTTTTAATAACATAATGATACACTAATAGGAGATTGGATGTATTAATGATCATTAGATGGAATTAATTTTGGTGGAGATATGGGTAATTATTAAAAAATCAAAGATAATTGATTAATTTTTATTAAATATATCCCTTGGAATTCAGGGTTTTAGAAATATATTTTAAATTATCAACACATGGTTTTACATCATGGTTTATGAAGTTAAGAATATTTTTTTTATTTGAGTTTCGAAAAATAATTCCAATTACATATATTAATTTGATAATAAATTTATCCTTTATTCATTTAGATTATTCAAATAGTCAAATATATATCTTTATACAATTGTATTTCATTATTGATATTAAAAAATTATTTTAACACTTATATAAAATTGAATCAGATTTATGGTATTGAAAAACATAATATTTATTATGACATTAGTATTTCATATGTTTGATGTCATAAATCTTAGAAAATAGGAATAATATATTTTTTTATATTCACTTACAAATAATGTTTTTTGAACTATTACAATAGGTCCCCATAATGTAATTTCATTTAATTTATTTCAAATATTATGATTATTTATCAAAATTAAAATCTTAAGAATGATAAATAAATATTACAAATAAATATATACACATTTCCAATAATTACTATGAATATATATAACATATTTAAAATTATTCCCTTTTAGTTGACTATATTTATCATACGAGTGATCAACATAGTGTAATTCAATCATTTAGAGATTAAATGTATTTTCATTATTTGTAAAATTAAACATATCTCAACATTATTTTTTCATTACGTAATCTAACATAAATTTGTAGAAAAATATTTAAAGTTTATATAAAAATTACATGTCATGAAACTTTATTGATCATAAATTTTATCAATAACATGGAGAAGAAAACAAAATAACAGTCCACACAAAAAGATAAAATATTTAAGATCCAATTCACCCTTGAAAATCATTCCAACCATAAAAAAATATCAATTTAATTAGAATAATTATTATTACAGTATTCATTATCCATGGATGTGTATAAACGTGTATGATAACTAATAAATTATGATGTTTGATAATGGTGTGATATATATTAAGTGTAAGTTGTAATATGTCCATTAGTATCTCATCTCTAGTAGAGCACATCATGATTGTCAAAACATGACTATTATTTAACAGTTGAATTATATAAAATACTACGTAGAATTTTAAGATTCTTATTTAAAATAAAATTCTAATTTATGGAATATAATAATATTCTTTAAATGTTATACTATATTTCCATATACAATTTAATATCCAATATGTCACATATAATAAAATTGATAATTTTTTAATTTCAATACATAATTCGTTCCCATTTAAAAAAATATTTTAATGAAATTGTATAATTTTTTATTTTACAATGGGATTAATCTTCATTTAATAAAAATTATATTTCAAATCAAGACATCGATATTAGATTAATTTTAGCTATTGATAATTTTATAAACTACATTATCATTCAGTGATTAATTAAAAAATTATTTTAATATATTTTATGAAATAGTAATTATATAATGACATGTTATATAATACATTATGTTTTTTACCAAGATAAATATATTATTATAAATGAAGAAATTATTATTTTTATATTTATAATGAAATTACAATGTCAACAATATAAATTTAAAATATTTTATTAATTATTAATGACCAAATGACATTTTTTGGGTAAAATTTTTATATATAATTGGAATTCATTTTTTAAAACATACTATATAATAAGATATTATCATAATTTCATAAACCATGTGTGGACCATTGAAAATATATTTTCTCAAAAAAATAAATTCCCAATGATATAGATGAAATATAATAAATATTACTCACAATTTTGCTATTAATACCAAATAATAGACCATTTTATTAAACACCAAGTTTATTATCATGACCATCCTTTTCATATTCTACCAATATTCTCTTTGATAATGCCCCCACCAACTCATGGAATCATCCTTCAATGGTTATCATAAAATACATAATGAGAATCTGTTTTCATAATCTTTCATTCTATTCAATAATGTACTTCTGTAGCAACTCGATATTAACTTACATGGATATTACATTATTTTTATCAATATTCAGCACATTATAAATGTACATGATTTAGGGTACTAATAATTTTGTGTTGTTGGAATCTTCGAACAAAATCATCTAACTTTGTAAAAGATCTTCACTATATCCCACAAATATCTTCCCCTTTTGTATATCTATAGAAAACATATTCTCAAAACATGAGGAAAGGGAATATAAAAAATCGGATTGTTAGAATGCTAAATAAGTATAAATAATGTAAATTGGAACAAAAAACATGAAAATAATATTATGAGAACATGATCATAAAATTTTAATATTATACACTGCATATCATAGATTGTGATCCTGAGACATGGCGTAATGATTTTTAGGTCATATGAAATGGGTCATAATATAATCTAAAAAACCATGTGATCATATCATTTTAATGTATAGTTGACTTATGGAATTCAAAAAATAATAAAAAAAATTCTAGATATGTCAAGGCTCACTGCGATAACATATCAAGGAACTTTATGAGGACTACACCTACTCGGAAGGACACACCACCATCCACAATTACATTAATATCCTTATATGGGATCATTTTCCCATATTCCCTTAGTGGACCAGGATTCCCAATCTTCTAATAGTGGATCGGGTTTCCCTATCTTTCTATAGTGGATAATGATGCATTGGTTACCCATTACTGAAAAATCCCTTCAACTTTTTTTCCATCATTATCTCATGAGAAATAAATATTTTCGAAATTAATTGGAGGTAGATATAGGTCGCAACAATCACATAATATATTCATAAATACATATTCCATAAGATAATTAAACTCACACCGTATCATGACCCAAAAAACAGGTGGGTTTCATAAAAATTGTATCATGGCCCATTAAATGTGATGGTTACCAGAAAAATATCATCAAGTCATTAATTATGTAAAATATACTGGTTTCAAATTAATTTAATAAAATCCTAACCAATAAAAATATGTGTATTGCATAATAATATAACCCATGAAAGAGAAATGAGAACCAAAAAGATCATTCCATAAAAACATTAATCATCCTGAGAATGAATATGAGTGGTATATTTACATCAATTCCACAAAATGAATGAGTAAAACAATAGATATTATCATAGATGGAATATAAATTGTAAATATCCTCTTAAAAAATTCATGATGAATAAATCCTTTATTTTTTGAAAAATGTCTTTTTAGTACATAAAAACATTCAGAAACCATTTTATTTTAATAAAATATGGAAAACATAGAAATAATTATTTAGAAACATTTTAAATCATTTTTCATTGAAAATATATAAAGAATTCCTGAAAATAATTTTAGAAACCTCTTTCCATAAAGGCATTTAAAAGAACTATGAAAACATCTTCAAAATTTTTTTCATTATAAACTATAAATGAATATTGAAAGACATATTTAATAACCTTTTTTTAAAACATATAATATAAAAATGAAAAAAATATAATAACAAATTACCTTGAATAATTATAAAAAATCATTAAAATCATTTTAAAAACAAATTTATTTTAAAATAAAATTCAAAACATATAATTGAATATTTTAAATAATTTTAAAAAAAACATATATTTTGATCTGAAAAAGAAATAATGTAGGACTTTTAAAAGACCATTTTCATAATTATATTGAGTTACAATGAGTGAAAAAATTAAACAATAAAGTATTATATAGTAGAAAACTATAGGATTCAAAATGGAATGAGTTTTTTTAAATTAAGGATCATATAATCTCTTCAATGAATGTATAAACATAAATAAAACTGATAAATGACGACTTTCATTGCAATATATTCTTACAACATGGTAACATTGAGTTGTACTGACCATTTAAAAAATAAAATTTAATGAAGCTTAAAATATCATTAGATGTTTTAGATTCATCAGATAATATGTCAATGTGTAGGTTATACCACTCTTAATATAATGTAGCTTCATAACATGGAATGTGTTTCAATGAAGAATAATTGAGACAGCATTAAAACACTTATTTGGTAACTGTTTAAACATTAACTCCATGAATAATATATCATAAAATTTAAATGTATATAACAATAAGTTTAATTATTATAATCATGTAATAAATCCAATTTAATTAAACTCAAAATATATAAGAAATAATTTGTGATCATGGCTTCTATCTCATAAAAAATAAAATTGAGATGATAAAATATTTATATTATTATTAAAATATGATTCCTAAGGTATTTGAAATATTTTAATGAATTTATAATCATTATAAATTTAAATATATTAAACCCGTGATATTATATTTCATAGGTAAATATGTATAACACATAAGGGAAATGAGTTATGTATATGCCTGTTTGTTATAAAATTAAAAAGTGAGATGAAGTTATCATACCACAAGTATTGATATTGTTTGTACAAGTTAAAAACTACAGTATAATAAAAATTAGTTTTTTTATAAATCAACCAGAGAACCATATTATTATATAAAATATAATATATTATTTTTAGGACATTATTTTACCTAGTTATTAGAAACATCATGTTAATGTTATTTCTCATGTATTATCAGCATTGTTTTTTGTATATGTTTTGACATGTTATTTTTTATCCACTTATTAAGATCATGGTTTAGTAATTTATATATTTTAAAAAATTGATATAAATATCATATATATTAATTTTGTATGTAATAATAAAAATATATTAAATATAGATATAGGAAATGGAATACACCATTCATACAGAAGGAAGGTCGTATGTGTGAATAGACAATGATTCCATTTTCTTATTTTATTGAAGGAAAAGTAAAAGAAATTCCTAAATATATATATATATGTCATATCAGTAATTTATCATTAGTATGTCTTGTGATTTCAATAAAATCATCTTTAATATATTTATATTATAGTGTGATATAATTACATCACTTTAAGTAGGTGGTGGTCCAGATGTCCGCAGTCGAAGTTATCATACATAAATAGGTTAGAAAGAATGATAGTTTGTTTTATATAATAATTAAATAATAAATAAATAAATTACAAATAACAAATATATCATATAAAGAATTATATCCATCTTAATTTCTACCCATGATATGTTGGAAATGAAAATGAACAACGCCATTCCATGAGGCGGTAGTCTTTCGTACACACAAACGATACCTTCATTTCTCATTAGTTGGTAGTGTGTGTAATTGTATTTAGAAACCATAAAATAATAACATAATTGAATATTAAAGAGAATTAGGATATTATATAATCATGGAATGTTTTTTTATGAGGTGGATAATGAAAACAATACAAAGGAGCTTCACGAAGGTTGTTAGCACTTCTTTCGGTATCTTCTTCAGGCTACACGAAAGGGATTTTTGGGTTGTATTTACCGAAAATGGTAGAAGTATGGGATAAGTAAAATTATTTTTTATATTATATTAGAATATTTATGTAGATTAAATCATATTTATATGTGTGAATATATGGGAGGTGTGAGTGCCTTTTTATATAGGATTAGGAGTGGAATTCTTATTAATATTTAAAAAGGGAATTATATTGATGTTTTTTACACTAAAAGTGGCTAATGTAATTAAAAAAATAATATTAGAGGTATTATAGGGTATGAAGTGGAATATAATTTTATTTTGGATTGGTTTAACGGTTATTTATGGCCTTAGTATAAAGGTTTGGTCCTATGTTTTGTTAATTTATGTCATTATGACTTTAAATAATTGCACTCAATTTCGCAAATATTTTCTAACACATAATATGATTAAAATATCATAAACTTTAAAAAAATTTAATTTATAATAAAAAATAAAATTTTAAAAATTCAAATGACATAATTAGTAGAAAAAAATTTAAAATTCATCCTATAAGCAGGATGATAATACAATTTTTTGATATAAAATGTTCAAATATATTATATGTTTTTACGTCCAAATTCTAAATGAAATTGATTCCAATGTCCTAAATTGGATTATTTATACATATATATGATATAATTTAACTTAATTTTTTTTTAAAATATAATTTATTTCTAAAAATAATTATATGAAAAAACTGTTATCATTTTAATATCTGTATTTTCACTATTCATTATAAAAAAACATCTCATACAATACCAAAAATTAACCAAATGAATTTTTGATACTCCACTATCAAAATGAATTACATATTGTCAAATAAAATTGTATAAGGGTAAATAAACCATATTTAATATTGTTTTCATCAAAAATGATTTAATACAACATTTCTAAAAAACATAACTTTTTATTAGTTAAATTTGATTTGTTTTCATCTTATACAAATAAAATATCATTGATGAGATTAAAAAACATTAATAAATATATAATATATAATTTTTATTGAAAAAAATAATCAAAATAATTTTTTTAATTTATTGAGATAAAATTGTGTTAGAACATATAAAATACTTCTCTTAGAAAATAAATTTATTTAATTTCAAATAGTTATTATATTCACTTATACTGATAGATAACCAATGGATTCATTTTATATAAATATGTAAATAATATATTTAATATTTAGTTAGTATTATTAAATAGTTAGAACTCAATTGTTAAGTTGTGTCTATAATAATATTTTAAAAATATTATTAATAATATATTAGGGTTTTTTAAAACCCCACAGTAAATGTAACAGAATTAATCAAAGGGACTCAATATTGTGTGAAATAAAAGAAAAAACTCATTTAGAATTTACCAAATCAAAATCTATGTTTTTCTCCATGTTAAATATAATTATTTTTTGTATAATGAAACCCCAACATTGTTCTTTTGTATAATGGTTGTTATATTATGTATTGTGTAAAATTCTAAATATGAAAATGATTAAATTAATTTGAAAAAAAAAATATTCAAAATTCTACTAGTTATTACATTATACCAAATTTAAAATGAATTTCTCTATTTAAATGCTTCTTGTTTAGTGGTGGATAATTAAATTTATGTATCATTCATATAGAACCACATCTTAAAAATGTATACTAAAACATCTTTTAATGAAAGGATGTTTGAAACATGACAGTTACCTAAAGTAACTCATCACAAGGTTAAAGCATATGGGAATGTATGTTGGGAGTAAATATTGGACATTGAGTAAAATATTGAATTATTTTATTGAGTGATAATGAACAATGATCCTTAGTAATTAAATGATTAATTGATTGTTATGTGGCCCAAAACAACAAATCTAGAGTGATTTATATTACCATCATTTAAAATAAGAATATGGTATTATGATAAATATTTTTCAATATCCTTTACTATATTGGAGGAAATATTTTACTATCCATGAACATAATGAATTATAAGTAACTCATATCATTCCATTATACATTCCCAATATTTCCCTTTGGTTGATTATTGATTAATTTCCACTACATATAATACTCCAAAACAAAATTGATGGTAATATTGTTTTCCATGAAGCACTAATAGATCAAAATATACATAAGTATAATTATATGTCATTCCTACTATTATTATTTTTTATCATAGAAAAAAGAGTTATCATAGGTTATCCAATATTCATTAATCCTCTTATGGAAAGGAAATAATTTGATATCTAAAAATTTATATGAATTTTAACATAAATAATTCCATAAACGGTAAACCATGTAACCCATTGCAAATATAAAATCCCAAAACTTTTGAAATAATTCCACTTAAAATCTAGTTTAGCATCAATAATTGAATTTTTATAAATATGATCTTGGTTTTTTCATATGATACATGTGAATAATTTCATATTGAATTCTCCTAAAAATTTAAAATAACATAAATTAACAAAATATCTTATTGAAAATATGCATGTTTCTTTATTCCATGTTTTATTAGTCATATTTCATAAATCCAAACAAACATCCTAAATCAATGATATTATAAAAACATATCAAATAATCCTTAATTTGTTCAATGGTAATAAATATCATCCAATTTCCATATTCATATAAAATATATCATTTTCAAAATAACATTACCAAAACATAGGGAACAAATTAAGGATTATCTTTCCCTTAATCCTATGTATCCTATAAAAATCACATTTCTATTAAATATATTTTTATTCTAACAGAACAATAGAACATATTCATATAAATACTTATTAAAAACATAAACCAAAAAATCCATTTATATTTCACATCTATTATTTCTTACATCCATGTAAATAAACACATATACTATCCCGCTTTATCTTTATTCCATATGCAAAGATACCTCAACTTATTACACAATACGTTATTCTATTCAGATATCTCCTACTGTTTAATTGTCAATATAAATATAATCATTTGTCATACCATCTTGATAACTATCTTCTTGAGAATTTCACTCCGGATATTGATATGTATATTTCCCATTAATTCCAAACATAATTAATTTAACTATCCATGGTGTCTTATAGAGCCCTATTTTTTCATCCTTTGTGTTAACCATAATCATTATTTTTCCTTTTCATTACAATGATTTGTGTCTTTAGATTCAAAAGTCATAATATATTATTGGACCTATAATACATTCACTTGGGTGATTCTTTCCACATTCATGACATGAAGGAATCATAATCCTAGTTCTTCCATAGTCTCAATTACTGAAAAAATTAGTGCACTCCTTCTATCCCTTATGTGGTGAGTTTGGTTGTTTATTAAGGTGCTCATTGTTAATAATGTTATATGAAAAAAAATTAGGCATTATCACAAAATCCATCACTCCAGGGATTATCCAATTTGATTACTCATTAAAAAACTATCTTTTAATTTCAACAATAACATAATTCATTCTTTTTTCAAACATTGAAAAAAATCTGAATGAATATTGTGAAAAGAACTTATCATAATATAAAAAAATAATATATTCATGAAAATACACATATTGTGTGTCTATATTATTAATCCTTCCCATGATACCTTTTTCATTTTCTAAGAGATATCCTTAGTCATATCATTATAAATATCTCTATTGTTATCATTAATATTTCCTCATGCTAATTTAAAAATACTGACTAAACCTTTAATTTGATACTATCTATATTGATCCAGGATTAAAATACATTTATATTACATCATTTTAGATGAATATTCACCATATTATAAATTATATACCCAAGGACCCTAATATTTTAGTCTCTTTAGAAACAATGAACAGTATATTCAAATTTGGTGAATGATATTCAGTTTTTCTTAAATGTTATTCAAATTTAGTAATTATAAAAAAATACCATTATTCATACCATATTGTATGTAATTATTATATATGGGATATCGTGAATTCTCAGTATGTGTAAACAATTGAAATGTGTATGCATAACCTGAACATTGGTGTATGAAATCATGAACACAACATTTTAACAGCATACCCTACAAGTCAAAGAAAACCATAATAAGACTCTACATAATGATTGTTAGTTCATAAGACATGTCTGATAACATAATAATTAACAATAATCATGTTAGAATATCATAGGTAAAGACATAGACTTACTTCATACTCATATGCATATAAAAACAATCCCTATTATTCTTTTTCATTGCCAAATCTTTTCAGGGAAACTCACGAGGACTATACCTTTAAGGAATGACCCACCACCATCCCCATTATAGTCAGTTCCTTATAAAGTACTAGGTTTCCCCGTTTTCCAATATGGATAAGGTATCCCCATCGTACCATAATTGGTTGGGATTCCCCATAATCCCATAGCGGAACATGATTCCCATCATCCCATTTGAGATCTGGAGGCACCTATTTTCCAATTTGGATCAACGTCATTGACATGTTTCCTATCATTATCTCTTGATATATAAATCATTACCCAGTTAATTGGAATGATATATAGGTACCACCAATCTCATAATAAAAATCAGACATACATTTATCAGAAGATACTAAAATATTAATTATTCCATCACCCATAAAATAGATAGGGTTTCAAAAACATCATATCATGACCACTGACATGATATAGGAGTCATAAACATGTCATTATATCATTACCTATGGAAAATATAAATGTTTCATAATCAATAATAAAATCATTACCCATTAAAAGAAGTGGGTTTCAAAATTATATAACTCATGGAAGATAAAATGAGGTCCCACACTTCATCCCATCAAAACATAAATCATTCAAAGAATAAATAGGATTGGTACCATTGGACCATTTCTCTAACAAGACATGGGTAACCCCAGTAGATGTCATATTATTGGGAAAATAATTTTGAATGATCCTCTAAATACATTTCATGAAAAATATATACATTATTCTATGAAAAAAACACTTTTTAATAAATAAATTCTTTTTAACGCCATTTAATTTTAAAACAATCTTGAATACATATTAGGTATTATTTCAAAAAATGTTAAATATATTATCTTTGAAAATATTAAATGGAATATGGAATATATTTTAAAAATCTATTTCCATGAAAAACTATAATAAAATCATTAAATCGTTTTGATGAACAATTTCTGTGAAAAAATATTAATGAATCATGAAAAAAAATTTGATATCAATTTTAATTTAAATATAAATTTATAAATTATAAATAAATAATTTAAAAAAATAGATACCTATTTTTTTAACGAAAATATAAATAAAAATGTTTTATAAAAAAGCATCATATTAATTATCTATATTACCAAATAGTGGAAAATGATTTTAATAATTTAATATATAATTATTAACATTTTATGAGGAATATTCAAGAGTGTTGTAAAATTATGGATCATAATATATCATCAATTATTACATAATCCTAAAAAATCCTAATAAACATTGTGATTTATGAAATAAACACTTACCACATGGTAACATGGAATCCTAAAACCCATGTGGTAAAATGAAATTAAATGATGATTAAAATTTCAGGACATGATATTTATATATATATATATATATATATATTACTTATATAATATTTCAATGGTCATTGTATAAAAATTGTAGAATAAAATAGTTTTATAACATGGCATGTGTCTCAAAGAAGAAAAATTGAGACAAAATTACATTACTGATTTAGTAACATATGGATAATAAAAACATGAAAATAAATATCAAAAAATGGATTTATAAATACCCAAAAATTAATGTATAAAAATATTGGAATAGATACCTTGGTAGTATTCATACCAAAAATAAAAAATAGGTTATTAACATGGCTTCTGCCTCATAGAAAGTAAAAAGTGAGATGACAAAACCATTACCAAATGATTAACATATAAATCATGAGATATATGAATGAATTGAATAAATTTATAATCTTAATATCATTAAATAAATTAAATTCATGATATAAAATTTTAAATTGAATTATATATAACACACTAGTGAATTTATTGGTGAATATTGCATTTGTCTCACATATATAATAACTAAGATGAAATTCTAATACCTTAAGTCTTGATTATATTCTTACACATTCATGAATATTTTATAAAAAATAGGATTTATTATAAATCTAAAAAATATTATTATTATTATATTTAATACTACTTATTCTTTTGATATGACTTTATATTACCCATTTATTATGAATTCAATGATAATTTTATGATTTAGCTATTGTCCTTATTGTTTTTCGTAACTGTTTTGACTTGTTACTTTTGATCATTTTAAATTGGTCATTGTTTACATATTTTAATAATGTGAAACATGATATAAATATTGTAAATATTGTAAATATAAGTATTTATAAAAATATATGAAATATATATATTTGATAAAAACAACATTTATAGAGATAATAAGTCGTACATATAATTGTTCATTGTTTCAGTTTTCTTTTCAAATTGAATGAAATGTAAATGAAATATATATAAATATATATAATATAATTATAGTAGAATAATTATTTCTTATATATTTTTATAATTTCAAAAAAACCATCATTAATAAAAAAAATTAATGTGTGAATTAATGACATCACATTGAGGAGGCAGTAGTCCACATGTCCACAGATGAAGTTATCATCATTAAAAAAATAGAAATAATGAATCAATGTTTTATATAATATTTAAACAATAAACAAATAAATAAATAATATCATATATATCATATAAAAATATTATTTCCATCATAATTCCCACCAATGAGACGTGGTAAATGAAAATCCAACAACGTTGTTTCATGTGGTGGTAGTCCACCGTACAACTAAATGGTATGTTCGTTACCCATTATAGTGAAGCATGATTATGTTTTGGTTTAATGTTTATAATAAAATAATCAAATTATATTTTGGGAAATTATATTCTTATTTAATCATGGATAATATGAGTATCAAGAAGGGGGTAGATAATGAGAATTAAACAATCAGGCTTGTCGAAAGTTGTTATCTCTTCTTTGGGTAACTCCTCTTAGTTCTCACCAAAGGGAATCATTGGTTGGATTAATGTATAATGTGAGGTATATAGGTGGGAGTTGGAAAATTATTACGAATATTTGAAAAAAAATTGGTTGATACAAAGGGCTTTAGATGTGTGAATAAGTTTGTGTGGTGAGATATTTTTTACAGTCCATTAAGAGTGTCATTCTTGTATTTTTTTGAAAAAGTTATTAAACTGGCATTTTTACCATGTAATGTTACTTAAATAGTGATCCCAAAAAATAAAATGGAGTATAGGTACTAAACATGAATATCCAATGTATTTTGGACATTTTTATAAGTAATTTTGGGCTTTTAGATTATGCATTATGCCTTATGAATATAATTTTCTCTTAGTCACGGTAATTAATATCAATCACTTTCACTAATAGTTTGGGTAAAAAACATGCACTAATCACATTTCTAAAATCTATTCCAATAGATGTGTGGTAGATATAATGATATATTAATAATATTATTATTAGTATAGTGTACTGTGGTAAAACATTTCACTGTATGTAACCCAATTTATATAAGGGACTATAAATTAGGTGTAATTGAATCCAAACAAATTGTTTCACGTATAACATAATAATATATGTTTGTTTAGTACAACATTAAATTGGTTTCTTAAATAGTGAAATATAACCCTAGTGATTTTATATAATAAATCTTATATTCATTATTATGGTAACTGAAAAATATCATGCAGATTAAATTGATTCAAAAAATAATAATTCAAAAAAATGGGGTATTACATGTTCTATTTTAGTTAATATTTTAATTGTAGTGTATTATATATTAAAATATTTACAATATATATTTTAATGTAAATCTTTTGTTTTATTTATTATATGATACTATTCTATCTCAATAATCTCATCCCATCACACATATATTATTCATGATATATTGTAGTAAATCATTCAACGAATTACCATGAAATAAATTTAGTTTCTGGCTACTAATCCATACATTAATTCATAGATATTTATATAGATATTATTATAATTTTATTATTGTGGGTTTATATGAATGATACCTTCATTCAAAATGCATTAAATAAAAAAGATTAAATATTAGGAAATTTAAAATTCTATGAAATCAATATATTTATATGAAAACATTTCATTAATTTGGGTTCTCTATAAATGAAATAATTTCTTCTGAAATTAATCTTATTTAGAACTCATAAATTTATAAAAATTAATCTTTCATAAGGAATGAAATCAAATATATTAGGTATGGAATTAATTTATATAAAAAAATGTTTATTATAACATAAAATGCAGCATTATAATTACTCATGACAGCTTGGAGAATACGTATAGTAATTTTTTTAAAAATCCTTATATCTAAATCATTGTGATATTATTATAAATGTATCATTATCATATATTATCGATATTTCATATTACGAAAATTATATATATGATTATACCCTTGTTTCATACAACACAAATTATCCCTGATGATCAATTACATTTCATGTCCATTATTTCTCCCTATAATATTTTTATTCATCACCATTTACATTTGTTTTTTTCTAGGAAATAATATATAGTGATTTGACATAGGGTTTAATTATAAATATTATCTTTATGAAGATATATTATTGATTATGTTATTTATTTGAAATATATGATTCATTTATTATTTTACTTGTTCATATGACACTAAAAATTATAATTTCATGCATCATATAGAAATGAATTTTATAATTATGGAATATTTTTATAATAAATTTGATAAAGAAGGGTTGTAACAATTTTTAACAGTTTATGGCGTCATTATTAATTAATACTTGGGAAGATTTTTTTTTTGAAAAACCTATTGTTAACCAAAAATTTTTAATACATAGAAAACATTTTTGGTTAAATATATATTTAATATTAATTATTATCGAAATACCAAAATTTATCTCAGCATAGATGCAGGGTATGGCATAGATAAACCATTTGATAATTACCTACTAAATAATTTATGGAATATTAACACAGTCATTATTCTTTTCACAAGATCTATCAATAATGTGATGAACATTATCAGGGTGAACACCTATAAGTATCCCTTTTTTCTAACAATATTAACTCATAAGGTCTCTCTAAAACTCACCCCAAAATTAGACATGAGTTGGGAATTGGAAATGAGGTTATTAAATTCAAAAAATATATGAATTAACTTATGTAATATTATTTTTAATGAAATTTTCAATTGTAAACTCCATTTCACAATTAAATTTTAAATATATATATAATGTTTTCATGATATAACAAAAAATATAGAAATAATGTTATTGATAAACCAGAAATCACATTAGTAGTAGCGACCAGTATCCCCAAATTCTCATGAAAATTAATATGATCCTATAAAAAAATATTGATCACTATATCTTATTTAATAACATAATTATTTCTATGTATATATAGGGTTGGTTATATTAGTATGGTTAAAATTATATTCACTAAAACCTATCTTGAAAATTTTGAAGATTCATACCACATCAATAGTTAATAAAAAGAGAAAATGTATCATCACCTAAAGATGAAAACTATGATAATAAACTAAATAATGACTTATAATAAATTAGTCCAATGAATATGGTAACATCATATGATAGAATATATATGATAAAGAGTACCCCTCAACCAAATTACCAATAATTTGTAATCATAAACCATGAAGTATCATATTTTGGTCCTCATATATCCTCTGATTCCATCCCCCAATCTAGTTAATGACACAATGATTGAAAAAAAACTAATCCAACCCATTATATCCAAATATTTATAAAATCAATCACTACATTTAGATAATGAAATTAGAACCATATTCAAATAGAAATACTAATTTATAGATCTAAAAGATTCCCAATCCAATTTACCATGCACTATACCCAAATCAATCACAAACTATACATGAGTACACCTATAATAATAATATATATTATAGTTTAATAACATTACGGGTTATAACCTCATACCATCACCGATAACACATAATTTTATGTAATAATTGTGTGAGATCACATCATGTATGAGCGTGAACGTTATAATTGTATTCCATCATCGCCAGGGTACTCTTATATGAATAGTATTAATGAAGGGGATGTAGGGATAGGGGAGTGGATAACCAACTTCTCCATCATCAACCATGATTTTGGGAATCACTCGTAAACCAAGTATATACTAAGAATCATCCACCCCAACAAAATACTGCTGTGTAGCATAAAAAATCACGTAATATAATAATAATGACATCACACAATCACACTTAGTGAACTGACCTATCCTAGACCATGTCTACAACTATCATGCCACTAGTGTTATTGGATATCATTTCAAGGAATAAACAACCAAATCTCTAATCACACAACCAATAATGGTTTCACATTTTAGTTAACAATTAATACATAAATTTTCATTTACCTTGTAAATCATATCATATTCTAGTTTAACCATTTCATTATTTTCCTAAATAAAATATTTTAGAAATTAAATATTAAAATTAAGTATTTAATATTAAAAAAATTTAATTTATTGGTGGTTAAAATATAATTTCAAACTAATACATGTCCCAAGTAATGTATGATCAATCAAGAAAATATCAAGGGGGAATAACCAAAGAATGTAAATACATTCAACATATAGTAAATAACAAAATAACATGATATAATCATATAAAATTAAGGGATAATTGGCTAGACCATCAGTCAACATGTTCCAGAAATATAATTACAAATCTCATTATAATAGAATTGTAGATGTCAAATCCATATCTCACACTACAACATCTACATCATCATTAAACTCATCATTCGCTGAATAAAACCCTGATAATTATTCCATAATTCTATAAGTATTAAAATAATACATAGTAGTATATAAAAATATATTCATGGATCTTTCATATAACACATGGGATTATGGATATTTCAACAAGAAATAACATATGAGAAAAAGTATCCTTAACATCAATGAATCCAACAACATAACAATCATAACAAGGGTTAAAATATACCCAAAAATTTATTCTATAAAACAACATTTTCTATTACTATCCTTAATAATTGATTAATTATGAGGATTATATATCCCTATACAAACACACCATGAGTTATGTTAAAAAAAATACCATTAAAATCATTAATATAATGTGATATAGAATATAGTGAAGACATTTATCATTACCTTAAAATATAGAATTATCAAGAATATTGTAATAACCATTAGAATATATAATTATAACAATATTAAGTTATAGGATAATATCTTGTACACACACCATCTTTTAAACCAACGTAATTCATATCAGGTTTCCGATAATCCTTATAAGCCTAGATGACCTGTAGTGAGTTCATGATCAATCATATCAACCTACCTATCCCACATCGGGTTAAGGAAAAATACTAGGAAACTACATAACCATCATTGGGATCACAAGAAATATCACTATATCATGAGGTTCAAAACCATGGAAAATTAAATATAGGGTTATATATAACCCCAAACTTCATTAATATTTACGTAGAGGGATCATAAAAATAATTAATTCAATATGAAATAAATATACAATGTAATGAAAATAGGTTTCATTACATTTACAAATGTTATACCATAAAATTACATTATTATATAAACCAATTGAGAACAAAAAGAAAATCAGTTAAATAAAAGGGTTTTTTACGAAATGTTAAAGAATTAATCAAGAATCAATTTAAAATAAATTAGAATAAAAGTGAAAAATGGTACATAATTGATCAATTTGTTTTCAAGAATTTATATTATTAATAATGTAAAAGATGAAGATACATTAATTATAAAATTAATTTTCACAATTCTGATGTTAAGAACATTTGATAAATTTTTATCATAAAAAATAACCCATAATAGAACTCTTTATATACATAAATTTCAACTAAATGGAATTTGGATTGAAAGATAATTTTTTTCATTTGAATGGATGGAAATATTTTGAATAATTGAAATAAAAATATTAAAATCCCAAATCATAAAAAAGGGACATTAAAATGAATATTCGTAAATGGTAATAGTAGGGTTACACTAGTGATAATATATTTGGATTTCAAAATTTGAATGGAAATCGTATTTTTCGACTAAGGAATAATGATACAAAGAAAAACATCATATAAAGGGTATTTTAAATTACCGTCCAAAATGTATGCACCTTATTAAAAAAGAAAATCAAAATAAACCATATTTAAATGGAAAACATACCTTTACATATATTTAAATTTTTAATTTTATATGAAATATTTTATAAAAAATCCAAATAACGAAGAGGAATAATGATGAATAAATTAAAATATATATCAAATAAAGAATATCTGAGTTTAGTAAATCCATTTTGGAAGTCATAATTAAAAAATAAATAGATATTTAAAAATTATTTTTTAAAGAAGAAATGTAAAAATTAGAAAAATAGATAACTACTCATAAAATAATAGTTCAATTTGTGTATATTATATGGGATGTGGTCATGAATAAGAGTCTCAAATCAATGAATAATAATTGTGTTTCCCAAAACTATTTAGTAATAGTAACATATGAATAATAGTGTTACCATGATATATGTATTAAAATATCATGAAATAAGAGATGTTAATTATACATGAGGAAAATATGGTCATTGATTCACAATATAATATAAATTATGGTGTGAAATATGACACCCATATTATTAAATTGTGTCAAATAAAAACAATACCACACATATTTTCCCACATAGTCAATCTCACTCTATCCCCAATGGGACATGTACTATTCTTATATATACACATATATAAATGAGGGGATTATTTTAATTATATGTCACCAAAGGATGATAAAATTGAGATAGATTTATAGTATGAGTGAAATGGAATATTTTAATGATGATATTCAATGGGATAAGCATGAAATTATGTGGTATAACCTTTATACATTTATTCTCATTGAAAAATGATAGGTTTTTAAGTAATAATTTTTTATGATTAATAAAGTGATGATTTTTTAGGAAAATGGATCTAAATGGGAGAAATGGTGGATTATGTTTTGATATATTTTTAAAAATATAACTTATAATTATTTTTTCACATGTTTTAAAGATGTTTCAATATTTTTACATTTTTTTCAATTTTCTATTTTTTTCTAAATTATTAAATATTTTTCTCCAAAGTAATTTATATTTATATAAAAATTAAATGTATCCCATATCACAATATTTGGGTTTGTTGATTCTAAATGTATTCACCATGTAATATAATGCAATAAATAAATAATATAAACTATAATTTTAAATTATTATATCTATTAAACACAAAAAAAAATTGTAGAACAAATGTTGTTTCCATCATCATGTGGTTTTAATATTATTTCATATTGAATAAAAATTGGGTGAGTTGTAATAAAATTATCTGATGGATTTTTTAATATATTTAAAAGAATTTTGAAAAACAATAAATTTATTTTCATAAAAAAAATAGATAATTTTAATTAATTTTTAAAATAACATTTTGACCATTACCTTATTAACAAGTGATATTTTAATAAACATGATTTATTAGGAAAAATTTATATTTAACATATTAAATATTATAAAATGTTTGTTTAAATAGTTTTATCCATTTATTTTTATGTAATTACATAAATTGATGATGAATTAGTTTTATTATTATATAATGAAGAAATAATTATAATAAAATATTAATTACCTTTAGAAACTGTTATTCATATGTTTTATACATTCATTAATATTTTTTGAAATGACTTATTTCTGGTTATAACTAAAACATTTCATATAAAAGGGTTTCAAAAATATTCTCATTCTTTTGTTAGAAATTTTTTTTAAAATATATTGTATTTTAAAACTGATTTTTTCGATATGAACCAAAAATCAGTTATCGTGAAAAAACCACAAAAAATAAAAAATTTCAAATTTTGTTATGTGGAATTCAAAACATAGTTCACTTTTTAAAAATAAAAGTTCAAAAATTCAGAAATATTTCTTTTTAATGAAAAATCAATATTTATATTGAAAACACACTATTATTAAAAAATACACATTCAAAAATATATCTCTCCATTATCAAATTTTTTTATTTCAAATTTATTTGGATAGATAAACTTTACATGATTCTTTATTAATCATAAATATCATTAGTATTATTCATATAATATGTAACATGTCATATTATATGTTTGTTATGTGTGAAAAGGATTTCAGACACAGTGTTATTTTTTTGTGAAAGAAATTGCTAAATCTCAAGGTGTAACACATTGGTATAATAAAAATTAACCAAAATCAAATTTAAACCTAAAATATATAAATAATCCAATTTAAAATACTTTTAATGTCACAGATTTTACATTTATTATTTTCTAAATATTATATGGGATTATTTCAAATCTGGGTGTGAAAACAACACATCATTCTAAGGCCCAGTGAGCCAGGAATGGTGGTTCAAACATTTCTTATGTATAGCGAGTCAACACTTGTGCATGGCTATGGTAATTTCCAAATGGATGTCTGGATTAAAAATATGAGGTCACCATTTCATTTGGAACTAGAAATTTCTTTATGAACGATCAAAACCTTGACCAGCGCGGGTCGAGGGAGAAAGTTAATTTTCAGACATTTTAATTAAAATAATATAAAATAAATTTGTAACGTTTATTTTATTTCTTTTTGAAAATTTATGAGGAAGCGCGGCTATAGGGTAGTTATTTCTTTAATTAAAGTCATGTCATAATGACTCAGAACAACAATGCAGAAACATTAATTCCATAGTGTAATGGGATGTCAAATACATTCCCATATTATTTGGATAGTCGAAAATTTCTTGTTAGCGATGATCGGGGAAATCTCTTGAGAATCCAAAGAGCATTGGAGCAAACCCTAAACGATGAATGATGACGGGTCGAAGTGCGGAATCGTTGGGCCAAAAAAGATGAATGATCTTGAAAATGATAGAAGTATGACCCTTTCTTCAATGATCGATCTTTTCTAAAAGGCTAGGGTTGTTATTTCATTCCTCTTTTCCTCATTGTTGAATTTTAAATGATGGACGCGGATCAACCATGAACATGTTGATCCGTGGATTCATACATTCTTGAGGGATATATTTTCTTTGGGATAATTATCTGGAATTAATCCACATTGATTATTGTTATTGATTTATGCTCAGTTTATGACTATTAACGGGAGAAGATCAATGACGTGACAAATGGCGGCGGAGGATCGTTCCTCAAATTTTGTTCGATTGGTTTTCCATTCCGTTTTTCTTCTCCCACGTTCTTCGCATTCTTGACATTCTTCAGGTTCTTTGCAGGGCGACGAACAATGGATCATTGTGCACCCTCCATGAAATGAAATTATCCCAAACCAGATATTTGACATCACAACGACCCTATGGAGGTGTGATGGCCATGACAGATGACGAATCATCTCAGATTGGAAGAGGCCATTCTTCGAGTGTTCTTCACTCGAGAATATCAAAACATGTTTTTGGGGTCGATCGGAGGACTAAAAACATTGGAAGCAGCTTCGTGGATTCAGGGAGACCGAAACCTGAGTGTTCTATGGAGATCGGAAAACCGGATCGACAAATAGGGAATCACCGGAGGTGCGATGGAAGAGATCCACCTTTGTGGAAATTTTCAAAATACACGGCATGTACTTCCGAAGAACCTGCCATGTATTACTGGAAGTAGCTAGGGTTTCGGGGGTCAGAGAAGAATCACACGACATGTTACCTTGGTCAGATGGTGTGTTGGAATTCCCCTGAAGCCTAGCATGTATTTTGGGAAGTACACGGACACAGGATGATCTACACGACTTCAAAACACGGCATGTTCCCCATGGAAGAGGCGGCTACGTGGGACTCGGCATGTATCTAGGGAGAAAACAGACACAGAATGGAGTACACGACTGTGTACTCCATCACACAGCCAGGCGAACGTAGTAACACAGGCTACCCCGTGCACCGATTACACGGGTTTGAGTACATGGGTTGATAATCGTGAATGGGCACATGGCCAGAGTACATAGAGCCAACCCCGGTCACTTGAACACGGAGTGTACACCATACAACACGTCGTGTACTCAGTTTTCTACATGACCAGACTCACGACACGGGCCGTTGTATATGGGCAATACCTGGGGTCAAACAACATGGTGTGTAACATTTCTACACGCTGTGTACTTTTTAAAAAATGGCATGGTCCTTTTGTCCAACGTGTCATTGACATGTTTCGTTTGGGTTAGTGCTTCTTCTTCTCATTCTACTGAAGGTAAGGTATCATTTCCATCTACACGAGTATGATCCCTTTAGCAGGACATTCTGTGATAGAGTCAGGAATCCATCCGAGAGGCCCAGATTGACATCCTATATCTATTCATGACCCTAGGTAGAGTCTGGCATCGATCTGACCAACTCCAGTGGGCATCGATCCTCTACGTAGAAGGTGAAATTTTTAAGAGTCGTGGTATCCGCCATGCCCATGGTGGTTATCCTCACTTGTGTATCATGATCTTTCCCTCTTAGGAGTGTGTCTCCCGTTATGAGTGCATTTATCTATCGAAAACTTCTCACTCAGGAGTCTGTCTCTTGTAATGAGTGTAACTACCTCCCGTGATGGTTCCTGAAGAATGATACTTCCAGGATGGAAATCATTATAGCTTTAAGACTAATGGAGTGTGTTATCCCGGAATGAATGGTTCATGGAATCTTCGAACCAAATTCCTGATGGAGGTATGCGGTTGTACGACTTTTCCCTAGACCACGGGTCTTGGTTTTGAGCATTTTTGTTTTCTGTTTCTCTTGCTATATTTTATTTAGACAAATTCTATGCATTTCTAAATATACCTTTACTTCATGTACTACTTTTTGGTTTTTAGGGTCCTCTACTAAGTATTGTTATACTCAACCCTGCACGGGCTTTGCCCACACGTGTCGTGTCTTCTGCAGACGAACAGCTTTTTGAGAGATTTCAGGGCGGACCATGACATGACCGAGCTTTCTACGATCCCTATAGTCTGAGGTGTTCCTTCTGCGATGAGAAGTAGTCCTTGAACATAATTGGGTTTATAGGTTGGACTTTGCAGTTTTTAGACTCTTTTTTGGTGGGCTTTTATTATGGCCCAGTTTACTTTCGGTAATTTACTTCTTGTCGTACTCTGTTGGTTGGGTTTAGTTGTATGCATGCATTTTGTTCCATAGTGTTTTTATATTTCAGAATTTGTGGGCATAGAAATTTGTGTGTGTGTGCAGGTACTTAGGAAATCCCTCCCATGTTAGTAATATGCTTACTTGGGGCTAGTCACCAGCCCATGGCCTGTTGGAGGCATGTTTGGGGAGTCACAGAGCATGCCCCACTCGGACGGGTCGTGACAGAGTGGTATCAGAGGTGGCCAGTTCTACTATATGACCAAGAGTCTATGAGATGGTTTTCGGGAAACCGTGTTATGTGTTTCGAGTTCAGATTTCATGCGATAGACTACATTGTAGGTGTGGCGGACGATGTATCTATACACCAGGACTCTGTTAACCTGCTTTTTGACTCGGTGCATGAAAACACTGGTTGCAGTGAAATAAAATAAAGTCACATTCAACATGTATGAATGGGTTGTGTTTTCTATATCCGATTTGTCAGCTATCTAGATATACTCATTGTCCGTAATACATCTTTTTTTCATTTCCGGATGTCTCTGCGATGCATACCTACTAGGATTCAGCATCATGATCACGAGGATGACCCCCCAATGATGAGGCTTCGATACAGGTACCATTTCCCTAGTTGTTTCCACTAGGTGGTGCACCTTCTATTCCACCACCAGTGGAGCAGCCCGTGTTATCTACAGTACCAACCGACGAGGGGTGAAGAATTAATGCATACCATGAGTTCTAGAGACTGAGACCCCTCATGTTTCAAGGTGAGCCCGACCCTCAGGTGGCTGAGGACTATCTTGAGGTGGTGGCCATATTTTTCCATCTAGTTAGAACACTAGAAGACCATATAGTGATCCTAGGAGTTATCCTTCTTCATGGTTCAATGAGATGATGGTGGAGTCTGACTACATAGACTCATGACGAGGAGACTCATTCATGGACGGAGTTCGAGCGACTCATCCGAAAGGAGTTCCCTCCATTTACACTGAGAGCTATGCGCATCCAGAAGTTCTTCAGCTCTAGCAGGGTAGTATGACGGTAGCTGACTACTCATAGATGTTCACCAACCTCGCCTGGTACTTGTTGGATATGGTAAGGGAACATTACTTCAGAGATCAGACCTTCGAGTGAGGTCTACAATGAGAAATTTGAACTAGTGTTGTGCCTATATTATTTTTGACTTATGTTGGAGTGCTTGAGTGGGCTTTGGTAAACGAGAGATTCTTGGTGGAGCAAAGACAGCTGATGGCAGTCAACAGTAGGTAGGGAGGTGCGCAGACCACGGTAGCAGGGAGTTGATGTCAGATGTAGGGATCTGGATGTGGGAAACATCATACGAAGACCCAAGACATAGGATCGAAGGTCTAGGGCTCTCAGGCTCGATCCAGTAATCCTAGGGAGAAGTTATGCTATGTGTGCAATGGTAGAGGACATCATTCTAGAGATTTCCTAACCCCGTTGAGCTGCAGATAGGGAAGCGGTGGATGAGCCACGGAGGCAGAGGCAGAGAGTGGAGTAGATAGACCTTCCAGGTGGCAGACGTGGCAGAGGAGCATGGAGAGCTATGTGTTGTGGCAGAAGCGTTGACATACTTCCACCACCACCCCCATGAGGTCCGAACTAGGCTTAGGGAGCTAGGGGACATGGGTGAGGATAACTGCATGTTGTTGAGGTGTACGACCTAGGGGCTCTAGGGATGATTCATGGAATGATTCGTGTCTTTTCTACCTTAGCTTCTATACATAAAGACATAGGTGCAAGTCATTCATTCATAGCCACATGTCCTATATGAATCCTCATGTTTTCGGTTGAACTATTGACTTGATCCTTACATTGGAGACACCTACGAGAGGATAATCAATGATAACGCACCATTGCAAACCGTGTGATCTTACCCTTGCTGGTGAGAGTTTCGGTTGGAACCTCTTGTTTGTAGTGTCGATGCATTACGATTTCATTATCGGTATGGATTAGTTATCTTCAATCCATGCACAGATTGTCTATTTTAGGCAAAGAGTGTGGAATTTCCACTGTGACAGAATGATGTTTCCCTTTGTTGGATAAAGGGAATCCCAGGTAGTACATAATGGGATTATGCATAGGAGGGTGCAACCAATCGCTCATGAGTTGTCTAGCCTTGTAATCAGAGAAGTGGATGTTGTGAGGTCCCATTTCCCCATAGTAGTGGTGGAGTACGAGGACATCATTCTCGAAGATGTTCCAGGGTTACCTCCCTACATCAGCATATCAGATGTCTCATGTGGACCATCGCGAGCTGAGGGTGCAATTGGAGGAATTGTAGAGAAAGTGTTTTGTGAGACCTAGTGTTTCACCCTTGGTGGATCAAGTCTGGTTTTATAATAAGGCATATGGGATTCTGAGGTTGTGCTCGGATTACCGGTGCCTGAACCAAGTGACATGGAATAATATGTATCCACTACTGACAATCGATGACCTCTTTGACCAGCTGAGAGGGGCATAATGGTTCTTGAAGGTTGACCTTCGATCAGGCTATCACTAGTTCTGAGTACGGGATGAGGACAAATGGAAAATGTCTTTCAAATGCTGTTATGGTCACTATGAGTACTTAGTGATGATTTTCATCATGACGAACGCCCCTGGAGTGTTCATGGGACTGATGAACCGGATCTTCCAGTTGTACTTGGACCGGTTTGTAGTGGTCTTCATCGATGAAATCCTTGTGTACTCAGCGTCATAGGAGGAGCATGGGAGACACCTAAAGATGGTTCTAGATGTACGTCGGGAGAACTAGATTTATGGGAATCTCCCAAAGAGGCTGTTATAGATTCAAGAGGTCCACTTTTTGGGACATTTCATCTCAGCAGATGGGGTAGCTGTGGACCGAGCCATGGTGGAGGTTGTGTTAGCATGGGAGCCACCTCGGATCATGACATAGGGTCTGAGCTTCCTTGGATTGGAAGGATATTACCGGAGATTCATTACTATATTCTCCCAGATATAAGCACCAATTAGAGCCTTAACCAGGAAGGGGAAACCCTTTCTTTGGATGTAGAAGTGCCAGTAGTCTTCGAGCAGTTGAGATAGTGTTTTATGAGCGCCCCATTCTTGAGATTGTGGAAGGACGGTGTTGAGTACATAGTTTTCTGCGAAACAGTAGGGATCGGGCTTCGATGTGTCCTAATGTAGAAGAATATAGATATTTCTTATGGTTCATGCCAGTATAGGTGACATGAGAAAAACTATGCGACCCATGATCTCGAGTTTTCATTGGTAGTCTTCACATTGAAGATGTGGTGACATTACGTTACGTGTGATCGGTTTATCATCTACTCTGACCACTAGGACCTCAAGTACATCTTTTCAATGAAGGATTTGAATCTATGGTAGAAGCATTGGCTAGAGTTTCTCCATGAATATGATTTCAAGATCATCTATACTCCTAGGAAGGAGAAAAAGGTGGAGGATTCTCTTAGCAAAAGGTCAAGATCATAGTTGTAGAGTGAGATGATAGAGCAGTTAGCCACGTTACAGTTATCCTTCATGGAAAGAGAGGATATAACTTACCTGTAGTTGATGGTTGTTTCCCCTCTACTCTTATAGTCGGTTAGGGAGGTGAAGCAAGGAGATGTCAAGTATTAGAATTTACATGCTTAGTTATCCATGGGACATGCTTCCGATGGATATTTATAAGGTGTGGAGGACATACTTCTTATCAGAGGATGAACTGTTGTACCAGTGACATTGCGGGAAGTGGTCCTGAGTGATTTTCATATATCTACTTTGCCAGTACACACTAGAGTTTAAAATATGTACTAGGATCTCTGATGAGAGCTCTGGTGGTCAGGCATGAATAAGGTAGTAATAGAGTTTGTTTCTCGATGCCTCACATGCCAGCAGGTGAAGGCTGTGCAGCAGGTTCTAGCGAGATTAGCTCACCCCTGGAAGTTCAATAGTGGAAGTGGGATGGAATATCAATTGATTTCAAGACATGATTATCATGGTGGTTCAAGGGGAATGATTCCATCTGGGTGATTGTTGACCGACTCACCAAGTCGGCCCACATCCTATCTATTAGGAATCATATTTCAGTATAGAGCTTGGGACGCCTCTATGTGCAAGAGATAGTTCGGCTTCATGGTTTCCCTTAAACGATAGTATTAGAAAGAGATGCTAGTTTTTTATCCTGGTTGTGGAAGGGATTGCAGGAGGATTTTTGGACTTGGTAATGCTTGAGCATAGCGTTTACTCCCTAGACAGATGGTCAGACTGTGAGGACCATTCATAATCTGGAGGATATGTTGTGAGCCTATGTCATGGAGATTGGTCGCAGTTGGGAGGAACACCTACAACTGGTGGAGTTTTCATACAACAATAGATACCCCTCCACCATTGGTATGACACCGTTCGAGGCCTTCTGTGGGAGACCATGCCAGTCAGCGCTTTGTTGGAATGACCCCGGAGAGTCAGTACTCATGGGTCCAAAGTTGGTGCGAGCTACAATTGAGTAGGTTCAGATCATCCAACAGTGGATAAAGACTACACATATCTGGTAGTGGTCTTATATTGTTAGACGACGGAGACCACTGATGTTCGAAGAGGGAGACCATGACTTTCTTTGGTCTCACCTAGATGAGGGTTATGGAGATTTGGTCGGGGCAGCGAGTTATCTCCAAGGTTCATCAGATCTTTCCAGAAACTACACAGAGTTGGTGCGGTGGTGTACCACATAACTCTGCTCCCATAGATTCATCGGGTACATGATGTCTTCCATGTGTCGTAGCTATGAAGGTATGTGCATTACCCATCACACTTCGTTGACTGGGGGGAGCTGGACATCAAGGATGGAGTGACTTTTCTGAGTACCCAGTGGAGATTGAGGATTGGTAGGATAGGATCCTTTGTGGGCAATCAATTACCTTGGTGAAAGTTCAGTGGCAGCACGAGAATCGTTAGGAGAGCATGTTGGAGTAGGATCCTCAAATCTTTGCCCAATACCAACAACTTTTTTAGTAGCCTTTATTTTGGATTTCAGGGACGTAAATCTCCAAGGTGGGGAGAATGTAATGTCTCTTATTATTCAGTGTATTATTTTTAAATGTTATATGGGATTATTTTGAGACTGTTCTTGAAAATGACACTTCATTCAGAGGCCCAGTGAGCCCATAATGGTGGTTAGAACTTTTTTTATGTTATGTGATTTGGCACTTCTGCGCGGCTGTGGTAGTTTCCAAACGGATAACCGGATTAAAAATATGAGGGCACCGTTGGATCTGGAACAATGAATTTACCTAAGAAATAGCCTAACCTCGATCGGCGCATGTCAAGGGGGAAATTTAATATTCAGAAGTTTTTTGTAAAATAAAATAAATTTAATTTGCAATGTTTATTTTATTTATTTTGGAAATATCTGTTGTAGCGCGGTGACATGGTAGTTATTTCTTTAATTAAAGTCATGTCATAATGACTTAGAAACAGAAACATTGATACATTAATGCCACAGTGCAATGAGATGTCAAATATGATTCCATTTTTATATTGATAGATGAATATTACTCATTGGCGATGATTGAGAGAAATCTATGGTGAATCCACGGAGTGTTGGAGCAAACCCTCAACGACAAATGATGACGGGTCAATGTGGGGAATTGCTGCACCAACGAAGTTGAGGGTTCTCGATGACGATGGTAGTGCGAACCTTTATTCAACGATCGATCATTTCTAAAAGCATGGGGTTGTTATTTCATACCTCTTTTCCCAATTCTTTAATTTTAAATGACGAACACAGATCAATAACGAACATGTAGATATGCGGATTTTTACATTCTGACTGGAGGTATTTTTTTTGGGATGATTATGGGGAATTAATCAACAATGATTATTGTTGTTGATTTCTGCTCCGTTTAAGCCTATTAATGGGCGTGGTTTAACGCCGTGACGAATGAAGGTGGAGGTTCGTTACTCAAATTAAGATTGATTGGTTTTATTTTCCCATTTTCTTCTTGCGTGTTGCTCAAGTTCTTCATAGGGCGATGAACAACAGATTGTTGTGCACCCTTCTTGTGAAAAAAATGATCCCAAACTGGAGATCTGACATCTCAATGACCCTACGGAGGTGCTACGACAATGACATATGACGAATCATCTCAGATCGAAAGAGGAAATTTTTCAATAGATCTTTACGTGAGAAGATAAAAACATGTTTTTTGGGATGATTGGAGGTCCAAAAACATCAGAAAACTATTCGTGGTATCGAGGCAACCAAAGCCCGAGTGTTCCATGGCGATCGGATAATAGGATCGATGAATGGGGCATCACTGGAGGCGTGATGGCGGAAGTTCGTGTTTCTGAAAATGTCCAGACTACACGGCATGTACTTTCAAAGAACACATCGTGTAGTACTGGCGGCGGCTAGGGTTTAGGTGTTTAGAGAATAATCACATGATGTTTGACCCTGGTCACATGAGATGTTGAACTTCTCCCGAAGCTCGGCGTGTATTTTGGGAAGTACACGGACACAAGATAATCTACACGGCTTCATAAAACGTTTTGTACAGTATGGAAGATGCAGCTACGAGGGACTCAACGTGTATCCAAGGGGAACATAGACACAGGATGGAGTACACGACTATGTACTTCACCACACAGCCAGGGGAGGCTTCTAACGCGGGCCACCCTGTGCACCGATTACATGGGATGTAGTACACATGTTGATAACCATGTACGGGCACATGGCCAGGGTACACAGAGCCAACTTCAGTCACTCAAACACAGTGTGTACACTATACTACATGCCATATACTCACATTTCTACACGACCAACCTCCTAAAACGGGCCATTGTTCACAGGCAGTACCTGGGGTCAAACAACACGACGTGTAAATTTTCAACACGCCGGGTACTTATTGAAAAATAGCGTGGTCCTCTTGTCTACCGTTCCATGGACATGTTTCTTTGGGGTTAGTGCCCCATCTTCTTGTTCCCCTAAAAGTCAGGTATCGTTTCCTTTTACAAGAGTATGATCCCTTCAGCAAGACTTTCTGTGATGGAGTCAGGCATCCATATGAGAGGGATGAATCAAGATCCACTATCCATTATTGACCCAAGGTAGCTTTAGGCATTGACATGACCAACTCCACCGGGCATTGATCCTCTACCCAGCAGGTGAATTCTGGATGAGTTGCAGTTTCTTCCATGGTAGTGATCCTCATCTATGTATCATGAGATTTTCAACTCAAGAAGTGTGTCTGCCGTAATGAGTGCATCTATCTATCGAAATCTTTTAACTCAGAAGTGTGTCTCCCGTAATGAGTGTAACTACCTCCCGTGACAATTCCTAAATAACGGTACTTCTCGTACAGACATCATAAGATATTTAAGACTTTTGGAGTGTGTTCTACTAGAACAACTACTTCGTGGAATCTTCGAACTGAATCCCTAATGGCGGTATGCGGTTGTGCGACTTGTCTCTAGACCACACGTCTGGGATTTGAGCATATCTGGTTTGTGTTTCTCTTGATATATGTTATGTAGACATATATTGTGCATAGATGACTATACCATTACATCATGTACTACTTTCTGGTTTTCTGGGTCCTCTACTGAGTATTGTAATACTCACCCCTACACGGCCTTTGCCCGCACGTGTTGTGTCTTGTGTAGATGAGAAGCCTTTTGACAGAGTCCACGGTGGACAAGGACATGGCTGAGCTTTATGAGTTCCCTACAGGACGAGGCATTCCTTCATCTATGAGAATCAGTCCAAGTACGTATTTTTGTTTAAAGGTTGTACTTTTCAGTTTCCAGACTCTTTGTTTGGTGGACATGTATTCTGGGCCAGTTTGCTTTCGGTACATTACTTCCCATCGTACTCTGTTGGTTGGTTTTAGTTGTATGCATGCATTTTGTTCCATAATGTTTTTACATTTCAGAATTTTTGGGTATGGAGATGTGTGCATGTGTACAGGTTCTTAGGAAATGCCACCTAGTTAGTAATATGCCTACTCGGTGCTAGTCACCATCCCCTGTCCTATTGAAGGTGGGCTTGGGGAGTCACGGTGCGGGCCACACTGGGACAGGTCGTGACAATTCTCATCTGTATAATAATCTTACTAATATTTTCATGTAGGAAATTTATAATTAGAAAGTGAAATTCATGATTCTCTTTATTACTTAACATCATTGTTATGATAATCATTATAACGCGACTCTATAAATCAGTTGTTTCATTAATCATTATAAAATATCAATTTTATTAATCAAATATTCTTTTCATAATACTATATTAGTATATTATATATTATTATTATACTTTTCTCTTAGTTCTATCATTTAATAAATCTAATTTCTAATAATATTTACATTTCTTATCACGTTTTAGGCATGACAATTCAAAAAGAGTGTATAGAAGATAAAAAGATTAGAAAATATTTAGAACATCACAAGTATCATCTAATGTATAATAAATTATAATACAATAGAATCATATCAATTATTAAAATATTCCCCATTTCATTATCTATCTCATTATTGAGGTTTATTAACCTCTGTGATGAAAATATCATCTATTAACAATTGAGGATAAAAACTAATTATCAAATACATGTATATAAATATGAGAATACATAGTTACCAACATAAAAAAGAAGAATTAAATGCATTGAAATAATGCTCTAAGAACTAAGGATGATTTTATATAGGCTATAACCCTCATGGTCTCCTTCTAGAATTCCAAAAAAAACATGAAGTGTAAAAATAGAACTCGATATATATATCACTTTCATTCATCCGGATCAACTAGTTCAAAAATGAAAAAATAATTAAATTTGGGATATAGTATAATTATGTCTACATGATTATTAATCATGTTGATACATTCCAAAAAATACCCACACACTCTGAGATAATATGAGTCATATTAGGGATTTAATATGGTTTTATGATCTCTATATTGTCTGCATCCTTAATAGGTGTGTTATAAAAATTGAAGTGGATGAGTGAACCTAATATTCAAGAAATAAATAAATAAAATCATCTGATTCAACCTGAACTATAATGTATTCATATTTAAATCACTCATGGTTTTTTCAGTCATGACTAAACCAAGGAGTATCAATGAAATAGAGGAAAAAGCATCATCATTTTCCAACCCATCATTTTTAGGAAGCTAGGGTGGAGTTACAGAACTCCCCATTCCTTCCTCACCAATATAGATCAATCATTCCTAAAAAAACCATCACACCCACAAATATGTAATGGTGGTCTCTTGGTTTACCATTTTGAGTCTCTATATTCAAAATTTCCAACACGATGGAATTTCCTCTTCTCCACAATACACTAGAACTGTACATAGAAACATGCCATGAACCATGATGTAAAAAACTAGTAGGAAAATATTGAAAAAATAGACATCAGAAATTACTTAAAATAATATTTTTTATTTTGATGAAAATGTAATAAAATATAATCATTACATCATAATATGAATTTATTATTACTTGAGTTCAATTTCATCGGGATATGTGACCACATAACCCAGCATATGATATGTGATCGCATGACCTCAACTGGTTCATGAAATTTCTTGATGATAGTGAAAAGGGGGATATATTTCAGAGGTTTCTCAGGGTCCCATTTTTAATATGAGTCCCTGGATACATTATTTTTTAAATCTACATTTTTTTGGTTAAAATGATTTTTTATAGAAGGGCTCCCATGTGATCATTATTTTTAATGAGACAACAACACCCTATAATGACCCAATATTTTTTCAATGGAAACACTTTTTATAATTTTTTCTTGAATAATAATAACATAATATTAAATATATAAAACAATAAAAACCTTATAAATGAATAATGAGTAAAATAAGATGTATCTCTTGAAGTTATGTAACATATACTGATGAAATAGTAACTTCACTAATGGAATTGTAATGGGACCCCTATGAATATTCAGCCAGATAATATAACAGTATCCTCACCAATGACAGTGACAATAATATTTATCCATCTTATAATTGACAATATGGAATAATTATATTTTAGTATAAGTAAAAAAATAGTTTCAAAACTATAGATTAAGTGTTGGTATTTTTGAGAGGCATGTATATATAATTACAATTTTGTAATTAATTTGATATTTTAAATGAAAATTTATTTTCATTAAATTAATTCATAAATTATTATTTTTATGTCTTATCATTATAATAAATTTTAATGAGACATTAATAAATTTTTCAGAGTGTTAAAAAAGTAGTATTATTTTTAAAATTTGGATTTTTTAGGTAAATTATGATTTTATGTAAAAAATAAATTTCTAATATTTGTTAAATAATTTCTATAAAATGTTGTCCATTTATGAATTCTAGACATCAAAAAATGGTTAGTGTTAATTTTTGTGTTTTTTTGTAAAATACATTAAATTTTTAATTAATAATGAATTATGGTAATTTATTTTATATATACATTATTAGTTAAATAAACTATTCCTAATATCATGGAAAATATGAGAACCCTTGGATTGACCTCAAATAATCTCTTTCATATTTTAGACTCAATATTTAGTACTATTTATTTTCATTCTCAAAATAATAATCTAATTAATTAAATAATGAGAAAATATCACTCTCCTATAGTATAAAAGCTACCCTCACCCCCTATTATCTTCACTCCCATAATCCCATTTTCCATCAATAAATTCTGGTAAATTATTCTTCAATTCTTCTACCCACATTTAGAAGCCCTTAGTCTCTTCCAAATACCAAATCCTCTTCCCTCAATAGGGTCTCATGAAGATAAATTCCAGATGTAAATTCCAATTTTTGTTTCATTTATTTTCATTCACATTCCTTTCTTACAAATTTTATGAAAACTCTAATACGATAAATGTAATGTATTTTTTTTATGATAAAGAATGAATTTATCATAACCTATAATTTCCCCTCATTTTACTTTTGGAATAAAAACACAGTCTGATATGTGTTAACTTATCACATTCAAGGAGGATGAGTATTAAATTTCTATTACCATCTTTAATTATTGTCTTGAAAACATTTATATGGTTAACCCAAACATTAATATACGTAATATATATTATGAATGGTTCTAGAATATATTTTACACATGTGATAAAATATTAAAGAAATATGTGTTTTTTGTGATAAAAACCCGCCATTAACCCAAACAGTTATCATTAATGTTTTATGTAATGGCTCATCTTCACTAAAAATAACAAAATCAATTTTATTTACATTTAATATTCTGGATTTTCTCTTTTAAAATAAAACTCCAATTCTAGAAAACCATTCTCATCTCAATTATTTATACTTACATGATCGTAATAACTATATACTAAGTTAATTACATGAAGTAGAGGTTCTGGACATACAAATTAATGAATCATATTTTGTTATAAAAGACATTCAAATCATGTTAAGAAGAACTTCAAAAATAAGGTAAGGTATTCTACATGAACCACCATTATTTTTTCAGGTTTCATTATCTTTCTTTTTACTGAAATAATGTTATCTATTATTTTTATATACATATTTGAAATGATTTCTAGATGCTCCAAACATGTACATCCAGGTCCATTCATCATTATTTTTCAGGGATATACATTTTTTTAGGTGGTTCCCTCTATAAAACTTATTTATAAGAAAACCCATTTAATTGACCTTCTCTAATTATTACCCATTTTTTAGTACACTATATAATCTATTTTTATGAAACCATTATTTTTAGAAAACTATTCATTTCATTCTAAAAACATTTTTGGTTCACATATTTTTTATATAAAAGTTTATTCCCTTTTATGTTTTAAATTACATTTGGTATTTTTTTTATCCTCGCATAAATGTTCGAATTTTAATGTTTCATAAGTATTCTTTTTCAATGTTGTTACATCAAGAGGAAAACATTCTTAATGATGTATGCCAATTTTAATCTATTATTTTCCATGTGTGATATTATTCCTTTCCTTCATTGACATTTTTATGATACTTCTATATGTTATGCTTTATTACGTGATTATGATACATAATTTTTACCATGGGAAACCATTATGTTTATTTATGATTGATTATTTATGATTATATATGTGGAATGAATATTCATGAACAATTTATTATGGGTGCACCTAGGTAGAACACTAATTAATTAAGTGAAGTAGAGACTCTTGAAGAATTATCTAAAATGGACTTGGAAGTTAGCCTTGACTCATGCTACTACATGTAATGGTCTTGGTGGTTATCCTCGACATATTATCATATATGAGAAAAAAAACCCAACTCATGATAATGCTATGTTTTATTTTTATTCCATATTTATATGAATCTATGTTTACATGATCCCATGTTTATATATCCATATGTTACATTCCTTTTTAGATCATTATTTAATTCCTTCTAACTGATGTGTTAAAGCATTATTATTATGTATATTCCCTTACTAGGCATTTTAGATCAATCTGTTAATCTTGTCATCCTAATGATATCCTATGAAGATGTATGAGAACAAGGGAAGTTAAGAGCTCTTTATGAATATTAAATTAAAAAACATTGTGTTTAGTACCATTTTTTCAGTTTTATACACCTAGTCTTCCTAGACATTAGACTTTATGATATTTTCCTTTTAATATGATGCTTTATTATGATTAAAATCCTTTAATGTTATGTTTAAAAGGATATGGTCTCTATAGTTGGTATTAGAGTAAGGTATTCATATTTTCGAAGATTATGAATAGATGAATTTAGAAAGAAACATATATATAAGGCCATGTATTAGAAAACATACCTAGGTTTTTGTATGTAGAGATTATGTGGCTTATCAAAAAAAATAGTTCCCTAACTAGATGCGAACATGTGGATGGGGATCTAGAATAGATATATCTTGGGGTAAAACTCTAAAATGGTTCTTTCATATTCACTCTTATTGGAACCGGTTCACGGCAATGATCCTTTCATCACTCATGATTTGACACTCCTAGAAGATATTATTTGGAAAATTTATAATCTTAGTACGAACTACAATTATGGGGAAAAATCCAATAATAATAAATGTGACAAAACCCATCATGGAAAACATAGATTGAAACCTAGGGAATCACAAGTTTTGATATAATTTTAATTATCATATTTATCTTTTTATGTTTAATATTTCATTTTAATGCTTATTACTTAAGTATTCAATCCCTGTAATTGTACTATCTTTTTTTAGTTAGTGGTGTGAAATAGAAGAACATCATACAACAATAATTGTGAAAGGAAACATGATTATTTCCTTAATGATATGACTGATATGGCAGGAATGGATTCTCAAAATAATGTGATAGTACATACTCAGATGGATCATGTTGTGAATAATAACATTAATCATGTGGAACACCCACCTCCCCTAAAGAAAGAGACTGTTTCTATATAATACTTCTTTCAAAAAAGGCCTCCAATGTTTAGTAGATATTCTGATCCCCTCCTCGAGGAACAATTGATTAACTCCACTGAAAAAATACCAGGTGTCCTCTAGTTCTCATAAGAAGTGAATGTTGTGCTGGTGGTCTATTATTTTCATTGGGAAGCTGATATGTGGTGGACATTGATCAAGAATATGAATCCCTAGGAGAAAATTAATTCTATGTATTGGGAGGAATTCATGACACTGTTTTCCAGTTTATATTTACCATGAACCCTCCATATTAAGATGGACCGATAGTTCCTTATACTGAAGAAGAATTGAGATGAGTCCCTTAGGTCGTATGAATAAAACATCTCAAGAAAAACATGATATGTTTTATTCTTTGTCATGGACAATGAAATAAGTGTGGATTAATTCTATTGAGGATGAATACTGAGTATTAATGAAGTATTGAAAATTAGATACTTCAATAGTAAATGGAATATTTTATATTGATCCCCATGGATGAAATAGATATTTGAGACTCTCGATAGTCTCATGGGAATGGTGATAAAAAAGATGAAATTGGATTCTAATAAGGGTGTTACAAATAATAAATCCCAATATGGACAAACGATCTAATGGTCCACGTGTCAAAGTTATGGGAAGAAGAATCCTGGGAAATGTCTAACAGGAACCGAGAAAATTATAAAATTTGGATGAATGGGATATATGGATATGTTGTGATAGAGGGATATGTATAATCCCACTAACGTGGAATAATAACATTTGGT
Organism: Viscum album; assembly: GCA_963277665.1. NCBI lineage: Eukaryota > Viridiplantae > Streptophyta > Magnoliopsida > Santalales > Viscaceae > Viscum > Viscum album. Next base: position 988,476,515 of record OY728126.1, read on the forward strand.
TTAGATCAACACTCATCCATTAGTGCATTATTTCTACTACAATGAATATGGGCATCATGAGAATATATCCCTAAGTCAATAGTTGATAGAGGAAGTCAACAACAACCACCAGGAAAAAAAGGAAGGGCTTATGCTATCACTTCTACAGAGGTAGATCTAGAAAATTATATTGTGACTGGTATTCATGTTATTCATTCAAGAATATTTAATTTATTATTTGACTCTGGTTCTATGAATTCTTTCATATCATTTGTGTTTAGTAGATATATTCAAACACCACCTAAAAATATAGATATTGATGTATTTTTTAATAAATAGGAAATGATAAAATTATTATGTCGAAAGAATATAACTCCTCCCTTTTTAATTTTTGTCGACTAGACCTCCCAAAAAATCTCATCATTCATCTTTATGTGGAGTTTGATATTATCATGGCTGTGGATTGGCTATCTTTATTCAAATCTAACATCAACTTTCTGAAATGGGAGATCACTCTTCACATCTTGAAGCATTATCCAATTCATTACATGTATATGGAAGATGATTAATGACCTTTAGAATCATTATCTCATGTGTGGATATTACTTCCTTTTGAGAAAGCATGTATAGCTCAAATGATGCATAAAAAGGAGAGAATCATGCTCGAAGACATTCACATTGAAAGGGACAATATTAATGTATTTCCCAAATAATTTTCTGGTCTTCTTTCTAATCAATGGTTGAGTTCTCAATTGAACTTATTCTTGGAACTCAACCTTTATCAAAGACACCATAGAGAATGGCCATTGTATATTTAGAAGATCTAAAGATGTAGTTATAAGAGAATCTAGACAAGGGGTTTATATGTCAGAATACATCATATTTGGGAGAACGGATCCTCTTCATCATGAAGAAGGATGGTACAATGATACTATGCATTGATTATAGTGAGAAAAATAAAATCACACTAATGAAAAAGTATCCCCGACCTTGGATATATTACTTGTTTGATTAGTTTTTTTGGGATAGTTATTTATCTAATGTGGACCTTCTATCAGCATATCACCAATTAAAGGTGAGGAAGGAAGATATTCACATGAATCCCTTTATAAAGTGTTATGGACACTATGAGTTCATATATATGCCCTTTAGACTAACTAATTCTCATGAAATTTTCATCAATATAATGAATTGAGTATTTAGAGATTTGTTAGATAAATTTTTTGTTGTTTTTATAGATGATATTATGATATACTCTAAGAGAAAGGAGTAACATAAGGAGCATTTGAATATATTACTAATGACATTGAGAAGGGATAAGTTATATATAAATTATAGTAAATGTGAGTTTTATATGGTGGAATTATCATTCTTTGGACATGTTATCAGTAGAAAAAGAATATATGTGGACCCTTCTAAGGAAAAGGCAATTGAATAGTGGCCCATGATGACATTTGTAATGTAGATCCACCACTCTCTGGGTGTAGGTGGGAATTACAAACGATTTTTGAAGAACAATTAATGATTATCATTCCCAACGAAAAAAAGATGACATAGAATGGGTAATGTTTTTATGGAATCATGAATATGAGGAAAGCATTAACGATATCAAAAAGAGGCTTCTCACATCACCAGTACTCACACTCCCAATAAGTGGAAAACTCTTTGTGGTGTACACTGATTCTTCAAAGAAATTCTTAGGTTGTTTACCAATGAAAAAGGATAAAGTGATACCCTACACCACAAGACATTTTAAAATCAATGAGAAAAACAATACCATGCTTGATCTGAAGTTGGAATATGTGATGTTTGTTATAAAAATATTGAGGCATTATCTCTATAGGATAAGTGTGAGATATATATTGATCAAAATATTTTGAAATATATATAAATAAAGAATGAGCTTAATTTGAGACAATAATGTCATTAAAGAGCTCATATAATATTAGGACTGCTCAATCCACTACCATCTTAGTAAGTCAAATGAGTTAGAAGAAGCTCTATGTAGAAAGGATACTACATCATTATCAATGATGAGCATTTAGAAGCATACAATATTATTTGATTTCAATAATTGGAACATGGGAATTATTAATGGAGAAACATCATCAATACTTTATCAAATGGTTGCTAAACCATCCCTCACAGTGAAAAATAGGATGCTCAAAGAATAGATGTGGAAATTTTTAAATGGGTTGAAGCTATTAGAAATGGGAATTCATTTGAGTTCATGATTGCTGATAAAGGAGATGTAAGATTTGTGTCACGATTATGTGTATTATACTATCCATAGATAATTAATTACCTTTTGAATGACGCAAGTAGCTCAACCTTCGTTATTCACCTAGGGAGCACAATGATGTATCGATATCTCGAAGAGATCATTTAGTGGGACAATATGAAGAAGGATAGTGTTGAATATACATCAATGTCCCTGGTTTGTCCACAAGTGCAGGCATAAAAGAAAAAAAGTCTGATGGGATAATGAAACCCCTACCCATACCAACATGGAAGTAGGATAACATCACCATGGAGTTTGAAACAATAATTATAAAGACATGTAGAGGAAACAATTCTATATGGATCATTGTGGATTTTTTTAAAATTAATGCTCACATTATCACAATTCGAGGGGACTTCTCATTGGATCAACATGCATGGATATATATCAATGAATTGGTAAGACTGTATAGGGTACCTATATATAATTTATCCAATCGAGATCCATGAATCACTTTGATGTTTAGGAAAATTCTCCAACATTCTCTATGAACTAAGTTGAAGTTTAGCACAACCTATTATCCCTAAAATTATGGCCAATATGAGCGAACTATTTAGAAATTGGGAGATATGTTGAGGGCTTGTTCTATTAACTTCAATAGAGGGTGGGTCAAACATCCTCCACTTATAATATTCTCTTACATTAATAGTTTCCACTCCACCATTTGAATGGAACCATATGAATCCCTTTGAGGGAAAAGATGTAGAATACTAGTGATTTGGGATGAAGTTGGTGAGAGTAAGCTACTAAGACATGAAATAGTTGAAGAAATTTTAAAGATGTTGAAAACTTTTTAGAAGCACGTTAAATAATACCACATTCAACAAAAGAGATATGTATACAATGGTTGATGAGGGATTGAGTTCAATGTTGGGGACATGGTATTCCATTACATTTCTCTATAGAAGAAGGACGTGAGGTTTGGGAAAAAAGGAAAGCTATGTCCCATGTATGCTAGTCCCATCATTAATATTGATTGTGATGTATTTGTGGCCTATCGACATGAACTGCCACCAACCATGTCTAAAGTACACGATGTACTCCACTTATCCATCATAAAGAAGTACATATCATATCCTTCACTTTTACTCTCTTTAGAGGTCGTACAACTGGAGAATGACTTTTCTAATGAGGAGTAGCCAGTGATGATCTTGGATCGTAGAGATAATGTTCTATGTAATAGGACTTCTCATCAGGTCAATTTAAAACAGTAGAACCATAAGTACGATGTGGAAACATGGGACATGTAGGAAGTAATTAACAAAAGTTGCCCACACATGATTATGGAATTGAATGTAAAATGAATTTTTTAGAGGGAATTTTCATAAGTGATAAGGAATGTAATGACCAAATATTTTTCCAATGGAATTCCATTCATATAATTTAATATTATAGTAATATCACATAAAAATTCTCGTATAATATAATACAGAATATATAAATGAATAATGAGTGAAATAAAATGTATCTTTTGAAGTTAAGGAGTATATACTAAAGAAATAGTTACTTGATCTTTTGAATAGTAATATAACCATTATGAATAGTTAACTGAAAAATGTAATACTAACCTCACCAATGAATGTGTCAATATAATTTATCCATGTTATTAGTGAAATATGGTATATTTATAATATATAATAACTAAATAAATATTAAAAATATAATTGATTACATGTTTTTATTTTTTAAGTCATATATATTTAATTAAATTTATTTTAATAATTTACGAAATTAAAAGAAAATTTACTTTCATAAAATAAATTTATAAATTATTATTTTGATGTCGTATGATCATAAGTTAATTTAATGAGAAGTTAATTTAATGAGAAGTTAATTTATTTTTCAATGTGTAATAAATGCAGTTTTAATTTTTAAATTCATAAAAAATTAGGAAAATTATGGTTTTAATTAAAATTTAAATTCGAGATATTTATTAAATTAATTTAATAAAATGGATTACATTTTTTGAATTCAAAATATCTTAAAATGCATAGAGTGAAATATTTTTTATTTTTTTCAAATAATAAATTTTTTGATGAATAGTGAAATAGAATAATTTACTGTTTATATATTTATATATTTATATTATTAGTGAAATACACTATTCTAATCATCATGGATAATGTAAGAACCCTTGGTTCGAAATCAGAAGGTGTCATTACTTTTTTAGTCTCAATAATCAGTATTATTTCTTGTCTTGAGATAAATATTATTCTAATGAAACAAATATTGGGAAAATATCCCTCTCATCCACTGTAAAAAAACATCATCACCCCGTTGTCTCTTTATGAATATCAAGCCTTTTACCTTGTATAAATATTTCTAACATCTCCTCTGTAACGTCCCGGTTCTGGGTGCCACGCAATGGGTTCCCCGAACCCGGTTCGCCACGTGACCTCAAGCGCATTTCCCCAAACACCAAAGGCTACCAACTAGCAGCGAGGGCCCAGGTCTGATTGTGGGAAAACAATGCCCTCATTTGTCAATGTGTAGCACAACGGGATAGGAGATAAATCATACATCAAACAGCAGAAGCAGTAAAACATACACAAATGAAATAAACAACAGTAGTGGATACAACCAAAAGTATATACACAATGATTCTACATGTATTAAGTTCTAAGAAAACATCCAGAACATGTTATACATCAATACAGTACAACAAAAACAGAGTACATCAAAACAAATCAAAACAGCTGGCAGCAGCATGGCGAGGCTAGGCTCGGTCGCATGCATTCCTACTCCTCAGCAATAGTCAAGTACCTGTATAGGGACTCTTTCCCCTATCCACACATGTAGAAACGTAATGTTTTTGGGAAGAAAATCATTACCCAAATATGGTGTGAGAAATATATCTCAGTAGACACCCACCAAAGGCCCATGCCCAACTGCGTGTAAGACATACAACAAGTGTGCAGTAGGAAAATTCAATATAGTATGAATTACTCAAAAGTAACTTACTTAACCGTCAAATTTTCATTTTATTATTCATTTAATCCATTTAATTTAGTATCATTTTTGTGCTCAACTGCACTAAGCGCTCATGACAACCGGTATCTTTCCCTTATGCTAACATAGTAAACCACGCTCTCATGCTATATAGAATCTAACCCACAGGTATTTCCCTCAGGCATAACAGAAATTTCCCATAGGCGTAGGAAGTGTCTCCCTCAGACACAGAAGTCAAGCCCTCATGCATGAAAGGTTGCACTCAGGTGAAATAGTAAGTTGCCCTCGTGCTAATACAGTCACGCCCTTAGGCTAATACAGTACAGTGCCCGCAGGCTAATCACAACAATTCCCTCAGGATAAACAGGTAATTGGGTCGTGCCCAATAGTTAAACACGCAGTAACAAACAATTCCTCTCAAGACAATTCTATAATTACAACTGTAATGTCATACCTTCGGGTAGCCTGGCCAAACGGCTAAATAGTGGAACACACCCCCGGGGTGGTTCCAGATCTAAGCAACAATCCCAACCAGCATTTTAATATCACTTCTAAATACTTAATCAATACTAGGTGTTAAATATAGCAATGGACTCAGCCACACAACACCCCCACATGGGTTTTTGGCACAAAGATGCACAAAACACATGATAGTTGGAAAAACAAGCACCAAGCCACCTACCTTATACACCAATGAGAGGTATACCCGAACGTTGGTTCCAGAAACGTCAAAGTACGACGTATATCTATGGTAATAAAACCGTTATTCAGCCTAAAATAACTCTTGTTAGGGAAGGAATTGGTAAGCAACTCGCTAAGAGAAGAGAGGGCTTACCTGTGCGGTTCCAATGTGATCATCCGAGGCAGAAACGGATTCCCGACGCTCGATCGGTTTATCCATGAAGATCCGGCCTTCCTCCCGAGATCCTTCCACCAGTTCTAATCCAATCCTATGAACAAGGTTGGATACTTCCCGTTTTAAGCGAAAAAACAATGTACATGGCATGTACTTCCAATTACACGGCGTGTACTTCCTTCATTTAACTATACCTTTGGCAGCCCCACCACACTGTTCATCTGTCGACATGAGTACATGACATGTACTCCAGACTACACTGCGTGTTCTTTCACCTAGCTGGCAGCTGCTTCACCGCCTTACTGTTTTGGTCTGCCGACTGACTATACGGTGTGTAAGGGGCCACTACATGGTGTGTATTCGGTTCCTACACCCTTCATCGCCGACATAGCTACATGGCCCGTGTACCAATACCACATGGCCAAAAGTACACGATGTGTGGAAAAGTACACGGCGTGTAGTTCCAAAATTTTGGAATTTTCCCCATTTTCCATATTTTCTGAAATACACTTAAGGAAATGAGAAATGAAGAAGTTTGTACCTCAAAGATAAGAACCAGGTTCTTACATCCTCCCATGATCCATCCCATATCTAGTAGCCATTGGTCTCTTCTAAAGAAAAAATCATCTTCCCTACAGAGGCTCTCAATGATGATAAATTCCAACACTACTAGAAAATTTGTCATTTCCGATGGGTAATTTTCAATTGGATCCCATTACAAATAACCTTTTTGCAACGGTGCCCCATTATAATTGCCCCACTGGAGAAAAGGGCATCGCAAAAAAATATGTGCGATGGCATTCTAATATTCCCCAAATATATTTATCGTTGGTTTTAAATAAATTAATATGATTAGCACATCATAAACACTTTTTGCAATGGGCCTCGTCACAATTATTATATGCAATGGCCCGCATAAAATAATTATCGAGTTTTTGAAACATTTTATTGTGTCAATCCATCACAAATTTTATTTCCAAAGGGGACCATCTCAAAAATGTTAAAAAAATTAATTAAATTTGAAAATATATATTAAAAAAATAAAATAATATTACAATTAATGGAATAATAATATTAGTATTAGTAAAATAAAATAAATAGTAAGATAAGAAATAAATTCATATAATAATAATAGTAATATATTATTATTAGTATTATTAACATTAATGAAATAATAATATTTTTATTATTATTAACATTAATGAAATAATAATATTTTTATTATAAAAATACTCACAAATTATAAAATAATGAACACCTCATTATTCACAGATAATAATAATAATTAAAAACCCATTGTATTAATTAATAAAATAAAAAGTAATTAAAAAGTAATTAAAAACAAATTATATAATAAAATAGTAAATAATAAAAAAATATTAATATTAATATTAATATTTTTAATAATATAAAAAGGCATGATATAAAATTTTAAATTGTCAATATTATAAACATAATTTATAATCAAATGTTTTATCATAAAAATAAATAGATCAGTTAGGTGGAGGGTCATATGGATGGGTTGGAGGAGATGGTGCGGGGAAATACATACCAAAACCACGAGTGAGACATCATGTATACTACAACAGCACCTGAACCTACTACCATCACCATTTACGCATATCCTCTGGATTCGTTAGTTGATTCTACAACTATTGTTAGATCTCTTCTTGTTGTCGATGTTGTTATTGATACATACTCTCCTTCTCCCTACACATACTCTCTATAATCACACTCGGAGCTCACAGATGATCCTAATACTATGCAATATATGATGATGACACTTCATGAGCTCATCTCGAGTGGGATTCAAACATCACTATAGTTTCATAATAATCTATTGGCATCCATCGAGAGCTAATACCATCTACATAACATATCTTGTAGGCAAAACAGGTCGACTGATTCAAAGTTGTCTCATCAAATTGGTGGGAACTGGTGTGAATATTTTTCTCATCCTGACTTAATGTCTGTGTATAAGGAGTCCGACCTCATATGCCTCCCCTAAATACAATATGAACGTAAAATAGTTAAAATATTTCTTATAGTAAAATTTTAAACTAATAATATACATTCTAAAAATTTATTCTTGCAAGATCCTCTAATCTCCGAAGTGGTTGAATCACTATACATCCTCCTATAAATGTCGAATTCTGAAATATCAGGATGGTAAAAAATATATAAGAATTTAAAATAAAACATTTCCTTTTTATGTTATACAAAATATTTTTAAAAAAATACTTACGATATGCTCTATATACATACAGAATGTATGATGACCATCTCTATGTGTCACCTATTGTCTCCCTATATTTTTTCATGGTACCACTGATCTCTACTGAAAGAGACCACCCAACCAGTGTGAATATAACCATCCCAAACCTGAGATAAAGTATAATCAGGTTGGGGGTGCAATAAAACTGATAAAACCTACCACCCCTATTGTCTCCATTTCATTCCTTCTAAAATTGTGAAATAACTGATTAGAAGAATAACATATATTCCATTTCTATGACTTCAGAATAGCCCCACCCATGATCTCATTAATGGGATACCATAAAACCAACTAATAATTTGTAATATCATGTTATTGACTAGATTTTTTTCAAATTAAATATTATTTATCAATTTCCTAGTAAGTGATTTAAAATTTGGTGCTTAACAACCATGGGAATCTCATCCCATGAGACCCATGCTTCAAAAAAATAATTGTGAAATAAATCACAATTCATTCTAGTATTTATATGTATAAAGTCATAAAAAATCAATCAATTTTTATATAAATAAATTTGTTGAAAATTAATTATAAGACACTGGTAAACATACATCTTCACAAATGGAATAAATCCACAAAGTGGATGTTTCTAGGTGATCAATTTAAGAGTCATAAATAGTGCATGACCATTCACCCACTCTATCCCCCTTATACCGCTAGTAGTATGTGGGTTAAATGACTCAACATCTTTCTCATCCAAAGATAGATCAGCTTCCTTAAATATGTGATATGTATCCTCATCCTTATAAAACATTAAATGAATGTTGCTAACAAAAAATTGAAAATTGTATTATATATATATATATATTTATTTATTATATGATTATAAATATCATTTAACTATGACAATGTTCAACTTCATCCTCATATTTATATCTGACAGTGTTAATGTCTTCATATTCTTCTATTGCAACGTCAATTTCTATATGAGTTCTAGTTTCATAATATCTTTTCATTTGAAATTCATATGTAAAATCATTAACATTATCATCACAATTTACCCCAACCTATGGGGTGGCATCATTGATATTCATGACTATTCATGAAAAAAATGGATTTCGAGTAGTCTTTTGAAAAACTACAATTCCTTCCACTACAGTAGAACCACATTCACTTTGAGTAAACTCATTTTCCTAAGATTTAATTTTTATTATTCTCAACCAATAACTCAACTATCAATTTGTAGAAAATTATATTGAATAATAAATTTTATTTTCTAAATGATTATTTAAAAATTGTCCACTCACTGCTAGAAAAAATTTATATTTAATATCAACGATTCCTTGGGTAATATGAATATGTAATCCTCTCTCAGTATCCAACCACTAATATTTAAACATCATTTTTGTAATGTAATCCTAGATACCACAGTTCAATAATTTCATCCAGCAAGAAATAAAATTCAACGTCAATTTCTCTATGATGATATCCTCTTAGGCACACACCACTATTCATTGTATTTTTGATTCCCCATATTCTTGTGTATGATATCTAAAACCATTAACCACATATTAATTATAATACTTAATCATTTTATGGTGGATTACTCAATAAACATAATATATATTCAATTTTATCATCGTGTTGAGATACCTAAAAAACTATAAAACAATTATAAATAAAAAATATAAAAAATATATTTTATATGTTAACAAAAAAATATTATGTTACCATTTTTTGAAACTATAATGATTTTTTTATATTCATCAAGAGAAGCTTATATAATTTTTTGATATTTTTTTCAAGATATGATTATCATAGAACCAAAAATTAAATTAATATTAGCTTTCTGTAATCGAAATTATGGAATAAGTGATAGGAGAACTAAATGTACAAATAGTTTCATTTATTCATAGTTGAGTAGAAAATATGTAAGATCTCAGTGATGTTCATCATATAAATTTCATCATTTAGGAACTCCACCAAATCCATATTTAAGAATATTGAAAACTAACAAATTAATGTGAATTTCATCATCAAAATTTCCCTCATTACTTCCCATACAATTTTTTAAGGGATATTCATATTAAAAGTAATTAGAATAGAAAAAAATATATTCTATTGAAAATATTCTTTTATAATTGAATATCCAACTGATGATTTGTTACACACTATTATTATTTATTTCTTTATGCTTCTCTCAAATGGGTACATCCATCATAACTTTACTGGACCTCCACATTTTTCTTCATGCTGATCATTTAATATCAAATGTTCCATTGGGTCAAACTAATCTGACGAGAAGATGTTTTAACATAAAATTAAAACCAAATATTATTGCATCTAGATTAACTCTTCATTGTCAATTTTCACTGCACAAATGTCATGAAAAAATATTAAATATGTATTATCTCATCCCATATAATATTATTAAACAATCATATTAATCCAATCAGAATAAGATTTTCCATTATAACATGATATTCATGACATTTTTATCAATTAATATAACCAATTCTAACTCATTTTCCCAAATTGAATGCATAACAATTTAGAAGTCTCAAATCGGATATCAACTATCAAAATAATAATCAATTATCTTTGGAAAGTGTATAAGCTGCTTTTGGATTCATTAAATTCTATGATCTCACATTTACAAATAAATCAAGTTTAGGTCGAATGTAAATTGGGGCATGACCTAATCGTTCCATTACATTATCATGGGTCTTACCTAGTGTATTTAAAACTAAATTAAATAAATTATCAAAATAGCTCCTCTCATTATTTATGAAATCCAACATGTGACAGACCAATAAATCATACCAATATAAAATATCCCAAAAAATTCTCTCTTTTAACCAACTTTGTTCTTACCCACATCCTGTAATATTCATGAATATTTATTCTTGGTCCAAATGTAATGTGATTTAAAAAATAGGTAATTTATTTTAACTCTATACCAAAGATCACTATTGGAGGTTCATCAATTTTAAATGATTCTATTATGAAATTATATTTTCTCTTCTGAAATGGATGATCTTTTGGAAGGAATCTACGATGGTATTCGAAAATCATGATTTTTTTACATTGATAAGCATAAATGATTTTCTGTCTCTCACATACTCCAAAATTTATTTTGGACCATGTATAAAATATCCAATAACATGACAAATGTTAGGAATTCAAAAAATTTTCACATCAATTTAGCTTTTAGAATGAAATTTTGTTTCGTAGCAATATCAAATTTATAGAAAACATTAGTCCAAAATGAATATATCTCATTAATCAATAGATTCAAAATAACATCAATATTATTTATTAGATTTCATGCAAATAATAAGGTCAAAAATATATATGGTTCCTTCATCAAAATCCAAGGAATTAAATTTTACAGAGTTATAAAGATAGTCCAATGTGAATAATAACCAATATAAGAACCAAATGGACCGAAACCATCAGTAAAGAAGACCCAATCACATGTTTCAATATTAAATATAAAATGATTGATGTAGTTGGTAAAAAAAATATCCCTGATTCACCTTTATAGATATAATTTAATGGTTTACCGATTAGTATATTTTCCTTTTTCAATTGAATCAAGGCTGCTATGTTCTAATACCTAAATTAACACTGAAAATCTAGTTGTATGAAGGAAATACATAAAAAAATTATAGGAAAAAATTCATACTTCTTTTTTTGAGACTCTTTATATATCGATTGTATACATGTGGGAAAACTATGAGATGAATCATTTTCACAATAATATAAGATTCAATCATTTTAACATGCAATAATATCATGTAAACTAATACCCAGATTATGGACCAACCACTTTCTATCATTGAAATTTATTGGAAAAACATTTAAATCATGTAGTAGTTCTTTTATGAAAAATAATATCTGATCACAATAGTTTTAACATTCCATTATCTGATTTAATAGCCATATATTTAGTAAAAGCATAAAATTTTCTTATCCTGGAAGTACGATATAATGCATCCTCAGCAGACCTCAAAAACTCGGAAATATGAGATGGTTCCAACTAAAGAGTAAAATTAATATCATCTTGAGTTTCTTCTTGATGAAAATATGGACCTTCCTAATCATGTACTAAATTTTAAACCGTACTGGATTCGAAACCAAATTATTATTATCTTCTATCGAACTATGTTCTCCATTATTAAACCAGAAAACATTCTTTGGTTGATAACCAAAATGAAATAATTAACCTAAATGTTTCCAAATGTGTTGGACTTCAATATATATAACTTTTTACAAAGACACATAATTGTCCCTTCTAAAATAAATGATATTTTTTATGATTAAAATGATATGAAAGCTTCACCCCCTCAATATATACAATATTTAAACCAAAACCCATTAGATTCATGTGCTAATTTATCCAATCGTGGTCATTTAATAATGATTATTGTCGAATACCTTCTTCTATATTTCCCTAAAAAAATAGAAAATAGTAATGTTTTTTGAAAAATTAGACATAATAAAAACACTATCTAAAAAATAGAAGACAATTATGTTCTATTTTCAATCCAAATTTAATAATTTCAATTATTTCATATTTATTTATAGCATATTTTCTTAATTTTATACTAATATACACTAAATTATAATAATTTATACTAATTACCACTAATTATTATTAATTACAACTAATTTTGACTAATAATTTCTAATTACCGATGACACAATTTCCAGTGGATTTGTGGAAGCCCTTTTTCTTAACGGCTCATCTCTACTATCTCTGGATGAAATCACTTTGAAAAATCAACTACAATGTCTGAATAACCATTTCCAAATGCATGATGCTGGATATCATGGAGACCTCTTTACACAACACTCAATTCCCAGGCATATGAAAATGGATATCCATCCATTGGAAGAGATTTTTCATAGTGATTTAAATAGAAAAAAAATGAAAGGATATGCGTCATCGAGAAAAAGAGTATATTTTTTCTGTCAACTCATCTCTTTGTAACATTATCCGACAAAACACAATATGAAAAATCTAATTTGACAGACACGTATCAATTTTCTTATTCATGATGATTGAGAGTAAGAAGGCCTCGCTGCGCTACTCTCCTTTCATTTCCATATGACAATGGATATCCAGAAGTTATGAAATCTTTGTCATAGAGATCTCAGTGGGAGAAAATTTAAAGGAGGTAAGGTGTCAAGAAAAAAGGGAGCCAGTAATCCACTATAAATTTTTCCAATTTATTTGAAATTATTAAAAATTATTACAATTTCATGCTAATTATTCTTAATTATTACTAATTATTGTTATTTATTGAAAATTATTAGTAATTATTACTAATTATCATTAACTATTTCTCAATGTATCTAATTATTGAAAATTATTACTGATTATAATAACTTATTACTAATTAGTAGAATTTATTTCTAATTATAACTAATTTTTAGATTTTATTACTAACGATTATAATTTATAACGAATTATTACAATTTATTACTAATTATTAGAATTTATTACATGTTATAATTCTTTATTTGAATTTATTACAAATTATACTAATTGATTACTAATTATTACTAATTATTATAATTTATTAATAATTTTTAAATTTTATTACAATTTACTATAATTTTTTTAAATTTATTACTAATTATTACAATTTATTACTAATTAGTAAAATTTATTACTAATTCATACTATATATTATGAATTTATTACTAATTTTTACTAATTTTTATGATTTATTACTAATTATTTAATTTATCACTAATTATTACTAATTCATTGAATTCATTGATAATTATTAATAATTAATAGTAATAATTAATATTTATTACTAATTACTAATATTTATTACTAATTATTGCAATTTATTACTTATTACTAAAATTGATTAATAATTATTTCTAGTTAGTACAATTTTTGGTAATTATTTCTAAATAATTATAATTTTTTTATAATTACTGTAATTTATTACAAATTAGTGCAATTTATTACTAATTACAAAAATTTGTTACTAATTACTACTATGAATTTTTAATTACTACAATTTATTAATAATTTCTATAATATATTACAAATGTCTACAATTTATTACTAATTTTTACTAATTTTTACTATTTATTACTAATTACTTCAATTTATTACTAATAACCACAATTTCATACAAATTAAATAAATATATTACTAATTACTGAAATTTAATACTAATTAATGTAATTTTTACTAATTACTGCTCTTTATTACTAATTAATTCAAATTATTACTAATTACTGTAATTTAATAATAATTAATACAATTTCTTACTTATTATTACAATATATTACTATTTATTACTAATTGTTACAATTCATTAATTATTCATGCAATTTATTACTATTAATTATATTTTATTACTTATTATACCTAATTATTAGAATTTATTACTCATTATAACTAATTATTATATTTTATTACCAATTATAAGTTATTATTAAAAACATTTACTAGTTATAATTAATTTTTAAAATTTATTACAAATGATTACTAATTATTTGAATTTATTAAAAATTACTAGAACTTTTTACTAATTATAAAAATATGTAAATAATTATAACTATTAATTAATATTTATTTGATTTTTTTACAATTTATAAAAATTTATTACTATTTATTACTAAAAATTAGAATTTATTACTAGTTATTATAACTTGCTAATAATTATTTGAAATTTGTTCAATTATATTACAAACTATGACTAATTATTACAATTTATTACTAATTATTACTATTTTTTAATATAGATTAAAATTTATTACAATTAGTTGCTATTTATTGTAATTAATTACTAGTTATTATAACTTATTAATAATTATTATAAATTATTAAAAAATTGCAATTTATTAATAATTATTACTTATTATTACAATTTAATACTTATTATAACTAATTATTACTAATTATTCGAATATGTTGCTAATTATTACTAATTATTACAATCTATTACTAATTATTACTAATTGTTGCAATTTATTACAAATTATTACAAATTATTGCAATTTATTACAAATTATTACCAATTGTGGAAATTTATTACAATTTATTACTAATTATTTCAATTTATAACTATTTATAAGAATTTATTACTAATTATTATAATTTATTTCTAATTAATAGAATTTATTACTATTTATTACTAATTATTAATTTTTATTACTAATAATTAATATTTATTACTATTAGTTTATAATTATTTAAATTTATTACTAATTATAAAAATTTATTACTACTTATTATAATTTAATACTAATTCATAGAATTTAACACTAATTATTATAATTTATTAATAATTAAAACAATATCAAACTAATTATTTCTAATTCATTATAATTAATATAATAACTATAAATTAATATTAATTCATACTAATCACAAGTAATTATTTGTAAAAAACATAAAGAATGATAAATAAAACTATCTAATTCTAATTTAATTTTACTACAACTAATTAATATTAATTATAATTTAAATAAAATGAAATAAATTGTGTAAAAAAATAAAAGAAATAGAGAAATACCTTAAAACTAATGCTTTTAATGGATATAGGCTGTGAATAATATCTCAGAAAAAAATTTAAACTATAAAAAAATTGTGAGAGAAGAAGTTCCCATAAGAGAGAGAGAGGTGTAAAGAATTGTGGGGAATGTGAAAAACATGTGGGTGTATATAAAAGATAGATTTGTAGTGACAAGCATATTTATGAGGAGATTCATGTCACTAATAGTGTTACTTACGACGATGCCCATTGTAAATAATCGGTTGTTAAAAAATAATTTTTGACGACACTCTTTGCAAATACCAATCAACCGGCATACTTTTTGTGATGGGGATAAAGCCGCTCGCAAATACTAACAAACGTTCTCGGATATTTACGATGGGAATACAAGTCTCTTACAAATACACTTCTTGGGGTTTAATGCACAAGTAGCACGAATCCTTTTGCAACGGTAACCATTACCTCACTTCAAAAACATTAGAATTTTCTATGGTCCTGTCCTTCCAATGCAAAAAAGTCCTTCTGAGAGAAAATGTTTTACGAGTCAGTGACCTATCGCAAATGACCCGGCGGAAAATCCCACTTTTCTCACAGTGAAGTGTTAAATTCTTATTTTCATTTCTTTTATATCCTTTCATGTTCCTTTCATTGTTTTTCTTTCCTCACATACTTTCATCCAAAAGTTATGAAAACTCTTGTACCTAACATGTACTTGAATTTTTTTATGGTAATGGAATAATTTATCATCATTAATATTTTCACCTCCTTTTATTTTAGGAATGAAAAAATCATGAGATATGTATTAATTTATCACATTAAATATGATGGGTTTTCAATTTTTTTATAGTATTTAATTTTGGTCATAAAACCATTTTTATGGTTGAACCAAACTATAATATATGTATTATATCTTATTTAATGTTCTGGAATCTTTTGTACAGTTGATATTAATTTATAAACAAAAAGGTGTTCATTGTGATAAGAAAACCTCCAGTTAACCAAAATGGTTATCATTGATGTTTTATGTAATGATTCATTATAAGGCCCCAGCCTTAAACCTTACTTAATATTGAATTAAATGAATAATTCACATTGAGGATCTTTTTAGGTTTAGAGTTTAGGACATAACTATTACATCTCAAAAGATTACAAAGTAGTCACTTCTACTAAATTTCCATAAAATAAAAAACTCTTAAAAAGAAACATGTCTAGTTCCATGTTTCAGGTAGCATGACTTTCCCTTGATCCCATCCTTGACCCTATTCCACGTTAAATCCTGTAAAAACATTTCAAAAACTTGGGATGAGCATAAAAAGCTCAGTAAGGGATACACAAATAATGAAAACTGTTAGTTTTTCAAAACAACAAGTAAACCATATATACTTTATCAATGTAATACTTTTCACCTTTTCGAAGTAGTAAAAACTCTTCACTGGATTAAAGTTCATTACATACCTTTTTGTAACCAAAATATTACCATAAGACCCTTATAAGATCACATAACATATAATGGTAACTTGGGACATAAACATACTTAAGTGGAATAACCATATGGTCGACTTCCACACATATCACTTAATGGAATAGCCATTCTCCCAACTTCCATACATACATAATGGAATAGCCATATGGCCGACTTCCATACCCAATGCATTGGAGGTTATAACGTAACCACCCGTCCTGGTATTCATGGCACCACCCGTCATATGGTTCATCACGTAACCACCTGTAATATGTCCAAGTACCATTATAAAATTATAACACATAAAACCAATATAAAGGAATGATAACATTCCCACATTTCAATCAGAATATATCATTTAAATATATTGACATAATAGAATCATTTATAAAAACCATTTTCAATACCAAAATACATAAAAGAGTATATGGTATTTATTTTATTTTAAAAACATTACAGCTTGTTGAGGAATCCAAAGATCAAATAATACTTGCGGCGGCGGAAAAGGTCGTTGTCACCGCGTACATTTAAAAAAAACATTCCTTTTTTTCGTTTAGTAAAACGCTTTGTAGAAAAAGATTCCTTTTGTATAAAATTAAAATTCAAAGGGGTTTATACACCGTATAAAAGAAAATTGTGTATAAAACGAAATATGCCTCAACTAAAGGAGATTTAGATGAAGTCCCTTACAATGACGGTATCCTTGGATTAAGGATAAATCAATTACAGAATTATGTGTGAAAATAGAATACACCAAATATAAGTGGATATTAAGTGTAAAATAATCAGAGTTTATTCACACATATTCATAGAACAACATATTCAAGGAGTATAAGTTTATCCCAAAGAATCAAATTTGGGTTAAGAAGTCCTCTTGCCAAAAATTGACAGCCTAATAGCGTCACTACAAAATTCAGAAAATGAGTTGATGAGAGATAAAAGGGTATCTCATCACATGGAAATAAAATTTAAATCAATAAGAATATATAAGGACATATCCCAACATAATAGTATGTGAATTAAATGACATAACAAAAGAAGTCTTTTAAAAAGAGGAGGGTGAAAGGTTCCCTTACCGACATGGGTATCTTTCGAAACATACACCCCGTGAAAGAAGGACAATACAACATTGATGTAAATACTCATAAATGAAAGTATATTACACAATGAGTAAAATAATGGGCAGTACATACACCACTCAAAGGAAATTGTGGCAAATGTAGCATAAATCTCACGGGAATAAAAGTGAGATGAAAAATCCCTTACGAAAACTCGGCAGCCTAACGACGCCACATAAAACTTACAAAAATGGATTGATGAGAAAAAATAGGGTATCTCATCATATTAACATAAAGTTTCTAGAAATAGGAATATAAAAGAACATACCCCAACATAACAAAGAGGAGCTTAAAAGAAGTGACATAAAGGAGAGTACTTAAAAAGAAAGAGAAAGGTTAGATCTCTTACGAAAATTCGGCAGCCTAACGGCGCCACTCAAAACATCCAAAATGGATTTATGGGAGAGAGTAGGTTCTCTAATCATATTGAAATAAAAATTACAGTAAGGGTAATATAAAATAACATCCCAATAAAAAGAAAGATGATATTTAAAAGGAATGACATAAAAGAGCGTACTTAAAAAGAAAGAGAGGAGTGGGATCCCTTACCTCGGTCCGATTTGACTCGATCGTTCTTTAACATCCTGAATAATAAACTTCAGTTAATTTATACTTTATTAAGAACCTTTTTCAAGTTAATTATTCCTTTTATATCAATTGTCGTCATGTTATAATCATTATGTAATCATTTATGTTAATAATGTTTGTTTTGTCAATATTTAGTTCTTAAGTCAAAAGTGGACTTCTTACAATTACATGTTGTTCGTGTGGTCAAAGGTTCTTTATATCCAGAATGAAATTCTGGATTTTGATATCATATATATAATATATATCCAGCATATACATGCATTTATAATATTACATAATCATTTAGAGGTAAGAAATGAAATGCACCGTTCATGTAGACGGTAAGCCGTATGTACGCATGAACGCTAGTTTTATTTCTATGTCATATTAATGGAATTAAAACTAAATGAGAGATGTGTATATTTTTAATTTCATAATTATATTTATCGTTTAGATGTATCATACATCATATATATCCATTATATGTACTTATAATAGTACATTACAGTTGAGGATAAGAAATGAAATGCACCGTTCATGGAGACGGTAAGCCGTACGTACGCATGAACGCTACATTCATTTCTATCTCATACTTTAATGGAAAGAAAACAATAATGATATATTGGTATATTATAATTCCAGTATAAAATCATATATAATAACTTTAAATCCATCCTTTATACATCCCACATATGGCATTAACGAATCAAATCACTTTGAGGGGGCTATTGTCCGCACTTCCTAAAATGAAGATATCGCGTATACCCATAATGGAAGCCATAAAGGAATGCCACAAATGAAAAATAAATAATCCTAATTAAAACATAAAAATATCATATATCATATATAAACATAGTGACATCTTAAGAGCCACATTTGAAGGTGTTATATGAGTGTTGAATAATCATCGTTTCATGAGGTAGAAATTCGCCATCCCCAGAAACAGTATGTTCTTTAACCATTAGATGAAGGTGTGTGTAAGTGTAGCTCAAATACTCATTATAACAACATCCTATTATATTTAAGATACTTTAGGTGTTACAAAAAAATGAATAAAAAGAGTTCAGGGGGTTGGAGAAGCAAAATAAAACAACAGAGAACAAGTGAAGACGTTACCTTAAAATTGGGTAACTTCCTTTGGTTTGAACCAAAAAGGGTTTCTTGAAGAGCTTCCTGCCTACGTTAAGGCTTCTAGGATGAGGATATGGATGTGTAGAGACAAAATGATCAGAGCGTCGCCGAACCAACGGCTTGAGAGGTGTGGGTAAGGTGGTAGAGGTGGGGGCCTTTTATAAGAGGAGAGGAGGGGCACTCTTGGTAAAGTATAGAATGTTACTTTATTTACAAATGGGTTTAGGATTTTAATGCTCCCACGTTGATATAATTAGATTCTATGGTGATAAGGGTTCTAAATCCACCCATACAATCGGTTTTGGACATGTGTAGGTCTTAGAATTTACATTATCTTTCCATTTTATTTAAATCCTTTATTAATGAGGCAATCGTTGCATCATCATGATGTCATAAATAATTTAATATATATAATGTCTAAAAATTAAAAAAAATATCATGATGTAGTAAATCTTTTTATCTTTCCAATTACTATTTATAGTTAAAATTATGACTTGTATAACAACATGTAAAAATTGTTTTAGTAAAACAAATCATGTTTGTGACATTTTTATTTTAACTTTAAATAAAAGGCATAAATGTCATTATCAAACCCAAGTGGCTCCATGGGGTACCAAAAATAGACCCATGGGCTGTCTTGGTCGTCCATAACTCATCCAGTAGGTTTAGGACAAGTGCCAATATATTTTCATTTTATTATAATATCATTTTTACCTGAAATCACACTAATTATCTTTAATCGTGATTAATAAAACATAAAAGTTACTTTTCATCACAAATTATTTTCATCCCATTGAACCAAGTTTTACATAACAATTAATATCATATAAATTGTATTTTTGAAATTCAAATCACCGAAGTGGTAAAGTACCATTTAAACGAAAAATCAAATTTTGTAACCACCACTTTGTGGTTTCCCTATTCATCAAAAATTGATGTTTTTCAGAAAAATACCAAAAATTCACCCTAAGCTATATCTGATATTCTGAATTAAAAAATCATGTCCATTTTAACAAATTCATAACATAGAAGTTGCATTAATTAATTTTATAATTAAATCCCGCTGTTAAAACAAATAGCATGTTTTTATGAAACAATATATTTCAAAAGATTGACACTGGTTTATGTCCAATCTTAAAGTGATATTAATTACAATGACCACCATTGGATTAAATGGTAAAAATATATTATATTTAAACTTTAAAAACAATTAAAAATTTAATCTAATCATATAAATAAATTAGATTAAAAAGTGGGTTTGAATTAAAATACAACATTTTTCACTATTCATTAAAAATTGAACTTTTTCGGAAAAATACCAAAAAATTACACAAAGTAAATTTTGATGTCCCGATTATAAAGAAGAATTATTATTTTGTCAAATATAATACATAAAATTGTCAAAAAATTGATTTAAAAGTGGTTCGCCATCAAACGGCGGTTAATCGACCTTTTAAAAAATATTAGACAGTCTAAGCTTAAAATTTGATTCATTCACATTTTTAATCCTCTAACATTTATTGTAAAGAGTAAAAATATTTGACAAATATATATATAATAATTTTTTAGGTAGTTCTGTTCATTCCCGCCATTACAATGGCTAGGCGTTAACTATTATTTAAAATAATATTATTTTATTATTAGATTGCAACGTAAGATTCCCAAGAAACTCGTTTTTGTGTATTGGGTACGCCATCGAGCATAGAATCCTCTTTAAAGTAATATTAATATTTTATTCACAAAGATGGATAAATATAAAAATTTCATATTCTTTATTAACCTGGGGTGTTACATCCTTCCCCCCTTTTGGGAATTACATCCTAGCAATTTTAAAATTGGGCTTGGAAATATCCTTGAAAGTCCCACATCGGAACAAGTGTCGGTAAAACAATCACTTTAAAATAAAGGAAGATAAGTACAGAGGTCACCTGAGTTAACCCATTCTAGGATTCCATGTAGGAAAACATGGACATGGAGGGGAAAACATAAGTTCATGTTCTGATGGAGAGTGATAGTAAACATGTCTAGGAGAAAGTTAACCATAAGAAAATCACAAACTTGTGATGGGTTAAATGGTATTTGATTCCCTAGTAGGAAAATATAGCAGACAAAATTTTTGTTTTAAGTTAATTTTCATTGATGAATTTATTTTTGAGCTTAACTAAATCATAATTAAACATACTTACTTGTCATGTAGACTTTCAACTTTTACTAGATTCCTTAATCAAACTCATATTTTCTCCAAAAGATGGGTATTTAGGAAGACTTGTTTGCATTAAGAGTACTATAATCAATTTCTAGAGAATCACCTAATCCACAAAAGAGAACAATACACTTCCCATTTCTTTAGACTCTAACCAAAACCAAAAGCAAAAAGCTTAGTACAAGATCAAATAATCCCGAAAAGTATAACCCTTTATAAAAAAAAATCTATTCTTAATCTCCAAAATTTGTCCAACAAAACCCAAAGTTCAACGAGGACCATTTGATAAACAATTTGCCCATAAAATTCCTCAATTTAAACCAAAATAAAATTGAAACCCAAATATTTGAAAGATTTAGTCACATAGTCTTCCAAGTTAAATCGTAACATTTATCTCCAAACAACATCAGTTGCTCCTAAAGTCTCGTATTGAAAATTAATTAACATAATCACATATCCTCCATGATAGGTTAATAAATTTCCATAGATATCCCAAAATAAACATACTCTTAATTCACAAAATCATCAAACTAAAAAGAATCATTCAAACTAACTAGGGACTTCACGTAGTCCAGTGGTCGGTGATAAATACCCATTGCACTTTGGTTGTGGGTTCGATTCCCGCAGCCTTGTCCGATGCGAGGGGTTGTCACATGGTCTGTGTGTTGTACTTTTTCCAAAACTACATAATTCTTAAAACATTCCCCAATAACGAGATAAAATCTTCAAAAATAACCATAATGTAATTTAACCTCAATTTTATCTCATGACTTTCACTTTCCATCATTACATATAGTAACCCATAATTACCTTGCAAGTAAGGATCATATAAACCCAAATGGTTCTTTATAACAATGTCTACAAAATAACAGATTACTATTCTTTGAATAAAATTTTCATATATCAAACATCAGTGTTACACATACTATAAAAAGTCTTCTAATGTACCCCATCATCAAAAGAAACTTAATACTCTTAAGAATTTCACCATAACTCTTGAAGCCCTTATATGTTGACTTCTTACTCATTCAACATTCTTCATGATCCATTAACCATTCCTTTCCATCTTATTCTGAAATACTTATTTCCTACAAAAAAAATCATGAATCATATTGTAAGATTCCAAAATAGAAAACAAAAGCTAAGAAATAATCCATACCTTTGATTGGTCATTGTCAGTTTCTTCATCCTCAATCGGAATGGCATTAGGTATTGGTAAATGAGTATTTGTATGATCTTGGTGATCCCATTCATGAAAATTATTCATAGGACATGTGTTTTCATAATGACCATGCACACCACATTTAAAACATTCAATTGATCCCTCAGAATGAACTTCTTTCCCTTTCCCCGAGTCAACTGGATGCTTCCTTTTTCCATGGCAGGTTCATGCTTTATGAACTTCATTTCCACATCTATAGCATATTTCTATCCCTTTGAAACATTTTCCTAGGTGTTTCTTTCCATAGCTATGACACATAGGTTTTTGAACACACTTGCATTTATGATTATTACCTGTAGTTCTGTAGGGATTTGTTTCTCGCATATATGATGCCTTATATAAATCACCAAGGTTTAGGTGGTCAATCATGACTCCAGATAGTTGGTTGAGGATAAACACAAGAGTTCTCATTACAGCTCCCATATCATTCAATTTCTCTCTCAGAAAACTGTCACAGTTTCCTTCACATCCACCGTTACTTTGGTGCCTGCTAGATCCAGCCATTTACAAAAACCAAAAAGGTCAGTGTGAGTATATCAACAAAACCATTATGTTCTAAAGAGGATGATAAAAAATAAGATATACTTACTCATTCACTTTATCTAAAACTAGTACTATTTATGAAATCCTTACCATTATGGTCATGTCACTTATAATAAAAGAATACCCTAACCTCTAAAGTTCTCTAAAACGACCTCTGATACCAACTATAAGGCCCCCACCTTAAACCTTACTTAATATTGAATTAAATGAATATTTCACATTGAGGAACTTTTCAGGTTTAGCGTTTTAGTGAATTAGGACATTACTATTACTTCTCAAAAGATTACAAAGTAGTCACTTCTACAAAATTTCCATAAAATAACAAAACTCTTAAAAAGAAACATGTCTAGTTCCATGTTTTAGGTAGCATGACTTTCCCTTGATACCATACTTGACCCTATTCCATGTTAAGTCCTGTGAAAAAAATTTCAAAAACTTGGGATGGGCATAAAAATCTCAGTAAGGGATACACAAAGAATGAAAACTATTAGTTTTTCAAAACAACAAGTAAACCATGTATACTTTATCAATATAATACTTTTCACCTTTTCGAAGTAGTAAAAACTCTTCATTGAAAAAAATGAACAATACTTACCTTTATATAACCAAAAGATTACCATAAAACCCTTATAAGATCACCTAACATATAAAGGTAACTTGGGATATAAATATACTTAAGTGGAATAACCATAAGGTCAACTTCCACACATATCACTTAATGGAATAGCCATTCGGCCAACTTCCATTCATACTTAAAGGAATAGACATACGACCGACTTCCATACCCAATGAATTGGAGGTTATAATGTAACCACCCATCCTGGTATTCACGACACCACCAATCATATGGTTTATCACGTAACCACCCGTAATTTTTCCAAGTACCATTATAAAATTATAACACATAAATCCAATATAAAGGAATGATAACATTTCCACATTTCAATCAGAATATATCATTTAAATATATTGACATAATAGAATCATTTATCAAAACCATTTTCAATACCAAAATAAATAAAAGATTATATGGTATTTATTTTATTTTAAAAACATTACGGCTTGTTGAGGAAGCCAAAGATCAAATAATACTCACGGCGGCGGAAAAGGTCGTTGTCATCGCGTACGTTTAAAAGAAACATTCCTTTTTTTTCATGTGGTAAAATGCTTTGTCGAAAAAGATTCCTTTTGTATAAAAGTAAAATTCAAAGGGGTTTATACACCGTATAAAAGAAAGTTGTGTATAAAACGAAATATGCCTCAATAAAAGGAGATTGAGATGAAGTCCCTTACAAAGGCGTTATCCTTGGTTTAAGGGTAAATCAATTACATAATTATGTGTGACAAACGAATACACCAAATATAAGTGGATATTAAATGTAAAATAATCAGAGGTTATTCACACATGTTCATAGAACGACATATTCAAGGAGTATAAGTTTATCCCAAAGAATCAAATTTGGGTTAAGAAGTTCCCTTGCAAAAATTTGACAGCCTAATGGCGTCACTACAAAATTCATAAAATGGGTTGATGAGAGATAAAAAGGGTATCTCATAACATGGAAATAAAATTTAAATCAATAAGGATATATATGAACATATCCCAACATAATATTATGTTAATTAAAATACATAACAAAATAAGTCTTTCAAAAAGAGGAGGGTGAAAGGTTCCCTTACTGACATGGGTATCTTTCGAAACATACACCCCATGAAAGAAGGATAATACAACATTGATGTAAATACTCATAAATGAAATTATATTACACAATGAGTAAAATAATGGTCAGTACATACTTCACTAAAAGTATATTGAGTAAAATGTAGCATAAATCTCACGGGAATAAAAGTGATATGAAAAATCCCTTACGAAAACTCAGCAGCCTAACGACGCCACATAAAACTTACAAAAATGGATTGATGAGATCAAATAGGGTATCTCATCATATTAACATAATGTTTATAGAATGAGGAATATAAAAGAACATCCCCCAACATAACAAAGAGGAAATTAAAAGAAGTTACATAAAGGAGAGTACTTAAAATGAAAGAGAGAGGTTAGATCTCTTACGCAAATTCGGCAGCCTAACAGCACCACTCAAAACTTCCAAAATGGATTGATGAGATAGAATAGGGCCTCTCATCATATGAAAATATAAATTAAAGTAAGATTAATATAAAATAACATCCCAATAACAATAAAGATGATCTTTAAAAGGAATGACATAAAAGAGCGTATTTAAAAATAAAGAGAGGAGTAGGATCCCTTACCTGGGTTCGACTTGACTCGATCATTTTTTAACGTCCTGAATAATAAACTTGAGTTAATTTCTACTTGCCTAAGAACATTTTTCAAGTTAATTTTTCATTTTATATCAATTATTGACATGTTATAAACATTATTTAATCATTTAAGTTAATAATGTTTGTTTTGTTGATATTTGGTTCTTAAGTCAAAAGTGGACTTCTTACAATTACAAGTTGTTCATGTGGTAAAAGGTTCTTTATATCCAGAATGACATTACTGATTTAGATATCATATATATCATATATATCTAGCATATACATGTATTTATAATATTACATAATCATTTAGAGGTAAGAAATAAAATGCACCGTTCATGGAGATGGTAAGCCGTACATACGCATGAACGCTACTTTCATTTCTATGTCATATTAATGGAATTAAAACTAAATGAGAGATGTGTATATTTTTAATTTAAGAATTATATTCCTACTTTATATGTATCATACATCATATATATCCATTATATGTACTTATAATAGTACATTACATTTCAGGATAAGAAATGAAATGCACCGTTCATGGAGATAGTAAGTCGTACGTACGCATGAATGCTACTTTCATTTCTATCTCATACTTTAATGGAAAGAAAACAATTATGATATAAAGGTATATTATAATTCCAGTATAACATCATATATAAAAACTTTAAATCCATCCTTTATACATCCCACATATGTCATTAATGAATCAAATCACTTTGAGGGGGCTGTAGTCCGCACTTCCTAAAATAAAGATATCACGTATACCCATAATTGAAGCCATAAAGGTATGCCACAAATTAAAAATAAAGAAGCTTAAGTAAAACATAAAAATATTATATATCATATATAATCCTAGTGTCATCTTAGTGGACACCTTTGAAGGTGTTATATGAGTGTTGAACAATCATCATTTCGTGAGGCAGAAATTCACCATCCACAGAAATAGTATGTTCTTTATCATTAGATGAAGGTGTGTGTAAGTGTTGCTAGAATACTTATTATAACAGAATCCTAGTATATATAAGATACTGTATTTGTTACAAAAGAAATGAATAAAAAGAGTTCAGTTTGTTGGAGAAGAAAAATAAAACAAAAGAGCACAAGTGAAGATGTTACCTTAAAATTGGGAAACTCCCTTTGGTTTGAACCAAAATAGTTTCTTGAAGAGCTTCCTGCCTACGTTAAGGCTTCTAGGATGTGGAGAGGGATGTATAGAGACAAAATGATCAGATATTGGCCGAACCAAATTCTTGAGAGGTGTGGGTAAGGTGTTAGAAGTGGGGGCCTTTTATAAGAGGAGAGGAGGGGCACTCTTGGTAAAGTATAAAATGTTACTTTATTTTCAAATGGTTTTCGGATTTTAATGGTCCCACATTGATATACTTCGAGTATAAGGTGATAAGGGGTCGAAATCCACCCATCCAATAGGTTTTGGACATGTTTATGTCTTATAATTTACATTATCTTTCCATTTTATTTAAATCCTTTATTAATGAGGTAATCGCTGCATCATCATGATGTCATAAATAATTTAATATATATAATGTTTAAAAATTATAAAACAAATATCATGATGTAGGAAAGTTTTTTATCTTTCCAATTACTATTTATAGTCAATATTCTGACTTGTGTAACCACATATAAAAATTGTTTTAGTAAAACAAATCATGTTTGTCACATTTTTATTTTAACTTTAAATAAAAGGCATAATTGTCATTATCAAACCCAAGTGGCTCCATGGGGTACCCAAAATCGACCCATGGGTTGTCTTGGTCGGACATAACTCATCCAATAGGGTTAGGACAAGTGTCAATATATTTTCATTTTATTATAATATCATTTTTACCTTAAATCACACTAATTACCTTTAATCGCGATTAATAAAACTTAAAAGTTACTTTTCATCAAAAATTATTTTCATCCCATTGAACCACATTTTACTTAACAAATAATATCATTTAAATTGGATTTTTGAAATTCAAATCACAGAAGTGGTAAAGTACCATTTAAACGAAAAATCAAATTTTGTAACCACCACTTTGTGGTTTCACTATTCATAAAAAATAGATGTTTATCAGAAAAATACCAAAAATTCACCCTAAGCCATATTTGATATTCCGAATTCAAAAATGATGTCTATTTTAAAAAAATTCATAACATAGAAGTTTCATTATTTAATTTTATAATTAAATCTCGTTGTTAAAACAAATAGCGTGTTTTTATGAAACAATATCTTTCAAAATATTGACACTCGTTTATGTCCAATATAAAAGTGATATTAATTACAATGACCACCATTGGATTAACTGTTAAAAATATATTCTATTTACACTTTAAAACCAATTAAAAAGATAATCTAATTATATTAATAAATTATATTAAAAAGAGGTTTTGAATTAAAATACAACATTTTTCAATATTCATTAAAAATTGAACTTTTTCGGAAAAATACCAAAAATTTACACAATGTAAATTTTGAGGGCCCAATTATAAGGAATAATTTTATTTTGTCAAATATAACACATAAAATTGACAAAAAGTTGATTTAAAAGAGGTTCTCCATCAAATGGCGGTTAATCGACCTTTTAAATAATATTAGATTTTCTATGCTTAAAATTGGATTCATTCGCATTTTTAATCCTCTAACATTTATTATAAAGAGTTAAAATATTTGAAAAACATATATAATAATTTTTTAGGTAGTTTTGTTCATTCCTGCCATTACAACGGCTAGGCGTTAACTATTATTTAAAATAATATTATTTTATTATTCGAGTGCAACGTAAGATTCCCAAGAAACTCGTTGTGGCGTATTGGGTATGCCATCGAGCATAGAATCCCCTTTTAAGTAATATTAATATTTTATTCACAAAGATGGATAAATATAAAAATGTCATATTCTTTATTTACCTGGGGTGTTACATTCATATTCACACAAAATAACCAAATGAAATTTATAACCATATATTCTCTTGGATGTTCACAAAAAACAAATATATTAAATTCTAGTCAACCAATATAACATTACATGTTTATCCTTACATGTATATATTGAAAATAACCACGAATACCAAGGAAACAAATGCTCCAAGACAATGAAATTGAACCTCTTAATACATCATAAAGGTCATGTGTGAACAAAATAAGGCTATAATAAATTATTTAAATAAAATATAGGTTCTATAAATAATATTTAATTAATCTAAATTTATTATCTAGGACATTTTGATCAATTTAAGAATAGATCTAGTATTAACGTATGGGATTCTGCCAGAACCTCCATTATTCCTTCGGGTAGCTCTATCTTTAGTTTTTACCAAATTAATCAATCTTACCATTTTCTATACAACTTCTAATTTTTTTGTACATGCTATAATATCATGTATCAATGTCCATCCATTATTTACTTTTATGGATATGCATGTTTTTAAGGGGTTACCTCTGTAATACTTTTTCGATAAGAAAACTCATTGAAGGGAGCTTCTTGAATTCTTACCCCTCATCTAATACACTATATAAAATGTTTTAGTCTGCCATTATTTTTATAAAACCTCTCTTTTTATTTTGAAATCCTTATTGGTTCACTTCTGGTTTTATATAAAATATTATGCACTTTTATGTTTTAACGGACTATTGAATTTTTCCTTTTAACTACTCAAAAAAAAATTAATTCCATCGTTTCTTAAGTATGCTTGTTAATTGTTTTTACTTCAAGTTCACATCACTTTTCATAATATATTCCAATTAAACCATATTATTTCCCATTCATGATCTAATTTCTTTCCTTCATGGACATTTTTATGATACTTCAATTTGATATGCTTTATGGCATGATTATGATAACAAATTCTTACCATAGGTAACCCTTATGGTTTTGTATTATTTATTATGTACGATTCTCTATGTGGAAAGCATATAAATGAACATGAAATGATGGGTTTTCCTAGATAGAGCTCTAATTCATTTGTTAATATTGTCTCTCATGAGATGTTATGTGCAACGGTCTTGGCCGTTAGCATTTACTTGGACTACCATGTGCAATGGTCTTGGTGGTTGACCTTGTGTTTTTCTCCTATATATGAAATGAAACTTGACACAAGCTAAAGAAATGTTTAAATAACTGCCACATTACTATGAGTCTATTTTTATATGATCCTATGTTTATATATCCATATGTTTCATGCCTTTTTATATCATTATTCCATGCCTTCTAACCCATGTGCCAATGTTTTTCTTATGTTTGTTCCCTTACTCAGATTTTTAGCTCGTCCCATTGTTCAGGATATCCTAATGTAGTCTAATGAAGATGTATGAGCATATTGGAATTTAGGATCCATTTATAAAGATTAAAAATGTAAGGATTTTATTTATTCCCATGTTTTCTGTTTTATGTCCCAAGTCTTCCAATATACTACACATTGGGATCCTTGGCCTATAATATTAATTTCAATTATTTTAAAAATAATGTAATGATATGTGTAAAAGGCTAGGGTTTCTGTACCTCCTATAGGGGTCATGAAATTTCCATTCAATAAAATTGTTCTTGTGATTATCTCTAGGAATATCCATATGTGAAGATCCAATTTCCTGATCATTTATTATCACATGATGCCTTAGGGAGGGAACCTTGATGACACATGGCATGATCAAACACAATTCATGATGCCATGAAAACCTAAGAAGATAATATTCCACTATATTATGTTCGCATTTGGGGCTTAATTACCTAGTAATGTGGCATATATATTAGAGG
Organism: Viscum album; assembly: GCA_963277665.1. Classification (NCBI taxonomy): domain Eukaryota; kingdom Viridiplantae; phylum Streptophyta; class Magnoliopsida; order Santalales; family Viscaceae; genus Viscum; species Viscum album. The sequence continues at coordinate 988,507,612 of OY728126.1, forward strand.
TGAAATATTGAAAAACTACTCCTTGATTCTTTAGGATATAGATGTAAGGTGATCGTCAATAATGTTGATATATGTACACTGTTATATAATTGATAAATGTATAAAGGGAATCACACAACACCAAATACACTCAATCAAAATTAATTGATTAAATCTAATTAAAAGGGTAACCCATTTTTATGAATGTGATTTATTCACCCAAATCCATGCTTCTTAACTATTTTTGAATGATCTAATCAAATGAATATCCATTAGTTTTTTTATTTTGTGAGAAACCCTTGATTATTTGATCATAGAGACAATTATTTACCACTTTAATAAATCATAAGAGAACATTAGAAAATTTATATTAATGATAACATGTTATTATCATTCTTTTTCACAGATATTGACACCCTCCAAAAAAGATACATCGATTTAACGATCAGGGAAAGACCACATGAAATAGTATTGTATTGTTCTAAAATTAGAGGAAGGATCATGATGACATCATGGATATTTATAATATAAAGAACATAATTTTTTTAACATTCAATAGTTCTTGTGATGTCATTACTATAAGAAAATCATGTGAATGGGTCACACACTTTTGGTTATATATTAATTTATTTTGTGAAATCAATCTAGAAAAGTATCTTGATCCAAAAAAGGATTAATTATGAGCCCTAAAAGTTATGAAAATGATTATATAGTAGTACTTTATATCATGAGATGGGTTGGCCAAAATATTCCTGATAATCTCCCAATGGTCCATTTTAAAAAAAAATTGATTATAAAAGGATCCATATACTACTGTAATTACACATTTTTTCAAGGTATGTGTTAATGCTCATTTAATGATAAGATCATTGATTAGGAAAACATCCATTGACATGACATCATGATCTCAGGACAATAACTAGATGAGTTATCACTATCATGTGAAAATCACTTTGATATCCTCCATGATCTCAGTAAGACCTCTAGAAATGGTAGCCTGATCCTGAAAATTCAATTTATTATTTCAACTGAATCTTGGAAATGATATGAGATATTGGAATTTAATATTGGAAAAATAATTTTATAATCTATAATTAATTATGTCAAAGACATCTCAATATTCAAGATATAAAGAAGTTTTTTAATGATAAAGTGATCATTGGTCACTTTTTATCACGTGACATGTAGATGTTGATATTAATAACATTCTATTGAATCATGAGAAGATATATATCGACAAGTGTACAAATATGATGGTCTAGAAAAGAAAAAAAAGAATCTATTTAGTATAACAATTCTTATAGTAAACTTACATGAAAAATAGAAAAGACACAAATATGTGTGATTAAATTTTCTAAAGTGAAATATCATCTGATTTAAAGATTCATTGACCTAAAAAAGTCTGATGTGAAACTAAAAAATTATTTTATATCTATATTTTCTTTATGTAACCATTTAATCGATTTCAAAAATGTTCTTTGATATGTAAGTTTGATCTTGTAAAAAATAATAGGCATGGTAAATTGATCATGAAAAATGACATTCTCAAATCATATAAATTATTAAATACCAGAGTATGAAATTGATTCACAATTAATGGAAAATTTATATAATGAATGATAAAAATGATGTCATATTTATATGAAAAAAAGATGCATTATATTTAAAATGAACTACATGCAATATTCTTGTGATATGTTCCTTTATAATTCTATGATACCGTAGACATGTCATCTTAGATCACACAAAAAACCCTAAAAATGATATCTAGGATCAAATGATGTCTCTCAGATTTTTAAATTTGATCTCATTTTAACCCTTGGACATGTTAGATGCTTCGTATGATGACCTTGGACATGGAATCATTTCTCATGTCAAATCTCTATACATGTTATCTATATAAATTTGAAACACCTTTGACATGAAAGGATTTTTACATGAATCAAACATATAATGTCAATTTGATCATGCACAAAACCATGTATGTGTCAGTATCAATAACATTGTGACCCCCAGACATATAAACCATGTTATTAAGACGACCCATATCTTTTGAACAATGTTATGTAGACACCCTCAAGCATGTCATTTAATTCACTCAGGAAACCTATGATATATCTTCCTTGTCTAGAATACAAGATTAGATATATATTGTGTGAAACTATTACTATGGGACCTCGAACCAGAACCCCCATTATAAGAAAAGTATCCATAATGGGATAGGGTTTTTCTCCCATGTTACCAAATTAATTTCATGGCCTATAAGTGTCCCCCATTCCATTTGAACATGATTGATATACAATTAATGGTCTTATTCTCTCTTCGTAAATCAATATGATATGAATGATAATCACAAATGGGCATCCACATATGTGTAACTACCTAAATATTACCAAAAATATATCTTGTGTGATAAAAATTACACTATAAAAATACCATCATTACATATCTATCAGAAAATTAGGAATGGGTTCACAAATGTGCAACCGCATAAGTGTAATTTTCAGCCATGTCTTCAAGAACCATAAAACCCATTAGTTGTCTAGTGACAAAAGGAAAAATTAATTCTATGATTTATATTTTATAATGAATATATGGGAAACCTTACAATGTCACAATATCAATGTCCAAAATTCCATTAGGTACACTTTAATAAAAAAATCCTCACATCTATAAATAGTGAATCTGATAACCTACTATATCATTTTTTCACACAGTGAATGCCTTATATGAGTTTTGGTTTTTGAAATGATTGTATTACTAGATTCATAACCCCCCCCCCCCCCCCACCCCCCACATACACATACAATTAGTGAAATGAAAAGGTGTATAACCAATTCAATGTAATTATATAAATGAATCTATACATAGGAATCCACCATGATGTAGGTCCCTAATGAATATGAATATTGATAAACAATGGTGAAATAAATCTCACACATATTAATTAATTTTCCCTAGCTATCAAGTTTTTATAGGAAAAATAAAACTAAAAAGTATCTAATTATTTTAAAAAAAAATTATATATAGTATTCCCTCTTTTTTCTTGATCTTAATCCCTAAATAATAAATACCCACATAAAAATCATTTTTTCATGACATTAAACTGATCTTTTTTCCCAAAAAAACTTTTTGGGATATGATTCATATTCTCACCGGATACACGTGGTGCTAATTTTTTGTACAAAACCTAACCCAAAACACTAATATCCAGTATGGATAGTTGTAAAAATTAGTTAACATATACGTATTTATTAAAAGAATAATCAGTCTCTTATGGTTAACTAAAATTTGATTTATGTGGAGATCCATTTTAACATATAATAGAGATTATTAATTGAATACCCAATTGTATATAAATGGAAATGATAATCGATTGTTTGGTTAGGGTAACCAATCATGTATCAGGATTTTTGAAAAAATCATGATCATACTATAAATCTATTTGACTGTCATAGAATGGCCAATAACCCACCCCAAATGATGTGATGGGTGCGACCTCCCATCTTTTTTACCAATGAGAGATCCAAAGAAAAACTGGGATCGAAACCCCAACTAATCCTCTTCAATTATTATGTAGTATTTTGAATTATTACAAATGTAAGAGCTATCAAATTTTATACTTGATATAGAAAATGATGAACCGAATGTGAAATAATATTATAATAGAATAATTGAGTCACCATAAATGTCAATAATATTTTTTTTCAAGAATTAATAGATAGAAAACAATCAGAAAAAATTGATAACCTAAATTGAACCATCCCACAATAAAAATTAATAAGTGTTACCATGAGATAATCCATTTCAACATTCATAGTCTATGATATCAAAATGGTCCAAATGATAACTAGAAACAACAATTGTGTTAATCATGCATTGTTAATTTAGAACGTTTCAAACTTGTGATAATGAAATTATTAGAGAACTTATTATTTTATATTTTTTTGAATGTAGATAATATTTTCATAAAAATTTACTTGACGCATGATTATTTCACTAGTATGAGAAGGTTTATGAATAACGGTTCACACCACATCCTCTACGGATCACAAAAAAACATCTCCCACATGACACCATCAGCATCATGTGTCAAACAATGTTTTTCATGAATACCACCAATGTGGTATGATCCTAACCATTGAGGATAAACATACTAGTCTCCAAAAATAGAAACCTACAAACCCACCCTTTTAATGGAAAAAATAAATAAATACTATAACACATGTCATGCATTCATATCATTATAGAATACAATCATTTAAGTGAAAAAAATCATCACCATACATTACGTTAGAAGTTTGACCATGTATTCAACCACAAATACATCCCAATTAGTGGGTTTCCAGGGAGGGATCTTTTTTGCCTCCACAATCAGAACCATCCTACCAATTCCCCAATGTCTCCTTATGGGTGAAATATAAAATAATTCACAACCCTAGATACTCATGTTCACGTTATAAGGATATATATCCAAATGCTAATAGCTTCAAATTAAAGATATTGGGAGTATATTATTGATTCCAAGGAATAAGCTGACATGAATATTCTATTTTGGGAATCTAAGAAGGACAATATTCTTATTCACATAGATCATGTATTCATGTACATTCAAACAAAAATATTGGGGGAATCACATATCTATACCCCCCACCGTGATCCTTATTTGAATACTCTAATGGAATAATACTGATAGGAGTGGGATTATATCACTTCTTCAATTGAATACATATTCTACTATAACATGGAGACCAAGAACATGTTAGACTATATTCATTCACGTACTCTATTGAAGTGTCAATAAATTTGTGAAATGATTGAAGATCTCTGACAACATATTATTGCACTGATGAAAATATGGGGTCAAACCCACATTTGTTTCCCAATATTAGTATCATATTACAACGATGATAAATACAGCTAACTAATATAAGGAATGAATGGATTCTCAATCACATCTAGATGGATTATTAGCGTATCCTTGTAAAGGATGAGGCACAATTCAAGGATCATATTTCCTTTTTGACTAGGGATCGACAACGTAGTTTTCAAATACATTAGGATATGTCACATTCATGTTGAGGAAAAAAAGAAGAACACTCCAAATGCATATAATCAGGATTATATCTTAATCCCAAATATGGGTTGTTATTAAAAACTTGGAAATCAACATAGGTTATTCTCACATCCCCATTAATGAAGATACTCAGCATATCCGAACATATATGATGATATAGGATCATATCCATAATCTTACCAATGAATGGTTGAACCATCATCATTCAGAGTACATACATGGGGAGTCCCATATCCTTTCTTCCATTCTAGTATTATTTTGTAAAATTACAACAGGGAATAAATATTTGAACTAGGATTATACACACACATCAACCAAGAATGAATAATATAATCCAATAAAAACCAAAAGGAAGGAATATATCACACCTGACAATGTAGGAGATTATAAGAATACTAAAGAATACTCACAGTGGTGGGATCGTATTCCCAAAACAACAAACCATAATCAATATATTTTTGTGAATGTAATGTTTCAGGCTCATATCCCTGATTTCCCCGAAAGTTAGATTGGAATATCATATCCTTGATTTCGGTTGAAGCTCATGTCCATGATACTTTAAACTCTAGTTTCCTTCAAAAAAATGCCTATATGAAACACCTCATGGTCCTGAAAACTATTTTAATGATGAAAATAAAGATAACTATAATTATACTCATACTCATTGTTGTATAGATATAGAATCCAAAAAATATACACCTGAAAACTAATGTGGAAAACTTCAAAGAGGTAATATTTCACTCAAAAAATGAAATAATACCCTTACGCATAAAACTGAATATTGAGAGGCACTCTAAACAACATTGTTATCCATATATAGTTCGACGAAATCTATTAAAAAACCAAACCATGTCCTATAAGAAACCTAGATAAATTTTCTTTTGAGGACTGAATATGAGGAGGAATATAGTATTGATGAAATAGATTTTGGCATAGTTATGTAAAAGTAATTATCTAGAATCAACCTTTTAATCAATTTTCCGATTTTATTTTTTGACTACAGGGTTACAAATAAACTATATTAGCAGTGCATACCGAACTTATGTCAGAATATGTGGGTGATCCATCAGAGGATGAGAACTATGAGAATTTCACATCATAGATATGAATGTTACATAAATATCATAAATACACTCTGTTGTCAACTAGTCATGGGTGAATTCCACATGGCCACGAAACTATCACTATAAGACCATAATAAACACCAATAGCATGTTTTCCTCCATTATATGATAACTATTTGAGGAATTATTTTAATATCCCCATCATATGTTCATATTTTAGGATGAACAACATGGGGAATTTCATTTTACCCTATCCCAAGGATATAAAATTTACATATATATGAAATACATCAATTTCATATATATAATATAGATCATAGAACTATGTATAAAATTGTCCAATTAGACAATACAAAATAGTTACTCTATAATGAGGATGAAATGGCACTAAAAATGAAGAAATAATGACACTAGAAGAATCTCAAGATGGGCATCTCCACAAAATGTAAACACAACTGAAACTTGGACAATGAGGATGAATACCACATAATTTTATCCCATAAGAATTGGATCTGTTACAAAATACATTTCACTAAGCCAATGAAAGAATAAAATTTTATAACCTCTGCTAGATCGTAGTGTGAAACCAAAGTGAGAGTTATCAAAGAAAAATACCATCCTATTAGAATGTGATGGTTTCTATCTCAATCATCACCATGGTCATAAGATCCCTTGTGTATCTTGATTAAATTGTTAGTGGGTTTAGATCTACCATAAAAATTAGGGGTAAATTCCATTTCAAGTCAATATAAATCATAGTAGTCATTAAAAACATGACAAAAGGATTAGAAGGATCCAATAAATCATCCTAATAAATCTATTCAAATAGGATCATGTAATTTTTAATACAATCATCAATATATCAGAAATAATTATTTTTTATTTATTTGGGGAAATTAAAAATTGATGAATCCCTACTCTTATAATGGAAACCATACCCACCTCACTCATATGTGTCCTATATGTGAGTATTAATGGAAACTACATTAGGTTGTCTATTAATAAACATAGTTAGAGGGATCGTAATGAAATGGAATTAAATCATATTAGGGGTCATTATACTAGATATTATCATAAGAACATGGGTTATATAAATAACCCTAATGTATACCGTTATTTATGAGCAATCAGTATCGAATCACCATATTAAATTTTGGGTTGTAAGGTACCTACTTCCACATGACATGACACATGGAAAATCATAATAATAAACATGTAAAATGATTCATACTATGTTGAGAAGGAATATGTGTACAATAAATGAAAGATAAATCATTTGGTAGTCATGTTGGTTTCACTAACGGAGGCAACACATACATAGAAACAAATAAGGTTCTAGAACCTCGCACCAAGTAAGGAAATGTTTTCACCTCTTCAGAAGAACACTAGTAAGGATAATTGGAAATTTGTGGTTTTATTGTAATCATCACCTATAATATATGAAATTCTATTCATAGATGAATGGTGACATAATATGATAATTCCATGCTGACACTCATACAACTTAATGCAGAACTACTTTAGGTAAATATTCATTCTTTATATTGAATTAAAAAACAAATGTCTTTCCCTCCCAAAACAAATCAAGATAGTTAATATTTTGTTCACAAAAGATGAATTTGAGATTTAATATTTTATTATAATTAAGAAAATAGTATATAAAAATGATGGGTCATGGGGTTAAAAAAGAATTTCCCGCCTTTAACATTATATCATTTCTCTTATTGGGTTGATGATCTCTTCTTAGTCCACATCGTGAATAAGTGGGATATGGAAGAGAAGATACCACCTCAAGCTTCAAAAACTCCTAGTAAATTGGTTGTTATCAAGAAAGTAATACCTCTATAACTATTCATCTTCATTAAATCTATATATACTCTAATGAAACATGATGAGGTGAAATAATCCCCTAGGTAGCCTATATGAACCCATATACCGAATTGGTGGGTGAGAATTTTCCCCCACCCAATTGGTAAATCAAATCTTCTATACATTTCATACCGTAAGAGTCTAAAAACAATGCCTCTCAAATATCATGTTTAGATATAGTCCAATGATGGTCCATTGAGACGATAAAGAGGGGTGTGATGTTTTATTTATACTATTGTAGGTCTAACCATCATTTCATACAAAAGCCTTCCATCATGATCTATTGAGGGGATGAGAATACTTTAATAATCAATTATTTTATTAATTTCCCACCATGATAAATAAATTAAAGATTTTAATACTCAATAATAATAGGAATCATTAAAATTATAATGTTTAAGACTATACATCCAGATTGAAATGTTTAACATCATCACTATGTATTCCACTCTTTTTGGAGAAATTGGTGGCTATTTATTCTAGAAATAACAGATGATATGTAAAATAAATTTATCATGATGAAATATAATGGTGGATTCCATAGGTATATTGAAAATAATCAATGTATAGAACATCCCCTTTAGATAGTAGATTAACAATTTCTACCCATTCCCATGACGAAAGTAAAAGGTCATAGTAAATAAGAGAATGATACCATTACCATAAATCCAAAAATGGTTCTCATTAAAGAACCTCAGAATTACCACATTACTCATAACCTCCCACCAAGTGAAATATTTATAGAAAATAGTCTCATTCAAAATGTGATGATTGATAAGGGTTGCTCAAAATTTTAGGAACATATATAATATTTGAATTCCATCCAAAATGAATGGGTTCATATTTATTTCCTTACAATTATGTAAAATAACATCATAATAGTTTTAGATCCTAATAAACCCTATGAGATCAATCTCGGTGACTTCCATTACTATTACCGATTTCATATGAAACTTTTTCAGAAAATCCAATAATTATTTGTTTTAACAACATACATCAATGGTGGATTTTCAATATATGTGATATTGAAAAATCCCTATGTTTGGTGACCTATATGACCATCACCAAAATTTTATAAGAGGGTCACTATAATAAATTTCTATCTAGAAATGAGAAAAATTACAATAATTGGATAATATAGAAAATAATCAACTATGTCCATGAAACCAAGAGTGAAAAACATCAAATACTATTATAAATACTAGAACCATTGGTGACTCTATTTACTACACCTCCAAGAGGATTATGTCACCACAATACATTGTAGGAAACTCAAGATATAAATACATATACAACTCCCAAATTGACTCTTACTCTTGTAGGTATCATTCCTTTAGAACGTGCAGAACGGGCATCACTGCACCAAATATAACCCTCACCGAATGAAGTCCCCATTTTTTGCTACTAATATAGTTTAAATAATAGATATATTCTTAAATGATATATATGTTGATGAGTATGAGTTTTTATTATATTATTAGGAAGTTGTAGGATGGGCAGAAAAAAAATCAAATGATATTATGGATGGTATGGCCTTGTCTAAAAAAATATTCCAATAACAAATTTATGAAACTCATATAATAAGTTGATAATCATGGGTTATAAATTTAAAAATCAGAAAAAAAATGAATATCCTCTAATCCATTCATTAGTTGTTTAACCCTAATCATTTTAGCATCTAATTGGCTGTGTTGTGATAGTCTGATTAGAACAAACAAAGTCATAAGTCGGTGTGACCTATTCAATTTGTGAAAAATTATCCCATGATAGTTTCCCAAGAGCCAAACCAATCTTCCTTAAAAACCACATCTACTTATACACATGATTAGGTGAAACCCCAAGATTGTATGAATAGTTCTCAGCAACAAAAATATGTTATTATAAAACACTCATGCTCGGTTACTCGATAACATGGAAATGAATATATATTGAAATTATTCGGGAACATAATAGTAAATTAGTGTTCTAAATAGGTATCATTTTATTAAAGTATTACCATATGGATAATACATGAGAATAACTTTGTACGAAAAACACATTCATATTGGAAGACTAGGTAGAAGTTGTCCATGGATATAATAGACCATCATATATCCTAGTAAAACTCAATACTGTTAATATCCTAAAGGATCTTGTTAAAAACTATTTCAAGATTAGTATTATCATAGTATAGAAGCTCTCAAATTTGGGATATATCTTGAGGGTCCTATCATAAATAAAAATAATAATTAATTTTTACAATAAAGAGATAAAATTCCACATGGAATAATAATTATTAGGGAACAATTTATATAAATCAAATATATTATTGTGCCCATTGTTATCTGGAATCAGAAAACATAAGATGTCCTTCTGGGATGTCCAGGGAATTATAGCCATGTGTTTGCACGATTAACATTTCATCTATTCATGAAATACCCAATCAAATAAATGGATTTCATAATAGATAATGATAGTGCCCCTTTTAGTTTTCTCAATCCATATACATTGAGGATTGTTTATTTATGATAGAGGGTAAGTAACCAATAGTGGATGGTGATGGATAGGTTTCTTTCCCCAAATGGTTGGGAACCTCCCCTATGAATCCATAGATCATTCTTGATAGGGATTATGTGATTTTCATAAAACTGAATAGGTTTGAAATAACAATCTCATTAAGAAATAGCTATCCACAAATGTCACAATCAATATTCCAAGTGATTGAAATTTCATTAGCTAAATAGTATTCATCAAGGGTAAGTCAAGAAAATTCTTGATTAGGATCCTAGAATTCAGACCTTACCTAAGTAAAAATTGAAAATTAGCTTTAAACATTCATTAAAAACCATGAATTCAACACATATCATACCACTCTATGTAGTCTATTAGAAGGAAGTTATCCCCATAATTTCATTGTGATGACTCTGGGTGTTTATGATGTTTCTTCCACAACCCGCATACTACCATATAATGATAGGGATAGAGATTCCCTCGAATTACCTTCCATTTCCTAAAATAAAAACCCAAACAATAAAATGGAATATTAATAACATTAAACTAGGAATGATCCTATAATTGTTTTGGAAGGAATATCCACCACTATCAATGATCTTAGGAATGTGATTCTTAGAATATAATAAGTCATGCGACATATGTTTATTAGTGACTTCATGCCTCATATTGAGTTGGGGATGTTAATTTCATTAAAAAATTTAATTGACATGTGTTAACAAGTTATTACATAGATATTACATTGATAAACCCTAATGTGTCTACTCATTAGATATGAATTCAGGATGACCATTTTGTTTAAATGTGGGTAGCTTGCAGAATGCACCCTTCTCATGACAACAATATAAAATTAAATGTTTCGAAAATTGATCAACTCTAGATTCTTCCATAAGATGCATATACTAAAATAGATTTACAGAAATAGTCTCATCAAAGAAAAGAATAGGGAAATCATGGTCTACGTTTATTTTAGGGATTCTAATTGATGATACCTAATATATGATTCCACATTACTGATAATTTCCATTTTGATCAATTCACCTTCTAGATTACAATCCCTTTCTTTAATATTTTATTATTATGGGTATAATTAGATATGGATGTCCCATGAATATGTGGAAGCCACTATTTTTGTACAACTCATAATATACTTATATATCGATTCATTTATGATGGATTTAAGAATTACAGAGTAACAAATTGATGCTTTATGAAAAATATCATTTAGAATTTCATGGGGAGAATAATGGAAAATTATGTTAATGTCCTAGTGATTAAATCTAAAAATCATTATTTTTAGAAGATTGATCATCCAGAAATCATTAAAAAACTAGGGAATCAAATTTTGAAGATGAATCCCCAGATGTGTGATTTTGGAATAATGTTAGAGAAATTAATTATCATTTTGGTACTCCACCACTCCATCATTATTGATCTAGATAAGACGAGTATAATCCTTGAAATTCAACCCAACATATTTATAATGAATTTAGGGGTATCCAATGACATCAATATTTTATTCATAATTTAAAAGAAAACAAGGCAGGGAACTATCTCTACTGAAAAATTTTAATGATGATGGGAGTCACCTATGAATGGGATAATGATGTTCAAGATGCTATTGAGATGCTCATAGATTAATTTCTATATCCACCAGCCATGATGTTTCCTATATATGGAAGTAAATTTATCTTATCTATGGAATCCATGGAATGATGACTTGGTGTTATCCTTTTCATTTTGAAATTGCTTAGGGAATGAAAATATCCTCACCCATCATATAATAATGATGTTAGATACACAAATTAATATTCCAATTTTTAATGTAACTACATCACACTAATCTATATTCTTCAAATTATAAATAATTACATTTTAATTGAAAATTTCCAACTGGTATATCGTGTTATCATGCTAATGTATACAAATTTACCCTCTATGATAGCATTGTGTTACACCAGATGAGATGTCATCCTGAAATAGTATAATATATAAATCATGAAATAGAATGAATTTAATGAGAATTCCATAGTGGACTTCCTTACATATAATACCTACCTAGAAAACATTCATGTGGACACTGAACATCCATATATAGAATATCTCTATTCACCTGACACTCCCAAAATGTTTGAATTTATTTTAAGAGTTCCTCAGGATGTCGTTTTTATGTCAATTTAGAAAATAAAAATCTTAATAGGGTTAGTCTAGGGATTAAATATTTTTCTATGGAAAAATAAATATTTCTCTATTAATTATAACTATTTTCAAGAAGCACTACTAATGGGGTATAATATGAAGCCCATATATCCTACTTGTTGCTAGCCCTGTAGATAAAAATATTATACACTGATATCAAATGGGAATCAAAGGTATTAATAAAATAATAAGTATCTCATCTAGAAGGAACTTTTGGACCCCAAAATTAGTTATGCCAAAAAATGGATTATAGAATTATTTTTGGAACTAATAATAAATCATGTCCCTCAATAAAAATATGTTCATTTTATGGTACTACCCAATGTGAACATTGTTTTATCTATCCCCAAATAGTATAATATGGTTTCCACATCATAGAATGAATGGTGGTATCACCAATGTTCATTTATGATGTCATTGAAATCAATTGGGTCAAGGATTTATATGATAATGAAGAGATAAAATCCACAACTAGATGGATGGATACTATAATAAAGGAAATATAAAAAATATATAGAAGCTATATTGGTCAATATGTGTGCATATAAAGAATAAATATCTTTTCCCCAAGTTCATTAATAAAGGAAAAAAATGTATGATTACTTTACCTATGGGTCATATTAAAAAATTACCCCTTTGAACCATCTAACCATGAAATAAAATGAGTAGATACACTGGTGAGGGTTCTTATGCAATTAATACTTTATTGGATGTTCTCATGTATCTCCTTTTATGTTTAATAATTAAAATTAAAATTTCTGATTACCTCATATAATAAATTGAATTGAAATAAATGAAATTATAGATGATATTGGGATGACTAAATTCTATTCACAATATGAATAAATTAAATAATGATTGTAACATGTAATTTTCGAATAGTTTGATCATTGAAACTAAATTACAATGGAATGAATCTCAACATTATGAATCTCCATAATGGTATGATAGTGACACAATATCATATATTATATATACTATAAGAGGTTCCATCCACTAAATATGGATTCTCTACACCATGCCTTGACTACATTTTGAACTCGCTAAAAATATCTATCACCGTCCATGTTGAATCCATCATAGCCCTCAACCCCTCAATCATGACTCCATATCACCCCACCAAATCTTCTCCAAACAACCTCATATAAACATTTCCTCCATAATAACATCTCCCTCTATATCTTATGACTTCATCTAATCCAACAATGCCTCCTCCCCCTCCTTGGTATATGCCTCTGCCATCTACTCAACATTGGTGTCCACCCTATTAGATGATTTCCTTCACAATATCACATTCTCTCAATATGACATCCTAATTACACTATTCGGATTCAATCACACTCTTATTTAACCAATAATATTGCATCCTTGAGAACCCCAACAATATTTATGGCCATCCATTATTCACTTTCCAATATAATTCATCATCTCTATCCTTTACAATGAATAGCGGCATCAGCATTTCCAATCCCTAGAAAGGGTTTATCCTCCCTCCAAATATTTTACCATATTTATCACTACATTAATCTTAGTGTATATATGTATTTTTTTGTAATAATTTTGATATTTTATTTTTCTTAAATATCATTATATGTTCCATATTACATATTCATACACTATTTATATCATTTCCATTTGATGTCGATGTAATAACGTCCCCATATACAAAAAATTACAAAACAAATCATCCATCATTCAATTCTATTTACAACTAATACATCATTTTTCATTGCTTTAATATATTTCATAATTTAATAATCCATTGGTTGTTTATATTCCCCTAATTTAACCCATGAAATCATAATGTATTTTCTTTTTCTTGATTTAATCACCTTATTTTTTCTCACACAAAGGACTATAACTTCTGAAGATAGACATATATGATCATTTATATTGACTATGTTAAACATTTAATCTTATGTAACATTATAATTTTTCCTCTAATATATTCTAATATAATTTTTTTAATTACATGTACAATTTTAATTTATTTATTTGAATATCATCAAAAATAGAAGATCATGGGAAACAATTACAATCAGTCACCTTTAATAGTACTTGAATAAATAACTCCCTACATAGGCATCCACTCATCAGGATTATTATTATATGATATTAGAATGTGATTCAATTTTAGATTTATGAAAATTTATATTATTATTATTACTCATCCTCAGTTTTATCTCATTATTTAATGCAAATGAATCTATGTATTCTAATTTTTTTAAAAAAAAAATTGCTCAGGAGATCTGAAATTAATGTTTCATATACATTTAAAAGTTAAAGTTGTGGAAGATTATTTCACTGAATTTTTATTAATGTAGATCATATTTAATAAATTTTTTTGCATTTAAGATTATATAACATATATTTTATATTATTATAGAGATTCATTATATCACTGGTGCACTCTACATAATAAGTTTTTTGAAATTGTCTTCCCATTATCATATTATATTGAAATAATAAATTATTTAGAGGGGATTCATGTTACTGTTTTAGGTTATTGTGTCCCTATAGTAATTTTATTATGGATGATATTTTATTTCATGTTTCCAAACCAAGATATATATTTGATTAAATTAAATTTCAATTATTTATTTATACTAGAGGATAACATAAGAATAACATCATGATATTAGTATGATAATCCGAGTTTATTATTTCATCATGATTCTAATAATATATTTATTTAAATCATATATTCCTTCACATGTTAGTTACAAAATCAAATGATATTTACATAACAATATAATATTTCAAATTCAAATATTTCTTCTGATTTATAATTCTACAACATAAATAATTTTAAATTATTTCTTTTATAATTTAATATGTTAAAGTTATTTTTATTTTTTCAATATCTCCATGAAGTTCCTTGAAAAGATTCAAAATGTTTTAATGTTATGAATAATTAAATATAATACTAATGAAAATATGACTCCATTGTCCATATAACAATAACATTAAAAATTAAATAAAATTATTAATTTAATTAACTATAAAAATGATAATCGAATCAAATTTGATAGATAAGTACTCCGCCCATGTCATAGGCCGTAGAAGAATATTACTATAAAAATGATAATGTAATATTACTCTATAAAATCATGATTATCATAATCCATGGAATTATAATAAAAAAGTTATACTAATATCTATCTCATTACTACAATGTTATATTTATACACAATCATGGTATGTCCATAAAAACCATTGTGTGAATTAAATTTTTTTCATTTGAATTTAATTATTTCTATTTAAATCTATATTTTATAATTCATTTCATTTATTCATGTATTCTAAACATCAAACCTATTTTATTTAAAAAATTCAATAATTTTATATTTATTTTCTGAAGGAATTACACGGTTACTTTTTTATTTCCTTTTTATTATTTTAGCATTGATCATTAGTCTCTAATTTCATATGAATGAGAAGAAAAAAAATTTCATTGGAATATAATGATAAAAATATCTAATGTGGAAGAAATGAAAATTTTAGTTCTTCACTTGATAGATGTATTATACATATGCTCAATTTTAATTAATGGATTCTACATTTTAATAATTCTTCTTCCTTCAACTATACATTTTATGGATTTACCTTTGACCGATTTTAATTCATTCACTATACATTTTATGGAATAATATCTATTTTGGTGAAATATATATGTTTAATTCTATTAAACATAAGAAAACAATTTATAAACATAATTATAATTTTGTGTGTGTCTGCTCATAAGGTTTCGCATGGTCTTCGATTGTGACTTTTGTGGCATGGTTTCACATGGTAGTAGTATGTGTTACATATAAAGAATTAAAATTAGTAATGTGTTTATTTCTATATTTTATTCTATGAATTTTGATAATAATGAATATAATATATTGGATGGCATGTATTGTGACCTTTTCTACCAATTTTTGGAGTTATAGAATACTTTCTATATTAATTTTTTTATATCGAATAGATATATCTCTTTAATCACCTAATAAGTAAAATACTTTTATGGACTTATTTTCATTGTATCATTGAGCAGAAATTTTAAAATAATTATACATTTTAAAATATCATTAATTCAGTTATTATGATTCATAAATATATAAAGAAGACTTATATTGTTTATTATTGGTTTTCCATATTCTATTTTCTTTAAGCACTAATATTTAACCCCATACCTCATGATTCAATATTATTAGATTTTTTTTCTTCAGGATGGTTTCAATCAACTTATATTTCAAGTTTTATTAGATTTATATATTATATTCTATGATTCATTATCATATAATCTATTCTGATGTTATTATATATTATATATTGTTGTATGATCAATGTTTTGTTACATTTTCAATTCATGAATATTAATTTTATCTACCCATATGTTTTTCATATTTTATATTTTAATAAACCCTTACATTAAAATCTACATTGAACATTAGGTAATTCTGTATGTATTAACAATTCTATTTTATTTTTTTATCTGACCAATGTTTAATTTTTATTATAAAATGAGTTTACTATAATAATCTATCTAATTTATCAACACTTTTTCTCTAATTGTTTCTTATACCCATGGGATTTGAGTTATAGATGATATATTTATATATGTGTGTGTTTTGTACATATATTAATATATTATAGTTTTATATAATTCCAGTCCAATGTTATAGAAATTGGATAAATACAATACTCTGTATTTTTGATTAATTAATCATATCTTTGTTTTAGAAAGTTTATGAATGATTGATTGATAGTGGATTCCCCATTAAAATTCATGAAAAATATTTTATGTAAGTTTATTACAAATTATTTGAGGTACATGGTGATTTAAAAACAAGGGTTAAACCAATATTGGTTTTCAATAATGCCTATTAAATAAAAAACATACATACTCACCACAATGATAATGGGATATCATCAACATCTAACTATTTAAAATTATATTGTCGCATGCCATAATTGGATATTAGGGTATATTCTAATCATGATTCATGAAATTATAGTTTTTTAAAACCTATGGTCTAAAACTATTATAATATTCAGAAATATTTCCAAGAAAGAGATATGTTTATATTTTTACAATATTATATATATATATATTATAGTGACAAGAATCATACTATAATTGTGCCTAGACATGGATGGTGTAACATTCCTGAATATTTTGCCTTTTGAATAAATAACACAATTATTGGTGGATTCATGGATTATATATATTATTATCAACGCTTCCACAAAATGAGTTCCTTTAATGTTAATTTTTTATATTTTTTTATATATAATCATCTCTTTTTATCCTATTTTTTGGGATTTATTTTTTATCCATGTCTCACAATTTGTAAAGACTATAAAACATTAAATTAATTAGACTAGAAAAGTGGAATATGATATACTATATTCAAAATAAAAATTATTATAATTTTTGTATAGGTCCCTTAATCTATAAAATAACACAAATATTATAATCTTCTATTTACTGATGAATCATTATTTTATCATAATTATTTTTTGTTATAAAAAATTGTTCATTTTAGTATTATGAGAAGAAATATGGATATCTATATGGACACTGAGGTCCAAAAATTTAACAATAATCATTCAATATGATTCATAAACATGTAATATTATAACATAAATTATACCATATGATTTAAATTTAATTATTATTTTTATGAACTGGTGGATTATAATGGAAACAATCATTTTAATTGGATAATTATAGAATTTTTAAAGTTGATGGATACAATATGTCATTTATATCATCATAACCTGACTATTGTATCAATATAAAGTAATAAATTGAGGGATTATATACACATTGACATAATATTTCACAATTCATATAAAAAATCTTTTTTTGGTTATACATTACATGATAAAAACAGATTTGAATACATAATGTTCAATTGAATTCAAACAACTTATAGAAATGTGTTTTTATCCTTATGTTGAAAATTTTATTTAAATTGTAGATCTAGACCTGAAGTTCCCCCACAGTAATAGATCATACACCATTATTGGTTTCTATTATTTTTTGATAAATGTTAAATGTTCATATAATTCATTATTCAGGTTGTTTTTTTCTCCTTTTATAGATGGTGTGGCCTAATGAAATAGAAAAAGGGAACATTCTTTGATAAGGTTGTTATTCCTTTTATAATCTAAATTTATTTTTTTATATTTATTTTATTAATCTATGTATTATTATAAATATTTTATCTATTTAAATGTTTTGTTTGATTCCATTTATTTTTTTTGACTATATTATTTCAAAACCAAATGTTGATATTTTGGTGTTTCCAATTTATTTTTTCAATTTATATGAATTTGTTGTATTAGAATGTCAAAATTATCACAATATTAATGTCAATGAACAATGTAGTTGTTTTATATTGTAAAGAAATGATCATCATAAAATATATGAAAATAAAAATACTCTGGATTCATTCTATTGAGTAAATATAGAATTGTTTACTCCCATGATTTCCATTCAGATAATTTTCAAAAGATATTTTCTAGTGAATTTCTAATTACATATAACCATGTATTTCCCAATTTCATGCAATTCCCAAGTAAAATATTAATTATTTATACTCATTATTTAAATTGTAATATGTAGTATAAATATGTAAGGCCTATACATTTCATAATGTGTGTATAAAATAATTAAAATCATATAATCATTTAGGCATGAATTATGCATATATTTTATCAATTTACATGCACATGTACAAATATTTTATATTTTGTAAAGTATATAATTACATAATCTCATGCTTCCCTTGTATCCTTCATATTAAAATATTATCTAAAAAAATATGTATACATTGTATTCGATATGATTCTTAATGTATGAATACTTTTTATATTTCTTCATTTACAAAATGAATTTCAAATAAATAGATAAAGAAACAACTAGTTTTATTAAAGTATTCAGTGAAATTCATTTTGTGAAATTGTATTCATAGATGTATATGCAAATTTTTACACCTATTTTTTATTAATATGTTAATGAAATTACATGTTTAGAAATATTTTTTAAAGTTTATACATAATAATTATTTAAAATAGATACATATTTATGGATATTTTTGCAATTAAAAAATGAATTTTATATAGTGTAAAATTACATTATGCATTACATACCTATATAAAATATCAAAACATTTATTTTTTTATATTTGGTTATTTACTATTCATTATTTCATATCATTATCATTCTATATTGGATCTATTAATATATTTCTTATAATCAAATGTTTTTATGTTAGGTTTTCCTTCTCTCTCCCAAGGTTTTCATTTATAGATGTAACTTTTGAATAATATACAATAGAGGCAGTGGTAATTCTATCAAGATGTTTGGAAAACTATTATTGAGAGAATTTTTTTTTCTAATGAATGATTAGAATGAAACAATTGTAGAGAAGTCATTCACATTGATTATTCAATTTCTATTATGAACATGTAAAGGTTTACTTTCCAAGATAAGGGAAAGTGGATAAATGGTTTGGTTACCAAATATAAATAATATTTTTTATATTAGATAATTATTTTTGGTATTTTTTTGTATATGATTTAGGATACATTTCTATAATGATATTTAGGTTCTTATTTTTAATATCAAATTGTTATATATTGAAATAAAATCCAAATATGTATTAATATATATTCTGTCACCTATATATATTAGACACAAATTTCATAAATTCCTACAAAATTAGAAACAATACTCTACATCTTGGGTTTTAATATAATTTAATGTTTTATGGGACTTCATGGATATTCAGAGAAATATAAATTTGAACTGTTCATGTGGGTTGGAAAGGTAGAGAGAAAGATGAATAAATTTAAGAAATAGAGAAGTCCACTTGAGCACAATGTTAAATTAAATTTTAATATTACTTAACTCTATATCTGATTTTAATTATGTTTCATTGATTTTATTTCATTATTGATAAGGAAATATTTATCCACCAAAAATATATATTTCCATATGTTTTATATAGTATGGTTGAAAATTTGAGATATGAGGTGTATTAAGCTACATTTCAATCTACTATTGTTTCAAAATTGTAGTAAACATTGTACCATGGCTTTCATTATGACGAGTTCATGAAATAAAAATAATGGAAAGAAAATATGAATAGACTTTTTGAGTTTTTTATGTGAAAAATTATATATTCTTATGTTTTTTTCAAACTATATTGAATATACATTATGGTTTAAATAACATCAAATTATATGCATGTATTTGTGAATTTTTAATTAAATTATTGTGCTGTTAAAATTCACCTTTTGAATTCTAGTTTATATATACAACAAGATAATATTTTTAATATCATTTGTTTAGTTTCGTTTATTTTCCAGTGAATAACGGGTAGTTTCGATTGAATCTTGAATTGTTATCCCCCCATTTCAGACATAATCACTAGAGTATGAAATGTTTCAATCTAATAAGATATCTAATCACCCCATTTTCTGATGATTTCAAACAAATTTGATTCTTTTGAATGATCGTACCTCATGTGAAATATTATCACATCTTGTTACACAATCATTGAATTCAAATAATCTATCCTGGAACACTACTGAGAGTCTTTATGATGCAACTATTACAATACCTTTCAGGTTACCCTAATTGATTGATTTAAAATATTCCACTCATCGATGCATCACAAGTCCCTCACATTACTTTAATGTGGTTTCAGATTGTGGAAAGTCAATTGCATGATATAAAATAATGGATGATAGAAAGATTCACTTGTTCATATGTGACCATTGAGAAGAATAAGAATTCTCGTGGGTCATACATCTCCTATAGGGGAGTCATAGTAGTGAAAAAATTGATTTTCTATCAAAATAACCTTCATGAGATCCATAACACATTGGAATTTTTTTTGGTTTAATTGGATTGATGAATTATTGGTTGGATATATTTTGGAATCATGTCTATTTAAGGGAGGATCGTCCTAGATGACATAGTTAAAAATAAGTCTCATGTATTTTACAACCAACTAGTGAATCATCTACCATTGGTACTCAAGGTCCATCTTCTACAAAAAATAGTACACACTAAAAAGATATTCATCATTGAGGTGAGATTGCAGGTCTCTTATATGTCCAAAATCAGTTGAATTATTACTAAAAAACAAGGGACTAGGAATGCATATTGCTTTTAAATTATAAAAAATAATTGATTCAGTATATCAGTAAGGTGTGATTATACCCAATCATGGAAATATTCCTTGTACATGTAGATCAATGCATTAGAAGGTGGATGAAGTATTTTATCATTGGTATCATCACATGATAGAATATAAAAACAAATTGAGAATGATATTGGGATGTTATTCTCTTTATGTGAATGCTTTGAGAATATGGTAAACTATTTAATTGTATTCAAACTAGTGAAAATCATATCTATGGAATATTGGTCACAGATGATGAGGTCCTCTAAATGAAAAATAGGAACCCCATCTATGAGTGACACCTTATTTGAACTTTTGTTATGGTATCAAATACGATATTAAATAATTTTCATTATATACTAGTTTTATGACATGAAAATTTTGCATCCATTCTATATTATCGAATTAAAAACCTCATTTTCATAAAATAGCATCACCTTAGTCCCACCATCATTTAGAAGCCGTGGATTAAATATGGAATGGGGAATTTTTCTAGTATTCAAGGACATGTAACACTAATTTTTTAGTATATATCAATCAAAATAAAAATTTAAATGCAACAATAATCAATGATGGGATATTTTCCAATTGGAAATGGTCATTTGTTTGATAAAGGAAATAGTATGATGGATCATCAATTTTAAGATAAATTCTTTATTCGGATAGGACATTCATAAAAAATACAACCACTCGATATCCTAAGAGGGCATCCCTAGGAATGAAAGACCTACTATTAAAAAAAATGTCCCAAAATCCCACTAAAAATGATTGAATATTCTTATGGTCTCACCTCATTCCCCATGAGGAATATTATCCAGCCTCTAGAAAGTCGCAATAATAGCTCATACGAACTCATATTTTTTGAGAAGGGGATCAGTGAAGGAATATGTAAGATGGAAGAATTAATATTTAACAATGTCATATTATAATATAATAAATATAATAAATTGTTAATAGTATGACAAAATTCTTCTTTAACTTCTCATAATAATGGTGAGCATCTCCCATGCAACTATTAGAGATGTTTATGGACATTCGAGACATCTGTGGATGAATGGAACTCATCATACATCATTCCATGAAAAATTATTCCCCAGAAGTTGATAGATATCCCTAATAGTAATTACATCAACACTGTGACCCACATGAAATGAGATGGGGTTGATACTCTTAGCACTAATCATCTCTCAATGGAAATAATGTTGATTGTATATGATGAAATGAGAATTCCATTTATCCTCAAAGTGATGGATGTAATGCAGTTAAAATTAATTTTTTTTAAAATATACATTTCCATGAAAGGTAATTCCCAATAATAAAAAAAGATACCATAATGAAACAAATTTTAATGTCCCCAAATTTTGGAATAGTTTTGTTAATTATATAGAATTATTACAAGACTATGAATATTTATGGAATGTGATTCTGAGGCCCAGAGTGCCCAAAATGAACTATCTAAATAATTTTACTATTTAAATAGAGTGTGCGAGGAGTTTTCATAGAAAAAATAGAATGACATTTAAAATGGGGATCATATCAGAAATTGGAGGGCATCGTTGCATTCAAGATGGCGGGTTTACCCTAGAAGAGACTTATGTTTAGTCGGTGCAGGCCTCCATTGAGAAAACCCAAAAATGGAATAACCATAAATAAAATAAATTAATTAATTTTTTTTCACATTCATATATATCATGAATGGTTAATCGAATTTAAACTCCATGACCACCCCTAAAATCATAAGGGTGATATTTCTTTTGGGATATCCTAACATTGGTTGACGTGGAACAACATTGGATGTTAGTTTTTTTAGTAAATAAAATAATGTAACAATTATTTTATTGTCAAATTATTATAACAAATAAATAGAAACATGGATTAGAAATCTGATAGTACTGTTGAGCTTATGAGGACATTTTCCCCTCAGGCAGATCCTAACCTCAACCAGCATGGGTCGAGGTTGTCTATAAATAATTTTGTAATTTTTTTAAGGTCTACTTAGTAAGTGTGCTAGTGGTGAATTCTAACTTTTGAACCAGAGCCTAGATTAAAAATCGCTGGGCATTGCGGAATTAGAAGTGACGAGACTTGCATAGGAAAAACATAACTTTGACCAGCAAGGGTCAGATGAAAAACATAATTTTTGGACACTACCAAAAAAATTATGAAATAACTCCATGAGTTATTTTATTCTCTTCTAACTATTGAGCGGTAGAGGATGTGACCAATGTGTAACGTTAGGCAGGAATGGGAGTAATTTAATTATACAACCCTTCGTTTTTGTGACCATGACATTCATTGAATTAATGGAACATTAATTGTGGTCCATTACTGAACTTCATCAATAAAACGCGACGTGGGTAGTTCGTTTTCATATATTTAGACAAACCAATGGAATGGGTTTTTGGTACCAATGTGGGGAAGCTCTGAAAAAATTCTGAAAGAAACATTATCCAACAAAGAACGAGGAATGAATGAATTCCAACGAATATCCTCGAACGTGAACCCCACTTCATCATCTATAACGTCTTCCAATGAGTTCTAGGATGGGGGATATATGTTCTTAATACCTTCCTTTTTCTTATTCTAGAATATTTTAAAGAATGCAGACCAACCATCCAATGGGTTGATCTCCATTTCATTAATTAATGTGGTAGGATGATGTGGGGTTTCATTATTGGGTTTTATTGAATAATATTCCTTCCCATGTTATAACGATAATGTAGAGGGCGCGAGCCAAACATGACAATGCCCTGACCCTCTGATGAACTTGTTCATAATGCGTTCTTCATGGCCGATTGAGCAATATGGCAGAAAGACAAAACGGAGGGCCGTGCAGTGAGGGAAGCGTCTCGAGAGGCCCGTAGGAAGAGTCAGAAAAAAAATTGACCTTCGAAGCTTCACGGGAGGCCCACATAAGCTCTGTTGGCACGACGACACTGACAACTGGAGGAGGCGGCAGCCGACTCTCATCGGCCGTGAGGAGGTGGTGCCGACTGAAGGTTCCACGGAGGAAAAAGGGGGAGGTCGGCCATCATCAGTTGTGTTGAAGTGGGCGGCATTCTATGGCAGCGCACCGAGGATGAGGGTCGCGGCTCCAAGTGGTGGCGGAGGGCGAACCCACACCCGGGAGTCCCACTGATGACCGGTCCACACAGACCAGTCAGGTGAAGTGACGCCAAATGGAACCACTGATGGAGGAACATAAAAGACCTAGTTCTTTCTATAGGTGATAGAACCCTCACACCCTACTGGAGGTCTGTTCCCATCCTGAGTGTTGGGCGGGTCCTGCAACTCGGCGGGCTGCACCCAGCTGGGTGCTCTAGGATGGTCTTGTAGCCCAGGGGGCCAAGCCCGTCATCCAATCAGTTCTAGCCAGACCCATCGGGCCAGACCGAGTCTAACCGGGCCAGGCCGGGCCCAGCCATTATAGTTCGGGCCCGGTTGACTAGGCCAGGTCGGTCCGAACGGGTCGGACCAGACCCAAACTCTTTTATGCCTAGTTTCACAAAAAGAGGCATATCATTTAAACCAAACGATTGTTTGAAAATATTTGTGCGGAACTAGAACCTAAAGGATGAGGTGGTCCTTTTGAGAAACTATACATGTGTTTCGGTAAATGTTGGAGTATGGCCAGGTTAGATTAGACTTGAATCCAATCAGGCCCCCGACACTAAACTGACTATAACATACAGACCGGGCGTCCGATTGACACAACTTTTATTGCATTGGAACCATTATGATGAAGAAAGTTAATCAGGTTACTTCTTAGTGGGTATTTGTGGTGGTTTTGGTATGACCATTCTCTTGAGAAGTGGTTTTCCTATGCTCAAGCACCCCAAGTGCGGAAATCTTGTGGCTGGCTATCAAGAGACATACAACCCTTTGAGGATGATTATCATAATGACCCTGTGTGGATCAGCAGTAGTGAAACTCGATGATGACCATCCTTAGAGTGGATTGTCGTTGATCAATGATTTATGCCCCTGTTTTGATGGATGACTTCTGACCCTGTATGGGTCGATGACTTATGAACCTGTGTGGGTCGATGACATACTACCATGTGTGGATCTGTAGTAGCGTGACTGATTAAGACAAGACTTAGAGCATCCCATCATGGATCAAATACATATGACCCACTGTGGACTGACGACATATGACTCTTTGGGGATCAAAAATAGCGTGACCTAGTGAGGACTAGTCTTAGAGGATCCCTTCTTGGATCAACAACGTATGACCTTGTGTCAGTCGATGACATATGACCCTCTGTAGGTCAGTGACATACGACCCTGTGTGGATCGGTGACCGAGAGACTTCATTTTGGTTAACATGTGGAACTTCTCAATTGATTAAGATATATTAGCTTTATGACTAATCATCATTATTCCTATTCTTAATGTTATATACCATGTGTGAGCTGTCTTTTAATTTTTATTTTCTGATTGAGATCATGTGTTGTGGTTTTCCCTTTGTGTAATAATGAGAAACCCATTGGGGTCTTGGGGACCCTACTGGGTATTTTTATACTCACCATTGCAAGGGCTTTTCCTGCACCTTTTTATGTCTGGTGCATATGATAAGAATCATTGACCGACACTTAAGAGCAAGGACTAGAATGTGTACATAGGTGAAATGTTGTCATGGAGAGCTGTAGATATAATATATAGTTACCCATCATTTATCATCATGGTTGGAAGATCTCAGGAGCTTTTTTCCCATTTTGATTTAACTTTTTTTAGTTTGTCTTGTGCACTAGTCCCTTTAATTTTAGTAAATCATTTTTACACTCAATGGTGGTTTCTAGTTGTGGTTGTATGTTTTTTTTCATTATGTTTTACTTTTTCTAAGTGTTCCCTATCTGTGTATGTACATGTTTTGATAAAATTCCTCCCATTTTAGGGATATGCCTATTCGGTGCTAGTCATAAACCCCATGCATATGGTGGCAGGTTTGGTGTAGTCAAAACAAGGGCCAACCGGAGGTCAGTTCTACCAGAAGTACTTAGAGTCTGTATTTTTCAATGGGGGAAATAGTGTTATGTTTCATGAGTTCATATTTTTGTCCACAGATTCATGTGTTGGTGTAGCAGCTGATGTATCCATACACTAAGACCATGAATTCTATTTTCTGACTCGGTACACAAAAACACTTGTTTCATGTGTTTCGAAAATGTTTTTCTATTGATATCTTTTGAGTAAGCTCATCGGGTATACCATATTGACTATGGTTCATGTTGATATTCTTTCAAGATTACACTACAGAAACAGCCATCCATGATTTCAATGAGTGACCATTAGGATGGTCCATAGTGTGAAAAGGCATTAGTACAAGGACTTTTGCCCGAGATGGTATATTCGGGTTGTGTCGCAGTGATACCACTTCCAAATGGTCATCACTTACTAACGACGCTACTGGTAGTGGAAATATGTAGGATTAGTTTATTACACAGGTTTCAGTGACATATACCCCTCAAGTTCCAAGGTGAGACCAACACACAGGCGCCTATGTACTGGCATGGGGTGGGGACCGAGTTCCATCTTTCCAGGGCAGCATTACATCTGATGGTGATCCTGGAAATGATAATTCTGTTTGGATCAACATGGCAATGAAATGGTTTATATTACCCCTATCATACGATGAGGTGATTTTTTTCGTGGACAGAGCATGTGAACCTTCATCAGAGAAGGGGTTCTATTTCCATGAGAAGATATGGGGTTTTTTCCCATGATATTATACAGTTTTGACAGGAAGTCATGTTAGTAATTGATAATTCATTGAGGTGTATCGGCCATTCCAGGTACTCGAGGAATATGATACGACCCATGCTTCAAGGCTCGGACCTCCGAGCGATATGTGTTTAGGATCATTTGAGCCAACATTATTCCTTTGTGAATTCCAACACACTTTATGGTTCTAGATAGATCAATTTTGGGTGAATATTCTTTTGATTAGTAGATGCTACTTGTGAATGTCAGCATTCAGAAAAAAGGAAAATGTTGTCAGTCTCAGTGACTTATACATGGAAATTTTTTTGGGAAGAGGAAGTTATAGGGATATTTGAATCAATAGGGCATCATATGTGGAAGTGGAGCTAGGAGAGAAGAATGAGGTGGTGCACATTTTGACATGGTAAAACCACCACCCCAATGTGGTCCCCACTAGGCTTAGGGAGATGGAGGAAAAAGGCATGGATTAGCTGCATACAGTCATGGAGTGTGACCTAATGTCTCCAAGAATGATTCAAGGTACGATTTGTGTCAACTAATAACTGCTATAATTAATAAACATAGGTACTAATTTTTCCTTCTTATCGCGAATCTTTTTTAATACCTAGAGTTCAGGTTAAAATGTTGACTTGACCCTTACATCTAGAGATACTTGTGATATAAGACTTGATAATCACACTTATGTTGATGGTGTGATCTGACCCTTGAGGATAGAGTTTTTGTTGGAACCTCATGGTGGTAGCATCAACGCCTTGCGATCGTAGTTTGGGTATGTATTGGTCATCCACAAATCATGCTATGATTGACTATTTTATGAAAAAATGTTGTGGTATATATACAGTGTTGGAATGGTGTTTTCTCTAGTCGGAGAAAATGGAAACCCAGTCGGTATGAGATAAACTCAAGCATAGGAGGGTGAAACTAATCTCTCTTGAGTCGGATGACCTTTCCCTCATGGAAGCAGGTGTTTTGAGTTTTCTATTCCCAACAGTAGTGGTAGAGTTTAGAAACATTCTTTCAAAAGATGATTCTAGGATTACCTCCCCATATAGAGGGGGACTTCTATATTGGATTGTAAACAAGGATGACAATAATGTCTACAACTGTATATTATATGGATATTGTGGAGCTCTGGGAAATGGGATTATAATTGGGAGAATGTTTTAATATCTACTCTAATCACAAGAGTCTCAAGTATACCATCTTATAGAGGGAACATAACCTGAAACAGTGGTGAGGGCTGGAGTTCCTACAAGACTATGACATTCAGATAGTCTACACTCTTGGGAAAGGAAAAATAGTAGCAGATGCACTCAACAACAGGTCAGGTCTACACCTACTGAGTGAGGCAATAGATAATTTTGAAATGTTTCAGTTATCCTTAGTAGATAGTGATGTAGCATCATACCACCAATCTCTGATAGTCACTCCCCCACTTCATCAGCAAATAAGGGATACACGTCTTGGGGATGTTGACTGATAGACCCAACATACTGAGATATCCTTAGGAAATTCTCTTGATATGTTTTTTGAAGGTGGGGAGCACATCATCCTCATTAGAGAATGTTGCATGGTACCAGTGATACTATGGGATGAGCTGTTGAGGGAGTTCCACACATCGCCTCTGGCAGTATATCTTTACGTTGTGAAGATGTAACAAGTCCTTCGGTGTTAGTACTAGTGTCAAGTGTGGAAGAATGTTGTGGAAGAGTTCATTTCACGATTCCTCACTTGTCATCAAGTGAAGGCTAAGCACCAGGTTCCAACATGCTTGAATCAGCCACTTGAGGTTCCAAAATAGAAGTGGTATTGTATCTCCATGGACTATGGGACATAGTTTCAATGTCTGTCCAAGGACCATGAATCCATCCGGGTGATCATTGACTAACTCACCATATCGGACCACTTCCTAACCATCCATGAACAGGGATCAGTATAGGGATTGGGACACAACTGTTTACAAGAAATTTTAAGGCTTTACGGCGTCCAATTAATGATCGTCTCAGATATTGATGCTCATTTTATATCCCGGTTGATTAAGGGATTAAAAGAGGCATTCGGGACTCACCTACAATTGAGTACAACATTTCATCCTTATACATATTGTAATATGGAGTGGACCATACAAACACATGAGGACATGCTCCATGCTCGTGTCCTTGATTTTGGTTGCAGGTTGGAGGATCACATTCCCTTGGTGGAGTTCTCATACATAAAAACTATCACTCTACCATTTCCATGTCACAATTTGAGGCATTGTACTTAAGGGAATGTAAATCACCAATATGCTAATAGATCCATGGGAGTCTGTACATATGGGTCCAAAGTTGTTATGAGCTACTACTAAGAAGGTGAAAATAGTATAGGAGTAGATAAAGACTGCACAGAGAAGGCATAATTGTTATGCCGGTAGGAGATGAAGACCCTTGGATTTTGAGGAGGGATAACATGTTTTCCTTCAAGTCTCATCCGAATAGGGATTGTAGAGATTTGGCCGGAGCAAAAAATTATCTTTGAGGTTCATCGGACATTTTTAGTTTCTCAATGGAGTTTGCGAGGTAGCATATTGCCTACTTTTTTCCCACATATGCACCAGGTGCACGATGTTTTCCATATGTCGTAGTTGAGGAGGTATGTCCATGATCCATCACATGCCATCGAAAGTGGAATGATGGGCATTGATAATGGGGTGATGTTTGCAGATATCCCAATGAAGATAGAGGATCGATAGGAGTGGATCCATTATTAATGTTTAATTCCTCTAGTGTACATTTAGTGTTCTCATTAGAATTTCTGGGAGAGTATTTGGGAGAGTGAGGCTCAAATTCAAACTCTGTACCCCCACATGTTTTATTTTGAATTATTTTGGATTTCAGGGATATAAAGACCAGAGGTGGGGTGATTGTAATATCGTAGAATTTCTATATTATTTTTAATTATATGGAATTAATATGAGACTGTCAAAATTGACAGCACAAGATTCCGTGGCCCGGAGTGCCCGGAATGATCCGTCAAAATAAAATTTAAGCATTAAATTACGTACATGAGCATTTTTCCTGAAAAAGTTAAATATGTCTTAAAATGTTTCCCGGATCAGTAATCTATGGGCACCATTGTGTTTTGGATGGCAGTATTTCCCTAGGTGTGACATAAGTTTAGTCGGTGAAGGCTTCCAATGATAAGACCCAAAAATGGAATAACCATTAATAAAAAAATTAAATAAATTTATTATATTTATATAATGATTATAACTCACGAACTATGACTCAAATTAATAAGACAAGACCACCACTGAACTCGTAACGGTATTATTCGATTAGGCAT
Source organism: Viscum album (assembly GCA_963277665.1). Taxonomy (NCBI): domain Eukaryota; kingdom Viridiplantae; phylum Streptophyta; class Magnoliopsida; order Santalales; family Viscaceae; genus Viscum; species Viscum album. The sequence continues at coordinate 988,538,525 of OY728126.1, forward strand.
ATCCTAACAACGGCCGGTGTGGGCCTATAGTGGAATTGAGTTTTGGGCCATAAATAAAATAATTATGTAACAAATATTTTATTATCAAATCCTTGTAACTCCTAAAATATTACTCATATTGGAATTATGAGAGTACGTTGGGCTCGTGAAGGGATGTTCCCCTTTGTAACATCCTAACCTCAGCTAGTACGAGTCAAGGGTAACATTAATTAATTTTTGAACTTTTTTAAGGTATTCATAGTAAATTTGTGAGTGGTGATTTATATCTTATGAACTGGTGTTTGATTATAAATCCAAGGGCACTGTTGAATTTATAGTTCTAGGATTCAGTTTGGAGAATCATAAATTCGACCAGAATGTTTCGGATGAATAAGATAATTTTTAGACTTCACAAAAATAATAATAAAATAACTCCATGAGTTATTTTATTATCTTCTCATCATTGAGCGGCGGATAGCGGGACTGTGGTGTAACACCAGGCTTGAATGGGTGTCATTTAATGACACCATCCTTGGGTTGCATAACCATGACATTCTATGAATTAATGTAACATTAATTGGGGTTCATTAATGTACTGGATTAATAAAATGAAATGGGGTCGGTTCCTTTTCATCTATATAAACAAACTAATGGAATGGGTTTTGGGGATCGACATGAGGAAGCTCATATGAAACACTGGATAAAACCCAATCTAATAATGATGAAGGAATGAATTAATGCTGAATAACATCCTTAAAGGTGGACCATTCTTCCTCATCCACTATGTCATTCAATGAGTTCAAGGTATGTGGATTTTTGTGGTTAATTCTCTATATTTTACATTCTTTAATATTATTAAGAATATGGACCATCCATCCAATGGGTTGATCCGCATTTTGTTCTTTAATATAGGAGGATGATATGGGGTTTTTATGGGATTTTAATGAATACTATTCCTTCACATGTTATAATGCTAATGATTCAGGCGTGGTCTAAACCAAACAATGCCAAGACCATCCGTCATACATGTTCTTAATTTGTTCTATGTGGGTGACTAAGCTACATGAAGACAAGGAAAATGGAGGGCCGTGTAGTGAGGGAAGCATCCCTGGAGGGCCATTGGCCTAGTAAAGAATTAAAAATGGCCTCTTGAGATTCATCGGGGGCATGTAAGAAGCTCCTCCAGTGTGGTAGTGCTGACAATTGGAAGAGGTAGTAGCTGACTCTCACTGGCCTCAAAAAGTTGGCACTGCCCGAAGGTCTTGCGATAGACAAAGGGGATGATCGGCCATCGTCGGCCATGTTGAAGAGGGCGTCATGCCATTAATGTGTGTCTCTATGGAGGGATTCGGTTCTGAGCTATGGAGAAGGGTGGATCAGAGCCGCAGAGGAGGAAGGACCCGCTCCCATGAGTCACGCGGTTGACTGGTCCACATGGACTAGTTATGTGGAGCTGCGCCAATTGGTGCCGCGGATGGAGGATCCAAAATTTCCTAGATCATTTGAAAGGTGAGCAGAGCACTGCGCCCTACTGGAGGGCCACTCCCAACCAGCAGGCCAAGCCTAGTGGACCGGGTCAGGTCGGTCTGATTGGGTCTACCCGGACCTGGACCCTTTTAGTCTTAGTTTCTCTTAAAGGGGTATATCTTCTAAATTGGAAATCCTTTTGACGAACCGTCTATAGATACGAAACCCTTAGTACATGGTAATCCTTTTGAGATACTTCACATGGATTTTAGTGAATGTTCTAGTACGACAGGGTTGGATCGGACTGAAATCTAGTCGGGTTCCCAGCATTAAAAGCCTATAACATACAAACAGGGCGTCTGATTGACACACCATCTCTTGTGTTGGAACCCACATGACATGGAAGGTAATCAGGTTACATCTTATTGGGACTTCATGGCGGTTGGCTTATGACTGATATCTTAAGCACCGATTTCTCAAAAACTCATGTGCACCATGTGCGGGAATCCTAGGGCTATCTATCAAGAGAAATATGACCATCTGTGGATCAACATCAGAATGACCCTGTGTGGATTAGCAATAGAATGACCCACTGAGGACCATACCTATAGTGTTCTATCATGGATCAGCAACTTACGACTCTATGTGAATTGAAGACATATAACCCGGTGTAAATCAATGAATTTTGAGTCGGTGTGGATCGATGACTGATTACCCTATGTGGATCAGACATAGCGTGACCTGATGGTGAATAGCCTTAGTGGGGCTTGTCATGGATCAGTGACTTACAACAATTTGTGGATCAATGAATTACAACCACGTGTGGATCAGAAGTAGGATGAACTGATGTAGACCAGCCTTAGAGTAGCCCATCATGGATCAGCGACTTATAACCTTGTGTGGATCGATGAATTATTACCCCATGTGGATCAGTGACATACGACCTAGTGTGGATTGGTGATAGAGAAACATATTCATGGTTTATTAGTGAAACTTCTCAATGGAATATTATGTATTATATTTATGACTGATCAACATTATTCATATTTGTTATGTTATATTACTGGTGTGAGATGTCTTTTAATTTGTACTTGGTTATTGAGATCATGCTTGGTGGTTTTCCTTTTGTGTAAATTTGAGAGACCTTCAGGGGTATCCTGGTCCCTACTGGGTAAGTTTATACTCACCCATTCACGTGATTCGCCCAGTCCTTGTTTTGTCTGGTACAGATGATGGAAAGCATGGACCGAGACACGGGAGCCTAGACTAGATGGTGTACGGAGGTAACCAGTTGGCATGGAGAGCCATAGAGATTAGTTGTGTCAAACGTTGAGGTAGGATCCTTGGCGGAAAATCTACAGAGATGTTTTCCCTTATTTCTATAACTTCTTTACAGTTGGGATTGTATACAAGACCCATTACATTTAGTAATTTCTTTTTTACACTCAGTGGTGGTTTTTAGTTGTTGTTGTATCTTTCCTCATATGTTTTGTTTTTCTTATGCACAGTGTGACCTATATGTGTGTGTATAGGTTTTGAGGTAATGCCTTCCCATTTTTGGGATATTCCTTTTTGGTTCTAGTATCCATCCTCTGGACCATGGAAGTAGGGCATGGGGTAGTCATGACACGGGCCCCGAGGGATGGGTCGTGACACCAATACCTCTTTATGTTGCATCTAAATTTTGGGTTTTCCAAATAGTATAAGAGTATATTTGAATAAATTTGAGAAATAAATCAATGGGTAGGGTCAAGACCTTCAATAACCATAGGGTGTAATCAGACATATAGGATAATAAAAATAATGATTTTACAATTAACTGGTTTTCCTCAGAATTAGTTATTTGAATGTATCTAAGAGAGGATTAAAATCATCAGGTTGAAACATTATAGTTTTGGAATGAATGGAATCATATTACAAAATATGGAATTCATAAAAAAATTCATTGTGGTAGTGGATAGTTTTAATGATCATTCAAATGAATACCCTTTAAATCCACATTTTTTTTAGAAAATTCCCATCATGGAGGATCATTATTATAGTACTCATCAATCAAGGTTCTCCATTCAGATGGAATTGATGACATTTAAAAACTGAAATATATTTTCCATGAATTTGACTTATACAAGATAATATTTTCATTAATCATAAAATTTATAGTTTGGTTAATAAAATTTGGTATGTTAGATAATTATTATTTAACTTGTACAACATATTCAAGAGAAAATCACTCATTTTTACTTTTGTTAATAACATAACCCTTATAAAGGATCTTCATTGCATTACCTATTACAAATCATACAATCTCCTAACCCACCTGACATCTTGGGATCACATTAACTATTTTATATATGGATAAAAATTACCATTAAATAGTCATATAAATCAAATGATGATTATGAAATCATATGATAGAACCTAAGAGACATGAAAATCATTGGAACTGACCATGTGGTCAGGGATATGTTTCATTTTCAAAGAAAATTACTATTGATTTGCAACTATGTTTATGGAATTATGTAATGGGGAGATGAATCAATATAATTAGATCACGTGATGATGTTTGGTGATTGGATCTGAAAAATAATTCCCATGATGTGTTTACAAGAGGAGTTCTTAAAAATAAAAAACATGATTGGGGAAATCAGGAGATCTTTAGAGGAATGTATCATAATAGAAATGCAAATCCCCACACTCTTATATTTATAAGGATCATCATGGATTACAAATGATTCCATAGAGGACTAATGAATACCAAAAAACACCAAATACTATAATCTCTAAGTGACCGAAGAAGTAATTTACTTCCCCATAGTCATGATGTTATTCATTTTGAATTTTTCTTGGGGTATTTATTGACTCATTCTTAATAAGAATCAAAAATTTTAGTAATAGATAAACACTTAGACAAAAGGTTTTATATTTTCTAAAATGGGGAGTAAGGATCAATAAAAATATAGGGATATTAATTATCTAATTAACACTAATCGTTAAATATTCATTGGGATTTTCGTTGCATGGAATTATAATCATCATGTGAAAGGGTCATGCACATAAGGTTATATGATAATTGATCATATGAAATCCATCCATAAATCCCTTATAATATCATGAAGGCCCCCAGATAATCCCTAATGGTTATGTAAAGTCATATAGATGAGTCCTTCTGATAACAAAAACTGTAGACCTAACGAAACCAAACAATATTTGAAGGGGATGATGTGATGAAATTTATAGAACAATAGGATAATTATGTAAAATATGATACAATATTTTTTAAGATAATTGGTTATGTTCTTAATATGATCAGTATATTGATAACACAAATACAATTTGACATGCTAACATGAACTCACAAATGTCCCTAGATGAGTTACCCTGGTTTAATGAGAATCTCTTTAACATGAGAACCAATTGGGTGATTACCTTTAGACATATTATACAAGTCATACATTATCAGGTAAAATAAATCATATTAAGGATGTAAAACATAAAAAAGTGATTATTTGAATTTAATTTTCGTATCCCTAATTGCTAATACAAAATTCCTTTGTAAATAAATGGGCATATGAACACATGTAATTATAAATTGATCATACAGTAATTGTTTATTAATTGAAAAAACAATAACGTAACTGATTCCATGTTTCTCATTCATTCACAGTCCTCCACCAAATCATGTTGATATTTGAGAGTTTATCTTTTTTTAATAATGTCCTTGATTTAGGGAAAAAAATTATATCCCCCCCCCCCACACCTCATGGTAAACTAATTTTATCATTAGTGAGATCAGACTATTTTGAAAAATAGAATAATTTCAAGAACAATTCACATGAAAAAGTGAAGTTATTAAATTAGGTATGATGTTATATATATATATATATATAAATCCATTAAATAATTCATCGATCATGAAATGAATCTCTATCATTATGGTGGGATCAGATATAGAATTTATAGACTATCTGCTGGATCACACCAAGGGACTCTAAAATCTCAACATGATTGTATAATTCCTTCTTAGCAAAATTAATTTGAAATATTGGGATGGTATATAATAATTATGGATTTTCTATTAAAATAATGATATTTTATGTTCCATAAGAAGAATTTACATGATTTGATTGATCATTTGGTTGGAATATACATTTTATCTCTGATCATTCAATAGGATGTAAACATGTTAATAGGGTTCACATGAATCTATTTCATTTTTAACATTGATCACATAAAACCCATGGAATTATTACAAAATTCATGTGAATTATTTGGACATGTTATGTAGGTTCACATGAAAGGCATTAGTGAATTCATATTTGGTCATAAAATGAATCATTGGAATGTTAGAATTACCATGTGATAGATCCCCAAAAATATCACCATTATAATGAAAAGGTACATAGATGTGTTAGCTTCTGTCCTATGAAGAGCGATGGAAATGTCAACCATTTTATGAAGATACCATCAAATGTGAATACTAGTTCTAGTTGACACTCGTAGAAATATTTTCATTTTAAAGAAAGAGCCCATGGATATGATATCCATATCTGGAAGTCACACATGGACATATACTATGTGACGATCTGAACAAGGGATATTGGCCCAACAACCAACATATATATAGATTATCTTTTATTGGGAAGTATTATAAGATTGTGAACACCAATTAGTTATATGAACTCAATGGCTCCCTTAACCTATATAATAATATCCTAAAGACCTATCACGGTCATATTAACTATTATTCATTCATAGGAGAGAAAATGAATATGTGACATGTTAATCCAATGTCATTTACATCCCACCATAATAAAAAACTATATCCTATATAACATATAGTATCTTAGTAATATATCATCCTTCCCCATTTTTCAATATTTAGGTAATTAATACATACATCTCCTTCCTCTTAATTGTAAGCACAAATCATTATATAAAGCACATTAAAACCCATCTTCATGTTATGGATGAAATTAACTAGAGAGAAACCAATTCATTCAATAATTAATATTTGTACGATTTCCTCTATGGCGTCAACCCACATGTATAATATTTCATCTAGTTTACATAAATTTTTATGTGTTCCATTTATACTTTTTATTTTATTTTGTCACGTTATATCTCTTGTTTGTCACACCATGCATGACTCAAGTGAGTTTGGATTTGCAATGATCATATTACTAAGATTAGAAAATTCATCCCAAGAATGGAAATAATATTTTTATGAGCTAATGAATATAATTATTCAAATGCAACCATACATGGGAATACATCTTGATGCCAGTCTCTATGGAATTACCATATTTATAATCATTGATTAAATAAACCTGAAAAGTATTAATTAGATCCCCACACATCAAATGGACAGGAACGGGCTAAACTATGAATCTAATTATAATTTTACTATCCTATTCTGATGGTTTCATTCTTGGGGACCATTATCAAACCCAAATGGATAAATATTCTCATAAAAATACTTTTTTAATTATGTGAAACTATATGGATTGGTCCAAAAATGAATTGTGTGGTCATTGATTAATATTCTCATAGGATATATAGGATGACACTTGGAGGTCCAATCCCAATATTGAAATAGCAATATCATTCATGTATAGTTTTGAACTATGGTGTTCCATGTTATATGGATTTAATGAATAATATGTAACCCATGATTTTGAAATAATGCGAAATAAATTGGGAAACTCCAATAAATATATATGGAAATATTAATAGAACCCTCTCTAGCATGTGCAAGAATATGAAACATGATTGCTTTAGTTGTTATATCTGTCACATATTAGGATTTTGGAATGATTAAATAATGTTTTATAAAAAATTATGAGAGTGACAGAGTAGGAAATAATTCCCCCCAAATGGTGTAATGATCATGAACTCAAATCCACATGACCAGTGAGATCCTATGTATTGTTGTCTTGGGAAAATCATGTAATCTTGTGATATTGGAATGAATGCATCTGCATCATCACATATGTGTAAGCCTTTGGATATTATCATGAGGGGGGAAATTGATTACCTGATGTTAATTAATTTAATAATAGAATAATTAAGTCACCATAAGTTTTGAGGATCTTTTTTCTTAACCATTGATAGAAAGCATGAATATAATGGATGAATGGGTCACCTGACCTACCTTAAATCCATGAAATCATTTTAAAACACTTCCTTTATATCTTTTCATGACATTATGTCATTAAAAAAACATGCATAACCCATACCAAACATGTGATTTCATTAATATAAATACTTCCACTCAAACACTCCAATATCAATATTCAATTTCTCTAACATGAAAATATTCATTAGTTTCATCCATTATTATCAATATCATAGAGTCAAAAATCATCTGATTTCAATCATTAACCTTTAACAATGGGTATGTGATGAGTAAATATACTGTGAGGATACAAATTCTTATGATAAAAAGGATACATAAGGAACCATTTATGGTCTTATTTTTAGATCAAATATAATTTAAATATTTTTTATGCATGTCCTTATTCCATATAATGACCATATCTCCCAAATATAGTTTTCAGATTACGATATTCCATATTAATGATCATGAAAACACTTGGAGAGCCATATCCTTTATGAGACTCATTATTAGTGGGAATCATTTTTCTATAATACCCAAATCATCCTGAAATGTGTATATTCTCCTACTCTCTCTTGTTTCTCACACTAATTGAAAACCATGTGGGAATAGGAATTTTCAAATAATATTCCATTTTCATAACAACAAAAATACGTCATTATAGTCTTAATTATTAGGGGTTTCCCCGGACTGCATCCCTTTTTTATTTAATGTACCATATATGCATGAAGTAGATTAGTGAAGAAAAAAAAAATATGTCTGTGAAAACTCATTCTCACACTTTCATGATATTGTAATGATACCTTGGTATCTCTTATTTTCCACATTTGTAAAGTCTTGTGTTTAATTAGAGTCCAAAATTGGTCATTCCAATTGAATTATCCAAATGTGGAAGTATGGGATTCAACATTTAGTGAAATTATGAAAAATATATTCCATTTCTTTAATGGGCAAAACTCATAATGAAATATCAGAAGGAATCCATATATGGGTAATCATCACCCAATCCTATTTTTTAATACCTTTTATAGAATAGATTCATATAAAAATAATCCCTATACTGGACAAGATTACATACTATAAAAGATAGATATGATTCCACTACCATTTTCATGCTACCATATACAATATTCAAATTTCACCACATAAGTCATTACATTTTTAAATTAAACAAAATAATTTAATATATCCATATGTCCCTAAACCATGAAATTTAATCTATGTATGAATTTTATTATATCATTAATACGATTAATATGACTCCTCATTGTTTTTCAATATGAATTTTTCTAATAGTACATGTCGATGCATATGATTTCATATCTATCTTATGAGTTTTTACATCCTTCCCTCACATGGTCATACTTTTGTGAGTCTTAAAGTCCCATCTATCTATGACATATCCACTATAAAAAATCTTTTTTCATTCTAAAATCAAGATAGATAAATTAACTATGTAACACCCTGAGATTTTATGAAAAATATTCTTTTTAATTTCACTAATGTCTTGTGTTGTACGCTACACCAAAAGGAGCTTGCACAACACGAATCCTTGACTTGCCTTGCATTACATGCAATCGCAACCTTCCTCGATAGCGTGTGTAGTACGCAATACTGAGTTTCACGAAACAACGATATGCTATTAAAATATTATTAAAACTAGCCGTTATGAATAGTAATAACCACTTTTTGAAATTTTGTAAATTTTATTTTTCAAAATGGAATTCATTTTTAGATTCGAGGTATCGAATTGAGCCAAAGGTGAAATTTTGGTACTTTTTGGATAACTTTCATATTCTGATGAATAGTGAAAATTACTAAATTATAATTAAAAACAACTTTTTTAATCGAAATAATTAATACTGATAAATTATTAATTTGAGTGGTTTTAAAGTATATTTAGAATATATTTTTACAATTTAATACAATGTTGGTCATTGGTTGTAATTTCACATTTAAACCAGACATAAACAAGTGTCAATCTTTTGATAGATATTGTTTCTTAAAAACACGCTATTTGTTTTAACAGCGGGATTTAATTATAAAATTAATTAATGAAACTTCTATGTTATGAATTTGGTAAAATAGACTTCATTTTTGAATTCGGAATATGAAATATAGCTTAGGATGAAATTTAGGCATTGTTCTGAAAAACATCAATTTTTTATGAATAGTGAAACTAATAAGTGGTAGTTAAAAAACTGAATTTTTCCTAAAACTTAATTTTACCGCTTCTGTGAATGGAATTTCAAAAACTCCGAGAGACACGGTTGATGTTAGTAAGTAAAATGTGGTTCAATGAGATGAAAATAATTTTTGGTGAATAGTAACTTTTTACTTTTTTTTACCGCGGTTAATTGTAAATAGGGTAACTAAGGGTAAATATGATATTATTATTACCCTAACACATGTCCTAATTCTATTGGATAAATGTAATTCGACCAAAAACAACCTTATGAATATAATATGACCATTTAGGTCCACTTGTATTAGATTATGACATTTAATATTATTTTATTTAATAAATAGTTAAAATAGTTAAAATCAAAGTTTAATAAGTAAATTTTTTTTAATATGGGGGTATACATAAGATAAATTCGACTATAAATATTCATTATAAAGATAAATAGATTTCCTATATAATATTATTTTATTTTTAATTTTTATACATTATATAAGTTAATTTATTTATGACACAATGATGATGCAGTAATTATCTTATTAATGAAATATTGACATAATTGATGTTATAAACACCAAAATAAATGTAATTTGAGACTTTTTATGAATTCCAATAATTTTATAGGTTACTATGATATATTATTAATTATTTAATCAACTTGTTTCGATCATATAATTCTGTTATGACTTTCACAAAAATCATATATCAAATAGTGTCAAAATTGACACAAAATAGTTTTTAAATCAAATATTATATTAATAATTTTTATTTTATTCCTAAAAACCTAAGGTTCGGAAAAATGACTTATATAAGGATATATATATTAATAATAAACAATTAGGGGTTCGTTTGGCATGATATAGTAAGTTTATTAACCATATAGTGTAAGAAAACAAAAAGACACGGTAAAAGTCAAATTAATTAACTTAGAGTTAAATCTTATTGATAAGGTTAAAATAATAACCTAAACTTGTCTAAATCCTATTGGTTGATAGGATTTCGACCCATCCCCACTTTAGCTTCTAAATAAGACCCTTTGGAACCATTATAAACCGATTTTGACTTTAATATAAAATAATATTTTGAGATATTCCTAAGGTGCCCCTCTCCTCCCTTATAAAAGGACACCTCCTCCCCCTCCTCCTCACACCAATTTGAGCACTCAAGCTCGGCCAACCCCTGCCAAAATCCCTTATCCACTTCCCTAGTATCATCCTAGAGGTCCTGGTCTTCTTCAAAGACCATCTGTAGTTCTTTAAGTGGAGGCTAAGAAAAGGCGCGTCAAAAAGCGGTAATATCCATTACCGATCTTTTTCAATTTCTTTCTTCTTCAACTTCTTATTCTTTAGTTGTTTCACGATAAAGTAATAACATCATTATTTCTTATATACTGATATGTTATTATCAATATGAAACAACTCTAATTAACCTTCTATCCATCCTACGGAAAAAGGAAATCACCGCGCGTGCGTACGTACGGAATACCGTCTCCACGCCGTGGTGTAATCTATTTTCCACCACCACCTTAATTGGATGGGTATAAAGGTGTAATTAGAAACTATATATGATTATTATAAAGTGATATTGATACTGAAATAGTATACATACACTTCAACACAATTCCACGACCATGGGAACGATATCATCGCTCGTCCGTACGTACGGACTACCATCTCCACGACGCGATGAGATTCATTCTCAATGATTAACCATTCATGAATGATTATAAAGTGTATATAATAAGTACTAATGAAATATATGACCTGATAATGATACTGGAATTATTTATATTTATATGTATGTCATCTACTTAATTACATTCAATTCAATAAGGAAACGAAAACAGCGTTCATGCGTACGTACGGACTACCGTCTCCATGAACGGTGTATTTCTTTCCATTTACTGATTTATTATATATTTATATTCTGAATATATATTATATGTAAATAATGTTTTATATTCTGGAATTAAGTAATTATGATCTAACCAATCATATGAATAATTACAAGTTAAAACACGAACGACAAATGAGACGATTTTACCCAAAACACTACTTTAACATGAATTTACAAAAGAACGGGTAATATAAAGTCATAAGTGGACCATATATGATATAATAAAAATGAATATGATTCTGTAATAATTAAATAACATTATTTAAATCATTATACAGGAGGTTCGGACACTTACAAAGCAAGTCGAACCTAAGGTAAGGGAAAATATCACAATCTCATTTTTATCCGAGATTGTTTTTACTTTGGCATTTACTGGGGTGTATTTTATCATCCACATCCATGTTTCCTCAATATGTAATATTATTTCCATCCACCTACAATTGTTTAAATCCAATTTTACCCTTCGGTGAATTTTTAGTAAAAGATAAGAAAGGAATATTTTGTCGTTTTTCGTACGAGGTACTTTTTGACTTTTCTGACAAAAGTACGAAGAATGTGTTTTTTAACTTATACGACAATAATGGATTTTTAAAACATTATTTCCAAGAAGCTTCCTTTACAAGTTTTCAAGTTTATTTTTAATCAACTTCTTTTAGTTTGTAATTGTATGACATGTTAAGAAAGGAAAAGTGTTTTTGATGTTGAAAGGATAGTTTCCTCAAGAATGGAGTTCAAGTGTTTTATCAAAATTATTTTTCATCTAAGATAAAATAGGGTTCTATTTGTATCCCTATTATTACATTGATTTGGTTATTCTGTGATGGAATTATTTTTATGAATTCCTTTATCTTATATGAATTGTTTTATGATGTCATGATGTTTAAGAATCCCATTTTTATTACATGGGTTATGAAATGATGTATGGTTTATGATTTTGTGGCACACATAAGAATGGTATCATTATGAGATGGGTGGGACCTATATCTACCTCCAATGCATTGGGTAAAGATTTTATATCTCATGAGATTGACATGGCTGAAATGGTAGGTTATACCGGTTCAGTGAAATAGGACTGAAACGAGGGTTACTCGATTCAGAAAGGGACTTTGTCCACTAAGATAGTCTTGGCAATGAGTCTTGACTAACAAGAAATGATTCTCTATGATTATGTGTGTATGCCAAAAAGTTTCATGTTTTAAGTTATGATTATTGTGATTTCATTTCACTACTATGATTTATCCCATGTTATGAAATTTATGCTCTCTTTTGCAGGTTAAGATTTCCAAAAGTTATGTTCTTATGAATATGATGTGATTGATTTTTCTTTTGTTTACCCTTACTGAGCATTTCAGCTCACCCTTTTATGTTTTCTTTTCCCAAGGATATAAAGAAAGGTTTTAGGTAAAAAAAGGGAAGATCTTTATGGGAGATATTGAAGATCTTTCACCACGATTAGAAGATTACGTTCCGAGTTTCCAAAGACACTAAACTATTAAGATCCCTGTGTGTGTGTTTTTGTTATGTACTAAGTATTCCGAAACTGTAATGTAATGTCCATGTACATCAAGCTTCGGGACTTTACAGTTGGTATCAGAGGAAAGGTTTAGTCAACCTTTGGAAACTAGGACGCGAAAACGTTAGTGAGATCCCTAGAGATATTTCTAAGGTATGTCTAGGGATGTCCCTAAGGATAAGTATACAAATAGGATATAGTCCTCGCACTATGGTAACGATCTTAGAATTTAACCTAAGATGTTAGATATTGAAGTTACTCCCCCTTTATTATGATTTTTGCATCTAACACTATTCTTTTTGGGTTTTAGAAAATGGCTGGAAACAAGATGATTCACGATAATGGAGGATATGATGGACAATGGAATGATATTCTTCATAAGCAATCAAATGAAATGGTATTTGGAAGTCCAAACATCATTATTATGCTGAATCAGCAATCTCAAAATATGATCAATAAAGTAAAATTTTTTAAGTTTCCTGACTCGGCTAATAAGAGAAAGATGCAGTTTCATGATGATCATAGAGGAAAGAAAGTTCAATTTCCCCTATGTAAATAATGTGGGAAGAGGAATCAAGGAGAATGTTTCAAAGGAACTGGAAGATGCTTTGGGTGTGGAAAAGAAGGACACAAAGCCAGTAAGTGCAATGGAAAAGTTTCAGTTAACACCATGGATGAGGTTAATGGTATTGCTACGACATCAACAATGGTTAAATGTTTTAAATGTGGAATGTACGGGCATTATGCAAACCAATTCCCTAAGGGAATGTCTCATGACGAGAATCGGTATGGTCGTATGGGTAGTATTTTTGTTGATGATGATGAAGAGACTACAAATGATATGTGAGATGAAAGAATTGTTGAAGCTCGGTCAATGGTTTATGAAGGTAGTGGAATGATTACATGTTTATCAAGTGTAATGTTGTACTATAGAATAAAAATACATCTAAGGATTGTTACACTATTGTCTTTCCTTATGTTTTTAAAGTTTATGATGAATGGTATGAGTAACAATGAAAGGTTATTCAGATATTTTTTGGAAAGTGGATGATATGCGCATAATGAAGTGATAAAGAGAAAATGAAATGCTTGATAGTATTCATGAGCTCAAGATTGATATAAGGACTAAGTGATATCATGGTTTGAGTATATAGAATTTTGAGGATTTTGGTATGTGGAAAGTGTTAATGTTTAACTGCATTCATGTTTTCAATAAGGTTCAATGGGTATTCAAAGGAATACATGATTACGGCCTTTGAATGTTTAGAATGTGACCAACAAGACATATCTTATGATATATGGGGATCAACGATGGTATTAAATCTCTGGAAATCGTTTTCACTATGTTATGAGAGTGGACTGCAGTATTATGGATAAGCCTAAAGATTGAAATGAATTATGGAGGACATAAGTTAGTATTGTTTAAGTATAGAAGTTTTTTCGATATTATTGATGGGATGTTATAGTTTTAGAAAAAGGACAACCTGCAGGACGGGCGACAGCCCATCGCGTCGGACAAGGCTGTGGGAATCGAACCCACAACCGAAGTGCGACTGGCCTTTATCGCCTACCACTGGCCTACAGGAAGTCCCTATTTAGTAGAAACTAGTTTTATTATATTAAGCAGTATGATATATGATGTATAAGTCCATTTTAGGTACCATATATGATTAATCTCACTATAGAATGACTTATGTATATTTAATAACTTTTGCTAACCTTTTGATGGAATGAACCGTCATTCTATCACATGATCTGCTAACACTTCACGAATAACAAATTCAACTTCATTTTTTTAAGAGTTGAAGTAGAAATTGTTCAAGGCATGAACAACAGTGAGATTGTACCAAAATAAAGTAAGTATTTATTCTAATTCAAATTCTTCTACATTAGGGAAATGATCTTGAAAACAAAAAATGTTGTCCTAGTGCTCTTATATCTGATTAATCAGATGGTACCTTAGATCGTCACAAATTTATGGATTTGTGATTGTTGTCTTTTCCATAGCCATGTTCTGTACCACTCTCCATCAGAACATGATGGTTAGATTTTTCTTCCATATCCATATTTTCACCTATGTGGAAACCCAGTGATTAGTTTATTTGGGTAACCGTTACATTTCATACTTTTGTTTTTAAAGATTGGTTTTGGTATTCCTTTTTACGATGTGGGTTTCTATTAAATAAACTTTCTAATAGTAAACCATTTATAACCCCAACGAATTTCGAGGGCGATATTCATTTTAAGGGGGGTAGAATGTAACACCCCGAGATTTTATGAAAAATATTCTTTTTAATTTCACTAATGTCTTGTGTTGTACGCTACACCAAAAGGAGCTTGCACAACACGCATCCTTGACTTGCCTTGCATTACACGCAATCGCAACCTTCCTCGATAGTGTGTGTAGTACGCAATACTGAGTTTCACGAAACAACGATATGCTATTAAAATATTATTAAAACTAGCCGTTATGAATAGTAATAACCACTTTTTGAAATTTTGTAAATTGTATTTTTCAAAATGGAATTCATTTTTAGATTCGGAGTATCGAATTTAGCCTAAGGTGAAATTTTGGTACTTTTCAGATAACATTCATATTCTGATTAATAGTGAAAATTACTAAATTATAATTAAAAACAACTTTTTTAATTGAAATAATTAATAGTGATAAATTATTAATTTGAGTGGTTTTAAAGTATATTTAGAATATATTTTCACAATTTAATACAATGTTGGTCGTTGGTTGTAATTTCACATTTAAACCAGACATAATCAAGTGTCAATCTTTTGATAGATATTGTTTCTTAAAAACACGCTATTTGTTTTAACAGCGGGATTTAATTATAAAATTAATTAATTCAACTTCTATGTTATGAATTTGGTAAAATAGACTTCATTTTTGAATTCAGAATATGAAATATAGCTTAGGATGAAATTTTGGCATTGTTCTGAAAAACATCAATCTTTGATGAATAGTGAAACTACTAAGTGGTAGTTAAAAAACTGAATTTTTCATAAAACATAATTTTACCACTTCTGTGAATGGAATTTCAAAAACTCCGAGAGACACGGTTGATGTCAGTAAGTAGAATGTGGTTCAATGAGATGATAATAATTTTTGGTGAATAGTAACTTTTTTCTTTTTTTTACTGCGGTTAATAGTAAATAAGGTAACTAAGGGTAAATATGATATTACTATTACCCTAACACATGTAATAATTCTATTGGATAAGTTTAATTCGACAAAAAACAACCTTATGAATATAATATGACCATTTAGGTCCACTTGGATTAGATTATGACATTTAATATTATTTTATTTAATGAATAGTTAAAATAGTTAAAATCAAAGTTTAATAAGTAAATCATTTTTAATATGGGGTTATACATAAGATAAATTCTACTATAAATATTCATTAGAAAGATAAAAATATTTCCTATATAATGGTATTTTATTTTTAATTTTTAGACATTATATAATTTAATTTATTTATGACACAATGATGATGCAGTAATTATCTTATTAATGAAATATTGACATAATTGATGTTATAAACACCAAAATAAATGTAATTTGAGACTTTTTATGAATTAAAATAATTTTCTAGGTTACTATTATATATTAGTATTTATTTAATAAACTTGTTTCGAACATATAATTCTGTTATGACTTTTACAAAAATCATATATCAAATAGTGTCAAAATTGACACAAAATAGTTTTTAAATCAAATATTATATTATTAATTGTTATTTTATTCCTAAAAATCTAAGGTTCGGCCAAATGACTTAGATAAGGATATATATATTAATAATAAACAATTTGGGGTTCGTTTGGCATGATATAGTAAGTGTATTAACCATATAGTGTAAGTAAACAAAAAGACACGGTAAAAGTTAAATTATTTAACTTAGAGTTAAATCTAATTGATAAGGTTAAAATAATAACCTAAACTTGTCTAAATCCTATTGGTTGATAGGATTAAGACCCATACCCACTTTAGCTTCGATAGAAGACCCTTCGGAACCATTATAAACCAATTTTGACTTTAATATAAAATAATATTTTGAGATATTCCTAAGGTGCCTCTCTCCTCCCTTATAAAAGGACACCTCCCCCCCCTCCTCCTCACACCAATTTGAGAAATCAAGCTCGGCCAAACCCTGCCAAAATACCTTCTCCACTTCCCTATTATCATCTTAGAGGTCCTGGTATTCTTCAAAGACCATCCGTAGTTCTTTAAGTGGAGGCTAAGAAAAGGCGCGTCAAAAAGAGGTAATATCCATTACCGATCTTTTTCAATTTTTTTCCTCTTAAACTTCTTCTTCTTTAGTTGTTTCATGATAAAGTAATAACATCAGTATTTCTTATATACTTATATGTTATTATGAATATGAAACAACTCTAATTAACCTTCTATCCATCCTACGGAAAAAGGAAATCATCGCGCGTGCGTACGTACGGAATACCGTCTCCACGCCGTGGTGTAACCTATTATCCGCCACCACCTTAATTGGATGGGTATAAAGGTGTAATTAGAAACTATATATGATTATTATAAAGTGATATTAATACTGAAATAGTATACATACAATTCAACACAATTCCACGACCATGAGAACGATATCATCGCTCGTGCGTACGTACGGACTAGCGTCTCCACGACGCGATGAGATTCATTCTCAATGGTTAACCATTAATGAATGATTATAAAGTACATATAATACGTACTAATGAAATATATGACCTGATAATGATACTGGAATTATTTATATTTATATGTATTTCATCTACTTAATTCCATTCAATTCAATAAGGAAACGAAAACAGCGTTCATGCGTACGTACGGACTACCGTCTCCATGAACGGTGTATTTCTTTCCATTTACTGATTTATTATATATGTATATTCTGAATATATATTATATATAAATTATGTTTTATTTTCTGTAATTAAGTAATTATGATCTAACCAATCATATGAATAATTACAAGTTAAAACACGAATGACAAATGAGACGATTTTACCCAAAACGCTACATTAACATGAATTTACAAAATAACGGGTAATATAAAGTCATAAGTGGACCATATATGATATAATAACAATGAATATGATTCTGGAATAAGTCAATAACAATATTTAAATCATTATACAGGAGGTTCGGACACTTACAAAGCAAGTCGAACCTAAGGTAAGGGAAAATATCACAATCTCATTTTTATCCGAGACTGTTTTTACTTTGGCATTTACTAGGGTGCATTTTATCATCCACATACATGTTTCCTCAATATTTAATATTATTTCCATCCACCTACAATTTTTTAAATCCAATTTTACCCTTCGGTGAATTTTTAGTAAAAGATAAGAAAGGAATATTTTGTCGTTTTTCGTACGAGGTACTTTTTGTCTTTTCCGACAAAAGTACGAAGAATGTTTTTTTAACTTATACGGCATTAATGGATTTTTAAAACATTATTTCCAAGAAGCTTCTTTTACAAGTTTTCAACTTTATTTTTAATCAACTTCTTTTAGTTTGTAATTGTATGACATGTTAAGAAAGGAAAAGTGTTTTTGAAGTTGAAAGGATATTTTCCTCAAGAATGGAGTTCAAGTGTTTTATCAAAATTATTTTTCATCTAAGATAACATAGGGTTCTGTTTCTATCCCTATTATTACATTGATTTGGTTATGTTGTGATGGAATTATTTTTATGAATTCCTTTATCTTATATGAATTGTTTTATGATGTCATGATTTTTATGAATCCCATTTTTATTACATGGGTTATGAAATGATGTATGGTTTATGATTTTGTGGCACACATAAGAATGGTATCATTATGAGATGGGTGGGACCTATATCTCCCTCCAATGCATTGGGTAAAGATTTTATATCTCATGAGATATTCATGGCTGAAATGGTAGGTTATACCGGTTCAGTGAAACAGGACTGAAATGAGGGTTACTCGATTCAGAAAGGGACTTTGTTCACTAAGATAGTCTTGGCAATGAGTCTTGACTAACAAGAAATGATTCTCTATGATTATGTGTGTATGCCACAAAGTTTCATGTTTTAAGTTATGATTATTGTGATTTCATTTCACTACTATGATTTATCCCATGTTATGAAATTTATGCTCTCTTTTGCAGGTTAAGATTTCCAAAAGTTATGTTCTTATGAATATGATGTGATTGATTTTTCTTTTATTTACCCTTACTGAGCATTTCAGCTCACCATTTTATGTTTTCTTTTCCCCAGGATATAAAGAAATGTTTTAGGTAAAAAAAGGGAAGATCTTTATGGGAGATATTGAATATCTTTCCCCACGATTAGAAGATTACGTTCCGAGTTTCCAAAGACACTAAACTATTATGATCCTTGTGTGTGTGTTTTTGTTATGTACTAAGTATTCCGCAAATGTAATGTAATGTCCATGTACGTCAATTTTCGGGTCTTTACAAATGAACATGGTGATCTGTAATCATTTTGAGTTCCATAATTTCATTATTATAAGGATACAACCCTAATGAGGTTAATATATTTAGATCTATATTCAATGAAAGGAAACTCCATCCTAATTGGGATTTAACTCTAATGGGGACCATTTTTAGTGGGATATATTCCCTTTATAAAAAATAATTTTTTTATTACAAGCATTATATTTTTTAAATTATAAATGGATAGTTATGCATAAAGCCCACATGACAACTTACAAGCATCATCATCCTAATCAACATCGCTGAAAAATTTTATACTTCATGTATCATTCAATGTCACATGACCTTTAATGGTTTGTAATTTCCCGATATTTACAGGTTAACATTAAGGTTTCAAATTCTTTTTTAAGGATATAAATATTTATATTGGTGTCAATCATAACATAATAAATACCAATGACCGTATAAAAGAAATTAAACTATACTATTCACAAATATATGGATTTAAAACACACAATACCTTAATCCAACATTCGTAGTTAATATTGGGAAACAATATTGATAACCATAGATATATATTTGTGATAATGTTTATATAATACCTCTTATATGTTAATTCATTCATATCTACTTTTAATAATAATTTTTATTGGGTAACCAACCTCACATCTAGATCAATGAATGATTCATTAACATATCATAAATATATATGAGTTTCCATGTCTGTGTAAAAAATCCATAGAAAATTATGTGCGGTAAAAATATTATCCCTTATATCATTTTAACTTCATATGATTCATTAGAAAATTTACATATTGACAAAATTCCATTTCAAATAAATTCCATAAAATTTATCTAATATAGAATACTCTATGAGTTTCTCCCAAATATGAAATAGTGAACCCGAAAAAAGAATAATTCATCTACAACACTACCCCCAACAGAATCAGGATGATATCCACTAAATTTCATGGAAATGAAACATATGGATAATATAGAAATGTTTCTATAAAAAATTAATAATAAATATATTTCTATACAATGGGTAATTTTGTTTCATGTGTTCTATATAAAAAACGTTCAACCTGATGTTAATCTCATATGAATAAGGATAAACATCCATGTTTCTAAAAAAATAAATGAATTTGAATGTATCTAATTTTTATTGATTAAAAAATTATTATTCCATTCTTTTTTCATTATGGTTTTATAAAAATTTCATAGAAACTTTATTTTATTACAAATTATTAAAATTTTCACCAAGATATAATTCTGGTATCATAGCTACCATGAGTTCCAACACCTCATCAAATAGATGACTACCTCATTGACTCAACACCATAAGTAGAAGGTGGAAAATGTGACATTTAGGGAAAACCATAGTTAGGGTTCTATAGAAACTACATAGAATGTTTTCAATGGTCTCCATGAATTGTGCCACACCAACCCACCTCACACAATGAATGTCATGTTAAAGCAGGTGGGGCTGGTCACCATTACCAATAATATCAGGGTTATATCCCTAGATATATAAAATTACAAACACAAATATACATGGAGGGTAGATTTTGGATTGTACCATGACTCCAATATGTTTCAAGAGTTTATCATGAGGGTCTTTTCCAACTTACACAACTAGTATTATCCCACCAATCCCCCTTAGTCTCATACTGAGGTTGTGTCATTGTAGGTCTCCACCCTGGAGACATAGATATTAGTGAATATGATACATAACCACTACCAATGAGTTATTTATTATTGGTTGAGGGATCATATCTATTCTCACCCAAGAAAAACATATTTACATATTCCTACAAAAACAAGTAGAAAAAATCATATCTTTTCCTACCCTAACTAAGTATGTCATCTTTTTCTAGAAGAAAATGGGATTTTATTAATTTACTTACCCCAGAAGATGAATTCAATTGGTATATATTAAATGTAATTTATGGATAGTTCTATGAATATATCTAAATATCCATTGAATATGCCTGCTATCATATTCTAGTGACAAAAAACCCACAGTACAATTTTTCTACCCATACCCAAATTATATCCCATTATATTCTAGTAAATTTGAAGAGTTTCACATGGATAATCCAATAATGATATATGGAAATGAATATGTTCCACTATAAACCATAAAAAATAATATCCTAATGATTGAGATGACAATATAAAAACTCTATAGACCGCACAATGTTTTATTCTGGTACTAAATAATTATCATCATATTATAGTGGTGAAAAAGGCGCATGATTGAAATTATAATCCAATTTAAACATGGGATTTCAATCCTTGTTTTCTAGAAAAAATAGTAAAAGACTTTAAACTTTTCCAAATCAACTAGTGTCATATTCGAATATTTGATCTAGATGAGGAACATATTATTTTCTTGATTAGGGTTTATCAATATATCCTCACTAACACATAAGTGAAGGACCATATTATTTAAAAAAAATAAAACAATAAGTGGAATATTCTTTCATTTGATTGTATATATGATCAAATTAATTCATTAGTCAATTAAATACATTATCAAAATAACATTGAGTGTATTCTAGATAAGGCTCATATTATTTTCACAATTCTAGAGGTTCTTCGACATGTTCATGTAAAGAAAGAACATTTTAATCAAGAACATATTACTTCTTACAAAAAAATCTAGAATTTAGATTAAATAATCTACCTAAATTCATGATTATAAACATTTTAAAAATGTTTATTCATTCAATAATACAGCATAAGCTTCCTATTAGTATGTCCAAATTCTAGTAGTAGCCATGGAATGGTTATTGGCATGTTCTAATGACATCCGTATAGGGAGACCATATATTTTGTCATCAAAATTTGGTAGTCCAACATATTAAGACCATTATTATAGATTAGGATCATATTCATACAATTATTAATTCTAAAATCCTTGAGGTTACACTATACATGATTGAATCATATTAAGGATTCACCAACTCTTCATATGATAAATAAGGTCATACCTAACAAGATAGTCCCCAATGTGATAGTATATATATGTATTACGAGGGTAATAACTGTAACATACACCAATAGATTATCACTAATATAATATATCTCCATGGAATTTTCATCCCCCCTTACCAAGTAACTATTATATAGATATGTTCTAAAAATTGTCATTAAATATACATGATACCCCATAAATTATATGAAACTCCTATACAATCTCATTATGTGACCAGGTGAGACATCCAAAAAAAATTATTCTATTATCTGTGAGTCATATTTCAATGAAATATTACCTATGTTATTTGAATAAGTGGGGGAATATGACTCTGACAAGAAAAAAGGTGGAATGGATATCTGGAAGTAATTAGCTGACAATAATCTCCAAAATATTATTTGTCCCTACACAACCTCCATCTACACCATCCCAGAAGAGATAGAGGATGACTTATTTCTAGAATCTCCCAGAAAAAATAGGATATTTTTATTGAGTAATGTATAAGAACATCCATTATTAATAATATGAGGATCATATTCATTTCTTAAAGATTATTCACTATAAAATTTCCCTTTCTTCATTCTATATGGCTACACACATATGGTTATGAAATTATATCATGATCCTATGACATGTTTTCCTCCATAAATAAACACCCCTCTTAAAAATAATAATTGGAACATCTGTGTACATAAAAATATGCTGATGTAGATATTATAATGTATTTCACATCATTTAATAACCAAGAAGGAATATTTCTCCATGGAAGAAATCCTAAAATGGCATCACCACAAGATGGGTTATAGGTCTAGGTAACACACATTCCATATTGTTAATAAAAAAAAATTAAGTCATTAAGATACAGTGGAACTGATATATGATGTAGCAAGTGACCCGTAGGATGTTGATACTATCCTCTGAAAAAAATCATGAACATTCCTCAGATGAGATTGAAAAATAATCAATATGCAAGGTTTCACCCTATACCAAATCACTGACTTTACAAATAAGAGATCCAATAATCTCATGACCTAGTGAAAATATGAATAAATAAGATTATTTCACTTGAAAATTGCATGAAATAGATTCAAGATCCACATCAGCATGTAAGGATGGTGACATTGTTGCCACTAACTCTTCATATGGGGTAGTCATATAGAGGTATATTCTATAATAAATCTGTAGTGGATTATAATAAAAACATTCCCCATGGTTTGGGGAATTTTTTGAATTATGGTCAAACATTGGATTATTAATTACCTTGAATGTTTAGGTTGTACCGATGGTAACACCATATCTATCCTAACCCTCATTGATCAGGTCATTATTATCCTATACTCTAAGAAAACAATTCATCAAAATAATAGGTAGTGGTTTCTAGAAGAAAGAACCCCATTAATTCCAAATGTAACTTGCTTTACCCATATCATTTGGGGATTGTTTGACTAGGACAGTCAATGATTCCATTAATATCACTATCATTGTCCAAAACTATAGGAATTTATGTCAAAAAATTAAAAAAAAATGTAAATTTCATAAGTCTAAATGGACTAGTAATAAAAAGGGCTATGGAGATGACCTCAATATAACTCTCATAGTGCATGATAGTGAAGGAATGTCAATCTATTATACAGAGGGTAAAGGAATGACTCCTTTCACTCGAAATGTCATAGTTAATATTTTAACATTCAATTTAGTAAATAAAATATATTTTTATGGGGAAAAAAGATATAGAATTTTGGAGGTAAATCTATAGTGGTGGCTTACATTGATGGAAAAACAGAGGTAATGTGTTCCACGAATAACAAGAACAAAAAATATTTTTCACCTCAGAATCTATAGTTTCAGCACTAGAGATTTCATTTATCCACGAATGATGAATAAGGAACTAATATATCCCATTTTCTACCATGAATGTCTTATCTAACCACTACAAACTAGAAGATATACTTGTATGGTTCCAACATATAAAATATTATATGTATCATTGAGGTATTTTTTGTGAAATATTCTCCCTATGAATTTATTCTCAGGTGATTTAAAATAATTCTATGCCCACTCACTAAGAGAGATTAAATTCTCTTTCCATAGTAGAACATGAACACCATGTTGGAATAAGATTTAAAAATGTGGTATACTAAATTACAAGAATTTAAAAATATAATGAATTTTATCTATTATAGAAACAGTCTCCCTCAATCTTGAATAATTGACGATTCCCATCAGTGAAATGAAAGTAGCCTGTGGTGAATACTATGATATAAACTATTATTATCTCACTCCTACTCTCATATGGTTGGTTAAATAGTGATACACCACATAACATCTAAAAACTATTCATCCACTAAACTCTCAATGAAAATACAATGAGTGGATTATTATACCTGTGAAACCTAATAGAAATGCATATATCCAATGGGTGAATTCCACTATGGGCCAACCTAATTACTAGAATCATATTTTCTAAAAAAAAATTGTAACAATGTCAAAAATGTAGAATATATTTCACTTATTGTCCCAATATGGACCCATGTTGGACTAGAAAAGTAAGGAACAAAAAGAAATCCTGACGATCTCTACGGAGGCTATGGTGATGGAATATTTCATTTGGTATAGTATCTCCCTGTATGGTTCATGAATTCTTTATAAAAAAATTCATAATCAGTTTATCTATCAAACTAACACCATGTTAAGAATGTCGGTGACTATCATCCTCCCAAATATTAGACATCATGAAATTTAAAGGGTCAAAATCATTAATACTATATATAAAATCTTTATATACTCCCCCATCAGATCCCTCCTATGGGGTTGTTAAAATAAAAAAAATTAAAAAATATTTCAGTAGAAATATATAGAAATATAATTTTAAAAAATATTTATGAGGGATTTGTAATTTTATATTCCCATACCTATGTATAGAGGACAATATTCAATAAACTAATGCAAAATATTATTTCAAGACTGTAGAATAATAGTTAAATTATAAAATATAATTAATTGACACATACATTTTCAAGGTGGAACTAGATATAGTTAGATGATCTATGGATGATCTGTATCACTTGTTACATCTTACTGAGATAAATCAATATCAAAATATCCCTCCATCAGAAGCAAAAATATATCTTGTTTTCCCATGTCTTGTGGAATTGGAAAACATTTTCTATTCATTGATAAATTAACAATCCATAATTATTTCCATATATCGATTGAAAAAAACACCTCAGGCCTCTTAATACATTGAATCCACGATAGGAAAATATAATATATCATGCTAACTATATAACTTTTATATAGAGGTTATAACACAACACACAATACTACTTTATCTCCAAGGATGTCCCCTATGGGAAAATTTATTTTAGATAGATGATACTTGGATAATCTCTTACACAACATTCCATTACTTCCTCCACCCATATTGGTTTTTTTTACTTGAATTAATTTATTCTAATGAATGAGAAAAATATTGATAACTTCGTAACCTAAAATATAGTTGATTAAGACTGCTGCATTCTAATAGAACAATAACAAAAATTAATAATCATTATAATACCAACTACATTTTATAATGATATTTTATTAGACACATCCTCTAGAGGAATATTTTATCATAGGATTTATTGTAGTACGTTTAAAGAAAAGTCACAATTCACTCCAAAACTATAAATGGCCATCATAATTTTTCCCATCATCATTCATTGAACTATTAATACATTAGATAAAATAATCCATATATTATGAAAAGTCACTATTTAGTACTATCACTATCATTAGATTAAATACATACTCATTGTTAACAAACATAAATAAAATATTGAGTTTCCATTACTAAACATGGGAGCCAGAGGTAGAGTAAATAGATTCTAAGGTAATAATAGAAGAAACATTGGTTTATGAGAACAATAACAGAGTGACATAATCATCAAATCCATATTTCACGGATATGACCCATTTTCAAGCACCATATTTTTATTTGATTGATCCTTGAGACAACTCAATGATTTCACACATTTATTCAATTATGATTATCTTAGATGACCTGAAGATAAGCATTCAACTATCCAATCTCTATATTTATAATTATACTAGGAAAACCCACTCCATCAATGAAAGGAATTAAAATAACTAATATCTAGTCACAATATCCATTTGCATCAATAATAGCATATCTAAATTGACACTCTAATAAAACCCCAATATTAGGATTGACATACACCTTGTGTAAAAGTATAACAATTTCATATATTTGGTGGGTATAAACACTGTTATCCCAATGCAAGTTACTATACATATTATTTGTGAACTCATTGAGAAACATATAGAGTCCCTCTAAAGTCCTTTGTAAATTAAGTAATATTTCACTACATGCATAGTATATCTGGTAGAAATAGCTCTATTATAATGTCACTCCACTATCCCCTTCAATGATTATTATTCATAATAACCCATTCAGTGGAATATCAAACACTTTTTAGTCTTATACATTATAAAAATGATTTCATTCGATGGAGTCTTATTGATAAATTTTATTTAAATAACAACATCATGGTCTGATCCCTCTATATATTAGACACATCAGTTATGATTTATTTTCAACGAAGCTGACTATTCAATGGTATGATAAGAGTGAGCATAATTCCAATTGAAATATCATGACAAAAATGCCCATTTAAGTTCCTTGTGTATAATTAGTGATTATTTATACCTTATAGGGAACACAATATATTGTTTTTCTTGGGAGACCATGTCATCCAATCTTTATTATAGTTATATTGAATGTCAATCAATCATGAAGTAAATCATCAATGTAATTGGTGACATGTACTATATAGATAATTCATCTTTTGAATGTTCTGAATCCTATTATGATGAGGTAGGTTGTCACTATAGAGATTTAGGAAACCAAGTGAATGAGTATGACATATAGGTTGTATATTCCAATGGGTTTATAACCATCCTTTTAATATAATAGATTATGGTCACCAGTGATTATACAGTACCCATAAACCAAATTGATATGGAAATACATAAAAAAATGGGGTTTATACCAAAAATGTACATATTTTGGTTGAAATTTGAGATACAAGGTATATTAATCCACATTTTAATTTACTAATGTTTCAAAATAGTGATAAAATTTGTACTATGGATTTCATTATAACATGTTCATGAAATCACACGGATGGGAAGAAATTTTGAATATACTTTTTTGTTTTTTTCCAAATATTATATACTCTTAGGTTTATTTTTCAACCTATATGGAATTTACATTATGGTTTAAATAGCATCAAATTATGTGCATGTGTGTGTGAATTTTTAATTAAATTATTGTTCCATGAAAATTCACCAGTTTTTTTATTATATTACATATACTACAAGATAGTAATATAATATTATCTATTTAGTTATCTATAATATCCAGAGACTAACGGGTAGTGTCCACTGAATCTTGAATTTCCATCCCGTCCATTTCATATAGAATCACTAGATTATGAAATTTTTCAATCAAAGAGGATAACTAATAACCCCCTTTATTGATGATTTAAATAAAATTTGATTCTTTTCAAAGATCTTACTACATGTGAAATATGATCCCATCATATTACAAAAACTCTATAAAAAAAATAATCTATCATGACACACAACTAAAAATCGTTTTGATGTGACTATTCCAACACCTTTCAGGCATCCCTAAAAGATTGATATAGAATATTTCATTCATTGATTCATCACATTCCCCTCACATTACTGGAATGCTTTTGATGACTGAGGAAAATCAATAGCATGATGTAATAAACTAGATGATAGGAAAATCCACCAGCTCCTAAGTTACAATATAAATGTATAAGGAATTTTCAGGAGTCGTAGATCTCTTAAATGGGAGTCTTATTAGTCCAAAATTTGATTTTCTTCTATACTAACCATTAGGTTATCCATATAACAATGGTCTTTTTTGTGTTAATTGGATTGATAAATGGTTGGATGGATATATTTTGAAATCATATCAATATAAGGTATGATCATCCTAGATGACATGAAAAAAATAAGTCCCATGTATTTTTTATCCAACCAGTGGATCATCATCCATTGGTACTCAAGGTCCATCTTCCAAAAAACAATTCATACTAAAAATGATTCATCACTGTGGTTAGATTACTTTAAGGCGATCTCTCTCATTTCCAAAATCAGTTGAATTATGACCAAACACCAGGGGAAAGGGAATGCATAGTGCTAGTCTATATGAAAAAATAATTCACTCAGTATATCAACCAGGTATTATTATACTCATTCATAGAAATAGCCATTCTTCATGCGTATCAATTCCTCAAAAGGTGGATGAATTATTTTATCAATTCTATCATCACATTCTAGAATATAAAACAAAATTGATATTGATCTTGGGATATTATTCTCCCTACGTTAATTCAATGTGAATATGGAAAACAATTTTATTATATCAAAACTGGTGAAAAATCATATATGGGGCATATAACCCCTAGATGATTAGGTCCTCTAGATAAACTTTTAGAACTATATCTAAGAGAGAGACCTCATTTGACCTCGTATCAGGGTAACGAATATGATTTTAAATAATTATCAACATAATAAAATGATATGACATGAAATTTTCACATCATTTCCAAATGAATAAATTAAAAACCTCAATAGAATAAAATATCATCACCTCTATCCCATCGTCTTTTTGAAACCAGGGAATAAATAGGGAATGGGGAATTTTTTGTAGTATTCTGATACATGTATCACTAATAATTCCCCCATATCAATAAAAATAAAAATTGAAATGCATCGATAATATATGAATGGATATTTACAAATTCGATATGTCCACTAAATTGATAATCGAAAGAGTATGATGGAACTATTATTATAAGAGAAATTCCTTATTCCGATTGGACATCCATCACAAATACAATAACTTGATTTCACAAGAATGTATCCCAAGTATGAAATGCCAAATATTTAAAAACATGGCCCAAAATCCCACTAACTAATGGATTAGATATTTATATGGTCTCCTATAAACCCCATTACACATATTACCCAGCCTCTAGAAGGACGCAATAATAGATCACACAGACTAGTATTTTTTTAGAAAGGAATCAATGTGGGAATATGTAACATGGATGAATTATATATTAACAATGTAATAATATGATCTAATAATTACAATAAATTATCAATAGTGTGATAAAATACCTCTTTAACATGTCCTCATGAGGGTGAGAATCTCCCATGCTACTATTAGATATGTTTTGGGACATCCCAGACATCGATGGATGAAAGGAACTCGTCATAAATCTTTCCAGGATAATGTATTCCCCAAAAGATGAAACATATAATAGTGAGTAATTCCATCTTCATCATGACTAACATTAAAAAGATATTGGGGTTGAGACTCTAACCACTAATCATATTTCAATGTTGATCAAGTTTATTGTATATAATGAACTATGAAATCCATTTCTCTTCATAGAGATGGATGTAATGCAGCTACAATTTCTTTATTTTCTTTAAATTCTTTTTATCCAAGAAAGGCCATTCTCATTCATCTGAAAATATACCACAATGAAACCATTTATAATGTCCCCAAATTTTGAGAATATTTTTTTTAACTATATGGATTTATTATGAGACTGCAAAAATTGACGAAAATTGATTCCAAGGCCCGGAGTATCCATAATTACCTGTCGAAAGAAATGTTAAGATTTATATACAGTTCATGAGTATTTTTCTTGAAAATGTAGAATAACTATTAAATTGGTCCCATATCAGAAATCTAAGGGTGCCATTGGATTCAGGATGGTGGGTTTACCCTAGCCGTTACTTAACTTTTGTTGGCACTGACCTCCAGTATGAAAAACCATGAATGGCCTAACTGTAAATAAAATAATTAAATAAAATTATTTATTATTAAAATTCTTTTAAATCACTAACCGTGACTTGAATTATAAATCTTGGACATGTCTTGACGTATTAGGGTTTTATTTCCTTCAGAGGATCCTAACACTTGCCGGTGCAGTCCAACAGTGAATGTTAGTTTTAGGCTATAAATAAAATAATTAAGTTACAATTATTTTATTATCAAATCCTTATAACTCGTAAATGATAAATCATATTAAAAATATAATAGCACCATTGAGCTTTTGAGGGAGGTTTCCCCTTAGGTAGAGCCTAACCTCGACTGGTGCGGGTCGTGGTTGACTGTAAATAATTTCTGAACAATTTTTATTGTATTCTCAGTAAACATGTCAGCAATGATTACTATATTTTGAACCAATGCATGGATTAAAAATATAAGGGAACTATTGAATTTGAATCACCATGATTCACTTAGGTGAAACAAAAATTCAACCAGTAAGGGTTATATGATAATTTTAATTTTTGGACTTTACAAAAAAACGTAAAATAACACCACGAGTTATTTTATTCTCTTCTCACCATTGTGCGGTGAATAGTGGGACTATAGTGTAATGTTAGGCATAAATGGGAGTCATTTGATGATAGAAACATTCGATTGTGTAACCAAGATGTTCATTGAATTAATGGAACATTAATTGTAGTTAATTAATGAATCGAATTAATAAAACATGACGTGGGTGGTTCCTTTTCATCTATTTAAACAATCCTATGTCATGGGTTTTGGGGATCAATGTGAGAAAACCATGACAAAATGCCAGTGAAAACCAGCTCTAAAAAAGAATGTGGAATGAACCAATATCGTAAAACATCCTCGATCACAGACCCTTCATCCTCATCTTCAACATCTTCCATTGAGTTCTAGGAAGGGGGATTTATATGTTTAATTCCTCCCACTTTTATGTTATTGAATATTATCAAGAACACAGACAAACTGTCCAACATGTTGATCTGTGTTTCATTCTTTAATGCAAGAGGATGATGTGGGGTTTCATTATTTTTTTTATTAATAATATTCATTCCCATGTTATAAGGTTAATGTAGAGGGCACAGGCTGAACCGAACAAGGACCATACACGCTGCTGAACTTGTTCTTGATGTGTTCTTCATGGGTGACTGATCAACATGACATCAAGGAAAAACGAAGGGTCTTTTATTGATGGAAGTGTCCTGGGATGCCCATAGGAATATTCGGAAGAGAAAATGAACCTCCAATGCTTCACTAGTGGCCCACGGAAGCTCCACTGGCATGGAGGATCCAACAACCAGAAGTGGTGGTGGCCAGCTCTTGCAGGCCACCAAGTGGTGGTGTCCCCCGTAGGTTCCACAGAAGACAAAGGGGGTGGTCTTCCATCGCTGGAAACACTGAAAAGGGTAGGGCACCATGACAACATGTTTTGGAAGAGGGTCACGGCTCTGAGACGTGGCAGAGGGAAGACCTGCTTCCACAGGACTCGTTGTGGACTGGTCCACGTGGTCCAGTCAGGTGGAGTGACACCATGTTGCTCTGTTGATGGAGGAGATTAATAGACCAAGTCTATTAAGAGGGGAGCGGACCCCCGCGCCCTGATGGCGTGTCGAGCCCAGCCAGCGGGCCAAGCCTGTCTAGTGGCCCAGCGGGCCGAGCCGGTCCAGTGACCCGGCGGGCTGCACCCACATGGGTGGGCTGGGTTGAGCCCGCTGTCTTGCCTTTTGAATTCGGTCCTAACAAGAATGAGTCAAGCCATGCCAGTTTAGGTTGGGACTAGTGGACCGGGTCGGGTACGACTGACCGGGTCGGACCGGACCCGGACCCTTTTAGGCCCAGTTTCAATGAATGTGGCATTCCTTTTAAACCGGGCGTCTATTTAATGAATAGATTAAAGCTCAAGAACCCTTAGGATGAGATTTTCTTTTTGAGATACTAAAATTGGGGTTTATATAATGTTAAAGAATGGCTAGGTTTGATCAAACTCAAATCCAACCGGGCCCCTAGCAATAAAATGCCTATAACATACAGACTAGGTGTCTGATTGATGTGTCTTCTATTGTGTTGGAACCCCTATGAGATGGAGGATCATCAGGTTACTTCTTTGTGTAACTACATGGTGGTTGAGGTATGACCAATATCATGTAG
The DNA here is from genome assembly GCA_963277665.1 of Viscum album. Taxonomy (NCBI): domain Eukaryota; kingdom Viridiplantae; phylum Streptophyta; class Magnoliopsida; order Santalales; family Viscaceae; genus Viscum; species Viscum album. Next base: position 988,571,156 of record OY728126.1, read on the forward strand.
AGTCGTTTGTTCATAACTCAAGGGCACCAAGTGAGGGAATTTTATGGATGGCTATCAAAATACCTATGACCCATTGTTGATCAGCATCAGAACGACCTTGTGTCGATCAACAGTAGCACAACCCGATGAGGAACTTCCTTAGAGTTGCCTTCTACAGATCTAAAACTGACGACCCTGTGTGGATTGTGGGCTTTCGACCCTGTGTGGATCAGTAGTAGTCAGACCCAATAAGGACCATACTTAGAGCGGCCTGCCATGGATCAGCGACTTACGAGCCTATGTGGATCGACGAATTGTGACACTATGAAGATCAGAAGTAGCACAACCCATCAAGGACTAGTCGTAGAGTATCCCATCTTTGATCAATGACTTATGATCCTATGATCATCGACAATTTATGACCTTGTGCTGATTAGTGACATACGACCCTATGTGGATCGGTGACAGAGAGACTTCTTTATGGTTCTGCAGTGGACCTTATAAATGGAATAAGTTGTATTATAAATTTTAATAATCTTCATTATTCATGTTTTTATGTTATATAACTGGTGTTAGCTATCATTTAATTTTTACTTTGTGATTGAGAGCATGCATTGTTTTTTTCTCTTTCGTAGAATTATGAGAGACCTTTTGGGGTGTCGGGGTCCTTGTTGGGCATTGTTATACTCACCACTACACGAGTTTCATCCACACCTTTTTGTGTCTGTTGAATCCCATGGGAAGCTTTGACCAACACTTGGGAGCCAAAACTAGATTGTGTACAGTGGTGACAGGTTGGTGTGGAGAGCCACAGAGTTGATATGTACCTACCCCTTAGGTAGGATCTTTGGCATATGGTTTCAGGAGTTGTTTTTCCTTTTTCATTACTTTCTATTAAGTTGGACTTCTATACTGGCCCCTTTAAATTCCATACCTCCTTTTTACACAAGTGGTGGTGTTCATTTGTGGTTGTATCTATATTCTTCCATTGTGTTTTACTTGTGCATAATGTGCCATGTCTGTGTGTGGATAGTTTTTGAGGAAATTCCTTCCCATTTTAGGGACATTCCTTTTAGGTTCTAGTTTCTAACCCCTAGCTTAGGGATGGTGGGATTTGGATAGTCACCGCACAAGCCCTGCGGGAGGGTTTTTGACAATGTGGTATCAGGGGGTGGTTAGTTCGACCATAAGAACTAAGATTATGTATTTTTTCAATTGGGGCACTTTTGTTAAGTGTCTTGAGTTCAGATTTCAGACCATGGAGTATAGTATGTGTGCGGCGACCAACGTATCTATACAATAGGACCCCTTATTCTATTTTATAACTCGATACATGAAAACACTAGTTTCATGTGTTTTGAAAATTTTCTTCTATTGATCTCTTTTGATCCATCTCAACAGGTATATCTTATTGACCATGTTTCAACTTGATTCTCTTTCAAGATGCCTCCACACAGATTTCCAGCAAAGATTTCAATGCATGACCATGAGGATGGTCCATAGTGTAGTGATGATTAGATATAAGGAATATTACCAAAGATGGTACCATTGGGCGTTGTCATAGCAATACCACTGCCCGATGTTCAGTAGTTACTATGGGCACTACCAATAAAGGACACATATAGTATCAGTTCCTTACACGAGTTTCAGTGATAGATACCCCCAAAATTATGAGGTGAGCTCTACTAAAAGGATGTTACAGACTTGATTGAGGTGTTGATAAGGTTTCCATCTAGTTAGGGAACCATTAGATCAGATGGTGGTCCTGGCAGTGGGAATTATGTGTGTCTCAACATGGTGATGGCAGGGATTTAAATACCCCTATCTTATGATGATGTGGCTTTTTCCCTGGATAGAGCTTGTAAACCTCCATAAAAAAATGCAGTTTATTACAGAGAAAATATAAGTGGTTTGTTTTCCCAAGATATTCTACTTTTATTTATAAGATTAAATGTTAGTAATTGAATATTTATCGACATGTACTAACTATTCCAAATACTCAGTGAATACGTTACTGTTTCCTCTAGAATTGGGGATTACCTTAATGATTTAAGGTTCAAACATTCGAAGTGGTTTCTAACAAGTTTTTTCATAAAACCAGAAACATCCAATGATTCCATATCCATTGGGAACTACATTCCAAAGGTAAGTGCTCATTATTTGTGAATTCATGAGGCTTAAAAATTTGCATTGGTCGAGAGGATGGGAGCTCGGACTCATCACACTTTTTTTTGGAGAATTATTGTCTACTATGGGACTCTATTTATAGATTTATGTTATGTTCATGAATCCTTATTAAATTATCATGTATGAAAATTATCCTTCCTTTAGATCTGGAAATCAATTATTAGTATGTATGAGTTTTAGAGAATCTTTTATATGTATTCGAGGTTCTTCATCGATAGAGAATCATCTATATTGTTATAGATTCTTGGTAAATGGTATCCTTCGACACATTATATATAAACCCCTTGGTCATTATAATGACCATACTATTTTTAAACCCACTCAGCGGGGCACTTGAATTTTATTGTCACTAAGAAGGACATGGATTATTTCAGAGTTGGGATCGTAACCGCAGATGGGATACCTATGTATCCTTTATTTAGAAAAGGAATCAAAACCCACATAGTTCTAGAAAGGGAGTATGATGTTTATGCACGATTGATGGCTCAAAGAATGATGTCATAATTAATTTTAAACTTTATTCTCACGTGAGTCATGCTCGGTGTGAGAAACATGAGGTATTTGTAAAACAAGACAATTGTGCCATAATAAGAAATGATGTGGGGCTTATGTATTTATGACTTCCCAAATAGATAAAGATTAGAATTTACTTCAGGGAAGAAACCCGGGAACAAGGTCCATAAAGATATATGTAGTTCATGGTGATTTAGATACTCTAACATGGGTCTTACTCCTGAGGAAGATGCCCAAATTAGGAGGGGAATTAGATTGGGTTTTACTCCTGAGAAGGAATCCCAAATCAAAAGTAAATTTAGAATGCTTAAGAGAAATTATAATTGGGGCTTACTCCTAAGGAGGAGGCCTTGGGTAAGGGAATTGGGAACTGGGGATTACTTTTATGGAGGAGGCCGAGGTTAAGGGACTTGCGAACTGGGGATTACTCCAAAAGAGGATGCCCAGGTTAAGGGACATGAGAACTAGGGATTACTCCTATGGAAGAGGCCCAGGTTAAGGGACATGAGAACTGTGGATTGCTCTTAAGGGGGAGGCCCATGTTAAGGTAATTGAGAACTGTGTCTTACTCCTAAAGAGGAGGCCCATGTTAAGGGACATGAGAACGGGCCATACTCATATGGAGGAGGCCCATGTTAAAGGCCTTGAGAACTGGGGATTAATCTTAAGGATGAGGCCAATATTTTTAACCTTTGAGACTGGGGCTTATTCATGAAAAGGAAGACCACGTTAAAAGAATTATGGTTGGGGCTTACTCTTGAGGAGGATTCCCATATTTGGGAACATGGGGCTTTATCCTGAAGAGGATGCCCATATTTAGGAACTTGGGGATTACTCCTAAGGAGGATGCACATATTTAGGAACTTGGACTGGGGCATATTCCTAAAAAGGAGTCCCAGGTTAAGGATTCTCTCAACTTAAAGGATAAGGTTGAATGAATGAAATCTATGACCTTAGTGACATAAAGATTTGTAAATCACTAGGTTTTAAGATATGTTCCATAGAATTCCTTTCAGATAAAATAGCAGACAAAGAAATCATGCCATGAATGGCTTTGGAGAGAGTTATGAAGACATAATCATGAAGAGGATAGGTGGATCAGCATAAGTGAGGTGAAATAGGAAGGAGGGGCACCCAAAAAGAAGGTGTCGCGCAAGTCCTACGTGGGTGTGCAAGTCCTGGTCGCACAAGTATACATGCCCGACACATGGTTACTTGTGCGATAGTCAACCCATAAGGTAATACTTGGGCAAGACTTGGCTCTAGCCCTTAGTACTATCCCTAGAGGCTTCCAGAAGAGGGGCACACAAGTTCTGTTGAAGGGGTAAGGCAGTGCTCAAGTGTGGCCATTTCCCTAAAGGGCTGTCCACTTAGGCGTGAAAGTGTTGATGAGTTTCAACACATAGGCCTTACTCCCCAACTTTTGATCTTCTGTTCTAGGTAAGAAATTACCTTAGAAGTGTTCGGAATATTTAAGAAGAGACTAGGGCACTGGGAGTTCAAATCTGAGTTTCTAGAATTTTTCGTCCCTGAAATGGGGGGCCCACATGGGGTATTTATAGGCTGGGGAAGACCCTGGGCGAAATTCAAATAGGGTGCGCAAGTCACCTGTATGACCACTGGGCGGCATATATGTATACTTGCGCAACCTTGCTGGAACATGCGTGACCCAACTGAAAATGAATCTTTGTTCATGACTTTTTCAATTTTTTGTGTTTCTTCAAAGGATAAATCACTCTGAGTTCAAGGTATTTCCCTTTTAATTCTTTTAGGCGATGTGACAGAAAGCAGGATCAAAAAATGTCCCCCCTCAGAGTTGGTTCTGAAAGAAATGAGGATGTGACTCTGAGGAAAAGAAGAATACCAAGAAACATGTGGCGCGCAAGTGTTGAGCGTGCAGAGGGTGGTGCACAAGTGTGAGCCGGACAGGCATCGGTGTGTAAGGGTGCGGCCTGGCCTATATATAAGCAGTCATTCCTCACACAAAGCACCAAATTTCAAACCTTCGTGTTGTCACCACGCAAGTTTCTTATGTCGTGAAAGTTACTTGTTTTCGGCTATTTCTTTGTTGTCGTGCTGCCGTAGAGGTATTTGGACTTGCAGAGTAATACCTGCATGCCAAGATTTGCGCGGCACACCCATACTTGCATGCCAAAATTAGACTTGCGTGCATTAATTCCATAGCCATTTTTTTGAATTTCTTCATAAATTTTATAAAAAAATAAACCCATTTAGGAGTTAATTTATTCTGCTTTTGTGCAGATTCAATGGCTCCCAGGAGAGTCAGAACGGCTGATGAACTGGCTAGCAACTGAATTGATGATATTATGAGCATCATTGTCCATGATTATTATACATTATACGATATCACTCTTCCAGATATGGAAAAGTAAATGAATAAGTATCATCTGGACTTCCCACAGAGCATTTATCTACCTCTATACGGCTATGGTCATATGCAAGAAGTCACCATTCCAGAGGCAAAGAACTATCTCCCAATTTCATGGTTTCAAAATTACACCAATTTTTCTTCCAAAAATATCTCAGGTGGAGGAGAATTTATAAATATTTGAATAGTAGAGAAGGCCTACATAATGCATCATATCCCATGTACCTCAGATCTGAAAACTCACAAACCTGAGCTGCGACCACATTGTTATTCCTCAATTTTCGGAAACTCTCAGATTGATCAATCCCAAGGCTGTGAGAAGAGATTGGAATTTTTTCCTGGAGGATGTGTGAAGCCAAATAGGATGTGGGCATAATGGATGTGACAAACCTGCATAGATTTTTTCAAGGATTAGAAAGTAGCTGAAATATATGAAGCCGTCTGGGCTGGGAAAACATATGTTTATAGGAATGATGACTTTGTGCCAGAGATACACAGACATTAGATCCTAGAAACCAATTCATTCAATCTGACTCATGGATAAATGGGAATCAGTCTGTGGGATGTCCAAAAGATCTCAGGGGAACTATATTGGGTGATATGAATGATGAATTCATTCCTCCCAAGGTTACTTGGAATGATTCGGAAAAGATCCCCGCTTTGGCTCGAGAATTATTGAAAATAATTCACAAGATCAAGAGTTCAGAAACCTCTTTAACTCATTCTAGAAAGAATAATCGTCCCGAGGATTGGATGAATATGTTTTTTACCATGAAGTAGGAGAAGGAGATGAAGGAGAAGGGATCAAAGGGGAAGGGGCCCAAGGGGAAGGGATCAAAGAGGAAGGGGCTCAAGGAGAAGGGGCCCACCAGTACATGTCCTACCACCTACCCAAAAAAAGAGAAAATGGGTTTTCCTGGAACATTATAGCCTACTTTAGAAGTAGGAGAATTTTAGAAGTGGGGATATGAAGTGAATCAAAGATTCCCAAAGAAGACTCGTCTGGCGGGCTTCTTGGCATTGTGGCACTATGTTTATCTTTTTCCAGTCAGGGACTTTAAGGGAGGCATCAAGACAGGGACCTTCGTTATTGTAGAAAAGTTGGATGAGGGGAAAATGGTTGTGTTGTCTACCCCCATTTTAGCAAATATTCACAAGAGAATAATCCATGTCTTCATGGGTAAGCCTCCTTTGAGAATAGTGGGACCATTCCATGTTTTATGGGGATAGATCACCACTCACATCAGTACTTATAATGTACAGAACAGAGTACAGATCCCTGGAAGTTATTTCAGGCCATCAGTCCAGGTGTTCTCTAGAATTTCTCCATTAGCTCTAAATTCATATGACATGAAGTTGAGGCAGAGTATGAATAAGGAATTCAATTTCATTCCTTATGGAAATCCTCCAACTGGGTTGTTTGTTGATGATGGAATAGCCATCCTAGAATTAAGGGAATACATGCTGGCCTGTAGATATGGTGTACTAGTCACTAGTATTGAAAGAGAGATTATATGAGAGGCCTATGCTCCATATAGATTTGCACGTCAATTCAGGTGGTTGCAGTAGACTATTCTATCTCCACTTCTTCATGTCAGGTCATAGCAACATCTGATGGTTTCCCGACAACTAGGGTTGCTGACTTCCAGGGAGAAGACAGGGGCAATATTTGATCTACCAGTTGATAAATTGGAAAATAACTTGACCACATGGTATGCTTAGAACTGGATCGCATCATACCCTAGAGGGGTTCTGAATAACTTGGTTTATCAGGTGGGAACAAGGAAAATAATTTTAGAGAAAGAAACCCTTCCTCAAGAAGGTGATGCTTCCCTACTTGGGGCTGATTCGCCAGATTCCTCATCCTATGACTGACTCACCAGATTCCCAGGATGGGGATGACGAGGCAGAACATGTGGCCAAGCGTCCTCGTGCCAGATATAATCCTCCCGTCAGAATCAAAACACCAACTCCATCAACTCCAAGTGAGTTACTTCTTTTGGGATATTTTAATCACTATTACTTTATAAAGTAACAAGTTCATTTTCTTATTCGCTATTTGTAGTTTCAAAAGCTGGGAAGAAGCTGAAGTATAAGGTTGTAGGACCTTCCTCGTAGCCTTTTGGTACACATAATGAATATCTACGACTAGAGGCTGTCCTGACATGGCGGAGTTTATACTGTGATGCTAAAGCTTCATGGCTGGATTTATGTGAGGGGCGACACCTCCCTGGAATAGGGAATCTTTTGGCTTCTACAGATACCTATTTTTAGAATGACCCCAATGAAGTGTGGGATTACATCAAAGAGCTGGAAATTCTAATATATTCCACCAATAATTCCATTCCTATCACCAAGTGGGTGAAGGAAATGATATATCGCGACACCAATGAGGGGATTGGTGCTTCAGAAGATGAGGAGTGGCACGATTATGTGGCTCCTGAATATGTAGGTCTCTTTCCGTATTTTCATTGAAATTTTATTTAAGTCAAAGATTTTTTAATGAAGGAAAGTATTTTCTTCATCCTATATCTTGAAAAGGAAAGAACTACTAAGGTTCCTTCACCACAGTATAGCCCTAGTGGTACTTCCATTGGGGCCGCTGCTGAATCTCCTCGCGGGTCGGGCGAGATATCCCCAGGCCAACAAGCCGTGGATGAGGAGTTGGATATGTATTTTCAATCTCCAATTCATGTACCTATAAAGGATACTGCTGACACTCCCAAAAAACCAAAGAAACAAAGCCATTGAAGGTGGAAGTTCACAGCTAAACACTTCATCAGTAGTGGTATGTCCATTGGATAATCATGGGTCTTAACCCATGAAAAAGGTTGCTCATACTTCTTGGGATTTCATGGGCTTCTTCAATTTCCCCTCTAAGGGAATGAATTGATCCCTCTTTGAGGACCACAGAGGGTACTGGTGAACAATCACAAGTTCAGGCTGACTTAGCTGCTCCTCGAGAACAACCAATGTCTGTTCCCAGTATCCCTCTTGCTTTTTCTACAAGAAGAGAAGAGCCTGCTTTTGTTAAGTTAACAATGCTTCATAAAATGATGAATGAAACATCAACTGACGACCATTCTGTGATAATATAGGTTCAACCCCTGCACTATAGCTCTTGGAGTCTATTGCAACTGATGCAGCAATTTTATCTGAAGAGGTTGTTCAATATCAGAGGTCACAGAATGAAGAACATCAAGAAGACACATCAAATTCTCTCACTAGTGAGATTAACCAGTACTCTGAGATTACATTGGATGAAATGACGGAACTCAGCGCATCTTTTGAAGTTTTTTTATATCATGTTAAATTACCCTATAATTTAGAAGATTATAGATGTGAGTGTTATCCTTTTTCCTGTTAAAAACAACTTTGTATTACATTTATAATAATGATTGGTTGAAATATGAAGTTCTATATGAGCAAGCTTCTGAACTTCCAATTCCTGAAGGTGGTACAGAAAACCCTATTATTGGAAAGACATCAGTGCAAGTTGAGCTTATCCTAGCAGAGCTTCCTGAAACTCATCTTGAAAATATTTTTGAATCTAGGAAAGACAGGGAGGATCCTTTTCAAGTTACTAATATACCGTTGGGTAAGGGATAACAATATTGGCGACTGTAATTAATTTTCAAGACAACCAATTAACTTTTTTATCATTTTGAACTAACCAAATATTTCAATTGATTATGGAGGGCCATCAATTTCAGTGGCAAGATCTGGACATGAAGCCTCATCCTCCACCCCAATGGGAATTGAAAGTGAAGAAACATAGGTCATGGGTGAAGGAAAAGATCATGGAACTTCCCTAAGTGCATTAATCCCAGATTATATTCCCCCCTGTGATAGTGATGCTAAGTTGGATATGGATGTAAAAACGGCGCACCAATTTTCACGACGCAAAGCATGGAAGAACATATGGAAGATCGTTTTGAAGTTCCTTTAGAAGAGATGTCATCGAAGATGCTGAGACTGTCATCCCTATTTGTCATGCTGGGACTTTGCGATTTTGGATATCAAGAGATCCATGTCGTAGTGAAAAAATTCATCTTAAGGAGGGAGCAAGAGAAAAAGTGCTGTCAAGATTTGACCAGGGCGATGCAGTCAGCCAATATCAGCGAATTTGAGGCTGAGTTATCACGGTCTGAGGCTGATTATGCGGCCAAGTTAAAGGTGGTGAAGCATAAAATCAAATATAATGTCATCCAATAGATTCACCTTCAGCAACAGTTATATGCATTTACTGAGGAACTTGACCAAATTAATAATTCACTAGAAAGAGCTCAAGTGAATGGTATGAAAGACATTGCAGATGCCAAGAAAGAACATCATTAGGCTGAAAAGAGTGAAGTTGGGCGATTGTATGAGCTTCAAGTGGCTTCTAATGAAGCTCTCGATGATGTAAATCAAATAATGATTTATGTTGACAGCCTTTTGTAATTCTTGTAATAGAGAAGAGACTCCAATTTGTGGATGTCCTTCTAACTCCTGTGCATTAATGAATAATACTTTCATCTTCCATTATTTGTTCTTCTATTCTTTGATACTGGCTTTATATTTTACTTAATACAATGGGCCTATTAAGGATAGTTTGACTATTACTATGATTAATATATATTATCCTACAATGTTTAAATTTTTTCATTTCTCAATATTACCTAAACTGCATGAAATGTATGTTTAGTGATCTTTGACTTGAATTTTGTTCAGATTTATCTTCTCTTTTAAGGGCAGTTTAACGTCATGCACGTCGGATATAAAAGGGATAATGTTTAAGGTCGAAATATCATTGAACGGGTGGATTAGAATTGACTCAATTCCTTGATAATTTAGCAGAAAACATATTACCATGTTCAAGTATGGGGTAAAATATGTAAATGATGACTTAAGAAATTTTAAATCTGAGGAATGTTATGAAAAAGGGCTAAAAGTAAATAGAAGAAGTAGTTACCAAGAATGAATTTACCATTATTTAATAAACCCGTTAAGGGGTTGAATTATGCAGGTCCACCTAAGGTCATTGGCTGCATAGTCAAATAATGGTATCTTTTGGCTGATAGGTCCGTTATGTAGACTACTTATCCAAGGCCACCTAAGGGAACATGCTACATAGTCAGGAAAAAAACTATCATGAATTTACTTTTCTACTGCTAAAAACCCAGTGGATGTTTATGGAGATTCAAATTTTTCAAATCATAGAGTCTGCTGTATGGAGAGTGGTACTTGAATATGGAGAAGATATTTCAAAACAAGATTGTCTAAGAACTCGATTAATGTCACTCCTATGAAGGTCTGACCCAAATGTAGGGAAGGGAAATATAAACCATTGACTTGAATACTTTCATATCATGATAAAGAGTATGAGACAAATATATTAAGGATTGCTATTTTTTTCCAGATCCCTATATATTGTTGTTAAGACAACAAAGGACAAAATAGGTTTTCTTCTCAAGAATGAAGTTACCATTATTTAACAACCCGGTTAGGGGTTTTAATTATGCAGGGCCGCCTAAGGGCATTGGATGCATAGTCAAATAATAGTATCTTTTGGCTGTCAAGTCCATTATGTAGACTACTTATGAAAGGCCGCATAAGGGAACATGCTGCATAGTCAGGAAAAAGAACTCTCAGAAATTGGACAATTTGTGACTAGAAGTCATGAAAATGGTTATGAAGATCTGAAAATATTTAAGGGTAGGATTATGGCACATAAAAATGGGTATTGTCTAATGTATGTAGAGATAAAAAAATAAATGGTAACCATAATCATGTTGTGGCCAGGTCCTGAATTGAAATGTTGGACTTCACTACAAATCCCATAAGGATGGGAATCAAGCCATATGTAGTTCTTGAAATACAGTTTAACATCATGTGGGATGAAATTATGGGAGATCTTAGTTTATGTTCATAGAGCTCAGACCATAATAATGAATACACAGTGTGTGATTTCATGGGGAATTTTTAGCCAGGGGACTGAAAGTGTAATTTGGGGTTAGGCCCAAAGAATTGGGGCTATATTCGAGGGATGATCCAACGTTCCTATGTATCCCATAAGGATGGGAATCAAGCCCACGTAGTTCTATAAATACCCTCTGTACATATTTGGTTTGTAAAAGTGAAGGGTGAAAGGGGAATTTAGTGCAATGATAGTTTATCCCAAGATAAAAGTTTCGGGCATTTCCATGTCTGCACATAGTCTTTGGAATATAACATGATTGGAAATCAATTTAAATAATGATTCCCTCTCAGGTGAAGGTATAAAAGAATGTTGTAGTTTATGGTTGTACAGGACAAAAGTGGTGTACAGTTTAATCTCACATAGCAAGGACAGAGGTGAACAAATGTAAATATATTGATTCTGGGGATGACTTCACGAATCAACGTCGTATGAGATGGAGGTGAACCGATGTGAAGATATTAATTTTGGGCTTGAACATTAGGTGGTTGCCTACGTACCGAGCCTAGAAGGCACAGATCAAAGTCTGCGTAGTTCAATTAATTAATGAATTAGTGATCAAGTTGTTCTTGGGGACAATTACCTAAAAAATGGTGTTGGGAAATACGCATGGTTTGCGGCCTAGAGAGGGTGTTATAGTTGATGTTTACTCTAAGCTCATGTGATTCATACTCGGTGTGAGAAACAAGAGGTAGCAATAACCTTAACAATGCATAGTTTAATGTCATGTAGGACGTATGAAGGGACTATGCAATTTAAATTCTTGCAGTGAGCACTATTGGTGCTGCACAGGTTTGTGTCATGTAGTAGGGACAAAATACAGTTTAACGTCATGTAGGACAGATTAAGGGATATTTTTCAGTTTTATGACATGTAAAATGAACGAGCCGTATAGTTTAACATCATGTAGGACAAATATAGGGACACAGTTTAACATCATGTTGGACAATAATGGTGATATATAGTTTAGCGTCCTGTAGCTAAGACGATGGGGACAATACAGTTTAACATCATGTTGGACAAAAGTGGGACTGTGCAGTTTAATGTCATGTATTAAGGACAAAGAAGACATAGATTAACGTCATGTAGGATGTATTAGGGATATTTTTTCATAGTTTGACATCATGTTGGATGAAAAGAATGCAAATAGTTTAAGGAAATATGCATGGACCGCAACTAATGATGCACTTTAATGTCTTGCTGGATGTAAGGGACTTCTGTATAGTTTAGGATAATGTAGCTAGGACGTCACAGTTTAAAATCATGTTGGACGATGATGCGAATAGTTTAAGGTCATATGCATAGACCGTGGATGGTTCAGTTTAACTTCTTACCAGATGTTGACAAAATTTAATGTCATGTAGGACAATAAGGGATGATACAGTTTATCGTCATGATGGATGATAAGGATGTAAAAGTTTAAGGTCATATGTATGGACCGTGGATGATGCAGTTTAACATCTTGCTGGACAAAAATGGATTCAAATAGTTTATGGTCATATGCATGGACCGTGGATGATGTATTTTGTGTGTATACAAAATACTTCTTCAGAAATGTATCATTGGTTGGAGTAGTGATGAGTTCTCCAACCATTGATATTAAAGAATATGCTCCATTGGAGTAGACCTTATGTATTAAATAAGGTCCTAACCATTTTTTCTCCATCTTGGGAAGTTTCTTTCCTGGTATTATTGGAGTTTTGAGAACCAATACCAATACTCCATGAAAAAATGAACGAAGATTAACTTTTTTGTTGAAATCTCGTTATATTCGATTTTGATAGACTTCCAAGTGGTGTAAGGTGCACATTCTTTTCTCATCTAACCATTCTAATTCATCAAATCTTTTTTGATATTTTTCATCTATATATGAGTGATCACAAATAGCTACTCTGAGTGAAGGTAACTGAACCTCAATGGGAAAGACTGATTCCATTCCATATACCAATGAATATGGAGTTTACCGCATTGCAGTGTGGGTGGTGGATCGATAAGCCCATAAAGCAAGCAAGAGTTTGTCATGCCATGACTTCTTATCTTTATCCACTATATTTTGTAGTATGTTTGAAAGAGTCATGTTGAATGCTTCTATCTGGACATTTGCTGCTGCATGATACCGAGATGAATGGTTGGATTTGATGTTGTATTCTTGATAAAACTTCTTCACCTCGAATGAACAGAAGTTGGTGCCATTGTCCATCAATATGGTATGAGGAACACCAAATCTGGTAATGATGTTAGACATGATGAAGATAAAAATGCTTTTATAACAAACTTCTTTGAGAGTAATTGCCTCTGCCCATTTGGAAAAGAATTCAGTAGCAGTAAGAATATACTTAAACTGCTTGGCTGTAGCCGAAGGATAAGGTCCCACCACATCCATTCCCCAGGTGGAAAATGGCCACAATTCTTCCGATGTATGAAGCAACTCTGGGGGCTGATGAATGAAGTTGGCATGTACATGTCATTAATGTAACATCCTTGTCAAATCAACACAATCTTGTATCATTGAAGGCCAAAAGTGTCCAAGCCTTTGAATATGATCAGATAGTCTATGTCCAGACTGAGGGGCACCACAGTCTCCTACAAGCACTTATTTTATGACAACCATTGTCTCTTCACCATTAATGCATCTGAAGAGAATTACATCAAAACCACTTTTGTAGAGAATTTTATCTAAATGATCTAGGCTATCATAAACAGTTAAAGTGACCACACATCACCGGATTGGTTCTTTCATAGCTCTATCAGGTGGAAGTGTTCCATTTTGTAGGTATTCCCTGATAGGTACCATCCATCCTGTAGTATGACCATATGGTTTAGTAATGGGAGTACTTTCATTGATTTCCTCTGTTCTAGTTTGAACATAAGGTGAAATTGTAAGACAGTGGGCAATACTGATGCTTGTCTTGTCCCGATTTGGATCTTCCAGAGCTGTGGATATATTAGCTAGTGCATCAGCATGAGTATTTTCTGACCGTAGGACATAAGAAAATGTTGGTTCTGTAGGAAATTCTGCGATTAACTCTCTGACGTAATCAGAAAAAGGGAGTAGTTCTTCTTTTCTGATGGCATAATCCCAATTGACTTGTTTGATTACTAGGTCTGAATCACCTTTCACATTTCTGTGATTCACTTATTCTTGAAGAGACAACTCCAATCCTGCAATAAGAGCTTGGTACTCTTCTTTATTATTTGTACCACCTCCCAACAATGAGAAGTAATATGGTAACACTGCCTTTTCTGGGGAATTGAGTACAATTCCTAACCCAACATTGTTGAATTTAGGATTTTTCATTTTCCTCCCTGTTGGACTTATGGAAGAACCAGCAAAGTACATTTCCCATGTTTGAAGGTTATATTGAATAAAGAAGATTTATTCATTAGGAAATTCAATATATGAAGTTATATATCTACTGAAGGATCTTCAGCAAGGAAATCAGCCAGATCTTGGCCCTTTATTCCCTTTTGAGACACATACTAAATGTCAAATTACTGCAAAATAACTGCCCATGGCGTCCTGTAAGCATTGGATGACTAAGGATGAATTTGAGCAGCTTATTGTGAGAGACCAATTGGACCTCGTGATGTTGCAGGTAGTGTCTCAACTTCGGAACTGCAAAGATTAATTCGAGGCAACACTTCTCAATATTTGAATATCAGGTTTCTGCTTCAAGCATAGTCTGGCTGAGATAGTAGAGGCTGTTTTCATTCACAAAATCATTCTTATGAGCAATAAAGGCACCCAATGATCACTCTAAATCCGTCAAATATAGGATAAGTGGTCTTCCTTCAATAGGTGGCATTAATATCGGTGGACTGAAGAGATACTTCTTAATTATATCGATGGATTCTTGTCATTCTTCATACCACTGGTAAGTGACTCCCTTCTTCATCATTTTGGTGAAGGGTAAACTTTTTCCTGCCAAATTGGGGATGAAACAGAGAATATTGGCTATGTGTCCTTGAATTCCTCTCAATTCCTTTAAATTTCAAGGAGGTGACATAACATGTATTGACTTTTCCTTCTCACGATCGACTTCAATAACACAATGGCATACAACAAAGCTGATAAATTTTCCTAAGGTTACCCCAAAAGCACATTTTAAGGGGTTTGTCTTAAAATTATGTTGTCTATGTTTGTGGGATATGATTTCCAAATCAGACATGTGATTAGAACGTTGTTTGGATTTGACCAACAAATCATCCACATATAATTTAACAAATTTCACTAAAAAGTTTTTGAAGATACGATGCATGGCATGCTGATATGTTGCGCCTACATTCTTTAGGCCAAAAGGCATTACTTGATAGTAAAACACACCCTGAGGGGCTCTGAAGGCTGTAGATTCTTCATCTTATGGAGCCATTCGGATTTTATTATACCCTGAATATCCATCCATGAAGGAAAGTGCGTCATAGCTAGCTGTTGCATCAATTTAGAGTTCTATAATTAGAACAGGAAAATCATCCTTAGGACAATGCCGATTAAGATCTCTAAAATCAATGAAAACTCTAATTTTCCCATTCTTTTTTCATTGGGACAATATTATCCAACCATTTGGGATATTGAAATTCTCTAATGAAGTTATCTTTGACATGCTTATCCACTTCAGCTTCGATTTTAGAAGCATTGGTTGGGTGTGTTCCTCTAGCGGTTTGTTTGAATCATCGATGTTCTTCTGGTAAACCCAAGCGATGAGTGGAAACATCAGGATCAAGCCTTAGAATCTCTGTATAGTTCCTAGAAAATATATCATGATTTTTATTTTAAAAAGGAAATATACATATCATGGACATCAAGAGTCATGGCTATACTAATTAAAGTGTGGTGTGGATCTTATTTTGTACCCATATTTATTTCTCTATGTTCATCCATGGTGGTAAAGATACCCTCTTCAAATGTTGGAGGATAATACCTAAGACATTACTTGTCTTCTTCAACATGTGTTATTTCTTCTGTTTCTAATTTATTAGTGGATGAAGAAGCATAATTTCTGTGATCAGAAGAGATGTAAAAATATTAACATCTTGAAGAAGAGTCTTCCATTTACAACCTATTCGATGATGAAGGGTCTTCCCTAGGTAATATAGAGGAGATGATGGATTGAGAATCAAAATCATCCTTCACCTCTAAAATTGCAATATATTCTTTTGATTTTGTTGGAAAAGTATAGACTTTCTGGATTTTTGTAGATGAAATGAAGACATACCAATTTGAGCATTCATCATTGCTTGATGAATCACTAATTTCTCCCGTGATTTCTGGATTGATTGTCGTAATTGACATTTTGGAATTTTCCATAAGAGTATTTTTATTTGGGTTTATCCTGTCAATTTGACTGATAGACAACACATAATCAATACTCACATGTATAAATGGGTTTATTAGAATCTTTTCCAAATCATATGGATCATTACCTTTGGTAACCTCCCTTTTTGTGGATTTTTCCTTTCCTTCATGTGATATAATTACGCCTCAATGTGTTGACATTCACATGTCTTGAACGGGGCCTTATCACCATACAATGCCCCAATTTGACCATCAAAACAATATTTGAGACATTGATGGTATGATGAAGTGATAGCAACATGTTGATGTAGCCAGGGTCTTCCAAGCAAGATGTTGAAAGCTGGGTCTTGATCAACAACCAAGAAATCTGAATTAGATACAGGATCTCCAAACTGATTTTGGAGTGCGATCTCATCCAGTGGTTCTTATTCATTTTTATCATATCCTTGTAGCATCAAAGTAGATGGAGATAAATAAGATTTTGTGAGGCCCAATAGACGCAGTGTATGAATGGGGATGATGTTGACTCCTTAACCATTATCAATGAAATCTCTTTAGACGTCTAAATCATTGACCTTTCCAGATAAGTACAAAGGTCTTATATGTCCATGCACGACATCATCTTCTTCTTCATCTATGAAAGATATCACTACATGGTATTCTGCAGGATTATTCTCTACATGGTAGAGTTCAGCTGCAACAATTTTAGTTTCAAACTCCTGAGGGCTCGACAAATCCTCGATGAGTGCCTCCCGAAGATCCTTTGATAAATTCAAAGCATCTATAATTGATAACATGGCTGGTATATGGGCCTAGTGTTTTAATACATCATACTTTTGATCGAATGGTCTGCATTTCCCAACAGAAACATGTGGTTTCACAGGTGCCATAGAAGTTGATGCTTTGGATGTTGATGCATCTTATACCAGTATAGGAGTTGGTAATACACCTAGATTTTGAAGATTAGACCGATTAGGTATATTTACTTGCTAAGAGGAAGAAGGTGGAACCTCCAGCTGATCTTCCAGAATAACTGTACCAGGACTGAATGTTCCTTCTGTAGAAGAGATTTCATGATCTTGTTAAGCTTGTTGAAGGTCTCTGCCACAAGTTTCTGCTGCATATAGAGTTCCAAGAGGGGTATAATTAGAATAGTGTCCTCTGAAATATCCATGTCTTCCCCTATACCCTGAGCCTTTGGAACTCCCTCTAATTCCTCTGTTTGAAACAGGGAATTCAGGTTCATCAAAATCGAAACTGCTACTGGACTATGGATCTGTTATGTGAATCATGTTAACAGAACCAGAAATCAACTATTTTTCTGATGAAGACTCTTCCTGATTAGATAGCATATGCTATGCCATTTGGTCGGATGGTGCCCGTGGCTTAGAAATAGATGGCATAAAATCTACCAGATTCAAAGACAATTTAGGATTTAAAACGATTTCATCTTTTCCTGATTGTTCCTCTTTCTTTGAATTATGCCGTTTCTTAGAGGGTTTTCCCTCTTATGATTAGGTTTTTGTTGTGGAATTCATGGCAGAAGGCACAATTGGTTTCATTAATTTTGTTCACAAAATATCATGAGTTCGGTTGATCGTTTTTTTGACCATCCAATCATCATATTTTTGAGAATTTTTTTTCTTGACTTCTTTCAACTCTTCTTCCTCCTCTAAATCTATAGCAGTAACACATGCTACTTTAGCTGAAGAACATTCAGTTTGACTTGTCCCAAGTCGACCATTTTTTGCAGGAGGTCCTTGAAGAAAAAACACTCATGAATGGGATACCCCAACATCAGCTGAAACGGGAAATAGTTGGGACGGTCTTCATCCCCTTCCAAGTTTGGCTTCTTGGTCCTTGGAAATTGAACCAAATTATCTTCCAGAGATGAAATGAAATAACTAAGAACTTGTTCATTTTGGAATGTGTAAATTTTTCTCTTCAAATCCTCAAATTGTTTTCTTCTTTGATCTCTTTGATCATCATGATGAAACAACCTCTATTTTTGGTGCTCAGGAGGTGGAGCCCTTCAGGAATATGATGGTTTTGATGTAGAAGAAGGTACAGGTGCTTGTTTAAGAATAACTATAGCAGTCTCTGCTCTACCCAATCTCCTTCCTGGTGTTGATGGAATTACACGAACTTTATCCTTAGTATTCATAATAGAATCTTCAATCTGTGGAGCGATTGAAGTATGGTCTCGAAACCCTCCTGTGTATTCCACAGGGATCAAGGGTGTGCGTAATTCGTCATGCAGATTTTCCACACAGATTGGCAACAATTCTTCTTGAGGGAGTGCTAAACTCAGGGAATATGTTAATCCCTTCCAGCGAGCAATGAAATCTGAAACCCTTTCATTCTCCCTTTTGCATAGTATTTTTAAGATAAAAAACCACTTTCTTTGGCAACGTTGAACTGAATTGAAGAAGGAATCTTTTGCAGAGATCCTCCCATCTGGTAATTGATCAGTATTGCAAACTTGTGTACCAGACACAATCAGGCCCATGTAATGATTGTACAAAACAAATGAGCTTAACTGCTTCTTGTTGCTATGGGGTTCCCATCATAGGTTCGCAACGAGAATCAAAATGTGTTAAGTGTTTCACTGGGTCTCCCTAACCATTAATGATTTGGAATGTGGTACTTGAAAAATTTGATTGGGGGAGGAATTGCATCAACCCATTCAGGATAAGATCTCATTTATAGTTGAATTTGAGAATCCTTTCCCTCCATAGCTTCTATCTGAGCTTTTAATGTCTCAATTGTAGTTATTAACTTTGGAGAAACATTCATTTGAGCTTGGACCTGAGCAGGTGCAATGACTGGAGCATGGACATAGGTGGTGGCTAGTACTGCAACTGATGGTAGCACCGTTGATTGTTGTTGCACATGACCCATAGGATTATCCTTGAGATGGTGTTTTGGTAGAGGAGGAAATTATTGATCCATCTTAGTAGCCACAATAAATTCCTTAGGATGACTTACTCTAACATGCTTAGGAGGAAGACTACCCTGAAGTAGCTCTGCATTCAAACTCCTCAATTCCTTCATTTCTTCTTCTTGTTGTGTGAAGCATTTCTCTAGTGAGAGTGATTGGTCTTCTCCAGAGGAAGGGTATGTATACTGATTCATTCCTTTCCCTTTGTTGGATCCCTTTCGGAGAGGGATAAGTGGGTTACTTATAGGAACACCTAGATTCTGGGTAAGCCTTCGATTTTGTTTATGCAAACCATTTTCATTTATGTCTGTGCGTACAACTTCTTGAGCAGGAACCTCTTCATCTGATCCCTCTGAGTGAGACTAATCTGATGGATCAGCAACAACGTCATTGATGACTTTAATTGATGCATAATGCATTGCATACCTTCTATCGGCATTTCTGCGATATTTTCTTCTTCAATGTCCTTGATGAGGCATTTCCTTTTGTTGATTCGATCTGTTAGGAAATTCTTGACGAACCATAATTTGGAGGGAATCTCATGATAATTTGGATCTTAGTCCCTCTTGTGTCTTCTTCCCTAATCGAGAGAAGATTGACTTTCTCAAAGGGATATATTAAGGATTTGGAAAATTCCCCAGTCCTGTGGAATGGAGCTGTTCCTGCTATTTCTGCTCAACTCCTCGAATCCTTTTTATTGATTCTGAGGGTTGGGTTAAAAGAGTCCCCAGTCTGGAAAGCTGGAGTGGCTCTTTAGATGCTACATCTAATAATTTCTTGAAAGCACTCCTGATCTTGCAGACATTAGTCCAGAAATTAACTGGATGCATCAACCTGCTTCAAATTTTATCACCTGGCCCAAAAGACCATTAGATGATTTCTGACAATTCTATCACTTGGTGATGTGTTTTCTCCAAACAAGAGGCTTGTTCAATATTCTCATTTTCTTGATGCGGGAGTAATTCAAAAACTTGTTCTTTTCATGCTTGATTATGAGAAGAACTAGTTGAAGCATGTTCTTGGGAAAGCCTTTGACTACAAACAAAGCCAATTGACTATGGCCGACCATGGCAATAACATTGCATGAGACCATTTTCAGCGGGTATTTTTGACTGGAGAGTACAGTGAAATGTAGCGCCCCATGAACACCCCATACCCTGATTTGAATACTAGTTGAGGCATTGGCAATTAACTGGTTCAATATTCTTAGTACGCCAAGGCATGAACGCTGAAGGGCTCTCTGATGCTTTTCAGCCTTCGAATATCACGAAACTGAGAGAGATTCCAAGTCAATTTGGATTTGTTACCCTTCTATTATCTTAATATGATTTTCATATTCATCATAAGATAATATTTTCTTTTTCAGCTGACAAAGTTATTTTCATATGTTGAGTTGAATATCATGAATTCCATCTTCTGTCTACATCTCTGGAATGTTATATTGAGAGTCTTCCAGAGGCCAGAACATGACTGGCACGTCACCTTTTGCCAAATATTTTCTGATATTAATTATTTCCTCTTTATCATTCAATGAAGATTCTTCTACTTGATTATACCAGATCCGGTGCTTCCTTGTTACTTCATCGGATTTAAAAAGATTGGTAGAGAATTCACTGATAAAACTAGATGATGAAAGACCCAGGGGTGGTTTTGAAAATGACCTACACCACGGGCTGTCTTCTAATTGAGAAATTATTTCACCTGCTAGTGGTAAAGAATCAAATATGGCTGGCTCCACATTTGAATGTGCCTCAAGATCAGAGGGCTTCCTCATCACTACATTGTTCATTGAAGAATATTCTAGGCAATGTGCATTACAACTATGGGGAGGACTTTCACAGCTAAATTCATCATTAGGGGGAGGACCACCAAAGTGGGTTATAGAAAAAAGATGAAACATTTTTCTCCTTGGTCTTCTGACCACAAAGTGGTTTCATGTAGCTCTCTTCTGAAGATGAAACTTTGAGATCGACCACATTGTCATGATGAAAGCCTTCATGAGTAAGTATCTGATGCAGACCTTCGGAATTAATGTTCCCACTATATGGAACTGAAAGAGTAGAATATTGAATTCCAACAGATAATTGTCTGAGGGATTTAATAACTCCAACATTGAGCAAGGCCTTGTTACAAGTTGGACCTCAATTTATTGATATTTCTAGGAGGGTATTATTCTTAGATGCCTTCTTACTCAATTTGGGAACCCCTTTTTGACAAAAGTGGTCATTATGAGTAGGAGTATGTGCCTGCTCAGGAGAAATGATTAGGTTAGGGTGATAATCACCACTCAAATAAGGTGTATGTGCCTGACATGGTTGTCCGTATGATATGGGGGAGTGCTCCCCACAACCCTCTTGGACTGGAACAGATGTGTGTGTCTATTCTGAAGTGAACTGTTGATGTATCACTCCACTGGTAGGGATAGATTTATGTGTCTTTACCTGAGATGCAGCTGAAGATGTTATAATATCCTGGAAGGCATCCAGAATATGATCAGAGATTTGCTTCTTCTCTTTAACCATTGACAGAATGTGCTTGGTGACTTCAGCGGCTGAAACTATGATATATATCCATTCCATGCTTGGAGTAGGTGTACGTTCCTACTCCTATCCTCCTTTTTTCTGTCAGTGAATTCTGACCGTACTCATGTGCGGGGGTAGAGAGTTGAGACTGCCTCTTGTTTGTCATAGGAGATTTCCAACTGACTTCTTCAAATGATACCAAATGAGACTATGGGTAGGCTTGATAAATACTACCAGGGGTATGTGCCTGCTGATTGCACTCCGCCGAGCTTGTTTGACGATCTTCCTTCAATACTGACAAACGAGGCTGCAGGGATGATTGATGAGTTTAAGCAGGTGTATGTGCCTGTTTACCAGTTGTCAATGCATTGGGTTGGTGGGCTCCATCACATATAGTCGGACAAGCTTGTTGACTATCTGATGATTTATAAATAGGTGTATATCCATGTCTATAGTACTCCACCAGAATTTCCTTGTGGGATTAACGTGCTGCTGCCAGAAGAGTCTACTGGATAGCGGAATTAAAACGGACGGGTGTGTGTTCTCGCTCATTGCTTGTCACCAAGTTAGGTTGGTGGACTTCTCTTGAGATGGAAAAGATGAGAACCTGCTCACTATTGACTGGATTTTGCCTCTGGCGGTTCTTCTTGCCTGCTCGGGTTCGGGGAACCTGAGCCAAATTCCTAGAGACGATACCCTCATCATGTTGAGGGCGCACTACCGCACATGTCTGGTGGAGATTGTTGATGGGAGCCCTTGGGAAGGGCTCATGTATCCTTGAATTAAGGCCCTGAGGGACCTTCTCTTTTACTTCCCCAGAATACGGGAGTTAATGGTGATTGCGTTCTGGGGATAATGACCTGAAACAGTTCGAGATGGTGGTTGGCACCACCTGCATCTTAATCGCCGGTTGTCGCTGTCCGGACGACCAGGGTGAATTATTGACCTATAGGTCTTGTCGGGCAGCCTCCAGAGTCAGAATAGTACCATTTTGACTGTACTCCTTAACTAGCTCATTTGATACCCAGCATTGAAAACTCTAAGTAGGTGATGTTGTCCTCAGAGCGGACTATGATCCAGAAGAAGTAGCAGCAGCGACATTCACAGCAGATGTATTCATAGGTGTGATCTTAAGAGAAGACATTTTTTTAATGCAGAATATCTTTGAAAAGGAGTGTCTGTTTGATATAAAAACATAATCAAGATATGTTCAGCCACTACTTCTTTTTAATGAGAACATATGTTATTGATTTCTTTGTTGGCCCTCTCATTTAGTTTAAATAGGGGCCTAACAAATAAGCAAAACATCATTTCAACATCGTTAAGGATTCACGTCGGGTTCACTATTTTTTGTTTCCTCTAAAATTGGGGATGGCCTCATTGATTTATGTTTCAAACATTCCAATCAATTTCTAACGGGTTTGATCGTATAACCGGAAACATCCAATGATTCTATATCCATTTGGACATACATTCCAAAGGTAGGTTCTCATTATTTGTGAACTGATGAGGCTTAAGAATTTGCATTGGTCGAGAGGATGGGAGGTCGGACTCATCACACCTTTTTTAGGGGAATTATTATCTACTATGGGAATCTCTTTATAGATTTAAGGTATGTTCATGAATCCTAATTACACTACCAAGTATGAAAATGAGCTTTCCTTTAGATCTGACAATCAACGATTAGTATGTATACGTTTTATAGAATCTTTTATATGTATTCAAGGTTCTTCATTTATATAGAATCATCTTTATTGTCAGAGATTCTTGGTCAATGGTATCCTTCGACAAATTATATAGAAATCTCTTGGTAATTATGATGACCATACTGGTTCTAAATCCACTCAGTGGGGCACTTGATGTATATTGTCATTCAGAAGGACATGGATTATTTCAGAGTTGGAATCGTACCAGTAGATGGGCTACCTACGTATCCTTTGTTTAGAAAAGGAATCTGAACCCAAGTAGTTCGAGTAAGGGAGTATAAGTTTTAGGCATGATTTATGGATCAAAGAAAGATGTCATTTTTACTTTTACACTCTAAGCTCTCATGAGTCATGATCGGTGTGAGAAAAAAGTGGTATTGGTAAAACCAGACAATTGTGCCATCAAAAGAAATGATGTGGGGATTATGTATGTATGACTACCCGAATAGATGAATATTATAATTTACATCCGGGAATAAACTTGAGAACATGGTCCCTAAAGGTATATGTACTTCATGGAGATTTGGATACTCTATCTTGGGGCTTACTCATAAGGAAGATTCCCAAATTACGAGGAGACTTATGATTGGGTTTTACTCCTAAGAAGGAAGCCCAAATCAAATGTATAATAAGACTGGTTAAGAAAAATGATGACTGGGGCTTACTCCTAAGGTGGAGGCCTAGGTTAAGGGACCTGAGAATTGGGGCTTACTCCAAAGGAGAAGGCCCAGGTTAAGGGACATGAGAAATGGGGCTTACACCTAAGGAGGAGGCCCATGTTAAGGGACTTGTGAACTGGGGCATACTCCTAAGGAGGAGGCCCAGCATAAGGGACTTTGGAATTGGGGGTTACTCTTAAGGAAAAGGCCGAGGTTAAGGGACTTGAGAACTGGGGATCACTCCTAAGGAGGAGGCCGAGGTTAAGGAACATGAGAACTGGGGCTTACTCCTAAGGGGGAGGCCCATGACAAGGGACTTGAGAACTGGGCATACTCCTAAAGAGGAGGCCCAGGTTAAGGGACTTGAGAACTGGGGATTACTCCTAAAGAGGAGGCCCATATTTGTAGGCTTTAAGAATTGGGATTACTATTGAAAAGGAAGCCCAAGTTAAGAGAATTATGGTTGGGGCTTACTCCTGAGGAGGATGCCCATATTTTGGAACATGGTGCTTACTCCTTAGGAGGATGCCCAGATTCAGGATCTTGGGGCTTACTCCTAAGGAGAATGCCCATATCTAGGGACATGGATTGGGGCTTATTCCAGAAATGGAGGCCCAGGTTATTAATTCTCTCATCTTAAAGTATGAGGTTGAATTAATTAAGTCTCTGACCTTAGCGACATAAAGAAATGAAAATCACTATGTTTTAAGAGGTGTTCCACAAAATTTCTTTCAGATAAGGAATCCAACAATGAAATCATGCCATGAATGGATTTGGAGAGAGTTATGAAGACTTAATCTTGAAGAGGATAGGTGGATAGGAATAAGTGAGGTGAAATAGGCAGTAGCGGCACCCAAAAAGAAGGTGTCGCGAAAGCCATGCGTGGGCACGCAAGTCCTGTTCACACAAGTATACCAACGCGATGCATGGGTACTTGATCAACGGTGAACCCTTAGGGTAATTCTTGGGCGAGACTTGGCTCAAGCCATTAGTACTATCCCTAGAGGCTTCCAGAAGTGGGGTGTGCATGTTCTGTTAAAGGGGTAAGGCAGCGCACAAGTGTGGCCATTTTTTTAAGGGATGGCCACTTAGGCGCGAAAGTGTTGACGAGTTTCAACACTTAGGTCTTAATCCCCCTCTTTAGATCTTCTATTATAGGTAAGAAATTAATGTAGAAGTGTTCGGAAGCTTTGAGAAGAGACTAGGGAGCCGGGAGCTCAAATTTGAGGTTCTGTAAATTTTCATCCCTAAAATGGGGGGCCCATAAGGGGTATTTATAGGATGACGAAGATCCTGGCCGAAATTCAAATAGGGTGCGCAAGTCACCTATGCGACCACTGGGCGGCGTGCTAGTATAATTCCGTGAACATGGTGGAAGTTGCGTGACCCAAGTGAAAATAAATAATTGATCATTCCTTTGTCAATTTTTTGTGTTTCTTCAATGGATAAATCACTATGAGTTCAAGGTATTTCCATTCTCATTCCTTTAGGCTCTGTGATGGAAAGGAGCGTCAACAGTTACAATCAGTGCTTCAAGGCTCGGACCTCCATGCGAGATGTATTTAGAGACATCAGAGCCAACATTATTCATCTATGCATACCTATATAGGTTAGGGTTCTTGAGAGAACCTTTGTTGTTGAATATTCTTTGACTGAGTATATGAATCTAGTGAAAGTCAGCAGTTGGAAAGAAGGAAACTGATGTCATTACCAAAGACATAGATCGGTAAAATGTACCGGGAAGAGGAAGTCATAGGGACAAATGAATCTGAAAGGTTGTAGATGTGGAAGGGTATCTTGGATAGAAGCAAGAGGTGTTGTACATTTCGACATGTTAAAGCCACCACACATTGTGTTCACCAATAGGCTTAGGGATCTGGAGGACAGGGGAAGGGAGTAGCTTCATGTGGTCAAGGCGTTTGACCCAAGGGATCCATGAATGAATCAATCTATAGTCATTTTATACTACTATCTATCATTATTAATAGAAATAGGTAACAATCGTTTCTTCTTGGCATGAATCATATTCAAGACATAGTGATGTTGGTTAAACCGTTGACTTGAACATTATGTCTAGATATTCATATGAGAGAAGAATCGAAAATCACACCCATGACTATATAGTGATCTAAGCCTTGAGGTGAGATTTTTGGTAGGAACCTCTTGGTGGAATCCTCGAAGTCTTATGGCATTAGTTTTGCTATGAACTAATAATCCACGTATGATGCTCAGATTGAATGTTTTAGGAAAAAAAATTGGTATATAAAAAGTGTTGGACTGGGGTTTTCCTTGGTCAGCAAAAAATGAAACCCAATCCGCACATGATAAACTCATGCAGTAGAGGGTTCGGCCATTCACTCTTGAGTCGGCCAACCATACCCTTGAAGCAGTAAATGTTTTTAGTATTTAGTTCCCAATAGTAGTTGATGAGACCAGAAAGATTCTTTCAAAAGATGCTTCTAGGATTTCCTCCAATTATGGAGATGGACTTCTTCGTTGTCTTGTACCTAAGGATGACAATGATGTCTACAACTGCATATCAGATGGCTCCTGAGGAGCTCCAGGATCTGGGATTATTGTTGGGAGAAATGATTACTGTCTACACTGATCACAAGAGTCTCATGTATATCATCATACGAAAGGACATGAATCGAATTCAACAATGATGGCTGGAGTTTTTCTAGGACTATGACTTTGAGATAGTCTACACTCTTGAAAAGGAAAACTTTGTAGAGAACATACTCTGTAGGGGGTTGGGTATACAACTACTAAGTGAGGCAACATAGAAATTATATGTGTTGTAGTTATCCTTCATGGAAAGAGATGGAAAAACTTACCTCCAGTCTATGACAATCGCTCCCTAACTTCTTCGGCAAGTAAGGGAGGAACAACATGGGGACATTGACTATGAGACCTGACGTGCATATATATCCTCAGGACAAGATCCTACAAAATTTTATGAATTTAGGGAGATTATAATCTTCTTTATAGGATGCACCATGGTACCAATGATGCTTTTGGAGAATATGTTGATGGAGTTCCACACATCCCCTTTGGCGGTACATCTTAGTGTGGCGAAGATGTACCAGGACCTATGACATCAGCACCAGTGTCCAGTGATGATGAATGTAGTGGCAAAGTTAGTTTCATGATTCCTCACTTTTCTTCAAGTGAAGGCTGAGAACTATGTTCCAACATGCTTGATTCATCATTTAGAGGTTCCACAATAGAAGTGGGATCTCATCTCCATGGACTACGTGATGGGGCTACCATGTATGTACAGGGTCCATGAGTCAATTAAGGTGATTGTTGACCAACTCACCAAGTTAGACCACTTCCTACCCATCCAAGATCAAAGATCAGTAGAGGGCCTGGGATGCCTCTTCATAAAGAATGTTTTAAGGCTTCATAGGGTCCCATCGACGATAATCTTATATCAGGGCACTCGTTTTACATCATGGTTGTGGAAAGGATTGCAATAGGCATTGGAGACACAGCTATGACTGAGCACCACCTTTAACCCTAATATAGATAGTTAGACAGAGTGGAACATACATACGTTTTAGGAAATGATCAGTTATTATGTCCTTGATTTTGGAACCAGTATGGAGGATCGATTTCTCTTGGTGTAGTTCTCATACAAAAACAACTATCACTTCACCATCGGTTTGTCACAGTTTAAGGCCTTGTACATGTGGCCATGCAGATCACTGACAGACCCAGGGGAGTCAGAAATTATGGGTCCATATTTTTTACAAGATACCACTTAGAAGGTGAAGATCATCTAGGAGCAGATGAAGACTACATAGAGCTGACATAATTCTTATACCGACACGAGATGAAGACCCTTGGATTTCGAGTGGGGATAACATGATTTCCTTCGGGTCACAGCACGATAAGGACTAGAGCAGTTTGGATAGAGAGGAAAAATAACTCTACGGTTCATTAGACCATTTCATTTTTTTCAGTGTAGTTTGTGAGTTAGCATACCGCGTAGATCATATCCCACACATGCACTAGGTTCATGATGTTTTCCAAATGTCACAACTGAAGAGGTGTGTCCATGATCAATAAAACATCATCCATTGTGGCATACTAGGTATTGACAATGTGGTGATGTTTGCAGAGTTCCTAGTAGAGACTGAAATTCAAAAAAAACTTGTCCTTCTTGAATGGTCTATTTCTCTGGTGCACATTCAGTGGAAGCATTAAATCATCAGGAGAGAACAATGGAGCGATAGGCTCATATTCATACTCAGTACCCCAATTTGTTTGATTTTCCATTGTCATGAATTTCATGGAAATAAATCCCATAGGAGAGGATAATGTAATGTCCCATAATTTCCATAATTTTTTTAACTATATGAAATTATTAGTAGACATTGAAAATTGATAGCACGTGATTTTGAGGACTGATGTGCCGAGAATAATCGATCGAAATAAACTGTTAAGCTTTAAATAGCATGCGTGATCAGTTTTCCAGAAAAGATGATTAACTTTTAAATGGTTGCCAAGATCAAAATACTTATAGAACTGTTGCATTTCATATTGCAAGTTTACCGTAGGGCCGAATTATGTTTAGTCGAAACATGCCTCCAATGTGAAAACCAAAAAATGGAATAACCATTTATAAAATAATTGAATATTTTTTTATTTAAAAATGATTAGAACTCATGAATGGTGACTAATATTAAAAATATGAGACCACCACGAAATTATTAACGGTATACATTTATTTCGCAGATCCAAACACTGGTTGGCACATGCCAACAATGAAATATTGATTTTGGATATAATTCAAATAATTATGTAACAATTAGTTTATTTTCATGTCCTTATGAATCCTAAATGGTAACTCATATTGAAATTATGAGAGTACTGTTGAGCTTGAAATGGAGTGTTCCTCTTAGGAAGATCCTATCCTTGACCGGTGTGGGTCATGGGTGGATTTTATTGATTTTTAAACTTTTTTATGGTATTCTTACTAAATGTGCTAGCACAGATTTCTATAATTTGAATCATTGATTAGATTAAAAATAGAAGAGAACCATTGAATTTTTAGCACTGATATTTTCATAGGAAAATCATAAATTTTATCAGAAAGGGTAAGATGAAAAATTTAATGTTTCAAATTTAGAAAAATAATAGACAACTCCATGAGTTATTTTATTCTCTTCTCACCGTTAAGTGGAGGATGGATGTACCATATTGTAACACGAGGCATGAATGGAATCCATTTAATTGCACGAACCTTGGGTTGTGTAACCATTACATTCATTGAATTAGTGTAACCTTATTTGCGATTCATTAATTAACCACATTAATAAAACGCAATGTGGGAGGTTTCTTTTCGTCAGTTTACACAAACCTATGGAATAAGTTTTGGGTATCGACATGAGGAAGCACTGTCAAAATTCAACAAGAAACCTGCTCCAATGAAGAATGAGGGATGAATGAATTTTAATGAACATCCTCGAATGTGGACCCTTGTCCCTCATCCGAAGCATCTTCCAATGAGTTCCTCGTAGGGAGATTTTTGTGCATAATTACTTTTTCATTTCTATTGTTAAATATTATTAAGAATGTGGACCATCCATCAAATGGGTTGAACCACATTTCTTTATTTAATGCAGGAGGATGATGTGGGGTTTCTTTATGTGGTTTTAATGAAAAATATTCCTTCCCATGTTATAACGCTAATGAGGAAAGCGTGAGATGAACCGAATAATTCCCAGACCCTCCGCTAAAATTTATCTTGATGTATTCTTCATGGATGACATGGAAACATGGTGACAAGGAAAACCGAGTGTCCTGTAGTGATGTTAGCATCCCGAGTGGCATGTAGGTGTAGTCAGAAATAAAAACAGACCAATGGAGCTTTACCAGAGTCCCATAGAAGCTCTACAAGCATGGCAGTGCTGGAAACCAGAGGAGGCAACGGTCGGTTCTTGCTGGTCGTGAAAAACAATGGGGGAAGATAACCAACACTAGCCATGTTGAAGTGGGTGGTGAGCCATGATAGTGTGCTATAGAAGAGAGATACGACTTTGAGTACAGAGGAGGGAGGACGCGCGCCCGTGGGTCTCTATGTTGAACTGTCCACACCAACCTATTAGGTGGAGTGGTGGAAAATAGCACCGCTAAGGGAGGAGTCGAACAGACCTAGTTCATTCGAGAGGGGAGTGGATCCCCACATTCTAATTGTGGGCAGTTCCCAACAACTAGGTCAGACTGGTCCAACGACGCGGTGGGCCACGCCCAGTCCGGTGGGCTGG
Organism: Viscum album; assembly: GCA_963277665.1. NCBI lineage: Eukaryota > Viridiplantae > Streptophyta > Magnoliopsida > Santalales > Viscaceae > Viscum > Viscum album. The sequence goes on from OY728126.1 coordinate 988,601,579, forward strand.
GCCAGTCCTATGGCCCAACGGGGTGAGCCTATGTCCATCTGGCTGAGCCCGTGGTCTAGTGGGTTCATGCATGGCCCCGCATGCTAGACCAGGCCCCGTCGGACCTGGCCAGCCCCCACTAGTTTAGGTCGGGGCCAGTGGATCAGGTCGGGTTGATCCGACCGGGTCGAACCGGACCCGAACCCTTCTAGGCCTACTTTAACTTAAATGGGTGTATCTTCTAAACTGAACATATGTTTGATGAACATTCTATGGTTATTGGAACCCTTGTGATAAGGTAGTCCTTTTAATATACTCTAATCGGGATTTATTGATTGTTGGAATAAATAAACGTTGGATCAGACTCAAATCCAACAAGGGCCCCGACTCTAAAATTCTTATAGCTTACAAACTGGGCATCTAATTGACGTGATTTCTATTGTGTTGTAACCCTTATGACATGGAGTTTCATCGGGTTACATATTCATGGGACTTAATGGTGGTTTAGGTACTACTGATATCCTACAGAATTGTTTATCATAAACACATGTACACCATGTGAGGGAAATCTTGTTGTTCGATGTCAAGAGACATACAAACCTTTTTGGATGAGCATCAATACAACCCTGTGTAGATCAGAAGAAGAGAAAACTGATGGGGACCAACATTAGAGAAGCCAGTCATGGATCAGAAACTTAGGAACCTTGGAGGATAGAATACTTTCGAACCTGTGTGGATCGATGACTTACGACCATGTGTGGATCGATGACTTACAACCCTGTGTGGATTAACATCAGTGCAACCTGATGAGGACCACCCTTAGAGTGGGCCATCATGGATTAGTGACTTATTACACTATGTGGATCAATGATATACCACCCATGTGGATCTCCAGTAGCAGAACTTGATGAGGACCAGCCTTAGAGGAACCCATTATAGATCAATGACTTACGACCCTTTGTGGATCGAAAACATGCGACCCTGTATGGATCATTGACTTACTACCCTATGTGTATTAGTGAAAAAGTGAATTCGTTGTGTTTTAGTAGTTGAACATATCAATGGAATATGATGTATTATATTTAAAACTAATGATCATTATTTATATCCATTATGTTATATACCTGGTGTGAGATGTATTTTAATTTGTACTTTTTGATTGAGGTCATTCGTTTTTGTTTTTATTTTTTTAAATTCATTGATACCTTCAGGGATCTCGGGGTACCTACTAGGTATATTTATACCCACCCCTGTATGGCCTTTACACAAACCATGTTGTTTCAGGTGCAGACGATGGAAATCTTTGACTGAGACGTGGGAGCCAGGACTAGACGATGTACGGAGGTGACCAATAGGCATGGAGAGCTGAAGAGAAGATTTGTACCTACCCTTATGGTAGGATCCTTGGTGGACGTTCTTAGGAGCTATTTTCCATTTTTTATATTCCTTCCTTTTTATTTGGATTCTTTATTACACCCTTTGATTTTAGTACTTCCTTTTTACAGTATGTGGTGGTTTTTAGATTTATTTGTATATTTCGTCATCAATAGTGTTTTACTTGTGCACAGTGTGACCACTCTGTGTGTGTATAGGTTTTGAGGAAACTTTTTCCCATTTTATTGATAATCCTTCCCAGTTCTAGTCTCCAACCTTGGTCCAATGGAAGGAGGGTTTTGGGTAGTCATGACAAGGGCTATGATGGATAGGTCTTGAAACAAATATCACTTTATACTTCATCTACATTTTGTGTTTTCCAAATAGTATAAGTGTATATTTGTGAAAATTTGGGAAATCAATCAATGATCAGGGTCATGAACATCAATACCCATATGGGATTCGGCAAACATATAGGATAATACATATAATGATTTCACAATTAAGATGTTTTTAACTATAATTTTTTGTTCGAATGTAATCAATAGAGGATTTAAATCCACAGGATGGAATGATATAGTTGGGGAAAGAAAGGAATCATTATCTAAATGGTTGATCTCAAACAAAAAATGTTTTTTGTCATTGTGGATAGTTTTATGATCATTTAGAATAATCCCCTTTAAAATCATATTGTTTAAAAAATTACCACAATTGTGGATCATTATTAATGTTTCCATCAATCATGGTTCTCCTTTCAGTTGGATTTTTTGATGTTTGAAAATTTAAATATATTTTTTAATACATAGAATTATACATGAGAATATTTTTAGTCAACAATAAATTTATATTTTGGTTTATAAAATTAATTATGTCAGATAAAACTTTTCTTGACATGGTCAACGTAATCTAGAGGACATGAACGATTTAGACTCTTGATAATCACATGACCCATATAAAGGATCTTCATCGCATGACCTTTTACAAATCATGAAATCTCATGACTAACATGACATCTTGTGATCCCATCAACTGATTTATATGTGGAAATAAATTACCATTAAATTGTCACAAAAATCAAATGATGATTATGAAATCATATGATGGAACCTAAGAGACATGAAAATCATCGGAACTAACCATATGGTTAATGAGATGTTACATTTTTTTGGAAAATTTTTGTTGATTTGTAAGTAGTTTTATTAAATGTGGTAATGGGGAGAGTAATCAATGCAGGTAGATCATTTGATTATGCCATGTGATTGGATATTAAAAATAGTTCCCATGATGGAGTTAAAAGGGGAGTTAGGAATATTAAAACACATGATTTAGAAAATCAAGAGTACATTGGAAGTATGTATCATAACTAAAATATTGATCCCCTCACTCTTATATTTACAATGATCATCATGGATTACAAAATATTCCATAAAGGACTAAAAATATAAAAAACACCAAATACAATAAGACCATGGGACATAAGAAGTCATTTACTTCCTCATAGTCACATAACTATTCTTTTTTAATTTTTTAATAAGGGATTTATTGACTCATTCCAATGAGAATAATTAATTTTAGTATTAGAAAAATACTTAGTGGAAAGGTTTTATTTTGTCCCGAATGGGGAATAAGGATCAGTATAAATAAATGGACATTAATCATCTTATTCAAACAAATAATTTAATATTCATGTTAATTTTTTGTTGCATGAAATTATAATCATCATGTGAAGGGTCACACACATCGGGTTATATGATAATTAATCACATGAAATACGTCCATAAAGCCTTTATAATCATATGAAACCCGCTAGATGAGCCCAAAATTGCCATGTGAATTATTCTGGATGAGTCCTTATGTTAATGAAAAATTTAGAACTGAAGAAACCAACCAATATCCAAAGGGGGTGATGTGAGGAATAGTAAAAAATAATAGGTTAATTTTGTTCAATATGTTACAACATTTTCAGATAAGTTTTTATGTTCTTCATATGATTAGTACATTGACAACTCAAATACCATTTGACATACCAACTTGATCTCACAATGTTCCCAGATGAGTTACCCCGATTGAATGAGAATCCATTTTACATGTGGACTGATTTTTCGAACACATTTAGACATGTAATCCTAGTCCTACATTATCATATAAAATAAATCATGTGAATGATTTAATACATATTAAATTGATTATGTGAATTGAAATTTTGTTTCTTTATTTGTTAACACGAAATCCATTTGTAAATCAATTGGCATATGAACACATGTAATGATGAATTGATCATACAGTCATTGTTTATCGGGTGAAAAATTGAAAAAGTCCCAGATGAAATGTGTGTCAGTCATTCAGAGTCCTCCACCAAATCATATTGATATTTGAGGGTTGATCATTTTAAAAATATCATTGATTCAAGGAATAAAATTTCTATAACCCCCCATAACAACTCATAGAAAAATAATATTTTCATTAGATTGATCATACTATAGTGAAGGATGGAGAGATATCATGAATAATTCACATGAAAAAGTGCAGTTATTAAATTATGTATGATGTGATATATATATATATATATACATACTGTGAATAATTCATCGATCATGCGATGGACCTATATCCTATTGGTGGGGTCACATATAAAATCTATAACCTATCAGCTAGATCACAATAAGTGACTCTGAAATATTAACTTGATTGTATGATGCCTTCATACGAAAATGAACTAGAAATATTGGGATAGTATATATAAATTATGGTTTTTATATTAAAATAATGATATTATAATTTCCAGAAGAATAATTTATCATATTTGATTGATTATTTTGTTTCCATATACATTTTATCTTTGATCATTCAATATAAAGTATACATGTTAGTGGGGTTCACATAAATCTATATGATTTTTATCATTTGTCACATAAAACTCATGGACTTGTAACATAGTTCATGTGAATCCATTTTCCGTGTAATATAGGTTCAAATTAATGGCATTGATGATTTAATATTTGGTCATAATATTAATCACTGAAAAGTTAGAATTACCATGTGAAGGACCCATAGAAATATCACCATGATAATGAAAATGTAGTTGGATGTTTTATCTTCTGTCATGTGAAGTGCCATGAAAATGTCAACAATTTTAATATGTTTCCATCGAACGTGTCAACTAGTTCTGGTAGACACTTGTAGAAATTTCATCATTGTCATGATGGAACCCTTTGATATGTTAGCCATATCTGGATGGCACACACAAACATATTCTATGTGAACATCTAAACATGGGGAATTGGACCTGATACCCATATATATATATATATAGTATCTTTAATTGGATAGGTTTATTAGATCATGAAAACCTATTAGTTTCATGAACAAAATGGGTCCCCTAACCTATAAAAATATCGAAGAGACCTATCATGGTCATATAATCCCGTATTCTATCACATGATAGAGAATGAATATGTGACTTAGGAATCCCACATGGTTTATGCTCACCATAATCCAAAACAATATCCTACATAACACATATTATCCAACTAATATATCATTATTCCTCATTTATCAATATTTAGGTAATTAATTCATACATCTCCATCCTCTTAACTATATGAACCAATCATTCTATAAAGCCCATTGAAACCCATCTTCAGTTTTTGGATGAAATTAACTACAGTGAAACCAATTAATTCAATAAGTATGATACGTATGATTTACTCATAGTGGTCAAGCCCCATGTAAAATATTTCATCTCATCTTCTTAAATTTTTAAGTGATTCATATATATATATTTGTATTTGATCATGTCATATCTCCTATTTTTCAAACCAATAATGACTCAGGAGAGTTTGGATTTGCATTGATAATATTACTAGAATTATAAAATTCATCCCATGAATGGAAATAATAGATTTTATGAGCTGATGAATATAATTATTCTAATGCATCCAGATATGGGAATACATCATTATGTTAGTGTCTTTGAGATTACCACATTTATAAAAAAATCAATTAAATAACCTTAACATGTATTAATTATATCCCACACATAAAAAGGATAAGCAAAAAACTAAACAATGATTCCAATGATTAATTTTATTAGCCTAATATGTACGATGTATCTTTGAGGCCCATGATCATACCCCAATGCATAAATATTCTCATATAAATACCTTTTTAATTGTGGAAAACAATATGGATTTTTCCAAAAATGAACTAAGTGGTCATTGATTCCTATAATCATATGATATATTAGATTACACTTGGAGGTCCAATCCCAATATTGAAACACAAATCACATTCATGTATTGTAGTGAAATCTTGTGTTGATAGTTATATGGATTCTTTGAATAAGAAGTAATAAATGGTTATAAAACAATGGAATGAAATTTGGAAACACTAAATTGAAAAATATTAATATAACACTCTATAACATGTGCAAGAATTCAACACTTGATTATTTTAATAGTGATACCAGTCACATATTAGGATTTTGGAAACATTAAATAAAGTATTCTAAAAAATTATTAGAGTAACAGAGTAGGAAAAAATTCCCCCCAAAATGGTGTGATGATCCCAAACTCAAATCCACTAGACCAATGGGAGATGTTATAAAATTTTGTGTTTGGAAAATCGATTTACCTTGTGATATTAGAAATAAGGCATGTGCATCATTAAATATATGTTAGAATTTGGATTTTATCATGAGGTAAAAAATTGATAAACTAATGTTAATTCATTTTACAATAGAATAATTGAGTTACCATAATTTTTGGAATTTTGTTTCTTTACCATGGATATCCAGCAATAATCTAATGGTTGAAGGGGTCACATGACCTAACCTAAATCTATGTAATTATGTGAAAACACCTCCTTTAAGTCATTTCATGACACTATGTCATCTAGGAAACATGCATGACCCATACCATACATGTTATTTCCTAAATATAAATTGTTCCACTCAAACACTCCAATATCCATATTGAATTTCTCAAATGTGAAAAGTTTCATTATTTCCATCCATTATTATCAAAATAATAGAGACAAAAATAATATTATTTAAATCATTTACCCATACCAATGTGTAGGTGAAGAATATATAAACTGTGATTATGTCAATTCCTACGATAAAAAAGGATATAAAGAGAAACATTTAAGGTTTGAGTTTTAGATCAAATAAAATTTCACTATTTTTATGCACGGTCTTATTCCATATAATGACCATTTCTCCCCAATAGAATTTTCAAATTACAATATTCTGTATGAAATTTCATGAAAACACTTGGGAAGCCATATCCTTTTTGAGACTCATTATTATTGGGAATCATTTTTCTATAATACCCACACCAACATGAAAGGTGTATGTTCTTCTACTATCTATTGTTTCTCACACTAACATAATATCATGTAGGAATAGAAATTTTCAAATATCATTCCATTTTAATAATAACATATATAAATCATTATGGTCATAATTATTAGGTGTTTCACTAGACCACATCCTTTTTTAATTATGGGGCCATATCGTGATGATTAAGATCTGGGAAGACAATGTGAATATGTCTCTGAATACTAAATCTCACAAATTCATTAAATATTATTGATATATGGGTATATCTTATTTCTCACATTGGGAAAGTGTCATGTTGCATTAGGGACCTTAAATGGTCATTCCATTAGAATGATCAAAATGTGGAAGCCTATGATTCAAAATTTAGTGTAATTCTAAGAAATATATCCAATTTATTCAATGGGCTGCAACCATAATGAAACAATGTAAGTAATCCATATATGGGTAATAATTAGTCAATCCAATGTTTTAATGCTTTAACAGAATAGATTCAAAAAACAATTGACCTACATGGGACCAGATTACGTACTATACAAGATATATATGATTCTACTCCAATGGTCATGCTACCATCTATAATATTAATATTTCACAACATAAATCATTACATTTGGAAATTAATCTACACAATTTAATATATCCATATGTCTTTAAACCATTATATTTAATCTATGTATGAAATTATTATATCATTGAAGGGATAAATATGATTCACCCTTGAAGATCAATCCAGTTTTTTTCAATAGTACATGTTTATCTATATGGTTTCATATCTATCTTGAAAATTTTTACATTCATCCCTCACAAGCTAATAATTCAATTAGTCTTGATTTCCAATCCATAAAGGTAGTATCCTCTATGAAAAATTATTTTTCATTCCAAATTAATGATAGATCAACTATCCCCTATGGTGATATATAATCATTTTGAGTTCTGTCAATTAATTCTTATATGGATACAACACCTATGTAATTAAAATATATATATATATATATCCCTATTCAATGAAAGGAAAACCCTTACTCATTGGGATATAATTCTAATGGGGACCATTTTTAATGGGATATATTCCTTCCACATAAAATAATTATTTTTAGTACATATATTATATGATGTATATTATAAATGGATGGTTATGCATAAACCACATATGACCACTTCTATACCTCATCCTTCTAGACTACCTCACAATGAAATGTTAAACATCACAGATCATTCAATGTCAGATGACAATTAATGTTATGTAATTTCAAGATATTTATAAGATAACTGTATGGTTGTGAATTGTTTTTAATGAAATATATCCTCATCTGGAGGTCAATAATAACACCATAAATACTAAACACCATTTAAAAGTAATTGAACTCTACAATTCCTAACTTCGTGGATTTAAAACACACAATCCCTTAATCCGACATTCGTAATTAATATTGGGGAACAAGATTGATACCCATAGATTCTTATATAAGATAATATTTATTTAATAAATTTTATATGTTAATTAATCTATATCTAATGTCAATAATAGTTTTTATTTGGTATCCATACTCATATCAAGATCTAGGAATGATTCATGAACATATCATATATATAAAATAGTGTCCCAGTGTATGTAATAAACATACATAAAATTATGTGACAAGATAAACATATTATCATTAATAGCATTTTAACTTTATATGAGTAATTATTAAGGTTCCATATTGAAAAAATTACATTGGAAATCAATTCTATATGAATTAACTAATACTTAATAAGCTATTAGTTTTTTCCAAATATTAAATAGTGAACCATGCAAGAATAATTCATCTAACACTCTACCCCCAACAAAATCAAGATGCTCTCCACATAATATCAAGGAAATGAAACTAATGGAAAATAGATGAATGTTTCTATAAAAAAGTAATAATAAATAGCTTTTTATAAAATGGGTCATTTTTTATTGTGTTTTACATAAAAGAACGTTAAACATGATATGAACATCATATGAATAAGGAAATACCACCATTTTCCCAATAATAAATTATTTTAATGTATCTAATTTTTTTTCAAAAATTATTATTCCTTTTATTGTTTCATTATAGTTTTAGAAACTTATCATAGAAACCTTATTTGATTGAAATGTATTAAAATCATCATCAAAATAGTATTATGATATTCCAGCTATCAAGAGATCCAACAACTCGTCAAATTTGAGGATTACCTCATTGACTCAACACCATTTGTAGAAGGTGGAAAATGTGATGTTTATGAAAAACCATTGATATGGTACTATCACAACTAATGAGGATGTGTGTAAGGGTCTCCACGAATTGTGCCACACCGTCGCACCTCACTAAACGAATATCCCACTGAAATAGGTGACACTAGACACCATTTCCAATAGAATCAGTGGTATATACCGTGATATCAAAAATTTAAACCATAAATATAAATTGAGGGTGTATTTTGAATTTTACAATGACTCCAATATTATTCCAGAGTTTATCATGAGGGAATTTTCCAAATTCCAACACTAGTATCATCCAACCAATACCCCTTTGTCTCTTACCGGGGTAGTGGCATTGTAGGTCGTCACCCTAGAGACATAGATATTAGTGACTAGGATTCCTAACCATTCCCATTGAGTAATGTATAAAGGGGAGAGGGAGATTATCTAGTCTCCATTAAGAAATATATATATATATTAATATTCCTGAAAAAACAAATATAAAAAATCATATCTTTTCGCTCCCTCACAATGTATGACATATTATTTTAGAGGAAAGTTAGGGGATTACTAATTTAGCTACCCCCACAGATAATTCCAATTGGTATATATTATATGTAATTTATGGATAGTTCTAGGAATATATCTAAATATCCATTGATGATTCCTTCCGTCATATACTAGTGACAAAAATATACAGTCCAATATTTATACCCATACCCAAATTATATTCCATTATATTATAATTCAATTTGATGAGTTTCACTTGGATATTCCAATAATGATATATTGACATGAATATGTTTCACTTTAAACCACAAAAAATCATATCCTAATGACCAAGATGACTATATAACTACTCTATAGGCTACACAAATTCTAATTCTGTTACTAGATGATTATCATCATATTCTAGTGGTGAAATGGCACATTACCGAAATTATAAACCAATTCAATCATGGGATTTCCATCCTTGATTTCTAGTCACCATAGTAAGGTATTATGCTCCAATTCATGTCAAATAATGTCATATTCCAAAAATTGATTAGGATCAGGACCATATTATTTATCTAATAGGGTTTTATCAATATATCCTGACAAACACCTAAGATAAGGACCATATTACATCAAAATATAAAAAAAATTAAATGAAATATTTATTCATTTGATAATATCTATGATCAAATTAATGCTCTAGAAAATGAAATACTAAATCAAAATAACACTGAGGGCATTTAATAGGAGGATCATATTATGAACCCAAATCTAGATGTTCTTTGACATATTCATGTTATGAAGGACCATTTTAATCAAGAATATATTCTTTCTTACAAAAAATTATATAAGTTACATTAAATAATCATCAACGATCCGTGATTATAAATTTTATAATAACAATTATTCATTTCATCATTCTACAGAAGCTTCCACATAGTGGGCCCAAATATCAGTAGTTGCTAAAGAATGATTGTTGGCATGTTCTAATGACCACCACATAGGGTGACTAACTTTTATTCATCAAAATATTGTAGTCCGACATAATAATACCATTATTATAGATTAAGATCGTATACATAAAATTCATAATTCTACTATCGTCGAGGTTAGTCTATTCATGTTTGAATCATATTAAGTATTCACAACTATTCATATAAAACATTAGGTCAACCCTACCAATATAATCCCCAATGTGGAAGTATATATATATAGTATGAGGGTATTAACAATAAAATACACAATGTATAAACTCAACAATATTATATATCACCATGGAATGTTCATACTCTCCTTATTAAGTAACCAATATATATATGTTTATAAAAATTGTGGTTAAATTTACATGAATCCCCCACAAATTATATTAAACTCCTCACCAAACTCATTAGGTGACCAAGGGAGATATCCACCATTTTATCATTAAACTATATGTGAGTCATATTTCATAGAAATATTACCTATAAGATTTGAATAAGTGGGGGGAAATGACTCTAACAAGAAAGAAGATGGAATGGATATGTGGAAGGAATTTGTAAACAATAATCTCCCAAATATGATGTGTCCCATCACAAACTCCATATATGACATCCCATATGAGATAAAGGGGGAATTATTTCTTAAATCACCCTCGAACCAATGTGAAGTTTTTATTAAATAATTATTATGAACCTCCATTATTAAGGATATGAGGATCATAATCATTTCATCAAGATGTTTCACTACAAGGTTGACCATTCTTCTTTCTATATGGATTCACACATAAGGTTATGAAATTACTACAAGATCCTATGACATGTTTTCCTTCATAAATAAACATACCTCTAAAAAATAATAATTGAAACATCATTGTACATAAACCTATGAATATGAAGATATTACAATGTATTTCCTTTCATGTCATCCCCAATAAGGAATATTTCCCAAGGGATGAAATCTTTAAAAGACATCACCACAAGAGGAGTTATTGGTCATGTGAACACACATTACAAATGGTTAATCTAACAAAAATAATTATGCAATTAATATGTAATGGAACATATAGATTATGTAGAAAGTGACCACTAGAATATTGACCCTATCCTATGGAAAAAATCATGATCATTTCTCAGAACAGAATGAAAAAGAATCAAATTCACTGTTTCACCCAATATCAAATCACCGACATTACAAATAATAAATCACATAATCTCCTGAACTACTGAAAATACAAATAATTACGATTATTTCACTTGAAAATTGCATGATATACATTGGAGATCAATATTATCCTATAGGGAAGGGGACATTTTTGTCACTAACTCTTCACTTAAGGTCATTATATAAATGGAGAGTCCATAATAAATTAGTAGTGGAATTTAATAAAAACCACCACCAAGGATTGGAGAATTTTTAAAATTATGACCACCCAATGAATTATTAATTGCATTGATGGTTTAAGTTGTACCAATTATAAACCTGTATATATACCAACCCCCATGGATCAAGACATCATTATAATATCCTTCAGAAAAATAATTCATCATTAGAATAGGTAGTAGATTCTAGAATATTTAACCCCATTCATTACTACTACATCTTGACATACACATATCATTTGGGGCTTGTTTGATTAGGACTGTATAAGATTCCATTAATATCACTATCACTGACTAAAAATATGAGAATTTGTGTCAAAAAATATAACACCATGTAAATTTCATAAGTCAAAATGGCCTAGTAAAAGAAAGGACTAAGGAGAAGTCCTCGACATAACTCTCAAAGTGCATTCAAGTGAACTAATGTAAATATATTATATAGGCATTAAAAAATTATTCCATTCACCCAAAATTCTGCATTTAATATTATAATTGTGAGTCTAATCTATGAAATATATTTTTATGGGGATATAAAGATAGACTATTATAAATATTTTCGCATTGTGATGGGTGTTACATTTATAGGTAAACAAAGGTAACGTGTACGATGAATCACTAGAACAACCAAATTTTTACATCCAACAATCTAGAGATTCCACCCTAGAAAAATAATTTATCCAAGAATAAAGAAAAATGAATTATTGTATCACATTTTATATGAAGAATTTCGGATTTATCCACTAAAAACAGGAATATAACCTATTATGGGTCCATCATATATAATTTTATATGGATTGATGAGGTATTTTTTGTGAAATATTATTTATAAGAATTTCATCTATGAATATTGAAAAAAATAACCTGTCCCACTCACTAGGAGGTAGTAAAATCTATTTTTATAGTAGAATATCGACACCATGTTGGAATCTAATCTAAAAAACTAGTCGACCAAAATAATGGAATTTAGAAATACCATGAATTTACTCTATTATGGAATTAATATCCCTCAAACTATAATGATCTAATGGTCCCATCAAAGAAAATAATGTTGCAAGAGGTGAATACCTGGAGATACAAACTATTCTTCTCTTAATTCGATACATAGAAGGTTGGTTAAATTGTGATACCCCACATAACATCTCAAAACTATTTATCACATCAACTCTCAAAGAAAATACATAGAATATATGAATGTACCAGTGAAACTTGATAGGAATGAATATATCAAATGTGTGGATTCCACTATGCATCAACCTAAATCCAAGAATAAAAATTTCTAAAAAATTAATAGAAAATTGGATAAAATATAGAATATATTACTCTTATTGTCCCCATATGGACACATGTGGGACTTGAAAATTAAGGAACAGAATGAAAATATGACAATAATTGTGGAGGATATGGTGAGAGAATATTTCATTCGGTAAAGTATCCACCATATAGGGTCCAAAAATTATTTATAAAACATCCATCCATTTAAATTAAATTCTTATTCAAAAGTAGTGTAATAAATTAAACTAACTAGGGGGTATGAAATAATGCAAGTCGAGGGAATCCCCTCTAACAAAAATCATGCCCTGCAGCTTCAATCTATTACTAGTTAGAAGAGCAGTACTAATTGAGCTATGCTCTTCCGAAGAGGTCAGATGATCTGCCACCCTATTCCCCTCAAACCATGTATGAGTTACAAGGTTGTGGTATCCCATAAGAACTATACATTTCTAAACAACATATTCAATTTCCTAGGGAGAATAACATCTTCTGAGTACGGAATCATGCATGATTACTATCACTTTCTCTATAAATTCGGCACCATGTTAAGGAAGAGAATGATTATTCACCTCCCAAACATTAAAAATCACGACAACTAAATAGTAAATATATTTACTTCCATAGGTAAAATCTTGATATACCCACCCATATTATCCCTTCCATAGGGGTTGTTAAAATATAAAAAATTGAAAATATTTTAGTTGAACTATATATAAAGATAATCCTAATGAAATATTTAGGACAGATTCAAGAGATTATATTCACATACCTATGTCTAGGGGAAATTATTCAATCAACTAATGAAAATTTTTATTTCAACATTATCGAAAAATTGTAATGTTATAAAATATTATAAATTAACACAATGAATTTCAAGGAGGAACTATTGATACTTAGATCATCTATGGAAGATCTGTATCACTTGTCACCTCTCGGTGAGATATATCAATATCAAAATTTACCACCACAAGAGGAAAAAATATATCTAGTTTTCTCATGACTTGAGGAATAGAAAAATATATTCTATTCCTAGACAAATTATATACCTCTTATTATTTCCTTGAATCAATTGAAAAAATCACCTCACACTTCACGATACAATGAAACCATTATAGGAAAGTCTTAGGGACGATGCTATTTATTTCCCTTTTCATTGGAGATTATAACACATCACACAATACAACATCATATTCAAGGATGACCCCTATGGTATAATTTATTTTAAATAGGTGATACATGTATAATCTCTTGAATAACATTCCCATATTTCACGTACCCATATTGATCATTTTTTTGATTTGAATGAAGTTATTGTAATGAATGAGAAACATATTGATAACAACATAACTTAAAATATAGTTTATTAGACTTGTTCCATTCTAATAGATCACTAAAAAAATAATTATATTTCCACCTACATTATCCATTTTGATGCTAATTAAAACATCCCATAGAAGAAAATGTAATCATAGGATGTAGTGTATTAAGTTAAAATAAAAGTAAGAATTTACACTAAAACTGGACCGGGCCATCATAATGTTTTCCCCATCCATCGTAGAACTTTTACAAAATCACACATCATATTTCAAATAATATGAAGAGTCACTATTTAGTACTATCACCATCGTCCAAATAGATAACATCTTAATCGATATAGAATATACATAAAATATTCATTTCCATAAATTAACATGGGATCCATAGGTAGAGGAAATAGAATCTAAGGAAATAATAAAAGATACATTGGTTTCTGAGAACAATATCATAGTCACATACTCATCAAATCCATATTTTTTGGATATGACCTATTTTCAATCACCTTACTATTCCTATATAGACCCTTGAGACACCTCAATGTTTCGAATAGTTTTCCAATATCGATTATCTTGGATTACCTTCTGATATGAATTTAACAATCCAATCATCATGTGTGTCATTCGACTAGAAGAAACCACTCTATAAATGAAAGGAATTTGTTTAACTAATATCCAATCACATGATCTATATGCCTCAGTAATAACATCACATAATCATCAATAAAAGGAAAACCATCATATAAGGATGGGAATACAACTGGAGTATAAGTATAAACAATTTGAGATAGTTAGTGGATATCACCACCATTATCCCAATGGTAGATATTGTACATATTTTTTTAAACTCAAGGAGAAAAAATAAAGAGTCCCTCTAATGTCCTTAGTGAATTAAGTAATATTTCAGCATAAAAAAAGTATATAAAGTAGAAGTAGCTCTAGTATAATATCATTCAACTATCTTCTTAAATCATCATTTTCAGAATAATACAATCAGGGGAATAACAAACACTTTTAAGTGATATAAATTATAACAATGTTGTCATTTGATGGAGTCTTGTTTATAAATGTTATTTAAATAATTACATCATGGTATGAACCCTCTACATTTTTGACACACCAGTTATGATTTTTTTTAATAAAGTTGAATATTCAATGGTATGATAAAATTGAACTTAATTATAATGGAAGGATCATGAAAAATAACCAATTTGGGTTCTTAGTGTATAATTAGAGATGATTTTTATCTTATAGGGAATAATTTATATTGTTTTTCTTGGGTGGGAATGCCTTCATTTCTATATTATTGTTGTATCGAATGTCAATCAAATATTGAAGTAAAACATCAATGGAAAAGGTGTCAAGTTTATATGTATAATTATTATTTTCAATGTTCTAAATTCTATTATTTTGAGGTAGGTTTGTACTATAATTATTTACAAAATCAAGTGAAAGAGTAATAAATATAAGTTTCCTCTCCCAATGGGATTGGAACCATCCATTTAATCCACTATATTAAGGTCAAAAATGATTATAAACTACCCATAAACCAAATTGATATAGAAATCCTTACAAAACAAAATTATATTAATTACCCAAATGGATAACTATAATAAATTACACAAGTGTATAAATTAAAATATTCCTTATAAAGTTTGTTCCAATTTAAGATATTATTATTTCTATTTGTTACCTCTTATCCCTCATTGCAGATAGTAATACTCTGGTATTATTGACACATCATAACCAAACATCTATAAAAGATGAGAAGGAAGATTAAAATTAGTCCATAGAGATAACCCTCTGGTATTTGAGGTTGGAATCTCCTTAAAAATCATTAAACTCATTTAAGTAAATCTATGAAGGAAAGAGGATCCATATCCAAAACTGATCTAGGATATCAATGATGTTTAAGGGAAGGATATATATATTTCAGTCATAAAGAATATCTAATATATGTTCACCTAGAACATCATAGAGATTTTATAATTAGATCCTGATCTGGGTACCCATCATGTATGTTAGAAAAATAAAAATTGTTTACTCAAATAGGTAGAAAAATGAAGAAATATATCACATTATTAAATTTTGGAGTCTAAATTTGAAAATATATTTAATGTAAGTATCAATTGTGGGGTGAAATATCTGAAATGGGAAGAAAATATCATCCTAGTAAAGAAGTAGAATAGGATGATTAGGGTTTCTATAAATTTAAGGGTTCTCAATTGATACTATCCAAAGGATTATTTCCTAATATCTATCAATTAATTACTACTCAATGTAGAGATATTATTCCACGACCTTTAAATAGTTAATTTTAATTCAAGTAATAGATATATCTTGATAGCCTATAATGATGAATAATTCACAACATTTAGAGAACCTAAACTAATAGTATATTACTATTTTATTGTATTCATTTTGTTGAGTTATAAAGACACCTACCAACACAGTATGCATCACATATTTTAAAACATTAAAATGTGAATATTGAAGATTTATACTGAATACCCAGTGGTTTAAAATTGAATATTATGTGATCAAATTAATTATAATAAAATAATTATCAAAAAATTATCATAGCATGACCTGAAGATGAATCATATAATGCACGAATTTAGAGAAAATGTAGTAAATTTTTTCCCAGTATGAAATTAGACAAGGGAATTATACTTGAGATGGAAATGACAAGTGTTATCCTTATAATGATAACTCATAAAAAATATAATTATTTATGAGGTATCCTTCAATTCCATCGTTATATCATCTATTTGATAAAAAAATATATTGAAAATTCATCCCCTTCATGAGAATAATGAAGAGGGGATTAACTTAAGAGTGTGGAGGAGACAACTACAATCCAATGAGAACCTCGTGAAATATATTCGTTACAAGTTGATGTTAATTCAACTAGTATATAGGAAACCCATCATATTCAATGTGATAGCTATTAATTGATCACTCAATGCCCATCAATAGTTGAAAAATGATATTGTTATGAAAAACGATCTACTATATCATTTTAACAATGATATGTATTGCGACCCCATATTCTAATAATGATAAGAACTTCAAGGAAGTCATCTTAACTATATAAACATTGATCCACTAATTGCACAATCAATATTCTAGTCGGTCTCTCATATATACCCACTGAATAATATTCCCAACATATATATAATTACCTATAATATTTCTATATAGGTGATTATCATTTAAAAATAGAAATTCATATCACATCAAAAATGAGAAAAAATAAGAAGGTGATATCTAATTATAATGGGGTTCATCTTACACCAGATTCAATATGATTACAAGTTGAGATATTATGTGAAAATTATAAATAATTTATTAAAGTTCTAAAAATGGATATGTATTTTTATGATTCATATTGATTTTTGACATGGGAAAAAATCAAAATCTTGAATTTTCACTCATATTGTATAGATATTCTACTTATTTAATGGGATATAGAAAATAATCCCTATTTCATTCTCCATTGAATAGGGTACACCTATAATTTGGTGGAATTCCATGGCCTCGTTGTAGGAAAAAACTATCCATGAAGTGAAAATAGTCTATATGGAAATCAATGGAATCCCATATCCAATGTTTATGTAGATTAATGGTGAATACACCACTTGAAGGGAAAATTGAACCATCCCATTGAATTTGTTAAATTTATTATGAATGAATTTCAATTTTATCTAATGTTGATTCATATAGATAGTTTTTTATGTTGACATATTGATATACTGGATATCAAAACCGTAGCTTAGGCTGATTATAATCAGGGTGAGATAATCCCTAACATCACCTACCAAAGATTATTATCCAAAATCATGGTTTGTGACTTGTTTTTTGTTCAACAAATATTGTTATAATGAGATGTGTTTGGATGATGACCATTATTGGATAAATTGTTTTTATAAATGAATCCCACTAATACATACCACTCATGTGAAATCGATCCAAAAAGTAATAGATACTTTGTCATATAGAAAACATCACCTTATACGAGAAGATAAATATATAGAATTTCCCCTATTAAAATGATTATATGAAGTTTTTCTCATATGTATCATATATGTGGACTTATTATCTATAATATAGAATCCCTCAGAGGCAATATGTTTTCGCAGCTGTCCGTAACATGGGTATCCTAAAAAATAAGTTCGCTAGCTTATTTCTCGCTAATGGTGAAAAAATACAACATACAATTAACTAGGATTCTCCATACGTATAAAATAAATTAAAATATCATTGATAAATACTTATATCTATTTAATACTACCATTTACTCATGTAAATTTTAGGTGTGGGGAATAAATGTCATGGGTCCTTGTCCCCCATCTATAATTACAGAGTTTATGTGTATGTATATGACTAATGACTTGTTTTCCAAATTCACTAAAGAAATACCACAAAATGAAGTTAGTAGTACAACCAAAATAACTTTCTCTAAATATAATTTCATCACATGATTTGGATTAGTCCATAAATCATAATATAAAATTGCAGTAACTTTAATTTTTTAAATTATAAAATTCAATATAAATAATATAAAATTTGGTTAAATAATTTATTTCAATACTACAAAGTGAAAAATGGGTTGATGTTGTATTTACATAATATTCACTATTATACAATGTAGAAAATGGTGGATAATATAAAATTAATATTGGTCAGATATATATATCATGAACTATGGTCCAATCAAACCATAACTCACACTACCACACAAGTAACCCACAATTCATTCATTTATTGAATAGATGTTCTGCTACCGTCGATGTCTATTTTAGATGAATATAATTAAATATCATTTTTAAACTACCAAATTTTTAATTATCATTTTAGATATAGGATGTGTTATAAACTGTAAGTGCTAAGTGGCTTCATAGATTGAATATCTTGGTTTGAAATCAGAATCATATTGCACAACCATTCATTAATAAGGTTCCCTAATTCATAACCATTCATAGAGATTTTGTATTGCTTTTCATAACCAAGATGATGATATGGGAGAATAATCCAATGTTATAACTAATTTTGTAAGGAAATAAATTATTCATTATTTCTATTTAAATAGATCATACAACTTTAAAAAAATTGATAGTAAACACATCATTCCCCCACAAATAAAAAATTTCACAATAAATTGTTTTCTGATTTCCTGCATGAGGACCCATCTATTGGATGAAATAATGTAAACATAATAAAAAAATTCCTAGTAGTATGATGGTTAAATTCATAGTATTTATTTCTTTATTTCATGATGTTAGTCTATATTACATATTTTCCGTCTTGTAAAACTTTAAACTAAGTAGAGTGGGCCATCCTATAAGACCCATGCCCTGTATAGAAACTAGTTCAATTTAAATAATGACATTACCCTCTAATGGATTCAAAAATATATTTGTTGTCATTTATTTAAAGATACTACAAAGGGATTTTATTTTTTCTATACATAGGAACATTAAATCTTTAACACTTGACCAAACCGAAAACTCTGAAATGTAAATATATTAATTTTTCCCATTTTCACACTATAATTAAAAATATGTTCAACTTGTATTAGTATTTTAATCATATCCTATTAATTTAATGTATATTTTACATATTATATATAATCTAAAATTTTCCATGTTGGTCAAATACATTAGAATAAAAATATATATCATACTCACCTGACACTAAATTGTAAGATAACATCCTCACAGTAGGATAGAAAACTAAACAGTCACAAACCCTATTCCTTGATAACAAGAAATAATGTTGACGTACACCCAATATATAATTAAATATCATAGAGTGTTTAATTAATTTTTTCTCTTATTCCAATATATAAAATATCGATCCATGTCTAAAACTTCCTAACAATATTTTCCCATGACATATAGAAATAATACCCCATGTTCCAAAAATATTAGCAATATCGATTCATGGAATAATATTATAAAATAGAAAAATATATAATTAATTTATGTAAATATGGGATAAATAGATATGTATTGTTACTCTACCATAGGCACAATAGTCATTATATAAATTCAGGTTTGAAAAATACTACCTCCAATATTTGGAATTGATAGGCATGGGAGATTTCAAATGATTCCTCTAATTTTTTAACATGTGCAGCAAATAAAATTTCTCTTCCATAAAATATGAGTCATATTTATGAAGGGGTCCTCTGGATATTTGTTCTTCATGAATTTTGTTAAGATGTGATAATTAGTGATATCATAGATCACAGATCTTTATTCCATTCTTAATGTTTACAGAAATTCCATATCCCGATATATGAGATTGTTGTGTGAGGAGAATTTTCTACTCAAGTACTACATGAATATTTATTCCTTTCCATACCAGATATCTAGTTATTAATATAGAACCTATCCCAATCCCAAATATAATTCCAAAAATATAATTCCATTTTTTTCATTCCTATATACATTAGTCTGATATGTGTACAAGACCCCATTATCCTCAAGAACAACATGTGGATTCATTCTTATAATATAAATGTTATGTTTGGACTAATATCCGCCTATAATTTTTCCATATAAACTGTCAAACAATGGAATCGCCGTAACAAATTTATATATTAGTGTACGGTTATTTCATCATAAATAATTTGTGTATATTGATTCATGATTAGTCATAAGATATAGACATTCATGGGTATACTATATGGGGCCAAGACACAGGTCTATATCTATCATTTCTCTATGTATTTTTTTCTATATACAATCTATTTAACCTTGTTTTCCTATAAACTTATGATGATTTCCCCACAAATAAATATCCATCCCTACATTTTAGCATTATGAATTCAAAATTGTAAATGTCCATGCACTTTCATGATGCCCGGTCGCATTTCATTTATGATATAAAATGGCATGTTCCCCTAAATATGATTTATTCTATTACATGTGAAATTTTATTCAATAAATAAGTGTGTATAAATTCATTTCCATTCAATAAATGTAGTGATTCCTATGTGTTCTGTCCTATGAACTTCTGAAATCATTAAAACAATAATACCCCATATTTAATTCCTTTCTATAATATATATATTTTTATTTGATGGAAAAAGATTCATATAGTCACATATGTCATTTTAATAATAATTATGTATAAAATTTCCCTCTTTTAAAGATTTATCTAGGCCTCCAATAAATTAATAAATTTCTATGTGAAAAAATCAAACCACATTTCATTCCCACTAAATTTGGTCTAGATATACACAATTGACATTCTACCCAATAACTACATGTGTCATGATTCATATTAGAATGGGATATGTAGTGAGCACATATCTTGTATTCTATTCCCACCAACAAATTTATGAAAAAATTACTTTATAACATTATTGTTTAAACCCTTATGAAATCACATCTCATCTATGAGAACCATAAAATAATATAAGACCCTATTTTTATTCCCATCACATTAGACAGATCTCTATAGTTGAAGAATAGAAAATATTGTATCATACTTGATAAAAATTTCCCTATCCTAATGTATGTATCCAATCTATGTTGGGTGACACAAAATAACTTTGTGTAAATTGATTCCAATAATTATACATTATGTATTTATGAACTAATAATAATTCATTAGAAAATCCAAAATGTTTAATGATGTTACCTATATATATAATAATGATATATATATATAATATTAAATTTCAATTATTAGTTTTATTAATGGACTATTTTTTCTCATGAGGATGAATTGTTAAAACTTGTTGATTCCATCCGTCTATATAATACATTACCCATACTCATCAGAGTGAGGGATATAATAACCTATAATCCATAATGGGTCTTAACCAATCTCATTACTATGAAAATTTTTAGTGATTAGATGAATAAATTCTTCTCAATATAAGGAAGGATGTGGAAATTTTCCTCAACCATCATATTGTTCAGATCAATATTGGAGTCATCCCCATGGATTACCTCATTAGAAAAAATATGTTCTTGTATTATTCTACCATAGTTCAAAACCACATTTTCATAAACCCATAACAAGTATAGTATTTTTTATACATTGAACACCACTTGAAGCTTGCAATGTGAATAAATCATGTGAATATAATGTTTTTGGTCGATTACCAAATTTTTTAACTAGTAAAAACATTGATAATGATGGTACATCTTAATGGAGAACCTTTATTTATAAGAAACATTTCAAATGTAGACTATTACAAGAGAATCGTTTCTCATATATGAGCCGAATCAAAACAAGGGGACCAAAAAATTAAAATTTATCCAAAAAATTAAAAAAAAGGTGAGATAATCCTTCATTTATAATCCCTGATATATGACCTAGAAATAAATAGAAGATAGCCCACATTGAAAAACCCTAAAAAACATAACACCTACGTCCTTACAAGATGATGTTAACATTCATGGATATTTCATCCACATTTCATAATGTTAAATTGTATATATCATTATCTATCCTTACCTATTATTTTTTTCCACAAAAGTCACCCCATATCCAACTACTGTTATTAATTCTCCCATAATATTTTTAAGAACCATAATTTTGATAAAAAAACATCTTATGTTGTCTGTTTCATATTTAAAGAATTCCTATGAAACCATATAATGGAGTGCACCATGATTTATTAGACCCTTTTATTGATTTTTCATATTAGATCCTAAATCCAGCATATAATCCCCTGGATTAACATCTTGAGTAATTCACATCTTGTGAAAATGTCATATGATCCTCAGGAGCCCCAAAGATATAGGTATGGTGGTCTTCACCCATATCTTATTTTTAATATTAATCTATTTTATTTCAGTCACATACCATAATTAATGATATGAGAACAATGAATCCATATTTAATTCATATTCTTCCAATTTTTAGAAGGGTGTTGCAGTGTTCTCAACCTCAATGTCCATAATTATGTTTTTATGCTATATATTCCTCTCATAACTAGTCCACGCATCATTATAATATGCAACATGCACATGGTTCATTCTATTATGAGAATAATTAACGTCCTTTTATGGTTGAAATAGAAATAATTGAATTTAAAAATGAAACTGATATTAAAATTTACAGACCAAAAAACTATAAATGGGAGATAAGGGAACATTTTTTGTATCCTTTATCAAGGTTATTATTCATCAGATCATAATGAAAATATAGAAAGAATCATAATAAAATCAAATTATAATTCTTAAAGAATTTATCATATGACCTTAGATAAATTAGATCCAATCTTATTAGATCAATCAATTATAAAAAGGATATAAAAATGATTTATAATTTTTTATTTCCATAATAAAAAGTCATAAATCACACAAAAACCAAATTTTATTGTGAGAATAATCTTTGGATATAATTCTCTTTACACACTATGTCATTTATTAAATACATATATCTTCACAATAAATTTACAGCCCATTTTGAGGACTGCATCTAGCTTCAAGATACCGCCACATAACATCAAATATAAAACCTTGAAAACAACATATATTACCGTAGCATATAAAACATAGTAATATACTCAATATAAAAATTTAATTTGATCTATGTAATCCCTAGAAACCTGAATGAATTTCATTTCACTGCTTTATTATTCATGATCATCCTCTACATGAAATAATTATCTCTACATCCTCTATTTAAACAACTTGGTTACTGATTTACATAATACATATTCCAACCTCTTAATTTTAAATTGAAATTACTTATATTACATCACCAAATATCATACTTATATTTTATGAAAGGATGTAGTGTATGTAAATCCTGGACCCCAGTTGCCCATAGTTGGTGAATTATTACATAAAATTGTCATCATTCAAGGAATCGTGTCCCGAAAGACTGATCAATTTAGTTGCCTTGAAAATACTAGAAAAATTCCTAAGTTTCATATTACATTATAAAATGAAAAACTAAAACAACAAAGTATCCATAGGTCACACTCATATCCATTAGACAATCCATGTAGGTCAGTCATAATATACATCTTTATATCCTGGGAAAAATAAAATAACGAAAGGGGTGAGCTCAGATTCTCAGTAAGGATAACAATATTTCAGAAACATTCATAAATAAGAATAATCAATTAAAGAAATGTATAAGACTAAAATAAAAGCCTTTTAAACATTAACTTCATCATTATATACCATTGATAAAATCAAATAATTTTATTTACTTTTTCACATGGATATTCTACTTGTCGAATATTCACATGCTCTATCAATAGCCACTTTTTATAATGATGGAATGCAAAATGGAAGACATCATAACCACATAGTCAAGGACTTATTCCAAGACTAAAAATAAGATTTTGTTAAGGCCTTGTTCCAAGACACTAGATTTCCTCATGATACCTACCGATGCATTGAAGAGTAGTGGTGAGCTCCACCTATCACTTACTAATTCTAATGCATGCCTCATATTAAAAGGATTAAACTCAACATAAATATTCGTATTAAAACTAGCATATGAAATTTCAATACACTATCCATAAACCATGAATGGTATAAAAATAACACATACACAGTAAAACATATCAAAAAACCTTCAATATAATATACAAGATTTGTATCATAATAAATCAACGTCAAACAAGTTTAATATCCATCAAATGATATTGACATAGATGCAAATGATTTGTAAAACTCTTTGAGAGAAATATTCCTTTTTCATGAAATTTTTTTAAAGTCACATAATTTATAAAGTAAGAAATTTAAATAAAATATTGAATCAATTTATCTAATACCACTTTTAAACTTTTTAATAGAAGTACCATTTTAAAAATATTCAAGTAAATATAAATAAATCCTTAAAACCCATTTTGAAAACATAGACATTAATGAGAATTATTTAGAAGAATAAATATTAAAAAAAATTAAAATGAGGTTTTAGTAAAAAAAGTACATTAAAAGAATCCCTTTAAAAACTCATTCATGAAACATGGACATAGATACTAAATATGTCCCAGTAGATTCTTACGTAATAATAACCTCATACATTAATGTGATTGTGAAATTAACCCTTACCTTGTACTTTTTTTAGTCGAGGGTACGTTTGAAATTTTATATAAAGGAATTAGTATGTTATTAAATGATACCATAACCATATTAATATTTATGATATCATACATGATTCATATATGACTTTCTACTACCTATTTATTAATAATTTCCATGTTAAATAAACATTTCGAGTAATAATCTCTTTCTTTATCGTGTGTGTTTTAACTTGTTACTATTTATTGTATGACCATGATCATGACTTAAATACATCCATAATATAAAAATTATTTACATATCATATATATATTGAATAAAAGTATGTATAACAGAAATATATATGAAATGGAAAACACTATTAATAGAGACAGTTGGCCGTATTTACGCATAAACATTGTTTTCGTTTTGATATCATTTTGAATAGAACTAAGTGAATAAGATATATGTAAGTACATATATATATATCCAGTATCATTATTATGTCATATATTACATAATTATTAATGATATATATTTATTTATAATCATCGTTGAATGGTGAACATGGAAATAAATATCATCGTGTCATGGAGACGGTAATCTGTATGTACGCACGAGCGACAGTATTATTATATTGATAGTGAAATAATATGTAATTGTATGGTATATCATATAAACAGAATCATTAACATGTTATATTTATTATTTACATCAGTTATACTCATTATTATACCCATCCAAATAATTAAATGTTTGAATAACATACTACACCACGACGTGGAGACGGTAATCTGTACGTACGCACATATAGCGACTTTGTCATTTATAGGATGAATAGAATAATGAATATGGTTGTACAATTTTTACCCTAACAAAACAGTATATTGATAATAATGGAGTTATTATTTTATAATGTAATGAACAATGAATGAGGAAGTGGAATAAGAAAAGAACTTGAAATAGGTGATGAAATATTTACCTCTTCTTTGGGATCTTCTTTTGGATTTGATCAAAAGGGATTGATAGGTTGTCTTAATGACCAAAGTAAAGCCTCTAGGATGAAGGGAGGAATGTTTTGAGGATATTAAATTAGGGTTTGGCCCTACCCAAAGGCTTTTTAGGTGTGAAATTAAGTTAAGGGTAAGTTCCCTTTTATAAGAGAGGTGAGTGTCACTTTAGAAAGAACTTGAAATATTATTTTATAATAAAATTATATTCAATTTATAATGGATCAAAAATAAATTATTTAGATGATAAAGTGGTTATGTGTATAAAATCTCTCAAACCATAGGTTTTATACAGGTTTAAGACATCATATTAACTTTATCTTTTAGATTTAACTCTTAGTTAAATAGTCTCACATTTACCATGTCTCTTTGTATTTTTATATTATATGGTTTATAAACATAATATAAAATTCCATTCGAACCCCAAGTAGTTCATTAATGTCATATATATTATTATATAACACATTGGACAAACCATATATTTTTAGGTCTATTATATCAACTTATATTATAATATTTGTTTTAATACCCCAATTATGTCATTTTTGACACTATTTAGTATTTGAATTTTTTTGAAAGCCATAAAAATATTATCACTTCAATTAAAATTTATTTAACCAACCCCGACCTGTCATATTATCATATAATATTATTGGAATTAATCAGAAATATAAATTTACATTTATTTGGATATTTATAATGTCAATTATTTTAATATTTCATTAATATGGTAATTACTACCTCATCACTGTATCATAAATAAATTAAAATATTTAAAGTCTAAAAATAATAAATATAATATAATTATGTAGGAAATATTTTTAGTTTTATAATGAATATTTATGGTCTAATTTATATTGTGTGTAACCCTATATTAAAAATGGTTTTGTTTTTAAATTTTGAATTTAACTCTTTTATATCTTCTTTTAAATAAAATAATAATAAATGTCTTAATTTAATCCAAGTGGACCAAAGTGGATCATATTTTATTCTTAAGGTTGTTTTTGATCTAATTATACATATCCAATAGAATTAGAATAGGTGGTAGGGAATTATGATATCATTTTTACCCATAATTACCCTCTTTACTTTTAACAGTGGTAAATAAAAGTCAAAAGTTACTATTCACCCCAAACAATTTTCATCTTATTGAACCAAATTTTACATAATAATATTAATTGTGTCTCTCTGATTTTAGAAATATAGCTCACAGAAATGTAAAATTATGTTTTATACAACTTTTCCAAATCTTTTAGGGTGTGGGTAAAAGACGGTAAAACATTTGATAACATTTTATATATCTAAACATATTATAAAATGACTCCAATGAATCACATTGAACTTATCTAATTATTATATATCTATTTTGACTTAAAATAAATTTAATTATCATAAATAATTATTTAAATAAGAAGTCAGTTTTAAATAATAACATAGTGTTTTTCACTATTCATCAAAAATTGAAAGATTTCAGAAAAATATTAAAAATTCACCCTTAGATAATTTTGATATAATAATTTCAAAAATGTAATATATTTTAACATTTTTAAAACATAGAAGTTTAATTTATTAATTTGAAATTATTTCCCGTTGTCACAACCAAAAAGCGGGATTTTAAAAAAGTAAAAACTATCAAAAGATTGACATGTTTTTATGTCAAATTTAAATGTCAAATTACTTATAATGACATATATTTTATTAAATGATAAAAATATTATGTAATTATACTTAAAAACCATTCAAATTTATAATTTAACACTATAAATCAATACAATTAAATAATTTTTTTCAATTATAAAATAGTATTTCACTATTCATCAAAATATGAACGTTATCAGGAAAGTACCAAAAATTTGTCCAGACTAAATTTTTATGTATTTTTTCTGAAGAAGAATTTAATTTCATTACATTGAATATATAAAAGTGTCAAATATTGGTTTAAAAATTATTCTGCATTAAAAGGCGATAAAATTGCATTTTTTGAAGAATACTTATTTTATCTAAAAAATGAATTTGTTCATAATTATGTATAAGAAAAAAATAATATAGATGTTAAAATTATATAGATTATATAAAATTCAAAATTCAGTTAATAATATTCATAACCAATTTTTGAACGGCTAGTTTGGTATGTTGTGGTGCACTCGAACTCGTTGTTGCGTGTAGCGCAACCTATTGAATTACTTTAATTAGATAACATACTATGATATGTTGTGGTGTTAAATTCTCCCCTTATTCAATAACTTGAATCCTCACAATTTGAAATTGTTCATAGAAAATAAATTGAAAAAACTAGAAAAATACCTTTGTGGAAAACCCATGTCCAAAATTTGGTTAATAAAATTTAATCTTAATAAGAGGGAAAGGGAAATGAAAAAGTCACCACAAAATTATGATCTCAATTTGGAGAAAATTGGAGTAAATTAGAGACAC
The DNA here is from genome assembly GCA_963277665.1 of Viscum album. NCBI lineage: Eukaryota > Viridiplantae > Streptophyta > Magnoliopsida > Santalales > Viscaceae > Viscum > Viscum album. Next base: position 988,630,350 of record OY728126.1, read on the forward strand.
ATAATTGGATGAAAATAAAAATATTTATAGTGATTGATTTATGTCATCAATCAGAAACAAGTGTACAATTTAGGTCCTCAATGTCAGTGATCTATGATGATTTAAAATATCATCAGTTCAAAAAATACTAAGGTATTAGGATAACAAATTTTTTGTTTTAATATCCCTTTCCAAATGATTAATAAATAATTTATGTGTATAATAATTGGAAAAAAATTATTCTTGACATGTAGAGTTTCATCCTTCATCTAATTCTTACCACAAACTCATCTTTCACTCCAAAAGATAATAGAATTCAAAAATATTTTTTTATCATAATCATATAGGGTTCAAAAAATAATGAATTTATAATTCATTTGTTATACTATTTAAAAAAATAAATTATACAAACCAGGACATCACGTAGGCCAGTGGTAGGTGATGCACCCTTGTCACCTTTTAGTTGTATGTCCAAGTCTCGCAGCCTTTCCGAACGCGATGGGTTGTCACCCGACCTCCGGGTTGCACTTTTTATGACAATCCAAAAATAATCTCAAGAAATTATTTAACCATAAAAATAGTATCCAATGTCAAACTTAATAGCTTCCAAAATTTTGACTTATCTAATATACTTTTTTCCAAACTCACAATCCCAAATATATAAGGAAGTTAAACACAATGAAGATCATTTTTGCCACGTAATAACATGTAAATACCCTCATCATGTATTATTTTAAAACACTATAACACCCTGAATTATCATATAACTATATTTATTACATTCATGCTCACTTATTCCTTATAGAATACTGGATATAATCATTATATCCAAAAATGATGTAAACTCCATCACTGATGGAATATACAAATCATTAATTAGTTTCAATGTAGTAATGAATATCCATTATAATTTATCCAAATCAATCATATCATACTCCAAAATCACTACCTCAGTATCAGAATCATATTATGTTTTGTCTTTCTCTCAGCCATATATTTTACAAAAAAAATTAACCTACCATTGAGTCACTTTTCTTGGTTCCACACAATCTCATGTCCTTAATGAAATAGTACTACAATACATTCCTCATATACTCTATAATTCTTATAACAAGTACATCATTAATACAATAATCAGATGACACAATATTTTAATAACAACATAATAACTCTTAATCACACCCCTTCCTCTTCTATAGTGTCATAACATGATTATTATCCAATATCAGCATTTGGGGTATACTCTGATGATTTGGACATTGATTCGCATAGTGTCCCAACTCCTTATAGATGAGGCATTGTACATTTGAAACGTTTTTCTAACCCTTAAAATCACAGACATGGTCTCCCTTTTCTCCACACATATAACAATCTCCCATTCCCTTCAAGAATTTACCTTGTTTATTCTATCCCCTGTTTTCATATATGGGAAAAATTTTCATTCCCTTATTCCCTTTATCTATCTTTCTCTCTACCCTCTTTTTCATCTCTTGCTTCCCTTAAAAGCCTTAAGACAAAGATAAATCTTTACTTATCTTATTAACAAGTGATATTATTTCTTCATATGATGATAATATATGGGAGACTATTTCATTTATAAATTTTGGCTTAATACCAAGAAAGAGATGATCCTTCTTAATCATTGGATCATGTGTATTTATGGAGTTCTCATTCCATCTACTGGGCACCATTTCTAAAAAATTGAATACACTATATTTTTTTTATTGAATCAGAATACATAATTCCAAACATGTAAAATAATTAACATAAATTGAACAGTTTATGGATATAATCCATTATCATAAAAATGTTTTCTTTGAGGAATTATATAATCATAAATCCTTCATAATGAGTTGTAATGAAAATGAGAATTATCCTAATCATATATTCCCCGGGAGTGTCGTAACCAAGAGTGTATTAATGCCTATTTTCATGCACCCGATATCATTTGAGTCTAGCTCAAAACGGTGTTTTCAGGTTTTACACCTAGGAACATCTATACCAAAGATGACTTTACCTACTCGTATACAGACAGAGGTGTATTGCATGAAAAAATTACAAAATCTCTACATTACCAAAATTCTAGAATGTTATTCTATATTAATCCTCAATGTCTATCTTCGGCTAATGAGCTATAATCAGAGTTTATCTAAATGTAGTTTCCAAGGTTATTTATAAAATTCAAATAATACAAACAATAACACCCCAACCCCAGTTACCTAAAGTCAGTGCATTATTACATAACATTGGCATGATACAAGGAATCATGTCTCGAAAGACAGATCAGTTTAGTATTTTGGGAAATACTAGATACATTCGTAAGTTTTACATTACCTTATAAAATGGAAAACTACAACAACATTGTCTCCATAGGACAAACTCATATACCTTAGACTATCCCTTCAAGATTTTAGTTATATAATTCTTCACATCCTAGGAAAAATAAAAAAAAGAACGGGGTGACCTCAGTTACTTAGTAAGGATAACAATATAGCAGAATCTTTCATAAAAACATAAACTTTTAAGGTAATGTATTAGACTAAAACAAAATCCATTTATACATGAACTGTAGCATAATATGGAAAAGATAAAATTAAATAATTCCATTTACGTAATAACATGGATATTCTACTTGTCTTATAATCACAATCAATATCAATAGACACATTTATAATTATGGAATGCCTAATGCCAGACTTCGTAACCACATAGTCAAGGCCTTGTGCCAAGACCACAAATAAGATTTTTCAAGGCCTTCTGCCAAGAAACTAGTTTGTCTCATGAGACAAATCGATGCATCTATGAGCTATAGTAGGATCCACCTATCACTTACTGTGTGCAATTCATTCCTTATAAGAAAAGTTTTAAAGATAACATAAACATTTGTATTTAAACTAGATTACAGAATGTCAACACATTATCCATAAACTATGAGTGGTATAAAAATAACATCTCCATAGTCAAACATATCACTAAAACTACAATACAATATGGAAGATCTGTACCATAATAAATCAGCTAAAAAAAGGTTACAATCCATCAAATGATGTTGACACATATGAAAATGATTTTTAAAACACTTCAACAGAAATATTATATTTCCATGAAAACATTTAAATGTCACACAATTTAAAAATATACATTTGAAAACATTTTTATTCAAAGTTTCCAGTACGACATTGCAACTTTTTAAATGAATTAATATTTAAAAAATATTCATGTATATATATGTAAATCCTTAAAAACTATTTTTAAAAACATAGACATTAATGATAATGATTTTTAAAACTAAATATATAAAACATTAAAAATAAAGTTTTAGTAAAAAATCATTAAAAGAATCCATTCGAAAACTCTTCCATGAAACATGGACAAGAATATTAACTATTTCCCAACAGATACTTACGTAAAAACAACTTCGGATAATAATGAAATTGTTAAATTTACCCTTACCTTGTAATTCCTTTAGTAGAGGGTAAGTTTAACCTCCTCTATAATGACCATAGTATATTATGAAATTATACCAAAACCATATTAATATTTACTATATAATACATGATTCATCTATGACGTTATACTACCTATTTAATAATAATTTCCATGTTAAATTATCATTTTGGGTAAAAATTGCTTTCTTTATCGTACGTATTTTAACTTGTTACTTGTGATTGTATAACTTATATCATTATTAAATACCTAAAAAATATAAAAAATTATTTATATATAATATATATTTAGAATATAAATATGTACAATATACATATATATGAAATGGAAAACACCGTTTATGGAGACAGTATGCCAAACGTACGCATAAACGTTGTTTCCGTTATCATATCGTATTGAAATGAACTAAGTGAATAAGATATATTTAAGTACATAAATATATATATATCTCTAGTATAATTATTATGTAATATATTACATTCTTATTAATGATATATATATAAATTTATAATCATTGTTTAATGGTGAATGTGGATATGAATCTCATCGCGTCGTAGAGACGGTAATCCGTACGTATACATGAGCAACAATATTATTATATTTATGGAGAAATCATATCTAATTGGATTTTATATCATATATAATTAATCATTAAAATGTTATATTTATTTTTTACATCATTTGTACTCATTATTATACCCATACAAGTAATGAAATGTTTGAATATCAAACTACACCACGATGTGGAGACAGTAATCTGTACGTACGCATATATGGTGACTTTGTCTGTTATAGGATGGGTAGAAAAATGAATATGGATGTACCATTTTTATATTAAAATCAATTTATATATAAGATACAATAGTTATTATTTTATAATGTAAGTAACAAATAAATAGGAAGTGGAAAAATAAATGATCTTGAAAGAGGTGATGAAATATTTACCTCTTCTTTGAGTTCTTCCATTTGATTTGGTCAAAAGGGATCTATATGTTGGCTTTCTGACCAATGTAACTCCTCTAGGATGAAGGTAAGAAAGTTGGGAGGATATTTGGGTAGGTTTTGGTCGAGACAAAAGGCTTCGGGGTTTGAAATTAAGATAAGGGGAAGTTCCCTTTTATAAGAGAGGTGTGGGTCACTTTAGGAAAAAACATGAAATATTATCTTATAATATAATACTTTTCGGTATCAAATGGATCTAAAATGAATTATTTAAATTATAATTTATGGATGGGTCTGAAAACTCTCTTATAATAGGTTTTATAACGTTTTAGGTCATCATATTAACCTTATCTTTTATATTTAACTATTAGTTAAATAGTTTGACATTTACCATGTCTCTTTGTATTTTTATATTATATTGTAAATAAAATTACTTGAAAATGTCAATATAACCTAAAGTGGTTCATTAATGTCATATATATTATTATATATGTATTTTGGATGATCCTTATCTTTTTATTTCAGTTATATCAATTTATAATATAATATTTGTTTTAAAAACTCAATTTTGTCAATTTTGACACTATTTAGAATTTTATTTTTTTGATAGCCATAAAAACTTAATCACTTCTAATAAAAAAAATTAACCAACCCTAACATGGCATTATAACTTATAAAATTATTTTAATTTATTATAATTCTCAATTTACATTTATTTGGATATTTATATTATCAATTACATTCATATTTCATTAATAAGTTAATTACTACATCATCATTGTGTCATAAATAAATTAAAGATATAATTTCTAAAAATTATAAATAAAATACCATTATGTATGAAATATTTTCATCTATATAATTAATAATTTATTCTAATTTATATTGTGTTTAAACCAATATTAAAAATGGATTAGTTATTACACTATGATTTTTTCTCTTTTAACTCTTATTTAAATAGATAATAATAAATGTCCGAATCTAATCCTAGTGGGAAAAAATTTATCATATGTTATTCCTAAGGTTGTTTTTGTTCGAATTATACTTATCCAATAGAATTAGGACATTTGTTAGGGTAATTATGATATCATTTGGACCCTTAATTTCCCTATTTACTTTTAACCGTGGTAAAATCATAGTAAAACGTTACAATTCAGAAAAAATAATTTTCATCTTATAGAACAAAATATTACTTACAGATATTAATCGTGTCATTTGGATTTGGAAAATTCAACTCACATAAGTGGTAAAATTATGTATTATGAAAATTTACAATTGCTCCTACGAGGTGGGTAAAATACGGTAAAAAGTTCAATAAAAGTTTATATATTTAAACATGTTATAAAATTAATCTAATGGATTACATTGAAAATAAATAGGTATTATATATCTATTTTGAACTAAAATAAATTTAAATAAAATAAATAATTTTTTAAATAATATGTTGGTTTTAAATAATAACGTAGTGTTTTTCACTAATCATAAAAAATTGAATGTTTTCAAAAAATTACAAAAAATACACCCACTGATAATTTTGATATTCTGAATTCCAAAAATAATTCTATTTTATGAAATTATAAAAATAAAGATTCATTTATTAATTTCAAATTAATTCTCTTTGTCACAACCAAAAAGTGGGTTTTTTTAAAATTAAAAACTATCAGAAGATTGACATGTGTTTATGTCAAATTTGAATGTGAAATTACTTATAATGACCTAAATTGTTTTAAATGATAAAAATATAATCAAATTATAATTAAAAACCATTAAAACTCATAATTAAACAAAATAAATCATTTCAATTAAAAATGTTGTTTTCAATTAAAATATACTATTATACATTATTCATCAAAATATGGATGTTATCAGAAAAATACAAAAAATTTATCCCAACTAAATTTTTATATCCCGGTTTAAAAAAATTATTTAATATAATTAATTTGAATATATAAAAGTGTCAAATATTTGTTTTAAAAATTGATCTCCAATAAAAGGTGTTAAAATTTCATTTTTAAAAAAATACTTCTTTTATCTGAACAAATGAATTTATTCTTATATTATGCTATAGAAACCCATATTATGGATGTTAAAACTATATAGATTATATAAGACTAAAATTCAGTTAATACTATTCATAACAGCTTTTTGGATGGCTAGTTTGGTAAGTTGGGATGCGCTCAAACTCAGTGTTGCGTGTAGTTAAAGCTATTGAATTACTTTAATGAGATAACCTACAATGACATCATGGGTTGTTGCAATATACTAGAAAAATCCATGAATTATCCCCCCATTAAATCAAGGTTTCATGTTTCCAAAACCAATATTGAATACCCATCCAATATTTTCAACATTATTTCTCGAGCCTATAAATCCCATATAAAATATTTTGTAGACCTTTTAATTGAGTGTATATAGCTGCAGGGTAATACACTTTTGACTAAGCAAGATATGTATATACATATGAACCTCATTCTTATCAATAATAAAAATTTAATTACAAAAGACCTTATGATACATATGATATGGGAAATAATTGAAATTGAAATAATCACCCAAGAGTTATTATTGATCATCCTCAATATGAATATCACTATTAATCACCCATATTCATGCCCTTTTAGATATTATTCTTATTTTCATTATTTCTTAAAGGCATGATGTGATATTTTTATAATATATGGTCTATGTTGTTTGTCATTTAAATAATGAATAAAAATTTCCATGTTACAAAAAAACTATTAAAATATATTTTCTAATATATATTTTCAGATAACATTATTATTTTTATGAAAAAAATTCAACAATAAATATTATATATATATGTATAACATAAAAGACCATAAATTGAGAAAGGGATTAGAAATATCAATCATTATATTTTAAAGTAGAAAATATTTATTTGGTCAATAAATGAGTCTATTCTCACTAGACACTCACCATAAGTGAAATAGGAGAAATTGAACATTAGTAAATGGAATAAAATATGCTGAAACCATTAAATTAAAAAAGGGAAATGAGAGGACAAAAATTAATTTAACTACCCATTATTTATATAATATAATAATCATATAAAAATTTATGGAAGATAAAATGAGAATGAAAAAAAACATATGTGGACTATCATATGGATGCATCAATAGTTATTTAATTATCACTAGTCCCAATGACTTGGAAAATGTAAGATAACTCCCACTCATTTATATACTCTCCCATTTCTTCACTTTAAATAAAAAAATCCAACATTATATCAAATATAATGGATTCATTATGTCAATGTAAGTTGTAATTTTTATTTTCAACCACAAACCACACCCAAGAAATTATTTTCTACATATTTAAGGTTTTATGACAATTTTGGGAAAACAATTTTGAAATCGTCTTAACGTTTCTTAGTGATTTATGAATAATCATTCATTAAGATTACATATATGTTAATTATTTTAAATTAGAGCTCAAAAATATATATATGTTTCATAATCAATTCCCCTATTGATTAGTTTATAATGAGGAATGATTCTTAATAACCTAGAGCCTCATCTATAATCCCCAAAATAAAACTATGCTCATAAAATTGAAAAATTGATATAGTATATTATATAAAACACATTGAGTTCTTATATTTTTTATATGTATAATTTTTATTGTTGAACATAATCTAATTATTTAGTGTCAACCCCTATAGTTTGATGTAGTCCCTTTATACTATAACTATTATTGTCTCTTTCCTTCTCCTCCAAATCGATGATACGTAGTCATTACCGCATTATTTATTTGGATATTATACATTTATTTTGGATTTTAGAACTCCCTATATAGTATTTCAATCACATCTAACACTACTTTTACAATGTTATATTGAGTGGTTATTTCCATTTTCATATCAGGAGGCCTCATCAAAGGGGTTTTAATGAGGATAAGCTCTAAAAACTAAGTCATCTTCCATTGAAAGTATCAAAAAAAGTTCCATATTTTACTCCATATTGTCAATCAACTTCTTTAGCCTTGTATAGATTACATAAGAATTAATACACTAATTCTTTGGGTTTTGAGCATATAATAGAAGATGAAAAATATAATCTAGAGCTCATAAAATGGTCCCCATTTGATCAATCACCATATATCACCACAAAACATTTATCTTTGTGACTGATGAGACGATAAGTACCCTTAGACATTAATTATGTGAATTCCAAGAAATAGAAAAAATATAGGGCTAAATTACTAATCTATTGTTGCACTCGGGCATCCCATTATGGTCTTGGGGCATATTTGACATATATACAAGTAACTTAGTTAGGGATATTTCTTAAAGGGGATGGTTTTGGGACATCAAAACACTTAGGTAGATTAATTATAATTAAACGCATGAAAGTTAGTTATTTAGTTGCAAAATAATTCCACCAGACAACCAAAATTCATTCTAATCATTGATTATATACCCACTAAATAAATGAATGTATCTTGTTTTATCACGTCAAAATCAACCTAATTGGTGATAAAAATGTCATCCAGTTATACATGACATTTATTTTTTTATGAAAGATACTTATATTGATACCTTTATTCCATCAAATTGGATGAATGAAATAGTAATAGGTGTTTGTAAATATTATATACATTATGCAGTTCATTAAATTTTACAATAAATTATTACACTCACACATCTCTACGTACATATTGAATGGAAATTGAAATCTTATATATTATTCCATTATGATTATCCTAGATTCAACTCAACTATGCTAGTCAAAGGGTATGAGCTATAGTGCATCTTCATTGGATACTAGTTATGAATCAACTTGGACCTCATCAATTGAAATCTATCAGTTTACCCCATCTAATATTGTAGGTACCACAAAAGTTATAGAAGAAATTATTTTTTAGATTATAAAATACTATATCCCAAAACTGACTTGATGATATCTTGTATAGTTAAATAAAAATAAATACAAAACACATATAATTCAATAAACAAGGAATTTTGGGTTAGGATGATATGTTTTAATCACATGCTTTGTATTTATATTTACAATAGAGGGATAAATTCAATGGAGACTGGCCTTCTAGGTGATGGGTCTGTCACTAGAAAAGGCCCGATTAGTCATTATTTTGGATAAACAACTACACAATCTTTGAGAAATAGCTGATCATGACATCCTATACCTTTAACCTCCTTGTAAATATATGAAAAATATTAAACTTTTATTCCTTTAGTTGAATTCATATATGTTGTTCGTATTTAAAAAACAACACTTTATTTAAAAAAATATTCTTTTGAAGAAGATTATATAATAGATTTAATAATATTGAACAAATGAATTATTTTGAAAAAAGAATCTATCATATTCTTTTAATATAGTTACACTGGCATCCCCATCCTCATAATAAAATAAAATACTATGAATCAATTTTTTTCAAGGTGAATTTGGGCCATTAATATAGACATTGATGTAATGTATCATTACATCTAGGTCCGGGGAGAAATCAATGATTATAGGTAATTTTTGTTCATGGTAAATTCAATTGGGACATGTGACATTCCCAGATCCCACTTTTTCTTAATGTTTCTGGGAAATAATCCTAGAGATTTTTGAAAAAAAAATATAATATTTCACTATTTATCCCAATTATGTGATTAATTGGGAAATTTATCCACAACTAGACAAAAAATTCTTCAACTGGGACATAATTTTCAAACAGTACACCGATCGTTACCATATCATTTGGAAATTTTTTTTAATGATGGATATTACTCAATACAATTCATATACCACCACAAATAATTTGGAGTCGTAGATATATTTTAAAATTCTAAACTAGTAAGACAAAAAGATGACACTTCACATACAACCTCTACATCCATACCCACTACATCAATTAAAAAATCAGTGGCATTCACCACTAACTTGATCAATTGACCATTAGCATAGTCACCGACACTTTTCAAACAACGATATAAATTCTCAATATATATGAATATTTTATTCATAAAATAACTATTCTCTATATAATTTTATATGTATATTGATTTTAGAAACATGGTATCATGAACAACTTGTTCATAAGTTATCTACATTATCACCCAATAATATATTCATAATAGAAACATTGTCTGACATATTATACATTATATAATTATTCATAACAAGGGGGATGGAAACATAATATTGGTTAATATCTAATTCTTGATATAAAAAAAAGAATATTTCATCAAAATATGAGTATAATGTTGTTAGATTATGATAATAACCATTGCAAACCATTCCATACATTTCATAGAACATGAATATGAGTCATGGAATTAATCATAGTAGTGCATAAGAAATGTATCATATTATAATAAAAGAGAAAAAATATATGATAAAAACATCTTGTCATTATGAATAGATTTTTGGAATATAGATAAGAATATATAACTTTTATCCTTTTTAAATATAATATGGTTAAACCATTATGTTAATAATATAAAAATTGTCCAATTAAAAACTTATTTATTTGAAATATGGTCTATACACAACACTGTTTAAATGAGATTAGGTCAACACATATCTATATATACATGAAATAAGGTACATGAATAACCATAATGACATGAATTCATGTCATAAATAATATTGAGAATATAAAACTTGGTCACTCATTACATAATTAACTCTGGATTTTTAATAATTTACCCTTTGATATTAAATGAAATATAGGTTCCACTTATTAAATAGTGGGAAAATATGTTTTCAAAATATCTAATAACATTTATCATATAATAACTCATGAATATAAATGGGTTAGGTAAATATTTCATATTTTCATTATATCATATGTAATGGAAAAGGATGGGTTTCATAAAAATTCTTTATACGTAAATATAAACCAAAGTGAAAACCATAGATAGGGTATTATTGGATCATAACACAAGTAAATATTAATTGAAATCAAAGGATTTCACCTTAGGTGGAAATGATTTTGAACCATCAACTGGATCATTTTTAGAGGAAAATGTCATTTTCACCATGAAAAAGCATTATTATAAAATAATAATTTCTTTTTAATTAACAAATACTTTATAATTGCTGATAAAAAATAAAATATATAGATTCTAATTTAAATAATTGAGTGTACATGAAATAGAAAAAGTATTATAATGATTTATATTTTAAAAAAATTATCCCATTATCATTTTCATTAACAAAACAATAGTTTTTTATTATATAAATAAAAAAATTGCTACTTTGGATACATGTCTAAAAAAAATTGGTAAAACATATCTTAAAACCCATTAGATAATTTCACACACATTATTTTAAACAATATTAAATAAACTGTTCATAGAAAAGGGGATTTCAACTGAATAGAGAAATAACATTGATTTTTATTAAAAATGATCATTTTTATCATATCTTAATAAGGACAGTATTTTGAAATAATACCATATATTTAATATAAATTACAAGATGATAATAAATTATGTGAGATTCGTGAGAGTTTGATGATAATATTCTATCATAAATATATCAATCACAAACAATCTCAATTGACAACCTAAAGGAAACATAAAAACATTTTCTACCATTGTAACATATGTGTATAAGTTCCATGAAATAAATAATCATAAATGGAAGTTTAATTCAATATAATAATAATAATAATAAATGTCACTCATGATATGTATACACACCACCAAAAAGAAATAAGTGGTGAACATGGAATGTGCCTCAAATGGTTGAAAGTGAGACTGAACTCCCTTCCCACAAGTGTCAACATATTTTTTATGCTTTACAAAATCCCATATAATAAATTTTTTTTATTAATAATATATTAAAAAAAATTATAATACATGAAATAACATATATCATATACATAAGAAATTTTATTTCTAATTAATTACCAATTTTATTTCAAAAATCATTTTTTGGTTATAGATGCTCTATTTTTCTTAAATATTTTTATTTGGTGTCTAATCATTTTCAATTGAAATGATTCTAGAATGTTCTATATTATAACTATGATATTAATATAATAAATATTCCTTATATGTGTATTTATAGTAAAAAATTAGAGAATGATATACAAAATGAATAAAACCAATAATGGGGTTGTTGGGTCATATGTACGCAAGAATGAAATTTCAATTTTCTCCAACGAATAAAAAGAAAAATGGTAAATACTATCTCATATTTTCATAACAACTGATATTTATTTGATATCATATATATTCATTAAATCCAAAAATATTAAATTCCATAAACAATAAACTGTAATATGTGTCACATAGCTTCATAGAAATGTTTTCCCCCATAAAAAAGAGAGGCATGAAATCATTTTCAAACATATAGGATGTTAAGAAGGGATATGAGATATTAATATTATATATGTATAATAATGTTATAAATATGATATAAATATGTTAAATACATCATTATATCAATCCTTGGATTTTAGTGATTGAAAGAAAATAATATTAGTTTGGGAGGCAGTAGTTCATCATACAAATGTTCAGTAGTTTGTTTCCCATTTAATGGAAGAAGATTTTGATATATGTTAATAAATTATAAAAATACGAATATATTAAATATTTTTATTCTATTATATCATAAAAAATAAATTATTTTATATATGTGGAAGGAAAAATAATATTAAAATGATCGGTTAATAAGGATAGGTCTTCTACCGACAACATCTACAGGATTTCACCAAATGACTTCTTACGATGGATTAAAAAAGATAGAAATTATTATATGAAATTTATATGGATATATTTAATATAAATGGAAATTTTGTTTTCAAACCAAAATTCATTATAGTTATTATGTGTAGATGAGATGGGATTATGTTTTATTCATGGTGTTGAAGTAACGAAGGTAATTTGTTAAATTAGAATCGTGTCCCCACATTTTGAACATAAAACGAGGATAAAAATGGATAATTATAATTTATTATATAATATAAAATTATATTTTTCTATAAAATGGTTTTTGGATAGTTTTGTAGGCCATTTTACCCTTTACCGTTTTAGCTTCACTCCTAGTAAAACCATTCTTACTATCAATGTGATAATTAATTTTTTATAATTTTACAGTCAAATTTTAAACAAAACAATGTTTAAAGCACATTATCGTATAAATTTTGGCTACTAAAAATGTAGAATTCATTTTCAGTAATTCAATTCACAAATTTTCCATAATTAATTTAAATTAAAAACATAGAAGTGAAAAAAAACATGTTTTTCAATGTGAAAATATTCATATGTTTAGAAAATACTTTTATAATAAGTCATCATGAATTTGAAGAGAATCACCAAAATTCATATAATATTAACATAATATAACATATAATAATCTTAATTCATTTTTAGATATGTTGTATCCTTCTAATTGTTTCAAAAGGATTGGTTGTTTTTATTAAGAATCTGCATTTTTCACTATTCATCTAAAAATAATATTTTCATAAAACTCATAATATTAACCCTCATATAGTAATGACAATCATATTAGAAAATCAATTCAATTTTTACAAATATATATTCCAATATATTCAAAAATTATTTAATTTTTTTTCTAAAATATACAACGATTTATTAAGTTTTTAGAAAAAAAAAATTTTGAAGAATAAAATGACCTTACAAAAATTTCATATCACGATTATAAATATATTTCCATTATATAAAAATTTTATAAATAGAAAAAATTAATTATTTATTCCACCAAATTTAATTGTTAGGTTATAACATTCATGTTTAAATAAAAATATTAATTGTATATCATAGATCCTTAAAACCTAGTGTTGTATATAAAATAAGCTATCAATGAAATTAAATATTTAAGAAAAAAATATTTTTTCAATTCTAATGATGTTACATTATACCCCATAAGAAGAAAAATCTCTCAATAATTCCCGTCACTTTGATTTAAAAAATTGACGATACATCAATCTCATATTATCCTGAGGTTCCCATGTTGCATACTCAAGATGGTTTTATATCCATACAATATTGATAAGATGAGTGGTCTTGTTTCATAGAAAACTGTATATATGAACTAGAATCGATGTAACATATTCCTCATTGGTATGGAATTTATCATGGTTTATTTCCTCTATTTTTATTAATTTTAATGATGATGTATTCACATCCATAATTAAGATACCAAGAACGCATCGTGGTATTGGTAAAGTTTATTTGGAAGTAAAAATTGATATGAAATTTTCCAAACTAGATTTTCAATCTCAAAAGGTCCAGTATACCGAGACCATATATTTACTTTTTTCCTAATCTCATGAAATTACCTTTTGGATAACTTCATTGGAAAACATTATTATCAATACCAATCTAATTATCCTTCTAATAATTGTAAACATAATATTTCTATTGACTATGGGATTCCATGATATGTTGTTTAATAACAATATATTTCACTAAAATTTCTGCAACTACATATGGTCCCATGTGATTTCATTCTCAAAATATTTCTTGAAATAACATAGTTATACAATTTGATAAATAGAGGGAAATAAAAGGTTGCATTTGATTGTAGAAGTGGAATATATTATTGCATGAAAAATGAACTTGATGGAGGTGTTTATCCCTACCAAATTTGAAATCCACATTACATGATATCTTTATATAATCTATAGTATAATTCGTTATCTTATTCTACCAAATGTTGGTGCACGATTCAAAATAGTGATACTCAAAATTATATTAGGTTTCTATAAAAGAATAATACAGAACACTGAGGTAATATTTTGATCGAGATAGGACATAACATAATGTTTTAGTCCAAGTATCCTTACAACATTATATATATGTATACTTAAAAATGTTAACCAAATATAAATATTAAATATTAGTTTTGATGTGTGATAATATCATAATGATATCGACTACAAACCATATATCATTATCCCCAATTCTCATTTTGGGGAGACCAATGACAAAATCCATGGTTATATTTTCCCATATCCATTATGGAATGGGTAATGGTTGTGACATCATCTTCGACATTTACAACTCAACCGTTATATACTAACATTCCATGAAACAAGATACAATATCTCTAATATCTTCATTATTTTCATCCAATATGAAATACTCATTCAAATTTTTATTTATGTTCATACTTACAAGATTAATAAATAAAAAAGTACTATGATCCTTTTTTAAAATCGCCGAATAAAAATATTTTACAGATGAGAAAAATACATGGTTCCATAAATTATTATTCTACTTTAATAATGGTCAATATCTAGACCATTTATGGATATATTTTTCAGCTATAATTATTCCTTACGCAACACCTTAACTATCACTTGGATAGATTATTGAACACTTATTTGAGAATATAACATTTCCTCTCATCCATCTCAAATGTTGATATAGAATTATCAAAACAGAATATTGTGAATTTCTGTAAACCACATATATATAATATAACAAAATCCTTTCAATATAAAGTATCATATATGTTATTATCCTTCCCATTTATGTAATACATAGAATATCCGTAATATTTAAACATCACCATTCATAATCTATGGAGAAATTTTAGTTCCACTTGTTTGAATATATACATTATACTCTTCTGACTATTATTTATATATATAAGGCCATTTACCATAAATATAATTAATTAATATCTACAATAAAAAATTTATAACATCAAATTTATGATATCAAATTTGTTATTTGTTCCTATTAATATTCATTTTTGGTGATGAATAAGTTATATGTATGAAATTATACATGAGAATTCATCTCGCTCCATTATTTGATGCATCACAATAGATTAAAAACCCTTCTAGATTTTAGGGTAATGTATGAATATGTTCACTGAATAACCTCCTATTTAGTTCATTTATATTTTTGAAAAGTTAATCTTCTAAAAAATCATTAATCTATAATCAATGATCTTGTTGGGTATATAATAATGTAATGAACAGTTTGCACATTGAAATGATAATTTTGTGGAATCCAAGAAGACTATAGAAGTTAGTTTTCATGGTAACTCTTTGGTAGTGTTAAATAGCCTCTGTCATTGATGGATCTATCTATATATAATTAAATGAGAGTGTATGCCCCCCAAAATGAATCAGTTGGTTTCTATGATAAATAATACAAGATTTTTTCATATATATTATCCTTCCACAAGGTCTCATTCATATTTTTCATGTTATCTAAATTGTATTCCTTATTCATTATAGAGATATGAATATTTCTTATAATGGATACCCAATAATGATCAAGGTAATATATAAAAAAATATACTCATTATATCAATGAATATAGTAGAGGGAATTAGTAGAACTATATGGATAACTAAACATTCATAGTGTATATAACATAGACGGAGAGTCATCATGGGTATATCCTTCTTTATAATCCTTAGTTAATGATATCCAAAAGTAATCTATATCATGAATGTATGTTAATATTTTTATTATTGATAATAAAAGTCATTAAAATGGGTTACATGATATGTATTCTTGATTGTTAACATGTTCAGTTCTTAGTAATAAATGTAGTGTACCATTGATCAATCTTCCTTTTAAAAAAAATAAATGGTGAACACCATGGTGATATAATTGGTTTAATTAATCCATTACCAATATTCTCATTGAGTTTTTTCTTCATTTATCCAACCTCAATTGAGGTCATTCTAAAGGGAGTCTTTCAAATAACCAAAACTTTATTTATTATTTTTAAGGAAAAGTTAAATACATTCTTTAATAAGAAATAAGTAAACTCATTAGAATAAAAAAACTCATGAAATATATACATAATGTATATGTTGATTTTATATACATCCATAAAGGATAAAAACACATTTTAAATTGGAATTAAGGACCATAACATTTGTTTTATTCCCATTATATGTTTATATTTATCATAACAATGACAAAATAATGATTTATGGATTAGAATAAAAAATGATACTACAATTAATAATAAACTTTTGTGGGGATTCAGAAGAGTAATATAATCCATTCAAAAGTTAAAATCAAATTCAAATAGATAGATAATAAAAATATATATAAGAAGCACATTCCAAAAAACAGTAACTATGGAAAAAACAAATACATGGGAAGAGATTATTTACCCATTAGGGGGTTTAACTACTAATTCAAAATATCATGATAAGGGGGGCACATTTATAACCATATAAAAATAAGGATATATAAAAGAGTGGGTAGAACATGAGTCATATAAGATATTGAAAATTCTAGATTGTATGGAAGGTTTACCATTATCCATGTCATTATCACACCCCTCCCCACAAATAGTAATTACATGGGATTTTATTTTGATTTTTAATGACACTATTTTTTTATGTATATCATAATATTTTACCTTTTTATTTGATAACTGGTAAGAATAATTCCTAGAGTCATTTTATTTGAAGAACTAAAGTGTGGGTGGTGTATCATGTAGACCATTATCTAAATTAACATCACCAGAAACTTTATTCTGATCAATTCCATAT
This sequence comes from Viscum album, assembly GCA_963277665.1. Lineage (NCBI taxonomy): Eukaryota > Viridiplantae > Streptophyta > Magnoliopsida > Santalales > Viscaceae > Viscum > Viscum album. The sequence continues at coordinate 988,648,190 of OY728126.1, forward strand.
TTAGACACAAGAATAACTTCCATTCAATATATAGAAACATTTAATGTCCCTTTAAGGTAGATTACTCAATATTTTATTCCACACATTAATCATGATGGAAATAAAATATTCTTCCCACAATAGATTTTATGGATTACATTAAATTACATCATTCATTTTTTTCAATATTATTAGATTGATGAGTAAATCTAATACCCATTTTCACCTTAATAGGCAATTGAATGATTTCATCATAGATAAATATTTATATGATGTATAATTAAATTGGATAACATGGATTTGAAATAGTGAAGAATTGGGCATTACATTATTTTTTTCATATGATTCATTTAAGATTATTCTTTCAACTAAAATAAAAAAAGTATAGTGTTTGCATCAATAATCATAGTGTGGAACCACTGAAACCAAAAAGTTACTTATAAGATGCCTAAATCCTGATACAATCTCATTTTTTTATTTATTTTTGTTATACATGGTTATTTTTTGTTATTATTCAAACCATTTAGGATTGTTCATAATGTGTCAGTGAATTATCCAAATCCTATCCCATGGGATTGAAAAACTAGGTGTGAAAAAATACCATTATTGTGCACCAAGTGATACCATATGTGTTTCCAATTATTGAATAAAAATTTTATAATACAAACTATTGGGTACAATAGTTTTAATAGATAGATATAAAATCATAATAAAAGATTATTCATTACATTATATAACAACTCTGTACATGATGATGTAGGTGTAGTTTTTTGGTATCATGGAATCATAAAAAAACAGTTCAAAGGTGATCAACATCATCTCCCACTTTATTCCTTGAAACTATCAGCATTCATTGATATATCATACATAATATATTTCTTCATATCATATAGAATTGAATAAATGGAAAGGGTGAGTAGATATGATTAGTAAGGGTAATAAAGAGAGATATATACATAACATGTACATACGTGTATGAGAAGATGATAATAACATTGAAAACCCATTCCCATCGTACCATAGATAAAAAAAAGAGTCACAAAATAAATCATGGTAGCTTATAACTCATGAATCAAAATTTAATAAATCCACATGATCCCATATAACATATCATTGAAATTATATGATGATTTTGTTCATATGAACAATATTATAACTTTGAGAAGATGTATAAATAGAAATATGTTTAATAATTAAGTTAATGTCATGAATTGAGGCCCTCACATAAACGTATAAACGTTAATTATGGTTTGGAAAAAACATCATGGACATGAATGAAGTTATAAAGATGTCCTTATATATTTGGAAGGATGTCCACACATAACCCTATGCACATGAATGCATGTCGACACATGAACTTGTGAACATGATATCAAGTCAATGGATAATATGATTAACTCAGGAGTTATCCAGATTTACCCAATTCACGGGCTTGAGATAATTTTTCAGACCATCACTCTATCTATATATTATTTTATAAAATTATGAACCATTTATCAGATCAAATCTCATTAAAAAAGTATGTTTAAAAAACATTCATCATATCATTATAGAATAACCTGCGTAAAAGGAATGTGCATCATAATCATAGTTTCTTTATAAATATAAAACATTAAGAGAATTTTTATGGATGGTATTGATGGATCATATCCTTAGTATATATTATAGTACATAGATGTATGTCATCATATATTGATATTATTTTGAATAATCACTTGGAACATTATTTGAAGAAAATATCCTTTTCGTTTGGAAATAACCATTTTATAGCCTAAATATTACCCAAAAATTAGTAAATATGTTTCACAAAAAATAAATCAGAAATATATAATGGAATATTTAAATGACAAATATTTTAGGATATTAGGATATTATATTTCTACAATGTATAATAAATCAATTATTCATTTCTTATTTTGGTTAAAAAGAAAAAATTCACTAATTCCGAAATTGAAATAAAAAACACTATCAAATATTATGTAAAATTAGGAATTAGGTAAATATTTTAATTGAAAAATAATTACATAATTTTAAATTATATATTCTAATTTTTCTTATTATACATTTACATGTTTGAAAATATATATCGATAGAAGATTGAAAAAAGTGGGTTTTTTGAATAATTATTTTTATATCTCTAGTCAATAATGATCTCGAATTAATGGAAAACATGTAATCCAAATTAATAAACAATGGATAATAAATTTCAAGAGTTTCATAAGAGTTATATCATAATGTTTCATAATAATAAGATTAATCATAACCATTTTTGTTAAACAATAGGATTGTAACATAAATACCATTATGTATTAGTAAATTTTAAATAATAATCCCCCTGAAAAGAATAATCATAGAAAGACTTGTAAATACCCAAAAAACTCATAATAAGAATCATAATTTAAATTAATTTTTTTATATTCACTTTAAAAAATAAACAAGTAGTGAATATAAAATGTTCTTAAAAAAGATAAAACTAAGGCGAAAATCCATTAACTCATGTCTTCAAATTATTATTATAAGATCGATCATCCTATAAAAAAAATATTATTATTATAAATATATTATAGAAAAATAATCTTATATTTTAAATGATTATTTATTTACATATGGCCTTTCATTTCCCATTTATTTAAAAAAATATTTAAAATTACATTTTACCTAATAACTACTTTGTTTTTCATGTATGTTTTTTAAAATCATTATACATTTTACATTTATCTTCGTCCCATGATATATAAAATTTTTACCATGGAATAAATATACTATTTTTAAAATATATAAGTATTTATTGTAACCCATTAATATTAGATATAGAAAATGAATTAAACAGTTCTTAGAGATAGTAAGTTGTACGTACTCATTAACAATGTATAAATTTTACTCAAAAAATGATTTAAATGAAAGTAATAAATATATCATATTAGTAGAATAATTTATAATTAATATCTATATGTTAAATATTAATTAAATATAAAATTATTACCATCTACATAAATATAATATAAAAATGTATCACGTTTCTTCATGGTGGAGGTAGTCCACACATACAACTAAGGAATGTTATCTCTTTCTAGTGGAAAAAAGGTTAAAAGATAGATTTGATATTTTAATTCAAGAAAAAAAAATTATTTCTGAAATATTTTTTACATATATTTAATCGATAATTATAATTATCCATGTGAGGTGGTGATGAAAAATGAATTACATCAGTTCAAGAAGACATTGTACACCATTCAAATGTTTGATGGTTCTATATACCATTTGATATTAGAAGAGAACTGTATTAGTTATGTAATTAAAATAATAATATAAAAATAATTTAAATATAATTATGTTATTATATCATCATATTTTTGGAATATTTTATCTATTTTTCACGATGATGAAAAACTATGAGGTTAATAATGAAAACTTTTTCCAGTCACCTTCCATGGGTTTACAACAATAGCCTTATGTTGATGAATAAAAAATAATATTAAGGCCACTAGTTAGTGGGGAGTTATGTAAGAAAATTAATTGATTTGATATTTTCTATTCCAAAAGTTTTTTTAGCTATGAACAATTGAATAGAGCGAATCCCCTTATAAAAGTAAAGGATAAGACACACCTGTAATTTTTGAAATAAATAATATGTACCCACATTATAAACATGAAAAAAATGATACCAAATACCTCATTGTAGAAGAATATATCATCTAAGGTAGAAATATGTTCATTAAATGTTCTTTTTTTACATAATTGTATGATATTTTGTACCTCATCATTTTATATTTACACCTAGGTAATCCTATTTAAAAATTAAACATACAAATTAATTTTTACAATTTTTATAATTACTTTTGACCAAAAATAATGTCGAACAAAATATATAATATTTTTTTCTTATGACTCCATATATTATATCTATTTTTCTAAATTCCATTTATATATGTGTATAATTTTAATATTAAATTCCTCATTAAGAAAAATGATAATGTTGTTTTCCAAATGGGTAAATTTCATACAAATAATAAGATGTAATATAATAAATGAAACTAAATTTGATTCCAATAACCAATTTTTTTAATCACAGCAACATTGAAAAAATGAAACATTTTAAACTAATTTAAAAAAAATTACGTTATGAATTATTTAAATTAATATCCATTTTTCATAAAAACATAAATTATTCTCTATTAATGGAATAAATAATTTATTACTAAAATCGTAAAAAAATTATAGTAAATGATTTTTTACGTGGATTACAAAAAAATTAGATAACTATTTTGAAAAAATATAATTTTGGGAAACATTATTATTTTTATATAATCAAAAAAGGGAAAAAATTTCAACTTTTGAGAAACGTGATTTTTAATCTTATAAAGACTTTTAAAAAATTATGTACTTAAATATTAATATATATATTAATTATATATGACAATTATAAAAAATTTTCAAAATGTTGTTATTATAATTCACTATATCTTATTTGATGTTTAGGTAATAATTACAATGTCAAATTAACCATATTATTAGTATATCACACTTCCTTAGAACATTATTTTATGTGTAATCAAGTTATTCTTTGAAATTAAATTTATTTGAAAAATTATATTTCATATAATATTATGTATTTAAAATTGGATCATGATTGGACCCATGTATGAATATAATATTTGGAATTACTACAACTAAAATTTGATAGAGGGAAGGAAAGACAAACATCATTATCCTTCTCAGGGAAAATAATCCAAAATTGGTGAGCCTCTATGGGATTCATTTCTAATAGGTTGTGGAGAGGGAAATGATATTTCTGCTGAAAACAAAAAAATATATTCCCCAACTAGAAAAGTGTATACTACCATCAAAAGATCATTCCATTTATTCAAATACATATTTGAACCTCATGGATTTCTATCAGATATGATTGGGCCCCATGATAAATAATTTCATTGTTTGTGATTGCAATGGTCAGTGCCCTATATATAAATTATAAACACTAGTCATGCATATTAATCCTACTTCACATATTATAATAAAATAATATGGTTGTCTTTAACATATTAATTATCTTTTGAAATAGCATGATCTTAGTCCTAGGAATGTAATGAGTGTCAAGATAATTTTAGATACCCATATGGGACCCTATCTTATGCCACAAACTTAGAAGGGTCCAAAGATACTATATGAGGCCTTTCCTATAAAAATGTGGTGAAAATGGTGACATAATATTTCATGTATGAAAATGGCTAAGATGGTATGCCTGCAACCAACAATTACCACTTCTATCATGAATGTGAGGATACTCAATCAACAATTTTTTGTGGATTGGATGTATGAACTATATGAAATATATTTATAAGATATTAGTATGATAAATTTTTTAGTGGAAATGAGTGGTGAACATATACTATTAATAAATTAAGATTACTTCCGCATATATAATCCAATAGTGTGAATTTACCCTCATTATATTCTCATAGTGTGAATGCCCTAAGATTCTATACCAGAAAATCATGTTCGTTCTTCTAGAAGATTAAGTCAATCCAATTATTTTAAAGTACATTATCACTCATTAATGTGTCAATCCAAAGGATGTTAATTGTTATGTATATCCATTCCATCATACTCGTAGGTGTCTATATTTAATCAATCTAGGAACCCTATGGAGGGGGAAGTCATAATACATATTCACTAATATTATTTTTCCATAAATCTTTCTGAAAAACTATAGGCTGATACAATCAACCCCATTCATCGTATGGAACATATCCATGTCTTTTCTCCATTGAATACTCATATCATAAATAATTCAATTATTGTAATAAGAATTTAGATACCTAGAAAACAATAAAGAAGTTATCTTCATCCTCTCAACTGAAATACAAGTTGTACTTTTCTTCACCCAATTAGAAAAACTATAGTACATTCAAAAACAACATCATGATTAGATTTCCCATTTTCCTAACCACTCATACATCTGAATAGACTACAAATTTGACATTATTGATTGATATATGGGGTTTTCAAGCTATATATTATAGAAAACTCATTTTAAATCATAAAACATCGACTTAAAAATATATTTCATAGTGTGAACACCTTCTGGATTGAATAGAATGACACATGATATGTTCTCCCAAACCGTATATTGAGTAATAGTGGACAAATATGGGGTTATTATCCCAAGTTGAGGAGGTAGTATTAGTGGACAACTATGATAGTAATATCTAAACATGGGGAAAATAAAATGAAAACTGAAATACGTTATTTTCCACACAAAAAATACAAAAAACTCACCGGTAAACTGAAAATCATAATGATGGTTATCCTATACACTACATTCCATATCATTTTAGAGAGCCATGAATATGTTATGTTCCTCTCATGAAGATTTTATCATAATTTAAAAAGTATTATTTTTTTATGTATCAATTGGATTATTTTGAATTTTAATTTGATTTTTCTTGAAAAAATCCCATGGTTTAGGAAGATTCCCATGAAGAAGACGACCCATATAAAGTCATGTAGTTGAATAATTATTGTTTAGTCATGAAAATTGCATAACCCAAGAATCATATTTTTATTAGTTGATACCAATGAGTTCATTAAATTCTCATAACAAAGCCTATGATTCCTGAAAAATGGATTAAGTATGTAACCATTGATTTTTTTTATTATTTTATATAAATTTAAAATTTGATTTATCTAATATGATGGGATCGAGTGATATGATCAATGGAACCACTCATGAGAATTTTATTGAAAAATTATCCACATGGGAGGGAAATAAATTTGATAATTGAATCCAATGAGTTTCTTGTAAAATGGTTAGGCTATCATCACAAAATTTGTAGTAAATTCTATAGCTGAATAAGGGTGACTTAGAAGACTCAAATTCAAAAAAGATCCCTATGATCTCATGATGGTTTGTAATTCTTCAAAACATAGTCCTCCAATATTATTTAGGTCATATTAATTGAATTATTATTTTTGTTAACACCAACAATTTGTTTCCTATATGTATATATGGAAATATATAAACTAAACCTTCCATTTCTGTAAAAATAAGAACTAATAAACTATTACATCATCTGAGATCACATGAACACTCGAGGATTATTTGATTTGGTTATGTGACTAAATAACACTCTTAGGGATTCATGATTTCATACCCCAATAAATTCATTTGAAACCTATATGGCATATTAGATGGGAATTCCCATGGTAGCGATCCCCTGAGATCACCTTTCTATTCATGTGAATCATTAGATATATTATTATCTAACCCCATTTTGATCATGAGTGAATTATTTTAACAACATGCCTCTAATGTGGTTTCTCTTATTTAATATCTTCCCTGACATAATTTATTATGAACAAAACCAGATTAATAGAACACTTTATTATATTTTGGGAGAGTATATCTATAATAGAAAAACTCACTATCATTATTTTTAATGTTGTTCTCTTTGGAGACCTCATTGATGACATTATTCTTGATCAGGTGTTATGGTAGAGATTAAAAATACTTATAAAGAAAATATTAAACTAATTTATGTTTATGTACATGGATCACCCTCCTTCTAAAGAACAAAAACTATAGTTAAATATATCTCTAATTCCCATATCTGACAAACATAAATTATTATTGGAAGAGAGAGTTGATACAGTTGAAAATTGTATATAGAGAGGCAATAAAAAAAGGATAAGGGGAATCATTTCACTTCAAATAATCCAATTCAATACACATCAAGTGAAGCTAAAAAACAAGGGATATTGTGTTAATGTCATGAATATTTAGTAAAATCATCAACCACATGACTACCTCTGGAATGTCAAAATTCATGATGAACCCTAGGTAATTTCATTGTGTGATTTCCCAATGTTCACATAATCATGTGAATATATATGTGTCACGATAATACCCCATCAGATCACATAACCAAATACTAGTTAAAAAGTCACATGAACATGAAGAATTTCCATGTAAAAAATATACATTTTTCCATTGTTATGATGAAATAAACCCTCTTAGTTTAAATAATTACATGAAAATTACTTTTTCATGTGATATGGATGACCCCACCGTATTCATTAATTCTCTAAACTATATATATTTCCACATTAGATCAACCTTGTCCATGTAACCTTTTATCCCAAAGGCAATATCTATTAGTATCATCCTATCATATCTAATTCAATGGTCAACAATCAATATGATCTCAATCATCCTCGAGATAAAAAAACATTACAAAATATATATTTCATCATTTTAGATGATTATTATATATGACATATTAAAATAAACACAATTGACCCTTGATAGTTTTATTTCCTTAAAGACTATATATATATATATTCATATTATTTTATTAAATAAATCTTTTTTTACCAATAAGATCTTCTCACATTTTAACCTTCTCATTCATTTCCTATATAATACCTTTCTTATTAATCATAGGAATAAGGATTCATAATAATGGGTTATCATAGATTCGATGTATGGGTAAACATAATAAATAAAAAACAATTATCATATGTCTCTATAATCATAAGTGTAAGAAAACCTGATAAATAAATAAGAAACATATACATCATTAGTAAATGATCATTCAATAGAAATCATAGAATATTGTTTTTTTTTCTATAAATTGATCTATGAGACATAAGTATTTATTTATCAATAAGAAACTGTGTTATTTTATATCATATGATAAACATAAGTCATAAGATTAAAGAAAATATATAAGAATGGAAAATAATATCTTTGTAATGGATCACTGCAAAAGATATCATAAATGATTTTCATCCAAATACATTCTATAATTTCCATAGTAGAGGTTCATTCCCATATATTTCATAGAGAACATATTTTTATAACATAATTTTTATACAAATTTTCTTTAATATAAACGTGATGTATTTGGTAGACTTCATTGCAGGAAATCCAAATTCAAAATGAACATATGATAGTATATCATTATAACATTGTTGTTGGATTGGTGGGTATAAATAAGGTAAAAAAACATTATGTGAAAGATTTATAAATGAATAAAATAATTGAAATTCAGGGATTATTCCATAGTAAATAATTATTTATTCTTTATTACATTTATTTTATGCAATAATCATATATTTTTCTAAAAGCAGTTTTTATTGAATTTCTTGTGTGGATATTTCAATTAAAATTTACCTATTTAAAAAGTAAATTATATTCGAAATGTCACCAATTTTCAATTCATCATAATAATAATATATTTTAATTATTTTTTTTCTTTTTCAAAATGATTACATTTTCATTAAATAATAAAAAAATCATTCAATTTAAATATGTATTTTCCATTAAAGTATTTAATATGTTTTTTTTAATTTATATTCAATATAATTTATTTCATTTAGATTAAAAAATTTAATATATTTCATTATAAATGATATATTACTACTTTTTTGTAAAATAACCTTTTTATACATAAATAATTAAAATTTCAAGAAAACGTACATTTGATGTGTTTTTAATATATTTTTAGAGAATAAATTTCTAAAAATATTATGAATTTAATTTAATAAAATGTATTTAGTATTTTTATTCATAATGTACATATTATTTAATGAGTCCTCATTCATTTTTTTCATAATGAATACCAATTAATATTTGAAAAAATCCATTATTATGGCCAATACATGTTTACTTGGGTTTTTAAACTAAAATAAAAGAGGGATACTTTAAATTAAAATTTTCTAGTAATATTTTGTGGATATATATATATATATTATTTTAACTTCATCTTCATGGGAATCCAATTAAATTTTGATTTATTATTCATTGTTATATTTATTTATTTTTAGAATTTCTATTTGTGTCCTAACTCACATTTACATAATAACACACCAATGCATCTATTATCCAAAATTATAGAGAAACATGGATTTTTCAAATACCTTACAAAATTCATTCCAATTAACCATATTTAGATCCAAGTGGTAATCTATTGATCAAATTTATCCTTCATTCATGACATAATGTTAATGATAAAAGAGGTTTCTCAATAAATATATACAACTCTTAAGTATTATAATCCAATTTTATTTCACCTTCAACATTCTATACACAGATTATTATAATTATCAAATTATTTATGAAAAATCATAAATTTTCATAGATTATATATTAATTTTGTTTAAAAAATCCATATATTTTTTTATTAATTAGGAAAAGAAGGCATCAGCATTGCATATATTTCACTACAACCTCCACAAAGTGACATAAATATTTTTCTAGCGTGACATTTAAGTGATATTTATAATTTATTGATTTATAAATATTAATTATATTAATGAATTAACAATTATTTTTTATAAATATTATAATATTTATCACCAATTTTTTGAAAAAAAATATAAAATAGTTTTAATTTGTATATATGGATTATTCTCTCCAGGAATACTGTAATTTTTTATCCATATTTAACAATTATGGATTTTTAAAAAAATTTATGATAAATTAATTAATTTTATATATATCATTAGTAATATTCTTTTTATGATGGTAGAATGATAAACATATAATGAGTATAACTTATAGATTTGAAAAAAATAGTTACTACATTGAGACCAATATTTTAAAAATAAATTATTTATAAATGGGTGTAGAAATTGTATAATATTTTAATATATGATATCTATTTAGGTTGGGGGATCCATGGAAAATAAAGATGAGATCACAAATTTTATAAAAAGAGAGAATATATTACGTGACTCTAAAGTACGAAATCATATTACAATCCATCTCATGAGGAGGTAGCAGAGCAGCAGAGAGATCATAAAGCCATGTAATATCTGGATTTACTCCCATATTAGAAATTCCATTTTCTACCAAATTATATTCAATATAAATATGAGTTATAATTTAGTTGATGTCGAGAAGCGAGTGGGTGAAATACATCCACCGGGTAGTAATCGGTCACTCAAGGTGTGTCACACTATTCCATATTTCTTGCATAATGGTGGTCAAATCACATTCAATATAGATATTTTTCCAACAATGGATCATTTCTAAAGTAATATCATGTATCATAACGGATATTTTGGACTCCAAAGTGTGGTAATGGCGTAGTTACCATGAAAGCATCTGAGGATCTAACCAAGGTGATTCCTAAAGATAGCACCATAACCTGTGAGACTTGGATTGACATTGGAGGAACCATCCACATTTACATTAGTCCAATAAGAAAAGGGAGATTGCCCAAACACATCAAAGGTATCATGAAGTATGAAAATTTTCCAAAATTATGGAGACATCACAGAATTTTGAAGTAATCAATAATGTTATTACAGTGACCCTTATCCATCAATGGAGCTTCACATATATAAATAAGGATCTGCATATGCCCTCGATTATTATTGAGTGATTAATTGTTATGAATAATATCATTTTAATCATACCAGGTCACCAGATGAAGCTCACTATCATAATCAAGGAAGTTGCTCATAATTCTTCGTGAAGATTCTATTGTTGGAAATCACTTTATTTGAGTGTTGAATGTGTCCAGAATCAACCATATGTTGTTTAAGAAGACAAATATATAGTTACAAATATCAGAAGTAGTAGCACATGAAAGGAATTAATGATTAGCATCTTCTCTGGGGTGATTATAGTGTCTACATTTAGACAGATGTTTAATACCAAATAATTCTTGTAATGCATTTTTGGGAGCTCTATTGTGATTAAGGCGCCAAAAAAGAATGAATCATGAGGGTTTTATTTAGGGTTTTCCAAAGAGTTTTATCTAACCAAAATCAATTTTAGAATTACCTAAATAATGACTATATAAGTTTTTAAAATTAATCGTACCATTGTGTGTAGGTTCTCTAATTTAAAATTCATCTGTGTTTGAAAAGGGGTTATTGTTATTGCCATTCATAATGGATTTAAGTAGAAGATCATTTTGAGAATTTAAAAAACCTATAATTTAATAGTTTGTTCTATTAGGGTTTTTCTAGGATGATTCATAGATATTTTTGGGTTCGAGTCCAATTATCTAACCATAAATTTAAGGTGGATCCCAAGTAACCATCAACAAAGAATTATTCAAAATTCTGAAAAAAAAATATTTTTTTAATATATTTCCAGATAGAGTAGCTGAGGAAATTCAAACTTCATTCCTTAAAATTTCTATGAAATAACTTTTTGAGAAGGAAAAAGAATCTAAATTATTGTAAAGAAGGTTGCGTGCATGTTTGTCTTGAAGGGCCTCATTAATGCACCAAATTTTTTTGATACCAATCCCACCCTTTTTAGTAGGTTTGCAAAATATCGACAAGGGGATGGTCAAATGATTTATTTCCAATGTTCTACCAGTCGAAATGAAAATCATTGATTTAGATATGCATTTTTTTCATTTTCCAAATTTTCCATCTATATAACATCATGGTGTAAACAATTTTAGAAACAAAAATATATTTAAAAAGGAATATTCTTCCTTCCATATAGAGGGATTCACCATTCCATTAAGATACTTGGTTAAAAACATGTATCAAATACTGAATGAATATGAGAGGACATGGGTCTACACTAAAAAATGGGAACACAAAGAAAAGAAAATTGAAAATAACCTTCATTAATGGATATGCCACAGATAATATAACAATTCCTACTAGGATGATTGTTTTTTCCAAATAAGATTGAAGATTTGTTCCAACTAATGGCTTGACCAAAGACCTCTTTATAATGAGGGGGTGGGGGATTTTTGTGGATTCAAATATTTCTTTATTTCATCTTGTAAAAAAGGATGATATCATAAGGATATAAGAGATAAGCGAGAGCATTCACATTTCTAGAAACATAAATGGCCTTGATTTTGGTATGATACACATGAAGAGTGAAGAGTCGACTGCAATAGTCTTCCATAATTTAGAAAAGAATTGTTGATAAGGGTAACCTTACATTACACATTTGGGGCATTTGAGGTATTCCTTGTGAGAGCCATTGACCGAGATATAAATAGATTTCAAATTGAAAAGGGTTCTAATTATAGTAATAAAATACTCATTAATTCCAATTCCTTGATGAACAATTATGTTGAGGATCCAGTCATTAGTATCATTATATTTTTTTTATGTCACGTTTAATGGAAATATTACCCCTTATGTTAAATTTGATTGGTGTATTAACTGAAATAGAGGAATTACAAATACAGTATTGTATGTATTTACACTTAATAAACTCAAATTTGTTCTTGGAAACAATTTAGTCCATAATAGTAGAATGATTATTAGTAATGATTTTGGTGACGATTTTATAAAGGGTGCTAATTAGAAAAAAGTGTCTAAACTAGGGAATCTCAAAAGCATTTTCCACATTTGGAATGAATGATTGTAATTGAAAATTAAGACTATGCGGGAGGACACTGTTATAGAAAAAATTTTTGAATAGTTTATAGACATCTGATTGGATAACATCCCAATAATGTGGAAATAAGACATTATTAAACTATCAGGACCTAGAGAACTATCAGGATTCAAACAAAAGAGTGTGTATTTAATTTCATGATCAAGAGGTATTCTTACAAGGAAAGTGTTATCCTCATAATTAACCAAATTTGGATGGTCCTTAGGTAAGAGGTCTTTGTTATTGTTTGGGTGATTTAATATGGATTAAAAATTAGAGACAACAGGACTGGAAATATAATCCTCATTATCTAATATGTCGTCCACGTATGTTAATAGAGACATCAGTCTTTATGATTTCGTGAATCCATGATGAATTTTATTGAACATAGTGTTTATGTTACCTTCAGATAACCATTTAATTTTAAATGTTTGTTTTCTCATATTCTCTTTAATGGTGATCAAAGAGTTTAGTTTTATGGGCATGTTAATTTTTTGAGTTGGATTAGTGCTAAAATTAGAGCTACTGTAATCATATTGGAGTTGTTTAATATTAAACACAAGAAGAATAAATCCATTGTTAAATTTTTTGGCTATAGAAAAATACTAAATTTTGAGAATATGTTAGAGGTATTTTAACTTAACATAACAAGCAAAGGAATAATTGTATTGTGTCATAGAAGTCCAAATATTTTTATGATATTAGTGCACTAAAACATTAGAAATACAATAATTGATAAAACTAAAAGGTAATGAGTGTTTCATATGTTTTATGTGGAAATGAATTGTATGGGATGGTGTTCAGAGTGTATCTTTTTGAGGGAGATACTAATTATAATATCCCATTTTTCTAATGTAGGGATATTTTTAAAGGATTTGTATAACATTGAGGCAACCACCATTTTATAATGCCCTATATACCAAGTATATTTCGAACCAGTGTTATTAATTTATAAAAGTTGTTGTCTTTAATGGATTTTTTAAATTCACCTATGGAAATAATATCATTAAACAATCCAATTTTCTCACAAGAGTTAAGAATAGCATTAAAGTCCCCAATAAAAAAACTAGGAGTAATGATTTTGGTACCTAAATTGGAAATGTCATCCCAAAGGGGGACTCCTATCATGATATCTATTCATTGAAATAAATGGATTATATATAATGAGTTCCATTATTATAAATTCAAATTTAATGTTTTTCTCACTAACATTAAAATTGTTATGATTTTTTAGAGAAGAGTGCAAGAAAACCCATAGGGATTCAAAATTAGAGAATATTTGGTTGTATGTTTAAAATAACGAGCATGCTGGCATAATTGGGAGTACATAAAAGAAAAATTAGTTTTGGGATCAGTAATAGAAAACAACATTTTTTGATGAGTATTAATCATTCATTTTAAAATAGTAAATTGGTCAGAGTTAGAAATAATCTGACAATTACACAAAAGAATCATCATATAAACCTAGGTTTGGAGCTAGAGCTCTCTATTTTTTGTTTCCTAATCCCTTTACCCTAGAAGATAATCTATGATTTTTATAATTTCATGGGTTTTTAATCTATTTCTTCATACTTTTAGGATAATCTATGGGGTTTTTTGTAAGGACATCATTACCATTATCCTTAAGATAGTCATCAAAAGAGGCAGTCATAGGTGATTCTACAGAGGTACTAATAGTAATAACATTATGATCCAAATCGTGATAAATAAACATATTTTAAGATTTCATAGAAATATCATTGATGATTATATTTTAAGAACCATCCACAAGATTACTAATTAAATTAGAAGAAAGGGCACCTGATCCTGTTGAAGGCATAGGTGTTGTATCACCAATTTTCATCTTTGAATGTGAAACCAATTAGATGTTTGGAGAAGTGAATGGTAACTCCTTCTGGATAACCAGTTCTTAATTTAGTGAGGAAATAATTGAAACTACAGTGTGATGTGTGTTTGTTATGCCATCAATAACCTGTTTCTTGACATTGTCAAAGCTATGTTTTAGATTAATATGTTTACCTAAATAAACAAGCTCTTTAGTTTTACATTCCTCTTTAGACAATTTACTTCAAACATGATCCTGTAAAACAAAGGCTATGATGGTGTTTTTAAAACCATGATATACAGGGGTAAATTCTGTGTAGGCAACACTATTAGAATGTAATTTATATTCCTCACTATGTGTGGTCATTGTGATATAAATCTTGTTGTTTTATTAGAATTCCCAGATTTCTGAATAGTCAAATAAATATTTACATTTTAATAATTAAATATAGTTGGGTGGACATTTATTGCATTCTTCATGGATAGTATTGTCAATATATCTATTGTGTTCCTCACATTGTGAGAATTTTTGGGAGTTATCATTCGATTCATTATCATCTGTAGTGTATAACACTAAAGCATGCAATGTACACTCAAACACATTATGAGGTTTCCAGAAAGGGTCAATATCCTTTACTAGTTTTCTAGGGAAGCTATGGTTTGGGTATGAGTTTGTAGCTTCATGATCAGTTTGGGTATGTTTACGAACATCCATATCAACTGTTTCAATTTATATAGATATACACTGGTCCTCAGTTTTATTTACATGTTATTACAATGAATCATGCCAAGATTTTTTTTACTTCATCTCCTAAGGGATTAAATGCCTTGGATTTTATAAACCACTTTTTAATGTTCTTATTAGATATATCAATCTTATCAAATGTAGGACCTTTATCTTTCTTTTTCGTTGTATTTTCATTCCACAGAATACCACTTGGTGGGGAGGAATGTTTGTGAAATACCATACAATTTATTATTGAGTATCCTATTATTTTACTATACTAAAAAATGGGGGTACTATTTCATATAACATCATAAAATTATCCCTATAATCCATATAATTAAAAGAAATGGTGTGAAACAGTTTAGTTTTCTAATTCTCTTCCACTATTATTCTAGAAAATAATCCTAACTAACTAGTTACGGTTTTTTTATCTATCTTCAGTGGGTACCAAAAAAATAATATATATCATTTAAAATATATGGGTGTGGAAAAACCAATTGATATTATACAATATAACCTATACAAGTGCCATATTATACCTACGAGTGTTCGGATTAAATGAAAAATTCAATTCTGAGAAATGGAGAAGGCCATGTTTGAGTTGTAAATTACCTATCCTCCATACTTGATCTAAGTCTTCACTGAAGTGAGTAGTATATGTAAATAACCCTTAACTAGTTATACTAGTTCCCAATTATCAAATACCCAACAGTGTGAAATGGGTACGTTTAGATCAAGATACGACGAGGGTTTGTCACCATTTATGTGTGGAACACAACCCATGATAGAGAACCTACACATTTGAGTTCGCCTTTGAATCTCTTTAAGATAATACTCCACATAAAATCATCCATTTTCCATTTTTAGAACATAGGAGGATTCATAAATGCTGTTTTGTGGAGATCTAATCCCTCTATATCATTGAGGAATGAGATCTACCTAGATTTAGAATGAGGTTCATGTCCTGAATCAACATCCTTAAAGGTTTTTTCCTCTTTCATCTGAGTAGTAGTGCAGTCAAGTGAGTGCTCTATTTCTGGTTTGAAGGAGGAAATTAATCTATGAATTTAACAAGAATATATAACAACATGTCCAATATTCTAAAACATTAGGATTGAGGTTCTAGGTTTCATTGAGTCATTTAGAGAGACACCTCGCATTGTATCTCCCCAATTAAGTAGTTAATTTGAAATTGAATCATTTAATATATGATATATTATCTTTTAATAATTTTCATATATTAGAATTATAATAACTTTTAATTTATTACATTTTATGTTATATATCTTATGATTCACATCAGATATGATGTAGGTGTATTACATCACAATCTCGTTTTTACTAGGATTATATATAAAACGTTTAAAATGATTAAAATATATGTTATTCTCCGTGAAAATAATTTTTTTCATATTATATGGGTTTTTATTTATATTAATATTTTTCCTTTCATTTATATATCATTCAGATCCCATTATAACAATAATATTTATTGTATAATACATATATTGTTTTTACTATTTTATTAGGAATGTTTTTTATTCCAAATATATATATCTCATTAAAATGTCATGATGATTATTTGTATTATTCACTTACGATTAATTAAATTCAATTTAATAATGTTTGAATCTATATTTTAATATTTATAATGAATATTATTTTAATTTATAACCAATTTACATTTGACATTTTATAGAAATTTCGAATTTAATCATTACTTTAACTTACACTATGAGAAAAATAATAATTATACCATAACTTCTAAATGATTAAAAAATGAATTTTAATTTTATCATGAATATATTAAAATAATATTATGAAATTATTATTTCAAATTTTTGTTAATTTTTTTTTATGTGATATCAAAACGACAAGTGGAATTTCAATAATAAGAAATCCAATAATCATTAAAAGTAAAATTTTCATCTATAATAAAATTTTTGAATGTCCCTTATTATTCAATAAGTATATAAATAAATAATATTATAATTATTTTGCATTAAGATGATTTAATTTTATAGTGATGAAATATTGATGAACAATATTATATTTTCTAGTAATTATGTTATCAGGGAATTGTTGATATTTTCAGGACCTTGTGGCATCGATATGAATAGAATATAATTATGTGATGGGTGTTTTGGTTATATCCATCCAAAAATTGGGGTAATTGTTAATTTTTATGCGATAAAATAGTACCCAGTTGGTCATCCCCATCATAAAAAGTGGTTACATATGATGTTATCCTATGGATGATGTGATCGTATATTTTAGCATATCCCAATCTTAAAGCTAGAAAATGGGTGGTTAGCGAAACCAAAACATAAAAAATGGTGGGTATCATTGACAGATGATTTATATGATTATGATTGTTAGGACACATTATTATTTCTTGATTTTATTTAGATGATTTTCTTTGAAAAATATTTTTTTTATACATGTCTTTTGAACTCTCTGCCTTTATTCCATAACTCATGATTTTTGGGAGTTGAGTTTCTACAATTTTTTTTAAATGTTTTGTATATGTTAAAATTTATAAATTATCATGTAAATATTGAGTTATATTTTATATATACCTTGATTAAACACACTGATCATATAATCTACCCAAACATTACGTTTTATTTTCTATATGGTATGATGAAATAAATTTTTTATAATGTTCTATGAATGGTTCCAATTGTGAAGAACATAGTGAGAGATGATATAATTTTTTTATATAACATGTTTAAGTATGCATGTCTTAAAATTTAATAAATCATTACTTGTATATCATATATCATGATGATATATAATGAATATTAATAATATATGATGCAGTATTTAGGTTTGTAATATTTGGGTCAATTCAGTGAGTTCTAAATAGAGCCGTGTTCACTCCTCATTATATTTCATTTTATCCCATGTGATTTACATATATAAAAAATTCATTATAGGGATATATAATTATAGTCCAACCTATTATATAATGAAATGAAATGATATATATACTAGATGATCATGATACATTCATTATATCAACATGTACTAAAACGTAGAATTAAAACAGTTTACATAAAATATTATTATTCACACTACAGTATTATCCAAAAAATGAAATTTGTTTCATAACATCTTCTGAAAACATAATTAACCCATGAGAATATAATGAGTTTCTTAGAATATTTATCAAATATTCATCATTATATGACATAAAGTGAAATTAAATGTATTGTACCACATGATTAAATACCAATTGAAGAATAATAACCCATATAGGATGTTGAAATATATGAAATGTAACTATAAAATAACATTCGAAACATTGTGAGTAAAAATGTGAAAATATTCTTATCTATCGTAAAAATATTGAAAAATAAATAAATTTGAAACCTCAATCTTCCACGACATTCATCTCCTTGAATAATATAATAGCTTGCGTTGTACGCAGCTCAAAGTTCTAGAACATCCTGACCAATCAAACTAACTGTTTTAAAATTAGATATTAATTGTAATAACCAATTATTGAAATTTTATATTTTATTATCAAAATGGAATTGTTTTGGGATTAAAAATATCAAAATAATGCTTGGCTGATGTTTTGGTATTTTTCTAAAAACATTAATTTTTTTATGAATAGTAAAAACACTACATTATTGTTTAAAACTGAATTTTTCTTAAAATAATTATTTTTGAGTATTAATTTATTTTAAAGTTAAAATGGATACATAATATTATATTAGTCTAATTTTATTAATTTGAGTCATTTTATAATAATATTAGATATTTAAAAATGTATTGATCTTTTTAGCTTTTTTAACCCACCTTCTAGGCACATTTAGAAATTTTCATCAAACCTAATTTTTCCAATTCATCGAATTGAATTTCAAAAATCGAAAAGACATAGTTTTTATTAGTAATTATAACGTTGTTCAATTAAATGAAACTAATTTTTTTGAATAGTTTCTTTTGATTTCTATTTACCACGGTTAAATTTAAATAATGTAATTAATGGTAAAAATAAAATTATAATAATATAAAATTATCCCAAAACATGTAATAATTCAATTGGATAATTGTATTAGGAACAAAATCAACATTAGAATAAAAGTAAGATACTTTTTGATCTATTTCAGTTAGATTAAGAAATTTATAATATTTTATTTAAAGAAGTGTAAAAAGTGTTAAATTCCAATTTTTTTGACTAAAATATTTTTAATATGTGGTTATACATAAGATAAATAAGACTATATATACTAATTAAAAATATTTTATTCTTTTCTATATCAAATTATTTTATTTTTAATTTTATTTACAATAAATAATTAAATTTATTTTTTACACAATAATGATGTAGTATTTACCTTATTCTTGAATGATTAAATTAATTGATGTTTTAAATATTAAAATAAATATAAATTGAATGTTTTTCATGCCATAAATGAATTATCTAGATTAATATAACTTTTTAGGGATGATTAAATGTATTCTTTCAATATAATCATGTTGTTATAGCTTTTACAAAAACCAAATACTAAATAGTGTCCAAATTGACATAAATGAGTTTTTTATACAAATAATATTTTATTATATGAAATAATATTCCTAAAAAACTAATATTCGGCCAAAGGACACAAATAATGTTATATAATTCATTAATTAACCACTTTAGGTTCTCTTGGAATTTTATAGTAACTATATGAACCATGTATTAAAAAAATACTAGAAGACATGACAAAAGTTAAACTATTTAAAAAATAGATAAATCTAAAATATATGGTTTATATGGTGACCTGAATTTATCTAAAACCTATTGGTTGAGAGGATTTCTATAAATACCCACCTTATCTTCAAAATTTATCATTTTATAACTATTATAATTCCAAAATAATTTTATAATAAAATTTTTATATATATTTTTCTAAAGTTTCCGTCACCTCTCTTATAAAAGGGTACTCCCCCTTATCTTAAATTCGCATCTCCAAATCCTTTTGGCTCAACCAAACCATTCGCAAATCACATCCCAAGTACTATCACATCATCTTAGAGGCCTTAAATTGATTATAATTACATACTATGTAGCCCTTTTGTTCAAATCAAAAGGAAACACCCGAAGAAGAGATAATTATTTCATCACCTCTTTCAAAGTAATTTTCCTCTTACACTTCCTATTTCTTTGTGGTTTCCATTCCAAAAGACAATATATAGTAAAATATAAATAAATTAATGTTATTATTAAAATCTTACCTACATAATCATTTTTATAACCATCATATTAATGACAAATCCACCATATGTGCATACATACAACATACCTTCTCCACATTGTGGTGTAGTTTTTTATTCAACAGTTAATTATTTGGATGTGTATAATAATGAGTACAATTTATGTAAATAATAAATATACAGTGTTAATGATTCTATATATATAATATACCATCCTATTACATAATATTTCAACATCTTATATAATTATATCGTCACTCATGTGTACGTACGACTTATCCTCTCCACGATGCGATGAGATTTCATTCCCCATAAAAACCATTCAAGAATAATTTTCATTTGATGATAAAAAAATGATTAAAAATATAATATCATTCTGGATGTGAATCAAATACATCCTATCCATAACAAAAATTACTTAATTATGAAAAAATATATAAAGGAAAAAGAATCTGTTAACAGTTGAAAAAATGATATTACTAAAATATTATTAACAAAGAAATACTAGAGGATCATATATGATACAATATTTATTTTTGTGGTTCTTTTATAATTTTATAACAGCGATTTAAACATTATATATAAATTTAAAAATTCGTCTACTAAGTAAATATATGTGGTAAGGGTATATTTTATAATCTCATTATTATTTGAGGTTGTTTATAAGTACGTGTCTCCATAGACTTCATTATAATCTACATCCGGGTATCTTAAAAATGAATTTCTAAACATTTTTACTATTTTCTAGAATAAGGTTTAAAGTCAATTTTACCCTTGTGTAACTTCTTTTTAAATGTTTTGAATGTAATATTTTTGTCTTTTTCCAAAAAAGGTACTTTAAGAAATTTTTGACAAATTAATGAAACAATGTTTTTTAATTTATATGACGAGTGAATCTATTTTCCTCCATTATAACACTTTTGAAGCATCTCTAATGATCTTATATGAATATTTTAAAGATAAATGTTTTATTTTATAATATTATGAATTTTAAATGATTTCAATATAGAAAGAGATATTTCTCTCAAATATATTTTGTATTGATTTCTTCTATGTTAACATATATTGTGGGATTCTATTGAATTTGATTTATTTTGATTCAATATTAAATTTTATATTAATAGTTTTATTATATGTTTTATTGTAGATGTTCTGTTTTTTGGTCATTCATGGTTTATAGTTTAAGCAGTAACATTTTATATACTAGATTAATACAAATGTTTTTGTTATATTTCTCTCTTTTAATATGTGGAATACATTGGATGTTATAAGTGATGGGAAGGACTGACTATATCCCCTAAATTCATCAATAGTCCTCATGACACAATCCAGTGTCTTGGAACAAGGCCTTGACAATATTTTTATTTCTATTCTTGCCCCATGGCCTAAACTATGTGGTTATGATGTCTGGAAATATGCATTCTATCATTATGGGATTAGCTGTTGATATTTCATGTGATTATTCATCTAGAATAATAACCACGTGAATAAGTAAATGGAATTATTTGATTTATCATTTCTATATTATGCTGATGTTTTTTTTTCAAGGATTGTGTTTACGTCTTATACATTGGTCTTAAATGTTTATTCTTATTTATGATAATTTCTTCTATATTGTTATCCTTACAGAGCATATGATCTCACCCCTTTCATATGTTTAATTTTCCCAATATTTGAATAATTATATTATGTTTGGCCTACATGGATAGGCTAGGGGTGCGTTCAAAGGTGAAACAATGTTGCTTGTTCATTTCATAATGTAATGTAAATCTTATGAATGTATCTAGTACTTCCATGGCTACTAATCTGATCTATCTTTTGGGACATGATCTCTTGTGATCACTCTAATGTAATGTAATAATGCAGATATTCTAGGTAACTGGTGTCGGGGTGTTATTGTTGGTATGAGAGGAATTGTGTTACAAACCTTGTTTAATAGATTTAGAAAAAATATTATTAGAAAACATTTCCCAATTATAGACTTTGGGTATTATTATATAATAATATCCAAAAATTATTAGTTATGTAGTTAAAATGTGGGTTTTACAAAAATATACATCCCTTTCTGGATACTAAAAGTTGATCTGGTTCTGAAAAATATGTACCTTGGAGTTAAAACTCCGACAAAGTGTTTCGGGCTTGACCTAGGGTATCCTAGAACACGACAAGAGACCTTACTACACACCTCAATTGAAACTCCACTAGGATATGCTTAGGATAATTCAAAATTTTGTTACAAACCATTACGAATTATTTATGAGTAAATACTTCCTCAACGAAATCATTTTTTATGATTATGGATTATATTAATAAAATATTTACTTTATGTTAATTATTTTACTAGATTGGAATTATACATTGTGATTCATGAACTAATCTTGACAATACTGTTATTTAGAAATGGAGCCTAGTGGTAGGAATAAAACTGTATCAATGTAGCAATTTCCCTCCTATTTAATATAATTATAGTGGAGTTTGTGATTCAACTGGTACTAGACTTCTTATAACATTACTGGGACAACCCACTCCAGTTATGAATCATAATCTTACACATATAGAGCACCCTAAACCCAATTTCAAAGGATCAATGTTAGATTTCTCCATTAGGAAAAACCCACCAACATTAAATGAGACTAAAAATCCCCAAGTGGATGAGAAATAAATAACTACTTTAGAAAAAATATTTCATGCTTTGGGGAGTAGGGAAAGGGAAAATTTTTCATGCCTATTTATCACCTCTCAGGAGATGCATATCAACGGTGGTAGTTAATTCAAAACACAAAGGAGGATTAACAAGTGGAAAATATGTAATGTATAATGTATAAAGAGATTTTCTTAGAAAAATACATTTTCCATTAACATCAAGCAAATATGGAAAGGAAATTTTTGAGTCTGATGAAAAAGTTGAATGTTAACGTCATAAAATATGAGGCTAACATTAAAAGGTTAGAAAGGCATACTGGAGATTATAAATGAATCCCATGAAGTATGATTGATCAATTATTTCAAGGGTTTAAATAATTTCTTCATTAACCATTATTTTCATAATTCTTATCATCATACAATGACATAGTCTCATGTGATATCAAAATAGAAAAGTAATTCTATAAGTCTTATGAATTTAATGTGATGAATCAAAAAAAATATTTAATGAACACTCTAGGAAATGAAATAAGGGGAATAGGGAAAATTTGGGTTTCCATCCTGTAGTATTTTTCATATGAAAAACCCTGGTACATGCCTAAATGGAAGAAAGTTTGTTACAAGTTTGGAAAAAAATCCATCATGTTCTAGATTGCAAGGGGCAGAAGGATGATGACAATGTTCAATGAAAAAATTATAATAAAATGGGGAATAATTAAAATGAATTTACTATGTGTCAAAGGAAATTACCTCAGAAAAGGATAATGGAGCAAGGCAAGCATATGTGATCACAACTACTTAGGATGATGTTTCGAATGATGTGGTGTCATGAACTTTAATTGTTTCCTCAATATTAGCCAATGATTTATTTGATTCTGGATCAATGCATTTTTTCATATCTTCCCATATTCCATGAAAATTACATATTTCAAATTTGACATAATAAGGGAGTTTTCAATCAAAACACCTAAGGGAAGTATCATAGAAACAATGTTTCATCAACCGGTTATCATTATGGAAGATAAACATGATTTATCTAATGATCTTATTGTCATACCAATTATTTAATTTGATATAATACTTGGTATTATTTGGATTTCAGACCATGATGTAAAGAATTATTATAATAAGAAGGAGGATACAATTTTTGAGGATGATAAGGAATCCCTTATCTTTAGATAAGAAATATCACCCTCTGATTCTCATCTAGATCTACCTGTAGTTTCTGTATAATATTAAATTATTGGGGATGAAGGGAGTGAAATAACTATGGGTGAGGAAATGATTGTTCAAATATAGTAGGTACCTATTGTGCCAGAATATGTTAATGTGTTTCCATAGTATTTACCTAGACATCATCCAGATAGAGAAATTGAGTTTTCCATTGACTTAATTCCTAGTTCATGGCCCATATCGAAGACCCCTTATAGAATGGCCACTATAAAATTAGTGTAACTAAATAAACAACTAGAAGAATTTTTTAATAAAGGATTTATAATCCCTTGTGTTTCTCTTTGGGGAGATCCTATTATTTTTTTATAAATAAAGATGAATCTATGCGGTTGTGTGTTTACTACAGGGAGATCAATGATATAAAAATAAATAACAAGTATCTCAGATATCTCATTGTTGATTTATTTAATCAACTTCATGAAGATAAATATTTTCCAATGACTGACCTTTTATATTGATATCATCAATTGTGCGTGAAGACGGAAGATATTCCAAGGACAACATTTCGAACTAGGTATGGGCATTATATGTTTGCAGTAATGTCTTTAGGACTGACCAATGCACCCAATGTCTTCATGGATCTAATGAATAGAGTTTTCAAGGAATATTTTTATGACTTTAGATTGGTATTCATTGATGATATCATACTATACTATAAAATCTATGAAGATCATGAAAATCACTTTCTCACTATTCAGAAAAATTAAAGAAGAAATGAATTATATGGGAATTTTAGCAAGTGTGAATTTTGGCTTCAGGAAATTTCTATTCATGGATATATTTTCTCCAAGTATTGAATCTATGTTTATCCATCAATGAAAATAGAAATCCATCAATGGACATCATTGATGAGTATAAATAAGTTTCATGGTTTTATTGGTTTATCGATTTATTATCAGTGTTTCATTGATAATTTTTCCCCATTGGCTAACCCATTAACCACGATCACATGTAAAGGGGTTAAATTTAATTGGAGAAAAGAGTGTGAAGGCTATTTTAAATTATTGAATAGAAGATTAGAAAATGATCGTATCTTCACTCTACCATTGGATAGTGATTGGTTTTTTATTTATAGTGATGCTTCATAGAAAATACTTGGTTGTGTCTTTATATAAAATGATAAATTTATTGCCTATGCATCAC
This sequence comes from Viscum album, assembly GCA_963277665.1. Classification (NCBI taxonomy): domain Eukaryota; kingdom Viridiplantae; phylum Streptophyta; class Magnoliopsida; order Santalales; family Viscaceae; genus Viscum; species Viscum album. Next base: position 988,674,316 of record OY728126.1, read on the forward strand.
AGTAGTTAAAAAAATCACGAATAAAAATATCAAACTCATGACCTAGAGTTAGAAATTATAACATTTTCTATATAGATATGGAGACACTATCTTTATGGTGAAAAATATGAGATATATATTTATCACAAGAGTTTGAAGTATATTTTCTCACAGAATGATCTGAACATGATGTAAAGGTGTTGTCTTGAACTACTCAAGGGATATTATTGCACAATACACTACCACCCACGGAAGGAAAATATGGTGGGAGAGGATTTGAGAAAAATGATCATGGAGTTCTGAACAATATGAGAGTGGAAAGGGATCCTATGTCCATGGATCTATTAAAGATAGATTTGGAAATAATCATGGAAGGTGATACATAAATTATTTTAAAAATGGTTTCCAAAACATCTTTAATAGAAAGGATAAAAAGTTATTTGATTGATGATGTGGATTTTCAAATGAAAATTAATGTTGTGACTGATGGGAGATTGGTTGACTTCATACATGAAGATGGAATTTTAAAATTTGGGAATAAGATTTGTGTTCCTGATATACTTGATCTAAAATGGTAACTTATGGATAATGGACAAAGATCTATTTACATTATACACCCTGGTATCACTATGATGTATAATGATTTGAAGGATCATTTTTGGTGGGACAAAATAAAGAGGGAGATTTTTTATTATGTGCCACAATGTATTGTTTATCTATAGGTGAAGGCTTGAAGACAATATCCAAGAAGATCCATGTAGCCTCTTCCTATACATGAGTGGAAATGAAATGATATTATGATATACTATGACGTAGGGCTACTAAAGACTCCTAGAAGGAATAATGCATTATGTGACATTGTTGATCATATTTCAATGTGAGAAAATTTTCATGCTATAAGAGATAATTTAACACTTGAATTATTATCCATAATATATATTACTGATGTTGTAACAAATCATGGTGTACCACTATCGATTTTTTATGAATGTGATCCCAATTTTACCAAATGATTATGGAAAAGTCTTTAAAAAATCCTTGTATTGTGAACTTTATTTGGGCACTTCTTACCACCCTCAAACTGATGGATAATCAGAACGGACTATTGAAACCTTAGTAGACATGTTGAGTTCTTGATCACATGATTTTCAAGGTATTTGAGATCATTATTTACCTCTGGTATAATTTTACTCTAGCAATAACTTCCATTCATGTATTCCAATGAAATCATATAAAGTGTTATATAGAAAGAGATGTCATACACCAAATGATTGGGATGATTTTGGTGTAAGAAAACTTTTAGGCCCATAACTTGCTGTTGAATCAAAATAAAAGTGGAAAATATCCGAACCCACATCAAAGAATCTCATAGTAGAAAAAAGAGCTATGTTGATAACTAGAAGAAGGATTTGGAAGTTCATGTAAGAGATCAAGTATTATGTAATTTATCTCCATGGAAAGGTGTTATAAGATTCTCTAAGAAGGTTAAATTATGTACCATGTACATAAGAACCTTCAAAATTATATTATGAATTGTAGTTGCAAATTTCGGTAACCCTCCAATCCTAGTTACCGAGAATCGGTGCATTATTACATAAAATTGGCATGATACAAGGGATCATGTCCGAATATATAAATCAGTTTATTAGAATTGAAAGTACTAGATACATACATAAGATTTATATTACATTATGAAATAAAAAACATTGTGTCCCATTTGAACACTCTTTTATCCCATATCATATTCCTACGGGTTAGTCGTAATATACTTCTTTACATCCTAGGAAAAATAAAACATAAAAAAGGGGTTATCTCAGTTGCTCAGTAAGGGTAAGAAATACATTGGAAGATTACATAAACTTTATTCATGGTAAATAATTGAAATCACATGAATTTAAAAATAATAAAAATGAACACTGAATGGAGGTAATATGAGGTGTCTAAATAATGCCATAATAAAACATAGACATGGGTATTCTCCTTGTCGAATAAACCACATCAACCATAAATAATAATTCCATAATGAGATAATTTATAATGTTGGTCATTCTAAAACATTTTTTCAAGTCCTCATCCAAGACGTCTAAAAATGATCAAGGCCTCATCTAAAACCATATATCAAAATTGAGAAAGTCCTCGACCAATTCCATGTCAAATAGTCTCATGATACCTACTGACGCATCCCGGAGCTATATTGGGAACCACCCATCACATACTAAATATAATAAATTCCTCATATGAATGGTTGAAACATAATCTAAATATTCGTACAAAAACTAGAATACAAAATGTCATTATTTTAACCGCAAACCATGAATGTCATAACAATAGCACATCCGCAGTCAAACATAACTCATTTAATACAATATAGATGATTTTATAATGATAAATCAACCTCAGTAGAGAATAAAATACCCTAAAATGTATATACATTGATGAAAATATTCATTAAAACTATTTGAGAAAAATATCCCATTTTTCTTGAAAACATTTAAATATCGCACTATTTATCAAAGAAGTCATTTAAAAGTTATTTTTGAATAAAAGTGTCCCATACCACATTGAAAATTTAAAAACAATTTTAATGTCATCAAATTTATGTATGTATAAATAAATACTTAAAACCATTTTTAAAACATGGACCTTTATGGGAAATATTTAGAAGAATAAATATTTAAAACATTTAAAACAATAATTTATTTAAAGAGTTTTTAACTAAATAAGAGATGGATGAATACATTTAATTGAGGAATAACATTAATAAAAACATTATAATATCATGATAATAAAGGGATTCATGATATAATATGTCAAAGGGTAGTATATACACAATGTAAAAGTGAATTGGTGCATAACAACCAAGAGGACCCAAAGGAATGTAAATTGAGACTAAATACTTTATAAATACCACATGCATAGATTAATGATAAATCAATTAAATAATAATGTGTGAGAAATATAAATATAATCAATATAATTGGATATTAATTGTAAATCAATCAGATTAAATTCACATATATTCTTTTAAAAACAAAACCAAGGACTTGGATGTTTAACTTAATTAAAGGAAATTGAGTTAATATTACCCATAACAAGTTCATACCAATAAAATATGAATTAAAAAATGGAGTGATTATGTGTATCATTTGTATATGCACATAAGGGGGAGTTTATATTACTAATTAAATAAAAAATTTTGATTCCACACATAATCTTTGAGTAAAATAATCAACAAATTTAGTGTAAAGACCAATGATTGGAAATTGAAATTTTAAATTCCGTTAACAATTTAGTAGCATAAAAAAATAAACCCCATAAAATAAGTATCATACAATAAATATGTAAATACTCATAAATTAAAGTATATTACCCAAAGAATACAATCATGGGAAGTATATACACCACACAAAATGAAATAGTTGTTATGTAGCATTCATCTCACGGGAATAAGAATTTAGATGAAAACCCATTACCTAGTACATTTCCTTAGTATAAGGTAGGTTAAACTCATGTATAATGGTGCAATCATTTTTATTAAATTATAAGAGTACCAAATAGATAAATATGATATCATATATGATCTTCTAATATTTCTTTGTAAATGATATTTCTGTAGTATCATTGTTTTGGTTGTTAACTGATTCATTTTTATTTATATGTTTTGTTAAATAAGTCATGTTTGTTATTTATAGGATGTATTTGATTCATATCTATAATGATATTAAGTAATTAAAAATTATTTTTAATCCTATAATGAAAATTATTCTTGAATGGTTACAATGGGGAAATTAATATCATCGCTTTCATGGAGCCGGTAATCCGTACGTAGGCATGAGTGACAATATCATTCTTTTGATATTAAAATAATATTTATTTATTATTTAAATTAGTTATATATCATTATTATACCCATCCAGAAAAATTTATTGAATAACAACAAGACCACGATGTAGATACAGTAAGTCATACATACGCACGTATGGTGACTTTGTCATTCATATGTTGCGTAGAATAATGAATATGGTAGAAATTTTTTTATAATAACATCACAGTATCTTGAATATATTAAATATATTATTTTATAATGGAAATAACAATGAAAAAGGAAGCTGATGATGAAAAATTACCTGAAATAGTGGATGAAATATTTTTATCTTCTTCAAGTTCTTCCATTTGATTTGATCAAAAGGGGTCCTTATTTTTTATTTCTAAACAAAATAAGGCTTCTAGGTGTAAGTGAGTGAAATTTATAGGATATTTGGGTAGGTTTTGGCTGAGATAAATGGATTTGGAGGTGCGATTTTGAGAGAAGGGGAAGTGCCATTTTATAAGAGTGGTGAGGGGAATCTTATGAAATGATTTAAATAATATTTTATAATAAATTTATTTTTGTTTTCTAATGGCACAAAATTTATTTGTCTATAGTATAATGTGTATATAGGTTGAAAAAAACTCACCCAATAGGGTTTAGAGAGGTTTGTGTGGAAATATTAACCTTATACTTTAGATTTAACTATTAGTTAAATAGTTTAACTTTTACCATGTATTTTTGTATTATTATAATAATTGGTTAATATACATACAATAAAATACCAATAGAACTTCATGTTGTTAATTAATGATATAACTATAATTATATAAGTTATTTGAAATATTTTTAAATTTTTATGACTCTTATATAATTTAATAATATAATATTTGTTATAAAAAACTCATTTACATCAATTTTGACACTATATAGTATTTTGTTTTTGTAAAATCCATAATAGCATGAATACTTCAAAAAAAGTTCATTTAACCAAACATAACATTTCATATTAACCTATAAAATTCGTTTATATTATAAAAAAATTAAAATTATATTTATTTTAATATTTATAATATCATTTATTTGATTATTTTATTAATAAGGAAAATAATGCTTCATTATTGTGTCATAAATAAATATATTTATTTTATGTCTAAAAACTATAAATAAAATTTCATCATGTAGGATATCATTTTAGATTTAAATTAAATATTTAATGTCGAAGACATAAATTATATAACCCCATATAAAAATGTTTTACTAAAAGAAACATTCTTTTCATATTTTGGTTTTTTTACTTTTGATTAATTAATATAACATTCTGATATCACTCTAATGTGGCTTTATGGGGTCCCAAAATCTACCCAAGGATTCCCATGGTTGGATACATATCATAAAATAGGGTTAGTACATGTGTTAGGGTAATTTAATATTAATATAATTTTATTTTTTACCCTTATTTATCATATTTTCCCTTTAATCATGGTAATTAAAATATTTACCGATGTTATTATTCATTATGTATAAAAATAAAATATTCTATTTACAAAATTTGGACCTCCTAATTTCAAATATGGAATCCATTTTTCCAAATTCAAGACACAGATCAGTAGAAATTAATTTAAAATTAATTATCATCGTCAATATGAAAAACGTGTTATTAAGAAATAACAACTATCAATATATTTACACTTGTTTATGTATATTTTAAATGTGAAATTACATAAAATTACCTCAATTATAATAAATGATATAAATAAAGTCTAATGACCCTTAAAAACCATTAAAATGTTTAATTTATCATTATAAATTATTTCCATTAAAATGTTGTTTTCAATTAAAACATAGTATTTTTCACTATTCATCAAAATATGAAAGTTATCAAAAAAGTACCAAAATATTATTCAAACTAAATTTTTATGTATTGATTCTAAAGAAGAATTTAATTTCATAATATTTCATATATAATTGTCAAAATTGGTTTTAAAAAGTGTTTCCTATTAAAAGTTTGTAAAATTTCATTTTTTTGAAAAATACTTCTTTTATCTGAAAAAATGGATTTGTTCTAAAATAATGTCTTTGCACATAATATGGATTCTAAAATTATATGGATTATTAAAAATTTAGTTAATAATATTCATAACTAATTTTTGAATGGCTAGTTTGTTATGACATGGTGCGTTCGAACAAGGTGTTGTGTTTAATGCAAGTTATTGAATTACTTTATAGAAAATAACTTAATATGAAATCTTAGGGTGTTTCATTATTTCCCATTTTAAAAATTGCATCCTCATAATGTTTATATTAGGCTTGGGAACTTCATTAAATGTACCACATCAGAAAAAGTGTCAATAAATCTATCACTTTAATTGAAAGAAAGAGAAGTACAAAGGTCGCCTGAGATAACCCATACTAGGATTCCATGTAGGAATGAATTGATATGAAAGATAAACTAAGTGTGTTTTTTTATGGAGAGTGACAGAAAAATTGATCCAGAGAATGATAAAAATTATAAATTCACAATCATGTGATGGTATAACTAGTCATTAGTTTCCCAATAGGTAAATTTTACTAACCACGTTTTTTTATGTTCCGTTTCATAAAGTTGATGAATCCACTTATTAGATTGACTAAGAACATAAATAGATATAATTACTTTTTAATTAGAGTTTCATACTTTAATAAATTTCTACCATTAACTCATCTTTTTCTCTAAATGATGAGTATTCAAGATGACTTTGTCAAACCAAAAGCCCTAAAATCAACTTCTAGAGAATGACATGATCCACAAAGGATAAACAAAACATTTCCATTGCCTTTAGAGATTAACAAAAACCAATATGGATAGTACGAGATCAAATGATCCCCAAAATAGATTACCCTTTAGAGAAAGAAATAATAATCCTATTTTCTAAAATTAAACAAACAATAACCAATTTTTAATAAATACCATTAAAAACAATTGTCCTTATAATCCTTCAATATAATCCAAAATAATATTGAAACCCAAAATATAGAAAAATTTGGTTACCTTATCTTCCATGTTAAATTATATCTCCAAATAATATTGACTACTCTTAAAGTAAAATACATAAGGGAAATTAACCTAATCACATATTCTATTTGAACGGATAATCATTTACATAAATAACCCAAATCACGAAAAATCGAAAATAAAACATAGATTAAAATACACAATTACTCCTCAAATTAAATACCACGATATTCTATTTTCATCAGGTATATAGTGTTCCCAACAGAGAGAACGTCTCCCAAAATAACATTTATCACTTAATCACCAAATCACTTTCCTATACTAAGGATAACCATTTGATAAGACATAAGATACCAAATGAACTTATTATTGATCAATAAAATCATTTAAATAAAAAATAATTATTTATAATAACTAGGGACATCACATAGTATAGTGGTAGGCGATAAATCCCAATCGCACTCTAGTCATGGGTTTGATTCCCGAAGCTTTGTCCAACGCGACAGGTTGATACACAGTCTGTGTGTTGTTATTTTTTTTCAAAAACAATATTTTATAATATTCCCAATATGAGATAAATTCCTCAAAATAACCATAACATAATTTAAACACAAATGTTACCTCATACATTGAATTTTCATCCCAAAAATTAATAAACTCTATTTTATTTAAATTCAAGGATCACATTAACAAAAATAGTTCATTATATGTATGTCCACAAAAGGAAAGATAATTCATCCTCAAATTGCATTTTCACATAACCAATTGTAGGGTTATACATACATGAGGAAAGTATTCCAGAGTAATGTAAAAAAAAGAGTACTTATACTTTTAAATAATTTTTCATCCATTTATTTCCACATAGGTTCTTTCAGGACCAATTGGTTATCCTCTAGAATAGTGCATTCACTCGGGTAATGCCTAGGTCCCTTCAATTTTCTAAAAATAACTATAAATGGATTCATGGGATCATTATTTTTTCTTCCATAGTACTCTTCAATTTTTTCCCAGAAATTATTTACATTAGTTTTTATTTCCCACTCATAATGCATTTCTTTGTTCCATTGATACACTTTACTGTGTGTATCTTTCTACATTTAATGTATGATGGAAATTGATATTTCGTTTCTCCATGGTCTCCACTGATGTAGCTCTTATCATTCACCACCATTATTTTCTTTATTGAGTCTTGGAGTTGGTTAATATTTATGTTTTTTCTCATATTTTTGGAAAAATGATTCTACATGAACACGATATCTTATACCCTAGTAAAAATTCCATTTTTTTTTATCATTTTCACCACCCAACCCACCTTGTACATCTTGTTCTATGTTAATCTAAATTCCATGGAATCCAGCCATTGACTAACACATGAAAGCATAGTGTGAGTCATAAAATCATTTAGAGAATATCATAACATATTATTTTCAATCTAAAACTCCTTAGGATTAACCAATGTTATTTATTCACATCTTATATTAAAATCCTTCAAATCTAATTGTAAGGGAAATGTGAATTATTCTAAACATATCCCCCAGGAGTGTTTTAACCAAGAGTGCATCAAGGCTCGTTGTCATGTACCAAGATACCCCAGGTCATGCCTGAAACTCCATCTCAGAGTTTTCACCCCTAGGTACATCTGTGAAAGAGCCGCCTCTAGCTGCTCGTATCCAGACATTGATGTATTGGTTTGAAAATCACACAATATTTAAATGACCAAATTTTTTGGATTTTATTCTACAAAAATCCCTAATGTATATCTTTGGTAGTGTTTTTTAATCAGAGTTTGTTTCTAAATGTAGCTTTCAATGTTTTTACAAAACTTCCTCTGATTCCAACTGTAATGCCCTAATCCCAATTACCCAGAATTGGTGCATTTTTATATAAATTTTCATGATACAAGGGATCATGTCCCGAAAGACTAATCAGTTTAGTAGCCTTCGATGTACTAGATATATACATAAATTTTACATTACATCATGAAATAAAAAACATTGTTTCCCATTTGAACAATATTATATGCCTTAGCCTATTATTTTAGGTTAATTGTAATATAATTCTTTGCATCCTGGGGAAAATAAAACATAAGAAAGTGGTCAGATCAGATTCTTAGTAAGGGAATGAAATATAGTGGAAGATTAGATAACCATTAATCATGGTGAATAATTGAAAAAAATATTTCTTTACAGATAATAAACATGAATACTTTATTATAGGAATATGATCTGAGTAAATAATGCCATAATAAAACATTGTCATGTGTATTCTACTAGTCGAATAACCACATTAAAAATAAATAATATTTTCATAATGATGGAATGTATAATGCAGAACATTCTAAAACATTTTTTCATGGCCTCAACCAAGACGTCTAAAAATGATTAAGACCTCTGCCAAAACCATATATCAAAATTGGGTAAGGCCTCTGCCAATTCCATGTCTAATTGTCTCATGATACCAGCTGATGCATCGAAAAGCTATAATGGGCTCCACCCATCACTTAATAAGTCCAATAAATTCCTCATATGAAAGGTTGAAACATATTCTAAACATTCGTATTAAAACTATCATACAAAATGTCAATATTTTTACCACAAACCATAAAAGGAATAAAAAATATCACATACGAAGTCAAATATATCCCATTTAATAAAATATGGATGATTTAATTATGGTAAATAAACTTCAATCAAGAATAAAATACACTGATTTATATTGACATAGATGAAAATATTCATTAAAACTATTGGGGAGAAATATCCCCTTTTTTGAAAACATATAAATATCCCATAATTTATCAAAGAAGTCGTTTAAAAGAGATTTTTGAATCAAAGCGTCCCATAAAACATTGAAACGTTTAAAAGGAATTTTAAATTTTAAACATTAATGACCATATATATAAATAAATAACACAATTTTTAAATCATATATATTAATGATAATGATTTAGAAGAATACATATTTAAATCAGTTAAAAAAAGATTTTAGTTAAAGAATTTTTAACTAAATAGGAGATGCATGCATACAAGTAATTGAGGAAGGAAATTAATCAAATCATTATAATATCAAGAGAATAATGGAATTCTTGATATAATATGTCGATGGACTATATATAAACCTTACAGAAGTGAACTGGTGCATAATGACAAAGAAGTCTCAAAGGAATGTAAATTGAGAAGAAATACCCTATAAAGACTGTATACTTAGATTAAGGATAAATAAATTAAATAATTATGAGTCACAATTAAAAATACACTAAATATAATTGGATATACAGTTTAAATCAATTAGATTACATTCACACATATTCTTGTAATAACCAAACCAATGACTTGGATGTTTAACTCAATGAATGGAAATTGAGTTGAAATTACCCTTTACCTGTTCATATCAAGGGAATGTGGATTTATCAAAGGATTGATTTTGTGTATAAAAGGTTTATCTACGGAAAGTTGAGTGGAAATTACAACATAAATAATAAATAGTTATTCCACACATACCCTTAAGGTGAAATAATAATTGAAGTATGTGCAATTCCAAATGAGTGGAAATTGAAATTTGAAATCCCCTTACCGATTTTGTAACATAAGAACATACACCACAAGAGAGAAGTATCATAAAATGAATATGTAAATACCTATAAATTAAATTATATTATAGAAGGAATATAATCAGGGGTATTACATACACCACACCAAAGAAAATAGTGGCAATATAGCACGAATCTCACGGGAATAAAACATGATATGAAAACACTTTACCTTGTACTTCTCCTTAGTATAGGGTAGGTTAACCTCTTGTATAATACATAAATCATTTTTATTAAATTATAAAATAACCAAATATATTAATATGATATCATATATGATCTTCTAATATTTCTTTGTTAATAATATTTCTGTAGTATAATTGTTTTGGTTGTTAACTGATTTATTTTACTTTATATGTTTTGTTACGTAAGTCATGTTTGTTTTGGATACAATATATTTTATTCATATTCATAATGATATAATGTTATTAAAAATTATATTTAATTGTAAAATGAAAAATATTCCTTAATGGTAATGATGGGGAAATGAATCTCACCGCATTCGTGGAGACAGTAATCCGTAAGTACGCACGAGTGACAATATAATTCTTTTTATAGAAAAATCAAATGTAAATAAATTTTATATCATATATACAGAAAAATTAACATGTTATATTAATTATATACATCATTTATAAATCATTATTATACACATCAGAAAACTTTATTGAATAACAACTACACCACGATGTGGATATGGTAAGTCGTACGTACACACGTATGGTGACTTTGTCATTCATATGATGGATAGAATAATAAATGTTGTTGGAAAATTTTCATAATAACATCACATTATATAGAATATACTGGATTTATTATTTTATAATGGAAACTACAAATAAAGATGATTTGTATGAAGAAAAATAACATGAAAGAGGTGATGAAATATTTACCTCTTATTCAGGTTATTCATTTTTATTTTATCAAAAGGGTTCCTTAGGTTTGATTTATGAACAAACTATGTCATCTAGTATGAATTTAAGGAAATTGGGAGGATATTTGGGCAGGGTTTGGCTGATTAATATGGCATTGGTGGTTTGATTATGAGATAAGGTGAAGTTTCATTTTATAAGAGAGGTGAGGCGCACCATAGTAAAAGATTTAAATATTTTTTTATAATTAGATTATTTTCGTTTTATAATAGCTCAAAAATGATTTATTTATAGGATAATGTGTATAGGGGTCGATAAACTCTCAATCTATAGGTTTTAGATAGGTTTGGGTCACCATATTAACCTTATCTTTTAGATTTAACTCTTAGATAAATAGTTTAACTTTTACCATTAATTCTTGTATTATAATAATAATTGGTCAATAGACATATTATAAAATGACAATAAAACCCTCAAGTGGTTCATTAATGATATACCTGTAATTATATAAGTTCTTTTCCAGAGACATAGATTTATAAGACTATTATATATTTTAATAATTTAATATTTGTTTTAAAAACTAATTTTTGTCAATTTTGACCTTATTTAGTATTTAGTTTTTGTGAAAGTCATAAAGAAATGATTACTTTAAAAAAATCATCTAATAAACCCTAACATGTTTTATTACCCTTGAAAAATCATGGATGGCATCAAAAATTTAAAATTTTATTTATTTTAATATTTAAAATATCATTTATTTGATTCATTTATTAATAAAGAAAATATTGCTACATTATTGTGTCATAAATAAATATATTTATTTTATGTTCAAATATTAACAATAAATACTATTCATGAATTAAATATTTTTATCTTTAAAATTAAAATTTATAGTCAAATAGATCAATTATATAACCCCATAGAAAAATGTTCTACTAAACGATACCTTCTTTTGTTCTTTTTGTATTTACTTTAGATTAATTAATATAAATTGTCATTATCACTCTCATGTGGCTCCATGGGGTCCCAAAATCGAGCCAAGGATTCCCATTATCGGATATGTATCAACCAATACGGTTAGGACATGTTTTAGGGTAATTTGATTTTATTATAATTTTATTTGTTTACCCTTATTTTCCAGATTTACCCTTTAATCATGGTAAATAAAATATTTACCGAAATAATTATTCATAATGTCTATAAAAAGATATCTATTGAAAAATTTTGGACCTAAAAATTCAAAATATGGATTCAATTTTTCCAAATTAAAAACATAGAATTGGAAGAAATTAATTTATAATTAATTTCTGTTGTCAAAACAAAAAAGTGTGTTTTTAAGAAATATTAAATGCCAAATGATTTATATTTGTTTATGTCCAGTTTGAAGTGAAATTACATCTAATGACCTAAATTATATTAAATGATAAAAATAAAGTCTAATGATACTTAAAAACAATTCCAATGTATAATTTTACACTATAAATTATTTCGACTGAAAATGTTGTTTTCAAATAAAACATAGTATTTTTCACTATTCAGCACAATATGAATGTTTTCATAAAATTACCAAAACATTATCTGAACTAAATATTAATGTCCCTATTCTAAAGAATAATTTAATCTCATTAAGTATAATATATAAAAATGGAAAATACTTTTTTAAAAGGGTTCTATATTAAAATGTCATAAAATCACATTTTTTTTAAAATACATCTTTTATCTGAATAAAATGAAATTATTCCTACATTATGTCTTATAAAAAAATATAGATTCTAAAATTATATGGAGTATTCAAAATTCAGTTAATACTATTCATAAAAACTTTTTGAACGGAATTTTTGGTAAGTCGTGGTGCGCTCCTACTCGGTGTTGCGTGTAGGGAAAGCTATTGAATTACTTTAAAGAAAATAACTTACTATGAAATCTAGGGGTGTTACACTTTTCTTTTGGAAATTCTTCCATGTCTCTCTAATGTTCATGATGTGTTCCATGTATCACTGATGATAAAATAAAAACTAGACCCAACACATGTACTCACCTATGATAAAATAGAACTGGAACTAGATATGTCTTATTGTGAAGAGCCTTCCACAATTATTGATACGAGAGAGAAAGTGTTGAGAAACCGGAAAATTCATTTGGTCAAAGATCTTTGGAGAAGCCATAAAATTTAAGATGCAATGTTGGAACCTGAGGAACATAAAATGAAGAACCACTTGAATCTTTTTTGGCAGTAAAATAATAGAAATTTTGAGGAAGAAATTATTTGAACGAGGAAAGAATGTAACACCCCCAAGCTTCCACGGTACACTTCTCTTTGAAGAATAATATATCTTGCATAGTATGTAGTTCTGAGTTCTAGCACATTCCAACCAATCAAAATAGAAATTTCAAAAGTAGTTATTAATAGTTATACCCCCTTTTGAAATTTTTTTAAATTAATTTCTTCAAAATAGGCTTTTCTTTTGATTTGGAATATCAAAATTATCATAGGGTGAAGTTTTTGGTGTTTCTCTGAATACATTCAATTTCTTATGAATTTTGAAAAACACTGTAATATTGTTTAAAACCAAATTATTTATTTAAATAATTATTTTTAAATATAAATTTATATATCTATAATAATAGATATATATAATAATTACATTAGTCTAATGTAATTAATTGGTGTCATTTTATAATAATATTTGATATATACCACTTTATAGAACTTTTTAATGTTTTTAACCCACCTTGTAGAAACATTGGAAATTTTCATAAAACATAGATTTACCACTTCTATGAATTAAATTTCAAATATATGATACACACAGTTGTAATCATTATGTAAATTTTGGTTCATTTTGAAAACATTAATTTTTTTGTGAATATTATCTTGTGAATGTTATTTAGCACTGTTAAAAGTAAATAGGATAATTAAAGGTAAAAATAATATTGTAATAATATAAAATTACCCCAAAATTGTCCTGATTTTATTGGATATGTTTTTTCGGCCATAGTCATCCTTAATACAAAAATAAGATCATATTTTTTCCATTTGGGTTAGATTAGGACATATATTATATTTAATTTAAAGAAGATTTATAAGTGTTAAATTCAAATTTTAAAAACTAAACCATTTTTAATATAGGGTTATATTTATGATAAATTAGAAAATAAATATTCATAATAAATCTAAATATATTTCCTACATAATATATTTTTTTTAATATTTTTATACATTATATAAATAAATTTATTTATGAAAAAATAATTATACATTAATTACATTATAAATGTTTTATTAAATAAATTGATGTTATAAATAATAAAATAAATGAAAATTGACACATTTAATTCCATTGATTAATTTTATTGGTGAAGATAGAGTTTTAGGGTTTATTTAATGTATTTTTTTCTAAGTAATCAATTTGTTTTGACTATCAGGAAATCAAAATTCTAAATAGTGTCAAAATTGACAGAAATGAGTTTTTAAAACAAATACTATTTTATTAAATGATATAATATTCCAAAAAAACTAATATTTTGCCAAAATTATTAGATAATGATAGTTATTTCATTAATAAATTTCTTTTGTTTTCCTTTAAATTTTATAGTAACTATATTAACCATGTATTATTAAAATCCAAGAAGATGTGGTAAAAGTTAATCTATTTAACTAAGAGATAAATCTAAAATATATGGTTAATATAGTCACCTAAAGATGTCTAAAACCTATTGGATGAAGGAATTTTGATCCATAACCATCTTATCTTAGAAGAAACAATTTTTATCTATTTTTAAAGGAAAATAATTTTGTAATAAATTAATATTTCAATCTTTTATTATTGTACCCCTCTTCTCTCTTATAAAATGGTACTTCCCCTTCTCTTAAATTCACTCCTCCAATGCATATTTTCTCAGACAAAAACAACCCAAATCACCTCCCAAATACCCTCAATTCATTTTAGATTCCATAATTTTATCATAAATCCATCATATGTATTCGTTTAGTTCAAATCAAAATGTAGTACCCAATGAAGAGGTAATTATTTCGCCACCTCTTTCAAAGTTCTTTTCTTTATCCAGTTATCCATTCATTGTGGTTTCCATAAGAAAAAAATAACTCATGTACCTTATACATACTCTGACAATTTTATAAATATTGTACAACTATATTAATTATTTTATCCATCCTATGAATTATAAAGTCACCATACTTGTGTATGTACGGATTACCGTCTCCATATCATGGTGTAGTTTTTTATTCAACACTCGATTATGTGGATAGGTATAATAAATAGTACAATTGATTTAAATATTGAATATAATAAGTTATTATTATTTATATATAATATTGAACCCAATTATATATTATTTCACCATCAATATCATGATATTGTTGCTCATGTGTATGTACGACATACCGTCTCCACGATGCGATGAGATTTCATTCCCCATCATATCCATTCGAGAATAATTTTAATTTTATGAATAAAAAATTATATTTAATAGCATATTATGATTATAGATATTAATCAAATACATCTTATCCATATCAAGCATGACTTACGTAAAAAAATAGATAAAGGGAAACAAATCAGTTAACACCCGAAAAATGAAACTTCTGAAATATTATTAAAAACAAAATATTATAAGATCATATAAAATATCATATTTAGGTATATGGATTTTTTAAAATTTAATAATATTGATTTTATCCATTATACAGGTCGTTAAAGTAACCTTTACTAAGGGAAATAACAATGAAATGGTTAATTTTACAATCTCTTTATTATCAGAGTTTCTTTATATGTATGCATCTACATGGACATTTTTATAATCCTAATTCGTGTTTCGTAAAAATATATTTCAAAATATTTTTACTATTTCCTAAAATTTGGGTTAAATTAATTTATAATATTTTTTAAACAGTATAAAATGATTTTAAGGGAATATTTCCATTGTTTTCCTAATAAGGTACATTATGAAATTTTTGAAAAATTAAAGAAAGAATATTTTTTACCATACACAAGGAGTGTGGCTATTTCCCTCCATCATAACACCCTTAAAGCTTCCCTTGAATGTATATATGAATATTTTCAAAAAAAAACTTCTATAATTATGCGCCTTTTAAATGATTTCAATGTGGAAAGATATATTTCTCTCAAAAAAATTTGGATTTATTTCACCTATGTCAACATCTATTGTTGGATTTTATTGATGTTTATTTATTATGATACAATATTTGATATTGTGTTGACTTATTTAAGATATGTTTGACTGTGGATGTGCTATTTTTATGCAATTCATGGTTTATGGATATAATAATAAAATTTAGTATTCTAGTTTAATATGAATATTTATTTTATGTTTCACCCTTTTAATATGGAGAATGCATTGGATGTAGTAAGTGATGAGCGGGGCCTGCTATAGCCCCTCAATGAATCAGTAGTTCTAATGAGACAAAATAGGGTCTTGGAACAAGTCATTGACAATATTTTTATTTGTAGTCTTGGAATGAGGCCTTGACTATGTCATTATAATGTCCAACATTATGCATTACATCATTATGAAATTAGGTATTGATAATACATGTGATTATTCGTCTAGTAATATGTCCATGTGAATATGTAAATAAAATTATTTGATTTAACTTTTCTATTTTATGATAATGGTTTTGTTTAAAAGGCTTGTGTTTTAGTATTATAAATTGTCTTAAATGTTGATATGTATTTATTATAGTTTCTTCAATATTGTTATGCTTACTAATAATTTGATCTCACCCCTTGTTATGTTTAATTTTTCCCAGGATTCAAAAATGTATATTATGATTTACCTATAGGGATAGGCTAAGGGATATGAGTGTGTTCATAGGAGAACAAATTTTTCCTTTTCATTTAATAATGTATTTTAATTCTTATCAATGTATGTTGTACTTCCATGGTTACTAAATCGATCTATATTTCATGACATGATCTCATGTGATCATGAAAATGTTATATAACAATGCTTTGACTTTGGGTAACTGGGGTCAGGGTGTTATAATAAAAAAGGGAATATTTTTTTCTCTAAATATAAAAAATAAAACATTTCATTGAATCATATAATAAAATAATCAGATTCAACAAATAAAAATCTATTAATATTATATACATTATGAGAAAACCCTTCACTAACCCTTTTATAAAAATTAAAAAGGACTCTTTGGGAATAGTTTATATGTATTTCTTTTTAAGACTATGAAAATAATTTCAATGATAGAGAAAATGACTTTAATTTAAAAAAGATCAATTATAGGTAATAAAGTTCATAAAAGAATCGATAATAATTAAAATTTATGAAATATAATAAATATTGATGTATAAAAAATGGTTATTACTAATAAAATAATACATTGCTCATCATATTATGTTTTCAAGAGTTATAAATGACACTATTAAATAAATTTCATTAATAAATATATTACAATAAAATATAATGATTTTAATGGTTATTAGCTATACAATTTAATCTTATGAAAATGTAGAAATGTAAATTGTAAAAATTAATGTTATTATAACATATACCCTAACATGATTATTTTTATTTCTTCAATCATGTCAAAATATATATATAATAAATATTATATTAAAATAAATATATTTAAATATCATATTAAAACATAACATACTATGTATATTTAATGTATTTTAATTTTATTATATATTTTTTATATCATTTTGAATTATTGTTAAATTCATTTCACAAATACATGACTAAGGAACAAAAAGGGTGAGTGTCGTTCGATACTATTATAAAATATTCATAGTTAATAAAATATTCAACATCTGGTATTAATATTTCCTCATTTATTACTCTTCATAGACATACGCAATATAAAATAATTATTCATAACTCTGGTAAATCATACACAAAAATGGGTGTTCTCAAATTCTCATTATAGGTGGAGATTAGAGATAACAATTGATGGTCTAGTGAATTAATAAGATAGGAATTAGGGTATTTGAAGATGTACATAACATATAATATTCACTCAATTTTTGAAATATAATAAAACAATTAATGGCATATATATTTATCATTTCAAAACAAATGAAACAAAATATTGACAAATCTTGGTGAATAAATCATAAAAAATAAGATCATGTAAACTGTTTGTGGAACTGTCATTGGTATATAAATCATTTCCAATGACAGGTAAGATTACTAATACTATAAATTCATAAAATATCAAGACTCATCACCTATTACCCATAGATGATCAAGTATATAGAATTGTTTCCCAAAATTAATCAATAAGAATGACATTTCTATGTAATGGAACCTGCACATCTACATGAAACTCATAAATGGTCTAGATCATTAATTTTTTAGTTAATGGATCAAATATATCAAGTTTATTCACATATTTATCTAATGATATATAAAAAATTACACAATACATTGGTTTATATGTTATTATAGGCTAACATGTGACATAATGAATCTCATAGATCTATTATACAAAATAATTTAAATCTTTCACCCTATCATAATATAATAATCTCGGATAGATAATCATGGGTTATAAACAATTTTTGATGTCAAAATCGAACAGCCCATGAAAATCAATTGTCTTTATAAACCACTCAACATCATAAACATAAAATACTCAGAGAATAAATAAGGATGGTATAATTGG
This sequence comes from Viscum album, assembly GCA_963277665.1. NCBI lineage: Eukaryota > Viridiplantae > Streptophyta > Magnoliopsida > Santalales > Viscaceae > Viscum > Viscum album. The sequence continues at coordinate 988,693,222 of OY728126.1, forward strand.
AACATATAACGAGTGGAGAATAATTAACATTAAAGGACACATCATATATGAAAATTCAATTAAAATATCACTGATGCATATCTTTAAGAGTATTCTGATTCCCAATTGGAAACCGCATTAAAATATATATTTCTATATAAAAAATACGAAACAATTTTATTTTAAAAGAACCTTGGAAAATTTTGAATTATTCATCATCTGAATGTGTGTCCTATATGGGGGGGGATGTTTTTTTCATGTCATATAAGTAAAAAAGGAAACCATCCTTCAATAAATTTGAAAATATGTCAAAAGTAAATCATTCTAAAAATGTCAAAAATAGTAATTTGAATTTTTTTAAAAAATAAATAATAGTTAAAAGTTAATTTATTGAAATATTATTGAAATATAAATGTAATTCCATAAAATCGTTTTTTAGAAATTGTAGATGGGGTTACAAATGTATTTTCAAATGAATTGATAAACAATGTTAGTTTTCATTTACAAAAGCCATTAATCTCTTGAATACATAATGTTGGAAATGATAAAGGGAATAATATATTGTAATGAAATAAAAATTTGGGGAAAAGGTATTGTGATTTATCAAATAAGGATCATATAAATTCATAAAATGGAAGTTTATGCCTACTCACAACCCATTAAATAGGTTTAAAACATAAATACCATACCTAAACTATTTCCATGCCTCAATAGAGTTATATCATTTAATATAATGACTATTAATTTATTATTAATATATTATAGATTAAAACTAATTTGTATGAAACCATTTATGATTTAATTTTTACATCCTATCTCCCTTTTATAAATAACGTGTTATTATAATCGCTACTCTATGGGATAAATACTTTGTTTGGCAGTATATTTTTTAATAAATTTGTGTTCTATGTAATTTGAATGCAGTTCCATAATTACCATAATTTTAATCATTATATAAATATATTTTCTATTATTTTTTTAAGTAGACATTCATCCATAATATTTAGGGATACCTGAAATAATTACACTATTCATAGATACCATAATATGTATGTATACATGAATGGCGTATTATATTTTTGACACATGAAATGAAAAAAACAAGTAATCAAATATCATTATAGAGTAAATATAGAAGATATAAATAATATATTTTTAATAAAATCAACCCTTTTACCAAACATTTAAATTTTAGATTTATAAAATTACCTCCAATTTAAGGACGTGGTAGTCCACACATACATACGATCAACACTATCATGTTTAAACTATTTTGAATGTAAGAATATATATATAATCATTATTAAATTAAAATATTAATTTTATAAATATCCTGTATAAACCTAACACTTGTATAATAACCATTTATGAATGATGGTGATGGAAAATGGATTGTATCAATATGTGGAAATTGTATGTAATTCATAAAGATTAATGATACTTTCACATCTCTTTTTTTGAAAATATAGGTGAATAATGGTGCTTTAATAGTAATAATTTCATTTTATAATTTTTTTGACACATTTTTTTTATTTTTTGATTAGTATATCATATTAAAATTTGTTAAAAGAACAATTAAAAAAATGGATCAGTTTAGGCGATTAGCATTCATTAAAACATTTTTATTAGATAATATTTAGGAATCATAATGATTGACTTATTTGGAAGGCCATACATCTATAATGTTAATAAAGAAAAGTATATGACAACCTTGTATTGGTTGGTCTTTTATGAAGTCTCAGTATGGGGTGGAGAATTAAATGTAGGGTACACTTTTTTAATTTAGGGAAGGGGCACTTAGATATATATGAAAATTGATTAAAATATTATACATTAATTCTCTATTCAAATTATTCCAAATTTCTAGTTAATAATAGAAAAGGGACTATGGTGAAGAAATAAAACCATTTATTATTATTTTTTTGGAATTATTTTATGTTTTAAATCATATTAATTTTTTTAACATCTAAGTTAAATTATTATATCCTTGATTTTGGTATCATATTTTTCAAAATTAAAGTTATATAATTTTAAATATTAGTTGATAATTTGACTGTAAATATCAAAGGGATTAAATGTTAGACCAAAATTTATCCCCCATTTATTTTTTATATATTTTTATGATTCATAAATAATTCAATAAAATATTTTCTTGATAAAATTATAGTAATGTCAATTTAGACTATATTATTTTAATTTGACATAAAATTCATATTAAAATAGAATTAATTAAAACATTATCCTTATAAAAAACTAATATATTACATTTCACACTATAACTAAAAGCTATTATATTACATTTACTATTTTGAAAATGATTTATGTTATTCATCCATAAAATAAATAAATTATGTACTAGAATTTTCACACATATCTAATGTAATTTTCCAGTAAAAAAAATTTGGGGAATTTTTTTTATTAATGTAATATTGTTATTGAAAAAAATATTTATATATATTTATAACTTGAATTTTTACCGAGGTGGACACATAATTTTTTTTAAAACAAGGATTATAATATTTTTTAAATTAATTTTCTCCCAAATATTATATATGGATATACATGGTAAAGATTCTAATAATCTAATAAACATATAGAATAAGGTTATGAATTATAATTAACATTATACATTTAGAATTTAGTTAAAAAAATGGTGACCTATTAAATTTTTTTTTAAACTAGTTTTTCAAAATTTACCCTATACAAAGGTGATCAATTTTACTACAATTATTATTCCTAATGCCTAAAACTAAAAGTAATAAATTCACAAACATTTTACCGCTAAATTATATTGAAAATAGTATGCATGATTAAATTTCTAAAAGTTTTATATTTTTGTTATAAAAAATTCCTAAAGTATGTGTTCAGAACATATTTTTAGAAAAAGACATTTTTATGAATAATAAATGATATATTCTTATATAGTTCATATAAATAAATATAAAATTAATTTAAATTTTTTTCAATATATAGTTTTTAAAATTCATTAATATCAATCAATAATATTGATTATATTAATTTATTGTGATAAAAATCTATTGTGTTCATAATTGTTTTTCAAGAACAATGTAACACATATTATTAATGAGTTTGTATTATCATTTCTAATTATTTGATAAGAAATGAATTCATATTTTTCGCAATTCAACCACATAGATCTCATAATTTAGTTAGTTATATTTATAAATATTTAACCAATGTATAGTAGATATAAATGAAATTTAATAATAATATTTTAAAATTATATCATTGTATTTTTAAACGCGGTGTCCTATGTATATAAAGCTGTCATAGAACTACAATTTACTCTTATTGAATTATTTCATAAAATATAGGGGTGTTTAATTCAACCCGCTTTATAAACATTCAGACCCAATATTCGGTATCTATAATACAAGTAGATAAGGAATAAATTCCAAATCACATCTTCAGGATCCCATGTAGTTTACTCAATGTTGTTGTTTTTTCATAAATCATTGAACATGTTAGTGTCTTATTTAATTTAAATTTCTTTATATAATCTAAAATATCCAATAATTATTCTTTATATGATAAATATTGTTTCGGGGAAATGACCTCTGAATTCAATTCCAGGAATGGATTAGATATTTTCTACCTCAAGAGAGATTTGTAAAATATTCTGTGAGATTAAGAGAGATTTAATAGAAGTGAAATAAGAACGGAAATAAAATTATAAAAAAAAATTATAGTGACCAATATATTTAGGGCACTAAAATCCTCTATTTAATAACCTCATAAAATTAGTCCATCGAGATATTTAAAGTAAAACATTATCCTGAACTTAAAACTTCATATCTCACCTATGATAGTTATTATAAAATTTCTATAAAAAATCATTGTCCTATATGTCATATAAAATTTTCAAAACATTTATTACATTTCAAGTTTTTTTTATAAAAATATATTGTTTCCATAACTTCATCGTAACACATTGGAGTTCTATACATCCATATATAGATAGATTCATAGGTTAATTTTATAATGACTGAGTAATATTTACTTATATAAGAATATTACACCCGAGGAAGGAGTTTATCCAAAACACATTTTAATTCCCAGTATAAACCTCTCTACTTGTATTATAATATTTTAATGGTCCTCTTATACATAAAATATCTATATGGATGATAAGTAGTAACGAATATCAACTATGAATCCAGACCCTATTGGTGACTATTGTAGAACCACAAGGTAATTATTGTATCCCAATAGGATACAACATAATATTTTATTCCATTAAATTTCACAACCTCATTAATGTATAACCTATAAATTATTTCAATGGAGAAACATCAATTATGAAATTTATCATGGATGACCTTGCATTAAAATTGACTATAACCTACATTTCATTATGTCCCATATGTGTTTTGGGGAGTCCAATAACGTTTTCCATGGTGAAAATATCCAATTTATATTATATTATAGGTAATGGTAGTATCATACCCTGAGACTTCATACTCATAACCATAACATGTTGACACACTAAGTACTGAGATACATTCTCAACAATATCTCTCTCCATGATGTACCGCCATAAATATTCTTCTAAATCATTATAAATCATTGAACATATAAGATTAGTAGAGATCTTGAACTATGACCATCATCGAATATTTCCTTCTTTAATTCTCTTATGGATAGAAAAATTACATGAATCTAGAAAAAGGGTAGACTCTATAACCATATATTTAAATAATGTGAATTTTAAACAATTCTTTTTAAAAAATCATGTCTGGTATTCTTGATGAATAAATAATCCTAATTATTATAATTGATTTTATCCCCTATATATGGGTCCTTCCCAATGGTGCTCACAGTTAGGCCAATTAAATACATCATTATGCAATATGTTCACTTTACATTAATCTAAGAAACCTAGGGAATGGGATGTCATAATAAATATTCACTATGATTATTGTTCCATAATTATTTTTGACAACACATTTAATGTTAAGGTATAAAGCAGGGATCATATGAAACATATTCATGTCCTTGATTCATTTAATAATGAGTTATTACATTCTACAATTATTGTAATAAGAAACAAATTTTGATACATAGAAAACCACATAAAACATTATCTTCTTCCAACCAATTGAAATATTAGAAGTAGTTTTATACACATAAATAAGAAAAATATAGTAAATTTTAAATATCTTTCATGATAATATTTCCATTTGTTTAATAACTCAAATATCTGAAGTCATACCAAATTCAACATTATCTATTGATAGATGTGGTTTTGAAGCATAGTCTTTTCGAAAACCACTTTGAAATGTCTCTATATCATCATTCGAACGTATCAAATAGGGTTATTCCCTTCATGAGTTAAGGGAATCACATATGAGATGTTCTCCCTAACCATATATAGAGTCATAATGATCAAATAAGGTGAAAAAATTCTTATATGACATGGTGTGATAATATAATCACTATAAATGAAAAATATAAACATGGTAAAAATATTTGAAAATGAAAATTGAAATATATTATCCCCATAAAAGTCATAAGTCACTCATTAGTAAACTATGAAACTATATACTTTATATCCTATACACTACATACCATGTTATTTTTTTGAACTATAAAAATTTTTACCATCCATTCTTGAGAAAATTTTCAACATTATATTAACATATTGGTTTATGTATAAAGAGGATTATTTTGGATGTGAAATTTTTTATTGAAAACATCACTTGGTATGGGAAGAATAACATGCTGAACCTGATTGATATAATGTCACGTGTTTTAATGACCATAGTAGAGTCATGAAAATAACTTAACCCAAGATGCATCTTGTAACTATTTTATACATATTGGATCATTAAATTCACATCACAATGACCAGGATACATGACACATAGTTTATGTATGTTAACATTGATTGGTTTTTTGTGTTTTATGTGATATAAATTTTGATTATGGTACTGCAATGGGATCATGTTATTTGATAAAAAGAGGAATTCAATATAATGTAATTAAAATATATTCAATACAGAAGGGAAATTAATGATATCATATAATACTATGAGATTCATGTAAAATTGATATGTCATCACCTCATATTTATAGGGAATATCACCAATGGTTAAGGGTAAAATAGATTACCAATTGTTAAACATTAACATAAAGAACTCAATTTGGTATTTAATTCATCATAACCAAGTCCTCCATTATTATTTTTTTATATGTTTCTTAAGGGGTTTTTTAAACATGTGATTTATTTTTTCGTAATATGGGTTTTTGAAAATTACCAATATAAAATATTTATTTAAGGGAAATAAGATTAATTGAATTATTAAATCATTTTTATATCACATGACAACTTGAGGGTGATGGGACTTTGATATGTGATAGAATAACCCTCAATGGTATTCATGATTTCATAACCCAAATAGACTCATTTAACACGTAAATGAAATTTTAGATATAGATTCCAATTATATCGTACAAATGAGATCATCATTATTTCATGAGAATATTTGGATATATTATTGATTAACCCTAAGTCGATCAACTATTAATTTTCATAGAATGGATTTCTCCTATGGTTTCTCTTATATATTATATTCTTACTCCACATTTCCTGTGACCGTAGAAAGAATAATGGAACACTTGATCAATATTTGGGAGAAGTTATTTATAATGGGAAAAATATCTATCATTATTTGAAATGTGATTCACATAGAAAAGCTCATTGATGACATGTATCTTGATGATGATTAGTGGGTGAGCCTAAAATGTCATATAATGAAAATATTACACTTAATTTTATCTATGTACTTGGATAATCCTCCATTTAAATCATCAAGAATATATTTATAAACCTCTATAAAACCCATGTTTGACATACAAAAATATGTATTTTAAGAGAGAGTGATGATAAAAATTATAAGAGTATATAGAGATATGATCAATAAAAGGATAAATGGTATCATTTGAATCCAAAGAATCCAATTTGAAAACTCATTGAGTTAATATAAAAAATGATGAACATTATATTACAAATATAAATAATTAATAAAATCACTAAACATAAGACTAATGGTTGAAGGTATAAACACATATTGACCTATATATTATGTCATTTTATGATGTACCAATGTTCATAAGATAATGTCACAATATAATTTTCATGACACTACACATTGTGGTCACAAAATCCTATACTTCTGAAATGATCAAATGAACCTGATGAATTTTCATGATTCCATGGCCATAATTCTCTCTGTTTGATTAAATAAAACCTCCACACTTACACAACCACAAGAACCTTCCTTATTTATGTTGTATGGATTACCCCATAGTATTCATGAAATTTATAAAATGTAAATATTTCCACTTAGGATCACCGATGTCCACTTAGTGGTTACTCCCAAAGGAAATATCTCTTTATATTATCCTATCTTATCTGACAAGAATTTCAATAATCATTATGATCCGAATCATCCTTGAGGTGAAAAAAGAATCTAAAAATATTTATTAAATCATTTTATATGAATATTTAATATGAGATATAGAAATAAACACAACTAAAACATTATGTTTTTATGTCCTTAGTGACCATATATATAGTCATTACATGTTATTAATGAAAAAATTATTTACCCCTGGGTTCATTTTTCATTTTACCCTACTTATTCATTTCCTATATAATACCTTTATTATTAACCTTAGTAATAATGATTCATAAAAAAGGGTAATCTTGGATTTTATGGAAGGGTAAAAATAAAAAATAACGATTACTAATCATATGTGGGAATAATCATATAGGTATGAGAACATGATAATAAAATAATATACTCATACAAAATTAGTCAAAGATCATTGATCATAAATCATAGAATATTTTATTTTTTATAAATAGACCAATGAAAAAAATTTCTAGATTTATCTATAATCATCTATGATATGCTATATTATATAATAAGTCTAAAATTATGTTGATGGAAAATATATAAGCATTGAAAATTATTTCCATAGTAAAGGAACACTCCCAAAGATATCATTAGGATTAGAATCACAGTTCATTCCTTAGTTTTCATAGACAGGGATCATTCCAATGGTATTCTAAGAGAAAATAGTTTCATAACCCAACGTTTTATAGATATTTTCATTTAAATAAACATGATGTATTCGATAGATTTTACTAAATGAAATAAAAAATTAAAATGATCCTATATTATTGTATACCATGATAACAATTTTTGTTGGATTGATTTTATTCAATTAGATAGAAAAAATAAAAAAAATATGTATAAATGATTTAAATAATTTAAATTCATGGATTATTTCAAAATTAATATGCACTATTTTCCAAAAAAAATTTCATCAAATATGTATTTTCATAACAATGGATTTTATTTAATTACTCTGTGGATGTTTAAATTAATCTAAACCTATTTTATACATACTATTTTTCTAAAAATTATATAAATTTTAAATTAATAATATAATTATAATCTCATATTTTATTTTATTTTTCTTTTTTGAAATTAATACTTTTTTCATTGAATTGTAAAAAAAATCATTGAATTTAAATCTATATTTTCCATTTATGTTTTTGTAATGAATAATTTCATCTAATGGATATTAAAAATTAATTATTTACTTTTGATTAAATATACTAAAATAAAATTAATTAGAACAAAAATTAAACAATTTTTTTAAAATAATATTATACTTAAATGTTAAATTTTCAGGAAAATGATCTTTTGATATGTTTTTCTTGTTTTTTTAAATGTAATTTCTATAACTTCTTTGAAATGAATTTAATAAAATATATTTAATATATGTCATCAAAAAATATGTTTTTTTAAATGAGTCCATATTTATTTATTTATTAAAACTTAATACTAAGTAATATTTATAAAATTCCATGGTTAAGGTTTGTGAGACATTTCTTGGATTGATAAAAGAAAATATTACAGGAATATTGAAATTTTAAATTTCCCAAATCATATTTAGTGGACATGTTAATATATTATATTATTTTAACACACATTATGGGGTTATATATAATAATTTATATTTATAATTCATTTTTATGTTTAATTTTTTTTCTCATTTTTATGTGTGACATCACCCTCACTTATAAAAGGACACACTCATTCGACTCTTATCACCAAATATTGATCCGCTTAAATCAACCAACAACATACGAAATCAAATCTTATAAACATTAATTAGTTCCAAGTGGTTCACTTTTTGATCATATTTACTTGTCATTCAAGGCTTAGAGATTATAGAAAAAAATTCTCAACAAATATGTACAACTCATAATTGAGATAATTCAATTTTATATCATCGTTTTCCTTCTACAAAATAACTATATCAATTATATAATTATGAATCATGATTCATCAATATACATTTATGTTACTTTCATTTTGGTGAAAAAAAATTTCACACCTTTTCCATTAATTATAAATAAAGGTACCAATCATGCATACATGTGGATACGAGCTCCATGAAGTGATATAAATATATTTCCATTAATACATCACATGGATAATTATAACAACAATTTTACTAAATATAAATTATATTTTTGATTTAATAATGATATTTTCATAATATTATATTTTTTTATTATATTCCCTAATTATTATTGTAAAATAAAACAGTTTCCATGAGTATATATGGAAAATACTCTCTAAAAATAGTGTAATTTTTTATTCCATATATATGATTTTTAGAATATTACAAATATTAATATAATAAATCAATTTATGAAATATATGTATCTAATAATATTCCTTATATTATTACACTGTGATGAATATACAAGTAGTAAAACTTATGAAACACACATTTAATTAAAATAAAATAGTTATATCATTTATAGGAAATTTTTTAAAATGGTTTTTTTAGAAATGGGTGATGAAATTATATAATTGGTTTACATATTCTATTTTATGTTTTAATAATTTTAATGTATAGATATATAATAAATTTTAATTTATTACATTTTATGTTAGATTTATCATTATTAACGTCAGTCAAGATATAGAGGTATTAATTTATAACAATATTTTTCATAGGATTATTTATGATAAAATTTCAAATGAAGAAAATAAATGTATTTCCTTACAAAATATTAATTATTTTCATAGTATATAGTTATTTATATATAATAAATTTTTCCTTTCACTTTCAAATCATTAAAATGTTAATTAACTAATAGTATGTTTTTTATAAGGCATACACTGTTTTAATATTTGATTAGGAATTTTTTATACCACATTTATATATTTCATATTAAGATTTTCAGGATTATTTTTAATATCCCACAATGGATATATAAATTAATTTATATCTTTTGAAAATTTATATAATAATGTCCAAATGTAATAATATTTAATTTTATGAATGTTTTACTTTTAACATTATGTAGAAAATTTGAAATTAAACAATATTTTCACTTACAATGTAAAAAAAATATTACATATACCACAACTTCTCAATGATTCACTGATCCCTATAAATTTTAAAATTTATTATTCAAAATAAAAATATTTAATTTTATATTTTGAATATTTATTATATTTTTATGTGATATCAAAATGAAATGTATAATTTTCTTCCATTAATAATAAAATGATCACAAAATGTATTTTTTCATCTATGAAAGCATTTTTTTAATTTCACATATGCTTCATTATTGATATGATTAAATGATATTAAATATATTACTTATCTAGATACTTTGATTTTTTAGTGATGAAATATTAATGAAACAAATTCTTCCTTTGAGTAGTTATGTCATTATGCAATGATAAATGTTTTCATGGCCTTCTCACCTATATACAAATGGAATATAATTAACTGATGGGTGTGTTTTTTATTCCAATTAAAAAATGTTGGTAATTATTAATTTTTAATGTAATGGAATAGTACACAATAGGTAATCCCACACCCAAAAAATTTTCACTTTGGAGTATATCCCAGGGATAAAGTGGCGGTATTTGAGAGCTTATCCAAATCCTATTGCTTGTATATGGGTGGTTTGACAAACAAAATCATGTAACATTTTTCATAGTGGTTAGAATTGAGGGAATATTTATATTATTATGATTATGTAATAAATATTATACTATATTATGACATGTTATTATTCAAATTTTTTCTCTGAATTAAATATTTATTTGATTTTTTATGATACATGTCCTATAATCAATCAATATTTATTCCACGACTCATGATTTTGGGAGATGAGTTTCTAGGAATTATTTTAAAAATGTATGTTTATGTTATAGTACATAAATTATCATGTTAATATTCTATTATCTTTGATATATCTCTTGATTAACTGAACTGATCATCTAATATCATTGAATATTATGTTTTATATTTCTTAGGATATGATTAAATACATTATGTACAATGTGTTTATGAAGAGTTCTTGTTTTGAAGAACATAGTGGGATATGATATAATTGATTTTAATACAATATTTTTATTTATCCATGTCTCCAATGATAATAATTCATTTGGTTTATATTGTATAAAATGATGATATTTAATGAATATTATTCAGATATGATAGAGTAACCATGTACGTAATATTTGGGTCAGTTTAGTGAGTTCCATTCTTAACCAGATTCACTCCCAATTCTAGACCTTATTATCCCATAAGACCTAAATATATACCAAATTAATTTAAGGGATATATAATTATAGTCCCACTCATCATATAATTAAATGAAAAAGTATTTATACTACATGATCATGGTACATTAATCAGGTCAACAAATCCGAACTCATGGAATTAAAATAGTTTATTTAAAAATTTGTTCATTTCACTATAGTATAAACAGAAAATTAAATGAGTTTCATAAATGATAATCATTACATAATTAATCTTTGAGAATATAATGAGTTCCCTAGAATAATTATCATGTCATTGTCATCACAGGACAAAAAAAGAAATAAAATTGGTTCTATTACATGATATTATCCTTAGAGAAGCATGATAATATTTATAGGATGATGACATATAAAAAATAGAACTAGAAAAATACATTTTATCATTTCCTTAAAAACAAGTGAAAATATCCTTAACTTTTGAAATAAATTTTACTAAAAAATCATAGAATACAGATGATATTATCTACTCTAAATACAAAAAGAAACAAGTAATTGAATATTAATATAAAATAGTGGGAATGAATAGAGTGAAATCTATTAATATTTTATACATTATGGGAAAACATTTCATTAACCTTTGGTTAATAGTAAAATGTATTTTTTGGAATCAATTTAGATATTTTTCTTTTTAATCCACTGAAAATAATGTCAATGACTATGAGAATTACCTTATTTATGAAATCTAAATTATATATAATAATTTTCATTAAATTATTTGATAATAATGACGATATATGAATGATAACATCAAAAAAAGTGGAAATAATGTTATTGATTCATTTATAGGATTTAATGATCAAATTATCTTCCAAATTGAGGAAAATGAAACTATTAAATAAATTTAAATAATATCCATCAGAGAAGAAAATTAAATTGTATTATTGAAAATGAAATATATAATTTCCTCTGATGGATATTTAGCAAATGAAATTCTAAAAATAAATCTGATCATAACATATACCCAGTCCTAATGATTTCTCATTCATTATATATGTCCAAAAGAATATATAATAAATATTTTTTATTGTTAATATATTTTAAAACCATCTTCATATATAAAATACTATGTATATATGAATACCTTGATTTTCATATATAATTATTACATCATTTTAGATTAATTTTAAATTAAATTTAAATATAAATGCCTGATAACCATAAAGGGTTAATATCATTGGATACTAGATAAAATATATTTTTATTTCATGAAAAATATTCAACATCTTGGATAAATATTTACTCATTTGGTACTCTTCAAAGACATTCCCATAATAAAATAATCTTTCATCATAGGGGAAAGGAAACACTAAAATGGGTGTTATAAGATTATCAATAAGAATGAGCACAGGAGCTTTCAATTATTGATGAGATGAAATAATAATAATGGAATTAGATTATGAGATCCTTGACATAATGTATTCTTTTATTCCCAATTTCTGAAATATCATAATACCGTTAATGGAACAAATAATTATCATTTAAAAATAAATGAATAATAAGAGTTAGAATTCAATATAAATAAATACCAAACCATAAGATTATGTTAATGTTGTGTTAAACCATCCCAGTTATATAAATCATTACCTATTTTAGGGTTAAATACTTGGGCTATAAATTCAGTACTGATCATTAATCATACCCTATTTCCCATAGTGGATCTATTATATCAATTTTTCTACCACAATTGATCAATAAGATCTACTTTTTCCAATAATGGATCATGTACATCAACATAACTCCCACAATTGGTATATATCATTAACTTATTTTCAACAATAGAACAAATACATCAATTTGACTCCAATAGTTATCTCATGAGATAATAACCATTACCCAATAAATTGGGTTATATATAGATATAGGACAACACATCACATAATGAATCCCATATAAATATATATATATACATTCTACACAGGATCATAAATCATTCATCAAATTGTCATATTGTAACCTGGGAATGGGAATTATGTTTTATTAACATTACATGAAGTCAACATCCCATACCCATTAAAATAAATGGGATTACTAACCCCTGAATATCATAATCATAATTTATGTAAAAAATTAATAAGGATGGTATCATTAAATCATATACATATTAAAGTATAATTAAAAATAAAGGTGGTAATAATATTAGATAATTAAATTAAATGTTAACCAAAACATATATTCATGATTATTCCCATTACACATTGAAAATAACATTCAAATATATAAGTATTTCAAAAATTTTGTAAAAAAAAATATTTTAAATTAAAATTGGAAAATTTATAATTATTCATCAGTGAATTGGGTTTCCCTAATGAGGGAATTTTTTTTCACTTAAATTTCTTATAATAAAACATTCATTCCACATATTTATAGGAAAAGTAACAAGTAACTGAATATGAAAACGACAAAAAAATCATTTTAAACAAGGTTTAAAAAAACAATCATGAGTAAAAATGAATTTAATGAATTTTTATTTTAATATAAAAATAATGAGACAAAACCATTTTATAGAAAAAAATGGGTATGGCTAAAAATGTATTTTCAGATGAATATACAAATAATTTTGGTTATCAATTAAAAAACGGTTGGATCTATTGATTATATAAAGTTGGTAAATTGAATGGAATAATTAAAATATAATGATGTAAATAAATGGGGACAAAATTAATGTGATTTATATTATAAGGATCATATAATTTCCTCAATGTAATGTTATCCATAAAAATTATCCATTAAAATATGTTCGAATCCAAAATACCTTACCTCATGTTTCTCTATTCATTATTAATGTTAAAACATAAAATATAATACATATATATTTGTTATAAATTTATTATATGTTAATATACTTTTATATTTCAGCATTTATGATTTACATGTGACATCATATCTCCATTTTATTTATCATGTTTTATTTAAATATATTCTCTATGTGATAACTGCTTTGTTTTTCATAATGTTTCAGTTATTTAGTCATGCTCCATGTAATTTCACAACAATCCCATAATTACAATAATTTTAATCATGATATAAATATAATATATTTTAAATATTAAAAATTTATATTCATCCATAGTATTTAATGATATAATAAATAACTACAATATTCTTGGAGACCATAATACAAATATACACATGAATGGTTTTTTCACATATCAATATATTGAATGAAAAAATATAAATACTAAATTATGTTTATAGAGTAATTATAGATCATATAAATAATATATTTTCATAAAATATAAAACAATTACAATCCATGTAAATACATGATGAAAAATAAATCACTCCACTTTTTGATGGTGTAAATTCAATGTACACATGAGTGCCCTTATCATGGTTCTAATATTTGGAAGGTATGAATTTAGATAAGAAATTATTATTAAAGATGCATAATTATATAATAAATAACATATATAAACTGAAAAATAATACAATAACTATAATTTATGAATGGTGATGGAAAATGGATTGTGTCACTATGTGGAGATAGTAAGTCATGAATACACATTTGTGATACATTGAATTCCCATTTGATATAAATTGGGTGAATAATGCTTATTTAATAGTACAAATAAAACATTAGAATTTATGTGACACTTTTGTTTTTATTTTCTGAAGAACATATCATATTAAAAGTGGGTAGAATAATAATTTATAATAGAAAGTGATCGGTAATGGTGATTGTAACATCCCAAGTAAGTAATTAATAATATATATTTTTATCTATGTCTATTAATGAATTAGATAGTGTTTTAGAGGCTTAAAATGAAAATAAATCCAATCTTAAGCATGGAATACATTAATATTTTTAAAAGATTGTTTTAGTGCCTTTTGATGGAAAACCATTTTTAAATCTATATTTGGACAATTTTATAAGCTATTTTTGTCAAAATAAACTTATTCTTTATGATTGGGACATCAAAATTTACTTTGTGTGAATTTTTGGTATTTTTCGGACAATGTTCATTTTTTTAATGAATAGTAAAAAATACTGCATTTTACATCAAAAATGCTTTTTAATCTAATTTATTTATAAGATTAGATTATCTTTTGAATTGGTTTTGAAGTGAAATTAGAATATATTTCTACCATTTAATCCAATTATGTTCATTGGAATCAATTTCACTTTGAAATTGGACTTAAACTGGTGTCAATCTTTTGATACTTATTGTTTCATAAAAACACGCAATTTGTCATGATAGTGGGAATTAATTATTAAATTAATTAATACGACTTATATGTTTTGAATTTTGTAAAATAGACTTAATTTTTGAATTTGGGACATCAAATATAGCTTAGGGTGAATTTTTGGTATTTTTCTGGAAAACATCAATTTTTGATGAATAGTGAAACCACTAAGTGGTACTTATAAAAACTGATTTTTCGTTTAAATGAAATTTTACCAATTCTGTGTTTTGAATTTAAAAAATCCGACATACATGGTTGTCATTAAGAAGTAAAATTTGGTTCAATGAGATTAAAATAATTTTTGGTGAATAGTAACTCTTAAGTTCTTAATCGCGATTAGAGGTAATTAGTGTAGTTTAAGGTAAAAATAATGCTTTAATAAAATGAGATGAGATTGAAAAATGTCCTACCCTCATTGGATGTGTCATGGCCGACTATGAAGATCCATGGGTCAACTTTGGGACCCCATGGAGCCACTTTGTTTGGGAAATGACATAAATAACTTTTTATTTAATGTAAATGTAAAAATGACACAAACATTAAGTGTTTTACTAAAACAGTTATTACATGGGGTTATAAAGATTATATTTTTGATTATAAATAGTCATTGGAAAGATAATAAGATTTCCTACGTCATAGTATTTTTTTTAAATTTTTAGACTTTATATAAATTAAATTATTTATGAAATCATGATGATGCAGCAATGACCTCATTATATAACAATTTAAATAAAATGGAATGATAATGTAAAATCTAAGACCTACACATGGCCAAAACCTATTGTATGGGAAGATTTATAACCCTTATCACCTTATCCTCGAAACACATCAATGTGGGACCTCTTAAATCCGAATACCATTTTAAAATAAAGTGACTTTTCATTACCTTTCAAGAGTGCCCCTCCTCTCCTCTTATAAAAAGCCCCCACCTCTACCTCCTTACCCACACTCCCAAAGCCTTTGGATCGGCCAACCCCTGCCCATTTTGTATCTCCACATCCCTATCTTACTCATTGAAGCCTCACTTTGGGCAGAAGTCTTCCAAAGGAAGCCTTTGAGCTCAAATCTAAGAGATTTACCCGATTTTAAGGTAATGTCTTCTTTTGAGTCATTTTGTTTGATTTTGATTCTCCAACCCCCTTAACTATTTTTATTCTTTTCTTTTGTAACAACTCCAGTATCCTCAATATACTAGGGTGTTTTTATCATAAGGATTTGAGCTACACTTACACACACCTACATCTAATGGTTAAAGGACATACTGTTTCCATGGATGGTGAATTTATGCCTCCTGAAACGATGATTGTTCAACATTCTTTTAACACCTTAAAAGGTGGCCATTAAGATGTCAATATATTTATATATGATATATAATATGTTTATGTTTTCCTTATGCTTCTTTATTTTTCATTTTGGGAATACATTTATGGTTTCCATTATGGGTAAACGCGATATCTTCATTTAAGGAAGTGCGGACTACCGTCCCCTCAAAGTGATTTGATTCGTTAAATACCATATATGGGACGTATAAAGGATAGAACTATGATATTATATATGATATTATACTGGAATTATAATATACCTTTATATCATTATGAGTCCATTCTATAAAATACGAAATAGAAATGAAAGTAGCGTTCATGCGTACGTACGGCTTACCGTCTCCATGAACGGTGCATTTCATTTCTTACCTCTAAATGATTATGTAATATTATAAATGCATGTATATACTGGTTATATATGATATGTATACATAATTATTATAATCCTAGATATAATGGATACATGAACAACATGTAATTATAAAGGGTTTATTTTTTACTCAAGTACCAATGATCGTTAAAACGACCGTTATTAACTTAAATAATTAAATAATATTCATGACATGGCGATAAGTGATATAAAAGGAATAATGAACTTGAAAAAGGTTCTTAAACAAATAGGAATTAACTCATGTTTATTATTCAGGAGATTAAAGAACGACCGAGTCAAGTCGGACCTGAGGTATGGGACTTCGCCTCAATCTCCTTTCATTGAGGCATATTTTGTTTTATACACAACCTACTTTTATACGGTGTATAAACCCCTTTGACTTTTACGTTTATTCAAAAGGAATCGTTTTTATACGAAGCATTTACTAAACGACAAAAGGAAATTTTTTTTGTCGTACATATGCGGCGACAACGACTACTCCACCGTCGTGACCATTATTTGAGTTTCGGCTTCCTCTACAAGCCATACAGTTTTTTTTAAAAGAAAAATAAATACCATGTTTTAATTTTCTTTTATTTTGGTATTGAAAATGGTTTTCATAATGTTTTTATATCAATGTGTTGTATTTATATCTTGTGATTTAAAGGTGGAAATGTTATGTTTCCTTTATGCATGTTTTATGTGATACGATTATGTTGAGGTTCATGGGCATTATTATGAAGACGGGTGGTTCCATGATAAACTAAGGGCAGGTGAGCCCGATATAGATCTCCAATGCATTGGGTAACACGAAGGAGTGTAACGTTAAGGTTTCTTCGAAGAGATTTAGGGAATATACTGTGATGGGTATTCCAAACGTAACCAAGAGGGTTACTCCCTACGTAAGAATGTTATGAATGCCTCAAGTTACATTTACGTCTTATGATTTCTATGACTTATTCATGATTTGATGAGGTATGTTGAAGTGATTATGTTTTATGTGTAAAGTATGATTTCATTCTTATGTATATATGTACCCATGTTTCCATTCCATATATTTTTATATCCCTTACGGAGATTTTTATGCTCATCCCAAGTTTTTTTTTGAAATGTTTATCACAGGTCAAGGGAAAGGTAAATGATATGATGATAGTGTCAAGGAAGTGTCAAGAAAGAATCCATGTTTTATTTTAAATATGTTTCCATTGATGGGAAACAAGAATACTATCTTTATCTAACCACTTTGTTTATATATGGAATGTAATGCAGGTTTTATGATCTAATTCTCTAAAACTCTAAATTCGAAAAGATCATCAATGTGTATTATTGTAATAACTTCAGATTAAGTAAGGTTTAAGGTTGGGGCGTTATAGTTGGTATCAAAGGTCGGTTTAGATAACTTTAGGAGTTAGCATTCTATTAAATGATTATCCAAAAATATTTTTTTATGGTCAGATTGAAGTGATGTAGTATTTGATGATTACCATGTTGCTTCATCTAAGACATGTTTGTTCAGAATGGTTTTCCACAGAGGAAATAGGGAAGCAGTACTAGGAAGGCATGCAGAAGGAAATAACCTTCCGAATCAGCATCCTGAGATGTTAGGAATTGGAACTGAACAGTTTGTTGTAGTAATGGCGCAGTTGACTCAAGCGATAAATGGCGATGGTATCCATACATGAGATCAGCCAGATCAACCGCAGAGGAACATATCTATGGTGGAACATTTCATGAGGCAACATCCCCCATCATTCAGAGGATCATCTGACCCTGTGCTAGGTTAAGGGTGGATTAAAGGACTGGAAAAGATTTTTGATGTCATGGGGTGTTCAGACAATCAAAAGGTTAGTCTTGTTATTTATCATTTGGAGGGTGAAGCAGATCAGTGGAGGTCGATGGTTAAAAATATCAGGGACGCTGATGAGATTGATTCTCTTGGCTGGGATGAATTCAAAGGTATGTTTCTTGAGAAGTATTTTCCTAAGGCTGTTCGACTTTGGATGGAAAATCAATTCTTGGAATTGAGGCAAGAGGATAACTCAGTGGCTGCCTATGAAGAAAGGTTCACTCGATTGGCAAGGTATGCTTCAAACTTTATCTGAGACCTTGATAGTAAAATCAATCATTTTTACTCAATATTAAATCCAAAATATCGAAGGGCATTAGATTCTTGTGGGTTTAAAAGTTATGAAAAGCTTGTTCGATGTGCTGAGAAGGTGGAAATGGAGTTTGCCGATGATCAAGTGTTTTATAACAACCAACAGAAGAAGAGACCAAGGTGGCAGGAGAAAGGTAATAATTCTTCAAAAAAGTCTGATAGAAAGAAATCTAAGTTTCCAGTTTGTGATAAATGTGGAAAAAATCATGCTTGGGAATGTCTTCTGAATTCTGGGAAGTGCTACAGATGTGGTAAGATGGGACATAAGGCTCGTGATTTCAATGAAAACCATCAGGGTGATGGTAATACCAAATTGGATTTACAGTTAGTGAAATGTTATAAGTGCAATGAGATGGGTCACTATGAAAACGAGGGTCCGACAAAGAGCTTGGGTGATGGGAAGCAGTTGGAATACAAGTAGAAAGGGGTGGGGAAATCCTTTGCAACTACTTCAGCAGATGTAGGGCCAGCAATTGAAGTTGTATCAGGTACATTGTTTGTTTTTTCAGATTATGACAGTGTGTTGTTTGATTCGGGGTCTACACATTCTTTCATCTCTGAAACCTTTTCTAGTAAAATGGGAATACCATCTCAAGAAATGACTCCTAAAATTTTGGTAAAAACACCTGGGGGAAATGTTGAGGCAAAAAGAATTTATAAGAATCTTCCTATTCTTATCTGTGGAAAGAACCTACTTGAAAACCTTATTGTTCTACTTCTAGTAGAGTTTGATGTTATCCTGGGTATGGATTGGCTCTCTATTTACCATGATAAGATTGAATTTAGAGCTAAATAGGTTTATTTTCTGAAAGACATTCAGTTTGTGTACAAGAATGAACCCTTATTGTTGATAACTTATCAAGAGGCCAAGAAACTTATAAAAGATGGAAATGAATGTTACCTTGCACACATCGTTGAAAATAAAGGAACTGTTCAGATTAATGATGTGCTAGTGGTAAATGAGTATCCTGATGTTTTTCCTGATTAGTTGCCTGGAATAATACCAGATTGGGAAGTTGAGTTTACTATTGACTTAGTTCCTGATGCAAATCCAATTTCAAAACCCCTTTATCGAATGGCTCAAATTGATCTTTTAGAGTTGAAGGAGTAATTGAAAGATTTATTAGAGAAAGGTTTCATTCGACCTAGAACATCACTATAGGGTGATCCTTTTTTATTTTTTAAAAAGAAAGATGGTTCAATGAGACTTTGCATTGATTATAGAGCCTTGAATAACATAACTGTTAAGAACAAATATCCTTTGCCTCATATCGATGATTTATTTGGTCAGCTCCAGGGAGCTCATTATTTTTCAAAGATTGACTTGAGATAGGGGTACCATCAGCTGAAGGTAAAGGAAGCAGATGTTCCGAAGACCGCGTTCCATACAAGATATGGCCATTATGAATTTGTAGTAATGCCTTTTGGGCTAACCAATGCACCTTCTGTATTCATGGACTTAATGAATAGAATTTTCCATGAGTTCTTGGATAAGTTTGTGGTGGTTTTCATTGATGATATTTTTGTGTTTTCTAAAAGCAAAGAGGAGCATGAAAGACATTTAAGGGTTATCTTGCAAACCTTAAAAGAAAAGAAACTGTAAGGAAAATTCAGCAAATGTGAGTTTTGGTTGCAACAAATTTCTTTCCTAGGTCATATTGTTCTAAAGATGGGATAACTGTTGATCCTGCAAACACAAAAATTGTTGAAGAATGGCCAAGACCCACAAATGTAACTGAGATTCGTAGCATCCTTGGTTTTGTAGGATATTACCGAAGGTTTGTTAGAAATTTTTCACGGTTATCTAGTCCAATGACTAACCTAACTCGGAAGGGTGTTAAGTTTATCTGGACAAAAGAATGTGATGATTCTTTTATGGAATTGAAAATAAGATTGGTGAATGATCCAGTTTTGGCACTACCTTCTAGGAATGGTGAGTTTGTTATATACAGTGATGCTTCATTGAAAGGACTTGGTTGCGTCCTAATGAAGAATGATCAGGTAATTGCTTATGCTTCACGACAGTTGAAAACTCATGAGGTAAATTACCCTACACATGATTTGGAATTAGCTGCTGTTGTTTTTGCTTTAAAAATTTGGAGGCATCCTTTGTATGGAGTAAAGTGTGAAATATATACTGATCACAAAAGTTTAAAATATATATTCACTCAGAAAGAGTTAAACATGAGACAGAGGAGATGGCTGGAATTAATCAAGGATTATGATTGTACAATTCATTACCATCCGAAAAATCAAATAAAGTGGATGATGCTTTGAGTCGAAAAAGTAATGCTTCATTAGCAATATTGCGCTTGGAACGTGATCCTTTGGTTAAGGATTTGATGAACATTGGCATAGAAGTTGTTGGTGCAGTAAGTTCTTCTGTTTTGTTTCAGGTATCAGTGAGATCATCTCTATCAGATAGAATCAAGCCAGCACAGAAGCAAGACAGTGAGTTGCAAAAAAAGGTAGAGCTGGTTCAGAAAGGTAAGTTGCCTGAATTCAACATTGATAATGATTGTGTTTTGAGATTTGGGAAGAGATTGTGGGTTCCTTGTGATTTACAGTTGAAGAGAGAGTTGTTATGTGAAGCTCATAGTTCTCCGTTTACAGTTCATCCTTGCAGTACTAAGATGTACAGAGATCTGCGTGATTATTACTGGTGGGATGGAATAAAAAGAGATATTGCTGATTTTACTGTGAATTGTTTGACATGTCAATAGGTTAAAGCAGAGCGGCAGTTACCGAAAGGGATGCTTCAGCCTCTACCAGTGCCAGAGTGGAAATGGGAGAATATATCCATGGACTTTGTTGTGGGATTATCGAAGACATATCGAGATAATAATGCAATCTGGGTTATTGTTGATCGCTTGACTAACTCTGCTCATTTCCTTGCTATATGAGATACTTTTTCCCTAGATCAACTTTCCCATTTGTATCTTAAAGAGATGGTCAGGTTACATGTAGTTCCCCTCTCTATTGTATCTGATCGTGATCCCAGGTTCACTTCTAACTTTTGGAAAGGCCTTCAGAAGTCATTGGGTACTGAATTAAATTTTAGTACAGCTTTTCATCCTCAATCAGATGGGTAGTCAGAACGAACAATTCAGACCTTGGAGGATATGATACGTTCTTCCCCTATGGATTATCAGGGATGTTGGGGCCAACATCTTTCTTTGGTTGAATTTTTATATAATAACAGTTTTCATTCCAGTATACAGATGGAACCATTTCAGGAATTATATGGGAAGTGGTGTTGAACTCCAGCTTTCTAGGATGAAGTGGGTGAAAGGAAGTTGATGGGACCAGAATTGGTAGAAGAGATGGCAGAAAAAGTTCAGATGATTCAGAAGCACATGAGAACAGCTCAGAGCAGGCAGAAGAGTTATGCGGATAACCGGAGGAAGGATCTATCTTTCGAGGTAGGTGATCATGTTTTTCTCAAGTTTTCTCCTTGGAAAAGTGTGATGAGATTTGGTAAGAAAGGAAAGATGAGTCCAAGGTTCATTGGGCCATATGAAATTATAAAGAGAGTTGGATCAGTTGCTTACCGGGTGGCTTTACCTCCGATTTTATCTCAGGTACGTAATGTTTTTCACGTTTCGATGTTGAGAAAGTATATGCCAGATCCGTCTCATGTTTTGAGTCCAGAGGTAGTTCAACTGGAAGAGAACCTATCTTATGAGGAACAACCGGTCCAGATTCTTGACCACATGGAGCAAGTGTTACGAAATAAGGGGATTAATCAGGTAAAGGTTTTGTGGAAAAACCACATGATGGAAGAGGCAACATGGGAATCTGAAAATGCAATGAGGGATAAGTACCCCCATTTATTCGATAAGTAAATAAATTGTGGGGATGCAATTTTAAAAAGGGGGGAAGGATGTAACATCCCAAGTAAGTAATGAATAATAGATATTTTTATCTATTTTTATTAATTAATTAGATAGTGTTTTAGAGTCTTAAAATGAAAATAAATCCTATCTTAAGCATGGAATACACAAATTTTTTTAAAAGATTGTTTTACTGCCTTTTGATGGAAAACCATTTTTAAATCTCTCTGCTGAAAATTTAATAAGCTAAGTTTGTCAAAATAAACTTATTCTTTATGATTGGGACATCAAAATTTACTTTGTGTGAATTTTTGGAATTTTTCGGACAATGTTCATTTTTTAATGAATAGTGAAAAATACTGCATTTTACATCAAAACTGCTTTTTAATCTAATTTATTTATAAGATTAGATGATCTTTTGAATTGGTTTTGAAGTGAAATTAGAATATATTTCTACCATTTAATCCAATTATGTTCATTGGAATCAATTACACTTTGAAATTGGACTTAAACTGGTGTCAATCTTTTGATACTTATGGTTTCATAAAAACACGCTATTTGTCATGACAGTGGGAATTAATTATTAAATTAATTAATGTGACTTATATGTTTTGAATTTTGTAAAATAGACTTCATTTTTGAATTCAGAATATCAAATATAGCTTAGGTTGAATTTTTGGTATTTTTCTAAAAAACTTCAATTTTTGATGAATAGTGAAACCACTAAGTGGTACTTATAAAAACTTATTTTTCTTTTAAATGAAATTTTACCACTTCGGTGTTTTGAATTTCAAAAATCCGACATACATGGTTGTCATTAAGAAGTAAAATGTGGTTCAATGAGATTAAAATAATTTTTTTGGTGAATAGTAACTCTTAAGTTCGTAATCGCGATTAGAGGTAATTAGTGTAGTTTAAGGTAAAAATAATGCTTTAATAAAATAGGATGGGCTTGACACATGTACTACCCTCATTGTATGTGTCATGGACGACCTAGAAAATCCATGGGTCAACTTGGGGACCCCATGGAGCCACTTTTGTTGAGAAATGACATAAATAACTTTTTATTTAATGTAAAAGTAAAAATGACAGAAACATGAAGTGTTTTACTAAAACAATTTTTTCATGGGGTTATAAAGATCATATTTTTTTATTATAATTAGTCATTGGAAAGAAAAAAAGATTTACTACATCATAGTATTGTTTTTTATAATTTTTAGACTTTATATAAATTAAATTATTTATGACATCATGATGATGCAGCGATGACCTCATTATATAACGATTTAAATAAAATGGAATGATAATGTAAAATCTAAGACCTACACATGGCCAAAACCTATTGGATTGGTGGATTTAGAACCATTATCACCTTATCCTAGAAACAAATCAATGTGGGACCTCTTAAATCCGAATACCATTTTAAAATAAAGTGACTTTTCTTTACCTTCCAAGAGTGCCCCTCCTCTCCTCTTATAAAAGGCCCCCACCTCTACCTCCTTACCCACACACCCAAAGCCTTTGGCTCGGCCAACCCCTACCAATTTTGGCTCTCCAAATCCCTCTATTTCTCCTTGAAGCCTCACTTTGGGCATAAGTCTTCCCAAGGAAGCCTTTGAGCTCAAATCTAAGAGAGTTACCCGATTTTAAGGTAATGTCTTCTTTTGAGTCCTTTTGTTTGATTTTGCTTCTCCAACCCCCTTAACTCTTTTTATTCATTTCTTTTGTAACAACTCCAGTATCATCAATATACTATAATGTTGTCATAAGAAGGATTTTATCTACACTTACACACACCTATATCTAATGGTTAAAGGACATATTGCTTCCGTGGATGGTGAATTTATGCCTCCCAAAACGATGATTGTTCAACATTCTTTTAACACCTTCAAAGGTGGTCATTAAGATGTCACTATATTTATATATGATATATAATATTTTTATGTTTTCCTTAAGATTTTGTATATTTCATTTTGGGCATACCTTTATGGTTTCCATTATGGGTAAACACGATATCTTCATTTAAGGAAGTGCGGACTACCTCCCCCTCAAAGTGATTTGATTCGTTAAATACCATATGTGGGACGTATAAAGGATGGAACTATGATATTATATATGATATTATACTGGAATTATAATATACCTTTATATCAATATGATTCCATTCTATAAAATATGAAATATAAATGAAATTAGCGTTCATGCGTACGTACGACTTACCGTCTCCATGAACGGTGCATTTCATTTCTTACCTCTAAATGATTATGTAATATTATAAATGCATGTATATACTGGATATATATGATATATACATAATTATTATAATCATGGATATAATGGATACATGAACAACATGTAATTATAAAGGGATTATTTTTGACTCAAGTACCAATGATTGTTAAAACGACCGTTATTAACTTAAATAATTGCATAGTGTTCATGACATGGTGATAAGTGATATAAAAGGAATAATGAACTTGAAAAAGGTTATTAAACAAGTATGAATTAACTCAAGTTTATTATTTAGGAGATTGAAGAACGACCGAGTCAAGTCGGACCCGAGGTATGGGACTTCGTCTCAATCTCCGTTCATTCAGGCATATTTTGTTTTATACACAACCTTCTTTTATACGGTGTATAAACCCCTTTGACTTTTACGTTTATTAAAAAAGAAACTTTTTTATACGAAGTGTTTACTAAATGACAAAAGGGAATGTTTTTGACGTACGTATGCGGTGACAATGACTTCTCCACCGTCATGACCATTTTTTGAGTTTCGGCTTCCTCTACAAGCCATACTGTTTTTTTAAAAGAAAAATAAATACCATGTTTTACTTTTCTTTTATTTTGGTATTGAAAATGGTTTTCATATTGTTTTTATATCAATGTGTTGTATTGATATCTTGTGATTGAAAGGTGGAAATGTTATGTTTCCTTTATGCATGTTTTATGTGATACGATTATGTTGAGGTTCTTGGGCAGTATTATGAAGACAGGTGGTTCTGTGATAAACTAAGGGCGGGTGAGCCCGATATAGCTCTCCAATGCATTGGGTAATGTGAAGGAGTGTAACGTTAATGTTTCTCCGAAGAGATTTAGGGAATATATTGTGATGGGTATTCCAAGCGTAACCAAGAGGGTTACTCCCTACGTAAGAATGTTATGAATGCCTCATGTTACCTTTACGTGTTATGATTTCTAGGATTTTTTCATGATTTGATGAGGTATGTTGAAGTGATTATGTTTTATGGGTAAAGTTTGATTTCATTCTTATGTATATATGTACCCATGTTTCCTTTCCATATATTTTTATATCCCTTAATGAGCTTTTTATGCTCATCCCAAGTTTTTTTTTGAAATGTTTTTCACAGGTCAAGGGAAAGGTACATGAGATGATGATAGTGTCAAGGAAGTGTCAAGAAAGAATCCGTGTTTTATTTTAAATATGTTTCCATTGATGGGAAAGAAGAATAATATCTTTATGTAACCACTTTGTTTATATGTGGAATGTAATGAATGTTTTATGATCTAATTTTCTAAAACTCTAAACCCAAAAAGAACCTCAATGTGTATTCTTGTAATAACTCAAGATTAAGTAATGTTTAAGGATGGGGCCTTATAGTGATTACTTCTTATTTCAAACAAGTACATTAGATCTTATATTATAAACCATAGGGGTTGAATTTTGGGAAGTCCAAAACATCTAGAATGTGAATAAAATATTGGATATGATATCTTAATATAGGTTGTTCAACCATGAAGTCTTAATATGGCTTGATTAATCTAATGGAGGGGTACCTGTTTACAATTGAGGGGATGGGAACTCAGAGATTTTTTAAGTGACTAAAATATATTTGATTCAGTCTCTATTAAAATTATTCCAAATATATATGTAGATATAGATAAGGTAGTATGGTTCAGAAATATAATCATTTAAAAGTATTGTACACGGTTTATGTGCTATTATAAACCATTTCATTTTGTTTAAAATCTGAGTTAAACTATTCTGTCATTGGTTGTGGTGTTATATTTTTTAATATTAAGGGGATATAATTTTAAAAATTAGATAATAAGTTGATAATAAATGGCTAAGGGATGAACTTTTAGACCAACCCTTATCCCCTTGTACTTTTTACATTTTCTAAAGATTTAAAGATATTTAAATAAAATATTAAATTCACAAAATTAATGTACTGTCAATTTTTAAAATATTATATTATTTTAATGAAAAATACATAATGAAATATATTTAATTAAAATGTTTTCCTTCTAAAATAAATAATATATTAGATGATTTAAAAAAAAATTGGATCATTATAAATCAAAAATAATCTATTAGTTTTAATTTTATAAAAATTATGTATGTTATTCATTTACTAATTGATTAAATTATATATTGGAATTGCATAGGTATCTAATGTAATTTTTTTGTCATGAGAAATTAGAAAAAAAATGAACCAAAATATATTTTCATTATTTTAAAAATATATATTTATATATTTTTATGTAATATTTTTTACCTATGTGGGATAATAAAATTTTTTAAAACCAGTGGGGTCATAATTTTTAATTTTGTTTTACCAAAATATTATATATGAATTTTTATTGGAAAATTTACAACAAGAAAATTATTTTTTATTATAATTCGATAAGGTAATAATTAACATCTTCCATTTAGAATTTTCTTGATAATAGTGACCAAAAATTTAGTTTAAAAATAAATTAGCAAACTTTAACTTTTTCCCAGGTGATAAATGTTACAACCATTAATATTACTAATTCATTTAAGTTAAAGTATTCAATTGACAAAAATTTTACCTCTAAATTCAATGTATTGAATCTATTTTGGTGGATTCAATTTATGGACGATTCATTTTTTATAAAAATTCAACCAATACGTGTTGATATTTTCTTTATATAAAAATACAGTTTTAATTAAAAATCATGGTTTATTCCTATCCCATTATTAGAAAGAAAAATAAAATTAATTTTAAAATACTTATAAATATTTACTGTTTAAATTTCATTAATATCATTCCATAATATTGATTATATTGATTTATTTTGATATAAATATATTGTATTCTTAAAAATGTTTTCATGAAAAGCATATCTTCAATTTTAAAGTGATTTTTACTTTCATTTCTAACTATACGATGAAAATTAAAAACACATTTTTAATACCTAAACCATATGCATCTAATAATTTATTTAGTAGTATTTATAAACAATTATATAATGGCTGGTCGATATACATTACATTAAATAATAATATTTTAATAGTATATCATGTTTTTTTCAACTGGGTGTTGTGTGTAAATAATGCTGATAAAGAAATAAAATTTACTCAAATAGAAATATTTAATAAAATCTAAGTGTGTTACATTCTACCCTGATTAAAATTAAATTCTAACTCAAAATTATATTACTATAATACAATAAGATAAGGATTATTTTTCCATATATAATCCTCAGGTTCCTTTGCTGATTCCTATTGTTTTTTGATTTTCTATAAATAATTTACCAAGTGAGTGGTATTATTTCAAATAACATTCTAAATATGATCTATAATTTCCAAACATTATTCTTTATAAGATAAATATTATTTTATTTTCATGACCTTTAAATTAAATTCATGTGAATGATCAAGTATGTACTTCCTCAAGAGAGATATGTGGAACAAATTGTGAGCTTGAGAGAGGTTTGGAAGAAGTCACATAGAGTAATCTATGGTCCCATCATTATTAATAATTTTAATTGGACTAATATGTATACTACTATATATTCCCTTACGTAAAAACCTTATAATAGTTTTCCAAGGCAATATTCAAAGGAAAACCTTGTCCACAACATAAAACTCCATATCTCACCTATGATAGTTTGTATAATTTTCCTATCAACATTATGATTCATATATGTCTTATTTAATGGCTATATATTTTACAACATTTCATATATTTTCTAAAGAATGATATATTTTATTCATAACTTCATCAAAACATGTTGGAGTTTTATGCTTCCATCTATAGAGGGATTTTTATGTATCAACCATAATTACTGGGTAAAATCTACATTTAAAAGAAAATGAAACCAAAGGAATTTATTGATCCAACACATTGGAATTCTAAAGAGAAACCTCTCAACATGTATTCAAACTTGTTAATGGTTCTATCATACATATCATATCTCTATGGATTATAAGTAGTGATCAACCTCTAATATTAATCTTGACCATATTGATGAATTTTCCAAAACATTAACATAATCCTTACATCCCAATCAGATATCATTGAATTTAGTAATCCATGAAATCTAACATATTCATTAATATATTTCCTAGAAAAGAGGTCAATGGATAAACTTCTATTATGGAAATTATGAGTTCTATCTTTTTACATAAATATACTACAACCTATATGCAATAATGTCCCATATATGTTTTCAGGAGTCCAATAACATAGTCCATGGTAACAATTTCCCATTTCTATTATTTTATAAATAATGGTTGTAACATACCCTTAGGATTAATTCATATAGTAGGAACATATTGACATAATATGTAACTATATACATACTCCACATCATATCTCTTCTTATTATACCACCCAAAATACTCATTTAGATATGAATACATCAATGTACATATAGGATGAAGAAAGAAGTTGGATAATGAAACTCATCCAACATCAACATATTCATATTTGGTATGGATATAAAAAATATAAGATTCTAGAACAGTAAAATTCCATCATAATTAAGGGTGAACATTTCCATATTTTTCACATTCTTCGGTAGTTTTATATATTCATATCTTGGTAATTTTTGCATCTTGGGGTTGATCCTGCTCATGATGACACATAATTCTCTAAGATTCTGTCTTCTTCCCCAAGGTGGATCTGCATTGACATTTTTCCACATCGACATCCATTTTTCGTTCATTATCATGTAAATCTTGATATTTGGTCGATTTCATCACCATGATGATTACAGTTATGACGATATTCCAAGCCAATAATCAACCTACTTCAGATCCATTCTGGGTTTCCAGATACGATGATTCTTGATGGCTCAAGAAAACTCGATCGGATGATGCGGTGTACCCCCCCCCCCCACCTTTATTTTTAATGGTGATAAACAACATCACAATTCAAGGAATATTGGTGGTGAGTTATTCTTTCAAAAATATGTTGCAATAGTGATTATTTTTTATGATGATTCATTTCAGGATGCTCGGAAGCGTTGTGATTTGAGGAAGCCTAGTGGTCTGTAAATATTTTAGAATGATGTTGATGAGGTGATAAAACATGATGATATTTCATTGCAAGATGATCTAAAGGATCCTATATCTTGTTATGGTTATCAACATAGAACTAAATCCAGATCTTATGTTGCTGCTGTGAATAATCAAGCGTGATCAATGAGAAATTCATGTCTGAAAGTATATGGAAGTTTTTCTTTGGGGTTATTTATGGAGTCAATATTTGGATTATTCCTTTGTTTGGTATAAGTAGAACATGATTATGTGAACCCTAAAGTAATTTCTGAGTGTCCTTAAATGGAAAAAATGGCTCTAATTAGGAACCTTATCTTACATAATGGTGATAATACAGAGATGATAAATGAACTGGTTCATCATATTTATCTTTTGTGAGGTTTTTCTAACAAGATGTTTATCTCTCGTGGTGGAGGATTTTTTAACTTCCATTTTGGTTATGATTTTTTTATGATTTGAACAGGGATCATTTGTTTCCTATTGTTTAATTCTAGATGGATTCATTTACATGAATCATCAATGTAATTTAATTTTTCATGGGAAATTAATTCAGTTTCTCATGTATGAGTAGATTTTCATGGATTCAATTGGGCCCTTTTTGTTCCAAATACCTAACTTGATATCATCACATCATTTGGGACTACATTACATCTCAATAAAGAATATAAGGATATTTTATTTAGACACATTTCCACATTTTTATGGGAGTTTGGTCTTAGTTCTATCAGGATTAGTAAGGTAAATCCTTCCAATCATATTGATAATATTCAATGTGATGTTAAACATGAATGAAAGACACTTTTTAATAATGATTGTGTGACACTTTCACACTCTTTGGAGTTATATCAGATGAAGGTCTCTTGTGAATGATGTGGGATGAGAGGTCATGCATCCAATATATATCGAAGGTATCCAAAGATGATGAATGAAGATTTGTAAAATCCCATTGATCATAATGGAGTTATACTTCCGAATCCATTATCCCTTATGGATAATGTGTCTTTTTTATAGATATGATTCTTAGGTCCTTAATTTCAAAGGTAATGGGATGATAGATTATGAGTCTCTGGTGAGAGCTAATAGTTGATCCTAAAATCATTATACTGTAAAGGATGTAACCTCAAATGATCTTCATGCTTCTAATTCTATTAGAATAGGTGAAAATGAAGTTGTAAGTAGTGGTCCTGCTATTTCTACATACCCTGATAGGATATCATCTAGTAAAGGGGTTGTTGTCCTTGTTGATGATGAAGAGTCAAATAAAATTTCCAATTCTATACCAACCAACATGGGTGAGGTTGCATAGGTGAGGATTGGAAGTGGTTATGAGACAGGAATTTCTTCTTTGTATCATGTTGATATGATTTTTTGGGATGTATTTAATTTTTATAATGTTATAAAATGTGATGAATTTCAAATTGTACAAGTGGTGGTGGATTTTCAAAAATCTATCTATAATTCTTTGGATTATTCTAATTTATCAAAAAATGATATATAAGAATACATCTCGGATGAAATTGGGTATGATCCAAAAAATATTGTATCGAGTACAACTATATTTATTGATAGAAGTTGATCATCTTCCACTAAGGATTATTTCATAAACGATAAGGGGAATATGGATGAAATAAATCCTCTAAATAGAAGTTCAAGGAAAGATTTTTGTAATCATCCAAGGAATTTATCTACTAGACCATCCTACAAATAATCAAAGATAATATCAACTCATGACCACGAAAAGACCAAATAAGGAATGATAAGTATCCCAAATTAGGCATACTCATAATTAGAATGGGAATCTTCTGATGATTCAGGCCATGAATAAGGAAATAATAATTCTTTTTTTAATTCTTAAACTGATTTTTTAGATGAGGTACTATTTATTTATTTGACCATGTCCACTTTTATGATATCATTTTCCTTTATTTTATTATGTTAGTATATTTTCTCCTTTTTAATCTTCTTTCTAAGAAATGAGTGTGGTAACTTTTCTCATGAACAATGATTTTTTGGGAGCCACAATTGATCACCATTCCATTATTCATGACCACACATATCAATCCATTATTCAATGTGTCACTATATATTATAAATCCTCCACTAATTAAATATAATGTGTGAACAAGTGTGATGTATAAAATTATATTTACAACCTATAAATTTTATCCACATCCAAATTTCTGATGGAATGTATCTCAATTCTTAATTAAAATGATGATTGGATTTGAATTTATTTCAAAAATATTCAATAAAATTATTTAATATCAAACCAAATCTATAATATTATGGATAATGGTAACACTTGTTGGTTTGTACCAATTCAATAAAATATTTCATTAATGGATCTATGGATATGCAATTACTAGAGATTATATGAACCTAAATTTAATTACTCCCAACACCCAATTCATCTTCAAAATTATTTATAGAACTCCCCCTTCCTCAAAGAATTTCGCAAAATTCCAAAATGGTCTTCATGATCATCCTTTCACTAAAAATATATATGAATATCATGATTAATGAATAACTAAAATTTATTGACATATAATATAAACACTTTACGTATTAAATCAATGATGATAGAATGAAATTTAATTAGATAAAATGAAATAGATCTGTTATCATAGTGTCCATACCTTTTAGGTAATTTTTTATTGTTTTTATCCTTCTTTAAGAAAAAAATGTTATGATATCCAAAATTAAGGAAAAAGATAATAATATATTGTGCTCTACATTTTTATCAAACATTTCATCAAAACATGGTACATGATACATGTTTTATTTTTTATCTTGTTATATTCATTATAATCATTACATATTTGAATTTCTCCATCTCTATTATTAAAAATGAATATGGTAACTTCAAGGAAAATAAATTTTATGAATGAATAATTTTTCATGATTAGCATGGATTAACATCATAAATTACTTAAATGCAATGATGGAAAACATATATAGAGAATATGAAACAACTATATAACCATGTACGAGTTCTAATTAAAACTCAACTTCACAGTTCGTATGTAGTCTAGAATAATTTTTGAGAAAAAAATCAACAAACTCTAAATAAATTATAAAAAATGTAATTTTTAGTTCCTCCATAATCACATGAGACAAATAAAAATTATGAATAGTGGTTAAGAGCCACATTATAAAAGTAATTTCCTATGGAAAATTTTATTCACCTTCACACCGATAAAGTATCATTGGATAAGTTGGAATAAAAAATGGAATTTACCATCAAAATTTTATATAGGATCCATATATTCAAATCAAGTACATTCCTTGAATCATATAAAATTCAGTTAATGGTAAAATCAAAGGATTTGTTGGAAATATATTACCACAATATTCAACTGGAGAAGAACAATAAACATGAGATGGGGTCATCATACCATCTGGTATTTTCAATTTTAGTTTATAATTTTTTGAGAATAAATTGAAATTAAAATTCATAGAGACATTTTATGATATCAATTATTTAATATAAATTAGAGAAAATAGTACTTCAATATTTAAAAATACTTTTCACCGTCATTAATTTATCATTCTATAATAATCCCATTTCTAAAACCAAAATGAATTGCATGAGTCTTAGTAATAATTGATCATATTGATCAATCGTGAAAAATTATTTCTAATATTTATAAAACATGATACCATCTATACAATATATTGGAATATTGTTTTAATATAGGCTATTCTTAGTCATTATAAAATCAGTATAATATTATCATATACATAGAACTATCCCCAAGGTTTTTTCAACATGATTTCTAATAATAATATCCAATGATTTACTAAACACTACAATAATACCATGTTTAAAGGCCCCACATTTTCATTCATAAATATTAGAGAATTCTAGATGAATATTCAATACATTTCAAAATTTCACAACCAATTACTGTAAATGTTGATTATCAAAAGAGAAAAGATATAAAATATTCCTATTGAATGTATTATAATTTATATCACCCATAGATATCTTCAAAATTAGTATTCATCATAGGCACACCAAACATAAAACCTAATTTCATTACCCGAGGAAAGAGAACATAAAAATGGTGAGTATTGATTGTCAATAAGGGAACACATAGAAAATATTAATAAATTGTCATATGAAAGCACAAGATAATAATGACGGTATAAAATAACGATGATAACATACAATGTTTTAAAAAAATAAATGAAATATATTATACCATAGTCATGTAATAAACCTTATTTATTAAGAAAATATATGAATAAAAAAGTTGATTAATCTTAATAACTCAATCATGAATTATTTTCCCATATTATAGAATTGGGAATCCTTAATATGTATAAAAACTATTTCAAATGTAAGGTTTAAGAACACAAAAAAGAAATCATAATAAACTATGCATCATAAAATATTCCTAATTGTGGATAAAAAAACAAGTTTCTTGAAATGCATCAAGATCATCAACCTGTATCCTGTAATGTGTTAAGGAAGGATACTTATTTCTCATAATTTTGAATCAATATTGACACTTTTATCAAAATTGATCATGCATATATTTTTTTTTCCAATATCTATTTAATGATATACAAAACATTACCCAATGAAATTGAGGAAAATATAATTCTAATCCCACTAATTATATAATCAAACCATAAAAATATTTATCACATGATCATAATACAATCCTTACATCAAAACATCATAACCCATGTAATGGAAATGGGATTCACAAGAATTTTATCATGTCAAAATAGAAAAACCATGATAAATATGTAGGGAGTATAAATTTATAATAGTCGTAATAATTATACCTCTAGAGAATGATTAGAGAAGGGTGGATTGTATTATATCCTTATGAATGATTCATCTATATTGGGGGATGATACCATTGATTAAAATTCCTTTAAAACATCACTCATCATTTTTTTATTTTAATAACATTTCTAATATGAAAATATCCTTTTAACATTAAAAAAAGATTTATTGGAATTTTTTTAAATAACATTAGAAACATTTAGTTGAGTGATAAAATTATTTGCAGTCATGAAATAAACACAACATTGATAGACTCTAAAAATAATAACTAAACCAAATTTCCACATACCTGAAGGGTATTCAAAATACCCATTTGATGGTGTATAGAACCTAGTAAAAAGAAAAGTCCGAACAATATTTCCCAACCATATGTATAAAACATGATATATATTGATATATATAGAGTGATGCAGTTTTATAAAACACGAATTAATATATGTGTGTCAACATAGAAATACAATACGACATGAGAGATGTACCTAAAATTGTAGCCAAAATGATCTCTAAGATACATGACTTGATGTAAAGGAATGAAAAAAATAAAAATATACTCCAACAGTATCTATATGATAGAGTGGAAAACTTAACACAATCTCACTATCCAATTACCCAATCTAAGCCTATAGGAAACCTTAGAGAATTAGTGTGGGGTCTTAAATTTCCCTACTTATAAATACATTACCAAATCTATGCACCCGAAATGGGGTGCACAGTGTGTGAGATAACAGTTTTAATAGGGACTCACCTTGGTGTTCCATATTAAGTCTCCAAATATTAATCTAAATAATCTGACGTTCAATGAAAAAAATCATGATTTACAATGTAAATGTTTTTATCAATTTCATGGAAAAAATTTTAATTTTCCATTTTTCAATGTTTCTTTATAAATTTGGTAAATCTAATTAAAATAATTTCATAAACATATATAAATTCAGATAAATCATATCAAGGAAAACAATATTTTAAATAACATATAAACCCCAATGAATTGCAATAAAAATAATAAAAACCAAAATAGCAGAAATCATCCAAAATAATATGTAACATCTTGACAAGTATCATACTAGGTCCGAATAGATACGATTATCAAACCTAAAAAAGAGATTTGCATGGGAATCATTACTCTTGACAAATATATTAATTCTATAGATTTGAGAAACATCGCAAAATATATTCCCCAAATAGTTCTAACAGGTCCATAGTATAATAGGCATATTTTGTAAAGGGATTCCCATTGATCTAACCCCTTATCATTTGATGAGGAATACTAAAAAACCTTCAACCTATGTACCAAAGTCTTCCATTTTTTCTATATTCTATTTAATTTAATCATATCATTGGATCATATCATTCATTGAAGAACACATTCATAAAATCATTTCATAATTCTTTGAAAAAAATCATTTAACAAAATAAAGGGGAACCCACATTGTTTCAAAAATACATTCTAACAAAACCAAAAATAAACACAATCAATCATCCTTTTTTATTTAACAAAGAAATTTATCAAAAAAATGAGCAATTTAGATCACCAACACTGTAAAAAGGTGAAAAACCATACCTCACAACCCATGTTACAAATTCCCACAATGATATCCATAATGGCATTACCCATTTTTATAACATAACTATTTATTAAATGGTACAAACATAGGATATATTAATGTTTATTTTAATGAAAATTTGATAAATAAAAACTAAATACATTAAAAAAATTAAAATAATTTTGATATACAAATTCACTAGTTTAGACAAAATTTATTTTATCACATCCCAAGTCATGGGAACATAAATCAAAGGAAAAGGATGAGCAGGAGTCAGAGTAAGGGAATATAAAAGAAATAAAAGTAACATATGATGATGGGAGATATAAAAATAACATATTTCATTACAATAAACAGTTAACACATGGAATAAAATAATAATATTAATAATATGATTCATAACATGAAAATGTGGATGAAATACTTAAATGAGGATATCATGATCACATCACCAAGGGTTATCACGTAGAATTCATAAATAAAATATTACCAAGGTTATTCACCAAGGAATCGTAAAACAAGTCATTTTAAAACATCAAATCGTTAGAGATTCAATTCATTTCATAGTTAATTGGAACCCTATCAAGGTGCACCAATCATATATCATAATATATGATATCTACATTGTTCATAACAAATCATTTCATCACTAAGCCATAGAGAATGATGAATAGGTTTCTTATCTATATCATCGGGTACAATAGTGTTTAAAGACATGATCATTACATGATTCTGATCCTTTGAGAAGTATTATGAGATCTATATTTGTAAATCCCCCAATAAAAAGTCAATTGTAAGCATTTATTAATATATATTGAATTGAAAAAAATTTATGGTACTCAAAATAATTTTCCAGATAGTTTTTAAAGTGAATGATTGAAATTTGAGAGGTAAATTTGGAAGCATGATAGGTATAAAACATGGTTTAAGAAAGAAAAAATTTTGATAACGAACCTAATAATTGTTAATTGTATCATATTAGAATATATGGATGATTAATATTGGAAAAAATAACATAGTTTAGCAATTTTATGAAATACAATATAAAAAGAGAACTTAAATGGAATGACCAGTGGAGATTTTCCTTACCATGAGTAGTTGTTCTTAAATAATGTGGAAGGAATATCAGAGGAATTACAAAACAATTATGGGACTCATTGGGATGAATAATATCCAGATATTCATTAATTATGGATTAGTATTGAAGGTTAATTATGAAATTGGTGGGTAATTATATAAAATGTATAATAATTTTTTAATAATTTCTAAATTTACATCATGGAAATCAAGGGGTTGGAAAATAATAACCCATTGGAATTGAAATTGTTTTTCATCATGGTTTTGGAAATTTTGTCTCATTTTTTAATATCATAATCTACCAAAATGGTTAAAAATTATTAATACTTCTTTTGGAATAGAAATATAATGATTCCAAAACATAATGTTTTTTAAAATCAAATTTTAATTTTTAAACATTGAAATGAAGAATATAGTTTTAGAAGTTGAATAAATAAATTAAAACACCAAATTGTTTTAATAAAATAAATTATTTAGGTAATTGATTGTTTTTATTTAATTATTATATCATTAGGACATAAATATGAAATCATAAAATATATCAATGTCTAAATATGTATTTTTTATATTCAAAAAAGTATAATGTATTTTATCAAATTGTAATAAATTCACCATAAACTAAATATATGTGATGATTTAAGATATAATGATTGTTTTTCCATAATAGGTCTATAAATAAAAGAATTTTTAATTTATAATATAAAAATCATTATTTATTTTAAAAAATAATTTTATAAGGCACCGTCAAATTTCTGATAGTTATATAAATTTTCCTCATCCATTGTAAAATTATAATTCACTTAGATTTAAATAATAGTTTTTAAAATTATATTTCATTAAATTAAATATTATAAAATAATCCTTAGGTATTTAAAAATGTTTATATCTTTTAATAAAAATATTATGTTTTGATTGTTTTTAAAAATTAACTAATCATATTCTCCTAGATTAAAATTATATTTTCATAATGAAAAATTATCAGAAAATGGATTTATGGAATAAAAATATTATTTATAAAAATGAAATTACCAATTATGTAACAATGGATTGGAATTTTGATCCCTTATTACACTTATATGAACACTAAGGGTAAGGTGTTTGATGGTGGTAGTTTTTTGGTATACTCAGCTAGTATAGATGGGGTGGTAATCTCCACTAAGGTAACATCTCCCATAGGTAATATCAAGAAATATTCTCATGTTGATGATCAGGTTGTGCATTGTCTAGAAAAAACCCTAGTGGGGATACAACCATCAACTGTTTTGAAAAATGGGCTTCAAATGGGTCAACTCTACTTGTGGATGTTGTAAGTTCTTCATTTTATATAAATTATCCTTTATCTTCACTACTTATAGTAACCAATTATAATGGTAAAATAATCACCCATGAGTTTATTTTCCAATGGTAAAATTTACTAATGTTTATATTTATGAATGGTGATATTTGACAATCATATAATGGTCAAATGTAAACTGTCACATTTACATTTATAAACTATATACACCACATAATCCATTTAATAAAAATTACATTAGAATTTTTTCCAAAATATATTTTCATTTAATAATATGTTTATTGTCTTAATAAAATATTAACTCATCTGTATATAATTTGAAGTGTGGGTGATGATTCATGTATAATGGGGTGATCTTTGTTTTCCAATTTTAGATTTTCTATTTTACTTACATTTTCTAGATGTATTGTTTGGGATTTTAATTTGTTTCATATATATAAAATTTAGATTTCATTATCAATGAGTTAAAATTTGGTTGGCTTCCATTTATTTTTTATATGAATAATATTATATAAAAATAATTTTTTCCAGAAATAATTATTAGTTAAAACATCTTGTAAATTACATTTACTCCCATAATAAATTTCATCTTAAAATTTTCAACTATTTTTCTCAGATTATAAAATGTAAGGGTACATATCTCTCTTTGCCTCCCCTACTTCCATAATTGGTTTTTCGTATTTAATGTTCTTATGAAACACAGTGGGTGGATAATTCAGTTGTATAGAACCTTGTCTCTATATTAAAATATTTAAATCATTTACTCTTCTTACGATAGATTAGGTTTAGTTTATACCAAATATAGATTTAGTATTATGAGGTATTAGGTAAGTACTTACTCAGGAGAGATGTGTGGAATATATCTTTAATTTGAGAATGATTTGGTGGAAGTGTTGGCATATAGTACATGTCTCTATTGTAATTACTGGTTTCAAATTGTCCATTGTACCTCTTTCTACACATCACATTCTTTAAAAATAACATGAATATATTTCATAGAGATACAAAATGGAAACATTATCCCCAACATCAAAGTCCAATTCATATTGATATTTTTTGGAATAGTTCTTATGCCGAAACTATGTATCTGTTATAGTTTGTATTATGAAATTAACCATTTCAATCATCTCTTGCACAATATTGATCCAATAAAATTTTCTCTCAATAACTTCACCACAAAAATTTGGATTTCAACATAGGTTTCCCTAAAAATATTTATATGAGGCAATTTCCATACTTGTGGGGGAGTGGTGTTTTAATGAGGACTCATCTAAATGGATTTGTTATCTCATACTACTTTAAAATTTATTTGGAATGTTCATACCATTCCATCATGTGTCAGAATAGTCCTTCTATATTGGACCCTAGATTTAGGGAGGAATGAATTGCTATAATTCAATTCAATATTCAGATCATGTTTAATACTTCTTCAAAATTTACATGAGAACCTTGGATCATAATCATAAATGATATAAAGTGGCACCACATTCAACCTCACTATATCCATTAATTATATAATGGAAATTTTATCATAGGGGAAATCATCTAAAATAATGTTGAAATGGTTAGTTTTGGTTAGTTGTTCAATTATAACCCATATATCATTGTTTCCATTAGATGTTCTTGGGAGACTAGTGGCGATGTCCACGGTGACATTATTTCACATCCATGTTTTTAAGGGTAGGGGTTGAAATACCCCATTATGAAGTTTTCACTCCACCATAACTTATTGAAACACAGGACATCTTTTATTATAATCATCAATGTCTCATTATATATTATACCACCAATAATGATACCAATGGTCCACATACATTTGACTACTTCCAAGATGTATCGATAATGTAGTTCTTGGAGGCTCATCCTTTAGATCATTCTTTATCTCCAATATATATTGGAAACATTTCCTTCTTTGAAATATTAATACACCATATTAATCAATAATGAACTCATGAAATATCCCATTATTCAAAGCCTTAATTTTATTTTTTTTAAATATCTTCTTGTTGATATTTCTTGATCTTCTCTGATAACGATTGTTTAGAAATCATTAGTGATTGGGTTGATGATGTACCTTAAATTACCATTTAGATGTCCAAATTTGGTTGGCCTTTTATCATTGGATATCCTTGAATACTCATTATATCCAACACAACATGGTCTCTTCTTGTTAATTAATCAGTGATTTTTCTTACTCTTGTGGGATAATAATGAATTGAACAGTTATAGTATTTAAAAACATCCAACCATCTTAATTTTTCCATATTCAATTAATTTTATATGAAATATAATTCAAATGATTAATATGTGTATGTATCACATGTCCCCCAATAAATATTATGCCTCTATATTTGAAGTGAAAAATAACATCAACTAACTCCTGGTAATGAATAAGATAATTATTACAAAGAGGGTTTTACTTTTGAAATGAATAAGCAACATCCTTTTCATTTTAAATACCGATTCACCCAAACCCTTTCATAGATTCATAAATATAAATAAAAATTCCCTCTTTGACAGAAGGTTGAGTTAAAATAGATGCAATAATCATTATCATCCTTATTTCTTGGAATCAATTTTCAAACTCATTTGTCTTGATGATCATTGCCCCTTTTCAAGTTATCATATTTTTTGGATGAAAAATACATGAAATTGTTTC
Organism: Viscum album; assembly: GCA_963277665.1. Lineage (NCBI taxonomy): Eukaryota > Viridiplantae > Streptophyta > Magnoliopsida > Santalales > Viscaceae > Viscum > Viscum album. The sequence continues at coordinate 988,735,389 of OY728126.1, forward strand.
AAAAAATCTTCTAATATTCATTTAAACCATATAAACTATGAACCTCAGTTACTATTTATGGGTGAAGGAACTCCTCTATAGCCTTTTTCATCAATGTTTCAACTGATATTCCATTATTGCTTACAATATTCCCAATGAATGAATCTTATTCTCAACAGAATACAATTTTAATAATTTTCAAAATATATTATCCTTCCTTTGAGTTCAAAATATAACCCTTAGATAATCTTAATAACCCTCATAAAATTTAGATTATATCAAAATATCATTAACAAAAACTATCAATATTTAATCTAGGTATTCCTTGACGACTCAATTCATAAATTGAATAATTATTGAGGGATATTTTTTCATGATGAAGGGCATAACAACATATTCATAATTCCAATACCTAGGTAATGAGACAAATTTTATAAAATATTTTTTATTCAATGTCAATTGATGATAACCATAACATAGGTTATAATTGGAGAAGAATTAATCACCACATAGCTGGTAAAATAAATCAATAATTTATAATAAAAGGTACATATTCTATATTGTGATCTCATTTTGTTCATTATACTTAATGAATAGACCCATTTATCCATCCTTTTTCTTCATACAGAGAACATGTTATACCCAAGGAGACACACCTAATCAAATAAATCTCTTCTATCAGAGATCATCAGGATTTTTATTTAATTCTTGAAACACTAAATTTTTCGTTCGATTTGGTGTCATTGATATCAGATTTGATCCAAGAATGAGTTCAATTGAGAACATTACCTCTATTTATGGAGTAGGTACATGTAATTATTTAGGAAATACATCAATGTGTTCCTAAATAATGGGAACATTGTCCATCATTATACATTATTTTACTTCTCCCACATCACTAATCATATCCATAAATAATGATATGAAATGTTGCACTAGACAAATCTGAGGCTGCACATTTCTTCATTGAATATGATGATAAGATTTAGATTGAAGACGAATGAAATTTCCTTTCATCCCTAGTTCATATAACATTATAAACTGATATAAAATCAATCCCTAGTATAGTGTTTAATTCCACCAAGATAATGAATACTATATTTTTGATGAGATAGTACATGCCAGTGATATTAATAGGGTTTTCATACACTGTTGGTTCTTGGATAATCCTTCCAAGTGTCTTGAGTGACACTCTACATATAGAAGTTCATGGATTTATTATTTATTTTTTTAAACATGAATTATGTAAAGGAATGTGTTGGAATGGAAACAATTAATGTACTTGTTAGCTTTTAGAGATCAATGATTGTACCTTTTACCATATAATTTAAAGCCTATACTTCATTAAACATCATAAAAAATACCCAACTATTCTCCCATGTCCTATGATGTGGTTGACAATGATTCCCCTCCTTTATCATCTAATTTAGATAATGATAGGAAATGTGTCCATGTTTTCCACAAGTGAAGCATTGAACTTCTAGATCGGCCTTCACTATATTCCTTTGGTCAATAGTGTTGCAATGTTGAAGCTTCACCTAACAGTTATTGTTCTGAGCTAAATTCCCATAAATTCCACATTTTTATAACTTTCTAATCCCATGAAATAATTTTACAAAATGATTTATCCCACATTATATTCATGTGGGGTGTTATAAAATTTATCCACATATTCCATGATAGAAATTATTACCTTATTTTTGGCTCTATAAATATATTCTTTTCATTTGATCTATATGACCACTGTATATATACAAAATCCAAATAATCCTTCAGATAACTACTCACTATATCCCCATATCTTTCATAGTCTTTATATTAAATACTTCTCTCATTATGGAGTCTTAGTCCACCGAATAATCTATCAACCTTTATGTTCTGATAGATTAAAATGTTAGAGGTTTAACAACAATGTTTTATTAAGTTCATCTCATAAATTACAACAAATAAAATTTACTTTTTCATCAGTACTAGCTATTCCGTATCTATTTTCATTCATATATATTATGGATGATATTTATAAAAAAATATTCACTAGAAAACATCATACTCAATGAAAGTTAACTACATTCTTAGTATCATATTTTGTATCATTTCCACCATCAATATTATTAAAATTTTAATTTTTATGCTGTTATAGTGACATTCTCTTAATCTAAAAAATGGAATATAGAAAATATTTCTTCTATAAAGATTTAATTTTTTTCGTAATCAATGGATTATTATATTTAAAATAATATGCATGTCCTTGATGCATGAAAGAATCAACTAAAATTTGTTCCCAATACTGTGAATTGTTTTTTCTCATCATGATTAAATTAATCACCCATAACATCTGTTTGATGATTCATTGTACACATGATGTTTTCTATTCTATATTTCATCCTAACACTATTATTTCATCACCCATAGAACATATAATTTAGGAGTTTCCTCCAATATCATTATATTTTTCTGAAAGAATAATACCATAATGAGAAGCAGGATACATTAAATAATCATATAATTATAATGGTATTTTATATAATAGAATATTATTCATAAATATGTTATTAATCTCTTATAATAAAAACCGGGTGGTGGAAAATTGTCAGGTATTGTAGTAGTACTATATCAGTATTGTAGCAGTACTGTATCATTCACCGTAGCAGTTACTGTTTGGTACTATAGCAGTTGGAACTATTCACCCGATTTGGGCCTTTGAGCCACCAGTTTGGGCCTACGGGTCTCCAGGGCCTTCAGGTCATCAAAGGCTTTCAGGCCATAGGGCTTTTAGGTCACGTAGACCATGGAGTATCCCAGTTCACATAGAACAGGCCCCATAAGAGGATCAGAGAAATAGGAGTAGAAACCACCAGATATAGAGCTAACTGAATTAGAATAATGAGAGGGTATGGAAGCCGCCATCGGGACCAGGAACCGTGCAGCTTTGTATGGGGAAATTCTAGCCGATCAACAATGAAAGGTGGGGATCTAGGTGATCAATGACGTAGAAAGCTGGGGAGGGGTAGTTCAAGTGGGCTGAGCCTATATGTCATGTATTGGGCATGGAATGCCTCTGGGCCTTCGGTTCATGTATTGCGGGTTTGTCGGGCCTTGTGCCTTTGGCCTAAAAGTCATGTACGGGTTCCCCTTAAACCCTTAAAAGGGGAATTATCAAAAATAAAAATAAAAAAGAAGCCTTCGGGCCATTAAAGAACAAAACAAGTACCTCGAGAGTGTTAAACAAGGTGTGTCATGGACAAGACCCTCCTAGTTCATCCCATTTCCAAATTTCCGGCGTTCGGCATGCCATGGAACCATCATGTCCAGATCCTAATGGTGGTGTCTTGGTGAAAGAATTTCATCGCGGTGTCAACCATCTATGACACCGATCTGTGGCCACTGATCAGTGTCAGGGGGATTTTTGGGATTTTCTTCCCCATTTTTCCTAGAACGCCACTTTAATGTACATTAACCTTTTAAAGTAGTTCGGGCCATATTTAAATCCCACAAATGATATCTAAATCCTCCTAATAGTGGAGAGGCTTTCAACGTACCAATACTATGTTTCAGTTTTACCAGTTTCCTCTTTTTAAATAAAATCCTTTAACCCACAACTCTTACGGCCACCTCTCTAATTATAAATTAAATAACAATTAATACAATTGTGTATAACCACCCAAACACTTTGTGAAACCACGATCCACATTTAAATTCATTGAAAATTCTTATCCCCAAAATCCAAAATCTCACCTCTTTATATGACACTATATTTTTTTCTTCTTCATCTTGGCTGGATTTGTTCATCCCATTAGAGAATTTGGAGCCTGCTTCCTGAGGTGAGTAGTGCGCCTGTGTTGTAGCCTTTCCTTCTCATTCATAGAGTACTTGGAGTCCCCCCCCACCTTTAAGTTACACATCATAGTTTCTTGGCGTGTGGAGATAATCTTCTATCGTTGATCATCCAATAGGGATTTTTTACTTCATCTCTCCTTACTGTGTATCATGTAGGATGGGTATTCAAATGTTTCTATGATAATGGATGAATCAAAACATTAAAATAGATATTGAATGGATTTAATGAATAAAGGGGCGTGTTGATAATGCTTTTTACTCCTTTATGTCTTCCTATATGCTGTGAATTGAATATGCTTATGCCCACTGAAAATTGTGGTTGTTGGTGTTCCATTCTTTCGCACTAACAAAACTTGGTTTTTATGGTTAATTATATGATTGATTGGATATAACATGGAAACTGTTAAATTACATAAACTAGGTTGATTATAAGGATACCCAATGAATAAGAATCCTTGGGGGATCACCCTGGTTAACCAGACGGAATGCCAGAGCTAAAAAAATGGAATATTCAAATTTGAAAACTCTCATGCTCAAATCGGGTGTTGTTTACGACTGATGCATGGGAATTTACATGGATGGGGATAGGATCCCCTGTTTTGGTGTAGTTGTTGGTTTTTGGATCTGAGGCTGTGTGGGGCCATATGTTGGGGCTTGGTTTGGTTCCATTACTTTGAGGGATCTCACAGATCCCTTTTGTTGTTGTGCCTTTATAAGAGAACCGAGTGCGAATGCTTAAATTTTTGTTTGGTTGTTTTCCTTTCCTTTCCTTGTGTCTATGCCTGTTAATATCCCAGTAGTGAATAATTACATTAAATCGAATAACATGAATATGAAAACGAGAATGGTTCGATGGGGAATTGTTTTTTGGGAATGAGTTGTGATATGGTTGCAGGTGTGATGCTTCTTATGAATGAATAGAAATGAGGGTGTTTGTGGTTGGGCTGGTTTTGGAACCCCTAGGTTGGGATGAGTGCTTGTTTAAATATAAGTATAATTTAGTTCTTATGTTCTATATTCACACCCCACCCAGGTTGGGAACTTTTTGCCGAACTCCACCATTTCAAGGGGGAGGGTGTTTTTTCAAACAGTCTTATGAGTGGCAGGTTATTAGCTCCTTTTATGCTCCCTTTCCTGAGTAGCCCATTAATCATTGGGCAGGCTGTGACAGCTTGAGGTCCATTATAGCCATAGATTTATCAAGCATGGTACATGGTGGTGGTTGGACCAGGTCTGTGCAGGAAGGTGGTTTCCCAAGTGTCTTCGGGATAAGAGCCATGTGTCCTCAGGCATGACGGTAGTTGTTCTAGCATAGGTTTATTTGGGCATGGTTTTGTGGGGTTGTGGCCCAGGTGTTTGTGGGTGATATATGTTGTTATAGAACAGGTGTGTGAGGATTGGATGTGGTAGTGGGACTGCGGTGAGAATGGAGGGAGTGGTCGACACGTAGGATGTCTTCAATAACTAGTGGAAAAGTGGTCTGGGGTACCTAATCATCGATGTGTTATTACTTTTACCTTACATGACTTGCATTATTTGGGGAGTGAGACTTGGTGAGGTTGGGGTGGATATTTTATTTTCTAGGTTCTCTAGTTATCTCCTTTTCTCATGGGGCACTAGAATACCTCCCAACTTGTGCATGATAGCATTTGTTTTTCCCTACTAAGTATACCTGTATACTCACCATACATATATAAACTGTATTCAGGTTTCCAGGAGGACTTTGAGGATCGTGTGGGGCCGTACTAGTTAAGATTGTGGGACAGTTTCTATTTTTATTTTCATTTTCTTCATTAATTTACCTTGGGGGTTTTTTTTACTTTTGTAGCATTACATTTGGACATGAATATGGGAATGGTTTGCTTTTGGCTTTACTTTTACCTTCATTTTTGGTGTTGTTTGGATTTACTATCTTATCTCCCGATCCTATTAAATAAAAATGTTAATTCCTTCCATCTTTTGTGATAATCTATACCCTTGGTGCTAGTCTCCACTCTAGGACCTATTGAAGGCGTGTCTTAGGGGTAATATTATCTTCATGAACTTGAATAAGGAAGGGTCTGGAAATCTGTTGTATCGTCACTCATATAGGTGAAGGGGGGTCATGACAGAATGGTATCATTGGATGGATGAGAGATAGGATAGAGTCCTAAGATAGGAATAGTGAGGATTTTATGGGAAGGTAGTGCAATAGAGTTATTTCATCTTGGTGCGTGAAATAGGCCATGAAAGACCAGCTGGGACACGAGATTTTAGGGCCCCCCGTGATCCGATGCAAGGACAATAAGCCTACAGAATGACCAAGTGAGGCTACAATGATTATAGGGTAGAGACCCTAGGAATGGTACATTCACCATAATGACATGTGTTCTTGTGTTTCTTTGGTATTCTGTGGATTTAAACTGAATAATAAGTCTATGAATATTTAAAATCAATCTTCTACACTACTTGGGCTAAGTCATTCCTTGTTTACATTGTATTTATGGCACCTAGACGATGACCACGAGTAGTGTGGTCCATAAAGGCCTAGCAGGTAGTATTGGCTAGTCAGTAAAGGGATTACCGAGAGGAAGAGGATGACCAGTGGTAGAGAATGCTTCGTGCCTTTGAGTAGTATACCCTCAGGATGTATGAGGGCAGCATCCCAGACATGGAGACAGAGAGTTGGCTCGAGGAGCTAGTGATATATTTCATCTAGATCTGGGCTCCAATGGTGTACTGGGTTCCTCTTTTTGTACTCTAGGGGGAGCATCACTTTAGTTGAGGACACTCTATCTTGGGGAGAAGAGGGAGGCTGAGGTTTCCTAGACTGACTTTGAGAAGGAGTTCATGGGCAGAATTCCTCTCCTCCATGATGTAGGCTGAGAAGAGGCAGCAGCTGCTCTCCCTCCAACAAGAAATCGTGCATGTGAGGGAGTTGGGGATAATGTTCAAAGATCTCCTTCATTTTACTTTGAACATTTTTACATATGAGGAGTCTTGGGCGAGACGTTTAGAGGAGACACTCCGACATTCTCTCCAATATGCTATTACTCCCTTCACCCTATCAATGTACATGGATGTCCAAAAGAAGGCTGAAGTGGTGGTGAGGATACACAGACTGGGAGGCATGCAACAAAAGGAGAGCCAATTGGGATCGTTAAAGGTGAAGGTGTTTCGTAGGAGTCCTCTACTGTGAGGGCCTTCTATGTTCTGACCAGTGGGGAGAAGGCTGCAGCAGTTCCAATTTTGATATCCAAGTCCTCACCCCTTTCATGTGGGCCCAATAACGTGGTTTTTTGTATGTGGAAGCCATGGGAACCATTGGAATAATGCCCAGACTGAACACAAAACATTGGGGGTGTTGATGTTCAACACCCACCTCAGTTGAAGCAGCTTCTAGCCAGGCCCTTTTAGCAGCTGTAGCGGTAGGGACAACGAGCTTCTTTTACTCCGAGGGAAGCTGTTACTAGAGGAGGCAGGCCTCAGGGCACTCCTCAGGGCCCTTGAATAGGGCATGGTAGGGGATGTGGCTGACTTCAGAGGGGCAGAGGAGCTGTGTGTGGATAGTTACATGTCGTAGAGGTAGCAGTTCCAGCAATGACTAAAGTAGTTCGAGGTATGATCAGCTTGTTTAGTATGATTGGAAATGCCTTGTTTTATTCAAGAGCACCACACTCCTTTGTTTCACCCATTCTGGCCTATGATTTGTGTTTAGATGTTGAGAGACTTCCAGTTCCCCTGGTGTTGAGTACACCAATCGGAGTTCAGACCAACTTGTTTTATGTTTTTTGAGGTTTTAGAATAATTATAGGGACACATCAGTCTAGCATGGATCCTCTAATTTTGTAGATACAACCATATGATGTCATATTATGCATAGACTGACTATTTTATGTAAACTCTATAATCAACTGTTTATGAATAAGAGTCGTGATCATCGACAAGGATGAAAAGTGTATTACTTTCACGGGTGAGAGGGGTTTCCAGGAAGGCAGACGGCGGGTGGATCACCTCATTTCATTGTTAGCTGAGCTGTCAGTGGATTCGGTAGATACAAAGATGGTGGATGTCTTGAGGATCATCAAGGAGTTCATGGAAATCTTCCTTGATGAAGTGGAGACTCTACCCTCTCAACATGATGTTGACTTCAGGATAGACTTGCAACCTAGTGCCCGTCCAATTTCAATGGATCATTATCAGATGGTACCTTCTGATTTGAGGTAGTTGCAGATTCAGATTGACGATCTGATGAAGAAGGGTTTTGTTCGACCAAGAATGTCACCAAGGGGTGCTCCGGTATTTTTTCAAAGAAGGAAGATGGTGGTCGGAGTTTGTGCATAAACTACCGATGAATGAATCAAGTAACTGTGAAGAACAGTTACCCTCTTCTGAGAAGAGATGATCACTTTGACTAGCTGAGGGGAGCAGGTTGGTTCTCTAAGATCGATTTGGGGTCTGGGTATCACCAGGTAAGGGTTAAAGTTTTTGATATTTCAAATAGTAATTTTAGGTGCAGGTATAGGCACATTGAGTTCATAATCATGTCTTTCGGTGTTACGAATGCACCTTCTATGTTCATGGGGCTCATGAACTCTTTTTTCATTGGGTTTTAGGACCAGATCATCATTGTGTTCATCGATGTCATTTTGATCTACTCAAGATCTGAGGAGGATCATACTAATATCCTCAGGATGCTCTTGGAAATCCTTTGACCCCCCCAACTCTATGGGAAATTATCCCAGTGTATGTTCATGACACAAGTAGTGAATTTACTTGGACACGTGGTGTCACCGAAAGGGGTAGATGTTTACCCATGAAAAGTTGATGTGGTTTATTGTTGGTAAGCACCCAATAATGTGACAGAGGATCATAGATTTCTGGGTATTGTAGGATATTATCGAAGGTTTTTAACCAAACTATCTCATGTTGCACCTCCCTTGACATCTTTGACCACAAAGGATCAGGCCATCATGTGGAGCGAGTTGTGTCAGGCAACATTCAGCTATTTGAAGGAAAGGTTGTTCAGTGCTTGAGTGCTCATGTTTCTACAGGAAGGGGTGTTGTATGAGGTATTTTGTGATGCTTCTGTACATGGCCTAGGGTGTGTCTGATGCAGCAGAGGGGAGTGATATCTTATGGGTATAGGAAGTTACATCCTCATGAGAATAACTATACCACCCATGTCCTTGAGCATTAAGTGGTGGTGTTCGTGTTGATGTTATGGCCGCATTACATCATCTGGGAGCTCATTGTGGTATTCACGGATCACAAGAGTTTGAGGAATATCTTTTCCAAGAGAAACCAGAACATGTGACAAATAAGGAGGGAGGAGTTTCTTTTGGACTACAACTTCAAGATCTCTTATAGTAATGGTGAGGGAAATTTTGTGCCTGATTCCTTGAGTAGGACGTCAAAGAGGGAAGATATTCCAAAATCTGTGGATACTTGGAAGTAAATAGAGGAGTTCGCTTCCCTGCACCTGGATGAAAGGGTGGATAGTGGTAGAGGTTTTCTGTTTCAAATGATAGTGAAGTCCTCTCAGTTGAGGCTGGTGGAGGAGTCTCAGTGGGGATACATAGGGAGTGAGGTGATGCACGATCGGGTTAACCAGGGAAATACTCAGGAAGGGTGGTCAGAGGATGGTCAGAATTGGATGATTTTCTGAGGAAATTTTCTGGTCCCAGATATGATGCTTGAGGGAGTTCTCTGTGATATCCATAACTCACTCGTAGTGGTACAACCTGGAGTTTCCAATATGTACTGAGGCCTGAGAAAACAGTTTTGGTGGCCCGGGATGAAACGACCAGTGGTAGAGTTCCTCGCATGGTTCCTGGTGTGTCAGTAGGTGAAGACTGAACACCATGTCCCAGGAGGTTTGTTGCAGCCTTTAGATGTCCCCGAGTGGAACTGGGATGAAATATCGATGTATTTCTTCATTGTACTACAAAGGGTTCATGGAGACTACGAAGCTATCTGGGTAGTGGAAGACAGATTGATAAAAGAAGCTCACTTCATAGCGATCAAGGTGTCAGGTGTGGTAGATGCCTTAGCACAGATATACATGGATGAGGTGGTATAGTTGCATGGGGTTCTAAGGTCCATAGTCTCGGATAGGGATTCATGGTTTACCTCATGAGTCTGGAGGGGATTTCAGCATGATTTTGGAAACCAGCTGCACTTTAGCACAGCTATCCACCCCCAGACAGATGGGCATACAGAACAAACCACCCATACAATGGAGGATATTCTACGGGAAAGTGTTTTAGACTTCAGGGGATGATGGGAATGACATTTTTCCTTAGTATAGTTGGCCTAAAAAATATCTATCACTCTACTATTATCATGTCACCATTTGATGCATTGTATGGGAGGTCGGGTCGTTCGCTCGTGTGCTGGACCGAGGTTGGGGAGGTAGGTGTTCCTGGCCCAGATGTAGTGCAGAGCACAATGGATAAGGTTCAGCTTGTTTGTGAGAGGATGAAGGCATCCAAAGACTTCCAGAATTCATATTCAAATCATAGAAGAAGATCCTAGGAGTTCGACGTTAGAGACCATGTGTTCTTGAATGTTTCCCCTTGGGGTGGCCATCGAAGGTTCAATAAGGGGAGCAAGCTCTCTCCTATGTTCATCGATCCTTTTGAAGTGTTGGGGTGAGTCAGTGAGGTGGCATATCAGCTTACATTTCCACCTTAGTTGGAAAGGATCCATGACATTTTCCATCTCTCTCATCTTCTTTAATATCTACATGATGACTCCCATGTCATTGAATAGAGAGAGTTAGATATAGGGTAAGATGCAACTTTTGTGGAGTGAAAAGTGAGGATCTAGTATTGGAATGAAAAAGTGCTTCATGGTCAAACCATCCCTTTGGTTCAAGTGTTGTGGACACTTGGTGTCCTTGAATATGTTTCCTAGGAATGGGAGGCATAGATTCACGCCCAATACCTAGATCTGTTATGAGTTTTTTTCTGTTATTTTTTTGTACTTGTTGGTGATGTAATGCTGACATTATTGGTTTAGGGGATGTATTGTTTTCCTTACCTACTGGATGTTTATGAAAAGACATAATATGTGGGAAATGGAGGACCTAATCTGTATTCAAGAGTCATTAAGGTGGATTTAATTAAACCCTTGTGGGTGATTTAGTGCCACCCAAAGCAGATAGCATCTTGACATGGAGGAAAGAACTCTCTGATCCGTGTGTTACGACAATGTGAACCTTGGGATTTTTTTGGGTTTTAGGGGTGGTTTATACTCAAGAGGTATCTTTCGATGTGGTTGTTCATACCAATATCTTATCTTCAGGTCTAGATTTGATTCAATCGGATGTGAATAGATCAAGAGGTATCTAATATAATGGATGAGACCCTCCTGGTCCATCCCATTTCCAAACTTCTTGTGTTTGGAACACCCTGGACCTATGAGGTCTGGATTTTAAGGGCCGAATCTTGGTGGTAGGATGTCATCTCTTTACCCACCATTGGTGACACAGATCGGTGGGTCACCAATTTGTGGGACACTGATCGGTGTGACACTGATGGGTGATCGACCGATCATCGGTTCACTGATGGGTGGGGCCTTGATCGGGGGTCACCGATCATTGCCATCGGGGGGGGGGGTTGGTCGGTTTTTTCTTCCACAGTTTTCCCAGAACACCATTTTCATGTATTTTAACATTTTAAAGTGGTTCAAGTCATTTTTAAAGCCCATAAATGATATACAAAGCCCCCTAAGAGTTGGGATACCCTCAACGAACCCAAACTTAGTGTCAGTTTTACCTGTTTACTATGTTTAAATAAAGTCCTTCAACCCATAACTATTACAACCACCTCTCCAATGAAAAATTAAATATCAATTAATCCCATCTTGTGTAACAACCCAACCATGTGTTGAAACCACGATCCGCCTTTAAATCCATTCAAAATTCTTATCTCATAACTTCGGAATCTTGCCACTTTATTTCGCACTAGATTTTTTTTCTTATTCTTCTTGGCTGGGTTCATTATTACCATTATTTTGTTTGGAGCCCCCTTCCCAAGGTGAGTATTGTGCATGTGTTGTAGCCTTTACTAGTCATTCATGGAGTCCTCAGAGTTCCCCCCTTTCAGGTCGAGCATTACATTTCTTGTCACATAGAGAGAAACTTCGATCATTGATCTTATATGTATGGTTTTTTTTCCTTCGTCTCTCTTTACTTTGTATCATGTGGATGGGTATTGTAATTTTTATATGGGAATGGATGAAAAAAACCATAACAAAGATTATAAATGGATTTAAAGACTAAATAGGTGTGCTGATAATGCTGATGTACTCATTTATCTAGTTTTATATGATTTGAATTGAATGGGCTTATGCCCACTGAAACTCATGTCCATTGTTAGTTCTTTATTGCACACTAACATACCTCTATTTTTCTGGTTAATTATATAATTAAATGGATATGTCTTGGAAAATGGTAAGTCATGTAATCTCTGTTGATTAAATGGATTCCCAATAAATAAGAATCCTTGTTTGATCACCCTGGTTAACCAGATGGAAAGAGGGAAAAACATAAATGGCATATTGAAATTTGAAAACTTTCTTGCTATGTTCTGGTGATGTTTACGGTTGATGCATGGGAAGTGACATGGATGAGAATGGGATCCCCTATTGTCATGCAGTTGTTGTCTTGTGGATCTGAGGTTGTGTGGGGCCATATGTTGGGGATTAGATTTGTTCTAGTACATTGAGGTATCTCACAGATTCCTTTTATTTTTGTGACATTACTAGAGAACCGTGTGTGAATGCTTAAATTGTTGTTTGGTAGTTTTCCATTCCTTTCCTTGTGGACATGCCTGTTCATTTCCCAACAGTGAAGAATTATTTGAAATGGAATCACATGAATATGAAACCAATAATGGGAACAATTTGGAATTGTTTTCCCAGAATGAGTTGTGTCATGGTTGTGGGTGTGCTACTTCTTAAGAATGAATAGTAACAATGGTGTTTGTGGTTGGGCTGGTTTTGGAACACGTAGGATGGGATGAGTGATTATTTACATATATGTATAATTTAGTTCTTAGGTTTTATATTCACGACCCACCTAAGTTGAGCACTTTATGCTGAAAAATCCCCATTTCATGGGGGTTATTTTTTCCAACACTCATATGAGAAGTTTTTTATTAGCTTTTTTTCTTCTCCTTTTACAATGTAGACCAAGATTATTTGTGCAGGCTATGATAGCCTGAGGTCCATTATAGCCCAAGATTTTTGGGCAGGGTACGTGGTGGTGGTTGTCCCATGTGTGTGCAGGCATGTGGTTTCCCAGGTGTCTTTGGGATGATTCCAGGGTGTCTTCAGGCGTGGAAGGTAGTTATTCTAGCCCAGGTGTTTGCGAGAAAGGTTTTGTGTGGTTCTGGCCCATGTGTTTGTGGGCGGGATGTTTGGTTATATCCCAGGTGTGTGCAGGTTGGACGTGGTAGTGGGACTACGGTATGAATGGTGGGAGAGGTCTGACGCGTATGATGTCTTCAATAACCATTGGGTAAGGGCGCGGGGTACCCAAACAACAATGTATTATTACTATTACCTAACTTGACGTGTGTTATTTAGGGAGTCCTCATTGGTTAGTTTGTGGTGGATAGATGCCTTGGTAGGTGCTCTGGTTATCTCCTATTCTCACAGGGAATTAGAATTCCTCCCCACTTTTGCACGAGAGCTTTTGGTTTTCTTTACTGAGTATACCTGTATACTCACCCTACTTATATAAATTGTTTTCAGGTTTCCAGGAAAACATCGAGGATCGTGCGAGACCATACTAGTATGAACCTTGGGATATTTTTTCTTGTTGTTTTCTTGAACGTTTTTATCATTAGTTTTTTACATGAATATGGGAATGGTTTTCATTTAGATTTATTTTTACCTTCAGTTTTGGTGTTGTTGGAATTTACAATCTTATCCCCTGATCCTACTAAATAAAAGGAGAATGTCTTCCATCTTGTTTGTGAATTTATTCCCTTGTTTTTATTCTCCACTTTGGGACCAATTGGAGGTGGGTCTCTGGTGTCAATATCTCTTCTTCAACTTGAAGAAGGAAGGATCTGGAAATCTATTGTCCATTCCCTCATCTTAGTGAAGGGGGTCGTGATAAGGTGTGCATTAATTCAAGTTGTTACACCCCAATTCATGTTCATATGTAGCACAATATGGTGTTTTTGGTGTTACCCATAGGAACCTCTATACTATATATTGAACCACTTGTAATATCTAGAAAGGGGTTTATTTTTTTAGAACCTCATTACTCAATACTTACAAAAAAATCATGTTTTTTCCAATATCATGTGTTATACATATGTTTCATAGTGATGTTATCATGTCTTAATATCCGTAAATAACTAACCCATCATTTGATAAAAACAGTGGAATCCAACCTACTATTAAATAATATTTCATTGTGTGGTATTATTAGAGGTTCTATTAATGTTTAGTTTCTTTTAAATATGGCACATAATACTTTAAAACATAAAACATTCATCAAAAATCTATTTGAAAAATATATTCATGGGTTGAACCTCTATAATTTTTAGATAATCTAATATCTTGGAGACAAAAAAAAATGAAAAATGATGATCATGATTCCTAGTAAGTGATTAATCTATAGATATGTATGTAATGCCATTATGGGACATGGAAAAAGAATATGAGACATAAAATAAGGTATGAAAAATTATAATTATATAATAAAAATATCTTGAATAATAAAATTGAAATGTGACTAAACATTTTATATGATACATTCATAATAATATTAAAAAGGTCTGTTGATATGGTGTCATAAATGAAGGTTACCACAGTTATTCGCCAAGGTATCAAAAAACATGTCACCATAAAAAATAACTTCTCAAGAGATGCAATTCATTTCCCAATACATTGTATCACTATCAGGGTCCACACATTATATTTATTTATTAATATGATCCACATAGATCATAATAAATAAATTCATTAATACTCTTTGGATAATGAATAATTTGTTTCTTGTCAAATTCATAGCATACAAAAGTTCTTAATGACATGATTATTATGACATTTTTAGCCAATGAGAAGAAAAAGGGGGTTTCATATATATAAATAATGGAATAAAAAAGTCAGGTATATATATATTTATGAATACCCATTGAAAAGAAAAGTGGTTTGGGTATTCAAATAAAATGGGCAGTTAAATTTCTCATGTAAAAGAGAGAGAGTTGAGAAGAAAATTTTGAATCTTTTCAGGTACAAAACATGGTTCTAGAAATAGGTAATATTAGAGAGAACAATAGACCCCCATTTATAATGGAATAATATTAAATTAGTGAGATTTTAGAAGAAGTCCAAAAGTTACATATTCTTTCAATAAAAATACATAATGCATAAAATAGAAAATTAATGGAATGGGATGTGGATATTTCCATTATATTGATGATTTATCACTAAAACATGTGGATAGACCCTTTGGGGATTCAGGAAACCTTATGGTAATCATTGAGAGGATAATTTATAATAAAATAAAAGAGGATGGATTTGGTGTGATTGGGAATTTTTTAATGGATAGGTATTTATTGTAAAAGTGATTTTGGTTAATAATTTTAAAATATAGTTCTTTGAAATCTAGGTTGTGGAAATCAAAAACAACTAGAGTACCCATAGTTTTATCTCATGATATTGAAAATTTGGGTCACAATATATGATTTTTTTATTAATGAAAAAGAAAAAAAATTACTACTTATTTTTTCTAATGATATTGTAGATTCCACATGCTGATGTTTTTAAAAATAAAATTTCCCATTTTTTTCTTTTGAAAGACACGTATTGATTTAGATGTTTATAAATCAATTAAAATACATATTATTAATAAAATATCATAATTTATGTATTTGGGTTGTTTAACTATATATTTTAAATCATTATGATAGAAATATGACATCATATAATTTACCAAAAACCCAAATCTATAATTTATACTTTTCAGGATACAATATGTATTTTAGAAAATATTCATAAATTCTTTATAATATAATTTCAAGGTATTTATTAAAAATAATTTTTTTTATTATTTATTAATTCTCTTATTTTGGTAACATAAATTTTAAATAAAAAAATACATATTTATTTATATATAATATTTTCTTTCGGAACAATAAAATTTAGGATTCTTATTAAAATTCTACCATGAAATTATAAAATTATTTTAAATTTAACATTTAAATTAGATAAATCTAAAGGTAACGTTAATTACAAAAAATATTATTCAAAATACATTGTTTATTAAAAAATTTAATCCTTCTCAAAAATAAAATCAATTTATATCCATCCTATCTAAGAATAAATTTATCAAAATTCATATCATCTAAAAATATATTTTATTATAAAGGAATAATCATAAGTGAAATTTATTGAATAATAATTTTAGTTAAGCAATATAAATTTCACATTATATAATTAAGGTCTAGACATGTAACCCCTTATTACACTCGCATACACCCTAAAGTTAAGGTGTGTGAGAGTATTAGTTTCATTAGCAGGGTCATCTATCATCGACTGAGTTTCAATCCCCAATAAATTGATCTTTTCCCATAAGAGATTTGGTTACACATTCACTTATTGAATCTTTGATTGAGCTTGGTCATGGTAAAACATCATTGATTATACCTCCTACCAATGTTTTGAAAAATGGGATTCAAATGTAAAGTCTCTACTAGTTGAGAAAACAAATTCAACTATCTATTCCAATTGTCCTTTTTAACTTCTACTTATAATAGCCAATTATAACTGTAAAGATTTAATTTAGGGGTTTTTTTCAACTGTCTAACTGACTAATGGTAATGTTGACCAACATTCATATAACAATCGATTCAAAAATGTCACATTTACCTTTATTCCATACAAATTACTCATCATTATTGTACTCATCAATTCACTACAATTTCACTCTTGGGTTATACATTGATTTATTAAGATCTTTATAGGTATAATTGTATATTTATTTAGTTCAATAGAAACTGTAGTGGGTGATGATTCAATTAGATAGGGGAAATCCTTTTTTTCCCAATTTAGATTTTCCACTTTAATTTTTTTATACACCTGAAATGTTTTTAATTTTAATTAGTTTCATAAATGACTACTGTAATTATAATTTATAAGGACATAAATTTTTCTGGTTTCTAATTATTTTATAAATTTATAATAATATATAACTATCATTTACTCATAAAATAAATATAAATGAAATTGAATGTGTCACTACATCCACTAAATAGAAGAACATAAAATGACAACATAAGATCCATAAACAATCCTAACATATCAAAATTGGTCTATTTTAAAAAATGTATCCTCCATGAAGAATGATCACAACATACCTTGATAATGAACACCTTCCTCAAGATAACCATCAAGGAATCCACCGCCAAAACATGATCAAACAATAGATATAGAAAAGAATCAATGGAACCAATAACATGAGTCAATATATCAAATAACACAATAAAATGGTTCCACCATGATCAGTGGAAGTGAATAAGAATGGATTAATGAACCAAATTAAACCACCATAATAAAAAATGATTAATCACCTAATGAAATGATCTGAAATAGATATAAGTATCCAAACCCATTGGAGATGTTTATTAGTTTGAGAGAAAATATGGTTCAAATTCAATTAATAATTATAACCATAAAATTAATCCCTAAAATACCATCCCTTTGATGTTTTGTGGAATTGAATCATATTAGAATGTGTTTAAACTATAGATCCCATATAAACTAAAAAACTATCATCTATTTCATAAAAATGCTATTTTCAAAATTACACAACATGTGATCTATACCCTATGTGTAATATTACATGTGGTGTACTGATATAATGAGATTATATTTGATATTATACCATGGCATGTATTCTCATTAAACATTATGTAAATTCCCTACTGACAGTGAAGACAATATATTTTATATTAAATCCGAGACCACCTTAATCTTGCTTTGATTTTCGATAGAATACCACTAAACCATGACACATTTATTCATGTAATCATTTAATTCATACAAACATAAATCCCTTAAAATTATTTCACAATCAACATAAAATATTCTCTATCCTTAGGATTCCCAAGACAAACCTAATTAATGATGTAAAAAATGTAAAGACAAGGGAATTACCTGAAGAAAGGTAAGAGGATTCTCCAACCCTCCCAAGATAATAAAATCCATCCCTTGGAAGTTTTATAGTAGAATACAATACAATAGAGTGGTGTGGACCTTTCTCCCTCATCAATGACTCAATATAATATGTCGAATGTGAATATGATTTGTGTCATAATAACAATCAAACTGACATAATCAACTTCCCATATAATAATTTTACATGAGTGTCAAAGATCATTACCATGTTCTCAAAAACAAAGTAATTAGTCTTTAACTAAACATATAACTATACTATAATTTCATATGTATTAGGATGTTATTTTTTATGATGAAATATATGGGAAACATCATGAATTAATATCAACCAAACCAGAAATTCAAACTGATAAGAATATAATCCATGGAACTCAATCGCCTCAAATGATCCAACATATGTAAATGGCCTCGGCCTTGAAACATTACATAATCTAGAAATAAATGAATAATTCACATTTAAGATCATATAAAATAATTAACCTTGAGGATATTTTTTAGGTTTAGAGTTTTAGAGTGTTAGGTCATATCATTTACATAAAAAAATGAATATTACATGTATACACATCTACTCAGTTTCCATTTTTTCACAAAATAAAAACTCTTGAAAAAAATAGTCATGTATAGTTCTATGTTTTTGACTGCATGAAATTTCCTTGATCCCATCCTTGACCCTATTCCACATTATTTCCTGTGAAAAACATTTCAAAAACTTGGGATATCATAAAAATCTCAGTAAGGGATACCCAAAGAAGGAAAACAATTAGTTTTTCAGAACAAAAATTAAACAATGAATATGTTTTCATAAGTAATAGATTTCACCTTTAAAAAGTTGTAAATAATCTTCACTGAATAAAAGATCATGTCTTTCCCTTTTTTAAACCATTGATTACCCTAAAACCCATACAAATAACACATAACATATAAAGGTAGCTTGGGACACAAACATTCTTATGTGGAATAACCAAACAGACAACTTCCACACATATAACTAAATAGAATAGCCATACGGCCAACTTCCATACCCAATTGGTTTGATGATATAACATAACCACCAATCCTAGTTTATCACAGCAACACTCATCATTTGTTTTATCACGTAACTACCCATCAAATGTCCAAGTACCATTATAAAATCATAACACATAAAATGTTGCAAATGTAAAAATCTCACTAATAAAATGTAATTTACAATCACAGGAAATAATTTCAAGATCTAAATTTATTTAAAAAACCATTTTAAATACCACATTACCCAAATACATAATAAGGTATTTCATTTTCATTTTATAAAACATTAGGGCTTATAGAGGAAGCCAAATAACAATTACGGTAGCGGAGAGGTCATTGTCACCGCAAATATTAAAAACATTCCATTTTTATTTTAGTAAAACACTTGGTAAAAAAATATATTTCCATTGAATAAAAGTAAAATTCAAAGGGTTTTATTATACATCATATAAAAGATAGTCGTGTATTAAAACAAAATATTCCTCAATTAAAGGAGATTGAGACGAAGTTCCATACCTCGTGTCCGACATGAATCGTTCATTATTTAATATCATGAATAATAAACTAATGTTAATTTATAATTTCATAAGAACCTTTGTTATGCTCTATATTCCTTTTATATAACTTATTACCATGGTATAATCATTATGTAATCATTAATGTTTAAAACATTTGTTTTTTTGATATTTGGTACTTGACTCAAAAACAACTTCTTATAATTAAAAGTTGTTCACATGGTCTAAAGTTCATTATATACAAAAAGATATTAATGATTTAGATATAATATATATCATATATATCAAGTATATACTTGTATTTATAATAGTACATAAAATTTTGAGGTAAGAAATGAAATTCACCATTCCTGGAGACAATAAGTCGTACGTACGCATGAACGCTACATTCATTTCTATTTAATATATTAATGGAATTAAAACATAACTATAAATAAATATATTATAATTCCAGTATTGTATCATATATAATAAAATTAACTCCATCTTTTATACTTTCCACATATGGAAATAATGAGTCATGTCACTTTGAGAGGGTGGTAGTCTATAGTTATAGAAATGAAATTTTCACATTTGCCCATAATGGAAACCATAATGGAATGCTATAAAAAATATAGAAGAAAAAATGAAACATAAAAATAATATATATCATATATAAATATATTTTAATCTTAATGTCCACCATGGGAGGCAGTAGGAGAAAATCGAACAATCATCGTTTCGTGAGGCGTTACTTTTTCATCCACAAAAACAGTATCTTCTTCACCCATTAGATGGAGGTGTGTGTCTATGTAGTTATAATAATTCTCATAAAAAAATTCTAGTATATTGAGGATAATGGTGTTGTTATAAAATAAAGTAATAACAATAGTTTAGGGGTTGGATAAGTAAGATAAATGAAAAGAAGTTAAGAGGAATCGTTACCTTTAATTTAGGTAATTCCCTATGGTTTGAAAAAAATAACATCTTGCTGTGCCTTATGCCTAAGGTAAGGATTATACAAGGACTATAGGGATCTTGAAGGATTATTTTTCTAGGTTTTGGACGAGCCACTGGGCTTGTGATATGTGGGGAATGAGTAAGAAGTGGAGGATTTTATAAGGGGGAGGAGGGGCTCTTTAGGAAAATGTGAAAATATTATTTTCAAATAAAATGATAGTCATCTTATAAAGGTCTAAAACTAATTAAGGTAAAATATAATATGACTCATGGTATACATAAAATCATACAATAAGAATTGGATGGGTTTTAAATATTTCATTAATATTTATAATCTTATTTATTTAAATCATTTATTAATGAGGTAAACACTGCATCATTATTGTGTCATAAATAATTTTATATATTTTATGATTAAAAATTATAAAAAATACCATAATGTAGGAAATATTTTTATCTTTCCAAATAATATTTAGGGTATAAATGATATCTTACATAACCTTTTGTATATATTAATTTACTAAAAGATATTTGTTTATGTAATTTTTCTATTTACTTTAAATTAAATAATATAAAGTGTCATTATCAATCTTAAGTGGCTCCATGGAGTACCAAAATTGACCCAAATATTACCATGGTAGTCCATGACTCATAAAATAATGTTAGGTCATGTGTTAAGGAAAATTGTTATTTTAATGATATTCTTTTTACCTTGAATTTCCATATTAACCTTAACCACTGTAAATAAAAGTCAAACGTCTCTATTCACCAAAAGAATCATCTTATCGAAAGAAATTTTACTTACTAATAACAACCATGGATTTCGAATTTTTTAAATTCTATTCACAAAAGTAGTAAATTTTAATTTAAATGAATAAAGTCATAATTTTAACTACTACTAAGTGGTTTCACTAATCATCAAAAATTGACGGTTTTCAGAAAACTACAAAAATTAATACAAATATATATTTGATATTTTGAATTCTAAAATGATATCTTATTTACCAAATTCAAAACATATAAGTTTCATAATTTAATTTAAAATTAATTCCCATTGTCAAAACAAATAGCGTGTTTTTATGAAATAATAACTTTAAAAAGATTGACAGTTGTTTATGTTCACATTCAATGTGAAATTATTTCCAATGACCAAAATTATATTAATTGCTAAAAATATAATATAATTACACATTAAAATAAATTAAAATGTTAATATAACCATATAAATAAATTAGATTAAAATTCACTTTTGAATAAAAATACAGTATTTTTCACTATTCATAAAAAATGAACTTTACCAGAAAAAGACCAAAAATTTAACCAAAGTAAATATTGATGTACTTAATCTAAATAGTAGTTTTATTTTTTCAAATAGAACATATAAAAATGACCAAAACTATATTTAAAAAGTATTCTCTATCAAAAGGCTGTAAATAGAACTTTTAGTGAATATTAGAGTATTTATGCTTAAAATTAGATTCATTCACATTTTAAGCCCCTAAATTTTATTGGATAAATATAAAAATATTTATCAAACATGTATCATCATATTCTAGTTAGGTCTATTCATTCTTTCCAATACAACGGTTAGGTGTTAACTACCATTTAAAACAATAATATTATATTTTTCGTGTGCAACATATGATTTCAAAGAAACCCGTTGTTGCGTATTGGGTACGCCATCGAACATTGAAACACCTTTAAAGAAAAATTAATATTTAATTCAAAAATATTAATAATTATGGAAAATGTCTTATTCTTTATTTAGTTGGGATGTTACATCCTTCCCCCCCTTTTAGGGAATTGTGTCCTTGAAATTTTTTTCACTTGTCAAATAAATGAGGGTATTTAACCTTTATAGATTTTTCTGATTCCCACATTGACTCTTCAACCATATGGTTTTTCCACAAAACCTTTACCCCGTAAAATACCTTATTCTGCAAAACTTGCTCTCTAGGGTCATGAATCTGGATTGGTTATTCATCATAAGTGAGTTTATCTTCTAACTAATCTACATATTTCTCAAAACATTAGATTGATATGGTATATACTTTCTCAACATTGATTCATGAAAAACATTGGGTTCCTGGGATAAACCTGGAGATAAAGCCACTATATATGAAATTGATCCAAATTTCTCCAGGATTTCATAAGGTCCAATGAACCTCTGACTCATCTTTCCTTTCTTACCAAAACGCATCACACATTTCCATGGAAAATCATTGAAAAAGACATGATAACCTACCACAAAAGATAGATCCTTCCTTTGGTTATCTGCATAACTTTTCTTCATTTTCTGAGCTTGTAACTCCCTGGCCCTAGTTACCTAGAGTCGGTGCATTATTTTAATACATTGTCATGATTACAAGGAATCATGTCCCGAAGGACAGATCGTTTTAGAAGTCTTGGAAAATAGGTCACATAAATGAATGTTACAATACACTTTTAAACATAAAAAACAACATAAATAATCCTTCACACATGCTATCATTCTATTGGAATAACCCTGCATATCAATCACAATACACTTCATTGAATCCTTGGAAAATTAAGCCATAGAAAGGGGTGAGCTCAGATGATCAGCAAGGTTAAAAATACAACGGAAAAATTAATAAATAATCATAAACATTTAAGGAAATGTATAACAAAAACAAAAGCCTTTAAAATTCCACTTCAGCATAATATGGAAGAATTAAAATGAAGTAATGTCATTTACTAATTCACATGGATATTCTACTAGTTGAATAATCAAATGAAATATCACTAACCACTTTCAAAATTATGGAATACATAATGTTAGACTATAATAAATTCAAGGACTTGTGCCAATACTACAAATAATATTTTTTCAAGGCCTTGTGCCAAGATACTAGTTTGTCTCGTGATACCTACTGATGCGTTGAGGAGCTATAGTGGGCTCCGCCCGTCACTTACAAAGTTCAATGTAT
Organism: Viscum album; assembly: GCA_963277665.1. Taxonomy (NCBI): domain Eukaryota; kingdom Viridiplantae; phylum Streptophyta; class Magnoliopsida; order Santalales; family Viscaceae; genus Viscum; species Viscum album. The sequence continues at coordinate 988,758,796 of OY728126.1, forward strand.
TCCTCTTATGAACAGGTTTAAACATAACATTAAAAATACATTTAAAACTAGCATATGAAATGTTAATACTTTCTCTATACACCTTGAATGGTATAAAAATAACACATCCACAGTCAAACATATCACAAAACCTTCAATACAATATGGAAATTTTGTATCATAATTAATCAACTTCAAATAAGCTTAAAATCCATTAATGGATGTTGATATAGATGAAATAAAAACTATTTGAGAGAAATATCTCTTTTTTTGAAATAATTGAAAAGTCATACATTTATAATGGAAGTAATTGAGAATATTTTTTTGAATCAAAGTGTCCCATAAAACTTTGAAACTTTTGAAAAGAAATATAATTTCAAAACATTCATGTCCATATAAATAAATCCATGAAATCATTTTGAAATCATGGACATTAATGAGAATAGTTTAGAAGAATAAATCCATAAAACATTTAAAATTTTGTTTAATAAAAATTACCTTAAAATATTCACTTTGAAAACTATTTTATGAAACATGTACATGGATAATAAATATTTCCCTGTAGATACTTACGTAAAAACAACCTCAGATAATAAAGAGTCTGTGAAATTAACCATTAACAATTTGGTAACTTATGAAACATACACCCTATGAAGGAAGTATCATACAATGAATATGTAAATACACATAAATTAAATTGTATTACACAATGAATACAATTACGGGCAGTACATAAACCACACATAAGGTAATAGTGGCAATATGGCATTAATCTCACCGGAATAATAAGTGAGATGAAAACCCCTAACCTTGCACTTTCATTTAGTCAAGGGTATGTTTAAACTCCTGTAAGAAGACCATAGTATTTTATTAAATTACACCAGAACCATATTATGATATCATATATTATTAATTTGAGACTTTTTACTACCCATTTAATAATAATTTCCATGTTAAATTAACATTTCTGGTAATAATCGCTTTCTTTATCATACGAGTTTTATCTTTTTACTCTTGATTGTATCACATTGATCATGATTCAAATACTTAAAGAATATAAAACATTATTTTTATATCATATATATTTAGAATATAATTCCGTATAATAAATATATATGTTAAATGGAAAACACCGTTTATGGAGACAGTAGTCCGTACGTACGCATAAAAGTTGTTTCTTTTTTCATAATGTATTTAACAGAAATAAGTGAATAAATTATATGTAAGTATATAAGGCCCCAGCCATAAACCTTACTTAATCATGAGTTATTACAAGATTACACATTGAGGATCTTTTCAGGTTTTGAGTTTTAGAGAATTAGATCATAAAACTTGCATTACATTCCACATATAAACAAAGTGGTTACATAAAGACAGTATTCTTCTTTCCCATCAATGGAAACATATTTAAAATAAAACATGGATTCTTTCTTGACACTTCCTTGACACTGTCATCATATCATGTACCTTTCCCTTGACCTGTGAAAAACATTTCAAAAAAGACTCGGGATGAGTATAAAAATCTCAGTATGGGTTATATAAAAAAAATATTGAAAGGAAACATGAGTTCATATATACATAAGAATGAAATCATACTTTACCCATAAGACATACCTCATCAAATCATGAATAAATCATAGAAATAATAAGACATAAAGGTAACTTGAGGAATTCATAACATTCTTACGTAGAGAGTAACACTCTTGGTTACGTTTGGAATACCCATCATAGTATATTCCCTAAATTTCTTCGGAGATACCTTAACGTTTCACTCCTTCGTATTAACCAATTCATTGGAGAGCTATATCGGGCTCACCTGCCCTAAGTTTATCACGGAACCACCCATCTTCATAATAATGCCCAAGAACCTCAACATAATCGTATCACATAAAACATGTATAAAGGAAACATTAAATTTCCACCTTTCAATCACAAGATATCAATACAACACATTGATATAAAAACATTACGAAAACCATTTTCAATACCAAAATAAATGAAAATTAAAAAATGTTATTTATTTTTTTTTTAAATAAAAGGTATGGCTTGTAGAGGAAGTCGAAACTCAAATAATGGTCACGGCGGTGGAGAAGTCATTGTCGCCGCATACGTATGACAAAAACAATCCCTCTTGTCTTTTAGTAAACGTTTTGTATAAAAAATATCCATTTTGAATAAACTTAAAAGTAAAAGGGTTTTATACACCGTATAAAAGAAGGTTTTGTATAAAACAAAATATGCCTGAATGAAAGGAGATTGAGACAAAGTCCCATACCTTGGGTCCGACTTGACTCGGTCGTTCGCTAATCTACTGAATAATAAACTTGAGTTAATTTCTACTTGTTTAAGAACCTTTTTCAAGTTCATTATTCCTTTTATTTCACTTATTTCCATGTCATGAACACTATGTAATTATTTAAGTTAATAACGGTCGTTTTAACGATCATTAGTACTTGAGTAAAAAATAAGCCCTTTATAATTACAAGTTGTTCATGTATCCATTATATCTAGAATGGTATTCATGATTTAGATATCATATATGTCATATATATCCAGTACATGCATGCATTTATAATATATCATAATCATTTAGAGGTAAGAAATGAAATGCATCGTTCATGGAGACGGTAATCCATACGTACGCATGAACGCTACTTTCATTTCTATTTCGTATTTTATAGCATGGAATCAAAATTATATAAAGGTATATTATAATTCCAGTTTAATATCATATATAATATCATAACTCCATCCTTTATACGTCCCACATATGGTATTTAATGAATCAAATCACTTTGAGGGGGCGGTTGTACAAACTTCCTTAAATGAAGATATCACGTTTACCCATAATGGAAACCATAAAGGTATGACCAAAAAGAAAAATATAGAAGCTTAAGGAAAACATAAAAATATTATATATCATATATAAATATAGTGTCATCTTAATGGCCACCTTTTAAGGTGTTAAAAGAATGTTGAACAATCATCGTTTCGGGAGGCAGAAATTCGCCATCCACGGAAACAATATCTTCTTTAACCATTACATGTAGTTGTGTGTAAGTGTAGCTCCAATCCTTATTATAACAAAATTCTAGAAATTTAAGATACTGGAGTTTTTAAAAATTAAATGAATAAAAAGAGTTTAGGGGGTTGGAGAAGCAAAATAAAACATAAGGACTCAAGTGAAGACATTACCTTAAAATCGGGTAACTCCCTTTGGTTTGTGCTCAAAGGCTTCCTTGGGAAGACTTATGACCAAAGTGAGGCTTCAAGGATTAATAGAGGAAAGTGGAGGCATAAAATGGGCAGGGTTTGGCCGAGCCAAAGGCTTTGGGAGTGTGGGTATGGAGGTAGAGGTGGGGACCTTTTATAAGAGGAGAGGAGGGCCACTCTTGGAAAGTAAAGAAATGTTACTTATTTTCAAATGGGTTTAGGATTTTAAAGGTCCTACATTGATATAATTCTAGGATAAGGTGATAAGGGTTCAAAATAAACCCACCAAATAGGTTTTGGACATGTGTAGGTCTTATATTTTACATTATCTTTCCATTTTATTTAAATCGTCAAATAATGAGGTCATCGCTGCATCATTATAATGTCATAAATAATTTAATTTATTTAATGTCTAAAAATTATTAAAAAAATACTATGATGTATAAAATCTTTTTATCTTTTCAATTACTATTTATTGTCTAAAATATCATTTATGTAGACAAAATTAAAAATATTTTACTTAGGTGATACATTCTTAGTTACATTTAACATTCTTTAAAAATTAAAAAGATAAAAAGTCACATTATCACAAAAGTGATTCCATGGGGTCCCCAAGTTTGGAACAAGACATACCATGGTCCGCCATGGGACAACCAGTAGAATTAAGACACATGTTGGTGTCAATTTTTATTATTATGATATTATTTTATTATCCATAACTACCCGATTACTCATTAATCAAGATAATGAAAGATAATTACCGTCGTCACTATTCATAATGTCCAAAAAAAAAAGAGTCTTAATTACATAATCTAGACCTTCTGATTCAAAATATTTAATCCATTTTACCAAATTCCAAACACATAAATTGCAATAATTGATTTATAAATAATTCCCGTTGTCAAAACAAATAGCGGGTTTTTTCGAAACAATATCTATGAAAAGTTTGGCATTAGTTTATAACCAATTTCAAAGTGAAATTAATCCTAATTAACACCATTGGATTAAATGGTAAAAATATATTCATATTACACTTTAAGACCAATTAAAAATATAATCTAACCATATAATTAAATTAAATGAAAAAGTATTTTTGATGTAAAATGAAGTATTTTTCACTATTTTTTAAAAAATGAACATTGTCAGAAAAATACCAAAAATTTATCCAATGTAAATATCAATGTCCCAATCATAATGAATATGTTTATTTTGACAAATAAATATTATAAAATTGTCAAAAGTTTGATTTACAAAGGGTTTGCCATCAAAAGGCCGTAAAACATTCTTTTTGGAATATTAGTGTATTACATGCTAAAGATTGGATTTATTTTAATTTTAAGCCTCTAAAACACTATCTTAATAATTAATAGACATAGATAAAAATATCTATTATTCATTACTTACATGGGATGTTACATCCTTCCCCCCTTTATAAAATTGTGTCCCCGCAATTTATTTACTTATCGAATAAATGGGGGTACATATCCCTCATTGCATTTTCAGATTCCCATGTTGCCTCTTCCATCATGTGGTTTTTCCACAAAACCTTTACCTAATAAATCACCTTATTCTGTAACCCTTGATCCCTGTGGTCAAGAATCTGGACCTATTGTTCCTCATAAGATAGGTTCTCTTCCAGGTGAACTAACTTTGGACTCAAAACATGAGATGGATCTGGCATGTACTTTATCAACATCGAAATGTGAAAAACATTGTGTACCTGAGATAAACTCGGAGGTAAAGCCACCCGGTATGCAACTGATCCAACTTTCTCCAGAATTTCATATGGTCCAATGAACCTTTGACTCGGCTTTCCTTTCTTACCACATCACATCACACTTTTCACGGTGATACTTTGAGAAAAACATGATCACCTACCTCAAAAGAGAGATTCTTCCTCCTGTTGTCCGCATAACTCTTCTGCCTACTCTGAGCTGTTATCATGTGTTTCAGTATCAGCTGAACTTTTTCTGCCAACTCTTCTACCAATTATGGTCCCATCAGTATTCTTTCACCCACTTCATCCCAAAAATCTGGAGTTCGACACCGCTTCACATATAACGCCTCAAATGGTGCCATCTGTATACTGGAATGAAAACTGTTATTATATGAAAATTCAACCAAAGAAAGATGTTGGTCCCAAAATCCCTGATAATCCATCGAACAAGCTCATAGCATATCCTCCAATGTATGAATTGTTCGTTCTGACTTCCCATCTATTTGAGGATGAAAAGCTGTACTAAAATTTAATTCAGTACCCAACGACTTCTGAAGGCCTTTCCAAAAGTTAGAAGTGAACCTGGGATCATGGTCAGATACAATGGAGAGGGGACTCCATGTAACCTGACTATCTCTTTAAGATACAAACGGGAAAGTTGATCTAGTTAAAAAGTATCTCGTATAGCAAGGAAATGAGCAGACTTGTTCATGTGATCATCAATAACCCATATTGCATTATTACATCGAGGGGTCTTCGGCAATCCCACAACAAAGTCCATGGATATATTCTCCCATTTCCACTCTGGAACTGGTAAAGGCTGAAGCATCCCTTTCGGTATCTGCCGCTCCGCTTTAACCTGTTGACAAGTCATACACTTCAGAGTAAAATCAGCAATATCTCTATTCATTCCATCCCACCAGTAATACTCCCGCAGATCTCTGTACATCTTAGTACTGCCAGGTTGAACCGAAAACGGAGAACTATGAGTTTCATATAAAAACTCTCTCTTCAACTGTGAATCAAAAGGCACACACAATCTCTTCCAAAATCTCAAAACACAATCATTATCAGTGTTGAATTCAAGAAACTTAAGTTTCTGAACCAGCTCTAAATTTTTCTGCAACTCACTGTCTTGCTTCTGTGCTTGTTTTATTCTGTCTGATAGAGATGATCTCACTGATACCTGAAAAAAAACAGAACAACATCCTGCACCAACAACTTCTATGCCAAAGTTCATCAAATCCTTAACCAAAAGATCACGTTCCAAACACAACATTTCTAATGAAGCATTACTTTTTCGACTCAATTCATCAGCCACTTTATTTTCTTTTCCTGGATGGTAATGAATTGTACAATCATAATCCTTGATTAATTCTAGCCATCTCCTATGTCTCATGTTTAACTCTTTCTGAGTGAATATATACTTTAAACTTTTCTGATCAGTATATATTTCACACTTTACTCCATACAAATGATGCCTCTAAATTTTTAATGCGAAAACAACATCAGCTAATTCCAAATCATGTGTAAGGTAATTTACCTCACGAGTTTTCAACTATTGTGAAGCATAAGCAATTACCTGATCATTCTGCATTAGGACGCAACCAAGTCCTTTCAATGAAGCATCACTGTATATAACAAACTCACCATTCCTGGAAGGTAGTGCCAAAACTGGAGCATTCACCAATCTTCTTTTCAATTCCTGAAAATAATCATCACATTCTTTTGTCCAGATAAACATAACACCCTTCCGAGTTAGCTTAGTCATTGGACTAGATAACTGTGAAAAATTTCTAACAAACCTTCAGTAATAGCCTTCCAAACCGAGGATGCTATGAATCTCAGTAACATTTGTGGGTCTTCTCCAGTCTTCCACAACCTTTGTTTTTGCAGGATCAACAGTTATCCCATCTTTAGAAACAATGTGACCAAGGAAAAAAATTTGTTGCAACCAAAACTCACACTTTCTGAATTTCCCATACAATTTATTTTCTTTTAAGGTTTGTAAAATAACCCTTAAATGTCTTTCATGATCCTTTTTACTTTTAGAAAACACCAAAATATCATCAATGAAAACCAACACAAACTTATCCAATAACTCATGGAAAATTCTATTCATTAAGTCCATGAATATAGTAGGTGCATTTGTTAGCCCAAAAGGCATTACTACAAATTCATAATGGCCATATATTGTACGAAACGCAGTCTTCGGAACATCTGCTTCCTTTACCTTCAGCTGATGGTACCCCAATCTCAGGGCAATCTTTGAAAAATACTAATCTCCCTGGAGCTGATCAAACAAATCATCGATATGAGGCAAAGGATATTTTTTCTTTATAATGATATTATTCAAGGCCCTATAATCAATGCAAAGTCTCATAGAACCATCTTTATTTTTAACAAATAAAACAGGAGCACCCCATGGTGACGTGCTTGGTCGAATGAAACCTTTCTCTAATAAATCTTAAAATTTATCCTTCAACTCTAAAAGTTCAATTTGAGCCATTCGATAAGGGGGTTTTGAAATTAGCTTAGCATCAGGAACTAAGTCAACGGTAAACTCAACTTCCCGATCTGGTATTGTTCTAGAAAACTCATCCAGAAAAACATCAGGATACTCATTTACCACTGGCACATCATTAATCTGAACAGTTCCTTTATTTTCAACGATGTGTGCAAGGTAACATTCATTTACATCTTTTACAAGTTTCTTGGCTTTTTGATAAGTTATCAATAGTAAGGATTCATTCTTGTACACAAACTGAAAGTATTTCTGAAAATAAACTTCTTTAACTCTACAGTCAATCTTAACATGGTAAATAGAGAGCTAATACATACCCAGGATAACATCAAACTCTACTAGAGGTAGAAAAATAAGGTTTGCAAGTAGGTTCTTTCCACAGATAAAGATAGGAAGATTCTTATAAATTCTTTTTGCCTCAACATTTCCCCCATGTGTTTTTACCACAAGTTTAGGAGTCATTTCTTGAGATGGTATTCCCATTTTACTAGAAAAGGTTTCAGAGATGAAAGAATGTGTAGACCCCGAATCAAACAACACACTGGCATAATCTGAAAAAACAAACAAAGTACCTGATACAACTTCATTTGATTGCCCGACATCTGCTGAAGTAGTTGAAAAGGATTTCGCCACCCCTTTCTGCTTGTAGTCTAACTGCTTCCCATCACTCAAGATCTTTGTCGGACACTCGTTTGCTTAGTGACCCATCTCATTGCACTTAAAACATTTAACTAACTGTAAATAAAATTTGGTCTTAACTTCACCTTGATCTTTTTCATTGCAATCACGAGGCTTATGTCCCATATTACCACATCGGTAGCACATTCCAGAATTCAAAAGACATTCCCCAGCATGCCTTTTTCCACATTTATCACAAACTGGAAACTTAGTTTTCTTAGCATCAGAATTTTTTGAAGAATTATTTCCTTTTTCCTACCACCTCGGTCTCTTCTTCTGTTGGTTATTATAGAACACTTGATCATCGGAAAACTCCATTTCCACCTTCTCAGCACATTGAACAAGCTTTTCAGAACTTTTAAACTCACGAGAAGCTAATTCCCTTCGATATTTTGGATTTAATCCTGAGTAAAAATGATTGATTTTACTATCAAGGTCTCAGATAAAATTTAGAGCATACCTTGCCAATCGAGTGAACCTTTCATCATAGGTAGCCACTGAGTCTTCCTCTTGCCTCAATTCCCAGAATTGTTTATCCATCCTAAGTCGAAAAGCCTTACGAAAATACTTTTCAAGAAACATACCTTTGAATTCATCCCAGTAGAGAGAATCAATCTCATCAGCGTCCCTGATATTTTTAACCGTCGACCACCACTGATCTGCTTCACCCTCCAAACGGTAAATAGAAAGACTAACCTTTTGATTGTCTGAACACCCCATGACATCGAAAATCTTCTCCAGTGCTTTAATCCACCCTTCAGCTAACATAGGGTCAGATGATCCTCTGAATGATAGGGGATGTTTCCTCATGAAATGTTCCACCTCTGACATGTTCCTCTGTGGTTGATCTGGCTGATCTCGTGCATGGATACCACCACCATTTATCGCTTGTGTCAACTGCACCATTACTGCAACAAACTGTTCAGTTCTAATTCCGACCATCTCGGGATGCTGCCTCGGAAAGTTATTTCCTTCTGTATGCCTTCCTAGCACTACTTCCATGTTTCCTCTGTGGAAAACCATTCTGAACAAACATGTCTTAGATGAAGCAACATGGTAATCTTCAAATGCTATATCATTTCAATTTGACCATAAAAAAAATATTTTTGGATAATCATTTAATAGATTTATAACTCCTAAAGTTATCTAAACTGACCTTTGATACCAACTATAAGGCCCCAGCCTTAAACCATACATAATCTTGTGTTATTAAAAGATTACACATTGAGGATCTTTTCAGGTTTAGAGTTTTAGAGAATTAGATCATAAAACTTGCATTACATTCCACATATAAACAAAGTGGTTACATAAAGATAGTATTCTTCTTTCCCATCAATGGAATCATATTTAAAATAAAACATGTATTCTTTCTTGACACTTCCTTGACACTATCTTCATACCATGTACCTTTCCCTTGACCTATGAAAAACATTTCAAAAAATGCTTGGGATGAGCATAAAAAGCACAGTATGGGTTTTATAAAAAAAATATGGAAAGGAAACATGAGTTCATATATACATAAGAATGAAATCATACTTTACCCATAAAACATACCAAATCAAATAATGAGTAAATCATAAAAATCATAAGGCATGAAGGTAACTTGAGGCATTCATAACATTCTTACGTATGGAGTAACCCTCTTGGTTACGTTTGGAATACCCATCACATTATATTCCATAAATCTCTTCGAAGAATCCTTAACATTTCACTCCTTCACGTTACCCAATGCATTGGAGTGCTATATCGGGCTCACCCACCCTTAGTTTATCACGGAACCACCCTTCTTCATAATAATGCCCAAGAACCTCAACATAATCGTATCACATAAAACATGCATAAAGGAAACATAACATTTCCACCTTTCAATAACAAGATATGAATACAAAACATTGATATAAAAACATTATGAAAACCATTTTCAATACCAAAATTAAAGAAAAGTAAAACATGGTTTTTATTTTTCTTTTAAAAAAAGGTATGGCTTGTAGAGGAAGTCGAAACTGAAATAATGGTGACGGCGGTGGAGAAGTCGTTGTTGCCGCATACGTACGACAAAAACATTCCATATTGTCTTTTAGTAAACGCTTTGTATAAAAAATATCCCTTTTGAATAAACTTAAAAGTCAAAGGGTTTTATACACCGTATGAAAGAAGGTTTTGTATAAAACAAAATATGCCTCAAAGAAAGGAGATTGAGACGAGGTCCCATACCTCAGGTCTGACTTGACTCGGTCGTTCATTAATCTGCTGAATAATAAATTTGACTTAATTTATACTTGTTTAATAACATTTTTCAAGTTCATTATTCCTTTTATATCACTTATTTCCATGTCATTAACACTATGTAATTGTTTAAGTTAATAACGGTCGTTTTAACGATCATTGGTACTTGAGTAAAAAATAAGCCCTTTATAATTACAAGCTATTCATGTATCCATTATATATAGAATGGTATTCATTATATAGATATCATATATGTCATATATATCCAGTACATTCATGAATTTATAATATTACATAATCATTTAGAGGTAAGAAATGAAATGCACCGTTCATGGAGACGGTAAGCCGTACGTACGCATGAACGCTACATTCATTTATATTTCATATTTTATAGAATGGAATCATAATGATATAAAGGTATATTTAAATTCCAGTGTAATATCATATATAATATCATAACTCCATCCTTTATACGTCCCACAAATGGTATTTAACGAATCAAATCACTTTGAGGGGGCGGTAGTCCGCACTTCCTTAAATGAAGATATCTCGTTTACCCATAATGGAAACCACAAAGGTATGACCAAAAAGAAAAATACAAAAGCTTAAGGAAAAAATAAACATATTATATATCATATATAAATATAGTGTCATCTTAATGGCCACCTTTGAAGGTGTTAAAAGAATTTTGAACAATCATCATTTCGGGAGGCAGAAATTTTCCATCCACGGAAACAGTATGTTCTTTAACCATTAGATGTAGTTGTGTGTAAGTGTAGATCGAATACTTATTATAAAAACATCCTAGTATATTTAAGATACTGGAGTTTTTAAAAAAGAAATGAATAAAATGAGTTTAGGGGGTTGGAGAAGCAAAATAAAACAAAAGGACTCAAGTGAAAACAGTACCTTAAAATCGGGTAACTCCCTTTCGTTTGAGCTCAAAGGCTTCCTTGGAAAGATTTATTCCCAATGTGAGGCTTAAAGGAGTAATAGAGGGAAGTGGAGAGACAAAATGGGCAGGGGTTGGCCAAGCCAAAGGCGTTGGGATTGTGGGTAAGGAGGTAGAGGTGGGGGCCTTTTATAAGATGAGAGGAGGGGCACTCTTGGAAAGTAAAGAAATGTTACTTTTTTTTCAAATGGGATTCGGATTTTAAAGGTCCCACATTGATATAATTCGAGGCTAAGGTGATAAGGGTTCGAAATATACCCACCCAATAGGTTTTGGACATTTGTAGGTCTTAGAGTTTACATTATCTTTCCATTTTATTTAAATCGTCAAATAATGAGGTCACCGCTGCATCATTATGATGTCATAAATAATTTAATTTATTTAATGTCTAAAAATTATAAAAAAAATACTATGATTTAGAAAATCATTTTATCTTTCCAATGACTATTTATAGTCCAAAATATCATTTATGTAGACAAAATAAAAAATATTTTACTTAGGTGATAAATTCTTTGTTACATTTTACATTCTTTAAAAAATAAAAAGATAAAAAGTCACTTTCTCACAAAAGTGATTCCATGTGGTCCCCAAGTTTGGCACAAGACATACCATGGTCCACCATGAGACAAAAATTAGAATTAAGACACATTTTGGGGTCATTTTTTATTATTATGATATTATTTTATTATCCTTAACTACCCTATTACTCATTAATCAAGATAATTAAAGATAATTTCCGTCGTTACTATTCATAATGACCAAAAACAAGAGTCTTAATTACATAATTTGGACCTTCTGATTCCAAATACGTAATCCATTTTACAAAATTCCAAACACATAAATTGCAATAATTTATTTAAAAATAATTCCTGTTGTCAAAACAAATTGCGGGTTTTTTGAAACAATATCTATGAAAAGTTTGACATTATTTTATGACAAATTTCTAAGTGAAATTAATCATAACGGCCACCATTGTACTAAATTGTAAAAATATATTCAGATTAAACTTTAAGACCAATTAAAAATATAATCTAACCATATAATTAAATTAAATGAAAAAGCAGTTTTGATGTAAAATGCAGTATTTTTCACTATTCATTAAAAATTGAACATTGTCAGAAAAATACCAAAAAAATTTCCAATGTAAATTTCAATGTCCCAATCATAATGAATATGTTTATTTTGACCAATATAGATTATAAAATTGTCAAAATTTTGATTTAAAAAGGGTTTTCCATCAAAAGGCAGTAAAACAATCTTTTAAGAATATTAGTGTATTCTATGCTTAAGATTGGATTTATTTTCATTTTAAGTCTCTAAAACACTATCTTAATCATTAATAGACATAGATAAAAATATCTATTATTAATTAATTACTTGGGATGTTACATATACATATATATATATATATTCAGTAGCATTATTATATCATATATTACAAATATATTAGTATTATATATTTTTATTATCGTCGATGAATGGTGACTGTGGAAGTGAATCATATCGCGTCATGGAGACGGTAATCCATACATACACACGAGCACCAATATCATTTCCTTAAAGGTGTGTAATTGGATGGTATATTAATTTTACATATACATTATAATGTTATTCTCATTATTTATATACCTATTACTCATCATTATATCCATCCAAATAACATAATGTTGAATAACAAATTACACCATGATGTGGAGATGGTAAGCCGTACGTATGCACGCATGGTGAAATTATCATTCATAAGATGGATAGAATAATGAATATAGATTTGAAATATTTATAAGAGCATAAAAATATATTGAAGATACTAGATTTAATATTTTATAGTGGAAATAACAAAGAAAGAAGAAGTGGAAGAAGAAAGTAATGTGAAAGATGGTGGTGAAAACATTACGTCTTCTTCAGGTTCTTCCTTTTGATTTGATCAAAAAGGAAATGTAGTTTGGCTTTCTGATCAAAATATGGCCTCTAGGATGAAGTAAGTAAATTTGATAGAATATTTGGGCCGGGGTTTGCCGAGCCAAATGGCTTTGAAAGTATGAATCTGGAGAAGGGGAGATGCCCTTTTATAAGAGGGGTGAGGGAACCATTGTAAATGCTAGAAATATTATTTTATAACAAATTCATATTCGGTTTCTATTGGCTCAAAAGTGGATTATTTAAATTTTAGGTTTGGGATAGGTTGAAAACCACTCAACCAATAGTTTTTAGACAGGTTTGGGTCACTATATTAACTTTTTCTTTTTGAGTTAACTCTTAGTTAAGTAGTTTGACATTTACCATGTCTCTTTGTATTTTTATATTATATAGTCAATAAACATACTATAAACGTCTAAGAGACCCCCATGTGGTCCATTAAAAATACTCCTATAATTATATAAGTCCCCTTTGACCAATCCGTAGATTTTTAGGAATATAATATCAATTAATAATATAATATTTGTTTTAAGAACACCTTTATGTCAATTATGACACTATTTAATAATTGATTTTTGTTTAAGTCTAAACAACTTTATTAATTCGAACCATATTCATATTAGAAATACTAACATGTCATATTAAGAAATAAAATTTTCGTATGTCATCAAAACATTCAAATTATATTTATTTTAACCTTTATAATACTAATTATTTTATTCTTTAATTAATAAGGAAAATACTGCATCATTATTTTGTCTTAAATAAATTGAATTATTCAATGTCTAAAAATTATAAATAAAATACTATTATATAGAAAATATTTTTTTATTTCTAATTAGTATTTATTGTTGAAAATATAACATATATAACTCTATGTAAAAAATGTTTTACTAAAAGATATATGCTTATGTCATTTTTGTATTTACATTAACTTAATTAATATAATGTGTCATTATCACTTACAAGTGGATCCATGGGGTCCCAAAATGAACATGAATATTACCATGGTAGGAAATGTGTCAAAAAATAGGGTTAGGACATGTTTTAGGGTAATTTATTATTATTAAAATATTATTTTTAACCCTTATCTACCGGATTTACCGTTTAACCATGGTAAATAAAATATTTACCGAAATGATTATTCTAAATGTCTAAAAATAAAGGATATCTATTTACACAATTTAGACCTCTTGATTCTATATATGGAATCCATTTTTCTAAATTCAAAAGACAGAAGTGGCAGAAATTAATTTAAAATTAATTTACGTTGTTAAAACAAAAAGCATGTTTTTAAGAGATGATAACTATCAAAAGATTGGCACTTGCTTATGTCCAGTTTAAATGTGAAATTATTTCCAATTACCATAATTGTATTAAATGATAAAAATATAATCTAATTATACTCTAAAATAACTCAAATTCATAATTTATCACTATTAATTATTTTGATTAAAAAAGTTGTTTTTAATTAAAATTTAGTAATTTTCACTATTCATCAAAAAATGAAAGTTATCCGAAAAGTACCCAAAATTCACCCTAATGTAATTTTGATTTTCGAAGTCAAAAAATAAAGTCCATTTTGAAAGATAAATTTTATAAAATTTCAAAAAGTGGGTATTACTATTCATATTTTCTAGTTGGATTGGTTGTGTTGTGTGTTAGAACTCGAAGTTGCGTACAACACATGCTACTGCATTATTCGAAGAGAAGTGTATTGTGGAAGCTTGGGGTGTTACATTCTCCAATCGTTCAATAAATTGAATCCTCTTAATTTGAAATTATTTTTCAAAAATAAAAGGTTGAAAATATAAAATACCATTGGGAAACCCCACATCCGAAATTGGGTTAATAAAATTTAGTCTCAAAAAGATGAAAAGGGAAATGAAAGGGTCGCCACCAAATTATGATCTCGATTAGGAGTAAATTGGTGTCAATTAGATACATATAATTGGAGGAAAATCAAAAATATTTATAGCTAGTGATTTATGTCATCAATCACAAACAACTGTAAAATTCAGGGACTTAAATTCATCAATCTATGATGATTTAAAATACCATTGGTTCAACAAAACATATGGTATTAGGATAACATATTTTTGGTTTTATGATCCTTTCACTAAATTATAATAATTTTCTTCTTCATAGAATAATAGAGGAAGAAAAATATATGCTTGACAAATAGATTCACATCCTTTAACTAATTTCTACCACAAACTCATCATTCACTATAAAAATTAATAGAACATAAAAATAATATTATATTTATCCTATTCGTATAGGGTAATAAAAATGAATTTCTAATTCATCTACCAGAATATTTTAAAAAAAGACTACATTATTCAATCCAAGACATCATGTGGGCCAGTGGTAGGTGATACACCCTTGTCGCCCTTCGGTTGCAGGTTCATGTTTCTCGGCCTTGTCGGACACGACAGGTTGCCGCCCGACCTCTGGGTTGTCCTTTTATGGCAATCCAAAAATAATCTCAAACTAGAATTATCCAAAATACTTCTGTCCAAACTCAAAGTCAAAAATTTATACGGAAGGTAAACACAATGAATATCCTTTTTGCAGCTTAATAACATGTGAACACCTTCATCATGTATTCTTTTAAAATACTGCAACATCCTGAATTACCATTAAAACATATTAATTACATTCATGATCCCTTATTTTTTATAGAATACTGGATATAGTCCGTCTATCAAAAAAAATTGTAATCTCCAACAATTATGGAATATACAAATCATTAAGCAGTTTCAAGTTAGTCATGATTATCTAATATATTTTATCCAAATCAATCATGTATTATTCCAAAATCACTACATCGGTATCATAAAGATATTATGGTTTATCTTTCTCTCAACAATATATTTTCCAAAAATTTAACCTGCTATTGAGTCACTTTTCTTCATTCCAAACAATCTCAAGTCCTTAATGAAATAGTACATCAGTACAATCCTTATATACTCCATAATTATTATAACCAAAACATTATTGATACAACACTCAAATGACATAATTCTATAATAACACCATAATAACTATAATCATTCCTCCCCATCTGTGGTAGTATCTTAACATGATTATTATCCAATAGCATCATTTGGGGCATACTCTAATGATTTATACATTGGTTCGTGTAGTGTCCCACCTCCAAGTAGATAAATCATTGTACATTTGAAATCTCTTTCTTACCATTGCAATCACGTACATGGTGTCCCTTTTCTCCACACTTATAACAAACTCACATCTCCTTCAGGCATGTTCCAGGGTGTTTCATCCCACAGTTATCACATATTGGATAATTCTTCTTTTCCCTCTTCCCTTAATCCATCTTTCTCTCTTCCATCCTTTTCTTCTCTTGCTTCCCTTCAAAGCCATAGGACTCAGAGAATTTTTTACATATATTATTAACACATGATATTATTTCTTCATATGTTGAGAATACATGGGAGTATATTTCCCTTTTAAATGTTGCCTTAATACCATGGAAGATATGACCCTTCTTACTATTTGGATCATACATATTGCTGAAGTTCACATTCCTTATTCTGGATTCCATTTCTATACAATGGCATAAACTATGTCAGTTTATGAATTGTAATGAATAATTCCAAACTTTTAAAATACCCAACGTAAATTGAACGGTTTATGGATATAATCCATGATCATAGAGATGTTTTCATTGAGGAAGTATATACCCATAAACCATTCATAATGATTTTTAATGAAAATGAGAATTATCATAAGAATATCCCCTAGGAGTGTCGTTACCAAGAGTGTAGCAAGGCCCGTTTTCGTGCACCAGTTCCCGTTCGAGTCTAGATCAAAGCATTGTTTTCAGGTTTTACCTCCAGGTACATTTGTGCCAGATTCACCTCTACCTTCTTGTATCCAGACAGGGATGTATTTGTTTGGAAAACTCACGACATCTCTATATTACCAAAATGCTACGAATTTCTTCTTTACTAAACCTCAAAGTCTATCTTAGGTCTATGTTCTTTAATTAGAGTTTATCTAAATATATCTTCGAAGGTTATAGCTAAAAATCCACTGATACCAACTATAATGCCCTGACCCCAGTTACCCAGAGTTAGTGCATTATTTAAATACATTGGCATGATTACAAGGAATAAAGTCCCAAAGGAACGATCAATTTCGCAGTCTTGGAAAATATAATACCTTCATGAATGTTACATTACACTTATTAACATACAAAAAAACATAAATAATCCTTCACTAATGCCATTACTCCCTTGGTTTAACCCTGCATATCAATCACAATACACTTCTTGGAATCCTGGGAAAAATAAAACATAGAAAAGGGTTATCTCAGATGCTCAGTAAGGATAAAAATACAGTGAAAACATTCATAAATAATCATAAAAATTTAAGGAAATGTATAACAAAAACAAAATCCTTTAAACTTGAACTTTAGTATAATGTGTCAAATATAAAATGAATTAATTCCATTTACTTATTCACATGGATATTCTACTAGTCGAATAATCACATGAAATATCATTAACAACTATCATAATGATGGAATTAATAATGCCAGACTATCATAACCACATAGTCAAGGACTTGTACCAAGACTACAAATAATACTTTTTCAAAGCCTTGTGTCAAGACACTAGTTTGTCTCATTAGACCTACCGATGCATCAAGGAGCTATAGCGGGCTCCACCCATCACTTACTAAGTCCAATGCATTCCTCATATGAACAGGTTTAAACATAACATAAAATTAGTATTAAAACTATCATATGATATGTCAATAATTTCTCTATAAACCATGAATGGTATAAAAATAACACATCCATAGTCAAACATATCACAAAACATTCAATACAATATGGAAGTTTTTTATCATAATATTTCAACTTCATATAAGCTTAAAATCCATCAAAGGATGTTGACATAGATGAAATCAAAACTATTTGAGAGAAATATCTCTTTTTTGAAATCATTGAAAAGTCACATATTTATAATGGAAGTAATTTAAAAGCGATTATTGAATCAAAGTGTCCCATACCACTTTGAAACTTTTGAAATGAAATATCATTTCAATTCATTCATGTCCAAATAAATAAAACCTTAAAATCAATTTGAAAACATGGACATTAATCTTAATGGTTTAGAATAATAAATCATTAAAACATTTAAATGATGTTTAATAAAAATTACCTTTAAATAATCCCTTTGAGAACTATTTTATGAAACATGGAAAGGGATAATAAATATGTCCCAGTAGATTCTTACGAAAAAACAATCTTGGATAATTAAGAGATTGTGAATTTAACCTTTAACAATTTGGTAACATACGAAACATACACCGTATGAAAGAATAATAATACAATGAATATGTAAATACATATAAATTAATGTTTATTACACAAAGAATACAATTATGGGTAGTACATACACTATACAAAAGATAATAGGGGCAATATAGAATTAATCTCACGGGAATAAGAAGTGAGATGAAAACTCCATACATTGCACTTTCCTTTAGTCGAGGGTATGTTTAACCTCCTGTATTAAGACCATAGTATGTTAGTAAATTAAAAAAGATCCTATTATGATATCATACATTATTCATTTGTGACTTTTTACTACCCATTTAATAATAATTTCAATGTTAAATTAACATTTCGAGTAATAATTTCTTTCTTTATCGTACGTGTTTTAACTTGTTACTCTTGATTGTATCACATAGATCATGATTCAAATACTTCAAGAATATAAAACATGATTTATATATCATATATATTTAGAATATAATTATGTATATTATATATATATGTGAAATTGAAAACACCATTTATGGAGACGGTAGTCCCTACTTACGCATAAACGCTGTTTCTGTTTTCATAACGTATTGAACAGAACTAAGTGAATAAAATATATGTAAGTATATATATATATATCTCCAATATCATTATTATTTCATATATTAAAAACAAATTAGTAATAAATATTTTTGTAATCTTTGATGAATGGTGAATGTTGAAATGAATCTCATCGCGTCGTGGAGGCGGTAATCCGTACGTAAGCACGAGCGACAATATCATTTCCACAAAGGTGTGGAATTGGATGGTATATTAATTTTACAGAGACATTGTCATGTTATTTTCATTATTAATAAACATATTACTCATCATTATAACCATCCAAATAACATAGTGTTGAATAACAAATTACACCACGACGTGGAGACGTTAGGTCGTACGTAAGCACGCATGGTGACATTATCATTCATAAGATGGATATAATAATGAATATAGTTGTGAAGTATTTATAATAATGTCACAGTATATATAAGATAATTGAGTTATTATTTTAGAATATAAATAACAAAGAAAGAAGAAGTGGAAGAAGAAAGGCACTTGAATGAAGGATGTGAAATCATTACCTCTTATTCAGGTTCTTTCTTTTGATTTGATCAAAAAGGCTCTATAAGTTGGAATTATTTTCAAAATAAGTCATATAGGTTGAATTGATGGAAGTTGAGAGAATGTTTGGGCTGGGTTTGGTCGATCCAAAGGCCTTTGAAGGTATGAATTTGGGAGAAGGGCGAGTGCCCTTTTATAAGAGGGGTGAGGGGCACATTTGGAAATGCTAGAAATATTATTTTATAATAAATGTATATTCGGTTTCTAATGGCTCAAAAGTGGATAACATAAATGTTAATGTAGGTATAGGTCTAAAACCACTCAACGAATAGGTTATAGATAGGTTTGGGTTACTATATTAACTTTATCTATTTGATTTAACTCTTTGTTAAATAGTTTGACATTTACCATGACTCTTTATATTTTTATATTATATAGTCAATAAACTTACTATAAACTTTCAAGAGACCCCAAAGAGGTCCATTAATAATACACCTATGATTATATAAGTCCTTTTTCTAATCCTTATATTTTTAGGAATATAATATCAATTAATAATATAATATTTGTTTCAAAAACTCCTTTGTGTCAATTTTGACACTATTTAACAATTAATTTTTTTTAATGTCATAAAAACTTTATTAATTCGATCAAAATTAATTTAAAAAATACTAACATGTCATATTAACGAATAAATTTTTTGGATGTCATCAAAACATTCAAATTATATTTATTTTAACATTTATAATACTAATTAATTGATTCTTTCATTAATAAGGAAAATGTTGCATCATTATTGTGTCATAAATAAACTTAATTATACAATATCTAAAAATTATAAATAAAATACAATTATGTAGGAATTATTTTCATCTTTCCAATTAATATTTATAGTTGAAAATATAACCTATATAACTCTATGTAAATTTTTTTTTTCTAAAATATATATGCTTATGTCATTTTTGTATTTAATTTAACTTAATTAATATAAAGTATCATTATCACATACAAGTGGATCCATGGGGTCCAAAAATGGACCCAAAGATTCCCATGGTCTGACATGTATCATAAAATTGGTTTAGGACACATTTTAAGGCAATTTATTAATATTATAATATTATTTTTTTACCCTTATTTATCGGATTTACCCTTTAACCATGGTAAATAAAATATTTACCGAAGCAATTATTCAAAATGTATAAAAATAAAAGTTACCTATTTACAAAATATAGACCTCCTAATTCTAAATATGGAATCCATTTTTCTAAATTCAAAACCCACAAGTGGCATAAATTAATTTAAAATTAATTACCGTCCTTAAAATAAAAAGTGTGTTTTTAAGAGATAATAACTATCAAAAGATTGGCACTTGCTTATGTCCAGTTTAAATGTGAAATTATGTCCAATGACCAATATTGGATTAAATGGTAAAAATATAATCTAATTATACTCTAAAATCACTCAAATTCATAATTTATCACTATTAATTATTTCTATTAAAAAAAACTTAATTAAAATTTAGTAATTTTCATTATTCATCAAAATATTAAAGTTAACCGAAAAGTACAAAAATTCACCCTAAGCTAAATTTGATTTTCCAAATCAAAAAATGAAGTTCATTTTGAAAGATAAAATTTATAAAATTTCAAAAAGTGGGTATTACTTTTTATAACGGCTAGTTTGATTGGTTGTGGTGTGTGTTAGAACTCGAAGTTGCGTACAACACACACTACTGCATAATTCAAAGAGAAGCGTACTATGGAAGCTTGGGGTGTTACAGAGCTATTATAATGATCTTCAACATCATTTTAACCTTTACTGCTAGCTCTTCTAAATATTTTATTCCCATTAGCTTCCTTTCACCTACTTCATCCCAAAATGCTAGTGTTCGACAACACTTTCTATATAATGCCTCAAATGGAGTCATCTGTATACTGGAATGAAAACTGTTATTATAAAAAACATTCTACCAAATAAAGATGTTTTTCCCAAATTCCCTGGTAATCTACTGAACAAGCAAATAGCATATCCTCCAAAGTCTGAATTATTCGTTCTGACTGCCCATCTGATTGCAGATTAAAAGATGTACTAAAATTTATTTCAATACCCAAGGACATCTGAAGGCCTTTCAAAAAGTAAGACATAATCTTGGGATCATGATCAAGAAACAATTGAGTGGGGAACTCCATGTAACATGACTATATATTTAACAAACAACTGTGAAGCTTCATCTAGAGACCAAGTATCTTTAATAGGAAGAAAATGAGCAGATTTAAGTCAACCGATCAACAATAACCCAGATTTCATTATTACCTCACAATGTCTTTGGTAGTCACAAAACAACGTCTATGGATATATTTTCTCATTTCCACTCTAGCACTGGTATAGACTAAAGCATCCCTTTTGGTAACTGCCGCTTTTCTTTAGCCTACTGACAAATCAAACACTTCAAAGTAAAATCAGCTATAACTCTTTTCATTCCATCCCACCAGTAATACTCCCGAAGATCTCTCTACGTTATATTACTGCCATAATGAAATGAAAACAAAGAACAATGAGATTCACATAACAAATCATTCTTCAACTGTGAATCATAAGACACACAGATTCTTTCTCCAAACCTCAAAGCACAATCATTAACTGTGTTAAAATTAGGCAACATACTCTTATGAAACAACTCTATCTTTTTCTTTAACTCACTACATTCTATCTATAATTTCTTTATTTAATCTGATAGAGAAGTTTTATCTAACACCTAAAACAAAACATAATAATTTCATGCACCAAAAACTTCTATGCCAATGTTCATCAAATAAAAAACCAAAGTATCTTGTTCCAAAAGTATCATGGTTAATAAAGCGTTACTTTTTCGACAAAAATCACCAGCCACTTTATTTGTCTTTCCTGGATGGTAATGAATAATGAATTTATAATCCTTGATAAATTCTAACCATCTCCTCTGTCTCATGTTCAATTCATTCTGATTGAATATATACATCAAACGTTTTTGGTCAATATATATTTCACATTTTACTCCATAAAAATGATGCCTCCAAATTTTTAAAGAAAAATTAATAGGATCTAATTCTAAATCATGTGTAGTGTAATTTAACTCATGAGGTTTCAAGTGACGTGAAGTGTAACCAATTAACTCATCATTCTGCATAAGGACACAACCATGTCTATTCAACGAAGAATCACTGTAAATAACAAACTGACCATTTCTAGAAGGAAGTTTCCACAATGGATCATTCACCAATATTCATTTCAATTCCAGAAAACAATAATCACATTATTTTGTCTAGTGGAAATTGACACCTTTTAAAGTTAACTTGGTCATTGGACTACATAACCGTGAGAAATTCACAACAAACCTCCAGTAATAACCTGCTAAACCAAGAAATCTATGGATCTTAGTTATATTTTTGGTTCTTATCCATTCATCAACTTCATTTGTTTTAGCAGGATCAACCATTATGCCATTTTTTTAAATAATGTGACCAAGGAATGAAATTTGATGTAACCAAAACTCACACATGATGAATTTCCCAAACAGTTTATTTTCTTTAATGGCTAGCAAGGCATCCCTAAAATGACTTTCATGTTCAACTTTACTTTTCGATAAAACCAAAATATCATCAATGAACACATCCAAAAACTTATCCAAGAACTCTCAGAAAATTCTAGTCATAAGATCCATGAATATAGCAGGTGCATTGGTTAACCCAAAAGGAATAACTATAAAGACATAATGGTCATATCTAGTACAAAATCTGGACTTTAGAATGTCTACTTCTTTTACTTTAAACTGATGGTACCCCTACCTCAAGTCAATTTTTTAAAAATACTGAGCTCCCTGGAGCTGATCAGACAAATCATCGATACGAGGCAAAGGATACTTGTTCTTAACAGTGATTTTATTTGATGCTCTATAATCAATGAAAAGCCACATTGAACCATATTTTTTTTCTACCAAATAAGACATGAGCACCCCATGGTGATGTTCTAGGTCGAATAAAACCATTAACTAATAACTCTGGAAATTGATTCTTTACCATCAAAAGATCAATTTGAGCCATTTGATAATGGGGTTTTAAACTTTTCTTAGCATCAAGAACTAAGTCAATAGTAAATTCAACTTTCCAGTTAGGTAAAATACCAGGAAACTCCTCAGGAAAAACATCAAGGAAATCATTTACCCTGTGCACATCATTAATCTCAACACTTCCTTTATTTTCAACAATATGTGCAAGGGAACATTCATTTCCAACTATTACTAGTTTCTCAGCTTCCTAGTATGTTATCAAAATCAATGGCTTATTCTTATACACAAACTAAAAATCTTTCTGAAATGATACCTCTTTAGCTCTGTATTCAATCTTAGGATGATAAATCAAAATCTAATTCATACCAAAAATTGAATCAAAATCTACAAGAGGAAAAACAATAAGGTTTTCAGGTAGATTCTTTCCGCACACAAGGATTAGAAGGTTCTTATAATTTCTTTTTGTCTCAACATTTTCCCCAGTGTTTTCACCATAAGTTCAGGATTCATATCTTTTGATGGAATTCTGAATTTACTAGAAATCTTCTTAGATATGAATGAATGTGTAGAACCTATATCGAACAACACATTGGCATAATATGAACAAAAAAACTGTGTACCTGATGATACTGCATTTGATGGCCCAACATCAGCTAAAGGGGTTGTAAAATATTTCACTACCTCTTTCTGCATGAAGTCTGGCTGCTTTCCCTTAGTTGAGTTCTTTGTAGGACACTCATTTTCATAGTGAACCATTTCATTTCACATAAAAAATTTATTGACTATAAATCGGATAATGTATTATCATTCACCTGAACATTTTCAATGAAATTTTGATCCTTATTTCAGATTTTACCACATCGGTAGCACTTACCAGAATTCAGAAGACATTCCTCACCATGCTTTTGACATCAATTTTCAAAAACTATAAACTTTTGATTCTTACCATCATATTTTATTGAAGAGTTCTTCTCTTTTTCATTCCACCTCAACCTCTTATAATGTTGTTTTTCAAAGAACACCGGATTATCAAAAAACTTCATTTCCACCTTCACCGCAGAACAAACATGTTTTTCATAACTTTTTAACTCACGAGATGCTAAATACCTTTGATACATTGGATTTAATCATGATTAAAAACATTTTATTTTACTATCATGATCTCTTATAAAATTTTGAGCATACCTTTTGAGTCGAGTGAATTTTTCTTCTTAAGCAGCCACAGTTTCATCCTCCTAACTCAATTCCCAGAATTGTTTTTACATTCTAATATGAACCACATTAGGAAAATATTTTCAAGAAAAATAGCTTATAATTCATCCTATCATGTGCATCAATCTCCTCACTATCCCTGATATTTTTCTACATCGACCACCACTGATCAGCTTAACCTTCAAAACGGTAAACAACAAGACTAACCTTTTTATTTTCTGAACACCCCATGCCATCAAAAATATTTTCTAATAATTTAATCCAACATTCTGCTAGCACCGGGTCAGATGATCCTTTCAATGATGGGGTATATTTCCTCATGAAAAGCTCTACTACTGACAAGTTCCTCTATGGTTGATCTGGTTGATCTCATGAATGGATACCACCACCATTTATTGCATGAGCCAAATTTTCTATCACTGCAACAAACTTTTCAGTTCCAATTCCAACCATCTCAGGTTGCTAATTTGGAAGGTTGTCTTCCTCCTGATGTCGTCCCAATATAGATTCCTTGTTTCCTCTACAGAAACCCATTCTCAACAAAGTTATATCATAGCCGAAGAAACATGGTAATCTATAAATTATATATCATTTCAATCATAACATAAGCTACGAATAATTTATGGATATTAATTTAACTATATTCTAACTCCTAACGTTGTCTAAACCGACCTTTGATACCATCTATAAGGACTCAGCCTTAAAATATTACATAATCATGAATTAAAAATAATTATTCACATTGAGGATCTCTTCAAATAAATCACATTCATGATATTTACAGGTTTAGAGTTTTAGAGAGATAGGTCATAGCATTTACATGAAAACATGAATATTATATGTAGACACATCTACTCAATTTTTATTTTTAACAAAATAAATACTCTTTAAAAAATGAGCCACCACTTGTTCCATGTTTTAGAAGCATGACTTTTCCTTGATCCCATCCATGACCCTGTTTCACATTATTTCTTGTGAAAAACATTTCAAAAACATGGGATGAGCATAAAAAGCTCAGTAAGGGATACACAGAGAAGGAAAACTGTTAGATTTTCACAACAACAATTAAACCATGAATACATTTTCATAAGTAATATATCTCACATTTATGGAGTAGTAAATACTCTTCACTGAATAAATGATAATTTCATACAAATTTTTAACCAAAAGATTATCATAAAACCCATACAAATAATACATAACATATAAAGGTAACATGGGAGATAAACATTCTTAAGTGGAATAACCATATGGTCGACTTCCACACATGTCGCTAAATGGAAATTCCATACGGCCAACATTCATACCCAATGCATTAGACGTTATAATATAACCACCCATCCTAGTTTATCATGGCAACACCTGTCATTTGGTTTATCATGTAACCACCCGTAAAATGTCAAGTACCATTATAAAATCAAAACACATAAAATATTGCAAATATAAACATTTTATTAATAAAATTAATTTTCAATCCCAAAAGAAATAATTTCAATACATCAATCCATTTGAAGAACCATTTTTAATACAAAAACACCAAAATACAGAATAAGGTATTTTCTTTTCATTTTATAAAACATTAAGGCTTATAGAGGAATCCAAATAACGATTATGGTAGCAGAGAGGCCATTGTCGCCGCAAATTCTTAAAACATTCCATTTACCGTTTAGTAAAACGCTTTGTAGAAAAAAAATATTCCCTTTGAATGGAAGTAAAATTAAAGCAGTTTTATTATACATATTATAAAATAAAGTCGTGTATGAAAACAAAATATGCGTCAATGAAAGGAGATTGATACAAAGTCTCTTACCTCATGTCTGACTTGACTCATTCGTTCATTAATCACCTGGATAATCAATTAATGTTAATTTATACATGCTTAGAAACATTTTTTAAGTTTATTATTTCCTTTATATCACTTATTACCATGTTATAAACAATATGTATTCATTTATGTTAATAACATTCATTTTTTTGATATTTGGTACTTGAGCCAAAAATGGACTTCTTATAAATAGAAGTCATTCACGTGGTAAAAATTTCATTATATGCAGAACTATATTAATGATTTAGACATTATTTACATCATATATATCTAGTATATACATTTATTTATAATACTACATCACATTTGGAGAAAATAAATGAAAT
This sequence comes from Viscum album, assembly GCA_963277665.1. NCBI lineage: Eukaryota > Viridiplantae > Streptophyta > Magnoliopsida > Santalales > Viscaceae > Viscum > Viscum album. The sequence goes on from OY728126.1 coordinate 988,785,813, forward strand.
GCACCGTTCATGGAGACGGTAAGTTGTATGTACGCATGAACGCTTAATTCATTTATATTTCATATTTTAATGGAATTAAAACATAATGATACATAAATATATTATAATTTTAGTATAATATCATATATTACATAATTAACTACATCCTTTATACATCCAATATATGGAATTAACAAGTCATATCACTTTGAGGGAGTGGTAGACCACAATTCCACAAAAGAAACTATCGCGTTTACCCATAATGGATACCATACAGATATACTATAAAAGAAATATAGATAAGAATAAATTAAACATAAACATAATATATATACTATATAAATATAGTTTCATCTTAATGGCCACGATGAGAGGCGGTAGGAGATTATCGAACAATCATTGTTTCATGAGGCGTTAACTTTCCATCCACAGAATCAGTATGTTCTTCACCCATTAGATGGAGGTGTGTGTAAGTGTAGTTAAAATAATTTTTCATCACAACATCATAATACATTTAGGATAATGTTTTTGTTATAAAAGATTGAAATAAAAAGTGTTTAGGGGTTGTATAAGTAAAAAGAGAATAGAAGTAAATAGGAATCGTTACCTTTAATTTGGGTAATTCCATTTGGTTTGAACCAAAAGGACTTCTTGAAGTTCCTTCTACCTAAGGTAAGGCTTCTAGGAGGAGGAAGAGGATATTGAGAGATTATTTGGTCAGGGGTATGATGAGACAAGGGGCTTGATAGGTGTGATGAATGAGTAATAAGTGAGGGTTTTTTATATGGGGGGGGGAGGGGCTCTTTAGGAAAGTGTGAAAATATTATTTTAATATAAAGTGATATTCGTTTTCTAAAAGTAAAAAACTAATTAAAGTCGAAGATAGGATGAATTATGGTCGAAATAAAATCATTTAATAAGAATTGGACCGGTTTTAGATATTTTTTAAATATTTATTATCTTATTTTTTAGAATCATTAATTAATGAGGTAAATACGCCATCATTTTTGTCTCATAAATAATTTAATTTATATTACATCTAAAAATTATAAAAAATACCATAATTTAGGAGGTATTTTTATCTTTATAAATAATATTTATAGTAGAAATGATAACTTATACAACATTATGTAAAAATTACTTTACTAAATGATTTTTGTTTATTCCATTTTTTCTATACTTTAAATTAATAAATCTAAAGTGTCATTTTCACTCTTCAGTAGCTCTATGGGGTCCCAAAATAAGCCCAAAAATTCCCACGGTCGGCCATGACTCATCCAATAAGGCTAGTACAAGTTTTAAGGTGATTTTGTATTTTATGGTATTCTTTTTACCTTTAATTACCCTATTTACCTTTAATCCCGGTAAATAAAAGTCAAAAGTTACTATTCACCAAAAAAATATTTTCATCTTATTGAACCACATTTTACTTAATAATAACAAACATGTATGTCATATTTTCAAAATTCAATTCGCAGAAGTGGTAAAATTTCATTTAAATGAAAAAAGTCAGTTTTTAACTACTACTAAGTGGTTTCACTATTCCTCAAAATTGATGTTTTTCCGAAAACTATCAAAAATTCCACCTAAAATATATGTGATATTATGAATTCAAAAATTAGGTCTATTTTACCAAATTCAAAACCTATATGTTTCATTAATTAATTTCAAATTAATTCTTATTGTCAAACCAAATAGTGTGTTTTTAAGAAACAATAACTATCAAAAGATCGACACTTGTTTATGTCCAATTTCAAAGTGAAATTAATTATAATGAACAAAATTGGATTAATTGGTGAAAATATAATATATTTACACTTTAAAACCAATTAAAAAAAATAATATAACCACATAAATAAATTATATTAAAATGCACTTTTGTATAAAAAACAGTATTTATCACTATTCATAAAAAATGAACTTTATGAGAATAATAACAAAAAATTACTCAAAGTAAATTATGATGTATTGAATCTAAAGAATAGTTATATTTCTTCAAATAGAACATATAAAAATGTCCAATACTAGATTTAATGTGGGTTCACCATCAAAAGGCTGTAAATCGACCATTTAGTGAATATTAGAGTATTTATGCTTAAAATTAGATTCATTCATATTTTAAGCCCCTAACATTTATTGGATAAATGTAAAAAAATTAACAAATTTTTTTAATATCATTGTATTTAGTTCTATTCATTACCTCTAATACAATGTCTAGGCATTAACTACCATTTAAATAATAATATTATATTATTCATGTGCAACGTAAGATTTCAAAGAAACCCATTGTTGCGTATTGGGTAATCCATTGATCATAGAAACCCCTATAAAGTAAAAATAATATTTAATTCAAAAATATGAATAATAATGGAAAATGTATTATTCTTTTTTTACTAGGGATGTTATAACAGGTCAGAGCCAACATTACCTTTTTTTCATTGATGATGGTTTCCTAAATGAGGAGAAAAATTCAAGTTAACCAGATCACTTGTGGAACACTCCAAAATATGATGTCATTTACCCACATAATATTTCAACTATTTCTGACATATAACCACCCCAAAATGTGTTACTGAATCCTTACTGATATCTCTAGAAACATATTTTTTCCAACCAAAGAGGTTATCCCACCACTTCCCAATATACAAGTGTCATTCAAGGGAGAACATAAATTACCTTTAAATGATACATTCTAATCAATGAATGACAACAATTTTTCTAATAAGACACAACTAGTCAAATATTTAAATACCATGGTCCACTTAAATCACAGACATAGGAGTATATAATGTCCTCCACTTTTAAAATAGAATGACCAGCCTAACCTTCTATATATGGATGATAATATATATTCAACCATATTTGATTAAGTATTGCATCCAAGAGACTACTATAGAACATAACAGTTAATTGAGGATCCCTGATTGAGAGAACAACAGAAGGATCCCCACGTTACTTCACTATATTTTTCCAAAATAGCTAAAGATGATCTTCAAATTGAGTTGTTCCTGTGATCCTAATGAAATGAAATAACATTTTCAACCAACAAATCACCATGTAGATCAAATTAATCCGTTGGGTAGTCCATGTTATAATAACAAAAAAATTCATTGGATATATCATCCAATTTGAAATTATATTACTGTAATAGATAATGGAATTTTTTTTTTCTAAAGATCTTCATATATGTGATGGCATATGTAATTGTGGGACACATAATCATATATATCCCGCTTTATTCCCAACAAAAAAATTAACCTCTCATGTTATAATAAATCTTCTAAGGTCCCAGATGAATGTCCTAAGATGAACTATGATAGAAAAAAATGACCTCCTCAAATATGTTGGGTTGAAAAACTGATCCCCAAAACTGATAATTCACTTCTAGAGAGGGACCATCCAAAAATAATATCCCTACCATACCGTTTTTCTAAAATCCCTAAAACACCATCATTGTTCCACTAAACCTATAGAATATATAGGGGATGAAATGATGATTACTAAACCCTCGAAAAAACCTTGTATGAAAAAACCTCTAATGAGTCTAGATTAAACCAAGAAAAATGCCACATAACATTCCATACTCCTTTGGATTCATGAATTGACTACTAGGGAACATTATAGATAGAAGATTATGAAAATGCATTCCCCATCCAGATTTTTTGGTTGTACCAAATTCAAACTTGAGTAGGCATTTCACCCACCACCTCTCAATGAGATTCTTATCTTTCTATTAAAAGATATATCTCAATCTATTTTGTTAAAAAAATACTCTAAAAAACTCATCAAAAAGATAATTCTTCCAATAGTTATGCATATTAAAAACTGCATAAATCTCTAATTCAGGATTGGGTGATTTTTCTCATGATATTGAATCTTATTTGTGTTATATGCTAAAATATGATCATGAAACCATAAAACACAACGCAGACTATCTCAAGAAGTATTAATGAATACAACATACCCCTAACAGAGCTTTGGTGATATAAAAATATGATCAGAAATTAGATTTCATTTACTATAATTAATTAAATACAAAATCATTTCATCACACCTATCCCATTAACTATAGGATAATTAAAATGTTAAACCAACAATGAGAAATAATTGGTGATCAATCGATAGTATCGATCAAGACATAGGATTCTCCAAATCATGAATACATTTTTTGGTTCTTCCCAATGATAATACCACCTTCACAAAATTGGTTACAACTTCTAATCCAAGTTATTATTTCACATATCTTAATATCATCCATTTAAACATTAATAAATTAAATTTCAAAATATTTATTTACAAATAATGACTCATAATGATTTTTAGAGAAAACTGAAATGGGCATTATTTGTAAAATTTGATAAAGAATAAAAAAATATATTCCATAAGAACTATCAAAAATGATTCATGATACTGAATAAATATTTGAAGCATCAAATCCACAAAAATATAGGAGGATTTTTCTATACCGAACACAAACAAAAGATATTTTTAATGGAAAAAACTTCTCCTAATATACATCTTTAATATGTCAGCCTCTTGATCTTCAAGCTCATGACGTCACAAATGATGATAAAAATCCATAAATATCATTTCCCGATTTTTAAATCCAAAAAATCTCCCACATTGGGAAAATGATATATATTATTAAATGTGACCCTTTTCAAATACTTATAGTCCACTCACAATCCAAGTGATTAATATTCCTTCTTAGTAAAGTGTTTTGGGGTTTCCCAATGGAAAGGTCTATGATTAACAAAACACATTTCCATTTAGTCTTATAACTAAATATTGAGAACTGTATACTCTAATAGTTCCATATAATGATAAGGTATCAAAATTTGCACTGTACCTCACACCTTTTCTACTACATGTTCTACCTCCCTATCAAGAAGAATCCATGAGAGATAATCTAGTTAAAAAATTAAAAAACCCTAAAAAATATTTTGGATAACCTACTATAGCAGAAAAATCATTTTCACTTGGTGGAATGTTCTTGAAAGATTAGAATACATTTCCCACTCTCCATAAAACACTCATGATCTCCCATTAGCCACAAAAGAACCAGAAGATTATAAAGAAATCCTCAACATAATGAGATACAATATAATACATCCCTATTATGATATAAAAAAAATCCATATTTGGAACAAGGAAATACTAGACTAACATTGAATTATCAATAAATATTGACAAGTAGGATATTGAAAACCCTTATCTTTATTTATCACATAATGTGTATGTGACATCATAATTAAGGACATGAAAACCATATAAATGTATGAATATAAAAAATTTCACATGATATAAGTGAGTGGGAAGAACCGGTATTATATAATGTAATCACAACTAAATATGTAAATATGATGGTACTTGCAACAATCATTTGTTTTTAATCTACCTTCTCTGTAATCTCTTCTACTACACTAAGGTGCCTTACTTCTAAGGCCAATCGATGGATCCCTGTTGACTTTAATGCATATGACTATTCTATAGTATAATTTTGATCTCATGATCCCTGACCATATCGAGGGATAGACATATCATGATAGAAATTTTTGAGATGACCCTAATAGCTAAAAATATTGGAAATATTTGTACATTAAGGAGAAGGAATTCATCTATTTTATAACTTTACAAATTTATTTAATGTATAAGGAAAACCTTTCGCTAAAACAGTTATCACAAAATATGCCTACTATATTGAACTACCTCCAATACTCCTATAAGGATCAATACACTTCCTCTTTTTTCCTTAAGAACCAATGAAGATACTACCAGGTGGAAGGGAAGTTGTAAAATATAAATCATTTCTAGCCATATTTATTTTTATCATCGTAGATATATCCACTATCTCCAAATATGTCAAAATTAGGGGCTTAAATACCTACAATCTGATACCAGGATCAAACAATACATGAACTTCTAAACATTCAGGTGGTTTTTTTTATATCCAATTGTGAACAAAATTAAACCACAAAACAAATACTGTATGATGAAGATAAATTATATTAATTCAACAAAGAGAGGATATCTAGTGACTTTTGCTTCAACTGTGAGTCAATAAAAAACTAGTAGTTGAATTGACGGTTGAAATAAATCCATTACAATTCCACATTTTAATCCACCTTTAACATTGATTCCCACAATTAATTTATAAGATCAACAATAGAAAACACCACACACTCCACCGTGACACTCCCATGTGAATATAGGAAGTCCAAAAACCGAACATTGTCGTGATGCTTGTCCTCTATCTCTATATGTAAGTTCTTACCCTTAATGAATTGTGTATTCTCAGACAAAAACACTAATAATATATCTATATTTTATAAATGTCATTCAAGTACATCAACAAGTGTGTTCTAGAATTCTGTTGAATTTTGGTTTAAAACATGAACATCCCACAAAATAAATTTAATGAAATTATGATCAATAAGAAGATTACATTAAAGATCATCAGTTACACTATATTGTAGAATATGTTGGACATGCCTTCAAGGTATATAGTTACACACTAAAACAAATGAAGCTTTCATTAATAGAATAATCTATGTTAAGACAAGAAAAATTATATGTATAAAATGATATTAACATCATGAACTCAAAATATGATACGCATATACCAACATATCATCGTAACATGAGTATCATTATGGTAAAACTTGTCTAGTAACATTGAACAATATACCTATAAAATCCCAAATATCATATGTCCAGTATACCAAACATACCATGATGAGTACTATCGATGATATAAATCCTTTTATACAAATATGTTATGACACAAAACTAGATACTCTCCAAAAATGGTACCCAAACAAAATTTAAACATAATTTAAGGTAATTCAAAATCCCCATCTGATGACATCTAGAACTCAGTATTTTACAAAAATCATAGTGAATGATTTCCCCTAAACCAAAGCCAAAAAATTACATATATAAAAATTTCAATAAATGAAATGTAGAAGAAATCAAAATGATATATATATATACACATATATCATCTAGGAAACAGAGAACAATTGAAGAGAAACTACTTAAATGGTATCCAAAACAATCTCCATGTGATTTGTCCAACTGTATTGGAGGAAAAGGATAAAAATATAATCCAATTGTTTGTATATGGTAGCATGGGAAAACTCCCCCATCTCATAATCAAGATATCAAAACACATTAAAAATACCAGAACCACCCCCCCCCCCCCTCATTGGATCCATTAATTTTTTTCATCAAAAGTCACAACCCAGATAACAGGTCCCCAATGGTGTATGCTAGGTGTTAGTAAATAGGCTCAGAAGTGCCTCACCAAGGTTTTAAATATCAATTATCTGAAAAATAATCCAATAATTTTCATTATAAATGAAGACATGGAATGATAGGTGGTGTAGTGGTTTTATCAATATAATTGAAAACAAATTTCTTTATACTTTTTGACATCTCAAATAAATATAGGTAAATCACTTTTCATGCCTTTCATTTACATATATCCAAATATCGATTCCATTTTGATGAAAATCATACATCCCATATCATATCAAACCCATGGTATTAAAATCAAAATAACATTAACCAACACCACCCAAATCATCCAAAAGCATTGGTAACATCACACCCACAATCACACTAGGTCATGATATATAGGAAACTTATACCAAACCTAGAAAATTATGCACATATAAAGACTCTATACATGTGTATATATTCTATATAGAAAGGGAACACCATATAAATTTAACCTGTCAATAGTTATATCATGTCCCATGAAGAATAGATATAGGGAATAAAGAAATTCCCCAGGAGTTGATCCTTAAGATGTTGATGAGGCCTATTACTACACCTTCCAACATTGTACACAAGGATTCCAAAAAAATCTAATTTACATACCATTTCATCCTATCATTTTATCATATAATGTATAAAAACATTAATACAACCATTCACAATTCTTTCAAAATGAATCTTCAATTATCAATATGAAGGGAAAAGCATCTTTTTTCAAAAACTCATTCTTAGACACATAAAAATATGATTATTCCATTTAATTTAATAAATTTAAAAAATAGTATAGAAATTTAGTTCACCAACAAAAGATAGAAAAAACCATCTATATAAAAACCTAGTTTTCTCATCGATTCTAGGGGATCCACCAACAAAAAAACAACAAGAAATTGAAAACATTTGTTCTATAATCAATAAAAACGTCTAAAAAATTTATTAAATTTAAATAAATAGATAGTTAAGTGGTTATAGAAATATATTCCTCAATAATGAATAGTTGTTGCACTACAGCCAACATGGAATTGACCCCTAGAACAAGATCTCACAATGAATATAAAAAAATCAACGGAAACATCACCCTTGGTAAATAAATCCAATAATACAATGAATTTTTGTAACTATGATCAAATGAAACAATGAAATATAAAGGATTGCTAATACTAATAAATTCCCTACAACCACAATAATGATAAATTACAAAATAAAATGATTTGGAAGGGTTTCCCCCCCCCCTGAAATGAACAAAGGGGAGCAATAAGTTGAGATAAAAGAGGATTCAAATTTAATAAATAACCATATCTCTCATATGGTTCCCTAAAATTCATGTCCTTGAAACACACACAACCTGTAATTCATATACACATCATTTAATCGATGAATAGAATATATTCCACAAAAAAGAAATCACAATTTTTTATTACTCTGATTCTGAAGATTACACATTGTTTATTACATATGTGTTGTTTATTCTTTCTTTATGTTCTATTATTTCATGACATGTGCATGTAAATACTTCAAAATAATTTAATTCTATTATAAGGAATGTCAATTATAAGAATATAGTGAAAACCAATGATTATTATACAAAAACCGAAACCACCATGGGAATTCTACAAACATGATGAGAATCATGATAACACATTACATGTTTACATATGAACTCCATTAGTTGAGACTAACACACATACCTAATTATTATGTTATTTCCATTAATAATGTTTTATATCTTCATGAGTCGCATGATGCACCCAATTACAATGAAATACTCATAATGTGAATGGAATCAACTTAAAATTAATAACTGGAGGTTACAGGTCATGTCGATGTGAAATATAATTCATGATATATGATTTAGAATAAAACATTGGTTTCAAATATTTTTATAAATCCAAATGGTTAATCAATTGAAAAAAATATGAAAAATCATCTGAGAACCCATTTTGTAAAAATCCAGTACATGGATTAAAATTATTTTAAAAAATTGTGGGAGAAGAGTAAAATCATTAATGAAATTTTATTATACAAAATATTTAAATAGAAGAAAATATAATTTATAATTAAAGGATTTTTTTTGAAATATATCCCTCATGTAATCATCTCAATGTTTGGGGTTTTTTTATTTATCGATAAATCTAGTTCATGGAATTATAATGCGGAACCCGTTATCATTGATGATGTCTTGATGATGGCATATTTTCAAATATTTTTCTATATTTTTTCCTCATAATTGTTATTTTTTATAGAAAATGAATAATATCTGTATTAGATTATAGGATAACCAAATAGGTAGTATGTATAATCGCAAAAGGAAATTGGAAAAGGCTTTAGTTGCTATGTTATAATAAAAAGATAGTGGAATGATGTTCTATAGACAATGGAATAAAATTAAGGCTACATCAAATATATTTTCACTATTAAAACAACATAGAAAAATAAATTCATATGAGGCTCATCATTTTCAGTGGAAGATGATGAGTTATGGTCCCCCCAAAGAATTTACATTTGTGTAAAATAATGGTGATTTAAAGGGTGCCGCAAATGGAATCATGTTCTATGTAGACTTCATACAAATATCATTACATAGTGATCGATATAATGTAGAGGAGTTTTTAGTAATTATGATCAGCAAGATATTCTATATTTCTTTCACATATAATGGAAACTTAATCACTTCACTATATGGTTAGTGAAATTAATTATATAAGAACATTTGTGGAAGTATTCAACTAATTCTAAAGTGGTTCATGAAGGAGAAATTCTATAAAAGTGGTAGTTTATGAAGACATATAAAATAAGGGGTTTATGGAGAACTATAATATGTTAAAAAAATTGGGAGGGTTGAAGCATCGGGATTCTATAAAGGGAATGTAGTTTTTAAATAAATGGAATTTTTCGAAGAACTCTTTCTTTATAGTGTAGAGTTTTCCACGATGGAATAATGTGATTTTATGAAGGATAAATTTTTTTCCTGAAATGAATCTCCCCAAGTAATTACTATGAGTTTATGTGTATCTGATATAATTGGAAAAAATAGAGCTACATGGAGTACTCAATGTAATCGTAATATAAGGTGATTCAAATAAATATAAGATTCCATTAAAGAATAAGTGATCATAATTCAAGCATATTTTGTTTTGGGAGACATTTTCATTGAACATTAATATAGACTCAATCACATAAAAAATTATAGTAATTATATAAATGTCCTATATATTCATTATATTCATATTTACTGTAATCTATAACTAGTACTGATTGAAAATTGAATTACACCACACATGGAAATAATGGAATATTCTTACGCATGAACCGAGTTTTGTTTTTTTATTATATAAAATGGAATAAATGTAATTAATAATTCCCATTTATAAAATAAATTTTATGATAAATAGTTAATATATATTAATAAAATAAATTTTTATTTCCATCCACATAATGTCTAAACGAAAAACTAATCACACGGTTTAGATGAGATCCTAGCCCCATGAATACATGAGTGACATTATCGTTTTTCTGAAGTTTGGAAGGTATTAAGATAGATATGATATTATCATTCATGAATAATAATTGATTAAAAATTATCAAATATAGATTATGAATCCTTCAAAATAATCATCCAAAAATGATGGTGATAGAAAATGAATTGTATCGATACCTGAAGACAGTAAGCCTAACTTACACAGTAGTAATACATTGAAATCCCATTTGATGGATAGAGGGTAAATATAAGTGGTTTAATAATCATTATAAAAATTATTAATTTCTATTATAATTATTTTAATATTTTATGAATTATACAAAATCTTTATATGAGGTGAAATATGAATTTAAAAATGAATTCATTGGTTAATGTGATTGAATAATCGTTAAAACAAACCAATTTAAAATTACCTTAAGGAAAGTGATATGTATATTTTGGAATAAGATAACCTCTAGATTGATGGAAAGGGAGTAGAAAAAAGAATTTATTTGATTATGTTCATTAAATAGGTACCATTGCATTGTGATTAAGTAAAAGGTGGGGAAACCATTTCTATATGAAGGGGACAAGTTCTCTTTGGATTTCCTAAAAATTTAAAATATAATAAATTATTTTTTGAGACAAGTGAATCCAAATTTATAGGATTACACATATAAATTAGGATTAGGTTTAAGTCCATTCAACTAAAAAAATATATGTTTATGTGTTGTTTAAAATCATATAATTTTGTATAAGAACCAATTAATCCTTATTTGACAATAACCATGTAATTTATTTTTCACAGTTAATGGGTTATAATAAAATATGTTGTTAATATTAGCTTTTAAATGTAAAATGCATTAACATTTTCACAATATCAATATATAAATTTATTTTTTCTAGTTTTTATGATTTTTAAATAATTTAATAATATTCATTTTTTTGATAACATATCAATAATGTCAATTATTATACTATTAATATAATTTTACATTGTACAGATAAAAAGAATGATTGAATTTAAATATTGTAATTCCAACCAAAAAAATATTTCATAATTATTTAAAACACTTATGGAAAAGTATAACTAAGTAAACAATACCTATTAGGGACTCCGAGAACCCTGAAGGTCTCTCATAATTTCACAATGGAAAACCAAAATGCATGATCTCAATCATAAATAAAAAAGAAATAGACACAGGTCAAATAGAGTCTCTTCTCAATCCAAGTGTTCAGTGAAGTATATAAGTAAATATGATATGTCGCGAAGCTATATCATCTTATTCTGTCAAGATACATTGCTGCTGACCATATGGAGTCTAACCCACATAGGATTGATATGTACTAACCATAGAAATGAACCACATAGGATCTCATATGTCCAGGATTGATAGGTAAATAACCATTGTGGACCCACAGAGGATGGGTATGTTGTGACCCACATAGGATCACTGGCCGTAGAGCTACACAAGATCAGTATACACTAACCCACACAAGATTGATGAGTTCTAACCCACACATGATAAAAACCACACTAGATTGGTTCTAACCCACCTAGGATCGCTCGGTACCAAACTCTGTATGATCTGTCTCCAACCACCACCTCACAGTCAGCCACAAGATTCCTTGAACCCAGTGCATTTGAGTTATGTAGTATCATCCCCTCAATATATTGTTCTTACCTTGACCACCACAAATCTCCACCAAGGGGTAACCTAAAGGACTGACATGTCGTAAGGGTTCCAACGCGATAGACGATGCGTCAATCAGATACCCGGTATGTTAGTTATAAGCTTTTTAGTTCCGGGTACCTGGTTGGATTTTGGTTCGATCCAACATATTTATACTCTGACTGACCTCAAACCGGATGAAAAGTATACTAAAATGATCATCTCAATCCAAGGATCACAATGCTGCAGACACATTTTCAAACCAACAATCAGTTCTCATGATATGGCCCTTTAACTGTCTCTGGGGCCAGTGGGGCTGCGTCCAGTCCGACCCGGTTGGGCCGACCCGGCCCGCAAGGGGTAGCCCGTAAAGGCGGCACACAAGGGAAGCCTACAAAGCCGGCCTACATGGGCGGCCCGACCAGCATGGGGTGTCCCACAAAGGGAAGCCCACAAGAGCAGCTCGGCCCGCAAAGGGTCGGCCTCGAAGGGCAGCTTAGCCCGCATAGGGTGCAGCCCACAAGGTGGCAGCCCGTCCGCCTAGGGAGTGACCCGCAAGGGGGCAGCACAGCCGTGTAGGGTGTGGTCTGGCCGAGTAGGGCATGGATCGTAAGGGAGAGGCTCGACCACTGTCTGCTCGAGCTGACAAGGGTGTGGGGGGTGACCCCCAGTCTCCTGAACTCCCGAAAGGCCCGAGGACGTTCAGTTTTTGAATTCATGGCACCACAAGGGTGCCCCCGGGTTTCCATGGATCCCACCAGAGGCTAGGGTTCTACCTCCACTAGAGGGACAATTTTTTGCTCATCCATGGCTTTGGCCAAGGCTTCTTCTCTCTGGAGGCGTGCTGGTCACTCCGCCTCTCATTCTGGGACGACTAATGTGCCAGCCGCCACCTCTAATCACTGAGGCTAAAGAGATGAGGCCCCTTACTCACAGATGGTGCGCAATGGTGCACTGAACCTCTTATACGGTCGGCCAGTGTTGGTCGTTCCGATGACCACCACAGATTTATTCCGTGACATCCTCTTGTTGTGTGCATCGGCACACACCTTCTTCGTAGCCTGTCGTTGTCTCCGCACTAGAGGTATTCCACAAAGAATGCAAGGGTGTAGCAAAGTAGCAAAGGGTCTGGGACTGGTTTGTTAGGCCCATGTCATCCATGTTATCTCGTATCATTAGGGAGTATAAAGGGTTCTATTAATTCACTTAAAATAAATGAGAATCAAAACCCATACCTCGTAAAACCATTGATGAACTTTCACATTTAATGATGGATCAGTGATCTTCATTCCTGCCATAGGCTTCCAATGATGTCTCTTTCACATCGGTCTTCAGTTCGGGGTTCCAGTGTCACCTGACACCACTCACCTGAACCGAGTCTATCCTCCAAGGGTTTATCATCTGGACACTCCTTCATCACTTCGTTTCTTGGCGAAGCTGTGCCAACACCTCTCTCGACACTTCATATAAATAATAGATGGGGAGGGTAGGTAACAAAATTGGGAATTAATGAGGGATAAATTATTAGGAACCTTCCTAATTACCCAATGACGTCGTTACATAATATTGACATGTCAATCAATTTATTTTCTTGACACATCGTTGGTCCCACTTATGCTTGTCCGTTGGAGGATATGAATGAAAATAAAATACAAAAGTTATTTTTTAAGTCCAAAAACACAAAATTTTCCTTAGACCTTATGTGGTCAAAGTAATTTCTATATTAAAGGAATCTCGGTGATGTAGATTCAACAGAACCCTTTCATTTATAATCAGAGCACCGATTCAAAATTTTGAAAATTCCGCTCATGCATTTACTGAACGTACATTAAAAAAAGTTCATAAAATTCCTTTCGTGCACACTGAGCCTTGGAATCACGCAGCCTCAATTTTTTCATAATAGTAATAATTCCATATAATTTTAAAAAATACTACATGGAATATGCGGGTCTTTACATTCTCCCCACATTAGGAATTTTCATCCCCAAAAGGCATAACATAGACTAAGGGAACAAATGTGGGTACTGAGCATAAATCTGAGTCTCACGCTCCCAAGTTCTCTCTTGGAGGTTCTTGTACTGCCAGAGAACGCACACCATAGGTATGGATTTACCAAAAAGGACACACTTCTGTCAATCCAAATCTCCATTGAATCCTATGCAAACGTCGTTGCATCATCAATGTCTAGCTCGTCATGGTTGATTATGTGAGATGGATCATGCACATATTTCCTCAACAGGGTTTCGCGGAAGATCTGGTGCACCCGCTCCAACTATAGAGGATGTTTCAAGAAGTATTCCACCTCACCTAACCTTTGAATTATCAGAAAATGGACTAATAAACCTTGGTGATAACTTGTCGCCTCGACCAAATCATCATAGTCCCAGTTGAAAAGAGACTCATAAGAATATGTGGTCCCCATCCTAGAACTCCAATGGTCTCTATCTCTAGTCCTCATTAGAATTTTGCTTTCTATGTTCAGTATTCATCCACTTCCAGATGACCTACACATTCTCAGTGGTAGCTCATACCAAATCTAGACCCATAAGAGCTGACTCCCCTGGGATTATCCACCATATAGTTGATTTGTATGATAGACTATATAGAGCCTCAAATGGTTCCATACTGATGGTGGAGTGATAACTATTTTTGTATGAAAACTCTTCCAAAGGAAATTGATCCTCCCAACTACGGACAAAATCATTGACTTATGCTGGAAGCATGTCCTCCAACGTCTGAAGGGTTCTCTCTATCTATCAATCCATTAGATGATGAACGCCAGTTCTCAAATGTAGCTGAGACCTGAATGCCTCCATTAATCCCTTCCACAACTGGGATGTAAAATGTGTGTCATGGTCAGAGATGATCATCAATGGCACCCCCTAAATTCGTACAATATCTTGCACGTAGAGGTGTACCAATCCCACTACCGATCCCTTCTCTCGGATAGGTAGGATGTGGGCTTACATGGTGACTCAATCAACGATCACCCAAAAAGAATCATATCCCCTAAACATAGGGGAATCCTTTTCAAAAATTCAATGGGGATCCCATCCCACTTCTAATCTGGCACCACTTGTGCTTGTGCTAAACCTGCTGGTACCTAATGTTGGGCCTTCACTGGCTGACAAGTGATGCATTAGGAAACAAACTTATATAATACCTTCTTCATCTCTGGACACCATTGCTAACTCTAGAGGTCCTGGTACATATTTTCCACACCAGGATTTACATCTAGAGGAGAAGTATGGAACACCCTCAAAACCTCCTCCCATAGTGCCACCGGTACAATGGTACGTCTTCTTAAGAGGATTGTGTATTCCACACCTTTCAATATTCCATCAGGTTTCTATCCTGAGGATATCTCAGCACATCATGCCTTGCAATCAATGTCCCCAAGATGCACCTCCCCGGTTCATTGAAGGAGTGGGGGAGTGGCTATCATATACGGATGGAAGCTGCTCCATCTCTATCCTCAAAGGAAATCTGCAACACCACTAGATTCTATGTTGCCTCACTCAGCAACTGTAGAACATACCTCTTTCTGAGTGCATCTACTACCATGTTCCCCTTACCAGAAGTATAGAATAACTCAAAGTCATAGTCCTAGAGGAACTCTATCCATCACCACATTCTCAGGTTTAGTTCCTTCTAAAAGAAGATATACCTGAGACTCTTGTGATAAGAGTAGACTGTAAAATGTTCGTACATCATGTAATTTCGCCACACCTTCAGGACAACGACCCCTGCTACTAACACTAGATCATGTGTAGCATAGGTCTTCCCATGGTGCCTTAGTTGTAATGATCCATAGGCTATCACTACTCTCTCCTTCATCAGGACATACCCATGTTCAGTACCTGACTCTTCATAGTGGACTACATACCAAACACCCTCTTATAGTAGCCTCATGATGGGGGCAGTCGTAAGTCTCTTCCTTAGCTTCTAGAAACTCCACTGGAATCTCTTTGTCCATACAAAGGGTTTTCCATTCTTTGTCAATGCTAACAAGGGATATGAAACTCTGTAAATGTCAGGAACGAACCTTTGTTAATATACAGTGAACCCCCAGAAACTCCACACCTCAGTTACACTCTTGTGTGGCGCCCAAGAAGTCCCAACCTCTATCATTGCTAGATCTACTAAAACTCCAGCCTCAAAGATAACGGGACCCAGAAATTGGACCTCTCATATCTAGAACTAGAACATCATGAACTTACCATAATTTTGGTACTCTCGGAGTGTATCCAGAACTATCTGGAGATGATAGGAATTCTCCTCCTCCATCACTGAGTATATCAAGATGACTTCGATGAACACCACCAAAATGTAAACGACGTATGGCTGAAAGATCCTATTCATGGGTCCCATGAATAATGTTGGGGCATTGGTCATGCCGAAAAATATAACCAAGAACTCATAGTGGAAATACAGAAATATGAATGTTGCCTTCTGCATATCCTCATCTCATACCTTGAGCTGATGATAGCCCGAAATGTGGTATATCTTTGAAAACCAAAAGGCACCCTTCAGCTAATAGAAAATATCTTCAATCCTCAGAAGTGGATATTTTTTCATCACGGTCACCTATTTCAGGCATTGATAAAACACACATATCCTCAAACTCCCATCTTCCTTCTTGGTGAACAAAGTTGGGGCTGGCCACAGAGAAACACTTGTCCTTAAGAACCTATTTTTCTATATATCCTCCAACTATACCTGTAACTGAAGAAGCTCCATGAGATCCATCTGATATGCTGGTGTAGATATTGATAATGTCTCGGGGTATAGGTTGATGTAAATCTATAACTCCATACATGGAGGTAGTCCAAGAAAAAAATCAGAAAATTCATCGACATACTAGCCCACCACTACAGGATTGCTCGGACTCTCAACATCTATTACTCCGAGGTCAATGCTACCCAATTGAAGTGTAATCGGCTACACCCTCTTCTAGGTAATTCCACCCTATGTTAAATGGTTCCCTTTATCACTGGTTTCGGAATACGTAATCCTGTATGCAGAGACCCACAGTACATTACGCCTAATACATTCATTCAGAGAATGAACTGTGGATATCCAATCAAAACCCAAGATTACATTGTAAGGCCTTGATGCTGCTACAAGGAGATCCCAGCCAAAGATCTCACCTCCTAGAGTAATCTCACACTACCGACCCCATTTTATGATCATCAAATATTCTTCCGTAGGACTCTGTATCCATATGGATCAAGCCAATGGCTCCTCTGGAATCTCCGAGCTCCGAACTACGGCTACGGAAATAATAGAGTGACTGGAACCTGTGTCTATAAGTACACCATCAAGGGTAGAGTGGACGCAGATCGTACCTCCAATCATCTTCGGAGTTCCATGGTCATAGGCCTCAACTAACTAGAGCTGACCTCATCCATGTCCACCTACACTCTATGGTCGGGGTGGTCGACCTTGTGGTAGTGGCAATAAAATATCAAATCACCGCCCATCGCGTATGGAATAGCCAGATCCCTAGCCATTTCCTCTTATCTACGCACCTCCTCGCTCATACCTCTACTTCTTCATCGGCTATCCCTCGATCTTATTCTGTTCATCTGTATGGATAGTCAGGCAATCGTGAGTCATGTGACCCTGACCTCCAAATTTGATGCATTGCATGTCCCTCGTCTGACCTCCTCTCCCTCACGAGCCCTGCACCTCCAACCCTACATCCTGGGTCCTTCCACCAGAAGGTCTGGTCCACTTAGACCTATGTGTCATCTTCTTTCTTCCGGTTGTAGATGACTCTACTATGTGTCACCCGGTGTAGGGTCTTGCGGTCGGTGATTTCTATGCTTCGAAGCTCTCCACCAAAAGTGCCCATTCTAGCACCCCATCCTCTATCAGGATGCTATGCAATATCATCAATACTCTGATCTACCATTAGAGACCATGCTCAATGGTCCGGGCCATGAATAAAGGGCCATGTACCATGTCGGTGTAGTAGAGGGAGAGATCAGTGAACCTTGACGAGTACTGGGCCACATTTATGGTGCCCTCATGTATGTGTAGCAACTCCTGTATACTCACAGAGCATAAAGTCTATGTGACAAAATCTTCTATAAAAAGGCTCTCGAAGTAAACCTTGGTGTGTGTCGCCTCATCGTCTATCTAGAGCATCAAGCTACACAATCTCCTTGCTGCTTCTTGAAAAAGACTGGATGCTAGGATCACCATAAGGTCAGCAAGAATCCCAACCGAGCAGAAAACTCTGACTACAACCTCCAGCAAGTCCACGGCCGCTTGTGGGTCTGCCTTGCCTAGGATTCTTGGAGGCCACTTCCACTGAAACTTATGAAACTCACTCAATCTGTGAGCACCCTCGTCTAGTGGGGTTGGAGGAAACAGTTGCCGAATAGGGAGTGGTGTTTCTGGTACACCACCTAATGTTACTAATGCCATAAGAGGGCCATGCATCGCGACCTCATCGCTTGGGGGGGGGGCATCGTGTACTCTCTAAGGAATCCGGGATGGTTTTCTATATAGGGGAATCCTGAAAGAAGATAGGTGCTACATGTCAATAAGTTATACCTGGTGAGATGTGACCACAATAAAGACTTTTCAAAAGAAACACCCAATTAGTGATTCATTATATTGAGATAGAAATCAGAATTCATGGTCCTAGTGGATGGATAAAATAACCGTCGCACCAACATTGGTCTCCCAGAACTGAAAACCTCTCTCCTAAAACATAAAACTATTAATACATTGGAATTATCATAGTCCTAGTTATTTAGTTAAACAGAATCCTCTAATACCACTTTTTCATGACCCATCCATATGGGATTCTGTCATGACTAACCCAAGCCCACCTTCCAAAGGCCTAGGGCTGGCAACTAGCACCGGTAATGCATATTTCTATTATGGGATGACATTGCCTTTAAACTAGTACAAACACATAGGCTATAATGCCACATGTTGCAACCACAAAGTAAAATGTTGTAGTAAAAGTGTGCTGAAAGTAAATGGGTGGTAATACAAGAATAACTATAAGGTACAAGTACAACTGAATGGTCAAATACAATTGAAAAGGGGGAAACTGATCATGGTTCATCCCCTAAGGATACTACTTGAAGGGTAGGGACAGATAGAATCCTTACCACTCCATGTACACCTGTCTCCTCCACTTACCACCTAGTCTGAGCTCTTATAAACCTCAGTCCAGCTGCTCGTTGTCTGCACAAGATAGAATAATGTGTGGGCGAAGCCCGTTCATGGGTGAGTATAGAAATACCTAGTAGGTATACCGAGAACTCTGAATGTATCTCAAAATTACTCAAATAAAAAACCACAAATCATGATCTCAATCCCAAATCACCAAGCAATAGACAAAGATAAAATTGAGTCTAAACTCAATCTTAGTTTTCAGAAATGTATAGAAGTAAAGATGATTAGTCACGATGCTAGACCATATTATTCTGTCAAGAGGCACTCTTACTAACCGTACAGAGTTTGGAACACATATTATTGATAGATACTAACCCCTCAATGACCCACACAAGAAATGATCTTCCTAAGATGGATAGTTAACTAACCCCCATAGACCCACACATGATCTGAACCACCCAGAATCGGTATGCACTGACCCACAAATGATCGATGAGTACTGACCCACACAAGATCTGACACACACATGACTGGTATGCGATGATCCACATAGGATAACTGAGTGTTGACCCACACAGGATCACTCAATATTTGTAGAGACCCAAATCATGACGTACATGGACATTACATTACTTTAGCGGAAGACTTAATACATAACAAAAACAGACACACAAGGAATGTAATAGTTTAGTGTCTTTGGAAACTTGGAACGTAATCTTCTAATCGTGGTGAAAGAACTTCAACATCTCCCATAAAGATCTTCCCATTTTTTTCTTACCTAAAACCTTTCTTTATATCCTAGGGAAAAGAAAACATAAAAAGGGTGAGCTCAAATTCTCAGTAAGGGTAAGCATGGTTAAAATAAAACATATATTATACATTTCAACTTAAAAACATGAACATAATGTTTAAACATCAAAAGCATGAGCAATGACATAAAACATGGAAGTACGTAAGGCATAGATCATAAAGAAACATTAAGAATGATAAAATATCATTGGAATAAAACATGTAATTGTGGCAACCATTAAGCACATGATATGATTTCCTTATTAGCCAAGGCATTGCTGCCAATACCATCTTAGTGGACAAAGTCCCTTTCTGAATCGAGTTCACTCCTCGTTCCTGTCCTGTATTACTGAACCAGTTTTACTTGTCGTTCCAGCTATGTCTATCTCATGAGATATAAATCTTTACCCAATGCATTGGAGGGAGATATAGGTCCCACCCATCTCATATTGAAATCATTCTTACTTGTGCCACAAAATAAACATAAAACATTAATCATAACCCAAAGAATAAAATGGGTTTAATAAACATCATCCCATCATCACATAATCCATATAAAACAAAATGGATATCATTTCATTATAAGAAAAGTGTAACCATTTAAATCATAGAGACATTATACTTGAAACATACACATTTGAAATAATTTCATCTTAGATGAAAAATGGTTTCGATAAAACACTTGAAATGAATTCTTGAGGAAAATATCCTTTCTTCTTCCAAATCATTTTATTTTCACAAAATGTCATGAAATTTTAAAATAAAAGATGTTTGTTGAAAATATTCATGAAATATTTTGGAGGAAGCTTCATGAAAATAAGGCATTAAAAAACCATAAAAATACATTATTCCATATATGTAAAAAAACATTCTTCTCGTACTTTTGTCGAAAAAGTCAAAAAGTACCTCGTAACGTAAACAAAATAAAGATTCATTACATACCATGCAGTAAAAATAAAAAATGGGTAAATAGGACTTTTAACATACATGAAAAGACATTTATAAAACATGTACATGGATGATAGAAATATCCCCAGTAAATACTTATGAATAAGCAATCTCAGATAAAAATGAGATTTGCAAAATTATCCCTTACCTTATGTATGATATGCTTCGTATGTATCTGAACCTCCTGTATAAAGATTTAAATAATTTCATTGACTTATTACAGAATCATATTCTTTTTTATGATATCATATATGGTTTAATTATTACTTTATATTACCCGTTCTTTTGTAAATTCTATGTTAAAGAGTTTTTTGGGTAAAATCGTTTCATTTGTCATCCGTGTTTTGACTTGTAATTATTCATATGATTACATAGATCAGGATTACTTAATTCCATAATATAAAACACAATTTATATATAATATATATTCAGAATATACATATATATAATAGATCGATAAATGGAATGAAATACACCGTTCATGGAGACGGTAGGCCATACGTACGCATGAACGCTGTTTTTGTTTCCTTATTGAGTTGAACGGAATTAAGTAAATGAAATAAATATATATATAAATCCAGTAGCTTTATAATGTCATATATTTAATTATTATTTCTTATATGTACTTTATAATCATTCTTAAATGGTTAACATGGAGAATGAATCTCATCGCGTCGTGGAGACGGTAGTCCGTACGTACGCACGAGTGATGATATCGTTCTCATACTTATTGAATTAAATTGGATAGGATGATAGAATATATCATAATCAGTATGATTTTATAATAACTATGTATAGTTATTCTTTACACCATTATACACATCCAAATAAGGAGGTGTTGGAAAAACAGATTACACCACGGCGTGGAGACGGTATTCCGTACGTACGCACTCGTGGTGATTTCATTTTCCGTAGGATTGATATATGGTGAAAAAGAGTGGTTTCATACTTATAATAACATATCAGTATATGAGTGATACTGATGTTATTACTTCATAATGAAACAACTAAATAAGAAGAAGTAGAAGAATAAACAAAGTTGAAAGAATCAGTAACAGACATTACCTCTTCTTTGAAGCGCCTCTTTGAGACCTCCACTTAGGGCACTAAAATTTGTCTTGGAAGAAGACCAGGACCTCTAGGATGATTATAGGGAAGTGGAGAAGATAATTTGTCAGGGGTTGGCCGCTCTTGAAGACTCAAATTGGTGTGAGGAAGGGAGGGAGGAGGTGCCCTTTTATAACGGAGGAGAGGGTCACCTTTGGAAATCATAAAAATATTAATTTATAATAAATCTAACCCCACATAAAAACCTCCAAACGACTCATATTCAAATATTAGATGATATAGGGTTTTAAACGCATCAAAAAATATAATTTAGACATGTTAGGAATTTATTTTAAACATTATCAACATGATTTCTCCTTAATCAATTTAATTTAATTTTTGGTAATAACATTCTATATTTTAAATTATAAAAAATAATTACTTATTTGTTGGAAATTGTCCATAATTGGATAATTAATAACATTTGAGACCATATAAATTGAAATTTATAATTTTTAAATATTTTTGTGATTTTTAATCAATTTTATAATATGTTATTGTTATAAAATAACAATAGTGTCAATTTTGACACTATTCATTTATTTGAATTTAAAAAAAACTATATTCCAAAGATATGTTCAAAATAAAAGCTTTAATATATTAATAAAATGTCAAATGTATCTAGAAAATTATTTTAGCACATTAAATAGTTCATATAATATTTATTTTAATATTTTTAAAACCATTTATTTGGTTTATCTCTTAATAAAATAATTACTACAACATTTTTGTATAATTATTTAATATACTTATTCGTTGCATAAAAATTAAAAATAAAATCTTATGATGAATATAAATATTTTTCCTTTCACAATAATACATTTACTCGAATTTATCATCTTAAAATAACAATATATAAATTGTTATATTTATTAAATTATGAAGGTGACAACTTTGGCATCATTTAAAATGAAATATTAATAGTGTCATAATCACTTTTATAATACTCCAAACGGTTATATATTAGGCTATTGGATTATTATGGTATATATATATACTACCAATAAGTTTTGGTCAGGTTTGTGGTCCTTTTAATGGGTATTATTATTTCAATAAAATCTATATTACTGATTTTTCACTTAATAAATAATTCATGCATCATTAATGTATTACCATTAATGACAATTATTTAATCTCTAAAAATTCTAAATAAATTATCATGATGTAGATAATTTTATTATATTTCTTGAGACTATTAATGTTAGAAGTTTTATGATGTTTATCACTAAATTAAAATTATTATACTTATAAGATTTAAGAGAGTGACATGTTGTCACTTTCTTTGATTTTAATAATAATTAAATTATTTCCACAGTCAAAAGTCCATAAAATTAATATAATCCGACCCATAGGTCACATGGGTTTACTTTTATCCATCCAATATAATTTTGGCATGTGTTAGGGTAATTTATAATATTATATTTACCCTTAATTACCCGATTTACCATTAACTATAGTAAATAAAATTTACCGTAGTTACTATTCATAATTTCCAAAATAAAAAGCAGCCTATTAATATAATTTGGGCCCACCGATTTCAAATATGGAATCCATTTTTTCAAATTCAGTACAAATAAGTATCAAAAATTAAATTAAAATTAATCCCTTTGTCGAATGAAAATGGGTTTTTGTTTAAAACATTGCAAAATATTGAATTGATTTAACCTACAAATTCAATGTAAAATCAATGATAATGAAATAAATTATATTAAATGGAAAAAATATATTCTATTTATACTTTAAAACCATTCAATATTATAATTTAACCATATAAATTATTGTGATGAAAAAAGTTGTTTTTAATTAAAATATAATGTCTTTTTACTATTCATCAAAATATGAAAGTTACCAGAATAATATGAAAATTCTATCCAAAGTAAATGTTTATTTCTTGATTCATAAGAATTTTAGTTTGTCAAATTGAACTTATAAACATGTCAAAAACTAGATTTAAAGTGGGTGCGCCATCAAAAGGTGACAAAACCGCATTTTTTTAAAAATACTTATTTTACACGAAAAATTTATTTTGTTCTTATAACATGTTCTAGAAAATGTGTAAGATGAATAATAATGTTATAAAATTAAAAATTTATTTAATACTATTCATATAGTCTAGTTCATAATACTATTATAATAATATATCGTTGTTTAGTAAAACCCGGTATTGCGTACAACACACGCTATCGAGGAAGGTCGCGATTGCGTGTAATGCAAGCCAAGTCAGGGTTGCGTGTTGTGAAAGAATCCTTCGTTGTTTCATATAACAGAATCCAACCATATTTCACTTATACATTGAATATATATATATATATACTCAATGTTTTGTAGAATGACTATTATCAAACGAACTCGAAATTTTGTATAAAACGATCCGAGAATTATGTTGCGTATACTGCAAGCTAATACGGTGTTGCGTATAGCACAAGATAATCATGGTGTAGCATAAAACACATGACATCAAATAAATTAAAAAGAATAAAATCATGGGGTGTTACACTCTACCCCCCTTAAAATGAATTTCGCCCTCGAAATTCGTCGGGGTTATACATGGTTTACTATTCGAAAGTTTCTTTAATAGAAACCCACATCCCAAAAAGGAATACCAAAACTTATCTTTGAAAAATAATGTATGAAATGTAACAGTTACCCAAATTAACTAATCACTAGGTTTCCACGTAGGAGAACATAGGTGAAAATATGGATATGGAAGAGATATCTAACCGTTATGTTCTGATGGAGAGTGGTAGAGAACATGGCTATGAAATAGCCAACAATCACAAAGCCATAGATTTGCGATGATCTAAGGTACCATCTGATTTATCCGATATAAGAGTACTAGGACAAAATTTTTTGTTTTCAATATCATTTTCCTAAAGTTGAAAATTTTGAATTAGAAGAAATACCTATTTTATTTCGATATAATCTCACTATTTTTCATACCTTGAACAATTTCCACTTCATCTCTTAAATAAATGAAGTTGAATTTTTCCTTTGTGAAGTGTTAGCAGATCATGTGATAAAATGATGGGTCATTCCATCTTTCTTAATCAAAAGGTTAGAAATAGTTATATACATAATTCCATCTATTGTATATCCTTCCAAAATGGACATATACTTCATCTATCATACAACTTAATAAAATAAAACTAGTTTATACTAACCAGGGACTTCCTGTAGGCCAGTGGTAGGCAATAAATTCCAGTTGCACTTTGGCTGTGGGTTTGATTCCCACAGCCTTGTCTGACACGATGGGTTGTCTCCCATCCTGCAAGTTGTCCTTTTTCCAAAACTACATTACTAAAACATCCCATCAATAATATCAAAAAAAGTTATATCCTTAAACAATACTAACTTATGTCCAACATAATCCTTTCCAATCTTTAGGCTTATCCAAAATATTGTTGTCCAATCTCATATTATAGTGAAAACGATTACTAAAGAGTTCATATAACAAGCATGTTAATACCATCGTTGATCCCCATATATCATGAGATATGTCTTTTTGGTCACATTCCAAACATTCGAAAGACTTAATCATGTATTCTCTTGAAAAATGAATACCCATTGAATCATAGTGAAAACATGAGTGCTGTCAAAAGTTAACTCTTTTCACATACCAAAACCTCAAACCATGATATAACTATTTCCTTATATCAGTCATGAGCTCATGAATACTATCAAACATTTCATTTTCTCCTTATCCCTTCATTATGTTCATATCATCTTTTTTCAAAAAATATCTCAATCACATTCCATGGTTACCGGTACCATAAAATTATTGAAAACCACAATAGACCAATACATAAATATTCCAATATTCCACAATACTATATACAACATTATTTTGGAATCCCATTACATAAACACTTAATCATTCCACCACATAATTTTCATATTCAACATTGCATGTGACTTCCCTTTATCCTTTTCCTTAAGTGGTTGCTCATGTCGATCATCACTAACCCTTCGATTAGGTCATTTATTAGCATAATTCCCCATTTCCTTGCACTTGATGCATTGAAGTGTTGGTGGTGCATTATCTGCAGTATTTTCTTTATTCACATCATTAGAAACCCTTATTCCATTACTTCGACACTCAGCTGCTTGATGACCTTCTTGTCCACACTTAAAACATTTTCTAGTCCCTTTAAGACAATCTCCACCATGCTTCTTTCCACACTTTGAGCATAGGGAAACATTCATCTTCTTTTCACCATTATTCTAAGATTTCTCCTTGAACTCCATCTTTCATTTCTTGTCAAAACTATGAGATGGATAAGTAACACCAACTTCCATTTCTACCTTGATAGCACAACACACAATTTCTTCATAGCTACTGAAGTCTCTTATAGCTAATTCCCTTCAAATATTTGGTTTTAAGCCATTGAAGAATCGATTAGATTTACTTTCAGGTTGGATGATAAAGCCAGATGCATACCTTGGAAGCCTTGTAAAATTCGCTTCTTATATACCAACAGATTCATCATCCTTTTGATTTAGTTCAAGAAACTCCTTCTCCATATTTGTTTGAAGAATACGAGGGATGTACTTATTGAAAAATAAGTTCTTGAACTCGTCCCATTCTGTGGTCTCAATTTCATCTCTTGGCATTGTATTCTTGATAAGATTCCACCATTGATCAGCTTCACCTTCCAAATGATATAATTCTAAGATGACATTATCATGTTCATAACATTGAAGAACTGAAAATATCATTTCAGTGATACTGATTTAATGTTCAGCAACAAGTGGATCAGAAGACCCACTGAAAGAAGGTGGATGTTGCCTCATGAAGGACTAAATAGAATATTGTTCCCTTTTCTGCTCATTTGGAAGTCCAGAATGATTCATAGCTTGTGTAAGTATAGAAATAATATTTTTCACTCCATCTCCCATAACATTTGTTTGTCCAGGAGGACAATCATTGCATTGTCGATTGCATTGATCAACACGGTTCCTTCAGGTTCCATCCATCGTCTAAAACCCAAAAAGAATAGTGTCAGAGGCAAAAATCATACTAGGGAAAACAACATAATAAAGGGGGAGTACCTTCAATATCTATTATCTTAGGTTTAATTCTAAGATCGTTACCGTAATTCTAGGACTGTAACCTATACTTATACATAACCTTAGGGACATCCCTAGACATACCTTAGAAATATCTCAAGGGATCTCACTAAAGTTCTTGCATCCTAGTTTCCAAAGGTTGAATAAACTTTTCCTCTGATACCAACTATAGAGACCCAAAGCTTGACGTACATGGACATTACATTACTTTAGAGGAATAATTAATACATAACAAAAACAGACACACAAGGACAGTAATAGTTTAGTATCTTTGGAAACTTTGAACGTAATCTTCTAATCGTGGTGAAAGATCTTCAACATCTCCTATAATGATCTTCCCCTTTTTTTCTTACCTAAAACCATTCTTTATATCCTGGGGAAAAGAAAACATAAACAGGGTGAGCTCAAATGCTCAGTTAGGGTAAGCATGGATAAAATAAAACATACCTTATACATTTGAACTTAAAAACATGAACATAATGTTTAGACATCAAAAGCTTGAGCAATGACATAAAACATGGAAGTACGTAAGGAATAGATCATAAAGAAACATTAATAATGATAAAATAGCATGGGAATAAATCATGTAATTGTGTCAACCATTAAGAACATGTTATGATTTCCATATTAGCCAAGGCATTTCTGCCAAGGCCATCTTAGTGGACAAAGTCCCTTTCTGAATCGAGTTCACTCCTCGTTCCAGTCCTGTATTACTGAATCGGTTTAACTTGTCATTCCAGCCATGTCTATCTCATGAGATATAAATCTTTACCCAATGCATTGGTAGGATATATTGGTCCCACCCATCTCATATTGAAATCATTCTTACTTGTGTCACAAAATAAACATAAAACATTTATCATAACCCAAAGAATAAAACAGGTTTAATAAACATCATTCCATCATCACATAATCCGTATAAAACAAAATGGATATAATTTCATCATAAGAAAAGTGAAACACTGTAAATAATAGAGACATTATACTTGAAACATACACATATGAAATAATTTCATCTTAGATGAAAAATGGTTTTCATAAAACACTTGAAATGAATTCTGGAGGAAAATATCCTTTCTTCTTCAAAATAATTTTCTTTTCACAAAATATCATGCAATTTTAAAAGAAAATGATTTTTTTGAAAATAGTCATGAAATATTTTGGAGGAAGCTTCATGAAAATAAGTCATTATAAAACCATAAAAATCCTTTCATTCCGTATACGTAAAAAACATTCCTCTCATACTTTTGTCAAAAAAGTCAAAAAGTACCTCGTAACGTAAAAAAATAATGATTCCATACATACCATGTAGTAAAAATCAAAAATGGGTAAATAGGAATTTAAACATACATGAAAACACTTGTATAAAACATGGACATGGATGATAGAAATAGCCCCAGTAAATACTTATAAATAAGCAATCTCGGATAAAAATGAGATTTGTAAAATTATCCCTTACCTTATGTTAGATATGCTTCGTATGTATCCGAACCTCCTATATAATGATTTAAATAATTTCATTGACTTATTACAGAATCATATTCATTGTTATGATATCATATATGGTTTACATATGACTTTATATTACCCGTTCTTTTGTAAATTCTATGTTAAAGTGTGTTTTGGATTAAATCGTTTCATTTGTCATCCGTGTTTTGACTTGTAATTATTCATATGATAACATAGATCAGGATTACTTAATTCCAGACTATAAAACATGATTTATATATAATATATATTCAGAATATACATATATATAATAGACCGATAAATGGAAAGAAATACACCGTTCATGGAGACGGTAGGCCGTATATACGCATGAACGCTGTTTTAGTTTCCTTATTGAGTTGAATGGTATTAAGTAAATGAAATACATATATATAAATAAATACCGTAGCTTTATAATGTCATATATTTCATTATTATTTCTTATATATACTTTATAATCATTCTTAAATGGTTTACATGGAGAATGAATCTCATCGCGTCGTGGAGACGATAGTCCATACGTACGCACGAGCGATGATATCGTTCCCATAATTATTGAATTGAATTGGATAGGATGATACCATATATCATAATCAGTATGATGTTATAAAAACTATGTATAGTTATTCTTTACACCATTATACCCATCCAAGTAAGGTGGTGTTGGAAAAACAGATTACACCACGGCATGGAGACGGTATTCCGTACGTATGCACGCGCGGTGATTTCATTTTCCTTAGGATGGATAGATGGTTAAATAGGGTTGTTTAATACTTATAATAACATATCAGTATTTGAGTTATACTGATGTTATTACTTCATATTGAAACAACTAAAGAAGAAGAAGTAGAAGAAGAAATAATGTTGAATAAATTGGTAACGGACATTACCTCTTCTTTGAAGGACCTCTTTGAGACCTCCACTTAGGGCACTAAAATTGGTCTTTGAAGAAGACCGGGACCTCTAGGTTGTTTATAGGGAAGTGGAGAAGAGAATTTGGCAGGGGTTGGCTGAGCTTGAACACTCAAATTGTTGTGAGGAAGGGACGGAGGAGGTTCCCTTTTATAAGGTAGGAGAGGGGCACCATTGGAAATCTTAAAAAAATTAATTTATTATAAATCTAAACCCTCTTAAAAACCTCAAAAAATGACTCATATTCAAATATTAGATGATATATGGTTGTAATATCATCAAAAAATAAAATTTAGACATGTTAGGAATTTATTTTAAACATTATCAACATGATTTATCATTAATCAATTTAATTTTATTTGTGGTAATAACATTCTAAATTTTAAATTATAAAAAATAATTCATTATTTGTTGTGAATGTTCCATTATTGGATAATTTATAACATTCTAGACGATATAAATTTAAATTTATAATTTTTAAATATTTTTGTGATTTTAAAAAAAAATTATAATATGTTATTTTTATAAAATAACAATAGTGTCAATTTTGACACTATTCAATTATTTGAAATTAAAAAAAAATATATACAGAAGATATGTCCAAAATAAAAGTTCAATAGATTCATAAAAGGTCATATGTATCTATAAAATTATTGTATCACATTAAATAGTTCATATAATATTTATTTTATTATTTTTAAAACCATTTATTTGGTTTATCTCTTAATAAAATAATTACTACAACATTTTTGTATAATTATTTAATATAATTATTCGTTGCATAAAAATTAAAAATAAAATCCTATGATGAATATAAATCTTTTACCTTTCACAATAATACTTTTACTCGAATTTATCATCTTAAAATCACAATATTTAAATTGTTATATTTATTAAATTATGATGGTGACAACTTTGGCATCATTTAAAATAAAATAATAATAGTGTCATAAACACTTTTATAAGACTCCAAACGGTTATATATTAGGTCATTGGATTATTATGGTATAGATATATACTACCAATAAGTTCTGGTCAGGTTTGTGGGCCTTTTAATGGGTATTATTATTTCAATAAAAACTATATTACTGATTTTTCAGTTAATAAATAATTTGTGCATCATGAATGTATCACCATTAATGAAAATTATTTAATCCCTAAAAATTCTAAATAAATTATAATGATGTAGATAATTTTATTATATTTCTGGAGACTATTCATGTTCGAAGTTTTATGATGTTTATCACTAAATTAAAATTATTATACTTATAAGATTTAAGAGAGTGACATGTTGTCACTTTCTTTGGTTTTAATAATAATTAAATTACTTTCATAGTCAAAAGTCCATAAAATGAATCTAATCTGACCATTAGGTGATATGGGTCTACCTTTATTCGTCCAATATAATTTTTTCATGTGTTAGGGTAATTTTATAATATTATATTTACCCTTAATTACCTGATTTACCTTTAACTATGGTAAATAAAATTTATCGTAGTTACTATTCATAATTCCCAAACACAAAAAGTAGCCTATTAACATAATTTGGGCCCACTGATTCCAAATATGGAATCCATTTTTTCAAATTCAATACAAATAAGGTTCAGAAATTAAATTAAAATTAATCCCGTTGTCGAATGAAAATGGGTTTTTGTTTAAAACATTGCAAAAGATTGAATTGATTTAACCTACGAATTCAATGTAAAATCAATGATAATGACATAAATTATATTAAATGGTAAAAATATATTCTATTTATACTTTAAAACAGTTCAATATTTTAATTTAACCATATAAATTATTGCGAGGAAAAAAGTTATTTTTAATTAAAATATAGTCTGTTTTTACTATTCATCAAAATATGAAAGTTACCAGAATAATATGAAAAATTTATACAAAGTAAATTTTTATTTTCTGATTCCGAAGAAGAATTTTATTTTGTCATATTTAACATAGAAACATGTGAAAAACAAGATTTAATGTGTGTGTGCCATCAAAAGGCGACAAAACTGCATTTTTTAAAAAATTCTTATTTTACCCGAAAAATTTATTTTGTTCTTATACCATGTTCTAGAAAATTTGTAT
Source organism: Viscum album (assembly GCA_963277665.1). NCBI lineage: Eukaryota > Viridiplantae > Streptophyta > Magnoliopsida > Santalales > Viscaceae > Viscum > Viscum album. The sequence continues at coordinate 988,817,736 of OY728126.1, forward strand.
GATGAATAATAATATTATAAAATTCAAAATTTAGTTAATACTATTCATAAAGTCTAGTTCATAATAATATTATAAAAATATATCGTTGTTTAGTAAAACCCGGTATTGCGTACAACACAATCTATCGAGGAAGGTCGCGGTTGTGTGTAATACAAGCCAAGTTAGGGTTGCGTGTTGTGAAATAATTCTTCTTTGTTTCATATAAAAAAATCCAACCATATTTCCTTTATACATTTAATATATATGTACTCAATGTTGTGTAGAATGACTATTATCAAACGAACTCAAAATTGTGTATAACACGATCTGAGAATTATGTTGCGTATACTGCAAGATAATACGGTGCTGCGTATATCACAAGATAATCATGGTGTAGCATAAAACACATGACATCAAATAAATTAAAAAGAGTAAAATCTCAGGGTGTTACAGTACTAACCTCGGTATGTTCTATCTCTATCCTCTGCCTCACTTCTAGCCACTACATTCCTCACACTTGGTGTGCTCAAGTTCTATAGTATCATCCCCATGAGATATCAATCATACCTCGGCCACAAAAAATCTCCAGAAATTTGTAACCCAAAGGACTTCCATGTCGTAATGGTTTAATGTGACAGATGGTGCGTCAATCGGACGCCCTGTCTCTGAGTTATAATCATATTAATTTCGAGGGCCCGGTTGGATTCGGGTTTGATTCAACCCAGCAGTACTCTAACCGTCTCCAAAACACAAGTGTCATTTACCAAAAGGACGGTCTCGATACAAGAATCGAAATGCCGCATATGGTTCTTCAAATGAATGTCAGGTTCTCAAGATATCACACTTTAAGGGGTTTTATCCTATTTGGGCTTGGGGTCTAGTCCGACCCGGCCCAACCTGTTCTAGGATAGGTCGTGGCAAGCTCGGCCAATTGGGATGAGGTCCAGAACGACCCACAAAGTGGAAGTTAACAAAGGTGGCCCACAAGGATGCCTCGGCTCACTAAGGATGGCCCAAAAAAAGAGTCCCACACAGGCGGCCCGACCCGCAAAGGGGTGGCCCAGAAAGGGCGGTTCAGCCCACGTTGGGCGCAAACAATAAGGGGGGTGGCATGGCCGCATAGGGAGAATCCCAAAAGGGGGCGGCCTTGCCCCATAGGGCGTGGACCAGAATAAGGTGTCCCGACTGCGTAAGGCTCGACCCACAAGTGGGCGGCCCAGTCGCGAATGGTACGGACCGCAAGGGGTGGCTCGACCACTGTCTTCCCAAGCTATATGGGGTGGGTGTTACCCCCACTCTCCTGAAACCCCGAACAACATGATAGTTGTTCAGTTTATGAAGATGAGGTGCCACTTGGGCACCACCTGGTCTCTACAAAACCCACCGGAGGTGCCGGTTCTTCCTCTGCTTCGGCTTCAGCCACAACTACTTCTCACCGTTAGTGCGTTGGTCGCACCACCTCTCTGATTACCAGCGGTGTGCAGGTCGCGCAACCTCTCTTTCTGCGGCTGACCAATGTGTCGGCCTCCTCCTCCAATCATCTCAGCTGATGAGCCATGACCCCATTCTCACTATCACTGTGCGATAGCTCATTATACTTCCTCTATGGCCGGTCGGTGCTGGTCGTTCCGATAACTGACGTTGCTTTGTGTCGCATCCTCCTCTTTCATTGTGCATCTGCGCAAACCATCTTCGTAATCTTTTGGTGTCACACCACTAAAGGTATTCCACAGATAATGCAAGGGTGTATCAAAGTAGCAGAGGGTCTAGGTGGGGTTCATTATGCACGCACCCTCTGAGTCATCAAATAACATTAGGGAGGATAAAGAGTTCAATAAATTCACTTGACATAAAATATAATCAAAATCCCTCACTCCTAAACATGATGGAGAACCTGTGTTCTTAAAGGTGGATTTGTGAAATTTGTTTCCACTAGAGGCTTCCAAGTGCGCTATGTTCTAGTCGGACTTCGGTTCAGGGTTTTAGTGTCACTGGTCACTGCTCTCCATAACTGTCTCCATCATCCAAAGTTTTGGCATCTCGAAACTCCTACAACACTTCATTTCTTGTCAATGATATGCTGAAACCTCTCCGGAAGCTCTATATAAATAGAAGAGGGGGAGGGTAAGTAACCGTGCAAGGATTTATTGTGGGATCATTAATTACTAACCTTCATTATTCTCCAACAACGTCGTTACTTAATATTGATAGGTCAAACCATTTATTGGCTTGTCATGTTGCTAGTCCCAGCTCCGCTTGTCCGTTGGACGATATGAAAGAAAATAAAATGATACAGTTATTTTATTTTATTTCTTTTAAAAATTCCCAAAACCTAACCTTTTCCTCAGACCTACTATAGTCAATATAAAGTCTCCCTTAAGAGAATCTCGGTGTTGAAGATTCAATGGTTCCATCAAATATTTAATTTGAGAACCAGTTCAAAAGATAAAAAATGACGCTCATGTGTTTAATGAACGTATCTTAAAAAAGGATCAGAAAATTCATTCCAGATACACCAGGCCTCAGAATCATGCTCTGTAAATTTTCAGAGACTCGTAATAATTCTATATAATTTAAAAACAAATACATGGAATATCTTGGACTTTACAATTAACCTAGTATAAAATCAACCATCATTTATTTCATGATCTATCATAAAACTAGAAGCATTCCTTAGATGTCCAGTGAAATATTCCTAATAGTTATTAATTGATTTATCATAAATATTCATTACATTATGTAATTCACATATCATGTTCACATGAATTGTTTATGGGAAATACATAAAAAATTATTTTTAACATTTTCCCAATTCATAGATTCATTTTTCTAATATTTCATCAAACTGTTGATATTATTCCACCATTTATTCGATGCACCTTTTAGTGACATATTACCGTAAAAATGTTTTTAATTTGTGTGAAATAAATAACCAAAAATATATTTTAGTAATAATAAACCCTTAATTGGTAATTAGTGGTTTAGATAAACCATTTAATGATGTTTGGTGGTTCATCATTGAATTCTCAATAATTAGTTTTTTCCTTCAATTTTATTTATGGAAAATAAGAATAATTAATGATTCCATTCAAATATTCAAAGAGTTGTGAGGTTATATCTGTAATATTTATCATATATGACCCAATTTTATTTTGTCTCACATGAGGAAGCTAATTTCATTCCTAGTAATATTTTCTACTGATATGATTCCTTTCTTGATCTTACCATTGGCTAATATCGGAAAACTTTGTTTCAGTATAAATATTTTATTGTGATTACATAGGTAATAATGAAAAATAATTTATTTGATATCTAAATCCTATAAAATAATTTTATATATATTATATCCTTGGTTTTAAATAGGTGATTCATAGTTCTCATCTATTAAAATTCATTATATGATTTCATTACAATGGTACTTACCCAATCATATTCTGTGACAATGTCTACACATGTGTGTGGTCCTAGGCCAACACATCATGCGTCAATTTTGATCTAGATAAAATTACATAATACCCCCTCAAATTTATTTTTTGTAGGTATTTCATTGAAATTGGTGGATCCAAATTCCAATATACTGATAAGGATATATTTAATTAGAAAATCACACAATCTCTAATTTACTAAATATATTAAATGTTATCTAATATGAAAAATTATCTATAAGAATATCACAAATCTTTTCAAAACCAAATATCCAATGATTTCCTAAACCAACTCTGGTAACAACATATCTATCTCAATGATTTCATATATATATATATATATTACATCAACATTGCTGAATATTTAAAAGTATATATATTAATAAAAAGTAATAAGCTATAATGGATTAGTGTATTTGGAGACCACATTAAAAAAAAAAATATATTATGAATTATATTCAATATCTCCTATAATTTTCTTCCATAATAATAATCATAGTAGAAAATTTTTATAATTTATGATTTTTTTTAGATTGGGGATAACTGAATCCTAAGAAATATAGATATCCAATTATATGTATCGTTAAAACTATTAGATATCAATCATTGATCATAGATGTGGAAAAGAATAAGTGTATGAATAACTGATCATAACATAGGAATTTAATAAATAAAATTAAATATCATTAATCAATAATCATGGAAAAAAAGGTATTTTTAATTAAAAGGAATAACCCATAAAACTACCAAATCATTTATAATCAATCATGATCTAAGAGAAAATATAATAATTATTATACATATGATTATATTGTATACATAATGAAATAATTTTCTTTCCATAGTCAAGTCTCACAAAAATAATACATCATAGCTGAATGGTTTCATAAATTATTACATAATTGTAATATCATGGATTAATCATAAGAATATCATAGTTGATGGAGTCCCTTAGTGAAATTTTGTTTTCATCACATTCATGTATTTATTCAATCCAGATATATCCTTATTTAGATCATACATTAAATGTATATACAAGGAAATTCCCACTAATAAAATAAGGATATCTATTCAAGACTATAAAATAATACCATGAATGAATTGTGATATGATCATATAATAAATTATTTTAGGGGGAATGTTTTTATAAATATTTCATCATTTCATCATAGATAGACCCATGAAAATGATAAAATTTTTCATAACAATTTAATAATGACATATTTAAACCCACGGAAAGAAAAGGATTTATAGAATAATTATAAAATATTCATATATGTAATCTATAATATAAAAAAATTGTATTTTATAATATGGTTATATCCTAGTGAATCCTAACAATAATGAATATTGTTGATATATATTAGATATATCATTAAAATATAAATAGGTCAATTCATTAAAAATATGAGTAATTATAAATTTTTTAGGAAAGTTTTTTTAACAAAATACTCAAATAAATTTTATAAAATCATATAATTTTATAATTATAGATAACATTTTTAAATAATCTTCAAGAAAAATAATTTTCATGGTATTTAGAAAATTTTTAAACTCCGTATACAATAAAATAAAAAATTTATTTCATAATTTCTTTAAATTTAAAATTTTCATGTTCAAACCATATAAAGAAATATAAAATTTTAAAATATTTCATGATCGGGTATGTTTTTATCATTTTCTAAGTTCCCTTTTGTATTAAAGTAATTAGGATCTATTATTTTGTTTTACTGTAAGGTATAGAGCAGGTTCACATCATGTACCTAGGCTACACATCTTGTACTAGCAGGTGTGTAAAAGTCGTGAAAGATGAAATCATGCTGTGAACTGGTATATGTCATGAATGGTGGGTATATGACGTGAATGGTTTAAATAATATATTTTATTCCGAGGTGATGGGTTTTTTGGCATACTTATCCATCATGAACTTCCTGACATGATCATGGGTTACACATCGTTACTATGATTGTGGCTTGGTTTAAGTCATAAAATTAGAATATTTTCTCATCCATTTGTTCTTATACCTCTTAGATCAATAACTACAACTCTTTATAGAAAATTTTTAGAGGGGCCACACATTCTACATCAAGTCGATCCACTTTGGATATTCATTATGTCTATAGTTTGTCTCTCGATTTAGTGCTCCTTCCATTTACTCATCACAAATCATCATGATAATACCCTAGCATTTCCTTATTGGATCCATTAATCTAATTTTGTTGTCTCTTTTAAGACTCTCTGAGATTTGTTGTGAGATGTCATTCTGGAGGCCTTTTCATTCATTGGATATGGTGTAGAGAGTGTCCATCCTCAAGGTAGGTGTGTCTCCTCCCTTCTCTTAGCCTCTTATGTTTATATTGTGTTTAATCATGATGTGAAGTTAACTATAGGGACTTCATTTATATTGATGGGTTTTATTGTTGGTGATTTTAATTATGAGTGTATAAATAAATATTTGAGGTAAAAGGTTCTCTATATATCCAACATTGATGAACTTTATTGTTTTTCTTTATAATCTATTTTGTATATTGAAATTTCCATGGTTGTTTTGTGTGTGTTGAACCTGTTTTTTGTTAAAAACATTTATTCCCTGATTATTGATAAATAGAGGGAAAATAAACATATTAATGAATTGAAATGGATATTGTGAAATTGTTTTTAAATAATTGAAATTAATTGTGAAAAATAGAACCTAGGTTACATTGGGTACATAGATGGAAGATTTAACATGAGGCCATCATCCATTGTTTTGTGATTAAAAACGAGGTTGGTCTTGTGGAATTACTCTGTTTCCTAGCCCCATAGTTCTAGGGAAACAATATTAAATTTTGGGTCTTTAATAATTGGGTATTCTTCTTATTCATAGGAACATTTTTCTAGGATTAGATTAATGAACATGTTTACTATGGTATGGGTAGTTTATGGCCTTGACCTGTAGTAAATCTAGATGTTCTGATAATTGTTCTTCTACATTGTTTTTCTTGGATTTCATAGTAATCCTTAATTTGAAGTTATATTATTATGAAAAGGGATATGAAAAAATGTTCATTGAAATTTATAGAACTTCTTTTCCTTAGAACTGTGTATGAAGAGAAATTTTTACCATGTTTTATATAAAACATTACTTCTTATCAATTTTGTTTTACAAAATATGAACATAGAAGATTTTTTTATATGAAGACTAGTAATGTAACACCTAGGTGGTATCTTACTAAGCCTATTAGATCACACCCATCACACCTCTTCGGTGGTGTGTAGACATTTGGGTGTCTTATAGTGAAGGGAAAGGCATGGTGCTATAGTGAGCTAATGAGGTTCATGTCAGCTAGTTGGGTAGCAGGTGGGGAGATGGTGTATGTTGATCATGCCATCATTTTAGAGTATCTGTGTGGTTTTAAGACCTTTCTGCTAGACGTGTCTTGGAGTTTTTGGATAATTTTATATTTTTTTGTTTCTTGTATTTTCCTATATTTATGGAATGTATATTATATAGTCTTATACTAATTCATATATATATATATATTCCATGTTCTTAATCTAGTTGGGAGAAATTATTCCCAAACTATTATCGTTCAACGCCGGGGTACTTGTTGCCAGCCCGTGGGGAATGGGAATGCCCTTCCTGTATGTGAAGGATCAGTTTGGGGATGGGATTGAGTGATACTAGGGTCGGTTTGTTATAGATTTGTATTAGAGGAGGTACGTTCCCAATAACCCTTTTCTTGGGAGGTATATTAGTTAAAATATTGGATTTTCAGAACATGTGAGGTATGTTGCGATGAGTGCATGTCCATCTCTCGACATAACAAGAATCATGTTTCCATTGGATGATGGGATGTGTGACTCTAGTATTGTTTTTTGTTTTGAAAATCCTAATTTTGGATTGAGGGTTTCTTTTTTGGATTTATATTGATTCTGTTTTCTGATCATTCATTCGTTTTTGTTTCCAGAAGTATTCCTTAAAGACAACTTCCATGAGTTTACCAGTATGTTACAGCTGATGCATCTCAATGGAACCAACCTATAGATCAAATCTGCAATGGGAGGATCTTATGGATAGTGTGTGATATTTTTGAGGATGTTCCATGAGTTCGTTGTGGATTTATTTAGGTAAATCAAGGATCTAGTGTAGAAAGAGATGAATCGCGAGAGTTATTGCATGAGAATCCACCATCTTTTATTGGAATGATTGAACCTCAAGAGTCTGAGGATTATCTGGACATGATCGATCGAATTAACGACTTCTACAAGACACATGATAATATTAGGGTGATGGGTGAAAAGGTTAGACTTGAGGGTTCTAAATAGTTTTGGTGGGAATCAATGGTCGCAGAAGATAGACATGTGGGATTGGATTAGAATGGTTTCAAATAACTATTCCTTTAGCTATTTTATCCAGAGTCATCAATTATGGAGAAGTCTTTGGAGTTCATGTATTTTCATAATTGAGAGAGTTCAGTGTCAGTATACACCAACTTATTTGTAAGATTTTCCATTTTTCTCCAAGCATGGTAAGGACTGAACAATGAACAGTGTATTAGTATGTGCAGGGGCTGTGAGCGGACATTAGATCACATTTATTTATACTAAAACTATATACATATGTGGAGATAGTGGAAAGGTATATGATGGAATAGATTAATATTTAAGGTTAGGTTTGATTTTCCACCACTTCTCTTCCATCTGGTGGTAGGTTCAGTGCCGCACATTTTAAGAAGAGGATGTGGAACGATCATCACAATGGTAGTGAAGGTGGGTTTAATTAGCAATCCTCCTCTACACCATCTGTTTGCAGTTGCTAGTGTGCCTCATACATTCTTTCAGTGTGATAATGGAAGAACCACTAGATTTTCATTTCCTATTTACACAAAAACGTGTAATACCTGTGGACGTGATGGTCATCTATAATGCTTCTATCATGAAATGACTACTCCTCATTATGGTAAAGTATTGTTAGCTCAAAAGGCTATTTTGGTACAGTCAGAAGCATCAAATAATAAAGGGATCTAGCCCAGTACTCAAGGGTGATGCGTTTACTTTTATTGGATGAGTATCTTGTGGAAGTAGACGTTAGTCTGTAAAAATTAAGTGGTATTATACATTTTGAATCGTTAGTAGAAATTTCATTTTTGTGATATTGGTACCTCCCACTCATTTACATCATCACGTTTTTTTTATTTTCATAAACATTTAGTTGATTTTATTTCCCATTGTATGGAGTAAGAAAGATATCTTTTTATGAGAAAACATGGGTTATTTTAGTGTCCTTCGAGTACATTAATGATAGACAATACAGATTTGGTCTGGGATTTTCTCATTCATGATGTAGAACTATAGAATTTCATCATTCATAGGGATTGGATTGTCATTAATCAAGATGAGGGTTGTTTATAACATTATATTGTTTTGTTTATGGTTGTTTATTAGAACTATCATGTTTTTAGGGAGTGTGGGATCCATGATCTGGTCGTGTAGGGCTATCCTGCCTAGAACTCAGTAGTTTTCTATCTGCTATTGTGTTTGAACCAGATGATATTTCATAAATTGGTTGTCTTCCTATGGTCGTTCGAGACATTGCTAATTCAAAGATAATTTGTTGGTATCCCTCTAGAGATATAGGTGGAGTTTATAATTTATTTAGTTCTTAGAATATAGCTGCTATTAGTACCTTCTCATAGTATGGCACCAGATAAGATTAAATAACTCATGATTCAGTTGGATGAGCTATTTGAAAAAAAATTGTTCTCTGTATGATTTCTTCTTGGGCAGCCCTTATTATCATTTCCAATAAAGTAGATGGTTTACTTCAGTTATATGTGTACTATCAAAATTTGAACACCGTAGAAAATAAGAGAAAATATTTTTCACCTTGTGTGGATGAATCATTTAATTAGTTAATGGGGGGTGTGGTTCTTGATGATCGATATTTGATCGGGTTATCATCAACTCATGGTTTTGGAGTCTAATATACCAAGGGCATCCTGAAAGAGCTAGTATAAACATTTTGAAAATCTTGTGATGCCTTTTGGTCAAACTAAAACTCCTACTATTTTTATTCCTTTGATGAGTCAAATATTCTATCAATATATTAACACATTTATTGTATTATTCATGGATGATATTCTCAATTATTCAAAACCCATGCATGAGAATGAGGACCATGATTTTGGGTTTGAAAATTTCATGAAATAACTATCTGTATCGAAATATTTCAAAATGTAGCTTCTAGACACTAGAAGTGAAGTACATGGGATAGAAATCTGGAAATGGTTGTGTTTTTTTACAACAACATATACAATTAATTGATAAGAATATATATTTTCAAGCCATTTTTTGGTCACATGTGCAGATCACCTCTTTTTTTGAATTTGGTGCGTGAGGATTCATTAGTTTGACTATGTTTGGTCCATGATAAATTTCTGCTCATTCACGATATATGTCGTTGTCAAGATAAAAACCAAAATCAAATGAAATTTAATACGGATTTATAGCATCTTCCTTTGGAGTTTCAGTTGGTGACTGGGATTTCATTAATGTTTGTCATCATTTGGGTCAACATTTTCTTGAAAATTGGGAATGTTTTTTAAGAGATATGTTGGACCATTCAAGATAACTGAATGACTCAGATAGGTTTCTTATTAGTTATCATTTCCAAATCAGTTGGTGGGAATCCATTATGATTTCCACATATCTCAGCTCATGATGTATCAACATGATCCTGCTATAGTTCTCAATTTGGAAGCAATTGAGTTAGAGCCATATGACTCTGTTTTGGATGAACATGTTGAGATCGTTTACTCTCAAAAGAAGGTCTACTCTGGGATGCCAATTCCATTGGTCAGAGTTCAATATAAACAAGGATTAGATTCCCATGAGAGTTTTTGATCCAGATTAGTTGATGAGGAAGTATTTTACATATATTTTTACTAGAGTTACATCTTCCACATGACTTCCCAATAAAGTAAATTTTATATGGTGGGGATTTTGTAACAACTCATTACCATAATTGGGATTGTTTTTTCTTTCTAGAAAGGTCCCTTTTTGTAAAAATTCTATAGAATCCATTTTATATGTTTTCTTCATGAATTAGAGTAGGTACATGTCGTGTACTATCTACTATAAACATGTTGTGAAAGGGAAAATCCTGCTATGAAATGGTACACATCGTGAATGTTAGGTAAACATCATGTATATTTTAAATAATGGATTTTAATCTAATGCAAAGGGTTTTTCAGCAGACTTATCCATCATGGACTTTACGATGTGCCCTGGGGTTACACATCCTAAATCATTATGCATCTATCTTTTTGTCAAATGTATGTGAATTTCTATTGGTCATTTATTCTATGACCACTTACCTCTCGAAACATAACACATCTTAAGAGATTTTTAGAGGCGCCTATTCTTTCAGATCAATCTAATCAACATCAGATCATAATTTCATCCTCATTTTTTTCTTGGGGTTAGTGTTCCTTCATTAATTTTATCACAATTGATTGCGTTAGCTCACTATATTTTCTTTATCTGATCCATTGATCTATGTTGGATGTTTCTTCTTTTTTTCTTTTTTTCCATTATGATATCTTATTACGGATGCCTTTTCATTCCTTGGCCTTGGTGCGGTGGGAATTCATCCTCATGGTATGTGGGTTTCAGATCTTCCACTAACCTCTTGTGTTTAGATATGGATTAATCATGATGTGGATTTTATTCTAAGGATGTCATTGAAATTGTTGGGATTCATAATAGTCATTTTACATAGTGATAATGTGAAACAAAATCTTTGAGGATGGTTGTTTAGTCTCTTCTCTATGTGGATGATCGTGATTTTTTTACTTTATAAATTATTTTTTATATTGAAATGGGCCTGGTTTCTTTGTGTGTGTTTCGAATGGTTTCTATTGAAAAAAGGTTACTCCCTATTTATGTGTTAATGGAGAGGAAATGTGTATTTAATTCATTAAAATAAAAAATTTAAAAAATTGAAATGGTTTTCAAAGTATTGAATTTTTTTGAAAAAAGACCACATGGGTTATCTTTGGTACTTAAGTGGAAGGTTTATCATTGCACCATCATCCAATGTTTTGTGATTGTCATGGAGGTTTGTCTGGGGGAATTCCTCTCTTTCTGAGGCCTATTGTTTTAGGTGATCAATATTGATATTTTGGAGGGTTTACTAATGTGGTATTCCTATACAACCTTGGCCCTTTTTTATATGATCGGATTTGTAAACTTGATTATTGTGGTATTACTATAAGAAAAATTGTTATTTAGTGGTAAAAATTTGGATGGGGTTATTTTGAACCCCTTTTAGATAAAAATTTGAAGGGATTGATAATAACCCCTAATAATTAGGGTTTGTTTTGATTAAAATCAACAGAAAATTAATAACACACCCCGACCAATATCTTTTAGACCACCCCTCTCACCACTTCCCCATTTATTGCCTCACCCCACACCCCCAATAACCCCTCGACAGTCGTCCCTCCCCTCCCCTCTTCCCTGGTATAACCCCACCCCCTGATAACTCCTCTTCCCCAGTACCCCCCCGACAATCTCTCTTCCATGGCAGCCCATTAACACTACCACCCATGATAAAACTATTTCCCATTTACCAACACCCCTACCAGTACTCCCCTCTATAGCATCAGCTAGTATCGCCCCACCCTCCACCCATTTTGGCGGATTCCACTACATCCTAGTGCTCCCCTCCCTTTTATAATTCTTCTCAGATGTACCTGACTCCCATCCCAACAATACACCATCTTTTAGATGTTGATGTTGCAACCCCATCGGTAGTGTGATGAAACACCCTCCCCTACTCATGAGGTTACCCCTCTCTCTTAGATCGTGGTTCCCCTAAGATCGAGTCTTGTACTCCAAATAAGATGATCTCAAAAGTGCTCTTTGAAAATCATGCACTTCCCCTTACTAATAGGTCAATGATCCCCCCTTCAAGAATCTTTTCTCTTACAGCATCCCTCCAGAAATCTTAACCCAATGGGAACCCCCAACTGACCAGTCTGTTTTTTGGGATTATTACAAAATCCTCAGTAAAATCATTGTTTGAATATATATTTTTTCATTTACTAAGGGGCCCAAATATTCTTGGGATATCAAGGATATTAATTCCAATATTATGCTACAGTGGAAATCAGTGATGTAATTAGAATGCTCAATTATGATCATGGTTTCTTTACATTTCTTCAGAAAATTAATTCTATATTTTGTTTCTTGGAATTTTAGTATTTATTGTATTATGTTAATTTCAATTTTAGGAAACACTCGTTATTTATCAAAATAATGCTATACAATATGATACTTATGAAAAATCACAATAAATGTTATTTGTATATGAATTATCTGCTATTTGGATTAGGTTACTCTTATATTCATATAAGACATATTAGTTATAATATTTGTAACTTCAAAAAAAATTATTTTGATAAGAATGTGCATTTTTTACTAGAAACTAAACAAACATTATTTATTTTTCAAAATATTTTTCATAAATGATAATTTCTTTGAGTAGTATTCAATATATAATTACAAAATATTCTAATGTATGAGTTTATTTTTTGAACATGCTTCTCATGTTTTTTCTAGAACTATTAAAATGTAAAAAATTGTTTATGTTTTTTATTGGAAAAAACTAAACATTCAAAATGTACTTTATAATTTTTATAAATTGGAAATAGATTTACATTTTATATTTTTTAATGGAAGTGTTTTATGAAGAAATTTTTTTATATGTGTTCTATTATATAAAATTTATTTACATCTTTATTATTTTTTCCTATGTACATTTTAACATATTTAGTTGATATATTATATTTTAATTAATTTAGTAAAAATAGATAAATTATGGATATCCTGTTAAAAAAACTGACGTGTCTAGGGAAGATTAAATAAATTTCTCAAATTTCTATTTTAAAATCAATATGTCAATAGAACAATAATATGTCCTGTTTATAACTGTAAATTTATAAAATGGTGATCTATACATAATGTATATTCCTATTTGAGTCAAAAAAAATATCCAATTGATAACACTATGAGGTTATAGCTTCAAGATTTTAATAAAGTTGAATTACATTCTAGTAGATCACAAGAGAATATAGTTTCTCCCTATAATATCAACCCTCTATTTCCATTAGGGGAAATGATCAATGATGCATTTTATCATGATGATATACTTGGTGAAATTGAGTCTGACTCATCTCTTGGTGTAAATTTTGTTAAAACAGTTATTGATTTTTATGAGTTATTGAATGATTGGAATCAATAATTTTATGAAGGCTGTAAAAATTGCTCCAATTTGTATTTTATAATAAAACTGTACCACATCAAGTGTTTATATAGAATGTTTGATAAGGAGAGGACAATGATATTGGATTTTCTATGAGATTATATTGAACATGACAAAATATTCAAATTTTTTATGAGGCTATGGAAAATGTCAATAAATATTGGATTAATTATATTAAGATAAATTCTTGATCAAATGACTTCATATTGTATTGGGGGATGATGAGGACAAAGAATTATTTAATAAATGTGAAACAACATAGTGGAAAAAAATCTTCAAAAGTTATCCATTATTTCCAACATAAACAAAGGATGAAACGACTATTTATGTCTCGTAAAACTAACAATCATATGTGTTGACATTAAAGTGAAAAATGTAAAGATGGATTGGTGTGGATTCCTAGAGATTCTAAAGCATGTATGAAATTTAATGTCACACATCCACAATTTTATTTAGATACATGATTTGTTCGCTTGGGAATTGAAGCTTCATTTTTAATCATTTTTGTAGTACGAGTTTAAATTATAGTATTTGGATTATAATTTTGATATCATATAAAATGCCCTATGGATTTATATGAAACAGACAGCTATGATATTTTTAATGATAATTCATTGGAAAAATGTTATGGGAAATTTCATAGATTTATTTTTTAGACCTCTTTTGATGGAGTTGAAAGAGTGTTGGGTGGTCGGAGTTGATAACTATGTTGTCATCATTTCTGAAAAGATTAAATTGCTAGCAGTATTATTATAGAAAATCTGTCAATTTCATGGTCTTTGTACCTTATATATATGGAATAGTTACATAGGATTAGCTTTACTAACATGTAACATTTACACGACTCCATTGTGTTTTCCTCATAGTAGAAATTTATTTTTTTGGTTCATCGTCAATTTCTTGGTGATACTCACAAATTAAGATTTATGAGATTACATTTTGATAAAAAAAAGTATTTCTGAAAACCGCTATGTGTTCTGTAATCCATGGAGATATTCAAATGGATAGAAATCATAAATGTCTCATTTTGAAATAAAAACACACTAGATGGTAAAGGTGATTGAGCACAGTGGAATAACAATACGGATGAATTTGAACAATGGAAAAGTTCAATATTTTTTGAATTTCCATATTGGTATACTAACATGTTATGTCACAATATTTATGACATGAATATAGAGAAAAATATATGTGATAATGTCATTTATACTTTGTTGAATGAAAGTGGAAGGAAAAATATCATCATAAGCCCCAAAAATACCTTCAAACAATGGTTATATGTAGTGATTTTCAGTTTAATGATAATGGGAAATATTATCCATGTCTTCTTAAAATGAAAAATCTAATGAAAGATTCCTTTTTTATTTGACTACTGAATATGATGTTACCTAATGGTTATTCGAGGGACCATTCATGATTTTTCCATGTAAAAGATAATAAAATATCTAGTTTGGAAAGACATGATTTCCATGTCTTTATGGATCAGTTACTTCCCATTGAAGTAATCAATGTATTTTTGAACAATATGTCTCCAATTTTGATAGAGATATGTGATTTTCTTTTAAAAAAAATTTGGAATGGTTATCAATCCCATTGATCTTAAGAATTTCCAACATAAAATTATTCTCACACTTTCTCATTTAGAGATATTATTTCACCCATAAATTTTTTACAATCATGAATATTTTTTGTGTTTATATAGTCGATGAAGTACTATTTGGTGGGCCGGTAAAATATTCCTAGATGTATCCCATTAAAAGGTAATTTAAATTTTAATCCATATTTTTTTCATTCCATAATATTTTGTTTTTCGTTCTTATTATTTGTGTATTTTATATAGATATTTGGGGAATTCATAGTCTAATGCTCGTAATAAGGCTCACCCTAAAGGTTATATTGCTGACAGGTATATATCATAAGAATGTTTTAGATTTTTCATTATATTTATATGGTATTGAATATAAATTAAATATGTAAAGTCATGATAATGATAAAGTAATGGTTTCTTAAAATTATTAAGTTTATACACTCTTTTTAAAGATCAAAAACCCAGTTGGTAGTGGTATAAATGTTATCTTAACATCCATTGAGATAAAAAAGGGGCATCGATATGTGTTATTCAATAGTGAATAGGTTGACCCATTAATATAGTAGGTATTAATTTATAATTCTTTATTTATTAATTTAATTATTATGAGATATTATGTTAATAATAATTACTTTTATGCAATACACATTACATGTGAAGATAAAAATGAGGATTCATACTCGATCATCTTATATAGTGTAGAATGTTGTATGTAACGATTTTTCCATTGGTTTCCTTGACTTGTATATTAAAAGAATGATTAATAACTAAATATAGATTGATAATTAATTTATTAAATATTATAGTTTTGAGGTATTTTTAGAAGATATTTTTGGTACTCTATCAAATGATATGATCAATCTAGCACAAGGCACTCTTCATAATGCTAAATGGTGTTCTGATGTAAATATTAATGGATTCATGTTTTGTACAATGTATCATGAAAAAATAATTAAAAACACACAATTATGGAGTGTTTATTACATGTATAACCGAATGTGATTCATGTATCCATGATGAAAATGGAATTTATGCTAATATTTTATATTATGGGATGTTGAAATAAATTATCAAGCTCAGTTACTATGGAAAATATATGAAAATTTTAAATGTATGTGGGATGATAAAACAACTAATATTGGTTCTAGAAATGATTATTGGTGAGTTAATGAGGTAAATTATATTAAATTTACTTATAATGGGGAATGTGATGAGAATGAACCTTCAATTACCCATATCAATATTAAATAGATTATTACAATAAGGTGTCTCTTGAATGGAGTTATGTGGTGCATATTAAGAAAAGATATTTGTATGAAATGGGTGAATATGATGAGGACAGACATGACCACACACCCATTGAAGAACAAGGGTTGAGAAAATATTCTATAATTGAATGTGAAAATATTCAACTTGCTAGAGAAGTGGAATATGATGATTTGTTATTTTCAAGTTTGAGGAAGATGAAATAAATATGAAATAAATACTTGCATTTGTTTTTTTTTAAAAAAATTAAGTGTTATGACTAAATATAGATAATAAATGTGTTTTTTTGTCAATGTTTCTTGATGCAGATTTAGGTGGTGAGTATTAATTTTTTTTATTAATTTCCTGGGAAAAGATTATTTTTTCTTTTTTTAAATTAGCTAGAAGATAAAATGTTTTTATTATGGAAAAGTATTAATGCGTCGTAAAATGAGAAAACATTGTTAAAAGAGATGAAAGAAAAGAAATTTACATTTATCTCATTGAAGAATTGTGATCATGTCTTATGTATGACTAGATAGGTGAGTGCATGTTTCTTTAGTGGTTCCAAAATTTTCAATATAGTCAGCCAGTCGATTGTCTTCATGAAAGACATGTGTTATAATTTAATTCATTGAAGCTAGACTATCAAGACACACTATCCATTTCATTGTGAGATTCCAAGAAAGTTGAATCTAACCCATTGTTACTGCCTGCACAATAGTGTATGATTCACTTTCAAACTAGATATTATTCCAATTACACTGTTTAGAAAACTGAATAGCTTGAATGAGAGCCATCATTTCAGCTTCCAGAGCAGTGGATTGTGAACATGAACTATTAATTCCATCTATGAAGTCACCATTGTGATCTCTGAAAGCAATTCCATATCCAGTAGTTTTTTTATTTTAATTCGACGTGCCATCCGAATTGAATTTAATCAATACCGCAGAAGGTAGAGTCTAGAAAATATAATTAGTCCCAAAGGGTTTGGGGTAACGTCGATGCAATTTTAGCTTGGGCAGAGCCTCAATGTCCCTGACTAAGTTGTCATAATGATCATATTTTAATTTATTAGCCAGATGGATCACTGACATGATCTTAGCTAATGTAACATTATACTTGAAACATATGTTTTCATGTCTACTCTTATTTCTACACTTCAAAATTATATTAATTTCTTCTACACATTCCATAAAGGGTAGTAGGAAAACATATTTTGTCATCTAACCCTCTAAAAAATATAGCAGTAGATCCACTATTCTGAATACTTACCGACGAGAAATTTTAAAATGTTCAAAGATCATATTCTAGATTGAGGAGGCGTTCTTGCAAGACATAAACAGATAATTTATATCTTCTCAGTGTTGATGACACATCATGCACCTGAAGCATATAGAAATATCTAATTTTTTCAGATTACATTCCACTTGAATTTTGTTCCAGTACTGATTCCATAGAAGTGTGAATCTAGAAGTATGAAGAAACTTTTTTTAAATTCATAACTCCAATACTAGTTCCTTGCAAAATATGTGTGTAAATGAATTTGGGGTCAAGAGTGCCATTTTTACTCGATCCCAGATCAAATTATCATTTATTTCTATAAAGTAAGAAGAAGAAACGTTGAGATCTATGTGAGTCGGCAGAGAATTGGTATGCTAATGTTGTTCATTAGTTGTAGAATTATAGTGTATATTCAGCTCTTAAGTACTGACATGAGAAATCGGAGGTGAACCTGCCCAGTTGGCCCTCCATAAATTCAGGTTGGAATGAGACATAACCATCCAATGATAGTGAAAATCATTTTTCTGGAAAATCATTTTGCGGCCAGGCCACACATAGGATTGCATGTAATCATTCCTCCATTCAATCATCATACTAAGGAGTTTGATTCTGAGAAATTCAAGGGATTGATAATTGTAATTAATAAGTCTCCAGATAAATGTTTCTCCAAGACACAGATTAAAGAGATGATTTTTTTAATAGCAAGCCCTCCCAATGTGTATGGTAAGCAACATTTCTTCCAAGGTGTTGTAATAACATTATGTTATATAATAACACCACTCTAAAAAAATTTCTCATAAGAGGATTAATATATTTGATAGTGGAGGAATGCCAATATTACACCATGAAGGAGTAAACCAGTTTGGAGAATATAACATGCATAACTAAACCGAGTCATCCTGCCATTGATAGAGATTTCCCCTTCCACGTGGATAACGTTATTCTAACTTGAGTCACCACATCAATGAAATAATATAATTTAGGACTTCCAAGAACCATTGGGACTCCATGATATGTAAATGGAAGGGACCCCTCTCGTATACTGAGATCACAAATCTTTTTGTTCTTCTTGGGAGCTAATATTTTTCCCCAAATAAAATAAATGACATTCTCTTGTTTATTTCCTTTCCATAGGCCTTTTCATAATGGAGAAGTGTTCTCTTAATATTTTGAATATTTCTCATATCTCTTTAAGTAAAAAAGAATAATGTTTTCAGAAAAAAGAAGTTTAGAGGGGGCATATATACCTCTAGCTACTCAAAAAGCTTTGATTTCACCTTTGTTAACATTAGGGGTAATCATTCAACTAAGATAATCTTCAACAAGAGAAAAATTGATAGGAGAAAGAGGATCCCTATACCTTAGTCTTCTAGGGAAATTGAAGTATCCTTACTATGGGCCACTAATATGAATAGATATTTTATTATAGCTGATCAGATTGTGAATCCAATGAGTGAATATCATGCAAAATCCAAATTATTTTAAAATTTGACCAAAGAATCCCCAATAAATGTTTTCAAAATCCTTCCTAATGTTGAGTTTGAGAGAAATTTTTTCTCCCATTGTGTTCTTCGGAAGGAGATTAATGAATTTTGAGGAAATCATGGGAAAATTAGGGATTTCCTACCCTTAACATAACCAAAATTATTTTACGAAATTAAGCTTGAAGAGATATGGTCAAGAAGATTAGCAATAATTTTGGTAAGGATCTTCAATATAGTGTAGATCAAATCCACCAGCTAAAATTGACCAATATCACTTGCATTATCCCCCTTAGAGATTATGGATATGAATTGAGCATTAAATCCATGAGAGATAGAACCATCAGTGAAAAAGTGATTAACCAATTTATATGCATCTTCTTGTATGACATCCCAGTAATGTTGGAATAAGTTGTTCGTGAAACCATCTATTACTGATGATCTCCCTTTATTCATCCCGAGAACTGCTTTCCTGATTTCAATAAATGTAGGCATATAGGTGAGAGTGGTGTTGTCAGTGTGAGTGACCAGCATTGGGATGATGCCTACCCCTAAGCTCTCGGATCTACTCAGGCCATTAAATAGATCCTTATAAATGGAAAAAATATGATTTGAGAGACTTTTCATATCATCAAGAATTATTTCACCATTCTTCAAAATAGAGAGAGAGGCTTGTTGGCTTTTTTGTCTCAATGAAGAGCATTTATGATTTTAGTATTTTTGTCTCCATCTAGGAGCAAATTTACCTTTAAAAAATAAACTTTAATATTATCACTTAGGACAATATTCTTGTATAGTTTAGAGGCAATAGTATCTTCTCGCTCATCATCACAATAGAAGTTACGTGTGGTCATAGATATCTGAATGTCATGTAGTATATTTTTAAGAGATTCAAAATCCTCAATCTCATGCATTGTATGTTATAGACTATTTTTTCATTTCCCTTTTCCACCCCAATGTAGTTTCTTGGTTGCTGGTTAGTGTTGAAACTGAATATCGCCTAACACCTTACAAAATGAACCAAGCCACCCCTCACATCTTTTCATACACACAATATCCATCCATATTATTTTTCATCCATATATTTTGTGTCCTCCATAAATTCCATCACCTTTTAATTATCCACCAGCACTTTTTAAGGATCCCATAATAGAATATAATGTCCTCGTATCTGGGATACATGTGTCATGATCCATACAAAGGGATTCCACCTAATTTAGAATATATTGATGAGTGTAGGACCAGCCTTCTCTCACTCCATTGATTCAAAATACACCCAACACACAACTTCAAATATCATTCCATTAGATTTTATTTCATTGAAATGATGGCTAGACCTCTTAAACCAGGAAGTGATAAATTTATAAAATATGTATACTTGTTAAATTTTAAAAAATTTATTGAGCCCCTCAATAAAATGAATTTTTTATGTTTTTTTATTTTGTATTGGAACCAAAATATACATTTTTCTTTATATATTTTTTGACATGTAATCTATATATAGATATTATATATTAAAATAAACTTAGAGATTAAAATATAAATGAAAAACACATAACACAACCATAGATCAGTGTGAATGTTCAAACTTCAACTAAAGATGTTCCATTAAGCTCGACATGAGTAATGATCACCGAAGGTGTTTTCCATGGGAAAACACATTCAGATTATGCTCAATCAAAACAGTCTAATTATCAAAGTCCAATACAGATATAAATACTTGATTATCTAGTAATGAATGTGGTTTCAGTGTTGAATTTGAGATGTATGTGAATGTTTCTCGAACATCAATTTTTTTTTTCAGAGTACAAAAAAAATGAATCGGTTGGATATGAAATATTATATGTACACTCAATTTTATTCATGCATTATTTATTCTAATTAATAAATATTTATTTTTTTTTCATTATATGATTAGTTTTTTAGTTTGTGGAAATAGTGAAATGTTTTGAAAGGAAAAAATTTGGTAATTTGTTAATGAAAAATTTATAGTGATCTTTAAGGATCAAGGATGTCCAATTGGGGAAGAAGGATTCCAATTTGTATGTACAATGGGACATATAACTCGGAAAAGATTCCATATAGACTTTGAATCTTGGAGAATCACACAAAATTATCTAAAAGAATAAATGTTATGAATTTTGTTTATGGTTTTTGTTTTTAATTGATTTAATGACTTTTTAGGTTTTATTTTAGAATTTCACAACTACTATTTTTATTTTGTAGAAAACCCCTATATTCTATTTAAGAATGATAATTTGGTAATGTGTTTTTATGATCTTGCAATAGGAAAAAAATGCAGAGATAAAAGAGGGCTTTTATATCATAATCATTATGAATCTAGCCTAACTAATGAAAAACATATTGATTAGATTAGTCAAAATAGTATATAAAATGAGAAATGGTAATGTTATATTAGCATTCATGATAAGAAAAAACACAAGATATGTTAATATATTTTTATTTACATCATATTTTAAAATTTACATATCTATATTCATTAATTTTTTCTAAAATAATCATCTTTAGATGTGCAGGGCATGTGTTTGAAAAATGCCAAATATCATACCAATCAAAAAATTCCACATAAATCTAGAACTAAATCAATTTTCTGAAAGAAATATGGTATGGTTGTATATCATTAAAATTTATATAACTTAATTGATTATTATTATTTTTATAAATCTTTTTATTATATTAGAAGAACTCTGGAAATCTGATTGGTAGGGCCAATCTATAGGATGTGATCCATCAAAAAATTGATGGATCATATGTAATTGATTATTCGAAAACAATTGGAGTAAGAATTCATATTAATGTTATGTGAAATTTTGAAATAATAAAACTAAATTAACATTCATGTATAAAAAATTGAGAATGACTTTAGGGAAATAGGAATCATCTGAACATTCAACATTTTTTCTAGATGATGTTTTCAGATTTTTTTTAAATGAGCATTCAGGTCATGAATGTTCTCTTGGGGTGGGAGAATGTTTGAAAAGTGTATTCACCTCATCCTCCCAACGATTTGGAGGAATCAATGAATATATATCTAATTTCTATCCTACATATTCAAAAGAGTTTGTTGATTTGAAATCAAGGTTGAATCGAGGCTAATTGAAATTATAAATGAATGTATATGAGTTATCCCAAACAAAACCTTAAAAGATTACGATCATAGATGTTCTCAATAGAATGGTGGATTACATTTCTTCAATGAATGTCAAAATAACCACAAATTCTAGAATTTCATAATTTTTCTTTAGCTTTTTTGAACTATATGTTTAACATTCAAGGAAAATATAGAAGTTATGCTATAAATTTTTGGATGAAAAAAATGATACTTCTAGGAAATGATGCTGCCAAAAAATGTTTGAAACAATTTGGATTGTCAATGTAGTGTGACATATTGTTTCATATCATTAAATAAAATCAATTTAAAATTATGATATATTTAATAATTATTGTTCATGTAGTTCCTTGGGGACAATACTACAAGTGGCTTCGACCGGTAGTAACACCTAATACATCATGTTTCACCTCTTTTTTTAGTAAGAGAACGATCAGCACTAGAAACCATGAATCTAATTTCTTATTCAGTATATAAACAAGTGTTCATCATTATTTTCCAAACATCATAATACCTTGTATTTTCATATTTTCTACTCCATTATCACAGTCTGCAAAACTAGGGTGGCATTTTTTGGATCCAGGATAAATAAAAAACATGTTCTCCAAAACAACATTCCAATGAACCATGTGTTGTTCACCATTTTCATAAACTTCAAAACATTCACTAATTCCATTGTTGTTCGTAGGTATGAAATTCAGACCAATACCATACATGGAATTTCTGTTGGAATGTTCACCAAAACAAAAACCATAAGTTAAAGCCTTTTTTTGTTTATTATACCTAGACAATTGATCATTTATAGTGTTCTTTCGGTTATGAACACAAGTGTATTGTTTCAATGTTAAAAAAATATAGATAAAAAAGCATTAAGATATTCATGTATCTAGTAACTAAACATTTATATGGTTTTTTATTTTTATTATTAAGTGTAATGAAGTATTTTAAATATATTTTTGATGAACATTATTATTTGTACATGTTAAAAAAATATGTCTTTTAAATATTATTTAGGATGCCATTAAGGATGACTATGGGATAGAAACTAGAGATCATCCTTCACTGAATCATAGAATATATTCTGTAAGAAGTTATGTTAAATAGAAAGATTCACATTCTAATGTTTCTGTTTAGGTATTTGATACAATATTGTTCTATGTTGAGGTTTCTATCAAATTTTTGTTCCTCCGGGTAGTATCTAGAGTATATAATCATCGTCCATAAGGATTATCTGCTTCTAAGTTGGTGGGATTTTTTTTCAATTAGATTTAGTTGCTCAAGTCCCCTATTATATTAAATCATAATTTTCAAATCCATCTTTAATGGAATATGTTCACTTACATGCTTAGGTATTTTCACATCTATAGGATTGGGTGACATATCAAATTATGATCTTAGGTACTTTCACATACACTTGAACTGTCTTGAGTCACATTTATAATCAATTAAATGTAGAATTATTACACTATTTCATCATCCCCATTATTGGTATCTATAATATAAAATCAATCGGTTTATAACCATGACACATTTAATTCGTTGTCCACATTATAGATTTCATAGAGTTTCAATAAAATAACATAAAATAATTTTATCCAATAATATCTTATCAACTACTTCTCTTAGTGGTATGAGATTATTTAATTACATTTTATCCCACGAGATATAATATTTTTATGTCTTATAATATGTAGGATTTCCTAACTAATGGAAAATTGAATCATTTATAATGTGTCATAAAACTATATAAAAGGCCATTGTATGTATTAAACAACCACTGAGAAGAGTGGGATGAATTTCCTAACCTAAAACAAACTCTCAAATTAATGTTTCCCATCTATGATTAGGGAATATGGATCTCAGGCTGATGATACAAGGGAGAGGGAAAATTTAAATAAAATAAAAATAGCACATGGATAAAATAGAAATGGGGTAAGCCTTACGTATATATAATGGTGGATAAAAAACACAAGATATTGATGGGATTGATCATCCCAATGTAATGCAAAGACAATGGTTTCATTTTTGTGGAATACTATTCCCAGTTCTGTCATCCCAAAATATTCATAATTTAAACTACCTTAATGTCTGTAGAATGAAATTTCACGGCCATCACATATATGATAACTCCTTTATCATTTTTTTAATGTTGTTCCCACTTACATCCTTGAGTTTTAATCATTATAAGAATTTATCCCCAAGTATCGATCATGATGCTTAATTTCAAGAGCTTGTAAATATTATTTTAATGGACCACTAGACAATTTCAAAAAAATATGAATGATTAGAGAGTTTTGACCATGCATCTTGTGGGGGAGATTGGAATACTTATCTTAGAGGGGGATACATCCAATTCTATCATGGATATTCATCAAAGGGAATTCATTGAGATTCTTCCAAGGGCATTCATGCCAATAATAAGGGGGTGGCGGGACACTTGATGGGTGGTTCATATAGAACTGAAAAAGTATATGGATGGATCATGTTTTCATGAAGACATGATAGGCGGATTGGTGTGTTATATAAAGGGATAAATTGTATTAGATTTCAGTTCCACTTTTGAAATAATCAATATGAAGATAAAGGCAAGATAAATATAATGGGAAATCAATTTTCACTATGCAGGCAGTACAACAACAATATATCTTTTGTGGAGACCGGTTTCAAACACCTTTTCGGCCTCAATGAGAAAATTATCACCTTATGGTATCTAGGCTATGTGTAGATTTCTCATTGAACCAGAAAATGAAGTCAGTCAAATAGAGAGGATTATGTCTTCTATATATGATATTCTAGATAGTAATTGGATTCCTAAGGAATGTTTATTTCTGTACCATTGTAATGGTTTTCTACAATACGATTTTAGTGACAATTACATTGCTGACACACATGGACTCTACCACTCCAGACCTCCCATAGTTTCATAATTTTTGTCAGTAAAAAATTATTTTTAAACAGGTTCACTGACTCTAGATATCAACTGTATAATCACTAAGGTGAAATAATTCAGATCATTCTATGAATATTACATTTCTATTATTAATAAGATAGAATAAATTAATTAGGAGATGTCCCTTTAATTTTTTAATAGTAAATTTCATGGTTACATTTTGTTAGTTTAGTCATCAAACACAACAAAAAATTATTCATCCCAACATAGTGAATTTCAAATGTATTTATGGGCATGGAAAATATAGTTCAAAAGGAAACCATTTTTCAGATGAATTGTACTGAGAACGGATGAAAACCCCATAGTAAGATGAATCTTCCAAATCCTTCCCATGGTGAGCATCCCAAAAAAATGATTCTAGAAAAATAATAGAATTCATCATCCCTCACAAGGATACAAAAACCTCAATGACTTGATGGTGCGATGGTCCAAAAACCTCAATTATATGTGATGTCAGCATCCAATTTCTCAGCATCCGAGCTATGAGTGCCATAGTACAAAAAATGATTCTAGAAACATCCAAGCTATAAGAATATAGAAAAACATCCTCAAATCTATTTCCACATTTTCTAAACCCGTATTCATTACCTCCCCATCACATGACTCCCCCTAGAATCCTCAATGATATGATGGATCATGACACCAACATAGGCATTAAAATATTTCTTCAAATAATTAATGGTGACAGAACCCTTGATCTCGCTCACCCTCACCATGCCTAAATCCGTATTATTCTCCTCTAAGTAGGAGGGGTATGTCATGTCACACTAAAAAAAATTCATATCCTTGATTGTGTAACTAATCAACTTCCATAGGGCACCAAGAGAAGGCTTAAAAGGATAAGATGATTCAAATATATTTTCATGAATCCCAACTAGTAGTCATGCCTGAGTAGGTGAGCACCATATGAAAGAAAAATATACCTCCCATCAAGGTCCCTCAGTACTTCATCACTATTACATTAAAATAAAGAGAGAAATTCCTTTTCATATTCTTTGAAATGTTGAACCCATGGGGTTAACGTTTTGTTTTCTCAATATATAGTTCAATTCATAAAGCTACATAGGATGGCCAAGTGGGTTAATTACCAGATACAAACATTTTTAAATGGGATGACACCAACCTAATGATAGGATTATTTATTTGAGAAAAGATAAATGTTTCGTAAAAACTTCTAAAGAAAACATAAATTTGGATTTTTTCATGTTTCGAATAAGTATATTAGTATATGTTTCATATTCTATCAACAAAGAATGAGAAATCTGTAGTGGGATATCCCACCCCAATTAGAATGGTTGGGAAGTGGAATGAGATTATGATGATCAGATGATGTGGGATAAAGATTATTGGTTTTTGGAATGTTCAGTAGATGGTGAGGGTGTTAGGTTTGGTTAATGATTAGAGGACATGGATATACTTTTTGTGGGGTTTTTTCCAGTGGTTTTTTAGATTTGGGTTTTGTGTATATAGTATTGAAATCAATAATATTCAATGGAATGGGGAAATAGAAAGTGTGTGGTGGGTTCTTAAAGGGATAAAAATGATAACATGGAAAATTATGTGTATTTGGATGTTGAAAATATAATTACATAGGATATGAATGTCTTGGGAAGTGGAAAATGGGGCAAATAAATATAGGGAATGATGAAGAAGAGAAAAACTCAGTAGATATATAGTCAAAATTTGGGCTACATGTCCTTTCCTGTAGTATGAGGACCAGATTTGATAGATATGGTAGGTGAACCCCATAGATCATCAGACATCATTATGGGTTGGGTCATATACTTTCCATATAAATTCTATATATAATCCTATATTCAAGAATCTATGGTGAACAACCTCCAATGAAAACCATTTCAAAGATAACATGTTTAAGGATAACATCATTTAATGTCAAATATAGTGATTAGAATACATCTATAATAAGACAAAGCATGTTTAATTCTAGTCTTATTTAAGGTATATTGTAATTAAAAAACAAATAGAGCACTAATCAACAATGGTTATGTGATGAAGTATACGCATAGCATAAAATAGGCCTGATTGTGGACATTAAAGTGAAAAATAATTGCTAAGATAATATGTTTAAGTATGACCTCATTTTCTTTCAAAAGTAGTGTTTCTACAAGATAATAAATCTTATAATAAAAGTTATTTCATTAATGTGATCCCTGGTATCAGGTGGGTTTTAATTCTAATTTTATCCTAATATGCACATGCTTCATGTTATATTGTTATCACAACCGAAATGTTTAGAGTATTGTTGTAGATATGAAATGTTTATATCTATTTATCTAATTTATTGTATATATAGGTATTAACCTTGATTTTAAATTCTATATGTTGAATTGTTATGTTGGTAAATCTGATTATATGAGTGATTTTGTTTCCTTGTCATTTTTTCCACCAGGCTAATATTTGTTTTTGTTACCGTGTGTTTGGAGATTTCGTTAGTGCTCTTCATCTGGTGGAGATGGTTTTTCATTTCTTCTATCTGTTAGTGTTCTTATTCTCATATAGTGGAGAGGGTGGTTATTTTCATCTATGGGTGAGGTTTCAGCTTTTCATTTGTTGAATTTAATGTTTTTTATAAAAAAGTTATGTTTTGGTAAAGTCACTTGATTTTATGGTTTGTTTTGAATGGAATGAATAATGATGTGATCTATTATTATAAAATATCGGAATATTTTTCATAATGTATTTTTTCATGATAGATTTAATTGATTATTATCAATAATACTAATTATTTATTTTTAAATATTTTATAAATATTTATTTACTAATATTATATTTTTTATATTTGAGGAGGGTGGATATTTTGAGGGGGGTTTCATGAATATTGTAGCTATAATATATATATAAATATATTTATGTATATATTTATTGGAATTTTTGCAAAAATATAAGAAAATATTGAATTATAAAAAATTTTAAAAAATATTATTAGATTAGCAGTGATTTTAACAGCTTATAATTTTCCAACATATTAATTTTTTATTCCTTAGGGTTAAAACCACCTCTATTATATTTTCATAATTGAATTTATTTTTGATTATAGGTGGTTTTATCCCCTATAATAATTTTAAAAAAATTAATTTTTTAGAATAAAAGGGGTTAAAACTACCTCTAAATCCCCAAAAAAATTAAACTTTTTATTATAGGCGGTTATAACCCACTATAAATATTTTTCACTTGATTACAGGGGTTTAAAATCACCTCTAATTTCTTGTTATATTTTTAATCTTAATGATTAGAGTTTCATTAAACCCCCATTAAAATTTTCTGAATTTAATTATTTCGATTATAATGGGTTTAAACCCCTTTTTTATGACCAAAACTAATTTTATAATACCAACCCTTTCCATTAAAATCTACTAATGACAATTAGGCGGCCATATTAGATATGGATTGAATGTATATGTCTAATATATATATATATATAAGGGGTTATAACACATTCAAATATAAAATATAATACTTTCTAATATTAGTATATTTTTTTAGTGTAAGAGTAGTATGTGTCCTAGGCTTATAGTACCCCTTGTTGTTGTGATACCTATGATTTTATTTTGTATTACATGGATTTATATGTTATCCTTGATATACATGTTTTTTATTGTGGACAGTGACATGGGAAAATGTCATTTAAAATTGATATACATGCTTTAATTTAGAACATTGGAAAAAGGGAAATTTTTTCCATGTTTTCTATAAAACTACATTAATTCATATCACGTCATTTTTTTACATAAAATTAGAATACGTGAATTTTTATATTGAGATTCGTTATAGGACACTTGGGTGGGATCCAATTGAGTCTATTAGTTCATAGCCTATGAAATATAAAAAATAGGGCTATAGTTTTTTTAATGAAAATATGTATACTTTCGGGGGATGCAATAAATTACATAACAGTCACAACAATGGGAAATATTTTTCCACTGTGTATATCAAGAATGGAACAATACATTTTTCATTTGTAAAAATTTTTCATATATGACACGTAAAAATATTCCATTTGAAATTATTTGAATGAAATTAAAAATATACATTAAATTTCATTAATATCATTTTACATTAATATAAATAAATATATAAAAAGTTTCAATAATATTAACATGGAACAATTATTTGATAATTAAATATTTTAATATTCAACGTGTCCTATACCACATTGAACATATAAATTAAATTCTTATGAAAAAATTAAAATTAAAAAATTTAATTACGTTATAATAAATTATTTAATGTCTTGATAATTCATAGGTGATGTTTATACACCTCATAAAAGAATTTGGGTGCATGATATCAAAATATGCCATAGTGAAAGGAGATTGAGATAAAGTCCCATAACATTAGACCGAATCATCCCAAATAATATTTATATTAATAAAAAGTAAACAATGGTTATTTATTTACATTATTAAGAAGAATTGTATTTTTTATTATTCATTATATTAACCCTATTACCATGTCAAAACAATTATTTAATTTTTTAAGATCATGTCATATGCTTTGATGATATTCGATACATGATACCAAAAAGATTTTGACATGATGTATATAGTAAAAACAAGACATCATTCCATCATATCTAGTATAATTTTCATGGAAAAATAATTTCTTTTATACATAAATTTTACTTTTAAATCTACCTGTTAAAAATTTATATTAAAAATTAAGTACATTACAATCATATAGATTCTAATATGTGGGAATGCGTGTTCAATGTTCCCATTATTCAATGATGTTTATGGAAAAAAGTATAATATAATTTCATCATTATATAATGATAATGATATAATATATATATAATAATTAATTAAAATATACTTCATTATACATATATGTATATTATCAATGTGATATGGTGATGAAGAACAAATCACATCGCCTCGTGGAGGGGATATATCACATATATGCATGAAAGACATTATTATATTTATGTGCTTCCGTAGGTATGTAAATAAATGATATATTAACTTTTAATAATGATAAATATTTAATAAAAACATATAAAAACTGTAATTCTATCATTATAACCACTCTTGAGAGTTGGTGATGGAAAATGACATATATCGGTCTTTGAGGTGGTAGTTTATCATACACATAAAAATAATTAAATTCCATTCGAAGGAAGTGAATATTGATAAATGGGATTAAATTAACACAATATAATATTATTAATATATGGATACTATATTTATTATTTAATCATGGATGAAAAATATTTGATTGATTTGGAAGAAGAAAAAAAGTCGATTAAACCAATACCACTTCATTAGATTATCATCTTTTCTTCACACCATAATACAAATAAGGTGATGTTATTTCTTATTTAAAATCTATTAAATGTTTTGAGTGATTTTATGATGGTATATGGGTTGATAATGGAAAATAAAAAAATATTTTTATTAGAAAAAATTAATAAGATGTGGTTTGTTCCACAAGCTAGGGTAGAGGAACTCTTGAAATTCATGAAGATGTAAAATCAATATCACTTAATTTTAATTTTAAATTGTATAAAAACTAATGAATTTATATTTTAAGTTTATTTTTTAAATACATTAATCCAATAAAAATAGAAATGATTTGACTATTCTATAATTCATATCATTTTTATCCCTTCATTTATCTCTCTAATTATTACTGTGAAAACATTGTTTTTTAATCCTTAAGGGTTATTACGGTTTCTATTAAATTTAAAAATTAACATAAATTAATCAATGGTGAAATTATACTAATTATCAAAACCATTTTGCCGAATTTTTTAATTCTATAATTCTTTTATCATTTATTAAAATGTTATATATTTAAAAATATCAATAATATATGTTTTACAAGTTTCATTACATGCCATTTTATAAATATCATAACACTATGATATCTTATAAAATAAACACATAAATCATCATGAAAATGTATAATTCATCTATTAATTTTTTAGATGAAATATATTATATTATATAATATTTATTTCTGTATTGTTAATAAAATTTATTTGATATTTCCATTAAGGAAATAATTTTTGTATCATCACTGTGAAAAATGTTAATTATATTATCTCTTAACTAAAAATTAAAAATAAATTATAATGATGAAGATAAATATATTATCTTTCATAATATAATTTCAATTTTTACATATCCCCTATAAAATCCCATAATAAATGTACATCACTTGTTAGAAATAGAAGTATGATAAGCTTATCAGTTATTTAAATAAAATACTATAAATGAATAAAATAATCAATGGGTCCCCATAATGTAAAAAATTCACCACAAGAATTTTTTTTGTTTTAATTATCACTCTAAAAAATTTGGATAATTTATAGAGTGATTTTATTATATATATAATATATTTTTTACCCATAATTATCTTCTTTACCCTTAGTCAAGAATAAAAATTACTAGAGTTACTATTCATATTGTCCAAAAATTAAAGGGCACTATTTAATAAATATTTTAATTATTATTCTAAAAGAGGAATCTATTTTTAGAAATCCAACTCACATAATTCACATAAATTAAATAAAAATTAATCATGTATTCAGGATGAAACAATGGCTTTTTAACGTGGAAATGATCAAAAATATTGGAATGTTATTATATCCAAATGAAATAGGTAATATATTTCAATTAAATAAATTGACATAATGGATATAAAATTGATATAAAAATTCATTAAAACCAATCAAAATTTTAATTTATCACCATTAATTTTCGGGACAAAATATTTGTTTTTAAATAAATTGAAATATGTTTTATGTATAATAAAATCATGAAACTTATTAAGATTTTCATGACCCACCTTCACCAAAAGGAGGGAAGGGACATCATATTTCCCTGCCCTTCCTTCTTTATGTTGAAGGAGAGATAATGACCCTCGAACCCGCCTTCAATAGGTCCCGGAGTGGCGACCAACACCAATGTTATAAAATTTCACACAAAATGGAAGGCATTAACCTTTTTATTTTTATAGGATCGAGAGATAAGATAACAACCCAAGGAATACCAATCATAAAGTAAAGGTAAATCCAAAATTAACCCATTCCCATATGCATGTTCAACAATAAATGATACAAGCCACAAAACTCCAAAGGTAAAGTACCAAGAAAAAGGAAAACGACAACAGAAACTGCCCCGAGGTCCGAGCTAGTATGGTCTCGCACAATCCATGAATTACTCCTAGAAACCTGAAAGAAGTTTTATATACGTAGGGTGAGAATACAAGTATACTCACCAGGTAAAACCAAAGTCTCTCGTGCACATGTCAGGGGGCATTCTAATGTCCCGTGAAAAAAAAAAGATATCCAAAGAACCTAGCAAGGAAAACGATCTACCCAAGCCTCACCAAGGCACACTCCCCAAAATTACACATGTCAAGTAATGTATAGTAATTGCACATCGATATGTGGGTACCCCGTTCCACATTCTCACTAGTTATTGAAGACATTCTATGCATTGAACCAATCCCTCCACTCTCACCACAGTCCCACTGCCTCACCCACCCGCACACTCCTGGGCCTCAACCACACATTCTACCTGCAAACACATGGGATAAAACCACACATCCCTCCTACGAAAACTTGGTCCACAACCACAATGGGTATCCACACCCACAAACACCAGGGTTAGAACAACTACTGTCACACCCGAAGACACCTAGGCCTCATCCTGAAGACACTTGGGAAACAACCTGCCCACAAACTCCTAGGCCAACCACCACAACTACCCTGCTCGATGATTCTTGGGAAAATAATGGACATCAAGCCATCAAAGACTCCCCAAAGACTCTTGGGCTATTCAGGAAAGGTATTAGAAAAGTATCTAATAACCAGCCACTCATAGGAGTGTTGAGAAAAACACCCTCCCCCATGAAATGGGGATGTTTGACACTAAGTGGTCAGCATGTGTGGGGTGCGAATAAGAAACATAGAAACTACAGATATATATATATATATATATTTAAAAGTCACTCATCCCAACCTAGGGGTCCAAAATCCAACCTAAGAACAACCACCCTCGTCACTATTCATTCGTAAGAGAAAAGTACGAAACCCAGGGCCAAGTCACAAGTCATCACAAAACCAATACCCCATTAAACCATTATTGCTTACATGTTCATGCGATCTCATTTAGGTGGATTGTACACTACTGGGAAACTAACAGGCATAACCACAAGCTAGGAAAATAGAAACAACCAAACAACAATTTAAGCATTCACACCCGGTTCTCTTGTAAAGTTACAACATCAAAAGGGGATTAATGAGATCACTCAAAGTAATGGAACCAAAATAAAATCTCACAAAATGGACATGTGAGATCCCTCGAAGTAATGGAAACAAGGAAAACCCTGTCACAACCCCATATCCCAAAAACCAGGAACCAATGATTTCTCAACAATAGAGGATCCCACCCGAGTTCGTGTCATAGAAGAGAAACCACAAAGCTTCAGATTTACAACCAACAACCTTACCATAACTAAGGATCCCATCCTCATCCACACCTTCTTATAAACACCAAGCAGAACAACACTCCTGCCTCCAAATAGAGTGTGAAACATCAAGGTTCAAGCAAATCATTCATTAGGTTCTTCTTTCTATTTTTTAACATGGGTGGTCACACATGGATTATTGTTTTACTAAACATCCTTTTAAACCATCTGAGTTTAGGTGAATAACCAATTCCATGTTACATTAATTTAGTAATTAGAAAAGACAAGGGTATATTAGGACGCAATGAAATACCACCAACGACCATGATTTTTAGTGAGCACAAGTCCATAAATTTCACACACATATCAACATAAAAGAGTACAATAGAACATCAATCACACCCCCTTCATTATTTAAGGTCCATTCATTTTCTTCTTCAAGTTTTGTTTCATCAATCCCCACAGAAAAAAAAGCACTCCCACCCTGGAAGATGCACAGTAAAGAAAGATGATGGAAAACCCTACTTGATTGATCAATGATCAAAGATCTTCTCCAGGCGCCAAGAACTAGGAAAAGCGTGACGTGTAGGGGAGGGATGTCGGGAAGTCCAAGGATGTGCAGAAAGACTCAAGAACATGCTCACCACAAGCCTCATAAGGGGAAACTCCAAACACACAAAGAAGGAAAGAAATCTAGTCAAGCGGAAGAAGAAGGTATGAGAAATTCTAGTGTGATATATATAGATCTGATCCCGTTGTTATGGTATTTGGGTATTTGAATGGATTTAAATTCAGATCATGTTTCCCCATGCGGTTGGGTGGTTACACACGAGGAGATTAATTTTTATTTAATATCCCCTATTTGACAGGTTCCTCGGGATTATTGGTTATTAATTATGGGATTTAAATGTCTTTGAACCACATAAAAAGGGTTAAAAAGTCCCAAAAGAGGCGTTATGGGAAAAACTATAGAAGATAACACTGACATGGCTGGGTGCAACCATCCGACCACACCGATCAGTCGCGCCGATCAGTCGCACCAATCGGTCTCCCATATTGGTCGCGCCGATCGGTCGCCCTCCGATCGGTCGCACACCGGTCGTTCACTCACCAAAATGACATCCTACCACCGAGACATCACCCTTAAGATCTGGAAATTTGAAAAGGGTTGGACCGTGAGGGTCTGAATCATCACATCAGATACCTCTCAAAGCATGCTCACCCTCGAGAATTTAAAACCAGACCTGAAGAAAGGAAGGGGGTATGAACAACCACCTCGTAAGATTCCTCTCAGGAGTGATCCTCTCCGACACATGGGAACAACTTCCCTACTTAAGGAACCATGCAACATTTAAGGTTCGCGTTGTCCAGTCATACGGGTTAGGGAGTTTCATCCTCCAAGTCAAGATAATATCCGCTTTGGGCAGAACTGACTCTCCCACATGGGAATAATCACATCCACCTTAATGTGTCTTGATTGGGGATTGGGTTTGCCCCTCCCCACAGTCAGGAGCATTCCATATCATATAATGTAAAGTGTTTCATCACAACCTAATACACCGAACATAACAACTCAAAACAACTCTTGGTATTGGGCGCGCATCTACATTTCCTATTCACAGGTACTTTCCTCAAGCCCACCATGCCTCTAGAACACACAAACCAGAGGAATGGTTCATCCACAGAGCACCTTCTCCTCATGATCCATGATCATCACTTGTCACTCCTTGAATGCTGCATCGTCTTTGTTATCTAGATCTCCCCAGTCAAGGACGTGTGAGTCTTCGTGCAGATACCAATGAAGCTAGGACACATGGAAGACATCGTGCACTCGTTGTAGCTGTGGTGGCATCACAAACTGTTAAGACACCTCGCCGACCCGCTGCAACACCTAGAAGGGTCTGGAGAACCTGGGAGAAAGCTTAATCCCTCTGTCGAACCTCAGCTGGCCACGCCGAGGGGAGACCTTCATGAACATGTGGTCCCCGACCTCTAACTCTCAGTGTCTCCTCCTATCGTCAGTATACGACTTCTGTCGGTCCTAAGCTGCCTTCATCCTCTCTCGTATAAGTTGCACCTTATCTGTCGCGCTATGCACCACCTCTGGACCAAGGACGCCTGCCTATCCGACTTCTATTTAGCACACGGGTGAGCGACATGGCCTCACGTACAAGGCATCGAATGGAGCTATACCAATGTTAGAGTGTTAGTTATTATTGTAGGTGAACTCTACCAAAGTAAAGTGTCGCACCCACGATCCCCCAAAGTCCAGAATGTATGCTCGCAGTATATATTCCATGGTCTGGATGTTGAGCTCTATATCTCCATCTTTCAATGGGTGAAAATCACTACTAAGATGTAGTTGGGTGCCAAAAGCATGCTGCAATCCCCTCCATACTCGTGAGCTAAACCGTACATACATATCCCAGTCTATAGACCTCGGAACTCCATGAAATCACACCTCCTCATCCTCATAACTCCATGCTAAGGCATCCACTACACTAGACTCCTTTATCACCAGAAAGGGAGCTGATTTCGTTAACTGGTCCACCACTACACAAATAATGTCACAGACTCCTTGAACCTTGGGTAGTCCCGTGGAAAAATCCATCGAGATGTCATCCCACTTCCACTCAATATCATCTAAAGGTTGCAATAAGCCACCTGGAACATGGTGTTCAGCCTTTACTTGCTGACACACTAGGAACTTCGCTATGAACTCTACTACTGCCCATTTCACCTCGGGCCACCAAAACATTCTCCTTAGTCCCTGGCACATCTTGGAAACTCACGGGTGCACCGCTAGGGGTGATTTGTCGAACTGACTAAGAACTCTCTTGCACATCACCTCTAGGAAAAACAACTTTCCTCGTAAAAGCACCCGACTCTGACCATCCTCTGTCCACCATTCCAAAGCATCACCTTGGTTAACCAGATCACACACCACTTCGCTTTCTGAGTCTCCCCACTACGACTCCTCTACCTGCCATAACAGATAAGATTGCAGTTTCATCTGAGATAGGCAACCTCCACCACCATCCATCATTTCATCCAAGAGTAGGGTAGCCAAATCTTCCATCGCCTTCCAAACTTCTGCCGACTCTTAGACCACATCCTTCTACGACTTCCTGCTCAAGGAAGCATCCACCACATTCCACTTTCCTAAGTTGTAGGAAATCTCAAATTCGTAGTCTTGAAGGAATTCCATCCACCTTCACTACTGTAAGTTCATGTCCCACTAGGAGAAGTCATACTTCAAGATCCTGTGATCGATGAAGACCAAGAAGCGCTCCCCGAGGAGAAAGTGCCACCACAACATTAGTGTGAACACGACCACCGCAAGCTCCAGATCATGGGTGGCATAGATATTCTCATGGGGACATAACATCCTAGACCCACAAGAGATCACCCCTTGCTGCTGTATCAACACACATCTGAGGCCCTTCCCTGAAGCATCAGATAACACTTCAAACGTTGCCCCTTCTTCTGGCAGCCTCACCACTAGGGAACTAAACTACTTCTTCTTTAGATATATAAAGGCTGCCTCACACTTCCCATCCCATACAAAATCCTGATCCTTCTTCGTCAATGCTTTCAAATGTGTTGTAACTCAGGAGAAGTTGGAAACGAATCTCAGGTAGTAACCTGCCAGCCCGAGGAAACTATGAATCTTCGCCATGTTCTTTGGTGCTACCCAAGAGACAACCACCTGGACCTTTTATGGGTCCACTACTATCCCTTTCATGGACACCATGTGCCCAAGGAAGTGAACTTATCTCGTCCAGAACTTTCACGTGGACAACTTCCTATAGAGTTAGTGTCGTCGGACGACCGCTAAAAAAGTTCTCAAGTGCTCAATGTGATCCTCCTCTGATCTTGAGTAGATCAAGATGTCGTTAATAAATATGACTACGAAACGATCAAGGTACTCACATAATACAGATTTCATGAGCTCCATGAACATAACTAGAGTGTTCGTAACACCGAACGACATGACTACATACTCGAAGTTCCCATATCTGCACCTGAAGGTAGTGTTTGAAATGTCACCCTCCCCCACCCATAGCTGGTGGTATCCTGACCGCAGGTCAATCATAGAGAACCAACCTACTCCCTTTAGCTGGTCAAAGTGATCATCTATCCTTGGGAGGGGGTAAATATTATTGACCATTTCCGAGTTTAGTATCTAGTATTCTACACACATCCTGAGACCACGATCCACATTCTCAGCGAAATTGGATGAGAAAGAGGTTGAAATTCTATCCCAAGCTCGATGTCAAGTTGAGGGGTAATGTCTTCACCTCCTCAGGGAAGATGTCAATAAACTCACTGATGACCCCTGGAACTTCCACCATCTCTGCATCCACCGACTCCACTGATATGTCAGCTAACATGGAGAGGAGGGGTTATCCTCGCTTGATACTCCCCTGGAAACTCCACTCGCTGATGAAAGTCACCCATCGGCCGCCCCAGTCTTAACACACAACCCTTCTTCGGAAGCAGTCAATGATGGAACATATAGAGAACAGCCATTAAATGCCTAAGATGACATTGTATGGTTGAATCTATAAGTGTAGAAGATACCTAACTTACTGATGTGTCCCTTTCATTAGTATGAATCCTTGACTAATGTACAACAAGTCGGTCTAACCTCCGACTAGTGTGCTCAGCACCAGGGGCACTGGAAGTCTCTCGGTGTCTAAACCCAGAGCATAGGCTAGACTGGGTGTAACAAAGGAGTTCAAATTTCCTGTATCAAACAAGGCATATTCTAGGGTACTAAACAAGTTGATCATACCTCGAACAACCTCTGGACCTACTAGAAATGCTGCCTCCGGGGCTTGCAACTGCCCATGCCCAGGTCCTCTTCCCCTCGGTTGTCAGCCACCTCCCCGACCAATGCCCGGGTCAAGGTCCCTTACAAGCACCCTGAGGTCGGCCTCCTCCTGCAACGTCTGCCCTTGGCGGAGCGGGATCCCACTGCCCCTGCTACTACTACTGAAAGGGCCTTGCCGGGAACTGCTGCTGCTGAGGTGAGTGCTGGACCTGCCCACCTCCTCCATACTGTAATCTGTCCGGGTACTAATTCCGAAGGTGCCCATGGCTTCCCCAGATGAGGCATATCAGTCTTGGGCCTGAATGAAAAGGGGGAGGGTCGGAAGTTCAGAACTGGAACTGTTGAGGCCTACTCCCTGCTGGCAGAATCCTAGAGGGTCCTAATGCTGGAGGCCTGCTGCTAACGTCCTTCCCCTTGGGCGATCCCAATAGGATCTCCTCCCGTGACACACCTCCCAGTGTGTGCATCCTCTCCAACACTTTATCCTTCTTCTTCACCTCTACGAATTTTGTTAGGATGAAGGGAGTAATAGCATACTGAATAGAAGGTCGGAGTGCCTCCTCTAAACGTCTCTCCCGAGACTCCTCATCTGGAAAGAGGTCTGGAGCGAAGAGAAGGAGACCCTTGAACTTGATCCCCAACTCTCTCCCTAACATACTCCCCTGGTAGAGGGAGATTATCTTATGCCTCTTCTCAACCTTTATCGTGGAAGAGAGGAATTCTGACCAGAACTCCTTCTCGAATTCATCTGACATCACCTTGGTCTCCCTCTTCTTCGCAAGATAAAGCGTCCACAAATTGACGTGCTGCCCCATGCATCTGGCTTACAGCCAGTGGAATCCAGTTCTCCGTCGGAGCCCAGATCAAGCTGAAGGCTATCACCAGCTCCTCTTTCATGCTCTCTGTCTCCATATATGAGATGTTTCCCTCATACTTCC
The DNA here is from genome assembly GCA_963277665.1 of Viscum album. Classification (NCBI taxonomy): domain Eukaryota; kingdom Viridiplantae; phylum Streptophyta; class Magnoliopsida; order Santalales; family Viscaceae; genus Viscum; species Viscum album. The sequence continues at coordinate 988,857,338 of OY728126.1, forward strand.
CGAGGGTCTGTTGCTGAAAGGCTTGAAGCCTCTTCATCCACTGATCATCCTCTTCCTCTCGGTCGGTCCTCTTCCGATCGGCCAAGTCCACCTCCTGAGCCTCGATCACCCGCACTACACGTGGTCATCTCCTAGGTGCCACAACTGCAAGAAAAACAAGGAATGCCTAAGCCCGAGTTGTGTAGAATATTGTTCTTAAATTTTCATAGACTTATTTATTTTTTTTGAATTTCAAAGACACCCATGAAACATAAGAACACAATTCATTCTGATACATGTACCTTTCCTAGGGTCTCTACCCTGCAATCAGTGTAGCCTCACTTGGTCATTCGGTAGGTCCAGAGTCATTGCATCAGATCACAGGGGGCCCTAAAATCCCGCTTCCTATCCGGTCTTCCCTGGCCTAATTCACGCACCAAGGTCACCCAAAACTGTTTACCAATCACCCCATACAATCCCCACTATTCCTAACTCCAAAATCTGTCCTACCTCTCAACATCACCCTTTGATACAATTCTATCACAACCCGCCTTCACCAAAAGGAGGGATGGGATAGCAGATTTCTAGGCACTTCCTTCTTTAAGTTGAAGGAGAGTTAATGATCCCCAAACCTGCATCGAATAGGTCCCGGAGTGGCGACCAGCACCAAGGGTATATAATTTCACATAAAATGGAAGGCATTACCGTTTTTATTTTTATAGGATTGATATATAAGATAGAAACCCCAACAATAACAAGATGAATGTAAAGGTAATGCCAAAATTAACCCATTCCCATATGCATGTTCAACAGTAAATGATACAAGCCATAAAAACTCCAAAGGAAAAGTACCAAGAAAAAGGAAAATGACAACAACAACTGCACCAAGGTCTGAGATAATATGGTCCCACACGATCCCTGAAGTCCTCCTGGAAACCTAAATGCAGTTTTATATACATAAGGTGATCATACAAGTATACTCAGCAGGGAAAACCAAAGAATCTCGTGCACAATTCGGGAGGCATTCTAATGTCCCGTGAAAAAAAAGTATAACCAAAGCACCTAGCAAGGAAAACTATCCACCCAATCCTCACCAAGGCACACTTTCCAAAAAATATAGTCATGTAATGTATAGTAATAGCACATCGATATTAGGGTAAACCGTTCCACTTTCCCGCTAGTTATTGAAGACATCCTACGCATCGAACTAATCTCGTCATTCTCACCGCAATGCCACTACTACACCCGCCCGCACATACTATGGACTTAACCACACATTCTGCCCGCAAACACCTGCTCCACAACCACACATCCCACCCGCAAACACCTGGGCCACAACTTCCATGCATAACCACACCCACAAACACCTGGGTCAGAACAACTACTGCCACACCCGAATACACCTGGGCCTCATCCAAAAGACACATGGGAAACAACCTGCCCGCAAACACCTGGGCCAACCACCACAACTACCCTCCCTGAAGATTCTTGGGCTAATGATGTACTTCAGGTTATCACATCAAGCCCGAAGAGTCTTGGGCTATTCGGTAAAGGGAGGAAAAAAGGAGCCAATAACCAGCCACTCATAGTAGTGTTGGGAAAAACACCCCCCCCCCCTCCCCCATGAAATGGGGGTGTTCGACACTAATTGGTCAACATGGGTGGGGGTGAATAAGAAACATAGAAACTACAGATATATATATAGTCAATAGACACTCATCCTAACCTATGGTTCCAAAATCCAACCTAAGCATAAACCCCCTCATCACTATTCATTTGTAAGATAAAGGAACGACACTCACGACCAAGTCACAACTCATCCCAAAACCAATACCCATTTAAACCATTCTTTCTTACATGTTCAAGTGATCTCATTTAGGTGGATTCTATAATAATGGGAAACTAATAGTCACAACCAAAAACTAGGAAAAGAGAAATATCCAAACAACAATTTAATCATTCACACCCAGTTCTCTTATAAAGTTACAACAACAAAAGGGGATTAGTGAGATCCCTCAAAGTATTGGAACCAAAGGAAACCTCACAAAAGGGAAAAGTTATATCCCTAGAAGTACTATAAATAAAGGAAACCCCGACACTGCCCCATGTCCCAGAAACCAGGAACCAATGATTTCTCAACAATAGAGGATCCCACCCGAGTTCGTGTCACAGCAGAGCAACCACACAACTAAAGATTCACAACCAAAAACCATACCATATCTGATGATCCCATTCCCCGTACACACATTCTCATAAACATCAATAAGAACAACACTCCTACCACCAAACATAGTGGTAAACTTCCATGTTCATGCACATCATTCATTAGGTTCTTCTTTCTGTTTGATAACTGGGGTGGTCACACATGGATTCTTGTTTTGCTGAACATCCATTTTAACCATTTGAGTTTTGGTGACTAACTAGTTCCATGTTATAGTCATTTAGTCATCACAAAAGACAAGGTTTTATTAGGACACAAGGAAATATCACCAACGACCATGATTTTCAGTGAGCAAATTCCATACAGTTCACAATACATATCAACATAAAAGATTAAAGCAGAACATCGATCACATCTCATTCATTATTTAAGGTCCATTCATTATCTTCATTACATTTGGTTTAATCAATCCACATAGAAACAGAAGCATTCCCACCCCGCGTGATTCATAGTAAGGAAAGACGAAGGAAACCCCAACTTGATTGATCAAAGATCGAAGTTCTTCTCGACGTGTCAAGAACAGGGAAAAGTGAGACTTGTAGGGGAGGGACGTCGGGAACTCCATGGAAGAGCAGAAAGACTCCAGCATAGGCCCACCACAAGCCTCGGATGGGGGAACTATAAATGCACTAAGAAGGAAAGGGAGCCAGCCAAGAGGAAGAAGAAGGAAGTAGAAATTCATGTGATATATATATGGATGAGATCCCTTTGTTATGGGATATTGGGATTTGAATGGCTTTAAATCAGGATCGTGGTTCCCCATGTGGTTGGGTGGTTTAACACAAAGGGATTGATTGTTATTTAATATCCCTTATTGGGGAGGGTCCTCGGGATTTTTGGGTATTAATTATAAGCTTTCAATGGCTATGAACAACTTAAAAAGGGTTAAAAAGGCCCAAAAGAGGCGTTACGAGAAAAACAATAGAAGAGAAACACAACATGGTTGGGTGACACCGATCAGTCATGCTAATTGGTCGCTCAATCAGTCACGCCGTTCGGTCGCACACTGGTCGGTCACTCACCGAAATGATGTCCTACCACCGGGATGTCACCCTTAGGATCCTTAAATTGGCAAAGGGTTGGACCGTGAGTGTCTAGGTCATCACAATGATACAAAAAAAATCCTCAAATGTAAATTTTCTGATACAATTTTAAAAAATAATTTTAATTTTTAAAACATAATTTATAAAATTTCAAATATTGCATTTATAATAAATGCACCATCAAAATGTGTAAAATTAGAATCTTGCAAAAAATACTCCGTTTATGTGTAAAATTGGAATTGTACTCCTATCTTGTCTAAAGAACAAAAAAATGAATCTTAAACTTTATAATAAATTTAATATACATATATCATTAATAAAATCCAATAGTATTTATTTTTTTGTTAGAAAAACCCATTTTTAGATTTAAATAATTTCTTAAATAACATATCATTTTATTTTAAGATATTTTTTAAATTCATTAATAATTAATTTTTCATAGGATATTTTATTCTATTAAAATTTTTAAATTATATTTTCATAATTTTTATATTTTGGTTTATACCTCTCATGCTAATGGCTAAGATATAATTATATAATTTATATACTAATGTTTTTTTGTTAAACTTGATTTGGAATATCATATACTCTATCGAACACACTGATTCATTTTTGAAAACATATGATATTAAAATTACAGCCCCACCATTGTAAATTCCCCCTTCACAATTTGATTTTGGTATTTGTAATCTAGGTTTAACTATTCAAAATAACTGTATTGAAATCTCTAATTAAAAAAAGGATTATTAACATATACCCTTTAATAAAAATAAATAGAATAAAGAATTTCATTTGATCCAACACATAGTACATTTCAGTTTATGATAACATATATATATATATATAAGAAAAACTAACTATTATGTTTTGATATAGAGTTATAGAGAATATGCTCATTAAAATGTTAACCGTCACAAACAAATAAATCTGTGATGGGTTAAAAGATCATTAATTGGAGAAAATTGTTAATATTGTTGTTTTAGGAACCTTTTAATAGAGTTGAGTTATTAATTTAATTATTTACTAATAATAGAAGGAAGTATACTTAATCAAAATATATATTTTCCTCCTTTAATAAAATTTCACCACAAACTCATCTTATTCTAAAAAAATGTGTTTTTATGATAAAATTTACATTTGTGAAGCATTATAATCAACATATACGGATTGAGAAATACACGTAATATATATATATATATATATTCCCCATGTACTAAATGATTAACCAAAACCAACTATTTTAAGATAATAGAATATAATTCCATAAAAATGATAAACATTTATATGAGGAAATCAACATCAATATCAAAAATTTAATTGAAATAACCAAATTTCCACCAAGGCCATTAGACAAATAACAATCCTTAATGTTCTTATAATGTATTATAAATAAGTTTAAAACCAAAAAATAATAATAATTTGTCACATAATCTTCTAAGATAAATATAAATAATTGTCAACAAATATTTTCATTTACTTTAGAATAATCATTAAAAAATGTAATGCCCCTAATATTATTGATTATATACTAATCATTTCCTTAAATATCCCGAATCACCATAATCTTTAATTAAAATATATAGTCTGAAAAAACATGATTATGTCATAAATCTTTAATTAATATCTCATTTTATTATATTAAACATAATTATAAAATGTTCCAAAAATAGTGAATGTCTTTTAAAATATCAGTAATCACATATTAATCAAATCCATTTCCTATCCCAAGGTTAACTATTCAAAAAATAATATTTTCCGAAAATGAACTTATTTATCATGAATCAAATACGTAAAAAATTAAAAGGTCATACTAACCAAGTCATTACATGGGACTATGGTATGTGATGTACCTTGATAACCCTCAGTTGTGGGGTCAATTACCGTATCCCGTTTGGATAGGGTGAGTTGTATTCCATCATGTAGTTTGTATCCTTTATAAAAATTTATTAATATAAACAATAAAAAAATTAAATATTCAGAAAAAAACCTCAAAGATAACCATAACCTTTTTTTACCTTTATGGTCATTTTTTCATTCAATTTGAATCCCAAAAATGAATAACCAATAATTACATGATGATGAATGTCTCTAAAAATATTTTAAGTCACCATAAAACTCCAAAACATTAATATTTTAAATTATTTACAATACACTGATGATATGATCACCCATGAAATTATAAACCCATTTTGATACTCCTAAATCTTAAGAGGCCATCATAATCTCTAATATTTTCTAAATAATCCTTTAATACCAATTGTATGACCCTGATATTAATCTTTTAATATCTGTGTTTTATTTAATATAATTAATATTTGTGGTTTTTTTCAGTTTTGAGTATTATATAATTATAATAGACTTATACAATGTAAACACGTATGTTACAAGTGTAAAAACATACTCGTAATCCATTTCATAAAAAATATAAAACAACGTAAAATAAAACCTGAATTCTATTTTTAAAATTCTGTAAAATTATCCCCTCAATCTCATCCATGCCTCTATTTTCAAATTAAATAAGGTGAAAGAATTTTTAAAAGTATGGGATAAGAAAATATTATCATAAAGAGATATAAAAATAGAGGAAACTATTAGTTCAGTGAAAACGTGAAAATTAATGAAAATATTACCTGTATCTTCAATGAAGTTTTATAATATGAAATGAAGCATTTTAAAAACCATAATTTTTTTCTAATGTAATATAATTAAATCCCATAACAAGAAACTGAAACACTTTTATATGACTTAAAGCATCATATACATAAAAAAAATATTCAAAACCATTTCAATAATAATAACCATACGGTTGAAAAGTACTATTATTTCCTTATGAATGTGATATCTACAGTAAAGATTACACTCTATTTAAGCTATATCTGTCTCACTCGTGAGCTATAATGGGGATGAACCCTTCCTATAAGCATTATTGGGATCACCTATTTCTGATGAGATTTAATAGGTATCAATCCATCACATCAGTTGTATCAGGATGTCCCATGAGACATATTATATTATAATTTTTAATATAAGTGGTATCAAGATCACTTGATTGATATAATTCTCACGAAAAATTTAATGAATTAAACACTTCGATATGAAATCCCTTTTGTAACACCTCAAACCCTCTAGGTTGGAGCCGGTGCATTACTTGTAATATTGGCATGGTTAGAAGAAATTAAAATCCCAAAGGAATGATCATTTTAGTAGTCTTGATGAAACAAGATATATAGATGTTTCTCAAATTACATTGGAAAAGTTTACAAAATTCAATACATAACAAAAACTAAAAACGGAATCCCCAGGAACTCATTAAAAGATCATCTCTTCATCACCTGTAGAAGGTAAGCAATGAAAGGGGTGTGCTCAAACACTCAGTAAGGGTTAAAAATAGAAAACGCATGAGTACAATAATAATTGAATCCAAATCAATCTAACGTAATCAATATGTAATAGTGAATAAATGAATAACTAATGCCATTAATAAACTTAGAATGAAACATCATCCATAGATTTTGTCATAGTGAAAACCTCATGGATAATAATAATAACGGATAATGAATAAAGATAATTCTTATCTATTGGGTGTCATGTATCTAGAACATGAAAACATAATACCGTAAAAATAGTTTAGTTCTATGTGTAGAAACCCGACTGATTTTTTTGGAAACAAAATCGAAGGGTTTTTCGCCAAACTATTTTGTCTCATGACACCTACCGATGCATCGAGGAGCTATAGAGGGCCCCACCCACCACTGAATGTCCAAATAATTATTTATACATTGATTGATGACAAAATCAATATTCCTATTCAATATCCGTATAGACTAGAGTATAGAGTTTCATCAATATTTACATAATTAAAATAACATTCCAATAAACACCGTATGTAAAATGGTATACAGTTTAGAAAAACAAACATATCCATGGCATGAGATTATGGATATATAATAAAAATACAATTTCAAATGAAAAGTGATCTCAAATGGGGAGTAGGTACACCACATAAAGATTATTAGGTGCACAATACAAAGTTAGTCCCAACAAAAAGGTAGTTGAGACGGAGTCCCTTACCACAATGTAATCAGTCAAATCATATGACCAGAATTTAATGAACATCAAATGAATTATTGAATAACAAGAATATAACGAGAATCATGTTATTATATGTAAAATGGCAGTACAGATAAACCACATACAAGAAATAAGTGGTGAACAATGAAAATCACACAGAAATGAAGGTGACATGAGAAACCCCTTACCTTTTGCACGAGTGTGTTCTTCGTTTGTTTTAATGACCTGAATAATCAAATTTAGCTTCATTAATTAATATTTAACGAACCTCTATTACATGTAATTGATTTATTATAACCTTATTAGGTTCATTATTTGACCTTTTCTATTGGTTCAATTGGTTCAATTTTGATGTTTTGGAATCATTTTCTTCCTTGGTTTTCATGGTTCGTTTACTTATATCCATGAATGGAAGTTCATTTGAAACATGGTTAAACATCTATAATTGTTAATAAATATTATTAACGAAATTATGATGATATAAATGATTTTAAAATGATTTTGGGTTATATACCATGATGATGATTCATTGGTTAAAACATTAATGATGTTCGTTTTGATCGTTTTAGTGGTTCTTTGATAATAACAACCTCATTTTGTTTTATAAATTAGAACCATGAGTACCACAGAATTACAGATACATGGGTGAGTCATAAAACATATATTATAACCTGGTTCAACAATATAAATGGTTTTATAACCAGAATTGAAAGAATTAATGCAAATTGAAATCAAATCGTCTACGATGTCAGTAATTCGACACATCACAGACACTATTTTTAATTCCATGACCAAGTGGGGGAAAAGAAGAAGATTGATGATGAATTTCTTATGAATAGGAGAAAATATAGAATATACAATATTCATGAGATTTTAATCCTCTTGGTAGGAATTTATTAAGAAATAATTAATAATTAACTCAAAATAAAATAATAATTTTGAAATCGCTTAAAAATATTTGGCAGCCTAACGGCTACGCAACATGGTTTTAGAAAATAGTAAAAGGAGAGGGGACAAGGGTCATTTATCAAGAAATAAATTTTAATATATAGTAGATCATGAATAAGAAGAAAAATAAGAACAAGGTTTGGAAACATGAAATATATACCACATGAAAGAGAACTTGAATGGAAAAAAAGAAAGACATTGATAATTTTCTTACCCTGTAGAGTAACCTATAGAACATGAATGATGTGAAATTGGGATCTTGAGGAAACCTTGGTAGGACAACTATTAATGTATGGAGGCTAGAACTTCATTGAGGGAGAATTGGGAATGAATTCAATTAAGGTAAGAGTTGGTATTAATAGGAAAAGTGAGGGATTATTTTAATAATTTCCAAGGGACACCTCATGGGTGGTATTTGCAATACCATGGGACTGACCATGGTATTTGCCCATGGATAAAGCCACTTGGGACACCTCACATATTATTTAACTATACAGAAGTCTAAAATATTTATGACATCATTATTACATCATTAAGGATGTCATTAATACACTGAAACTATAAACCGTATTTTTTACTATTCACTAAAAATCAACTGTTTCAGAAAAATTACCAAAATTCACACTAACCATTTTTCGATGTGTAGAATTCAAAAGTGAAATAAATTTTTCAAAAATAATTTTCTAAATATTATTAATTTAAGTTTTAAATAAGGTCATAATGAAATAGAAAATTAATAATCTTAAAGTGGAATTAGTTTTATTTCTCATTGAAAAACTAATTAAGATCTCATTATCTTATTTCCTTAAGAAAATAAAATAATATCATTATTTACTATTCATATGGGTCATATTACTATTCACATTACTATTCATATGGGTATGTTAGTATTCACCAAAAATCAAGTATGTTCTATCAGACACCGAATGACTTACTGAATACAACTCTAGATGACCATTTTTCGATATTCAAAACATAGAAGAGGCAAAATTGTGTTTAATGGATAGATTATAAAATTTCATTCTATATTTATTTTCAAAACCTTGGGGTGTTGCATTCTCCCATCCTTACAAAAATTTCATTCTCAAAGTTTAAAAAATATTACCTAAAAAGATTCGGGTATGTCTTTAACATAAGCTCCGCAGGCTCCCATGTTGCATCCTCCATCTTGAGGTTCCTCTATAGAACCTTTATAAGAAAAGTCATCTGATTTCTTAATACTTGTTCTCTAGTATCAAGAATCTTTATAGGCTCTTCACAATAAGATATATCTGGCTCAAGTTCTACTTCTTCATAAGTGAGTACATGTGATGGTTATGGCATGTACATTCTTAACATTAACACGTGGAACACATTATTGTCCTTGTAGAGACTTGGCGGCATTGCCAAACGGTAAGCTACGTCTCCAATTCGGTCCAAAATTTCAAAAGGTTCGATGTACCTGGGACTTAATTTTCCCTTCTTAACAAATCATATAATACCCTTCTATGGAGATACCTTTAAGAAAACGTGATCACCTTATTGAAACTCCAAATCCTTCCTCCGGTTATCTGCATAGCTCTTTTGCCTTCTTTGAGCTATTTTTATAGGGTTCTAGATATTCTTCACCTTCTCCATTGTTTCTTCAGCAAGTTCTGGGCCAACGATCTTTCATTCACCAACATCATCCCATCACGTTGGTGTACGACATCTCCTCCCATACAATGCATCATAGGGTGCCATCTGAATACTTGAATGGAAGCCATTGTTGTAGGAAAATTCTATAAGAGGTAAATACTGATCCCACATGCCTTGAAAATCAAGTTAACAAGACCTCAACATGTCTTCCAATGTTTTAATAGTCTGTTCTGATTGTTCAACAGTTTGTGGGTGGTAGGGAGTGCTCAAACGAAGATCAGTATCTAGGTCCTTCTGATGACTTTTCCAGAATCTTGATGTGAAACGTGGACCATGATCAGAAACAATCGATAGGGGTAATCCATGAAGTCTCAAAACTTCATTAATATATAGTCTTTCTAGACATTCAAGTGGTAGATCTTCTCTAATAGCAAGAAAATGTGCTGACTTGGTAAGATGATCAATAATGAACCATAATCCATTTTTACTTCTAAGAGTCTTTGGTAGTCCCATGACAAAGTCCATCGTGATATTATCCCATTTTCTCTCAAGTATGGGAAGAAGTTGTAATACTCCTCCAGGTTGTTTCCTTCCAGCTTTCACTTGTTGAAAAACCATACATCTTGACACAAAATAAGAAATATCCCTCTTCATGTTGTCCCTACAAGAAATGTTCTTTCAAATATCAATATATCATAGTGCTACCAGGGTGTATAGAAAAATTGGAACAATGAGAATCATCCCAAAATTCCCTTTTTAGATCAGGTATATTGGGAATAGAATGTCTCTTCCCAAATTTCAAAATTCCATCTTTATATACGAAGTCACTCAATCTCCCATCATTCACAGATTTAATATTCTTTTGAAACTCCTTATCATCATCCAGATAACTTTTTATCCTTTCTAGTAAATATGGTTTGGAATCCATTTGAAAAATCATCAATGTTTCACCTTCAGGGTTATCCCCATATCTATATTTACTAGATTCATGAAAATAGGACCTCTTTTTACTCTCATGTTGTTTAAAACTCCATGATCCTTTCTTCTCAAAGAATCTTCCACCTTATTTTCTTTCCATGAGTGGTAGTGTATTGTGCAATCATAATCCCTGAGAAGTTTGAGCCATTTGTTTTGCCTCATGTTGAGTTATTTCTATGAGCAAATATACTTCAAACTCTTATGATAAGTATAAATCTCACATTTTTCAACATAGAGATAATGTCTCCATATCATCAAAGAAAATATTACTATAGCTAACTCAATATCATGAGTAGGATATTATTTATCATGAACATTTAGCTATCGTGATTCATAAGCAATAACTCTATCATTTTGCATAAGGATACAACCAAGTCCTTTCTTTGAAACATCACTATAAATAACAAACCCATCATTACCTGATGGTAGAGTCAATATATGAGCATTGATTAATCGTATCATCATTTATTTGAAACATTCTTCGCAATCTTTTTTCCAAACAATTTTAACCCCTTTACGTGTGATTTTTGTTAGCTGGTTAGCCATTCGGGAAAAATTCCACACGAAACGCTGATAATAACCTACTAAGCCAATAAAAATGCATACCTCAGTTATGTTTTTTGGTGTGGGACAATATTGGATTGCCTTTTTCTACGCAATATCAACTAGGATTCCATACTAAGAGACAATATGGCCATGAAAAGAAATATCGTGAAGCCAGAATTCACACATGATAAACATCCCATATAATTCATGTCTTCTAAGAGTCTTCAAGATAATGCGCAAGTAATTTTCATGATCTTTGTTGCTTTTAGAGTATACCAAGATATCATCAATAAATACCACTACAAAATAATCAAGATATTATTCAAAAACTCTGTTCGTTAGATCCATGCAGACAGAGAGTGCATTAGTCAATCCAAAAGGCATTACTGTAAACTCGTAATGCTTGTACATAGTTCGAAACACTATTTTCAGAATGTCTTCCTTCTTCAAAATCAATTGATGGTATTCAGATTGAAGGTAAATATTTGAATAGTATTGATCTACATGATTTTTGTTAATGAAATCATCAATCCAGGGTAGAGGATACTAATTCATTATTTTAATAGCCTTGATTTCTCTATAATCAATGCAAAGCCTCATGGATCCATCTTTCTTCTTTACAAACAATACTGGGGATCCCCATGGAGAAACACTAGGTCAAATAAATCCTTTGTCACTCAACTCTTCTAGTTGTCTCTTCAGCTCCACTAGCTCCACAGTGGCCATTATATATGGGGTCTTTGATATAGTGCTTGCACCAGGAATTAAGTAAATGGAAAACTCAATTTCCCGCATAAGAGGATGTCCAGGTAAATCCTTTGGAAACACATCAATGTATTCTTTCACTATATGCACATCCTAAATTTGAATATTTCTATCCTCACCCATAGATATTGGGTTCTCTTCCTCTCCACAAATTTCATTCAATAGAGCTACTGGGGGTGGGTCTATATAAGAATCATATGGTGATGTCTCCACTCTAATGTCACGACCCGACCCTACCCGGGCTCGAGCCGCAACTACCCCAAGCCCACCTCCATAGGCCAGGGACTGGCGACCAGCGCCGAAGGCACATCAACTTAGGGAGGCCTTTGCCTATGTACCTGTACACACACACATGCAGCACACTCAATGCAACAGTGCAGAGTAAAAGAAAAGACAAGAAACGAAAATGGAAACTACTATATATAAACCACAATGTGCATCGACCTCTGAACAGTACAAGTAAAGTGCTGAAAAGGAAAAAGGGAAAAACACGCACCCAACCAAAAAATGTGCCACAACCCGGCAACAGGTAAACAAAAAAGAACAACTGACGGGTCTCCCACCTGATACCGGGCCACAACCACCACACGCGGTCCAAGCTCCCAAGCTCCTATGCTCCACTGAAGTCACGCTCCACCTGTCCATCATCTGCAAGGGCACACCAAGTGTGGGAAAATCCCAAGCAGGGGTCAGTAAAAAAATACTCTGTAGGATACCTCGAATTCTTGAGGGAGCAACAAAGGAGGTACTAAAGGGTGAGAAGTAGAGCAAACAGAAAAAGTAGAGGAGTACAACTGAAAGTGTAGTAAGGAGTACAGTAAAGAGTCCAGCTCATCCCAACAAGAGGAAAGAAGGTAGACTCGTTCAAACACAAGGAGCTGGAAATGGTGAGAAGATGAACTTCCCGTCGAGTCTTCGCTACCTATAGTAGGAGAGTAGACTCGTCCAACCATGAGAAGCTAGACAACGAAAGCATGCGGCACACCCCGCACGTCTTCACCTCTCCTAGAAGGAGAGTAACCATTCCCAAGAAGTGGGTACTGGAAACATGGTATATACATATCTTTATGCTCAGCCAGAATCCCAAACAACGTCGTAAGGGGATCTCTGTCCAGTAGCTCAGCCCAAGAAAAGAGTAGCCAACAGTCCCTTAAGTAACACCATCGATGCCCAGCATCCCGCACGTCTGCCCCAAACCGCAAGCCAAGGGGCTCAATCACCACACCTCGACACTATCCGCTTTGGGCGACACTAACTCGCCCGCACATTTTTTGGTCGTGTCACAAGGATGCGTCTCAGTGGGGGAAAACACTCCTCTTACTTGAGAGTTATGAGGGAACGTCAACCACAACTCATCACTGCCCCGCAGTCGAGAGGTCCCATAGTCGACAAGATACCCCCTGCCCAGCCCCGCTGGAGGGTCCCTGAAGTCAACGGGTTCCCACTACAGGGAGACCCAGAATGTCGACGGGTGCCACACTGCCCAGTCCCGTAACATGGTAATCCATTGGAGGGCGACCCAGATAAAGTCGACGACGGGACCACTGCCTAGCCCAGCTGGAGGTAACCCAGCATCGGGGACCACCGCCCAGCCCAGCTGGAGGTAAGCCCGACATCGGGGACCACTGCCCCAGCCCTGCTGGAGGTAAACCCGGCATCGGGGACCATTGCCCAGCCCAACTGGAGGTAAGCCCGGCATCGGGGACCACTGCCCAGCCCCGCTGAAGGTAAGCCCGACACTGCTCTGGCAGTCCCTGCTGGATGGTACTTCTTGGTGAACACCATTGTACTGGCCATCCCTGTTGGATGGTAACCCAATGGCGAGCCCTGCTCAAAACAACCTCAGCCCTGCTGGAAACAACCTCAGCCCTGCTGGAACAACCTCATCCCTGCTGGAACAACCTCAGCCCTGCTGGAAACAACATCATCCCCGCGGGAAACAACCCCAGCCCTGCTAGAAACAACCTCAGCCCTGGTGGTAACAACCTCCTGGGAAGAGGATTGGTGCCCGCGTAAAGTGTTTGTCACACAAAATCCACAAGAACTCTTCCAGGGAACACGGGGTGACGAGAGAAACTCCCCAGGCCTCACAAGGCGATCCCACTCCAATCCGTTGAGTCATTGTCGAAGTGGACCGAGTCAACTCACCCCAGAAAGTGGGGAAAACACCCACACTGTATGAACACCCATAGTCACAAACGGTGTCACAGTCCGGTGAGATGGGCAAGGTACTGAAACCCCTCACAGCTGAAGAAGCAGAGGAACCAAACCATCTCTGCTGGCCAAACCATCGAGAACAAGACCAAGGGGACACCACTCAACCCTTCTGGTCAGACAAAAGAGCACCAGGCCAGGGTAAACTCCGCACTGCTGGTCAAACCAACGAGCACAAATCCAGGGGAAAAATCCACCCTACTAGTCAAACAAACGAGCACAATGGCAGGGGAAAACTCTACCATGCTGGTCAAACAAATGAGCGCAGAGGGACCCTCTATGTCGCGAGAGGTCAAAGTACGTAAACCAGATCGCGGCACGCACGTGGGGCCCACACAACATGTGGCCCGAAGTCAACCCCAACTGAGTGGACAAACATCCTCAGGTACAAACAACCACACGTACCTCCAAGCGCTCCCGTATACTCCCAGAGTATACCTCGTTCTAGGCCAAAGGCTATCGTGCAAACGGAACCCAGCATCAACGCGAAGGCGTGACGTAACAACTCCACCTCAAAGGCCCAGGCATAGCCATCCACATCTCGTGAACAACTTACATCACTCTCCCATGATTTCGCGATCACACGCCAAGGGTCTGCTATAAACAATGTAGGAAGAACCGCCACCGGAGCACCTCTCATTCTCCACATTCAATAAGATCGTGCAAGAGGCTTTTCACAACCAAACGGATCGCACCGTTGTAATCCTCATGAAAAAACACGTGAGTTAGACTACTTACTCGCCTCTATCGGATATCCGACGGAAAAGTCACCTACACCGCCTCATGCCCTAACGACGTCCTGTGATCCTGAGCCTCGGCCCCGAAAACAGTCGGGTGCATCGCACCATTGAGATCCCCTTGGGGAGACATGTCAAAAACACTACTCACATGAGTGCCACGGATATCCGGAGAAAAAGGTGCATTCCGGCGCACCGCACATGAGCGGTGCCATGTGGGACCCGCATCCCGGTCCCGAAACTCAACGAAAAGATCGCACCGTTGCGATCCTCTCGAAATATTACACGAAATGTACTATTCATTTGTCCAAAACGGTCGCCCGGTGATAAAGCTAGAAATCACCATCAACTCCCGAAACGGCCCTCGCGGGGCCTGCACCGTCGTGCGAAATTACAGAGGGCAGACTGCGCCAACGCGATTCCCTCGGAAAAACACCCAACATCGGCTACTCGCACGCCCCGAACAGACGCCAGATGAAAAAGTCGTGAAACGATGCACGCAGCTCAAAAGACGGGTCATGGGGCCCACACCTCAACTCCAGATTCAACACCCGGAACCACCTTGGAAACCTACGCCTCGACGCCAGGGTTCCAGCGCCACTGACGGCGCTTAAAACGGACGTCGGATGCGTCCGTGCCGTCCAAAACAAGAAACTCGGGAAAAACGCTCGTCCACTTAAAGATGTGTCGCGCCTCCGAGGCCCCTCCTTTCGGGAATTAAAAATTCCCAAAACCATCTCAAAACGTTCCCCTCGACTCAAGGTCTACGCTTCCACTGACGGCACGCAAAACGGACGTCCGTAATGAAAGTTATGGGCGTCGGAAATTCAAAAAAGGGGGGGCACTCCCTTGGGCCGGACAGGCCCGGTCCGGCCGGTCCGCCCTCAGCCGCCCCGCGGCCTGGCCGCGTGTTAGGTTCAGTCCGCCACGGCCCAACCACCGACCGGTCTTGACGGTAGGTTACCTTTCCCCGCTGCGACCCGCAACATCCGGGTCGTGGTCGCGCCGCACGCGGGGTCGCGCACCCAGCGACCCCCTCCTCCCCCCTACGCCGGCGCCGCCGCGCGGAACCCCGGCCGCCAGTGTCTCACCCAGGGAGCCCCGCCGTCAGCCGCCTCTGCCGAAGAATGTCGTCGTGCCACCGCACTGAGGAGCGCTGCTGCCTGCAGCCGCTGAAGCCCCTTCCGCTGCGCCTCTGACCGCCGGAGCACACAAACGGGCCGGAAACCGCCGGGACAACCCGAAATTTCCGCAAACTTCGGCGAACGATTGTGAACGCCTTCGAACTACGATTTCAAATCTGAAACAAGCATCAGAAAGAAAATAAAATCTACTTCACATTCATGGGCTTGGATCGAAGATCGGGCAGCAATTCAGCTTGCAAAATCACGTTGGATGTTAAGTGCCGAAATGAAAATGCAAAACGCCACATCCTACCTCGTGGGGCTTCGCCCGAAGCTTCGTGACGATCTGCCGGCATCACCGCACCTTGCCGGAGTCACCTCGCCAGACCATCTCGCCGGATATGGAGGAGGAGATGGGAGGGGTTTCACCAGGGGGTTCAATGGAGAAGGGGAGGGGTGTTTAAATAATGCTAATTAACAATTTAATTAATTTAAAACCTCCGAAAAGACCCGCATCCGAAACACCCGATGGGGTCGAGGTTAAGCCACCCCTAGGGTAAACACCACAACTCGATCACAAAGGCGGTATCAGAATTTTAATCTGAGGCCCCGTTCAAAAGTTATTAAACTTAGCACTCCAGGCCGCCAAATTACGAAAATGCCCCTGGGGCCATTTTTCACAAACGGCCCGCGCCCGTGAAACTTATACCCCTCCTAGGGTAAACAACACACTCCGAACTCAATGGTGCCCTCAATTTTCTAATCCAAGATACCGTTTAAGAGATACTCGAGTTTCACCATTAAACGAATAAATTAATAAATTAATTTATCCGTTTAACAATCCAGAAGCGGTCGAGGGGTCCAAACATCTCGCGCCAACAAGTTTTATGTCTTTCCTAGGGTAAACACCCAATTCCGAACCCATACGTACACTCGGATCTCTGATCTGAAGCACCATTTAGGATTTATCCCATTTATTTAGCATTTCCTGTGTGAACGCACTGAAAATTTAATTCTGGCCACTCCGGGGCTCAAAATTGCATGCCATCTGAAGGTGATGCTCTGGAATATCATCAAGAATATTCCAATGTCTTTTGTAGAAAAAAACCGGGTTCTAACATCATTATCTCCTTCAATATTTTCATCCCCGAAAAACAAAACTAGGGAGCAACACAGGGTACTAATCCCACACCTGGCTTTCTCATACCCAGAATAACCCACGCACAGCTCTGCGTCACTGCACACGGAACAAAGGATTGATCCGTTCATGCAAGGTTGGCCCATGCCGACGTCGTGCACTCACTCCAGACTTTGGGGTTAGGGCAAGGCGGTAGGGTACCTCACCATCCCTTTTGCACGGTCTCAAACGGCCCGAAGGCCCTTGGGGGTAGCTCACCTCCCCAGTAAAACCTCTATGTCGCACGCCACGACTGGAATCACCGCCCGCACCTGAAACAAGGCACGGTGATTCCCTCCTTTAGAATATCCATATGGTGGAACAACCAAGGATATCTGGTCACGCAAGGTTCCACATTCGATGCTCTCCTACACGCTCAAAAGGCGAAGGAGTCAACACCATCGACTGAAGGAAAAGGTCTCACGCCCTTTTTCTTACCAACACAGGGTTACACCCGATGCCCTACGTCACCCTGGTAACACCTCAAACAAGGAGAAGCGAGAAATTACTTTCACACGCAGAGCCTAACAATTCCACTGCAAAAAAGTAGAAGAGTCGCAAGGGGTACCTCTCAACATCCCATGATTTGCTGGATCGTAGACATCCAATGCTCGCGGCTGTCCATGGTCCCAACCGTCAGCTCCCGGAGCCTGACGTGGACCGCCTAGTGGTGATGGGGAGATCTCGTAAAGTCATCCCCCACTTCCAACTCCTCCCACTCCTCTAATAGCACAACATCTCTGGGTACTACTCTGATCACGGCGCTGCCTCTGCCGTGGTGGTGCACCTGCTACCTGCCCGAAGCTCCCAGCAACTCGGGTTGGGCAGTCTCGTGCCAAGTGACCTCGTCCATCACAAGCATAGCACCGACTCTCTCTGGGCTGAACTGGTTCCCTCTGGCACCACTGTGGTGTACGACCACGCCTCTGAGCCCGGTTGTCAGAAAGCCACCTGCGTCGAGGTCCTGCTTGCTGACACCCACTAGCCGCGGAAGACGTCTTGGCTCCAACGTGCCTGCTGCCACCACCAACACTAGAACGCGACAGGAAGCCCTCTGTCACCATCTCCTTCTCTAGCACCCCGGCATAGGTGGAAATGCCCAAGGGTACTATGACAACATGAATCTCTCTGCGGAGACCCTGCTCAAACTTTCGTGCTCGGATGTTATCATCATGGACCAAGTCCGAGTAAAAGCGTGCACGGTCTGCAAAACTAGCCGCGTACTTGGCCACCGTCATTCCTCCCTGCAAAAACTACATGAGCTCTTGAATCTGAAAGGAGTGCAAGCAGGAGGGGAAAAACTCCTCACGAAACAAAAACTGTAAGTCATCCCATGAAAGCGACGACTCGTCAAGAAGATGAGTCACCAAACTCTGCCAACGCCAAGCTGCTCCACGAAAAAGGGTTGCTACCAAATCCACTCCCTGATCTGTCGGCATCTACACAAGCCTTAAAAGGCTAACCACTATCTCTAGCCAACCATATGCTGCCTGAGGGTCAGGCTCACCACTGAACCTCAGCGGTCTCTGCCGCTGGAACTCACGGAGCACGCTCAACCTACGCTCAAGCTCAGCCTGCTCTACTAAAACTGCCTGCTACTCAACAAGTGGGGGGTTCTGCTACCGGCCCACCCGAAGAAATGGGCTCGCATGATGGGTCCTGGACTATGGCCTCGTAGCTCACATGGTCTTCGTCACACACCAAAGCTGGTATCCTGGATGGCTGTCTTTGCGGAGACATCTTGATTATTATCAAGGAGTGTCGCGGTCGAGCATATATGTATATACCAATAACAACAATGAGGAGTTTACTCGAGAAGGACAGTCAAAGACTCAATCCTATGTGATGCACAAACAATTTTTCCCTGCAACAAGTGTCTCATCATGCTGAGTCAACAAGCGGGTTATCAAGGTCCAGGTGAATGGATACGTCGGCCGTCACACCATCACTGGACTCCCTGGCCTGAGATCCGCTCTCGAGACACATTAACACTATTGCCCTATATCCCAACCAATTCCACTTTTAGGGACGTCTGTACAATGACCCAAGGAATGAACCACCTCTGATACCACTTTGTCACGACCCGACCCTACCCGGGCTCGAGCGGCAACTACCCCAAGACAGCCTCCATAGGCCAGGGGCTGGCGACCAGCACCAAAGGCACAACAACTCGAGGATGCCTTTGCCTAAGTACCTATACACACACAAACACAACACACTTAATTCAACAGTGTAGAGTAAAAGAAAAGACAAGCAACAAAAAGGGCAACTGGTATATATAAACCACAAAGTGCATCGACCTCTGGACAGTACAAGTAAAGTGCTGAAAAGGAAAAGGAAAAAACATGTGCCCAACCAGAAATGGTGCCACAACCCAGCAACAGGTAAACAAAAAAGAACAGCTGACGGGTCTCCCACCTGAAACCCGGCCATGACCACCGCATGCGGTCCAAGCTCCCAAGCTCCTACGCTCCACTGAAGTCACGCTCCACCTGTCCGTCGTCTGCAAGGGAACACCAAGTGCGGGAAAATCCCAAGAAGGGGTGATATAGAAATACTCAGTAGGATACCCCGAAGGCTCGAGGGAGCAAAAAATGAGGTACCGAAGGGTGAGAAGTAGAGAAAATAGAAAAAGTATAGGAGTACAACATAAAGTGCAGTAAGGAGTACAGTAAAGTGTCCAGCTCATCCCAACAAGAGTAAAGAAGGTAGACTCATCCAAACACAAGGAGCTGAAAACAGTGAGAAGATGAACTTCCCGTCGACTCTTCACTACCTATAGTAGGAGAGTAGACTCGTCCAACCATGAGAAGCTAGACACGGAAAGCACGTGGCATACCCCGCGCATCTTCGCCTCTCCTAGAAGGAGAGTAACCAAACCCAAGAAGTGGGTACCGGAAACAAGGTATATACATATCTTTATTCTCAGAAAGAAGACCGAAAAACATTGTAAGGGGATCTCCGCCCCGTAGCTCATCCCATGAAAAGAGTATCCAACAATCCCAGAAGTAACACCATCGATGCCCATAATCCCACACGTCTGCCCCGAATGGCAAGCCAAGGGGCTCAATCACCACACCTCGACAGTATCCGCTTTAGGCGACACTAACTCACCCGCACGGTTTTAGGTCGCGTCACAAGGACACGTCTCAGTGGGGGAAAACGATCCTCGTACTTGAGAGTTCTGGGGGAACATCAACCACAACTCGTCACTGCCCCACAGTCGAGAGGTCTCAAAGTCGATAGGTGACCCCCCTGCCCAGCCCCGCTGGAGGGTCCCTAGAAGTCAACGGGTTCGCACTACAGGGAGACCCGGAATGTTGACTGGTGCCACACTGCCCAGTCCCGTAACAGGGTAATCCACTGGAGGGCGACCCGGTTAAAGTCTACGATGAGACCACTGCCCAGCCCAGCTACAGGTAACCCGGCATTGGGGACCAGTGCCCAGCCCAGCTGGAGGTAAGCCTGTCATCGGGGACCACTGCCCAGCCCCGCTGGAGGTAAGCCCGACATTGGGGACCACTGCCCAACCCATCTGGAGGTAAGCCCGCAATCGGGGACCACTTCCCAGCCTCACTGGAGGTAAGCCCGGCACTGCTCTGGCCATCCCTACTTCATGGTACTTCTCGGTGAACACCACTATACTAGCCATCCCTGCTGGATGGTAACCCACTGGCGAGCCCTGCTCGAAACAACCTCAGCCCTGCTGGAAATAACCTCAGCCCTACCTGAACAACCTCAGCCCTGCTGGAACAACCTCATTCCTGCTGGAAACAACATCAGCCCCTTTGGAAACAACCCCAGCCCTGCTGGAAAAAACCTCATCCCTGCTGGTAACAATGTCCTGGGTAGAGGATCGGTTCCTGCCTAAATTGTTGGTCACACCGAATCCACAAGAACTCTACCAGGGAACATGGAATGATGGGAGAAACTCCCCAGGCCTCACAAGGATATCCCGCTCCAATCTGTTGAGTCACTGTCGAAACAGACCGAGTCAACTCACCCTAGAAAGTGGGGAAAACACCCACACTGTATGAACACCCATAGTCGCAGACGATGTCGCAATCTGGTGAGAGGGGCACGGTATTGAATCCCCTCACTGCTGAAGAAGCAGAGGAACCAAACCTTCTCTGCCGGCCAAACCATCGAGAACAAGAATAGGGGGAGACCACTCAACCCTGTTGGTTAGACAAAAGAGCACCAGGCCAGGGGAAACTCTTCCCTACTAGTCAAACAAATGAGCACAAATCCAGGTGAAAACTCCACCCTGCTTGTCAAACAAACGAGCACAAAGCCAGGGGAAAACTCCACCCTGCTGGTCAAACAAACGAGTGCAGAGGGACCCTCTACGTTGCGAGAGGTCAAAGTACGTAAAGTAGATCGTGACACGCACGTGGGTCCCACACGATGTGTGGCCCCAAGTCAACCCTAACTGAGCGCACAAACATCCTCAGGTACAAATAACCACACGTACCACCAATCGCTCCCGTATACTCTCAAAGTATACCTCGTTCTAGCCCAATGGCTTTCGTGCACACGGCACCCAGCGCCAACGCGAAGGCGTGACGTAACAACTCCACCTCAAAGGCACAGGCACGGCCAGCCACATCTCGCGAACCATTTACATCACTCTCCCAAGATTGCGCGATCACACACCAAGGGTCTGCTACAATCAAGGTAGGACGAACCGCCACCGGAGCACCTCTCATGCTCCACATTCAATAAGATTGTGCAAGAGGCTCCGCACAACCAAACGGATCGTACCGTTGTAATTCTCATGGAAAAACAAGAGAGATCGACTACTTACTCGTCTCCAATGGATATCTGATAGAAAAGTCACCAACACTACCTCACGCCCGAACGGTGTCCCGTGATCCCGAGCCTGAGCCCCGAAAATAGTCAGGCGCATTGCACCATTGCGATCCCCCCGGGAAAACACATCAAAAGCACTACTCACTTGAGTGCCACAGATATCCGGAGAAAAAGGTGCATCCTGGTGCACGACACATGAGCGGTTACACATGGGACCCGCATCCCGGTCCCGAAACTCAACGAACGGATCGCAACGTTGTGATCCTCTCAAAAATGTACATGAAATAGACTATTCACTTGTCCAAAATGCTCGCCCGGTGATAAATCTTGAAATCATCGTCACCTCCCAAAACGGCCCTCGTGGGGCCCGCACCATCATGCGGAATTATAGCTGGCAGATTGCGCCAACGTGATTCCCTCAGAAAAACACCCAACATTGACTGCTTGCACGCCCCGAACAGGCGCCCGATGAAAAAGTCATGAAACGCTGCACACACCTCAAAAGACGGGTCGTGGGGCCCATGACTCAACTCCGACTTCAACAATCAGAACCACCCTGGAAACCTCCTCCTCGACGCCAGGGTTCCAGCGCCACTGACGGTGCTTAAAATGGACGCCGGATACGTCTGCGCCGTCCAAAACAAGAAACTCGGCAAAAACGCTCGTCCACTTAAAGACGCACCGTGCCTCCGAGGCCCCTCGTTTCCGGAATTAAAAATTCCCGAAACCATCTAAAAACTTTCCCCTCGACACAAGGTCTGTGCTACTGCTGACGGCATGCAAAACGGACGTCCGTAACAAAAGTTACGGGCGTCGGAAATTAAAAAAATGGAGGGGGGCACTCCCTTGGGCCGGACCGGCCCGCGGCCCGGCCGCGGGTCCAGTTCAATCCACCGCAGCCAGCTAGCCGCGGCCCACACCACCGAACGGCCTTGACGGCCGGTCTCCTTTACCCGCAGTGACCTGCAACATGCGGGTCGCAGTCGCGCCGCACGCGGGGTCGTGCACACTGCGACCCCCTCCACCTCCCTGCGCCGGCGCCGCTGCGCGGAACCCCGGCCGCCAGCGTCTCACCTAGGCAGCCCCGCCGTCAGCTGCCTCCGCCGAAGGGTGCCGCCGCACCTCCGTGCTGAGGAGCGCTGCCGCCTACCACCACCAAATCCCATGCCGCCGCTCCTCGGACCGCCGGAGCACCCAAACCGGCCGGTAACTGCCAGGAGAACCCGAAATTTCTGCAAACTTCGGCGAACGATTGTGAACGCCTCCGAACTCCGATTTCAAATCCAAAACAAGCATCGGAAAGATAATAAAATATAATTCTAATTCATGGTCCTGGATCAAAGATTGGGCAGCAATTCAATGTGAAAAATCAAGTTGGAAGTTAAGTGTGGGAATGAAAATGCAAAACACAACATCCTACCCCATGGGGCTTCGCCCAAAGCTTTGCGGCGATCCGCCGGCAACACCGCACCTCGCTGTAGTCGCCTCTCCGGACCATCTCTCCGGAGATGGAGGAGGAGAGGGGAGGGGTTTCGCCAGGGGGTTCAAGGGAGAAGGGGAGGGGTGTTTAAATAAAATTAATTAACAATTTAATTAATTCAAAACCCCCGAATAGACCCGCATCTGAAACTCCTAACAGGGTCGAGGTTAAGCCTCCCCTAGGGTAAACACCACCACCCGAGCACAATGGCAGTCTCGGAATTTTAATCTGAGGCCCCATTCAAAAGTTATTAAACTTAGCGTCTGAGGCCGCCAAATTACGAAAACGCCCCTTAGGCCGTTTTTTACAAACAGCCTGTGCCCGCGAAACTTATACCTTTCCTAGGGTAAAAGGCATGCTCCAAACTCAACGGTGCCCTTGATTTTCCTATCCAAGCCATTGTTTAAGAGATAATCGAGTTTCACCATTAAACGAATAAATTAATGAATAAATTTATTCGTTTAACATTCTAGAAGTGGGCGAGGGGTCCAAACATCCCACGCCCACAAGTTTTATGTCGTTCCTAGGGTAAAAACCCCATTACTGACACATCCGTACACTCAGATCTCTGATCTGAAGCACTGTTTAGGAGTTATCCCATTTATTTAACATTAACATTGTGAATGCACTGAAAATTTAATTTCAGCCACTCCGGGGCTTGGAATTGCATGCTGTCTGAAGGTGCTGCTCTGGAATATCATCAAGAATATTCCAAAGTCTTTTGTAGGAAAAAAGAAACCAGGTTCTTACATCTAAAGAAAAGAGATTCTACACCATTTTCAAAATGTTTAACTTCCTTTTTCATGCAATAAATCCTCACATCATAATTTGAAATCCAATCTATACTGAGAATTATATCAAATTCAGTCATGGGTATGATGATAAGGTTACCAACTAAAGTAGTTTTTTTGGTATTTTGAGGGGTACTAGTTGACATCCCTTTGCTGCAATGATACATCCCATGGGAGTTTTGACTGAGAACTCCTTTCTTAAATCAAATTGGACATTTCTAATTTTCTTGTCAAACTGAGAGGATATAAATTAATGTGATGTTCTATAATCAGATAAAGTGTTTGGCTAAGTTTTAGGAAACAATTAAAGTAACTACCACCACGTCACAAGGAACATCAACCTCCGCGATTGTAATCACATAAGATATCCCTTACTCTCTTGGATTTTTATGAGGCAAGTTTCCATGGACCTTACGACAATAATTTT
Source organism: Viscum album (assembly GCA_963277665.1). Lineage (NCBI taxonomy): Eukaryota > Viridiplantae > Streptophyta > Magnoliopsida > Santalales > Viscaceae > Viscum > Viscum album. The sequence continues at coordinate 988,882,268 of OY728126.1, forward strand.
CATAGTGTCCTGTATCTTTACAATTGTAGCATTGAATATCATTGAATTGTTTCTTCCCCTTGCATTCATCAGATTGATGACCCTTTTCTCCACAGTTATAGAAGACTCCCATGGATTTCATGAATTTCCTGAGATGATTATTTCCACAGTTCTTGCATAATGGGAAACTATTCATTCCCTTGATCTTCTTCTATGCTTCTCCTTTTCCTCTTTTATCAGAATACCTCTTCTTATCTTGGTTTCCATTGAAAAAATTTGATCTAGCAAATTCCTTCCCTATTTTGATGGAACTTGATACAATTTCATTAGATGACGAAAATGATTTAGAAGCCAGTTCTCTTCGAATACTTGGCTTAAGACCTTCAAATAAATGATCAATCTTGTCCGTTGAGTCATGTATGTAATCCACGACATACATGGATAGCATTATGAAGGTATCCTCATACTCGACAACACTTCCGTCTTCCCTTTTTTTCAAGCTAAGGAATTTCCTATTCATTTTAGTTCATTGCTCACAAGGGAAATATATTTCAAAGAATATTTCCTTAAAAGTAATCTTTTCCATATCATCTATCTCTTCTTCCTTAATGGTATTTTGAATCATGTAACACCATTGATCAGTGTTTCCCTTGAGACAATATACTTCAAGTACTGCCTTTTCATTTTCATTGCATCTTAACACCATCAATATCATTTCAAGGGACAAGATCCATTACTCAGAAACCATTAGATTAGTGGCCCTGTAGAAATATGTGGTCTTCGTCCACATGAAACAACTCAACATAGGTGTTGAATGGTTATTCGTTACCACTTCAGTACGTTGTCCCAATATGGTCATGATTTGACCAGCTCCAACGTTGACTGTGTTGACTTGCCCTGTAGAGGGGCCCCTACCTTGCCCATGAGTATTGATTCCACTTATTCTAGTAGAAAAAATTTCTAAATAATGAGATACACTAGATTAGTTTTTGAATCTCAAATAGAAAGGTACTCAACAAAGACTGAAATTCTAAGCCTAGCTATCTTATAAACATGGTTTCTCTAAGGAGAAATTTCCATTAACTCCTTCATAATGGCTTGTAAAGAAAATATGAATTATCCTAAGAAAATCCCCTGGGAGTGTGGTAACCAAGAGTTCAGCTAGGCCTATTTTCGTGCACCTGTTCTTATTTGAGTCTAGCTAAATGCGGTGTTTTTGGGTTTTACCCCTAGATACATCTGTGCTAGAGCCGCCTCTACCTGCTTATATCCAGACAGGGACGTATTGCTTAAAATATCCAAATAATATATTTCTTATGCAAATACCAGGACATTCTGGTCTGTTAATCCTCAAATACTACCTTAGGTGTTTGTTCTCTACTATAAATTTCCTACTCTAGTTACCATATTTTATACTAAACTTTCTCTGATACCAACTGTAACACCCCAACCCCTCTATGTTGGAGCCGGTTCATTACTTGTGATATTGTAATGGTTAAGAAGAAATGAAAATACTAAAGGAATGATTATTTTAGTAGTCTTGAAGAAACTAGATATATAGATATTACTCAAAATACATTGGAAAAGTTAACAAAATACAATACAAAACAAAAACAAAAAACGACATCCCTAGGAACTCAATAAAAGATATTCTCTTCATCACCTGTTGAAGGTAGACAATTGAAGGGGTGAAATAAAATTCTCACTAAGGGTTAAAAATAGTGGAAGCATGAGTAAAATAATAATTGAATCATAATCAATCTGACATAATCAATATGTCATAGTAAATAAATGAATAACTAATTCAATTAATAAACTGAGAATGAAACTGCATCCATAGATTTGGTCATAGGGAAAACCTCATGGATAATAATTAAAATGGATAATAAATAAATATAATGCTTATTTATTGGATGTAATGTATAGGGCACATTAAACTATAATACCATAAAAACGGTTTAGTTTTATAGGTAGAAACCCGTTTGATTTTTTTGGAAACAAACTCGAAGGGTTTGCCTCCAAACTGTTTTGTCTCATGAGACCTACCGAATCATCGAGGGGATATTGCGGGCCCCGCACACCACTTCATGTCAAAGTAATTATTTATATGTTGATTTAATACAAGGCCAATATTCCTTTTCAATATTCATATAGACTAGAGTATACATATTCATCAATATTTCCATAATTAAAGTAACTATCCAAAAAAACACCGTATGTAAAACGGTATACATTTTAGACACAAAAAAATATCCCTAGCATGAGATTATGGATATTTAATATAAATACAATTTAAAATTAATATTGATCTCAAATGGGAAGTAGGTACACCACATAAGGATTATTAGGTGCACAATACAAAGTTAGTCACAACGAAAAGGTAGTTGAGACGAAGTCCCTTACCACAATGTAATCAGTCAAATCATATGACCAGAACTTAATGAACATCAAATGAATCATTGAATAACAAGAATATAAATAAAATCATGTTATTATATATCAAATGGAAATACACATATAACACATATAAGAAAAAAGTGGTGAACAATGAAAATCTCACAGAAATGAAAGTGAGATGAGAAACCCCTTACCTTATGCTCGAGTGTGTTCCTCATTTGTTTTAATGACATGAATAATAAAATTTAGCTTCATTAATTAATATTTACATAACCTATTATAAATGTAATTGAATTAGTATATCATTATTAGGTTCATTCATGGACCCTTTCTATGGGTTCAATTGGTTCAATTTTCATGTTTTGGAAGCATTTTCTTCCTTGGTTTTCATGGTTCATTTACTCATTTCTATGAATGGAAGTTCATTTGAATCATGGTTAAACAATCATAATTGTTAATATATTTTATTAAATAAATTATAGATATATTAATGATATTATAATGATTTTGGGTTATATACCATGATGATGATTCATTAGTTAAAATATCAATGATGTTCGTTTAGATCGTTTTAGTGGTTCTTTGGTGATAAGAACCTCATTTTGTTTTATAAATTAGAACCATGAGTAAAAAATAATTACAAAACCATGGGGGATTAATAAGACATATATTATAACCTGGTTCATCTATCCAAATGTTTTCATGACCGTACTTGAAATAATTAATTCAAATTGAAATCACGTCTTCTACGATGTCGGTAATTCGACACATCACAGGCAAAGTTTTTAATTCCTTGATCAAGTGGGGGAATAGAAGAAAATTGATGAAGAATTTCTCATGAAAATGAGAACAACCAAAATATACAAGATTATTGAGATTTAATTCCTCTTGGGTAAGAAGATATGAAGAATGAATAAATAATGAACATAAAATAAAAGAATAATTTTGAAATCGCTTACAAAAATTCGGCAGACTAACGGCTACCCAACATGTTTTTAGAAAATATTTAAAAGATAGGTCATAAGGGTCACCTATATATTAATGAATCATGATATAGTGTAGATCATCAATAAGAAGAAAAATTAGAACATGGTATGGAAAAAATAATGATATACAACATGAAAGAGAACTTGAAAGGAAAAAGAAGGAAATTGAGATTATTATTTCCTTGTAGAGTAACAATTAGAACTTGAATGTTCAGACCATGTGGGTTGAGGAAACCTTGGGAGGACTACTATGAAAGTAAGGAGGCCAGATCTTTGTTGAGGTAGAATTGGGAATGAATTAAATAAATGGAAGAGTTGTTAATTATAGGAAAAGTGAGGGATTATTTTAATAATTTCCAAGGGACACCTAATGGGTGGTATTTGCAGAACCAGGGGCTTGCCCATGGTATTTTCCTATGGTTAAAGCCACTTGGGACGCCTCACATATTAATTAACTATAAAAAAGTATACAAGATTTATGACATCATTATTTCATCATCAATTATGACATTAACACACCGAAACTAAAAACTGTATTTGTTACAATTCACTGAAAAATCAACTATTTCAGAAAAATTCCAAAAATTCACCCTAACCATTTATCGACATGTAGAATTAAAAAGTGATATAAATTTTTCAATAATAATTTTCTAAATATTATTCATTTAATTTTTAAATAAGGTCATTTTTAATTTGAAAAATAACAATCTTAATGTGTAATTAGTTTTATTTCTAATTGAAAAACTAATTAAGATCCCATTATCTTATTTTCTTAATAAAATAAAATAATATCATTATTTACTATTCATATTAATAATCATATTACTATTTATATGTGTATGTTACTATCCACCCAAAATCATGTTTGTTCTATCTGATTCCAAAAGACTTACTGAATACAACTCTAGATAACCATTTTTCAAAATTTGAAACATAGAAGAGGAAAAGTTGTGTTTAATGAATAGATTATAAAATTGATTTCGATATATATTTACCAAACCTTGGGGTGTTACAGCATTGAAATTTTTTTATTCTAATATAAAAACAATTTCAAATAATAATAATTGTTACCTTAATAATCATTTTTAATTCCTAGAATCCCAAAAATAGGTGAACATGGTTTTATATATAATAAAATATATAATATTGAAAATAAAACAAAAAATTAAATAATATTCATAGTGTATATAAATTTATTGTAATTTTTTATAATAAGAGTAGAAAATTTCATTGGTCACCTGTCAAACAATTCCCTATAAAACACATAAATTTATTATTTTTTTAAAAAAATTTATGATAACAAAAATAGGATTAAAAATTTTATATAATATTTTTAAATCTATATAATTAAATATGTAACATAATATGAGAATATTTGAACGAAGAAAAAGATTTTATAATAAAATCTATAGACACTTAAGACGTCATATATAACATTGAACATTTAAATAATATTCTCCATCATAGAATAAAATTTGATGAAAATTTAAATAGCATTATTATAAATAAATAGATGAAATAAAAAGACATAGGGGATTTATACACACCCTATAAAAGAAGTTGGGTATATAGAATCAACATATTCTACAATGAAAGAATATTGATAATAAGTTCCTTAGCAGGATTCCAAAACGTCACATAAAATATTTATATCAAATAAAAATAACATGAGGTTAAATTTTTTATTTTGAGAATACTTTTTAATGTTTATCAATCTTTTTATATCACTTAATTAATTTTTATAACAATTACATAATTATTTATGTTCGTGTTGGATGTTTTAATGATATTTTCTACATGAGTCCAAAATGACTTTGGAATGATGTATATAGTAAAAAGTGTTCATTATTTATTTCATATATAGAATAATATTCATAAAATATAATAAATTTTAAACATAATTTATTCTTTTAAATATATAAATTAAATATGGATATGAAAAATGAACTATGGTACATTCATGAAGACGGTAAGTCATACTTATGCATGAGTAACATTTTCATTTCCCATTTATCATTTTGGGAAAAGCATAATAACATTTTAACTTTATATAATTATAATAATATCTTATATATCATATTATTTCATAAAATATACAAATATATATCATCCATGTGATATAGTGATTAAAAATGAATTTCATCACCTCATGGAGGTGATAGTTCACATGTATGCACACATGACATTGTCCCTATTCCATGTATAGAATGATAAGAACGTAAAAGATATATTATCATTTAAAATGTAAAAATATATATAATTAAAATAATATGTAAACATTAATTCCATTATTATAACAATTCCTGGGATACAGTGACGGAAAACTAATTATATCTATTCATTAGACGGTAGCTTACCATTCACACCAAGGATAATATTTTTCCAATTTGATGGATGTGGGGATTTATTTCTTTGATTATTTTTCAATCATAAAATATTATTATATTTTGGATTCTATATTAATTATTTCACAATGGTTGAAAATTATTTAATGATACTAGAAGAAGAAATAAAATAGACATATCGCATTAAAACAATTCATCTTTTTTCAGATGTTCTCCTTTTCATAACACCTTATGGAAACTAAGGGTGGTGATATTCCTAAACTATGAGAAATGATATGTGGGTATAGATTCTTGAAAGGTATTTGGGCTAATATGGTCCAACAAAAATGGGTTTTTATGTCTGAATAAATCATAAGTATATGTCCCCATTTATATGAGAGGGGAGGGGCACTTTTGAATTTTTTTCTCAGAATATTAAATTATAATAAATGAATACTATACTCTAAATGGATACAAAAATATTTATTATGAATATATATATTTTTTATAAATATATATTAATGAAATAAAAATTATAAAAAAAATTAAAATTTCTTAGTCCTTAAATTTTTTAACATTTCATTATCATGATCAATTATTTCTGTAAAAATATCTATATTGAAACATTCAGGGTTAATATGGTTTGTATAAAATTCCAAAATAACCATAAATGTACCATTAAAAAAAATTTGAACATTATCAACAAAATTTTTTAAAATTGGTTATTTTTATTATTTTTTTACCATTTTATAAAATATTATTTATTTTAAAAAATCAATAATGTCAATTTTGACACTATTCATGCGTTAAATTTTAATAATATCATAAAAATGATATATTCATAAAAAAAATAATTTTAATAAGTACTAACATGTCAGATTACACTACTAAATTCTTCTATGACAATAATTATATCAAATTATTCTTATTTTAATATCATTAATAATATTTATTAAATATTCCAATTACTTAGACTTTTACTACATCAAAAAAATTCAATCCTTGAATGAAATTATTTATTCCGTAAATTATTTTTAAAATTTTTATGATAAATATAAATATTTCATGTTTTAATTTAAAATTCTTAATTGAACATATCACAATTATAACACTATATTAAAAATATTTAACTTCAAAAAAATGAAATAAGAGATGGTTGAGTTTTTATAAAATAAAATGCTATAAATGGGATAAGTTCATCCAAGTAGGTTAAAAGATCATAAAGACACTTGATGAATTATTTTGGATAAAAATCACTCACCCAATGATATTGGGAAAAGTGATATCACAATTGTTTAAATTTTATATTTTTATTTTTACCCTTAAATACCCAATTTACCCTTAATCACAAAAAGTATTAACGATAAAATTTACATTGTCTAAAAAATGAATTATTTAATAATTATATACCTTTATATTCTGAATTTGGAATCTAATTTTAAATTAAATTAAAATAATTTTTTTCAATTAATTAAAAATTAATCCTATTGAAGGGTTGGAACAACAAGTTTTTAATGTTAAAAGGTAAAAATATTGAAATGTTTTTATATCCAATTTGAAATTTGAAATTTCTTATAATAAAAAAATGTATTAACTAATATATTATTTATCTAATTATACATTAAAACCATAAAAAAGATAATTTCACAGAATGAAATTATTTGACAAAAAAACAATGGCAAATAAAATTACAGTATTTTTTTACTATTCATAAAAAAGTAAAAAATATCAAAAAATCTCAAAAAAAAAACAAAGACAATTTTAGTACATTATACCTTAATATAACATGTTTATGTTTTCTCGTTGAATTTATAATAATGTTAGAAACAATATTTTAAACTATTTTACTATCAAAATTCCCAAAAATTACTTTTTTTAAATATATTTTTATGGATAATTTATTTTTATGCCACATATATAAAACGCATAAGATGAATTTTAATAATTATATTAAATATATAGTATGTATTGAAGAACCCAATTAGACTAATTTAACATTTTAATGTAATTATTTTAAATAGAATTGGTTGATGAAATTCAATTTTATAGTGATTGGGTAATGGAGGTTCTATCTTTGAATTGTTGATTAGTATTATTCATATATTAGAATTTTTTTTATTTTTATAATACGATTTAAATAAAAAAAATATAATGTGTGATGATTTTAAATCCATTCAATAGTTCTTAAACATGAATTGTGGGTTGTATTGAACATACACATTATTTAGAATAATGTTTTGAATAATTTTCATGGCATTTGGAATGGAATTTACTTCATGAAGGTTTTTATATAAAAAAATTTAATTTGGTTCATAATAAAAATATATATATCCCATAATCAAACTCAACCCCATAAATATGAGATTCTTAGGAGGGTCAACCACAAATATGAGAGTTTTAATAGGCGATGCCCATATGTAGTATTGAGGGAGGAAGAGAAAGCAGATATGGGAGTGGAGGATATGCCACCACTGCGTGGGCTAACACAATGGTGGAAGAATGATCCCATCATGGGGAGGTAACAGAATGGTATAAGAGCTTGTGTTATCAAATTTATGGACAGCTAAAGTTGGTCCCTATATTATTAGGAGGCACTCAAATTTTTTTTGATTTGATGTGCGACTAATTTACAACAGTTTACTATTAATCCAAAAAATTGCAACCATTTAGACTAATCATTTAATAATATCAGGAATTTAATCATCTATATGTGTTGTCTTCACCACCAATCATATTAGAGTGATTCTACATGACATCTTCTCCAAAAAACAACTGAGATATTCTGTTCACTGAGGAACTCCATTGTGACAACAAAAAAGCCTATGATGACACCTATGATATTTGATTGGGTATTATAATGATACAAATATTGTTTAAAACACAATATTATTCATTTCCACGATAAAGAGAATATAAAACTAAAGCAATGAAACATATATAAAATGTGATTTTTTACATATAGTGTTCTTCAGTTGTTTCAGAATTGATGCATCGTGCTAAATGAATTTTTTTCATTAATATAGTATGTGGATAATTGACTATAAATACAAGGGATACTCCTATAATGTCGGTTGGTTTTATAAAGAGTATTCGATTTCTTGTGTAACTGATTTATATTGAATTCCTCAAGTTCTCGAATGGATTATCCATACATTATCTATGTGTATGGAATGTGAATGGTATACTGCATGATTATAATATGTGATATTAAAGACATAGTGATTTGTGAGTCACATGATTTTGCAAGACAATTAATATTTTTTTCTCCTACAAATATATCAGTGAGTGTTTGTATGATCATTTTAAAAGAACCACAAGTAATATTATTCCTACACTATGACTTGGGAGAATGATATTTCATGCATAAAATCATATACTCATTTCATTTTTTCATAATGAATAATAAATTTAGTGGGTTGTTCATTAATTAATAATACATAAAAGACATTTCTAGTGTTTTATCATAAATTTTTAGTCATATTAGTTTGTGAATACATAGTTGTGTTTGTAGGTAGTGTACATGATCAAATGTGGTGCGAATCAAGTGCCAAAGAGTATACATGTCAAGAATGTACACAAATATATTGTGGTTAAACCAGTTCTTTTTTATGTTACTATATAGAATGGATTAGAAGGATACATATATTACATGAAGAGCAAAGTGTTCTGCATGTAATACATGAACATAGTTTTCACAAATGATAGAAAAGGATTATGTGTGTGTGCATAAGGATTTTTGTTTTAAGGATACACAGGTGATATTATTTTAACAGTGGATGTATGTAATACTTATGTATGAAGTTTTATTATTTTGATGGTACATCCATAAATATGAATTTATTTAAATATAATAGTCAATATTTGTATGATATATACTATACACATTAAACAGTAACGAAATATTGAAGTATGTTTACAGTTAATGATATGAATGATGTATTCATTTTTAATTAATGAAGATGATGTTCCGTAAAATTTAAATACTTGTGAGGTGTAATAATGTGTAAATGAATCATTCATGTGAATGTCATCTAAAACAATATAACTGAGATAAGTATATACACATTCTTTATTTTCATTAAAATTAATTAATACATGAAAAAAGATCACACATTGAGTCCTTAAATTCCTAAGGTACATGAAAAATATATTTCATGATAAGTTTCTATTTTCTTCAGATGAAAAATAGAGAATTATTTCAGAAGTAAACATCAAGAGTATTAATGAATCTTCAATTGTTCATTCTGATATTGCAGTGATTTGAAGTGGAAGTGATAACATCCACTAATTCATATGTGTATACTGAGATGACATTAATTGAAATTTTATAGACTATATTTAGGAGTAGATGATTTTTTTCAAGGGATTAATCAAATGTAGAATCGATTCATTATTGTTGATATAAGAGGAAGACCAATTTTGTATTATAGTGGAATCATGAGGTTCTAATGATCCCTCTCATTGATTTACAATTCTGTTTACAAAATGTAGGTTTAATGCTAGTCTAAAAAATACTGGTGGGATCTAGTATAAATAATAGTATTGGGATGATAGTATAATTTGTGAAAGGGTTCATACATACCCACCATGTTATAAGGGTGATACCAGACCATTCTAGTTCTAATTGGAGACTCATTCTTTATAGAGAATCTCTATCTCAGATCATCTAGATCACAACAAAGATGCAGTTACCCACATTGGGGAAAGAAGCATATAAATATATTATGTTTTTTTATTTATTTACATTTTTAATTCTATATGATATAATATTTATTAATAATAGGGGTGATCCATTCATTCAAATTAGTGAAGAGGTTCAAATTAAGAATGTGTAAGAGAAAACAAAATAAATATCAGTAAAATTTGTGTACAATGATTCGTACCCTCTCAATATACCTACATGATCTAATGTCCCATATATATATATATATATATCAATAATACTGTAGTAACCCAGTTTGAGATATGCGACACATTTTTTGGTTCGTTTTTGCTTTTTGAAGAGGTTGGTTGATGTTTGGACAATTCTGGGAAAAACTTATAATGTTGTGGAGGTTGTGCTGGGGATCACGGTTAGCACATGGACTGAACAAATAGGGCGTCCAGCCCAAGAAACCTTGCACCCTTGATAGTGGGATCGGCATGGGAAAAACATGTTTTGTCATACTGTGCGGGCTAGCCGTGCGAAGTCCCTGGGTGAGTCAGTGGAAACCGCACAGTTGACGCACATTTTTCCATACTGTGCAGGGTAACCAGACACCACATAGTGTTTGGGTTTTTAATTCCCTGGCCACTGGGGATTTCCCATTTTTCCCTCATTCTTCCTCCAACTCATGGATCACGTAGGAGTTACTATTTTTAGAGGTTGGGGGAGCCCCTAGCTCGTTTTGGAGGCTAATCTAAGGGGATTCTTTTTGGATCGAAGATGGTTCTCCTCGGGTAAGTCCTTCTTTTGGATCTCTATGGTTTTGGTTAGAGTTATACCTATCTCTCTCTTAGTTTCATAGATCTAAAAGGGTTTAATGTAGATCTAGTGTTGTGATTCATTTGTGTGTAAAAGGATGAGCTTGTTGATGTTAGGGAAGGGTTTTTGAGATAGTTTCGAGGAGGTGTTCACCTAGTTTGGAGTGTGTTTGGGTGAAGGGTAAATTTTTCAAAACCTTAATAGGTAGGTGGCATCTCTATCAACTCCACTTAGTTTGAACTTGAATCTTTGATAAAGTTAATTTGTTTTCCTTGAAATTAATTGTGGTTTGGAGGTTCAAAATTGGTTGTAAATCCCTTTGGGGATGTTTTGTGGATTATTTTTGGAAAAGGGGTTTTACAATTGAATTCTATTGTTGTTAAATTTTAAAATCCAGATTTAATTTTTTTTGCTTTGCTTGGGTTTAGGAAATGGATTATTAAAATGGCTCCTTATAAAGAGGTTGTTTTATTGAATCAGGTTTTTGGCATGGAAAAAGATAAATGAGTGATTTCAATAAATGGGTTATTTATTGAAGTGGATTGACCATTGATTGAAATGGGTAATTACAAATTGATGTAGCCTTGGTGTGTTATGCTTGGTTATGTATTGTTTGAATATTGTGTGGAAGTGGGAGGGAAGTACCATTAGAAAAAAATGGAGGGATAGTGGACGGAAGGACCCCATCAAAAGGAAGTGGGTGGGAAGTACCATTGTAAAAAAGGGGAGGGATAGTGTATAGAAGGGACACCATCAATAGGAAGTGTGAAGGAAGTAATACACTAAAAAGGGGATGGATTGAGAACATAAGGTCCACCATCAATAGAAAGTGGGTGGGAAGTACCACTTGTGTGGATTGATAATGAATGGGTTGGACGGGAAGTGCCACCATGGATAATTTTGTGCTTTGTTGGTGATGTTTGTAGTTGGGGCATGTGAGTGAAATGTGAAAATGGTAATCATCTTGTGGAATGGTTGAATAGGCTTCCTTGTGTGGCATGGTTGATTTGGCATCCTTGTGTGGTGTGTTTTGGTAATGGCATTTTTGGATTATAAAGAATTGGTAGCTTGGTTTTCCTATATATAAAATGATTTATATAAATGTTCTAACGGTTTATCCTAGTGGAATGTGTAGGTAAGTCAGTTGGGGAAATCCAACTGAGTAGTTGTACTCACCCCCTTCTTTGTAACTTTTGTGTATTTGAAGATGTCGTGTACCGTGACGTGTTCAATGGTAAGGCATCACCCTCCTTTGGTGGTGCATTGTGATATTTTTGTGGATCTTGGAGCTTGGAGATTATTGTGGAATCGTGGTGGTGTCATGGCTAGTGGTGTCTTGTTGTTTAGTTTCGTCTTTGTACACTGATGTTTTATGTATATGTGTAGTTGAATAGTTTTAGGGGTTCTAATGGAATTGTTAGTATCACATGGTTGGGTTTCAAAGTTCATGAATCTTTAGTTGTTGGTTGGTTGAGTTTGGTTATCTTGTTATGGGAAAATCATTCCCCACTATTCCTTGAATCCCTAGGCATTTATTTCCTGCCTTTGGCACTATGGGAATGTCACTTAAAGCCAAGTATCCCTCACCATCTCCTCAAGCCAATGAGGTAGGGGTGGGGTCTTACAAGTGGTATCATCTTGTTCGTTCCTTTGGAGATGATTCTCAAATTTGGGGTTGACATTCCTTGTGGTATATTCCTTGATTCAGGATGGTAGCAAGGCATAGGAATGTCATAACATGGAATGTATATCCTAAAATGACATAGCTAACCTTTTTACGATGAACATCAAGATACTAGGTAGTTGGGTAAATAAGTGTTTTGGAGACACTTATAGGCATTGGTAATCACATTGTCTTGGGTGTTGCCAATGAGATATGCATGGAATATATGGTATAAATGACTTCCATATCAGCTGCATATTTTATTAGGCATAAAATTTATGGGATGAATTGGGAAATGGTTTTCCAAATGTGTGAAATTGTGATGTGAATAAATTTGGTATTTTCAAAAAGGTTTGAATTTCAAAAATGGTGAAACATGGAAAATGTGGAAATGTGGAAAGCCTCTTTATGATAGTGTTCTGTAATGCAATTTGAAATGGTAATTCAGGATTTCTATGGTAGTGAGACTTAGGGTTGTTTCATTTCTATTTATAGAAATGGCATTGGGTATGCGTTTTAGAGACCAACCAGATGTGGCCGATGAGAACATGGATGTACTGGAGCCGCATGTGAACGAGCAGTTAGTCCAGAGTATAATGCATGCTTTTTAAGCTGTGGGAAGTCTGAATAGAGTTGAAGAGCCAAAGCATGTTGATTATGTGGCTTAGTTTCAAAATCAGGATCCACCCATCTTTAGGGGGGATTCGGACTCAGAAAGGGCAGAGGTATGGCTGTCTAAAATGAACAGAATATACGAATTCTTGGGGATGCCTATAGAGCTTAATGTAAATCTTGAAATGTATAAGATAAAGAATCGTGCTCATCCGTTGTGGGAGTTAGTAGTCCAAGTGGGAACAGACCCGGGTATGACATGGGAAGGATTTCAGGAATTGTATAATAAACAATTCTACCCCCATATGATCAAAATTCAGTGCACAACTGATTTCTACAGTCTGAAGCAGGAGTACATTTCTCTAACAAATTATGAAACTAAGATTATGTTCTTAGTGTGTTTTACACCTGAGGTGGTGGGTATCACATCATTTAGGCAAGGATCTTCTAAGAGGGTTTAAGGCAAGAGATCCGTTCAAAAATTGCAGTGTTTTGTATTAGTGGTTACACAGAGATGGTGAATCGAGCATCGGTGGCTGATCGGGATCTGTTGGGTGCTCTAGATGGAGGAAACATGGTGGTACCTATGGTGAATAGTGGGAACTCTAACGCTGGGTTCAAGAGGAGGATGGACACTTATTCTCAGGGTGGGAGTATTGAACATAATCCGAAGACATGATCAGTAAATCTTCTTCTGATGCCCGAGTGAAAACCAGGATGTTTTCAGTGTAGCTCTACGGCCCACATCAAGATGGACTGTATGATACAACCTCGAGCATGTTACAATTGCAAGCAGATGGGGCATCTTCAGTGCTATTGTAAGAATTCTCTGAGGTTATGTGTGGGTGACACTCCTCAGGGATCGCAGATGTCATATTCTTCGATGGGATGTGGACATCAACATAGCCCTCCTTAGCATAGAAAAGTTAGTCATGGTGATTTTCGGAACACCACAACACCTCAGTAGGGAAATAAAGAGCAGTGTGTGAAAACCAAGTCATTGTTTGGAGCCGAGCAGATTGTGGTGGATGTTCCATCAGGACCATCCATGGTGTGATGTATTATTCTGTTAAATTCTACCTTGATGAAAGTGTAGTTTGATATGGGTGCTTCACACTCTTTTATTGTTTCACACGGGGTTGATTTGTTGGGTTTTAGGGTAGAAATGATGCCTCCAGTTCTGAAACACCAAACTCTTCTAGGTCGAAGAGAGTGTAGAGCCTTATTTTGTAGAGCATGTTGTATCATTGTGGGCAAGGTTGAGCTAATTTGGAATATCTTAGTTCTAAATATTAATGGGTATGATGTAATCCCCGGAATGAAATGGATGGTGGGGTTTATGGCCCCCATTGATTGTAATGCACGTATAGTGGCTTTAATGAAACACATGGAAAATAGAACTCTCTTTTGAGGAGTGAGGCATGAAAGGCAGGGTGCAACTGGTTTTCTAGCTCTAGCATTGGGAATGTTATCGTATCAAATAGTGGTGTTTTAATTTGAATCGGTTGAGGTTGTTGAGAAGTGTGCTCTTTCAAAAATGGAGGATCAGTTCATGGATGTTTTTACCAAATAATTCTATGGGTTACCTATCATAAGAGAAGTGGATTTTACAATTGATTTCCTTCTGGGGACAAATCCAATCTCACTTCCGTCTTACCAAATAGATCTCAATGAATTGCGATAATTGAATGTCTAGTTGGATGAGTTAAAAAAGGGTTTATTCGGCTTATCATGTCTCCTTGGGAAGCTCTGTTGTTGTTTGTGAAAAAATGAAGATGGAACATTGAGGCACTATGTTGATTATTGTAGACATAAACAACTTACGGTAATGAAAATATATCCAATCCCATAAATTTCAGAATTTTTTGACAAGTTTAGGGGAGCGCAGTGGATCTTCGTGATCGACTTAAGGTCTAGATATCATCAATTGCTAGTGAAGAAGGACGATATTCCTAAAATAGCATTCAAAAGTTAATATGGCCATTATGAATATGTGGTTATGCCCTTTGGTCTAATGAATGCACCAGCAGTGTTCATGGAATTGATGAATCAGATATTTCAGAGATATATGGATTCATTTGTTTTGGTTTTTGTAGATGATATACTAGTTTATTCAAATACAAGGATGGAGCATCAGTAGAACTTGGATACAGTGATGGGGATCTTAAGGGATCATCGGTTGTATATCAAATTGTCAATGTGTGACTTTTGGAAACAGGAATACCATTTTCTTTTCCATGTGATTTCTAAAAGGGGTGTTTCAATATATTCAAAATATATAGAGGTTGTTATCTCATGGAAACCTCAAAATAATGTGTTTGAGGTATAGAGTTTCCTCGGTCGAACTGGGTATTATCGGTGCTTTGTTCGGGATTTTTCACATTTGGCTTCACCGATGACATCTTTGACAAGAAATAATGTTCCATTCAAGTGGATTGAACAGTGTTAGTAGTGATTTGAAGAGATAAAGTGTTTCCTTACATCATCACCAATCATGGTTTCTTTGGATCAAGGAAAAGGGTAAGTGGTGTATTACGATGCCTCAGGATCATATTTGGGGTGCGTTCTCATGCAAGGGAATGATGTGGTTTTGTATGGATCACGACAGTCGAGGGTGCATGAGAAGAACTACCCATCTCATGATTTGGAATTTGTAGCAGTCGTCCATGCTTTGAAATTGTGGCTTCATTATTTCTTCGGTGAGAAATTCACAGTTTATAAATATCATAAGAGCTTGAATAAATTTTTCTCACAAAGGGATTTGATTTCTGACTTGGTTCATTCTTCACTTGGTTGGCCTAGTAGAAGAGGCACATATATATGACTCTGATTGTGTGACCATGAGGTCGAAACTCAATGGTGGGGAGACCATTGAGTGTTGGCAACTGAATAGAGATTCAGTTTTGTGTTTTTGGAATCAAATAGTTGTACAAATTGATTTTCAAGAGGATATTCTTAGGGTGTATCATCAATCTAGGAGGGTTGTTCATCCTGGAATTCAAAAAATGTCTAAATAATTGAAAGTGTAGTTCTGGTTGGCTGGTATGAAAAAAGTGTCGCTGAGTTTGTTTCGAGATGCTTGACTTGCCAGTAGGTCAAGGCATAGCATCTAAGGCCAGTGGAAATGTTGCAGTCTTTACCAATCCCTGTTTGGAAGTGGGAGAAAATAGCGACAAATTTTGAAACATGTATCCCAAGAATGGTTATAAAGCATGGTTCCATTTGGGTGATAGTGGATCAGCTCACAAAGTCAGCCCATTTCATTCCAATTCGTGAATCTCATACAGTGGAGGATCTGTCCAAAATCTATATTCGGGAGGTTGTAAAGAGTCATGATGTTAAAGTTTTTATTGCACCAGATA
The DNA here is from genome assembly GCA_963277665.1 of Viscum album. Lineage (NCBI taxonomy): Eukaryota > Viridiplantae > Streptophyta > Magnoliopsida > Santalales > Viscaceae > Viscum > Viscum album. The sequence continues at coordinate 988,899,055 of OY728126.1, forward strand.
GAGATCTGAGGTTCACATCTCGTTTTTGGAAATCTTTGTAGCAATCCCTTGGGACACAGTTGAATATGTTCACAATGTATCACCCTTAGATAGATGGTCATCCGAGAGGATGATACATACATTGGAGGATATGTTGAGAGCTTGTGTCATGGATTTGGTGGCTCGTGGGAGGAGCACTTTTCGTTGGATGAGTTCTCGTACAATAATAGTTATCAGGGATCAATACATATGGCTCTATTTGAAGCGTTATATGGGTGGTTGTGTCATTATCCACTGTACTGGGTGGAAACGTGTGAGTCCTCAATGGTAGTACTGAGCCTTGTCCAAGAGACAATAGATAAGATAAAGTTAATCCGGAATAAAATGGAGATGGATCAAGGTCGTCAAAAATCATATTCGGATCATCGTTGATGTCCATTTTCGTTCGTGGGGAGTCATTATGTTTTCAGGAGGATATCTCCAAGGATGAAACATCATTGGTTTGGGATGCAGGGAATGTTATCTTCGAGGTATATTGGACCTTTTGAGATTCATGAGTGGGTTTGTGAGGTTTCTTTTCGTTTCAATATTCCACCTATGTTTAGTGTGGTGCAAAATGTGTTTCACGTGTCGCAGTTGAAAAAGTATCAGCTGGATCCAAGCCATGTTATTCTATTGAATCATTTTGAGATACACATGGATGCTCCATTGGTGCACGTGCTAGTGCGCGTTGTGGATAGTCAAGAGAATGTCTTGCTGGGTTAAGGAATCGGTCTAGTTCGGGATTTGGGCCAGTATGGCTTGATCCAAGTGGAGACTTGGGAGTGGGAGAAAGTTATGGTCGAGCAATGGCCCATGATCTTTCAAAAAAATGGGTGGTTTCACAACATTTTGAGGATGGAAAGTCCAATAGTGGTGAGAATGTATTACCCCCCGGTTTGAGGTATATGACCTTTGTTTCAGTTCATTTGTGATTTTTAAAGTGGTTCGTTGATGATCGAACAATTATGGGAAAACATTTTAATGTTGTGGAGGTTGTGCAGGGGCATATGATTGTTGCATGGTCTGAACAAACTATGCGGCCAACCCAACAAATTAAGCACCCTTGACAGTGGGCTCCGCATGGGTGGCGCACAGTTTGTCACTTTGTGTATGCAAGTCGTGTGAAGTCCCTAGGTGAGACAGTGGAAACCGCACGGTTGGTGCAGGTTTATCCAAACAGTGTGGGGTAACCATGTGGCCACATAAAGTTTGGGTTTTTAAGTCTTAGGCCACTCGAGATTTCCCATTTTTCTCCCTTTCTTCCACTAACTCGTGGCTCATGTGGGAGTTCCTGTTTTCAGAGGTTGGGGGAGCTCCTTAGCTCTTTTTGGAGGCAAATAGAAGGGGTTTCTCAGTGGATCAAAGGATGTTCTCCTCAAGTAAGTCCCTATTTTGGTTCTTTGGGATTTCGGTTAGGGGTATCCCTCTTATAATCGTAGTATATTAGATCTATAATGGTTTCATGTATATCTAGGATTTTGTTGACATTGTGTGTTAATGGTTGTGCTAGTAGATGTTAGGGATGGGTTTTTGAGGTGGTTCAGAGGATGCATTCACCTGGTTTGAGTGCATTTGGGCGAAGAGTCGATTTTGCAAAACCCTAAGAGGTAGGTGGCTTCTCTCTCAACTCTACATTGTCAGAACTTGAAGCATGGTTCCAATTAATTTGTTTTTCATGAAATTAATTGTGGTTTTGAGGTGAAATATTGGTTGGAAATCCCTTTGTGGATTTTTTGTGGATTCTTTTGGAGAAAGGGGTTTTATGGTTGAATGATGTTGTTGTTAAATTTTAAAATGTAGATTTTAAAATTTTTAGCATAGATTGGGTTAAGGATAAGGTTTATGAAAATGTATTTCAATAAAGATTTTGTTTTATTGAATTGGGGTTTTGGTATGGAAAATGATAAATGAGTGATTTCAATAAACGAGTGATTCGTTGAAGTGAATTGAGAAGTGATGGAAATGGGTAAATGCATTTTTTTGCCTCAATGTGTTATGATTTGTTATGGCTTGTTTGAATGTTGTGTGGAAGTGGGTGGGAAGTACCACCATAAAAAAGTGGATGGATAATGGATAGAAGGGACACTATCAATAAGAATTGGGGGGGATGTACCACTATAAAAAAGGGTATGGATAGTGTATGTAAGGTCCACCATGATTAGAAAGTTGGCAGGAAGTACCACCATAAAAAGGGGATGGATAATGGATGGAAGGGCCACCATCAATTGAAAGTGGCTTGGATGTACCACTTGAGTGTATTATTAATGAATGGGATGGACGGGAAGTGCCACCTTGGTTTGTTGTGTGCTTTTTTGGTGATGTTTGTAGTCCGGACTTGTGAGTGAAATGTGAAATTGGTAATTGACTTATGGCCTGGTTGAATTAGCTTCCTAGCATGGCATGGTTGATTTGGCTTCCTTGTGTGGCATGTCTAGATTATAAAATTTTTGGAATATAAACAATTGGTAGCTTTTTTTTTCTTTATATAAAATGTTGTATATAAATGTGCTAAAGGTTTTATCATAGTGGTGTGTGTGGGGAAGTTATTTGGGGAAATCCTACTGAGTAGTTGTACTCACCGGATTTTTTGGAACTTTGGGGTCATTGTAGATGTCATGTACTGTGACGTGGGAAAAGGTAAGGCATCAACCTCCTTTAGTGTTGCATTGTGATGTTTTGGTGGAGCTTGGAGCATGGATCTTGGGGTGGATCTGTGGTGGTGTCATGGCTCATGGTGTCTTTTTGATTAGTTTCCTCTTTGTACTCTGATATGTTGTGGACTTGTCTAGTTTATTAGTTTTGGGTTTTGTAATGGAATTCATAGTATCACATGGTTGGGATTGATAGTGCATGCATCTTTAGATGTTTGTTGGTTGATTTGGGTTATCTTATTAACGAAAAATTGTTCCCCACTGCTCTTTGAAGCCCTTGAAATTTATTGTGAGCCTTTGGCGCCTTGGAAACGTCGCTTAAGTCCAAGTAAGCCTCAAAGCCTCATCAAGCCAATGAGGTAGGGGAGGGTTGTTACAAATATAATCCAAAAAGTGTGATTTTTTACATTTCTTGGTATAAAGCATTTATGTTCACATATAAACAGATATTTATAAAAATGTTATTTTATTTTAAAAAGGTTTATATTTTCATTTATAGTTAATTTTTCAACAAAAAATTTATTCAATAAATATTTTTAAATAATAATCTCATAATTTTCTAAATCTTGTACATACCAACCATTCTATCTGATATTTTAAGACATAATAATTTAAATAATAATATTTAGTTGTTCATTTATGCTAGATGGGGTATATCATGTACCTAATCAAACATTGTATTTTTTTAAAACACTGGGGATGTTATAAAAATATATATGGGAAATAATTATATTACCATGTAATAAAATTTTGATGCACAAATAATGATAGATATTGACATGGATCATTGATCATAATAATTAGAATGGTCCTAAAAAAGTCATTATCACTTAATCTATAACCCATGGAGGTTTCAGAAGTTTAAGTTTCAAAAACATTAAACAAAATAAGAAATATATATTATTTTTTGAGATAATTTTCCAATATTTTAGTAGTTCTATATAATTTATAGTAAAATAATAAGTAAATATACTTGCATGATAAGTCTAATTTCACCATTTAATGAATTTTACTACAATTTTATCTTTTTCACCATATAATTAGTATTTCAGATGAATTTTTTTCGATGGATAAATAATGTAAAATTCAAACAATTTATATAGTCTATATGATAATAACAATCTATTCCTCCAATATATAAACATTACCAAAACCAAAATTTTTAACATACGTTAATAATACATTGAAAATGAATAAACTATAATTTTCTAAAATAATACATTTATCTATAAAATTAAATTATAAAAACCAATGTTAAATCTGAAATAATTCAAAAAATATTTTATCTTATATGGAATATTTTTTCTATAACCTTCTAAAGTCACGGACCCGGCCGGCCACCTGAATAGTGCCAAAAGGGTCAGGTGTTACAACCTTAGGCGCACCTCCCCTGAACGCCAAAGGCTACCGACTAGCAGAGATGGTCTGTTAGGAATAATGGGGAGATTATACCCTCTTAGAGGATCATAATAAGGGTACTGGTACAAGTATAATGTCTATAACCAGCGGAAAACAAATGACTCAACAGACTCGAACCAGACCCATAGAGCGGAAACATATCATATATAAAATAAATTGTGGATGTAGTATAGAAACAGTAGTAGGGGATAGTAAATAGAACAACATGCTGAATATCACAAGCAACTACCGGTGCAAACCACAAACATGCATACAGAGAAAGTCATACACATCAATATATAACGGTGCCAATGGATAACCAACAGTACTACATAATAGGGTAAGCATGCTGGTATAAAAAATAAACTAAAAAAATTAACTCCATCAAGGAAAGACCTCAAGGTCCATACTAGTATCCACGGAAACAACACTAAGGTCCATCTTTTGAGGCTGATCCTCTACCTACACACAATTTCATAAATTCTACACATGTCCCAAAGGGCCCGTGTAGGGTGTGAGATGAGTCTCCGTAGGATACCACCCAAAGGTGTGTACCTAGTATAAGTGTTTAAGAAGACATGCTTATATAAGGAAACATTCAAGAGTACAATGCTCAAAAGTAATCACAAACTTCATTGGCGCTCATCATCCACCCGGAAGTGTCACCTTCTTCGGCCAACGCCGGAATCTCTGACCTATAACCCAGCACTAGGTGCCAATTGACACCAAGTATCTCAAGTACCAACATCTCGGAGGTAGGCCCAATAATCATAACCCTGCTCAAAAGCTCAACTTGCCCATGACACAACATCCATAAGAACAGTGATACCTGTCCCCAAATAATACCCAAGGGACATCAATTTCTGCCTTCAAATAATACACGGAGGAACAATGATATTTTCACTCAAATCACGGCGAGACTCTGCCCCCAACCTGACAGCCTCAATGCTATCTCCCAAAGACTCCTCACCTACCACTTGGATTCCTATGGAAAGCACCACCAAACCAAAAACACCTAACCACTTCTATTGGAGGCCTCTACCCAGCGAGTGGTCATACCACCTCATCATAGAGTCTATGTGTGTAAACACAACTCAAAAGTACCTGGTGAGTGGTGATCACCTCAAGAAGTTCCCAAGCCACAACACCTCTAACACCTTGTGTCCCTACGAACATGTCGCTGAAGTCTGATTTTCTCGCCATCCATGTAACCTGGGCCAACCCAACCTGATAGTCGAACTACCTCAAATGACGTCCATGACGCCCAATCCTGTGGTAGAACCCACCCAAGTAACCCAGTAAAATCCCCATCCTGTGATCCACATCACCCACAATATATCCGGGCCATGCCCAACACAACTAAGCAGTTCAACACAGGAAATTTCACACATTCCATATATATACAAACTCGAAGGCACCACTTTTAATAGGCAATTACTAAATAGTGAAATTACACTAACTTGCTTTGTCCGATACCATCACCTAAATCATTCATAATTTAATAATTAACCAAGAATTTTAACTCATGAAAATTCAGTATGCAGTCTAAACACAATAGTTTAAAAAATGGTCCAATTCATATGCATTTCAGCACCCCCAGGTGAATTTCCCCAAAGGAGAAATTACCCCTAACCCGGCCTCTCTCAATCACAACCGGGTAAGGGAATACCCAAAGGAATCCCACAATGCAGATAATTAACTAAAAACAATTAAGCAGTGTTTCGCTCAATAACCAACGTCGCGCCCGAAGGTTGAAACCCCCAAAAGTCTACGAAAACACAAAAGAAGGCATGAACCACCCACCTATGACTTGTATGATGCTAATCCTCCGAATTCAGCCTTTGAATTGGTCTAAATCACAGTATATTTTCATTTTCGTCAAATCCCGACAATTCCTCTTGGATGGAAACTGCGGAGAAATAGAGGAGGAATCGAGGAAGAAGAAGGGTGCGTGGGGTTAGCCATTCTGATGCAGTCCCACAGCCACCGACGGATCAAAGAAAGGACAACGCATGGCGATTGTAGGAGGAATTCTGTTCGTTAGAGGTTTTTGGATGAACTGTTCATCCAACGGAGAAGAAGGAGATGGTTCTGGAAATAATACGCGATAACTACTCAGATGCTCAAATAAAAATAAAAGTACATGATGTGTATTTCAAGATTACTCGCCGTGTAGGTGGCTTTTATGTACCCCGACTTAAGAGGAGTCCTATACATAGCTTACACCATGTACACGGTCAACACAAAACCAGGGAATCGACCATTTACGCGGAAAGTGGTTACACGGCGTGTCGAGGATGACTACAGGCTGTGTAGATGGAAATTTACACACGGGGTACCTCACAACATGTACTTGGCCTCAGACGGTTTGTCACATGCCTAACTGATACACTGCTGGTACGTTGGATTACACGGCATGTAGTCTGGAAATTTCTTGAAATTTCCCAAATTTTCTAGAATTATCAAAAAAATCAGCCAAAATTTCATAGAAAAGAAGAAAATTCAAATAGGGTCGTAAAATTTAACCCATTCTAAGAACCCAGATTCTTACAAACTCCCCACCTTAACTTAGCTCGTCCCCGAGCTACCAAATGAAACACAGAGATGGCACCGAACATACCACCCCGCTCAAAGTAACCTGGACTTCCCCGGTCTCAAAATCCTAGACAAACTCCTCAAGGGGCTCCCCACCTTAGGAATTTTCTACTTGGTCTGAACCCAAAACAAAGCTCAATGCAACCAAAATGAACAAGCAAGGTCAAATGACTTATTTCTCTGGACCCATGGTCCTCCCTTGACGCATCTTTACCCCTGCACCTCCTCACTTCTATCGTGTTGCTTCTGACACCCAACATAAGACTCACATCATCGGTGTCCACCTCTAAGTGGTCCTGCATCTCATAGATGCTTCAATCCAAACCTGGTGCCTTGCACCTCAGGTAACCTGCATCCACGATGCCCCGATGCCCACGACACCTCACGTAAACTGCATCCATGATGCTCCTGATGCTACGCATCTCAAATATATATCGATAAAATATATAACGGATCTGATATGATTCCAATCCCACTAACTATCATATAGTAATTCCAGAAGTATCTTGTGCAACTCATCCACTCAACCGGACCTGCCTCAAGACACCATGCCAAAATAAACCAAAGAAAAATCACAGCCACACCTGTAGTGTCCCTCCCACCATTATCATCTCACCAGCCTGCTCAGTCCCTGACAGCTCCACAGTGTGTACCTGGCCCGAAGTATGGCTTCCTGATGCATGACCTCCCTATGGTGCTTCTCTAGTCACCGGCCACTGACCCCTCAATTGGGTCCCACCATCTCTGTCTCATTCTCCACACACAACTGAACCTCGACTACCCTCCACTGGTACCAAACCTGAACCAACACCTAACGTCACTATCTATCCTAGTCCCTGCCTGCCGGCTGTCTAAGAATGCTTCTTGCAAAACCTCTCCAGATATTCGACCTATCCACAAGCCCGAAACTCCTTCGAAGGCTTACTGCACTGAGCCCGAACATGTCCTGACTGTCCACACTGAATGAAAACCACCAATGAATTGACACGAGGTGGTCTAGCTGAATCCTTAGCCTACCCTCCCTACTAGAACTCATCTTTACCCCGCTTTCTTTTGTCCAAAACATCACCTGGAGCTATCGTCCGGCCAATCTGGGGTCTATCCCTCTTCTTTCCCTTCGCTATAGGCGCCTGGTTTACCACCTCGGAGAAGGAACCCATCATGAAGATGTTCACCTGGACCCGTATGGCGTGTTGTAAGCCATCCTCGAAGCATCTCACCCTATCCGTGTCATCACTTACCGTACCAGGTGCAATGCAAGACAACTCTGTGAAGGTAGTTGCATAGTCCATGACAAACATATCTCCCTACTGAAGACTCATTAACTCCCAAGCTCTCTCTACCCTCAATGTCTCCGGGTATAAGTGCTCAAAGAACATGTCCTCATAGTCTTTCTATTCTAGTCCCTCGTGTCTACAAGCCTATACCTGTACATCCCACCAACACTTCGCCGGTCCTCTCAGCATGTACGTCACCATCTTTACCCTCCGCCCTGGAGGTATCTCGAGCTGCTCAAAGATCATCTGAATGCTTTCTATCCTGTTTTATTCTTCATGTGGACCACCCTCACCCTGAAAAAGCGTTGAGTGCTGCGACTGGAACTCCCACGTCAGATATTCCATAGAAGGCTATGTACCCTGCGTGCCTCTGTCAAACCCCTACAAGACACGTACCCGGATATCTTGGATCTGCTCGTCAAGCCACGGTCCGAATGCTTCCAAACCCAGCTGCAGCCATGCCTGCACTAGATCCTGAACCTGATCTTGTCCCTGAGCCTGTACCTGCGGCTCATGCTCTGCCTACACTGGATTCTGAACATGATCCCGTGGCACTATATCTTCCCCCGCCTGACGCTCCATTGAGTCTTGAAGGAGTAACCCACTGAATACCCTAAATGGTCAGACATCCCATAATTATGTATAATAGTATATTCTATGCAGATAAAGAAACCAGTAAAGAGGCAGTGTATAAAAACTACCCTTACCCTCCCCTATTGCAGCTGATTCCCTCAGTATCCCGACCTCATGGCATCCATACCCGCCCTCAACAGAGCCATGTATCAATGGTACCGCAAGCCATGCCCATCCTGACAACCAACGTTGCCTCTAACGCGATGACCGAGTCGCCCAATCCTGATAGTTACACTGCCTCTGTCATAGTACCAGCCCTCTCTCATAAGAGCCATGCCCAAATATCCTGTAACATGAAATTCTAGAAATACACACAACATGGCATACATATTGCAATAAACAAGCAATTCCATCAGGAGTTTCACCTATTCCCATTTCAAAACATACATATCCTGGCAATTGATTTTTATTATTCACATGGCATTATCACTCGAAAAAGCATACATAAAATTATGAAATTGAAATACCCTAAAATGTTCATACCAAATTCCAAAAAAACATGCCTTGCCATACCGGGGCAAGGTCCAATTCTCCCTTACCGCACCAGGTCAAGGGACACATATCAAAATAAACAAAATCACACATCAAGTGTTCCACCGAGGATGAAATCATATAAACCATAATCCATGAAAAAGTAATTAGCAATTCCCACCCATGGCAACTAGGTCCATCCCTTGTTTCTAGGGTTGCAGGCACCCAAGCACAAGCTAGAAACCTAGTTCTGGTAATAACCTATCTCCAATATACCATAACCCAAATAGTAAAAAAAGCATAAATAAAAATAGAATTCTCAACTCCATGTAGAATCCCTATCACGAACCCCTCTGATACCACTTTGTAATGACCCAGACCCAGCTGGCCACCCGAACAGTGCCAAACGGGTCGGGTGTTACTATCTTAGGTGTACCTTCCCTGAACGCCAAAGGATGCTGACTAGAAGTGAGAGTCTGTTAGGTATAGTTGGGTGGCTATACCCTCTCGGAGGATCATAATAAGGGTATTGGTCCATGTATAATGTCTATAAAAAGTGGAAAATAAATGACTCAGCAGACTCAAACCAGACCCGTAGAGCAGAAACATATCAAATATCAAATAAACAGCGAAAGAAGTATAGAAATAATAGTAGTGGAAATTAAAAAAAACAACATGCTGAATTTCTCAGGAAACTACCAATGAAAAAAACAAACATGCATACAGAGCAAGTCATACACATCAATATATAACGGCGCCAATGGTTAACCAACGGTACTACATAATAGGGTAAGCATACTGGTATTAAAAAAACTAAATAAAGTAACTCCAACAAGGAAAGACCTCAAGGTCCATACTAGTCTCCATGATAATTTCACTAAGGTCCAGCTCCTAAGGCTGATCCTCTACCTGCACACAATTTCATAAAATCGCCATGCATCCCAAAGGGCCCATGTAGGGTGTGAGACGAGCCTCAGTAGGATACCACCCAAAGGTGTGTACCTAGTATAATTGTTTAGGAAAAAATGATTATATAAGGAAATAGTCAACAATACAATTCTCAAAAGTAAACACAAACATCACTGGCGCTCAGCAGCCACAAGGAAGAGTCACCTTCTTCGGCCAACGCCGGAATCTCTGACCTATAACCTGGCACCAGGTGCCACCTGACACCAAGTATCTCAAGTACCGACTTCCTGGAGGGAGGCCCAATAATCAAAACCCTGCTCAAAAGCTCAACCTTCCCATGACACATCATCCGGTAGAACAGTGATACATGTCCGCAAATAATACCCAGGGGACAGTGATTTCTGCCCTCAAATAATACCCGGAGGAACAACGATATTTTCCCTCAAATCACGGCGAGCCTCTGCCCCCAACCTGACAGCCTAAATTCTATCCCCCGAAGACTCCTCACCTACCACATGGCTTCCTATGGAAAGCACCCCCAAACCAATAACACATCACCGCTTCTATTGGAGGCCTCTACCCAGCGAGTGGTCCTACCACCTCATCACAGAGTCTATCTGTGTAAACACAACTCAAAAGTACCTGGTGAGTGGTGATCACCTCAAGAAGCTCCCAAGCCACAACACCTCAGAAACCTCATGTCCCTACGAACTTGTCCCTCAAGTCTGATGGTCTCGCAATCCATGTAACCTGGGCCAAGCCCAACCTGACAGTCCAGCTGCCTCAACCGATGTCTATGATGCCCAATCCCATGGTAGAAAACAATCATGTTACCCGGGCATAGCCCCAACCTGTGATCCACATCACCCACAACACCTAACACCTAACTTGTGTTGTCCCATACCAACACCTAACTCATTCATAATTTAACAATTAACCCAACAATTTAACTCTGGAAAATTCAGTAAGCAATCTATACATAGCAGTTGAAACAATTTTCCAATTCATACGCATTTTGGAACCCCTAGCCGAATTTCCCCAAACCGTCAACAAACCCTAACCCAGCCTCTCTCAATCACAACAGGGTCAGGGAAAACCCATAGGCATCCCACAATGCAGATAATTAATTAAAAACAATTAAACAGGGTTTCACTCAATACCCAACGTCATGCCCGAAGGTCGCAACCCCCAAAAGTCTACGGAAACACAAAAGAAGGTATGTACCCCCCACCTCTGACTCGCATAATGATACTCCTTTGATGTTAGCCTCTGAATTGGTCTAAATCGCGGTAGATTTTTGTTTCCGTAAAATCCCTGCAATTCCGCTCGGATGGAAACTGCGTAGAATTAGAGGAGTAATCGAGGGTGAAGAAGGGTGTGCGGGGTTAGCCTTTACCAAGCGGTCTTGTAGCCACCGACGGATCAAAGAATGGGTAACATATGATGATTCTAGGAGGAATTGTTTTTGTCAGAGGTTTTCGGATGAACTTTTCATCCAATGGAGAAGAAGATAATGATTTTGGAAATAAGACACGACAACGTCTCGGATGGTCACAAAAAAATAAAATTACAAGGTGTGTATTTCAAGACTACATGCCGTGTAGATGGATTTTCCGTACCCCGACTTAAGCAGAGTCTAGTACATGGCTTACAAAATGTACACGGTCAACACATGGCTAGGGACTCAGCCATTTACGCAGAAAGAGGTTACATGGTGTGTCATGGAAGACTACACGTTGTGCAGATGGAAATTTACAAATGGGGTACCACACGGCATGTACTTGGCCGTAGACGGTTTATCACTTTCCTAGCTGATACACGGCATGTATATGGGAGTACACGGCCTGTAGTATAGAACTATCCATAAATTTCCATGATTTTCCAGACATCTCAAAAAATCATCCAAAATATTATAGAAAAGCAGAAAATTCAATCAGTTTTGTAAAATTTAACCCGTTATAAAAACCCTGGTTCTTACAAAACTCCAAATTAAAAACTATTTTATTCTTAGATTTTCTATCATAACATTCAAATTATATGCCCAAAATTAAAATTTTATTCCGTAAAAAATAAAATCATTCCCTTGGTAACTAAATCTATTTTTAATTCTCATAATTATCTATACAGTAGAAAATGTGTTTCCATAACTACCTTTTTATCAAAGATGATATAAACCCTGAAATTTATTATTTATTGAAAACTAGTGTCTAAAAAATGTAAATTCCAACATCATGTTGAAACTAGTGAATTAAAAATACTTCAGTTAAATATCTTTATAACGTTCCTCAATCAAATTAAAATAAAATCACTTAAAACAAAAAAAAATTTGTCGATTAAATTGAAAATACGATTAATCCTAAGTATGCGAATAAATTACACATAATATGACCTCATTGGAATAAAAACCCATTCTCGAATGATATCTAAATATTTTTATATATTCAAAGTATAATAGTGAAGAACCCACACACCTAGTTCTAGTGATAAAAATACTCATAAATTTCATGATTACATATTGATAATTGTTTACTAATTCTTTCTATATGATTATTATAATATGTAATGGAAATAATGGATAAATCATATACTAAAGTGGAATATATGATTAATGTTTTAGAATATAAGGATAAACTATTAAACAAACAATACTAATGAATTTAATATAGTATTTCCCCCACTATAACCATATAATCATATTACATATTATGTCATAAATATCTCTCATAAAATTATACACAAATGAAAAGTTCCTTAAAAAATGTTATTCATCGTCATTTTTCAAAATGTATGAAAAATGATAAAAATAACGGGTATACACAATTATAATTAATGGTAATCATAAGCCTTAACAATTCAATGTCATTAGTGATAGTAAAATAATAATAATTGAACAATTATATAATAGTATTGAATTATCATAAGATAATGTAATATCTAACCATCAATACATATATCATTATCCATTGAAATAATATTTAAAAAGTATATAAATCAATATAATCAATAATCAAGAGAAATTTGATATAAAAATTGATCTAATAAAAAGATTATCTTATATTAAGTATATTGGGAACATGTTAGTTCCTTGGGATGTCCACATTACAGAACCCATACATAACCCTTATTATAGACTATAAATTTTTTAATAACAATATGATGTTCTAGTAGTATAATTTTCATGTAAAAATAGTCATTATCAAATTTATTGGTGAAACATATGGGTTTAACCTCTGTATAAGAATTATCAGGCACACAAATGATGTATAATTGGGACTAAATCATTGTAAAAATAATTTTATATTATAGTTGTTCAACATAAAAACCGTGAAAATTATTTGAAACTTGTGTGAAAAATAATTTTGGATATCAAAATTCTATTTGTGTTAAAAAACCAAATTCAATACATAAATCATAGAAAACAATATAAGGATGGATTACATATATAATATGAAATTTTATAAGGGAATCCAAAAATCAAATAACTATTATAATGACAGAAAATTCCATTATCTATCAATATGTTAAAATAAAGAATTCTTTTTATAATATTATTATCCCAATTAAAAGATATGAGATCCATGAAAATCCATTTTGTAATCTAATAACACATCCAATGAAATAATAAATATGGTTTCTTTAACAATTACTCTTATTAGGGAATAAGTAACATCAAATGTTGTTGGTGTTGGTGAGTAAAAATAACTTTATAACTTCATTAAAAATATTCTTGAGTAAATTTTTCTTTTTAAAATTAAAAGTAATTTTTTTAAAAAAATTAACAAATATTATTGAAGTTATTTTAATTAGAAATTAAAATTAAATTTAATTAATGGGATTTTGAATGAAAATATTTATTATATCAATGGTAATATATTATATTGTTTAAAATATATAAAATAAACATTCTATTCAAACATTTTGTAAATGTAAATTTAATTTTAAAATTTTATAAAATGTTATAAAAAATTCATTTCACAAAATTTATATGAAGCCAAAATATCATCTAAAATAGGTTTATAAATATATTTTTATAATTTAACACTTCAAAAAACATTTTAGAATACATGGATATGGAAGAAAAATATTCTTGATCTTAAATAAGATACAATTTTAAAGTCTCTCAAAATCAACATTCTTTATGTTTATTCCGTAAATATATTATGAGATTTACATTATACATGAAAAAACTATTAAGTACCAACTTATGATAAAAATTATGTAATTAAATAAAATAATATCATATGATTTCCTCTAAATAAATTTTCATCACAAAGAATCTTGAAACAGAAAGATATTTATCATAATGGATTTTTATCTATGGTAACTCTTCAATTATAACCTCCCCTAAATGAATAAAATCATAAGAAACATTAAATTTCATAAACATATAGATATTTATAATATATCATGTCAAATAGGAAATATATCTCATAAAAAATATATGTGTATAAAATAACATGTCATAAAGAAGAGTATATTATATAATAAACCCTACTAACGATCATAATGTTTATATGAGAATCAATAATGGAATATAATATGTATATAAAAATAAATGTAAATATTAAAATGGAAAAAATAAATAAAATAATATGTAATCATACATATAATCATTTAATATAAAAGACAGTGAATCAGTAAAATAACCCAATTAGTGGATGTTGAGTTACACAATTCATTACAACTTGGTAAAATTAAAATCAATTCCCCATGGTTGAATTAATAGAAATTGAAATATAAAATACAATTATGTATTAAGGATAGATGTCATTAAATTTAATAGGGGTAGTATATGGATAAAATAATATAAATTTTATGTATAACATGAAAATATGTATCCATGAAGGATAATGGAGACAAACACAATTAGCTTATGTACAATGGTTTCTTTTCTGATCTTTAACCATTGTATAATAAACATATAACAAATATTTTATTTCATAAAAATCTTTTAATTTCTATTAAATCATATTTAAATCATTTACTTATTTATTTTAATGAAATTTATAAATACATAATCAGTTATGTCCATATCTTGTGTTTTCAAAACGTTCTATTCATTATATAAAATAGATTTACAGTGTTGATTATTTTCAATGAATACATAGATCCATAATATCATGAATAATGATATTTATATAATGATAATAGTAATATATAAATTATATTTTCAAATATATTAATATTTTTTTTATTTTGAACTACATTATGATCATATGGATAGTGGGTCATACACACACATTGGTAATGTTTCTTTTTTTCAACTACCTTTATAGAAAAAATATGTATTATTTCATATTTATTGAATTTTTAAATTTTCATATATAGAATAATAATTCTATAAATAAAATTTTTATTATCATTCATGTGTTTTGGTGATGAAAATGAAAATAACAACACTTCTTGTGGTGGTAGTCCACTTGTACACAGAATCGACATGCTAATTTCTTAGTGAAAGGAAATTTAATATGGAAAATTTATGATATAATATTAGAATTATATATATTTCAATAATATAGTAATTATTTAAAATGTATATATATAGGTATATTTTATTAACATTATCCTTATTTCAATCTATAAAAATAATTACTGGAAAATGAATCACTTTCTTTCTTGAGGTGGTAGTCTTCCTTACAAATGAGCTAAGTTATTCTATCTCCTATGGACTGGAAATTAAAATGGTAAATACAATATAATAATTAAATTTGTTTAATTATTTTTAAAATTTCATAAATTTACATTAAATATATCGTTATAAATAGACTAGGGAGGTGATAATAAAAAATTAATTACATTGGTCTTTGAGGTGGTTGTCTATCAGACACGTGAATGCTCGGTTCATATCATATTAGGAGGAATATGATGGGTATTTGGATTATTAATTCATCATATTGAATTATAATTAAATGTAATGTAATTGTTATTATATTTTATAATGTCTGGATGATATTTTTTTATAGTAGATGAAGAAATAAAAAATATTCCCAATTAAAAATGATACCTTTATTTCAGACCACATTATTAGGATAATACATAAAGGGATCCTGGATTGTATTTATGATCTAATAGTGTCAAATAATAATTTTTTAGTGATTTATTTATTGTATATTGGTAGGTAGTTGAGGCGCAATGATGAATTTAGATTTTGAAAAGGGGTTGATAGGTGTGGCCTTTTATAAGTGGGGGAGAGGAAACACGTGGTATTTTTTATAATAAAATGTTTTACCCACATTATTAACATAAAAAGGTTCCAAAAAATTATATTATGCGTGCTATATGTGATAATTTATAAATATATAAAAAAATATAATTGTCACAAGTTCTTATGTCATTTTAACAGTTCTCATTGTAGTTTAACCACTAGTAAATATATTTACACCTTAACTGAGGGGAAATATTTATACTTATTTTAATATTTAGTATAAAAAAAGTTATTTTGAAATTAATATATATTGGGAATAATTATTTTAACAAATATTTAATCCATTTTACAAATTTCAACTCACATAAGTCATATAATTTATTTTAAAATAATACATGTAGTCATAATGGAAAACTATATTAAAAAATGCATTTTTCAAGCATAAGATGATATCATATAAACTATATGAATGGTAATAATAATTTCATGATTTTACAGTAATATTTATATAAATACAATATATCTATTGAATAAATTAATTAACCCATCTTGTGAGGTTTTAAACAATTAAATTGGAACAAAATTATGCTGCATAAATCAGTTTCTGAAAAACAAAATGTTTTTAAATAATAAGATAAACAAATACTGAAATTGAATATAAATATAACTCAATATTAATTATGTGTATTAGATACAAATATTTTATACTTTTTACTTCAAAACATAACCAAAACATAATGTAACATTATAATAATTTAATCTATCGACAATAAATTATTTTTTTTGAAATCATTATTTCTCATTCTTTATTGAAAAATAAATATATTCTTAATATTAAGAATGCATCACCCAAGAATAATATTAATATAAATATTTCAAAAATTATTATTTTTAATTAATTTTAGAAATTTTATAGTAATATATTTTATCCCAAAAAGTAAATAATCTTATTTTTGAAGAGAAAAGAATTTGTATGGGATACTTTACTTAAAATTGTATAATTAATTAATAATATTTTTTTAAAAAAATAAATTGGGTAAGATATTTATACAAATATATTTAATAAATTAGTTAATATTATTCATATACTTCCATTTAAATGAAATTTTATAATTTTTCTATATAACATAATATTTTTTCATTGTTTGTTTATACTCAGCGTTGTGTGTCTTGTATGCTAAAATACCGTGGTGTTACAACTACAAAATTCAATAATTGGTGAGTAAAACCTAATTCATGACATTTATCTATGTATTAACCCCACAAAATACACCCCTTATCATGGTATATTAAACACAGATATAGTTACTGTATAAGATGAATGGGGTTCCTAAAATCATTTTAATAATTTAGTCTATTCTATTTAAAATATTTTACATATTTTTCTAATATTTCTTATCTACTAAAAAATGAAAACCGATCGAATATATATCATTTATATATATACTATATTTATATAAAAATCAATTTCATATCACATATTCATGACTCATCCCCATTAGTATCCCTCCTAGGCCGATAGTGGGGTTGGTAATGGATCCCCCAAATACAACCTTAAATAGGACATGGGTTGGTGACTAGTAATAAAGTTATTGTAATGGCCAATGATTTTTGGCACTTTATATTAATACTATTATATATATATCTAGTCACTCAGAATAGTAATGTAACATAACACCTGAATAAATTGAACCAAAAAATATCAAATTTACTTGAATAATATAAGTTGTCATTGGTAAAAAGTACGTAATTTAGTATTATAATAATTTTTTATTAATATCATTAATTGATGTATTAAAAAATATTCAATTTGAATATCCACTTAGAAATCAGGTTTTATATTATACATTAATAATATAAATTTATTATTTTTAAATGTTAATTAAAATAGTTAATATTTACAATTATGAACTAATATATTAATATTCAATTATGAAGATTTCAATGGGAAATATGAATATAACACATTATCTATAGATTAATTTTTTATAGATTCATGTTTTCATTGTCAATTAGATTTTAATTTAAAATATAAAAAATATATTTTAAATTTTTAAATTTAAAAATATTAGTAAATTTTTAGTGAAAAATATCAACATTTTATTGTGATTTCTTTTTAGGAATAATTTAAAAATATTTTATAGGTAAATTATTGAATATAAATTTCCATCAAATAACAAGATATATTAGAAATTATTATTAAATTTGTATGAAATAAAAATTCATGGAACTTTTTTATACCAAAAGTATTACTTTATAATTTATTTTATTATTTTAAAATTTTTTCATTGACTATCCATTATTTTACAATTTAGAAATGAATGGAATTTTTTTAAAAAAAAATTAATTTAATTTTAATTTAGTATTTTATATTTAATAATTGGAATTTTATTAAACTTAATATAAATTTATTTATCTCAAATAGTTTTTCAGTATGTTCAAATTATTTAATAAGCACCAATTTATATTCATTTATTATTGATAAATATCATTAGTAATAATGAATTTTCTATGTAACAACGAAAAGGGGTTATAATAGTATAATCCATATATAAAAACAACTATAATATTGAAGACATGTGTGTATATTTTTGGTTCAAGTATTTCATGATCTTATAACATCTACATTCCATTATTTATAAATTTTTCCACATTCCATTTCTCTGGCTTCCAATTAATGAAATATTTTAGCTATTAAAAAATTTCCATCCTTTTTACAAATAATAGCAGAACTCATCATTTCACTTCCACTGACACCAGATCCAACATAGACCATGATAAACTATATGAAAATGTTTACTAAGAATTCATATCCTCATTATAATGGTTTTATAATTATAATAAATTTTATCTCTTAAAGGTACAATCCTCTATTTAATGGAGAAATTCCCTGAAGTGGGGAAAAATTTTATGACCCCTCCTTCCTCAGAAATAAATATTGATATCAATTTATTCTTCCTAAAACTCTATTCAATAACTTAATGATGATAGTTTTTTATCTTCAAATGATATTTATATTCTTAGATCCTCTAATATAAGTAATCTTGATGAGTTTGTTTTCTTAGTGATTGCAGATCTAGATGATATTTAGAAATGATTCATTCTATGTATTTTTTTGCTTCTAGGAAACACTATATATTTGAAGGGAGAAAAGAAATTTTATTATCTTGATCTCAAAAACATATTTTTTAATTCTTGGAGATACATTATGTAGATGATATTTTCAATTGGAAGAGGTTATTATAGATTCATATTGAATTTCATGGAGGGTCTAAATGCATCTTGAAAGTATAGTAATATGCATCTCCGGCCACAAGCAATTGAATATATGAAGGGGACATAAATTTTAATCACCATAATAAAAAAACCCAGTTACCAAATATGGGTATGACTCCATGCATTGTGATGGGTGCATTGGAATCAAAATATCCTCAATTTCCTTTCCTCTTGTTGGGGTACTCCCATCTGCTCGTACCAACAAACATTGAAGGGGGGTGGGATTTTTCATGGAATATTTTTGGAATTCACACGGATTATATTATTCAATATTTCATCATTGTGATTAATAATGGCATTAATATTTATTTTTGGATAAAGTATGAATGGTATCCTCTAATCTATGAGGTTTTCAAGATCATGGTGAATTTAGTTAATAATTTCTTTATAATTCATTGAAAGGTGAAGAAAAATACCAGTATTAGTGACTAGAAAGAAGTAAAAAATTACCCGAAAAATAATAGTATTGTCATTGAGAGTGTGGGGGACTCAAAACCATTAAAGAAACATAATGGTATCCTTCACGGACCTCCTATTATAATTTTTAATCTAGAAAAATAAGTGGGTGATTTTTTTTGAGGAAGAGGAAGATAAGATAAAAAGTCATGATCTCTTGGTTCACCTTATCCACTCAATGGGGTGGGAAATTTAGAGAATAATAAAGATGGATTGTATTGTATAGAGAACAATATATACGTGGATATATAAAATTAAATAATTGATTATTTTATGTTTTATGGAAGGTAGTGGGTGAGGAAGCTATAGTCCCTGATATTTCAGCTCTAGTTTTGTAGCTTATTCATCCATCCTCGTCGCATTGTTCTCTCATATAGGTTTATTCAAATTTTTTCAAGGAGAAACCATCTTAATGATGGAGCTATGTCGAGGGACTTCTCCAATGAATTTTTTCTAGGACCATTGTTGAAGGACCAACCTGAATGACCATATCCAAGGAACAACCTGAAGCATTTTCCTTGGAAAAGATTTAAATCACATTACGGTAAAATCTGAATTTTCTTATGTCATAATTCCCACATAAAAGGGGAACATGGTAATTATTTTCCAAGAAATTGGTCATTTGATGACCGTTACTGAGGAAGCTATGGTTCATCAAAACAAGGTGATAAAAGTTATCAAAATAAACTATTATTATGTGGTTGATAGAACTCTTCCTGGACTATGGAAATTTTTAATTCCATACCAATGGGAATATTCACAATGTTCTTATCTACCCATGTATAGACATGTTATTTTTCATGATTACCACATTCCATCAATTAATATATACTTCCCAAAGAATTTGTTTCTCTAACACCCAAATTTTCATTACAAGAATATTACCAGGAATGGAATGCCATTTCATGAGGGAACAATGTTTATCAGATTAATCATATACCATAGTGGTTGTACTCTTAATTGGAAAGATCATGTGGTTGATCCAAGTCCACATTGCTATGATTCATCCTTTCATGTTTCAAAGAAGATCAATATAATGGTTGGAAGGAAGAATGTGATCTTTGTCAGGATGAGGAGATAAACCTAAATGTATGTCGGAGACATGTGTACACTAGACATTTTCAGAATTCAAGAATGATATATCATATGTTTTCATTTGTGAAGGTATCTAGATGGGGTTAAATTATGTTTATAAAAATGAATACATTCTGGAATTTCTGATTCGATGGAGTCCAGAATCAAATACCTTCCACAAGATTCATAGTAAGGTTGGCATCAATTTATGTTATATTTATCAAATGTCAGGAGTTCTCATTCCTAGGGAAATGTATGATGATTTTATTCCTATGATAACTAAATGGGGTTATGATACCATAACAACACCATTCAATCATGAATTATTAAAAATATCAAATAAGTTTTCTAATGAAATAAATGATATTCATTCTTAAGTGTTAAATAATTCCTTTTTTGAAATAACAACAGATAAAGGTCACACCTGCAGAGGTCATACTATTTCACCTTTTCTATAAAATGGGGGAATTTCAAGCACATATAGGCCTACATTGGAGGGAGGTGATTACAAGAACTAGGGCTATAAAGTTATATTTGATATTGATGAAATGGTATGATTAGCCAAATTCCATTCCTTTTGGATAAGCATTAACATGCTTCCAGTCTATGAGTCCGGAGGCGGTTTAAGACCAGTGAATTTTATTATTGTAGCTATATATGAAGAGGGAATGTATATTAGGGTAAAAAATCAGGTATTAATATTCCTTAGGACATTTTTACAATGGGAAGGATTTATTTAGACATGAAGGGTCATTCCAAGTGTTTTGGGGCTTGATTGCAGTGCACTCTTCTCTATACTCAGTGTTGATTTCAGTTCGAGTCCCCAATGGTCGATTTAAAACATTTTTACAGAATGTTCATGATATTGAACTTTAGAACATGAGAGCTAATGTAGTGATGAGGGAGTTGAATGCATCATAATAATTCATCTTCTTCTATTTTGGTAACACACGAACTAGAACATTTATTGATTAAGGTACGGAAGAAAAATTATGATATGAGGTCTTCTGTGATATCATTTAGTGATAGTGTATTATCGACCAGTATTGATGGTGAAATTATATGCGTGACTTATGTACCCTAATGGGTTTCTTGCTAGTTCAAATGTCTTCAATCATCAACCACATTTCCTCCCATGTATGTTAGACATTAGAAACTCCAAATGGTACTTAGACAATTGTGTAATTTGATGGCTCTAGAAAAATCCAAATTATCAATTCTGTTACCTCCATCAGATGCATCATTTAGATTGGAAGCTAGATATTCCAATGCATGATCATCTTCATACCCTTAGAGGGATTTGAAGAATTGAAAATATTAGGTGGTAGCCACAATGACTATTTTTTGTATTAGTATTGGTATGAAGTGTAAAGAAAGAGATGATGAAGGGGATTTAGAAGTTTTAAAACCATAAAAACATTTTTTAATAGGGTATAAAATGAAGAAAATTCTTAAGTAAATAATACTTTTGGCACTGAGGAGATCCAGCCACAGCCATCAAAAAGAGTTTCCCATCACATATTCTTACCACTCTGGTGAAGAAGTGTGGCCTGAATAGGTCCTCCAATCTGAGGGTGTTGAGTTTTTTCCACAACCAATCATTCTTAATCTGATTTATGTCAGCCTTCATGTATTCAAATTTGGGAGAGCTTAACTCATGAACATAGGATGCATTGGAAGTCAATCAAAATGGACATCAAATACCCATTGTGGGTGACATTAGATAACATTATGATTTTCATATAGATAATAACTTAGATAAACTGTGGGAGTAAATTTTGGAGTAATAGACCTTTATATATTAAACTGATGAATAGATCTTGGCCTATAAATGATTATCTAATATTATAGAACTAGGAATACATGAAGGAGTTATTATTCACTATGAAGTGGATTGAGAAATTTATGTTAATACTGAGAATTTATTTTCCTTTTCTTTTCTCTCAATTATTCTTTTTCATCCCCCATCATTAATCATGATGAAATTTAATTTTTCTTCTTGAATTTCAGGAAGTAACCACATGACATGTTTTGAAGTCACCAAGGTATATACATACAGGTTCTCACGTTGACACATTAAATGACCTTTCCAAGTCTATAGAACATTCTCTTGGAGAGATAATCATGACTGGTGTAATGGGGACAGACAATCCTCGACCACTACCTCAGGTTTATCCTACCTAGAGCTGTGTTTAATTTTCCCCTCAAAATTATGAAATGAAACACATGGGAGAAATGATATGGGTCTAAAGTGTACGTCAAAGAAGTAAGTATTTATACTATCATTTGTAATTATTACATACTTGATACACTTTGGTAATAACATTCATCATTTCATAGGATCTATATCTCTCCCATCTCTTAAGGGATTAGGTGCTGATCCTTAAACAGTGGAGAAGGAAAATAGAGAAGAAACATAGGTTAAGGTTGATGAAATTGTTACCTTGAGGGATAAGACATCAAAAGGTTCACCGGTATCTTCTCCAAATCCTATTAAGAGAGAGAAAATTCATCGTAATGTAAAATACGTTTCTCATGAAGAATATATACTTTGCTCGTATTTTTTCCTTCAAAATATCTCAGATCAGTTTCCCTTGAAAATGGATTCATTTATTATCAATGATGACATTACTATATCTCTAGAAGGAAGGAATGATGATCCTAAAAAATTTAAAGAATGTATAAGTGATGATCCTAACCTGAAATGATCTAATTTTTCATACTAGTTGACGAAATGATGGAAGAGAATGTTTGTGAGGCTAATTTGTGCATCAACCAACATTTTTTAGATACCATAAATGATGGGGATTTTATAATACTCTATGATGAATAATCATAAATGATGGGTTCTCTTAATCTAAAAATTGATATTCGAGGATTCATCAAGGAGTTTGGATACTTTCATGAGGAATTAAAAGAATGCAAGTTCTCATTCATGTATTTTCCATACAGAATTGTTTTAATTTTACATGGTACTTCCCATAAATTATCATCTTAAGAATCTTTGTCTGTGTAGAATGTTTTTAAGGCCGTTAAATAACATGGAATTCAAATTTATCACTCTTATGATTAAATCTGATAAATACTTACTAAGGACCCCATGTTGCGAGACATTCATGAGATTTCGATAATGTAAACTGGGCAAACTCAAGAAAATACACCTCTTCATGAAACATCTAATCATGTTACTATAGGTGAGAAAAGTAGGGATAAATCTAATTAAGAATTCGACTTATTATTAAGTAAATGGTATCAACTGTATAAGTCATGCTTTATTATTCAATTATTCTAAAACTACTAATGATCTTGACTCACCATTTAGGGTTATTAGCTCCCACAACAAGATTGGAAGGTGATACTTCTGTGATGTCGTAAACATTAGAAGAAGGTGAGGAATCCACTATTTTGAGAGAAGTAATTCAATGAACCTCATTAAGTGATCTATTTGTAGAGTACATTCTACCCCTCTTAGTTACTCAGATTTCAAATTAGATATGCAGTTTTCACTTAGCATGACATGTAACAAGTAATGGAAGGTTACATGGAAAATAATTTCTGGGTAGCCTTTAGATGAGATACAATGACATTATTGAAAACTCCCATCATTGTTTTACAAACTGGGATTTGTTGGATTTAATTATCTCCCAATATGCAATGAACGAGACCATTTTATGAGAGGAGCAAGAACATAAGCTGTCAAAAGATCATGAAAGTGCTAAAAGTCTTATTAATGTTGAGAGGTTCCAAGCTACAGTTGTTGATGCAGAGGCCTAATATAGAAATAGTCCGATCAAAATAGGCCCAAAAATTAAATAAGAAATGACAGAGTAGATATATCTTCAACAGAAACTGGGTTAAATTCATAACAAACTTGATCAATTGAACCAATCATTGGGAGAAACCCATTTGAAAAGTATAAATTCTATTTCAACATCAAATAGAAGCAATTCATCAAGCTGTTGAGATGAAGTCACTCATATGTCTCAAAATAAATAGGTGGTTGATAGGGCTCATGAGGTCATTCAATAGATGTAGAGTCATGATGAATGTTTCATTTAACACATGACAATGAGGCTCCATTATATTGATATCCTATACTATTACAATAAAAAATGAAGGAATTTTGCCTCAAATCATATATGACATCATTCATTATATCTGTAATTTCAATATTAAATGTGATAACGATTGATATTTATTAAAAAATCAAACCATTAGGTCATATAATTATAAATATAATAAAAAAATGTGGGATCTCATACTTTATTATTAATCCTTTGGGACTAATGAGCATAATTAGATTTTTTACATGAGTTAAATTGACAATCCCCACAAACTTTACATCTTTTGACATTTATTTCTCAATATTACCTAAATAATATAAAAATATATGTCTAGTGAGATGATACTTGACTATTGTCCAGAAATCCCTTTGTGGGATTTAAAAATAGTGAGTACCCTGTCTCTTGTTTTAGTATTTTATATTAATGCATGTCAGACTAAATATATTAGTGTTTATGGTTAAACTACATTGAACATAAATTATTAAATTATATGTCAAACAATTCACAATGTCTAGAAATTTCTCTAATATTAATTAAATACTTTGAAGGAGAATCTTGAGTCATGATTTTTCATAGGCCCTAAATCTGAAACTTGTATAAATACAATTGAGGTCACTTCTGGTATCAATGTTATCATTATTTAACAATCCCTTTATGGGGATTTTACTATGTTGGGATGACTAGGGTATATAATGCATAACCAAATAGTGGAATCTTTTGATTGACATGCTTGTTACGTAGGAAACTTATGAAAATCCACTTAGGGAAACATACTATATATTCATGTAAATGATTTCTCGGGAATTTAAAATTTAAATGTTGACAAACTATGGAAAATATATTATGGTGACTCAAGACTGTGGTGGGTTATTTTTCCGACAAAAGGTATTTTATAAATAAAGGGTTTTCAATTATAGAATATGTCATTGATGGTGAAAACAAATTGACACAAATATGGTGTATGAGGAATGGTTAAATTTTTTAAGAAAGGGATTTTTGATATCATGCTATGCAGATTTGAAGTCATCTAGTGAGGACATTGTATTGTAATGTTTTAATTCATGCATTTATGACATTGGGTTGATATAATTTAAGGTCTTTAGATTTTACCAAAGGTTCAGGAGTCTCCAATTTCATAATAATTTATTGGAAACATAATTCCTTGTTTAGTTATGGAATGGAGTACATGTAAATTGTGAATTTGGAATTTATAAGAACCAAAGAATGATATGAAAAAAGGGCTAATGGAATTAAACGAACACTTTTCTATGAATTAAGTCACCATTATTTGAAAAAACCGTTATAGTGGTTGTATTATTCAGGTCCAACTAGGGTATATACTACATAGCCAAATAGTGGATTCATTTGACTGAAAAATCTGTTATGTAGGAAACTTATGCAAGGCCACCTAGGGGCTTGTACTGCATATTATAGCAAAATATCTCTAATAATTTTAACATACTATTGTTAAAAGCTGAAGAATGTTTAGGGAGATTTGTATTTTTCACACCAGAGATTTCTATTTATGGAAAAAGGTACCTGGATACAGAGAGAGTATTCCAATCATGATTTCCAATGTATTGGGGGAATAAGATTTTTACGACGTTCTATCCCAAACATAGGAAGTAAGGTGTATGTAGTTTTAGGTCATTTATCTAGGACCAATTTATAATGTAAATAGTAGATTATATGTGGTAAAATAATCCATGTTTATTTCAATATGCATTGAACACATGGAGAGGAAAATGTGTAAACAATGGTATTAAAGACATTCAAATCAATAGAAAGGTAACGGGACCAAAATACATGGATTCCCACTTTATTATATAGATTCCTATATATTGTCATCAAATTTCAAGGGGAAAAAATATTTAACCTATAACAATGTTACCATTATTTGAAAAACTCATTATGGGGGTTGTAGTATGCAGACCTAACTAGGGCATGTTTTATACATCCAAATAGTGGAATTTTTTGACTAACAGGCCCATTATGTAGGAAACATATGCATGTCCACCTAGGGGCATGTACTGCATTGTCAGGAAAAATAGTTATCAGATATCCAAAACACTTCCACCAAACTGTAAGAAAGGTTACTAAAATATAAAATTATTCAAGAATAATATTGTGAAATATGAAAGGGGGTAAGGATAAATGAGTATGATAAATTCTTGAATCAATATTAGCCATCATTTTGGAGTCCCTTATATAGATCTGACTCATATGTAAAATGGGGAAATTCTTTATTTCCATGGTGGGATTTCTATAGAGAGAACCTAAAATGAAGAATCCCACATAGATTGTTAATTATATGTTGAATAGATATAAAACATTATCCCATGAATGGGACTTTGATCCATGGCCTAGATTTTACTACGTATCTCAATGGGATGAGAATCATGCCATACACTATTTTGGGTAATTCATATTTTAATGTTGTGCACCAATGACATTAGGATATTCAATTTTGAGTAATGTAGAAAACAAGTCTTGCTATGTATTTTAGAGTCAGTCAGTGAGAACTTGAATTGATTTCGACATAAAAAAGAAGTATTGTGGTTGTACTAGAGGAATTGAACTTGAGTGTCACTATGTATCTCAAATGGATGAGAATCAAGCCATATGTAGTTATTTGAAACATTCCCTATGTATATTTGATTCACACAAACAATGAATAAGGAGGGGTTTATCATGTATTGGCCCAAGATTGGTGATCCATGTGATATTACATATCTCAGGTGGATGAGAATCAAGACATACATAGTTCATTGAAAAATAATTTTCTACATCGGTTGAGTTTGATATGAGAGACATTGGATTTTAATTAATTATGGGAGAACTATTTATCTTAGGGCACAAAATGGAAAAAAGCCTATACCATGTATCCATAAAGTGTACTATTTAAAGATCTTATTCATATACAGGAAGAGAAAAGGGAAATAATTTTATTTGTGGTTGCTTCTAGGCCCATGACTGGAGATCTAGGTTTCTCTACGTATCCCATTGAAAATGATAATCAAGACTTGCCAAGTTATTGAAATGAGTAGTCCATGAATACATGATTCAAACTTAGGGATAAATAGAACTCATTTTCTACTATGATGTACCAATGATGCCAGTGATGCTTCTGTATGGATGTTGTTAACATCAAATAAAGAATATGTTAATCGTACAGTTTAATAACATGTACTGAGGGAAAATTATTTCATGAATTTTAACATGGTGCAATAAATAAAATTATGCTACACATTTTAATTCCATGCAATATGGACAGATATAGTTTTTATATAGTTTAATTTCTTTCATCTAGGTCTCCTTTCTGTGTAGTTTAGAGTGATGTAGCGAGGACAGAGGATGTGCAAATTACAAAATGTACTTATTCAAGAATATTTTATTGGTGGGAGTTGTAGAATGTTCTCTATCCATTTATATTAGTTAATAATCTCTACACTAGTTGAACTTATGTATAGAGTATGGTCTTTCCTACATTGGATCACGTTTTAGAGGCGTTTTTCCTAGTATCATTGGAATTTTGGTGACTAATACCCATTCTCCTTGAAAAAATGAGCGCTACTGAACTTTTTTTGTTAAAATCTCATGATATTCTGTTTTTATAGACTTTTGAATGATTAAATGTATGAAATGTATTTTTTTTAAATTGTTCTATCCCATTAAATCATTTCTAATAATTTTAATCTATAGATAACTTTTCACTGGTTGCATCTCTATGTGAATGTAATTTAATTTCAATTTGAAAAAAATGTTTTTGTTCCATACACCAATGAATAAGGAGTTTCTTGAGTACAATAATAGGTTGTAGTCTAATAATCCCATAAACTATGAAAACAATTATCAGGACATGATTTTATATCATTATCCACAATTTTATGGATTATATTTGATAGAGCGTTTTTGAAATCCTTTGTATATCCATTGACCACCACATGAAAGCATGATTAATGGTTGGATTTGATATTATGCTCCTGATATAACCTATTTATATCAAAATAAATTAAATAGGTGTTGTTATCCGTTAATAGAGTATGAGGGACACCAAATCAGGTGAAGCAAGTATCCTTGAAAAACCAGGAAATGATTTTTTTTCATTGACTTAATTGAGTGGTATTGCCTCAACCCATTTAGATAAGAAATTAGTAGAAATAAAAATATACTTGAATAGCTTAAACATAGCTAGAGGCTACGGTCCTTCTTCATCCATACCCCATGTGAAAAATGGTTCAGATATATAGTTACAAGTAGAAACATCATGGGTAGATTAATGAAGTCTGGATGAACTTGGTAGAGATAAAATATGATGGTTGAATCTGTGCAATCCTGCATCACTGTAGGCCATAAGTTTCAAAGCCTTCATATTTGATCAGAAATCCTATTCCCATAATGGTGAGCACCACAATCTCCTACCAATAATTATTTCATGGCTGCTGTAGTTTCTTCTCCATCAGTGCATCTAAAGATGACACCATTAAAGCCTCATTTGAATATGATCTTCTGGTGATCTAGATAGTAATAAAGAGTGATATTGGAAACTTGCAGTTAGAAATTCCCTTTTTTCATCTCTATTTGGGGGAAGTACCCTATTTTTATGGTATTCGATGATGAGTGTCATCCATCGCATGGTTTGACCATACGACTCAGAAATATGTATAATTTAATTAATTTCCTCCACTCTAGTTTTAATTAATAGTGAAACCACATGATTATGGGAAATAATGATGATTTTATAA
Organism: Viscum album; assembly: GCA_963277665.1. NCBI lineage: Eukaryota > Viridiplantae > Streptophyta > Magnoliopsida > Santalales > Viscaceae > Viscum > Viscum album. The sequence continues at coordinate 988,928,770 of OY728126.1, forward strand.
TCCTGATTTGGATATGCAAGAGGTTGTGGATGCATTAGCCAGTGCATCATTTTGGGTGTTCTTGGATCACCGAACATATGACAATGTTTTATTTGAGGGAAATTCATCCATTAATCAACATAAATAATCACACAAAGGGATTAACTTTTCTTTTATAGTATTATACTCCCCATTGATCTATTTGATTACAAAATATTAATGACCTTTCACTTTATGGATATTCACATGTATTTGGAGAACCATTTTTAGGCCTATGATGAGATATTGATATTCTACCTCATTGTTGGTACCACTTTCTGACAACAAGAAGGAATATAAAGAAACTTCCTTTTCTGTGGAGATAAGTACAAATTCCTATCCCAACATTGATTAGTTCAGGGTTTTTCATTATCTTCTCCATTGTACTTCTCCAAGCATCATCAAAAAATATTTCCAATGATTAGGGATTATCTTTAAAAGAGGAGACATCTTCATCAAGAATTTTTGTATTCAATGATTTATATTCTGTAGATGGTTGATCAGCCTTGAAATCTACCATGTCTTGGACTTTTAGTTATTTCTGAGGAAAAAACTACATATCCAACTATTGCAAAATAACTTCCCACCAAGCCAATCATCCTGTAAGCCTAGGGAAAATAAGGATAAATTTTAGTGGGTAATTACAAGATACAAAGTGGACCTTGTGATGTTGTAGGTAGTCCCAAAATTTTTGAACTACATAGATCAATGCTAGGTAGTAGTTCTCAATACATATAGAGTATATGTGTCAAGTACAATTTGAATAAGATAGTAAAGGCTATTTTCATTCACACCATAATTATTTTGGGAAAATAATGTACCTAGTGATCACTATAAAGATATAACATAAAGAATTAGTGGCTTTCCTTCAACATGTAGAATTAATACCTGGGCAATCATGAGATATTTTATGGGGGTATAAAATGCCTCTTGGCAGGCTTCAATCCATTTGTAGGTGACTCCATTATTCATTAATCTTATATAGGGTAAACACTTTCCTTCCAAATTGGAGATAAACCCCTAAATATAGGTCAAGTGCCCTTAAAGTCCTCTTTATTATTTCATATATTGATGAGGTGACAAGACATTGATTTTTTTTGTCTTCTCATGATAAAATTTTATACCATGATGGTGTGCAATCAAGCTAAGTAATTTTATTGACATTACACCCATTGCACATTTCCTTGGATTATTCTTCAAATTATGGTTTCAAGGTATAATGAATATAGTCTGCAAATTAGTAACTTGATCGGAAAAGTGTCTATAATTAACTTACAGATCATACACAATATATTTGCCTAATTTTACTAAGAATGGTTTGAAGATATGGTACTTTCCATGTGGATACATTGTACTCGCATTCTTTAATCCAAATAGAATTAACCGATTAAAAACAAAACTTTTGAGGATCTGAAGGTTTTATAATCCTAATTCTATGGGGTAATTCATGTTTTATTATACCCAGAATAGCTATAAATGAAAAAGAGATCCTCATAGCTGGTTGTTGCATCAATTAAATGTTCTATGATTGGAACTGGATATTCAACATAAGGACAATGCTGGTTATGATATCTTAAATCAATGAAAACTCTGATTTAAAAATTCTTCTTTTTCACGAGGACAATGTTAGCTAGCTATTTGGGTTATTTCACCTCCTTGAAAAATTTATCCTTGACAAGCTTGTTGACATCAGCTTTATTTTTAGAGGCATGAGATGGGTTTGTTTTTTTCTCACTTCTTGAATCATCGATGCTCTTCATGAAAACCCATGTAATGAGTAGATAAATTAGGATTTAGGACCAAACTTTATGTATAGTTTTATGAAAATATATCTCGATGTTTCTTTAGAAATTATGTATACATCTATTTCTCTTAAAAAGATTAGTCGCACATATTAGAGTGGTTCCTGGATCTTCTCCTGTACCCAGATTTATTTCTATAAGCTCATACATGGTTATGGTGACACATTCCTCAAATGATTGAGGAGTATGCTTGAGATCTTATTATTCTTCTTAATTTTGATTCACTTATTCTATTTAGACTTGTATAGTTGGTGATGAATATAAACATTCATATCTAAGGGAGTAGTCAGTATTTGATCATTCTGAAGAAGAGGATACCATTCCTGACCCTATTGATGATGAAGGGTCTTCCTGGAGAATTGAAGGGGATATGATGGGTTGGGAATCAACATAATTATCTTGCTATAATATTGAGAAATATTCTTATAGACTAATTGATTAAGAAAAGAAATAATTAATTTCAGTGTAAGAAATGAATACATCTTCACTTAAGCTTTCATCACTGCTTGGTAAATCAATAATTTCTCCCATTTTGTCAAGCTGAATTGCTGCAATTGACATTATAGAAGTCACTAGATGAATGCATGGAATTTTTTCTATATTTTCAATTTCATTGATTGGAAACACATAATCTTTAATAGGATGTTTTATCAGGATAGATTGGATCATTTATAGGTCATTCAGAGCATTGATTCTTATTACCACTTTTGTCATAGACCTCATTCCCTTTCTGTGATAGAATTCTGTTGGTTAGAGTGGATACTCAAGAGGGGTGGTGAATTGAGTTACAATTAAAATTTCTATTAAATAGATTCTTATTAAAAATCCCCCAAATTAAATAAAAAGTTAAACTATAGTGAATTTATAAGGATTATAAGTTTTCAATTAGTTTCTCAAGAGATTGATTATTTACCAGTTAACTCATTATGAAGATTAATTAACTTTTAAAACTACCTTACTGGCTAACAAAAGTTATAAACACTTTCTAGTTTAACTATCAGTGTTACTTTGAATATATATATATATATATAAGTACTTAGAAACGGAATATTCAATATAGTTCAAAACAAAATAGACAAGAACAACATATATAACCAAGAGGATCAGTCACAAGTTGAGACATAGTCCTCTCAAATAGTTTATATAAAACTTTTATCCACACACAGGATCGGGGTAAAACAACAGTACAAAGACTGTCCAGGTCCTATGACCTCTACCATAGTTCAATGTGGGAAATAAAACAATAGCACAAAGGCTATCCAGGTCACACTTGACCTCTACCGCTATCCACAGTGGGATACAAGAGTATAGGGAAAAGACTGTGGGAGTATTTAGAAATCCTTCTATTTAGAACAGGAGATAGTGTGTGTAATAAATATACAGAGTATACACACTGCTCAAAAAGTAAGTAAAATAATCACTAAGAGAGAGTAGATATGAGTTTTAGAATTCTCTAGTGATTTGAAGTGCTGCTCTGGACTCCTTTTTATTAATCAGAAATGCTTCTGAGTCCTTCTCTGGTTTTTGTCTAAAAATAGAGCATCGTTTGCTTCCTTGACTTTCAGGTTCAGTTTGACCATTTTGAATGCATGAAGAGATTTCTGTAGTTCTTTACTCCTTTTCTAATGTTCAGCTTATGTTATCTTCTTATATTAATTTCCTCGTGTATGTCCAGTGTTCTTCAAGTAAGATAATGTAAGGATGTCACCTCTCTATTTTTGTATATGCGTCGCCTTTTCCATGCTTATTTCCTATTTTTTTTCTTTCGATGTTCCCTTTTATACCATCAACTCCGGCAATGGGAATGATTACCTTTTTACAGGTATGAGGTACGATGCCTGAAATTCTAACCACTATCATTAATTAATAGCAGGTCCATTAAAATCATCAAATATGAACATTGCTAAATAAACAAATAGAAATAGAGTTTAGAGAAATGGTGACTGGATTCCATCAGAATCTCTTATTATCTGTGAGATTATTTCAGTATATCTTCAATAATGTTAGTTTTTACCCTTTATAATGATATCTTTATGTATCGTAGCTCTTTCCATCGGTAGCTCCTTCTATTAGTAGATCTTTCGTACTAGTGGCATTAGTGTAACGGTAGAATTTGCAGCGGTAGCTGTCTGTCTATCAGTATTGGTAGAATTTATAGTTGTATCAGTGGACTTCATATCGGTAGTTGTCTGTCTCTATCAGTAGCTATGTATCAGTTACCTTTACTTATCATTAGACTATGTACCGGTAGGTCTGTATCAGTCGACTTGTGCATATCGGTAGACTTATTCTATCAGTAGCTCTTCTTCTATCGGTATTTGTTATGCATATCAGTGACCATATCCATATTAGTATACTTCTGTACCGGTGTACTTAGCATTATCAGTAGTTGTATATCTGCTTGTATCAGTAGACTTATTTTGTCGGTATCAGTGAGCTTCTTCATATCAGTGGACTTAACACTAATATGTTCTATGCAAAACATGTCCAGATTGAGTTAGAATTATTTCAAAGTATGTATAAACATAGATAAAAATTTATTAACATATTCCTATGATTATTTTGATATTTTTAATAGTAGGATGTCATTTATTGAAAGAATCAATATATTGATAAACATTATTTGGGATTATCAAACCATATTAAAGCATAATTGGGATTATCAAAACCTGTCATCTCAACAATCTCCCTATTTTTTATAATCAAAAATTATGATAATATAATCCAAAATAATTAGTAATGTATTGGTATAATATACAATTGTTCTTATTTCTTAGTGTGAGCAATGTAATTTTCAAATGTGAGATTTTAAAAGTATCAGGGGATATTGTAATAAAATCAATTGTATCAAAGGTAAAAAATATATTATTTCTCCCTTGTTATATTATTTCTCTCCCTTTTTGATTAGAAAAATATGGGATAGAAAGTAAATACATGAAAAGAGAAGTAACAGAAGGTAAAAGAGAGAATTAAAGTAAGCAAATATTACTTGAGGAAAAAATATATAGAAATACAAAAGTGAACCAAAAGAATATAAGTGATTCCAATAAAAGGTCCTAGAAACTAATAAATACACCTCCTGAATGTCCACATTGGATTTGGATTTGGGTTTGGAGGTAGTCTCTGGCTGGCTGGCTTTAGTAGAAGGCTTAGGAATTCCAGAAAGCAAGACTGGTGGTTGAGCAACAGAGATTGTTCATGGCCTGTAGTGGGTAGCTCTCTTTGTGATCATTGGAGTAGGACTCTGGATTGCTTGGACTGGAGTCATATGATGAATAGATGTAGACTGAGCAGGGGTAGGCAGAGATGGAGGTACAATGATAGGGGTACTTTTTACATACAAAAATGGCAACAACAGATTCCTAAAGTCTATAATGATTCCTCATCTTCTTTCCACAGCAGAAATTAAGTCATCCTTATTCTCTATAAGCATTTCTAGAGCTGGAGTCAACTCCTTGAGCTTGATAACTTGTTCATTCAAATCATGAGTGACTGGGGGTAGCTTAATGTTCTCTAACATAAGCTTGAAATGGTTGTTGAGCTGATGATTGGTATAAACTCTTTGGATGTATTAATCCACTTTGTCTGTTACTTCTTTCTGGGAAGCTGTGGCCTCTCTCATAAAATCCTGAACAATTTTCATTATATCCTCAGTGGTAGTCACCACTTGTGTCATGATAGTAGAGTCTACAGATCCACTGGTAGAATACTATATAGGCTCTTCTTTCATCACTGCTCAAAACTGATCAATATCTACATAGGCACTAGATGACGCAAGAGGTTTTACAGTGAATGTAAACGTTTCCTTGAATGATTGGGTTAAGTTGCATATCAACTTCTGGACAACCAAACCCTAAGTGTCCACATGCTATTGGATATACATATTAAATGATTCAAATACATCCACAAATTTCCTTACTACACCTTTTATGTAATTGATATTAGCATTCATTTGATCTTGAGAACTGCTCAAGGTAGTGAGAGAAGCAACAGACTACTTCAAGGCAACAACGGCTCCTGTCCAGCTTTCAATCTGAGTATGGCATACTCTTATCTCATTCATCATCTTGGCCATTGTGGTTGACAGAGTAAATCCAAGAGAGAGTTCAAAATATCATTCCATTTTGGTTAGTTATTTAACAAAAGAGGGCTTAATATCAGACATCAACTGGTCTAGATCAGCTTTCCTTACCACATTCTCAGGAAAAAACTCAGAAAGGATATCATAGTTAACTTGTGGTCTATTCATAGGTGTCTCATATTCAGAATCTGGATAGTCCAATCCACAAACAACAAAACATGGATCTTCTTCCCAATCTTTAATTTCATTGGCTACCGAAACATTACCATGTCTAGTGGGATACTCCCCCTCAAATTGTGCATTCTTCTGTATGTGTATAGAAATAACACCCCAAATAGTTAGTTCTTCCTCAGAACAGTCTTCCTCAACCATATCCATATCTCCAACAGCCGGAGGCTCCTTAGGAATAGTTCCACGTATATCTATATCACTAAGAACAACCTATGGAACAACAATACTTCCAATCAATGGACTCAAACTAAAGGTTGCAGAAGAAGATGCTTCAGTTTCATATCCTTGTTCTTCATTCCTTGGGGCAGTCTGATCTTCCTCATTAATAGGTGCCTCTCCATTTCTCTCTTCCAAGACAATATCCTTTCTAGTTGATATAATTTTAGCAATAGGACTTGGAAGCAAGTCTGGATCCCTTCCATTAGCAACAGAGGTATCCTCCTCATCAGTATCATCACTATACTGAGGTTCCTCTTCCTCAGTTCCTAGACCTGGATCCCTCACATCCTTAGGCCTAGAAGGATGATCCACATGATTAAACTTATCATATTTATTCTCATCATCACTGAACCATTCTCCTCTCCATGGATTCCAATTGATCTTAATGTTCTTACAAACAGTGCTGTGATGCAAAAAAATTTCCTTACCACTATTGTCTCATACTAAGACTTAGCTACACCCTTCACATTGATCATGACTCAAATTAACATTGTAATGAATAAAGAATTGGACATTGATTTGGGCTTGGTCATATCCTCAATCTGAGTCATTAACAGTCTATAAAGATTCAATGTAACCCCATGTCTTAATATATGGATAAAATAAATATCTTGATATTTCATATTTGCAATGTCTCCTCTTCTTGAACGTTGCACATGGTGGATGAACTTGAAAAGTAACTGGTTATATCCATCCATTTATGCAGAAACTACCTCTCTTGGTGTACTATCTCCTGTTAATTCTTCCAAAGTAGCTTCATACTCAATGATGTTATTGCTAGGAGGTACTGATTTTGATAAATATCCAAAAACTCCTTCATGTGGAAATTTCAGGCAATCAGCCCATTCAACAGAAGAAAAAGCTATTTCCATTCCATTCACAGCTGAAACCATTCTGTTCTGAGCTTCTGATTTTTCAAAATGCATAGATTCATATAACTCTTTTACCAGCTTTGGATAATAGGGGCCATTGTAATTCGAGAAGCATTCTACCCATGTCTGATCCTACAGTACTTACAGAACTAGATACTTATTGGACATCAACAATTCCACGCACAAATCGTTCTCATCTACTATCTCCCTTTGAACGAGATGTAGATAAGTTGGTTTCTTAACTTCACTTCCACCACTAGACTCTCTTTTGAGACTATTTTCATTCTTTTCATCATCCTTTCCGCTGACTGATGGTCTCTTCACTCTTTCAATTCTGTGAATCGCGAGGCTTAGGGATCGAATATTTGGGAGATAAATATTGAAGGTAAAGGGTTTGAGGTGGATCGTGATGAGGTTAGGACTTATGATTTTTCATTTAGGAATCACAAAATAAATAAATAAAACATTATAAGTATAGTATAAACAGTACATATTCCAGTGGCAAAAGATACAAAACATTAAAAACATTGCAAACATAACGTTAATACATACCAATGAGAATTTCTACTCGTGAGGTATTATTATCGGTGAGGTCCACTAACAGTGAGGTATAACAGTGAGGTTCATATCGGTGAGATTTCTAACGGTGAGGTTTCTAATGGTGAGGTTTCTAACGGTGAGGTTTCTAAGGGTGAGTTTTCTAATGGTGAGGTTTCTAACGGTGAGGTTTCCAACGGTGAGGTTTCTAACGGTGAGGTTTTTTATGGTGAGGTTTCTAACAGTGAGGTTTCCCTAAATAGAGTCTATCATTCTAACTTATGTCTAATGTAACTTCTCCTATCCAAAGCTAAAGGCTTGGTGAAAATGTCAGATAATTGATGTTCAGTACCTATAAATTCTCGAGTAATATCACCTTTTTGGTAATGATCTCTCAAAAAATGGTGTCGTACATCAATGTGTTTGGTCCTAGAGTGAGACATAGGATTCTTAGAGATATTAATCACACTAGTGTTGTCACAGTTTATAGATATGTGTCTAAACTAATATCCATAGTCAAATAATGTATGTTTCATCCATAGAATTTGTTCACAGCAACTACCAACAGCAACGTACTCTGCTTCAGCAATAGACAATGCAACAAAATTCTGCTTTTTACTACACCAAGATACTAAGGACATACCTAGGATATGACATGTTCTAGAGGGTCTTTTTCTATCCAACATGCAACCAGCAAATTCAGCATCTGAATAACTTATTAAATTAAATGATTGTTATTTTGGGTACAATAATCCTAAGTTACAGTATATTTAAGATATTTGAAAATTCTTTTAACAGCAAGAAATTGTGACTCTTTTGGATTACCTTGAAATCTTCCACACATACACACACTAAACATAATATATTTTCAACTAGAAGTAAGGTAAAGAAAACTCCCAATCATACCTCTGTAGTTGGTTTGATCCACTGGTTTTCCAGTTTCTTCAGTATCCAACATACAAGTAGTTCTCATAGGTGTATCACTTCCCTTAATACAATCTAAACCAAAACGTTTTAAAAGATCCTTTGTATATTTACTTTGATTTAAAATAATACCATTTTAATTTTGAAAAACATGAAATCCAAGGAAGTATTTGAGTTCTCCCATTAAAGTCATTTCAAATTTATTTTTCATGCCCTTTGAAAAATCAATACACAATGAATTTTTAGATGATACAAAAATAATATCATCAACATAGATTTATACTATCAAAACATCTTTGGAAATTAATTTAATAAAGAGAGTTGGATCATCAATCCCTTTATAAAATCCTTTTGAAAAAATAAAAATACTAAGTTTGTCATACAAAGCTCTTGGGGCTTGTTTCAAACCATATAAAGCTTTGGAAAGCTTAAAAACATGATTTGGAAAATGAGGATTTGTAAATCTCGGTGGTTGTTCAACAAAAACATCTTCAATTATAAAAATTTTATAAAATCACTTTGGAAATCCATTTGATATAATGTGAAATTCAGATGAGCATCATAGGCAAGTAGAATCCTAATAGCTTTTAATCTTGCTACATGTGAAAAGGTTTCCTCATATTCGATTCCTTCCTCTTGACTATATCTTTGTGCAACTATCCATTCATTGTTTCTAACTATGCTTCTTGACTCATCAACCTTATTTAGAAAAACCCATTTAGTACCTATGGTCAAGGGGTCCTTAGGTCTATCATCTAATTCCAAGACATTGTTTCCATCAAATTGATTTAGTTCTCTTGCATAGCCATAACCCAAAATTCATCATTGATTGAATCATTGATATTTTTAGGTTCTAACTGTGAAATAAAGGATTCATGTTCAACATGATTTCTAAGTGAATCTGTAGTCTGTGTACCTCTATCAAGATTAACAACAACAACAACATCTATAAGATGATTCTTTAGAATCCTAGTTGATATAGTGAAGTTAGGACTAGAAATTTCATGTTCTTCCCTTGGTTCGGGTTCACCAAACGCATATTATGGAACATGTCCAAAACTGGTTGTCTTCACAACAGGTTCATTGATTTTTTCATTAAGGTCCAGAATAGATAGATCTTCTTCAAGATTTTCAAGAGTGGACTTGGGTTCATGTCGATCAGTTTCATCAAATTTGATGTGAATGGATTCTTCCACACATTTGGTACTTTTATTAAAGACTCTATAAGATTTACTAGTTATATAGTAACCTAGAAATATTCCCTCATCACATTTAGATGTAAACTTGACAAATTATCCTTATTATTTAGAATAATGACTTTTCATCTAAAAACTCTGATGTAACTAACATTAGGCATCTTATTATTCCACAGTTCATAAGGGTTTTTCATAAGAACGGGTCTAATTAAGACTCTGTTTATAATATAACAGGTTGTATTGACATCTTTATCCCAGAAATAAATAGGTAAATCATACTCATTAAGCATAGTTTTTTCAATTTCTTGAATGGTTCTATTCCTTCTCTCTACTAAACCATTCTATTGAGGTGTCCTAGGGGTAGAGAAATTATGATTATAACCATTGTGTGAGAAGTAAGATTCAAACTCATGATTTTCAAACTCGCAGCCATGATCACTTCTCAAGGTTTTAATCTTAAGTCCACTAATGTTCACTAAAGACATGGAGTATTTCATAATGTAAGAGAAGGCTTCACTTTTGTGACCTAAAAAGTATACCCAAGTGTATCTAGAAAAGTCATCTACTAGGACATAGACGTAGTGATTCCCATTTAAACTAGAAACTCTAGATGGTCCAAACAAGTCCATGTTAACCAACTGAAGAGGTTGAGATGTTGAAGCTTCTTTCTTTAATTTTAGTGAAACGTTTTGTTGCTTTCCCTTTTGACAAGGTTTACAAACATTTTTTGATGGGAATTTTAGTTGAGGTATGTCTCTAACTAAATTCATCCTAGTCAATTTTCTAAGTGAATGGATGTTGCAATGTCTTAATCTTCTGTTCCACAACCAAGACTCTTCAGAAAAAGCATTTAAGAAATTAATGTTTTGTTTAGATAAAGAATTCAAATCAACTGCATAAAAATTTTCATTTCATAAGGCGTAAAATAATAAAAAATTTGTAGAATTAGAAAAATTTCAAGAATCATTTTAAAATTTTACATTGAAACCATCATCACACAGCTGAGAAATACTTAACAAATTATATTTAAGTCCATCAACAAATAAAACATTTGAAATTAAAACTGAATCAGTGTTACCAATATACCCTAATCTGATGATTTTTCCTTTTGAATTATCACCAAAGGTGACATGTCCTCCATCAATCTTGATTATACTATTGAAACATGATAATTATCTAGTCATATTTCTTGAACATCCATTGTCCAAGTACCATATCTTCTTAATAGAACTCTTCAAGAAAGATTCTTATAGAATAGGTTTATACAAGAAATGATTTTGGTACCCAGATATTTTCGGGTCTAGAGAGGTTATCAAGCAAAAACTTTGGTACCCAAATTCGTCTAATAAGTTTCATATAATCAATACATTCAAAATATTTTGAAAGATGAAATTTTTTATCTATAACCATGTGAATATCTAGTTGAGGCATATGAATTTCCAGAACTAGAACTAACAACATTCTATCCAGATTTAGGAATAAATCAATTTTTAGTAATCTATCTCTGTTCAGGTTGGTATCCCAAACTAGTAGTGTACTTTGGTGCTACTTGTTTTCCAAGAATTTGAGTAAGAGTGTTCATTCAATTAGTGAACTTTTCTAAGACTTTTCTCAGTTTCTCATTAGACAATTTCAGTTCAGTGTTTTCATTGAGTAATTGAGAATTCTTGTCCTTTTATATATAAATTGTAGATTTATCAGAGCTGGTCAAAGCATACAGTTTCTTAAAGGTCTTATACATGTCCTTCAATTCAATACATGTTTCTTCTAGAATATTACAATATTCAAATAATTCTTCACTGGAAATATTTTCAGATTCAGAATCATCTCCCGAATAGTAAGAATTTAAAGCAGGGGTATCCAATGTTACCTCAGATGTGTTATCCATGAAACATATGTTGGCATGATTCTTTCCAGAATCAGAAGTCTCAGATTCCCTTGTGATGTCTTCTAAAGAACTCCATGGTTACTTCATGGCTTTGTTATATTTTCTGTCCTTGTACCCATATTTCATCTTGAACTTTAACTTTGGATAGTCAGCCTTAATGTGTCCTTTTCTTTTTCATTCATAACACATTATCTCATGATCCTTATCGGCATTCTTCTAATCTTTCATCCAATTTCCTCATTGGCCATACATTCCTTTGTAGTTTGATTTTCTGAAGAATTTCTTCTTCTTGTAGAATTACTTAAATCTCTTGGCTATTTAAGCCATCTCTTCATTAGTATTACAATCGGAAACCCCACTTGATGAGCTTTCAGTAGGTATGAGAACTCTCTCCTTATCCTTTCTCTTTGAGGTACTATACTTAAAGGATACTGACTTCTTCCTTGATTCATCATCTTCTTCTTTGTTTACTTTTAGCGCTTCTTCATGCATTATCAACTTATTGATCAGATCTTTAACAGGTAGTGAACTTATGTTACACGATTCTCTTTCTTAGACTGATGTGCCTCTCCATCTTTCTGGAAAACATCTTAGTATCATCATGATTTACTCTTTTGGAGGAACAACTTTTCCAAGTGAGCTCATTGTATTTACAACATCGTTGACCCTGAGATACATATCATGAATAAGATCATCATGGTTCATTCTAAAGTTATCATACTTAATAGTGTATGTATTCAATCTCATTTCTTTACCATGGTTGTTCCCTCATGAGAAACAACCTAAGTATCCCAAATTTCATAAGAATTTTTGCAAGCAGATATTCGATTAAATTATTCATCTCTTAAATCACAGTACAAGGCATTCATAGACATACAATTATTATTGTAAGCTATTTTAGTAGGTTCATCCTGTAACACTCCAAGATTTCATAGTGTGTTATTTCTTCAAAATAATTCAATAACTTGCACTACACGCAACACCGAGTTCAATCACACCATGACTTACAAAAAAAAAGCCATTCAAAAGAGGTTATGAATAGTATTATCTAAATTTTAAACTTTATATAATCCTTATAGTTTTAGAATCCATTTTATGAGTTTCTTAGATATAATGCAAGAACAAATTCATTTTCAGTATTTCACTTTTATCAACTTTTAATAGTGAACCCTTTTTAATACAATATTTTAAACCTTTTGACTAAATGGGGACATCAAAAATTTAAAATGAAACATCCCAAGCTTCCACGATACGCTTTCTTTGAATAATATAGTAGCGTGTGTTGTACGCAACCTTGAGTTTTAACACACACCACAACCAATCAAACTAGCCGTTATGAATAGTAATACCTACTTTTTGAAATTATATATATTTTATATTTTAAAATGGACTTCATTTCTGGATTCGGAATATCGAATTTATCCTAGGGTGAAGTTTTGGTACTTTTCGAATAACTTTCACATTTTGATGAATAGTGAAAATTACTAAATTTTAATTAAAAACAACTTTTTTAATCAAAATAATTAATGGTGATAAATTATGAATTTGAGAGGTTTTAAAGTATATTTAGAATATATTTTTATAATTTAATATAATGTTGGTCATTGGACATAATTTTACAATTAAACCGAACATAAACAAGTGTCAATCTTTTGATAGTTATTATCTCTTAAAAACACGCTTTTTGTTTTGACAGCGGGAATTAATTTTAAATTAATTTCTGCCACTTCTTTGTTTTGAATTTAGAAAAATGGATTCCATATTTGGAATCATGATTTTCAAATTTTGTAAATAGGTAACTTTTATTTTTAGACATTTTGAATAATTACTGTGGTAAATATTTTATTTACCATGGTTAAGGGTAAATCTGCTAAATAAGGGTTAAAAAATAATATTATAATAATACTAAATTACCCTAAAACGTGTCCTAGCCTTATTTGCTGATACATGTTCGACGATAGGCATCTTTGGGTCGATTTGGGGACCCCATGGTGCCACTTGTAGGTGATAGGGACACTTTATTTTAATTAAGTTAAAACGAATACAAAAATGACACAAGCATATATCGTTTTGAAACACAATTATTACATAGGGTTATATATGCTGGATTTTAGATTATAAATATTCATTAGAAAGATAAAACGATTTCCTACATAATTATATTTTATTTATAATTTTTAGACATTATATAATTTATTTTATTTATGACACAATGATGATGCAGTAATTACTAAAATAGTGAAAAATTAAATTAATTGATATTATAAATACCCAAATAAATATAATATGAAACTTTTAATGAATTAAACTAATTTTCTAGGATAATATGATATATTAGGATTGATTTAATGTACTTTTTTCAAAGTAATCAATCTGTTATTAGTTTCACAAAAATCAACTATTGAATAGTGTCAAAATTGACATAAAAGAGTTCTTAAAACAAATATTATATTATTAATTGATATTAAATTCCTAAAAATATAAGGTTCGGCCAAGAGACTTATATAATGATAGGTTCATCATTAATGGACCACTTGGGGGTCTCTTGGATATATATATTAAGTTTATTAACCATATTATATAAAAATACAAAGAGACATTGTAAAAGTGAAACTAATTAACTTATAGTTAATACTTAAAGATAAGGTTAATATAAGTACCCAAACCTGTCTAAATTCTATTGGTTGAGTGGTTTTCGACCCATCCCCACCGTAACCTTTGAATAGTCAACTTTGGAATCATTGGAAACCGATTATGAATTTATTATAAACTAATATCTCTAGCTTTTCCAAAGGTGCCCCTCACCCCTCTTTTAAAAGGGCACTCCTCCTTCTCATTTTTTCACACCTTCAAAGCCTTTTGGTTTGGCCAAACTCTGACCAAATACTCTCCAAACTTCCCTCACTACAACCTAGAGGCCTTAGTGTGATTAGAAATCCAACCTACGGATCCCTTTTGATCAAATCAAAAGAAGAACCCAAAGAAGAGGTAATGATTTCACCACCCTTTTTCCAAGTTCATTACTTATTCCACTTCTTCTTCCTTTGTTGTTACCATTATAAAATAATAACTCCAGTATCATATATATTCTGTGATGTTATTATAAATATGGTACAACCATATTCAGTATTCTATCCACCCTTTGAATAACATGTCACCATACGTGCGTACATACGGCTTACCGTCTCCACGTCGTGGTGTAATTGTTATTCAATATAATATTATTTGCATGGGTATAATAATGATGTGTAACTCATGTAAATAATAAATATAACATGTTAATGATTCAGTATATATGATATACCATCCATTTATATATTATTTTAATATCAAAAGAATGATATTGTCACTCGTGCGTACGTATGGACTACCGTCTCCACGAATGCGATGAGATTCATTCTCCATCGTATCCATTCAAGTATAATTATCATTTGATGATTTAAAAAATGATGTTTAAGGACATGATATCATTCTGGATATTAATAATATACAACCTATCCATTACAAACATGGCTTACATAACAAAACATATAAAAGAAAACAAGTAAGTTAACACCCGAAACAACGATAAAACTAAGATATTATTATCAAATCAATATTAAAAGTTCATATATGATATCATATTAATATATATGAATCTTGTATAATTTAATAACAATTATTTCACTATTATACAGGAGGTTAACCTACCCCAACCAAGGAAAAGTACAAGGTAAGGGTTATTTAACAATCTCTTCATTATCCGAGGTTGTTTATATGTAATAATCTACTGGGATCTCTTTATAATCCACATCCATGTTTCTTCAAAATGTATTTCAAAATTTTTTTATTATTTACAAGAATATGGGTTAAAGTCATTTATACCCTTGTTTGACTTTTTATAAGAGGAATCTTTTCGTCGTTTTCAAAACAAGGTCCTTTTTAACCTTTTCGACAGAATTAAGGTAAGCATGTTTTTTTTAACTTATACGGCGAGTGCGGTTATTTTCTGCCGTTATAAAATCTTCAAAGTTTTCCTTACAAGATTATAAGAATATTTTCAAGAAAATGTTTTATTTTATATGGCTCTTAAATGATTTCAAAAATATAAAGAGATATTTCTCCAAAAAAGTGTTTGATTTCATCTATGTCAACATCCTTTGATGGATTTTACGCTTATTGGAAGTTGATTTATCATGATACAAAACTTCTATATTGTATTGAAGGTTTTGTGATATGTTTGACTGTGGATGTGCTATTTTTATACCATACATAGTTTATGGTGAAATTATTGACATTTTCTATGCTATTTTTAATACGAATGTTTATGTTATGATTAAACCTTTTCATATGGGAATGCATTGGACTTAATATGTGACGGGTGGAGCCCGCTATATCTCCTCGATGCATCGGTAGGTCTCATGAGACAAACTAGTGTCTTGGCACAAGGCCTTGGCAAATTCTTATTTGTAGTCTTGGCACGAGGCCTTGGCTATGTGGTTATGATAGTCTGGCATTATGCATGCCAACATTATGAAAGTTGTTATTGATATTGAAAATGATTATTCGATTAGTAGAGTATCCATGTGAACAAGTAAATGGAATTATTTCTTTTTTACTTTTGCCATACTATGTTGAAGTTCAAGTTTAAAAGGCATTTGTTTTAGTTATACATAGCCTTAAATGTTTATTCTTATTTATGAAAGTTTCCGGTGTAACACCCCAGGTAAATAAAGAATATTACATTTTCATATTTATCCCTATTTGTGAATAAAATATTAATATGACTTTAAAGGGGACGCTATGCTCGATGGCGTACCCAACACGCAACAATGAGTTTCTTGGGAATCTTATGTTGCACTCTAATAATATTATTTTAAATGGTAGTTAACATGTAGTCGTTGTATTGGCGAGAATTTATAGAAATAACTAAAATATGATTATATATGTTTTTAAATGTTTTTACATTTATCCAATAAAGAATAGACGCTTAAAATACGGAAAGAATTCAATTTTAGGCATATATGCCCTAGTTTTCACTAAAGGTTCACTTATCGCCTTTTGATGGCGAACCATCATTAAATATAGTTTTGTTCACTCTTATACATTTTATTGGACCAAATAAAACTCTTCTTAAGAATCGGGACATCAAAATTTACTTTGTGTAAATTTTTGGTATCTTTCTGATAAAGTTCATTTTTTTTAATGAATAGTGTAAAATGTTGTATTTTAATTCAAAACCACTTTTTAATCTAATTTATTTTTATGATTAGATTATATTTTTAATTGGTTTTAAAGTGAAATTAGAAAAAAAAATTACCATTAAATCCAATAGTGGTCGTTGGAATCAATTTCACTTTGAAATCAGACTTAAACTAGTGTCAATCTGTTGATACTTATTGTTTTATAAAACACGCTATTTGTCATGACAGTGGGAATTAATTATTAAATTAATTAATGTGACTTATATGTTTTGAATTTTGTAAAAAGGACTTCATTTTTTAATTCAGAATACCAATATAGCTTAGGGTGAATTTTTGGTAATTTTCTGAAAAACTTCAATTTTTGATGAATAGTGAAACCACTAAGTGGTAATCAAGCAAACTGATTTTTCAGTTAAATGAAAGTTTACCACTAATGTGTATTGAATTATGAAAATACGACATACATGGTTGTCATTAAGAAGTAAAATGTGGTTCAATGAGATTAAAATAATTTTTTGGTGAATAGTAACTTATTAAGTTTTTAATCGCGATTAGTGGTAATTAGTGTACTTTAAGGTATAAATAATGCTTTAATGATATGAAATGACCTAGACACATGTCCCAAACTTATTGGTTGTGTCATGGCCGACCTAGACAAGCCATGGGTCAACTTGGGGACCCCATGGATCCACTTTGGTTGGGAAATGACATAAATAACATTTTATTTAATGTAAAAGTAAAATTGACACAAACATGATATGTTTTACTAAAACAATTTTTAAGTGGGGTTATAAAAGTCATCTTTTTGATTATAAATATTCATTGGAAAGCTAAAAATATTTCTTACATAATAGTATTTTTTTATAATTTTTAGACATTAAATAAATTAAATTATTTATGACATAATAATGATGCAGCGATGATATCATTATTTGATGATTTAAATAAAATGGAAAGATAATGTAAAATATATGAACTACACATGTAAAAAACTTATTGGATGAGTGGATTTCGAAGCCTTATCACCTTATCCACGAATTCTATCAATGTGGGACCTTTTAAAACCGAAACACATTTTCAAATAAAGTAATATTTCTTTACTTTCCAAAAGTACCCATCCTCTCATCTTATAAAAGGCCCCCACCTCTACCTCATTTAACACACTCCTCAAGCCTTTTGCCCGACCAACCCCTGCCCATTTACTCTCTCCACATCCCTCTCATCATCCTGGATGACTCTCTTTGGGCAGAATCCTTTCAAAGGAAGCCTTTAGGCTTAAATCAAAAAGAAGTTACACTTTTAAAGGTAATTCATTCTCTCATGTTCATTTGTTTTATTTTGCTTCTCCTCCCACTAAACTCTTTTTATTTACTTCTTTTGTATCCACACCAGTATCTTCAATATACTAGGATGTTTTTATAAGATTTATTCGAGCTACACTCTCACACAACTACATCAAATGGTTAAAGAACATACGGTTTCCGTGGATGGTGAAATTCTGCCTCCCGAAACGATGATTGTTCAATACTCATTTAACACCTTCAAAGGTGGCCATTATGATGTAACTATTTTTATATATGATATATAATATGTTTATGTTTTATTTATGCTTCTCTATTTTTCATTTTTGTCTTACCTTTATGGCTTCCATTATGGGTATACGCAATATCTTCATTTAAGGAAGTGCGGACTACCGCCCCCTCAAAGTGATTTGATTCGTTAAATACCATATGTGGGATGTATAAAGGATGTAAATATGATATTATACTGGAATTATAATATACCTTTATATCATTATTATTCCATTCTATAAAATACGAAATAGAAATGAAAGTAGCGTTCATGCGTACGCACGACTTACCGTCTCCATGAACGGTGCATTTCATTTCTTACCACTAAATGATTATGTAATGTTATAAATGAATGCATGTACTTGATATATATGAAATATATGATATCTACATAATGAATAAAATTCTGGATATAATAAACATTTGGCCACATGAACAACATGTAATTGTAAGAAGACCACTTTCGACTTAAGAACCAAATATCGGCAAAACAAATATTATTAACTTAAATGATTACATAATGTTTGTGACATGGTAATAAGTGGTATAAATGTAATAATGAACATGAAAAAGGGTTCTTAAGGAATTAGAAATTATCTCAAGTTTATTATTCAGGAGATTAAAGAACGATCGAGTCAAGTCGGACCCGAGGTAAGGGATCCTACTCCTCTCTTTCTTTTTAAGTATACACTTTTATGTCATTCATTTTAAAGATCATCTTTCTTGTTATTGGGATGATCTTTTATATTACGTTTACTGTAATTTTTATGTTCATGTGATGAGAGACCCTATTCTCTCTAATCAATCCATTTTGGGAGTTTTGAGTGGCGCCGTTAGGCTGCCGAACTTTCGTAAGAGATCTAACCTCTCTCTTTCTTTTTAAGTACTCTCCTTTGTGTCACTTCTTCTAATCTCCTATTTGTTATGTTGGGGGATTTTATTTTATATTCCACTTTATGTAAATTCAATTGTAATATGATGGGATACTCTATTTGATCTCATCAATCCATTTTGGAAGTTTTAAGTGGCGCTGTTAGGCTGCTGAGTTTTCGTAAGGGATTTTTCATCTCACTTTTATTCTCGTGAGATTTATGCTACATTTGCCACAAATTCCATTGAGTGGTGTATGTACTTCCCATTATTCTACTCTTTGTGTAATATACATTCATTTATGAGTATTTACATCAATGATCTATTGTCCTTCTTTCATGGGGTGTATGTTTTGAAAGATACCCAAATCGGTAAGGGAATCTTTCACCCTCCTCTTTTTTAAAAGACTTCTTTTGTTGGGTACTTTAATTTACATATTGTTATGTTGGGATATGTTATCATATATCCTTATTGATGTAAATTTGATTTCCAAGTGATGAGATACACTTTTTATCTCTCATCAACTCATTTTGATGTGATGCCGTTAGGCTGTCATGGGAACTTTTTAACCCAATTTCGATTTCTTTGGGTTCAACATGTAGTCATTGAATATGTCATCCATTGAATATGTGTGAATTACCTTTTATTGTTTTACACTTAATATCCACTTATATTGGGTGTATTTATATTTTTCACACATATTTTGAGATTGATTTGTCCTTAATTTAAGGATACCTTCTTTATAAGGGATTTCATCACATTTGATATTTCTATTGAGGGATCATTGTTGTTATGAACCAATTCACTCTTATATGGTGTATATACTGTCCTTTGGAGTATTATATCATGAATCCTTTTATTCTCATGATATTATAAAGTTCTGAATAAATGTTATTCCTCAATTATTGTATTTAAGTGTCTCTAATTTTGGTAAAACCCCTTTTACCAGAATATCGTTTTAAATGTTTTAATTATTTGTTCTTATTAATATCCATGTTTTCAAAATGGTTTTAAGGATTTATTTATATGGATATTAATGGTTTAAAATGATAAAAGCTTCAAGGTGGTATGGGACACTTTGATTCAAAAATCTCTTTATTAAATGTTTTAAATGGTTTTGGAAATGGTTTCTTTTTGAATGGATTCATTATTTGAATATCCTAAAATGTTATATTGTGATTGAAATGTGGAAATGTTATGTTTCCTTTATTCATGTTTTATGTGATACGATTATGTTATGGTTCTTGGGCATTGTTATGAAGAACGGGTGGTTCCGTGATAAACTAAGGGCGGGTGAGCCCGATATAGCTCTCCAATGCATTGGGTAACACGAAGGAGTGAAACGTTAAGGTTTCACCGAAGAGATTTAGGGAATATACTGTGATGGGTATTCCATATATAACCAAGAGGGTTACTCCCTACGTAAGAATGTTATGAATGCCTCAAGTTACCTTTATGTCTTATGTTTTCTATGATTTATTCATGATTTTATATGCCAATGTTTATGGGTAAAGTATGATTTCATTCTTATGTATATATGAACTCATGTTTCCTTTCCATATTTTTATAACTCTTACTGAGATTTTTATGCTCATCCCAAGTTTTTGAAATGTATTTCACAGGTCAAGGGAAAGTTACATGATGTGATGATAGTGTCAAGGATGTGTCAAGAAAGAATCCTTGTTATATATTAAATATGTTCCCGTTGATGGGAAGAATGAATACTGTCTTTTATGTAACCACTTTGTTTAAATGTGGAATGTAATGCAAGTTTCATGATCTAATTCTCTAAAACTCTAAACCTGAAAAGATCCTCAATGTGTAATCTTGTAATAACTCAAGATTAAGTAAGGTTTAAGGCTGGGGCCTTATAGTTGGTATCAAAGGTCGGTTTAGATAACTTTAGAGGTTAGGGTATTCTTTAAGCATAATTGACAATTACCATAATGGTTAGGATTTCAGAAAGAGTCTTAGTTTTAGATAAAGTGAATGAGTAAGTATATCTTATTGTCTATCTTACTCATTAGTACATTATGGTTTTGTTGATATACTCACACTGACATTTCTATTTTTATTGAATGGATGGATTTAGCAGGCACCAAAGAGACAACAGGTTTGAAGGAAACTGTGGTGGTTCTCTGATTAAGATACTAGATAAAATGAAGGATTCAATGAGGAAACTCGTGGTTGTTCTAAACAAAATATCAAGGAGTCATGATCAACCAATTCAACCTTGGTGAGTTCTCTAATGCATCATGTACGAGATGGCCAACTTGATGTGGAAATTCAGGTAATAATTATTAAGGTAACCATTAGGGTTTATATGATCCTTACTTTTTAGGTAATTATGGGTTACTCTATGATATGATGGAAAATGAAAGGAATGAGATAAACTTGAGGTTAAAATATGTTATGATTATTCTTGAAGATTTTATCTCATTTTGGGGAATGTTTTAAGAATTATATAGTTTTGGAAAAAGGACAACACGCAGACCGTGTGACATCCTGTCGCGTCGGACAAAGCTGCGGGAATCGAACCCACAACCAATGTGCGACGGGTATTTATCGCCTACCACTGGACTACGTGAAGTCCCTGGTTAGTTTGACTGATTCATTCTAGTTATATGATTTTATGAATTAAGAGTAATTTGATTTTGGGTTATTTTTGAAAATGATTAACCTATCATGGAGGATATGTGATTAGGTTAATTACTTTTCAAAACGAGACTTTAGGAGAAACTGATATTGTTTGGAGATAAATGTTACGATTTATCTTGGAAGACTATGCGACTAAATCCTTCAAATATTTGGGTTTCAATCTTATATTGGTTTACTTTGAAGAATTTTATGGACAAATTGATTATAGAATGGTCCTCGTTGAACTTTGGGTTTTGTTGGACAAATTTTGGAGATTAAGAATAGATTTTCTTTTTATAAAGGGTTGTCCTTTTCTGGATTATCTGATCTTGTACTAGCCTTTTTGGTTTTGGATTTGGTTAAAGTCTAAAGACATGGGAAGTAAATAGTTATATTTTGTGGATTAGGTGATTCTCTATAAGTTTATTATAGTACTCTTAATGTGAACAAGTCTTCCTAAATACTCATCTTTTGGAGAAAATATGAGTTTGTGTAAGGAATCTAATAAAAGATGAAAGTCAATATGATAAGTGATTATGTTTCCTTATTAATAAATTCCTCAATAAAAAGTAACTTAAAACAAAAATGTTGTCTATTAACTTTTCCTACTGGGGAATCGAATACCGTTTAACCCATCACAAGTTTGTGATTTTCTCATGGTTAACTTTCTCCTAAAAATGTTTTCTATCACTATCCATCAGAACATGGCCCTTTTTTTTTTCCTCCATGTCCATATTTTCATACTTGGAATCCTAGTATGGGTTAACTCGGGTGACATTTATACTTATCTCTCTTTATTTTAAAGTGTTTGTTTTACCAACTCTTGTTCCGATGTGGGACTTTCAAGGATGTTTCCAAGCACAATTTTAAAATTACGAGGACGCAATTCCCAAAAGGGTGGAAGGATGTAACACCCCAGGTAAATAAAGAATAGGAAATTTTCATATTTATCCCTATTTGTGAATAAAATATTAATATGAATTTAAAGGGGACACTATGCTCGATGGCGTACCCAACACGCAACAACGAGTTTCTTGGGAATCTTACGTTGCACTCTAATAATATTATTTTAAATGGTAGTTAACATGTAGCCGTTGTATTGGCGAGAATGTATAGAAATAACTAAAATATGATTATATATGTTTTTAAATGTTTTTTCATTTATCCAATAAAGGATAGAGGCTTAAAATACGGAAAGAATTCAATTTTAGGCATATATGCCCTAGTTTTCACTAAAGGTTCACTTATCGCCTTTTGATGGCGAACCATCATTAAATATAGTTTTGTTCACTCTTATACATTATATTGGACCAAATAAAACTCTTCTTAAGAATCGGGACATCAAAATTTACTTTGTGTAAATTTTTGGTATCTTTCTGATAAAGTTCATTTTTTAATGAATAGTGTAAAATGTTGTATTTTAATTCAAAACCACTTTTTAATCTAATTTATTTATATTATTAGATTATATTTTGAATTGGTTTTAAGGTGAAATTAGAAAATATTTTTACCATTAAATCCAATAGTGGTCGTTGGAATCAATTTCACTTTGAAATCAGACTTAAACTAGTGTCAATCTTTTGATAATTATTGTTTAATAAAACACGCTATTTGTCATGACAGCGGGAATTAATTATTAAATTAATTAATGTGACTTATATGTTTTGAATTTTGTAAAAAGGACTTCATTTTTGAATTCAGAATATCAAATATTGCTTAGGGCGAATTTTTGGTAATTTTCTGAAAAACTTCAATTTTTGATGAATAGTGAAACCACTAAGTGGTAATCAAGCAAACTGATTTTTCAGTTAAATGATAGTTTACCACTAATGTGTATTGAATTTTAAAAATCCGACATACATGGTTGTCATTAAGAAGTAAAATGTGGTTCAATGAGATTAAAATAATTTTTTTGGTGAATAGTAACTTATTAAGTTTTTAATCGCGATTAGTGGTAATTAGTGTAGTTTAAGGTATAAATAATGCTTTAATGATATGAAATGACCTAGACACATGTCCCAACATTATTGGTTGTGTCATGTCTGACCAAGAAAATCCATGGGTCAACTTGGGGACCCCATGGATCCACTTTGGTTGGGAAATGACATAGATAACATTTTATTTAATGTAAAAGTAAAATTGACACAAACATGATATGTTTTACTAAAACAATTTTTAAGTGGGGTTATACAAGTCATATTTTTGATTATAAATATTCATTGGAAATCTAAAAATATTTCCTACATAATTGTATTTTTTTTATAATTTTTAGACATTAAATAAATTAAATTATTTATGACATAATAATGATGCAGCGATGATATCATTATTTGACGATTTAAATAAAATGGAACGATAATGTAAAATCTATGAACTACACATGTACAAAACTTACTGGATGAGTGGATTTAGAAGCCTTATCACCTTATCCACGAATTCTATCAATGTGGGACCTTTTAAAACAGAAACACAATTTCAAATAAAGTAATATTTCTTTACTTTCCAAAAGTACCCCTCCTCTCCTCTTATAAAAGGCCCCCACCTCTACCTCATTTAACACACTCCTCATGCCTTTGGCCCAGCCAACCCCTGCCCATTTACTCTCTCCACATCCCTCTCCTCATCCTAGAGGACTCCCTTTGGGCATAATCCTTTCAAAGGAAGCATTTAGGCTTAAATCAAAAGGAGTTACACTTTTAAAGGTAATTCATTCTCTCATGTTCATTTGTTTTATTTTGCTTCTCCAACCCCCTAAACTCTTTTTATTTACTTCTTTTGTAACAACACCAGTATCTTCAATATACTAGGATGTTGTTATAATATTTATTCTATCTACACTCTCACACAACTACATCAAATTGTTAAAGAACATACGGTTTCCGTGGATGGTGAAATTCTGCCTCCCGAAATGATGATTGTTCAATACTCATTTAACACCTTCAAAGGTGGCCATTATGATGTCACTATTTTTATATATGATATATAATATGTTTATTTTTAATTTATGCTTCTGTATTTTTCATTTTGGTCTTACCTTTATGGCTTCCATTATGGGTATACACGATATCTTCATTTAAGGAAGTGCGGACTACCGCCCCCTCAAAGTGATTTGATTCTTTAAATACCATATGTGGGATGTATAAAGTATGGAAATATGATATTATATATGATATTATACTGGAATTATAATATACCTTTATATCATTATTATTCCATTCTATAAAATACGAAATAGAAATGAAAGTAGCGTTCATGCGTACGTACGGCTTACCGTCTCCATGAACGGTGCATTTCATTTCTTACCTCTAAATGATTATGTAATGTTATAAATGAATGCATGTACTGGATATATATGACATATATGATATCTACATAATGAATAAAATTCTGGATATAATAAACATTTGTCCACACGAACAACATGTAATTGTAAGAAGACCACTTTCGACTTAAGAACCAAATATCGGCAAAACAAATATTATTAACTTAAATGATTACATAATGTTTGTGACATGGTAATAAGTGGTATAAAAGTAATAATGAACTTGAAAAAGGGTTCTTAAGGAATTAGAAATTAACTCAAGTTTATTATTCAGGAGATTAAAGAACGATCGAGTCAAGTCGGACCCGAGGTAAGGGATCCTACTCCTCTCTTTCTTTTTAAGTATACACATTTATGTCATCCCTTTTAAAGCTCATATTTCTTGTTATTGGGATGATCTTTTATATTAAATCTACTGTAATTTTTATTTTCATGTGATGAGAGACACTATTCTCTCTCATCAATCCATTTTGGGAGTTTTGAGTGGTGCTGTTAGGCTGCCGAACTTTCGTAAGAGATCTAACCTCTCTCTTTCTTTTTAAGTACTCTCCTTTGTGTCACTTCTTCTAAGCTCCTATTTGTTATGTTGGGGGATTTTCTTTTATATTCCTCTGGCAGTAAATTCTATTTTAATATGATGGGATACTCTATTTGATCTCATCAATCCATTTTGGAAGTTTTAAGTGGCGCCGTTAGGCTGCTGAGTTTTCGTAAGGGATTTTTCATCTCACTTTTATTCTCGTGAGATTTATGCTACATTTGCCACAAATTCCATTGAGTGGTGTATGTACTGCCCATTATTCTACTCTTTGTGTAATATACATTCATTTATGAGTATTTACATCAATGATCTATTGTCCTTTCATGGGGTGTATGTTTTGAAAGATACCCAAGTCGGTAAGGGAACCGTTCACCCTCCTCTTTTTTAAAAGACTTCTTTTGTTGGGTCTTTTAATTTACATATTGTTATGTTGGGATATGTTCTCATATATCCTTATTGATGTAAATTTGATGTCCAAGTTATGAGATACACTTTTTATCTCTCATCAACTCATTTTGATGTGATGTCGTTAGGCTGTCGAGGGAACTTTTTAACCCAATTTCGATTTCTTTGGGTTCAACATGTAGTCATTGAATATGTCATCCATTGAATATGTGTGAATGAAATTTTATTGTTTTAAACTTAATATCCACTTATATTGGGTGTATTTATATTTGTCACACATATTTTGAGATTGATTTGTCCTTAATTTAAGGATACCTTCTTTATAAGGTATTTCATCACATTTGACATTTCTATTGAGGGATCATTGTTGTTATGCACCAATTCACTCTTATATGGTGTATATACTGTCCTTTGGAGTATTATATCATGAATACTTTTATTCTCATGATATTATAAAGTTCTGACTAAATGTTATTCCTCAATTATTGTATTCAAGTGTCTCTAATTTTGGTAAAACCCCTTTTACCAGAATATCGTTTTAAATGTTTTAATTATTTGTTCTTATTAATATCCATGTTTTCAAAATGGTTTTAAGGATTTATTTATATAGATATTAATGGTTTAAAATTTTAAAAGCTTCAAGGTGGTATGGGACACTTTGATTCAAAAATCTCTTTATTAAATTTTTTAAATGGTTTTGGAAATGGTTTCTTTTTGAATGGATTCATTATTTCAATATCCTAAAATGTTATATTGTGATTGAAATGTGGAAATGTTATGTTTCCTTTATTCATGTTTTATGTGATACGATTATGTTATGGTTCTTGGGAATTGTTATGAAGAACGGGTGGTTCCGTGATAAATTAAGGGCGGGTGAGCCCGATATAGCTCTCCAATGCATTGGGTAACGCGAAGGAGTGAAACGTTAAGGTTTCTCCGAAGAGATTTAGGGAATATACTGTGATGGGTATTCCAAATGTAACCAAGAGGGTTACTCCCTACGTGAGAATGTTATGAATGCATCAAGTTACCTTTATGTCTTATGTTTTCTATGATTTATTCATGATTTGATATGCCTAAGTTTTATGGGTAAAGTATGATTTCATTCTTATGTATATATGAACTCATGTTTCCTTTCCATATTTTTATAACTCTTACTGAGCTTTTTATGCTCATCCCAAGTTTTTGAAATGTTTTTCACAGGTCAAGGGAAAGGTACATGATGTGATGATAGTGTCAAGGATGTGTCAAGAAAGAATCCGTGCTATATTTTAAATATGTTCCCGTTGATGGGATGAATGAATACTGTCTTTTATATAACCACTTTGTTTAAATGTTGAATGTAATGCAAGTTTCATGATCTAATTCTCTAAAACACTAAACCTGAAAAGATCCTCAATGTGTAATCTTGTAATAACTCAAGATTAAGTAAGGTTTAATGCTGGGGCCTTATATCCGGTATATTGTTATCCTTACTGGGCATTTCAGCTCACCCCTTTTCTATGTTTTATTTTTCCCAGGAAGTGAAGAAATAAATTATGAATGAACTGCATGGATATTATGTGGGGATATGAGTGTGGTTTATGGAGACAATATGTTGTTGTAGTAGTTTTTCATTTTATGATGTAATGTAAGACTTATGAATATATCTGGTGTTTCCAAGGCTACTAAAACAATCGGTCTTTCGAGATTTGATCTTTCTTTTGATCATGCCAATGTTATGTAATAATGAACCGACTCTGGGTAACTAGGGTCGGGGCGTTACATTTGGTATCAGAGTAAGTTTAGTACAAAACTTGGAAGCTATATTTAGATAAACTCTGATTAGAGCACGTAGACCTAAGATGAACTTTGAGGATTAGTATAAAAGAACTTCCTAGAATTTTGGTATTGTAGAGATTTTGTGAGTTTTCCGAGCAATACATCCCTGTCTGGATACGAGTAGGTAGAGACGGCTCTGGTACAGATGTACCTAGGGGTAAAACTCGAAAACACCGCTTTGAGCTAGACTCGAACGGGAACTGGTGCACGACAACGGGCCTTGCTGCACTCTTGGTTACGACACTCCCGGGGGATATGCTTAGGATAATTATCATTTTTTTACAAACCATTATGAAGGGTTTATGAGTATATACATCCTCAAAGGAGACATTTTTATGATTATGGATTATATCCATAAACTATTTAATTTATGTTATGTGTCTTACAAGTTTGGGATTAGGTAATGTTATTCATAAAATAATCTACTGTATGCCATTGTTTAGAAATGGCGCCCAGTAGAAGGAATGAGAACTCCAGCAATGCACATGATCCAAATAGAAAGAAGGATCATATCTTTCATGGCCTTAATCCAGAATTTATAAGAGAAATAGTCTCCCATGTATTATCATCATATGAAGAAATAATATCATGTGTTGATAAGATAAGTAAAGATTATACTGAGTCCTATGGCTTTGAAGGGAAGAAAGAGAAGAAAAGGATGGAAGAGAGAAAGATGGATAAAGGAAAGAGGGAAAAGACGAATTTTCCCATATGTGATAACTATGGGAAGAAACACCCTGGAACTTTCCTGAAAGGAATGGGAGTTTGTTATAAGTGTGGAGGAAAAGGGCACAAAGTACGTGACTGCAAGGGTAAGAGAATGGTTTCAAATGTACAATGATTCATTTGCTAGGAGTTTGGACACTACGCGAACCTATGTCCCAGTCATCAGACTATGCTGCAATTGATGCTATTGGATAATAATCAAGTTATGGTACTACCACAGATGAAGAGGAATAATTAGAGTTCTTATGTTGATTATGTCATTTGAGTGTTGTATCAACAATGTACTTGTTATAATAATTAGGGAGTATATAAGGATTGTACTGCAGTACTATTTCATTTAGGACTTGAGATTGTGTGGAACAAAGAAATGTGACTCAATAGCAGGATAAATTTTTGGAAAATATATGGTTGAGAGAATGATAAACCATAATATAGTTCTGATACCGAAGTAGTGATTTTGGAATAATACATGATTGTTTTGGATAAATTATATTGGATATTCTTGACTACCTTGAAACTGATTAATGATTTGTATATTCCATCATTGTTGGGGTTTAAAACATTTTTGGATTGATGAATTATATCCAGCATTCTATATGGAATAAGGAATCATGAATGTAATCAATAAGGAATACGGTAATTCGGGATGTTTCAGTGTATTAAAAGAATACATGATGACGATATTCATATGCTATTACGGGGTAAAAAGGATCTATATTATGTTTACCTTCCTTATAAATGTTGGACTGTGAGTTTGGACCGAAGTATTTTGGATAGTTCTAGTTTGGATTATTTTGGATTGCCATAAAAGGACAACCCAGAGGTCGGACGGCAACCCGTCGCGTCCGGCAAGGCTGCGAGACTTGAAACCGCAACCGAAGAGCGACAAGGGTGTATCAACTACCACTGGCCAATGAGATGTCCTGGATTAAATATTGTAGTTTTTTTAAAAGATCTGGTAGATGAATTATAAATTCTTTTATTTTGGAACCCTGTATGAATAGTATAAATAGAATTTTTTTCGAGTGAAAGATGAGTTTGTGGTAGAAATTTATTAATGGATAAAACTCTAATTATAAAGTAAGTATATCTCCTTATGATCTTAGCCAATATCATAAATAAATCCCTCAACATAAAGAAAAGGAACTTAGAACAAAAATGTTGTCCTAGATGGTACCATAAATCATCACTGATTTATGGCTTTGGGATTGATGGCCTTTTCATAGCCATGTTCTCTACCACTCTCCATCAGATAATTGATGGTTAGATTTCTCTTCCATATCCTTATTTTCTTACATGGAACCCTAGTATGTGTTATTTTCGGTAATCTTCATACTTTCCACTCTTTATTTTAAATAGAGGCCTCATTAATTCATTTTTCGATGTGGGATTTCAACTAAGATATTTTGAAACATCAAAAATGTTTTATCCTAATACCTTATGTTTTGTTGAATCGATGGTATTTTAAATCATCATAGATTGATGAATTTAAGGACCTAAATTTTATACTAGTTTGTGATTGATGACCTCAATCACTACCTATAAATATTTACGTTTTCCTCCAATTATATGTCTCTAATTTCCACCAATGTTCTCCTAATCGAGATCATAATTTGGTGGTGACCCTTTCATTTCTCTTTTCCTCATATTAAGACTAAATTTTAGTAACCCAATTTCCGATGTGGGTTTTCCCACAAATATATTTTCTATTTTCAACCTTTTATTTTCGAAGAACAATTTCAAATTGCGAGGACGCAATTTATTGAAGGAGGGGAGAATATAACACCCCAAGATTTCATAATGTGTTACTTCTTCAAAATAATTCAATAACTTGCACTACATGCAACACCGAGTTCAATCACACCATGACTTACAAAAAAAAAGCCATTAAAAAGAGGTTATGAATAGTATTATCTAAATTTTAAACTTTATAAAATCCTTATAATTTTAGAATCCATATTATGAGTTTCTTAGATATAATGCAAGAACAAATTCATTTTCAGTATTGCACTTTTATCAACTTTTAATAGTGAACCCTTTTTAAATACAATATTTTAAAATTTTTGACTAAATGGGGATATCAAAAATTTAAAATGAAACATCCCAAGCTTCCACGGTACGCTTTCTTTGAATAATACAGTAGCGTGTGTTGTACGCAACCTTGAGTTTTAACACACACCACAACCAATCAAACTAGCCGTTATGAATAGTAATACCTACTTTTCGAAATTATATATATTTTATATTTTAAAATGGACTTCATTTCTGGATTCGAAATATCGAATTTATCCTAAGGTGAAATTTTGGTACCATTCGGATAACTTTCATATTTTGATGAATAGTGAAAATTACTAAATTTTAATTAAAAACAACTTTTTTAATCAAAATAATTAATGGTGATAAATTATGAATTTGAGTGGTTTTAAAGTATATTTAGAATATATTTTTACCATTTAATATAATGTTGGTCATTGTACATAATTTTACAATTAAACCGAACATAAACAAGTGTCAATCTTTTGATAGTTATTATCTCTTAAAAACACGCTTTTTGTTTTGACAGCGGGAATTAATTTTAAATTAATTTCTGCCACTTCTGTGTTTTGAATTTAGAAAAATAGATTCCATATTTGGAACCAGGATTTCCAAATTGTGTAAATAGGTAACTTCTATTTTTAGACATTTTGAATAATTACTGTGGTAAATATTTTATTTACCATGGTTAAGGGTAAATCTGGTAAATAAGGGTTAACAAATAATATTATAATAATACTAAATTACCCTAAAACGTGTCCTAGCCTTATTGGTTGATACATGTTCGACCATAGGCATCTTTGGGTTGATTTGGGGACCCAATGGTGCCACTTGTAGGTGATAGGGACACTTTATTTTAATTAAGTTAAAATGAATACAAAAATGACACAAGCATATATCCTTTAGAAACACAATTATTAAATAGGGTTATATATGTTGGATTTTAGATTATAAATATTAATTAGAAAGATAAAAAAAATTAATACATAATTATATTTTATTTATAATTTTTAGACATTAAATAATTTATTTTATTTATGACACAATGATGATACAGTAATTACTAAAATAGTGAAAAATTAAATTAATTGATATTATAAATACCCAAATAAATATAATATGAAACTTTTAATGAATTAAACTAATTTTCTAGGATAATATGATATATTAGGATTGATTTAATTTACTTTGTTCGAAGTAATAAATATGTTATGAGTTTGACAAAAATGAACTATTGAAGAGTGTCAAAATTGACATACAAGATTTCTTAAAACAAATATTATATTATTAATTGATATTAAATTCCTAAAAATCTAAGTTTCGGCCAAGATACTTATATCATGATAGTTTCATAATTAATGGACCACTTGGGGGTCGCTTGGATGTATATAGTAAGTTTATTAACCATATAATAAAAAAATACAAAGAGACATTGTAAAAGTGAAACTAATTAACTTAGAGTTAATATTTAAAGATAAGGTTAATATAAGTACCCAAACCTGTCTAAATTATATTGGTTGAGTTGTTTTCTACCCATCCCCACATTAAACTTTCAATAGTCAACTTTGGAGCCATTGGAAACCGATTATGAAATTATTATAAACTAATATCTCTAGCTTTTCCAAAGGTGCACCTCACCCCTCTTATAAAAGGGCACTCCTCCTTCTCATTTCTTCACACCTTTAAAGCCTTTTGGATTGGGAAAACTCTGCCCAAATACTCTCCCAACTTCTCTCACTACAACCTAGAGGCCTTAGTGTGATCAGAAATCCAACCTAAGGATCCCTTTTGATCAAATCAAAAGAAGAACCCGAAGAAGAGATAATGATTTCACCACCCTTTTTCCAAGTTCATTACTTCTTCCACTTCTTCTTCCTTTGTTGTTACCATTATAAAATAATAACTCTAGTATCATATATATTCTTTGATGTTATTATAAATATGGTACAACCATATTCAGTATTCTATCCACCCTTTGAATAACATGTCACCATATGTGCGTACGTACGGCTTACCGTCTCCACGTCGTGGTGTAATTGTTATTCAATATAATATTATTTGGATGGGTATAATAATGATGTGTAACTCATGTAAATAATAAATATAACATGTTAATGATTCAGTATATATGATATACCATCCATTTATATATTATTTTAATATCAAAAGAATGATATTGTCGCTCGTGCGTACGTACGGACTACCGTCTCCACGAACGTGATGAGATTCATTCTCCATCGTATCCATTCAAGTATAATAATCATTTGATGATTTAAAAAATGATGTTTAAGGACTTGATATAATTCTGGATATGAATAATATACAACCTATCCATTACAAACATGGCTTACCTAACAAAATATATAAAAGAAAACAAGTAAGTTAACACCCGAAACAACGATAATACTAAGATATTATTATCAAATCAATATTAAAAGATCATATATGATATCATATTAATATATATGAATCTTGTATAATTTAATGACAATTATTTCACCATTATACAGGAGGTTAACCTACCCCAACCAAGGAAAAGTACAAGGTAAGGGTTATTTCACAATCTCTTCATTATCTGAGGTTGTTTATATGTAATAATCTACTGGGATCTCTTTATCATCCACATCCATGTTTCTTCAAAATGTATTTCAAAACATTTTTATTATTTACAAGAATATGGGTTAAATTCATTTATACCCTTGTTTGACTTTTTATAAGAGGAATCATTCCGTCATTTTCAAAACAAGGTCCTTTTTAACCTTTTCGACATAATTAAGGTAAGAATGTTTTTTTAACTTATACAGCAAGTGCGGTTATTTTCTGCCGTTATAAAATCTTCAAAGTTTTCCTTTCAATCTTATAAGAATATTTTCAATAAAATGTTTTATTTTATATGGCTCTTAAATTATTTCAAAAATAGAAAGAGATATTTCTCCAAAATGTGTTTGATTTCATCTATGTCAACATCCTTTGATGGATTTTACGCTTATTTGAAGTTGATTTATTATGATACAAAACTTCTATATTGTATTGAAGGTTTTGTGATATGTTTGACTGTGGATGTGCTATTTTTATACCATTTATAGTTTATGGTGAAATTATTGACATTTCGTATGCTATTTTTAATACGAATGCTTATGTTATGTTTAAACCTTTTCATATGGGAATGCATTGGACTTAATATGTGATGGGTGGAGCCCGCTATAGCTCCTCGATGCGTTGGTAGGTCTCATGAGACAAACTAGTGTCTTGGCACAAGGCCTTGGAAAAATCTTATTTGTAGTCTTGACACGAGGCCATGGCTATGTGGTTATGATAGTCTGGAATTATGCATTCCAACATTATGAAAGTGGTTATTGATATTGCATGTGATTGTTCGATTAGTAGAGTATCCATGTGAACAAGTAAATGGCATTATTTCATTTTATTTTTTCCATACTATGTTGAAGTTCAAGTTTAAAAGGCTTTTATTTTAGTTATACATAGCCTTAAATGTTTATTCTTATTTATGAAAGTTTCCGGTATATTGTTATCCTTACTGGGCATTTGAGCTCACCCATTTTCTATGTTTTATTTTTCCTAGGAAGTGAAGAATTAAATTATGAATGACCTGCAGGGATATTATGTGGGGATATGAGTGTGGTTTATGGAGACAATATGTTGTTGTAGTAGTTATTCATTTTATGATGTAATGTAAGACTTATGAATATATCTGGTGTTTCCAAGGCTACTAAAACAATCGGTCTTTCGAGATTTGATCTTTCTTGTGATCATGCCAATGTTATATAATAATGCACCGACTCTGGGTAACTAGGGTCGGGGCGTTACACATCCCAAGTAGTTCTTTCAGTTTCTAGAATCTTATACTGATTCTCTATAGTAGTCCAAATACAAAATCCCATACCTTCTAAATGAATTTTTAGTTTTAGTTTCCGTTGGGAAAAATTTACAACATTAAAGAAGGGTGGCCTATTAGTAGAAGCACCTTCTAATCTATTAGCCATAATTATATTTTATCATATATATTTAAATAGATATAATTTAGAACTAACAAAAATTTAAGATCTTCAAGATACAACTAAAATCATAGTTGAAAACAGAATATTTGGAAATCCTTTATTAAGAACAAACAATCCTCTCATACCAAAGGTTTATCGTAGTGGACATTCAAGAGGGGGATGAATTGAGTTCCAATTAAAATTTCTGTTAAATATGTTCTTATTAAAAATTCCCCAAATTAAATACTATGTTAAATTGTAGTGAATTTATAAATATTTTATGTTTTC
This sequence comes from Viscum album, assembly GCA_963277665.1. NCBI lineage: Eukaryota > Viridiplantae > Streptophyta > Magnoliopsida > Santalales > Viscaceae > Viscum > Viscum album. The sequence goes on from OY728126.1 coordinate 988,963,934, forward strand.
AATTAGTTTCTCGAGAGATTGATTATTTCAAAGTTAACTCAATCTGAATATTAATTAACTTATAAACTAACGTACTGGCTAACAAAAGTTATAAACACTTGATAGTTTAACTATCAGAGTTACTTTAAAAAAAGATTTATATTTCAAAGTACATATCAGCAGAATATTCAATATAGTTTAAAACAAAATAAACAAGCACATCAGATATAACCAAGAGGATCAGTCTCAAGACGAGACTTACTCCTCTCAAATATTGTATATAAAACATTGATCCATACACTAGATCAGGGTAAAACAACAGAACAAAGACTGTCTAGGTCCTATGACCTCTACCATAGTTCTACGTGGGAAACAAAACAATAGCACACATGCTATCCATGTCACACTTGACCTCTACCACTATCCATAGTGGGATACAAGAGTATAGGGAAAAGATTATGTGAGGATTTAGGAATCCTTCAGTTATGCATAGGAGATAGTGTGGGTATGGAATATATAGAGTGTACACACTTCTCAAAAGTAAGTAAAAGATTCACTAAGAGAGAGAATATATGAGTTTTATAATGCTCTAGTGATTTGAAGTGCAGCTCTGGACTCGTTTTGATTAATCATAAATGCTTTTGAGTCCTTTTCTGGTTTTTGACTAAAAACAGAGTGTCGTTTCCTTCCTTGAATTTGAGGTGTAGTTTAATCAGCTTTAGTGCATAAAGAGATCATTGTAGTTCTTCACTACTTTTCTAAATTTCATCTTATGATCACTTATTGTATGAATGGACTCTTGTTTGTCCAGTTTTCTTCACATAGAATAATGTAAGGATGGTGCCTATCTATTTGTGTATATGCATCTCCTCCCCCCCTATTTTTTCTTTTGAGGTTCCCTTTTATATCTTCATCTCCAGAAATGGGAATGAATACCTTTTTATAGGTATGAGGTACGATTCCTAGAATTCCAACCACTATCATTAATTTATAGCAAGTGCATTTAAATCAACAAATATGATCGTGGCTAAATAGAAAATTAGAAATAGTGTTTAGAGAAATGGTGACTGGTTTCCATCGGTATCACTTATTATCAATGAGCTTATATCTGTAGTTCTTCTATAATGATAGTTGTTACCCTTTATAATGGTACCTCTATGTATTATTATCTCTTTCCATCGGTAGCTCCTTCTATTGGTAGCTCTTTCGTACTGTTGGAATTCGTGTAACCGTAGACTTTGTAGCAGTAGCAGTCTGTCTGTTAGTATTAGTAGACTTTATAGTTGTTTCGGTGGAATTCATATCAGTATCTATCTGTCTCTATCGGTAACTGCATATCAGTGTCCATTACATATTATTAGACTATGTACCGATAGGTCTGTATCAGTCGACTTGTGTATACTGGTATACTTATTCAATCGGTAGCTATTCTTATATCAGTAGATGTTATGCATATCAGTGACCTTATCCATATTAGTAGACTTCTATACCGGTGTACTTAGCCTTATCAGTAGCTATGTATCGGCTGGTATTGGTAGATTTATTCTATCTGTATCAGTGAACTACTGCATATCAATAGACTTACCACTTATTTGTTCTATGCAAAACATGTCCAGATTGAGTTAGGATTATTTCAAAGTATGAATAAACATAGATAAACATTTATTAACATATTCCAATGATTATTTTGATATTTTTAATTGTAGGATGTCATAGATTGAAAGAATAAATATATAGATAAACAATATTTTGGATTATCAAAGAATATTAAAGCATAATTGGGAGTATCAAAACAGGTGAGGTCAACAAATTCTACTTCAATATATTGATATTCACACATTTTTAACCTAGAAATGTCACCGTACAATGTACCAATTTGACCATTGAAAAAATAATTTATACATAGGTGATATGATGAAGAAATGGTTTCATGTTGATGTAGACATGGCCTTGCAAGAATAATGTTGAAGGTCGTGTCCTAACAAACACACATTAAATCTGAATTGGATATAAGATCTCCAAACTTATTTCTGTGTGTAATCTAACCAAGCCATTGTAGTTCATTATTTTCATAACCTTGAAACATCATTATGGAAGGAGATATGTAAGATACAATGAATCTAAATCGAAAATGTGTACTAATGAGAATGAGGTTGACTCCTGATCTATTACTAATGAAGGCTCATCGGATGAATGTATCATTAAACCTTCCATATAGAAACAAATTCCTGGTGTGTCCTTGTAAAACATCATCCTCATCATCATCTATAAAATATATGAATACATGTAATTTGATAGGATCATTCTCTATATGGATATCCTCAATAGATGGTACCTCAGTTTGAATAACTTGAGGACATCACACACAATCAATACGTGCTTCATGAATATCTTTTGACAGATTCAAGGCTTTTGAGATTGACAACATGGATGGTACATGGGATAACTATTTCAAAACATCGTAATATTGGATAAGAGGACTTTTTTTTCTAGCATGGAGATTCATTTTGGAAGGTTTCTTGGATGTTCAAGCTCCTGATGTAGACGTACCTCATTTTGGGGCATAAGATTGAAGTAGTTTTGATTTTGGTAGATTAGATTATCTAGTTCAATCTACATACTGAGAGAATGATAGAGTAACATCCAACTGGTCCTCTATGATAATCATGTCCAGACCAATCCGGTCATGTGTGTGAAAATTCCATTGTCATTACTGAGCCTGCTGAATAGATATTCCACAAGTTTCTGCCACATAGGCAGTTCGAGTAGAGTTAGATTTAAAATAGTTACTTCTAGCATATCCACATCTTCCCTGGTATCCCTGACCTTGGATTCTACCTCTATTTCCCCACATAGATATAGGGACGTCTGGCTCATCATAACCAAAATCATCATTTAAATAGAGATCTAATAAGTATAAAATTTTAATGTAACCAAAGATCAACAATTAATATAATGACAATTATTCGTGATAGGTCTGTTCTTGTTGTTCTATTTGGAGGGTTTGTGTTTGTACTTCAAAAATAGATGGCATGAAATCTTTCCATGTCGTGTTCAACTTTTTCCCAAACCAGTGTTCTTACTCTTCTGACTGCTCTTAATCATTCTTATCACATACCTTCATTGAGGATTGAACTTTAGAGGTTTTATATTTTGATGAAGATGGCCTTGTTGCGAAGGAAGTGGCAGAAGACACAATCAGTTATTTCAACTATGTTATTAGAATGAAATGTGTTTGATTGATCGTGTTCCTGATCATCCAGTCATCATACTTCCATGCATTTTTTCATTTGAATTCCATACATTCTCATTCTTTCTTTGGGCCTGTAGTAGTAACACATGATTCTTGGGATGATGAACTTTCCAGTTTCACTTGACTAGAGTCTACCATTTTTTGTCAGAGGACTTCAATAACAAAAAAAACTTCTCATTGCGAAACCCCAAAATTAGGTGATATCGACAACAATTGGATGATCATAATCTTATTCTTCATTTGGATTCATCATCCATGTAAATTAAACTAAATTGTTTTCTATAGGTGAATTGAAGTAACTGGAAACCTCTTCATTCAGAAAAGAATAAATTTTTTTCTTTTAATACTCAAAATTTATTCTCCATTGATATTTTTTATCATCATGAGGAGGCAGTCATTGTTGCAAATGATCAAAAGGTTGAGTCCTTCAGTATGGTGAAGGTTTTGATGTAGAAGTAGGTAAAGGTGTTGGTTTGTGTGTGACTGTAGAAGTATCTTATTTACCACATATTATTCCAAATGATGATGTAATTAAACATGATTTATCTTTAGTTTGCACACTGTAGTCCTCCTCTTATAGGGTTATTTATGCAAAGTCTTGAAACCCTCATGCGTAATTTATAGGAATTAGTGTTGTGTGGTACTCATTAGGTAGATTTGGAAAAACATTGAAAACAAATATTCTTTAGGGAGTTCTAGACATAAGAAATATATTAATCCTTTCCATCATGAAATGAAATATGAAACACTTTCATTCTCTATTTGTTTTCAATTTGTATGATCAAAACCTATTTTCATCGACAATATTGAGGTGAATTGGAGAATAAATTCTTGATGGATTTATTCCAATCTAGTAATTGATAAAGACTAAAAACGTGTATACTAGTTAAAATATGGCCTTGGTAAAGATTGCACAATGAATCTGAGCATTAATACTTCTTTTTGTTGAGGGGTTCCTATCATTGGATCATAAGGAGAAACAAAAAGCATTAAGTGCTGCATCAAATCTCTCGAACAATTAATGTGTAGAAATGTAGAATTCACAATGTGTTTTGTGGAAGGTATCAAATCCAACCATTCATGGTAAGATTTATTTTCTGGGTTTACTGGGTCATTCCATTCATTTGTAGCTTCCAATTGAGTTGTTAATCTCTCAATTGGGGTAATATACATTTTTGGAATATCTGGATGAGTTGGGACCTGCACAGTTACAATAGCCTGATCATGAACTGGTGCAAAGACCAGCAAACCACTGATGGTGGTGATGTGGGTATTTTTTTGGATAACCCATGGGCACAAGCCTATAATGATGTGTTTGATCTAGCCTAGGATGTGTAACCAATGGAGGTTATTCATTAATTGCATATGTAGTTGCAAAAAAAAAAACTTTTCAGATGAGTTGTTACAAGATTTGCAAACTGAGGATCTACAAGGGGATCATTTATAAATGAAATGACGATTTGATGTAACTATGCATTAAGTATTTTAATATCCTTAATATTCTATCCATACATCGAATTTCTTTCATCATGCGAAAGAGACTGACCTTCTATAGTGGAAAAGTGAGATATAATCTGACTTTTAGCATTCCCCATAGTAGATAACTTTAAAAAGTTGGGAAGTTTGTTACTTGAAGGAATACCTAGATTCTATGTATGCCTCTGATTTTGGGTAGGCACACCTCCTTCATTTTTTTAGTGTGTACCTTATTATGGATAAGAACTTCATCCTTCAACTCCACTAAACTAGACTCACTATCTAGATGATATTCTCTAATGGTATTAATGGCATTCACTAAAAAATAATTTATTGATGTCATTCTGTTAGTATCTTTGTAAGATCATCTCCTTCAATATCATCCTTGAGACTATGTTCTCCCATATGTTGAATCCCCAAAAACAATTTGATGAATAGTAATATGATGGTAATCCTTGGATAGTTTATTTGTGTGTTCAATTTTCAGCTTCCTCCCTAATCGAGAGAGAACTGAATTCTTTGGATGAGGGGATTATAGAAGTGAAAAATCTCTGATCCCTATAGGTTGGGGATGTTCCTATTCCTCTTCAACAAACCATTGAACATTTTTTATTGAATTCAAATGTTGAGTTAAATAATCCCCCATCCCTAAGGGTTGGGGTTTCACTTGTACTACTATAGTTGATATTTATATACATTATCTTCGGATTTGAGAATTTTGGTCTGAATAATAGCTAGGTACATTATCTAAAATCCACAAAAATCTCTTAATTTGGAAGACTATTGTTCTATTTCTGACATTTCTACCATCTGAGAGCCGACATCCTCTAAGTGGGAGTCCTGCTTATTGTTTTTATATTCTTGATGCAATTGTATCTCAAAAGCTATATCTCTTTTGGAATTCCTTTGATAAGAGATATTCAAGGCCTATTCATGAGTGTATCCTTGATTACACACAAAATCTATCGATTGTAGCCATCCATAGGGAAAAACATTGCATGAGACCACTTTTGGAAGGAATTTTTGATTTTGGAGCACACTGAAATGCAATTCTACATGTGCACCCAATCATCTGATACGAACTAGTGATGGGGTATCCGAAATTAACTGGTGCATTCACATTAGTGAATTGAGGAATGCATGCTAAAGTGTTCTCTTATGCTTCTCAACCATTGTATACTGGTAAACTAAATGGGTTCCCAAGTCAATTCGGCATTCCAACCCTTCTATTTTCACATCATGAATTTGATATTCAACATATGGTAATATATTGGATTTCAGATGATGATGTGTTTTCCAAATGTTGAGGTGGATATCATGAATGAAATCTTCTACCATCAATTCTGAAAAGTTGTATTTAGTTTTTTCCAAAGGCCAGAACATGATTTCTATTTCACCTTTATCCATTTTTTCTCATATTCAACATATATTCATAATATTTTTCAATAGGTTTCTTAATTTGGTCCGACCACAGTAGATGCTTATCTATTGTTTTATTACAAACAATGGAATCAGATGTTTTTTTTTATTTTCTATATTAAAAGATAAATAACCTCAGGGTGTTTGGAATAATGATCATCCTTACAGGATTCCTTCTATTTGAGAAATTATTTCACATATTAGTAACAAGGCATTGGATATAATTGACCTTATGTTGAAAAATTCCTCAAGATAAGAGGTATTTCTCATTAGAACATTGTCATTTAGATAATTATATTGACAATGTGAAACACTATGTGAAAGCGAATGTTTGTTGAAACTACCCTCATGGGGAGGACCACCATGGTGGATTACATCAAGGTAAAAATCCACTTTCTCTTGGGTAATCATGCCACACTGAGGGTTAACTTAGCTCTAATTTAAAGATAGGTCCTCTTGAAAGAATGAATTTTCTTTAATAAATCTTTCATGATAATCATCCGATAGGGAACATTAGAATTATTATTAATATTGACTGAAAAATCTTTTTTTTTGTTGAAACACTTTTAAGGAAAAGGTGAGAAACCACCACATCCAGTATTAACACCAAACCAACAAAACAGAAACAACCCCAAGCATAACCAGGCTCTGCCGCTCCCTAGAAAATGCATTGTTTCAATAATCCATCACCAATGCGTGACCAGTTGACAAGCAGTACCGTGCAAATATGTGCGGGCACAGAACCGGTGGCATAGCCATACCCTCTCTATATTCCATTCAACTGACATTTAGAAGTGGCGGCCATAATATCTGAACCCCATCTGACATAAAACCATGTAAAATTATGGGAACCTAAAAAACACCTCCAGTCACAAAAAGGTTGAACCAAAAGCAATCTCCAAAAGAACCAGAATGGTTCTCAACTGATGACCAAAACATGAAAAGTTAGCCAGGGGCATTAAAATGTAAACTAATATTACCTGCAATTGGCTCCCTGAACATCTACCACAAAGCAGAAGTTACTTTTATTAGACCCATAGTCATTATATTATCAATCTCAGAGCCCAAAAGGTCCTAAGACTGTATATACTTCTCAATGCTAATCATCCCTCTGTTGAAGCCCACGACAAGAATAAGTTCTTTTTTGTCAACCTAGGTGTATTTCTCCTCATTAAGGGATGCTCTTAAAGGCCTCTCCATCACTTTTGAAGCCTCCTCTTTAGACGCATTGAGCACTAAGACCTGCTCAATCGCTTCCTCATCAGAACATAACAAATGCTTCAATCATTCATCACCCTAATCCCCTGGGCTTTGAGGACCCACATCCTCAATGACCTCGTTTTTTGGTATTTTTCTTTCTAGCGCATCGGGTCTCCAATGGTGGATGTAAAGAATAGTAGTCCTTCCTTCAGTTCCATCTCCTATTCCCCCTAAAATTTATTGGACTTGAAGCTTCACCAGCCGAGTGGCTATGATTATCTTCTCTACATTCTTACATGCACCCCCCCCCCCCCAAATGGCCTCCAAGGAGATATCATTATCTTAGCTCAGTCCTACCTCTACAAGCCCTTGAGCCTATTGCTCAAATTAATTGAGGACCAGTTCCTGCATCAGATCCCCCTAGAATCCTAGCTCTGCATGGGAAGGCTTTCTCCAGAACATGATCATACATCCCTTCCCACATATTATCAATACCTAAGACATTGTCCTCTCAAACTTCCATCCATCACACTACTAAGAGAATCAATATCACAGATTAGATCTTTGTTTTTAAAATTTGATCGGTGACATTTCTTATTATATTATATTTTAAATGTAGTTAGGGCCACTTGATGGGAGAAGTTCTTGTCATGGGAATGTGTATGTACCATCCTTTGAGTGGTCATCAATATGGGATGATTATCTATAATTTGAAGTGGTGTATTTTCCCTATCTGGTTGTCCATATGATATGGGGGAGTATGCCCCATAACAATCTTGGTTTGGAACAGAAGTGAGTATCTATTATTGGATGTAATTATAATGAGTCATTAAAGGTGTGGGGATAGAAATATGTGTATGTTCCCCTAGTATTTCTGATGTTGCTGTTATGATATTGTAGCAAAATTTCAGAACTGGAATACATGTCGATTCTATATATATATTAGGTGTGTGTGTCTGCTTCAATAATAATTTTCTTATCTGTCGACGCTTATAGTACTCATGTAATAGGGAAGAAAGTTTAGCCTACCTCAGTTTTGTCATCAGAGAATTCTGAGAGACTTCTCTGGGTGTTTCTAAATGGGATTGTTGGCAGGCATGATGAATGTTGACATGTGTATATTTATGCTGATTGTTTTCTTCAAATTTTTTTTGATGAACTTCTTTCAACATAGATATAAGGGACTACCAGCCTAATTAGTGAGTGTATGTAAGTGTATGTTCTTGCTAACTAGTTTCCAAAGTATTCGATTGGTGGGATTCCGTGAATGCTGTCAGAAGAGCCTACTGATTGCCATATAGTTTTTAAATGGGTGTATGTGCATGTTCACTTTACTCAACTAGAATTAACTTTTGGGATCGGTGGTTCGCTGCAAGAGATGTATGTTGGGAAACAAAATTAGTATTGACATGTGTATGTACCCTTTCATTGTTTTCCATCATGTTAGGTTGGTGGACCTATATGGAGGGGGAAAAGTTAAGAAACTGCTCCATGTTGGTAGGACATTTCTCCCAATGGTATGTCTTGCGTTTCTGGGGCTTAGGGACCTTCGACAAAAAAACCCAGGCAACACCCCCATCATGTTTGGGGTTCAATACCGCATGATTCTACTGATGAGAATTATTGATCAGATCCCTCGAGAAGGGACATGCATATTTGAGTTGAGGTAATGAGTGACCTCTTGATCCACCTCCCTATAGTACAGGTGGGATTTATTATTGAGTTCTTGGGATAAGGACCCAAAATGGTTGAAAATGGTGGTTAGCACCATCTACTTCTTGACAATCGATCGTCGTTGACAGAACGATCGAGGGTTTTTATTATCTTGGATATCATGTTGGGTATCCTCTAGGGTTGGGATAGTATTCTGTTTATGGTATTCACGTACGATTACATTTGATACATATCATTTAAGACACTATGTTGTTGATGACATCCTTCCATTGGATCTAGATCCAGCTTGAGAAGCAGTTGGGGCATTTACATGTGAAAACATGAAGGAATCCATCTAAAGTGAATGATGTTCTGAAAAACCTGAGGAAAAAATAAACTCTATTAAAGAAAAAACTTTTTGATGGAAACCTTCAATTTTAATTCCTCTATCTGGCCTTCCATTATAAATTGATAGGGGACTGACTAATGGGTAACACATTCAACATGGATAAGGATTCACATTGGGTTCATCATTTTTGTATTGTGTCCCTTGAAATGTTTTTTCTGTTTAGGAAACTATACTTTTGGGTAGTATACTTTGTATATATTTTGGTAACTAGAAATATACAATTTTTTTTAAAAAATGGACCTACTTTCCATATGCCGGAATTCGTAAGGTTTGAAATTACGATACTTAAGAACATGCAGTGGTCAAGTATATGGGATGTTGAACTCATCACACCATTTTGTGGGAAATTATTGCATTCATCGAAACTCTCTTATATATATGATATATTTTCATGAATCCTTATTAATTCTTTAATTAGAAAATAGGATTCCAATAAAATAGGGAATCAATTATGAGCATGTGTGAAATTTAGAATCATCTATATGTATTAGAGATTCTTCATTAATGGAGACATTAATATTTATTCAATGTTCTCCATCAATGGTATCCTCTAATATAATATCTATAGATTATTTTAACCATCTTTATGATTATACAAGTTTATAAGACACTCAGTGGGGCACTATACAATTTTCCAATGTATAGTGAGACGAAAGTTTGTTTTGATGTTTGGATTGTACCTCTAAATGGGCTACCTATGTATCTATGATAATAGAATCAGATCCCTTATAGTTTAGCTCCACCTAATGGGACACATCATGCCATTTATGGTCATGTAATAATGACCTAGCCATACAGTTTAATGTCATGAAGTAATGATATAAAATGGAAAGTTTCTTATCCAAGGTTTCTTGTGGTACTTATGCCTAAGCAGCCTATGGAACATGGAATTAATATGGATTTCCATGTTGGATTAGATGTTGTTTGGAATATGGTCGGGGAAGATAATGGTTGATTTGAAGTGTTCTGTTTGAACCTCATAGAGGAATCTTATATTTCCCATATTGATGGACATCAAATCACATATTGTTTTTTGAGTCTCATAATAGATTATAGTATTTTAATAGAAATTATTTTGGGTTTACATCCTAATAAGATGCATCAGTGATTGGGGGTTTAATTTGGGGCATAATCAAATGAAGGATTCCCATTTTTGGATGAAATGAGATAGATCTCTGGAATTAGGAAGGCTTCTTATGTATCCCAATTATCATGGGAATCATAGTTCTCATAGTTCAATAGTATGAGGTGTTTGTGAACGATTTTTGATAATGACAATTATATAATCCCATGTGATTCAAGCTCGAGGTGAGAAAAAAAACCGATGCCCAAGATTCAACAAAGGCACATGCACCTTTTTCTTACTCTGCTGATGGAAGAGGACGTGGCTACGGTAGTGAGTGTTGATGAGGTCAATGAGATCATGGAAGAGGGTGCAGAGTAATGAAACCATCAACGTGGGATGACATTAGGGGCCATGCTACTCAACCCTCAAAAGATTTGGGCCTTACCTTATTGGGAGTGCCTTGATGTATTCTATGAGAGGAGGGAGAATTATCCTTTTATTGACTGGAAAATAAAGTGTGACTGTCACTCTCTTTGTTGGGAACTATAGACTTAGAGTCTTAGAGATGAAAATGGAACGACAAAACCGAAACCCTAATCATCTAGAATGGTATCTCCCAAACACTATTCCTGAGAGAAAGGTTCATGTGACTACAGATATACAAACCCACATTCTCTCTATGAATCCTGACAACATTGTGAAACTAATATGGGAAACCTCTATCTATAGATATAAAAACCGAAATTAGAGACACACTAATATTTGTTTAGAGAAGGTTTGATTAGTTAGGTGGTTTTTGTGGATTCTTTAACTTAGTCCATTTTGGTTAAGGTAACCGATGAAGGATGTACCATTTCGTGATTACTTTTAGGGAGGGTTTAGAAGATGATTTGTATGCATCATGTGAAGCTCTGTAGTTTAGCTATGCTGTGTAGGTATATAGCATAGTCATGCCATGTTGGTACCCCACATAGTTGTGCTGCGTATGTACCCCACATTGGTGCACCATAGAGGCCTTATTGATGACTTAAAAATGCTCAACATAAGTGTACCAAGCCTATGCATGCTTCAAAAATTGAAAGGAAATAAATATTGGTTATCACATGAAATTATCTCCTCTTTTGTGGGTTTCAAGAGCTACCTAATACAATTTTAGGGAACTGGGTGAAAGAGCTACGTAGTGGGATCTTCAAGAGTTCATTCCTCTTTTTTAGTTGTTAAATGAGGATCCCAAGGGTCTTATTTATATGAATGGTGGGGGGTTTGGTCAAAAGAAATTCATTGGCATAGGTTGGCCAACCAACTCTTTAATATATCTCCTCCACATAGGGGTATAGAAAGCTTCATTACATGTAGCTTTGTTGCGTAGGTATTTCATGTAAGTATTCTGCGTTGTTTCTCTGTATAGGTCCCATATAAATTTTCATGCCTTTTAGTTATTCAATGTTCATATTGAAACTTTTCAATATCCAAGGGATTCCATCATAATCATTTTTCTTAATAAGGTGTGTCACCTTAGATCAAAAATATTATTAATGAGATATTGCTTTTACAGGTTATGTTTAAGCTCATGGATATCACCACCCAAACCATGTTTGCCAAACCACTCCAAGAAATTCTCACAATCAAACATCTTACCCATGGTGCATTTGATGGTGTATTAATACTATATCCATCAAGACCTATTAATATGATTATTTATATGGTTTTTTATTAAATAATGAATATATATTTCTGTATTATTTTTACTTTATAAATAATTTTTAATTTCATATAAAAAACATTTTTATTTTTTCTATTATTCAAATGAAATAATTGAATTTACTTTGATATTTTAATTAATTTATTAAATAAACAATATTATAGTAAAATGAAATTATTAAATAATATTTACGAAATATAAATGATCAAATAATATATATGAAGCCAAATAAAATTTTATAAGAGTTCCAAATACTAAATTGTAAAATGACATCATTATATTATAAATATATATATTATTATAAAAGTAATAAATTCATATATTTAAAAAATTATGTATATTAAATGTTTTTTTTTGAATCGTAAAATTAAAATTATCCAATATATAATTTTTCATATTTTTTACGTAATATAATTTTTTGGTAAAAAGTTAGTACCATATAAATATATAGTGTGTATTATTACATTATAATTACAATTAACTAATGTAGTAAATAAAATAAGTGGTATAAATGAACAAATATATGATTTACCTTTAAAATTATACAATTTAATTTTTATTTTATTAAATTGATATAGACCTCATAAATCCTACAAAACCATTAATATAATTTAACCTTTTAAATTCATTTTATTAGAAGTATGAAAAAAATTCTTAATCAGCATGTTTATTATTTTATTAGGTAATAACCATGAATTATGAAGTAATGAAAACCAAAACATTTTTTAAAGAAACCATTAATAAAATAAACGTGATTTTCTTGTAATTTTATTATATAGAGTCTGAAATCATTGTTTGAAGAATATTAAATATATCCCCCCTATTTTCTTATATAATCACACCCAAGCTCCAACTTATCTTCTCCAAAAATCCAATGATCACATCATTACTCTTACCTCCACAATACATAGTCATCCTAATGCTAATGAAAGATATAAATAAGCTCCTCTATATGATTGGGTGTCAAACACTCAAGTGAGGGGTATTTTCTTTTCTATTTATGCATTTTATTTTTATTTACTAAAGATGGTGGTTACTATATTACCAATCACCATACTATAAAATATATGTAAGAAATATTGAAGACCCCTTTATCTCCAATGAAAATTGTTTTTTGAATTTTTAAGAAACAACATCATGCAAATGAAATTTACACCTTGATTTTTTATTCCAAAAAATATGTATACTAAACATCGTACCCATTTCCAATCATGGGTTGTAACATTTATACAATTATATTTATTTTAATTTAGAATTACATGTATTTATTCCAAACTCCATAATTATTTAATAAAATATGATGATGAATGAATATATATTGTACGATATTTCTGGAACACCTAAACATGAGAATGAAATGAATGTGATGGGTGCCGCTGGAAATATTTAGTGCTCCCATTCATTGGGTAATGATTAGTTTCCTGAAATTTTATGATTGGATAGAGATTTAACCTTATTACATTGTAATAATTTTCCACCATGATTTCATGGATGTTATCCGTAGCCTATGTTTATGATGAAATGTTTTATGATGTGTTAACATTCACCATTTTATGATTATCATGAAATATCATGCCTTATTATCCTTTTTTACATTGATTAACCATTTAAATTACTATTGCCTAACTTTTATTTCCTTATTTATTTATTTCAATTTATGTTCCCTTACTAGGCATTATTCCACACTGATTTCTTATTTATGTCAACACGTTATCCCACCCACTTTTAAGCTAGAGGGAATAATGTTATCATGTTAAGATATTTTTCAATAATGATGTTGTTTTTATTGTTTTAAATGGTTTTTTAATATACCAAATTTATTGAAAAACTAAAATTATTAAACAAAATGGGTTTATTTTGTGTAATTTTACATATTAAACCATGAATTGATGTTTAATGAAGAGTATGATTTTCATAGTTTATTTTGGTTCTAATGTATGATATTGAGTGAATAAATTATTCACATGAGTATCATCAGAACATTAATATTTCCATTTAAAATAATTATTCTAATTTTTCTATGAATTTTTTATTCGATTAAAATATGTATACATGAATAATAAATATTTATATAATTATGCTGTGATTTTGTGAGAGAATGACTATGAGGTGGATTGCAATGGGTTATTTAAATTTTGTGTTAATACCTAATGAAAATCTAGAAGTAAATTGTATATATCATTAGAATTTGAATTCCCTTATGGAGTTGATAGATATGGTTTGGTTTAATCCCCAATGGTTGTAACTGATTTTACATTGAGTAGGAATACTCTTAATGGGATAGAGACTATAAAATTTGATAGATGTTTTGAGATTGTAGATAATATGATTGATTATTTTGATTAATCTGGGATCACATTACCCAATTTACATTCAGACCACAATCCCTCACTGGTTGGCGATTTATCAAAAAATCCTACACACCCCCTTTACCTTTCATGTTTAATAATTATGGGATTATTATTACTAGTTATAGAGAATTTGTTTTTGATTTTTGTATGGTTGTTTTAATTGGAATACATTACATATTGTGGATAAAAAGATAAGTATTGTTAAATAATGTAAATAAGAGAGAATAAATTTCTAATTCTAAAAAATTTATCTTGACATGCTGGAGGCTGTGAATAATTTGTCTTACTTCAAAGAAATTAATCAGTGTTAGGAATTTCCCTCTTTGGAGGAGATAAAATATTTCTACGAGGTTGATTGTCATTTGGTCCATAAAGAGAATATTTATTGAAATCAAATCAATGTCACATATGCTAAGTAGGGGGATATAAATTCTATGTTATTAATCTCATTAATAGAGAGAAGAAGCTAAAGAAATGACTTTCTACCCTCAAAATATATTGTATTTTGATTAGTTATGAAAATGTAATTTGAAATGTTTGGTGTAGTTATTTTGATGACTTTTAAGTGTAAAAGTGGAGGAAAATACTCATAAAATTATTAGTTTCATTGTTCATATTATTTATGATCTTCAAAACAAGAGGCATATTGAGGAACCTAGTGAAATATAAATTAGGCTTCAAATATTGCATCCATATATTGGGAGTGTTGTAGGAATTTATGGATTCACTACTAAATGTTTCATGTTTTACTCAAACAATGTTCTTTTTTAGCCCATTAATGTAATAAGGGAATTATTTATTCATTCTTATATTCTATACATTGTGAAATAAAATTTCACTTTTATGAATAAAAAAAATTTGTTTAGATATTAGATATTATAGACATGATGCTACTTGAAATTTTATTCTAATAGTTATTAGTAAGATAATTACTTTTCAATTTGGTTATATTAGAAAGGTATTTATGTATTCAAATAAGTTTGGGTTTTTTCATTGAATAAATATATGCAATTTTTTATAATTATTTATAGTCTGTTGAAATTATCAATAAAATGACAATGGATTGTAATCTGGACATGAACAATGATATTAAAAACTATTTTGATACAATTAACTAGTATTTAATATATTCTACTCTAATAAGGACTATGTTATTTAAAAGAATTATCCATTAGTCCAATGTTATTATCGAGAGTCCCAATATTTCTATTCTTAATAATGAGTCCCTGAGCATATTTTTATAGTACTCTAGAGGTTATATATAGGGGGATTAGTTATATGTGATTATATTCTCATTATATAATTTTTATTTAATCTAATTCATGAATGATCTTGTTAATGATTAGATCATTCAACAAATTAGGGTTTCATGTGGATTCATTGCACCTTTGAACATCATTTATGATGATTAAATTATACATTATGGTAAATCTGATAGAGTTACTATTTCTTATATCAATGTCTTTTGGATACTATGAAGAGGTTACTAGTTAATTTATCAGCTAGACCATGTCCTCAATGATATTTGGGAAAAGAGTTACACTTCCAAAAAATAGGGTTCCAAGAGAATTGATGTTTAGAGACGGTCATTTTCCTTATTGAACCGCGGGGTTCTCCTTTTTTAGGGTTTTGTGAGAAGTGTCACATGGAGAGAATTTATTTGAAAATTATCACTCAAATGGAGAAATGGAAGTCGAAGACTATGACTTATACATGTAGTTTTTTTAGAGATTTTGGTGATTATATATACGTCTGTATAAGAATTATCATTATACATATGTCCTAGAAGACTGATTAAATTATTATTTATTATTATTCATAATTATTATGTGTCTTATAATTATAAAAAAAATTCATAATTTCTTTAATTAATTTACAATGTCTAAAAACTATTTTACTCTAATATTCATTTTTAATAAATAAAGGTTCCATGTTGTTGTAAAATAAATATATTAATTAAGAATTATGATTTGAAAAATTCATATTAAAAATACCATGTTCTCAATTTTCTAAAATATGAACCAAATAGAATAGTATTTAATAGAATCTGTTTTCACAAAAACTATAATTCCATAGGCTATATTTGAATTAAAATAACAACAATAATACTCATCTTTTCATAAACACAAATATATCCACCACATTTCATTCAATCCATAGACGATTATAATATACCTACCTCTCAATACTCTCATTATTTAATTTTGGGATTCCACAAGTTATCATAATATCACAGCTTTAAAAATATAAAATGTAATATAAAGATTTTATTTCTCATACCCTTTTCTTTTGTTCATTAAATTACATCAATTTCAATGAGGATATTTATTTTCAACATAAAATTATTTTTATGTATTCAAAATTATCCAATTTCTATAAAAATGTTATTATATTAATGATATATTTCCCTTTAAATTCCATATTTTTATTCTATATCCAATTTTATATAAATCATATGATGCCAAAATCATTCATTGGTATTTCATACAAATATTTTTTACATTAAATATTGAATCCTATTTAGCATCAAAGGTATTCATATTTGGGGAATTATATATTATTTATTTATGGGTTTTATTATATTAAAACCCAAATATATTATCATGGGTTAAAAAATGGATTTTTTACGTAATTAAACTCATATAAACTAAATTATTTTATATGAATCCTAATATTTATCTTACATTGTTTCTAAAAATGATTCTTTGTTATAATATATTTATATCCAGAATATATAGACATAATATTTCAAATACTAATTTCATATAGTGATAAAATGTAGTGGGTAACAAATCAATATCTAGGGAAAAAATCAATGTGATGATAGATTTGTAAGCATTATTAATTATTCATGATTCATGAGTGGATAATTTTTTTTTGAAACCTTACTTATAGTATGAATAATCTATTTGTGTTATTTAATATATGCACATTCAAATATTTATACATATTCATATGATAGTGAAATTATTTAATGCCACATTATTTATCCATTATTATCACTTACATTGCAATTCCTATATATATTTATTTTCATATATTTATTACCACCCTTTACATTTGACGTATGTCCGATGAAAATCATATTCAATGTGGTGATATAAAAAAGAATTATAGATATATTTTTCAAAATTATTTAATAATTATTTTTATTTTTTTACTTGAATAACTATTTAAATTATTTACAAGATACAAAACCTCATGATATCCTATAGAAAATATCAATTAATTATTTTATTCAAAATTTGAATATATATAATGTATGAAAAAAGTCGTTTATCTTAGTTTTTTAATGACCCATTTTTTGTAAATAATGTTCAATATAATCCCAAAGAATATGTTATTTATATATTCCATAGGGAATTTTAAGGTCTTGTGATTCAGATATGAACCACATTTTAGAATTAGTATAGAGATCGCATAAATATTTAAATGAAACCTCTTGGAATCGGCCATTATAATTCTATCCATGGTCACCACTCTGTATTTTAATTCATATGAAGCTATCTCAAAAGTAAAGGGTGAGAAAATAATCATATTTTGCACATAAAATATATAAATAAAATGTAACTAATCATCTTTGATAAATCATAATTAATAATATAAGAGCATGATCATATGTACATGGGCAGTAACAAGGAAATTTTTCTATAACATAACAATGAATCCTTCAAAAGTATATATCTTGTGTTTAACATTATGGTGTCCTAAAACATTTAACCAAGGTTATTCTATAATTTATCTGGAAACATAGCATAGTGTGATTCCAATTTGTCATAACCAGGTTATCTCGATAGAATAATAGATTAACCAATCAATTGGATTGATATATGGGAACACCAACTATGTTATAAAATTTATGACTCCCTCATAGATCGAATATCATAATAAAAAATTTCATATATATCTCGAGGGGTATAAAAATATGTTTTCGTATAAAATAATTGAATTCAATAGAGTTCGTCGGGATAAATGTTTCATTACTTTTTCCCACATGTATGGAATATCAGTATCCAACATAGAAATTCACTATCAGTTATCTGTAATTATGTATATATGAAAACCATAAAATTTAAATATTTTTAGGAATTCATATCTTAAATCAACGTCATAAAAAAATAAATTATTTTTATTGTGGAATAATTTCTATATAAAATTTACTAAATAATGATATTATTGACATATACTGGTAGTATATCATAAATAGATCATTATTTTTTACATATCTATATTGATTATAAATAAATTTAAAAAATATATAATGAAAAATGCTTAACTTTAAAGGGAGTACATGGATTCAAAGAAAGAATGTGGATTATATTTCTTCACTTTTAGTACCGTTTTCTTATTTTAGAGGGCTGATTACCTAGATTTATTTGGATTCCCAAGTGGGAAAAAACTATAGAATAACATAGTTAGACACGTGATAAAAAGGTTGGGGGAATAAAAATAAATGGTGTAGATTTTATATATAATAAAATTGGAAAAATGATTATTAAAATATGAATCTATCGTTGAAAAACTTATATGATGGAAAATACATTTTACGTGGTCCAAAAAAGGTTCTAGATCATGTCATATAAAATTGATAACATGGTTTTAAAAATAATAAAATATAATCCTAAAATTCTTTATATATATGTCAATTTAATAATAAATTAATTTATTCAGTAAATATTAATTTTAAATGTCAAAATGTTATTTTTAGAATTTAGAAATAAATTATATATTTTTAAAATAATTTCATTACTAATAATTCAATAAAATTATTTGATTGAAATATTTATTCTTTTAAAAAAAAATATTTCGTAACACAATATTTTAACTAATTTATGATTTCAAAAATTATTTGTAAATTAAATTAATATATTTATAATATTCACTATATTTTAATATATTTTATAATATTCAATATAAATTACCCAAAAAATTAGATTTTTTATTTTTTTTTTATTTTTGGTAAAAAATAAAGAAGCATGAGAGGTATTTTTTAATATTACTAATAAAATATGATATATAAAATAATTTTTGTATGTAAATAAATTTTTTTATTTATATAATAATTATTCATTTCAATAATATCATTTAGGCAGTTTCATAATGAATATTTTGACAATTAATAATAGATTCAAAAAAATATTTCTTATGTAAAACAATTTTAGTTTCACTTTAATTTTTTTTAAAATTCATATAGTGTTTTCACTGTTCCATTATTCATATAATATAGAGAACATAATGATAAAGCACTGTTCATGTTTTGTCTAGATCATAGTAATCACATTTTCATTTATACATTGTATATACCCTAAAATTATCACACATAATAATGTACAATATTAATTTTAATGAATCAATACATCCCTTTATAAAATTTATTATATTAACAGAAAATCTCATTATTTTTTATGTATTTATAGAAGTGATCATTATTGAGGATTTTTTTAATCTATAGTTTAACATTGTATTGGTATTATTATTTCATTCTGATCTAATTATATAATTCTTTTTAATTTTGGACAATATTATTTCATGACATTCAATGTCAATGTGGAATCTTATAATATTTATAAGATCTTATGTTGTAAAATATATTAAACACAATAAATGTGTGTAATGTATTACTTTACTAATAAAAGAATGATAATATTTATCATCACATACTACAGTAAAAATGATCACCAAATAAAATATTTTTTTCCATTAAAATAATTGGGAATGTTTATTCATTATTTAATCGTAAAGATCCAAAAAAAAATTCTACATGTTTATTTCAACAAAATGATATTATGATTATTTTTTTATAATCCATAAAACATATTTTATATCATAAACATTTTGGATAAGTTCATTTAAATAATAAATTCCAGGATCTGATTAGAAAATATTTCTAATTATGATATGTGGAAGTACTAACTTATAATTAAATAGTTGGGAAACATAGAAAATTCCATAGACAATGGAATGATTTACTGGTTGAAACGTCGATAGGAAACTACTCCAACAAACTATATAATCATAAATCTTTTTGTGTCACATTGAATTTTTTTCCACTTTTTTTTAAATATCATGTCTCTATTTGATGGTGATATTATTAGGAATATATGATCCCCTTCATGAAAATATATTACAATACTTTTATTATTATCATAACATTATTTTTCACTCTCTATAGGCTTTATATGTACATTTATCATAACATTTTGCATCCCCCCATATGGGAGTTTATTATCATTACCTATAAAGTAGTTTATTTGAATTTATTTAACCAATATTACATAAATGTTTTTTTCATAATTTAATATGTTTAATATATTGGAAAAAAGTAACATTAAAATCATGGAAAATATCCCTTAGCATGACATATAATGTGTGAATACTGTCATCGATGGAAAAAAATCAGGATGATCTGATTTTTAGATGTCTACTTTTCTATACCTAAGCTTTTTATATATCCTCTAGATCATAGATTCACATCATTGATCATGGTCAAAAAAATTTAAATTTTTTTTCTTGGAAGTCTCACCCCAACATATATATAAATATAATTATTATACATATGGGATAAATACATGATCATACTAATAAAATTATACATCTTTTTATCATATCAAAG
This sequence comes from Viscum album, assembly GCA_963277665.1. Classification (NCBI taxonomy): domain Eukaryota; kingdom Viridiplantae; phylum Streptophyta; class Magnoliopsida; order Santalales; family Viscaceae; genus Viscum; species Viscum album. The sequence continues at coordinate 988,985,055 of OY728126.1, forward strand.
ACTATTAATATGTAATTGATTCCATTATATGTGTTATGAAGGAAATTAGAAAATTCTATATTTACAATATCCCATAATGATATAGGTGTGGGTATTTTTTTATAACTCCTTATGAAATTTTTATAGTTTCATCACTTTATGTTAAATAAAAAATGAAATAATATTAATATATATCACCCTTTGAAAATTATCCAACCAATAATGACAAATCAAATTTCTATAATGATTTTTTCATTATAGTTGTATAGATAATATAAATCTATAACCTTTTTCCATTACATCATTATTTAAATAATTAAAATATGTGAAACATATACTTATAGGGAACCTATATATATCCTTTTTAAGAATGTATAAATCATGAAACATCTAATTTTTCATAAATTAAATATTCTTAAAGATCATTTTATAATCTCGTTTAGTGATATTAAGAATCTCTTATAATGATAGTTAGAATACATTTACGGTGTGTCATATGATTTCACATATATTATCATATTCCAAAAATTCAAAATCAAGTCCTTTATGAATGGATCATGTTAAATATTTCACATTGAAATAATATATGTAACATTCCTCTTTAATTCATCATCAATATTGCATTATTTTATAGGGGTCTTTACAATAGAACCATCACATTGAATAATAATATACCATACTCTCCCTTTTACAATGTTAAGTTCCTTTTATTTGAATATTTAATTCATTATTGTTTGGAAATTATATATATAACATTAAAATCATTTATAATAGTTTCTCCATATCATCATTGAATAATTTAATCTAAATAAATCCATTCATGGTTAGTATTTTTCCATTATAAAAGATTATACTGTTAAGATGCATTATAAATTGCGATGACATTTTTCATTTTTACTAATGATAGTTTTTTCATAGATTAAATTCTATATATGTTAAATCATTATATGTATTAAGATAATTCCTGAATTGTTTCTATAAAAATACTATTGTTTAGTTGATTGAATCATTCATCACACTAATTTTTCAAAATGAACATAAGACCCATTTGTTTTAACGTGGTTATTGAAATAGTAGGATGTGATTTTTTTTATTATTCCTCTATTTTTTCTTTATAGACTATGTATACTAATACCAAATTTAGTATATTATGTTTAACCTTTAGAAATTTAAAAAATCTATTTTGACGAATTTTTTATGTTTTATAGTATTCTATTTTATCATAATTGAGATTTCCTAATTTTTTTGAGGATAAATATTTTGTTGGTTGATCTTATGAAAAATAAATATTTTTATTCAATATTAAATAAACATGAATTTATTTTTTTAAATTCCAAAATATATTATGGATATTTATTATGTCTTAGTTATATAAAATATAAATTTTAAATAATCTTGATTATTTGTAAGATTTAAAAAAATTAATTCATTAATAAATTATATGTTTGTATTTTTAAAAAACATTCTATATATTTAAATTCATTATTTACATTAGATTATTTAAAACTATTCTGAATTAATTGAATATTTTTTATTTGAATAATTTTACAAATTTATTCTATCTAAATTTTTTTGTTTCATGTCCAGAAATTTTGCAATGTAGTGATGAGGTAAAAAGTATATTCTACTTCAATCCCTATATCCATTATGTGACAATCCCAAAAAAACTTATTACTCTTTTGATCCCTATCCTATGACTATATTTTTCCAAATTCTACATTTTTCACTATTGGTAATACAATGAAAATTATAATTTTTTTATAATTTTTGTATTATTCTGTAGTTGATATGTTGTCTTGAAACCATAAAATTATATATGTTCCCAAACCTTGCGTCCATGGTTCTCTATCTCTTTTACATATTCTACTACTATTGACCCTAATAATAAGAAATTTTCATTATATATTTTCCTAACAAACAACTTTTAAGCCACCCATATTCAATTGTCTACTTCTTCTACCACTATTATGAATTCACTTTTTATAGTACCACCATCCATGGTACCACCTCCATTCATCTATAATGTGAATGCTACCTAAAACCATGAAAAATACTAAACATTACACCAGCCTCATAGATTCATCATCTTTTAAAATCACCCAATTATTTGATATTCTTGGTCACTATAGAAACAATTGGAATTAGATAAGAGAACCGATGGAATTTCTGTGGATAAATTTAAAAATTATTTCCACATGACCCCTTTCCTAATGTTTCGCTAACTAAAAGAAAATTTGAAGAAGAAAAACTAAATAGAAAAATAATGTTGAGGATTATTAGTGATCAAATATTTATATATTAACAAATCATTTAAGATGGTTTTTTTTCATTAAATAACATAATAATATATAATTTTCGAATAAATATGCACATAACCACTGGTGTGGTCAATAACCATGATTATATGAATATGATGAGTTTTTAATGCCTAATAGAAAAAGAGAAATAATTCTATTTCCAAATATATATTAATTTCAAAATAATTTGATAAAATAAGTAAATTAGTTTGAAATTAATATCCAAAAAATAATCTTCATGATCTATTTATATAAAAAACGTCATATGGATGAGCTTGCAAATTTTTTCACAATTATAAATTGATTCATTAATATATGATCCAATGTTTATATGTAAAAAATAATGATCCAATATAAAAAATAAATGGGGTGAAAGTGAAACCAAAAAATAAACCAAGGATTACTCATTGATATTGAGATGGACTTTCTGTGTTTGAGTTAAACAAATGTCCACCTGATATGGTCACCGAGTCAAGGAGGGTCGAATCAAATGATTTTATTTCTTATTATTCAAAATTTTAATTCAATGTCAAAGGATATGTGGGGTATAAAATTAAACCCTATTCATTTTTAACTCAATAAGTGATTCATAAACACTTAATGCCATATAATTGCCTCATTTTTGTCCTTTTTTATTATATGATTCAGGAAAACATAGAAGACAATAAGGATTTAATCATATAGGTGAGTGTTTTCAATAATAAAAGAAACCATAATCTCATCATTAATAATATAATATCTTAAAATATGTAATTTTATATTTTTAAATAGGGAAATTAGAATAATCCATGTATTGTTGCTTATATGTAATTATTGAATAAGTTACTATGATTTTAATTTTGATAAAGTAATAATGATGATAATTTTCAATTTGTGCAATTAGATAAATGGTGACTATATTATTAATGAAAACTAAAGTATTATCAATTCATTATGAATGATTATTTCCATTAATATTAGTCTACGAAAATTTATATTTGAAGTAGTATAGGCTTGCATTATTTTCCTGCTCATGCCATGATCACAAGTAAATTTGAATACACATATTCCATAAAAAATACTACATGATTAAATCAGTTTTGGGATATTCGTGGGATACATCTAAAGATTTCATGAAACGAATAATATTTTTATTAGTCATGTCCATGTGGGATTTTTCAATTTGGATATGAGGGGATTAATATATTCACATTAACTCATTGAGATGTTTTTTTGATCCCTTTAATCCCCTCCATGTGGTGTTTGATAACTATTAATTATGGATATAAATATTTTATATTTATTTTTCAGAATAAATATATGGATTTACCTCTGTAATAACCAATACCATAAAATTGAAATTAACTCATGATTATTTATGGGAGAATAAAATTCCAGATTCTAATACATGTTTCACTAATTTTATTTATCTTTATTATTTTAAATAATATTATATTAATCATTATTTCCTCAAATTATGGGATATTTAAATATCAGATATAATTTCATGGCAGTAAATAATATGTTAAGGTTGTGAACCTCAAATTCTACATAGAGAACTGAAAATCATGATGACTATTGTATTATTCCCAGTTCATGTAAGTTAGCAAAGTGTATATGGTGATACAAGAGAACAACCACACAAGGTGCATGTTCTATGATCTTTTCCCATTCATTTCGATCCACTCAATTACATAGATCTCTAAAGGTAGCATCTATTATTGGATATGGGATTATAAATCTCATGGTGATCACATTATTCAAGTAGAGACTCTTAGTTTGATTGATCTGATCGTGTGATCCAAAATTTTTGGGAGAGTATGTATTCAATAAATAAGATCAAGTTAATAAGTGTTTAGATTTATGGTGGGAGGGGTGAGTGGATTTATAGATTGATAATGAAGTGAATATGATTTGAAATAATATAATTCATATAGAGATCAATAAAAGATAGCTTAGTATGGGATCCACTAGGAATTAGACCTATTCATTCTTACTTATTTTTCTTTTAACCTGTCATTATTTCATTGTCTGTACTTTACATTCTATATTTTTATTCCACTTACTGTAACTATATTATTTTAAACACTATGTATTCATTTTTAATATAATTATTTTAAATTTTTAATAAATCATGTATATGTTTTCGTTGACCAATATAGAATTCGATACTACTTTTGTGAGATTTAAATATGGGTTTCACACTATTCTATATATAAAAAAAATATAAATTTATTTGTGAATGTCCTTGTGATATCAGTGCTCACATAAAATTCAATCGATTTATAGGGATTTGAAGTGTCATGTCATTATTGTTTTTAAATTTTATACAATTTTCTACTATATAGAATAGCAAAAAAATATAAAACAAAATAATAATATTCACAGTGATTCACACTGACATTTCTCAATATGTGTAATTTTTAGAATATTATTTGGTTTAAGAAAATTATGAGGTTGTGGAATAATTTTAATATTGGTTTAATGGACAAAAAATATTGAACATATTGATTACAAATTATCATATAGTGAATAATTTTTTTTCATATTTTTTTGATAAAAATTTGTTAAATAAAAATATAGAAGAAATGTTTTGTACACTTCTATAAAGATTTCTAGAATGATGATTTTATTAAATGCGAAGAAGGGTGATCGAAGTGAAAAACTTATAGGTATGAAAATTCCTTAAAAAATATTTCACAGAAACTTTAGATTCATGATCGTCCTTCCAAAACAGTTTTTAAATGATTGCAAGATATTTGTCATGGAAAAAATCGAAGTAGTTGAAAAAATATGGATTATCATTTTTATATAACACGAGTTAAGGAGTTTAATTTTTTCATATTGTATAATACATTCTCACTAATAATTAAAAGTACACCATTATAAGATAACAATTTATTTACATGCATGTGACTAAAAATTTGGTCACGTTCATTAAAGGGATGTTGGAGGATGATGACTAATTTACACTTATAATAGATATAATGTGATGGAATATTTTTAATTACATACAAGAACTAGATATAATAATTTAAGCAATGTTAAATTATATGAAGGAATAATGATTTTTTATTAATAATGAATATTTTGATTTGGATCATTTTTTTCTATGTATCTATAAATTAAAGACGAACTTATTTTTTAAATTCTTAGAAAGACCTACAATTACTACAAATGATGAATAATTTCTATAAATCACAATTTTTAATGGAAATTCTTGAATTTTTTAGGTTTAAAAGGAATAATAAATTTTGAAGATTTTTACAAGATGAAAATAGCATTCAGATACCATTTGTATTGTCCAAAAAAAGTAATAAATTGAATTCAACCATACAAAATATCAAAAAATAGAATTTAATTCATAGATGATGATGCTATGAATAATCATGATGATAAATATTTTAATTACCGCTACATCATGTTTACATATCAACTTTTTTATAAAATATACAACGTATTGTAGGAAAAATTAAATATTGATGTATATTGGGCTATGGCATAAGGTTATGATCTCTACAGTTGGAAACAACCCCATCATTTTTTTGAGACAATATGGTACAAACTCTATTATATTTTGATTAATGACAAGAGAACCCATCAATGGGAAATCAAAACCAAAAACCCGTTATGGGGTTATATCAAGATTTTTTTTTAATTTAATGGTATTGTTTTATGTTTCAAATTTTAGGTGATTCATATCTTGTATTGGAAATGGAACCGGTAGGAAATCTATATAAAAAATGTCAATTAATTGTCTTCATGTTTACAAATGGGGAACCATTACTGAATCATTTTGATTTTAATATACAAAGGGATATTAGTAATAGTTCACTTATAGTATACCCTATTACTAGAAATTTAGTTTAATATCACATGGAACATATAATTCTACACAAACATGTTAATTTTTTATTATTTAAAAACTATATTTAATGATCCATTGATTTTTATTAATGAAATCATATGGAGTTTCCTATAAGGATAATAATTTATTGAGATTATTATCATTAGTGTAGTTATTATCTCAATTATCAAACATTAAATTCTATCCCATCATTCTTAGTAATGAAATAAATAATTTTGTGGTAATTCCACATAATTTTTAATTCAATTAACCTCTTTCCATGTGTTGGAGTTTATCATTCTGATTACTCATGAGTTGGAAAATATGTTGAGAATAATTTTAAAATTATTTTGCACTCTTAAAATTTTATCTATTAGTATAAATTATTATTAATCATGATTTCATTATTCATAAAATGACACTTCATTATTTTATTTTTTTTGAAATTAAAATTTAAAAATTTGGGAAAAAAATATTTCTCAACCTGTTTCGTTTTTTAGATAATTTACTATTCTAAACAAAAATTTACCACCATATATAGGAAATAAACAATTAAACTATAAAAAAAATTTAAATAACAAGTTTCTCCAATCTTATTATTCGACATAATGAAATATATTGGGTTTTATTTGTGGGGGAGAGGGTTCTTATACTACATTTAGTCACACCTCATTGACTATACAAATGAAACTCAAATTAATTTTTTTTTAAAAATAATAATATTTTTTGAATTTATTAGTAAAAAATAGAATCAAGGTTTTAATTAATATCTTCATATATTCCAAACTATTTTATAATAATAAAATATTTTTAGGGTTGTATTTATTTAGGACTTGTTCAGTTTGTATGACTGTTGATTTATGTCTTCCATTTTTATAGATAATCTATTTAGTAACATATAATAGGTGTGATATAAGATTAATCATTTATTAATTACTATTATACCATAAACATATTATAAATTGTAATATTATACCATGGGAAATAATTATTTTATAGAATATCTCATGGTTCCAATGGAAAATAAACTCATATATGCCTTTGGAATCTAGGTTCATTGAGAAATTGTGATCTCGTGATTAATATTTTAATTACTAGATACTAAAAATAATAAAAAAATATTTTATCCAATAAATATTATGTCTTCCAATATCTATTCAGATATTGAGGTAATAAAAGATATTCCTAATATTGAAAAATGAATTCTTTATGTTGTGGATAATTTTAAATAAAAATTTAGAATAGGATAATTTAGATATAATAAAATATTAGGTGTTCTATTAAATAATTGAAAAAAGATCATTTATTTTTGGAACTATTGGGAAATTAATAATAGATTCATTATATTTTCCAGGATTTAATAACACTTAAAATGGGTATTTCATTGATACTAGTACAAGAATATGAAGAAGAATTTATTTAAAAATGTTGGTGACTTAATATTAGAGGCATGATACTTTATAGAATTAATTATAATGTTATGTTATGGATTACCATGTTCATATTTGTATTTATGTAGGGTATTTAGTAGTATTGAATTAATAAACACAACCTAATCAAAATTTTATTCTTTGATAAATATAATTCATATAATTTTTTTTAACTCATTGTAAAAAAATACCAATGTCTATTTACATATAGAAATCATATTATTTCTTGAGGATAAGAAAATTGATATGTTTAGAGGTGATGTATGTGGATTTTTTATATTTATTTGTCTATACTATTTTTGAGGATTTTTTTAGTATTTTATTATTAAATTGTGTTGGAACAGAAGATTTGATATTCTCCTTTGTAAGAAATTTTCAATTCTATTAGTTTATGTGTTTATAATAATTTATGCTTTTTATAAATCAAATGATCATATTTAAATAATTATAATTTCATAAAAATTATATATATTTTTATACTCTGTTTTTATTGAAAATATATTTTATACATAGCATCAATTTTATTTTTACTAGAAAAAACAATATAGTTTTAGAAACTTATTGTTTCTATTTTAATTATTTTATAATCTAATTAGATTCAAATTTTTATGGAATTTAATATTTAATATTACCATATTCATGAATAACTTTTTTTATCGATACATGTGGTAGGGGTTCATAATTTTTTTATTGTAAGGAATCTTTACTCCATGTATGAGATTCTTCTATTTCTCATCAGTTGTAACATGTAGGAGGGGTTCATGAATTTTTTCAAATTTTATGAAGATTTTATAGAACATTTTAATGAAGATAATAAACCATTTTAGTTTAATCAATGTATAAATTGAATGTTTCACATTAAATTTAATATTTTTGATATTTTTATATTTTGTTTTTGGATGATTGGTGTATCACTAAAAATCAATGTTTGTTGTAGCCCTTATTTTTTCAGATTTTATATATTTAGTGAATCCCATGTTGTGTGATTGTTGAAACACACCATGAATAATGAGATAATATGTTATATTGGGATTATTAAAGGGACTCCCATTGTTATATGGTTTGTATTATAATTCCATTAAATATTGAACTAAATGTGATAAAGTGTGGAAATGAAAAATAAAAAAAATATTTTCAATCTGTAATGAATAATTTTTTGTGGAAATGGTTTTTTGGTATGTAATTTTTCACAATATTTTTTTGGAAGTGAATTTTCAATGGAAGATGATATTTGGTTTTTTTGGTATGAGGTGTGTCTTTTATGTGTAGTTTTTTGCACTATGGGAAAATTTGTGATGGGTTATGTGGTAGTGTTGTGCAGTGACTGTAATAGAATGTGTTTGTAATTTAGTGATTTTGATGGGTGTGTGTTAATGAATGTTATGGTGATTTTTTTGTATTTCAATCATGAGAATGATGAGATGTTTGATTTGTTTTTGATTTGTTATGCCATCTACCATAGTAGTGATATAAGTTAATAAATAATAACATCAAAAAAGAAACATTATCGGAAATAAGTTGTTAATAAATGGTTAATATTATGATGTGTTGCTAAATATAGTTTACTTCTAAAGTGAATTAATGAGATAAATCAATGGAATTAAATGGATTTCTAGTGAAAATAGATGAAAAAATATAATCTAAAAATTAGCATTATTTGATAAGGAATACGAATAGTTTCATTTATTTCGTAGTTAGCTTTCGTGATTTATAGAAAGCATTAGGATTTGGGATCATGTGAGGAGGTTAGTCTTTATTGTGAACCAATATGAAGAAATTTAGTGTCTGGATTACATATAACATGTATATTATCAGTATTTTTTCTACGCATCCCACCAATGTTGAGAACAGATGTCCAAAAACATAATGTTTTTGTTTTTTTATAAAAATACTTTTGTTAGGGATGGTTTTCTATCTAACCACTCTTCTCAACCCCATCAGATAATATTTTATCATATGAACTAGATGTGATGTGAATTGTACAATTTATTGCTATCGCGTTGCAATGATATGGCCCTTGAGTCTTTATGCGAGGTTATATGTGTTGAACCATGAGTTTTCATGTGAGATAGTTTATCATGGGGGATTTGTATGGTAGAATTAAGAAATTAGGATTATGTATTACATGTTTGTGAAATCCTACCACATTGGTTAGTTGATGTGATTCAATGATCCATTTTTATTCTAGAGATATTTGAAATGATGGTTTTCTGCATGTGGTGTGCTCAGAATGACGGGTTATTCAAAATAAAAGGGTTCACTATAAAGTATTTCATTAGGGTCTGAGAGAATAAAATTAGTGATCAAGAAGTTTGGGGTACCATTTATAATTACAATTTATATTATGTTATTATATTTCCCATGGGTTATGCGGTGAGATTTACTTGGTTAGGTTAATATGGATAAATGACCAGTTTTGGTGTTGTTGGATCTCATTTTTTCTGAAGGGTGCATTATTATACTTCTTTTACATGTGCATGAGTGACTTTGGTTTCCCAACTGATTATACCTATAACCTCACCATAAATATATATAATGATTTTAATTTTTCCAAGAGAACAATTTAGACCGTTCTAGAAATTACAACCTCACATATTTAGAAAAATATTATATCACTAAATTGGATATTATTTGGGTATTTTTCAATGATGACATCTATATCCATTTTATGTTATTTATACTTGCATTGATAGATGAGTTTATTCTTTATTTAACATTAAATCAAATATTGTCATTAGTTTACTTCATTTTACCTCTTGATCGTATATTATATTAGAGGATAGTACACCCAATATTATGAAATTTTTATAACCTCAGTGGTATTCGACAATCAGAGTCCTACTAGAAGTGGTACATGAGGGACGTTATATCTCTCCCTTAATTATGGTATCATTGGTGGGAGGTTATTGTGACATGTATCTAGAGGATCCATAAAATAACATGTATGTAGAAAACCTTTCCCATTGTCAATAAATCATATAAGATGAAATTTTTTTCCTTACTATGAAATAATTTCATTCCAATAATTTATAATGAATCATGATATTTTAGTTGTAATACACCATCAAGGATATATAGATTATAAATTATTTAATTTATATGGGTTAGGATTATATGTAGGGAAATTATGGGTTTATATCAACAAACATTTACAGATCACAACTAATAAAGTGGATAATTACTTTTCATTTCACAATGCTTATGAACAATTATTCATGTACACGTTTTTAAATAGTTAAATGTATATTGGGTAACTCATGCTTTATGAAATTTCATGTTTATATAAAAAATAAAAAACATCATATATATGTCTTATAATGAAATATACTACCTTTTATTTTATTTTCCTCGAATGAATTATTTTTTATTCATATCATAATATATATTAATATGTTGTATTAATAATTCGGAGTCACCCATTTTGTACCTTTTTTTATTATGATTTGGAGGGATAAATCATGAACCATTGTGAGAGCCTAATGTTGTGATTATTATTTAAATAATGGAAACCCCTCAAGTAAATATAATTTTTAGGAGGGAAAATTTCAGAATATACATTTTTAGGTGAAAATGTTATATCAAATATACATCAAGATGTTATTGAAAATGATACAAATTTCCATCCACAATGATGAAGGTGATACAATTCATTTCAAAAATGGTATATCTAATATCATCTTAAAAATTAATATATAGATAGTACTAAAATATATTTTTCACTCTTACATTATTACTATATATTATGAATAATCTATGGGGTCACTCAATTTCTAACACATTGAGGATAATAGTATACCTTTTATTAGTTGCATCATGTTAAGAGAATATTAGAGATACAGATTGATATTATTGAATTGAAATTGAACATCATCACCCCGTATATTTTTTATTTGTTTATCAATCACCAATGTAACATAAAATAATTTCCTATGTATGTTATTGAAAAATATAATAATATTTAATTAAAATATCAATTACCCTCTCACTAACTCAAAAATAAAATTTCTTCCAATGAAAGATAATATAGATCTAAAAATCAGGTAACTTTGAGGTGATGAGGTCTCGTTGCATTGTCGATGATAAAAATATTATAATCATGTGGTTTGTCTTCAAATCAATATTAGATTATCAGGCATTCAATCAATCATCCTCTAATAGAATTGAAATCTTCAAAGAAGTCCCCCTCCCGCCATGTGTGAGAGACCACTTCTCTTTTTCCATTGAGCATTTAAAACATCTTGATTAAATATAAATAATAATACCAAATATTAACTTTATGTTGAATTATGTTAAATTTTTTTTCGGAATCAACCTTTGAAATGTTCAACCTAGATATTATTCAAATAGACTGTTTAGTTATAAGATATCTAGTCTCTGCATGAATATTATTGTCCATAAAAACATCACAATAGATTATAATTATATACTAATGGTATCTTACACCTGAAATCCTCCTCTCATAACCCACAGATATAAAATTCCACATTTAATTTATTCCATGAATTCCATTATTTAACATTGATCCCAAGTGATAAATCTATATGAATCCTACAATCCATGGAATTTTAATATATGAATCTAGTTGTTTATTTTAGATGATTAATCTCTATATTGAAGAGTCCAAAAAAGGTAAACACTAAATCATTATTTCTAAATTAATGTATAAATTAGAATATTATTACCACAAGGTCTTTGATATAGAACATCATGTTGATACAAAATAGTCATTTAGATAAAATTTTCCTTATATACTTTTAATTAAATCCATTATTCATTATTATAAATACATTCACCATTAAAATACCAATATAACATTCAAATCTACATGATCATTGGTTATCTAAATTTAATTGTACCTAAAATGACCATCCATAAGATGAGGCCCTTGAAGTCAACAAAATTTTAATTTAATGTTATCCAATTAGGATAATAAATTAATCAATTATAAATTGGTTTTTATTTTCTAATATGTTAATGAGGACCCTAATAAAATGATATCTTATTAGAATAATTACCTCATGTTCTAATATAGATTTTTGATATTGGTGTATCCTTTATAATATTTTTTTATAAAATTGGCTTCCATTAGTGCACTTGGGTAATGTATTTCTACCATCCATATTTATACCAAAATTCTCATGTATTTTAATGTCAATATTTTTTTATATATATGAATGAATGTAATGTATTTATAAATTTAATAAGATGATAGAATTTCACTAATTATTTTTAGCTTTTTATCTTCCATGGTTCTCATGTTCACATTCCCCAACATTTCAATAGTTTAAACAAGTCTATTAAAATTGATAAATTTTAATATTTTTGATGCCTTACAAATATACTACAAAAATATAAGGCTGATAATCTGCCTCATATTTATGTTTTTGTAAATAGATTTTATCTATTTCATCTATTATAGGATGTTTATGTGTTAGTGAATGGACTTAGCGTTTGATTTTTTACCATATTCTTTGAAAAAACATTACAAAATACCAGTTATTTTTTTTTGATATTGTATTATAACATCAATGTACTAATTTTGAGACAATATTTTGCAACATGTATAATATTTTGTTAAATATAACTTATATTTGAATTAAAATTTATAGGGTAAGATAATAGAATAATTTATACAAGTGTTTCTACCCCATTACTTATTGAATGAGGATGATTCGCAAATCTTCAGTTATGATTTCAATTATATGGGTTAGGAGAAGAGACACCCAATAGTGATACACAATAGATCATATCAGGAATCCTAAATCTCATTTAAAAACACAAAAAATGATGGATTAATATATTAGGGTTACTTGTTAAATCCTTATAAATACATGTAATTTGTGCAATGGGTTATTCATGTGTTAATGAGGGATTTATTCTCACAAAAAACTCTGTATAATCTGAAAATTTAGTACTTTCATCCCAACATTAATGACATAGTAATGGTCACATAAAAGTGCATCCATAACCTACCCTATAGTGTAATAAATATTGATTCATGATCAAAAACCATAAAAATGATGGTAGAAACTAATTCTATGAATTGGGACTTATATTATGTGTTTCCAAAGTAATTGTACCCACATTAATCAAATAAAAGAACCACCATATCTGATGTGGTAAATCTATAATCATTGAACCTAATGTTACTAATTTATGAGACTTTAGTGAAATTAATAAAATAAAATTTTCAAAAAATGATTCATAAATGTAATTATGATTTAGAATTCTAGACATATAAGGTTGAAATTTTTGTCTATATATGACTACACCATAATCATATTATATAAAGAAGTGTACCATAATTTTTTTAGTAAATTTATTTTCATTAGGGTAAATTTAATAATAAGAAATTATATATTACATGAAATATATAGGCTTTAAATGATTTATATGGCAGCCTCCAAGGAAAATATAAGGGATTTATATATTATAAGACATAAAATAATATTATAATGGTTTTCTAACACTCAATATTTTTTTAAAGGTTCTATATATTCCCTGAAATATTTTTCTCTAACTTATGTTTCTTGGGGTTTGAGAAAATGTTAATATGTAACTATACTAATTGATATGATATTATTATCAATTTATATTATATAAGGAAAAATATCCAAAAATAATTTTTTAAAATGGATTGTTTATATAGATTGATCAATCATCTAACTAAATAAATATAGAATAAGCAATATATGTCCCTATATGTGAATAATTCTCATACTAAAATCATAGCTCACTATTATTAATTCACTAAAATCATGTGTGATATCATTGATGATAAATATTTAATTATGAGATCAACCAAATAATATCTTCTACTACCATAAAATTTGTGAAATTGGTTTTTTGTGGATACAAATTTATATGTATAATTCAATTTTTTGACACATCTATCAGCAAGTAAAATGATGTTAATAGATTAAATATGTAATTAATAATCAAAAAAAATTTCTTCTGTGAAAAATTTTCAACCTCCCAATTCAGAGGGACTAGATTCACTGATATTATATTGTTACATATGCTGCCCTAAGGGCTTCATATCATTATATTTGCGAAATTACTATTGAGTGTTTCTCCTATTAGATGAATATAATTATGTGAGTGTTTATTGATGATTTTTTGGGTAAATTGAGGATTGGGATAAAAAATAAATTATTCATAAATACGTTAATGTTCAAAAGAAATTGAATCCTAGGTATTCCTATAATAACAAATATATTAATTTATTATATTTTATTTCCTATTAGTGATTATTGTCTTTAGGGGAACTAGTAGACTCATAGGTCTCATGCGCTTTGTCTGTATCTATATCCATAAAACCATTATTAGAAATACCAGTTAAAAATACTTAATATGAAATGGACATTTATATCATTCCCTAATAGTTTTTTTGGAAGGAGCAGTGTTCGGTTTATTTTTTAAATATATAGTATCATATTTTTCTAATATTTTGAATCTGATGAAAATTATTCCATGGGGAAACAATGAAATACTCATAACCTACTATAGATGAATGAAATATATTTTATTATTATTTTAATTAAAATCATGTCACCTATAATCCCTATTCTTTTCATTTATATTAAATTTACATAATATATAGTACTACAATTTTCTAATAGTATATAATAAACACATAATTTATTGAGGTGTGAAGGATAGAGTCAGAGTGAGTTGAATAGTTTTTTTATATCTTATATTATATATTATCCTGTTATGTACATAAGTTGTACTAGGAATCAACACATAAATAATTTGAGTATAGACTGATACAAAAATTAAAAAACATTAGAATACATCTATAATACAACAAGGAATTTGTAGGGATTAAGACTTATTGTTTATTTATCAATGTGAATTTTAAATAATATTACCAATATAGACTAACATGGTTGTTTCATCTTAGTATTGTATATTATGACTATCAATTAGTCAGTTATGTATGTTATCATACTTATTCTAAATCAATTTGATAGTATATGATGTATTATTACTTATAATCCACACAAATAAAAAAACATGTAAAGGGATTTATTAAACAAATATTTTACTAATTTTTTAGATAGTATCATTAGTTAGATAATTTTGAAAAATATATACAATAAAAATTATAAATGAAATACATAATGTTGGTATACTATGACTTCTAAATATTTTTTGGTTATGTGGCACACCAAGAAGGAAAAAACATTTGGTTTGGACTATCTCACTATTACCAATGAAGGATGGCTAGATTGGATTGAAAAATACTAATGGTGGATGCTCCAATACATGCACTCTGGGTGTAGTTACCTATTGAGATATAATTGTTAATATAATTATATGATTTAAATTAAATATAAGGTCACCTATTCATCATAAAACTATAACACCAATACTAGTATTTTAAAATTTCATGGGATGATTACATAAAATAATAATAGATTTCTTTTCCTGTGATGGAACCCTTGTTGGTCAACTAGGATGGTAGTAAGATAAACATCATTATCATTTCATTTTCCTTACAATTACCGAATAACTACAACTTTCATTTGATTTTATTCATTATAATTGTTTACTTTAATTATTGTATGTGTTATCTATGATCAAATTTCATCGTCACCAAGTATGTTCTACTAATGTATGAAAACATTACTCCACAAAAAAATAAACCTCACATTTCAAACATTATATTTTATAATTTGAATGGTATTATAATTAGTTTTATCAAATATATGTTATTAGAATTGGAACATTTCCAAAATATAACACCATGATATTTTTTGATTTTTTTCGAATTAATATAATATTTTGATATTTTTTCACTTCCCGCAACACATAAAATTGGTATTCAACAATTACAACATTCCTTTCACATGGATCCAACATTTTTTATGTTACATTAAAACCTGTAATTGCATTCATTACATGAAATAAAGGTTTTCTATACAGTTCAAACCTGATTGGCCTTCCTTGATGGCTTGTGTAACATGCAAGACTGAGTGCTACCTAACTATAATATATTATAAAGAACATAATAATAATAATATTACTTATATGTTAATTTAATTGATATTAATAGTATTATCTTGATTATTAAAATATGTGGTGTACACAAATATAATAACAATTCATAGGTTACCATTTAATGAATTTAAAAACTGATTGAATATAAAATAATATATTATTCTGATCACAAAGCTATTTTAACATAGTATGAAAAATATTTAAAATTGTTATGTGATACTAATCTAATATATATGTTAAATATTTAATAAATTTTTTATCTTCATCCAATAGATTTAATTGAAAATGATAAGATCAATCAATATTTTAGGCTTAAAATGTATATTTTTAAGCATTTTTACCAACTTTTAACAGAGATCCCTGTTTAAATGAAATGTTTTGAACTTTTATAGATTTAATATGTCATAAAACATTATATTTTTATTTGATACATAAAAAATATGATCTGATAAATTTCTGGTATTTTAGGATATGTTTTATCTTTTAATGAATAGTTAAAAATAAGGAATTTTTATTCAAAACTGATTTTTCATCTTATTTATTCACAAGGCTATAAAATATTTCTAATTAATTGAAAATTTTTATTAGAAATTATTTTTAATATTTAATCCAATGTGTGTAATTGGAGACAATTTCACATTGAAATTGGATATTAGAACCTATCAATATTTGATATGTTTTTACTCAAAAACCATGAAGAGTTGTCCCATCAACTGGATTAATTTTAAATTAATTTATACCACTTATATAATTATAATTGGGGAAAATTGATTACATATTTGTAATAATAATAATTTTTTATTTCTCATAAGTTAAAATTTATTTTTGACCAAAATGATTTGGTAATGTGATTAAAATTAAAAGAATCATTTTAGATAAAAATTATGTTAATAAAGAACCAACCTATAAATATAAGACTCAAAATGACATAAAAAATTGTCCAAATCCCATTTAATTTCCATATTTCGTTCATAAAACATTCATTATTGTATTAGATTGGTTTCGTATGAATTCATTCAAGAAGAACATGTGCACATCTATGTTGTTTCCAAAAATTCCAAGTGAGTATTTTTCCTTCCCTATAAAAGGAAACCACCTCTAACCATTCATCACACCTTTCATTCCCCATAACATATTACAAGAAATTCTAATTAAAAATCCCAAAAATTATCCCATAGTCCTTTATTCCTACCATTGGTATATTTCCTTTCATAGAAGCCTTTTTGAATAAACCAAAAGGAGTACCCCAATTTAAAGGTAATGTTTTTTATTAAGATCATTTCTGTTATATTCCTTATTTTACACCTCTACTCTATTTATACCATTATTATATGAATAAACTAGTATCATAAATTTATATTATTATAATTTTATAATATATTTTATACCTAAACATACACAAACATCGATCTAATGAATATCGAACAAACTTTTTCGGTGTACGTCGAACTACTACCTCTCGAAATGATGATTTTCCAGTTATATTTTACCACCAATCTTGGTAAAAATTATCATGGAATGTCTATTTATAGATGTTATATGTTATATTTATTATGTTTTTATTATACATTATTTATTTTTAAAACAAAACTTTTTTACTTTTAATTTAGAGTATTATGATAATTTCCTTTGAAGAAGTGTCGACTACCACCCCCTCAAAGCGATATGATTCGTTCATATTACATAGAATGTCTAAAGAATTAGTTTATTAAAATAATGTGATATATATAACGTTGTAATTATATGAAAATTATATTATATACATATAAACTTATATTTGATTCTCTTCCTTTCAATATGACAATTAAAATGGAAACAACGTTCATGCACAAGCACAACTTACTATCTCTATGACCGGTGTAATCAATTTCATAACTATTTATGCTATATATTAATAAAATATAAATAAAATGGATATAAATGAAATTTATAACATGATTTATACT
This sequence comes from Viscum album, assembly GCA_963277665.1. NCBI lineage: Eukaryota > Viridiplantae > Streptophyta > Magnoliopsida > Santalales > Viscaceae > Viscum > Viscum album. The sequence continues at coordinate 989,003,539 of OY728126.1, forward strand.
CAATTAGTCATGAAATAAATATAAGTATCAATGATATAACAAATTAAGACTCATGAAAAGAACAAATCAAATATACCTGAACTGAAAGATTAAGATAATATCATTAAAAACCAGGGAATTTTAGGTAATAATTAAACAAAATATGGTATTATATAAATAAATATTTTTCTATAATATAGTTAAAATAAATTTGTATTTATTATACATATATTTTGAATTATTATAGAGAGATTCATGACACAACGTTTAGGGGATTTCATAACACTTATAATTTCTACGAGATACATATTGTGTTAAAAAATATTTCCTTTTTATGTTGTGTATGTACTAGACATGTTATCATTCCATTTATATTATAATTAAATTTATGGGAATTCACATTTCCATTTTATAATCCTTATCTCAATTGGTTTATGTTTAAAAGATACCAAATCGGTAAAATAGTTTTGTCTCAATTTTTATTCTTTGAGAATTATGTTTTTTTATAAACATAAAATATTGAATTTAGGTGAATATAATTCCATTTAAAAAGTTATATATTGAATTTAATATTTTCATGATATTTTATTATTTATATAATTTCATTTCATATATAGAGATTAAGATCCCATGGTACCAAGTTATAACTGTTTATTAATCCAACATCGTCCCTTTTCAATTTGTTTATGTTTATACATTATTTTATGGAATATTATGATCCATATATCTAGGAAATTAAATAAAAAGTTTTTCATTTATCCAATATATAATCATGTATAGGTACCATTATTCTAAAATTTTTTCCAAAATATTGTTAGGATAGTGTTTTTAATAAATCCTAACATTACCATCCCTTTGGTCGGAAATTTATGTTTTTTAAAAGGGGTTCCACAAATATTATACCATTATCCTATATGATTTAAAAGAAATTTTTACCCTTTTTTATTAACAAATATCTTCTTGTTAATCATATTTTTTCATTTCAAAAAAATAAATTCCCTAACCTTTTTACCTTGAAAGGAATATTCTTTGTACCTCGTACGACATGTATGGATTTACCCGCCATCATTTCATTGAAGTTTCCTTCTCATTTTTATAAGGATAATATTTAATAAAAAATATATGAATTAAATTTTTAATGAAAAATGTTTTTAAAATTATTTCATGTATTCATTATAATTTCTCAAGCTATTTTCTATGAAAATAATTTTGAAATGGTTTTACATATTACATGAAATGTTTCAATGAAAAAAGGATATTATCCTTTATAAATGTTTTTAAAATATATTTCAAAATTATTTTCCATATAGGATGATATCCATTGATTTAAATCATTCCCTTTTGGGAAATTATCTAACACATTATTTTGTATCATTTCTATGAATGGGTTACTCTTAATGTCTTGTTATTTATTAAACATCTTTCACATTCATGGGTTATATGTTTATGAAACGCAATTTTATTTTATGAGATATGATTTTATTAAATGGTTAAAAAATATATCTCTATTCCAATGGTTATGATGTGATAAAATGTTAATGATACCCATTTCATAATACAAGTTATAATTTAATGTTTATAAAATATATGTCTTTTTATAGGTCATGATATAATTAATGTTTCATTAACGTTTGAATCATTTATGAATGATTTTACAATCAGATCAGTGGGACCAATATCCCCATCCAATTTAGTGTGTAATGTTAAGTTTTATATGCGCTCAAAAGGTACATGGGTAGTATCCCAAGCCTGAAAAGGTGGATTTTCGTGTTGTAGCCCAAGTCTCAAAATAAATATGCTATATAGGTTATATCCCAAGCCTAGAAAAAATAGGGTGTACAAGTTGTAGCACAAGACAATAATGAATGAGGGTGTACATGTTGTATCTCATGCCTAAAATAAAATCGGTGAATGGTTTGTTTCTAAAGCTTTGAAACAAGAAGGTAAAAGGGTTGATTCACAATCTTAAAAGAAAAATGGAACCCATGTGGTAATACACACTCAAAAATAAGAAAGAAGGTGGATTGTATCCCAAAACAAAAATAATTCGGATACATAGGTTTCTATCCAATTCCCGAAGTAGGTACACAGGTCGTATCCCATTCCTAAAATTTTATAAAGTTCGTATCCTTGATATAAAAGATTATATTCTAATTTTTATACCATAGATTCTATGTCTTATTCCTTAGTTTTGAATTCCTGAATCATGATGACTATTTCTTTATGTTTCATATCTTATGAACTACCATGATTTATCCCATAACTCATGTATATGACCTTTTATATGTGGGGTATGATCTCTTAATGTTACGAATGTGTTGTCATACCCCTTTTTCATGATTATACATACATGCCTCCATTTACTACCCTTACTAAGCATCTGAGCTCTCCCCTTTCTTATGTTTCCTTTCTCCAAGTTATGAAGAATGATTTTAGGTATAAGTACAAATGGTGTAGATTTTTATGATATATGATGATGATATTTCATTGGAATATAATATTTTTTCCCATTTTTCAAATGATACTAAACTATTACAGTTCTCTATCTTGTATTTTTGTAACGTCCTAAATATTAATATAAAATGATGTAATATAATGGTATGTTAAGCCTGTGTAACTATTGTAGGTATAAAAGAAAACTTTTAGTCAATAATTGGAAACTAGGATGAAAAATCATTTGTGAGATCCCTATGTATATATCTAAGGATATGTGTAGGGATGTCTGAAAAGATAAATATTAGTATGAGTTAACATTTAGGAAAATGTCTTCGAAATTTAGTAAAATATAGCATGAGGGGTTTTTTAGGAATAAATCCCAGTCTTTATACTACAAGTGGATGTTTACCTAGGATACATGTACCTTGTGGTAAAATCTTTGAAAATATGTTCTGGGCATAAATTGATGTAACCTGGTATATGAAAATGGGCCTTGCTGCACACCTGTTTTGACACTCTTATAAGAAATGCATTGGTAATTCAAATCACATCATTAACCATTATAAAGGATGTATATATAAGTCGTCTATAAATAACCCAGGATGAATCTAGGGTGTCTTATATTAAGGAATGATACTTGATTAAGACATTCTATAAGTAATTATTTTTATAACTATGTATTTTCTGGCTATGATATGTAATTCTCACACTATACTTTTGGATTTATTCAATGACAGGAACCAAAAAGAAATTCGATTAATGTTCTATGGGATGTCTTATTTAATGATGATATGTACTGTTGGGTGATCATTAGAATGAAATATGTTATGATCATTAGAAAAAAAATCACAGAAAATGATTAAGAACATGCACAATTACCTACTCTTAGATTCACCATGAAAGATAAAGGACATTTCTAAGAGATCTGGTAATGAGGACCATGTAGGAAAAAAGATTACGTTTTATTTATGACAAAATATTTGAATTAATTTCCTATGTAAATATCTTAGAGAACAAATATATTTTTTCTACAGTGTAAAAGGACAAACAGAATGTGTCTAAATGGAAAAAATGATTAGTTTAGTAAATGTAATGGAATGAAATGTTTTCCATCCAACTATATTATCAGGTTTTGACTTCTTTATATGTGTAACTAATTTGAATTATGAAAATATTTGTCAAGTGTTGATGGATCATGAAGAGAATCAGAAAGGTGGTATAAGTGATAGTTTTTCTTCTAATAATCAATAGAGAAAAATTACATGTTCAAGGTATGTGATATTATTATAGTATTGTATATATTAGGCATATATAATCATGATTAGATTGACTATAAGGATCCTTAATACATGATCTATATTTCATATTATAGGAAAGAGGTATTAAAAATATGATGATGGAGGTTGATTAGTGGTTTAAGAATAATGTTGGATGAATGAAGTATTTAGATATTATGTTATATGAATCTTGAAATATATAAGTATTTTCAGTATATTTTTATTATGGAATGAAAATGTAATTTTGAATGGTAGTGAAGAAATAAAAAATGATATTTTATATAGATATGTTTAGGGGAAGGTATCACTTAATTAATTCTTCTAGATGAGGTAGTGATGTTTGGAAAATGATATGCTGGATATGAATAAGTAAATTAGAAGGTAAGTATTTCCTTGAAATGATTTTTGACAAAGTGATATATTCTATTATGGATGATGTTTAAAAAATATTTTATTTAATGTATATGTCTAGTAATCATTGGAATAATAAATCATGCATGTTTTCTAAAAGGATTTATTTTAATTATTTTTTCTAACATTGATCAATGGAATATATGATGATGCTTTTCACATGTTTGGAATGTAACAACCAAGTGGTACATGGAAACATATGGGGGATCAAAATTAATATTTTTTCCTGAAATTCCTTCTAAAAAATTGAATTATCATCTTTCAGAAGGGTTATATGGTTAACCATTAATGAATATATTATGTTAATGTTTTGATGAAGTTATTACAAATAATTTTTATCTCTCCATATCAAGATTAATTCATATTTGATTACATATTCAAACTACATTCTGTTGATGGTAACGAATGACAAGTGGGATGGCCTATCATGGGCCTCATGATCTATCAGTACTTTAGGAATCAAATAGTATCCTACCATATTAGAGAATGAGGGGAAGTGGATAAATGAGATATAATGGGTGATGTTTCCTTAAATCTTGGAAGTATATTTTTCATGAAAATTATTTAAAATTAGGAAAAATTATATTCAATCCAAAAATGGTGTTGTAGTGCTTTCATTTCGGAAGAATCAGAATGTCACCCAATTGATCACAGATTTATGGATTTATGATTATTAACTTTATATATGGCTTTTTTATATATCTATCAATCATAAATTGATTTTATGTTTTCTCTTCTAGGTTTATGTTTTTACATCCCATTTATGCTCGCATGCACATAAATCGTGTTCTGAGTTACATTGGGTAACTATTATGGTTCCAAACTTCTCTTTTTAAGTAATGTATTAGTATTAATTTCTATGATGTGGGATTATATGAAAGAATATTTCATGTATTAAACTATTTATAATCCAAATGAATTTCAAGTGTGAAATTCATTTTAATGGGGGTAGAATGTTACATCATTTTATTTTGGGAATTAATTTTTTCAAATTAATTTAATCATTTCATATTTTTTCACATAACGCAACCATGAAAATATGTTTTAACTAATTATAATATTCCATTCACATATATCCAACTTGGAATATGTTACATTCAATTCCAACCTGATTTATATTACACAAGACAATGGGGTTAGTGTATATTTCACAAAATATTGACCTTCGCCGATGGCTTGCACAACACACAAGATTGACTAAAACAAAACAATAATATATTATCGAAAATATTATTATAATGATATTTAACCTATCATATATTATGATATATATGAATATTATTATCCAAATTATTAGAATATGTGTTTTCTAAAAATATATGACAAATTCATTAGTTACTAATTAATGAATATGAAAATCTAATGAATATAATGAAAATATTACTATAGTCACAAAGTGATTTTATCCTAGTAAGTTAAAATATTTACAATTGGTAAGTGATGGTAATATAATAAATATTATATATATTAAATTAAATATTTTTGGTATTCATCCAATGAATTCTGTTGATAGAATATATGAAAAATACCCAATTTTATGATTAAAACCCTCTATTTTTATTATGTCATTTTTACCTCCTTTTAATAAAGAATCCTAATTAAAAACAATTTTTTAAAATTTTATATTATTAATATGTAAAAATAAAATTCATCATTTTAATTTATACATAAAAATTAGTTTACTATATTTTTATTGTATTTTTATGAAAGGTTTCATCTTTTAACTAATAGGTTAAAATACATGATTTTAATTCAAAATATATTTTTCATCTAATTTATTTATATGTATAAATTATAATTTTAATTGATTTAATAGTTTTTATACAATATTTTTACCATTTAATCCAATTTAGGTTAATGAAACCAATTTCACTTTGAAATTTGATAGAAAAACTTATCAAACTTCTGGACGTTTTTACTTTAAAAACACATAGTGTTGTCTTATCGGTGAGATTGATTTATAATTATGTTATACCAATTATATGATTATATTTTGGAAAAATGGATTTCATATTTGGAATCATCATAATTTTTAGTGTCTAATAAGGTCAAAAAATTACCCAAAAAAAAACTGAAAGTGATTAAAATTAACTATACCCGTTAAAAGAAAAATTATTTAAATGATGTACTAAACTGTAATTGTAAGGACAAAAAAAGAATAGAATAATGTAAAAACCCAATTTTATGTCCATATATCTACCATAAACCTTCCATTATTGAGTTTTTTTATGAATTTTTGTGGTAATTACACGTGAACACCTAACTTCTTTACAAAAATTTTAAGTGAGACTTTTTTTCCTTATAAATGGCCACAAACATTACCAATTCATGAAACCACTATATCATTTTAGGTTAGGAAAATTAATACCAAATAAAATTACAAAAACATCCTCCCATATACCACCATTCCTCCATTTTAGTATAATTCCTCTCAATGATGTCTTTTAGGACAAACCAAAATGAGTTACCCGATTTAGAGGTAATGTCTTCTCTCAAAATCATTTCCTTTATTTTAATTCTTCACCATCTCCAATAACATTATAACATTTTCGTGTGAAAAAACCCAATATTATGAATATACTATTATTTTTTTATGAGGAGGTTTCTACCAACACTTACACACACCTCCATTTAATGGTTATCGATCATACTATTTCGATGTACAATGAACTACTGCCTCACAAAATGATTATTTGTCATTTCTCCATTACCACCAATCATTGTAGCCACTATGATTGAAAATAAATTTATATATGTTATATATTATATTTATTATGTATTTATTCTTCAGTATTCCTTTTCAAGATCTCTTATTTTTTACTTTCTATTTGGTGTAATTGGGATAATTTTGTTTGGTGATGTGTGGACTACATCACCCTCAAAGAGATATGATTCATTCACATAGTAATTGGAATATATTAATAATGGATTTAGTGAAACTATATGATATATAAAAAATTATAATGAAACATTAGTGATATTATATATGTATACACATATCTATCATTCTATTGTTTCAATACAACACCTCAAACTGGAAGGTCATTCAGGCGTACATATGACATACCAACTTCGTGATCTATGTATTCCATTTCATACATATTTTTAAAATATATTATTATAATATAAATATATTGAAAATAAATTATATTTTTATCATGATTCATATTCTGGAAATTTTCAAATAAATATAAAGACCAGTGATATAACAAATTAAGACTCACACAACAAACAAAGTGAAAATTACCTGAAGTGAAACCATAACATAGGATCATTTACAAGTGGGTAATATAAGGTCATAATAATACCATATATCTTATTACATAAAATAAAATGTTTTTTTAAATATTTATAATAAATTTATATTTATCATACATGTGGTTTGAATGTGTACGGATAGAGTCAATATACAGGGTAAAGTGATTTTATCTCACATTAAATTTCAATGAGATATATGTTTTGTTTTACATTTTTATTTGTGGTGTACGTATTTCCAATGATTTAATTATATATATTATAATGTAATTTAACTTTATTAACATTTTATTTTTATTATCTTTCTTTCATGGTGTCTATGTTACAAAAGTTACCAAATTGATAAAATAGTTTTTTCTCTGTTTTCCTTCTCTGAGACTCATATTTTGTTATTCACCAAAAAACTTTATTGAATGTTTATATGATTAAATTTTACATGTTATGTCACAAATAAAAATATTTTAATTATATTTTTTTACCTCATGGACTTTAATTTATTACATGGATAGTACAATCTCAATTTACCCTGTTATAAGAGTTTACCGAGACAACCTTGTCGGTTTTTTAGTTTGTTTATGTTTATGTTTCATTTGATTAAATATTATGATCCATATCTCAAGTAAATTAATTAATTTTATTATACTACAGTTATTAATGATATAATGTTATATTGGAAACATTTTTATTGACTTGGACACAAAATAATATTTAAAAAGAATTTTAAATAAATCTTGAATTTACCATCCCTTCATTCTAAAATCTATGTCTTCATAAAATCATTTTTATAAATACTATACCATTATCCTATATGTTTTAAAAGACATTTATAGTTTTTTTTATTTTAGTAGTCTCTTCAGGGGAACATATTATCACTTTCTAAACAATTACTTTATGTAACCTTTTTTCAGTGCAAAATAAATTCTCTTTTCACATCATACGACATGCATTGATTTATCCATAGTCATTTATATGAATATTTAGTTAAATTTATAAATGTATAATATTGAAGATAATTTTTTTAATTAAATTATATAAGGGATTTTTTTCAAAATGGTATCATGTCCCCTGTATAAGATTTCAAGGAATTTTCTAGGAAAATGATTTTTATATAGAGTTATGTATGAAAAATATATTTTCAAAAAGAAATAATATTGTCCTAAAAATAGTTTTGAATGATATTTCAAATATATTTTCTATCTAAGATGAAATCTAATGATGTTAATCATTAACTTTTATGAAATTATCTAAATGTTTCAATCATACACTTTCTTTCAATGTGTTACACATAAATTCACGGTAGGTATGAATCATTTTTCTCTTTCATGGGTTATACATGTATGAAATTTATTTTTTTAATGGGTTGTGATTTGATGATATGGCTGTAAAACATATTACAATTCAATATGTTATGATGTGATGAAATCTTAATTATACACATTTTATTTTATAGATTATGATTTGATGTTTATAAAACCATTTTATTTTTATGGGTCATGATATTATTGATGTTTTATTATCTTTTGGCTCGTGTTTGAATGATTTTACTATGAGATGGTGAGAACATTATCACTATCCAATGAATTAGGTAATGATATGTTCTATATGATCTCTAATAATATAAATTTTGTCTCCCAATCCTAAAAAGAAAGAGGTTGTAAGGGTTGTTGCGCATGCCCGAAAATAAAGAGTTTGTATGTGTTATAACCCTAGCCTAAAAGAAAGAGGGTACACAAGTTGTAACCCCAGAAAAAAAACATGAGGTTATATGACTTTTAGCCTAACCCTAAAATAATGCGGGTACACAGCTTGATATCCAAATTCCAAAGTATATAAAAGGGTCATATCCTCACCCTAACATGTAATAAATTTGGACTCCTCCAAATAAAAGAATTTTATTTTTATATGTACACCATTAATTATATGTATTATTTTTTAGTTATAATCTCATGGATTATGATGTTTATTTCATTATACATTATGTTTTTTGAACTACCATGATTTATCCCATAACTGATGTTTATGAAATTTTATATCTAGGGTATGATCTCTTAATGTTACGATCATATTATCATAACCTTATGTTTATGATAATGCTTACATGTCTCCCTTTTTTACCCTTATTGAGTATCTGAACTCACCCCATTCTTATGCTTCCATTATCAATGATTTGAAAAAAATTTTCCAGTGAAAAAATAAATGTGGATATATTTATGAGAGATTTTTAAGATATTTCACTAGGATATAAGATTTTGTTTCCTTGATTGGAAATACACTAAACTATTATGGTTCTTTTTTGAGTATTTTTATAATTCACTGAATATTCAGCTAAAAAGATTTAATATCATTGTATGTTAAGCCTATGTCTCAATACAATATTATTAATAAAAATTCATTAATTATGAAGATCATACAATCTTATAACATTCTTTAACACTATTTCCTACCGTTAATGCTAAACAAACACACCATCTTCTATATACCATAGTATAAAATTCATCTAATACTGATTAAAAATCATACTACTGTTTATTTTCAATATTTTATTCATGGGTATAACCTCAGATAGTAGTGATGAACATTACATTCTATAAAACATAGATAACAACGTGATTGACATTATTAGTGAAAATAAAGTTTTCAACTAGTTGATAAATTCCAATAATTTTTATAATGACTAGTCCTTATGATGGTAATCACAATGATGATTAATTCAATAAATCTTATATCATGCATTAACATATATATCAAAATTATTGATCATCGAAATAATTTAGTCCATGAACTGTAGTTTAATTTCGATGAATCATTTCATGTAATTACATTTCAAATACAAGATTGTGTCGAATATAACTTGTAGTAATTTGGGATGCCCCTAATTATTATAACATGCACTACCTAGGAAACATGGTGGGAGGAATTGGGGATTCCAAAACATATCATGACCCTAATGAAGTGGAAAATTGATAAAACAAATACCTAAATACCATTGGATTATTCTTATACTTGAGATAATGTTGTTCAATACCACCATGGGGATCCTACTTGTATTTTAACTCGAAAACATTTTGGGTGTATTTTTTGGGTCAGGTTTCCTAATCGAAGGTAATGTTGACTAATGAATATTTTTAATCTATGGTGTTGTGGAATCATAGATATTTTTATATCTAAAAAATTATTACAAACATATAGTTTATGTTAAAACATATATGTATTTAGTAATACTTTTTATCCACCAAAATATTATTATGGATTATAAATATTTCATTTTTATAAAGAATTATTGAGTCCCCTAAATAGTTAAATTAAAATTTCTGGTATAGGAAAAAAATTAAATGTATTTGGAAATTTAATTTTTTTCTCAAAATATTCATTATTACATTAGAAGGATTTTATGCAATCCTCTAAGAAATTTCAATTTCATTATATATATTTTAATTATTAAAAAGATATATAATTATATTATAACCTTGATTATAAGTTAAATCCTATGAAAATAAAGATATAGAAATAATGACACCATAGTTCATTCTGGAAATCTAGTTTTTTATAGATTAATTATTGTAATATTTTCTTACCATTGGGACATGAACATTTTTATATCATGATTTTAAATGAAATATTTTGTTATTATCCTTTTAATATGACTAACATTATATATATTAATTTATTGTTTCATTATGTGGGATATACCTATAAATTGGAAGTACTTTTAAAAGAATTCATCTCATTCCTTAGGGTTCCCCATGATTAAAATGATGGGGATAATTATAAATGACAACCGGAGAGGAATTTTTAGGTGATGGTATATTTTTAATTAGGTAAGATAAAGATATTATAATTTGGAATCATTTCATATATGTTTTTTATCCCATTTAATTTTTGATAAAATCCTAGGAATTAAATTGAATAATTTGATTAATACTGCTTAATAATATCACAATAACTGTTATTAATGATATTAAAACGTATTTAAATTTGAGATAAATTTTAGATTATAATAAGACCTGATTTGAATATTGATAGATTAAATACATTTTCAATTTTATTTTTCCATAAAATGAATATTCTGGCATGAATTACATATTTGAATAAATATTTAATAATATATTTCCAGTTATTTTTTCACAAACTAATTTGGGTGATTATTAGATAATGATCATTTAATTTTAAATAGATTAAAAATAATATTTTCATTAATATAATTATAATTATATTATTTATATATTTTTTAAAATATGAAAAAAATTATTAATAGCCAAATTTTATGAAATTTTAAAAGTAATTGAAACCCAAATAATTTTGTTTTGCTTCTTCCATGTAATATAATTCATTCGTTAGAATGGCCGGTTGATGATCATTTTAGTTGGATAAATACTAATCTCAATTTATAAAACTCTAATATTGAACATATTTTGTGATACATTATTAATATTATACTCATTTTGGGGTATTAGTTTTCATATGTACACATTTGTATGAGGTAGTTGATGCATAGTGTATTTCCGGCCATCGTTTTATATTACATCAATAAAAAATAGATGGTAGTGGTAGAGGTTTTAGAATTGAAATTAATGATGGGATCATTGGTGTTTCTAGGGGAGTAAATTATGATCATAACATGATATGAGGGAGAAAAAAACCAAAATGCTCAACATTAGGTATGATTTTTGTGATAAAAGGAAATAAATGGTTATGAATCACAAGTGAGGAATATAAATGTTCAATGTTTTTAATAATCAAATATAATCATGGAAAATAAACAAATGTATTTTATTTCAAAAACCATTGTGGATATAGTTTTTTCATTATATGAATATAGCAAACTATTTTAAAGTCGATAAAATGTCATATATTATAGTTCACATGTCATGTACTTGTGGCACACAAAGATTTATTATTTGTACACACATTACATTAGGATAATGTTTTGGTCACGTTTTAATGAATGTTATGGTTTAGCTTATTATGATACATAATGTATACTATTCTATACCTCTAAAACCAATTTATATCCTCACCACAAACCATGTATAAAAAAATATTTTTACGATATGTTCTATGGACAGATACCTAACAAGGCCAAGATCCCCATACATCCAGTATCATGTACTGAAAATTCATAAATGAATATTTTTTGATAATTGGATATTAAAATTCTGAAGTTAAATACTTTTTTTCAAAGACAAATTTTACACCATGTAAATTCCATGTAATGTGATGTTCTTAGAAATTATTTTATCTCCATTACCCAGTATGGAAATTAGACACATGATATGTGCATTTTATGATATTTTTCATGTATATTATGTGGTTGTATGTTTTCATTGATATAAATGGTTGTTTCAAATGATTATTTTATATTTTATGATTCCTTTTCTTAATAAACATTTCATTACTGGGTGTGTGTCCATCATTTAGTGTTGGAACATGGTTGGTAACTAATCTATTGTTCTCTCCAAGGCATGTAATATCCCCAAATATGTGTTGCGGAGTGGAAAATATATCTTTTTGTTATAGGCTCAGTACTTCCTTCACTAAGGTATGGGTAATCCATTCGAGCATAGGGTGGTATAAAATTATCTTAATGGGGTATATATACCACATATATAAGTATAACTAGTTACCACATAATGGTATATTATTTCTTTGGTTAAAGAACTCAATCTATAAGGCATTAAATAATTCTATAACATACATTATTGTTTTAATCCCTAATGGTTTTCACCTCTATGACTAAAAAACACAAATAAATAGGTTGTGCATCCCCTACTAATGTAAGAGTACTTGTATATGTGTTTTTTCTAATTACCATGCATATTTATTGACTTAATAATGTGTATAAGGTATTATAATAGACCAATAATATGTACATTCCTCAAGATATGACCTATCTGTTGGGTCTTGACTATGGGATTATGATACTTTATTAATATTTGATATCAAAAAATACATTTTTGATAAAAATAATTTTTCTATTATACTGTATTGTTGTGACTCTTAATTTATATTTTCCCCTTAATATATTATTTCTTGATTTATCTTGGATTCTTCTTTCAATTATCTAGAATCATAACTTTTTACGAAAACCGTTTTTATTCCCTATATTTTTTAATGTGTCATATTTTTTTTATTTCACTATTGAATGTGACTCATGTAAAAATGTATTTTATCTATTTATATGATTCATGTTCCTGTGATGATTTTGGATCTTTTTTGTGCTATTGGTAACTTGTGAGTCCATTTGAGCTAATGTATAGAGGTATTTGATGGTGCATGCTTTGATAGATTACTACAAGGGTTCACTTCCTGTTATTTATTATTGTATGGAGTATATTTTCATTTGTAAAAATCCTTTCTACGTAGTAGTATTATATATTAAATATGTATCATTCATATTTTTTCATTTTCTGGTTTATTGGATTTCTATTATTATATTCATTAATTTTATATATTCTTCTTTTATTTATTCACATTGTTCAGGAATATAAGATATTTTTTTTTCAAGGTTTCATATTTATTGTTGGGTGATATTGGTTATTTCATCTCTATATATATATATATTTAAATATATCATATTTTTATTAATCTTTTACAGGTATTCTATATTATGAATGATTTGCAGTGAACAAAAAGTTAATTACCTTCCAATGTGGGATGCTAATTGTTCCTGTATTAGTATAATGGAATTAGGGATGGTAAATAATTTGGGAGAGAGACTATATTAAGTTTTAATATGATGAGTATTTTTGGATTTATATAAATTATTCATTGTATAATTTAATATTATTTCTAAATGAATGAATAAGAAATCATGTGTGGTGACTTATATATCTTTTCATTTGTACATGGATAACCTCTTAGTCATCATGGAACAAAATAGGGAACAAATAAAATTTTATATTCATTATATAGTGTCCAATCATGATAATTTAGGTAATTCTTTTTTCAACTCTCCAAAATATTCTATAGTAACCATGTGGTTCTCCTATAGAAAATGTGGTGTTACCAGCACAAAATGATCTAAAATTAGGGGACCATAATGTGATGTCCAGATGAAATATCTCAAGGATTTCCCTACATATCAATGGAGAAATAAGGAATTGGATCTAGGATAATATTGGGTGATAAATTTCCTTCACACACATAGAGTTCATATCGATCAATTATTATTTTATGGATAATTTTTATTTAGTCGATTATACAACTCAGTTATGAGATTACCCAAATGTTGATTATGTTATGGGTGTTCTATTTTTTAGGGTTGCCTATAAATTATCGAAATAATGAACCCTAAGAGATGATGGATAGTTTTTAATTACATAATAATTCATTCCATTATGTTCACACACCCTCCAACCATGCTTTGGATTTCTATACAAATTAGATTCATGATATCTTGGGTCATTATATTTTATTCCCTCAATTCCATGATTAAACTCCGCTTCCATTATTAGTGTTTGAGAAATTAATTTGATATTTTAATATAATTATTTTACAGATTTTATGTGTATATATGATGTTACAAACTCTTCTAGGACGATTCATTGTGAATTTTTACTTAATGAACATACAAGATGAGGTACTTAAATATGCTTTTTATGGATCAAAAGATACACATTGAACCTAAAAGAAGCATTTTCAAATAAAAAAATTCCAAAATAAAAATATATAAAATGAAAATATATATATATATATATATAATGATTAAAAATCTTGATCAATTCAACTTAGATGGGTCAAAAATAATATTTTATTAAATTTTTGTTAATGATGTTCTGACTGAAGAAGAAGTGACTATTAGTTTATGAGAATCTATCATGGATTTTGCAGGGTCACCCAGATACTATTTATAGTATCTTATTTATTATATATTAGTTGGAAATTCTCATGAAGAAAATTTTATTTCATTCAAACATTATATATTTTATTATTAATTCTATAATTCTTCATCAATTTAGTTGTAAAATGAATCCATTTTTTTCACATATGTGTTCCCTTATAATGAATTTATTTATATCCAATGTGGGAGATAATTCAAAAAAATTATATTAATTATTGAAATTTCTTAATCAATCTTATTATGTAATTTAAATTTAATATTATTATTAATGAAAAATCATATTGGAATTTTTATTTATATGTTACACATTAACGAGGGGTTGTTATATAGAATTTAATACATAACATAAATTCAAATAATTGGTTAGTGATTTTTTTTGTGATTTTTTATATAATAATATAAAATATGTATACCATAAATTATAATATTTTTATATTTAAATCACATTTCAGTATTCGTTTGGGACATAAACCCTTCAATATACGTCATTTATGAATTCCTTATAAACTGAGTGTCAATGAAATTAAAATGTACGACGTTATTATATATAAAAACAAGTAAAACAGTAACTATAAAAAAAATTGGGATATTTGAAAAAATATTTCTCATATCATTAATAAAATTATCTACTCATCAGACTATATTAAATGAATATTAAATATAAATCTTAAAAATATGTTGGAAAAACTCTATATAACAAATAGAGTATCCCCATGAGGAAAATTCAATGCCAATTTTTTCATTCACAAATTATTACCCCATAATCTGCTACTATTTTTATATTTAAATATTTATTATATATTTAATATATAGAATTTGTGAGCGAAAACAAAACATTCATTATTCTCACTCACTAAATATTGCTATTCTCTATGATATTAGTTAGACATGTTTAATTTTATACCTATGTTCATAAAAGATATCATATAATTTCATGAATTTTCATACGGAAAAAATATACATGACAAGTTACCATGGGACCTGATCAATCCCATATAATAACTAATATTTTCAATAATACCAATATATATATATATATATATTGATTAAAATTCATTTACCATTCTTGGTAGATGGATATTGAAGTACTTTTCTATAAAGTATTGTATAATGAAAATTTAAGGTAAACAAAAAAATCCCCACACTATGGTATATTTATATTTAGACTGGGGTCACACGAAGTTTAGATTTATTATAATTCCAACCATGATATTATATAATATAGTTTTGTCATTTCTGATGTAAAATTATACAATGGGTTAGGGAGAATTTTATGATGACTATATATTCTCTCTTTGACACCATTTATTTATTAATGTCTTCTTATATATGATTTCTTTATTCTGAAAAATAATCCATTAATTAACTCATATGTCATAGAAAATATGATTTATAGTTCCACTATTCATTGAATTATCATTTAATAAAACTCTTTGTTTCTCAGAAACATGCCATCTGATGGCATATATAATTATAGCCAATTTAGAAAATAATGTGAAAATAAATAATTAGTATTCGATTAGCATTATCATTAATATGATGCAAATAATATCATAATTTTCAATCCAATAAAAATAATTAATAAAAGTCATATAATTTGAAAAAATTCGGATAATTTTTTTTTCTATATTTAAATCCATGTGAAATAACAAAAATAATTTAATGTAATGTAACATGGAATGTTTTATATTCTAAATTACAATATATAAATAATAAACTATGATATGAGAGTAATTATATAATATATAATTAAGTATTTAATTTATATATTCATTTCTTTATATTAATTATTTGATATGGTTTTCATTCATCTGAAGATAATGAGGGAGGACTATGAAGAGAGATTCAAATTGTTATTACACTATTTTAAATCACCAAACTGTTACATATCTTCAAACTATTCAATGATATTTAAGGAGGTCAAGAAGTGTTTCACACTAATTTTGGAATAGGTTTGCATCATCCTACCGATAGTCATAGTTCCATGAAGAGAACATCATAATATAATGTACAATTCATCTTTAGAATTACATTAATTTTGTAGTATTATTTTTTTGGTGGATTATATTATTCGATCTAGTATTGATGAAGGAGTTAGTATTTTTTGCATTTATAATTGACAACTTCCAATACCTCCACCAAATGATCCTCTCATAAAAAATGGTATCTATAGTGAGGGCCATATATGGTATCATTTGATAGAATACATTGATCAATTAGATACTATTGTTGTTTGATGAATTATTTGTGTCCCATACAATGATATTTATGTTCTTCATTATCTGTATAATCTATTTCTTCATTTTTATATTTTTATTTAGTAATGTGAGGATTCTAATGGAGGATCCATCTACAAAATCATTGGTTCGATTGTTTCATCACATGTTGTTATTTTGATGCATATAATGGTAGATAGTGTGATATTTCCATCTATATAAAAATAGCCAAATCAATGATCTACTATATATGGGTTATTCCAAATATACAAATGATTCTATGAGGGGAACATGTATGATTTCTGTGATGTCTTTTATAAGCATGTTTAAGTTCATTCTTTAACCTACACTAGTAAATCCTATAATAGATATGTATGCATTTATTAACCCACACAAAGTTATATTTAACTACCCAAAAGATGGAGACTATCCAATGAAAATCTAGATATTAAATAAGATTATCACCTGTAATGGTTGAATAATATGCAAAAAACATTCTCGATACTATTCATAGGATTCCTAAAATGACTAATTTGATTCCATAATATTTTTAGGAACTTATGATATATTATCATTTTTAAATTACTACACACTGGTTCCTATGGAATTTCTACTTCAATTGGGGAATGGTTTTTTGAAATAATTCATTTGGATTGGTGTGTTAACTTCCCTATCATATAAGGGTTATTTTATGAGTTTTATTCAATAATTAATATTTATTTTTATGTAATTTAACACCCCAATCTTCCACGGTATGCTTCTCTTTGAATAATGAAATAGTTTACATTATACACTTTTTCTAGATTCTAACACATCACGACCAATCGAACTAAAATTTATGAATACTAATACCCAATTTTTGAAATTTTATCAATTTTATCTATCAAAATGGACTCATTTTTGGGTTTGGAATATCGATATTATCTTAGGGTGAATTTTTGGTATTTTTTTGAAAATAGTCAGTTTTTTGATGAATAAGGAATAATACTAAATTATAATTAAATAAATTTTTTTTAGTAAAAATAATTTTTAGTGCTAAATTATACTATTGAGTGGTTTTTATGTATATTTAGATTATATATTTACCATTTAATTCAATTTTGTTCATTGGACGTAATTTCACATTTAAACTGGACATAAGAAAGTGTCAATCTTTTGATAGTTATTATTTCATAAAAACACACGTTTTATTTTGACAACGGGGATTAATTTTAAATTAATTTATGCCACTTATTTGTTTTTAATTTATATAAATGGATTACATATTTTGAATCAGTAGGTCCAAATTGTAAAAATAGGTTACTTTTATTTTTATACATTAGGAATATTTACTTTAGTAAATAATTTATTTATCGTGGTTAAAAGGGTAAATCCAATAAATAAGGTTAAAAAATAATATTATAATAATATCAAATTACCCTAATAAATGACCTAATTCTATTTTATAAGTATAAATCGACCAAAAAAACTTTTGGAATAAAAGATGAACCTCTTCGGTCTGCATGGATTAGAGTAGGACATTTATTATTATTTAATTCAAAGAAGAGTTAAAAGTGTTAAATTCAAAGTTTAATAACTAAAACATTTTTAATAGAGGGTTATACATAAGATAAATTCGACTATAAATATTCATTAGAAATATAAATTTTTTTCCAACATAATGGTATTTTATTTATATTTTTTAGACATTAAATAATTTAATTTATTTATGAAATAATGATGAGGTATTAATTACCTAATTAATAAAATATTAAAATAATTTATATTTTAAGGATCCAAATAAATGTACATTCAGAATTTTTATAATTTCCAATTATTTTTTAGGTTAATATGACATGAAGGTGTTTATTAGATTAATTTTTCTTGATGTAATAATTCTGTTATGAATTAGGAAAAACAAAATAACAAATAGTGTCAAAAATGACATAAAAGAGTTTTTGAAACAAATATTATATTATTAATTGATATTATATTCCTAAAAATATAAAGATCATCTAAAAGACTTATATAATGATAAGTGTATCACTAATGAACCACTTGGGGTTTGATTGGATGTTTATATTAAGAATATTAACCATATGATATAAAAATACAAAGAGACATGGTAAATGTCAAATTATTTAACTAAGAGTTAAATATAGAAGATAAAGTTAATATACTGACCCAAACCATCCTAAAACCTATTTTTGAGTGGTTTTTGACCAATACCCACCTTATCCTTTAAATAATTCATTTTGGAGCCACTATAAACCGAAAATTATTTTATTATAAAATAATATTTCTAGCTTTTCCTATGGTGCCCCTCACCACTCTTATAAAAGGGTACCCCCCTTTTCTCTAATTCAAACATTCAAAGCCATTTTTCTCTGCCAAAACCTACCCAAAAACCCTATCAACTGTCCTCCCTTCATCCTATAGGCCTTCCTATAGTCATAAATCCAACCTAAAGAGCTCTTTTGATAAAATCAAATTGAAGAACTAGAAGAAGAGGTAAATATTTCATCACCTCTTTAAAGTTTCTTTCTTCTTTCACTTCCTCTTTCATTGTTATTTCCACTATAAATTAAAAATATAGTATCATCTATATACTGTGATGTTATTATAAATATGGTACACAAATATTTATTATTATGTCCATCCTTTGAATGACATGTCAACAAACGTGCGAATGTACGACTTACCGTCTCCACATCGTGGTATAATTGTTATTCAATACATTATTATTTTGATGGGTATAATAATGATGTGTAATTGATTTAAATAATAAATATAAAAAGATAATGATTCTGTATATATATGATATACCATCCAATTATATATTATTTTAAAATCAAAAGAATGATGTTGTCACCCATGCGTACATACGGATTACCGTCTCGACAAACGTGATGAGATTCATTCTCCATTTTATCCCTTCAAGTATAATTTTCCATAGATGCTTAAATATAATGTTTAAAGACATAATATCATTCTTAATTTTAATAAGATGCATCCTATCCCTAACAACCATTACATACAAAACAAAGCATAAAATAGAAAACAAATTAGTTAACACCCGAAACGACAATAATACAAAGATATTATCAATGAAGAAATATTGAAAGATCATATATGATATCATATTAATGTATATGATTCTTGTATAATTTAATAATAATTATTTTACCATTATATATATGGTTACCCTACCCTCTTCCAAGGAAAAGTACAGGGCAAGGGTTAATTTCACAATCTCTTTATTATCCGAGGTTGTTTTTCCGTAAATATCTACTGGGACCTCTTTATCATCCACATCCATGTTTCTTAAAAATGTATTCCAAAACATTTTTACTATTTACTAGACTATGGGTTAAATCCAATTATAACTTTTTTGACTTTTTATAAAATGATTTTAATGGAATCTTTCCGTCCTTTTCCAAACAAGGTACCTAATGACCTTTTCGACAAAACTAAGGTAAGAATGATTTTTTAACTTATATGACCGGTGCATCTATATAACGCTGTTATAAAAATGTCGAAGCATCCCATAAATTATTATAATAATATTTTCAAATATAAATGTTTTATTTTATAAATACACGACCTTTAAATGATTTCAAAATAGAAAGAGACATTTCTCTAAAAGGCTTTTGATTTCATCTATGTCAACATCCCTTGATGGATTTTAAGTTTGTTTGAAGTTGATTTATTATGATACAATACTTCCATATTGTGTTGAAGGTTTTGTGATATGTTTGATTATGGATGTGTTATTTCATACCATCCATGGTTTATGGATAAAGTATTGACATTTCGAATGCCAGTTTTAATATGAATTTTTATGTTATGTTTAAAACTTTTCATATGGGGAATGAATTGGACTTAGTAAGTGACGAGTGGAGCCCAATATTTCTCCTAGAAGCTTTAGTAGGTCTCAAGAGACAAACTAGAGTCTTGGAACAAAGCCTTGAGAAACACTTATTTTTAGTCTTGTCACAAGGCCCTGGCTATGTGGTTATGAATTTATGGCATTATGCATTCCATCATTATAAAAGAGGCTATTGATATTGCATTTGATTATTTGACTAGTAGAATATCCATGTGGGCATTTAAATGGGATAATTCTGATTTATATTTTCCGTATTATAATGATGTTTATGTTGAAAAGGCCTTTGTTTTAGTTATATACATTTCCTTAAATGTTTATGCTTTTTTATTAAAGTTTCCGTTATATTGTTATCCGTACTGACCATCTGAGCTCATTCCATCTATGATTTATTTTTAACAGGATGCAAAGAATTATATTATTACTGACCATCAATGATAGTCTATGGGATCTTAGTGTTTTCCATGGAAACAATGTTGTCATAGTTTTCCATTTTATGATGTAATGTAATCTTTATGAATGTATCTAGTACTTCCAATGCTACTAAACTAATCGTTCTTTTGAGACATGATCTTTTGTTAACATTCCAATGTTTTGTAATAATTCCCCAACTCTGGGTAACTAGGTTCGGGGCATTATTATTGGTATCAGAGGAATTTTAGAATAATTAGAGGAATCTAGATTTAGATAAACTTTGATTAGAGCACATAACCCTTAGATAGACTTTGAGGGTTTGTATATAAGTACTTCCTAGAATATTAGTATTGTAGATATTTTATTATTATTTTAAGCAATACATCCATGTCTGGATATGATTAGGTAGAGGTGTCTCTGGTACAGATGTACCTAGGGGTATAACCCGAAAAAACCTATTTGAGAAAGAGTCAAACGAGAAATGGTGCACGACAACTGGCCTTGTTGTACTCTTGGTTACGACACTCCTGGGGGATATTCATAGGATAATTCACATTTTCATTACAAACCATTATGAATTTTTAATGTGTATATACCTCCTAAAAGAAAAAAAAAATATGATTATGGATTTTATCTATAAACTGTTCAATTAATGTTAAGTATTTTCCAAGTTTGGAATTATGTATTTCGATTCATAAACTAATTTAGTTTATACCACTGTTTAGAAATGGTGCCTAGTGGAAGGAATGGAAACTGTATCAATGCACACACTCCATATAGGGATTTCCCTCCTGTTCAAGATAATTATAGTGGAGCTAGTGATACAACTGGTGCTGATCAGCTAATTACCATAATGGGACAACTCACGTAGATTCCGAATAATAACCTTACCCGTATAGAGCACCATCATCCACAACCTGGAGGATCAATGATCGATCACTTCATAAGGAAACAACTACCAACATTCAATGGGGGTAAAAATCCACTGGTAGCTGAGCAATGGATAAATTATTTAGAGAAAATATTCCATGCCATGGGGAGTAGAAAAAGGGAAAGAGTTGTAATGGTAGTTTACCACCTCACTGGAAATGCTGATCAATTGTGGTCATTGATTCAAAACACAAAGGAAGATGATGAAGTATCAAATATATAATGGAGGGAGTTTGATGAAATTTTCTTAGATAAATACTTTATTCATGACCATCAAGCGGATATGTAAGGGCAATTTCTGAGTCTAAGGCAAAAGGATGATGAGAATGCCGCAAAGTATAAAGATAACATTATACGGTTAGTGAGGAATGCTACATATTATATATGTTACCCAAGAAGAAATATTGATCATTTCTTTGATGGGTTAAAACCATTTATCTGTCAAGAATTAGTCTCACTATTCTTCTCATCATACGAAGATATTTTCTCATGTGCTATCAAGACAGAAAAATAATTCTTTAAGTCTTAAGAATTTAAAGCAAAGCAAGATAAAAAGAGTTCTTCCGAACACTCTGGAAATAGAAATAAGTGGAAGAAGAGAAAAGATATATATCGACCTACAGTAATTGTTGGAAGAAACACCCTGGTACTTTCCTCAAGGTAATGGGAGTCTGTTACAAATGTGGTGAAAAGGCCACCAAGTTCGTGAATGTAGGGGAAAGAATGTGGCTGTCAATGTTGAATTCTAAAATTGTAGATAAATGGGGAATTATGCGAATGAATGTCCAAAACATCAGGGGAACTTACATCAGAAAAGGAAAAGGGATCAAGGACAAGCTTATTCTATCACTACTACTGAGGTTGATGCTCCAAATGAAATAGTGGTATGTAATATAATGGATTCCTCAATATTAAGAAATGCTTTATTTGATTCCAAATCTTTGCATTGTTTCATATCATCCCAGTTTTCTATGAAAATTAGATATTTAAAATTTTATTTAACAAGGGAGTTGTCTATCAAAACTCTTAACGGAAGTATCATTAGAATAATATTTTGTGAATTAGTCCCCATTATGGAATATAAATGTTCTTTATCTGCTGATTTCATCATCATACCCATGATTTAATTTGATATAATCCTCCATATGGACTGTAATTCTGACCATGATGCAAAAATTTATTGTAAGAAGAGGTAGTTTACAATTTTTGATAATGATGATAAAGAACACCTTCTCATTAGAGAAGAATCGTCACCCCCTAATTATTATCCAGATCTACCCATAGTATCTCGACTATATTCAATTATTGGGGAGTAAGATAATGAAATAACTGTGGGTGAGGAAAGGAATTTTCAAATAGAGGATATACCTATTGTGAAAGAATATGTTGATGGGTTTCATAGGATTTACCTGGACATCCTCCAGTACAAGAAATTGAATTTTCCATTGATTTAATTCCTGGTTCAAGGCCTATATTGAAGACCCCTTATAGAATGGCCACGGTAAAATTAGTGGAACTAAAGAAACAACTACAGGATTTGAGTAATAAGGGATTTATTCTCCCTATTGTTTTTCAATTGGGTGCCCCGGTCCTTTTTGTTAATAAGAAAGATGAATCTATGAGGTTGTGAATTTACTACAGGGAGATCAACGCTATAACAATAAAGAAAAGTATCCCCTTCCTCGCATTGATGATTCATTTGAACAACATCATAGAGCTCAATACTTTTCAAAGATCGAACATCGATCTGAATATCATCAGTTGTGTGGGAAGAATGAAGACATTCTAAAAACAGCATTTCAAACCAGGTACATGCATTATGAGTTTACTGTTCTTCCTTTTGGATTGACTAATGCATCATCTGTCTTCATGGATCTAATGAATAGAGTTTTCAATGAATATATTGATGACTTTGTGATGGTATTTATTGATTACATCTTGTTATACTCTAAAAGATACGAAGATCATGAAAATAACATGCACATTATTTTGAAGACACATAGAAGACATGAATTATATGTGAAGTTTAGCAAGTGTGAATTATGGCTTTAGGAGATTTGTTTTCTTGGCCGTACTGTCTCTAAGGATGGAATCTCTTTTGATCCTTCGATTACTAAGGCATTCCAAGAATGGCCAGAACTGACTTGTATAACTAAGGTATGAAATTTTATTAGTATTCCAGGTTATTATCACCGTTTCGTACAGAATTTTGCCCGATTGTCTAACCAATTAACCAAGCTCACACGTAAAGGGGTGAAATTTTTTTGGAAAAAATAATGTGATGAATGTTTTGAAGAATTGAAGAGAATATTAGTAAATTATCCTATCATGACTCTACCTTCAGGGAATGATGGTTTTGTTATGTATAGTGATGCATCAAAGAAAGGACTTGGCTGTGTCCTTATGCAGAATGATATGGTTATTGCCTATGCATCGCAACAACTAAAAAATCAAGTGAAAAACTATATTAGTCATGATAATGGGTTAGAAGCTGTAATATTTTCTTTGAAGATATATAGAAACTATATATAGGGTGAAAAAATATATATGTATTGATCACAAGAGTTTGAAGTGTATTTTCTCATAGAAAGAACTCAAGATGAGGCAAAGGATATGGCTTGACCTACTCAAGGATTAGGATTTCACGATACACTACCACCCGGGGAAGTGAAATAATGAGGATGATTCTTTGAGTAAAAAAGACCATGAAGTTTGGAACAAGATGAGATTTGAAATGGATCCTATTTTTATAGATCTAGTAAAGATGGATATGAGAATAACAATGAAAGGTGATACCTCACTCTTTTATCAAATGGTTTCCAAACCATCTTTATTAGAAAGGATAAAAATTTCTCTGGTTGATGATGATGAGTATCAAAAGAAGATTAATGTAGTGAATGATGGAAGATTGAGTGACTTCATATATGAAGATGAAATTTTGAAATTTGGGAAGATACTTTGTGTTCCCAATATACCTAATCTAAAAAGGGAATTGTTGGATGACGCTCATAGATCCAATTTCTCTATACATCCTGGGAGCACCCAAATGTAAAGATATTTGAAGGAACATTTTTTGTGCAACAACATGAAGTGGAAGATTAATGATTTGGTGTCATGATATATGGTTTCTGAACAAGTGAACGTTGGATGGAAACAACCTGGAGGAGTCTTTCTACTTCTTCCCATACTTGAGTGGAAAATTGATAATATTACAATAGACCATGTCATGGGACTATCGAAGTCTCCTAGAAGGAACGATGCAATATGGGCCATTGTTGATCATCTTACCAAGTCAACACATTTTCTCACTAGAAGAAAAGGTTTACCACTTGAACGATTAGCATGACTATATATTAATGAAGTTATAAGACTTCATGGAGTACCACTATTGATTTTTTTTATCTTGATCCCTATATTACATCAAGATTATGGAAAAGTCTTCATAATTCCATGGATACTGAACTTCGTTTGAGAACTACCTACCACCCTCAAACTGATGAACAATCAAAAGGACTATTAAACCCATAGAAGACATGTTTAGATCTTTCTCACATGACTTTCAAGGTATGTGGGATCAATATTTACCTCTAGTAGAATTTTTCATTAACAATATCTTCCATTCTAGTATTTTGATGGCTCTATATGAAGCATTATACATAAAGAGATATCACACACGAACGTGTTGGGAGTATTTTTGTGAAATAAAACTCATAGGTCCAGAACGTGTGGAGGAAATGATGTAAAAGGTGAAGGTAATACAAACCCACATCAAAGCAGCACAAAGTAGGCAGAAGAGCTATGCTGATAATCGAAATAAGGAGTTGGAATTTCAGGTAACAGATCAAGTTTTCTTGAAGGTATATCTATGATAGACTGTTATACGTTTCGTTAATAATGGAAAATTGAGTCCCAGGTACATCAGAACTTTCAAAATTCTTGAACGAATTGGAGCTATAGTTTACTGTTTGGCAGTGCTGCCAAATCTTTCCAAAGTTCATGATGTGTTCCACGTATCACTATTGAGAAAATACATGCCTGACCCAACACATGTACTCACCTATGATGAGTTAGAACTATAACCCAATCTGTTATATTCCGAAGATCATGTCAAGGTTCTTGATACAAGATAATAAGTGCTATGAAACTAGACGACCTTTCTGGTAAAATATCTATGGAGAAACCATAAAATGGAAGAGGAAACTTGGGAATCCAAGGAACATATGATGAAGAAACACCCGAGTATTTCTATGTAGTAATATTCTAGAAAATTTGTGGATGGAATTATTTTGAGGGGATAATTCCACACCCCAAGCTTTTATAGTACACTTCTCTTTGAATAGTGCAATAGCTTGTGTTGTATGCACCGTTGAGATTCCAACACATCATAACCAATCAAACTAGTAGTTATGAATAGTAATACACACTTTTTAAAATTTTATCAATTTTAACATTGAAAATGAACATTATTTTTGGGTTTGGAATATTGAAATTATATTAGGGTAAATTTTCGGAATTTTTCTTAAAATAGTCAGGTTTTTATAAATAGTGAAAAATACTAAATTTTAATTAAAAACAACTTTTTTAATCAAATTAATTTCAATTCATAAATTATACTATTGAGTGGTTAAAAAGTATAATTAGATTATATTTTTACTATTTAATTCAATGTTGGTCATTGGACGTAATTTTAAATTTAAATTGGACATTAGAAAATCTCAATCTTTTGATAGTTATTATTTTTTAAAACACGATTTCTGTTTTGACCGCGAGAATTAATTTTAAATTAACTTCTTCCTCTTCTGTGTTTTGAATTTAGAAAAATTTATTCCATATTAATAATCATGAGTTCCAAATTGTGTGAATATGTAACTTTTATTTTTATTCTTTAGGAATATTTAGTTTAGTAATTATTTTATTTACCGTGGTCAAAAGGGTAAACCCAGTAAATAAGGTTAAAAAATAATATTATAATAATATTATCTTGCACTACTACATGTCATAATTTTACTGGATAATTATAAATCGACCAAAAAAACCTTATTAATAAAATATGAACCTCTTCGGTACAATTGAATTAGATTAGTACATTTATTATTATTTAATTCAAAGAAGAGTAAAAAGTGTTAAATTCAAAGTTTAATTACAACATTATTTTTAATATAAATATATATATAAGATAAATTAGACTATAAATATTAACTAGAAAGATAAATATATTTCCTAAAAAATGGTATTTTATTTATATTTTTTAGACATTATATAATGTAATTTATCTATGACACAATGATGATGCAGTAATTACCTAATTAATGAAACATTAAAATAATTGATATTATAAATAACCAAATAAATGTAATTTGATACTTTTTTTAAAAGTACAGTAATTTTATATCTAAATATGACATGTTATGGTTGATTAGATGAATTTTTTTAGAAGTAATAATGCTATTATGAATTTAGAAAAAAAATACCAAATAGTGTCAAAATTGACATAAAAGAGTTTTTAAAACAAATATTATATTATTAATTGTTATTCTAATCATAAAAATATAATGTTCGGCAAAAAAAATTATATAATTATAGGTGTATCATTAATTAACCTATTGAGGTTCTCTTGGAAGTTTATAGTATGTTTACTAACCATATAATATAAAAATACAAAGATACATGGTAAATGTCCAACTATTTAACTAAGAGTTAAAACTAAAAGATAAAGTTAATATTGGGACCCAATCCTATCTAAAAACTATTTGTTGAGTTCTTTTTGAGCCATACTTACCTTATCCATTAAATAGTTCATTTTGGAGACATTAGAAACCGAAAATTATTTTATTATAAAATAATATTTCTAGCTTTTTCTAAGGTGACCCTCACCCCTCTTATAAAAGTGCACTCCACCTTATCTCTAATTCACACCTTAAAAGCCATTTGGATCTTCCAAAACCTACCCAAATACCCTCTAAATATTTTCAACTTCATCTTAGAGTCCTTCTTTTAGTCATAAATCCAACATATAGATCCCTTTTGATCAAATAAAAAGGAAGAACCTGAAGAAGAGATTAATATTTTATCACCTCTTTAAAGTTCCATTATTCTTCCACTTCATCATTCTTTGTTATTTCCATTCTAAAATAATAATTCTAGTATCTTCCATATACATTGATGTTATTATAAATATGGTACAACCATATTCATTATTCTATCGATCATTTGAATGACATGTTACCATATGTGCATACGTACGACTTATCGTCTACACGTCGCGGTGTCATTGTTATACAATAAATTAGTATTTGGATGTGTATAGTAATGATCTGTAATTGATTTAAATAATAAATATAAAAATATAATGATTCAAATATATGATATACCATCCAATTATATATTATTTTAATATCAGAAGAATGATATTGTCGCTCATTCGTACGTATGGATAACTGTCTCCATGAACACGATAAGATTCATTCCCCATCTTATTCGTTCAACAATAATTTTCATTAGATGATTAAAGATAATTTTTAAAGACTTAATATCATTCTAAATATGAATAAGATACATCCTATCCATAAAAAACATTACATATGTAACAAAGCATATAAAATAAAATGAATTATTTAACACCCGAAACGATGATAATACTAAGATATTATTAATAAAGCAATATTAAAAGATCATATATGATATTATATTAATTTATATGATTCTTGTATAATTTAATTTCAATTATTCCATCATTATACATGAGTTTAATCTACACTCAACCAAGGAAATAAACAAGGTAAGGGTTAATTTCACAATCTCTTTATTATCTAAGGTTGTTTTTACTTCAGTATCTATGGGGACCTCTTTATCATCCACATCCATGTTTCTTAAAAACATATTCCATAACATTTTTACTATTTACTAGACTATGGGTTAAATCCATTTATACCATTGTTTTACTTTTTATAAAATTACTTGAAGGGAATCTTTCCTTTGTTTTCCAAACAAGGTTCTTTATGACTTTTTATAGAAAATTAACGTATGAATTTTTTTTAACTTATACGATGGGTGAAGCTATATTAAGCTGTTATAACAATGTAAGAGGTTCCATTAAAAACATATAAGAATATTTTCAAATATAAATGTTTTCTTTTATAATTACATGACCTTTAAATGATTTCAAAATTGAATGATATATTTCTCTAAAAATGTTTTGATTTCATCTCTGTAAACATCCTTTGATGGATTTTAAGATTCATTGAAAATGATATAATATGATACAAAACTTCCATATTGTATTGAAGATTTTGTGATATGTTTGACTATGGATGTGTTATTTCATACCATTCATGTTTTATGGATAAAGCATTGATATTTTAGATTACAATTTTAATTCGAATGTTTATTTTATTTTTAAGCCTTTTCATATGGGGAATGCATTGGACTTAGTAAGTGACGGGTGGAGGCCGTTATAGCTCTTCGGTTCATCAGTAGGTCTAATTAGACAAACTAGTGTCTTGGCACAAGGCCTTGTCAAAAAATTATTTGTAGTCTTGGCACATGGCCTTGGCTCTGTGGTTATGAAAGTCAATAATTATTCATTCCATCATTATGAAAGTGGTTATTGATATTGCATGTAATTATTAGACTATTAAAATATCCATGTGAGTAAGTAAATGGAATTATTTTGAGTTATATTTTCCTTATTAATATTATCATTATGTTGAAAAATCTTTTGTTTTAGTTCTATACATTGCCTTAAATATTTTTGCTTATTTATAAAAGTTTCTGATATATTTTTATCCTTAGTGAGCATCTGAGCTCCCCCTTTCTATGTTTTATTTTTCCTAGATGCGAAGAAGTATATTATAGCTTACCAGTAGGGATAGTCTATAGAATCTCAGTGTTGTCCATGGAAACAATTTTTTTAGTTTTCCATTTTATAATGTAATGTAAACATTATGAATGTATATATTACTTCAAAGGTTACTAAACTAATCAGCCTTTCGAGATGTGATCTTTTGTGATCATGCCAATGTTATGTAATAATTCACTGACACAAGGTAACTAGGGTTGGGGCATTACATGTAACCAAGTCACATTTATAGGAGAAAAATAAGAAATTGACAAATTAAATGAATTATGGTATGAACCATGTAATGATGGTTAGTATTTATTTTAATGATCCCAATAATTAAAAAAAATAGTTATGTGTGATTGGAAAACACGACCTCATTGATGGGTGAAGTAAAGGGATATTTCCAAAGGACACTGCGATTGAGAAAAAAACACTAAAAGGACATTTTATGTTCAATGTGATGATTTATTTTTTAAAAATGAATTATCATGAAATTGATAGGCTAATATATGAGATAAAACCTAAAAATTATAAAATGGTGGCACATTATAGGCTTGGAACCGAGGGATATATTTGAGAGGGGTAATTTAATTAGATGGATGGAGTTTTTATTCGATTTTGTTTAGTTGATCCATTGTTTAGTATACCATCTTTGTGTTTCCAACCTATTTTATATGAATTTTTATTATAGGATATTGAGATTATTTTATTTCGAATGTATATTTATATATATTAATTTCCATGTTTAGTGACATAATAAGTGTGTGTTTGTTGATTCATATAGTGGTAATTTTATACTTACTAAATGGTGTAGATTTCTAGGAAGTGATATAGTCACATACGTCTTATTTATTATGGTTCCTCTCATCCCTAAACATTATGTATTTAGACTAGAATGATTAATTTTGTAGAATTGATAATTGAATTTTTCTATCATTTTGTAAATTATAGTGTACATGGATGAATAAAATATTGTGCAGGAATATGAAATTTCCCCTAATTATTAGATAGGTTTATTTCAAGAAGTCTCACCTTAGTGTCTACTATTATTTTATCCAAATCTATGTAAATCTTTTAAAAAATAGAAACCATGTTTTTTTGTTCAACAATTCATTGATATTTATCATATAAAATATCTATATATGTTCAAATGGATTATTCAATTGCGATTGATGTCTTTATAACATAATTTGGGAGGGGTTATCCTAATATCTAGAGATGAGAGAGAAATTATTTTTTATATGTTAGGTCACACTACTTCAGATAGTAGTGATATAGGTCACCAATGACCTGAATTTCAATTACACTAAATTTTGTGGGGTAAATTTTTTATTTTTTATATGATATTTATTCCCTTTTAGAAAAGAGTGGATAAAACCCAACAAAATTAGATACACCGAGTGATGTGGAATTTATTGGAGTAGTTATGGAAGTGGTGATGTTTTATTAAATAGAATAAAGAATATTTATCTTAAGGGAAAAGTTTAATTTATGAATGGTGTTGGAAAAATTAGAATACGTACCTTTTTATGTGATAAAAAGAAGTTATATTAGACCTCGTGGTACACTTCCTTAATAGATGATGAGGGGATGCTTTGTAATTGTTGATTGAATCACTCTATGGTAATTTATTATTTGGTTCTATGGATTTTATGAGGTGGCATTTGGATTCACTTTTAATGTGGGGAGACATCTTATCATAGATAATGTTCCCATATTAATAATAATCATGTGGTCAATAGATACCATTTTTTAGTATCATTATTTCTACATTGATGCATGACCATGGATAAAATGTTTATTAGTTAAGGTTATCATATTTAAGGAAATTTAATATAAGATATTAACTGATATGGATTTATACTATAATCTATAAGAATCTAGGGAACATTATTAAGATAAACAATAAATTGGGTTGTTTTACAACATAGGTATATTAGTAAGATTATCTGGGTATCATCTAAAGTTGTATTAAAATAAAAGGAAAAATGTTTTGTGTGTGTAGAGTATGTATCAATTGGGGTTTTCTAGAATTATTCATATGAATCATTTTCATTTTCGATGTCATAGGACCCTGATATAGATAATATGTTCATTTCTATATTCAAAGAAATGCTAAATGTTTTAAAATCTATTATTCATCCAAAAAATATTTTAATAACATTCTGATGATTTTTAATAATTTTCCATGGGGATATATTTTTTTGGTAACATGATTATTTATTTTACTATTATAAGTATATTATATATTAGTGTGAATGTTGATATATTCAACATAGTTCCATATATAGAAATTATAAAACTGTAGATGTATCCATAATTGAAATGGTTTCCCTTAGATTGGTATTGTAATATTTCTCAGGAGTCGGGTCTTGTGCTGATTATTATGGGGTTCAAAAAATAAATATCATGTTATTTGTAATTTTACCTGTTATGAAAGTAGTTATATTATTTTACAATGGATGGATGGTGTTTATATTGGTCCCACAGAAGTTCTCTCATGATGCATCCTCTCATTCCATTGTATTGTTCATGTTTTTTTTGGTTGGGATGATAAAGAATACTGATCCAAATTTTTTTTATTAAAAAATCATTTATATTGGCATGTATAAGACTTTTCAATTTCGTATTCCACATCACTCTTTTGATTTAAACCCCTTACACTAGTTATTGTACTATATGATATATATAAGTTAACATTATAAAAACAATAATTTTATCAAGTGGAATTTTCTTATGGATATTTAAAAATTTCTTAATTATATATTGATTT
This sequence comes from Viscum album, assembly GCA_963277665.1. Taxonomy (NCBI): domain Eukaryota; kingdom Viridiplantae; phylum Streptophyta; class Magnoliopsida; order Santalales; family Viscaceae; genus Viscum; species Viscum album. Next base: position 989,036,775 of record OY728126.1, read on the forward strand.
TCTTGGGTGATGTAAAAATGTAGAAATATTTAAATAGAATCTGTGGTTAAATAAAATAATTCTTAAAAATAGATATTTTCTTTATAGAAAATATTCTATTTATAATTATTTAATTGGAATGTTTCAGTTATTTTAAAATTTCTATTTTTAAATAATTGTTATACTCTGATCTCGATGTTTTCAAAGGAAAATAGTAATAATTATTATTAATATTTATAATATTTCTTCATTATTATTATTATTTATTGGATTTCATGCATTGGATTGTTATAAAAAATGCTTAAACGTTTAATGTATGTGAATTAAAATGAAGTATATAATCATGAAATAATATCATATATCTTCCACCTTCTAATTTTATTCATTATTCAAAAAAGCATATTACTTGTGGGGGTGGTGGGACCCATCCATAATCACCATTATTAGTTATATATCATTTCCATTCAAACCTAATGTTTTTTAAATAAATTTTTCAATGATGAAAGATAATGAATACATGCTCTCATAGAAACAAAAAATTGCTTAGGGGAAATAAATTTTTGATTTTATATGGATGTAACATGATCATAAGAGTAAAAATGTTGAAAAATACTTATTATATAAAATTTTACAGAACTTTTATGATATTTTAAAAAAATATTATAGGATAGTTCTTTTTTTGATTTTAGAGGATTTTTAAGACTACACAATGGACTGTAGTAGTAGCATAATTGGAGGACATGGAAGATAGTGTTGTTAAGGAAACAAATATAGATAGTTTTTATATTTTTAAACTATACAACAAATAATAGAGTAATCAAACATTATGTATGTTAAAATCTACAATGATTTTTGTTTACAAAATTTATAAATATCACATACCATGTGACTACATGTCCCAATCCAAGTATCATGACCTGTATGACCAGATCTTACATATTCAACACACATTGACTAAGGATCTTCCCCACACAATGAGTAGACAAAGTACATTTATTTAATTTCATGAAGACACAACTCGAGTTCAAGAGGTACATGATGTAACACCCTGACCTATATTTTATTTTATTTTATAATTTTCTTTGACTTTTAGATTTTTTTTGGGTTTAGGATGTATCTCAGACTAAAAACTATTGAGTTATGTTAAAAAGTGCGCATTTTTATGCAGAATTCATTGGGCGCACGAGCAGAGTGCATCTTGGAAATGTTGCGCGGCTTTGCCCAGGCAACAACACAATCCACCTGCCTTCAGAATTTTAAAATGGTTAAACTTGGTAATTTATTGTGTGATTTAAACATTTAATGGTTCATAATATTTCTTATTCTAATTATTATTATTAATTTAGGCCAGTGCGCGGGCACCGCACAACTAGCGGATGCTACGTGGTCAGCCCAAGTACCACATAGTTAAGGTGTCTAAATTGGCTAAATAAAATGTAAATTAAAATTTAGAAGAAATAAGTTATCCTAGGGATTTTAGTATTAATTTGTCATGAATAATAATGATATGTTATTATTAAATAATTCTAATTATTAAAATTATTATATTTATTATTTCTATATTATTGTTAAAGTGGTTTTAATTATTATTATGTGCATTATAATTCTTATTTTTATTGAAGTTAATATTAACAAAAATTATGGATTAAATTTATTATTATTATTATTATTATTATTATTATTATTATCATTTTTTTGTTTTGTTTACATTTATTTATTTTTATTTTTATTTTTTTCATTATTCTTCTTCTCCCCTAAACCCTAACACTTTTTTTCATTCTTTCCATTGTCCTATACGCCGCCACCACTATTACATTCTCCCCCACCCCCCACAATGCTCTGCCAACAGGTCACCCCCTTATACACTTATTCCTCACATAGCACCAACACCGGCAATCCATGCTCCCCACCAGCCTCATCTTCCCCCGACGCGTCCTCCTTGCTACGCAACTTTTCTCGATCGGCCAGCTCCCACTCCTACCAGCTTCACCTACTGTCCGAATCCCCACCTCCTGCCACCACCTCTCTACTCTAACCTGGCATGCACGCGCCTCCCCTCTAGCCAGAACTCCGTCACAGTGCGAACCCCCTAACTCGCATCTCTCCCTCTCCTCGTCGCCTCCCTCCTCCTTCCCTCGCGCAGCAGTTCCCCGTGACCTGTGCCCTTGTCTGCATCGTCCCAGCACCCACCCCTCTGTTATCAGCCTGCACATCAGCATCCCAGGCCTGCTCCCTGCTCAGCATGCCCCAGCACCCTCAGCCTCCCTATTCAGATACCCCCTCTCTTTCAGTGAAGCGATGCTGCTCCCATCTTCCCCATGATATCACACCTCTTTTTCGTGAACCAATATTTGGTGCTATCCCGCACCGAACTAACACACGTGTTTCTGCCCATCTGGTTTTGATATTATAGGCAGAGGAGAAAAACCGATTTTTTTCCATCATGTTCTCCCCATGGTCTAAGTGCTATAGCTATGGTTGAAGGTTGTTGTCGTTGTTGGCTTGAGTTCTTAAATAACTCCATATTGAGGTAGATTTTGTGGGTTTTATGAAGCCAGGTATTTGTTGCAGGTTCGAAGGTACAACTACAATTTTTAATCCTCACTCGAGATTGAGTCGTCTATGTCCTTACTGGTTTTCAAGACACATGTTTCGATTACATTTCATGTAATTTTGATCATTTTTTCTATATGTAACATACTTTCCCTTCCTTGATTTGGCCAACCAGAAGCAGTGCCGCGCTCTGGCGACTTCCCCCGTTGCTATATCTGCCGCAGACTCCTTCTGTCGGACCACTTTTCAGGTTTTACACATGAAACAGACCTCTATCTAGCTGCCCTCCCTCTGTTCACACGTCTCTTGATATTCCACACGTCATATAGTTGGCCTCTCCTGCAATGTGCACGCTTCCTACCAACTCGCCTCTAGTCTGGCCATCACACACCCTCTCAGTCACGTCGTGCTCTTAACTAGCATCCTCTCTGGTCGTTTCCTGTTTCGCACAATCCTTTTGATTGAGTGCACCCCCGCACTGTCTTTGCCTCCTTCACACTGCTTTTTCTACACTGATGTTCAGGTGAGGTATGTTCTATCTTTTCTTTTGATTATTTTAAATTAATGTTTATTTTTGTTTTTAGTTTTTTTTGCGGTGTTAAATTTTCCTATTATTTCTTGTCAGTGTTTCTATATTTTATATTATTTTACTTTTGTTGCAACTCTTTGGCGTGGTATTTCTGCGATATTGTGGTCTCTAGCAAGTTGTGCGTGCTTGTACACAAGTGTGAGTTGTGTTGCATCGTCATAATTAAACTACAAGTTGAGGTAGGCCCCCCACTGAACTTGCCTTTAAATTTAGAATTTATTAATTTCTTAACATTTCAAAAATTTTAAAAAATAAGAAATAGAATTAGATGATAAATTTTTAAATGATCAATCGATGTAAAAAGAGCCGTTTATTTTATACATGACACTTGAAATGTTTTCTTGATGAGAGGACACCTAGTAGTGAAATAATGCTAGTTTGGCCTTTAATCATAATTCACAGAATGTCAAATGTGGTTTTGGTTTTAAAGATAAACGATTTCTTCTGAAATACTGTTTCGGGTTTTCTTGAGAAACATAGTTTTTCAATAAAGATGATGAAGGCCCATTTGGCACTTTAATAAAAATAAATTATTTTGGAAAAATTATCTTTGGGGTGATTTAGGTGTGACCTTTGGTGTATGTTGAATGCATATGTTGTGTGTGATATTTGTGCTACTTGATTGACTTTACTAACTCACCACTTTTTCCATTTTATTGTATGTGTTGACTTGGGAACCTCGCATAGTGAGTGAATCTTATGAGATCAATTTCTACACTAGTTTAGATTATGCATTGGCTAGTGGCCCCATAGTAGGGAAATACTGAGTTATTTCTACTATGGGGATTGGTCCTCTCAGTTATGCCATATAGGGCTATGCCGATCATTAGGGCGTTATGACGTTATCGAGTTATGACATGCCTTCAGGATAAGTCACATGTATAGTACATTCTGGATTGTTCACGATATCATAGGTTTGACCCATGTTTCCTTTAGTGTTAACATGTTTGTGGCAGAACATTGATAGGTCTAGTTCGGTAGATGGACCTTGTGTGCCACTTTTTCCATTACCCTTAGTGTGTGTTGTGTGTTGTGTGTGGTCCCCTTTTTACTAACAACTAAAATATGGGTTTCTAAATGGTTCGCCAAAGAGATTTTGAAAATTCAATGCACTTGTTTCTTGCAAACATTAAACATGTTTTTAAATTAAAAAGGGAAATGGGATGTTACTTGTTTTAGAAATTAAAGTGTGTGTGGAGACCCATATTTTGTATAATTTAGTTCAAACATGAAATTAGTAAATTTATTTATTTAAAGGTATTGAATTGGGAATAGTTTTTCGGGCACGCCTACGGAGTTTTTATAATCATGCCTATAGTGTATTCATGTTTTTAGTTTCTATTGCAGGTTTGACTCGATCTTACTCACAGTGTGTGAGAGTTGGGTGTGGACTGGTGAGTGACTTTCAAAGTCATGAGGAGTTGTGGTTGTGGTCAGGTTAGTTGGTTGTGTTTGATCATTCTTTATTTTTTTGATGTTTATTTACGTCATGATATTATACTCTTCTACTACTTTATTTATTATTTTATTGGGCGAGGTCATTCCATCTCGCTCTCTTTTGATGCCCTGGTGCTTGTCGCATACCCGGGAGGATCGAGAATGCCTCTCGGGCCACGTCACGGGCCAACTCGGGTGACCGATTCAGGGTCGACCCGGGTTGGTTCGTGACAAAATGGTATCAGAGCAGGTCGGCTCCTGAGCGGACCTTGTTTTTCAAAGCGCCCATTGTTATTTGGGGTTGTCATGGTATAAGGGGTAGAATTGTCGGGACTCGAGGCATACAGACAAGAAGGACCTCATGAACCGTTGCTCGTTCTGAACCTTGGGTTACCATGGGATATTCGGGTTGTTGGTGTCCTTTGATTGTTGTGAATCGTTTTATGTTGAGAAATAAAATGGGAGTCAGCAAAGTGAACTTCATGAGCTCGCATGGTTTGGCTAGCCATGTGGAGCTGGAGTCATTACCCTATAGTGCTACCTATGACAGTGGTGTGACTGGCGTATGGCCACCAACCATACGTCCGAGTCACCAATAACCCCTAGTTTCTCCTTGCGGTTTATCTGGGCCTTCTTTATTCTTAGGAATTGTTTTGCGAAGTTTTATTTTAGAAATTTTGAAAAGTTGAATTTGAAATGGAAATGTCCATGTTTTGAGTATATCCCTTGTTTCCTTGTTTCTTAGTGTTCACAACCAAGAAGGTTTGATGGATGCCAAAGGTGTAGCTTCGAGTGGTTCATGCTTAGAAAATCCTCCAGTTGATCATCCCAAGGACTATATCCTCGAGTTTCCAAAGTTGAACCCTCCTCTATTTTATGGTCAAGAAGATCCACTTGAGGTAGAGAAGTGGTTGCAGAAGATTGAGAGGATGTTCAGTTTCATTGTGTTGCCTGAGTCTTTAAAGTAAAGTTGGATACTTATATGCTTGAAGGCCCAACCTGGAAATGGTTGAATTCCATGTCTCGTAAAAAGTCTCGGGAAGATTCTACCATGGGAATTTTTCAAGTCATCATTTATCCAACAACACATCTCTGAGTTGAAAAAGCTGAGGAAGAGGATGGAGTTGTGTTGTATTTAGCTGGGCATTGAATCGGTATTGGAATTCTATTGACGTTTCATTGACCTAGTTATGTATGATCTGTGGTTTGTTGCGAATGATCTCGGGAAGGCTAGACAATTTGAGTCTGGACTCCAACCTGAGCTGTGATCGAAAGTATAAGAGATCAACCTAGCCACCGTCTCGGATGTTGTGGGGAAAGCCTTTTTTAGCTAAAGCTGGGTTAGTAGGAGGACATGAGGTGTCAAATCCAACAGATTTGGGAAGAAGTGCAGAGGATGGTGATAAGAAGAGTGAGAAGCGACCTGATGCTGATGGTGTTGGTAGAGGAATCAAGAGGCCTTCAGACCTCCAATCTTCTTATCCACAGTGCAATGTTGTGATCTTCCACTAGTGTGGTAGGTAAGGTCACAAGAGGCCGACGTGTCGGAGTGCTCCTAGACCCTGGGACACATGTGGAAATTGGGGTCACTTGCAGCGATTCTATCGTGGTGTTTCTAAGAATCATGCTGAAGTTAGTTTTGTCTCATCGAAGGTCACCTCAACCCATCAGCAAGAGTAGGGCGATGGTTGGGGATCAGTTTGAGGTTTTCCCTTTGTAGTGATTCTTGGGCGTAGTAATCATCTCCTTTAGAGTTCTTTGGTGTTTCTTTTCTTTTAGTTGTATGAATGGTTATGGTTGAACCTCTTTGAAACATTTATTTTATTGGAAGTGTGTTTGGTGAAATTCTGGTTTGTGTGTTTTGTTTGAGAATTTCTAAAGCCTGACTACGAGGCAGAAGATTCTTCAATCATCAGTGCTCCAGCCATATGCCTCGGAGTAAAGATGACGCATAGTCAGGAGAACCCCAGAGGTGGAAAAAGGGTCTTTGTTTAATCATGGTCTTTGGTGTGGCATAGTTTGTGTTCTTCTGAGGGGATGACATCATTGAGGTAGTGGTTAAGGTAGTTTTGATGTTCGATTGTTGAGACATTCCTTCCCCCACCCTTGTGATGGGGTTTTTGGTCCGTGTAGAATGTTTTCAAGTTTGGTTAATCTCGTCAGCTCTTTTGGTGGGGAGACCCACAATGGGTCTCGCAGAGTTACACCCCGGGCAGTTAGTGTTAGTATGATCCTTATGGTGGGGAGTTCGTTTGGGCATCCCCATGTCAGCATTAGAGTTCCTTTTCAAGTATTGTTTTTGTGGTAGGTGGGCTTGTGTGGATCCACCTAATCTTGAGTTCATCCTCTCGAGTAAACGTTGGGAATGGAGTTACCCAATAGTCTTGTTAGACTAGGAGGATGGGAATAAGTGTCAGAGATGGTTTAAGTTTGTTCGTTCCTTGGTTGAGACATATGTTTTGGGTTCTACTTAGTGAATATTAGGGTGATCTTGTTTTAAGGATGAGTTGTGTGTTATGGGTTTTTAGAGTCTGTTTGGATCGATCAACCAAAGGCGCTTAAACTTTTGGGGGTGAGTGACACTTAAGGATTTTTATCTTTGGGACTTGATCTTGTTTTGGCTCTCCGAGGGTGGAAAGCTTTATGGTGGGGAGAATTGTCACACCCCGACCTATCTTCTATTTTATCTTATAATATTTTATGTCTTTAAAAATTTTATGGGGTTCGGGTAGAATCTTGGACTAAAAACTTTTGTGTTATGTTCAAAAGTTTGCATTTTCAGCAAACGTCATTGGGCTCACGGGCGGAGTGCATCTTGGAAACCTCGTGCGGCTTCACCTAGGCAACGACACAATCCACCTACCTCCGTAATTTTAAAATGAGTAAACATGGTAATTTATTTTGTAATTTCAACATTTAATGGTTCATAATATTTCTTATTTTGATTATTATTATTAATTTAGTCCAGTGCGCGGGCACCACATGACTAGCGTATGTCGCGCGGTCAGCCCGAGTACCACGCAGTTAAGGTGTCTAAATTGGCGATATAAAATGTAAATTAAAATTGTGAAGAAATAAGTTATCTTATTGATGTTAGTTTTAATTTTTCATGAATAATGATGTTATATTATTATTAAAGAATTTGTATTATTAAAATTATTATTTTTATCATTTCTATATTATTGTTAAAGTGGTTTTAATTATTATTTTGTGCATTATAATTCTTATTGTTATTGAAGTTAATATTAATAATTTTTTTAGGGATTAAATTTATTATTATCATTAAGTTTATTATTATTATTTTCATATTATCATTTTTTTTGATTTTTTAAATTTATTTATTTTTATTTCTTTTATTTTCCTTATTATTCTTATCCCCTAAACCCTAACACTTTTTTCTTTCTTTCTGTAGTCCTGTGCGCCGCCCCCACTATTCCATCCCCCCCCACCGCAGCGCTCTGCCAACAGGTCATCCCCTATACGCTTCTTCCTCACACAGCACCAGCACCAGCTATCTGTGCTCCCCACCAGCCTCGTCTTCCACCAACACGACCTCCTTGCTGCGCAACTTTTCTCGATCGGCCAGCTCCCTCTCCTACCAGCTTCACCTGCTATCCACATCCCCACCTCCTACTGCCGCCTCTCTTCTCCAGCCCGGCCCGCACACACCTCCCCTCCAGCCAGAACTCCATCGCAGTGCGAACCCCCTAACCCTCATCTCTACCTCTCCCCGTCACCCCCTCCTCCTTCCCTCGCGTGACAGCACTGCGTGGCCCGTGCCCTTTTCTACATCGCCCCAACACCCTCCCCTCTGCTATCAGTGTAACGCCCCGACCCCAGTTACCCAGAGTCGGTGCATTATTACATAACATTGGCATGATCACGAGAAAGATCAAATCTCAAAATACCGATTGGTTTAGTAGCCTTGGAAACACTAGATATATTCATAAAGTTTTACATTATATCAATAAGTGAAAAGCTACAACAATATATTGTCTCCATATTCCACACTCATATCCCCACATACTATCCCTGTAGGTCCTTCATAAATTTCTTCTTCACATCCTGGGAAAAATAAAACATAGAAAAGGGGTGAGCTCAAATGCCCAGTAAGGATAACAATAAAGCGGAAACTTTCATAAATAAGAATAAAAATTTAAGGCAATGTATAACTAAAAAAATCCGTTTAAACTTGAACTTCAACATAGTATGGAAAAAGTAAAATTAAATAATTCCATTTACTTATTTACATGGATATTCTACTAATCGACAAATCACATGAAATATCAATAACCACTTTCATAATGATGGACTCCATAATTCCAGACTATCATAACCACATATCCAAGGCCTCATGCCAAGACTACAAATAAGATTTTGCCAAGGCCTTGTGCCAAGTCACTTGTTTGTCTCATTATACCTACCGATACATCAAGGAGCTATAGCGTGCTCCACCCGTCACATATTAAGTCCAATGCATTCCCTTATGAAAAGGTTTAAACATAACCTAAACATTCGTATTAAAAATATCATACGAAATGTCAATATTTTCACCATAAACCATGAATGGTATAAAAATAGCACATCCACTGTCAAACATATCACAAAACCTTCAATATAATATAGAAGTTTTGTATCATAACAAATAAACTTCAAATAAGCTTAAAATCCATCAAAGGATGTTGACATAGATGAAATAAAAACTATTTGAGAGAAATATCTCTTTTCTCGAAATCATTGAAAAGTCACACATTTATAAAGGAAGTAATTTAAAAGAGAATTTTGAATCAAAGTGTCCCATACCACTTTCAAACTTTTGAAAAGAAATATCATTTCAAAACCTTCATGTCCATATAAATAAATCCTTAAAATCATTTTGAAAACATGAAAATTAATTAAAAATATTTAGAAAGATAAATCTTTAAAACATTTAAAATTATGATCTTTATAAAGAGTACCTTTGAAAAATTCTTAAAATATTCATTTTGAAATCATTTAAAAGTCATATAATTATAAAATAAAACATTTACTTTGAAAATATTTGTATAATCTTGTAAGGGAATCTTTGAAGATTTTATAATGGCGGTAAATAGCCACACCCGCCGTATAAGTTAACAAAACATTCTTACCTTAAATTTGTCGCAAGGTAAAAAGTGCCTTGTTTGGAAAATGACGGAAACATTCCTTTAAAAACACATAAGGGTATAAATTAATTTAACACATATTTTTTGTAAATAGTAAAAATGTTTTGAAATACATTTCGAAGAAACATGGATGTGGATGATAAAGAGATCCCAGTAGATAATTGCGTATAAACAACCTCGGATAATGAAGAGATTGTGAAATAAACCCTTACCTTGTACTTTTCATTGGTTGAAGGTAGGTTAAACTCCTGTATAATGGTGAAATAATTGTTATTAAATTATACAAGAATCATATATATTAATATGATATCATATATGATCTTTTAACATTTCTTTTTAATAATATCTTAGTATTATTGTCGTTTCGGGTGTTAACTTACTCATTTTCATTTATGTGTTCCGTTACATAAGCAATGTTTTTAATAGTTAGGTTGTATATTTTTCATATTAATAATGATATCAAGTCCTTAAACATTATTTTTAAATAATCAAATGATAATTGTACTTGAATGGATATCAGGGAGAATGAATCTCATCGCGTTCGTGGAGACGGTAGTCCGTACATACGCAGGAGCGACAATATCATTCTTTTGATATTAAAATAATATATATTTGGATATTATATCATTTATACAGAATCATTATCATGTTATATAAATTATTTTACATGAGTTAAACATCATTATTTTACCCATCCAAATAATAATATATTGAATAACAATTACACCACGACGTGGAGACGGTAAGCCGTACGTATGCACGTATGGTGACATGTTATTCAAAGGGTGGATAGAATAATGAATATGGTTGTACCATATTTATAATAACATCACAGTATATATAAGATAATGGAGTTATTATTTTAGAATGGTAATAAAAAAGAAAGAATAAGTGGAAGAAGAAATGAATTTGAAAAAGAGTGGTGAAAACATTACCTCTTCTTCGGGTTCTTCCATTTGATTTGATCAAAAGGGCTCCTTAGGTTGGATTTCTGATCAAACTAAGGCCTATAGGTTGTAGTGAGGGATGGTGAGAGATTATTTGGGAAGTGTTTGTCCGAACAAAAAGGCTTTGAAGGTGTGAAGTAATGGGAAGGGTGAGTGCCCTTTTATAAGAGGGGTGAGGGGCACCTTTGGAAAAGCTAGAAATATTAATTTATAATAAATTCATATTCGGTTTATAATGGCTGAAAATTTAATTATTCAAAGGTTATGGTGGGGATAAGTTGAAAACCATTCAACCAATATAATGTAGACAGGTTTGGGTTACTATATTAACCTTATCTTTTAGTTTTAACTCTTAGTTAATTTGTTTGACATTTACCATGTCACTTTGTATTTTTATATTATATAGTTAATAAACATATTATATACATCCAAGAGACCCACAAGTGGTCCATTAATGATACACCTATCATGATATAAGTCTCTTGGCCGAGCCTTATATTTTTAGGAATTTAATATCAACTAATAATATAATATTTGTTTTAAAAACCCTTTTATGTCAATTTTGACACTATTCAATAGCTAATTTTTGTGAAACCTATAAAAGAATGATTACTTCAAACAAAGTCAGTTAAATCAATCCTAAAATGTTATATTATCCTAGAAAATTTGTTTAATTCATTAAAAGTCTAAAATTATATTTATTTGGGTATTTATAATATCAATTATTTTAAATTTTCACTATTATGGTAATTACTGCATCATCATTGTGTCATAAATAAATTAAATTATTTAATGTCTAAAAATTATAAATAAAATTTAATTATGTAGGTAATATTAGTAGATTTCTAATTAATACTTACAATCGAATTTATCTTATGTATAACCCTATATTAAAAATGTTTTAGTAAATAAACATTGATTTTAACTCTTTTAACTCTTCTTTGAATTAAATAAAAATAAATGTCCTAATCTAATCCAAGTAGACCTAAATGATAATATTTTATTTCTAAGGTTGTTTTTGGTCGAGATAAACTTGTCCAATAGAATTAGTACATGTGTTAGGGTAATATTAATATCATTTCTACCCTTAATTACCCTATTTACTTTTAACCGTGGTAAATAAAAGTAAAAAGTTACTATTCACCAAAAATTATTTTCATCACATTGAACCGCAATTTACTTCTTGATATTAACCGTGTCTCTCGGATTTTAGAAATTACATTCATAGAAGCGGTAAAATTAAGTTTTATGAAAAATGTAGTTTTTTTAACTACCACATAGTAGTTTCACTATTCATCAAAAATTGATGTTTTTTAAAACAATGCCAAAAATTTAACCCTAAGCTATAATTGATATTCCGAATTCAAAAATGATGTCTATTTTACAAAATTCCAGACATATAATTTTCATTAATTAATTTTATAATTAATTCCCACTGTCACAACAAATAGCGTGTTTTTAAGAAACAATATATATCAAAAGATTGACAATTGTTTGGGTCCAATTTCAAAGTGAAATTAATTCTAATGAACACCATTGGATAAAATTGTAAAAATGTATTCTAATTATATTTTAAAACCACTAAAATTCATAATTTATCACTATTAATTATTTTGATTAAAAATGTTGTTTTTAATTAAAATTTAGTAATTTTCACTATTCATCAAAATATTAAAGTTATGAGAAAAGTAGAAAAATTTCACCCTAGGCTAATTTTGATATTCCGAATCCAAAAATGAAGTCCATTTTGGGAGATAGAATTTATAAAATTTTAAAAAGTAGGTATTACTATTCATAATGGCTAGTTTGGTAAGTCATGGTGCGCTTTAACTCGTTGTTGCGTGTAGTGCAAGTTATTGAATTATTTTGAAGAAATAATACACTATTAAATCTTGGGGTATTACATTCTCCCCTCCTTCAATAAATTGTTTCCTTGCAATTTGAAATTGTTATTCGAATATAAAATGTTGAAAATAAAAAATATCTTTGTGGGAAAACCCACATCAGAAATTGGGTTACTAAAATTTAGTCTTAATATGAGGAAAAGAGAAATGAAAGGGTCACCACTAAATTATGATCTCGATTAGAAGAACATTGGTGGAAATTAAAGACATATAATTGGAGGAAAAATGTAAATATTTATAGGTAGTGATTGAGGTCATCAATCACAAATAAGTTTAAAATTGAGGTCCTTAAATTCATCAATCTATGATGATTTGAAATCCCATCGGTTCAACAAAACATAGGGTATTAGGATAACAAATTTTTGGTTTTAGGATTCCTTAAATAAAGTATAAGAATTAATTTCTTTATAGAATAAGAGAAGAAGAAAAAAATATATTCTTGACAAGTAGAGTTCCATCCTTTATCTAATTTATACCACAGACTCATCTTTCACTCTAAAAGATAATAGAACATAAAAATAATATTCTATTTATCCTATTCGTATAGGGTTAAAAAATGAATTTATAATTCATGTAGCAGAACCATTAAAAAAACGACATTATTCAATCCAGGACATCACATGGGTCAGTGGTAGGTGATACACCCTTGTCGCCCTTCGGTTGTGGGTTCAAGTCTCGCGGCCTTGCCAGACGCGACAGGTTGCCGCCCGACATCTGGGTTGTCCTTTTATGGCAATCCAAAATAATCCAAACTAGAACTATCCAAAATACTTCAGTACAAAATTTATATGGAAGGTAAACACAATATAGATCCTTTTTTCTGTGTAATAACATGTGAACACCTTGATCATGTATTCTTTTAAAACACTGCAACATCCTGAATTACCATAAAACCTTATTGATTACATTCATGATCCCTTATTCCTTAAATAATAATAGATATACTCCTTCAATCCAAAAATATTTTAAACCCAAACAATGATGGAATATACAAATCATTAATCAGTTTCAAGGTATTCAAGAATATCCAATATAATTTATCCAAATCAATCATGTATTATTCCAAAATCACCACCTCGGTATCAGAACTATATTATGGTTTATCATTCTCTCAACCATATATTTTCCAAAAATTTATCCTGTTATTGAGTCACTTTTCATTGTTCCATACAATCTCAAGTCCTTAATGAAATAGTACTGCAGTATAATCCTTATAAACTCCATAATTATTATAACAAGTACATTGTTGATACAACACTCAATTGATATAATCAACATAAGAACTCTAATCATTCCTCTTCATCTGTGGTAGTATCATAACTTGATTATTATCCAATAGCGTCATTTGTGGCATAGTCTGATGATTGGGACATAGGTTCGCATAGTGTCCAAACTCCTTGAAAATGAAGCATTGTACATTTGAAACCATTTTCTTACCCTTGAAGTCACGTACTTTGTTCCCTTTTCCTCCACACTTATAACAGACTCCCATTCCTTTCAGGCAAGTTCCATGGTGTTTCTTCCCACAGTTATCACATATGAGAAAATACTTCTTTTCCCTCTTCCCTTTATCCATAATTCTCTCTTCCATCCTTTTCTTCTCTTGCTTCCCTTAAAATACATAGGACTTAGTAAACTCTTTACTTATCTTATCAACACATGATATTATTTCTTCATATGATGATAATACATGGGAGATTATTTCTCTTATAAATTCTGGCTTAAGACCTTGAAAGATATGATCCTTCTTTCTCTTTGGATCATTTTCATTGCTGAAGTTATCATTCCTTCTATTGGGTGCCATTTCTAAATAATGGCATACACTAGATTAGTTTATGAATAACAATAACTAATCCCAAACTTGTAAAACACATAACATAAATTAAATAGTTTATGGATATAATCCATAATCATAAAAATGCCTCCTTTGAGAAAGTATATACTCATAAAACCTTAATAATGGTTTGTAAAGAAAATGAGAATTATCCTAAGCATATCCCTCGGGAGTGTCGTAACCAAGAATGTAGCAAGGCCCGTTGTGGTGCACCAGTTCCCATTCGAGTCTAGTTCAAATCAGTGTTTTTGGGTTTTACCCCTAGGTACATCTGTTCCAGAGCAGCCTCTACCTGCTCGTATCCAGACAGGGATGTATTGCTCGGAAATCTCACAAAATCTCTACAATACCAAATTTTAGGAAGTTCTTCTATACTAATCCTCATGGTTCATCTTAGGTCTATGTGCTCTAATCAGAGTTTATCTAAATCTAGCTTCCAAGGTTTGTACTAAACTTCCTCTGATACCAACTATAACGCCCCAACCCCAGTTATCCAGAGTCGGTGCATTATTACATAACATTGGCATGATCACGAGAAAGATCAAATCTCGAAAGACTGATTGGTTTAGTAGCCGTGGAAACACTAGATATATTCATAAATAATTACATTACATCAATAATTGAAAAGCTACAACAATATATTGTCTCCATATTCCACACTCATATCCCCACATACTATCCCTGCAGGTCATTCATAAATTACTTCTTCACATCCTGGGAAAAATAAAACATAGAAAAGAGGTGAGCTCAAATACCCAGTAAGGATAACAAAAAAGTGGAAACTTACATAAATAAGAATAAAAATTTAAGGCAATGTATAACTAAAACAAAAGCCTTTTAAACTTGAACTTCAACATAGTATGGAAAACGTAAAATGAAATTATGCCATTCACTTATTCACATGGATATTCTACTAATCGAATAATCACATGCAATATAAATAACCACATTCATAATAATGGAATACATAATGCCAGACTATCATAACCACATAGCCAATGCCTCGTGCCAAGACTACAAATAAGATTTTTCCAAGGCCTTGTGCCCAGACACTAGTTTGTCTCATTAGACCTACCGATGCATTGAGAAGCTATAGCGGGCTCCACCCGTCATATATTAGGTCCAATGCATTTCCATATGAAAAGGTTTAAACATAACATAAACATTCGTATTAAAACTAGAATACAAAATGTCAATATTTTCACCATAAACCATGAATGGTATAAAAATAGCACATCCACAGTCAAACATACCACAAAACCTTCAATATAATATATAATTTTTGTATCATAATAAATCAACTTCAAATAAGCTTAAAATCCATCAAAGGATGTTGACATAGATGAAATCAAAACTATTTGAGAGAAATATCACTTTTCTTGAAATCATTCAAAAGTCACACATTTATAAAGGAAGTAATTTAAAAGAGATTTTTGAATCAAAGTGTCACATACCACTTTGAATCTTTTGAAAATAAATATCATTTCAAAACCTTCATGTCCATATAAATAAATCCTTAAAATCATTTTTAAAACATTGACATTAATGAAAAATATTTAGAATGATAAATCTTTAAAACATTTAAAATTATGATCTTGATAAAGAGTACCTTCCAAAAATTCTAAAAATATTCATTTTGAAATCATTTAAAAGTCACATAATTATAAAATAAAACATTTACTATGTAAATATTAGTATAAGATTTTAAGGGAAGCTTTGACGATTTTATAATTGCGGTAAATAGCCACACCCACCGTATAAGTTAAAAAAACATTCTTACCTTAAATTTGTCGAAAGGGAAAAAGTGCCTTGTTTGAAAAATGACGGAAATATTCCTTTAAAAAAAATAAGGGTATAAATGACTTTAACCCATATTCTTTGTAAATAGTAAAAATGTTTTGAAATACATTTCGAAGAAACATGGATGTGGATGATAAAGAGATCCCAGTAGATAATTGCGTATAAGCAACCTCAGATAATGAAGAGATTGTGAAATAAACCCTTAACTTGTACTTTTCCTTGGTTGAGGGTAGGTTAACCTCCTGTATAATGGTGAAATAATTGTTATTAAATTATAAAAGAATCATATATATTAATATGATATCATATATGTTCTTTTAACATTTATTTGTTAATAATATCTTAGTATTATAGTCGTTTCAGGTGTTAAATTACTCGTTTTCTTTTATATGTTTTGTTATGTAAGACATGTTTGTGATGGTTAGGTTGTATATTTTTCATATTCAGAATGATATCAAGTCCTTAAACATTATTTTTAAATCATCAAATGATAATTATACTTGAATGGATATGATGGAGAATGAATCTCATCGCGTTCATGGAGACGGTAGTCCGTACGTAAGCACGAGCGACAATATCATTCTTTTGATATTAAAATAATATATAATTGGATATTATATCATATATACAGAATAATTATCATCTAATATCAATTATTTACATGAGTTACACATCATTATTATACCCATCCAAATAATAATATATTGAATAACAATTACACCATGACATGGAGACGGTAAGCCGTACGTACGCACGTATGGTGACATGTTATTCAAAGGGTGGTTAGAATACTGAATATGGTTGTACCATATTTATAATAACATCACAGTATATATAAGATACTGGAGTTATTATTTAAGAATGATAATGACAAAGAAATAAGAAGTGGAAGAAGAAATGAATTTGAAAAAGAGTGGTGAAAACATTACCTCTTCTTCGGGTTCTTCCTTTTGATTTGATCAAAGGTGCTCCTTAGGTTGGCTTTATGATCAAACTAAGGCCTCTAGGTTGTAGTTAAGGAAGGTTAGAGATTATTTGGGATGAGTTTTGCCGAACCAAAAGGCTTTGAAGGTGTGAAGTAATGAGAAGGGGGAGTGGCCTTTTATAAGAGGGGTGAGGGGAACCTTTGGAAAAGCTAGAAATATTAATTTATAATAAATTTATATTCGGTTTCTAATGGCTCAAAAGTTTATTATTAAAATGTAAAGGATCGGATAGGTCGAAAACCATTCAACCAATAGAATTTAGACAGGTTTGGGTTACTATATTAACCTTGTCTTTTAGTTTTAACTCTTAGTTAATTAGTTTGACATTTACCATGTCACTTTGTATTTTTATATTATATAGTTATTAACATACTATATACATATAAGAGACCCCCAAGTGGTCCATTAATGATACACATATCATGATATAAGTCTCTTGGCCGAACCTTAGATTTTTATGAATTTTATATCAATTAATAATATAATATTGTTTTTAAAAACACTTTTATGTCAATTTTGACACTATTCAATAGTTGATTTTTGTGAAACTCGTAACAGAATGATTATTTCTAAAAAAGTCAATTAAATAAATCAAAAAATTTAATATTATCCTATAAAATTAGTTTAATTCATTAAAAGTCTCAAATTATATTTATTTGGGTATTTATAATATCAATTATTTTAATTTTTCACTATTATGGTAATTACTGCATCATCATTGTGTCATAAATAAAATAAATTATTTAATGTCTAAAAATTATAAATAAAATATAATTATGTAGGGAATCTTATTAAATATCTAATGAATATTTAAAATTGAATTTATCTTATGTATAATCCTATATTAAAAATGTTTTATTAAATAAACTTTAATTTTAACTCTTTTAACTCTTCCTTGAATTAAGTAATAATAAATATCCAAATCTAATCAAAGTGGACCTAAATGATAATATTTTATTCCTAAGGTTGTTTTTTGTCGAGATGCACTTGTCCAATTGAATTAGTACATGTGTTTGGGTAATATTAATAACATTTCTACCCTTAATTACCCTATTTACTTTTAACCGTGGTAAAAAAAAGTAAAAAGTTACTATTCACCAATAATTATTATCATCTCATTGAACCACATTTTACTTCTTGATATTAACCGTGTGTCTCAGATTTTCAAAATTTCATTCACAGAAGCGGTAAAATTATGTTTTATGAAAAATTCAGTTTTTTTAACTACCACATAGTAGTTTCACTATTCATCAAAAATTGAAGATTTTCAGAACAATGCCAAAAATTTAACCCTAAGCTATAATTGATATTCCGAATTAAGAAATTATTTCTATTTTACAAAATTCCAAACATATAATTTTCATTAATTAATTTTATAATTAATTCCCGCTGTCACAACAAATAGCGTGTTTTTAAGAAACAATATATATCAAAAGATTGACAATTGTTTAGGTCCAATTTCAAAGTGAAATTAATTATAATGAACAACATTGGATAAAACGGTTAAAATATATTCTAATTATACTTTAAAACATCTTAAATTCATAATTTATCACTATTTATTATTTTGATTAAAAAAGTTGTTTTTAATTAAAATTTAGTAATTTTCACTATTCATCAAAATATTAAAGTTATCCAAAAAGTACCAAAATTTTACCCTAGGATAATTTTGATATTCCGAATCCAAAAATGAAGTTCATTTTGAGAGATATAATTTATTAAATTTCAAAAAGTAGGTATTACTATTCATAACAGCTAGTTTAGTAAGTCATCGTGCGCTTTAACTCGGTGTTGCGTGTAGTGCAAGTTATTGAATTATTATGAAGAAATAACACACTATGAAATCTTGGGATGTTACAATCAGCCTGCACATCACCATCCTAGGCCTGATCCATGCTCAGCGTGCCCCAGCACCCTCGGCCTCCCTGTTCAGATACCCCCCTCTCTTCCGGCGCAGCGATGCCGCTCCCATCATCCCCAAGATAGCACACCTCCTTTTCATGAACCAATCTTCAGTGCTAGACCACACCGAACCAACACCCGTGTTCTTGACCATCTGGTTTTGATATTGTAGACATAGGAGAAAAACCTATTTTGCACCATCTTGTTTTCCCAATGGTCTAAGTGCTATGGCTATGGTTGAAGGCTATTGCCGTTGTTGGAATGAGTTCTTCAACTACTGCATATCGGTGTAGATTTTGTGGGTTGTATGAATCCAGGTTGTTGCTACTATTTCAAAGGTACAAATACTATTTTTAATCCTCGTTCGAGATCGAGTCGTCTATGTCCTTACTGGTTTTCAAGACACATGGTATGATTATATTTCATGTAATTTTGAACATTTTTTCTTTATGTAACATACTTTCCCTTCCTTGATCCGGCCAACCAGAAGAGGTGTCGCACTCTGAAAACTTCCCCCTTTTCTATACCGACCGCAGACTCCTTCTGTTGGACCTCTTTTCAGGTTTCGCACATGCGCCAGACCTCTTTCTAGCCGCACGCCCTCTGGTCTCACATCTTTTGATCTGCCACACGTTGTCTGGCTGTCCTTTCCAGTGTAACGTTCGTGCTTCCTACCAACGCGCCTCTAGTCTGGCCATTACGCACCCTCCTAGTCACGTCGCGCTCTTCACTGGCATCCTGGCTGGTCATTTCCTCTTTCACAAAATCTCTTTGATCGAGTTCACCCCCGCACTGGATTTGCCTCCTTCGCGATATTTCTTCTACACTGATGTTCAGGTTAGGTATGTGCTATCTTTTGTTTTGATTATTTCAAATTCGTGTTTATGTTTGTTTTTAGTTATTTTTTCAGTTTTAAATTGTCGATTTATTTCTAGAAAGTGTTTCTATATTTTAGATTATATTACATTTGTTGCAGCTCTTTGGCGAGGTATTTCCACAATATTTTGGTCGCTAGAAAGTTGTGTGTGCTTGTGCGCAAGTGTAAGACGTGTTGCGTTGTTGTAATTATGTTGCAAGTCAAGGTAGGTCCCCCACTACGCTTGCCATTAAAATTAGAATTTATTAATTTCTTGATATTTCGTAAATTTTAATAATTAAAAAATAGAATTAGATGATAAATTTTTAAATGATCACTCGATGTAAAATGAGCCATTTATTTTATACATGACACTTGAAATGTTTTCTTGATGAGTGGAAACCCAGTAGTGAAACAATGCCAGTTTGGACTTTAATCATAATTCACGGAATTTCAAATGTGGTTCTGGTTTTAAAGATAAATGATTTCTTCTGAACAAGTGTTTCAGATTTTTTTTAGAAATGAGGTTTTTATTTAAAGTTCACGAAGGCCTGTTTGTCACTTTAATAAAAATAAATTATTTTGGAAAAATTCTATTTCGGGTTACTCATGGGTGACCTTTGGTGTATGTTGACTGCATATGTTGTGTGTGATGTTTGTGCTACTTGATTGACTTTGATGACTCACCCCTTTTTCCTTTTAATTGTATGTGTTGACATGGGAACCTGACATAGTGAGTGAATCTTCTAAGATCGATTGTGGCACTAGTTTAGATTACGCACTGGATAGTGGCCCCATAGTAGGGGAATTCTAAGTTATTACTGTTATGGGGATTGGTTCCCTCAGTTAGGCCATGTAGGGCTATGCCGAGCGTTAGGGCGTTATGATGTCATCGAGTTAGGGCATGCCTTCAGGATGAGTCTCATGTATAGTACATTCTGTATTTCTCATGATCTCCCAGGTTCGACCCATGTTCCATTTAGTCTTTATTAGTTTGTGGCAGACGATAGAGAGGTCTAGTTCAGTAGTTGGCCCTTTTGTGCCACTTTTTCCATTTCCCTTAGTGTGTGTTGCATGTTGTGTGTTTTCCCTTTTTTACTAACAGCTAAAATTTGGGTTTCAAAATGGTTCACAAAAGCGATTTTGAAAATTCAATGCACATGTATCTTCCAAAAATTAATCATGTTTTTAAATTAAAAATGTCAATGGATTGTTACTTGTTTTAGAAATGAATGTGTGTGTGGGAACCCATATTTTGTATAATTTAGTTCAAAACTGGAATTAGTAAATTTCATTATTTAATGGTTGTTCATTGGGAATAGTTTGTTGGGAACGCCTACTGAGTTTTAATACTTACACCTATAGTGTTTTCCTGTTTTTAGTTTCTGTTGCATGTTTGACTCAAGCTTGCTCGTTGTGTGCGAGATTTGGGTGTAGACTGGTGAGAGACTCTCGGAGTCATGAGGAATTGTGGTCATGGTTAGGTTAGTTGGTTGTGTTTGATCATTCTTTCTTTTCATGACGTTTATTTACTTCATGATATTCTAATATTTTGATGATTTATTTATTATTTTATCGGGAAAATTATTCCCTCTTTCTCTCTTTTGATTCCCTGGTGCTTGTCACCAGCCCAGAGGGATCTGGAACACCTCTCGAGCCATGTCGTGGGCTGGCTCGGGTGACCAGTTCAGGGTCAACCCTGGTTGGTTCGTGACACATGATTATTGAAAATCCATAATTTCTCTCTCAATGTACTTAAAAACTACATATGGGTAAAAAGGTTTCACTCTAAATATCAATGACACATGCTTGTAAAATGTTGAATGAATTAATATAATTTTTAGTAATATAATATTTTAACTATATTTTATGAAAATTTTAGTATAGAAAATGTTATTTTTTATATCTAAATATATTAGGACCATGTGTATACATTAGATTAGTTATTTTTTTAATTTTCCAAAAAATAAATGTGGTGATAATTTTTAAATGATACTTATGTTAACATTTTTATTTTATCTAATTTTTGAAATTACTATATCTTCATGGATATAATAATTCTATGTGGGAGAGTATTTAAATTTCTAAATAATTTTAGTAACAAAATAGACATGTTAATGGGATATGGATCATTCCTAGGCATGCATTTTTTTAAGAAACCCTTCCATATCATTAAGTGATAATTGATTTTATCCTCTAGGAAACAGTTATACATTTGATATTTGGTTCTGTGCATTATTAATTCATCTATAGGGTCGCACTGTGTAAGGTCCATATGTCCTATTAATTCAATTCATAAATCATTTTGTTCATTTGATTTGGGGAGTCATTCTAAGATGATCAATTGTCGTCACTGTGTATTTTTTATCATAAAATTTATAACATTGTTAATTTTTTATATTTTATAATGTAAATAAAATAATCATGGTGTAGAATTAATGTTCTATGGTTATTAATAGTGAGGATTAAAATAGAAAAAATGTAGTTCAATGTAATTTTTTTGCCCAATAATGAATTTATTAGTGTAAGTACCCTTAATTATTTTCCACAATACCATATAGATAACTTATTACTCCTATAAAATTAATTATTGATTGTTATTAGGATAAGTTTTTGAGTATATGGGATATATGGTAAGATGAAGATGTCAACATTTCTCATAATGATTATAATGTGATTGGTGTTTCATGAATTTTTTATTTACTAATGTCAAGGCTGGATTGATTTAACTCTAAAAATGTACTTGAAATATTTATTTTTTTCATTAGGAATGACATATCAATAAATGGTATATCACTAACAAACTAGTAATATCATTTATATAACCAATTCATCATCCATGGTATTATAGTTTTCTATACCATCAATTTGGAATGATTCATATTTCATTACCATTATTTTTCATTTTTGAGCTAATATTTTAGAAGTAACTATGTCAAATTAGTAACATTAAACTCCCTATATATTTTAGTGGTGGATATTTAGATGATCGTTAATGATGATCACAATTATGGTTCATCAATAAATATTTATATTTTTTAATTAAATTTTTTCTACAAAGTATCAGTAGAGTGATTTATGAGAGTGGATACATTTATAAGATCTCCTTTTAGTAAGACGTTTCCCTTATATCAAGATGGAAGGTTAAAGGCTCCATAATGATGGATGTTTTCTTTTTTATCTATTTAGTTCCCAGTGAAAATGGTTTACATCCCAAATCATTGAGCACAATGGAATGTGTAATGATCGATAGCACACTACACCCCACGTAGTTTTATTTTTGAGTGGACTTAGTGTTATTGTGTATATGCACTTCTTGCAGGACCTCTAATATAAATAGAAGGATTAACAGTGGGGTGGATAGCTCAATGAAATTTAGATGAATCATATGTTTTCTTTTATTTTTAGGTTCTAATGGACAAAAAACATCTTATATTTTTACCTCTTAAATTATAATACCATGATATCATTTTTTCTAATGGAATTTGATCTTCACTTGAATGGGTAGAACCTTTATTTTGGTTTGTCAGGGATTCATCATTGAGGGTAATTATATATTATAAAAGACATACAATTTGCTGATAAATTCTATATATCGCGGGAGACCTCTATAATTACATATTCATTCCTCTAAAAATTTTATTTTGTTGTGGTTTTATCTTTCATATCAATGGGGAAATTCTTTATAGTGGTTTTTGTTAAAACATTTAATGGAGGAACCTTAGGGTTGTGTGATTCCTTGAAATGGGTATAATCTCTATAGAGTATAATCAATGAATCATCATGTGTATTTCCATTATCGTTGTTTAGAAATTTTTACAATATGGTTGAAAACTATTTGAAACCAAAACCTTTAAATAATGACCATATCTGTAGAATTAGGTTTATTAATTTCTTAATAGATAATAATGGTTGATTTATTCTTTATTAAATGGAGTCATGTTATAATACATTTCGTGCATTGTGTGGGAGAAGTTAGATGAATGGCATGTTAATGTATGCCATGATGGATTTTTGGTCTTTTATTAGAACATCAGGGTGACTAATGATGGGTAATCATATTTGATAAACAATATGATAATATGTGAATAACAAGCTCTGAAAATCATTATTGTCTCGCAAACTATGATTTGGGGTTTGGGTAAGAGTTTCCCATTGTAGTTATTAGACATCTTATGCTAAGAAAATATTTTTTATATCATTAATATCATACATAATAGGTAAATCCCATGGAAAAATAAATTCTATAATATCATACTCCAACATGCAAGTGAGGAAAAAATTTCAAACATGATAAAGAGACATATAATGTACTATAAAAAATATATTGTTTTTTAATTCAAATGATAAATCCCCAACACTAGTGTAATCATTTATACAATCACAAAACCTATGTTTCATTAAAATATTAGTCTCATAATAAATATTATTTATGGAAAATTGTAAAACCACATACTTTTTAAGAAGAAAACTATTTTCGATAGTGTATTCAATATGCAACATTGAGTTAAAGTACACGAGAAATATATTATTTTCATAACTTAGCCATTAAATTGAAATTTATGTGTTTAATTTTATACTTTAATATATGTGTATATATATATTCAACTCAATATAATTTGATGATAATCTCTTATTAAACACTATTTCCCTTTTTTACAAATGTAATGTTAGTCCTCAAAAATTAGTTTTCATAAAATAATATTTTAATTTGTTTTTATGATAACATATTATAATTATCATTTTGAACATTTTAAAAAAATTACAAGATAAAATTAAAATAAATTTTGAAATTGGAATATCAAAATTTCTTTAGATTTATTTTTTAAATAAAATAATGAATAATTTAATTGTTAAATATAAAAGGATTCACAATAAGATAATTTCTTTTCAATAAATTAAAAAATTATATGTAAAAATTAATATTATTTAATGATAAATAAAAATTAATTAGTTATATTTAATCCAGTTAATTTTTTTCAATTAACATAATATTGAATGTCATAAAATATTTTTTTGGGTTCAAAAATGGGGTTATTTTGGGAAATGATTTTAATGTGCATAATGATACTCTATTATAATTATTTAAAATAAATACTAATTATAAATAATTATATTTAACATTATAGATTGTATATCCAAATATATTAACATTAATAGGTACAAAATTTTATTTTATTCATTGAATAAATATAAAATCATCATTGGATTGAAATAGAAACTTCTTTAAAAAACACATTTTCATCACATCTAAAGTTTTAATTTTAAATTATATTTTCCCCTTATTAGAATTAAATTTGGAAAATTGAATTCTATATTATTAATCAGAATAATTTATATTATCTAATATGTTTATCCTATTTTTTCACAGTAACGAATACTGAAAATAGTAACAATTCATAAGTATGGTTAAGATAAAATCTTGTTTTACTTGTTGGTTAAACTAATATGATAAGGGTATAAATCTCTAAAAAATGTTTGTAATAAATTATATTTTCATATTTTCACCTTAATATTTATATTTATATATAATTTGTTAATTTTTGGATCTTTTTTTTACTTGATAAACTTGGGAACATCATTTTATTTTTAAAATTTACAATTGTGACACTCACCTCACTTATAAAAGCCCATCCCATATCCTCTCAACATCACGCCATACAATCCATTTTTATTATCCTATATCTATGAATAATTTTTATTTAATTCCACTAACACATTATACATACCCTAGTCTGATCATATAACAATTCAATAATGAATTTGGTGCTTATCTAAGAAGGATATCTAAAATTGTTATAACTCTAACCCGAGTTTTGTATTTTATTTCATCTTTGATATCATTAAAATCGAATTAATGTTTTCGTATATAATCAAAAAAAATATAACACATACTTATGTGGTATTATACTATTGTAGTAGCAAAAATATATCTCGTATTCCATAAAATGGGTTAAAAATCATCATTAGTGAGTTGAGAAGACAAAAACCTAACTAATATATATAATTTGTTTTCCATCATCACCCATCATAGATTGACGTAATTATTTATTTAATGAATATATATGAGAATCGAATCTTATTTAAAAATCAGGAGTAACACTATCATATATATATATATATATATTATTTTATTCTATTCTATTGTGGATATGATAACATCACCTGTGTGAATAGAAGACTACCACAACACGAAGTGATGTGATTCATCATTCACTAAAGAATAATAAGTATTTTAATAACTATAATAGTAATGAATATATGTGATATAAATTAAATCATAATGATTCTCATGAAATTATTTTCAATGTTGAAAAATAATATATCATTTTTGTGTTATATTGGAAAAGGATAATGTCATTCACCTACTTGTGGACAATCGCCTCCACGAAGCGATGTGATTTTATCATGACCACATGAAAAGAAAGATATATATAAGTATAATTAATGAAATAATATTGTTTTAATGAAATTAATATCAATATATAAAGGTAAAAGTATATATACCTTCTTTCCATAATAATCATTGAAATATTGTAGCGTTACTTATGCATACATACGGTTGATTATTTCCATGACGGTAACCAAGTTTATTTTTTAAAAAATTTTTAATTATTAGTTTTAAAAGAATCATTGATGAATAAGGAATATAATTATATCTTGTCTATTTTTATTTATAAGATTAAATAATTATATATTTTTCCACTATCAATTAACAAGAGCCATTTTTAAATAATTATCGAAATGTTCTCATAACTGCCATTGTAGACATATCCAATAAGTATTCAAAGATTTAATTATTAAGAATCAAATTAAATCACTAAAATATAATTTATTTTACATTGAATTTGTTTATAGTAAATCATATAAATTTCATATTATTGTTATATATGATTTAATAGAAATTCATGGAATGTCTGCCCACAAGGTAAGGGTTTATTACCTGGAATTTTATTGCTATGATACATATTACACATTCATAGTTGGTTTTATTTTTTAGTGTATATAAATCCCATTAATTTCCTATATTATTATTTGAATTGAACATTATTTGTATCAAAAAAACCAAAAATAGGTTAACTCATTCATCAGGTTTTGTTACAGAGATTATGAAGGCATTATTGGAATTCATCTAAAAATACCATTTTTGAGTCATATTATAGTTTTACCCTCCTATATTGTTTTATTAGGATTATAAACATCCCCATTGACATGTGATAACATTAATATCTACATTTTATTGATATTTTATGTATCATTTTATGTTATTATTTAATGGCGATTATTATTGAAACTATACATATAAGAGACCGATCTTTTTTAATGGATATTTTATATTCATATATAAAAATTATTTAAATTACACAAACATATTTCAAAGGTATATAATGGTATAATTATTTTTAAAACATTGAAAACAAAAATATAGTCTAGTTATATATAATCAATTTTTTTCATAATGATCAACCACATTAGAACCCCCTGCATACAATATTTTTTATTAACAAGTGGAAAACAAACTTATGAAAAGGGTGACAGTAGATTCCCTGTAAGGGTAAACATAGAATATACATATTACTAAAATAAACATAAGTATATGAAAACATTAACATACCATTAAAATAGCATACCCTTTATATCAATCATCATACACCCAAATCATAGAATAATGATTTAAATTTCATCCAACATAAAAATTAGATAATTTAAAAACCAGGGCCCTAAAAGGAAATCAAAACCATAAGACATGGAATTTTTTTCATACAAATAAGAATAGAATATCTTATCTAAATTTTACCCAAAATTATATTCATATAATGTTCGGATTCCTATAATTCCTCAAATTTATACTTCAAGAGTGTGAAGACATCCAATGTTCATGTGGATTTTTAGCATAAGATGACCTCCTATGTAACCTCAAAAAATAGGATTAGGATTACCTATGGTGAATCCTATTTTGTTGGCATTGGATGACCTATTTTTTAAACTTTTTTTTGGGGTCTATGTATGACCCCACTTGTATCCTTTGAGCTCATAGAAAATTTTTCATTACTCTGTGAATTGATACAATATATTTGACCATAAAAGGAAAAATATGCATATGTGTTCTATAAATCCATAAATCATTCAATATATCAGAACCCATGAAATAAAATTGGTTTTATAAACATCCTTCAATAATTACATAACCAATGAAAATAAATTTATTTAATAAATATCATCAAATTATAAACATAAACTAAAAATTTAAATTGTAAGGATGGTGTCAATAAATTTTTTAATAAAATACTACTTAAAAACAATTAATGTTATCATAGATGGAAAATAAATTTCAGAGGACACATGAAGATAATTCATGACGAAAATACAATTTCTTCATTCAAAATATTTACTTTTCCAAAAATGTTTTTAAATATTAGAAAATCATTGGAAATAACATAATAATGTTATAAAGAAATATTTGAAGAATTATGGATTCCTGAAGGTGTAAAATTAAATTCATTGCTTCTATGTTTCATAAACATTCCTTCAGTATATTTTTTTCCAACAAAGTCTCAATGATAAATGCATAGAAAATGAAAAAAAAAAATTCAAACTATTTTGTAAAAATAAAAACATGGGTAGAAATAAAAATAAATATACATTTAAAAGTTGAAAAAAATTGAACAAAAATTTAAAAACATGTACATGAATAAAAAATATTTCTAATATATAATTAAGATGAAAAAAACTATTAATATTGGTGAGATTTTGAAATAATCAGTTTCCATTATATAATTAATGAAATCTTATTAAAAATGATGGGAAAAATTATATTTTTATAAAAATAAAATGATATTTTGGATAAAAATTAAAAAATAAATTCCTTGTTATTATATTCACCATAGATAATAGACAACTATTATTAAAGGATGTGTCTCAAAGAAATAGAATTGTGATAAAATACCTTACCATATGTCTTAAATCCTATCGTTCTCATGAAAACCTCTAATATAATAAATATATGTTTATTGTATATATATTAAAGTAATATATTCGACTAAACCATAACATATCATATTTACCTATGGCATTATTTTACAAGTTTATTAACAATTCCATGTTAAAGTAATAATTTGATTATTAAACCGTATTATTTTTTATAAGTGTTGTCATATGTTATATTATTGGTAGTCTGGCTTATATAATGATATAATAATATATACTAATAAAAATTACATAAATATTAAATATATTTAGTATATATTTATTTATAATAATATATGTAATATAGGAATATAAGATGAATTAAACTATTCATAGAGATGGCTCGTCGTACATACCTATAAATGTTTTATATATTTTCTTATAGCATTGAATGAAATTGAATAAAATATTTTTATATTTATAATAACATTATAATATTATTATTATGTCATATATAACATTTTTTTTTCTCTAAAACCATCATTAATATATTCCACATAAACTGTGATTAAATCACACCGCTTTGATGAGGCAATATTTCACATATCTATAAAAAAATGTTATCATATTTATAAAAATAGAAATCAAGAATATATGTGTTATAAAATAATTCCATAAAATTAAATAAATTATAAATATCATATGTATCATATAAAAAAATAAAATTCATCCTTATTAATAACCCTTAGTTGATGAAATGGATGAATGAATTACATTAGTTCATGAGGTGGTAGTCCTTTTTACACACAAATGATGTCTTCATATCCCATTTGACAGAAATGTTTGAATGTAATAATATAAAATTTACAATAAAAACATCACATTATATTGACAATATATAGGTTATTATATAATCATGAAATTAAAAAAATTATTGTGTTTAATGATGAAATAAAACAAAAAAGTTAGTTGATTAAATTTACATATTCTTTGAGTATCTCCTTTGGATTTCCACAAAAATACATCATTGGTTAGATTTATTATAAGGCCCCATCCTTAAACCTTACTTAATCTTGAGTTATTACAATATTACACATTGAGGATCATTTCAGGTGTAGAGTTTTAGAGAATTAGATCATGAAACTTGCATTACATTCCACATTTAAACAAAGTGGTTACATAAAAGACAATATTCATTATTCCCATCAACGGAAACATATTGAAAATAAAACAAGGATTCTTTCTTGACACATCCTTGACACTATCATCACATCATGTAACTTTTACTTGACCTGTGAAAAACATTTCAAAAACATGGGATGAGCATAAAAAGCTCAGTAAGGGTTATAAAAATATGGAAAGGTAACATGAGTTCATATATACATAAGAATGAAATCATACTTTACCCACAAAACATAGGCACTTTAACATACCTCATCAAACCATGAATGAATCATAGAAAACATAAGACATAAAGGTAACTTGAGGCATTCATAACATTCTTACATAGGGAGTAACCCTCTTGGTTACGTTTGGAATACCGATCATAGTATATTCCCTAAAATCTCTTCGGAGAAACCTTAATGTTTCACTCCTTCGCGTTACCCAATGCATTGGAGAGCTATATCGGGCTCACCCGCCCTTAGTTTATCACGGAACCACCCGTCTTCATAATGATTCCCAAGAACCATAACATAAATGTATCACATAAAACATGCATAAAGGAAACATAACATTTCCACATTTCAATCACAATATAACATTTTAGTATATTGAAATAATGAATCCATTCAAAAAGAAACCATTTCCAAAACCATTTAAAACATTTAATAAAGAGATTTTTGAATCAAAGTGTCCCATACCACCTTGAAGATTAAAATTTTAAACCATTAATATCCATATAAATAAATCCTTAAAACCATTTTTAAAACATGGATATTAATAAGAAAAAATAATTAAAACATTTAAAACGATATTTTGGTTAAAGGGGTTTTACCAAAATTAGAGACACTTGAATACAATAATTAAGGAATAACATTTAGTCAGAACTTTATAATATCATGAGAATAAATGGATTCATGATATAATACTCCAAAGGACAGTATATACACCATATAAGAGTGAATTGGTGAATAACAACAATGAACCCTCAATAGAAATGTCAAATGTGATGAAATCCCTTATAAAGAAGGTATCCTTAAATTAAGGAAAAATCAACCTCAAAAATATGTGTGACAAATAAAAATACACCCAATATAAGAGGATATTAAGTGTAAAACAATAAAAGGTCATTCACACATATTCAATGGATGACATATTCAATGACTACATGTTGAACCCAAAGAAATCAAAATTGGGTTAAAAAGTTCCCTTGAAAGCCTAACGACATCACATAAAAATGAGTTGATGAGAGATAAAAAGTGTATCTCATCACATGGACATAAAATTTACATCAATAAGGATATATGAGAACATATCCCAACATAACAATATGTAAATTAAAAGACCCAACAAAAGAAGTCTTTTAAAGAGGAGGGTGAAAGGTTCCCTTACCGACTTGGGTATCTTTCAAAACATACACCCCATGAAAGAAGGAAAATAGATCATTGATGTAAATACTCATAGACGAAAGTATATTACACAAAGAGTAGAATAATGGGCAGTACATACACCACTCAATGGAATTTGTGGCAAATGTAGCATAAATCTCACGGGAATAAAAGTGAGATGAAAAATCCCTTACGAAAACTCGGCAGCCTAACGACGCCACATAAAACATCAGAATATGGATTGATGAGATCAAATAGGGTATCTCATCACATTAAAATAAAATTTACAGCAAGAGGAATATAAAAGAACATCCCCCAACATTACAAAGAGGAGCTTAAAAGAAGTGACATAAAGGAGAGTACTTAAAAAGAAAGAGAGAGGTTAGATCTCTTACGAAAGTTCGGCAGCCTAACGGCGCCACTCAAAACTTCCAAAATGGATTGATGAGAGAGAATATGGTATCTCATCACATGAACATAAAAATTACAGTAATTGTAATATAAAATATCATCCCAATAACAAGAAAGATGATCATTAAAAGGAATGACATAAAAGTGTGTACTTAAAAAGAAAGAGAGGAGTAGAATCCCTTACCTCGGGTCCGACTTGACTCGATCGTTCTTTAATCTCCTGAATAATAAACGTGAGTTAATTTCTACTTCCTTAAGAACATTTTTCAAGTTCATTATTCCTTTTATATCACTTATTACCATGTCATAAACATTATGTAATCATTTACGTTAATAATATTTGTTTTGCTGATATTTGGTTCTTAAGTCGAAAGTGGACTTCTTACAATTACATGTTGTTCGTGTGGCCAAATGTTTATTATATACAGAATTGTATTCATGATGTAGATATCATATATGTCATATATATCCATTAAATTCATGAATATATAACATTACATAATCATTTAGAGGTATGAAATGAAATGCACAGTTCATGGAGACGGTAAGCCATACGTACGCATGAACGCTACTTTCATTTCTATTTCGTATTTTCTGGAATGGATTCATAATGATATAAAAGTATATTATAATTACAGTATAATAAAATATATAATATCATTAACTTTATCCTTTACAAATCCCACATATGGTATTAACGAATCAAATCACTTTCAGGGGGCGGTAGTCTGCACTTCCTAAAATGAAGATATCGTGTTTACCCATAATGGAAACAATAATGGTATGCCGTAAATGAAAAATACAGAAGCTTAAGGAAAACATAAACATATTATATATCATATATAAAAATAGTGACATCATAATGGCCACCTTTGAAGGTGTTAAATGAGTATTGAACAATCATCGTTTCGGGAGGCAGAATTTCGCCATCCACGGAAGCCGTATGTTCTTTAACCATTTGATGTAGTTTTGTTAGAGTGTAGCTCAAATAAATCTTATAACAAAATCCTATTATATTGAAGATACTGGTGTTGTTAAAAAATAAGTAAATAAAAAGAGTTTAGGGGATTGGAGAATCAAAATAAAACAAATGAACATGAGAGAATGAATTACCTTTAAAAGTGTAACTCATATTGATTTGAGCCTAAAGGCTTCCTTTGAAAGGATTCTGCCCAAAGGGAATCCTCTAGGACGAGGAGAGGGATGTGGAGAGAGTAAATGGGTAGGGGTTGGCGGAACCAAAGGCTTGAGGAGTGTGTGAAATGAGGTAGAGGTGGGGGCCTTTTATAAGAGGAATGGAGGGGCACTTTTGGAAAGTAAGAAATATAACTTTATTTGAAAATGTGTTTCGGTTTTAAAAGGTCCCACATTGATATAATTAGTGGATAAGGTGATAAGGGTTCGAAATATACCCATCCAATAAGTTTTTGACATGTGTAGTTCATATATTTTATATTATCTTTCCATTTTATTTAAATCGTTAAATAATGAGGTCACCGCTGCATCATCATGATGTCATAAATAATTTAATTTATTTACTGTCTAAAAATTATAAAATAAATACTATGATGTACGAAATCTTTTTAGATTTCCAATGACTATTTATAATCAAACATCTAACCTTTATAACCCCATGTAAAAATTGTTTTCGTAAAACATATGATGTTTGTGTCATTTTGACTTTTACATTAAATAAAAAGTTATTTATGTCATTTCCCAACCAAAGTGTCTCCATGGGGTCTCCAAGTTGACCCATGGCTTGTCTTGGTCAGACATTACACATCCAATGAGGGTAGGACATGTGTCAATCTCATCTCATATTATTAAAACATTATTTTTACCTTAAACTACACTAATTACCACTAATCGCGATTAAAAACTTAATAAGTTACTATTCACCAAAAAATTATTTTAATCTCATTGAACCACATTTTACTTCTTAATGACAACCATGTATGTTTTATTTTTTAAATTCAAAACACAAAGATGGCAAAATTTCATTTAAACGGAAAAATCAGTTTTTATAAGTATCACTTAGTGGTTTCACTATTCATCAAAAATTGATGTTTTTCAGAAAAATCCCAAAAATTCACCATAAGATATATTTGATATTCCGAATTCAAAAATGAAGTCTATTTTACAAAATTAAAAACAAATAATTCAGATTAATTAATTTAAAATTTAATTCCTGCTGTCAGAAAAAATAGCGTGTTTTTATGAAACAATAAGTATCAAAAGATTGACACTAGTTTAAGTCTCATTTCAAAGTGAAATTAATTCCAACGACCAAAATTGGATTTAATGGTAAAAATATATTCTAATTTCAATTTAAAACCAATTCAAAAGATAATCTAATCATATAAATAAATTATATTAAAAAGAAGTTTTGAATTAAAATACAACATTTTACACTATTCATTAAAAAAAGAACTTTATCGGAAAGATACCAAAAATTTACACAAAGTAAATTTTGATGTCCCGATTCTTAATAAGAGTTTTATTTGGTCCAAATGAATGTTTAAGAGTGAACAAAACTATATTTAATGATGGTTCAACATCAAAAGGTGATGAACCTTTAGTGAAAACTAGGGCATATGCGCCTAAAATTGAATTCTTTCCATATTTTAAGCCTCTATCCTTTATTGGATAAATGTGAAAACATTTAAAAACATATATAATCATATTTTAGATATTTATATCCATTCCCACCATTACAACGGCTACATGTTAACTACCATTTAAAATAATATTATTTTATTATTAGAGTGCAACGTAAGATTTCCACGAAAATCGTTGTTGCGTATTGGGTACGACATCGAGCATAGCATCCCCTTTAAAGTAATATTAATGTTTGATTCACAAATATGGGTAAATATAAAGATGTAATATTCTTTATTTACCTGTGGTGTTACATTTATAACTCGATAAATTATTATACAATGAAGGGAGTGATTATTTGATGATATTTTTCATATATTATTTCCAATCCAAATGTGTTCTTTTATGTGAATATAAGATAATAAAAGGTTAGTTTTTATATGATTTTGAAGGGGCACTTTTTGAGTATCTCAAAAGATTAAATTATAATAAAATAAATAGAAATTTAAAAACTATAAATGGAATTTTATTCAAATAAAATTTTGGGTAGGATTATAATCAACAAAAAAGCGATTTTAGAAAGTTTTTTTTGTAATTTTATTCCCCATCTATTTTAATAATCTGTAGTTGACATATTTTATTTTAACTTTAATAACCAAAGTTTCAATATTAAAAGGTGGATATTTTTACATATACGGTTTAAATTGAACCATAAATGATCAATTTATTCTATTTTAGATGATAATTTATCACATTTGTCATAATTTAGTATTTATATTTATTTATCTCATTTAAAAATATAATTTTGTTCATCAAATAGTATTCGAGTCAATTTTTAAGCAATTCATTACATCAAATTTATAAAAAATATATATATCAATATAACATAGAAAAAATTCATTGAATACATTATAACATGTAATATTTATCGAAAAATACTATCGTAACATTAACTAAATCAGATTATGTTAATTTTAATATGTTTAATATAAATTAATTGATTTTTTAATTATTGAACAGTTATTGTATCATCATTGTGTAACAATTTATGATTATTATTTATCCATAAAAATATAAAATTAATTTATATTAAATAGATAAATGAACTTTATATTTTATAACATAATAGATACTCATGAATATCATATACTTAACACAATAATATTATTACTATACTTATTTCAAGAATGGTTGTGATATTTTGTCACTCTCTTTGATTTTTATAATATCCAAGTCATTTTCCCGTATAAGTTTCCATTAGATTATTCTATTTATAACCATAAGTGTTTTAAGTTAAATTAATTTCATCCAATAATATTTGGTCATGTTTTTAGGAATTTTAAATTGTTTATCAGTATATTTATAACTGATATTTCCAAATTTTACCTTATATCGTGGTAACAAATGTTACCAATCTGAAAATTCATATTTAAAAACAATAAAAGGGACCTATTTGATAAAATTTTATGGCCTAATTACAAATAAATAATCCATTTTTAAATATTCATACACATAATTGGATATAATTTGTTTTAACATAATCACCTAGATATAATAAGAAAACTTGTTTTTAAAGTGAAAACATTCAAAAGATTGAAATGGTTAATATCCACATTAAATGTGTAATTGATTCCAATTACCAAAATTTGATTAACTTATAAAAACATATCTTTTTAATTTATTAAAAACTAAAATATATAATATAACACAATAACTAATTTCAATTAAAATGTTGTTTTGAATTAAAATTCAGTATTTTTACTTTTCTTCAAAACATAAAACTTATTTGAAAAATAAAAAAAAGTTCATCCAAAGTATATTTTTATATACCTCGTTTGAATGAAATGTTTTTTTAAATATAATTTATAAAATTTCCTAAAACAATATTTAAAACAAGTGTTCCATCAAAATCTTGAGAAGGAAATTTTAGAGAAGTATTACTTTTATGTGTAAATTTTGTTTTGTTATTTATATCATTCTATAAAACACATAGGTTGAATAATATACATTATATCAAATATTATATATATATATATATATATTCATTACCATAGTATAATAATATTTATTTTCTTATCTATTGGTATAAAACATAACATTTTCACATTTGAATTGTTTTTTCACAAAAACATTTCCTTTTATTATAAAAATAAGTTTTACTTAAACAATAATTAATTGATAAAATAATTGTAAATAAATGTGTAAATCATTATTTATTAATTAAATTAATTATTTTCATAGCCTCCATTATAATGGCTATGTTAAACTTGTCTTTTAACTAGTTATAATAATAAATTGGTGTTTCATCGAAACTAAATGTTGTTTATAATGCAAGATTATATAGTGCTGAGGTAATACACAACATCAAGTAAATCAAATTAGTTTTTTAAATGTATTTCACAAAAATATTAGGGTGTCACATTATAATATCTTATATGGAATTTCACCATTGAAATTCTTCTATCTTTTCAAAGGTTTAATACTTTAATATTCCATTTATAGAAACCCACATCCTAAAAATGAACACAAATACACCATTTGAAAATGAATATATGGATGCCGAAAAATTATCTAAAGAAACTCATAATTATGTTTCCACAAAAGAGGATAGAGGCGGAAAGTGAAAATATAAATATAGAAGAGAAATTTAACTATCATGTTCTCATGTGTATGGATAGATAATATGGTTAGGAAAATGTTAATGCTAAAAAATATATAACACATAGAGGCTCTAAAAATATCAATGATATAATCAAAAAGTATGATAACATGAGAAAAAATATTTCATAGCCCTTTTCGTAATATTTATGAATTTTCAGGAGAATATATACTTACTTTATTGTATTACAGTATAACCCATTTGGGTTCTTTGATCAATTTACACTTCTTCTATTATTCTATGATATGAACATGAATTTATCATTCCTTATGTATTTGGAGATAATGAGATCTATAAATAGAATTATTTATAATCTATATGTAATTATCACAATAAAATTGATATCACAAGTTTTCCAATAAGCATTAAACCATATATGGAGAGATAATATATTAATCTCCAAAACCTCATATAAATTTTCAACATAATCCTTTAAATAAATAGTTTACCTTATTAAACTTCCAAATATTAATGTCCAACAAATTAGATATTTGATAACTATATTTCTTAATGTCATCTAACCATTGATCCCCCATATATCATAATGTATCTCTTTAATTTTATAAACTAGACATGTGAATAACTTCATAATGTATTATGTAAAACAATATTGAATATAGATACTATTTCTAATTTCTTATATATGATATTTCATATAGAAAATAAACATGTTCATCAAGAGATTGGGGTCATCCTTGTACAACTATAAAATTTGATTTCATTATTCTTGAATCATTTTCGATAATAACATGAAATTTCTCTAATAGATGGACGATAATATTTTTATAGGTCTCATTCAAACAAAATAAAACATGAAATTATAAAATAAATAGAAAAGGGTAACTATTACCTTATTATAATGGTACACTACATCCACTGTGAATGAATTATTTTTTAATCCATTTTTCTCAGTTGTTTTTCTATATTATCTTCCAAATTTTTCCTTCTATTGGGTAACTTCTTATCATAATTCATGAACACCGTTCAGTTGAAAAACTAAATTTTTGGAGGTTTATCTTTTTGGAGCTTTCCCTTTATTCACAATATTAGATACCTTCATCCAATCAAAACATCATTCAGCTACTAAATTTCCAT
Organism: Viscum album; assembly: GCA_963277665.1. Lineage (NCBI taxonomy): Eukaryota > Viridiplantae > Streptophyta > Magnoliopsida > Santalales > Viscaceae > Viscum > Viscum album. The sequence continues at coordinate 989,074,925 of OY728126.1, forward strand.
CCTAACAACACTTTTCACACCTTTTCCCCCTTTATAGAATTCACCATTGAGATTCTTCCCACATTTATGGCATTAAAATGCATGAAATTTTATTCCACCATTTATGTTATCATGATACATTATGTTTTATTTTTTTTCAAAACACAAGGAATTCTTGGAATAGAAAATTTATATTTCAACTATATGTATACATTGAATGACTTTACCATGTTAGAAAAAGTCTCTTATATAAAAGGCATTTTAATGACTTGGATTTAGGCTACCAAAAAATTAGTTTAAAATTTTTAGGGTTGATGAGGAAAACATATGCATACCATTCTTGTATTACAAAATTATATTCATAGTTACAAAAATATTCATCATTCATTTGATTAAAATCAAGTAATTTGTTTCTTGTAATTTTTTTATAATATAAGGTAAGTACATACTCGAAAATATCCCCATAAAATCATCCCATTCCATAGATTTAATTTTTTCATTTTCTCTCTGGTTCTTAATAATATTACACCATAGTTTAGATTCATATTACAAATAATAAACCAAAAAATAACCATTTCATGTTCCAAGCACTGAGGGATGGAAAATATCATTTTATTGGTACCTATTTTTTTTCACAATATCTAGATTAGATGAAAAACTAAAATAATTTTGATGAAGCCACATTAAGAACTCAATGGAATTTGGACCACCATTTTTTAGTTTGATTTCAAACATGATTCATAGTTTGTTTGATTATATGAATAAAATTTGTCATCCAAGATCCAATGACATTTTTTTTGCATACGGGGAAAATTGTTTCATTTCCCATTAAACTCATCCTTAACATGATTCCATCGTCATCTAACGATTACGTAAATAACAAAAATTATATTTTTTATAAAAATATTCAAAAAAATGAAAACATCGTAATAAAGGTCAATTTCCTTCAATATATAACTTCTTGATTACTTCTATCTTATTCATTTTTATTATAGAAAAATTAGGATTATAACTTATCCTTATGGAGAAGACTATGGATTTTTCATATAAGTTTCAAATGGTTGACTAATAAATTATACTAATACAAAATATATAGACCAAATATTTTCATACGTATATATTACATTTTTATACGATTATTCATTACATTAAAAAAACTCATTCTCAAGGACCATAAATGTTTAGTAACATTAAAACATAGGAAACTATTCTTGTCTATTGAATGATCTACAATGATTCTAATAAATATTCTCCACATTAGTACCCCATATTAATGCCTTTAATCATTACATATAGAATGTAAAAATAAGATAAAAGAGATATTAGATTTCCATTAAGGGTAAAAATTGACGATACATAAGCATTGCATGATTATGTGTGTATCAGAACATGATAATTACATTTTATGATCATATCTTGAATATCAATGAACATTTCAATGATTCATGGAAAAAATTCATTATTTATAATTGATAAATAAAATGAATAAAAACATGATCTATGATATTATAAAAAATTTTGTAGGCATAAAATTTGTGGAATATACATAAGCTAAGTATATATTTCATCAATGGTTAAAAAAAGTATATTCATAGTATGATTATTAGGGGTAATAACCTGTGTAAATAATTTTTTCATGTGATGAACTCTTATGTACTTTTTAGTTTCATGGTTAGTATGTCCTTTGATATACACTCTTGTTTTTGTATTTCGATAAACTCTCATGTACCCTCTTGTTGTAGTTTTAGGATGGCCTCACTTATACCATCTTGTTGCGAGTTTTGAGATGACCTCATGTATACCCTTATAACTCATAAAACATTATAAATTTCCAAATTCATATAAAGTATACATAGGACCCTCCCATCACTTAATGAAAACTATACATATGTGTGCCACAAAGCCATAAATAATTCATTATATTAGAACCCATGGAAGGAAATGTGTTTCATAATCATTATTCAATAAAAACATAACCCATGAAAGCAAATGGATTTCAAAAATATTATTCCAACAAAGGCAAAAACCAACAATTTTATTAATAAGGATATTATCTTTAAACAATAACCCCCTAATGAAAATGGATCATCAAATAATGTTATTGGAGATGGAAAACTATTCATATAGGTCGCTGGAATATAATTATTTAGGAAAAAACCCTTCATTTATGCATTTTTTCTTTTTCTAAAAGTTCAATAAAATTTTAATATAAAAAATTTTATTTTAAAATATAAAATTATGATATAAAAGTAATATTCCAGGAGTTAAGGATTCACAATATTCAGTAATTTCTTTCACTTTTATATGTAAAAAGACATTCCATTAGTTTATTTGTTTAAGAAATCTCACACCAAGCCTTTCATAGAAAATAAAAAATATATAATTTTCAATTTTTTTGTAAAAAATCAAACATCTGGAGAAATAAAATTAAATATTTTTTTTCATAATTATAAAAACCTCTTTGAAACCATTTTTCCAAAACCTGTACATGTAATATAAATATTTCCTAATAAATACATAAAATGACACAATCATGAATCTTGATGACATTGTGAAATAAACTCTTAAAACAATATAATCAGTTGAATAGTAATTAACATGAATGACTAAAAAATATATTGATATGAAAATAAAATAATATTATTTAATGTCTCATAATATAAATTCATGGGTATTATATACACCATATAGATAAAACAAGTAGTCTATACGGCATGTGTCCGATAAAAATAAATGTGAGAAAAAACCCCTTAGCTTATGTATTTACTCTCATTGTACTCATAATAACCTTATGTATAATAAAAATAAGACTATAATACATCTATTATCTAACCATAATAAATTATATCATACCATATATGATTTAATTTTGACCTTAAATTATCTATTTATTTACAATTCCATATTAATGATACATTTCAGGTAATAACCACATTTTTTGTTCACATGTGTATTAATTCGATTTATTTTGGGTCCTCTTACTTATATCATGATTAAATCATCCCCACAATGATAACCACGATATAAATATCATATATATTTAGTATATATGTGTAATGACCAAGGTATTTATAGAATGAAAATTTTTCATATCTATTAATATTTTCTAATAAGATATTAATTTTATGTTAAATAGTACACTTTTTTTATTGCATACTCAATAAAAAAATGTGTTTCTATGAAATCTTATGTTACAAACAACATGAATTTATACAAAAGTCATTATATAATTATAATAATATTTTAAATGGAAGTTAAGGCCTAGCCATTGTATTGGAAAAAATAAGATGAACTAACAAAAATATGATTAAAACTGTTTTTCTGATATCTTTATATTTTTTCAATGAATTTTAGAGACTTAAAATAAAAGTGGATCAGATTTTAATCATGAAACACTCTACTATTTTTAAAAGTATGTTTTACCACTATTTGATGGAGAACACTTTTATAATCTTGTTTTTAAATCATTATATGTTTTATTTGACAAAATATACATATTTTTATAAATGGAACATCAAATTTAACTTTGAAAATGTTTTTTTAATTTTATATTAAAGTTCATAATTTAATGAATAGTAAAAATTTTCACATTTTTTTTGTCAAAAAATCATTTTTATCTAATATATTTATATAGTTAGATTGTACATTTAATTTTTTTTGAAGTATAAATGGAATATAGTTTTATCATTTATTCCAATTATTTTATTTGTATGTAATTTCACATTGAAATTGGGAATAAACACATTTCATTGTTTTGATAGTTATTACTTTTTAAAAACACACTTTTTGCATTCGACAATATGAATAAATTTTATATTAATTACTGAAACTTCTATGTTTTGAATTTTTAAAAATGAATTCCATATTTGGAATCAAGAGGTCCAAATTGTGTAAATAGGTATCTTTTATTTTTAAATATTATGAATGAAAACCTTAGAAATTATTTTATTTACAATTCTTAAAGAGTATATATTGTAAATAAGGGTAATAAATAATATAATAATAATATTTAACTACTATAACATGTTACCAAATCATATTGTATTAGATATTTATTACAATGGGAATCCATGGTTAAATTCTGGGAACCCGTGGTGCTAGTTTGATGTTAAAATGATATTATATATGAATTTATTTAAAGTAATGAAAAATATAACATAAACATGTATAGTTTACTAAAAAAATTATTTGGGGTTATATTTGTGATCATTTCGATTATTACTTTTTTTAAGATGAAATAATTTCCTATGTCATGGTATTTTATTTATTATTTTTTAGATTTAATATAAATAAATTTATTTATTAAACAATGATGACTTTGTGATTTTCTTATTAATGAATGGTTTAAATAAATGAGATTATAAAATTTGAAAAAAATTTATTTAGAGGCATTTAATTTCATCCATGAATTTTAGGGACTATTATGACATGTTATCTTTTAATGAATTAAGGTTGTTCAAAAGAATCACATTTTTATGGATTTTTTAAAATTCTTGATATAAGTAGTACTGGAATAGGCATAAATGTGTTTTTAAAACAAAATACTATTTTATAAAATCCTATAATAGATATAAAAATCTCAAATTTGGACAAATGACTTAGATAATGTTGAAATTTTTATTAATAAAACACTTTAGGTTTTATTTAAATTTTAATGTAACTATATAAATCCTAGACTCTGGATATAAAAGAATATATCAGAAGAGTTTTAGTAGTTAACTAAGGGATAATGCTAAAAGATAAAGTCAAAATTGTGACATAGACCATTATAAAACCAATTGGTTTAGATATTTTATTCCCAAAATAATATTATATTTGAATGAAATATATTTGGGATAATTTGAAACTAATGATCATTTTATAATAAAATAATATTTATATACCTTCCTAATGTGACCCTTCTACCTATTATAAAAAGGAATCACCTATAACCCTAAATCACACCTCTTAAACCCCTTGGATCATCCAAACTCAGCCCAATTATGCTCCCAAAATCATTATCTTCCTCCAAGACTCATCGCCTTGGGTAGAATGAAATTTATGAAATCCATTTAACTTAAATCAAAAGGAGTTACCCGATTTGAGTTAATATCTTCTCTCAAGCTTCATTCATTTATTTTTTTTATCCAACCATCTATGATTTTTTTATTCTATTATGTAATAACACAACAATAATCTTAAATATACTTGAATTTTTTATGAGATGTAATCTAACTGAACATACACACAACTTAATCTAATGGATATGAACATATTATTTTTGTGTACACCAAACTACTGCATCATGAAACGATGATTGTTCGATTCTCCCCTAAAAATTGTCATAGTGGCCATTATGATGGAACTGTATTTATATATTATATATATTATAGTTATATTATATATCTTAAAATGTAATTTTAATTTATAAACATACCTTAATGATTTTGATGATTTGTAAATACGATAAATTTATTTGAAGAAGTCTGGACTACCGCCCTCTCAAAGTGATGTGACTCATTCATTCCATTCATGGATAGTATAATGGATGGAATTAATAAAATTTTTTAACATATATAAAATATGGTATTATACTATATTTATAGTATACATATGTATTATTTAGATTTAATTGCTTTAAATATGAAAAAGAGAATGTATCCTTCATGCGTACATACGACTTACCATCTCTATTAACAATGCATTTCATTTCTTATGTCCAAATGTTATGGAATATTATAAATACATATATAATAGATATATATGATATTTAAATCACTAATACTATTCTTTATATAATGTACATTTTTTCCATATGCAGAATGTGTAATTAAAATTAGATCATTTTCGACTCAAGTACCTAATATCAACAAAAAAAAGTGATATTAAGTTAATTAATTGTTTAATTTTTGAAATGTGGTAATAATATTTATAAAAGGATTAATGAAATTTTAAAAATATCTTAAAAAATTATAAATTAACTTATGGTTATTATTCAGGATGTATAAAGAACATACGTAACAAATCAGACTCACGTGATGGGAACCTTTCACCCTCTTTTTTTAGTTAATGGCTTGTTATCTATTATACATTATAATATCCATTTTATAATGTTAGGATATGTTCTTATGTATCTTTTTTCCATAAAATTTTTTCCCAAGTTATGAGATACCCTTTTTTATTCATCAACTCATTTTTTGAATATTTAAGAGAAGTCGTTAGGCTGCAGAATTTTCTTAAGGGACTTCGTCTCAATATCCATGATTTTGAGGCATATTTTGATAATATACAACTCCATCATTTATATTCTATTTTATAAACCTATTTGAAATTTATTTTTATTAAAAGGTAATTATTTTCTACATAATTGTTTACTCAATTAAAATGGAATGTTATTAACATATGCAGCGACAATGACCTTTCCACCGCCATTAACATTATTTTGTATATGAAATCCTTAACAAGATGTAAATTTTTTCAAATGAAAAAAATACCAAATTCAATTTTATGTATTTTGGTATTGAAAATGGTTTTGAAATGGAATGATTCTTTCAATATCTTGAAATTAATTTTTATGATTTAAAATGAAATTTAGATACTGAAATGTTAATATTTGCAATATTTTATTTTTTATGGATATATAATGGTACATGGACATTTGATGGTTGGTTACATGATACACCAACGTTTTGTGGTTACTTGTTAAACCGAATGATGGGTGGTGTCATTATAAACCATGTATGGGTGGTTATGTTATAACATCTAATGCAATGAAGATGAAGGTCAGCCTCATGGCTATTCTATTTAGTGTTATGTGTAGAATTTGTCTATATGGGTATTTCTTTTAAGTATTTTTATGTCCCATGTTACTGTTATATGTTATATTATTTTTTTTAATAGGATTTTTTGTAATCATTTTGTTACAAAATGTTTATGAAATTTACTTATATTCAGTAATGTTTTTTGTTACTTTTTAATGGTGTAAAGTTTTACATTGTAATAAAGTATTCATGGGTTTATATTTTCCCAAGTATTATAGTGTTCATTCTTTATGTATCCCATTCTGAGCTTTTATTCCCATCCTATGTTTTGAAATGTTTTTCAAAAGACGTAAGGATGAATAGTGTCCAAGATGGGATCAAGGATAAATTATGTAGTTAAAACATGAAACAATGTCATGTTATGTTTTACAAAGATGTTGTTTTATGAAAAAAATGGATAGTGAGTATAAGTGTCTACTTTTAATATTCAAGTAGTTATGTATAAGTTATGAACTAATTCTCTAAATCATTAAAATTGAAATTTTCTCCAATGTGAATTAAAAGATAAATTATCTACATAACTCATGATTAGGTAATATTTAATGATGGGGCCTTATAGTTGGTATTAAAGGCCGGTTTATATTACTTTAGATGATATGGTGTTATTTAATTAGTAGTGACATAACCATAATGGTGAGCATATTATAAAGATTCATAGTTATTTTAGATACGTTGAATGTGTTTAAGATAACCTGAATAAGAATATCATAATTTTTACCCTCCTCATAGCATAGTATATGATGATTTTAATGATATAATCATATAGACTATTTTGGTTTTAGTAAATGGTTGGACCTAGTAGGCCCCAAATTAACAATGGATGTGAAGGAAACTTTAGTGGTTTTCTGAATGAGGAACCAGATGAATGAGATGATGCAATGAGAACTCTATTGGTTATTCATAACCAACTATTTAGATTCATGATAGACCACATGAACCATGTTGATTCTTATAAGGCATCATATATATGAGAAAATAATACCATTGGATGTTCATGTTATAATTATAAAGATAAGTATATTAAAAAATCTATTTATCTAGGTTGTGGAATGAAACACCTCAGAAAATGATTCAATGGGATGGGAAGATGATTCAGATGTGGTAATAAATGTCATAAAGCAATAACCTTCCAAGGAAAAGGTAAGTGTCCAGTTGATGTCAAGAAAGGGAAAAAAGTACTTTCTGAAGGATCAATTGAAAGTTTTAAATGTGGTATGCATGATCATTATAAAAATATAAGTCTTACGAAGATGGTTTGGGAATAGGATTAGCATACTCATATAAATATATGTAAACCAATTTCTAATTCCATTCCAATTGAATATGAATTAACTGAAAATGCCATTTTAAACATAAGGATTACTTCTTTTCTCATTATTTAACATTACTTAAATCTTAGGACATTATGCATGATTTTATTAGGATATATGTATTTAATAATAATATGGAAAACCATTGATAAAGAATCATGACTAATGATCAATGATTAGGATGTCTAGATTGTTTTAATTCAAGAGTTATGTTAGATATATGGGTGATAAAATGTTTCAAGGTATTAAGGATCTTTTGTTAATGGGATTGCAATAGAATTCTTTCCTCTTGTATGTTTAACCAAAATGTTTTTATGTGAAAATGCTATTTGTGGAAGATTTTTCTTTTCATTTGAGGATATAGTTATATAGAACCAATTTGGTTAACATGCTCTTTGAATTGGAGGCATTTACATATTTTTACTTTTTTGGATGAAAATATGAGGTATGAGATAAACTTTTAGGTTAAAACATGTTATGGTTATTTTTAAGGATTTTTTTCTCAATTTTTTAATGTTATTATAATTATTCGGTTTTTGAAAAAATAAAAATCTTATATCATGTCACAAACCATCACGTCGGATAATGCTACGTGAATCGAACCCACAACAAAAGTGCAACTAAGATTTATCACATAACAATAGACTATGTGATGTCCCTGGTTAGTATGACTATTTTTTTATTTAATTGAATTTATGGATCAAGAATAAATTGATTTTGGGAAATTATGTTTTATCAAATTGATAACTGAATTATAGGAAAATTATTTTCTGATTAATTAATAAAGGTTATTTTGGAAGATGTTCTCTCTTTTAGGAACACTATATGCCTAATGAAAATAGAATACTATAGTATTTCATTTTTTGAGTAATATATGATATTTTATTTTGAAAATTTCAATGTTTTTATTGTTTACAACTTTTAATTTCAGTTATTTATGGAAATGATTAACCTATCATAGAGAATATGTGATTTGGTTAATTACACATCAGTATGAGACTTTAAGAGTAGTCAATGTTTTTTGGGGAATTTTTTTTAGATTTACTGTGGTAGAATATGTGATTAAATCTTTCTAGGTTTTGGGTTTTAAAATTAAATTTTATTATTTTGAAACATTTTAAGGTCAATTGTTTATTGAATGGTCTTTGTTGAACTTTTTATGTTGTTTGTTGAATTTTAGAGATTAACAGTAGTATTTATTTTCATAATGTGTTATCCTTTTTGGGGATTATCTGATCTCATACAGACCATTTTGGTGTTCGTTAATGTCTATCGACATGGAAAATAAATAAATATTATTTTTTGGGTTATTTGATTCTCAAGAAGGTGATTCTAACGCATTGGGTGTGACCATGTCATCCTGAATACTCATGATTTAGAAAAATGATGAGTTTCTCGTAGAAATTTATTAAAGGAGGAAACTCTAATTGAAAAGTAAATATATTTCCTTATGTTATTATTCAATATCATAAATAAATTATTCAATATTATAAAATTAAAAATATAAAAAATAACATGGTTTTTTTACTTTTCGTAATGGGAACTTAAATATTGTTTATCCAGTCATAAGTTTGTGATTTTTTGGTGGTTAACTTTCTCTTGATCATGTTTTCTATCACTATCCATCATAACGTATTGGTTATTTTCTCTTCTATATCTAGATATTCATACATGGAATCCTATGATGGATTATCTTGGGTGACCTTTTTACTTCTCTTTATTTCATTTAAGGTGATTGTTTTGTTGACACATTTTCTAATATGGTACTTTCCAAGATGTTTCCAAGCCAATTTTAAAATATCTAGGACACAATTTCCAAAAGGGGGAAGGATGTAATGTCCCATGTACTTATAGAATGATAATTTTTCATATCTATTAATATATATGAATAATATATTAATTTTATGTTAAATAGGACACTTTTTTATTACAGTGTACTCGACACACAATAATGGGTTTATATGAAATATTATATTTCACACAACATTGATTTATAATGAAAAAATAATGTAATATTATAATATTTGGTTAAATGGTTCTTAATGCCTTTTCATTATATTGTAAACAATAAATATAACTAACCAAAATAATATTATAATTTTTTTTAAATATCCTTATATTTATCTAATAATTTGTTGAGGATTAAAATAAGAGTGAATCTTATTTTAAGAAATAAACAATCTTATATTTGTAAAAGGTTGTTTTAAATCCTTTTGATGGAGAACCATTTTAAAATCAAGCTTTTTGCACAATTATTTGTTCTATATGAAGATAAATCTATTCTTTAAATGTATAACATAAACATTTAAATTTTATATATTTTTAGTAATTTTCTGATAAACTTTATTTTTTAATGAACAGAGAAAATATCGCATTTTTTTGTCAATACATATATTAAATCAAATTAATTTATATATATAGATTGTATTTTAGTTATTTTTAAACAATAAATGTAATATAATATTATCATTCAATATAATTTTGGTTATTTTTAGTTATTTATCATTGAAATTGGACATAGAAAAATGTCAGACGTATGATAGTTTTTACTTCTTAAAAACCCAGTTTTTTTATTTCCACAGTGGGTATTAATTTTAAATTAATTACCAAAACATCAATGTTTAGAATTTTGAAAATTTGATTCTATATTTTTAATTAGTAGGTCTAAATGTTTTAAAAAGTTACCTTTTATTTTTAGACATTATGAATAGTATCTTCAATGAATATTTTGTTTACCATGTTTAAAGGATAAATCTGAAAAATAAGGGTAAAAAATAATATTTTAATAATATTAAACTACACTAAAATGTTTCATAATCTAATTTTATGAGATATATCCTACCATGAATATCCTTTGGTTGATTTTGGGACCCCAAAGAGCCACATTTATTTGAAAATGACATTTTATGAGAATTAAATTAATGTAAATATAAATATAACACAAACATGTATATTTTACTAAAACAATTATGTAGGTTATAGAAGTGATATATTTGTCTATAAATATTTATTATAGATATAAAAATATATCATAATTCTGGTAATTTAAATAATTTTATTTACATCATTTAATGAAATTTATTTATGACATAATAACTTTGTCGAGATTTACTTATTAATGAAAGATATAAATATATTAGATTATAAATAATAAAATAAATTTATTTGGAATCATTATATTCTATCCAAGAATATTAGGGATGAGTATAAATTGTTATATTTTAATTAATGAAGGTTTTTTTAAATAACAAATTTTAATGGATTTTTATGATATCATGATATTAATAGTAAAAAAATTCACATAAATGAGTTTTTCTAAAATAGTTTTTTATTAAATAATACAACTGCATTAAAAATATATTATTCATAAAAATTACATTTATAATGTTTGAAATGTCATTAATGATCCACATGAGGACCTATTATAATTATATAGTTACTATAATTAACATATATTATCAATATACATGAAGACATGGTAAGAGTTAAATAAGTTAACTAAGTGTTAAATCAAAATGATAATGTCAAATATGTAACCTATACCTAGGAAAAAACCTATTGGTTAAGTGGTTTTTGACCCAAGATAAAATTATATTTTAAATAAATGACTTTGGAACCATTTTAAAACAAAAATCATTTTACAATGAAATAATATTTCAATACCTTTTTAAAGTTCCCATCATCTCTCTTATGAGAGGTCATCACCTCTAACCCTTAGTCACACCACTCAAGGCATTTGGCTCATCCAAATTCTTCCAAATAATCTCAAAAAATCCAACTATTACCCTAGCAGCCTCACCATGGGAAGAAAGAAATTCGAGAAAGCCTTTTAGTTTAAATCAAACGGAGTCACCCAATTTGAGATAATGCCTTCTCTCAATATTCTTTCATTTATTTTACATATACATCCCGAAAAACTCTATATATTCAATTATTTTATATCAAAAACATTATATTCAATATATTAATATGGTTTTAGGAGAATTATTCTAACTACACTTACACAGACCTCCATATAAGGGATACGAACAAATTGTTTCTGTGCACAATGAACTACTACATCACAAAATGATGATTGTTTGATTTTACCCTACCACCTCTCATGGGGGACATTATTGTGACACTATTTTTATATATTATATGTGTTATATTTATATTGTCTCTATGATAATTTAATTTTTATTTATAAACATACCTTTATGCTTTTCTTGATATTTAAATATAATAATTTCATTTAAGGAAATGCGGACTACCGCCCACTCAATGTGATATGAATCGTTCAGGACATACATGGAACATATAAAGGATGTAATTAATGAATCTATGTAACATATTTAAAATATGATATTATATTGGAATTATAATATAACTTTGAATCATTTAGATTTAATTCCTTTAAATATAAAAAAGAAATGAATGTTGTATTCATGCGTACGTATGGCTTACCATCTCCATGAAAAGTTCATTTCAGTTGTTATCTCCCAATTTTATAGACTATTATAAATACATATATAAAAAATATATATGATTTTAAATCAAAAATACTATTATAGATATTATTTACATTTTACCACATGGGCAATTTGTAATTACTAAAAGATCATTTTCGACTGAAGTACCCAATATCGACAAAACATCTGATATTAACGTAAATAAATGTGTAATTTTTATACCGATGTAATAAGTGATATAAATAGAATAATAAAAATGAATTTTTTTAATCATATATATATATATATATTAAATTATGTTTATTATTCATGAAGAACAAGAGAATATGTGGCAAATCAGACATAAGGTAAGGTAACCTTTCACCCTCCACTTTTAGTCAAAGTCTTCATTTATATTATGTCTTTTAATTTCAATTTTCATCTATTGGGATAGGTTATTCTATATCCTAATAGATGTGTATTTTTTACCAAGTGATTAATAACAATTTTCTCTCTCATTAACTCATTTTATGATTTTTTATGTGACGTTGTTAGGCTACCAAATTTTCGTACGGGACATCATCTAATGCTCCTTTCCTCAGGGATTATTTTCATAATATACACCTCATTCATTTAGACAGTTTTTTATAAACACCTATTAATTTTTTTCATTAAAAGGGAATGATTTTTTACAAATTTTTTTACTAAACAACAAGTGGAATGTTTTTAATATAGTCGTTGATAACAACATTTCAATTTCTGTGAGCATTATTAGACATATGGATTCCATAACAAGTTGTAATGTTTTTTAAAACCGAAAATAAATACCATATAAAATATTTATGTATTTTGGTATTAAAAATGGTTCTAAAATGGATTGATTATTTCAATATCTTGTAATGATTCATTTTGATTGTAAATGAGTGAAATGTTGACATTTCCAATATTTTATGTGTTATGATTATATAATTGTACTTAAACATTTGATTGGTGGTTATGTGATAAAACAATGAATGGTGGTTATAGGAAAAAGAAAATAATGGTGGTTTCATGATACACCAAGGACTTATGGTTACATTATAACCTTCAATGCATTGTGTATGAAAGTTAGTTGTATAACTATTTCATTTAGTGATACGTGTGGAATTTCACCGTATGGTTATTCTATTAAAGTATGTTTATGTCCCAAGTTACCTTTATATGTTATATGTTAATTTTTATTGGCTTTATGATAATATTTTTTTTTTACAAAATGGTAAGCACTGGGATTTTATTTATTTAACTATTTTTTCTACATCTTAAGGATGAAATGTGTTAATTTATAATAATGTATTAATGGTTTTCATGTTATCCAATATATAATAGTTTTATTTCTTGTATTTGTACCTTACTAAGATTTTTATGATCGTCCCATGTTTTGAAATGTTTTTTACATGACATAATGATGAATAAAGTCAAGATTTGATCAAGGAATCGTTATTGCATTAAAATAATGAAAATTGTCATGTTTTTGTTTTAAAACTTTTATGTTTTATAAAAAAAATTTATTGTGAGTAGAAGTGTCTACATGTAATATTCATGTTGTTATGCATAAGTTATGACATAAATCATTAAATCTCTAAACCTAAAAATATCCTCAATTTGAATTAATAGTTAAATTATGGACATCAATAAAGATTATGTAGTGTTTAAGTCTGGGGCCTTATAATATGTATTTATAACCATCTATAAAATATAGAAATATAAAATTAAATAAAACATTCATAGAAACATTAGGTCGTATGTATAAAAGAATGTTGTTTCCATTTAACTTTTATATTGAAGGGAAGTGTAGAGACCTGAAGCCTGACGTACATGGACATTACATTACTTTTTTCGGAATACTTAGTACATAAAAAAACACACACACAAGGATCGTAATAGTTTAGTGTCTTTGGAAACTCAGAATATAATCTTCTAATCGTGGTGAAAGTTCTTCAACATCTCCCATAAATATCTTCCATTTTTTTACCTCAAACCTTTCTTTATATCTTGGGTAATAGAAAACATAAAAGGGTGAGCTCAAATGCTCAGTAAGGGTAAACAAAAGAAAATATCAATCACGTAATATTCATACGAACATATCTTTTGGAAATCTTAACCTGCAAAAGAGATCATAGTTTCATAACATGGGATAAATCATAGTAGTGAAATGTAATCCCAATAATCATAACATAAAACATGAAACTTTGTGGCATACACACATAATCATAGAGAATCATTTCTTATTAGTCAAGACTCATTGCCAAGACTATCTTAGTGGACAAAGTCCATTTTTGAACTGAGTCACCCTCGTTTCAGTCCAGTTTCACTGAACCGGTATAACCTACCGTTCCAGCCATGTCTATCTCATGAGATGTAAAATCTTTACCCAATGCATTGGAGGGAGATATAGGTCCCACCCATCTCATAATGATACCATTCTTATGTGTTCCTCAAAATCATAAATCATACATCATTGCATAACCCATGTAGTAAAAATGGGATTCTTAAGCAACATGACATCATAAAACAATTCATATAAGATAAAGGAATCCATAAAAATATTTACATCACAACATAATCAAATCCATGTAATAATAGAGAAAGAAACAGAATCCTATATTATCTTATATGGAAAATAATTTTGATAAAACACTTGAACTCCATTCTTGAGGAAAATATCCTTTCTACTTCAAAAACACTTTTCCTTTCTTAACATGTCGAACAATTATAAACTAAAAGAAGTTGATTAAAAATAAACATGAAAACTTGTAATGGAAGCTTCTTGGAAATAAATTTTTAAAAATACATTCATGCCATATAAGTTAAAAAAACATTCTTCGTACTTTTGTCAGAAAATTCAAAAAGTACCTCATATGAAAAACGACAAAAGATTCCTTTCATATCTAAAAACTCACCAAAGGGTAAAATTGGATTTGAACTATTATAGAGGGATATAAATATTACATTTTGAGGAAACATGGATGTGGATGATAAAATACACCCCAATAAATACCAAAGTATAAACAGTCTCGGATAAAAATGAGATTGTGATATTTCCCTTACCTTAGGTCCAATTTGCTTCATAAGAGTCCGAACCTCCTTTAATTTTGGAAACTTCCTTTGGTTTGAACCAAAAAGACTTCTTGGAGAGTCTTCTGCCTAATGTAAGGTTTCAAGGGGGAGGAGAAGGATGTAGGGAGCTTAGTTGGGCAGAGTTTGGACGATCCAAAAGGCTTGAGAGGTGTGAGGAATTGCATAGAAGTGGTCTCCTTTTATAAGGGAGAGGAGGGGCTCTTTAAGAAAGTGTGAAAACATTATTTTATTATAAACATATATTCGGTTTCAAGATGTCCAAAACACATTAATGTCGAAGATAAGATGACTCATATTCGAAATAAAATCATCCAATAGTAATTGGATAGGTTCTGGATGATATTTTAATCATTTTAATCTTATTTATTTAAATCATTTATTGATGAGGTAAACACTACATCATTATTGTGTCATAAATAATTTAATACATTTGATGTCTAAAAATTATGAAAAAAATACCATGATGTTGGGAATCTTTTTATCTTTCCAAATAATATTTATAGTCGAAAATATAACTTATATATCCCCTTATAAAAATTAATTACTAAAAGAGTTTTGTTAAAGTCAATTTTGTCTTTACATTAAATTAATTAATCCAAATTGTCCTTTTCACTACCAAGTGGCTCATTGGGGTCCCAAAATCGGCCCAAGGATGCCTATGGTCGGCCACTACTCATCCAATAAGGTTAGGACAAGTTTCAAGGTAATTTTGATTTATTATAATATTATTTTAACCTTGAATTACCCTATTTACCTTTAACCGTAGTACATAAAAATTACCGTAGTTACTATTCATAATGCCCAAAAATAAAAAGTAGCTTATTAACATAATTTGGACCCACTAATTCCAAATATTGAATCCATTTTTCCAAATTCAATACACAAAAGTTGCAGAAATTAAATTAAAATTAATCCCGTTGTCGAAAGAAAACGGGTTTTTGTTTAAAACATTGCAAAAGATTGAATTGATTTAACCTACGAATTCAAGGTTGAATCAATGATAATGACATAAATTATATTAAATGGTAAAAATATATTCTATTTATATTTTAAAAACATTCAATATTATAATTTAACCATATTAATTATTGTGATGAAAAAAGTTGTTTTTAATTAAAATATAGCGTGTTTTTACTATTCATCAAAATATGAAAGTTACCATAATAATATGAAAAATTTATCCGAAGTAAATTTTTATTTCATGATTCCAAAGAAGAATTTTATTTTGTTAAATTGAACTTATAAAAATGTCAAAAACTAGATTTAAAGTTGGTGCGCCATCAAAAGGCGGCAAAACTGCATTTTTTTAAAAATACTTATATTACCCAAAAAAATTATTTTGTTCTCTTTAACACATTCTAGAAAATGTATAAGATGAATAATAATGTTATAAAATTAAAAATTTAGTTAATACTATTCATAAAGACTAGTTCATAATAATATTATAATAATATATCGTTGTTTAGTAAAACTCAGCATTGCGTACAACACACGCTATTGAGGAAGGTCACGATTGCGTGAAATGCAAGCCAAGTCAGAGTTGCATGTTGTACAAGAATCCTTAATTGTTTAGTATAACATAATCCAGCCATATTTCATTTATACATTGAATATATATATATATATATATATATATAAACACACTCAATGTTGCGTAGAATGACTATTATAAAACGAACTTGAAATTGTGTGTAAAACGATCCAAGAATAGCGTAGTGTATACTGAAAGCTAATACAGTGTTGCGTATAGTAAAATCTAAACTTGGTGTGGTGTATAGTAGAAGAAATCAATGAAATTAAAAGAATATTTTTCATAAAATCTTAGGGTATTACATTCTACCCCCCTTAAAATGAATTTCGGCCTCGAAATTCGTTGGGGTTATAAATGGTTTACTACTTGAAAATTTCTTTAATAGAAACCCACATCATAAAAAGGAATACCAAAACTTGTCTTTAAAAACTAAAGTATGAAATGTAACGGTTACCCAAATTAACTCATCCCTGGGTTTCCACGTAGGAGAACATAGGTGAAAATATGGATATGGAAGAAAAATCTAACCATCATGCTCTGGTGGAGAGTGGTAGAGAACATGGCTATAGAAAATCCAGCAATCACAAATCCATAAATTTGTGACGATCTAAGGTACCATCTGATTCATCAGATATAAGAGCACTAGGACAACAGTTTTGGTTTTCAAGATCATTTCCCTAAATTTGATGAATTAAAAGAAATACTTGCTTGATTTTGGTACAATCTCACTGTTGTTCGTGAATTGACCAATTTCCACTTCATCCCTTAAAGAAATAAAGTTGAATTTGTTATTCGTGATGTGTTAGCAGATCATGTGATAGCATGATGGGTCATTCCATCTCTTTCAAACAAAAGGTTAGAAAAAGTTATAAGTCCATCTTATGGTTAGATTAATCGTATATGGTTCCAAAAATGAACTTATACTTCATATATCATACCTCTTAATTAAATAAAACTAGTTTCTACTAACTAGGGACTTTCTATAGGCCAGTGGTAGGCGATAAAGGACAGTCGCACTTCGGTTGTGGTTTCGATTCCCACAGCCTTGTCCGACGCGATGGGCTGCCGCCCGTCCTGCAGGTTGTCTTTTTTCTAAAACTACATTACTATATCATCCCATCCATAATATTGAAAAAATGTTTTATCCTTAAACAATACTAACTTATGTCCAACATAATCCATTCCAATCTTTAGGCTTATCTAAAATACTTCGGTCCAAGCTCATAGTATAAAGAAAATGATTACATAACAATCACGTGAATGCCATCATTTATCCCCCATATATCATAAGATATATCCTGTTGGTCAAATTACAAACATGTGAATACCTTAATCATGTATTCTTTTGAAGAATGAATACCCATTGAACCTTAGTGAAAACATGAATGCAATCAAAAGTTTACTCTTTCCATATACCAAAATCCAAAAATTCTATATACTCAAACCATGACATAACCTTCTCCTTATATCAGTCATGAGCTCATGAATATGGTCAAACATTTCATTTTCTTGTTTTCCTTTCATTATGCGCATATCATTTTTTTCCAAAAATATCTGAATAACCTTTCATGGTTACCGGTACCATTCATCATACACTTTAAAAACTTAAGGAAAGACAACAGTGTAACAATCCTTAGATGTCTCTTTATTCCATAGTACCATGAGATTACTTATACAACATTAAACTTGATAAACATGTAATCATTACACTACCTTCTTAAACCATTGATCGAGCTTCAACAATTATTTCAACTCATATATCATTTGTAGTCTCTTCATCATCATCAACATAAATACTACCCATACGATCATACCGATTATCTTCATGAGACTTTCCCTCAGGGCATTGGTTTGAATAATGCCCATACATTCCACATTTAAAACATTTTACCATTGTCGATGTCGTAGCAATACCATTATCCTCATCCCTGGTGTTAACTGAACCTTTTCCTTTGCACTTACTGGCTTTGTGTCCTTTTCCACACCAAAAGCATCTTCCAGTTCCTTTGAAACATTCTCCTTGATGCCTCTTCCCACATGATTTACATAGGGGAAATTGAACTTTCTTTCCTCTATGATCATAATGAAACTCCGTCTTTCTCTTATTAGCCGAGTCAGGAATCTTACTAAAGTTGAGATTATTGATCATATTATGAGATTGCTTATTAGGAATAATAATGATGTTTGGACTTCCAAATCCCGTTTCATTTAGTTTCTCATGAATAATATCATTCCATTGTCCATCATATCCTCCATTATCATGAATCTTCATGTTTCCAGCCATTTTCTAAAACCCAAAAAGAATAGTGTGAGAGGAAAAAATCATGCTAGGGAGAACAACATAGTAAAGAGAGAGTCTCCTCAATATCTAACATCTTAGGTTAAATTCTAAGATCGTTACCATATTTCTAGGACCATATCCTATACATATACTTATCCTTAGGGACATCCCTAGACATGCCTTAGAAATATCTCTAGGGATCTTACTAAAGTTCTCGCATCCTAGTTTCCAAAGGTTGACTAAACCTTTTCTCTGATACCAAAAGTAGAGACCCGAAGCCTGAAGTACATGGACATTACATTACTTTTTACGGAATACTTAGTACATAAAAAACACACACACACAAGGATCGTAATAGTTTAGTGTCTTTGGAAACTCGGAATATAATCTTCTAATCGTGGTGAAAGTTCTTCAACATCTCCCATAAAGATCTTCCTTTTTTTACCTAAAACCTTTCTTTATATCCTGGGAAAAAGAAAACATAAAAGTGTGAGCTCAAATGCTCAGTAAGGGTAAATAAGAGAAATATCAATCACGTCATATTCATAAGAACATATCTTTTGGAAATCTTAACCTGCAAAAGAGATCATAGTTTCATAACATGGGATATGTCATAGTAGTGAAATGTAATCCCAATAATCATAACATAAAACATGAAAGTTTGTGGCATACAAACATAATCATAGAGAATAATTTCTTATTAGTCAAGACTCATATCCAAGATTATCTTAGTGGACAAAGTCCATTTCTGAACCGAGTCACCCTCATTTCAGTCATGTTTCACTGAACCGGTATAACCTACTGTTCCAGCCATGTCTATCTCATGAGATATAAAATCTTTACCCAATGAATTGGATGGAGATATATGTCCCACACTTATCATAATGATACCATTCTTATTTGTGACACAAAATCATAAATCATACATCATTGCATAACCCATGTAGTAAAAATGGGATTCTTAAACAACATGACATCATTAAACAATTCATATAAGATAAAGGAATTCATAAAAATATTTCCATCACAACATAATAAAATCCATTTAATAATAGGGATAGAAACAGAACCATATATTATCTTAGATGGAAAATAAATTTGATAAAACACTTGAACTCCATTCTTGAGGAAAATATCCTTTCTACTTCAAAAACACTTTTCCTTTCTTAACATGTCGTATAATTATAAACTAAAAGAAGTTGATTAAAAATAAACATGAAAACTTGTAATGGAAGATTCTTGGAAATAATGTTTTAAAAATACATTCATTCCTTATAAGTTAAGAAAAACATTCTTCATACTTTTGTCGGAAAAGTCAAAAAGTACCTCGTATAAAAAACGACAAAAGATTCCTTTCATATCTAAAAACTCACCAAAGGGTAAAATTAGATTTAAACTATTGTAGAGGGATATAAATATTACATATTGAGGAAACATGGATGTGGACGATAAAATACACCCCACTAAATACCAATGTATAAACAATATCGGATAAAAATGAGATTGTGATATTTCCTTTACCTTAGGTCCAATTTGCTTCATAAGAGTCCGAACCTCCTTTAATTTTGGTAACTTCCTTTGATTTGAACCAAAATGACTTCTTGGAGAGTCTTATTCCTAATTTAAGGCTTAAAGGGGGAGGAGATGGATGTAGGGAGCTTAGTTGGTCAGAGTTTGGATGAGCCAAAAGGCTTGAGAGGTGTGAGGAATTGCATAGAAGTGGACTCCTTTTACAAGGGAGAGGAGGGACTCTTTAGGAAAGTGTGAAAACATTATTTTATTATAAACTTATCTTCGGTTTCAAGAGGTCCAAAGCACATTAATGTCGAAGATAAGATGACTCATATTCTAAATAAAATCATCCAATAGGAATTGGACATGTTTTGGAAGATATTTTAATCATTTTAATCTTATTTATTTAAATCATTTATTAATGAGGTAAACACTACATCATTATGGTATCATAAATAATTTAATTAGTTTGATGTCTAAAAATTATGAAAGAAATACCATGATGTAGGGAATATTTTTAGCTTTCCAAAGAATATTTATAGTCATAAATATAACTTATATATCCCTTTATAAAAATTAATTACTAAAAGAGTTTTGTTAAAGTCAATTTTTTCTTTACATTAAATTAATTAATCCAAATTGTCCTTTTCACTACCAAGTGGCTAATTGGGGTCCCAAAATCTGCCCAAGGATGCCCATGGTCGGCCACTACTCATACAATTATGTTAGGAAAAGTTTGAAGGTAATTTTGATTTATTATAATATTATTTTAACCTTCAATTACCCTATTTACCCTTAACCGCAGTACATAAAAATTACCGTAGTTACTATTCATAATTCCCAAAAATAAAAAGTAGCTTATTAACATAATTAGGACCTAATGATTCCAAATATGGAATCCATTTTTCCAAATTCAGTATACAAAAGTTTCAGAAATTAAATTAAAATTAATCATGTTGTCGAAAGAAAACGGGTTTTTGTTTAAAACATTGCAAAAGATTGAATTAATTTAACCTACGAATTCAAGGTAGAATCAATGATAATGACATAAATTATATTAAATGGTTAAAATATATTCTATTTATACTTTAAAACCATTCAATATTATTATTTAACCATATAAATTATTGCGATGAAAAAAGTTGTTTTTAATTAAAATATAGCGTGTTTTTACTATTCATCAAAATATGAAAGTTACCAGAATAATATGAAAAATTTATCCAAAGGAAATTTTAATTTCATGATTCCAAAGAAGAATTTTATTTTTTCAAATTGAACTTATAAACATGTAAGAAACTATATTTAAAGTGGGTGCGCCATCAAAAGGCGGCAAAACTGCATTTTTTTAAAAATACTTATTTTACCCGAAAAATTTATTTTGTTCTCTTTAACACGTTCTAGAAAATTTATAAGATGAATAATAATGTTATAAAATTCAAAATTTTGTTAATACTATTAATAAGGGATAGTTCATAATAATATTATAATAATATATCGTTGTTTAGTAAAACTCAGTATTGCGTACAACACACGCTATCGAGGAAGGTCATGATTGCGTGAAATGCAAGCCAAATTAGGGTTGCGTGTTGTGAAAAAATCCTTCATTTTTTCATATAACATAATCCAACCATATTTCATTTATACATTGAATATATATATATATATATATAAACACACTCAATTTTGTGTAGAATGACTATTATAAAACGAACATGAAATTGTGTGTAACACGATCCAAGAATAGAGTTGCGTATAATGAAAGCTAATACGGTGTTGCGTATAGTAAAATCTAAACTTGGTGTGGTGTATAATAGAAGACATCAATGAAATTAAAAGAATATTTTTCATAAAATCTCGGGGTGTTACAAGAAGTAAATGATATATAGATATAAATATATAATATAATTCTTGTATAATAATTATGTCATATCTATCATATAAGTTCACAAAACCAATGCTTAATATATTACATGTTATGTGTGAATGATTCACATCGCTTTGTGGTAGTGATAGTCCACATGTCCACCAACGATGTTGTCATATTTATAAAAAATAGAAATCATTAATTTATGTGTTATATAATAACTATATAAGAATAAATAAATAATCAATATTATATATATATATATAATATAAAAATAGATATTCTATCATTATTACCTACCTTCAAATGGTGTAAAATGGAAAATGAACGAAATCAGTTCACATGGTGGTACTGTGTCGTACACATGAACAATGATTGTGTATCCCATTTAATGAAAATATATATGACTGTAGGTTTATGACTTATTATACCAATATCATAGTACATTTAGGATAATAAGGTTATTATATAAAATATCAATAAAAATAATTTAATTGGATAATGGATGAAATAAAACAAAAAATTTCATTGATGATTATTACCTCTTCATTGGATATATCCATTTTATTTTCATAAAATGAAATCATTCATTTTATTTATACCATAATTGAGGCTTGTAGATTTATGATAGTATATTTGGATAGTGTTTTTATTTTCCAATTAGGATTTCAAGTGTGAAAAAATGTGTATTATATGTTCCCATTTATATGATAGGAAGGGGGAAATTTTAAAATTTATCTCAAGATTAATTTATAATAAATTAAATATCATTTTTAATTCCTCCAATAAAAATGTGATTAGAATTAAATTTTGTATATGGTAATAACACCATAATATAATATATTTTAGAATGGTTTTGTTAAATTTTAAATTGATTATTTTTTATTACCTTTAGTTAACATATTTTTATTTTATCTTTCGTACCAACATTATCAAAATGAAAGGGTTAACATCCTTGGATATAAGGTTTCAATTGAACCATAAATGAAATATTTATTATATATTATACCATAATGTTTACTATTTATTCTAATTTATAATTTTAATGATTTTTAACTAATTTAATAAAATATTATTATCAAAAAATATCATCACTATCATTTTATATACTATTTATCACATGGACATTAATAAAATCATTAAAGAAATATTACATCAAATTAATTTATTCAATTAAAACCTAATATTTCATATTAACTAATAACATTATTATAGAAACTTATGTAAAATAATTATATTTATTTTTACATTTTTAATATAAAATAATATAGCTTTTAATTAATGGATTAATTACTACATCATAATTGTGTAGTTTTTCAAGATAATTATTTCAGCAAAAAAATTAAAAAATAAATTCCTATGATATATATATTAAATTTATACTTCATAATAATATATGTAGTTGAGAATATCATCTATTTAACCCCACAATTAACATTTAATAATTATTTAATGTAAGAGTGTGACATTTTGTAATTCTCTTAGATTTTTATAATATCAATGTAATCTACTTGGAAAAGTGTCCATTAAATTATTGTTTTTGGGAAATTATTTATTTAATGTATAATTAAATTCATCAAATAATTTTTTTGAATTTTTAGGGGTAAATTTATAATCCGTATCATTATAATTATAACCGAAATTTTCTATATTTACTCTTTGTTATGGCAACAAAAATTAGAAATGATACTATTCATATTGGATAAAAATAAAATGGAAAATATTTACTAAATTTTGACATTCATATATAAAATATTGAATCCTTTTTTAGATATTTAAAATTTATAACTGGATAAAATTTATTTAAAATTATCCTCATTGATGGAACAAGAAATTGTGTTTTTAATGTTACAATGTTTAAATGATTGAAATATTTTATTTAAAAATTCATTGTGAAATTGATGAAATTGACTAAAATTTGATTAATATATTGAAAATTGATATAGTTTTAAATTAAAAAAAATAAGATAAACAATCTAAAACATTAAATTATTCGGATGAAATATTTTTTTGGGAAAATTGAGCACGTAGAATCATGGGTTAATGTAAATAAAAGTTAAAAGAGTCAAAATGAAGGTATTATAAATATACCTAGAATTAGGAGACATTTTGTGTCATCCAGAACAATGCACAAGTGAATACATCCATCATTAATGATCCATCTATTTTTCCAACCATCTAAAAGATAGTTTTCTTCCTGAAATGTGGGAGTGGTAATGTAGCTCATAGAAGAGAGTCCCTCAATAAAGTTGGTACATTTCCTAATAAACATCCATGAATGATGAATCTATCTCATCCTAATAGTTTTTAAATTGTATAGGAGTCACATTCATGCCATATTTTTTTCTAATTACTTTGTCTTGAAGTATATACCGCTCTAATTATCCCCAACATTTCTACTTCTAGTGCAGTTACATAGCCACAATGACCATAAATTCATTCCACCGAATCCCAATTGTGATCCAAATATACTACCCCAAATATAGATGGTCCTCATTTTCCCCTTGAGGATCCAAATGCGTTGCATTTTAATATAACCCATGAATGGGGGAATTCAGAAAACATCTATTATGCCTCACGGTTTTGTAAAATTACCTATTTTTCGGTGATATTAGAACCATGATATCCCTATCCGAGTTGCTTCAACTCTCTTTGTGCTTATTATTGGACTTCAGAAGAGCCTCTGTAATGTTTGTAATTACTGTACTATAACTCTCAGTATTTTCACCATTCATAAAAACATGATACTCATTAGAAATAACACAAATATCATAAAAAGTAAATTTTCATATCCATATTTTGATGAGTATGTTTAATTTTTTTCAAATAAAATTTATATATGACTAAAAATTAGAATTATAACCTGTGCACTATTAAGAGGCGAAAAAATTGAATTTTTTGAAAAATACTTCTTTTATACAAGAAATTTAATTTTTTATTTAAATCATTTATATAATACACATAAGATGAATTAGAATAATTATATTTATTATTATATATATTTCACAATCATAATCCAAAAATAGTTATTTTTTTGAAAATTTCTTTAAATAACACTTGTACACATTTAAATAGTTCATCACAAAAACATTTTCAGTTTTTTTAAAATTCTTTTTACATTACATTAAAAATTATTAGTGAAATAATTATACGTACATTTTTAGAAAATAATTTCATAATTCAATTAATCTTATTAATTCTCACCATTCTCAAGGAAATTCCATAGATTTCTTGTTTTAATAATTATTGTAATACATTGATTTTTAGTATAAACACATTATTGTGTGTAATGAATGTTATGGACATGCTGTGTGTAAATCATGATATTTGTAAAATCACATTGTTCTAAAAATATATATTTCATAAAAATATTATGGTGTTAGACTACGAAATTGGAAATGAAATTGGGTTACAATATCCAGTCTTTTGGATGTTCATGGAAACAATAGAGGATTTAATGTCCTCTTATATTATTAAACAAAATATATTTTCATCTTCTATATTTTATAATTTTGATCACATGATTAAGTTACATTCTATTCCTTATTGATTTATAAAACACCAAAAAATTCATTTGTTACTGATATGTATCATGTATTTTATTTTACATTCGATATCATTCTATAATGTATATTTAATATTCTAAAAAAAAATTATTTCATAAAAATAAATGTTTTTAAGAATCCATTTTACATTATATATAACCATAATTTATATTATTTTACAATTAAATTTACTAATATATTCTAAATAGGTCACTTTCAGATCAATTCATCAGAAAGTTTTAATAGAATGATAATTTTTTTCATTTATGAAATAATCCAAGTTTTACTACAATAATGTCCATTATTTTCCTTGAAGAGAATATTAAATTTTTTCAATGTTTATTAAGGATTTTTTTATTTGTTTTTAAAATTTATTTACACGATAAAATATTTATATTCCTCTAAAAAAATCAACAGTCAATTAATGGTATATATATTCCTCATAAAAAACATTTATTGTTACTTATGCTCTTGTTTTGAAATTGTAGAATGATAAGAACCACATTATTTCTATGAATGGTTTTTATTATTATAAAGAGATTGCTATAGATCCCATTTCTATTTCACCAGTTAGACATTATTCAATGATATTATTATGGAACCCATTTCTTTTATAATTATTTTTCATATTTCAAATATAATTTCATGGTAACTATTTCTTTTCCACATGTTAATCATTTTTTATGATATTATTAGGATCCTATTTATTTCCTTATGGTTAATCATATTAAAATTATATTTTTAGGGAACCTATTGCATTCCCATGGGTTAATTATATGTCATAGATATTTTTAGGAAGCCTTTTTATTTTCCATGGGTTAATCATTATTCAAAGAGATTTTCATAGAAATATTTTATATTAAAAGATTTAATAAAGTTATAATTATAATTTTGGATGTTTCTATGTATTTCTGATGACATTTATAACCTATTTAATTTTTTTATGTTTTGGTTCATATAAAAGTTATATGATGGGTGTATCCTAATAGCACTGGGTGTACCCGATATATATTACATAATGAGTGAAACCATATTTATTACCAATGAATTGGGTATTTATTAAGTTACCTACAGAATTATATTTGATTTTTTGTCATATAGTTATTCATAATTTATGTTTTATTTAAGGGTTCTATGGTAATTATGTTCCAAGATACCAATAAGTTTCATCTATGTTTTTTATGTATTTATAATGTCTCCTTTAATCAAGAATGATATGATATGGTTCCTTTTTTTAATTCTTATGATTATTTTATTTGATAATGACTTATTAAATGTTTCACAATTCATGATTTGGTTATTATTGGTAGTGATATTTTTTTTTATTTTCTAATGCACTCTAACTATGATAGAAAACCCTTAGACACATCTTAGTCTCATTGATGAATTTTAGTTATTTCTTCTTAATATTAAACATATAGAAAACTTTATCTCACTCCTATTATGTTTTATTTCCCATAGATTAACAATAATGATATTGAAAAAATTTGGTAATGAATTGTGTCATATGGCTGATTGTGATCACTTTATGTGAAATAAAAAAGCTATGTTAATTAGGATAAATGATCATTTAAAATCATTATTATTTTTTAATAATATTCCATAATTATATATAAAACAAAACCTAGAAAAAAATAGTTATTTAGGGGATATTTGTTTTCCTTTTGATGTTTTCTATTTTGGATAGATAAAATTGTGTCACCTTCATCGTTATCATAGATAGAAATGTAATGTTTATGATTTTATCAATAGATTTGATATTGTGGGATCTAGGATTTTATATTTGGTGTTAGATGAATGGTTTAGTAAAATATGATATAGGAATGATTTCTTGTTAATTTAAATAAAATTCAATTGATCCACCAATTAATCTATATTATTATGTTTGACCAGTAGTCCGAAGTATAATATCACTATTTTTATAATTAAATGTTTGATATGACAGATAAATTAATGATATTTTAATAGGATAGTTATTGGGTTGAATTATATGTAAATCTATAGTTTTTCATAATGTGTGAAATTAATATTATTTGATATAAGTTTGAATGAATTGATATGCTTTAGGTTTTATATGATATTTTATATTGAATTAATTAGGAGAATATGTGTTTTCTAATATTAATAATCCATGGGATTGAAAATTATTTGGGTGACTATGTGATTATTTTCTTTTCTAAAGAATGTCCCTATATATCTAGGCATATGATCTAAAAGGAATATAACAACCTTTTATGTGGAAAACATCTTTATTATTTATTTAATTAATGATATATTTTACTTTATTAAGGGAATGATTTATGTTGGGATTTGGATATTAATATGGATTTTTATGATCAATGTATTTGTTCATAATATGGTGGTTTATTATTTTAGGAAATATATTAACTTAATATAATTGTTTTGGATTTGGTAAATGTAAAAATATATGAGGAATATATTATAATCATTTTTTAATATTTAATCTATTACATGTTGATTTGTGAGATTTAAACATGAAAAATATTATCTTATATATTAATTATTTATATCTAAAAATGATAATTGTGTGGAAATGGATTAATGTATGAAATTCAACATATCATGTACGTATATTTCCTTTTGTTCTTATTTTATATGTTAAGTAACTCCTAAACTCCATAAAAGGGACCATGAAGCTGCAATGTTTCTATACTGCAATCATTTCTGATAAATTCAATGAACACTAAAATTTATAATGATTTATGTGTTTGAGGTTTATAATGTTACAATGATCATTAAATTTTTTGAGATCATAAATATAAATCACTATACATAATTTTATACTATATACTTGATTGTTCAAATCCTCAAATTACACAAATAATTTCCTACTTAGATCTTTAGTTATAAATTATTCCACATTACCTATGTATTTCCCATTATCTTTTATCAATGTGATGTATTGATAACATTTTTTACAATGTGGATTGACATCTAGGGTATTTTAAAATTTTAAACCATTTAACTACAAATATAAAGATTGAATTTTTGTGATAAATTTTAAAAAATGTTTGAAGGATGTAACACCACATTATTTTACAAAATAATAGTATGTTCGATTGTGTATTGGATATGAAATATCGAGCATAAAAAACCATGAAAATTGTAACATGTATGACATAGTTATTAAATTTATTATTATTAATATTATTTTATACTTTATAATATATATATATATTTATATATATTCGAATAAAATTTTCCAACTGAAAATGAATTATTTGTAAATTCTTAGTATATAGTAAATATTTTTTTAATGTAATTTTTTTCATTAAAAATATTATTTATATAAAAATCATTTTTGGATTTTCTGAAAGTAATATAATTAATTTTAAGAACATTAAAGACATTCTTTTATATATTTATCATCTTTTTTTGGAATATCAAAACTATATTTTGGTGGGATGTTGGTAGTATTCTGTAAGTATATATTTCTTCCAGGAATAATATTACACAATGACTTTTGTGAAAAAAAAATTATTATATATAATTTTTGAAATTTAACTCTCCCCTTATGATTTTAATATGATTTAATGTAACATATTTACTATGTAGTTAAATTCAATCTGCTTAATTTCATTTTAATTATCTTTATATTGGATATTTTTAAATATATATTTTTGGGTAAAAATATGTTTTTATGAAAACCATTTAAACAGGCATAATTTTTCAATTTATATATCAATAAATATTAAATTAATTTATTAATATAATATTTAATATTCATATTGTCAATATAAAATTATCGTTTTCATGGAAAATTAATCTTAATAGAAACCAACTTTTTCCACATCTTCAAGTTTATATTTAAATTAATTTTCTTATTCTTGGATTTGAATTTAGAAAAATGGTTTCCATATTTGATAAAATAATAATTCATATAATCAAATTGGTTCAGGTTATTTTTTTCCATAATGAATTGTAAAACAAATCAAATAAATTTTAATTGTTAAGGTAAAAATGAGTTCTCTATAGGTAAATCTAAAAAGGTAACTCTTAAATTCCCCTAATCAGACATTTAAAATCCATTAGATTGACATATTTTTGAATTTTCATAACTATATATTGATAATGATCTATTTTGGGACCATTTTTAAATGAAAAATGTGGTTAAAACATTTTGTTAAAAAAAATAATATGTCACACTCTCATCACTTATTAAATATCACCCTTCTCTACTTATCCTATCACCTTAAAATCCCATTTTAATCCATTACATAACAATTTGTCTCCCTTATTTATCTACCAAAATCTTATACCAAATATTTTTATCATAAACCCATAACCATGAGGATTTTATTTATTACATTATAAGGCTATTAAAGGAGATGTGTCATTATTATTCAATTATTTTATATTTATTTCTTTTTTTATATCCTTCAAATAATATTTCATTTTTCAAATATAAATCCCCATTTATATCTCATGTAATTATATGTAATTATTTTAATTTCCTAACCTAAACCCATCGCATATTATATCGAATGGAATATGAAATCATCATTTTTGTGTATTATATATTACCACCTGGGGAACCGATGTCATTATTTTTTCATTGTCACCTCCCATAGAATTCTATATTTGTGGTTTTATTGTTTATATATAGTATTTTTAGAATTTTATTAATTATAGTTTTATGATATCACATTTACCATTATAATTTCCATTTCATTGAGAGATAAAATAACTTATCTCATATGTACCGCAGACTATAGCCTCATGAAGACATGTAATTCATATTTTTTTAACACTTTATATAGATAGTAATAAAAAAATTGATAATAAATATATTTGATATACATGAAATAATAAATTAACTCATTAAATATTCATCATTCAAAAAATATAAAAAATATTTTTATTTGTGACATTGAAAATTGATATCGACTTTCGTGTATGTGTGGACTACTGCCTCCCTGAAGTAATGTGATTCCTTTATCATTACTATATCACTAGAATTATATATAATGGAATATTTAATTAAATAATGTGGTATTTATTATATTATGATAAATATTAAATGTTAATAGAATATATAACTTCATTATATAATGAAAAATTGAATAATGGAAATGTTACAAACAAATATGCAAGACTTATCATCTACATTATTGGAACATTGATCATATTTCATTAAAAATTTTCATTATTATTTTATAAATTTTAATTTTTTGAATAAATATGTTAATTATTTTAAGATTATTATTAAATATTTATTGAATTAATTACATCTTTGACCACATTCAACAAACTAAATCCATCTTGAAACAATTAACTGAACATCCTCAAAACACCCCACATGGACATAACTAATTAAGTATTACAATATTTCATTGTAAATAACTATATAAAATTATTTATGAAGTAGTTTTTAAACATATAAATGGTCTTTAATAAATGAAAGTTTTACAAAATCTAATTATACATGTTATAAATTCCATGCATGGAAAATCTGTACTCGAAGTAAGGGTTTCACATCTATCACTTTATTAAAATGATATATATTCAATATTCAACAATTATTTTTATTGTTTGACATATATAAATCATATTAATTTCTAACCTGATTATTTTCAAGAAAATTATTGTCATTTTCAAATCTATATGAGGATATATCTTCAATTATGTTTTGATCCATATATTTATAATTTTGTAAGGTACTATGTCCAAATTTCCTTTTATTGAGTCATATTATATTGTTACATACCAATATTAAAATATGGGGTGTATATATCCCCATTGTAATTTTATATAATGAATATAATTATTTTTTTTAAATTTAATGTTTCACTTGATGTTATTCTTTCATGGGGTTTATGATTGAAAATTCCCCAAATTGGTGAATGTATTATGATAATATATAATTTTTTTCAGGATTATTTCTTTTCAAAGTTTATTTAAAAAAACTGTATGAAATTTTTTTCCAGAACAACATATATTTTATTTTCATCACATTTTGAATATGGCTTATCATTTAATTTCCATTTCATCCATTATTAATTGAAGAGTGAGAAATAATTTTATTTTTATGTGATATCGATATTTTTTCCAATCAGGTTGTGTATAATTCTAATCTATATCCATTCTTTATAAAAAAAATCAATAAAATTGAAATATATGATTTCCCAAATCCATTTTAAATGATCTTTTACTATCTTTTAAAATGTTTTGATATGAATATTGCAGACATTTTTCTAATGTGATTCTTTTAACTCCATTTTTTTATAATAAGTATGTTTATTTTAATGTTTATGATAGGTATGCATTATTATTCTATCATTTCATTTAATTTACTTGATTAAACAATTATTTGGTTCCTTGAATATGTATGAATCAAAACCAATCACATGAATATGGAATCATCAAAATTTAAAATTAATGATCACATTATAAACATTCATAATTATAATACCAAATTTATACAGTATAATTTAATGTATATAAAAATTAATATTATCATAATATAAAGGACGAAATTTATCAATGAAAAATTTAGATTCAAAATTAATTCTCCTTATTTTAACCAAATATTCCCACCGTCCACTTGTTAACATCCTCTAAAACATCATATATTTCTACATGAGTCTACTAAACTATAACTCTACCTCCACCTCCCCTCAATCCATCTCCCCCTTATATATCCTTCTATGCCTCTCCAAGTATGTCCTCTTACTTCATTTAATCAGGTTCTGTGATTTTATAAAATTCATATTTTCAATTTTCATTAGACCAATTTATTCCCCAGTCAAGAATGATTTTTCACCGCACCCAAACTATCCTTGAAATCTATTTAATTACATTACACCTATCATCACCACCTATGCAATATCATGTCTTCCAATTTACATCATATATGTCACTCCATTGATTTTTCCTACTTTATTATTCCTACCATCCATCTGAATTTTTTATCAATTCATAAATTTTTTTCACTATTTATAATTTCAGGAAATATGAATTTTCTTTTTACTGAGATGAATATTTGGTGACTTTTAATCCGGTTGTGATATTTTTTTCTTTTTCTCTTCCCTTATCCTTCCACCTATAATTATTCTAAATTTTATATTGTTAAATGTTTATATTCTAAAAAAAATTATTTATTTTTTCTTTATTACGAACCAAAAATTCACATTTTTTTTTATTTGGTATTCTATATCAAATTTCATCCTGATTTACTTCTTTATAAAATAACATTAACAACTATCATGTAAAAAATATTTTAATTTTTCTACCATATAGTAATTCCCACCATAAATGTATCAAAATATTTGTGGTTAAAGAATAATCTTAATTATTTGTATTACTTTTCCATAAATGGAAATATGGATTAAATCTATATACATAGGAATTATGAATTTGGGATCGTAAATCTGATGACGATAATAAGAATTGTAATCACTTGACCATAAAAACATAATGTAGAGTACCACCAATGAGTCCTGTTGATCATGAAAATTTATTACAGCCACAATTTATGATAAGGAAAAGTCACACATACGAGTATTATTTATCAGAAATATTTATTTTTGGGAAAATTATCAAAAATATATTTATCCATTTATAGAATAATATTTTGAAAGCATTGAATAATATTGTTAATGAATCTATGTTTATTTTTATATGAGTTTCTAATACAGTTTGTGTGAACATTTCATGGAACATGAAAAATACTTAGTGACAAGTCAAAATCATAATGTGAATGAAACTAAACATGTCACCCACATCATAAGATGGATTTCAGAAATTTCTGATTAATCATATTAATTACATATAATTAATTGACGTAAAAACACCTTTGTATTTTAAAATAAAATCTAAAATATATATTGCACTTATGTGAATAAGAGTTTTTTTATTTTTAAGGTTAAGGGTCTATGTATGGCATGTGATCAATCTTCCAATGATTCAAACTATAACCCCATGATTTTTTATGATTTTTTATGATTATTTTAAATAAACTAAATTTTATTGATATATTTTTCTGTATGCAACAGAAATTTTAGCTTGCATTACATACGACACCTAGTTATAAAAAAATGTGATATAATATTTAAATAATTATTCAAATGTGATTGTTTTAACAAAGACATTAAATATAGTGATATGAATAGTAATATTTTTATTAAATATCCAATATATTGGTTTTATATTTGTAAAACATATTTATAAAAATATAATTAGTGATAGAAAAGAAATTATATGTTTTGAAAATACTATTTTCTCAAATCTGTATTTTATTACATTATTCTGAAAATATAATAAAATTAAATATTTACTCTTCTAGAAATATTTTTTCAATGGAAAATATTCATTATGAAAATATATATGTTACAATTATCTTGATGTATATTTTTCTGAATAGTATGATAAGATAATTTTTTCAATGAAATGTAAAAAATACGAGTTCCTATTATGAATTTTGATTTTATGTACAACACTTAAAACCATAAAAATTTAACATGTTTTTAAATTTAATGTCACAAAAATATTAAATTTATTAAAAAATAGAGTAATTGATATTAATTTATAATTTAAATTTGAAATTAAAACATTCTCTACTTTTTTTAACTTTCTATTTGAAACCCCACTTTATCACCTCAACTATATAGTTTAATTATAAATAAAATTCTACACATTAATTGAATTGTTGCTAGAAAAAATGATCCATATTTATAATAATCATAATTATTTTATTCATTAATATCAAATTAAATTTTTCAATAATGAATAGTAAACATATTAAAAATTATTTAACGTATGTAAGTTAAAAATGTGTTCACCGGAGTTTAAAAAAATATAAGGGTTTAAAATGACATGAATTTTTTAACACCCATTAGTTGGCCATATATCTTTCTTATAACATGATAGATTTTATGATGTCCCATTTTCATAATTATTAATAATAAAAAATCTGTGTACACATTATTCATTTCAAAATTTCAATTTCAATCTCCTCCCCCACTTATAAAAGGTCATCCCTGTCCTCTAATCATTACATTGGAAGAAAACATTTTCTTTCAATCCATGATGAAATATATTCCATAAATCCCTACTCTAATCCTAAAAGACATATTTTTATATAAAATCTATCACATGAATGATTTTTGTGGAAGTAAAATGATGTAACCTGAAAATAGAAAAAAATATTTTTTAGGGGTTTTAATTTATTTCATCCCCCACCATAATCAAATATTAAAAAAATATAAATTAATTACCTATGTATATTCCATATACTTAGATGTCATTATTATATAACAATTACATATATCAATCTTCATTTCTCATAAATAGTAAATTATAATGTTTTTGTTGCGTATGGAGGACTCCAACCTCATGATTAATGTACAAAGACTAAAAATATAAAATCAAAATAATCATTAAAAATGATTTATTTATACCCTAAAATATAATTCAGACAATGTAATATTAAAATGGATAATTTATGTACATATTTTAATCATTATGGTATTATATAAAAATATATGGTTATTTAATATTTTTATAATAAACATATGTATATTATATTATTCGTTTCAGTGGGTACTAAGGAATCCTAGAAAAAAGATATGACATTTCCATATCATATTTACTTTCTAGAAGACACATGTAATATTCACTAGGTAATTCATTTATGTGGTGTATATAAATCCCATGAATTTATTTTGGGATTCTTCTACTAAAATATATATTAGATTACATATCCATTTTTATGTCTCTTTTAGAATTGGTTTATATTTCAAATATTAGCAAATCCAAATGAATATTTTTTCAAATATTCATTCATTGAAACCTATGTTATATTATAACCCTATAAATTTTTATGAGGTTTATATACAAAATCATTTACATATAGTATAACTGTATAATTTAATATAATGTTCTGTTATGTTTGAATTAATTTGATTATTTTGTGTTGATTACTAATTCAATGTTTCTAATGTAGTAATAGTTTTATGATAAAATATCAACCTTTATCTATATATATATATATATATATATAATTATATATTGTAATGGATCATACCCTCTTGGCCCATCCCTTTGACAAATTCTGGATCCTAAGGGTGGCCTGTCAGTGGTAGAGAGTCATTTCGGTGTGCGACCGATCAGTGTGTTTCCGATTGGTGCGACCGATCGGTGTGTCGTGGAGTGGTGCGTCCGATCGGTGTTTCATCGATCTTTGTGACCGATCGGTGTGTAGCCGAGAGGTGAGACCAATCGGTGTGTTGTCGACCGGTGTGACTGATCGGTGTGTCGCCGACCAGTGCGACTGATAGGTGTGTTGCTAATCGGTGTGACCGATCGGTGTGTCACCGAACGGTGCGACCGATCGGTGTGTGGACGACCGGTGCAACCGGACGGTGTGTCGCTGACCGGTGCGACCGATCGGTGTGTCACCGAGCGGTGCGACTGATCAGTGTGTTGCCGACTGGTGCGAGCGATCGGTGTGTTGCCGACCGGTGTGACCAATCAGTGTGTCTCCGATCGGTGTGATCGATCATTGTGACGTCGATCGATGTCACACATCCTTGTCTGGTTGTTTTCTTCTATATCCTTTCCCGTAACACCACTTTTAAGCCATTTTTTCCTTTTGGGAAGTAGTTTAAGGCCATTTTTAGCCCTATAATCATTATTTTAATTCCTAAGAGTAGGGAGACCCTCAACGGACCAAGTTAGGTGTCCGTGTAACGTTTCACCCTTTATTTATATAAAATCTTTCAAATTCACAGCTGTTACCACCTTTTCCCGATGAGATTTATTAAATAAAAATTAATTCATTCCTGTGTAACCACCCAACCGCGTGGTGAAACCATGATATGACCTTATAACCGTTCAAAATTCCATATCCCGTGACAACCGGATCTCATCCTTATATCGCACAGGAATTTCTTCTTCTTCTTCTTTGATTCCTCTCCTTTCTTCCTGGTGTGCTTGGATATCCCCTTCCCGAGGCAAGTTCTGTGCCTGTGCCAAATATTTTCTTCTCACCCATGGTGTCCCTAACGTTCCTCCCATGCAAGTCGTGCATCCCATGTTCTTGGTGCGTAGAGATGAACTTCGATCCTTGATCAACCATGTAAGGATTTTCCTTCGTATTTCATTACTGTGTATCATACGAGGTGGGTACACTATTGTTTTTGTGTTAATGGATGAAACCTTAACAAAGATAATAAAGAAACTGTTAAAGAATGATGGGGTGCGTTTGACAATTCTGATTTACTCTTTTATAATTGATATATGTTGTGATCTGTATGGGCTTATGCTCAGTGAAAATCATGGTCGTTTGTGGTCTTTCCTTGCACACTAATGAACCCATGTCTTCTGTGTTGATTAAATAACTATAACATGGAAATTGGTTAACCACGTAAAACACAATGGATTAAATGGATGCCCAGTGACCATCAATCCTTATGTGGTCACCCTGGGTAACCAACAAAAAGAAGAATCTTATGAATGATGTGCTTAAACCTGGAACATTCCCTACCGTGTTTTGGTAGTATGTGTGTTGTATAGTTTGATGCTTATTGGGTGATGTGGGTGAGGATGGGATCCTCCGTTATGGCACATTTTTTGGTTGTGAATTTGAATTGTTGTGGGGTTGTATATCAAGGCTTGGTTTGGTTCTGTTATTTTGAGCGATCTCACTGATCCCTTTGTTGTTGTGAATTCACAAGAGAACTGGGTGTGAATGCTTAAATTTCAGTTTGGCTGTTTCTCTTTCTCTGGCTTCTGTTTGTGCCTGTTAGTTTCCTAGTAGTACCAGATTTATTTAAATGGGATCAATTTAACATGAAACCAAGAATGTGTTAAATGGGGGATTGGTTCTGGGAATGAGTTTTGACTTGGTCGTGAGTGTTGTACCTTTCTTTTATGAATAAATAGTAACAGGGTGTTTATGCTTAGGTTGGCTTCGGAAACCCTAGGTTGGGATGAATTTTTTTTACCTATACATATATATATATATATATATATGTAGTTGTTATTTTTCTTATTCATGCCCCCACCTAAGTTGAGAACTTAGTGCGGAACACCCCCATTTCATGGGGGAGGGTGTTTTTCCCAACAATCCTATTAGTGGCTAGTTATTAGCTCCTTTTCTGCTCCCTTTCCAGAATATCCCAAGACTCTTCGGGAAGGCTGTGATGGCCTGAGGTCCATTATAGCCTAAGATTCATCGTTCAAGGAAGTTGTGGTGGTTGGCCCATGTGTGTGCGGGCAGGTTGATTCCTAAGAGTCTTCGGGATGAGGCACAGCTGTCTTCGAGCGTGGTGGTAGTAGTTCTAGACAAGGTGTTTGTGGGATTGGTTACACATGGTGGTTGTGGCCTAGGTGTTTGCGTGAGGGATGTGTGGTTGCGGCCCAGGTGTGTGCGGGCGAGGTGTGGCAGGTGGATTGCGGTGAGAATAGCGGGATTGGTTCGATGCGTAGGATGTCTTCAATAACCAGTGGGAAAGTGTCGCGGGGTACCCAAATATAGATGTGCTATTATTATATATTTCATGACTTGAATTATTTGGGAAGTGTGCCTTGGTGAGGCATGGGTGGATAGTTTTCCTTGCTAGGTGCTTTGGTTGTCTCTTTTTTCCATGGGGCATTAAAATGCCCCCCCAATTGTGCAAGAGAGTCTTTGGTTTTCCCTACTGAGTATACTTGTATACTCACCCTACGTATTTAATACCGCATTCATGTTTCCAGAAGGACTTCAAGGATTGTATGATGCCATACTATCTCAGATGTCGGGACAGTTGCAGTTGATTTTTTTCTTTTCCGTGGTACTTTACCTTTTTAGTCTCCTTGTACCTTGTGAAATTAAATTTTGTAACATGCATATGGGAATGGTTTCATTGGCTTTAATTTTACCCCCAGTATTGGTGTTGTTGAGTTTTACTATCTTATATCCCAATCCTAATAAAAATGTGTAATGCCTTCCATCATGGGTGTGATTCAATACCCTTGGTGCTAGTCGCCACTCCGGGGACTTTTGAAGGCGGGTCTCGGGGGTCATTATCTCTCCATCCACTTAAATAATGAAGGGTCTGGAAATCTATTGTCCCTTCCCTCTTCTTGGTGAAGGTAGGTGTTGACAGAATGGTATTAGAGGCATAGGTTGAAGGATATGATGAATTCTTGGGTGAGGCATATTGAGGGTTGCATGGGATGGTAGAGCAACAATGTTGGGTGATCATGGTGCATGAAATAGGTCAGAGAAGACTGGCTAGGACATGGGATTTTAGGGCCCCCGTGATCTAATGCAAGGACTCTGGGACTACCGAATGACCAAGTGAGGCTACACTTATTGCAGTTTAAAGACCCTAGGGAAGTTACATGCATCATAATAACTTGTGTTCTTATCTTTCATGGGTATTTTGGGGATTTAAAATGAATATTAATTCTAAGAAAATGTAAGAACAATATTATACACTACTCAGAATTAGGCATTTCATGTTTACCTTGCAGATATGGCACCTGGGAGACAACCACGAGCAGTATGAGAAATCAAGGTCCAGGAGGTTGGCTTGGCTGATCGACAGAGGGCTGACCAGGAGGAGGAGGATGATCAGTGTCAGAAGACACTTCGAGCCTTTCAGCGGCAGACCCTCGGGAAGTATGAGGGCAGAATCTCAGACATTGAGAGAGAAATCTAGCTAGAGGAGCTGGTGTTAACTTTCATCTTGATCTTGGCGCCGACAGAGTACAGGGTTCCTCTAGATATAAGCTAGATGTGTGGAGCTGCACGTCAATGGTGGATGCTTTATCTTGGGGAGAAGAGGGCGGATCAGTTGACCTAGATTGTCTTCCAGAAAGAGTTCCAGGTGGAATTCCTCTCTTCCATGATGAAGTCTGAGAAGAGGGAGGAACTACTCTCCCTCTAGTAAGGGAGTATGTCAGTGAGAGAGTTGGGGATCATGTTCAAGGATTTCCTCCGCTTTTCTCCAGACCTCTTTCCAAATGAGGAGTCTCGGGCAAGAAATTTGGAGGAATCACTTCAACCTTCTCTTCTGTATGTAGTTACTCCCTTCACCCTACCGACGTACTCGGAGGTCCAAATGAAGGCTGAAGTGGTGGAGTGGATGCACACGTTGGGAGGTATATCGTGAGAGGAAACTCAGTTGGGTTCATCGAAGGGGAAAGTCGTCAGCAGCAGGCCTCTAGCATCAGGGCCCTCTAGGTTTAGACCAGCAAGAGGTAGGCCTCAGCAGTTATAGTTCCGATATCCTGGCCCT
Organism: Viscum album; assembly: GCA_963277665.1. Lineage (NCBI taxonomy): Eukaryota > Viridiplantae > Streptophyta > Magnoliopsida > Santalales > Viscaceae > Viscum > Viscum album. The sequence goes on from OY728126.1 coordinate 989,115,540, forward strand.
CGCCCCTTCCCTTCGTGCCCAAGGCTGAGATGATTTATCTATGGAAGCCATGGGCACCTTAAGAATCAGTGCTCAGACAGAGTGCAGTACGGTGGTGCTGGGCAAGATCAACACCCACCTCAGCAGCAGCAGTATCCACCTATACCCATCAGCAGCAGTAGTAGGGGTAGTAAGCTCCTGCTCCCCTGAAGGCAGGTGTCGCAGGAGGAAGCCGACCCCAGGGTACCCTTCAGGGACCTCAACTAGGGCGTGGTTGGGGAGGTGGCTGATAGCTGAGCGGTAGAGGAACTTGGTGTGGGCAGTTGCACGCCGCAGAGGCAGCAGTTCTAGCAGAGACAGAAGTCGTTCGAGGTATGATCAACTTGTTTAGTACCCTTGCTTGTGCCTTTTTCGATACAAGATCTTCTCACTCCTTTGTTGCACCCACTATTTACCGTGCTCTGTGTTTAGACACTGAGATACTTCCAGTGCCCCTGGTGCTGAGCACACCGGTCGGAGGTCAAACCGACTTGTTTCATGTTTGCTGAGGGTGTAAACTGATGATAGGGCCACATTAGTCTATCATGGATCTTCTACTATTGCAGATACATCCATACAATTTCATCATAGGCATTTACCGGTTGTTCTTTGTATGTGCTATCATTCACTACATCCGAGGAAGGGTCGTGTTTTCATATTTGGGTGGCAGACGTTTTACATTCATAGGTGAGAGGGGTTTCCAGAAAAGCAGCAGGCAAGAGGATTCCCTCCTTTCCTTGTTAGCTGAGCTGTCAGTGGAGTCGGTGGATGCAGAAATGGTAGAAGTCCCAGGGATTGTCAGAGGGTTTATGGATGCCTTCCCTAAAGAGGTGGAAACTCTACCCCATCGACATGATGTTGAGTTCGTGATAAACTTGAAACCTGGTTCCCGTCCAATTTTGATGGCTCCCTACTGGATGGCACCTTCCGAGTTGCGGGAGTTTCAAATTCTGATTGACGATCTGATGAAGAAGGGTTTTGTTCGACCATGTGTGTCACCATGGGATACTCCAGTAATATTCGCAAAGAAGGCAGATGGTGGTTTCAGGCTGTGCATAGACTACCAGAGACTGAATCTGGCAACGGTAAAAAATTGTTACCCTCTTCCATGGATAGACGACCTTTTCGACCAATTAAAAGGGGAAGGGTGGTTCTCCAAGATTGACCTACGGTCAAGATATCACAATTTGAGGGTGATGAAGGGTGACATCTCGAATACTTCCTTCAGATGCATATATGGGAACTTTGAGTTTTTGGTCATGTCGTTCGACGTTACAAAAGTTTTTGTTGTGTTCATGGGGCTCATGAACTCCGTCTTCCAGGAATACCTGGATTGGTTCTTAGTCGTGTTTATTGATGACATCTTGATCTACTAAAGATCATTGGACGACCACCTTCTGCACTTGAGAATGGTTTTAGAGGTCCTCCAATAGCACAAAATCTACGGGAAGTTGTCCAATTGCATTTTCTATAGGTGAGAAGTGAACTTCCTTGGGAACGTGGTGTCGGTGCAGGGAATAGCGGTGGACCCATCAAAGGTCGAGGCGGTTTTTTCTTGGGTAGCACCCAAGAACGTGAAATAGTTTCTTAGTTTCCTTGGACTGGCAAGTTACTATTAGAGGTTCGTTCCTAACTTCTCCCAGGTTGCAGCACCTTTGACAGCTTTGACCAAGAAGGACCAGGCATTCATGTGGAATGGGGAGTGCCATGAAGCTATTAGCTATCTGAAGGGTAAGTTGGTAAGTTCCCCAGTGCTAAGGTTTCTAGAAGAGGGGCGGCATATGAGGTATTCTGTGATGCTTCAGGACAAGGCCTCAGGTACGTGATGATGCAACAACAAGGGGTAATATATTTTGGGTCTAGACAGTTACATCCCCATGAGAATAATTATGCCACACACAATCTAGAGCTTGCGATGGTCTTGTTCGCTCTAAATTTGTGGTTGAATTACCTCTTCGGGGAGTACTTCTTGGTCTTCACATATCAAAAATTCTTGAAATATGTCTTCTCCCAGCGGGACCTGATCTTACGGTAGTGAAAGTGGATGGAGTTCTTTTCGGACTACGACTTCTATATTTCCTACACCTCAGGAAAAGGGAATGTGGTTGCTGATGCCTTGAGTAGGAAGTAGTAGAATGATGTGGTTCAAGAGTCGGAAGATGAGTAGAAGGTGATGTGGGAGTAAGCTACCCTGAACCTAGATACGAGGATGGATGATGGTAGAGGTTTCTTGTATCAGATGACAGTGCATTCTTCTCTACGGAGGCATGTGGAGGAGTGTCAATGGGGAGGCATAGAGAGTGATGTAATGCACGATTGGGCTAACCTAGGCAATGCGCTTGAAGGATGGTCGGAGTATGGTAAAAATCAAATGATTTTCTGAGGAAAGTTGATTGTTCTAGAGGTGATGAGAGAGAGGGTTCATGGTGAGTTCCAAAAATCACCACTAGCAGTGCACCCAATAGTTTCAAAAATGTATCGGGGCTTGAGGGGTCAGTTCTGGTGGCCCGTGGTAAAGCGGGCGGTGGCAAAATTTGTGGCTAGGTGCCTAGTGTGTCAGCAGGTGATGGCTGAACACTATGTTCTAGGAAGCTTTTTGTAGCCTTTAGACTTCCCCAAGTGTAAGTGGGATGACATCCTGATGGATTTAATCATAGGGATACACAATGTTCAAGGAGGCTGTGATGCTATCTGGGTAGTGGTGGACCGGTTGACGAAATCGGCTCACTATATGGTAATCAAGGAGTCAGGTACAGTGGATGCCTTAGCACAGACATACGTGGATGAGGTGGTGAGATTTCATGGAGTTCTGAAGTCCATAGTATCGGATATGGATGCATAGTTTGCCTCACCAGTCTGGAGAGGATTGCAGCATGCTTTTGGCACCCAGCTACATCTTAGAACTGCTTTCCATCCCTAGACAGATGGATGGACAATGCGCACTATCCAAACATTGGAGGATATTATACGAGCATGTATTCTGGACTTTGATGGATCGTGGGTGCGACACTTGACTCTGGTAGAGTTTTCCTACATTAATAGCTATCATTTTACCATTGGCATGGCTCCGTTCGAAGCCTTGTATGAAAGGCCATGTTGCTCACCCGTGTGCAGGACCGAGGTTGGGGAAACAAGTGTTCTTGTCCCGGAAGTGGTGCAGAGCACGACGAATAAGGTTCATCTTATACGAGAGAGGATGAGGGCGTCTCGGGATCGGCAGAAGTCATATGCCAATAATAGGAGGAGACCCTTAGAGTTCGAGGTCGGGGACCACATATTCTTGAAGGTCTCCCCTCTGCGTGGGAAACAGAGGTTCGGTAGGGGGAGTAGGCTCCCTCCAAGGTACATCTGACCATTCGAAGTGCTACGACGAGTGAGATAAGTGTCTTGTCAACTAGCACTACCACTTCTGCTACTGAGAATACATGAAGTCTTCTATGTGTCTCAACTCCGATGGTATCTACATGATGATTCACACGTCCTCGATTGGGAAAAGCCAGACATTGAGGCCAATGTGACATTTGTGTAAATATTAGTACATATCGAGGATCGTGAGGAAACGGTGCTCCGCAGATGGAACATTCTTTTAGTTCTTGTGTTGTGGAGACATGATGGGCTGGAAGAGAGTACCTAGGAATGGGAGGAACAAATGCGCGCCCAACACCCATAGGTGTATTGAGTTTCGTTCTGTTATACTTGTTTGGGATGGAACACTTTACCTTGTTAACTATGGAATGTATGAGTTTTCTTATTCTCTAGATGCATGTGATAAGTCCTAATTGTGGGGGAGAGGAGGACCTGGTCCCTTATAAAGACGCATTAAGGTGGATGCGATTAAACCCATACGTCCGATTCACTGCCGCCCAAAGTGGATAGTATCTTGACATGGAGAAAGAAACACCATAAACCATATGATTGGAAAACATGACCCCTTTAATGTATGATGTTTTCTAAAGGGGGAGGTGATCTTATATGTTAGAGAGGCTCACTCATACGAGGTATCATTCGGGATGGTTGTTTGGACCCCCTCTTTTTTTCAGGTATAGATTTGATTCTTGAGGGAGAGAATAGTTTGACAAGTATCTGATGTAATGGCCCAGACCCTCATGGCCCATCCCTTTAACATATTCCAGATCCTAAGGGTGTCCTCTCGGTGGTAGGGCATCATTTCGGTGTGCGACTGGTCGGTGTGTCCCCGATTGGGGCAAACGATTGGTGTGTTGCCGAACGGTGTGACCGATCCGTGTGTCACCGAATGGTGAAACCGATCGGTGTGTCGTTGATCCATGCGACGAATCAGTGTGTCACCAATCAATGCGACTGATCAGTGTTTCAGCGATCGGTGTGTCACCGATCGGTGCAACCGGTCAGTGTCACAGAGCCTTTTCGAGTTTTTTTCTGGTACAACCTTTCCCGTAACTCCACTTTAAGCCCTTTTTACCTTTTTTTGAAGTGGTTCAAGTCCATTTTTATCCCTATAATCAATATTTGAATTCCTAAGAGTGGGGTGACCCTCAACGGACCCAGTTGTGTGTCCGTGTAACGTTTCCACTATGTTTATATAAAATCCTTCAAAGTCACAGCTGTTACCACCTTTTCCCAATGAGAGTTATTAAATAAAAATTAATTCAGCCATGTGTAACCACCCAACCGCATGGTGAAACCATGATCTGACCTTATAGCCTTTCAAAATTCCATATCCCGTGACAACGAGATCTCATCCTTATATTTGCACGGGAATTTCTTCTTCCTCCTCCTATTTTCCTCTCCATTATTCTTGGTGTTCTTGCAGTTCCACTTCCTGAGGCAAGTGGTGTGCATGTGCCAAATCTCTTCTGACCACCCTTGGAGTCCCTGACATTTCACCCCACAATTAGTTCATCCCCCATTCATTGCACGTGGAGAAGAACTTCAATCTTTGAACAACCAAGTAGGGATTTTACTTTGTATCTCCTTACTGTGTATCATGCGTGGTAGATACACTTCTATTTATGTGGGAATGGATGAATCCTTAACAAAGATAATAAACTGACTGTAAAGGAATGATGGGGTGTGTTTGAAAATTCTGTTGTACTCTTTTATAATTTCTATATGTTGTGAACTATATGGGATTCTTCTCACTGAAAATCATGTTCATTGGTGGTCTTTCCTTGTGCAGTAATGAACCATTATCTTATGGGTTGATTAAATAATTGTAACATGGAAATTGGTTAACCATGTAAAACTCGGTGGATTAAATGGATGCCCAGTGAACATCAATCCTTATTTGGTCACCCTAGGTAACCAACAGAAAGAAGAATCTAATGAATGATGTGATTGAACCTGGAAGTTTTCCTATTGTCTTTTGGTAGTAGGTGTGTTGTACTGTTTGATGCTTATTGGGTGATGTGGGTGAGGATGGGATCCTCTATTATGGTATGGTTGTTGGTTGTGAATATGAAGTAGTGTAGGGATGTATCTCGAGGCTTGGTTTGGTTCGAGTACATTGTGGGATCTCATTGATCACTTTATTGTTGTGACTTCACAAGAGAACCGAGTGTGAATTATTAAATTGCTCTTTGGCTATTTTTCTTTTACTGGCTTGTGGTTATGCCTGTTAGTTTCCCAGTAGTGTAGAATTTACATAAATTGTATCACTAGAACATGAATCGAAGAATGGGTTTAATGGGGGATTGGTTCTGGGAATGAGGTGTGACTTGGCCGTGAGCGTTGTACCTTTTGTTTATGAATGAATAGTAATAGGGTGTTTGTGCTTAGGTTGGTTTGGAAACCATAGGTTGGGATGATTTTTTGTTACATATATATATATTTTTAGTTTTTATGTTTCTTATTCACGCCCCATAGAAGTTGAGCACTTAATGCTGAACACCCCCATTTCATGGGGCAGGGTGTTTTCCCAACACTCCTATGAGTGGCTGGTTATTAGCTCCTTTTCTTCTACCTTTCCAGAATATCCCACGACTCTTCAGGAAGGCTATGATGGCCTGAGGTCCATTATAGGACAAGATTTTTTGGGCAAGGAAGTTGTGGTGGTTGGCCCAGGTGTGTGCGAGAAGGTTGTTTCCCAAGAGTCTTCATGATGAGGCCCAGGTGTCTTCGGGCATTGCAGTAGTTGTTCTGGCCCAGGTGTTTGCGGGCATGGTTACGCGTTGTGGTTGTGGCCTAGGTGATAGCGGGCTGGATGTGTGGTTGCAGCCCAGGTGTGTGCGGGTGGTGTGTGGTAGTGGGATTGTGGTGAGAATGGTGGGATTGGGTAGATGTGTAGGATGTCTTCAATAACAAGTGGGAAAGTGGTGCGGGGTACCCAAATATCGATGTGATATTACTATACATTACATGAATTTCATATTTGGGGAGTGTGCCTTGGTGGGGAATGGGTGGATAGTTTTCCTTGCTAGGTTCTTTGGTTATCTCTTTTTTCCACGGGGCATTAGAATTCCTCCCCACTTATGCATAATATTATTTTTTTCCCTACTGAGTATACTTGTATGCTCACCCTACGTATATAAAACTACTTTCAGGTTTCTATGAGGACATCAAGGATCGTATGAGGCCATACTAGCTCAGATGTCGGGATGGTTTTAGTTGCTTTTTTTATTTTCCTTGGTACATTACCTTTGTAGTCTCTTTGTACCTTTTGGCATTTACTTTTGTAACATGCATATGGGAATGGTTTTCTTTGGCTTTACATTTGCACCCCATTTTTGGTGTTATTTGGTTTTATTGTCTTATCTCTCGATCCTAATAAATAAAAATGGGTAATTCCTTCCATCTTGTGTGTGATTCTATACCCTTGGTGCTAGTCGCCACTCTAGGGCCTATTGAAGGCGGGTCTCAGGGGTCATTATCTAACCTTCAACTTGAAGAAGGAAGGGTCTGGCAATATGATGTCCCTTCCCTCATCTTGGTGAAGGCGGATCCTGACATATATCTATTGAAAAATTAAATCACATTGTCAATTTTTCATTAAACTCATAAATTTTCTTATCCTTTATTTATCTCATGCTAATACATTTTCAATTTATTTTTTACAATTTATGTTCTTGTGAGTACTGAATAATGTATTGATGAAAATCATCATTATTTCACACTTTGATAAAAAATAATTTTTCTTTGAAAATTATTTTTTCAAAAAATATTGTATAATTTGTTTATAAACCTAAAAAATCTATTTCATATATAAAATTTTTACCATTTTTTAATTGTTTTTAATTTTTTTAATGTAATATTAATTTTAATTTTTGATAAATACTTGTATAGATTTCACTCAAAATTTAAAAGGAATATATATTTTATAATTTGTATGGATTGTAGGAAATTTTACACTTTCATAACCACATTTTATTAATTGTTCCATCATAAGATTTCATTTTTCATATAAATTAAATTGATATACAAATATATATATATATATTGAGTTTTAAAAAGTGAATTTCAAAGAATAGTTATTTTTCTTAAAAATTTAGCCATTTTATTTTTAAAAAATTATTTCCCCTATAAAATAACAGTCTTTTATGCTACATATTATTGACTCGGGATATAATCCAAGGATACAATCATTGTATATCCGTAGATAGTTTATGTTTATGATGAAAACATATTTATGATAATTATTTCTCTTTTATATGTTGTACCATGATAATATTATTAGTAAACATGCTTCTTTTCACATGGGTTATTATTTGAGGAAATTTTGAAATTATTATATATTGTACTTATTCTACATAGGTTATTTTTATGTGGATATGTTTATGAAATCCATTAGTTTTCATGGGTCATGATATGATGAATATTTTATAATCTTGTGTCACACATATATATGGCATTTATTATGGGATTGGTGGGACTTAGATCTTCCTCAAATGCATTGGGTAAAGAATAATATCTACTAAGATATATGGAACATAAATATTTAGTGAACCCAAATCAGTAAGGGACATTATATTATAAATTAGTATTGGTAGTGATTCATGACTGCTATGATGTTTTGGGGATTCATCCAATTCCATATTGATTCTCCTTTATATGAGACTTGAACTAATATAAATGTCATTTCAATGCTCGTGAGTATTCCAAAATTCCATTCCTTATACCAATGTAATGTTTTCATGGTTTTTGTTTAATTAATCCTTTTTGATTAAGTTATTATAGATGTTCATGATTTATACAACGAATCACAATTATAATTTCTGATATACTGTTTATACTTTTAAAATGATATTATCATGTTCTCGTAAACTTTATGATCATGAAATATTTTTATCTCCCAACTTTACCCACATTGGGTATTTGATGTCAATATTTTATAAGTTTATTTTCAATAGTTTATTATGAAAGTTTTACATATGATATATCCATGAAGGTTTTATCTTTTGAATAAATTAACTGGAGATATATTAGTTCACTTATAGAATAGTTGCTTATGTGTCCATATTTTCAAAGGCACTGGACCTAAATGATTCTGGTTTGGATCATTCATAATCAAAATTAATATTCATATATAATGATTTAAGATTTATACATGATGTGGTATTTATTTAAACAATGTACTTATAATATTATATCAACACTCATTAAGGTCCCCAGAAATGTCTTCAAGATCCTGAGAATCCTCCTGACAATTGTACTCAATCAGGCAAAGGATATCAAACATTTAGATTCAATTTAAAAAATTCCGTAATTTAATCCAATATTGATCGGATGATAGTGACCATTATAGAGTGAGGGGTCACAAGATCATAATAGCATTCTTCCTTAAAAATACATAGAAAGTAACAAAAGGCATGTCACATTACATGTTTATTTGTAGTGTAACCAATTCATTTATCATGTAATTGATCGATGTCAGGTCATATAGATCATTCCAAAGGACTTCATTATTTTATATTTGTTATGAAATTCCTCATTAATAAAATTTCATGAAAATTACTAGTTAATTTAATTAAGGAAGGATTTAAATGAAGGTATCCTCATGGGAGGAAAGATACGATGTTATTTAGATGATGAAAATGTTAACATCACATATTAAATTACATTATCAATAGTAGACACCCATGAAATATTGTTATGGATATGATAAATCCCCCATTCATGTCCTCTTGGATCATGTGAAGCCATTATTCATGTCATGATGATTCACATGATGTTTCTAAACATGTTAGTTGATCATGTGATAGCCCTCAACCATTACATCTTCAATCATGTGATATACTTTAGACTTGTCATCCATTTTATGTAACTTGCGTCTTACATGACTTCCATACAAGGAATATTCCATAGATATGTCTTTCAAAAACACATAAATTGCCTTTAAAATTTATGAATTTATCATGTTCGTAACCTCATACGTGTTAGATGGATCATGAAAAAACTATTATTCATTTTTAATTAATAATAGGGTGGGTCTTAGGAATTATAGGTTAAATTATAGGAAGAACCATGTCTGTATTAACTACGATCATGTGAATACACCGTGACATGTAATCCATGTCTAGAGGAAACCATGAAAATTTCCATATAAATCAATAGAAATATCATCATTTTTAGAATGAAATCTATAGACATGTTTGGAGGACTCCCCAATATATGTCGTCCTTGACTTGAAGAAATTATTCAATCTAGACCCTTGAATTATATGATCCAACAACAATGAGTATTGTTTCATTAATTCACCCATTATATGAGAAATCACCATAATGGAAAAGGCCAAATCACTAAAGAATCCCCATTTCTGTTATTGATTCCTTATACTACCAACTCACGATCAATTTAACATGAATCTTCCCTACTCCCAATCCCTCCTTATATAAGGGCTGGTGATCTCCCATGGGAATAAATCCTAGTATAAGTCCCGAGAATTCATAAAAAAAATGATTACAAATAATTTCATTGAGTGTTATCTCATATCCCAACCAACCAGTGGTTTGAGAGTTAACCAAACAACAAGGATTATGATTCCTATCGAAATATAAAACATATTCTTCATTCCTATGGATAGAGATATAATGGTAATCCACAACTCGTTTTTTATATTAAATTTACTCAAATTCCATAAGCCCACCCCGTGTTTCTATAAGTGTTCTTTTCCCTGAGTGTAATGGAATGATTAATAGAAATATGAGGAATCAAATTCCAATAATATAAAGAAAATACTAGATTCCATTCTAAATCTCAATATTGAAACAAAATATTCTGTGAATAATGAGTCACTTTGTATTCACTGCATACATATATTGTGTGATCGGACACTTTTTATCTCTTGATCCTCACACATATCATGAATCGCATGATATTAGAAATTTTGAATAATTGTATCATAAGAACTGTAAAATTCCAATAATTCAGGAAACCTCAGTGTGTTAGCTTGGTACTTCAATATGATTTAAATTTTATCATAGCAAGGAATCCAACATAGTATATGTTTTTATAGAATGGTTATATTGGTATAACTCTATTGAAATAACCATTATAAGTATTAAAAATCCATCCCTATTCATCAGCAGGTTGAGGGAAAACATAACTATAAATAAATTGAATACTATTATATGTAGTTTATGAAAATATCCTTCCTAATGATTTATGTATATACCAAATTTCTAACATACCATGTAAAAATCCTATTCGTATGATGGTACACTACATTATTTGTACCAAAATTGACAATTGTTGTTTTGACTCATATTCTCATAGGATATGTTGGATGCCTCTTGGAGGTTCAATCCCACTATCAAAATTCCTATTACCTTAATATGTGGAAGGAAAATCTATATTGCAAAGTCATAAGGATTATAAACCAAATAATTCACTAATTTTTATGTAAAAAACATTAAATATATGTATATCCATATATGTACACATGGTATCATCCATATAACCCCCGTTTATATAAAATAATTCAATAAATAATTGTTTAATTAGGGTGACCAATCCAATTTCTAGTGGTTGTAGATATTCAGTAACATATCAAAAAATATATAGTATTGACTCATAGTAATAAATAATTCACCAAAAAAGGTGTAATGATCCCAACCTCCCATTCTATCAACCAATGTGGGATCCTATTTTTTGTGGATTTTAATTCCACAATTGACTAAATGCCTTTGGATAGCAGCTTCCCTATGTTTTATGGATATAGAAGACATTGAGAGTATTGAATTGAAAAAAATGGTAAAACCAAAATGAATTATTATAAAATGAAATTCAATCATTAAACCCCATATTCATATAAAAAATTTCATCAGAATCAAAAATATTAAAGCTGATGTGAAATCCATTATTGGTGGCATCACATTCAAGGCTCAGGGAAAGATTGTTTTCATAGTCCTTATCAGACCATTTCCTTCAACCTCTATTAGAATTTTTTAAACCCATAATTAAATAAATCATCTGTGTAATCCCTTTCATATTTTATAATAATATCAATTACCGGGACATTCCTAAACCATTTCTTCCTACCTCTAATTGAAAAAATGGTGAACCAAACCATAATTGTTCAAAAAATGATATGTTCACAAAACATCAGACAGTTTTTTTAATATATTTTACAAAAAAAATAGTAACCATATTTCAAATAATTCATTACTAAAACACAATTTTTATACGCATAATAAAATACATTTTTTCATGAAATTTTCAATAAATAATAATGAATGAACCATCATCATAATTAAAAAATTATGTTACCCATTAATTAATAATTGTTCTTCATTCATAAATGAAAATATTCAGTGATTATTGAACTTGTTCCTTATTATAATTATAATAAAAATAAATTTCCCTAAAAATATACTTGAATATATTTATTGTCATTTTTATGATAATATTTATGGACCTTAGCAATGATTGAATTCTTTGAGGCTAAAAAAACAAAATCTCCCACCCGACAACTTCAAATTCATGTGGTGAATGAGATGGTATTGAAATAACATTATTGTTGTGTGATACTAAACATTTGGGGTTCTCTTATAGGTTTACATAAGCTAAAAAATATAAAAATTTCTTACTCAAGTAATGATCCAATAAACTAGTAGCGATTACAACTACTATCAATGATTTTAGAAGCTGATCACCAAAACATGACAATCAGTACCCTTCGTATCATTGGAAACGGGATCAATGAGTTGAAAAAAGATTTTTCCTATACCAAGGACTAATTAAGAGGGCCCTTTTCATCCAATATCCCAAGGACTCTACCACATGTTCCATATAGTTTCTTTATTAGAGAACAACTTGATAAGCCACCATTTGGACACTAATATCAACCTCTATAGAGATCTAACCAAAAAAATAATGAAGAATATACAAGGGAGTTGGATCATATACCTACATCTACTGATGAATCCAATCAACAATGTTTGATGGAATATAGTGAGAATTCTCAAATGACTTCTCAATATCATCATGTGTGTGTGCATATTTCGATAGTAATCATGCCAGAGGAACATATCACCACCCGATTGTTTGAATCTCATTTTCATTTTATAAATTCTCAAGGTGAAAATGAGTTTTATTATATCCCCAATTCAATTTCACACATCATCAAATACATTTAGGATCCTAAAAACATGAATGATTATATCACTACACAAAATCTAATGAATTTTCACTACATTCATTCAATTATAGAAGGGCTCCTCTATCATATTCAAGAAATCATATTGATACAGGAGAAACCCCATATTATTATCGAAATAGCCATATTACCATGTCATCATGATCAGTATGAAAATGTGGCTACATTTGAGAAACCTCACATTCATCCTGCTAACCAAATGGATTAGTAGTATTTTGAAGTAAAGGATGATGCATTGGACCATGATCATATTCTTATTGAACCATGGTACCCCAAACGTCATTTGGAAAATGTCTCGAGATTGGTAAAAAATCATATCAAAGAATTAAATGACATATTTCGTAGTAATAGGATAAGACTCATTCTTATGCAATAACCAAGGCCTTTTAGCTCAATTTTGAAATCATAAAAGGGAATAACCATGTCCCTACTTATGAATCCACTTATTATGTATACAATAATATAGAATTTGAGATCATACTACTATGTTTTACAAAAATTCATATACATGGATCCATAAAAGGATATAAAGGTGGAGTTATAAATCTATTCTTCTATTCTAGAGGTTTTTCAACATATTTTTATTAGGAATTCATATTTAACCAAAGCCTATAACTCCCCCTGAATCAGCTATGGTTGAATTGAATATTCCATAATCCACCAAATTATAGGCCCATATTCCTACAATGTAATTAATTTCTAGTAACATACCTCAGTGTTTTCATAATAGTGGGTTCATATTATCACAATAAAAGATGTCCATCACCACATTCTAGAAACTATTATGTTATAGGATCATATCCACACTCAATTATAATATTCATGTCTTCATATCTTGACCAGAACACTGAAATTGGTTTGTATAAATAATCATCTCAATATGGTGTCCTTGTGTCTATAAAATTATTAACTTTAACACCAAAGGGACACAGAGACTGTTACACCAAATCAAAAAGAAATAAATACCTCAATATCCAATTTAATGTATTATAGAGATTGATTTTAGGGACCATACTCCAAAAATCACAGGTGGAAACCTCCCCAGTATAGTATCTTTTTTAGGAATGGAAATAATTTCCTTTGAGAAACATATATGAATAATGTGGTGACCAAAAACACTATTAAAAACTACATATAGTTCCCAGTAATCATTAAATAGTAATTCACGTGTTTTTCATGCATCCCAGAGAAGAAACACCTTTGGTAATACTAGGTTGATCCATATAACACTGATGAAGATAGACCCTACATGTATATATTTAGTGATTTATCTATAAAAAACTTTTCAACTGTGTTTTGTTCCATAGAAAATTCTGGTTATGATGTCCCTATTGAAAGAAATATTTAATGTGTTCCCTACCTATGAGAAATCACATGGGAATCATTTCAATTGTTAAAGGATATAGACCTAGAATATCTTTGAGATGAGGTTAACCTTCATGTTATAATCCAACACTACTGTTTTATAGATATGTTCACTATCTCTATGGCTCAAATTCCAAGAACGAATAGGTAAACAAAAATCCTAAAGCATTATTAATAACATAGCACGTAAAATAATTGGATTGTAATTGATGAAGGTCTGGTAGGAATTCGTATATGACAATGAGTTGAGTTTGAGACAATTCAATCTATTTCATCCCCAAAAAATAAAATATCGCCATATTTTCCATCCTAAAATGTTATATATGGATTAGAGATCATGGGATTGGCTAAATAACCTGATAGTGGGTCAAACAAATGATGAAACACATTATTAAGGATGTGAATACAATACAAATGAAGATATATATAAACAAAAATATTCCTCATATGTGATTATAATAATAATGAAAAAAATAAAAAACATAAAACGTGATGATGCATATTTCCCAACATCTTTATTTAAGAATTGAAACCCATCACAAGAAACCATTGAATCTAACTCATTGTGGAATGATAATGTATCAATACATGAATATTTCTGTAGTGACCTCCATGAAAATCATCGAGGTATAATCCGAGCTCGTAATGATGGGGAATTTCTAATCAAATTTCCACCACCCAACTCTTCACACCTAAATATGTTCGTAAAAATATTATCAGGGTTCTTGATCAACCCAATCACACTAGAGTTAAAGAATTATTTTATCATTTTTTGTTCTAAGAACCAACATATCTTTGAATATGGGATAAATGCATTCCAATTGTGGACCTGAATAAGCCCAATCCCATTAGTATGGTATAATTTTTATAATTAACATTACATGTGAATGAATTAATATTTTTAGTCAATGATATAAATTATAATGGCTAGAATCCTAGTTTTTTCATCTGCTATGAGGCATAAATCATTAATTTTGGGCCTGCTAGGTATGTTTGATCAAAATCTCCCTTATGGTTACTACTCAAGGACAATGATAGAGGATATTTGGAAAATGTATTCAAAACATAATGACCATGACACTAGTATCCTAGATTTGGTGGACAATTTATTTTAGTAAAAAATATAAAAGGAAATGTATCTTCAATGACATAATAGTTTAGTATTCCTAGTAAACTATATACATCCATTATATTTGCCTTATAATGAAATAATAAAATAAAAAAGCATATTTCATTCATGTGAGTCATTATTTAATCAAGGATAACCGGTGATATAGTTCATATCACACATCTTAGAATCATGTGGAATAAAACATAAGAGTGGGGTGACCTCAATTTCTCATTAATGGTATGAGTATAACAGAAGCTATTATTAATAAATTCAAATTTTCAATATTACAAGGTAAATGAAATAAATACATACCATAAAATAAATAACATTAAAATGAATAATAATATGGACAGAGTAAATTAGGATTTAATAATTACATATAAATAATTACATGATCGTAAAATATATAAATTTATATTAAATATAATTAAATAATAACATTCAACAATAATTACAATCTCAAAATGAGGGAATGAATAATTATTATTATCATAACAATAACTTGAACGCCTCATTCCATAACATATTTTATTAATTGTTAAGTACTCGACCAAAATATTAATCTTATTTTTCTTATAATACCTATTGATGCATAGAGGATCTATATAAGATTCCATAAATAACTTATTATGTCAAATTATTCTCCATATGGATGGTGTGAAACATATTCAATATAATCACTCATATTAAAAAATTATTATATGAAATGTTTTCAATTACCCAAATCTATAAACATAATCATAAACCATCTAGAGTAATATGAATGGTATCAAACCGGTACGTACCCTACCAAGCTAATCATAAAAAATATAATGCAACAATAATTATGGTATCATTTTGATAGATCTCTAGTGAATCATATTAAAAAAGGTATATTTCATTGAATAACATAAATACCATAAATTTCAAATTAAACCCATTATTGATGAAAATAGAATTTTTAAATTTAAAAACATTTCTAAACTAAATGTTCACAAAATATTCATAAAATTATTTCCATTTAAAATTAATGCTGAAAAATATAATTTAATTATTAAAAAATTGAGTAGCCACGATTTTGTAAATTCCAAACACATCGTACGGATTAAAAAACATTCCATTTATATTTTTCTAAGTAGAAAACAATCGTAATTTTGATAAAACATGAATATTTCTTTCAAAAGAAATTAATAATAAAAAAATATGTAAAAATGACTTCAATAAATCATTAATTTATTGAATGAAACATTTCTATGAACATTTTCTAAAAACTTGGTTTATGAAATAAAATATTTTTAACAAAATATAGAAAGACATATTTGATTCAAAAGAATTTTTTTTCAAAATTTTGGGTATATAAAATGTGGAAATGAAGGGAAAAAATTTATTCTCCTAACATAATAGGAGTATAATGAATTTCCTGACTTTCTTGAGTGAGGATTCAAAATATTTTTGTCATCTATGACATGAATAGAAACAATACCAATAATGGATGAGAACGGATTATAAAACCATCAATACTTTGGTAAAATTGATTGATAATCCCCATGAAAGAAAATAATTAATGAATCATTATATATCATGGTAAAAAATAATTATATTATATTACATGTCAAATGGGTTTTATATACACCACAAAAAATAATATAGTTTCATAACATTATATATGACTTGATGAATGAAAATTTAGATTAAAATACAATAATACATTTGTATCTTTTGATTAATAAAAACCATAGAATAAATAACAAAAAATATCTCATTAAATACCATAAATATTTTTTTCATGATATAACATATTGAAAGGCTCTATATATGGACCACAGAATTGTATAAGTGGTTAATGTGGAAAAATTTTCCAGGATTTTAAAGTGAGATTATTAGCAATAAACTCAAATATGATTTCCATAATTCTTTTCAGAACCTCAGATATAATATATTTAGATTAATTAAATATATATTATAAAATAATAATTACATATTTCATACCATATATTATTTAATTATATTATTTTATGTCATTATTTTTATATTTTTTTGTTAAAATTACTATTTTGGGATATAATATCATTGTATTTCTTGTATGTTTTGGGTCAATAATTTCAATAATTTTTTTTATTTTCATGTCATAAAAATAATAAAAAACATGATATCATTATAATATATATTTATTATATATTTATTTATGGTAATCCATAAAATTAAAAGGGATAAAATATATTACACTATGGATGGAGAATTTATGACATATGTACCTAAGAATACTACTTAATTGTTTTTTGATAAATGAAACATATAAGAAATAAATGTTACATAAAATTTATAGAATAATAATTTTTAAATATATAGAAAATATAATAACAAAATTTATCATTATTACCGTCAATGTACAAATTAAATGAAAAATATTCCAAATTGGTACACAGTGGTGGTTTTTAGTGGGTATAAACATAACATTTTATTGTTACAAAAAAATAAGCAGGCAATAAGATAGTTTTTCTATTCTATTTACATAATTATTATAAGTTATTATATATCACATATATTCATTATCATTATCCTTTCATCCTTCCATGTAAGCCGTATGAAATGAAACAGTAACATCACATTGTGTGGTGGTAGTCTGTCATACACATGAGTAACATTATAGTATCCCCCAACACAATGTATATAAATAATTTATATGTGATATAATAATTTTAGAGGTTTTATAATTTCAAAAATAATATACAAATGTGGTAAATTAATTATTATTCTTATCCATGAATGGTGTTTATTGAAGAGGATCCACATTAGTTCACGAGGTGTTAGTCCCTTAAACACATACTCAACTGTTTCATTTACCATTTTATGAAATTGGATATATATATATATATGTAATGAAATTAACATAATAACATTTAATTAAATTTTAAATACATGTTTCATAGTATTTTATATATTTAATAGTATTTTGAGGTTGAAGAAGAATAAATAAAACAAAACACTCCTGTTTTATAATTGTACATCTTCATCCGTAAGCAAGATTAGGTTTATATTTAAATCCATCATATGAGTGTTTACTAATAGAAATGGACTTTAAAGTTTGTTGATGTATGTTATTAAGGTATTTTAGAGGGTATTTTTTAAAACAAATGGTTCTTTAACTGTGTATAGGGTAGGAGAGGGAGTGGCCTTTTTGTTTAAGGGGGAGAGGAAACACAATAATTTTCTAGAAAAAAATTTACTTTTACCCACATTTTCACAATAAAAATGATAAAAAATTACTAATTATAATACTATAGTATTTAAATGATTTAAAGTTATCCATAAAATAGTAATTTGACACGTATATAAGTCATTGTTTCATATATATATTTAGTTTAAACCAATGTAAATCAATGTTTACCATAATCAGGGTAAATAATTTTTAATGTTTTTACTAATAAATATCATAAAAAGTTAAAATGATATTATTTTTTTGGTATAAAATTCTATTTTAAGCTATTGAATCCATTTTTATAAATATAATTAATACTTGTGTGCTAATTTAATTTAATACAAAACACACAAGCACATCGAAAAAATGTTTTTAAAAGAAAAACATTCAACATTTCAGAATGTGTATCTATTAGAATTCAATATGAAATTTATTCTAATGACATAATTTATTAAAATTATATTATAAATAAACTAATTTTACTTTTAAATAATTTAAAACAAAATAATAGATTTTAAATAATTTAGTCAAAAATGTAATTAACTCCTATAAATCATTATTTATCAATATTCATTAGAACATTTGTCATTCCAAAATTTATATTATCCACACCTACAGTTATTATTGAAATATAGATTTAAAAAATGATGTCAATTTTTATAAATTAATTTTACACAACTATTAGCATTTAATTTTAATTCATTTTCACAATGTGTTACTAATCATCCAATTAGAAAAATAAATTTTTTTAGAATATATTTCTTTTTTTTCAATAAATTATCATTTTATTCAATATAAATTGATAAACATAAAATTTATTTAATAGAAAACTCGTTTCATAATTTTATTTATCATATTTATACCCTAAAATATATCATATTTCTTATAATGGTCATGTTTAAATAATTATATTTTGATAGATTATCATGAGTGATTAATATCCAACATTGTGTGTATCATAAGCTATTGAAGAGATATAATTTATTTGGAAGTAAATATATACTTATGTGATATAGAAAATAAATCACATCTATGATTAGTGTTATATGTCATGTATGAAATCCAACATGCTTTTTATCTTTTAAAATATTGCAGAATTTTATTCAACTTCCTAAAATAAATTTCATCTAAAATGGAAGCGTACTGTCTCATAATTACCCATGTATTTAAAATAAAAATAATTAAATGTAGCATTAAAAATTCCATGAATTAACTCATGATGAACAGAAAAAATTAATTTTTTAGACCCATTTTTACTTGGATTTTTTACTAATAGAATGTTATACCAAAACATTGTGAAATCTTATTCATGTCACAAAAGGCATTTAAAGATAATGCCATGGATAATTATCTTATTGAATGTACAACCCCCTAAAACACACATATAGACATAAAAAAACTATATGAAGAATTTTTACATTCATAAGAGGTATGTGAGATTTGTTTTAATGGTGCATCCAAAATTTATATTGGCAGGAGAATGGAAATCCAAAAGTATAACCTGAATAGTCTATAAATTTTATTATTCTCTCTTTAAAAAGATGTGTATACCAATTATTACTATAGCTTTAAAAGATGTTATAATAATAATGTTGAATATTATTCCATTTCGTCTATCCTCGAGATATCCCTAGATCTATAGAGGTCCATCCAAAATACCATAGGGGAAATAATATTGGTGTTCAATCAAATTAAATGATTAGTATTCTATTAAGAAGTAAGATTCATCACCAATAATTAGTTACATCAGATGTATGATGGTACAAATCCCTTTTATACCAATATTACATTATGTTCCTTAATCTAATAATTCTCACATTAGTGCATTGGCCAATATAACCACAATCCTAGACAAACTCGATCCTGATGAAGTGCCTTTCTCATTTCTTAATGAAGGGTTTTATCATAAATAATCTTATATGAAATGTAGGAAATAAATCAGGAAAATGATTGTATTGATCATAATAATATGAAATACACACCTATACTGATGGATCCTGCAAGAAAATACATAAAAAATATGGCCCTACAATCAAACCGAGCAAGAAGTTAATAGAGTTTAATGAGAGAAGAAAACTCCAGCATTCAAGATGAGATAAATAAGATAAAATCCATATATAATTAAGTGATATATGGAGTCATACTATGATGAATTATAGAATGAGAAATTTCAATTATCATTTATGATTTCCAAGTTGAATGATACGATACTCACCAGTCCGGATGTAGACTGTCCCAAGATACTAAGAGCTATGGTTACTAATGGAAATCAATAATAAAAGACTGCATATAATCCAACTCGATGTTTCTAGAATGTCATATTTATTCCAAGATCATCCATATGCACCTACAGATTCTACATAAATGTAAGTGTTCTTATACATTTATCATATTGTCATAACAATTTTTGTGATATATATCTTAGATAATGATAATAAGTATTAATACATCTTCGCTAACACTGACTTGTTTTCCAAATTAGGTGTAACACCCCAAGCTTCCATGGTACGCTTCTATTTGAATAATAGATCAGCGTGTGTTGTACGCAACCTCAAGTTATAAAACACCACAACCAATCAAAGTAACTATTATGTATAGTAATACCTACTTTTTGAAATTTTATAAATTTTATCTTTCAAAATGGACTTCATTTTTGTATTCGGAATATCCAAATTATCCTAAGTTAATTTTTTTTAATTTTTTGAGAACATCCAATTTTCTATGAATAGTGAAACAATACTTAAATACAACATTTTTAAAAAAAATATTTTATAGTGATAAATTATACTATTGAGTGGTTTTAAAGGATAATTAGAATATATTTTTACCATTTTATCCAATGGTGGTCATTAGAATTAATTTCACTTTGAAATAGGACATAAACAATTGTTAATCTTTTGATTGATATTATTTCATAAAAACACACTATTTGTTTTGATAGCGGAAATTTATTATAAAATTAATTAATGCAAGTTGTATGTTTGGAATTTTTTGAAATAGACATCATTTTTGAATTCGGAATATCAATTATAGCTTAGGGTAAATTTTTGGTATTGTTCTGAGAAACTTCAATTTTTGATGAATAGTGAAACAACTAAGTGGTAGTTAAAAAAACTAATTTTTCATTTAAAGGAAACATTACCACTTCTGTGAACAGAATTTAAAAAATCTGACATACAAAGTTGTCATTAGGAAGTAAAATGTGGTTCAATGGGATTAAAATATTTTTTGGTAAATAGTAACTTTTTAGTTCTATTAATCGTGATTAAAGGTAATTAGTGTAATTTATGGTAAATATAATGCTATAATAATATGAAATTACCTTTAAAATTGTCCTACACATATTGGATAGGTCATGGCCGACCAAGAAAATCCATGGGTCAACTTGGGGGCCCCATGGATCCACTTGGGTTAGAAAATGGCATTAATAACTTTTTATTTAAAGTAAAAATAAAATTGTCACAAATAACAATGGTTTTACTAAAACAATTATTACATGGGGTTATATAAGTTAAAGTTTCTAGTATAAATATTAATTGGAAATATAAAAATATTTCCTACATGATGGTTATTTTTTTATAATTGTTAGACACTAAATAAATTAAATTTTTTATGACACCATGATGATGCAGCGATTACCTCATTAATTAACGATTTAAATAAAATGAAAAGATAATGTAAAACCTAAGAATTAAACTTTTCAAAAACCTATTTGATGAGTATATTTAGAACCCTTATCACCTTATCTTAGTAATATATAATTGTTGGTCCTTTTAAATCCTAAAATCATTTCATAATAATGTAACATTTCATGACTTTCCAAGAGTGCCCCTCCTCTTCTCTTATAAAAGGCCCCCACCACTACCACCTTATTCAAACTATACAAGACATTTGGCTCAGACAAACTCTGCCCAAATACTCTCTCAACTCACCTCTCTTACTCTAAGAAGCCTCACTTTTGGAAGAAGCCTTCCCAAGGAAGCCTTTGTCTCAAATGAAAACGAGTTACCCGATTTTAAGGTAATGTCTTCTCATATGTTCTTTTGTATTATTTTGCTTCTCCAACCCCATAAACTCTTTTTATTACTTTATTTTTTAACAAAAACAGTATATTAAATATACTAGGATGTTTTTATGATAAATATTTTAGCTACAAATACACACACCTCCATCTAATGGTTATGGAACATACTGTTTCCATGGATGGAGAATTACTACCTCACGAAACGATGATTGTTCTATCTTCTCCTACCACCCCTCATGGTGGCCATTATGATGACACTATAATTATTTATGATATATATTATATTTATTTCCTCTATATGATTCTATATTTTACATCTAAAACATACCTTTATGCTTTGCATGTTGTGAAAATGCGATAATTTCATTTGAGGATGTTTGGACTACTGCCCCCTCAAGTGATGTGACTCGTTCATGAAATACATGGAATGTATAAAGAATGAAATTAAAGAACTTATGTGACCTATATAACATATATATTATACTATAATTATACTATATATATATATCTCATTTAATTTTAATTCCATTAAATACGAAATAGAAATGAAAGTATCGTTCATGCGTGCATACGACTTACCGTCTCCATGAACGGTGCATTTCATTTCTTACCTCTAAATGTTATGTGATATTATAAATGAATGTATATGCAGGATATATATTATATATATGATATCTACATCATGAATATAATTCTGGATATAATTGATATTTTACCACATGAACAACTTGTAATTATAAGAAGTTTATTTTTGACTCAAGTACCAAAGATCGACAAAACGACCGTTATTAACTTAAATAAGTACATAAAGTTCATAACATTGGAATAAGTGATATAAAAGGAATAATTAACATGAAAAATGTTCTTAAGAAAGTATAAATTTACTCTAGTTTATTATTCAGGAGGTTAAATAACGGTCGAGTCAAGTCGGACACGAGGTAAGGGAACTTCTTAACCCAATTTCCGTTCTTT
This sequence comes from Viscum album, assembly GCA_963277665.1. Lineage (NCBI taxonomy): Eukaryota > Viridiplantae > Streptophyta > Magnoliopsida > Santalales > Viscaceae > Viscum > Viscum album. The sequence goes on from OY728126.1 coordinate 989,138,779, forward strand.
GGGTTAATCTCAAACATTCAAATTATGTCATGATATTATTATGTAATTTCATGTGTTTGTACTTTCTTTATGTGTAATTATAGTGAATACACATAATAGATCTATTTTATTTAAAAATGATATTTGTAAGGAATCTTCTTAACCGAATTTCTGTTCTTTGGGTTAATCTCCTACTTTCAAATTATGTCATGATATTATTATGTCATATATTGTATTTGTACTTTATTTATGTGTACTAATAGTGAATACACATAATAGATATATTTTATTTAAAAATGATCTTTGTAAGGGAACTTCTTAACCCAATTTCCGGTTTTTGGGTTAATCTCCTACATTCAAATTATGTCATGATATTATTATGTCCTATCTTGTATTCGTACTTTCTTTATGTGTAATTATAGTGAATACACATAATAGATCTATTTTATTTAAAAATTATTGTTGTAAGGGAACTTCTTAACCCAATTTCCCTTAATTGGGTTAATCTCCTACTTTCAAATTATTTCATGATATTATGTCCTATCTTGTATTTGTACTTTATTTATGTGTACTTATAATAAATACACATAATAGATCTATTTTATTTAAAGAATGATCTTTTTAAGTGACTTCTTCTCAATCTCCTTTCATTGAGGCATATTTTGTTTTATACACAACTTTCCTTTATATGGTGTATAAAACCCTTTGACTTTGACTTTTATTCAAAATCAATCTTTTTATATGAAGCGTTTTTACTAAATGACAAAAGCAATGTTTTGTCTTACATATGCGGCGACAACGACTTCTCCACTACCGTGACCATTATTTGAGTTTTAGCTTCCTTTACAAGTCATAACTTTTTTTAAATGAGAAATAAATACCAAGTTTTAATTTTCTTTTATTTTGGTATTGAAAATGGTTTTGATAATGTTTTTATAATATCAATGTGTTGTATTGATATCTTGTGATTGAAATGTAGAAAGGTTATGTTTCCTTTATGCATGTTTTATGTGATACGATTATGTTATGGTTTATGATATGTTTAAACCTATTAATTTGAGGAATAAATTGGACTTAATAAGTGATGGGTGGAGCCCCTCTATAGCTCCTCGATGCATCGGTAGGTCTCAAGAGACAAACTAGTGTCTTGGCACGAGGCCTTGATAAAATCATATTTTTAGTCGTGGCATGAGGCCTTGGCTATGTGGTTATGATAGCCTGGAATTATGTATTCCAAAATTATGAAGGTGGTTGTTGATATTTCATGTGATTATCCTACTAGTAGAATATCCATGTGAATAAGTAAATGGAATTATTTAATTTTATTTTTTCTATATTATGCTGAAGTTCATGTTTAAAAGGATTTTGCTTTAGTTATACATTGCCTTAAATGTTAATGTTTATTTATGAAAGCTTTCACTATATTGTTATCCTTACTGAGAATCTGATCTCACCCCTTCCAATGTTTTAATTTTTACAGGATGTGAAGAAGTATATTATTAATGACCTGCAGGGATAGTATGAGGGGATATGAAGATAAGATGTTGTTGGAGTTTTGTTTTACTTTATGATGTAATGTAAGACTTATGAATGTATCTAGTGTTTCCAAGGCTACTAAAATAATCGGTTTTTCGAGACTTGATCTTTTGTGATCATGCCAATGTTACACAATAATGCACCGACTATGGGTTACTGGGGTTGGGGAGTTACAGTTTGTATCAGAGGCAGTTTAGTACTAACCATGAAGCTAGATTTAGATAAACTCTGATTAGAGCACATAGACCTAAGATAGATTTTGAGGATTAGTATATAAGAACTTCCTAGAATTTTGGTATTATGGAGATTTTGTGAGTTTTCCAAGCAATAAATCCCTGCCTGGATACGAGTAGGTAGAGGTGGCTCTAGCACAGTTGTACTTAGGGGTAAAACCAAAAAACACCGCTTTGAGTTAGACTCAAACATGAACTGGTGCATGACAACGGGCCTTTCTGCACTCTTGGTTTCGACACCCCCGAGGGATATGCTTAGGATAATTCTCATTTTCATTACAAAACATTATGAAGGGTTTATGAGTATATAAATCCTCAATGAAAACTTTTTTATGATTGTGGATTTTATCCATAAACTGTTCAATTTATCTTATGTGTTTCACAACTATGGAATTATGTATTTTGATTCATAAACTGATCTATTTTATGCCATTGTTTAGAAATGGTGCCTAGTGGAATGAATGGAAACTATATCAAGGCACGCACGCCATATAGGGATTTCCCTCCTGCTCAAGATAATTATAGAGGAGTTGGTGATACAACTGGTGCTGATCAACTTATCACCATACTAGGACAACTCACTCAGGTTATAAATAATAATCTTACTCGTATGGAGCACCCTGATCCGCAACATGGATGATCAATGTTATACCACTTCATGAGGCAACAACCGCCAACATTTAATGGGGGTACAAATCCATTAGTAGCTGAGCAATGGATAAACTCCTTAGAGAAAATATTCCATGCCTTGGGGAGTAGTGAAAGGGAGAAGGTTGTCATGGCAATTTACCGCCCCACTGGAGATTCCGATCAATGGTGGTCGCTGATTCAAAACAAAAAGGATGATGAAGAAGTATCAAGTATGGAATGGAGGGAGATTAAGGAAATTTTATTAGAAAAATACTTTCAACATGACCATTGAGCAGATATGGAAAGGAAATTTCTGAGTCTGAGAAAAAAGGAGGATAAGAATGTCGCAAAGTATGAGGCTAACATTACAAGGTTAGCAAGGCATGTATCAGATTATATACATATCCCAAGAAGTAAGATTGATCATTTCATTGATGGGTTAAAACCGTTTCTCCATCGAGCCTTAGTCTCACAATATTTCTCATCGTACGAAGATATTGTCTCATGTGCTATCAAGATAGAAATTGAATTCTCTAAATCTTATGCCAATAAAGTAAAACAAGAGAAGAAGAGAACGGTAGAACAAGAGATTGATAAAGGGAAAAAGGGAATGATGGATTTTTCCATTATGCGATAATTGTGGGAAGAATAACCTCGGTACTTTCCTAAAAGGAATGGGAGTTTGTTATAAATGTGGAGAAAAAGGTCACCAGGATCATGATTGAAAGGGAAAGGAAGAGGCTATCAATGTTGAATGATAAAATTGTAGAGAGATGGGGCATTATGCAAATGAATTTCCTAAGCATCAGGGAAACTTACCTCAGAAAAGGCCAAGGGATCAAGGCTAATCTTATGTTGGTACTATAGTTGAAGTGGAATAATTAATGTATTTGTGCTTTTGGACTCAAGGATTATATTCTGGTTATAAGAATGATGTGATATATATAAGGATTGTACTACAGTACTATTTTACATTAAGGTTTTAATATTATGAAGGTAATAATATTTTTAGTATGTGACAATAAGAAAATCTATACTTTGTTTGAGGAATCTAATGATACAATTGATTTTGGAATTTAGAGACCTTTTAGAGAATGTCTGGACGGAGGTATTTGGGATAACTATAAAGGTTGTAATGGATTAAGATGAAATTTGAATATTATTGTTTAAGGTTAAAACATTTATGAAGATGGTTTTTGGAATATTATAATAATATAGTTTTAGGAAATGGAAAACCTGTAGGTTGGGGGATAACCTGTCGCGTCGGACAAAGCTATAGGAATCGAACCCACAACCATAGTGCGACAGGCCTTTATTACCTACCACTATCCTACAGGAAGTCCCTGGTTATTACAAAATAGTTATCCTAATCTAAATGGTATGTGTTAATATTTGGAGCCCTGTACGATTAGGATAAATATAATTTTTTTGATTCAATTATCTTTTTGAGTGAAAGTTGGGTTTGTGGTAAAAAATTATTAAAGAATGAAAGTCTACATGACAAGTGTTTATATTTCCTAATGTTATTAGTAAATCTACTAAATAAATACCTCAACTTTATGAAAGGTAACTTAAAAAAAATGATGTCGGTTAACTATTCCTATTGGGGAATCAATGATCGTTTAACCAATCACATGTTTTTGATTTTCCTATAGTTAAACTTTCTCCTAATCCTATTTTCTACAACTCTCTATCAGACCTTTATGGTTTGTTTCTCCTCCATATCCATATTTTCATAGAATCCTCATATGGGCTCTCTAGGGTGACTTTTGTACTTCTCTTTCATTCTTTTAAAGTTATATTTTTATTAACCCTATTTCCGATGTGGTTTTTCCAAAAAGGTATTTTCTATTTTCAAACTTTTATTTTCAATGAAAAATTTCAAATTGCAAGGATGAAATTTATTGATTGAGGGGAGAATGTAACACCCAAAACTTCCATGGTATGCTTCTCTTTGAATAATAAAGCAGTGTGTGTTGTACGCCACCTCAAGTTCTAACACACCACAACCAATCAAAGTTGCCATTTTGAAGAGTAATACCTATTTTTTTGAAATTTTATAAATTTTATCTTTCAAAATGGACATCATTTTTTATTCGTAATATCAAAATTATCCTAAGTTGAATTTTTTTCTGAGAACTTAAAATTTTCTATGAATAGTAAAAAATACAAAAAAAGAAATTATTTAATAAAAATAATTTATAGTGATAAATTATACTATTGAGTGGTTTTAAAGTATAATTAGAATATATTTTTACCATTTTACCAAATGGTGGTCATTAGAATTAATTTCACTTTGAAATAGGACATAAACAATTGTCAATCTTTTGATGATATTATCTCATAGAAACACGCTATTTGTTTTGACAGTGGGAATTAATTATAAAATTAATTAATGAAAATTATATGTTTGGAATTTTGAAAAATAGTCATCATTTTTGAATTCAGAATATCAATTATAGCTTAGGGTGAATTTTTGGTATTGTTCTGAGAAACTTCAATTTTTTATGAATACTGAAACCACTAAGTGGTAGTTAAAAAAACTAATTTTTCATTTAAATGAAACTTTACCACTTCTATGAATTGAATTACAAAAATCCGACATACATAGTTGTCATTAAGAAGTAAAATTTGGTTCAATGGGATTCAAATAATTTTTGGTGAATAGTATCTTTTAAGTTCTATTAACTGCGATTAAAGGTAATTACTGTAATTTAAGGTAAATATAATGTTATAATCATATGAAATTACCTTTACACTGGTCTTACACTTATTGGATGATTCATGGCTGACCCATAAAATCCATGTGTCAACTTGGCGGCCCCATGGAGCCACTTGGGTAAGAAAATGACATTAATAACTTTTTATTTAAATTAAAAATAAAATTGTCACAAACATGTGTTGTTTTACTAAAACAATTATTACATGGGGTTATATAAGTTAACCTTTTGACTATAAATATGAATTGGAAAGATAAAAATATTTCCTACATGATGTTAATATTTTTATAATTTTTAGACATTAAATAAATTAAATTTTTTATGACACCATGATGATGCATCGATTACCTCATTAATTAACGATTTAAATAGAATGAAAATATAATGTAAACCCTAAGACTTAAACTTCTAAAAAACCTATTTTATGAGTATATTTCGAACCCTTATCACCTTATCCTAGAAATATATAATTGTGGGGCCTTTTAAATCCGAAATTCATTTCATAATAATGTAACATTTCATGACCTTCCAAGAGTGCCCCTCCTCTCTTATAAATGGCCCCCACAACTACCACCTTATTCACACCGTACAAGCCACTTTCCGCAGCCATCCTCTTCCAAAATACTCTATAAACTTCCCTATCTTACTCCTAGAAGACTAAATTTGGGCATAAGTCTTCCCATGGAAGCCTTGGGCTCAAATCAAGAAGAGTTTCCCGATTTTAAGGTAATGTCTTCTCTTATGTTCTTTTGTATTATTTTGATTATCCAACCCCTTAAACTCTTCTTATTACTTTATTTTGTAACAACACTAGTATATCCAATATAATAGGATGTTTTTATGATATGTATTCTAGCTACACATACAGTCACCTCCATCTAATGGTTATGTAACATACTGTTTCCGTGGATGGCGAATTACTGCCTCATGAAACGATGATTGTTCTATCTTCTCCTACCACCCATCATGGTGGCCATTATGATGACTCTATATTTATTTATGATATATATTATACTTATTTCCCCTCTATGCTTCTTTATTTTACATTTAAAACATACCTTTATGCTTTTCATGTTGTGAAAATGTGATAATTTCATTTGAGGAAGTGTGGACTACCGCCCCCTCAAGTGACGTGACTCGTTCATGCAATACATGGAATGTATAAAGAATGAAATTAATGAACTTATGTGACCTATATAACATATATATTATACTGTAATTATAAAATATATTTATCTCATTTAGTTTTAATTCCATTAAATATGAAAAAGAAATGAAAGTAGCATTTATGCGTACGTACGGCTTACTGTCTCCATGAACGGTGAATTTCATTTCTTACCTCTAAATGTTAAGTAATATTATAAATGAATGTATATGCAAGATATATATGATATATATGATATATAAATCATGAATATTATTCTGTATATAATGGATATTTTACCACATGAACAACTTTAAATTATAAGAAGTTTATTTTTGACTCAAATACCAAAGATCGACAAAACAATCGTTATTAACTTAAATAATTACATAATCTTCATAACATGGTAATAAGTGATATAAAAGGAATAATGAACTTGAAAAAGGTTCTAAAAAGTTGAAATTAACTCTAGTTTATTATCCATGAGGTTAAAGAATGGTCGAGTCTAGTCAGACACGAGGTAAAGGAACTTCTTAACCCAATTTACGTTCATTGGGTTAATCTCCTACTTTAAAATTATGTCATGATATTATTATGTCCTATCTTGTATTTGTACTTTATTTATGTGTACTTATAGTGAATACACATAATAGATCTATTTTATTTAAAAATGTTCTTTTTAAGGGAACTACTTAACCCAATATCCATTCATTGGGTTAATCTCCTACTTTCAAATTATGTCATGACATTATTATTTCCTATCGTGTATTTGTACTTTATTTATGTGTACTTATAGTGAATACACAAAATAGATCTATTTTATTTAAAAATTATCTTTTTAAGGGAACTTCTTAACCCAATTTCCATTCTTTGGTTAATCTCCTACTTTCAAATTATGTCATGATATTATTATGTCATATCTTGTATTTGTACTTTCTTTATGTGTACTTATTGTGATTACACATAATAGATATATTTTATTTAAAAATGATCTTTGTAAGGGAACTTCTTAACCCAATTTTCGTTCTTTGGGTTAATCTCATACTTTCAAATTATGTCATGATATTTTTATGTCCTATCTTTTATTTGCAGTTTATTTATGTTTACTTATATTGAATACACATAATAGATATATTATATTTAAAAAATGATCTTTGTAAGGGACTTCGTCTCAATCTACTTTCATTGAGGCATATTTTGTTTTTTACACAACTTTCCTTTATACTGTGTATAAACCCCTTTGACTTTTACTTTTATTCAAAAGGAATTTTTTTATACGAAGCATTTTTACTAAATGACAAAAGGAATGTTTTGTCTTACATATGAGGTGACAACAAATTCTCCACCGCTGTGACCATTATTTGAGTTTCGGCTTCCTTTACAAGCCATATCTTTTTTTGAATGAAAAATACATACCAAGTTTTAATTTTCTTTTATTTTGGTATTAAAAATGATTTTGATAATGTTTTTATTATATCAATGTGTTGTATTGATATCTTGTGATTGAAATGTGGAAAGGTTTTGTTTTATTTATGAATGTTTTATGTGATACGATTATGTTATGGTTTATCATATGTTTAAACCTGTTCATATGAGGAATTCATTGGACTTAATAAGTGACTGGTGGATCCCACTATAGCTCCTCGATGCATCGGTTGGTCTCATGAGACAAACTACTGTCTTGGCATGTGGCTTGATAAAATCTTATTTGTAGTCTTGGCACGAGGCTTTGGCTATGTGGTTATTATAGTCTGGCATGATGCATTCCTTCATTAAGAAAGTGGTTATTGATATTTCATGAGATTATTTGAGTAGTAGAATATCCATGTGAATATGTAAAATTCATTATTAAATTTTATTTTTTCCATATTATGCTAAAGTTCAAGTTTAAAAGGCTTTTGTTTTAGTTATACATTGCCTTAAATGTTAATGTTTATTTATGAAAGCTTTCTCTATAATGTTATTCTTACTGATCGTCTAAGATCACCCTTTCCAATGTTTTAATTTTTCCAGGATGTGAAGAAGTATATTATGAATGACCTGTAGGGATAGTATGAGGGGATATGAAGAAAAGATGTTGTTGTAATTTTGTTTTACATTATGATGTAATGTAAGACTTATGAATGTATCTAGTGTTTCCAAGGCTACTAAACTAATCGGTAATTCGAGACTTGATCATTTTTGATCATGCGAATGTTACACAATAATGCAATGACTCTAGGTTACTGTGGTCGGGGCGTTACATTGGGTAAGGATATACCCATCATGGATACTGGAATGAATAATATCATCATTACGATCATTTATAATACTATCAAAAAAATTCTAATTTTTCAATAGTAATTAAGAGATATTGTAAACAAAATATATTCTTCGAAATAAAGAGATTATATCCTAAATATAATATTTTCTCAAATAACTCATATTAAAATCATATAGTAAAAAATTGAAAGATATAGGAAAATAATTTGAACATATCAATTTTAAGAATGATAAATGTTTTACAATGATATCAATTATTGGATATAAAATATCAGTTATGATTAATGGGCTTATCGTACCACAAAACGCTCCACCATTAAAGAAATATCATATTCATCGGTATATAGGATAGATACATTGTTTTCCAATGAATCCTTGTTTCCATCAGGTTAAATATACACCTATATAAAACTAGTCAATGATGAACATTCACAAAATATGATGGATGATTTATAGGGGATCAATGAAAAATGGTTTCTCACACTACACCATAATGATGATCATTAGAATTGGATTCAATGAACCTGAAATAAAATGACTCACCTCCTATAATTCCATATAAAAAAATTTGTATTTTTTTATAGAAATCAGATGATACATGCAATGAAACAAACTATGTTGATCCCCAAGTGTGTACACCATACATAACTTCTATTCTAATGGATCAATATCATTTGACATTATGGATGGGGGAATAATTATCACCATTGAATATTAAGTTTTTTAAAAAGTACACTTCATAGTTCTGTAATGAAATACATTTCTTCGATGAAATATATTAAACAACATATCATTTTATGATCTTAATTACAGAAGATAAACTACATGGAATAAATCATTATAACACAACATTAAACAACAGATAAGCCATCCTAACCATATGAAATTAATTATCATGGAGGAAGATACATCATGAATGATTTAATTCAAATGACATATATCTATGTGGAGGAAAAAAATGATGTACCCAATATTCTATTTTTTGATTCAGATATGCCTACTGAATTTTTTTTATTTTATAAACTATGTGGGTATTGATTCCATTTATGTCTTGATATTTACTGATGTACGGATCCATAATCCTATAATTTTATAGAACTCAATTGAAAAACTCTCCCCACACCACTATTTATGGGCCACACCAACATAAATAATTTGTCATATAATGAAATATGTATGGAATGATTTATATTACAATATAATACATAGTTACACAAAGAGAATAAATCCTCGATCCACATTCTATATAAATGAAAAAATCACCCTCCCTGTATTCAGGATAGATATATAATGGAGATTGTCTATTTTAATTACTATATGTGGCATGATTCATATTATCATAGGTTACAAAGTAACACACAGATGTCAAATCCCGATACCACTAACAATATATATAATAAAACCAATTTTCATAAGGGTCACAATTATGAGGGAAACTTTTATAATAAATATGGGTGTCTTGATTCCTTGTATCCTAGGATATGCAGTTATGTTAAAGACCCAATTCCAATATCTTGAAGTAATTTATAAAAAGAAAAAGAATACACCTATATACTTATGGGTTCGAATTGTGGAGGGTTTTTATATATCAATAAAATTACCATGAATTAATTTATATTATCAGAATATACATATTAATGGACATATTATAAATCCTTTGCACATTCATTATATAAAAAAATGCCCCCTTATTTTCCTATTGCTCTGATCTATGCATGTAATTTTCTATATTCAAATCTATGTATGGAATGATTCCAATTATAAATATATTCCTAGTGATTCCCATATAAAAAATAATAGGCTCTTTTTCAATATGATAAAAATTTTCTATCCACACATATACAATCAAGTAGTGATGTGAATGTCCCTTTCATAAACTATATTTTTCTTGATTCCATTTATCACATGATAAGTAGTGTACACTATATCCTACATTTAAGGAGTTCACTATCACCATGTTTTCAACACTCCCAATCTTGTCCCAATACGAGGATCACATTAGTGATTCATATTCAATCTACCAGAAATTTTGAAGTCCTAATATATTTCCTATCATTTATTCATGTCAATAGGAGTCCACTAGAAATTCATTACCTATTTATCATACTGATTATAATTAATTTGATCACATGTAATTTGGAAATCTAATCTGAGTGGTGTAATCAATTTGATTAATGGATTGGTAATTCAATCAAATATTTGTTACATTTTTCAAGAAAACAACATCCTAGTCCAATGATTATAAACTACCTTAAAAATCATAGAGGCATGATGATAATCATAATGAAATCATACAAGTCAAATGATGTTACACTATATGATGAATACTTTGTTTCATAATGTTATACTGCATGGAAATATTGCAATCTTTGAATAATAATTTGCATGACAATATGGATTCAATTTGAGAAAATAATCTCCTAGATGACTTCGTATTCATGAATTTCATAATTTATCCCCTATCAACAATAATATACTAAATACAAATTGGAATATCGTTTAGGGTTACATAATAAATCTTGAATATTTCATTAACAATCACCCAACTTCATATGTTTGATATCTGAGTTTATACCAACCAATTAAATATGTTGATATACTTATCTTGTGACCCCATTATCTTTGTGATCCCATTCACTTTGTTCCCCTATAGAATAATATAAAAAATAAATGGTTTATCTAATGGGACATTGCTATCATTCACATATGAATGGAATAATGGCTCAGAGTATGTGTATTTTAGATGTGTTGGTCGTAAGGGAGGGACCCCCCTTAAATCAAGGATCTATTTTCCTAACTATATTAAATATATGCTTCATTCAATATTAATTTTTGACCTATAACCACCATGTTTCAACTCCTGTTGACTTGGATATTGTTATTTTATGATTTACACATATTATAAACTAAATATTTATGTTTATTCATATACACTTTATGTAAATTTTATATTAATCATAAACACTGTTAATAAATGACTACAATATCACATTATCATATTATTTCATTTTAATTAATGTTTACTATAGAAATACATAACTTCTATATCATTAAAAATCCATTTGGACAACCCATTTTCTAATATCCATACATCAAGGTCCCTTTTCATGTCAAAATTATTGTATTCCATGAGTTCAAATTTTTCTACATTTTCATGGACCTTGATACCACATCCTCCTAGTTCTATATAGAGGTAAAATTTCAAGAGGGGCTAAAAAATCTTGAACGGACCATAATTGAATTTTCATCTGATAAACACAATTCCTAAGATCAATTTCAACGTGGATACACTTATACTATATGAAATTCCTCTATTGATCCCATTTGATTTTCCTCTTGTAATGTGGTGTTGATCTAACCAATAAATATCCAATCATTCCTAATACAATCATTTAAATATATGATTTATTTTAACCATTTTCAAATGTCTTGGTGGGACTAAGAATATATCAGTGTATTACACCATCATATTCCATGCCATAGTGGAATTACATTAAATTGAATATAGTTTATATTATAACTATGTGTGGATATATTCTTATTACCGTGGGAAATTTATCGATGCGTTAGTATATATTCATGGGTCTATCCATGTAGCAATGACATAATTCAACATCCCAAAAAATCAATTTCGATCTGTTTGGGGAGTCGTTATATGAACTACATGTCACATGATTCCTATTACCATAGGATACATTGTGACCCCCCATATCTCAAATCCTCAACCCTTCTAAAATATATGTAGAAACTTCTACTCCATGTTTATTTTTGAACAATGATATAAATGAAACATATATGAACACCATGTTTATAATGAAACTTGAATTAAAACATATCTAATTCTCCATTTTAATGATAAACTACATAATAACATTAATAAAATAGGATCAAAGGATTAATATCTAGGAAAAATCTGATTATACATCACTTATTCATAATAAAACATAAATATTAATTTATTTCCTAATAATATATATCCATATTGGCCCTAGTGTCTTTTTTAGTTTAGTTAATAACCTGAGTATATACAACTAGGAATGTAGTGTACCTGAAGCCCATTTAGATGAAAGAAAATAATATTAATCAATATGACACGGGCTGGAAAAACATAGACCTCATCATAACATAAGTAAGGAAAAATAATCATAATCATAAAATTAATCTTTGTGAAAATCCATGGATGTGGTAATGCATAAAATTGTAACATCATGTATTAGTGGTCAAATACCTCAAATAGTTGTGAACAATGTTAGCATCATATCCACACATATCATAAATGAACTGTCATAACATCATCATCACTATGAAAATAGATAGTATCATTTTTACATATAGTGAATGTTATCTCATAAGATACATCACATTACCCAATTCATTGGTGTGATATATGTTTTCAAGTGAAAACATCACCTAATAACATTTACATAACCATGCATGAAACATAAAACATATAACAATATTAGTCATAAAATAATCCATGGAAATTAAATGGGTTTTATGATAATATCAAATATCATACATACCTGAATAAATATTATTTTTACCAATGGAAAAGATAATAACATAATTTTTGTCACAATCATCAATCTTGAGGGTATAAGAAACAATCTTAAATGAATAAAATTTTGTGTTTTTAGAAAGAAGAGTTCTAATAGACCATGTTTTTTTTGTCATAAACTCGTGTAGAAGAAATGAATATCCTAGAAGATATTATGGAATAATAATGAAATGAAATTTAAGTTTCATTAAATGAACATCTATATGAAAAATTTTATAATGGTGGGGAAACAAGGAATCTAAGTTGGATGTGGGAATACATATACCTTAGGATTGGATGATTTATCTATATTAATATACAGGTAATTGTTTTTAAATTTAGTAATTGATAAATACATAACCTCTTATACATGTATTTAATTCCTTAAAATATTATTATGTTTTTTGTGGCCAATTTTTATGAGTTCGAGTGTTCAATTTCATATTTTGTGAGTGTTTATTTTATTGGTATTCATGATATGTTCACTTGAATAATTAAAAAAAATTGATGTTATAAGTTATTATTAAAATGATTAAGTTTTAAAGGCATAATATATTATTTTTTTCATATATTAGGATGAATCATTATAAAAAATCTTAATGATAATCATTTTGATTATTTGGATATTTTTTTGATTATCAGGAACTAATTTTGTTTTCTTATTCTATATTCTGTAGATATTATAGGTATAGAATCTACATAGGTTAAAAAATAAATTTATCCAAGAGAAATAATAGTTTTACTAATATCTTAAAAAAATGAAATGGAAAATAAAAAATTCAACATCCAAGATGCTTTCAAATCGACACATCAGGGATGGTGTTTTCATTTTCAAAATAGAATAAAGACGGGAGGTATTTGAAGAATAATTATTCAATTAAAATAATAAAATTATTTTTGAAATGATATTTTGGAGTTATAATTCTACTTGGATGAGGAGATTTGGGTATATTGTAAATACCAAAATGAAATTGAAAAGAAATTAGAAGAAAATCGAAAGGGATATTACATATTGAATTCTTCTCCTAAGAACCTCCTAAGGAAAAATGGGTTTTTCCATTTTTTTCAGACCGAAGGATCCTAGTAGTTATAGAGATTATTGTAATGTATATTAATAATAATTTTGACATGATTTAGGGATTTTTATGTGTGAGGAGAGGATGTGGTGAGGTTTTTATTTATAGTAGAGGAGAGGGGAGTTGACTGAAAGTTTTATTTATATTTTTTATTATTTTTCTTCAATAATATCCATAATATTTAACCTTATCAATAATTATATCAAATAATGAATGATATTTAGAGAATATGGTTATCACATCAAAATTTAGTCATGAAATAGTTTATTTTACATATATTATTATACACTGTAATTTATTATATTTCACTATTAACAAATAATTCAACTATTTCAGAAAAATAAAAAAAATTATCTAATTCATTTTGTGATTCATATAATTAAAAAATGAAGCCAATTGTATGAAAATAGTGTTCTATATATTAGAAATTTAATTTTTATTTAAAATAAACATTTATAAAAAATTATGATTTTAAAATAATTACTAATATTATGACACATTTAAAATTGAATAGTGTCTCATTAAATTATATTATGATCATAAGATAAAAAAAATATTAATATTAAGCTATTTTTTAAAAATAATATTATTAAATAATTATAATTACTATATAGATTATAATATATTTATATTTTTAAGAAAAATAAAAATGCATAATTTACTATTTTTAAAACATTTATTTATAAATAATGTTATTTAATTATATGACAGTATCATATATAAGATTCCTAAATTTTATTTATACTTTCCTTGGTGAGGTTTTAATTCTATTATCTAGACCACTATCCCCAATGAACATTTAACTATTCCATGTGTCATTATAATTTTCCATCAGTATAGTTTCATTAATTTCATTAAATATAGCTTATTTAATTATTCATTTTCTGAGAATTATGTTTTTATTATGATCTATATTCTATGTATAAGTTTCATATTATATTACATAATTATATTAATAAAAATTTAACCCCTAAATGTTTGGTTCCTTAAATTATCCCACCATTTTTAAATTTCTCCTTTGAGATTTCATTTTATATAGAAATGATAAGGTATTTATCCTCAATTGCTTTCGTTATTTCCCAAGTCACATCTTCATACATGTGATTCCTCCAAAACACTTTCACATGGTGGGTTGTCTTATTGTGTTTGTCATTATCACATCAATACATGATCCTTACATGATACTTCTCATAATAGATATTATCTTCCTATTGTAGAACCCTTGACCTCTGTACATGTGAGGGTTCCAGTATGTAATTTTTGAGGAGAGATAAATCAAACACATTATGAATTTTTTCTATACATAGTTGATGTGAACGTTGACAAGAAACTACTACTATGTGATGAAAGATCATAAAGGGGACAATGTACCATGGGATCATCTTCATTTTTTTAATCCACATGAATCTATATCATGGTGATATTATAAGGAATATTATATCTCCAAAATCAAACTCCAAGTCCCTCAAACGGTTGTTAGAATAGTTCATTTTAATACTCTGATTATATTTTATGTTTTCTGGGATGGATTGAACATTATCATTTATCACTTTCACAATATCAAGTCTAAGTAGCTTTCATTATCTAACTTCAACCCAATGGTCTAGAGTTATACATCACATTCCCTACATACCATCATATGGAGCCACATGAATTCTTAGGAAGAATCTCTTGTTGTATGAGAACTCAAACAATAGGAGATGATGATCCCATTAACCATTGAATTCCATTGATCATTATCATAACATTACCATGAGATTTGTAATTGTCCTTTTATATTTTCTACTAGTTTGGGGGTGATTCATCATGCTGAATTTCAATTCAGTATGAAGTACATGTTCAAGAAATCTCTAGAATTTATATTTGATCATTGGATCATGATTATAGATGATGAAAAATGAAACCCCATATAAACTCCAAACATTATTCACATATATCATTTCATGTTTTAAAGTGATATATCATCTCAAATATTGATAAATATGGAAAAATTGGTGAGTCATTACTCAATAATATATATGCCATTATTTCTTTTGGATGTTATAGGGATACTTGTGATGAAATATAGGGTGACGTCCTCCCATTTCTATATGGGTATTGGAAGTGATTGAATAACAAATTTGGATTTTTTTATTTTCATTAATGTGTAGACATATTAATAACCATTGGATATATTCTACATTATCCTTCATCTTGTTTTTCCACAAAAATAGTTCTGGAAGTCCAATGTACATCTTGGTACTTTCAAGATGGATAGGAAAAGGGGGGATATCTGAATTACCCAATAGATTCATCATTATCTCTATAACGACCCATACTTTACATACATTGTTACTACTTCAAAATTGAAGCACACTTATTACAACATATGACAAAACCACAAAGGACCGTATAGGTATAGTGTCTTTAGAAACTGGGAAACATAAACAACTGGTTCATAAATCTTCTATAGTGTCTCCCATTTATTTCATCATATCTAGGGTCCCTTTTAGCATATTCTACTTAATATCCATCTTCCTGACCTGGGGAAAAGAAAACATAAAAGGGTGAGCTCAAATGCTCAGCAAGGGCAAATAAAGGAAATAAAAATCATATCATATCTTTTTGAAAATCAAAACCTGCAAAAGAGATCATAATATCTTATCATGGAAGAATTCATAGAAGTGAAAATGAGATCCCCATAATCATAACATAAAACTTGAAACTTTGTGGCATGCACACATAATCATGGAAATCATTTCTTGTTAGTCATGACTCATTGCCAAGACTATCTTAGTGGACAAAGTCCCTTTCTGAACCGAGTTCACTCCTCGTTTCAGTCCTGTATGACTGAACCGAAATAACCTTCCATTCCAGCCATGTCTATCTCATGAGATATAAAATCTTTACCCAATGCATTGGAGGGAGATATAGGTCCCACCCATCTTATAATGAATCCTTTCTTATGTGTGCCACATAATCATAAAACATACATCATCTCATAACTCATGTAACAAAAATCGGATTCTTGAAACATCATGACATCATAAATCAATTCATATAAGATAAAGGAATTCATAAAAATAATTTCATCACAACATGATCAAATCAATTTAACAATAGGGATAAAAACAGAACCCTTTATTATCTTAGATGGAAAATAATTTTGATAAAACACTTGGACTCCATTCTTGAGGAAAATATCCTTTCTTCTTCAAAAACATTTTTCCTTTCATAACATGTCATATAACTTTAAAATAAAAGAATTTGATTAAAAATAAACTTGAGAACTTGTAAAGGAAGCTTCTTGGAAATAATGTTTTAAAAATCTATTCATGCCGTATAAGTTAAAAAAAACATTCTTCGTACTTTTGTCGGAAAAGTCAAAAAGTACCTCGTACGACAAAAGATTCCTTTCATACATATTACTAAAAACTCACCAAAGGGTAAAAATGGATTTAAACAATTGTAGGTGGATGGAAATAATATTACGTATTGATGAAACATGTATGTGGATGATAAAATAAACCCCAGTAAATACTTACGAATAAACAATCTCGGATAAAAATGAGACTGTGATATTTCCCTTACCTTAGGTCCGATTTGCTTTGTTCGTGTCCGAAGCTCCTGTATAATGGTTTAAATAATGTTATTGACTTATTCCAGAATCATACATATTGATATGATATCATATATGGTCATATTATTAGCTTCTTGTTAGTAATATTTCATTATTACTTGTTACTCGGGTCTTTATAACTTTTTGTTCGTATGCGTGTTTTGTCGAATAAATTCTTATTCTTATCTTTAGGTTATAGATAATTTATTTATAGAATGGTATTAGTGTAGTATATACCATATTCATTAATTCAATTCATTTATATAATCATTATGAAATGAAGATCATGTAGAACGAGTCGCATCACATTGTGGAGACGGTATTCCGTACGTACGCACAAGTGATGATATCGTTCCTATGATCGTGGAATTGTATTGGAGTATATATATATTATTTCAGTATCAATATTACTTCATAATAATCATATATAGTTACTCATTACACCATTATACCCATCCTTGTAAGGTGATGGTGGAAAATAGATTACACCACGGCGTGGAGACGGTATTCCGTACGTACGCACGCGCGGTGATTTCATTTTTCCGTAGGATGGATAGAAGGTGAATTAGGGTTGTTTCATATTTATAATAACATATCAGTATGTAAGTAATACTGATGTTATTACTTTATCATGAAACAACTAAAGGAGAAGAAGTTGAAGAAGAAAGAAATTGAAAAGATCGGTAATGGAT
Source organism: Viscum album (assembly GCA_963277665.1). Taxonomy (NCBI): domain Eukaryota; kingdom Viridiplantae; phylum Streptophyta; class Magnoliopsida; order Santalales; family Viscaceae; genus Viscum; species Viscum album. The sequence goes on from OY728126.1 coordinate 989,157,186, forward strand.
ATTACCTCTTCTTTGGAACGCCTCTTTGAATCCTCCACTTAAGGAACTAAGATTGGTCTTTGGAGAAGACCAGGACCTCTAGGATTATTCTAGGGAAGTGGAGAGGAGAAAATGGCAGGGGTTGGCCGAGCTTGAGTGCTCAATTTGGTGTGAGGAGGAGGGGGAGGAGGTGCCCTTTTATAAGGGAGGAGAGGGGCACCTTAGGAATATCTCAAAATATTATTTTATATTAAAGTCAAAATCGGTTTATAATGGTTCCAAAGGGTCTTATTTCGAAGATAATGTGGGGAAGGGTCGAAATCCTATCAACCAATAGGATTTAGACAAGTTTAGGGTATTATTTTAACCTTATCAATTAGATTTAACTCTAAGTTAAATAATTTAACTTTTACCATGTCTTTTTGTTTTCTTTCACTATATGGTTAATACACTTACTATAACATGCCAAACGAACCCCAAATTGTTTATTATTAAAATATATATCCTTATCTATGTCATTTGGCCGAACCTTAGATTTTTAGGAATAAAATAACAATTAATAATATAATATTTGATTTAAAAACTATTTTGTGTCAATTTTGACACTATTTGATATATGATTTTTGTGAAAGTCATAAAAGAATTATATGTTCGAACCAAGCTGATTAAATCAACACTAATATATCAGAGTAACCTAGAAAATTAGTGGAATTCATAAAAAGTCTCAAATTACATTTATTTTGGTGTTTATAACATCAATTATGTCAATATTTCATTAATAAGATAATTACTGCATCATATTTGTGTCATAAATAAATTAAATTATTTGATGTCTAAAAATTAAAAATAAAATATCATCATGTATGAAATCTTTTTATCTTTCTAATGAATATTTACAATTGAATTTATCTTATTTATAACCCCATATTAATAATGATTTACTTATTAAACTTTGATTTTAACTATTTTAACCCTTCTTTAAATAAATTAATAATAAATGTCCTAATCTAATCCAAGTGGGCCTAAAAGGTCATATTTTATTCCTAAGTTTGTTTTTGGTCGAATTACACTTGTCCAATAGAATTAGGACATGTGTTAGGGTAATATTAATATCATATTTACCCTTAGTTACCCTATTTACTATTAACCGCGGTAAAAAAAGTAAAAAGTTACTATTCACCAAAAAATTATTTTCATCTCATTGAACCACATTTTAGTCCTTGATATTAACCGTGTCTCTCGGATTTTCGAAATTCTAATCACAGAAGCGGTAAAATTAAGTTTTATGCAAAATTCTGTTTTTTAACCTACCACTTAGTGGTTTTACTATTCATCAAAAATTGAAAGTTTTCAGAAAAATACCAAAATTTCACCCTAGGCTAATTTCGATATTCTGAGTCCAAAAATGAAGTCCATTTTGAAAAATAAAATTTATAAAATTCCAAAAAGTGGTTATTACTATTCATAACGGCTAGTTTTAATAGCATAATGTTGTTTAGTGAAACTCGATATTGCGTACGACGCAAGCTATCGAGGAAGGTCGCGATTGCGTGTAAAGCAAGCCAAGCAAGTGTTGTATAGAAAAATATTCCTTTGATGATTTATATAACATAAAAGTCTCGTGTGTTACATTCTACCCCCCTTAAAAAGAATTTCTCCCTCGAAATTCGTCACGTTGCAACAAACAGACGAGGATACTTCTCCCTCATCATATCCTCAAGCTCCCATGTAGCTTCTTCAAGTTGGTGGTTTCTCCATAAAACTTTCACCAAGCGAGTGGTCTTGTTTCGTAGGACTTTTTCGCTACGATCCAGAATCTCTATCGGCTGTTCTTCATAAGAAAGGTCTTGCTCCAGCGGTACAACTTCTGAGCTGAGTACATGTGAAGGATCTGGTATGTACTTTCTCAGGAGAGATACATGGAACACATCGTGAACTTGAGAGAGATTCGGTGGAAGCGCCAATCGGTAAGCTACCTTCCCAACACGATCCAGTATTTCGAAAGGACCGATATATCTAGGGCTCAACTTCCCCTTCTTTCCAAATCTCATAACCCTCTTCCAGGGAGATATTCGTAAGAACACTTTATCACCCACTTCAAACTCTAGGTCTTTTCTTCGGTTGTCGGAATAGCTTTTCTGTCGACTCTGAGCTGCTCTTATGTGTTGTTGAATAGATCTGACCTTTTCTGCCATTTCATCAACGAGATCAGGTCCTAATAGCTTTCTTTCCCCAACTTCATCCCAGCAAGTTGGAGTCCTGCATTTCTTTCCATAGAGAGCTTCATAAGGAGCCATCTGAATACTGGAGTGAAAGCTATTATTATAAGAAAATTCCACCAAAGGTAGGTGTTGATCCCAACCTCCTTTGAAATCCATAGAGCAAGCTCTCAACATATCTTCTAGGGTTTGAATTGTTCTCTCAGACTGACCGTCTGTCTGGGGATGATAAGCAGTGCTGAAACTTAACTCTGTATCCAGAGTATGCTGAAGACTTCGCCAGAACTTCGAGGTAAATCTCAGATCCCGATCAGATATAATAGAAAGTGGTACTCCATGTAATCTTACCACTTCCTTTACATATATCCTGGCAAGCTGATCTAGAGAGAAATCCTCTCTAATAGGAATGAAGTGTGCAGACTTTGTAAGACGATCAACTATGACCCAAATAGCATTATTGCCTTTGGATGTTTTAGGAAGTCCTGTGACAAAGTCCATAGTGATGTTTTCCCATTTCCATTCGGGTATGGGTAATGGTTGTAACATCCCCTTAGACTTCTGTCTCTCAGCTTTAACTTGTTGACAAACCAAGCATCGAGAGACAAATTCAGCAACATCTCTTTTCATGCCATCCCACCAGAAGTACTCTTTCAGGTCCCTATACATCTTCGTGCTTCCAGGATGAATAGAGAATGAAGAACTATGAGCCTCATCCAGCAGCTCCTTCTTTAATTCGGGGATGGGAGGAACACAAACCCGATTCCTGAACTTTATTATCCCATCACAATCAAGGTTGAATTCAGGAACATTTCTCACCTTCTTTTGTAACTCGACATCTTCTTTCTGTGCCTCTTTAATCTTCACATGTATAGATGGTTGAACATTCATTTGAGAAAGATAAGATTTTTCCCCTTCCATTATAATTCCAAGATCCATCCTTTGTAAATCCATAAATATTGGATCTTTTGTGATCCTCATCATGGATAAACTAGCATGGTCTTGTCGACTTAATGCATCTGCCACCTTGTTTGCTTTCCCATGGTGGTAATGGATTGAGCAGTCATAATCCTTAATCAGCTCCAACCATCTTCTTTGACGCATATTCAACTCCTTTTGTGTGAAAATATACTTTAAGCTTTTATGATCAGTATAAATATCACACCTTTCACCATAAAGGTAATGCCTCCAAATCTTTAATGCAAAGATTACCGCAGCCAACTCCAAATCATGTGTTGGGTAATTTTGCTCATGGATTTTCAACTGTCGTGAGGCATAAGCTATCACCATATCATTTTGCATAAGAACACACCCCAATCCCTTCTTGGATGCATCACTGTAGATCACAAACCTTTCTCCACTACAAGGCAGTGTGAGCACAGGTGCACTGGATAACCTTCTTTTCAACTCCTTGAAATTCTGTTCACATTCCTCTGTCCAGACAAACTTAACTCCTTTCCGAGTCAACTTGGTGAGTGGATTAGATAATCGTGAAAAATCTTTTACAAAACGTCGATAATATCCATCCAAACCAAGAAAACTTCGGATCTCAGTTACTGTTGTTGGTCTCGACCATCTTTCGTTAACCTCTGTTTTTACTGGATCCACAGATATCCCCTCTTTTGAGATTATGTGACCCAAAAATGCAACTTTTTGAAGCCAAAATTCACACTTGGTAAATTTGGCATAAAGCTTCTCCTTTCTCAGGGTCTTCAATATAATTCTCAAGTGATCTTCATGCTCTTCCTTGCTCTTTGAATAGACAAGAATATCGTCTATAAAGACTACCACAAATTGATCAAGATAGTCTCTAAAGACTCTATTCATTAGATCCATGAAGATAGCAGGGGCATTAGTAAGACCAAATGGCATCACTATAAATTCATAGTGTCCATACCTTGTACGGAAAGCCGTCTTTGGTATATCCTCCCTTTTGACCCTTAATTGATGATACCCTGAACGAAGATCAATCTTGGAAAAGTATTGAGCTCCGCGTAGTTGGTCAAATAAGTCATCAATGCGTGGGAGAGGATATTTGTTCTTGATAGTGATCTTGTTAAGTTCTCGATAATCAATGCAGAGTATCATTGATCCATCTTTCTTCTTAACAAATAGAACAGGTGCTCCCCAAGGTGACGCACTAGGGCGTATGAATCCCTTATCAAGATTCTCTTGGAGTTGCTTCTTCAATTCCTGCAACTCAATTGGGGCCATTCTATAAGGTGTCATTGAAATAGGCAAAGCACCCGGTACGAGTTCTATTGAAAACTCAACTTCACGATTTGGTGGAAGACCAGGCAATTCCTCCGGAAAGACATCATCAAACTCCCGTACAATGGGCATATTCTTAATCGTGAGTTTCTCACCAACCATTTGAGATAAATAACCTTCATTTAGTGGAATCAATACCCATAAGATGGAATAAATTTCCACTGGAAGGTTATGTTCATCCTTGCATTGATAGACGATCGTAGATTGATCTGGAATATGAAACGTGACTTCCCTTCTTTGGCAATTGATATGAGCTCCATGTAGAGAAAGCCAATCCATGCCAAGAATCACATCAAATTCCACTAAAGGAAGGATCACAAGATTTGCAGGAAGCACTTTCCCACAAACTTCGATCGGAGAAGAATTATAAACTTTTGATGCGATTGATGTGCCATTAGGTGTTGTCACGGCTAACTCAACATCTAATTGTTGAGGTAATACGGTGATACCCTTAGAAAATTCTTCAGAAATAAAAGAGTGGGTGGATCCAGAATCAAATAAAACATTTGCTACTTTAGAGTGGATGGTAAGTGTACCTTTCACCATATCGTTATCGTACTCCACATCGCTGATAGAAATTGCATGTGACTTTCCTTTGTCTTTAGCTTTAAGAGTTTTTGACGTCGACCATCATCATCAACCCTTGGATTTGGGCATTGATTGGCATAATGCCCCATCTCCTTGCACTTGAAACATTGAAGTGTTGTAGGTTCATTCTGTGTATCCCTTCCTTTGTTTGCGTCATTAGACATCTTCTTCCCATTATCACGGCATTCAAATGCCCGATGACCTTCCTTTCCACATTTAAAACATTTACTTGTCCCTTTAAGACAACTCCCTCCATGTTTCTTTCCACACTTTGAGAATAAGGAAAAGCTCATCTTCTTTTTCGTGTGCTCTTTAGATTTTTCTTTGAATTCCATCTTCCTCTTCTTATCAAACCCATGTGACTGATGGGTTACTCCAATCTCCATCTCGACTTTGAGAGCACATCGAACGATTTCCTCGTAGCTATTGAAGTCCCTTATGGCTAACGCCCTTCGAAGACTTGGTTTTAAGCCACTAAAGAATCGATCGATCTTACTCTCAGGCTGGATAATAATACCAGAAGCGTACCTTGCAAGTCTTGTAAAATTTGCCTCATAGGTACCAATAGATTCATCATCCCTTTGCTTCAGTTCAAGAAACTCTTTCTCCATCTTTGTTCGGAGAATACGAGGGAAGTACTTATTGAAAAATAAGTTCTTGAACTCGTCCCATTCCATAGACTCAATTTCATCCCTTTGCCTCGTATTCTTAACAAGATTCCACCATTGATCAGCATCTCCTTCCAAACGGTACACTGCTAGGATGACTTTATCATGCTCAGAACATTGAAGAACTGAAAATATCTTTTCAGTAGTACTAATCCATTGTTCAGCAACTAATGGATCAGTAGACCCGCTGAAAGAAGGTGGATGCTGCCTCATGAAGGATTCAACAGAATGTTGCTCCCTCCTTTGCTCGTTTGGAAATCCTGCATGATTCATAGCTTGAGAAAGTTGTGTGAGCATGGCTACAAGATTTTGCATTCCAGCTCCCATATCGTTTGGTTGCTCAGGGGGACAATCATTGCATTGCCCATCGCATTCCGCATTAACACGGTTCCTTCGGGTTCCATCCATTGACTAAAACCAAGAAGAATAGTGTGAGCAACACTAATTATAATAGGAAACCACATAATTCAAGAATAAAATTTTCATGCTTAAGGTCTTATCCTAGGTTATTCAAGTCCATTTCTAAAACACTAAGATTGTGTTCTATGCTTAGACTTATCCTTAGGGTTCTTACTAAGGCTTTCACATCCTAGTTTCCAAAGGTTGACTATACCTTTCCTCTGATACCAACTATAACGACCCATACTTTACATACATTGTTACTACTTCAAAATTGAAGCACACTTATTACAACATATGACAAAACCACAAATGACCGTATAGGTATAGTGTCTTTAGAAACTGGGAAACATAAACAACTGGTTCATAAATCTTCTATAGTGTCTCCCATTTATTTCATCATATCTAGGGTCCCTTTTAGCATATTCTACTTAATATCCATCTTCCTGACCTGGGGAAAAGAAAACATAAAAGGGTGAGCTCAAATGCTCAGCAAGGGCAAATAAAGGAAATAAAAATCATATCATATCTTTTTGAAAATCAAAACCTGCAAAAGAGATCATAATATCTTATCATGGAAGAATTCATAGAAGTGAAAATGAGATCCCCATAATCATAAGATAAAACTTGAAACTTTGTGGCATGCACACATAATCATGGAAATCATTTCTTGTTAGTCGTGACTCATTGCCAAGACTATCTTAGTGGACAAAGTCCCTTTCTGAACCAAGTTCACTCCTCGTTTCAGTCCTGTATCACTGAATCGAAATAACCTTCCGTTCCAGCCATGTCTATCTCATGAGATATAAAATCTTTACCCAATGCATTGGAGGGAGATATAGGTCCCACCCATCTTATAATGAATCCTTTCTTATGTGTGCCACATAATCATAAAACATACATCATCTCATAACTCATGTAACAAAAATGGGATTCTTGAAACATCATGACATCATAAATCAATTCATATAAGATAAAGGAATTCATAAAAATAATTTCATCACAACATGATCAAATCAATTTAATAATAGGGATAAAAACAGAACCCTTTATTATCTTAGATGGAAAATAATTTTGATAAAACACTTGGACTCCATTCTTGAGGAAAATATCCTTTCTTCTTCAAAAACATTTTTCCTTTCATAACATGTCATATAACATTAAAATAAAAGAAGTTGATTAAAAATAAACTTGAGAACTTGTAAAGGAAGCTTCTTGGAAATAATGTTTTAAAAATCTATTCATGCCGTATAAGTTAAAAAAAACATTCTTCGTACTTTTGTCGGAAAAGTCAAAAAGTACCTCGTACGACAAAAGATTCCTTTCATACATATTACTAAAAACTCACCAAAGGGTAAAAATGGATTTAAACAATTGTAGGTGGATGGAAATAATATTACGTATTGATGAAACATGGATGTGGATGATAAAATACACCCCAGTAAATACTTACGAATAAACAATCTCGGATAAAAATGAGATTGTGATATTTCCCTTACCTTAGGTCCGATTTGCTTTGTTCGTGTCCGAAGCTCCTGTATAATGGTTTAAATAATGTTATTGACTTATTCCAGAATCATACATATTGATATGATATCATATATGGTCATATTATTAGCTTCTTGTTAGTAATATTTCATTATTACTTGTTACTCGGGTCTTTATAACTTTTTGTTCGTATGCGTGTTTTGTCGAATAAATTCTCATTCTTATCTTTAGGTTATAGATAATTTATTTAAAGAATGGTATTAGTGTAGTATATACCATATTCATTCATTCAATTCATTTATATAATCATTATGAAATGAAGATCATGTAGAACGAGTCGCATCACATTGTGGAGACGGTATTCCGTACGTACGCACAAGTGATGATATCGTTCCTATGATCGTGGAATTGTATTGGAGTATATATATATTATTTCAGTATCAATATTACTTCATAATAATCATATATAGTTACTCATTACACCATTATACCCATCCTTGTAAGGTGATGGTGGAAAATAGATTACACCACGGCGTGGAGACGGTATTCCATACGTACGCACGCGCGGTGATTTCATTTTTCCGTAGGATGGATAGAAGGTGAATTAGGGTTGTTTCATATTTATAATAACATATCAGTATGTAAGTAATACTGATGTTATTACTTTATCATGAAACAACTAAAGGAGAAGAAGTTGAAGAAGAAAGAAATTGAAAAGATCGGTAATGGATATTACCTCTTCTTTGGAACGCCTCTTTGAATCCTCCACTTAAGGAACTAAGATTGGTCTTTGGAGAAGACCAGGACCTCTAGGATTATTCTAGGGAAGTGGAGAGGAGAATATGGCAGGGGTTGGCCGAGCTTGAGTGCTCAATTTGGTGTGAGGAGGAGGGGGAGGAGGTGTCCTTTTATAAGGGAGGAGAGGGGCACCTTAGGAATATCTCAAAATATTATTTTATATTAAAGTCAAAATCGGTTTATAATGGTTCCAAAGGGTCTTATTTCGAAGATAAAGTGGGGAAGGGTCGAAATCCTATCAACCAATAGGATTTAGACAAGTTTAGGGTATTATTTTAACCTTATCAATTAGATTTAACTCTAAGTTAAATAATTTATCTTTTACCATGTCTTTTTGTTTTCTTTCATTATATGGTTAATACACTTACTATAACATGCCAAACGAACCCCAAATTGTTTATTATTAATATATATATCCTTATATAAGTCATTTGGCCGAACCTTAGATTTTTAGGAATAAAATAACAATTAATAATATAATATTTGATTTAAAAACTATTTTGTGTCAATTTTGACACTATTTGATATATGATTTTTTTAAAAGTCCTAAAAGAATTATATGTTCGAACCAAGTTGATTACATCAACACTAATATATCATAGTAACCTAGAAAATTAGTGGAATTCATAAAAAGTCTCAAATTACATTTATTTTGGTGTTTATAACATCAATTATGTCAATATTTCATTAATAAGATAATTACTGCATCATCTTTGTGTCATAAATAAATTAAATTATTTGATGTCTAAAAATTAAAAATAAAATATCATCATGTAGGAAATCTTTTTATCTTTCTAATGAATATTTACAATTGAATTTATCTTATGTATAACCCCATATTAAAAATGATTTACTTATTAAACTTTGATTTTAACTATTTTAACCCTTCTTTAAATAAATTAATAATAAATGTCCTAATCTAATCCAAGTGGGCCTAAATGGTCATATTTTATTCCTAAGTTTGTTTTTGGTCGAATTACACTTGTCCAATAGAATTAGGACATGTGTTAGGGTAATATTAATATCATATTTACCCTTAGTTACCCTATTTACTATTAACCGCGGTAAAAAAAGTAAAAAGATACTATTCACCAAAAAATTATTTTCATCTCATTGAACCACATTTTAGTCCTTGATATTAACCGTGTCTCTCGGATTTTCGAAATTCCAATCACAGAAGCGGTAAAATTAAGTTTTATGCAAAATTCTGTTTTTTAACCTACCACTTAGTGGTTTTACTATTCATCAAAAATTGAAAGTTTTCAGAAAAATACCAAAATTTCACCCTAGGCTAATTTCGATATTCTGAGTCCAAAAATGAAGTCCATTTTGAAAAATAAAATTTATAAAATTCCAAAAAGTGGTTATTACTATTCATAACGGCTAGTTTTAATAGCATAATGTTGTTTAGTGAAACTCGGTATTGCGTACGACGCAAGCTATCGAGGAAGGTCGCGATTGCGTGTAAAGCAAGCCAAGCAAGTGTTGTATAGAAAAATATTCCTTTGATGATTTATATAACATAAAAGTCTCGGGTGTTACAATCTCAATTGGTGATGGAAAAAATAGTCGTTTCCAAAACAAAATCACACCATCATCATTGATATGGTACTCTAGAAGCTTTGCTTCCTTTACTATATACACATTAATTCATGATTATAGGTTTCTAATTTCCACCCCCTTCAACTTAAGCAAGATAGATGGTTGTAAAATCTTCTGGTAAATGTAGAATTTATTCCATGTCATTATTATTTCTAAATTATTCCTTTGAATATCACTGAAGATATGGTTATTTTCAATTTAAATCATGCATACTATAGTAGTTCATATCTAATAATAGCATGAGTTATATATTCACCTTTCCCAGAATGTAGTGAATAGATAAATAAATATTCTTGATTCTCTCTGTAATCCTTTTATAATTAATTTTGATTTCCTTTAGCAGGTATATATACTTTAGACACTTACATTCACAATATATGTCACACACATCTCCATATCGGTATTTCCATAATAATTTCTTAGAAAATAATAATACCTACATGATCTAGATCATTTTTCTGGATGTTATACTCATGTATTATTAACTATCATGAGTCATATTATATCACTTTATCATTTTGAATTAGTACACAACCAACTAATTAAATTGGAGAATCATCGTAGTTCCCAAAAAATTTGTTAGCAATGTGAGTATATGTATAGTGATCGACGGGTTCTTTGTCTCCATCATGATCTTATCAAATTATTCCATCTAGATGTACATTACCCCTTTACCTATTTTCTTAGTTAGAAATATTCATAATCCTTATAAATTTCTCAGAAAAGTTTTATACTACTCATGTAATCCATGAAAACTACAGATTTTCATTACACAAGTTGGACTTGGCCATTCATTTGTTGACTTTTTTGGATGGGTCCATAAAAATTACCTCTATTTTGATCATGTTTCCCAATAATACGACTTATTACAGATAAAATTCACATTTTATTATATGAAAAACATTTACTCCATCATTAATGTTTCCTACAGAATCCTTAGATATTCTACATGCTCCCCCATATCATTGGTGTAGATGATAATATTGTAGAGTAGTATTACTAGAAACTTTTAAAGGTAGTTTATAAATACTATATTTATAAAATCCGTGAATACAACATGGAAAATATTAAGTCTGAAGGCAATTAATATAAGCTCATATTTTCTATACCATATGCGGAAATCGTTCTTCTATATATATTCCTTATCCATAATTAGTTGATGATATCTATAATGATGATCCAGATCAAAGAATTACTGAGATCATTATTGTTGATCAAACAATGTATCAATACTTGTAGGATGATAAATTTTCCTTATGTTGATCTTATTTAGAATTCTTTATTCGATACACTACTTCATTGATCCATCCACCTTCATGACAAAAACATATCTCGCACCCTAAGGTGATTCACAATGGCATATGAACCCATTACTACAATAATCTTTTAGCTACTTCTATAACTCCTACAGTTTGATTGTGGACATCCTATATAGAAAATTTGATAAAAGATTATCTTTGTGTATGAGTTTTATTTCGTAATCTACCTCATGTTTTGTGGGAAGTTCAAGCAACTCTTCAAGAAATAAATCATTGTGTTCCCTCTCAATGACAATTTGATTTAGATTGATACCATATGTCAACTAATCCAGTTTACTGAGGTTAGAATCTTAATTGGGAATAAACACCAATGCCATTGAATTATTTTTTAAAGGATATTCATAGTCTTAATTTAAATTATATAGGAACATTATATATTTAAGAATATTAAAAAATATATATATTTTCTTGATCGTTGATGTGTTCTCATAATAATGACAGCCAGTCCAGCCCCAATATAGTGTTGAATTTCACCAAGGAAAGTATCACAAGATTTGCTGGAATAATCATCCCACGTACACAAAAAATATAAGATTCCAACACATGGCTTGTAATTGTTGGACCACTAGTTGTTCATAGGGATATATCTACTTCATGGTTTCGTGACTACAATTTAGTATTAGTAGAAAACCTACACAATATAATGTAATACACCGAACAAAAATAAAATAAGTATTCATTCATTGTTGAGTTTATATAGTAAGTACCTTGTATGAATTCATATTCTTTATCCACATCAACAATAGTGATAGAATAAATATCCCATTTACCTTTGGATTATTACCTATTGATTTTGATTACCCTCAAGGTGTCTAGGTTTAGTGGAATGGCTTTTAATGATCCATTTTTCTCTATAGTTTCATAATTGAACCATTGTAATTTCTCTCCCATCATCCATCAAATTTCACGAATTCATCGTGTATATTTATAACTAATTAGTGTGGTGGGCTTCTATACTACAAATAAATAATTTCCCCATCACATTGAGGAAAATCCCATGATGGCTATTCTCCATTTTTTACATGTTAGTTGTTGATATTTCATTCCACCTTTTACATTAGATCCTCTATCTTGAAAATCAATAATTTAATTCTTCTCTTCATATCAAGGGGACCATTCTAAAAAATCCATATCCAATTTTAGAGCATGTAAAACCAAATCTTCATAACTCTATAAACATAAAATTTATAGCGCATTTCAAATCCGTCATTTTAAAAAACTATATAATGTATCTATTTTATATCATTTAAAAAAACATGTTTTGTACCTTTGATTTAGTGTGAAATTTTCTTCATATGTTGTGACATATTCATAATCCTTTTTCTTCATCTCTATGAATTTTATATCCATCATTTTACAAATATTTTATGGTAAATACATATTATTAAATATTTTCTTAACATTTACCCGCTGAATATCTTATATTTCATCCATCGACATGGTTTTCTTAGTCAATTTCCACCATTCATTAGCTTATCCATCTAGTTGATAAATTGATAGATTTACCTTCTTCATCTGAAAAATGTAAATAATAGATATGATCATCACCATTGAGTTTCCCCATAGCTCGATGACTATTGGATAAAAAGATCCAAACCACATAAGTAGTCATTATAGCATAAATGTCATGATAGAAAGTTTCTACAACTTTGGTGAAAAATAATGTTCAAAATTATTCAATTCGTTTTCCATAACTAGAGAAATATATTTATTAATCACAATTAAATATTGAACTCCACCTCTAATGGAATTAGGGATTTCATTTATGTTGTCACTACATTTTCCCTCGCATGGGTTGTTATCTTGTTTTATCTTTGTTCACATTATTTTATAAAATATAATTGGTTTGAAAAATAGGCCAGTAAAATAGTCATGAATAGAAAAACTATCCTTTTATTAAATGATCTTTAAGTACATATCTTGTTGGATCCCAATTTTTGTTATTTTTCTAAAACAATGATTCTTCGGATCTTATATAAACATAGTCTCAGACTTGGGGTTTCACTATTTATATGTAATCACAATTCGGAAATTAAATATAAAGTGCTCTAAAATTAACTATAGAGACCATAAATTTCTTATATAACTATTACATCATTCTTAAGATAAACATCAAATTATGATTACAATTCAAGATGGGAGGATTATAATTTTGGTCAATTTATGATCATAAATCAGATATTTATAATAAAACCTAAAAATTAATTTAATTTTATCTTCCATAGCTTCTTAGTGTCCCTTGTTTTCCCCTTAGTATAAATAATCACATGAAGATATACATCAGTGAAAGGGTCGATCTAAATACCCAGTTAGAGGATATGTAATTATGTGAACCAATATAACATAATTGAGAATAAATATCATCATCATAACATTAGTGTTGTAAAATCATATTAGTCATGAGAGAAAAAAAATATGATATTGACTAGATATATGAAAATTCAAAAAAAACAAGACAACATGTCTTATGGGTCAAATAGCACACTTAGTTTTGAAAAATGTTAGCATCTTGTCCATTCATAAAATAAGTTCATAATTATAACATCATCATCATTATAAACAATGATAAAAAAATTTCTTTCATATTTCACATTTCTCAAGTTATATATCACATTAACCAATACATTAGACCACTATATAATTATAGGATGTCCCATCACATCATAACATTTAAATAATCATGCATGCCAAACTGAACGTATAAAAATCATAGTCATAAAAAAACCAATAAAAAAGAAAATATGTTTTATAGGAATTTAAAAAAATAAAAAATTCCAGAATATACATTGGTTTTATCAAAATAATAGTGAATAATATAGTTTATACAAGATTCATCAATATTTAGTAATGAAGAAACTATATGAAGAAAATTAAAAGATGAGTCTTTAAAAAGAACAATTCTTTTGGAAAATCAGTTTCCTTGTCATAAACTCAAGTATAAAACATTTATATCCCAAAAAAATAGTAAGAGTATTAAAACGAAGTTTAATGAAAATTATATGAATATCCATACTAAAATTGGTATGAAATATAAAAAAACCAAGCAAATAGATTTGGGTTTGATAATCCCCATAACTTATGTAATAATTATCCAATCACATTAATATCAAGGATAATAAAATTATATTCACAAACTAGTAAATCCAAAAGGCATATTACATGTATTTGATTCATTATAATTTTATTAATATAGTTTATAGTCATTTTTATGATCTATAGAGTTCAATTTCATCATTTTGTAGTGTTAGTTTTATTAGTTTTAATGATCGGTTCACTTTTATACATGTGTGGAAGACCATTTAAAAAGAAAATACATGTCTAGAATTCATATTATAGAAATTACTATACATATGGAAGTATAAATGGTCTTATATATTATTATTTTTCTAGATTTGATTATTTTTCATAAGTTAAATTGTAAATGATAAACATTTATTTCATTCTTGTCTATTTTTTGATCAACAAAACATTTTATTTATTTATTATTTAATATTACGTATATATGTTACATCTAGAACACAAAAATATATAAAATAAATTTTAAAAAATTTATCTAATATAATGGTTTTATTACTATAATTTAAAAAGGTAATAGAAAATGAATATTGAATCATCCACAATGGCAGTAAATTGATATATCACAGACACTATTTTCATTTTTAGAATTAAAGGATGTGGGAAGATAATTGAGGAGATATTATTCCATGTAAAATATATTTTTGATGTGTATATATATGATAATAGACTTATCAAGCCATCTGGATAAGGAATGGTGATAATAGTATTATAAAAGAATAGATATTATAAAGAAATTAAAAAATTGGAAGAGGATTTTATGTCTTAAATTTCCCCCATGAAAATGAACTTTGGGAAATAAGTTATGGAATTTTGTTAACGAAAAATGAATTTTTACATGGGGGGAGTCTAGAGAATATTATATAGAATAATTTGGAAAAGATTAAGGGCATTAGTGGTATGATAAAAAGAGGTGGTGTGGGTGATATTTATAGGGGAGAGGGGAGTTTTTATTATTAATTTTATCAATAGATTATTATTTTCCCTCAAGAAAATCAATATAATTGAACAATATCACTAAAAATATTAAATAATTAAAGATATATCTATATAATGTTAAATAAATTAACTGTGATTCATGAAATGTTACATTTAACTTATAATTTTATATATTGTAAAATAATGTATTTCACTATTCACAAAAAATTCAACTATTTCTATGAAATACCCAAAATTTAATATAATCATTGATAGATATGTATAAATTAAAAATTTTAACTTAATTTCATAAAAATAATTTTCTGAATATGAGGAAAATAATTTTAAGTTAAAATCAATATTTATTCAACAAATATCGATTTTAAAATATTATTTGTTTTTATAACACATTGAAAAAATGATTACTGTATAATCAAATTAAATTATCATAAACAAAAATTTTATGAGTCTATTTAATGAAAATAAATATTTATTTTAAATTTTTATATAAATTATAAAATTTTAAATAATCATTTTTATTGCATAAAAATACCAACACAAAATTTAATATTTTTGAATCATTTATTTACTTATAATATGATATAATTATATCATATTTCCATTAATAAGATTGCTAAATTTATCTATACATTCATAGATGTGTTTTCTATTATATTGGCTAGATAAATATTCCTAATGGTCTTGTAACTATTCCAAGAGTGATTTTACTCTTCAATCGACATAAGTTACTTAATGTTAATAAATTTCACTTTTTTATTTAATCATTTTTGAGAATGTTGTTTTTATAAGGCTCCCTATTCTGTGTAGTTGTTTTATAATATATAAAATAATTAGAAGAAGTGAACATCCAATGATAATATTATTAGTCAGTAAAATGTCTCATGATTCTCATCCACAAGTCATATTTAGTGACTCCTAAATACCACATTCAAGATCAACCACAAATATATTCTTGAATGAGAGTAAGATCTATATATAATAATTTATCACAATGTTGGAATTAACCTGGGAGTAGTAGTTATACTCTTTCATTCTCACGATCCTGATATTTTTATGGAACATTTTCTATGATCTATGAACAGCATGATTTCCATATTGTGGGATAGGTTGTGATGCATTGATCCTCCATTTTAAGCCAGTCCATGAATTCTCATCACTCCCAAACGTTTCACAAAATAAAAACTAATTTTTTTTTGGAGAATCACATTTTTTCATGTCATTTATACCCCCATATATTTTCTTTTATTCATTAAAATATAGCTTAATTGACTTCTTAATCATCCTATTATTCATATTTTGAGCATGACTCATGTAGGCTTAGGGAAACTGGAAAGCTTCTCTGACTGGTGTGTTTAGGATGTTCTTGGGATAAGAAATTTAGTCATGGTCATGTGATGTTAATCCACATGAAGAACCTATATATTACTGATATTAACATCCAAAACAATTCCATAGTCAGATTACATTAAACTTCCTGACAACATCCTAGTCACATGACGTTAAACTACATTACAACATCTTTACTGTGTAATGTTAAACTACATTACAAGAGGAAATCACATTGAATGGATCATAACCTCTAATTATTTTTTACTTGTGAATCACATTTTTATCTGTTCTCCTAAAAATGTGTTCATTAAATGATGGAATGACATTTATGGTTCTCCAACTGTTATTCAATCATATTTTTCCTATTAAACAACATCAAATCATCGATATTTGAGTTGACACTAACAAATTCCCCATGTGGATATCATTCTATTAGAACACCCGGTATCTTGAGATCCCTTGATCATAGTTTCCCCTATATAAAAATGTATCATGGACTAAATAATCTATAGGGACCCTTCTAGGATTCATAGGTGAATAATGAAACAACATATATTTTATGGTAATTGATTTATTATGTCCATGAGGGGATGATTTCGTTAAACCTGTTGAAGTCGGTGGCATAGAACCAACTACATTGTACATTGTGAAAAAATTATATTCATGGATTTTAATATTAATATAAATCTTGTAACATCTTGATTGTTATTTTACTTCAAAATGCATGTGATAATTTCCTAAGGATAGCTATTAAACTAAAGGGTCATATCGGAAGCCTTCGGAGATGAGAACATGAATGATCTACAACACAATTTTTGAATATATGCTCTATGGGAAAATGATGTTATTTGAAGGACACAAATAATACAGACCATTATGGGTGATTACATAAAACATTTTGAGTAACCTTTTCATGGTGTGCACCCCTAGTAATATCCTGAATGATATAATGAGAATAAGACCCTCCAGTAGAAAATTCTCATTTCATAGTGTCATTGGATATTCCTATATACATACATATGTATTGGTCCTTAGGCGTTAAGATTACTATTAACTGGTTTTACAACTCACACACTTAGATGTATTGAAAAAAACTTTGACAATAAACTATTAGTAGTGAGGCAGGATATGTTGGGTCCGTAACGAGTAATACTACAATAATAGATAATGCAAGAAAATATTTTTCCTTCTGTTTTATAACAGAAGTAGTTATCTCAGTCCCATTGATGGGAATGATGTAGCCTAAATAAATCCTAGCCATGTTCATGAATAGGAAAGATCAATTCTGGGAAGTCAAATAAAGAATAATTGTAGAGACCCAAACTTGACAAACATGAACATTACATTTATTCTGAGGAATACTTAATACATGACACAAACAGATTCCCAAAGGCCATATTAGTTTTGTGTTTTTGGGAACTCAGAACATCATCTTCTAAAAAAGTGAAATTTCTTCTACATCTCCCATAAATATCTTCCACTTTCTTTCCAATATAAAAAAATTGTTTGTATCCTAAGGAAATAAAACATAAAAAAGGTGAGATATAATTCCCAGAAATGGTAAACATGTAGAACATAAAAAAGACCATTAATATTTGAAAGTAAAAACAAGAACATAATGATTAAACATAATGAACTAGAGTCCTGAAATAAATCATGGTAGTACGTAAGGAATATATCATAAATGAACAATAACCATGATAAAATAGTATTGGAATAAAACATTTAATTTTGGAAAACTAATAACCATATAATATTATTTCTATAATATCTAAGGCATTACTGCCAAGACAATCATACTAGAAAAAGTCTATTACATAACATGGTTTACATATCGTTCCAACTGTTTATTAGTGAACTGGATTAACTTTTCATTATAGTAATTTATATCTTATGATATATAAATCTTTAACCAATTCATTTGAGGGAGATATAGGTCCCACCCATCTCATAATAAAATCATTCTTACATTTTCCACAAAAAATCATTCCCTATAATAACCCATGAAATAAAATGGGATTGTTAAGCATAATTTCATCATAACATATTCCATAAAAGAAAAATGTATTTCATAAAAATAATTTCATCATAAACAAAATCAAATCAATGTAATAATAGATATAGAAACATAACCCTATGTCATCTTATATTGAAAATAATTTTGAATAAACACTTTAACTTTATTCTAGAGGTAAATATCAATTCTTATTAAAAAAAAATTTATTTTCTCAAAATTTCATGAAATTTTAAAATAAAATAATTTAATTGAAAATATTCATGAAATATTGTAAAGGATGCTTCATGGAAATAATGCACTATGAAAGTGTAAAAAACTATTCTTGTCGTATAGGTTAAAAAAACATTCATGTCGTACTTTTTTTCAAAGATGTCAAGAAATAAATCTTATGGTAAATGAAAGAAATAACCCTTCAAATCATGTAATAAAAGTAAAAAAAATTCCAAACATTAATTTTAACATACAGAGAATAAAAATAAATATATTATGAAAACATTTCTAGAAATCATGGACATGGATGATAAATATATTCGAGTAAATAACTACTAAGAAACAATCTCAGATTAAATGAGATTGAAAAATTATCCCTTACCTTCTACATTTCATTAGTAGAGGGAGTAGTCAACTCTAATATAATTTTTAAATAAATTTTTTAAATTATAAAAGGACTATATATGTATTTATGATATCATATATGAACATATATGATCCTATTAATTCACCTTGTTAATATTATATCAATATTACAATTATTTAGGGTCTTAAATGCTTCATTTTCCCATTTCTATTTTGTTATGAGAGTCATTATTGTTATGAATAAGAAGTATTATATCCATTAAATTATGTTCATAACTATTATTTTCACTCATCATATATGTTTTAAAATAATTCATGATGTGTTAACGTGAAGAATGAATCTCACCGCTTCGTGGAGACGGTAGTCTGTACCTATGCACGAGCGACGGTATCATTCTCTTAATGGTTGAATGGTATGTAAATGGATGGAATATTAATTATTAAGAATAATTATCATGTTATACTCATTATTTATATACATTATACTGATCATTATAAAAATGATAAATTATTATTTGGGAATAACAAATTACACCAAGACATAGAGACGATAAGTTATACATACGCACACATGGTGATATTGTAATTCGTAGGATGGATAAAATAAGGGATAAGGTTTTACCATAATTATAATAACATATCATCATATATAATATATTTTATTTAATACATTAGTGTGGAATCATCATAGAAAGTGGTTGTAGAAGAAGAAATGAAATTGAATTTACATGGTAAAGCAATTACCTCTTCTTCATTGGATTTCCATTGGATATCTTCTTAGGGGAACTGGGGAAGGAAATTTTGGAAATAGAGAACCTCCAAAATTTTATGATGAATGTTGATATGATAATTTTGTAGAGTTTTGTTTATCTAGAAGTCAGTAGGTGGTGTGAGGAAATGTGGGAGAATATTTTATTTATAATATAGGAGGAGGGTCACTTTAGGAAGGTATTAAAATATTAATTTATTGTTAAATTATTTATAGTTTCAGACCATACAAAACTCATTTAATTAAAATATATTATGATTATTGTTCTAATTACCACATCAAATACATTTTAGAGAATTTTTGGTCTCAAACCCATCATTATCTTTTAGGTGTAACCCTTAGTTTACATATTTCACTCTTACCACATCTTCTAGTATATTCAAGCTATATATTTAATATAGTAATGATAAAATTTCAATAGCACCTATAGTGGTTCATTAATAACATTTTAAACATTATATAAGTCATTCATATGAATATTTTATTTTTAGTACTATTATATTATTTAATTAAATAGTATTTCTTAAAAAAATCACACATATGAATGTTTAGACTATTCATATCATGACATTTTTAAATATCCATAACAACTTGATTATTTCAAAAATAAACATTATTAATTCAAATAAAACATGTCATAATTAATCCTAATATCATTTTATGGCATAAAATGTTTCAAAATAAATTTACATTTATATCTATAATCTCATTTATTTAAATCATTAATGAATAAGGTAATCACTACATCCTCATTGTGTCATAAATAAATTTATCAATTTTGTGTCTAAAAATTAAAAATAAATTACTATGATATAAGATATAATTTTATATTTATAATTAATTTTTATATTGAAATTAATTACTTATATAACCCCATAGATAAACCATTATAGTAAAGGATACATTTTATGTTTTATATCTCTTTACATTAAATTAATTCTGATAAAATGTCATTTTTCCATCCAAGTCGCTCCATGGGGTCCCAAAATTGACCAATGTTTTCCCATGGTCGGAAATATATCATAAAATAAGATTAGGATAGGTGTTAGTGTTAGGTCCACAAGGCTGAATACCCTAAGAGGGGGGGGGTGAATCAAGGTATGACTAATTTTAAAATTAAAGCATGTTCTGATCTTGTTTCGCTGTTAAGCAAAACACTCTTCTCTCTTTTCCTGTTGCAAAATATAAATAGAAAGTAAAGAAAGAACAGGACACATCAATTTTACTTGGTTCACCGCTATGGGCTATGTCCAAGGAGCATACACCGACATATTGTCAGTGGTACCAATTACACTAAACTTCACTAGCTGTGGATTACAATGTTCGGGCTAGATCACTTCTATGCCCAGGCTCACTGCCTTTAAAATGTTTAGGGTCACTCCTTGTTTCTCTCTCTCTGGATCACTTCCGGTGGAGAGGATCACCTTCTTTCTCTTCCTTTGCTCACTACTCTTGGAAGGAATCCACTAATAGTTTATAGACCAGTAGGTCTCTTCATTTGCATGAAGGAACGTATCTTCCTCTGTGTGTAGATGCTCTATTGAAGCCCAATTTTAATCCGTAGATGAATCTCTCTTTGCACCGAAGATATCAGGCAAACATCCTGCTTCCACGCAGCCCGAAAATCACTACTGGAAACAAACCTTACTTGGCATGCAAGTCAATCTCAGCGCACAAGTATCGGCGCACAAGTCACAACTGGCGTGCAAGTCCTCCTCAGACACTTGCACGAATCAAGCTTCCTCAAATATACACCTACACGACTCACTTCTTATTATTCCCAATCCAATATTGGTATGTAACTTCACACTGGCACACAGCTTCAAACACTGGTACGCAACAATCACCCCTGGCGCGCAGGTCCCACCTGCGCGACCACACACACCACTTGCCCGACCACCACACCTGCACGACAGGAGCTCTGATTTCTCAAAGTGTTGATCTCTGGTAAAGAATGAAGAGGGGTGGTCCAGTATTTATAGGCCAATTGACCACCCTATGCGATGGCGCGCAAGTCACCTACGTGACCCAGTCTCGGCACGCAAGTCTTCTGTCCTCTTAGACACTTGCACGACCAACTCCCAAACATGCGCGAACCTATTTCCTTAGCCATATTTTGATCTTCCGATCTCAAAAAACAAATGGCGCACAAGTTTCCTATACTCCATTTCCTCGGTGCGCAAGTCCCTTTGTCGAAAACACTTTTCTTCATTTATCGATTTTCAGGCCCAAAAATTTGGCAAACACTGGAAAACGGCACCACCTTGTATCTGTTCTTTTTGTACCGCCTGCAGATCATCCATTCCTTTTGTCGACATTCTTGAATCAAACATGGATTGTTGACCTTAGCTCTTGAACTCTACATTCCATCATGATATCCTCTTTGTCAACAAATTTTTATGTCATTGTTTTGCTTTGTCAACAATCGCCACTCAGATTTCCACTTTTTCAACAAACACAATCACCTCAAAAATGCTTCAATGATGCATTGAGGGATTTTTTCCCAACTTTTAGGGTAGTTTAATATTATTATAATATTATTTTTTACACTTATTTTCCACATTTACCCCTTAACAATTGAAAATAAAATAATTACTAATGTTACTATTCATAATGTCTAGAAATATAAGGTAAATAGCCACAAAATTTAAATTCTGTAATTGCCAATATGGAATCCACCTAAAAAAATTAAAAACAAAAAAGTTTTAGTATGTAAATTAAAATTAATTCCCATTGTCAAAACCAGAACTTCGGTTTTTAAGAAGTAATAATTATCAAAAGATTGACATGTGTTTATGTCATATTTAAAAGTGATATTTCTTCCAATGAAAAAAATGGGAAGAAATGGTAAAAATTTAATCCATTTAAATTTAAAATGTTTAATTTTACAGTCTATAAATATAAATAAATTAGATGGAAACACTTTTTTGACTAAAAATGTTGTATTTTCACTATTCATTAAAAATGATATTTATGGGAAAATTATCAAATATTTAAAATATTTAATTTTTAAGTCCCAAATCAAAGAATAAGTTTATTTTTTTCAAATATAAATTTTAATATTGTTAAAAACTATATTTAAAATGTGTGCACCATCAAAAGTAGAAAAATCATTTTTTAACAAAAGTATTTATTTTATCTAAAAAAATTGATTTAGTTCTTATACCATGTTCTAAAAAATATATATGTGGAATTTTAATGTTATATTAAATTTAAAATGTGGTTAATAATATTCACCATGGTTATTTTATATATCATCATATAATAATATATTAACAATATATCGTTGTTTAATGAATCTTTGTAACGCATACAACACAAGCTATTGATGAAGGTTGTTGTTATGTATAATGTAACACATGTTAGTGTTGTGTATAGTGAAAGCTTCCTTTGTTGTTTCATAAAGAATAATCAAAACATAGTTAATTTATACATATAACTAAATCTATACTCAGTGTTTCTTGAAAATAAATTCTATCAAATGAAAATGAAATTATGTGTAACACAAGCCATGTATAGTGTTCAGTATACTGCAAGCTAATATGGTGTTTCATATAGCACATGCTATTCTTGTTGTAGCGTACAACCAAATAAATAAATGAAATTAAAAAAATCTATCCCATAAAATCTCAGGTTGTTACATTCTACCCCACTTAAAATGATTTTCACCCTCAAAATTCATCAGGGTCATAAACAGCTTACTACTTAAATGTTTCATTCATAGAAACCGACATTTTAATATAGGATACTAAAACCTCATTTTAAAAAATTAAAGTAAGAAACATAATGATTAAGAAAATTAACTCATCACTGGTACGTCATTCCATAAATCTCAACAAAATCATAGAACAGGTTATCAAAAATGCATATGTTCAACAATAGTGATATAATAAATTAATCTGAAAAATATCGATTTGAGTATAACTTATACAATCCATAAATGTATAATATTAAAATCCATAGAAAAAATAAAAATATAAATCTTTAGAAGAAGGTGAACTAAATCTACTTAACAATTGTCTCCCATAAGATACATTGAAGTTCTTAGTTGTCATATTCAAAACACGGGAATACATTAATCATGTATTCTCTTTAAACATGATTATAATAGTAATTACCATTGAAACATAGTGAAAACATGCATTTTATAAAAATTCTATCTTTCCAAAAACAAAAAATACCAAATAATATGTATACTCAAACCATGATATCAATTTGTCCTTATATCATTCATAAGAACATTAATACTACTAAACATCTCATTATCTTTTTATCCTTAATTATTCTCATATCATGTTCTTTCCAGAAATATTTTTATCACTTTTCTGGGTTACCGGAACCATATAATTTTGGAAAACCAAAATAAACCAATACATTGATATTCCAATATTCTATAATACTATAAATTAGATTCCACAATAGTATTTTTGAATCCTATTACAAAATCACTTAATAATTCTCCCACTTTGTTTTCATACAGAACATCACCAATAGGGATCACTTGGGACTTCCCTAAGTCTTTTTCCTTAAGAGTTTTCTAATTTTGATCATAATTAATCATTGGATTCTGGAATTGGTTATCAAAATGACCCATTTCCATCCACTTGTAGCATTGAAGTGTTTGGTGGGGTGTTCCCTATATTCATTTCCTTATTCACATCATTAGAAACCATTTTTCCATTACATCAGCACTCAATTTCTTGATGACCTTGTTTTCCACACTGAAAACATTTTTTAGTTACAATAATACAATCTCTACTATGATTTTTTCCAAACATGGAGCATAAGGAAACATTAATATTCTTTTTACAATTATTTTAAGATTTTCCATTGAACTCTGCCTTTCGTTTCTTATCAAAACCATGAGATGGATATGTAACAACAACTTCTAGTTCTACCATGATAGAAAAACACATAATCTATTCATAGATACCAAAGTATCTTATAGATAATTCCCTTCAATGAATTAGTTTTACACCATTGAATATTCAATCAACTTTACTTTTAGACTGGATAGTAATGCCAGAAGAATACCTTGTAGATATTGTAAAATTTTCCTTGTATGTAATAATAGATTAATCATCCTTTTTCATATTCTCAAGGAAATCCTTTTCCATATTTTTTAAAGAATACGAGGAAATTACTTATTGGAAAATATGTTCATGAACTCATACCATTACATGGAATCAATTTCATCTTACTGCCTTGTATTCTTAATTAGATTCCTCCAGCGGTCTTCTATATCTTCTAATCAATGGACTGATAAAATGATTTTCTTCAGGTTCAGAATAGTGAGGGATAGAAAATATATTTTCAATGGTACTGATCCATTTTGCATAAACAAGTGGATCTAAAGACCCATTGAAAGATGGTGGATTTTCCATATAAATGATTCAATAGAAATTTGTTCCGTTCTTTCTCATTTAGAAGTCCATAATGATTCATATCTTGTGTAAGAATATCATTATGATTTTTCCATCTCCCATGACATTTGGTTGTTCAATATGTCTGTAATTTCATTTCCCTATGTATTAATCATTAACATGGTTTCTTCGAGTTCCAACCATCATCTAAAACCAAAAAAGAATATTATGAGAGGAAAAAATCATATTGGGAAGACAACATAATCAAGGGGGAGTATAATAAATCTCTAACATGTTTAGTTTAATCCTATTTTATTCAAGATTGTTACCATAATTCTAGGACTATCACTTATTGTTATACATAACCATAGGGACATCCCTAGACATAAAATAGAAATTTCAATAGGGATCTCACAAATGTGTTCTCATCCATGTTTCCAAAGGATGAATAAACCTTCAATCAGATACCAACTATAGTGACCCAATGTGGATGTTCATGGACATTAAATTAATTTTGTGAAATACATAATACATGAATCAAAAAACTCCAAAATACTGTATTAGATTAGTGTATCTGGAATCATAGAGCATCATCTTCTAACATGGTGAACAATCATCAAAATCTCCTATAAAGATCTTCTACTTTTGTTTTCTGACCTAAAATATTTCTTTTTATCTTGGTGAAAATAAAACATAAAAAGTTTGAGATAATAATACTAGTATACGTTGACATTGAGAACATAAAACAAACAACAAAAATTTGAATGTAAAAACAAGAACATAAAGTTTAGAAATCAAAATCTTGAGTTCTGAAATAAATCATGTTAGTACCTAAGGAATATATCATAAAGGAACATTAACCATGATAAAATGGCACTAAAATAAAACATGTAATTGTGTAAAACTAATAATCATATACTATTTTTTTTCTTATAGTAGCAAAGGCATTGCTACTAAGACCATCATAGTAAACAGATTCCATTACTGAACTGGGTATACATGTCAATCGATCCATGTATTACTAAACCAGATTTACTTTCCATTCCATTCATGTATATCTCATGAGATATATATAATTAGCCAATGTATTGGAGGGAGATATAGGTCACACCCATCTCATAATTAAATCATTATTTTAGATGCCACAAAAACATAAATCATTCATCATAGCATAACCCAAGAAATAAAATGGGATTCTTAAAAATCATTTTATCATAACATAATCTATATAAGATAAATACACTTCATAAAAAAATTTCCATCATAATAACAATAAGATAAAAGTAATAATAGTGATATAAACAAAACATTATGCCATCATATATGGAATATAATTTTGATACAAAACTTGAACTTAATCGTTAAAGAAAATATCATTTCTACATAAAAATTCTTTTCCTTTCTCAAAATGATGTGAAACTTTAGAAGAAAATAATTTAATTGAAAATAAACTTGAAATAATGTAATGGAATCGTCATATAAATAATGCACTATTAAATTGTAAATGGCCATTCATGCCATATAAATTATAAAAAAATTCCCCTCATAAATTTTTTTGAGAAGTCAAAATGTAATTCGTATTTAAACAAACGAAAGATTCCTTCCAAACCACGTAGAAAAATTAAAAATGCATAAAAATTACATTAAACATATATAGAATAATTGTAAACATTTTATGAATGTTTTTAGAATACATGTAAATGAATGAAAAATATACCCCAGTAAATACATAGGAATATACAATCTTAAATAAAAATGAATTTCAAAATTATCCATTATCTTTTACTTTTCATTAGTCGAGGGTGTGGTCACCTCTTATATAATTTTTAAACCTAGTAAATTGAATTATACCATCATAATTTATATAATTATGATATCATATATGATGAAATATGATCACATTGTATCATTTTGTTAATAATATTTCAATATTACCATTATTTATGTGTGTTAACTACTTTATTTTCCCATTCCTATTTTGTCATTGAAGCCAGGTTCTTCATTCATATGATGTCTTTTATCTTTGAAATTATGTTAATAATTATTATATTCAGTCATAATAAAAATAATATAATAATTAATGAATTTTTAATGTGGATAATGAATCTCACAGCATCGTGGAGATAGTAGGTCATACGTACGCACGATCGGTGGAATCATTCTCTTGATGGAAAAACAGTTCGTAATTGGATGGTATATAAATTAAAAATAATAATTATAATGATATATTCAGTATTTAAATCAATTATAATCATCATTATACCCATCATAATAATGTATTTTTTAATAAATAATTACATCATGGTGTGGTGACGGTAACCTGTAGGTACGCAGACATGGTGATATTGTAATTAGATAGATGGATAAAAAGAGATAGAAGGGTGTCTAGTAATTATTATAACATATCATCATTTATAATATAATTGAGTTATTACTTTATTATGTAATCAACATAGAAATATGTAGTATAAGGACAAAGGAAATTGAATTTAATTGGTAAGATAATTACCTCTTCTCTGTTGTATTTCCTTTGGATCACTTCTAAGGGACACTAGGGATGGAATTTTTGGAAACCCTATACCTCGTGAAGCTATATAATATTGTTTATTGGATAATTGGGCAAGGTTTGGTTGAGCTAGAAGGCACAAGGTTGTGTGAAGAAATGTTGGAGGAGATGCCTTTTTAAGAGAGGGAGAGTGGTACTTTAGGAAGGTATTGAAATATTATTTTATTATATACAAAACACAATTAACTTTGATCTATTACAATTATTTTTAAGAATCCTCTCAACCAATAGGTTTATAGAGGTTTAGGTTTCAATGTTATTCTTATATTTAGTTGTAACCCTTAGTTAACTAATTTAACTCTAACCACGTTTTTTTGTATATTCATACAATATGGTTAATTTTGTGACTATAAATAACCAGTAGAACCTAATGTGGTCCATTAATGATATTTTGAACATTATATATGTTATTTTCCCTATTTTTATATTTTTTATGACTATTATGTCATTTAATAAAATAGTATTTGTTTAAAAAACTCATTTTTGTCGATTTTTATACTATTCATATCATAACAGTTTTAAAAATTCATAACTATATGATTATTATAAAAAACATCATTAATTAAAATATAAAAATCATATTTATCAATAAAATCTTGGGATGGCATAAAAAGTATCAAAATTATTTTATTTTAGTATTTGGGATCTCATTTTCCAAAATCATTCATTAATAATGTAATCACATCATCATCATTGTGTCATAAATAATTTTTTTTATATTATATATAAAAATTATAAATAAAATAATATTATTTATTTAATCGTTTTATCTTTCTATTGAATATTTATAGTTAAATATAAAAACTATATGACCCACATAAAAATTATTTTAGAAAAGAATATATGATTGTGTTATATTTCAATTTACCTTAAATACATTCTTATAAAATGTCATTTCCACATCAAAGTGGCTCTATGGGGTCCCAAAATAGACCAAAAGATGAAATGGGTTGGAAATATCTTATAATATATGATTATGACATGCCTTATGGTAGATTAATATTATTATAATAATATTTTTTACCTTTATTTACCAGATTATACCCTTTCTCCATGGTATATAAAATAATTTCGGAAGATACTCTTCATAATGACCAAATATAAAAAAGTAACTTTTAAAAAAATGTATAACCTCTAATTAAAAATATTGAATAAATTATTCTAAATCAAAAACATAGAATTTTCAGTAATTAATTTAAAATTAATTCTTGTTGTCTAAACCAAAAAAGTGGGATTTCACGAAATAATAACTATCAAAAGATTGACATGTGTTTATATCAAATTTCAAATTGATGTTAATTTTAATGAACACATTTGAATTAAATGATAAAAATATAATCCAAATCCACTTTAAAACCAATTAAAATTACCATCTACCTATATAAATATTTCAGATAAAAATGTAGTTTTGACATATAATGAGGTATTTTTCACTATTGATTAAAAATGATCATTATCAAAAAAATTCAAGGAATTCAACATAATTATATTTTTAAATCCCAAATCCAAATAAATAGTGTATTTTTTGAAATATAATATATAATATTTTTAATAACTAGATTTAAAATGTGTGCACCATCAAAAGGAGGCAAACCATGATTTTTTTTGATGAAGTACTTCATTACTCCAAAAAATGATTTTGTTCTTATGTCATGTTCATGAAAATTTATAAGATGAATTTTATTCTTATATAAAATTAAAAAATTTGTTAATAATATTCATAAAATATAGTTTATATACAATTTAATAATAATATTTTAATAATATATCATTGTTTAGTTAATCTAGGAATAGTGTACAATGAATGTTGTCGAGGAAGGTCGCTCATGCATGTTACTAAAACCATGGTAGTGTTACATGTAGTAGAAGCTTGTTTTGGTTATGTGTCTAATATAATCAAAGTATTTTTTATTTATTCATTGAAAAATATCTATACATAGTGGTTTGTGAAATAATTTTTATCCGAAGAAATTGAAAGTTTGTGTAATACAAGCCAATAATTGTGTTACATATACTACAAGCTAATACGGTGATGCGTGTAGTGCAAGATAATCTTGGTATACCGTACAATAAGAAGACATCATTGATATTAAAATAATATATCTCATAAAATATTAGGGTTCTATAATATTTGATAACATGGGTTGATGGAACTAGCATGAAACCCTCTTGACTCAAGATATTGAAATAAAAGGATTACATTACACTATAAGTGTTCATATGAGGTAACACGTCACTGTGGTGTTATCATCATTCTCAATGGATTCTGTGACCTTTTTCTAGACAGTAACCATGGACTTTGGGTAGTCTCCCCCTAATGTCACTAAGAAATTGGACTAGTGTGACACACACTAATCGTGTCATAGTTTCTCAGTTAAATATTAATTTTAAAATTTGAATAATGATTATTACCGATTATGGTTTAATAATTATTCAGTGTTTCCAGATCGTATTTATTTTGATAGTAGTTATTTGAGACAATATATTGCGGGAGAAATAATATATTTATTATAGAGTAATGTAGTGATACTTATTTAATAAATAAGTCATCATTATTTGAGGTCTAATAAATGTGGGGGATGAAATAAAGAAAAGGAAAAAACAAAAGTACATGCCATGTATATTAATATATATAGAATGTAGTTTTTCTAGGTATTTGTGAGAAATAATATTATTTAATAATTAAATAATATTAGGTGTAATATGTTGTACACATTTCCAGTGATAATAATAAAATAAAAATTGTTATTATTAGACATGGGATATTACTATGAATTAAATTAAATGAAAAAATTCCATTGGGTAATTATTTTATTTTATTATTCTAAAGGATATAAATCCCAAATACATTATTCTCATTTATGTCTAGGCATTATTTTTTGTTGTGTACAATCGATCCAGGGAATGATATCAAACCAAGAGAGATTTCCTTTCCTCCAAAACACTCTCAAGTTATGAAATAGATCATCCTCCACCGGATCAAGGAGATCACTTTGGAAGCGGCTCTCAAGGTGATCAAAGGAGGACATCACAAGAAAATCCTCTTCCATGATAGCACCTAGAGATCCCTTTGGTGATATCTGTAGATATGTAGAGAATGTGTGGATCATCGCTAGAGGAAGCCTAAACAAGGCTTCTACGATGCAATGACAGACCACGTTGAATCATTATCAGAAACATCAATGGAGATAGAATTACATTGAGGTAATTTTATTATTTTAATTAAATTAATTATAACCAACATTTGATGATCCTTTATATGGTTCTGGGAATTCCCTCTTTATTTTTTTTTCTTTTTTCTACTCTGATTATCTAACATTTTATCTTCGTGGAAGATCATAGATTGATAATTTTTATCAAAAAAAATTAATGTTGGATATACCCATCCACACGCATCCGCTATGCCTAGAAACTACAAGTGGTATCAGAGTCTCGATATCATTGGTTAAAATTATTTAGTATTGGATTGATGAATAATGATTTTAATAATTTAGCCTTTTCAATTGAAGTTAATTGTTTTGTAAATCTGAATCTCATGATTTGTTCCTCCTCTTTCATATCTCATTCACTATACAAAAATGATCTTTTCTTTTAATGTTTATTAAAAAATAGAGGATATCATCCAATGGTGCCAATGGTTATTAGACTTATAACAATAGAACAATCATTGTGTATTCGGTAGTACACACCATGTAGTAAATTTTCAATACATCAGGTCTGGTCTGCCAAACTAAGCCATGATTTGGAGTTTATATAAGACTTTATGACTCCATGTTTTGACTGTGAATATATAGACATAATTTCTATATTATAATCCATGTTTCCCACAAGAAATGGTTTGTAGTACATTCGCATTAGGGTTGTACCGTGTACCCCATAAACATATTTCTGAATAGGTGAGCGTGTATCACATATACTACATTGTGTTTGCACCACTAGATAAGTCGTGTACTCAATGATTTCTGATATATATCTACAAGATGTTTCCTTGGGCGTGTACTTTGGATGGAAGTTGAACGATAGTACATGACATTTAGTTTTTACTACGTGTTGTGTACTTATCAAAAGTATGTCAATATTTTAAATTTTGTTATTATATTATACCAAGCCTTGAAGAATGTACCATGGTGTAGGTGTAATTATGAGTCCAAAAACGTGATAGGTTCTTAATATATATGTATTTAATTTAACATTTGCCTAATTTTCATTTTTACTAATTGTCTAGTTATATATAGAAATTTTCAGAGTTTCCTACAACAAACAAGTTATGTAAAAAGATAATTTTAAATGAATATATTTGTTTAAAATTATGATGGATGAGAATCTCAATTAAATTTAGAAAATGTATTTAAGATAAAATGATTTATTAATTAATGATAATTAATTTATTTGAATGTGAATTATATTAAACAAGATCAATTTAAGAAGTCAATGATACTTTTAATAATGTGTAATTATAATTTCATGTATGGATGATCATGATCTAAAACAAAACCTTTATATGTGGGTAATTTAGTTATATTAATTTTTTTGGCCTTCAAGCCTTCTCCTCATTAATATGTATGGCATGTGTGTCGTTGGTTTTTTTATGTAAAAACCCTTTTACCCATCACCTGCATGTGAGATATAATCTTATTTAATGGATGGAGCTCCCAGTCCAATCGATCCATCTCATGTTATTATCTAACGTGAAACCAATACAAGGAGATACAAAGTCTAAATGTTGGAAAGATAAAAATACAAACCTAAATGGTTGAAGGTGTTACTCCCCTTGGTCTCGTGTTATTTTATCAACCTCTAGATAAACTAAAAAATAAAATATCCTTATGATCGTATGATTTATTTTATTTCTGTGACATACAATGTTTATTTATTATTGGTGTGTTCATTTGATCAAACAATTAATATATTAATGATACATGTAAAATAAAACTAAATTAGGATCGTATGATGCGTAAATATTATCTTTGATATAGAGAATCACTTATGTATATCCCACATAATATTAAAAAGTATGTAATCAATGGTAATAAAATGGAAATAATGTATAAGGATAAAATCCTTCATTGAAATAATATGTTGGTATAGACTTCCATAATCTTGGATAGAATCAAATCGTAGTTTAAAGTTCTTGACCAACCCAAGTGGTGGTGATCTCAGTTATTAAAGAATTCTAATTCACAGTTTTGGGTTGACATGACATGGTTCACATCAAGGAATGACTACCACAATAGGATGTGGTGTGTCTAAGAGAAAAAGGTTGAGTAAATCCAAAATTAAAAGGACTTCATGATTGGGTAGTCCACCTAGTGGATCAAGTAGTTGTGTGTTAATGCAGTTTGAAATTGGGATTTCTACCTAAAACCATTGAAGTTTCTTGAACAACTCTATTTGGGGTAATTTGAAGGGAAATATAGATCCTTTACACAAGATTATTCAGTTAATAGAATATTCTGAAGTCAATGGTGAGGGGTATTGTATTTTCATAAAATAGGGGGATATTAATAAGTTTTAATTAATTTATTTGTCTCGTTTTTTATCATAATAAAGTACTGAATCATTAACCATCTTAATTTGTATAAAAAACTACAAAAATAAATCCAAACATATCATTTTGAACCATACTCGAGATGTAAATCAATCTCTCTAGAACCAATTTCAAATAGTGGAAGATGCTATTACGTGTCATCCTACACCACAAGACGAAATTGTATGTGATGGAGGAGCATGTTTTAGTTATTCCTAAAAATGATGCGGGTGATGAGGAAATATATGTCTATATGGATCATTTGGATGATTTCATATAGGCCCATTATGTCATGCTACTAGACATGTCTAATGAGCTTTTGAAATAACATGAAATCATGGATGCGTATAACATGCGGTCTCACCTTAAAGATCATTATAAAGAAAATGAGAGACATGAGAGATATGAGATCTACAACATTTTTTTCATTACAAATCATGGAGAGTCTGCACCAGCTAGGCCTCTTTTAGTAATGATTATTGACCACATTGAACTCTTATACGTCTTAGATATTAAGTTCCTAGATGAGTTGCATATAGATCTCATCAAATAAACACTTCCCAAGAACATATCTAGTTTTATTGCCAACTAAACCATGAGAAAAAATGAGAATAATTTATCAAAAATCTAACCTTAATTTTCTAGGTAGATTAAGACATTTGTCATGAAAAACTCATAGTCCTTATGTTGAATATGAAAAGGAAGGACAAGGAAAAGGTGCCAAGGATTTATAAATCTTCTAAATCCCTCGACAACTATCCATCCAAGAAGGGGAATATCTGTAGGAAAGGTAAAAAAACAAGAGGCGGTGTGCTTTCTATGTTGCAAGTTGGGCCATTGGAAGAGGAACTTCCCCTAGAAGTGTTTGGATTCTAATAGTGCTTTCATTATCAAGTGTAATCATTTCATTTCTACACATTAGTTATTAGATAAAACTTATGGGGATCACAACTGTATTGAAATGCAGTAAACAAGTAGATTTATAATGATTTCCAGAGAGAATATGGATCTTTAAGACGACAATGGCTCAAGAATTAATGTTTTGTCCATTAGTGATTACATTCTCTCATTGCCAACTAGTATTATTTTGGTTTTACATAACTTTTATTATGTGCCCAGTGTTTCCAAGAACATAATCTTTGTATCATGTTTGGATATGGATGGATTTATTTTCATGTTTGGAAATAAGGGTTGTTTATTTTATAAGAACAATGTATGTTATGGTATGACACATTTAAATAATGTCTTTTCTGTATTAAATTATGAAAAACCACGTGTTTTCAATAAATAATTAAACAACATATGATGACTCGTACATCCCCCAGTTATGGCATCACTATCTTGGTCATGAAAATGATAAGAGCATAAAAATGCACTTCTAATATGAAGTTTTAGACTCTACTATGCTACAACCACATGATAAATTTCATGATTTTTTATCGGGTAAATTGACGAAGCCGGTTTTATGTGAACTGGGTGAATGGTCCAAAGAGCTTCTATGTTTAGTGAACATGGATGTCTTTGGACCATTTCCTAAAAAAGATAGTAGTGTATATTATTACATCATTACTTTTACTGATGATTTGAGTAGATATGGCTATATCTTCTTAATGAGTTATAAGTTAGATTCCATGTAGATATTTAATAAATTCAAGAATGAATTATAGAATTGTATTGGTGAAATACAATGACGATTCAATCAAATTGAGGAGGAGAATATCTGTACCATGAGTTCATCGAAATTTTATGGTAGTTTGGGATTCTATCTCAACTCAATCTTCCTTATACACCATAGTGGAATGGATTTAGTGAACGGTGGAACCACACATTGATGGAGATGGTGAGGTTTCTGATGAGTCATGTATTTCATCAATTATACTTCTGTAGATATTCATTACAAACTACAGTATAAAAATTAAATTGAGTAGCAACTAAGGCGGAAAATGTAATTCCCTCCAGATATATAATGGAAAGAAACCCATTTTGTTACACACATGTGTATGGGGATGCGAGACATTTGTTAAAGCCTTCTCAGGAAAAAACAATCATCCCATGGAATGTGGTGTATCTTAATAGGATATCTCAAGGAAATGAATGGATATTACCTATATAACTCTTTCATATAAGAATGTAACTATCACTAGACAATATGTATTTCTAGAGAAGGAGGGCATTATAAAAAAATATTGTGGGATCAATATTGACTATGACGAAGTTGATACTCATTATACATAGTATTTGGTACATGAACAAGTTCCACAAGACCCTATGGAAGAGGATCCAAAAACACAAGTACTGCGTAAAAGATCCATAGGAAAGGGAAGTAGAGAAAATTGGTTTCCTAGTCACCAAGGATAGTGAATCATTATTGTTGAACAATGATTAACCTATGTCCAACAAGGATGAAGTAGAGATCTTAGTTGTTTCACGACAGCCATAAGATAAGAAATATTAATGGGTTCTTTATATTAGAACAATGTTTGGGTCTTGTTCGATGAGCTAGTTGATGTAAATCTGGTTTGATGCAAATGGGTGTTCAAGAGAAATATGGACATGGAAGGTCAGTTTAACACCTATAAAGTATGAATAGACGCAAAGGGATTTAGACAACACGAAGTAATTGACTATGATGATACCTTATCAACATTTTTCATGTTTAAATCCACAAGAATCATACTTACCATAGTAGATTACTGTGACTATGAGATTTGGAAAATAGATGTAAAAAACATTCCTTAATGGGAACCTTTAAGGAGATTCCTATGTGACAAAACTATATGTTTTTGTGACACCAGGTGATTCCAAATAGGTTTTCCAGTTTCTAATATCTATTAATGGATTAATGAAAGCATGTAGGCCATGGAACATCTGATTTGATAAAGCAAAAAACAAATTTGGTTTCATTAAGATAAAATGTGCTCTATGTGTTTATAATCGGTTTAAAGGAAATTTTTTTTTAGGATAGTAGCATATGTTGATGAAGTATTACTTATTGGAGACTATGAACCGTTCATGAAATCAGTTAAGGACTATTTGATCAAGTGTTTCTCCATGAAGGACATAGGTGAAGTAACCTACATTCTTGGGATCAAGATCATTAGTGATGGATCCAAGAGGCTTCATGGACAATGTAAGGTTATATACATTGACATATACTAAAGATATTTATTATGGAACAACCCAATGGTGGGTTGGTTCTAGTGTCAAATTGCATATATCATTCTATGAGACTGTGTCCTCAAATACAACATGAGGAAGATAGGATGAGTATGATCCCATAAGCTTTGGTTGTAGGATCCATCATTTATGACATGTTAGGTACTAGTCTTGATGTTTCCTATACACTGAGCAAGGTAAGAACATATTAAGCATATACATGAGGATAACCTTGGGAATCTGTTAAGACTATCCTTAAGTATCTGAGAATGATCATGGTGTATGTAGGATATGAGGAGCTTGTCATCAGAGGGTGTGTTAATGCCTGTTTACAGAAATTCAAGAATGATATGAATTCACAGTTTGGATGTGGTTTTTGTCTCAACAAACTTATTTTGAGATGGATGAGGTCAAAGTAGCTAGTTGTCCCTAATTCGACACTAGAGTCTGATTTTATTGTGGCTTCTCATACTTCCGAGGGAGTGGTCTAGATTCAGAAAATTTCCCAGTAGCTTGATGTGGTTCTTAGAAGTAAAGAGCCAATCACATTTTATTGTGATAATAATACAATTTTGGCTCTCGAAAAAGAACCATGGTCACATCAATAGACGAAGAACAATCTATGGAAGTATAACCACTTGAGGGATTTCTATTAATGGGGTGATGTTGCAGTTTTTATAGTTTCCACATAAGATAAAGTGAAGGTACCCATTACTAAATATCTATCTCAGTAAAAAATTGAATATCATGTGAGAGATAGTGGGTTAATGGTTGTTAGTAGTTGGCTAGAGTCCAAGTGGGAGTATGTTGGAGTTTATGGCCTAAAACCAATAACTTTTTACATTAGGATAAAGTTGGATTAATGGATTTAAATAATAATAATATCCTTACCAAATATTTATTATTTTTATATATGTAAATTCATGTTATAATGTCCTAAGGTTATCTATTGCACCAAATGGTGATAACAGATCCCTTCTATGATGAGAATCTAGGATTGCTAAAACACTATTTTGGAATAAATGTTTTATGGATGGATGATGTATTTGAGGTACCCAAATAATATATGCCATTAGGGGTGAGGACTCATAAAACACTGAGGCACCTTCTCATGATGTGATCCCTTGGTAATATCTTAGTGAATATTATGAGAACGAGACATGCCAGAAGGAATTGCACATTTCATAGTTTTATTGGATATTTCTATCTGTGGATGTGTGAATTAGTCCATAGACTTTAATATTATTATTAATGGGAAACACAACTTTCACACTTAGTTGTGTTTATGAGAATTGTGATGAAACACTGTTGGAAGTGAGGTACGATATGTTGGGTGTGTAACGAGTTATACCACATTAATATATAATACAAGAATGGATTTTTATCTTTTGTTCCATTATATAAATAGATATCTCAGATGCTTTTATGGTATTGATATAGTCTAAATAAATCCATGTCCATTGTTAGTAATGTGAAATTTCAATCCTGAGAAGTCCAATAAATCTTAATCAAGCACATGGGTTGATATACCTATAATGAAACACACTTGTTTCAATATATCAAGATAAAGGAATTACATTACATGGTATGCATTCGTATGAGGTGTCATGTCATTTCTACAATATCTACTTTCTCTATGGGTGCCTTGGTGTGTCACTATACGCTAACCTAGGACTTTAGGTAGGATCCATTTAATTCCACAGAGAAAGAGGCCTAGAGGGACACACAATATGTTTTTCCATGTATCTCAGTTAAATATTATTTTAATATGTTGGTTAATGATTATTCTTGATTCTCAGATAATCATAATCCAAGGATTTCTGATCGTGATTATTTCCGCACTACTCACTTAAAGGAATATATTGTGGGAGAAATAATATATTCATTAGCATGTAATTTAGTGATAATTATTTAATAAATAAATATTCATTATTTGAGGTCTAAAAAATATGGTGGATGAAATAAAGAAAATAAAAAACAAAATTACACAATGTGTATATTAATATACACACTGGGTAGTTTTTTGAGGGATTTGGGTGAACAAATATTCCTTATAAATTAAATAATATTATGTGTAATTCACTGGGCTCTTGTCAAGTGATAATAATAATAGTCAAATATTATTATTAGGCATAGGGAATTATTTAGAATTAATTGAAATGAATAAATTCCTTTCGGTAATTATTTCATTTTACTACTCTAAATAATATAAATCCTTGTTACATTATTCTCAGTTAGATATAACCATTATTTGTTGTTGTTTACAACTAATTCGGAGAAATTCATCAAGACATGACGGAATTATTTTCCTCCAAGATTTCTTTAAAGTTACAAGAGATATCCTCCTACACCGGATCAATGACAGCACTTTGGAAGCGGAACTCAAGGTGATTGATGGAAGACATCACAAGGGAAGGGTATTCTATGATAGCACCTACAGATCCCTTTATTGATGTCCAAAGATATTTGGATCCTATTTGGGTCACCTCTAGAGGAAGCCTACACATGGAGTCTACAATGCAATGACCGATCACATTAAATCGTAACCTGAAACATCGATGGATATAGAATTCTATCGAGTTAATTATTGCCTTTAAATTAAATTTATTATATCCATCATATGATGAATCTCACTATAGTTCTAATAAATCCCTTTTTATTTTTCATTCTTCATTATATTCCTATGATTCAGTATTTTATCATCATGACAGATATCAGATTGATAACTCTTGATGGAAAATTTAATTTTGGGTACACCCATCCATGTGCTAACATTGTTCCCAGAATCTAAGATATATTTATCTATTATACTAATTACGTGGGATATTGAAAAACATAATTAAGGATGTTTGAAATATACAAAACTTTATCCACCTATATTTTTCTCATTTATTTATTGGTTTTGATTTACAAATCCCATAACATAAACATTTAATATGATTTAGATAACCTTTATGTAATAGATTTTTGATTCATAAAAAATTTAAAATTAAGATTATAATATCATGTACATGTACACATTCAATCCAAATTACTAATCTCCTGAAAATACCAAATTTCATTTATTTATTCATTATTCATAGTAATACATCCTAGTCAAATGATTTTAAACTACATGAAAATATCATATTCACATGTCATTATACATCACGAATATTTTCTAGTCACATGATGTTACACATCATAAAATATGTTCAATAATGCATTAAATAAAATTTCATACTGTAGGGACTTCTTTACAACATGTTTGATATTGGGATGAATGATTCCAATAAAAAACCGAATGAGATATGGACATTACATTCCTTAATATGTTCCATACTGCATTAAATAAAATTTCAATGAGTATGGAATTCTTTACAAAATATTTGGTATAGAGATGAATGATTCAAATAAAAACCTCAATGAGATATGGATATTACATTCCTTATGTATGAGCATTCTCTATATTAAGGACCCCCTAAACTTACCATGATATTGATGCTATCTAACAGAAGAGTTAAAAAAGATGGTTCCTCCCTAAATATGAGCTAGTTCTCTAAATTGTGTCTCATTTTTGGGTGTCTAGGTTTGTTTTAGTTCATATCCAACTAGGATATGGATTAATTCCTTGGTATATTATATTGGGCCCATGAAAATATTTACCACTATCACAACCTTTCCATTTACCTGATCGATATTAAAATCTATCAGCCCTAGATATTCACGAGAGTGAAAAAGTATCCCATATCATATACAATGATTCCTTAAGGATACAATTCACAAAACCATCATGGGTTTTTCATCCTTACCAAATGAAATTTTTCTATAAGAAAAAAATATTTTTCGTATGATGTAAAACAACACATATGTTGTTCCACCACTACATGAAATTAAATTATGAAGAACGTCACTCATCATAAATCATTATCTAAATTCCAAAAGATCATAACTATTTTCAATTAATTGTATCGGTGATTATATCATCATAATAATAATCTCAATCTAGAAACAAAAATTCATTACATTATAGTCCTTAATTATTTTATTCCATCCATAGTCTGTGGAAATGAAAACCCTGCTTCAAGGGGAATTTTTTTGACTATGCATGTCAAAATATGGCTCATGAATATGAGATCCCATACGATCGAAAAATATTTTATTTTCTGTAAAAAATTTCTTTTGATCCATTTGATTCATATAATCTTCATAGTAGAACATTTTACCATAGTGTTATTATAAATCATCCTCATTTTGTAAATCCTATATCATAATTTGGATTTGAGGACCTTGAGCCCAAATTTACCTTGCCTTCACCCACAACTTGGAAGGGAGTTAGATAAATCTTGACCTTATAAATATGATTTTGAAATTTTGTAACACTATCTTTGAATTATTATTATGTGAATCAGGTAATTTAGACAACATTAACATTACTCAAAGTTATACTACAATATGCTTTATCTGTTGACATTCCAAATTGCATGACAGTAAAGTGTTAGTGAATGAGACATGAAACATGTCATGCTAGAAACCCAAAAAACATGTATGAGAAAAATTCATGTATCAACAAAATAATTACATCATCTCTATATTTTAGGCATAGAAGATAATTCAAATTTAAAAAATATTATAAATATCATATGTCATATCTTGTGTCCTTAATAAATGTTGAACTACACACTCCAAACCCCCATGGCCTAAAAGAATGTTAGTGTAATAATGTTTCACAACTCCTTGTCATGTTCATGTGTTTATTATGCAATGTAACAATATTTTGGGTTCCAAAAACGTATTTAATATAACATTTTCAACAAATCAACTTCATTTCATTTAATTATAAGCCAACTTATAGAAAATATTTGAGGTGAAACCCCTCTCATTTATCCCTATACCCCCGTGAACTTTTATGGGTTCTTCCCAAAAGTGTATTGGTAATAGTGAACGACTTCTTATTTTGGACCCCAATAATATTTTCTAATGAACGAATAAACTTCTTGGATCTTTCTCATAGTAGAGATTTCATACCAAGAGGAATGGTCCCAAAAAAAACCTGAGATATTTTACTATATATGTTCAATTTTAGTCCCTACCATTACAATTTTTAAAATTGAACGCAAAAGAATCCATTATCAGTTTTCTCACATATTCCTACACCGTTATTTACAATTCCCATACCCAAACTATCCATTTCTATTTGAAATCCTCAAGATTTTATGACCCAGTATTTTACCTATTATCAATTCATCGATATGATATTTCAGTCATGATCATTCTGGTGGCCCTCACTGTGTGACAATAAACAACATGAAGTCTATTTGAAGGGATCAATCAATATATAGAATTATTATTGGGTTCCTAAAACCTCATTGGATAGCCTTTTTCCATAATATAATACACTATTTATCTATTTGAATCTACAGAACTATTTCAAGTCATTTGGAATAGAGATGGGATCATATTAATTGACCATAAACATATTGAAGTTGTATATATAGAATAAAAACATCAACCAAAGGCATATCCCCCTCATAGTAAAACACCAATAATTCTCAAAATCCCT
Source organism: Viscum album (assembly GCA_963277665.1). Taxonomy (NCBI): domain Eukaryota; kingdom Viridiplantae; phylum Streptophyta; class Magnoliopsida; order Santalales; family Viscaceae; genus Viscum; species Viscum album. The sequence goes on from OY728126.1 coordinate 989,199,373, forward strand.
AGAAATATTACACTATAAATCATCACCTTAGATTGTTTTTTATCATCCTAGTCATGTCAGCCACATTCCATCACTCTTAGTTTAGACTAAAAATAATTCATTTATACAACCATTATTACAACTACACAAATGGATTTGGACCCCATTAACGTATTCCATGACACACCAAACCAAACATCATTAAGGATAAAGGGCATCTAAACCCATCATGAATACCCATCAATTACAATCATTGTAATAATGGGAGGTGTCCATGCCCTCCATGAATACCCACGATTCATAATAAAGGGAAGGATGTGAATTTTACAAAATTCTTTATGAATAATTTCCCTTCATCACCATTAAAATGATATACGAAAATCTAACCCTTCATTGAATAGATATTATATATATATTCTATGTATTTGTCACAAAAACAAAAAAATACGTAGATGGATGAATCTAAATTATTGAAACACAAGGTAGAAGATAATGTACTATAATATACATAAATTGTGTTTCAAATATTTAAAAATATAAAATATAGTTTGAGATTGATTGATAAAGAAACTATAAACTATAGAAACACATGTATCATTTTATAAAACTATAAAATATAACAAAAATCTAAACAAACTAGATGATAATAACATAATGTGGTTGATAATAATATATTACAATACATTAATCATCCAATAAAAAGATAAGAATTCTCTCATGGATAAAAACGTGAAAGGTGTTACCTATGAAAATGTTGTGTATTCCCTAATTAGACACACAAATTATCAGATTCTCATAACATTGAAAAAAAATATGAAATAGAAATGTAATATATAATGTTAGGGAGAAAACCCATTATGAATGACTTGATAAAAATTTGATTCCATTATCATTATTCATCCACCATATAAAACATAGGCAATTTATGAAGACAAAATTATTATGCAAGTCATTATCTGTACCCATAAAAATCATGATATGCAATCTAGATCCATTGACTATGGGAAAAGGTTGATTGAATTCCCTTTGGGTGATATTTATCCAAATTATTCTCTTGAACTATATGATCTCATAATGACTGTATAAGACTCATCAATGAATATTCTGATTCCATTTATCATTAATATATTGTTCTGGTAGAAATAATTTTATTATTTGAGTGGTTGAGATAAAAAGATAGGATTTCATAGTATTTTGAAAAAAAATTATGTCTTTGGAATTATAAATTATATTTTATCAATGAAATTATTTGAAAAAAAACATATGAATGAAAACCTAACAACATTATGTAATGTTAAATGTAATTTATCATTAATTATGTAAAATATAGTGAGGAATTTTCCAAAAATAGTGTCTCTCAAATGTTTACACAATGGGAAAAAATTGGTATGAACATATCATAATGATATATATTCAGATGATTTTTTAAATCATCTATATTTAATAATGATTCCTCTATTTAATAATGATTTTCCATATGATCTATTTCCATAAATGTAGAATGTTTTTGAAGAGTCTGAATTAATTATGGGTACTCTTGACCCCCATTCAATGTTTTCTCCAATTGAGATGAAGGTTCTGTAATATCAGCTTATTGGTTGTCTATGAAAACATCATATTTTTCTACTGGTGTGGTAAAATAATACATTTTATCATTAAACTAATATACTTTTTGAGCTCTATATTTCCAAAATTCCCAAATCATTAATTATTAATTTTACTAAATAATTTATGTCAATAATCATACACAATTTCTCTCACTGTTTGATTATTTTGGAAATAATTGGAAAATATTTAGCATGATGTCTTATAATTTAGGATATTTTATTCATAAAACTACTAAATAAAAATTATGATGGAAAGGGAGTTCATCTTTCCATAAATATCCACAATGGGAGTCTCGGTAAAAAGGGTTTTTTTTCAAACTAGATGATATGATACCTGTCTCTCAATAACTATTATTGGAAGCATGCTAGATGATTGAAATCTTAGAGAAGAATACCCATGTATCAAATATTCCTATGTAGAAGTGGATGAAATCATAGAATCCTTGAGTGACCTCCCTCAATCCAGTGCATCGTATACCACTAGTACTAAGGGTAATGATTCCTTACTAAACCCCACCCCACGGATATGAGGATCATCAAATTATAGTGGGAACATCTTTAATGACTCTCTAATGTAATTAATATGTGCCACTAGATCCATGAATAAGGGGCATGAAAAATCTAATGATTTTATCCACTTGATGAATTATTCAATTCATTATAAAAAATAAGTATTCTTCCACTAATGTATAGGGATAGTCCCTAGAGAGTACCCGAAACATTTTGGTGGGAATCAGAAGGACTTCATTATCCATATCATTTCAATTAAGTATAAGTCATATCTAGGGAATTATCGTAGGCTTCAACTATCCCCTCTTACCTGTCGAGAAAAGAGGATATACTCTGTAGGGACTGTGGAATTGAAAACCAAATCATTTTGGGAGATATGAATCACTATTGACTTTTTCATCTATGTTTTCTTTATGAACCCCAAACCGAAGTGTGATTTTTTACGATCACTCACCAGAGGAATATATAATATTTTTTGATAATAAACCTAGTTGGTATGGGTTAAGGAATGAAATTGAAATTATTATATTGTATAAACATACCATTTACCTCAAAGGTACCCAATTAAATATCCTAAACTCCAAATATGTATAATAAATGGGTATGAGACAAAGGATGATGAATTTTGGTAGTGTTCTTATTCTTGTGACACATAAAATGATCTCTTATCAACCCAAATAAAAAATGAAAAGGTCCATAGATATGGTAAGGGTTAATTCCTTATTGAACATGGAAAATAAAATGATAATGTTGAGAAAGGGTTGGAATATCTTGGTTTTGTGGGCTCCCGTCAGCTTGATATACTGGCAGTGCCAATTTACTAACTTGGATTCCTATTTATACAGTCCTAGTTGGGATATCCATCTATTAAAAATTGTGTAATATAATCCTCCTAACCATGTAAATTGAAAAATATTAGGTTTCACCTTACAACACCATGATACATATATTTGGGTTTCATGAATGTCCTGATGGGAGACCATTACATCCACAACATTTATCAATGAACACAAGATATGCATAATGGAAGTCTACTGAGCCCCAATTTGATATAAATTATTTTTCATTTGATTATTAGAATGAAATAATGAAGAATATGTTCTAATACTTATTTTTCAGGACCTTCATAATGATGATCTTGTACTTCGTTATGTTGGATTCTGTTTAGAGACATCTTAGTCATCCTTGGTTTGGAAACATTCACCACACACTCTCTATGTGAATGTATTCCTTTGAACTGACAGATATCCCATTGTTTGATCCATAAACCACCATGGGATAAATGGGATGTATTGGAGATGGTAAAATAATGTAAAACCATATCACTAATCACTTCTAGTTGATGGGACATGAAAAACTATGTGATCCAAGATCCCTCATATTGATGGAAAATATTCAACTGATCAAAATATTATGTGCAACTCTTTTTGAAAAATAATGTCCAAGACCATTCATCTATTAAGATACCTCTACGGACAAAATCCCACAATCCTCTCTACCAAACAATATCATTTTATATAGTGGAGTCAAGTATACATGACTATCATTCTGCAATCTATTAACTAATATGATCATGACTCTCTTAAACCAAATGAGATATTTTAATTGAATATTATTTATCCTCGAAATATTCCATAATAAAAAAATTATTATCATCAATAATCGTTTTAATATTGTCAATAGAGGATAAAAACTAGTGATAGGGATAACAATATTTGGGTGAAGGGGGGAATGTTTCATTAATAATTCGAAATCCATGATTATGAAGTCTTCATAATAGGTGATATTTTTTATTTTTGGTTGAATGTAGACCCTTTCAAACATCATTGTCTGAAATGACATGATGGATGATTGGAATTATGTTTATTATATATCACATCCCATAATTCATTTTTTATCAAGTGAAAGATGTGAAATGAAATAAATCATAATTATCTGTTCAGCATAATTGTGAATAATTTTAATCAGGAAGGAAGAATTAGTGTGGATAATGAAATTAAAGTGGGTTCATGACTTTAGAGATATCGCATGAATACCATGAAAATTAAAATATCATTCTACTTGGGGCTCACTCACATCATATGAACCAATTTTATGAATATGGATAATATGATACAATTTATATCAATTTATCACATGACCATGTAGATGTTATAATAATATCTTAATGATAAGGATATCATGGAATAGTTCTAGATGACCATGTGAAGCATGCATGAAAAACATGAATCAAAGGGCGATCATAATATTAAAATAAGTTATAATAGATTACTTCATGGGTTGGTTAATGGATCTATAAATAATTTAAACCATTCTATGGGGTTATGTCCCTTGATCACATGATTATGTCTTAAAAAAGGTTCTCATAATGGGGTTATGAGATGATAACATGTGAGAGAGGAGACAGTGAGGGCTCTAGATTCATAGATCATAAGTAAAATTATCAACCACTCGTCCACTATTATTGGCCATCACATGGAATATGGTAAGACACCTGGAAGACCAAATGAAACATGTAATTTTAAATCTATGAAATTAAAAGGATGAAACTGAGAATTTTATCCATCAAGGCTGTGTAATTTTTCCTTCAGATGTTATTCATGATGGGGTTGTGGAATTTTTTTACACCTACATAATAATAATGTATAAATTAGTGTTTATGAAACAACCAAAGAAAAATTATTTGTTTTCCCTTATTTTGATATTATTAATAAAAAACGAGACATGGGGACAAGGTTGTTGGGTCATTATAATAGTGTAATCAATAATAAAAATATTGATTGAAAAAAATTAAGAACATCCCATGAATCCACTCTGATATTTTCTTATGATCATTAAAATCTCCATCAAAGTTACATTTTTATCATTATAGTTTCTTCACATTAGTCTTCTTGACCAGGATTCAGGAAATATAAAAAAATTAAAAATATTCTATGTTGTTTATAAAATATCAATATAATAAATATGTATGATTCATGTGAATAAAGATACATTGATTGTAATGTGAAGATATATTATTTATTGATTGGTCAGTTCACAAGTCATAAAAAATTACTCGGGGGTTGTCATTCTCTTTATGTCAAGGTCGCTGGACATGTCGCCACCATCATTGGAAATACTGAAGGTATTTTCATTAAATAATGTAACACATATTGAACAACGAATTGGATAATTACATAGTCTTTATAAAATGAGAAATTAAAAAGATGGAACGTTATGATAAGAAGACTATTAATGTTTACCATGAGAAGGGGTTTTCAATTACTAATAATTAAATTAAAAATAACATGATGGACCTTTATTATGGTAGAATATTCTCACAAAGTGACTAAGACATGTCGACCTGATATTTTCAAGCCCCATGACTGGTGAAGTCATTCATGAGAAAGCATCTAGATATAGATATTCATTTATATAAATGATATTTTTATACCATATTAATCATGTGAAATCCATTCAAAATTCAATGGTCCATGAAGGTTGGTAATTCTATAGTTATCTTGATATCACTATTTATCACCTAATAAAATTATGACATCATTGATGAAATCGAGGGTGTCATGTGAAGCACTTAAGAAAAACTTGGATTCACTAACTCAATCCAAGATATGTGAAATATGACTCATGAAATCTGGAATATATTATGGACGGTTATTATAAAAAATTAAACACTCAAACCATTGATGAAACATGCCTAAAGGAGAAATTAAACTTCCAAGAGATAATTATATCATGATATCATCATTCTTCTGCATGAAAAATTACTAATGAGTAACTTAAAGAAATTCATGATATTTCCATGTGCTTCATGTGGATAGTTCAATGATCATGTAAAGGATCATTATAATTTCAAGTGTAACATGTGATGGTCCATAATCATGTAATATATGTAATGTGATTCATCAAATGGAAAATTACTTACAATGATTTGGTTATTTAGGCGACAAAGTCTATAAATGATTGGTGGTTCTAAAAATAATGATTGGATTTATTTTCATGTGATGGACCTATGATCATGATTTACCTAGTTAGATGATACTATGAAGACACCATAGACATATCAATTTGGAAATATATATAACATTAATGTCATGTTTTATCTCATATAGCAAGTATACATATCAACCATGCTTATATGAATACCATGAACCTGTCATATGATCACATGAAAAACCTAAACCATTCAATTATAAATAATGTGAATAAAATATGAAAATTCCGCCATATCATGGGAAAACCCTAAAATATAAAAAACATTCTAGGAATAAACATTGGATATATCATATATAGTCACATAAATGGCATTTGATGTGCATCCATTTATCCATAGAATCATATTAGACATAGAGTCTAGATCATGTGAGATACATCATTCATGTCATCTTGATTGTGCCCAATTTTATGGGTATTTTGACAATGATAATGTGAATAATCATTGATGATTAAACATTGATCTTGTGGAGACCCCATCGCATTTCATCCATAAATACAACTACCATGTACGTGTCAGTTAAGCATCCTTATACATGTCATCATTGATGGATAAACGTCCTTAGAAATGTTTGGTAGACACCCCAAAACATGTCATCATTGTTTAGTGAGAATACATTATCAGATAACCACAAACAATGTAAACCACAAACAATGAGTCTTTCAGTGTGAATTCCAACATAATATAGTAAATTTATATAATGGACTTAGGTAATCTAGTTTTAAGACATCATTGGTGTCGTAGAATACTAATTCCATCCAATCAAGCACAATTGATCATTTATGTCTCAAAACATTTTATCCTTCCAAATATAAGGTATATAAATTTATCATGGTAATCAATCCAACTATATGTCCCTAAAATTCATAAATAACAAAAATAATAATAATCCATTCAAGTGAAATCACATATCCCAACCCAGCTATGGGTCCAGATTTAACTAAACTATGATGACATTGATTCATATCCAAACAAGATTCATAGGATACCATCCCACATCCAAACAATCAACTTTAATTTTCCTCTTCTAAAATCACTAAATACATTATTTACATTTATTAATTGAAAAAATCCCCTATGAGACTACATTTTCTTTATTCATCGTATTTTTTTTGCAAAACATGATTGAAATATGAGAAATCGGATTCATTTTATAAGATGGATATCTTTAACACCATCATAAGGCCCAAGAAATTTATTAAAAATTATATTAAGGTTTATTCATTTCCAAATTCATGTATCCTCATGCAGTGTTCTCAATAAATGGATATATATTGTTTCCCAAACCGAGAATAACTCATTCGAGTATTGGGATATGAAATGATCAATTCACTGCAATCATAAAATTACCGAAATGCAGAAACATTTCTTGTGTAATATGTGTTCAATAATATGATATATATGCCTCCTTAAATAGGCATCCACCCTGGTGTAGAACCCCTAGCCATTCTCGTATTAATAAAAATATACATTAAAAAACCTCATTATTATAAATTATTTTACCATACCCATCAGTTGGATGATAGAGAAAAGATATTAAAAATAATCTTATTCATGTTACAAAATGAATACAAAGGACGACTTCTTAATGCTCTATCTAAACTCAATGCCAATATTCCCTCATACTATAAGGCCCCAGCCTTAAACTTTACTTAATCATGAATTAAATGAATAATTCACATATATGATCTTTTTAGGTTTGGATTTTTAGAGAATTAAGTCATAACTATTACATCTCAAAATATTACATAGTAGAAATTTCTACTATGTTTCCATAAAAACACTTAAAAAGAAACTTTTCTAGTTCCATGTTTTAGATAGAATTTCTTTCCTTGATCCCATCCTTTACCCTATTAATCTTTAAGTCCTGTAGAAAACATTTCAAAAACTTGGGATGAGCATAAAAATCCCAGTAAAGGATACAGAAAGAAGGAAAACTCTTAGTTTTTCAAAACAACATGTAAACCATGAGTACTTTACAAAAGTAATACGTTTCACATTTATGAAGTAGTAAAAACTATTAACTAAATAAAAGACCATTACTTACCCTTTTTTAACCAAAATATTACCATAAAACCCATATAAAGAACACATAACATATAAAGGTAACTTAGGACATAAACATAATTAAATGGAATAACCATATGGTTGAATTTCACACATACTTAATGGAAAAGCCATACGGCTGACTTCCATACCCAATGCATTGGAGGTTATAACGTAACCACCCATCCTAGTATTCACGGCACCACCCGTAATATGGTTTATCACGTAACCACCTTTAAAATATCCAAGTACCATCATAACACATAAAACAATTATAAAGGAAAGAAAACATTTCCACATTTCAAGCACAATATATCACTTAAATATATTTACATAACAAATCCATTATCAAAACCATTTTAAATACCAAAAAAGATTATATGGTATTTATTTACTTTTAAAAATATAACGACTTGTTGAGGAATCCAATGATCAAATAATACTCACGGCAGCAGAAAAGTCATTGTCACCACGCATGTTAAAAAGAAACATACTTTTTGTGGTTTAGTAAAATGCTTCGTATAGAAAAGATTCCTTTCGAATAAAATTATAAGTCAAAGGGGTTTATACACCATATAAAAGAAACCCTTGTATTAGAAAAAAAATATGCCTTAATGAAAGTAGATCGAGACGAAGTCCCTTACAAAGACGGTATACTTGGATGAAAGATAAATCAATTACATAATTATGTGTGACAAACGAATACCCCAAATATATGTGGATATTAAATGTAAAACAATCATAGTTTATTCACACATATTCATAGAATGGCATATTCAAGGAGTACAAGTTTATCCCAAATAATCAAAATTGGGTTAAGAAGTTCCCTTGCAAAAATTTGACAGCCTAACGGAGTCTCTTCAAAATTCATAAAATGAAATTATGAGAGATAAAAATGGGTATATCATAACTTGGACATAAAATTTATACAAATAAAGATATATAGGAACATATCTGATCATAATAATATTAAAAGTCCTAAAAAAGAAGTCTTTTAAAATGAGGAGGGTGAAAGATTCCCTTACCGAATTGGGTAACTTCCGAAACGTACACCCTATGAAAGAAGGACTATACAACAATGATGTAAATACCCATAAACGAAATTATATTATACCAAGAGTAGAATAATGGGTATTAAATACACCACTCAAAGTAAAATGGTGGAAAATGCATCATAAATATCACAGGAATAAAAGTGAGATGAAATATCCCTTACGAAAACTCGGCAGCCTAACGGCGCCACTTAAAACTTTCAAAAAATAGATTTATGAGATCAAATAGGGTCTATCATCTTATGAAAATAAAAATTAAAGTATAATGAATATAAAATAACATCCCAAAACATAATAATGACGATCTTATAAGAAATGACATAAAAGATAGTACTTAAAAAGAATGAGAGAGGTTGGATCCCTTACCTCAAGTTTGACTTGTCTTGTTTGTTTCATTATATTCCTGAATAATAAACTTTTTTCAATTTATAATTTCTTAAGGATATTTTTTAAAGTTAATTATTCAGTTCATATAACATATTATAGTGTTATAATAATTGGTTAATAATGTGAGTTCATATCAGACGTTTTTGTCGATGTTTTGTACATGAGTCAAAAATGAACTTGTTTGAAAAATGATTGTCCATGTAGTTATAAGTAAATCATCTCCAAAATACTATTAATGATTTAAATATCATATATATCTAGTACATATTCATTTTATACTACTCCATAAAATTTGGAGGTAAAAATAAATGAAATTCACCGTTCATGGAGACGGTAGGTCGTACGTACGCATGAACGCTATTTTCATTTCATTGTCATATTAATGGAATTATAAATAATTGAGAGATATATACATTAAAATTACAGTATTATATATATGTTATATAGGTCACATATGTTCATTAGTTTCATTCTTTATACATTCCATGTATTGCATGAACGAGTCACATCACTTGAGGGGGTAGTAGTCCACACTTCCTCGTATGAAATTATTGCATTTTCAAAACATGAAAAGCATTAAGGAATGTTATAAATATAAAATTCAGAAGCATATAGAAAACATAAATACCATATATATCATATATATAAAATATAGAGACATCATAATTTCCACCATGAAAGGTGTTAAGATAAGATTGAACAATCATCGTTTCGTGAGGCATAAATTCGCCATCCACAGAAATAGTATGTTCTTTAACCATTAGACAAAGGTGTGTGTAATTGTAGCTCGAATACATCACATAACAACATCATAGTATATTTAAGATACTGGTGTTGTTACAAAATAAATGAATAAAAATAGTTTAAAGGGTTGTAAAAGCAAAATAAAACAAAAGAACACAAGGGAAGACATTACCTTTAAATCGGGTAACTGTTTTTGATTTGAGCTCAAAGGATTCCTTTGAAAGGATTCTGCCCAAAGGTGAGGCATCAATGATAAAGAGAGGGATGTGAAGAGATGAATTGGGCAGGGGTTGGAAGACCCAATGGCTTTATAGGTGTGGGTAAGGTGGTAGAGGTGGGGGCCTTTTATACGAGTAGAGGAAGGGCACTCTTGGAAAGTTATAAACTTTTACTTTATTATAAAATCATTTTTTCGGACTTTAAAGGTCCCAAAATTATATATTTTGAGAATAAGGTAATTATAGTTCAAATCCACCCATCCAATAGGTTTTTTACAAGTTTTGGTCTTAGATTGTACATTATCATTTCATTTTATTTAAATCGTTAAATAATGAGGTAATCACTACATCATCATGGTGTCATAAATAATTTAATTTATATAATGTCTAAAAATTACAAAACAAAATATCATGACGTAGTAAATTTTTTTAGTTTTCTAATGAATATTTATAGTCAAATATATGACTTGTATAACCCCATGTAAAAATTGTTTTAATAAAACAGTACATGTTTGTGACATTTTAATTTTAACTTTAAATAAAAAGTTATTAATGTCTTTTTCCAACCAAAGTGGCTCAATGGGGTCCCCAAGTTGACCCATGGATTGTCTTGGTCGTCAATGACTCATCCAATTAGGGTAGGACATGTGTCAAGGTCATTTAATATTATTAAAACATTATTTTTACCTTAAATTACACTAATTACCTTTAATCGCGATTAATAAAACATAAAAGTTACTATTCACAAAAAATTATTTTAATCTCATTGAACCTCATTTTACTTCCTAATGACAACCATGTATGTTGGATTTTTTAAAATCAAATCACATAAGTGTTAATGTTTCATTTAAATGAAAAATCAGTTTCTTTAACTACAACTTAGTGGATTCACTATTCATCAAAAATTGATGTTTTTCAGAAAAATACCAAAAATTCACCCTAAGCTATATTTGATATTCTGAATTCAAAAATGATGTCTATTTTAAAAAATTAAAAACATATATGTTGCATTAATTAATTTAATAATTAATTCCCTCTGTCAAAACAAATAGCGTGTTTTTAAGAAACAATATCTATTAAAAGATTAACACTAGTTTAAGTCCAATTTCAAAGTGATATTAATTCCAATGACCACCATTGGATTAAATGGTAAAAATATATTCTAAATACACTTTAATATAAATTAAAAATATAATCTATCCAAATAAATAAATCATATTAAAAGGAGGTTTTGAATTAAAATTAAAAAATTTCACTAAAAATGATATTTATCGAAAAAAATAAAAAAAAATTACACAAAGTAAATTTTGATGTCCAGATTCTAAAGAAGGATTTTATTTTGTCAAATACCACATATAAAATTGTAAAAATTATATTTAAAAGGGTTATCCATCAAAAGGCGGTTAATCGACCTTTTTAAAGTATATTAGAAGATTTATGCTTAAAATTGGATTCATTTTCATTTTATGCCTCTAAAATTTATTGGATAAAAGTAAAAATATTTGACAAACATATATAATCATTTTTTAGTTAGTTCTGTTCTTTCCCGCCATTACAATGTCTAGGCGTTAACTAGCATTTAAAATAATATTATTTTATTATTAGAGTGCAACGTAAGATTTCAAAGGAACTCGTTGTCGTGTATTGGGTACGTCATCGAGCATAGAGTTCCCTTTAAAGTAATATTAATATTTTATTCACAAATATGGATAAATATAAAAATTTCATATTCATTATTTACCTGGGGTGTTACATCCTTCCCTCTTTTTGGGAATTCCTTCCTCACAATTTTAAAATTGGGATCAGAAACTTCATTGAAAGCCCCACATCGGAAAAAGAGTAAATTAAACTATCACTTTAAAAGAAAGAAAGGGAAGTACCAAGGTCTCCTGAGTTAACCCATATTAGGATTCCATGTATGAAAACATGGATATGGAAGAAAAAACAAAGGGTAATGTTCTGAGGTAGTGTGATAGAAAACATGTTTAGGAGAAAGTTAAACACCAGAAAATCACATACTTGGGATGGGTTAAACGGTATTGGATTCCCCAGTAGGAAAAGTTAACGGAAAACATTTTTTTTAATTTACTTTTCATTGAGGAATTTATTTTTCATCTTGACTAAAACATAAGGAAACATAGTTACTTGTCATGTTGACTTTCAACTTTTACTAGATTTCTTACACGAACTCATATTTTCTCCAAAAGATGAGTATTTAGGATGACTTGTTTACATTAAGAGAGCTATAATCAACTTCTAGAGAATCACCTAATCCACAAAAGAGAACTGTATACTTTCCATGTCTTTAGGCCTTAACCAAAACTAAAACCAAAAAGGTTAGTATGAGATCAGATAATACCCAAAAAGGATAATCCTTTATAAAAATGAAATCTATTCCTAATCTCCAAAATTTTTCCAACAAGACCCAAAGTTCAACGAATACCAAAAGTAAACCAAACTAAGATTGAAACCTAAATATTTGAAGGATTTAATCACATAGTCTTCCAAGATAAATCGTAACATTTATCTCCAAATAACATTAGTTTCTCTTAAAGTCTCGTATTGAAAAGTAATTAACCTAATCACATATCCTCCATGATAGGTTAATAATTTCCATATATAACCCAAAATAAACTTACTCTTAATTCATAAAATCATATGACTAAAAAGAATTAGTCAAACTAACCAGAGACTTCACGTAGTCTAGTGGTAGGCAATAAATACCAGTCACACTTTGGTTGTGGGTTCGATTCCCGCAGTTTTGTCCGACACGACGGGTTGTCACACGGTCTGCGTGTTGTCCTTTTTCAAAACTATATAATTCTCAAATCATTCCCTTAAAAAGAGATAAAATAATCACAAATAACCATAACATAATTTAACCTCAATTTTATCTCATTCCTTTCACTTTCCATCATAACATATAGTGACCCATAATTACCTCAAAAGTAAGGATCATATAAACCCAAATGGTTCCTTATAACTGTGCCCCCAAAATAACATATAACTATTCCTTGAATAAAATTTTCATATATCAAACATCAGGGTTACACATACAGTAAAAAGTCTTCTAATGTAACCCCATCATCAAAAGAGACTTAATACTCTTAATAATTTCACCATAACTCTTAAATCACTTATATGTTGACTTCTTACACATTAAACATTCTTCATGATCCATTAACCATTCAATTCCAACTTATTCTGAAATACTTATTTCCTATAAACAAAATCAGGAATCATACCCTAAGATTCCAAAATAGGAAAACAAATGTTAAGAAATAATCCATACCTTTGATTGGTCATTTTCAGTTTCTTCATCCTCAGTCGGAATGGCATTAGGTATTGGTAAAAGAATTTTTGTACGATCTTGGTGATCACATTCCCGAAACTTCTTCATAGGACATGTGTTTGCATAATGACCATGAACACCACATTTAAAACATTCAATTTATCCCTTAGAAAGAACTTCTTTCCCTTTACATGAGTCAACTAGATGATTCCTTTTTCCATGGAAGGTTCTTGATTTATGACCTTCATTTCCACATCTATAGCATATTTCTGTCCCTTTGAAACATTTTCCTAGGTGTTTCTTTCCACATCTTTGACACATAGGTTTTTTAACACACTTACTTTTAGGATTATTACCTGTAGTTTCATAGATATTTGTTTCTCACATATATGATGACTTATAGAAATCACCATGGTTTAGGTGGTCAATAATGACTCCAGATAGTTGGTTGAGGATAAAAACAAGAGTTTTCATTGCAGCTCCCATATCATTCAGTTGATCGCTCAGAAAACTGTCACAGTTTCCTTCACATCCACTGTTACTTTGGTGCTTACTAGATCCATCCATTTACTAAAACCAAAAATGTCAGTGTGAGTATATCAAAAAAACCATCATGTACTAATGAGGAAGACAAACACTAATATATACTTACTCATTCACTTTATCTAAAACTAGGACTCTTTATGAAATCCTAACCATTATGGTAATGTCACTTATGCTTAGAGAATACCCTAACCTCTAATGTTATCAAAACCGACCTTTGATACCAACTATAAGGCCCCAGCCTTAAACATTACTTAATCATTAATTAAATGAATAATTCACATAGAGGATCTTTTCAGGTTTAGTGTTTTAGAGAATTAGGTCATAACTTTTACATCTCAAAAGATTACATAGTATAAACTTCTACTAAGTTTCCATAAAAAAACACTTAAAAAGAAACATGTCTAGTTCCATGTTTTAGATATAATGTAATTCCTTGATCCCATCTTTGACCCTATTCATCTTTAATCCCTGTGGAAAACATTTTAAAATCTTGGGATGAGCATAAAAATCCCAGTAAAGGATACACAAAGAAGGAAAACTATTAGTTTTTCAAAACAACAAGTAAACCATGAGTACTTTACGAAAGTAATACTTTTCACCTTTATAAAGTAGTAAAAAAATTTCAATGAATAAACGACCATTACATACCCTTTTGTAACCAAAAGATTACCATAAAACCCATATAAAGAACACATAAAATATAGAGGTAACTTGGGACATAAACATACTTAACTGGAATAAAAATACGGTCGACTTCCACACATACTTAATGGAATATCCATACGACTGACTTCCATACCCAATACATTGGAGTTTATAACGTAACCACCCATCCTCGTATTCACAGCACCACCCGTCATATGGTTTATCACGTAACCACCCATCAAATGTCCAAGTACCATCATAACACATTAAACAATTATAAAGTTAAGAAAACATTTCCACATTTCAAGCACAATATATAACATAAATATATTGACATAACAAATCCATTATCAAAACCATTTTCAATACCAAAAAATAGTATATGGTATTTATTTACTTTTAAAAATATAACAACTTGTTGAGGAATCCAAAGATCAAATAATACTCGCGGCGGCGGAAAAGTCATTGTCACCGCGTACGTTAAAAAGAAACATACTTTTTGTCATTTAGTAAAACACTTCATATAGAAAAGATTACTTTCGAATAAAAGTATAAGTTAAAGGGGATTATACACTGTATAAAATAGAGCCTTATATTAGAACAAAAATATGCCTTAATGAAAGGAGATCGAGACGAAGTCCCTTACAACGATGGTATCCTTGGATTAAGGATAAATCAATTACATAATTATGTGTGACAAACGAATACACCAAATATAAGTGGATATTAAGTGTAAAACAATCAAAGGTTTTTCACATATATTCATATAACGACATATTCAAGGAGTACAAGTTTATCCCAAAGAATCAAAATTGGGTTAAGAAGTTCCCTTGCAAAAATTTTACAGCCTAACGACGTCACTTCAAAATTCATAAAATGATTTGATGAGAGAAAAAAGGGGTATCTCATCACATGGACATAAAATTTATAGCAATAAGGATATATAATAACATATCTCATTATAATAACATTAAAAGACCTAAAAAGAAGTCTTTTAAAATGAGGAGGGTGAAAGGTTCCCTTACCGAATTAGGTAACTTCTGAAACGTGCCCCGCATGAAATAAGGACTATACAACATTGATGTAAATACCCATAAAAGAAAGTATATTACACCAATAGTAGAATAATTGGTAGTTCATACACCACTCAAAGGAAAATGGTGGAAAATGTAGCATAAATCTCATAGGAATAAAGGTGACCTGAAAAATCCCTTACAAAAACTCGGCAGCCTAATGGCGACACTTAAAACTTAAAAAAAATGGATTTATGAGATCAAATAGGGTCTCAAATATTATGATCATAAAAATTACAGTATTATGAATATAAAATAACATTCCCAAACATAATAATGATGATCTTATAATAAATGACAGAAAAAAATAGTACTTAAAAAGAACGAGAGAGGTTGAATCCCTTACCTCAAGTCTGACATGTCTTGTTCATTTCTTTATATTCTAGAATAATAAACTTTGGTCAATTTATAATTGCTTAAGGATCCCTTTTAAAAATTATTATTCATTTCATATGACATATTAAAATTTTATAATAATTGTTTAATAATTTGAGTTCATTTCAGACGTTTTTTCGATGTTTGGTACAATAGTCAAAAATGAACTTGTTTGGAAATGATTGTCCATGTAGTTATAAGTAAATCATCTCCAGAATAGTATTCATGATTTAAATATAATATATATCCAGTAAATATTCATTTCACACTACTCCATAACATTTGGAGATAAAATGAAATGAAATGCATCGTTCATGGAGACGGTAGGCCGTGCGTACGCATGAACACTACTTTCATTTCTTTGTCATATTAATGAAATTAAAAATAATTGAGAGATATATTGTAGAGACCCGAAGCCTGACGTACATATACTTTGCATTACTTTTGTGGAATACTTAGTACATAACAAAAAACACACACACACAAGGATCGTAATAGTTTAGTGTCTTTGGAAACTCGGAACGTAATCTTCTAATCGTGGTGAAAGATCTTCAAAATCTCCCATAAATATCTTCCTTTTTTTTTACCTAAAACCTTTCTTTATATCCTGGGGAAAAGAAAACATAAAAGGGTGAGCTCAAATGCTCAGTAAGGTTAAACAAAAGAAATATCAATCACATCATATACATAAGCACATAACTTTTGGAAATCTTAACCTGCAAAAGAGATCATAATTTCATAACATGGGGTAAATCATGGTAGTGAAATGTAATCACAATAATCATAACTTAAAACATGAAACATTGTGGCATTCACACATAATCATAGAGAATCATTTCTTGTTAGTCAAGACTCATTTCCAAGACTATCTTAGTGGACAAAGTCCCTTTCTGAATCGAGTAACCCTCGTTTCAGTCCTGTTTCACTGAACCGGTATAACCTACCGTTCCAGCCCTGTCTATCTCATGAGATATAAAATCTTTACCCAATGCATTGGAGGGAGATATAGGTCCCACCCATCTCATAATGAATCCTTTCTTATGTGTACCACATAATCATAAACCGTACATCATAGCGTAACCCATGTAATAAAAATGGGATTCTTAAACAACATGACATCATAAAACAATTCATATAAGATAAAGGAATTCATAAAAATATTTCCATCACAACATAATCAAACCAATGTACTAATAGGGATAAAAACATAACCCTTTTATTATCTTAGATGGAAAATAATTTTGATTAAATACTTGAACTCCATTCTTGAGGAAAATATCCTTTCTTCTTTAAAAACACTTTTCCTTTCTTAACATGTCATAAAATTCTAAACTAAAAGAAGTTGATTAAAAATAAACTTTAAAACTTGTAAATAAAGCTTCTTTGAAATAATGTTTTAAAAATCCATTCATTCCGTATAAGTTAAAAAAACATTCTTCGTACTTTTGTCTGAAAAGTCAAAAAGTACCTCGTACGAAAAAACGACAAAATATTCCTTTCATATTCTATACTAAAAACTCACCGAAGGGTAAAATTGGATTTAAACTATTTTAAGTGGATGGAAACAATATTACATATTGAGGGAACATGGATGTGGATGATAAAATATACCCCAGTAAATACTTACGAATAAACAATCTCGGATAAAAATGAGATTGTGATATTTTCCCTTACCTTAGGTCCGATTTGCTTCGTAAGTGTCTGAACCTCCTGTATAATGATTTAAATAATGTCATTGACATATTACAGAATCATATTCATTGTTATTATATCATATAAGGTTCACTTATGACTTTATATTACCCGTTATTTTGTAAATTCATGTTAAAGTAGCGTTTTGGGTAAAATCGTCTCGTTTATCGTAGGTGTTTTGACTTGTTGTTCTTGACATTATTATTACTTATATCATGATTTACATACTTCCAGAATATAAAATATGATTTATATATCATATATATTCAGTATATATATATATATAATAGATAGATAAATGAAATGAAAAACACCGTTCATGGAGACGGTAGTCCGTACGTACGCATGAACGCTGTTTTCCTTTCCTTATTGTCTTGAATGGAAGTAAGTAGATGACATACATATACATATATACATAAATACAGTAGATTTATAATGTCATATATTTCATTATTATTTCTTATATATACTTTTTAATCATTTTTAAATGGTTAACATGGAGAATGAATCTCATCGCGTCGTGGAGACGGTAGTCCGTACGTACGCACGAGCGATGATATCGTTCCCATGGTCGTGTAATTGTGTTGAAGTGTATGTATACTATTTCAGTATCAATATCACTTTATAATAATCATATATAGTTACTCATTACACCATTATACCAATCCAATTAAGGTGGTGACGGAAAATATATTATACCACGGCGTGGAGACGGTATTCTGTACGTACGCACGCGCGGTGATTTCATTTTTATGTAGGATGGAAAGAAGGTGAATTATAGTTGTTTCATATTTATAATAACATATAAGTATATAAGAAATACTGATGTTATTTCTTTATCATGAAACAACTAAAGAAGAAGAAGTTGAAGAAGAAAGAAATTGAAAAGATCGGTAATGGATATTACCTCTTCTTTGAAACGCCTCTTTAAATCCTCCACTTAGGGAACTAAGATTGGTCTTTGAAGAATACCAGGACCTCTAGGATTATTCTAGGTAAGTGGAGAAGGGATTTTTGCAGGGGTTGTACGAGCTTGAGTTCTCAAATTGGTGTGAGGAGGAGGGGGAGGAGGTGTCCTTTTATAAGAGAGGAGAGGGGCACCTTAGGAATTCTTAAAAATATTAATTTATTATAAATCTAACCCCACTTAAAAACCTCCAAAAATGACTCATATTCGAAGATTAGATGAGATATGGTTGTAATCTCATCAACCAATAAAATTTACAAATGTTTGGAACTTATTTTAAACCTTATCATTTTGATTTATCCTTATTTAATCTATTTAAGTTTATTTGTGGTAATAAAATTCAAAATTTTAAATTATAACAAATAAATACTTATTTGTTGTGAATTTTCCATAATTGTTTACTTTATAACATTATAGACCATATAAATATAAATTTATAGTTTTTAAATATTTTTGTGATATTTAAACAATTTCATAATATGTTATTTTTGTAAAATAACAATAGTGTCAATTTTGACACTATTCATTTATTTGAATTTAAATAAAATATATACAGAAGATATGTTCGAACTAAAAGCTTTAATATATTAATAAAAGGTCATATGTATCTATAAAATTAGTGTATCACATTAAATAGTTCATATAATATTTATTTTATTATTTTTAAAACCATTTATTTGGTTTATCTCTTAATAAAATAATTACTACATCATTTGTTTATAATTATTTAATATACTTATTTGTTGTATAAAAATTTAAAATAAAATCCTATGATGAAGATAAATATATTAACTTTCACAATAATACTTTTACTCGAATTTATCATCATAAAATCACAATATTTAAATTGTTATATTTATTAAATTATGAAGGTGACAACTTTGGCATCATTTAAAATAAAATAATATAAGGGTCATAATCGCTTTTATAAGGCTCCAAATAGTCAACATTCGACCATTGGATTCTTATGGATTAAATTTACATGGCCAATATGTTTTGGTTAGGTATTTGTGCATTTTATGGTCACTATTAGTTAAAAAAACAATATTCTTGATTTTTCACTAGATAAACAATTTCTGCATCACTATTGTGTCATAATTAATGATAATTATTTAATCCCTAAAAATTATAAATAAATTTATATGATGTAGATAATTTCATTATCTCTCTGGAGACTATTCATGTTATATGTTTCATGAAGTTTATCACTAAATTAAAATTAATATACTTATAAAATTTAAGAGAGTGACATGTTGTCACTTTTTTTGGTTTTAATAATAATTAAGTTATTTTCATGGAAAAATGTCCATTAAATGATTATAATCCGACCCTTAGGTGATATGGGTCTACTTTTAGTCATCCAATAGGATTTTGACATTTGTTAGGGTAATTTTAAAATATTATATTTACCCTTAATTACCCGATTGACCTTTAACTATGGTAAATAAAATTTACCGTAGTTACTATTCATAATTCCCAAAAATAAAAAGTAGCTTCTTAACATAATTTGGACCCAATGATTCCAAATATGGAATCCATTTTATCCAAATTCAATACACAAAAGATGCATAAATTAAATTAAAATTAATCCTGTTGTCGAAAGAAAACAGGTTTTTCTTTAAAACATTGCAAAAGATTGAATTGATTTAACCTACGAATTCAAGGTAAAATCAATGCTAATGACATACATTATATTAAATGGTAAAAATATATTCTATTTATACTTTAAAATATTCAATATTATAATTTAACCACATAAGATATTACGATGAAAATAGTTGTTTTTAATTAAAATATAGCGTGTTTTTACTATTCATTAAAATATGAAAGTTATCGGAAAAATATCAAAACTTTATCTAATGTAAATTTTTATATTCTGATTCAAAAGAAGAATATTATTTTGTCAAATTGAACATATAAACATGTCAAAAACTATATTTAAAGTGGGTGCCCCATCAAAAGGCGGTAAAACTGCATTTTTTGAAAAATACTTATTTTACCCGAAAAATTTATTTTGTTCTTATACCATGTTCTAGAAATGTGTAAGATGAATAATAATGTTATAAAATTCAAAATTTAGTTAATACTATTCATAACGGCTAGTTCATTACAATATTATAATAATATAACATTGTTTATTAAAACCCGGTATTGCGTACAACACACGCTATCGAGGAAGGTCGCGATTGCGTGTAATGCAAGCCAAGCCAGGGTTGCGTGTTGTGAAAGAATCCTTCGTTGTTTCGTATAACAGAATCCAACCATATTTCATTTATACATTTAATATATATATATATATACTCAATGTTGCGTAGAATAACTATTATCAAAATTGTGTGTAACACGGTCCAAGAATAGTGTTGCGTATACTGCAAGCTAATACGGTGTTGCGTATATCACAAGGTAATCTTGGTGTAGAATACAACATTAGAAATTAATGAAATTAAAATTATATTTTTCATAAAATCTTGGGGTGTTACATTCTACCCCCCTTAAAATGAATTTTGCCCTCGAAATTCGTCGGGGTTATAAATGGTTTACTATTTGAAAGTTTCTTTGATAGAAACCCATATCGTAAAAAGGAATACCAAAACTTATCTTTAAAAAACAAAATTATGAAACGTAACGGTTACCCAATTAAACTAATCACTGGGTTTCCACATAGGTGAAAATATGGATATGGAAGAGAAATCTAACCATCATGTTCTGATGGAGAGTGGTAGAGAACATGGCTATGCAAAACCTAGCAATCACAAAGCCATAAATTTGTGATGATCTAGGGTACCATATGATTCATCGGATATAAGGGCACTAGGACAAAATTTTTGGTTTTCAAGATCATTTCCCTAAAGTTGAAAATTTGAATTACAAAAAATACTTACTTTATTTTGGTACAATCTCACTGTTGTTCGTGCCTTGAACAATTTCCACTTCATCTCTTAAATAAATAAAGTTGAATTTGTTATTCATGAAGTGTTAGCAGATCATGTGATAGAATGACGGGTCATTCCATCTGTCTCAAACAAAAGGATAGCAAAAATTATATACATAAGTCGATCTATAGTGAAATTAATCATATATTGTTCCTAAAATGAACTTATACTTCACATATCATACTGCTTAATATTATAAAACTAGTTTTCTACTAAACAGGGACTTCCTGTAGGCCAGTGGTAGGCGATAAAGGCACGTCGCACTTCGGTTGTGGGTTCGATTCCCACAGCCTTGTCCGAAGCGATGGCCTGTCGCCCGTCCTGTAGGTTGTCCTTTTCTTAAAACTATATTACTATAACATCCCATCAATAATATCGAAAAAACTTCTATCCTTAAACAATACTAACTTATGTCCAACATAATCCATTCCAATCTTTAGGCTTATCCATAATACTAAATTCCACTCTCATAACATAGTGAAAACGATTACCAGAGATTTAATACCATCGTTGATCCCCATATATCATAAGATATATCTTGTTGGTCACATTCCAAACATTCAAAGGCCTTAATCTTGTACTCTCTTGAATACCCATTGAACCTTATTGAAAACATGAATTCTATTAAAAGTTAACTCTTTCCACATACCAAAATCCTCAAAATTCTATATACACAAACCATGATATCACTTAGTCCTTATATCAATCATGAGCTCATGAATACTATCAAACATTTAATTTTTTCCTTATCCCTTCATTATGCGCATATCATCTACATTCCAAAAATATCTGAATAACCTTTCATGGATACTGGTAACATTAATCAGACAACAGTGTAACAATCCTTACATGTCTCTTTATTCTACAGTACCATGAGATTACTTATACAACAATACACATGATAAACATGTAATCATTCCACTACATTCTTAAACCATTGACCGAGCTTCAACAATTGTTTCATCTCACATATCATTTGTAGTCTCTTCATCATCATCCACATAAATACTTCCCATACGACCATACTGATTATCTTCATGAGACTTTCCCTTAGGGCATTGGTTTGTATAATGCCCGCACATTCCACATTTAAATCATTTAACCATTGTTGATGTCGTAGCAATACCATTATCCTCATCCATATTGTCAACTGAACCTTTTCCTTTGCATTTAATTGCTTTGTGTCCTTCTTTTCCACACCCAAAGCATCTTCCAGTTCCTTTGAAACATTATCCTTGATGCCTCTTCCCACATGATTTACATAGGGGAAATTGAACTTTCTTTCCTCTATGATCATCATGAAACTCCATCTTTCTCTTATTAGCCGAGTCAGGAAACATACCAAATTTTACTTTATTGATCATATTATGAGATTGCTGATTCAGCATAATAATGATGTTTGGACTTCCAAATCCCATTTCATTATGAAGAATATCATTCCATTGTCCATCATATCCTCCATTATCGTGAATCATCTTGTTTCCAGCCATTTTCTAAAACCCAAAAAGAATAGTGTTAGATGCAAAAATCATAATAAAGGGGGAGTAACTTCAATATCTAACATCTTAGGTTAAATTCTAAGATCGTTACCATAGTGCTAGGACTATATCCTATATGTATACTTATCCTTAGGGACATCCCTAGACATACCTTAGAAATATCTCTAGGGATCTCACTAATGTTTTCGCATCCTAGTTTCAAAAGGTTGACTAAACCTTTCCTATGATAAAAACTGTAGAGACCCGAATCCTGACGTACATAGAATTTACATTACTTTTTCGGAATACTTAGTACACAACAAAAACACACACACACAAGGATCTTAATAGTTTAGTGTCTTTGGAAACTCGGAACGTAATCTTCTAATCGTGGTGAAAGATCTTCAAAATCACCCATAAAGATCTTCCTTTTTTTACCTAAAACCTTTCTTTATATCCTGGGGAAAAGAAAACATAAAAGGGTGAGCTCAAATGCTCAGTAAGGGTAAACAAAAGAATTATCAATCACATCATATACATAAGCACATAACTTTTGGAAAACTTAACCTGCAAAAGAGATCATAATTTCATAACATGGGGTAAATCATGGTAGTGAAATGTAATCACAATAATCATAACATAAAACATGAAACTTTGTGGCATTCACACATAATCATAGAGAATCATTTCTTGTTAGTCAAGACTCATTGCCAAGACTATCTTAGTGGACAAAGTCCCTTTTTGAATCGAGTAACCCTCGTTTCAATCCTGTTTCACTGAACCGGTATAACCTACCGTTCCAGCCCTGTCTATATCATGAGATATAAAATCTTTACCCAATGCATTGGAGGGAGATATAGGTCCCACCCATCTCATAATGAATCCTTTCTTATGTGTTCCACATAATCATAAACCATACATCATATCGTATCCCATGTAATAAAAATGGGATTCTTAAACAACATGACATCATAAAATAATTCATATAAGATAAAGGAATTCATAAAAATATTTCCATCACAACATAATCAAACCAATGTACTAATAGGGATAAAAACAGAACCCTTTTATTATCTTAGATGGAAAATAATTTTGATAAAATACTTGAACTCCATTCTTGGGGAAAATATCCTTTCTTCATTAAAAACACTTTTCCTTTCTTAACATGTCATAAATTTATAAACTAAAAGAATATGATTAAAAATAAACTTTAAAACTTGTAAAGGAAGCTTCTTTGAAATAATTTTTTAAAAATCCATTCATGCCGTATAAGTTAAAAAAAACATTCTTCATACTTTTGTTGGAAAAGTCAAAAAGTACCTCGTACGAAAAAACGACAAAATATTCCTTTCATATTATTTACTAAAAACTCACCGAAGGGTAAAATTGGATTTAAACTATTGTAAGTGGATGGAAACAATATTACATATTGAGGGAACATGGATGTGTATGATAAAATATACCCCAGTAAATACTTACGAATAAACAATCTCGGATAAAAATGAGATTGTGATATTTTCCCTTATCTTAGGTCGGATTTGCTTCGTAAGTGTCCGAACCTCCTGTATAATGATTTAAATAATGTCATTGACTTATTAAAGAATCATATTCATTGTTATTATATCATATAATGTTCACTTATGACTTTATATTACCCGTTCTTTTGTAAATTCATGTTAAAGTAGCGTTTTGGGTAAAATCGTCTCGTTTATCGTAGGTGTTTTGACTTGTTGTTCTTGACATTATTATTACTTATATCATTATTTACTTACTTCCAGAATATAAAATATGATTTATATATCATATATATTCAGTATATATATATATATATATAATAGATAGATAAATGAAATGAAAAACACCGTTCATGGAGACGGTAGTCCGTACGTACGCATGAACGTTGTTTTCCTTTCCTTATTGTCTTGAATGGAAGTAAGTAGATGACATACATATAAATATATACATAAATACAGTAGCTTTATAATGTCATATATTTCATTATTATTTCTTATATATACTTTTTAATCATTTTTAAATGGTTAACATGGAGAATGAATCTCATCGCGTCGTGGAGACGGTAGTCCGTACGTACGCACGAGCGATGATATCGTTCCCATGGTCGTGGAATTGTGTTGAAGTGTATGTATAATATTTCAGTATCAATATAACTTTATAATAATTATATATAGTTACTCATTAAACCATTATACCAATCCAATTAAGGTGGTGACAGAAAATATATTACACCACGGCGTGGAGACGGTATTCCGTACGTACGCACGCGCGGTGATTTCATTTTTCTGTAGGATGGATAGAAGGTGAATTAGAGTTGTTTCATATTTATAATAACATATCAGTATATAAGAAATACTGATGTTATTACTTTATCATGAAACAAATAAAGAATAAGAAGTTGAAGAATAAAGAAATTGAAAAGATCGGTAATGGATATTACCTCTTCTTTGAAACGCCTCTTTGAATCCTCCACTTAGGGAACTAAGATTGGTCTTTGAAGAAGACCAGGACCTCTAGGATTATTCTAGGGAAGTGGAGAAGGGATTTTGCCAGGGTTTGGCCGAGCATGAGTTCTCAAATTGGTATGAGGAGGAGGGGGAGGAGGTGTCCTTTTATAAGGGAGGAGAGGGGCACCTTAGGAATTCTTAAAAATATTAATTTATAATAATTCTAACCGCACTTAAAAACCTCCAAAAATGACTCATATTATAATATTAGATGAGATAGGGTTGTAATATCATCAAACAATCAAATTTAGACATGTTTGGATCTTATTTTAAACCTTATCATTTTGATTTATCCTTATTTAATCTATTTAAGTTTATTTGTGGTAATAAAATTCAAAATTTTAAATTATTACAAATAATTACTTATTTGTTGTGAATTTTACATAATTGTTTACTTTATAACATTATAGACCATATAAATATAAATTTATAATTTTTAAATATTTTTGTGATTTTTAAACAATTTCATAATATGTTATTTTTGTAAAATAACAATAGTGTCAATTTTGACACTATTCATTTATTTGAATTTAAATAAAATATATACAGAAGATATGTTCGAACTAAAAGCTTTAATATATTAATAAAAGGTCATATGTATCTATAAAATTAGTGTATCACATTAAATATTTCATATAATATTTATTTTATTATTTTTAAAACCATTTATTTGGTTTATCTCTTAATAAAATAATTACTACATCATTTTTGTATAATTATTTAATATACTTATTTGTTGTATAAAAATTTAAAATAAAATACTATGATGAAGATAAATATATTAAATTTCACAATAATTCTTTTACACGAATTTATCATCTTAAAATCACAATATTTAAATTGTTATATTTATTAAATTATGAAGGTGACAACTTTGGCATCATTTAAAATAAAATAATATAAGGGTCATAATCGCTTTTATAAGGCTCCAAATGGTCATATTCGACCATTGTATGCTTATGGTTTACATTTACATGGCCAATAAGTTTTAGTTAGGTATTGGTGCATTTTATGGTCACTATTAGTTAAAAAAACAATATTCTTGATTTTTCACTAGATAAACAATTTCTGCATCACTATTGTGTCATAATTAATGATAATTATTTAATACCTAAAAATTCTAAATAAATTTATATGATGTAGATAATTTCATTAGCTTTCTGGAGACTATTCATGTTCGAAGTTTCATGAAGTTTATCACTAAATTAAAATTAATATACTTATAAAATTTAAGAGAGTGACATGTTGTCACTTTCTTTGGTTTTAATAATAATTAAGTTATTTTCATGGACAAATGTCCATTAAATGATTCTAATTCAACCCTTAGGTGATATGGGTCTACTTTTATTCATCCAATAGGATTTTGAAATTTGTTAGGGTAATTTTAAAATATTATATTTACCCTTAATTACCCGATTTACCTTTAACTATGGTAAATAAAATTTACCGTAGTTACTATTCATAATTCCCAAAAATAAAAAGTAGCTTATTAACATAATTTGGACCCAATGATTCAAAATATGGAATCCATTTTTCCAAATTCAATACACAAAAGATGCAGAAATTAAATTAAAATTAATCTCGTTGTCGAAAGAAAACGGGTTTTTCTTTAAAACATTGCAAAAGATTGAATTGATTTAACCTACAAATTCAAGGTAAAATCAATGCTAATGACATAAATTATATTAAATGGTAAAAATATATTCTATTTATACTTTAAAACATTCAATATTATAATTTAACCACATAAGATATTACGATGAAAAAAAGTTGTTTTTAATTAAAATATAGAGTGTTTTTACTATTCATTAAAATATGAAAGTTATCGGAAAAATATCAAAACTTTATCTAATGTAAATTTTTGATATTCTGATTCAAAAGAAGAATATTATTTTGTCAAATTGAACATATAAAAATTTCAAAAGCTATATTTAAAGTGGGTGCGCCATCAAAAGGCGGTAAAACTGCATTTTTTGAAAAATACTTATTTTACCCGAAAAATTTATTTTGTTCTTATACCATGTTCTAGAAATGTGTAAGATGAATAATAATGTTATAAAATTAAAAAACATAGTTAATACTATTCATAACGGCTAGTTCATGACAATATTATAATAATATAACATTGTTTATTAAAACCCGGTATTGCGTACAACACACGCTATTGAGGAAGGTCGCGATTGCGTGTAATGCAAGCCAAGTCAGGGTTGCGTGTTGTGAAAGAATCCTTCGTTGTTTCGTATAACATAATCCAACCATATTTCATTTATACATTTAATATATATATATATATATATACTCAATGTTTCATAGAATAACTATTATCAAAATTGTGTGTAACACGGTCCAAGAATAGTGTTGCGTATACTGCAAGCTAATACGATGTTGCGTATAGCGCAAGGTAATCTTGGTGTAGAATACAACATAAGACATTAATGAAAGTAAAATAATATTTTTCATAAAATCTTGGGGTGTTATATATATATATTATAATTATAGTATAATATATATGTTTTATATGTCACATATGTTCATTAATTTCATTCTTTATACATTCCATGTATTTCATGAATGAGTCACATCACTTGAGGGGGCGGTAGTCCACACTTCCTCGTATGAAATTATCGCATTTTCACAACATGAAAAGCATAAAGGCATGTTTTAAATATAAAATTCAGAATCATATAGAAAACATAAATACCATATATATCATATTTAAAATATAGTGACATCATAATGGCCACCATGAAAGGTGTTAATAGAAGATTGAACAATCATCGTTTCGTGAGGCAGAAATTCACCATCCACAAAAACAGTATGTTCTTTAACCATTAGATGAGGGTGTGTGTAAGTGTAGCATGAATCCTTCACATAACAACATCCTAGTATATTGAAGATACTGTTTTTGTTACAAAAGAAAGGAATAAAAAATAGTTTAGAGGGTTGGAGAAGCAAAATAAAACAAAATAACACAGGGGAAGACATTACCTTTAAATCGGGTAACTCTTTTTGATTTGATCTCAAAGGCTTCCTTGGAAAGGATTCTGCCCAAAGGTGAGGCTTCAATGATGAAAAGAGGGATGTGGAGAGATTAATTGGGTAGGGTTTGGCCGAGAAAAAGACTTTAGAGGTGTGGGTAAGGTGGTAGAGGTGGGGGCCTTTTATAAGAGGGGAGGAGGGGCACTCTTGGAAAGTTATAAACTATAACTTTATTATAAATTGCATTTTTCGTATTTTAAAGGTCCCAAAATTTTATATTTCGAGGATAAAGTGATAATAGTTCTAAATCCACCCATCCAATATGTTTTTGACATGTGTAGGTCTTAGATTTTACATTTTCATTTCATTTTATTTAAATTGTTAAATAATGAGGTAATCGCTGCATCATCATTATGTCATAAATAATTTAATATATTTAATGTCTAAAAATTATGAAAAAAATATCATGTTGTAGGAAATCTTTTTATATTTCTAATTAATATTTATAGTAAAAAATATGACTTGTATAACTCCATGTAAAAAGTGTTTTAGTGAAACAATACATGTTTGTGACATTTTAATTTTAACTTTAAATAAAAAGTTATTAATGTCATTTTCAAACCAAAGAGGCTCCATGGGGTCCCCAAGTTGACCCATGGATTTTCTTGGTCGTCCATTACTCATCCAATAAGTGTAGGACATGTTTCAAGGTCATTTCATATTATTAAACCATTATTTTTATGTTAAATTACACTAATTATCTTTAATCGTGATTATTAAAACTTAAAAGTTACTATTCATCAAAAATTATTTTAATCTCATTGAACCACATTTTACTTCCTAATGAAAACCATGTATGTCGGATTTTTGAAAATCAAATCACAGAAATGGTAATTTTTCATTTAAACTAAAAAGTAGTATCTTTAACTACCACTTAGTGGTTTCACTATTCATCAAAAAATTGTTGTTTTTCATAAAAATATGAAAAATTCACCCTAAGCTATATTTGATATTCTGAATTCAAAAATGATTTCTATTTTAACAAAATTCAAAACATATTAGTTGCATTAATTAATTTAATAATTAATTCCCGCTGTCAAAACAAATAGCGTGTATTTAAGAAACAATATCTATTAAAAGATAAACACTAGTTTAAGTCCAATTTCAAAGTGAAATTAATTCCAATGACCACCATTGGATTAACTGCTAAAAATATATTCAAAATACACTTTAATCTAAATTAAAAATATAATATATCCATATAAATAAATCAGATTAAAAGGAGTTTTTGAATTAAAATGCATCATTTTCACTAAAAATGATCTTTATCAGAAAAAATAACAAAAATTTACAGAAAGTAAATTTTGATGTCCAGATTCTAAAGAAGGATTTTATTTTGTCAAATACAACATATAAAATTTTCAAAAGTATATTTAAAAAAGGATCTCCATCAAAAGGCAGTTAATCGACTTTTTTAAAAAATATTAGAAGATTTATGCTTAAAACTGGATTCATTTGAATTTTACACCTCTAACATTTATCAGATAAAAGTAAAAATATTTGACAAACATATATAATCAATTTGTAGTTATTTCCATTCTTTCCCACCACTACAATGGCTAGGCATTAACTACCATTTAAAATAATATTATTTTATTATTAGAGTGCAATGTAAGATTTCAAAGGAACTCGTTGTCGCGTATTGGGTACGCCATCGAGCATAGAGTTCCCTTTAATGTAATATTAATATTTTATTCACAAATATGGATAAATAGAAAAATTCCATATTCTTTATTTACCTGGGCTGTTACACATATAGTTTCTTTCTAAATGTTGGTAAATTGTAAAACATGGACCTAAATGAACTATGTGGATTTCTATTCCTATTTTCATCCAATTGGTGGGACACCTATTTTAGGTTCAATGAAAATTTTAAACATAAATAAAATTCTTAGAAAACAATAAAATAAATATGTTTTGGTCATAAGGATTCAAAAATGAAATAGTTAATATTTGTAATGATATGTAAATAGTTATATTGAGAGCCTATGACACATACTGATACTATGAGTTTGACGCCTGACGTACAAGTCATAGTGATATTTATCCTCCAAATAATATCACTATCTGATTAATACCTAACATAGTGATGAATAGTCATGTCCATCTGCAAAAATATGTCTTGGCCAATTTTACTCAATTATATCATTCCTCAAACTCCTACCTATAGTATCAACACTATAAATTGATGAATCCTCACCATCCACATAGAATTATACAACAAGAACCTCCAACAATTTATCTATGACACATTGAATAGAAGACTCTACCCACGTGAGTGGTCAATACCACCTCATTATCTGATTCCTACTATCTGAACATAACTCTAAAAAATGAATAATCCAACAATGGTGAGAAAAAACTCCAAATAGTTCCGTAAAGAACATCATTTTGTCACAAAATTTATTCTATATGATGTTAGACATATGATATTCATCACCAACCTACATCAAAATAATGATACTCAGAACATAACAACCTCATATCCTCAACCACATTACCATGTCATCCAACCGGTGATCTGCATAACAAAAATTCATTGAGGAAAGTGTGTCCTTACAATCATATCAGCTCAATATAGATGGAAATCTCCATATCAATCCTTGGACCATGCCCATAAAGTTCTCATGGGACTCAATAGAAAATATAATTAATTTAAATCAATTAAATTTAAAAAATAATAAACCCCATTGTAATCTCTCAAAAAAATAAAGTCTCTCACTATGATCAATACAATTTTTTACATGACTTTGAAATACAA
The DNA here is from genome assembly GCA_963277665.1 of Viscum album. Lineage (NCBI taxonomy): Eukaryota > Viridiplantae > Streptophyta > Magnoliopsida > Santalales > Viscaceae > Viscum > Viscum album. The sequence goes on from OY728126.1 coordinate 989,231,230, forward strand.
TGGACACTTCATGGGTTAGAATAATTAATTAAAATACAAAAACTAAATTATTCAGGTATCTCTCAAACTATCACACAACGTGCTCAAATACACACCTCCAAAACCACCATGAAGTCTCAATAAAATGTGCGCACCACCAGCACCGTGTTTATAAATATTCACCCATCCAATCATAGCCTTTGTCTCAATACAATTTGAAAGATATTAGTGTTTTAGAAGAACACACTAAAAATATGATTTATTGGCTCACATGGATTCAGAGCTTCGTATTTCAAGTGAAATAGAGATAAGAGGAAAGGGGAATCATGTGATTAAATTTAAATATCTGACAACACATATGTATTGAATAATTGAACCTAAAAAAATAAACATATCCAGATAGAGAAGTTGAGAGCTCCCATAGTCTTTTGTGCTATTTGGAGGAGATTGGAGAAGGAAATTTGATATAGGGGAAGGGGATGATTATTAATCTTACACTTCTAAAAAAGACACCAGGATTGGCCTTCATACATTAGAAAATAGATATGAAACCATGAGGATCCTACTGGATATGATTCAAACCCCACATGGCTAGGCATCTAGATTTTTCCAAACTGGGCTTCACTTATGTTCTACCATTGGTTAATTAGAAATTAGTGCATGGCATGCGAACTATTTTCCTAAACCATGCATAAGTTGTGTTAATAACTATACTAAAAATTGCAGAGGTCCCCACATAACTATTCACCCCATCCATCATCGTTTTCCAAACCATTCTCAATTTATATGGAGTTGTATAGTTTATCCAAAAAATAAACCTAAGTATGCATAATTTAAAAAATGGATTTCTAGAATTTGATTGAACTGAACCCCCAACCAAAATATTTATTCATATTATTAGACTCTAAAACCATTAAAAAATATGTTTTGGGTCAAATGGGATCTTAAATTAATTTCTGATACTCGTGGAAATAGTTGGTATACACAACAAAAACTTGGAAATTTCATAATATGTGAGGAATAAAACCCGAAAAAAACGCAATCATACAATCTCACCACCTTAACATATCCAATATTGAAATAAATCCCATATATGGAGCTGACATAACCATCCCAATAAAACTAACATAGACTCCCTTGGTCTTAAGGTTACATGTCAACTACCTCATGGGATCCCCAAACAGAGGAGTTCCCCACCTTTTTCACATAACAACCCATTACAAAAATGAAACATATAATTAATTATGAATCCCTAGTCTCTATAGTCATCCTATGATGCATTATAACTCATGGAAATCATTATGAGATTCTGTTTCTTACTCAACACCCATCCAATCTTGTATCTCATCAGATTCCCATGTCATGTCCATTTCATTCATGATTCATATGTGGTCTTTCTGCTCACCATGTGCTCAAAATCCATCATGGTTCCTTGCACCTTAAGAAGGGAATGCATTTGAATGAATCCCATATACAAATTTATTTCATAATTCATGCGCACAATGATTCTCATAAATGATCGTTGTTCCACACACGTAATATATATAAATATATATAACACATCTGAGCTAAAAGTAACCTATTATCTATTGTTTGGTTAGTCTATAAATACAGTACATTAATATCATGACCAAAAAACAGAAAATTCCACTCAAAGACCATTCCGAAATTTAAAAAACCATATATATACACATGGTGTACCTATAATAGTAATGGTTTCTCCAACATGATATGTAATTGGTAGCTCTACTATGTGAATCTAGCCTATAGGATGACTACCTAATGCCTAACATCCATGAGGTATTGAACCATCCCTTATCCATTAAACCCACTAATTGGTCCATGAGTATATTTAAATACCTCAATCTATAGCTAACTCCTATCTACTAACTCTGGGTATCACTCCTGATCAAATATCAGAACCATGACCATCATCTTTCTAAGAAGGAATCCTATAAATCCTATTGAGATGCCTGACCTTTCTTTTGGATTGGCACTCCTTTGGATCCCAATCAAACTACATCCAGTCAAGAGCCACCTTCTCTCAATATAAGAATTATATCTATGATCCAATATAGGGTGCTCTTCTTGAGTCACATTCCTCACCCTATAGAGACTCATCTCAGCCTTACTTCCTTTTATTTAAATGATCACCAATGAAGTCACCAAAATCCATCACTCGACTCAAGTAGGGATGGACAGTAAATATTCTGTCAACTATCAGCACCAAGTTAACAAAATCCGAAAATGAGGATATCCGTAATAAATTTTACTTCACCATGATGGAGTTACAAAAACCATTTTGAAACTTATGTCCCTTTTGGTTTCATCACCCACCATTATGTGTGAAAAGTGATACAACTCAATGTATGTATCTTCATAGAACGTGATAGTCCTATCACCATACTGAAGGTTCATGAAATTATATTCTCTTTCCTCCTGCAATGCCTTGTAAAATAAGACATCAAAGAACATAGATGGGCTGTCCATCCAAAAAACACCTTATTTCTATCTTCCTAGACCTAAAAGTCACACCAGTACATTTTTGGTCCTCTGAACATATAGGTATCCAGCTTCACTCATAGCCATGTGGGTGTCTCATGACACCTGAATATAATTTTCATTGACTTGATCTAGTTTTCTACCTCTTGTGGCCATCCCCCAACATAAAATAGTCATGGATACTGTTACTAGAACTATCGAGAGAAGGGATTCATATAATGATCTTCTCACTGAGATCCCATATCGATGCCCCAGACAAAACATACTCGTCTTGTTCTAATCTTCTCTACAAGACATGACCCGAAAGGTACCAAATCTGGAGACAAAATAACATCTACCTAATCATTGTTATTATGAATCATGATCCTACTAACCTTCCATGTACTCTCCCAACCCTCAAGTTCCTCTTCTCATTTATGTTATAACAACACCATATCACATCCTGCCTAACACTCAATCCGAATTTGTCACGGTGGAATCCCGCTGAATACAAAAAAAAATTGCTATAAAAAATAATAACAAATATATATATAATTTATACTAGGGAAAAAGTAACTAGGATTACAATATCACAACCCTAAACTATCCACATTTTAACCATGTCTCAAGACATCCATCCTCATATCTCCTTTACCTTCTTATATCAAAAACATATAACATATGGATGATCGGTGCCATTTCTACTCCCCTTCCCACATTACATCTATATATCATGTGTCAATCTAAGGAAGTAGAATAAACTTTCATAAATGAGAATATTGGATGAAAATTTCACATAGATTAATTTTATGAAATTTTAGGTAGTTCTCCCCCACATACATGGGCCTATTCCCATACTGTCAAACCATGTCACCTCAATCTGTCGACCTCATCACCCAACCTGCTGATCAATACCACCACATATCATCATCTTTTCATATACCTAAAATATCATGTCCCATATATAAATTTAAATATATATATATATTTGAATCACATATCATAAATATATTTATAACATGAACATGCATATATAATATATTCCAACGTTCTTATCAAAAACCTAAACAATCCTCCCTTGGTATACCAAGATAAGAGTCCCGTAAATCATCACCTATCGTACCAGGTCAATGGGTATATTTGATAATAGATAAAAATAACACCCATGTACACCATTCAAGGTATAAATCATATAAATATTAAAATATTAAAAATATAACAAAAATTCCCACCCCAAAAAACTTTTTACGTCCCCCGTGCATGGGGTTGCATGCACAAAAAAAATGTGCTCTATTTTAAACTGCAACAAATTCAAAAGATCTGGTCTACCACAATCCAAACTATAAGACTGATTAAGGGTTAAAATAAACCCCAATTATACCACTAGTAGTTTCTAGAACTTCTTTTCCTCACACCAGTTCTCTGGGCCGGTTGGAAACTGGTCCTTAGGAACACCTCCCTATATTCCCATATCTGCCGATTAACAGTGAGGATATAAATGGATGATATTGGGGAGAATATATCATATAGTATGTATATAATAATTTTATATATATTTATAGTATCATAAAATAACGACAAAAGGAAACTAGACCAGTAATCCCCCCATGGTGGATTCATTACATATAAAAGTAGAAGGAATTATAATATAAATACTAGAATAATAGATACTAAAATAATCATTAAGGAATTAAAAATCATGCATACAGGTCATTCCATACAAATAATATAGGGAATTGTCACCAATGGATGACTTATGTATTCACATATAATATCATGATGATGTGAAATGAACAAAAGGAAGTTATAGATGACCTAAAAACCCATTATCTCATACCTTCTATCCTATGCTACCTCAATTACTAATATAAATCTTTTGAGCCCTAACCATTAACTGATAAAAATATAAAATGTCACCATGCTTCTAAAAGGGACCATATATGGTGTAATAAAGAATCTCAATAGGCCAACACAAATGTGTGGTTATACTTAAATTGTGATAAATCATGTGTGTAATCGTTTAAATAAATGAGGCACAACATATCAATATAAATAATGTACATCCCATTTTCTAAACATTCATAAGGTTGAAAATCACCTACATTATCCATCACTAGAATGACTGTAAAATAGAGGGTTCTTTAAATAATGACCACGGAAACCCTATTATAGATCATAAAATGTGAATCCTCTTGTTCCACCCTTAAGAGAATCACCTAACATAGTTTACCAACCAAAAACTCATTCATAGAATAATTAGTAACATCCCAAATGAAATTCCAAAATGATAATTACCAACTCCCTCAAACCACTACACATTAGATTATAGTAGATCCATGTCTGACATCCTAAGCCATATAGACACCATTCCTCGAGCTAATATAATCCTTTCCCCAATAGCCATCATCTAGTGGAATTGCGATGTCCATCTTCCCAAATAAGTAATGGCCCATTGGCTTGACGTATGGTGATACTAAACCTCCAACCCATAGTCTCAACACTGTCAATAGATGTCGCATCACCATCCCCGTGAATTTATATGGAAATAATATCCAATTATTTTCCTATTATTCAATTTACAAAGGCCTTTACACACATGTCTGTTAAATACCACCACATCATTTGTGTCACATTGTTTTTTCACTACACTATACAGTGCATTGACCAACACATGTGAGCCTAAATCACTAAATATGTCCCTAAGACTTCGTATTCCATCACCTCATTCCCATATGACCATAATGCACATCTAATGTTCAACACCATCCAATAACACATGAGTTTCTCCCATATCCTGAAATCATCATCTCCTCACCTCGATGTACATGTCTCTCATTCAGTGATTAACATCACCAAACTACATTAGGACATTCCCCACATTATGATTGTATCTGCAAAAACTAGATGGCGTACACCATCTAAATCCAATTTTACAAGCCTATTAGTTTCACTGGAACTAAAAAAATTCAATATAAATACTTTTAAAAAATAAATTTATATAATAACACAACCCAATAAAATCTTCCCAATGTCTATATCCTCTCCGTTGGCTCAAACTACTTGTATACTTGATTGATCATTCATATAAGTGTGTAAAGTTTTTATGTAACTAATTAAAAGAAACCAATAAAATTATTATGGTCCTTCTTGAACTACCTAATAGTGAACTCAAATTCATGCAACAAAATTCTGAGACATCGTAAAGAATTTTTCAAACCAACAAACACGTGTTTCTATGTGTCCACTTGTCTAATAAAATCCATTAACTCAAGTTAATTTGGAAGAAATTTGGTATTTTAAATGAACATAATGAATGTAGTGTAAGCTTACTTTATAGATTTTTCTCTTCTTCAGGTGAAATGAAATGGGAAAATAGTCATGTGGATTGAATAGATTACAATTATGAATCCAACACCACATAAGGATCGATTAACAAATCCTAGATAAAGAATATAGAAAAATACATATCCATTAGAAAACATGTAGAGATCCTCTATTTTTGGGGATGATTTAGAGGAGAAAAGAGGATGATATTTTATAATACGGGGAAATGGTTGTTTAGTAATTTAACATTGTTAATGATCTCGCATGGTATTCCAACATAATTTGGATAACCGTGTCAAACCATGGAGCTCCTACTGATTAAGAGATAGACCCCATATGTTTTCATTTTATGGGTTATACAAACCAATTTGTTCTTGTGTGTAGTCACTAGTTGACCATCACTAAGTGTTCATCTTTCACATGGTTCTTGAAAACCATGTTCAAGACTTTCAGATCCCTATTCTAAAAGTAATAGAGGTCCCCGCACAATCATTCTCCCCATCTATCATGGTTTTTTGATCTGTGATCATTGTATCATGAGGCTGCATAGTTTTTCATTAGTGGCCACATATGTATTTTAAACTATGTTCCTCGGTTCGTGGACATTTAAAACATCGCCTTTCATCCTCTGATAGACCCATGACCCAACTTAAACACTAATTTATTTTCCAAACCACTATGACAAACCAAAAATAATGTATTCTAATAGAGAAAATCAAAAAATTAATTTTTAATTCTTAATGAAGTAGTCAGTCTATCCACCTAACATCGAAAATTCCCAACTGGGGGGGAAGTCAACCTGCTCCAAAAACATGGGATGTTACACATGCGTTTCAAAAATATTTACATCCTATTCATTGAATGATTATTTTTTCCACAAAATTCATAAACACCCTTCATATTCACTCTATTCACTCTATTAAACATAAAAGTCTATTTATTTTTTTAGATTTGTGTAAAATCCCAAGAATAAAAAAACACATAGTTCTTAAATAAGCCAATAAATACTATGTGACCTAGCTGTTGAACAATAATTTTCCTCTTCTGTGTATTGAATTTACAAAAATCGATATACACAGCTGCAATAAGTATGTTATTTGAAGGCTGATAGGAACAACTTTATTTCTGGTGAATAGTTACATACCCTTTATTAAATATAACATACCCTTGTGGATATTAATATTACCCTTATGAATATTAAATCATAAAAATTTATAGTTACCTCCCTAATCAATGTATAATAAATAAGGAATCTTATAAGTGATTATATGATTACTATATAAGTGTTGGTTTTTTTAAGTAAAAAATATTTAATAAAATTTTTAGGAATATTTAAATAATTTAAATGAAATTTTATTTTCAGAAAATATAATTATTTATTATTGTTTTTGTATTATCATTATTAAATAATTTTATGAGACCTTGGATAATTTTTGACGATGTTATAAAATGAGTTATAGTTTTATAATTGTTCTGTTTTTGAATAAATTATAAAATTAATTTAAAATTAAAATATTAATATATATATAATTATATTGATTAAATGGATATTATTTTTTTATTATAAAGGTGTAAAATGTTTTCTATAAATTTTTGGGATTTTTATGAAGTACCATATTTTTTTGAATAGTTAAATTGTATAATTTATAAAATATGCTAAATAAATTAATTTCTGCCAAATGCTTGAGTCATGGATGATGTAAATTGAAACTAGATAGAACTCTCATGCACTCATTACTATTTTTATTCTCAATAATCAAGACTACTCATTTTCATGAACCAAAATAAAAAAATAATGATTAAAATAATGGAAAACCCCTCCTACCCACCACTATAAAAAACACTCTCACCCCCTTTTCCACTCGCACTTCTCAAGATTTTACAATTATTTTAATTCTTCTCAAAAACATTCCAAAGGATCTTCAATATCTCTAAGGCATAAAAGAATAACTTAAAGACGAATACCATGGTCTTTAAATAGGATCTCAAGGAGAAGAGATCAATTAGTAAAATCCCAATTTCAATTTCTTGTGTTCTCTTTTAAATTTTTTTCCTTAACCTTTATTCTCCCACCCTTATCCAAGAGGCCATAAATCTATAGAATCATATAAATACTTTATTTATCTCATGTTTATTGATAAACTAGTCATAATAGTTTTTCTCCTCTCCCACTTATACTATACACAAAAACACCATATGTGATGTGTGGATTTATCGACATCGAGGATGACGTGTATTCAATTTACATTATTTACATCAGATATGGTTATAAAACATATTTAATGGTTTATAAAGATTTAAAATAGAATTATATAACATATCTTATGTTCTAGAATTATATTATTTGAATAATAATAATCATATATTATAAATTATGTTTGTGATTATCGAAGAACCACCAATGTGATCTAAGGATCATTAATGTTTTATCTAATGATTCATAATCATATATGATAAAAAAAAATTATTAATTTTATCATAAAATATTTTGGAAACTCATTAATAAAATATAATTTCACTTTTGTATATTATATTTCATTCGAAAAGAATATCGAATATGAACCGACCATTAAAACCATGTAAAGATTGCACCAAAAACAATTTAAATAATGTTTCTTATTAAATATGAGGAATAATTTCATAAAATGATCATATGAGGTGTTATAAAAACAATTATTCTTCATTAATGTCTTAATAATACACATTTATTCATTATAAAAGAGTTTTAAACATGTTTTGAGTAAGATAACCCCGAGGTAAGTGAATTCAAAACACAATTTCAATTATTTGGGTTAATCATCTACTTTATTCATTATGTGGTTTTTTGATTATTAGTGTGTTGACTTTTTTCTTATATTATGTTTTATTAATTGTATTTATAGTGTATTAACATATGGATTCCATTTTATTTATTCTTACACCAATTTTATATGTAAGGTACTTTTCATTAAAAGTACTTTTAAATGACTCATTAATGAAATTAAAAAATATTGTTATTTATATATATGGAAGTAGTGATTTCTCCTGATTGTTTTTTATTATTTAACACAATGATATGTCCCATGGACTTTCTTATGTTTTTTTGAGACTATTATATCCCAATATATATTTTTTTGAGCCCATTATAGCTCACGATATTTTTGGTTGATCCACATATTACTAAATTTAGGTTGGGTTGATCCCATTACAGCTCATGATATGATGGGTGAGCCCCATTATAGCTCTTCAATGCATTGGGTACTCAGGATTTAAAAATTTACTGAATATTTATTCTATTAGTAGCAGTGATTGATACAGTGATAAGGTAGATATGTCCCAAGGAATCTACATGATGTTTATATGTATGTTAATGAGTTTTTTATTAAAGGGGTTTTATAAGTTTTTTTGTTATCACTTGACTATGATATTTTATCCTCTATATCCCCTACTGAGCTTTTTAAACTCATCCCAATTTTTTAAAATGTTTTTTCACAGAATTATATAGAATTTAAAAGGACATTTAAGTTGATAATAAAGATGAATTCATTTAGTTGTTTTGTAATATTTTTGTAAACACTGATTTAATGTAAGGTTTGTCTAATTATCCAAATCCTAGACTGAAAAAGGTAATTGAATGCATAATATACTGTTTACTTTTCTGTTATGTTTTTATTAAAAAAATAAACCACACATTTAATTCTGAATTAGAATGTGTGGGTTCATGGCTTTATAGTTGGTATCAACAAAGCGGTCTAGACAACTTTGGAGATTAGATGTTGACATTTTTTAGAGACAAAATAATCAATAGAGTTTACATTTAAATATATTGTTAATTATATATATATAATAAAATTTATTTTCTAAATTATTGATATGTATAGTGTGAATTATAAGTACAATGAATTAATTGCGAGGGCACAGACCAACTTAGTTTTTGTGAATAGTAACATACTATTTTGAATAGTAACCCACCCTTATGAATATTAATATTACCCTTATGAAAATTAAATCATCCAAATGTATATTAACCTCACCCATGAATGTAAACAAGGAATCTTACAATTGAAAATATGATCATTATATAAGTGTTTGTTTTTTATGTAATAACTATTTAATTAATATTTTATGATAAATTAAACAATTTAATAGAAAATAAATTTTTCCAAAAATGTAATCATAAATGGTTTTTTCATTGTCTTATAATAATAAGATAATTTTATGAGACCTTGACTAATTTTCCAAGGTGTTATAAAATGAGTTATAGTTTTAAAAAATTTATTTTTCAAATAAATTATGATTTTAATTAAAAATTAAATTCTCCATATATAGAATAGTATTTTAAAAAAATATAGTTCAGTTTTTAATTATACTAGTAAAAAATTATTGTGGTGAGTTTTTGGGATTTTTTTGAAACACATAAAAATTTTAGTGAATTATAAAATTTATTAATCTAAAAATTATGGTATGTAAATTAATATCTTCATAATACTTGAGTCACGGATGATGTAAATGGATATTGGTTCAAACTCCCTTGCATCATCATCATTAAATTTATTCATGAACAAAAACATGTTAACAAGGGAAAAATAGCCGAAACAAAGTACCAAACCAAACCCACCAAATGGACGCTTAAATTAGTAAAGTCCTAGATCATACCCACGAATAAAATTGACCCCTTGTGGTATAAGAAAAGTAATGTTAGGGAGAAATGTGACACTATATAGATGTTATTCCATTAATGAACAGTGATCTGTAACCTTGTTTCTCTCCCACCTTGTGTGAGTGATCTAGATGCTCTTGTCGAGGAGATCCTTAAAATTTCATATGACATATGTAACCAACAATTGTATTGGTCCTATTTCATTCAGGGAGTCATGTAAGATCATAGATTTAGTCTCCAATTGTGTAAGTTCCATTTTAATTTGATTAAAAAGAGTGTGGTTGGGGGGTATTTCTTCCTCTTATTTACAGCTCAAACTCTAATGCACTATTTACTATTTTTAGTCACAATAATAAGTTGTATTGATATTTTTGATCGAAAATAATAAAATAATGACTAAAATAATGTAAAACCCCTCATCCTTTGCAATATAAATTCCACCGTCACCCCCACCCCCACTTCTTCTCAAATATCTCAATATTTAAGCATTGTATAAATTTTACCAAAACCCCTACCCAAGGATCTACCCCTTTTAATAGTCTTGATGCTATCCTCAAAAGGAAAATAAAAATTCCCCTTTGGAGGATCACAATGGGAAGAGATCTAGATGTAAAAATATGATTTCTATTTCTTGTATTTTCCTTTAAAAATTTTCCTTTTTCTTATACTTTATTTCCCAACTGATATCCAATGTGCATGAAAGCTAAAATTGCTTATATAAAACATATTTTTATCTTGTTTATCGAACATTTCATCATCATACATATACTCTTATACCACTAATTATAAAAACAAAAACATAATATGTTATGTGTCGAATTTCTAACATCATGGATTATGTGTCTTCAATTTCATTTACATCCATTAAATATGATTGTAAAAACATTTTTATGGTTGAAAAAGATTATAATGTGTATGATATAACCCGTCTTATTTTCATGAATTAAATTATATTAATAATATTAATGTTATATTGTGGAACATGTTTGATACTGTCGATGAATCTCCAAAGTGATCTAAACATCATTAATGTTTTATCTAATGATTTTTTCATCATGTATGGTTAATATTTATTAATTGTATAATTTAATATTATAGAAACATATTAATAACATATCATTTCACTTCTGTAGATTCTCTTTCAATCGACCAGAAAATCTTATACAAACAGACCATTGAAACAATGTTTAGAACGCACCTGAAACAATGTAAATAACTAAATAGTTTTAGAAAATGTGAGAAATGATGAAATAAAATGATACAATTATGTTTTATAAAAATAATTATGCATATTTAAATTATTAATAACACACTTTTACGAATTATATAAGAAGTTTAAACACATTTGATGTAAGACAACCCCGAGGTATGGGAATTAATAAACCAATTTCCATTCATTGGGTTAACCTTCTACATTATTAATTATATGGTATTGAGATCATTTGAGTGATAAATTTTTGTTTATATTATGATATATTATTTTTATTTATAGTTTAATGTCATATCCATTTCATTCTATTAAATATCAATATAATTACATTTATAAGGAACTTTCATTTTAAAATCTGTTTAAAATTATTTTTAATGAAATTAAAAAATATTGTTTTATATATATATGTAATGAGTGATTTGTCTTGATATCATGATTATTTATTACTATGATGTGTTCATTAATATATTTCTATTTTGTTGAGCTAATTATAGCTTTTGATATGATGGGTTGCTCCCCCACTACAGTAAATATGACCGTTAACAATGCTAGAAAAGGGCATTAAAAGTGCTACAAAAGCACTGTTAATCTGTGTGATGATAGGGGGTCCATTTTATCAGTTCTTAAAAAAGTGATGATAAAGTCCCCTATTATCATATCTCTTTTTAATCATTGATAATGTCAAAAAAAATTTAAAAAAATTGACAAAATATTTATAATGTGTGTAGAATTTAACAGTGCTTAACCACCCTTACTATCGCTTGACCCCCCTATCCATGCTAGGTGGAGCCCCCTTGCATTCACCACAATATGAACTTGCCCACACAACCCCCTCCCACTTTCCTGCACACCCCTGATTCCACCAAAACTGGATCCCGTGTCCCCCCCCTTGCACGCCAACATCTTTACCACTAAGCCATTTAATTTTTTTCTTCATTTATTGATATATCTATATATATATATAATTATATTAATATAGATTCATATTAATATAAATATATTTAGTTATATTAATAAATAAATATTTAATCATATATTTATATTTATCTGTATATTTATATATATTTATATATATTTATATATAAATATTTAGTTATAATTTTTTATCCATATATTTATTTGTATATTAATATATATTTATAAGATTACTTTTAAACACATTTGTAAAATATGGGGTTTCATGTATATTTATAAATAAATAAACACATACATACACACCACACACACACACACACACATAAACATTTATTTACAAATAAATACATATATATGTTTATATAAAAAGCCATAGAATATTAAAATGACCATAACATCTAATCCAAAAGTCTGATTCAACATCAAAACCAATAAAATTGAATAAAATGAAACACTCTTTGGTATGAAATGTGTTCAAGGCCAACAAAACATTTGGATCAGATGTTATAGCTATTTGAATGTCAAAAAATTGGGGTATCCCGACTAAAAACATAGTTTTGGAGGACTTCTAGGACTTTTTTTGCCATGAAAATGTGAAAGAAGGTTCTCTAGGGACAATAAAGTATAAATATCATTGTAGGTTTCAATTTCAATTGTTGTAGATCTCAAACGAACATCCAGATGAAAAGTTATGGATTTTTGATGTTTGAGTTACATTTTAAACTTACTTTAGTTCTTTTATTAATTTTTTTCTTCAAATTGTTATTAAAACATTATTAGATGATGATATTTAGAAAATTATTAATTAATAAAATTTTCAAAAATATTTTAAATATTTTATGACTAAATTTCTTATATAGTAAATGTAATAGTCTATTTATAATTATCTAAAACATATATAACAAATATATATTATTTTTATATCAATATAAATATACATATATATATGAATATATTATTTTTCCAGAGAATTTATTATTTTTGAAATATAAAATTTATCAGTGCTAGATAAAATCACTAATAAATCCAACCCATTATCAGCACTACTTAAAAAAGAGTTGTCATGGGGTCCCCTTTAACAGTGATTTTTTTAGTGCTGTTAAAAGTTCCCTTTATCAATGAATTCTTTAGCGCTGATAAAGGAAACCCCTTAATCATCACTTTTTTTTATCTTTGTTAAAGGGTGATGTAGCAGAAACCCAATTTTGTGGTAGTTCCATTATATCTCAATATATGTTTGGGTGATCCCATTATATCTCAAGATATGCTGGGTTGGGACCATTATATCTCAATATGTGTTGGGTTGAGCCCATTATAGGTCAAGATATGATGGGTGAACCCCATTATTCCTCTTAAATGACTTGGATACTGTGGATGTTAATGTTGAGTGAATGGTTATTTGATGTGTAAGTGTGATTGTAAGAGTTATATGGTAAATATATATCAAGGAAACTATATGATGTTTCTATACATGGTAATGTGTTTTTTAAATTGGTTTTATATGTTTTATGTTGTCACTTGATTAAATATTTATTTCTTATATCAATCCCTGAGCTTTATGATCTCATACCAATTTTTGAAAAAAAGTCATAGGATTACATCGAATATAAAAATAAATTTAATGTGCCAATGTTGATGAATCCATTTAGTTATTTTTTTAATTATATTTGTAAACATTTATTTACTGTATGGATTATATAATAATCTATATCATAGAATGAAAATTTTCTTCAAATATACAATAAACTGTCTATTTTTTTGTTATATATTTATTATAAAAATACATTGCATGTTTTAGTACTGAATCTAGAAGTATGAGTTTAGGGAATTACACTTTGGCTCTATAAATATTCACAATATGAAATTAATATTTTACATTTATTGACCTTATAATATTATAATTCAGAAGCTTTAGTATATTTCTTGTATTTTTTTATTTTTTTATTTATTATTTATGGTATATATTATCTATATGATTATTTTAAATATAATGCATATAAATAGTTTATTTTCAAATTATATATTTAGAAAAATAAATATTTTAACTTAATATTTTATTCTAAATTTCTTATTACATATTTAAAGGTTAATGGTTTTGATGAAACCTAAAAAAACTTATATTAACTAATAAAGATATCTCTACTAGTAGTAATACCTATAACCTAGTAATATTTTCTATAGTCTATATTTTACCATTAGAAAAAAAATTCACATTCGATGAATTAGTTTCTATACTTTTAATCAAAAATAGGGGTCCCAAATCATATTCCATGGGCCTAAAAATCTCATTTGAACCTATTCATCTATATTGTTATTTTATTTTTCATTTATTCCTTATTTGACTAATATTTAATTTTTATACTGAAAAATAAATTATTCATCGTTTTATAATTTTTATCAAATTAAAAATCGATATTTAATTATATATGTATTGACCACTAATAATGGATTAAAATAATGATTAAATTGAAAATCAAATAATTATGATTATATTTTTTATAAAAAATATTTCCAACAATGATTGTTTCAAAAAAAATTACACAATTCCTTTAAATATAATTTTTCTTCCTTTCATTATTCATAAAATCTTAAGTATGTTATCTTTTACTAGAACTTAATATGGTGGGTCGAGTTATTTGAATCCAACACAATTATTATAAAACTTTAATAAAATAAATATTTTATTTTATTAATGTTAATATTAAAATTTATTGTTAATTTTAATTATCATAAAATCCCAAACATATTTTTTTTCTCACTTTTCTAACATCATTAACAATAACTAATGATGAAAACATAACAATTGTAAAAATAATAATTTTCACCCTTTTTTATGTAAACAATCAAGATTTATTTAATGTATAAAATCATCAAATTTCATAATAATTTGGATAATTCTTATGTTTCTAGTGAATAGATATTCCCTTAAATTGTTTGTTAACAAAACCATGTAATGAAATTGTGTAATACTATTCCAGTGAATATTATTAATATTCATAATAATAAGAAATTATATACTAGTTAAAGATTATAATATATATCAATGTGTTGATATTAATCGATCCTACATTAAAACAACATATATTTTGTATGATACTTCACATTCGAACACATTATTACCATAGTGACCATTCTTTTCTAATAAATCATGGATTTCATTATATAATTATTCTACACTGTTACTATGGTTCTTTTAAATGATCTAATTGCAATATGTATAAATTTTAGGTAAAAAATAAATTAATACCATATAATATAATTTGACATATTGTGTAATGATAACATGCACATAATTATAATTTTTTACATTTATTGATATTAATATTATGTGAATTAAATATTTTTGTTCAAATAAATAATATTTCATCATATAGTTAATCGAAATGTAGTGAAATAAAAAAGCATTGTTCATCTTCACATTAAATATGAATATTAATTTAGAGCATTCACCCTTATGTTAAAAAAATAGCTCTAGTAATTTACAATCTATATGAAAATATTAATACATTTATTGTATAAATTCATATTAATTATTTTATGTAAATTTAAAACATTATTATATATTATTTTTTTTAGAAATTTATACACATAATATTGATTTTATAGAATTTTTCATCATAAATTATTAAATATAATTACATAATCACAATAGTAAAAGCATTGTGATCATCCTATTTTAGTAAAAAAGTCTATATATCATTACTAAAAAACATTATACAACTAGATCTAATATAGTTAAAAGGTTTATGATTCTAGTATGAAAACATTTTTGAATATGCATGTTAATCTAATAAATCCTTAAAAATTATTGATACATTAAAATAGATATTCTTTCTATTATTAAACTAAATATATATGTTAGTTATATACTATTTATCATAAAAATTGAGGCCAATAATCAACCTTACATTTGAAATAAACAAATGTATTATGATATTTCATATTTCAGTACATCATTGATATAAAAATTATACCATTATATTATATTCATGTTTCAATTGAATAAATATATAATGATTTTTCAAATGGATTTTCATAAAGATATTATAATTCATTGGTTTAAATGATATGAACAATTAAACCAGTAAACATATAGAAATGTTTTTTGTAGTATCTACGAAGTGCATATTTTTATTTAATGTTTAATTAGATGTATTAATATTAATCTTATGTAATATAAAATTTATTATAATCATAGGACATATATTTAAATTAATTAGACATAAATAAATGGATTTATATTTTAAACATTATTTTTTTAATTTATTTTTCCACAATAAATATATAGCTAATTATAATATAGTAACCAATATGAAAATATGTTGTTTTGAAATTAAATTTATAATAATGTTTCTTTTTGTTGTCTATGTCACCGAAAATATTAATTGTATATTTTTCTAACACACATTTATAACAATTTAGATATAATATATAGGAATGTTTCAGATATTTTTCCTTTCAACAATTATATTTTTATTGGTGGTGTAAAACAAAAATAATTTTTTTCATGTTAAATCATATCCAATGTTTTTCCTGATACAATGGTATAGATCCCAATGACTTTTTTTTGTTTTTTTATTATATCTACTCTTTATGTTATAATTAATAGATTTTTCCTTTTTTGTTTTCTAATAATTTAATTGTATTTTAGATACAAGTTTATGTAAGCAATGAATTCTCTTACATGTTTTTATTTATTACTTTGATGCCACTGACATAAAATTGTAATATATAATTTCATTATTCCATCCTCATTATTGTATGGAAATAGTATCTTTTATTGTTCTTTTTTTATAGATCAAAATAACTAAATATTATTCAATTTTTAGTACATTATTTATGATAATATAAATTGAAAATTTATAATTTTAAGTGGTGTATATTATATTTCTGAATTTCATATTTTTAATAATAAAATAATTTTTTAATTACCCTCTTTTTTGTAATATTTATTTTATTAGGAATTATTTCTTTTCATTTTAGCATATATATATATCAATAAATTGGATATTAATTTTATTGCCACAATTTCTTGAAGAATAATGTTTATGGTTTTAGTTAACACGATTTATTATTTTTTGTTGTAATAAATATTGTTATTTCATTTACAGTAATACCTGAATACTACATTATGTATTATAACGTAAACCAAGATAACTAGTACCGATTCTTCCCACCCCCTAATTTGTACAAACCCCATGGACTATGGTACTGGATACACTAAATTTGGTAAGGATAACATTTATTTTTTATTCAATATCATTTGTTCGGTACTATTTTTTGTATCACTATGGATTTTCATATAACCAATATTGGGTCAAAATAAATTAATTTATGTATTATTATATATTGTTACAATAAATAATATTTTTTTAAAATTTAGTATACATTATAATAAATTCTCTATAGTACTTCTATGGAATTCAAAACTACAAAATTATTCTCAAAATAAAATGTATTGACTATAATTATGTATTTTTTTTATTGAAACAGATATTAAGATTTAATATGTTGTTCTAAAATGTATTCATTAAAACTGTTATAAAAATTAAAAGTTTCTATTATCACATAACCTTTACAATCCTTGATGTTTCCATATAATATTCAATATATACATTTACTTACATATCCAAAATAAAACACATAAAATATTTATTGATATATTCACCATGATACAAATGATATAATTATTGTTACCAATTTTTTCGGATCCCAACACATTCAGTTACACATCCTTCATTAGGGGAGAATTATCCTATTGTAATATCCATATATTATTTCTGAAAACCATTATATAATTTAATTCTACATACCATCATCTATAATCAATTTTTATGACCACATACTATCCACATATCTTTAAGAAATCTCACTATCTTCATCTAAATTACTTCACAAATCATTGTATTCAATCCCCTTCTTATGAAAACTTATATTTTTATTACAGATGAATTTATGGTTTAATATAAAAAATTACACATAATTAAAATAGGATATTGATATGTCTAGTGTCATTGGTAATTATTATCATTACATAACAACTTGAACATGGGGAACAACAACATTACTGTAAACTGCCTCAGCATGCTTCTAAAAATCCAAGGCTTTCAAAACTGCAGGGGATAAACTAGGGACATACAAAATAAATTCTTGAGATATAAATCCATGTAAATAATTTAACCTGAAAAAATGAAGATAAATTTTTTTATACAATAGGAATATAAATAGAACATAATAGGAGTTATAACCATAAACATGAACAATAAGACATGATATAGAATAATAAAATGGGAATTGTGGAAATATTTTCAAACACTAAATCCAAAACATAGGTCATGGTTAACTTCCATGACAACATGATGGAAATATTCCCATAAAGGAATAAGTTTCAATTCCTTTAAAAACGTGACATTTCAAGAAACTAAATGTTTCCCAATGCATTGGAGCGATATATAATTATTGGTGAACCCGTCATATTCATTTAAATATGATGCCTTTGTTTGCCACATAGAACACACAACATTTATTCACTCAAGATAATAATTTATTCCATGATCATTAAATGTGGAATAAGTACATATATCTCCCTAATAAAATATGTATATGTGTATAATTTTTAGAAACATGGATAGGACATAAGTATGGTGTGATGTAAAAATCTGTTTGGAATGGAAAATCTTTGTGAAGTTTTTACTGCATAACGACTTCACATAAAATAATAAAAATGATTTGATGAGAGTGAAATAAGTACCTCATAATTTTTAAATTAAATAGATGTTAATAGGAACATGCAAATACATATCCCAACATAGGAATTTAAAATAAAAGATATAAGATAATAATAAAATGTGAATAAATAATAGAAAGGATGGATCCATTATTTGAGTGTGTGCCACAAAATTCTAAGGATGAGATTCTCTAGAGATTAGGGAACCTTGGGAGAAAACTATTGAGTAGAGGGAAGAGTGAGGTCATGATAAAAAATATTTTTAGTGTAGAGAAATGAGATCTTGTAAGGGTTTATATATGAAGATAGTGGGAATTTCTATAATATTTATCAACCATAGGTTTTTGACTCTATATAATAATATTACATAAATGAAAAAATGACACATTTTTTTTTCATGATTTCTTCGAAATGGGAGTTATTATAATTATTTTATAATTCCATAGGCCAAACATAATAAAACAATTACCTTGAATATGTGGATATAAAGGCCATCTCATAAAGATAATAATTTTAAACGTCAAAATATATTAATTGATTTGGAGGATTCTTAAAGGGTTTATAAAATAAATAAAATAAAAATAATTCCAATAATTTTTAAGTGAAAGTAATTTTTTTCTTGGATACCCTTTGTGTAATTTACTAAAATACTTACAAGTTATTTTTTTGTCACAATACAAATTATAAATTTATTTGGTATTTAATTTTTACTAACAAATTCAATTGCCTCATAAAAAATGAATCATTCACTATTGGATAATTGTTATTTTTTATTCCAAAAATTAATTTTCATTTTATCAAAATAATATTCAATATTTTTCTACTTGATCAAAATTATATGGAAATTTTTATTTAGAGAACACAAATTAAAAATAATATAATATTTATTTATAAAATCATATAATTCATGGAAATAAATTCCTTAGTTTAATAAAATTATTACTGAAAAATAAATTTTGTGTTTTGTTTCATGAAAATTAAAATCATTTATAAATTAAATAGAATATGATAAAAATATATTCATTGTTCTATTAAAAATATTTACATAATAATATTTCATTGATTTTGAAACAAACCCCTTAAATACACCATCAATCACCTTAAGGGTATGGTGCGTGATGGTGAGACATTCCGGGGGTGGTTCTGAGAACAATGATTGGTCCATTTTCTCGATTAAACTAAAGTTCTTCATTAAATGATTTTGTCATACTTAAGTTTTTTTATATTTGAATGTGATTGATTAAGGAACAATTCTATTTATTATAACTCCCTGAGATTCTATGATAAATTGGCATCTTGTGGTATGATCTTCAATTTTTTAGGCCTTCATTTTCTTTCACTATGTCAATTGGATTTGTTAAAACCAAATATTTATATTAATCATGTGATCATGTTTCAACAACAATATTATCAAGGGTAATAATTTATAAAGATATAATTAATTAAATAGATTGTATCCCAAAATGTTAATGTTTCCTTTATAACCAAAAATACATAATAATTCATTTAATTATAATGCAGTATGAATTTTATTTATAATAGTTTGGGTGGTTACATTCTTCTCCACCACACCCCAATTACAAAATTTAACCATGGGAATAATCATTTCCCACACTAAAAAGGATGATGGTAACTCTGTTGCATCACAACTTCTGACTCCCACATAACATCATCAAACATTTTGTTTCTCTTAAAAACTTTGACATGGTGTGTTGTATTATTTCATAGAACATTGTCTCAATGAGCTATGATTTTCACTGGATGTTCATTATATGATAATGCATTTTCCAATGACAACAACTATAGACTGAGTTCATGGAAGGGGTCATGTATGTAATTCTTCATGAATGATATTTGGAATAAATCATGTAATATAGATAGGTTATGTTTGAGTCCTAATCAATACGCTATGGCTCCAAGGCATTCAAAGATCTCAAAAGGTCTGATGTATATTAGATTATGATTTCCCTTATTCTAAAATATTATTCATTTATTCCATGGATATATGTGTAGTAATACTATGTTTCCAACATCAACCTCTATGTCCCTTCAATGATTTTAATAATATCACTTCTATTGATTCTAATAACACTATATGTGTTGCTGAATAGAGTTAACCATTTCCACAATTTTCTCACCCATTTTTGGACCTTGTTATTTTTATTCCCCAATGTCATCCCAACATACATGTGTTATGAACCTCTCCCCATAAAGGGCATCTTAGGGAACCATTTGGATGTTTCTATGACAAAAGGAAAAATCCTTTTCCATCATTCTTTAATGTCAATCAAATATATTCTATAAAATTCGTTGAGTGTCTGGATAGTTCCCTTTGATTGAAAATTAGTTTGAGCATTATAATCCATACATAAGTTCATATCAGTATTTATATTGTGATGAAGACTCTTCCAGAATATTGAGTTTAATCTTAACTACAATCTAACAAAAACAAAAGAGGTACTCCATGTATCATTACCAGTTCTCTAATGAATATCCATGCAATTGGACCATGTTTTAAATCCTATAGAATTAAAATAAATTGAAATTTCATGATATATTATCCACAAATAACCACATATAATTGATTAATTCAGATTTAATGGGAGGTATGGGGAAAATATACATGTTCTTGTATTCCCACATTCTTGTTTGTATAGGTAACTGTTATATCATATACTAAGAATTTTTTCTTTCATCCTTCCCTTACTGAAATAACAGGAAATTTCATGAATATTATGAGATCACCTTTTTCATATAATCCCACCAATAGTTCCCTTAGAGATCATGATACATATTCATTCATCCAAGATGGTTAGATATGGTTGAACTATTATCATCATCTAACAACTCCTTTTGTAGCTTAAGATTTCATGTTACACATAATCATGACCTAAATCGTACAATACCAACATTTTTTAAATTGAACTCGATGGATTTTATTTTTTTTATAGTCTCCACATTCTTTATAATTCCCATATCATATTACTAAGCATATGTTATCCTTTGCATAAGAGATGGATGGGAAATAATCATTTAATGTATTAATGATTTTTTTTCATTTATGACTCTCAGATCAATCTGTTTCATATATAATAAGATCATATCCTTCTCAATTCTCATAAGTGATAGAATTTTTGGTTCATTTATACATATAGCACTAACACCATAATACTCATTCATAATATGGCAGTAAAATGTGAAGTCATAGTCATTGATCGTCTCTAACCATCTTCATTGGAACATATTCATCTATTCATATGTTCATATATACTTGATGTTTTTGTGATCTGTATATATTTCTCACTTCTCTCCAAAGTGATAATGAATCCTTATTTTCAAAGAAAAGATAAATGTAGAAAACACTAGATAATTCATTAGATTGTTTTTTGTGAACATTCAACATTTGTAGAGCATAGGCAATTAATTTTTCATTCGTCATTAACACACAACCTACACCCTACTTTGATGAATCGATGAATACTATGAATTGTTCTCCACTTTTGTGTAGGGAAAGTATCAGTGCAGTGATAATCCACCATTTTAACTTCATTAAGATCACTGTACCTTAATCATTCAAAGAAAACATGACTCCCTTTTCAGTAATATTGGTAACATCATTTAAAAATTGTGATAAATTTATCACAAACCAATAATAATACCCAAATAACCAAAGTAAAATATAGATATATGTCACATAGATTAGCCTCAAACATCATTCAGTTAACACATTAATTTAAGGGTCCAGATATATCCAATATATTGTGGTGATATTCTCCATGAATATTACTTTCCTCAACCATAAATATCATTTGTTGTTAATAGAATAATTATTCTCCTTTGATAAGGTATTTAGCATAGTGCTCAGATACTCCTCATATTATTTCATTATCATGGTGTATATTTTAATTTCATCTTTAATCACTACCAAATAATTTTCTATGTAATCTCCAAGGACTATATTTTTCAATTCCATGAATATTTATGGGGAAATATTTTGTCGGAATGGCATGACTATCAACTCATAGTGCTCATACCTTGTATGAAAAGTAGTCATGGGGATATCCTCCTTCGTCATCCTAACTTGTTAACATATAAACCACATATCCAACTTGAATAAGTATTGTGGTCCACATATTTGATCAAAAAATTCTTCAATCCTGGAAGTGATTTATTTTTATCTTGGACTTTTTGAGCACAAAAAATCAATCCATGTATTCATTAATCCACCATTCTTGAAGAAGTGGGCTGACGAACCCCATGGTTATGCACCTAGGAATATAAACCCTTTATCTGGATAATCATTTTTTAGTCACTCTAAGACCTCATGTTATACAAAATCCAATATATTTGTTTTATTGGATAATGGTAATTCACCAAGTATAAGATCAGTTGAAAACTCAACCTTTTAGTAATGAGGATGATAAAGAAATTCCTTGGGAAACACGAAAGATAATCCCATAAAAATAAGAATGTATATGGTTATGATTTTTTCTATAAACTCAATAATTATATATATATATATTCTTCTTCATAAGGTAATAAAATAAATACTTGTGGTTTTGGTGCTAGAGTATATTCATTCTCCTCCTTTCACATGTACAGAATAAAGGGTTGATTCACAATATAGAGAGTTATTTCATTATAATGGAAATCTTTTTTGGATATATATAGGGAAAGCTAATTAATGACTTTAATTTAATCAAATAATAAAAAATAGAGTTTGATAAATTTTACAATGTTTCCATCCCCAAAAACCTAGGCATCAAGGGATTTATATACATAGTATTCAAAAAAAATTTTACTTACCATTTTCTCCAACAACTACACTTTCATGATTTGTGGTGGTGTTTGAATAATTATAATAAATATTCTTGATTTTATGAAATTTGTAGAACTATAATCCGTAAGAAAAATCAATATTATTGAATATGTACCAAGAATACCAGTCACCACTTCATTCTTGGGATCCATCTCATTATTTTTGATTAAAAACCCTCTCCCTTGTGTAATCAGTTGTGATTTAAAAATCTCTATCTTCTCTCCCTTGCTTCCTTGGTGGTTTTTTGATATCTCTAAAACCCTTGTCTTATTTCTTTGGGTTTAAAGGTTACAGGGTTCCATGAATATAAATCAATGAAAAATGTTCCATGGGATGACCAAACCATTCCTCTCTTCCAAATAATTTTGTAGTTTTTCCAATCAGTAATTACTATCTATGTGTACTTCTTTCCTACACCTAATTCAAATCAACATAACTCTTTGGGAATTTAAAATGTTTTTCTTTTCACAAAATTGATTAGAGAGATGTTGAAACTTTTTGAAACCATTAGAATAATCTATCAGACTGAAAAAATTGAACTCCTCTTTTTTCTTTTTATCAACGTTATACCCATGAGATTCTCAGATCTCCCTTTCATCATTGAGGACACATAATACAATATCCTCATATTTTTCCACGTATCAGATCACTAATTATTTTCAAAGACTAGGTTTTATCCCACCATAGATGAGATCGACCATGCATTCAAGGGTAATGCCAATGCTAGTGGCATAACATGATTGTAAATTAATATTTTCATCCAACACCATATTATATTAGACTAATTTTTAATTTATGGTTAGGAAATACCATTCCATTTCATGTCAGAGAGTACAAGGAAAATATTTCTCAAAAAACATTTTCCAACCTTCCTTCCACCCAATCATGTTGATCACTACATCAGGATTCATATTTCTGATTGATTTCCACTATTGATAATATTATACCTCATTCGATAAATAATTAGAATAATATTATCTTTATTAGAATAATAAAAGACAGATAACATATTCTCAATGGTTTTGAACCATTGTTCAACTGTTATGGGATCTGATGAGCTGTTGATTTTTGGGGGTCCATTACCACATAAAGTAATAAATTTTAGCTTCATCATTGTTATGGGTGTTTAGATGCTACTCCTGATCTAGGTATTTATTTAGGTCCAATGTTAAATGATAGAGTATTAT
The DNA here is from genome assembly GCA_963277665.1 of Viscum album. Lineage (NCBI taxonomy): Eukaryota > Viridiplantae > Streptophyta > Magnoliopsida > Santalales > Viscaceae > Viscum > Viscum album. The sequence continues at coordinate 989,256,511 of OY728126.1, forward strand.
CATAATGATTATTATTCTATTCCCTATTCGGTTTGACATCATATTGGGGATATCAATACATTTCCCACAACATTTATTTTTTACCTGAATCATCGTATTTATGATCATTTGATATAATAAAATGAAAATTTTGGATAATTATTTTTAAATAATTATATATATAAAGGGGAATCCTATGGACATTAATGGATAAAATATAAATTACATTCATTTATTCAAATTTTAATTTATTGGAATCAATATATATTACCCATGGATTATTTCCTAACATATATTCAAATTGGATATTTTGTTCTATTATTAATGGTTGGAAATGATATTCTTAATTTACTAAAGAATATCCCATGATATTTTAAAACTGGGTGTGTAGTATGGCCTATTGTGGTGTACATGGTTATGTCAAGTTAGAACATACCAACCTAGTAAATATTTGTCTAGATATTTCTATTCCAAATCGAAAAAATAACTAATCTTTTCCTTTGATTCAAAATATGATAACCCACATCTTTATTATAAAATAAATAATTTTTTAACACATATAATTACACTCAATAAAATCCATAATTCTGAGAACTCTAATATCAATCGGAATTATAATCATAACATAACATCTTAAACATAGAACAAAACATCAATGTTGAAAAAAATCCTTAACATGGTTCTAAAACTCGAAGGATTTTATAACTGAATGGGATAACCATGGGATATACATAAGTAATGGTTGAGATATAAAACCAATTATGGGAATAAACATGTAATAACATGAAGATAATATTAATTGTTTAATAGAAGGCATGTTTAATGAAATATAAATCGAGTAATAATCTTATACATTGATATCAAGATATGATATAGAATGATAACATGGGAAATGAGGTGACATTTTAAAACATTCCCTCATAATCAATGGTCAAGGATATATTATAAAAAAACATGATGGTTAAGGCCCTATAATTGAATCAGAACCACTCTATTTCTCAAAATGATGTTTCATGAAACTAAATATTACCCAATGCATTAGAACACAATATAAATATTGGCACAATCATGAAATTCATTTCATTCTCTTGATTATTTCTTCCATATAGATCAGAGAACATGGATTCATTCATCGTTATAATTTATTAATTATTTTGGATATATGGAATACTAAATTCCTGTTCCATTTGATGGGTTATATAATTATAATAGAAAAAAACATTTATAGGAAATAGGTATGGCTTCAAAATATAAATTTTTGAATGGAAAATCATGGTGAAATTTCAGGAACATAACGATGTCCCATAAAATTCACAAAAATGGGTAGATGAGAGATTAATAAGTCACTAATCATTTCTAAATAAAAATATTATTCTTGGAGACATATAAATACCTATATTAACATTAGTAATTGGATATTTTATACATATGATAACAATGGAACATGAATAAAGAAAACAAGGTTAGGATCCCTTACGTGAGTGTGTGAATCCAAATAATTGGGAGGAGCTTAATAAGAGCTTGTGGAACCTTTGGATAACACTATAGAAGGGAGCTAAGAGTGGGGATGTCATAAAAGGCGTGTGAGTGATGAACAATGGGAATATGTGTTGGATTATAATAAAAAATAGTGTGGATTTATTTAATATTTCTCTAACATATGTTTGAGAATCTATATATATAAATTACTGAAACCACAATACTATCCAGGTTTTTTCACATGAATTATACAAATTTGAATTGGTTTTAATTATTATACAAGGCAATATTATGAACATACCGATACTATTTCCCTACATGTGTGTGGTTGAATTATATTCCTAAAGAAAAGATTTTAAAAATATATAATATATTAATAGTTTTGTATGATTAATAATGGATTTGTAAAAGTAATAAAATAAACATAATATAATATTATATGAAAAGGAAAACGTAAATTTGGTCATGGATACCATTTATAGTATTTATTAGAACGTTTTTTTGTCATTATGATGAAATAATACAAACTATATACTTATAAGATATTAAATTTTTACCTAAATTTTTTTTTATCTTATAAAATTTTGAAAAAAAATTAACATTGGATACTTTTTTTGTTATTAAAAAAATATAACCATTTTATCAAAATAAATTTCAATATTTGTTTTTTTCATTGTAATTAATAATCAATATTTATTGTGAAATGATGGTATTTTGACCGTAACAATTTTTGAATCCTATAAAAAATTACATTTGACTTTAGAAAAAATATATAATCATTTATATTTATTTAAAAAATTAAATAAAAATTATTATTTATTTATAAAATCCTATTATTCATTGAAATAATTTCAATAATTGAATTTGAATATTACACCAAATTACAATATGTTTTTTATAGTATCAAGATTCATGTTATTTATAAAGTAATATTAATATGATAAAAATATACTCATCATTATTAATAAGATAATTTACATACTGATATTGTTATGGTTTTGATACATATCCCTTAAATAAACCAAAATACACAACACTGTTAAGGTTCAGAATAGTGATACTTTCATGGGGTTGTTCATTTAACATTATTTGGTCCATGATATTGATGAGCTTGAACTTCTCCAAAAAAATGGTTTCACTCATGCTTATATTGTTAGATATCAACATGGGATTGATCAAGGGAAAATCTTAGTGATTTTATATACTTTGGTAGGTCTAATAAATATACTTCATAGGGTTTGATCCTACTATTTGAACCATTTAACTCTTAGTGTGTGTCAATTGCATTTCGTAGACCATTATATTTATATTAATCCTATGATCACTATTCAATAGATATATTGTCCAATGTAAGAGATCATAACGTTATTTTAAATCCAATAGGATAAAACTGATTAATTTTAGGTGTTTTCTATTACCAAAATACATAATAATGCATTTAATTAGATTGAAAGGGTAAATTTTTTTATCACTATTCTATTCAATACAATTACCCTATAACCAATAATATTATAGTATAAAGAAACATGATGTCTATGTGTTTAAATTCAATGTTATTGTATTTATTTTTTATTTAATTGTTTTTATTTATGCTATATTGAATAAATGATTTCATTAATCATTAGAAAAAGGTATATACTATTTATATATGACCTAAATCTATGTTTTATTTACTGACAAAAATGGTTCAACCAATTTATTAGATTTAATAGAATTATTCATTTGTATTTATGATAAATTACACTACAATTATCATGAAAAATATATATATCTATTTTTGTAATGTCAATTAATATTCATATATTAATAATATATTCAATGGAATTCCTACAAAAGAAAAATAATAATATTTTTCTATGATAAATATTCAATAAGATTTTATTTAAATTTCGATCAAGTATTTTTTATTTTAATTCATATAATTTAAAAATATATAATAAATGATAAATATTATCTAAAAAAAATGAAAACTAAATTTGTATTCAATTTTCTCTGACCTTAAACATTAATTTTCAAAACATATATATCTTATTACACCGATTTATAAAATACACTTAGTGTATTTCTAGTGTTTTAAGTATGAAATAATTTTTAATATCAAATTTGAATATAACCATTTATTTATAATATCAAATTCATCAAATATTATATGTGTCTTCTTCATATAACAATTTCATAATCCATAAGTCATAAAATTTGTGTGTTTGTCTGATTAGTTTTTTTTCAGTAACAAAATTTATATATGATTTGTACATTATATAAAATGATACAAAAAATACTGATGATATAAATTATTATAGATGTGGTAATCATTGAATGCCAAATTTATATTAAAACTGACATATTATAGTGATTAATAATTTAAATGAAATCAATTTATTAAATTATTTTATCTCACCTTGATATCATTGTAAATGTGTATTAAAAACCTATGAATATCGAAATTATAAATTTATAATGTATATCATTTGAAATATTTTAAAAATAAATAGATCTACCGTATTTATAAGTAGAGTAATTAAAACAAGAAATAAAACTATTTATATATATTACTCAGTTTCATTTAAATTTATAGAATTGATTATCATTTTTTTATTCTATTAGATTATATATATTATTGTATGATTTATTTTAGTGGGGATGGTATCATTTGTTTTTAGATAATTTAAATTAATTTTTTTAGATTTATCTATTTTTTTGCCTATTGGATTTGGATATTTTCTATACATATATATTATTTTATATTATGATCAAGTGCATTCATGTAAGTTAGATAAATTATTACATTATATCACCATATCATTTTTATCCAATTACTACTCATTATGTATACCAATTCCCCCCAATGGGAATATGAAGTTATTGAACTTTTGTATTTATCTATATATTTTTTTATTCATAGACAACTTAATTGTTTTTTTTTTCTAAATTTTAATTATAAAAAAATATCATTATAATATACATAAGAATGTACTTACTTTGAAACATGAAACAATAAGTAAATAAATATATTAAGATATATTATGTACTAATCATTCATAAGGATCTAACATTTAGTAAATAGAATGACTATTAACCTGATATATCATACAGTTTTTATAAATTTTTTAGGAAACTAAATTAAATAAATTAACTAATGAGTAGTTTTTTCTATAAATATATGACAATGAATGAGAGAAGTTAATTGGATTCATAGATTTGTTTCAGTATTAATAAAATTTATAATTCACTTGTTAAATTAGTCTAATCAATAGACATGAGAAATTATGGGGGTCGCTAGTTATACCTCTCAGAAAAAATAACATCTACATTGAAAAAATAAACCCTTTAGTGGAGGTATTTTATTACCAATATAGATGTTTTTTTAATCAACATCTAATGGATTGCTGGAGTTAAGTTAGCTCTTTTCCCCACCCCCATCTATCTTATTCAGATTTGTCACCTAATTTACATAACACATGCTATAACCCTAAAGAATATGATTTGTATTATTCCTAATGGGATACTAATTAATGTAAATAAATTCAATCATTGATAAATTATAAACATATGGTGCATACAACCATCTTCATTTCCACCATCATCTAAAACGAATCTCTACTTATGATCAATTTTCAACAAAGAACATACATTTCATCATATAATTGGGAATAGAACCATCAAAATTATCCAAAATTATTGGATAATATATGAATACATAGTTTAATAAAATGAAACCAAGTAAGGAATTTAAAATTTAAAAATTAAAAAAATTAAAAAATAACTAAACAAGGATTTCCTATGTTTGTTAATATAAATCCTAATCTTGACACACTGAATTCTATAATTGGAACACCTACTTTTCCAGTAATAATTCCCTCAATAGTGTATATATTATTTATTTTAATAGATATCATTCATCATCATTTTGTATCTTTTTTATGTCATGTATCTCAAATCAATATTTATTATATATATACATGTAATTATGTTATTTATATATGAATCCCATGTAAAATATCATCCTAATAATCCTATTAAAATAAACAATAAAATTCATGGGGATAATGGTTCTTGTATAAATCATAAAATCTTTATATTTAATCAATATTTTCATTTTTATATAACTAACTAACTTTTTCAAATAAATCATTCGTTCTGAATCATACATGTTAGGAACTGATCCACATTCCATATCCACTAAGAAATACCCTAATATATACTCGACTATAAATATATGATTTACATTTAGATATATGAACATAACAATAATGATATATTCCAAATGAGGTAACACATTTCTTGTGTCATAGCCACAACTGTAGAATAATGAATTATAGTGCAGTTGGGATTCTATGATAAAACACTACTCTCATATAAACATCAATGAAAATTAAATATTTTTACCCTATTTTTCATAATAATCATTTGAGATGAAAATTTCTATCACTATTCAAAAAAAATTCATTTCATACTTCAACTATAGTATTACTGAACCCCTAATTCCATATGCTATAATTCAATAAAAATATTTTCTATTAAAAAATTTATACACTCATTGGTAGAATTTTTCACATATGCCACACAAGCTTCAACATATACTGAAATATCCTGAAATAAACTACATGATTCCATAATGTAACCTCAAATAAATATTTACACAACATTCAATTAAATCTATGGACTATTATATAGCTTTTATCATTAATATTATTTGTATTAATGATGACCATGTTCTGATATAATTTAATACCGTAACTCATCAATAAATTAACCTTATAAATGTTGTCATGTGAAAAATCAATAAAATTCTATAGATTACACGATGAATTAAAGAGTAAAATTTGTAAAAAACAATTAAATCGTATTATATACCCTTTGTTTATGTGGTTACAACCTATGATTGGGGAACATTATTGATTAAATAGACAACAAAAATTTAATATTTTTGTACAACCATGTTGGATTCATGCCACATAGTGGTCGTTTGTAGATTAAATTATTGGTAAAAGTTTCATTATAATCACATCAACTCACATCATAAACCAGAACGATGAAATTTGTATAAGTACACAGGTCTATACCATCATTTATACCACATTATATTTATTATATAGAGATATTCTCTTAATAACATAATTTTTCTCTTGCCTTAGTGATAAAATATGGTAATTACCCATTTAATTACTCTTTTATCACGTTCTAACCCTCATATACCCAACTCCAACAGGCCCCACATGCTCCTCTATAACTATTATAAAGGTAAACCATTCTCCCATTGCATATTTTTGATTTTCCATGGACCATTGTACACATTTGTAGATAGTGGATGTCTGACTATAATCACGTTAAAAAATTTATATCTCATCATTATGAGAAAATTATTCAAAACATAGATATTTTATTTTCCCCATTTATTCACAAATTATTATTTACCCAAAAATTATTATTTTAATTAATAGTGTCAAAAAATATACACAAAAAAATATACATTAAATTCCATAATCAAAAATTGTACATGATATCCTTATTGCTCCATTGTAAAATATATCATTTATTAAACTTTTATTCCATGTTAGTATTTTAATATCATTGATTAAGTTATTGAGTTATATTAATGAATTATATAGGATATAAAATATATCAATTCCCAATATCCATTCATTGGTAATTTTATCCACAACCAATATGTAACTTTTATAGTGATATGTATTTTAGATCTATATAAAAAGGGATTATTACGTCTATTTTATAATGTAATATTCTTTGTAGTTTATATTATCATGGAATGAAATCTATATTTTAGACTGAGGAATGGATGGATATCTATTATATATATGTATAAAGGATTCATTATAGTTTATTTTCACATGATATATTATGTAAAATATATTGTAATGTAGTCGAAAATAAAGGCATCCTTTTGAGATTACATGAAGATAATGTCATATAATCTCGATGAAGAAGGATTGATTTTCATCTTCTTATACAAAAACACATCCATTATCTAATAATTAACTTACGTATTTACATGTGTCATTCACATGATTCCTTATCCATTGGAATGTCTCTAATAATCATAAAATATGGATGATCACAAATAAATTTATAAATTGTAATCATTTACACAAATCCATGTTTATATACTTATAAACAATATACATTTCTAGTGTCTTGTCCACCAAAAACATCTGAATACAAATCCCACACAAGAATACTTTCCAATATTTTACGAGTGGAATCAAATATTATATAATCAAACATATAAATATTTACACGCCCCAAACTCATTAAACATTTCTTAATAACATCAGACAAATAAACCATTTCACTAGTTCATCACCACTTAATGAGTTTATGATTAGCATTCATATAGATCCATCTATTTTGGGTATTCTCAAATAGATTTTTGAATTCTCATCAAGTGTAATATTTTATTGTTGGACTATCATTTTTAAAATCATTAGATTAATCATGATCAAAGATCCTTACACATTAATACATCTTAAAAATATGTGATAATGAATATAATGAATGTTGATAAGATTAATTTATGTTTGACATGAACCTATATGAGTATTCACATATAATCCAATGAATGCGATTCATTTCCCCCAAACAAAAATTGTGAAACAAAAAATTCAAATAAATATGAAAAGGTAATGATACGACATAATGAATGATAGATACTTATTTTTAAAAATTTCAACAACTGAATAATAATCATCAATAATTAGAAAATATTTGACATTATATCTATGAAATGAGACCATGATATGTAAATTTTAAAATAATTAATTATGGTATATATATAAATGAATAGTAAAATATTATATTTGAGAAAAATTATCATCATTAATTTATGATATGTACAATTTTTATCTATGTAACATGGCCACTACTGTACTATTTTAAAAGATAAACATATAATATCATTGATTGAAAGTTTAGTATAACACCCACACCTAAAATCAGTAATTTATGTTTAAAATAATTTAAAAATGGTTTTAAATTAATATTTTCATCATGGGGATATTATAGTTGGTTATTTGATCATAAATATTCCATGTATCGATGGAATAATAATAATCCTCAAGGGTGAACATTGGTGTTTAAATTCATCCAAGAAAGTAATTTATGAATTATATAACATATATTTAAGGACCTCCCATAGAGAATAATGGTCCATTTTATTTTAAATCTTGTGGTAAATAAAGATAATTTTTTAATTTATGGTTATAATTAATAAAGTATGTTCTACACAATTTTATGTTCAGTAGTAAGAAATATATACAATAGAGACGAATACAATATCTGATGGACTCAATATCAGAATCAATAATGGCACAGTAGAGAAATTAAAATTATTTCAATGAATCCTTGGAGAAAAAAATTCAATGTAAAAAGTAATATATATGTATATATATTTATGACATTTAATCAATAAGAATATTGGAGTTCATAAATGTAGGTCATGTTCTCTAATGAGAATACCATTGGAAAAAATTGTCATAACAAAAAACTGAAAATGTGTTTCATTTAATATAGTGACCCATACTTTTAAAACATTTATTTTTCATTTTATTAGATGGATATTATTTATATAATGTAGGGATACAAAACATAATTTTATTGGTGTAGTACCATGGTAAACATGAATAAATAATCAACTTTTTCACATAATATCGATATCAACTCCAATATATACCTCACAAACATAATAGTTCTTATTCAAATATTAATTAAAAGAAATTATTCATTTCCTTGGGAAAGGAACTGAAATAATGGTTGAGTTCATATTCATTGTATTGTTTGTCAAGGTTGATATCGATTATCACATAATCACAAAATTGGAATAACTGCATGTGACAATGGTAATACAATTTGAAACTCATTCTTAATGTATCACAGATCATTATAATCAATCATGGAATAAAGTTAGAAATTTTAAATGATGGTAATAAAAGGTGAATTAATGAATATAATCCATGAAAACATAACATCATTATATGAAATATATATCTATTATAAAAATAAGAATAAAAAACCATTTCCCTTATATTGATGGGTCACTACCAAGACTGTCATACTTGATTGGGATCACTCTCAATACCCTATTCATAGTTCATAAGAGAACATTCATATTAGATGGGGTTCACACCCAATTATATAGAAAAGGTAATCTACAAAGTGTATCATAGAGTACTAGGTTTAATCACCATTCCTTAATCTCATATCACCCTCAAGACTATCGTAGTTGATCGAGTTACTAACTAAACTGGGGTCTCTGCCTATTCAAGTCCTTTTAATCAGATGAGATAACTAGAAATTTCCAATTCATTGGAGAGATATATTTTTTCATTCATATTAATCACATAATAATAATCATATTAAATGATTTCTTCATCATCATATATCAACAACCATATATCATAACATGAGAAAATGAATGGGGATTATTAAACATTTTAGGATTTCAATATAGTATAGCCCATTGAAATAATAATGGTTTCAATATCATGTAATCATAAATACAATAAACTATAATGGTATAGAATATGTATTGTATATGTGGCTAATATTCACTGAATATAATAATTAATATCAAAGGATGTTGTAATATATTAAAATTCATTTAAAAAATAAAATGAAATATTTCATGAGGAAAGTAGACTTTTCAAATTGAAATAACATATTTGAAATCTAAAATATGCCTAAATATTAATGAATAAATTTTCACTGAAAACAACCTTGTAATCCTATATTGATACATTCCAACAATTGATAATGTTCGATGGAAAGAAAATTTGGGCATTTTATTTATGTTAAATGAAATCATTCCATTCACATTTTTTCAAAAAAAAATATCAACAAATAATTTTTATGGAAAATAAAATAATACTAATTTTTTAAAATTTTATAAAATTTCATTAATTAGTAAAATTAAATTTAAAAAATATTTGGATAATGTCAAAAATTTAGGAAAATATTTTAAAAAAATTATATGTAAAAAATATCTTTTTTTCGTAGAGATAAATAAAGTATTTTTTTTGAGAAAACATTATTTTGGTGTCTTGATTTATTAAAGGGATAAATATTAAATTAAAACTTTTATAAATATAATTAAATTGTGTATAATGATTTATTTGGGTTATTGATAAGATGATATTGAAGTTTAATTATGTTAAACATGATGATAAACAATCGTAATAGACAATGAGACAGTAAGAGAAAACAAGTACGTAGTGTTTTATAATTCATCAAACTCATTAGAAACAACATTATAATAAATATAGATTTATTATATAGTTAATACTAGATATTTTAAAAAACTTTTAATATGATATATCATTTTACTATATCATATTATGAATTTTTTACTAATCATTATTCATTTAAATCACTCTTTTAGGTGATAACTAATCTATCACAAAAAAATGTTTCGTTTTGGGACTCTACATACTAATAAATACATCATATTTCCACTACATATTGAATTTTGAACATGATATTAATATAATTTAATTTAGTTATATATATATATATTTAGAGTCGTATGTTGCCACAAACCATTCTGAAGAACCTAGAACTATGTTAAACATGTCTTCTTTGAAATATCTTGATGGGGGTTCTTGATCCCCAATGGTTGGATACTAACACCTGACATCATAAAAAACAAAAAAAGAATGACTTTTTAGTAAAAATATGAATATAAAGAATCAATTTATTATTATCAACACTCTGAGGGGATAAATTATCTGAAACCAAACAGGTGTAACCAAACCCAAAACTATTAATCATCATATACATCACAGATAGACAAACATAAGAAATAAAAAATCATTCCAACACCAAATAAACATATTAATCCACCACCTTCAAGTTATTATTTCCCTTTTAATAGACATAGATGTAAAAAATCTACATGCACTTAAAGGTAATTGTAGTGTCTGATTAATAAAGGCCATTAGTGTCACAAAAAGTGTTCTATAATATATTATATAATTATAATCCAAAAAACTATTTCAATAAAAAAGGGACTGTAAATATATTTAAATATATTAAATCAACATTAATTATTAAAAAATTATTAAAATATTATCAATAAATGGAATTGTAATTTTTTTTATAAAATAGTTAAAATAAATCAACTCCCTTGAAAGAAGAGTTATATTATAAAAGATATATATAGTCAAAATATCCAAATATACACCATGGGCATCTTCCCTGTGGTACTATAGATATGAAATTATAAGATTCTCACACTTCTCATATTAGTGATAGTGAAATATATTTTTTCATAAATCCATCAACTGATGGATGAATAGGACTCATCATTATCCCATAGGGGATAATATCAACTGAACTCATTTTTTTATAGTTTTTATCATTTATCCTTTTATAGGGAATCATCATACTAGTGTTATTGTCCCATATATCCCACTAACTTTTTATTAAATAGGTTTCCTTATAAATTGTTCATTCCTTTATGTTTTGAACATCACAGACAAATATTTTTAAGGAGAGTCCTCTTTCTATGAGAAACATTTTCTTAATGAAAATATTCATTCCCTAAAAAAGGTTTTTACATTATATATGGTTTCCAAGGAATTATCCAGTGACATATAGAAACAAGTCTAACAATATTTTTTCAAAGACAAAAATAAGATCCTTATATATAACTCAAAACATTAAAGTTCCTAAGAATCTAATTTCTCTGGAATTCAGAATATGATTTCTTCTGAAGGCAGACTCCAATTTATCATGTTGTCAGAGTCCAATTTCTCATGAAATCAGATTTTTATTTCTCCGAAAATTAGAAAATTATTTCTCCAAAAATCAGTCTAATCTTTCGCATGAAATTAGAATATTATTTCTATTGAAATATGACTCTAAATTCATCTAATCTCAGACACAAAATTCTTCTCCATTCAGACACTAGATTCATTTGAAATCAGACTCTAAATTTTTCTGAATTCTGATATTGATTTTCATATAAATTATAATTCAATTGTCATTTTTCTTTGAATATGATTGTCTATCTTTTTTCTCTGAACCTCACTATATTATGAATCAATTTAAATTCATTTCATACACATGACAAATTGCTGTAATATAAAGTTTCATTTTATTAGATCCTAAATGTGATAATTATTCTTAATAATTGTAATGTTTCAAATAGTTTATTATATAAATTTTTTTCATCGAATATTTTTAAAAATAAAAATTTTATGAGTTCCACATGTATAGGTCCCTCAAAAATTCATGAAAAAATATGGCAATTAGAGGAGGAAGATGATCATTAAAGATTTTTCTTCTAAGTACCTAACTATTTCAACATTCATGTTATAGCGTTCATGTGGAAATTTTTGACGTGATGATACTCTGTGGGAACTCTACTCGATATACCATGTGAAAATTCTATGAACAAATTGATTATGATAAGAACATATTGTTCAAAATTCCTAGTGAGAATCCAATTGTTGGTGTTATCAACTGAGGGCTGACAAGGATAAGTTGAAAGATATAACGACACATACTTTACAAACATTGTTATTACTTTAGAATTTAAGCACACTTATTACAACATATAACAAAACTAGGAATGGACCGTATAGGTATAGAGTATTTAGAAACTGGGAAACATAAACAACTGGTTCATAAAGCATCTACTTTTCCTCCCACTTATTTCATCATATCTAGAGTCTCTTTTTGGCATATCCTACTTAATAACCTTCTTCCTGACCTGGGGAAATAAAACATACAAAAGGGTGAGCTCAAATGCTCAGTAAGGGTAAACAAAAGAAATATCAATCACATCATATACATAAAAACATAAGTTTTGTAAATCTTATCTTGCAAAAGAAATCATAATTTCATAACATTGAATAAATCATAGTAGTGAAATGTAATCCCAATAATCATAACATAAAACATGAAACATTATGGCATATACACATAATCATAGAGAATCATTTCTTATTAGTCAAGAGTCATTTCCAAGACTATCTTAGTGGACAAAGTCCATTTCGGAACTGAGTTCACTCCTCATTTCAGTCTTGTTTCACTGAACCGGTTTAACCTGCTGTTCTAGCCATGTCAATCTCATGAGTAATAAAATCATTACCCAATTAATTGGAGAGAGATATAGGTCCCACCCATCTCATAATTATACCATTCTTATGTGTGCCACAAAATCATAAATCATACATCATTGCATAACCCTTTTAATAAAAATGGGACTCTTAAACATCATGACATCATAAAACAATTCATATAAGATAAATGAATTCATAAAAATAATTCCATCACAACATAATCAAATCAATTTAATAATAGGTATAGAAACAGGACCCTATATTATCTTATATGGAAAATAATTTTGATAAAACACTTGAACTCTATTCTTAAGGAAAATAACCTTTCTACTTCAAAAACATTTTTCCTTTCTTAACATGTCATACAATTCTAAACTAAAATAAGTTGATCAAAAATATACTTGAAAACTTTGAAAGGAATCTTTTTGGAAATAATTTTTAAAAAATCCATTCATTCCATATAAGTTAAAAAAACATTCTTCTCGTACTTTTGTCGGAAAAGTCAAAAAGTGCCTCGTACGAAAAACGACAAAATATTCCTTTCATATCTTTTACTAAAAACTCAACGAAGGGTACAATTATATTTAAACAATTGTAGGTGGATGGAAACAATATTACTTATTGAGGAAACATGGATGGGGATGATAAAATACACCCCAGTAAATACCAAAGTATAAACAATCTCGGATAAAATGAGACTGTGATATTTTCCCTTACCATAGGTCCGATTTGCTTCGTATGTGTCTGAAACTCCTGTATAATGATTTAAATAATGTTATTGAATTATTCCAAAATCATAATTATTGTTATGATATCATATATGGTCATATTCTTAGCATATTATTAGTAATATTTCATTACTACTTGTTATTCGGGTGTTTATTAATTTTTGTTCATATGCGTGTTTTGTCGAATAAATTCTTATTCTTCTTTTTAGGTCATTGATTCCTCATTTACAGAATGGTATTAGTGTAATATATATCTTATTCATTCAATAAATTTATTTATATAATCATTATGCAATGAAGATCAGGTAGAACGAGTCACATCACATCATGGAGACGGTATTTCGTACGTACGCACGAGCGATGATATCGTTCCCATGATCATGGAATTGTATTGGAGTGTATGTATACTATTTCAGAATCAATATAACTTTACAATAATCATATATATTCATTCTTTACAGCATTATACCCATCCAAGTAAAGTGGTGGTGGGAAATAGATTACACCACGGCGTGGAGACGGTATTCCGTACGTACGCACGTGCGGTGATTTCCTTTTCTGTAGAATGGATATATGGTGAAATAGGATTGTTTCATACTTATAATAACATATCAGTATATGGGTGATACTGATTTTATTACTTCATAATGAATCAAATAAGGAAGAATAAGTGGAAGAAGAAATAAAGTTGAATGAATTTGTAACTGACATTACCTCTTCTTTGAAGTGCCTCTTTGAGACCTCCTTTTAAGGCACTAAAATTTGTCTTTGAAGAAGACCAGGACCTCTAGGATTTCTCTAGGAAAGTGGATAGAAGAAATTTTCAGGGGTTTCCCGATCTTGAAGCCTCAAAGTGGTGTGAGGAAGAGGGGGAGGAGGTGCCCTTTTATAAGGGAGGAGAGGGGCTCCATTGGAAAAACTAAAATTATTATTTTATTATAAAGAAAAATTCGGTTTTAAATAGCTCCAAATTGATTTATTTCAAAGATAAGGTTGGGAGGGGTCTATATACTCTCATGAAATAGAATTTATACAATTTTAGGTTCCTATTTTAACATTATCATTTAGATTTAACATTAAGTTAAATAATTATACTTTTACCGTGTCTTCTTGTATACTTATACTATAAGGTTAATAAACTTACTATAACAATCCAAAAGAACCCCAAGTTGTTTATTATTAATATATATAACCTTATCTAAGTCATTTGGCCGGAAAATATATTTTTAAGAATAAAATAAAAATTAATAATATAATATCTGTTTTAAAAACTATTTTATGTCAATTTTGACACTATTTAGTAATGGATTTTTGTGAAAATCATAACAGAATTATTAGTTCGGATAAAGTAAATTATATCAATACTAACATGTAATATTAACGTAGAAAATTATCTGAATTCATAAAAAGTCTCAAATTACATTTATTTGGGTATTTGTAACATCAATTATGTCAATATTTCATTTATAAGATAATTATTGCATCATCTTTGTGTCATAAATAAATTAAGTTATTTAAAGTCTAAAAATTATAAATAAATTTTCATTATATATGAAATATTTTTTGCTTTCTAATGAATATTTATAGTCAAATTTATCTTATGTATAACCCTATATTAAAAATGATTTTCTTATTAAACTTTGATTTTAACTAATTTAACCCTTCTTTAAATAAATTATTAATAAATGTCCTAATCTGATCCATGTAGGCCTAAATGGTCATATTTCATTCTTAAGGTTATTTTTGGTCGAATTAGACTTATCCAATAGAATTAGGACATGTGTTAGGGTAATAATAATATCATTTTGTCTCTTAATTAACCTATTTACTTTTAATAGTTGTAAATAAAAGTAAAAAGTTACTCTTCACCAAAAATTATTTTCATCTCATTAAACTAAATTTTACATACTAACATCAACCGTAACTCTCGGATTTTTGAAATTCCACTCACATAAGCAGTAAAATTATGTTTTATGAAAATTTTAGTTTTTTTAGCTACTACTTAGTGGTTTCACTATTCATAAAAAATTGAAAGTTTTCAGAAAAATATCAAAATTTCGCACTAGGCTAATTTCGATATTTCAAATCCAAAAATGAAGTCAATTTTGAAAAATAAAATTTAAAAAATTTCAAATAGTGGTTATTACTATTCATAATGGCTAGTTTTAATAATATTTTAATAGCATATCGTTGTTTAGTGAAACTCAGTATTGCGTACGATGCAAGCTATCGAGGAAGGTCGTGATTGCATGTAAAGCAAGCCAAGCAAGTATTGTGTATAGTGAATGATTCCTTTGATGATTTATATAACATAAAAACAAAATATTTCTCATAAAAGTCTCGGGTGTTATATTCTACCCCCCTTAAAATGAATTTCGCCCTCGAAATTCGTCACATTGTAACAAACAGATGAAGATACCTCTCTCTCATCATATCTTCTAGCTCCCATTTATCTTCTTTTAATTGGAGGTTCCTCCATAAAACATTCACCAAGCGAGTGGTCTTGTTTCGTAGAAATTTTTCGCTACGATCCAGAATCTCTATCGGTTGTTCTTCATAAGAAAGATCTTGCTCCAGCGGTACAACTTCTGAGCTGAGTACATGTGAAGGATCAGGTAAATACGTTCTCAAGAGAGATACATGGAACACATCGTGAACTTTAGAGAGATTCGGTGGAAGTTCCAATCAGTAAGCTACCTTCCCAACACGATCCAGTATTTTGAAAGGACCTATATATCTAGGGATCAACTTCCCCTTCTTTCCAAATCTCATGACCCTCTTCCAGGGAGATATTAATAAGAACACTTTATCACCCACTTCAAACTCTAAGTCTTTTCTTCGGTTTTCGGCATAACTTTTCTGTCGACTCTGAGCTACTCTTATGTGTTGTTGAATATATCTGACCTTTTCTGCCATTTCATCAACGAGATCAGGTCCTAATAGCTTTCTTTCCCCAACATCATCCCAGCAAGTTGGAGTCCTGCATTTCTTTCCATAGAGAGCTTCATAATGAGCCATCTGAATACTAGAGTGAAAGCTATTGTTATAAGAAAATCCCACCAAAGGTAGGTGTTGATCCCAACCACCTTTGAAATCCATAGAGAAAGATCTTAACATATCTTCTGGAGTTTGAATCGTCCTCTCAGACTGACCATCTGTCTGAGGATGATAAGCAGTGCTGAAACTCAACTCTATATCCAGAGTATGCTGAAGACTTCACCAGA
The DNA here is from genome assembly GCA_963277665.1 of Viscum album. NCBI lineage: Eukaryota > Viridiplantae > Streptophyta > Magnoliopsida > Santalales > Viscaceae > Viscum > Viscum album. Next base: position 989,273,998 of record OY728126.1, read on the forward strand.
ACATTGAAGTAAACCTCAGATCCCAATCAGATATAATATAAAGTGGTACTCTATGCAATCTTACCACTTCCTTCACATATATCTTGGCAAGCTGATCTAGAGAGAAATCCTCTCTAATAGAAATGAAGTGTGAAGACTTTGTAAGACGATCAACTATGACCCAGATAGCATTATTGCCTTTGGATGTTTTATGAAGTCCTGTGACAAAGTCCATAGTGATGTTTTCCAATTTCCATTCGGGTATGGGTAATGGTTGTAACATCCCCTTATACTTCTGTCTCTCAGCTTTAACTTGATGACAAACCAAGCATCGAGAGACATATTCAGCAACAACTCTTTTCATGCCATCCCACCAGAAGTACTCTTTCAGGTCCCTATACATCTTCATGCTTCTAGAATGAATAGAGAATGAATGAACTATGAGCCTCACCCAGCAGATCCGTCTTTAATTCGGGGATGGGAGGAACACAAACCCGATTCTTGAACATTATTATCCCATCACAATCAAGGTTGAATTCAGGAACATTTCTGACCTACTTTTGTAACTCGACATCTTCTTTATATGCCTCTTTAATCTTCACATGTATAGATGGTTGAACATTCATTTTAGAAAGATACGATTTTTCCCATTCTATTATAATTCCAAGATCCATCCTTTGTAAATCCATAAATATTGGATCTTTTGTGATCCTCATCATTGATAAACTGGCATGGTCTTGTTGACATAATGCATCTGCCACTTTGTTTGCATCCCCAAGGTAATGGATTGAGCAGTCATAATCCTTAATCAGCTCTAACCATCTTCTTTGGTGCATATTCAGCTCCTTTTGTGTGAAAATATACTTTAAACTTTTATGATCAGTATAAATGTCACACCTTTCTCCATAAAGATAATGCCTCCAAATCTTTAATGCAAAGATTACCATAGCTAACTCCAAATAATGAGTTGGGTAATTTTGCTCATGTATTTTCAATTTTCGTGAGGCATAAGCTATCAACATATCATTTTGCATAAGAACACACCCCAATCCCTTCTTGGATGCATCACTGTAGATCACAAACCTTTATCCACTACAAGGAAGTGTGAGTACAGGTGCACTGGAAAACCTTCTTTTCAACTCCATAAAATTATCTTCAAATTCCTCCGTCCAAACAAACATAACTTTTTCCGAGTCACCTTGGTGAGTGGATTAGATAATCATGAAAAATCTTTCACAAATCGTCGATAATATCCAGCCAAACCAAGAAAACTTCATATCTCAGTTATTGTTGTTGGTCTCGACAGTAACATCCCAGGTAAATGAAGAATAAAGATTTTTCATATTTATTAATTTTTACGAATTAAATATTCATTTTACTTTAAAGTGGTTTCTATGTTCGATTGCGTACTCGATACGCAACAATGAGTTTCTTTGAAAACTTACGTTGCACACTAGTAATATAATAATATTATTTTAAATGGTAGTTAACATATAGTCGTTGTATTGGCAGGAATGGATAGAAATAACTAAAATATGATTTTATATGATTTTTAAATGTTTTTACATTTATCCAATAAAAGATAAAGGCTTAAAATACGGAAAGAATTCAATTTTAGGCATTTATACCCTAATTTTCACTAAAGGTTCACTTATCACCTTTTGATGGAGAACCATCATTAAATATAGTTTTGATAACTCTAATACATTCTATTAGACCAAATATAACTCTTTTTTAGAATCGGGACATCAAAATTTACTTTGTGTAAATTTTTGGTATTTTTCCGATAAAGTTCATTTTTTAATGAATAGTGTAAAATGTTGTATTTTAATTCAAAACCTCTTTTTAATCTAATTTATTAAGATGATTAGATAATCTTTTGGATTGGTTTTTAAGTGAAATTAGAATATATGTTTACCATTTAATCCAATAGTGGTCGTTGGAATTAATTTCACTTTAAAATCGGACTTAAACTAGTGTCAAGCTTTTGATACTTATTGTTTCATAAAAACACGCTATTTGTCATGACATCGGGAATTAATTATTAAATTAATTAATGTGACTTATATGTTTTGAATTTTGTAAAATAGACTTAATTTTTTAATTCAGAATATCAAATATAGCTTAGGGTTAATTTTTGGTATTTTTCTGAAAAATGTCAATTTTTGATGAATAGTGAAACCACTAAGTGGTACTTAAAAAAACTGATTTTTCATTTAAATGAAATTATACCACTTCTGTGTTTTGAATTTCAAAAATCCGACATACATGGTTGTCATTAAGAAGTAAAATGTGTTTCAATGGGATTAAAATAATTTTTTGGTGAATAGTAACTTATTAAGTTTTTAATCACGATTAGAGGTAATTAGTGTAGTTTAAGGTAAAAATAATGTTTTAATATTATGAGATGAGCTTGATACATGTCCTACCCTCATTGGATGTGTCATGGACGACCAAGAACATCCATGAGTCAACTTGGGGACCCCATGGAGCCACTTTGGTTGGGAAATGACATAAATAACTTTTTATTTAATGTTAAAGTAAAAATGACACAAACATGAGATGTTTTACTAAAACAATTTTTACATGGGGTTATACAAGTCAGATTTTGAATATAAATATTCATTAGAAAGATAATAAGATTTCCAACATCATGATAGTTTTTTATAATTTTTAGACATTAAATAAATTAAATTATTTAGGACATCATGATGATGCAGTGATTACCTCATTAATAAAGGATTTAAATAAAATGGAAAGATAATGTAAAATCTATGACCTACACATTTCTAAAACATATTGGAAGGGTGGATTTCGAACCCTTATCACCTTATCCTCGAAACACATCAAAATGGAACCATTAAAATCCGAAACGCATTCTAAAATAATGTACCATTTTCTTACTTTCCAAGAGTGCCCCTCCTATCCTCTTCTAAAAGGCCCCCACCTCTACCTCCTTACCCACACTCCCAAAGCCTTTTCCTCGGCCAACCCCAACCCATTTTTTCTCTCCACTTCCCTCTCTTACTCCTTGTAGCCTCACTTTTGGCAGAAGTTTTCCCAAGGAAGCCTTTGAGCTCAAACCAAAGGGAGTGACCCGATTTTAAGGTAATGTATTCACTTAAGTCCTTTTGTTTAATTTTGCTTCTCCAACCCTCTAAACTCTTTATTCATTTATTTTTTAGCAAATAAAGTATCATAAATATACTAGGATGTTTTTATAAGAAGTATTTGAGATACACTTACAGACACCTACATCTAATGGTTAAAGAACATACTGTTTCCGTGGATGGCGAATTTTGGCCTCCGGAAATGATGATTGTTCAACATTCTTTTAACACCTTCAGAGGTGGCCATTAAGATGACACTATATTTATATATGATATATAATATGTTTATGTTTTCCTTAATATTCTTTATTTTTTCATTTTGGGCATACCTTTATGGTTTCCATTATGGGTAAACGCGATATCTTCATTTAAGGAAGTGCGGACTACCGCCCCCTAAAAGTGATTTGATTTGTTAATGCCATATGTGGGACGCATAAAGGATGGATTTAAAGTTATTATATATGATTTTATACTGGAATTATTATATAACTCTATATCATTATTTTTTCTTTCCATTAATTTGTGAGATAAAAATGAAAGTAGTGTTCATGCGTACGTACGACTTACCGTCTCCATGAATGGTGTATTTCATTTCTTATCCCCAAATGTAGTGTACTATTATAAGTACATATATATAATGGATATATATGATTTAAGTTACATATAAATTATTAATATAATTCTGGAATTAAAATATACATACCTATCATTTAGTTTTAATTCCATTAATATGGCATAGAAATGGAAGTAGCGTTCATGCGTACGTACGGCTTACCATCTCCATGAACGGTGCATTTCATTTCTTACCTCTAAATGATTATGTAATATTATAAATACATGTATATTCTGGATATATATGATATATATGATATTCAAATCAGGAAAATCATTCTGGATGTAATGAAACTTTTGACCACACGAACAACATGTAATTGTAAGAAGTCTACTTTCGACTTAAGAACCAAATATCGACAAAAAAAACATTATTAACATAAATGGTCACATATTTTTTATAACATGGAAATAAGTGATATAAAAGGAATAATGAACTTGAAAAATGTTCTTAAGAAAATAGAAATTAACTCATGTTTATGATTCAGGACGTTAAAGAATGATCGAGTCAAGTCTGACCCGAGGTAAGGGACTTCGTCTCAATCTCCTTTCATTGAGACATATTTCGTTTTATACACAACTTTATTTTATACGGTGTATAAACCCATTTGAATTTTACATTTATACAAAAGTAATCTTTTTCTATGAATCATTTTACTAAACAACAAAATGGAATGTTTTTTTTAACGTACGCGGTGACAATGACCTTTTCCGCCGTCGTGAGTATTATTTGGTCTTTGGCTTCCTCAACAAGCCATAATGTTTTTAAAATAAAATAAATACCATATACTCTTTTATGTATTTTGGTATTGAAAATGGTTTTGATAAAGGATTCTATTATGTCAATATATTTAAATGATAAATTGTGATTGAAATGTGGAAATGTTATCATTACTTTATATTGGTTTAATGTTTTATGATTTTATATTGGTACTTGGACATTTGACGGGTGGTTACGTGATAAACCATATGACAGGTGGAGCCGTGAATACCAGGACAGGTGGTTACGTTATAACCTCCAATTCATTGGGTATGGAAGTCTGTCGTATGGCTATTCCATTAAGTATGAATAGAAGTTGGCCGTATGGCTATTCCATTATGTGATATGTGTGGAAGTAGACCGTATGGTTATTCTACTTAAGTATGTTTATGTCCCAAGTTACCTTTATATGTTATGTGTTCTTTATATGGGTTTTATAGTAATACTTTGGTTACAAAAGGGTATGTAATGATATTTTATTCAGTGAAGAGTTTTTACGACTTCATGAAGGTGAAGGTATTACTTTGATAAAGTATACATGGTTTACGTGATGTTTGAAGAACTTACAGTTTTCATTCTTTGTGTATCCCTTACTGACCTTTTTATGCTCACCCCAAGTTTTTTTTGAAATGTTTTTCACAGGACTTAATGTGGTATAGGTTCAACGATGGGATCAAGGGAAAGTCATGCTATATAAAACATGGAACTAGACATGTTTCTTTTTAAGAGTTTTTTTATGGAAACTTGGTAGAAGTGTCTACTTTGTAAATCTTTTGAGATGTAATAGTTATGTTCTAATTATCTAAAACACTAAACCTGAAAAGATCCTGAATTTTAATTATTCATTTAATTCAATGTTAAGTAAGGTTTAAGGCCAGGGCCTTATAGTTGGTATCAATGGTCGGTTTAGACAACTTTAGGAGTTAGAAAATTATTAAATTATAAGATAATTTATGGTATGAATGAAATGATATAGCATTTAAAGATTACCATGTTGCTTCGCCTAAGATATTTCGATGTTCAGAATGGTTTTCCACAGAGGAAACAAAGCAGGTATGTTGGGACGACATCAGGAAGAAGAAAACCTTCCAAATCAGCAACCTGAGATGGTCGGAATTGGAACTGAACAGTTTGTTGCAGTAATGGCACAGTTGACTCAGACTATAAATGTTGGTTGTATCCATGCACAAGATCAGCCAGATCAACCGCAGAGGAACATGTCAGTGGTGGAACATTTCATGAGGCAACATCCCCCATCATTCAGAGGATCATCTGACCCCGTGCAAGCTGAAGGGTGGATTAAAGAAATGGAAGAGATTTTTGATGTCATGGGGTGTTCATAACATCAAAAGGTTAGTCTTGCTGTTTACCGTTTTGAAGGTGAAGCTGATTAGTGGTGGTCGATGGTGAAAAATATCAGGGATAGTGATGAGAATTATTATCTTCACTGGGACGAATTCAAAGGTATGTTTCTTGAAAAAAGATTTTCCTAAGGTGGTTCGTCTAAGGATGGAAAAACAGTTCCTCGAGTTGAAGTAGGAGGATGATTCAGTGGCTACTTATGAAGCAAAGTTCACTCGATTGGAAAGGTATGCTCCAAACATCATACGAGATCTTAATAGTAAAATAAACCATTTTTTACTCTGGGTTAAATCCAAATTATCGAAGAGCTTTAGCTTCTTGTGAGTTCAGAAGTTATGAAAAACTTGTTTGATGTGCAGAGAAGGTGGAAATGGAGTTTGCCGATGATCAGGTGTTCTATGAAAAACAATAGAATAAGATGTCCAGTTGGCAGGAAAATGGGAAGAATTCATCAAAGAAGCAAGGAGTTAAGAAACCCAAATATCCATCCTGTGAGAAGTGTGGTAAAATGCATCCTGGAGAATTTTTATCCAAGTCTAGTAAGTGCTTTCGGTGTGGTAAGTCCGGTCATATTGCTCGTAACTGTAAGGAAGATGATCATGCATGGAATGAAAAGCCAACGGTAAGATGTTTTAAGTGTAATGAAATGGGACATTATGAAAACGAGTGTCCAACGAAGAACTCAACCGGGGGAAAGCAGCCAGACTACAAGCAGAAAGGGGTGGTGAAATCCTTTGCAACAACTTCAGCAAATGTTGGGCCATCGAATGAAGTGGTATCAGGTACACTGTTTGTTTGTTCAGATTATTCCAATATGTTGTTTGATTCAGGGTCTACGGACTCTTTCATTTCTGAGAAGTTTTCTAGTAAATTGGAAATTCCATCTCAAGATATGAACCCTGAACTTATGGTAAAAACACCCGGAGGGAACGTTGAGAAAAAAGGAATTATAAGAACCTTGCTATCCTTGTGTGTGGAAAGAATCTACCAGCAAACCTTATTGTTTTGCCTCTAGTAGAGTTTGATGTTATTTTGGGCATGGATTGGCTTTTGGTTTATCATGCTAAGATTGACTGCAGAGCTAAAATGGTTTCTTTTCATAAGGATTTTCAGTTTGTGTACAAGAATGAACCCTTGATTTTGATAACATATCAGGAAGTTGAGAAACTAGTAAAAGATGGAAATGAATTCTACCTTGCACATATTGTAAAAAATAAAGGAACTATTCAGATTAATGATGTGCAAGTGGTAAATGAGTATCTTGATATTTTTACTGATGATTTGCCTGGTGTTATTGATGATCGGGAAGTTGAATTTACTGTTGACTTAGTTCCTGATTCTAAGCCAATTTCAAAACCCCCTTATCGAATGGTTCAAGTTAAACTTTTAGAGTTAAAGAAACAATTGCAGGGGTTATTAGATAAAGGTTTCATTCGACCTAGCACATCACCATGGGGTGATCCTGTCTTGTTTGTTAAAAAGAAAGATGGATCAATGAGACTTCGCATTGATTATAGAGCCTTGAATAATATTACTGTTAAGAACAAGTATCCTTTGCATCATATCGATGATTTGTTTGATCAGCTCTTGGGAGCTCAGTATTTTTTGAAGATCGACTTGAGGTTGGGGTACCATCAGTTGAAAGTAAAAGAAGCAGACATTCCGAAGACTGTGTTCTGTACTAGATATGGCCATTATGAATTTTTAGTTATGCCTTTTGGGTTATCCAATGCACCTACTATATTCATGGACCTTATGAATAGAATTTTCCATGAGTTCTTGGAAAATTTTGTGGTTGTTTTCATCGATAATATTTTGGTGTTTTATAAAAGTAAATAGGAGCATGAATGTCATTTAATTGTTATCTTTCAAACCTTAAGATAAAATAAACTATATGGAAAATTCAGAAAGTGTGAGTTTTGGTTACAACAAATTTCATTCCTGGGTCACATTTTTTCAAAATATGGCATAACTGTTGATCCTGCTAAAACAAAAGTTGTTGAAGAATGGCCAAGACCCACAAATGTAACTGAGATCCGTAGTTTTCTTGGTTTGGCAGGTAACTACTAAAGCTTTGTTGAAAAGTTTTCACGGTTATCTAGTCCAATGACTAAGCTAACTCCGAAGGGTGTTAAGTTTATCTGGAGAAAAGAATGTGACGATTGTTTTCAGGAGTTGAAAAGAAGATTGGTGAATGCTCCAGTTTTGTCACTTCCTTCCAGGAATGGTGAGTTTGTTATATATAGAGATGCTTCATTGAAGGGACATGGTTGTGTCCTTATGCAGAATGATCAGGTAATTGCATATGCTTCACGTCAGTTGAAAACTCATGAGGTAAATTACCCTACACATGATTTGGAATTAGCTGCTGTTGTTTTTGCTTTAAAAAGGTGGAGTCATCATTTGTATGGAGTAAAGTGTGAAATATATACTGATCAAAAAAGTTTAAAGTATATATTCACTCTGAAATAATTGATCATGATACAGAGGAGATGGCTGGAATTAATCAAGGATTATGATTGTACAATTCACTACCATCCGGGAAAAGCAAATAAAGTGGCTGATGCTTTGAGTCGAAAAATTAATGCTTCATTAACCATGCTACATTTGGAATGAGATCCTTTGGTTTTTGATTTGATGAACTTTGGCATACAATTTGTTGGTGCAGGATGTCCTTCTGTTTTGTTTCAGGTATCAATGAGATCTTCTCTATCATACAGAATCAAGCAAGCACAGAAGCAAGATAGTGAGTTGCAGAAAAGGTTAGAGCTAGTTCAGAAAGGTAAGTTGCCTGAATTCAACATTGATAGTGATTGTGTTTTGAGATTTGGGAAGAGATTGTGTGTGCCTTGTGATTCACAGTTGAAGAGAGAGTGGTAATGTGAATCTTATAGTTCTTCATTTTCAGTTCATCCTGGCAGTACTAAGATGTACAGAGATCTGCGGGAGTATTACTGGTGGGATGGAATGAAAAGAGATATTGTTGATTTTACTTTGAAGTGTTTGACTTTTCAGCAGGTTAAAGCAGAGCAGCAGTTACCAAAAGGGATGCTTCATCCTCTACCAGTGCCAGAGTGGAAATGGGAGAATATATCCATGGATTTGTTGTGGGATTACTGAAGACATCTCGAGGTAATAATGAAATCTGGGTTATTGTTGATCGCTTGACTAAATATGCTCATTTCCTTGGCATACGAGATAATATTTCCCTAGATAAACTTTCCCATTTTTATCTTAAAGAGATAGTCAGGTTACATAGATTTACTCTCTCCATTGTATCTGACTGTGATCCCAGGTTTACTTCTAACTTTTGGAAAGGCCTTTAGAAGTCGTTGGGTACTGAATTATATTTTAGTACAGCTTTTCATCCACAATCAGATGGGCAGTCAGAACAAACAATTCAGACCTTGGAGGATATGCTATGAGCTTGTTCGATGGATTATTAGGGAAGTTGGGACCAACATCTTTCTTTGGTTGAGTTTTCTTATAATAACAGTTTTCATTCCAGTATACAGATGGCACCATTTGAGGCATTATATGGGAAGCAGTGTCGAACGCCAGCATTTTGGGATGAAGTGGGTGAAAGGAAGCTGATGGGACCAGAATTCGTAGAAGAGATGGCAGAAAAAGTTCAGTTGATTCATAAACACATGAAAACATCTCAGAGTAGACAGAAACGTTATGCGGATAACCAGATGAAAGATCTATCTTTTGAGGTAGGTGATCATGTTTTTCTCAAGGTTTCTCCATGTAAAAAGTGTGATGCGATTTGGTAAGAAAGGAAAGCTGAGTCCAAGGTTCATTGGACCATATGAAATTCTGGAGAGAGTTGGATCAATTACATACAGAGTGACATTACCTCCGATTTTATCTCAGGTACACAATGTTTTTCATGTTTTGATGTTGAGGAAATATATGCCAGATCTATCTCATGTATTGAGTCCAGAGGTAGTTCAGCTTGAAGATAACCTATCTTATGAAGAAAAACCAGTCCAGATTCTTGACCGAAGAGAGCAAGTTTTGCGAAATAAGGTAATCCACCAGGTAAATGTTTTGTGGAAAACCCATATGGTTGAAGAGGAAACGTGGGAATCTGAAAATGCTATGAGGGATAAATACCCCCACTTATTTTGATAAGTGAATAAAATTGTGAGGACGCAATTCCCAAAAGGGGGGAAGGATGTAACATCCCATGTAAATGAAGAATAATGATTTTTCATGTTTATTAATATTTATGAATTAAATATTAATTTTACTTTAATGGGGTTGTTGTGTTTGATTGCGTACTCGATACACAATGATGAGTTTCTTTGAAAACTTACATTGCACACTAGTAATATAATAATATTATTTTAAATGGTAGTTAACATGTAGCCGTTGTATTGGAAGGAATGGATAGAAATAACTAAAATATGATTATATATGTTTTTAAATGTTTTTACATTTATCCAATAAAAGATAAAGGCTTAAAATACGGAAAGAATTCAATTTTAGGCATTTATACCGTAATTTTCACTAAAGATTCACTTATCACCTTTTGATGGAGAACCGTCATTAAATATAGTTTTGATCACTCTTATACATTCTATTGGACCAAATAAAACTCTTTTTTATAATCGGGACATCAATATTTACTTTGTGTAAATTTTCGGTATTTTTCCGATAAAGTTCATTTTTTAATTAATAGTGTAAAATGTTGTATTTTAATTCAAAACCTCTTTTTAATATAATTTATTAAGATGATTAGATAATCTTTTGAATTGGTTTTTAAGTTCAATTAGAATATATTTTTACCATTTAATCCAATATTGTTCGTTGGAATTAATTTCACTTTGAAATCGGACTTAAACTAGTGTTAATCTTTTGATACTTATTGTTTCATAAAAACACGCTATTTGTCATGACAGTGGGAATTAATTATTAAATTAATTAATGTGACTTATATGTTTTGAATTTTGTAAAATAGACTTCATTTTTGAATTCGGAATATCAAATATAGCTTAGGGTAAATTTTTGGTATTTTTCTGAAAAACTTCAATTTTTTATGAATAGTGAAACCACTAAGTGGTACTTATAAAAACTGATTTTTTGTTTAAATGAAATTTTACCAATTTTGTGTTTTGAATTTCAAAAATCCGACATACATGGTTGTCATTAAGAAGTAAAATTTGGTTAAATGTGATTAAAATAATTTTTTTGGTGAATAGTAACTTATTAAGTTTTTAATCGCGATTAGAGGTAATTAGTGTAGTTTAAGGTAAAAATATTGTTTTAATAATATTTTATGAGCTTGACACATGTCCTACCCTCATTGGATGTGTCATTGCCGATCAATAAAATCCATGATTCAACTTGGGGACGCCATGGATCCACTTTGGTTGGGAAATGACATAAATAACTTTTTATTTAATGTTAAAGTAAAAATGACACAAACAAGAGATGTTTTACTAAAACAATTTTTACATGGGGTTATACAAGTCATATTTTTACTATAAATATTCATTAGAAAGATAAAACGATTTCCTACATCATTATAGTTTTTTTATAATTTTTAGACATTAAATAAATTAAATTATTTATGACATCATGATTATATAGTGATGACCTCATTAATAAAGGATTTAAATAAAATGGAAAGATAATGTAAAATCTATGACCTAAAAATGTCCAAAACCTATTTTATGGGTGGATTTCAAACCCTTATCACCTTATCCTAGAAAAAAATCAAGGAGGGACCATTAAAATCCGAAACTCATTCTAAAATAATGTAACATTTTCATAATTTCCAAGAGTGCCCCTCCTCTCCTTTTATAAAAGGCCCCCACCTCTACCTCCTTACCCACACTCCCAAAGCCTTTGTCTCAGCCAACCCCGGCCCATTTTGTCTCTCCACTTCCCTCTATTACTCCTTGAAGCCTCACTTTGGTCAGAAGTCTTCCCAAGGAATCCTTTGAGCTCAAACCAAAGGGTGTTACCCGATTTTAAGGTAATGTCTTCACTTGAGTCCTTTTGTTTTATTTTGCTTCTCCAACCCCCTAAACTCTTTTTATTCTTTTATTTTTTAACAACTACAGTATCATAAATATACTAGGATGTTGTTATAAGAATTATTCGAGCTACAATTACACACACCTATATCTAATGGTTAAAGAACATACTGTTTCCGTGGATGGCGAATTTCGGCCTCCCGAAACGATGATTGTTCAATATTCTTTTAACACCTTCAAAGGTGGCCATTAAGATGACACTATATTTATATATGATATATGATATATTTATTTTTTCCTTAATCTTCTTTATTTTTTCATTTTGGGCATACCTTTATGGTTTCTGTTATGGGTAAACGCGATATCTTCATTTAAGGAAGTGCGGACTACCGCCCCCTCAAAGTGATTTGATTCGTTAATGCCATATGTGGGACGTATAAAGGATGGATTTAAAGTTATTATATATTATGTGATACTGGAATTATAATATACCTATATATAATTATTATTTCTTTCCATTAATTTATGATATAGAAATGAAAGTATCGTTCATGCGTACGTACGGCTTACCGTCTCCATGAACGGTGTATTTCATTTCTTATCCTCAAATGTAATGTACTATTATAAGTACATATATATAATGGATATATATGATGTAAGTTACATATAAATGATTAATATAATTCTGGAATTAAAATATACATACCTATCATTTAGTTTTAATTCCATTAATATGACAAAGAAATGGAAGTAGCGTTCATGCGTACGTACGGCTTACCGTCTCCATGAACGGTGCATTTCATTTATTACCTCTAAATGATTATGTAATATTATAAATACATGTATATTCTGTATATATATGAAATATATGATATCCAAATCATGAATATCATTATGGATGTAATGAAACTTTTGACCACACGAACAACATGTAATTATAAGAAGTCCACTTTCGACCTAATAACCAAATATCGACAAAACAAACATTATTAACTTAAATGGTTACATAATGTTTATAATATGGAAATAAGTGATATAAAAGTAATAATGAACTTGAAAAATGTTCTTAAGAAAATATAAATTAACTCATGTTTATTATTTAGGACGTTAAAGAACGATCGAGTCAAGTCGGACCCGAGGTAAGGGACTTCGTCTCAATCTCCTTTAATTGAGGCATATTTCGTTTTATACACAACTTTATTTTATACGGTGTATAAACCCCTTTGACTTTTACTTTTATACAAAAGGAATCTTTTTCTACGAAGCGTTTTACTAAATGACAAAAAGGAATGTTTTTTTAACGTACGTGGTGACAACGACCTTTTTTGCCGCCGTGAGTATTATTTTGTCTTTGGCTTCCACAAAAAGCCGTAATGTTTTTAAAATAAAATAAATACCATATACTCTTTTATGTATTTTGGTATTGAAAATGGTTTTGATAAAGGATTCTATTATGTCAATATATTTAAATGATATATTGTGATTGAAAGGTGGAAATGTTATCATTCCTTTATATTGGTTTTATGTTTTATGATTTTATATTGGTACTTGGAAATTTGACGGGTGGTTATGTGATATACCATATGACGTGTGGTTCCGTGAATACCAGGATGGGTGGTTACGTTATAACCTCCAATGAATTGGGTATGGAAGTCGGCCGTATGGCTATTCCATTAATTATGTATGGAAGTTGGCCGTATGGCTATTCCATTATGTGATATGTGTGGAAGTCGACCGTATGGTTATTCCACTTAATTATGTTTATGTCCAAAGTTACCTTTATATGTTATGTGTTCTTTATATGGGTTTTATGGTAATCCTTTGGTTACAAAAGGGTATGTAATGATATTTTATTCAGTTAAGAGCTTTTATTACTTCATGAAGGTGAAGGTATTACTTTGATAAAGTATACATGGTTTACGTGATGTTTGAAAAACTAACAGTTTTCATTCTTTGCGTATCCCTTACTGAGCTTTTTATGCTCACCCAAAGATTTTTTTTGAAATGTTTTTCATAGGTCTTAATGTGGAATAGGGTCAAGGATGGGATCAAGGGAAAGTCATGATATATAAAACATGGAACTAGACATGTCTCTTTTTAAGAGTTTTTTTTATGGAAACTTGGTAGAAGTGTCTACTTTGTAAATCTTTTGAGATGTAATAGTTATGTTCTAATTCTATAAAACTATAAACCTGAAAAGATCCTCAATGTGAATTATTCATTTAATTCAATATTAAGTAAGGTTTAAGGCTGGGGCCTTATATAGACCATCTTTCGATAACCTCTATTTTTGCTGGATCCACATATATCCCCTCTTTTTAGATTATGTGACCCAAAAATGAAACTCTTTGAAGCCAAAATTCACACTGCGTAAATTTGGTATAAAGCTTCTCTTTTCTTAGGGTCTTCAATATAATTCTCAAGTGAAATTCATGTTCTTCCTTGCTCTTTGAATATACCAGAATATCGACTATAAAGACTACCACAAACTGATCAACATAGTCTCTAAAGACTCTATTAATCAGATCCATGAAGATAGCAGGGGAATTAGTAAGACCAAATGGCATCACTATAAATTCATAGTGTCCATACCTTGTACGGAAAGACGTATTTGGTATATCCTCCCTTTTGACCCTTAATTGATGATACCCTGAACGAAGATCAATCTTGGAAAAGTATTGAGCTCCGCGTAGTTGGTCAAATAAGTCATCAATGCGTTGGAGAGGATATTTGTTCTTGAAAGTGATCTTGTTAAGTTCTCGATAATCAGTGCAGAGTCTTATTGATCCATCTTTCTTCTTAACAAATAGAACAGGTGCTCCCCAAGGTGACGCACTAGGGTGTATGAACCCCTTATCAAGATTCTCTTGGAGTTTCTTCTTCAATTCTTGCAACTCAATTGGGGCCATTCTATAAGTTGTCTTTGAAATAGGTAAACAACCTGGTACGAGTTCTATTGAAAAATCAACTTCACGATTTGGTGGAAGACCCGGCAATTCCTCCGGAAAGACATCGTCAAACTCCCGTACAATGGGCATATTATTAATCGTGATTTTCTCACCAACCATTTGAGATAAATAACCTTTATTTAGTGGATTCAAGACCCATAAGATGGAAGAAATTTCCACTAGATGGTTATGTTCATCCTTGCATCGATAGACGATCATAGATTGATCTAGAATAAGAAATGTGACTTCCCTTATTTGGCAATTCATATGAGCTCCATATAAAGAAAGCCAATCCATGCCAAGAATCACATCAAATTCCACTATAGGAAGGATCACAAGATTTGCAGGAAGCACATTCCCACAAACTTTAATCAGAGAAGAATTATAATCTTTTGATGCGACTGTTGTGACATTAGGGGCTGTCACAGCTAACTCAACATCTAATTGTTGAGGTAATACGGTGATACCCTTATAAAATGCTCCAGAAATAAAGGAGTGGGTGGATCCAGAATCAAATAAAACATTTGCTACTTTAGAGTGGCTGGTAAGTGTACCTTTCACCACATCATTATCGTACTCCACATCGCTGATAGAAATTGCATGTGGCTTTCCTTTGTCTTTAGCCTTAAGAGTTTGTTGACGTTGACCATCATCATCAACCCTTGGATTTGGGCATTGATTTTCATAATTCCCCATCTCCTTGCACATGAAACATTTAAGTGTAGTAGGTTCATTCTGTGTATCCCTTCATTTGTTTGCATCATTAGACATCTTCTTCCCATCATTGCAGCATTCAAATGCCCGATGACCTTCCTTTCCACATTTGAAACATTTACTTGTCCCTTTAAGAAAACTCCCTCCATGTTTCTTTCCACACTTTGAACATAAGGGAAAGCTCATCTTCTTTTCAGTGTGCTCTTTATATTTCCCATTGAATTCCATTTTCCTCTTCTTATCAAACCCATATGACTGATGGGTTACTCCAATCTCCATCTTGACTTTGAGAGCACATCGAAGAATTTCCATGTAGCTATTGAAGTCCCTTATGGCTAACGCCCTTCGAAGACTTCATTTTAAGCCACTAAAGAATCGATCGATCTTACT
Organism: Viscum album; assembly: GCA_963277665.1. Lineage (NCBI taxonomy): Eukaryota > Viridiplantae > Streptophyta > Magnoliopsida > Santalales > Viscaceae > Viscum > Viscum album. Next base: position 989,289,860 of record OY728126.1, read on the forward strand.
CTCAGGTTGGATAATAATACTTGAATCATACCTTGGAAGTCTTGTAAAATTTGCTTCATAGGTACCAACAGATTCATCATCCTTTTGCTTTAGTTCAAGAAACTCCTTCCTCATCATTGTTCTGAGAATGCGATGGAAGTACTTATTGAAAAATAAGTTCCTGAACTCATCCCATTCCATGGACTCAATTTCATCTCTTTCCCTCGTATTCTTGATGAGATTCCATCATTCATCAGCATCACCATCCAAATGATACACTACTAAGATGACTTTATCATGTATATAACATTGAAGAACTGAAAATATCATTTCAGTAGTACTAATCCATTTTTCAATAACTAATGGATCAGTAGACCCGCTGAATGAAGTTGGACGCTGCCTCATGAAGGATTCAGCAGAATGTGGCTCCTTCTTTTTCTCGTTTGGAAGTCCTGCATGATTCATAGCTTGAGAAATTTGTGTGAGCATGGCTACAATATTTTGCATTCCAGCTCCCGTAACGTTTGGTTGCTCAGGGGGACAATCATTACATTTCCCGTCGCATTCCGCATAAACATGGTTCCTTCGGGTTCCAGCCATTGACTAAAACCAAGAAGAATAGTGTGAGAAACAATAATTATAATAGGAAAACTACATGATCAAGAATAAAATTTCACACTTAAGGTCTTATCCTAGGTTATTCATGGCCATTTCTAAAACACTAAGATTTTGTTCTATGCTTAGACTTATCCTTAAGGTTCTTACTAAGGCTTTCATATCCTAGTTTCCAAAGTTTGACTATAACATTCCATTGATACCAAAAATAACGACCCATACTTTACATACATTGTTATTACTTCAGAATTGAAGCACACTTATTACAACATATAACAAAACCAGGAAAGGACCGTATAGGTATAAAGTCTTTAGAAACTGGAAAACATAAACAACTAGTTCATAAAGAATCTACTTTGCCTCCCACTTATTTCATCATATCTAGAGTCCCTTTTTGGCATATCCTACTTAATAACCATCTTCCTAACCTGGGGAAATAAAAAATACAAAAGGGTGAGCTCAAATGCTCAGTAAGGGTAAACAAAAGAAATATCAATCACATCATATACATAAGAACATAACTTTTGGAAATCTTAACCTGCAAAAGAAATCACAATTTCATATCATTGAATAAATCATAGTAGTGAAATGTAATCCCAATAATCATAACATAAAACATGAAACTTTGTGGCATACATACATAATCATATAGAATCATTTATTATTAGTGAAGACTCATTTCCAAGACTATCTTAGTGGAAAAAGTCCATTTCCGAACCGAGTTTACTCCTCGTCTCAGTCCTATTTCACTGAACCGGTTTAACCTGTCATTCCAGCCATGTCTATCTCATGAGATATAAAATCGTTACCCAAAGAATTATAGGGAGATATATGTCCCACCCATATCATAATTATACCATTCTTATGTGTTTCAAAAAATCATAAATCATACATCATTGCATAACCCATGTAATAAATACGGGATTCTTAAACATAATGACATCATAAATAAATTCATATATGATAAATGAATTCATAAAAATAATTCCATCACAACATAATCAAATAAATGTAATAATAGGGATATAAATAGAACCCTATATTTTCTAATATGGAAAATAATTTTGATAAAACACTTGAACTCCATTCTTGAGGAAAATATCCTTTATACTTCAAAAACATTTTTCCTTTTTTAACAGGTCATACAATTCTAAACTAAAAGAAGTTGATTAAAAATATACATGAAAACTTGTAAAACAATATTCTTGGAAATAATGTTTTAAAAATCCATTCATTCCATATAAGATAAAAAAACATTCTTCTCGTACTTTTGTCAGAAAAGTCAAAAAGTACATCGTACAAAAAACGACAAAAGATTCCTTTCATATCTTTTACTAAAAAGTCACTAAAGGGAAAATTGGATTTAAAAAATTGTATGTGGATGGAAACAATATTAAATTTTGAGGAAACATGGATGTGGATGATAAAATACACCCTAGTAAATACCAAAGTATAAACAATCTCGGATAAAATGAGATTGTGATATTTTCTTTTACCTTAGGTCTGATTTGCTTCGTAAGTGTCCAAACCTCCTGTATAATGATTTAAATAATGTTATTGAATTATTCCAGAATCATAATTATGGTTATTATATCATATATGGTCATATTATTAGCTTCTTATTAGTAATATTACATTACTACTTGTTATTTGGGTGTTTATTACTTTTTGTTCTTATGCGTGTTTTGTTGAATAAATTCTTATTCTTATTTTTAGGTTATAGATACCTCATTTCCAGAATAGTATTAGTGTAATATATATCATATTAATTCAATCAATTCATTTATATAATCATTATGCAATGAATATCATGTAGAACGAGTCACATCACATCGTGGAGACGGTATTCCGTACGTACGCACGAGCGATGATATCGTTCCCATGATCGTGGAATTGTATTGGAGTGTATCTATACTATTTCAGAATCAATATCACTTCACAATAATCATATATATTCATTATTTACACCATTATACCCATACAAGTAAATTTGTGGTGGAAAATAGATTACACTACGGCGTGGAGACGGTATTCCGTACGTACGAACGCGCGGTGATTTCATTTTCCGTAGGATGGATAAATGGTGAAATAGAGTTGTTTCATACTTATAATAACATATCAGTATATTAGTGATATTGATATTATTACTTAATAATGAAACAACAAAATAAGAAGAATTGGAAGAAGAAATAAAGTTGAAATAATTGGTAACGGACATTACCGCTTCTTTGAAGCGCCTCTTTGAGACCTCCTTTTAGGGCACTAAAATTGGTCTTTGAAGAAGACCAGGACCTCTAGGATGTCTCTAGGGAAGTGGAGAGAAGAAATTGGCAGGGGTTTTCCGAGCTTGAAGGCTCAAAGTGGTGTGAGGAAGAGGGGGAGGAGGTGCCCTTTTATAAGGGAGGAGAGGGGCTCCTTTGGAAAAACTAAAAATATTATTTTATTATAATTCCAAATTCGGTTTTAAATAGCTCCAAACTGATTTATTTAAAATCTAAGGTGGGGATGGGTCGGAATCCTCTCATCCAATAGAATTTAGACAAGTATTGGTTCCTATTTTAACCTTATCAATTAGATTTAACATTAAGTTAAATAATTTTACTTTTACCATGTCTTCTTGTGTTCTTATACTATACGGTTAATAAACTTACTATATCAAGCCAAACGAACCCCACGTTGTTTATTATTAATATATATAACCTTATCTAAGTCATTTTTCCGAACCATAGGTATTTAAGAAAAAAAAAACAATTTATAATATAATATTGTTTAAAAAAACTATTTTATGTCAATTTTGACACTATTTAGTAATTGATTTTTGTGAAACTCATAACATAATGATTAGTTCAAAAAAAGATAATTAAATCAATATAAACATGTCATATTAACCTATAAAATAAGTGTAATTCATAAAAAGTCTCATATTACATTTATTTGGGTATTTGTAACATCTATTATGTCAATATTTCATTAATAAGATAATTACTGCATCATCTTTGTGTCATAAATAAATTAACTTATTTAAAGTCTAAAAATTACAAATAAAATATCATTATGTAGGAAATATTTTTATCTTTATAAAGAATATTTATAGTTGAATTTAACTTATGTATAACCCTATATTAAAAATGATATTTTTATTAAACTTTGATTTTAACTATTTTAACCCTTCTTTATATAAATTAATAATAAATGTCCTAATCTAATCCATGTGAGCCTAAATGGTCATATTTTATTCGAAATGTTTTTTCTGGTCGAATTACACTTATCCAATAGAATTAGGACATATGTTAGGGTAATAATAATATCATTTTTGCTCTTAATTACCCTATTTACTTTTAATAGTTGTAAATAAAAGTAAAAAGTTACTATTCACCAAAAATTATTTTCATCTCATTGAACTACATTTTACATACTGAAATCAACCGTGTCTCTTGGATTTTCGAAATTCCACTCACAGAAGCGGTAAAATTAAGTTTTATGAAAACTTCAGTTTTCTTAACTACCACTTAGTGGTTTCACTATTCATCAAAAATTGAAAGTTTTCAGAAAAATACCAAACTTTCACCCTAAGATAATTTTGACATTCTGAATCCAAAAATGAAGTCAATTTTAAAAAAGAAAATTTAAAAAATTTCAAAAAGTGGTTATTACAATTCATTACGGCTATTTTTAATAATATTTTAATAGCATATCGTTATTTAGTGAAACTCAGTATTGCGTACGACGCAAGCTATCGAGGAAGGTCGTGATTGCGTGTAAAGAAAGCCAATCAAGTGTTGTGTGTAGTGAAATATTCCTTTGATGATTTATATAACATAAAAAAGATATTTCTCATAAAAGACTCAGGTGTTACAAAAGAGGAGTCGATTACCTGCTTAATCGAAGGCCTTCTGGGACAGAAAGATAGATACAAATATCTGTATCTAGAGATTACCCTGGAGTGGGTAAGACTAACCTTGAAAGTATAAATCAGGAGAACTCTATCCTTTTTTTATTCCTTTCTCTATTAGTTTATATATTTATTATACTTTTATCTATTTGTTGCTAGAAATATTATTTCCACGGCATTTTTTTAATGTTATAATGGGAAAACTTCTTACACATTCTTATTCTGGTATATCTAATATAAATAAAATTCTATATGATTTAATGTATAATCATCCCTTAAATAATCTTTCCTAATGTTTCTTTATTGGATCCATTTTATTATATCCTCAGAAAGTTAGATTCGTTATAGTTAACTATAGAGGTCTTGTTAATTCATCTTGTTCAGCTTTCTTATACATATATTTTCTTAAGGATAAAAACAAACGTTTTTAAACCTAAAATTCACCCCCATCATGAAATTGAGAATTATACATATACATTTAGATCCTAAAATTGGAATCAATGTCTTTAAATGGAATATGTATACTTGCATGTATTTTTTTCTTGCACATTTTTTCTTGCTTAACTTTACTTGTTCATGTTTTTTCTTAAATAATTTCCTCATAAAAACATTTTTATAAAAAATTTTTACTAACCCATTTTGTGGAAAATATTACTATTGGTATCAATAGAAGCCTCTATAATATTTGTAGTTTCATTTAAATTTTTCTTGCTAGACTTATATTTCATAACATTACATGATAAATTTATTTTCATAATGATTTCCATTATAAACTCATTGTTTATATTTTTTTTTTACTAAACCATTTTGTTGAAACAATTATCTTAATAATGACAAGAATGAATGTTGGATAAATATAAAACATAAAACATACAAGACAAAAATATATAAGTGAAATTACAATGATAAATATATATATAGGATGAAGACATTTATTATCAACACTAGTTTGGATAATTTTGTTATGTTAACTAGAGACTACAAGATACTAGAAAATGAAATCAATCAATTCACCAATCAAGAAAAAAATACTGTTAGGTTACAATTATGGTAAAAAATACATTATTCTATTCTACGACCAGGACCATTGATAGACAAATTTCATTATGTGAGGCTATTAATAGCATATAGAAGAAATTTTATGTTACACAATTTTGCACATCCAAGGTTATTGAAACAAAAAAAGTCATGCTTAGAACTGAATACCAAGACTTTATGGTTTTTTATGAAGAACCTATATAAAAATTTATACAATGGTTTATGACTATAATAAACAGCCTTCACTATATGATTGAGAAAGGACTTGATAATGAGATTCATGTGGGTAAGATAATAGATATTATGTCCATTTAGTGGGAATTTAAATTTAGAACAATTGATGAGAGTATAAATGTTTGAAAGATCCTTATTAATGATTTATTCGGGACCCTTCTACAGTATGAAACTATGATGAGGAGAGATGACTATATCAATAAGAAAAATAATGGTAATGGTAGTATAACTTTCACTGCTATGTCAAATCATATATAATCCAAGACTCCTAAAAGATTTACCAGATCAAAATAAAAGAATGATATTGTTATATTTGAATGAATTGATAGTGATCATTCTGGGAATGAAATATCCAATATTTCTTGAAGAATGAACATGATTTTGGGAATGATATATTTCCAATACAATAAATGAGTAAATACAGAAAGGATAAAAAGGATTCATAAGAGACTTCTTATGGATGCAGGAGGAATGCTTATATCAGACCAGAATGTCTTATTCTTAAAAGAAATGAAATAAAGGATAAACATTTAGAAAGAAACAAGAAAATTTAGTACAAATCTATGTCTAAGAATATACTGAATGCTAATGTCACTTTGAGTGAAACTGGTTGTCATTATTTTGATGAATCATCTGAAATTTAATCCCCTATAAATAATAACATTGGTCTTATATCTATAATTCCTTTGTAAAATTAATGTCTCACAGTTAAGGTAAACACATAGGAATCATTCACAAGTATTAATTAAGGTTTTAGTTATCATAATGATGAATATTTTGAATCCTAGGATGATGAATATTTTTAATTAGAAGAAAATAATTTTCAATTATTTTTTAGACGTATCTAGTTATTCCATGTTACATGAAAAAGAAAATAGTAATATAAATTAAAGACATGATAATGAAAATTCTAGAATAACTATTTTATGAAAATATGTTACATATCTTTCAAAATATCTTGATAAAAAAATCCTTGATTTTGATAATGATTCCAAAAACCATATGGATATAAATTCTAAAAAGGAGAAACATTTTAAGGATCGTGAAAAATTAATTTCCAAGATAATTGTTTTAGGGAAAAATGTAAATTCATGGACTAATAACTATGAAGATAAGAATTTATTTATTAGACTAAAATCTGAAATATTTTATTTAATGTTACTTTTGTCAAACATTACTCAGGGAACCGAAGGTTTTGAAAAAATGTATTCACAAAATCATCCTCAAAGTAATAGATCTGGATTTGGTTATTCTTATTCAAAACCAGTTTTTAGTCAGAACTAATTTTTACCCCAATGTGATCCCTTTCCCCTCTTTTTTAATTTATTGGACATTGGGATACAAGTTGATATTTTAATAAAACTCAGTCCTTATGTTTTCATAAATCTCATTTTTCTATGTAAATATAGGTATCTATGATTTTACATTGTTATTTTTATGTATCCATGGATGTTTTGATTTCTAAATTTTTAATCCATTATTTTTAGGTGAAAAAATGAATTTCCCAGCAAAATATATGGTATATGGATGGTGGATGTTTCGACAACATGATTGGTTACAAAAAAAAATATTTGAAAATATTTTTAATAAGAAAGGTGGAAATGTAACTTCCATAGATAATGCTCAAAAAGAAATTATTGGTATATGTAATATTGATCTTTTTGTAAAATCCATAATTTTAAAAAAAATTATTAAAGGTCTTAATCATAACCTTATAAGAATAATCTTTTAATGTGATGATGTTTACCTTATAAATTTTATGAATCATAAATTCCTAGTACACAATTCCATGGAATAGTTTATTCTCTATGCCCATAGGCTTGACAATGTTTATATAAATAACATAGATGGAAATAAAATACATGAAATACATTTCCTTAGTGTAATTGTAGATCAATATTTGTTATGGTATAAAATACTAGGACACAATAACCCTAGATACCTATGAAAACACTCCATGAAATGACATTTTATAGATCTTCAGGATCGTAGAATTGATTCTTCAAAAGTTTGTGATACTTGTATATATAGAAGGTAACAAAAGTAAATCCTTAAATAAATTAGTGAAGTCTTAAAATCTGATGAATTATATCTAGTACATAAGGATATTTTCAGTCCAATGCAAACCGTATGTATTGATGGAAAATACTATGTATTTTTTGTTGATTATTACACCATATTTACATGGGCCTATTTTCTAGCAATAAACTATGATGAATTATGTTATTTTAAAAAAATTTATCTAAATATAAAAACAGGAATAACCTTCCATTGATTTCAATTCCTAGTGATCATCAGGGAGAGTTTTAAAATTAGGATTTTTAATCCTTTTGTAGTAATAAAGGCTGTATTCCTAAATTTTTAACTCCAAGAACTCCACAATAATATGGGGTAGAAAAAAAATATTGTTCAATATATAACAGGAACCAATTTTATTGTATACTCTATTTCAAAACAATTTTTGGATAACGATGTAATTACTACTTTTTATGCTATAAATCGAGTTTTAATTAGACCTTTTCTTTATAAAACACCTTATGAGTTATAGATTGGTCGAAACCCTAATGTTTATTATATTAAAGTATTTGGAGGCAATGTATTTATCTTAAATACTCTATATATCTTACATAAATTTGCATCCAAATCATATGAAGGTATTTTTATATTCTATTATTCTTATTCTCAGGAATATAGAGTTTTTAACCAAAATTCTTTTTTTGCTGAAGAAACAGTACATGATAAATTTATTGAAACTGGTCTTTTTGATTTTAAACAACCTCAACCTATATCTATGGAAGTGTTTTCAAAAAATGATAACCAAATATTGATTGAAGATTCTTACAAACAGGAACATACTTAGGAAAATATTCCTAAAGTATTTACCCAAGAATATTTTATACCATATGTTGATGAAGTGGTTTTAGAAAAATCCATAAAAAAGTGTTTTCTTAAAAATTCCCATAGTTATAGTTTAATTGGTGTTGTAAATCACAATATAAGGACAAGATGTTTTCTAATGAACGAAGAAGATAATATAGAATTTCATTCCCAACTAGAACCTAAAATTACTGATGATGCATTTGGTGATGATTATTTGATTAAATCTATGTAATATGTACTAAATAAATTCTAATGGAACAATGTCTAGACCCTGGTTAAAACGCTTAAAAACATCTATAGTTGTTGAAAATTAGGATTTAAAAAATAAATCTGGTGAAGATTAAATTATTGTATGAAATAAATAAATATAAGTTAATAAAGTATATAATCAACCAGAAGGAATAAAATATGAAAAAATATATGCTCCAGTAGCTAGACAAGAATCTATTCGTATTCTACTAGCCTTTGTAGAATTTTTCAGTTTAAAACAATTTCAAATGGACGCGAAGTGTGATTTATTTAAAGGATATGTTTAGGAGGATGTTTATGTTGGACTACCTCCTGGTTTTGTAGATACAAAACAACCTATACATGTTTCAAACATACTAAAGATTTATCTAGACTTAAACAATCCCATAAATCATAACATGATAGACCGACTTGATTTTTGATATATGAAAATTATGTTAAGGGACGTATTGATCCAACACTTTTTATAATCAAATATATTATAAATGTTTTGAGTGTTCAAATTTATGTTGATCAAATTATATTATTATAAACTCAAAGATCTTTAACGTATTATTTTCTAAATATTACGAAATATAAGTTTGAAATGAGTTTCATGGTTGAGTTAAATTTTTTCCTAAGTTTCAAATTTCCCAAAAACCAAAAGAAATTATTATATATCAACATAAGTATATCAATGATCCCATTAATAATTATGGATATTTAATACATAATAGTAAATTTACTCCAATAGGTACCTCAAACACTATTGATCTTGATGATAATGTGAAACTAGTAGATCAGATATCTTTTAGATATACGACTGGAAATCTATTATAATTAATAGCTATTCATTTATAATTAATGTTCGCAATATGGTTATGTGAAATATATCAATAAAATAAAAAAAATTCCATTTTAATTTAGTGGAAATTATTTTGTCCTATTTAATGGGAACTATGGATTAAATACTTTTCTATTCTTTTGTAAATGATTCAGTTTTAAAATTATTTTTGTATGCTAACATTGGTAGATGTAGAATAGATAGGAAAATATCATTCGGTTCTTTTTATTTATTATGAGATTTTTATGATTCATGGTAATGAATGAAACAACAGTCAATATCAATTTTCACTACTGAAACAAAATATGTAGTAGTTGGATGTTGTTTCTCTCAAGTATGGTGGATGTAACACACTCTCACAGACTATGGAATGAGTTTTACCAAAACATATATAATAATGTAATAATAATAGTCCCATTTATCTAAGAAGAATCCATACACATAATTCTTGTGAAAATCACATAGACATAAAGGATCACATTTTTAAGGAGTACACACTTATATGAGATATCATACTTCAATTTGTCGGATGTAAAAATAAACTTATTGACATATTTAAAAAACCATTACCCTTTGATATATCTGAATACATTAATCTTAAGTTATGAATGATAACTATAATTTAATCATTGATATTAACTTTATGTTGAGATCTATCTCTTAAAAATAAGAAACATTTTTTCATAGTTGGATTACATATGTTTATTCTTTGATAAATTATTTTCAATTTTTTTTTCCGAAACCTATGATGTTTTCTATCCTTGATATAAAAATTTGGAACCTATATTTTATAAAGGGAAACTTTCTAATTTTTTCGAATCAATATGAGTTATATATAAGGTATTTATCCTAACTTATATCATTGTAATTTCATTTTAGTTTGTTGGCATTTAAATAATGTTTTCAGAAAACCTTATCGGATTTTCATTCTATAAAATATGTTTATTTCATCAAAACCTCAAAATATTAGAACCCATAAATTTTTCTCCATCATTTATATCAACCGTTTGATCATATAAAGTAAATATCAACCATTGGATTAACCTGGAAGATGAACTATTCCCATGCAGCATATACAAAGGGACCCCTCACCTCACACCCCACATCATTTTTTCTCAGTGTTTTTGCACTATAGCCCTTCCATTATTTAAATATTCCATTTAATTTTTCCCATTTCATAAGACTCAAAATATCTCACATGGTCTCCTTCTTAACTCATATGGTGTCAAACAATGATAAAAAAATTGTATAATCTTTAAGGAATTGTTAGTGGGACAAAATTTATTATAATAGTATAAATCTTTGATTTCAATGATCAATAACCTCAATGGATGAGAAAGCCTTTGTGTATCAATGGAAAAGTATTAGGATATTGTGTATTCTTATTTAGTATTTGAATTATCTGATAACAATTATTTTTATTAACATGTCGAAAAGGATATGTTCTCCTTTGTGAGTTATGGAAAGTCATATTTTATAACTTATAAAATGGCTACATGTATTATGGATATACCCAACATAGGTGAATTAATATTTTGATCGCATAGATTTACTAATAAGGACGGTTCATTTGAGAAGGTTAAGTCTGTCAAATTCCTTGGGTATAAGGAAGTGAAGATGCCCAATATAGAAAATCATTCAACAAACCACAGAGTAGTATCACATTGGATGTAATGTTTTTTATTACCAAGAAGGTATATGAGGATTCTTTAAATATATGTGATATCATTATGATGCTTTTCTAGGTGAATGTAATAATGATAAACCTTGTTGCGTACATTCTAGTAACCATCAAAAAAAATTATGAATGGATCTAACAAATCTCAAAAGACTATGCACCCTGTGATCATGTGTTTGATCATTTTCTTGTGTTATAATCCATCAAAATCCCAAGAAACTCAATGGTCAGGACCATCAATATCATGTTGTTAATTGATAATAACTAGAGAAGAGTGATTATAAATTTTAGTAAAGAATTAGAATATTTCATTTATCTTCTTTATAAGAATGAGAATGATACTAATAATAAAATAGAAGATGTATAAGGTCCATGCCATATCCTAATTAAAGAATAGAGAAAGAGATTGAACTGCTAGAACAACTACCAACCACTTAACTAGTATCTCCTCCACCAAATCCCAAAAAGAAAAAGACATGTTTTGATAAGGTTTTAGCCAATGGAGAGAATAGAAAAATAAGATGATGGTAGGTGGTATGGTTTTTGAGATATATCTTAGTGAGGTTATGGTCTTAAAAGTCAAAGATGCTAAAGGGCTTGACAAGAAATCCATGCAAATGAATTTGAAGAAGAAATAATATGATGTTTATATTATTCAGGAATTAATAAGAGATACTGAAAAGGCTTTGGGACAAGTTCAGTTACCAGAATAATTCTAACAAGAACTAGTAATTTATTATAAACCAGAGGTTACCTAGACTATTGTACCCGATATGGGAATGATTAATATCTCAGTTCTAAAACCAATAGTTTAAGAAGATTTAAATCAGTATGAATAAGATGGTGAGGAGGAATAATGTAATGAACTTACTAGAGTTGAAGAATAATATAAAGAGAAAGATATCCCTACTGAAAATATATCAATTTTAAAATTCTAATATTACTCCACTAATATAATTACAGAAGTATAATCTATTCAGAAATATGATGATTCTGAGAATTAGTTCAATAATATCACTTTAGATAATTAATGAATTAAGAATAATATTGTTCAAAATGTTGATGAAAAGGATGATAAAGTTGTAATTTAAAAAATGAATATAATGTTTCTGATAAAGTTGTATATAAAAATATAGATGATGATGATGACATAATTATTCAAGTTTTTAATGGAGAACATAATTTTCTAAATCATGAGAATAAAATCTCTATGAAATAGAATGGAAAGGAAGTTGATGTCGAAACACCTAAGAAAGCTATTTTTGAAATATCAAAGAAGGATATTGTTGAACATATAAGAGGAAATAAGATAAAAAAATGATGTTTCCTCATAGAAAAATAATTTTTTTCGGAGTCTTACCCTTCGTTAGTTCATGATTTTGTGGTTCAGTCTGTGAAGATTCCTGTGAACTCCATCCATTTCATTCCCACTAATGATTGAAAATGTCAAATGATTTAAGAACCAATCATTTAGAAATTGGATTCAATAATAATTATAATGGAAACGTTAATCAAACATAATGTGTAGCTGAATACTTTTAAAATCATTTATGATGCTCATAGAAGATATTGAAATGATATAAAAATTTGGTCGAAGTTAGTCATATATGACCATAAAATTTTGCAGTACTTCAACCACTCAATCAAATGTTAATTTGATAAGTCTGGTGAAGAGATCCAGAATTTCCCAACAATTTTTTCAAAGAAACTGAATGCAAAGCGAGCTAGATTCTTGGAAGAAGATAATGATCTGAATGGAAAATTGAATTTTTTTCTCTTAATCAAAAAAGGGAAAGGTATACCAAAGAAGAGATGGCTGGAAAACTCAATAACCTGGAATAATAGATCATGTCTTAAGGTGAAATAGTCATTTCCTTGGAATAATGAATCAAATATATCGAATGGAAAAATCAGGATCATAATGAGCTGCTTAAGAAGCAAGAGGATGATCATAAAGAATTAAAGAAGACGAAGGACACCCAGAAATAGTTTATGTGGAAGGAGAAAAAGAAGTATGAATAATTTTTATTTTCAAATATGCTCTTTTGTTGTGATTAACTCTTTACCTACAGAAATTATTGATTTTCAATGTCTCAACATGTATGTTTCATAACATTTTAGGTACAACTGTTTCTTCTATTATTTATGAAAATCACAAAGGGGGGGGGGGTTTCAAAATATTTATAATGTTAATAGAATAAAATTCCTATTTTATTGGGAGATTACATAAAAAATTAATTCTTAAGTAAGGGAGGGATATTTATCTATAAATGAAAATAATTTGATCCTTACAGATTTCATAACCTAAGATGGAGTTATTCATATTCATCATGAGACAAAAACAAAATTGAAGTTAGTTTTTTCTTTTAATGTTTAAAAATAAAAACCATAATCCTTAAATTATATTAGGAAAATTAGTTTTTTTCAAAAAGGGAGATATTGTTGATTTAATATGTTTCTTTAAGAATTTTTATTCCATTATTTTATTAAAATCACGAAAGCAAATTTCTTATTGAAATATCTCTTTCTCTAAGAAACTTTTTCGTAAGGAAAGTATTCTTTCTCTCTGAATGGGTTTTACATTATATATGATTTCCAACATGTTATCCAGTGATTTCTCAAACCAAGTCATTGCATATTTTCTAATGAAAAAAATTGTATCCTAATCTATAACTCAGAACCTTTTAGTTCATGAGAATTTAATTTATCTAGAATTTAGAATCTGATTTCTCATTAAATTATACACTGATTTCTCCTGAAACAAGAATCAGATTTCTCTTCAAATCAGAATACAATTCTTCTTAAAATTAGACTCTAATTTATGCTAAAAAAAGACTCCAATTTATCATGAAATTAGTCTCTAATTTTATCTGAAATCCAACCCTAAATGAATTTTAAATACAAATCTGAATTCATCTAAAATTTGACTCTGAAATAATAAGAAGTTAGACTCAGAATTCAACTAATATCAGACTATGAATTCATCTAAAATTAGAGCCTGAATACATTAGAATTAATACATCTATTTTCATATAAATTAGAATCCAGTTAACATTTTTATTAGAATATGATTGTAAATATTTATATAATTTTAATTTTCACAATCTTAAGAATCCTATAAAATTATTTTCATTAATTAAACAAAATTTTCTAGATATAATATTCCATTTTAACAGATCAAAAATGGGATAGTTATTCTTAATCATTATAAATTTTCTCATAGTTTTTTACATAAAAGGACATCATAAAATATGTTCAAAATTAATATTTTTATGAATTCAACTTGTACATGTCCTTTCAAAATTCATGGAAACTTTTGATAATCGGAGGAGGTAGTCGACTGCTGAAACTTTTTCCAATAAATACCCAAAAATTGCAATTTTGAAATTAAAATGTTCTTGTGAAAATCCTATATGTTCTGGTACTATGGGATTACTCTATTAGATATGCCTTGTGTAGATTATGTGAACAACTTGTTCAAGAAGATAACATCTTGTTCAACTTACCTAGTGTGATTCATATTGTTGTCATTATCTATCAATGGCTTCAATGGATATGAAGTCATAGCTTCTGATTAACACCTTAATCAAGGGCTTGTGGGGGGAGCAAGATAGATACTGATATTTGTATCGTTGGATTACACTGGTGTGGGTACGAAAAACTCTCTGCAATGTATAAATCAAGGGACCAATATCCAAGGTCGGTGGATAAAATTCTCTTTAGGTTAAATGATTTTTTATATTTGTTTACATGTTATGGTTACAAGTTTTATCTCCATTTTATTATTTTTGTTAGAAACTCTAAATCTCAACAAATTTCTTTTCTTTACACTCTTTTATAAATGATATTCTATATGATTTATGTTGGATTATTTCCCTAAGTAAACTTTTCATAAGGTTCTTCATCAATTCTATTTTATCAGATCCTAATCAATTTATTTTCTTTTTTAGGAAATTAATTGGGCTTGTGAATTCATCTTGTTTAACATTATCAAACATAGATTTTCCAATAAATAAAAAATGATTTTTTTTAAACATGGAATCCCACCTCTTGTAATTGAAAAATATACATATACATTTCTATCCTACAATTCGTTAGGGAGGAGGTCTCTAAAATATTTATACTTTAATATTTTTTTTCTTTTCTCATCCTTTATTTCTAAACATTACTTATTTATGTTTTTTTCTTAAAAATATTCCTTATAAAATCATTGTTTATAAAATCATTGTTTATAAAAAATTTCTACCAACCCTTTTTGTTTAAATTATTTTTTTAAGAATCACAAGGTTGAATGTTGGATCAATAGAAAACGTAAATCATACTAGACCCCCTATTTTTATGGAAATAACAATAAATGATGGATATATTTGATGAATAATTTAATTACCAATACCAATGTGGCTAATTTTGTTATGTGAACTAGATAGTATAACATTCCTAAGAAAGAAATAAGTAAAATTCATTAATCAAGGAAAATAGTGTATTAGATTAAAATTTAGGTACACAATAATTTATTACGGTCTATGACCACAAACATATATTTCTATATTTAATCATGTGAAGGTGTTAATATATTTTTGTAAGAAAGTATATGTTACACATTTTGGCACATCTATGATTATTGAAATAAGAAGATATATGCTTAGAGCTGAATACCACAGTTTTATGTATCATTCTATAGAACCTGTATGTAATGTTCAATAAAGGGTTAGGTCTATTGTCAAATACCTTCAATATATTGGTGATAATTTACTTGATGATGAGTTTCTTATGGATAAGATAATATATATTATTTCTAATGTGTGGTAATCCAAAATAAAAAAAATTATGAGAATAATAATGTTTCAAATATCACTCTTGATGAGTTATTGATGACTCCTCTCTATCCTGAAACGAGACTAAAGAGAGATATAGAGATCAATATAAAAATTAATTGGAATGTAAGTTCTTAATTCACTACTACATAAAATAATCTTTATTCCATAACTCCAAAAAAGATACTAGATCAAAATCCAATAAAGCTACTGTAATATCTAATACAAGAGATAGTGATCATTTTGAGAGTGGACATGACAATCTTTCTTAAAGAATGAACATTATTATTGGATAAATTTTTAAAATACATATATAATAAAGAAGATAGAAAGGATATTAATGATTTAAAAGTGACTCTTTATGAATGCAAGAGGGAATGTTATATCAAACTAGACTGTCCTATTCACAAAAGGATATAATGAAAGGATAAGAATTCATAAATAAATAAGATGATGTTCTAGAAGTGTATATACAGAAATATACTGAATGATAATGACACCTAGAGTTCCAGCGGTGGTGATTCTTTTGATAAATCTTTTGATATTGAATCTTTTGGACGGAAGAATATTAGTCTTATAACCACATTACCAAATGAAAAACGGTGTCTCATAGATAAGGTCAATAATGTGTAATCATTAACCAATATTTCATTATGTGCTAGTTATCCTAGTAAAGTATATTATGAATCATCATATGAATAATCATCCTATTAGAAGATAATAAATTACTTTATTTTCAATTAGTACTTATGTTTTCCATGTTACATGATAATGAAAAGATTATTATTAATAAAAAAGATGAAAAGTAAAATTCTAGAATCTCTATATTAACAAAATAACTATTAGATATTTCAAATGATTCTAATCGGAAAACCCATGGTTTCAAAAATGATTCCAAAAAACCTTAAGGAAGTAAATTCTTAAATGGATAAACTTTCTATGGACCAGGATAATTTTATTTCCAAGAAAAAAATTTTATAGGAAAACACAAATTCTATGACTAATATCATTGTGGATAAGAATTTATTCATCAAACTAAAATCTCTAATATTTTACATAAAAAATATTTTGTAATAAATTACTCATGGAAAAGAAGGTTTTGATAAAATGTATTGAAAATATTTCCCAATAAAGAATTGTTCTAGATTTTGTTATTCTCATTTAATTCATGTTTTTAGTCGCTTCTATTTTTTACCCCAATGTACTGATTTTTGGACTAATTGTACATGTAGTGGAAATTGACAAAAAAATATTCATTGAATAATACCCAATCCTTAGGTTTTCATAAATCCCATTTTTCTATGAAAATATGGATACCTATGATTTTACTTTCCAACATTTCTAGATCCAAAAATGTTTGGATTCTAAATGTTTAACTATTTTATTTCCATGAAAAAACTGATATTCCTAGAACAATACAAGGTACATGGATAGTGGAGTTTCCCATCACATGACTGGTAAAAAACCTTATTTGAAAATATTATAAATATTAAATGTGGAAATGTGTATTTTGGATACAATGATCGATGGGAAATTATTATTATAGGTAATATTTTTCTTCTTGTAAATGCATTAATTTAAAATGTTTTATTTGTTAAAGATCTTCAGAACAACCTTATAAGAATAATTTAATTTTGTGATAATGGTTTCCTTGTGATTTTTGGGAATGATAAATGCCTTGTACAAAATTCCCAGGAAGTGTTTATTCTCTCTTCCCATAGGCATGAGACTGTATTACACTTAACATAGAAGTCCTTAGAATCCATGACTTTCCATGCCTTAGTGTAATGGATGATCAATACTGGTTATGGCATATAAGAATATGATATTTTAACATTAGTAACCTATGAAAACTCTCAATGGAAAGATTGTTTAATGATTTACTAGATCTTATATTTTATTCTTCAAATGTTTATAATCCTTGCTAATATGGATTGAAACGTAAGTCATCATTAAAAATAATTAGTGAAGTGTCAACTTCTGATGCATTAAAGCTAGTGCATATGGATCTTTTTTATCCAACACAAAATTGATGTATTGGAAGAAAATACTATGTATTTTTTTAGTTGTTGATTAGACTATATTTATATGGATTTATTTTCTAGAAAAGAAATATGAATCATTTTCTTATTTTTATTCTTTTTAATGAATATTTAAAAAAGAGAAACCCCTTCAATTAACTATTCATAGGTATCATGAGGTTGAATTTGAAAATTCAAATATTGAAACATTTTTTATTAATAAATTAATTACCCATAAATTTTATTCTCTAAAAAATCCTCAACAATATAGATTTTTGGAAAGAAGTAAATGTTTTCTTCAACAGATAACAAAATCCATGTTGAATGAACACTCTAGTACTAAAAACTATTGTGATGAAGCTCTGGGTATGTATTTTTATACTATAAATAATGTATTTATCGAAAATTTTCATAATAAAACACCTTAGGTGTTATGGGCTAGTGTAAAACCGAATGTTTCTTACATCAATGTATTTAGATGATAATTATTCATGTTGAATACCAAAGATAACATATACAAATTTTCACTCAAATCTGATGAAGGAATTTTCTTAGGCTATTCCACTTTTTCAAAGGCTTATAGAGTTTTTAACAAAAATTATTTTACTATTAAAGAAACAATGCATGTGAAATTTGATGAAACTGATCCTTTTGTTTTTTAAAAACCTCATCCTACATCATTAGATGTGTTTTGAAAAACTGTTTATCATCCATTGATGGAATATTTATCTAAAAGAAAAATATTTAAAGAAATGATCCAGAATTATTTACTACAAAATATTTTCTACATTATGTTAGTGAACAATTTTTAAAATACCCAAATAAGTTGTTTATTAATAATCATCCTAGTGATATTATCATTAGTGGTGTAAATCAACATATATGGATTTAAAAACCTTTATATAATAGAGTATATTATCAAGAATTTAATTCCAAATTATATCCTAAAAGTAATGATTAATATTTAGTTGATGATGATTGGAATAAATATATGAAATATGATAACAAGAATTTCAAAGGAACAATGTCTGGTCTATAGTTAAATGGCCCAAAAAACATTTTTTTAGAGTAAATTGGGTCTTCAAAAATAAATTTTTTGAAAATAGAATCATTATATATAATAAAAATAGATTAGTTTCTAAAGGCTATAGTCAACAAGAAGGAATAGACTATGATGAAACTTATGCTCCATTTGCTAGACTTGAATATTTGTGTATTCTTCTATACATTATTGAATTTTTCAATTTCAAACATTTCCAAATGTATCGGATGTGTTTTTTCATTAATGGATTTGATAAAGATGAAGTTTATTTTGAACAACATCCTTGTTTTTAAGAGACAAAACATCTTGAACATGTTTTCAAACCTACCAATTTTTTATAAGGAATTGAACAAGATAATATAGCCTGGTATTACTGTATTAGAGGATTTTTTTTAGAAACCAATTTTTTGAAGGGAACTACTGGTACAACATGTTTTATAAAGAGATATAATAAAAATGGTATCAGTGTTTAAATTAATTTTCATGACATGATATTCTGATAAACTAAGAAATCCTTAATAGATTTGGTTCTGAATATTTTGAAATATTAGATTGAAATGATTCTAATGAGTGATTTATATTTTTTATGGTCTTAAAATTTCATAAAAACCATAAGGAAATTATATATATCAATATAATTATATTCAATATATTCTTATGAATTAGGTATATAACAACACTAAATGTATATGTACTGAAATTGGAACCTCAAAAACTTATGATCTTGATGAAGTTGAAAAACCAGTAGATCAAACACCTTTTAGAGGTATGATAGGAAGTATATTGTACTTAATATCTAGTTTTCTAGATACAGTGGTTTTAGTATTCTTATGTTAAGTATATAATTATAATCCAAATGAATCCCATTTGAAAGCCATGATTTTTTTATATTTAAAGATAACCACTAATTTAATACTTTTGTATTCTTTAAGAAATGATTTTGTTTTAAAAATACATTCAGATGATCACTATGGTGGATGAAGAATGGATAAAAAAAGTACATCCAGAACTTTCCATTTGTTAAGAGATTCTTTAGTTTCATGGTCATGCAAGAAACCATACTCGGTAGCATTTTCCACTGAAAAAGCTGAATATACATCAGTTGGATGGTGTTGTGCTTATTTGTTTTTGATATAACACGCACACATAGACTATGGAATGAGTTTTACCAAAACACGCATAATGTTTGATAAAAATAGTTCCATTTCTCTATGAAAAAAACATCAAATTACTCATGTGAAATTCACATTAACATAAGGAACCACATTTTTAAGGATAAAACTATTAAAAATGATATCTTACATTAATTTATCAGAACACGATATCAACCTGATGAAATATTTACAAATAAATTTCCCTCCAATATATTTGAATACATTAAAAAATAATGAATGATAACCTTAAGGTAATCATCCATATTATTTTTTTAAAATTTATCTCCTAACATTAATATAATCTTGTTAATAGGGGGTGTACATATTTTTATACTTTTATATTTCCATTTCAAATTATTATTTCTAAAGCCTAAAAATATTAGAACATAGAAAACGATTATTTCACTAATAAAACATTCAGAACCTAGGTTTTATAAGAGGAACCTTATAAATACTAAAAAATATTACTATTCTATGTAGAATGGATTTTTCCATACTTATATAATCATAATTTCATTTATTTTTGTTGTTATTTCAATCTTTTTTTTTTTGAAATCATTATTGGATTCACTTTCCTTAAAATACAATTATTTCATTTAAAACACAAAATATTGGAACATATTAATTCTTATCAGGCATTAACATTAACTATCGGACCATATAATATAAATCTCAACCATTAGACTAACATTATAAGATGAATTTTCCCCATGAAGCCTATATAATGGGACCCCTCTACTCGCATCCCACAATATTTTCCTCAGTGCTTTTGTACCGAATCCCTACTGCTCTTCAAATTTCAAATTTAGTTTTTCCTTTTTACATAATATCTGATTGTCTATTGAGGTCTCCTTATAGACTTATATGGAATCAAACAAGGAACTCAAAGATTGGCTAATATTGAAGGAAATGATATTGGACCCAAATTTCATTAATATGTATAATTCTTGGATTTGAAAGGTAATAAAGATCAATGGATGGGAAATCCTCTATGTAGGAAAAAAATAATAAGGATCTATTGTATGCTAATTTAGTTATCTAATTTTATAATATTGTTTAGTTTTATGAATTAGGTGGAACGGACATGTTCTCCATTAAGAGTTATGTGAATACTTAATCTCTATCTTACAAGAATGTTTTATGTAAAATTGATAAACCATATAAAGTATAATTAGTCTTTTTATCGCATCATGATCTAAGGCTTGTGAGAAAATTACGGTGTTACCCATAGCTTTGTATTATTTCATGCATGTACAAGGTTGGGCACAAAATGATCTCTTGTGTATACCTAAATCATGTTGAAAGATGACGGATAGGATTACAGTACCACTGGAAAACTTAGAGGAAGAACTAAAGATAATATATCGAGAAATATCTCTATATTGATATTTCTATTCTTTATTGATGTTGGGGGTGTTCGGTCTTAGGAAATGTTGAGTGAATATTAGACTTATTGATGAATATCATGATCAATGGATTGTGGCCTTCAATTTATAGGAAAATGATTTATTTCCCAACATGTTAGATTCAGTGACATGAGAGTTATTTTTCCCAACATTGGGTTTAGCCGCATCATTCAATTTCACCATGGTCTAATTGATGTAATTTTGGGAATGAAATTTCCTCATTCGTAGATTAGATTATTGTAAAAATTTTGATCATCTTATGCACACCTACCATATCCACTTTGTGTGGACATCATATATTAATAATATCTAAAATTTAATTTGGAATGTAAGATCATTGCATGCATATTATAATCACATGTGAGCACCAAAAATATTTGTGGTAATTCTATTTCCCACTCAGAATGTTTTTTCAGCTAAGAAAATGGTTTCATATTGTCCAATATAATCCCTTTGTGGCATCGATAAGAATTGAGGTGCAAAAATTCCCCCTCCCAATGACGAATATGAGTTGAGAGGGTATCGTAATGTGGGGTTTCGATCAAAACGATGAATGATAGAATTTGATTCCAATGGGTGCCTACAAAACATGTATGTGGTTGCTTGTATTCACTTCTAATCATAGGGGAGGACATTTATTCACCAATAAAATGAGTGGAGGGTCAATTTCATGATACAATGACATTCATCATTAGAATCAATTCACTATCATGTCTGTAATTTCATCCATTCATCATGAAGAATAAAACATTAGGAACATATTTTTCTCAGAACAGCCTTTCTTCACAAGTTTGAAATTGAAAAAATGTTATCAAATTGGACATCTTCTAACTAAACTTGTATGAAACAAAATAAATTTTTCTCCAACCACCAGTCATAAGAGATCCTTATATGAAAATTTTAAACTCGTTAAAATATCATACAGAATTATTCAAGATGTCCAACCAACATAATACAGTTAGCATTGAGGCCACAGATGCATCTCAGAGAGCTATTATTAATGGAAATCATCAAATCCATTAGTCTAGGATAGTGGTTTTAAATAGTAAAATTATTCTTGGAGTGATTAAAAAAATTTAGAAGGAATTCCCTCTGAGTGACTGTCTCCCTTTGTCCAATTTCAGTATTCTAAATTATGTGCACATCCCATCATTTTGTTGGATTCATTGCATACTTGGTTGAAATGTCATAATGACCTCTAATGTTGTAATTTCATTGTTTATGGTCATAATTTTAGACATCATAGGGACATGGTAGTCTATGCACTGAATAGGATGACAAGGATGGTCACAGGGGATGATCTGGAGGCCAATGAGTTATCTTTCCACTATACCACTACATTTCTTAGTATTATGTGGAACAACAGTTTTTGAAGGAAATAGGATTGGGACCATCGGTCCTGTGGTAATTTTACAAGAATATGGGCATGGTAATACTTTGTATACTACACATTCCAATTTTATAGAGAAGAGATGCATAACATCGGGTTGTATGAAGTATTATGTACATCATAGTTCCATTTTTTACTATTAATAACAGATAATTCTGGATCTCCTTAGCTGATGGTCCCCAGACACAAACACTCTCTTTATCTACAATGAAGAAGTTAGTATCTGGAAAATCCACTACATGGGTGGCATCCCACTTGATGGATTTTAGTATGATGAATTTCAATTTCCAGAGAACACATGTATGGATAGATAGAAAACCCCAAACATTGGGAAACATATTTTGAAGGAATGTAAGGATAAGCTAAAATTCACACCCATTTTTCAAAATTATATCTTGTTCCATGAAAGGAATGAATGGTTCCTAAAGAAGGACCCAAATACTAGGATTTTAGGTTGAGGGAAACAATATCCAATAAAATTTTATAATGGGGTAGGTGGGATCATACTTTTTGATCTTTAAAGAATGAAACTATCATAAATGGCGATATTGTAGGTCTGGAGGCTGAAACCTACTGGTTCATAGTACTACCTTCCTCTCCTCTTTTATGAGTGGGTGGGTACTTCCAATGATATATTAAAGTATAAGGATATTTCATGGGATGTTATTTATGGAGGAGGTCATGAAATATTCTAATAAAGTCAAACTAGGTAACACAATATATTCAAAATTTATAGTATAATTGGCCATGTTTTAAGGGAATATATGACCAGAAGGATCTATGGACCTTTTTAGTTCATCTATGCTACAATTTCAGCACATCTCGGTGATAAAAAAATTACCTAATCGCATTCATCATCAGAATGAAATTCAATGACCATCACTGTTTAACATATATGTGGTCCATCTGATAACACTCAGCAAGGAAAATATCATTATCAATATTAAAGACCAATAAAATTTAAAATTCCACCTATTTTCAACTCTAGTTTTTTCAATGGTGTACAAATTTCAATTCTTATATGAGAAAAGGATGTATCTATAATATTTTGGAGTCATAATGATGGTTGTCTAAGTCGATCACATGTTTTTCTACAAGCCATATATGATATAACATTTTCTACGTTTTTTGGGTGCATTTATTGATTGGAAATAAGATTCCATATTGGGGATCCATGAAGAGTATCGGCCATTTATCCTTTACAAACTATGGTACATTCTGGTGATTGAATGCTCAGGTGAACAATTACTCGTTCACAAACCCACATTGATGCTAGCCTAGAGATTCAATATTCTAACAACTGGGTGGTATTTAATCGAAAGGGAATCTTGAGAATGATTATTTGGGTGGTTGAATACGAATGAGAGGAACCAAGGTAGTTGGGAGGTAGATGGTATTATCATTGAGAGGCTAAATAGATTTCTGGTGCAATTACAGATGGAGCTATAGTTGTGGGGATGCCAAAAGGTGCGGTTGAAAACACACCTCATAGAGGGGAGTTCACTCTAAATCAACCTTAGGGGTCTTCAAGATAGTCTCCATGGAAGAATATAAGTAATATTATTAAACAATAAACTGACACTACCTTTCTCTCCCTTTGTTTCTCCTGGAGGATAGTGTAGATGTCACAATCAATAGAGGTTTTATGATGAAATTGTATGTGGCATGGAATTAATAAAATGAATTATTGGTGAATTCCGGTCATGGAAAGGGTAATATTAGATCAAATACATGAATATGTGGCAGCAATATATGTTGTTTCATTCAATCTTGGGTAGTAAAAAGAAACCCCCTCACATGTGAAAGTGATGTCTGGCCAAGAGTCAGATCGAGAGGAAATGCTGCCCAAGGAGGTCATCTATAAATAATAGGAAGAATATTATAATAATAAGGAATCATGGGGAATGTTTAATAATAAATGGATTCCTTTAGAATGTAGAGATACCTCAGGCTATGATTATGACCTGACTAAGTACTTCGAGGTAATTATTAACTCACTCATACATATCTTTGACCATTATTTTTTACCATTGAAATTAATTAACTGATGACTTTCAGGAATTTGATAATCATGATACCTTGAAAGTGGCCTACACCAAAGGATATGTTATTGTGCACATATGTTTGGAATATCATGTTACAGGGCCTTAACCCATGGATGAGGTGTCTAGTGATGGGAAAACCAAGGAGGATGGTGTGGAATCCTTTGAAACTATTGTCTTCTAATACATCAATGGGGGGGCACCTTGGCATCCCCATGGTAGCACCATCTATTTGTGAATTAGTACGCCCATTATGGCTATCATTGAAATTTACCCACCTATATGTTGGAAAAAATATCAAAATAACCAGTCGTAATCATGTTTCCATGGAATGTTTGTGTCAATTTGTTTTCATGCCCCATGAAGAATTAGTCTAAACGACATGAGTGGAAGAATTTTTATTCATTGAAATAATAAATGTTGAAGGGTATCCCATGGTAGAAATTCCTACTGTGACTCAAAAGATCAATCTGATAGAGGTCAACTCCAATAATGTCATTCATACACAATACCATTTCAGTCATTTTCTCATCTGATTGACTGAGATGTTTTCATTTGACATATATCTTGGAATACTGAATGCCCAATGATAGAATAAGGATCAGGTACCTATAATATTACATTTGGTGGTTGTGTCTGTTTATAATGAGCTGATAATACAAGGTGATCCATACCTAGCCACAAATGAGAAGGAGGAAGTAGCTATGATTGATGTCGCTTGTGTGGAATAACTAGTGTATGTAGAGGAAAAGTGATTATGGAAGGATCAATTTATAAAAAAAATCCTCTTGGCCTATAATACATCTGAAAGTATAACAAAAGAAGATCATATTGATGGTCTATTTAATGCTTCTCTAGAGTACGAACATTAAGACCCTGAGGTAATGGAATACTCTGATGATGACAATTAAAAATATGAGGGAATCATCTAGTATAGAGAATTAAAGTTCATTTAACACACTAGAAATTACCATTAGATGTAATAAAAAGTGAGTTATACAGGATCCAGCCACCACCAGATGCCTAGTTTGTTCACCATAGGGGTTTATGGTCAATATATTTATGAACAAGTTCGTGATTTTCTAACAAATGATATGTGATAGGTGCTTAAATATCAATATTTTTTCTATCTCTGAGAAAAATATGGCAGTATGTGCAAGAATCTAGAGATCAATCCAGAGATCTAGTGTCGGACGGAAGAAGTGGGTGAGTGAGCTTCCTTCCCCAAAAATTCAATCAGAGGTCATCAATAAAATGAGGGCT
The DNA here is from genome assembly GCA_963277665.1 of Viscum album. Lineage (NCBI taxonomy): Eukaryota > Viridiplantae > Streptophyta > Magnoliopsida > Santalales > Viscaceae > Viscum > Viscum album. The sequence continues at coordinate 989,316,380 of OY728126.1, forward strand.
CAACTATATGAGGTACATGACCAAATGATGAAATAATATTCTCAAATTGATGATCTACTGGTTTAGTGAGACTCGGTAGAGCATGGGGATGATGAGAAACATCTAACAACTAACTATATGAAACCAATGATTGGGTGGAGGTAGATATTTTTAAAGGCCACACACTAGAGTCTATTAATGCTAAAGGTCTCAATCAACATTTTAGATCCATAGTGTCTATTATTCCTAGACTCATGAGATGATAAAATATGTGGATGACCCCTGTAATGCATTGACTTGATTTTTTTCATAGAACCTCTTGTGTGCCAGGACATATTTCTTTTAGAATCTTTAACTATCACACATGGATAAAAAATTTCATGAAACTAAGGCATAATAACAATTCTCATGTTGTAATGCCCCGAACCCTAAATCCAAGAGTTGTGAATTATTTTAATACATTGGTATGATTACAAGGAATAAATTCCTAGATGACCTATTAGTTTAGTAGTATTGGAAACAATATGCATAATTATTTTCAACATTACAACATGAAAATAAAAACAACACTAATTTATTCCATTAGAAACATCCAATCATCAAAGATTATTCATGAAATTCACTCATAACTAACTTCTTCATATCCACGGAAAATGAAACAAGAGAAAGGCATGAGCTCAGATGCTCAGTAAGAGTAAGAAATACATCAGAATAGAACATAAACATTAGGCATGTGGAATAATTAAAAACACACAACTTAACAAATAATAAACATGAGAACATTATTGCAGGTATATGAACTGAGTAATTAATTCAATAATAAAACATAGTCAATGGTGTTCTACTTGTCGAATAACCAAATAAAATATCAATATCTATTCTCATAATGATGGAGTTTATAATGCCGAACATTTTGAAACAGTTTTTCAAGGCCTCATCCAGGATGTCTAAAAATGATTACGGCCTTGGCCAAAACTATATATCAAAAATTGTTAAAGGCCTCGGCCAATTCCATGTCTAATTGTTTCATGAGACCTACCGATGAATCGAGAAGCTATAGTGGGCTCCGCCGATCACAAAATAAGTCCAATACATTCCTCATATGAAATTATTGAAACAAAATCTAGACAATCGTACTAAAACTAGCATACGAAATGCCAATAATTTAACCACAAACCATGAATGGTATTAAAATTGCACATCCAGAGTCAAAAAAACTCATTAAATACATTAGGGAAGATTTTATTTTAAAAAATTAACCTCAATAAAGAATAATGAAGGATATTGACATAGATGAATGTAATCATCAATCTATTTGAGAGTAATATCCCCATTTTCTTGAAAAAATTTAAATTTTTTATTATTTATCAAGAATCCATCTAAAATATATTTTTTTAATCGAGGTGTTTCATACCTCATTAAATAAATTAAAATGAATTTTTATTTGAAAATATTAATTCCCATATAAATAGATCCTTAAAACCATTTTTAAAACATGGACATTAATGAGAAATATATTGAAAAAAATCTTTAAAATATTTAAAATGATATTTTTGTTAGAGTTCTTAACCAAATGAGAGACACTTGAATCAAATAACTAAGATAATGAAAACATTTTTATATCATAAGAATAAAGTATTTCATGATATACTATGTCAATGGACAGTATATACACCATATAAAATTGATTTGGTGTATAACAACAAAGATGTCTTAATGGAATGTAAATCGAGATAAAGTCCCTTGTAAAAAATGTATCCTTAAGTTAAGTATAAATCAATGACATAATTTTTTGTGAAAATATATATAAACTCAGTATGATTGGATATTTAGTGTAAATAAATCAGGGTACATTCACTCATATTCTTGTAAAAACAACACAATTGACTTTGATGTTTAACTCAATGAATGGAAATAGAGTTAAGATTATTCTTATCATGTTCATATCAATGACATGAGAAATTATCAATGGAGTGATTATGTGTATCAAAATTATATCCACATAGGGTGGAGAGGAAATTATTTCATAAATAATAAATAGAGATTCCCCATATATTCATGGTGTAAAATAACCAATGAAGTATTCTTAAATCTGAATGAGAGGAAATTGAAATTTAAAATTTCCTTACCGATTTGGTAAGTTTCGAAACATACATCCCATGAAATAAGGATAATAAAATGAATATGTAAATACCCATAAATTAAATTATATTACACAAATAAAACAATCATGGGATAGTACATACACCACACAAGAAGAAAATAGTGTCTAATATAGCATGAATCGTACTGGAATAAAAAGTGAGATGAAAACCCCTTTGTTGTAATCAATCGAGTCATATGACCAAAAGTTAATAACCACCAAATAAATCATAGAATACCATGAATATAAATATAAAAATGATAATATATATTAAATTTAATAACACAATACACCACATGTAATAAATATGTGGAGAACAATTGAAATCTCAAGGAATTAAAAGCGAGATAAAAAACCCATTACCTCAAGTCCGACTTGTCTTTTATGTTCCTTGTTCTTCCTGAATAATAATCATATGTTAATTTATACATGATTAAAAAAAATAAATTTTACTTTTTTTATACCACTTATTACCTTTCTATAACAATTAGTTAATTATTTGAGTTAATATTGGATATTTTATCGATGTTCAGAAGTTGAGTAAAAAATGAACTTGTTATAATTACAATTTTTCCATGTGGTCAAAAGTCAATTATATACAGAATGATACAAATGATTTATATATCATATATATATTATATATCTAGTATATATATTTATTTATAACAGTACATAACATTTGGAGATAAGAAATGAAATGCACCGTTCATGAAGACGGTAAGTCGCACGTATGAATGAACACTATTTTCATTTCAGTTTAGTATTTTAATTGGGTTAAAACATAATTATACATAAATATATTATATTTACAGTATAATATCATATATAATATCATTAACTCCATGCTTTATACATCCCACACATGTCATTAATGAGTCATATCATTTTTAGGGGGCGGTAGTCCGCACTTCCTCAAATTAAATTATCGCGCTTTACCCATAATGGAAACCATAAAGGTATGATATAAATGAGAAATTTAGAAGAAAAAATAGAACATAAACATAATATATATCATATATAAATACAGTGCCATGTTAATGTCCATAATGAGAGGTGGTAGGATATAATCGAACAATCATCTTTTCCTAGTGTGTTAGTTTTCCCACCACAGAAACAGTATGTTCTTCACACATTAGATGGAGGTGTGTGTAATTGTAGTTCTAATGCATCTCATAAAAACATCCTAGTATACTGAAGATACTGGTGGTGTTATTAAAGAAAGGAATAAAAAAATTTACGATGTTTGAGATGTAAACTAAAACAAAATAAAATAAAAGAATTTAAGAGAAACTCTTGCCTTTAATTTGGGTAACATCCTTTGGTATTTAACCAAATGTACTTATTGAAGTGGATTACACCTAAATTATGGCTTCTAGGTGTAATATAGAGGTCTTAAGAGCTTATTTGAATATGGTTTGGTTGATCCATGGGGCAGGAGAAGTGTGTGGAATGGGTTAGAATTTGTGTCCTTTTATAAGGGGGAGGAGGGGATCTTTAGGAAAGTGTGAAAATATTATTTTATTATATAGTGATATTTGGATTATAAAGTCTGAAACTAATTAAAGTAGAAGATAATATAATGAATGGTCTAAATAAAATATTCCAATAAAAATTGGACATATTTGGGATAATTTTTTAATATTAATAATCTTATTTATTTAAATCATTTATTAATGAGGTAAATACCACATCATTATCGTGTCATAAATAATTTAATTTATTTTATTTTTAAAATATATAAAAAAATACCATAATTTATTAAATCTTTTTAGCCTTCCAATTAATATTTATAGTTGAATGTATGTCTTATATAACCTCATGTTAAAAATGATTTACTAAATGATATTTGTCTTTGTCATTTTTGCCTTTACTTTTTGTTAACTACAATAAAGTGTCATTATCATTAATAAGTGGCTACATGGGGACCCAAAGTAGACCCAAGGATTCCAATGGCCTGTTATGCCTTATCCAATAAGGTTAAGAAAAGTTTTAAGGTAATTTTTTATTATTATAAAATTCTTTTTACCTAGAATTTCCATATTTAACTTTAACGGCGGTAAATAAAAGTCAAAAGTTACTATTCACCAAAAAATATTTTCATCTTATTGCACCAAATTCTACTTACTAATAACAACCATGTATCTCATATTTTCAAAATTTAATTCACCGGAGTGGTAAAATTCAATTGAAATGAAAAAGTAGAATTTTTAACTACTAATTAGTGGTTTCACTATTCATCAAAAATTGATGCTTTTCAGAAAAATAAAAACAATTCAGCCTAAGCTATAATTTATATTACAAATTAAAAAAATATGTCAATTTTTAAAAATTTAAAGCATATATGTTGGATTAATTAATGTAAAATTAATTCAGGTTGGCAAAATAAATAGTGTGTTTTTAAGAAACAATAACTATCAAAAGATTGAGACTTGTTTAGGTATAATTTCAATGTGAAATTAATTCTAATGACCAAAATTTGATTAAAGGGTGAAAATATAGTCTAATTACACTTCAAAACCAATTTTAAATATAATCTAACCTTATAAAAAATTAGATTAAAAGGCTATTTTGAGTTAAAATACAATATTTCTCACTATTCCTTAAAAAATGAATATTATTAGGAAAATACCAAAATTTCATCCAATGTAATATTTGATGTCCTGATTCTAAAGAAGAATTTTATTTTGCCAAATTGAATATGTAATAGGGTCAAATATTGGATTTAAAAAGTGTTCACCATTAAAATGTGGTAAAATTGAATGTTTTTGAAAAACTACATTTTTTAATCTGAAAAATTAATTTTGTTCTAATAATATGTCTATGAAACACATAATACATAACATAAATTTATATGGAATATATAAATTTCAAAATCCCATTAATATTATTCATAACAGCTTTTGAACGGCTTGTTTGGCAAGTCTTGGTGCGCTCGAACTGTGTTTTGCGTGTCGCGCAAGCTATTTAATTTAAAGAAAATAACATACTATGAATTATGGGGGTCTTAAATTCTCCCATGCTTCAATAAATTGTTTCCCCTCAATGAGAATTTGTTCTTAAAAAATAAATGGTTAAAAATAGAATGATACCTTTGTGGAAAACCCACATTAGAAATTGGGTTAATAAAATTTAGTCTTTATAAGAGGGAAATTGAGATGAATAGTCACCACTAAATTATGATCTCGATTAGGAGAACATTTGTGGAAATTAAAGACAAAAAATTGGTGGAAAATGTAGATATTTATTGGGAGTGATTGAGGTCATCAATGACAAACAAGTGAAAAATTGAGGGCCTCAAACCCATCAATCTATGATAATTCAGTATATCATCGGTTTAACAAAAAATAAAGCATTAGGATAACACATTTTTGTTATTAAGATCCATTTCTTAAGGTTTAATAATTAATTTATTCATAGGATAAGAAAAAAAATATACATGATAAGAAGAGTTTTATCCTTCATCTAATTCTTACCACAAACTCATCTTTCACTCCAAATAATGAGAAATAATGATAAATTTCTCACACCTGATGTGCTAGAATCAACTTATATAGAATCACATAATCCACAATGGATGAACTATATATTTCCCTTTTTCATTTGTGATTATCCAAAACCAAATTGGTTAGTAAAATATAAGATGATCCCAAAAGGATAATACTTTAGACAAAGAACTACTAATCTTAATTTCTAAAATTAAACCAACAATAACCAAAGATCAATAAATACCATCCAATAAACAATTGTCCATAAAATCTTTCAATGAAACCCAAAACTCAGAATAATTATCTTGCATACTCTTCCATATTAAATTGTATCTCCAAAAATATCGACTACTATAAAAGTCACATACTTAAAAGTAATTAACCTAATCACATATTCTCTATTATAGTTTAATAATTTTCATAAATAACCCAAATCTCTATAAATCCACAATAAAAACAGAGGTAATAAAACAACATTACACTTCAAATGAAATCCCAAAGTATTCTATTTTTCATAGGCGTATAGTATTCCCAATAGAGAAAACTTCTTCCATAATAACATTTATCACTTAATCAATAAATCATTTTCCTATACTAAGGATATCCATTTGATAATACATAAGATCCCAAATCAACATATTATTGATCAGTAAAATCATTTAAATAAAAATAATTAGTCACACTAACCAGGGACTTCACATAGTCCAGTGGTAGGAGATAAATCCAAATTTCACTATGGTTGTGGGTTCTATTCTCAGAGATTTGTCTAATTTTATGGGTTTTCAGATGGTCTGTGTGTTCTCCTTATTTGAAAAATATATAATTTTATAATATTCCCAAAATTAGATAGATTATTCAATGTAACTATAACATCATTTCATCACAAATGTTATCTCATACCTCACATTTTCATCCCAATGTTTAATAACTTGTAATTAACTCAAACTCAATGATCATATTAAACCAAATGGTTATTATTAACTATATCTACAAGAGAAAAGATAATTCTTCATCAAATATCATTTTCACATGACAAACTGTAGGATTAAAAATACAATAGAAAATTCATCTAAAGTAATCCCATCAACAAAGAGCACTAATACTTTTTAAACATTTCTCCATCCATTTATTTTCCCATAGCCTCTTCCTTGACAAGGAGAATATCCTATCAAATAGGGCATTCACTCAGGTAATGGCCAGGTCCCCTAAATTTACGGAAAATGACTGTAAATGGATTCTTGGGACCATTTTTATTTTCTTCCATAGTACTCTTCATTTTTCCTCGGCAATTCTTTACATTATGTCTATCATTCCCACACAAAATGCATTTCTCGTTACTTTAAGACACCTTCCTAGGTGTATCTTACCACATTTCCTGCATGTTAGAAAACGAGCTTTCTTTTCTCCATTGTCTTCACTACTAGAGCACTTATCATTCTCTACTTTTCTCTTCTTTTTTTAGTCTGGGAGTTTGTTTATATATTTGTTATTGATCATGTTTTTGGAAAACTGATTCGGCATGATCAAAATATATTTAACACCTATCAACATATCATTTTGTTGCTCATTTCCACAAATGTTCCCTCATTTTACATCATATTCAATATTACTATGACTTCCTTGGAATCTATACATTGACTAACACATGAAAGCATACTGTGAGTCATAAAATAATTTAGAGAATATCATAACACCATATTTTTAATCTAAAACACCTTAGGATTAACCATGCTAATTTATTCTCATATTATATTAAAATACTTCAAATCATTTTGTAATGAAAATTAAAATTACCCTATGCATATCTCCTGAGAGTGTTGTAACTAAGAGTGCAGAAAGTCCTATTGTCGTGTACCCGGATACCCCGACTCCATCCTGAAACTCTTTGTCAGAGTTTCACTCCTAGGTACATCTGTTCCAGAGCCGCCTCTACCTTCTCCTATCCAGATATGGATGTATGTTTTGGAAAATATACAAAATATCGACATTACCAAAATTCTAGGATGTTCTTCTATAATAATATTCAAAGTCTATCTTGGGGTAATGTTCTATAATCATAGTTTATCTAAATCTAGTTTCCAAGGATTGGACTAAACTTTCTTTAATACCATCTATAATGCCCTGACCCCAGAATCGAGGAGACGGTGCATTATTTTAATACATTGTCATGATTACATGGAACCAATTCCTGAAAGACTGATTAGTTTAGTAGTCTTGGAAACAATATGAATACTTAAGTTCAACATTACAACTTCAAAAGAAAAAGAACACTAATTTATTCGCTTAGAAACATCCATTCTTTAGAGATTATTCAAAAAAGTCACTCATAACTAACTTTTTCATATTTTGGGAAAATGAAACATGAGAAAGGGGTGACCTCAGATGCTCAGTAAGAGTAATAAATACAACGGATGATAACATAAAAATTATGAATGGTGAATAATTTAAAACACATGCCATAACAAATAATATACATGATCACTTTATGGAAGGAATATGAGCTGAGTAAATAATTCCACAATAAAACATAGTCATGGGTGCTCTACTAGTTGAATAACCACATGAAATATCAATAGCTAGTCTCTTAATTTTTGAATTCATAATTTCAAACATTCTGAAACCTTTTTCAAGGCCTCGGCCAAGAGGTCTTAAAATTATTAAGGCCACGACCAAAACCAAATATCAAAAATTGGGAATGGCCTCTGCCAATTCCATGTCTAATTGTCTCGTGAGACCTACTGATGCATCGTGGAGCTATAAAGGGCTCCACTCATCACATATTAAGTGCAATTCATTCCGCATATAAAAATATTGAAACATAATCTATATATTCATACAAAAACTAGCATACTAAATGTAAATAATTTAACCACAAACCATGAATGGTTTTAAAATAGCACATACATAGCCAAAAATAACCCCTTAAATACAATATGGAATATTGTATTATAATAAATTATCCTTAATCAAGAATAATAAAGGATATTGACATAGATGAAAATAATCATCAAACTATTTGAGATAAATATCCTCATTTTCTTGAAAACGTTTAAAAGTCTCACAATTTATCTAGGAGCCATTTAAAATAGCTTTTTGAATAAAAGTTTCCCATTCCTCATTGAAAATTTTAATAGTAATTTTAATTTGAAAACATTAATTTCCATATAAATAAATCCTTAAAACCATTTTTGAAACATGGACATTAATGAGAAAGATTTAGATGAATAAATCTTTAAAACATTTAAAAGGATATTTAAGTTAGAGTTCCTATCCAAATGAGAGACGCTTGAATACAAATAACTAAGAAAATAAAAACATTATAATATCATGAAAATAAAGGATATAAATATATACTATGTAAAAGGATAGTATATATAACATATAAAAGTGAATTGGTGCATAACAACAAAGAAGTCTCAATGGAATGTAAATCGAGATAAAGTACCTTATAAAAATTGTATCCTTAGGTTAAATATAAATAAAGGACATAATTATGTGTGAAAATTATAAATACAATCAATATGATTGGATATTAAACATAAATAAATCATAGGACATTCACACATATTCATGTGGAAACAACACCAATGACTTGAAGGGTTAACTCAATTAATGGAAATTGAGTTAAGATTATTCTTATCAACTTCATATCAATGACATGAGAAATTATCAATGGAGTGATTATGTGTATAAAAATTATATACACACAATGGGGAGCGGAAATTAATACATAAAAAATAAATATTTATTCCCCACATAATCCTAGAGTTAAATAATCAAAATGAGTATGCGTAAATCCAAATGAGTGGAAATTGAAATTTTAAATTCCCTTACCAATTTGGTAACTTACGAAACATCCATCCCATGAACGAATGACCATAAAATTAATTATTAAATAAACATAAATTAAATTATATTACACAAATAATACAATAATGGGACAATACATACACCACATAAAAGGAAATAGTGGCCAATATAGCATTAATCTCACGGGAATAAAAAATGAGGTGAAAACCCATTACATTGATGTAATCAATCATGTCATAAGACCATAAGTTAATAACCACAAAATGAATCATATAATACCATAAATATAAATAGAATCATGATGATATTTATAAAATGTTAGTACACAATACATGAAATTCAATAAATATGTTGTGAACAATGGAAATCTCATGGAATTAAAAGTGAGATAAAAAAACCCTTACCTCAAGTACGACTTGTCATGTATGTTCCTTGTTATTCTGGAATATTAAACTTAAGTAAATTTATAATTGATTATGAAAATTTTTAATGTATATTATTCCTTTTATATCACTTATTTCCTTGCTATAACACTTTTTTAATTATTTGAGTTCATATTAGATATTTTATCAATGTTCGGAACTTCAGTAATAAATGAACTTCTTTATAATTACAATTTTCCACGTGGTCAAAATTCCATTATCTATAGAATGATAGACATGATTTAGATATCATATATATATATATATATATTATATCCAGAATAGAAATGTATTTATAACAGTACATAACATTAGGAGATAACAAATGAAATGAACCGTTCATGGAGACGGTAAGCCGTACGTATGCATGAACTCTACTTTCATTTCTATTTTGTATTTTAATGGAATTAAAACATAATGATATATAGGTATATTTTAATTACATTATAATATCATATATAATATTTTTAACAAAAATATTCATACATCCCACAGAAGTCATTAACAGGACATATCACATTGAGGGGTCGGTAGTCCGCACTTCCTCAAATGAAATTATCACATTTTACCCATAATGGATTCCATAATGGTATGACATAAATGGAAAATACAGAATAAAAAAAAAACATAAACATAATATATATCATATATAAATATAGTTACTTATTAATGTCCACCATGAGAGGTGGTAGAGGATAATAGAACAATTATCGTTGCGTGAGGCCTTAGTTTACCAACCATAGAATCAGTATGTTCTTCACCCATTAGATGGAGGTGTGTGTAAGTTTTGTTCGAATAATTCTCATAAAAACATCCTAGTATATTGAGGATACTATTAAAGTTATAAAATAAAGTAATAATAAGAGTTTATGAGGATGGAGATGTAAAATAAAACAAAATAAAACCATAGAATTTAAGAGAAATTGTTACCTTTAATTTGGGGAAATTTCTTCAGATTGAAAAAAAGGACTTCTTGATGTGACTTAAGCCTAAGGTTAGGATTGTAGGTTAAAGTGAGGGATCTTGAGAGATTATTTGGATACGGTTTTGTCACGACCCGTCCTCGGGGCCCGTGCCGTGACTACCCCAAGCCCGCCTTCCACATGCCAGGTGTTACACCCGAGATTTTTATGAGAAATGTTTTGTTTTTATGTTATATACATCATCAAAGGAATCTTTCACCACACACACCACTAGATTGTCTTTCTTTACACGCAATCACAACCTTTCTCTATAGCTTGTGTCGTACGCAATACCGAGTTTCACTAAACAGCGATATGCTATTAAATTATTATTAAAACTAGCCATTAGGAATATTAATACCCACTTTTTGAAATTTTGTAAATTTTATCTTTCAAAATGGACTTCATTTTTAGATTCGGAATATCAAAATTATCCTAAGGTGAAATTTTTTTATTTTTTTGAAAACATTCAATTTTTGATGAATAGTGAAAATACTAGGTTACTATTTAAAAACCAAATTTTTATTTAAATAATTATTTATTTTATTTAAAATTATTTTAGGTCAAAATTGATACATTATACCTATATATGTTCAAAGTAATTCATTGGAGTCATTTTATAATAATTTTAGACATATAAAAATTTTATTGAACTTTTCACCGTCTTTTACCCACCTCCTAGGAGAATTTGCAAATTCACATAAAACTTAATTTTACTACTTCTGTAAGTGGAATTTCGAATATCCGAGAGACACAGTTAATATTAATGACTAGAATGTGGTTCAATGAGATGAAAATATTTTTTTGTGAATAGTAACTATAAGGCCCCATCCTTAAACCCTACTTAATATTGAATTAAATGAATAATTCACATTGAGGATCTTTTCAGGTTTAGAGTTTTAGAGAATTATGACATAACTATTACATCTCAAAAGATTACAAAGTAGACACTTCTACTATGTTTCAAAAAAATAAAAAAACTCTTAAAAAGAGACATGTCTAGTTCCATGTTTTATATTGCATGACTTTCCCTTGATCCCGTCCTTGACCCTATTCCACATTAAGTCTTGTGATGAAAATTTCAAAAAAAAAACTTGGGGTGAGCATAAAAAGCTCAGTAAGGGATACACAAATAATGAAAACTGTTAGTTTTTCAAACATCACATAAACCATGTATACTTTGTCAAAGTAACCTTCACCTTCATGAAGTAGTAAAAACTATTCACTGAATAAAATATCATTACTTACCCTTTTTTAACCAAAGGATTACCATAAAACCCATATAAAGAACACATAACATATAAAGGTAACTTGGGACATAAACATACTTAAGTGGAATAACCATACGGTCGACTTACACACATATCACATAATAGAATAGCCATATAGCCAACTTCCATACATACTTAATGGAATATCCATACGACCGACTTCCATACCCAATGCATTGGAGGTTATAATGTAACCACCCGTCCTGGTATTCATGGCACCACCCGTCATATGGTTTATCACATAGCCACCCGTCAAATGTCCAAGTACCAATATAAAATCATAAAACATAAAACCAATATAACGGAATGATAACATTTCCACATTTCAATCACAATATATCATTTTAATATATTGACATAATATAATCCTTTATCAAAACCATTTTCAATACCAAAATATATAAAAGATTATATGGTATTTATTTTATTTTAAAAACATTACGGCTTGTGGAGGAAGCCAAAGATCAAATAATACTCATGGCGGCGGAAAAGGTCACTGTCACCGCATACGTTAAAAAAGCATTCCTTTTTTTCATTTAGTAAAATTCTTCATAGGAAAAGATTCGTTTTGTATAAAAGTAAAAGTCAAAGGGGTTTATACACCGTATAAAATAATGTTCTGTATAAAACGAAATATGCCCCAATGAAAGGAGATCGAGACGAAGTCCCTTACCTCGGGTCCGACTTGACTCGATCGTTCTTTAACGTCCTGAATAATAAACTTGAGTTAATTTATATTTTCTTAAGAACCTTTTTAAAGTTCATTATTCCTTTTATATCACTTATTTTCATGTTATAAACATTATGTAACCATTTAAGTTAATAATGTTTGTTTTGTCGATATTTGGTTCTTAAGTCGAAAGTGGACTTCTTACAATTACATGTTGTTCGTGTGGTCAAAAGTTTCATTACATCAAGAATGATATTCATGATTTGGATATCATATATATCATATATATCCAGAATATACATGTATTTATAATATTACATAATCATTTTGAGGTAAGAATTGAAATGCACCCTTCATGGAGACGGTAAGCCGTACGTACGCATGAACGCTACTTTCATTTCTATTTCATATTTTTATGGAATAGAATAATAATGATATATAGGTATATTATAACTCCAGTATAACATCATATATAATAACTTTAAATCCGTCCTTTACACATCCCACATATGGCATTAACGAATCACATCACTTTGAGGGGGCGGTAGTCCACAGTTCCTTAAATGAAGATATCGTGTTTACCCATAATGGAAACCATAAAGGTATGCACAAAATGAAAAAATACAGAAGTTTAAGGAAAACATAAACATATTATATATCATATATAAATATACTGTCATCTTAATGGCCACCTTTGAAGGTGTTAAAAGAATGTTGAACAATCATCATTTCGGGAGGCCGAAATTCACCATCCACGGAAACAGTATGTTCTTTAACCATTAGATGTAGGTGTGTGTAAGTGTAGCTCGAATCCTTCTTATAAAAACATCCTAGTATATTGATGATACTGGATTTGTTACAAAAGAAATTAATAAAAAGTGTTTAGGGGGTTGGATAAGCAAAATAAATCAAAAGGACTCAAGTGAAGACATTACCTTAAAATCAGGTAACTCCCTTTGGTTTGAGCTCAAAGGCTTCCTTGGGAAGCCTTCTGCCCAAAGTGAGGCTTCAAGGAGTAAGATAGGGAAGTTGAGAGACAAAATGGGAAGGTTTTGGCCGAGCCAAAGGCTTTGGGAGTGTGGGTAAGGAGGTAGAGTTGGGGGCCTTTTATAAGAGGAGAGGAGGGGCACTCTTGGAAAGTAAAAAAAAGTCACTTTATTTTAAAATGGTATTCGGATTTAAGAGGTCCCACATTGATAAAATTAGATTATAAGGTGATAAGGGTTATAAATACACCCATCCAATAGGTTTTGGACATGTTTAGGTCTTAGATTTTACATTATCTTTCCATTTTATTTAAATCCATTATTAATGAGGTAATCGCTGCATCATCATGATGTCATAAATAATTTAATATATTTAATTTCTAAAAAATATAATTAAAATATCATGATGTAGGAAATATTTTTATATTTCTAATGAATATTTATAGTCAAAAATATGATTTGTATAACCCCATGTAAAAATTGTTTTAGTAAAACATCTCATGTTTGTTTCATTTTTACTTTAACATTAAATAAAAAGTTATTTATGTCATTTCCAAAACAATGTGGCTCCATGGGGTCCCCAAGATGACTCATGGATTGTCTTGGTCGTCCATGATACATCCAATGAGGGTAGTACATGTGTCAATCTCATCTCATATTATTAAAACATTATTTTTACCTTAAACTACACTAATTACCTCTAATCGCGATTAAAAACATAATAAGTAACTATTCACCAAAAATTATTTTAATTCCATTGAACCACATTTTACTTTCTAATGACAACCATGTATGTCAGATTTTTGAAATTCAAAACACAGAAGTGGTAAAATTTCATTTAAACGAAAAATCAGTTTTTATAAGTACCACTTAGTGGTTTCACTATTCATCAAAAATTGAAGTTTTTCAGAAAAATACCAAAAATTCACCCTACGCTATATTTGATATTCCGAATTCAAAAATGAAGCCTATTTTACAAAATTCAAAACATATAAGTCACACTAATTAATTTAATAATTAATTCCCGCTGTCATGACAAATAGCGTGTTTTTATGAAACAATAAGTATCAAAATATTGACACTAGTTTAAGTCAGATTTCAATGTGAAATTAACTCGAACGACCACTATTGGATTAAATGGTAAAAATATATTATAATTGAACTTAAAAAAAATTCAAAATATTATCTAATCATCGTAATAAATTACATTAAAAAGAGGTTTTGAATTAAAATACAACATTTTACACTAATCGTTAAAAAATGAACTTTATCGAAAAAATACCAAAAAAATTACACAAAGTAAAATTTGATGTCCCGATTCTAAAGAAGAGTTTTATTTGGTCTAATAGAATGTATAAGAGTGTTCAAAACTATATTTAATGACGGTTCTCCATCAAAAGGTGATAAGTGAACCTTTAGTGAAAATTTGGGTATAAATGCCTAAAATTGATTTCTTTGCGTATTTTAACCCTTTATCTTTTATTTGATAAATGTAAAAACTTTTAAAAAAGATATATAATCATATTTTAGTTATTTATATCCATTCCTGCCAATACAACAGCTACATGTTAACTACCATTTAAAATAATAGTATTATGTTACTAGTGTGCAATGTAAGTTTTCAAAGAAACTCATCGTTGCGTATCGAGTACGCAATCGAACATAGAAACCCCTTTAAAGTAAAATTAATATTTAATTCATAAATATTAATAAATATGAAAAATATTTATTCTTCATTTACCTGGGATGTTACATCCTTCCCCCATTTTAGGAATTGCGTCCTCCCAATTTTATTCACTTATCAAAATAAGTGGGGGTATTTATCCCTCATAGCATTTTCAGATTCCCATGTTGCCTCTTCAACCATACGGTTTTTCCAAAAAACCTTTACCTGGTGGATTACCTTATATCGCAACACTTTCTCTCTTCGGTCAAGAATCTGGACTGGTTGTTCTTCATAAGAGAGCTTCTCTTCCAACTGAACTACCTCTGGACTCAAAACATGAGATGAATCTGGCATATACTTCCTCAATATCGAAACATGAAAAACATTGTGTACCTGAGATACACTCGGAGGTAATGCCAATCTGTATGCAACTGATCCAACTCTCTCCATAATTTCATATGGTCCAATGAACCTTGGACTCAGTTTTCCTTTCTTACCAAATCGCATCACACTTTTCCATGGAGAAACCTTGAGAAAATCATGATCACCTACCTTGAAAGATAGATCATTCCTCCGGTTATCCGCATAACTTTTCTGTCTACTCTGAGCTATTTTCATGTGTTTCTGAGTCAACTGAACTTTTTCTGCCATCTCTTCTTCCAATTCTGGTCCCATCAGCTTCCTTTCACCCACTTCATCCCAAAATGCTAGAGTTCAACACCGCTTCCCATATAATGCATCAAATGGTGCCATCTGTATACTGGCATGAAAACTGTTAATATAAGAAAACTCAACCAAAGAATGATGTTGGTCCCAACTTCCCTGATAGTCCATCGAACAAGCTCGTAGAATATCCTCCAAGGTCTGAATTGTTCATTCTGACTGCCCATCTGATTGCGGATGAAAAGATGTACTAAAATTTAATTCAGTACCCAACGACTTCTGAAGGCCTTTCCAAAAGTTAGAAGTAAACTTGGGATCATGGTCAGATACAATGGAGAGAGGAAATCCATGTAACCTGACTATCTCTTTAAGATACAAACGGGAAAGTTGATCTAGGGAAAAATTATCTCGTATGGCAAGGAAATGAGCAGATTTAGTCAAGCGATCAACAACAACCCAGATTGCATTATTACCTCGAGATGTCTTCGGTAATCCCACAACAATGTCCATGGATATATTCTCCCATTTCCACTCTGGCATTGGTAGAGGCTGAAGCATCCCTTTAGGTAACTACCGCTCTGCTTTAACCTGCTGACAAGTCAAACACTTCATAGTAAAATCAGCAATATCTCTTTTCATTCCATCCCACCAGTAATACTCCTGCAGATCTTTGTACATATTAGTACTTCCAGGATGAACTGAAAACGGAGAACTATGAGCTTCACATAACAACTCTCTCTTCAACTGTGAATCACAATATACACACAATCTCTTCCCAAATCACAAAACACAATCACTATCAATGTTGAATTCAGGAAACTTACCTTTCTGAACCAGCTCTACCTTTTTCTGCAACTCACTATCTTGCTTCTATGCTTTCTTGATTCTGTCTGATAGAGAAGATCTCACTGATACCTGAATCAAAATAGAAGGACATCCTGCACCAACAACTTCTATGCCAAAGTTCATCAAATCAAAAACCAAAGGATCTTGATCCAAACGTAGCATGGTTAATGAAGCATTACTTTTTCGACTCAAAGCATCGACCACTTTACTTGCTTTTCCCGGAAGGTAGTGAATTGTACAATCATAATCCTTTATTAATTCCAGCCATCTCCTCTGTCTCATGTTTAATTCTTTCTGAGTGAATATATACTTTAAACTTTTGTGATCAGTATATATTTCACACTTTACTCCATACAAATGATGCCTCCAAATTTTTAATGCAAAAACAACAGCAGCTAATTCCAAATCATGTGTAGGGTAATTTACCTCATGAGTTTTCAACTGACGTGAAGCATAAGAAATTACCTGATCATTCTGCATAAGGACACAGCCAAGTCCCTTAAACGAAGCATCACTGTATATAACAAACTCACCATTCCTGGAAGGAAGTGCCAAAACTGAAGCATTCACCAATCTTCTTTTCAACTCCTGAAAACAATCATCACATTCCTTTTTTCAGATAAACTTAACACCCTTTCAAGTTATCTTAGTCATTGGACTAGATAACCGTGAAAAAGTTTCAACATACCTTTGGTAGTAACGTGCCAAACTAAGAAAACTACGGATCACGGTTACATTTGTGGGTCTTGGCCATTCTTCAACAACTTTTGTTTTAGCAGGATCAACAGTTATGCCATATTTGGAAACAATGTGACCCAGGAAAGAAATTTGTTGTAACCAAAACTCACACTTGCTGAATTTTCCATATAGTTTATTTCGTTTAAGGTTTGCAAGATAACCCTTAAATGACTTTCATGCTCCTCTTTACTTTTAGAAAACACCAAAATATCATCAATGAAAACAACCACAACCTTATCCAAGAACTCATGGAAAATACTATTCATAAGGTCCATGAATATAGCAGGTGCATTGGTTAACCCAAAAGGCATAACTACAAATTCATAATGGCCATATCTAGTACGGAACACAGTCTTCGGAACGTCTGCTTCTTTTATTTTCAATTGATGGTACCCCGACCTTAAGTCAATCTTTGAAAAATACTGAGCTCCCTAGAGATGATCAAACAAATCATCGATATGAGGAAAAGGATACTTGTTCTTAACAATAATATTATTCAAGGCTCTATAATCAAAGAAAAGTCCCATTGAGACATCTTTCTTTTTAACAAACAAGACAAGAGCACCCCATGGTGATGTGCTAGGTCGAATGAAACCTTTATCTAATAACTCATGCAATTGTTTCTTTAACTCTAAAAGTTCAACTTGAGCCATTCGACAAGGGGGTTTTGAAATTGGCTTAGAATCAGGATCTAAGTCAACAGTAAATTCAACTTCCCGATCATGAATAACACCAGGCAACTCATCCAGAAAAACATCAATATACTCATTTACCACTAGCACATAATTAATCTGAACAGTTCCTTTATTTTCAACGATGTGTGAAAGGTAACATTCATTTCCATATTTTACAAGTTTCTTGTCCTCTAGATAATTTATCAACAGTAAGGGTTCATTCTTGTACACAAACTGAAAGTCTTTCTGAAAAGAAACTTCTATAGCTCTACAGTCATTCTTAGCATGGTAAATAGAGAGACAATCCATACCCAGGATAACATAAAACTCTACTATAGGTAGAACAATAAGGTTTTCAAGTAGGTTCTTTCCACAGATAAGGATAGGAAATTCGTATAAATTATTTTTTCCTCAACATTTCCCCCAGGTGTTTTTACCAAAAGTTCCGGAGTCATTTCTTGAGATTTTATTCCTATTTTACTAGAAAAGGTTTCAGAGATGAAAGAAAGTGTGGACCCCAAATCAAACAACACAATGGCATAATCCGAAAAAACAAACAAAGTACCTGATACAACTTCATTTGATGGCCCAACATCTGCTGAAGTAGTTGCAAAGGATTTCACCACCCCTTTCTTCTTGTAGTATAACTGCTTCCCATCACTCAAGCTCTTTGTCCGGCACTCGTTTGCATAGTGACCCATCTCATTGCACTCAAAACATTTCACTAATTGTAAATCAAATTTGGTCTTAACTTCACCTTGTTCTTTTTCAGTGCAATCATGAGCCTTATGTCCCATCTTACCACATCGGTAGCACTTTCCAGAATTCAAGAGTGACATTCCCCAGCATGCCTTTAGCCACATTTATCACAAACTAGAAACTTAGTTTTCTTACCATCAGACTTTTTTGAAGAATCCTTACCTTTCTCCTGCCACCTCAGTCTCTTCTTCTGTTGGTTGTTATAGAACACTTGATCATCGGAAAACACCATTTCCACCATCTAAGCACACCGAACAATATTTTCATAACTTTTAAACTCACAAGAAGCTAATGCCCTTAGGTATTTTGGCTTTAATCCTGAGTAAAAATTATTGATTTTACTATCAAGGTCTCAGATAAAATTTGGAGAAAACCTTGCCAATCGAGTGAACCTTTCTTCATAGGCAGCCACTGAGTGTTCCTCTTGCCTAAATTCCAAGAATTTCTTTTCCATCCTAAGTCGAACAGCCATAGGAAAATATTTCTCAAAAACATACCTTTGAATTCGTCCCAGTGAAGATCCTCAATCTCATCACTATCCCGGATATTTTTCACCATAGACCACCACTGATATGATTCACCTTCAATACGGTAAACAAGAAGACTAACCTTTTGATGTTCTAAACACCCCATGACATCAAAAATCTTTTCCAGTGATTTAATCCACCCTTCAGCTTGCACGGGGTCAGATGATCCTCTGAATGATGGGGGATGTTGCCTCATGAAATGTTCCACCACTGACATGTTCCTCTGCGGTTGATCTGGCTGATCTCGTGCATGGATACCACCACGATTTATATCCTCAGTCAACTATGCCATCACTGCAACAAACTGTTCAGTTCCAATTCCGACCATCTCAGGTTGCTGATTTGGAAGGTTGTCTTCCTCCTGATGTCGTCCCAACAGAGCTGCTTTGTTTCCTCTACGGAAAACCATTCTGAACATAGAAATATCTTAGGCGAAGCAACATGGTAATCTTTAAATGCTATATCATTTCAATCATACCATAAATAAACTTATAATTTAACAATTTTCTAACTCCTAAAGTTGTCTAAACTGACCTTTGATACCAACTATAAGGCCCCAGCCTTAAACCTTAATTAATATTGAATTAAATGAATAATTCACATTGAGGATCTTTTCAGGTTTAGAGTTTTAGAGAATTTGGACGTAACTATTATATCTCAAAATATTACAAAGTAGACACTTATACTATGTTTCCATAAAATAAAAAAAACTCTTAAAAAGAGACATGTCTAGTTCCATGTTTTATATAGCATGAATTTCCCTTGATCCCATCCTTGACCCTATTCCACATTAAGTCCTATGAAAATCATTTCAAAAAAAACTTGGGTTGAGCATAAAAAGCCCAGTAAGGGATAAACAAAGAATGAAAACTGATAGTTTTTCAAACATCACGTAAAAGATGTATACATTATCAAAGTAATACCTTCACCTTCATGAATTAGTAAAAACTATTCACTAAATAAAATATCATTAATTACCCTTTTGTAACCAAAGGATTACCATAAAACCCATATAAAGAACACATAACATATAAAGGTAACTTGGGACATAAACATACTTAAGTGGAATAACCATACGGTCGACTTCCACACATATCACATAATAGAATAGCCATACGGCCAACATCCATACATACTTAATGGAATAGCCATACGGCCAACTTCCATACCCAATGCATTGGAGGTTATAACATAACCACCCGTCCTAGTATTGAAGGCACCACCCGTCATATGGTTTATCACATAACCACATGTCAAATGTCCAAGTACCAATATAAAATCATGAAACATAAGACCAATATAATGGAATGATAACATTTCCACATTTCAATAACAATATATCATTTAAATATATTGACATAATAGAATCCTTTATCAAAACCATTTTCAATACCAAAATACATAAAAGAGTATATGGTATTTTTTTAATTTTAATAACATTACGGCTTGTGGAGGAAGCCAAAGACCAAATAATTCTCGCGGCGGCGGAAAAGGTCGTTGTCACCACATACGTTAGAAATAACATTCCTTTTTTTAGTTTAGTAAAATGCTTCATAGAAAAATATTCCTTTTGTATAAAAGTAAAATTCAAAGGGGTTCATACACCGTATAAAAGAAAGTTCTGTATAAAACAAAATATGCCTCAATGAAAGGAGATTGAGACGAAGTCCCTTACCTCGGGTCCGACTTGACTCGATCGTTCTTTAACATCCTGAATAATAAACTTGAGTTAATTTCTATTTTCTTAAGAACCTTTTTCAAGTTAATTATTCCTTTTATATCACTTATTTCCATGTTATAAACATTATGTAACCATTTAAGTTAATAATGTTTGTTTTGTCGATATTTGGTTCTTAAGTCGAAAGTGGACTTCTTACAATTACATGTTGTTCGTGTGGTCAAAAGTATCATTACATCCAGAATGATATTCATGATTTGGATATCATATATATCATATATATCCAGAATATACATGTATTTATAATATTACATAATCATTTTGAGGTAATAATTGAAATGCACCGTTCATGGAGATGGTAAGCCGTACGTATGCATGAACGCTACATTCATTTCTATTTCATATTTTTATGGAATGGAATAATAATGATATAGAGGTATATTATAACTCCAGTATAACATCATATATAATAACTTTAAATCCATCCTTTACACGTCCCACATATGGCATTAACGAATCACATCACTTTGAGGGGGCGGTAGTCCGCACTTCCTTAAATGAAGATATCGCGTTTACCCATAATGGAAACCATAAAGATATGCCCAAAATGAAAAAATACAGAATCTTAAGGAAAACATAAACATATTATATATCATATATAAATATAGTTTCATCTTAATGGCCACCTTTGAAGGTGTTAAAAGAATGTTGAACAATCATCATTTCGGGAGGCCGAAATTCGCCATCCACGGAAACAGTATGTTCTTTAACCATTAGATGTAGGTGTGTGTAAGTGTAGCTCGAATCCTTCTTATAAAAACATCCTAGTATATTTATGATACTATATTTGTTACAAAATAAATGAATAAAAAGTTTTTAGGGGGTTGGATAAGCAAAATAAAACAAAAGGACTCAAGTGAAGACATTACCTTAAAATCGGGTAACTCCCTTTGGTTTGAGATCAAAGGCTTCCTTGGGAAGACTTCTGCCCAAAGTGAGGCTTCAAGGAGTAAGAGAGAGAAGTTTAGAGACAAAATGGGCAGGGGTTGGACGAGCCAAAGGCTTAGGGTGTGTGGGTAAGGAGGTAGATGTGGGGCCTTTTATAAGAGGAGAGGAGGGGCACTCTTGGAATGTAAAGAAAAGTCACTAAATTTTAAAATGGTATTCGGATTTAAGAGGTCCCACATTGATATAATTCGAGGATAAGGTGATAAGGGTTCTAAATACACCCATCCAATTGGTTTTGGACATGTGTAGGTCTTAGATTTTACATTATCTTTCCATTTTATTTAAATCCATTATTAATGAGGTAATCGCTGCATCATCATGATGTCATAAATAATTTAATATATTTCATTTATAAAAATTATAATAAAACTATCATGATGTAAGAAATCTTTTTCTATTTCTAATGAATATTTATAGTCAAAAATCCTATCTGTATAACCCCATGTAAAAATTCTTTTAGTAAAACATCTCATGTTTGTGTCATTTTTACTTTAACATTAAATAAAAAGTTATTTATGTCATTTCCAAACCAAAGTGGTTCCATGGGGTCCCCAAGTTGACTCATGGATTGTATTGGTTGGCCATGACACATCCAATGAGGTTAGGACATGTGTCAAGCGCATCTCATATTATTAAAACATTACTTTTACCTTAAACTACACTAATTACCTCTAATCGCGATTAAAAACATAATAAGTTACTATTCACCAAAATATTATTTTAATCCCATTGAACCACATTTTACTTCTTAATGAAAACAATGTATGTCGGATTTTTGAAATTCAAAACACATAAGTGGTAAAATTTCATTTAAACGAAAAATCGGTTTTTATAAGTACCACTTAGTGGTTTCACTATTCATCAAAAATTGAAGTTTTTCAGAAAAATACCAAAAATTCACACTAAGATATATTTGATATTCCGAATTCAAAACTGGAGTCTATTTTAAAAAATTCAAAACATATAAGTCACATTAATTAATTTAATAATTAATTCCCGCTGTCATGACAAATAGCGTGTTTTTGTGAAACAATAAGTATCAAAAGATTGACACAAGTTTAAGTCTGATTTCAAAGTGAAATTAATTCCAAAGACCACTATTGGATTAAATGGTAAAAATATATTCTAATTACACTTAAAAACAAAATCAAAATATTATCTAATCATCTTAATAAATTAGATTAAAAAGAGGGTTTGAATTAAAATACAACATTTTACACTATTCATTAAAAAATTAACTTTATCAGAAAAATACCAAAACATTACACAAAGTAAAATTTGATGTCCCGATTCTAAAGAGGAGTTTTATTTGGTCCAATAGAATGTATAAGAGTGATCAAAACTATATTTAATGACAGTTCGCCATCAAAAGGTGATAAGTGAACCTTTAGTGAAAATTAGGGTGTAAATGCCTAAAATTGAATTCTTTCTGTATTTTAAGCCTTTATCTTTTATTGGATAAATGTAAAAACATTTTAAAAACATATATAATAATATTTTATTTATTTCTATCCATTCCCGCCAATACAACGGCTACATGTTAACTACCATTTAAAATAATATTATTATATTACTAGTGTGCAACGTATGTTTTCAAAGAAACTCATCGTTGCGTATCGAGTATGCAATCGAACATAGAAACCCCTTTAAAGTAAAATTAATATTTAATTCGTAAATATTAATAAATATGAAAACTATTTATTCTTCATTTACCTGGGATGTTATAGTAACTTTTTACTTTTTTTAACCACGATTAAAAGTAAATAGGGTAATTAAGGGTCAAAATGATATTATTATTACCCTAACACATGTCCTAATTATATTAGATAAGTGTAATTCTACCAAAAAAAACCTTAGGAATAAAATATGACCATTTAGGTCCACATGAATTAGATTATGACATTTATTCTTAATTTATTTAAAGAAGGGTTAAAATAGTTAAAATCAAAGTTTAATAACTAAATCATTTTTAATATGGGGTTATACATAAGATAAATTAGACTATAAATAATAATTATAAATATAAAAATATTTCCTATATAATGGTATTTTATTTATAATTTTTAGACATTAGATAATTTAATTTATTTATGACACAATGATGATGGAGTAATTATCTTATTAATGAAATATTGACTTATTTGATGTTATAACTACCCAAATAAATGTAATTTGAGACTTTTTATGAATTCCAATAATTTTCTAGGTTAATATGACATGTTAGTACTGATTTAATTAACTTTTTTCGAACTAATAATTCTTTTATGTTTTTCACAAAAATCAGTTACCAAATAGTGTCAAAATTGACATGAAATAGTTGTTTAAAGAAATATTATATTATTAATTATTATTTTATTCCTAAAAATCTAAGGTTCAACCAAATTACTTATATAAGATTATATATATTAATAATAAACAACTTGGGGTTCGTTTGGCTTGTTATTGTAAGTTTATTAACCTTATAGTGTAAGAAGAAAAGAAGACACGGTAAAAGTTAAATTATCTAACATAAAGTTAAATCTAAATGATAAGGTTAAAATAGAAACCTAAACTTGTCTAAATTCAATTTTATGAGATTATTTCGACCCATCCCCACCTTATCTTCGAAATAAATAAATTTGGACTTATTAAAAACCTAATATGACATTATAATAAAATAATATTTTAAGTTTTCCAAAGGTGCCCCTCTCCTCCCTTATAAAAGGGCACCTCCTCCCTCTCTTCCTCACACCACTTTGAGCCTTCATGCTCGGAACACCCCTGCCACTTTTTCTTCTCCACTTCCCTAGAAACATCCTATAGGTACTGATCTTCTTAAAATACCATCTTTAGTTCCCTAATAGGACGTTAAAAAGAGGAACTTCAAAGAAAAGGTAATGCCCATTACCGATTCTTTCAACTTTATTTCTTCTTCCACTTCTTCTTATTTAGTTGTTTCATTATAAATTAATAACATCAAAATCAATCATAAACTGATATGTTATTATAAGTATGAAACAACCCTATTTCCCCATCTATCCATCCTACGGAAAACGAAATCACCATGCGTGCGTACGTACGGAATGCCTTCTCCACGCCGTGGTGTAATCTATTTTCCACCACCACCTTATTTGGATGGGTATAATGGTGTAAATAATAACTATATATGATTATTGTAAAGTGATATCAATTCTTAAATAGTATACATACACTCCAATACAATTCCAAGATCATGGGAACGATATCATCGCTCGTGCGTACGTACGGAATACCGTATCCATGATGTGATGTGAATCATTATACATGATATTCATTGCATAATGATTATATAAATGAATTGAATAAATAAATATGATATATATTAAACTAATACCATTCTGTAAATGTAGTATCTATAACCTAAAAAGAAGAAAAAAATTTATTCGATAAAACACGCATAAGAACAAAAAGTAATAAACACCCAAATAACAAGTAGCAATGAAATATTACTAATAAAAAGCTAATAATATGACCATATATGATATCATAACAATAAGTATGATTCGGGAATAAGTCAATGAAATTATTTAAATCATTATACAGGAGGTTCAGACACTTACGAAGCAAATCGGACCTAAGGTGAGGGAAAATCTCCCAAATCTCAATTTTTATCCAACATTGTTTTTACTTCAGAATTTACTGAGGAATATTTATCATCCATATCCATGTTTTGTCAATATGTAATATTATTTCTATCCTCCTACAATTTTTTAAATCCAATTTTACCCTTAATTGAGTTTTAGTAAAAGATATGAAAGGAATCTTTTATAGTTTTTCGTACGAGGTAATTTTTTACTTTTCCGGCCAAAGTATGAGAAGAATGTTGTCTTTAACTTATACGGTATGAATGGATTTTTAGAAAATTATTTCCATGAAGCTTCCTTTAAAATTTTTCATTTATATATTTAATCAAATTCTTTTAGTTTAAAATTGTATGACATGTTAAGAAAGGAAAAATGTTTTTGAAGTAGAAATGATATTTTCCTCAAAAATGGAGTTCAAGTGTTTTATCAAAATTATTTTCCATCTATGATAATATAGGGTTCTATTTCTATCCCTATTTTTATATTGATTTGATTATGTTATGATGGAATTATTTTTATGAAGTAATTTTATCTTATATAGATTATGTCATGATAGAACGATTTTTAAGAATCCCATTTTTTTCATGGGTTATGCTATGATGTATGGTTTATGATTTTGTGGCACACATAAGTATGGTTTCATTATGAGATGGATGGGACCTATATCTCCCCCAAATGCATTGCGTAAAGATTTATATCTCATGAGATAGACATGGCTGGAAGGGAAGGTTAATCTGGTTCAATGAAACAGGACTAAAACGAGGAGTGAACTCGGTTCAAAAATGGACTTTGTCTGCTATGATAGTCTTGGAAATGAGTCTTGACTACTAGGAAATGATTCTCTATGATTATGTGTGTATGAAACAAAGTTTCATGTTTTATTTTATGATTATTGGGATTACATTTCACTACTATTATTTATCTCATGTTATGAAATTATGATTTCTTTTGGAGGTTAAAATTTCCAAAATGTTATGTTCTTATAAATATGATGTGATTGAAATTTCTTTTGTTTACCCTTACTGAGTATTTGAGCTCACCCTTTTGTAAGTTTTCTTTCCCCTTGTTAGGAAGAAGGTTATTAAGTAGGATATGCCAAAAGGGACTCTATATATGATGAAATAAACGGGAGAAAATGTATATGCTTTATTAACCAGTTGTTTATGTTTCCTAGTTTCTAAAGACACTATACTTATACGGTACTTTAATGGTTTTGTTATATGTTGTAATATGTGTGCTTCAATTTTGAAGCATTAACAATGTATGTAATGTTTGGGTCGTTAAACTGGGGGCTGGAGACTATCACCAAAGGCGTAAATCCCGAAAACTGGGAAGGAATTGCCTTTATAGGACACAACCACAACCAACCAGAGTACAAGCGGAAGTATTACACTAAGTACAAAAGAATGTGCTGAAAAGTAAATGGGCCAGAATACAAACCCAACTGAAAAGTAAAGCTATAACCGAACGAACGTACAACAAAAAAGACAAACAACTGGAAAATATAAGCAGCTCCTGGGTCGTCAACCTCGGATCCTATCTGAAGGGTAGGTACAGATAGCGTAGCTCCTGGATCGTCCACCACGGATCCTACCTGAATGGTAGGTATAGATAG
This sequence comes from Viscum album, assembly GCA_963277665.1. Classification (NCBI taxonomy): domain Eukaryota; kingdom Viridiplantae; phylum Streptophyta; class Magnoliopsida; order Santalales; family Viscaceae; genus Viscum; species Viscum album. The sequence continues at coordinate 989,343,884 of OY728126.1, forward strand.
CCTCCTCAACGCTCTCACCCGTCAACCTCCTCCATGTACCGCCTCGTCGTGAAGTCCACCTCCGGATGCTGACTCATCGTGAGGTCCACCTCCAGATACTGACTCGTCATGAGGTCCACCTCAGGGTATCGTCCAGTCCTCGAACACTCGGCCTCTGTCTGCATTGTCCGTCGTCAGCATCCAACACAACAAGGTGAGGTCATAGCCCGTGCAGGTGTGAGTATAACGATACTCAGTAGGGACCCTGAGACCCTCATTGTATCATGAAATCCAACAAGGATAACCACAAATCAGGATCTAAACAGATAACCCTTACTTAGGTATAAGCCCATACTTATACCTAAGTTATCAAGTAACACATCTCAATCAAGAGGTATTACACTGATATGAAATCAACGGATAACCACTATCTAGGTATGTGCCCATACATATACCTATGTTATCAGGTAACCCATCTCAATCATGAGGAAGACACAATGCTCATTGAATCAGCTCAAACTAGGATTTTAATTATCAAAACTGAAACTACTGAAAAGCTCCTCCTCTGTCGAGTACAATGATCTTGTCACGACTCTGAGGCACTGCTCATAAACCTTATACTACTGAGGTACTCCTACTATAGAGTACCGCGGTCAGCCAGCCAAACACAGTAGTGCTTCCCACCAGGGTCTGCCACCCAAGCACAGTAGTGCACCCCCCCCCCCACCTAATAGCCTGCAGAGGAACTGCTTTTGTTGAGTACCGCGGGTGTGCCACCCAAACATAGTAGTGATCCCTATCGTGGGTCCGCCACCCAAACATATTAGTTCTCTCCACTAGACTATACAAGTCACTCCGACTCAAATCAGACAAGAAGTCATCAGTTCTCAGCCAACTACACGGTCTCGGTACTCCATACATTTGTCTCCAGGAGGGTCCACTCCATGAGCTAATGATCGATACTCTAAGAATCACAAATTCCCACGAAGAAGTAACTCAAATGACCGCCTCATCATAGGGGTCTCAACGCAACAGATGTCATGTCAATCGGACGCTCGGTCTGTGAGTTATTGGCATTTAGTCCCGGGGGCCTGGTTGGTTTCGTGTACGAACCAACCCAGCTGTATCTCAAATGTACCCCGAACTCACATAGGTTATACTCAAATGGATTCTTTCTCAACTTGATCACCAATTCCACTGACGGTTCGTCAAACGGACGTCTGGTCTAAAAGTTATCGATTTTTCCGTTGTAGGGGCCCGGTTGGATATCGGGTACAATCCCACTTGACCTTAATCCAACTGCGTCTAAACCATAGGTGAAGTATGCCAAAACTTCTGTCTGAAGAAGAGGAATCCAACAAAGTCGATGACACATCAATCAGACATCCGGAACTCAAGTTATAAGCATTTCCGCTCCGAATGCCCGGTTGGTTCCGTGTTCGGACCAACTCGGCCATACCCAAAGTTCACTGAAACCTTGAGTGTAATATACTGAAACAACTGTCTCAATCCAAGGAATCCTACGCAATAGATGGTGTGTACATCGGAGGTCCAAAACTCATGTTATGGACGTTTAAGCGAAAATGGGCCGAAAATATGGGGTTTAGACCCGGTCCGACCCGACCCAATACCCCATGGGTCGACCCGACCCGGGTCCGGGTCCGGCCAACATGGGCATGGCTCGAACTGACTGGCGCGGCCCGGCGCTGGCGGCCAGGCCCGAAGGAGGTGGCCCGGACTGGCATGGGAGGCCTTGCCCGTCGCGGGTGGCCCGGCCCGACATGGCTGTCCAGACCCGGCGCTGGCGGCCCAGCCGCGGCTCGGCTCAGCCCGGTGCTGGTGGCCCGGCCACAGCTCGGCTCTCGGCCAAGTGGGGTACAAAGGGGGCGCCGCCCCCTATTTGCGGAAAAGGTCGGCCTTAATGATCGGCCGTGATTTTGACCACGGGACCCCCACGGGTCCCGCCTTCAGGTGGAGTCGGCAGCTGGCTTAGGCTGCGGCTCCTGTCCGACCGGCGCAGCGCGATGGCGCCGTGCCCCTCTGTCACGGCACGCCGCAGCTGCGGCCCCTTTGATGCAATGGCTCAGCGTGATGATTCCGCGCTCCACCACCATAGCCCTCGCTGGCCGCGGTCCTCTTCATTCCTGCACGGTGCAACAACACCGTGCCACCATCGTCACAAATATCAACGACGATCAACAAAAAGGGAGGAGGATCGTCCGTGTTTGTGCGGCCCGATCTCCTCCAGTTATGACGATATCAAGTGGCCAAAATAATCAACGAAAAATGTTAATTTTAACTTGAACGAAGAATTAACCCCTGCCTCGTATTTGAGGTTCCTTTGTTGACGGAGTCACGGAAGATAAGCATCATGGTAGATGGCGTCGCGGAGAACCGTGTCATCCCGTCAACGTTTGCGGAAGAATCTGTGACGTAGATTATGCTTCCCACAAGCAGTATCTTCACCCTTGTCATGGAGGAAGAAGAGGGTAGGAGGAGTCGTGGAGTATTCTTTTCCAAGAGAGGATGTTCTGCGTGGAAGAATGAAGCTTTCTCCAATTCACCAAAGTTTCCCTCCTCCAAAATATTTTCCCAGAAAATATTAAAAATAAACTTCTCCAAATTTAAATAATTGACAACCAATTCAAAATAATTCAAAATAATTATTGATACCCAAGTTAATTAATGAGGTAATTAATTGGTTGTGGTTGGCACAATTTATGAGAGGAGGTGGACTCATAAATGTTTGGGAGGCGGAGAGGTTCCACCTTAATGAGGGAAGGATTTTAAGGACGATTAGAGGAAGATGAAGAGGTAAGGCTCGTGTGGGCCCCACCTCACAAATATCCTCTCATGGGATGTTATGTGAGTGTGGGCCCCACCTATAACTCCCCTTGGGAGGAAATAACCTACTTCTATAAATAAAATTGTCTTACACAAATTTTATTTATTTTATTCTAAATCCCCAAATATTAACTCTCAACCTGCATAAAATGCAACTGCGGTAAAGGTACCCTTAAGAAAATACCGGCGCTGCGAGCTCATCGGTTCCCTCGGATTTCAATTCCGAGCACCGGTTCAAAAGTTAGAAAAACCCGCTCGTACGTTTAATGAAATTACCCGAAAAAAAGTTCGGAAAATTATTATCAGTCACCCTCGACCCACTGCGGATGAGGTTAGGCTCTGCCTAGGTGAAAAACTCCCCAACGAACACAACGGTACTCTTGAATTTCCAATCTGAGTTACCATTTAAATGTTATGAATTTTAAAATAAAATAATTATCAGTTAATTATTTTATTTATGGCCAAAAACTAACTTTATCTGGGGGCCCTCAGTGACCAAAGTTAGTATCTTCGTAAAGAAATAATACCCTAAAGAGTTCAACACTGGTCTCAGATTTTTAATCTGAGTTACCGTTTGTGAGTTATAAACTTTTGAAAAATAAAATAATTTATTTAATTATATTATTTACGATCAAGCCAAAATTGGGTTTTCTCAGAGGAGGCATGCACCGACTAAAATTAAGTCACATCTAGGTTAAACCCGCCATCCTGAGTGCAACGGTGCCCTCAGATTTCTGAATTGAATAACTGTTTAACAGTTATTCTACTTTTTCAGTAAAACTACTTATGCGCATTAACTTAAGATTAACAAAACTTCAAAAAATTATTTCCGGCACACCGGGCCTCAAAATCAGGCGCCGTCTGAAACTGCACACTTGAAAAATTTTCAAATAAATTATGAAAAAATTTCATTGAAATTTTAGGGTCTTTACATTGCTCCCACCTCAGGGATTTACGTCGTCGTAAAGCTATAATAAAAAACTATGGAAACTAAAGGAGGTATTGAGAAAGCTTCTGAGACTCATGCTCCCATGTTCTCTTAAAAGGTTCTCATGCCTCCAATGAAATCACAAAAGAGAAATCGACCATCCTTGTAGGACCCTCTCCTGTCGATCCTCAACCTCAATTGGAACCCTATGAAAGTCACCCAGTCTTCGATGTCCAGCTCTCCGTGGTCAAAGATGATGGATAGGTCGTGCACAAATCTCCTCATTTGAGATACGCGGATGACGTCGTGCACCCGGTGCCTCTGAGGTGGAATGCCTAGGAGGTAAGCCACCATTCCTACTCTGCTGGGGACCTGTAAGGTCCGTTGAACCTCAGAGATTACTTGCCGCCTCAGCCACATCTCTGTAGACCCCATCAAGGTGAGACCTGTATAAGGACATGGTCGCCATCCTCGAAGTCTAGTGGCCTCCATTTCATATCAGCATAGGTATTCCATCTGCTCTTTGCAGTCTTCATCTGCTCCTGTATGGTCTACACCTTCTCCGGTAGCTTCAAAATGGGCGCACCAGTTAACCTCCGCCTTAGCTCCTAAAAAGATCTGCTGGAATCTCTCTGACCACACGAAGGGTTTCCTAGTATTCGTCAATGATAAAAGCGGTGAAACAAATATGGAGATGTCTGGCACATCTCTAAGTCTAGCTGACTCGTGAGTGATCTACTACACCCACTTATGCATGATTCCATCCTGTGCTGCCTAGGGTTGCCTTTTTTCCGACCAAGGAAAACGCATCACAACATTGTAGGTAAACCACAAACGTTTTTCCTAATACAGTCAATATTTGTATGAACTATGGTTGCCCAGTCCATACCCATTCTAACATCGTAAGGCCTCGACGCTGCCACCAAGAGGTTCTAACCGAAACTCTCACTTCAAGGGTCATGTCACACCGTCGTTGTAAGCGTGATTATCGAGTCTCCTCCCAAAGGTATCTCCAGACGTGGGGGTCAAGTCAACGGCTGAACCGGAAACTCTAGGTCTGGGACAAGATTCGTGGAAGGAAGGAATGACTGGTACCTATGCCTATTGATACGGTAGCTAATAGTAGACATAGACCGTACAACGAATCATTCCTAGAGCCCCTGGGTCACCCTCCTTGAACGCATGCAGCTGCTCTATTCCCCTACCCTCCTTCTACCTGAGCCTGACAAGGAATTCAAAGGCGGGTGGTTATAACATATTGAAATGTACACCACCTCATGCTGCTCTCCTAGCTCTGGTTCCATGTCTGATGCCCTACAGATTCATTTTTCCATTACACTTCCTCTTCTTGAATCATTTTATATTCCCTCGTCCCTAACACTAGCGCTCATTTCCAGCTTTTCCCAATGCTAACCTTCACTGGCTGCATCCATTCAGCAAAATAATTCTCAACCACAAAAGTTCTTTCTAGCACCCTAGCAAAAGTAGGAATGAATAGAGAAAATGTTCTGGCTAGGATGTCCTTAAAACACACCTCGCACTGAGGTCTGAGCTATAAATCACTGATCGTATCATAGTCGTCTAGTACCAGGAATGATCGGTACGCCTCGATGAATACTCAGCTACCGACATGTTGTCCTGTCGAAGCTGTATAAGCTCTAGAAAACTCTTAGCCACCTCCTCAAGACAGTCCTCAGACGCCTGTATTTTGGGCTCGCCTCAGAACCTAAGGGGTATCTGATGCTGAAACACGTGTTAGAAACTACGCCTACATTTGTCATCTACCGGTACCGCCAGTTATAACTGTAGACCAACAGGTAGTGATATAACTGGGGCACTACCCGAAGGTTCTATCTGAGGCAACTGTCCACATACCGAAGCCTCATCACATTACAAACCAACCTCATGGTCACTCACTGGGAAACACCAGTATCTAATATCAACATCTTCTCTACTAGTGTCTTAACTAGGTGTAGAACTCTAGAAATCGCCTCTATCCAGTCTACTACTGCCTGGTAATCTGCCTCGCCTCATAACCTTAGAGGCCGCTACTACTGGAACTCATGAAACGTGCTCCGTCAGCGTGCACTGTCTACTAGTACGACTAGTGGAATATGCTGCCCAATGGGTGGTGATGTTGCCGGTACACCACCTGAAGGTGCCAACGTTGAAAGAGGGCCCTGCACCGGAGTCTTGTCGCTCGATGGGACGTCATCGAGTACTCTCTCAAAACTCCAACTAAATGTCTGCGTGGAGACATCCTGAATAGATGTGACATGGTCAACGGTTTATACATGGTGGGATGACCTGGTTTGAGCTGACTTTAAAACTTTTTGGAAACACACACGCAATCAGTGTTTTCATGCACTAAGTTGGAAATCAGTAGTCAGGGTCCTAGTGTATGGATACGTCGGCCACTGCACCAACACTGAACTCCCTGAACTGAAGACCACACTCGGTACCCTTAACACTATTTCTTCACAGAAAGGAAAGTTCAGTGTTCCGAGTTCTGCGGTAGAACAGAATCCTTTAATACCAATTTTTCACGACCCATCCTCAGGGCCCGTGCTGTGACTACCCCAAGCCCGCCTTCCATAGGGCAGGGGCTGGCGACTAGCACCAAAGGCGTAAATCTCAATAACTAGAAATGCATTGCCTTTATAGAACACAAACACAACCAACGAGAGTACAAGAGGAAGTATTACACTAAGTACAAAAAAAATGCGGAAAATTAAATGGGCCAGAATACAAACACAAATGAAAATTACAGCTACAACCGAACGAAAGTAAAACAGAAAAGACAAAAAACTAAATGATAGAAGCATCTCCTATGTCTTCCCCCTAGGATCCTACCTGAAGGGTAGGTATAGATAGTGCAGCTCCTGGATCGTCCACCATAGATCCTACCTAAAGGGTAGGTACAGATATCCTCCTCAACGCTCTCACCTATCAACCTCCTCTGAGTACCGTCTCATCGTGAATTCCACCTCCGGATACTGACTTATCTTGAGGTCCACCTCTGGATACTAACTTGTCGTGAGGTCCACCTCAGGGTACCGTCCAGTCCATGAACACTCAGCCTCCGTCTGTGTTGTCTGTCGTCTGCATCTAACACAATGAGGTGCGGGCATAGACCATGCAAGTGTGAGTATAACGATACTCAGTATGGACCCCAAGACCCTCATGGTCTCACTAAATCCAACAATGATAACCACAAAGCAGGATCTAAACAAATAACCCTTACTTAGGTATAAGCCTATACTTCTACCTAAGTTATCAAGTAAGTCATGTCAATCAAGAGGTATCACATAGATATGAAATCAACGGATAACCACTACATACGTATATTCCCATAAATATACCTATGTTATAAAGTAACCCATCTCAATCATGAGGAAGACACAAAGGTCATTGACTCGGCTCAAACCAGGATTTTCATTATCGAAACAGCAACTACTGAAGACCTCCTCCTCTGTCGAGTACATTGATCCTGTCATGACTCTGAGGTGCTGCTCACTAACCTTAGACTACTAAGATACTCTTCCAGTAGAGTACCACTGGTTAGCCACCCAAACACATAAGTGCTTCCTACTGGGGTCTGCCACCAAAACATAGTAGTGCACCCCCCCCCCATAATAGCCTATAGAGGTACTCCTACTGACGAGTAGCGCCGGTCTTCCACTGAAACACATTAGTGCTCCCCACCGTGTGTCTTCCACCCAAACACATTAGTGCTCCCCACTAGACTATACAAGTCACTCCGAATCGAATCGGACAAGCAGTCATCAGGTCTGAGCCAGTTACACGATCTCTGTACTCCTTACGCTCGTCTCCGGGAGCGTCCGCTCCACGAGCTACTGGTAGATACTCCAAGTATCACAAAGTCCCATGAAAAATTAACTCAATATACCACCTCATCATAGGGGTCTCAATGCAACAGATGGCACGTCAATCAGACGCCCGGTCTGTGAGTTATTAGCCTTTTTGTCCCGGGGGCCCGATTTGTTTCGTGTATGAACCAACCCGGCCATATATCAACTTTACCCCAAACTCACATAGGGTATACTCAATGGGACCATTTATTAATGTGATCACCAATTCCACTGACGGTTCGTCAAACGGACGTCCGGTCTGAAAGTTATCGGATTTTCGGTTCTAGGGGCCCGGTTGGATTTTGGGTACAATCCAACCCGGCCTTACTCCAACTATGTCCAAACCTCAGGTGATGTATTCCAAAAGTTCCTTATCATCAATATAAATCCAACAAAGTCGACGGCACGTCAATCGGACGTCTGGAACTCAAGATATAAGCATTTCCGCTCCAAGGGCCCAGTTGGTTCCGTGTTTGGACAAACCCGTCCATACAAAAAGTTCGTCGAAACCATGAGTGTAATATACCAAAACACCGCCTCGATCCAAGGAATCTTATGCAATGAACGGTGCATCAATTGGTGGTCCACAACTGATGTTATGGTTGTTTAAGCAAAAACTGTTTGAAAAGAGGGGGTTTGGGCCCGGTCCGAACCGGCCCAATACCACCTAGGTCGGCCCGGCCCGACTCGCCCGGACCGGCCTAGAGCCGGCGGCCCAGCCCGCCGCGGGTGTCCCGGCCCGGTGGGGGCGGCCTGGAACGGTGCTGGCGGCCGGGCCGTGGCTCGGCTCGGCCCCGCGCCGACGGCCCTGCCGCGGCTCGGATCTTGGTCGAGCGGTGTACGAAGGGGGCGCAACCCCTTGTTTGCGGAAATGGCTGGACGTAATGGCCGTCCTTGGTTTTGACCACAGTACCCTTGCGGGTCCCGCCTTTAGGTGGTGCCGGCGGTCGGTCGGCCAACCGCCCCTTTAGAAGACCGTTTCGGCCTTAGCCCACGGTGCGATGGCGTCGCGCCCCTCTGCCGAGGCCCGCCCGGGCTGCAGCCCCCTTGGTGCATCGACACGACACGATGGTGTCGCGCTCCACCAGCGCGGCCCACGCCGGCCACTATCATCTTCGTTCCCGCATGGTGCAACGACACCGTGCCGCCTTCATCACAAATATCAACGATGATCAACAAAAAGGGGAGGAGGATCGGCCGTGTTTGTGCGGTCTGATCTCCTCCCGTTATGACGATATCAAGCAGCCAAAATAATCAACGAAGAAAGTTAATTTTTACGTGAACGATGAATTAACCCCGACCTCGTATTTGAGGTTCGTTCATTGATGGAGTCGCAGAAGATAAGCGTCGCAGTAGATGGCGTCGCGGAGAACCATGTTGTCCCGTTAACGTTGGAGGAAGAATCTGTGGCTTAGATTACGCTTCCTACGAGTGGTGTCTTCTCCCTTGTCGCAGAGGAAGAAGAGGGTAGGAGGAGTCGTTGAGCATTCTTCGTTGAGAGAGGATGTTCTTAGTGGAAGAATGAAACTTTCTCCAATTCACGAAAGGTTCCCTCCTCCAAAATATTTTCCCAGCAAATATTAAAAATAAGCTTCTCAAACTTTAAAGAATTGACAACCAATTCAAAATTATTCAATAGAATTATTGACACCCAAGTTAATTAATGTAGTAATTAATTGGTTGTGCTTGGCACAATTTATGAGATGAGGTGGACTCATAAATGTTTGGGAGGTGGAGAGGTTCCACCTTATTGAGGGAAGGAGATTAAGGAGGATTAATGGAAGATGAAGAGGTTAGGATCGTGAGGTCCCCACCTCACAAATATCCTCTCATGGGAGGTTATGTGGGTGTGAGGCCCACCTCTAACTCCCCTTGGGAGGAAATAACCATCTTCTATAAATAAAATTGTGTTCCACAAATTTTATTTATTTTATTCTAAATCCCCAAATATTAACTCTCAACCCGCATAAAATTCAACTACGGTAAAGGTCCCCTTAAGTGAATATCGGCACTGCATGTTAATCGGTGCCCTCATATTTCGATTCCGAGCACTGGTTCAAAAGTTAGAAAAACCCGCTCATACGTTTACTGAACGTACCAGAAAAAGAGTTCAGAAAATTATTATCAGTAACCCTTGACCCACTGTGGTCGAGGTTAGGCTCTGCCTATGTGAAACACGCCCCAACGAACCCAACGGTACTCTCGGATTTCCAATACGAGTTACCGTATAAATGTCATGAATTTTACGATAAATTAATTATCGGTTAATTATTTTATTTATCCTCAAAAACTGACTTTCTCTCGTGGCCCCCGCCGACCCAAGTCAGTATCTGCTTAAAGAAAGCATACCATTACGAGTTCAACGGTGGTATCTTATTTTTAATCTGAGTTACCATTTGTGAATTATAAGATTTTGAAAAATAAAACAATTTATTTAATTATTTTATTTTCGATTAAGCCAAAATTTGGTTTTCTCAGATGAGGCCCGCGCCGACTAAACTTCACTCATGCCTAGGGTAAACCCACCATCCTGAGTGCAACGGTGCCCTCAGATTTCTGATCCAAATAACCGTTTATGATTTATTCCACTTTTTCTGTAAAACTACTTACACGTGTTAATTTAAGCATAACAAAATTTTGGAAAATTATTCCGGGCACACCGGGCCTCAGAATCAGGTGTCGTATGAAACTGCGAACTCGTAAAATTTCAACAAAATTAAGAAAAAAAATTCTTGAAATTTCTGAGTCTTTACAGGTTTGGATGAGCCAAGGGTCTTGATATTGGTGTGGAATGGGTTAGAAGTGGTGTGTTTTTATAAGGGGGAGGATGGGCTCTTTAGGAAAGTGTGAAAATATAATTTTATTATATAGTTTTATTCTGTTTATAAAGTTCTGAAACCAATTAAAGACAAATATAAGATGACTCATGGTAGAAATAAAATCATCCAATAAGAATTGGACAAGTTTTGAATATTGTTTAAATATTAATAATCTTATTTATTTAAATCATTTATTAATGAGGAAAATACTACATCATTATTGTGTAATAAATAATATAATATATTTTATGTCTAAGAATTATAAAAAAAATTCCATAATGTATAAAATATTTTTATCTTTCTAATTAATATTTATAGACAATATTATGTCTTAAATAACCCCAAGGAAAAATTGATTTACCAAAATATATTTTTTAGGTCATTTTTTCTTTTAGTATAAGATAATTAAAATAAAGTGTCATTATCATTCATAAGTGGCTCAATGTGGTCCCAAAATAGACCCAAGGATGTCCATGGTCGTCCATGACTCATTCAATAAGGTTAGGAAAAATGTTAATGTAATTTTGTAATATTATAATATTCTTTATTCCTTAAATTTCCCTATTTACATATAACCGTGGTAAATAAAAGTCAAAGGTTACATTTCAAAAAAAATAATTTTCATCTTATTGAACCAAATTTTACTTACTAATCACAACTATGTATCTTATATTTTATAAATTCAATTCACATAAGTGGTAAAATAATATTTAAATGAAAAAGTCGGATATTTAACTACTACTTAGAGGTTTTTCTATTCATCAAAAATTGATGTTTTTCATAAAGATATCAAAAAATCAGCCTAAGCTATTTTCAATACTCCGAATTCAAAAATTATGTCTATTTTACTAAATTCAAAACATAGAATTTTGATTAATAAATTTAAAATTAATTCCCATTGTGAAAACAAAATGAGTGTTTTTAAGAAATAATATCTATCAAAAGATTGAAACTTTTTTATGTATAATTTAAAAGTTAAATTAATTCCAATGACCAAAATTGTATTAATGGGTAAAAATATAGTCTAATTACACTTCAAACCAAATTTAAAATATAATCAAACCTTATAAATAAATTATATTAAAAGGAATTTTTTAATTAAGATACAGTATTTCTCACTATTCGTAAAAAAAAGAATATTGTTAGAAAAATAACATAATTTCATCCAAAGTACATTTTTATGTCCCAATTCTAAAGAAGAATTTTATTTTGTCGAATTGAATATGTAAAAGGGTCAAATATTGGATTTAAAAATAGTTCTCCATTAAAATGTAGTAAATTTGAATTTTTTTTGAAAGCTACATTTATTTTATCTGAATAATTGAATTTGTTCTTATAAAATTTCTAAGAATCACATAATACATAAGATAAAATTATATGGAATATATATAATTAGAAATCTAATTAATACTATTCATAATCGGTTTTGAACGGCTAGTTTGGTAAGTCGTTGTGCACTCGAACTCGGTGTTGCGTGTAGTGAAAGATATTGAATTTTAAGAAAATAAATTACTATGAAATCTTGGGGTGTTACATGTGTTGGATATTGCCAATGAAAAAAAATAGACGACCATGTTTTTGATCATTTCGTATAAGAGTGATGGAAATTCCTTGAAAACTTTGGCTCTTCTATGGTTTACTAGCCACCGAGTGAAATTGAGATGATAGGGGATGTAATTGGATCACAAGGTTTTTTGAATAGGTAGGTTTCTTTTTTAACGGGTGCTAATTCAAAAATGGGATGATGTCAAGGAAATTTAATTTGTCCCCAAAAAAGGAAATGGAATGATTGAATCACTATGACCAAAATAAGGTACAAAACGATAATGTTACAGTGAAAAAAAGAACCTATGATCATGTTTGAAACACAGCATCCACACTGTTAACATTGAAGGGGAAAAAATGTGGTTTGACAATTGACTATGTACGAATAATGAATGTTCTCTCATAATTTCATCAATTGTCATCAGGAAAATTAGACCAGAATGTTTGTTGAGACATAAATGTCTTGGGACCATGCCAATAGTGGGTCCCTTCAATAATGGATGAGGATGGGGATCCAAATTAAGGTCATGTCAATCATAATAATTCAGAAATTTAATATTTGAATGGATTAAAAAACCTCTAAATGTTTCCACAATATCTTTGAACACCTCAATGAATACACATATTTCTAAAAAATATCAATTTATCTTTTCATGATGCACTATCAAGAATATCTATTAGGTATGAACAAGTTAACAAAGCGGTAGATGGAATACAATAAACAGAAGACAAATCAGGGAAGGGCCTAATATGTTTTATAGTTTTATGTCATGCCATTGAGGTCAATGGGTGAAATGTTTTACACAATACATTTAGGAATTTAGACATAAACTATAATTTAATATGATGAGGATAAATCATGGTACAATTTAATGGCTTCTGATCAAGATTTGTTTCCCAATTTAATGTCATGTGACTAGGACATCATAGATATATTAATGCTATAAGGACAAGAATATGTTCTTAATATCCCAAATGAACCCGTATAGTAGGGTATAGTGAAATACATGATTTGAGTTTTTGTCCAAGGATACCAACACACCACACAATATATCCATGGAATGGAAACCCACATTCAGTTTATATTTATTTTGATTGGACCATGGGAAACCAGAGTCATTAATAGGGAAATAAATAACTGTTTATTCAATGTGTTCTTATGGGGTTCCACAATTAATCCAAAGAGAGTAATCCAATAAATGTTTAAAAGTCACAAAATTATCAATAAATAGATATATATTGATTAGAATATGGTACAAGGGGTTCCACACCACACCACATATCCATATCAGATTTTCAAGTAGTGTAATTTAATGCTCGTACATAGAATCCTAGTTTATGGTCATAGGGTTTTAACAAATATGAACCAATATGTAGTGCATAAATATATCATTACACAGCATACTAGATTTCCTAATCCCACATGATCCTTGATTAGGGTACGAAACAAGGAAAAATAATGTTGTTTTTTGGCATATGGGAGCACACATTCATAATGATATCATCGGTAATGAAATTAGGAAAGGATTCATTGTTGTTGGAAGTGGGTAAATAATGAAATTAATGACCTAAATAAAGTTGAGAATGGAGATTAATGATATAATTATTACTAGGTTTGAATCTCAGAGATCAGAACAACATGAATAATTAATGTTGTGAAAAAAATATAGTACTGACCATTGAACATGTTTGAAATGGAGGATATGTTGTTTGTTTCAAGAGGTCTATTTAGGATTTTATTCCTAAATTTTTATGTGAGCGAAAATTCAAATGAGTCCTTCACTATTTTAGTTCCATTAATATTTGAAGGGTTATCGAAATACATGTTATGAAATGTCTCGATGTATGTAATGTGTTATACTATAAGACTACATTCAAACCAGGGTGACACATAGATTAACGCCAATTTTTGTAGACAACATCGATAATTATCTCTCTTATGGTATATATATGGATCATAAGAGGTAAAAAATGTGAGTGAAGCTAGGGTGTATCACATACCTCATATAAGCATTAATATGAATCAAATACAGTTTAATGTCAACATTATTGAACTATTAGAGTTTCAGTTTAAAATCACACATTGAGGATGTTGGGCTGTGCATTTTACCGTTGTAAAACATGGAATATAGTGGTTTTAATTTATATAATGATATAATGATTTTACAATATTTTATTTGTTTCCATTCTTATTTCATAGACCATGGTTGAAGGAATAATTCTTCATGAAATTATAAAGATGGAACAGTGGAGTAAAAACCTGATGTGAATGATGGTCAAGGAGCCCCAAAAGAACACCACACTCTCCTAAGAAGGAATTCACTTAGTTTAAAGCCATTATTCAGGTACTTTCGTTTTTAGTTTATGGTAATGGAGTTCAGACCAGGTGACGGGGTGTATAAATATTATATGTTTCTTGTGGTACAAAGAAAAACCAAACATTAATGAAGTCCCAAGTGGACGGAACACCACAAGACACATTTCTAATATTTCATTCTTATGGTTTAATTTCATGATTCTTTGATATATATTTTATAGTTTAATGTTATGTTTCCTAGACCATGAATGATTCCATGGAGCTGAAAGGATGAAAAAAATTTATATGGGACCAACGGTGAAATGTTTGATTGTATCTGTGTTTACTATTAATATGGGAATCAAGCGACGTATTTTTTAAGAAACACATCACAGTGATAGACATACAATGGTAATGGAAAAATCCTCCCTGATGAGGTAATCAAAGCATCCCAACATTATAATTTTTCATCTTTTAATTGTATATTATGGGATTATAACTCAATTTTTGGCATTGGGGATGATATAGTCATGTTTATGTCCACATAGATTGGACCAAGGGGGGGAGGCTATAAAAAATAGGTATGTGTGGCATGAAGGATTAATAATCCAAATGCGAATGGGGCCCTAGGGAGGCTTGGTGCCACCCCAAAAATTACCATGTAGTTATCAGCTTATAATATAATTTCATAAATCATAGACCATGATTACCATTTTATGTTCAAAGGGAATGGACTGTTGTATCTTAGTTTAATGTTATAGTGTTTTTCCATGATAACCTAAAAAACATGTATCGCGAGTATTGGAAAACCGACTGGAAATTATGTCTTTGGACCCTTAGTACAACAGTAAAAACATTTGATCAGAGTGTTTTTTTTCATGGTTGACCCTGTGAGATCACATGTGGAGTGGGAAGATGAAAACCCCAACATGAATGAGGAAACATAAGCCTCTCATACCATAAATGGGGCATTATAGTTGCAGAGGGTTGATGAATTTATGGTTTGACGTTGAGATGTGAATTATGTGTGTCACTTAATATCCCATGATAACAGAAATAATGAAAAACATAGTTCATGAATAAGGTTAATTATCAGGTATGACCATTACACTTGGAGAGGATGATTATTTGGTGTGTTGCTAGAACAAGATGTAAAATATTTTTGTTTCTACATATGATATGTAGAAACTAATCAATATGTATTTTTGTCATGAATTCGTAATGATATATGACTAATATGAAGGATGATTCCCTCTTGAATGAGAACAATATGATGTTGTGTAATTTATCATCGTAGAGAAAGAATGATGGTGGGAAATGTCCATAAATGGGTGTATATGGAGAGGCAACCATATCCCGAAATGAATGAGAAGCAAGAGTCTAACACCATACCATAAACTCCCACATATGAATTTCAATCAGTTTAACATCATGATTCATTGACTTAAACATTCATATTATTTTTGTAGATCTCATATTGAGTGCCCATTTTAATGTCTGGTGCATGGGATGGTGATGATTTGTAGTTTCAATTAATGAATCTCAAAATTCTAATGTCTCAATTTAAGTTTGTTTGATGAAACTACTATTTATATAATTTATCATCATGCAACCAAGACATTGAAAATACAATTTAATGTTATGTTGTATGGACAATGATTTTCACACAGTTTAACACCATACAACTAGGATTTATGGTATGTGAATTTTATTTTCATGTAGAAAATACCATCAATGCTATATAGTTTATGATTTTTATGCTAAGACATCGAAACTATTTAATTTATAATAGTACAACTTGAACTGTAATGGAATCACATGATGTACTACATAAGAAAATTAGGTTTGGATGGGGGAGTAATGAACTATCCCTCAATAGTGTTTAAATAATATGTGGCATTATGATAGAACTTTTCATCTTTGTAAGGACTTTGTCGCATGTGTTATAACATTGGTGAAATTCTACTATGTATCAATGGAATTCATAGATCCAGTACTGTGGTACCATGGATGAAGGAACAAAGCCTAACATTGGTGTTTAACTCTCTTACTATCTTGTTTTATACCTCTACAGATTTGGAAAGGCCTTATTCCTATTGTATTCAGGTTCTTCCACATAAGCTATATGTACTTCTACTATTATATATAGTATCTTTTACTGATGGAACGATGCTTGAAGAAATGGAAATTGGATCTAAAGGCATAAACGACCTCTTTTTTATACAGTAGAGGACATGGGGTCCCCAACGTGGAATTTTGAGTTATCATTAGATAATCCCAAAGTTCATTGGATTGATATCCAATATTTTTTTTGTTTTGGCCCACTATATTTTGTAGAGTGTCGGAGAGGGTTTTATTAAAAGCCATGATCTTTCCATTTTCCTGAGCATGGAAGTAGGAGGTATTGATGGAATAGATATTGTACTTGGATTAAAAATTATTCTTTTACATAGATCAGAATTCATTGCAGATTTTAGTGAGAATATCATAATAGGATCTAAATTGATGGAAGACATGAGAGCTCACAAATTAGGTAATTGATATAATCTTCACCTATTTTAGAGGAACCACTTTTACCATCATGGAAAATTAATATTTTTTAGTTAAACTAAACATACATTAATAAAATGTTGTTGGTTGATCGAGTCCCCTAACATTAATTCCCAAAATAAAAATAAGGAAAAATTCATGGTAGTATAGAGGGGCCCCGTTTGTTTATTAACAAATTTAGAATGGATCTAACTCATTTGGTATCTCTTGTCTAACTCAATGAAATCATAAACCATGGAAGAAAAAATTAACCCAAACTTTTAATCTATTGGTTGATCTTCAACCCTTCTTGAGTTTCTCGAAATGACCTAGCATGATCTTCCTCCATAGCGTGGAGAATTTCATCTCCTTGAATAAAACATTTGATAATTCCATCAATCGCATTTCAATTGAGATTATACTCACGGTTGGTTATTCTCTAGAGAGTGAACTATTCTGTACACTGACAGATTAACTCACATTCAAATATTTCCCACAGAAGAGTGGACCGTTTGAGAAACACTACAAAATGGGTTTTCTAGTTTATGGTTTTTTATAGGGATATCTAGAGGAACAGATGTAGAAGCATTTATGGGTAACTATTTTACCAACTATAAATCAACATCATATGGGATAACGGGAGTGATGACCCATCGATATGACACTTGAATTTATATATAATTCTAGTCTAGATCTACAATATTGGAATATTTACTGGTAAAGGGTTAAAATCAACCATTATGTGATTAATGAATATGAGTGACCTCTGATTCAGTAGAAAACTTGCTCATCAACTGGAGAGTGTACATTAGAAGGTTTTTAATCGCATGATACTTTATGACTTATTGACAGTTGATTTTCTTGCTGACTAACTAAATTTCCCCCTTGATTTGAAATTTATTAATTTTAATCTTGAGGGACATATCAAGACTAGTGATGAGAGACTGATATATTAACTCATTTTTGCATCATTTTGACATTGGGAATGAGTAGGGTAGGATATAATAGCAAGAGTGATGAAGAAAATCAACAAGACCAGTCTATTAAGATTGGAATCAATTATCCTTAAACCAATTAGTCTCAGAGAGTTTCTATCGAAGTGATTCTTTCAACACAACATGTTTGGCCTATTAAGAGGGTGGTCTCATCTTGGAAATAAACATACATGGGTGCTTCTTGAGGAGCCTGAAGGGTGGGAAGAAGGTCTACCAGTTCTTGACCATTGTAATTTTTATATAATATTAACTTGATCTCAAATTGGTTATGTATCACTACCTAAAATGTTGTTCATCCCATCAACCTACGACTATCCATGACACACTTTAGAAGATCCACCCTTGACAATAGTTGTATCTCATGATGCTTTAGAAAATTCGAAAACTTTTTCACTAAAAAAACTAGCCTGATGTTTTTAATATCAATAAGAGAGTATTTTTAATCTATGATATAGATCATATGATTGAGATAGTATAATCTATTCTCTTGGCCTTATTATTCATTTGTGAAAGAAGGGAGCAATTAGATATATCTTGGGTGGTCACATAGAGGACCCATGGATTCATAGATTCGGATAGCCTCAGAACATGAGGCTTTAGATACTAATGATTTATTTCATTGAATGTGTCATGGAAAACATAATCACAACAGAAAATGGTTCTTTTCCTAATATTCCATGAAAATATCTTACAATTTCTAGCAATGTTCAGGAAGAATCATCATATGTATAATATGTGGACTTGGAGGCCTTGGAGCTCCTAGAGGTCTCTCGAATGTGGTATCTTCCTAATGGACATGACGTTATATGTATTAATTTTTATGAATATATATCTTAAAAAACAAAAAAAACATCCCATATGTAACCCTAAAGAGAAACTACATGGGGTTCAACTTCAGATTCTGAGAGAGGAGGAATATGAACAACTTCTCATGATATTTGAGATGTTCATTAGACTATAGGTATTTGACCCCCAAATCATCCATGTATAACTTCACTAGATTCTATAGGATTAGATTGAATATATGGTAATTTGATCAGCAATGATTTTCTCATATATTATTAAAACTTATTTTCAATACCTAATAGCAGCCAACGGTGTTGGAGGTCTAGGATGTCGATATAGACTCTGATTTTTTCATTATTCATGATGACCACTATATTGGAAACCATTTGGGGTACTTGAAATCCATTATAAAGATGTATTTAATAATATTATTAACATTATCCTTGACTATATCACCGTGAAAAGGGTTCATTTTTTATTGAAGGAATCTTTAACCCATGGTAACCTACTAGGACACCTATAAGGTGGAAACAACCTCATGTAGTAGTAATGGATTCTCAACAAAAATCCCTGATATTAAATCATGGTGTTTTATCATGAATTCAAAAAAATATAATGTTCCTTTGGAGGAATTGATGCACTGATCAATGATGGCATTGGATCTGCATTAGTACCAAGGATCAACTATGGTAGATCAACGATGGTGGTGTATATTCCCACAAAAATTTTGAGAAGAGAATTTTACAAATCCTTTTCATCATTTTTATAGGTAGGATAACTAGTGGGAGGAGACTATACATCCAGGATGACTAATTTCGGGGGAGCATTGGTTCCTACCTAGAAAGAAGTGGAATCATGAATCCAAACACTATCTCTTCAAAAACTATGGCAACAAAAGATGTCAAGCCAATTCTATCAGTCCATCAATGATAGAGATCTTTAGAATTACCCAATCCTTGAATGTGTAGGATTATGAGGTAAACATTTATATGTTCTTTGTACCTGTGGATACGGTTCCCCTTTCTACCAGAAATGAAATCTAAATTTTCCATATCTGGAATTGTGGCTTCTATCTATGTAATTTAGAAGATGAATGCAACATCCAAATATTTTCCATTCCATGGGTGCAACAATGGAGTTCCCAACCGCATTTGGATAAAGCTTCTTATCGTTCCTCTTTTAGTAGACATAATCCATGCAACTGACTTCACAAGTGTCGATGGGAGATACATCACCCTGATGTACACATACTATTCCATTGATGGGGTAAATGATGCACTTGTGAAAAGAGTAAGGAACAATTTCATGCATATGGATCCAGTACCTACCCATCATTTTACAATAGGTGGTATCATTTGAGGTAACCATGAATTTAGTATTTGATAGAAATCTACCAAATTGGATCTCTAACTGAATCCTACAACACATTCTCTTCTTTATCCTATCATAATCCAAAATCTATAGTTCAGTGGGGCTTAAATATTCTTCGATTACTTCCAAAATGAAAATAATCCAAATGGGGATAATATTAATCCTAGAACAAGTGTCATCTAAAAAAATATTGTCTTAAAATCCATTGAATTGGTCATTTATTTGTAGAGGTAATTGGGGCCACTGTACAATAGATCTCTCATCTTTTTATGGGAATAAGGTTATATAATGTTATGTTACATTCAAAAACTCATCAGTGTTGAGTTTCTATAGGACTGGAACCTCTGCTTCAATATAGAGGGATTTTTTTATGGTTTATACAATAGCCTCTCACATATCTTCCAAAATATGGGGGCCTAAAGGATTGATATTCTTTTAGTTGTTCTGATGAATATGACTATAAAATTCTACTCCCATTCAGAAAATGAACATATGACTACATGGGATTTCTCATTTTTCTGAGGTAAGATGAGTACTAGTGGAAGAACAATAGGATTTTGCCTAGTGATGATCCTATTTATCATTAGACAACTCATCTAAACCCACTACAGGCTCATTTTTAGCTAGATCATACCATTCTAGAGAAATACATGGCTGATCACAATGAAAATATAAATGTTCTTACTGGTCAGTATGCACAATCAACTTTAGTGGTGAGTATGATAGAGGGGGATAGTATGATTTTTCCTATAGACCTCTATACAACTCCAAATATCTAGTCTTAGTATCATGAACTTCATTGCTTGAATAAATATACCAGTTTGATTAACCTTGACCATTACATGAATGGTCCTGGCCAAAATAACTTGGAGGACCTAACATACATCCTTCATTGTCAGATACCATTAGGGGATCCACCCACAAGTTGGAATTCACAGAGGTATACTTCTAGTCCTCATTAGAGGAGTATTCCTGTACTACACGTACTCTAGGTGAAATTCCCATTTCTTGATGCATGAAGTCACCGAGTGTACGGGAAGTATTAATCAATTAAAGGGCCATTTTTCCAATCCACAATTGAATTATTCAATTATGATATGTAGAGGGCTATGGGGTGCATCGAGAATAGGTAGATAGAGAAGATGAAAAGAGAAAAGGTTATTTGGGAAAGCCTAAGTGGATGTGCATGATGTCCGGGGAATGTATGACTACCCTTATGGATGACTAGTCATCATACATATGATTCTCATCATGGGAAACCAATTTGCATTCATCGGATCCTTCATAGTCACTATTGGTATCTATATAGATATGTGATACCAATGTTGGGACATAGCCCCGCTTAATAAAACCAGTATCTGCATCATCTTGGATCCAATACAATAAAAATATAGAATTTATTGAATTTATTTCTACGGATATGATGATATGGAAGTGGTTATGGCGATCCAAGATCCTAGCTTCAATATGCTTCTTGCACTATGGACATTTTAGAATCTGTTTCTATATGTCACAACAAAAGTAACTGAGAACCATTGCTTCCTTAAAAAAATATTTATTTTATCCAGTCTAGGATAGGGGGTATGCAATCATGTTCTTGACGAGGGGTTGGAGACCAATTCTCTCTCCTACTGGAGCTTGACATGATTTGAAAATTCCTATCAATTATAGATTGGGTGAGGAATATCTTATTGATTTAGTTGTTCTATGAGTGGTGGTGCCTCATGTGGTTAATCTAGAAACACCTATAGCCATTTCACTAGTCTCTACCATTATAAAAATAGATTTATCTACCTTGGTGGTTCTTCTCGCAAGAGTATGAATAGGCATTAAATTTTACTCCTTTTATTGGTGAATTTTTTCCTCTAAGAATTGATCCTTGTAAAAGAAATCTGTAAATCCACCTAGGATGTTCTATGTTACAAGGGTAGGTACTGGATTCAGTTTTGATATTCCCCTCGCACATTGTCATTATCTTCTTTTGGGTTAGTTTCATGGCGAGTGAATACATGTGTCCCTTGTAATGGGAAACGATATACACATCATTATCATTTGTTAGTTGTTTTCACTTGAAGAGTACTTCAATACTTATCTTTCATGTTGTTGAGCCCAACTGATAGGGAAACTGCCTATGTTGATCATTCCAACCAACAACACAACATATTGTTAGCCAACTATTATAGATGAATTCCTTCCCATCCAATGTATTAACAAAACATCATGTCATGGATACCTCCTTCTACTTCGGGGTTCCCATAATGGGTATAAAACATGAGATTAATTGGTCTAGATGTTGGAGTGGGTCACCACTCCCCTTGAAATGGGTTAATATATGATTCCCCAAGTCTAGTGGTTCTCCAATTTGATCCAACCATTGCATATATATCAATAAATTATATCGAATATCTAATTATAAAATCTCAAGGTATTCAACGTGAGTTTAAGAGTGATAGTCATGTTTTGTTGGTGGGGTTTCCTAAATTTGGGAAGATCCTGGACCATCGGTGTGTTAAAAAGTTCTTCAACACTATAAGAATGATCAAAATCCCATATAGTTGATTTATCTAGGATTCCAGGAGGATTATTTTGTTTCATAGGTATATCTGGTGACTCTTATCATGATCTATTGGCATATTCTCTTGCCACAGCTCTATTAGGATACAAAGGATTTGTGGGCTCAATCAGGGGAAACAATATGTCAATGACTTGAGGATGGCCATGCTATCCTAATGGAGGAGTGATAAGAATAAATTTAGAAGCAGAATAATCTGGGCACCAATCTTCATGGAACTCATTAATGATCATCTACTGATTTGCGGCATACTAAAGTAAGAAGACCATCATTGTATGGTCCTCCACCTTCTGTGCAGCATCAGGAAGTTCATTGGGATTGAGAGGTTTTTTTTCATTATTCACGTTTTATCAGATAAGAAATTATTTAGAGGGATCCCAGAGGCCGGGTATCTACATTTACAGTTTGTAAAAAACACTTATATGAGGATATTCTTGATATTATTCTACCCCGTGGTGAAAATTCTCTCTGTTTGATCCTTTACTAACATACCCTTCATTAGATATATTGGGAACCAACATATTTAGTATAACCATTCCAAGAGGAATACCCTCGATATGACTTGGTATGTTTGTCTCTCAAAGGATAAGTTTACAGTAGAGTGTAGTGTACTATACCCACCCAAGAAATACACGGGTATAGATTCCTCTTCAATGATTCTGTGTTGAACTATAAATCATTGGATGAGTCATTTTTATAGGGTCTAGTTATAGCTGGTCAAGGTAGTGTGATTATCCACTAGGATTGATTCCTAGTAAAAAATGTGTCACTTCTGATCGATGTCGTCACAGAGTTCTCAGATTCATGGGTAGACCAAATTATGACCAAAAGTGTAGAAAACATCACCTAAATATTCTAATAGAAGAAAAATGTATATTAATTAGTGAGGGACTATGAAATATTGATTTTGGGATTTGGGTTCATCCATAATACCATAGGAAAATAACCATTCAAAGATTCCTATATAATTTCCTTTTAAAAATAATGGACTTTATTTTCATTGGTCAATACATTGGAAATTGTTGGCCAAGAAATTAGTGGTGACACTGATGTGGATCATTTGAGTGGTTGGCTGGCTATTAGAGAAGTCTATGAATTAGATAACTTGTCTCTACTGGGAGAGTCTTCAATCTTGGCTAGTACCTACCACATAATTACATCCCTAGAAGACTGATAATACACCATTACCTCATGTGTGTGGGATGAATCACTCATTGGACGGTCTACCAGGTCTTATTCAACTATCAGAATCTAGAATAGCTATATTGGATCTCAGGTATAGCTGGATAATGAAAATGATAATGACAGTCGTGATAGCACATAGTTAGCCCGAGAAGGGAGGCAAATCATCCACCACCAACATATACTAGTGGGGTGACATAGGGAGTATATAGATCTCACCTTCGGGTATGATTTCCTCCACCTGAGGAGCTCTTTCCCAAGACATCGATGTACAGTAATGGGTTGATGCATCCCTCTCCATATTGTATTACCCATCAGAATCTGATATCTGAACTGTATTTTTGGATACTCGATGCTTCCCATCATTTTTCCTTCATCGGTAGAAGTTTAACCTTCTTCAACGAGATTTTTATTAATGTTAAGACAAATTTTCATCATATGAAGAACCCTAGGTATTTCTTTTTGGGATACAGGGAGGGGCTCTAGATCAGATGTCTTCAGAGTAGTGTGGACCTCCACATAGAAGTCTGTAGGAGTGGGGAGGACCTTCACATTGTTTATTGATGGAGTAGGAATGTCCTATACATCGGTTAGACGGTAAATTTTGAGGAGATAAATGATTATATGTGGATATGACATAGGGAGGACCTATGTAATTGGAAGAAGAAGTTCAAGGAGGACCTTCACACTATATGGAGTAGACATAGGGAGGACCACCATGCAGGGATGTATATGTATGTGGAGGACCTCTTTACTAACTTGGGATGAAGCAGGATGGGCCTCTCTATTGATCTAGGTGAACCTATGGAGGTCCTAAACATTTATGGGTGATGAAAACATAGGGATGAATATTTTTTCAGTTATGGGAGTCGGGATGTACTCCTATCAGTTTTTGACAGGGTGGAAGTACCTTCACAGCGATTGACCATAACATATGGAGGGCCTCTATGTTGGATGGTGATACTGGCATGGGGAGGACCACATTAAATCTAGTCAAAAAAGTAGGAGAAGCATCTACATGATATTTAAATAAAACTAGGAGGATATTCATTCGAGTTAGATGTGGTATGGGGAGGACCTTTGTACTAGGTGTTGAAGAAGAGGGTATGAAGTCCAGATTCATCGATGAATATTTGGGGATGAACTCCACACTAAATTTAAGACTAAAAAGGACCATGGATTTGGTAGATGATATTATGGGTAAAACCTACATAATAAGTCTCAATAACATGAGTGTAACATCCCAAAATGATAAAAGTTTAAATGATTAAATGATATGACTCATGTCAATAGGGTGCACCTTCCTTTTCGGGAGCCTACCTGATTAGAACTCTACAGTTAAGCGTTCTTGGCCTGGAGTAGTGGTCAGGATGGGTGACCTTCTGGGAAGTTTCTCAGGATGTGTGTGAGTGAGGACAAAGCACACTGGAAAGGAAATGTGTTGGCCTGTGGGGACAATCATTAGTCAGATGACTCGTTCGGGCATGTGGGGGGACCCTGGGGTGGGCCCCACGTGTCTGCGGGGCAACTGGGGGTACCTGGTGGGCCAGGAAATGACTGTCATGTTAAGGCGGGGTAGTTGTGCTGTCACCGGGACCCGGTTGTCACATTTGGTATCAGAGGAGGAACCCAGCCTTATGTGCGTGGTGCACTGCCTGGGTTGAGATGTATGGCCCACAACGAAGGTGTTGTGCCCTAAAGTGGGGGGTGATTTTAACATCCCAAAATGATAAAAGGTTAAATGACTAAATGATATGACTCATGTCAATAGGGTGCACCTTCCTTTTCGGGAGCCTACCTGATTAGAGCTCTACAGTTAAGCGTGATTGGCCTGGAGTAGTGGTCAGGATGGGTGACCTTCTGGAAAGTTTTTCAGGATGTGTGTGAGTGAGGACAAAGCACACTGGAAAGGACATGTGTTGGCCTATAGGGACAATCATTAGTCAGATGACCCGTTCGGGCATGTGGGGGGACCCTGGGGTGGGCCCCACGTGTCTGCGGGGCAACTGGGGGTACCTGGTGGGCCAGGACCTGACGGCCATGTTAAGGCAGGGTAGTTGTGCTGTCACCGGGACCCGGTTGTCACAATGTGTCAACCCATAATGGTCACTATTTAAAACCATGATTGACAAAGTCAACCTAGCCTATCTATGAGGTAGCTGGAGTCTCAATTTCAAGCAAGCATGGATGGATCCCAGTTCATCAGTGGTAGGGACCTAGTAGAATGTACTGGTGGTGGAAGGGGTATGGACCACTAGTTCCTCATTCATATAGACCAGTCACTAATGGCATTGTAGGGGCATAACAAGATCCATCATTGAAAATTCATGGGAAATCATTATAGATGAGATTATTTGAGAACCTCCCCGCCTCATCATAATATAGGGTAAATCATTCGATAATTCTATAGAGAGTCACGTAAAATGGTATTTCGTCTGAGTGGGGAGTAGCGGCCACCTATAGAGCCCTAGGAGGTAGTTATTTCAATGAGGATATGAAGCCTCTATGTCCTATTAGGCCATATCCCTAGAGGTAATGACCACATAATTCTTGTAACAATGTATGAGTGCATATATCACCATACTCTAAATTATTTATATGGGTTATATTGGGAATGATTTTATATTAGTTTTTGAAATGGTCAATGTTGTGACATAGGTTATGTCGAACAGGATTACCTTATTAACAACTCTCTTACCCCAACGTCTATGTGTGTGGAGTGGCTGATTCCCTGAAACATGATTCATTAAATGTAGGAATATTCATCTCTCAATATAGATAATGGTAATTAAATTATCAATGCCCTGTCATCTTCTAGTCTTCCATTTTTAGAGAGGAAGTTCCACACTAACAATTTTGCAAACCAAAATGTCCAGATTTTTACTCCCCCAATTTTTGATGACTTTCATGTGAGTCCTACTATTTTCATGGTTGGTCCTCACATTGGATATTTAGAACCAGTTAAATACTAATCTATTGAATCATCATATAAAATTATTCCCCTTGTTGAAGATATAGTTTCACATTGGGTTCAATATTTATATTTTTGAAGTTTTTTCCAGGGTGCCCCACAAAGGATGCCAGTGATGCACTCACTGCCATTGATATTTGTAACCCCACATTCCAAATTTCCAAATTCATCATATATAATCTCATTAAATAACATTATATAATCATTGATAAAAATAGGATATTGGTATGATTGGTTCTCCTTCCATTTATTACTCATTTGAACTCATCGATTAGTCAGTGTCTCCCTCGTAGATTTATGTTGTGTTCTTGGAACTCATTACTAGTGCTATCTCTTTTTGGATTCCAGTTAATTACACTTCTATATCTACATATTAGAATGTGTCTTGATAGGGAAGAACCCTTTCATTAGATTAGTAGCGACATTGGGAGTCTTTGGCATATATAATGGTTTGAACATTGATCACTTGTATTCATCCTAATTTTATTGTATCTCATATAGGAATCTTTATTGCAGAACCCTGGAATATCATGTTAGTCTTGGGGTATCTGATTCCAATAAAATAAATTATATAGATTTCACCATAATAATCTCATGTTTACTATGATGTATCTTACATCACTTTCACATATTCTCTATGGCTATCACCTCAATAATCCCCTTATTAGCATGAAGTAGCTAGTTAGGGGCACAAGTTTACTATTTTGGGAGACTAGGAGAAGGTTGATCAGAATTTCATGTATAGGTGGACCGGGGATGTGTGTCCGTAGGGGTAAAAACATACCTATACCATATGGGTGGACCCGAACAACCAATTATAGGGGATCTTGGAGGTTTATCCCATAAATAGAATATTCCATAAAGTGATGGATGATCGGAGCCCCTTATCGGTGGATCATGGTAGTGATGGATTAAGAGGGTGACATTAAGGTTTTCCCTTGGTTTTTATTAAACATATTTGATGCATCAAATGTAACTATTAATAATATAGGGATAAAAACTGATTTAATTTTATATACTAATCAGTTCATTAAAGGATGTGTGGATGATTGCTGTTATGGGAATTAAACAAGAAAGATTACTTTTAAAAGAAGATTGATATTGGTTTGATTGTTTGTGGATTACAGAAATAAATTTCATATTGATGGGTCATGATATGGTTGGGGATTTATTTTCGAAATAGACCAATGAAATGAACTTTGCGGGAATACTATTCGAGGGATGTTTGTGATGAGTATTAGAGGAATTTCATGATCTCCACTAACCCCTAAGCCCACATTATTCTTTATTAATAGGAGAAACAAGATAAATATTGATACTTGATGTCATATAGGGAAAAATTTGTAAATAGAAGATGGTGTAGGGATTATGCATAGAAGCATCCCAGGTGATTCTCATTCTATGTGATGAGGATCTCATTTCATGCGAGTGGGGTGAAAACATAAATCCTATCATGAGAGTGGTAATCTCCACCATGAATAAAGGAGGTGGAATCCCATGATTATCCTACATAAAATTTCATGTGTTCATTGAGTATGGTAAGACTTTAGTTTAACATCAACTGTCGATGACGTTGGACATATCCAGTTTTACATCACGCAACAAAGATGTGGGGGACTCCGTTTTTACCACAAGGGATTACATGATTTCAACTCATGTAAATATTGAGGTGGCATAGATTATGTAATTTTAGGTTTCAATATTGTATAGGAGTGTTGAATAATTCTATCCAAATTAGTGTTCCAATGATAAGAATAAAAAGTGTTTTCTGAACCTATGTTGAGAGTTATGACTTAAGGAAACATATAAAATAGTGACTTGGGGGACACCTCATAAGGGACCATGAATTTGTATTGTGTAAGTCTGAGGGTTCCATGTAAGAGGTATATGAAAGGCATAGGGTTTCTGTGTGATGTGGGATCATACATGGTTCTTTTACAAGAAGGAAACCTAGGGAGATTCAAATAAGGGGTTCAATCAAGATCATGAGATTACACATAAATTTCAAGGGTTGGACAAAACATTGAAGTATTATGTGAAAGGATAAGGTTGCATGAAAAAGAATCCCTTGTGAATAAATGAAGTACGCTAATATAGGTTGTGTCAGGATTTCACTATTTTGGTCCCATTCAAAGGAGGATCCACCGGGAACCAATCAAAAAAGATCACTACCTTGACGGTTCTATTCTTTAGTGATGTCATGGAATATCAATTTTATACATAGAAGAGTCATGTTCAAATTCCGTAGAATTACCCTAATCAATAGTAGAATTAAGTTTATAGGTAATTAATTTAGCATATTGCACGAATGATTCATTCATAGAAGTTTCCTTTCGCACATCTTCAGGTTTAGTATTGTCAGTTGATAGTGAAAAGGGTTAAATGATATTGTATTTTTCATGCATGGACCTCATGTGTGTATTTGATTCTTGTGTTCCCTTTAACAGCATTATGTGGTCATTCTGTTGCTACATTGAGTGAACATCATGAAAAGACTGTTTTGGACATCACATTTGGATTTTAAGAACCTTTCACGGATTTTACAATCATATAATCAAACCATAATGTTTGTGTGATACTTACTTTTCACACATATATTTATTCATTGAGATGGAAGATTGATTTGGTTTGTGCAGAGTAAGTTGTTTCCATATTTAGAAGGAATTTACTGCTAATATGATCTACACTTCCCATTACAATTTATTAATATATGTAAATATTCTATATATTTTAACTATTTTTATAGAAGTAGATATAGCTATTTTATAATGAAATCCTATGGTGTTTACATTATTTGGTTGATTTTAATTTTTCTTATCTCCAATAATTTTTTATATATTTTTGGTTAAATATTCATTCATTAGTTATAGTGATCATACGAAATTTAATTAATATTTTATGTGCTCCTAATAAACCATTAATTAAAAATATGTGTTTCTAATTTTTAAATAAATTATCAAATCAATACATTCTCTCCTCTAATTATATTTTTTCAATAATTTCGGTTCCCTAACTAAAAAACATTTATTTTATTTATCCTTCATAAATTAATAATGTTCCCATTTTTCTTGATGAAAATTGTGCTCTTCCCACAAGACATTGATGTATAAGGATATCATGTTCATCAACACTTGTTCCATTTCATCTAGAATGTCTACTAGTTATTTGTTATATAATAGGTTAGAATAAAATCCCATAACATTTGTGTTTATTATATATGTCGGGTATCATATATTATTTTTTAGTTGGGAAACATAAATGATGTCATTGAAATTAAAAGTGTTTTGTTATAGTGCTTTATGATTGAAAATTTACCCATCATTATCCAAAATTTGAAATGGTCCACTATACCATTGAATATTCCAAGGATTCATTATTAACAGCATGAACTATTTTGTGGTAATATATCATGGAAAATGTTATCCATTAAATTATTCTCAAATTACTTCCTTTAAATTTGACAAAATCACTTTGGATAAGTCTGAGAATCCTCGTTTTGTTTTTAGACAACCTGTATCTTATTTGTAGTGTCATTCACAATTATTATTCCCTATAGTTTTATATTCCCAAAGTCATCCAAGAATGTTGAAGTGAAATAAATATTCAAATAGGTTGATTCATAATGATTCATTTCAAAAATCGAGTAAATGTTCTTGATATAGTAGAATTAAATAACAAGGAGATGATAATCCCAACTCCATTGAAAGTAAAGATATTTAAATGATAATATGTCTTCCATAGACTGAATATGCATCCTGGTCAAACCATTATACTTTGAATGATATGTTTTCATAAAATTTATATTGTTATGAATCGCTTTTTGAGGTATCTTTAAGAAAAAAATCACACACAAACATATATATATATATTCATTCACTATCCAAATTAGTTGACTATGGCTTCCCATGAAGTGTCGCCACTTCTTTAGTTATCAAACGAGTAAGGTTCCCAAGGTATAAAATCCCTCATATGGAGATATAGATTGTAGTCATTGAAAATATTTCAATTATTAACTATATGAAATTGGATCCCTTATATATATTAGACGTAAAATAAAAAGTCCAAAGACACATTTTCCTACATTGATAAAATTATGGTTATTCGATACAATCCTCTTTTGGTTAGTTTTTTTACTCTAACATCGCATATTATCAAACCAAACATATTAGTTTATAGTCATAAATGTCACATTTATCTTCACTAAAATAACAAAAATATCTATAAGTCTATACATTTTGGATCTTCAAAGAATTATACATAATTTAGAGTTGTGAGACACATTTGTAAGCTATTTATTTAACTCGATATTGAATGATAAATATACCCATATACCAAATCATAATTATTATTCATTATCAAAAAATGAAATGAAAACATTTACACATTTCACATCATCTATATTCTTTTGTGACATTGGTTAATCAAATTTTTATTTCATGATATTCTACAGAAATTATGGTTGTTTAGTCATTTCAGGTTCGGATTATAATATCCCTTTCTATATGACCTCAATGTATTCCATTATGAATTATTTTATCAAAAACTATCTTAAATATATATTCTTATAAAAACACTAGGATATTTCATACTAAATGAATCAATTAATTTTCCTTAATATATTTAGTTTTATTAGATTGAGAAATAATATTCATTAAAAAGATCCACCAATAAAATTTGTCACATTTTCATATCACATGGTGTGAATATATAGTCTATGAAAAACCCATCGGTGTATATATCATAATTATACCGATCAAGATAATGTCTCCCAATCAATAATATAAATATATTCATATACAAACCCAAATTATAGTTATGATAATTATGTAAATGAGTAATTAACTTTCATGATCCATAGGTAATCAAATAAAAAAATTTCATGCTGAAAAATCCATGTACTTGAATGTACACATCATTATAACATGATATTTTTCTCCATTAGAGGGTGTTGTTTTCCCACGTGTTCTAACCATCCACTTGATCACTTCATTGAAAAAATTTGAACATTTTTTTTGAATACCATATTAAATCCCTCATTAGTTTACATCATTAGTGGCTTAGAATAATATTCCATTATTTTCAAAAACATTATATAGTATCTAGACATTCCAAGGAACTAATGAATCATAATTTATATTATAGGAAATGTACACAATTATATGGTCTTTTTAATTATTGGATTCCCTAAAAATGAATCATTGTATACAAAGTGTCCAAATAATATAACTTCTTATAACCAGAAGTCACATTTGTTTGATTTCAAAAAATCAATTTCTTTTCTTATAGTTTTTAATATGTCCCTTAGTTTATCCATAGAAACCTTCCATCATTTTTGAATATTTTAAAATATCATCAATAAATACCCTAAAAACCATTTTTAGGTAGTAAAAAATTTCTATATTCATAAAATCCATAAATATCCAAGTCATATTAGATAATACAATGGTCCACAAAACACACTCATAATTTTCACATATTATTCATAGTGATGTCTCTAAGATATATTATTTCTTCACTCTCTACAGTAAATACCCTTATTAGAGGTCAATGCTGGAGAAATGTTAATCTATATAAATTTTTTTGAATATGTCATCAACACTTCAAAATATTAAATTAATATTAATTATGACCCCATTTTTTATATATAATCATGTAATGTCCTAATTGATAAATATCTATCATTTACAATGTAAAAAATGATTCTTCAAAGGAGATACACTTGGTCGATTAAAACTGTTCGTTAAAATATAATATTGATACTAATTTTATTTTTCTAACTCCACATATTCAACACAATATGGTTTATTTGATAATTTTATGTATCCTGGTATGAGTTAATCCTTAATTTCTACCCAACATTATAAGAGTGTTATGTATAAAACTTTAGAGAAATACATAAATGAAATTCTACGTAATAGGTACATCTCTTATCATTATACATTATTTTTTTTCTCATTAATTTCCAATTACATCTATAATGATTTCAATAAGATGTTTCACTTGATAATAACTAGGTATAGATATAAATATTTTGAAGATAATTATATGTTTTTTCTTTATGAAAAATTAAATTTTGTTTCTTCTATTATTGATCATGGAATTGAAAATTGATAAAAAATCATCCACCTGTATTATATTGAATTTATCAATATGAATGGCCACAAATTTTTTGTCATATTTTACTCAACATTATTAATAAGGTAACATATATATGTATTTAAATCTTGAATAGTTCCTCTATTATATTTAACTAACAATGATACCACTAGTGTAACACCTCGAGACTTTATGAAAAATATTCTTTTTAATTTCATTAATGTCTTGTGTTGTGTTGTATGCTACACCAAAAGGAGCATGCACAACACGCATCTGTGACTTGCCATGCATTACACGCAATCACGACCTTCCTCGATAGCGTGTGTAGTACGCAATACCGAGTTTCACTAAACAATGATATGCTATTAAAATATTATTAAAACTAGCCGTTATGAATAGTAATAACCACTTTTTGAAATTTTGTAAATTTTATTTTTCAAAATGGACTTCATTTCTGGATTCGGAATATCAAAATTAGCTTAGGGTGAAATTTTGGTACTTTTCGGATAACTTTCATTTTATGATGAATAGTGAAAATTACTAAATTTTAATTAAAAACAACATTTTTAATAGAAATAATTAATAGTGATAAATTATTAATTTGATTGGTTTTAAAGTATATTTAGAATATATTTTTACAATTTAATACAATGTTGGTTACTGGATGTAATTTCACATTTAAACCAGACATAAACAAATGTCAATCTTTTGATAGTTGTTATCTCTTAAGAACACGCTATTTGTTTTGACGACGGGAATTAATTTTTAAATTAATTAATGCAAATGATATGTTTTGAATTTGGTAAAATAGAAATCATTTTTTAATTCATAATATCAAATATATCTTAGGCCTAATTTTTGGTATTTTTCTGGAAACATTCATTTTTTGATGAATAGTGAAACAACTAAGTGGTAGTTAAAAAAATGATTTTTTCATAAAACTTAATTTTACCACTTCTGTGAGTGGAATTTCAAAAATCCTAGAGATACGGTTGATGTCAGTAAGTAAAATGTGGTTCAATGAGATGAAAATAATTTTTGGTGAATAGTAACTTTTTACTTTTTTTACCACGGTTAAAAGTAAATAGGGTAATTAAGGGTAAAAATGATATTACTATTACCCTAACACATGTCCTAATTCTATTGGAGAAGTTTAATTCGACCAAAAACAACCTTAGGAATAAATTATGACCATTTAGGCCCACTTGGATTAGATTAGGACATTTATTATTAATTTATTTAATGAAGGGTTAAAATAGTTACAATCAAAGTTTAATAAGTAAATAATTTTTAATATGGGGTTATACATAAGATAAATTCGACTATAAATATTAATTAGAAAGATAAAACTATTTCCTACATAATGGTATTTTATTTGTAATTTTTAGACATTAAATAATTTAATTTATTTATGACACAACGATGATGCAGTAATTATCTTATTAATGAAATATTGACATAATTGATGTTATAAATACCAAAATAAATGTAATTTGGGACATTTTATGAATTAAATTAATTTTATAGGTTAATATGACATGTTAGTATTGATTTAATTTACTTGGTTCTAGCTAATCATTCTATTATGTGTTTCACAAAAATCAATTACTAAATAGTGTCAAAATTGACATAAAATAGTTTTTAAAACAAATATTATATTATTAATTTTTATTTTATTCCTAAAAAACTAAGGTTCGGCCAAATGAGTTAGATACGGTTATATATATTAATAATTAACAACTTGGGATTAGTTTGGCTTGATATAGTAGGTTTATTAACCTTATAGTGTAAGAAAACAAGAAGACACTGTGTAAGTTAAACTATCTAACTTAAAGTTAAATATAAATGATAAGGTTAAAATTGATACCTAAACTTGTCTAAATTCTATTGGATGAGATGAGTTCGACCCCTACCCACCTTAGCTTCTAGATATATCAATTTGGAGCTATTAAAAACCGAATTTTACTTTATAATAAAATAATATTTTTAGTTATTCCAAAGGTGCCCCTCTCCTCCCTTATAAAAGGGCACCTCCTCCCCCTCTTCCTCACAGCACTTTGAGCATTCAAGCTCGGCCAAACCCTGAAAATTTCTCCTCTCCACTTACCTAGAAACATACTAGAGGTTGTGGTCTTCTTCAAAGACCTATTTTAGTGCCCTAAAAGGAGGTCTCAAAGAAGCACTTCAAAGAAGTGGTAATGTCCGTTACCAATTCTTTCATCTTTATTTCTTCTTCCACTTCTTCTTCTTTAGATGTTTCATTATGAAGTAATAACATTATACTGATATGTTATTATATATATGAAACAACCATATTTCACCATCTATCCATCCTATGAAAAACGAAATCACCGCGCGTGCGTACGTACGGAATACCGTCTCCACGCCATAGTGTAATCTATTTTCCACCACCACCGTACATGGATGGGTATAATGGTTTAAATAATAACTATATATGATTATTGTAAAGTTATATTTATTCTGAAATAGTATACATACACACCTCAATACAATTCCACGATCATGATAATGATATCATCGCTCGTGCGTACGTACGGACTACCGTCTCCACGACGCGATGAGATTCATCCTCCACGTTAACCATTCATGAATGATTATAAAGTATATATAATAAGTAATCAAGAAATATATGTCATAATAATGATACTAGATTTATGTTTATATATATGTATGTTATCTACTTAATTCCATTCAACTCAATAAGGAAATGAAAATAGCGTTCATGCGTACGTACGACCTACAGTCTCCCTGAATGGTGTATTTCCTTCCATTTACTTATCTAATATATATATGTATATTCTGAATATATATTATATATAAATCATGTTTTATATTCCGGAATTAAGTAATCATGATCTAAGTAATCATATTAATAATTACAAGTCAAAACACGGACGAAAAATGAAACGATTTTACCAAAAACACTCTTTAACATGGAATTTACAAAAGAACGAGAAATATAAATTCATAAGTGAACCATATATGATATCTTAATAATTAGTCTGATTCTGGAATAAGTAAATGACATTATTTAAATCATTATACAGGATTTTCGGACACTTACGAAGCAAATCAGACCTATGGTAAGGGAAAATATCACAATCTCATTTTTATCCGAGATTGTTTATACTTTGGTATTTACTGGGGTGTATTTTATCATCCACATACATGTTTTCTCAATATGTAATTTTATTTCCATACACCTACAATTGTTTAAATCCAATTTTACCCTTCGGTGAGTTTTTAGTAAAATATATGAAAGGAATATTTTGTCATTTTTCGTACGAGGTAGTTTTTGACTTTTCTGACAAAAGTACAAGAAGAATGTTTTTTTAACATATACGACATGGATGGATTTTTAAAACATTATTTCCAAGAAGATTACTTTACAAGTTTTCAAGTTTATTTTTAATCATATTCTTTTAGTTTAAAATTGTATGACATGTTAGTAATGGAAAATGTTTTTGATGTAGAAATGATATTTTCCTCAAGAATGGAGTTCAAGTGTTTTATCAAAATTATTTTCCATCTAAGATAATATAGGGTTATGATTCTATCCCTATCATTACATTGATTTTATTATGTTGTTATGGAATTATTTTTATGAATTCATTTATCTTATATGAATTGATTTATGATGTCACGATGTTTAAGAATTCCATTTTTATTACATGGGTTATGATATGATGTATGGTTTATGATTTTGAAGCACACATAAGAATGGTGTCATTATGAGATGGGTGGGACCTATATCTCCCTCCAATGCATTGGGTAAATATTTTATATCTCAGGTGATAGACATGGCTGGAACGGTATGTTATACCGGTTCAGTGAAACAGGACTGAAACAAGGAGTGAACTCGGTTCAGAAAGGGACTTTGTCCACTAAGATAGTCTTGGCAATGATTCTTGACTAATAAGAAATGATTATCTATGATTATGTGTGTATGCCACAAAGATTCATGTTTTATGTTACGATTATTCGGATTACATTTCACTACTATGATTTATCCCATTTTATGAAATTATGATCTCTTTTTCCGGTTAAGATTTCCAAAAGATATGTTCTTATGAAGATGACGTGATTGATATTTCTTTTGTTTAACCTTACTTAGAATTTGAGCTCACCCTTTTAGGTTTTCTTTTCCCCAGGACATAAAGAAAGGATTTAGGTTAAAAAAAGAAGATCTTTATGGGAGATGTTGAAGATCTTTCACACGATTAGAATATTATATTCCGAGTTTCCAAAGACACTAAACTATTACGGTCCTTGTGTGTGTGTTTTTGTTATGTACTAAGTATTCCGCAAAAGTAATGTAATGTCCATGTACGTCAAATCTTCGAGTCTCTAAAGTTGGTATCAGAGGAAAAATTTAGTCAACCTTTGGAAACTAGGATGCGAAAACGTTAGTGAGATCCCTAGAGATATTTCTAAGGTATGTATCGGGATGTCCCTAAGGATAAGTATATGTATAGGATATAGTCCTAGAACTATGGTAACGATATTATAATAAACCAAAGATGTTAGATATTGAAGTTACTCCCCCTTTATTATGATTTTTTCCTCTCACACTATTCTTTTTATTTTTTAGAAAATGGATGGAAACAAGATAATTCACGATAATGGAGGATATGATGGACAATGGAATGATATTATTCATGAGCAACCAAATGAAATGGGATTTGGAAGTCCAAACATCATTATTATGCCAAATCAGCAAATCTCATAATATGATCAATAAAGTAAAATTTGGTAGGTTTCCTGACTCAGCTAATAAGAGAAAGATGGAGTTTCATGATGATCATAGAGGAAAGAAAGTTCAATTTCCCCTATGTAAATCATGTGGGAAGAGGCATCAAGTAGAATGTTTCAAAAGAACTGGAAGATGCTTTGGGTGTGGAAAAAAAAGGACACAAAGCCAGTAAGTGCAAAGTAAAAGGTTCAGTTAACACCAGGGATGAGGATAATGGTATTGCTACAACATCAACAATGGTTAAATGTTTTAAATGTGGAATTTACGGGCATTATGCAAACCAATGCCCTAAGGGAAAGTCTCATGAAGAGAATCAATATGGTCGTATGGGTAGTATTTATGTGGATGATGATGAAGAGACTACAAATGATATGTTAGATGAAAGAATTGCTGAAGCTCGGTCAATGGTTAAAGAATGAAGTGGAATGATTACATGTTTATCATGTGTAATGTTGTATAAGTAATCTCATGGTACAATGGAATAAAGAGACATCTAAGGATTGTTACACTGTTGTATTTCCTTGAGTTTTGAAAGTGTATGATTAATGTTACCAGTATTCATGAATGGTTATTCAGATATTTTTGGAATGTAGATGATATGCGCATAATGATGGGATAAGGAGAAAATTAAATGTTTGATAGTATTCATGAGCTCATGACTGATATAAGGAGAAGGTTATATCATGGTTTGAGTATATAGAATTTTTGCATTTTGGTATGTGGAAAGAGTTAACTTTTGACAGCATTCATGTTTTCACTAAGGTTTAATGGGTATTCATTTTTCAAGAGAATACATCATTAAGGTATTCACATGATTGGAATGTGACCAACAAGATATATGGGGGATAAATGATGGTATTCACATGCTTGGTTGACGACATTTCATGTAATCGTTTTCTTTATACTATGAGCTTGGACCGAAGTATTTTAGATAATCCTAAAGATTGGAATGGATTATGTTAACCATAAGTTAGTATTGTTTAAGGATAGAACTTTTTTTGATATTATTTATGTGATGTTATAGTAATGTAGTGTTAAAAAAAGGACAACCTTCAGGACGGACGACAGCCCATCGCGTTGGACAAGGCTGTGGG
This sequence comes from Viscum album, assembly GCA_963277665.1. Taxonomy (NCBI): domain Eukaryota; kingdom Viridiplantae; phylum Streptophyta; class Magnoliopsida; order Santalales; family Viscaceae; genus Viscum; species Viscum album. The sequence continues at coordinate 989,382,537 of OY728126.1, forward strand.
AATCGAACCCACAACCGAACTGCGACTGGCCTTTATCACCTACCACTGGCCTACAGGAAGTCCCTGTTTAGTAGAAACTAGTTTTATTATGTTAACCAGTATGATATATGAAGTATAAGTCCATTTTAGGAACTATATATGATTAATCTCACTATAGATGGACCTATGTATTTTTTGATAACTTTTCTAACCTTTTGTTTGAGACAGATGGAATGACCCATCATTCTATCACATGATCTACTAACACATCACGAATGACAAATTCAACTTCATTTCTTTAAGATATAAAGTGGAAATTTTCCAAATAACGACAAACGGTGAGACTATACCAAAATCATGAAAGTATTTATTCTAATTCCAATTTCATCAACATTAGGGAAATGATCCTGAAAACCAAAAATGTTGTCCTAGTGCTCTTATATCTGATGAATCAGACGGTACCTTAGATCATCACAAATTTATGGCTTTGTGATTGCTGGCTTTTCCATAGCCATGTTCTCTACCACTCTCCATCATAACATGATGGTTAGATTTCTCTTCCATATCCATATTTTCACCTATGTGGAAACCCAATGATTAGTTTATTTGGGTAACCATTTCGTTTCATACTGTTGTTCTTAAAGATTGGTTTTGGTATTCCATTTTATGATGTGGGTTTCTATTAAAGAAACATTCGAATAGTAAACCATTTATAACCCCAACGAATTTCGAGGGTGAAATTCATTTTAAGGGGGGTAGAATGTAACACCCCGAGATTTTATGAAAAATATTATTTTTAATTTCATTAATGTCTTGTGATTTATGGTACACCAAAAAGAGCCTGCACAACACGCATCCTTGACTTTCCTTGCATTACACGCAATCACGACCTTCCTCGATAGCGTGTGTAGTACGCAATACCTAATTTCACTAAACAACGATATGCTATTAAAATATTATTAAAACTAGTCGTTATGGATATTAATAACCATTTTTTGAAATATTGTAAATTTTATTTTTCAAAATGGACTTCATTTCTAGATTCAGAATATCGAAATTAGCTTAGGGTGAAATTTTGGTACTTTTCGGATAACTTTTATTTTCTAATGAATAGTGAAAATTACTAAATTTTAATTAAAAACAACCTTTTTAATAGAAATTATTAATAGTGATAAATTATTAATTTGATTGGTTTTAAAGTATACTTAGAATATATTTTTACAATTTAATACAATTTTGGTTATTGGATGTAATTTCACATTTAAACCAGACATAAACAACTGTCAATCTTTTGATAGTTATTATCTCTTAAGAAGACGCTATTTGTTTTGACGATGGGAATTAATTTTTAAATTAATTAATGAAACTGATATGTTTTGAATTTGGTAAAATAGACATCATTTTTGAATTCATAATATCAAATATAGCTTAGGCCTAATTTTTGGTATTTTTCTGGAAACTTTTATTTTTTGATGAATAGTGAAACCACTAAGTGGTAGTTAAAAAAATGAATTTTTCATAAAACATAATTTTACCGCATCTGTGAATGGAATTTAAAAACTCCGAGAGACACGGTTGATGTCAGTAAGTAAAATGTGGTTCAATGAGATGAAAATAATTTTTAGTGAATAATAACTTTTTACTTTTTTTTACCACGGTTAAAAGTAAATAGGGTAATTAAGGGTAAAAATGATATTAATATTACCCTAACACATGTCCTAATTCTATTGGACAAGTGTAATTCGACCAAAAACAACCTTAGGAATAAATTATGAACATTTATGCCCACTTGGATTAGATTAGGACATTTATTATTCATTTATTTGATGATGGGTTAAAATAGTTAAAATCAAAGTTGAATAATTAAATCATTTTTAATATGGATTAGATTAGGAAATTTATTATTATATATATGTATATTCTGAATATATATTATATATAAATCATGTTTTATATTTTGGAATTAAGTAATCATGATCTAAGTAATAATATGAATAATTACAAGTAAAAACACGGACGAAAAATGAAACGATTTTACCCAAAACACTCTTTAACAAGGAATTTACAAAAGAACGGGTAATATAAAGTCATAAGTGAACCATATATGATATCATAACAATGAGTATGATTCTAGAATAAGTCAATGACATTATTTAAATCTTTATACAGGAGTTTTGGACACTTACGAAGCAAATCGGACCTAAGGTAAGGGAAAATATCACAATCTCATTTTAATCCGAGATTGTTTATACTTTGGTATTTACTAGGGTGTATTTTATCATCCACATCCATGTTTTCTCAATATGTAATTTTATTTCCATACACCTACAATTGTTTAAATCCAATTTTACCCTTCGGTGAGTTTTTAGTAAAATATATGAAAGGAATCTTTTGTCATTTTTCGTACGAGGTACTTTTTGACTTTTGCAAAAAAATTACGAGAAGAATGTTTTTTTAACTTATACGGAATTGATGGATTTTTAAAACATTATTTCCAAGATGCTTCCTTTACAAGTTTTCAAGATTATTTTTAATAAACTTCTTTTAGTTTAAAATTGTATGACATGTTAAGAAAGGAAAATGTTTTTGAAGTAGAAATGATATTTTCCTCATGAATGGAGTTCAGGTGGTTTATCAAAATTGTTTTCCATCTATGATAATATAGGGTTCTGATTTTATCCCTATAATTACATTGATTTGATTATGCTGTGATGGAATTATTTTTATGAATTCATTTATCTTATATGAATTGTTTTATTATGTCACGATGTTTAAGAATTCCATTTTTATTACATGGGTTATGCTATGATGTATGGATTATGATTTTGTGGCACACATAAGAATGGTATCATTAAAAGATGGGTGGGACCTATATCTCCCTCCAATGAATTGGGTAAATATTTTATATCTCATGAGATAGACATGGCTGGAATGGTAGGTTATACCGGTTCAGTGAAACAGGACTGAAACGAGGAGTGAACACGGTTCAGAAAGGGAGTTTGTCCACTAAGATAGTCTTGGCAATGAGTCTTGACTAATAAGAAATGATTATCTATGATTATGTGTGTATGACACAAAGTTTCATATTTTATGTTATGATTATTGGGATTACATTTCACTACTATGAGTTATCCCATGTTATGAAATTATGATATCTTTTGCAGGTTAAGATTTCCAAAAGTCTTGTTCTTATGAATATGATGTGATTGATATTTCTTTTGTTTACCCTTACTGAGCATTTGAGCTCACCCTTTTATGTTTCCTTTTCCCCAGGACATAAATAAAGGATTTAGGTTTAAAAAAAAGAAGATATTTATGGGAGGTGTTGAAGATTTTTCACCACAATTAGAAGATTATATTCCGAGTTTCCAAAGACACTAAACTATTACGGTCCTTGTGTGTGTGTTTTTGTTATGTACTAAGTATTCCGAAAAAGTAATGTAATGTCCATGTACATCAAAGATTTGGGTCTCTACAACTAGATAATCCTGGATTAACTTTATTTTCATTGACAACATGAAACAAATAAAAAAATTATTACTAGAATTAGACATTGTAGATTCTATCTTTTCATGTAAAATAAGTGTACATATGACTACATTATTTGGATCCTATACTTCATCCTTTCAGGATTGAAATGGAAAATCAATTATCCTATGGATTATAATATAGGTTAGGGATCTTTTCCTCCATTATCAATTGATTTGGAAATTTACTAATGAAATTTCCATTCTCTTAACATGTGATGAATTTTACTCCGTATTGTAATTTTCTTATCATCTCTTTTATGTTGGAATTCATATCATGAATTTTCATACCTCCCAGATAGTTTTGATATATATTTACAACTATATCATATTTATAACCATTCACTTTCATGACTAAAATTTCTAGAAATTTTCTCCCACTAATGCTCAATATGGTTTTTATTTCTCCATGACATCACATAAATGGTTGAAAATCATTTAGAAATTTCTTTTCCATCTTCATGCGTTTTTAATTTATTTAATGAGGCCACTATGAATCTCTATTCTATATTACGATATTTAGTATACATAATAATAATTTCCCAAAACAACCAACTAACATATATACTATATCAGGTTATCGATTTGGGTTTTTTCCAACAAAAATACATCCAATAATTCTATCATAATAAATAGAAATATATGATGTTTTTAATGTGATATTTTTAATTTCCCTCACATAATTATACACTTAAAAATTTACCCTTTATTTCAAATCGGTGCAATTACCTCTTTTCATGGTTTGAAGGTTATACAGAAATACTTGTGGAAAAAGTATTTTTTGAATACTTCATATTCCATGGATTCAACCTTATCCCTAGGATCCATTTCCTTCATTAGTTTCCAAAAATTAATATATTATACATATATAAAGTATTAAAATAATGAAACATTTCATTTTTCTGAACATTATATTATAAAAAATATCAATTTTTATTGTTGAATGGTTTTTCTGAAATCAGTGGATCACAGGTTCCACTAAATACAATTTTTTTAAAAAGTATTCAACTTTCAGTTATTAAATCCATTGGGATGGATGATTATCTATATGGTTTTTAAAAAATTTCTTGTCCTATATTATCTATTTCATCATAATCATTAGTTTTTGAACTCCAAATTTTTTTATATATTCAATAAAATTCACTCTCAATCACAAGAATCATATTTCTTTTCTTATTTGTCTAAAAATAATTTTTTTTGAAATTTCTACTCTTTTAAATCATAAAATAATTATTATAAATGACTGTTTAATCGGAAAAATTTATATTATCAAGATTCTAGAATTATATAGCACAATATATACAAAAAAATCATTATATATATATATATATATATTATAATGGTAAGTAAAAAACTTTACTAACCTTAGAATATATCATAAGTTTGTCAAATCAGTTGTGTAGCATGGCATAGTGGTTATGAATATGGTTATAATCAATTCAATTCCAAATCCTCCTTTTTGTATTCTTATCACTATAACACCATCGAAATTTATATTAAATGAATTATATTCTTGATATAAATCTACGAACACAAATTTATCATTATAAGAATAATTATATACATTAAAAAAATATTATTTCAAGGTGATAGTTATAATTTAGTCATCAAATTTGAGATATTGAAAATAATTTATACTTAACAATAAATACCTTTACATGTTTTATATAATTTAAATATTCTTGTTTTTGTTTAATAAATAATTACCAAAATGTTTAGTGAAGTCAAGTTATTATTAAAAATATTATTCTCTTCGAATTTTTTTTTAAAATTTTTATTGTATAAATATTATAATTAATTTTTATGAAATTTAGATATTTTATTTCATGAAATAAATATATTTTTTGAATAATATTTTTTATATTTTTATGGAGTATTTTTTTTTGATATTTATTATATTGATTTATCATTCAATAAAGTGTGAGTATTTCATAATATTGTAAAACACTACTATAATAAGTAAATAATGTAATTGAATATGTCAATTATATTTATAACATGATCATAAATTTAAAAAAATATTGTAAAATTTAACATAATAAAGTTAATTACATAAAATTTCTATTATACATTATGTTTTTTAAGATCATTTTTGTACTTCAAAACACATTTTCCCAATAACTATTTTTATATGAGAATTTATTTATGTTATTAATTTCAAATAACATCAATTGATTTATTTTTTCAAATATATCTATATAATATATATTAATTATTATATTTTACCATTCATTTTTTTACATGGAATGTTATAGAAGTAGATTTGGCTTTATATAACAAAACCCAGTTTTCTAAAATAAATTTTCATTAAAATTTGCATGATTTTATACAATATAATTCATTATATCATACAAATTTAAAAATTTAAATGTATTCCATATTTTTATTAATTATTATTATTATTATTTAACAAAGTAAAATTTTATTTTGTTCATAGTAAATTTTAAATAATGTTAAATTTTCATAACATGGTAAAGTCTATAATTTGTTTACAAGGGGATTAGTTTAGTGATTATGTTATAATTATATAAAATTCTTGTATATTTATTATTTTTGATGATATTACAACCATATATTCTATTTTCATAAATCAATTCTCCATTTCATTAAAAAAATTCATGATGGTGATCTTTTATTTTTGAAATCATTTTTGTAATTCAACATATGTCAATCCACTCAACTATAAAAAAGAAATCTTCTAATATAGTATTTATGAAATTTAAAACATATATATTATAAAATACCATGATTTAATATTTAAAAACTTAATTCCCTTCATCCATGGCCCACTTTTTTCATTAAAAATGTCATTCATGGCTTAAGGTATAATCCAAAAGAGTTCTCTCAAAGATGATATATAAATAATGACCAAACTCATTTAGTTTTATTTAATCTTTAATTATCTATACATATATTATTTCAGTCATAGAATTGTAACTCTAGTATGATAGTTTTGATAATATCTCATTATGATTATGGTACTACCAATTTCCACCTCATTTCTAATAATTGTATATTAGTGTATCAATTGTGTGTATGAGTTGACTATCGGCTCCATAATGGGATAAAATTATTTTATACATCCATATTTCATGATTTATTATTATGATATATTTATTTTTTATATTTTATATTTATATAAAAATTATTCTATTGCAATTTTAATTTTTTGTAAGCTTCTAATTATTCCATTAATAAAAAATGATAATTTCGTTCATTTATATGTGTACACTCACACCTCTCTGAAGCAACATTATTTGTTTTTACTTTCTAAATTAAATTTATATTAATAATGATATATTTAATAAATATATATTAAATTTATTATATAATAGTATTTCGATAATTATTCAGTATTATATAAAAAAAAATTCATTCCATAAATGAAAATATATACAACATCACTTATGTATATATACTCAATACCATGTCCTAGAAGTGATGTGATTAAATTTTTGTCACCAATTTAGAAGAAGTTTTATAAATAAATATATAATGATTTAAAATTAAAATTTATAAATAATTAAAAAACTAATTTTTTTCAATTATGATCAATAGGTAAGGACCATAGCATTCGGACTAAAACATTAATGAGGATTGAAGTGGTAAATAATTGAATTGATGACATTATTTTAGAACTGATAATAATGATTTGTTGAAATGTTCTACGTTTATTATATTGAATATTATATATATATTCTTGTTGTAAATATTTAAAATATATCTGATTTTTTTATACATTAGTCTGGAATGCATATAAATCATGTGTTATATAAGGAAAGGGTTTTTCATCTTAATATTGTTTGATTCAGAAATGTTGGTTGTTATAAATCAATATATGATTATAAAGAGTATAAAAATACCTTATTACATGTTATATCAGGGATCCTTAAAATTTTGTTTTATTTAATGTTAAAATATAGATTATTTCATTTATGGGGTATATGATTTGAATTCTACCAATGTGGTAAGGGTTTATCATCACACATTTTTGTCCTTTGGAATTCTGCCACAGTCACCACATGTTTAATTCATGTGGTGTATGTTTTACCCCCATTATAATTCACATATGATGAATATTATTATATTTATGGTATTTTTTGTTTCATTTGATTTTATTTCATTCATTCTTTTTCGATTAAAATGTTAAAAATATGGTAGGTGTTTTATGATGCAAATATATTTTTTAGAAGGATTATTTATTCTTAAATTTGAGATGATGAATTTACATAATCAATATAAAAAAATATTTTTTTACTATCCTATGTTTATTTTTTGAAATAAAAAATTTCCCTCTAAATTTCACCTATTTGAGTACTCAAAATTCCAAAAGTATATTTTAATTCAAAATATACTTTTTTTTATATTCATCAATAAATATTTTCTTCCTTTTAAATATTTTCTCTTCATTTTTTAATTTCTTTAAATATTATAAATTGATTTCTTAAAGAAATTTTTATCAATTTAAAACAATTTATATAATTTTTTTGATAGAATTTTATTTTCAATTTAGGAAGAAGGTACATTTAATAAAAGTGTAAACCTGTTCATTATTTTAACATATAAAAAAATGATGGATTCTGACACAATTATAAACAATAAATTCTATATAGAGTAATTTGAATGTAAATAGGGATATAATATAAAAAAATTCATTCCTTAATATTTCTGAAAATTTTTGTCTTTAAATAATTGACTTAAAAATAAATTTTTATAATTTCATCAAGAAAAATATGGTGATCCATTAATGGTTTTTTCATCTATAAAAATTCAATGAAGATTCTTATATTTTTGTAGGGATATGATCAAACATTGAAATCTTTTTTATCTCTTTGTATAATTTATTATTTTGTTGAGGATGTTTTTATTAAATGAACATTCATTTCCATGATCATGGTTTTTGTGTAGTGATAAATGTTTTCTGGATATTATGGAATTTAAATAAATAGATTATGAATATGTGTTGTATGGTTCCATTATAACCATCCTATTTATAAGGAAAATAGTAATTCTCTAAGAGATAAAATAGTGTGCAAGAGGTAATCCTGATCTAAGAAGTGGTTACATAGTTGGTTAATCAAATCCCATCCTATCATAAATATATCAGTGTTTAGCCTTGTAAAATTATTTCATTGGTCATAATCAAGATATGTTATTTATTATTATTTTTAATGATCATATGATGTTTTTGTTACTTCTTATCTCATGTTATTTACTTCCTTTATTATTAATGCCTATGAAAAGTAAAACATTATACCATGCCTTACTATTATATGAATTGTTGTGAATGAGTATATAATTTTATTCTCAATCTCTTATAACATAATTCTAATGATATATATAAATATAGTCACTAATTAAAATATACATTCTTTATCATATATACGCATCTGATCTCAACCATTATTATGTTTCCTTTGTATCAGGATATGGTGAAATATTTTATGTTTGAAATTTCTAACAAGGGTTCTTGTTACAAAAAAACACTATGGTAGATTATTTAGATCATTTATGTACCAAATTTTTATATATCCACGTATCAAAATGGACAAATACTTTATAGTTGTGTAATTTATCATAAATATTTTTAATTAATATTCATATAATAAGTTAAAATATATTTAAATATAATTATTTTGGTAATCATAGTTAGTATCGTGGCATCATTTTTTACATTTAGAAACTAGAATGTGGAATATTTAGTTATAACCATTTGGATTAAAGTTAGTATAACTGAACATCCAATGTTAGGGTAATTAATATTCTATGGTATTCATATAAAATACATCCATGTATGTATTTTAAAATGACGATGTGTTTGTAGTTGAGACAAAAACCGGTGTAACAACTCTAAACATGGCAAAATTGGTATTAACTCAACCAGAGCAAGTGTACAATGAATTAGATTATACTGAACACCTAACTAAACACCATAAAGTGATATTATTGGGATAATTAAAAATTTTCATTATGATCTATTATAATGGATTTTAATAGATGAAAACCATAGATAGTACCAGTTATACCTATGATTCCAAAGATTAAAGATTAAAGGTAATGATTTAAAAATCTTATGATATATTTTCCATGATAATATGAGTATTTAATAATATTATTTTTTTCTCAAACTATGATTTTTTTTGATATACTGGTTAGAATATGGCATAATTTTGTTAAATCTAATTGTGATTTCTGATAAAATGATTATACTAATGATAATGATAATGAAATTTTTTATCAAATGGGAAATAATTTAATTAATCCTAATAGGATATAGATATGTATCCATAACAATAAGATCATTTTTTTTGTTTCCATTTCTACTAAATAATTGGAAAATATGGTTTCATGAAAATAATTGAGAAGTGAAGATTTGTCTTCTAATATGTCTAGGCTGTGGAAGGATTCACTAAATGGAATATATATACGAGGTACCTAAATAATATTTTTTTAAAATTAAATAGATATATTAGTCACCAAAGATACCTGATATTTTTGATTAACTATATTTGTGATAATATTTTTCTTTAAATAATGTATGATTAATAAATAAATGGTTTAAAAGTTCAATATAGTTAATTATGAATATAAATGTCCTAGGGGATGTCAGGGAAGAGATTTAACATGTTTTTATGGATACTGGTTTTAAAAAAAATGTGAAGTGACTATATATTACATATAAAATGAAGAATGTATAATATAATATTTTGGAAACTTTTATTTAATTATTTAAAAAAGGTATTTTAAGGATTAGTATTTTAAATTACTGAGATCCAATAAGTATATTTTAGATGTTTTTAATAAATAAATTTAATGTCTTAAAAATCATTACATATTTATGGATTATTATTTAGTTGTATTTTATTAAGTATTTTCATGAATATGATGACTAATATAGATAATGTATAATAATGATTTGTTAGAATGTTGATATTTTCAAAAACATAAGATTTAGGGTGCTATAACAATTAATATGTTATTTATTTTTAAATAAATAGGATTATATCAGATAATGAGATAAAGGTTGTTTATAATTTAAAGTGGATTTTATTGGTGACCATTAAATTCATTTTTGAATTGATTATATTGTTTTATTTTATATCTTTGATATTTTTAATTTAATTTTTTGTTTTGTAGAAATTATTGGATATTCAGTGATTTTACTTGAGGAATAATGATAGATATAATTATTATGAACAGTATATGTTTTATTGAGGTTTTTTGATGATCCATGTTATTATCATGTTTTAGGTAAATATATGATCAAGTTATTCAAATTTTCTGTATATGAGATTATGAGAAATGTTATGATTCTTGGGGATGAAAGTTAATTTGTTTTTCAAAATTCTGTAATCCTTGTTTCAAAAATGAATTAACACTCATTACACAATATTTGATGAGTTTGAAATTTTAATATTTGAGAAAATATTTATGTAGATAATTGGGTAATATTATTAAAATAAATTATATTATAATTTGAAAAGATCTTTTTTTATTATTTATATTACCATGAATTATTTATTATTAGTGTCAAAAACTGAAAAGGGGAGGGTGAAATGTCTCTACATTATTTAATACATCTTAAGATATAGTAACATTTTATTTTAGTTCCTTTGGAATTAAAAATTAATATTATTAATTAATTATTTTAATTGTGGATGAAAATTCCAGGAAGCTAACTGAATCATGAAACCAATTAATGAAATCATGTTTATAGAATTGAGGAAAAAATGTTATTTTATTTTCTCATATTATATGATTAAATTAATCTTTATTACTAAGATAATGTATCATGTAAAAGAAAATATTTACACAGTTAAATATATTTATAACCAATGCATTTTCCCCTTTATTCCTCATCCAATATTGTTTTCTCATCATTGACATTCTTAATATTGTTTTCTCTATTATACTCTATTTTTCTTAAAAAGATTATTTCACCTATATATTTGTATTCGGACATCCTAGGAATTTTATTCATATTTTTGGAAAATGATTATATATTTTTTCAACAAAATATTGTTTTTGAATTTTTCCTTTTTTGATATTGTTTTATTATCACTTCGGATTGTGTTGAATTTAGAAAATTTATTTTAAAAATTTGAACACTAGAGTAAATTGAATTTATATAATTTATTTTCATAGAAACTTCTAACACAAAAAATCATAGTTTGAAATATTAATATACTTTATATCTTGATAAACACACAACACTGAGTGTAAAGTGATCACTGAGATAATAAAAAATTATTACTGTAATATTACCTTTACAACTGTGGCATTAATTTTTTTATCTGAGTAGAAATGAACACTTTATAAAAAATGTGTATACATTTTATGTATTATAATGCATTAATTAATGCATAATAAATGGATGATTTTTTTATCTCATTCCATGACAAATAAATATTTTTTTCTTTAATTATTTATCATTTTCTTCATAAAATTTTTAATTTACTTATATAATAATTTTAAAAAATATATTTTATGTTATTAATATGTATTTCAAAATAATCATGTAAATATTATCATGGAGTGAATGTTTTCTATTTTTCTAAAATGTATTATTTTTTCATTTTATATTAACGCATCATTAGACTCAATTATTGATATATAATCTATTTAATTATATATATACCATTCTTATAATTGAATTTTGTGTAAGATCATAATTGGGTTTCAATATAGAATTTTCAAAAAATGGTTTTTTGTTCACATGGTGTTTTTGACATATAGAATAAAATTCATCCAATTTTATCATTTGATAAAATAGTATAAATATATTTTATAATGAATAAAATATTTTAATATTTAATTGATTATTTTTATTGGTTATGGATTCGAGGTAAAAATTTTATGCATATAAAAATATTTTTCTAAAAATTTATTGTCAATGTATTTTGAATGTTTATTTAAAAATATCTTCCACCTCATAATATATAAAATGTAATAAATATCATTCACTAATTTGTTATAAAAAATATTAAGAAAAATTATATGTTTATTTTAATTATACGTCATAATAAATCATAGAAATTGTAAAATTTTATTTCCAATGTTACGATTTAAATAGGTTTACTAGTGGTTAAAATAATTTATAAATGTTTACATATAACATAAACATACTAATTTTTATTGGTGTAATATATTTCATCATTATCATAGATTTTATTTGACACATTAGATGTTTTTTCATCATTATCATGTATGCGAACAAATATTTTTAATATTTATTATGTGATTTCATGTGTGTTCTTGTACCACTTAAAAATGGGAACCTCTTTGGCTACTATAATCAAAAAACCAATTCCTTAATGATCATACAAAACTTTCTCTATGACCATAATATTATTTTTACATTCATCCTTTACCCCTAGATATTATCCACATAAAAATAATTGAAGGTATAAGTTGTAATCCAAATGAGGTCTCTCGAGGAAGTGGTATATATATAAACAAAGATAATATATTTAGAATTCATATTCAACCTTATATAATAACATTGTTTCAATTTTAACATAATGAATTCATTATCATTAATATATTAATATTTTATTATGATTACATTACAACCATTTCCAATAACCAATATATAAAATTGTAAATGAAAGTATCGCACATCTGTACATGTGGACAACCTCCTACACTTGGTGAAATGAGTAATTTTCAATCAACATATTTCATGATAAGATATTTTGTTTTATATAATTATTATTGAATATTTTTGTGAAATCATTACTTTTCTTTATTTATAATAGATAAACTTTATTCTTTTTCCCATTAATTGGGAAAAATTATCGTTTCACAATAATATGTGTAGAAAACAACTTCCAAGAAGCATTAGAACATGTTTTTCATTTCTAATTTACATGGTTAGAAATAAGGATAGTTGTAGTAAATATTGATTTTATATTAATATAATAAATATTTTATTTTGGTCAATTATTTTATAACATCCTTTCATTCCATTAAAAAAGTATTAAACACCACTTTTTTGTATCTACAAACTACTCTAACCCTGAAGTGATGTTACCCATATTTCAGCCCTATAATATAAAAATGGAGATTAATTTATTTATAATGTTTAAATTTTATTGTTATGACATAATTATGATTTTATAAATTATTTAATCATTATAGAAGTTTTTATAACATATTTTTTATAGATATATTTATGAGAAATGAAATAGTTAACACATAAATAGCACAATTAAATAGTAATAGTTAAAAAATAGTGATGAAATGTTATTATATTATTGTAATAATGAATTTTATTCTAAAATAAAAATTCAATAAATTAATAATATTTATATATGATGATATATAACATATTAATCAATTAACAATTTCGGATGTGGTTCTTGTTCTAAATATTCTTTCTTTGAAACCTGATTCTTATTACACACCAATTATGATTAGGTGGTGTATTAAAATACCCATTGAAAATTTATGTCAAGGATATTTATTAACTAATTTTAGTTAATTTTAAAATTATATTTATTTCATTTAAGGGTTTTTATTAGAATGTAACAAAAGTGGCATCATTTTCTTATCTCAGTTTTTTTATATGACAAATTCCATAGACTGAAAATGTTTCTTTTATATGGTGTATATAATAACCCACTGATATATCATATGGTGAATATATTTAAATTCATTCTATATAATTGAACATTTAATATTATTTCTTTATTTTTTTTATAATTCAAAGGGTAATACTATATTGTTCTTTTAATATATAATGTCATTTTAAACGGTTTTTATGCCTAAATATCTAATGAAGATATTTTAAAATTTATATCTCCCAAATATTATAAATTTTGTAACCCACTAGTATTATTCAAGGGATAAATGATTTCATTTAAATATCCACCCTTTTTATAATTGAAATAGTTAATTGGCCTTTTAAGGGAAACCTACTTTTTCTACTATGTTTGGAATGCTTTTGTTGAAGGTCAAAAATTAACTAAAATAATTCCCTGAAAGTAGATGATATTCTAAAATTATTTTTTAAATTATTTTTTCACATGATCTACATAAAATTTAAAGGTTCAAATGGAAAACACTATACAGTTTGTAAACAATATTTATTTTAAAAATAGTTGGATAAAAATCATTATTTTAACATGAAATTCATGAATGAATTTTCACATCTTAAGATAAAACATTTTCATTTTATCCTCCATTATATGTTTCTGGGGTTTATGTTTTATAAAATAATTTCATTCCTATTTTCACATATTTTTTGTTAAAAATAACTAATTTTAAATGATATTAGTATTTTCATTATGAAATGATTTGGTAATATGAAATATTTATATTTTTAAAAAAAATTGATGCTTCATATAATTTATTGAGAATATGATAAAATGATATAATCTGAACTCTTTCTCTATATTTCTTTCTTTTTGATTTTGAAAAATTGATGAAACCTAAATTAATTTCCATGGGTTTTTATTTTTTGAAATATTAAATGTTTTCCTGATATTATGGAATACATATTAATATATTATGATAAATGTGATGGGTGGGTCCATGATATACCTCTAATTAATTTTATATATATTAATTATTCATGACATTATAGTGTACAAGTGATGTTATCTGAAGCCTGAAAGAGGGTATAGATTATGTTATCCCTATCCCAAAGTAATTACAAGGTTGGTTAGCCCTATCCTAAAATGTAATGGATGTTAGTATGGGTTGAATTGAGATTGGATTTAGATGATTATGATTAATCTAAAATTTATGAAACTATTTTATATCATGATATTATGCCAACTTTATTCACTCATGGATCAAATTCATTGATTCCATTAAAATACTTATCTTCTAAATAACCATGATTTATTCAACAATTCATGACTTTATCTATTTTTTTATATTAATTTTAAATTGATTGTCATGTTCTATTACACATATTCGCATTATATACTTACATATGACCATTGAATTATATCTCCCATGTTTTCATTTAATGGGAATATAATAACACTATTAATTAAAATTTATTTTCCCATAGATATCATGAATGATTTATGATAGATATTTATAAAAATGGTTATAGATATAAAGATATATATGGGATATGAAATATATCTTTTCTATAGAGATAGTTTGTATATTTATGATACCGATGAAACTGACCCTTTATTGTTCATGAATTTTTCATAATTATATGTAATGAATATTAAACAATTAATATTTCATCATTATTTAGCTAATTTCTTAGGTCATCTAATTTGATATTAGATAGAGGTTTATTTTTTATAATTATGACTAAACTTTTGGGGAAAACATTTGTATAAACACGCATACACACACATAAGAACATCACAAGTTATGATAAATAATAATCATTGTTTTTCTAAAAAAAATAATACCCTATGAGGATGATATAATATGGATGTTTATGGTGAGTAGTTGTAACATGGGGTAACAACTATAAATGGGGCAGACTGGGTATTTACTCTACCATCACCAGTGCATGATGAGTGGTCATATAATGACACTATTGGAGTTAGTTCAAATGATCCAACTTTTGTGAACATTATTATAAATTGTATTCATATTTTTGAATATTAATAAACTATTTATCCTGTCATTATTTTTATTATATATAAAATTTCATATGATAATGTCCTAACAGTAGCTGTCACACTAAAAGGTCATAGAAGTTCCCCGATATGATGGGAAACAAAAATTTCTATAAAACTATTCATAAATATATGTTCTACAATCGAATTATATCATTTTAAGGATCCAAATGATATATGATATCTTGGTTGTAGAACATTAGGACATTAAGGAACCTTCTCATGGTGTACACTATCGATAATATCATATTGGATGTTATTATAATGAGACCCTCCAATAAGAAATATGCACTTACATGTGTCATTGGATGTTACTATATAAAGACATGTGTAATTATCATTAGAAATTATTATTAAAATTAAAATGTTTCAAGAGTCACATATTTTTATGCATTGATGAAAACCATGATTATAGATATACATAGTGAGGTAGGATACCATTGGTGTGTCTTGATTAATATTGTATTAATGAATAATAATAGAAATTATTTGCCTCTTCTATTCAGTAATAGAAAATGATATTTTAGCACATTGATGGAAAAGATATTGAATAAATTAATCCTTGTACATAGTGTTCTATAGTCATGTTTAATCTATAAGAAGTAAAATAATGATACATTGAGCACATTGGGTAATGACACTAGTATGCAACATGCTTGATTAGAGATATAGTGATAAACCTATTGTATTACATAATATGAAACCATACAAGGTATCATGTCATTGTGGTATTGACTACTTGCTCTATGGGTGCCTTAGAGTGTTTCTAGATGGTATCCTAAGTGAAAAGATACTTTGCATAATGAAATTGAGAAAGAGGCCTAGTGGGTCACACAATATGTTTATACGATATCATAGTTAAATAATATATTATTATTTTTTATTTAACTAGTTGAATATATATTAATCATTGATGTGGTTTAATAATTAATCATTCATCTATAATCAAATATATTCCTACACCAGTTAAACAAGAGAATATAATGTTATTGGAATATTTAAAATACATTTATTTTCTATTTATTTAATATAACATTTATTTACTTATTCAGTAATAATGCATTGATATTTAATTAAAAAATAAATAGTCATTATTCATGGATTGGTAAATATGGGTGAAAGGTGGATCGTGTTTTTAGGTCTGGTAAAAAATAATAAATATTGAATATTTTTTAACTAAATAATATTTAATATAATTCTCATGTTAAGAGTATGCTGAGAAATATTATTATTATTATTATTATTATTTCACATTGGGATCCATAGATAATATATTAATAATGAAGTGAACATGTTCTATTATTTTAGTTTAAAACTATAAATATATAAACCGATTTATATTATTTCCTTATTAAGGAAATTTATATTCCAGTGTTTTCTAGAACAATTTTGGAAAATATTATTAACCCCTAAAAAGATATATTCTCCACGATAACTCCCATGAACACATATAAAACATCCTCTACTAGATCAAGAATATAACTTTTGCAGAGATTCATCTAAATATCAAAGGTGTGTGACACAACCACATATATCATTAATTTCAGTACCTAGATATTTCTTCAGCGATTTATATATATTTTTTGAATGAGTGTGGATTAACACTATAGAGAATGTTCACACAAATTCTAAAACATAACGATGGTGAATCGCAGATCTATTAGCAGATCCAAAAATGAAAGAAGAATTCAACAAAATTAATTTCTTAATTAATTAAATTAATTATAAATAATATGAGATGATCGTATCTACGGTTTCTGTGTGACTATCCTTTTCTATACTATTTGATTTAATTTTGTTTATCACAATGATTAATGTTATCTTAAATATCTAATTAATAATCGATCATGGAAAAATAAAAGTATGGCACCACCCATCGCACACTTCTTCTATGCCCAAAAAGTAAAATTTTTATGAAGGAGGTCACATGATTATTTATAAATATTTAAATATTTTTTATTGATTATACTTATGTGATTTAGTTTTTAATTCCTGTTCAATAATTCTATTAATCTAAAAATTGATATCTTCTTATTCTTTATTTATTTCTCATATATAATCAATACTATTAATACAATCAATGAAATAAAATTGAAGAACCCATCCAGAGTTGGAAAAAATTCAGTATAGATGACATAGGAGTAGACACAGTGTAACATGCATTACACATTGTGAACATCTATTCAATGAATGGGGGATTTATTTGTTAATTAATTCAAACCCTGTGCATTGGTAAAATGTGATGAATTTAATTTTACCCCACATGTTGGCTGGTCCAGGATGGCGTATCATCATCTAGAGTACATGTTCTTATCCCATGCACATGACCTGTATTCCCATTATGTCGCAAACGGGCTATGTGTTTTATACATAGCCTACCTAACTAGTGACCACGTAAATCGGATTCCACGCTCCATATAGTTCTTTCTATAATTCGTTTATGAAATTTTCCCAGCCATGAAATACCCACTGATTCCCTAGTAATGTGCTCCAAATAGATAGGGAGATACATACACACCATATTGCTCTACGTACATAGAGTGCACATTTACAAAATTATGATGAATTGAAATTTGATTACTATCTTGTGTAAACATTATAGACATGTGATTGTGTGAGGTCATTATGTTGATAGAACATACCATATTATATGTTTTAATAAATTAATATAATATTTTATCTAATATCTGTATAATTTTCATATCTTCATTTCATGTATAAGTCATATTACAATATTTACCATAGGTATATTAATGAGTGACACATTACATAAAAATCATGTAGTTCATGTAGTCATTAAATTGGTAATAGATTTCATGAAAGGACATGATAATTATTGTATGATATATGCCACATGAGTAAACCAATATACAAGTATAATACATTTTGGGTCTAATCTGATGGGTATTCATCGTGTTTCTTCCAATGTACATTTATGTTTAGAGTTAACATAATAAAAAATAATTTGATTAAAATTATTATAAATGATAATCTACAGTAAATTCATATGAAAAATCACATAAATAATTTATTAAATATTGATAATAATTAGTTGATTTGATCATGATATATCATAAATAAGAGAAATTATAAATTTATTGTGAGTTTTATTAAATGAATAATTCATTGCATGATGTAGATGATAATGATCTAGACCAAGCATATGTGTATGATTGGTTTCATTTAATCAATTATAAAATTATACTATTGGCATACATGTTGTCTCTCATCTTATTACGCATGGACCTACATACCAACTGTTTCTTTTATGTAAACCCCTCGTTTCCCTCACATTTGTCTGAGTAAAAGAATATGTAATTGTTAGAGCATCCATGAGAGTGGAGGAGGTTCAAGTTTTTAGATATGGAGAAACCAATATAATAGAGATACATAGGTTGATATATGGAAATATATAATTAGAACCATAATTGGTTTAAGGTTTTATTAGCATAAGTAAATAATTATTTTATCAACCACTAGATAAAATTAAAATTACTAATTCCCATGACAATACCACTTTATTATTTTATTTTATTCTAGTTTAATGGTTATTTCATTTTTGATAGTTTTCAAGATAAAATAATTAATGAATTAATGATAATTTTGGATAGAAATAAAATAAACTATCTTTTGGTTAAATATTATCTATTAAATAGTTAATCAATTATGTAATCACACATATTGTTAACCAAAAAGTGATAAAGAGAGTAATTGGGGATTATTTATAAAAGGATAAAATACCTCAATAATATATATTAAGTCAGTATAATTGTATACTAGAATAATTTAAACTGAACAATAGTTTAAATTGCATGACCAAAAAATGTTGGGGTGCTTTCTTTTATTGGGGAAATCTAACTTGAATTCTTGGGTTTAAGCAACAAAGATCACATCACATGATGAAAAAAAATAAAGAACATGGTGTAAATGAGGGGGAAGGGTAGAGGAAATCCTAATTAGGATTTTAGGATTGGGGAGTCGACTTAGTAGAATAAGGAACTGTGAGTTATTTTAGATGGAATTAAGAATAAACCCCCAAAACCATTCACTTTTCTTGACTAAACAATGATGGGGTAGTTAGAAAGGGAATATGGGTCATTTCCACTTTAATATCCATGAAACAAGATATTATAAATCCATTATTGATGTTTTTTTGGCATTTGGTAAAATAGTGAGAGATTAATATATATAATTTTTATTTATTTGTGCAAATTTTATTAGATAACGAACTAAAACTGTGACGGCCCCCTCCCCAAAAAGTGTACCCCTCCTGGGCCGGCAATGTGAGAATGGAGATAATGACCCCTGAGTCCCGCCTCCAGTAGGCCCTGTGTTGGCGACTAGCACCAAGGGTATAATAAACACACAAATGGGAGGCATTACCCTCTAAGAGAACACATGCAGAAGATAGAGATAAGATAGACACCAATCAACTCCAACTCAGACTACAATATAAAAGAAAACCCAAGTACACATAAGAAATGCCATGTAAAAGTACTACAACTGAAAGGGGAAAACTATAAGCACCCAAAAGAAAGTAAAAACAGCAGCAACCGCATGCCCAAACAGCTCCTGCAACCACAAGCTAGTAGAAACCATCTTGATCTTCAATATGCTACAAATGAATTGAAAATAGTTTATATATACATAGGGTGAGTATAACAGTATACTTAGATGGATACTCCCCGAAGCCTCTCATGAAAAAGTAATGAAATCATGCTAAAGCACAGTGAACAACAAGTGAAACATGCTCATCACCTAAACCAGTATACTAAGTTCCCAAACACACCATGGATACTCTCACCAAGTAACACATACAAGAATATATCAAATAATAAAGAATAACAAGGGTACCCCACTACTACATCCCCACTAGTTTTCCGCTTTTCCCCAACATCGCATGTCCTGAGCATATCTCTCCAAAAAGGCTTTCCCGCAGAAACCTAGGTGAAGCACCACAACCTGCACCTCATGCAACACAAAGGATTTCCCGTAGACACATGGGTGAAGCACTACATCATCCTCACAACAAAAAGTAACCATGTAGTTTTTGGGAGCCCCCACAGCTCGCATAACGTGTATCATACGTCGGGTATTATACCTCGAGACATTACAACCCATACACTGAGTAAGGATCCTCAAGACATCACAACCTATAAACGTTACACCTACAGTAGTCCATAGGATACTAAATCCAGAATATATTTGTGTGAATAACCACAAGCCATTACAGCCCTCTACACACATATATGTGGAAAACAAACTAATGTGCTTGTCAGCACAAGTAACTACCAAGAGAAGAGAACGAGGCCAAAGGGGGTAGTCAGCCATTCACCCTCCAATCAGAATGTTAGAGAAAACACACCCCAAGGCTCAGAATCCCCAGGGTGTTAGTTTCCCTTTCTAACAGGGTGGAGTAATGTATAAAAACACAAAAAGTACAGAATATATTATATCTCACAACCACACTATGGGCATAACCTAGTATTAGACTCAACTAAAGATAATATCTCTTGGACTCCGGGTTGCCACATCTAAGACTAGGTATCCTATAATCATACAATCATTTCAAGAACTTTATTAGATTACCTCATTCCATTTTTCTTTTCAGTTCCACTTTGCGTTAATTAATTCATTAATCATTAATTCACCGCGAACCATTCCACATTAGACTTCATTAGCATCACACCCAAAGTCCACTATCCCTTAAAAAATTATAGCCTCATCGTTATGTTCCAGATAACTCCAATCCCCATTGGGTTACATCATTTATTCGACTATTCATTACAGAATGACATTCCCATATTCCAAGGCATTCTAGAAAAGCATTCTATGCTACTATCAAAAGGGGGCTCATCACAGTGAGTAGATGTACTACACGTCGAGTCTTTGCCGCCTATAGCAAGAGCGTAGACCTATCCTCCCTGATGAAGTTAAACATGGAAATCACAATGCATACCCTACGCGTCATCACCTATTTTAGATGCAGGGTAAGCAAGACCAGCTTCCTTGATTAGTGGGGAAATGTAAAGTAGACAATCAACTAAACAATCCGTAAGCATCCAATAATCACATCCATCCCATTCCATCATCTCGGGTGTCCTCCTCGACAACCACATTCATAAACCAATGCATCTCTCCACTCTAGGAGTCATCAGTTGCCAAAACAAAAAGGCGTTTATGCCCCCACATATTAGATCACCAATCCAGGATCACGTCACAACATAAGTAGCAGGAAAAACAAACATCACAACAATTGGGCTATGCCCCTTTAACAACCAAGAGGGCGACTCATAAACCTTTATAGAATTATTTAACAATCAAATTATTTAATCCATATTGAATTAAAAGATTTATAATCCATTGGTTCCAACATCTGGAAATCTTACCAGTAAGCTATCACAAATGATTATACAAGCTTACTACGCCAATTTGATTAACATAAAATTACAACAAGAACCAGATTCATTTTCATTCCTCTTTATCTTTAGCATAACAATTACCAATTAATCATGGTTTACATTCTTTACCAATTTCCATCAAGAACAAACAGCTAAGCAAAGCAAGCATAGATATCCAACAATCTAGCGAAACAAGAGGCAATAACATACGATCGATATCAATTCCTTTATCCGGTTAAAAAATATTCATTATGTCAATTCCATTATCATCCATTGGGATTAAACATGCTAAAATTACAGCTCCATGTAAAATAATGAGAAGAAACAAATCCCCTGCCTCAAAGGTTTTTGACGAAAACCCCAACAAAGGAAGAACGCACAAGAAAGCCAGGTTGATTCTCCAAGAATCTTCCTTAGATCTCTTCTCCTAACACAACCAAGACAAAATATCAGCATATTTGGTGTCGAAACTCTTAGATATACCCATAACGGACGTAGATCTATGAAACGTAGAGAAGTGTGGAAGTACATCCAATTGGATCTAAGAAACCGATCAAAAACGAAGAAGAACGAACCCTTTAGATGAAAAACGAGTTAGATCCACAATTTTTGGATCTAATTTAGGTGCCCGCACGGTTTACTCACATGGATAGACAAACCGTGTGATAACTGTGCTTTAGCGACTGCCTCGACCACCCATCTCCCTTGATTTGGTTTCACGGTTAGACAAACTGTGTGCCTCTCATGCGGAAGCCACAGCCTCCAAGACCAACTACGCACGGTTTTGCCGCACGTTTTAGGAAAACTGTGCACAGCCCGTGCGAAAGCTACTGCCCATTAGTTTTCCTTAAAAGTCCACCCAAACGAACCCCCAAGACACTACTCCAAAACAAGGGTAGCAAGAAACATTAAATGTACCTGAAGACGTAACGTGTTGTTATAGTTCACAACTATCTATCGTTGAAATGGATCATCGAAAAGGATGATTTTGGAAAAGCATTAGGGATAAGTTACCTTGACCTCCTAGAATACCACTAACACCACATTTTTCCAATGTAGTGGAATGGAGAGGTCAGGGCTATTACATCAGATACCTCTCAAAACATTCTCGTCCTCGAGAATCCAAAACCCACCTAAAGAGAAAACAAAATAGGGTCTGAACAACCACCCATCGAGATACCTATCCAAAGAGAGAAAGACACCAAAACTAAAAAGGGATCCATCTCAGAAACATGAATGTTTCCTAACCACATAATTTACATCTATACATGAAAAAATGTTAAACATTAAATAACTCTGGGTACTGATCATGTATCTGTGACTCACATTCCAAGTTACTCTCCTCCATTCCACCGTGTCACCACAAGACACGAACTAAGGGGATATAACGCCTATGCAACACCATATCCATGTGGTCTTGGATCTCCATAGGCCACTCCTCAAAGGTTGCATTACCATTAACATTGATCTCTCCCCAATAGATGATGTGAGAGTCGTCATGAAGATAATGATAGAGCTATGATACATGGAAAACATCATTTATCTTACTCATCTGTGGGGGATGTGCTACTCGATATGCCCCAGCTCCAACACGAGCTAACACATAAAAAGGCCCAACTAACCAGGGAAAAAGCTTACTTCCATAACCAAACCTTCACTGCCCACGATGGGGATTCACCTTTAGAAACACATGATCCCCAACATTAAACTCCAAGGGTCTCTTTCTTTGATCGGAATATGATTTCTGACTATCTTGCACTGTCTTCAACCTCTCACAATTCTCCTGAACCATCTCTATTGTATTCTGAACTAGTTCCAGTATGAGAATTTCTGACTATCCGACACCAGTCCAGCACAATGTAGAACGACAAGGACGGCCATACAAGGCTCCAAATGGCATCATACCAATTGTGGAGTGAAAACTATAATTGCAAGAGAACTCCATCAAGGGTAAGTGCCTCATCCATGAACCTCCAAAATAATGAACAAAAGATCATAACATGTCATCAAGATTCTGGATGGTTTGCTCTGTCTGACCATCTGTTTGAGGATGAGAAGTAGTGTTAAGGCATATTTGAGAACCAAAATCATGTTGGAGACCTCTCCACACCCTAGAGGTAAAACGAGGATCATAGTTAGAAATGATCATCCAAGGGACTTCATGAAGTCTCACCACCTCTTCCAGATACTATTTCGACAAAACATCCACTGAGCTTGACTCCATGATTACTATAAAGTGGGACGATTTTGTTAAATGATCCACTACCACCCAAATAGCATCATGTCCTCCCAAAGATCAAGGTTGACCAATAACAAAGACAATTGATATGTCCTCCCACTTCCACTAAGGAACCTCTAATGGCTGTAGAAGACCACCAGGAACACGGTGTTCGGCCTTCACCTTCTAGTAGACTAAACATCGAGACACAAACTCTGCAACCGCATGCTTCAGCCCAGGCCACCAAAATTGACTCCTCAACGCTTGGTACATCTTTTTCACGCAAGGATGTACCACTAAATGTGAACTATGGAACTCTCTGAGGACCATATCGCACATCGTCTAGGGATCCAAAAGCCTTCAATGTATAACACTCAGTGTTTTTCATCTTTTGACCAACCATCAAGGGCCTCAAGACAAACAACTCGGTCTCTCTAGAACTCCACATCAAGATCCCCCAACTGGGACTCTTCCACATTCTGCAACAGAGATGACTATACTGTCATCTAAAGAAGACATCCTCTACCCCCAACTTATCCCATATCAAGATGTAATTCTGGAAATTCTCCCATTACTCTCTAGGAATCATCGGATTCACGCACAACATCACTACATGAGTTTCGTCTCAACGCATCAGCTACAACATTACCTTTTCCAGGAGTATACGATATTTTGAAGTCGTATTCCAGAAAGAACTCCATCAACTGGCATTGTCGTAAGTTCAAGTCACATTGGGAGAAAACATACCTCAAACTCTTATGATCAGTGAAAACCAAAAAGCGCTCACCAATGAGGTAATGTCTCCACAACATCATAGAAAACACCATTACTGCCAACTCAATATCACGGCTGGCATAGTTGTGTTCATGGAGACATAACTTCTGAGAATCAGAAGAAACAACTGACCTTTGCTGCATGAGAACACAGCCTAACCCCAGATGTGAATCATCGCATAAAGCATCAAACTGGACTCCCTCAGTTGGAAGATAAAGGACTGGAGCACTTACTAACTTCTCCTTTAAATACATGAAGGATTCCCGACACTGATCAGTCCATATGAATGCTTAAGCCTTCCTAGTCAAAGCTATTAGAGGGGTCTAAAATCATGAGAAATGGGCTATGAACCACATGTAGTAGCCCGAGACGCCAAGGAAACTTCACACCTGTAAAACTGTCTTGGGGGATTCCCAAGATACAACTGCTTCTATCTTCGATGGTTACACAGCTACTCCTTGTTGGGACACAACATTCCACAAGAAATGTACTTCATGAGCCCAAAACACACACTTAGACAACTTCCCAAATAGATGATGTTGGTGAAGAACTCCCCAAATGGCTTGTATATGCTCTTCATGCTCCGCTTCAATCATGGAGTACACAAGGATGTCGTTGATGAAAACTACCATAAACATGTCTAGGAACTCATGGAACTTAGAATTCATCAATCCCATGAATACATCTAGAGCATTCGTCACGCCAAACAACATTACCACTAACTCATAATGCCCATGATGATAACAGAAAGCAGTCTTCAGAATATCCTCATACTTCACACACATCTGATCCCTTGGCATAGGCGTGAGGGTTGCTACCTCTGGAGAAACGAGATGTGATGGGATGGGGCCTACCCCCAACTGAACGAAAAGTATTCTTGACCAGAAGACAAGGAACCCCAGACCACAACTCTGCGTCGTGAGGGATCATGGTGAATCCCCTCCTATGGTGCTCCGGTCCTGGCCAATGTCCTCTCAACAACCTCTGCCCTCCCAGCACCTCAAGATATGTTTTCAGCATAAATGGGGTGACCAGGCACTGGATCTCTGGATGCAAAGCCTCCTCGAAATGCCTCACCTTGGCCTCCTCATCTTGCAACAGGTCTGAAGCATATTGTAAAAGGTTCCTGAAATGGATTCCAAACTCTCGAACACTGGATCTCCCCTGTCGAAAGGTAACAAGCTCTTGGGGACTGGACGCCATTACAGTAGAAGAAAGAAACTCAAATCTAGACCTGTCTCAGAACTCCTCCTATGAGATCGCGGACTCCTCACGATCCCCAAGGTACAAGAACCACCACTTCCTTGCTACTCCACACATCATTACCACGGATAAGGACACCCAGTACTCCTTACGAGCCCGATTCGAACTGAAGCCTATATCAACCTCTTCTATCTAGTCTTATGTGACTGCATCTGAAACGGATCCCTCATACTTTAGCAGACTCTGGAACTGAAACTCTCATAATGTTTTCCTCCATGTGTCATCCTCGTCAACCTCTACCCTAGGGCGACCTGCTGGAACAACCTGATGGACATTTTATGTGCAAACCTGATGAAGACGTCGACCTGGAGCCATACCTAAAAAATGACAAACTGTTAGAGATCCTAAACCTGGAATATGGAAGACTGAGCATTAATTAATTAATTATTTTCTTTTGTTCATTTCAGGTTAACCTATCCCAAGGTCTACCCATTCAAACACAGGCACAAAGAAGAATGATGCATTATCCTTTCCTTGGTCTCTACACTGAAACTAGTATCACCTTGTTTAGTAGCCATTGTATACATAAAGTTCATACATCAGATCATAGGGGGCCCTAAATACCTATGTCTCAGCCGTTATGCAATGTTTACCTCACTTTCTAAGCATGAACGACACTGTTGGCCAACCAACCCATGAAACCTCACATGTGCCTAACTCCAAACTTCATCCGATCCCTCAACCTCACCTCTGATACCACTATGTCAGGACCCCCTCCCCAGAATGTGTACCCCTCCTGGTCCAGTAATGCGAGAAGGGAGATAATGACCCCCCGAGTCCCACCTTCAGTGGGCCTGAGTTGGTGACTAGCATCAAGGGTATAATAAACACACAAATGGGAGGTATTACCCTCTAAGAGAACACATGCCAAAGAGGGAGATAAGATGGACACCAATCAACTCCAACTCAGACTCGAATATAAATGAAAACCCAATTACCCATTTGAAATTCCATGAAAAAGTACTTCAATTGAAAGGGGAAAACTTCAAGTATCCAAAAAAAGTAAAAACAGCAGCAACCACAAGCCCGAACAGCTCTTGCAACCACAAGATAGTAGAAACCAGCTTGATCTCCAACCTGATCCAATTGACCAGAAAAATAGTTTATATATAAATAGGGTGAGTATAACAGTATACTCAGTAGGATCCTCCCCGAAGCCTCTCGTGAAAAGTAAATAAAGCATGCTAAAGCATAGTGAACAACAAGTAAAACTAACTCGTCACCTAAACAGGTATACTAAGTCCCCAACCTCACCATGGATACTCTCACCAAGTAACGCATACAAGAATATATCATATAATAAAGAATAACAAGGGTACCCCACTACTACTTCCCCACTAGTTTTCCGGTTTTCCCCAACATCGCACGCCTTTAGCATCTCACTCCAAAAAGGATTGCCCATAGACACCTGGGTGAATCACCACAACGTGCACCTCATGCAACAAAAATGTTGTCCCGTAGGCACCTGGGTGAAGCACTACACCATCCTCACAACAAAAAGTAACAAGGTAGTTTTTGGGAGCCACCACAGCTCACATAACGTGTATCATACGTCGGGTATTATACTTCACGCCATTATAGCCCATACACCAAGTAAGGATCCTCAAGCCATCATAGCCTGTACACGTTACACCTATAGTAGTCCATAGGATAATATATCTAGAATATATGTTGATAAATAACCACAAGCCATTACGGCCCTTTACACACATATATGGGGAAAACTATCCAATGTGTCTGCCAGCACAAGAAACTACCAAGAGAAGAGAGCAGGGACAATGGGGGTAGTTTTCCATTCCCCCTCCCATTGGAATGTTGGGGACCCCCCCCCCCCCCCAAGGCTCAGAATCCCCGAGGTGTCAGTTAGCCTTACTAACAGGGTGGAGTAGCGTATAGAAACACAAAAATTACAGAATATTCTATATCTTCCAACTACAATATAGGCAAAACCTAGTCTTAGACTCAACTGCAGATAACATCTCTCGGACTATGGGCCTCCACCTCTAAGACTAGGTATCATAAAAGCATACAATCATTTAAAGAACTTTATTATATTACTTCATTAACTTTTTCATTTTAGTTCAACTTTACGTTAATTAATTCATTAAACATTAATTCATCATTAACCAGTCCACATTAGACTTCATTACCATCACACCCAAAGTCCATTGTCCCATTAAAAATTATAACCTCATCATTATGTTCCAATGAACTCCAATCCCCATGGGTTAACATCATTTATTCAAAAATTCCTTACAGAATAACTTTCCCATATTCCTTGGAATTCTAGAAAAGCATTCTACGCTACTAACACAAGGGGGCTCATCATGGTGAGTAGGTGTACTACCCGTTGAGTCTTTTCCGCCTATAGCAAGAGTGTAGACCCATCCTCCCTGGAGAAGTTAAACACGGAAAGCATGTGGCATACACCACGTCTCATTGCCTATTTCAGATGAAGGGTATGCAAGACCAGATTCCTTGAGCAGTGGGGAAATGTAATGTAGACAATCAACCAAAGAATCAGAAAGCATCCAACAATCACATCCACCCAGTTCCATAATCTCTGGTGTCCTCCTCGACACCCACATGCATAAACCGATGCATCTCACCACTCTAGGTGTCATCTGCTATCACAAAAAAAGGCCTCTATGCACCCACATATCACAACACCCATCCAGGATCACATCACAACACAAGCAGTAAGAAAAACAAACATAACCTCAATTGGGTTACAGGCCTTTAAAAAAAAGAGGGTAACTTAGAACCCTTTATTGAATTATCTAACAATCAAATTCTATAATCCATCTTGAATTAACATATTTATAATCCATTGGTTCCAACATCGGGAAACCTAACCAATAACCTATCACAAACAATTATACAAGCTTACAACACCAATTTGATTAACATCAAATTACAACAAGAACCAAATTCATTTTCATGCATCTTTATCTTTAGCCAAAAAATTACCAATTAATCCCGGTTTATATTCTTTACCGATTTCCATCAAGAACAAACAGCTATGAAAAGAAAGCATAGATATCACACTATCTAGCAAAACAATAGGCAACAACATATGATCGACAACAATTTCTTTATCTAGTTCAAAAAAATTCATTATGTCAATTCCATTATCATCCACTGGGATTAAAAATGCAAAAAATACAGTTTTTCTTAAAAGAATGTGAAGCAACGAATCCCCTACCTCAATGGTTTTTGACGAAAACCCCAACAAACGAAGAACACACAAGAAAGTCGGGTTGATTCTCTATGAATATACCTGAGATCTATTCTCCTAACATAACAAAGCCCAAATCTCATCATATTTGGCATTGAAAAACTTAGATCTACCCATAGCAGATGTAGATATAAGAAACCCAGAGAATAGGGGATGTAGATCTAAGTGGATCTAAGAAACCAATCAAGAACGAAGAAGAATGAAGAAGAACGATCACATACTTCAAGAAACAAGATTCAATTCTCTAAGATAATCCTTCGGATCGCCATAAAAATGCATGGGAGAGGTTCTCTTACCTTCAAGGGAGGTTAATCCTGAGTTATGGCCGCTTAGGAGCTTAAACGAACCCTTTAGAGTCAAAACAAGTTAGATCCACAATTTTAGGATCTAATTTACGTGCTCGCATGGTTTGCTCGCACGGTTAGGCAAACCGGGCACTAATCGTGCGTTAGCTACTTCCATGACCACCCCTCTCGCATGATTTGGCCACATGGTTAGACAAGTCGTGTGCCTCCCATGCGAAAGCCACTACTTCCAAGACCAACTACGCACAGTTTGGCCGCACTGTTTAGACAAACCGTGTGCAACTCGTGTGAAAGCTACTGCCCTTTATTTTTCCTTAAATGTCCACCCAAACATACCCCCAAGTCACTACTCTAAAAAAATGGTAGTTAGAAACATCAAAAGTACCTGAAGAGTTAATGTGTCGTTACTTTTCACAACTTTCTATCATTGAAACGGATCATCAAAAGGGAATATTTTGGAAATGTGTTGGGGATAAGTTACCTAAACCTCCCAGAACACCTCTAACACCACATTTTTCCAATGTAATGGACCGTAGAGGACCGAGCCAGAACAAAAAAATGTTCATATTATTTTTAGAAAGGACAATAAAATGAACTAAAATAGATAATTGTGATACATAATGGAGATGAAAAAACATACAACCACCATAAAATATTCAATAATAGTAAATTCACCTGTGTGACATCCTTAACGGTGAAATTAAATTACATGTTCTAGAAGAATCTTTTCCTACTGTGCTAAAAAATGACCCTACTGATGTAGAGTTAAAAATATATGTCAAAAATCTGAATGATATCATAGATATTAAATATTCCATGATATCAACCATGTCTAATGAGCATATACATTGCCATGAGGACATACGTGTGTATAGTATGATGTCTCTACATCAGGATATTTATCAAGAGAAGGAGATAAAATAGAGGTATGAGATCACAAATTCATTGTTTACAACACTGATTGGAGAGTATTTATAATATGGTGATCATGTTGGAAATATTATTAGCAAAATTGAATTATTAGACATCATAGGGTATGAATTTCCAAATTATTTGTGTAAAAATATCATACTTTCATCACTACCAAATAACTTCTCAATTTTTATTTTTAATTAAAATATGCACAATATTGAGAATTGAAATTTCATATATATTACTTTAATTCTCCAAGTGGGTTAGGAAATGGGGAGTTGTGAACATGTGGTCCTTATGGTGAATAAGAAAAGGAATAATAATGAAAAAGTGTCCAATACCTAGAAATAATCGAAATCCCCTATACAGATTCCTTCAAAGAAGAGTAAGATCCAAAGGCAAGGGAAGAAAAATGAGGTAGCATGTTTTTCATGTGGCAAGGAAGACCACTAGAAGTGGAACTGCACCTAGAATCACGATAATCTAATGGTGTATTTTTTTAGTCCAATATTTCATTATCTACACATTGGTTATTAGATACAACTTTTGGTACGCACAACTGTATCCAAATACATGAACCAATTAGATTATGAATGATTTCAAGAGGAGCGGTGGATATGAGATCTTCCAATGGTGCAAGGATGTTTTTTATAGCCATTGGATCTATCCATATTTAACTTCCAATATAAATGATTTCTTTTTTAATATAGTTTTATTATATACCTATAGTTACCATGAAAATAATTTGTTTATCATGATAATAAAGAGATAGGATTATTTTCATTTTTGAAAATAAAAATTTTTTATTTTATGTGAACAATAATTGTTATGGTATCATAGATTTTATTAATGGTATTTTTTATAAATTCAACCAAACAACATATTTACAATTGATAATTAATTTAGTTCACACATCTCATATAACACCTAACATTGGCATCACATTATTGTTCATGTTAACATGAAGAATTTTGCAATGATCTATTAAGATGATTATTTAGACTCGTATATGCCAAAACCACCTGAAAAGAGACAAGCTAGTTTAAATGAAAAATTTAACATACAACCATTTGGTTGGTAGTGTGAAAGGGATACATGGCCTCTTGTTTTGGTACACACTAATGTATGTGCACCATTTCTAGTAGAAGACAGAGTTGGATATTCTTAATTCATAACTTTTACATAGGACCTGAGTAGATATGGATATATCCACATGATGAGGTATATGTCCATATCTTTTGAGATATTCAAGCTATTAATGAATGCTTTATAAAAGCAACATGAAAAGTAGATAAAAAAATCTGATCAGATCAAGGTACAGAATATCCTAACCTGGTGTTTATCAACTTTCAACTGGATTTTGGGATTCCATATAAAATCACTCCACATTTTACACCATAGTGGAAAGGTGTTATTAAATGGAGAATCATACCTTGTAAGAAATTGTAAGGTTTCTAATGAGTTATGATGATCCTTTATTATCCTTTTGGGGATATTAATTACAAAATGCCAAATAAAAATTAAATCAAGTACTAACTAAAGCGGAAAATGTTATATCATTCGAGTTATAGAGGGAAAAAATGTCATTTTGTCTTATATACATGTATGGGTTTCCAAGAATTTATTAATTACTTCTCAAAAAATAAACTATAACCACATGGAACAAAGTGTATCATTATATGCTATCGTAAGGGAACAATGGGATCATTACTATAAAACCCCTTAGACAAGAATGTGACTATTTCTATATAGTAATTATTTCTTATGATAGAGGACATCCTAAAAATAGATAGTGGAATCAAGATTGACTTCAATGAAGAATATTCTCAACATATACAACTGTTCATACATGAATTTATTCCACAGGTCCCTAAAGAAGATTTAGTTACTGAAACATAAGTAATACATTGAAGACAAAATAGGTAAGATGAAAAAAGATATATTGTTTTATTTTCACAAAAGAGAGTGAATCATTAGTGGTTGGAAATTAATAAAATCTCTCCTACAAATAGGTTAGTAGATTGATAAGAAGATGTAAGATGGAAAGTGGCCATGAATCTTGAAATGGATTCCATGTATCATAACCATGATTGGTCTGAGGGTGATTCTCTGGTTGATAAAAATCAAGATAGTTGAAAATGTGTTTTAAAGAAGAAAATGAGCATTATAGGTTAATTAGGTACCAATAAAAAAATTCAATTGGATTACAGCTTTAAAAACATCATGTAATTGAGTATTATGAAACATCTGCACCAGTTTCTATTATTAAATCCATCATAATTATACATGTTATATAATCTTACTATGACTAGAATATTTTTTTCTTGAATGTCATAACTACATTACATAATCAGAATCTTCAGTAAGATGATTATATGACACAACCATAAGTTTTTTTGATTAATGATTATGCTAATAAAATTTCATGTTATAGAGATCCTATTATTGTAATGATCGAAGTATTTATAGAATAATACTTTTGGATTTCTATTAGTAATTTTGAATAAGACATTAATTTTATGTTAATGGGGCTGATTTTTATGACATCATACTCAAACACACCTACCGATTTCTCCAAAATCTTACATTGCACTCAACATTGAGTTATACCACAAAATAATCTAATAATATTATTATTTTAAATGGTCCTTAACGTATAGTCATTGTAATTGAGGGAATTAATTGAACTATCCCCAATATTATTACACATTGTTTGTTAAATGTTTTTACTCTTATCCATTAAAAGTCAGAGGCTTAAAATGTGAATGAATTCCATTTTAAGCATAAATACTCTAATATTTTGTAAAAGGTCGATTACAGCATTTTGATGGGGAAACCATTTTAAATATAGTTTTTTCTAGTTTAATATGATCTATTTGACGAAATAAAATTCTTATTTAGAATTGGGACAAAAAAATTACCTTGGGTATTTTATTGGTATTTTTATGATAAAGTTGATTTTTTAATGAATACTGAAAAATACCACATTTTAATTCAAAACAGTCTTTTCATATAATTTATTTATTTTGATAGATTATTATTTGAATGGGTTTTAAATATTAATTGAATTATATTTTTACTATTTAATCCAATTTTGGCCATTTTTTGTAATTTCACTCTTAAATTGGACATAAACAAAGGCCAATCTTTTGATAGATATTATTTAAAAAATATACACTTTTTGGTTTTGACTACGGGAAATAATATTAAATTAATTTTTGTGACTTATATGTTTTTAATTTGGAAAACAATATTCCTCATTTGGTATTATGAGGTCCAAATTGTATAAATAGGAATCTTTTATTTTTAGACATTATGCATATTTACATTAGTAAATATTTTATGTAACATTGTTAAAAGGTAAATCTAGTAAATAAGGGTAAAAATATTATTATAATAATATTAAATTAGCCTTAATCTAGTCTTAACCCTATTAGATGATATATTTACTACCATTAAAATCCTTTGGTCTATTTTGGGACCCCATGGAGCCACATGAGAGTGATAATGACACTTTATATTAAATAATTTAAAGTAAAGACAAAAGTTACAATAACATATATCTTTTAGTAAAAAAATGTTTATATGGGTCATGTAAGTGATATATTTAAATATAAATATTAATTTTAACTGTAAACATATTTAATACATCGAGGAATTTTACTTATAATATTTAGTATTTATATTAAAAATAAAAATTATGTCACAATGGTGATGTCGTAATTACATCATTAATATTGGTTAATATAAATGATATTATAAATAATAAAATAAAATTTGGTGAATATTTTTATGCCATCCATGAATATTAGGGATAATAAATACATGTTCTAATTAATTTAATGAATTTTTTTTGAAATAATCAAGTTTTTATAAATTTTTTAAATGTCTGGATATAAATAATTTAGAATTTGACATAAATGAGTTTTTATAATGAATACTATTTTATTAATTTATAAAATAATCATAAAAATATAATATTATTCTGAATCACATAAGTGATGTTAATAAGGTCATAAATTATTGATCTTGGTTTTCATTACATATTATTGTAAATATATTAACCATACAGTATGAATATATAAGAGGACATGTTAAATGTAAAATAAGTTAATAAAGTGTTAAATAAAAAAGATATGTATTAAAAAAATACCCAAAACCTATCAAATTCCAATTGGATGACTTTCTTAGACTTTTATATACCTTATCTATGAATTAAATAATTTTTGGACCTTTTTAAACTGAAAATAATTTTATTATAAAATAATACTTTCAATCTTTCCTGATGTGGTCCTCCTCCCTCTAATAAAATGCCACCACCTCTAACCCACTACACATTCCTCTCAAGCCACTTGAACCATCCAAAATATACAAAAATAATCTCCCAACATCCCTATATTAATTTTATAATCATTTCTTTAGGAATATGGGAATTCAAGAAATCCATTTGGTTCAAACCAACGGGAGATACCTGATTTAAAGGTAACATATTCTCTCATGTTCTTTTCTTTAATTTTTTTTGCACTCTCTATGCTCATATTATTATTTTTTTACATAAAAAAACAGTATATTAGATATATTAGGTTTTTTTATGATACATATTTGATCTACATGTATACACACCCCTATCTAATGGACATAGAACATACTGTTTCTGTGGATGGAAAACTACTACCTCACGAAATGATGATTGTCCAATCTTCTCCTACCACCTATTATGGTGGTAGTTATGATGTAACTATAATTATATTTTATATATTTGATATTTATTTTATCTCGATTATTCTTTATTATTAATTTATAGCATACCTTTATGCTTTCCATAATGCATAAATACGATAATTTCATTTGAGAAAATGCGGACTACCTCCCCCTCAAAGTGATATGACTTGTTCATTATATACATGGAATGCATATAAGATGGAATTTATGAACTTATGTAATTTATATGACATATATATTATAATAGAATTATAATATACCTATGTATACTATATTTTTCATTCCATTAAAAATGAAAAAGAAATTAAAGTAACATTCATGGGTATGTACGACTTACCATCTCTATAAAAGGTGCATTATGTTTATTATTTCCAAATTGTATAAACTATTATGAATACATATGAAATTTATAGATATTATATATATGATATCTAAATCCAGAATATCATTTTAGAGAAAATCTACTTTTAACCACATGGACAATTTTTAAATGTAACATGTTCATTTTTTTTATTCATGTTCCGAACATCGACAAAATGTCTGATATGAACTCAAATAATTATTAATTGTTATAGTAAAGTAATAAGTGATATAAAATGCCAAATATACAATAAAATGGTTCTGAAGCAAGTATAAATTAAATTATGTTTATTATTCTGGAATAAAACAGAACAAAGGAGTTAAGTTGGACACAAGGTAAGGGGTTTTCATCTTAGTTATATTTTCATGAGATTCAGGCTATAATTTCCACTATTTCCTTTTTGGTGGTGTTTGTAATTCCCATGATTGTTTAAATTTTTGCAATATACATTAATTTATGGGTATTTACATTTAAATTAAATGATACCACTATCATATGGTGTATGTTTCGTAAGTTACCAAATCGATAAGGGAACCTTTTATCCTCCTTTTCTAGTCAAATACTTCTATTATGTTATGTATTTAAATATCAATTCTCAAATTTTTTGATATGTTATTATATATCCTTACAGATTTAAATTTTATTTCCATGTTATGAGAGACTATTTTCTCTTTCATCAACTCATTTTCTAGAATTTTCAGTTATGTTGTTTGGCTGCAGAATTTTTGTAAGGGATATTTTTACCACAATTACAATTAGTTGGGATAAAATTCTACTTATTGATTATTTAATGATATTAATATGTGTGAATGACCTATGATTATTTTACACTTAATATCCACTTATATTTGGTGTATTTTTATTTTTCACACAAATTTATGTCATTGATTTTTCCTTAATCTAATGATGTGATCTTTGCAAGGTACTTTTCTCCATTTACATTCTATTGAGTATTATTTGTTGTTATACACCAATTGTCTTTTAGATAGTGTATAAACATCACTTTGAAATATTATATAATGAATATACTTTTTCTCAAGATATGAAAAACTTTGATTATTGTTATTCCTCAATTATTTGTATTCAAGCATCTCTCATTTGGTTAAAAACTCTATAACTAAATTAATGTTTTAAATTTATTAAATATTTAATCTTGTAAATAATTCTCCTTCATTTCTATGTTTTAGAAATTATATTAAGGAATTATTTAAATAGACATGACGGTTTTAAAGATTATATTTCTTTTAAATGTTTCAGAGTGGTATGAGATACTTTGTTCAAAATTCTTATTTTTGAATGTTTTAAATGAATTGATTATGTCAATATCTTTAACTGATATCTTGTGAATGCTATGTGGAAATTTTATCTTTCCATTATTCTGGTTTTATGTGTTATGAAGATGTTTTGGTTCATTATTATTGTTTACATATAGTTGTGGTTCTATGATAAACCTAGTTCGGGTGAGCCCGAGATATCTCTCAAATGCATTGGGTAACATGATGGAGGAAAACATAAGTGTTTTTTCCAAGAGATTTAGTTAATATACTATGATGGGTATTCCAAATGTAACTCCCTATGTATTTATGAATG
The DNA here is from genome assembly GCA_963277665.1 of Viscum album. Lineage (NCBI taxonomy): Eukaryota > Viridiplantae > Streptophyta > Magnoliopsida > Santalales > Viscaceae > Viscum > Viscum album. The sequence goes on from OY728126.1 coordinate 989,420,423, forward strand.
TTACAACGTATTTATGTTATATATATCATAATTTACCTTTATGATTTATGATTTCTGTGTGTTATTCATAAATATTATGATTTCATGTGTTATGTTAAAGTGCTTATGTTTTGTATGTATTGATTGACTACTGTTTTCTTAACTTATTTAATAACCCTTACTGATCATTTTATTCTCATCCAATGTTTTGAAATGACTTTCACAGGACATAAATATGAATAGGTTTAAGGAAGGGATCATGGAGAAGACATCTTCTCTAACACATGGAAATAGGCATGTTTATTTTTTTAAGAGTTTTTATATTATAAAAAATTGATATTGAGTAGAAATATCTTCAAGTAAATTTCAAGTTGGTATGAATAATTTATGACCTAATTCTTTAAAACTCTAAACCTGGAAAGATTATAAATGTGAATTCTTGAGTTACCTCAATATTATGTAATATTTATGGTTGGGGCCTTAAATTTTATATTATAGGTCAGTTTAGAAAACATTAGGGATTATGAGTTTTTATTAAATAGATGGACAGTCCCTATGTCTATTTTTTCAGTTAAATTCCTATTTTAAAACTTTTTCAGATCAAGTAATGTCGGTTAAAAATTGAAGGAGGATCTCAAAAAACATTTCTATCTCATCCTTATAAAATACTTGCAATAATTATTGAAATGTCATGTTCAGATGATTGTGAATCTCTATATAGAATAAAACTCATTTGAAAGAACTGTTTTTAGATATTAAACACCTTCACTATACCACTATATCATCGTGGATCGTGGGTTGTATTTAATTAAATAATTTTTTCACAATATTATATAATTTTCAAGACATGTAAATATTATCAAGGAATTTTCAAATATTTTACCTTATCATATGATTTTGAAGAATATTATGATTTTATAATAGTTGTTAAAAAATTAGACCCTTGAACAACCAAAATATATTTAGTTTTAAAATATTATCTCTCAACACATAATTATGGTATTTTAAAAGGACCATTGATTGAAAGTTTCAAGTCATACTCGGTTTGACTATTTTATAAAAATATTATTTTATCAGATGTTTTGAAATTATATGTCATACATGATTATTTTCCGAACTAATTTTCCTGTGAACATGCATATAACCCAAATTGTACAAGGTGTATTTGGATGAAGGAGGAAAATTATTTTGAAGGATCTATGAATCATTGTTGCAATTAATGTACCTTATACATAAGTGAACAATATTATGATGAAACTATATGGATACCATGATGAAGGTATGATGTTATTTCAATTGGGAATAGTCGTATTTTATCATATAAAGGTGAAAAAAATGACAAAATATAAGATATATAGATCATAATGTATTGGGAAAAAAATTAAAGGTATAATAAAACCGTTGAGATTAAATCATGTTAGGGTTTTTTTTTGTTTTATAAAAAGGAAAACCCGTAAGATGGGTGACAACATGTCGCGTCTGGAAAGGTCATAGGAATCGAACAAACAACTGAATGGAAACAATGGTGCATCACCTACCATTGGCCTAGGTGAAGTCCCTAGTTAGTATGAATTATTCATTTCAGTTAAATTATTTTATGGATCAAGATTAAGTTGATTTTGGAAACATATTTTGTATCTAATGGATATCCTTGGTATATGAAAATGATTTTATGATTAAGTGATAAAGGTTATTTTAGAATATATTCTCTTTTGTGGGAGCACTTTTTCATAAGGTATATAGAATACTATAGGACTCATTTTAGGAGTAATGGTTCAAATTTTATTTTGGAAGAATCTATTTTTTATTTTGAACATATGGTGATTTTCGTTATTAATGTAAATTATTAACGTATCATAGATAATTTGTGATTTGGTTAATTACACTTTAGTATGAGATGTTATGAGTTTTCGATGATATTTGGAGATAAATGTTATGATATACCAAGGAAAACTATGTGATTAAATCTTTCTAGGTTTTGGGTTTCAATATTTGTTTGGATTATATAGAATATTTTTAAGGAAAATTGTGTATTGAATGGTATTTGTTGAACTTTGGTACTATTTGTTGAAATTTAGATATTAAGATTAGTATTTCATTTGATATTGGATTATCCTTTTTAGTGATTATCTGATCTCTTACTAACCATTATGGTTTTGGTTGATGTATAAAGACAGGGGAAATATATAGTTCATCTTTTTTAGATTATTTGATACTCTAGAAGTTGATTCTAGTGCTTTAGGTGTGACCAAGTCATTTTAAATACTCATTATTTGGCGAAAAGATGAGTTTGTGGTAGCAAATCGTTAATGGATGAAACCCTACTTGAAAAGTATGTATATTTTCTTTATGTTCTTAGTAAATCTCATAAATTAATTTCTCAATATAATGAAAGGGAATATAAAACTAAAAAATACCTCTTGATTACTTTTCTTGCCGAGGAATCAATGTCCATTTAACCCATCACATGTTTGTGATTTTTTAGTGGTAAACTTTCTCCTAATGATGTTTTATATCACTCTCCATCAGGACAATATAACTAGTTACTCTTTCATATCCATGTTTTCCAACTTTTAATCCTGGTATGGGTTATTTATGGTGACCTTTGTAATTCTAATTATTTTTTTAATGTGATAGTTTTATTTTCACTTTTTCTAATGTGTGACTTTCAATGTAGTTTCCGAGAACAATATTAATATAATAAGGACATAATTCCCAAAATGGGGAAGGATGTACCAACCCATGTATTTATAGAATAATACTTTTGTAATTATATTAACACTTGTGAACAAGATAATATTTTTATGTTAAATGGTATTCTTTTTCAGATACCATACTCAACACACACTAAAAGATTTCCCCAAAATCATACACTTCACAAAACCTTGATTTATACCAAAAAATAATATATTATTATTATATTAAATGGTAGTTAACGTATAGCCATTGTTTTGGTTAGAATGAACATAAATAACCACAATATGATTAAACATTATGTGTTAAATTTTTTTACATTTATCCAACAAATTTTAGAGGCTTAATATATGAATCGATCCAATTTCAAGAAAAAATACTCTAATATTCATTAAATGGTTTATTTACCACATTTTGATGGAGAACCCATATTAAATATAGTTTTTTTTAATTTAAATATATTCTATTTGAAAAAATAAAATTCTTCTTTAGAATAGGGACATCAATATTTACATTTGGTAAATTTTAGGTATTTTTCTAGTAAAGTTATTTTTTTAATGAAAACTGAAAATTACCGAACATTAATTCAAAACTGCATTTTCATCTAATATATTTATATATATATAGACTATTTTTTAATTGGTTTAAAAGTTTAATTGGATTATATTATTACTATTTAATTCTATGTTGATCATTGTATGTAATTTCACTCATAAATTGGACATAAACAAAGGCCAATCATTCGATAGGAAATACTTTTTAAAAACACATTTTTTTATTTTGACCACAAGAATTAATTTTAAATAAACTGCTTTCACTTATGTTTTTTTATTTGGAAAAAAGTATTTTATATTTTAAGACATGAGGTCTAATTAATGTAAATATATAACTTTTATATTTATATATTATAAATATTTACATCAGAAAATATTTTATTTACCATGGATAAAGGGTAAATCTGATAAATAAGGGTGAAAAATAACACTATAATAATAATATACACTTTTCTTAACATTATTATATGAGATACAGCCAGCCATGGTCTTCATTGAGTCTATTTTGGGACCCCATGGAAGAACATGGTAGTGATAATGAAACTTTATATTAATTAATTTAAAGTAATGAAATAAGAGACATAAACATATATCTTTTAGGAAAACAACTTGTATATAGGGTTATATAAGTGATCTATTCAACAATAAATATTAATGTGAAAGATAAAAATATTTCCTACATAATCATATTTGATTTATATTTTTTAGACATTATATTAATAAATTTAATTATGACACAATGGTGATGGAGAAATTACATTATTTATAAAGGATTCTAATAAATGATATTATAAACCTTAAAATTATTTTATTTAAAAAGATTTTATGCCATAAAAAATTTGGTATAATAATGGATTTTTATATTATTATTAATGATGTTTTTTAGAAATAATCTATTTTTTATAGATTTTTTAAAATTCATGATATGAATAATTTAAAAATTGACATAAATGAGTTTCTAAAATGAATACTATTTTATTAAATGATAAAATTATCCTAAAATGTAAGATTATCCCAAAATACATAAATGATGTTAAAAATGTAATTAATGATCCATTTTGGTTTGGTTGACATATTATTGTAAATATATTAACCATATAGTATGAATATATTAGATGACATGGTAAAAGTTAAATAAGTTTACAAAAGGGTTAAATAAAAATAATAAGGATTAAAAAAATATCCAAAACACATCCAATTATTATTGTATGATTTAATTTCGACTTATATTTACCCTATATTTGAATGAAATATTTTTTTGACCATTTTAATATGAAAATTATTTTATAATAAAATACTACATTCAAACTTTTCTAAAGAGCCCCTCCTACCTCGTATAAAATACTACAACCTATAACCCATTACACACACCTTTCAAGACACTTTTATTGTCCAAAATATACCTAAATAAGCCCCAAACATACCTATATTATTTTTAGAATCCTTACCCTAGTTAGAATTAAATTCAAGAAAACCTTTTCGATTAAACCAAAGGGAGTTACCAGATTTAAATGTAACGTCTTCTCTCAAGTTATTTATTTTATTTTTCTTCTACAATCCCTGGAAACTTATTATTCATTGTTTACATAATAAAAATTATATCCAAAAAAAATAGTTTTTATGAGAGGTATTTGAACAAAACTTACACACACCTCCATCTAATGGACATAGAACATAATGTTTATGTGGATGATGAACTACTGCCTCATGAAACGATGATTGTTCAATCATCTCCTACCACTTATTATGGTTGTCAATATGATAAAAATATAATTAAATTTTATATATTTGATATTTATTTTACTTATATGATACTTTATTTTTCATTAACAACATTCCTTTATGCTTCTTGAAAGGCGTTATTAAGCTAACATGATTTGAGGAAGTGCAGACTACTGCCCACTCAAATTGATATGACTCCTTCATCATATACATGGAACATATAAAGTCTATAATTTTTAAAATTATGTAACATATATAACATATATATTATACTATAATTATAATATACCTATGTATCATTTATTTTTCATTCATTTACAAATGAAAATGAAATGAACGTTTAGTTCATGCATACGTTCGTCTTACGGTATCCAGGAGCGATACATTTCATTTATTATGTACAAATGTTATGGAATATTATAAATACATATATACTTAATATATATAATATATATAATATCATAATAATTAATATCTTTCTGTAAATAATTTAATTTGGACCTCATGGAAAATTTGTAATTATAACAAGTTCATTTATTTAACTCATGTTCCGAACATCGACAAAATGTACGATAAGAACTAAAATAATTAATAACTTTTATAAGGTAATAAGTGATATAAAAGGAATAATAAACTTGAAAAATGTTTTTATGTCAGTAGAAATTAACATATGTTTGTTTTTCCGAAATAACAAGGAACAAAGGATTCCTGTAGGACATAAAGTAAGGGTTTTCATCTCAGTTTTTTTCATGAGATTCTAGATATATTTCCTCTATTTCCTTTTTGTGGTGTTTTTACTACCCATTATTGTATTTTTTTGTAATATTCATTAATTAATTGGAATTTACATCATAATTGTATGATACTTGTTTTATATGGTGTATGTTTTGTATGTTACCAAATCGTTAAGGGAACCATTCACCTTCCTCTTTTAATTAAAGTCTTCTATTATGTTATGTCTTTAAATTTCAGTTATCAAATATTGGATTATGTTATTATGTATACATATAGTTGTAAATTTTATGTATATGTGATGATAAACCCTTTTCCCTCTCATCAACTCATTTTCTTAATTTTTATGTGACGTCATTAGGCTGCCGAATGTTTGTGAGGGTTTTTATTAACACAATTTCAATTATTTGTGTTAAAAATCTACTTCCTAATTATTTCATTCTATGAATTGGTGTGAATGTACCTTGATTTTTTTACATATAATATCCACTTATATTGGTTGTATTATTAAATTTCACACATAATAATGTCATGGATTTGTCATTAATCTGTGGATAGGATCTTTTTAAGGGACGTTGTCTCAATGTATATTCCAATGAGACTTATTTTTTGTTATACACCAATTCAAAATTTATATGGTGTATATACTATCCATTGAAATATTATATCCTGAATTTTTTTATTCTCATGATTTTATTTGGGTTTATTAATTTTATTCCTCAATTATTTGTATTCAAGCATCTCTCATTTGGATAAGAACTCTTTAACTAAAGTATCATTTTAGATGTTTTAATGATTTAATCCTCTAAACCCTTATCTTTGAAGTCTATGTATTAGAAATTATTTTAAGGATTTATTTATATATACATGATTGATTCAATGTGTACATTTCTTTTAACAGTTTTAGAGTGGTATGTGACACTTTGATTCAAAATAATTATTTTTGAATGTTTTATATGAATTGATTTTTTCAATATCTTGAACTGATATCTTGTGAATGGAATTTGGAAATGTTATCTTTCCATTATTCTAGTTTTATGTGTTATGAATATGTTATGTTTTGTGGGAATTTTTTATGTATATGGGTGGTTTAGTGATAAACATGTGGCAGGTGAGCCCGAGATAGCTCTCCAATGCATTGGGTAAAGTGATAGAGGTGAACATAAGTGTTTCTACTAAGAGATTTAGGGTATATACTATGATTGGTATTCAAAATGTAACTCTCTATTTATTTGTGAATGTTACTACATAATTATGTTATTTATTCCATAAGTTACATATATGAATAATAATTTCTATGTGTTATTGAAAATCTTATGATTTCATGAGTTTTGTTAAAGAGCTAATATTTTGTATGTATTGATGTACTAATGTTTTATTTAAATATTTTAAAACACATAGTGATCTTTTTATGCTCATCAAATGTTTTGAAATGTTTTCACAAGACATAAATATTAATAGGGTCGTGTATGGGGTCATGGAAAATCCATGCTGCCTATAACATTAAACTAGACATGTTAATTTTTTATAATTTTTTTATTTTTTGAAAAAAAATGGATACTGAGTAGAAGATTCGATATATAATTTCTAGTTTTTATGAACATTTTATGATCTAATTATTTAAATCTATAAACCGTAAATGATCCTCACTGTGAATTATTTTCTTAACTCAAGATTATGTAAAGTTTAAGGAAGGGGCCTTATAATTATGGAATGAATTTGGTATCTTTATAATGGAACATTCGATTTGATGATTCGAACAATTTTTTTCATTAAAAATAATTATTATAAATATTTATAGAAGTTTATTTGTGGGAATTTAAATATATATCCCTATAGTATATTTTTGATAACATATTAAATATTGGAAACAACATACCAATATTATAGTTTGTTAGGGACTGGTTAAAAAATATCTATATGAAGGTATTAAGTGAAGTTGCCTATATTATAGGGATCAATATCATTTGTGATGGATCCAAGAGAATGATTAGAATAATTCAAAGTACTTACATTAACCAGATACTAAAGATATTTAGTACAAAATAGTCTGAGAGGGTTCGGGTTCTAATGTCACATGATTTACATTTTTCTATGAAAATGTGTCCTCAAAAATGAAGGGGAGAAAGAGATAATGAATAAGATATAATATTCTTAAATGATAGGAACAACCATTTATGCCATTTAACGTACTAGAATTTATGTATCTTGTAAATTGATCATTTTAGGTAGATATCAATAAGATATAGGAGAACAATGGTGGTCTAATAATAAGGAAATGTTTATGTATCTGAGAAAAACTAGGGATATGTTTCAGGTGTATGGAGGATGTAAGGATATGGTTATAAAGGGTTATATTGATTCTTGTTTTCAAGAATAAACAGTATCTCAATTATAATATGTTTTATCTTTCAATATAAGATCCATTAGCTCAAATAGTTCAAAACATTTAGTTGTTTTAGATTATACAGTGAATCATGAGTATATAATATATTTTGATATAGTCATGGGAGTAGTTTAGATATGGACATTTGTTCAATATATTGATGTGGTACCTAATAGTAAGGACACTAACACATTGTATTTAGATAATATTATAGTTCTGGTTTTTGTAAAAGATACAAGGTAACATCAAAGGAAAAATCACATACCTCAAAAGAATCACCTCTAGATGAATTTGTATGAGAGGGGTGAAGTTAATGTTAGATGAGTACACAACGAAGAGAATGTAAATAAACCATTAACTAGAAACATATCTCAGTATAAGAATGAGTAGCATGTGATGGCTAGTAGACTAAAGGTTTGTACTAGTTTTCCTTACTGAATGTGGGAGTCTGTTAGAGTTTATTCTTGAGAACTAACTTTTTTGTACATTACGATAACGTATATTCATAGTTTCCAATACAAATAAACTATTTATCATGTCAGCAATGTTATTATATGTAATATTGAATATAATAATGTATTATCAGTATTTTTCATACTAAACAGTAATATAAGTTCCCCACTATAATTAGAAACTGAAAGTGCTATGAAACTATTCTTAAATATATGTTCTATATATAGATGATATCATTAAAGGGAAAAAATTATAAATTCTATTAGGGGTGGAGATATGTTGGACATTAAGAAACCATTTCATTGTGTATTCCCATGCTGATATTCAAAAGGATATCATGATAATGAGCCATTCTAGAAGGAAATACACATTTATATGTCTCATTGGATGTTCCTCTATAAGGATGTCACTATTGATCTTTATACGTTAATATAATTATTAATTAGTTTTATGAGTTGAATTATTTTAGGTATTAATGTTAATCGTGATGATATATGTTTTCAGCATGGTGATATATGTTGGGTACATCATGATTAATATCACATTAAGGAATAATTTGCGAAAGGATTTGTCCATGGTATTCATTAATAGAATTTGATATTTTTGGGATTTTTACAGAAATGGTATTTCCTAAAAAAAATCCATGGCCATGGTGTTCTATAGGAAATTTCAATTTCTAGTATGTCCAAGAATGAGGCATCAAGGACATAGGTTGATGGAACTGGAATAAATCATTTTTGATTACGGGTATCATGATAAGAAGATTATATTACATAGTATGCATATGTATGAGGTGTCATGTCATTATGAAATTTACATAGTTATCTTTGGGTGCCTTGGCATGTTACACGATTTTATACATGTACATTATTATTCTTCTCTTAATGTCATTGAGAAATAGGCCTATATGGTTACACAATAATTCTATGCAGAATCGTATTAAAATCATATATAAATATTTATTATTTTAAAACAGGAATAAATTTTATTTCTGAAGTTTCTTAATAATTATTTTTTATACTTAATTTCATGTATTATGTCACCAGTAAATCAATATAGTATAATTTTAGTGGAATATTTAATAAATATTAATTTTTGATTTAGGGAATATAAAAATATTTATTTATTCTTTAATAAATGATGGATATTTATAGAAAAAAGATATATTCGATTTTTAATTCCCTATAAAAATTGAAGAATTGTAGACCAAATTTTTTGGTTCAGTGAGAAATAAAACATATTTAATACTATTTAATTATATACTACTAAATATAATTCACATGTTAAGAACATATCACGAATTAAAAATAATAATATTGTTATTTAACATGGGGTTCCATAATGATTAAATAAATAAAAAAGGGACTTGGTTCTATTATTTTATTTTAACATTAAAAATGTAAAAACACATTTATATTATTTTCTCAAAAAAGAAATTCATTTTTTGTTGTTTTGAACATCAATTTTGTATAATCCCATCAATCCCTTGTGATCTATCTTCTCTATGAAGGCTCCCATGAAGGGAATGAAACCATCCTCCACTAGATCATAGATAATTCATTGGATGTGATTCTCATATTGATCATTGATGGATGACACAAGGGAAAGGATCTACTATGTTAGCTTGTGGTAATTCCTTCGGTACCATCTATTTATTAATGGAACATGTGTGGATCACTTCTAATGGGAATCCTCCAAAGATACCTACAATGAATTGATGGTGCATCACAGATCTGTTACAAGATCTGTCAATGAGGAAACTACTCCCATATAGAAAATTTATTATTTAAAAAACATTAATATAAATATCAAATTATTATCCTACCTCATGTTATGACATAATTACCGTTGTATATATTATATGATTTAATTCCATTGATCATGACCTTTATCATTGTGTTAAATATTTTATTAATCATTGATCATTACAAAATAAAATTTAAGAACTACCAATTTCACAAATCACTATACTTGATGATTACATGCACGCCTATCCAAACACTCATAGAAGATATTAATCACTTGAATAAAATTTTATTTATGAAATATTATGAATTATTTTAAAAGGATGTGACTATACATATCCAGGTCAACCCTAGGGTTTCATATATTGAGAAGAATTTTTCATGATTGAGACATCATATGAGATATTTATCATGATTATATAATTATTCAATATGATTATAATTTAAAATATTTTGATTTTTTAGAGTGAATTTATGTAACTAGGTGTAATTATAATAAAACTTATTTTTAATGGGTTCTGTAAAGAGTTTCAATGTGACAAATTAAATTAAATTTTATATTTTTTGTGATTGTTATCAATTATTAATAATAAATATCTCAAAATATTAATGGTAACCAAAATAATTATGTGTTTCAAGATGAATAAAATAATTTGAAACTGGATTTTTTTGAATTCTCTTTAATAAAAAAGTTTCACATTCTAACATTTTGAGAATGTGGAATAAATTGCTTAAGGGAATTCATTAAATTAATATTAAAATGCTTCACATTTGGAAATTAGTAATAAAATGTAAAATTTACAGGAAAAACTAAAATTCTTATCTAACAAAATGTTTGGTAAAATTTTTTCCCTGATGTATGATATAAAATGTAATGTTTAGAAACATGTAGAATAGAATAATTGCAGAAATTGATGTTCTAGGGGGAATTCAAGAGAATATGATCTGCAAGGTTTCGTGAGAAATAATTTTATTGATAACGATAATGAAAAAAACAAATTAAAAATGAATTGATGTATGAATTAATGAATATTATTATGAATCCATGTTAATGGTTGAAGAGTAAAGTCATTTGATATAAATGATTCTATGTTGGTATTTGATAATTATATTGTATATTTTTTTAATCACTAATATTCTAGTTATTGTAATTATTAAACATACAAGGATATTAGAAAATTACTTTTGTGTTTATGTATTTGTAATCATATTTTAAATGGTAATGATAACCTAGAAAAATGGTTTAAAAGAATATTGATATTTTATGAATACAAATGATTGAGTAATATATAACCATTAATATAATCTTAATTATGAGAAGATAATATTTATTTGAGACAAATAAATGGTTGATATTGATATGATAAATTGGATTGTATTTGTGAGCATTAAATTGATTTTTGATTTGATAATATAATGATTTATTTTACCTTTGATGATTTTTATCCCATTTTTTGGGATTTTTGGAATATATTGTAATTTTTCATATTTCTTTTGGAATAAGAAATTAATAAATTTTTTGAGTCCTAGAAATTTCCATTTAAGATTTATATTGATTTAGTTAGGTCTAATGCTTTAGAAGAATATATTATCAAGATAATCACATATTTAAAATGTGACAATAAAATATAATTAGGATTATTTTATGTATTACAGATAATATTATTTATAAAACTTTATGAATTTATTCTAAAAATTTGGGTTTTTAATATTGGTTAAAATTATTTTGATGAGTTTTGGAATTTAATTATTTATAAAATATATTAAAATAATCTTTCAGTATTACAATATTTTTCATTTAGATTGTTCTCTAATAGCATGGTGTATTTATATTAGTTTTTTAAACATTTAATATAATATTTTTGAAATACTGAATATAGTAAGGAGGAATATATTACTGTATTTTTTGAGATCATCATATTTATTTTAGGATTATTTTTCTTATTCAACAAATGTAAATTTTACAGTTATCATTAGTCATTTGAATATAGGATGAAATATTCTAGAATATAATTGAAAAACTATATGAAATAATTGATAGTCTCAATTATACATTTTAGATTTATTGTATTGTTGTCATTAGCATTGTCATCTTCATGTTCTTTATCACACATTATTTTTTCTATGATGATATTTTTCCCATATAGGTCTATATTTTCTCATGCCACTATTTTTATTTACTTTTGTGATAATTATTGTATATTATTTAAGGTAACTTTTATAAATCACTCAAACCATTTTTATGGGAAATTATATTTCCCATATAAATGAAGGAAATTTTTAAAAAAGTATTTTCAAATATTAAAACATTTATTATTGAATTACAAATTATTATTGAACAATTTATTTCTGGGTTCATAAAGAAACCTTCATAAAAATTATTTCATAAAAATATTAGGAATTTACGGGTGTTTTATTCCCTTAGGGAGGATGATTCCATCAGATGGGTCATCAGATGCTATATTCAGGTTGGTATCTTCCTAAACGAATGGCCATGGCTCGAAAAAAACCAAAATTTCTCTCATCTTTTGGAAGGAGGGGGACATGGGCCTAACTTATGATTTCCATGACAACTTTTCTAGTTATACTATGATGATGGTGGTTGAGGTTTCTATGGAAGGGGATTTTTACCCTCTTCAATCAGTTTTCATAGGTGGATCTATTGAGGAAAGGGATTTTAATGATCCCTCATGGGATCTTTCGGAATGTCTTAGTGTGCTGTCCTAATAATTTACTGGCTATAATTCAATGACCCTATATAACCTAAAGCTTGTGCATTATTAAATTTCATTAGCATGATAAAAAGAATCAAATCCTGATTGACTTATCAGTTTAGCCATCCTGTAAAATATATTATATATATGAATATTACATTACAATTCAAAACATAAAAAATAACATTGATAATCTTTTGATAATTTCATTACACTCCTAGTCTAACACAACATATAAATCATACTAAACTTCTTGGAATCCTCAAAAAATGGAACATAAAATGGGGTGACCTTAGATGCTCAATAAAGATAAACAATATAGCATAAACTATCATAAATAAGCATAATCTTTTTTGGAAAGTTATAAAACAAAAACACAAGCCATTTAACATAATATTAAGTAGAATATAAATAGAATACATAAAATAATTCCATTTAATCATTCAAATGGATATTATACTAGTCAAATAATCACATGTAATATTAATAACTCATCTCACAACAAGGGTATTCAAAATGCCGGACAAACAAAACATATCCTCGAGTCCTCGACCAAGACAACTAAAAATATATGTTTAAGGCCTCACCCAAATCCTTATATGAAACTAAATTGGAAATAAATTTTTCATGTCCATATATATTTTGTCTAATGAGACCTATCGATTCCTTGATGGACTATAGCGGGCCCTACATGTCCCTTACTATGTCCAATTCATTACACATATAAAAAAGGTGTAACATAAAATAGTCAATCATAATAATACATGCATACAAAATACATTAACCATAAAATTTCATTGGTATAGAAATAACACATCCATATTCAATCATATAATAAAACCATTAATACAATATAAACAATTTTTTCATAATAAATCAGCCTCAATCATGAATAAAATCCATCAATGGATATTGACATATATGAAAATAGTAAAATATGTTAACTAAAACTCTTTGAAAGAGTTAACTATTTTTGTTGATAAAAATCATTCAAAAGTTCTAATAATACAAATAAATTTATTTATTTGGAAAATAACCTTTTAATCATGTATGGGAAGCTAAAAAATGTTAAGGTGTCATAATAGAGGAAACTGGCCTCTTACTCTGTATAAGTTTAAAATAAATATTTCTTTAATTTGTTGAAAAGATCACAAAGAAAATTATTCGGAAAATGATAGAAATATTCCATTAGAAATGTTTTTAAAAAATTAAAACATGAATAGAAATGAAATTGATCAATTGATGATAATATTTTAAATTAAATTTTGGGAAATGTGGACATGGATGATAAGGATGTCTCAGAATATAGTTACATATAAACAATCTCATATAATAAAGAGATTGTTAAATTTATGTTTTCCTTAGGTCTGATACCCTCCGTACATGTTTGAAACTCATGTATAATGGTTTTAAACATATTAATAACTTTTATAATAATCACTATAAATTTTATGACATCATATATGATTCATTTATGAATTTATATTACCAGTTTATAAATAATTTCAATGTAAAAATATCACATCGGGTAATAATCACTTTCTTTATCGCACATTTTTGACATGTTATTCTTGACCATATTACATAGATCATGATTTACGTAATCCCAATATGTATAACATGATTTAAATATCTTATAAATTTCAGAATATAAATAATATATATATATATGAAATGGATATACACTCTTAATGGGGATGGTAGGTCGTATGTACACACAACGATGTTTCACTTTTATTCATATTAAATGGAAGTAAGTGAATGACATATAAGTAAATACATACATACATATATATATATATATATATATATATATCTATTATTTTATTTGTATTATAATGTCATAAATTTCATACTAATTCAAAAAATATATATAATTATTCATTAATAGTGAACGTGGAAGATAAATCTCAACACATCGTGTGGACAATAAGCTATATGTATGCACGAGTGATAAAATCATTTCTATAATGGTTAAATGGTATAGAATTGGATGTAATGTGAATTGAATAGAATAATATCATGTTATATTTATTATTTACATCTGTTATATTCAACATTATACATATAGATATAATGTGTGCATGAAAAATATTTACACATCGGCTTGGAGATGGTAAGTCATACAGACGCATGAATGATGATATTGTTCTTCGTAGGATGGGTAAAAGGTGTAATATAGTTCTAAAATAATTAAAAAAACATATCTTAATAAAAAAAGTAGTTTACATGTTATTTTACATTGGAAACAATAGAGAAATAAAAAGTATAAGAAGAAAAGAACTTTGAAAAGGAGATAAAACAATTACCTTTTTTCGGGTGTCTTCTTTTGATTTGACCCCAATGGTTTTCTTGAATTTTCTTCTACACATTTTAATCATTATATGAGGATTGAATAGTTATTTTGAGCTTATATTAGTAAATAATTTATGACCCATGGGGCTTGAGAGGTGTGAGTATGTGGGTAGAGTTGGTGACCTATTATAAGAGGGAGGAGGGGCACTTTAGGAAATTCTTGAAATATCATTTTAATATAAATTTATTTTCGAATTATGATAGCTCCAAAGTGATATATTTAGAAACTATTATGATTATGTGTTGAAATCCTCTCAACTAATATGTTTTATACATGTTTAGCTCAAAAATCGAATTTTATCTTATGGATTTAACCCCATGTTAAATAAATTAACTATTACCATGTCTTTTAATATATTTACTCTATATGTTTAATATATTTACAATAAAATGAAAATGGAACAAGAATTGGATCATTAATGACTTTTTAACAGTATATCAGATAGTTGGAAGAATCATAGAATTTTATGACTATTATATCATTTAATAAAATAGTATTGGTTTTACAAAATCAATTATGTAAATTTTAAATCAATTTAGTAATTCATTTTTTTAAAGACATAACATTTTGATAAACTATAAAAAACTAAATTAACTCAAATATAATGTAACCCACCAAGCTTCCATGGTACGTTTCCATTTAGATAATTCAACAGCTTGTATTGTACGCAACTTTAAGATTTTAACACAACATGACCAATAAAACTAGCCATTATGGATAGTCATACAAACTTTTTGAAATTTTATAAATTTTATTTTTCAAAATAGACTTAGATTTTGAATTTCGAGGATTGAAATTAGCTTAGGGTGTATTTTTTGTATTTTTCTGAAAACATTCAATTTTTTGATTAATAGTGAAAAACACTATGTTATTAGTTAAAACAAAAAAAATTATTTAAACAATTTTTTATTTTATTTAAAATTATTTTTGGTCAAAATAGATACATAATACCTAGATAAATTCAATTTATTTCATTGAAGTCATTTTATATTATGTTTAGATATATAAAAATTTTATTGAAATTTTTACCATCTATTACCCACCTCTTAATAGCATTTGAAAATTTGTATAAAACATAATTTTACTACTTCTGTGAGTTGATTTTCAAAAATCTTAGAGACAAGGTTGACATCAGTATGTAAAATGTGGTTCAATAAGATAAAAATATTTTTTGCTGAATAGTAACATTTTACTTTTATTTTCCACGTTTACAAGTAAATAGGGTAATTAAGGATAAAAATGATATTATAATTACCTAACTAATGTCTTTATTCTATTAGATTAGTGTAATTCGACCAAAAACACCATAGGAATAAAATATGACCCCTTTTGGTCCACATGGTTTATATTAGGACATTTATTATTATTTTATTTAAAGAATATTTAAAAGAGCTTAATTCAATGTGTAATAACTAAACCATTTTTAATATAGGGTTATACATAAGATAAACTCTACTATATATATTCTTTAGAAAGATAAAAAAATTTCCTAAATAATGGTATTTTATTTATATTTTTTTGACATTAAATAATTTAATTTATTTATGAAACAATGATGATGTAGTAA
This sequence comes from Viscum album, assembly GCA_963277665.1. NCBI lineage: Eukaryota > Viridiplantae > Streptophyta > Magnoliopsida > Santalales > Viscaceae > Viscum > Viscum album. The sequence continues at coordinate 989,437,325 of OY728126.1, forward strand.
TTACCTTATTAAAGTATGATTAAATAAATTGATATTATAAATATCCAAATAAATGTAATTTGAGGATTTTGATGAATTATAGTAATTTTATAGGTTAATATGACATTTTAGGGTAGATAAAATATTTTTTTGTAAGTAATGAAGCTGTTATGATTTTCACAAAAACCAAATTCTAAATAGTGACAAAATTAACATAATTTTGTTTTTAAAACAAATAATATATTGTTAATTGGTATAATATTCCTAAAAATATAAGGTTATGCCAAAGGATGTAGATAAGGTTATATATATTAATAATTAACCACATGTTGTTTTCTTGGATTGTTATAGTATGTTTATAAACCATTTAATATAAAAATACCAGGAGACGTGGTAAATGTTAAACTATTTGACTAAGAGTTAGATCTATAAGATAAAGTTAATATGGTGACCTACACATTTATAAAACCTATATTTTCAGAAGTTTTCGACACTTCCCCACAATATCCTAGAAATAAATTATTTTCCGACCATTAGAAAGCGAAAATGATTTTATTATAAAAAAATATTTCTAGCTTTTCCAAAAATGACCCTCACATCTCTTATAAAAGTGTACTTCCACTTATCTTATGTTAACAACTCCAAATCCATTTGGATCGTCCACCCCCTTCCCAAATATTCTCCCAAAAATCCTCCCTTTATCCTAGTGTCCATACTTTGGTCAGAAAGCTAGCCTAAGTATCCATTTTCATCAAATCAAAAGGAAGAACCCAAAGAAGATGTAAATATTGCATCACCTATTTCATGTTCTTTTGTTCTTCCACATCCTATTTCTTTGTTGTATCCATTCTAAAATAATATCTCCTGTATATTCTATATAATTATATTTAATTATAAATATTTTACAATCGTATTCATTATTCTATTCATCCTAATAATGACAAAGTCACCATACGTGCATACGTACGGCTTATGGTCTCCACGTCATGGTGTAGTTTGTTATTCAAACACTTAATTATTTTAGAGGGGTATAATAATGAATATAATAGATTTAAATAGTAAATATAACATGTTAATGATTCTATATATGTGATATACCATCCAATTACATGCTATTTCACCATCAATATAATTATATTGTCGTTCGTGTGTACGTACGGATTACTGTCTCCATCAAAGCGATGAGAATCAATCCCCATCTTAATAATTCAAGAATAATTTTTTTTTATGATAAAAAAGTATGGTTTATAAACATAATATCAATATTTATATGAATAAAATATATCCTATCAATAACAAACATGGCCTACGTAACCACCCATATAAAGGAAAACAAATCAGTTAACACCTAAAAAGATGATACTACTAAAATATTTTTTACAATGAAATATTATAAGATCATATATGTTATCATATTTATGAAAAAATTTCTTATATAATTTAATAACAATTTTTTAACAATTATACAGGAGGTTATCATAGCCTGAACTAAAGAAAAGTACTAGGTAAGTGATAATTTCACTATCTCATTATTATCCAGGGTTTTTTGACGTAAGTATCTACTAGGACCTCATTATCATCCACATCCATGTTTCTTAAAAATGTATTTCATAGCATTTTTACTATTTACTAGAATACGGTTTAAAGTCATTTATACCCTTTTTTACTTTTTAGAAAATGTTTTGAAATGAATATTTTCTTCTTTTTCCAAACAAGGTACTGTATGACCTTTTCGGAAAAATTAATGTAAGAATGTATTTTTTTAACATATATGGTAGGTGTGGCTATTTTCTACCATTATAACATCGTTGAAGATTCCCTTGCAAGAATATAAGAATATTTTCAAAATAAATGTTTTCTTTTATAATTACATGACTTCTAAATGATTTCAAAATAGAAAGAGATATTTATCTCAAAAAGTTTTGATTTCATCTATGTCAACATTCGTTGATGGATTTTAAACATGTTTGAAGGTGATTTATTTATGATAAAAATAAATAATAATGTATTGAAGGTTTTTTATTTATTTGACTGAGGATGTGTTATTTTTATACCATTCATGGTTTATGGTTAAAGTATTGACATTTCGTATGCTAGTTTAAATACGAATTTTTATGTTATATTTAAACCTTTTCATATGAGGAATTCATTGAAATTAGTAAATGGTGGGTGGAGCCCGCTATAGATTCTTAACGCATCAGTAGGTTTCATGAGACAATCTATTATCTTGGCACAAGGGCTTAAAAAATCTTATTGTAGTCTTGGCACAAGGCCTTGACTTTGTGGTTGTAAGAACCCGGATCTTCGTTCAGGAATGTTTTTCCTTTTTCTGAAGTTTTTAAGAAAAATTAATTTTTTTGAAATTTTAAAAGTACACGCCGTGTACTTTCTGAGTTCATGTCGTGTACTCTGATCCAGCTTGAAGCCGTGTGCTGGTTGTTCCCGGGCCACACACACGGTGTGTAGGGGTGACGTGGAGGCCGATTTTGGTGGAGTACAGAAAGGACCCAGTACACGCCGTGTACTCTAAAAGTATACATCGTGTAAATTTTTTTTTTCAGTAAATGGACCGGGGTCACGCCTAACCCCTGTTTTCATCTTCTTCTCCAAATTTCATCTGCCCTAGAGCGACCGTATGACCGGATCTTCGACGAGCTCCTTCCTCTTCATCTGTTCTCCGATTCGAGTGTGTTCAATTGCGTTGGAATCACAGTGGTGAGCTCTCCCTTCTGCTTGAGTCTTGTTTCTTGATTCCTCCTAGTTTCCATGTTATCGAAGGTTGAGAGTTTTGTGTGTTTTCTCAGATCTACATCGTTCCAAGGGGAATCTATAGTCGTAGTTCATGTATATAGATCACCTAGGATCGAGGTAGGTGGTTTGTGCCTTTCTATAGAAAGTTGATGAAGATTTTCAGCAAATTCCACCAATACCCTTGAACAGGGTATTGTGTGTTCCTATTTTGCCCTTGTTGTATTGCCTACTTTTCTTGATTTCTAGAGTATATGTTTTGCCTATGATTATGGTAGCTTTACTGTACCTTGGATGTCTGCTATGCTTGTTCTGCCTGTTTAGCGTTTTTTCAGTTTCCATGCTTAGTTGTAGGATAGTGGAACTGCTACCTTGTTTTGCTGCTGAGCCTTAGTTGATAGCCAAGTAGTTCTTGGGGTTTACATGGACGATGTACACATGTGTTGAACATGTTTAGTTTCACTCAAGACTGTGAGAACCTAGAGTAGTAGACCAAAGGGAGAATTTATGGAAGGGCTTCTCCAGAGTGTCTTTTAATTATGATATGAGACCACAGGGGGAATTGACGTTGAGTGCTTCCTCAGAGAGTCTTTAGTTCCTTGATGCAGGCCACAGGAGGAATAGATGTTGAGTGCTTCCCCGGAGATCCTTTAGCATGATACGATACAATAGGGGGAATTGACGGTGAGTGCTTCCCTAGAGAGTCTATCATTTTCAGAGATGAACCAAAGGGGTGAGACTGTGTGTGCCTCCTAGAGGGTTGCTGGTACTTATAGGTTAAACCATAGGGGTTAGGCTGTGATAGCTACCCAGAGGGTTACTTGTTTTCTTCTTATTGTTGGATGCATACTTGTGTACTTTATTTGTTAGAACTATAGATTGTAGCTGCTTGTGCTTTCCTAGTTACTGCTTCTTGTTTTATTACATGCCATGTATTCATTGACTATTGGGCACAAATCTTTGGGTGATTGCCTACTTGGATTGTATCTCACACCCTTTTTGGGCCATTCTTTTGGGCCCAAGAAGACTATGTTGCTGCAGGTATAGATAAGGTGAAGCGCCCTTCTACTTCAGGTTCTTGATTGCACTGGAGCTAGAGAGCATGGGACCGAGCCGGGGCTGGAGATGCTGAGGAGTTTATTTTGTTTTTCTTTTTCACTTGTTTTCAGTTGTATTCTAGCACGTTGTTGTGTTTTCTGATTTCCATAGATACTTGTACCTGTTGCATCACTGTCATAATTGGAATATATATTCATTGCTACCGTTGTTTGGTTTCTGCTATTATGCATGTTGTTACTACATCCGTTGTTGACTGTTGTTTTCCGATGTTTACCTTACCGAATGAGGGCATAGTTTCCCCACCGACTCACCAAGGCCCTCACTTCTAGTCGGTAGCCTCAAGCATTCGGGAAAATGTGCTTGAGGTTATGTGGCGAACCGAGTATGGGGCACCAGTGGAGGGGCTCCGGATTCAGGTCATTACAAAGTGGTATCAGAGGGGTTCTTTTCTCTTGCTTTACATTTTGGTGACATTATCCAGGGATAGTATGGATTTGGTACGTGGTATTAAGCTGTGCTTGGGAGTAGCTAATCCATGTATAGGGAAAGGCCATACTACCTCGTTAATTGTAGTTTGCTGGTTTTGAGTTTTTTGGATGATATGTTTTCACCTAGAGTGATTCGCATGACTCGTGCGGTTATTGTATTGATATTTCAGTTATATTTCTATCGCAACCCGATGAGATGAGGGTATTCCATCTCATGCATCATATAGGCACTTCTATAAATCACATGACATGCATTCTTTCCATTCCATCTAGGTTGAATTAGCGATTGCATGCTGTTGTGATAGACTTTTTGTAGATTATGCATGTTGTTGTGATATATTCTTGATAGAATCCCTATTGTTATGTTAGAGAGCTGCTTTTTCCCGTGTATGTGACTGTGGGAGATGTCAGGATTTGATTTGTGGTGAGTATGGGCCCTCGCGGATAGGAATTTTTCACCACTTACCCTTGTTTTAGTGTTTCAGGGAGTCTGAGCAGTTTCTGAGCTACTGCCAAGAAAAACCTAGAATACACGGTGTGTACTTTTTGGATACACGTCGTGTAGTTTTCAGGCCGTTTTACTGACCGTGTGAGTAGAACACGGTGTCGTGGGAGTAACTTCGGGAACACGCTGTGTACGATTGGTATACGCCATGTATATTCGGAGCCGTGTACCCGGTCGTGTCACTAACAACACGGGCCGGGGAAGATCGGGTAGAACACGTCGTGTCCTTTGGGAACACACCATGTAGTCATGTCCATGTACCCGACCGTGTCATGAACAACACAGGCCGACGTTACCTTCTTTTCCACACACCGTGTTTGGTCGGAAGACGCTGTGTAGTCTTGTCCATGTACCCAGACATGTCACGAACAACATGGTATGAGGTCACATTGCCGATCCACACTATGTTTATTTGGAGCACGTCATGTAAGGTTCAGTCGTGTAGATGACCATGTGTTTCACAAACACGGGCCGCTGAAGCCTGGTCTAGTACACGCCATGTGTCTTAAGAACACTCCGTGTAGTCTCAGGTCATGTCGGACCATGTGGGTTAGCCGTGTAAGGAGACTCGGGCAGGGGAACAATTTTCAAGTACACACCATGTGTGGGTGCAACACGCCGTGTAGTTTGAAGTGTACATGAATTGTAGGGAAGGAGTACACGCCCATGTCATTGGGTTAAGAAGACACGCCGTGTAGTTTTATACACACCGTGTAGTCATGTTTTGTAGACATGTGTGTTTTTCTTCCCCTGTTTCTGTTTTGTACTCTTCTGTTCTCTGTCCTTATTTTCCTAATCTAAGGTGTTCTTTTGATCTTTCAGAGATATGCCTATGAGACGTCCTCCGGTCATACGTCTATCATCAGGCAGTGATCAGATGCCAGATAGGGCTGGTCAGGGACTTCTTGTGGATCCTCCAGTCGGGCCAGCCTTGGCACCGACTGTTATACCAGTTGCAGGTGCTAATGCGCAGTTTAGGGAAGGTTTCATGAGGCTGATGCAGGCCCTCCAGGGTGCGCCACCTCCTGCCACGTCTATGGAAGACTTGATGTGGGTTTTTCAGCAGTAGAATCCTCCCACATTCTTAGGGGTAGGAGGACCTTAGGCTACAGAGTCATGGATGGAAGCCATGCTGACTATCTTCGAGCATCTGGAGATGCCTCCAGAGAGGCGGGTCAAGCATTCCACCTACATGCTCTGATACTCCACCAAGAGGTGGTGGGACGTGATCTCACAGGCAGGTTAGCAGCAGGCTATGGGTTTGGAGGAGTTCCAGCGCATGTTCTATGACTATTTCTACCCGGAGACCCTGAGGTCCGACCGAGCCCGGGAGTTCATGAACTTAAAGTAGGGTACTCTTTCTGTCATGGAGTATTCCGCTAATTTCACTGAGCTGCAGCACTTCACGCCCCTCCGGGATGAGAGTGGGGTGTTCTTAGCAAAGAAGTTTGAGGATGGTCTCAGGCAGGAGATCTGATCACAGGTGAACATCATCCAGCTAACTTCCATTACTTATATCATCAACCAAGCACTGATTGCGGAGCACAATCTGAGAGACTCTAAAGCTGCGAGCCAGGGTGGTTCTGTTTCCAGAGCTATTCTTCCTCTAGATGACAGCAAAAAGCACCGTAGAGAGCCTACACGCGGTGATCCGAGGAAGCGAGATGCATCGTCAGGCAGCCAGGTGACATACTACCAGTGTGGCCAGTCAGGGCACACAAGGCCACAGTGCCAGAGGGACCTCGTGGAGTGCCGATCTTGTGGAAAGATGGGTCACCTTCAGCATTTCTGCCAGGTCTTCTCATGAGAAGCTGGTGACTGGGGTTCTTCCATGAGTCCACATTTAGGAGCAGCACCTCCATTTTCTCAACAGTCGGGGGACAGGAGTTCTTCCGGCCATTCGGGTCGAGGTGGAGGTTGAGGTCGTGGCGGTCAACCACCAGTTCCTTAGCACCAGCAGGGAGGTTCAGCTCGGAGTGGTCATCCAGGGGCACCGGACCGCGTAATAGGCTAGTCTTTTTCCATGGAGTAGACTTATCAGGAGCAGGGTCGCAGTCCTTATTCTGTTTGAGGGATGATTTTAGTAGCCTCAGTTTTATCTTAATCCCTTTTTGATACTGGTGTTACACATAGCTTTATATATGTTTCTGTTGTGGAGAGCCTTGGAATCTGTGTCTTTTCTTCTGCCGACTCATTGACACTAGACACACCTTTTGGGACGAGGACATCTAGTGTACACCAGTGTAGAGAGTTCCCTCTCGAGGTTGTACGATATCGATGCTTATGGGATCTCTATATCCTAGAGATGACATGATATGATGTCATCCTTGGCATGCATTGGTTGATTCTATTTCAAGCAGTCTTCAACTGCTATCTCCACAGAGTGATTTTCATTTCACCAGAGGGTGAGTCTTTTCTTCATAAAGGCGAGTGGGACGTTCGGGCGAGTCGGGCAGGACTCAAGCATCTTGGGCTAGGAGGGGTGATGGCCCGGGTTTCTAGTCTTTATTTGGATGATCAGGGGACTCCACAGTTGGATTTTCCTCTAGTGGTGGATCGCTTCAGGGACGTCTTTCCGGAGGACTTTTCAGGTTTTCCTCCGGGGCGTGATGTATACTTCTCTATTCAGCTCGTGCTAGGAGTGGCACCAGTGTCCATTCCTCCCTATAGGAAGGACACACCTGAGTTGCAGGAGCTCAAAATGAAGTTGGGGGAGCTACAAGATAAGGGTTTCATCCGACCCAGTACTTCTCCTTGGGGTTCTCCTATCCTGTTTGCAAAGAAGGCAGACGTTACTCTCCGGATTTGTTTGGATTATCAAAAGAAGAACCAGTTGACAGTCAAGAACTGATATCCTTTGCTGAGAATTGATGACCTTTTTGATCAGCTTCGAGAATCCTGGGTGTTCTCCAAGATCGAATTGAGGTACGATTATCACCAGTTTCACGTTATACCCTCAGATATACCTCTGACAGCCTTCAAAAGCAGGTATGATCTATACGAGTATACTGTCATGCCGTTCGGTCTCACAAACGTGCCTACAGTATTCCTGGTACTGATGAACCGAGTGTTCCATCCTTACTTGGACTCTTTTGTCGTGGTCTTTGTGGACGATATCTTGGTGTACTCTCACACTCGACACTACCATGCCACACATCTTGGGATCGTACTGAGTACACTGAGAGAGCATCGACTTTATGCTAAACTCTCGAAGTGCCACTTCTAGATGGATCAGATTCACTTCTTCGGTCACATCATCTCAGAGGCAAGAGTATCAGTGGACCCAAAGAAAGTGAGAGCAATAGTTTCCTGGGAGCAGCCGAAGAACGTCTTTGAGGTAAGGAGTTTCCTAGGGCTGGATTGATACTACAGACACTTCATTCAGGACATTTCTCATCTAGCAGCACCTTTGACAGGTCTGACCAAGAAGGGGGCGAAGTTCATATGGTCAAATTCTTGTGAGTCAGCCTTTCAGGAGCAGAAAGGGAGGTTTACATCAGCACTGATACTAGTATTGCCGGATCCATGCAAGAACTACACTGTTTACTGTGATGATTCATGTATCAGGAAGGGAGCTGTGCTTATGCAGGGGGATGGAGTCGTTGCATACGGGTCTCGGTAGTTGAGGCCACATGAGAGGAACTACCCTATGCACGATCTGGAGATAGCAGCTGTTGTTCATGCCTTACGCTATTGGAGACACTATTTGCTGGGAGATCACTTTGTGGTCTCCACTGACCACAAGAGTCTAAAGTATATTTTTACTCAGTAGGATATAAACCTGAGACAGTGCAGGTGGGTCGAGTACCTTTAGTATTTTGATTTCGATCTTGCCTATACGCCAGAGAAAAGAAATGTAGTGGTACATGCGTTGAGCAGGAGAACTCCGATTTAGGAAGTTCAGGAGGCCAGCAGAGAGTTGTAGCTGATGCCACTATTCTATGAGATGTATCTGGAGGTGCATGACAGACAGGGATAGACTCTCCTATCTTCTGTATTTGTTACCTCTACACTTCTTGATCGTGTACATATTAGGCAGCTATGAGACTCTGAAGGCTTAGTCCTGCAAGAGAGTGTGTCAGGAGAGGACCCTCTTCCGAGATGGGCAGTGGGAGAGGACGAGATCTTGCAATTCCAGGGATGCGTATGGGTTCCAACAGACATACGCGAGGAGCTAATGCGGGATTTTCACTCCTCGGTTTGGGCAGTTCATCCTGGCGTCACCAAGATGTATCAGGATATTCATCGCCAGAACTAGTGGCCAGGTATGAAGAAGTATGTTGTTGGTTTCATCATGAGATGTTCTACTTGTCAGCAAGTGAAGCCAGAGCATCAACGACCAGCATGCCTTTTACATCAGTTACCCATTCCAGAGTGGAATTGTAATGATGTCGCAATGGACTTTGTGACTGGGTTGCCGAGGATGCCTTGAGGGAATGATGATGTTTGGGTTGTCATCGACAGGCTTACGAAGGTTGTTCACTTCTTGCTGATTAAGGATACCTTCAGTGTTGATGATCTGGGATGACATTACATCCGAGAGATCGTTCGTCTACATGGAGTTCCGCACTCCATTGTTTCAGACATGGATGCACGCTTTACCTCTCAGTTCTACTAGGGACTTTAGAAGGCCTTTGGTACATAGGTACATTTGAGTACAGCATACCATCCACAGACTGATGGCCAGTCCGAGCGCACGATCCAAGTACATGAGGATATGCTCTGAGCTTGCATCCTAGACCTTGGCGGATCTTGGGAGAAGCATATCCCCTGGTGGAGTTCGCCTACAACAACAGTTTCCAGGAGACCATTCAGATGGCACCATACGAGCCTTTGTACGGTAGGCCATTCCAATCACCCTTATGCTAGATAGAGGCAGGAGAGGCAGCTTCGCTAGGACCTCGTCTCGTTCAGAAGACCTCAGAACAGATAGAGCTGATTCGGAAGAGGATGGCTACGGTACAGTCTCGATAGAAGTCTTACGCTGATCAGTGGAGACGACCTCTGGAGTTCGAGGTTGGGGATCAGGTTTTCCTACGCATCGCACCAAGGTTGGGACACAAGAGGATTCAAAGACAGGGTAAGCTTTCACCGTGGTATGTCAGACCATTTGAGGTTGTGGAGAGAGTGGGACCGGTTGCCTATCAGTTGCAGCTACCTCAGAGGTATCGGTCCATGCACGAAGTCTTCCACGTATCTCAGCTATGACATTACTTTTCATACTCATCTCATGCCTTTCAGCCCGAGGAAGTCGAACATGAAGCGGATGCGTCGTTCAAGGAGCATCCTATCCGGATTGTCGATCACAGTATGAAGGTTCTCCGTGGGCGGTCTGTTTCTATGGTCTGAGTGCTATAGCAGCACTGGCGAGTACAGGACGAGACCTGGGAAAAGGAGGCCAATGTACGATCGCAGTGGCCGGAACAGTTCGGGGATTCCTCTTCTACGCCCCGTTAGGTATATTCGGGGATGAATATATTTAAGGGGGGATGTTTTTATGAACTCAGATCTTCATTCAGGTATGTTATTTCTATTTCTGGAGTTTTTAAGAAAAATGAATTTTCTGGAAATTTTCAAAGTACACATCATGTACTTTCTGAGCACACGCCGTGTACTCTGATCCAGCTTGAAGCCATGTGATGGTCGTGCCCGGGCCACACACACAGTGTGTAGGGGTTACGTGGAGGCCGATTTTGGTGGAGTATGGAAAGGATCCATCACACGCCATGTACTCTAAAAGTACATGTTGTGAACATTCTTTTTTTCATTAAATGGACCGGGGTCACGCCTAACCCCAGTTTTCATCATCTTCCCTAGATTTCATCTGCCCGAGAGCGACCGTACGGTCAGATCTTCTACAAGCTCCCGCCTCTTCGTCCATTCTCTGATTCAAGCACGGTCCATTGCATTGGAATTGCAGCGGTGATCTCTCACTTCTACTTGAGTCTTGTTTCTTGATTCCTCCTTGTTTCCATGTTATCGTAGGTTGAGTGTTTTTTGCGTTTTCTCAGATCTACGTCCTTCCAAGGGGAATCTGTTGTCGTGGTTCACGTATATCGATCACCTAGGTTTGAGGTTGGTGGTTTTTGTCTTTCTTTAGAATGTTGATGAATATTTTGTGCAAATTCCACCAATACCCTTGAATGGGGTATTGCATGTTCCTGTTTTTCCCTTATTGTATTGCCTACTTTTCTTGATTGCTAGAGTAGAGGTTTTTCCTTTGATTATGGTAGCATTACTATACCTTGGATGTCTTCTATGCTTGTTCTTCCTATTTGGCGTTTTTCCAGTTCCCATGCTCAGTTGTAGGACAGTGGAACTGCTACCTTGTTTTGCTTCTGAGCCTAAGTTGATAGCTAAGTAGTTCTTGAGGTTTACTTGGACGATGCACACGCACGCTGAGCATGTTTGGTTTCACTAAGGACTGTGAGAACCTAGAGTAGTATACCAAAGGGAAAATTGACGGAAGGGCTTTTCTAGAGTGTCTTTTAATTATGATACGAGACCACAGGGGGAATTGACGTTGAGTGCCTCCTAAGAGGGTCTGTAGTTCCTCGATGCAGGCCACAGGGGGAATATACGTTGAGTGCTTCCCTAGAGAGCCTTTAGCACGATACGAGACTATATGGGGAATTGACGGTGAGTGATTCCCTAGAGAGTCTATCATTTTCAGAGTTGAACCAGAGGGGTGAGAATGCGTGTTCCTCCTAGAGGTTTTCTGGTACTTATAGGCTGAACCATAGGGGTTAGGCTGTGGGAGCTACCCTGAGGGTTACCTGTTTTCTTCTAATTTTTGGCTGCTAACTTGTGTACTTTATTTTATAGAACTATGGATTGTAGCTTCTTGTGCTTTCCTAATTACTGCTTCTTGTTTAATTACTTTCCTTATATTCATTGACTTTTAGGCACAAATCTTTGGGTGATTGCCTACTAGGAATATATATCACACCCTATTTGGGCCATCCTTTTGGGCCCAAGCAGACTATGTTGCTGCAAGTATAGATAAGGTCAATCTCACTTCTACTTCATGTTCTTGATTGCACTAGAGCTTGAGAGCGTGGGACCGAGCCAGGGCTCGCGATGCTGAGGAGTTTATTTTGTTTTTGTTTTTCACTTGTTTTCAGTTGTATTCCAGCATTTTTTTGTGTTTTCTTCTTTCCATAGATACTTGTACCTACTGCATCATTGTCATCATGGCTATATATATTCATTGCTTCTGCTGTTTGGTTTCTGCTGTTATGCATGTTGTTAATACTTCCATTGTTGACTGTTGTTTTTCTGCTGTATACCTTACTGAATGAGGGCATAGTTTCCCTACCGACTCACCAAGGCCCTCGCTGCTATTCGATAGCCTCTGGATTTCGGGGAAACACGCTTGAGGTTATGTGGAAAACCGGGTATGGGGCACCAGTGGAGGGGCTCCAGATTCAGGTTGTTACAGTGGTTATCAAGTCTGGCATTATGCATTCAATCATTATTAAAGTGGCTATTGATATTGCATGAGATTATTAAACTCGTAGAATATCCATGTGATTATGTAAATGGAATTATTTTATTTTATCATTTCTATATAATTCATATGTTTACGTTTAAAAGTCTTTTGTTTTAGTCTCATACATTGCCTTAAATGTTTATGATTATTTTTGAATGTTTCAGCTTTATTGTTATCCTTAATGAGCATCTGAGCTCACCCCTTTATATGTGTTATTTTTCCTCAGGATGTGAAGAATTATTTTATGGTTGACCAACAAGGATAGACTATGGATATAATTGTGTTTAAAAAGGGGGGAAATTTTGTTGATGTTTTTATTTTGTGATGTAATATAAAACTTTGGAATGTATCAAGTACATCCAAGGCTACTAAACTGGTTGGTAATTTGACACATGATTCTTTGTATCATGTCGATGTTGTGTAATAATGCACAAACTCAGGGTAACTTGGGTCAGGGTGTTATAGTTTGTATCAGATGAAGTTTAGTACAAACCTTGGAAGCTAGATTTAGAAAAACACACTGATTAGAGAACAATACCCTATGATAGACTTTGAGGATTAATATAGAAGAACTTCCTAGAATTTTGGTATTGTAGAGATTTTGTGATTTTTCCAAGAAATACATCCTTGAATTGATACGAGCAGGTAAAGGCAGCTCTGACATAGTTTTTCCCAGGGGTAAAAACCGGAAAAAACCGCTTTGATCTTGACTCAAATGGAAAAATGGTGCATGACAATGGGCCTTGTTGAACTCTTGGTTACGAATCCTTAGGGGGATATTCTTAAGATAATTATCATTTTATTTACAATCCATTATGAAGGGTTTATGAGTATATAATTCATCAATGAAAACATTTTTATGATTATAGATTATATCCATAAACTATTCAATTTATGTTTAGTATTTTACGTGTTTTGAAATATGTATTGTTATTCATAAACAAATCTAGTGTATTCCATTGTTTAGAAATTGATTCTATTGGAAGGAATTGATACAGTTTTAATTCACGAAATCCATGTATGGATTTCCCTCCTACTCAATATAATTATAATGGAGCTAGTGAAGTAACTAGTGCTGATCATATTATCACCGTACTGAGACAACTCACTCAGGTTATGAATAATAAACATACCCGTAAGAAGCACCATGATCCATAACGCGAAGGATCAATGTAAGACTGCTTCATTAGGAAACATCCACCAACATTAAATGGGAGAACAAATCCAGTAGTATTTGAGTAATGGATAAATTCATTATAGAAAATATTTCATACTTTGTGGAGTAGTGAAAGGGAAAAAGTTTTCAAGGCAGATTATCACCACACAGGAGATGAAGATCAACGGTGGGCATTAATCCAAAACACAAAGGAATATGAAGAAGCATCAAACATGAAATGGAGGTAGGTAAAATATATTTCCTAAGAAAAGTACTTTCCTCATGACCATCAAGCGAATATGGAAATACAATTTCTATGTCTGTTGAAAAAGGAGGATGATAATGTCCCAAAGTATGAGGATAACATTACAAGGATAACATGCAATAGATTATATACACAATACAAGGAGTAATATTGATCGATTCTTTGATTGTTTAAAACCATTTCTCTATCGAGAATTAGTCTCACAATATTTCTCATCGTATGAAGATATTGTCTCATGAGCTATAAAGACATAAAACGAATTCTCTTAGTCATACGACTTTAAAGAAATGGAAGAAAAAAAAGATCTTCTAATCACATTGAAAATGGAAATAAGGGGAAGATGGAAAATTTTTAATATCCATCCTATAGTAAATGTGTGAAGAAACTCTCGAGTACTTTCATGAATGGAATGGGAGTCTGTTACAAATGTGATGAAAAAGGACACCAAAATCATGGTTGTAATCAGAAGAAAGAGGCAGTCAATCAAGAATACTAAAATTGTAGATAAAAGGGGCATTATGAAAATGAATTTCTTATGCTCCAAGGGAGAATATCTCAGAAAAGGCCAATGGAGAAAGTAAAAGCTTATGTGATCACTACTGTTTAGGTTGATGCTCTAGAAGATGTGGTGGGAGGTAATTTAATGCTTTCATCAGTTTCATCCAATTCATTATTTGATTTTGGGTTATCTCATTATTTCATATCTTCCTAGTTTGCTAAGAAAATCAGATATTTTAAAATTGACTTAACAAGGGAGTTTTCAGTCAAAACACCTAAGTGAAGTATCATCCCAATAATTTTTTATGAATCTATTTCCATTAGAGAATATAAATGTTCTTTACCTGCTGATCTCATCGTCATATCATGATTGAATTTGAAATAATCCTTGGAATGTATTGTCTTCTGGACCATGATGTGAAAATTTATTATAAGAATTAGGAGGTTACAATTTTTGATGATGATAAAGAGTACCTTATCTTTAGAGTAGGATCATCACGACCTGATTCTTATCTACATCTGCCCCCTGTAGCTCTTCTAAACTCAATTATTCGAGAGGAAGAGAATGAAATAATTATGGTTGACGAATGGAATGTTTGAATAGAAAAAACCTATTGTGAAAGAATATGTTGACATGTTTATAGGGGATCTACCACGACATCCTCCAGAATGAGAAATTGGGTTTCCCATTGATTTAATTCCTGGTTCAGGGCCCATATCGAAGACCCCTTATATAATGGCCAGAGTGGAATGAATGGAACTAAAGAAACAACTGGAGGAATTGAGTAATAATGGATTTATTTACCATAGTGTTTCTCCATGAGGATCCCTTGTCCTTTATGTTGTGAAGAAAGACTAATCTATAAGTTTTTTTCATTTAATACATAGAGATCATTGCTATAACAATAAAGAACAAGTTTCCCCTACATCACATTGATGATTTATTCAACCAACTTTATGGATCAAAATATTTTTCAAAGATTGACCTTTGTTCTAGATATCATCAGTTGTGTGAGAAGAAGGAAGACATTTTGAAAATAGAATTTTGAACTAGGTATGGGAAATATGAGTTTATAGTTATTCCTTTTTTATTGACTAATGCACACTTTGTCTTCATAGATCTAATGAATAGAGTTTTCAAGGAATATCTTGATGACTTTTTAGAGGTATTTATTGATGATATATTTTTATACTCCAAAAGCTACGAAGATTATGAAAATAACTTGCACATTAATCTAAAGACTCTTAGAAGAAATGAATTATATGGGAGTTTTATCAAGTGTGAATTCTGGCTCCTGGAGATTTCTTTTCTTGGCCATATTGTCTCTATGGATGGAAACTCTGTTGATCATTCAAAGACCAAGGCAATCCATGAATGGCCAACACCGACGAGTATAACTAAGGTACGCATTTTTATTGGTTTAATAGGATGTTATCAACATTTCATCTAGAATTGTTCCTGGTTCGATGACCTATTAAACTATCTCACACATAAAGGGGTCAAATTTATTTGGACAAAAGAGTGTGAAGACTATTTTGAAGAACTGAATAGAATATTATTCAATGTATCTATATTGAATCTATTATCCAAGAATGATGGGTTTGTTATTTACAGTGATGCTTCAAAGGAAGGACTTGGTTGTGTCCTTATGAATACTGATAAAATAATTGCCTATGCATCACGACAACATAAAATTCATGAGCAAAACAATCATACTCATGATCTAGATATAGAAGTTGTAATCTTTGCTCTAAAAATATGGAGACACTATCTCTATGGTGAGAATGTGAGATTTATACTGAACACAAATGTTTTATGTATTTTCTCTCACAAAAAGAACTCAACATGAGGAAAATGTGATGGCTGGAACTACTTAAGGATTATGATTACACTATACACTACCACTCGGAGAAGGAAAATAAAGTGGAAGATGCTTTGAGTGGAAAGGATCATAGAGTATTGAACAAGATGAGAGTTTAAAGGGATCATATTTTCAGGGGTCTAGTAAATATGGATATGGGAATAACTATGGAAGGTGAAACATCAATACATTTCAAATAATTTAAAAACCATATTTACTATAAAGGATAATGAGTTCTCAGACTGATGATGAGGAGTTTCAAAAGAATATTAAAGCTTTGAATGATGGGAGATTGAGTAACTTCATATATGAAGATGTAATTTTAAAATTTGAGAGGAAAATATGTGTTCCTGATATACCAGATCTAAAAGGAGAATTATTAGTTAATGCTCATATCTCCAATTTCTCTATAAACCCTCGTAGCAATAAGATGTATTGAGATTTGAAGGATCTCTTTTTGTGGGACAACATGAAGAGATAGATTGCTGATTTTTTTTCAAGATGTATGGTTTGTCAACATGTGAAAGATAAAAGGGAACAGAATGGAGGAGTCATGCAACCTCTTCCCATTACTGATTGGAAATGGGATAATAATATGACAGACCTTGTCATGGGGATACTAATGACTCCTAGAATGAATGATGCAATATGGGTCATTGTTATTTGTCTTACCTAGTCAGAACATTTTATTTATTTAAGAGAATATTTACCTCTTGAACGTATGGAAATAATATATATTAATGATGTTGTAAGACTTCAGGGAGTTCTCCTATCAATTTTTTCTAATTGTGATCCCCATTTTATATCAAGATTCTAGAAAAGACTTCAGAACGCCCTAGATACTGAACTTCGTTTGAGCACTGCCTACCACCCTCAAACTGATGTAAAATCAGAACGAATTTTTCAAACCTTAAAAGACATGTTGATATATTTCTCACATGACTTTCAATTTATGTAGGATCAATATTTACATATGGTAGAATTTTCCTATAACAATAGCTTCCATTCAAGTATTCAGATGGCACCATATGAAGCGTTATATGGAAAGAGATGTCGCACACCAACTTGTTGCGTTGATGTTAGTGAAAGAAAACTCATAGGCCCAGAAATTTTTGAAAAAACAATTTAAAAGGTGAAGGTTATCCACACCCACATCAATGTTTCTCAAAGTAGGCATAACTGCTTTGCTGATAATCGAAGGAAGGATTTGGAATTTCAGGTAGGAGCTGAAGTTTTCATGAAGGTATCTCCATGGAAGAGAGTTATACAATTCGGAAAGAAGGGTAAATTATGTCTAAGGTATATTAGATATTTTGGAATTCTATAAAAAATTGGGGTTATAGATTACCATTTGGAAATGCCTCCAAGTCTCTCCAAAGTTTGTGATGTGTTCCACGTATCATTATTGAGAAAATACATTCCTGAACCAATGCATGTACTTACCAAAAATGAATGAGACCTAGAAAATGGTTTGTATTATTGTGAAGATCCTATAATAATTCTTGATACTAGAGAAAAATTGTTGAGAAACCAGACGACTCATCTGGGGAAAGTTCTATAGAGAAAACGTAAGATGGAAGAGGCAACTTGGGAACATAAGGAACATTTGATGAAGAACCTCCTAAATAAATTTATACAGTAATAGACTAGAAATTTAGAGGATTAAAATATTATATAGAGGGGAGAATGTAACACCCCATGCTTCCATAATACGTTTCCCTCCGAATAATGTAATATCATGAATTTTACGCAACTTCGAGATTCTAACACGACGCGGAAAATCAAACTAGCCGTTATGACGAGTAATATCCACCTTTTTAAATTTTATAAATATTATTTTTCAAAATGGACTTCATTTCTGAATTCAGAATATAGAAATTATCTCAGGGTTAATTTTTGGTATTTTCCTGAAAACTTTCAATTTTTCTTGAATAGTGAATAGCATTGCGTTATTGGTTAAATCCAAATATTTTATTTATATAATTTTTTTTATTTAAATTTATTTTAGGTTGAAATAGATACATAATACCTATATAATTTCAATTTGATTCATTGGAGTCATTTTATAATAAGTTTAGGTATATAAAAATTTTATTGAATTTTTTACCGTCTTTTACACATCTCCTAGGAGCATTTACAAATTTGAAAAAAGAATAATTTTACTGCTTCTATGAGTTTAATTTCAAAAATCAGAGAGACATTTTTGACATTAGTAAGTAAAATGTGGTTCAATAAGCAGAAAATAATTTCCTGGGAATAATAACTTTTATCTTTTATTTACCATGGTTAAAAGAAAATAGGGTAATTAAGGGTAAAAATGATATTATAATTACCCTAACACATGTCCTATTTTTATTGGATAAGTGTAATTAGAAAAAAAAACATTAGGAATGAAATATTTTCCCCCTTGGTCCACTTGGATAAGATTAGGACATTTATTGTTATTTTGTTTAAAGAAGACTTAAAAGTGTTAAATTCAAATTTTAATAACTAAACCATTTTTAATATAGGGTTATGCATAAGATAAATTCGACTATAAATATTAATTAGAAATATAAAACTATTTCCAATGTAATGGTATTTTATATATAATTTACAGATATAAAATAATTTAATTAATTAATGACACAATGATGATGGAGTAATTACCTTATTAATTAATGATTAAAATAATTGATATTATAAATATCCAAATAAATGTAATTTGAGACTTTTCATGAATTACATTAAAAGGATACGTCCCCCTCTCTTAATTTAAAACCTTCAAAGTCATTTGGCTCAGACAACCCCTACCCTAATATCCTCCCATCTTTTGTTCCTTTATCCTAGAGGCCTTAATTTATTTAAGAAGCCAACATATGGAGCTCTTTTGATCAAATCGAAAGGAAGAACCCGGAGAAGAGGTAAATATTTCATCACCTCTTTCAAGTTATTTTCTTCTTTCAATTCCTATTTCATTGTTGTTTCCATTCTAAAATAATAGCTCCAGTATCTTATATATACTATGATGTTTTTATAAATATGGTATAACCATATTCGTTATTCTATTCATCCTATAAATGACAAAGTCAACATACGTGTGTGCGTACGACTTACTGTCTCCACGTCATGGTGTAGTTTGTTATCCATAGACTTCATTATTTTGGATGGGTATAATAATGAATATAACATATGTAAATAATAAAAATAACCTGTAAATGATCATTTATATATTATATACCATCCAATTACATATGATTTCACCATCAATATAATGATATTGTCGCGCATGCGTACGTATAGATTACCATCTCCACGAACGCGATGAGATTCTTTCCCTATATTAATCATTAAAGTATTTTTTTCATTTTATTATTAAAAATAATTTTTTTGAACATAATATCATTTTGTATATGAATCAAATACATTCTATCAATAACAAAAACGGCTTACGTAACGAACCATATAAAGGAAAATGGATCAGTTAACACTGGAATCAATGATACTACTAAATTATTACGAACAATGAAATATTAGAGGATCATATATGATATAATATTTATATATATGTTTCATGTATAGTGTAATGACAATTTTTTAACTATTATACAGGAGTTTAACATATGATCGACTAAGAAAAAATACATAGTAAAATTTAATTTCAAAATATCTTTATTATCTAATGTTGTTTTTACGTAAGTATGTACTAGGAACTCTTTATCATACACATTAATGATTATTAAAAATTTATTTCAAAACAATTTTACTATTTACTAGTCTATGAGTTAAATTCATTTATACACTTTTTTTACTTTTTATAAAATTCTGTGTAAGGAATGTTTCCGTCGTTTTCCAAACAAAGTACTTTATGACCATTTCAAAAAAATTAAGTTAAGAATGACTTTTTTGAACTTATATAGCAGGTGTGGCTATTTTCTTCTATTATAACTTCATCAAAGATTCCCATACAAGATTATAACAATATTTTCAAAACAAATTTTTTCTTTTATAATTACATGACTTTTATATGATTTCAAAATAGAAAGATATATTTCTATCAAAATGTTTTTATTTTATCTATGTCAGTATTCTTAAAAGAATTTCAAACCTATTTAAAGTTGATTTATTTATGAAATAAATCATCCATATTTTATTGATGTTTTTGTGATATATTTGACTACAGATGTGTTATTTTTATACCATTCATCGTTTATGGAAAAATTATTGTCATTTTTTATGCTAGTTTTAATACAAATGTTTATGTTATTTTTAAACTTTTTCATATGATGAATGAATTGGACATAGTAAGTGATGAGTGGAGACCGTTATAGCTCTTCGATACATCCGTAGGTATCACGATACAAACTAGTGTCCTTGAACAAGGTCATGACAAAATATTATTTGTAATCTTGTCACAATGCATTGACTATGTGGTTATGAAGTCTGGCATTATGCATTCCATCAAATTTAAAAGTGGAAATTGATATTGCATTTTATTATTAGACTAGTAGAATATCTATGTGATTATGTAAATGGAATTATTTTATTTTATCTTTTCAATATTATAATGAATTTTATTTTTAAAATGATTTTATATTAGTCTTACACATTTCCTTAAATGTTTTTTATTATTTATGATATTTTTCCCTATATAGTTATATTTACTGAGCATCTGAGCTCACCCCTTTCTATGATTTATTTTTCCCAGGATGTAAATAAGTTTTTTAAGGTTGACCTGCATGGATAGACTAACGATATAAGTGTGTTTAAAAATGGTAGAAAATGTTGTTGATGTTTTTATTTCATAATGTAATGTAAAACTTGTGAATGTATCTAGTACTTCCAAGGAAACTAAACTAATCTGTCTTTCAAGACATGATTCCTTGTATCATGCCAATGTTATGTAATAATACACTAACTCAAGGTAACTAGGGTTGAGGCGTTACATATAACATGTCATAATCATACATAAAATTCATGTCTGGTATTAAAATTTTCAAATTAAATTTATTTTAATATGTATAATGTTGTTTATTTGAATCTTTCATCAAAAATTTAATAACTACATCATCATTATGTTAGAAATAAATTTATTTATTTAATTTATAAAAATTATATATAAAATACATTGATTTTATAATTCTTTTTATCTTTGTAATTGCAATTTATATTCAAATTTATTATTTAAATTAGTATATATATTTTTATTGTTTTTGTAAAAAGATGCATGTTTTTGTTATATTTCAATTTACTTTATAATAATTATTACAACATTTCATTAGGGCTCCCAGGTGGTTCCCAAATGCCAAAATTTTGGTTTATGAATTTTTTTAGTCACCCATTACTTATAAAATAGGATTAGGACACGTGTAAGGCTATATTTACATTATTAAATATATTTATTTTTAGCCATATTTAAATAATTTACCCTTTAATAGTAGTAAATATTATTACTAATGTTACTATTAGTCATGTCTAAAAATAAAATGTTGCAATTTACATAATTAAAACCTTCTTACTCCAAATATGGAACCATTTTTCAAAATTCAAAACACAAAAGTTTCAATAATTAATTAATAAATTAACCTTATTTTCAGAATGAAAATGTGTTTATACAAGTTAAAACATTGTAATAGAATGAAATGTTTTTACATCAATATTTTTGGTAAAATTAATTCCAACAAAAAAACTTATTTTAAATGATAAAATAAATTCAATTTATTATTTAAACCCATTCAATAATATAATTTATACACATAAATTAATTTGATGAAAAAATTGAATTTAATAAAAATATAGTATATTTTACTATACATCAAAATTTAAAATACATCAAAAAAATATCTAGAATTCATCCAATGTAAATATCAATATCCATTTTCAAAAGAAGAAATTTATTTTTCAAAATTAAATATATTATAATTTTAAAATATTGACTTTAAATTGGATTCCCATAAAAAGTTTGCAAAACTGTACTTTTTAAAAAATACTTCTTTTATACAAATAATTCAATATGTTCTTATATCATGTATATAGCATACATAGGATAAATGACGATGTTATATGAAATATATAATAATCAAAAAAATTAACAATAGTCCTAACCAATAATAATATTTTAATAATATACTATTGTACAATAAATCTGGGTCTTGCATGTAACACTAGCCGAAACAACGTTGTGTGTATTGTAAGATTAACATGATGTTTCATAAAAAGAAATAATGACAAAAATAAATTTATTTAGATATGATAAAATTATAAAGACTTAGGGTGTTACATTCTCTACTACTTTAATAAATTCATCCCCCATAATTTATCCTCAGGATTGAAAACTAGATGTTTGACATTTCAAAATATCATTGTGGAAATCCAACATCAGAAAATAAATTAATGAGACCAACATTTAATAATAAATAATTGGATGTATGAAGGTCACCAAATATATTTCATAATATGGTAACATGTTAGATTATAAATACATGAATAAAAAATCAAACCATCATGTTTTTATGGAGGGTGATAATGAACACAATGAGGAGAAATATTACAATCACAATGATAGATTTATGAAATGATCTAACAGATCATTTGATTCATCTGGATAATTACAAGGATTGTATTATTGGTTTCAATATCACTTCCAGATAATGAAATATTAGGAATTAATTTAATTTCATTATTTATATTTCATAAGCATAATCTCATCATTTGTTTTTGCTTTGATCTTTTTTAACTTCATCTCTTTCACGTGAAAACGATTGTTAAAATTGATTTTTTTTACACCAGAAGCACTTTTGATGAATCATGTGGCCTACATGTATTTTCTTAATCCTTTAAATGTTTACTAAATCCAATAATGTTATCCTAAAAAACCATGCTTTAATCTAAAAAAATATATCCAATTTTCATATTTCTCAATTAAAACATAAGACTTTTGAGAAAATGTCTTGTAAAAATTCATAATCTAAAGAGGCATATAAATTTTCAAAATCAATATTAACATCAATTTACTCAAAAAATATAATGTATCTCTTAATGAAAAATAAATTTTACCACCTCAAAAACATTAATAAGTCATGACTCTGAATCCATAATGAAGATGTACTGTAGTATAAGCCTTATATATAACATTATATAGTAATAAAAAATGTTAAGACCAACACATAGTTACATTAATTATTACACTTAGATTGTAGTAACATCATAATATTTAAATTGATCTATTTCCTTCTTATGTGAAATATTTTATTGATGCTTTGCAAAATTATTTTCATAATGTCCCAACTCTTTAAGATTATAGCAATGATGATTTCACGATTCTATCTTTCTCTTACTGTCATGAGCATGATGGCCTTTCTCACTACATAATAAACAAAATCCTTTTCCTTTTATTTAGGTACCAAGTTATTTCCTTCCATCATTGTCCCATGTGAGAAAATCATTCTTTTCCTTCATCCCATTTTACTATGTTGCTCCACTATTATAATATTCTCTTACATTCTCTTAATATCAGAATACATAAAAAAATATTTCTCTTTCTCAATAGCATGTGAGACTATACATTCTTATTATGCGAATATTTTGGAGACCAATTAATTTAGGACAAATGGATTTAACACATAAATGAAATGATCTATCTTAATCCTTGGGTTACATATGTAGTATACATCATGCCTTTCTAATATGGTGATTTAAGATTCATATTTTGAAATATTCACATCCTCCTTTTGCATCAATCATAGAAAATATATGTCCATATCAGATCTCTATCCACAAGGAATGTATTTTTCTATTAAAATTCTATTAAAATAATTGTATTCCTTTGTTCATAATTATTTAACCTCCTTTTGATTTTAATTATTGACACCATTGATCCATATCTCTTAAAAGACAATAAACAACCATAACATTTTTTCCCTATCATTACTTTATAATGTAATTAATATTTTCTCTAGGGAACTTATACATCACTCAGCTACAAATGGATTTGTAGTCCCATTGAATGCTGGAGGTTTTTTTCCCTTGAAGCAGTCTATCATTGATCCTCTTCATTGTAGATCAGGTTTATCCATTGATATGGTTTCCATTTCTTCGAATAGGTGACATATCTAAATAATGATATACACTAGATGTGGTTATGAATTATAATGCAAAATTCTAAACTAGTAAAATATTTAACATAATATGAACAATTTATGAATATCTATTCCATAATCATAAAAATGGTATCATTGGGGACATATTTACTCATAAATAATTCATACTGGTTTGTAAATAAAATATGAATTGTGCTATTTATATCCATTGGGAGTGTCAAACATGGTGCACAATAAGGCCCATTATCATGTAGCTGGTTACCCCTGGTCAGGATCAGAACACTTTCTTAAAGTTGTTACTCTATTGTATATTTTTCCTAGAACCACATCAACTTGTATTATCCAGATATTGATGTATTGTTTGGAAAATCCACACGATTTCTATTTATCAGAAATTGTAGGATGTTCTTAAATTCTTATTATAAATGTCTATCTTTGGGTTATGATCCCTAATCTAAGCCATATAAATATAATTTCCAAGGTGGTTATAAATCATACTGGGATACCAATTATAGCACCCCGACCCCAATTATCCTAATGCTAATGAATTCTTACATTTCCTTCTCATGATATAAGGAATCAAATCTCTAAGGACCGATCAGTTTAGTTGTCGTAGAAAATTGATTACCTAAACAAACATTACATTAAAATACAATACATAAAAAACAACATGATAATCTTTTGAAAATTCTGCTACTCTCATAGCATAATCCTTTATAAAAATCACAATACCCTTAATGCAATACTGGGAAAATAAATAATAATAAAGGCATGAAAATATATACTCAGTAAGGGTAAAAGCATATAGCAAAAGCTACCATAAATAAGCATAAAATTATATATAAAGGTATAAAAATGAAACACATGGCTTTTAAATATAATAATTAGCACAATATGGCACTAATAAATCAAATAATTCAATTTAAACATTCACATGGATATTCTAATAGTCAAATAATCAATATAATATCAATAGCTAATAGAAAAATGAAGGAATTCATAATGACAAACTTCTGAAACATACCTTTGAGACCTCAACCAATACATATAATAATAAATGGATAAGGCCTGTACTCAATCCATATTATAAAATAATTGGGCATTCCCTTGGCCATTCATAGATGTTTTTTGTCTCTTGAGACCTACCGATGCATCAAAGGGATATAACGAGCCTCATGTGTTACTTAATAAGTCGAATAGAATCTATATATGAAACGTGTGAAACAAAAAAATCATTTGTATTAAAATTAGCATACAAAATACATTAACCATAAACTATGAATGGTATATAAGAATCACATTCAAAGTCAAACATATCGTAAAACCATCAATAAAATATGGAAGATTGTATCCATGTAAATAAATCTCAATAAAGCATAAAATCCATCATATGATATTGACATAGATGAAAATACATTGATAAATTTACGAAAACATTTTGTGAGATATATATCTTTTTTTAATTTAAATCATATAAAAGTTGTGAAAATATAAATGAAATCATTTCTTTTGAAAATAAAATTTTATTATTATAAAGAAAGTTTCAAAATTTTATTTCATAATAATAGAAGAAAATGGCCCCTTGCACAATATAAGTTAAAAAAAATTCATTCAAAAATTTTCAATAATGGTTATAAAGTACCTTCTTTGAAAAACGAATGAATGTTTCCTTTAAAATGTTTTGTAAAATGTAAAAAAGGGTAGAAATAACATTAATCAATGATTGATAATATTTGAAATAAAATTTTAGTAAACATGTACAAGGATGATAAGTATGTCTTTGTATATACATACATATAACCAATCTTGGATAATAATGAGATTGTGATATTAACCATTACATTAGGTCATATACACTCCATACGTTTCTAAAACCCCTATATGATAGATTTAAACATATTAATTACTTCTACCAGAATCATAATAATTTTTAGTATATAATATATGATTAATTTATGACTTTATATTTCCCTTTTATTAATAATTTCCATTTGAAAAAAAAACATTTTATTTAATAATCACTTTCTTTATTGCGGGTGTTTTGACGTCTTATTCAATATCCTATTACATAAATCATTATTTACATACTTGTAGAATGTTTAAGATGATTTATATATCATAGAAATTTCATAATATATACATATATAACATATGGATATATGAAATGGAAATACAGTTTTCATGGATACTATAGGTCATTCGTATGAAAGAACGTTGTTTCGAATTTTTTATTATATTGAATTACAGTAATTGAATGAAATATATGTATAAATATATATATATATATATATATATATATAATTTTTGTAGTATTAATATGTGATTTATATCATACTAATTCCTAATATATATATATATTATAATCATTCTTGAATGGTGAATGTGGAATATGAATCTCATCAATTTGTGGAGATGGTAATTTGTACGTTCGAACAAGTAAGAGTATCATTTCCTTAATGGTTAAATGGTATTGATTTGGATGGAATATGAATTGAATATAAACAATATTTATTATAACTGTTATTTATGTCATTCATATTCATCATCATACCCATAGAAAAAAGTGTACATGAAAAATAATTTATTCTGCGATGTGGAGATGGTAAGCCATACGTACGAATGCATAGTGATATTGTTTTTTATAGGATGGGTAAAAGGAGTAATATGGTTCCACCATAATTATAATAATATATAAGTATGTATAAGGCACTTTAGTTATTATATTTTTTTAAACCAATTTAGAAAGAGGAAATATAATAATAAAAGAAAATTTAAATGGGTGATAAAATAATTACACTACTACAGATAGTGCTTCTATCAGCACTAAAAACGATTTTAATAGTGCTAGGGAAGCGTTTTAATCAAAGTTAATAGAATGGGGTCCCCTTAAATAGTGGTAAAACGTTCTGATAAATAGTTTCATTTATCCATGCTAATAAAGCACTTATAAAGGCCACCCTTTATCTGTACTATTTTTTCCCAATTAAAGGAGCCTTTTTTGGTGCTTTTTCGAGAGCAGATAAATTGAAAACATTGTCAGTGATGATAAATGGTACCTTTATCTACTCTCGAATAAAAAATATAGATGGAAATTAATCATAACTCAAAATGGAATTGATAAAGGCCTAGATTCCTATGATGTGTGGTTTTTAGAAAAACACACCAAGTAGAATCACCTACACTTGCACATCACACACACACACCACCAACTCAAACCAACACATGAACATCACACATAAGAATAAAGCAGTGCACACAAGGGTTTGGAAAACAATTATATATAATTATTAAACTATTTTTTATATAATTACATTTACAATTATCCAAAAACCAGTTTAAAACATTAATGTTTCATCATTTGACAACTGTGATCCCCTCTCAAAAATGTTTTCCCATGGTATTAGTTGTCAAAAAAATCATCCCAACTTAAGAAAAAGGATTCACCTATATAAGAAAACAAATATTATCTTAGTAATATTATATTGATATAAGTTAAACATTAATATGAATGAATAGATTAATATAATGTCAACTTTTAAAAAAAAGACATATTTGAATATAAAGTTCACATAGTGTGTCATATTGAGGTGGTGTTGATCCCTACATGTCATAAATGAGTGTTGGCGCCAAAATATTTCACGAAAGGGATGGACGAAAAAGAAGGCTGGCACGCTGCCTCGCGAATCCCCAACGCGAAGCACCACCGCGAAGCACCGCGAGCAGCGCGGTCTTGCGAAGCTCCAGAGGAGGTAACACTCTGCGAACGCATTTGACGTTCACGAGCCCGCCACGAAGCTCCAGAGGCGGTAACACTCCGTGAATGCATTTGACGTTCGCGAGCCCGCTGTGAAGCTCTAGAGGCGGTAACTCTTCGCGGACACCGTTGACGTCCACGAGCGCGCCGTGAAGTACGTGAGGCGGAGTGCGAGTTCTACTTCGTGGTGCCCCTTCCCTATAAATACTGGACTCCCCCTGAGTCTCGAAGATGGACAATCTGACCTTTCGGCATCTCCTCTCCCGAATCGCGAAGCACTCTTTGCCTCGGGAATCATGAGCTCCGCGAGGTACTCCTACTTCGCAAGACGCCTTTGCTTGGTCTCGTTTTGAGCCCCTCTTCCGAGAGGGATGCCCTTCGCAAAGATCAAGGGCATTCGCGAAGGAAGGGGATTCCCAAGGGAACCCGGGTAGCCGCGGAGTGTTTTTACTTCGCGAACCACCCAACCTGTGCTAGTGATCCCTATGTTAAGGCAGGATCGCTCCACATCACGAAGCACACTGCTTCGCAGCACCCTGCTTCGCGAGGCAGTGCTCCGCGAATACTGTTGCACTTCGCGAAGCACCCTCCACTCACACCTATGCCTCATGCTAAGGCCAAGGAACTCTGCTTCGCGAAGCACACTCCTTTGCTTGGAAATTCCTCTTCCCGTGTGACCCTCCAGGTTTGCACGATGTGATTGCAAAGTCCCATGGACAATACCACTTGTAGCGTTGCTTCGCCTAATTCTTCTTCACAAAGGCACGCTAACGGCTATTGGTTCTTCACATAGCCACGCTAACGTGGACCCCTTGATGGTTCGTTCCACAACCCCCCTTGACCATGGCCTTAAACTTCCCTTCCCCAAGGACCATAGGGTACTGGTTATGTAAGTCCTAGGGGTGCGAAGTGAACCCCCTTCGTCCGAGCTACAGGACGTTAAACTGTCAAGCATCACGTCCTCAACACATGACGTTAAATTGTGATCTGACCCCGTGCCTTTCATGAAGGGTCCCCCCAGCTCAAACATTTTTTACGCCGCTCGTCTCCATGGGAGTGGAATCACCCATCCACAAGGGGTGACATCCTCCTTATTGGATTGGCATATGTTCTCAGGAGAAGGGTGACCCTAGTTCCCCAACGGATGGATGCACCTATGCATCTCCGTACTTCCCCACTACAATGGTTAGTGGAGGGCGTGATAGGGAACGAGGCACCTCCCATCATTGGTCCCAAATCCTTCTTTCCCTGCGCTTTGTCACACTATGGGTCTCCATCCTGGAGTAAGTCCCAGCACCATGGGCCGCCTAACGCGTAATCCCCTCTTCACTTCTCATGGACGCATCCTTCGCGACGTGATCGTCAGGTCCTTGCAACCTCTTGTTTCTCACACCGAGCATGACTCACATGGTCTTAGAGTGAGCACCGATCCTGACCCCCACCCATTTGAACTACAAGGATTTTGATCCATGTCAAGGCGTGGTACGTAGGAAGCCTCCACGAGGTTCAAGCCTACCTGTCATTTCTTCACGTCGGGTCCCATCCCCATCCAGCGTGACGTTAAACTGCATTCCGGTCCGACGGCAAGCCGTTGTGACTCATCCATTCCGAACTACGAGGACTTTGATCCATGTCAAGGCATGGTACATAGGAAGCCTTCACGAGGTTCAAGCCCACCACAAGTGAACCCCCTAGGTCCACCTTCATGTCGGTTCGCCGACAAAGCCCCTTCCGAACTACGAGGATTTTGATCCATGTCAAGGCATGGTACGTAGGAAGCCTCCATGAGGTTCAAGCCCACCCATCATCATTCACGTCAAGTTCTACCTTCGTCCATCATGACTTTAAACTGAATTATAGTCCAACAGAAAGTCGCTGTGACTAACTCGAACTACGAGTACTTTGATCCATGTCAAGGCATGGAATGTAGAAAGCCTCTACGAGGTTCAAACCCACCATTCGGTCGTTCCGACCTCATTCACATCGGTTCACCCCCGTCCCGCATGACGTTAAACTGTATTCCACAATTTGAACTACGGGCACTTTGATCCATGTCAAGGTATGGTACATAGGAAGCCTCCCATACGTTCAAGCCCGACAATCATTGGCCCAAACCGTCTCCTTGTCAGTGTGCCAAGCCCCAATTTTCACCCGATCTACGAGGACTTTGATCCGTGTCAAGGCATGGTACGTAGGAATCCTCCCAGAGGTTCAAGCCCATCTCCCATTGGACCAAGGTCCCTCATTTACGTCAGATCACCGACACCCACCGCCCGTCGTTTATTCACATCTGGGTTCACTACCGTCCAACATGACGTTAAACTTTATTCCATCAATCCTCTGAACTATGAGGACATTGATCCCTGTCAAGGCATGGTACGTAGGAATCCTTTCCGAGGTTCAAGCCCACCACTAGCGGACCCACGGGTCCACTTTCACGTCGGTCCATCGATGAAACCCTTTGAACTATGAAGTCTTTGATCCATGTCAAGGCATGGTACGTAGGAATCCTCCCCGAGGTTCAATCACATCTCTCATCAGACCAAGGTCCACCTTCACGTCGGTACGCTGACGATGCCCATCGGACCGAGGTCCACCTTCATGTCGGTACACTGACGATGCCCATCGGACCAAGGTCCGCCTTCACGTTGGTTTGCTGACGACATTCATCGGGACAAGGTCCACCTTCACGTCGGTTCACCGGCACCATCCCGAACTGCGTGGACTTTGATTCCCTGCCACGAGGATAAGTAGGAAGCCTCTTCAAGGCTCAAGCCCAATTTCACCATCGCCCTTGCGATAGTCCCATTTCACTCCCCCTCCAGTCCATTCATCCACCTATCACCCATCCCGATTCTCGCCCAGACCGTCATATCTTGGTGAGACCATGTCGGTACGCTCCTCTTCACAACCGCCCATGGGCTGGCCCCGGTATCAGCTTCCCTTCAAGGGAAATCCCTCCATCCAATCTATCCTAGCTAATGCTCCGGTTGGGTTGATCCATCTCTGCTAGACGTTAAACTCGTGGCGTACCCTGTGTCAAACATGGGAAGCTGAGGATAACCTCAGATATGTGTCTATGACATATAATTCCTTGCGCTCGATGTGGGATGCCTCAGGCTTCCACGCCTTCGAGAAGCCCTGTGACCAGGGATAATAGACAGACATGCTAGGTTCCCCAGCATCGAGACACGCTACTGATGCCTCAACGCGACTACTCCCCCGACTGAAGGTTGCAGCCTGGACCGAACCCCTTGGAATGTCCCAACAGAAGCAGTGTAATTAACCGGTGTCCATGAAAACATGGCACTGGGAAGAGTTTCACGAACTGTGTATGAAATCTATGAGGGAGACCCGGACTAGGTGACGAGTCCTGAGGAGGAATCCACAGAAGGAAGAACCGACATCCCATCATCCTGTTTCGATCAAGGAGCAGACGTCCCTAAATAAGGAACGAATGTCGCACGCCTTTGGAAAGAGGCAACGCAGGGCAACAAGAACAGCGCGTCCTCCTCCGCGGACGGATGCGCGCGCGCCCCGATGAAAGCGTCGGAAACAGAAATGGTGAACCTGAAGTGAAATTATTCTCCTCAATGTGGAGATTAGTAGCATTCAAGACACCAGTAGATTGACGTGTCACCGGATCCAGATATCTGGTGCCTAGTCCCACCAAGAAAATACCGGGCCTGTCGTGAAACTCACCGGAAGTCGGGGTAGTAGAACGTGGGGCACTCCGTCCTGCAGCGTGTTGGCATGGATCCTTCTGACAGACGTGGAGAATGGAAGGACTCTAGGGCACTGGTTGTCAAACATTTTCCCTCTCAGTGCTGATGAGTTGATCCCTTCATTTCTCAGGAACCAGGTTGATGTTACAGAGAGGCGATCACCGCCCGCTAGCCTACGCAGGGGCAGGGGAAACATCGCCACAGTCACCCCAAATGGCGCCGCTACCGCCACGACAGCCGCCACATCGCGGAATACGGTGTGCCCACGTCCCCTTTCCCCATTAGAGGTCATCCAGCGAAGGGTGATCAACAACCTCGTGCGCTGGTATGAGGAGGAAGGGGTCATCCCAACTAGGGATATGGACCTCCTGGACCTGGAGGCATCTAGACCCCACCGTCAACGCCGCCCTAACAGGCCGCACAGGGAGCCCCTGCTCCCCACCCCAACGTTCAACCGTTTTGGGAGCCTGTCCCCGGAACGCCTTGACGACTCCTCGCCTTATGCTGAAGAGGCGGGCACCGTCCGGCTCAGCCCGCTCAGGGTCCCGACCCAAGGGTTCCAGGAGAGAGCTCCCGTCCGGCTGTGTCAGTGCCGTCGTCCGACTCCGCAGGAAGAGCAGGCAGGCCATGCCCCTGCACCATCTGCACCAGCACGCCTGACCCGATGTCAGCGCCGGGCCCGAGCTGAGGACGCTCGCCCAGGCGCGTCAACGTCGACAGCTACAGTGGCCTTAGCCACCACCTACGTGCATCATGAAGCCCCCGCATACACTAAGCAGGGGACCCCTTCACCCAACCAGGATCGAGACCCCTACCGCCCCACGGGCAGGCTGGGTTGGCTCTCTGGGTTGCAGTCCCAAGTGGTGATCATCGCGAACTAACCCGCTGTGATGTCACCCCATACGGAGGTCCTCCTCGTACCACTACTCCACAGAGCGTGTGCCTTCCCCGCTCCGAAGTTTTTCATGGAGGCATGCCTCATGCTACCCCCATCCTGAAGGATGACCTGCCCCGCGGCAGTGACGCTCAGCGCAGAAACCTTTCCCGCGCCCACAATACAGAGTATAGAGTCTATCCTCCTGTCCCCGACCGCCGATCTGAAGGCACCGTCCATCCAGTCCTTCTCCAACATGGGGGCCCTCCCTACGTCCTCTCTGAAACCGGTGAAGGTCCTCCTCACCCCAGTAACATGAGGAGTGAAGGATAGCCTCGCTCTTCCCGCGACGACCATGGTGGTCCTCCCCATGCTCCTGTCGATTCCGACAGAGGCTAGCCTACATGGGTGCTATCCATGGAGGTCTTCCCCATGTACCCTTCGACATTTTCCCTGGTGCCCCTCGCACCTCTTCTATCTCGAGTGGGGGTTCTCTCCGCCACGGTGCCAGCGCCACCCCGAGACTCCATGATAAGGATCAACCCTGTCCCGAAGAGCCACCCCAGTGCAGGAGAGCAGGTCGTCACCACCACAAGAAGAGTCCTGGGAATGCCCGGGTGGAGATCAAACCTGCCCGCTTCTCCGACTCTGAAGCAGAGTGCGACTCAGTGATGGAACCTTCTCCCCGCTCCTCCGTATCAAGGACCGGGGCAGGAACCAGATGCGTTAGCCTCATTCTCCCAGAATATGAGGTCCACCGGATTCCCATCTCTCTCTGCAGGCACATCCATGAGGAAGAGATCCTGGTAATTCCGCAGGTCTCGACCGTGAAATCACCGCCATCAAGACCGAAAGCGCCCTCTACCTCTACCAGAGATCACGGAGAGCTATTTTGGGGGCCAACGGTGGTAGAGCGACGACATGACCGGTCTCCGGTAGCTGCGATTAATGTGCCGGAAGTTGTGGCTATCATCCCATTGTATCGTGACATCATGGCCAGGTCACCTTGCTCTTCGGAGGATGGCCCGGAATTCGGCAGCCAGTCAGCTCATTCGTCGTATTCCCCGCCGCCGAGTTTGTTATCCCAGAGGTCTGCCTCGGTACCGCTACCGGTCCCTCAGCCGCCCTCGGTTGATGAGTGGGGCAATACAAGGCCAGACCCTGAGTCCGAACCCAGGAGCTTCTGGAGTATTCTTGCAGCAGATTACTTCTCGGAGAAGTTCTGGCTGACGGCAGCGCTGAACTTTCGCGTACCAGAGTCCCTTACCCCTGAAGAAGTGGGGTGTTTCTGTTGAACCTTATGGGCGACACACTTCCGCCTCCATTACGAGTGGGTGGAATACCCCAGGAGTTGAGAGAACTTCGAAGAAATCGGTGAGCAGTGCCGCCTGATCGATTTGGCCGCACTCCTTGTGGCCCAGCACCCCGAGTCGCCAGGCCGTCAGAGCGCCCTTCAACGGAAATGTGTTCAGAGTTTTAAAGAACTCCGCAGAATTGTCAAGGAAGCTACCCCCCCATGTGCAAGTCCGTGGTTGGGGACACTATGCCACTCTCCTCTTCGACCCTATCCGACGGTAGCCCGATTCATTATGTGACATAGAGGACATTCCCTCGAGAGGGGTCGCGGTCCACATGGCCGACATTGTGGACAAGGAAGACGATATTGAACTCCTTGATGGAGACTTCCCCCCCGAGGGCGTACCGCCACTGCTGGACCCATCATGGAGAGTTACCCGTCAGCAGAGGAACCTGCTAGACCTCCCCGTACCCACCGAGTCACTGGTACTCGGTCGAAACGCCGGCAAGGGTATGGAGCATGTCAGAACTGTCAAGCACTCTGACCCATCCGCCTCTGTGTATAAAACGGACGAAGATCCCGAGAAGGCCACGTTACGCCTGCAGCTTTTTGAGCAGAAGAGGCTGGTTGAAGAACTCTTGGATGAGCGCGCCGCAGAGCGGAGACCCGACTCTGGTAATCCCAGGCCGGGGCAGCAGTGGCAGGAACAATTTCCCCCCGGTGAGATGCCTCCAGGCAACCCTGATCATGCTACTGCCGCAGACAGGGCAGAAGCCAGAATGTATGGCAAGAGGGCGTGATACGTTTCGCCAAACCCCCTGAGCGACAGAGAAATCTGAATAACCCAGCCCGGGTTCCCCCAGTCACCCCGTAGGTCGTTCATCCAGTTGATCCATGAACGGCCGAAGCCATCTACCGTGTTGAAGAACCTGGAAATGCACTTGTGGTTAGGGATCCCCATCAAGATAGATACCCCCACCTGGATGATCTTTTTGCGGCACTCACAGCCCGCCTTGAAGCATTGGAAACGCGGCAGGTGGCGGTCCCACCGGATGGCAAGCCGTATACCGCGTGGGTAGATGATATGCCTGCACCCCCAGGTTTTGCGAACCCCACTTTCTCACCTTTCAACAGGACAGGGGACCCGCCCCAGCACTTGGCACATTTTTCTTCCAGGTGTGGCCCCATGCTGGGGACCCCGGCTCAGCAAGAAGCCGCCAAACTCCGGTGTTTCGTACAGACATTGGAAGGTCCAACATTCGTCTAGTACAGCCATCTCCCAATCGGATCAGTGACTGGTTGGGAGGACCTTTGGTGGCAGTTCCTGTACCAGTTCAGCTCCACCACGTGGAAGACCAGCATTGCAGACCTCTTCAAGTGCAAGCAAAGACCTGATGAGCGGGTTGCAGATTTCATCACCCGGTGGAAGGGACTTACGTATTCCCTCGATATGCCACTAACTCAGGAGCAATTACTGACGATGTGTGTGGGGAACGTCAAAATGGAGATGGTACCCTCCTTGATTTCCCAGAACTACCCTGGAGGGTTCAATGATTTCTCAGATAAGGCTCAGCACCTTGAGGAAGCCCTGCAACAGGCTAGTCAGGCACGTTTGTTTCCCCCTATGATCCCAGCCAGGAGGACCGCCATGGCTGAACCAGCCGCGGTGGCCCAAATAGAAGCCCCGAGGCAGCTGGATTTACTGCCGGCGGCACCATCCCCACAACCCCGTAGAGGTCCTCCACCTCAAGCACATGCTCCTGCCCAGCAGCGACCGCCTCAGAACCGACAGGTTCCCCCGCGCAATGCGCCACCGCCACCTAGGCGAGACAATCAGGCGCCGCCTCCTCGGCAGGCCCCTCTGGCCCCTCGTCAGGGCTAGGCTCCCAGGGCCCCCTTTCCAGAAAGAAGGCACCAGAATTATTCGTTCAACGAAAATCAGGTCCCTGGCTACTTCTAAAGCGCTCTAGAGCAAGGGATTGTGCGCCTGCCCGAGTGCAGAAGGCTGACAGAGGCGAACCTCACCGATCACCCCAACTACTGCCCTTATCACCGGATTCTGGGGCACACCCTCAAGCAATGATATGTGTTTAAAGACTAGCTTCAAGACCAGGTCAACAACAACATAGTCATGTTGGGCCCGACACCAGCACAAGTGGCGGTTGTCCTTGCAGGATCAGAGATCGGCAGCGACAGCGAAGGCGAGTGGCAGTAGGTCCCCAGCCGCGGATCCCGGAAATACGACAATTGGATGGCTCAAAAAACCATCGTCCATGCCCATGGTATCATCCGGGCACGCCTGAAGCAGTCAGAACCTTTAGAAGAAGTATCTGGTGCCATCGCATCGTCTTCACAGTCGACCTCTTCCCAAATGGGAAAGCAGCGGCGACGCAAGAAGAAGCAATGTGCACTGCCGGTGTCGGCGTCATCCCGCACTCTCGGCAACTTTATGCCCCCTGAAATGGGGATTCCTCCCAGAATCCGCCTAGCGGTGGATGACTCCTCGAGCGACAGCCAGGGGTACACTTCATTTAACACCGTGGAGCTGGTAAAGCCCTATATGACCCCCGATGAGGGGGAATGCCAAGAGAACCTCCCCAACATTTCCAGCTGACGTCAACGTCAGCGGAATCGCAACCGCGTCGGCCATCGAGGTACGTCAGCGGGCACTTTTGGCCAAGACGTGCATGCTACTGAGACCAAATAGCAGGCTCAGTGCAGAGCTTAGCACGCGCACCCCCATCTAACGCTCTCAGCTCTACCTCCACCGCCGTTCGTGCTGCTAGATCAGGGAGAGCTGCCTCGTTTGTATCACAGTCAGTCTTTCCCGGCTACAGGCAAGCCTCCGCTGTCCAATACTAGTCCGAAAACTACTCTCCAGGCTTCAACCAGTAGGCAGCAGGATGTACCCAGTACTAGCTAATCGCCGGTTCAACCGACAGGACCCACTATGCCTCCAAATGCCGAACGACCTCCTGTAAGTAGAGGTTCGCATTTGGCACGAAAGTATGATGTCCTAAAGCACCTGGCCAGCATTCCAGCAAATCTTTCCATCCTTGAGGCCCTTCGCCTATCATTCGAAATGCGTGAGGCACTTTCCGAGGCCCTAAGGAGCCCCCTCCAGTTTGAGACAGAGGTAGCAGCTGCAGAAGCCTTCCATGCTGAGACGATTGAAAACGCCGAATGCCGGGCAGTTATCTCGTTCTCCGGTGAAGATGAGGACCCTCCTATACAGGGGCACATTCTCCCGCTGTACATCACTGGCCAATTCAATGGTGTGGAAGTCTGCCGATGCCTCGTTGACACGGGTTCTGGAATCAATCTAATTCCGACTCAGACGTTGCGGAAGTTCGGTCTGTCTGAAGGTGATTTAACTCTCTCTGACCTCAGAATCTAGGGGTACGACAGGACCGAGCAAACCCTAGTCAGCAAGATCCGCCTAAAGACTCAGTTCGGTGGCTTAATTGCCAGCACTGAGTTTATGGTCGTCTCTCAGGACACCGCCTACAACGCATTGATGGGTAGGCCATGGCTCCATCTGCATGCAGTGGTCCCTTCGTCGTATCACCAGTTCCTCAAATACTCACTCAACGGTCGAGTAGGCGTGCTCCAAGGAGATTCGTCCCCTTTCGCTTCTTGTGAGGCCCGCTATCTGGATGCAGGTAATTACAAAAGTAAGGATAAATAGATCCTAGTAAGTGAGGATGAACCCGCCCCAGTCACAAGTGATCCCTGGGAAAGAATGGATGATGCCTACATCCTCCCGATCCACTGGTTGGAGGCCACGACCCCCAACATGGTGAAATGTTTTGTTATGTCGGGTACGCAAGGAAGGCATGTTCCCATGTCCAAGCGACGGCGGAAAATCACCTCGTACTCCTACATCAACCAGGCTCAGGTCATCTCGGATCCTCCTACCCCTGTACGGTACCGGAATGTCAAACTTATGACAACGGCGGTACGCCATAAATGTCTCTTCCGTCGGGCTGGAATCCACCGACTCAGGCCGACACGTCACCACTACTTTGATATCATCAAACGTGGCCCCTTAGGCCGAAGGCCAGATGGGATAGGATCGACTGCCTTCATTTCTATGGTCTCAATGGCCGGGGAGTCTCCCGATGTGACGACCGCTGCTGCCCGAGACGACACCAGCTGCCCCTCGGATTTTGATAGCCCAGAAGTATCTCCCGTTGCGGGAAGTCCCCCCACGGGTGGGGAGGAAGACCCGGAGGATGCTCCCCCCCCCCTCCCTTGAAGAAGGCATCTCTACCACAGTTGATGAACTGGTACAGGTGACCCTTGGTAGCGAGGCAGATCCAAAACCCACATTGATCAGTGCAGCCATGTCCCCTGAGGAGCGGCAGCAGTACGTAGACTTCCTCAAACAACACCATGACGTGTTTTCCTGGAGTTACAATGAGATTCCAGGACTAGATCCCCAGGTAGCCATTCACCGTCCGGGCCTCCCTGCAAAACATCGTGGGTTTAAGCATCCCCCCAGGAAAATGCACCCTTCTAATGGTGCTATGGTTGAGGCCAAAATTGACAAGCTTATCAAAGCCAACTTCATTAAGGAATTACAGTACCCCATGTGTCTTTCCAACATTGTTCCAGTCAGGAAGAAGAATGGACAGATCAGAGTCTGCATCGACTTCCGCGATCTTAATTGCCACTGCCCAAAGGATGACTTTCCACTCCTGGTGATGGAGTTATTGATTGACGCCACGGCTGGGTTCCAAGCCCTCTCTTTCATGGATAGATACTCCGGGTACAACTAGATCCAGATGTCCCCCGAAGAGGAGGAGTCCACTGCCTTCAGGGCTCCCCAAGGTACCTTTTTCTACCAGGTTATGCAATTCGGTTTGAAGAATGCAGGTGCCACTTATCAGAGGGCCATGCATCGCATATTCAAACCGATCCTCGGGACATTGGTGGAATGCTACGTGGATGACCTCGTAGTCAAATCATGTCAGCGCCAGGACCATATCAAAGACCTCGAGAGAGTGTTCGGTTTCCTCCATTCCAATCACCTAAAGATGAACCCGTTGAAGTGTGCCTTCGGGGTCACCTCTGGGAAGTTTCTGGGATTTGTTGTCAGATACCGAGGTATTGAGATCGAACTGGAGAAGATCAAGGCCATCAGCCAAATGCCTCCCCCGATCAACATTCAGGAGCTTTGAGGCCTTCATGGCCACTTAGCCTATATACGCTGATTCATTGCGAATCTGGCCGGTAATTGTAAGCCCTTTTCCCGGATTATGAAGAAGGGTGCCGCCTATGAATGGGATGAGGAGTGTCGGACCACCTTCGAGGAAATCAATTAGTATCTGCTCCAACCTCCGATCTTGATGCCACCCATCTCTGGAAAGCCACTGGTCCTTTATGTGACCGCCCTGGAGAGATCCCTCGGTGCGCTGCTCGCCCAGAAGAATAACGAGGATACTGAGAATAGTCTTTACTATCTCAGCCGCATGCTTCTCGATACGGAGGTCAGATACTCCCCTATCGAAAAGAGCTGCCTTGCGATCGTATTCGCCATGCAAGAAGTTGCGACATTACCTATAGCACCATGAGGTTCAATTGGTCTCCCGGGTAGACCCACTGAAGTACATCCTGAACCGCCCCATGCTGACTGGCCGACTAGCACGGTGGGCAGTGATTCTCCAGCAGTTTGATATCAGGTTTGTACCTCAGAAGGCCATTAAGGGACAGGCGTTGGAATAATTTTTAGCTTCACATCCAACCTCCGCAGATCAATCCCTGGACCTGGATTTTCTTGATGAGACGATCCTCTCAGTTGATCATGTTGTCCCATGTTGGAAAATGCATTTCTACAGCGCCTCCCGGAGCCCCACTGGTAGGAGGCTCAACGATCCCAAGCTCAACAGAGTGGGCCTGGGTATTGTCTTCATTACCCCGGCGCAGGCCGTCCTGCCATACTCGTTCCTGTAGTCAGAAGGTTGTACGAACAATGAGGCAGAGTACCATGCTCTCATCACCGGCCTCGAGTTGGCCCTTGAGATCCATGTGCCCCATCTACATGTGAAGGGAGATTCCGAGCTCGTAATCAAATAGGTTAATGGCAACTACGTCGTCAGGAAGCCGGAGCTTGCACTGTTGCTGGAGTACACCCTCCACCTAATGGCCCAGTTCTCTTCTCGACCATAGGTTACCCATGTCCCACGGTCACAGAACGGTCAAGCAGACGCCTTGGATGGCTTGGCCGCATCGCTCGCAGAACCTTAGCAAGATGATTTAATCATACATGTGGCACACCGGAAATTCATTGCCCCCATCACCCAAGAGGACAATGATGGCATGCAGGTAGGTCATCTCACCGCCGGACCCTCTACATCTGGGGTCCCAGGTTCGTCAGACACGGTGGTTGAAGCCACTCCCGACTGGAGGGCACCTTTTGTTGAGTATCTCCAAAATGGTTGCCTCCTGGACGACCGGGCCGAGCGCAAGAGAATCCGACGCCGCGCGCTGCAATTTACCCTCCAGAGCGGCCCCAGTCTTGAACAGATCCTCTATAAGCGGCGTTTCGATGGTGTCATCCTCCGTTGCATCCAAGGAGTATAGATACCTCAAGTTATGCAAGAGGTTCACGCTGGTTCCTGTGGCGCCCATCAAGCTGGGCCGAAGCTATCCCATCAAATCCGGAGGTTGGGGTACTTCTGGCCCTCTATGATCCATGGTTTTATTGGATATGCCAAGAGATTCTATGCGTGCCATGTCCACGCCAACTTCCTGCATCGGCCTCCGGAGCCCCTCCACCCCACGAAGTACTCTTGGCCATTTGCGGTATGGGGAATTGATGTAGTGGGACCGTATCCACTGGCAACAGCCCGCCAGTGTAGGTTCATCCTGACTGCTACAGATTTCTTCTCCAAGTGGGCAGAGGCAGTTCCGCTCAAAGAGGTCAAGGCCCATTCCATCGTTGACTTTGTGAGCTCAAACATTATCCACCGGTTTGGGGTCCCTCACGTCGTCCTCACCGATAACAACACCAACTTCCGAGCGGCTGAACTGAAGAAATTGTACACCAAGTACGATATCTGATCGAACCATACCTCCCACTACTACGCGCAGGCAAATGGATAGATCGAGGCGTTTAACAAAACCCTCTCTAA
Source organism: Viscum album (assembly GCA_963277665.1). NCBI lineage: Eukaryota > Viridiplantae > Streptophyta > Magnoliopsida > Santalales > Viscaceae > Viscum > Viscum album. The sequence continues at coordinate 989,478,241 of OY728126.1, forward strand.
CATTCTGCAGAAGATGGTTGGTCAGAACATGAAAAGTTAGCCGGACAAGCTCCCCAACGCCCTCTAGGCTTACCGGACGACGACTCGTAACTCTACCCAGGTGACCCCATATTCCCTGGTGTATGGAGCTGAGGCCGTCCTACCCATTGAGATCCAGATGCCATCATTACGCACTGCAGTTTATGATCACCAGACATCAGATGAGGTAGCCGAGATCCGTCTATCTGAATTGGAAGCACTGGATGAGAACCGGCTTCGTGCCCTGCACAATTCTGAAAGGCATCAGGATAAGATAGTGAGGGCCTTCAACAAGAAGGTTCATCTCCGCTCTTTCCTACAGGGCGACCTGGTACTAGCCCTTCGAGCGCTAATGATTCCCGGTAGGAAATCGCCCAAATTAGAACCCAAATGGGAAAGGCCTTATATCATCCATAAGGTTTACCCCAATAGAGCATACTCCTTGGTGACCACGGATGGAGAACGTATAACCCCTCCGACCAATGCCAAGTTCCTTAAGCGATACTTTGCCTAGGGAAAAAGGGTCCTGCATGACCCTAAACTGCAAGTTGGTCCCGCACGACCTTAAAATGTGTCTTCATCCTACAAGATGATAAACTATGAAACGGTCCCGCATGACCTTAAACTGCACATTATGGTCCAACATGACCCTAAACTGTAAAGTCCTGCATGACCTTAAATTGCATCTTCATCCTGTAAGACAATAAACTACAAAAATAGTCCTATCTCTACGACTTTAAACTAAGATATCCCCCCATCCTTACTGCAAGACGTTAAAATGCACGCCAGTCAGGCCTTCCTGACCGAGGCCCAGCCTCAGGCCCCTTGGCCTCCTCGGGCCCCAAGGCCCCCATCCTTACTACAAGACGTTAAACTGTAATCCAGTCAAGCCTTCCTGAACGAGGCTCAGCCTCAGGCCCCTTGGCCTCCTCGGGCCCCTGGCCCCCCATCTTCATCGCGAGACGTTAAACCACAAGCTGGTCAGGTCTCCCTGACCGCGGGCCGGCCTCAGGCCCCTTGTTTTTTCCCTGACTTACCCTCTTGTGGGATTGTATTGTATGTTATGGGATTACGTCCTCATTCACGTCGTATTACTTGTCGTACCTTACATATCCCCAAATGAGATGCTCCTCGTCCCGCATGACGATAAACTGCATTTCGAGAACTATGTGTGGCTTGATTCCCATCTTTATGGGATATGTGGGAATGCTCAGACACCTCGTTTTGAGCCCAGCCCCAAGATTTTCTCTCCCACTATTCCCCCTGGGAATAGTTTCCTTGGAGGCTCCTTGAGTAGCGAGGGGAAGGCTTTATTAGCCCCGCTCATACAACCCCACTCACACAAGGATTGTAAGGATCGCACCATGTTCCCACTCCCATTCTTCTTTCCCACCATGTCCTCACCGCATGACGCTAAACTGCATGGCCTTCAAGAACTACATGTGGCTTGATTCCCATTTTGATGGGATACGTAGGAATGCCCGGGCATTTCATTTGTTGGCCCAGCCCAAAAGCTAAAATCTTCCCCTCGGGTCAAGACATGGCAGGGTGCACTCTTTTTCCCCAACTCACATCGAGCAAGCCTCGACCCGGCTACACATCCCCCTGGAGGTGTTTTCCTTTTTCTTGGATGGATACAACTATGCTTCACCCACTCCTCGACTAGGATTCCATCATTTTTCACACCCAGAGGGACCCCCAAGAACGGCTTGGATACAATGCCCAAGGGCTCTCCCACCGATACGAGCCAACGCCCTCGAGGGTTTTCAAGCAACAAGCCGATACAAGTCCCGCGTTGCGAATTTGGTCAGCAGTCGACGCTCATTTGTTGCCCCATATCAGGTCACCATAGGAACGCTGTATTTCGAACATGGTCAGTAGTGTCTTGGATCTTCGGATCCACCCCGAGATGTCCCTGACATCGAGTGCAATGATTCGTTCTCCGCATCCCAAAGTGACAAACTTCCCCATGGGTGGTGCTAGAGATCGGGCCCACGGCCCCGATTCCCCATAGGGGTGTACGGTGTGGTGTAGGACTACGTCCTCATTCACGTCAGGATCATGTACCGTGCCGTACACCCTCCCTTTACGAGGCCCAGCCTCAGGCCCCTTGGCCTCCTCGGGTCCCCGACCCCCGTCCTCATGTATGACGTTAACCTGCAGGCCCGTCAGGCCTTCCTGACTGATGCCTGACCTTAGGCCCCTTGGCCTTCTCGGGCCCCCCTACCTAGGTCCCCTCTTACCCAGGGTGTACAGTGTGGTGCGGGACTACGTCCTCATTCACGTCGGGATCATGTACCATGCCGTACACCTCGTATTATGAGGCCCAGCCTCAGGCCCCTTGGCCTTCTCAGGTCCCCGACCCTCGTCCTCATTGCAAGACATTAAACTGCAAGCAGGTCAGGCCTTCCTGACCAATGCCTAACCATCATGCCCCTTGGCCTTCCCGGGCCACGGCCCAGGTCCTCCCTTATTAGAGTGTATGGTGTGGCGTGAGGTTATTTTCACATTCACATATATCTCGTAATGACCACGACATGTACCTCTCCCTCCTGAGCTGTTTCGTCGATCCCTTTTCGGTGGTTCACTGATGTGCCTAAGAGTACTCTGGTTTATTACTTGGAATGCCAAGCTTTACTCGGACACGTCCGCACCTGCTTTCCAGGCTTTGTGTATCCCTGCATCAGGGCTTTCATCATCTTTCACACCCGGAGGGACCCCCAAGAATGGCCTGGATACTACGCCCAAGGGATCTCCTACCGTTACGGGCCAACGCCCCCGAGGGTTTTGGACAACAAATCGATAAAAACCCGCGTTGCGAATATGGTCAGCGGTCGATGCTCGTCTGTTGTTCCCACCTCAGGCTAATGCGATATGGACGCTGCGTCTCCACTATGGTTAACAGTCTTCCTCTATCGCCACGCCAACCCATTAGGCCCAAAATGTCTGGTGCACAATTCACACCCTTCATCACTTCACCGTGTCCAAGTGGAGTCTCGGGACTTTTAGTACTTTTCCTCCGTGCACGTCCGCGCGTTGGGGGAACAAGCTGTGTCAAAGGCGTCCTTCGGGGCTCTACCAACTCCCATTTGACTCGCCCCAAGTATTGCGATGAGGATACCCCCCTTGTTTCTCACACCGAGTTTAACTCACGTGGGATTAGGGATCGAGTTGACATCTGTGCTTACTCGGGAATTTGTCACCATCCACGGTCCGAGCTCTAAGACCATAAACTAAGATTCCCATTTGGAACTACGTTCATCTTGATTCCCATCTTAATGGGATACGTAGGAATTCCCAAACCCCTTGTCTTTGGGTCCAGCTTTAGTTCACATAATTCACCTCTATGGCCCTGCCTTCAGGACCCCGACTACGGGACTACATGGTGTAGTGTGGGACTACGTCCTCATTCACGTTGGGTTTGCAATAGCTGAACCACGTGCACCCCCGTTCTGAGAGTTAGCCCTCCTGTTCATTGTCCCGCATGACGTTAAAAGGCACCCTTCAGAACTACGTGTGGCTTGATTCCCATCCTAATGGGATATGTAGGACCGCCTGGATGTCCAGACTTCAGGCCCAGCACCACCTCTTAGAGATCTCTTGATCTCCCGGTCACCTAGGCCATTTGGCCTATCCCTCTCCAGAAGGGGGATATGTATGGATGATACAAGGTTTTTGGCACTATTCCCTCTTTCTCGGGAACCCACTATCTCTATATTTCCCACAAGTTGAGTCCCTCGACTCCTAGCAATGATTCACCCATGTGTTAAGAGTACTATGGTCTAGGACCAAGAGTGTCAGATTCAACTTGATCAAGTTCCTTCCACTTGTGAAGCTTCGTGTTCCCCTCCATTCGGGCTCCCATTACCTTTCACACCCGGAGGGACCCCCCAATAACAGCCTGGATACAATGCCCAAGGGCTCTCCTACCATTATGGGCCAACGCCCCTAAGGGTTTTGGAAAAAAAATATCGATAAAATCACACGTTGCGAATACGGTCAGCGGTCGATGCTCATTTTTTTGTCCCCATTTCAGGCTAACGCGACAGGATGCTGTGTTGCGAACATGGTCAGCAGTAATCCTCTATCGTCATGTCAGCCCCTTCAGTCCTCGAATGTTGGTTGCATGATTCACATCATTTTCCACCCCATCATGTCCAGGTGGAATCTCGACACTTTTGGCGCTATCCCTCAGTGCACCTTTGCATGTCAACAGGACAAAGCTGCAATATGGCGTCCTTCGGGGCTCCCATGGTCCGAGCTCTAAGACCATAAACTAAGATCCATCCAAGACTACGTTCAACTTGTTTCCCGTTTTCATGGGATACGTAGGACCGCCCGGACACCCTGTCTTTAGGTACAACCCATTTAGGAAGCCATTCTCTCCCCCTGTTTCACCTCTTACCTCTATATAGGCCCCTCGGCCTATGGTCTCCCTCTCCGAATGGCGTATAATGTGATGTGGGATCATGTCTCCATCAATCGTGTTTTATAACACTACGCACGGTCCCCACCTAGCATCATCTCTGCTATGTCTGTGCTGCATGATGATAAAATGCATGCTTGGTCCTATCATACGACCCTAAACTGTGACATTATCGTCCAGGCCGCACGACAAAAAACGGCACTGCATTGTGGTGACCTCGTTGTAGAGGACATCACGTTGGGTATTGGTCACGTGCCATGCCATTTGTCAATTCCCATCATGGCTTGATCCATGTGGTGACACCATGACTTACTACTCTAGGCATGTCACTTCACAAAAAAACCATTCACCTTAAAAAACAAACAAGACTTATCAAATTCCGCTTCTTTTAGTGCATGGGCCATGGCCGCACTCCCCTTTTCCCATGGCACTGGTACCTTACCATGCCGCATTTCAGAACTACGTATGGCTTGATTCTCATCCTTATGAGATACGTAGGAGTACCCGGGCACTTCCCCACGGGCCCAGCCTAACCTTTTTGTTCGGTCCCTCGACTCGAGCATTTCCCCAGAGAATTCATGGTAAGTAGGACTTAGGTCCTCATTCACGTCGGGTTTTGTAACCGCCTTTCCATGTATCCCCTTCTACCCTTATCCATCCATGATCCGAATTCTACGACTCTAAACTAAGATCTCCCTATGGGAAAGGAATTTTCTCCCTCTATCTAATACGTCTTGTTGTCGTATTCAGATGTGTTTCGAGAAAGAGCCCGATGTGTGGGATTTCTACAGGGGCATCCCCCTCATCCCATGACCATGCTTCGTGACCTCGCTATTTGGATCCTCATACTCTTCCACATCCAAAAGGACCCTCAGACCACATGGATACTAGGATTAAGGGCTCTCCATGAATGCTGGACCTAAAGGGCCCTCCAATCGTTTCGGGCCAACGTCCCTACGGATATTTGACGACATTTGCGACATGGTCCCGTGTTTCGAACATGGTCAATGGTCAACCCTTATTTTTCTATCCCCATTTCAGGCTAACACGACAGGATCTGGTGTTGCGAACACGGTTAGCAGTTACCCTCCATCGTCACGCCGCCATCATCATGATCTGAATATCGAGCACCATGATCCACACATTTCCACTTCCTCATGTTCAAGTGGAATTCCATCATACTCGGCTCTTTCTCTTTGCGCATCTAGGTGCGCTAAATGATCGTGTTAGTGTCATTGGGCCGGTATTCACCGAGCGTCCCTTTTCCCTAACCTTCCCCTTTCTGTGTCGAGAAATTCCCGCCACTTCTGCTTGTTTCCCACACCGAGCATGACTCACGTGGGCTTAGTAGTTTTGGCAGGATGTGTACCAACACGTCCAGGCTTCTCCTCGTCCCACATGATGTTAAACTGCGCTTCCAGAACTACGTATGGCTTGATTCCCATCCTCATGGGGTACGTAGGAACGCCTGACCACTCTGCTTTGGTCCCAACCCAATCCTCACTCTTGGTCCCTCAACCTGAAAGGTTTCCTCCGGGGGTATGTGGTATGATTTGGACCCCAAGTCCTCATTCATGTCGGTTTCATATCTACTGCGCCACATGCTCCCTGGGATCTTCAATTTTATTCCACGTCCTATCGTATGACGTTAGACTACATGAGTCCATGTGTCCTCCACGCATGACACTAAACTGCGGTTCTACCCTGAACAAGTTCAAGCTGCCCCAAGATCCCATTGGGAAGTGACAGACCCCCTTGCCAGAGAGGCTTTGTCTGAAAGAAGGAATGATCCATGATCAAAACAATGCACCCATATGGTGTACTCCCACCATGGTGGTGTAACTACCTAAGTGTTGGATTCTGTTCGGATAAACCATCACTCCACATTCCACTCTTTGCATGCCACTTATTCGGAACCTCGTCCTCTTTCATGTCTAAAGGAACCCCCTAACGGCCTGGTCTCATGCCACATCGGCTCGCCTACCGTCCTGGGCCAACGTTCCGGAAGACCGGTCATGTTTGGAAGGACCCCCTAACAGTATGGATGTTTGACCTATGGTCTGCCAACTGTCCTGGGCCAACGTCCCGAAGGATTGATTGACAACATTTGTGACATGGTCCTGTGTTTCGAACATGGTCAACAGTCGACCCTCATTTGTTGTCCCCGTTACAATCTAACGCAGTAAGGATACCGCTTCTCCTCCAAGGTTAACGGTTGTCCCTTATTGTCACGCCATCCCCACAGTGTTCTGAATCTTGGGTATCGTGATTCACACTTCCAATTTTCATCTGTTTGGGCCGATTTCAGCACCCCTGGCGTTGCCCCATTCGTGCATAAGAGCACGCTGAAGAAGTGGTAATTCGGCTATCCTGAAAGTTCCTTCTCCGATCAAACCTCTCCCGTCTTTCAGAAATCCGGACTGGTAATCCGAATCCCGAATGTCCGAAGCATGATCCCCACTCCTATTTTAGGTGGGATGAGAGGGCAACTATCTCCTTTTTCTCACATCGGGCTCGACCCATGTGGGCTTGGGGAATTGACGCCGGACGTCCCACAAACATTTTAGGGATGTAACAAATAGTGGAAATCGTGCGCGCTACGACATTCAAAACAAAGAAAGAAAAATTTTGAAGCACGAAAGTACTAATAAAAGGTTCTTAGTTTGTTACAATACCCGGGGATCGACTCCCCCCATGGACGGGTTGACCCCGTAAAAAGATCATTGCAGCTCCACCAACCGTTGGCTTGTGGAATCCAAGGCTTGCTGCCGCTGACTTAGCTCTCGCTTCTCCTCAGCAGCGGCGGGGTGCAGTTTGTCCGCCCTAGCTTTGGCCCTCTCTACGCCAGCTTGAATGGCAGCCATCTTTCCAAAGGTCTGCCTCATATGCTCTTATGCCTCTGCCAGCTGGGCCTTCAACTGTGAGACCAGCTCAGATTGCGCCTCAAGAGAGGCTGAAAGCTCGTCTGCTCGAGTCTGCATCTGTTGGACCTCACCTTCAGCGTCCTGGAGCTTCTTGATGCTGGTCTCCTTCCTCTGCTGCCAGCCCACGCTGAGCCCACGATCATTCTCCCAGATCTTCTCCGCCATAAGATCTCGGATGAGTGCGTGAGGACGTTGGGCATCCACTCCCCCAGTACACAGTTTGTGCAACCACGAGCAGAGTCTATCCATTTCGACTATCCATTGCGCTTGGGGGGTGTCCTTGATAAAGTGCGTGATCAACTTCCACAACCGGCGACGGACTATTCTGTTGTCTTCCTCGTCGGAGGCCATTTCATCCCAGTCTGCGTGATTGGAAGGCTCATACGCGGGATACACCCGCAGGAAATCCTCTGCAGGATCAACATCTGATGTTGAATCTGGTATGACACCTGGCGCAGAAGCAGGCGTGACAAGACTGGGACCGACCGGTTGATCCTCTTCCTCAAAGTCCACTTCAATGACTTCAGGTGCGACCCTACTGGTGGTCCCGCCAGTGATGGTGTACGTCGCAGCTTGAGGAGATGGGGGGACTATCACCACCATCACCGGCATGCCCCTAGGAGGGACGCCACCAGACATCCCGACCAGTCTTGCCGCAGTGGCCCACGCCTGTCGGAGAACTGTACGATAGAGAGGGACATAAACGTTAGTTGGCAGGCATGGTCTACATATGATGACATGGGAACCAGTAGAGGAGACTTACAGAGATCAAACTCCTGGCACTGCTCTTGAGCCGGTACTGACGGGACCCTGAGGCGAGGCCCTCCATATACATTTGGAAGGTCTGGAGATTCCGGGAGAGCCTCCCCGGGTGCTATGGTCCCACCAGACGCGAAACTGGACGCAGCCATAGGCGCGGGTTCTGAAGGTCCCGCATCATCACCCGCCGAGGGGCGGGAACGAGGCTTGTGAACAAGTTCCTCCTGCATGGCTCAAACAACGGTGAAAAGTTCATAGTGACCCAAGGATGGATCATAGGGAAAGAAGTTCGGAATGCTACCTCGAGAGCCTCAGCGAATTCGTCGAAATTTGAGCCTCGGTCTCCGACCTCTCCCTCCTCCAACGGGATCCCTCCTCCAGCCTCATCCTCCCGAGAGGAGTCCTCTGATTTTTCCGATAGGGGAAAGCGCTCTCTCAGATTGGAAGCCGATAACTGTGGGGGGACCGTTTGATTCAACAACACCCTCACCCGATCTGTCATTGGGCGAGGGACACCACTGGAGTGGACGTAATCCTCCAGCTCGTCCAGGTATTGTTCTGCCTCCGCCAGAGATGCCATGAATCCAGCTCGGACTGGGCCTATTCCCGGTAATTCCATCCCGAGGTGATTTAGGTGGGCCCATATCTCGGGTGGGCTGATGAATTGCCGGTTGACATCCCAAATGTCCCAGGCTTCCAGGAAGACAGCATCCTCTTCCATGTCGATATGACGCAACCGTTTCCCCGGAGCCTGAGTGGATATCCTGCGAAATCCCCTCGGTGGATGCCCCTCCGGATGGTTTTGCTCTTCTGGAATCACCGGATCCACCGCTGCTGCCATTCCCTCGGCCAATGCGGGTCTCGCTGCCATGGCAGCCCCGCCACCGCGAGCGGCCCTAGCTGCCCTCCGACCCCGACCTCGAGATAGGGGAGGCCCACCGTCACCGACCCGAATAGTTGGTCGCTTTAGCATCTCCACTGGGTAAGCAGCCTCCCAACTAATGGCATACTCCCTCACCAACCCGAAAGCGGTGGTGGATGGAGGCAATGAAATTTGCATCTTCTTATCTTCTCATGTGAACATGAGCCACAACTGCCTCATCACACATGGGTGCTCCTCGTAACGCACCTCCCAGTAGACCTGCGGGGTCAGCCGCTGGAGGTACCGGAACTTCCTCGCAAACCGATGCGTGGTGTATGGATCGCAGATTGGCTCATGATCTATCTGTGACACCAAAACTCCACCTCGAAAGGCCAGGAGGTAAGCCCGATGTTCTTCCGTTCCCCGCCCGTCATCAGTAAGTATCCCCGTCGGCGATGGGAAGTGGTGGAAATTAAACTCATCCTCCCTCCACACCCGATTCAACACCATCGGAATGGCTAGTTTGAACGGGAAGCTCCCGAACGCATTCAGGATGGAGGGGCAGAAGTTCGATCCCGGCGGCAAAATGAGGTTTAGATACTCGTAAATCCCCCTAATATGTGTTGCGATCCACCCATACAGGAGGTGGAAGGGCCCGTATATCCTTGGCGGCTTTTTTCCCTCGCTAATGTGCCGTAGCATTCTGTACAGTTTGGTGAGCATCGGAATCCCCAGATTGATCCGTTGACCCATGGCCTACATCGAAGCCATAATAAACGAGCGGGGCCGCAACCCCACGCTTGTATCCCTCACTGGTAGGATCCAACCACAGATGAGAGCTGTGATGAACGCCGCCATCTTGACTATCGGCTGTTGTTCAGTGCTGAAACTGAAACCCCAAGTCTTCCATTGGCTGTCCTCCAAGACCCGCCAATACGAGTGCCCCTTGCCCCGTTGGGCCGCCCTTGGACAAGTTCGAGACATCGGAGGGAACTCTCGGTTCTCTGGGAAATTCAGGAAACATTTGAACCATCTCCTAAAGTGGGAATCCCTCACTACCTCCTTGTCCTCTCCAGGGACAAGTGCCCTCAGCGCTGACGCCAGTCGCGACATTTGCTCCGTATCCTCCCACGCGCTGATGACGGGGAAGAATTCGTTATACATGGCCCCCAAGATCGGGACCCTATAAATCTGGTGGACAACCCACAGGCTGATGCCCACCTCCCCGTGATGCAAGTGAAAGGTATTGGTTCTAGACGACCATCTGCTCAGCAGTTCCGGCATCAGTTGCTTTGGTTGGTAAATGTAGAATTGGGAGGCCCATGCCGCCTCATACAACCACACTCTCCTCAGCTCGGCCCCAAACTCCTCACATGAGGTGCCTACCTAGTAGGCCCAGGCCCAGTCATCAGTAAAGATTCCACCCTGGTGCAAATCCCACTCATCGGACCATCCCTTCTTCGAATCCTGCAAAGCCGCCTTCAACATGGTGCGGTAGATAGGAGGGGAAGTCTCCGGTTGCAGTGGCTTCCCGTCAATATCGTTCAAATGGTTATAGAGACAGTCAGCGGTGATGGGTGTGATGTCCTCCCACGCATGACCATCGGCCGCCCTGAACCATTAGTGCAAGCATGGTGTGCTCCTGAACCAGCAAGCTAGTTCGTCCCTACTCGCCTCAGGGATGAAGACGTCATCCCTCAACCCAAAGCCGTACAATGGCAGTTTCTTGCATTGCGGATAATCCTTATGACCCTCCGATAGCAGATCTGTCAAAGAAGTGTGGTCCGAGTGGCTTCAGACCTTCTCCCCCAGGCCTGGGAAGTTGGCCATCTCATCCCGATGAGCAGCATCTACAAGCACCCCCAATACAGCCTCTAGATGGGCCATTTCGATTCCGGCCCTCAGAAAATAATTTTTTCAGCTAGATTGCGAAACTAGACCGTGAAGCTGAACCGCGAAGCAGGATCACGAAGATCGGTCACGATATCAAGACGCGAAGTCTAGACGAGGCCGAAAAGCAGAAGTTCACTTGGCGCGGTCGCGGAGTCAGAGTCTTGCGGTTCGCCGCGAAGCTCGCTTCGCGGAGGGCTTTCGCGGAGAATGTGGAGCTTCGCGAAGTCGAGAGCACAAAAAGACAAATAATTCATGTGAAGAAAATAGAGGTCGACCCCCTATTTATAGGCGGTGACCCCAGAGCATCGCGGCACACCTCACCCGCGCGGAGCATCGCGACGCGTCCAGATCCGTGGCCCCGGTCGGCACCGCGGGCCCTCTTCGCGGAGCTGCATCGCAAACCACCAACAATTTTGGCAATTTTCCCTCAGACTTCGACCCTTCACCCTCCGTGGATCCAAGTCTGAGGGGGGGCATTTGTTGGTGCCAAAATATTGCACGAAAGGGATGGAAGAAAAAGAAGGCTGGCACGCTGCCTCGCAAAGCCCCAACGCGAAGCACCGCCGCGAAGCACCGCGGGCAACACGGTCTCGCAAAGCTCTAGAGGCAGTAACACTCCGCGAACGCATTTGACGTTCGCGAGCCCGCCGCGATGCTCCAGAGGCAGTAACACTCCGCGAACGCATTTCACATTTGCGAGCCCGCCGTGAAGCTCCAGAGGTGGTAACTCTTCGCGGACGCCATTGACGTTCGCGAGCACGCCGCCAAGCACCTGAGGCGGCGCATGAGTTCTACTTCGCAGCGCCTCTTCCCTATAAATACTAGACTCCCCCTGAGTCTCGAAGACGGACAATCCGACCTTTCGGCTTCTCCTCTCCCGAATCGCAAAGCACTCTTTTCCCCTGGAATCATGAGCTCCGCGAGGTACTCCTACTTCGCGAGATGCCTTTTCTTTGTCTCGTTTTTATCCCCTCTTCCGAGAGGGATGCCCTTCGCGAAGCTCAAGGTTATTCGCGAAGGAAGGGGATTCCCAAGGGAACCCGGGCAGCCGCGGAGTGTTTCCACTTCGCGAACCAGCCAACCTGTGCTAGTGATCCCTATTCTAAGGTAGGATCGCTCCACATAACGAAGCACACTGCTTTGCAGCACTCTGCTTCATGAGGCACCCCTTCTTCGTGAGGCAGTGCTCTGCAAATACTGTTGCACTTCGTGAAGCACCCTCCACTCACACCTATGCCCCATGCTAAGGCCAAGGCACTCTGCTTCGCGAAGAACACTCCTTTGCTAGGAAAGTCCTCTTCCCGTGCGACCCTCCAGGTTTTCACGATGTGATTTCAAAGTCCCATGGACAATACCACTCGTAGCGTTGCTTTGCCTAATGCTTCTTCGCATAGGCACGCTAACGGCTATTGCTTCTTCGCATAGCCACGCTAACGTGGACCCCTTGATGGTTCGTTCCACAGCCCCCCTTGACCATGGCCTTACTGGTACCTTCCCTTCCCCAAGGACCAGAGGGTACCGGTTATGTAAGTCCTAGGGGTGTGGAGTGAACCCCCTTCGTCCGAGCTGCAGGACGTTAAACTACCAAGCATCACATCCTCAACAGATGACGTTAAACTGTGATCCGACCCCCTGCCTTTCACGAAGGGTCCCCCCAGCTCGAACATTTTTTACGCCGCTCATCTCCACGGGAGTGGAAACACCCATCCACAAGGGGTGACATCCTCCTTATTGGAGTGGCGTATGTTCTCTAGAGAAGGGTGACCCTAGTTCCCCAACGGATGGCTGCACCTCTGCATCTTCATACTTCCCCACTACCAAGGTCAGTGGAGGTCGTGATAGGGAACGAGGCACCTCCCATCATTGGTCCCAAATCCTTTTTTTGCTGCGCTTTGTCACACTATGGGCCTCCATCCTGGAGTAAGTCCCAGCACCATGGTCCGCCCAAAGCGTTAGCCCCTCTTCGCTTCTCACGGATGCATCCTTCGCGACGTGATCGTCAGGTCCTTGCAACCTCTTGTTTCTCACACCGAGAATGACTCATGTGGGCTTAGAGTGAGCACCGATCCCAACCCCCACCCACAACGAACTACGAGGACTTTGATCCATGTCAAGTCATGGTACGTAGGAAGCCTCCATGAGGTTCAAGCCACATTGCTCGGTCGTTCATTCACGTTCGTCCAGCATGACGTTAAACTGTATGCCCCCTTGTCCCGTATGAAATTAAACTGCACACCCATTTGAACTACGAGGATTTTGATCCATGTCAAGGCATGGTACGTAGGAAGCCTCCACGAGGTTCAAGCATACCCGTCATTTCTTCACGTCGGGTCCCATCCCCATCCAGCATGACGTTAAACTACATTCCGGTCCGACGGTAAGCCGTTGTGACTCATCCATTCCGAACTACGAGGACTTTGATCCATGTCAAGGCATGGCACGTAGGAAGCCTTCACGAGGTTCAAGCCCACCACAAGTGAACCCCTCGGGTCCACCTTCATGTCGGTTTGCCGACGAAGCCCCTTCCGAACTACAAGGATATTGATCCATGTCAAGGCATGGTACATAGGAAGCCTCCACGAGGATCAAGCCCACCCATCATCATTCACGTCAAGTTCTACCTTCATCCAGCAAGACTTTAAACTGCATTCTAGTCCGACGGAAAGCCGTTGTGACTAACCCGAACTACGAGGACATTGATCCATGTCAAGCCATGGTACTTAGAAAGCCTCTACGAGGTTCAAACCCACCATCCGGTCGTTCTGACCTCATTCACGTTGGTTCACCCCCGTCCCGCATGACGTTAAACTGTATTCCACAATTTGAACTACGGGGACTTTGATCAATGTCAAGGTATGGTACGTAGGAAGCCTCCCAGAGGTTCAATCCCGACAATCATTGGCCTAAACCGTCTCCTTGTCGGTGTGCCAAGCCCCCATTTTCACCGGAACTACGAGGAATTTGATCCGTGTCAAGGCATGGTACGTAGGAATCCTCCCAGAGGTTCAAGCCCATCTCCCATCGGACCAAGGTCCCTCATTTACGTCGGTTCCTCGACACCCACCGCCCATTGTTTATTCACATCAGGGTTCACTACCGTCCAATATGATGTTAATCTATATTCCATCAATCCTCTGAACTACGAGGACTTTGATCCATGTCAAGGCATGGTACGTAGGAAACCTTCCCGAGTTTCAACCCACCACTAGTGGACCCACGGGTCTACTTTCACGTCAGTCCACCGATGAAACCCTTTGAACTACAAAGTCTTTGATCCATGTCAAGGCATGGTACGTAGGAAGCCTCCCCACGGTTCAATCCTATCTCTCATCGGACCAAGGTCCACCTTCACGTCGGTACGCTGACGATGCCCATCAGACCGAGGTCCACCTTCACATCGGTACGCTGATGATGCCCATCAGACCAAGGTCCACCTTCACGTTGGTTTGCTGACGACATTCATCGGGACAAGGTCATGTTTCACGTCGGTTCACCGGCACCATCCCGAACTACGCGGACTTTGATTCCCTGCCACGAGGATACGTAGGAAGCCTCTTCAAGGCTCAAGCCCAATTTCACCGTCACCCTTGCGATAGTCCCAATTCACTCCCCCTACAGTCCATTCATCCACCTATCACCCATCCCGATTCTCGCCCGGACCGTCATATCTCGGTGAGACCATGTCGGTACGCTCCTCTTCACATCCGCCCATGGGCTGGCCCTGGTATCAGCATCCCTTCAAGGGAAATACCTCAATCCGATCTATCCTAGCTAATGCTCCGGTTGGGTTGATCCGTCTCCGCTGGACGTTAAACTCGTGGCGTACCCTATGTCAAACACGGGAAGCTGAGGAAAACCTTAGATATGTGTCTATGAAATATAATTCCCTGTGCTCGATGTGGGATGCCTCGGGCTTCCACGCCCTCGAGAAGCCTTGTGACTAGGGATAATAGACAGACATGCCAGGTTCCCCAACATCCAGACATGCTACTGATGCCTCAACGTGACTACTCCCCCGACTGAAGGTTGCTGCCCTGACCAGACCCCTTGGAATGTCCCGACAGAAGTAGTGTAATTAACCGGCGTCCATGGAAACATGGCACTGGGAAGAAGTTCACGAACTACGTATGAAATCTATGAGGGAGACCCGGACTAGGTGACGAGTCCTGAGGAGGAATCCACAGAAGGAAGAACCGACATCCCATCATCCCGTTTTGATCAAGGAGCAGACGTCCCTGAATAAGGAACGAATGTCGCCCGCCTTTGGAAAGCGGGAACGCGGGGCAACAAGCACAGCACGCCCTCCTCCACGGACGAATGTGCGCGCTCCCTGGTGAAAGCATTAGAAAAATGAGTTATTAATCATTTTATAAAATATAAAAACAATATGAATAGGTTTTCTTGTTATTTATTATGTCCCTTGTTGTTTTAATAAAATAAATATCAATTTTAAATAAAATATTTGGATTCATACCGGTCACATAATTCGTCATGTTGAGATGTGGTTGATTCCTACACATCACAAAAGACTCCCGAATCATTGTTAAAATGTATAAAAACAACATGAATTGGTTTTCTCTGTTTTTAGTATGAATGTTCTATTTTTCACTAAAATATTATTTCAAACTAGATACACACATTTTGAGTCATATCGGTCCCATTGTTCATCGATTTTAGTTCATACATATTCATACACATCACAATTGACTTATTAATCGCCCTATAAAATTATGAGGGAAACCAGAGGGAACTTTCATATTTATTAGTGAGTGAAACATTTTCAGATAAAATTTCAATTTTTAACTGCTATTGGATACTTACAGTCACAATTGTCACATTGTGCGTTATATTGATGTGTGGATGATTCTTATGCATCATAAATGACACATGTATCATTGTCTTAACATATAAAAACAATTCGAATGTGTTTTCTGGTTTTATGTATGAAACATGTTCTTTTTTACTCTAAACAATCTCAATTTTAAATAAAAACCTATTTGGATATATAAAAGTCACAAATTTCATCAGGTTAATGTTTTTTTGATTCCTACATGTCACAAATGACTCATAGATCATTATTTTAATGTATCAAAACAATAAAAATGTGTTGGATCGGTTTTCAATATGTTTATTGTGTTCTTAATAAAATATCATTTCAAAATAAAAACATGCATTTTGAGTCATACCATTCAAATAGTGTGTTGATTTAAATTGCGACTACTCCATACACATAAGAATGGATATAAGACTCACTATCCTAAATTTTAAAGATAATCGGAAAGTGTTTACCTAGATTCAAGTAAAAGACATGTTTTCACCTAAATGTAAATTTTAAATTGAATACAGACACTTTTAGTCATACTGGTCACATTTTGTGTTGGATTAAGGTGTTTTTGATTCCTAAACATCAGAAAATGAACTCGTGTATAATTTTACAAATGTATCAAAACAATCGGAATGTGTTTCCAGGGTTGTAGGTATGTTAATTTTTCTTTTTTACTTAAATTAAAGTCAATTTTTTTAAAAAGACACATTTGGATATATACCAGTCACATTGTACATTGTATTGAGGTGGCTTTGATTGAAAAAAATCTCAAAGGACTGATGGATAGTTTTCCTAAATTTTAAATACAATGCAAATGTGTTTGATCAATTTTTAGTATACTAGTTGTGTTTCACAAGTAAAATTAATGTCAATTTTAAATATAAAGAGACACTTTTTGTCATACCAATCACATCGTGAATTCGACTGATGTGAAGATGATTCATACAGTTTAAAAATGACTTGTAGATCATTTTCCTAATTCATAAAAACAATCTAAATGAATTGGATCATATTTTAGTATGCATATTGGGTTTTTTTTAATAAAATATCATTTCAAACAAGAAACAAACATTTTGAGTCATACCAGTCGCATCGTGCGTCAGATTGACATGAGTATTCTTTAATCAAGTCACTATGAACATGTAAATTGTGTGTTAAATTATGATGATAATCATAATGAGTTTTCTTGGTTTTTAGTGAGTGACAGAATTTGATCTAAAATGTCAATTTTAAAATCATAACAGACTCTTTATGTCATATTGGTCATATTGTTCATCAGATTGAGGTGTAGTTTATTCCAACATGTCACAAATGATAGTTGGTTCATTCTCCTAATGTATCAAAACAATTTGAATGTGTTTACTCTATTTTCAATATGTCCTTTGTTCTTTTAGAACAATTTACTGTTAATTTATTATAAATTACATAATTAATTACATAACGGTCAAACCATGTGTTTTATTTAGGTGTGGTTGATTACTATATGTCAAAAATGATGTATGAATCGATGTCTTAATGTATCAAAACATTCCTAATGTATTTTCTCAGTTTTCAGTATGGTAGTAGTGTTTTTTTTAAAACATTTCAAAGTGGAAACACATATTTTTTTGTCATATTGGATTCGTCGTACATTAATTTGACAAGATATTACTTCATATATGTCAAAAATAACTTATGATTATTTTTCTTATATTATGAAGACACATGGAGCGAGTTTTTCAAGTTTTCAGTGTGTGACACATTTTAAGCTAAAATGTCAACTTTTAACTAATAATAGAAACCCTAAGTAATATCAGTCACACTATATATCTGATTGAGGTGTGGTTGATTCCTACATGTCAAAAATGACAGATGGGTCATTGTACTAATTTATCAAAACAATCAAAAAAAAATTCCTATCATTCAGTATTTCACTTTTTCTTTTTGTTAAATTTATTGAAAATATTTTATAAAAAGAGAAACATTGGGTCACATTGGTCACAAATTTCAATAAATTATTTTTTGGTTGATTTTTACACATCCAAAATGACATATAGATCATTTCAATAAAGTATCAAAGAAATCCTAATGTCATTTATATGTTTTTAGTATGGGAGTTTTGTTTTTTACTTAAATATCATTTAAAACTAGAAACAAAAGATTTGAGTCATACCGGTCACATCATAGGTCGGTTTGACATGAGACTGATACATACACACCCAAAATAAAATACAAATCATTGTCTTAAATTATGATTTAAATTTAAGAGAGTTTTCATTGTTTTAAGAGACTCCTGATTTTTTTAACTAAAATGTCAATTTTAAAATGATAATGGACATATTTAGTAATTTTGTCATAGTTATTTTTATATTGAGGTATGGTTGATTACTACCAATTAGAAATTACATTTTGTTCATTTTCCTTAAGTATCAAAATAATACAAATGTGTTTTCTCAATTTTCAGTATGTCACTTGTTATTTTTTCTGAATTTATTGTTAATTTTTTATAAAAATACACACTTAAAGAACTAATGGTCACACCATCTATCGTGTTTAGGTGCGGTTGATTCCTACCCGTAAAAAAATTCTTATGTATCATTTTCATTAAGTATTAAAAAAATCCCAATGGGTTTCCTCATTTTGTACTATGTCAATTGTGTTTTTTTAATAAAATATTACTTCAATCTAGGAACAGTCATTTTGAGTCATATTAGATGCATTGTGAGTCAGTTATACATGATAATACATGATACACATCAAAAATAACATATGAATCATTGTCCAAAATTATGAAGACAATCCGAGTGTGTTTTCTTGGATTACAAGGAGTGATGTGTTTTGAGCTAAAATGTTAATTTTAAAATGATAACGATCACTTTTAGTCATATCGGTCACACTAGTCATCAGATTGATGTGTGTTTGATTAATACTCATAAGAAATGACCGATGGATCATTTTCCCAAAGTATCAAAATAATTTTACTTTTTTTCCATTTTCAGTATGTCAAATACTCTTCGATAAATTTATTTTTAGTTTATTATAAAAAGAGAC
Source organism: Viscum album (assembly GCA_963277665.1). Lineage (NCBI taxonomy): Eukaryota > Viridiplantae > Streptophyta > Magnoliopsida > Santalales > Viscaceae > Viscum > Viscum album. The sequence goes on from OY728126.1 coordinate 989,496,978, forward strand.
ATTTGGATTCATATCGGTCGCACCTTGCATTAGTATAAGATGTGGTTGATTCCTAAAAAAAGTACCTATATATTGTTTTCATAAAGTATCAAAACAATACAATTGTGTTGGATTAGTTTTTAGTATGTCAATTATATTTTTTTAATAAAATATCATTTCAAATATAAAACACACATTTCGAGTCCTACTGGTCCCATCGTGTGTCAGTTTTACATGATACCACTTCATGAATGTTACAAAGATCTTATGAGTCATTTTCCAAAATTATGAAGATAATCAAATAGATTTTGTTTCATTGAGGGACACATTTTAATCTATAATGTCAATTTTAAACTGATAATAGAAACTATCAGTCAAATTAGTTACCTTTTTCATTAGATTGAGGGGTGGTTGATTCCAACATGTCACAAATTATTGATGGATCATTTTTCAAAAGAATCGAGTCAATCCAAATTAATTTTCTCAGTTTTTATAATGACAAATTTTCTTTTATCTACATTTATTGTAAATTTATTATAAAAATACCCAATTAATGTCATAAAGGTCACACCATGTGTCATATATCGTTGTGGATGATTATAAACATTAAAAATGACATAAGGATCATTTACTAATATATCAAAAAACTTTTAAGGTTTATTCTCAGTTTTTAGAATGCGAGTGGTGTTTTTTACTAAAATATCATTTCAATCTGAAAATATGCATTTTAAGTCATACAGGTCGAATTGTGTGTCAGTTTAACATGAGAAAACATTATACATATATAAAATGAATAATTTTCCTAAATTATGAATACAATCATAGTGAGTTTTCATGGTTTTCAGTGAGTGATGCATTTTGAGCTAAAATGTCAATTTAAAATAGATAACTATCACATTTAGTCATATTGGCCACACTGCTTGTTGGATTGAGTAGTGGTTCATTTGTACACATTACAAATGACATATAGATCGTTTCCCTAAAGTATCAAAAAAATCCAAATGCGTATTTCTATTTTTTAGTATGTCACATGTGCCTTTTCCTAAACTTATTGGGAATTAATTATAAAAATACACACATAAAGTCATAACACTCACACCATGTGTTGTATTTATGTTTTTATGATTCTTACATGTCAGAAGTAATGTATGGATCATTTTCATAATTTATCAAAACAATCCTATTGTGATTTCAAATTTTTCAGTATGACACTCGTTCATTTTACTAATAATACTGAAAATTTTAAATAAAAGTAGAAACTACGAGTCATTCATGTCATCTATTCATACTATTTATGTACATTATTATATTATGTATTCTTCTGATTTGTTTCTAAAAAATATATCATATCATGTGAATAGGATTCTTTTCAACAATCATGGTAGTATGGAAAAAATATAAATACATGTAGCATTAATAAATATTTTAAATGAAATAGTAACTGTCTTAAAAAATACCTCTCCAAGGATCCTGATTTGTTCATAGAATATGATCTCGTTCATAAATTCAGAAACATAATTATCATAGTCTCTATCATTTTTCTGTTTCAGACACTGTAGAAACATTTGTAAAAAATAATTAATTTTTTTATATGTTTTGGGATAGTGAAATAATATTATATATAATCTGATATGTATCCAGTCATAGTACTTTTGATGATTTTTGTCCTCTTCCCCTAACCTCATTCCATGATGTAGATGATATTAACGCACTGCCAAATAATCCTTTTAATTGAAGGGTAAATTGGTTTTGTTGACATATAATTCATTTGGGTTTAAGTGGAACACGATGATTTCTTCTATATAATAATAAAAATACTCAAGAAGATTTAAATTATATGTTATATAAAAAACATATAATGTTTAATCTAAGATGAATTTTCTATCTTACAAGTATTAATCAATGTGGGTTAACATAATTAGACAATTTTTTTTTCAATTTCATCCAATGATTAAGAAAAATATTAGCTACATGAAATTTTTTTAATATAACAGTTTGTAAAACAACTCAAAAATGGTCACCCCAACATGGATGTTTATATAAAAATTTTACATAGGCTTCATCGGGTTCAATGAAACAGAAATATATATAAAAAAGACCTCAAAATGAATGAAAGTATATATATGTCCCTATTTAATACCATATAGAATGTATATTGGGAAATATTTATAGTAATGGAATGCATACATATTATAGTGTAGTCCTAGGTATTGCAATTAACATCAAAATTACCTATACACAAAATTATAAACTTATCAAAAGTGATAAAACACTCATCTAGTTGACCATCCATCCTTTTTCCAAATCCAAAACAATTCCCCATTACTAGAGGAACCAACAAAAACATAGTTCATGACTCAAAGGAATCCCAAGGACCTGATGACAACTATTCACATCACATCAAGTATTGATACTCAAAACCAAAAAATTAACTAATGTCCATTGTTCATAAAACCTTTATATACAATCCAATATTTTTAAATCCTCTTCCAAAAGATTTAAAATTATCTTATGAATATGCCTCTTTTCAAAATTCAATAAAAAAACCTAACCACAAAATAATCCAATCAACAACACCAAAAATAGTAATGCAATGTTAACAAATAATGCCTTTCCATAGAAGCATTAAACATTAATAAAAATTAATTATACCCAAACCATAGGTATATGATATCATTTAATCCCACACAACATTACTTAGTAAACCATTTGAGATCCAAAACAGTTCACAACACATGTGATAAAGACTTTATTAACTCTCATCACTCTTTTAAGAAGATAAGGTCCTAAACATCGACATAATAATCATCATATAAACACTTTTTTAATCAATTATAATACTATATCTATCAATAATTTCATATTTTTAATTTAATATTGAAGTAGTATGCCTAAGGCTTCCACATAAGCTTCCAAATTATATTAAAATCCAACATTCCAAAACTAATTTCATTTCTAAAAGTTTATACAAACCCATATTTTTACAATCCATTACAACAGATAAATAAAATCAACTTATTTTGTAAGGGTGAAACAAATATATAACATTATAATTTTAGTGTTAATAATTTATTTAAATTTATTTAATCCTATTGAATATTTGGGTGATCAATTCAATGGATTATATTAAAACACCAATCTTCAATCCAAATTAATAAGTTGCATCAAGAATTTCATAAAATTACTATTTTGAAAAGCTACAATGAAGAAAAAAACAAAACATCACATAAGATCTATCAGGATTAAAAAATTTATCACTTCCTATTTAAGAATATATATAATTCAAAAAAATGGAAATTCCCTTGAAAACGTCATTTCATCTGAGTGCAGAAATAGTAGAATCAATGAAAACCAACATGTAATTCATTTAGTGCACAAACACAGATCACCAATGGCCACTGTTTTCAGCAGGAATTTTATCATATATAATTCATAACATCACCATTAAGATCAAACTATAAAAACATGAGATATGGATGATAATGAAGAGAAAACTCGCTATGGAGGTGTGGTTCAATGCGTGATGGAGGTGCGTTTGTGGTGGTGGAGAGGTGTGTGGTGGAGTAGTCATATGGCAGAGGAGTGGTACATGACAAAGGAGTCCTTCGGGGGAGGAGAGAAAAATAGTAAAGGAGAGGCACGTGAGGAAGCTGGGTTCACGGCGGTGGAGGAGTTCGCAACGGTGGAAGAAGCAATGGCGGTGGTGGGGTCTGTAGTTGTGGAGCTAGGGTCGGGGAAGTGAAGAGGTCGGCTTTGTAGGGGTCCCCTTCTGTGAGATCTTGAGCTATGCAATAATGAACGAGTATGTTTGTGTTTTTTTATAAAACCATATGAACCTTTTATCAACACTAGTTAAAAATCACTGATAAAGGTATGTTTTATTATCTCTAAAATAGAAAGTGATGACAATGATCATCCTTATTCAACGCTGAATAATTGCTAATAATGTACCATCATTATCAGCGCTAAAAAAGAACTGATAAAGTTATTATTTTAACAATTTATTTATATTATTATATATATTTTTAAATATATATATAGATGATAAATATATATATTTTTTAATTATAACAAAAAATAAATAAATTAATATCTATATTTATGAAATTATAATATAAGTAATTATAAATCTATAAGAAATATATTTATTATACATATAATCATAGAATATATTTAATAAATATATTAATTATATATATTTATAAGATTATAGATATATAAAACTATATTTCTCTAATTTTATTATTATTTATATGAATTTATATTTATTTATAATTAAATGATATATATATAATATTAATTATGATTGTAAACGAATATATATTTCTTTAATTATAAAATTATAAAATAATATAAAAAATTTATATTTCTAATTTTAATAATTTTATTAATATATATTTTAAATATCTAATATATTTTCATAATTATTTTAATATATCAGTATTTATGTATAACTATAACTATAAATAAAAATATTTATTTATCAATTTTATTTTATATTTATAAATATATTTATATAATTATATATATCATTATATGTGACAATAATAAATATATTTTTTATAAATGAAAAATTATTTAAATAAATTTAAATTTATTTATATTTTTAACTAATAAATATATATATTTTAGTAATTTAAAATTATAATAAATAAATATTTATTAATAGTTGAAATGATATATATATATATAGTTATAAAATTATAAAAAATATATTTATTATTTTTAAAAAATATATAAATATATTTATTATAATTTTTTCCATATTTAAATATATCTACATTTATGCAGAATTATATCTACAACTATTTGTATATATTTTTAAATATTTTTGTATAAATATATATAATTAATATATTTATTATAATTTTTTATTTATTTAAATATATCTATATTCATTTGAAAATTATAATTATAAATATTATTTTTATAAATATTTTTATTTACTAATATTTTAACTTTTTAAGTAGTATAATATATATATTTATTATATTTCTATAATTATTTACATATATATTTTTATTTGTGGTTGTAATTATAATTATAAAAAAATATTTATATATATTGGAAATATTTATAAATATATTTATATATATAACTATAATATATGTATTTAATGTAATTTTCTAATTATTTAAATACATATATATAATTGAAATTATAATTATAAATAAATATATTTTAGATGTTTTTTTATATAATTAAAATTTAAAAATTATAAATATAATAAATATATTTATTATTTATATATATTTAATATACTTTTATAAGGATGTTTTAGAACATAATAGTATATATGGGTAACATGAATTAATCATATACTTAGTAAATATACATAATAAAAAACAAGCCATTAATGGACATCATGAATAATATGAAATGATGTATAAATGAACATTAAGATACATAACATATATAGGCATGATCAATATATTTATTGACCAAATTAAATGGAAACAAATATGTATATATATATATAACAATTAATATATATATATGTGTGTGTGTGTGTGTGTAAAAAGTTATTTTTATATATAAATTATGAATTAAATAAATATATTAAATATATTAAATATTATAAATATAAAATATATAAAATATATAAAAAAATATAATAAATATAATAAATCTAATAAATCTAATAAATCTAATAGGCCTAATAAATCAAATAAATAAAATAAATGTAATAAATATATTTATTCATTAATGAATTTTTTTGTAATCTTATATTTATTTAAATATATATATATATAATCTTATAAATACTTTTTAAAACCCTGTACACATATATATATTAGAATTATTACAAATTATATATTAATTTTTAACATGCCTTTTCAGATAATGTATAAAAATAAACATTATTTTTAATATAAATATAATAATTTTAAATAAATTATTAAAAAAACTTATCAGCCCTAAATCTAGCACTGATAAAGGTGCCCCCTTAATCAGCACTTTCTGTTTAGTGTTGATAAAACGAGGTGCTTCCCTTGCCCTATTTTGGGTCAGTGTTACATCTTTTTGATTGTCTGTAATTTTATTTGTGCCAAAAGAATTTCTTTAATTGAATTCTACCCAAGGTATGGATTCTAGGAAGATTTCAAGTATTTTTTTAGATTATTTAAGAATAAGTTGGATGAACCGAGGGGCTTGAGAGGTGTGAGTAAGTGGGATGGGGTGGTGGCCTTTTATAAGTGGGGGGAGGGGCACCTTAGTAGATTCTTGAAATATTATATTACTATAAATTGATTTTCAAATTATAATTGCTTCAATGTAATATATTTCTTTTATAAGATGGGTATCGGTAGATTTACTCTCAAAAAATAGGTTTTAGACATGTTTAGCTCACAAATGTAACCTTATCTTTTGGCATTAACCCTTAGTTAAATAATTTATGTCTTACCATGTCTTCTTGTATATTTACAATATATGATCAATATAGTCACTGTAAATTACCATGATAACATCAAGTAGATCATAAATGAAATTTCATGCACTATGTACATAATTTGTATGAATTATATATTTTATAGACTATTATACCATTTAATAAAATTGTATTTGTTTTAAAGACTCATTTATGTCAATTTTGAAACTATTTAGTAGTTGAATTTTTACATCATAAAAATATTATTAATTATAAAAAACTAAATTAAATCCAAGAAAACATGTCATAATAATCCACAAAATTACTTCATGGCTTTAAAATTTTCATGTTTCATTTTTTTAAATTTTTATAATATCATTTATTTGAATCATTTATTAATAAGGTAATCATTGCTTCATCATTGTGTCATTGATGATTTTATATTTTTAATGTCTTAAAATTATAAATAAAATTACATGTTGTAGGAAATATTTTTATCTTTTTTATGATTTATTATAGTTAAATAGATCAGTTATATAACACTATATAAAAATTGGTTCTGTGAAAACATACATGTTTACATAATATTTCAATTTGCAATAAATTAATTAATATAACATGTCATTATCACATCCACGTGTCTCCTAAATGTCAATATTTCGGCCTAAGGTTTGTTTTAATCACCCATGTATCATAGAATATGATTATGACACATGTTTGTGTAGTTTTTTAGTATTATAATTTTTATTTTTACCCTTATTTACCTAAATTACCCATTAATGGTGGTAAATATAATCACTATAGTTATTATTCCTAATATTCCAAAAAAATAACTATTTACACAATTTAGAACTTATGATTCTGAATATGGAATCCATTTTTCAAAATTCAATACATGAAATATTTAGTAATTAATTTACAAATTAATTCTGTTGTCTGAATGAATAATTGGTTTTTAAAAGTTAAAACATTGCAAAAATAACGACAAGTGTCTACATTAAAATCAATGGTAAAAATAAATCTAATTACAAAAAATATATTAAAAGATAAAATATATTCTATTTATAAATTATAACCATTCAACAATATAATTTATCAAAAATAATTATTTTGATGAAAAAAATATTAATAATTAATATTTAGTATATTTTTAAAATTCATCACAATTTAAAACATATCAGAAAAGTATCAAAAATTCTAGAGAATTAATTTTCCATATCCCAATTCAGTATAAGAAATTTAATTTTTTAATTATAATATATTAAATTTTCAAAAACCTTATTTAAAATGGGTGATCCATTAAAAGGTGACAAAACTACATTTTTTGAAATATAAATATTTTATCTAAAAAAATAGAATTTGGTTCAATATCATGTATAGAGAATACATAATATGAATTTTAATGTTATTTGAAATATATAATATTCAAAATATGTTTAATACAATTCATAACTGCTTATAATATTTTATTAAAATGTTATTGTTCGATAAAACTAATTTTTGTTTGTACTGTAATCTTAACATGTTATTGGGTAAAAATAAATAAAGGAAAAAAATTAAAATTCAATTAAATATGAAAATACTAAAATTTCATCGGGTGTTACAGTTGTGCTAGATACTTTGCATGACAATGAGGACATCATCAAATTTCTGAATCCTGAGGCTAAAGATCATTGGAAGGCTTGAGAGACTATTTTGGTAAATAGTCCCCTAACACGTTCTCCGGCAATGGAAGTGGCTTCTATAACAATATGTAAATATATGTGCACATATTATGGCTGTAAATCCCCCTACTCCTTTTATCAATTAACACCATCATGTTCTTGAATGTAAGGGGTCTAGGAGTGAGGTACAAAAACAAATTTATCCTCAATTAATCAATCTTTATATAAGTATCCAACTTTCTGTTATCGATAATAAACTAATAATTGAGCATATTAATTTTTCTACAACATGCATTGTATTTTCAGATTCTTTTCATGCAAGACCATGATACAAATCTATATAGTTATTTTGGATGAATTGTGTGATGTTTGAAATGGTTGATGCTTATTATCAATTTATAAAAATTGATGATATTGTTCAGGTGGCGGAGTTCTTTTGAAAATAGTTCTATATGAGTTTTTGAGGAAATTTATTGGAAGCATTTATGATAGTATCTTGGGAATTAGAATGCTGGTAATTTGGCATGGTTTTTGGCAGGATATTTTAACACCATTTCTTATGTCAGAGAGAAGAAATGTGGAAAAGATTACACCAGTTCTACTATGCAAGACATCATTTCATTCTTATATTCAAATGGTGTACTATATTTGTGTTACATAGAGGGAATCTTCACCTATTATAATAGCAGGAAGGAAACGAAATTTATATCGAGTAGACTTGGTCAATGTTTGGGTAATTCTCAATGCTAGGACTACTACTCGCCAACGACGGTGGGTCATATTCTTAGAGGGTTTTCAAACCACACCACATAGGTGATCATTGTCCAGAGTTAATAACATGGTCCATAATTCTTTCTGTATTCTTTTAATTGGTTATGAAATGAAGGTTTCATACAGATAGTTCATGATTATTGGTTTCAACATATTGAGAGAATCCCTTTATATGTCATCTCTTTGAGGCTCAAGTGGTTGAGGAAGGACATGAAGAAATAGAATTGAAGTATGATAATTAATGGATTTTACACGGAGTCTCTACAAGATGAAATTGTGTGGCTAGATCTATGGCTTCAACAGACATGGGATGATGACATTTTTTTGTGCTTATTGAAAAAATTCCTTCTAAATGAAAAAATTCGTGAAATTAAAGGATAATACAAGAAAATATCAAGGTCCAAATAGCCTAAGGAGTGAGACCTGAACACAATGTAGTGTTGAGATTGTATAAAGGAAACGAGGGGGTTTGTAATGTTAATCTCAAGAAACTGGATGGATCCTTCACAAATGATGTCAATGTGGAAAGTAGTTTATCTTGAGATCAATTCATAAATTTGTTGGATAACCCTAGTGGCACTTACTATCAAGGTGTAAGTAAAAATATAATGTTGAAAATTCCTCGCACTACATCCTTAAATTGATTGAAGGGACTGATAAAGATGATATTTGTAACACCCCAAGATTTCATAGTGTGTTATTTCTTCAAAACAATTAAATAACTTGCACTACACGCAACACTGAGTTCAAGCGCACCATGACTTACCAAACAAGCCGTTCAAAAGAGGTTATGAATAGTATTAACTAAATTTCAAACTTTATATAATCCCTATAATTTTAGAATCCATATTATGAGTTTCTTAGACATAATGTAAGAACTAATTCATTTTCAGTATTGCACTTTTACCAACTTTTAATAGTGAAAACCTTTTTAAATCCAATATTTTAAACTATTATATATTCAATTTGACTAAATAAATTTAATTTTTAGAATGGGGATATCAAAAAAATTAACAATTAAACATCTCAAGCTTCCACAGTATGTTTCACTTTGAAAAATGCAATGGCGTGCATTGTACGCAACTTTGAGATTCAAACACACCACAACCAATCAATCCAGTCGTTATGAATAGTAATACCTACCTTTTAAAATTATAGAAATTTTATCTCTCAAAATGGTCTTCATTTTTGGATTCGTAGTATTGAATTTACCCTAAGATGAAATTTTGGTACTTTTCGGATAACTTTCATATTTTGATGAATAGTGAAAATTACTAAATTTTAATTAAAAACAACATTTTTAATCAAAATTATTAATAGTGATAAATTATGATTTTGAGTGGTTTTAAAGTATATTTAGAATATATTTATACCATTTAACTCAATTTTGGTCATTGGACATAATTTCCCAATTAAACTGAACATAAACAAGTATCAATCTTTTGATAGTTATTATATCTTAAAAACACACTTTTTGTTTTGACAGCGGGAATTAATTTTAAATTAATTTCTGCCACTTTTGTGTTTCGAATTTGGAAAAATGGATTCCATATTTGGAATCAGGATGTTCAAATTGTGTAAATAGGTGACTTTTATTTTTAGACATTATGAATAATTACTTCTGTAAATATTTTATTTTCCATGGTTAAAGGGTAAATCCGGTAAATAAAGGTTAGCAAATAATATTATAATAATACAACATTACCCTACAACGTGTGATAACCTTATTGGTTGATACATGTTGGACCTTTTTCATCATTGGGTCAATTTTGGGACCCCATGGTGCCACTTGTAAGTGATAGGGACACTTTATTTTAATTAAGTTAAAATGAATACAAAAATGACATAAGCATATATCCTTTAGAAAAACAATTTTTACATAGGGTTATATATGTTTGATTTTAGATTGTAAATATTCATTAGAAAGATAAACATATTACTTACATAATTATATTTTATTTATAATTTTTAGACATTAGATAATTTAATTTATTTATGACACAATGATGATGCAGTAATTACCATAATAGTGAAAAAATAACATAATTTATATTATAAATACCAAAATAAATATAATTTGAGACTTTTAATGAATTAAAATAATTTTCTAGGTTAATAGGACATGTTAATAATTATTTAATTATCTTTTTTTGAAGAAATAATTCTGTTATGAGTTTTACAAAAATAAACTATTGAATAGTGTCAAAGTTGACATAAAAAGGTTTTTTAAACAAATATTATATTATTAATTGATATTAAATTCTTAAAAATCTAAGGTTCAGCCAAAGGAATTATATCATGATATGGGTGTCATTAATGGACCACTTGGGGGTCTCTTGGATGTATATATTATGTTTATTAACCATATAATAAAAAAATAAAAAGAGACATTGTAAAAGTGAAACTAATTAACTAAGAGTTAATACTTAAAGATAAGGTTAATATAGTAACCCAAACCTGTCTAAATTCTATTTTTTGAGTGGTTTTAGACTTATCCCCACCATAAAATTTAAATAATACACTTTGGATCCATTATATACTAAATATGAATTTATTATAAAATAATATTTCTAGCTTTTCCAAAGGTGCCCCTCACCCCTCTTATAAAAGGGCACTCTCCCATCTCATTAACTCACACCATAAAAGCCTTTTGGTTCGGCCAAACTCTTCCCAAATACTCTACCAACTTCCCTCACTTCATCCTAGAGGCCTTACTTTTTTCAAAAAGTCTTCCTAAGAGCCCTTTTGATCAAATCAAAAGGAAGAACCCGAAGAAGAGGTAAGGATTTCACCACCATTTTTCAAGTTCCTTTCTTCTTCCACTTCTTCTTTGTTTGTTATTACCATTCTAAAATAATAACTCCAGTATCTTATATATACTGTTATTTTATTATAAATATGGTACAATCATATTCAGTATTCTAACCATCCTTTGAATAAAATGTCACCATACGTGTGTACGTACGACTTACCGTCTCCACGTCGTGGTGTAATTGTTATTAAATATATTATTATTTGGATGGGTATAATAATGTTCTGTAACTCATGTAAATAATAAATATAAATTTATAATGATCTTGTATATATGATATACTATCCAATTATATTTTATTTTAATATCAAAAGAATGATATTGTCGCTCGTGCGTACGTACGGACTACCGTCTCCACGAACGCGATGAGCTTCATTCTCCATCGTATCCATTCAAGTATAATTCTCATTTGATGATTAATAATAGTATTAAGGACTTGATATCATTCTGGATATGATTAAGATACAACCTATCCCTGAAAAACACAGCTTATGTAACAAAACATATAAAAGAAAACGAGTAAGTTAACACCCGAAACAACAATAATACTAAGATATTATTAACAAATCAATGTTAAAAGATCATATATGATATCATATTAATATATATGATTATTGTATAACTTAATAACAACTATTTAACCATTATACAGGAGGTTAACCTACCCCAACCAATGAAAAGTAAAAGGTAAGGTTTAGTTCACAATCTCTTCATTATCCGAGGTTGTTTATACATAATAATCTACTTGGATCTCTTTATCATCCACATCCATGTTTCTTAAAAATGTATTTCAAAACATTTTTACTATTTAAAAGAATATGGGTTAATTTCATTTATACCCTTTTTTGACTTTTTATAAGAGTTTTATAACAGAATCTTTCTATCGTTTTCCAAACAAGGTGCTTTTTAACCTTTTCGACAGAATTAGGGTAAGAATGTTTTTTTAACTTATATAGCGGGTGAGGTTATTTTCCACCGTTATAAAATCATCGAAGCTTCCCTTACAATATTATAAGAATATTTTCAAAGAAAATTATTTGTTAAATTATTTCAAAATAAAAAAGAGATATTCCTCTAAAAAGAGTTTTGATTTCATCTATGTCAATATCCTTTGATGGATTTTATACTTATTTGAAGTTGATTTATTATAAAACAAAACTTATATATTGCATTGAAGGTTTTGTGATATTTTTGACCATGGATGTGTTATTTTTATACCATTCATGGTTTATGGATGAAGTATTTACATTTCTTATGCTAGTTTTAATACGAATGTTTATGCTATGGTTAAACCTTTTCATATGGGAATGCATTGGACTTAATATGTGACAGGTGGAGCCCGCTATAGCTCCTCTATTCATCGGTAGGTATCATGAGACAAAATAGTGTCTTGGAATAAGGCCTTGAAAAAAATCTTATTTGTAGTCTTGGCACGAGGCCTTGGCTATGTCGTTATGATAGTCTGGCATTATGAATTCCATCATTATGAAAGTGGTTACTGATATTGCATTGGATTATTCGATTAGTAGAATATACATGTGAAAAGGTAAATGGAATTATTTCATTTTATTTTTTCCATATTATGTTGAAGTTCAAGTTTAAAAAGGCTTTTTTTAGTTATACATTTCCTTAAATGTTTATTCTTATTTATGAAAGTTTCCGCTAAATTGTTATCCTTACTGGGAATTTGAGCTCCCCCCTTTTCTATGTTTTATTTTTCCCAGGATGTGAAGAAGTAAATTATGAATGACCTATAGGGATATTATGAGGGGATAATAGTGTGGACTATGGATACAATATGATGTTGTAGTAGTTGTTCACTTTATGATGTAATGTAAAACTTTATGAATATATCTAGTGGTTCCAAGGCTACTAAACCAATCGGTCTTTCGAGATTTGATATTTCTTGTGATCATGCCAATGTTATGTAATAATGCACCAACTCTGGGTAACTGGGGTCAGGGCATTACAGTTGGTATCATAGGAAGTTTAGTACAAACCATGGAAGCTAAATTTAGATAAACTCTTATTAGAGCACATAGACCTAAGATTGACCTTGATGATTAGTATATAAGAACATCCTAGAATTTTGGTATTGAGAAATTTTTTGAGTTTTCCGAGCAATACATCCCTATATGGATACGAGTAGGTAGAGGCGGCTCTGGCACATATGTACCTAGAGGTAAAACCCGAAAACACCTCTTTGAGCTATACTCGAACGGGAACTGGTGCACGACAACGGGCCTTGCTACCCTCTTGGTTACGACACTCCCGGGGGATATGCTTAGGATAATTCTCAATTTCTTTACAAACCATTATTAAGGGTTTATGAGTATATACTTCCTCAAAAGAGACATTTTTGTGATTATGGATTATATCCATAAACTATTTAATAAATGTTATGTGTTTTACAAGTTTGGGATTAGGTATTGTAATTCATAAACTAATCTAGTGCATGCCATTTTTTAGAAATGGCATCCAGTAGAAGGAATGATAACTCCTGCAATGCACATGATCCAAAGAGAAAGAAGGATGATATCTTTCATGGTCTTAAGCCAGAATTTATTAGACAAATAGTCTCCCATGTATTATCATCATATGAAGAAATAATATCACGTGTTGACAAGATAAGTAAAGAGTTTACTGAGTCCTATGGCTTTGAAGGTAAGCAAGAGAAGAAAAGGATGGAAGAGAGAAAGATGGATAAAGGGAAGATGGAAAAGAAAAATTTTCCTATATGTGATAACTTTGGGATGAAACACCCTGGAACTTTCCTGAAAGGAATGGGAGTTTGTTATAATTATGGAGGAAAAGGGCACAAAGTACGTGACTCCAAGGGTAAGAAAATGGTTTCAAATGTACAATGTTTCATTTGCAAGGAGTTTGGACACTACACGAACCTATGTACCAGTCATCAGACTATGCCACAAATGATGCTATTGGATAATAATCAAGTTATGATACTACCACAGATAAAGATGAATTATTAGAGTTCTTATGTTGATTATGTAATTTGAGTGTTGTATCAACAATGTACTTGTTATAATAATTATGGAGTATATAAGGATTGTACTGAAGTACTATTTCATTAAGGACTTGATATTGTGTGGAACAATGAAAAGTGACTCAATAGCAGGTTAAATTTTTGGAAAATATATGATTGAGAGAAAGATAAACCATAATATGGTTCTGATACCAAGGTAGTGATTTTAGAATAATACATGATTGATTTGGATAAATTATATTGGATATTATTGACTACCTTGAAACTGATTAATGATTTGTATATTCCATCATTGTTGGGGTTTACAACATTTTTGGATTGAAAGAGTATATCTATTATTCTATAAGGAATAAGGGATCACGAATGTAATCAATAAGGTTTTATGGTAATTCAGGATGTTGCAGTGTTTTAAAAGAATACACGATGAAGGTGATCACATGTTATTACACGAAAAAAAATCTTCTTCATTGTGTTTACCTTCCATATAAATTTTTGATTGAAGTATTTTGGATAGTTCTAGTTTGGATTATTTTGGATTTCCATAAAAGGACAACCCGGAGCTCAGGCGGCAACCTGTCGCGTCCGGCAAGGCCGTGAGACTTGAACCCACAACCGAAGGGCGACAAGGGTGTATCACCTACCACTGACCCACGTGATGTCCTGGTTTGAATAATTTCTTTTTTTAATGGTTCTTCTAGATGAATTATAAATTAATATTTTAACCCTATACGAATAGGATAAATAGAATATTATTTTTAAGCTCTATTATCATTTATAGTGAAAGATGAGTTTGTGGTAAAACATTGTTAAAGGTTGAGACTCTATATTTCAAGTATAGGTTTTTCTTCTTCTCTTATTCAATGAAGAAATTAATTCTTATTCTTTAGTGAAGGGATCTTAAAACAAAAAAAAAGTGTTATCCTAATAACATATGTTTTGCTGAATCGATCGTATTTTAAATCATCATTGATTGATGAATTTAAGGCCCTTAATTTTACAATTGTTTGTGATTGATGACCTCAATCACTACCTATAAATATTTATGTTTTTCCTACAATTATATATCTCTAATTTCCACCAATGTTCTCTGAATAGTGTCATAATTTTGTGGCGACCCTTTCATTTCTCTTTTCCTCTTATTAAGACTAAATTTTATTAACCCAATTTCCGATGTGGGTTTTCCCACAAAGATATTTTCTATATTCAACCTTTTTTTTCGAAGAAAAATTTCAAATTGTGAGGACACAATTTATTGAAGGAGGGGAGAATGTAACAGCCTAAGATTTCATAGTGTGTTATTTCTTCAAAATAATTCAATAACTTGCACTACACACAACACCGAGTTCAAGCGCACCTTGACTTACCAAACAAGCCGTTCAAAAGAGGTGATGAATAGTATTAACTAAATTTTAGACTTTATATAATCCCTATAATTTTAGAATCCATATTATGAGTTTCTTAGACATAATGTTAGAAAAAATTCATTTTCAGTATTGCACTTTTACCAACTTTTAATAGTGAAAACCTTTTTAAATCCAATATTTTAACCTTTTATATATTCAATTTGACTAAATAAATCAACTTGTTAGAATGGGGACATAAAAAAATTTACAATTAAACATCATAATCTTCCATGGTACGTTTCCCTTTGAATAATGCAATAGTGTGCATTGTACGCTACTTCGAGATTCTAACACACCACAACCAATCAAACTAGCCGTTATGAATAGTAATACCTACCTTTTAAAATTTTAGAAATTGTATCTCACAAAATGGAATAAATTTTTGGATTCGGAGTATCGAATTTAGCCTAAGGTGAAATTTTGGTACTTTTCGGATAACTTTCATATTTTGATGAATAGTGAAAATTACTAAATTTTAATTAAAAACAACTTTTTTAATAAAAATAATTAATAGTGATAAATTATTAATTTGAGTGGTTTTAATGTATATTTAGAATATATTTTTACCATTTAATACAATTTTTTTCTTTGAACATAATTTCCCAATTAAACTGAACATAAACAAGTATCAGTCTTTTGATAGTTATTATATCTTAAAAACACGCTTTTTGTTTTGACAACGGGAATTAATTTTAAATTAATTTCTTCCAATTCTTTGTTTTGAATTTGAAAAAATGGATTCCATATTTGGAATCAGTATTTTGAAATTGTGTAAATAGGTAACTTTTATTTTTAGACATTTTGAATAATTGTTTTGGTAAATATTTTATTTACCATGGTTAAAGGGTAAATCCGGTAAATAAGGGTTAAAAATTAATATTATCATAATAAAAAATTACCCTAAAATGTGTGATAACCTTATTGGATGATTCTTGTTCGACCATGGGAATCTTTGGGTCAATTTGGGGACCCCATGGTGCCACTTGTAAGTGATAGGGACACTTTATTTTAATTAAGTTAAAATGAATGCAAAAATGACACAAGCATATATCTTTTAGAAAACTAATTTTTACATAGGGTTATATATATTGTATTTTCTATTTCAAATATTCATTAGAAAGATAAAACGATTTCCTACATAATGATATTTTATTTATAATTTTTATACATTAAATAATTTAATTTATTTATGACACAATGATGATGCATTAATTACCATAATAGTGAAAAATTAACATAATTGATATTATAAATACCCAAATAAATATAATTTGAGACTTTAAATGAATTAAACTAATTTTATAGGTTAATAAAACATGTTATTAATGATGGAAGTAACTTTTTTAGAAGTAATAATTCTGTTATGAGTTTTACAAAAATAAACTTTTGAATAGTGTCAAAGTTGACATAAAATAGTTTTTAAAACAAATATCATATTATTAATTGATATTAATTTCCTAAAAATCTACGGTTCATCCAAGAGACTTATATCATGATAGGGGTATCATTAATGGACCACTCGGGGGTCTCTTTGATGTATATAGTAATTTTATTAACCATATAATATAAAAATAAAAAGAGACATTGTAAAAGTGAAACTAATTAACTAAGAGTTAATACTTAATGATAAGGTTAATATAGTAACCCAAACCTGTATAAATTCTATTGGTTGAGTGTTTTTCGACCTATCCCCACCATAAAATTTAAATAATACACTTTGGAGCCATTATAAACCGAATTTGAATTTATTATAAAATAATATTTCTAGCTTTTCCAACGGTGCCCCTCACCCCTCTTATAAAAGGGCACTCTCCCATCTCATTAACACACACCTTAAAAGCCTTTTGGTTCGTCCATCTTCTTCCCAAATACTCTCACATCTTCCCTCAATTCATCCTAGAGGCCTTACTTTAGTCATAAAACCATCCTATGAGCCCTTTTGATCAAATCAAAAGGAAGAACCCGAAGAAGAAGTAATGATTTCACCACCGTTTTTCAAGTTCCTTTTTCTTCCACTTCTTCTTTCTTTGTTATTACCATTCTAAAATAATAACTCCAGTATCTTATATATACTATGATGTTATTATAAATAAGATACAATTATATTCAGTATTCTATCCATCCTTTGAATAATATGTCACCATACGTGCGTACGTACGGCTTACCGTCTCCACGTCGTGGTGTAATTGTTATTCAATATATTATTATATGGATGGGTATAATAATGATGTGTAACTCATGTAAATAATATATCTAACATGATAATGATTCTATATATATGATATACTATTCAATTATATATTATTTTAATATCAAAAGAATGATATTGTCACTCGTGCGCACGTACGGACTACCGTCTCCACGAATGCGATGAGATTCATTCTCCATCGTATCCATTCAAGTATAATTCTCATTTGATTATTAATAATAGTATTTAAGAACATGATATAATTCTGGATATGATTAAGATACAACCTATCCATGACAAACATAGCTTACGTAACAAAATATATAAAAGAAAACGATTAAGTTAACACCCGAAACAACGATAATACTAAGATATTATTAACAAATCAATGTTAAAAGATCATACATGATATCATATTAATATATATTATTATTGTATAATTTAATAACAATTATTTCACCATTATAAAGGAGGTTAACCTACCCCAACCAAGGAAAAGTACAAGGTAAGGGTTATTTCATAATCTCTTCATTATCCGAGGTTGTTTATATGTAGTAATCTACTAGGATCTCTTTATCATCCACATCCATGTTTCTTACAAATGTATTTCAACACAATTTTACTATTTGAATGAATATGGGTTAAAGTCATTTATACCCTTTTTTGACTTTTTATAATAGTTTTTTAAAGGAATCTTTCCGTCGTTTTCCAAACAAGGTGCTTTTTAACCTTTTCGACAGAATTAAGGTAAGAATGTTTTTTTAACTTATACGGCGGGTGAGGTTATTTTCCACTGTTATAAAATCGTAAAAGCTTCCATTACAAGCTTATAAGAATATTTTTCAAATAATATTTTTTATTAAATTATTTCAAAATAAAAAGAGATATTTCTCTAAAAAGAGTTTTGATTTCATCTATGTCAAAATCCTTTGATGGATTTTACGCTTATTTGAAGTTGATTTATTATGAAACAAAACTTATATATTGTATTGAAGGTTTTGTGATATGTTTGACTGTGGATGTGTTATTTTTATACCATTCATGGTTTATGGATGATGTATTTACATTTCGTATGATAGTTCTAATACGAATGTTTATGTTATGTTTAAACCTTTTAATATGGGAATGCATTGGACTTAATATGTGACAGGTGGAGCCCGCTATAGCTCCTCGATGCATCGGTAGGTCTCATAAGACAAACTAGTGTCTTGGCATAAGGCCTTTCCAAAATCTTATTTGTAGTCTTGGCACGAGGCATTGGCTATGTGGTTATGATAGTCTGGAATTATGCATTCCATCATTATGAAAGTGGTTATTGATATTGCATGTGATTCTTCTATTAGTAGAATATCCATGTGAATAAGTAAATGGAATTATTTCATTCTATTTTTTCCATACTATGTTTAAGTTCAAGTTTAAAAAGGCTTTTGTTTTAGTTATACATTGCCTTAAATGTTTATTCTTATTTATGAAAGTTTCCGCTATATTGTTATCCTTACTTGGCATTTGAGCTCACCCCTTTTCTATGTTTTATTTTTCCCAGGATGTGAAGAAGTAAATTATGAATGACCTGCAGGGATATTATGAGGGGATAATAGTGTGGACTATGGATAAAATATTATGTTATATTAGTTTTTCACTTTATGATGTAATGTAAAACATTATGAATATATCTAATGTTTCCAAGGCTACTAAACCAATCAGTCTTTTGAGATTTGATCTTTCTTATGATCATGCCAATGTTATGTAATAATGCACCAACTCTGGGTAACTGGGGTTGGAGAATTACAACATAAAGGTTCCCCCTAATGTGGAGGAGATCAAAAAAGTTGTGTTCAGTATGAAAGAATATAGTGCTGTGAGACCAGCCATATTCTCTAGGTCATTCCTTATGGATATTTGGGAGATCATTGGTGCCTAACCCAAGATGGATGTTTGGAACTTTTTTAATGGGTGAGTTATTCCATGGGTCACTTTTTTTATCCAGAGTGGTTCTTGTTTCCAAATTAATGAAGCCTGAGTTAATCAACCGGTATCACCCAATTTTCTTATGAATATTTTCTTATTATATAATGTCTTGCATCACAGACAAAAGGTTAAAATGTATCATTCCTAGAATCGTGTCAGATGTTCATCTGGGATCATCAAGGGAGAGTTATCTAAGCTCAAGTAGGAATTTCCTAGGAAATGATGGGGGAAATCAATAAGATGTCTCTAACATTGAACATTATCATTATGGTAAACATGGATAAGGCATGTTATCGAATTGAGTGGGGCTGTATTAATAATGTTATATGGAGGATGGGATTCAGAAAATGGGTCAATGACTTGACCTTCATATGCTTATCCTAACCATGGTCGACAATATCATTTATGGGTAGGAAATTTGGATTCATTAAAACGGATCATGGATTAAGGCAGGGTGATCCCATATCCATTAATATCTTTATCATGGATCTAGAAGTGGACATGAGTAATATGAAATGAAATTTTGTGGAGGGGGATATTAGACTAAAAAAATAATGGGGGATTGAATTAGCTCCCCTTTTATATTTTTAGATAAAATTCTATTTCTATCAATGGGAGGAAGATATCCATAAAGTGGTGGAAGTCCATGATGGAGGCCTATTGAAATAAAATTGGGAAGATGATGAGTATTGGGAAGGGTTTTGTCTATATATCTAACAAATTCCATTTCACATCAAGCCAGAGGAATTCAAAACTGGATGGGTATGTTTGGAATCCAATTTCCTATGATTTACTTGGGACCCCTATTTAAAATGGAAGGATTATGAAGATCCTATTGGAGGATATTATAAACACCTTTACATTCCATTTTTATAATTGGACAAATAATTTCATTACATTTGTTAGATGGATTACACTAATTTATTATGTTTTGTCCTTGATGGTGATGTATGTTTTGTCAATCATTAAAAAAACAAAAGGTACCATTAACCGCATTATGAAAATTTAGACCAGATTTTTATGTGATGCAAATGATGGTCGGATATGTCATTGGGTTGCATGGAAGATAATGGAAAAACTAGTTGAGGAGGGAGGCATCAGTATTTTTATTATTTCAATAGTCTTGAATTATATGAAATCCATTCTAGCATGGGAAAAAATTGAGGGGAACCCCTATCAAAATGATTCAACTGATATATGTACAATGAAAATTGGATGGAATGTTATGATGGAATGAGAATGCCACCAAAACTATATAGAATGTTAATCAATATATTGGAGGTTATAGAGGATAGTGTAATATGGAATTTGGGGAACGGTGAGGTTATGTTAGGAAAATAAAATTATATTGGTGACACTGAATTTCTAAATAGCTTTTTAATTCTAGATATCTTAGTTACAGAGGCCCTCTCTTATCCATAAATTATCCACCCTTGGCTCAATAAACGACAGCAGGATCTTGATAAAAACATTGTACTTTATGATAATATGAATGTATATGTGCTCTAAATATCTTCTTCTGGATGATTAATTGGGAAAGAGATACGAAAATTATGTCACTTATGTAGTGTTAATGATGAATGGGTGGACCTATTGTGGTGTGTGTGTATCCTGATTAAACTATGTTTTCTGGTATATCCATTAAATAGTATGGATCTCTTGATGGGGTAATATTTAGAAGTCGAGAGTCTCGTTTGTATCCTAGTGTTGTTGTAGTGATATATCAAGAAATGAATCCCATTGGAATATGTTCTCCATTAAAGATATTTTGACGAGTATATAGATCGATGACAACAACAGAATTGGTGTGTCGGGAGGAGGGGATACCATTACAGATTTTATATCTTCTCTGTTCTAGGAAAAAAGGCCAATAGTGAGGAACCAAAGGAAATAAGAATGATCTTCACTACTAATTGTTGTATTATTTTTGAATCCCATAACAAAGAATGAGTGGGTAGATCACACACTCATTCCCTGTTTCGGGTTATCTTAAATTAATAGTGGCCGAGATTAGTGGGCTTAGGGCATACAGGGTTTCCTCCGGGTTGGGTAGTATGACCAGTCCAAGGGTGGTGTTGTTGAACGAGAGATGAAAAACCAATAGGGTAAGGTGGGTCTACTGTAATCTACCCTCTAATAGATTTAAATTTAATTTGTATGTATCATTATTTGTGGGGTTTATGCAAGGAAGAAGGTTGGTCATTGATGGTAGTGGTTCTGTCATTATGGTATTCAGTTCCTTTTATGGAAAATGGAATTATCTTGGTGTAAAAGTGAGAGCACTTTCATGTGGGCTGGGACTGTGAAAATTATACAATATCACATTAATGGAGGTTAAAACAGACTATAATGACCTTTTTGGCATCCTACAAGGCACTATGATACGTCCTTGGTATCTTGCCTATCTTGTTAGAATAAAAAGTGTTTTGTAGGAAATTGGTGTAAAGTATAGACACAAAAAGAGAAAAGGTAACTTTGTGGCTGATGAATTATTTAGTAAATGATCCCAGGGTGAAGAAATCATTTGATGATTTAGAATGAGATCTATTCCATTGAATTTTAATCTCATTGTAATGGGTTCTTCTCCTGGCCTTCATCACATTTCCCCACTGTGACTTTTTTTCTTTCGTTTATTCCTAAACATATTTTAACTATTCAGTATGTCATGTCTTAATTAACACATAACATTGAGTTTTATGAGAACTAAAATACACTATAAAAATATTTTTTTATTTGAATATTATAATATGGTTGTTTAATTTTTATCTTTATTAAGAATACCCAAATTATAAAAAATATTCACTATTTTTTATATAAATCATCAAATAGTATTAGAACATAAAATTTATGTTCAATAATTTTATTTCCTTTATTATTCTTAAAAGAAATCATCAAGAATGTATTTTATTGAATTTTCTTCAAGGAGAATTATAATTACATTATAAAATTTTTAGAAATATTATTTGTTAAATTGAATACCATTTTTGAAAAAATCATATTAATATTAACATAGATATAATTATTAAAATTTTTTAAAATGTATTTTTAAGTTAATATAAATTAATATCAAGTTTTATAAAAGATTCTTTTATATTTCTTAAATAATGTTATTAAAGATTCCGATTATATAATAAATTTTTTATTTAAATAATACAAATTAATTTAAAAAATATATTTTCAAAATAATAACCTATTAATCATCATTAAAATTTAAATTAATATAATTCAATAATTAATTATAAATGTGGTAAAAAATGTTTACCATGGTAATGAATATAGTAAGCCTACCGAGGGAAATGATAGAGATAATAATACAAATTTTACATAAACATGTCAAATTGTTAATTGTTGAATATGTTTCAACTATGAATAAACATAAATTCAATTAATTTGATATTTTTACAACATCATCACGAATGTGACATCATTATATTGAGATTTTTGACATAATTCAATGTGTACTCCTATATAAAATTCTAAAAGGGATCACCATATCCTCCCATACAAAAAAATGATGAGCCATATAAATCACCCACGTTCAAATCCCAAACACTCTTATATTACATTCCATTATCCCTAATCCTATTGTCATATATAAAGGAGAATCTGTCAAAGTAGTAGTTGTAATCTAAATGTGGTCCATCAATGATGGTGTATAAAAATATTCAAGGCTATTTAGTTTTATTTAATCCTCTAAAATATCAAATTTTATTTAACTAAATAATAAAATTATTACAGTAGAATCCATGGTATAATTTGTTGTTGTAATGAATATGGAAAAATCATTTCCCACACCCAATCAATTTAATGGGAAATGAATTTATCTCTCTTGCATACTTTTTTATTATGATATTAACCATGTGATATGTTTATGTTTCCTTCCCTATATATCTTGGTTAGTTTATTTAATGGATTAATTGACCATATTTTGTAATTATAAAAGTATTATACTTTTTTAATTATAAAATATAATCCACCTTATTAAAATATATTTTTTGGAAAATAATAATGTCAATCTTGCGTGAGTGTGGACTACCACATCCATGAATTGATGTGATTCATTTTTTTCATTTATAATTAACATAGATACTAAAAAGGATATATTTAATTAATATATTTTATATCAATAATATCATATGTTTTGTATAATGGTGAACTATTATCTATTTATTTTTATCCTCCATTTAAAATTGTAAAACCTCACCCATGCATACATACAACCAACTATTATGAAAATGTGATGCAAATCATTTTTCAACACCAATTTATAAAAATTGTTTTATAATTTTATTTAATGACTTAGTAATATTTTTAATTAAATTAGTATCAATTTAAAATAATATAGAATACTTATTAATGTGAATGTATAATAACCGAGGATGAGAAACTATTATCAGAAAAAAATAATTTTACACTAAAAGGGACAACAAAATTTAAACTTTTTTATCAATTTGGTGTTTCAATTGAATAAGATGGTCATATATGATAATATAAGTATTTATATTATTATTGTAAAGAAAAATAATAAATATAAATTTATTATCCAATATTACATGGAACATATTAATCATTTTCGACATATGGTAAGGTTTCATCATCTCGATATTGTTTCATTGAGTCTTGTTTGATATTTTACACTGATTTATGTGTATGAGGTGTATAAAAAATACATATGAATTATCATAAAATGTATCTTTCTGAAATAATATAATTTTAAATTAAATTTTAAAAAAATCATCTAATGGGTTGTTTGTTTGGATATTAGCAATGTGTTAATGGTTTCTCAACACACTTTGGTTTTTGTGATACATATGCCATTTTATGCACTTGTATCCATCATTTATTGTATATAAATGACTTTAAATATGTTATACCATTAATATAATTATTGTAATTAAATCACAAGTATAATTTTATTTTATATCATCCATTGGGTATGTGATTGAAAGGATACAAAAGTGATAGAGGTATTACATTACATTTTCATATTTATGAGGATACTTTTTGCATAAATTTTGGGAAATAAAATTACATGATAAATATAACCAAAATCATGTTTCATATCATATAATCTAGTAAATAATTGAAATTTCAAAAAATTCGATCATTTTCCCCTATAAATTTACAAAAAATTTAGAAATATAATTTTATATAGAACAATAATTTTTTCTATTCATTTTATAATATGTTCTTCAATGATAATATTTTTGGAAATATTTTAATGAATTTTATTTATAATATCATATGATAAATTTATGTTATTTTCATCATATTCAGTACATTATATAAAATCATATTATAATTAAGTACCTATAATTTTTAGAACGTTATACTGTTTTATATATAGTGTTCTTGAAATTGTGGTTTTAACATAGACCATATGAATGAATGTTCCCACCATCATGACTACTATTATATTTTCAAGTTCATTTTAAATTATCAATAATTATTTAATAAGACATTTTCAAATTATTTTTTTTGTAAATTTTTATATATACAATTTTTTGATAAAAATTTATAATTTCCTAAGAAAAAAGTATTGGTGATACATTGCAGGTTCTTTTATCCATAACTACTTAATATCGTCATTCATGCGATTTACTAGGGATATGGTTCAATGTCATCATTTTTATTTATTTTATGGATGGTTTATTCTGATTATGATATAGTATTGAATAAACCCATTTTATTTTCTTGGGATGACTCTTGATATAATATTAATATTTTTCATTATCTTATGGGCTAAAATGAAAGGATTTTTATTATGTGTTGGTTGGGGTTGTTATATCATTATAATTCATTACGGAAAGCATAGGGTTTAATAAAATCAATGGTTATAGAGGTTTTTTTCTGATGCCAACAAGAGGGTTCATGTGATATTATCCCATACACAATTTAGGTAGATATGTTGTCAGCCATATCCATTCAAAAATAATGTCTTAAGGGTTATCCATGAAAATATATTTATGTTCTTATGTTTTTTACAAAATATATTACACCATTTTATGTAATTATATTATTCTAATGTTATTGTCTCATGGATCATGTTCATTGGTTCCATTAAGGCTAATGTCCTACGCACTACCATGATTTATTTTATGCCTCATGATAATATAATTTTTTGGGTATGAAAAATAAATTTTAGGCTAATGACTTCACACCCATATTAATCATGATATTAATAGATATGTACATTGATTAATATCAACATTTTTTACAAATAAAAATTATACATCCCAACGATTATTTATATTTCAATTTCAAATACATATTATTATTATTATTATTTTATGATCTATAAAATAAGTTTTATAGTTGGTATGAACTATGTGGGATATTTTATATATAATTTAGGTGTCAAATTATTTATGTATAGATGTTAAGAAATACACTGAACAAATATGGTTATTACATGCATCATAATGATATTTAAAAATATTAATCTTCAATGTTTTAATATTTTTAAATGAATATTTTGGGGTTAACTATGTTCATAATATTTTTTTTTGGAGTTATGTCTAAAAACTATGAAGAGAAAAAAAATGTGAGATAAATAAGGATAATTATAATATTATATCCAAATAAAGGGATATGGTCGATAAATGAGTGTGGTTTTCCAGAACAATGCATCCCTTTATAGATACATGAATGTTTATATAGTTTGTGTAACATATTATAATTGAGGTAAAAACATTGAATATGGTGGAATGGGTTTTAACATGATAATCACTAGTTCTATATGAGTGTGAATTTGAGAGAAAAATTGGATAGTCACTCTTAGAGTATATTCTTTACATATTTTAATTTTTTTATAAACAAATATTATGGTGCATAAAAGATTAAAAAAATGAATTACCTATAATAACCATGTGGTTTCCCAGGTTTAATACAAATTGTGATGATTTAGGCTTCCCAAAAATTGTTCTTCAAGATTATATAATTACTCCCATTGATTATTGATTATACATATATGTTATTTTTAATTACTAGAACCATAAGGATTTTTATTAACACTTATTTTTTGAATGATGCAATGATAGACCTCATGTAAATCCAAATGAAATGAGATATATATTGATAAGGCCTCTGATTTTTCCTAACTGACAATATAAATATATGATTAATAACATAACCAAAGGATTGTTTCTAGATGAACTCAATTTGGGAAAATTTATGATTCATTATGACCATTGAGGAAAAACGATTCATTTTCATAAAATTCAAGAAGTTATATATTATTAATTAAAAGGAATATATCAAAACAATAGTAAAATATTTTATCAATGGAAAAAGATGATATAAATTAGCAACATTCCAAAAAAATTAATATTTAGTTCAATGTAGTGGATGGAAGTAATGTTTTCAAGAAAATTTAATCCTTGTTTGAATGTTTTAAATTTGGTAGGTATACTTATTATGAAAAATATATGTCTTTGGGGGAAATCAAGGGAATATCATCATAATGTTTATATTGGAAAATGACATAATATTGTTGATTAATATACTATAACAGGAATATGAAATGTAGTAAATATTATGGAATAATTTGAAAAATCAAAGTTAATCATTAAACAACAAAGACTATTTATTTAATTGTATATATATTAGTGTTAGATAAATATATTAAATAAATGTTTGATTAATTTTAATATAGTTCTAGGAATTATGAAACATATATGGATTTTTCTATATTAATTTTACATTTTTAGATATTCATGATTATATTGAAAAATACAAATAACATATAAAATATTTTTATTTTAGATATTCAGAGTCATAATAAAATAAATTTTTGATAAGGTTATTAGATGGTTGTGTCTAATAAAATATTTTTATTTTATTGATGATCTTGAAATTGATTATTATTATTCCCAAATATCGATTTATTTCATCTTGGATGAAGTTTATTGAAGTTTTGGTATAATACAATATTTTGTAAATCATATGATTATCATTGAAGAATAATGATACTACTATGTTTTCGAAGAATATTATTATTATGTGTGGATTTATGGTGATTAGTGTTATTTGATGGTTTTAAGAGAACATGTGATCAATGAATTAACATGTTTTGTTTATGAAATTACGAGCGAGATTTTGTTATTTTTTATTAATATTAAATTGAATTTAGAAATCTTGTGAATTTTTTTCAAGAATTATTAGTTTAACACATAGATTTAGTAGAAATTGAGAATATTTTGGGATTTAACTATTTTTGGAAATAATTATATAGATATCTCGAGGTTCGTAAAAAGATATATCTGATTTATTTTTGAATAAATGGATTGTTCATATTATTTTTCATAGAATATACTAAAATTCAATGTTTTTAATGAATATATTTTGAAATTAGTAATTTTGTTAGATTCGTTTATAAATATTATGATATATTAAATGTTTAATTCAGTTATTTTATCATGGTATCTTCATAATCATCGTTACCTATTGGAATATGGGATGAAAATATTTGGGAAAAAATTCAAACACACAACTAATGGATGATGTCACATTCATGTATTTAATGAATTCATGAAATTATATTTTCTCATATTCCTAGGAAAAATAATTCCTCATCTCTAGGAAAATGGATCAGGAAAATGGAAATTATTTCATTTATTCAATTCATTTTAATGAATTTAATCTCAACTTTGTCCCATATTATTTTTGGGTTTTTTGGTCATTACCATTCTCCTAATCATGTCCTATATCACACTTTATAATTCCTAGAATGTTATTTTTCTCCAACATGAACATTTTTTCACATCCCAATAATGTTCTACATGTAGATAGTATTAATATGTGTCATTTTTGGTATCTATTATATGTTTCACTTCTCTTTTTCAAATGTTGTTTTATAATCCCATTTTACAATGTGGGTTTCAAAAAAATTTTCTCAAAAGATAATACATGAATTACAAGGATAAAAATTATGATGATTAAATTAATTTATGGTGGTATAATGTAATTCCTATAAAATATATTTTAAAATATTTCTATTTTTGATATATTTCGTAACATACTGCACAAATCATTACTAAATCTGTGATATAGAAACAAATATTATATTAATTTAACCTTCATAAATGATCCATTAAATTTGGGATATAAATATGAATACATAAATGATGAAAAATATTTTTAAATTCATTATGTATTTTTTTAATTTATAAATATTAAATTTAATGTAATATTATTTTATTCTTAAAATATATTATTTCTTCAAAAATTGTTTTAAATTATTTATTTGTGCAGACATTATAATGATAAATATTTTTAAAAAACTATATAATGAAATTAATTTAATTTTTTAAAGAAAAATGTTAAATATATATAAGGGTGACCTTTTAAAATTTTTATAAAATATGTAATTCTCAATGAATAGGGCAAAATTTATTTTTCTAATATTGTAATTTAATTTCATTAAATTATGTAATCTATAACTCCAATATTTTTTTAAATTTGATATTAATGTTAGTTATGAATCGAGTACTAAAAAATAGTATTACTAATTACATAGGTATCAACATTATAGTTGAATTTTTTATAAGATTATATTTTGGAATAAAACATGTTTCACTAAAAATTGGTATTATGTTTGTAGTATGCATTTATCATGATAAACATTCCAAAAATCTATTTCTTATTTTTAATAATTGTTTTTATATGTTATATAACTATTATTATATTTTACCATTTATTTTATTATTCATATAGGGAATTAAATGGATGTAAATTTAGTTCTATGCTTAAAAATAATTTTTCCTAAAAATGGGTTTTCATTGTATTTTTTATCTTATTTCAAATTATATTTTTTCAACTATAGAAATTCATAATGGTTATATGTATTATTTATTGAATTATAATAATTTATAATATTTAATAAGTGAATGATAATGTTTTTCATACTCGTAAAGGTATAGGATCCAAGGATTCCTGACCCTGAAATTTATTAAATAAGATTTAATAACAGTTCAAGAATTAAATTGGGAATGGAATTTTCATGTTTGGATCCCATAAAAAATATCCAAAAACATTGTGGTGGTCAATAATGAATTTTCCAAAATTTCCACATTGATATCATCTATGTAATATCTCTCTTTGATAGGGCATCTGCAACATGAATGGATTTTGTTATTGGAACATGAGTCAACCATGTTGAGATGAATAGAGAGAAAACGTCCTACAAACAAATGAGAAATCAAATTCAATGGAGAATTCATATATCATTAATTAAGGTTTGAAATTGTAATCATTTATTATATCCCAATATATATAAACATCCATTCATGATGGGAAACATGTTTGAGAGTATGAATTATGGACCATAATTTTCCCTCGGTGGATATTCAATTTCAGATATATTGGTAGAAAAATCAATTGATAAATCCATTATGGTTAGAGAAGATACCAATGTATTTAGATGTTGACAGATTTATTGAATCTATACCATTTAAATTCAGCTAAATACCAAATGGAATTAAGGATATTAAAGAAATTTAGTTCAGAACCATTAGCCTTTTGGACCTTCCATTCAGACCAAATGGTTGTAAGATATTAAATTTAGATATGGTATTACCCATCAAACTTTAATGTAATATAGAGGCATATATTAAATCCCTTGTCATGTCTTTAATTTTCGAATTATTGAAGGTTTCCTTGTTTTTTATGTCCATATATTCCCAGTTTTCTTGCTGAAGTTAATAAATGAGAAATTTTCCAAAATGAATTAGTTTTGAACCTAATCACTCGATATGGAATCAAAGAAGGGTGATATTTTGTCCTCATATAGGTTATCTATATATATATACATATGTGTGTGTGTGTGTTGATACCAAATAGTTCTTGTTAATGATCCATGAATCTGGAAGTGAAACGGAAGCTAATGAAAATGTCATATCGGTTCTCTATTTTTCTCAGTGATAGGTTGGAGTATAAGGAAAAATAAAGAAATAATCCATGAAGCTAGTCATGTTCCTATAGGATGTATCTCTTGATCTAATATAAGAGCATTGACCATTAAGTATTAATAAAATGGGTTCACAATTTTATCATCCAATAGGATATAATTTTTATTTCATCTTATTTCATCTTGTGATATACCATTTTATTAGACATTACCTTCCCATTTAGTTTATATATAAACATATTTGTATCTTCAAAGGCATTCCTTTTTTTAAAGAGATTCATTTAAAGGTAAAAAATAATTCATAACGATTCATCTTATAAAAAAATAAATTGTATAATTTTTTTGAATTGTTTGAAGTTGATCCATTATGTCATAAAGCAAGACTTTTGTCCATGTAGTGCTCCAAAAATTAATTTTTTTCACACATAACATCTATTTTGAGATTAACTAAAATTTATTAAATGACGGTCTAAATGAAGACCAAATAGATGAAGCAAGGTAATTGAAAAATTTATCCAACACCTTTGGAATGATAATAAAAGAAATATAATCTAGTTAAATTTCATTGGATTTAATGGGAATATATAGTAAAGGAATTATTAATGATTATAATATCAAATATTCAATATTCAATCACATCAAAGTGATTGATGAAATCACACCATGAAATAGTTATAAGCATTTATTTAATGATAATTCAATTCTAGATTATTTTTTTGAAGATATGTTACAGATTAATTTTATTACTTCTAGAATAGTCTTTTATGGAGTTGATAGACTCAAATATATAGGTTATCACCGAGTTGACTAAACAAATTCTTTCTTCTAAGGAAATTTATTTTCCATTACACATTTACACCTAGTTTATTATGTCGTAAAAATTAATTTCAATGATAAGGATTCTTAAATTTTCCAAAAATAGGGGGACATTGACATATATGAATAAAAGAACTCCATTTTTTTATTAGAAGGATCTAGAAGACTTTTTCCCAAGGGAAATTGTTTCCGTTAGAATAGTTAATAAACAAGTTATTCTTGTTTATGGGTTTTCATTCCGTTTCTTTATAATGAAAAAAATAACATTTATGAATGATAATGTTTTTTAGGCTTTCACAAGAAGGTGGATGACATTATCCTAAAGGAGGTGTTAATGAGTTACTATTCCCCTCCCATACCAATATATTTTATAAATTAAAATTTAAACAATATTGTTAAAAAATATGCAAATTTATAATTCAGGAATATAAAATAAAATTCTTAAGATGCAGTATTTATTGTAGACTACCATAAATTAATGCTTGAATAATTTAGATGATAAATTATTTATAAATATATACATTTAGTATAATAGAGTGCTGATCAATATTATGATTGTATTATATAATCTATACATAATAGGGAATAAAGTAATGTAGTTCCAATTCATTGTGTAAAATGAATTCATGATTTCAATTTCTGTAGAAAAAGTTACAATCATTTACAAAATTCATCTTTATGTCCAAAACATAAATTGTTATAATATATTGTTTTGGTATTTCCCTTGGTTAAATACTCAAAATAATTTGGATTAATATTTCCCTTATTGAAATATCCCATCTTAGTAGAAATGACTTTTTATAAAAAAATTAGACACTGTACTTGTTGTGAAATTCATGAATTCTCTAATGTAAATGGACTTATATGTCATGGGTATAATTGAAATGAACTTGAAGTTGAAATCATTGGTAATGGAAGACTGATTAAAAAAACACTAATATCATTGGTCACCTTATCAACTATTATTTCCCAATTAAGCATATAGAACTTATTATCAAACCGATTTGGTTCTAGAGAACTATCTATAGTGAGAGATAAGAGTTTTGTTTTATATTATTCTTGAGATATTTTCCTGATGTATCTTAAATATTCATGTTCCCCAATGAATGTTGGGATTAATCGGATATCATGTGGGTGATTCCAACCCCATCATCAGAGTAGAGACATTTGAATTGTTTGAACAAAGTATTGGAGGTGATATTTTCATATGTGTTGAAGGAACCATTAATCTTATTTGTATTATCCCCTCTTATTACTATTTAATAATTTTCCAATTAATATAATAGTATAGAAATACTCCAGACAACCTTTATCTATTTTACAAAAGTTGGTTTTTTCTGTCTTCTTTTTTAGTTTTAAAATACTAAATCATTTGAAGAGAGACTAAATTTCCTTCCTAAATGGAGATTCATGGTTCTAATTTCAATATTGACCCTAATTAATGTGTTCTTAAGAATAGTAAATATGATCATTATGATTGTATAAATTTTTTTACTCCAATATATAAATAATATTTTTTTATTTCTATGTTTTAATATGTTTTTAAAGTGGGAATCCTATAGATGAATGTTTATAATAATCTAAGATAGCTTTCCTCTATCTAGGTGTTCAATCCATCCGTTCATTATTATTTTAAATAATATGTTATTAATGATTTTTCTGATTCAATGTGGAAATATTTTATAAAGATAAATGTTTAAAAACAATATCTTGGTGGTTTAGTGTAATAGATTTCAAGGGAATCCACATAAATTAAGTTAACTAACTCAGTAGATAGTGAACCAAATCTTGAAAAAAAATCAAAATGGATTATATTCAGTTATGTGGGAAGCTATGAAATATAAAATTTTATGCCCCTCACCCCACATATGATTCATGATATATATAGATACGGTAATTTTTTACATCCATATAATTTAAATAATCAACATGAGGGTGATGTCCTTCTATTGAAGGTTTTATTATTACAAATCCATGGGAGAGGGGATAACCATATAGGATTTATGGGGAGATCAATATGATTGTGTTTAGGATGGAGTAGTACATTCATAGGGTTAATATATATACCCTAATGGTTCCACTTTTATAATCAACATATGAAATGAATGTTTCTAGCTTGCTACCATGTCGACCATTCATTGAAAATCTATTCTAGGAGAACTCAACCCTATAAATTGATAAATCTGATAAACTGAAATAGATTATGTATTGTGAAATCACATTAGTGAAAATATTGTTGATTTTCATATATGGTTTTCATTTCGTATCAAGAAACTTTTTGAATTAACCATAATCATATATGTTTCTATCATTCCATCTTAGGATAGTTCCTACACCCCCCATAGAACATTTCTTTTAATGGATGAATTTGAGGAATATATAATGGATATTGATATGGTTATCTAGTGAATGGAGAGGGATAAAGATATATATTTAAGTATTTTTAAATAACTAAGGATAATAATTTCACCAAACATGAAGAACTATTGACGATCCATGTAATTTTCATGTGCTTTATAAGAGACAAAATAGTTTATAATGGGGGATACGTAATGGATTTTATTTAATAAATAGTATTATAGTATCATAATGACTAATTTATAGAGTTTTATGTTTTAAATTATATTTATTTTAGGTTAGGATTATTGGAGAGTACACATTACCTTGATAGTTCTCAAAGAACTATATATTTATTTGAGATATTTAAATATAGTTAGAGGCCAAACCTATTATAGAATCTCAATGTGGTATTTCTTCTATTTTCCCATGTATTTGTTTCCTTCACATGATGATTTTTGCACCCAAAAATCTATAACTATCCTTAGTTATTTCAGTCTCGTCAAAGTTTGATTCAAGAATCTGTATGTCCTCAGCATCGTCATCTCAAATGGAGACATTGAGTGGGGTTAACATATTATTGTGTGTTACATGTTCAAAGGGTAAGTTATAGGTTTCTATTCTCTTGGAAGATATTAATGGGTATATTTTTATAAAATTACACTTTTTCTCCTTGAGTGGTTATACATGTATAAAAATTTTCATATACGAAAGAATCCTTATCATAATGAAGAAAATAAACCTATATAAATCCTTGTGTTTTTTTAAAAAAAGTTTACATCAAGAGCCAAATGATCAGCATCCCAATCGGTTGTATAATTGGAGTTATCAACTATGTCTATAAAAATGATTAAAACATAAAATTAAATATATTGGGTTCCCCCTAAATTATCTCCTCTTGTATTTTATCAACCAATAAGAGGTCCTCTAGGAATAGTATTTTTGGGAGATATGGTTCTTTTATATCCTTCATATCCTAAATAATCAAAATCCATGGAACAAATTCATTTTTAATATCATATACCCCCAAAGTCATGGATTTTTAGAACTCTTGTAATGTCTTTGGGATTAGTGGTGTGCTTCATGGATCGACAGATGTCTTAAAAATGATGTTCTCCTCATATTCTACAACCATATTTTTGGGTTCCATGTTCATTTCAATAGAGGATGATAGATAAATGCATGAATATGTAGGGGTAAAAGTATTAGGATATTCCTATTTCCTATAAAACTTCAGTATCTAGATTTGTCATTTCATCTTGATTAATTGATATTTAAATAAATTACTGATTAATATTCATAGAATAAATGACCACTGAATTTATAAGTCTAGTACTATTTTGATTTATTCCGAATTTAGATCTCAATGCTAATTCTATCATATATACTTATTATAATAAAATAATCATACAAGGTGGTAAATTATTAACATACATAATGGACGTATAATTTTTCTCAAATCATTCATGGTTAATCTTTATATGCATCCTGATCTGGTTTCAAAATCAGAAGGTAATGCTCATGAGGATTGACAGATGTAAATATGTCTAATTTAACATTAAATTTAAAATCCAAACCAAGGTTTTGTTGTTACTAATATAATCATGATCAAAATTACAAACTAATTCTTAATTTATTAATAAAAAATAATTAGCGAAACATACCCAAACCTCCAAACCCACCATTTTGAGATCAGTAGAGGGTGTGAGGAAATTTTAATACCCTTATTCCATGGTTGTGATATTCCATTTTTTTAATACTCAAAAATATAAATATTATTCTAGTGAGGTCATTAAATTCCCAAATATTCCGCCATTTTTATTTTATACACCATTAATGACATATTTTTTATAGCGATCAACTCATCCCTCCAAAACATTATGATTAGTTTAATCAAAGTATCTAAGAAACTACATGAGGAACCTCCCATGGTAATGAATTTCTAGGCCATATAAAGAAATGCTAGTAAACAATTTGACCACATATGATTTTTTTCATTATTACCGGAAACTCATGGGGTGAACAATCCATCATTGATAAATTTTATTTCTAGAACGGTTATACCTCCTTATATATAATATGATTTTAGGTTTGATTTTTAAATTTCAAAGGACATGATTTTCATTATTTTTATCCCACTCATGATATCTATTGTCCCTTGAAATGAAACAAAATAATTTACAATTAATATTTTAAATACATTTGTACTTTATCCTGACATATCATCAATTAATTTTCAATTTTATTGTTTTTTTAATAAAATTTACCTTGTATTATTGATATCATTTATGTAATTCCATTTTGGACCCTGCCATAACATATAAAAGGGAACCTATTATACATAGTTTGGTGCACAATTTTATATTTTTATCACTTAAATTAAATATACGAAAACTATCATATATTACATCCTTTCATCATTGATCCCATGGTATTCTCTAATGTCAAATCATTTGGGGATTACTATGTAATCCAGAAGAGTTCTTTCAAAGAAGATATAATAATCATATGAAATATCATTCAATTATACATCCTATTAATAATTAAATAATACAATTGTATACATCATGTAATGATAAATCCAATATCAACAAAATAATGAGATGTTTTCATGATTACAAAATACGGCTTCCTGCTATATTTCCCTCAAATGTTAAAAGAAATTATAAGTCTAGTTTACCTTAGGTTTACCACCTCCAAAGAATTATATGATTCATTGTCTATCACCATAATTTAGGTATGGGTTTTTAGATGGATTTAATGTCTTTGTATGATATTTTTGACATATTTATTCTTCTATATTATAATATATTTTCTAATTTATTACAATCCCATTTGAGGAAAATCTCTAATGTCTCTCTTTTGTACGTCTTCACTACCACATCTATGTAGTGAGGTGATTTTTATTCTATAATATATTTACATAGATTAAGATAAGGAGATAATTATTATATATAAATATATTATACTAATTATTTTATATTGTTATTTATATTGTATCATTATATCATGTAATCCATTGAAAAGTATAAAACATCACTCGTCCAAACGTACGAATAACAATTTCCAGGAATTAATGTTATTTTCATTCCACCAATATTAAAATAAATATTTTTAAAAGTTTATATAATAAAAAAATAATATAAATGTTTAAATGTTAATGTCACAATACTGATATAATCCTGATAAATATGCCAGGACAATTATTTTCGAATTAATATTTTCATGGGAAACAAATTAGAAAACACCCAAAATGATGAATTTAATATAAAATTGTAAATAATTTTTTTTAAAATGATATAAGTCAATAATTTATGATATAATAATATTTAATATAGTTAATTTATAACATTATTATAAATTTAAAAATATTTTACTTGAGGAAGTAGTAATTAAAAATCAAGTCCAACATATGGTAAGGGTTTTCCTTCTCGGTATTTTACATTGAGACATGATTGATGTTATAAAAAAAATTGTTCTTGTGAGATTTATTAACTACCCCATTAATAGATTATATAATTTATCCTTAATTATTCTAATTATTTAGAAATAAAATTTAAATTATTTTTTCTGTTGTATTTTCTAAACAAATGATACCAAACTTGTTTCTCTCCATACATTTGTTTCCCTGCGACACAAACCATATTCACCAAATGTTTAATTTGTGTTTTTTATGTGTAACCACATTGTTATTTCTTATAATTAATATCCTTATATTTATTTTATTTGATTTTTTCTTATGTTTTTTCTTACAAGGGAGTTCACAATCAATATATAGAAAACTATAAGGGGTTTTACATTACAATCTATTTTTATTTATTAATATTTTTTATTAAATTATAATATGTCAATATATGTTAGATATTTAAAAAATATATTATTTTATTCATTATCATATAGTAATTATTGAATTAATACGATTTCATTTTATTTTGATCTCTGTATTTACTCAAAATTATAAATGATTGTTTTTATGTATCATATAATTTGTTTATTAATAATATTGGTATCATTTTTTCATTGACTATTTATTTTTTATAAAATTATTTCATGAATTTTTTAAAAAAAAAATTAATAATATATTACTCTGATTTTTATAAATCAATTTATTTTTTTAAAGGATCTATTTCAAACATCATGTTTATTTCTAAAATATGTAATTTTTTTTAAAGATCTGAACATAATATTTATTTGAACATTCAATGAATGAAAAACATTTACAGACCTCATGATTCATTTATAATTTATTATTACATTAAATATATGCATCATTATTTTACATGATAATATTTTCATACATGTTTGTTTATTTTTTAGATATTAAATACTTAATATCAAAATTAATAGTGTGTTTTCATTAATAGTTTCACTAATGATCTGTGAAATGAATTTTATCCAATATCCACAGAATGTTATATAACATATGATTTAAATGGATTATTTTCCATAGTTAATATAATTTTTTTTCTAGATGGTCTATTACGATGATGATGAAATATTTATCAAAACCATTATCCATTCCATTGGTTGTGATTTTATGAAATGATATATTCATTCATGATCTTTTCACATTAATATTATTGATTTATTATTATTCAATTGGTGTGTATATTAAATCACTCTAATTTTCTGTGTAATAATTAATGTTTACTAATACCAATGGGAACTGTATAGGTAATATAGAAAAATAATTTGCTACAAAGGATGTTATCTTAGGGATAAATAAGGTACATATATGGTTTTACCAATCGAGTCATGTGATTAAAGTCTAACTATGTATTATTTACACATTATTTCTATGGTAATTTCAATTCCAAACGTTAGGACACTAATTTTCGACGTGATATTATGTAAATTTTATTCTAACATGGCCCATGTTCATTGATTCCTTTATGTCTCATGTTTTCCGAATTACCAATATTTATTCCATAAATCGTGTTTATATAAATTTTATCATATGAATTTAATATTTTATGTTCTTATTCTCATACCCTATTTATCATAATATGGTCACATATGATCATTAATTTATATCTAATTTAATTACTCTTATTGATCATTTTATTTAACACTAAATTATGTTCCATTTTCCCTAGGTTAACATTATTTTTTATGGTTTATATGTTTATGAAGAGTTCATGTTGGGATGAACTACATTGAAGATGATGCAGACCATTTATGTAATATTTATCTATGTATCGAT
The DNA here is from genome assembly GCA_963277665.1 of Viscum album. Lineage (NCBI taxonomy): Eukaryota > Viridiplantae > Streptophyta > Magnoliopsida > Santalales > Viscaceae > Viscum > Viscum album. The sequence continues at coordinate 989,536,399 of OY728126.1, forward strand.
GATTCCTGAATGAATAAACCTTTGTTGTTTTTATTGTATTTTTATTATATGAAATTAATAAATATCTAAAAATATATCTATTTTTATGTAATGTTTGGGGTCATATCTATTACACCAAGGTAAAACAATTTCATAGACACATCCACTTGTGGCATCATGATATGAATTTTCTATATTGGATACCACTCTATTTTTTAATAATTAATTTTTTTATGTTTTCATATGTTTATTTTTACCTATAGGGGGATTATAAATGATTTTAAATTAAAATTTAATCAACATAACTGAACCTTCTCATTGATTCCAACTATTCAACCTATTTTTTTGAAAAATTATTTTTAACATATTTCAATAAAAAATAAAATTAAAAACTTCTAATGAATATTATAGATTTATTATCCTAAAAAGTAGTTAAAAAATACTTGGTGTATGTATGGAAAACACAAACATAAAAATAATTTACTATTAATAAAATATTACATTATTATTCAACCATATTTCACCTCATTTCATGTTATATTTTATGTATTTATATCAATATAATAGTGTGTTGATAATACAATTTTCGGGAATAAAATGGAAGTGTGACACGAGTAAACATCATGGATAAAAATGATAAATAAGGTAAAATAATATAAATATTTATGTGATATATAATAGTGCAATGTGGAAAATCATTAAAATGGTATATTCATATGAATATTATTATTGTTTATCTACATTATTTTTGAAAACATGTGTCTAATGTAATCTACCAATGTATAATAAACAAGTCATCTTCAGAGATTAATAAATTTGTCAAATTCATTGGACTGATATCATGGTCATACATACAAATTTATTCATCCATGTGTGGGACATATATCATTATAAATTATTTCGTCAAAACCCATTTGATAATAAATAAAATGTTTTATTTTAAATAATTTAGTATAGAAATTTTAAAGATGTATACATTTCATCATTTATGTTTTATAATAATCAAATGTTAGTTATATATAGGATATTACCATGTAATTATTTATAATTACATTTTTACTAATTATATTGAATAAATATAATGGTAGGTATTAATAATATTGAAATAGAGGCATCATAAATTAGTGATTGATTTGGAATCATGTTGTAGCTATTTTTTTTTTATTTTTATGAATTTTCAATATATTTAAAAAAATTTTGGATCCTAGAGCAGAGACGGTGTGTGATTTCAAAGATTATTGTTCCTTGAATATATCTTATTAAAATATTATATATATTTCTTATTGCACAAATATTATTTATCAAAAAATTGGGATAACATTTAAATTTAATTTTAGGTCAAAATATGAGACAACGGGTGTGTTCAAAATGTAATTTCATTCTATGGAATAACATTAAATTGGTCGACATGGGACATATTCATATCATGTCAATGGTGTGTTGGTTTAGTTAAATAAATAGTTAATTTTATTTATTTAATGAAATAACCTAGACCTAATTTCCTCTTTAAATATACTATTATGAAATATCTCTTTGGTTAGCTGAATAAACCTTGGAATGGTGAGAAGGGAATCTTCTATCCTAATATTGGTGAATAATAATCCAATTAAAGAACTCTTATTCCATGAAAATGAAGGTTCTATAAACACAATTTCTCCACATATTTATTAGAGAGTTTATTATTATCATCATATTATCCAATCTGAGGAATGACTCATAAATTTTTGGATTATACCATAATTCAACAAATTGTTTGAGCATGATCGATTCTATTTCATAATATATATACATTTAAACTATTACATGAGTCCATGATCCGAATTTATTTTTTCCATCAATTTAATCTCTACCTGTATATCATTGATTGTTTTCATTGTCCATTATCCCTTTGGTAAAAATCAATCAAATATTTTGTGCATCTCCCCCGTTAATTCTTCATGTTCTTAACTAACTGGATTATATGTTATTAATTTGACATTTCAAAAGCTATAAATATGGGATGGACCCCTAGATTAATATAAAAACATGTGAAAATAAGGGATCAATGATCAAGTATGAATGTGTGGGTGAATCATGGAATGCAGATGGATTTTTGAAAAGATTTGTGATCTATAACTGAGAAGGTCACTTCCTAGGAAGCATGTGATGCATGTGGAATGTTCAAAGAACCCCTATGGGGTGATTGAATCAATTATACACCAACTAATAGCTAAAAATGAATAATGGAGGATAGATCAATCGATTTTAGGTTTTGGGAGGATATATCCCTCAAAGGGGATCCATATTTGGAATGTATGACCATATATCTACCTTTCTTGGAATAATCGACTACATGGTGTGTACAATGATGAACAAAATCCACGTATATCCACCTTTCCTACAATGCATGGTTTTTGAGATATTCAACAAATTCCATGATTTTTGACCAGGCTTCACATCCTGTATCCCTCCCAAGGTAGACGTGTTATGTGGAATATCACATTGTAAGGACCCTATCCATGAGAACACAATGTGGACCTAATTACAAAAACATGGACTATTTTACATAGACACAAACTAGGGAATATGCAGGACCCCTTGTTATTTAGGCAAGAAATTTATTCCACTTTCATTCCATATAGAGATATAAGATTAGTGATCCATATACTAAAAGATGTGTGACCAGATAGTAGAGTGGGACCACCCATTGTATCAGTCCCCTGACATGTGATGTACAACTTCTACATTTTCAATGAAATTTTTTTCCCTCTTATCAATAGTTTTTGGATTTTCATTTTGGCCCATGAATTTCCCATAATGTGTGTTTTTTCCAATAAGAATATGATGGATTCCATTATAGTGTATTTCGAGATAAAATTAAAGGAGTTAAGAATATAATTATTATTTACATGGTTCATGATGAAATAAATTATTGAGTATGATCATTATATTACTATCCTCCTCCCCCACCTTATCAAACTGGGCATGAGAACTCTATTTACATAGTGATACCCCCTTTGACATTATGGTGATATTCTTTTATGTACTCATTGGTATATCCCTATGGTATTAACATGTGGGTCCTCTATCTAAAAATTCTTAAAGTCCTATAGTTTTAGGATGTGGGTCATCTATCTATTGTGTGGTACCCCCTTGAGAATTATGGTGTGGGTCCTTTGTCTACTGATTTTTACCCCAAATTATATAGGGTTTGGTCCCCTATATACCATGTTTTAACACATATCAGATAGAACGTGGGTCCTTCATCTATGTATTTGTACCCCCTATTGGGTAGGGTGAGGGTCCCCATTACAATGAGTTATACCCCCAACCCATTGGATAGGGTGTGACTCCTCCTTTCACCATGTGTCACCCCAATTGGATAGGGTATGGGACCCCGTGTACCTATTTATACCAAATATAGGAGAGTGTATGGGTCCTCCTAATACAGAGTGTTACCCCCATCAAGGACTAGTATTTAGGTCTTTTTCTTAATTTTTTTTATACACAACTATATGGTACAATGGCGATGTGAGGTCTCACTAAACGGTAACTACTATGGTAAAAAATAAGATATTATGGTCATCATTGATGGGTTTAGTAAAATTGATGGAACTACTATTCTTGGATGGGTGATGAGTTGATGATATTCATTCTCTATCATTTGAGATTATTTTATTTGATATCATATATTTATATCCATTTCATTGGATACCATTACAGTTTTTATTTGTGATGAGTTATCTTTAGACTATTCTTATCATGTCTCCTACTACTCCCCCTTCAGATATTAGTTCATCTATATGTGTATGTATATATTCATCCATATAGGGGACTTACCCACACATGAGATATATTCTAAAGATGGTAGAAATGTACACAATGATTATATAGGATCTTAGTGATACCTCATGCATTTGACTATGTTTTTTGGACACATAATAGTGATTCGAAGATGCGATATTTCGACATTTACTATTCAAATTTTCTCAGGTCGATACATATTATATGTTGGCCGTGTAATTCCGCTAATCTATTATGTTTATACTGTTATTATAATTTAAAATATTCTAGTTTTACATTCATGGATTATATTCTATTTATTAAATATTTTTTCTTTTATTATTCAACTATAAATCTCTATTGTTATAGCCAGATGTGTATAAGTATATTAGAGAAATTACAACTATATTTTTTATTCCTTTCGGGGCTTGTCACCACCCCCATTCATGTGGAGGCGAGATTCGGGTAGTTTCATTTTTATCCCCATTTGGTTGGTTCATTATAGATTGATATCAGAGAATTTCATTCCTTGGGATGGTTTTTGGAATAGTCCCCTTAATATATTTTATTGGGAATTTGATAAATACAGTTAACATGCCTATAGGGTAGATTTCACACCTGGGAACATAGTTATTGTTCGAGCAGCCAATATATCCATGCAATAAAACTCTGACAACCTTCTTATTCACTAAAAATGATGAGAAACCCGTTGTGGGTATCAATGTTATGTGTATAATATTGGAATGAGACATTTAATTTCTTTTATGTGTCATCTACCCAATGCATAAATATTCTTATGAGAACATTGTGTGTCTTGATTTACATTCCGGATGGTTCTACAATGATAGACAACAGAAAATTGATTTCTTATTTTGGGGATGATCTAATTACTTATGATGCCTTTGTGTCAGATTTATCTCATAAGATCCTTCCTTAAGGTGGATATACAGTAGCACCCAACATTATGAGAATCATATCATAATATTATAGAAGTGTTTAGGATTACAATTGTATTTTATTAATCTATGAGTTCCATCACCAGAGGCCTTTGAGGTTCTGTAGTGAGTGATATACACATGAAATGGAGGATTGGATATTTTGGGTTATCTGTGTCTTCATTATAATTCATATAATGACTAATTAGAAAGTTGTGTTGGATGCTCTCCTTTTTCCATGGGGTATTAAGGCGAGGGAATAGTCTTGGTACAAATATTAAAAAAGATTCAACACCTTCATGGACTGAATTTCAGTAGTTATTTTGAGAGGAGTATCTTAGTTTAGAATAAATAGCTTCCAATGATATAGGTTGGAGGGGTTAATGTGGTTGTGTATACTATGGGTTTCATATACCTTATGAGGTACAACATTTATATGATCTACGATTGCTACATATAATCATGTATGTTTGTGTAGGGTCTTTTTAATGATATTCATCTCAGTGTAGTGCCCTTGAAAATCCCCACCTACATAATTTTTTTAGAGAGGATGTTGGTGATAGATAGATTTATATAAGAGGTATTCTATGTAGCTGGAGATCGCAAAAGGTGTTCTACTACTGAGTAGTATGAACCAACTAGATAACACGAGTTGACATAATCTTGTGCAAGAGACCTTACCATGAACAATCATAGGCTTGTTGTAATAAAGAAAAGGACTTCATAGGGGCTAAATAAATTTATACAAGTGATGTGATATTCATTTCCTGAATTAGATAACTTGATTCATAATTTCCCAAACGAACTTGTTGAGGAGGGAATGAATATAGTGGATGGACAACCATAGTAAAGGCAGCACCATAATTGGGGAACTACTAGGCGAGAAAAGCGTAATCCCATGGTGGAGGAGCTTTTAATGGAGGCGGTGGATCTCTAAGAGGAGGATCATTTGGTGGTGGTATATGATTTGAGTTCATTCCACCACAACCATATGGCAGCCCACGTCAGGCTCATATTGCTGGTAGTACGGGAAATGGAATGTTGTAGGATATGGATGGGTATGACCTAGATGTGCATGATATGATTATAGAAATATCTATATTTATTATACTCATTACATTGTAGTAACATACATAGGTGTGATGAATTCCTTGATCTCTTTACTATTAGTGTGATCGGTGGATCTCCTAGTTGAGGCATTGTCCCAACAAGTTTTTCATGATATTTGTATAAGGAATGCTTATTCTATATATTTTATCAACCATAAGTGTGAAATATCACATGGTGGAGAGAGGTTCTTGTGGGTCCATTAGTCATCCTAATGGAACCCTATAAAATCATATAGAGAATGGATTGGTTTTCAACAATCTGATATCATATTTATTGTCAGCGCAGACAAGACAAAAGACATCACATAGATGGGACAAGATTATCTTTTACTGGTGAAAGAGATATCATGGTAGGATTAGTGGGTTTTTTGAAGGTTTGACCCTAATAAAAATAAATTGTAACATGTATCACTTTGTTTAACAGACTCTTTATGCATCTACAATACTTCAGTTATAAAGGATTATTCAAATGTCTTCTCTAAGGATGTTTTTGAACTACCTATGAGGTGGAGATGAATTTTTGTATCATATATACCATTTAGAAGCATTGATATCATCCATGGAATATATAATGGGACCAAAAAAGATACGATAGAAACAATTAAAGTTGGTGGAACTTCAATAGAATGGTTTTATAAAACCCATTGTGTCCCCATAGGAAGCTCTAATTGTGTTCTTGAAATAGGCTGACGGGAGCTTGTAGATTTTTGTGTATTATCATCAACTCATCCAGGCCATGTTAAAGACCTTGTACCCACTACTATGGATATATTAGATCTACTACCCATTTTAAGATGAGGGATGGTTCTTGAAGATTTGTATGAGGTCTAGGTAACAGTAATTTTGAGTACATGAGGTTATATGTCATTGCAATATTAAATTATTTTTCTATGCAATCCTTGGTGTGTTTTTTGAAAATAAATGTGGCATTTAGGATTCTTTGTGTTATACCACCAAAAAATAGGCCAAGAGGGTCAAACATTATGTGTATCCAAAATCTTAGTTAAATAATATTTTATTATTTATTATTTATCAAGTTGAATAAATATTATTCCCATATTTTTATTAATAATTACTAATGTTTTCTTAATCACATATATTGCATTACTAGTTATTCAATGTAATATTATGTGAGAAAAATATTTAATAAATATTCAATTTATATACAGTGAATGTAATAATAGTTAATTTCATATAGAATAATGAAATTAATGGTTCTTATTACCAAAATAGACAATATTTAGGGGCCAAAAACTGTTTTTCATGAATGGTGGATTGATATTTATTGTCTGGTAAGAAATTAATGATATTGAAAATTATTTGAATATATAATATTTATCTTCAATTCACAAGTTTAGAGCATGCCAAGAAATCATTTTATTTTTAATACTATAATTGGAATGGGTTTCCACATTGATTAAATAAATAATAAGTGGCACATGTGAAATAATTTATCTCAAACCCTAGTTGTATATTAACCCAATTATATTATTTATCAATATATCAAACACATTTATCTTGTGTGCAGTTATAGTAAGAGACGATACCCTTAAGACTTAGGGTTCCCCTTCTCCATAAATACACCCAATAGTGGAGATACATCTTCCTCCACCTCACACTCTCGAGTATACAGTGATCATTGAGTGATCATAGGAATATAATCTTGTTTTGATCAATATAAAGTGATTCATGCTTTGGGATCTTCCATTCCTGCACATGGATAATTATAAAACAATATTATAATTTATGTGGATAATGTGTGGATCACCACTAGTTGTAATATAATCATGATCACTACAACACAATTACATTAAAACATGTATCTATTTTCACATCCATCAATGAAGATATAACTCGCGTAAGGTAATTATTTTATTTATTAAATTAATTATAAAAAAATATGATGATCATACACTTTTTTATGACATTCATTTCCTTTTATATGTTCGTTGATACAATTCCATTGATAATGATGTTCATCATTGTATAATTTTCAGATTGATCATCAATAAAGAAATAAAAAAAGTTGGACATGACTCATGAAATGATTCCAATTATCTTATAACCTTCATTAACCATATGGAATTAGGGCATGGATCATCTATATTGTGATGTCTAAATCGTATGGACTTTGGAAAAATGTTTTTTATCTACCATGTGGTAACCCCCAATGGTGTAAGGGTGACAGTTATCTATATACTGAGTTATACCACATAGGTAAATATGGTGGACGTCCTCTTTGAATTTAGTCGTACCCCCAATAAGATATGGTGTGATCAACTATCTAACGAGTAATTCCACCAATAAGATATGGTGAGGGTCCCCTACCTACCATGTTATACCCCCTATTGGATAATGTGTGGCTCCTCCTTAAACTGAATGATACCCCATCAATCAGAAAGGGTGTGGTTCCTCCTTATACAAAGTGGTACCCTCTCTCAGATATGGTGTTGGTCCCCATTCATCGAGTGGTGCCCCATATTAAATTTGATGTCGGTCCTCCTATCAATGAGTTATACCCCCTAATGGATGTGAGAGCATGTCCACTTTTTAGAGATTATTTCCCCTCATCTGTAAGGAACTCTGGTGAGCCACGATCCCTCATTATAGTTACTCATATGGTCTTACACATAATATGTTGGGAATCATAGATAATTATTCTAGAATTGATCCCTTAATTTTCATGAGATGGTATATGAGATGGATTTTCTATTTCTATCTAATTTTGAATTATTTTTTTGAGAATATACATATTTATATCAATTTCATTGTAGTTTTTACTCTATTTTTATGGGTTTATTTTTCTACTATCTATTTAAATTGTGTCCAATACTACCCACCCCCCAAGATTTTGGGGAATCAAACTAGGTATGTATATACTAACCCCTAAATGGGGTTTTTCAAAAGTTTCCATGTGTTATATAGACAATGGAAAAGTTAGCTGAAATTATAGAGGAGAATAGGTTTACATAGTTCATTTGACCATGTACTGTGGTCAAAGATGGGCTCTCTTATAATTTAATTTTCCATTAATTTTTAGGTTTAGAAATCATTATGGAGGGGAGTATATTTTCCCCCTTAAATTTTATTATACACTATCGACCTCTTATATACCATAGAGGGTTTTCATTCATGTATTATATTCAATATTTTTTATTTTTTATTTTATTATTCATATGCACTTCTACATTGCTATTGTCGGATGTGCTCATAGATGTGTATCAGGTAAGGGCCTCCCATAAGAATTATTTATTTCATTGGTTTCCACTAAATCATGTCCTTTGGAGGAAGGATTTTGGTAGTTTGGGCTCAAGCCCTTTTATTATGGGTCTTGAAACATCATATATATTCAAATTTTCTATATAATGGGACCAATGAGTAAGAATAAAATTCTATTATTCATATAAAATAATTTGGATAGTAATAGAATAATCATAATTACATTTTCAAATTATAAAATGAAAAAATATAAAGACTAACTGTAATTGTGTAACTAGAATAATAGAGAGAGGAATGTAATCCCTTTAAATCAATGATTACTTTCCAATGTTTGAGGAGTTTTACTTTGAACCATAGAAACTCCACTAAAATACTAGATATCAAAACTAAAAGAAACATAATGATTAATTTCCTATTTTGAAATGGAATGGGATTGAGAGGTGGGTATTTATAGAAAATGTTGTTTTATTGATTAATAATATCAAAGTATATGTGTTGAAATATTGGTAGAAAAAATTAAGAAACCATAGATTACCCATGAAATTGCATGAAGATTTTTTTCATTTGTATGGATTATTATTATATATTTGTGTTTCAAAATAAAAATTAAATACATTATATTATTCATTAATGTACAAATAAATTTTAGTCAAATATACATAATTAAAAAAAAATATTTTCATTTTAGACATTATACTGTTATTTATTTTTATGATAATTAATTTTAATTCATTAAAATAATGTATTTTGAAAAACAGATTATTTTTTATCATATTTTAATTTATTATATATATTATATCATTATTGAATATTTATTAAATCATAAAACTTATAGATAAATAAAAACTATATATTTACTATTAAATAAAATAAAATATATTTTTGAAAAATACACCTAATTTCAAACAAACATAATTTCAGCATAGAAATTTTAAAATTATTGTGAATTTTATAGACAATTGTAAATATAAAAATCTTATGTTTTCAATATAAAACATTATTAATTGTTAAATAAACGTTTTCATGAGACAATTAACTTCCAATACCATTATAAAAATACTCATACCATTAAAAAATTACATTATTATTTAATTTTAAAATGAGTTGTTTTTAATTCAATTTCATGAAATTAAAATAGATTAAAAATACATGAATTAACTGAAATTAATATTGTAATTATATTTTTTCAAAAAGTAATATTATTTTTCAATTAGTTTTTAAAATATTCTTATCATATTAATCATGTATTTATTTATATTTTATTAAATAAAATAATAAGGTAAATGGGATTGTACATACCGAAATATAATTTATAAAAAAACATTTCACAATTAAATTTTTTTCTAGATACATAACCCGATCTTTCATAGATATACTTCCTATGGTTAAGGTGTATGATGGTGGCACTTACGTGGGGGATCATATGAAATTGAACAATTGGGGACCACCATAGGAACGATCATCTCCCAATGTTGATTCAGCTTGATCCTTACATATTCAAGCTCTGTATTATATATTTCAATAGAGAACTCAGATAATGATTCCTCCCTCCAACATAGTTTAAAATGTTATTCAAAAGGCATAATCCAATAAGTTGTGTCCACATTTAATCACTCTTGCATTAATTAAAATTTTTAATTACCCTTTATATACATTAATTCTACCAGTGACATTATTTATAATGAACATAATTCACAAATAATTAAGTTAACCAAATGGAAAATATTAATGGCCACATTAACCAATATACTATATAAATACTTTAATATTTTCGTACAAAAAAATTTATCATATCACATTAAATTATTATACACTTCTCATGATAATACATACTAATTCATATATTTTATTTTTCATTTTTTGTTGAAGGAGAGATCTCAATTTTAGAATATAAGGCAATCGATTTTACACTAGAGTATTCATTTATAAATTTTTCATTATACAAAAATATTGGTTATATATTATATATTCAATATTATATTGGGATTAGGTATGTTCTTATAATATTTAATATTATTTTCATTATTCACATTATAATTGAAAAATTATTAAAAATGCTTCATAACAACATAATGTATTTTTTGCATTGTTATATCTTCCTCTTACATTACCATGGAGACTAGAAATATTTAGAGAACATATATACTTTTTTATCATTGATATAATAGCTATGTATCACCCTTTTATTGGGATTATATTGAATGATATCACATAGATATCTGTTTCTTGGGAGCTATTTACAAATTCCATAATATATGAAGAGATATTTATGAAGTGTAATATTACCATCACTATGATTATTGATCACATTACAGTTAACGAATGATATTAGAGACAATAATTTTTACTATTATTAATCATACATGTTCTTTTGAAGATGATTATTTTTTTAGAGAATTAGTAACTATAGTTCTTTTAATTGGTGCATATAGAATGACATAATCAATAGAGTACTAATAGTATAAAAAACACCACCCTATAAGCGTAATTTTTTAAGATAAATAATTTTTAATACTTTTAGGATTACTAAAAACCATTATTTGATCACTAAATAAGTAATGGATCTATAACATTAATACAGAATACAAATATTCAAATTCTTAACCATTAATAGGGTAATTATTGTAAAGATTCTGAACAATTAAAAAAACATAACTTTATAACCATGTTGTTATGTAGGTAAAATAGACAATATACACTGGATTGATTCATATAATATCTCTCAATTACATCACTTAGTCATGGTGTAATGAGAATTAGGGTTAATGAAACATTGTCTTATATTATTTAAAACAAATCATACCAACATTTTAAAAGAAGTATCCATATAGGAAATATTTGATATATCGTTTATAATGAAATATTTTTTCCCACAATATAAAGGAAGTTCCTGACATGAATTACAATTGATGGTAGCATTCATGACATTTATGATTCCTATTTTTTTATTTATGCTGAAATTAATGGTTTTGGAATTACATTTATAAGGATCCAACCTTATAAGATCAAATATGAGGATAGTATCATCATAAAATATCATTGTGCTCTCATATATCCTTTATGGATATTTGAATATATCAATCATGATTATACTTAAAATTAATATTAACCTCAATGTAAACCATAATGAGTAAATCCATTAATTTAATGAATCTATGGATGGTAAAATTCATTATTTTATAATCATTCTAGGATAATTGGTTAGGATGAAAGGTATGACCTTGCACACAATATAAAAAAATGGTTCATTGAAAGTGACATTTAAAATGTCTAATTTTTTTAATTAAAGATAGAGGTATCTTGATATGATAATTATTATAAAAAAAATCATTCCCATTTATTTTATGAATGAGATCGTTAGTTATTAGAAAGGTTTATTGTTCTAAATAGTTATCTGGTTCAGTTAATATTACTCTATAACTGACTGATATGAAAAGTAAGTAATTTACTCTATACACTATTATATAATTTCATAAAATTAATTGGGTAAATAATATGAAAAGGATGTAATTTACATATATCATTCCTATAAGTACATTTGAAACATCCAAATCATTGACAATAAGTGTTCAAGTAGTTTTATTAATCAATATAGTCAAAATTTATTCTATAAAATCACAACTAGTATCAATTCATGGAAAAATGTTTGGGGAAGAAAGTGTCATCTACCACACCTTCCAACATATAATAGTATTCCGAATAAAAATTTGGTTCAAATTGGTGATGGTGGGAAATGTATAACATCTATTGGTATATAATAAAAAAATCCATAAATAAATAAAATAAAATGTTGTGTTTGGAAGTACATGTGATAAGGGATGTAAATATCTACTATATAATGTTACTCATAAAAATTTAAATGGATATCAAACAAACTAATCACAATTGTACATAAAAAACTAACATAAATAAACTACTAATACAGAAATAAAAAACCCTCTACCACATCTACAAAACCAAAATAAATATACCAAATTCACCATATTGAATTATATATCTACTAGAGTCTTGTATATATGTTTTTATCAATACAAGTTCAATGATCAATAAATATTTTATACATCCCAAATGACCCGCACAATATTTTATTAGTCACTAGTTCTCACTAATAATAGTTTCACTTTCTAATATTCTTATTTATATAGGTGTATTAAATGATTAAAAAATAGAAATGAATGAACAAAAATTGTGTTACATTATTCTCGCATAACCATCATCGAGTAAGAAATTAGCCAGCCTAGGCATTGTTGGAGTGGAATAATTCACCCATAATCAGTCATATCAGCCATTCCATTGGACTTCAATATAATTTCATGTCACAAAGTATAAAAAATCACAAAAAATAACCATTATTAGTGAACCATGATGCTCTAATGAAATATTTGTACAAAATATATAACAATCTTCATCATTATAATAATCATATACTAACAACCAACTCTATTTCCTGATGAAAACCAATGCACAAACTCTCTTCCCATTTCCCAAGAATATCACATTATCCCCATCATTTTTAATGTATATGGTGATAATCACAATTCCATATTTTATATAAATCATCTCTATTTTCTGTTGTAGACTTACCACATAATCCTCTTTTATTTCCTTGGTCAAAACTGAAACTATTTTTACATGAACATTACACATATAAATATATCATCTTTCTAGAATAATATTTAATTAACATAACTTATACGTTTCCAAGGAACATGTATGATTAATGTCATTGGAGGTTAGATACACTATTATTTTATTTCACAAATGATCATTAATTATTCATAGTACGATCATCCCACATATTAATCATGATAGGCATACCAAATTTATTCCTTTTTTAATAACCTAAAAAATGTAAACATATGAAATAAAGATCATAAATGACTATTAAGTGTAGATATGGGTGATATCATTCAAATATGATGTTAAATAATAAGATAAGATTATCGGTTTGATATCATGAACTTAATATAACTTTTTCATACATAATATTTTAAATAACATAAATAATATTAATGGAATAAATCATTATCATTTCAAAATACATGAATCATAAGAGTGATGAATCACTGTATATAAATATGGAACCAAAAGATTACTTCATGATAATGAAATTATATCATAAAATTGTTGAATCATAATATGTTTATAACCAATATCACTTTTAAATGATTAATATATTTACCCATAAATCATAGTAGATCAATCATTAGGACTAGTTTCCCATAATATACCATATCAGGCATCATCACTTTTTCCCCATAGTAGACCATGAACATAAAAATGTTTCACATCATGGATTTATTCCCATAGTTATATCATGATATATAACACATTTGAGAATGTATTGAAGGGATATCAAATTATTGGACCACCTTTAAAATAATGAAAATTATACCTCTCTTCTCCACAATGTCCAAAAAATGTTTATCATATCCTCACAACATAACTGTTGGAAAGGAATCATGATTCATAGACATTTAATATTTTTATCATAAAATAATCGTTTGAAAATAAATAAGATTATTAAAAAACACATAATCATATTTATAACCATGAAGAGAAATAATAATTATGGAAACAGTAGATAATATACATTGTGAGGTATAATTAACAAGAATGGATGTTTTATGGATAAAAATTCATTTAAAATATAAATTTAATTGTATATTATGAAAATAGAATTTAAATTTTAATATAACTAGTTTATGATACAATTATGATCAAAATATTATTAAATAAAAATATTTGAAAATATCCATTCAATCATGAATGGATTATTTAAAGAATTAAATGGTCATGAGGGTGGTAAATTGTGTTTTTTTCTTGCATGGTAAAATGAAGCCTGTAATCACATTTTTTAAAATTCAAAAGTAAATTGTTCAAGAAATAAAAATATCCATTTACAATGAATTATAATTATGTAAATTATTGGTAGTAAAATAATTTAACTATATGTTTTTATTATAAAAACATATTTGAAAAAAAAATTCAGTGAAAAAAATTGACATGGAAGACCAATATTACAGACCAAATAAAAATGTTGTGGTGGTTTTACATAAAAATATATTTTATGTATCCTGAGATAATAATGATAAAAAATATTGGAAAATATTAACTATGTATAAATAACCTGAGTATAATAAATATAAAATTTATTTCTTAGATATGGATGATATAATTTCTTTAATAAGAATTAAAGAATATGATATATTGATTTTAATGGGATCGTAACAGAAATCACTTTCAAATTTGGTTACTCTGGAATTATAACCTTCAGGGAAGCATAACGTCATATTAAAACTGAAATATAATTAACAAAGGTAGATTAATGATTTAACAATTAAATTTGACTATATATATACCTTAATGATTATATAGGTGGTCAAAGTTGCACATTTTTAAAAGAGGACAACATTAAATGAAAACCCTTACAAATTCTGTAATTTGTGACTCTAAAAATCATAAAATACATAACCATATATTTCATTATACATCCCCATAATATTCATGAAATTTTAATTATTTCAACGAAGTTCAGTATCTATAAAGAACAATTGATATAAGTTCTGAATATGATATGTCTCCCATAAATGAAAGTGAGACCCAAAACAACTCAACACTTCTCACATAGTTCATCAAAGGAATTAAAGTGTACTATTAAATTGATTAAGATTTATTTTAAATATACCCAAGAACTAAAATCATATATATATATATATATAATACCATATATGATTTACTTTTTTCATCTTAGAACCCATTTATTAACAAATATTTTTTAAATAATTGTTTTCTATTATAACTACTTTGTTTTTAATTCATGTTTCAGATTGATATTCCTAATATAATGAATTGATCATTCATCCATGATCATAAAAATGTTAATCATGATATAAATATAATTTCTAATAATTATATATAAATATAATTTTTCCCAAAATGGTAGATTTAAAATAATAAATTTTATTATCTAATTAGATGGTAGACCATACGTACCCATGAATGCTCTTTTTCACTTTTCAATAGACTGACTAAATGAAATGTAAAAGATTGAAGAACTTCAATAATTATTATTATTTAATATATGTTATATATATTCAATTAACCATTCAATATTACCATCCATGTAAAATGGAAATGACTCAGAGGTGGTAGTACATGCATAGGTAAGAGTTAATTTCTAATTTCTAATGAATTGTATGGTACGTTGTTTGATATTATATTATAATAACATAAGAAAAAATAGGAAAAATGTCAAATATAAATATTAAAACCCTTATTTCATCTAATCATTAATTACAATGATGGGAAATGACATGTATCGTTATGTGGAGACTATAAGTATGATGTATGAATGTGCGATACATTCACATCCCATTTAATGGAATAGTGGGTAAATAAAGGTAATTTCCTAAAAATAATAAAATGTAATTATATTTATAATACTTAATTTATTATTTTTTCAATAATATTGTTGATTTCTTAAGGTATACGAAGAACAAAATTGTAATTACTTGGGTAATATGATTACCTCTTATTTGGTATGCCCTATGTCGATACCATTTTAATGACCCTTGGAATTGTATTTTAAGAAGATGAAAACATCTTCCATGTGGATATAATATTTTTTAAAAGAATAGTATATTTTTTGTTTGATTTATATGCCTCAAAGTAGTGTATATAATGTAAAGGATGGATTCCCTTTAACTTGTCACGAGATGTTACTCTGGGAATTTATTAAATGATTAAAATATAATAAATTCATTATCAAGAAAAAATATCAAAATGGACTAATATTCAAATACAATTTATTTCGTGTCTAAATACTCTCGTAAAATTAAATTTATATAGGTTTATGTAGTTCTTAAAACTATTTGTATTCTTTAAACCCTTTATATAGAATATTTTAATGACTACCGTGAAAATGAATTATTCAGTATTGAAGGATTATAATTTATCCGATATATTCAATATTTCATTATAAATGTCCAAGTGAGAATATATTAAAGCATGTATTAAACACCTTTTCTTCTTTAGTGTTTTTTTATTTTAAAATTATTTAGTTAAAAATATTATTTATAAAATATTATTAATGTAATTTTCGAAACTATTAATCTAATTTCAAATTACATACACCAAGATAAATATTGAATTAAAATATAATCCTCAAAACATACTTAATATCTCATATTTATCATCAAAATTAATGAAACTCAATAATTATTACATATTGTGTTACTTTTAAATTTCTAAGATCATTTAATTTAATATGCTATAAATTTAATAAATACTATGTCAGCGTTGTGTAATAATATATGGTAATTATGAAATTAAACAATTTAAATAAATTTAAATTACAATAATATGAATTGTCATTTATAATATCCATTTTAAAATAAATGTTTCATATTATTATCATTACGTGAAAATTTATTGAGATGTTAAAATCAATAGAATAAAGTGTTTTTTGTTTATTTATAAATTAAAACAAAAGTCAGAATAAATTTAATATGGCCCCAGGTGTCCATATATATAGGAATTATATCATCATGGATGCAATTCAGTCATACAATAGTATAAGGGAATGTTCTGGGTTGATTTTGAGACCACATTATCTTAGTTTTAACTCTAATCAACCATTTCTACCAATAATATAGTATTAATAGTTTTCCTTATTCGCTATTTCTAATTATCTAAAATAAAATAGGCCTTTTTTATTAATAAAATTCATTGTTAAAAAGATTGAATATCTTTTTTATATATATTTTTAATGAAGTGTTAGAAAATTATTTTTAAAAATGAAAAATGAAAAGAATAATTTTTTTCCATATATTTATTTTATGTATAATATTATTTTAATATGTAATTGATCCCTAATTTGAGCCTAATAAATTTTTTTGAAATATTAATAATATTATATATCTAAATATTCAAAATAACCGACTTTTTTTAAAATGTAATTATTAAAAAATTTGAAGAAAATTACAGTTTTTAATTCGTTTTTTCCATTATTAATCAATAAATAAATATTATCATTAATTTTTTTTAAAAATAAATTAAATAAACTTTTTTCAATCTAATTTAAAATAAATATATAAAAAGTTTCAATAAATGTTTAATGTTACGAATATTGTTAATAATTATTTATCAATAATTATTTTTGAACAATACGTATTTTAAAAAATTTCATCAATAAGCAATTGAGTACAATATTCATATTACTTGAACTTAGTACCCCAAAGTCAATGGTTACATTATTACATAAGAATAATATATCCATAATCACATCCATATAGAAAAAATATTTTATTAGTATCAAAAAACAAGATACTTTCTTAAAATACTTGTTACAAAAAAAAATTAAATAAATAGTTTTTTAGTTCTAAATTCATTGTTTATCATTAACATATACATGCCTATAAATCATAAAAAAAATCTTGGTATCTTGAAGAAAATATAATATAATAATTGGGAGAGATTTGATTCTTAGTATGTGTATTTTTAAAATGAAATCTATAATACCAAAATAAGTACCTTCAATATAAAAACATAAATAAATGATTCTCTATGAATTTCAATAATAATTTTTTTATAATATCAAAATAATTAATAATGATAATATAAATACATTTAAATAATCCTATATTTTGGAAATTTGACACTATATATTCAAACTAATTTAATAGTCATGAAGACATCAATAAATGATCTCATTGTGAGGGATTTCATAATACCGGTCATCGGAAATATACTACTTAAAAATTTCACTAGATAACTTGAATATATTAGTAGAAAAATATATAATTTTGAAAACTAATTTATTATGAGTCTTATTGATGCATTGGGGGTAATTTATCACAAGTCCTCATACAATATAATTATTAAAATGCATTCATTGAATGACTTGAAACATAATAATCATAGAATTTTTTTAAAAACAGACATACAAAATGATAATAATTTCCACAATCAAATAAAAAATAAGAAAAATGTCAAAAATAGTATGTTAGATAGTAATAAATAGTGTATCATCAGTAAAACTAATCAAAATCAATCAAAATAAAGAATTATTATTATATCAATTGTCAATATCCCCATTCGATCATTTGTACAACGAAATTTTGATGTCGCTGATAAATAAAAACACCATGAAAACACCATTATAAAAAATCATGATAAGCATGTTCATTTCCTATTGGAAACAACCTTTAAAAAAATTATTTATAAAAATTATTTTAAAAACACAATATAATATGTAATACATTAAGAGTTTATGAAGGAAGAAAACTCTATTCATGTTGAACATGTTAAAAAAATTATTCCTGTCATTTTTTTTAAACACAAAAAAATATGTTTATTTTAAAATGATATAATATTTTTTTCAAAAATAAATTTGTTTATTGAAAAATTGTAAAAAATTTAGAAAATAATTTCCCTTAGGTAAAAATAATTTTTTAATTTATTTTTAGAAAACAAATATTTTTTGAAAATTGTTTTTCGACTAAATATATAAAGAAAGTCATATTTTCTTATAAAACGTTTATTGATCATTTTAATTGATAAATCATGGAAATATTTAGATATTGTCATAAAATTATCCTGAATAAAATATAGTATAATAAAATATATTTATTGATGTAAATAAATATCCAATAATCTCCAAAAGGATATTTAGAAAAAAAATAATCTCAAATAATGATGAGATTGTGAAATAAAATCTTAAAACATTTGTAACTTATGAATCATAATTCCAATAAACAGTAAAATCAACCAAAAATTTAAATTCCATTAAGATAAATTCATTAATGATATAAAATTTCATAGGGATAGTATATAAAAACCCAAATGAAATAACTAGAGAATATGATATATGGCTCATTAATGTAAAAGTAAGATGACCAACCCTTACATCTGATTCCACTACCATCTTATGGGTCTAAAACTTTTATATAATAAATATTAGTTTATTATAAATATGTTTAAAAACCTTGATTGTATATATAATACAAAATATTATTTACTTGTAGCCTGTTACACACATTTATTTAAAAAAAATCTAAAACCATTATTTCAGATGATAATTAATTTGTTTTTCATGTATCTTTTAGTTAATTAATTTTGGTCTATTGAATTTTATCGTGGATAAATCATATAAAAATGTAAATAAAGAAATAAATATCATATATATTTATTATATAATTATTTACTGTTATATATTAATTTTTTAATTATAAAAGGTATTTCACCATTCATGGAGATGTTAAGCCATACATATGGAAGAATGATATTTCAATTTTTCATGAATAATAGATACAAATATATGTTATTTAATCATTATATAATAATTTCACTTTAATATATTTCATTAATATTAAACAAATAAATCCTTTTACAATCAATAACAAAATTAAATGGAAAACGTTTCCCAAAGCTATATAATTGCAATAGTGAACATGTTTTCCATAGGGCATTATTATTTTCAAATGGGATGTAATTTAAGAAATTATATATTATAATATATTTATATAAGTAATTTTATTTCATAAATATAATATATATTCAATATATTTAATAATAATACCTTTTAAGTACTTATTAGTGATCAATGAATCACATTATTTCCAAAAGTGGTAGGTCACTATACACATAAGTGACGTTATCGTATCCCCATTAAATGGAAAGTATGAAGGTATAAGTGATATCATAATTCCTATAGTAAAATTATTTCATGTAAATCATAAAAATATTTTAATAAATCATTATATCTATCCTTTAAAGGTGGTGACATAAAAAGTGATACCCCAGTTCATGGGGTCGTAGTCTATCGTAAACACAATCAATTGTTTCATTCCCCATTGGATAAAAGTAGATATGAATATATATAATTTCATTGAAATCATTACATATTATTATATATGATATAATTTTTTACTCTATTCTAATATTTTAATAATGTTTTAATGAGATGGAAGAATAAATAATATAAAATCACATGTCTAAAAACTTTAACACTTCTTCAGATAACATCTTTAAGATTATGTCTATGGCCGAAATACTAGGGATTTAAAATAATAATATGGAATCTAGGATGTTGTGAGGAATTTATTAAATGTATTTTGGTATTTATTATTAAAACCAATTGGTATTTTATTATTGTATATGGGAAGAGAGGGGTATCCTTTTATAAGTGGGGAGGGGGAGGATGCACATAATCTTTTTAACAAAATAAACCAATGCACACTTTTTCTTCTGAAAAATTCCTCCAAATTGGCTCATTTAAAACAATTATAGGTGATATTATGTATATTTGGATATTAAATTCTTATTTTGAATGATTTCAGTCATTTTTAACCTATAGCCTCTTAGTTCAATACCCTTCCCTTGTAATCCCACATTTACAATAAACACAAAAAATAATTGTTAATATTTCAATATTTATTAAGGTAAAAAATTATGTTGATCTTATTACATGATATTATTATTATTAAAAATATGGAATCTATTATAAAAAATTCAATTCAAATGAGTTCCATAATTTAATTTAAATTTAATGTTTAAACACGATGAAATAGTTGTTTTCTATAGAGATAATTATCTTAAGAATCAAAATGTTTTATCCAAAAACAAAAATATCATATTAAATAAAATAAAATAAATTAGTAAAATATTAAAGTATTTGAACTAATATTTATTTAAATCCAATTTAAATAATATTTTAACTTTTTAAATAAATTATACAAAATTCCATTTAAAAAACTGTATTTTTCACTATACAACAAAAAATAAATACTTCGAGAAAATTATAAAAAAATCACAATGATATCTACAAATATATATTTAAAAAACTAATTATATTTTTTCAAAAAGTTTTTCTAGAATTTTAAGAAGTAAAATTTAATTCATTTTTGAAATGATCGATAAAAACGCGTTTTAGGAAAATACAGTTTAAAACAAATATATTTCATTTCAAATTGTTCTTGTTTTTTCTCATCATTAAATAACCATTGAATTTATCTTTTACCTAGGTCAACCATATAATTTTCATAATTTATTTTATTATTTTTCTAACTCTCAAAAATATTGTGTATGTTATAATTTCTATTTTTGAAAAATAATATTTTAACAGAGTATCTAATTTTGTTTAAACACGGTGTGGCATGTTACAGAAGCTATTGAACAAATTTAATTTATTTTAGAAAATATATATAGTATTGTATTCAGGTGTTATTATATATAATATTATAATAATTTCATCTTATATACTATCAAATATGATTTTCATTTTTTAAATATTATGTTGTTACATTATACCACTCAAATAAATTGCTTTTTTAGAATTTAATCTCGACCTCCGTAATCATGGGTTTGACCTTGGAAAAACCTTTCCTAAAACACCATATCATAAAACGGTTTAATAAAACATAATTTTTATAAACATGGATTTGATGAATGATTATCATCTAGAATAAAAAATATAGTGTTCCCATATAAGAGAACTTTGCTGGAATAAGAAGTTAATGACACAGAAGAAAAGTGTAAATCATTACTGAGAGTGGTATATAACATTGATAAAATTGATGTGAATGGTATGGAAAATTTAATGACCCCAAACCATAAATTCTTTATGTGAATATATAATATCAATTAAATAGAAATTAAAGTATATAATGAGATTATTATTTCTATATACTTTCCATGGAGGATAGTTTTCATTTACCATCAAGGCTGAGAATATATGAAAATATAATCACATGAAATATTTTTATTAAAAATGTAAAATTAAATACTTTGATTGTTCTTTGATCAATTTCCACTTCATTATTATTCCAAGAAATGAATATCAAGAATGAATTGTCTTGTTAAATGAACATTTAACTTACCATTACAATGAAATGTCAATACTCATCTTTTATTATACATTCCAAAACCATAAGGGATTGAACAATTTACCTAATAACATCAAAAGTTAATTATAATCCATTAAATATATATTTAATCATAATACTCATTTGAAATATATCTATCCAAAATAAAAATCCAAATATTTTTATGGAAGGTCACTAAATCTACATCATATTCCCTAAATAATATAAAGAGTCTCATAATTCCACATTCCAAATATTTTAATACATTTATCACTACTAAACATTAATGAAAATAATAAACTCTTACTAAAATAAAATCTCCATTTGTTAAGAATATTCCATAAATCAAATCATGAATTAATCACCAACAAATATAACATAAACAATATGTTATCTAACCAAATTCATTTTCACCAATACAATCCCATAAACATATCTTTTTCATTATAATCTTATAATATATCACATATTAAATTTTTTAACCCCCAATAATTTTTTTATAATTATTAACAATGTGCTTATGAATAACTTTTTTCAGCCATCAGTACTCATTAACATGTTATTTAAGATCCTTAATAAAATGTAAAATAATTGGAATTCTTATATATTTTATAATTCATATAATTATAATATCACTAATAAAATACTCATACAATTTATTTCTTGATTCCAAAAACAGAACTTTAATCATTCCATTTCGGTGGTATCAATAAAAACCAGACCTTGATCCCTTATCAAGTAATATTATATAATCCACTAATTCTTGTGACACTCATTTTTATAGTTTCCAACATTCATACAGTTAGATCATTGAACATTAAAAACTTTTTATTTCCCATGAAATCAAGATAATGTTGTTCTTTCTAACCAAACTCAAAGAAAACATCCATTCACTTCATGAAATTACTTGGATTTATATTTCCATAGATACAACATGTGGTAAATCCATCTTTCCCTTATTTAATTTGTTCTCTTTTTTCTTTGTGCTCCTATTATTCTTATGATTTCATTAAAAGCCATAAGACATGGTGAATTTATTCTCAATAATTATATAATGTTATATTACTTCATAGTGTGATGGGAATTAATGGGACACTAACTCACTTTGAATGATTAGCATTAATACATCAATGAATCAGTGAAATGTATACATTGGATAATGTACATAGTCTATAGTATTCTTAAATAACCTAGAAATTATTGAATCATTCAATGATAAACTATTATCTCTGTTTTAACATAGACTGAGAAAATATCTCTCCCTATTGACTCATTACTCTAAAGGATAAAAAATTCCATAATGATTTTCTTAAAATACTAAAATTTAATTTTTTCAATTTTTTCATCATCCATTTTTTTTAAATAACCATTATTTATCATCATCTCATTAGATACGATAAACTATTATGAAAACCATTTCCCTACCATTAACTTCCAATTCAATAAATGTATTCAATTATTAACTTCTCTATTTCTCATGTAAAAAATTATTTGTAGTCCCCTTTAATAATGGATGTTGTTAAGGAATAAAAAATTATAAAATTATTACATGACATGGTGGATCAGCAGGTTTCTCGAAACAAAAATGGTTATTAATCAAATATTTGGTTGTCCTCCCTAATATGGTTATAATTTATTTACATCTAACTATAAAATTAGATCCATATTTGTTATCATACAATGACTGAAATCCCTAAATGTGATATAATCATTATTATTATTATTACTCATTTCTCGAGGAACAAATTTTATAAAATTGAATACACTATCTTTGTCATGACTCGTCCCCTAGGGCCCATGTTGTGACAACCCCAAACATGCCTTCCTTAGGCCAGGGGAAAGCTACTCACACCGAAAAGGCATATCCATATATTGAGAAGACATTTAAATTAAACCTATACAGACACAAAATCCATGAACACAACATGAAACAACCATGAAGTAAACTGCTACAGTAAAAAGTGTACTGAATGTAAAGGTTCTGAAATACAATCCCAATTGTAAAGTACAAGTACAACTAGAAAGATAAAATAGCTCCGTGATCATCTGCTGAGGATCCTACATTAAGTGTAGGTACAACTAACGATTACTAGTCACAACATCACATCATTTAAAATGGTCCACCTCTGAGAAACGTCTAGTATTGGCTCCCTCATCCTCGATCAATGCTTTCCATCATTTTCATAAGACACGTTAGGGTGAGGGTGTAGCCCGTGTAGGGATGATTATAACCATACTCAGTAGGGACCCTGAAACCCCCGAAGGTCTCATAGAGTTCCACAAAGGATAAACCACAAAGAAATACATCAAACACAAAGCATGAAGGATTCATCAACTATTTTTAGTTATATGCCCATACATATTCCCAAATTATCAAGATATACTCATCTCATAAATGAGAAAACATAAGCCTCCAACTATTATTAATTTAGCCCAACTAATCCATGTGGGAAGAGTACCACAAAGGTAACACCACAAATGCAACACCACGTAGGTATATTTACTACAAAGGTAACACCCTGAAGGTAACCCCACAAAGGTAAAAGACTCAGCTGACACCATGTATATAACTCATGTACATAAGTTCATATGATTAGTCATAAATCTAGATCATCTTATTCAGTCGAGAGGCTCTCCTACTAACACACAAATAATCGATAGATGTTGAACCACACAGGATCACTATGCAATGACCCACACAGAATCGATAGATCCTAAACCACATAAAATCACTAAGTGTTAACCCACATAGGATCGATAGATGACGACCCACATAAGATATATCCTCTTTCTTCACATTATAGCCAGCCCTGAGATTTCCACACTAAGCACGCATGATTCCTGGAGGATCCACTCCCCAAGACATCGGTCATACCTCAACCATGACAATGTTCCCAAAAGATGTATCCCAATGGACCGCTATATTTTAATGTATCCAACGCGATAGATGGCACGTCAATCGAACACCCAGTCTATGACTTATAAGTGTTTTAGTATTGAGGGAACTATTGGATTCGGGTTCTATCTAACCCAATCATACTCCATCCTTCTCAAAAAATCATATTGAGTATACGAAAAAAGTCATCTCACTCCAAAAATCTCATCACTAGAGATTGTTTGTCAAACGGATCCCAAGTTCACACGTTTTGGCTCTTTTAGTAAAACTGGGCTTGGAAAGGATCGGGTCTGGTCCAATCCATCCTGATCGACCTGAACCAACCCTGTCCGCGTCTGACCCATTCCGGCCTGAAATATATTGGGTTGGGGGAGCCCGTCAAGCGAAGGGGTGCGACCAGGCCCGCGATGGGCGTGACCCACTGGCTGGGGCCTGCCTTAGCTAAGGATAGGAGGAAGTTCTACCCCTTTCTCTTGAATGGATAAGATGTTCGGGTAATAGAGAGGCAATGCCATGTGGTGTTTCTTGGTCACTGCGGCACCCACAAGGGAAATTCCATCCTCCACTATCACAGCTTCGTGTCATGGACCTCTACAGTGGAGCACCATATCACACCAATTCGCCTTCTCCTCCATGCCCAGCCGATGTCGGCCGCCCTCCGTGACCACTACGGCTGAAATTTTGTGGCCTTCTCGTCTAGCGGCACAGGACGGTGGGCCACACCAACTCCATGGTTGTCCAGTGTCAGTCGCTGCCACCGATTACTGTCACAGGTTGCTGGTGTCGTCGTACTGGTGTTGCATAAGGGGTCTTCAACAGGCCACTTGATGAGCTCTGGTGGTCATTTTTTCCATATGATCATACTTAAGAACTTCTCTGGTCATAACCTTAGCTTCTTGAAACACGGATTTGGTTTTCGTCCAAACTGAAAAATTTTCCCACGAAGAATGCAATGATAAGCAATTGGCGGAGGGACCATGCCTTATTCATTTAGCCCATGCCATCCACGTTAGCATCTTGATAAGGGATTGGATATTTGATTCCACAATATACTAAAATTAAATGTGAAAAAAAATGTACCTCATTATCATTGGAGAACATCCACATTTGAGGAAGATTCAGTTAGTTATTTGGTGGTGCTCTTCACCATTCACAGGAACCGGTTACGTCCTCCATGTGGTTGGTGTCGCGGTACTTTTCCAGAGCTTCGTTTCTTGGTGAAGTCATGCCAACACTCCTTCCCATGATCCATATAAATAAGAGGGGGAATAGGTGGATAATTCCATTGGGAATTTATGAGGTTCATTTAATAATGAACATTATTAATTCCAATGGTATGGTTAAAATTATTGAGTAGTGAAGATAATTATTTGCATGGAAATTCATTGGTCCCGCCACTGTCGCATGTCCGTTGGAGGAAGAGAAAAATAAAAATAGAATAACTTTTTTATTTTTTTATCATTTTTAATGTCTAAAATCTATCTTTTTCACCAAATGTACTATGGTCAAATTGTATCATTCTTAAAGAGAATATCGTCGATGCATATTCGGTGGTGCTCTCAGATATTTATTCTACGTACCGGTTAAAAAGTTAGAAAACATCACTCAAGAATTTACAAAATGTACATTAAAAAAGTTCATAGAATCCTTTTAGGAACACCCGGACTCAGAATCACGCGCCTTCAATTTTCTCAGGCCCATAATAATTATATATAATTTTAAAAAAACATGTAAAATCTAGGTCTTTATATTCTTCCCACCTTATAATTTTATTCCTTGAAAGAGACCACATGGACTAAGGAAACAAATGTGGGTACTTTTCATGAATCTATGACTCCCCCTCCCATGTGCTTTCCTGGAGGTTCATGTGCCTCCATCAAACATGCAGTAGAGGTACAGGTCATCCATGAAAGAACCTGTCATGTCGATTCTCAATCTTCGCTAAATCCCCCATAGACATTCGCGCATCACCGATGTCCTCCTCACCCCAGTCGATGATGTGTGTTGGATCATGCATATACCCCCTCATCTATGACACATGGAAAACATCATGCACCTGGTAAATCCTTGGGGGAAGAGCCAGGTGTTACACTACCTCGGCAACTCTGCTAAGAACTTGAAAAGGTCCGATTAAGCTCGGAGAAAACATTTCACCCCAAAAAAATCTCTACAAATGTCATCGAGGTGATACACATGGGAAGACATGGTCTCCCTCCTTGAACTCCAATGGTCTATGTCTCCTGTCAGAATAAAACATCTATCTTCTTTATGCAGTCTTCATCCACTCCTAGATGGTCATCTCCTTCTCAGTGGTATCACATTCAAACTATGGTCCCATAAGTGAAAACTGCCCTTGGTCTTTCCATCATTGAGGTGACTCATAAGGTCAATAGTACAATGCCTCAAGTGGTGAAATACTAATGGTGGAGTGATAACTATTGAGGTATGCAAACTTTACTAAGAGAAAGTGATTCTCCCAACTATGGACAAAATCTCAGACGCAAGCATGAAGCATGTGTTTGAGAATCTGTAATGTCCACTTCGTCTGATCATCCATATGAGGATGAAAGGCGGTGCTCAAAATTAGTTGTGTCCTAAACGCCTCCTGTAATCCCTTCGACAACTATGTTGTAAAAAGTGTGTCATGATCAGAGATTATCAGTGATGGAACCCCATGATGTCATACAATCTCTTGTACGTAGTGGCATCTGAACCCCTCTACTGATCCCTTCTCTCAAATGGGTAGGAAGTGGGATGACATGGTGAGTCGGTCAATGATAATTCATATGGAATCAAGTCCCCTAGACGTACATGGAATCCCTATCACAAAGCCTAGGGATATACCATCCCACTTCCACTCCAGAACCTCTAATGGTTGTGTTATTCCTATTGGAACTTGATGCTCAACCTTCCCTTCAAGACAAGCGAGGCATCACGAAATAAACACATCCATTGCTTTGTTCAGCCCTGTCCAACTATGCTGATGCTGGAGGTCCTGGTACATATTCAACACACCAAGATACACAGCTAGAGGGGTGATATTTAAATCCCCCAACACCTCATCCCATTGCACCACTGGTATCATGGTGTGTCCTCTAAAGGCATTGATGAGATCCCCACAACCATAAAATTCATCTGGTGCCATTCCTGAGGATATCTAAGCCCATCTAGCCTCACAGTCAATGTGCCCATGTTGTTCTGAAAAACTCATTGAAGATGTGGGTCAGTGAATTTCATAGACTGGAGGTATGCTTCTCCAACTCTATCCATAAAGGATATCTGTAATGCGGCTAGCTACTCTGATGTCCCACTCAATAACTATATACCAGACCTCCTACTGAGTGCATTTTCTACAAAGTTCTTCTTCGCAAGAGTATACACTATCTCAAAGTCATAGTCCTGAAGGAACTCTAGCCATCGATGATATCTCAGGTTCAAATCATTCTATGAAAAGATATTTCAAAGACTCTTGTGATTTTAGTAGAATGATAAATGTTGAACCAACTTGTAGTGACACCACATCTTCAAGGTGAAGACCAATGCTTCTAACTCCATGTCATGGGTAGAGTAGTTCTTCCCATGTAGTATCAGCTGTAGAGAACTATAAATGATCACTGCATACTCTAGCATCAGGACACATCTATGTCTAGTCCCCAATACATCACAATAAGCTACATGCCCAATGTGCACTTTTAGTATACTCAAGATAGGGGACAATCATCAGTCTCTACTTAAGATCCTAAAAACACTATGAGCATCTCTCGGTCTGTAAGAAGGGTTTCCCCTTCTTCATCAAGTAGGAAAGGGTATCGCAAATACCTAAATTTCTAGTACATATCTTTTGTATTACATAGCCAATCCTAGGAAACTCCGCACCTCAGTGACACTCTTGGGAGGCTCCCAAGATAGAACAACCTCTATCTTCTATTGATCTACTACATCTTTGTCCTTTGAGATAATGTGTCCCAAAGAGTGGAAAACCCATATCCAGAACTGGCACTTCGAGGGCTTACCATAAATCTACTTCTCTAAGAGTGTATACATAACTATCTATAAATGATAGGCATGCTCCTCTTCGGATGCCGAGTATATCAAGATGTCATCGATGAATACAAACACAAAGTGATCGAGTTATGGAGGAAAGATTATGTTAATGAGTCCCATGAAAACTGTAGGGGTGTTGGCTACACATAATGCCATAACCAAGAACTCATAGTGGTCATACTGACATCTGAAGGTCGTCTTATGCACATCTACATCTCTTACCCTGAGCTGATGATAGACTGATCTGAGGTCTATCTTTGAAAATATTGATCTCCCTTCAATTGATCAAAGAGATCATCAATCTTCAAATTTGGATAATTTTTCTTCAAGGTCACTTGTTTTAGGCACCAATAGTCCACACAGAGTCTCAAACTCCCATCTTCCATCATGGAGAACAAAATAGGGACTACACATGGTGAAAAATTGGGCCTTGTGAACACCTTCCTCTGAAATTCCTCAATCTATACCTATAACTCATTATGATCCTTGGGAGCCATCTAATATACTGGTGTAGATATCAGTTTCATCCTTGGGAATAGGTCGATGTAGATGTCCAGCTCTCTAGGAGGAGGTATTATCAGAATATCAACAGGTAAGACGTCATCATACTGGTCCACCACTATAGGATATCTCATATTTTCAATATAAACTGCTATGAGGGTAAGGATGGCCATCATATGTGTGATCAGATGCACCCTGTAAGAACCTGAAGCTTTGATTTCAGGTATGATTCTCTTTTACGGGATTTTTAAGGAAAATGGATAATTTTAAAATTTTCAAAGTACATGTTGTGTACTTTATGAGTACACGTCGTGTACTCCTCGGCCACGTGAAGTCGTGTGTTGGCCGAGACTGGGCCACACACACGGTGTGTATGGGTGAAGTGGAGGCTGATTTTGGCGGAGTACGGAAAAAACCACTACACATCGTGTACTTTAAGAGTACATACCATGTATTTTTTTTATTTCATTAATCGGCCCGGGGACGCGCCTAATGACGGAAAACATCTTATTCTCCACCTATTTCTGTCTAGAATGTCTAAGGAGGCCGTTTCTTCTCTGAACGACTGATCTGTCACCGGTTGTCCGAATCAAACTCTGTCAGTAGCTGAATAATCGCAGCGGTGAGTTCTTGGTTCTTCATTAGCCTCGTTTCCTGATTCTTCCTCTCATGTACGTTATCTGAGGTTGAACGTTTTAGACATTTTTGCAGATCTACTTCGTTCTAGGCCGATTCACGGGTCGAGGTTCAAGTATATAAATCTCCGAGGATCGAGGTAGGTGGTGTGTTGCCCTACGTTGAAGTTCCTTGATTTTTGGTTGCAAAAGTGTCGGATACCCAGGTGCCGGGTATCCCGGGTTTAGGATTTTGATCCTATTTTTTATCTGCCATAGATTGCTTGTTAGCTTATGATGAATTGCTGCTAATTTATGCTTTGTTTCATGTTTGAGGATCACCCCATGGGTGTCTTCCTCCCCTGTTCGGCTCTTTATCACCGTTTGGAACTGTTGCCTGTGAGGAAACCCTATTGCAATGGTTAGTTTACTTGTTATCAGTGATTGCATGTGTCGTCTACTGTATAAATGCTTTTGATGTATGGTCTCTATTAGACAAGTAGTTATTTAACTTACTTAGGGCTGATAACAGTTGATTATGCATGACTGGACTGCTCAGGGTAGTGAGAACCTAGTGCGGGAGATCAAAGAGGGAATAGACGATTAAGTACTTCCCTAGAGGGTCTATTGGTTTTAGTTTCATACACAGGACCTACGGGAATAGAACATTGTGCTTCCCAAGAGTGTTCTTAGTTACCCACGTAATGAGACCACAGGAGGAATTATACATAAGTGTTTCCTTAGAGAGTCTGCAGCTATGGTTGCAAGACTATAGGGGAATTGACGTAAGAGCTCCCCAGAGTGTATGTGCCTTGTTTGTTGACTTGACTATAGGGGTATGCTAGTTTTATCCACCCAGAGATTCAGTGTGTATTCTTTATGGTTGGTTGTGACGAGTCTACCAAGACAAAGAACATGCTTGGGTTTTGTACTGCTTTTGTTAGGTAGTCTTTCTATATACCTGTTGTGTTACTTTCTTATCTTGGAATAGAAACCTTGTTGGTTTTCCCTAGTTGTGTAATTAAATGAATGCAAATGGTAATTACTAGAATTGTTTACTGCATTTTTTTACCTTTACTTTTGTTATATCACTCACTGACAGTAGGGCACAAATCTTGTGGTGGTTGCCTATTGGGATTAGTATCACACCCTCTTTCGGTCCAGCTTTTCGGCCCAAACATATTATATGGTTACAGGTATAGGTAGGGATTGTGGCCCTTCTACCTCGGGTACATGATTTCTAGTCGGAGCTGGAGAGCATGGGACTGGCCCTTGGACCGTGATGCTGCTAGAGTTGTTGTTTACATTTAGTACTTTGGTTTCAGTTGTATTTCAGCACGTTGTTTTGCATACTGCTTTCCATAGATACATGTACCATTCCGCATCATTATTATATCAGACATTGCTTTTACTTTCTGTTCAGTTGTGCATACTATTTATTGTTTCTGCTATTGTTTATATTTATTCTTCCACTCCATAATTTACCAAATGAGGTAATAGTTTCCCCACTGACTCACCAAGGCCCTCGCTGCTAGTCGACAGCCTCTAGCATTTGGGGAAATGCACTTGAGGTCATGTGGCGAACCAGTTATAGGGAACCAGTCATGTGGCTCCGGACTCGGGTCGTTACAAAGTGGTATCAGAGGAGTTTTCTTTCATTTCTATTGCTTACTATTTTGCGACAATAGCCAGGGATTGGAAGAAATGGGTGGTTAGTACTTAACTGTGCCGGGGAGTAATTAACCTGTGTATAGGGAAAATCTATATTACCTCATAATTGCAATTTTCAGTTTTTTCAAGTGATACAGTTTATTATATTTCACCATTGGTGGATGAACATGTTTTGTGTTATTACAGTTTATATGATTATGGATCTATTTGGTTGCAACCCGATGAGATGAGGGTGTTCCATCTCATGCATCATATAGGCACTAGGTAAGAAATCACTTGTCAGGCATTTTACCATGCCATCTAAGGTGCATTAGAATTGCATGTTGTTGTGATAGATGTCGTGATTGATTATGCATGCCATTGTGGTAGTTGTTGTGATAGAAATACTTATTGCACTGATAACGTATCACTTCTTTTACAGCCTGTTTAGCATGGGCGCCAAGCTCTGTTCTTGGATGTGTTATGGGCCCTCAAGGATCAGAATTTGGAAGATCATTTTTTATGTTGTTTACTTGTTTTATGCATTGTTATGATGCCAAGCTTTGATTTGCGGGGTGTATCGGCCCCCACGGACCGGAATTTGGCACATAGCTAGTTTTTTTTCAGTGTTTCTGGCGTTCAGTGCATTTTCAGAGCTACTTCCCAGAAAAACCCAAAATACATGGCATGTACTTTATTCATACACACCATGTTGTTTTTAAACCATGTTACTATCTGTGTAAACAAAAACACGGGGTGCCAGAGAATCTTCGGGGACACACAGTGTACTATAAGTACACACTGTGTAGTAGTCAACCGTGTACCCGGCTGTGTCACTAACAACACGGGTTGGTGTTATCCATCCTTATACATGTCATGTTTGTTCAGAACACTCCGTGTATGGGTTAGCCATGTATCCGGCCATGTAACCTACTACATGGGTCACCGAGCCTGTCTAGTACACACTGTGTGTTATAAGAACACACAGTGTAGTTTTCTTCTGGGTACCCGGCCGTGTCACGAACAACACAGGTCGTTGTGAACAATCCTTATACACGCCTTTTTGTTCGGAACACGCCTTGTAAGGGGTTATTCATGTGGTCGGCCGTGTAACCTACTACAAGGGCTGTCGAAGCCTAGCTTGTACACGTCGTGTCCTTAGTGCACACGTCGTGTAGTCTAGAATTAGGAGAACCGTGTAGGTTTGCCAAGCAGGGAGACTTGGGCAGCGGAGTGGAGTTCAAGTACACACCGTGTTTTGGGAAAACATGTCGTGTAGTCTGGAATGTTACATGACCAATGGTGGCAAATTTTCACACCATGTAAATGGCTTTAACAAACACATCGTGTAGTTCAGTTTTTCAAATTTAAGTGTTCTCTCTCCTGTTCCTATTTTGTACTCTTGTGTTTTATATCCTTGTTGATCCCAAATCTAACGGGTTCTTTTGATATTTCAGGGCTATGGCACCAAGACGTCCTCCCGTAGCATGTCAGGAACCAGGCAGTGACCGTACGCCTGATACGGCAGACCAGGGACTACCAGTAGTTCCGCAGATTGTTCCAGATATGGAACCTGTAGTGATTCCGGACACTGGTGCAGACTCTTAGTTCAGAGAGGGTTTCATGAGGTTCATGCAGACCTTCCAGTGAGCTCAGCATCCTGCCCCGTCTATGGTAGAGCTGACGTGAGTCTTCCAACAGCAGCATCCTCCCACTTTCACAGGGGATGGAGGACCTCAGGTTGTAGAGTCATGGCTAGAAACCATGCTTTCCATCTTCGAGCATCTGGAGACACCCCTAGACATACGGGTGAAGATATCGACTTACATGCTGTGAGATTATGCCAAGAGATGGTGGGATGTAGTCTCACAGGCAGGGCGCCAACAGACTATGGCTTGGGATGCATTCCAGCGTACGTTCTACGACTACTTCTATCCATCGATGCTGAGGGCCGACAAGGCCAGGGAGTTCATGAACCTACAGCAGGGTACTCTTTCGGTTATGGAGTATTCCTCCTCCTTTACTGAGTTACAGCATTTCACTCCCGTTCTGGGAAATGACGAGCTGTTTTTGGAAAGGAAGATTGAGGAAGGCCTCAAACCAGAGATCAGATCACATGTGAACGTCTTCCAGTTGACTCATATTACTCTGATAGTCAACCAGGCACTGATCACCGAAAGAAACCTGAGGGAGACTGGAGATATTGACCAGGGAGGTTCAGCATCCACGGCTGAGTCATTTCATACTGATATCAGTAAGCGCCACTGAGAGACTACTCGAGGTGACTTGAGGAAGCGAGGTATTTCTTCTTGTAGACGAGAACTTCTTTCTGGAAACCCGATGGTGTTCTATCAGTGTGGAAAGAGAGGGAATAAGTAGCCTCAGTGCCTGAGGGATCCCATGGAGTGCCGAGCTAGAAGCAAGATGGGTCACATGCACCGTTTTTGCAAGGTTCTTCTTCCAGCGGCTAGTGAAGGATGATCTGTTTCTACCCCTCGTTCAAGAGTAGGATTACCGGTTCCGCAGCAGACTGGGGGTTGAAGTTCTTCAGGTCATTCAGGCCAGGGTAGAGGTCCCGAACGTGGTGGTCAGGCTCAAGGGGGATCAGCTCAGGGATATTAGGCTTCTACACATGGTTGTGGTACTGGCCAGACGTTTGCAGTAGAGTATATTCATCGGGAGCATGATCCTAGACCTTCCACAGTTCGAGGTATGATCCTAGTAGCCTCAGTTTTATCTTCTGCACTTTTTGATATTAGATCTTCTCATAGCTTTATTTCTGTGCACACTGTGGAGAGCCTTAGACCCACTATCCTTACTTATGAGGATACCTTGGCACTAGACACTCTTTTGGGACATAGAACTTCTAATGTGCGTCAGTGCAAGGAGTTCCCCCTTGAGGTTGGTGGGTGTCACTTAGTGTGGGATCATTATGTCCATGAGATGACAGGTTATGATGTCATTCTTGGAATGGACTGGCTAGTTCCTTTTCAGGCCTTTATCGAATGTTATTGCCGCAGGGTGAGTTTCACATCACTTGAGGGCGCGTCTTTTCTTTACAAGGGAGAATGGGATGTTCAGGCAAGCAGAGCTGGACCAGAGCATCATGAGTTGTGCA
This sequence comes from Viscum album, assembly GCA_963277665.1. NCBI lineage: Eukaryota > Viridiplantae > Streptophyta > Magnoliopsida > Santalales > Viscaceae > Viscum > Viscum album. Next base: position 989,572,091 of record OY728126.1, read on the forward strand.
GTGTTATGGCCCATATTTCTAGTTTATATCTGGATGATCAGGGGACCTCTCAGATAGTTTTTCCTCCAGTGGTTGATCGCTTTCCATATGTCTTTCCAGAAGAATTTTCAGGTTTTCCTCTAGAGCGTGAGGTAGACTTCTCGATTGAGCTTGTGCCAGGAGTCGCACCGGTATCCATACCTCCTTATAGGTTTGATACGCCTATGTTTCAAGAGCTCAAGAAGCAGTTGGAGGAGTTTCAGGGTAAGGGTTTCATCTGACCCAGTACTTCCCCTTGGGGTTCACCGGTGCTGTTTGCGAAGAAGACGGATGGTACCTTATGACATTGTGTGGATTATTGGAAGTTGAACCAGTTGACAGTCAAGAACTGATATCCCTTTCCGAGGATTGATGATCTTTTTTATTATCTTTGAGGAGTCAGGGTGTTCTTGAAGAATGAATTGAGATTCGGCTATCATCAGTTCTGCGTTAGGCCTTCAGATATACCTCTGACAGCCTTCAGGAGTAGGTATGGCCTCGACGAGTGTATGGTTATGCCGTTCGGCCTTACGAATGCGCCCGCAGTTTTCATGGCACTGATGAACCGAGTGTTCCATCCTTTCTTGGATTCATTCATCGTGGTCTTCGTGGATGATATCTTGGTGTACTCTCACACTCGACACGACCATGCAACCGATCTTGAGATCATTTTGAGTGCACTGAGGAAGCATCAACTTTATGCTAAACTCTCAAAGTGCCACTTTTGGATGGATGAGATTCACTTCCTGGGCCATGTCATCTCAGAGACAGGAGTATCAGTAGACCCAGAGATGGTGAGATCAGTAGTCACCTGGGATTAGCCGAAGAATGTCTTCGAGGTATGTAGTTTCTTGAGGATGGGTGGTTACTACATGCAGTTTATATAGTACTTCCCACGCCTAGCAGCACCGTCGACGAGAATGGCAAAGAAGGGGGTGAAGTTTGTTTGGTCAGAAGCCTGTGACTCAGACTTCTAGGAGCTGAAGTGGAGATTGACTTCAGTACCGATTCTAGTTCTTCCAGAGCCGGGCAAGAGTGATACAATGTTCAGTGATGCATCTAGCATCGGTCTTGGAGCAGTGCCTATGCAGAAATATCGTGTTGTCACGTACGGATATCGGCAGTTAAGGCCACATGAGCAGAACTATCCTATGCAAAACATGGAGTTGGATACTATTGTTCATTCCATGATTTTTTGGAGGCACTATCTCATGGGAGAGCATTTCGTGGTATAAACTGACCACAAGGGCCTCAAGTATATCTTTACGCAGTTTGACTTGAATCTGAGATAGCGGAGGTGGGTCGAATACCAACAGTCTTTTGACTTCGAGCTTGCTTATACGCCTGGGAAGGGCAATGTTGTGGCAGACACACTGAGTAGGAGGACTTAGTTGTAGGCAGTTCAGAAGACCAGCAGTGAGTGGAAGCTCATGTCTTTGTTCTCTGAGATGCATCTAGAGGTGCACGACAGATAGGGTCAGGAGGTTCTTTCTTCTGTAGCTGTTACCTATACCCTTTTTGATCGAGTTCGAATGGGGAAGCTATTTGAACCTAAAGGCCTAGTCCTACAGGAGGGTGTGTCAGATGGAGAGCCTACCTCGGGGTGGACAGTGGGCGATGACGAGGTGCTATGTTTTAATGGCCGCGTATGGGTTTCAGCGGGCATACGGGAGGAGCTGATGTGGGAGTTCCATGCTTCAGCTTGGGCAGTTCATCCTGGTGTCACCAAAATGTACCGAGACATGCACCGTCTGTATTGTTGGCCTGGTATGAAGAAGGATGTGGTTGGTTTTGTTATGTGGTGTCCCACCTATCAGCAGGTGAAGGCAGAGAATCAGCGACCAGTAGGGCTTTTACAACAGTTACCCATTCTTGAGTGGAAATGGAATGATGTCACGATGGATTTCGTGACAGGTTTACTGAGATCGCCTCGAGGTAATGATGCAGTTTGGGTTGTAGTGGATAGGATCACGAAGGTTGCGCACTTCTTGCAGATCAAGGAGACCTTCATTGTTGATGAGCTGGGACCTTTTTACATCCGAGAGATTGTACGTCTTCATGGAGTTCCACACTCCATTGTTTCAGACAGGGATGCACATTTTACTTCGCACTTCTGTCAGGGGCTACAGAGGGCGTTGGGTACACAAGTACATTTGATTACAACATACCATCCCCAGATTGACGGCCAGTCTGAGAATACAATCCAGGTGCTTGAGGATATGCTTTGAGCATGCATTCTAGACTTTGGCGTTTCTTGGGAGAAGCATAATCCTCTAGTGGATATCGCCTACAATAACAGTTTTCTGGTGACTATTCAGATTGAACTTTACGAGGATTTGTATAGTAGTCCATGCCGATCACCTTTATATTGGCTAGAGGTAGGAGAGGTAGCTTTGATGGGACCCCGTCTTGTTCAGGAGACCTCAGAACAGATAGAGTTGATTCAGAAGAGGATGGCGACTGCACAATCTCGGCAGATGTCTTATGTTGATCAGCGGAGACGACCTCTGGAGTTCGAGGTTGGGGATCGAGTTTTCCTGCATGTCACACTGAGGTTTGGAAACACAAGGATTAAGAGGTAGGGTAAGCTCCCACCGAGATACGTCGGGCCGTTTGAGATTCTAGAGAGAGTCGGTCTGGTTGATTATAAGTTGCAGTTATCTCAGAGATACCTGGCTATGCACGACGTCTTACATGTTTCTCAGCATCGACGAAATTTCTCAGACCCGTCTCACGTTTTTCAACCTGAGGAGGTTGAGTTGGAGCAGGATGCATCTTTCAAGGAGCATCCTATCAGGATTTTTGATCGTTCTTCAAAAGTACTTCGTGTCTGGTCTGTTCCTCTGGTACAGGTGCTATGGCAGCACGGCCGTATACAGGACGAGACTTGGGAGAGGGAGGCTGATATGCAATCACAGTGGCTAGAGTTGTTCGAGGTGTCATCTTCTATGACTTTCTAGGGAAATTCAGGGATGAATTTCTTTAAGGGGGGAAGTTTTTCAGAACCCGTAGCTTCGGTTTCAGGTACGAATCTCTTTTACGGGGTTTTTAAGGAAATATGGAGAATCTGGAAATTTTCAGAGTACACGAAATGTACATTATGAATACACGTCATGTACTCCTAATCCACTCGAAGACATGTGTTGTCCAAGACCGGACCACACACACGGTGTGTAGGGGTGATGTGGTGGCTGATTTTGGAAGAGTAGGGAAAAACCCACTACACACCATGTACTTTAAGAGTACATACCGTGTATTTTTTTATTTCATTAATCGAACCGGGGTCGCGCCTAATGAAAAAAAAATTTCTTCTCTTCATATTTCCGTCCAGAACATCCGAGGAGGCCATTTATTATCCGAGCCACCGATCCGTCACTGGTTTTCCAAATCAAACTCCATCGGTTGTAGAATAATCGCAGCAGTGAGTTATTGGTTCTTCTTTATCCTCGTTTCCTGATTCATCCTCTCGTGTAAGTTATCTGAGGTTAAAAGTTTTAGATGTTTTTGCAGATCTACTCTATTCTAGGACGATTCATGGGATGAGGTTCAATTATATCAATCTTCGAGGATCTAGGTAGGTTCTTTGTTGCCCTACATTGAAGTTCCATGAGTTTTGGTTGCAAAAGTGTCGGATACCCATGTGTCGGGTATCGAGGGTTTAGGAGTTTGATCCTATTGTTTATTTTCCCTAGATTTCTTGTTAGATTATGATGAATTGCTGCTAATTTATGCTTGTTTTCATGTTTGAGGATCACACCATGGTTTTTTTCCTCCCCTGTTCCGCTATTTATCGTTGTTTGGCACCATTACTTGTGTGGAAACCCTATTGCAATTGTTAGTTTACTTGTTATCACTGATTGCATGTGTTTCCTGCTGTTTAAATTCTTTTGATGTATGGTAGCTATTAGCCAAGTAGTTGTTTAACTTACTTCGGGCTGCTAACAGTCGATTATGCATGACTGGACTACTCAGGGCTGTGAGAACCTCATGCGGGAGATAAAAGAGGGAATAAATGATTAAGTGCTTCCCTAGAGGGTCTATTGGTTTTAGTTTCATATGCAGGACCTACGGGAATATGACTTTCTGATTCCCAAGAGTGTTCTTAGTTACCCACGCATCGAGACCACAAGAGGAATTAGATGTAAGTGCTTCCTCAGAGAGTCTGTAGCTATCATTGCAAGACCATAGGGCAATTGACGTAAGATCTTCCCAGAGTGTATGTGCCTTGTTTTTTGACTGGACTATAGGGGTCTCCTAGTTTTAGCCACCCAGAGAGTCAATGTGTATTCTTGATGGTTGGTTGTGACGAGTCCACCAAGCCAAAGAACAAGATTGGGTTTTGTACTGCTTGTGTTAGGTATTCTTTAGATAACTGTTGTGTTACTTTCTTATCGTTGAATAGAAACCTTGCAAGTTTTCCCTTGTTGTGTAATTAAATGAATGTGAATGGTAATTACTAGAATTGTTTACTTCATTTATTTACCTTTACTTTTGTTATATCACTCACTGACAGTAGGGAAAAAATCTTGTGGTGGTTGCCTACTGGAATTAGTCACACACCTGATTTGGGTCCTACTTTTCATCCCAAACAAATTATATGGTTGCAGGTATACGTAGGGATTGTGGACCTTCTACCTGAGGTACTTGATTTCTAGTCGGAGATGGAGAGCATGGGACCGGGCCTTGGCCCGCGATGCTGCTAGATTTTATGTTTACATTTCATACTTTGGTTTCAGCTATATTTCAGCACGTTGTTTTGCTTACTGCTTTCCATAGATACATGTACCATTCTACAACATTATTATATCAAACATTTCTTTTACTTTCAGTTTAGTTGTTGGATGATATTTATTGCTTCCGCTATTGTTTATATTTATTCTTTCGCTTCATACTTTACCAAATGAGGGCATAGTTTCCCCACTGCCTCACCAAGGCCCTCGCTTCTAGTCGGTAGCCTCTGGCATTTGGTAAAACGCGCTTGAGGTCTTGTGGAGAACCAGGTATGGGGCACCAGTCATGTGGCTCTTGACTCGGGACGTTACACACCCTCCTTCGGGTAATTCAATCATGTGCTGTAAAGGTTCCCTTCATGCTTTTGAAAGAATAACTAGTCCTATCCTCATGGACACACCTCACTTTACGCCTAATACATTCAATCTGAGCATGGACTGTGGATAACCAATCCATACACAAGATGGAATCATGGGGCCTTGACACCTCTACTAGAAGATCCCAGTCGATGCTCTAACATCCTTAAGTCAATTCACATTGCTGAAACCAGTGTGTAATCGTTGAATCTTCTCTCGTAGGCATCTCTAATCATATGGATAAAGCCAGAGGCTCAACCCGAAACTCTGAGCTTCAAACGAGAGTTGTGGAAATGAAAGAGTGGCTAGCACCTATGTCTATAAGTATTACATATAAGGTGGGTTACACACATATTATACCTCGAATCATCTCTAGAGCACTGTGGTTGTAGGCCTAAGCTGTCTCGAGTTAATCTTGTCCCGGTCAACTGATTACTTGTGGTCTGGGTGGACCACCTTGAGGTGGTGGTGTTAGATCCTTGAATCACTGACCACTACCTGCTGCACGACCATATCTTCTACCACATCCACCGCCTTGCATACGTCCTCGCTCAAACCCATTCCTCTTCCTCGGTAGTCCCTCATTTGAATGTTGTTCATCTGTATAGAGGACCAGGCAGTCACGAGCCATGTCACCCTACCCGCCGCATGAGTAGCACTGCTTACTCCTCATCTATCATCCTCTATCCTGTGAGCCCCTCACCACTGACCCTATATCCTGAGGTCACCCACCAGATGGTCTGGACCACATGGGGAACTGCGTCATTCATGTACTGCCTACTGTGGATGACTCTGGTATGTGATGTCTAATGGTGGTTCTCGCTATCTGTTCCTGCTCAGCTAAGAATATCTCCACCAAAAGCGCTCACTCAAACACCCCATCCTTCCATGGAATGCTGAGAAAATTCATCGATGCTCTGATCTCCTTTCGGAGACCCTTCTCAATGGTCCAAAATCTGAATAAAGGGATTTTACCATGTCATTGGAGTAGTGGAAGAGATCAGTGAACATCACCGAGTACTGGGCCATGGTCATGCTACCCTGCTATAATTGTAGCATCTCTTATATACACACTGAGTGGTGGGTCGCTGGGATGAACTATGCCCTGAAAAGGCCCTCGAATTTTTCCCAGGTGAGGGTCGCCACATCGTGCAATAGGTGTGTCGGACTCCACCTTCTCTCAGCTAATCTCAAGAAAAGATGAGTTCCTAAGATCACCACCAGATCAGCAGGTTTCCCAACTATATTAAAATCCCTAGCCACACCCTCCAGATAGTCTTCATAAGCCAACAAACTTGTCTCTCCTTGAAACCTAAGAGGCCTCTTCCACTAAAACTTGCACAAAATGCTCATTCGGCATGCACGTTCATCTAGTAGGGCTGGTGGAAACACCTTCCCAATGGGTAGTGATGTTTCTATTAAACCACCGAAGGTGCTAACACTATTTTAGGGTCCTACACTGAGGCCTCATTGCTCAGTGGGCCGTCATCATATACACTATCATGAATCCTTGTTGTCTATGTATGTTGCAGAATCTTGAAAGCAAACAGGTGTTCTATATTCACTATGTTATACTTGGTGAGTTGACTCAAATAAATCATAATAAAATCTTTTAAATTCACATGCAATCAGTGTTTTCATACACCCAATCGGAAATCAGAATTCATGGTCCTAGTGTATAGATATGTCGGCTACCGCACCAACACAGGATTCTCTAAACTAAAAAACGCACTCATAACACTGAACACTATTTACATACTAAAAAGTTCAGAGTCCTAGTTCTTTGATAGAACTAACTTCTCTGATATCACTTTTTCATGATTTTTCCGCTGGGGCCCGTTCCATGACTACTCCAAGCCTTCCTTCCACAGGCCAGTGGCTAGAGACTAGAACCTAAAAGGCATATCCCTATAATGGGAAGTAATTTCTTTTTACCCTATTTAAACACACAATCCAAGAACACAACAAGAACCAACCAAAAGTAAACAAATATAGTAAAAATTTTTACTAAAAGGAAAGCGTCTAGAATACAATCCCAACTAAAAATTACAAGTGCAACTGGAAAGATAAAACAACTCCTGGATCGTCCCCCAAGGATCCTACCAAAAGGGTGGGTACAGCTCATGATCATTAGTCACAACAACATGTCACGTCATATGTTCCACCTCTAAGCTTCATATAGTCCTAGATCCCTCATCCTCGATAAATGATGTTTGTTTTTCTCACAAGATACAATAATGTGCGAGCGTAGCACGTGCAGGGGTGAGTATAACAAAACTCAGTAGGTTCCCTAAGACCCTCGATGGTCTCTCAGAGTTCAAAAAATGATAAACCACAATGAAAAACCTCAAACTCATAGCATTATGTAGTCCTCAAATCTACATAGGTATATTCCCATATGTATACCTATGTTATCATGATATAGTTGTCTCATACATGTGGAATCATAAGGCTCTAACTATTAAGCCTTTTGCACAACTAATCCACGAGAGAAGAATACCTCAAAGGTAACACAAAAAAGGTAACCCCACGAAGGTAATATTAACACAAAAGTAACACCACAAATATAACACCACGAAGGTAAAAGCCTCATCTCACACTATGTATATAACTCAAGTACATAAGTACAGATGATTAGTCTTAAATCTAGACCATCTTATTCTGTCGAGAGGCTCTGTTGTTTACCCACATATTATCATTTTTGTTGTCCCACACAGGATCTCTAGGAACTGATCCACATAGGATTGATAGATACTAAACCACATAGGATCCCTATGTGTATTCCCACAAAGGATCGATAGATGCTGACCCACATAGGATTAATGTTCTTTGTTCACGTTACAGCAAGCCACAAGATACATGGACAATGCACGCTTGATTATGAGAGGATATTCTCCTCAATCAAACATTATTACCTCTAAATGAATGATGTTCCATGAATATGTATCTCAGAGGACTTCCATGTTGTAAGGGTTCCAACATGATAGATGGCACGTCAATCGGATGGTCGGTCATTGACTTATAAGCATTTTAGTACCGAGGGCCTGGTTGGATTTGAGTTTGATCCAACACAGCCAAACAAAAACATTTTCCAAAGCTCGTGTGGAATATTCCAAATGGGCATTCTCACTCAAAGGATATTAGTGACATAGACAGTTCGTCAAACGGATGTCTGGTTCGCAAGTTATGGTGCTTTTATGGAATCTGGGCTCGAAGGGTCTGGGTCAGGTCTGCGTGGTCCGACCGACCCGGCCCGACACATTTTAGGTCTGACCTGACCTAGGCCAGCCTGATTGGGCTGGGCCAGGCCCAGCCCACCCGGGCAGCATGGCCCCCTGGGCTCGAGCGACCTAGACCCTGAAGGGCGCGACCTGCTAGTTGGGGCCCACTCTAGCTGGCGTTGGGGGGGAGCCCTCCTCTGTTTCTCCCCAATGGCTAATCTATTTGTATAACGGAGCGTCGAAGCCATGTGGCACCACCTGCTCGATGCGTTACCAATAGGGGTGGGTCCCTCCTCCACATCTATGGTATTGTTCCGCTTCCAACTCCAGCGCCGTGTGATGGTGCACTGCTCCGCCTCCGCCTCCACGACCGGCCAGTGACAGCTGCCATGCTATATAGCCGCAGCTGAAAAGCCGCGAACTTGTCCTCCAGAGGCACATGATGGAATTCCACATAGTCTATGTGTCTGGCCAGGGCTGGAACCTCTATTAACTACTAGAGATTAGTGTCACGGTCTTCTACTATGGCACACGATGCCACGCCGCCTCCATCGCGGCCAGCCGCCACCTTCCCCTACTGTGGCGGGTCTCTGGTGGCTCCATGATTGGGCCACACTGGAGGCCTTCCACAAGCCACTGTTTGAGCTCCAGTGTTCCATTTTTCATTCGATCATACATACAAGCATCCTGGGTCTACTCTTTTACTTCCTGACCCTCAGATTTGGTTTCTGTCAGACCTGAAAATTTTCCCTCGAAGAAGGCAATGATAAACAAGTGGTGGAGTTACCATGCCTTATTCATTTTTCAAGCTCCCATCGCATTAGCATATTTTCAAGGGATATGATATATGATTCATCAATCTCTTGAAATTAAAATAGACAAAAAACCCTACCTTAGGATCATTGGATAACATCCGCATTTAAGGAAGAATCGGTTAGTGATTCGGTGGCACTCTTAACTGTTCTCTAGTACTGGTTCCATCCTCCAAGGGGTTGGTGTCTCGATACATGGCTAGAGCTTCATCGCTTGGTGAAGCAATTACAACACTCCTCCCGAAGAATAATATAAATTTGAGGGGGAAGAGGTGGGAAATGCAGTTGGGAATTTTTGAGGTTTATTTAATAATGAACCTTCTTAATTCCAAACGTATGGATAAAAATATTTAGGAGTCAATAAAATTAATTCCTATAAATTTCATTGGTACTTCCACTGCCTATTTTCCAATGGAGGAATAAAAAAAGGGAAATAAAATATATTTTTTATTATTATTTTAAATGTCTAAAATCTATCTTTTTTTCCTGAACTACTGAGGTTGAAGTGATGTCTTCTTTAAGTGAATCTCAGCGTTGCGGATTCAACGGTGCTCTCAGATTTTTTATCCAAGAACCAGTTAAAAAGTTAAAAATTTACACCCATACGTTTACTGAAAGTAACATAAAAAAATTCTTCAAAATCATTCTCGAACATCGGAATCACGTGCCATCAGTTTCCGAAGACTCTTAATATTTTCAAATAATTAAAAAAAATTAAATAGAAAATATGGGTCTTTACAATCCTATATCATCACATTATGGAAAAGAATATACAATCCCAATTCTACTAAAGTATGAAATATAAATTCATGTTTTTATACATTTATTATATCTTCATCATAAGCATTGTTTTTATGATTTTTTTTAAATCATAAAAATTCCATCAAATCCTCGATTATAGAAAATAAATAAAAATTACCATAATTGAATAATATCCCCTCAGATTGAAAAATGATCATTTTCGTAAGGAAGGTTGTAATGTGCTAGGTAACACATGATTCAAACCCGATTGAGCTTTTTTAGAGTTATCAAACTAATGTATATCTATGGAATAACCTTATCCTCTTATAGTATCTAGAAATAGATGTATTTCAAGCTATAACACTTAAAAATAGGATTTTATCCTAAATATAGATGTATAATTAAATTAATTCAAAGGTTTATATTCCTTAATATATGTTTTCTCAAATATTATTCCCAATGATTCAACTAAAAAACCTCTGATTCAAACTGAATAACCCATGGCCTTAGTAGCCATGAGATGGTTCATATATTATTACAATTGTTTATGACATTAAGAATAAAATTAAAATGGATGGAATAGAATAGTAGAACTAGAAAACATGAAAATTATTTATAATTCCCAACAGAAATTGAAACATTAAATAAATTTAATTTTTTCTTTGTGATTATGATTTTCTTTATTTGGAATACCTATTCTAATCAATAACAAAACACTTCCTATAATCTTGAGGAGAATAAAACAATGATGTGTGTCAGAATATATTATCCATGAGGGAATGTGTATAGTAGAATTTACCATGATTAAATAATAATATTCTACATGGCATGGAAAAAAACAAAAACACATTCCATTTGAATTAAAACATGATAATAATATGGAAGGAATAAATGGTGATGCAATATAGACATAAAAATAGTATCATAGTCTGGAAACTTATCAATGGATATTATAACTAATTCAATCACATGGAAATCAATAAATAATCACATAATGAGGTAATATAGAATAATATAAAATTTTAACATAATGGGAATAAATTTCACAAGATAATGAAATATATCATTATAAATTTTTCTAATTTAGAAAACGTATTTGTCTCATGAGATCTATTGATAAATCGAGCGTCTATCTATAACTAGACCCCACCAATCAAATACTAATTCCAATATATTCCTCACAATAATGTGGGTAAACATATTCAATATTTATATAAATGTTTTCAATCTAAAAAAATAAATTTTAACAGTTAACCTAATCAAATAAACAAAATAAATAACCACACAAAATAATATGGAGAATGGTAACAAAATTACAAATTCATAGAGACTAAAATTATAGACCATACACATTATCAATTAGAATGATATAATTATAAAATATCTCTAATGGACCATATATACAACCAAGGGATAGATTCATTTATTAATATAGATACTATAAAAATATTATTAAAAACATTCACGAAGAAAATATTCACTCCACTTTTTAGTTCACCTTTTAAAAGAAAAAATTCAATAATATATATATTACCCTTCCATGAGAATAATAATATAAAAAAATTAAAATAATATTCAATAAAATTAGAGGTCATGATGTATGCAATTTTGTTTCATGTCATACGTGTTAATAAGATGATTTCATTCAAATATTCTGTAAAATCCCAACATATATTGTTATGAAAAAAGCATTAAACTTCCATTCGAAAAAAATATTTAAAAAATAAAAAACTCCTTAAATTAAATATATTAAATAAACATTAATTGGATCAAAAATATAATTTTATTTCAAAAAATGTGTATTTTTAGGAAAATGATTATCAAATGTAGATGGAAATTATGTAGTATTTTCTTAAAACCATTTTCTCTATAATTTTATGTAACAATATGTGGGGAAATATTAATAATAAATAAATTGGTGAAAAAACATAAGATAAGAAAATAAATAGATTTAATGATATAAATATCATATAATTCAACCAATGAAGTCTTATACAAAATCAATCTTGAATAATTATGATATTGTAAAGTCAAAAATTACAGCTTGGGTAACTTCTGAATCATAATTTTCATAAGAAGGACATAAAATTAAACAATCAATATCATGATGATATAGATATTCTTCATTTAACATATCAATTGTGTAGTATATACACCACAAAAAATAAATATTTTATGAATATTTCATAGGTCTCATTGAACTAAAAGATAGATGAGAATCACATACCCCCGGATTGAATTCCTTATTCTATTTTTGATCTTTGATTATATTAAATATAAGTTTATTATAAACATATTACAGAACCATAGTCAAAAATCTCAAAAAATATATTATTACATATTGTCTTTAATAAATATTTTAATAACAAATATCTGTTAAAATAACTATTTACGGTGATAATAGCTGTATTTTTCTTTAATGGATTAGTTATTTAAATTATGTACTGTTTTTTTATCATTTTTTAATAATATACAAAATATTAAAATAAAAATAAATTTCATTAATACTATTTATAAATGTTTTAATATTATATTATTTATATAATGTGTAGCATATGTATTATACCATTCATATATAGGATATGTTGTATGTATGCCTGAATGTTGTTTCATTTTTTCTCACCATATGAAAAGAAAGGTAAATAAATATTATGTCACATTTTCATATTTATTATTATATATATATATATATATATAATATTAACTAATCAATTTAATCCTTATTACTATCCATGTAAAAATAAAATAAAAACTATTTACAATCACTACTTAGAGTTATTAGTCCACATGTACACACAAGAAAAAATAGTGATATCTAATTTATTTGAATTTAATAAGTTAGATGTGAAATTCTATATAGAGAATTACGTTTAGATCATAATTTTCATAGATAATAATCAATATAAAAATTAATATAGTTCATGAAAATAATATAATTAAAATGAATCACATCCCCTCACGAGATGGTAGTTCATCAGACATACGACCGATATTATCATACATACAAAGGAATTGAATGTAAAATGTTATATGTAATATAACAATGATAAAACTATAGAAATTTATTAAATTTTATATAAATATTTTAAATCAATCACTATATCAAACAATATAATTTTGTGATGGTGAAATAATTACTTTGGTCCATGAGGTGGTAATCCAGCATAAATAAGATCGATGGTTTAATTTCCCATATAATGAAAGTGGAGATAGATCTGAGCTATGAAATTAACAAAGTAGATTCATATTATATAATATCTATATTTTTTATTGTCATATATTATGATGGATTTTGAGTAGTTTAATATGAAATAAAACAACTAATCATGTTTTAAAATAATACTTCTTCTTCGATGTGAATTTTTAGGTTTATACCAAAATACATCATAAGAGGGATTTATAATCAATCCAAGGAATAGAGGAATTGAAAATTGAAGTAATTAAGGTACTTTAATATGATATTTATGATCCAAATGGAATTTTAGGTGTGAAGAGGTGATGATATTATATTTTTTTACCTATAGGGGAGAGGAAACACATTGATTTATTGAAAATATAATGTGATACAAACATTTTTTCATACCAATACACCCAAAACTGGTTAATTATTAACCCTCAAAGGTTATAAGCTTTATATTTGGGAAAATTGTTTTTTTTAATTTTTAGTTTATTTTTAAATTATGAATTCTTAGTTTCACAATTAACAGCCCAAAAAATATTTTTACCTTAACCATAGTAATTAATTTTTACTGTTTTCCTTCTAAAATGTGGTAAAAATTAAGTTGAACTTGTTCGACAATATAAATAATTATATTTTATATCATGGAATTTCTATTCAATATCCAACTTAAAATAGTGGTATGATTAATTTTAAATGTAAACCATATACACAACATATAGAGACCATGGCCTTTTACATAAAATATTATAGGATTTTAGGCACAATTATACATTAGAGTACAAGACAAGGATCCTAAAGTCTTGTGTCTTAGAAGACATGGTAATGAAAACTAAAAACACGGATCTAAATATAATATTTCATTATTTAGTAATAATATATATTCTTTAACATCCACTGTTCTCATATATCTTCATTGGATAACATGGGGATAACATGAATAAAGTGATGAGTTGAAAATCCACTAATGAAATAAGAATAAGAGTAAATCCATAGCACATGGGTTAGGAAACATGACATAAAGAAAAAAACGAATTCTAAATAAGGGATAATAACCTAAAAAACATGGATTCCTATAGACATATAATCATATAAATATTGTATAATCACAAACCATTACATTAGTGTGATTTAAGGCTAACGACCACAATCATTTCCCATATTAGCCCAAGTCAATGCTAATCACCAAGACCGTCACACATAACATCTCATGAGATATATCTTTACCTAATTAATTGCAGCGCAATCTGATCGCACCCATCATACCATGTTCATGAATATTAATTCCACATAAATAATCATACATAATCATCAATACAATAATGGAACAGAACCCATAGGGATAAATGGGCATCACATTCCTGACATAAAGCATAATGAATATGTGTATCATGAAAGTTTCCATGAGATAATGGAATTAAAAAATATAAGTAAATTAATAAGGTAAAATTATAATATATCATGTTAAGTTATTTAAACATTAGCGACAACATGTAAGAAGAGTATTTATGAAATTTCAAACAATAAAACCTTTAAGTGCGGTTTTAAGGAAAATGCTAAAGAGATTTTAAATTATAAAAGGCAAAAATATTATACATAAAAATAGTAGTGAACCAAAAAGTTTATTGTAATAAAAACTAATTATTTTATATTGAAAATGGAGGCTTAAAATAAATTTTACAGTGCACATTAAATTGGGTTAATATTTGGGAGGTTCCCTTGAAACGCGTTTTCATACTAAAAATTATCGAGGAGGGAATCATGTAAAATCAAGTATATTACTTAAAGATAATGATGTATGGATCTTGAAACATAATATTTGAGCATATAAACTATAAAGTACAACTTTATTGGGGTAAAAAATATAGATCAACCTCAAGGAATAATGGCGGTTCAGGTAGAATTCTTTACAGATTAACGATATGATATCGGGTGTACAGAGGATGAATTAATGAGAGATAAAGGAATTTAATATCCTTTATAAATAAAGTGGTTATTATGTTAGTGGTGTGTAATCATACCCCATAACTATGAATTACACATAAATGACCATAACATTGAGGACAATCATCAATAAAAGTGAAATGGAGAGGAACCATTACATTAAGTCCATTAGTGTTCTCCACTTGTTATTAATGATATAAATAATAAAATTATTATTAATTAATAATTCCATAACCTCTTATATATAAAAATTATTTATTATAACTTTTTTATGTACATTCAGTTCTTTTTTGATTGGTTATAAGGTTCAATTTCATTGTTTGGGTCTGTAAGCTTCCTTGGTTTTAATGATCGTTACATGTTTGGATAAAAATGTATGATGAAGTTTTTTGTTAAGAGTTTAAGTTATATATTATTATTTAACATCTAGACTTTTATATGGTTGAAAATTCAATTTGGTTACTTTAAGTGATGTTAAATCATATTATAAACATTAGTGACATCTTTTTTGTTTAATTGGCGGTTATTGGCCACAAAGAACCCATTTTGTTTTATAAACCTAAACCATGTTTTCAAAAGTATTATAGAACCATAAATAGTTAATAATACATATATTTTGGTTTGGTTCAACCATGAAAATGGTTTCATGGCCGGAATTGAAGATGAAAATAGAAATTGATAACATGTTGTTGTTGATTGTGCTAAATTAACACATCTCTAACGATGTTTCCATTTCTTTCAAATAAAAAATGTGGAAAGGAGATTGGTGAATGAATTTTCTCATTATAATAGTATAATTTCTCTAAATTTATGTTACTTGTGTTATTATACAATTTTTTTCTGGGGAGGTGAGGAAAGAAACAAGAAAATGAAAGAACATAAATGACATAAAAGAATTGGAAAGTAGAATTTTCTTCTTCAGTTTAACTCATTTGAGAGACTATTATGAGGATAGGATATAGTATTTTTAAGATATTAGTTTCTGATGGACATGGAGAGGATATTGGTATTATATTTGGGCAGAATATTAGCAATCCACAAGGCTTTAATGGAGTGAAGGGAAGAGGGAGTGAGGGTGTGTGATTATAGTGGAGGAGAGTAGGGTTTTCAAAAAACATTATTTATTAGATTATTAATTTCCCTCAAGACTAGTAATAGTGATGATTCCATGAACTAAAATAGAAATATGTGAATGTGAGTTCGAACTAATTGCTCTTACATTAGTAGATCAGTATCCATGTCTTTGTAAATCCATTTATATTGCCTTTATAGTAAACTATCTTATTTTAATATTCATCAAAAATTCATCTATTTTTGACGAATGAAAAATTTTCACCTTTATCATATTTAAGTGTGTATATTTTTGAAATTAAATCCATTTTTCAAAAATAATTTTATATACATGATTAATTTAATACTTATTTAAAATCACAATTTACTCAAAAAATAACAATTTTTTGAAAAAACAATTCTATGATATTGATATATCATACTCCCAATTGAATGTTATTTATATACTATCATAGTTATGGTTACTTTTTAGTATGTTTTGTAACAATTCATAAGGGTATTATTACTATTCATAATGTTATGTTACTATTCACCAAAAATTAGGTTGGTCATATTAGACATCAAATAACTTATTGATCACAACCATGTATGTATGTTTTCAAAATTCAAATCTTAGAAGATACAAACATATGTTTTAAGGTCTCATAAAATTTAGTATTTCATTGTTTTATTATTAAATGTTATAATATGAAATAATTTTATGAAAAGGATTTCCATTGATAAATCATTTGGACATTACATTCTTCCCCCCATATGAAATTAATCCCTCAAAATTTATTTTTAAAATCGAGGCCATAAATAGGTGCAGGTACTTTTCCTTCATTGAATCCTTAAGTTCCTATGTTTCGTCTTCATACTAATTATTCTTCCACAATACCATGACTAGGTGAGTAGTCCTATTACATTGAAATCTATCAATACGATCTAATATATTCACCAAATTCTCCTGATATGAAAGATCATCATCCAACTGTACCACCTCTACGAGAGTACATGTGAATGATCTGGTATGCACTTCAATAAGAAGTATTCATGATAGATTTCATATACTTTGGACATTGTTGGATGAAGTGTTAGTCGATTGGCCACAGCTCCGACATGATCATGGATCTCAAAGGGGACGATGTACCTGGGAATTAACTACCTTTTTTTTCAAACCTCATGACCTTTTCCACAGAGATGTGCATAGAAATAAATTGTCTCCAACATTAAACTCAAGGTCTCATCAATGATTTTTTGCATAAATATTATTTCGACTTTGTTCTACCATTATTTTCTATGGAATAAAATTCACTTTCTCCAAAATTTATTCAACCATTTCATGTCCTAGAAGCTTACGCTCATTGAGTTCATCTGAACATGCCAGTGTTCTACACCATTTCCCATAAAGGGCATCATATGGTTCCATTCTGATGCTTGAGTGGAAACTACTATTGTAGGAGAATTTGTAAGAACCTGGATCATCGTTTCAGGTATGTCTTTCCTTTTGTGGAGTTTTTGAGAATTTTTGGAGTTTCTGGAAAATTTCAAAGTACACACCGTGTACTTTCTGAGTACACACCGTGTAATCTTCTATGGCTCGAAGCCGTGTGTTGGCCATACCCCAGCCACACACACGGTGTGTAGGGATGACGTGGAGGCCGATTTTGGCGGAGTACTGAAAAACCCACTACACGCTGTGTACTTTAAAAATACACGCCGTGTACTTTTATTTTTTCACTAAATGGACCAGGGTTGCGCCTAATAACCAAAATCATCTTCTTCTAGGTCTGGTTCATCCGAGAGTGACCCGTACGACCGGATCTTCCCCGAGCCCCCATCTCTCTGTCCATTCTCTGATTCGAGCATGGTCGATTGCATTGGAAGCGTAGTGGTGAGTTCTTCCTTCTTCTTGAGCCTAGTTTTCCAATTCTTCCTCTTGCACAAGTTATCTAAGGTTGAAATTTTTGTGCGTTTTCTAATATCTATGAAGTTCTAGGGGGAATTAGTCATTGTGGTTCAATCATATCGATCTCCTAGGATCGAGGTAGGTGGTTTAGGCCTTACCGTTCAATGTCTCTGAGTTTATGTGTGAATTTCCACCCTTGCCTGTGAACGGGGTATTGCGTGTTTACCTTTTTTCCGTTGTTGTTTTCCTACCTTGACTGTATTCTTGTGTAGAGGTAATTTTACCATGTTAGGGGATAATTTGACGTTCTTGGATGTGTTTTCTCTTGCTTTGTCCTCTTTACGACCATTGGGTCTCGTTTGCCTTTGGCTGCTACACTTGTTTTCTTGCCTTGCGATTATAGGTTGAAGTGGAATTCATGACATGATTGTTGCCTAGTAGAATATTTAGCTAAGTAGCTCTATAGGTGTACTTTGGTTAGAAAAGTATCTCTATAAGTGTACTTTGGCCTTATAGCATTATTTTACACTCACTGGCATGGGGCTGAGAGGACCTGGTGCAATTGACTATAAGTTATAGACCGAGTGAGCTTCCCAGAGAGTCTTAGACATTAAAGAATACAGAGGGGATGGACCGAGTGAGCTCCCAGAGAGTCTTGGATTTTATAGACTACAGGAGTGTAGACCGAGTTCACTTCCTCAGAGAGTCTTAACTTGTTTTATTCTCTTTAAGAACCTTCCCATGCTAGAGGGGGAATTGACCGAGTGAGATTCCTCAGAGAGTCTGTGGTATACCTGAGGCTATAGGATGAATTGACCGAGGTAGCTTCCTCAGAGAGTCTCTAGACCTTTGGGCTAAGATGGTTAGACCGCGTGATATTCCTAAAGAGAGTCCCTGACTACCCTATACAATAAGGGGAATCGAATGAGTGAGCTTCCCCAGAGAGTCTCATAATTGCGTATGACCATGCCATAGGGGTTAGGCTGAGTGCACTGCCCAGAGGGTTGTCGTACTTCTTGGTTAGGAACAGAGGGGATGGCTGTGAGTACTCCCCATAGGGTTTTCTATTTGTTAGATTTATGCATCACTGCTGTTGTTGGTTGTCAGTTGATTGTTGTTGTATCATCCTGCCTTACTACTTACTGTTACTGGCTATTGCTTGTTGTTGCTGTTTACTGCTTATTGTACTTTTACCTGCCATATACTCACTAACTGTTAGGCACAGATCTTCGGGTGAATGCATACTGGGATTTTATCTCACACCCTATTTGGGGCAAACTTTTGGGCCCATGCAGATTATGTTGCTGCTGGTATATACAAGGGAAAGCACCCTTCGACATCTGGAACATGATTTCTTGGAGAGGGAGAGCATGGAATCAAGCTTTGGCTTGCGATGCTAAGGAGATGATTACTTTTATTTTGTACTTGTTTTCTTACTATAGTGTATTTCATCATTGTGACTTGTTTGGATCTTTTCTCAGTTATTTATTATGCATCATCTCATATATATACATATGTGCTCCAGTTTGATGATTTAGTCTTCGGTTGTTTATATTGTTATTTATTATTGCTTCTGTTGTTGCATGTTTATTTATTTCCTTTGTGTACTCTGCCAATGAGGTCATAGTTTCCCCACCATCACACCCAAGGACCTCGCTTCTAGTTGGCAGCCTCTGGCATTTGTGGAAATGTGCTTGAGGTCATGTGACCAACCAGGTATGGGGCGCCTCTAGGTGGCTTCCGGAACCGGGACGTTACAAAGTGGTATCAGTGGAATTATTTTCTCTTGCTTTACTATTTGGAGACATTATCTAGGTATATGACGAATTTGGTACTTGTTAATAAGATCTTCCCGGGAGTAGCTAAGCTGTGTACAGGGAAAAGCCATACTACCTCGTTTATTGCAGTTGTCTGGTTTTGAGATTTTACGGTTGATATGATTCCACCTAGAGTGATTCACCTGCTTGTGCTGTTATTGTTTTGATATTATGGTTCTATTTATTTCGCAACCCTATTAGATGAGGGTATTCCATCTCATGAATCATATACGTACTTGTAGAAATCACATGCCATGCATTCTTGTCATGCCATCTAGGGTGCATTAGCGATCGCATGCTGTTGTGATGGACTTTGCGTAGATTATGCATGTTGTTGTGATAGATTCTTGATAGAATCTCTGCTACCTTGTTAGGGAATTGTTTGTATTTCACATTGCTCAAATTAATGCCAAATTTTGGTTCTTGAGGTGTTATGGGCCCTCTTGGACTGGAAGTTAGTGGATCACGATCCTGTTTTCTCTTATAAAATACTGTTGGAGATTCCAAGCTTTGATTCCCAGAGAGTATGGGCCCTCATGAATCGAAACTTGACACATCTTTTCTTGGCTTTCTGTGTTTCTGGGTATTCTATGTGGTTTCTAAGTTACTACCCAAAAAAACCCAGAATACACGGTGTGTACTTTCAGGTTACACCCAATGTAGATTTCAGGACGTGTTACTGACTATGTGTGTGCAGGAACACGGTGTTATAGAAATAACTTCAGGAAAATGCCATTTATAGCAGGTACACGCCATGTAGTTAGAGCCGTGTACCCGGCCATTTTTCCAACAACACGGGTTGGGGAAGCTCTGGTAGACACACTGTGTTGCTTTCGGAACATGCCGTGTAGTCTTGCCCAGGTACCCGGTCGTGTCACAAAAAACACGGGACGGTGTCACATTAACCTAAACACACTGTGTTTGTCCGGAACATGCCATGTAAATTCCAACCATGTAGATGGCCATGTATGTAACAACATGGGCTTCTGAGTCAGTGTCTAGTACACACTGTGTCCTTAGGGAACATGCCATGTTGTATGAGGTTTATTTGACCGTGTGAGTTATCCGTGTAAGAGACTATAGCGGGGGAATAGTCTTCAAGTACACGTCATGTGTTGGGTCAACACGCCGTGTAGTTTGGGGTGTTACACGACCTGTCGGGCAGGGGTACACGACCATGTCAGTGTCTTAATTAGACACGTCATGTAGTTTTTATACACGTCGTGTAATCGGGGTTTGTAAAACCTGATAGTTTCTTTTCCCTATTCCCATTTTGTACTCTTGTGTTCTCTGTCCTTGTTTTCTGATCTAAGGTGTACTTTTGATCTTTCAGAACTATGCCTCTGAGACGTCCCCCAGTTTTACGTCTATCGTCAGGCAATGAACATACACTAGATATGGATGATCAGGGACTTCCTGCTGATCCTCCAGTTGAGATAGCCTTGGCACCGGTTTTCATACCTATCGTAGGCGCCCATATGAAGTTCAGGGAGGACTTCCTAAGGATGATGCAGACCATCCAGGGAGCTTCGCCTCCTGCCCCGTCGATGGCCGAGTTGACGCGGGTTTTCCAGCAGCAGCATCCTCCTACCTTTTCATGGGATGGAGGACCTCAGGCTGCAAAGTCATGGATAGAGGCCACACTGCCAATATTTGAGCACCTATAGATCCCTCTGGAGAAAAGGGTAAAGGTGGATACGTATATGCTCCGAGACACCGCCATGAGGTGGTGGGAGGTGATCTCACGGTCATGACGTCAGCAGAATATGTCTTGGGATGAGTTTCGCCGCACCTTCTATGACTACTTCTATTTGGAGACCATGAGGGCCGATCGAGCCCGGGAGTTTTTTAGTCTGCAGTAGGGTACTCTCTCTGTTATAGAGTACTAATCTTGTTTCACTGAGCTGCAGCGTTTCACACCGATCCTAGCAGGTGATGAGTTGTTCTTCACTAGGAAGTTCGAGGATGGTCTCAGGCAGGAGATCTGTTCCCAGGTGAATATGTTCCAGTTGACTTCGATATCCTCCATCGGCAACCAGGCGCTGATCACTGAGCGCAATCTGAGGGATTCTGGAGTAGTGAGCCAGGGTGGTTCATCGTCCAGAGATGGTGTTCCTCCTATGGATAGTAGGAAGCGTCGCAGAGAGTTTTCTCGAGGAGATCGAGGTTCACAGGATGCACCTTCTTGTAGCCAGGTTGTAGGCTACAAGTGCGTTAGGAGTGGGCATACTAGGCCTCAGTTCCAGAGAGATCCAACGGAGTGCCAGTTTTGTTGAAAGATGGTCCATTTAAAGCATTTATGTCACATCTTCTCACCTTTAGTGGGTGGTAGGTGTTCCTCTATGACCCCACGTCCTAGGGATGCTTCGCCAGTTTCCCACCTGTCATGGAACTAGAGTTCTTCTGGCTGTTCAGGACATGGTGGAGGTCGCAGCCTTGGTGGTCAGTCACCAGGTCCTCAGTGACAGCAGAGTGGACCAGCTCAGAGCGGTCAGCCAGGGGCGCATGGCCGCGGTGCAGGCTAGTCTTTCACAATAGAGCAGACCTATCAGGAGCTGGATCCCAGCCCTTCTATAGTTCGAGGTACAATCTTATTAGCCTCTGTTTTATCTTCATCTCTTTTTTGATACTAGTGCTTCCCGTAGTTTTATCTCTGTTCCGGTTGTGGAGAGCCTTGCGCTCTCTATCTTTTCATCTGCCGATTTACTGACTCTTGACACACCATTGGGAATGAGGACATCTAGCATACAACAGTGCATATAGTGCCCTCTTGAGGTTGCAGGGTGTCATTTTTTATGGAACCTCTATGTCCTAGAGATGATGGGCTATAACATCATTCTCGGGATGGACTGGTTGGTTCTGTTCCAGGTAGTCGTTGATTGCTATCATCATAGGGTGAGTTTCACATCACTAGAGGGTATATCTTTCCATCATAGAGGCGATTGGGATGTCCAGCCGGGTAGTGCTAGACCAGAGAATCGTGGTCTAGGAAAATTTACAGCCCAGATTGCCAGTCTTTATCTAGATGACCAGGGGACTTCACAGTTAGAAATTCCTCCAGTGGTGGATCATTTTAGGGATGACATTCCATAAGACTTTTCAGGTTTACCTCCAGAGCGTGAGGTATAATTCTCGATTGAGCTCGTTCCAGGAGCGACACCAGTGTCCATTACTCCTTATAGGATGGCTACACCTGAGTTGCAAGAGCTCAAGAAGCAGTTGGAGGAGTTGAAGGTAAATGGTTCCATCTGACCCAGTACTTCTCCTTGGGGTTCACATGTCTTGTTTGCAAAGAAGGCAGACGATACCCTTTATCTTTGTGTGGATTATCAGAAGCTGAACCAGTTGATGGTCAAAAACCGATATCCCTTGCTGAGGATCGATAACCTCTTTGATCAGCTTCTAGGAGCCTGGGTGTTCTCGAAGATCGACTTGAGGTCCGGTTATCATAAGTTGCGCATTAGAACATTAGATATACCAATGAAAGCTTTCATGATAAGGTATGGTCTTTACGAAAATAAATTCATGCCGTTCGGTCTTATGAATGCGCCTACAGTCTTCATGGAACTGATGAACCGAGTGTTCGATCCGTACTTGGACTACTTTGTCGTGGTCTTCGTGGATGATATCTTAGTGTAATCTCACACACGACACGACCATTCCACACATCTTGAGATTGTTATGAGTACCCTGAGAGAGTATTGGCTATATGATAAACTCTCGAAGTACCACTTTTGGATGGATCATATCCTCTTCTTGGGTCACATCATCTTAGAGGCTGTAGTATCTGTGGACCTAGAGAAAGTGAGAGTTGTAGTTTCCAGGGAGCAGCTGAAGAACGTCTTTGAGGTACAAAGTTTTCTAGGGATGGCTGGGTACTACAGATGCTTCATTCATGACTTTTCACACCTAGCATCACCGTTGACAGGTCTGACCAAGAAGGGGGTGAAGTTTTTATGGTCAGATTCTTGTGAGTCATCCTTTCAGGAGCTGAAGGGGAGGTTGATGTCTGCACCGATACTAGTCTTTCTAGAGCCGGTCAAGACCTACACTATTTACTGTGATGGTTTGGGTATTGGTCTAGGATCCATGCTTGTGAAGGGGGATGGAGTCGTTGCTTACGGGTCTCGCCAGTTGAGGCCACACGAGAGGAACTACCCAACGCACGATCTGGAGTTGGCAGCAGTTGTTCATGACTTACACTATTGGAGAGACTATCTTCTGGGAGAACACTTTGTGGTTTTCACAAACCAAAAGAGTCTCAAGTATATCATCACTCAGCGTGATCAAAATTGAGAAAACACAGGTGGTTCGAGTATCTTCAGTCCCTTGACTTAGAGCTCGCCTATATGCTGTGAAAGGGCAATGCAGTGGCAGATGCGTTGAGCAGACGAACTCAGATTTAGGCAGTTCAGGAGGCCATAAGTGAGTGGAAGCTTATGGCTATGTTTTCTGAGATGCATCTAGAGGTACGCGACAAGCAGGGATAGACTTTCCTTTCATCTATGGTTGTTACATCTACACTTCTTGATTGGGTATGAATGAGGCAGCTATCAGACTCAGAGGCCTTGGTCATGTGGGAGAGTGTGTCAGGAGGGGACCCTCTTCCTGGATGGACAGTGGGTGAGGATGAGATCTTGCGTTTCCAGGGACGCGTATGGGTTCCATCAGACATACGTGAGGAGCTGTTGTGGGATTTTCATTCCTCTATTTGGGCATTTCATCCTGGCATCACCAAGATGTATCAGGATCTTCATCGCCAGTACTAGTGGCTAGGTATGAAGATAGATGTTACTGGTTTTTTCATGAGATGTTATACTTGTCAGCAGGTGAAAGTAGAGCATCAGTGACAAGCAGGGCTTTTACAGTAGTTACCCATTCCGGAGTGTAAGTGGAACGATGTCGTGATGGAAATCATGACTAGGTGGCCGAGGTCACCGCAGGGAAGTGATGTTATTTGGGTCTTCATCGACAGGCTTAAAAAAGTTTCACACTTCTTTTCGATCAAGGAAATATTCAGTGTTGATGATCTAGGATGACTGTACATCCGAGAGATTGTACATCTACATGGAGTTCGAAACTCCATTGTTTCAGATAGGGATGCGCGCTTTACCTCTCGTTTCTAGCAAGGACTTCAGAAGGGTTTGGGTACACAGGTACTTTTGAGTACATCCTACGATCCCCAGACTGATGGCCAGTCTAAGCACACGGTCCAGGTGCTTGAGGATATGCTCCAAGATTGCATTTTAGACTTCAGTGGATCTTGTGAGATGCATATACCTCTTGTGGAGTTCAACTACAACAACAGTTTTCAAGCAACCATTCAGATGGCACCATATGAGGCTTTGTACAGTAGGCCATGCCGATCACCCTTATGCTGGCTGGAGGCAGGAGAGGCAGCTTTGCTGGGACCTCGTCTTGTTCAGAAGACCTTTGAGAAGATAGAGCTGATTCGGAAGAGGATGGCTATAGCACAGTATCGACAGAAGTCTTATGCTGATCAGCGGAGATGACCTTTGGAGTTCGAGGTCAGGGATCCGGTTTTCCTACGTGTCGCACCGAGGTTGGGACACAAGATGATTAGGAGACATGGTAACCTTTCACCGTGGTAAGTTGGGCCTTTTGATGTGTTGGAGAGAGTTGGGACGGTCACCTATTGGTTATAGCTACCTCATAGGTACTGGGCTATGCACGACGTCTTCCACGTCTCTCAACTCCGACGTTACTTTTCAGACCCGTCTCATGTCTTTTAGCCCGAGGAGGTTGAGCTCAAAGAGGATGCGTCATTTGAATATCATCCTATCTAGATTGTTGATCATAGTACAAAGGTTCTTTGAGGCCGGTATGTCCCTATGGTTTGAGTGATATGGCAGCACGAGCGAGTACAGGACGAGACTTGGGAGAGGGAGGCCGAGGTTCGATCACAATGGCCAGATCTGTTCAGGGTTTCTTCTTCTACACCCATATAGGTAAATTTAGGGACGAATTTCTTTAAGGGGGAAGTTTGTATGAACTCGGATCTTCGTTTTAGGTATGTATTTCATTTTATGATGTTTTTGTGAATTTTTCGAGTTTCGGGAAAATTTCAATGTACACTCTGTGTACTTTCATGAGTACATTCCGTGTACTCTTCTCTGACTCGAAGTCGTGTGTTGGTCATGCCCGGGCCACACACACGGTGTGTAGGGGTGACGTGGAGGCCAATTTTGGTGGAGTATGGAAAAACCCACTACACGCTGTGTACTTTAAAAATACACACCGTGTACTTTTCTTTTTTCACTAAACGGACTGGGGTCACACCTAATCGCCAAAATCATCTTCTTTTAGGTCTAGTTTGTCCGAGAGCGACCCGTACAGCCGGATCTTCCCCAAGCCCCCACCTCTCCGTCCGTTCTCTGATTCGAGCATGGTCAATTGCGTTGGAAGCACAGTGGTGAGTTCTTCCTTCTGATTGAGCCTTGATTTCCAATTCGTCCTCTTTCTCAAGTTATCTAAGGTTGAAAATTTTGTACATTTTCTCAGATCTACGACGTTCTAGGGGGAATTAGTCATTGTGGTTCAAGTATATCGATCTCCTAGGATCGAGGTAGGTGTTTTGTTCCTTACCGTTCAATGTATTTGAGTTTATATGCGAATTTCCACCATTACCCATGAACGGGGTATCGTGTGTTTACCTTTTTTCCCTTGTTGTTTTCCTTCCTTGCCTGTATGCTTGTTTAGAGGTACTTTGACCATGTTATGGGGATAATTTTCTGTGCTTGGATGTTTTTTCCCTTGCTTTGTTCTGTTTATGACCTTTGGGTCTCGTTTGCCTTTGGCTACTACACATGTTTTCATGCCTTTCAATTATAGGTTGAAGTGGAATTTATGACATGATTGTTTCCTAGTAGACTGTTTAGCTAAGTATCTCTATAGGTTTACTTTGGTTAGCCAAGTAGCTCTATAGGTGCACTTTGGCCTTATAGCATTATTATGCACTGACTGGCATGGGGCTGAGAGGACCTGGTGCTATAGACTATAAGGGATAGACCATGTGAGAATCCCAGCGAGTCTTAGACATTATAGACTACAGAGGGGATGGACCGAGTGAGCTCCCAGAGAGTCTTAGATTTTATAGACTATAGGAGGGTAGACCGAGTGCGCTTCATCAGAGGGTCTTACCTTGTTTGAATCTCTTAAAGAACCTTCCCAGGCAAGAGGGGGAATTGATCGAGTGAGCTTCCTCAAGGAGTATGTGGTATACCTGAGGCTATAGGAGTAATTTACTGAGGTAGCTTCCTCAAAGTGTCTCTAGACCGTGGGGCTAAGAGGGTTAGACCACATGATCTTCATCAAGAGAGTCCCTGACTACCCTAGACTATGAGGGAAATTGACTGAGTGAGATTCCCCAGAGAGTCTCATAATTTCATATGACCAAGCCATATGGGTTAGGCTGAGTGCACTGCCCAGAGGGTTGTGGTGCTTCTTGGTTAGGACTAGAGGGGATGGCTACGAGTACTCCCCACAGGGTTTTCTGTTTGATAGATTTGTGCTTCACCGCTATTGTTGGTTGTGGTTTGATTGTTGTCGTATCATCCTGCCTTACTACTTACTGTTACTGCATATTTCTTGCTGTTGATATTTACTGCTTATGGTATGTTTACCTGCCATATACTCACTGACTGTTAGGCACATATTTTCAGGTGAATGCCTACTGGGATTTTATCTCACACCCTGTTTGGGCCATGCTTTTTGGCCCAAGTAGATTATGTTGCTGTAGCTATAGACAAGGGGAAGTTCCCTTCGACTTCTGTAACCTGATTGCTTGGAGAGGGAGAGCATGGGACAAAGCTTTGGCTTTCGATGATGAGGAGCTGATTACTTTTATTTTGTACTTTTTTTGGTACTGTAGTGTTTTCTAGCATTGTGACTTGTTTGGCTTCATTATCAGTTATGTATTATGAATCATCTCAAATATATACATATTTTCTCTAGATTGATGATTTAGTCTTCCGTTGTTTATATTGTTGGTTATTACTGCTTCCGCTATTGCATGTTTATTTAATTCTGCTGTGTACTCTGCCAATGAGGGAATAGTTTCCCCACCATCACACCTAAGGCCTTTGCTGCTAGTCAGCAGCCTCTGGCATTTGGGGAAATGCGCTTGAAGACATGTGACAAACCGGGTATGGGGCGCTTCTGGGTGGCTTCCAGAACGAGGACGTTACAGAATTCAAGTAGTATATGATGTCGGTCCCATCCTCCATTGAATTCCATAAAAGATTCTCTCACTATATATTCTAGTGTCTGAATAGTTCATTTAGATTGTCCATCAGTTTGATGATGATCGATCATACCTAATTTCAGTTTAGTGCTTAGAGACTATTTGAAACACTTCCAAAACATCAAGGTGAATCTCATATTATGATAGGATACAATAGATAATTGTACTTTATTCATCCATACCACTTCATTGATGAAAGTCTATGCAAGTTGATCTAAGGATAAGTCCTCTTGAATTGTGATAGAGTGATATATCTTCATAATTAAATCCACGATAACCCATATAGCATTTTTTCCTCTGGATATCCTTTGATGTCTAGAGTCAAAGTACCTGGTAATGTTATCCCACTTCCATGTTGGTATGGGTAGTGGATTCATCATCCCCTTATACTTTTTCCTCTCATCCTTCACATACTGACATACTAGGAATATTGATGTATATTATGTAATATCCATTTTCATATGGTCCAACCAAATGTTTTCTCGGTGATCTTTATACTTATTAGTTCTCCATAGGCGAATAGAGAAGGTTGAGCTATGTGTGTAATTCATAAGCTCCTTCTTTTTCTATGGATCACATGGTACTCATAATCGTGACCCAAATATTATAACTTCTTCCTCATTAATCTTGAACTCTATGGATTTCCCATTTATGATAGCTTCCACCCTTTTTAGAATTTCCATATCTTTTCATTGATCATATTTTAATTTATCCATTAGGGATGGTAGAGAAATCATTTGAGAAAGGAATGATGATGTTTCTCCATTAATTATTCTCATGTCGATACTCTGAAAAATCTAAGATGATAAGATCCTTTTCAATTGACATCGTTAATAAAGATGAATGATGATTTCTACTTTGAGCATCTGCCAAATTATTGGACATACCGAGATGAGAGTAGACCATGCGGTCATAATCCATAATGTGATCTATCCATCAATGATGGTGCATATTAACCTCATTTTCTGTGAATATATTTTTGAGACTCCTATGGTCAATATATACCTCACACTTATCCCTAGAGACAATGCTATCAGATTTTCAATGCAAAGAACACAACTGCCTACTCTAGATCAAGCATAGGATAGTTTTGTGGATGTATATTCATATTACTTGAGGAATAAGTTATCCCTATATCATTTTTCATCAGCACACTACCTAAGACCTTCATTGAAGCATCACTATACACCACAAAAAGTTTTACACTTGTTTGTAGTGGGAGTATTGGCACAATGATAAGCCTCTTTTTCAACTCCTTGAAACAATATTCCTATTCCTGATTCCAGAAAAACACTACTCCCTTCTGTGATAACAAAGTGATTTTGTTTGACCATCATGAAATGTAATTCTCAAATTATTGATAATACACAACTAGACCAAAAAAGCCGCGGCTCTCGGTTATAGATGTTGGCATTTTCCACTATTCAATTGTCTATGTCTTGCAAGGGTCTACAAATACTCCTTTACAGGTGATAACATTCCAAAAGAATGAGACTTACTCTATCTAGAACTCAAATTTAATATATGTTTCATACAACATCACTCAAAAAAATGTCTCTCACATAGTATTAAAATGATATCAATGTTCATCCTTACTCTTAGAGTATATCATAATATCATAAATAAATACTACCACAATATTATTGTGGTAATAACTAAATACTCTACTCAATAAATCCATGAAAATTGTGGAAGTATTAGTGAGTACAAAGGGAATCACTATAAATTCATAGTCTCTATACCACGTTCAAAATGCAGTCATGGGAATATCTTCTTTCCTTACATTTAATTGGTGGTATCCTTAACGTAGGTCCCCCTTATATAAATAACAGGCAGCATGAAGTTGATTGAAAAATTAAACTATCCATGTAAGGGGATACTTATTATTTATTGTGATTTTATTGAGCATACGATAATATATGTAAGGGAACATTGATCCATCCTTCTTCTTGATGATGAAAACTGGTGCACCCCATGGTGAAGCATTGGGGCATATAAATCACTTCTCCAGATTCTAATGTAACTGCATCTTCTGCTCTTCCAGCTCTACAGTAGCCATTCTGTAGGGTTTAATTGATATAAGAAGAGATAAATGAATTAGTTCAATTGAGAACTCAACCTCTTACACAGGAGGAAGGCCAAAAAAATCTTCAAGGAATACATCAATTTAATCGCTCACTATATGAATGTCTTCGAGCATGATTCTCTCCTTTTTCCCAATAATTTGGTATAGATATCCTTTCTTAGAAGGGAGGAGTATCCACACTGGGGATGATAATTCTAAAGGATATCCATCTTTCTCTTACAATTCTAATTCATTGGAGGATGTTTTGGGATATGAATAGTGATCTCCCTCTCTCAACAGTGGATGTTTTCATTGTATAAAGATAACAAATGCATGCCCAAGATAGAGTCAAACTATTCCAAAGTATGTATGAAGAGATTTACTAAGATGTTCATTCCACAAACATTAACTGGGGTGGATTTATAAACCTTGGATGAAATAATTTCACCATTCACTATTCTCACAGATAACTGGTCATCCATATTTTTAGGTGGTGTTTTAATAGTTCTACTAAATAAGAAAGATATGAATGAATTCATAGAGCCAGAATAAAATAGTTCATTCACTATTCATAAATGAATAATTAGTGTACTTTTCACTGCATTATTTCCTGGAACCACCTTAGTAGTAGTGATATAAGAATCCCTTTCATTATTGTCTTGGAAGATGTTGTTGATTTCCTCCAACTACCCTTAGCTTAAGGAAATTGTTTGCATAATTCCCACGATCCTAGTAGTTGTAACACTACACCATTGGTTTAGAGTTAATCTGAAACATCCATTACTCATCCACAATAATGATATTTTTCATATCCCTTAGGCAGTTCTTTCTAGATGTCTTAGTTTTACAAATTTGAAGTAATTATTGGTTTTATTTAGACAGTTTCAAGGATTCTTCATCCCAAAAATTTTACAAGAGGGATATTCAACATTCTTTCCATCATGGGATTTATTTTCTAAACCACCCATGTTGTTATAAATTTTCCACTTCTTGTCACCAGGCCCATGTGACCACTAAGAGTCCCCAATCTCCATTTCAACCTTGAGGGAACATCATAAAATCTCCACATAAATGTCGATGTTATGGATTTCCAAAACTTTATGTAGACGTGGCTTAAGCCGGCTAAAGAATCAAACCTCCTTGATTTTGGTGTTCATGAAAAATCCAGAGGCATAACCTTGGAAACCTTTTAAAGTTTTATTTATACACCCCAATGGACTCATCTTCCTTCTTCATGAGACCAATGAACTTCCTTTCCATCGCGAGATAGATGGTTTGAGGAAATTATTTATTAAAAACTTCCTCTATAATTCCTCTCAATCCATGGAATCTTTTTCTTCTTAGGGATTCATATTCTATATTAGTGTCCACCATTGATCAGGTTCCCCATCAAAATGATAAATTTCCAGTAAACCTTTTTCTTCCATGGGGCACTAGAGGATGGAGAATATATTTTCAATAGAGTTAGTCAACTATTCCATGGGGAGGCGATCAGAATATCTTCTAAAAATGGGTGGCCTTTTCGGCATGAATAATTATATGGAAGCTATCTCTTTCCATGGAAGAGGAGGGTGTTCCACCTGATTCACGTTACTATTTATAACATGAGCAAGCTGAGCAAGTACTGTGATGGTGTTTTTACCACCCAGTATCATTATATAAGAAATATCATTAGGGAAATCATCCCATTTCCTATCAAATTTTTTATTGGAACATGTTCTTTCTATCCCTCAATTAACTATGAAAAAGAATGTACAATTATATGGCTTGAATACTTAGTTACTGAACATAAAAGGTAACTTTTGAACATAAATATATAAACATGTAAAGGAGAAGTATATCCTAACTTGTGATTACTTAGGATGAAATCAAGGTTATACTTGATCTATTTCTTATCTTATATTCCTATGGTATTTTTTATTACCTTAATAATTTTATGTAATAACCTCATGATTTTACCAAAGCATATTCCTCGGGAGTTTCAATATGATGATATAAACAAGGCCCATTTTCGTGTACTAAGATACCCCAAGTCAAACCCAAAACTCTTTTTTAGAGTTTTAACTCAAAGGTACATCTATGGCAGAGCCACCTCTATCTATTTTTATCAAGATAGGTATGTATTTTCTTGATATAACATTTACTCGAAACTTACCAAATCTTATGGGTGTTTTCTTATACTTTCTATCATCTGTAAGGTTCTCACTAAGGTGATATCTTCCTAATCATTTAAAATAACTAGACCATCCTCTAATACAAACTATTGAGACCCTAGCTGTAACATCCCAGGTAAATAAAGAATAATACATTTTCATATTTATTAATATTTGTGAATTAAATATTAATTTTAATTTAATGGGGTTTCTTTGTTCGATGGCGTACCTGATACGCAACAACATATTTCATTGAAATCTTGCATTGCATACTAATAATATAACAATATTATTTTAGGTGGTAGTTAACATGTAGTTGTTGTATTGGAGATAATGACGAAAGATAACTAAAAAATGAGTATATATGTTTGTTAAATGTTTTTGCACATATACAATAAAATATAAAGGCTTAAAATAAGAAAAGAATTAAATTTTAAGTATAAATACTCTAATATTCACTAAAAGGCCAATTTATTACCTTTTGAAGGAGAACCCTCTTTAAATATAGTTTTGGTGAATATTATATGTTCTTTTGGACCAAATAAAATTCTTCTTTAGAATCGGGAAATCAGAATATTCTTTGTGTAAATTTTTGGTATTTTTCCGATAAAGTTCATTGTTTAAGGAATAGTGAAAAATGTTGTATTTTAATTCAAAACCTCCTTTTAATATAATTTATTGATATGGTTAGATAATATTTTTAATTGGTTTTAAAATGTAATTATAATATATTTTTACCATTTAATCCAATGGTGGTCATTGAAATTAATTTCACTTTGAAATTGGACATAAACAAGTGTCAATCTTTTGATAGATATTGTTTCTTAAAAACATGCTATTTGTTTTGACAACAGAATTAATTATAAAATTAATTAATGAAACTTATATGTTTTTAATTTTTTAAAATAGACATCATTTTTTAATTCAAAATATCAAATATAGCTAAGGGTGAATTTTGGGTATTTGTTTTGAAAAACATCGATTTTTTATGAATAGTGAGACCACTAAGTGGTACTTAAAATACCGATTTTTCATTTAAATGAAATTTTACCACTTCTATCAGTTGAATTCCAATAATACTAAATACATGGTTTTCATTAGTAAGTAAAATTTGGTTCAGTGGGATGAAAATAATTTTTGGTGAATAGTAACTTTTGACTTTTATTAAACGTGATTAAAGGTAATTAGTGTAATTTATGGTAAAAATAATGTTATAATAAAATGAAATTACCTTTAAACTTGCACTACTCTTATTTTATGAGTCATGGCCGACCATGAAAATCCATGGGTCAATTTAGGGACCCCATGGAGCCACTTGGGTATGATAACGACATCAATAACAATTTATTTAAAGTTAAAATAAAAATGTCACAAACATGTATTGTTTTACAAAGACAATTTTTACAAGGGGTTATGTAAGTTTTATTTTCGACTATAAATATTAATTAAAAAGATAAAAATATTTCCTACAACATGGTAATATTTTTATAATTTTTTAAACATCAAATAAATAAAATTATTTATGAAACAATGATGATGCAGTGTTTACATCATTAATGAATTATTTAAATAAATAAGAATATAAAGATTAAAAAAATATCCAACACTTTTCCAATTCTTATTTGATTATTTTATTTAAAACATGGGACACTTTATATTTGACTTTAATAATTATTCGGCCTTTAGAAACCGAAAAGAATTATATAATAAAATAATATTTTCAAGCTTTCCAAAAGAGCCCCTCCTCTCCCTTATAAAATCCCTCACTTCCTACCCATTTCTCACACTTCTCAAGCCCTTTGGCTGGTCCACAATCTACTCAAATAAACTCAAAATATCCATCTATTCATCTTATAATCCTTACCTTAGACACAAATCACTTAAACAATCCCTTTTGGTTCAAACCAATGGGAGTTATACGATTTAAAGGTAATGTCTTATCTTATGTTCTTTTGTTTTATTTTGCTTCTCCAACCCCAAAACTATTTTTATTACTTTATTTTGTAACAAAAAAAGTATCTTAAATATACTAGGATGTTTTTATGAGATGTATTAGAGCTACACTTACACACACCTTCATCTAATGGGTGAAGAATATGCTGCTTCTGTGGACGACGAACTACAACCTCACGAAATGACGATGGTTCAATTATCTCCTACCCCCTCTCATGGTGGCCATTAAGATGTCACTGTATTTAAATATGATATATATTATATTTTCGATTTCCTTATTCTTCTTTATTTTTCATTCATGTCATACATTTATGTGTTCCATTATGGGTAAACATGATAATGTCATTTGAGGTGGTGCGGACTACCGCCCCCTCAAAGTGATATGAATCATTAATGACTTATGTGGGATGTAAAAAAATTGAGGTAATGATATTATATATGATATTATAATGGAATTATAATATACCTTTATGTCCTTATGATTTCATTCCATTAAATACGAAATTGAAATGAACATAGTGTTCATGCGTTCGTACGACTTTCTATCTCCCTGAACGGTGCATTTCATTTCTCACCTATAAATGTTATGTAAAATTAGAAATGAATTTATATAATGGATATATATGATATATATTATATCTAAATAATTAATATCATTTTGTGGATAATGGATATTTTACCACATGAATAACATGTAAATATAAGAAGTTCACTTTTGACTCAAGTACCAAAAATCGACAAAAAGACAGTTATTAACTTAAATGATCACAAAATGTTTATAACGTGGTAATAAGTGAAATAAAAGAAATAATAAAATTTAAAAAGGTTCTTAATCAATTATAAATTAACTTTATTTATTATTGAGGAGATTAAATAACGATCGAGTCATGTAGGACACAAGGTAAGGGACTTCGTCTCAATCTCCATTCATTGAGGCATTCTTTGATTTCTACACGGATTTCTTTTATAAAGGGTATAAAACCATTTTCTCTTTTCATTTCATTAAAAGGGAATCTTTTTCTCTACGAATTTGTTTACTAAATGACAAAAAAGGAATGTTTCTTTTAGCGTACATGGTGACAACACCCTTTACACCACCGCGAGTGTTACTTGATCTTTGGATTCATTAACAAGACATAATAATTTTAAAAGGAAAATAAATACCATATACTCTATTATGTATTTTGGTATTGAAAGTGGTTTTGAAAATGGAATTGTTATGTCAATATATTTAAGTGATATATTGTAATTGAAATGTGGAAATGTTTTCGTTCATTTATATTTGTTGTATGTGTTATGATTTTATGATTGTACTTTGACATTTGATGGGTGGTTACATGATAAACCATAAGATGGGTGGAGTCGTGACAAACCAAGATGGGTCATTATGTTATAACCTCTAATTCATTGGGTATGGAATTTTTCCGTATGGCTATTCCATTTATTGAGATATGTGGAAGTCGACCGTATGGTTATGCCATTTAAGTATGTTTATGTCCCAAGTTACCTTTATATGTTATGTGTTCTTTATATGGGTTTTATGGTGATATTTTGGTTAAAAAAGGGTAAGTAATGATATTTTATTCAGTGAAGAGTATTTACTACTTTATAAAGGTGAAAAGTATTACTTATGATTAATTATTCATGATTTACTTATTATTTGGAAAAACTAATAGTTTATTTCTTTGTGTATACCATACTGAGCTTTTTATGCTCATCCCACGTTTTTGAAATGTTATTCGTAGGACATAAAGTGGAATAGGGTCAAGGATGGGATCCAAGAAAGTCGTGCTATCTAAAATATGAAACTGTAAATGACTCTTTTTTGAAAAGTTTTTTTTATATTATGAAAAAATGGAAACTGTGTAGAAGTTACTACTTTGTAACTTTTGATATGTAATAGCTATGGACTAATTTTCTAAAACTCTAAACCTAAAAAGATCCTCAATGTGAATTATTCATTTAATTCAAGATTATGTAATGTTATAAGGTGGGGTCCTTATAGTTTGTATCAAATGTCAGTTTAGATAACTTTAGGAGTTACAATGTTGTTAATTTCAAGTCCATAAATTAAGTTATCATATGATTGAAATGATATAGCATTTAAAGATTACCAAGTTTCATTGCCTATTATATTTCTGTGTTCAGAATGGTTTTCTGAAGAGGAAACAGGGTAGCTATATTGGGACGACATCATGAGGAAATCAACCTTCCAAATTAGCAACCTGAGAAGGTCAGAATCGGAACTGAACAGTTTTTTGCAGTGATGGAATAGTTGACTTAGGATATAAATGGTGGTGGTATCCATACACGAGATCATCTAGATCAACCCCAGGGGAACTTGTTAGTAGTGAATAATTTTATGAGGCAACATCCTCCTTCATTTAGAGGATCTTCTTACCCTGTGCTAGCATAAGGGTGGATTAAAGCATTAGAGAAGATTTTTGATGTCATGGGGGGTTCATAACATCAAATGTTTAGTATCGCTTTTTACTATTTTCAAGTTGAAGCTTATCAGTGGTGGACGAAGGTGAAGAATATCATGGATAATGAGGAGATTGATGACCTTGACTGGGATGAATTCAAAGGTATGTCTCTTGAGAAATATTTTCCTAAGGTGGTTCATCTTATGATGGAAAAAAATTCCTAGAATTGAGGTCGGAAGATGAATCAGTGGCTACTTATGAAGAAAAGTTCACTCGACTGTAAAGGTATGCTCCAAATTTCTTACAAGATCTTGATATTAAAATCAACCATTTTTACTCAGGGTAAAAGTCAAAGTATCGAAGGGATTTTGCTTCTCGTGAGTTCAAAAGTTATGAAAAACATGTTCGATGTGCGATGTAGGTGAAAATAGAGTTTTCCAATGATCATGTGTTCTTCGACAAACAACAGAATAAGAGGTCTAGTTGGTATGTAAAGGGAAATAATTCATCAAAGAATCATGGAGGTAAGAAAACCAAATATCCATCCTATGAGAAGTGTGGTAAAATGTATCCGGGAAAATTTTATCCAATTATGGAAAGTGATTCCAGTGTGGAATGTCTGGTTATATTTCTCATAACTATAAGGATGATGATCAACGAGGAAATGAAAAGCCAGCGGTAAGATGTTTTAAGTGTAATGAAATGGGTAATTATGGAAATGAGTGTCCATCGAAGAACTCAACTGAGAGAAAACAACTAGACTACAAGCAGAAAGGGGTGGTGAAATCCTTTGCAACTACTTCAGAAGATGTTGGGAAATCAAATAAAGTAGTATCAGGTACACTTTGTGTTTGTTCAGATTATTCCAAAGTGTTATTTGATTCAGGGTCTACACATTCTTTCATTTCTGAGACTTTTTCTTGAAATTTGGGAATTTCATCTCAAGATATGAACCCTGAGCATACGGTGAAAACACCCAGAGTAAATATTTAGACAAAAAGAAATCATAAGAAACATAAAGTCCTTGTGTGTGGAACGAATCTACCTGCAAACCTTATTGTTTTTCCTTTACTATAGTTTCATGTTATTTTGGGCATGGATTGGCTTTCTGTTTATCAAAATAAGACTGACTGTAGAGGTAAAGTGGTTTCTTTTCAGAATGAGTTTAAGTTTGTTTAGAATAATGAACCCTTACTTTTGATAACATATCAGGAAGCTGAGAAACTATTAAAAGATGGAAATGAATGTTACCATGCACATATTGTAGAAAACAATTGAAATGTTCAATTTAATGATGTGACAGTGGTAAATGAGTATATTGATTTTTTTATTGATGATTTTCTTGGTATTATACCTGATCGGGAAGTTGAATTTAATGTTGGATTAGTTACTGATTCAAAGACAATTTAAAAACCCCCTTATTGAATGGCATAAGTTGAACTTTTAGAGTTAAATAAGAAATTGCAAGAGTTATTAGACAAGGGTTTCATTTGAACAAGCAGATCACCATGGGGTGCTCCATTCTTGTTCGCTAAAAAGAAAGATGGTTCATTGAGACTTTTCATTGATTATAGAGAATTTAATAACATCACTGTTAAGAACAAGTATTTTTTACCTCGTAACGATGATTTGTTTGATCAGCTCTAGGGAGCTCAGTATTTGTTTGAAGATTGACTTAAGGTTTCGGTACCATCAGTTGACATTAAATGTAGAAGATGTTCTGAACACCGCATTTCATACTAGATATGGAATTTATGAATTTTTAGTTATGCCTTTTGGGTTAACCAATGCACCTGCGGTATTCATGGATATAATGAATAGAATTTTTCATGAGTTCTTGGATAAGTTTTTGGTTGTGTTCCTTTATGATATTTTTGTTTTTTCCAAAAGTAAAGAGGAGCATGAAAGTAATTTAAGGGTTGTATTTAAAACCTTAAAAGAAAAGAAACTATATGGAAAATTCATCCTGTGTGAGTTTTGGTTACAACAATTTTTTTTCCTTGCTCACATTGTTTCAAAAATGGCATAACGGTTGATCCTGCTAAAACAAAAGTTGTTGAAGAATGGACAACACCCACAAATATAACCAAGATTCGTATTTTTCTTGATTTGGCAGGTTATTACAGGAGGATTGTTGAAAATTTTTCATGGTTATCTAGTCCTATGACTAGGTTAAATTGAAATGTTGTTAAGTTCATTTGGACATAAGAATGTGATGATTGTGTTCAGGAATTCAAAAGATGATTGGTGAATGCTCCAGTTTTGGTACTGCCTTCTAGAAATGGTGATTTTTTTATCTATAGTGATGCTTCATTGAAAGGACTTGGTTGTTTCCTAATGCAGAATGATTAGGTAATTGCTTATGCTTCATATCAGTTGAAACCTCATGAGTTAAATTACCCTACACATGATTTTAATTAGATGCAGTTGTTTTTGCTTTAAAAATTTGGAGGCATCATTTGTATAGAGTAAAGTGTGAAATATATACTGATCAAAAAATTTTAAAGTATATATTCCCTAGAATGAATTTTACATGAGGCAGAGGAGATGGCTTGAATTAATCAAGGATTATGATTGTACAATTCATTAAAAGCTGGGAAAAGAAAATAATGTGGGTGATGCTTTGAGTTAAAAAAGTAATGCTTCATTAACCATACTACGTTTGGAATGAGATCATTTGGTTTTTGATATGATGAACTTTGTCATAGAAGTTGCTGGTGAAGGAAAGTCTTCTTTTTTGTTTCATGTGTCAGTGAGATCATCTCTATCAGGCAGAATTAAGCAAGTCCAGAAGAAAGACAGTGAGTTGCAGAAAAAGGTACAGATGGTTCAGAAGGGAAAGTTTCCTAAATTTAAAATTGATAATGATTGTGTTTTGTGGTTTGGGAAGAGATTATGTCTGCCTTGTGATTCACAGTTGAAGAATGAGTTGTTATTTGAAGCTCATAGTTCCCAGTTTTCAGTTCATCCTGGCAGTACTGAGATATACAGAGATCTTTGGGAGTATTACTGGTGGGATGGAATGAAAATAGATATTTCTAATTTTACTATAATGTGATTGACTTTTCAATAGGTTAAAGCAGAGCGAAAATTACCAAAAGTGATGCCTCATTCTTTACCGGTGCTAGAGTGGAAATGGGTAAATATATCCATGGACTTTGTTGCGGGATTACCAAAGACATCTCGAGGTAATAATGCAATCTGGGTTATTATTGATTGATTGACTAAATCTGCTCATTTCTTTCCTATTCGAGATACCTTCTCTCTAGATAAAATGTCTCAGTTGTATGTTAAAGAGATATTCAAGTTACATGGATTTCCCCTCTCCATTATATATAATCATGATCCCAGGTTTACTTCTAACTTTTGGAAAGGCCTTCAGAAGTCGTTGGGTACTGAATTAAATTTTAGTATAGCTTTTCATCCGCAATTAGATGGGCAGTCAGAATGAACAATTCAAACCTTGGAGAATATGTTACGTGCTTGCACGATGGATTACTAGGGAATTTGGGACCAACATCTTTCTTTGGTTGAATTGTCTTATAATAATTGTTTTCATTCCAGTATAAAGATGGCCTCGTTTGAGTCATTATATAGAAAACGGTGTCAAACTCTAGATTTTTGGGATGAAGTAGGAGAAAGGATGCAGATGGGACCGGAATT
Organism: Viscum album; assembly: GCA_963277665.1. NCBI lineage: Eukaryota > Viridiplantae > Streptophyta > Magnoliopsida > Santalales > Viscaceae > Viscum > Viscum album. The sequence continues at coordinate 989,612,391 of OY728126.1, forward strand.
GGAGGAAGAGATGGCTGAAAAGGTTCAATTGATATAGAATCACATGAGAACAGCTCAGAGGAGGCAAAAATTTAATGCGGATAACCAGAGGAAGGATCTATCTTTTGAGGTAGGTGATCATGTATTTATCAAAGTTTCTCCATGGAAAAGTGTGATTGGTTTTGGTAAGAAGGTAATGTTTAGTCTGACGTTCATTGGACCTTATGAAATCCTACAGAAAGTTGGATCAGTTGCATACAGAGTGTCTTTACCTCCATGTTTGTCCTAGGAACACAATGTTTTTCATGTTTCAATGTTGAGAAATTATATTCCAGATCCATCTCATGTTTTGAGCCCAGATGTAGTTCAGTTGGAAGAAAATATCTCTTATGAGAAACAACCAGTCCAGATTCTTAACCATAGGGAGCTAGTGTTGTGGAAAATGGAAATTCATCAGGTGAATGTTTTGTGTAAAAACCATATGGATGAATAGGAAACATGGGAATATGAAAATGTTATGCGGGATACATACCCCCATTTATTTGATAAGTGAATAAAATTGCGATGACGCAATTCCCAAAAGGGGAGAAGGATGTAACATCCCAGGTAAATAAATAATAAGACATTTTCATATTTATTAATATTTGTGAATAAAATATTAATTTTAATTTAATATGGTTTTTATGTATGATGGCGTACCTAATATGCAACAATAGATTTCTATGAAATCTTACGTTGCACACTAATAATATAATAATATTATTTTAAATGGTAGTTAACATGTAGCCATTGTATCAGTGAGAATGAATATAAATAACTAAAATATGATTATATATGTTTTTTAAATGTTTTTACATTTATCCAATAATAGATAAAGTCTTAAAATAAGAATAGAATGCAATTTTAGGCATAAATACTCTAATATTTACTAAAAGGTCGATTTATCGCCTTTTAATGGAAAACCCTCTTTAAATATAGTTCTGGTCACACTTTTATGTTCTATTGGACCAAATAAAATTCTTATTTAGAATCGGGACATCAAAATTTACTTTGTGTAAATTGTTGGTATTTTCCAGATAAAGTACATTTTTTAATGAATAGTGAAAATTTGTGTATTTTAATTCAAAAAATTTTTTTAATCTAATTTATTTGTATAGTTATATTATCTTTTTAATTTGTTTTAAAGTTTATTTAGAATATATTTTTAAAATTTAACCCAATGGTGGTCATTGGAATAAATTTCACACTGAAATTGGACATAAACAAGTGTCAATCTTTTGATAGATATTGTTTCTTAAAAATATGCTATTTGTTTTGACAATAGGATTTAATTATAAAATTCATTAATGAAACTTATTTGTTTTGAATTTTGTAAAATAGGCATCATTTTTGAATTTAGAATATCAAATATAGCTTAGGGTAAATTTTTGGTATTTTTTTGAAAAACATCAATTTTTGATGAATATTGAAACCACTAAGTGGTAGTTAAAAACTAATTTTTCATTTAAATGAATATTTACCACTTCTCTAAATTTAATTTAAAAAATAATACATACATAGTTTTCATTATTTGGTAAAATGTGGTTCAATGGGACGAAAATAATTTCTGTTGAATAATAACTTTTGACTTTTATTAAACGCGATTAAAGGTAATTAGTGTAATTTGAGGTAAAAATAATGTTATAATAATATGAAATTACCTTTAAACTTGTATTACCCTTATTGGATGACTCATGGCCGATCAAGACAATCCATGGTTCAATTTTGGGACTCCATGGGGCCACTTGGGTATGATAATGACATTAATAATTTTTTATTTAAAGAAAAAATAAAAATGTCCCAAACATTAATTATTTTACAAAAACAATTTTTAAAATGGGTTATGTATGTTATGTTTTTTACTATAAATATTCATTAGAAATACTAAAATATTTCTTACATCATGATAATTTTTTTATAATTTTTTAGACATCAAATAAATAAAATTATTTACGTCTCAATGATGATGCAGTGTTTACGTCATTAATGAATAATTTAAATAAATAAGAAGATAATGTTTAAAAAAATATCCAAAACATTTCCAATTATTATTGGATGATTTTATTTCGAACATTGGACACTTTATCTTCAACTTTAATGATTTTTGGACCTTTAGAAACCAAGAATAATTATATAATAAAATAATATTTTCAAGCTTTCCAAAAGAGCCCCTCCTATCCCTTATAAAAAGCCCTCACTTCCTACCCATTTATCACACTTCTCAATCCCTTTTTATTGTCCAAACTCTACTAAAATAAGATCCCAAGATCCCTATATTCATCCTAGAAGCCTTACCTTAGAAATAAGTCACTTAAAGATACCCTTTTGTTTCAAACCAAGTGGAGTTACCCGATTTAAAGGCAATGTATTCTCTTGTGTTCTTTTGTTTTATTTTTCTTCTCCAACCCCTAAAATCTTTTTATTTATTTCTTTTGTAAAAAAACCAGTATCTTTAATATATTATGATTTTGTTATGATATGGATTCTAGCTACACTTACACACACATCCGTCTAATGGATGAAGAACATACTATATCTGTGGATAGTGAACTACTGCCTCACGAAACGATGATGGTTTAATTATCTCCTACTGCCTCTCATGGTGGACATTAAGATGTCACTGTATTTATATATGATATATATTATGTTTATTTTATAATTATTCTGTGGTATTTTTTATTTATGGCATACATTTATGGTTTCTATTATGGGTAAACGCGATAATGTCATTTGAGGTAGTGCGGACTACCACCCCCTCAAAGTGATATGAATCATTAATGCCATATGTGGGACGTATAAAGGATGCCGATAATGATTTTATAAATGGTATTATACTGGAATTATAACATAATGTTATATAATTATGATTTCATATCATTAAATACGAAATAGAAATGAAAGTAGCGTTCATGCATAAGTACGGCTTACCATCTCCATGAACGGTTCATTTCATTTCTCACCTCTAAATGTGATGTAATATTATAAATGTATTATATATGCTGGATATATATGATATATATAATATCTACATCATGAATATCATTCTGGATATAGTGGATATTTTACCAGATGAAAAACATGTAAATATAAGTTCACTTTTGACTCAAGTACCAAATATCATCATAACAATAGTTATTATCATAAATGATCACAAAATGTTTATAACATGGTAATTAGTGATATAAAATAAATAATAAACTTGAAAATGGATTTTAATCAAGTATAAATTATCTTTAGCTTATTATTAAAGAGTTTAAAGAATGATCGGGTCAAGTCGGACACGAGGTAAGGGACTTCATCTCAATCTCCATTCATTGAGGAATTCTTGAATTTCGACACGGCTTTCTTTTATACAATGTATAAAACCCTTTTGACTTTTCAATTCATTCAAAGCTAATATTTTTCTATATAAGTCATTTTACTGAATGAAAAAAAGGAATGTTTCTTTTAATGTATGTGGTGACAATGACCTTTCTGTCGTCGTGATTATTACTTGAACTTTGGCTTCCATAACAAGCTGTAATGTTTTTAAAAGGAAAATAAATACCATATACTCTACTATGTATTTTTTTATTGAAAGTGGTTTTGATAATGGATTTGTTATGTCAATATATTTATCCGATATATTTTGATTTAAATGTGGAAATGTTTTCTTTCCTTTATATTTGTTGTATGTGTTATGATTTTATGATAGTACTTTGACATTTGGAGGGTGGTTATGTGATAAACCATATGACGGGTGGTGCCATGATAAACTAGGATGGGTGGTTACGTTATAGCCTCCAATTCATTGGGTATGGAAGTCGGCCGTATGGCTATTCGATTTAGTGACATGTGTGGAAGTCGACCGTATGGTTATTCCATTTAAGTATGTTTATGTCCCAAGTTACCTTTATATGTTATGTGTTCTTCATATGGGTTTTATAAAGATCTTTTGGTTACAAAAGGGTAAGAAATTATATTTTTTTCAGTGAAGAGTATTTACTACTTCATAAAAATGAAAGGTATTACTTATAATTAAGTATTCATGATTTACTTTTTATTTTGAAAAACTAACTATTTCCTTCTTTATGTATCCCTTACTGAGCTTTTTATGCTCATCTCTTGTTTTTGAAATGTTTTTCAGAGGACATAAAGTGGAATGGGGTCAAGGATGGGATCAAGGAATGCCATGTTGTCTAAAAAATGGAACCGGAAATGTCTCTTGTTTTCAAAAGTATTTTTTATTTTATGAAAAAATGGAAACTGAGTAGAAGTGTCTACTTTGTAACTTTTGAGATGTAATAGTTATGGCCTAATTTTCTAAAACTCTAATTCTGAAAAGATACTCAATATAAATTATTCATTGAATTCAAGATTATGTATTTTTATAAGGTGGGGTCCTTATACTATCCTTTTTCATATGACCTTACATGATAATATGTATAATTAAACATCAGAGTACAAGACAAAGATCGTGATGTATAGTATCTTGGATTACTAGATACATTAAAGTGAAAACATGGAACTAAATATAACATTTCATTTCATAGTATTCCTAAACAGCCCCTAACTACCATTGTTATCAAACATTCTCATAGGATAACCTATGGATAACATGATGAAAGGGATGAGATAAAATCATAGTAAGGGAATAAGAATAAGAGTAAATCTATTACATGTGGGTTAGGAAATATGACATAGTGAAATAAAAAATCATGTAATAGAATAAATTATAACATATAAACATTGATTCATATAAACATGGAATCATATAAATGTTTAAGAAACTTAGAATATGAGTTTAGTATGAGTCAAGGGTAACTTCAATGATTGTTTCCCATAGTAGCACAAGCCAATGCTAACCGCATAGACCATTGCACGAAACATTTCATGAGATCAGACATTACCCAATTCATTACAGCTCTCTCTAGACAAACCAATATTAACATCATCATGAATATTATTTCCACATAAATATTCATACATAATCAATCATACATAAACATAATGGATCTTACAGAGAGAAGTGGCTATCACATTAATGATATAAAGCATAATGAATGGGTGTATCATGAAAGTGTTCATAAGATAAAAGAATAAAAACATACATGAAACATAATAAAGTAAAATAGGAATATAGGATGGTATTTTATGTAAACTATAAATGAAAACTTGTATGAATAGTATTTAAGAAATTATTAGTGTTAAAACCTTTTTGTGGTTTTAAGGAAAATGCTAAAGAGATTTTAAATTAGAAAAGGGAATAATCTTTTATATAAAATCAGAAGTAAACAAATAATGTTTTAATAATAAAAGAATCATTTTATAAAGATAATGGTGGCTTAAAACATATGATAGATTGCATTTAAAATTGGATAAAAATTTGGGAAGTTCCCTTAAAACAAGTTTGCTTACTGGGGAAGTGTCGAGGAGGGAATATCATAAAAGCATGTATATCCCTGAAAGATAATGAGGGAAGGATCATGAATCATGATTTTGTAGAATATAAATAACATTTCTAAGTCGAAAATAAAATTAAAATACAACTTCAATTGTGTAAAATAATATATAGAACAACCCGAAGGAATAAAGGTCGTTTGGGTAGAATTCCTTAAAGATTATAGGTATGATATCAGGTGTAATTAAGACGACTTAATGGTAGAGAAAGGGATTTATCATCTTTTATAAATCATGATGAAATTATAGGGTAGGTGTGTAATTATACCTCATCACTTGGAATGTCACATAAAAGGGTATAACATAATGGAAAATCTTGAATAAAAGTGAAATGGAGAGGATCCCATACCATCTGTCTGTTGGTGCTCTACACTTGTTATTAAAGACCTTCACAAACAATTTAAATATATTATATATGTAAAATATTTAGTATTACCTTTTTAAGTTCATTTGAGACCATTTTATTTGTATTAAGGTTCAATTTCATTATTCGGGGCTATTTTATTCAATGGTTTTAATGACTTGATAATGTTTGGATAAACATAAATGATGAATATGGTTATCTAAAATTAATGTCATTTTTTATTATTGAATATCCAAAAGGTTATATGGTTGAAATCATAATTTTGTTACTTTATGTAATTTTGAATCATTATATATTGCTTTAGTAACATCCTTTTATGTTAATTGTCATTTTTTAACCATAGAGAACACATTTTGTTTTATAAACCAAAACCATGTTTATAGAAAGATTCCAAAACCATAGATGTGGTATAATACAAATATTATGATCTGGTTCAACCAAGAAAATGTTTTCATGACCAGAATTGAAGAAACTAATGGAAATTGAATACTCGTCGTCCTTTATTGTGATAAATAAACACATGTCAAAATTTGTTTCCAATTCATTCAAATAATATATGGGTACAAGATAGAGGATAATGAATTATCCCATTAGAATAATAGAATTTTAGTACACTTAACTTACTAGAGTTATCATACAATTTTTTTGAAGGGAGGTGAGGAATGAAATAAGAAAATAAAATTACATAATGAAATAAAAGAATAGGAAAGTAGAATTTACATCTTGAGTTTATCTCCTTTGAGAGCCTCTTAAGAGGAGAGGCTTTAAAATTTTGAAGAGGCTAGAGGATGTCAGACGTTGGGAAAGAGATTAGGAGAAAATTTGGGTATAATATTTTCAAGGCACATTGCTTTTGAGGAGTAAAGAGAAGTGGGGATGAGGGGGTGTTTTTTAGTGGAAAAGATGAGGGTTTTCATAATTTTTTAACCATTAGTTTATTAATTTCCCTCAAGGCCATAAATAGTGATTATTCCATGAAAACAAATTTTAGTATGTGAAGGTGAGTTCGAACCAATTGTTCATACATCATTAGATCATCATCAATGACTCAATAAATCAAATTATTTATCAATTATTGTATATTTTCTTATTTTACTATTCAAATAAAATCAAGTATTTTTAAAAAAGAATACCAAAAACTCACCCTAACAGTTTTTCTAATGTAGAATCGGAAATAAAATTCATTTTTAAAAAAATAATATTTTAAATATAAATAATTTTATATTTAATTAAAATCAAAATTTACTCAAAAAATAAAACATTTAAAACAAATAATTTTTTATTCCCTGATATAGGTATATAGTACTCCCACATGAATCTTATTTATATACTATCTTAGATAAATTTCTTATTCAATAGTGTATGTCACTATTCATAAGGGTAACATTACTAGTCATAAGGGTATGTTACTATTCCCCAAAAATTAAATTGACCATATTAGACTTCAAATTACTTAATGATAGCAATAGTGTAAGTCAGATTTTCGAAATTCAAATCACAGAAGTGGCACACATATGTTTAAATGTCACATTGCAATTATTACTTCATTTCGTTGTGATTTAATGTGATTATATGAAAAAATTATAAGAATGTAATTTCCATTGATAAAATATTGGGTCATTACACAAGAAAAGAGTGGGTTTCCAGTGAGAAATTTCTTATAAGAATATAATTTTTTAGTTTCAAAATTAAGTATTAAATTGTCTAAAATACCATAAATTAGTTAAATTTTTTATAAATTAACTAATTATTCTTTAAATATAATTTAAAATATATACAAACATTGTGAGTAATATAAACGAAAAATATGTTTTTAATAAAATTCGTTATTTTGAACTATTTATGAATAAATTAGTCTTTTTAGAAAGCTATTAAATATTAACCCAAAGATAATTTAAAAAGTAGATTTAAAAAATGATTTATATATTTTCATATTAATAATTTAAAATTGAAAAATAATTAATTATAAATTATGTGTGCAAAGAACGACTAAACCTCCGTTTAAAAAACATAGCTTTTATGAAAACATTTATTTCTATTTCAATTGGTTATTATTTAAATTCCTATCAATAGAACAAGATAATTTCATTTATACGTGTTTAAACCATATAAAATTCTTTCTTTAGTTATGACTATTCATACATTTTAAATAATAGGCTATGATTCAATGGTCACATTTTTATAATATTATATTAATACAGTATCACATTTAGTTTAAACCCAATGTTTTCCATTGTGAATTCTATTTCAGAAATTTAATTTATTTAAAAATAACTCTATCATAAAATACTACGGTTATATATTTTCATTTATCCTTAGTTTATCATATCATATACACTATCAAACATGTTGTTCCCCTTTTAAATTAATTTTTGTTCTATGGTTATTTACTATGAATATATGAGTACAATTCAATTTATTATAAACATATAATATCTTTATAATTAAGTTACATATAATAATTTCCTCTAATTAAAAAACTATATTATATATTTCATAATAAATTTTCAATGGTTTTTTGGCTTAGTGTTTCTTATTGTATTAAGTAATTAATATCATGTTCTTTTTAAATCTCTAGATGTCACATTCTCCCCTTTTTTTAAACTGAATAATCTCGAATTTAAAATGGTATCTAAAAAAGGTTTTTGATATTTGAAAATTCATTTTTCAAAAAATATAATAAAATATTGAAACATCCTTTAAAAAAGAAATTTTAAAATCATTATGGTTATTTGATGTAACATATTACTGTGTTCCATGATAGGGAGAATATTTTTGTGATGTTAAATTTTATACATAGCGGAGAAACTTTTCATCCAATGAATAATATAGATTAATATACAAAATAGTTTTGATAAGGTCATTGACAAAAAAAATCTTTGATGAGTTAAAGGGATTCAATATTTCAGAAACAAAGCTCAATAACAACATTTTTATTCCCTGATTCATTTCTAATATTTGAGGGAATATTTAAATATCATCATAGAAAAAAGGAGAAAATAATCATTCATTGTTTCTTTACATTTCAAAAAAAATCAACATTTTTTTCTACCATGTATTTCCACAAAATCTTTTATTCAATAAAATGATAATGAATATCCCATAACTAAAATACAAAAAATAAATAGTAATGAATAATAAGATCCATAATTTATTCTTTAAGTATTTAAAAACATAACTCAGAAATAGTTACTTTAATTTAATGAATATTTTTAAATCGTATATAATTATCTAAATCCTTGACAATAACATTCATAATTCATCTTAAGACATTATATAAATAAATACCCTCTAATCCAAGATAGAATATGTATTATAAACTACAAAATAAAAATATATTACAAATAAGGTCAGTAAAATTCCTAAATCAAATTAACAATATTTCACTAGAATATCAAAAATAATAGCATAATTTCACATAAAAAATATGGGAATGCATTTATTTGATATTTTCTTAATTCATTTTTATAATGTATATTGCCAAAAAAATCACTAAAAATTTACATGATTCCAAAAATTAACTTTCTCTATAATCATTAAATTAAATCACATATTATAAAAAAAATTATTAATTAAATTCCATATCAAATATAGAATAGACCAAATTTTTCATTAATTCACTAAAATGATGTAAATTCATCAATATTTCCCCATTTATTTATTAACTATTTACATATATCTATCTCTACTAAAAATTATTACACTAACATTAAAGAGATATTAAGGGTTATCTTTCCCTAAATCATGTGTTTTTCTATAAAATATAACCCTACCATTAATAAGTTTTTCTAGGTACTCAGCACCACTAAGATATTCAATAAATTACATATTAAAACCCCAGTGTAGAATAATCCATAAATGTTTTAGGGCTCTTATAAACAAAATATCATTGATGATAATTATAATATAACACAATTAACAAATTCTTATTCATAAAATCTAAAATCATTACAATTCCAATCTAAACCATTAACTAGGTATCATAATCTTATTCCTTAACACTTCATTCATTTCCAATTTCATCTTTATTCTATTCATTATCAATAGAAAACCCATTAGTCCTAGAATTGTGTTGGAATTATTTATGAGAATTCCCCATAGGGTATCAATTTTTATATTTCCCATACTTTTGAAATTTAAATAACTCATAAAATGATAATAACTAAAGGAGACCCTTATTCTCATCCATTAGGTTAAAAACCCATTTTGTATTTTTTTTTATCACAAATTGCATGAATTTTATAAGGGTGTGAGATCAATACCATAACATACATATTTTAATCCCAAACTATCATAGATCATAAATTAATATCAAGGAATAAAACATTTTAATTTTAGAAGACAATAATAATAAGAGTAAAAAATAGTCCAAAACAATTCATGAACCTAAATATTACATCATAATAATGAAAAGTTGTTTTAAATGTGTGGCACCCTTAAGAGTTTATAAACCATTTTATATGTCATGGTTAACAAACAAAGATGCCATATTATAATGGATCATGCATCAATAACAATTTCCCATGTAAAAAAGATGATTTATTATCACTAGTTTTTAATAGTGGATCATGAATAATAATTTCCTTCCAATATTGTATCATGAACAACATCATTTTTCTTATTGTGGTTCAAGCACATAAACTAGTTTTTGATAATTATATCATGTTATATAAAAAATTACACAACTTTATGGAATGAGATGTAATTCTAGGTCCAACCAAAAAATCATAGAATCCAAACACCTATGTTCTACAGGATAATAAATCATTCGTTATATATTCATAAAAATACCGCAAGATAAAATGGGCTTCGTTAATATTTTGAACATTTAATGATAGTATATCCCATGAAAAAAACATGTTTCCTTAAAATGTCATAAAAATCATAATAATTAATATCTAGAGAAATAATAATGGAGGAAATATTAGATTGTATCCTCATTAAATAAAAATAAACATCATTTTATGTTATCATAAATGAAAATTACATTAATGTAACACTGAAATATTTTGGGATGGATTATTATTTTCTTTTTGAACTCACATTTCATTGTATATATGTATGTATATTAAAAAACATATAATCACATTTCATTCAAAATATCCATTAAAATTTGAAAAGAAATCATTGAATCATTAATTTGTTATGATAGTGTGGAATTACATTGAGGTCGTTTATGGTTATACAATGATTCATTTAACATCTTCAATTAAAAATAATAAACTACCTAATTTAGAAGATGAAACAAAGTTTCATTTTAAACCAATTTTAAAAAAAACGTTTCCATGAACAAATATGACATTAAAAATCATATTTTAATAACAAAAATAATTATCTAATGTAATTTTTATATAGACATGGACTTGAAAGAAATCCATTCCTGAATGAATCTTAAAACATAGAAATTTTTTCAAATTTTTAATCCATTATCATCGGTAATTTATTATAGGAATATAAATATAAAAAAATATAAAAAAATAAAAAAAATTATAAGGAAGATAAAATGATTTTTTCTTAAGTATTATAAAATTTACAATATGAAAATTCAGACACAAAAAATCCTTATTAAAATTGGAGTAATATAGAAATTAATTACTTTTTTAATTAATATATGAATCATAGGATACACGAATGATTAAAACTAGATGAAAAACTTAATGTTATTAATATAAGGATATTCAAGATATAACACGTCACTGGGATTGTATATAAATATTTTAAAATATTATTGTTGAATAACAAGACATATTTTCCAAAGAAGATAATTAGATATGATAATCTTATATGGTGTTGATAATGTTAGAATCCAAAAAACATTTAAGATAGAACACAATATAGGTGATTGAATCACCATAATTTTACTAATAAGAAAATAATATAAATTTATGGGATGTATATACCCAACATAAAGGAAACATCTGGCGATTATGTTATGTCTCCAAGACAAAAATGTAAGCCTAGAAATTCCTTACCTAATCACCCCTCTTTATTTATACATGTTTGAAACAATATTATAATAAATATTGATTTATTATGATTTTATTACACCATAATAATAATATTAATTTTAAAATATAATAATTTATTAATACATTTTATTATCCATTTGTTAAAATTTTATTATAAAATTTACCAGTATGGTTGATATCAATTTTTTTACTAATTTTTTTTAGTTCTGTAGGACAATTTATTATAAATTGATTATTTTACCATCAAATATATAATTTTAGGAATTCAATAAATTTCATATATAAAATTTATGTTTTTATATATTTATATTTATTCATAAAAGGTATAGATAGAAAAATAATTTACTCTATTAATGGAGATGGATAGCCCTATGTACACATGAATGATGCAGTATTTTTTATGGTTGTAACAATAAAATCATAACTAAAAATTCCCCCTTTAGGGATAAATATTATATTATATATATTATATATAATCATTAAATATATATTTATTACAATCCCTATAAAATTGATATGAAAAACAAATCATATCACTTCTTCAAGGTGGTACTCCACACACACGAGAGTTATCATTTTTCAATTTTCATATAGTAAGAAAGAAGATATGACCTAAAAATAATAAATTTAAAATTTATTCATTAATATAATTTATAAATATTAAAACAATAATAATAATAATCCTTCAATGATGATCATCAAGAAAAAGTATCACTACTAGGATACTGTAAATACATGTCCACACGAGCAATACCATCACTTCCATTTTGATGGGAAATAGGGTTAGTAAAAGAGGAATAATAATAACAACAACATAAAATTCTATTTAAAATTCTCTTATTTTATTTTATATATAATATCACTAATTTATATGTTATAAAAGAAGAAAAAAATTGAATGTGGCCAGAAAAGATGATTAAACCTTTTTCCATATTCCTTCGATATATATTTTCTTAAGGTCCCATAAAATGGTATTCCATGAAACAAATAACATATAAATTATATATAAGGAATATTAGTGGATAATATTCTTATTTTAGAACAGTATATATGCCCAAATATAGTGTAGACAATAAAATGGAATATCCTCCTTTATAGTAAAGGGGAGGGGAACTCTTGGTATTTATTAAAGGATTAAAATATAATAAATAATTTATCAAGTAAAATTTATACGACTAGAATAAGATTTATATTAAGTGACTTATGTTTTTAAAATTAAATCAAAAAATGAAATATAGAGGGGTTTATTAGGATTTTTTTACTGAATGTTTTTTTTAATAGTAACATATTTTATCCATAACTCTATTAGTGATTTTTTCACTATTAATGAGTTGTAATTTTACATATATAGTGTGTGTTGGACCATAAATGATAATTGTATGATATTTTAGACCATATATTATCCTCCTTGACCTCTTTCAAGATTTTATTTTTATTAAATATTTTTCTCAAAATGTTATTTTTATAAAATATTATTAACGTCATTTTTACACTATTCAATTAATTTCACATTACTGTTTATAATAAAAGTATTGAATTGTAATATAATAATTAAACAAATAAATAATACTTAATATATAAATATAATAATTATGTTACACAATAATTCATTCATATTGAATTATATTTAATATTTTAAAAACTACTTTTTTTGAAAAAATCTATAAATTATATGTTTGGGTTGCATAAGCTTAAAAGGTAATAATTGTGTCACTAAAAATATATAATAATTTACCATGAAATTTTTTTATGAATTTCTACATAAAACATTATATCTAAAATTATTATCCTTTTATAATTTTTTAAAATATGTATAGTTAATAAAGTAAGGATATTAAGAATTTGTATGATCCCATTTTATAAATTTATATACATGCTGTAAGCAATGAAATATTTCACCATGGTTCTATATTTTATAAAAGTTGATATTATAGGAAAAAATAAACTCAAAAGTGACATAAAAAAAATTTGGGTTAATTTTACCACCCTATCATATTATATTTAACTACAATTAAAACTTTTTTCCTATACCATACTAATAAAAATTTACAATAGTTACTATTCATGATGAAAAAAAAGAATGTGTACCAAATTCTTACCTCATGATTCTAAATATGAAATCAATTTTCTAATGTTATATTTTTATATGTGGTAGAAATTAATTTATATCAAAAATGAAATAAAACCCATTTTCTATTAAAAATTATAATTTTTCTGTATTAAAATAATTCATAGAAAATAAAAAAAAATATTTGAATAAACAAAATTTTATTATTAATAAAAAAAGAGATCTATTTTTACTTTAAATTGTTATATAAAAATGAAAATTTTTTAATTCTTGAAACCATTATATAGTTTAAAAAAATGATTTTTTCACTAATCATCTAAATATTTATTATTTCGTAATAAACATGAAAATTTTACTTTCAGAGAATTTAGAAAATTTATATTATAAAATATAATTAATTTTTAAAAATAAAATTTTCAATTTTTCTGAAAATTAATTATAATATTTTATCAGTAAAATACAATTAAAAAATGTATTTTTAAAATAAAATGCAGCAAAAAATTGTGTACTAAGTTCTTAATAAATTATTAATACACTTTTATTTATTTTCATTTATATATATTTTCATAATTATATTTATTTTATTAATAACATCCAATTAAATGAATATTTATCAGTGGTGATAATTATATTGTGTGGTTCATTTATGTGCAGTGTTGTGTGTTTTGTACGTTATAGAACATAGCATTATTTTAAAATCAAGAGGTGTAACAATAACACATATACAACTCAATATATTAGTTTATTTAACAAAAACATTCGGGAAAAACCCACCTTGGGTACTTATTTTATGTTCACATGACCCCAACACCATCTACCCTGGTTTTAGTGAGTATCTCTAATAACATTCTATCATAACTCATCAAACATCTATCGAAATACAATGAAATTTCCAAAATAATCAATATCAAACTACAAAACCTTGTGGCCTCAATCTTCATGACCAATATAAAAAATCACATGGGAATTTTTTTTATATATATCGAAATTAATATTTACATTCTGTAAATATTTATCCCCAACATGAAACACCAATCCATTTAAATAATATAACCACCAAATGAAGTAAGATATATCACACTGGGCACAATATTACATTTTCAACAAGACAATAAGCATTGGTGTGTTTTATTAACAATGAAACCAAAACTATTTCCTTTTTATCCTATCACAAGACCATAATCTCAAATTATTATCACACAATACATAATCCTTATATATAAATGAAATAACATGGAACAAACTTCTTAGAGTTAGAAAGACTCAAATTTTAGATGAACTCTGGATGAACTACATTGGATCATAAAAAGAGAATAATACATCGGAACATTATTTAGGGAAAAACCAGTATACTATAAAAAATACTTGTTGAATCCAATATTAAGAATCTATGGACAGTAATATTTATCAATATTAATAATTTAAAACAAATTTAATAGAATATGATAATGTAAATGACCATATCTGATCGGGTAATGAAGAGTTTGAAGGAGAAGAATGAATAAAAACATTGTGTGATGTTTTATTTTGTCATTTTTTCTATGGTTGATGGTGGTTAATGGAAATATTGGTATATTGGACTTACATTTTTCTATGTTTTAGAAAAACACATATATGAACTAATGTTAACGTTACTATGTGAAATGATAATTTTATATTTAGTTTATTAGAGATTATTGGTTTTTTTTTTAAAATATTGGTTTTTAATATTTTTTAATTTGATTAATACCCATGGATGAAATTTCTATTTGGGGGTATATAACAACAAAAAAAAAATATTTATTTATTTTAAATCATATATATATTTTAAATATCTCATCGCACAATAAATAGACAATCCAATGAAGTGAATGATTATATTCATAGAGAACAAGCTATAGAATCATCATATTTCAAAACACAAGTGATCATTTCTATATAATTATTCCACAATAAACAACCCATACTTTATAATCATATTGATAACCTATATAATGCGAACATAGAAATACGATGATCAAAAATATTGAGTATGAAAAAACATATCACTATGTCATCCGATGTTGTATTATAAGTACATGATAATCCATAATCATTTGAGAAATTTGTTACTATATAAACATGAAACTAAAATTTTATCCATAACACATGATAGAATTATATTTAATGAAATACATATTACATTTAAAAAGTGTATATAATCATGATGTAATAAACACATCCCACATGGAATTATCATACGAATATATAATATAATGTAACATGATCTTAAGAAATATAATTAAAATGATCAATGAAACAAAAAATAAGCGATTGTTTTCATAATATTTTGACCATATCGAAGGAGGCCCTTTATTTATTTTCATATCATGTCTATGAAGTAAAACCCATTAATTAGTGTGAAAATCTTATAAATCTCACACTACATTATCTCATGAGATAGAAAACCATAAAATTATAATTATAGAGGGATATATGTCTTCAAATGTCAATAATCCATACTAATTTGTGAAAATAAAATATAATCATTCATCAAATAATAAATAACCCTCAGAAAAAAAATCATTTCACATTATATCTAGATTGTATAACAAATATTTCAATGTATAATAAAAATAATTGATAAGTAAAATTGAAACAGCCTAAAAGGTTTTTACATAGGAACATTTATTATGTGATTTTAGAAAAATAATTTCTATAAAAAATATAATAATTAACAGATAAATAATGTTTTTAAAAGTGTTGAATATTTTTTTAGGAAAATTTATTTAAATTTTTACCACATGATGACATTATATATCGCATTCAAAAGACAATTTGACATTATAAAGTGAATTGTTTTAAAAATATTTACATATAAATAGTATTCAATAATATATTCTAGATGGAAAACATAAATATTATAAAAAATTATTAATGATTATATGATAATTAATTTTATTTTGAAAGCCAAGAAATTTTGATTTTATGTGATTTTATAATGAGTATTATTTATTTATTCATAAGCTAATCACATCATAGTATAATAAAAAAACGGTGAATACTATTTCAGAAGATAATTGCTTTTATTAAATAATTTATTGTATTTTCATATTATAATTCTAAAAATCCATTGATATTTTTATATTTGAAATATTAGTACATTAAATTTCAAAGAAAATATTATTAATTGGAATTTATAATTATAATTTCACTCTCACATGATGAATTACATTATGAAAAATTGTTTCTCATATTAAATTAATACAAATCATATAATTATTATCAAATGTACAATAATTATAGAATAATATACATTTTCTGAAATTTTACTTTCAGTATGGATATTTTTTCACATTTTAATATAATTTGAATTGATTGAAAAATGATATCAAAGTTGAATATAATATTTTTTATCTCATATTATATATTATCAAATCACATGATAATTTATTAGATTGTAAGACGATATCTCTAGATGATTTCTTAAAAAATGGAAAATAAATATTTATCTACAACACAAAAACATTGATATGTTAATAGAAAAAGGATTCACTACATAAAAACACTTTGAATGATGTTAATTAGTAAAAAATAATGATTTATGAGAGTAAAAGAAGATGATATATTTTGATATATTGGAAACCATTAGTATATCCCACTACCTCCCCAATTATTATGATCACAAAACTAATGATCATTTAATTTTAACATTTAACATATATTTAACTAATATAAAATATATAATCCTCTAACCATACCGCATACAGAATGATTTTCAAATCATAAAACATCTAGTTGACACTAATAACACCCTTTTTATATATTAAATATAATATATGGATAATGAGATGATATATATCAAATATAAATAAGTAAATTACAAATTTTAACAATAGATTACTCAAATGAATAGCATTTTAAATATAAATTACTAAATTAAGTTAAAAATGTTTAAAGAATAGAATTTTCACATTTAGAAACGAATCATATGGTATTAGATATTAGTAAATAATCGTATATAATTAAATTATTATACTATAAGAGTTCCAAAAACCAAATAAAAAATAAATCAGTCTCTTTAATTGTGTGAGGCTTTAGAGTGGCAGGGTTTGGATGAAATCTTATATGGTTAGGGATAACTGAGTAATGAACAATCCATTCTAAATTAGGTTTAGTATGATCTATTATAGGTTTCTTAATCAATCACATAATATCAATATATTTATTTTTTGATATTTGAACATCACATATATCATCATGAATATTTGAAAACTATGTCTGGTGAAAGGTATATATAATATATAAGAGGATGATTCATTTAAAAATATTACATCAACTAAAAACTTTTCCCTTCAAATTTCAAAATGAGAAAGTACCTCATTATTAATGTAACACATTGAGAATATAAAATATATATTTTTTTGAATAAATATTATTGTCTTCAATATCATATGAAACCAGAAATATTTATTATAAAAGAACATTAAAATAGTATATCGTTATTACATATCCATTAAAATAGTTGTATGAATATGAATAAATGCATTATAAGAAATATATAATGTGAATAGATAAGTAATATATATTAAAATAATATCATAATTTCAAACATTGTTTTTTATTCTTAAAAGATGATTTTTTACACAAAAAAAAATTAATTTATTTTTTGGAAATTAATATAGATCATTTCTATGACACATACATAATTTATTGGAAAATTATTACATGATTTTTTAAATTAGTAATTCAAAAAGACCAGGGAGTAAATTTTATAGGTTTTTATAAAATGGATTATTTTTCTATAAATAATGAAAAATATATTTTAGATTCATTAATTTAAAAAGATATTTTTTTGGGAATTAATTCTATGAAACATTATATCACTTATATTATGAAAGTTTTAATTAATGATATTAGACTTATTTTTTGGCATAAAATCATTCAGTACATATGAAAAAAATTATACAAATCAATATTTCATCAAATTTGTTGGGTTTAATATTTTATTAATATATAAAGATATTATGAATTTAATGAGATATAATGGATTATATATTTGGGATCAAAATTAGTTTTTTTGATAATAAAAAAAATGTGTTTCTTGTATTAATGATATTTTAAAATATTAACAAATATTTATTGTTGTTATAGTTCAAACATCATTACCATATGGGGATAAATAATTGTTCAAGGAATGTATGCTAGTTAAACATGTCTTAGTCCCATTTTGATGCTACTAGCATTGAATATTTATCTACATGGAATCATTTTTTATGAATATAAATTTGTTATATTTGAATCTTTAATAAAATTACAAGTGTGTCCTCTCCCCTACTTATAAAAGGATACATCTCTTTTATATTCAAGATAACTCATTGTACCACTTATTCAGAAAAAACATATCAAAATAATTTTCTTATATGACTATCCACTATTTATCGTTTCTTATATTTTACAATGACCTTTCAAATAGATATTGAGGGTATATTGAAAGGAGGTTTATCGAAGAAGTGGTAATCATCCTACCCAACCTATTTAAAATTATTTCATCCTATACCACATGAAAATTTGATTTATTCATTATACAATAATAAATTTTGTATACTAAGTGTATTAAAATTAAATAATTAATATTTAACATCTATTTGATATCCTCTCTTCCAATAAATGATATGTGAAAATATAGCTCATATATTCTTTAGTACTACCGCTTTTACGTAGTGATACAATTTATTTCCAATCACCATCATTATTGGTTTTTTATTATCATGGGATACATGTTAATATATATTACAGAAGATATTCATATGGTTATATAATTATAATATCATATGAACTATTATTCCTTCAAATCATGAGTAAATTTATAAATTCGCGCATGTATATGGGTGGATTACCACCTCCATGATGTTATATGAATTTTTAAATTTCTTCATTATACAAATTATAATATGGATATTTTTAATTTTTATAAATTTTATATATGTTATAATAATTATTTAAAAAATTCTATTTATTATGTATTTAATTTGGTTTCATCCTTCAAAAATTTAGTATAGTCTTTATGAGTAAGTTTTGTCTACCATATCCATAAATAGTGTAATTAATTTCTCTTACTCAATATTTTATTAATTAATATAAATTTTATATCATTAATATATATTCAATATATAAATTTCATTAATCAATTTAATGATATTATAGGGCCATGATATATATATATATACACTAGAACTAGCCAATGTAAATTTACATGAAATACATATCAGTCGATACACAAAAATGATGATTTTAATTTGGAATTTTTTAAAGAAGGTTTGGAGGTGATATAAGTGGATAATATATGATATAATTTTTATTTAATGGTTATTTGATATAATTATTTTAAATTTAAATTCAATATAAATAATTTTTTATCTACTTCTAAACAATTTAAACTCTACTTAAGATATTTATATTATAATCTCATTGTATTTCACGATTCTATATGTTTATTTATTTGGTCATGAAATTTATTGATTGGAAAATAATGAAACTAATTATTTGTTTTTTCATATTGAATTTTTCGAAGACTAATTTTTTTCTATTTTCTTTCATTGAGAAAAAAATTTACCAAAATAATTTTTTTTGGAAATTTTAAATTATTTCTCTCTTTAGTCAAAAATAATTTTTATTTCCTGTATTTTTTTTTGTTAAATTTTTTTTTGAATAATTATTTTACTAGTCTCCTATAATTTATTTATTTTTTACACATATATTAAATTTTAAAAGCACAATTAAAATGAATATTATTGTCCATTTTCAATGGATTTACATTTATCTTTCTATAGAATATTAGAATGGTGTTTCTCATATAAATTACATGGATGAGATTTCCTTTTATCATGACCTCTTAACTCATATATTATTTCTTTACAAGATTCCACAGATCTTTTCGAAGAACATGAATTCATTAATATATTTAAAATCCATTGAATTTATATAATTAAATCCATGTTCAATAGTGTATATTCTATAAGAAATGTTCTATTTATCTTTTAAGCACATTTTTTACATATGATAACATACTTTAGTGACACTTATTTTTTGGGGTATTCATTTAATGATTCTATCCAATTTAATTATCCCTAAGGATCATAATGATACTTTTGATTTAAGGATTATTATATGAACCACATTTATTTACCACTGGTTAATTAATATATGATGAAAAAATTATAAGATGACATTTGTTCCTGGGGGGTTTTCAATGATGAAATGTTGATATCTTTATGAAAAAAATTATACTTTCAAATGATTATGATATATAGATATGATTAATGTTTTATGATATTATTTTAGATGTATGAATTTATTTTGATGATGTAATCAGTGGAATATAATTATTTATCCATTTAATAAATTAATAAAATATGGATATGTTATGAGATAATATTGACTGGAATAGGTATCAAAACCAGGATATTAGTGGAACATGTCAATGATGATAGAATAGAGAGTGAAACTTTACTAAGGATCTGATGGAATTGGGAGTGAAACAAATCCACTAGACAGACCTCTTTGTGAGTAAATACTAATGAAATTATTATCCATGACTATATATATTCCACAAACATATATTGTAATCCTAACTTAAGATCTCTGGGATATTTATATATGATTTATTTATTTTATTCATGTCTTATCAACTAATAATATTTTTCAATGCTTCAATATTAGGATCAATGATATTTTTCATACAGTTTGTAAATTTCAATTTCATGTTCCCATATCTATTTAGTTATTTTATTATTATGTTTTCAATAAAATATCATTTGTTTACACATATTATGAATTCGAATATAACTATTCTAATATTTCTTTTCCCTATGATTTGATGAATGGTATTATGTTGGGTTTTTCTAAGATATGTACTATCTATAATGCACTCTATTTTATATATTGACGATATTTTTTTCAATAAGAAGGTTGTGTAAGTCATATCCAATGACACTAAACATTTATGGTCCTTACATATGTTTTTTATAATATATTTAATGTAATTATATTTAGATCTAACAACTATTATTGAAATTTATGGGTCGTTAGAGTTCATATTAGTGGGTGGTGTATTTAGTATTTGTGGATTATAAATAAGGAAAATTAGCATAAATTATATTTATAAGGCTATCTATAATATAATTTTTTAATATTTTTAAAATAAAGTGATTATATAGTTTTCTTAGATATATATTTTTCTCTGGATTCTAAATGTGGACATGGTTTGGGAACATATTCCTATTAGGTTAATAATATTTTAAATATGTGGTCATGTATAACTCAACCATCTTTATGTTTCATGGTGACTGGACCCTTTCTATACACAATGGTTGACACATCTAGGGGACAAGATTCAGTTAATTTTCATTTACTATGTGAACCACTATGATTTTTTTAAGATGTGATGAACATGAATGAACATTGTAAATCCAAATGTTTTGAAGATGCAATATAAGGTGTTATTATTTAGATTTAGATTATTATTTTTCATGAATATGTTTTTTCCCACCATGAATATTATTTATCACACTTTTTTTTGTTTTAATCATTAGATATAACTCAATGGTACCATATTAATTCTAAATGTGGAAGACAATGTAATTGATTTCCTATTATAAATCATGTTCTTATATAATATAGAATGAATAATATTTTTTCTCTTCTTAATAAAAATTATAATGCTATGAGTTAAATTTAATTTATAAAATAATAAATTGAATGAAAAATGTCATTTTATTTCCATTAGAAGAAAAAATAAAACTTGTTTTATTGGTTTTATTGATTCAATAATTTCTATTAAATAGAGTAGTATCCCAAAAGAGTTATTTTCCATTCTCTATTTTTTCATATGATTATTTTTGGATCTTTATAATTAATAAAGAAAATAATTTTTCATGGTTCACTCTTAAAATGAACATGAAGAAATAAGATAAAATTATGTCTATTGAGTTGTATGAGATAAAAATATTATTTTTAAATATGTACATTCCATGAATTCATGTTTTGAGAATAGACAATGATTTCAAAGATCTATCATTATAGGGATAAAAAATCTATTACTACCCTTGTGGAAAACATTGTAATCCATGTTATATATGACTAAAATATACTCCACTAGTATAAAAGTAATATTAATCAGTATTTAGTGACTAAAAAAAATTTCTCTTAAGAGTATTTCCCATCAATGGATTTAGTATCTATAATAAAATCATTTTAAGTGATATCATAGTGGATATGTAGATCATATTTACCAAGAAATGTAATTGTATTTATATAAAATTAATGATGTAACTAAAAGAAAATTCTAATAATGAATATAACATAACAAACATGGTGAAATTTCACTTATCCTCATTATATTGAAGAAACAAAAGGGAAATTCTCATAGTGTAATTTTTAAATGATTTAATTTTGGAAAGAAAGGTCATCAGGAAATAGAATGTAAAATTAATGGGAAGAATTAGAAATCCTTTTATGGAGAGAAACCACAAAAAAATAATCCACCCACACTCTAGTGTTTTAAATTCAAGGAGTATGGGAATTATTCTGACTACAAGTCATACTAGATGGTATATAGAAATGATTGATGTTAGAAACCTATTAAGATCTCTAATAATATTAAATCACAAGTGATTACTATTACTGATATGGATAAGAAATTGGTGAAAGGTACACATACAATATACTCTATAATACCTACTGTCACATTTTTTCCTATCTAACCAATCATTTATATTTGAAAATTTTGTGTAGGTATCATAATTCAACCACTATTATTATGTAGTGAATTTGAAGCCAAACATCCTAATGTTATGGTGATAAAATATCATACAAATGATTATTATCAAACTAATGTTTTTCATAATTTTATTCTTATAAATCACATTATTATACCTCGAGTAGAAATAAAACTAATTTTTGGAATGAGTTTTCTTTATTTATAAAAATACCATATTGGGTACAGTGGAATGGAAGTAACATTTGATATTCCTAACCAATCAATGATTTTATATTAGTGTGATGATAAATTTGATTATCCAATGAAACCTAGAACAAATTTATTGAACATTATTTTTATTAAAAATTATCATTTACTACATATTATATTAGAGATACCCAACGTCAATGATATTCCAATTATTTGGGATATTTTTGTTGTCTTTTTGGAATAATTTTCACACTACATATTAATCTTATATATTATTTCTAAATAATTCATATATATTGTTATACATATTTCCAAAAATCCTTTTAAAATATCCTCGATTGAGTTTCATTGATAAAATAAGGTACTCCGGGAGGTTTTTAATGAAGGATTATTTTGGCTAAGTGCATCACCATAATGTGAACCTTATATTTTTTATTAAAAGTAAAGTATTATTGTAAATATGTATTCTTTATCATGATCTAAATAGGATTACAATAATTAATAATTACATTATAACATGCACTGAATTTTTCTTCGATTAATTACAATGAGAACAATAAATTTTGATGAAAGAACTTAAATATGGATAATATCACATAATTGTAAAATGTTACTATATACTCTTAACACACTTCTGTACAAGGTACATATAATATGAATTTATAGTGATGCAATGTTTTCACAAATTCCCCATATATCATCATGGGTTTAAGGAGTACTGTTTATATATTAACATGACATGTTTGCGGTATTATTTATATATAATATTTTTATATATTCAATAAATGGGGATGGGAATTAATATGAATTGAATATTTTAGTTAAAAATATAAAAAGGGTAATCTATTAAAAAAATAAATATTCTCTATATGATGGTTACAAATGGTTTCATATTTTGTCTAATATAATCTCATAAAATTGTATATCGGTGGATTCATCAATGATATAATTTATTGAAAATTTGAAAAATAACCCACCATAACTAATATCCATTTATTTCTTTGATTATATATTGATTTTCAATGATTTTTTAGAAAATTTATAATGTAAATATAATAGACTAACATTGATAACTCGGAATGGAAACAACTTTCTTTTAACCGATGAATGTGATAAAAATTTCACAGAGCTAATGAGAAGATTAGTAAGTCAATATTTTCTTACACTAACATGACGTGGTTAAATGTTTTTAAAATGTAATGATAGATAAATGAATTTAATGGTATTCATGTATAGATATAATGAAATGGTTTTATATTATTCTTTATGACAGTTGATGGTTCATGAGAAATATTAAATAGTTGATGATTTTTAATTACCAATGGTAATATTTTCATTAATAATATGTAGAAATTACATTTATATAGAAATGTGTGGTATATATAATGATCATTATTTATTAATATATATTCACATTGAAATTGATGAGTATGTTCTATAGTTTATTTTTGGAGTTGAATAATGTTTTTAAATTATCAATACATTACCACCAAGGGTTAGACCACAAGGTGGAAAATGATCTGATTCAGAAAGATCATGAATGATTATCAATTGTGATGAAAAAAATATCTAATATTTCATGATTTTTAATAGATAGATCCTGAAATATTGTTTCAATGGATGAAATCATAACAAAAAAATGTTTGTTAAGATATATACTCATGTAATGATTAAAGATGAAAAGAGGTAAAATATTGAGATGAAATAGATGGTGAAAAATGATCATTATTTCATCCTTATATGGGATGTAAGTATAATGATAAATAACCATATATGTGTTACAACATTAAGATATTTGAAGAAATATCTAAGAGGTGAAGCTCAATGTTCAAAATTATCTATTCATATTTGTTGTGTGAATATTTATATATATCTGAAAGAGTTTTTTCATGGGATAACTTGATGATTGGTATTGTATTGTATGTATCTCATAGCTTTGTATGTCATATTGTTTAGGCTGCAAGGCAGAAAATTTTGTTGATTTTAATAACATTACCTATTCTAGAATGTAAATTATGAACATTCTCATGAATTTTTTTCTTTTTCCTTCCCAAAAAATTTTATGTATATATTTATATATTTTTTGTATTAAATATCATTAAAAAGTTATGTCACTTAATTTCTATCATCAAACATTTCCCTCTTGACAAGTATTTTAGAACTCACATAGAGTAAGTTGTAGTGATTCATTGAGTATCTCATTATACTGTATCATATCAGGATCTGAGGTCTACCATGATTCCCTAGGGACCTCCTTACAGGTTTTTGATTTTTATTTCAATCTCAGTAAAACATATCATCTTTAAAACTATTTCCCATTTAAGGGAACTATCAAAACTCTATAGGATATGTTGAGATATTTTTCAATAAAATTCAATGTTGTTTCAAATCAAATCCTTCTTCTAATGAATTTTTATTACAATAATTTATTTCTCTTTATCATTTAGATTGATCCTTATAAAAAGAAATATGGAAATAAGTCTATAAATAGAATATAATAGGACAAAAACCGATAATAAAATATATTTGGACGTGAAATATATGAGAAAATTTTAAATAAAATCAAAACCATTACACATCATATAATGGTATCTTAGAGTCCATAAGAACATAATACATACTATCATCTTTGAAATATAGTATTAAATTTTTGTTAGATGGTATACTTATAACATCTTCATGGTGTAATAATAAGATATTTTCAAAGAATATAATATTGATACCTTAGTATATTGACCCATTCGAGATACTTGATTGAGCAGTGGTGGTTGATTATTACCCAGAGGTTCCATATAACCTTTATAAAGCACACGATGTGTTATCTATGTCTCTCCAAAGGATATAAATAATTTTTAAAAAACACATAATAGATATATAGGTTTTAACATTGGATTATGATATTTCATTTGATGAGAAACAACCAGAAATAATTGATCATCGGGAAAAGATATTTGGAACAAGAATACACAGTAATTAGATGGTGTCTAGAGGAATTAGAAATTTAAATATGAAACATGGGAACTAGAGGTTCCGATGAGACAAATATATTTAATTTTGTTTATGTTAGAGTGATGAAATTTCTTATGTAAAATTTATTTTATAAAGATAAAATATATTACAATGAAATTTTATGATATATTTATCTTTAAATACATTTATTTATCTGTGGTTTATCATGAAAGATGAAACACAATTTCTAATTGTGTAATTGTATAGAATATTGTTATATACCTGGATGTTAAATTTGTAGAATTATTATTAATAGTCATATTTTTAAAAATGTGTATAATAGTTGTAGATTAATTAAATTAATTTTTAAATAAGATTCAATTTTTTATAAAATTCATCATACACTTTAAATATTACATTTTATTTAATATATTATTAATATATTTTAGGGAAACAATAATATAAAAATATTTATAAAAATTTATGAATTTTAAAAGAAAATAAAATTAACTAAAATTTTTGAATCTTGATATCAAAATTATCTTCAAGTTATATTTATTTTTAAAAAAATTCTCTACATATAATAAAAAATGATGGTTTTTACATAAAACTATTTTCATCAAATCATGAATATAAAAACAGTTTGTATAAAAAATATATCCATTTTAGATAAAAAAATTATATTATTATTAATTTAATTATTTAATTTTAATTTATTATTGTGTATTATCTTGGTATAATTTCTTGTTGTATGCAGGAGAACATTCATTCAAGAAAAATAATTTTCTTCATGTTTGGTGAGTTTATTTTTTAAATATAATTTTACACTTCTATAATGAAAATTTCATAACCTTTATTATATATATGGGAACATAATCTTCATATTATGAAATTTGGTTATTTTAAATTTGGGTAATAATTATTATAAAGAATAATAAAACTAATTCAACATAATTATTGTCCTGACATGTTTAATAGGGGTAAAAAATGGATTGGGGTATGTTTTCTAATTATAATTATATAATAAAATTTTTTGAAACTATTTTAACTTACTTATATCACTTCTTTAAATAACTATCCATTTTCAATTAATTTTTATTGTGAATGGAATTATTATATTTTATTCATTAATAAAATTTAATATGTGTCCTCTCCCTAAAATATAAAAGGAAACACCTCCTTCTTATACATTAAAAACCTGAGCCTTCTAGCTCCCCCAATTCTTTCCCAAGTCACGTTTTCAAAATATATATCCATGAAGTAGTGTTTTTATTTATATAAAAACATCTTTTTGATGGTCATTTTGAAGGGATTTAGAGCTGGATTATTAGAGAAGAGATAATTGTCTTATATATTCTCTTTCAAATTATTTTTTCATACACCTCATATGAATCTAGGTTAATTATAATCACCTAAAAAATAAATTTCTCATATATATATATATTGATATATTATTATAAATATGGAACCACCATAACATACCCTATTTATTATAAAATGTGATGTAAAATTATGACATTTTTTGAATTTTGGGACTACCCCCTCCGTACACTAATACAATTTATATTCCATCACCATCATTTATGGATGGTTCTATTGTTGGGTCTAATTATTATATATGAAATTTATTATATAATTATTATTCTCAAAATATAATATCAATTCTTCCTTATTACTATACAATCCATTGTCAAAAATGTCATTGTTGATGCATAGTTGTTGGCTACCTCCTCTTTAAAGAGACGTGATTCATTTTTCATTCCAAATTTACATTGATTGTAATAAGGATAAAATTAATGAATATATATATATATGATATTCATTATATAATAATTATTATTTTTATGGTGCGTTATTATTTACCTTTATATCATCTGATCCGTCAAAATGTTTAATAAACTTAAATATGAATGTATAGACTATATTCTTTATGAATGGGGTAATTCATTTATCTATATCTATTTTTTTGGAAAAGTCTAAATATATATTTAGAGAATAAATATGATATTTATATCAATATTTATATTTTTTGAATTATGGACCCATGATCAATGATCTTATATTGGATCTAGAAAAATAATATTCTCTTGGATAACCAAATAGTAGACATATAAAAATTAAAAATTAAAACTATTTTAATAATAAGTATGGGTCAAAATGTTAAATGATGATCATATATGACATTATTGGTATGAAAAATATATTTAAATATATGACTAATAAATTTTTTATTAATTAATAGGAGGTTAGAGGACCTTAGATTAAATTACAACTTGACATGAGGGATTTACATTACAATATATCCATTTATCAGAACTGTTTATGTTTATGTTTTTTATAATTAATGTTTATGATATAACTCTATTAAATATCTTTAAAATAATTATACTTAGTTTATTTTTTGTTGAATAATTTTTTTTCATTTCACTTATAACAATTTAATTAATCAATGGGGTGAAATCATTTTTTATGGAAAACCAACTATAATTCCCTCTTCTGTTGAAACTACATTTCAAAAAACAAATTGGTTTCAAAAAATGATTTTTATAATTTTTTTAAAAAATATTTTACCATTTATAAAAATAATTTCTACCCATGTAAAATATTTATATGATTTTTTCATTGTCATATTTTTTCATTTGTAGATTGTTTAACATTAATATTTTACCAAAATTGTTATTGAAAATACTATTTAGTTATCCATGGCATTAAATAAATATCATGTCATAATTACCAATCAATTATTTAATAGATCCTTTAAAAATTTTAGATATTTTTTTCAAATCAAATTATTTCATTCATAGAGATTTAATTTTAATAAAAATAAAAATATTTCTAATTTTAAAGTGCATTTTCCTCAAGAAGTGATCCATTGATATTTTATGGATTTTTTCACCAATGACTATAACTTTTAAATTAAATTACTCTTTACTAGGGTTATGATCCAGTTATATTGTCTACCTTAATAATTTGTATGTATTTTAATTATTTTGATTTATGGATGATTCAATGAAATATTTGTATTTCCCAAGTTTTAATTTAATCCAGATGAAACAATTACAAAACCCAATTATTTTACATTGTTTAAGATATGATGAAGTTTTTTCATTATTATAATACGTTTTTAATTTCATATGGTAAGGACTAATTGGTATTATTATTCTTTTATGAAAATTATTCACCCATATGAATGTTTAATGATTATGGGATGGGTATGAATAGAATTTTATCTCTATATACTACATTGGGTATTGAAGGGTATCACATAAAATAAAATGGGAAAAAATAAAAATTTAGTCTAGTTCAAAAATAGACTATTTACACTATTTTAATCATAGGAGTGATATTGAAATAGGATATGATGGAATGGGATGTTAATATAATCCCAAACGATTGTATTCAATGATATATTTGACTATGGAAAAGTTTTTCTCTGATTATATTTTTCAACAACCTTCTGTATTTTTCCATTGTTATGCTCTCATGGCCCATGTTCATTGATTCCTCTATGATTCATGTCTTATTAACTACCATTATTTATAACCTGAATCACAAGTAGGATCTGTGAAATGTATTATATGGTTTATAAATGACAATGTCGTGTTCTTATACACTTATAGTCATGTTACACACGATCATTGATATCTATATATTTACCTTACTAAGAATCTAATATCCTGTTTTCTTATGATTCTTTTACACTATTGATGAATAATGGTTTTATGTAGGGTACTTAAAATATAAATACTAAATGGGAATATTGATGTTGGGAGATGATAAATATCATTCTATAAATAAATCAATCGGGTATCTTATCTACATTGTCACTAAACATTTATGGTCATCGAAAATGTATTTATAAAATATAGTGATATTCATATATTATGATGTAATATATATCTATTAAAAAACATACCCATTATAATTATGTCCTTTACAAATGCTTAACAACTAATTGGAGGAGTATATAGACAAGTAATCATTATTCTAATCTCAAACCCCGCATATTCACACATTTCCACCCTTTTAAAAATAGAATCATGATATAAATTTAAACAAAGAAATAAATCCATTCTTAATGGAATCCAAAATATAGTCTTCGAGGTTGGAGAGTTAATACATGGACACTCTATGGATAAAGATAATGTTATTGATTAACACTTTAATGAATTTATTGATTAATATAATTAACTAAAATAGTTTTTTTATGAACTGAGAAAAAACAATATAAAATGTATATTTTAAACAAATATTTCATTCCATTATAATTAAATATCTAAAATCTATTGGCCTATTAATCCTATCAATTTTTTAATGGCGCTATCACAAATGTAGACTCGCAATAAGTATAGATTTTTTTTTAATTTCACGAAAATATTGTACAATGAATCCTTATAGATAAAATCTTGTTTTTTTGTGATGATTTATATTTTTTAATTCATGTGATAAATATTTAAGAAATTGGTTTCAACTAATGTCTCTTTTATGGAGGAATAACTCATTAAAAATAAAAAATAGACAATTTATCACTATATATAGGGCCTCAAGTATTTTCAGAATACCGGTTTCAATAAGATGTCTTCTGGATGTGATATCATATCTCAATTAAATAAAGTTTTCAAATGATATAAGATCAAATATTAGTTCTAGAACACTCAAATATAACATGACCAAATCAATGGATAAATTTTATGGTTGTTCAAAGCCATCATGGATTCATTTTCTACATAAGGTAATAGAGAATCTGATTGAATCCTCATTATGATCCCAAATTGAGTCATCATAAATTTCATTAGATTTGAAATTAAGGTTTAAATAGACTTTATTTCATCCTATACACTGGAAGATATATTTTTTTAGAAAACTGGAAGAGTTTTCATCATTGCTGATTATGTTTTTTATTAACTCTTTAAATTAATTTAAATATTATGCTGAAAAATAATTCATTTTTAGATATTCCAAAAGTCTATTTTCACATCAATATAATACTTCATATATGAAAAATAACTAATAACTATGTTATAAATATTTTTCATTAATTTTTCATTTTCTTAAAATTTATGTAATTCTACTATAAAAACCACATTCCTTATATACAAGATAATAGGGTATGGTTAAAATAGAGGTACTCTTATATTAGACTTAATTACCATTGATGTTTATTCATTAGCATCTACATAAAATCAAAATGTGTTGACATGTTAATATATCTTACATTTTCAAATTTGTCAACATATTGAGATTTATTAATTATAAATTTCTCATGACAGTCATGTAAATAATGAAAAGTTCCTCCATATCATGATGAAAATGTAATGTCTCAATTTTAACAAAATATTTTTTTAGAAATTATATGGATTGATTTAGATACAATATTCTCATAAAATATCTTATTCTAAGGCTTAGTTTTCCCATAAAAATTATTTTAAAATATTAAACTTTTTACAGCACGTGCATACAGTTTTCCTAAAAAAAATTAATAACACATAAATGGGTTTCCTAATAATAAATTCAAGGGAAATGATGAGTTCAGAGTAGTGGATTTATTCTTTGTGAGACACAACTTATTTCAGTGCATGTATTCTATAGATAATTTCTTTAAATATTTAATTGTAAATAAAATATTTTTTATGAAAAAATTATATTGATGAAGGGACTCTCATTTTATTAATGTTGTGTACGAAATTTAGGTTTTTTCCCATAACCCTATAATATCTTTTGGGACATGGTGAATGACCTATTGAGAATCCATTGGCGGGTGATGGTGGATCAATCGAATGATGCCCCTCACATTTGAAGAATTGTGGATTGACAATGACATGACCACTGTTCTTCATCAATTATTGATTCACATCGAGGTAGGGGGAATTTTTTCCTTGTGGTTTCACTATTCATAATTTTCATGAAAAACATGGGTAAATCCTCAATAGTATGATCATTTGTTTTATTTTGGGAGGATGGTTTTTTAATTTTGGTGATTATTTCGAGTGTTTTCTTTAATATCTTTCATTTCGTATTTCTAATGAGAAGAAATTGAGGATTACACGAACAAAGGCTGAGTTTCATTCCTTATGGTGATTTATGTTTTTTCCATCCCTTTAAACTCATTTTTTTCACTATTGTAACATCATGTAATGAGTTTGTCTTATATGGGTACAATAAACATGATTAGACCCTCAGATTAGAGATAAACCGATAATAGAGGTTGGTTCTATATAGATTGAAACCTGAGGAGCTCAGCTCTACAACTGTTTAAAATTCTGGACAATGGAGGTGTCATGGTTGTCTACGGAAGGAACCACCTGGATAAGGTCATTCCTAATGGCCAACTATGTTAGGCGGTGGAATTTTTGATTTGAGCGATAGTGATCGGAGGCTGAAATGATGGTCGCATGGGGGCCAGTGAAGCTGAAAGGAGGGAACTGCAGTAGCGTCCTCATGAGATAAGGATGGAGGCCGCGTTGATAGATGGTGGTGGACTTGGCTAGGATGATCATGTGTGAGTAATCTTGTTCAAGGGAGCCATGATGGACACTAGCAGAGCACACCATTCCAAACAGACAAGGCCAATTGAGTCTCACTCGTGTCGGATATGGGATTGACTGCACTAGAGTCGGTACACAATTGACTTCATTAGTTGACTATGGTCTATGGCCTCTAATGTTGTCGCATGGATTCGAAAGTAGGTGGTGTGGTCGACCATGGAATTAGACCATAGTAGCCACAGGGAGGTCTACCACCATGGTCGATGAGCCAACCATGTGGTCGGTCCCGGGTATGGTGACCCCCTTTTTGGAAAAATCAATTTACTATAATATTCAAATATTACGTCAATATGATGATTTATCTATGGTTTTGGGACCCTATTGATGACACAAACCTTTTTGTAAAAGCAGTGAGTTGTTAGCATAGACTAGTAAAGGTTGGTAGTGTTTCCCTTGGTCATTTCCTAGATGGTTATATTTAGATTTGTGTTCACATCATTAGACTAAAATCCCCTCTATAAGACGATTCACAGATATAGTATGGTATCCCTCAGTGGGACTAGAGTGTGATCCTCTATTAACCCTACTTGAGTTTTTTTGAATTGGTGTAACCACAGAGAGAAGAGCATTGGTCCTCCTTCTAGTGGGATGCAATAATAGGGATAGTGGTATTCACCAGTGTGTCTTAGCAAGATCACCTATATTGTAAATTAATCTAGATAGGGTTAGTGGTATTACCAAGTGTATCTAGGAAGGAACCCCTCTCCATGTATCATAGTCTTCTTTGACTAATATGTTCTCCTTGGGTGGGGCCCAAATAAGGTAGACATCTCATTGAGTGTCTCCGATGATATCATAGATTGATTAGTATGTTCTCTCGAAATGATCTTGTATTAAGCAGAATCTTATGGAATGAAATTGGATGTGTCTTACCACTAGACTATGTGTCATAGAATGAGTTATCTGGATATTCTTCCTACATGTTTTGTAGACATATATATGTGTGGAACTTACTATACAATCCATTGTGTTATTCAATTGACATTTATTTATGGTTCATGGTGTCCTATTGGGTATTTTTATAGTCACCAATTCACAGTCATTTCCAACACCTATCGTTTCATGTGTAGGTGATTGATGCATTGATATAGTGCCAGGAATACAGCAACCATATAGTACATAGCTTGACTGAATATACTGATGAGTGTTCCTATATTTCAGTGAACAGTCCTAGTACATTTTATCATATAGGATGGAATTTTGTTATAATCCATTTTATGTATGCATGTGTTCTGGCCCTGTTTACTTTCCTATACTTTTACTATCTTACACTATTTTGATATCATAGTTTTCTGCATGAATTTTTTACATAGGGTTTTTATATTTCGTTATTATCATTCTTGATGTAGTGTGTTTGTGTGTGTGTAGGTATATAGGAAAAGTAATCCTATTTGTAGGATATTCTTAATTAGTGCTAGTCACCAGCCCCTAGTAGATTAGAGGTGAGCATGGGGTAGTCATTTTGTAGGACCCACTCAGACGGGTCATTAAAGAGTTGTATTGGAAGTATTGGTGCTATTTTAAGATAAAGAGTCTTTGAGGTTGGTTTGAGGAATTTTTTTTGGGAATTTTGAGTTTGTATCTCAGGATAGTTAATCTAGAACTGGTGATTCGACTGATGTATCCTTACATTAAGACTCTGATTACCTACTTCTAAACTCGGAACATGAATAACTAGTTTTGGGGAGAAATAATTGCACATAGATCATATAGAAATAGTTGTGTTTTCCTTATAAATCTTATGTTAGCTCTCTAGATATAGTAGATTGACAGTTTTACATCTTGTTTTATTATAAGTTTACTACACAGAGATAGCCAACCAAGATTCAACAATGATATTAAGAGGACTATATTCCTAGTTATAAGGCATCTATACAGGGTCTTGTACTAAAATATCACCTCATAGTTGTTTATAAGCTATACCACCACCCATCAATCAATATATACAACCATCACTACCATCTATTGATGCACATAGGCTCAGTGAGTTACACGAGTTCCAAAAGTAGTGACCTCCTAGGTTTTGGGGTTATCTAGACGCCCAATTGGTTGAGTATTACCCAGTGGAAGTCACCTGTGTTTTCTACCATGTAAGGAATTTTATCGACTAGATAAAAGACCTATATTTGTGTCTTCTTCTAGGATTTTTTGGGTGATAGTTTATTTTGGAGACAAAATCTCATGATGAGATATATTTCGCATTAAAAGACTTCGAGCAACCTTTAATTAAGGATTTCTATCAGATCATATTGTGATTGGTGTGTATAAATGAGATTTGGAATATGTAGTAGGGTTTTATGACCAAGGAAGAGTATTAATTTGGGTTTAATGATCTTTGAATCTAATTCCATGGTAATAGTGGAAGACCTTTTCATTAAGGCTCAAACCATTGAGTAGGGATTTCACTGGGACATCAGGGAATTAGTGGTATCCCTTATATTCTTGCTTCATTAAATTAGAGAGAACTACTTAGGGAGTGTTTTATATTTGATCATACACTTGTAGTGGGATCTAGTAGTTGGAATCAGGTAGCTGATACCTTTGAAGAAGGAAGATGATGAGTGTCAAAGGGGCCTAAGTGGGTCAGACGCTTTTGGGGATGACCTATGACTCATGAGTTTGATGGATGTTTGACCTGTTACCAAAACCACCACCAAGTAATACACACCAAGATCATGGTGTGGGTGGAATGGGACAATTCCAGTTGCAGGAAATGATGGATTATAAACCCAACACTCCATGGGTGATATGACATAAAATCTATGTATTTTCCACCATATCTGTAGTTTTGATAAACAAATGTACTAGACAGTTATTCCATTCCATGAACCTTTTCCAGAAACTAATATTCTGGTTGAACAATTGACTTACCCATACCCATAGAGACTCTTCCATGAAGATATTTGATGATCACACACTTGTTCCGAGAGTGTGACATGACTCGCCGATGTGAGAGTTTCGATTGGGATCTATTGGTAGAGGAATTGAGGCCTTACATTGTCATTAATTATATGGACTGGTTGCCCATAATAAATTTTGAAATTGACTATTTTAGGCATAGTGTGTGGTGTATCTGTAGTGATGGAACCAGGTTTTCTTTTGATGGTGAAAAGGACACGTATTCAACATAGTATGGAATAAGACATGTAAGGGTGTAGCCGTTTATTCATTAGTTGGATAGCCTGAATATCGATGTAGTGGATGATATAAGCCCTTAGTTTTTTTAGTGGTGGTGGAGTATGAAAAAATAATTCCTGAATAAGTTCATTATTTACCTCCTCTTAGCTAGATAGACTTATATATTGATCTACACCCCATGATAGCCCCGATATCTACACCTACATATCAGATGTCTCCCGCATAGGTTTGAGAACTAAGGGTATAGTTGGAGGAGTTTTATAAGAATTTCATTATAAATCCTAGTTTTTCACACTAGTCATCCCCAGTTCTATTTTCCATTAAAGAAGATGTGAGTTTGAGGATATGTGTAGATTATCAGTGCTTGATCCAGGTGATCGTGAAGAACTTGTATCCACTATTTAGGATGGATAACATCTTTGATCAGTTGAATGGTGTTTGATGTTTTTCAAATATAGACCTCAGATTCGGCTATCAACAATGGAATATATATTATAAGAATATACCAAATACGTCTATTAGATGTCATTATGGTCACTATGAGTATATAGTGATTTATTTTTACAAGAAAATTCCCCAGTAGTTTTCATGGGACACCTGAATTAGATATTTCATACATACATATATCAGTTCAAGGTATTCATCATTGATGACTTCATAGTATACTCTGCCTCTAAGGATGAGTATGCAAGAAACATGAGGTTTTTTCTAGACACTCCATGATAAAACATAATTTATGAATATCTCTTGATGCCACAGTTCCATATTCAAGAGGTCCATTTTCAAGGATACACCATTTTATAGGCAAGATTTGTAGTGTATCCAATAAAGGTTGAGATAGTTATTACATGGGAGATACCAAAGATTACTATAGAGGTGTGGAGTTTCCATGCCTTGGAAGGGTACTATAAGAGGTTTTTACCTAACATATCCAGAATTGATGCACCCTTGAATTCTTTGACACTGAGGGTAATCCTTTAGTTTTTATTGAAAAGTGTAAGTAGTTCTTTCAATAGGTGAGGTAGAGGTTGACGAGCACATCCAACATGATTTTTATAGTGGAATGAATAAAATAAAAGGTTTTATTGGATGCTTTAGGGACCATGCATGGTTGTGCCATTATCTATGGGAACATGGTGATTTACTATGGTTCCCACTAGTTGTGACTGTATGATAATAATTACACGAACCAGATATTCAGTTTGCAGCGGTAGTCATCAAATTGAGGATGTGGCAGAAATAACTGATTGTCGAGAAGTTGATCTTCATCTATGACCACAAAATTATCATGTATATATTTTTTCAGAAGTAAATGAGATTGAGATAGAGGTGAATTCTAGAGTACCACAATGACGATGACATTGATATTGTCTATAATCATGTGAAGGGGAACATTGTTGAAGATTCTCTCAATAGGAGATCCAGTTCACAGTTATTTTTACTGGGATTTGAAGAAGTTATCAACGTTTTATATATCTGTTATATATTTAAATGGATCATATTACATCTAGTTGATGGTTTTTATCCCTCCACTCTTATAGAGAGTCAGAGAGTCATAGCATGGGGACACCAATTGTGATACCTTACATGTTTAGATGTCTATAGAACATTATTTTAATCAATCTTCAAAATGTAGGGAGCATGTCATTTTTTAGAGGGAGCATAGTTTTACATTTATAATTATTGGATATGGTTCTATGGATGATTCATACATCCCCATGGGTGGTACATCCATGTGTAGTGAATATTTACCATGACCACTGACTTCAATTTTGGTTTCCATCAAGGAATTAATAAATTAGGAGATTTTTTCTCTTAATGCCTTACTTGTCTACATATGAAATAAGAGAACTAGGTTCTAGTGGGTTTGTATCAACAAATCAAGGTGACATAATGAATGTGGTATAATATATCGATGCACTAAGTGATAGGTTAACCATGTACATCAATGGGTCATGATTCCATGTTCTTGATTATTGGTCAATTCACTATATCATCCCAATTACTAGATATATGAGAGCTGAGTTTAGAAAAAATATTGGGATTCCTCAACATACAAAAGATAGTTCAACTACCAATATTCCCTTTGAAGATAGTTTCAATTCAAGATGATATATTTACATCATAGTCATCGAGGGGTTTAAAGTAGGGATGTGTTCCTAGTTATGCTTGAGCACAATATTTAACCCACAGACAGGTGGCCTAGAAAATAAGACCATTTTGGTTCGAGAGGAAATTCTATGGCCGTGAACATTATAATTTTTCCATTGTTGGGAAGGCATCTTATGACTATCGGGTTTTTAATACAATATCATATATCATTATACCATTGGTACGGTACTGTTCGAGGTGTTTCACAAGAGAAAATGTAGGTCATAAATTTTCTATAATAACATAGTGGAGTCATTACTCATGGTCCTGGAGTTGGTGTGAGATACTACTAAGCATGTTCTAATAATCCATAACACTAAGCCACTGGATGTCTTATACTGAATGGAGATAGAGGCATTTGGAGTCTGAGGATTGAGAATATGTGTTCTTCTAGTTTCACCTTGGTATAGATTATTGATATTTGATCATGGTTGATACCTATCTCCGAGGATCATCATTCATTATATATACTATGTCGATTTGGTGAGGCGGTGTACCTGTTGGCTCTACCACCATGGGTAGATTGGGTACACGATATCCTCCATGTGTCACAATTGAAGAGTTATGTGCATGAACCATCACATGTCATCGACTAGCGAGAGATGCACATCGAGTATGGTGAGAAATTTTTGTGTACATACATTAGATTGAGGATCGACTGAAGTGTAAACTTTATAAGTAGTATTCCATTAGTGCATGCATAGTAGTACCACAAGAATCTATAGAAGAGGACATAGTAGCGTGGGGGGTCAGGTTTATGCTCAGTAGAATCATTTCATTAATATCTTGTGTTTTATATTTCGAGGATGTAATGCCCAAAGGTGGGGAGATGTAACATTTCAATGTTTACAATGTATTATTTTTAGAAATTGTACGGGTTGATATCAAGACCAAGTTCTGAGATGACATTTGGTTTGGAGGCCTGATTTTCATGGAATTGTTTTTTCAAACATATTAAACATTTAATAGAGGATGCATGTTGTATTTATGAAAAACTGTAATAACTATTAAACAGGTTCCTAGAACTGAAATTTGATATATCATTGAGTTCAGAGCAATGGTTTAACCCTATAAACGACATATGTTTTGTCATCTTGGGTCTTCTATATAAAAGGTATCATATGACTTTACTATGAATAAAATAACTTTTATAAAAAAATTATTTGGACACATTTAATCACCTTTTTATTAAGGATTTTTAGAAATTACATGTTATCCTCATAACCGTAGAATTATTTTGGGGACATAGAGAAATAACCTCTAGAGAAATCGTTGGCAGGCGATGACAGATACATCATACAATAGTCTTCAAAATTAACAAGACAATGATCAAAGATGATGCAATGACCATTCATCATTAGTGAATGATCCAAATTGAGGTATTGACGTTATTCCTTAGTTGTTTATAGGTTCTTCATTTCCATGAACAATGAAGGAAAATCGATGAATAGATTTATCTATGGTTTGATTATTGTGGGTTTTTTTAGGATTTTGGGGATGAGTTTCTTAGAGTTTCATATTCAAAATCATTCTTGGTTTTAACAAGAAAAAATTAGGTCTGTAATGAACACATTAAATTGTTCTTAGCTCAAGGTTTTTTCGTGCATTCATCCCCCTCCCCCTTTGTTCACGTTCTTCACTATTGAACAGACATGACCACAATTAGACATGTTTGGTAGCTCTAAACACAATAAGACCCCTAGATTGGGCATGAACTTACAAAATAGGTAGGTTCTGTAAAGACCTGGAATTTTCAAGGAAAATATTTTTCTTAATTATTTGGAATTTTACGAGTATGTGGCTTCTGACGACACTTGATTCTGAGGCCCAGTGTGCCCGAAATCCATTTCTCAAGTTTTATTAGGGTATGTTTAGTAAACATTCGTGCGGGTTTCTATATCTTATGAACCGGTGCTCAGAATGGAAATTGGAGGAAACCGAGGAACTCGCAACGCCGGTATTCGCTTAAGGGGTTATTTACCGCAGTTGCATTTCTTGTGGGTTGAAAGTTAATTTTTGGGGTTTAATCTTAAATTAAATAAAATTGTGTGGTACTCAATTTTATTTTGAGGGTTGGTTATTTCCACCCATGGGGAAGTTATTGGTGGGGCCCACACCCAAATAACTTCCCATGTGTGGATATTTGTGAGGTGGGGCCCACACGAGCCCCAACCTTTCATCTCCCCAAAACTCTTTTCAACTCCCTTAAACCCCATGTTTAATTCTTGACAACTCCCTCATTTAATTGGGTGGAGCCTCTCCACATTCCACCTCCCTCACTCCATTTAATTTTTTCTAACCCATCTCAATTAATTAATCAACTCTTCTATTAATTAATTAAAGAGTTTTAAATAATTTGAATGCATGTAATGTTTATTAAAATATGGGAAAGCCTTATTTTAATTTTGGCTGGGAAAATATTGTACTGGGAAATCCTTAGAGAATTAAAAGAGAGCTTTAACCTCCACGAAGAATGGTGAAATTCCTTCCTTTCTCTTCTCCGCAACAAGTGAGGAGACATCTCTTCCTCCTCAGACACACCCAAACATCGTCTACAAATCCCCTTTCTGCAGCTCTGCTCTTTTAACCAAGGTAGGGGTTTGTTTTAATTTTAATTGAATGAAATTGTTCTTCATCCCTTGTTGAAATCAAGTTTTACCATTGGCCATTTGACACCTCCAAACGCGGAGGGTGCGGGCCGAATGAACTCGGCCCGACGACCCTCCGATTATTCTTGGATACTTTAGCGGTGGCAACGAGAGGTGGTGGCGATGAACAGAAGCAACAGATGTGCGCCGACCTCGTGCAGAAGAACCATGGCCCGCAACTGTGGTCCGCTTAGCCGAAAAATAATCGGCCGGCTAAATCCAGCTAGGCTGAAGGAGGACTGTGGTGCCACAAGGGGAACAGCGCTACAAAAGGCTGGGGCCCGCGTTCCGCGGGCCGCTCGGCAAGAAATCCGGCCGACAGTCGGCCGGCCGGGCTGAGGAAACCACGGAGCTAGAAGGGCGCCCCGCTAGACGAACTGCGGCCCGCCCAAACGTGCCTCTTGCGCCGAGAAGGTCGTCCGGTTTGGGAGGGTGGCGCCACATGGCGCCATCGATTTAGGTAGCCCGGGGGCCACACCCCCCTAGACCGCTCGGACCCTTCGAGTCGAGTCGTGGCCACCCAAGCCGCACCCTACCGCATTGGGCCACGTTGCGCTGGGCCGCGCCGGGCCGGGCCGAGCCGCGCCCTCCCGGGCCGGGATAGGCCGTGACTACCACCGGGCCGTGCCATGTTTATTTAGGCCGAGCCAACACCCCATGTAGGGTCAGACCGGTCAAACCATGTCAGGCCGAACTGCCAGCCCGCTGGGCCTAACGGGCTGGGCCCGTATGCTTAAATGCGAATATCATCACGACCGTGTGTCTGATTGACGCACCGTCTACGGAACTGGGACCCTCAAGAAGTGGCGGTCCTTTTTCCATACTCTATTTTAGTTTTGGACAACTTTGAAAAATGGTCGGGTTTGGAATGAGCGTATTTCCAACCGGTCCCCTTGAACGGAAAATCCTATATCTTTCAGACTGGGCATCCGATTGACGTGATGTTTGTCGCGTTTGGTTCCTTTTGAAGAGATAGAACTTTGGGATACATAAACTCTAGACTTCGTGACATTTGATGTATCAACCCCTTGGCTCGAGGATCAGACCCTCTCGGAATCGAGCGTGATGTGTGCGGAAACCATGGAGCTGGCTGCGACTGCAACGACTACCGTACTGCAATCCTCAGTGGGTTCAACGACGATGGAAAATGTATTTTAATCTTCCTTGGGTTCCATGATGACGACTACCATACTGGAATCCCATGTGGGTTCGACGATGATGATTATTGTTCTTGTATCCTACGAGGGTCCGGCAGTTTAACTTCTGTTATAGTATCCTGCATGGGTCCGACAGAGTAGCTGGTCTAGTATCCGACGTGGGTCCGAAAACTTAGCTGGACTAGTATCCTACGTGGGTCCACCAACTTAAATGAATCAATGACTACATTTGATCATCTCTATCAATTTACAAAATATGTATACCTGTGTGAGCTGAGTCTTGACTTTCAATCATTATCATTGATGTAATTGACTTTTTCCTGTGTCGACTTGGTTGTGCATGGGCTCGAGAGTCGGAGAAAAACCGGGATTGAAAACATAGGTATATGTATGGGCATATACCTAAGTAGATTTGGTTGATATTTTGTGATTGTATCTTTTCTTTGTGGTTTATCCTTCGTGGATTCTGGGAGACCTTCAGGGGTCTCGGGATCCCTACTGAGAATAGTTATACTCACCCCTGCACAGGAAATGCCTGCACTAGGAGGTGTTGGATGCAGACGACGGATAGCGCTGATCATGGTGGAGGCTTGTGGAGCTAGAT
Source organism: Viscum album (assembly GCA_963277665.1). Classification (NCBI taxonomy): domain Eukaryota; kingdom Viridiplantae; phylum Streptophyta; class Magnoliopsida; order Santalales; family Viscaceae; genus Viscum; species Viscum album. The sequence goes on from OY728126.1 coordinate 989,655,369, forward strand.
GGTACCCGGAGGTGGACCACTTGGTGAGACGTACACGGAGTGAACGGATGGACTCGAGGTGCTGAGGAGATCATCTTTACCCACCCTTCAGGTGGGATTCCCGGAGGACGACTTAGTGGTTTTTGTTTTACTTTTCTTCTATTGTACTAGACTTTCAGTTGTACTATACTTTTCAGTTGGGTTTGTATTCTAGACCATTTACCTTTTAGCAATTACATTGTATTCAGTAATACTTTGTGCTTACTTCATCTTGCGTACTCTGTGGTGTTTGTTTACTTTTGTAAAGAAAATGCCTTTAATTTTTATCAGGATTTATGCCTTTGGTTCTAGTCTCCAGCCCCCGGCCTATGGAAGGTGGGCTTCAGGTAGTCACGGCACGGATCCCGATGATGGGTCGTGACAAATTGGTATCAGAGGAGTCGGTTCTACAACAGAACTCAAGACTCTGATCATTCTTTCTGTGAAGCAATGGTGTTAAGAGTATTGAGTGTGTTTTTGAGTCTAGGGAGTCCAGTGTTGGTGTGGTGGCCGACATATCCATACACCAGGACCCTGACCCCTAATTTCTGAATCAATGCACGAAAATACTGATTGCATGTGTGTTTCAAAAGTTTTCTTTGTGATTACTTTGTGTCATCTCACCAGGTATACTGTTTTGACCATGGCACACCTATTTCTTTTTAGGATAGCCCCACGAAGGTAGCCATCTAGGGTTCTGAGTCACGTACGAGATGTCAGTCCACCGAGCGACGAGGCCTTAGTGCAAGGCCCCATCATAGCGTAGGCACCAGCGGTACCACTACCCGTTGAGCCACCAATACTATCGGCCCCAGCAGCAGAGAGTGCACGCCGCATGAGTGTGTTTCATGAGTATCAACGACAGAGGACGCCCATGTTCTGTGGAGAGACAGACCCTCAGGTATCCGAGGATTGGCTGGAGGTTGTCGTCATATTCTTCATATTTGTAGGGACACCAGCCGACCATATGGTGATCCTTGTCGCGAGTCTCCTTCATGCAGTAGTAGGTAGATGTTTGAGCATGATGCTCCAGGTGAATGGCAAGGCATCTTTACTTTGGACCTACTTTGAGAGTCTCTTCCGCTCGAAGTTTATTCTAGCCTCCCTTTGTGGTGTGTGGATTCAGGAGTTACTTCACCTGCGACAGGGCAACATGACAGTAGCTCAGTACTCAGTGATGTTTACTGGCCTCTTGCGCTAATCCAAAAACATGGTACGAGACCCATTCTTCAGGGCTCGAACCTTTGAGTAGGGACTGTGGCATGAGATCAGGGCATCGATGATCTCCCTTAGCATTCTGACGCAAGCGAGAGTGCTGGAGAGAGCCCTTCTTGTGGAGAGCTTTCTCACAGAGCTGACATTAGTAGTGAGACCCACCGTAGGGCGACACGTAGTAGAGTCTTCTACAGCCGGTAGTAGACAAATTTCGCAGAGGTCCAAGAGGACCACGCCATCAGGAGAGAAACCTTAAAATACAGGTTCGGTTGTGTGGGTCACCTAAAACTGAGCTTGCTATACGAGGAGCAGGAAGTGTTATGCATGAGGCGGGCAGGGTCACATGGATTGAGACTGCCCAAACCACCGTGAAGATGAGTAACCAATAGTGGAGGGACCTCCCAGGCAGAGGCTGAGGTTCGACTGTGGTGGTACACAGGGAGCAAGTGGATGAGGTAGAGGAGCTGGCCAAGCAGCGAGTGGTGGAAGACATTTTGAGGCTCTACCACCACCACCACCAGGAGGTCCACCCTGACCATAGGGAGCTGGCGGACAGAGTCATGCTTAGCTCCAGGAATTCAAGGATTACGACCATGGTGCACCTAATATGATTTGAGGTACTATCTTTGTCTACTCTACTCTTTCTATTGTACTTATAGACATAGGAGAGACTCATTATTTTATTGCTGATGCCCTTGTTCGGAGCTCGGAGATTATGATGGATTCGGTGGCTCAATACTTACAGCTAGAAACTTCTATGGGAGCAGACTAGATGATTACACACTGGTGCCGGTAGTGTTAGCTTACTCTAGGAGGTGAGAGCTTCAGCTGGGATCTTCTTGTAGCGGCGTCTAGCCCTTACGACGTCATCTTGGGTATAGACTGGTTGACTGTAGTCCATGCTCTGATCGACTACATTAGGCACAAGGTGCGGTGTGTCCACATGGATGGGAGAAGTTTCACCTTCACCGGTGAGAAGGGAGCCTTCGTAGCGCAGGATGGACTTTCGCAGAGAAGAGGGTAGCCGATCACACATCAGTTGGCTAGTCTCATCCTCAGAGAAGTTGATTTACGGAGTCCGAGTTTTCCTGTTGTGGTGGATCAGTATGCGAACATTTTTCCTGATGATGTTCTAGGACTACCTCCTTGTAGGAAGGTATACTTCTACATAGACCTGTACCCCAGGACATCACTGATATCTACTCCAGCATATTGGATGGCTCCCGCTGAGCTTCGTGATCTGCGGGTATAGTTGGAGGAATTGAAGGGAAAGTGATTCATCCGACCCAGTGTTTCACCATGGGCTTCTCCAATTTTATTCGGCAAGAAGGCAGATGGGAGCTTGTGATTGTGTTTCGACTACCGTCGCCTGAATTAGGTGATCATGAAGAATAAGTACCCACTCTTGAGGATCGATGACCTATTTTATTAGCTCAAGGGAGTACGATGGGTCTCGAAGATAGACCTGAGTTCAGGCTATCATAAAATCAGAGTTTGAGACGAGGATGTGCAGAAGACGGCCTTAAGGTGTCGGTATGGTCACTAAGAGTTCTTGGTTATTCCCTTCGACATAACCAATGCTCCAGCAGTGTTCATGAGTCTCATGAACAGGATATTCTAGACTTACCTTGATCGTTTTGTCGTAGTCTTCATCGACGACATACTAATTTACTCGAAAACGGAGGAGGAGCAGGCCTACCACCTGCGGGTTGTACTAGATACGCTTTGAGAGGACCAGCTTTATGGTAATCTCTTGAAGTGCCAGTTCTAGATTCGAGAGGTTCACTTCATGGGACACATCAACTTGGAGGTGGGAGTTGCAGTGGATCCAGCAAAGAGCAAGGAAGTGCTTACTTGGGATCCACCCCGGAGCATGACGTAGGTGCAGAGTTTCCAAGGTCTCACTGGATACTATAAAAGATTTATTCTAGACATCTCCAGAGTTGCAGCACCGCTTTTAGCTATTACGAAGAAGGGTAAACCCTTCACATGGTTAGATAGATGTTAGTAGAGCTTTCAAGATCTGAGGTAGAGATTGAACAGTGCTCCCATATTGAGGCGACCGAAAGAGGGTGTTGGGTATGTAGTTTACTACGATGCATCAGGAACCAGACTAGGGTCTATCCAGATGTAGGAGCGACCAGTGATCACGTATGGTTCACGGCAGTTGAGGTAGCATGAGCAGAACAACGCTACCCATGACCTGGAGTTAGTAGCAGTGGCCTTCGACTTGAAGATGTGGAGGCACTATCTGATGGGCGAGTGATTTAAAGTCTACTATGAGCGCCAGAGTCTTAGGTACATATTTTTGCAGAAGGACCTAAACCTCATACAACGGCGATGGCTTGAGTTCCTCTAGGACTATGACTTTGAGATAGTATATACTCCTCGTAAAGGGAACGTTTTAGCTGATTCTCTCAGTAAGAGATTGGGCATTCATCTACTAGGAGAGGCGACAGAGCAGCTAGCCACATTGTAGATATCCTTTGTGGATAGAGATGGATAAGCCTTTCTATAGTCACTCACAGTCACTCCTCCACTCCTTCAATGAGTTAGAGAGGCATAGTGAGGGGACGCTGACTGTGAGACACGACGTGCTCAGATATCCACAGGGCAGGCGCCTGATTGATTTTATGAAGGAGGGGAGAACGTCATCCTCTTCAGGAGATCGTACGGCTTCATGGTGTGCCATGAACTATCGTTTCTGATTTTGATGCTCATTTCACTTCCCTTCTACAGAAGGGGTTGCAAGAGGCTTTCGAGACAAACCTTCACTTGAGCACCACCTTCTATCCTCAAACAGATGTCCAGACTGAGATGACCATACATACACTCGGGGAAATGCTCTGTTCTTGTGTCCTTGACTTTGGTCGCAGTTGGGGGGGTCACCTACCCTTAGTGTAGTTTGCATACAACCACAACTACCACTCTACCATCGGGATGGCACCATATGAGGCACTGTACGACTGACCTTGTAGATCAACTCTATGCTAGAATTTTCTTGGGGAGTCAACACTCGTTGGTCCAAAGATGGTTCAGGCTATGACGGAGAAGGTGCAGGTCATCCAGGAGCAGATAAAGACAGCACAGAGAAGACAGAAATCATATGCTGATAAGAGGCGGAGACCACTGGAGTTCGAGGATGGAGACCACCTCTTCTTACGAGTCTCACCTAGATGGGGTCTATAAAGATTTTGTTGGGGCAGCAAGTTATCTCTGTGATTCATTGGACCATTATAGGTCCACAGCAGAGTAGGCGAGGTGGCATACCGCCTAGCCCTTCCACCTCAGTTGCACCAGGTGCATGACATCTTCCATGTATCTCAGCTGAGGAGATACCTACATAACCCGACCCACATCATCGATCATGGGGAGCTGGACATCGATGACGGGGTGATGTTTGCAGAGGTCCCAATGGAGATTGAGGATCGACAGGAGTGGGTCTGACTTGGACAGTCGATTCATCTGGTGCGCATTTCTTGGCAGCATGGGAACCTCTAAGAGAGAACTTGGGAGCAGTAGGCACATATATGAGCTCAGTGTACCCATTTTTTCGTAGTGTGTGGTATAGCTTTACGGGGATGTAAAGTCCTGGTGTGGGAGTAATGTAAAGACCCATAATTTTCATGGAAATTTTTTTTCTTAATTTTTTGGAATTTTACGATTCTGTGGATTCTAACATAACTTGATTCTGAGGCCCATTGTGCCCAAAATAAATTTCTGAAGTTTTGTTTGGGTATGTTCAGTAAAAGTACGTGTGGGTTTTTCTTTCTTTTGAACCAGTGCTCGAAATTGAAATCTGAGGACACCGATAAACTCGCAATGCCGATATTCTCTTACAGGGACCTTTACCACAGTTGTGTTTCATGCGGGTTGAATGTTAATTTTGGGGTTTAATCTTAAATTAAATAAAATTGTGTGGTACGCCATTTTATTTTGAGAGTTGGTTATTTCCTCCCATTGGGAAGTTATTATTGGGACCACACCCAAATAAATTTCCATGTGTGGATATTTTTGAGGTGGGTCCCACATGATCCACATCCTTTAATATCCACATAACTCTTTTAAACTCACTTAAACCCCTTGTTTAATTCTTGAAAACACCCTCATTTAATTTGGTGGAGCCTCTCCACATTCCACCTCCCTCACTCCATTTAATTTTTTCCAACCCATCTCAATTAATTAAACAACTCTTAAATTAATTAATTAAAGTGTTTTAATTAATTTGAATGCATGAAATGTTTATTAAAATAAGGGAAAGCCTTATTTTATTTTTGGCTTGGAAAATATTGTGCTGGGAAATCCTTGGAGAATTAAAAGAGAGCTTTAACCTCCACGAAGAATGGTGACGTTCCATTCTTTCTCTTCTCCGCTACAAGTGATGAGACACCGCTTCCTCCTCAGATGCACCCTAACATCGTCTAAAAATCCTCTTTCCGTGACTCTGCTCTTGAAACCGAGGTCGATGTTTGTTTCAATTTTAATTGAATAAAATTGTTCTTCATCCCTCGTTGAAATCATGTTTTACCTTTGGCCATTTGATACTGCCGAACGCGGAGGGCGCGTACCGAACGAACAAGGACCAACGACCATCTGATTTTTCTTGGATAATTTGGCGGCGACAAAGAGCTGTGGTGAAGATGAACGGAAGCGGCGGTCGTGCACCGGTGGCGTGTGGAAGAACTGCGGCCTACAACTGCGGGCCCCTCGGCTTACGAAGAATCTGCCACCTAAATCTAGCCAGTCCGAAGGAGGACCGCAACACCACAAGGGGTGTCGCACTGCAGAAGACAGCGGCCCCCATTCTACAGACCGCTCGGCAGGCAAGACAACTGGTAGGTGGCTGGCCGGGGTGAGGAGAACTAATGCGCCAGGAGGGGGCCGTGCTAGATGAACCGCAGCCCGCCCGAGCAGGCCGCTTGTACTGATAAGGCCGACCGGTTTGGGAGGGAGGCATCACCGGTTCGGGTAGCCCCCTCCCCCCCCACGGACCACTCGGCCCCTTCAATTTGAGCCACAGCCAGCTGGTCCAAGCCCTGCCTTGCTGGGTCGCACCGCGCCGAGCCGGGCCAGGCTGGGCCGCGCCCTTCCGGGCCGAGCCGCTCCCTCTCGGGCTGAGTGCCGCACCTTCAGGCCTGGCCGCGCTTGCCACCGGGCCGGTCCACATTTTTTAGTCTGGTCCAACACTCCATGTATGGTCGGACCCACCGAACCAGGTCGGGCCGACCCGCCAGCAAACTAGGGCTAATGGGCTGGGCCCGTACGCTTAAATGCAAAAATCTTCATGACTGTGCATCTGATAGACGCACGGTCTGTGGTACTAGGAACCTCATGACGTGACGGTCATCTTGCGATACTCTTTGTGAGTTTTGGAAAACTTTGGAAAATGGACAGGTTTGGAAGGAGAGTATTTCCAATCGGGCCCCTCGAACAGAAAAGCCTATATCTTTCTGATCGGGCGTCTGATTGACGCGCCGTTTGTCGCTTTGGGTTTCTTTTGACGAGACAGAACTCGGGATACATAAACATTGGACTTAGTGAAAGTTGATGTATCAACCCCTTGGCTCGAGGATCAGACCCTCCCGGAATCAAGCGTGCCATGTTCGGGAACCCTAGAGCTGGCTACGACTGCAACGACTACCGTACTGGAATCCTCAATGGGTTCTATGATGATGGAAAATGTAATGGAATCCTCCATGGGTTCGGAGACGAAGAATACCGTACTATAATTCTTCGTGGGTTCGATGGTGATGATTATTGTTCTTGTATCCTATGTGGGTCCGGCAGTTTTACTTCTGTTGTAGTATCCTATGTGGGTCAGACAGAGTAGCTGGTCTAGTATTCTACGTGGGTCCAACAGCTTAGCTTAACTAGTATCCTTTGTGGGTCCGCCAGCTTAGATGAATCAATGACTATATCTAATCATATCTATCAATTTATGAAATATGTATACTTGTGTGAGTTGAGTCTTGACTTTCAATCATTATCATTGATGTGATTGACTTCTTTCATGTGTGGACTGGGTTGTGCTTGGGCTCAAGAGTTGGAGCTAAACTGGGATTGATAACTTTGGAATATGTATGAGAATATACCTAAGTATAGTTGGTTGATACTTATTGATTGTATATTTTCATTGAGGTTTATCCTCCGTGGATTCTGGGAGACCTTTGGGGGTCTCAGTATCCCTACTAAGTATCGTTATACTCACCCCTGCACAGGCAATGCCATCACTATGTGGTGTTGGATGCAGATGACGGACAATGCTGATCGTGGTGGGGGCTTGTGGAGCTGGACGGTACCCGGAGGTGGACCACTTGGTGAGACGTACACGGAGCAGACGGATGGACCCGAGTTGCCGAGGAGATCATCTGTACTCACACTTCAGGTGGGATTCCCATAGGATGACTTAGTAGTTGTTGTTTTACTTTTCTACTATTGTACTAGACTTTCAGTTGTACTGTACTTTTCAGTTGGGTTTGTATTTTGGCCCATTTACCTTTCATCACTAACTTTATAATCAATATTGCCTTCTTCTTACTTCACCGTGCGTACTCTGTTGTGTTTGTTTACTTTTATAAAGGAAATCACTTCCCTTTTTATCGGGATTTACGCCTTTGGTGCTAGTCACCGGCCCCTGGCCTATGGAAGGCGGGCATCAGATAGTCATGACATGGGCCCCGAGGATGGGTCGTGACAAGTTCTATATAAATCGGGACTTAAGGAGCTCAGATCTGAGACGTATTCAAATTACTAACAGTGGAGTTAGATCGGGGGTTCATATAAGGGACCACCACTACGGGTCCGATACGTTTGTCTAGTGAGGCAAGGTACTGTGTTGGTGATTGAGGTGGAAGAAATCTAAGGTAGACGTCACGACGTTGTGGAATGAATTGAGTGGTAGTGAGGTGGTTGGTGGGAGAAGACTATCAAAATAACCACATGATATGTGAATGTTGGCCAACACACCAACAGCTGGGCCAGGGGAGATAGATCAGACCCACGATAATCGGGACTGGCCCAGGCATTGTAGAATTGGATGATTGGGCTGGGCCAGGTGGGTTAGAACCAGGTAGTTCTGACTAAGCTGATTGGAATCGAGTTATAGCCCGGGGAGACTTGGCAAGAGTCGGGCCACAGTCGACCGCAACTATTGGTCGTGAGCCACAACTGATCCAGCTACCACATAGTCGGGGCATCTAGGGGTGTAGTAGACCATGGTGGTCATCTACGATAGCCGTAAACAGGTCAACCATGTAAGACACAAGACAGATAATCTGTGTGGATGGTACACTGCCTCAGTGACCCCCTTTTTGAATCATAAAATTTCAGTAACATTCAACTAGAATGTTCATTTTACGATAAAATTGTGGTTTTGCGACCCTCGCGATGATCTAAATTTTTTTGGAATAGTTGTGGGTTTTTAGATTGAACTAGTATATGTTTAGAAAATATCCATTTTTCCTTTCCTCGGGGGTTTGGAAAGGTATTATTTCCACATCATTGGAGAATAATCCCCTATATTGGTCAATCTCTATAAATTGTATGGTATCCCTCTGTGGGATATGAGTGAAATCCTCTATCACCCCATGTGGTGTTTGTGGATTCAACATAACCACCGAGATCAGGTTGTGGGTCATCCATCTAGTTGGTTTAATCTATATAGTTAATGGTATTCCCTATTGTGTCTTGGAAGGATCCCCGATAATGAAAATTATTCCAGATTAGGTTAGTCGTATTTTATAGTGTGTTGGGGAAGGATTCCCACTCTATGTATCATAGTCTTACTTAACCAATACATTCTATTTGCATGGGGTCCAAATGACGTATACCCATTCGTGTGTGTATCTATTGATATCTTGGCTTGAGGAGTAAGTTCTCCTGGAACGAGCATGCATCGAATAGAATCATGGGGTTGATTATTGGTAGTTTCTTACCAAAAGATGATGTATCTTTTAGTGAGTGTATTTAGAAATTTTTTTACATGCCTTGTAGACATATGCCTTTGTGTTGTTGAATATTATTTGATTTATGGTATTCCTTTTAGAATTTATTTTTTTTCTCCAAATGGGTAGGGTTATACTCACCCCATCATGGTATTTTCTTACACGTTTACTAAATTATACAAAAGATCATCCCTTTGACTGAGTGCCAGGAAGATTAGGACTGAGCTTTGATTATCACTACCAGACTGATCGAGGTGTGTTCATGTACTTTAGACAGCAGTACTTGTACCAATTTTCCTACAGGTTGCACATGTGTTACAGAGTCTTTTTGCTTGGATTATAAGCTGACCTTGTTTACATTCAATTATAATTATTTTTATAACTTGTTGTGAGATCATAGTGGTATGCTAGAATTTTTTAATTAGTTTTTTTACATTTCATAATGTAGAGGCTTGACGGTGTGGGCATGTAAACATTTACTTAAAGATTCCACTAATTTGTGGGATATGCCTACTCAGTTCTAGTCAAAATCTCCTAACCGATTGGTGGTGGTTTTTGGGTAATGACTACATGGGGCCCAATGGGATAGGTCATTACAAATAATGATTGCAGTTATCATCTGTATTAAATGATGAATTTATTTAATAAAAAAATATATAGGCACTAGCCATCTGAGAGAATCAGCAAGGGATACATTATCATATGCCCCTATAAAATGTATTTAATCAAATGGGCATCCATTTTCATTTTACTAATGTTCATAGTCCACAACTATTTTTTCAAGAATATTTTAATGTACAATAAGTAATAAAATTCCCAAAAAAATATATATCCACAGAATATTTTAAATTAGTAATACGTTTATCAAGAGTTTTTACATGAGAAAATTTAGGGAATATAATTTTATTTGATAAAACATTTCTTACTCTTCCTCTCACAACTAGAGGCTCACCATTGATTGAGTCACCCAATTAATCATCAATAATAGTATTTCTATTACCAAAAAATATATTTTTTACCCTTTATATGAGTAAATATGATTTCTTTCTCTATAAATATAATGGTTATCAACATCAATAGGGAGTCTCTCAAAATGTATCCAAACATATTAACTATCATAGATCTAAAATTATTCTTCCCTTTGCACATATTTTTTTAAATTCACATACCTCTATTCTATCCATATATAAGAAAAAATGATAATTATTCCAAAAGGATGAAATTTAAAAATATATTTCATGATTTCTATTTATATCTAAATTTAAACCAGGGTTGGTATTCATTTTATTTACATGAATCATAGAGTTAATATTTATATCTAACTATTCCACATTATTAAATTAAACATTTCTCTTTCTAATCCTAGTAAGGATAAATTTAATTAGAATTGTTCATTAAGCCTTAATATAGATAAATATAATTTTATGTCTGAATGTAACACAAATTAGAGATATCATAATTATAGAATATTGCACATCATATACACCACTCAAGGATGAGATAAACTCAAATATTCAATCATGGGTAAAATAAATAACATCAACGAACTCCACTGATGATATTGATAAGAAAAACCCATAGGCTTTCAATTTGAAAAACTATTTATAATCCTAGATTCTATTATCAATATTCCAATGGATGAAATTTACTATGTAATTGTAATAAATTAGTTCTAATTTTTTAAATTAAAAACTTATATTGTTTTTTAATTACATTTTGAAATATTTTTATTTAGTATAACCATGTGAAACCATCACATTTTCTACATAGGACATTTAAAAAAAATCTTCCATATTTAAATAGTCTAATTTTATCTCTTTTGAGAATCATAATTTCCCTGTTCAAATGGTAAGTGAAACAACATATGGATTTAATAGATTAATTTGTCTATGAAGGTTTTGGATATGATATAGAGAAAGAGTATCAAGTTCTGATAAATTCCAATGTTTTTGAGTTGAGACTTATTATTTCCATATAAAATCATGTTTCATTTTAAAAGGTTATGTGGTAAAATATAAAAATAAAATTTAAAAAAAATCAGAGGCACATGAAAATTTACTTAATGAACCACTAAAATTTAACTTTAAAAAATCGTTGAAATGAAAAAAAATCATTACATTTTAATGGATAAAAAAAATACATAATAAAATTTTGAATTATAAAAAACTAAAAAAAATTCGTATAAAATAAAATATTCCCAATTCAATTGTAATACAATCAAACAAATATATAGTAAGTATTTATGAAATGGTTTCAACAAATTTATTTAATGTATAAATAAACATGAGAGAAATTTAACATTGTTTAATATGATATATTGTAAACAAATTTGATAAATATGTAAGTATGTTTCATGAATAGTTAGTCCTATATCTAGAAATATTAATAGAAATATAATTTTAAAATTTTATTGGTATATCAATATAATTAAATCTATATTTATTTTTGTGAGCTTTGTTTATGAAACATGAAAATAACAACTACTCGATGTAATGTACTCAGTTGTAGTAGACGATTATGTAACTGAATGTTTCATTTTTATTTGATATTGATCCTTGAGATTTCAATTAAAAAATGATGGTTTGAGGTGAATTTTTTTTATTTAATCTAAAACCACTGATACTTTTATTATAATATGAGATTTTATAAAAACCAGATGGATTTATTAAAAATTATTATTATTTAATTGTATATTTTAAATAGAAACAAAAATTTTTTGACATCAATTAAATGATATTCCATTGGGATTTCGTGAAATAATGAAAATAAATAAACTAAATGAAAAAAAGAACAATTCTTATAATAGTAAGATAGTGCAATATCTCAATTATTCTATTAGACATAAAATTGAGAAATGGGTTTTAAACATTATCCATTTCAATAATAAAATAAGAAATCATCAGAGATAAAAAAGCATTATATTATTGATCCCAAACAATAATAACAAATTAAATGATTATTTACATTTCTTTATAACATTCCCAAATGTTTTTATTACATCTCAAATACAAGGAATAATATTATGTAACATATCATGATCATTTACATATCTTTTATCATGAAATTTGAAAAATAATGACAGAAATTTGATTAGTGTATTCAAAAATAACATTGTAAACATATAATATTTAAATAAAAATATATTTCAATGAAATTTTCAAAAATAAATAGAGGTTTATTGTTCCTAATAAAAATAATCATGATATTGGAAATAATTATACCCCATCATACCAACTTATATGAGGTTTTTTATAATTATACAATTAATTAGTAAGTGTGAAAAAAAAATTATTAAAATTTGGGTTTTTGAAACCTCGAGGAAAATCAATATAATCACTATCCATTAATAATTTAAAATTAATTATGTTTTAATATCTATCTAATTTAATATAATTTCAATAAAATATTCAAATTGTCAATGAATTCCAATTTTTTCAACCATAGAATCTAAATAAAATCTTTATAATCTATTCATTCTACATGGTTATGGTGTTTTAAAAATTTCCAACATGTACCCTTTGTGATCACATTCAACACAAACTTATTGTTTCTAAATACTTTCTTAATTATAATAAAAGGATAACTATATGCACTATCAACTAATTCTCAAACCTTTTTCATCTTGAACTAGTTAAACTCTTAATAGATTTATATGAACCAACTCAAATCACCATCGAATTTATATATACAATTAGATTCTAGATAACCTTATAATGATAAAAAACACACAAATTTACAAACACTTCTTCTAAACATATATCCATTATCAAGGATTCTTGACTTTTTTTATTGAGGTGGAATTTTAATTGTATTAGACTCTTAGTATAGAACACTTTCTGATTCATCAATTGTTTCCCTTAAATGATACAATTGTTCTTGATTATCATTTTTTTAAAATATCTGATTTAGCTTCATGTTATCCATTTAATCCCAACAGTCATCAATTTATGTTTTCATGTGATCGAATAGATCATGTTCATCAAATTTATCATTAGTAATTCGTCATCAAACATTTATTTTTTTTAGAAAATATTTAATATTTATATATGTTAGAATAATCATAGAGTATTCCTTTAAATTATTGTATATCATACAAACCAAGAATATAATTATTGTCTATTATATAATCATTAAATCTATATACATTAAATTATCCATCATTTATTCTATTTTATTCTACATCTCATATTGTGTTTTTAAATTCACTTTATTAGAACATAATTGATGTCATACTATGAATCATTAAATGATTCATCATATAAAAAATCATTAATACTATAATCAGTTAACATAGTCAAATAATTTTCATACAACATCCAATTTAACCATTCACCAAAAATCATAAGTTGAGGTGTTTTGGGGTTATAGATGATATGTTTAATGAAATAATTTTAATAGAATGAATATAATTCATAAATATAAAACTCTCTTCTGTAATAAATTTTCAATGACAAGATATTATAGAGTTTTCATATTGAACATACATACATTATATAAGGAAAATATTATCAGTCTCACTTTTATACCAAAATAGAAAATACATTGTACATATTGAAATATCATCATCAAATTTTTTAAAAATTATTTACCGTGAAGAAATGATATACAATAATGTAAAAAGATACTTTTGAATAAGATCAAGTAGTCTTGACTACGTAACGTATTTAATTCCTCAAAAATATTATTTTTATTTTTTATCAATTTTACATGGAATAAAAAATTTGTTTTTTTTTCAATTCTGGTTTATTTATATCATAAATTATATTTTTCATATATAAAATCAATAATAACCAAATATTAAAATGTAAAAATATCAAAATCCAAATACTAGATTCATTAATTTTAGAATTAATATAGTTCACATTTTTATTACATTAATACTTATGATATATTGTGTAAAAATTTTCATTTAATGATGGACTAAATAAATATAGATTATTTTTAAAAAAAGATAAATATTTAATACAAAAAATAACTATATATTAATCATGAATGAGTTAATAATTACTTATCTTTTCATGAGATAATCCTTTAGTATATTGTTTATTTTTGATGAGGGATTAATTTAGATCGCAAATAATTTTAATTCTTACAATCATTTAAATGGAATTATCACTAAATATACCAATCCTCTCTAAATATTTTATAGTCAGTGAATCATAGACGAATATCTACTGATAAATATTTAGCATCTGTAATCCATAAATAATTTTATGTCACTATTTTTGATTATTTCCCAGAGAAACAAAAAAATGTTGAGGTTTTTGTACCCAAATTACACTTTGGTTGAGCAGTTTTATCTATAAAATATTTGGAAACACAAATCTTAATATACTTTCAAGAATACACTGAGTTATCATAATTAAAATTATATAAATTACTAAAAATAAATTACATCCTTTTTAAAAAAAATTATGACATCTTATAAAGAATTAATTAAAAATTACAACAATTATTTTATATTTTAAAAATATTATATTTGATTTTTTTAAAATTAGGAATAAATAATTTTTTTATTTCTTAGGATTTTTTGTATTACCCAATGTTCCATTATTTCCCTTACCCCGATTATTTTCCAAAAATTCTTTGGTATATAATCCTCATTCATTTTTAATAAACTATAAATATCATTTGTATCCTCTTATATAACCATTAATTTAATTTATTTTCAATTATATACAACACAACTAGAAAAAACTCATCGTGTTTAGAATTTATATTAAAAATAGTTTTATTAATAACTCCATTTACTTTAATATTGTTAAAATATGATTGCAAAATATAATTTTTCATTAATCAAATAATCATTTTTTAATTTATCATAGAATAATATTGATTTATATTTATATATAGTAATATTAAAATTGATATTTATATTCTACTGAAAAATAATATAAATGATGTACCTATTTAGTTTCATCCATGAAGAACATATGTTCCACTTAATTATATACTAATACTTCAGAATTAAGACCATATATATAACTATTTTCCACAAAGTCACTCCATGTACCATTTATTTCATTAATATATATTTTATATTCTAGTCACATTTTATAATTATTTTAATAAAAAAATTTTTCTTTATGATCATGGAAATCCGACTTCATATTCCCAATCTTCCTTCACTCATAATTGCTTACTCATTTGGAATTTGTATACAACTATTTACAAATATTATTTCATTTAATCAATCATCATGTATTATTAGAGAATATATGAAACATCATATATAATATAAAAACCTCTCCAATTGTCTCTAGTTGTATTGATGATTTTCCATTATATGAGAATGAGAATGAAATATCTTCATTTTTCTTCTAATTATTTTTTTGAATTCTTTTGAGATATCATTTTATTATTTTATCATCATATAATATCATTCATCATCATTCATATTTTCTTTGTATGTCATAAATGAAAAAAATGTTATTTATTACATAACAATTTATTGTAGTGGATTTGTTAATATAATTAGAATGTTCACTCCATTTAATTTATGTTTCACTAAGTTCATTGATAGCATAATCAGGTTCAAAATTAATATATCTTGTTGAAGTTGTATTATTTATAATTTCAATAATATATTTATTCATCCGAGTGATCCGATCACTATAAATAATTATGAATTTATAAAATTTTAAAATAGTAGTGTTGTATTTTATTTTACAAACATTATTTGTACCATTATATGCAACAAATATAGTTGACCATATTTCATGGGTCATATAATATTATAATACTTAATTAAACTCACTGAGACAAAATCCATATATATTAACACTCATAGTTTTAGAAAATAGTTCAAATCATTCATCTTCATTAATATTCAAATTTTCTAGAACTCCATTATGGATTTTATAATGATTAATATATTTAAAATAATCATTTAGATAATGACATTCAAGATAATATTCATCAATTCCTTTCAGAACCTAGTGTTCTCAATATTAAAATATTGTTCATAACCATAGGAATTAAATTTGTATTTGCATCTATTTTTGTCATTTGAAAAGCATCATTTGGAATTCAACCTATGAAAATTTGAAAACTCATGATTCACTTCCTTATATAAAAATTTTTTATCTAGAGGATTTATAAAGATAATTAAGTGAGTTGGTGAATTTAGATATTAAAAAAATTCCATAAATTAAAATCATCTCTCGAAATATTACTTAAATTATTACTAAAGAAGTATTCTAAAAACATGAAATTGATAAAAGTAGATCACTATAATAAAATATTTGTTTGGGGAATTAAGATCCCCTATTACACTCATGAAAAACACTCTCTTTAGAGTGTGTGAATTTCAATAGGCAGGTCCTTTATCCTAGGACCGTGATAGATTAATACACGAAACTAAAACATGTTACAAGAGGTCCTAATATATTTTATAAGGATATCCATTTTTATAAGCCTTATAGATGAACAGGTCAAACTAACAGCAATGTGTCTAATCATTACAATATAGAAAATGTTGTGAAAAATATTTTTCAATTCAAATTATAGTTATAAGATGAAACTTTGAAATTGATGGTATGTTATTATTGTAATTGAATAAATATTTGATGAATGGTTATAAAATAAATTTTGTCTATAGTTGATTTTTTTATTCAATGATAGTTGTATAATGGTTTACCATTTAATGAAAAATGTTAAATTTATTTTGTATAGAAAGAAATATATTTTTATTCTTCCTATATTACTCTATTTTTTAATAATTTATTCTTGTCTATTCTATATTAAATTTAGTAATTGTATTTCCATGTATACTCCAATGGCTATGTGTCAATAGAATTGTATAAAAATCCATTATTTTTTACCACATGCAATTTTATTATAATAGGAGATGTAAATATCATCATTTGATATGACCAGAATATTTATTAATACCATTTGAATTAATTGAAATAGAAATATTATTCACTTCCCATTTCATTATCTAGCAAAAATATTTTAATATAAAAATAAAATTTTTTGTGTAGTTTTCTCTAATTCCTTCATTGGTAATAGATTCCTCAATAGAGATTATAAATGCACTTAAAAATATTTACATTCAATAACAATGAATTCAAAGATAATTATCTCCCTTGAATTTCATGTATATCTTCATAATATCCTAACACATATAAAAATAAATAAATTGTAACAAAAAATAATTTTATAAATTTTAATATCTCTTTAATATCATGTGATATTGTTTTTTATAGGATCTTTTATAATTTCATATGATAATCTTATCATCGTAAGATAAAATAAATAGAAACAACATTGATTATTTTAATTTCAGTTCTCATATGATATTTATATCTATGTAAAATAATTTAAATATTATTGTTCATTTTTCATTTTCAAATATCAATAATTTGACATGTTGGGATCATAGGATAACCTGTTGTTTCATATGATAATTTTATACTCATATGATAAATTACGTAGATCAAATTCATGACATGTAAGACTTTCTTCTTCATTATATTAAAATTCTCAAAAGTGTGTTCTTAGTTGGATTATTTACTATTTCTAAAATACCAAATCTATCTCGATGATACATGTATATTCATAAGAATATTTATTTGGATAGAAGAATTACTTCTTGGTGCCATGTGAATAATAACATCTTATATGATAAAAAATTCTATCACATGATATTTTATTATATCTTATAATATTTTATATATACGAATTCATCAAATATAAAAACCACATATTAAAAAACATACTATAAAATTAGATATTAAAAACAAAAATTATTAATTCATTGAAAAACTTTTATAAGAATATTATCAAAATAAATATTTATTTTTTATGCATGAAAACATATGAAATATTAAGATATATTTTATCAAATATTTTATTTCCATTTATCATTGCATAATGGTATCAATAATATCTATGTAAATTAATTCATAAAAATAGTCTATTCATAGTAAATAGTGTTTTATATAATGAATTAATATCACATAATTATTTTAAAAAAACCATAATATAATATAATATATATTATTTATAATGAAAATGCATATTTTTTACACTTAAAAAATTTAATTGTTTTAACTACTTTTTTGAATTACAAATTACTTACATTTTTAATACTATTATACAAAATGAATGTGAACCCTTTTTTAAAAGTCATATAGTTAAAACATTATCATCATTACATCATAAATATTATTTATATCCAATATTTTCAAAAAAAAGTTATTCTTATAGCTTTCATTAAACATTTTATGGATTTCAATATCCATTCAGGAAGATTTTTTTATTAAATTATTAACATATAATAGTTATATAAATGGGTGAAGGTGATCATGAGGGTTTTCTAGATGTAAAATATATTTTTCATTCAAATTTATTGTCCAATACAATCATATTCACTTTTAATTTTCATGGGCATGCAATGAAAATTTTTCATGATTATTTTTTTATAGTTCCATTGAAATTATAATATATTTATTAGATTGATTCGTATATTGTATGATATTTTTCATAAATATGGATCCAAAATATAAAATAATATTTTTAAATGAACATCATACTATTATGGATTTTGAGAAATTTCATCTCTATTGTAGAGTGAAGTGTTGGAGGAAAATATTTATTTAAGGATCCCTTCTTAAAATCCACCCATTAAGTGGATTCAACATCATACTCTTACCTAATTTTGCTGATTGAGGTACAAAATTTATCTCTCTTAACATTGAAATTATGAAATTATAAAACAATCATTTCCTTCTACAAGCATTAATGTGTTGAAAAAAAAATTATTTTGCTATTTAACGACATAAAAACTAGTGAATCAGAAAACCAACTAATGGAGGATGGTAATTTCTATATGAAAGTCTCAGTAAAAATGTATTTCTTCATTAGTAGTTTTTTATATAAATAAGATTCCTTCTAATTTTTGTACCTTGATAATGCATGGTTAGCAACAACATGATATTTTTAAACCTATCAGATAACTTATTTAGTTTCAATGTGGTAAAATAATTGTGTTGTTCATTATACTTATTGGTTAATTTATTCCACTTTGTTACAACCTCTAACTCAAAATAAAAGGTTATTTTCTATACCGAGTATAAATTATTAGTGTAAGTAGTCATATGAAAATTAAAATAATAAATATAGTGACCTAAATCACAACTCATTCACTTAAACGAAGGATATTTTATATTCAACCTATATATGTTTTCCACTCATTATATGTTGTTTTAGGTTATATCAACTTATTAATTATAACAAAATTCCTATAAATAACATTATACCACCTTGATTACAATTTAAATTCAATTGATCTAAACCCTATTTTATTTTTTTAATATAAAAAAACAATACATATACTATAATAAAAAATATTATGACTGAAAAACACATTAATCATGATATTTATCATCATAGTATTTAACTACACACTCATAACATATAGGATTAGATTCATTGGAAATAAGTGGTATAAAATTCATATTTTGAATTATTTCATTGATGTATTAATCAAATATCATTGTCAAATAATATAATTCAATACACATCATACTTATTACACACTATAATTACCTTTTTAATTGAAACATAATAATGTTGAGAGACCAAATTCGTTGAAATTACTGAAAACCTATCAGTCAATCATAATTATTTAGATTATAGAGATACATGAAGAAAACGAACAATGGGTACATATATGATTCAGATCAACATTTATTATTTTTAATTTTACAAAAAGTAATAAATAAATCTCTTATGACATTCCATGATAATACACACACCATGGAATAATTTTTTTATAAATGATATAATAATAATGATCCTTGAGCCATAATATAATCATGTTCTATAATGATAAGTATAAAAATTAAATTAAATGATAAATTGAGGAACTACAAAATTCAAAACTTTATTCAATAGGTAAAAAAACTACATAAAATATAGATGAAATTGGATAAAAACTTCTCATCTACCCTTTTAGAATGTGTCTAATCATTCTTGTATCATAAAAGTTTTTTCATTGGCTCACCAATCGTGTCTCAAAGCATTCTACACATGGGATACCTACCAATGTCCCCTGTCATTTGGGAAATAGAATAAGCAGCCTTTTCCTATATCTGTTAATTCTCAATAAAACCTCCCATGTTCCATAACATCTTTGAAATATTTTAACCACTTATTTCTTATTATTATTGGACTTGTTCTAACAACCCATGTATTATATCATTTTGGACCTTCGCCAAATATACATCTCACATCTAGGTGTCAAGAGATATGTGGTATTATGAAACGAATTAGTAAAATTATGGGATAACCTTTCACCAATTTAAAATTATAGATGTAATAGTCAAAAATATACAAACATGTTACACTATGAATTTTAGATGTTGTAGTAGAATATGATATTTTTTGGTTGAATCTACACCAATAAATTGTGATTCTGGATGGGAGTCACCAGTACATGGAGTGAATTTCCATGGTAAAGTTTTTTATCTTCTCTATATAAGGTTCATATAATATGAGAGGTTTTAATTTGGATGTTAAATTACTCTACGGATCATTGGAATAAGGTAAATGTATTTAATAGGATGTGAACTATGTAATGTTAACTACCTAAACCATTCCAAGACATGATAAATGTATTCATTTCTATAATAATTATAAATCCTAGATTCTATCATGTGTCCCTCATTATCATAATGTTTCTAACCAACATCAGGTTATACCAAATCAATGTA
The DNA here is from genome assembly GCA_963277665.1 of Viscum album. Classification (NCBI taxonomy): domain Eukaryota; kingdom Viridiplantae; phylum Streptophyta; class Magnoliopsida; order Santalales; family Viscaceae; genus Viscum; species Viscum album. The sequence goes on from OY728126.1 coordinate 989,676,265, forward strand.
TATAGTTTAAAATATAAATAATTTTCTTGTTCTTCCTTGGATTATCAAGTTTTAAAATCATAGATTATAGATCAGTCCTTCATCTAGTTTTAGAATAATTCTCAAATTTTTGTATGTGGTTTCATAGTTTATGCATTAATTTTTATTAGGGAATTATCTTTTTGTAGTTATGATGAGTTTTCGTTTCATTTCATCTTTATTTGAGGATCCTTGTGTTTTTTGTGGCCATGTTGTTCACACTCTATTGTTTTAGATTTATATAGGAATCATAATTTTTAGTCCATTATTGTGGACTCAAGATCTCTATCAAATTTTTATATATCAAGGAGATTATAATAAGTTTTAATTCTATTTTGATAATTTAATGATTAATTATAATGAAGATTGAAAAAATAATAAATTAATTGAGACTTGGTTGTGGTAGTGTTCATGTGGTTATAAATGTTTCATGATATTGATATTTTTGGTTCAAAAACTATTCTTGTTAATTAATTATGCCTTATAGTTTAAATTTTATTTTATAATAAATTTTATATAGTTAAAAACACGAATCCAATATTTTTAAATAATTCTTTAATTGTACATGTTCAATTCATAGAACGATGTGTGAAAAGTGGTTCTTGTGGTTGTTTATGACTTGATAGCCTTGTTTGTGATGCGACAACATGATATCAGTGATGAGTTGTATGGGTTCCATATTAATTGAATAATATTTTTTAAAAATAATAATTCTCAAACTAATAATTATTTATATGTATTAATTTTCATTAAATATTATGTTGATAATGATTTTACTCTTGATTATTAAACTAAATATGAGAAATTGAAGTCAGGTAGAGGCAGGTTTTGTTATATATATGCATTGGATGTTATTCTTTATAGGAAGTGCTCAGGGGAGTGATATTAGTAATTTAATAATGGTTTTTGTGACAGTGTTTCTTATGTTAACCCATAATATTTTTCTTTTTTGATTCAGAATTAAATTTTTATTATTTTGCTTTCCTCTTTTCAAAACACTAGAATCATATAAAATTACTATCACTCAAATTTACTAGTGATTTTCTAAAAACATCCATGATGGGGAGGAACCATATGTCTATATAATTACTCTATCCAACCCCCTCTCCCTCTCTAAAATATTGGATAAAATTGGTAACAATAATACATTGTTTATAATGGTACATAGTTTTGGATATTAATACACATAGTTTGTTTGAGGAATAAAAGGATAATAGAATGATAATAATGTACATCATGTTAATTGTACCATTTCAATTTTTTATGTGATATGTAGTTTGTTTCATGAGTTTTGATATGTGGTTTTAGTTTCATGTAAATATATAATTTTGGTACCCTAACTAGTGGATAATAACGGGATGATAGAAAAGGATGTCATCTCATTAAAATGGAATGAAAAACTAGTGAGGCAAGTTGTTGTGGGGAATCTTGTCAACATTTTGCAGAAATTAAATTACTAATATTGGATTGTTTATTAGAAGAGTGATCATATGTGAGGTTTGGGTAATATTCAATAAAAATATAGCTTTATATATTTAGCCTTAAAATTTTTATATTTACGAGTTTTTTTTCAAAAGTTTACATTCATTCACATTGATGATCATTTTTTGGTTTAGAGTTTTATAGATTTAGGATATTACCCATACATTCAAAAATCAAAAAATTCAAATTGAAAATTTAAAATTTGTATCAAATTTTCTCAAAATGTATTAATTTTTAAATAAATAATTATTTCATTCTTTGAAAATTATCATGGATTTCAACATGAATTTTTGTATTCCCATACCCATCGTTATGTCTTGTAAAAAACATTTAAACATCGGATGAGAAGATAATGCTTTCTAATGGATAAAAAAGAAATAAATATGTTAGCCTTATAAAAACATGAAATCATATAAAAAAATTTCATAACTAATAATTGTCACCCATAATAAGTAGTAAATACATTCCATTTAAAATAAGTTCAATTATTACTATTCTTTTGATCACAAAATTATAATAAAAACCGTAGTATGAATAGATAATCCATAAAGTAATTATGGTACATAATGGTACTCAAATGGAATAATAATGTGTTTGTATTCCATACATATCACCCTTACAAATAGAATAACCCTTCGATTTAATTCCATGCTAATGCATTGGATGTCTACCACGAACCCACCCATTGTTAGTTTAACACAAAACCATCTGTCATTTCATTATCACGTATATAAGGCCCCAGCCTTAAACATTACTTAATCTTTAGATATTTCAAGAATACACATTGAGGATATTTTCAGGTTTAGAGTTTTAGAGAATTAGTACATAACTATTACATCTCAAAGTATTACAAAGTAGACAGTTCTATTAAGTTCCCATAAAATAAAAACTCTTAAAAAGAAACATGTCTAGTTCCATGTTTTAGATAGAATGTCTTTCTTTGATCCCATCCTTGACCCTATCCATCTTTAAGTCCTTTGGAAAACATTTAAAAAACATGGGATGAGCATAAAAAGCCCAGTAAAGGATACAGAAAGAAAAAAATTGTTAGTTTTTCAAAACAACAAGTAAACCATTAATACTTTATCAAAGTAATAATTTTCACCATTACGAAGTAGTAAATACTCTTCACTGAATAAAAGATCCCCACTTATCCTTTTTAACCAAAAGATTACCTTAAACCCATATAAAGAACGCATAATATATAAAGGTAACTTGGGACAAAAACATACTTAAATGGAATAACCATATGGTCAACTTCCACACATATCACTACATGGAATATACATTCGTCCGACTTCCATACCCAATGCATTGGAGGTTATAACATAACCACTCATCCTAGTATTCATGGAACCACCCGTCAAATGGTTTATCACGTAACCACCCATCAAATGTCCAAGTACCATTATAAAATCATAATACATAAAACAAATATAAAGGAAAGAAAAAATTTCCACATTTCAATCACAATATATCAGATAAATATATTGAAAAAAAAAATCCATTATCAAAACCATTTTCAATACCAAAATACATAAAAGAGTACATGTTATTAATTTACTTTTAAAAACATTACGTCTTGTTGAGGAAGCCAAGGATGAAATAATACTTGCGGCGGTGGAAAGTTCGTTGTCACCGCGTACGTTAAAAAGAAACATACTTTTTGTCATTTAGTAAAATTCTTAATATAGAGAAGATTCCTTTTGAATAAAAGTAAAATTAAAAGGGTTTTATACTCTGTATAAAATAAACTTGTGTATAAAACAAAATATTCCTCAATGAAAGGATATTGAGATGAAATATCATGAAAAGATGGTATACTTAGATTAAAAATATATCAATTACATAATTTATGTGTGAAAAATATAAATACACCCAATATAGGTTGATATTAAGTGTAAAAAAATCAGATTTATTCACAAATATTCATATCATGACATATTCCAGGAGTACAAGTTTAACCCAAATGATTGAAATTGAGTTAAGAAGTTCCCTTGTAAGAATTCGATAGCCTAACGACGTCACTTTAAAATTCATAAAATGAGTTGATGAGAGAGAAAATGGTATCTCATCACTTGGAAATAAAATATAAATCAATAATGATATATAAGAATATATCCCAACATAAGAATATTTAAATTAAAATACATAACATAAAGAAGTCTTTTTTAAAAATAGGAGGGTGAAAGGTTCCCTTACCGACTTGGGTAAATTTCGAAATGTACACCCTGTGAAAGAATGACTATAAAACATTGATGTAAATACTAATAAATTAAATTATATTTCCCAAAGAGTAGAATAATGGGCATCACATACACCACTCAAAGGAAATGGTGTAAAATGAGGCATAAATCTCACGGGAATAAAAGTGAGAAGAAAAATCCATTACGAAAACTCGGCAGCCTAACGACGCCACATAAAACTTCCAAAAATGTATTTATGAGATCAAATAGTTTCTCTCGTAATATGAACATAAAAAGTACAGAATTAGTAATATAAAAGAACATCCCCAAACATAAGAAATATTAGCTTAAAAGAAATGACACAAAAGAGAGTACTTAAAAAGAAGAGAGAGGTGGGATCCCTTAACTCAAGTCCGACATATCTTGTTCGTTTATTTATATTCCTAAATAATAAACATTGGTTTATTTATAATTGATTAAGGTCATCATTTAAATATTATTATTCAATTCATATCACATATTATAATGTTATAATAATTGGATAATAATGTGAGTTCATATCAGACGTTTTTGTCGATGTTTGGTACCTGAATCAAAATTGACCTTGTTGGAAAAGAATATTCCATGTAGTTATAGGTAAATCCTCTCCAGAATAGTTTTAATGATTTAAATATCATATATATCTAGTATATATTCATTTTATACTATTCCATAACATTTAGAGATAAAAAAAATGAAATGCATCATTCATAGAGACGGTAGGTCGTACGTACACATGAACGCTATTTTCATTTCTTTGTCATATTAATGGAATTAAAACTAAATAAGATATATATATATATATATATTATAATTACAGTATAATATATAAGTTATATATGTCACATATGTTCATTAATTTCATTCTTTATACATTCCATGTATTGCATGAACGATTCATATCACTTGAGGGGGCGGTAGTCGACACTTCCTCAAATGAAATTATCGCATTTTCACAACATGAAAAGCTTAAAGGTATGTTTTAAATATAAAATACAGAAGAATATAGAGGAAATAAATCTAATATATATCATAAATAAATATAGTTCCATCATAATGGACACCATGAGAGGTGGTAGGAGAAGATAGAACAATCATCGTTTCGTGAGGCGGTAATTCGCCAACCACGTAAACATTATGTTCTTTAACCGTTAGACAGAGGTGTGTGTAAGTGTAGCTCAAATACATATCATACAAAAATACTATTATATTGAAGATACTGGTTTTGTTACTAAATAAATTAATAAAAAGAGTATAGGGGGTTGGAGAAGCAAAATAAAACAAAATGACATAAGAGAAGACATTACCTTTAAATAGGGTAACTCCCTTTGGTTTGAAACAAAAGGGTTTATTGAAGTGATTTATGCCTAAGGTAAGGATTCTAGGATGAAGAGAGGTATTTGGAGAGATAAAATAAGAAGAGTTTGGTCGAGCCAAAGGCTTTAGAGGTGTGGGTAATGGGGTATAGGTGGGGGCCTTTTATAAGAGGGAGGAGGGGCACTCTTGGAAAGTCTTGAAAAGTTACTTCATTATAAAATGATTTTCAGATATTAAAGTCCCCAAAATTATATATTTCTAGGATAAGGTGATAAGGGTTTTAAATATACCCATCCAATAGGTTTTTGACAAGTTTAATTCTTAGATCTTACCTTGTCTTCTCATTTTATATAAATCGTTCATTGATGAGGTAATCACTACATCATCATGGTGTCATAAATAAATTTATTTATTTAATGTCTAAAAATTATAAAACAAATATCATGATATAGGATATCTTTTTATCTTTCCAATTAATATTTATAGTCCAAAAAATTACTTCTATTACCCCATGTAAAAATGGTTTTTGTAAAATAATACAAGTTTGTGACATTTTTATCTTATCTTTAAATAAAAAGTTATTAGTGTCATTTTCCTACCAAAGTGGCTCCATGGGGTCCCCAAGTTGACCCATGTATTTTATTAGTCGGCCATGACTCATACAATAAGGGTAGCACATGTGTCAAGGTCATTTCATATTATTATAACATTATCTTTACCGTAAATTGCACTAATTACCTTTAATCGTGATTAATAAAACATAAAAGTTACTATTCACCAAAAAATTATTTTAATCCCATTAAACCACATTTTAAAACCTAATTAAAACCATGTATGTAGGATTTTTGAAATTAAAATCACAAAAGTGGTAAAGTTTCATTTAAACGAAAAATCAGTTTTTTAACTACCACTTAGTGGTTTCACTATTCATCAAAAAATTGATGTTTTTCAGAAAAATACAGAAAAATTCACCCTAAGATTTATTTGATATTATGAATTCAAAAATTATTTATATTTTAAAAAATTTAAAACATATATGTTGAATTAATTATTTTAATAATTAATTCAGGTTCTCAAAACAAATAGCGTATTTTTAAGAAACAATATCTATTAAAAGATTGACACTAGTTTAAGTACAGTTTCTAAGTGAAATTAATTCCAATGGACACCATAGGATTAAATGGTAAAAATATATTCTAAATACACTTTCATCCCAATTAAAAATATAATATATCCATATAAATAAAGAAGGCTAAAAAGGAGGTTTTAAATTAAAATACAACATTTTCACAAAAAAATGATCTTTATCGGAAAAATAACAAAACATTACACAGTAAATTTTGATGTCCTGATTCTAAAGAAAGATTTTATTTGGTCCAATATAACTTATAATATTGTCAAAAAGTGGATTTAAAAAGGTTTCTCCATCAAAAGGCGGTTAATCGACCTTTTATAGAATATTAGAATATTTACGCTTAAAATTGGATTCATTCTCATTTTAAGCCTCTAACATTTATTGGATAAAAGTAAAAATATTTGACCAACATATATAATCATTTTGTAGTTAGTTCTGTTCATTCTCGCCATTACAATAGCTAGGAATTAACTAACATTTAAAATAATATTATTTTATTATTAGAGTGCAACGTAAGATTTCTAAGAAAATCGTTGTTGCGTATTGGGTACACCATCGAGCATAGCGTTCCTTTAAATTAATATTAAAATTTTATTCACAAATATGGATAAATATGAAAATGTCATACTCTTTATTTACCTGGGGTGTTAAATCCTTCCCCCCTTTTGGGAATTGTGTCCTCACAATTTTAAAATTGGGCTTGGAAACATCATTGAAAGCCCCACATCGGAAAAGGAGTCAATTAAACTGTCACTTTATAAGAAAGAAAGGGAAGTACAAATGTCACCCGAGTTAACCCATGCTAGGATTCCATATAGGAAAAAATGGTCATGGAAGAGAAAACAAAGGGTATTGTTCTGATGGAGAGTGATATAAAACATGTTTAGGAGAATGTTAACCTCCAGAAAATCACAAATTGGTGATGGGTTAAACGGTATTTGATTCCCCAGTAGGAAACGTTAACAGACAAAATTTTTGTTTTTAAGTTACTTTTAATTGAGGAATTTATTTTTTGAGATTACCTAAATCATAAGGAAACATACTTACTTGTTGTGTAGACTCTCATCTCCTACTATATTTCTTACACAAACTCATATTTTCTCCAAAAGAAGAGTATTTAAGATGACTTGTTCACATTAAGAGAGCTATAATAAACTTCTAGAGAATCTCCTAATCCACAAAATAGAACTATATATTTCCCATGTCATTAGACCTTAACCAAAACAAAAAAAATTAGTACGATATTAGATAATACCCAAAAAGAATAATCCTTTATAAAAAGAAAATCTATTCTTAATCTCCAAAATTTTTCCAATAAAACCCAAAGTTCAACGAAGACCATTCGATAAACAATTTCTCCATAAAATTCTTCAAAGTAAACCAAACTAAGATTGAAACCCAAATATTTTAAGGATTTAATCACATAGTCTTCCAAGGTAAATATTAACATTTATCTCCAAATAACATCAGTTGCTCTTAATGTCTCATATTGAAATGCACTTAACCTAATCATATATCCTCCATGATAGGTCAATAATTTTCTAGATAACCCAAAATCAACTTATTCTTGATTCATAAAATCATCTAACTAAAAAGAATAAGTGATAGTAACCAGGAACATCACGTAGTCTAGTGGTAGGTGATACGCCTTTGTCACCCTTCAGTTGTGGGTTTAATTCTTGCGGCCTTACCAGATGCGACGGGTTGTCACCCATCCTACGGGTTGTCCTTTTATAAAACTACAAAAATAACCCTTACATGTTTTAACCTCAATGGTTTCCTTATACCTCTCATTTTATTCCAAATTCATTATGATCTCAACATCCTAATTTTTGAAATCTTATTTCACCACCATAAGATAAAAATAAAACAATTCCCAAAAATGAATAATATCATACCTTGATCATGGTGTCCATTTGGTTTCATTGTCATATTGTTCACGTGGGTAGAAGGTCCATTCATTTCAACAATGATTTAGAGATCCTTCAAAATCATTTTCTTCCTCAATCCAAATAAACCTTGTACAACATGGGTCATATGGGTGTTCACAGAAAAAAAGTTTTGGGAACTAATCATGTATGACATACAATTTCAAGACATCTGATAAAACATGATTTCTATAAAATAGTCGGACCGATTTTGAGTTGTTACTTTCAATTAATGGTCCATTTAAAATACCATAGGTATGTGCTGAGAGACTACATTGTTAAATTAGATATAAATAGGTTTCATTAGGGTCTCCTACTTCAGCACCTTTTTTAAAATCATAATATGCTTCAAAATTTTGTGATAAGGAAAAATATTTTAAAATGCCTTGATAATATTTATCTTCCTTGAAAATATGAGAATATTGTGAAAATAGTATTTGTTTAAATACAACCCATGATCCACGATGATAATGAGTTATAGTGGAGGTGTTTGATATCTCAAAAAACTGCTTGCAAGTGAGTTGTATGCTAGAAATAGTTTCACAATCATCCAAACATGACTTTGTAATAATTATTGCAAGCATGTCCTCAAGAAGAGATATGAATTTCGTTTGAGATCCTCCTTATTCCATTCGTAACCGACTTTACTTGACCTGAAAAAAAGTTATAAAACAAGGATTTAACTGAAATAATAGATATAGGGACTAACCATGTGTCTAACGAAAACTCCTAATCCCTAAAGTTTTCTAAACCGTCCTCTGATACCAACAATAAGTCCCCAGCCTTAAACATTATTTAATCTTGAGATATTTCAAGAATACACATTGATGATCTTTTCAGGTTTAGAGTTTTAGAGAATTAGGACATAACTATTACATCTCAAAATATTACAAAGTATATAATTCTACTAAGTTCCCATAAAATAAAAACTCTTAAAAAGAAACATGTCTACTTCCATGTTTTATATAGCATGTCTTTCCTTGATCCCATCCTTGACCCTATTCATCTTTAATTCATATGGAAAACATTTCAAAAACTTGGGATGAGCATAAAAATCCCAGTAAAGGATACACAAAGAAGGAAAACTGTTTGTTTTTCAGAACAACAAGTAAAACATGAATACTTTATCAAAGTAATACTTTTCACATTTACGAAGTAGTAAATACTCTTCACTGAATAAAAGATCACTACTTATCCTTTCTAACCATAATATTAACATAAACCCATATAAAAACACATAACATATAAAGGTAACTTGGGACATAAACATACTTAAATGGAATAACCATACGGTTGACTTCCACACATATCACTACATAGAATAGCCATTCGGAAAACTTCCATACCCAATTCATTGGAGGTTATAACGTAACCCCCCATCCTGGTATTCACGGCACAACCCATCATATGATTTACAACGTAACCACCCGTCAAATGTCCAAGTACCATTATAAAATCATAAGACATAAAACAAATATAATGGAAAGAAAACATTTCTAGATTTCAATAAAAATATATCACTTAAATATATTGACATAAAAAATCCATTATCAAAACCATTTTCAATACCAAAATACATAAAAGAGTATGTGTTATTAATTTACTTTTAAAAACATTACGGCTTGTTGAGGAATACAAGGATCAAATAATACTGGCGGCGGCGGAAAGGCCATTGTCACCACATAAGTTAAAAAGAAACATACCTTTTGTCATTTAGTAAAACGCTTCGTAAAAAAAGATTCCTTTTGAATAAAATTAAAAGTCAAAGGGGTTTATACACCGTTTAAAAGAAACTTGTTTATAAAACAAAATATACCTCAATGAAAGGAGATTGAGACGAAGTCCCATACAAAGATGGTATCCTTAGATTAAGGATAAATCAATTACATAATTTATGTGTGAAAAATATAAATTCACCCAATATAAGTGGATATTAAGTGTAAAACAAACAGAGTCATTCACACATATTCATAGCATGACATATTCCAGAATTTCCAGTTTAACCCAAAGAATTGAAATTGAGGTAAGAAGTTCCCTTGAAAAAATTTGGCAGCCTAACGGCGTCACTTTAAATTTCATAAAATGAGTTGATGAGAGAGAAAATGGTATCTCATCACTTGGAAATAAAATTTAAAACAATAAGGATATTGAAGAACATATCCCAACATAAGAATATTTAAATTAAAAGACATAACATAAATAAGTCTTTTTCAATAGAGGAGGGTGAAAGGTTCCCTTACCGACTTGGGTAACTTTCAAAATGTACACCCTGTGAAAGAAAGACTATAAAACATTGATGTAAATACTCATAAAACAAATTATATTACACAAAGAGTAGAATAATATGCGTTACATACACCACTCAATGGAAATGGTGGCAAATGTGGCATAAATCTCACGAGAATAAAAGTGAGATGAAAAATCCCTTACGAAACTCGACAGCCTAACGGCGCCACATAAAACATCCAAAAATGGATTGATGAGATCAAATAGGGTCTATCATAATATGAACATAAAAAGTAGAGAATGAGGAATATAAAATAACATCCCCAAACATAAGAAAGATGAGCATAAAAGAAATGACACAAAAGAGTGTACTTAAAAAGAAGAGAGAGGTAGGATCCCTTACCTCAAGTCCGACTTGTCTTGTTCGTTTCTTTATATTCCTGAATAATAAACTCTGGTTAATTTAAAATTTCATAAGGACCTCCTTTAAATATTATTATTCAGTTCATATCACATATTATAATTTTATAATAATTGGTTAATAATGTGAGGTCGTATCAGACAATTGTTTCGATGTTCGGTACATGAGCCAAAATTAAACTTGTTGGAAAAGAATTTTCCATGTAGTTATAGGTACATCATCTCCATAATAGTTTTAATGATTTAAATATCATATATATCCAGTATATATTCATTTTATACTATTCCATAACATTTGGAGATAAAAAAATGAAATCCACTGTTCATGGAGACGGTAGGTCGTACGTACGCATGGACACTACTTTCATTTCTTTGTCATATTAATGGAATTAAAACTAAATGAAATATATATATATATATTATAATTCCAGTATAATATATATGTTATATACGTCACATAATTTCATTAATTTCATTCTTTATACATTACATGTATTGCATGAACGAGTCACATCACTTGAGGGGGCGGTAGTCCACACATCCTCAAATGAAATTATCGCATTTGCACAACATGAAAAGCATAGAGGTATCTTTTAAATGTAAAATACAGAAGAATAGAGAGGAAATAAAAATAATATGTATCATAAGTAAATATAGTGCCATCATAATGGCCACCATGATAGGTGGTAGGAGAAGATAGAACAATCATTGTTTCGTGAGGCTGTAATTCACCAACCACGGAGACAGTATGTTCTTTAACCATTAGATGGAGGTGTGTGTAAGTCTAGCTCGAATAATTATCATTAAAACATCATAGTATATTTAAGATACTTTTTTCACAAAATAAATGAATAAAAAGAGTTTAGGGGTTGGGAGAAGCAAAATAAAACAAAAGGACATAAGAGAAGACATTACCTTTAAATCATGTAACTCCCTTTGGTTTGAACCAAAAGGGTTTCTTGAAGAGATTTCTGCCTAAGGTAAGGATTCTAAGATGAAGAGAGGTATTTGGAGAGATAAAATGAGAAGAGTTTAGTCGAGCCAAAGGCTTGAGAGGTGTGGGTAATGGGGTAGAGGTGGGGGCCTTTTATAAGAGGGAGGATGGGCACTCTTGGAATGTCTTGAAAAGTTACATTATTATAAAATGATTTTCGGATATTAAAGGTCCCAAAATTATATATTACGAGGATAAGGTGATAGGGAATTTAAATATACCCATCCAAATGGTTTTTTACAAGTGAAAGTCTTATATTTTACCTTATCTTCTCATTTTATTTAAATCATTCATTAATGAGGTAATCACTGCATCATCATGGTGTCATAAATAAATTTATTTATTTAAGGTATAAAAATTATAAAAAAACTATCATGATGTAGTAATTATTTTTATCTTTCCAAATGAATATTTATAGTCAATAATATGACTTGTATAACCCCATTTAAAGTTTTTTTAGAAAAACAATACATGTTTGTGACATTTTTATTTTAACTTTAAATAAAAAGTTATTAGTGTCATTTTCCTACCAATGTGTCTCCATGGGGTCCCCAAGTTGACCCATGGATTGTCTTGGTCAGAAATGAATCATCCAATATGGGTAGGATATGTATCAAAGTCATTTCATATTATTATAACATTATCCTTACTATAAATTACACCAATTACCTTAAATCACGATTAATAAAACTTAAAAGATATTATTCACCAAAAAATTATTTTAATCCCATTGAATAAAATTTTACATCCTAATGACAACCATGTATGTCGGATTTTTTAAATTCAAATCACAACAGTGTTAATGATTCATTTAAATGAAAATCAGTTTTTTAACTACCACATAGTGGTTTCACTATTTATCAAAAATTGTTGTTTTTCAGAAAAATACCAAAAATTCAACCTAAGATATATTTGATATTATGACCTCAAAAATGATGTCTATTTTACAAAATTCAAAAAATATATGTTGAATTAATTAATTTAACAATTAATTCACGTTGTCAAAACAAATAGCATATTTTTAAGAAATAATATCTATTAAAATATTGACACTAGTTTAAGTCCAATTTCAAAGTGAAATTAATTCCAATGACCACCATTGGATTAAATGGTAAAAATATATTCTAAATACAGTTTATTACCAATTAAAAATATAATATATCCATATAAATAAATCAGATTAAAATGTGGTTTTGAATTAAAATATAACATTTTCACTAAAAATGATCTTGATCCGAAAAATAACAAAAAATTACACAAAGTAAATTTTTTTGTATCCATTCTAAAGAATGATTTTATTTGGTCCAATATAACATATAAAATGATCCTAAAGTGGATTTAAAAAGGGTTCTCCATCTAAAGGCGGTTAATTGAGCTTTTATAGAATATTAGAATGCTTACGCTTAAAATTTGATTCATTCACATTTCAAGCCTCTAACATTTATTGGATAAAAGTAAAAATATTTGAAAAACATATAAAATCATTTTGTAGTTAGTTCTGTTCATTCCCTCCATTACAACAGCTTAGATTTAACTTCCATTTAAAATAATATTATTTTATTATTATAGTGCAACATATGATTTCCAAGAAACTCGTTGTTGCGTATTGGGTACACCATCGAGCACAACGTTCCATTAAATTAATATTAAAATTTTGTTCACAAATATGGATAAATATGAAAATGTCATACTCTTTATTTACCTGGGGTGTTACAACATAACCGCCCATAAAATATCCATGTACTATTATATAATCATAACACATAAAATAATTCAATTTAAAAAATTTTACTAAGAAAATTTCATATTAACTATTTAGAAAACATTTCATGTCATTAAAATAGGAAATCCATTTTCAAATGCCATTTTAAACATTTTAAAAGATATTTTTTAATCATAGTTTCCAGAAAACATTGAAAAATATGAATGAAATTATAATATTTCCAATTTAAAAAAATAATATTTGTATAAATAAAATCATAAATATACTATTTAAAAACATGGAAATGAAATATAAATACATTTAATATAAATAATTAATTATTTAAAATATTGTCTTTATTTCAAAAGTCACTTATCTTGAGTTCAAATCATCATGTATAATATTTATATTATTTAATAATTAATTTAAGATATTTATTTACAATATTTTTAAAAATATTTTCCATTATTATTCCTTTAATATAACTGATTATAATCTTATTAAAATTACATACTTTTTTATGTTCATGTACGATATTTTGATGAAAAACGGTATATGAGTCCAAAATGACATTGTTATAATGCCTATGATCTACTTTTTAATTATTTCATCACATCCAAAATTATAATCATGACAAAAATATCATTATTATCCATCAATTACACTTTTAAATAATCCCATTTGATATTTATATTAAAAATGAACTATGTGACAATCATCAAGACAGTAAGACGTAAGTACAAATGAGTAAAATTTTCATTAATCAATGATCATTGTAGAAAAATGTATATATTATTTTATGTTTCAATAAAAAAATAATTATTCTTAAATTAATATTAAAAATATACATATATATATCAATAAAGTGATGTGGTGATGAAAAATCAATCACATAGGTTGGTAGAGGTGATAATTTACAAGTACACATGAACGATGTTATAATATTTCTAGGTATATTATGTTAAAAAAATAATTGATATTTTATCTGTTTATAATAAAAAATATTTAATTAATATCATATATATACACTAATTCCATAATTATAACAAGTCTTTAGATACATTAATGGACAAATAATATCATTAGTTCATGGGGTAGTTGTTCTCTATAGTCAAGAATTATAACTTATTCTCCAATTTGAAGGCTATGGAGATTGATTTTGGTGATTATATTAATATAATTTTATTTCACTATATAAGGAATACTATATATTTTATTTCATCGTATTTCAAGATGATTTTATTTAAGTTGATGAAGAAATTAAAAAGAAATAATTGATTAAAAACAACACCACTTCCTTAGAAATACTTCTTCATTAAAACATTTTGGACAATAAGGATAGTGGTGTACCTAAAATAAGAGCTCCATAATGTATGGATGTATTTTAGTAATTTATTTGATAATATATTTGATGAAAAATATGTTTTTATCAATGATGAAATGAGAATAATATGTTACATTTTATAAGAGAGGAGAGGGAACCTCTTTCAATTCTATAAAATCTTAAATTAATAAAAATTATTTTCTTATTAAAAAATGATATAAAGTGAGTTATTTAGAAGTCATAATATTTATGTTTTAAAATAAAATCTTCAAATGGAAATTATGCATGTTTTTTTCAATTTTTTAATCCTTATCTTTTTGTTTTAACACTAATTTTACCTCGTTAACTCTTACTATGACAACATGTGTTTTTAGTAATTAAGGGTTAATATATTTACTATTGGGATCCATTTGTGTAAATGTTGTATTTGTTTCAAACATTTTCAATACTAGTAAAAATGTAGAAGTATCTTTAATGTTAATGGAGGTTATCATTCCAAAATAATGAAAAATTGTTGAAGTGTTTTAGAATTAATGTTACAAAATGAATTTAGGATTAGAAAATGAAAAAATTAAGGATAATACATGGAGTTATAATTAATAAGGTTTCCATGAATGAGGCTATATAATTAAGGTTTCCATGAACTCATATTTAATTTCACATTGGTTTCTGAACTAATAGTTTTTATGTGGATTACTTAAAAAAATAGTCATACCATTGAGCTAGTCCAAAAACCTGGACCAAAGGCATATGTGAGACACTAGGTTAATCACCTAGAGGATTCAAGTAAGTCTATCATGTGGATGGTAGGGCTGTGTGAAGGCCCGTAGGAGCACATAGGGTGAGCCCGTGCAGATATTGGGCTGAAAAATGCCTAGAGTGTAGGCATAGAGCACGCCTGTCGAGAATCTGGTACAAGTAAGTAACATGGAGGGAGAGGGATTAATACGGCAGTATTCTAGAGTAGATTAATATATAATCTATGGATTCCCCACGTCTTTTTTTGATGTGGTGTGAAATTATTAATGAGTGAAATGATCTCAAACATCCATCTAATATCATAAGAAATATTGGTTGCACATCTAATCCCACGATTTCCCTAAAATCCAGGATGTTCATCATATCTACACCTCACACATTTGAAATTGACCTGTGTGATGCTCCCACAGCATTTTAACCAGACAGCATCGTTTTCTTGTTCCTCCCAGGCCAGACACTATCACTACTACTCACAAGAGATGAAAACTGAACTTCCATCAAGCTTCCATCCACCATTTAGGTTCAATTCCACTTCTTTATGGGAATCTAAATGTCATGAGGACATACATGCATCCAATTAAATAAATAAGATCGAACATGGATAATGAAAATGAAGTTGTGAGGACACATTATGGAGATCAAGTTATAGTGAAAATTAGTTTCATGTGATCTGTATCACATGCATGTGACTCGTCTACAATAAAAGAGAAATCTGCACACTCGAAAAGGAAACACACTGAGATTCTTAGCATATATCATATCTATGGATTGATGGTTTAAATGCATAAGATCTTGTCAGATTTAAGGGGATTGTTTTAAGAGCATATCATGCTAGATTTGAATATGAAAATAATCTTAAATATTTATATAAAAATATATACCACATGATGAGGATGTGTGGTTTCCTTTCGTATACTCAACTGCACTCATTTGAAAAACATTGCACACCATAGTTTCATATTCTAAACAAAGGAGCATGGAGACCGACAATCCTTAAAGGCTTCATGAGGAGAGGATCATGCGTGTCTTCAAAACTTGTTATAGACACTCTATGTATCATGTGAATAATAATTCTCCTAGACCCATATGGTTGCATAAAGAATAGTTGAAACCCTCTCTGTGAATAATAAATGAGGACAGAAAATAATAGTGTAAACACCCATCTAGTGCTCATGAGGAGAGGGATATCTAAACACTCTATTTGAAGAAGAACCTCACATATATTTTGAAGAAGGTCCATGCATCCCATTCCCATGGAAGATATGTGAACCCTTCGGTTTCATGAAGAGAAGGTAAATGTATTCCTTCTGTTCATGTTTTACCATTTGTTAGGGGTGTTTTTTAGCGATGAAAAAGATCTCACAAATATAGTTTGTGAGTGCATGCATGAAACCCATGCATTAATGTGCATGAGTTGAGACAATCAGGATTGTGTGTATTGGAATAAGAAAAAAGTAAGTGTGTGCATTCAATGACTTATACTCATTAGGGTTTTCAAACAAATGGGAAGTTGTACACAATGTGTGTGGGTTTTACACCACATGCATGCATTGTTTAATTCAAATGCATTTGTGAAAGAATTGAAAGAATGATCCAAGAATGTAGTTCCATGTGTATGAAGAAAGAAACAATAAGTGAAATAATGGGAGAATTTCATTTAAATACTAAATGAATGATCTCAGGCACATAGGGAATGAAAAATATGAGAATAAGATGATTCATATGATGACCAGTGAGAAGATCTTCATTGAATAAATAATCACAAAGGTACTTTTGATTCTTGTTGAGAAGTAGAAGAAGTTTAAGTGCATTAAATTATTTCAAAAAATGAGAATAATTGAATATAATTGAATCAATTAAAGAATTAGATGAAACCAATGTATCATGCCGGAGAGAGAAAAAGATTTACATTCCAATCTATTGAAGAGAACTACATGTCAATAAAATGAGTAAGTCTTGACCAAAAATAGTGAGTAATTGGGAGTCAATGGAATTATTATAAGGGACGTAGTGGGATATCCTTGAACATTTTTAAAGGCAATGTGTCTAGTACAGAGTTATTATTCTGAAACCTTTGTAATCCATATTTAGTAAAGTATAGTTTACTTTGTTATGATCACCAACCTGTCAATGTATTCTTTTAGAATATATACCTTAGTGGTAAACCAAGTAAAAGATTTATGATATCATTTTTCATGTGAATATCTTAATTACTGTACCCATCAATCATATATGATTAAACATGTTACAACCAATATGGGAACAACATCCGTAATATTTTTAGGAAATATTGACACCCTAATTCACCCCCACCCCCTTAGGGTGGTCCATGGTCATTCATGTGGTATCTGGTGTAAGGTTTTACATATGATTTATAATCTATAACTATTCTCCATTAATTATGGGAGTTTCTCTCTTCCATCAACAATGATGTTCAGTTTTGTTGAAGATTTATATGTCTCTAAGTAGAAGTTTATATCCAACAAAACCATGATAAACAAGACAATTAAAGGGGATATATGGTTGATGAGGTACCTCATTACTCAATAATATTGATAATCTATATCTCCATTCCTTTCTAATAATAATGAAATATAGGGCTTTGAATATAAAAAATTAGGTGTCTCAGGTTTCCACAAAATACAAGGACTACCTTTATACCTCATGTAAATCAATTGACCTGGAGTTATGTGTTATCCCATTCCATATTTTTCCTCCAAATAATTATTCAATCTAAAGTAGTGATGTTGATCAATCTATAACCTCATAAGAACAAGAAAATGAGAAATTAAGAATTTGTCTACATGATATTTCAAAAGAAAGAGCATCCTTTTTTGAATAATCTTTCAATTTATATATGTAGATATTACCATGTTGGAAAGAGAATTTGAAAATATGGAAAACATATTAAAAGATAAAGTTATTTAATTTTTAAATCACTCTAGATAGATTGAATCCTTTAATGAAACAAAGATGGAACATGAAATATGTTAATAAAATACCTTAAGGATGTTGATGAAAAAGGAGGTATTCACATGATCTCTTGAACAAAAATCCAAGAAGATCGAAGAACATGAATATTTGTTACAAAAAATATTCTTGTTCATAAAAAGGAAGTTAAAATATTAAATATGGTTTTTGATGATAAGATGATTATGATTTAAAATTAGAAAAATCATCTTCAATATGAAATGTATTTATTTAAAATCCCAGTTGATTAGTCATCTGATGACATTTTTTGAGACCTCACAAAGGAATGAAACATTTTTTGTTTCTACTCAATGGTCACTAGAGGATTATATGGTTAAAAGACCATAATCATCTGCTATGAAGATCATGACCTCTCACATTAATCTACCACATGTAGCTGAGAATGTTTAGGTACAATCCATCCCATCTCGTATTATTATTTTTAAATATATTTCTACAAATAGTGGAGGTTATAATGAAACATTACAACAAGTACTGATGAAGAAAGGTGATAATAAGCAAACAACCATGTCTAGGGAGGTTTGGAAGAAGAATGTAGAACATGGATCCCCATATAAAAAACTATAAAACCTTAAGAATACCCAACATAAATATATAGAAGATATCAACAAGACATGATTTGGGAGGTCAATGTATGTACTGCACTAGGTTTGGGTATTGTGCATTAACAATCTGTTATAATCCTCAAAATATAAAATCACTAAAGTATCCCATTTTAATGGAGAGAAACAAATTGAGGAAGAAGCAATATTCATAGATCCATAAGCATCTATTTATTGAAAATATAATTGAAATTCTTAATAACATCTGTGATATATGTAATGATAGTGGTCACAAGGTTATTGACTGCCCAAGTCAATATAAATCATGAGCTGATAAGAAGATAAGTCCAAAAAAGCTGGACAAGAATGAAGAAGTTTCATTGGGAAGTGATTAAGGAAATTTTATGTGGCCATATTCTTCTAATAAGACTATATGAAGGAAAGGTGAGAATCATTGGATTCTATATCCATGAAGGTGAAGGGTTGTGCATCCAAAATAACTTCTAAGAGGGATGAAACTCAGATGAAGCCACGTGGAAGATCCAATCATGATGCCTCACTCACTAATGACATATTGGTTATCTAGCCAAAAAACATGGAAATAATGAGGAAAATTGAAGATATAGAATACTAGTCTAGTAAAAAAGGAAAATAGAATATTCCACATGATGAAGGATGAGTGAATGAATTTTGTCTAGAACTACACAACTCATTTGTTAATGTAGTTCTGTTTGAGAGATGAAATAAATCTAGTAAAATTTTAAAAGTTCTATGAACCTTAATTGTAGAGAAATTTGAATCCTTAATGAAGATTAATGGTGTATCATAATTAATGGAATTTAAGAAGAAATGTTATGAACACATAACAGAATAGAATGTGATGATATCCGTGCTTCCAAAAAAACATCAGAACAGAAGATTAGATGTGAAATCATGAAGACTGGAGTTGATGGAGGAACATTTTTTTTGAAACCATATCAACCATATTTTCCACATTAATAATGTAATTAGGATCAACCTTATTTCTATAAATATTTTTTATTGTATTTTTTATGATAATACAGTGAATTAAAGGTGAGGCAACTTCATAGGGGGTATAATCTGAAAATTAGTGTCAATTCTTGATCGAAAAGATAAATAATTATATATCCTTTGATTATTCATCAATATATATTCAAATATTTTATGAGTTGAAGGTCATCCATGGTGAAGATGACAGGGACGGTTTCCCCTAGGGGATACATATGAATAATCTTCAAGAATTATTATTTCAAAGAGCATAAAATTAAATTATTCTAGAAATTTATTAATAATTATGTAATTAGATAAGGTATGCCATTTCATAATCTCTCATCCATGGTTACTAAAAATACATATTATCTTACAAAGGGGTGTTAACTTTATTAATCATTAAAATTAGAAGAATTGGGGTGCCCTAAGGTTACTTATTCTTCTAATTTCATTTGAAAGTATTGATCAATTTTTTGAAGTGAGTAAAGATGTTTCATGTTGAATATCCATAAAGTGTATTTAATATTACATTCAATATATCATCTTGAAATGAAAATGGAAATAACCTTAAAGAAAAGAATATGAGTTCTCACCTCATAATGTATCATGATCTATGGGCAATGGAAAACTTTCTTGTCTATATAAAATATGCTTGTTTTCTACACTGAGCAAAGCTCATGTAGACATTGAGTGAAATGGCGGATAAAAAATTTCCATAGTAATGAATGATACCCTAACTAACATGAAATTTGTATTTCTTATTAATAATGGACACAAAATGGGAAATGAATGTTTTAAAAGTGAAATGGGGTCAAGGAAAACAAGATTAACATTTTTTATTAGATAATTAATTTGAGAGATAACGTTGACGTATTGAAAATAATACAAAGTGGGCGATTTTTGGTAAAAAATTGGGTATAATTTGTATTTTTTGTCAAAAAACTGTCAATAATTTTCAAAATGTAGAAAGAGATCAAAGTTATTGGAGGTGATCTAGAAAAACCAAAGATGATTGATTGAAGGGTTTTGGAATTCATGTTGCAATAGTAATTGAAGAAGTGGAAAAGATAAATTTAGGAATACACGTGGATTTTTATCTACTATGGGGTCCATGCATGAGATTGGAATTCTATGGTGTCAATGAAATCATATTTAATTGCACACATGTGTTTTTAACTAAGTGTTTATGTAGATTACATAAAAATGGCTATCTCATTGAGACACTCTTGCAGCCTCGACCATAGAAATGTGTGGGGAACTAGGTCTTTCATGGAAAGAGTAGGCCAATCAAGCCATCTTGTGAGTGGTGGGGACGTGTATAGTCCCACAGGAGAACACAGGGACATATCGTGTAGTGACTAGGCTTAAACCCATGCAAGGGGTGTGTGTATAGTCCGCCTATAGAGAACTTGGTATTGGGTGGTATAATGGAGGGAGTGGGAGTTATCTGGTGGTATTCTGAGAAGATTGATATTTCAACTATGGCTTCTCCTTGTCTTTGTTCTTTTATTGGATGAAATTTTAATGAGAGAAATTATCTTGACTGTTCATCTGATCTCTTATGAAATATCAACCACACATATAATCATGCGATCTACCATCTAATCCAGGTTGTTCGTTGCATCTGTTCCTGACGCATTTGGATTAGAGCCATCTCATTCTCCCGTTGTGTCTGATCCAGGATGCACCATCATCATCTTCCACCCAGGCATGTTGCTGCAACTACCACTCATCGTAGATGAATAACAAACCTCCATATATATTTCAGCCACCATTGATGATCAAGTCCACTAAAATACGGTTATTTAGCCGTCACAAAAACAAATTCATGAAATTTAAATTCCAATCATGAAACAAAATAGAGAATATCCAATGTGGATATAGTGAATAAAGTTGCGAGGCCACATCATGTAGCTCCAGAATGTGTAAAACGAGTTTTATGTGATTTTTATCACATGCATGTAACTTTTTTATATAAAAGTAGATGGTTTCACACCTGACAAGGAGTCACATCGATATTCTTGGTGTATCTCACATCCATGGCTTGAATATTTTAAATATAGATGATCTTTACCGATTCATGGGGAATATTTTAAGAATATATCCCATATGATTTTAATGAAAAAAAATATCACATCTATGCCAATAAAAAGTGAATCCCAAAGATGTGTATGTGAAACTTCCTTTCACAAACCATATTGATATCACTCTGAAAACAGAGCACTCCCTAGCTCTCCATTCTATGTGAAGGAGAATGGAGACCTGAAGCCTTTATGGATTCACGAATAGAGGACCACACATGCCTTGGACATGTGCTAGGCACTCTCAAAGTGTCCCACAATGAATATGATTTGTGGACCCTTCTAGTTGCATGATGAAGAGATGCACCCTCTATGTAAAGGAGAACTGGGGACACACAACATGTATGTAAACACCATTGTAGTGATTCGTGATGAGAGGGAGATCCAAAATATATATTCAAAAAATAACCATTCATCTAGTACGAAGTCTTTTCATTCATCCCTTGCATGAGGAAGAGTTTTGATCCTTCTATGTTTCCCCAAGAGAAGGTAATCATTCTCATTCTTTTCACATAGAACCATTTTTATAGGGGTGTTGTGTTTTGTGGATATGGTGATTGCGTGAAGAAATTTTGTGTACACTTTAATGAAAATAATGCATTCATGTGTAGGAGTTGAGACAATTGGTCTTGTGTGTATGGAAAGAAGATAAATGGATTTTTGTGCTTGAAAATTCTTATACCAATTATTGTTTGTATACAAAAGGGAAGAAGTAGACGGTGTTTTTTGGTATGTACACCAAATCCATGCACTCTTCCATGCACATGCATACAGGGATAAATTTAATGAATGATCCATAAAATTGGTTGCATGTGTGTGAAGACGAAGAATAAGGGAATGAAAGGGGGAAGTTTACATAATTACTACATGCATGATCTCACGCATAAATGAAATGAAAAATAGGAGAAGAAGCTAATTATGATTATTCACAGTGACATCATCTTTATTACTTGAATAATCACATAGTTTTTTTATAATTTTGGCTGAGAATAAGATGATGTTTTAGTGTATTATGTTATTGCACTAAAAGAAGAAGATTGAATGTTTTTGCATCAATTATGGACATTGATGAAGGAAATGTCTCATACAGGAGAGAGAAAAACCATTCCATTCCTATCTATTGAAGATAAATTCAAGTCAATAAATTGAGTAAGACTTCTAAAAAACAATGAGAAATATGGAGTGAACTTATATGATCTGAGGGACGTAGTGACATATCCCTAACATTGAAAAAGGCAATGTCCCACGCATAGAGTTATTGTGCTAGAACCATTATAATCCACAGCTAGTGAAGATTAGTGGACTTTGGTATGATCAGAAACATGTTGGTGTATGCTCCTTAGACGTAACCCTTAGTGGTGGACCATGTAAAGAAATATTTGAAATTTAAAATTAGTTTGAAATTACATACCTATTAAACAGATTTATTTTTTCCTTATACTACTTACATTTTAATCCATAATCATTTATATAGGTATTATTATGTTTTTTTATTTATAATAATTTTTTATTTTCAGAATGTATTTTTATTTAATTAAACATGAATAGAAAAATATATTATCCTGTAAAAAACATTATTGGGTTAAAAAAATTTTAAATTAAAAATTTTATCATTAATGTTAGAAAAATTAATTAGAAAAATATCTTTAGTTTCTATATAAAAATATAGATTCACCTTTAAAAGAAATACAATTATTAATTTCAAAATTAAAATAAATATAATCATCACAAATATATAATATACCAATAAAGATATTTTTTGAAAACCCAAAAAACTATACCATTTAAATTATCATAGAATTATTATTTTTGACATTACCAAATACTGTTATTTTTTCATTTAAATTTACAAAAATTGAAATAGCACCTCCATCATTATATAAAAATTATAATTTTAGAAAAATCACCAGTTATATATTATTATTATGAACTACACATATTCCATGTTTCCTACTTGAAACATTCATGAGGCATTTCTTAAAAATTCATGACTAAAAATATTTTTTTACCCATGAAAACATAGGTCAGATCAGTTTAAAAAGTCATTTTTATGGAACCCAAAATTATTTCAAGAATGTAATCATAGGAAAGGTTGAACATTATTTTTTTACATAAAACCAATGGTGTGACTAAGGGACTACATATATATTATGGAAAATTCATTTTCAAAATGATCCATAATTTGAAATTTCTTGTTTGTAACACATGAAATGTTAGACCATGATATTTTGAAATTCCAAAATTATCTTTAATAGATTAAACATCACACATAAATATGCTTATAAAATAATGAAAAAACCTGATACATTTTGATATAATTTTCATTATATCCATTTAATCTGGTTGATAACTTGGGGTACATGAAACCCAAAATCTTATATGTTCAATAACACATTAAACATGAACCATGATCTAAAATGATCTGAAATATATATAATGGATACAACTATTTCATTAAATTTCCCCATTTTAATAATAATATATAATTTATGAAATATATTTATATATATATTAAATATTTAATAAAAATTATAGATAAATTTGTAGTAAATTATCAATAAATTTTTAGTAATTTGATTGTATACTTAAAAAATTTATTTTCATAGAAAATGATTTTCAATTAATTTTAATAAAACTTAAAAATGTATAATAAATTATTGGAATCTTTAGAAAAATTATTTTTTAAATTGAAAATAATTTTTTGAATCAGTGTGTCAAAATTTACCTTGGGTGATATTTTTCAATGTAAAGTGAAATATACAAATTTAATAGAAATGTCATTTCATTTTGATTACATATATAATTTAAAAAAATTATCAATTAAATATGATTCCATGTAACAAAGTTATTATTTATTTATATTTATTCCACATAATTTCTCTTGACTCAACTTTATAATTTATATAATTATAAGTTTGTAATTTTGTTTCACAAGTGGTTTTTATGAAAAGTATTTTAATGTGTATAATGTTTAACAGATTTACATAATTAAAATAATCCATAATAATGAATTTTATAAAAGAATTTTATTTATTATGTATCATTAAATATTAATTTATATTCATAAAATTGTAATTAATTAGAAATATAGTTTATATAAAATCAACTTATTCTTAAAAAACATTCACTTTAACAAAACTTACTTTTTCATCATGTCAGTAGAATTTTTTTTAAAAATATTTTTTTTCTAAATATAGGGAAATATTTTAAAATTACAATTTCCTTTTTTTAAATAACCATGTTTAAATTGTATGTAGTTAAATATTTTATATTTTTTAAAAAAGATAATGTTTTTAATAAATATTAAAAAATAAGGAATTTTAATGGAGAACTATATTTATAAATAAATTATTTATTATACCAAATAGATATTAATATTCTTGAAGTAAAAAGGGTAAAATTAATTATACATTTATCGAAATAGTTCCATTTACTAAATTATATATTGAATCAGGATATAAAACATTGTAAAAATCTGATCATTTTCACTTTGAAACACCAGTTTCTCATCACGCTTTCAGGATTAATTTGAAATAATATATTTACACTTATATGAATTAATTTTTTTAAAAATTATTAAATAATTTGAAATAGTAAAATTAAAATTAT
This sequence comes from Viscum album, assembly GCA_963277665.1. Taxonomy (NCBI): domain Eukaryota; kingdom Viridiplantae; phylum Streptophyta; class Magnoliopsida; order Santalales; family Viscaceae; genus Viscum; species Viscum album. Next base: position 989,702,029 of record OY728126.1, read on the forward strand.
ATAACAGATTCATGTAAATATATTACCAAAATGAATCGTGAAAAAAGTAAAAATCATTTACCATGATTAATGAAAGAATGGATTTACAAATGATTAAAATGAAAATATAATATTTAAAATAAAACAAAACATGTATAAAATGTAGTGGATGACAATAGAAAGATCTTATACCCAATAGGATTGTAAAATGTACATTATTTAATCCTTTTTAATAGATAAATTGTAGGCAATGTTAATTCTATTCAAAAAATACATGTGGATCATGCACGTCATTTATAGAAGGCCACACTCATGCCCCCTCTATTAAAATCATCAAAATACACTTTTTAGAAAAAAAAAATTACAAAATAAAATAAATAATTCCATTCTACCATCATATATTCCATAGTGTAAACAAAAATCTAACTAAGTCATTTGGTGGAAACCAAATGAAGTTATCCATAGAAGAGGAATCGTTCTTTAATTGGGGTTTTGATTTTATTTATTCTTCAACATCATTAAAATATTAGTAAATAGTGATTATATTAAAATCTATATCATCTATATTCCAAGATGTTACAGTGTTAAATTAGTAACCTAAATCTATCACTTTTTCAATCAAATGGGTTACCGAATCATCATTCATTTGTACTTAAAACTACCACTTAGTGAACCGTTGTCATTCTTTTATCAATTACTGACATTGATGTTTGGGAGTGATGATGGGTATAATTAATATATATGATATTTTAAAAAACAAAATTATACCTCTTGAGTGATTATATCATATATAACTATTTTACATTCAATTATGTAAGGGGTATGATGGCGTCCCTTGCGTGTACGACAGACTTCTTCCTAACATTTCGTTTGATTCATTTTTCACCAACACAATATAGGGAAGGTAATACAAATAATTTTAATGAATATATCATATATAAATGTGATAATTAATATATTAATGACATATTTATCATTTTAAAAATATAATATATCATTTCATTTCTTACCTTTTCACATACTAAATGGGGATAACGTAGTTCATGTACATGTGGATTACCTCATTTATGAAGCAATATGACTCTCTCTTCTATCACAAAACCACATGAATTTTAGATATAAAGGTATATATAAATACGTAATATGATAATTATAGAATGATATGATTTTGTTTAATAGTATTCCATAAGGATCTTTGAAACATTGAAACATTGAAACATTACTCATGCGTACGTACAACCTACCCACTCTCTGATTGTTACTAAAATATTTTTCATTATTATCTATCATAAATGGTTTTAAAATTATAATTAATTTATAAATATGATAATAAATATATTTAATCTATAATTTAGAAAAAATTCATGAGAAATGAATTCTAATTTGTTGAAAATACCAGAAAAATGATGTATATTTTGAGGTGTTTCCTAAAACATCACTAATATTAGGATGTTTTCGGAAAACCATCACTAAATTAATGTTTGAAGAAAAAATTCTTAAATTATAGATATTTTTTAGAAAAACCATCCAAAAATATATATATTTTTATACTTCTTTTCCTCACATCGATCTCAATACATTTTTAGATATATATATATATATATATATATATATATATATATATATATATATTAACATATATACATATAATCACAAACACACACATATATACATAAAAACATACATATATATATAAACGCATACATACATAGATATAAATATTTAAATATATATATATATATAAACACATGTATATTTTATATTTAGTCACATTTTTAAGAAAACATAGGTATTTTAGTAACATTTTTACAAGTGGCATGCCTAGTTTTTTTATATATTGATTTATTATATATATATATATATACATTTATACACACACATATATATTTATATGCATAGACACACACAAACACATATATATAAATAGAAACACGTATATACTAAAATAATCTTATGATCTATATATATATTATAATCATATAATATACATATATATATAATATAAAATTATATATTTATATATTTATAATATAAAAATATATATAAACATAAAATATATATGGTAAATAAAAACGTAATATACAAACATAAAATATGATAAAATAAATAAATATAAAACATAAACATATATATATATATATATATATATAATACAGTTGGAGGGTTGGTCTAGTGAAAAAGGAATCCCCATAATTCTGCATTGGCCTGAGATCAAATCCTAGAAGCCCCATATTTGGTGATTTTCTTGTGGAGGTGTGGTGGGGATGATCACGATGCTTGTGGGTATGCCAAACAGTGAACAGATGTTGGTTATGTTGTGATAGTTAATGCAGTCACTAATTCAAATAGCACTATCACAATTTTGGTTAGGGATACAATGATGTTGACGATGTGACTAGAAACTCAATGGTCAAGCATACATACACCTATGGGTTTCTTATTGCTTATGTAGCGATGGACATGGTGATTAAGGTAGGTAGTAGTGGTGGTTGCAGATTACTATTTTGATTGGTGTGATCAGGGTTAGGCTTTTATGGTATGGTGATAGAAATGCCTAACCTCGAGAGACGGGATGTAAGATTAAGAAAAATGCATGTGATTGAAGCGGGTGAACCGTATATAAAGAGACAAAAAGTAGGAATATTACAATATGATGTTTTGTGAAGGCATTCACGTCTTGGGTCTTGGGTCAGTTCAATTAGGCGACATGCAATATTGTAATGGGATTTAATGCAAACTGGGATTACAAGTCATGTAATGGGTTCCCTCTACCTATTAAAAGAAGATATTCATTTTTTAAAAATAAAAAACGAAGGGCATCCCATGTATCTATTAATATATATATATATATATATATATTATAAACACGTATGTAAAATATAAACACACACACACACACATAAAATAATGTAATACATATGTACATAAAATATAATATAAAATTATGACTTATAAACACACACACATTTTAATATATGAGTATGAATATATATATATATATATAACAATTTTTAAAATAATGACACATATATATAAACATGAATAAACATAGACACGTATATTCAAGTATATATATATATATATATTAATATACATAAACACAAATACAAATATATAATTAAATATATATACACATATATATGAAAAACACACACATAGATATAAATATTCATATTCATTTATTTATATATATAAACACATATATATTTCATATTTAGACACATTTTTAAGAAAACGTCACTATTTTGGTGACAATTGTACAACTGTTTTAAAACACTCCTAATTATATACATATACATATATATACATATACAATTATAATTATATATATGTATATATACACATGTATATTTAGACACACACAAATAAATATACTTTTAGATATTTAAACAGGCATACATGTAAAGAAATATGAATACATCTATATATAAAATTATATAAAAATAGGACATATATAAAATATAATCATATAAATTATAAAATTATATATATACTATATAAAAATATATATACACATAATGTGTAAACCTTAAATTTAAACATATATATATCTATAATGTAAAACCTAAAAATTTTTATATAAAATTTAAAATTTAAAAATATACAAATATGTATAATATACATATAAATAATATATAAATATATATACACACACACATATAGATATATACATAATAACACATCCTAAAATATATTTAAACATTTATATTAATATATAATATAATATATTTAAAATATATATGAACACACATATATATAATTTAATCATATATATATATAATAATTATATATATATAACATAGAAATAAATTCTAAACCCATATATATAATATAAACAAAATATATTAACATTTATATATACTATAAAACATAAACATATTTATATATTATATAGGCATAAATATTTTTATCAACATATAATATAAAATTATATATAACATAAATATATATATATAATATAAAATATAAACATATATTCACAATATAACCATATATATAACAATATATGTATATATATTAACATAAAAAATAGAATAATATATATATATATATTATGTATATTAATATGTATATGTATATTAATAATTTGGAAATTTAAATGTTTAATATATATATATAACATAATATAATTATATACATTAAATTTAGTGATGTTTTTAGGTGCCATTTTCAAACATTTCTAAAGACATAAGTAAATGTGGTGTTGCTAAATATTGATGTTTAGATATGTTGGTAGATTCTATAAAATTAAAAATAAATCTAAATTAGTAATACCACATTTTTTTTTGACCTTTTTAGAGAAAGGGATGTAAATGAATTGGTGTCATTTTAGAAAATTTATAATATAATAAAACATCGCTAATGAGATTTTTTTAGTAAATTATGCCATTATTATTATTCTATAAATGATTCAACAATATTCAAAGCACACAAATAAGAACTTTTATAATAAACAATAGTTAATAAAATAGGGTAATTAACATCTAAAATAATGTAGATAATGAATTATTATTAAGAAACAACTTATAAGATATTATAGAAAGATCGTGTATGATATTATAAATATTGTATAGTTCTATAAAAATTTTATTGCATATTTAAATACACAATACATAATGTTAAATAACAATTATGAAAAAAATGTGTGAGGTAAGGTATTTCATAACTCGACTATAATTTATTGGGATTAACATTTATCTCATTGATTATATAAGGTAATGATTGTGTGAGTAATGACCATTGATTATTTTATATTGAATTTCCACTTGTTTTATGTGTATTTATATTTTATAGACATGGTCGATTCATTTATTAATTCACACTTAAATCATATTTTCATTGAATGGTATTTTGTCCCAAATTTTATTCATTAAAATTTAAAACATGTTATATTCCTATCTTCATTTAAGTGGTCTTTATATAGACCCATTGACATGTAATTTCATGAACATTATTTTTCTCATGATATTTCAGTTTTAATTTATTCTTATCCTTTAATGGGGCCTATGATTCAATGTTTCCAAAGTGGTAAGAGTTTTATATTATAATCTCATAGATTTACATGATTGTTTATTATTACATTTCAAATGAAGAAATATTATGATCTAACTCTCAAGGGTTATCATGATATTTATTGTGATCTGGTTATTAATTAAATTTTATAATAATAAAAAAATTTGGGACTTTTATGTTTTTAAAATATTGTATAAAAAATTATCAACATAATTTTCATTTATTTATTGATCCGATTGAAAACTATTTTTCAACCAAAAACATTTTTTCTAGAAATGTTTTCAAATTTTTCTAGTATTACTCAAATGGGTTATTATAGAAATTTTTACACTTGTTTGTCATTTTAGAGAATGTTTTGAATGGAATCATAAATTAATTATCCAAATACCTCCTATTTTCATTCTATAGAATATGTAAAAGGAATCCTTGTTTTAACATGTGCGACATGAAAATAATTTTCCTCCATCATGAACATTATTTTCACTAAATCATAATTTATATTATTTTAAGATTATTTTCTATGAAAAGAATTTTGAAAATATTTTAAAGCATGTTTTCAAAATGGAATTTATATTTTCTTCAATAAAATTTTTAAATGATATTTATATATTCTTATATATATTTCCATTGTCATTTTCAAAGAAAATAAGATTCAAAATATTCTTTCATTTTTTATTTTTTAATATAGTGTTTTTTTAATTAATAGTTTATTTTCAATAAAAATTATTTGCAGATATTTTAATGATATCACCACTGATCAATGGAAAAACAATCTATTAAATATATTCTAATGAAGATATATTGAAATTATTCCATTATCATTATTTATCTGGATAGATTATTATTGTCTAAAATAGAATTTTATGAATCCCATTTCCTTCCCAATGGTTAGACATATTTAAAAATTATTGTTTGGGAAGTTGTTGCATATCTATGGGTTACCCATGTTTCAAAGAGATTGATATAGTACCTATTTCTTTTCCACAAGTTAATCTTATTTTAATGATACTAAAATGAAACCCATTTATTTTATATGTGTTAATTGGAATATAAAATTAGTAATTATTTTTTAAATACGTTGTATGATAAAATCACTATATATATTATAAAGACACATAAATTTCAATGAAATTTTTTTTCTTAATTTCTTTGGGATTTTACGAGTATGCAGTTTTTGACGGCACCTGATTCTGAGGCCCGGTGTGCCCGGAATCAATTTCTGAAGTTTAGCTCGGGTAGTTCAGTGAACGAACGAGCGGGTTTTCCTAACTTTTGAACTGGTGCTCAGAATTGAAATCTGAGGGCACCAATGAAACCGTAGTGCCGGTAATTGATTAAGATGACCTTTAATGGAGTTGCGTTTTCTCGAGAAGGAGTTTTTAAAATTTGTGGTTTTAGAGTTAAGAGAAATAAAATTGTGCTACTAATTTTAATTCACTTAAGGGGTTAAACCCATGTGTGGGAGTTGGGGTGGGACCCACTAAAATTTTATTTCCTCTTGATAGGATTTAGTGAGGTGGGGCCCGCACGACCCCTACCCCTTCAATTTCCATAAACCCCCTCTTAATTTTTGCAACCCCCCTTTTTATTATGTAACTCACCCACTCCCCCTCTTCATTGAATGTCAACATTAAAATTAAATTGATTGATTAAAGCTATTCAATGAATTTAATTTTGAGTTTGAGATTTTTAAGTTTTAAAAACACATGGCATGTGTTAATAAAATAAAGAAGGCCTTATTTTATTTGAGTTGGTTTAGTTGTGTGAGGATTTTGGGAGAGGATACTCAAAGTCTTGAGGATATTCATCTTCTTCGTTGGAGAATGCAAAGAACACCAAGACTTTGATAAAGAACATCATCACCGTAAGGAGAGATCGACGTGTCGTCTCTTCTCCTCTCTGCAGCCGGTGTGTGATGCCTTTCCCGAAGAATGAAGACACTTCCTCCTTCAATATTCTTCTCACATAAAAGGAAGGCAGACGCCGATCCTCCTCGGACATTCTCCGTCAACATATACGGAGATTTACCTCGCGACACTATTTTCCCATGAAGATCATCGTCCGAAAACTTCTTCGAGGTAGGGGTTTGTTTTTACATTCGTGGTCATTTCTGGTGTTCATCATTAAATTAATATCCGCTTATTATCAAATTAACGGGAGGAGGTCGGGCCGCACAAACACGGCCGAACCTCCTCCTCTTTGTTGTTGTACTTCGTTATGGATTGGAACGGAGGTGACGCAGTGTCGTCGCACTGCGCGGAAATGAAGGAACCGTGGCCGGTGCAGGCCGTGGAAAAGGAGTGTTGCGCGGTCGTGCCAAGCCGTTGAGGTCGAAAGAGGTCGCAGTGGAGGGGCATGGTGTCGTCGCTCCGCACCAGAGCATCAAGGAGGGCCACGGCGGAGGGGCACGGCGCCGCCGCGCCGCGTTGGACGGCAGGTGCCATGACAGTTCAGCAGGGAGCCGGCCGAACATAGCCAGCCGTCGGCGGACAGGGAGGCGGGACCATCTGGTCCCGCGGTAGCAACACAGGCCGACCTTAATGTTCGGTCGTTACCCGATGAAACCGGGGGTTTGAACCCCCGGCCAGCGCAGCAAGGGCGGACCCCAGTGGGTCCTCTGCTTCATCAATAAAGGGGGGGGGCAGCACCCCCCCCCCTTCCGCGTCCCCTCAGCGAGCGGATGCCCGCACGGGACTGGACAGGCCGCACTGGGAAGGACCGCCCGCGCCGGGCCGGGCCGCCCACACCGGGCCGGATCCTCGCACCGGGCCAGGCCGCACCGGCAGGGCTAGGCCGTGCCATCTGGGCAGGACCCGGGTTGGGTCGACCCGATTCGGGCCGACCCAGGGGGTTTTGGGCTGGGTCGGGCCGGGCCCAAACCCCCATAAAATTGGACAGGTTCGTTCAAACGGCCGTAACTTGGGCTATGGACCTCTGATCAATGCACCGTCAGTTTCGTAGAGATCTTTGGATCGAGTCGGTCGTTTCGGTATATTACAATAAAGGTTTCAAAGAACATTGCATAGGGCCAGGTTGGTTCGAACACGAAGCCAACTGTGCCCTCGGAGTGGAAACGCTTATAACTTGTGCTTCAGACGTCCGATTGATGTGCCTTCAACTTTGTTGGATTCCTCTTAGAGAGATGGTTATTTTGGATTAATATGCTCGAGTTTTGGATGCATTTGGAGTATGGTCGGATTGGTTTTGACTTAAAAACCTATCGGGCTCGTGGGACGAAAAAGCCAATAAATCTCAGACCGGGTGTCCGATTGACGTGCCGTCTGTCACGTTGAGTTCCTTTTGATGTGACGGAACATTGGGATACATCAAATTCGGACTTCATGTTAGTTGATGTATCGAACCCCTTGGCTCGTTGAGCGGACCCTTCCAGAATCGAGCATGCTATATGTGGGAAAGCTAGAGCTGGCTGCGACTGCGACGATGATGACGACTGTACTGGGATCCTCCGTGGGTTCGGCAGCGACGAAGACCATACTGGAATCCTCCGTGGGTTTAGTGGTGATGACTACTATTCTTGTATCCTGTGTGGGTATGGTAGTACTTGACTACTTTTCTGGTATCCTATGTGGGTCCGACAATATTTGACTATGTACTTGTATCCTATGTGGGTCTGGCAGAGTAGCTGGTATTGTATACTTTGTGGGTCCGACAGCTTAGCTGGTCTTGTATCCTATGTGGGTTCGACAGCTTAGATAAATCAGGAGTTACATATGACCATCTCTATCGTCTTATGATGAAGTATACCTGTGTGAGATAAGTCTTGACTTTCAATCAATATCTTCGATATGATTGACTTGCTTTCCTTTGTGGATTTGGTTGTACTTTCCTCTGTGGATTGGATTGTGCTTTCCTGTGTGGACTAGATCGAACTTGGGGTCGGATGTTGGAGTCAAACTGGAATTTATGACTTAGGTATATGTATGAATGTATACCAAATTAGAGTTGGTTGTTACCTCGTGATTGTAACTTTCCTTTGTGGTTTATCCTTCATGGATTCTCGGAGACCTTCGAGGGTCTCGGGGTCCCTACTGAGTAGGGTATACTCACCCTTGCATGGGCTATGCCCGCACTATGTTGTGTTGGATGCAGACGACGGACAACGCTGATCGGGGTAGGATCTGGATGGTACCTGAAGGTGGATCACTAGACGGGACGTACACGGAGCGGACGAGTGGAGCCGAGGAGCAGAGGAGAGTATCTGTACCCACCCTTCAGGTGGGATTTCCAGAGGATGGCTTGGTGTTGCTGCATTAATTTTCTGTCATTGGACTCTCTTTTCTGCTGTACTTTACTTTCAGTTGGGTTTTTATTCTGGCCCATTTACTTTCCAGCACTTACCTTTGTACTCAGTTTACTTAGTGTTTACTTCTTCTTGCATACTCTGTGGTGTTAGTTTTCTAACTTAAAGGAAATTCCTTCCCGGATATCGAGATTTACGGCTTTGGTGCTAGTCGCTAGCCCCTGGCCTATGGAAGGAGGGATTGGGGTAGTCACGGCATGGGTCCCGAGAGAGGGTTATGATAAATTGGTATTAGAGGAGTTCAGTTCTACAGTAGAACTCAGGACTCTGATCGTTCTTCTATGTGAAGAAATAATTTTAATGGTATTGAGTGTGGTTACCAGACCAGGGAGTCCAATGTTGGTGCGGCAGCTGATGTATCCATACACTAGGACCCTGACTTCTAATTTCTGACTCAGTACATGAAAACATTTATTGCATGTGTGTTTAAAAAGTTTTCTTTGTGATTAATTTGTGTCAGCTCACCAGGTATACTGTATTGACTATGGCGGATTTGTTTCTTTTCAAGATGGCCCCACGATGGCAGCCAACTAGGGTTCCGAGCTTTGTGCGATACGACAGCCCACCGAGCGATGAGGCCACGGTGTAGGGCCCTATTACCGTAGAGGAACCGGCGGTACCTCTACCCGCCGAGCCACCGATGCCACCAGCCCCAGCCGTTGAGAGTGCATGTCACCTTATTGCACTGCACGAGTTTCAGCAACAGAGACTGGCCAGGTTCTGCAGGGAGACAGACCCTTAGGCAGCCAAGGATTGGATGGAGGCTGTTGTTCGAGTTTTCAGGTTAGTAGAGACACCAGCAGACCTCATGGTGACCCTTACAGCGAGTCTCCTGCACACGATAGTAGGTAGATGGTGGATCCAGATGCGCCAGGTGCACAACGAGGCATTTCTCCTTTGGCCGGACATCGAGATCCTCTTTCTCTCGGATTTTGTCCCAGCCACCCTCCATGCGGTGTGAATTCAGGAGCTACTACAGCTGCAGCAGGGCATCATGACAGTACCCTAGTACTCTATGAGATTTACCGATCTCTTGCGCTATTCCATTGACATGGTACATGACCCATTCTTCCAGGCCTAGACCTTTGATCAGTGACTGAGGCATGAGATACAGGCATCAATGATCTCCCTCGGCATTCTAACGCAGGTAGGAGTACTGGAGTGAGCCCTTCTTGTAGAGAGGTTTCTTGCTGAGCCGACACCAGTAGTGAGACCTACCGCAGGGCGACATGTAGCGGAGTCTTCTGAAGTTGGCAGTCTATGGATGTCACATGGGTCCAAGCGGACCAGACCATCAGGCGGACGATCTCCAGACACTGGCTCAAAGGTGCGGGGCACACAGCTCAGATATGTCCTTATGAGTTGCAGAAAGTGCTATGCATGCAGCGGGCAGGGCCACATGGCTCGTGACTACCCGACCCACCATGCAGAGGAGTAGTAGACGGTTGATGGACCACTCAGAAAAAGGCAGAGGTTCGACCATGGTGGTCCACAGGGAGTAGGCAGACGAGGCAGAGGAGTTGGCCGAGTAGAAGGTGGTGGGAGACGCTTTGAGGCTCTACCACCACAACCACCAAGAGGTCCACCCCGACCACAGGGAGCTGGTGGACAGAGGCAGGCTCAACTTCAGGCAGCGGAGGCCTATGACCACGATGCACCACAGATGATTTGAGGTACTATATGTGTCTACTCCAACCTTTCTGCAGTTATTATAGACATAGGACTGAGTTATTCTTTTATTGCCACTGCCCTTGTTTGGAGCTCGGAGATTCCGATAGAGCTGTTGGCTAGATCCTTACGGCTAGAGACTCCTACGGGAGCAGACTCGACGATTACACACTGGTGCCAACAGTGTGATCTTACTCTGGGAGGCGAGAGCTTCGGCTGGGATCTTCTTGTAGCGGTGTCAAGGCCTTACAACGTCATCTTGGGAATTTATTGGTTCTCTGTAGTTCTTGCTCAGATAGACTGTATTAGGAGTAAGGTGTGGTGTGTTCACACCGATGGTAGTAGGTTCACCTTCACCGGCGAGAAGGGAGACTTTGCAGTGTAGGATGGGCTCACGTAGTGGAGAGGACAACTGATCACTCATCAGTGGGCTAGCCTCATCCTAGGAGCAGTGGACATGCGGAGTCTGAGTTTTCTTGTTGGGGTGGATCAGTGTGCAGACGTTTTTCCTGACGACGTTCCAGGACTACCTTCTCACAGAGAGGTAGACTTTTATATTGACCTGTACCTAGGGACAACCCCGATATCTAATCCAGCATATCGGATGGCTCCTGCTGAGCATTGAGAGCAACGAGTACAACTGGAGGACTTGCAGGGAAAGGGATTCATTTGACCTATTGTTTCACCCTAGGCTTCCCCAATTTTGTTCGCCATGAAGGAGGACAGGAGCTTGCGACTATGTGTCGATTACTAACGCCTGATCTAGGTGACCGTGAGGAACAAGTATCCACATATGAGGATTAACGACCTCCTTGATCAGCTCAAGGGAGCACAATGGTTCTCGAAGATAGATCTCAGGTCTGGCTATCATCAGCTTAGAGATTGAGATGAGGATGTGCAGAAGACGGCCTTCAGATATCGGTATGGCCACAATGAGCTCTTGGTAATGCCTTTCGGTGTAACAAATGCTCCAGCAATGTTCATGAGTCTCAGGAACATGATATTCTAGCCTTACCTCGATCGATTTTTTGTGGTCTTCATCGATGACATATTGATTTACTCAACTACTAAGGAGGAGTACGCCTACCACCTGCGGGTTGTACTGGACACACTCTGAGAGCACTAACTTTATGGTAAGCTCTTGAAGTGTCAGTTTTGGATACGTGAGGTCCACTTCTTGGGACACGTCATCTCTGAGATGGGAGTTGCAGCAGATCCTGTGAAGATCGAGGCAGTGCTAGCTTGGGAGCCACCCTGGAGTGTGACGGAGGTGCGGAGTTTCTTAGGTCTGGCTGGGTACTACCAAAGATTTGTGCTAGACTTCTCCAGAGTTGCAGAATTGCTTACAGCTTTGATGAAGAAAGTGAAACTCTTCGTGTGGTCAAAGAGATGTTAGTAGAGCTTCCAGGAGTTGAGAAAGATATTGACTAGTGCACCCATATTGAGGCTACTGGAGGAGGGAGTAGGGTACGTAGTCTACTGCGATGCATCAGGGACCAAACTCGGGTGTCTCCTAATGCAGGAGCAGGAAGTGATCGCCTATGGATCACGAAAATTGAGGCAGCACGAGCAGAACTACGCTACCCATGACGTGGAGTTATCAGTAGTGGTCTTCGCTCAGAAGTTGTGGCGGCACTATCTGATGGGAAAGCACATTACAATCTATTCTGACCACTAGAGTCTCAGGTACATCTTCTCGCAGAAGGACCTGAACCTGAGACAACGGCGATGGCTCGAGTTCCTCCAGGACTATGACTTTGAGAATGTCTATACTCTTGGAAAGGGGAACGTAGTAGTTGATACTCTCCGTAGGAGGACGAGCATTCAGCTACTTGGAGAGGCTACAAAGCAGCTAGCTGCTTTGTAGATATCCTTAATGGATGGAGATGGAGTATCCTTTCTTCAGTCACTCACAGTCACTCCTCCACTTCTTCAGTGGGTCGGAGAGGAAGAACATGGGGATGTTGACTGTGAGAGATGACGAGCATAGATATCATCGGTACAGGCACCTGAGGGATTCTTTGTAGGAGGAGAGCACATCGTCCTTTTCAGAGGATGTACCATGGTATCAGCTACTTTATAGGAGGAGGTGCTGAGAGAGTTTCACACTTCCCCTTTAGTGGCACATCCAAGAGTGGCGAAGATGTACCACGATCTCAGACGATAGCACTGGTGGCCGGGTATGAAGAAGGCTATAATAGATTTTGTTTTATGATGCCTCACCTGCTAGCAGGTGAAGGTAGAGCACCAGGTACCAGTAGGCTTGGTACAACCCTTGTAGGTCCCAGAGTGGAAGTGGGATAGGATATCTATGGATTACGTGATTGGAATTCCACGTACTTCCAGAGGTCATGAATCCATTTGGGTGATTGTCGACCGACTCACCAAGTTGGCCCACTTTTTACCCATCAGAGAGAAGGGATCAGTAGAGAGCTTGGGACGCCTCTACGTTCAGGAGATTGTATGGCTTCATGGTGTTCCATCATCAATCATCTTCGATCGAGATGCTCTCTTTACATTCCATCTTTGGAAGGGGTTGCGGGAGGCATTCGGGATGCAACTACGTCTGAGCGCCACCTTTCACCCTCAGACGGATGGTCAGACAGAGAGGACCATTCAGACTCGTGAGGACATGCTTCATGCATGTGTCCTCGACTTGGGTCACAGCTGGGAGGATCACCTATCCTTAATAGAGTTTGTGTAAAACAACAGCTACCAATCCACCATCGGGATGGAACCATAAGTGGCATTGTAAGGCCGACCTTGCAGATCACCTCTGTGTCGGACATACCCTGGGGAGTTAGCACTTGTGGGACCAGAGATGGTCCAGGCTAGGACAGAGAAGGTCCAGGTCATCCAGGAGTGGATGAGGATAGCTCAGATCCAACAAAAGTCTTATGGTGACAGGAGACAGAGACCACTAGAGTTCGAGGAAGGTGACCATGTTTTCTTGCGGGTCTCACCACGATGTGGATTACGGAGATTTGGCTGGGGAAGTAAGTTATCTCCACGCTTCATCGGACCATTCCAGGTTCTCATTAGGATAGGAAAGGTGTCTTATCGCCTGACTCTACCACCTCATTTGCATCGGGTTCACTACATCTTCCACGTATCACAGCTGAGGAGATACGTGCACGACCAGACGCATATCATCGACCATGGGGAGCTGGACATTGATGATGCAACGACTTTTGCGGAGGTCCTGGTGGAGATCGAGGATCAACAGGAGTGGGTCCTACGTGGGCAGTCGATTCCTCTATTGCACATCAGGTGGAAGCACAGAAACCTCCAGGAGAGCACTTGGGAGTGGGAGGCATAGATGTGTGCTCAGTACCCTAATTTGTTTCCCTAGTTTGTGATGTATCTTTACGTGGACGTAAATCCCTGAGGTGGTAGTACTGTAAAGACCCGTAAATTTCAAGGAATGTTTTTTCTTAATTTTTTTGGGATTTTATGAGTACGAAATTTCTAACGACACCTGATTTCGAGCTCTGGTGTGCCCGGGATCAATTTCTGAAGTTTAGCTCGGGTACGTTCAGTGAACGAATGAGCGGGTTTTCATAACATTTGAACCGGTGCTTGGAATCAAAATCTGAGGGAACTAATGAAACCACAGTGCCGGTAATTGCGTAAGATAACCTTTATGGAGTTGTGTTTGCTTGGGAAGGAGTTGTTAAAATTTTTGGTTTAAGAGTTAAGAGAAATAAAATTGTGCTACTAATTTTATTTCACCTAAGTGGTTAAACCCATGTGTGGGAGTTGGTGTGGAACCCACTAAAATTCTATTTCCTCTTGATAGGATTTAGTGAGGTGGGGCCCGCACGATCCCCACCCCTTCAATTTCCCTAAGCCCCATCTTATTTTTGGCCACCCCGATTTTTATTATGTAACTCACCCACTCCCCCTCTTTATTGCATGTCAACCCTCAAATTATATTTTTTGATTAAAGCTTTTCAATGAATTTAATTTTGAGTTTTATTTTTTGAAGTTATCAAAACGCATGGCATGTGTTAATAAAATAAGGAAGGACTTATTTTATTTGAGGTGGTTTAGTTGTGTGAGGATTTTGGGAGAGGATAATCAAAGTCTTAAGTATCTTCATCTTCTTTGTTGGAGAACGTGAAGAATGCCAAGACTTCGACAAAGAATGTCGTCACCGCAAGGAGAGATCAACGCGTCGTCTCCTCTCCTCTCCGCAGCTGGTGTGTGACGCCTTTCCCGAAGAACGAAGACGTGCCCTCCTTCATTCTTCTTCTCACATCAAAGGAAGGGAGACGCTACTCATCCTCGGATGTTCTCTGTCAACATATACAGAGCTTCACCTCGCGACGCCGTTTTCTCGTGACGATCATCGTTCGATAACTTCTTCGAGGTAGGGGTTTTTTTACGTTCTTTGTTATTTCTGGCGTTCATCCTAAAATAAATATTCTCTTGTTATCAAATTAACTGGAGTTGGCCAGGCCACACAAACACAGCCGACCCTCCTCCCCTTTGTTGTTGTACTTTGTGGATTGGAATGGAGGTGATGCGGTTCCGTCGCACCATGCGGAAATGAATGAACCACGAACGGTGCAGGCCGCGGTGAAAGAGCGTGGTGCCGTCGTGCCGCGCCGTTGAGATAGAAAGAGGCCGCGGCTAGAGTCGGGCCGTGGCGGAGGGGCACGGTGCCGTCGCACCGCGCCTGACAGCAAGAGTCGTGACGGTTCAGTAGGGAAGTGGTGGGACATAGCCGGCCGCCGGCGGATAGGGAGGCGGGACCGGCTGGTTCCACGGAAGCAACATCGACCGACCATAATGGCCGGCGATTACCCGAATAAACTGGGGGTTTGAACCCCCAGCCAGCGCAGCAAGGGCGGACCCCCATGAGTCCGCCGTTTCGTCAATCAAGGGGGGCAGCGCCCCCCCCCCCCCCCCCCCTTCCGTGTCCACTCAGCGAGATGACGCCTATACGGGACCGGCCCGGCCGCACCGAGCTGGACAGACTGCGCCGGGCCGGGCCGCACCAGCTGGGCTGGGTTACACAATCCGGGCCGGCTTGCGTCCAACCGGGCCGGCCCAGGGGGTTTTGGGCCGGGTCAATCCGGGCCCAAACCCCCCTAAAATCAGACATGTTCGTTCAAATGCCCGTAACAAGTTCTACGGACCTCCGATCGATGCACCATTAGTTGCGTAGAAACCCTTGGATTAAGACGGTCATTTTTGTATATTACACTCAAGGTTTTGGAGAATTTGGGTACGACCGGGAAGGTTTGAACATGAAACTTACCGGGCCCTTGGAGCGGAAACGCTTATAACTTGAGCTCCGGACATCCGATTGACGTGTCGTCGACTTTTTTGGATTCCTCTTAGTGAGATGGTTCTTTTGGCTTACTCCACTCGAGGTTTGGATGCAGCTAGAGTATGGTTGGATTGGTTTTGACTTAAAAAACCAACCGGGCCCTTGGGACGAAAAAGCCAATAACTCTCAGACCGGGCGTCTGATTGACGCGTCGTCTGTCATGTTGAGTTCCTTTTGATGAGACAGAACTTTGGGATACATCAACTTCTGATGTCGTGTCAGTTGATGTATCGAACCCCTTGGCTCGTGGAGTGGACCCTCCTGGAATCGAGCATGCTGTGTGCGGGAACCCTAGAGCTGACTACGACTTTGACGACGATGACGATTGTACTGGTATCCTCTGTGGGTTAGGTAGTGACGAAGACTGTACTGGAATCCTCCTTGGGATTGGCGGAGATGACTACTTTTCTTGTATCCTGTGTGGGTCTGACAGTACTTGACTACTATTCTTGTATCCTATATGGGTTCGGCATTATTTGACTATGTACTTGTATCCTATGTGGGTCTGGCAGAGTAGCTGGTCTTATATCCTTTGTGGGTCTGACAGCTTAGCTGGTCTTGCATCCTATGTGGGTCCGAAATCTTAGATGAATCAGTGGTTACATCTAATCATCTCTATCGTCTAACGAAAAATTATACCTGTGTGAGCTAAGTCTTGACTTTCAATCAATATCTTCGATATGATTGACTTGCTTTCCTGTGTGGATTGGGTTGTACTTTTCTGTGTGGATTGGATTGTGCTTTCGTATGTGGACTAGATCAAACTTAGGCTCAGATTGTGGAGCCGAACTAGAATTTATGACTTAGGTATATGTATGATCATATACCCAAGTAGAGTTGGTTGTTACCTCGTGATTGTAACTTTCCTTTGTGGTTTATCCTTCATTGATTCCGGGAGACCTTCAAGGGTCTTGGGGTCCCTACTGAGTAGCGTATACTCACCCATTCACGGGCTATACCCGCACTACGTTGTGTTGGATGCATACAACGGATAATGTTGATCGAGGTAGGAGCTCGTGGAGTTGGATGGTACCTGGGTGTGGATCACTGGACAAGACGTACACGGAGCGGATGGCTAGAGCCGAGGAGAAGAGGAGACTATTTGTACCCACCCTTTAGGTGGGATTTACCGAGGACGGATTGGTGTTGAGGCTTTAATTTTTTGCCATTGTACTCTATTTTCAGTTGTACTTTACTTTCTGTTGGGTTTTTATTCTGGCCCATTTACATTCCAGCACTTACCTTTGTACTCAGTTTACATAGTGTTTACTTCTGCTTGCATATTCTATGGTGTTAGTTTTCTTACTTAAAGGCAATGCCTTCCCTGATATCGGGATTTACGCCTTTGGTGCTAGTCGCCAGCCCCTGGCCTATGGAAGGCGGGCTTAGGGTAGTCACGGAACGGGTCCTGAGAGCGGGTCGTGACATATATATATTATATTTTTTCAATTTTTTGAACATTAAATATGATGGGAGTTCCTAAATAGATATGGATGATTCATTTATAAATTATATGATGTGTGAGTCGAGATAGATTTATGTGATCCCGATATATAATAAATAATGGTTGTTCCCATGTAGAACTCTAGTGCATTGGATTATAATGTTCCCTCAAAATTTATATTAAAACATAGTGATATAATTATTCCATTTACAAGGGTTATATAAAATTTCTATAAATATTATCTTACATTATACTAACACATTTTATATATTCTTTAATGGAGTTTATAGTGACTCCATTTTCCAAGATTAATATCATATTTATTATGCTTATTGAAGCTGATCCGTATTTCATCTATTAAATCATCATTCCACAATACCTTATTGATGAATTAGGAATTTATGGGTATGAGTTTTTTTATGACTATCTAATGCACATTAATTATGTCATATAACCATAATTAACTACTTATGTACTTTGATATCATTAAAATTTTATTTATTATGTTTATTAAGAATTTGAGCCCTTGTTATGTTTCTTTTTCCCTTGGTTATCAGGAAATGATATAAAATGAATTATTTATTTTTTTATAATTCATATGGATTGTTTTTTACTTGATTTGAAATAATAAAATAAGGTTCAAGTGGTAAAAATTTTCATTTAATTGCATGTGTAATGATTCTTGTATGAGTTTCTTCCAATCAATGTAACAAAAATCCTAAAATTCCTTCATAATATTATTGATATAATTTTTCCATTTCATATTATATGTTCAAGGTAGAAAAAATTAAGTCATAAATTTTCTTTTCCATGTCCCAAAATTTAATTCTTATGATTTTATCACTGGATCCGAGAGTGCGGGTTCTGGGCTATAGTAGATGTAATCAATGGAAAGGATTAGATTACTTTACAAACATGGATGTTATCATGTTTGGTTATCTTATGTATTATGGTTACCATCACTAGTATACAATATTAATGATGATAATATGTTTAAAATCATCGACACACCTATTTTGGTGTAAACTGATGAGACAATAATATGATTAATGACATATTATGAGATGTTTTATTACCATGAATTATATTTTAATCATATGTTTAACGTGAAGTATGAATTTTTATTTATTGGAAATAATATTTAGGGTATTAATATCCTTTTATTTTTACATGATCAAGTATATTCATCAAATTTTGTGAAGAAATGTTTTGATATATAAAAAACTACTAGATTGAAAAAAAAATAGTGAATAAGTGACTATTTTTATTTCAAAAATATCCATATTTTGTTCTTGAATGATAAAGGGAATGTGATAACATTTAAAATTTAATAATTGTTTAATCATGATGATTTTTTTGAATGATTTTGTTAAAATATGGGTATTACTATAGGATTTTTGAGATTGATATATTATTTCATCATTTGAAGTATAAAAATTATTAGGAAAAATCATACCATGTAAAAACCATTTAAATTATTTTAAATGTCAATTGTCATGTAGAATAAATATTTATCCCCTTTGTGGTTATATGATCCATTAAATTGTGATTTTTAGTTATTCAGTAATTATTAATTCATCTTGAATACTAATCATTTGGAGGAAAAGTTTATATTTAGGAGAAAATTGGTTAATTTATTAAATTCTACATGCCATATATGTGCATTTCACTATGTATTCAATCTATATTATGTCATAATTACTGTAAATTATGAAAATTATATTGGAAAAATCCTTTATCCTATTCCATTCATATACAATGAATTAGATGGCCTTCTAAAACATAATGTATTTAAGGATTACAAGAAATTATCATTCTATCAATCGTTATCTTTGTTGTCATCACCAACATCAATCACTCTCCATAATTAATTATGATTTTATTCCATGTCCAATTCATCCTATACCACTCATGATATACTATTTTGTAACCTAGAAGGTGTTATTATAGGTGACCCTTGTAGTTTTCATTCACATTATCATGATTTTTTTAAACTTTTTTAAAATTTAGGCTTTTATTTTTTTTTCAAATGTCAATCCTTTGAATCTTAAGATAATGTTAAACTTTTTGGGACATAAATTATTAATGGGGGACTATGAAACACCATGATATTTTAAATAAATAAAAATATTTTTAAAATTGTAAAAAACACCCAGCAAATATTATTGAAGAAAATGAATATATCTTTGGAAATTTTATGTAATTATTTTTAAATAATAATTTCACATTTATTTATTTTGGTATAGAAAACCCAAATTTTTTTATGTTCTATAGAATATTCAACATGCAACACCAAGCTAAAATAGCCCATAGTATATATAACTATTTTAATCATACCATTAAATAAAAAAGTATGAGAGGATCCAACTAATTAATGATATTTATATATGAGTTTAATACTCAATATAAATTATTGTTAAATTACTAGTAAAAAATAGCTTAATTTTTTGTAAGGTAATTTTATTCAAAAAATGTATTTGTTTTAAAAAAAATTGTTTGAATAATAAATTCAATTAAATTTTTGGATGTTAAATAATTAGATTTCAATGTTATGTTCATTATTGGAATTCTAAAATCAATATTTATTCATGTTGAGATTTTAGGAATTTTCTGAACTTATTTGTATTTATGTGAAAATAAAAAATTATCAATTTTTTTAATAATGTGATTTATATTCAATAAACTATGTAATTTAAATTTAATTTTTTTTTTCAATATATTTACATGTAACAAAGGTAAAATTTATCTGTATTTATTAGACATAATTTTTTTAATCATCTATAATATTTTGTTTTATTGTATGATTTTAATTCTTTTTAAAAAGGATTTCTTTTGTACATTATTTAAATGTGCATAATGTTTCTGAATTGTAATAATTTAAAATAATCCTTGATGTGAAAAGATTTATATTTAATTTATATATTATATATATTTTAATTTTACTTTATATTCATTCAATGACTACTAACAGACATGGAGTTAATATAAAACCATATTGATCAAGAAAAAATACAATTTTTAAAAACCATCATTTTCCTCGCATCTATGGGTTTTGTTTTAAATATAATTTTTTATGATTTAAAAAAATATTTAATATAAAAAATTCATTTTATAAATCAAAATTAAAATTTTAAATTAAGGTGAATGTTTCTATATTTTCTATGAAAATTACATTTTTTGTGGAATAGTGTGAAAACTCAGTTTTTATAAAAATTTTATTTTTAAAAAAATTATTGAATATTTAAAAAATTAATATTTTTATAGAATGATTGTTGTTAAATTATATATATTTTTAATCCAAATTTGTTAATTTAAATCAATAACATAATTAATTATTATATAAAATAATTGTAAACATCTAAACATTTTCTCATTGAAAACTCGCATTCTCATCGCATCTATGGGGATAAATTAATGTTAACATTGTCTAATTCTTTGAGTTTATTTTTAAAAAACTAATTACATATTTAAATTTAAAATATATAGTATCTGAAAAATTTAAATTATGTGATTATGAAATTTAATTGGGTAAAAATAAATTTTAATTACATAGGTTATGGTAAAAATGGCTTTACAAGAGGGTTCAACTAAAATGATACGGGGTAAAATGAAATTAAAACGTGTATAAAATCTATTATATGGAATTATATCAACCATAAACCATAAATTCTAGATAAATTTTTGGTATTTTATCAATGATATATCAAAAAATTTCATATTATTCAATTATTTCAGAAATTAATTGGCTATCACTGACTTCATTTATTAATGGCCACTCCTCTCATTCTCTCATCACACCTTAAAAACCAATTGATTCAGACACACCATAACTAAATAAATTCTATAATTCAAAAATTAAATAAAATGGTAATTATATTGGGAATAAATATAGCTAAAAGGGTATTCTCTACAAACTGAAAAAGATACCATTTGAAGTGGTACTGTTATTGGATAATCATTTTTATTTTATTTTACCCCTCATATATTCATTTTAAACAATTTTTAAATAATATCTTCCTTCTATATAGTAGATGTATATTTTATTATGTTAATTTAATAACATAATATTTTTCCTCATCAGTCAAATGGTATATGAAATCATGATTCGTTTCTATAGTATTTTACGGCCTCGCGAACCTCTTTCATTAATTTATCCATTACAAACTCACACTATTGGGAATGATAGTGGATATAAAATATATAATTTATATTTACTATAAAATTACACAAATTTATTATATATTATATATATATAATTTCACTTCCATTCTGAAGAAAAAATGATAATGTCACTCACATGTATGGAAGACTACATCCTTTTGAACCAATGTTATTCTTTTTTCAAAAATGCTTTATATAAAGGGTAACGCAGATATATTTAATTAATATTAGTGAAATACATGAAGTAATTTTGATATAAACAAATTATTTATAATTATTAAAATATAATACATCACTTTATATTTAACCATTTCAACAAGAAAACGATGATAACTTCATCCGTGTACCTTTGGGCCATAGCCTTCACAAAGCAATGTGAATCTCTCTCTCCCTCTATTAACAACAAAACACATTGATAATATATATAAGTATATATAATGAATTAATATGTTATTTATTAAATTATTATCATTTATTAATGTTAAAATATCATATAACTTATTTCCATAATGATCGTGGAAAATTGGATACATTACTCATGCGTATATGTGTTCTACCGTCTCCCTAATGGTAACATACTTCATTTTTTAAAACAGTCATTTATAATTTGTCATAAAATATATAAATTATTTATAAATATTATTATATTTGAATGATTATTATTCATGAGATTATATAACTATATTTTATACATAGTAATTGGAACATTCATAACAAATAAATTTTTTGAAAAGAAGGATAATAATCAAAGAAAAGATAAAAATATTGAATATTTATTAATGAACATGTGATAAGATGTTATAAAATGAACATAAATGATATTATAAATAATAATTTGGTTGATTAAAAATTTAATTACATGTTTAAATCCACTATAAAACATCATAAGAAAAATCTAACAAAAACCATGTGGTATGTGAGTTTATATCTTAATTTCCATTCATTGGATTAAACGTATAAATCAATGATTTTATCATTCTAAGATTATGAGTACAATGTTAATTTTATTTTTAATATTTTACTTTCACATTTCTTATGTGGATTTTAATTTTACACACACAAAAAATCATATATTAATACCCAATTGAATGATGTGATCTTTGTAATGGATTTTTTCTCTCAGTTTGACCTAATTGAAACATCTATAATGTTATGTCGCTATATTCTATTTTAAGGTGTATATACATCCCTTTTTTCATGTAAAATTGTAAATTTAATTATTATCATGATATTTTATATTTAATTTTATTTTATTATTGTATATATATTATTATTCAAAGATAAAGATGTGGTATTATTTTTTTGGTACTATCTCATTGATTTTCTGGATTTTTTTATGATAACGACTCTAATTTTGAAATATTATGAAATAAATCTCATTTATTCTCATCATTTTTATTCTCATATTGATATCAATTATATCTTAACATAATATTTCTATTTTCTCAGTCTTTTGAACTTAAAATATTTAACAAAATGTTTTTATGTGAAAAATCGTCCTTGTTTCTCTATTTAGTAGAAATCCATTTTTTAAAAATAATTTTTTATAAGAATTTTCTAAAAAACGTTTAGATCATTGATAAAATGAATTATTAACAAAACATTTTCCAATGTTTTAATTATTACAAAATGAGTTTAATGTAACATAATCTTGATTTCCATGCATTGGTTATTTAGATTTTATTGAAAGATTAAATGAAATCATTGCTTTAACATGTATGCCATGAAGATAATTATAATTTATCAAGACCATTGTTTTCATTGATGATTATTTTATATATTTTAATGCATTATTTCAAAGGAAGTAATTCTTTAAATGCATTAAAATATTTTTTTCATATTATATATTATATTTCTGTCAATAAATTTTTTAAATTATTTTTATTGATTCATTATATATATCCTAGGTTAATTTAAACCAAAAGTATTTTAAATGTTATTTGGGAATATTTATTTTTTTAAAGATAATTTTTCAAAATAAAATGTTTATTTTCTAAAAAACTATCTTTATATATATATTAATGGTAGCACCATTGGTCAATTTAAATATCCATTTTTTAATTATTATCTTTTTTGGATAGTTTATATTGATACGATCCTCCATATTTCATTGTTTTAATAAATATTGTTAAAAAGATATTATTTTGGAACCCATTTATATTACATTTTTTAACTATGTTTTAATTAGAACCCATTTATTTTTAATGGGATACCCTTGTTTTAATGATATTTTATTGAACTCATTTCTTTTCCATGGGTTTACTATTTTACAAGGAGATTGTTATGGAACCCATTTCATTTTCATGGGATAATAATGTATCAAATAGATTTAAATAAAATCTATTTCGCATCCATGGTATAATGAAGTTATAAAAGGAATAATGATTGTTTATGTGAGTTTTAAGATGAAATATATATATTATTTATTTTTTGGTTTAGGGATGTATATATAATGGTTGTGCTCAAAGAGCTCCTAGAGAGCCTATTTAATCTTATATGATGGGTTCATCCAGATAGCATATAGTGACCCCAAGTTAGCTTAAATGATCAGTGAACGTATATAGAACTTGAATTCATTGGGTAATCAATTATCTTCTCTGTAAAATTATACTTTATGTTGAAAATATGGTTATTATATTTTTAAGGTTTATGTATGTGTTCTATGAAGACTTTTTTCTATGATACCAAAATATTTAATCGTTGATATCTATTTTTGTATAGTGATTTGTTTTATCATGATTAACATCACATAGATATTTATTATTTATGTTTAGTTGGCATTCTTTTGTTAAGATATAATCTATGTTTCATGATTGATCATTCAGGCATTAATGGGTATGATTTATTTTCAAATTCACTCATGCACTTTGATTATGTTGACGTATTCTTATGTACTTCTAATGTTCACTGATTACATTCATAGGTTAATTCTTATGTATTCCCTTAAATAGAATATGAGTAATCCATTATAATGTTCCATTTTCACAAGTATATCTTAAAATTGTTTTGAACAAATTATTTCTAGAAGAAAATTTATATGGTTGATGATGATTCCTTAATGTGAAATATGAAATGATATATTATGTGAGAGAAATTCTCATTTAACAATATGGATATGGTTTATGTATAATTTTGTAATAATAAACTAAATATCTAAACAAAAAAGTTGCATGAAATATAACTGTTAAAAATTTTAATTTCTATTTTGTGAGGATTAGAAAGAAAAAATTCCATCAAATTTATCTCTATCAAAGAAAAAAAAATTGATTTCAACCCCAGATATGGCAGTGAATGTTCTAAGATATTATTTGAACCATTTAAATTTAATATTATATCAAAGAATATATAATATATTTTATAACAACATATATCACATGAAATAATAATATATTATTATTCATTTTATTAAATATAATTATGTTATCATATCTCTCATTCCCATGAATAAAGATAGTTAATTATACTTCCATTTTTTCAATTTCAATTTTTTTATTAAATTTATTTGAAACCAGAAAGAATCATTATTCATTTAGACTCTTTAAATTTATATTGATAATATTTATTCTTATGATATAAAAGATTAATACTTTTCAGATCCATTCATTGTTTAAAAATGTCAAATATTAATAAAAGAGATATAATAATATAACATAAAAATTTATTTTTATTAGTCTTTTGATATAAATGATCCTAATATACTCTTAAAAAGAAAATACAGAGAGGAATAGATCTTTATAAAAATGAATATGGAATTTTTAATGGAATTAAAATAACATAAAATTAATTATTAAACCATGGAGGCACAACCAATGTATGATATTTTATCACATGGAGTCATAAGAGATCTAGTTTCCTTTTGATGTTGTTGAAGAAACTAGCCTACATTTCACCTGTGAAAAGCTCAACTAATCTCTCCTACATTTTACCAGTTAGGAACAAGACACATGTACTATTTTTATGTGTGTAATAACCATGTAAAATTAAGAACATTGAATTTTAAGAATTATTATGAACTGTATAATCTATATAAACAAGTAATTATTGAATTATTATGCTAATCATTTTGTATCTAGTAGAAAAGGATATATATGAATGTAGTCTAGTCGAGAGAGGTAGTTAATTACCATAGTGTCTATATTATTGATGGTATTAAATATCATAAATCATATTTCCAAATATGTTCTATAAAAAGAATTATTTATAGTTCCATTTAGCATTGAAAAATCAAAATATCATTATAGTTTTATTTTTTTTAATATTAATGTAATACATAATTTTCTATTGAATGAACTTGATTTATATTCCAATATATATATCCATTGTATAAATTGTATAAATAAAACAAAAAAAACTTATTGTTAGAAAACATTTTACATTAATAATATTCTATAATTAAAAACATTAATGTTATTTTGAACACTCCAATAAAGCATTTTAGGGGAATTGCATAACTTATTAAAAATATTAATTTAAAAATCACATTTTTGAAGAGATAAACATGTGTATTATGAAAAATGATTATCATTTAATCCTACATGAAATTAATCTAATAGTATTTAAATTGTATTAAAAATATTTATATGTTATTAATGATTTTTTAATTTAATGTAAAATATACATAAAAATATTGAGTAAAATAAAAAAAATAGAGAATATTTTTTTAAATTTTCATTCAATCGATAACTTGGTTGCATGTTTAGTACCATGGTACGTCTAGAATTGGGATACAGACAATATTGGGATAGGAAATTTCTTATTGTAGGTCGGGACAAGTTTTCTTTGGATTTTCTTTAACATGTGATCGAGCTATCAGTCTTCCAGTAAATCACATATGGCCATTAATTTTCTTATATGTTAAACCCTTACTCATGTTTTGTCCATTTATTAAAATTTTAAATGTTTTTACACAAGTTCAATCATCATTATGCCTCAAACTCAATACTTATTCTTGAATAATGTCAATTTCCACCTTCTATAGGTTATGTATATGTAATTAAAAAAATATATAAGATATATAAGTGTATTATGATTAATATAAGCTAAGTAATGATATAAAAATAGTTATGTTTTTATGTGAAGGTATGGTGAACAATTATCATCCTTCATAATGGTAAAGAATAACTATCTAAAGGAAGATCTATTCTCATATTATGGAAACCAATTATATCCATAACAAGTAAAAGTATAAAATAAACCAAGAACATATAAAAATTAACTATTAGAATATCAAAACACATATAACGTATTTTTAATTAATGAATCAATATTGTTAAAAATTATAACTATGTAATAATGAAGTATTAATAATACTAATAAAAAAATTTAAAATGTGGACAATGGAAAAACTACTAAAAATATATAACTTCTTCTCAGCCAATAAATTTTTAATAGATAAACCAAAATAAATAGTTATATCTAAAAATTTATATAAAATTATTGAATTTTTCATATAAAAGTGAGAATAAAAATAATTATTTGTGTCATACCGTGGTATAACACTTCATAAATATTGTATGAAATTCATGATAATGAAACAAAAATGAAACAAATGGTACTGTAAAACACTCCATGAATTTCGGTAGAACCTATCATAATAATATTTTATATAACATGTGACAGTAATATTATATATTTATGTCCAAAAAATTAAAATCGAATGGGGACTACGTCGACCAAATCCCGAAATATAGTCGCACATCATCCTGTATTTCGGACTCCAGCCAATAAAAACATATGGAAGGAAAATAAAATTTATGAAAATGTATATCTAGTTACCAAGTACCTACAAGGGTATAGATTCAAAATGGGCCATACCACATAGGTGTTTCTTTTGTAGTGATGTGATATAGTCACTGTAAATCAAATAAAAAATGTTAATATATATAGACCTACCAAAGTAATGGTAAAACCATACTAAAATATATCCATAAAAGTCAATAAATCTAATCAAACATAGTAATAATGAATTACGATGATCCTATAAAATTAAATATCTATCCTTAAACCATTAATAAGAAGATAATAGTAGGTTTTTGAAGTTAATGGTTCCTACAAGGAATGAATTCTCTATCATAGACCCTTAATGAATATAATAAAAAATAATTAATATTTTATTTCCATTGATATAACTATTAAAAAACAAACAATAGGTATGAGTAATTAATTTTAGGTGTTCCTATAATAAAAATTATCAATAAAAATTACCCATGTTTTGTTATTGAAAATGTATCAAGGAAACAAATCGTCAATAACTACAATTCCCACTTCCTTGAAATAGATATTATAACATGGGTATTATAATATAATATCAAAATAATGAATCTATATCCAATATGAATGAAAAAAACACCACCCCCTTTATTACTTGATTCTATATTAGAACACAAAAAAATCATATCTTTATGATTAAACAGAGATAAAAATAATTAACATCAACACTAGTAAACAGTAAAAAATTATATTGGAAATATTACCTTTATCTATCTTATAATAAAATAATTATAAATTTAGGAATGAATATAACATCCATTGAGTACTAGCTAATTAAATGAAATGATGACAATAAATTAGTGAGGAGGATCCTACATGAATCACTGCTAAACTGTGTCTCATATTTGAAACATAAAGTCAATCCTTACAATTCTTGAATAGAATAATGACCATAAATTAAAATCCATTGGATGCAACAAATTAATATACTAATTAAACAACGAATAATATTTTTTATTAATATAAACCAATAACCTATGTTTCTAAAAATTAATATAACCCATAATGGGGATACTGGTACTTATTTATACCCTATTGAGTTCTTGTCAATCAATCTGGCTCCCCTAAAAAAATATTGGGTGGAAAAATCTATATGGTTATCAATGGTATACCCTTATATAAATGGATAACATATAGTGGAAAACATATATTTTTATAAGAATACCCTAACAAAAAAATAAATAAATTTATTACCAAGAATTTATCATCAATTATTTTATTAATATAAATAGATGATTTCATGAGAATGGATGATGTGGATTTAAATATTGAATTTTAGAAATAATATATTATTTACAAGTTTATAATATATTTTTTTATAAAAATTGACATTAATATGCTTTCAAAAGAAAACATGTAGCATAGTGATTCCACCCCTTTTTTGTTTCATTGATTATTATAGAACCCTAAATATGATTCACAATGACCTCATTCCATTTTTTTATTAACCAATATATATAATTACACTATCAATTCACAACTATTTTATCATTCCACCACTATCAGGTTGTTGTTGCTACACCAACAATCCCCTACCAATCATTCCCTATCGTGATATTTGTATGTGTTAATAACCATTTTCCTTGTTTGGATTATAGTTATTTCAAATAATGATTATTAATAAGAGTTTTATATTGATTTAAAATCATTTAAATTTAAATTTCAAAATATTTTATAGATATTGTTTAGTGAAATGTTATATTTGAGTTATTCCTTCACAATGTACTTTATATATATATATATATATTTTCATTTATTATTATATATAGTATTAAAAATAATTTTTTAATTAATTTAAATGTATAATTATAATATAAGTCATCCACACATATTTTTTCTCTATATATACATATGAATGTTTATATATACGCACATATATATACAAATATACATAAATATATCTATAATTTAAATAAGTAAACTATTATATTTTATCAAATAAACATATATACACATATACATAATTATGTAACTTTAGATATTTTTTAATATATTTATATATATTGATCTTATTATATATATTTTTTCTACGTTTAAACTATATATATATATATACGTGTGTGTGTGTGTATTTTATACCATGTCTGTATGATTGTGTGTGTCTATATGTATATATATATCTGTGTGTCTGACTGTGTGTGTGTGTGTTTGTGTTTTAAGTCATTTATATACATATAAAATGTTATATATATCATATATAATTCTAAATGATAATTAATTTTATTTATATTTGTGTATTTTTGTGTGTATGTTTTTATATATTTTTATAATTTACACTTTTTTATAATATTTTAATTTTATTTTTAATTTTATTTTATGTGAGATATTAATAATAACTATAAAAATATATAATTGTCATAAAATAAATTTAACTATTTTCATAATTTGTAATTTTAATATAGGTAATTAGTGAATCATAATTGGATGAATTCATGGTGATTTTAAAGAGAAAACTAAAAAGGTATTGATGATTTATAGGAATTTTCTATATATAATATTAAATATATAAATTGATTTTATATTATATAAATGAATATTGGGAATAAAAGAAAATTTTCATTCTAAAATAACTTTTGATATCTTTTTTTTGATGGTTTTAATATGATTTAAACTCATTAGATTTGTAATGGTGAAATTAAAAACAATTAAAGATATAATAATGATAAATATTCTTAATATGAGGCAACACTTTGTATTGATGAATAAATTCATGACGTGGGAACTGATTATGATAAAAGAAATAGTTATGGTTGAATGATTTTATATATATTTTAAAGAATAATTATACCATGGTTGTATTAAATTTATAGTGGTTCCAAAAGAATTTAACCTTTTAATCCTAAAAGTGTGAAATAGTTGTAGCGATAAGAGATTCAGTAAATTTATTGATCATCTAAACTGGATCATCCTAGGGAAAAATGTATCCATAATCAAAATATGATGCTACAAAATTAATATATCTAATATGAATGTGTTAAAAATAAGACACATTAATACAAAAAAATTTGTGTTCTAAAGGGTTAAAATTCAATGTTTTAATAGAATTTCCTCGAAGTGTCGACATCATCATAAAATAAGGAATAGAGATTCATTTTTCATTCATCTACTAGGGAACGTACCAAAACTCCCACTAAGGAAATAACATATAATTCAATAATTAACCATTTAAATATTTATTTATCATTTATATTTATGTAATGAAACTAAAATCTGTTTTATATGATTGAATGTACCACCCATTGACTTTTCCATAATTTCGTTCAAATTTTATTGATAGCAATTCAATACACACAAAAAATTATTTATATAGTACACTATCTAATAATTTTTTTTTAAAATTTAATAAAAATAGAAAAAATGAGGGAGTTTATGTAGTAAATTAATATATTATATATAATTTTTTTAACAATATCTTATTTATTTCTTATGCATAATATAATAAAAAACATAATATTAATGATAAAATAATTTATTTTTATAAAGTTAGTTTTTTCACCATTTAATAGAGATCCTATATTAAATTAAAATTTTCACCCTTTTATAATATAAATATTTAATAATAAACGTCATATTTTAATGTTAAATATTAAAAGTACCTTAGGGAGATTTCTTGGTATTTTTCAATGACATTTAAATTTTTAATGAATCATTTTGAATTTTGAAATTTAATTCAATTTTTTTTAATTTCAATTATTTATAAGTATAAAATATATTTAAAAATGTTTTCAATTTCAAATTTGATCATTTTTTTATCAATTAATCATTTTTAGTTCATTATAATCAATTTCACATTAAAATAGTTTTTAAAAACCGTTAAACTTTTTGGAATTTTTGTTTTAAAAATCAGTATTGACATCTTGTATCGTGAATAAATTTAGATTAATTTATTCCACTTCTAGGATTTTAATTTAGAAAATTAGAATATATATTTTGAATCATTATTATTTATAATTAATAATATGGTTTTAATAGTTTTGACTTAAAATATTAGTGAATTTAATTTAAATTAATTATAATGAATAAGGTAAAATTTGGCTTAATAAAGGACCAAACCACAATATTAAGGGCCTAAATAACCTTGACACCCATCCAAGATCCATTTTGTAGATATATTTAGACCCTATTATAATTTAAATTGATCTTTTCCCATTATGGGATTCATATTCCATGGTGAAAACATTTTTGTAATTCTCTATCCCAAAAATTTCCAGAGTGACACTCCTCCACTATAAAAGGCCTCATCTCCTCCTACTTTCTCACACCTCTGAAGACTCATTGGATAAACCAATATCTAATAAAATTGATCCTAATAATCCATAACATTATAAAATAAGCCTATATTGTTTAATAATAAAATCCAAGGAATCTTTTTGGTGAAATTGAAAATGAGTTACCAGAATAAGAGGTAATTGATTTCTTTAAGATCGTTAGTTCAATTTTCATTATCCACTCCATTGGATCTTATTATTCCATGATATTATAAAGAAACCAAAATCCGGAATATAGTGAGAATTTTTTATATTATTTTCTGATCAACATGTACAGTCACATCTATCCAATGGGTGGTGAATATAATGTTTATGTGTATAGTGAACTAACGCCTCATGAAACAATGATTGTTTATTTTCCCATTTCCACCTATCATGGTGGGAATTATGGAGGAAAAACTATTTATATATTATATATATAATATTTATTATGAAATTATTATTATTTAACAATTTTATAATGTCTACCTTTGTACATTACTTTATGTGTAAATATGATAACATCGTTTTTGGAATTGTGGACTATCGCCTACTCAAAGCGATGTGATTTGTTGACACTATACATGGAATGTATTAAAAATTATTTTAACAAACATATGTTACATATGTAAAATAAATACAATAATATAATTTTAATATACATTTTTTTCATTTTTTTCATTATATTAATATGACAATGAAATTAAAGTAGTGTTCATGCATACATACGACCTATTATCTCTATGAACGTTTAATTTAATTTTTTATTTCAAAGCATTATAATTTATTATATACACATATATATATATATATATAAATTATAAATATATATTACAATTAAAATATGTTTAAAATTCTAGATATTATGAATTAATTATATATGTAGTATGAACAACAAATAACATGTCAATACATAACTGATAAAAGGTTACACTTGACACCATAAATAGTGAAAATAATAAATGATTGTCAAGAAACATGTAATAAGATATTATAATAAGATTTTTATTATACTATAAACATAATTATAATTATGGTATAAGTTAGTAACATATTTTAAACCACAATATATGAGGATAATGACCACATAACAAAATGTATAGTTAAGGTTAGGGGTTTGGTCTCAATTTCATTTCATTGAGACATATTTTAATGTAACACACCTATTTTTTTGTGTATATACTACCATTTTACATTTTAAATCATCAATATAATTATTCATAAGATAATATATGTTTCATTTAATTGTATTAAATTATGGGTATGATGATTCAAATTCTTTAATGTGGTATGAGATACTTTGGAATGTTTAATGATTATTTTCTCCAAGAATGCTTTAATGTTACATTAATTTATTTTTTAAAACATTATTTTTTAAAAATAACATTATTGTAATATTGATTCACTATATATCCACATTCATGGGTGGTATATGTCATTATTTCCAAAATGGTTTATCATTTTTACAAATGATGATTACTTGACAAGTTATTTTATAATCTAGGGAATTATGAAAAAATTATTATTAATTATTAAATAGCGATATTTGATAAGGTATAATATTTATTTCAAATATTAAATATGAGAATGAATTATATAGGAAATGATGGTTGGGTACCCGAAATTATATTTCTCCTCTTTTCATCATCATGTTTTCATGACAAGAATAAGTTGACCGAATTAAATGGGATTATATACAGATTATTTAAGAGTCATGTGAAATGTATTAAATGAATATGTTTTCATGTTCCTTAGAAATGATGTCGAATAATTAAAAATTTTCTTCATAGATATTTAAGTTATTATTATTATTATCCATGAAATTTTCATACGGTAAAATCTATGGTTTCATTTTCATTCTCAATTTATAGATTAAATATAATGTGTTTCAGTTTCTTACCTTTCTATATTGATTATTCCGTATATATTAGATTAAATGGAATTTTTTTTAGTTATTTACCTTTCAATATTGAATTTTTCATTATCTAATGCATTTTTCCTAACCTTATAAAGGATTTGTGCCTACACTTATTTTTTTCCTTTCTTAATGTTATGATGAATAATTATTTGAATAATCGTTCAAGGATACTATTTATTTCATTTTATTTTTTATTAGGTGTATATTTTCTATCTATTAATGTATTATGTGTGTTATGTATATAATATATCATTCCACGCTGGCTAAACTGACCATTCCATTGGGATTTTATTCATTTTTATAATTCTAAAATTAAATATTAATACACTGTCAATGTGATTCTTGGGTTGTGGAGTTATATTTGGTTTCAAATGATGTTTATAAGCATCCTTAGAATCCAGATTTAGAAAACATAGATTTGGGAGCACAACCTTATGATATATTTTGAGGATAATTATAGAATAAAATATGATAATTTGGGTATGATTGATATTACGTGGGAATTCCTAACAATATATCCATGTTTGGATACTAAAAGATGATTTAGTTCTATAATAGATGTACCTATGAGCAACAACTCTGACAAGGTTTTTCTTACCCAAATCGGTGTAACCGGGTACATAATAATGGGCTTTATTGCACACCTAGTTTGACCCTCATGAAGATATGCTTATGATATTTCATATTTTCTATGCATACCATTTTTAGGGATTTGAGTGTTAAGATTTCCCCAAAGTAAATTTTTTTATGATTCTATTATTTATGATATATAAATTTATGTTATGTTTCATACCATATTTGGAATTATACATTATGATTTTATGAGCTAACCTAATGTGTTCCATTTTTTATAAATTGTAAATGAAAGGAATAATGATTTCAACACTCCTACAAAATTTTCATATTTCCCTATTGAGTAAACTGATAGAGCTAGTATTGTAATAAAAGGAGTCATGTAAATATTAGGGAAAAATAATCAGATTATGTCAAACAGCCATTTCATAATGGAGAAAACTATTCCATAGTGAGAATCACCATTGCAAGATCTCTTTATGTGGCAGAATCCCCCATCATTTAGTGGGACCACTGATCTAATTATAATGGTTCTATGGATTAAGTATCTGAATAAGGTATTTACAGCCATCAAATGAAATGAAATCAAAATGGTTACACATTCAGTTTGTCTCTATGATGATGATGATTAGTGTTTTTCTATGTTCCAAAATACAAGGGTGGAATAAGGAATTTAATTCATGTAATAGATAATATTTAAATATACTTTTTGAAATTAATTCTTCCCTTAGGATCAAAAAATTTATCTAAAGAGAAATTTACATAATGTAAAATAGAATGAAGAAAAAATCATTGCATATTTTGAAGCTCCCTTTAAGAGGTTATTCATGAATGATACTGATTATATAAAGTATATAGAGTGCATTATTTTACCCTTATTTTATGGTCTTAATCGATGTCTATGAATGTAACTGGTCTCCCAAAAATTTTCATCATACAAGAAATTTATTTTCTTTTTCATCAAGACACAAAATAAATTTTATAGAGTAAATATATTCAATAGAAACCAAGAAATAAACCGTTCATATGAGAAACATGAAAAATGGAATTCATAAATAAAAAATAATAAGATTTATTTATTTATTTTTTGTGAAAACTGAGAGAAAAAACACATTGGGAAATGTTTTATGGGATAGTGGGTTTTTAATAAAAGATGATATAGGGGTCACTAAAATTATGGATGAAAGGGGAAATGGCCAGATAAAGATGTAAATACTAAAAGTTTAATGATATAAAACCATATACAAGGGAATTACCAAATATTATAAGAAATCATATATGGAAGTGGTATATGGGAGATGTACAAACATATGAGATAACAATAGTAGAAGTAGAATTAAAAAATGATGCGGTGGAAGGTATATTAGTCTATCATAAAAAGTATCTGATGAATTATTTGAATATGAATCTTCACACTCTTTTATATCTACCTAGTATGTTATGAAAATTAGACCTTTCCATTGAGATTTAATAAGTAATTTTTGGGTCAAAACTCTTTAGGGATGGATCATTACAAAAAATGTGTAGTGAAGTCTGAATTTTGACACATAAATTCACTATACTTACTGAAGTTGTTCACATACATGTGGTTTACTTTGATATTATCCTCAGTATGGTCTAGCTCTTAAATTATGTGCAAACATTTATGTCATTAGGAATGAAATTATTATTTATGATGAACATATAGAATAACTTATCATTTGAAGAGATAATTTTTCACCTAATTCATATCAAAATATCAACACCAATAGCTCTACTGAATGATGTTCTTGGGTAAGAATAGGAAACAACACCTTGTGAAGAAGAATTTAATCTTTGAATTGAGTATTTACCTATTATGCATGAATACATAGATGTATTCTAGAGCAATTACCAATATATCCACCAAAGTATGAAGTTCATTTTTATATTGATTTCATCCCCAATGTGAGGCCAATATCAATGAATCACTATTGAATAGATAGAGTGGAATTAGTGTTATTATAAAACAAAAAAAGTATTTGGGTAATAAAGGATTTATTCTCCCTACTGTTTCTTAATGGGTATCACATGTCCTCTATTAAAAATAAATATGGATCAATTCATATGTTCATTGATTATAGGAAAATCAATTCCATTACAACAATGAACTTGTATCATCCAACTCACATTGATGAATTTTTTGATCAACTTCACATAGAAAAAAAATATTTAAATATTGATTTTTATTATGGGTATCACTAATTGGTATTAATTAAGGATGAAATCTTGATGATATATTTTTGGATGAGGTACAAACAATATATGTTTATAGTAATTCAATTAGGATTATCTATTACACCCTCTATTTTTTGTACATAATGAAAAAATTATTCAAGGAATATTTTGATGAGTTTTTGTATTCATTGATGACATTATGGTGATTTATTGAAGCTCTGAGTAACATGATAATCACATATAGAACATTCTTGAGACACTTATAAGGGGAGATATATATGGGAAATTTATTATATGTAATTTCTGGTGTCATGAGATTATCTTTCATTTCAATATTTTCTACATGGTTGGAATATCAGTTGATCTTGTAATGATAAAAGGCAATCATATAATAGAATACAATGAACGACATAATAGAGGTATGTATTTTCATTTTGCTTGTCAGTTACTATCACCGACTTGTTCATAATATTACCCAGTAAGGTATCATTTAAAAAATCCCACACAAAAAAGGATATGTTTGTCTAGACAGTGGAATGTGATTATTTTTTTGATAAACTGGAGGTAAGATTAGTAAATTCTCAAATTTTGAATCTATTATCTTGGGGTGATATGTCTATCATGTATTATGATGCATTTTAAAATTGAATGGGTTGTTTCCTAATTAAAAATAAACAACGTTATTTCTTATGCATCAAGGAAATTGTATACTCACAAACCGTACTATTAAACTCATAATCATGAATTAGAATCCTAATTCTTTTCATTGAAAATATTCTAACATCACCTATATAGCAAATGATGTGAGATAAATAATGATCATAATAAATTGAAATACATGTTCGCCAAGAAAGAGATCAATATGAGTAAAATTAGAATGGAGGAAGTAGTCAATGATTATGTTTTCTTAATAAATTACCACCTAGGGAAATTAGATAAGGTAGAAGACATATTGTGAAGGAAAATCATAGAGTTTTAATCAAAATGAGGATAAAGAAAGATCATATGTTCTTGGATATAGTAATGATAGAAATTGGAATTTCAAAAGAAGGGGATTTTTCCATAATTTTTCAATTGATTTTAAAATCATATTTATTAGAGAGGATAAAGGATTATTAATCTCATGACGAGGACAATAAGAAGATAATAAAAGCGAGGAAGAATAGGAAATTCAAAGACATTGATTATGAAAACGGAGTTTTTAAATTTTGATAGAGGCTATTTGTTCCCATATTACCTCATATAAAAAGGTATTTATTGGAAGATAATAAATGAAAAAAATTACTTTCAATCCTTTGTGTAATGAAAATGTATAGATACAAGAAAGAATATTTTTTTTGGAATTAGATGAAGTGAAATATTGATTATTATGTGCGCAGATGTTTGGTTTTCCACAAGTGAATGATAGGAGGAAGCATCCAGATGGATTCATAAAACCTATTCCTATTTCAATGAGGAAATGGGATGGAATTATTGTGGAAAATGACATGGGAATTCCACGGAATAACAGAATGAATGATGCAATATGGTTTATTTTTGGTTGCCTAACCAAGTTTGCAAATTTCTTTTCTGAAGATATGGATTTAAATATATGTTCCCAAAAAGACACTATATTAATGAAGTTATGATTTATTATGTCTCACCTCTATCAATATTTTCTAGTCAGGATCCCCTCTTTACATAAAAAATAATGAAATTTCAACTAAACGCTCTTAAGAATGAGATTTATTTAAGCACAGTATACCATCCTCAAAAAGATAGACAGTCCTAAATGACAATACAAATAATATAATACATATTGAGGAATAATCCCTCTACTTTCATGTTATGTGTGTTTAGTATTAACCATTGGTATAGATTTCATATAATAATAGTTATAACTAAATTATTCAAATTGTGTAGTATTAAAAATTATATGGATTGTGATGTCATACTACCAATTTTTTGGATGAAGTTGGTGAATGGAGACTCATATACCCAGAACTTTTTAATGAAATTTCAAAAAAATGGTCATGAAAAAACAAGATCATATAAAATAATCTCATAGTAGGAAAAAATTTATATTGATATGTAGAGGAATGATTTGGAATTCCATGTGGGAGATTAAAGTTTCAAGAAAATATCCCTATAGAAAGGTGTTATATGGTTTTTTAAGAATGGGAAACTAGGTTCAAGGTAAATTTACCCATTTGATATTCTTGATATACATTGATTCATTTCCTACAATATAGAAAATGGTGCACAATATCTCAATGGTACATGATTTGTTCCAAATGTATCTGCTAAGGATGTACAATCCAGA
The DNA here is from genome assembly GCA_963277665.1 of Viscum album. Taxonomy (NCBI): domain Eukaryota; kingdom Viridiplantae; phylum Streptophyta; class Magnoliopsida; order Santalales; family Viscaceae; genus Viscum; species Viscum album. Next base: position 989,740,958 of record OY728126.1, read on the forward strand.
ACCAATAAATGTTCTCACCTATGGTGAATTTTAGATCTTACCAAAACCTTTATAATATGAATACCCCATATATATTCTTGATACTAGAGATCGTGTATTGAGAAATTTGAAAACATGTCAGGTAAAGGTACTATAAAGAAATCATAAAATGAATGAAGAAACATGGATACCAAATGATCCTATAATGGGGAAATACACACATTTTTTTAGGTAATTCCCATAAAATATTAGTGTCAAAATATTTTTAAGAGTTAAGAATGTACCACTTCAATACATAACCATATTTTCCATTAAATGTGGTTGAGTTCTTTTCAATACACATAATACCCAATTTATACAATGAACTACATAGTCACGTTTTTATAATTAAATTAATTTATAACACTTTTATAAAGATTATATGGTAGATTTAGATATTATATATCCAAATAAATTGGAACTCTTCAAATATATTTTATTTTAATTAGATAATATCAAACTCAACGTGAAATATAAAATACAATATTTTTGTAATAGTAGTTTTACTACCTTTTAATGACCAGCTTTTTTTAAAAACAATTTTTTATTATTTTCAAAAGGTAGTATAGGAAAACAATATTAATCAATAAAATAGAAATAATTATCTTATAGTGAACTTTTGGTATTTTTTTATGATGTTGAATTTGTTTAATGAATAGTGAAAACAATGAAATTTAAATCAATAATCTTTTTCATTTCATTTATCTATAAGTATAAATTAAATGGTTAATTGGATTAGGATTTTATTATATCATATATTAATATATTAATCTCGTTTTGGTTATTTGAATCCATTTTTCATTGAAATTGAGTAAAAAAACAAATCAATTTTTTTTAGCGTTTTTACATTATAAACTGGAATTTCCATCGAGTCTTCAAGATTATATTCTGATTAATTTATTCCAATTATGTGATTTCATGTTTGAAGAATGGATTAAATATAATTAATAAGAATAATTTATACTTCTTAATAATATCAAGATATTTTTTGTCCCAAAATATTTGTTAAATTAAAAAAAATTATTACAATGATTAATGTAAAATTAAGAATAATAAGGGACAAAACGTTAATCATAATAGCCCAAATGACCTAGACACCTGTAAAAAATCCATTATATGGCCACATTATATTAACAGTAATTTTTTAAAATTTATTATAAAAATACATACCCTTATCCTATTATCATCCCCTTGGATTAATTTAATATAAAGAATCCATTTGGTGTGAACCAAAATGAGTTACCTAAATAAATGGTAAAAAACATTGTCAAGATCATTAGTTATATTTCCATTCTCAACTCCATTGTCATGACCCATCCTCGGGTCCCGTGCCATGACTACCCCAAGCCCACCTTCCATAGGCCAGGGGCTGGAGACTAGCACCAAAGTCGTAATCCCTGTAAAAAGGGAAGACATTTCCTTTTTAACCTGTAACAAACACACAACCTGAACACAAGAAGCAGAGTACACAACTGAAAGTTAACACTAAGTAAAACTGTATACAAACGTAATTGGTAGAAGGAAAGGGGCCAGAAATACAATCCCAATAGTAAATTACAAAAACAGTAACTCTCTTACAACTGTAGATAGGTATACAGCAGCTACTGTGTCGTCCTCTGGGAATCCCACCTGAAGGGTGGGTATAGATGGCCTCCTCAGCACCCCAGGTTCGTCCGTCTACTCCAAGTACATCTCACCAAGTGGTCCACCTCCATGTACCGTCCAGCTTTACAACTCTCTGCCTCGATTAGTTATGTTCATCGTCTGTAACCAACACAGGGATGTGCGGGCATAGCCCGTGCAGGGGGTGAGTATAACAATACTCAGTAGGGGTCCCCATGAGCCCCGAAGGTCTCCCAGAATCAAAAAATGATAAACCAAAGTAGAAAGATACAATCACAAATTATCAACCAACCCAACGTAGGTATATTCTCATACATATACCTAAGTTACCAATCACAGCCCGTCTCCAAATCTTGAGCCCAATCACAACCCAGTCCACACAAGAAGTAAAGTCTATCACATCGATGATAATGATTGAAAGACAAGACCCAGCTCACACTGTTATACATATTTCGTATAGAGATAGAGACGGTCAGATTTAGTTACAAATTAATCTAAGCTGTCAGACCAATACAGGATACAGGACCAGCTAAGCAGTCAGACCCAGATAGGATATAGGAATAGCTACTCTATCGGACCCACACAGGATATAGGAAAATTAGTCAGAACTGTCAAACCCACGGAGGATTCTGGTACAGTTTCCATCATTTTCTAACCCACATAATATTCCAGTATAGTAATCAATGTTGTCGAACCCACATAGGATTTTGGTATAGTAGTCATTGCAGTCACAAATGGCACTAGGGTTCTTGCACACAGCACGCTAGATTCTGGGAGGGTCCACTCCTCGAGCAAAGGTTTTGATAAATCAACTATTGTTATGTCCTTAGTTTATGTATCCCGAAGTTCTGTCTCATCAATAGAAACCCAACGTGACAGGCGGCGTGTCAATCGGTTGCCCGGTCTGAGAGTTATTGGATTTTCCGTTCCAGGGGCCTGGTTGGACTTACGCTCAATCCAAACCTAGACAATTTCAAAATTCGTCCACAACGCACTTAGAGTATTGCAAAAGGACCGCCTTGTCGCAAGGGTCTCAGTGCCGCATACGGTGTATCGTTCGGACATGCGGTCTTAACGATATTCACATTTAAGCAAAGTCGGGTCCGGCCCGTCAATCCCAGTGGGCTGTGGCGGGTTGACCCGACCCGGTTCAGCGGGTCTGACTCGGCTGGGGGTCGGCCCGGCCTAGTTTGGCGGGTCCGACCTAGCTTGGGGGTCAGCCTGGCCTGGTGGGGTGCGTCCCAGCTGCGGACCTAGCCCGCGGATCAGGCTGGTCCAGTTCGCTCGGCTGTGCCGAGCAGCGCCGCCACTCCCCTGCCTGGTCAGCCATAGCTTGGCCAATTCAGCCTTGTGCATGCGGACCGCTTAGTGGGCTATAATTCTCCATCGCGCGGTGCCAAGCTGTGTCGCGGTCGACCAGCCCGACCGGCAGGCAGCCGACATGTTCACCCTGTGAAGCGGCCCGCGAAAGCGGGCTGTGGTTTTCCACCACGCAGCACCTACAGGCGTCGTGGCTCTTCAGCCCGACCGGCAGGTGGCGGCCAGTTCGCGTCGGCCGAGCGGGCTGCGGTTGCAGGCCGTTGTTCCCTCTGTGCGGCACTTGCGAGTTTCGCGGTTCCCAACAGGCCGGCCGGATTGGCCGGCAGGTCGTCCCGTGGACCAAGCAACCCGAGTGGTCGCTGGTCTCTTTTCGCTGCCGCCGCTCCCTCCGGTCTCCACCACCTCTGGATTCCGCCAACTCCGGTCACCACCAACTTCGATCGTCGCTAATTCTTTCGACTCCGTCTCTGTTGCCAATATAATCAAGAATCAATGGAGGGTTGTCGGTCCATGTTTGTTTGGGGCATGCCCTCCACTTTAGGTGATAAAAAATGGCCAATGACGAACCAAAAAATTCATCAAGAACGAGGGTATAATTTTATTCATTTAAAATTATACAAAACCCCCTACCTCGTAATCGGCGTTGTATGTTGACGAGTCGCGGAAGACGGGCATCATGGGAGATGGGCGTCGTTCCATCAACGTTATAGGGAGTCATTGTAATTGGAGGCATTCTTTGCGAGTGGAGTTCTTTGCAGGCGGCATCTTCTCCCTTGATGTGAAAGAAGAGGAATGAAGATGTGTGTTCCTCGCGGGCATCGCCTCACATTCTTTCCCCGATTGAAGAAGTGAAGGAGATGTTCTTCGTGTTCTTCGTGGGAGGAAGGCTCTCCCTCTTCTCCTTGGCTCTCCATAATGTTAAGCCAAAATAATAGATATTGATCTCTATTATTTTTATGGCACAAAAACTCAAGAGTTGACTCTCATTAAATGTGGCCACACATTAGATTAAATGTCAAGGGATGGATTTAAAAAGATTTGAATTAATATTGAATTAATTATCTTCATTAATGGTGGGGTGTTCGCCAAAATTAAAACATAAAATTCCAAGAGTTTAAGGATGTTCAAGGGAGTTTAAAGGGGAGGTGAAAATTTTGAACTCGTGTGCCCCCCCCCCCACACACAAAATATCCTTCCATGGGAAGTTAGGTGGGGTGTGGGCCCCACCTTTAAGCTCCCTTTGAAGGAAATAACCACCACCTAAAATAAAATTATGTAACCCATAAATTTTATTTAATTTATTAAGAATATCCAAAATTAACTACCACTCCCAATAAAATGCAACTGTGGTAAAGGTCTCCTTAATTGAATACCAGCACTCCGTGTTCATCGATGTCCTTGATTTTCAATTCCGAGGATTGGTTCAAAAGATAGAAAAAATCGCATGTATGTTTACTGAATGTACCTGAACAAAACATCAAAAATTGATTTCAGGACTCAGATTCAAGCACCGTCAAAAACTGCGGACACGTAAAATTCCCATGTATTTGAGAAAAAAATTCCCATAGGATTTTCGGGTCTTCACATTCTCCCCACCTTAGGTATTTACATCCCTGTAAGCTACAACACACACTAAGGGAACAAATGGGGGTAATGAGCACGCATCTGAGCATCCCGCTCCCATGTGCTCTCATGGAGGTTTACGTTCTGCCAGTGAATGCGCACTAGAGGAATCGACCGTCCTCGTAGGACCTAATCATGTTGATCCTCAATCTCTAATGTGACCAATGTGAATTTCTCCCCGTCATTGATGTCTATCTCTCCATGGTCGATGATGTGGGATGGTTCATGCACGTATCTCCTCAGCTGTAATACGTGGAAGACGTCGTGCACCCGATGCAACTGGGGTGGAAGGGCCAGGTGGTAAGCCACCTTGCCTACTCTACGGAGGACCTGCAATGGTCTAATGAATAATGGAGATAAATATCTGCCTCGGCCATAGCTCTATATACCTCGTTGAGGTGAGACCTATAAGAAGATGTGGTCGCCATCCTCGAACTCCAGCAGTCTCTGTCTCCTATCAGCATAGGACTTCTGTCTAATCTAAGCAGTCTTCATCCACTCTTGGATGATCTGCACCTTCTCCATCATAGCCTGAACTATCTCTGGTCCTACCAGTGCTAACTCCCTGGGGCCAGTCCAGCACAGAGGTGATCTGCAAGGTCAGTCGTACAATGCCTTGTAAGGTGACATCCCGATGGTGAAGTGGTAGATGTTGTTGTATTAAAACTACACCAAGGGTAAGTGATCCTCCCACCTATGACCAAAGTCGAGGAAAAATGCACAGAGCATGTCCTCGAGAGTCTGAATGGTACCCTTAGTCTGATTGTACGTCTGGGGATAGAAGGCGGTGCTTAAGAGAAGCTGCATCCCCAAAGCCTCCTACAACCCCTTCCATAAACAGGAAGTGAAACATGCATCTCGATTGGAGATGATCGTCGATGGAACACCATGAAGCCATGTGATATCAATTATGTAGAAGCACCCAAGCTCACTTCTGAGCCCTTCTCTCTAATCAGTAGGAAGTGGGCCAACTTGGTGAGTCGGTCCACAATCACCCAAATAGAGTCGTGTCCTCTGACTGTACATGGAAGTCCCATCATGAAATCAATGGATATCCCATCCCCTTCAACTCTGGGACCTTAAAGGGTTGAACCAAGCCTGCTGGAACGTGGTGCTCTGCCTTCACTTCCTGACAAGTGGGGCATCGTGAGAAAAAATCTACTACCCCCTTCTTCTTACCTGGCCACCAATGCTGTCGTCTGAGGTCCTGATACATCTTCGCCAATCCTGGATGTACCACTAGAGGGGATGTGTGAAACTATCTCAAAACCTCTTCCTGTAGTGAAACTGGTACCATGGTACGTCCTCTATACAGAATGATGCGCTCCCCACCTTCATAAAACCGATCAGGTGTCGACCCTGAGGATATCTGAGCACGTCGCGTCTCACAGTCAGTTTCCCCATGTTGTGCCTCTCTGACTCGCTAAAGAAGTGGAGGAGTGACTGTGAGATACTGAAGAAAGGCTAGTCCATCTCTATCCACAATGGATATCTGCAACGCGGCCAGCTGCTCGATCACGTCTCCTATATGCTGAATGCCTTGTCTTCTACTAAGATCATCTGCTACAACGTTCCCCTTCCCAGTATAGACTATCTCGAAGTCATTGGCATGGAGGAACTCGAGCCAACATCGTTGTCTCAGGTTCCTGTCTTTCTGTGAGAAGATGTACCTGAGACTATGGTGGTTAGATTAGACTATAAAACACTCTCCCATCAGATAGTGCTGGCACATCTTTATGGTGAAGACCACTACTTCTAACTCCAGGTCATGGGTAGCATAGTTCTGCTCGTCCTGTCTCAACTGTCGGGAACCATACGCGATCACTGCTCACTCCTGCATCATGACACACCCGATTATGGTCCCTGATGCGTCGAAGTAAACTACGTACCCTGATCCCTCCTCTGGTAGCATCAAGATGGGGGAAATGGTCAACCTATGCCTCAACTCTTGAAATCTCTTCCAGCATCTCTATGAACACATGAAGGGTTTCCCCTCCTTCATCAATACTGAAAGCGGTGCTACAAATCTAGAAAATTCTGGCACAAATCTTTGATAGTACCCAGCCATTCCTATAAAATTACACACCTCCATCACATTCCTGGGTGGCTCCCAAGAAATTAATTCCTTGATCTTCACTAGATCTACTGCAACTCCAGCCTCTGAGATAACGTGTCCCAAGAAGTGAACCTCTCAAATCCAGAACATGCACTTCGAGAGCTTACCATAAAGCTGATGCTCTCAGAGTGTATCATATACTACCCACAAATGATAGGCGTGTTCCACCTCAGTAGTTGGGTAAATCATTATGTCGTCGATGAATACTATGAAAAAACGATCGTGGTATGGCTGGAATATCCTATTCATGAGACTCATTAACACTACTGGAGTGTTGGTTACACAGAAGGGAATAAACAAGAACTCGTAGGGGTTATACCGACACCTGACGACCATCTTCTACACATCCTCATCTTGAACATCGAACTGGTGATAACCAGACATGAGGTCTATCTTCGAGAATCAGCATGCTCCCTTGAAATGATCAAAAAGGTCATAAATCCTCGGGAGTGGGTACATGTTCTTCACGGTCACCTGATTCAGGCGACGGTAGTCGACACACAATCACAAGCTCCCATCCAGCTTCTTGGAGAAAAAAATCAGTGATTCGTAGGGTGAAACACTGTGTCTGATAAATCACATCCCCTATAAGTCCTCCAGTTGTACCCACAGCTCACGAAGCTCAGTAGGAGCCATCTGATATACTAAAGTATATATCATTACTATCCTAGGGTACATGTCAATGTAGAATTCTACCTCTATGCGAGGAGGTAGTCCGGGAATGTCGTCAGGAAAAACATCAGCATACTGATCCACCACAATATGAAAACTTGGACTCCGTTCATCAACTGCTCCGACGATGAGACTAGGAAACTAATGTGTGATCGGTTTCCCCCTCCTCTGTGTAAGTCCATCATGCACTGCAATGGCTTCCTTCTTGCCAGTGAAGGTGAACCTGGTCCCATCTATGTGGATACAACACACTTTAAACCTAATACAGTCAATATGAGCATGAACTATGGATAACTAGCCCATACCCGAGATGACTTCATAAGGTCTCGCCGCTGCTACAAGAAGATCTCAGCCAAATCTCCCACCTCCTAGAGTAAGCTCACACTTCCGGAACCAGTGCATAATCATTGAGTCTTCTCACGTAGGAGTCTCTAACTGTATGGATCAATCCAACGGATCCGTCAAAATCTCTGAGCTCTGAACAAGGGTAGCGGAAATAAAACAATGACTCACACATGGGTCTTTGAGTACTGCAGCAAGGGTGGAGTGGACACAAATAGTGCCTCGAATCATCTCAAGTGCACTGTAGTCATAGGTCTCTACTACCAGGAGCTGAGAACGCCTCTGTCCGCTAGCTCCATGTGGTTGGGGTGGACCTCCTGGGGGTGGTGGTGGTAGAGCCTTGAAACGTCGTCTTCCACCCACTGCTCGGCCACCTCCTCTGCCATGTCTGCCTACTCCTGGAGGACCACCACGGTCGAACCTCTGCCTTTTCCTAGGATGTCCCTATACCATTTGATGCTCATCTGCATGGTGGTTCAGGAAGTCGTGAGCCATATGGCCCTGCTCGCCGCCTGAATAGCACTACCTGCTCCTCATATAGCTGGCTCTGTATCGTGTGCCCTGCAAAACTGAACCTGTATCCTGTGGTCACCCACCTAATGGCCTCGTCTACATGGACCTCAGCATCATCTGCCTACTTCTTGTTATAGAAGACTCCGCTACGCGTTTCCTTGTGGTGGGTCTCACCGGTGGTGACTGCTCAGCGAGAAATCTCTCCACTAGAAGGGCTCACTCCAGTACCCCGTCCTGTGTCAGAATGCTGAGGGGAATCGTCGAAGCCTTGGTCTCATGCCTGATTCCCAGCTCGAAGGTCTGAGCCTTGAAGAATGGGTCTCATACCATATTCATGGAGTAGCGTGAGAGGTCGGTGAACCTCACTCAGTACTGAGCTATTGTGTGGCTACCCTACTGCAGATGATGTAACTCCTGAATCTGCACTGCATAAAGGGTGGCTGGAACAAACTCTGAGCGAAAGAGACTCTCAAAGTCTATCCAGATTAATAATGTCTCGTCATACACATGGATAATTATTCCCCACTATCTGTCTGCTGCTGCATGTAGGAGACTCGCGGAAAGGATCACCATAAGGTCGGCTGGATTCCCTACCAATCAGAAAACTCTCACGATAGCCTCCAGCCAATCATCAGCTACCTATGGGTCCGTGTCTCCCCGGAACCTGGGTGGTCTCTGGTGCTGGAACTCGTGCAGCGCACTCAGGTGGCGTGCACTCTCTGCTACTGGAGCGAGTGGTATCAGTGACCCAGTGGGTAGTGGTACTGCTGGTACCACCGCTGTGATGGGGCCCGACACCAAGGCCTCGTTGCTCGTTGCGCTACCATATGTTACGTAACTCGGAACCCTAGTTGACTACCTTCGTGGGGCGATCCTGAAAAGAAACAGGTGCGCCATGGTCAAATCAGTATACCTGGTGAGCTGACACAAAGTAATCACAATGAAAAATTTGTCAATAGAAACACACATGAAATCATTGTTTTCGTGCACTGAATCTATAATCAGAAGTCATGGTCCTAGTGTATGGATATTTCATTCATCGCACCATCACTAGTTTCCCTAAACTGATAACCACAAGAAAAACACTTTAATCTATTGCTGTTAAAATAATCAGAGTCTAAGTTCTATGGTATAACCGACCACCTCTAATACCAATTTTTCACGACCTGTCCTCGGGTCCCGTGCTGTGACTACCCCAAGCCCGCCTTCCATAGTCCAGGGGCTAGGGATTAGCAACAAAGGCGTAATACTTAAAAAATGGAAGGAATTTCTTTTTAACCTGTAACACACACACAGCCTGAACAAAAGTAGAAGAGTAATCAAATGAAATTAAACACTAAGTAAAACTGTATACAAAAGTAAGTACTAGAAGGAAAGGGGTCAAAAATAAAATCCCAACAGTAATGTTCCAAAACTGTAAAGCTAGTACAACTACAGATAGGTATACAGCAACTACTAAGTCGTCCTCCAGGAATCCCACCTAAAGGGTGGGTATAGATGTCCTCCTTAGCACCCCAGGTCCGTCCATCCACTATGAGTAAGTCTCACTAAGTAGTCCACCTCCGGGTATCATCCAGCTCTACAATTCTCTGCTTCGATTAGTGTTGTCTGTCATATGCAACCAACACAATGATGTGTGTGCATAGCCCATGCAGGGGTGAGTATAACGATACTGAGTTGGGGACCCTGAGACCCTCAAGGTCTCCCAAAATATAAAAAGGATAAAACACAGTAAAAATATACAGTCAAGAAGTATCAGCCAGCCCTACTTAGGTATCTGCCCATACATATACCTAAGTTACCAGTCACAGCCTAGCTCCAACACTCAAGCTCAATCACAACCCAGTACACATAGGAAGTAAATTCAATCACATCATCGATAATGATTGAAAGACAAGACTCACCTCACACAAGTATGCATCATTCATATAGAGATATAGATGATCATATATAGTTACTGATTCATCTAAACTGTCGGACCCGCACAAGATACAGGACCAACTAAGCTGTCGGACCCAGACAGGATACAGGACCAGCTACTCTATCGAACCCACACAGGATACAGGAATAGAAGTTAGAACTGTCGAACCCATGAAGGATTATGGTATAGTAGTCATCATTTTCAAACACACAGAGGATTCCAGTACATTATTCATCGCTGTCGAACACAGTTGGGATTCCAGTACAGCAGTCGTCGCAGTCGCAGCCAGTAATAGGGTTCCCGCACACAGCATGCTCGATTCCGGGAGGATACGCTCCTCAAGAAAAGGGTTTGATACATCAACAATCATTAAGTCCTGAGTTTATGTATCCCAAAGTTCAATTTAATCAAAAGAAACCCAATGCGACAGATGGTGCATCAATCGGATGTCCGGTCTGAGAGTTACTAGCTTTTCCGTTTCAGGGGCCTGGTTGGATTTACGCTCGATCCAAATCCGGACATTTCCAAATTCGTCCAAAACTCACTTAGAGTATTGAAAATGGGCCACCGAGTTTCAAGGGTCCTAGTTCTGCAGACGACACATCGTTCGAACGCATGGTCTTCAAGATATTCATATTTAAGTGAAGTCGAGCCCGGCTTGTCAAGCCCAGTGGGCTGTGGTGGGTCAGCCCGACCAGGTTCAGTGGGGCCGACCCGAATGGGGGTCAGCTCAGCCTGGTTTGGTGGGTCCGACCCAGCGGGGGGTTCGGCCTGGCCTGGTGGGGCACGACCCACCTGCGGACCCGAATCACGGAGCAGGCTGGTCCGGTTCGCCCGGTGGTGCTGAGCGGCGCTGCCACTCCCCTACCCGGCCGGTAGTAACCAACCTATTCTTCTCGGCACATGGGGCCCGCATAGCGGGCCATGGTTCTCCACTGCGAGGTTCTAAGTGGCACCACGGTCCACCAGCCCGGCCAGGAGGCAGCCGTCCAGTTTGCCCTACGGCGCGGCCCGTGAAAGCGGGTCGCGGTCTTCCACCACGCAGCCCCTATGGGTGTCGCGGCTCTTCAGCCCGGCTGGTAGGCGGCCCGCCTGTTCTCTTTTTCTGAGAAGCATGCAGTTGCGGGCCACGGTTCACACCACGTGTCACATGCGGGTGCCGCAGTTCCCAGCAGACCAGGAGGATTTTCCGACCGGTCGTCCTGCAGACCGGGCGACCCAAGCGGCTGCCGGTCTCTTCTCGCAACCGCTGCTACCTCTGATCGCCGTTGCGAACTCCTATCGCTACCGAATTCGTTCACTGCCACCTCTTCTGACTCCGCCTTCATTTCCAATACCATCAAGAATCAATGGAGGGTCATCAGGCCGTGTTTTTTTGGCCCGCGCCCTCCGCATTAGGTGATAATAAATGGAAAAAGACGATCCAAATAATTCATCACGAATGAGGGTATAATTTTAATCATTTAAAATTATAAAAAACCCCCTACCTTGTAATCGGCGTTGTACATTGATGAATCACAGAATATGGGTGTCACGGACAACGGGCATCGTTCCATCAACATCGAAGGAATTCTTTGTTGTTAGCGGCGTTCTTTGTGGGCGATGTCTTCTCCCTTGATGTGGAGGGAGAGAAAGGAAGACTGGCATTCCTCGTGGTCATCGCCTCACTTTCTTTCCCCGGTTGAAGAAGTGGAGGAGATGTTCTTCATGTTCTTTTTGGGAAGAAGGCTCTCCCTCTTCTACATAGCTCTCCAAAATGTTAAGCCAAAATTATAGATATTGTTCTCTATTATTTTTATGGCACAATAACTCAAGAGTTGTCTCTCATTACACGTGACGACACATTAGATTAAATGTGGAGGGATGGATGCAAAAATATTTGAATTAAAATTGAATTAATTATCTTCATTAACGGTGGGGTGTTGGAAATAATTAAACCATGGAATTCCAAGAGTTTAATGGGGTTCAAGGGTGTTTAAAGTGGAGGTGAAGAGTTTGAACTAGTGTGGGCCCCACCACAAAATATCCTCCCATGATAAGTTATGTGGGGTGTGGGCCCCACGTCCAACTTCCCTTTGGAGGAACTAACCACCACCTAAAATAAAATTATTTAACACATAAATTTTATTTTATTTATTAAGAATCCCCAAAATTAACTACCACTCCCGATAAAATTCAACTGCGGTAAAGTTCTCCTTAAGTGAATATCGGCACTGCAAGTTCATCGGTGTCCTCAGATTTCAATTCCAAGCAATGGTTCAAAAGATATAAAAACCCTTACGTAAGCTTAAGGAATGTACCCGAACAAAACATCAGAAATTGATTCAGGGCACACCGGGCTTTGGAATCAAGCGCCTTCAGAAACTGCGGACTCGTAAAATTCCCATGTATTTAAGAAAAAAATTCCACGGGATTTCCAGGTCTTTACATCCATCAAGTATTATTATTATATTCTAGAAAAATAAAACTATTATCCAACATATAGTGATATGAATATATATAATTTTTTCAAACTAAAATTACACAAACATCCTTCTAATGGGTGATGAACCTAACATTTATGCATACGGGGAACTACTGTGTCACAAAACGATGATTGTTCATTCATCCATTACAACCACTAATATTGGGAATTATTATGGATAAATTAATTATAAGTGATATATATTACCTTTATTAAGTATTTATACTTATATAATTATTTTTAAACTCATACCACTCTATATTCCATTTTCTGTAAATACGATAATGTCATTTGTAGAAGTAGGGACTACCACCTCCTCAAACCAATGTGATTCTTTCATTGAATACACGAAACATATTTAGGATGGTTTTTATTAACTAATTTAATATATATAATATATATATTATGATTAAAATATAATATACATATGAATCATCTGTGTTTCAATATTTTAAGATGATAAATAAATGAATGTAGCGTTCATGCATACATACGTCCCACCGTCTCTATGAATGGTGAATTTTATTTCTTCTATCCAACATTATTGATTATTATGAATTCATATATACTGGAAATATATTATAATTACATAATTATTCAATTATATATATATATATATATATTGAAATAAATGTATACGTAATACAAGAAACAAATTACATGTCAAAACATGCATGAGAAACCTACACAAGTAACACCTGAAATAGTGAAAATAATAAAAAAATGTTAACAAACGACTAATTAGATATTATATGAATATTATATGTGATATTATGAACATGATTATGGATCTGGTATAAATTATTAAAAAAATCTAAACCACTATAAATGAATATGACTATAGTGAATCAAAAATGAATGTCACGGTAAGGGTTTTTGCATCAATTTCATTTCATTGATGTATATTGTAATGTTATGCACCCGGTTTCTTTAAAATGGTGTATATAATACCTTTTGTCAAACTATATAATGAATATATTATTTATTATAACATTATAATATTCATTTAATATTATTTCTTCATGTAGATTATGATAAAAATATTTCATAGTTGTATAGGACACCTCCGAATGATTAAATATTATTTTCTTTAAGAATGATTTAATCTCAATTTATATTGTGATTGTAAACATTATCATGAAAAAATATCTTTATAGTAATTACCTTTCATTGGATATCCATATTCTTGGGTGAGGGATATAATTCTTCCAAAAACATTGTACCATTTTATATGCAATCTTCACTAGACAAGTAATTTGATTATATGGGGAATTATTTGTAATTTTCTATTATTAATTCAAGAAAGATATTTTATATGGTATATTATTTATTTCTAATATTCAAAAAAAGGAATTATTTGGAAGGAAAATGATGGTTTCATCCGAAAATTTATAATACCCCTCGAAGCATCGAAAGATTATCATGAGACGAATAAGTTTTCCAAATTAAATAGGTTTTTATCGATAGTTTGAAAACATCTTGTGAATGTCCGTGATGGAATAGGTTCTCATGTCCCATAGACATAACGTAAAATAATTAAGCACTTATTTCATAGATATTTATTTTATTATTGTTTGTAACCATGAAATTTTCAAATGTTAAAATTTATGGATGCATGTTCATTCTTAGTTAATTAATTAAATTACATGAATTATAGATTCTCACTTTTCCATATTGATAATGAATTTTCAAAATTATTTAAATTAATTTTTTTAGTTATATAAATATATATTAATTTCTTCTTCTGTTGTACTTATCATTACTAAACATTTGAGCTTAGTCATGTTTTGTTTTCTTTCCCCATGTTTTGATGAATACATCTTTTATTAATCAATCAAGGATACTATTTATTTTATTTTATTATGTATCACTTATATATTTTTATTTCACAATGTATTATTGGTTCTATGTATGTAATACATTTTTCTATTACTACTAATATGATCCATCCTTTAGGATTTTATTCCTAATAATCATGCTAATGTAATAAATTCATCCACCAGCTTTAGGTTTTGGGTGTTGTGTTGTTACATTGAATATTTAATGACCCCATACATCATCATGTATATCTAATATAATTTAAAAACATTAATACAAAAATCATTATTTTTGGAATAATATATAAAATCATATACTAAGATATTTTGTAAGTGGAATAAATCTATTTCAATGGATTAGTATCACACATAGTTCTTGGACTGGTATGTTGGTATCTTATGACCAACCACTACATGTCGATATAAAGCATAAATATTTTATTATGCGAATTATATTTTTGAAAAAATTATTTGGAATCTATATTGATGTTTAGTTTCACAATTGATTAATTATATCATTTTTAGTAGATTATATTGTTAATGTGTTTGCGGTAATCAAAGAAAATTATTTCATTATAAATTCATTAATAATTTTTTCTAATTTTTTTAATATATTAATATATATTGTATTATAGTTTTTCAGTTCAAAAATAATAACAATAATTTGTACAATGTATTTTATATCATTAAATATTTCAAAGTAGAAAGATAATGTCCATTTAAATTGATTATTTTATAGAATACATCATTATTACCGAATATTATGAATGTAATTTATTGGTTTATAAAATTATTTTCCCCTATTACATTTTGGAATTAAGGAATATTATGACAAGGAATACAATATCAATGATACATTATTTAAGAAAAAAATAATGAGTAATTAAAGGAATACATTTATGAAATGATCTATCACTTTCTATTTACCTTATTCTATATTTTTAGAGCATAAAAATAACATTAATGTTCTATCTGTTGAGAAAAACAACTTTTTCTATCTGATCATTGATATGTAAGATATAAAATGAAAAACAAATAATTGATTTAATGAAATATATAATTTCATATCCTTGGGAATAAAAATTGAGTTATATCCCACTAAAAAATAGCAGATAACATAAATAATTTTTTCAAACCCTAAGTTATCTATGAGAAAAAATAAATAAAATTACTCCAATGTTAAAATTGTATTGTAATACAAAAAAATATGTTCATAAAATAATAATATTATATTTCAAAAAAATAGATAATAATCATGAAATATCATGTTATTGATATAATTATGCTTAAACCATAAACAATTTTATATTGGGGAATTATACTAATGTTTCCCAAAAATGATAACATCATGTTGTGTTAATTTCTCAATTCCATTTTTTCAATGTTATAGATCCATATTCCTTTAATATATATTTAAGAATATTTAAATCATTATACTATATCGACTATAAATGTATTTCACACAATAATTATTCCATATAATGGTACATTTTATGATTCCATACGTTGGAGTGATAAGGTTAGGTTAACATGTATTCTTAATTTTTTTGTTCTCATTCAAACTATATAAGAAAAATTATTGAGATATTTCAATAATACATGTTTACAAGATATATGTATTATCAATATATATATATATATATATCAAGACATGTTTTAGTTTGGCTCATCCTATTTTTATAAGGAGACCCATTTCAGTTTCATAAGATAACTCAATGTGGGATTTAAAAGAGAATTTGAATCATTCCTAAATAGATTAGTTGATGATTTGTGAAGAAATAACACATGAAAATTATTATATGATGAAAAAAGATGTTATTTTCATAAATATTTAATGTTATATATCATTAGAGTTAAATTATTATAACTTCAGATAAAAACAATTATGTTTAATGAAATTATATAAAATAAGTATGTTAAGAAGAACCTTAGTACTAATAGAACTCATTCAAAATAATTGAAAACATTGGTCGGTAGTTCATGTGAGATTGTATCAACATAGTCTAGATATAGAATTAGTTGTTTTATGTATAATATAATAAATAATGAAAAAATGTTTCATTTCCAAAAGTGGAAAATTTTATTTAATTAAGGAACTTTATTTCATGAGTAAAACTGAAAAAAACCAATTTTATGCATCAATTGTAATGTTTATAAGAATTAAAAATATATACCAATTTGATTCCATTATATTTTTGAAGCTTTTGTTTAATTGTAATTGTATTAATATCAATAGAGTTTTATAACATGATGTTTTTTGGTTTACATATGTTTGTTGAAAAATATTTGGTTTTATTTCATTGACACATATGTTAAAAATATATATTATACTTATAATCCATAAAATTATTGGTGGTATATTATTTTATAAGGAAAATTTTATATTTTTCAAAAGATTTTATTTTTAAGGATTTGTCCTTATGTGAGATTTATTCTTCTATTACAAAATTACTTGGGAATAATGGTGATTGTATTATATAAATTGTTTAGGTTATATGAAATGGCCTTATAGAAATATTTGGAAAATCCACTTATGAAATAATAAATCGTATAATTTCTTACATTCTTTATATTCCTAAAGAAAATAAATATCTGTAACATGTGTTTTTTTAGTTAAATATTTAAATTTCTAGATGTTATATATCCTAAAATAATTACATGAATTTTTATTTTCTCTTACCATGGTAGAAATTTATGTTTGAGGAATACTATAATGATCAGTTTTTTAATAACTAATTATATAGATTATATATTTCTATGTACAAAATTTTAAATTATTTTAGAGTATATAATATTTATATATTTCATTATATTATGAATAATAATATATTTACATAAAATAGTCATTTACTTTTTTAAAAAATAGAAAGTAATAATTCCAATACAATAAATTCTAGTAACATTACTAAATGACACATATAGGGATAAACATATAAAAATTTATTTGTGTGTCTCTTCATATAAATATACCTATGATAACGAAATTATATAATTATGCTTTACATATTTATTATGAAATTATATTTAGTAACACAAAACATATATTCACTGAACATAAAATATCTTGGTCTTCTTATTCATTAGAAGAGAAGATACAAAAATATTGCATGAATGGGAGTACCTATTTACCAAAACATTTACATTGTTTTTTTTAGGATCATAGGTTACCATTAGAATTAAATTTGAATTGAAACCAAATAGTTCTAAAAAAATTCCTTTGATATTTTGATGGAATAAAGAGTTGAGTTAATCATTACATCACGTATTTAAGTATAGGAGAAACCCCCATTTAATATTAGATACTATATGTGTGTTTTTAATGGTATAATATCTCAACCATATTTCTTTTTTCTAATTATTTAAATATAATATATATGAAATCAAAATATTTTATCTATATAAATATTGATAGTAATTGACATACTCTATATGACAGTGATTGAGAAGTTGTGGCATCGTTATTAAAAAAATTACTAGATGTTTATAAATATGAATTTTAATTCAATTTTATTTCGTAGTAAAAAATTTAATAATAATTTTGTATATTAAGGGTTCTTAAATAATGATACATGAAATATGATTATAATTATCATACTCATGTGAATATTTTTGTTTTATTTTTTATGTTATTTTTAATATTTCATAGATATTTCTTTAATAAATTATCAATTTATTTTCATTTAATAGTACATGATCTCATAAAAATATATATGAAGAGATCTTATACACTAAAAATATTTCATTTGGAGGGTATACATAACAACATTAGAATAATAAATTTGAATGTATCAAGGAATAATGGGAAAAAATATTATTTCTCACGAGTGACAATTTATAGCTCTATAAATCCTCTACTCAATATGAAAAACAAATAAATGAGAGAATAAAAAATGGGCATACCAAACTAATCCATAAATAAATATACATTGTTAAATCTTTTGAAATTGTTTTTCATTTTTGAAATATATTTTTTTAAATTATCACATTTATATGATTTTATGATAATTATTTTTTTGATTTCCTTTAAGAGAATGTTTTAGAAGGGCCTTTATTACCTAAGGGTATAATGAATACAATTATGTAAACATTATTATTGATAAATTATTTCTCACATGAGATAATATGAGGTTGGTTTTAGTGTTTGGAAAATTTTTAGTTTCTTATTAGTGTGCCTGGGGAGGATTCATACAATAGTGAAATAGATTATTTAAATTCACAAATTATATAGAAGGATCCTTTATAAGTGAATTGGATTTAATTTTATATATCCTAAATGATTTTATATTCTCTAGGAAATACAAAACCTAAAATTCCTACAATTTCCACTCCTCCATTTATATATTCAAACCCATGTGTTTACTTTGACATACATATTATGGATCCTCATTACTATAATTTATTTTACACAATTATATATCATTAGGGGATTATATACATCTTCAACTTATGAAGATAGATTGGTTTTGGAAAAAATATAAATGATATTATTATTCTATATTATATTGTATTATCACTTATTAATTTGCTGTATATAGTATGAAATAATTTCCAACAAAAAATAACCTGGAATTTGAGAAATTTATTAAATTTTATGTCTTAGGTTTAAAATTTATTTTTATTTTTAACTACTTTTTAATAAAACTTGTTTAAAAAAATTTCTATTAATTTTTTCAATTATTATACCTAAAATATGAAAATTAATTTAAAAGGAAATAAATATATCAGGAGTAAAACTCTCATCAGCTTTATAGATGGCTCTTAAATAAATAACCAATACAATTATTTCTGACAAATTAAATTTTCATACTAATGAATACTAATACTATCAGGATAGAATATATATAAAATATATTTTAAAAACATTTCATGGATTATTTTATAGGAGATCATATTTTGGTTATCATGTTGAATATACCTTGTCTATATGTAAATATTAATACTAAAACAAATTTTTTTCATAAATCATTATATATTGTAATTTATTTTTCTATTTTGTTAGATATATTTTTATATTTTTCATTTAATATAATACAACATTTTTATATTTCCTATTTTATTTAAAATATTTTTCAATGGATGTAAATTAATTAATCTTACATTTTATTATTAAATATCTATCTCAAATATCATCTATGCGTGTTATTCAAGGTTAGTTCCTTCAATTTTTGAAATTAAATAAGATTTAAAAAATAAAGAAATAAACTTCATTACATTTTCATTCATATTATAATATTCTTCTTTTTGGTATAATAGAAGTTATAGATATACTTTCTATAAAATTCAAAATATTTTTTAACTAATTATACTTGGTGAATATGTGGAAAAAATATTTATATGTTTTAATAATATGATTTATCCTTATATTAGTTTTATAATTATTAATTTACAATATTAATTATAGTTTAACAATAAATAGATACAAAAAAATTAAGGGAAGTGTTTTGAGAAAGTCCAATTTCAAAGAATAAGTCAAAAAAATAATTACCTACCAATCCACGTATAACATTTATACTAGTTAATTAAATCATATTAAGTAAATTATATAATCAATATTTGAAGATTATTAAACTAATATTTTCATTTTTTTTAATTAATATTTATTTATATATTCTATTTTTTATAATAGTATTTTCATTTTAAATATTTTTATAATTTATTATATAATGACCTACTATAAAAAATATAATATTCTAATTGAGGGTATCTTCGGTTTTTTTGTCTACAAGGATTGGCATACTGTGTATAATGACATTTTTAATAAAAAAATCTCTATTCTTCCTAATTTTAATTAAAATAGTAAATTTTCATGATTTTTTATAACATATAATATAATAATATGTATCCTTATAAGAGATATATCAATGTCAATTATTATAATAACTGTCTTCGGATGTCATTTCTAATGATTTATATATTAGATTTTCAGAATCAATTTTATTTATAATTTATGAAAATATTATACTGAAACATTTCTTCATATAACATATGTTAAAATAGTTATGACAAAATATTATATATTAAAATTGTAGTTTACTGATTTTAAAATCAAAATATATCTATTTTAATGGGGTATTTTCCAAAAAATTACCCAATTTTTTGTATTTCTTAATCAAGAAAAAAACACATAAATCATTATAAAAAATCAATATCTCATAATTAAATAGTTTTTAAGAATCTAATAATATAAAAATAACCTTATAAACACATATTTATGAAATATAAATATTTAATAATAAAAAAATATTTTCTATGAGGAAATAAAAAAACCAAATTTCAAATTCATCAGAATGCTAACATATACAATGATATAAAAGAATAATCTACATAAAATTCTTATTTTAAATAGTCTTACTTAAAAATTTAATATTTATACTAATTTATAAGTAATAAAATAGTGTTTTTTATATTTCTCAATCCTAATTTAATGAAATCTGTGTTCAATTAAAATTTGACAATTTTAATAGACATTAAAGAACAAAATAAATCATAAATTCATTACCATAATTTATATATATTATTATGCTAAATTTTACATGATTATTGATTTAAATTTAGATTTATTCACTAAATATCTTGATAAATATGCTATGATTTCTAATAAATAATTAAATTCTATATAAATGATCTCAGTTATTAATAAATGATATTCCACCAACTATTAGATTAGGTATTATTTATCATATATTTTCTATTTGATTTAAAATGTTCATTGAAGATTAAATTATTATTAGAATCATAATAATCCATTTAGTGTAATTTTACCATATCAACATTTCCCATTAAACTAAAAAATAAAATTTAATGTCTTAGGACAAATCAAAAAATATATCCCATGATAAAAACCATTTATTATGGTAAGTTTTGTTATCAATTATACAATCCAAGTATATATAAATCATTAAAATGACTATTTCCCCAATATAGTGAAAAATTGACTAAACTAACCCTAAACATTCACAAAACATAATATTAACTATATTTTTAATTGTATAGTTTGAGAAACAAGGATAAAATAGTCTCTCGGGTGAAAGAAACCCCATTACACATCGTTACATCTGAGATGTTTAAATACATTGAATATTTATTATACTCAAACTAACAGAAACTTATGTGATGTAATATTATTCTTGGATGAAGGAGATAAAATGTGGGAATGGAAATCTAAGAGAAAACATAATACAATGCTATTATATCTTAAAAACTATATCTAGATCATGAATTGAAACAAATACTATTCCGAAAAATAAAATATGAGTTTTTTAGAAATTCAATAAATAAAATATATATAGAATTGTAGGGAATTGATATCCATGGATTATTGTTCTTGAAACAATTTAACTTTATATGACATTTAAAATTGATCTGACACATATATTATGAGTTAAACATTTTATGATATCCAACAATATGACTTATATAAATACTACTATAAATCTCATTTCATCATGATCAAATATAAAATTATTTAACAAGAATTTAGTTCAAAATAGAAAAGAAAATGAATAATCCTACTCATTTTTATGAATTGATCATCTATACCATGTTTAATTTTGACTATTATTCGAATCAATTTCTATTTTATTTGAGAAAAAATTATAAATTAAATAATTCATGACATGATAAAAAAGAATAATATAATTATATGAGTGGATATTAATTAAATAATTCTATAAACACCCTCTTCTATTAATCACTCATTAGTATATATGTTAGTCTCTAATAAACTGAGACCCGCACTCTGAGAACCAATTCTAAAATCATGAACATTATATTTTTTTAATTTATATCATTAAATGTGACCCAATTTGGGCCATCCAATCCATACAACATAAAATGGAAATATTAGACCACATAGAAACCGAAATACATTTTAGGATTGTATTTTTATATTATTAAGGCCAAGTATTATATAAATAATACCCATATCCTCAACTAAGTGTTCCTCCCAATTTTTCTTATTTCACATTACTTTTTCATTATAATACATATAGAACCCATATATACATAATTAATATAACATCATTCCTGATAACCTAGTGAAAAAGAATCATTTGAAGGATATTCTAAAATTCACATTAATTATATATATATATGAATTTATAATTGAATGAAATATGTGAGCATAATAGTAGGATAACGTTATGATGACATAATCAATGTGCCTGAGCATAAAATAGGATAACTCATACCCGTAAAATAATTATCAATAAACATGTATCTTGGAAAAAATAAATAACAATTTTAGGATACAAGGTAATCAATAATCATGATACATGTGATGTTATTTACGAACAAATAAAAACAATTTAAAATCCATTGAATTCATAATGAAATCAAATTTTTATTTAAAGAAAGTCATTTATAAAAAAAATTCATCCCAATTCATAAACAACTATATCCAAGTTAATTACATATAAGAAACAGTATTGTAACTCCTTACTTCACAAATCTATGTATAAGGAGAATTACCCAATACATTAGAATTCTATCTTGGATAACCCATTATATAATCTATATTAGGCTCACCTGACACTACCTTGGAATACTCATCATATATGTTATATCATGCTCACCTAACACACCCATTGTACAAGATACATTAGTCTCAATCGATACTATTTAGGAACAACGATTTTATATACTATATCAGGATCACCCATGAGATATAATGGGGTTTAAACCTTCTTATAATATTTATCGATTTCATGCATTCATCATCAATAAGGTCGATTCACAAGGTTGTAGTCTTCCATACACCAGAATAATGATTTGTGTTTTCATTTGTATGAGGTTTGGATTAATTTTGTTTATCTCATTAAAATAAAAAAATATATTTATATGTTAGATAATTTTTATGTTATATCATCATAATTAATTAATATTTAAAGGAAGTGGAATAAGAAATAAAATAAAAATTCTCAGCTAAACATGATACCTTTTATTTAGAAACCCTCCTTAGGTGTGCACTAGAGTCTTAATTGGAAGTATTTATTATAAAAAACTGGATATATGTCTTATGAATTCATTTAATAAAGTAATTAAGTCATAAATTTTCTGAACCAACTGTATTTGAATGTGTTATGTGGATAGGATATAGGTTCAATTTTATAAGGGAGGGGATTGGGAATTTTATAATATTTTAAAACCAAATGTTTTACCCATGTTTATCATATTCCGAAACGCTCCAAAATTGATAATTATATACACTAGGATATTATATGGTAAATATATGGTCATAAAATATATTTTAAATAGGTTTTTTTTATTTTAACCCATATTAATTTATTTATTCGACATGATAAATTTGTTTTTATCATAACTGTGGTAAATGATTTTTACTATTTTCAATATTCATTATGACAAAACATTATTTTTACCTTATTAGATAATATAAAATTTAATTATTTACAATATTTAATCCATTTTAAGTAATTAATTTCACATTATTGGAATAATTTCATATATTATTAAACATGAAGATATGAGGAAAAGCAATTTTCAATTAAGTGTATTTTTCATGGAAAAGATTATTTAATAATAACTATATAATGAATAATCATCATTGGATAAATACAAATTTATATTTATTAGTTTAATTTCTATAAATTTTATAAAATTAATTTTTATTTATGGTTTTTTATTAATTGATTATAATGGATAAATATTATTCACTTTAAAATAGTTTTCCAAAAAAACAATTCTTATCCCAAAATTAAACTTATAATAATTTCTAATATATATATGATTTAGATGTAAATAATTGTATTAAATATGATTAAATAATATTTAACTTGATATAAATAAATTTAAAAACATATTTTTACTTTTTAATTACATAATTTATAAATTGGAAATGACATATTTATAAAAGATCAAATTTGATTAATATTTACCAAAAATTTAATCATTTTCGAAAAAAATAAAAAGTATCACCCAAAAAATTTTTATATGATGATTTAAAAAATTAAGATCCTTTTTTCAAATAATGTTTTTTATAAATGTACAAATTAATTTTAATCCTTCTCACAAAAAAATAAATATCATTTTTGAAGAAAACATATATATGATGAATAAAATTAATTTTTGGAAATTTATTTTATTTATTACAAATAATATACCAATAAATTTAAATTGAGTATAAAATTTATATACAAATTTCATAAAGTAGTTGATACTATTCATAAATAGATATTTGACATTAATGGTAGAATTATTATATACATCACATTCCATTTAAGCTCATTGTTGTGTGTTGAATATCCTATCAAACATAATGTTCCACTTTTATAATAATAGGGATTTACACCCCCCCACCCATTTATTATATTAAATACCCTCATTTTTAAATTGCTATGAATAATCAATTATATTAAATTTTAAAATATTTTTTTGAACACGGTAATCATATAGAAGGAAAATTAAAAATTCTCTTGAAAAGGGAGAGAGAGAGAAGTATGAAGCACAAATCATAACTCGCTTTCAGAGTTGGAAAATATTTATAGGATAATATGATATTGATAAGGACCAAAAACTGAATTTTAATATAATTATGTAGAGTAAAAGATATACTTATTCATATTAATTCTAATTATCATCATTAACTCAATAAAAACAAAACCATAAATCAAATTGTTGCGAAAAAAAGACCATCATTTCTTTGGAAAAGAACATAATTGAAAAATATTTTCAATTTATATATCTGTTTCTGATATTTGAGGGATTAATTTACCATATTAAAAAATAAATTATGTAAATATAAATTCTTCAATGTTTTAATTTCAACATTTAAAAAATATACAACACAATCTCATCTTTTTCTTTAAATGATGAAAATTCAACATAAAATTGTTTTTCTATAATTCCCTAAAATAAATATCTAATCGATCACATTTCCATAAAGAGATAATCAACCAATTGAACCTCTTTGGAAATTAACTAACTAAATATTGTTAGTAAAAGGTATTATATTTTCCATAACTAATAAACCTTCAAATGATTATGTAATATATTAATGTCAAAAATTCAACAGTAATACTAATTTTTCAACCAAAACCTTTAATAAAAAAAACTATATCCCAAATAACATCACAAACCCAAAAATAAAGGTTGTTTTAACGAAATTTATTATCTCATTCCATTCAGATTATATTCCCAAAATTATAGTTATCATATTATAAAATAACATTAATCACTTATTTACCAATCGAATTTAAATCACAATGCTATATATTATATAAAAAATGTCTTACCATAATTAACTCAATTTTATGCATCATATACTCCCTAAAAGATAATAATTTCCTAATTCATTTTTAAATAAAATTGAAATTCACACATCATGTTAATCTAAAATTACACATATATATTAACAATTTAAAATAACTCCCAAATTGTCTTTAATCACATTAAAATCTCATAGTATAAATATTAGAAATGGTTATGTAAGGTATTAAACTTATAATCATTATTTATTTCATATTATCATTATTCTAGGAATATATCATTGTGAAACCTCTCATGGAAACATCCTAATCTCCAATTTTATCTTCATCTTATCTTACACCAAACATAACAACACCATATATACACTTCTATATCTTATAATAACATTATAAACACTACATTTCTAGTTTTGATAATAATAAAAGTGAACCCATTTTTTCTATCCAAACCATACAACATAAAATGAAATTATTGGACCACATACATACTTATAGTATTTTTATGTTTAAATCATTAAATAATTGTGACAAATTATAACATTAAAATTTCCATTTATTCATGGGAGTGTTTGTATTGTATTTTTATATTTCACATTTAGTCACTATCATCATATATATAAATCCATTCTATACATAATTCATTTACCATAAATCTTGATAACTTGATGAAAATGGAAGATAAAATGGGTGAAATTAAATTCATTATATGGGTAAACAAGAGAATTAACAATTGAATTTCATCAGTGATTATACGAAAAGAATAATTGTATGATAATATATCCTATGTGAATTATCATAACATAAGATAACTCATACTGACATGATGTTGATCAACAAACGTATGGAATTGAATAAACATATAAAAAATTTAATATTAAAGAAAATAAATATTAATGGGCTATGTGAGGTCAATCATGATCAAAGGAAACAATTAACCCCCATAGAAATCATATTAAATAATATTGGTATCTTGTAATTTCATTTACATTACCCATTTTAGACTCGTCTAATAAATAACAGGATTCATACAAAATCAATTTGATGAACTCCTTGGGATGTATTCCATTATTCTTCTAATTATGAGGAATGTTAACCAATACATTGGATTTATATCACGGAATACATATCATATAGGCTATATCAGGCACACCCAATATAATTTGGGTCCACCCATCATATAAGTTATATCAAGTATAACCCAATCTATCCAGCATAACCCATCGTATATGCTATATCTAGATTACACATGATATATATTGGGTATAGAGTCTTTGTATAAGCTATATAAGGATGAAATTTTCATCATAAATAATATCAAATTACAATTTATGAATATGGAAATAATAATCCATCACCTTTCCCTCACATAAATAAATATTTTTTAATCATATCATGATTAATCAATGTAAAATAAATAGATTCATGATATTGTTACAATCTATCAATAAAAATAATAAGTTTGTATAAATACAACATATCCCTAGTGAAGTGTAAGTGGTATCAATGTTTTTTATCAATGATAAAGATAAATAACATTCATTTATTGTCAAATAATTCCTCATGAATATATCATTTTCTAATTGTGTAACATCAAATGATGTCATCGTGGATGGATTTTTTTTTAAATTAATATTTAAGATTCTCTAAGAAAATATATACATTCTTCTTTGAAAACAATATTTCAAAGCCAACAATAATCTAAAAAATAAATGAAAATATTTTTGTGGAATATAACTTTTCAAAGATAAAATATTATATTTGATGAATTGAGTGGTCATCACAAAATAAAATTATCTTCATGATGACTATTCTAAAACAATGTGTCCTTTTATATTGTTGATAAAATAAAAAATTACCTAATTTATAAACTTATATATATATATATATATTTGTTTTCATCAATTTTTGAAAATCATATTATTTTTTAAAATGACATTAAAGAATAAAAATAATAAAAAATTTAATTTTTTTTACAAAATATAGATTTGGATGAAAAATTATATTTTATAGTTGTGATAAATGACAATATATTTTCATATCCACATTTTCTCAATAATAAAATGTACCAAGTAGAGGAAAATTAATATATTAATTAAAATGTTTATTAAATAAAAAAGTAAATAAAATATATCTTTCTAAAAAATAATATTTTATTATGTCATCTCTTATAACATTCAACATAAATAATCTTGAAATTAAAGGTGATTATGTCATAGAGACATTTCCACTATGGTAAATCCTCAATCATTATAATTATAAAAAACAACATTATAAAAACATTATATATCATATATAAATAGATATAAATATTCTATATAATAAATGTGGAAATAGATATGCCTCATAAAATATTAGAGTATAAATTAATAAATGTCTTAAAGAAGATAATATGAGATTAGAAAACCTTAAAATGATCATAATGATCCTATTGCTGATGTAATATAACCCAATGAAAAAAATCTATTTATGAAATTATTTACCACTTGAAAAAAAATCATGTGAGATACCAATTAATGAAATAATTAAAATTTTTAATTAAAATACGATGATTTATTATTTATTAATGACATTATATGAAAGGTTAAAATTATATACATTATATAAAATATATTATGAGGATTTAATTAAATTATTCTTTAATAAATGAAAATTAAGATGAATTCTTTTACCTAGATTCTCAAAATACTATTTATTTACTATAACTCATATTAAAAATTGATATATAAATTATTTGATTCTTTAAGAAACATTTATATTTTTAATGAATTACACATAAAATAATAATTTATAAATTATAATGAGATATTTTTAATAAATAATTAGTTAGTCCCACATCGCACATTTTGAAGACGTCAAGATAATTATTTCAAAAAAACGCTGATTTTTTTATCATGGAAAAGACGTCATTGTTCCATAATTAATATATTAATAATTACTACCAAATATTTTTATGTACATAATTTATATTTATAAATCCAAAGACACATTAGGGTTATTTAAAATTGACTATGTTATAATCTTACACACGGTAGTCCATATGTACACATCAACAATGTTTTAATTTTTATACATTCAATATGGAATGAATATAATTATTTTCTTATATTTACATAAATAAAATCATATCATAAACACTATATCGTCGCATTATATATACTTATTTTTTATATCCATATGTTTTGGTTTTGCAAAAATAATTAAATCACTTCTTGGAGGTGGTTTTCCATACGTATTCCCGAACCACGTAAACATTTCCCATTGAATATAAAGGTTAAATAAAATGATATATATATATATATATATTTTAAGGATGATAAATGTTTCATTAAAATAAATATTATTTCATATATATCACATATATTCATTATCATTATCCTCATTATTATACAGGAGTTTAGTTATTAAAAAATCACATCACTTCGCGATGAAATATTCCCTAGTACGCATGAATGACAATATCATATCTTCCACACAATGAAATTTATGAAGCAATATGTGATATAAAATTTAAATTATTATTGTGTTTAAAAATCCATATATATATATATATATACTATATCCATTATTATAATTATCCATTAGAGGTGATGATGATTTATGAATCACATTTATTTGAAAGGGGATAGTATTTCATGCACATGAGTGATGGTTTCTTTTAATATATGATGGTATAGGATATGAATTTATGTTATGAAATTAACATAATAAAAACAATGTATATGAGACATAATGGAGTTATTATATCTGCAAAATTTAAAAATATTTTAATGAGGTGGATAAAGAAATAATATTAAATTTCAATGTTAAATATTATTCCCCTTCTTTAGAAAACAACCATATGTTAGAATTAATATCCTTTATAGGAAGGATTTATAAAAAAACTAAGGAGATTTGTATTTGGGATTGATTTAAGGAAGGTATTTCAGAAGGTCATTCTAAATTCATTGGGATATGAAGATACATAGATGATAGGATAGTGTATTTCCTTTTATAAGTGATGTGAGTGGAAAACTTGTAATTTTGGAATATTAAAAAGGTGTATCAACATTTGTAACAATAAAAATTTATCCAGAATACTCCATTATATTTTTTTTCCTATCCTATTTTCTTGTATTTCTTTTGTATCTTCTGTTTCAGAATAAAAAATTATTTATTCTGGTAAGTATCCCATTATATATAGTTATAAAATATTAGATATATTTATATGAGTAAAATATATTATAGATATGTATTAACGTAATTTATAACCCTTAAATTATATGTTTAACACCATATATATCTGTTTAACCTCAATCACCATAATAGATTTTAACTATTTTTACAATTCATTATGAATTAATATTTTCATGAGCATATTGGATAATATAAATTATGGAGATTAAAAATTTTGAAATTATTTTTCAAAAATTCAATTCACATGAGTCTCATAATATGACATAAAAATGAAATTGTAGACCTATAAAATCATTTTTCATGAAGTGAATTTTCATAATATAAAATGATTTTATATTAAATATAAGACTAAAAATAACCATTATATGAATACACATTGTATTTTATTTATATATATTCCATGAATTTAATTTAAATATTTCGTAGTTATAGTTTCTTAATTAAATAAATGGGTTATCATTTAGAATTTTAAAATATTTTTTAGAAAAATCCAAATTTTCAACCCACAAATAAACTTATAATAATATCAAATATAAATATTATTAAAAATAATATAAGTGGATAATATATATATATATAAGAATTATAATTTTACATTAAATAAAAATAAAAACAGAAAGACAATTATAAAATACCAAAAATATTTAAAAAATGTAAATTTTACAAAAAACAATATATTTCACAATTGAATGAAAAATCAATATTTCCAAAAAAACATTATTAGAATTTCACTATAATTTAATTATTATATCAAAATTTTAAAAATTATATTCATTATATTGAATAAATTATAAAAATTATATAGATATTATTTATAATATTTTCATACAAATAGATTAAAATCATTTTTAGATAAATCATATATATAAAGAATAAAATTTATTTACAAAAATGATTGATAATTTAATAATATAATATAGATAAATTAATATTGAGTTGGAAATTTATATATATATATATATATATCATAAAAAATATAACTCTATTCATATTGTCTAATTTAATGCCTAGTTAATAAAGGTTATGTTGCATTTGGGGGCTTACTCAGCTAGTAAAAGCTCTCCGTAATCCAACATCACAACCGTGTTCAAATATAGCTTGGAAAGAATTCCCTTAGGTATGTAAGGATCCATGCATGACTTAATGCACGAAGTGATGAATATAGTGTCATAGGCCAAGTGGTATATTCATTATGATGCGGTCATGACACTGAACTAGGCTTTTGGGCCAGTTTATGTGCCTTCGGGATACATAATGGTATTCATGTCCACTGAGTTTTCGGACCGCATACTAAATAAATTAGAAATGATTGGTGGTATACCCCTTGTGGGTGGATATGGCTTTATTTTTTTTCCGGTTTTTGTGTCTTGTGTGTGTGTTTAATTCAACTATACCCCAAAGAAAATAATATAATTGATGGTTATATATTTCATGAGTCATTTAGGAACAGTGAATTATGTCAAATATAAAGTCAAGACATAATATTCCTCATTTTAAATCATAGGTTTTTACATAGTCATTCATTATAAATTAAAATTTTCAAACATTAATGAAATAAAAAATAGATGAGAGACAATAAATTGAAAAACACATAATAAGAAAACATACTTCAATTTAATAAAATCAACCAATATATAAATAAAATAATTAAAAAATAATGTAATTATAAAAAACCTAAATATGGAATCCATTAGTTTGTCCAATTTTCATCATTTCAACATGTTCCCTATTATAATAAAAAAATTTCATATTCATTCTATTAATATTAATATCCTAAAAATTATGTTCACAATTTTTTATATATTTAACCAATATAATATGTTAATTTTTTACTAAAATCAACATTAAACATAAAAATATATAAATGTATTGAATAATATATCCTCTAAAAAACGTTTCATAGTTTTAGTTTCATAATCATGGTCTATGTATATTCTTTCTCATGAATTCCCCATATTGACATTTCATTATCTTGAAAAAACACTATTCACTAACATTGAACAAGCTAATTCTTTGAGTATAAAAAACACTAAAACCATATGTGATCACCATACCACACCTCAATATTATCTCCTTATTTTTCATCATGTTGTGGTATTATCATAATATGATATATAAGTTTCATTATTATTTGATGAAATTTCATTCTTTTGGATTCATTATAATGAAATATTGTAGTTTGTGAATCCAAATGTTTATAAAAGGAATTCTTTTTCTAAATAATTGACATGTCATTTTTAGGAATATAAAATAGTATAAAAATAGTGCACGACCTAAACAAATAGGGGGTACCTTATTTCATTACATTAGAACATTACATAGAGATAATAAAAATAACTAATTAAATTAATTGCTGTAAAATGTCACAATTAAAAAAGTTAAATAAAATAAATAAAGTTGGAAAATTCAAACCATTTTAATCACCTATATATAACACACTCATGATGTATATAAGAAAAGTAAAAAATTTATAAATTTAATTGAAATTGTAAAAATTGTTGTTAGAATATTTTTTGTGAAAGATAAGTGAATTACGAATTGAGGAAATTTGATGTATTAATATGAAGAATAAAACCAAGGTGATAATAATAATATTAACATGACTTTCACAATAGTTATATGACTCTTAAAATATAAAGATAAGCAATACAGTAGTAAAATTAAATTTATATGATATTTTCGAGGAACATTTTATGTAAACATGTATATTATGATTTTAGAACAATATATGCTGAAATTATAATCACAAATAAATTATAATTTTGTAATGATAAATTATATTTTAATTTATTTCAAATAACACTATAATTTTTCTTGTTATAATTAATGTTAACAATGATATAGAATTATTTTATATTTTTAATTTCATTTTATAAATCAATACCTTGAAAATTTATAAGTTTTGACATCTCATAATTTTGAAAAATACAGGAATATTTTTTTTGAATAGAAAAAAATGTAAATTTTTTTACAATGTAATATTGATGTAACCATTAAATTAAATATCTTTTAATTTTTTCCTTCAAAAAATCATTTAACAAGATAGGTTATTTATTAAAAATAATAAACATTATTTCTAATCTGAACAATTAACTTGGAATGTATTATAATTTAATTTATATCATTTGAAAACATTTTCTCACATTATAATGTATTAAACAACAAATCATGAGGTGTAATAGATTGAATGACATAAAATAATATAATTTTATTCATATATTAATCATTATATCAAAAGTTTCCACTATTTCTAGTTATATAATTGAAAAACAAATTTACTTCATATTGTATATCAAAAATATAGCTCTTAGTAAGTAAAAATACCCCACTATTTATTATAGAAATCTGATTCCCTTTATTTTATCAATTCCTAATGTCTACCAAATTTACACAATTTAATAAAATTATTATCTATATGTACATTATAGTTTCATCCATTCTTACGAACATATGGCTTTAGTCCCATAGGAAAGAAATAATCTCGTCCAAAAAATAAATAACCCATACCCCATAGGCCAATAATCAATGAAATCAAATAATGGTTGCGAGAAAAGAAAAAAGGTTTATAATCATTGGACAATAATTTTTTTCCAACTAACACAATTAGGGATATCCATGCTGAGAAGAAATGAACAATATAATTAAAATTCAATTCATGGGTGCATCAAAATTCCTACAATTAATGTAGATCAAGAAATAGAATAGATTTATCTCACCTCGACACTATCCACTTTTGGAGGCACTGACCCGCCCGCACATTTTTAGGTCCCATCACAAGGACGCATCTCGGTGGGGGAAAGCGCCCCTCGTACTTGGGAGTTCTAGGGAAATCAACCACACCTCGTCACTGCCCCGCAGTCGAGAGGTCTCCTCAAAGTCAAAGTCGTTCCATCACTAACCCATAAAACCAAGGGTCCCGCTCCAGTGATCACAGAGGAAAGCCACAGACTATCCTAGTAGATAGGTCTGTGTCTGGAATGTCAACGAGTGTCCCACTACCTAGCCCTACTGGAGGGTAGTTCATAATATGATATCGGGTGACACACTGCCCAGCCCTTCTAGAGGGTAAACCATAATGCATCATCAGGCGACCCACTGTCAAGCCCCGCTGGAGGGTAGACCTTAATACATCATCAGGCGACCCACTGCCCAGCCCCGCTGGAGGGTAGACCTTAATACATCATCAGGCGACCCAGTGCCCAGCCCTGCTGGAGGGTAGACCTGAAATAAGTCGACAGGCGACCCACTGCCCAGCCTTGTTGGAGGGTAGACCTGGAACTTGACGACGGGAGACCCACTGCCCAGCCCTGCTGGAGGGTAGACCCTAAGAGGTCATCGGGTGACCCACTGCCCAGTCTCTGCTAGATGGTAGGCCCTAAGTGCGTTGGGTGACCCACTGCCCAGTCTCTGCTGGAGGGTAGACCCTAATAGCATCAAGTGACCCACTGCTGAGTCTCTGCTAGAGGGTAGACCCTAGAAGTCAGTGAGAAACCCACTGCCCAGCCCTACTGGAGGATAAAACAGAAGAAGTCGATGAGTAACCCACTGCCCAGCCCTGCGGGAGGGTAAAACTCAGAACTGCTCTGGCTATCCCAATGGGATGATACAACAATGTCCAACTAAACGCAGAGTGGGTATCACACAAGCACCCAACTCCAGAACAACTCACCCAAAAGAGGTTCAACGCTTGTTCAATCACTAGGTGTCACTACCACCGCTACTAGCCAATCCATTGATAACGAAACCAGGGGGATACCACTCAACTCTACTGGTCAAACAAACAAGCACAGAGCTAGGGAAAAAACTCCACCCTGCTGGTCAAAAAAACGAGCACAGAGGGACCATCTATGTCACGAGAGGTCAAAGTACGCAAATCAGAACACGACACGCACCTAGGGCCCACATAACGTGTGGCCCCAAGTCAACCCCCAACCAAGCGCACAAACATTCTCACATACAAACCACATTTTCCTCCCAATTCTCTCGTATACTCCTAGAGTATACCTCATTTTCAGCCCAAGGGCTATCATGCACACGACACCCAACGTCAATGTGAAGGTGTTACGTAACATCTCCATCTTTCCACCTCAATGACTGGGGCTCATCCAACCACATCTATTCAAGAATTACTTCACTCACACGGATGTTCAGACGATCACACGCCAAGTGCCCGCTAAAAACACAATAGAAGAACCGCCCTTCGGGGCACCCTCACATTTCCACATTTAATAAGATCGCGTAAGAGGATTCACTCGCCTGAAAAAATCACACCGTTATAATCCCTACAGAAAGACACATGAGATAGACTGCTTACTCGCCCGAAATGGTCAACCAGGGAAAAAGGTACTATTCACCGTAACCAAACCCATGTGGGGCCCACCCCAAGATCCCGAAACTGAACAAACGGATGACGCCACCATGATCCCCTCGGAAAAACACACGAGATTGAATACTCAACCACCCAAAATGGATACCTAGTGAAAAAGGTACATTATGGCTTACCGCGCACGAGCGGTACCAGGCAGAACCCGCACCCCAGTCCCAAAGCGCTGCCAACGGATCACACTGTTGCGATCCTCTCGAAATAGTACACAAGATGGACTATTCAATTGTCCAAAACGGTTGCCCGGTGATAGAGATGGAAAAATCACCGTCAACACCCAAACGTCCCTCATGGGGCCCGCACCATCATGCGGAATTAGGGTGGGCAGATTGCACCATTGCAATCCCCTTGAAAAAACATCCATAATCGACTGCCCGAACGCCCTGAACGGACGTCCGATGAAAAAGTCACTAAATGCTGCTCGCTGCTCAAAAGACGGCTCGTGGGGCCCATGCCTCAACTCTTTTATCGGTGCCCGACACCTGCCTGGTAACCTCCGCCTCGACGCCAGGGTCGCAACACCACTGACGGCGCCCAATTCGGACATCGGATGTGTTCGCGCCGTCCAAAACAAGAATTCCTAGGAAGCCCGCTAAGCTGCTTTATGCACGTGCCGTGCCCCTGAGCCCCTTTTCATGAAATTTAAATCTCTTTAAACTTCTTCAAAAAGTCTGCCTCGTCGATACGGTTCCACTGCCGCAGACGGCTTGCAAATCGGACGCCCGTAATGAGAAATACGGGTGTCCGAATAGGGGGGGGGATCCCCTTGGGCTGGACCGCCCTGGACCGGCCGGTCTGCCCGGCCTGTCCCAGCCCGCGGTTCATCCGCGCAGCCCGGCGTCGGCCCGTGGTCTGCCAGCAGACCGGCCATGAGGGCCGGTCATCTCGTCGTGTGAAGACCTGCCTGGCGCGGGTCTTTGCTTCTCCCGAGGGGTCGCAGCGCGCAACCCCGATCTCCCGGGTCAACCGGCCGCACAACCGGCTTGTCCCTCTCCGCATCGCACGATCTGCCGCTGCCGGAGCTCGCCACCGCACTGAAGATTGCCACCGCCAGGACAGGGAGATCGCCGCTGCACCGAAGAGCACCGCCGGTCGGCCAGGGCCCGCGCCGCCCTGCTGAAGCCGCCGGACCACCATGCGAGCCGCCAGAAACATTGAAAACCCGCAAACTTCAGCGAGCCTTTTTGGCCTCCTCCGAGCTCGAATTTCAAATCTGAAATAAGCGTCAGAAAGAACAGAATTTTTACAAAACGTCCATGGGATTTTTTCGAAGATTTAACAGCAAATCGACGTATACAATTGAATTCAAAGGGAGGTTCGGAAATAAAAATGCAACAAAAACCTCCAACCGCGTTGGGCTTCGCCCGATGCTTCGCGGACAGACCGCCGAAGTTGCCGCACCTCGCCGGAGCTACCTCGCCGGAGTGGAGGAGAAGAGGGAGGGGGATACCACTGTCCAGGCGAAGAAGAAGAAGAAGCTGAGGGCGGGGTGAGTTAAGTGTTTAAATAGAATACGCTTGACCACCCGCCCGTCGGCCCGAACCCGAACTTCCGACGTGGCCGGTATTAAGCCTACCCTAGGCTAAAACCACGCCCTAAACACAACGGCGGTCTCGGAATTTTAATTCGAGGCCCCGTTCAAAAGTTATTAAACTTAGCGCCCGAGGCCGCCAAATTACGAAAACTCCCCTAGGGCCATTTTTCACAAACAGCCCACGCCCGCAAAACATACACCCCTCCTAGGGTAAACGGCATGCTCCGAACTCAACGGTGCCCTCAGTTTTCCAATCCGATCCACCGTTTATGTGATACCTGAGTTAAGCCGTTTAACGAATAAATTAATTATTTAATTTATCCGTTCCACGCTCCGATAGCGAGCGAGGGGTCCAAACGTCCCGCGCCGACAAGTTTTATGCCGTTCCTAGGGTAAACACCCCATTCCGGACCCATCTGTACACTTGGATCTCTGATCTGGATCACCATTTAAGAGTTATCCCATTTATTTGGCGTTTCCATTATGAACGCACTAAAAATTTAATTCTGACCACACACGGTCTCAGAATCGCACGCCGTCTGAAGGCGCTGCTCTAGAATATCATCAAGAATATTCGGAATTCTTCCGTAGAAAAACTGGGTTCTTACATCATTCCCTCCTTTAATATTTTCGTCCCCAAAAAGAAAAACTAGGGAACAACACACGGTACTAAGCCCACACCCAGCTCTTCCGTACCCAAAAGAACTCTTGCACAGCTCTGCACCACCGCACACAGACCAAAGGATTGATCTGTTCACATGAGGTCGGCCCTGGATGATATCGTGCACCCACTCCAGACTTTGGGTTTATAGAAAGGTGGTAGAGAACCTCGGAATCCCTCTACACGGTCTCAAATGGTCCTAAGGACATCGGGGGTAGCTCACCTCCCCGACCGAACCTCCACGTCGCACACCACGACTGGAATCACCGCCCGCACCTGGAACAAGGCCCGGTGATTCCCTCCTTCAGAATATCTATATGGTGGAACACCCAAGGATATCTGGTCACGCAAGATTTCACCGTCGATTTCTTGCAACCAAGACTCTCTTAGATGCTCATAAAGCGAAGGATTCGACACCATCGACTAAAGGAAAAGGTCCCACACCTTTTATCATACCAATATAGGGTTACACCGACGTCCCGTGCCACCCTGGTAACACCTCAATCAAGGAGCAGGGAGGAGAGCATTCCACACACAGAGTCAATAAATTCTACTGCAAGATGTAGAAGGGTTGTCGAGCATACCTCTTATCACCTCATGCTCTACAGGATCGTAGACATCCAAAGCTTGTGGTTGTCTGTGGTCCCAACTGTCAGCTCATAGAGCCTGACGTGGACCGCCTAGTGGTGATGGGAAGACCTCGTAAAGCCGTCCCCCACTACCATCTCCTCCGGCTCCTCTATCCGCACCACATCTCTGGGAACTACTCCAACCACGACGCTGCCTCCATCGTGGTGGTGCATCTGCTGCCTGCCCGAAGCTCTCTACAACTTGGATTGGGCAGTCTCGTGCCAAGTGATCTCGCCCATCAGAAGCATAACACCAGCGCTCTCTGGGCTGCCCTGGTGCCCTCCGTTGCCAATGTGGTGTACGAACATGGCTCGAGATCCACTCACAGAAGGGAATCCTCAGCTGAGGCCCTGCGCCTTTTCTCCACAGTGGTATGCGACCACGTCTGCAAAACCGGTAGTGGAAAGGCCACCTGCATCGAGGTCCTACTTCCCGATGCCCACTAGCTGCGGCAGATGTCTCGGCACCAACGCACCTACTGCCACCACCAACTCTAGAACGTGACAGGAATCTTCCTATCACTAGTGCCTGATCTACCACCCCGGCATATGTGGAAATTCCCAAGGGTACTATGACAGCATGAATCTCTCTGTGGAGACCCTGCTCAAACTTCTGTGCTCGAAAGTTGTCGTCATGGACCAAGTCCAGGTAAAAGCGTGCACGGTATGCAAAACTAGTTGCATACTCAGCCACCGTCATCCGTCCCGGCTGGAAAAGATGGAACTCCTAAATTCGAAAGGAGTGCAAGAAGGAGGGACAAAACTCCTCACGGAACAACAACTGAAAGTCGTCCCATGAAATCCATGAATCGTCATGAAGCTGAGTCACCAGACTCCACCAACGCCAAGCTGCTCCACGCAAAAGGGTGGCTTCCAAAGCCACTATCTGATCTGTCAGCATCTGCACAAGCCTGAAAAGGAGAACCATTGCCTCTAGCCAAACCTCTGCTACCTGAGGGTCTGGCCCACCACTGAACCTCAGCGGTCTCTACCGCTGGAACTCACGGAGCGCGCTCAACCTGCGCTCAAGCCCCGTCTGCTCTGCTGAAACTGCGTGTTGGTCAACAGGTGGGGGTGCTACTACCAACCCACCTAGAGAAAGGGGCTCACATTATGGGTCTTGGACTATGGCCTCGTAGCTCACAAGGTCGTTGTCACGCACCAAAGATGGTATCTTGGCTGGCTGTCTTCGCGGATACATCCTGAATATTATCAAGGAGTGCCACGGTCAGATGAGCATATATGTATATACCAAAAACAACGATGGGGAGATGACTCAAGAAGTACAGTCAAAGACTTGATACTATGTGATACACAAACCAAATATTCCATGCAACAAGTGTCTTAGAATTTCAAGTCGACAAGCGGGTTATCAAGGTCATGGTGAATGGATATGTCGGTTTCCGCACCATCACTGGACTCCCTAGCCTGAGAGCCGCTCTCGAGACACATTAACACTATTTCCCTATATCCCAACCAATTCCTTTTAATTTAGGGACGTACGATCAGCGTCTCAAGGAACAAACCTCCCTCTCATACCACTTTTTCGCGACCCGACCCTACCCAGGCTCGAGCCGCAACTACACCAAGCACGCCTCCATAGGCCAGGGGCTGGCGACCAGCGCCGAAGGCACAACAACTCGGGGAGGCCTTTGCCTAATTACCAATACACACACATGCAGCACACTCAATGCAGCAGTGTAGAGTAAAAGAAAAGGACAAGTAAAGAAAAGGGAAACTGCTTTATATATACCAAAAATGTGCATCGACCTCTAAACAGTACAAGTAAAGTGATGAAAAGGAAAAAGGGGAAAAACGCGTGCCCAACCAGAAAAGGTGCCACAACCCGGAAACAGGTAAACAAAGATAAATAGCTAACGAGTCTCCCACATGGAACCCGACTATGACAACTATACGCGGTCCAAGATCCCGAACTCCTATGCTCCACTGAAGTCACGACCAACATGTCTGTCGTCTACAAGGGAACACCATGTGCGGGCAAAGCCCAAGCATGGATGAGTACAAAAATACTCTGTAGGTTACCCCGAAGGCTCGAGGGAGCAACCAAGGAGTTACCTAAGGGTGATTAGTAGAGCGAACAGGGAAAAGTAGAGAAGAACAACATAAAGTGCAGTAAAGAGTCCAGCTCAACCCAACAAGAGAAAGGAAGGTAGACTCGTCTAGACACAAGGATATAGAAGCGGTGAGAAGATGAACTTCATGTCGAGTCTTCACTACCTATAGCAGGAGAGTAGAATCGTCCAACCATGAGAATCTAGACACGAAAAGAACATGGCATACCCCGTGCTTCTTCACCTCTCCTGCAAGGAGAGTAACCAAATCCATGAAGTGGGTACTAGAACAAGGTATATACAAGTACATATGCTCAATCAAGAAGCCCAAACAAGATCATAAGGGGATCTCCATCCCATAGCTCAGCCCAAGAAATTGAGTCGCTAACAGTCCCAGAAGTAAACACCATCGATGCCCAACATCCCACACGTCTGCTCCGAACTACAAGTCAAGGGCTCAATCACCGCACCTCGACACTATCCGCTTTGAGTGGAACTGACTCGCCCACACGGTTTTAGGTCGCGTCACAAGGACACGTCTCGGCAGGGGAAAGCACCCCTTGTACATGGGAGTTCTGGGGAACATCAACCACACCTCGTCACTGCCCCGCAGTCGAGAGGTCTCCTCAAAGTCAAAGTTGTTCCATCACTGACCCGTAAAACCAAGGGCCCCGCACAGGTGATCACGGAGGAAAGCCACAGAATAGCCTAGTATATAGGTCTAAGTCTAGAATGTCAACGAGTGTCCTACTGCCCAGCCCTGCTGGTCGGTAGTTCATAATATAATATCGGGTGACCCACTGTCGAGCCCTGCTGGAGGGTAAACCATAATGCATCATCAGGCGACCCACTACCCAGCCCTGCTGAAGGGTAGAACTTAATACATCATTAGGCGACCCACTACCCAGCCCTGTTGGAGGGTAGACCTTAATACATCATCAGGAAACCCACTGCCTAGCCCCGCTGGAGGGTAGACCTGGAATAAGTCGACAGGCGACCCACTGCCCAGCCTTGTTGGAGGGTAGACCTAGAACTAGACGATGGGCGACCCACTGCCCAGCCCTGCTGGAGGGTAGACCCTAAGAGGTCATCGGGTGACCCACTGCCTAGTTTCTGCTAGAGGGTAGACCCTAAGTGCTTCAGGTGACCCACTGCCCAGTCTCTGCTGGAGGGTAGACCCTAATAGCGTCGGGTGACCCACTGCCCAGTCTCTGCTGGAGGGTAAACCCTAGAAGTCAGCGAGCAACCCACTGCCTTGCCCTACTGGAGGGTAAACCTGAAGAAGTTGATGAGTAACCCACTGCCCAGCCCCGCTGGATGGTGAAACTCAGAACTGCTCTGCCATCTCTACTAGATGATACAACACTGGCCAACTGAATGTGGAGTGGGTATCGTGAAACCACCCAACTCCAGAACAACTCACCCAAAAGTGTTTCGGCGCCTGTTCCATCACTAGGTGTCACTAGCACCGCTACCGGACAATCCATCGAGAACAAAACCAGGGAGCGACCACTCAACCCTACTGGTCAAACAAACAAGGATAGAGACAGGGGAAAAACTCTACCTTGTTTGTCAAACAAACGTGCACAGAGGGACCCTCTACGTCGCGAGAGGTCCAAGTACGCAAAGCAGAACATGGAACGCACCTGGGGCCCACACGACATGTGGCCCCAAGTCAACCCCCAACCAAACACACAAACAGTCTCAGGTACAAACCACCTGTACCTCTAAGTGCTCCCATATACTCCCAGAGTATACATCATTTTCAGCCCAAGGGCTATCGTGCACACGACACCCAATGTCAACGTGAAGGCGTGACGTAACATCTCCAACTTGTCGCCTCAATGGCTGGGGCACGACCAACCACATCTATTCAAGCATTACTTCACTCACACGGAAGTTCACGTGATCACACGCCAAGGGTCCGCTACAAACACAGTAGAAGAACCGCCCTGGGGCACCCTCACATTTCCACATTTAATAAGATCACGTACGAGTCTCCTCTCTCCTAAACAGATCACACCGTTGTAATCCCTACAGAAAAACACACGAGATAGACTACTTACTCGCCCGAAACGGTCAACTGGTGAAAAATGTACTATTCACCGTAACCAAACCCGTGTGGGGCCCACCCCAAGATCCCAAAACTGAACAAACGGATCACTCCACTGCGATCCCCTCGGAAAAAACCCACGGGATTGAATACTCAACCACCCAAAATGGATACCCGGTGAAAAATGTACATTCTGGCTTACCGTGCACGAGCGGTACCACGCGGAACCCGCACCACGGTCTCGAAGCACTGCCAACGGATTGCACCGTTGAGATCCTCTCGAAAAAGTACACAAGATGAACTATTCACTTGTCCAAAGCGGTTAATCGGTGCTAGAGACAGAAAATTCACTATCAACGCCCAAACGGCCCTCGTGGGGCCCGCACCATCGTGCTGAATTAGGGTGGGCGGATTGCACCATTGCAATCCCCTTAGAAAAACATCCAAAATCGACTACCCGCACACCCCGAATGGACGTCCGATGAAAAAGTCACTAAACGCTGCCCGCAGCTCAAAAGACGGCCCGTGGGGCCCATGAATCAACTCTG
This sequence comes from Viscum album, assembly GCA_963277665.1. Lineage (NCBI taxonomy): Eukaryota > Viridiplantae > Streptophyta > Magnoliopsida > Santalales > Viscaceae > Viscum > Viscum album. The sequence continues at coordinate 989,783,662 of OY728126.1, forward strand.
ATTTCGATGCCCGAAACCTACTTAGAAACCTCCGCCTCGACACCAGGGTCGCAACACCACTGACGGCGCCCAATTTGGACATCGGATGTGACCGCGCCATCCAAAACAAGAATTCCCGGGAAGCCCGCTAAACTTCTTTACGCACGTGTCATGCCCCTGAGCCCCTCGTCGCGAAAGTTAAAACTTCTAAAACCACCTCAAAAAGTCTGTCTCGTCGATACGGTTCCACTTCCAGAGACGGCATGAAAATTAGACACCTGTAATGAGAATTACGGGCGTCCGAAGAGGGGTGGGGGGACAGATCCCCTTGGGCTGGACTGGCCTGGCCCGGCCCGCGGCTCAGCCGTGCGGCCCAGCGCCGGCCTGCGGTCCGCCTGCAGACCGACCATGAGGGCTGGTCGTCTCGTCACGTGAAGACCTGCCTGGGGTGGGTCCTTGCTTCCACCGCGAAGTCGCGGCGCCAGGCCAGGGAGCTCACCGTCGCGCCGAAGAGCGCCGCCGCCCGGCCAGGGCCCGCATCGCCCTTCTGAAGCCGCCGGACCACCATGCGAGCCGCCAGAAACATTGAAAACCTGCAAACTTCGGCGACCCGTTGAGACCTCCTCCGAACTCGGATTTCATATCTAAAACAAGCGTCGAAAAGATCAGAATTTGTACTACACTTCCATGGGATTTGTTCGAAGATTTGACAGCAAATCAACGTATAAAATTCAATTCAAAGGGAGTTTTTGAAATAAAAACGCAACAAAAACCTCCAACCTCGTTGGGCTTCGCCCGACTCTTCACGAACGGACCGCCGGAGTTGTCGTGCCTCTCTGGAGCTACCCCTCCAGAGTGGAGGAGAAGGGGGAGGGGGTTGCCGCTGTCCCGGCAAAGAAGAAGAAGAAGCCGAGGGAGGGGGGGTGAGTTAAGTGTTTGAATAAAAGACGCTTAACCACCCGCCCGTTGGCCCGAACCCAAACCCTTGAAGGGGCCGGGATTAAGCCTCCCCTGGGCTAAAAACCACACCCTGAACACAACGGTCATCTCAGAATTTTAATCCGAGGCCCCGTTCAAAAGTTATTAAACTTAGTGCCCGAGGCTGCCAAATTACGAAAATGCCCCTGGGGCCATTTTTCACAAACGGCCCGCGCCCGCGAAACGTACATCCCTCCTAGGGTAAACGACACGCTCTGAACTCAATGGTGCCCTCATTTTTTCCAATCCAAGTCTCTGTTTAAGAGATACCTAAGTTAATCCATTTAACGAATAAATTAATTATTTAATTTATCTGTTCCACGCTCCAATAGCGAGGGACGGGTCCAAACGTCACGCGCTGAAAAGTTTTATGTTGTTCCTAGGGAAAAAACCCCATTCCAGACCCATTTGTACACTCAGCTCTCTAATCCGGATCACCGTTTAGGATTTGTCCCATTTATTTGGCGTTTCCAGTGTGAACGCACTGAAAATTTAATTCCGGCCACACCGGGGCTCCGAATCGCACGCCATCTGTGGGCGCTGCTCTGGAATATCATTAAGAATATTCCAATGTCTTCCATAGAAAACTGGGTTCTTACAATGATAACCTAAGATAAATAATTTATTTTTGAATAATGTATGTAGATAATATTTCATTATCATGTCTTGAAGTAAAATATTTAGCATGAGTTTGCAGAGATCATCTGATTTCTAATCATGAAGAAGGAAATTGTTTATAAAATATCAAAATTCTTGGTATATCAACATGTTAATGTAAGCATCATAAGTCTAAATAAATTATTAAACCAATAAATATATAAACATATAAATGAGATAAGATCACCACAGACATTGTCGTATGTCATCAAAAGAATTATGATATAATTAACATCATATGTTTTATGTTTAATTGACCCTTCAATACATCTTACATAATATCTACTTTTTAATATTTTCTATTTACCATTTGATGATATAAAAAAATATTCTAGGATACATGGGAAAAACATTAGATCAAATCATATCACGATCAAATGTTTCACATTATATTTATTAAGATTCTTAAAAAATCTATGAAAATTTAATTCCACTTCATTATATCTTAACATCCATACCCTAATAGACAATATAAATGAATTATAAAGACACTTTAAGAAACATTAAATGATTTCTCAGTGAACATGGAAAAGAGTCATGGGTAAAAACATTGATTGTTTGATATCTCATGCAACAATAGTTTCTTACAAATTATTTAAATATCCCCATACATTTCCTTATACCTGTTGTTCGTGTCATGACATAAACTATTGTGTGTTAAATCACAACTACCCCATCTTTACATTGATAGGGTACTGTGTGGACACAAGCATTGAAAGTTATAACTGGAGATCGAGGTCTATGCCTAATGTACATGTATGTACACACCTAAGTATCTCAATGCTAGAATGAAAAGGAAAAATAATTAAAAATATTGATTCTAAAATTTAACAATATGTATGAGAACCTCTATAGGATATAAGAGTTTGATAATTATAACTTGATGAAAAGGTAAAATTACCTGACCAACCAAAAATATTACCCAAACTGACTAAACCAGAAATTAAAAGTGTTGAGATAGACCATCTCCCAATCTCCAATATTAAACCACCAAACGTAGTCCAATTCAAATGGTATCCCTATGATTAACTGTAGTCACCATGAACCTAAACGTAGTTTACATATAAAACAAAACATGCTGGAAAATACCATACATGTTTGAGTATATAAATAACCATCAAGAATCCCCAAAAGTTGAAAGGGGAAAACAAGATTCATGATATAAATATATTGATAGTTTATAGTAGAGAGTAGATAGTAGACAACGCAACCCAAAGCAAGAGAGTAAAAAATTCAACGATGTGGATACAAATATATATATATATATGCATGTATATATATATGTATATATATGTGTGTGTTTGTATATATATATATATATATACTCTAAAACAAATGAATCATAAATGATAAAAAGGGGATACCCGACTCCTATCCAATCCTAGGAATAAAGTTACATCAGATCTAAAATTTTATCAATCATGTGCATCATCCCACATGTATGTTTGAAGACACATCAAAGCAATGACACACCTATCAATTGTGTCACATACTCAAGGGGAACAATATTTAGGTATAAGATCCATTCCCTGTATAAAAGGAGGGTGAAACATAGTAGATATCCTTAGGACCCATTCACCATCCTAGATAGATGGTTCAAATTATGTAAAATGTTGAGGACCCATCCTCGTCCCAGCAAGATGGTGTCACTCTTGTAGTCAGTAGATGAATCATTACCAACATAGCTGGAGAGTGACACCCTAGTAGATAGTAGATGACCATGAACTATTAAAGTATGAGGGTCCCAATATAGAAGTCAAGGACCCATGACTTGCTATAGAAGAAGGTTTCTACTTGGGGGATAAGTAGAGGACCGATGGCCAGCTCAGCTATAAGGTTCCATACTAACAGTTTTTCAAGGACCCATCCCCTTCCTAGAAGGAGGGTTCCTATCTGATATATAGATTGTTTACTCACAACCTATCCTAGATGAGTGTAAAGACCCTAAATTTCCATTTAATGTTTTTAATTATTTGTAATTATTCCATGGTCATGAAATCTGACAGCATGCGATTTCGAGGTCCAGAGTGCCTGGAATGATCCATCGATTTTTTTTATGCTTTAATAAGTGCACATAAGCAGTTTTCCTAAAAAAGTAGAATAACACATAAATGGTTCCGTGGATCAGAAATCCAAGGGCACCGTTGTGTTCAAGATGGTAGGTTTACCCTAGGTGAATCTTAAGTTTATTTGTTGAAGTCCTCATGTGAGAAAACTCATAAATATCATAAACTTCAACAAAATAATTAAATAAAACTATTTTATTTTTCAAATTATTATAACTCATGAATGGTAACTAAGATTGAAAGTCTGAGACCACCACAGAACTCTTGAGGGAATGCTTTCATAAGGCTTACAACAACATTTCCTGGTACGGGCCATCATTGAAAGTTAGTTTTTGGTTGTAAATAAAATAATTGAGTGAAAAATTATTTTACTGTAAAATATATATCATATAAATGGTAACTTGGATTAAAAATATGATAGTATTGTTGAGATCATGTGAGCGTGTTCTCTTTAGACAAAGCCTAACCTCGACCGGCACAAGTTGAGGGTAGTTGTTAATAATTTTCTGATATTTGTTTCTGGTACGTTCAGTAAATGTGTGGCTATCATTTTATAACTTTTTAAACATTTCTCGGATTAAAAATTTGACATCACCGTTGAATCTGAAGTGCTAGGATTTTCTTAATGGTGGATTCACATCGAACGTAATAGGTCTGTAGAAAATGTTTGACTTTGATACTTTTATAAAATTATAAAATAATTTGTTGTTTTATTTTCATTATTTTTTATCTTATCCTCCAACGGTCAAGAAGAGGTGGGACCAGCGGTGTGTCAGGCCATTAATTGGCTTAAGCTTTGAATCCTAATTAATGAATTTGTTGGGGAATTACGAAGCTTTGTAATTAATGAGCTCACATTAATTTATAATATCATTACATAACCACCCCCTCTCTTATTTATATAGAGTTTGGGAGGAGGTTATGACACAACTTCACCATGAAATGAAGTGCTGAAAGAGTGCCAAGACACCAAGCCATTGGAAAAAGGAGACGGTTCCATCGAGCGGTGAGGAACGTCACCGAAACCCTGAACTGAAGAATAAAGTACGATAGATGTCATTAGAATCCTATTGCGGGATCAAAGAACATCGACCCCCCGTCAAGTGTGGTCATCCTCCATCATATTTGAGAGGAAGGGGGTTTATTCATTTATTTTTTTTAAATGATTTATGATTCCTCGTTCTTTAATTATAGGAAGAATGTGCATCAATCGACAAACAGGATTATCCATGATTCATTCCTTTTTTGGGAGTTGTTTATGGGGTATTTGTGTGGGGTTTTGATTATTGTTTAATACAAGACACTTTTGAACCATTTTTTTCCTCCCTCATGCTTAAATGCTAACACGGAGGGTACGAGCCTAACGAGGCCGTCCTAAACCATATATTACTTTTATACCCTTGTGCACTCCATAGAAGACTGCTAACCTGACGGCACCAATAGGTAATGAAGGAGTTGATGCACTGACGCCCTCTGCAAGAGGAGGCCGTGACACAAAGATGTGGTGGTTATCGGAGCGAACGACACCGGACGATCGCAGAGGTGGTGCGGCGTGCCATCCCGCGCTACTGGTGAGCAAGGGGCCACAGTTTGTCAGCCTCTAATTATGGTGAAGGAGGTCGGCTCGTCAACTAGATGTGGAAGGAAAGGTTGGTTCACCGTCATGTGCCACCGGTGAGTAAGGGGCTATGGTCGAATCCTCGGTGGAGGAGGCCGACCCGCGCCTCCGGTGAGTTCCGCAATAATCGGGCAACACCCAAAAGGCCCTTCCATTTCACGAAACCGAACGGCCTATGGGCCATTCGGGATACTAGGGGAAACCTCATCCCTTTATACTTTGATGAAGAGGGGGGAGCCTTTCTGGTAGAGGAACAAGTGTCGGTAGAGATTTTAGGAGCTAACATGGAGACTAACGAGCAGATCTATGGTACCCATGACCTGGAGTTAGAGGCAGTGGTCTTTGTGTAGAAGATTTTGTAGCAATACTTAATGAGTGAGTGATTTACTATTTACATTGATCATAAGTGTCTCAGGTAAATGTTTTCATAGAAGGACCTGAACCTGAGGCAACAATGATGGTTATAGATCCTCCAAGACTATGACATTGAGATAGTCCATACACTTGGGAAGGGGAATGTGGTAGTAGACGCACATAACAGGAGGTCTGGTCTACAACTGCTGAGTGAGGTGTCAAAGCCTCTAGTCGCACTGTAGATATCCCTCATGGATAAAGATGGAGAATCTTACCACCAGTCAATGACTATCACTACCCCAATTTTTCAGTGAGTTTGGAAGGCACTGCTTAGGTATGTTGACTACAAGGCCCAACATGCTTGAATGACCTTAAGAAGGTCTCTTGAAAGATTTTATGAACGTGGGGAAGTATGTCATATTCATTAGTGGACACACCATGGTACCCGTGATTCTTCGGGAGGAGGTGTTGAGGGAGGTCTATACATTCCCATTAATGGTACATCTTGGAGTGGAAAAGATGTACAATGACCTACGATGTTAGTACTGGTGGCTAGGGATGATGGAATTAGTGGCAGAGTTTGTATCAGGATGCCTCACTTGTAAGGAAGTGAATACTACCCAGAGCTGGCAGAAGACTTATGCCGATATAAGATGAAGATCCTTGGAGTTTGAGGAGGGAAACCATGTCTTCCTATGGGTCTAACCCCGACAATGATTAAAGAGGTTTGTCTTGGGTAGCAATTTCTCTCAGATGTTCATCGGACATTTCTATTTTCTAAGAAGTATGGGTGAGGAGGTGTATTGTCTATCTCTTCCCCCACAGAGGCACTGGGTGCATAGTGTTTTATATTTGTCGCAGATAAGGTGATGCGTGCATGATCCTTCGCATGTTATCAACTAGGGAAAGATTGACATTAACGATGGGGAAATTTTTTTTGAGGTTCCAATGGTGATTGGGGATAAATAGAAGTGGGTCCTTCATGAACAATTGACACTTCTGGTGTGCATTTATGGCATCACACGGACCTCGAGGAGAGCACATGGGATCAAGGGGCTCAGATTCATGCTCACTACTCTCATTTGTTTTGTTTGCCTTTGTTTTGGCTTTTAAGGAAGAAAGGACCTAAGGTGGGGAGAATGTAAAGACTAAAAATTCAATATATTTCTTTTCATTATTTAGAATTATTTCGTGGTCATGAAATTTGACAGCACACGATTCCGAGGTTCAGGGTGCAAACAATCACTCTTGAGTCGGCCAGCCTTATCCTTGAGGAAGTAGGAGTTTTGTGATTTTAGTTCCTAATAGTTGTGGTAGAGTGTGGGGACATATTTTCAAAATATGATTCTAGGATCACCTTCCTGAAGAGATAGAGGGACTTATAATTTTGTTGGGTACTACTAGATTTTTTTACCTAACTTCCCCCGGGTAGTGGCACCCTTCTCTACTTTGATGAAGAGGGGGGAGCCTTTCCGGTAGAGGAACAAGTGTCGGTAGAGATTTTAGGAGCTAATATGGAGACTAACGAGCAGATCTATGGTACCCATGACCTGGAGTTAGAGGCAGTGGTCTTTGTGTAGAAGATTTTGTAGCACTACTTAATGAGAGAGTGATTTACTATTTACTTTGATCATAAGTGTCTCAGGTATATGTTTTCATAGAAGGACCTGAACCTGAGGCAGTGATGATGGTTATAGATCCTCCAAGATTATGACATTGAGATAGTCCATACACTTGGGAAGGGGAATGTGGTAGCAAACGCACATAACAGGAGGTCTGGTCTACAACTGCTGAGTGAGGTGTCAAAGCCTCTAGTCGCACTGTAGATATCCCTCAATGATAAAGATGGAGAATCTTACCTCCATTCAATGACTATCACTCCCCCAATTTTTCAGTGAGTTTGGAAGGAACTTCTTAGGTATGTTGACTACGAGGCCCAACATGCTTCAATAACCTTAAGAAGGTCTCTTGAAAGATTTTATGAACGTAGAGAAGTATGTCATCTTCATCAGCGGACACACCATGGTACCAGTGATTCTTCAGGAGGAGGTGTTGAGGGAGGTCTATATATTCCCATTAATGGTACATCTTGGAGTGGAAAAGATGTACCATGACCTACAATGTTAGTACTGGTGGCTAGGGATGAAGGAATTAGTGGCAGAGTTTGTATCAGGATGCCTCACTTGTAAGGAAGTGAATACTACCCAGAGCTGGCAAAATACTTATGCCGATATGAGATGAAGATCCTTGGAGTTTGAGGAGTGAAACCAGGTCTTTCTATGGGTATAACCCCGATAATGATTAAGGAGGTTTGTCTTGGGTAGCAAGTTCTCTTAGAGGTTGATCGTACATTTCTATTTTCTAAGAAGTATGGGTGAGGAGGTGTATTTTCTATCTATTCCCCCATAGAGGCACTGGGTGCATAGTGTTTTATATTTGTCGCAGCTAAGGAGATGCGTGCATGATCCTTCGCATGTTATCGACTAGGGTGAGTTCGACATTAACGATGGGGAAATTTTTTTTGAGGTTCCAATGGTGATTGGGGATAAATAGAAGTGGGTCCTTCATGAACAATTGATACTTTTGGTGTGCATTTATGGCATCATAGTGACCTCCAGGAGAGCACATGGGATCAAGGGGCTCAGATTCATGCTCACTACTCTAATTTGTTTGGTTTGCCTTTGTTTTGGCTTTTAAGGAAGAAAGGACCTAAGTTGGGGAGAATGTAAAGACTAAAAAATTCAATATATTTCTTTTCAATATTAGTAATTATTTCGTGGTCATGAAATTTGACGGCACACGATTCTGAGGTCCAGAGTGCCTTGAATGATTCATCGAATTTTTTTAAGCATTAATTAGCACACGTAAACAGTTTTCCAAAAAAAGTGGAATAACTCTTAAACTATTGCCTGGATCAGACATCAGAAGGCACCATTGCATTCAAAATGGTGGGTTAACCCTAGGTGTGACTTGTGTTTAGTCAGTGCATGCCTCCTTTGAGAAAACCCAAAAATGGCATAACCGTAAATAAAATAATTAATTATTTTATTTTATTTTTCAAATGCTTATAACTCACAATGGTAACATGGATTGAAAATCCGAGACCACCGTTGAACTCATGAGGGTATGATTTCCTTAGGGTGATACTATCATTGGTCAAGGTGGGCCACAATTTAAAGTTAGTTTTTGGCTATAAATAAAATAGTTAAGTGAAAATTATTTTATTGTAAAATACTTAACATCTAAACGGTAACTCAAAATGAAAATATTAGAGTATCTTTGAGCTCGTGAGAGAATTGTTTTCTTAGGCGGAGGCTTACCATGACAAGTGCGAGTCATAGGTGGTTGTTAATAATTTTATAACCCTTTTTCAGGTATGTTTAGTAAACGTGTGGGCAGTGTTTTTTAGCGATTGAACAAGTGCTGGGATTAAAAATCCTAGGGCACTTTTGAATCTGCAGCACCAGGTTTCACTTAAGAGAGGATTTACTTCAACCACAATAGGTCGGGATAAAAAGTTATATTTCGAGAGCTTTAAAAATTATAAAATAACATGTTATTTTAATTTATTTCTTTTTTATCTTATCCTCCAATGGACAAGCAGAGGTGGGACCAATGGTGTGTCAAGATATTAAATAGGGTGACCTTTCAATCTTATGTAACGATGTCATTGAGAAATAAAGAAACATCTTAATTAATGAGCTTCCATTAATTCCCAACATCGTTACTTACCCTCCCCATCTCCTATTTATATAGTGCTTGGGGGGAGGTAACGACACAGCTTCGCTAAGAAACGAAGTGCTGAATTAGTGCCAAGACACCAAACCCTTTGAAAACGGGGATGGTTCCATCGACCAGTGATGAGAGACTTTGAAACACTGAACCGAAGAACGACATATGAGTGATGTCGTTGGAATCATGTTGATGGAATGAGGAATATCAAACTACCTTCAAGTACGGTCATTCTCCATCATTTTTTTGAGGTAGGTGGTTTCTTCATTTACCCTCATTACATGATTTCCTCTTCCCCATTCATGAATTATAGGAAGAACATGGATAAACCATCAAACGTGTTGATCTGCGATTCATTCATTTTTTGTAGAAGGGTGTTATGGTGTATCATTGTGGGGTTTTGATTATAGTTTAATAAAAGAAATTGTTTAAACCATTTTATCCTCCCTCATGATTAAGAGCTAACATTGAGAGCGCGGGCCTAATGAACCCATCCTGAATCCTTCACTACTTTCCTACCCTTCTGCACTTTGTGGGATACTACTGGCACCGCGGCACCAACCAACTACGAAGGAGGAAAAGTTGTGATGCACACCACAATAGGGGGCTGCAACGCAAATCCGTGAAAGTCATCGGAGCGTCCGGCACCAGACATCCTTGGTAGAGGTGTTTCATTCCATCACACACTTCTAGTGAGCAAGGTGTCGTGGCTCGTCAGCCTCGGTGGAGGGAGAAGGTGGTTAGCTCATCGGCCAACTGCGCCATGGAACGGTGGCACGCCGTTGTGCGCTGCATGAGATTTGGAGGCTTTAGCTGAAGATGTGGTGGATGAGGCTGATCCCTCACCTCAGGCGGGATTCGCGGCGACCGGGCGCTACCCACACGGCACCACTATTTCACCAAACTGAATGGCTTCAGGGACGTTTGAGATACCGGGGGGAAGAATCCCCCTTTGCCAACTTAGGTGAATAGCGGCCAGGCTGCTATCTTGAATTCTGCGCCCTACGTCGTCGGGCCACCACCTCATGGGTCGCGCCCTCTGTGGTTGGGTCGCCCCCTTGTGGGCCGCGCCCAACATGGTTAGGACAACCTTTGTGGGACGTGCCTCATGCCTCCAAGATTCCCTTTGATGGCCGCCCTTTCCGGGTCAGGCTGGACCACGTCCTAGCAGGCCGAACCCACCATGGCCCGGCCCAGACCGGGTTGGCTCGGACCCAGTCCCAATTGAAACTCTAATTGACGCACTATCTATCGTGTTGCAACCCTTATGAAATGGAGAACATTTGGGTTTCTCTTTTATGGATATTAGTGGTTATCGACATACATATGATATATCATGGGATATATTCAATGGTATTCGAGCGCACTGAGTGTGAGGAATCCAGTGGCTGGTAGTGAGGTAGTGGCTGGAGATGGATCACACAGAGGTTAGTACCTATCAAATCCAGGATACTTAGATCCTGGGTGTGTCATTTCGGGGGTTAGTACCTATCGATCCAATGTGTGTCAGTGCTCAGCGATCTTGTGTGGGTCAACGCATACGGGTCTTGTCTGGGTCTGGTCTAGTGTGGGTCAGTAGAGGTTAGTACCTATCGACTCTGGGCATGCCAAATCATGTGTGGGTCATTGCAGGGGTTATTAAATATCTATCCTATGTGGTTCAGACTCAGTATGGTTAGAACCAGTTTCTCTTAACAAAATAAGATGATCTAGCTTCATGACTAATCATCTATATTTCTATACTTCACTAAAACATGGTTTGAGTGGAGACTCTGGTTTGTGCTGTGTCTATTGCTTGTGATTTTTGATTGAGATTATGCTTTGTGGTTTTTTCTTTAGGAAATTTTGAGGGATCTTTGGGGGCCTCGGGCTCCTTAGTGTGTATTATTATACTCACCCCAACACGGGCATCACCCAACCTTGTTCTGTCTTCTGCAGACAACGGCCTACAGGGTTTGTTCTAGAGGGAGGTAGCACCATGTTGCACACATAAGAGACGGGATGACATGGAGTGTTTTGGAGACTATATATACCTACCCTTCTAGTAGGATCCTCATTTGATGATCCAGGAGCTTCTTTTAACTTTTTATTTGTATCTTTACTTTCCAGTTGTACTTGTACATTACAGTTTCGCTTGTATTTATGGCCCACTTACATTCATCACTCTTTTTATTATAGAAGTTTTCATCATGGATGATTCATGTTGTGATCTTGGGTCTTGAGTTTGTACATGTTTCAAGGATATTACTTCTTGTTATTGGGATACGCCTTTCTGGTGCTAGTCGCCATCCCCTGGACAATAGAAAGTGGTCTTTGGGTAGTCAGAGCACAGGCCTCATGGGACAGGTCGTAACAAAGTTCTATCAGAGTGGTCGGTTCTACAAAAGAACTAAGACTCTGATATTTTCAATGAATAAAAATTTTTATGTATTTTTGGTGTGGATTTCTGTTCGGGGAGTCCAGTTTTGGTGCGGCGGCCAACGTACCGATACACCATTACCATGAATTCTATTTTCTGGCATGGTGCACGAAAAAAATATTTGTATGTGTTATGGAAATTTTATCCTTAGTTTCTTTAGAGGCATCTCACTAGGTATAACTTCATGTATGTGGTGCACCTGTTCCTTTTTAGGATGTCGCTTCATAAATAGCCATTTAGGATTCTGAAGAGTGTATTGGATAACGGACCACGATGCGATGAGGCTTCAGTACGGAGCCCCTTTTTAATATGTTAGCACCATCAGGTGGTGCACCAGAACCACCACTACGCGTTGGGAAGTATATTATAAAATTGTATCACGCACACTGACTAAACATGTCGCACAAGGTCTAGCAGCAGAAGCCTCCATGGTTCTGAGGTGAGGCAAATAACCAGGAAACTGAGAACTAGATGGGGGCTATGGCAAGAGTTTTTTCCCTAGTTGGGACAAAAGAAGATCTGATGGTGATCCTAATTGCTATAATTTATCAGTGAGTGGCCATGAGGATGGTATGCATGGTGATGAGGCATTGGTACATGGACTATTTCTTGGGAAGGTACCTTCAGGTAGTGTATTGGATATATCAAAGCACATTGTCCAGCAGTTACAACCAGTGTTACCAGTAGAGGAAAAATGTAGTCTTAGGGCCTTTCATGTGTTTTTGCATCAGATTCCCATCAGGTTCCAAAGTGAGCCCGAATCACAGGTGGCTAAGGACTAGATTGAGGTGGTGAGTCAATGACCATTTAGCCAGGGCACCACTCGATCAAATGTATTTCCTAGTATAGAGCCTTCTACGTGGCTCTACAGGATGATGATAGGGTTTAGATTACCCTTATCTTACGATGAATTAACGTTTCTATTAGTGATCTTGAGAACCTTTCTCAGATAAGTGGGTATCTTGACATAAAAATCTAAATGGTGAGTGTTCCCTAATGCTTCTATCACTTAGGCAGCATGACATGTCGGTAGCTAAGTATTCATCGAGGTGTATCAACCATCCCATGTACGTAATGAATACAATAAGATCAGTTCATCAAGGCTTGGGCCTTCGAAAAATGTGTGTTTAGGGACATCCGAGCCATCACTATCCCTCTATAAATTCCTACTTATTTTAGGGTTCTAGAGAGAACCTTTTTGGTTGAATGTTCTTATGCTGAGCTGATAGAACCAGTGAATGTTAGTAGTGGGAAAGAAGGAAACTAATGCAAGTCTCAGAGACATTGGTGTATAAATTTTTTTACAAAGACTATGTGATAAGGAAAGATGAACTTGCAGGGTAGCAGACATTGAAGTGGATCTAGGAGAGCATCATGAGGTGGTATACATTTTGACATGTTATAACCACCACCCCAATGTGGTCCCCACCATGATCAGGGAACTGGAGGCCAGGGGAAGGGAGTAGCTACAAGCAGTCAAAGAGTGTGATCCAAGTGCTCCATGAATGATTAGAGGTACAACCTGTGTCTACTACTAGCTTTCATATTGATAGAAATAGGAACTAATCATTCTGTCTTTACATGAATATTGTTCAAGACATAGAGATTCTTATTACATCGTCGAATTTACCCTTACGTCTGAATATATCTTTGGGAGGAGACTCAAAAATCTCACTTCTGACAATGGTGTGATATAACCCTTGAGTTGATTGTTTTGGTTAGAACCTCTTGGTGGCAGTGTTGATGCCTTTTGAAGTTAGTTTTTGTATGGACTGGGCATCCACTGGTCATACATAGATTGAATATATTAGGAAAATAGGTTGTGGTTTATCTACAATATTCGAATGGGGTTTTAATGTGTTTGCGAAAAATAAAACCTAGGCAGCATAGGATAAACTCATGCATAGGAGGGTGCAACCAATCACTCTTGAGTCGGCCAGCCTTATCCTTGAGGAAGTAGGAGTTTTGTGTTTTTAGTTCCTAATAGTTGTGGTAGATTTTGGGGACATATTTTCAAAATATGATTCTAGGATCACCTTCCTGAAGAGATGGAGGGACTTATAATTTTGTTGGGTACTACTATATTTTTTTACCTAACTTCCCCCGGGTAGTGGCACCCTTCTCTACTTTGACGAAGAGGGGGGAGCCTTTCCGGTAGAGGAACAAGTGTCGGTAGAGATTTTAGGAGCTAATATGGAGACTAACAAGCAGATCTATGGTACCCATGACCTGGAGTTAGAGGCAGTGGTCTTTGTGTAGAAGATTTTGTAGCACTACTTAATGAGTGAGTGATTTACTATTTACTTTGATCATAAGTGTCTCAGGTATATGTTTTCATAGAAGGACCTGACCCTAAGGCAGTGATGATGGTTATAGATCCTCCAAGACTATGACATTGAGATACTCCATACACTTGGGAAGGGGAATGTGGTAGCAAATGCACATAATAGGAGGTCTGGTCTACAACTGCTGAGTGAGGTGTCAAAGCCTCTAGTCGCACTGTAGATATCCCTCAATGATAAAGATGGAGAATCTTACCTCCATTCAATGACTATCACTCCCCCAATTTTTCAGTGAGTTTGGAAGGAACTTCTTAGGTATGTTGACTACGAGGCCCAACATGCTTAAATAACCTTAAAAAGGTCTCTTGAAAGATTTTATGAACGTGGAGAAGTATGTCATCTTCATCAGCGGACACACCATGGTACTAGTGATTCTTCAGGAGGAGGTGTTGAGGGAGGTCTATACATTCCCATTAATGGTACATCTTGGAGTGGAAAAGATGTACCATGACCTACAATGTTAGTACTGGTGGCTAGTGATGAAGGAATTAGTGGCAGAGTTTGTATCAGGATGCCTCACTTGTAAGGTAGTGAATACTACCCAGAGCTGGCAAAATACTTATGCCGATATGAGATGAAGATCCTTGGAGTTTGAGGAGTGAAACCAGGTCTTTCTATGGGTATAACCCCAATAATGATTAAGGAGGTTTGTCTAGGGTAGCAAGTTCTCTTAGAGGTTGATCGGACATTTCTATTTTTTAAGAAGTATGGGTGAGAAGGTGTATTTTCTATCTCTTCCCCCATAGAGGCACTGGGTGCACAGTGTTTTATATTTGTCGCAGCTAAGGAGATGCGTGCATGATCCTTCGCATGTTATCGACTAGGGTGAGTTCGATATTAACGATGGGGAAATTTTTTTTGAGGTTCCAATGGTGATTGGGGATAAATAGAAGTGGGTCCTTCATGAACAACTGATACTTCTGGTGTGCATTTATGGCATCACAGTGACCTCCAAGAGAGAACATTGGATCAAGGGGCTCAAATTCATTCTCACTACTCTAATTTGTTTGGTTTGCCTTTGTTTTGGATTTTAAGGAAGAAAGGACCTAAGTTGGGGAGAATGTAAAGACTAAAAAATTCAATATATTTCTTTTCAATATTAGTAATTATTTCGTGGTCATGAAATTTGACGGCACACGATTCTGAGGTCCAGAGTGCCTTGAATGATTCGTCGAATTTTTTTAAGCATTAATTAGCACACGTAAACAGTTTTCCAAAAAAAGTGGAATAACTCTTAAACTATTTCCTGGATCAGACATCAGAATGCACCATTGCATTCAAAATGGTGGGTTAACCCTAGGTGTGACTTTTGTTTAGTCAGTGCATGCCTCCTTTGAAAAAACCCAAAAATGGCATAACCGTAAATAAAATAATTAATTATTTTATTTTATTTTTCAAATGCTTATAACTCACAATGGTAACATGGATTGAAAATCCGAGACCACCGTTGAACTCATGAGGGTATGATTTCCTTAGGGTGATACTATCATTGGTCAAGGTGGGCCACAATTTAAAGTTAGTTTTTGGCCATAAATAAAATAGTAAGGTGAAAATTATTTTATTGTAAAATACTTAACATCTAAACGGTAACTCGAAATGAAAATATTAGAGTATCGTTGAGCTCGTGAGAGAATTGTTTTCTTAGGCGGAGGCTTACCATGACAAGTGCGAGTCATAGGTGGTTGTTAATAATTTTATAACCCTTTTTCAGGTATGTTTAGTAAACGTGTGGGCAGTGTTTTTTAGCGATTGAACAAGTGCTGGGATTAAAAATCCTAGGGAACTTTTGAATCTGCAGCACCAGGTTTCACTTAAGAGAGGATTTACTTCAACCACAATAGGTCGGGATAAAAAGTTATATTTCGAGAGCTTTAAAAATTATAAAATACCATGTTATTTTAATTTATTTCTTTTTTATCTTATCCTCCAATGGACAAGTAGAGGTGGGACCAATGGTGTGTCAAGCTATTAAATAGGGTCACCTTTCAATCTTATGTAACAACGTCATTGAGAAATAAAGAAACATCTTAATTAGTGAGATTCCATTAATTACCAACATCGTTACTTACCCTCCTCCTCTCCTATTTATATAGAGCTTGGAGGGAGGTGACGACACAGCTTCGCCACGAAACGAAGTACTGAAAGAGTGCCAAGACACCAAACCCTTTGAAAATGGGGATAGTTCCATCAAGCAGGGATGAGAGACATTGAAACACCGAACCGAAGAATGGAATATGAGCGATGTCGTTGGAATCATGTTGAGGGAATGAGGAATATCAAACTACCTTCAAGTACGGTCATTCTCCAATGTTTTTTTGAGGTAGGTGGTTTCTTCATTTACCCTCATTATATGATTTCCTTTTCCCCGTTCATGAATTATAGGAAGAACATGGATAAACCATCAAATGTGTTGATCCGTGATTCAATCATTTTTTGTAGAAGGGTGTTACGGTGTATCATTGTGGGGTTTTGAATATAGTTTAATAAAAGAAATTGTTTAAACCATTTTATCCTCCCTCATGATTAAGAGATAACGCGGAGGGCGTGGGCCTAATGAACCCATCCTGAATCCTTCACTACTTTTCTACCCTTCTGCACTTTGTGGGATACTACTGGAACCATGGAACCAACCAGCTACGAAGGAGGAAAAGCGCTGATGCACACCACAAGAGGAGGCTGCAACACAAATCTGTGAAAGTCATCAGAGCGTTCAGCACCAGTCATCCTTGGTAGAGGTGTGTCATTCCATCACATGCTTCTAGTGAGCAAGGTGTCGTGGCTCGTCAGCCTCGGTGGAGGGAGAAGGTGGTTAGCTCATCGGACAACTGCGCAAGGGAACGGTGGCACGCTGTTGTGTGCCGCATGAGATTTGGAGGCTTTAGCTGAAGCAGTGGTGGATGAGGATAATCCCTCACCTCAGGCGGGATTCGCGGCGACCGGGCGCTGCCCACACGGCTCCGTCGTTTCACCAAATTGAATGGCTTCAGGGACGTTTGAGATACCGGGGGGGGGGGAAGAATCCCTCTTTTCCAACTCAGGTGAATAGTGTCCAGGCTGCTATCTCGCATTCTGCGCCCTACGCGGTCGGGCCACCCCTCATGGGTCGCGCCCTCTGTGGTTGGGTCGCCCCCTCGCGGGCCGCGCCCAACACGGTTGGGCCAACCTCTGTGGGACATGCCTCATGCCTCCAAGATTCCCTTTCATGGAAGCACTTTCCGGGTCGGGCTAGACCTCGGCCTAGCAGGCCGAACCCACCATGGCTCGGCCCAGACCGGGTTGGCCCGGACCTAGGCCCAACCGGGCCTTGAAGTGCTTAAAGGGCCAAACCATGAAATTTGGGCATTCGTTTGATGAACCGTCTGCGATGATGGGACCCTTTGATGGAGAAGTTCCTTTTGGTATATTGTACTTGACTTTTGGAGAATGTAGGAGTATGGCCGGGTTGGATCAAACATGAATCCAACCAAGGCCTCAGCATTAGAATGCTAATAACTCACAGACCGAGTGTCCAGTTGATGCACCGTCTGTCGCATTGGAACCCTTGCGACAGTACAGTCCTTTGGGTTACTCATTTAGGGAGATTAGTGGTAGTCGAGGTATGACCGATATCTCGAGGGTCTGATTCTATGGAACTCGAGTGCACCCGATGCGAGGAATCCAGTGGCTGGCAGTGAGGCAAAGGTTAGAGATAGATCAAATGGAGGTTAGTACCTACTGAGTCCGGGAAGGCTAGATCATGAGTGGTTCATTGTATGGGTTAGTACCTATCAATCCTATGTGGTTCAGTGCTCGGCAATTCTATGTGGGTCAGTGCATACCGATCATGTGTGGGTCAGATCTTGTGTGGATCAACCGAAGCTAGTACCTATCGACTCCGGGCAGGTCAGATCCTATGGGGGTCATTGTGGAGGATAGAACCTATTGATCTTATGTGGGTCAAATACCATATGGTAAATAGTAGTTCCTCTTGATAGAATAATATAATCTAGCTTCGCGACTAATCATTTGTACTTATATATATCACTAATACCTGGTTTGAGCAGAGACTCTGGTTTGAACAGTGTCTATTGCTTGTGCATTGTGATGGAGATCATGCATTTTAATTTTCCTTTATGGAATTCTTGGATACCTTCAGGGGTATTGGGGTGCCATTTGAGTATTGTTATACTCACCCTTGCACGAGCTTTGCCCACACCTTGTTGTTTCTTGTCCAGACGACGAGCAGTAGGGCTGAGTCTAGAGGGAACATGGACCAGGCGGTACATGTAGGATATGGGATGACGTGGAGTGTTGTGGAGATTATATGTACCTACCCTTTAGGTACGATCCTCGATGGATCATCCAGGAGATGATTTGCACATTTTAGTTGTATCTGTAATTTCCATTTGTACTTGTACTTTACAGTTGGGCTTGTATTTTTGGCCCCTTTACATTCAAATCCTTTTTAACTATAGAAGTTTACTTCGTGGTTGTTTCTTTTTGTGTTATTGGGTTGTGTTTTTTTACAGGTTTAAATGAAATGCCTTCCCGTTATGGGGATACGACTTTCCGGTTCTTGTCACCAGCCATTGGGTAATGGATGGCGGGCTTGGGGTAGTCACAACACAAGCCCTGGGGGATGGGTCGTGACATGAGGGTGCCTACTATATATAGACATAGGACACATGTTTCATACTAGTATGAGGGTTCTACTATTTATGTCGGTAGAGGAATGAAGCCTACCCTAGCTGGAGTTTGCCAATATTTTTAATGGTATCCAACCCATGCCCTATTATAGTTTGATGGTTCTACTCAAGTATTCTAGGACACATGACATGATACAACATGGGGGATCCACTCATTGGATATGTAGTTGACTCATGCCTAGCCTAGATAGACGGTGGCACTATTATAGTCCATCAAGGTCTCATTGATAATTGGTAAAAGGGCACCACTATGATAAATAATTAGCAGCCCCTATCCCATCCCAATAAAGAACACCACACTATATATAGGGAGATGACCCCTTCCCTATACTAGAAGGATATTTCAACTCTAAATTCGTCTCTTGATCTTGCCCGGTCACTGCCACCATAAGGAATTTCCAATATAAGCATTAAACCTTAAATACCTCGCATCATATCACAAAATCCACTAAGTAGACCACCATCTAATTCTAAATGAAAAAACACTCATGATAGGCTTCTCATTGTCTAAAATCCATATCCAAATGAAAGAGATATTAGAGGTCTATGATTCCTTAAAATGAAATAAGGGTTACACAATGTGTATAAGGACCCACACAATTTGTGGTCCCACTCCATCACCAGAACATATCCCTATTGATACACATATTTCTACCCATATACCCATACACGACGTGTATGTGCACTACATTCCTTACCTCTTCCACCCGGTGTGCTTCCCTTGCTCTGTGGCCATGTCTGTGTATCAGTCCCATGTATGTGTACTTCAAACCATGACATGTTTATTGTTTTGTTTATGCCAGTGTACTCCCAGAGTGCACTTCATGCTTCCATCCCCCAATTCACATGGTGTGTGGGGGACCCATATTTTATGTGATACTTATAATTACATGGAAATTGTATCACCATAGTTTTAGGGGATACAATACTTTTTTCCATTGGACTACATAGAGTGTATTAATGTTTTTCGTAGGATCTCCATATGTACTCTAGCATTCAAGATATACCCTCATTATCATAGATATCACCTCCCAACCACTCAAAATTGAATAATCTATCCTCCCTTTATCGTTTTATTCATAAAATTGTGGAAAATTAATTATTTTGGGTTCATCTCTTCCCAAATGGACCGTGTGGATAACCCACACCGCACCATCTCTGTTTAGATTCTAATCAATGAATTGATCACCCAAATCCAATTAAGACACTGTATAAACCCCTGATTCAACATTCTATTCATTGCGCATGATTTTTCCATGAATCTGGGGGTCAAATCATTCTACTTCCTAACCGAAAATGTTGATCCATTGACTCTTATCCCAATGGAAAAGAACAATAATATTTAAATGGAGAAAAGCATGACGATGAAATTTTATAGTTTTTGTAAAATAATTCTTGGGAAATTAACAAAAGAAGGGGTAGCTACAGTGGGATACCATTGAATAATAAAATTAAATTTTTATAGTGGAGAAGGAAAATTCATTCATTTTGAATTATTACCAAGAATCAATATTATCCTCATGAATAGATTTACTCAATAGGTGCATAAACCATGAATTGACAAGTCTTACCATGATTTGGAACATTTTATAATGAATAAAATTATATCCAATGAATGAGGGAAGTCATTATGTTCAATGTGAATTGATCTTCATTTATCCATAGTATTATAATCATATGAATATAATTCCCCAACTAGAGGATGAATAATTCACATATCAACAATCCAGGGTAATATAGATAACCCTACTGATTATTTATAATGATTTATTAATAGGAAGAACATTTATTTGGTAATTTAATTAAAATAAATACATGTAATTATTTATTAAAATAAAAGTTCCTTCCCTCAAAAACTTTTATTCAAACTCCCCACGAAAACTTATTTCAGATTGTTCCTTGGGTTAATGTCACTCCCTGGACTCATGCATTGTCTCAAAAATATAACATAAAATTATTTTTAATAATAATATAGTTTTTTAAAAAAACCTACAAGGGGTAATATGAAATTTATTTAAAATTGTTATAAAATTGAAATAGGGAACAATGGGACTCATAGTCACACTATGTATCTGCACCATGCTCCCAAAATATATGTGCAAATATTCCAAAGTACTACATGGAAATATAGGGTCTCTATATCATTACCTAATTCAATATTTTTAGACCATAAATGAAGGAACTGTTATAAAATGTAAGAATAATGAGAACTCGTCTATCCCTCCTTCTCCAAGGATCTATCCAATCTGATCTCATGCTTCTACAACACACAAACATTGTGGATGATCCATCCCCATATTTTCCCCTCTTACAAGTCCATAATATCTGCCGAGTTCTCCACAATAGTTTCATTATCATTGAAATCCATCCCACCCTAGTCAATAATGTGTGTAGGTTCCTAAACATATATCGTAAGCTACAAAACATGGAAGACTTCGTGTACATTCTCGAAATGTTGTTGTAAGAAAATTTTGTATGAAACCTCACTAACTCTCTTAAACATCTCAAACATCCCAATGAACATCGATGATAACATTCGCCCCCCAAAAAAACTCTACAATACACATCATGGGGAGAATATTAGGAAACATTGGTCTCCCTAATCAAACTCTAAGGGCCTATGATTTCAATATTAATAAGATTTATGCCTTCTAGGGCATGTCCACATCTGCTCCTGAATGACATGGATATTCTCCATCATCACCTTCACAATCTCTGGACCCACTTGTGGTGCCTCACATAACACATAAAATCATAATGGTGACCATCATGTTCTCCCATATAAGACCTCAAAAGGGTACCTGATGATATTATAATTTTATAAATTGTAGTATTAAAATAATATAAAGTGAAATTTATCCTCATAGCTCTAGAAAAGAACTATCTTTAAAACCCCCAGAGTATCCTCCACCACCAGATTATTGGGCTTCTTCTACCTAATTTTTGGTGGGTGGAAGGGTGTAATCATCCCCATATAGGTACCAATTATTTATTATAGGCCACTCCAAAACAAATATTTTAACAACACAACATATCCAAAGCCAATATTTGAAGTCACCCCCTTGAGAAAAACAATATCAGATATGAAAATCAACCCCAAAATCTGTACATACAACTCCTACCAGATAGCGAGGAAATGTTCCATACATTTTTGTTTGTCAACTACAAATTAGATGGAATCATTAAAATTCATTATTTGTTGGTTACTAATTAAAAAATTCATATTTCACAACATTTCAACATTAATATCTCATGGTGTTGTGAAAACCCTATAGGAACCAGATGCTTAGCCTTCACTTTCTGATTGGTGAGGCTCTGAGAGATGAACTCAACCATGAACCATCTCATGTCAACCCACTGATACTACCATATACAATATCTATATATCATCTCACACTAAAATTTAAAGATAAATGAGAGGTTTGAAACTCCCTCATAACCTGTTCTTAAATAGTTATTGGGTCCAGTGTATGTTCATGTAACAGATTGACATGACTCCCTCCTTTAAAAATTCTATCGGGATAATCTCTTGATGATATCTAGTCACAAAATTCCTCATATTTATGTCTACAACCTATTACTACATCACAAAATGAAATATAATAGGAGTTAACACCATTGAATGAAGAAACATTGTACCCTCCATCTCATATAGGGTCACCTAAATGGAAGCCAACTACTAATATGCCTCCTACAAAAAAATAAAATTGGGACATCCTACTATGGAAATTACTACCAATTATACCTTAAATGGAGTATATACAATTTTTATCACATATTCATATAAAAACTATAGCTAGTTAAACTATCTCATGTTCAAGTCTTTATATGGTAGGATGTCCTTAATAATTTGATTGTCGATGTAAACGAAAAATGAACACTTCCAAAAGATAGTTCTCCTATATCCTCATAGTAAAAAACTACTATTTTTTGATCTAGGTATTGGTTCATGTGGTTCTTTTTATAGAGTCTCTACTTTCTCAACCCATACATTTTAACTTCATGTCTCTATATAAATACATAGTATAGCCTGACTCTTGAGAAGTAAAAATACACTACGCACTCCACACCTCCTCTAGTAGACTCATAATAGGAACTCTCCCCAGTCTCAACCTCAAAACCATGAATAATATGTATCACTTATCATTCTAATGAAAATGAATTTTTATATAACTAAGGTCAAATGGGTAAAATTATAGATATGCATTCAGCAAACCATCAGTAACACCACGCCAAGCCATGAAAACTTAGCATCAGTATAATTCACTTGGGTTGAGCCTAAGAATAAATTAATCATTATTATATGGTTAAATGGCTAAAAAATGTTTATAAATTTAATTACCTTTAATGTGAACCTCATAAATCCAAAATCAGGACTTTAAGATATTTCCATAATGTTAATGTTCTCAATGTAAATATCAAAAAAACATCAAGTGCTATTTATGTTGCTCATCTGACACATAGTATATGAGTATGTAGTTGATAGGTAATAAAAAATGTGTCTATATAAGACTATAATATATTTTTAATAAAATCCATGAACAATGTGGAGGCATTTTTCATTCCAAAGGGAATCACCATGAATGCATAGTGTACCTATCGACATTAGAATCCCAGCTTTAGAATATTAGTATTTTGAAATCTCAAATTGTGGTAGACACACTAGGGATCAATCTTCGAGAACCATATCTTGCTTCAAAACTGATCATATGGGACACAAATTCTTAGTAAGGGATATATCTTCCTTATGTTATCCTAGTTCAGGTGACAATAATCCATGTAATGTGGCAAGTTCCCATTCACCTTTTTCATGATCAACATTGGACATGCCTAAGGGGACACACTAGGCCTGATAAAAACATTCACTGGATGGTTATCTAACTTTAATTGTGTCTACAAGAGAATATTAGTGACCCTCAGATATAAAAAAATGATATTAGATAAGTCTTGGGATGCATGTAATTACAAATGTCTATCTCCCCCCTAGAGATAGTTCTGAAACATCATTGAGGAAGATAAAAATAATAATCTTTCGTGAATGTGGGAATCTAGATTATATTAGATCATTATAAACCAAGGAATATACTCTCCAACTAAAGGGATATGGGTATAACCTCTTTCTCACAAACCCAACTCATCCTTCCACGTGATCTCTCTCAACCAAATAGAAGAATCTTGTCCCACTATGTAAAGGCTTCTGAAACATCCATAGTGATAGTAAATCTATGTTCAGTCAATCGATAATGAATCTGTAAAAAAATAATTCTATAGGGTTACATTATTATGTCCAAATGATCACACATGAACCTCACTACAAAGAGTGATAGATTTCAATACTGATAGAAAAATGATACATAATAAACAATATAGGTGGGAACCTCAAGAAAACGTTGTTGTGATAATGCATCATTTGGGTGATCCATCTCATGAACAATGAGAAAAGAGATTAAGTAACTAATTTATATTATTTCTAAAAAACTATGTCAATAGTAGAAAACACATATTATAACTCTGATCATATCATGTGGAACTATATTATAAGTGCCCATATCATGTAGTTATATGCGGCTCTGACCTCCATCTCCCTAATCTTAACCTGGGACAGCTGGTGGTTGTGGTGAAAGGATCTAATAACATATTACCCACACACATATTTTCCTTTAATATCATTGTATGTTCCACTACATTCTCCACCTCATTAAGGGCCACCCTATCCTCACATAGGTGGTTCCTAATCATGGTGTTGCCTCCTCCAAGGTTCTATTTCAGACATCTACCTACACTCCTCAATAGGTCTGATATGGGGATCCATGTTCCATGTGACCATGACTTTGTATTCATATAAAAACCCCTCTATGGGATTTTCTAGTATACTGTGCTTTCCATAACCCTGTGACTAACCCTTGTCTTTCAATGTCCTCCTACGCCAAGATCCTATCGAATGGTGACCACAAGCTACTTCAGAAGACTCAGCCCCATAATACCCACGATCAACTCTAGCTGCTTGGAATCCTTCTGAATAAAGATCCCTTCCACCAATGCCTTATCCAACACATTTTAATAGGTGGGTATGATCATGGGTACAAGAATGTAATATTTATTCTTTATGGAGACACTCCTCCAACATCTCTTCTCAGAAGTAGTAATCACTGATCATGTCATGTGAGTACACAAAAAGGTATACAAACCTTGCATAATACATTTCCACAATCATCCTTCCATAAAAAAGATCCAGATTCTCTTGAATCATAACTGATGGCATGTAAGAAAATTATTACTCCTCACAAAACCACTACTCAAAGTCAATCCATTGGAGATTTGAATTATCAAGCATCAGTGTAGAAACTATTCACTTGTTTCCAACTGTTACATATAAATGGGTTTCTTCTTGTGAAACCACCTGATCAATAGATATCTATATAATCCTAAATACATGGACCATAGACTATATACAATCCTCCACTTCCTGGGTATTTGGCTCACCATTGGACCATAATGTCCTAAAGAATTAGAATTTGCAGAGCACAGTAATCTTATGGGAATTCTAATCATTTTATGGTCATATCAAAAGATATTAAATTAGTGGGAGAGATTCTAATTATAATCCTAGAGGAAGGATTTCATGGGATAGTCCATAAAATTAAAAGTTTTTCATAATTCATATCATTTTCACTATCTAGAATAGGAAATCTAGCTTTCAATCATCGTAGGGAATCTTGGAAATTTAATCAATATGTACCCTAATTAGATTATAACATATATATATACACGTATATATACAATGGAATGTTTAACCTATAAGAAAAGTAAAATCAATAATATTATATCATGCATGTTCTATTTTAACCCCACAACCAAGGTAACTATATGCTGACACAATAAGATGGTATTCAAGGTCCTAGTGAACTGATATGTAAAATGTAACACCAAAATTATATTCCATTGACTGAGATCCACACTCGAGATACATTTACACCTTTTCCATAAACCCCAATAAAATCAAAATAAGGGGACTACAAAAAACTCACCTTAAATAAACTTCTCTAAAACTAATCTATCATTATCTGACCCAACAGATCTCAAGCCACGACTACCTCAATCTCAACTTCATAGTCAAAGGGCTGGTAATAACTATTAAAAGGAAAAAATGGTTTGGGTGTCCTTTTCCTATTATACTTATACAACCACTCCAAACCATCCTAATTAAATATAATTGATGATTAGTAATAAAAGTATGTAGTATCTTAAATATTATGATGAATAAGAAAAATTTTATGGTAAATAAGAGTAAAACAGTGAAAACATAATGTAAAGGGGAAAATAAATGCCCAACATGAAAAATATGGAATGTAAAATTGATAAGTGAGCCAGATATTGATTTCCATGTTCAGAAAACAATATGTTGTCCAATGAAACAATAGTATCTATTGTATTCTATAGTCACAACTGACCAGCTCATCATCTGCATAAGCCACAACATCTGTGGGAAAATACCATGCTTCAGTGAGTATATACATACCTAGTAGGATGGTCTGGAAATTACTGGTGTAGAAATAAGATAAAATGTTGGAATATATGGGAAATAAAAAATAGACTATAGATAGTTGATAATAGAAATCTCAACTAAAAAAAGAGTAAAATAATCCAATAACATGGATACATATATACAAACATATATATTCTCAAACCAAAGAAACCAAAATGAGAGATAAGGGGATTTCCATCTCACATCCCAACCCATGAAAATAGTAACATATATTCCATATGTCCATTAATGATGCCCATTATCATACACATATGCCGGAACATACATGCATGTGAAGAAATACCCTGCCACTAGACTACATAGTCAAAGGGCAACATCATTTGGTAGTGGACCAAAACCCTAGTACAGTAGGTGGGTGCCACTTTTTAGATATCAAAAATTATCATGATCCAACCCAATAGTAGGATACCACTCAAATAAAATATAGAGGACCATGCCCAACTTAGCTGAAGGGTTCCATTATCATAGTATGTAAAGGACCCATTCCAATCCAATCTAGAGGGTGCCACTCTATTAGCTGATAGTAGACCAATTCCCTATTGAAGTATGATGGTACCACTCTAGTAGTTGAGGATTGATTCCGATATACAATAAAAGGGATCCACTAAGTGTATAGTTAGAGGACCCATGAACATCCTTGTAGGAGAGTGTGCCTCTAATAGTTAATCAAGGACCCATGACCTGCCCAGTTAGAAGGTTCCACTTGGTAGATAGATAGAGTACCCATTCAATTTTCCAAAGGTGAGTTCCACTCAATATATTTTTATAGGTCCCATGTGCTATCCTTGTAGGAGGATTCCACTATAAATAGACCACTAGTGACACTCCATAATCCCTATCATTATCTAGCATATCTTACATAAGTGTCATATCCTGAGAATCATTAATTATATCATAAAAGAAAATACAAAGTCTACAAATTCATTTTAATTGGAAACAATACTAATGATATCCTTCAGATGGTCCAATATCTATGTAAAAATAATGGAGATATGATATGTCCATGTTTCCCCAGCAATGAATAAGGGGTAAAATGCAT
Source organism: Viscum album (assembly GCA_963277665.1). Lineage (NCBI taxonomy): Eukaryota > Viridiplantae > Streptophyta > Magnoliopsida > Santalales > Viscaceae > Viscum > Viscum album. Next base: position 989,811,077 of record OY728126.1, read on the forward strand.
TTATGGGGACCCACACCATGTGTGGTCTAAATAAATCACGTTGACATGTCCCAATTGGCACATAGCTCACTACAAGTGTATCCATACATGCAATGTAGGAAAACAACAAGGCACAACTCAACCACATTTGGTCAGGAAAATTCTCCCTATTTGTGTCTATGAATCATGCATGTGTCCATGTACTTCTCCAGATGTTGTTTTTATGGTCATGCCCATGGGAATGTAATTTGATGGTATATACTAGGCCACCATCACATGCATAACATGATTTGTGTGGGTCCCATATGGAGTGTGTTGTATATAATTTTTTAGGAATATTATTATCGATTTTGTAGGGGATACACGCCATGTGTTCATTGGACTACAAGGTGTGTAGTCTTATATTTCACTGAAAATCTAGATCCACTCCAGCATCCCAAATTTGGCCTCATAGCCTCAAATCTCGCATCTATTACTCTTGAAATCGATAGATATATCAATTGTTCATATTTTTCTTCTATATGGTGATTGAAAATTGATTTGGGTTTTTTTATTTCCCTTATCGAATTCACCATTTGAATAAACTATCATGCACTATCTTCATTAAGATTTTACTCAACTAAAAGATCATCAAAAACCTTTGAATCCTCCATATCAACCCCTGAATCAATTTTTTCTTTTTTGAACATAATTATATTACCAATATGGGGGTCCAATTAAGCTCAATAGTAACAAAAAACATTCATTCATGGCCTCGTAGACCAATAGAGAAGAACATGAAGAATGAATTATACAAACTAACAAAAAAAGTGTGTTTTCCGTACACATGAATTATAGTCTAATTTATATAAATAGGGATATCCATGGTGAGAAATAGTAGAATAATTAAATTAAATTTATACATGGGCACATGCAATGAACTAAAATTAAAACATAGATCAAGAATAAATATGAATCTCTGAAATCAATTTAATGAATAGGGGAATAAACCACAAATTTATGAGACATAAGTAGATTTGGGTTATTTTATGATGAAAAATGTTCTTTCCAATGAATGAGGTTTTCCACTCCATTCGATGCACATCGATCTGGCATGATCCAGAGGTTCATCATCATCTGAATTTTATTATGCAATAAGAGGAGGAAGAAGTAGCCTCTCAAGGATCCAAGTTTATTTAGCTAATTCTTGTGAATTTTCATAACATTTTTTAAATATAATTAAATTGAAAAGGTTTATTTTTTAAAATAAAAAATAATAATTTTTTATTGTCCAAAATGAACACATATATGACATATTTTATCTGAAGACCCCATTCTGACCTATAATAGTTCCAGCCTACGACTAAATGGCACATTCCAAACCCAATCTTGGTCTTGGATTTCATAACAAATAATTTATTTAATATTAATTCCATTATATTAAAAATGTTTTTATGCATAATAAAATTATATTTTGAATATTTTTATAATATTAATTATGGGATTTCTGGGCTATAGAATCACATGTTGTCTTAGTTCTTGGATCTGAATATATATATATATATATTCCAAAGTATTATAAGAAAAAAACCTGGTCTCTGCATAGTGTATGGTATTGAATGAAAGATTCATGGACAGAAATTAGGGCAAGAGATAATGTATAATTTTCATTCCATTCAAAAAAATTAACATAACTCATGGATGAGAGAAGATCTATATTGAAAATCATCAAAGTTACATTGTGTAGGATGTTAGTCATGAATTTATCATTGAATTCCTCCTCTAATGAGAGTCTAGAAGTATTGAATGAAGGGAAAGGTAAACATATGGTACATTAGCCCCATTGAGATCATTGAACACATAAGAGATTTGGCCTATCAACTAATACATACTCATATTATAGATAAATTTAATTATTTATTACATACACCTCTTTACAGGATGTACATAACTGATCCCTCGCCTTTACTAAATTTTGAAGTAAAAATACTACATCTTGAACTCTCTATTGAGGATAAATTAGTGAATATTTTTCACTGTAGTAACAATTCACTACACAATAAGACAACTTACCATTAGAATATATATTTTTGAAAAAAATAAATACTATTGGAAATCTATAGAACATTAAGATGTATGGAATCATGATAACCCTAATTTATTATAAACCAATTATATGAATAAAAATTTAGTGGGTGAAATTTCTAAAGGGTAATGGATATAATGACTTAAAAATTTATTATTTAATTAGTCTTTTGAGTAAGTAGGGTCATACATTTTGGAATATAATATAATATAAAACAACTATTCTGTATAATAAACAAACTGAAATATGTTATTTCAATTACTAAGAATATTAAATTTAGAGAATAAATATACCAAATAAAATTAGAAAATTAAAAAAGGGAAAATAAATTCATAAAAATATAATATATAGTACTGTAAATGATTGATTATTTTAATTTCTCAAAAATATCATGGTTAGATAAATTAATATAAAAATGAATCAAAATATTTATAATGTAAATGAATTTTTAAAAAAAAATAATATCTAAATTTAATAAGAAATTATATAAATGTTTAATGATTAAAATTAGATGCATTTATTGAATTTATAAAACAAATATAACCATTGAAATACAAACATATTCATTATCAACACTAACCTAACTATCATAATAGAAATCTAATTGATATATTAGTAACATAACAAATAAAATAGTACAAAAATACTCTATATTTTTTATGTATTATTTAAGTAATTATATATATCAATATTCACTACCATAAATTCTTAAATTAAATAATCTATTTCTGTATATTAAAATCCTTTGGTAAATAATATATATTTTTTATAAAAAAATATAATATTTTTATTGATAATTTAAATAAAATAAGATAGAAATTAATTTTGATAACAATTAAGTATATTTTTTAATAGTATTGACAAAATTTTATACAAGATGATTTTTTGATAATTTCAAGTTAGCTTGATTTTTTTTCTGAATTGTGAAAATACATATTCTGAAAATAAGATGTTTTAAAATATAATATTACAGTAATGATAAATTATTTATTAGTAAAATGTGTGTTTTATAAAAAATTATTTTTAATAAGATAGCCTATTATTTTTAAATTAATAAAAATAATTTCCTAACCAGTAAGGTTATTCACAATGTCTGATACAATTAATTATACCATAAAAAATAAAAAAAAATTTATTTTGGATTTAATTTGTGAATTCTAATAAATTTCATGGTGTCACCCTATAAATGTACTAAAACAATTTTATTTTATTAATATATAATTTATATGGACTAATATTATATCTATTTAAATTTATACATTATATGAGATAATTTATTGAATTGTTTTTTCTAAAAAATCTCCCTTCCCCACAACTATAAATACCAAATCTCTATTCACATGGAAAATAACATCCCATACACTTCAAAGGGGACATAAACATCATAATTACTTGCTTATATGCATTTTTTATCCTTTTGATTTTTCTACTTTCATCAATGTTGAATCCCTGGGGTGTTAGTCTCATAAATATAGATAAAGACTTATCAAATATGAAACCATCCAATCCTCCCATTTCATTCTCTTCTTTATCATATTACTCTCTTGAATTATTTTTATACAACATAATATAATATTAGATAATATATTTCTATTATTATGATATTTTATTGATATTTTTTATTCGTTTTATATATTTATACTCCCTCAACACCATTTTTGTACACACCAAGTTAAGATTCAGTTTTGTCTGTATATAACAATGATGTAAATGATATTATTATCACCACATATGACATGTTATTGTATATTATAAATAATATTTATACATATATTGTAATATTTTATATTCTTATATATTTAATGTTATAATAATATAATTTTAAAAGAAAAAATAAAACTGAGACAAAAACAGCATAATTTATATAATATTTTTAATTAATCCATTTCATCATTATCCATAAGACATCATAAATTATTATTAATTGTAATAAATCATTAATAATTATATAATTAAATATAAATAGATTTTTAATTATATCTTTAATGAAAGTTTTTAATTATAAATGAGTCATAAAAGAGATAAAACAAGAATTTATATATGGTCGATTGAATGTATATCAATCTCTCCATTATTATTATATCTCTTTCTATAATATTTAATTAAAAAATTTTATATTTCATCCTAAATTTTCAAGAAATTTTTATTATTTATTTTTTATTGATGTAAATAATAAATTCATCATGATCTCAAATTTTTATAGATAAATAATTATATATAATATCTATAATGGGATTATCTATTGACCATTCACATTGGAATTCTCTCTTTTAAGCTAAACATTGTTAAATCATTTTTCTGTTAATTTTAATAAAATTACATTAATCATTGTGTTGTTTCTTTTTTGGTGGATAGTTTTTCAATATTATTAAAATATATTACATATATTATAAATTTAACCATTATGTTATTCATATTGAGACTCTCAAATCAAAAAAAAGATTCTTTCACTATATACACTTCTTCATTCCATTCATTGAGATTATTTAAAAAATTTAATTATATAAATATATTTCCATATTCATTCGATTTTGATAATTATTATGGTATTCATGATTCTACCTTTGTGAATGAAATTATTATCTAGCTTTAGGATTTTCTATAATGACATAATTCGTGAAATATCACATTTATTATTATTTTAATTAATGTTCTTCTTCCTAAGAAATATGATCTATTCATTAATAATTCTACCCCTTAATGTCAAAAATAATTTTCCCATTCAACCTTTTCGAACCTTTTTGTGTATTCACTAACATATTATTTTTGATATAATTACTAACCCTTTCTATTCAAAAGAGTTAGTATCTTTTTCTTGATTTAGGTGAGTTTTATTTCTTATTCTTCTTTCCTGATTATGAGAATATTATGATTAGGTGTGTATTTTTAGAAATATATATCACTATTGTTCTTTGGATTTGGTAATATATTTTAACATAATATATTTTTTATGTATATATATTAAAATTGGATTATATATAATGAAGAGATATTTTTTACAGATATGTTACATGTGAACTGAAATTTAGATTTTTACAATTTTTGCGTGTTATTTTTTACAATAAAGATAGGGTTTTTTATTATTATTAATATTAATTATTTCATGTATCAATCAATTGATTATATCATTGTTATAATAAGGATTCGTTTTATGATACTACTATTAACTTTATTCTCAGCAATGTAATAGATTGATCTATTTAACTTTTTCCTACTATGTTATTACCAACTTGATGGTATTTTATGTCATCATTTCTTAAATGAATATCCTTAAAATGTTATTTATTTCAGAATATAATAAATTATTTTAAGTATAAAATGATAATGGATTCATATAATTAATAGAATTGAAAATTAATTCTTATTTTATGGACCTAATAATCTATATAAAATAAATATGGTGATATGAAGTTTTTATTTTTAAACAATTTTCCATTAAAATAAAATAATAATATTGTACTAAATATATTATTACTTGTATCGAGGTTTATTAAAGGTATATTTACTAGTTTAATCACATATATCTTCAACATTTTATTTATCACATGACATACCTCATTTCATTCTCACACAAGCATGGTTTAGTATCAAATCAGTAAGCATGATCTTGGGGGGATAATCGCACATGACCACATATTGATTCATATATGGGTATTGGAACCATATAGATCAAACCATATAGGTTTCATGTCACACTTTCTATAATCACACATCGATATCTTTACCTAACATGATATTACCACTATATAATCCTATTAACCATACATGACCATGAATAAGTTTGATTTAATCAAATTTGTGATGTATGTTTGTAGATCACCATCGATAGAATGGAATCTAGTTCATTTAATTGCACATAAAATGTTATCCTTTTTTATTTTTTATATCATGAAATATCTATAAAAAAATTTAATATAAATACATTTATACAATGAAACATACAAACAAATAAATACATGGAAAACATATTTAATAATATAACAAAACTTTCCAAATGAAAAATAAAAAATAATGATATTCATTGCCTGGAATTATGATATCTGGTTAACCATCCAATAAATAGCTTCTAGTCCTAGTGATGTAATATAAACATCATCATAAAGAAAAGCATACCAATGAGTAAACATAATATACTAGAATTAAAATTATTACTAATAAATAAAAAAATTGTTTTTTCATAGAAATAAAATTATTTTCAACTCTATGATTATCATGAAAACAAATACATTACATCTATAAGTTTTAAAATTTAAATGATGATACATATCATTCCATCCATTCACATTTTAAAATATACTATTTTTATTAATTAAAATTTGGGATCTGATGTGTCCAAATAATTATTTATCATTCGTCATGTATATAAGATATGGAATTATGTTCAATCCCAAGTATTTTAATTTTACCAAAATGATTGAAATTTAAATAAATCTAAATTTATAAACTATATGAAAATTAAATCATCTAAACATTTATTTCTGGTCAAATTATTTCAAAGGTTAATGTATGTGCATTATTGCGTATAAAATCAATATATTAGATGGAAAATTTAGTAACTTTTTTAGAATAATGATTGCATTTCATGCATGATCAAAGAAATATATTTTATCCTTTAACATAAAGTAAAATGACAGTATAAAAATTAATTATTTTATTTCTCAAATGGTTGTAAAAAAATCATTGAATATAAAGATTATTATGTTCCCCTTTTCCCAAACTGCTCTCATTTTCAAATTATTGTTCTCATTTCATTTAATTGATAAACCATAATATAATTTAAATAAAGGATATAGATTGAATAATTCTACAAAACTAATTATTTTATTATTTACCCACATTGTATTACTTCATGCTATCCTAATGGTCCCATAAAATAAAAATCTCATATTTTAATGCTCGAAAAATAGTTATGTACATATGTCAAATAATTACGATAGGGATGAATGATATATATAATTATGGATTAATATAAGGAAATTATTGGTATTTAGATATTATTAGACTATCAATATTTTGGTAGGTCTCAAGAAGAAATAGAATAATAATCATTCAAATGAGAAAATTAATCACCATTAGGTGATGAAATGTATTCATGTTTTGATAATTTAAAAATAATGGAAAAATTTGGGATATATATATATATATTATTTTTTATCTTAGTGAAGTGGTTATAATAAATCATATTTAAAAAATAATAAATAATACAAAAAATAAATGTTATTTAATAAGGATATAAAATCTGTTATGGAACGAATAATAAAAAATCAAAATAATGGATAGAAAATTTGAGCACAATAATGATTCATAATGTTCGAATACATATTTCAATTAATCATAATAAATTTTCCTCCATAAAATCAATATTTATGTTTTATCTTAAATATTTTGTCCCTCATAATTATATTTCATTTTTTAAAAAATTAAAATTTAACTTTTAAGGAATGATAGTATTCCTTGAAACACCATGTATTGCATATCAGAATTGTAGGAAATAATATATGAGTGGAATTTGGTTTCCTATCACTAAAATCAGGACTGTAAATTTTACAATGTCAAAAAAATAAGGAATTTTATATAACACTGTGGTATCTATTTCATCTCCTCTATTTTCATCATCGTATCATTCTGATATATCCTTCCTTATGGAGATAAAAAATCAAAAAAAAATTAGGGTAATACGAATTTCATGAATCTAAAAATTATAATATAATTTTATTGAAACTAAAATAATTTTTTAATGATATTAATAATAATAATTCATATGATTCATTTAAAAAACATATGTTTTACCCTACATTTACCATGTTTAATTTCATTTGAAATATTATGCCAGGTTTTTCATATACTGGGACAATGGAATGAAGTTACCTATCCATCTTTCAAGTAAATTTTAATTTATTGTAATATAGATAAATCGTTCTCTTTATTATAAAATATAGTTTATTAATAGGTTTTATAATGAAACTAATGTGTTTTAATGTCTTGAAGAGTGATCAAGTTATTTAAAAACTAATAAAACTTTATATCACTCCTCAACACTTCTTCCCATTACTCATCATCTAATTATATAATATATATTCTATTATCTGAAGAATTATACTCATAATTATATGTCGTATGTTCATCATAAAAAAACAATGAATTCAAAGAATAATTCCACAACCTCCCCCATTCTATTAGTAACCATATCCACCTATAACATATCATTTTCATTTTCTCCCTTATCTAATGATATAACAATATGATTTATAAAATATAATTTGAAATATGACCTCAATGATTTATGATTTATTCCATATGATATTGGTCCTTGAGAATATAATCATATAATTTTTTTATAATTCATCAATTTACATGATATTTTATATTTTCTCCATCAATAATCCTTATAAATTGGTATCTTTTTGTTACTGAAATTCCTATTCACCATGATTGTATTGAAATTTTTTGATGTATATGAGTTTAGTATCACGTTCATATAAATGAAATCTTGATTAACTATATTATTTATTATATAGTTAACAATAACATTGAGATAATAATTTTATACATCATTCACACTTTTTAAAAATAATTAGTATTTTCTTATAGTACATAATTTTCAATATTCCTAATCATATGTATATTCTAGTAGTATATTCTAATTTATAATCATCATTTCTTATATCCTAAACACACCAAATTTAATATCCCTCGAATACAAATATAAGTAACAAAACCTAAAATAAAATTAGAAAATATAAAGTAATAGTATTCCTTTGGAAAATAAATTATCATTATATTATCCAAAATTTTTCCATTTTTTGGTAACATATGAAAAAAATAAAATCTATAAGGAATTTATACATATTAATAATGGAGAAATATGGTAATTTATTTATAAAAAGTCCAAAAATATATAATAAGTTTTAATATATTATAACAAAAGGTCAATTATTCAATGAACTTGAAACATATGTGAATTTTTATTGAAGAGAATGTGACATGATTAGAGAATTTAATGATCATGATTTGAAACATAAATTAAAATGAACTAAACTAGAATATAGGGATTTTGAGTTAATTAGTAGAATAATGGAATAGATTAGAATAAATAGATAATGTTATTCATTGAAAATGTTGTAATTCAACTTCCATTTAAAAAATAATTAAACTCAAAGTCTCATGATTATAATGGTGAATGATGTCTAGTTTTTTGAGTAATATATATAATTTATTTTATTCATTACTCCCTCTAATCTAAATAATAAATATAGTTAATGTAAAATAACAAAACATTATCCAATAAAAAGAATAATTGAACCTAATTGTGATGAATTTGTTTTATCTATAGAATTATATCATTTCTATTTTAGAAACAGGATTTCAATAAATTAGTAATAGTTAAAAATAAATTATATCAAATAAAAAGACAAATAATAACATTTTCATATTACTTATGAAGATTTTAAGGATTTCATGACCAACCAATTCAATAAATCAAACATCCACCAATAATTTATCCACTCATCATTGATTGGTAATCAATATTGAAAAAACTAAATTAAATTGAATAATGATTTTAAATAGAAAATCAATGGTAAAATTTAGTAAATGCCTTAGTTTTACATGAAATTCATTGACACATATAAACTAATAATATATTTATTGGGAAAATAAAAAACTTTTTAATGAAATTAAATAACTCAATATAGAACACTTGAGTGGTTGATTCATCTTCTAGGCTATATGATTTTCTATTATTGATAGAGATTCTCATTTTCATTTGAGTGATCTTTATCTTCTAAATAATAGTTTCTCAAATATTTATATATTAAATATTCATTCCATGTTAATTATATGTTGAAATACACAATAATCTCATTAAAATATAAGATTTTGGATGAAGAATAATCTAATATATATATATTTAAATATATTGTTCTAGTCAACAAATAATGATGTTTTTCTTTATGAAAATCAAATACTATAATTACGTGATACTAAAAATTCATAAAACAAAGTCATATAACAATATTCCATGAAAATTCGAAAAAACAAAAAAAAATCATGGTTCTCATTCCACACCACTTAAACATTTTCCCATGAAATCACAATATCTCCACATTATATTAACAATCCTCATTCCACAACACAATCATTTCAGGAACACTTCAATCCTCAATGTCATTCTTAAATGGTCTTCTTATATCCTTCCACATAATGAATCTATTGTTGCCTCATTCATATATCAACTAAATCCATAATATTCCAAGGTAGTATATCCTTATTATCTACGAGGCTACCATAGTGGGAGATTATGACCCATAGCATAAAAAACCCATCATAGCACAAGTTTGAAACATGTAATCCCATTCATCTCAATATCAAATAAAATTATCCTCTATTTTGATTTTATATTCCAATATCATAGTGTATATCATTCAATAATATTTTATTTATCACATAAATAAAAATATCTCATGATGTAGTGTTATATGAAAATTTTCAATAGTATTGTTAGTTGAATCCCCCGCAATATTGAATTATAGTTAATGAGACACAACACCGCATTTTAATCTCACATAGGTGAACTTTTATATAACATATGCATGCATGTGAATGATGTTAATATAATAATAACAACACTTCAATCATTTTCTTGTAAACAAACCTTAATTATTACCATAATTTCTTCCATATCACTTAGTTTTTCCTCACAGGGCGATATCATAACATTAAATGAGCATACAATTCTATGACCTCATAAATCATAGCTGATCATGAAGTAATTCTGAAATAATCTAATGTGTAATGCTTCACCTGATTCATTTATTTATATATCAAGACATCAACATACTTTAACCACAGAAAATACAATTTCATCATAAGTATCACCACTTAAGATATTCACAAAAAATGAAAAATAATTTTATTCACTCATTTGAACATTAATACACATTAAAATTAATTATAAAAAATATATATGCATATATATAAAAATTCAATATATTATGATATGTTATCCTATCAATGAATAATTTATCATTCAACATAACACAATATATAGTTTAATTATGGTTTTTTAGAATGATTGAGATACATGAATTTTGATAGGAATGCTATAGAGTGCAACCCTAATGACTATGTCATGAATATAGATTAACGGATGACCAACAGTCATTCATGGTATATATTTATTTACTAAATTGTATAAAATATATAAAATAAAATTTTTATATTTTTAAAATTTATCATAGATAAGGTATAAATTATTTTCTTATAAAGTATGTTTTTACACCATCATAATAAATAATGATCACCACTAAAAAATATAAATGTAGATTTAATATATCTAAATTATATCTATAAGGACCCATCCTTAAACCTTACTTAATCTTGAGTTTTTACAACATTACACATTGAGGATCTTTTCAGGTTTAGAGTTTTAGAGAATTAGATCATAAAACATGCATTACATTCCACATATAAACAAAGTGGTTACATAAAGGTAGTATTCTTCTTTCCCATCAATGGAAACATATTTAAAATAAAACATGGATTCTTTCTTGACACTTCCTTGACACTGTCATCATATCATGTACCTTTCCCTTGACCTGTGAAAAACATTTCAAAAAAGACTTTGGATGAGCATAAGAAGCTCAGTATGGGTTATATAAAAAAATATGGAAAGGAAACATGAGTTCATATATACATAAGAATGAAATCATACTTTACCCATAAAATTTACCTCATAAAATCATGAATAAATCATAGAAATCATAAGACATAAAAGGTAACTTGAGGCATTCATAACATTCTTACGTAGGGAGTAACCCTCTTGGTTACGTTTGGAATACCCATCACAGTATATTCCCTAAATATCTTCAGAGAAACCTTAATGTTTCACTCCTTCGCATTACCCAATGCATTGGAGAGCTATATCGGGCTCAACCACCCGTAGTCTATCACAGAACCACCCGTCTTCATAATAATGCCCAAGAACCTCAACATAATCGAATCACATAAAACATGCATAAAGGAAACATAAAATTTCCACCATTCAATCACAAGATATCAATACAACACATTGATATAAAAACATTACGAAACCCATTTTCAATACCAAAATAAAAGAAAAGTAAAACATGGTATTTATTTTTCTTTTAAAAAAAGGCATGGCTTGTAGAGGAAGATGAAACTCAAATAATGGTCACGACAGCGGAGAAGTCGTTGTCGCCGCATACGTACGACAAAAACATTCCCTTTTGTCGTTTAGTAAACGCTTCGTATAAAAAATATTCCTATTGAATAAACATAAAAGTCAAAGGGGTTTATACACCATATAAAATAAGGTTGTGTATAAAACAAAATTTGCCTCAATGAAAGAAGATTGAGACGAAGTCCCATTCCTCGGGTCCGACTTGACTTGATCGTTCTTTAATGTCCTGAATAATAAACTTGAGTTAATTTATAATTGCTTAAGAACCTTTTTATAAGTTCATTATTCCTTTTATATCACTTATTTCCATGTCATGAACACTATGTAATTATTTAAGTTAATAACGGTCGTTTTAACGATCATTGGTACTTGAGTCAAAAATAAACCCTTTATAATTACAAGTTGTTCATGTATCCATTATATCTAGAATTATAATCATGATTTATATATAATATATATCCAGTATATACATGCATTTATAATATTACATAATCATTTAGAGGTAAGAAATGAAATGCACCGTTCATGGAGACGGTAAGCCGTACGTACGCATGAACACTACTTTCATTTCTATTTCATATTTTATAGAATTGAATCATAATTATATAAAGGTATGTTGTAATTCCAGTATAATATCATATATAATATCATAGTTCCATCCTTTATATGTCCCACATATGGTATTTAACGAATCAAATCACTTTGAGGGGGCGGTAGTCCGCACTTCCTTAAATGAAGATATCGCGTTTACCCATAATGGAAACCATAATGGTATGCCCAAAATGAAAAATACAGAAGCTTAAGGAAAACATAAACATATTATATATCATATATAAATATAGTTACATCTTAATGTACACCTTAGAAGGTGTTAAAATAATGTTGAACAATCATCGTTTCGGGAGGCATAAATTCACCATCCACGGAAACAGTATGTCCTTTAACCATTAGATGTAGTTTTCTGTAAGTTTAGCTCGAATCCTTATTATAAAAACATCCTAGTATATTGAAGATACTGTAGTTTTTACAAAAGAAATTAATAAAAAGATTTTAGGGGGTTGGAAAAGCAAAATAAAACAAAAGGACTCAAGTGAAGACATTACCTTAAAATCGGGTAACTCCCTTTGGTTTGAGCTCAAAGGCTTCCTTGGGAAGGCTTCTACCCAAAGTGAGGCTTCAAGGAGTAACATAGGGAAGTGGAGAGATAAAATGGGCAGGTTTTGGCCGAGACAAAGGCTTTGGAAGTGTGGGTAAGGTGGTAGAGGTGGGGGCCTTTTATAAGAGGAGAGGAGAGGCACTCTTGGAAGGTAAAGAAATGTTACTTTATTTTCAAATGATTTTTGGATTCAAAAGGTCCCACATTAATATAATTCGAGGGTAAGGCGATAAGGGTTCTAAATCCACCCATCCAATAGGTTTAGGACTTGTGTAGGTCTTAGATATTACATTATATTTCCATTTTATTTAAATCCTTTATTAACGAGGTAATCGCTGCATCATCATGATGTCATAAATAATTTAATAAATTTAATGTCTAAAAATTATAAACAAATATCATGATGTAGGAAATATTTTTAGATTTCTAATGAATATTTATAGTTCAAAAGATCATTTATGTGGACAAAATTAAAAATATTTTACCCAGGTGATATATTCTTTGTCACGTTTAACATTCTTTAAAAATAAAAAGATAAAAAGTTACTTTCTCACAAAAGTGATTCCATGGGGTCCCCAAGTTTGGCACAAGGTATCCCATGGTCGGCCATGAGACAACCAGTAGAATTAAGTCACATGTTGGTGTCATTTTTTATTATTATTATATTATTTTATTATCCTTAACTACCTGATTACTCATTAATCAAGATAATTAAAGATAATTTCTGTCGTTACTATTCATAATGTCCAAAAACAAAAGAATATTAATTACATAATTTGGACCTTCTGATTCCAAATATGTAATCCATTTTACCAAATTACAAACACATAAATTGCAATAATTGATTTAAAAATAATTCCCGTTGTCAAAACAAATAGCGGGTTTTTTTTTGAAATAATATCTATGAAAAGTTTGGCATTAGTTTATGACTAATTTCAAAGTGAAATTAATCCTAATGACCACCATTGGATTAAAAGGTAAAAATATATTCATATTAAACATTAATACCAATTAAAAATATAATCTAACCATATAATTAAATTAAATGAAAAAGCAGTTTTGATGTAAAATGCAGTATTTTTCACTATTCATTAAAAAATGAACATTGTCAGAAAAATACCAAAAATTTATCCAATGTAAATTTCAATGTCCCAATAATAATTAATATGTTTATTTTGACAAATATATATTATAAAATTGTCAAAATTTTGATTTAAAAAGGGTTTTCCATCAAAAGGAAGTAAAATAATCTTTTAAGAATATTAGTGTATTCCATGCTTAAGATTGGATTTATTTTCATTTTAAGCCTCTAAAACACTATCTAATTCATTAATAGACATAGATAAAAATATCTATTATTCATTACTTACATGTGATGTTACATCCTTCCCCCTTTAGAAAATTGCGTCCCCGCAATTTATTTACTTATCAAATAAATGGGGGTACTAATCCCTCATTGCATTTTCAGATTCCTGTGTTGCCTCTTCCATCATGTGGTTTTTCCACAAAACCTTTACCTGATTAATCACCTTATTCCATAACACTTGCTCTCTATGGTCAAGAATCTGGACCAGTTGTTCCTCATAAGATAGGTTCTCTTCCATTTGAACAACCTCTGTACTCAAAACATGAGATGGATCTAGCATATAATTCCTCAACATCGAAACATGAAAAAAATTGTGTACCTGAGATAAACTCGGAGGTAAAGCCACTCGGTAAGAAACTGATCCAACTTTCTCTAGAATTTCATGTGGTCCAATGAACCTTGGACTCAACTTTCCTTTCTTACCAAATTGCATCACACTTTTCCAGGGTGATACTTTGAGAAAAACATGATCACCTACCTCAAAAGAGAGATCCCTCCTCCTGTTGTCCACATAACTCTTCTGCCTACTCTGAGCTGTTCTCATGTGTTTCTGTATCAGTTGAACTTTTTCTGCCAACTCTTCTACCAATTCTGGTCCCATCAGCTTTCTTTCACCCACTTCATCCCAAAAAGCTGGAGTTCGACACCGCTTCCCATATAACGCCTCAAATGGTGCCATCTGTATACTGGAATGAAAACTGTTATTATATGAAAATTCAACCAAAGAAATATGTTGGTCCCAACTTCCCTGATAATCCATCGAACAAGCTCGTAGCATATCCTCCAAGGTCTGAATTTTTTGTTCTGACTACCCATCTGATTGAGTATGAAATGTTGTACAAAAATTTAATTCAGTATCCAATGACTTCTGAAGGCCTTTCCAAAAGTTAGAAGTGAGCCTGGGATCACGGTCAGAAACAATGGAGAGGGGAACTCCATGTAACCTGACTATCTCTTTAAGATACAAACGGGAAAGGTGGTCTAGGGAAAAAGTATCTCATATAGCAAGGAAATGAGAAGATTTAGTCAAGCGATCAACAGTAACCAAAATTGCATTATTACCTCGAGATGTCTTCGGTAATCCCACAACAAAGTCCATGGATATATTCTCTCATTTCCACTCTGGAACTGGTAAAGGCTGAAGCATCCCTTTCAGTAACTGCCACTCTGCTTTAACCTGTTGACAAGTAAAAAACTTCACTGTAAAATCAGCAATATCTCTTTTCATTCTATCCCACCAGTAATACTCCCGTGGATCTCTGTACATCATAGTACTGCCAGGATGAACTGAAAACGTAGAACTATGATCTTCACATAACAACTCTCTCTTCAACTGTGAATCACAAGGCACACACAATCTCTTCCCAAATCTCAAAACGCAGTCATTATCAATGTTGAATTCATGCAAATTACCTTTCTAAACCAGCTCTACCTTTTTCTGAAACTCATTGACTTTCTTCTGTGCTTGCTTGATTCTATCTGATAGAGATGATCTCACCGATACCTGAAACAAAACAGAAGAACTTCCTGCACCAACAACTTCTATGCCAAAGTTCATCAAATCCTTAACCAAAGGATCACGTTCCAAACACAACTTTTCTAATGAAGCATTACTTTTTCGACTCAATGCATCAGCCACTTTATTTGATTTTCCTGGATGGTAATGAATTGTACAATCATAATCCTTGATTAATTATATCCATATCCTTTTTCTCATGTTCAATTCTTTCTGAGTGATTATATATACTTTAAACTTTTGTGATCGGTATATATTTCGCACTTTACTCCATACAAATGATGCCTCCAGATTTTTAAAGCAAAAACAACAGCAGCTAATTCCAAATCTTGTGTAGGGTAATTTACCTCATTAGTTTTCAACTGACGTGAAGCATAAGAAATTACTTAATCATTCTGCATTAGGACACAACAAAGTCCTTTCAATGATGAATCACTGTATATAACAAACTTACCATTCCTGGAAGGTAGTGCCAAAACTGGAGCATTCACCAATCTTCTTTTCAATTCCTGAAAATAATCATCACATTATTTTGTCCAGATAAACTTAACACCCTTCTGAGTTAGCTTAGTCATTGGACTATATAATCGTGAAAAATTTCTAACAAACCTTCAGTAATAGCATGCCAAACCAAGGAAGCTACGAATCTCAGTTACATTTGTGGGTCTTGGCCATTCTTCAACAACCTTTGTTTTTGCAGGATCAACGGTTATCCCATATTTAGAAACAATGTGACTGAGGAAAGAAATTTGTTGCAACCAAAAGTCACACTTGCTGAATTTCCCATACAATTTATTTTCTTTTAAGGTTTGCAAAATAACCCTTAAATGTCTTTCATGCTCCTCTTTACTTTTAGAAAACACCAAAATATCATCAATGAAAACCAGCACAAACTTATCCAAGAACTCATGGAAAATTCTATTCATTAAGTCCATGTCACGACCCGTCCTCGGGGCCCGTGCCGTGACTACCCCAAGCCCGCCTTCCATAGGCCAGGGGCTGGCGACTAGCACCAAAGGCGTAAAATCCCGATAACTGGGAAGGCATTGCCTTTAAAAAAAGAAAACAAGCACCACAGAGTACAAGCGGAAGTAAAAACACTAAGTACAAAAGAAGAGCTGAAAAGTAAAAAGGGGCCGGAAATACAAGCCCAACTGTAAAGTACAACTCGAAAGGGAAAACAGCGACTGAAAAGTAAATCTGCTACGCTGAGATGTCCTCTGGAAATCCCACCTGAAGGGTGGGTACAGATAGCTCCTCTGCTCCTCGGGTCCTGCCGTCTGCTCCGAGTATGTCCTGTCCAGTGGTCTGCCTCCGGGTACCGCCTCGTCGTATAGCCCACCTCCAGGTACTGTCTAGTCCTCGAACATTCGGCTTCTATCAGCACTGTCCGTCGTCTGCAACCAACACAACGAGGTGCGGGCATAGCCCGTGCAGGGGTGAGTATAACGATACTCAGTAGGGACCCCGAGACCCTCAAGGTCTCACTAAACCAACAAGGATAACCACAAAGAAGATCTCAACAGATAACTTCTACTTAGGTATATTCCCATACATATACCTAAGTTATCGAGTAACCCATCTCAATCAAGAGGAACACAAGAATTGTGAATTCGACGGATAACCACTACCCGGGTATATGCCCATACATATACCAAAGTTAGCAAGTGACCCATCTCAGTCATGAAGTAAACACAAGGTCAAAAGTCTCAGCTCAAACCAGGATTTTCATTATCGAAACCGTAACTGCTGAAGAGCTCCGTCTCTAGAGTGTACAGTGATCCTGTCACGACTCCGAGGCTGCCGCTCACTAACCTAGGACTGCTGAAGTACTCCTCCTGTCGAGTACAGCGGGTCTGCTGCCAACTACCAGGCGCTCCGTCCGCTGAGGGTCTGCTGCCAAATACCGGGCGCTACCCAGATAGCCTGCTGAGGTACTCCTCCTGTCGAGTACCGCGGGTCTGCTGCCAACTACCAGGCGCTCCGTCCGCCGTGGGTCTGCCGCCAAATACCGGGCGCTCCGTCCACTGGGCTAGTCGACTCACTCCAAGTCGAGTCGGTCAAGCAGTCGTCAGGTCTCAGCCGGCTACACGGTCTCCGTACTCTGCACGCTCGTCTCCACCGTCGTGGGTCTGTCGCTACAACCAAGCGCACACACTCCGTAGAGTAACGCGGGTCCGCCGCTACAACCAAGCGCTCCACCGCCAAGGATCTGCTGCTGCATCCAAGCGCACCACCACTGTCAAGTACCACGGGTCCGCTCCACGAGCTACTGGTCGACACTCCAAGTATCACAAGGTCCCGCGAAGAAGTGTCTCAAATGTCCGTCTCGTCACAGGGGTCTCAACGCAACAGACGGCGCGTCGATCGGACGCCCGGTCTGTGAGTTATTAGCCTTTTCGTCCCAGGGGCCCGGTTGGTTTCGTGAGCGAAACCAATCCCGGCCGTATCTCAACTGCATCCAAAACTCGGGCGGAGTATGTCAAAAGTTCCGTCTCATCAAGAGGAAGTCAACGAAACAGACGGCGCGTCAATCGGACGCCCGGTCTGTGAGTTATTGGCATTTTCGTCTCCGGGGCCCGGTTGGTTTTTAAGGCAAAACCAACCCGACCGTACTCCACCTGCGTCCAAACCTCGGGCGGAGTATGCCAAAAGATCCGTCTCACTATGAGGAACACTACGCGACTGACGGTACGTCAATCGGACGTCCGTAGCTCAAGATATGAGCGTTTCCGCTCCGAAGGCCCGGTTGGTTCCGTGAACGAACCAACCCGGCCGTACTCAAAGTAATCCGAAACCTTGAGTGCGATATACCGAAACGACCGTCTCGATCCAAGGATCGCGTTGCCGCAGACGGTTCGTCATTCGGAGGTCCGAGGCTCAAGTTATGAGCGAAAAACCGAATCTGGTCCGAAATGGGGGGGTCCGGGTCCGGGCCGACCCGGCCCGACCCCCCCCCTGGGCGGCGCGGCGGCCGGCGGCGGCGGACGGCGGCGGCGGGCGGCGGCGGTGCGGCGGCCGGTGGCGGCGCGCGGCGGCGGTGCGGCGGCCGGTGGCGGCGCGCGGCGGCGGTGCGGCGGCCGGTGGCGGCGCGCGGCGGCGCACGGTGGCGGCGGCGGCGGGCCGCGTGGCGGCGGCGGCGGGCCGCCTGGCGGCGCACGCGGGGCTCAGCCCCGCGGCTTTTTGCGCGCTGCGCGGCACAAAGGGGCACGGCCCCTTTGTTTTTAAAGAAGCCCCCCCCCACGTGGGGGGCCTGCTGGAGCGAACCGAGGGGGCAGCCGGCCCCCTCCTCTTTTAAAAAAAAAAAAAAGAACGCCCCCCCTCTTTAAGAGGGGGGTTTTTCCAGCCGGCCGGGGAATTAATTCCCCGGTTTAACGGCGTCCGGCCGGCCAGCCGGCCGGCCGGTTATCTCCAACGGGACCGGAATTTCCGGTCCCCTCTTCGGCTTCCGACGCCGGCGGCCCGGCCGCCGGTCTTCCCTTCCGCCGCGGCCCGGAACCGGCCGCGGTCTCCTCGTCCTGCCGCGGCCCGGAACCGGCCGCGGTCTTCTCGTTCCGCCGCGGCCCGGAACCGGCCGCGGCGTTCGTCATCCGGCGCGGTGCGTCGGCACCGCGCCCCTTCGCCGTGCTTCGATTCTTTTCAACGCGGCGCGACGGCGTCGCGTTCTTGAAGATTTTCCCCCGGCGTGGCGCGACGGCGCCACGTAAATTAATTGTACGATCATCCGCGTGGTGCGACGGCACCACGCTACTTGCTTCCACCCGCATGAACAAACAAGATCGTTGGAGGGGGGTTCGGCCGTGTTCGTGCGGTCCGGCCCCCTCACGTTAAAATAATAACGCAACTTAAACAATCAAGCATCAAGTTAGACATGCGAGATCCACGTTCAAGGAAAAAGAATAAAGAAAAAATGAACCAACAACCCCTACTTCGGGTTTAGGATTCAAAGGTTCCGCTACGCTCCGCGGAAGACGGCGTCGCGGAGGTCGGGTGTCGCGGTCGTCGTTCGTCAAATCCGTTGACGAAGTGCTACGCCCGAAGAGACACGACGATGGCGGATCTTCGTTTGCCGACGAAGGTTGTCCGAAGAAGAGATGACGTCCCCTTCGTTGTCACGGTGAACGAAGAAAGGAGTTGCGGCGTTCTTCGTCGGAAAAGAGAGCGTTCCTCGTCAAGACTTGAGGAAAGTCAAGATATAAAGAAAGCAACGATCTCAAGAATCTCTACCTCGATAATCACACGTTGGCAGAGTCGTGGAAAATCGGTGTCGATTCCTTTGACGTCGGAGGAAGATTCGTTGTCGAAGGCGTTCGTCGCGGAAACCGTCGCGGAAGGAATGACGCGGAAGAAGAACGTCACGTCGCGGAAGGGCGCCACGGAAAGTCCGTGTTCTTCGGCGAAGAAATTCTTCGTTGAAGAACGACGTTCTTCGCGTTCTTCGTTCTTCGAAGGTTCTTCGTCAAAGCTTGGAGATGAAGGGAAAGCTCTCCAAAGACAAACAAAGAACTCTTAATAAAAAAAAGAATACCACTTATTAACACACAACTCAAAAGGATTTCAAAAGTTTGAAATTCAAAAGAGTTAACTCCCAAAATTAATTAAGAGTAACCCAAGCCAAATAAATAGGGGTTAGGTACGTTGAGAGAATTTGAAAAGAAAAGGGGTTCGTGTGGGCCCCACCACACTTAATCCTCCCAAGGGAGGTTAAGTGGGTGTGGGTCCCACTTCTAACCTCCTTTTGGAGGTTTTAGTAAGTTAAAATAAAAAAATTGTCTTACTCAATTTTATTTAACTTAACTGAAAAACCCCAAAACTAACTTTCAACTTGCAACAAACGCAACTCCCGAAAAGGTCTCTTTAAGCGAAAATCGGCGCTGCGAGTTCATCGGTGCCCTCGGATTTCAATTCCGAGCACCGGATCAAAAGTTAGGAATTCCCGCTCGTTCGTTCACTGAACGTACCCGAGCCAAACTTCGGAAATTAATTCCGGGCACTCCGGGCCTCGGAATCAGGTGCCGTCTGAAACCGCGCTCTTGTAAAATTCTAAAGAAAATTAAGAAAAAAAATTTCCTTGAATTTTACGGGTCTTTACATTACTCCCACCTCAGGGCTTTACGTCCCCGTAAAGCTACATCAAAAACTAGGGAAACAAAAAGAGGATACTGAGCACGCATCTGAGCCTCCCGCTCCCAAGTGCTCTCCTGGAGATTCCCGTGCCGCCATCTGTTGCGCACAAGAGGAATCGATCGTCCATGTAGGACCCGCTCCTGGATGACATGGACCTCTTTTGACGTGGCCCGGACCATCTCTGGTCCCACAAGAGCTGCAAGATTTCTTCTTAGCCGAAAAGAGAAACCTGGTCTCATCCCCTGGATGAACCACATTCTTTGCCTAAAACAGTCAATCCTAACATGGATGATACTAATCCATACCAAGGATGACGTCGTAAGGCCTCGACGCTACTACTAAGAGATCCAACCGTTACTCTCGCCTCCAAGGGTTGAGTCACACTGTCGGCATCAGTGTGTAGTAACTGGTCTCCTCCAGTAGATGTCTCACAAGTGAGGGTCAAGTCAACAGTCAACTGGAACCTCTTAGTCACATCACAAAAGAGGACAGGAAAGATAACATCACAAAGGTATGCGTCTTTTATTATTGCAGCTCATAATACAAGACGCTACACAAAAGCAACAAAGAACCGGAAGTACTAAGGACGTATCCACTAGTTCTGCTCCTGTCCATCGGCTCCCAGAGCTCCATGATCGAAGGCCTCGGCTGCCTGAAGCTGAGCTCTCCCCTGCGGTCGGGGTGGTCCTCCTGGTGGTGGTGGTGGAAGAGCCTCAAAGCGTCGCCCACCACCAGCTGCTCGTCCAGCTCCTCTGCCTCGTCCGCCTCCTCCCTGCGGACCGCCACGGTCGAACCTCTGCCTCTGCCTGGGAGGTTCTTCACTTAACTGCTGATCAACAGCATGGCGGGTCGGACAGTCACGAGCCATGTGACCAATCCCGCCACAGGAGTAACACTGCCCACTCTCGGCACGCCTGGCTCTGACTCCACCCCGGCTTCCCCGTACAACTGAGCCTGAGTCGTGCAGTCGGCCACCGGTAGGTCTGTTCTGCCTGGAACCCTGAGTCATCTGTCGGCTACCTGCTGCAGATGACTCTGCCACGTGTCGCCCTGCGGTGAGTTGCTGTGCTGGTGTAGACTCAGCAAGGAAACTCTCGATCAGAAGTGCCCGCTCCAGTACTCCTGTCTGAGTCGGTATGCTGAGGGAGATCAGCGATGCCCTGATCTCGTGTCTCAAACCCTGCTCGAAGGTCCGGGCCCTGAAGAATGGGTCCCGTACCATGTCGGTCGAGTAGCGCGAGAGATCGGTGAACCTCGCCGCGTACTGAGCGACCGTCATGCTGCCCTGCCGCAGCTGTAGAAGCTCCTGGATGCGCACCGCTCGGAGGGTGGCCGGGACGAACTCAGAGCGGAAGAGGCTCTCGAAGTCCGTCCAGAGAAGAGACGCCTCATCGTGCACCTGGAGCATCAGGCTCCACCATCGTCCTGCTGCTGCGTGTAGTAGGCTCGCAGCGAGGATCACCATAAGGTCTGCTGGTGTCCTCACTAGCCTAAACACTCGTACTACTGCCTCCAGCCAGTCCTCTGCTGCCTGGGGATCCGTCTCCCCGCGAAACCTGGGCGGTCGCTGGTGCTGAAACTCATGCAGTGCGCTGAGGCGACGTGCATCGTCAGCGGCTGCTGCTGGAAGCATCGGGGGCTCGGCGGGTAAAGCTACCGCCGGTGCCACTACTGAAAAAGGGCCCTGCACCGAAGCCTCGTCGCTCGGTGGGCTGTCGTCACGCTCGATTCTCGGAACCCTAGCTGGCTGCCGTCGTGGGGCCATCCTGAAAGAAACAACGTAACACGATCAAACGATTATACCTGGTGAGCTGACCTGGTTTGAGCTGTTTTAAGGGGAAAAACTTTTGAAAACACACACGCAATCAGTGTTTTCGTGCACCAAGTCGGAAATCAGTTGTCAGGGTCCTGGTGTATGGATACGTCGGCCGCCCGCACCAACACTGGACTCCCTGAACTGAAAACCACACTCGGTACTCTCAACACTATTGCTTCACAGAAAGAAACATCAGGGTTATAAGTTCTGCGGTAGAACCGAACTCCTCTGATACCAATTTGTCACGACCCGTCCTCGGGGCCCGTGCCGTGACTACCCCAAGCCCGCCTTCCATAGGCCAGGGGCTGGCGACTAGCACCAAAGGCGTAAAATCCCGATAACTGGGAAGGCATTGCCTTTAAAAAAAGAAAACAAGCACCACAGAGTACAAGCGGAAGTAAAAACACTAAGTACAAAAGAAGAGCTGAAAAGTAAAAAGGGGCCGGAAATACAAGCCCAACTGTAAAGTACAACTCGAAAGGGAAAACAGCGACTGAAAAGTAAATCTGCTACGCTGAGATGTCCTCTGGAAATCCCACCTGAAGGGTGGGTACAGATAGCTCCTCTGCTCCTCGGGTCCTGCCGTCTGCTCCGAGTATGTCCTGTCCAGTGGTCTGCCTCCGGGTACCGCCTCGTCGTATAGCCCACCTCCAGGTACTGTCTAGTCCTCGAACATTCGGCTTCTATCAGCACTGTCCGTCGTCTGCAACCAACACAACGAGGTGCGGGCATAGCCCGTGCAGGGGTGAGTATAACGATACTCAGTAGGGACCCCGAGACCCTCAAGGTCTCACTAAACCAACAAGGATAACCACAAAGAAGATCTCAACAGATAACTTCTACTTAGGTATATTCCCATACATATACCTAAGTTATCGAGTAACCCATCTCAATCAAGAGGAACACAAGAATTGTGAATTCGACGGATAACCACTACCCGGGTATATGCCCATACATATACCAAAGTTAGCAAGTGACCCATCTCAGTCATGAAGTAAACACAAGGTCAAAAGTCTCAGCTCAAACCAGGATTTTCATTATCGAAACCGTAACTGCTGAAGAGCTCCGTCTCTAGAGTGTACAGTGATCCTGTCACGACTCCGAGGCTGCCGCTCACTAACCTAGGACTGCTGAAGTACTCCTCCTGTCGAGTACAGCGGGTCTGCTGCCAACTACCAGGCGCTCCGTCCGCTGAGGGTCTGCTGCCAAATACCGGGCGCTACCCAGATAGCCTGCTGAGGTACTCCTCCTGTCGAGTACCGCGGGTCTGCTGCCAACTACCAGGCGCTCCGTCCGCCGTGGGTCTGCCGCCAAATACCGGGCGCTCCGTCCACTGGGCTAGTCGACTCACTCCAAGTCGAGTCGGTCAAGCAGTCGTCAGGTCTCAGCCGGCTACACGGTCTCCGTACTCTGCACGCTCGTCTCCACCGTCGTGGGTCTGTCGCTACAACCAAGCGCACACACTCCGTAGAGTAACGCGGGTCCGCCGCTACAACCAAGCGCTCCACCGCCAAGGATCTGCTGCTGCATCCAAGCGCACCACCACTGTCAAGTACCACGGGTCCGCTCCACGAGCTACTGGTCGACACTCCAAGTATCACAAG
Organism: Viscum album; assembly: GCA_963277665.1. Taxonomy (NCBI): domain Eukaryota; kingdom Viridiplantae; phylum Streptophyta; class Magnoliopsida; order Santalales; family Viscaceae; genus Viscum; species Viscum album. The sequence continues at coordinate 989,835,907 of OY728126.1, forward strand.
GTCCCGCGAAGAAGTGTCTCAAATGTCCGTCTCGTCACAGGGGTCTCAACGCAACAGACGGCGCGTCGATCGGACGCCCGGTCTGTGAGTTATTAGCCTTTTCGTCCCAGGGGCCCGGTTGGTTTCGTGAGCGAAACCAATCCCGGCCGTATCTCAACTGCATCCAAAACTCGGGCGGAGTATGTCAAAAGTTCCGTCTCATCAAGAGGAAGTCAACGAAACAGACGGCGCGTCAATCGGACGCCCGGTCTGTGAGTTATTGGCATTTTCGTCTCCGGGGCCCGGTTGGTTTTTAAGGCAAAACCAACCCGACCGTACTCCACCTGCGTCCAAACCTCGGGCGGAGTATGCCAAAAGATCCGTCTCACTATGAGGAACACTACGCGACTGACGGTACGTCAATCGGACGTCCGTAGCTCAAGATATGAGCGTTTCCGCTCCGAAGGCCCGGTTGGTTCCGTGAACGAACCAACCCGGCCGTACTCAAAGTAATCCGAAACCTTGAGTGCGATATACCGAAACGACCGTCTCGATCCAAGGATCGCGTTGCCGCAGACGGTTCGTCATTCGGAGGTCCGAGGCTCAAGTTATGAGCGAAAAACCGAATCTGGTCCGAAATGGGGGGGTCCGGGTCCGGGCCGACCCGGCCCGACCCCCCCCCTGGGCGGCGCGGCGGCCGGCGGCGGCGGACGGCGGCGGCGGGCGGCGGCGGTGCGGCGGCCGGTGGCGGCGCGCGGCGGCGGTGCGGCGGCCGGTGGCGGCGCGCGGCGGCGGTGCGGCGGCCGGTGGCGGCGCGCGGCGGCGCACGGTGGCGGCGGCGGCGGGCCGCGTGGCGGCGGCGGCGGGCCGCCTGGCGGCGCACGCGGGGCTCAGCCCCGCGGCTTTTTGCGCGCTGCGCGGCACAAAGGGGCACGGCCCCTTTGTTTTTAAAGAAGCCCCCCCCACGTGGGGGGCCTGCTGGAGCGAACCGAGGGGGCAGCCGGCCCCCTCCTCTTTTAAAAAAAAAAAAAAGAACGCCCCCCCTCTTTAAGAGGGGGGTTTTTCCAGCCGGCCGGGGAATTAATTCCCCGGTTTAACGGCGTCCGGCCGGCCAGCCGGCCGGCCGGTTATCTCCAACGGGACCGGAATTTCCGGTCCCCTCTTCGGCTTCCGACGCCGGCGGCCCGGCCGCCGGTCTTCCCTTCCGCCGCGGCCCGGAACCGGCCGCGGTCTCCTCGTCCTGCCGCGGCCCGGAACCGGCCGCGGTCTTCTCGTTCCGCCGCGGCCCGGAACCGGCCGCGGCGTTCGTCATCCGGCGCGGTGCGTCGGCACCGCGCCCCTTCGCCGTGCTTCGATTCTTTTCAACGCGGCGCGACGGCGTCGCGTTCTTGAAGATTTTCCCCCGGCGTGGCGCGACGGCGCCACGTAAATTAATTGTACGATCATCCGCGTGGTGCGACGGCACCACGCTACTTGCTTCCACCCGCATGAACAAACAAGATCGTTGGAGGGGGGTTCGGCCGTGTTCGTGCGGTCCGGCCCCCTCACGTTAAAATAATAACGCAACTTAAACAATCAAGCATCAAGTTAGACATGCGAGATCCACGTTCAAGGAAAAAGAATAAAGAAAAAATGAACCAACAACCCCTACTTCGGGTTTAGGATTCAAAGGTTCCGCTACGCTCCGCGGAAGACGGCGTCGCGGAGGTCGGGTGTCGCGGTCGTCGTTCGTCAAATCCGTTGACGAAGTGCTACGCCCGAAGAGACACGACGATGGCGGATCTTCGTTTGCCGACGAAGGTTGTCCGAAGAAGAGATGACGTCCCCTTCGTTGTCACGGTGAACGAAGAAAGGAGTTGCGGCGTTCTTCGTCGGAAAAGAGAGCGTTCCTCGTCAAGACTTGAGGAAAGTCAAGATATAAAGAAAGCAACGATCTCAAGAATCTCTACCTCGATAATCACACGTTGGCAGAGTCGTGGAAAATCGGTGTCGATTCCTTTGACGTCGGAGGAAGATTCGTTGTCGAAGGCGTTCGTCGCGGAAACCGTCGCGGAAGGAATGACGCGGAAGAAGAACGTCACGTCGCGGAAGGGCACCACGGAAAGTCCGTGTTCTTCGGCGAAGAAATTCTTCGTTGAAGAACGACGTTCTTCGCGTTCTTCGTTCTTCGAAGGTTCTTCGTCAAAGCTTGGAGATGAAGGGAAAGCTCTCCAAAGACAAACAAAGAACTCTTAATAAAAAAAAGAATACCACTTATTAACACACAACTCAAAAGGATTTCAAAAGTTTGAAATTCAAAAGAGTTAACTCCCAAAATTAATTAAGAGTAACCCAAGCCAAATAAATAGGGGTTAGGTACGTTGAGAGAATTTGAAAAGAAAAGGGGTTCGTGTGGGCCCCACCACACTTAATCCTCCCAAGGGAGGTTAAGTGGGTGTGGGTCCCACTTCTAACCTCCTTTTGGAGGTTTTAGTAAGTTAAAATAAAAAAATTGTCTTACTCAATTTTATTTAACTTAACTGAAAAACCCCAAAACTAACTTTCAACTTGCAACAAACGCAACTCCCGAAAAGGTCTCTTTAAGCGAAAATCGGCGCTGCGAGTTCATCGGTGCCCTCGGATTTCAATTCCGAGCACCGGATCAAAAGTTAGGAATTCCCGCTCGTTCGTTCACTGAACGTACCCGAGCCAAACTTCGGAAATTAATTCCGGGCACTCCGGGCCTCGGAATCAGGTGCCGTCTGAAACCGCGCTCTTGTAAAATTCTAAAGAAAATTAAGAAAAAAAATTTCCTTGAATTTTACGGGTCTTTACAGTCCATGAATATAGAAAGTGCATTGGTTAGCCCAAAAGACATTACTAAAAATTCATAATGGCCATATCTTGTATGAAACGCAGTCTTCGGAACATCTTCTTCCTTTACCTTCAGCTGATGGTACCCCGATCTCAGATCAATCTTTGAAATATACTAATCTCCCTGGAGCTGATCAAAAAAATCATCGATATGAGGCAAAGGATATTTGTTCTTTACAGTGATATTATTCAAGGCCCTATAATCAATGCAAAGTCTCATAGAACCATCTTTCTTTTTAACAAATAAAACAGGAGCACCCCATGGTGACGTGCTAGGTCGAATGAAACCTTTCTCTAATAAATCATGCAATTGCTCCTTCAACTCTAAAAGTTCAATTTGACCATTCGATAAGGGGGTTTTGAAATTGGCTTAGCATCAGGAACTAAGTCAACAGTAAACTCAACTTCCCGATCTGGTATTATTCCAGGCAACTCATCAGGAAAAACATCAGGATACTCATTTACCACTGGCACATCATTAATCTGAATAGTTCCTTTATTTTCAATGATGTGTTCAAGGTAACATTCATTTCCATCTTTTACAAGTTTCTCGGCCTCTTGATACGTTATCAACAGTAAGGGTTCATTCTTGTACACAAACTTAAATTCTTTCTGAAAAGAAACTTCTTTAGCTCTACAGTCAATCTTAGCATGGTAAATAGAGAGCCAATCTATACCTAAGATAACATCAAACTCTACTAGAGGTAGAACAATAAGGTTTTAAAGTAGGTTCTTTCCACATATAAGGATAGGAATATTCTTATAAATTATTTTTGCCTCAACATTTCCCCCAAGTATTTTTACCAAAAGTTCAGGAGTCATTTCTTGAGATGGTATTCCCATTTTACTAGAAAAGGTTTCAGAGATGAAAGAATGTGTAGACCCTGAATCAAACAACACACTGGAATAATCTGAAAAAACAAACAAAGTACCTGATACAACTTCATTTGATGGCCCGACATCTACTGAAGTTGTTGAAAAGGATTTGACACCCCTTTCTTCTTGTAGTCTAACTGCTTCTCATCACTCAAGCTCTTTGCCGGACACTCGTTTGCATAGTGACCCATCTCATTGCACTTAAAACATTTCACTAACTATAAATCAAATTTTGTCTTATCATCACCTTGATATTTTTCAGTGAAATCACGAGCCTTATGTCCCATCTTACCACATCGGTAGCACTTTCCAGAATTCAAAAGACATTCCCCAGCATGCCTTTTTCCACATTTATCACAAACTGGAAACTTAGTTTTCTTACCATCAGACTTTTTTTTTGAAGAATTATTACCTTTTTCCTACCACCTCGGTCTCTTCTTCTGTTGGTTGTTATAGAACACTTGATCTTAGGAAAACTCCATTTCCACCTTCTCAGCAAATCGAACAAGAGTTTCATAACTTTTAAACTCACTAGAAACTAATGCCCTTTGATATTTTGGCTTTAATCCTGGGTAAAAACGATTGATTTTACTATCAAGGTCTTAGATAAAATTTGGAGCATACCTTGCCAATCGATTGAACCTTTCTTCATAGGTAGCCACTAAGTCTTCCTCTTGCCTCAATTCCAAGAATTTCTTTTCCATCCTAAGTCAAACAGCCTTAGGAAAATACTTCTCAAGAAACATACATTTGAATTCATCCTAGTCAAGAGCATCAATCTCATCGGCATCCTTGAAATTTTTAACCATAGACCACCACTGATCTGCCTCACCCTCCAAACAGTAAATAGAAAGACTATTCTTTTGATTATATGAACACCCCATGACATTGAAAATCTTCTCTAGTGCTTTAATCCACCCTTCAGCTAACACAGGGTCAGATGATCCTCTGAATGATGGGGGATGTTTCCTCATGAAATGTTCCACCACTGACATGTTCCTCTTCGGTTGATCTGGCTGATCTCGTGCATGGATACCACCACCATTTATCGCTTGATTCAATAGTTCCATTACTGCAACAAACTGTTCAGTTCCAATTCTGACCATCTCGGGTTGCTGATTCAGAAGGTTATTTCCTTCTGTATGCCTTCATAGCACTATTTCCCTATTTCCTCTATGGAAAACCATTCTAAACAAACATGTCTTAGATGAAGCAACATGGTAATCTTCAAATGATATATAATTTCAAAAAAATATATTTTTGGATAATCATTTAATAGAATTCTAACTCCTAAATTTATCTAAACCGACCATTGATAACAACTATAAGGCCCCAGACTTAAATCTTACTTAATCTTGAGTTATTACAAGATTAAACATTGAGGATCTTTTCAGGTTTAGAGTTTTATATAATTAGATCATAAAACTTTCATTACATTCCACATATATACAAAGTGGTTACATAAAGATAGTATTATTCTTTCCCATCAATGGAAACATATTTAAAATAAAACATGGATTCTTTCTTGACACTTCCTTGAAACTATCATCATATCATGTTCCTTTCCCTTGATCTGTGAAAAATAGTTCAAAAAAGACATGGGATGAGCATAAAAAGCTCAGTATGGGTTATATAAAAAAATATGGAAAGGAAACATGAGTTCATATATACATAATAATGAAATCATAATTTACCCATAAAACATACCTCATCAAATCATGAATAAATCATAGAAATCATAAGATATAAAATGTAACTTGAGGCATTCATAACATTCTTACATAGGGAGTAACCCTCTTGGTTACGTTTGGAATACCCATCACAGTATATTCCCTAAATCTCTTCGGAGAAACCTTAACGTTTCACTCCTTCACGTTACCCAATGCATTAGAGAGCTATATCGGGCTCACCCTCCCTTATTCTATCACGGAACCACCCGTCTTCATAATAATTCCCAAGAACCTCAACATAATCGTATCACATAAAACATGCATAAAGGAAACATAACATTTCCACCTTTCAATCACAAGATATCAATACAACACATTGATATAAAAACATTATGAAACCCATTTTCAATACCAAAATAAAATAAAAGTAAAACAAGGTATTTATTTTTCTTTTAAAAAAGGTATGGCTTGTAGAGGAAGCTGAAACTCAAATAATGGTCACGGCGGCGGAGAAGTCGTTGTCGCCGCATATGTACGACAAAAACATTCCCTTTTTTCGTTTAGTAAATGATTCGTATAAAAAATATTCCTTTTGAATAAATTTAAAACTCAAAGGGTTTTATACACCATATAAAAGAAGGTTGTGTATAAAACAAAATATGCCTCAATGAAAGGAGATTGAGACGAAGTCCCATACCTCGGGTCCGACTTGACTCGATCGTTCTTTAATGTCCTGAATAATAAACTTGAGTTAATTTATAATTGCTTAAGAACCTTTTTTTAAGTTCATTATTCCTTTTATATCACTTATTTCCATGTCATGAACACTATGTAATTATTTAAGTTAATAACGGTCGTTTTAACGATCATCGGTACTTTAGTAAAAAATAAACCCTTTATAATTACAAGTTGTTCATGTATCCATTATATCCAGAATTATAATCATGATGTATATATCATATATATCTAGTATATACATGCATTTATAATATTACATAATCATTTATAGGTAATAAATGAAATGCACCGTTCATGGAGACGGTAAGCCGTACGTACGCATTAACGCTACTTTCATTTATATTTCATATTTTATAGAATGGAATCATAATGATATAAAGGTATATTATAATTCCAGTATAATATCATATATAATATCATAGTTCCATCCTTTATAAGTCCCACATATGGTATTTAATTAATCAAATCACTTTGAGGGGGCGGTAGTCCGCACTTCCATAAATGAAGATATCGCGTTTACCCATAATGGAAACCATAAAGGTATGCTCAAAATGAAAAATACAGAAGATTAAGTAAAACATAAAAATATTATATATCATATATAAATATATTGACATCTTAATGGCCACCTTTGAAGGTGTTAAAATAATGTTGAACAATCATCGTTTCGGGAGGCATAAATTCACCATCCACGGAAACAGTATGTCCTTTAACCATTAGATGTAGGTGTGTGTAAGTGTAGCTCGAATCCTTCTTATAGAAACATCCTAGTATATTTAAGATACTGTATTTGTTACAAAATAAATGAATAAAAATAGTTTAGGGTGTTGTAGAAGCAAAATAAAACAAAAGGACTCAAGTGAAGACATTACCTTAAAATCAGGTAACTCCCTTTGGTTTGAGCTCAAAGGATTCCTTGGGAAGACTTCTGCCCAAAGTGAGGCTTCAAGGAGTAAGAGAGGGAAGTGGAGAGACAAAATGGGCAGGTTTTGGCCGAGCCAAAGTCTTTGGAAGTGTGGGTAAGGTGGTAGAGGTGGGGGACTTTTATAAGAGGAGAGGAGGGGCACTCTTAGAAAGTAAAGAAATGTTACTTTATTTTCAAATGATTTTCGGATTCAAAAGGTCCCACATTGATATAATTCGAGGGTAAGGTGATAAGGGTTCTAAATCCACCGATCCAATAGGTTTTGGATATGTGTAGGTCTTAGATATTACATTATCTTTCCATTTTATTTAAATCCTTTATTAATGAGGTAATCGCTGCATCATCATGATGTCATAAATAATTTAATAAATTTAATGTCTAAAAATTATAAAAAAAATATATCATGATGTAGAAAATCGTTTTATCTTTCTAATGAATATTTATACTCCAAAATATCATTTATTTGGAGAAAATTAAAAATACTTTACTTAGGTGATACATTCTTTGTCACATTTAACATTCTTTAAAAATAAAAAGATAAAAAGTCACTTTCTCACAAAAGTGATTCCATGGGGTCCCCAAGATTGGCACAAGGTATCCCATGGTCGGCCATGAGACAACCAGTAGAATTAAGACACATGTTGGTGTCATTTTTTATTATTATGATATTATTTTATTATCCTTAACTACCCGATTACTCATTAATCAAGATAATTAAAGATAATTATCGTCGTTACTATTCATAATGTCCAAAAACAAGAGTCTTAATTACATAATTTGGACCTTCTGATTCCAAATATGTAATCCATTTTACCAAATTCCAAACACATAAATTGCAATAATTGATTTAAAAATATTTCCCGTTGTCAAAACAAATAGCGGGTTTTTTTAAACAATATCGATGAAAAGTTTGGCATTAGTTTATGACTAATTTCAAAGTGAAATTAATCATAATGACCAAAATTGGATTAAATGGTAAAAATATATTCATATTAAACTTTAAGACCAATTAAAAATATAATCTATCCATATAATTAATTTAAATGTAAATGCAGTTTTGATGTAAAATGCAGTATTTTTCACTATTCATTAAAAAAATGAACATTGTTAGAAAAATACCGAAAATTTATCCAACGTAAATTTCAATGTCCCAATCATAATGAATATGTTTATTTTGACAAATATAGATTATAAAATTGTCAAAAGTTTTATTTAAAAAGGGTTTGTCGTCAAAGGCAGTAAAACAATCTTTTAAGAATATTAGTGTATTCCATGCTTAAGATTGGATTTATTTTCATTTTAAGCCTCTAAAACACTATCTAATTCATTAATAGACATAGATAAAAATATCTATTATTCATTACTTACTTGGGATGTTACAATATCATCATATTTATAATAAACTAAAATAATGTAGACCAACAATAATTTTCACCAATTATTATTATATTCATAAATACGGAAAAAAATATTAAGTTAGGGCCACTAACTTTGGGGTTCCAATAATGGATGAAGGAAAGTGTGGTGTACTGCATATCCGACTTCGTAATAACCCATTGTAATGTTTTTCATTCCTTTTTTTCATTTATATTATATTTTATCAGGGTGTTCTTTGACCATACACTAGACAATTTGGCTATGGGAATAAATTTTTATAACAGGTATTCTTATAATAAATGGTGTTGTTATTAGATAATATATTTATATGTTTTATATATGTAAGAAAAAAATATTATAAATATTTTTTTTATAAAAAACTTTTTTTTATATTTAGTTCTTTGGAAAATATTTATGCTCTCATTGTAGAATTTTTGTTGATACATCAAAATAATACTCTCTCTTAATAATTATTGGCCACACATCAATCAATAATGAATGTAGATTTAGATAAAATATTTTAGAAATGAATGTTATAAAATTTCTATGATATTTGATCATGTATGGACTAGAGTTATTCATTTTTAGTAAAAAAAATATAATATTTGGAAATTAATTGTTTTATAGTACTCAAGATGAATTATTTATAAACAAAATATCATATCAGTTTGTATGTGTTTTTTTAATATCATTAAATTTTCATTATATATAATATTTTAGAATATATATTACATGAATAGAGTGAATTAGATAAATTATTCATCATTTTGTGTGGTTTTTTATGATTGTAATATTTGTATTAATTTCAAAAATAAAATTTAGAGATAATGATAAAACTATATCATGTATTTTTATCATGAATAAATAATTGATTTAATATATTTTAATTCATCAAATGTCGTTTTGATATTTAATAAAATAGAGTTGGAAGGTATTTATAAGTTTATTTCAAAATATTTATCAAATTTTTATTGATTTTTTATGATATTTTTTAATAAAATTCAAATATTTATATAAAAAATATAATATTTTTTATAATAAATAATAAATGGTTTTAATATGAGAGAAATTAACTTTGAATTACATTGTACACATGACGCTGGATGAAACATTTGTGATAAATTTAAATATGAATCCAATTTTTTTACATTTTATATTTATGATCAATAAATTTTGACAAGATATATTAGGACAATACTATATTTTTTATGTGTTATGTGTCTTAGGGAAGAAAGTAGATAATACATTAAATTTGTTATTATAATTTATTTCAATATATATTAGGATATATTATATTATTCATAATGTATTAAATAATTATACAAAAAAATGGTGGAACGAAATAAAATTTTAATCTACCACATTAAAAAATGAAAAATACTGTTTTAGAGATCAAATTAACAACCATATTATAATTTTAAATCTTTTTAATATAATTTTTATTTCATGCATCATAATAAATGATATATAATTTTATAGAAAATATATTTTAAATTTTGTTTCATAATTTTATTTGTATAAAATAAATTCACCTTTCAAATAATTTTCTTAGAGATCATATCTAAATATATTCATTATTTCATCCCTAATGGTGAGAATCTACTTCTAAGATGTATGTTTTAAATATAGATTATTGAAATAAATTTATAACCTTATAAATGAATGAATATAGATAATGGTGCTTTGTTTTTTATCTTAACATAATAATATTGGAAATAATTTTTTTAATTGATAATATAATAATAGAATAATAAATTAATAATGTGTTGGATTATTTGTAATGTTGAATTAAAAATGTGTTTTATTTGTTAAATGTATGTGAATATTTATTTTAAATTATTAAAATTTTATTCATGTCCCATTGATCTATATAGAATTTATGAAAATAAATTATTAAATTGTTAATTTAGGAATTTATATATATACCCATATTAATTTCATTTAAAATTAATTCTAACTACTTATAATTTTTTATAGTCAATGATATAATGAATATATGAACTTTATATTTTTAAGTCTATTTTTTATTCTCAATGATTTTTCATTAATTATTTGGAATTGGATATTCAAATATAATATATATTATTATATAATATATATAAGAGTTTTAGTACTATTTTTTTTATTTCTGGATTATTATTTTGTACAACATAACATAAAATCAAACAACAGAGAAACAATATAACTACTGAAAATTGATGAAATTTATAAATGGAGAATTTATTCAAAGCTGACGGCTGCATGATATTACTTAGCATTAGTATGTATAAAAAATTGTATTAATATATTGAAATCATAATCATTAAATATTTTTTATCTATACTAGGCCTTTTGGAAAATAATTGGGTTGTATGTGTTTCCTGTTGTGTATTTTTCATATCGATAATAATGAAGGGGTAATAAAATAAAATTGACCAAATTTAAATATTCTTTTTGTGTATTTGTATTTTGTTTATTCATGTGTTCAGGTGTTTTGAAATGTTAATCTTTAATGGTATGTGATCATTTTGAACAATAGTTTAATAAAACACAAATATTTTAACAACATTTCACGACATAACCTATTTATTTACCACATTCAACAAATATTGGTTTTATAAATTTCATGGATATGATTAACTATATTTCACTCCTTTTTACTATTACTGACCATTTTATATATGGTGTGAACCCATTTAAACATGTTTAATCATATATTACATAATGTTATTTATTTAACTTATTTGTGCTAAGATATTATTGTTTTTTATAATGTATGTTTATGATTAAAAATTATTGATGATGTTAAATTAGAATAATTTTTTATGGTTGAGTTAAAGATATAAAAAATTTCGAATCATTGATTCTATATTTTATGAATATGATATTCCATTTTTATTATGAAAATAAAAAATAAAGGAGTTATCAGATACAAAAATGTAATGGAATTGGGTCGAATTATATTAAACCATATGTATTCCTAATTGTTTAATAAATGGGTAGGGGTGGTTAACGGTTAAAAGTTTTATGAATTTTCATAGGGTGAGTTTTAAATTTTTAAGAAAAAAAGACATTTTATAATATGAGACCATGTAAGAGAGGTTATCTGTAAATATTATGTATAAAATAATGGGTAATTATATTATAAATCATTCTAAAAATATTTCTATCCATTTTAAGTCTCAAATAATTTTAAATCCACACATATATGGATAAGATAATATCTTATTAAATTTTATCACTAATAAACAGCTAGTCTTTATTTGGAATCATTATAAGCTTTGGATATTATGTGATTGTTAGTGAATTATTTTGACAATATTCTGGTTATGTGGTAATGATTTCGTAGAAATGCGGATTATGATGATTTATTTAATGATGGGTTATAGAATAGTATATATATATATATATACTTTAGAATGAATTTATACTTATATCCATGATAAAGGACTATTATTAGATAAACCCCTATAATGAAAGAAATGTATTAGTGTTCTTGAGTTTGTTTGTTTGTTAATACATGTACAATTTTTTTTATTAAGATTATGACAATTATGTCATTCAAAATAGTGAGATTTAATGTTATTCTATTCCACATGATAATGAATAATTCGTTACATATTTTCAAATGAAATTCTATATCCAACAAAAATATCCACATGACAGTGTCTAATAATATGATTATTATATTATTATTTGGGGACTCATATTACATTACATCATCCATTGGAATTTTTATCGATATAGTTTTATATTTCTCGATCATTGTACCATAATGATGTATAACACAAGGTCTTGTTTAAAGAACTACTCTTTGATGTTATAATATAACATTGGGTTATATATAATGACTTTTTTGTTTCTTAATAATGGTTTAAAATAATACTACCATTGGTTGCACATGATGTCTAGGTATATTTTATTCAGAGAAAATGTAAAATGAATTTTCATTATAGGAATTATATTATACCAATGATATTTGATCAAGAATATTATAGTATTTTAAAAAACTATACTAGCTGGTTGTATTCTCTCATTCATGGTATCCTTTTTCCAAACATTCTTATAACTTTGATGTTCCTCACGATGTAATTGATTGTGGTGTAAGTGAATGTGAGGATATTAGTGATCCAAATATGCCATGATTGGCTGAAGTCTTTCATGATGATCATATAAATTAATTAATTGTAAAATTAATCTTATTTATAGTTTTTTAATTTTTGTTCATCTAATATTATAGTTAATAATGTTTTTATCATAGTATATATTTTCTATTCAATTATATGTCATATATAAAATCATGTATAATGCATGATTTTTGTTATATAATTATATTTTTATAGTTTTTATTAGTGTTACTCATGTTTTTCTTGTGTTAAATAATTCAAAATATATGTGATTATCATATTTTATAATTAGAATGGATAAAGATAGTGTTATACAATCATATATCTTTGTTGGCCTAGATATGGTTTAACTAGTGTCTGTTAATTCAAAATAAAAAAATAATTCATTTTCAATGAAAATTTATTAATTAGACAAATTTTTACATTGAGAATTGGATTTAATGGATATATAACAGACGCCTATATAGGTGGGTGAAGTGGTATGATCAATAAATATCAAATTTATACCATTTCTAATATATCACATTATATTATATTGACCTTCAGTTAGATTGATCACCAAATAGGTTTATTTTAAATAGGATTTATTTACTAGTCACTAAAACATAAAATAATTTAAGTAAATAGGGTTATATAAATGTTTTAATAGATTTACATCCAAAATAGAGACAATAATCCATTTCATAATTGAGTTCCATTTTTAAATATAGAATCATCTATACAATTTTTATTGATTGGGTTAAAAGAATTCACTACCTACTAATATTCGTAACAATTACATGTTTTCTTAGGTTCAATACATTATTGTATTCTCAAATCCAACTGATTTAATAGGGTTAAAATCCCTCAAAATTTAAGTCTTATTACTCATGATTTACTAAATGGAAATTTCATTATATTGTATGACTTGTAATTATAATAATTGAAAAGAATCCCAAAACATTGTCAATTTCTTGTATTTTTATATTCATGAATGTATTCATAGTTTAATGAATAATTTTTCAACTTATATTATAATTATGGGTCATATATTAATTAAAATCCTATAAAAATGGTTTACTCATCACAAATTTAAACCCTTTATTTACAGAAAGTTATTTATTTCCAAAAATTAAAATATTTCTTAATTTTATAATATATATAAAACATGTATCCCTATCATCATAATTCAACATATATGAAACAATATATTTTTTTTAATGTAATGTGTATTTCCCACATTAATTATTTAAAATAATTGGTAATTATTTTTTTCCTAATATTACATAGTTCAATTAGTTTATGTTAACTTTTATCATTTATTAAAATATAATAAAAATTTTACAAAATATTACTTCTGGTATAATAAAATATTGACATTTTGAGGATGATATGAAATCCCTATAACTAATTTAAATTTCTTTCAATGAAACTAGAAACTTTAAATATATAAAATCCCTTAAATATTATAAACATTAATGAAAATATTTATTAATTCATTCATAAAAAACCTTCACCGATTTTATTCACATAAATAATGTGATTCATGTTTGATATATAATATAATAAATAACATAACTTTAAATTTAGTTTATTTTATGAGGAATATAATAACATATGATATGAAAATATAAAAACTGTATTATCCTTTTTTATTTTTATCATGAAATACAAATATATATTTCAAACCATAATAAATAATATCATACGGTGGGTGTTGACATAGTTATAATCAACTTTAATATTTTTAATATGGAAAAATTAGTGGTTTGATTATAACCTATGATAAGATCCTAAATTGATTCTATATCATCAAAATATAAATGATAAAAATCAGATCTAGGTGGAAAACACATTTCCAAAACCAAAATCTTGAGTATCAATTCAGTTTGTCCTAAAAAATTCCAAAAATAATCTACTAGATCTAGAAAGATATATTCTAAAATTTGAGTGGTGAATATTTCCATGGTTTTAGAATAACAATTATAAGACTCAATTTCATTTTATGTGATTATATTGATTAGTTCACCATGTAATTCAATACATTATGTATAGAGGAGAACCCCTTTCATGGATACCTCCCTAACATTTGGGGATATAACATTTCATCATTTTATTTATTCTTTCTTACCTTTTTTTTTGATATAGTTTTTATTTCATATTTTCTTTGTCATAAGAAATGGTATATTTGTTCATTATGGATATAATAATTTAGATCTATTTTAGAAATTTCAATTTATTCAGGGATATCATCTAGTAAAAAACATATATTCATTCTTAAATAATCATCCAAAATACGTAATTCCATTAAAAAATTTGTGTCTTCATGACTTCTAATTTTAATGGTGGGGATAGTAGACAGTTTTTTCCTCATTGTTTCATTCATCATCTAACACAGTTGTTTTATACCTTTTTTTAAGAAAAAATTTTCCATCACATGAAATGTATATTATTGTCACATATTATTTATTTTTTGATGTGTTCATTTTATTTTTTATTTTCCTACCATGTTTTGTCCCTTTATCTGTATTCTTGTGGGACATTATATCTTGATGATATCTTTAGGAACCTGTGATTTTCATTTTAACTTTATAATTTTATTATAGTTTAGTATTTTTATATCTTCAATTATTATAATGAAATAATTTTATAAATTAGTATGTAATTATTTTATTCAATGTGCGGACGATCTAGTTTCATGTTTGGTTAATTAGAAATGATTCTAAATATCATATTTTTTAGTTTCAAGAATGGTCCTTCATGTTACATTTCCACATTGTTCTATTCTTCAATGAAATTTCCATAAATCCAGTACATAGTGATTCATTTAAGAGGAATGGTGTACAATCAGTGTTCCCAGTGGGTTTGGTGATGATTTTTATTTAGTGGCATTGGATTTGTTGCTGATTAAAAACTATTTCCAAGGATAAATTTGGGTATTGTATCCTCTATCCATTTGAGTTAAAAGACATGATATGTCACACAGACCATGTTATACATGAGTTTTACTCTCTATAATACATCATCTCTAATCCCAATTTTATTGAAATACAAAATATTAAATATTAAATTAGATTTGTTTGCATTTTATATTTTTTGGATTCCTACACAACCAAATAATTTTTTATATTTAAACATAGAAATTATTGAGTTATAAAATTCTATTTATTCATTACATATCACACAAAAATATGATTTAATTTAAATATAGTATTTTTTTTTATTTTTTGGATTTATTTAATATAAATTACATTGGTTCATTTTTCGTGTAATGCATTTACAAAAAGTATTGTTGTAAATATGATATTAGATGAAAAATATAGGAGGAATAAAACATCACCATGATATTTTAATTTCAATACACCACACATCATTATATATGGGGATCTGATGATAAAACCAAATACCTCTTCTTTTATGAGGAATCCACTATTTTTTCAAAAAATTATTCTCCACCAATTCGTTATAGTTGGATTTATTATATAAATAAGTGGCTGGGAATTTTTACCAAGAATAATATCCATTGTGATACTATGAATTCCACCCTATATATAGGTTGAACAATATGAGTTAGTTAAGAATGTTATTACTTTATTATCACATGATATGAAAATCCCATAAACATGAATGTTTCCCTTTATTTCCATGAAATATTATTCTATATCATTCCATATCTTCAATTCACATTCTGAAAAGATGAATAAACTATTCCTCCATCCAATAGTTGAGATTTATTTTTTATTAATTATATCTTCTAAGGAATATGACATCAAAATAATGATATATGGTAGGTGGTTTGGGACTTAAAATTTTTTTCCTTATACTTTATAATTCCCCTGACCGTGGATAAAGTATTTCATCTTTATACTGTAGTAAATTGTTGTACTTTAGCATCCTTTCTATCCCCTACTTAGTTTTTAGGTTCCACTTCATCCATATTAGTATCCATTCCACTAGATTATTCTTACAACAAAATAATTTTTTTTAGATATATAAAACATTCATGGGATATATAAACCACATATGATATCACTACATATCTATATATAATCACAAAAAAAAATTGTCTATATCATCTATTTGATCCCCTACATTTCCCCTAATTATATAATTATATACATCATTCCGTATAAAATGATAGATTTTATTGGTATTACATTAGTATGAAAATTATATATTTAAACTCCTAGAATTATATATTTTTAGATAAGTTTATAAAATTGGTTAGATTATAATTTCCACTACGGTAAAAATAAAAATTTCTATGAAAAAAATGTATGGATTAGATTAACAGAGTAAAATATAAGATTAATTAAAATCAATACATAATTAAATTCATACTCAAATTATATATATTTTCATCATTTATATTAATATATTAATAATATTATTGTGGGTTTTATACATCACCATGAATGAATAAATTTGTTCTAATGGGGTGATATTTAGATTTCTTCCTATGGTCTGAACAAAATAAATAGACATGTGGTCAAATATATATAAATATTTTAACTAAAGAAGTGAATTACAAGGAAATGAATGAATAAAAAAACCTTATTATTGAGATTATTGAGTTAAAACATTGATTTTATTTTTTTATTATTCAAGTTATTCTACTATAAATGAGAAAAGTGGAGTTGATTATTATATATGAAAATAAGAAACATATGATTATATGGATAAAAAAATTTATATGCATTTTTTAATATTGTGGATGATATTTTTCTAGGTTGTATCTATTTGATATTTTATCTATAAAATCTATTTTTATGTTATTTCTCCAACTATGATTTTAAAATTTATTTGATGATATGAGTTTTATGGAATGTAGATGTTTCATAAGCTGGAAGGTCTGATAGAGTTGGGATTATGTCCATCATAGGGGATTCCTACATATCCTCATTAAGGCAATCATATTATACATATTTTCAATACAATATAACGGTACACATCACACCATTTAACATCACGTGACAATAGAAAACAAGATTCTTTTAAGGTTGTGTGTTTAGAGACAAATAATTTGATTTCTAGATCATGAATTGATGACTAAAACAGATAATTAATAGGTCATTAATTTGGGACTATGTTTCCTTGTTTTTTGTGCCATATGACTTGGAATATTTTTTGGGTAGATTAAAATCAACTATAATTGACATAAGAGTGAATGGGACATCGATATGGTTGATGCATGACTAATGCCTAAGTGGAACATTCTGGTTCATGAAATATATTAATATTAGACATAATGGTTTATGGTTTGGGATATTGTTAGGTATAAATCCAATTAAATTATTTCTCACATACTTTTTATTAGAAATTTGAGTTGAGTAGAATTATTGTCTTATGGATAATATTTAAAATAATAAAGAGTTATTTATTAATTGTATTAGTACTAAGATTATTAAAATATCCAATTAATCAAAAATATATTAGTCTAATCAATGTATTTAATGGAGTATATAATAGTTATGTTGATGGTGAAAAATAAATTTAGAGTAGGTCTCGGAACATTAATATTTGAGATGAAAAGACTGAGGCATGAGTCCAAAACACTAAGGCTAACCAAATTCATGATATTTATATAAGGGTTAATCTTAATGAAGTCTGGATGATTATATTTAGACAATCATAGATACATTAGGTTTCAATGGGTACGAATCATAATTTTTAGGAAAATATTTTTCTTACAGTATATTGAAGAACCTCTTGTATTTGGGGGAGAAACCGACAAGTAGATTATATAATGTGATTGATTATACATATTTAGGGAATATATGATCGATGTGAATCCTACCTGTGATCATTTTATAAATGTTGTTTGACTCATCTAGTTTTGGAAGTTTTCATGATGGAATATGGTTTTGGGGTTTTGAACATTGTGTAATGTGGTCAAATAATTTTTGTATTTGGCTTATCAAAAGTAGATAACCTTTGAAAAGGGATTCCATTATGCATATATTTATATACAAGAATGGGGTAATTTAAAATATATCTAACTATAGGGTGAATCTATTGTAATGATAGACAATTGAAAAAAAGAAAAAATCCATTTTATAAAGTGTTTCTTCCATAATCCATTTTTTCTACATGAGGAAGTGGGGACTAAAAAGTTTATTGAAGAAAAAAATTATTAATAAGTGGGTATCAATCTATAAAATAATTACACTTGGACTTTAAAATTTTAATTCTCTGTGTTTCTAATTGAAAAAATATAATTTGAGCTTGGAACTAGAAGAAAAAAACATATTTGGGTTCTTAACCAATTCCCCGCGTTTTTATTATAAATGTAGTTGTGGATTCAAAAAAACTATAATCAAAGAAAAAAATTCATAAATGATTATATTTTTCATATAGAATTCATTCCGTTTAAAATTAATGTTAAAATAATGGGGTGGGGAACTCTTTTTAGATAATAAGTGTAACTACATCCCTTATAACTTTGGTAGCCATCACAAAAGCGGATGTATAAAAATACATTGTATGCCTTATTAAAATTTAAGAATGACACTTGTATACACACTTGTTATGTTTTCACTATAAAAAATGCCAATTATTCAATTGATATCTACAATAAATGTTTCATCATGGTTTAATATGGGTTAAAAATAAACGCTAAAAACAACACCATCCCCATTAACTGAGTTTTCCATAATATTATTCCAACATGATTACAAAATAAATGAAAATCAGTAAAAAATTGACACAACACAAAGTAATATATAGCATGATTGCAAAAATTAGTTATTAGATTAGAATATCATTTGTGGTGGAGTTCATTTCATGTAACGCCTATAAAAAGAACAGATTGGTTATGTAATATTGTGATTTATACATTATGGAAAACCCACATATTCTGTTTCCTATACATATTCTAAAAAAGAATCAATTATCTCTTATGTATATAAAATAGTCAAGACCCCATAAACATATATGATATTTATATTATGAATATTGAATTATTACGAAATCCAATTGGAATTTAAAAAAACATTTTGATTGGAATGAAACTATTAATAAGTGGCCATCCAACCCCATTATATATTTTACATGGAGGACTGTACACATAATATTATAGTTTTCATTTAAATATTTCATTGTTTTACTCTTGGGAAAAGGGTTCATCATATTCACTCCCCAAATGAATCAACTTATATATGAAACACCCTCATATACATCACTGAAATAATTAATGATCTAAACATAATATTGATGGTTAATTTAAATATTATTTCATGTCATCCTCATTCATCCATGTAATATTTATTAGAGTGATTATTCCTGAAAGTACATATATAGTTTTTCTATATTTCAATTTTTTTTAACCTTCCTTCATTTCACTACATTTAAATTTTTTTTTATAATCTATTGTTTCATTGATAAAATGACAAAAAAAAATTTCACATGCCACCAAAGTGAGGTTATTGTGGATGACCTACGAAATTAAACCGAATCTAATTATTCAATCCACAAAATAGATCAATTTATTTTTGATCTGATGTACAAATTTCTTCAAACAACGTTTCATTAGAAAGGCTACAACAATAATAGATATGGAAACTATGTGACACAACTATGCTTAAAAATGAACAATAGGAAACTAGACAACTATTTTGATAATAAATTAATTTAAACACACTCAGGTCAACATCAATAGTGTAGGACAACATTTCTAGGAAGTTACGTAGTTATAGGGTTACATACACTAGTACGCCCCATTGATTCTAATAGAATAATATCTAAATACTATTCTAGAGATACATATCTAAATGACTATATTTTAATAAACCATTTTCAAAAGAAAAAAAATTGGGGTATAATTTTTGTTTGGTCTTCTAATGATGATATTTTATTTGTAATTTTCTAGGGTGGTCCATTATTACTATTCAGAAGCATCATATAGTTAGAATGTGAGATCAATGAACTAGGATTATATGTATCATCCTTAGTGTAAAAATATTTCTCCATCGATAAAAATAATATAATTAGTTTCATAATCAATAGATATATCATGAATACAAATGTTCATTTTACAAATGAAGTTGTCATAATATGCCATTAAAGAATGTACAAGATCAAGTGACCAAAAGTATGGGTGATATTTATTCATAATATTCAAGCCAAATTCAATATGGGATAAAACAATGATTACTCCTATACAGGTAACTAATTTATATATGTTGGTATGGAATGATATGGATCAATACCATGACCCCCTAAATAGTGATCCATTCAAGATCAATCTAAAAATCATCATTATTTCAAATGTTATAGAATCATGAATAGTAAGGCTATGAATATTCTCCAATATAAAATCAATAATTATTCTAGGATCCTATTGGAAAACATTTTATAAATGATTTCACATTTTATGGTGTTGGTAGGGGACCCATATGATGGACCAACTAGTCATCATAAGATCTTTATTGGCTATTTTCATTATTATGTATGCCTTATAAGTTCATGATTAATTAATGGATTTTAATTTTTAAATACTATTAATGTAAGATAATATAGAGGGTAATAATAGATTTATCCTTGTGTTTGATGTGGTGGACATGTTATGTAATTATTTCTTCAAAATATATAGGGGAAGTTCCCACTCAAACATGATGGAAACTTCTATGATCCATAGAGGTCGATTACCCTTAAGATGGTGGTTCATTTTTTCTTAAATGATAAGAAGATTCTTGGATTCGGGATTAATCCACATATTCAAGTAAATGGCAGGGTAATGATTTTCCTAAACGAAGAACTAAACATGGTAAACATTCTAAATTTACAATACCAATCCATTTTCACATCATATAAAAAATGGTTGGAATAATTACTATTATCGAGTTAAACAAAAACAAATTGTGTGGATAAAAAGTATACTTAAGAGAAGGAATACATGTTTAAATAATAATCATGGAAACCATTTTGAAGGAATAGATCATTTTATATTCAATAAGTGTATTTAATTCATTAAAAATATGTGACTTTCTCCACATGAAAGAATCTATGATAATTGTATAGTTTGGTCATGTGTTCCATTTCACGTTCTTATTTGGAATAAAATAGTTATGATTGTCTTCTTCTAACAAAAAAAACTTATCATGGGATTATTGATTAAATATGTTGATGCCATGATGAGGATGTTACCAGTTCCCTAGTATGATTATTTAGCACCTCATTTCAATGGTGGAATAATAACTAAAGGGATAAGATAACATGAGTGACCAAATGATTCTTGAATACCTTATATGACTCTAATTTTTTATGAATCATTTTTTGGCCCTCATGGTTGTAAAATGGGTATGGGTCATTATCCCTTTGCACTTGATGGATCTGTGTGTCTACTACAATTTTTCTCTATTATTGCTCTATTTGTAGAAGCCTATATAAAGTGTGATTCCATTAAGAGAATATAATTTATATAAGATTTATTAGATACCATAGAGGGGAATGGATTCATTATATGAGAGTATTGGTATGTCAACATAACCATTAACATCCTATATAAAAATTTTATGGACATTGTGAACTCTTATCACATTGAAATTTAAGCATTTATCTACTCACTAAAGGTCCAAATAATATCTAGAATGTAAAAAAGAGATATAACATATTGATTCTACTACTATTTATAATGATAATGGATTGAGAAGTGATGATTAAAGCCACTAATAAACATTTTTAAGGAAATGTAAAAGATGTGGTTGGTCAATTTTAATCATAGGAATAGGTAAAAACCATTATCATTTTTATTTAATATATTATTTTATCAATAATTTTTGATATATTAAATAAAATTTATATTATAATAAGGGGTCCTTTTCACAAAAAGTGTCAATATTGTACTTAGGAAGAGGGGTTTCATTGGACCAACATCTTATTTTGGTGGTAGGGTAAAAGAAAACTCCCCCATATAAAGACATAATAATTGAATAATATATCCATTAACCCTGTGGGGTTGCTCATATTATTTTATCTAGTTAGTCATCCCATGGTACTAGCTTCTTAATAGTGATTCTGCTATGAAAATTGTAGTTTTTTAGGTCTCTATATCATCATTGAGGTATATGTATGTTCTATTTATTTATAATTTATTCTCTTCCTAAAAATATCTGATTATATTAAGTAGTTGGATTTTCATATTCCTATTCATTCCATATGGGTCATTTATTAGTTTTATCCATGCACACACTATCTCTACAAACTATTATGGTATATGTACCAAAGTAGTAGTTGGAAAATCCAAAGAATGAACAATGTTTTAGTCTAAAAATAAATGTTTTTTCAAATGATGTATTTGAATGAAACAAAGTAAATGACCTTAGGGATCAGGAAATATGTTTCAGATGTCTTGAATTAGATGTCACCACATTCAATGATTCCTGATAGGATGATGAATTATTTTAACACTGTCTTTATTTTAAGATACCACACAACCCAAAAAGGACATTAATCACATGGTTCATCATGAATACGTTTTTTAAACATTCAAACTAAAGATAACAGGTATGATTTCATCCCTATAAAAGGTTGTATTGCACATTGAGGTGGACCTAATGTTAGAAAATCCTATATATAGACTTTAAAAAAAATTCATCAAATCAATGAAGATAGGTAAAGACATGGTAACAGGTGAAGATTTTTGTTTTCTTCTTGCATAAAAATAGTAGTAGAATGTGAATAAAATAAATTTAAGACTCCAAATATCATGAAAATAGTTAAATAATTTAATTTACTATGTATTGAAGGAATATTTTCCACATTTATTTTATATGACCATCATGTCTATAAGAAAACATATCTTCACTGGAAAATTTTTGTGATCCCTTAATCAATCCTCATTAACTCCCAAGGTTTTTTCTTCAGTACCTCTGTCATGAAATTCATAGAGGAATATACTTGTACAATATCATCACATATATGATATATTTAATTCATACCATCACATAGATATTTTAATTTAAATTATATCATTATTTATCTATTTTTTATAACATATATCCTAAGGTTATGCTATTTTAATATAATTTTTTGTAGTTTTGATGGAAGTGTTTTTATAGGATTATATGTTGATCCCCATGTCAAGTGATCAGTGGTCAATTACATCACCAAAAACATATAGAAACAACACTGAGAAGTAATTTGCTCCATTACCCTACAATTAATGATATTATGATAGAGATTATCATAGTCTGGAAGTGAGAGATCATGATCCAGTTAAATATTTTTAATGTAACGTGAATATAATTATTTTTAAATCTCTAAAATATGGTGATTCATGAAATATCCTAACACACATCTTTGATAATGGAGTATTAACATTGGATGATGTAGAAATATTATAAGTGCGTTGAAAATAAAAGAGTTGGAAACTACAATGAATGCTATAGAGAAGCGGTAATGGTTAATCAGGGAAAGTGATAATGTATTTATATATAGAGTTAAATGAACTGAGGTACTAAAAAATAATGATGATGAATAAGAATATAAATTATAATGAACCAGTCCAACCCATCAATTATTTAGTGAAATCAATGATCATGCATTTATAATTAATTAATTAATACTTATAATAGTATTCCAACAATTTTTACATTCTTCTAGGGTCAGTATAACTACGTATTATATAATATCCTATTGATTTTTCCCAATGTTTGTAAAAACATTCAATATTAATATATCATATATATACTATACATTCTCTATCTATTTTACCATCAAAACATTATTACCCTTAAAATATAATATGAGTAGTCCATTTGAAATAAGAAATGTTTTTACATTGTTTTTTAAGATTTTTATAATCAGTTATATAGGTGGCCTTTTATAGGCGATTTTGTAATTATATTTATTAATGTATATTATTAAAACCAACACAAAACTTGTATTTTTCTATTTCATAGATCTATTATCTCAAATATGATGTGAAAAATGATCTTTAATATTGGTCATGTAAATTCCAACATAAAAATATATATTGAACTTTCGTTTTCTAAAATATGAAATGAAAATGATTTTTGGCATTGGTTTTATGACAACCAACATTAAAATTGATTTTTGATGTTAGTTTTAAAAAAATAACAGGAAACATATTCTTTTTAAAAAAATCCATTTGATATTGTACAACATTACCAATATTGGTTCTTTAAATTCAACTTGGATAAGTGTTGTTTAACATAAAAATATAATTAGTTTAGAAATATGAAATTAAATAAACCAGGATCATTGAATGATATAATGAGAATAACCAAAAAATATTTATCACAATTTCTTATAAATATTAAATGAGAATAAATTAGTTTTTTTAATGAATTTGTCATATATGTAATGTTTCATGATAAATTATAGTATTAACACGAATTTCCTCATCATTTATATCTCTAACTCCATCTTAATTATCACAAAAATGGATATTCAGTACTGATTTCAAATATACATCATGATTATATGATATCAACTGATAATGAACCCATAGAATAATTAAGAATACTGAATGAATTTAATCTATAGAAAAATGATGAATTTTTGATACAATGATGAATTAGTTAAATAAATAAATGTGGGGAGGTAAAAATATAAATGAAACATGACAAATAAACAATGTTTTATTAACTTTTGGTGCAATTAAAAAATTGAGAGGTGAATTGTAAATAAGGGGAATACAACATTATTGTGATGTGATATTTTATTTTTCACATGAGTTATAATTTAACTGACTTGAAAAAGAAAATTTTTCACATCATTTATTTCAAATATAATGTTAAAAACTAATTTCTCATGTCACATATACCCAAATGTATGTAAAATAGTTATTTCTTCACACAATTTCATTAAACCCCGATGTGGAAAACTCATTTTTCACATGAGATTTTTTAATAAATGTCATGAAAAAAAATTCATGTCAGTTTGAGTTTATACGATGAAAAACCCCAAACCGAATTGTTTTTCACATCATATATAATAATAACTGACGTAAAAAATTTCTTAATATTGGTTATCTAAAAAAAGTGGTTAAACAACCGATGTAAAAGCTATTTTTTAATAGTGATTCAATAAGAGTTGAAGCTGTATCTATATTATATAAGAGTAAATTAGGTGAAAAATTGTTTTAAAATACTTATGTTGATCATGAAATGTTAGAATCAATGGATTATATTAATTTCACGTTCCCTAGGATATTAATAAGAAAACTAGAAACTGATTAAATATAACATCATAGAATGTTAGGGAATTATTTTTAGAAAATAAAATAAATAAAATTTTATTCTATTATAATAAAATTATATTTTATTGATATAGGTGAACATTTAATGTATTGTATATAAATACTAATTTTAATATATGGTTAGGGACTTTAGATCTGAATGGAATGAATTAATGAAGATAATTGAAACCACGAAGGGTCGTGTCAGGATAAGATAAATGCACAGAGGTGCTCAAGTACCCTAATATTACATCATTTTGTTCAATATATCATCTAAACTAACATATACATTGGAAAAAAGTTGGCACTCAATATGTTTCAAAGATTGACAGACATAGTAATCTTGAATGTAGTATTATTGGGATGATTTCTGACTCCATAAATCATTATTTATTTTATATTAATCCATATCATGAGGTTGAATTACTTAGAGTAAAGTATAATGGAATTTTTTTTTGGAAATCCTTTTTAGGGATTCAATGGTGAAATAATTTTTCATTATTAAATTCTCATATAATTTTTAAAATTAATTGAACCAATCATAGGACATGAAAGGTGAGGGAACAAATTATAGACAGATAAATATTACATTACATAAACCTTGTTGGTTCTAAAACTGGCAAGTTCCATGTCTGTATCCTTTGGTATTTACTATTCTTGTAAAAAAATCTAATAAATTAAGAGTTTATGTTTGAATATATTTCAAAGCAATTGGAATGAATATTTTTTAATTAATACTATTATAAAAATGTCTATTTATGTTTAGGGGAATATATCATTGATTAAATTAATGAGATGAGTCGCATGTCTTACATTATGGTTAAATTTATTATTTTAAATTGATGTACATCAAACTTGTATAATAAACATGTTATTTGGAATATGAATTCAATTTTTAGGTGTAATGCATATTCAATTTTAGGGTATGTGAAAAATAAAATTTGGTTGGAGAATTAGGTGTCCTTCACCAACATTGAAAAATGAATGAGCATAATGTAGAAACTATCATAAGATATTTGAATTTCAAAATAATAGACTAAAATATGAATGATTAATAAGACCACTGACAATATTAAATTAATGGGTTCCACTATAAAATGGTTAAATGATATGAGGATTACAATATTTTATCTACGCCGACAAAAAAAATCATAGGGATGATTAAGTTAACCTGATATTTATTGATTACATTATTAATGAGTAAATGGGTCATTTTTTATCCTAATACCCTATTTTATGATATTTAGGAATATATTACGGTAATTGAAACTATTAGTGTCTAGAGTGCGGAATATCATATTAAGGTATTTAGAATATTATTAGATGGTCTTTGTTTACAAAAATCCATTGAATATAAATCATGAATTGTTTAGGGGAAATATATGCAAAATATAATTTGTGTGTGGGACCAAAAAAATTAGATGTAACTATTTATCATATGATTATATGAATCATACCAAAAACTATTTATAAGGTAGAAACATATAACATTTTGTCACATACATAGGGTTGAAGAGGAATGAAATGAATAATTATCTTGGTGGGTGGAGGAATAAATCAAAACATCAATAATGTCTCTACACTAGGATAATTTAAAATTGATTCATATTATTACATGTCCATGTGATAATGGAACATTAATTAGGGGTATAAAAAATCATAAGGAATAAATAGAATTTAAAATGGAAGGTGTTTATTTGTAGGTTAGACAAAAATAATCTATGTGAAACTATATATCCCTTAAAGACATGAGTAAATACACATTCCATTAATTTTCAGGTAATTTTTATTATAATATTGGGTAAAAACATGAATTATGATCTTTGGATTTACCTAGTGTAATAAATAATTTTTTTTAAATTTGTTTTAGTGTATAGAAGATGAAATTAATCCATAATGAATATTAGAATCCATACACTATAGATTAACCTTGATGGTAATTGTTTTTTGATTAGGGTTGCAGTCACCAATTATCACTATATATTTCTTGAGGACGGGAAATAAGATATAAATTATTATTTTATGATCTTTATATAGATATTGAGCATCTAAAATGGGGAAATAAAAATATCTCTCTTTTAATGATGGATTCCAGAGGTAACCAAATTATAATGATCAGTAAACCCAATCAATTTAAATAGGATAATAATTTTTTTCTGATAGGATATTCACCTAAACTATATAATATACGAATCACGACATATCTTAAGTGAATAAAAAGTAAGACACATGTTTTTATGGGATAATTATAATGAAATCCCTCCCTTGTGTATGTGACTGGTATAATGAGTTCAACCTACTATTTATCCATATATGTAATAATAATATCCAAATTAAATAATTCCAAAAACAATAGAATAATGATTATGGAAATGGGGAATTGTAATCGTTGTCTACATTTATATAATGCATATCATAAACCATATAAGATTACATAGATCTAAATTTCATTTAAAATGATTATGTATTATAAATTAGAACATTAATGGTTGTCAATGGTCTTGTTAGGTGGATATATGAAATTTTTCATAAAATCACATGATAAGGAATCATGCATATTGTATTTCAAGGAAAAAATACAAAAATAGTCTTTCATTTCAATTTATGTTGAAATGAAAAAGACCATTAGGTTTTTATTATGTGGTTCACAGGACCTTACCTATTACATGTAAATTATTGTCATGTATAATGGCATTTGAAGAACGAAACAATAATTTATTCACTAATTGTGTTTACAAACATTGTATAAGGGGTAGTAAGGATACATTAACTATCCATTATTAGAAAAGAATAAAATTAATTGAAGTACACTTTTTGTATTCAATATATTAAATATAATTTGTAATAGTAAATTAGGGAATTATTCCTAGCTATCACCAGTATTCATTGATAAAATAAAAATTCTCATAGGATGAATGAGTCTTACGATATTAATTTATATAATTCTCTAGAAATGTGACTTTGATGGATCTCAGGTTAAAGAAGTATGTGAAACAATTTATATAGAGGTTAATCTAATCAAAAATTTCACTTCATGGAAGAATCATCATCAGATGTGTATTCAAGAATGATAACACCAAATGATAGTATCAAAAAATATATGGAATGTATTCCTCTATCTAGAATATAAGTTAGTTTTTGGTTTCTTTTGATGAGGTGTCGGTTATTGTGTGATAATACTAAAAAACATATACGATATTATCTATATAAATCTTCCCATTTCTCCACTAACCTTATAGAATTTTTGATATAGTTTAATTTCATGAATCAATCTATATATTTTCCACTACATCATAATGATTAGAGTGGATAGGGTAAATTTTATTATCCCATTATAGATTCTTTTCTTTAGATGTATATATTTTAGTTTCATTATATATAGATATTTTCTAAGGTAATCTATTTTTAATAATGATATAGGAATTAATGAAGTTGAGTGTAATATTTTCATTGATTACCATTAGGTTCAAAATTTAATCCAATTCATAGAGAAATGTTTGTATCAATAATAATGTTATTAAAATGTATGGTGATGTCTATATGGTATGTATTGATGGAATCTATTCCCCACTCAATAAATATTCAATATTATTTGGATATATGAAAACAATCGAGGATATTATCATTGAAATTAATATGAATATAAATTCATGTAACTTCTTCATGAATTATATATAATATTAAAACATTTTATTGAAAAGGTATCAATGTATCATAATCTTGTGTAATATCAAATAAATATATTGGTGAGTGATATATACACTATTATGTTCTTGTGAAATAATATATTGGTTATAAAACCCTTTCATTTAATAGTGTAGGAACCCATAAAAGATTTATTTATAGAAGACCATCCATGAATTTAGTTCATCAAAAGGATTAAATTTTAGATATATCAACTTATTTGTTCCTCCACGGCTAGATCTTACAAGAGAATATCTTTAAAATGTATTTTTTTGTGGGAGATATCCAAATATATATAATTACAATTATAACTTGTATAATTAAATCTTGGACTAGTTTGGAATTAATATCAATGATTTTCTCTAATTTATCATTTTATGAATGCTAAGAAAATACAAATATGTTCAATATAAATTATTTTTCCATCATGATTGGATCATCCACGATTTTAGTTTTATTTACCAATCTATATTTAGAATAATTATATTAATGAAAAATGTGTTCCAATGTTTTATTAGAGGGGAAATCCACTATCAACCATTATATATAATTGTGGAAGGGAATGAAATCACATTTCTAAAAGTTATAATCAATTTTTATATCACTGATCAGTATCTATGAATTTATTATGATATTTAATAGGGTAAATGTAATTTTCTTATCCAATTATAAGAAATATTTAGGTCTTGTTATTATTCATCATTATTATTATAAAACTATTAAATTAGGAATGAATGTAATAAAACGAATTAGTACAGTAGAGAATAATCAATAATGTATCCATGTATATCTTAAGGTTATATATCCATCATTCTATTTGAATCCAAGATGAAATATAAAATTAATACACTAAATCATGTTAGGAATTAGGTATGAAAAATTCTATATCATCATGAAGGTCCATTTCCAATAGAAACAACTCTAAGGTATGGTAAATTATGAGAAATGTTTTAACTCTTTTTCTCTGATCGTGTTTTCGGACTGAAATATGATATTGAACCATTTCATATCACCTAACGATCATGAAAATTTTAATAAAATCATTGTAAAACAATGATAATATTTTATTATAATGGTGTAGTAGACTATGTGGACCTACTAATACATTATCTAATGTCTACATTTCTACATCATGAAGCCTAACTCCATGATATTTTATTTGTTAGTGGGATATTTGGTGTCAACATGAAACATCATCCTAGTAAGAAAATAATGTCCATTACTTATTCATAGATAATTTTTTCCATGTGAGTGTGCACTGATTGATATCTTCTTGGTTTCTATTTATAGAATTAGGTCATTCCTTCTATAGATAGCATCTGTATTGGGGGACATGCTACATATTGTTTAAGATCATGGAAGATCATATTACAACATTCATCTCATTGGTAAATAATGTTGTTATTTTTTATCTTTATTATGTGTTAACATTTTACTATGATTATGGATATAAAAGGAACTATGTGAGTGTAAAACAGATGAATTAAACTCCATTATAAAGGATTAATGTAGGATATATATACAGTATCAAGATATATTACTTAGGTATAGCCTAAATGATGTGTTAGAGTACCTCAATTATTATTAATTCTCAAAATTTTACCCCTAATTTCCATTTAAAATATTTCAACTTTAAAATAAATTCGCATAATTTATTGAAAATTACATTGATATCAGTATGGTGGTATTTTACCAACATATCATTAGTGTAGTTTCCTATGGTTTTCATTAAAATTTACTTGACGATATTATACATGGAATTTTAGTAGGTTTGATGACTATTCATTTATTCAAATAAAGTAAATTATAGATATTATATCCATTGGGTTTCCAAAATTATGATTCATCATAATAATTAATACCCATCGAGAAATGATTATAAACATTTATAAATGGGTGTTCCATAAAAACTTTCATCAATAATAAATTATGTGGCCAAGGATGGGATATGATCATTGGTAAAGTAGTGGTTTAAATCTTATAAGAGGACAAAAACATAAAATTTCCCATTCATCATTATAAAAATAATGATATTGGAGAACTATTTATTTATTATACATCTAATATGATGGTAGATTTGATAAAATTGGTAGTTGTTTCTTAAATTTAATGATAATGTGTTTGAGGCGTTATCCATCTCTTCTTTATAATGACACATTGGTTTTTGGAAGACACAAATAATGGATTTCTATATGGGGAACTTACATGAGTGTCTCTATATAATACAATGTAAAAACATCCTTATTCCTCTTCAGTAAGGGTGTATATATTTTTTCTTATTTAGGTTTTAAGGAGACATTTAAAAATGTAAGTTGTAAATATTCTTCTATACCCAAATTTATTAATCCATTTTCATCAATAGTAGTTGAAATACATTCCTCATATTTAGGTCGAATATCTCAGGGAGATTATTTTTCTATATCATAATCCTTTTATTCATTAAGAGTGAATTTTGGACTCATATTTTGATATTTTTAATTATATATTGGGGTATTATTATATCTATTAGAATCTAATATTTATGATTGGTATTGGAATTCATTCATACATTCTTAAAACATGAAAAAGGAAGGAATTTTCACAATCATAGTGTTCTTATTATTATACTCATGCGTAAGCAAGAATAATTTTTTTGATATTTTGATTTAGCTACATTAAAACCTATATTGATATAGTTGGTATTAAGGGAAGTAATAGTGAATGTGGAATTACTTTTCATCCCCTCAACTATTGGTTGGATTTTCTCATTAGAATCCTCCACCGTAGTATAAAATGAGAGGAACATAATTGGAGAGACCCTATAACATGAAAATATTAACTAATATTTTGTTTCATATACTAAAGTTATTTCCTTGATTTTATTTATGGTCAACACAAATTCAAAATTCATTTTTATTCAAGGGTTTAATAGAATATAATACAAATATTATTGATAGTGATTGGAGAGAAATTTATTATGAGAGTCTTTTTCCCCACCTTTTTTGAGGTACCCTACATTAATCTAATGTGTTTTAAAGGATTGAAAATGTTATTTATCAACATAAAATTACTGGATCATTTTATTAATGGATATATTTATCCAAATATTATTTTTAGGGATAATTATATATGAATTTAATGCCAGATCATTCACAATAATACATTTAAAATAGTCACATTATATACCAGATTAAATTATGATTTGTAAATGACGTCTTAAAACTTTTTCATCAACCTGATACCTAAATGTTTAAATACACACCATTTTAATATAAATATATTCCTATGATTGTGTTTGGAATTTGGATTTCAAAATATCCCATGTGATGGAATGTGAATATTGAAATAATAATAAATTTTAGACGTATTAAAAAATATTTCGATTTAAATATATGTATAATCATATTTTTAATACAAATGAATCTATCATGTATTCCACTTAATTAACACTTCATGGTCATGTTTCATACATAAATTAATATATGAAATTTGATAGATATTACTTCCATTAAATTTCTTTCAGTCATTAACACTTATGTCTCAAACTCATGGGAATGTAAGGGAGCCTCAACAATGGTTTTTTTATGTAATTTAAAAATGTGAGTGGAATATAGAAAGAATTGTTTCACTAGGAATATAAATATTTGATTAGAAATGACATATTTCTAGAATATTATCCTATGTTAATTATATCTTGTTTTTTCTTTATCATGAGTGTTGGTGGAAATAGTATACTATGTTGGTGTCTCATAAACCTATATGGAATTGGTGGAGCTTAATTCCCATTGAATGTCAAGATGAACTTCCCATTTTTATATCAGATCCGACATGATTAAAATTTTCCATTAAAATTTTATATTATTTTGATTAGATAAATGTTTACCATATATATTCCATAATCAAATTGATATTCCCATTAAACTCATTGGTGAAACTTTATTTGTGTTTTAGAAACACAAAAGTACAGAATGACTATGATAGGTAAACATCATGGATTATTTTAAATTCACCTTCTATATTCTATATGACCACCTCTATGATTATTGATGAAAATAATTGATTAATATTATTTAAAATATGTTTGGGTAATTATAAAGGAAATGAAATTTATTTAGTTGTATGTTAACCCCTCATCAGATTAAAATTCTATTTGGAATTTTGGATTCCATCTTCTTAATAATAGGTGAAGTAAATTTTGATGAGTCTAGATTGGATTAATAAATAGTGAGGTCCCTAATAAATCTGATTTTTTATTCAAATATTATTCTTTTCAATTCATAAAATACTATGATAATTAATATATCACTTCGAGTATCACATAGGTGATTGTTGTTAAAGCTAGTTGATTCAGTATTTCCCTAATAAATGCATTTTCCTAGTGGATATATTATGTAGTCATTCAATCATAAAATTATATATATATATATATATTTATTTATGAATTAATACCACATTTATTATTCCTCTGATAGTTTAATGGAGTTACATATCACATGTGATAGGGTTATTACAATATTTTCATATCCAATGACAATTACCACCTTGTGAAGTTCCTTATAGGATAAAAATTATTAGAATAAATTATTAAAACATGTAATGTAAGTTGATGTAATCAGGAAGATCATTCAGAATCACATTATTGAAATTACTAATCATTATGAACGATACCATTTTTATCCCCATAAAAATAATGAAAATACATGAACCTACCCCATTAAGAAGTTAAATAATTATTTACCCCTTTTTATATGTTATGGTTATCATCCTATTCAATGGGATCCAAAATAATGTTATATTTTTAAGACTATTTTATAAAATTTGATAGCATGTTATTATGAGTGGGACCTATTTTTGGATTTAGAAGTGGTTTTTTAGCAAATTTTCTGCAAAATCTATTTCACCATATTTCAACCCTTGTATCAACATCAATGAAAGAGGATTTTCATTGGAGAACTATGTGGAATTTTATAGATTTTACACTACATTTTGAAACTCATTGAAGAAACAATGATATTTTATTGGAATTATCTACACCTAAATCTCATATAATATATTCTTTATGCATGTTTTTAATCGAGTCTATCAAAATATCTATATAATTAGGTATTTTTTTAAACCTTTCAACCTTGTGAGGAAATTAAATACCTTCTCATTTTAAAATTCTCTTCAAAATTAAAGAATAATAACATTAATTATTCTTATTATTAGTCTAAATTGGTAAATTTATTAAAATATAGAATCTTATAATTTTAAACTATTATAGTATACTAATTTTTTTCACTAAAAAAACATTGCTCCAGCCCCAGTTGGCATGAATCCGATGTGATTTAAAAACCTATATCCGTTCAAGTGTTCCCATTATAAAGCCATATTGTTACAAAAAATGCATGATATAATTTTTGGCTAATCTATCATTCTATTAAACATTTGTAATTTTATGTTTCAAATATTTCATTAAGAAAGAGTCATGCCTAAACATTCTTTTTATGTTTTCAATATCATTTACACTTGCATATAGTTCAATTACATAACATACATCTATGAATTTTGGGATTAAATTAATTCATGGAATTCAATATTTATAGTTTGAATAGATATATCTCATGTATACGGGTTAATAGAATCCAAGAATGTCCTATGTATATTTACCTATGATTTAGTAACGCTTTTTGTTAGATAGGGGTGGATCAATTGAAATGGTGGTCATTATTTCGCTAGGGGATGTAATATGTCACTATAATGGGCTCCCTATGTTATATAGAATATTTTTAATTTCCTCAATTTGGTTGGATGTTGAAATTATAAAATTTTGATCTATCAATTATTTTTAGTTAGAGGGGACCTAATGATGGAGAGACAGTGTCTCCGACCATATAGTTATAATTAGATTGTTTGTTAACTATAAAAATATCTAAATTAATTCCCCTTGGATTCCCAATATCATAAAAATATTATGAAATATTATCTTAAGTGTAAAGGGGTCTGAATTATTGAAGTTTTTGGTAAAATATAGATATAATAATTTCTTTCCATTTATCATAAGCTAAACATCATCGATTTGGATGTAATTTTATTTTTAGAGGAGCCCTAATTTGTGTACATTAATATGAGGTTTAATACACCCAAAATATTCATGAACAATGGTTTGGCCCAAGTTTTTAATAGATTCAACTTCATCATAAAAACTCAAACCATCATTAAATTATACATAATCCAAATGTACTGTGTCAATGACATTTATTCACATGAATCTTGTAGTGGAAATAAAAGCCTTCTCAAAATTATAATAGTTTCAAGATTCATCTAGGTTTTCATTAACCATTAATAGGTATATCATTATATTCTTACATCTTTTCTAATCTGGGAGAATATTTTTAATTTTAACGCAAATGAGTTTCTGATATTTACCATATATTCTCCATTGAAAGAGGATTTTGTATGGTATTACTAATGGAGTCTCATACGGCCTTGAATGAATGTATACCAACTAAGGGAGATGATTCTTGAATCATTAATATGGAATATCATAATGAAATATGTTGTGATTATACTCTAAGTCAAAAAATAATGAAATCAATTGAGTGGAGGGGGTAAAAAATAAAACCCTTTGGGAAAATATGGAATAAACTTTACTACTATTAATGTTATACATCATTGTATTTTTTAAATATTTCATGGTTTTGGTTGAGGTAAAAATGCATCCATCTATAGTCAGATGATGGAATTATACCACTACTACAGATACATTCAAAACCCCTTTGAAATTTTAATAATTTAATATTGTATTATATGTATGTTGTTAATTCCTTTGGTGTGGAGTATTTTTACTGGTGATGATTCCTATATTGGGGGAAAATTTTTTATTTTTATAAATTTATGTTTCAACATATGTGAACCTCAGTGAATAATATTTCTAATTCCTCATTATCATTATGTCTAAATATTTTAATCTTTAGAAAAAGAATGATTTTTTTAATTTTCTTCTAAAATTTTTGGATCCTAGACATGATACCTTACATTGAAAGAAAATATAATGGTATATCCTATCTAAAAGTGCTTATTTTTTATCAAATAATGGAAATGAATAAAATTATATATTTTCCACCCTCCCATATTAATGGAGGATAGATCCTCAAAAACGCTTTATACAATTTTCATAAATTCACAGAGGTGAAAATGTTTTAGAAACGGATATTATAATATTAAGTTTTCATTTCTGGATCTAGAAATGGTGGTTCTGTCAATATAGTTATAAATTTCATCAAAAAACAAGATATGGTTAGATTATTTTTTATTGGTCAAATTATTAAATCTGAGATGATCAAGACTCTCTGTTTAGTTTATATAATGATAGGTATTTCATTCTTCTAACAATATTTTGTGTATTTAAAAATTTTGTAGTGGAAATTATCCTAAATATGATTTTTCATCATTCTACAGCCCATTATATCAATATATATATATATATATATATATATATATATATATATTTCTTTACCCTCAGTGAGTAACTGTTAAATATTTTTAGTCAAAATATTAATTTTTAATGTATTTAATCTAGGGTGAAAGGATCATTATAAAAATTCACAATGAAATTTTGGATGGGAAATGTAATGGATGAACTAATGATGATTATGTGGGTGGGATTCGACTAATTTATATGACTCTAAAATGATTGATGAAAATTTCATAGGAACAACTAGCATCAATATCACTAGTACTATGAGGTATAATGAAAAAATTTGAATATCATTATCATGGGGAGGATCTTCATACTAAGGAGATGTCTCATTATGAATAAGGACTTCATAATGATATATGTTTAGAGGTCCTCTATTGGTATGGATTATTAGTGAATCATTATGGGTAGGACATCAAATTCTATGTAATTGTTTTCTATAGAGAGAGACTATATAACATAAAATCTGTGGAAGATTTTCTAGAATAATATAATGATTAATATGGGGATTACCAAAACTATTATCAACAAAATATAAAATTTTTAAATGTAATAATATAATAATATATATTTAAAATGTTATACACTCATATTTTATTAGAGGTAATCAAATATCTATAGCAACTTTTTTATTTTTTTTAATGATGATATATTAATGTTTTTAGTTGGAGCCTTGAGAATATCTTAATAAGTGTCAACATTAACAAACTAAAAACACCAAAAAAATAATGTAACAATGATCATAATTAGTAAAACATTGTAGGCCATTAACTAATATGCTAAAAAAGTAATTTTCATAGATAATAAATAATATTAGGTTCTATTTTCATATAAATATTTTCATTAATAAATGTGGTGATAATGTCTATAATTGGTAAATAATCATTATAAATAAATAAATAATTTCATAATTATTAGTAAGTGAATTTAACTTTTAAATATAAAATTTTTATTTTGGGTATTACCACTATATGAAATAAATCTCTCTCAGCTTCATTGTTCTAGGATATCCTCACTCAAATTGTTTTTTCTCCCTATCATTAGAGTCCTTGTTTGTAACCTTTCATTATTACAACCTTATTCTCATTATTTTTGTACAATTAAGATATATATTTTCACAAACACTCATATTATTAAATTTATTTTATAAATTTTAGTTTTTTTTCAATATTTTCCATCTACATTTTCTAATGATGGAATGTTTGGTGCTCCATTACGAGGCAGGACTTCTACTACGATATCATTTATGGCTATAACGATCATGCTAAATGTTTTTATAGATTAGTATATCAGAGCATCAATGATTGTTATTATATTTGATGTTACATAAATTTAATTTTCATGATTGGATATTTCACCTTCTTTTAATGTTTATACCTAAAAATTTATTCTTGTCAAGTTGATAAATGAACTCTGAAAGTTGTTATGGTTTTCTAGTATTGTGTTTTTTAATGATTTTGGTGTTGATGGTACCCTAGATCTTGATATCTCACCCAATATTTTTTGTTGGTTGGTCATTAAATTATAGTATAATAAAACTCACACATTGGTTTCATTTTTTTAAAATTTATTTGTGATGGTATGTTGATTATGAAGATCCAATTTTTTGATACACGATTTTTGTTGTGTTGAACTTATTCATCTTTTATCTTTTTATATTTATTGAAAATGTTTTGATTTTTTATCTCTT
This sequence comes from Viscum album, assembly GCA_963277665.1. Classification (NCBI taxonomy): domain Eukaryota; kingdom Viridiplantae; phylum Streptophyta; class Magnoliopsida; order Santalales; family Viscaceae; genus Viscum; species Viscum album. The sequence continues at coordinate 989,874,423 of OY728126.1, forward strand.
ATTTACTAGATAATTTAATGGTCCTATATATTGAATTTGTTTTAGTGTTTCTTAATTACTATTATTTTAAACACTATATATTTCAATGCATCATCTATATTTTAGATTTCAAAAATTGAGTGATCAATGAATGTGGTTCTATGTCGTATTTCGTTGATTTGCAGTGGTAGAAGACAAGTATTCTTTCATTGAAATAACATTGGGTAGTGTGAAATAGTCCATGTGAGATTAATGTCTCAAGGTCTTAAATGTATCCACTTAGAAATGATATAACATCTTCATAAACCATGAACTATTATCCTAAAATTTATTAAATTGATATTATAATTTTTTTACTTTGGTTTTAATTTATTGTGTTTTTTGTGGGAGGGTTTTGATAGGACTAAAAATGTACATTATTTAGATAAAAGCATTATTTGAGAGAGTCCAATAACTATAGATATTTATGATGGACACTTTATGGATGTAATTTTACTTCTACTATATTTTTTCTCTAGTGTCATATTAATTATAATATTTATTTCCTAATTGTATTATCTACATAAACAAATGATAAAAAATTTAGAGGTAAATTTAAATTTACATAAAACATGTATATGGGAATAATAAATCTACATGGAATTATTATTATTGAATTCCATTATTCAATATATGAGAAGGGATAAGGATATAACTTCCTTAATAAACTATTATATGGATTTAAATGTTTTTTAAGGTATATTTATTTTCCATTGACTTTTTGTAGGATTTAATATTTATTCATATGAGTGAGGGTTTAAAACATATTCAATAATCCTGAAAAAACTCTTGATCTATTTCTTAAGGAAAGTGGGTAATGAAATCTGTAAGTCCATAATTATTTCCTTTATTAATAAAAAATTATAGACAATCATAAAATTTAATTTTTCCCATTCCTTATAAAAACTATTATTCCATGACTTTACCCCTCTATGATTCATTATAAAAATATTAATAATGTCCTAATCCAACATTTCGGTTTTGGATGTATATTTTTTCCCTTTAATTCCACCTTATATGATAGGAGAATTCAAGATATCATTACAGTATCTTAGATTAAGGGTTTTACAACCGCTATCAAAATCCTCAACCATGACTATAAAAGTTAATAATATAAGTCTTCTTCAAAAAAATTAAAAATATTTAAATCATTTATCTTTCTATTAACTACATGGTACTAAATTTCCACCAAATCCATAAATTTATCCATCCAAAGAAATTAACCCCTTATTAAAAGAAATTCAGTTTATATTTATATCATTTTCCTAGTTAATAAAATCCTTAGTAGTAGTCATTAATAATATATATTCATAGATCAAAAAATAGAGTGAACATCTTCCATTTGAGACATTATATTCTCTATCATTTCTGAAGTATTTTAATACTTTCATTATACTTTGTTGCAAAAGTATAAAATTATAGAATCAATAACAATGTAAATGAAATATATTGAAATTACATAGCTTCATCCATATTCATTTAAGGGGATAGATTCAAATTTCCTCAAATATTTTCATCACCACTCATGTGACAACAAGTTTGGTTCTGATTCCCATTTGGATTATAAGAAGATTTATAATATTCCCATGATTCATAATACATTGCATATTTATATTGATACATACATATTATTTCATTATATATAAAGTCCAATCTATAAATCAGCATAATAAAATCACTAATGAAATAGTGGTTGGGGTGTTATATATGTATTTTTTTCTAGACTAGACACAGAATTTTAATGATCAAATATTATATCATTATAATAATTGAGGTATTTTATATAGGAGTTTAAATATTGTAAAAAATAACCAAATAAAATATGATGAAAGATTATAATAAAATTTCTAGATAGATATGTTTTATAGAAATGTGTAAACAAATTATTGGTCCTTATTCATGAATCATTAATGTTTTTCTCATAGATAATGAAATTTTTTGTTTTATGTTCAGAATAAATGATATCACTGCATTTTTAGGTTTAATGTTGTGTAACTAATATGGTTTAATTATACATACAAGTAGTGTATACATGATTAAAGATGGTGAATGGAGAATATAATCTTTGTGGATGAGAAAATTAAAGAACACACTATATTAATCGTATTCAGATTTAGTTAGGAACTTTTATTATCAATATATATTTCTTGGGGTATAATAATATTATAAATAAATATAGTTGATCAATAATCATGAATGTGAGATAAAAAATGTGATCATGTTAAATCATGTTTGTACACATACGGTTAAATGGAATAGATAACAACAATTTCATGATGTTTCAACACAATATTTCCTTTATAGAATTAGTTTTGTATGTTATTACATATAAGGATTTAGATAAAAATGTATCTTGAAATAAGTTTCATACAGTGTGAATATACATGATTATAATATATCTCGATGAATAATGGTGATTATGATGACATTTTTAGGGTTGAAAATAGATTTTTTTTTATGTTTGTGAGATCTATACTTATGATAGTCATGCAATAAATATTTTATTTTTATGGATATATCAATTAAAACATGACATTGATTTTTTTATGAACTAAATCATGCATAAAATTAATAATTAATTAATGAAACCATCATGGATGGTGCTTAAAATGATGTAGAGTGTATGTGATTATGATACATAATTATTCATTGATTTATTTATTTTTCAATGGAATAAAATAATATTAAATATTTTAGATAATTATAATATGTTTTAAGATAATATATAGATATCATGAAGTTATTAGTGATGAATTGAAATTGTTTTGAAGAGTTTTTATTAGTTTTGATAAATTTTTAAATTTATTTTGACATTTTTTAATCAAATTAAAAATGTGGAGCTCTAAAGTTAAATGTGATTGATTATAATGATTAATTATTTGGGTCACTTGTTTTAATATAATTATAAAATTTGGTTTTATATAAGAATCAATTTATTCCACATATGATTGATATTGTAGTATGTTATATTAATTTTATCACATAAAAGAGTAACTGATATCATTTTTAAAATGATTTTAATTTTTAAAGGAATTATAAGAATAAATGAATTATATGTTAGAATAACTATGAACTTTAGATGAATAAACCTTTTTATTAAATAGTATATTTGGATTTCAATAGAGAATTTAATAATAAACTAATTTCAGATAATTGAATCATGAGTTTGATCTTGTTCATATAAGAGTAATAGGATGCAATTTAGAATATTATAAGTATTAGTATGAATAAAAAATATATTTTAAATGATAACTTAAAACAATGTATTGTAACATTATAAAGACTATGATATTACGTGATAATAACCATCTACTTTCAAAGGTTACATAAAAAACATAGAGGATCTCAGTAACTATTATTTTTTCATGCAAGTATAATTAAATAGACCACATAGGGATTTTTTTCATATATGGATATATCATCAATTTTTATGACATAAAAAATCATATATTATTGATGATATCGTTATATGAGTATGGTGTTTTTAAATGGCTCATTACACCTTAAAAATATTACTTCTATTTGGGTTTAAAAATATGGATAAAATAAGAAATGGTTTTTTATATATTTTGAATAAGAAATAATCTTGAATTTGCAGTAGGTATTTGTGGATAACTAAATTGGAATATGAAAGATGATGTTTTCATGATATTTCATGATTTTAAATGATTACGAGTTTTAAAAAAATTCATTATATCATCTCTTAGAGGATGCCAAGATTTTTTTGACCTTTTTAAATGGGAAAGATAATTATAGATTAAATATAATGACAACTATTGTTCCCACTTATATTTACTTTCTCATTTATTTTTATTTAGGATATTTTTTGAAAATTATATTTTATTTGGATAAAATAATTACAATTTGAATTTGACTTATATAATGAGATTATAAGAGTACATATCATCCAATGAATGGATAAATTTTATAGTGTGGTACACTATTATATAAATTTTATGTTTGTCTGAAATATATCATATTATGAATACCATTTTCAATTTTAGTTAATATGATATATAAATATTAAGGATATATGATAATATATTTCTACATATTGGGTTCATTGTATTCCCCCTCAATATATGTTAATATTATGATTTAATTACACATAGTTTGGGACTCCGGGATTTATCACCATATTGGAAGGTAGAAATGTGAATGATTCTGGATAAATCCCTTGAATTAGGGTTCCTATACATCCCCATGAATGGAATGAAACAACATAGATTAGTTCCACATAATATGAAACATTATACCCTTTATGATCATGTTATAGGTAACAATGTGTTTCCATTAACCAAAATTAATCCATTACAACATAAGTGTATTTTATGGGTAATTAATAAAGGACCTATGAATTTAATTTTTTGGGTTTTCATCCAAGACCATATTTTCATTTAATTTAATTCATACTATTATGACCCTTTTAAGTCACTTTATCATCATTTTGGAATTGAAAATAGGAGAAACAAATATACTAATAGTCATCATGGGACTTATTCACAAAAGGCCATTTACTGTACTTCCCATCACTTGATTGGTGATTTTAATGACTATATTCATCTCTTAAAAATTTTATAAGGACCACTATATTATTAGTCAACTCTTATAAACTGGTCAATAGAAATAGATTATTGGTTGGACTGATGGGTGATATATCCAAAGGATTATTTTGGAGATAATAATGGTCCAAATCATAAACACATCTTGGAACATTGATCAATCACGAGGGATGAATATAAATGGATTCACCATAAACAAAATGGTCAATATGATTTTTTTAAAAAAATAAGTGGTGTGTATCTAGGTAGGGGGACTAAGAAAAACTTAAATAATTTCTATTTAATGGAAATTATTTTTTAGAAAAAATGTATGAAGTTTATAGGAGTTAGTATTAGAATTATCAACTAAAACATTAAGATTATGGGAAATATTTATTTTGAAATAATTTAATTGTTTTGATATTTTTCATTTCACACAACATTGAAAATAATTTATTTTATACTAAATAACTCTGATTGTCTTTAGTTATACACAACTGCATGTTAATAATGCACTATAGAAAATATAAATTTTATCTTACTCTATAAAAAACTCTAAGGTTATCTTATATTACGTGAAACAATGATTGTCCTTGATGTCATGCGTAACATGAAAGAGGGAATTTTATGAACAAAATAATCTATTATTAAATTATTATTATTTAGTATAATAAGATATATCATATTTATTAAATTCATGTTTATGAATATTATAAACTAAATTATTAAAATATATGGTTTAACCAAATATCATAAGAATTCATAGTTTACAAATTTATTTTAAATGAAAATATAATAACCAATTTAATATAAGGGAATGTTTTTTATACTCCAAAAGGCGATTTGTCTTAATAAATTTAATTAACTAAAATTATTGTGGGATATTAATTTAAGATATATGTTTTATATAAACTTTTTTTAATTTATCAAATAGATTTTATAGGGATAAGATATGAATAAACCTAATTTTTATTCATATAAACCTATATATTTTTTAATGGTAGTTTTACCTCCTTTTAATGAAAGATCCATTTTAAATCAAATTTTTGGAAGTTTTATAGTGTTAATATGTCCAAATATACATTAACTTTTAATTAGAAACATAAAAATTTGTTTAGGGTTGATATTTTAAAATTTTCAATGATGTTATATTTTTATAATGAATAGTAAAAAATACAAAATTTCAGTTTAAAAAATATTTTTCATATATTTTTTTATAAATTTAAATTTAAATTTAAATTTGATTTAAAGTTTAATTAGATAATATTTTTATCAATTAATATAATTTATACCATTTTAAACAATTTCTCTTTGAAATTAGTAGCAAAAACATAGTAATATTTAGAAAGTTTTTTACTTTAAAAACATGCATTGTCATCCCATCCTTGTGATTAAATTTAAATTAATTTCAATAATTTGTGATATTATAATTTTTAAAAAATAGATTCTATATTTTTAATTATCATAAATATTAATTTATAAAATATTCAAATTACATTTTGACGAAAACATTTAGCGAAGGTAGGGAACATTATTTACATTGATTAAGGAAACACTAAGCATAATAAGGGATCAAACGTTATAACAATGTGACCAAATGACCTATGCACCTAAGAAACACATATTTACTAGCCATATTGCGTCTATAAAACATCAATTCCTGATTTTTGTTTTTTCAAGGGATTTTTTTGTTGTAAAAATGTGGGTACACCTAACATGTTTTAGAAAATGAAAACTATATCCTTTTCTTTCACTTTAAAAATCCACCAAATATCCCACTTACTCACACTGCTCAAACCACATAAGATCAACCATGATCTTATGAATCTACATCCCAAAAACCTTAAATTCATCCTTTAAGCACAAATTTTTCCAAAAAAACTTGCAAGTAATTCCTTTGAAGCAAACCAAAAGGAGTTACCCAATTAAGAGGTAACATCCTCCTTGAATCTCTTTTCTTTTATTTCCATTCTCCACATCCTAAAATCATCGTATTCGGTGCTAGAATAAAAAACCAATATCCTCAATAGACTAGTATGATTTTAATCTAATATATCATCATATGTATAAACACATTTCTATCTAATGGGTAACAAACATATTGTATATGTGTACTACAAATTACAGCCTCGTTAAATGGTGTTTGTTTATTGTTCCTTTACCACCTCTCATGGTGAAAATTATGATGAAAAAATATTTTTATTATATATATATATTATATTTAAAATTTATTTATGATTCATTAATTTTTATTTATAGCATACCCTTATTGTTTCCATCATGTTTAAATATGATAATTTCTTTTGAAGAATTGTGGACTACCGTCACCTCAAAGCAATGTGATTCATTCACATAGCAAATTGAAATTATTAATGGTTTTTTGATTAAAATATATGATATATATGTCATAATAATTATAATTTAATGATATTATATTCATATATTTCTATATATATGTTTCATTTACATTATTTTCATAAAACATGTCAATAAAAAAAGTAGTCTTCTTGCGTACGTATGACCAATCATCTCCATGAATGGTGTATTCCATTTCATTGTTATAAATTATATATATTATTATAATAAACATGTATTCAATATAAATTATTTTTATATTAGGCATTACATTATAGAAGTAATGATATTAGGATAAGGACCAAATATAAGGCCCCAACCTTAAACATTACATAATATTGAATTATTTCAAGAATTCAGGTAGACGGTGTTTTTAGGTTTAGAGTTTTAGAGAATTAGGTCATAACTATTACATAAAAACAAAAAAATTTCTATGTAGACACATTTATACACTATAAATTTTTTAAAAGTTAAAACACTTCAAAACATGATTTTTTTTATTTGTGATAGAAATCTTCATAACATTCATCTTGACTTCTTTCTTTCTCTTAACCATCTATACACCTGGTGGAAAACATTTCAAAAATCTATTATGAGCACTAAAAGACCTGCAAGAGGTAAAAACTAATTAATGAAACCATTATTCCATTATTATATTAACCTCGTGATTTTTTTTCATAAAATCATATTATTCCACCATATAAAAAATGTTCGTTAAAATACATCCCAAAATCATAACATTCATGAAAAACTTCATAGAAATCATAAATATCGAAGGTAAATATTTTCATTTATATCATTCTTACATGGTATATTTCCCAACAACATAGGTAGTAAGCCTCATGGATATATTTGGAATAACCATCAAAACATATTCCCTAAATCTACTAGGATAAACCATATTGGTTAGTTCAATCTCATTACCCATTGAAATAATGATCAATCATAAGATCCCTTACACTCAATTTATCACATATCCTCCCATATACATATCAAATTCCCAATAACCAACACATAAGAACAACACATAAATCATGCATAAAGTAAAAATTAAATTTCCACATTTTATTCAGAAGATATAATCTAAAGATATTTATACAATCAATCAATTCTCAAAACCATTTTTAATAAAGAAATACCATAAAATGGAATATGGTATTGGTTTTTCTTGTAAGAAAACTATGGCTTGTAAAGGAATACAAATATCAAAACAATGGTCTGGGTTAAAGAAAAGTTGTTTTCACCATACATGATAAAAAAACATTTCTTCTAATACTTAGTAATACTTTTAATATAAAATTATTCCATTAGAAATTTTTTTAATGTAATTAAAATTAAAAAGGGTTTATTATACACCATAAAAAAGAAGGTGGTGTATAACATCATAATATGCCTCAATGAAAGGAGATTAAGATGTACCCCCTTACCTTGAATTGTCTCGTATGTCATTTATGTGAAAAAATAATAAACATAGGATAATTTATACTCGGATGAGATATTTATTCATCTTTATCATTCCATTCATATTAGTTATTTATAATTTATAATTAAAATAAATCATTTAGTCAATATTGGGTACATGAGTTCAAAAATGAACTTGGTATGATGTAAATTTGTCCATATGGTCAAAATAAAATCATATATAGAATAATATTGATGACATAATTATAAAATTATTAAAGTAGTTATACTTATGAATCAAACCATTAATTATGGTTATAGAAAATAAACAGCATTATAATCATGGGGACGGTAGGTCATACTTATGCATGAGTGATGTGTTTGTTAATTGATCATTATAGAAATGAATTATTTATTATTTTATCAATATATAATGATCATAAAAACATTATTATTGTATTAATCAATTACATATACCTATATATATATAATATAGGTGATGTATTGAAGAAAAATGAATCACATTGCAACGTATTGGTGATAGTTCACACGTACACACAAATGATTAATTATTTTCCAATTCGATATATGTGGAGATGGATTTTGGTGTTAATATTAAAATAATAACATTTAATTATATTGTGGGTTCTATATTTATTATCTTATAATGTTTGGAGAAGATTTGATGGATTTTGAATAAGAAATAAAATATAAACACTTAAATAAAAATATTACACATCCTTTGGATGGTCACCATTCCTTAACACCTTAACATCACTACGAAGGGTTTTTCTATGGAAACTAAGGCATTATTAATATGGGGGACAGAATATTTTAATGGTTTTGGGTATATCTTGGTCAAACCAAAATGTTTAAAAAGTATAATAAATAGATATGAATGATTTATTTTTATAGGAGAGGAGAGAGGCACTCTTTGAATTATGACATTTTTAAAATTAATATAAATTTATTCTCTATTTCAAATTGATCCAAGATAATTAAGTTATAAAATAGGATGACTATGTGTTGGATATTTTTCAATCCTTATATTATTGTTTTGACCCTTTTTACTCTTATTATTTTATTATGTAATTTACAACTTGAGAGTTAAAATAATTACCATAACATATAAAAAGTACAATTAATGAGTCATTAATGAAATTTTGAGACATATATCAACGAGCTTTATTAATATTTTATTTTTGTTAGTTTTATAAAATTTAAAAAAATATTCAATTTCAGTTTTGAATTATCCAAATTTGATACTATTCATTATTTGATTTTTACAAAATCATAAATATTTCATTCCTTATAAATTACTAATTTATCTCATCTATAACATGTCAAAGACATACAAAGAATTGGGGATGGAATCTAATATTTCAAATTGAATTAATTTTATTATTATTAAAATCCTTTGTCATATTTTCCTATCTTAAATCTATTATTATATCATCAATGTGAAATAATTAATTTCAAATATTTATTTTCTAAAAATTATAAATAAATTATCATGATGTTGGTAATTATTTTAATTTTTTTCTTTAAAATTATTTAATGTAAATTATATCTCTTATAGAAACACATGTTAAAATTGTTTTAGTAATGACATATATGGTTATGACATCTTTCTCTTTTAATTTAATTAAATGGTATGTGTGTCATAATCACACCCATGTGGCTTCAAAGGAGAAAACTTTTTCCCAGGTATTATCTTAGAATAAAATAAATCATCCAATAATATTACGAAAAGTGTTAGGGTAGTATCATAATATATATAATATAATTATAACGTTTAATTAATTTATTTACACTTAACGGTGGTAATAGAAATAATTTATGAATTTACTACTAAAAATTTATAAATTTAAAAGGGACCTATTGACATAACATGAAAATTATTATATCAAATAAGGAATCCAATTTTTCAAATTCAAAACATAGGATTGTTATAAATTAATTAATAATTACACTCTTTAATAGATTGAGAAAATGAGTTTTTAAAGTAAAATGTTCAATCGTTCATATAGTTTTTATATCATCATTAAAATTGAAATTGATTCCACTGGCCTATATTGGATTAAATAATTAAAAAAATATATTTTTACTTTAAAACCATTCATAAATATTATTTAACACTATAAATAAATTTGATGAATTGTTAGTTTGGACCTAAAATGTAGTATTTTTTACTATTCATTTAAATATCAATTTTATCAGAAAAATACCAAAAAATCAACCAATGTAAATTATGATTCTCCGATTCCTAATAAAAAGTTAATTTTTTAAAATATAACATATATAATTTTCATAAACTTAATTTAAAATGGGATCTCCATCAAAAGTCGATAAAACAATCTTTTATAAATATTAGATATTTTTATTCATAAAATTGGATCTATTCTTATTTTAAGTCAAAAAAAAAATTTATAATAATGTAAAAACTTTTAATAAAACTAGGTAAACATAATATAGTTATTTATGTTCATTCTATATAACAAATTAATTAGGAAATTACTACCACTTAAAATATTAAAAATATTAATATATTATTTTTTGGTATAAATCGATCTTGTGTGTGACATATGATTTTGGAGAAACTTGTTGTTGTGCGTTGAGTGGGATCTGAGAGAAAACATCCCTTATAAAGTAAAATTAATACAAAATTCATAAATAATAATACATAAGAAAAAGTATTATTCTATAATTACGTAGGATGTTACATCCTCCCCCTTTTGAAAATTGTCCCCTCACAATTTTATTCACTTATTAAATAAGTTGTGGTATTTATCTATTGTATCTTTTTCAGATTCCAATGACTCCTCTTCAACCATATTGATTCTTCATGAACCTTCTAATGGATGAATCACCTTATTCCGAAGAACATTCTGTATATATTAATTAATTTAGACAGGATGTTCCTCATAATAAATATTCCCTTCTAACTAAACTACTTATAGACATGAAACATGATATGGATCCGGAATATACATTCCTAACATTGAAACATGAAAAAAATTGTGTACCTGGGATTAAATCGGAGGTAAATCCACTTGTTTATAATCTAATGAAATATTATTCAGGCTTTTATGGGGTCCAATGTACTGTGGACCCAGCTTCACCATCTTACCAAAATGAATCAAACATTTTTGTGGTAAAATATTGAGAAAGACACGATCATCTACCTAAGAAGAACGATCATTCCTCCAGTTATCCCCAAAACTTTTCTATATACTATGTACTATCCTTATGTGTTTTTGAATCAACCGAACATTTTTTATATATTTTTTTCCAATTCTGGTCCCATCATCTTCCTTTCTCTAAGATCATCTTAAAAATATAGACTTCAACACTGTATTCCATATAATTCTTCAAATAATGGAATCAATATACATGAATATAAATGGTTATTATAAAAAAACAAAACCAATGAAATATGTTAATCCTAAATTCACATTAAATCCATTGAACAAGCGCCTAACAAATCCTCCACGATATGAATTATTTGTTTTGACAGACCATCTGATTGAGGGTCAATAGATGTATTAAAATTTAATTTAGTTAAAACTAAATTCTAAAGGCTGTTAAATATGTTATATGAAAACATGCCATCTGGATCAAATAAAATAGAGAGATTAAATCCATTTAACCTGAAAATATCTTTATGGCACAATGGAGAATGATGATCTAGATAAATTATAATAAGAATTTGAATAAAATGAGTAGATTTATTCAATATTTCAATAATAACCCAAGTCACATTCTTACCATAAGAATTATTTGTTAATCTCACTATGATTCCCATGGATATATTTTTTCATTTCCACTATGGTACTAAAAAAATTAAATCATCCCCTTGGGAAAGTTTCATTCTTCATTGACTAGATAACATGTCAAGCACTTCATAGTAAAGTTTTATATATCTATTTTCATGTTATCATAGTAGTAATACTCTTAAGGGCCTTTATATAAGGACTCAACCTTAAAAATTTACATAATTTGGAATTAAATGAGTAATTTACATTGAGAATATTTTCAGGTTTTGAGTATTACAAAACTAGGTCATAACTATTACATTACATTCCAAAAGTTACAAAGTATACACTACTACTTAGATCCCATATTTTTCACAAAATAAAAGTTCGTGAAAAAAGAGAGTCATTTCTAGTTCCATGTTTTAGACAACATGACTTTTCCTTGATTTCATCCTTGACCCTATTCCACTTTATGTCCTATGAAAAACATTTTAAAAACATGGGATGAGCATAACAAGCTCAGTAAGGGATACACAAAGGAGGAAAACTATTGGTTTTATTAAAACAGCAAGTAAACCATGAATACTTTATCATAAGAAATACTTTTCACCTTTATGATGTATTAAATACTCTTCACTGAATAAAAGTGTAGCGACTTGGGTTTTGGCCCTATCATACTTTGGAATATTCCTACTAGTAATTCCTGAGCTAGGCGCAAAGATGGCGTGCGATTCTGAGGCATGGTCTGTTCGGAATTAATTTTATAAAAATATTACATATTTTTATACTTTTCACGTGGTAGGGGTGTGATGTATCCTTAACGGTAGCTCGGAACAGGAATCTGAGGGCACAGTTGCGTCCGTAACGTGTCATTTACCCTAGGCAGGGTGTAAACTTTGTGGGCGCAGGCCTCCGGTGAGAAAAGCTATCAGGGGTGTTTTTGTCAATAATTGGAAAATTTTAATCACGAGTGTCAGCTCGAATAACTTATGAATGGAGTCATGGATCGCAATTCTGAGTTCGTCGTTGCGTTCAAAACGGCGCGTTTACCCTAGGGGCGACTTAATTTCCTCTGAGCATGGAGGTCTGGTCGGGGTGTGTATTCTAATGAAGGTTTCAAATTAAAAAAAATGTAAATCCCTATCTTCTCCCCCCCAACCTCCTACACAAAGGAAACAAAACCATCCCTAACTTCTCCGTTCTGTGCTGATTCGAGCCGCAACTGTCCTTTTTCTGCGCCGATCATCAGCGGATCGAGCTTCAGGGCATCCAGGGCATCGTTCTGAAACCGAAGCTTCGGCGTTTCACCCGCGAGTTAGGTGGTTTGAGTTTTAATCCCTGATCCTATTTTTTTTGTGAATTTTTTCATTTTTTTTGTCGTAGTAGGGAAGATTGCTTCCCAAGGGTCGCGTCGGTACCTTATGATCACAAAACAGACCATCGGGGTGCCCCCGACAGTCCGCGGAAGGTCCATCGGCGCGCCTCTGGCGTGGTGGCCAGATGACCCAGGTGGAGGCGTGCAGACCTTACCAGCGGAGTGTGATGGCATGGAGTGCTGCACCGTAGAGGGCCGCTGGCCAGGGTAGGTCGGCCGATTCAGGCCGGTCTAACCCTTTTTTATTACACTAGGGTTTTAAAACCGCCATTTCATGCAATCTGGGGGTCGGATTCGCGTGCTGTCTACGGTGACATGACCCTGAAGACAAGGAGAACCCTTCGGTGTGGGTTAGAGAGTTTTAAGATTCGGTATCGCGGCCTGGGATCTTGAAACGTCGAATAAAATAATAAAATTTTATTATTATTCGACTTTAAGTCGTTGTATCTTCAACCCGGAGCATCTGATTGACTTGTTGTGAGTGGCGTTGAGACCCTGATGGTACGGTAGTCTTTTCTTCATGGATTCTGAATGTTGTGACTGAGTTTGGGGTGCCAGCCCCACGAGGCTGGGTTTTGGCATTTTGGGAGAAACCCAACTTTCTCATCAAGAGTCTGATTTTGGTGGATGAATAGTCGATCCTGTGTTTTTTTCAAGAGGATTGCAATGGTGTGATCCGTTTGATGTGTTTTGGGATCGAGGTGTGGGCCCCACCCGAGCTGGATTCGGTGAATAATACCGTTTTCATAGGGGGTCTATTCCAGATGAATGATTAGTTGATCCCGCATGTTTTTTCAAGGGTATCGTTGTGCTATGATCTGCCTGATGCATTTCGGGATCGTATTGTCGGCCCCACATGGACTAGCTATGGTGAATAGTGCCTTTTTTACCGGTCATCTGTTTCGGGTGAGTAAACAGCCTATCCTATATGTTTTTCTATGTGGATTGTTTCGTGGCCTTGGTATCGGCCTTGGAGGCAAGCGGTTTGGCATTATTACGGGTTGCTTGGGTTAGCGACATTTAGACCAGCAGTGGTTGAGGGTACTCTCTTGGTTTGTTCCAATGAGGGTTTGTGCGGTATCACAACCCTAGTATAGGCTTGTGATCCACTCGATGGGATGTTTAATCGGTTAGAGTTGTGGCATCCCTCCGGTGGGCCCAGAGTGAGATCCTCTAGAATCATTTTCCCTAGATCGGGTTCTTGGAATCGTTGTTACCGCTTATTCACGGGCGGTGATCCGCTATCTTGCAGGTTAACTCCATAGGGTTTGTGCCATCATTGGGAATATGATCCCATATGTGGTGGGCCATGCTTAGTAGGTTTGTGGCATCATTGGATATCTGATACCCTACTCAGTATGTAAACTATAATAGGGTTGTAGTATCGTTGGTTATACGATCCCCTACTTAGCGCGTAGTTTCGGTAGGGTTAGTGCATCATCGGTTTGATCCCATACATCATGAGTTATACCAGATAGGGTTCTGGTATGGTCGTTACAACCTTTAAAAGGGAAAAACTTCTTTATCTGAGTGATGTGTTTTAGTCGAGTGCAAGATCAGGTTATAGTATCCCCCAGTGGATCCTGGGAGTGATCCCCCATCTATGTGATCTATGAATGCTAGATTGGGTTGTGGTATCCCCCAATGGACCCTAGGAATGATCCGCTATCTGTGAGATCTTCGTGTACCGGTGTGGGTTTTTGTATCCCCTAGCGGAACCTTAGAGCGATCCCATATCCGAGGATTTTTTTTGTTATTACTGTTTCAGCGTGGTTTCCTCAGTGACGTTATCCGATGAGCGGGATCTCTCAGGTGAGCATCTGATATGTTTTTGTGAAACCTAATGGAGTGTATCACTCAGACGGGTGTCATCTGGGATGATATTGATCATGGATTGTGTACTATTGGTGGTAAACCATTTCTAGTGATGATGTTAGTAGCTCATGTGGCTTGGTGTGTGAGCTAAGTATATCTGGATGTTAATGGTGTATTTATGGGCGTACACCTGGTTTGAGCTGACTCGTTGAGTTTAGTTGAGGATGGTCATGAGATGGAGTTTTTCTCTCATCTGGGTTCCCTTTGGCTGGGATGATCTGGCTGTTGCCTTTCAATTTCTCTCTTTTTTGGGGTTTTTGGGGGGCCTACTGAGTATGTATATACTCACCCCTGCACAGGCATTTCCTGCACATTTTTCTATCTTTTGTAGACCACAGGCCTTTCGACGGTGTCCCAGGAGGACCAGGATCAGGCGGAGTTGAGTGAGTGGGAATGACCGTGGAGTCTTTTGGATTTGTGTTGAGGACCTTTCATGTGGTTCTTTTGGTAGCGTTTCCCCCCTTCTGAGCAGGTTGGACACTTTGTGGTTTTTTTGTGGGCCTTGTTTTTTCCTTTTTCTTCTGCTGTTGCACTCTGGTTTGGGATAGATGTCTGCATGCATTTACTTTTTAGTTTTATATATCTTTTCACTATTTCATGGAGGTGTATGTGGGTGTGTGTGTACAAGTACCTTAGGCTAATGCCTCCCATGTGTGTTTTCTAGCCTACTCAGCGCTTGACGCCAGCCCCTAGATTATTAGATGTGAGTTTGGTTTGGATTGCATAGCAGTAGTGTCACGATATTTTGAGTTCGGATTTCAGGCCAGAGATTCCAGTGTTGGTACGGCGAACAACATATCCACACACCAGGAATCTGATAACCTTCCTTTCAACTCGGGACATTCGTACACTGGTCACAGGGACATGATGGTACATTCATCATATAGGACTGGGTTTTTCCTTGTTCTTCTTGAGTCATCTCTCCATATATACTCTTTCACTAAGGAGTGTCTTGATTGTATTTCAAGATGCCTCCACGATGACCGCGAATAGGGTTTCTGTAGTGTGGTTGTGGTGATGATCTACCCTATATAGAGGTTATGGACCAGGGTGAAAGTTCTGAGGCTACACTTCCAGGTGGTCTGCCTGTTGAGCCACTACCTGTCAAGAAACTGGTTGTGCCGGGAGTGCAGGATGAGGTTGCGTGCAGGCTGAGTACACTACATGAGTTCTAGAGGCAACGACCTCAGATGTTCTGGGGTGATCGAGACCCTCAGGTAGATGATGACTGTCTCAAAGCAGTCACCTAGGTTTTCTTACTAGTGAGGACACCTCCAGATCAGATGGTGGTCCTAGCGGCGAGCCCTCTGCATGGTTCAGACGGACGATGGTGGATCCTAGTGATGCAGATCCACGATGAGGAGATGCTCACATGTGTAGATTTTGAGCAGATCTTCATGGAAGTGTTCTATCCAGTGATGCTGAAGTCAGTGCGGATACATGAGCATCTACAACTTCGGCAGGAGGGCATGACTGTATCCGAGTAATCAGCGAGGTTTACCGACCTGTCATGCTACTCCCTAGATATGGTTCAAGACCTGCTCTTTAGGGCTCGGACCTTCAAGCAGGGTATACGTAGGGATATCCGAGTGGGTTTTGTTTCCTTGTGTCTGCCCACTTATGCTGGAGTGCTAGAGAGATCATTCGTGGTGGAGAGATTTTTGGCTGAGCAGATCCCCCCTATTAGTGTTGGGCGTGCAAGAGCTAAGACGTTAGCATCTGGTAGCCGACGAAGGACTTAGGGGCCTAGACGTGGCCGATATTTCAGGAGGTGACTGTAGGATGGAGTATTTGAGGCCTAGGGCTCACAGGGCTCACATGCCAGTTTTGGTCATCTATAAGAGAGGCGGTGTTATGCTTGCGACAGTCAGGGACATCTTGATAGAGATTGTCTGACTCGTCATGCTGCTGAGAGGGATCTGGTCGACAGACCACCTCGGCAGAGGCTGCGTCTTGAGCATGGAGGTCTGAAGGGTGGTAGACGTGACGACGGAGCTGGTTCAGTAGTAGGAGGTGGTAGGCGGTATCAGTTTCCACCACCTCCACCCCCAGGTGTTCCATGCCAAGCACAGGGAGATGGTGTCCTAGGGAGAGGACAGCTGCATTCCCTAGAGTCTGTTGACCTAGAGGCTCCGTAGATAGATAGAGGTACGCCTTGTGTCCATTCTACTTACTATAGTAGTTTGGTAGACACTGTTTAACGGTACTCTTTCCTTTCAATTTCTTGCTCGAGTTTTCTTCTTCAGGGCATTTGTATGAACCTATGTTGGTGATGTTAAACTTTCTTCGAATTCTTGAGGAAGAGGGATCTTTCCCCCAATGAGATGCATTTTTGTGATGCCATCAAAACCATGCGGGAGAGTTAGTGATGCCCAAATCGGATAGTGTTGAGGTGTGGTTGATGAGTCCCTCTAACTTATGTGTTCGGTCATGGGTGTTTTTTGCGAACTCGATGGCATGGGAGGCCAAGTTGAGAGTCTAGTCTCTTTCCTTGTGCTTGTGGCTTTTTAGGGATGAAAATCTATAAGGGGTGGGGGAGGATGTAGCGACTCGGTTTTTGGCCCTGTCAGACTTTGGAATATTCCTATAAATAATTCCAGTGCTAGGCGAAAAGATGGCGTGCGATTCTGAGGCCTGGTGAGCCTAGAATTAATTTTATAAAAATATTAAGTATTTTTATACTTTTCACATGGAGGGGGTGTGATATCTCTTAAAAGTTAGCTCGGAATATTAATCAGAGGGCATGGATGCGTCCGGAACGTGTGGTTTACCCTAGGAGAAGTGTAAACTTTGTGGTCGCGGGCTTGCATTGAGAAAATCCACCAAAGGCATTTTCGTAAATAAATTGAAAATTTTAATCATGAGCGTTGGCTCAAATAACTTCTGAAATGAGTTTTGGATTGCAATTCTGAGTCCATCGTGGCATTCAAAACGGCGCATTTACCCTATGGGGGACCTAATTTCCTCCACGCTGGGAGGTCTGGTCGAGGGGTTTGTTTTTAAATGGAGGTTTTAAAATTTTAAAATAATGTAAATACATCTATTATCCCCCCACCTCTTATGAGAAGGTGATGGAACCATCCCTTACCTTCTCCATTCTCCACTTATTCGAGCCACTGCTGTCTGTTTTCTACGCCGATCGTCAGCGGATCGAGCTTCAGGGTGTCGTGGGTTTCATTATGTACCTGAAGTTTTGACGTTTCTCCCACGAGGTAGGCGGTTTGTGTTTTGATCCCCCAATCCCATTTTTGTGGCGAATGGAATCATTTTATTATTGTATCAGGGAAGATATCTTCTCGAGGGTCACGCCGGTACTTTCAGATCGCAAAACAGACCACTGGGGTGCCCCATGCGGTCCGCGAAAGGTCTGCCAGCATGACGGCCCATGGCAGTCCGCAGTGGAGGGCGGAGCAAAAGGGTGTTGTGCAGCGGAGGGCCTCCGGCCAGGGCGGGCCGACAACGGCGGCGGTCGGGTCGGCCGGTACGAGCCGACCCAGGCTGGTCCGACCCTTTTTTATTATACGGGGGTTTTAAAACCCCTAGTTTCTTTAAATCCATGGGTCAGATTCGCATACTGTCTGTGGTGACGTGACCCTGGTGATAGGGAAAACACTTCAGTGTGGGTTCAAGAGTTTTAAGTTTCGGGATGGTGGCCCGGGATCTTAAAATGTCGAATAAAAAAATAATATTTTATTATTATTCGACTTTAGGCCATCGTATCATCTACCCAGAGCATCTTAATGACAAGATGTCAGTGGCATTGAGACCTTGATGGTATGAAGAACTTCTCTTGTTGGTTTCTAGGTTTTGGGATAGAGTTTGAGGTGCAGACCCCATAAGGTTTGGTTTTGTCATTTTTAGAGAAACACAAATTTCTCATCAGGAGTCTGATTTTGGCAGATCAATAATCGATCCTACGTGTTTTTCTGAAAGGATCACAATGGTGTAATCCATTCGATGTGTTTCGGGATCAAGTCATGGGCCCCACTAAAGATGGCTTCGGTGAATGGTACATTTTTCACTGGGGGTCCATTTTGGACGAATGAGTATTCGATCCCGTATATTTTTCCGAGGGGAATGCTGGGGTATGATCTGCTTGATGAGTTTCAGGATCATAGTGTAGGCCCCACATGGACTGGCAATGGTGAATAGTGAATTTTTCACCAGTCTTCTGTTTCGGGCGAGTAAACATCCTATCCTATGTGTTTTTTGTGTGGATCATGATGGTGGAATCGGTATCGGCCTTGAAGGTGCACGTTGTGGCGTTGTTGTGAGTCGCTTGAGTTAGCAACTTTTAGACCAGCTGTGGTTGAGGGTACTCCCTTTGTTCATTCCTATGAGGGTGTGCACGACATCACAACACTAGTATATGCTTTTGATATTCTCGATGGGTTTTTTAATTTGTTAGAGTTATGGTATCCCTCCAGTGGGCCTGGAGCGGGATCCACTAGCATTGTTTTCCCTAGATCGGGTTCTTGGTATCACTGTGAATGCTTATTCACAGGCGACGGTCCTCTATCTAGCATGTTAACCCTATAGGTTTTGTGGCATCATTGGGAATATTATCCCCTATGTAGTGGGCCGTGCTTAGTAGGGTTGTGGCATCATCAGGTATATGTTCCCCTACTCAACATGTAGTCTATAGTAGGGTTGTGATATCGTCGGTTATACGATCCCCTACTCAGAGTGTGGTTTCGGTATGGTTAGTGCATCATCGATTCAATCCCCTACATCACGAGTTATACCAGATAGGGTTTTGGTATCATCTTGAAAACCTTTATGTAGGCGACGATCCACTATCTGAGTGACATGTTTCTGTCGAGTGCCTAATAAGGTTGTGGTATCCCCCACCGGATCTGGGGAGTGATCCCCTATCTGTGAGATCTATGAATTCTAGATCAGGTTGTGGTATCCCCCAGCGGAACCTGGGAGTGATCCCCTATCTGTAAGATCTTTGTGTACTATTGTGGGTTCTGGTATCCCATAGAGGACCCTAGGAGTGATCCACTATACAAGGGGTTTGTTTTTATTGCTGTTTCAGTGTGGTTTCCTCAGTGACGCTATCCGACGAGCGTGATCTCTTGGGTGAACGTCTACGATGATTGTGTGAAACACGATGGAGTGTATCTCTTGGACAGGTGTTATCTGGGATGACAGTGATCATGGATTATGTACTTCTGGTTGTGAACCATTTCTGGTTATGTGGTCAGTACCTCATGTGGCTTGGTGCGGGAGCTAAGTATATCTGGATGTTCCTGGTGTATGTTTGGGAATACACCTGGTTTGAGCTGACTAGTTGAGTTTAGCCGAGGATTGTCATGAGATGAAGTTTCTCTCTCGTCAGGATTCTCTTTGGTTGGGATGAGTAGACTATTTCCTTTTAGTTTCTCTCTTTTATTTTGGGTTTTTGGGGTACCTTCTGAGTATTTTTATACTCACCCCTGCACAGTCTTTTCCAGCACATGTTTGTGTCTTGTACAGACCACATGCCTTTTGACAGTGTCCCATTAAGACCCGAAGTAGGCGGAGTTGAGTGAGAAGGACTGGCCATGGAGTCTTTTGAATTTGTTTCGAGGATCTTTATAGTGGTGGTTTTGGAAGTGTTTCCCTCCTTCTAAGAAGGTTGGACGCTTTGCGGTTTTCTTTTGGTGGGCCCTGTTTTGCCCTTTTTCTTCTGCTATTTCACTATGGTTTGGGATAGATGTGTGCATGCATTTACTTTTCAGTTTTATATATCTCTGCATTTCTTCATGGAGGTGTATGTGGGTGTGTGTGTACAGGTACCTTAGGCTAATTCCTCCCATGTGTTTGTGATATCCTACTCGGTGCTAGATGCCAGCCCCTAGCCTATTGGAGGCAGGTTTGGGGAGTCGCGGATCGAGCCCCGTTGGATCGGGTTGGGAAAAAAAGGTCATTTTTACCCTTTTGTAACCAAACAATTAAAATAAAATCCATATAAAGAACACATAACATATAAAGGTAACTTGGGTCATAAACATACTTAAATGGAATAACCATACGCTCAACTTCCACACATATCACAAAATGGAATATTCATACGACTGACTTCCACACCCAATGCATTGGAGGTTATAACGTAACCACCTATCCTGGTATATCATGACATTACTCATCAT
This sequence comes from Viscum album, assembly GCA_963277665.1. NCBI lineage: Eukaryota > Viridiplantae > Streptophyta > Magnoliopsida > Santalales > Viscaceae > Viscum > Viscum album. Next base: position 989,895,880 of record OY728126.1, read on the forward strand.
TTGATTTATCATGTAACCACCTGTCAAATGCCCAATTATTATTATAAAATCCTAACACATACAAAAAATATAAAGGAATGAAAAAAATTCGACATTTTAATCACAAAATATCACTTAAATATATTGACATTAAAAATATATTATCAAAACCATTTTCAATTCCAAAAATATATAAAATAGTATATGGTATTTATTTTCCTTTTAAAAAACAATTATGGCTTGTTAAAGAATCCAAAGATGAAATAATACTTGTAGCGGCTGAAGGTTGTTGTCACCTTTTACATTAAAAGAAACATTATTTTTTGTCATTTAGTAAAATGCTTCATAGAAAAATATTCCCTTTGTATGAAATGAAAATTCAGAGGTGTTTATACATTGTATAAAAGAATTTTGTGTATTAAAACAAAATATGCCTCAATGAAAGGAGATTGAGATGATGTCCCTTACCTCGTCTCCGACTTGACCCATTCATTCCTTAATCACCTGAATAATAAAATAAAGTTAATTTATACTTTCTTAAGAACCTTTTTTCATGTATATAATTCCTTTTAAATAAAATATTACCATGTTATAACATTAGGTAATCATTTATTTTAATAATGGTTGTTTTGTCGATATTTGGTACTTGAGTCATAAATGAACTTCTTATAATGACAAGTTGTTCATATGGTAAAATATCCATTATATCCAAAAAGATATTCATAATATAGATATCATATATATCATATATATATTTAGTATATTTATGTATTTATAATTGTATATAATATTTGGAGATAAGAAATTAAATACACCATTCATGGAGACGGTAAGTCGTACGTACCCTTGAATGCAACTTTAATTTATATTTATTATATTAATGAAATTAAAATAAAATGATACATAGTTATATTATAATTCCAGTATAATATCATATATAATGTCATTAAATACATCATTTATACATCCCACATATGGCATTAACAAGTCATATCACTTTGAGGGGGCGGTAGTCCGCACTTCCTCAAATAAGATTATCGTATTTACCCACTATGGAAACCATAAAGGTATTATATAAATGAAAAATACAGAATCATAAAAAAAAAATATGATATATCATATATAAATACAGTTCCATCATAATTACCACCATGAGAGATAGTTGGGGATATTTGAACAGTCATCGTTTCGTGAGGCAGTAGTTCACCATCCACGGAAATAGTATGTTCTTTACCCATTAGATGAAGGTGTGTGTAAGTGTACTTTGAATAATTCTAATAAAAAACCTAGTATATTTTGGACACTATTGTTTCTATTAAATAATGGAATAAAAATAGTTTATGGGGTTAGATAAGAAAAATAAAACAAAATAAAAAAAGAATTTAAAATAAACGGTTACCTTTAATTCGGGTAACTCCCTTTGGTTTGAACCAAAAGGACATCTTGAAGTGAATTATACATAAATTAAATATTCTAAAAGGAAGAGGGGTAACTTAATAGCTTATTAAGGTAGGTTACGGATGATCCAATGGGATTGAGAGGTGTGAGTAATGGGATTGAGGTGAGGGCTTTTTATAAGGGGAGGGAGGGGCTCTTAAGGAAAGTCTGAAAATATTATTTTATTACATTATGATTTTCAGTTTATAAAGGTCAAAAACATATTAAAATTGAAGATAATATGACTCTTCATCGAAATAAAATCATCAAATAATAATTTTAATGGTATTGGATGTTATTTTAATGTTTATAATCTTAATTATTTAAATAATTTATTAATGAGGTTAAAACGGCATCATTATAGTGTCATAAATAATTTTATTTATTTGATGTCTAAAAATTATAAACAAATACCATGATGTAGGAAATATTTTTATCTTTCCAAAAATATTTATATTAGAAAATATAACTTACATAACCCTTATGTAAAAATTAATTTACTTAAAGATATTTGTTTATGTCATTTTTGTCTTTATTTAAGTTAATTAAAATAAAGTATCATTATCACTCTTATGTGGCTCTATGGGGACCCAAAATCAATCCAAGGATATCCATGGTCTTCCATGACTCATACAATATGTTTTAGACAAGTTATAAGGTATTTTTATATTATTATGATATTTTTCTTCCTTGAATTACCCTATTTACCTTTAACCGCAATAAATAAAAGTCAAAAGTTACAACTCACCAAAAAAATATTCTCTTCTTATTGAACCAAATTTTAATTTAAAATAACAACCATATATGTTAGATTTTATAAATTCAATTCACATAAGTGGAAAAATTTTATTTATATAAAAATTTCATCTTTTTAACTATTACTTAGTATTTTCAATGTTCATAAAAAATGTATGTTTTTTTTGAAAAATACCAAATATTCAGCCGAAGATATATTTGTTATTCAGAATTTCAAAAATGATGTCTATTTTGCCAAATTAAAAACATAGAAGTTGGATTAATTAATTTAAAATTAATTCCTATTATCAAAACAAAAGGCGTGTTTTTAAGAAATATTAGCTATCAAAAGATTTTCACTTGTTTATGTCCAATTTCAAAGTGAAATTAATTCAAATGACCAAAATTTTATTAAATGGAAAAAATATAATCTAATTAAACTTTAAAATCAATTAAAAAGACAATCTATACATAGAAATAAATTAGATTAAAAGGCAGTTTTGAAATAAAATATAGTATTTTACACTATTCAATAAAAATGAATTTTATCAGAAAAATACCAAAAATTTACACCAAGTATATTTTGATATCCCGATTCTAAAGAAGAAATTTATTTGGAAAAATAAAACATAAAAAAGTAACCAAGACTGAATTAAAAAATAGTTCTCCATCAAAAGGCAGTAAATTGATCTTTTAATGAATATTAGAGTATTTATTCTTTAAATAGGATTCATTCAAATTTTAAGCCTCTAAAATTTATTGGATAAATGTTAAAAAAATTAACAAACATGTATAATCATATTTTAGTTAGTTCTGTTCATTCCTTACAATAAAACGGCTAGGCTTTAACTACCATTTAAAATAATAATATTATATTATTGGTGTGCAACGCAAGATTTCAAAGAAACTCATTTTTGCGTAACAGGTACGCCATCGAACATAGCAACAACTTTGAGGTAAAATTAATATTTAATTCAAAAAATTTAATAAATATGAAAATGTCATATTTCATTATTTACATGGGATGCTACATCCTTCCCTCCTTTTGGAAATTGCATCCTTGCAATTTTATTCACTTATCTAATAAATGGGGGTATTTATCCATCATAGAATTTTCAAATTCCCACATTGCCTCTTCAACCATGTCAGTTTTTTACAAATCCGTTACCTAGTGAATTACCATATTCGGTAAAACATGCTCTCTATGGTCATGAATATGGACTATTTGTTCCTCATAAAAGAGATTTTATTCCAACTGAACTACCGTTGGGCTCAAAACATAAGACGGATCTGGCCTATACTTTCTCAACATTGAAACATGAAGAACATTATGTACCTAGGACATATTTGGAGGTAAAGAAACTTTGTACGCAACTGACCCAACTTCCTCCAGGATTTCATAAGGTCCAATGATCCTCAGACTCAACTTTACCTTCTTACCAGAACGCATCACACTCTTCCATGGATAAAATTTGAGAAAGACATGATCACCTACCTCAAATGAAGGTTCCTTCCTTTGATTATCCGTATAACTTGTCTGCCTTCTCGGAGCTATTCTCATGTGCTTCTGAATCAACTAAACTTTTTCTGCCATCTCTTCTACAAATTCTTGTCCCATAATCTATCTTTTACCTACATCAACCCAAAAAGCTAGAGTTCGACACTTCTTCCCATATAATGCCTCAAATGGAGCCATCTGTATACTGTAATGAAAACTGTTATTATTAAAAAAAATCCAACCAAAGAAAGATATTGGTCCCAACATCCTTGGTAATCCATCGAGTAAGCATGTAGAATATCCTCCAAGGTCTAAATTGTCCGTTCTAACTTCCCATATGATTTTGGATGAAAAGTTTTACTAAAATTTAATTCAATACCCAACGACTTCTGAATGCCTTTCAAAAAGATAAAACATAACTTGGGATCACGATCAGATACAATGGAGAAGGGAACACCATGTAACCTAAATATCTCTTTATCATACAACCGAGAAATATGATCTAGAGAAAAAGTATCTATAATAGGATGGAAATGAGTAGACTTAGTCAACCAATAAATAATAACCCAGACTACATTATTACCTCGAGATGTCTTTAGAAATTCCACAAAAAATTCCATGGATATATTTTTCCATTTCCACTCTGGCACTGGTAAAGACTGAATCATACCTTTCTGTAACTGCTGCTCTGCTTTATGCTACTCATAGGTCAAACACTTTACAGTAAAATCAGAAATATCTCATTTCATTCCATCTTACTAGTAATACTCTTGAAGATCTATGTACATTTATGTACTGCTAGGATGAACTAAAAATGGCGAACTATGAGCTTCACACAACTACTTATTTTTCAACTGTGAATTACAAGGAACACAAAATCTCTTCCCAAACCTCAAAATAAAATCATTATCAATGTTAAAATCAGGAAATGTACCATTATGAACCACCACAACATTTTTCTGAAACTCACTATCCTCCTACAATTCTTGCAAAAATTTTTCTGACAGAGATGATCTCACTGACAACTAAAACAAAAAAAAAGAATTTCCTGCACCAAAAACTTCTATTCCAAATTTCATCAAATCAAAAACCAAAGCATCTCGTTCCAAACGTAGCATGGCTAATGATGCATTACTTTTTCGACTCAAAGCTTTAGCCACTTTATATGATTTTCCTGGATGGTAAAGGATCGTGTAATCATAATCCTTGATTAACTCCCGTCATCTCCTATGTCTCATGTTCAATTATTTTTGAGTGATTATATACTTTACACTTTTGTGGTCAGTATATATTTCACATTTTACTCCATATAAATGATGCATCCAAATTTTTAAACCAAAAACATCAAAAGATAATTCCAAATCATGTTTAGGGTAATTTAACTCATGAGGTTTCAACTGTCATAAAGCAGGATCAATTACCTAATCATTCTACATAATAATACAGTGAACTCCTTTCAACAAAGCTTTACTATAAATAACAAACTCACCATTTCTAGAAAGTAGTGCCACCACTGGAGAATTATCCAATCTTCTTTTCAATTCTTGAAAACAATCATCACATTATTTTATCCCAATAAACATAAAATATTTTCGAGTTAACTATGTCATTAGACTAGATAACCTTGAAAAATTCTCAAAAAACCTCCTCAAATAACCAGCTAAACCATGAAAACTACGGATCTCAGTTATTTTTGTGGGTCTTTCGCATTCTTCAACAACTTTTTTTTAGCAGGATCAACACTTATTCCATTTTTTGAAACAATGTGACTAAGGAAAAAAATTTGTTGTAACCAAAAATCACACTTTATAAATTTCCCATACAGTTTCTATCCTTTTATGTTTTGAAATACAACACTTAAATGACATTCATGTTCCTCTTTTCTTTTATAACATACCAAAATATCATCAATGAATAAAACCACAAACTTATCAAATAACTCACATAAATTTCTATTTGTACGATCCATAAATACCGTAGGTGTATTGGTTAAACCAAAAGGCATAACTACGAATTCATAATGGCCATATCTGGTATGAAACTTGGTCTTTATAATGTCAACTTCCTTAACATTCTACTAATGGTACACTGACATCAATTCATTCATCGAAAAATAATGAGCTCCCTAGAGCTAATCAAACAAATCATCGATATGAGGAAAATGATACTTTTTCTGAATAGTGATGTTATTCAATGCTCTATAATCAATACATAATCTCATTGAACCATATTTATTTTTAAAAAATAATTCAGGAGAACCCCATGTTGATGTGATAGGTTGAATGAAACCTTTATCTAATAAATCCAGAAATTGCTTCTTTAACTCCAAAAGTTCAATTTGATCCATCCAATAAGGTGGTTTTGAAATTGGATTAGCATCACAAACTAAGTCAACAATATATTCAACTTCCCAATCTATTATAATACCATGAAACTCATCAAAAAAACATCAAAATACTTATTTACCACTGGAACATCATTAATCTGAATAGTTTCTTTTTTACAACAATATGTGTAAGGTAACATTCATTTCCATCTTTTGCTAGTTACTCAGCTTTTTGATATGTAATCAAAACTAAGAGTTCATTCTTGAACACCAACTGAAACTCTTTCTGAAAAGAACCCTCTTTAGCTTACAGTAAATCTAAGCATGATATACAGACAGCCAATCTATGCCAAAAGTAACATCAAACTGTAATATATGTAAAAAATAAAGTTTGCAGGTAGATTCCTTCTGCACACAAGGACATGAAGGTTCTTATAATTTCTTTTTGTATCAAAATTTACTCCATGTGTTTTTACAATAAGTTCAGGATTCATATTTTTTATATGGAATACCGAATTTACTAGAATACTTCTCAGAAATGAATGAATGTGTAGACCCGGAATCAAACAAAACATTTTCATTATCTGAACAAACAAATATTGTACCTGATATTACTTCATTTGATGGCCCAACATCTACTGAAGTAGTTTTAAAGGATTTCACCACCCCTTTATAATTGTAGTGTGGCAGATTTCCCTCAGGTGAGTTCTTAATCGGATACTCGTTTGTATAATGACCCATTTTAATGCACATAAAACATTATACTGCTGGATTTTCATTTCTTTCTTGATCATCTTCCTTACAGTTACGAGCAATGTGGCAAGACTTACCACGCTAGAAGAACTTCCCAAAATTTGATAAACATTTTACAAGATGATTTTTACCACACTTATCACAAGATGGATATTTATTTTTCTTACCTCCAAGCTTCTTTGATGTATATGTTCCCTTTTCCTACCATCTAGACCACTTATTATATTGTTTTTCAAAGAAAATATGATCATTGGAAAACTCCATTTCCACCTTCTCTGCACATCGAACAATTTTTTCATAACATTTAAACTCACAAGAGACTATTTCTATTTGATATCGTGCATTTAGTCCTAAGTAAAATCGATTTATCTTACTATAAATATATTAGATGAAATTTGGATCATACCTTGCCAATCGAGTGAACATTCATTCATAATCTTCCAGTGAGTCATCCTCCTGCCTCAATTCCAAGAATTGTTTTCCATCCTAAGTCGAACCACCTTAGGAAAATATTTATCAAGGAACATATCTTTGAATTTATCCCAATTAAGAGCATCAATCTCCTCACTATCCTTGTTATTTTTCATCATCGACCACCACCGATCAGCTTCACCTTTAAAACAGAAAATATTGAGACTGACCTTTTGATGTTCTGGACCCCCCATGACATCAAAAGTTTTCTCCAGTTCTTTAATCCACTCTTCAGCTAGAACATGGTCAGATGATCCTCTGAATGATGGGGGATGTTGCCTCCTGAAATGCTCCACTACTGACATGTTCCACTGTGGTTGATCTAGATAATCTTGTGCATAGATACCACAACCATTTATAACCTGAGTGAAATTTGACGTCACTGTAACCAACTCTTCTGTTCCGATTCTAAATATATCATGTTACTGATTTGGAAGGTTGTCTTCTTCATGATGTCGTCCCAACATAGATGCCATATTTCCTCTGCAGAAAACCATTCTGAACACAGAAATATTTTACGTGAAGCAATATGGTAATCTGTATATGCTATATAACTTCAATCATTTCATAAATTTATTTATAGATATTAATTTAATAGTACCCTAACTCATAATGTTATCTAAATCGGCCTCTGATACCAACTATAAGGACTAGGCCTTAAAACATTACATAATCTTGAATTAAATAAATAATTCACATTGAGGATATTTTCAGGTTTAGAGTTTTAGATAATTAGGTCATAACTGTTACATTACATCCCAAATGTTACAAAGTATAGACTTCAACTCAGTTCCCTTATTTTTCACAAAATACAGATTCTTGAAAAAAGGAGTCATGTCTAATTCCATGTATTAGACAACATGGCTTTTCCTTGATCCCATATTTGACCTTATTCCACATTATGTCCTTCGAAAAACATTTCAAAAAACATGGGATGAGCATAAAAAGCTTAGTAAGGGATACAAAAAGAAGGAAAACTATTAGTTTTTTTAAACAACATGTAAACATTCATAAATTATCATAAGTAATACCTTTCACCTTTATGAAGTAGTAAATACTCTTCACTGAATAAAATAACATTACTTACGCTTTTATAACCAAAATATTACCATAAAACCTATATATATAAAACTTAACACATAAAGGTAACTTGGGACATAATCTAACTTAAATAGAATAACATTACAGTAAAAATCCACACGTATCACTAAATAGTATAGCCATATGGCCGACTTCCATACCCAATGAATTAGAGGTTATAACATACCAACCATCCTTGTTTATCACAGCCCCACTAGTTATTTGGTGTATCACATAACCACCCATCAAATGTCCTAGTACCATTATAAAATCATAACACAAACAACAATTATAATGGAATGAAAACATTTCCACATTTCAATCACAATATATAAATTCATTATATTGACATAAAAAATCAATTATCAAACCATTTTCAATACCAAAATACATAAAATAGTATATGTTATTTATTTTCCTTTTAAAAAATTTATTGCTTGTTATGGAAGACATAGATCAAATAATACTCATGGAGGCTGAAGGTTGTTGTCACCCCTTACATTAAAAGAAACAGTCTTTTTTGTCATTTAGTAAAACTCTTCATAGAAAAATATTCCCTTTGAATGAAATGAAAATTTAAAGGTGTTTATATTGAGTATAAAATAATGTCATGTATTAAAATAAAATATTCTTCAATGAAAGGAGATTGAGGCGATGTCCCCTACCTCGTGTCCGACTTGACCCGTTCGTTCTTTAATCTTCTAAATAATAAACTAGAGTTAATTTATACTTGATTAAGAACCTTTTTTTCATGTTTATCATTCCTTTTAAATCACTTATTACCATGTTATAACATTATGTAATCATTTATGTTAATAACGGTTGTTTTGTGGATATTTTTAACTTGAGTAAAAAATAAACCTCTTATAATTACAAGTTGTTCTTATGGTAAAATTTCCATTATATACTGAATTATATTCATGATGTAGATATCATACATATAATATATATCTAGTATATATATGTATTTATAATATTAATAACATTAGGAGATAAGAAATGAAATGCATCATTCATGGATATGGTAAGCCGTACGTACGCATGAACACTACTTTCATTTATCTTTCTTGTTTTTATGGAATTAAAACAAAATGATACATAGTTATATTATAATTTCAGTATAATATCATATATAATATCTTTAAATCCATCATTTATACTTCCCACATATGGCATTGATGAGTCAAATCACTTTGAGGGGGCGGTAGTCTGCACTTCCTCAATTGAGATTATTGTATTTACCCATTATGGACACCATAAAGGTATTCTATAAATGAGAAATATAAAAGCATATAAACAATGAGAATATAATATATATAATAAATAAATATAGTTCCATCATAATGGACACCATTAAATGTGGTTGGAGATATTTGAACAATCATCTTTTTGTGAGGCAGTAGTACGTCGTCCACAGAAATAGTTTGTTCTTAACCCATTGGACGGAGGTGTGTGTAAGTGTTGTTAGAATACTTCTCATAAAAACAACCTAGTATTTTTTTTATAATGGTGTTGTTATAAAATAAAATAATAAAATGTGTTTATGGGGTTGTATAAGTAAAATAAAACAAAAATAAAACAAAAGAATTTAATAGAAACCATTATTGTTAATTCAATTAACTCCCTTTGTTTTGAACCAAAATGATGTCTTGAAGTACTTTTTTGATATGGTAAGGCTTTTAAGTAAAATATATGCATATTTAGATCTTATTTAGGTAGGGTTTGGATGATCCAAGAGGCTTTAGAGGTGTGATGAATGGGTTAGAGGTGATGGTTTTGTTTAAGGAGGAGGAGGGGCACTTTAGGAAAAGTGTGAAATTATTATTTTATTACATAATGATTTTCGGTTTCAAAAGATCCAAAACTTATTAAAGTAGAATATAACATGACTCATGGACTAAATAAAATCATACAATTATAATTGGGCAGGTTTTGGATGTTATTTTAATCGTTATAATCTTATTTAGTTAAATCATTTATTAATGAGGTAAACACTATATCATTATTGGGTTACAAATAATTTTATTTATTTGATGTCTAAAATATATAAAAAAAATAACATATTGTAGGAAATAGTTTAATATTTCCAAAAAATATTTATAGTTAAAAAGATAATTTATATAACCCTATGTGAAAATTAATTTACTAAATGATATTTTTCAATGTCATTTTGGTATTTACTTTAAGTTAATTAAAATAATGTGTCATTATAACTCATCAGTTGCTCCATGGGGTCCCAAAATAGAACCATGGAAGAAAATGTTCCTCCATGACTCATCCAATAATGTTAGGACAATTTTTACGGTAATTATTTATTATTATGATTTTTTTCTACCATGAATTACCTTATTTAACTTTTACCACGGTAAATAAATGTCAAAGGATACTATTCACCAAAAAAACTATTTTCATATTATTGAACCAAATTATACTTAATAATAAAAAAAATTTATGTCCAAGTTTTGAAATACAATTCACATAAGTGGTAAAATTATAGTTAAATGAAAAAATTCATCTTTTTTTACTACTAATCAATGTTTTCACTATTCATCAAAAATTGAAGTTTTTTAGAAAATTACCAAAAAATAATCCTAAGTTATATTTGATATTTTGAATTAAAAAATAATCCCTATTTTACCATATTCAAAACATATAAGTTGGATTAATTAATTTAAAACTAATTCTCATTGTCAAAATAAAAGGCGTATTTTTAAGAAATATTGAATATCAAAAGATTGACACTTATTTATGTCCAATTTCAAAGTGAAATTAACTCCAAACACCAAAATTGAATTAAATGGAAAAAATATAATCTAATTAATCTTTAAAACCAATTAAAAAGATAATTTAACAATATTGATAAGTTAGATTAAAAGTTAGGTTTGAATTAAAATACAGTATTTTCCACAATTCATTAAAAAATGAATTTTATAAAAAAAATACCAAAAATTTACCCAAAGTAATTTTTGATATCCCACTTCTAAATAAGAATTTAATTTTGTCAAATAGAACATATAAAAGTGACCAACACCAGATTTAAAAAGGTTTCTCCATCAAAAGGCGGTAAATTGACCTTTAAATGAATGTTAGAGTATTTATGCTTCAAATCAGATTCTTTCACATTTTAAGCCCTTATCTTTTATTTGATTAATGTAAAAACATTTAACAAACATGTATAATCATATATTTGTTTGTTCTATTCATTATCTCTAATAAAAAGACTAGGCATTAATTACTATTTAAAATAATAATATTAATTTGTAAGTGTGCAATGTAAGATTTCAAAGAAACATGTTGTTTCGTATCGGGTACTCCATAGAATATAAAAACCCATTTAATGTAAAAGTAGTATTCAATTCAAAAATATTAATAAATATGAATATGTCATATTTCTTTATTTACCTAATATGTTACAGTCTATTCATATTATACCTTCCAAGATGAACTGAAAATGGAGAACGATGAGATTCACATAATAATTCTTTCAACTACATTGAATAACATGGAACAAATAATATCTCCCCAATTATGAAAACACAATAATTATCATTTTTTAATTTCAAAAACATACACTTTTGACAATTATACCTTTTTTTATTCACTATCTTCTTCTATATTTTATAAAATTTTAAGATATAAATGACTTCACATAATCCTGATACAAAATAGATGAATTTCTTGCCCCTTAAACTTCCCTGAAAACTTTTATCAAATAAATAATCAAAGGGTCATGTTCCAATTGTTACATGGTTAGTGTATCATTACTTTTTTAACTCAAATCATCAGCCACATTTTATTCCATTCCAGGATGGTAATTAATCCTTTAATTATAATCCTTGATTATTTCCAATATTCTTCTTTGTATCATGTTCAATAATTTCTAAGTTAATAAATAATTCAAACATTTATGGTTAATATATCTTTCACATTTTACTTCATACAGATTATTCCTAAAAAATTTTAAAGGCATTTTTTTCATCTAATCCAAATCAAGTGTATTGTAATTTAAAAATTGAATTTTCAACTAACATGAACCATAAAAAATTACCTGATCCTTCAATTTTAGGACATAAATAAAATCTTCAAATGAAACATCACTATTGAAAAAAAAATTAACCATTTTTCAAGATAGTTCCAAATATATATCATTCACCAATCTTCTTTTCAATTATTAAAATATTCATCACATTTAGTTTTCATGATGAACTTAATACCTTTTAGATTTAACTTATTAAGTTGGTTAGAAAACCAAGAAAATATTCAATAAAATTCCATTAATATTCAGACAAATAAATAAAACTATAAATCTTGATTATATTTTTTGGGTCTTGGACATTTTCCAATAACATTAAATTTAGTAGGATCCATTTTTTTCAACATTATAAATGATTTGACCATGTAAAGAAATTTATTTCTACCAAAATTAAACACTTTCTAAGTTTCTCCAATAGTTTTTTTAAAATTAAGGTTTGAAAAAACCCCTTAGATGACTTTCATACACCAAATAAATTTTATAATATAATTAACTATCATCAATAAATAAAATCAATAACATATTAATGAACTCATAGAATATTTTTTTCCTAAAATCCATGAATATTTTAGGTGTATTGGTTATCCCAAACAAAATAAGTACAAATTCATTATGGTCATATATACTATGAAACATAGTCTTTTGAATGTATTCTTAATTTAATTTCAACTTATGGTACCACAACCCCAATTCAACTTTAAAAAATATTATACTTCAAAGATATAATCAAAGAAATCATTCATATGAGGCAAATTATACTTGTTCATAATAGTTATTTTATTCAAGGATCTGTAATCATTGAAAAGTATCCTTGAATCATATTTATTATTAATAATCATGATAGGAGAACTTCATGAGGATGTGTTATGTATAATGAAACTTTTATCTAATAAATTCAACAACTTTTATTTTAATTATATAAGTTCAATTTGATTCATGCAATAATGGGGTTTTGAAATTGGATTATTATAATTAACTACATCAATAATAAATTCAACTTCTTGATCTTATATAATACTAGGAAACTAATAAGGGAAAACATCAAGATACACATTTACCACTAGCATATCATAAATCTAAAAAATTATTTTTTTCATCAATATTTTCAGGATTTCATTGATTTATATATTTTAATAGTTTCTCGGCTTCTTGATATGTTTTAAATGCATGGTTTTATTCATATGTAAGAACCAAAAATATTTTATAATGGAAACTTCTATTGATCTATACCCAATATTATCACGGTAAACATAAATCCAATCCAAACCAAAAATAACATCAAGCACTACTAGAGGAAAAAAGTTAAGGTTTTCAGGTAAATTATTACCATATACAAGGATAGTAGGATTATTATAATTTATTTTTACCACAACATTTTTTCCAGGTGTTTTTACGATAAGACCTAGATTCTCTTCTTCTGGTGGTACTTCCAATTTACCTGAAACATTCTAAGAAATAAATAAATTTGGTGGACCTATATAAAAAGACAGAGAGGAATAATTGAAATAAATAAACAATGTACCTAATACCATTTCATTTGATAGACCAACTTCTACTGAAGTTGTTGTAATGGATTTCACCACACCATTCTGCATATAGTCTAGATGCTTCCCATTATTTAAATTCTTCATCAGATACTTGTTTTTATAATAAACTATCTTAGTATATTTTAAAAAAATACTAACTATATATCATATTTTTTTTACATTACCATGTTATTTCCAATGTATTTATCAGCCTATATTCCAATTTTTCAACATTAGAAGAACGTACATAAATTTAAAATACATTCTCTAGTGCGAGTTTTTACCACAATTCTCACTAATATTATACATACATTTAATACAATGAGACTTTTTACAGGAATTATTCCACTTCACCTACCACCTCAACCTATTTTTTATGGTTGTTGAAGAACACATGATCATTGAAAAACTTCATTTCCACCTTCTGTGCACATCAAAAAAGTTTTTCTTAAAATTTAGACCCACGTGAAGCCAATGATCTTAGATACATTTAATTTATTCCTAATTAAAAATGATTTATTTTACTATTAATATCCTAGAAGAAATTTTCATAATACCTTTCCATTAATGTTAATTTTCCTTATTAGGTATCCATTGAGTCCTCATCCTTCCTCAATTATAGGAATTGTTTTTCTATCCTAAGATGAGCCACATTATGAAAATATTTATCTACAACCATACTTTTCAATTAATCATAATCAAGAGAATAAATATAATCACCTTTCCTGATATTCTTATCCATCGACCACAATTGATCGACTTCACCCTCAAAATGGTAAACAATAAGACTATAATTTTGATATTCTGAACAACCCATTACATCAAAACACTTTTATAGTGCATTAAGCCACCCTTCACCTAGAACGTGGTCAGACGATTTACTGAATGATGTGGGAGGGTTCCTCAAAAAATTATCTACTAACAATAGGTTCCTCTATAGTTTAACTATATTCTCTTTTTCATGGATCAGACTTCCATTTGTAGCCTTCATCAAATGTATTTTCACGAAAAAAATGATCAATTTCAATTATTACCATACCAGATTGCTAATATAGATGGTTTTTTAATTTGGATGTCAGCACAACATAGATTCCATGTTTCATATATAGAAAAAAATTATGAACATACATATCTTATTTGAAGAAACATGGTAATATTCAAATGATATATCCCTCCATGTAGATTATAAACTAAAATACATTTGTGTTTAGTTAATTAACAATATCCAAATCCCTAAAGTTATGTAAAAAAACTGATGATACCAACTATATGGCCCCACCCTTTAACATTACATAACCATTAGTTATGTCAAGAATTCACATTGAGGATCTTTTTTAGTTTTAGTGTTTTAACGAATTAGGTTATAATTATTATATAACAACTCAAATATTACAACATAGAAAATTCTACTCACTATCACAAAAGATGAATCCATTTAAAACAATAATTTATTATTAATATAAATCATCATAACATTCATATTGAATTATTCCTTTCTATTACCCATCCATATAACCTATGTAAAACATTATAAAACTCAGGATGAGAAAAAAAATTTACTAAGGGTTATAAAATAAGTAATTAAACGTTTATACCATGAATATTTTAAAATCATGATTTTTTTTCCAAAACCATTATTTTTACTCATAAAACATAAGTTCTTTAACATACCCCTTGAAATAATAAGATTAAAAAAATTATTAGTAATCATAAATCAAAAGTAAATTGGAGAAACAATATCATACTTACATTGTAGATTTCATTACTTCATAGGGAGTAATTTCCATGGTAACATTGGTAATACCCATCAAAATATAATAACTAAATCTCTTTGAATAAACTATATCGTAAAACTATGTCTTAATACCCAATTAATAAGAGAGATATCACATGATAACCTTCCCTTATTATATCATGGAACCACCCATATACATAATGAATTCCCAATAAAAAAACCAAAGCACAACACATAAATCATAATAAATGAAAAAAAAATTTCCACATTTCATTCACAAGATATCGTATAAATATATTCATATAATAATTCTATTGTTATAACCATTTAAAATACAAAAATACCTGAAAAGGGAATATGGAATATTAATTTATTTAAACATTATGGCTTGTAAATGGAGAAAAATATCAAATAATGGTCAAGGTGGTGGAAACTTCATTGTCGCCATATTTGTTAAATAACATTATTTCTCTTCATTTAGTCAAATTAATCATATAAAAAGATTCATTTTTAAAACCATATAATGAATTTAAATGTAAAATAGGTTGACTAAACATCGTATAAATGAAGGTTTTGTATAACATCAAAATATGCCTCAATAAAAGGTTATTAAGACAATGTCCCTTACCTTGAGTCTGACATGTCTCATATGTACTTTATATTCCTTAATAATAAACTGATGTCAATTTATACATCATTAATAAACATTTTAATGTTTATTATTTTCCTTATATAACTATTTTAAAATTTTATAGCTATTACATAATTAGTTTTGTTTATATCAGATGTTTTCTCAATATTCGGTACTTCTGTTTAAAAATGAACTTGGTATGACGTAAATTTCCCCTTGTGTTCATAAGTCTATAATCTATAGAATAATATTCATAGTGTAATGACCAATTTATTGAATGATCTATATGTTTAAATCAATCCATTAACAATGGTTAATAAAATGAAAAACATTACAATCATATACATGGTAGGGAGTACATACACATGAGTAACTTTTTAATCATTCCTTGATCATTTTGGAAATAATGTAATTATTATTTTATCTTTCCAAAACAACCATAACGTCATTAATAAAATATAATTCATTTATGTATAAATGTAAATATCATACAAGTGATATATTGAATAATAGTGAATAATATCGCTTCATGGAGGTCATAGTTCCAACGTACGAATGAATAATGTTATAATTTTTTGTACATAGAATGGAAGATAATAATTGATATTATTATATTATACTGATTAATATGTAATTAATATAACATATTAACATTAATTACATCATTATTACCAATCATGAGATATTCTTATGGAAAAGAATTATATCGGTTCGTGGAGGTGATAGTTCACACGTACGCATGAATGATTAATTATTTTCCCATTTGATAGAAGTAAAGATGTATTTAGGAGTTGATATTTACAAAATAACATCCCATGATATTGATAATACTATATTTATTATCTCATCATGGATGGATTATATTTTGAGTAAGTAGAAGAAGAAATAACATAGGGACACTTCGATAAAAACATTATCTTTCCATCAGATGATCTCATTTTATTATGACCTTAACCCCACTAAGATGGGTGTTATATATAAAATAAGTCACCATGAATGTGGGTATGGAATATAAGAAGGGGTTTGGGTAGATATTTGAAACAATTCTTTAAAATGTAATTAATATAGAATAAGTATTCTTTTTTATAGGAGAGGGGAGGGGCACTCTTTCAATTATTAAAAGTATTAAATTAATATAAATTCATTTTTATTCAAAACTTTTCAGTGATTATTTTTTACAAAGATAGAATGATTATGGGTCTAAATCCATCCATCCAATATAATTCTACAATGTTTTGGACATTATTTAATATTTATCTTCATGTTTTAACCATTTTAACTATCATCATTTTATTATATAATATGTACATTGAATGTTAAAATAATTATGATTACATGTCAAATGAATAATTAACGAGTAATTAATAAAATTTAGATACATATTTGAAACTTTTATTAGATTATTATATTTTTTGATATTTTATAACATATAATAAAATATTTTATATTTTAAAATAAAAATTGTATCAGTTTTGACACTATTAATTACATTACTTTTTAAAAATCATAAGATCAAGATTCATTAAAAATAATTACAAATAGTCATTTATAACATTTGAACGTCATCCATGAAATAATTTTATTAAATCTATGTTTTAAAATTATATTTATTTCAATATTATTTAATTTATTTATTTAATTAATCATTTAATAAATATATTATTGCATCATCATTATGTCCGAATTGAATTTAATTATTCATTTCCAAAAAATTATAAATAAGTTTCCATGATGTAGGTTATATTTTTATATATTATTATTTATTGTTGAATATATCACTTATATAACCTCATATTTATATTATTATAGTAATAAGAGACTTGATTTTGAAATATGTCACTTTACTTTATATAAAATGATATAAGTTTCACAATCACACCCATGCGGCTTTATAAGGACACAATTATGGATACATTATTGTTTTAGTCAACAATTAATCATCCAATAAGATTATTAAATGTGTTTGGGATATATTATAGTATTTATAATATTATTTTAACCTTTAATTTCATTATTTTACTTTAACTATGTAAATAAAAATAATTACTAATGATACTATTCATAATGTCCAAAAATAAAAGAAACCGATTTAAAATATTTGGACCCTATTATTACAAATATGGAATCAATTTTCATAAATTAAAAACACATAATTTTCAGAAACTATTTATACATTAGTCCAGTTTAACGAATGAGAAAACAATTTTTTTAATATAATATGTTCAACTGTTCATATAGATTTTATATCCAATTTCAATATGAAATATATTACAATGACATAAATTAGATAAAATGATAATAAATTAATCTAATAATAATTTTTAAAAATTAAAAATAATAATTTAATAGTATAAATAAATTTTATTAAAATTCAGGGTTGATCTAAAATGAATAATATTTTACTGTTTTTTAAAATATGAATTTTACCGGAAAAACAAATAAAAAACTAACCATTTTGATTTTTTATTTCATTAATTCAATAAGGATGATTAATTTTTCAGATATAACGTTTAAAAGTTTCAAAAATAAATTTAAAATGGTAATCCATGAAAAGGCGTTAGAACTACCCTTTTATAATATTAGAGAATTTATGCATAAAAATGTATTTATTGTTATTTTATTTTAATAAAATTAGTATTATATAGTAAAAACATTTAATAAATATGTATAAAGATATTATACTGATGTATTTTTATTCCCGTTAATACAATAGATCTGTGAAAACTTCCTAATAAAATAAAATTATTATTAATATATTACATTTTATTATAATTTAGTTTTCTGTACAATATAAGATTTTGGAGAAACCCAATGTTGAATGTTAGGTAAACTATTAGAAAAAGTGTCCACTTTAATAAATAAATATATATACAATTATTAAATATTAATAGATATGAATAAACCATATTCTAAAATTTGTTTTTATGTTAAACCAAATATATAACAATTTATTACACACACAAAACACAAAGTGAATATTACCGGAAGTGTAACCTTATCATGAAATTGTTAACAATCGGGTAATATAAAGTCACAATCATTCCATATATAGTATTATGTATATGAATATAGTTCTATAACATATGTATAATAAAATTAAATTTTTATATAGGAGGTTGGAACGAGTAAGATAAGGGTGATGAAATTAGAGAAGGGGATTTCAACTCACTTTTTTTTTCACGAGACACATGCCTTGATCATCACTCATTTTATTTGTATAGGGTGTATTCTAACCATGGATTTATTATATGATTTTTTATTTTCTATTTATGTCTTTTTAGATATCCATATTTTTATCTTTTTTTCATGGTGTAACGATGTGCCTTCACCAAAACGATAGACGGGGTGAAAAACTACTAGACCCATCCTTCTTCATGTTGAAGTAGAGAAAATGACCCCTGATTCCCTCCATCAAGAGGCCCTAGAGTTGCAACTAGGAAAAAGGGTATATAATCACACATAATATAAAATTCATTACCCATTTTGTTGAAATTGATCAGGAGACAAGACAACAAGTCCGAAAAGACTCCAAAGATGAAACTAAAAGTACAACACAACAATACATTCCCACATGCATGTCTAAAATAATGTTATACATAGTATAAGAAAATCCAAATAAAATTACCATGGAAATGGAAAATCATCAACAAAAACTCCCAACACCCAAGCTAGTAAGGTCCAACATGGTCCTCCAAGAAAACTGAATGCAGTTTTATATATGTATGGTGAGTACAAAGGTATAGTTAGTAGGGAAAACAAAAAGCACTCAGGAACATGTGAGGGGGCACTCAAATTCCACGTGAGAAAGTATAGGTAACCAAATCACTTTGCAAGTAAACTACACACCTAGCCTCATCAAAGCACACTCTGCAAAAAAACACAAGTCAGGTAGAATAAAAGTAATAGCCCGTAGATATTTGGGTACCCCGCACTGCCTTCCCATTGGATATTTATGACATCATCCGTATTAGAACTCCCCAAAATGTTCCAATGTAGTCCCACTGCCACCTCAACAGCATCTTTATGATCTATCACAACCACGCATCCCACCCGCAGATGCCTAGGCCACAACAACCACACACATCCCCGCACACAGACACCTGAGCCACCACAACCATGCATCCCTCCCGTGGACACCTGGGTTTGAACAACCACTACCATGCCCCAAGACTCATTGGAATTATCACAAAGACACTTGGGAAACAAACATGCCCACACAATCCTGGTCTAACTTCCACAACACACCATGCTCAAAGGGTCTAGGACTATAGTGATCCTTAGACCATTACAACCTCCTTGAAAAATCATTGGCTACTTGGGAGAGGGAGTAAAAAAAGCTAATAACTATCCACTGAAAGGAATGTTGGGGAAAACAACCTCTCCCAAGAAATGGTAGTGTTTGGAATGATGTTCCCATCATGGGTGGGGAGCGTATAAGAAACACATGCACTAAATTTTATACATATAGGTAAACAAAAACTCATCCAAACTTACAGTTTTCAAAATAGACAGCCATCACATACACAACCACTCTCATTGATATCCATATATGCACAAATACAAAAGAGCCAAAACCAGTGCACAACCCATTTTTGGAAAACAATCCCCACTGTACCCATTCTCATTTTCACGTTAAAGATATTCCATTGAAAATAAGTTTCCACTATTGTGTGAATGTAACACCCCAAGATTTTATGAAAAATATTCTTTCTAATTTCATTAATGTCTTGTGTTGTACGCTACACCAAAAGGAGCTTGCACAACACGCATCCTTGACTTTCCTTTCATTACACGCAATCGCGACCTTCCTCGATAACGTGTGTAGTACGCAATAACGAGTTTCACTAAACAACGATATGCTATTAAAATATTAATAAAACTAGCCGTTATGAATAGTAATAACCATTTTTTGAGATTTTGTAAATTTTATTGTTCAAAATGGACTTCATTTCTGGATTTGGAATATCAAAATTATCTTAGGGTGAAATTTTGGTACTTTTCGGACAACTTTCATTTTCTGATGAATAGTGAAAATTACTAAATTTTAATTAAAAACAACTTTTTAATAGAAATAATTAATAGTGATAAATTATTAATTTTATGAGTTTTAATGTATATTTAGAATATATTTTTACAATTTAATACAATGTTGGTTATTGGATATAATTTCACATTTAAACCAGACATAAACAAATGTCAATCTTTTGATAGCTATTATATCTTAAGAACAAGCTATTTGTTTTGACGATGGGAATTAATTTTTAAATAAATTAATGCAACTGATATTTTTTGAATTTGGTAAAATAGACATCATTTTTGAATTCATAATATCAAATATATATTAGGCCTAATTTATGGTATTTTTCTGGAAACTTTCATTTTTTGATGAATAGTGAAACCACTAAGTGGTAGTTAAAAAAAATGAATTTTTCATAAAACATAATTTTACCGCTTCTGTGAGTGGAATTTTAAAAATCCGAGAGACACGGTTGATGTCAGTAAGTAAAATGTGGTTCAATGAGATGAAAATAATTTTTGGTGAATAGTAACTTTTTACTTTTTTTTACCACGGTTAAAAGTAAATAGGGTAATTAAGGGTAAAAATGATATTAATATTACCCTAACACATGTCCTAATTCTATTTTACAAGTTTAATTCTACCAAAAACAACCTTAGGAATAACATATGGCCATTTAGGCCCACTTAGATTAGATTAGGACATTTATTATTAATTTATTTAAAGAAGGGTTAAAATAGTTAAAATCAAAGTTTAATAAGTAAATCATTTTTAATAGGGGGTTATACATAATATAAATTCGACTATAAATATTCATTAGAAAGATAAAAATATTTCCTACATAATGGTATTTTATTTGTAATTTTTAGACATTAAATAATTTAATTATTTATGACACAACAATGATGATGTAATTATCTTATTAATGAAATATTGACATAATTGATGTTATAAATACCCAAATAAATGTAATTTGAGACTTTTTATGAATTAAACTAATTTTATAGGTTAATATGACATGTTAGTATTGATTTAATTAACTTCGTTCGAGCTAATCATTCTTTTCTGATTTTCACAAAAATCAATTACTAAATAGTGTCAAAATTGACATAAAATAGTTTTTAAAACAAATATTATATTATTAATTGTTATTTTATTCCTAAAAATCTAAGGTTCGGCCACATGACTTATATAAGGTTATATATATTAATAATAAACAACTTGGGGTTATTTTGGCTTGATATAGTAAGTTTATTAACCTTATAGTGTAAGAAAACAAGAAGACACGGTGAAAGTTAAATTATCTAACTTAAAGTTAAATCTA
Organism: Viscum album; assembly: GCA_963277665.1. Classification (NCBI taxonomy): domain Eukaryota; kingdom Viridiplantae; phylum Streptophyta; class Magnoliopsida; order Santalales; family Viscaceae; genus Viscum; species Viscum album. The sequence continues at coordinate 989,918,425 of OY728126.1, forward strand.
AATGATAAGGTTAAAATTGATACCTAAACTTTTCTAAATTCTATTGGATGAGAGGATTTATACCCCTACCAACCTTATCTTCTAGATATATCAATTTGAAGCTATTAAAAACCGAATTTGACTTTATAATAAAATAATATTTTTAGTTATTCCAAAGGTGCCCCTCTCCACCCTTATAAAAGGGCACCTCCTCCCCCTCTTCCTCACACCGCATTGAGCCTTCAAGCTCGGACAAACCCTACCAATTTCTCCTCTAGACTTTCCTGGAAACATCCTAGAGGTTCTGGTCTTCTTCAAAGACCTGTTTTAGTACCCTAAAAGGAGGTCTCAAAGAAGCACTTCAAAGAAGAGGTAATGTTCGTTACCGATTATTTCATCTTTATTTCTTCTTCCACTTCTTCATATTTAGTTGTTTCATTATGAAGTAATAACATCAGTATCACTCATATACTGATATGTTATTAGAAGTATGAAACAACCCTATTTCACCATCTATCCATCCTACGGAAAAGGAAATCACCGCGCGTGCGTACGTACGGAATACCGTCTCCACGCCGTGGTGTAATCTATTTTCCACCACCACCTTACTTGGATGGGTATAATGGTGTACATAATAACTATATATGATTATTTTAAAGTGATATTGATTCTGAAATAGTATACATAAACTCCAATACAATTCCACGATCATGGGAACGATATCATCGCTCGTGCGTACGTACGGACTACCGTCTCCACGACGGGATGAGATTCATTCTCCATGTTAACCATTCATGAATGATTATAAAGTATATATAATATGTAATCATGAAATATATGACATAATAATGATACTGGATTTATGTGTATATATATGTATGTCATCTACTTAATTCCATTCAACTCAATAAGGAAACGAAAACAGCGTTCATGCGTACGTACGGCCTACCATCTACATGAACGGTGTATTTCTTTCCATTTACTGATCTATTATATATATGTATATTCTGAATATATATTATATATAAATCATGTTTTATATTATAGAATTAAGTAATCATGATCTAAGTAATCATATGAATAATTACAAGTCAAAACACTGACGAAAAATGAAACGATTTTACCCAAAACACTCTTTAACATGGAATTTACAAAAGAACGGGTAATATAAAGTCATAAATGAACCATATATGATATAATAATAATGATTATGATTCTAGAATAAGTCAATGACATTATTTAAATCATTATACAGGAGGTTCGGACACTTACGAAGCAAATCGGGAATTAGGTAAGGGAAATATCACAATCTCATTTTTATCCGAGATTGTTTATACTTTGGAATTTACTGAGGTGTATTTTATCATCCACATCCATGTTTCCTCAATATTTGATATTTATATCCTTATACAACAGTTTATATCCAATTTTATCCTTTGGTGAGTTTTTAGTAAAAGATATGAAAGGAATCTTTTGTCGTTTTTCGTACGAGGTACTTTTTGACTTTTCCGACAAAAGTACGAAGAATGTTTTTTTAAATTATACGGCATGAATGGATTTTTAAAACATTATTTCCAAGAAGCTTCCTTTACAATTTTTCATGTTTATTTTTAGTCAACTTATTTTAGTTTGTAATTGTACAACATGTTAAGAAATGAAAAGTGTTTTTGAAGCAGAAAGGATATTTTCCTCAAGAATGGAGTTCAAGTGTTTTATCAAAATTATTTTCCATCTAAGATAATATAGGGTTCTGTTTCTATCCCTATTATTACATGGATTTGATTATGTTGTGATGGAAATATTTTTATGAATTCATTTATCTTATTTTAATTGTTTTATGATGTCATGTTGTTTAAGAATCCCATTTTTTTATTACATGGGTTATGCAATGATGTATGATTTATGATTTTGTGGCACACATAAGAATGGTATCATTATGAGATGGGTGGGACCCATATCTCCCTCCAATGAATTGGGTAAAGATTTTATATCTCATTATATAGACATGGTTGGAACGGTAGGTTATACCGGTTCAGTGAAACAGGACTGAAATGAGGAGTGAACTCGGTTCAGAAAGGGACTTTGTCCACTAAGATAGTCTTTGAAATGAGTCCTGACTAATAAGAAATGATTCTCTATAATTATGTGTGTATGCCACAAAGTTTCATGTTTTATGTTATGATTATTGGGATTACATTTCACTACTATGATTTATCCCATGTTATGAAATTATGATCTCTTTTGCAGGTTAAAATTTCTAAAAGATATGTTCTTATGAATATGACGTGATTGATATTTCTTTTGTTTACCCTTAATGAGCATTTGATCTCACCCTTTTATGTTTTCTTTTCCCCAGGACATAAATAAATTATTTAGGTTTAGAAAAAAAAGAAGATCTTAATGGGAGATGTTGAAGATCTTTCACCACGATTAGAAGATTATATTCTGAGTTTCCAAAGACACTAAACTATTACTGTACTTGTGTGTGTGTTTTTGTTATGTACTAAGTATTCTGCAAAAGTAATGTAATGTCCATGTACGTCAAGTTTTGGGTCTCTACAGTTGGTATCATAGAAATGTTTAGTCAACCTTTGGAAACTATGATGTGAAAACGTTAGTGAGATCCCTAGAGACATTTCTAAGGTATGTCTAGGGATGTCCCTAAGGATAATTATACGTATAGGATATAGTCCTAGAACTATGGTAACGATATTAGATTAAACTAAATATGTTAGATATTTAAGTTACTCCCCCTTTATTATGATTTTTTCCTCTCACACTATTCATTTCGGGTTTTATAAAATTGTCGGAAACAAGATGATTCACGATAATAGAGGATATGATGGACAATGGAATGATATTCTTCATGAGCAACCAAATGAAATGGGATTTGGAAGTCCAAACATCATTATTATGCCGAATCCGCAATCTCATAATATGATCAATAAAGTATAATTTGGTAAGTTTCCTGACTCGGCTAATAAGAGAAAGATGGAGTTTAATGATGATCATAGAGGAAAGAAAGTTCAAATTCCCCTATGTAAATCATGTGGGAAGAGGCATCAAGGAGAATATTTCAAAGGAACAGGAAGATGCTTTGGGTGTAGAAAAGAATGACACAAAGCCAGTAAGTGCAAAGGAAAAGGTTCAGTTAACACCAGGGATGAGGATAATGGTATTGCTACGACATCAACAATGGTTAAATGTTTTAAATGTGGAATGTATGGGCATTATGCAAACCAATTCCCTAATGGAAAGTCTCATGAAGAGAATCAGTATGGTCGTATGGGTAGTATTTATGTGGATGATGATGAAGAGACTACAAATGATATGTGAGATGAAAGAATTGTTGAAGCTCGTTCAATGGTTTAAGAATGTAGTGGAATGATTACATGTTTATCATGTGTAATGTTGTAAAAGTAATCTCATGCTACTATGGAATAAAGAGACATCTAAGGATTGCTACACTGTTGTCTTTCCTTGAGTTTTGAAAGTGTATGATTAATGTTACCAGTATACATGAAAGGTTATTCATATATTTTTGGAATGTAGATGATATGCGCATAATGAAGGGATAAGGAGATAATTAAATGTTTGATAGTATTCATGAGCTCATGACTGATATAAGGAGATGGTTATATCATGGTTTGAGTATATAGAGTTTTTGGATTTTAGTATGTGGAAAGAGTTAACTTTTGACAGCATTCATGTTTTCACTAAGGTTTAATGGGTATTCATTTTTCAAGAGAATACATCATTAAGGTATTCACATGATTTTAATGTGACCAACAAGATATATGGGGGATAAATGATGGTATTCACATGCTTGGTTGACGACATTTCAAGTAATCGTTTTCTTTATACTATGAGCTTGGACCGAAGTATTTTAGATAAGCCTAAAGATTGGAATGGATTACGTTAACCATAAGTTAGTATTGTCTAAGGCTAGAACTTTTTTTGATATTATTTTTGTGATGATATAGTAATGTAGTTTTAGAAAAAGGACAACCTGCAGGACGGGCGACAACCCATCGCGTCGGACAAGGCTGTGGGAATCGAACCCACAACCGAAGTGCGACTGGCCTTTATCGCCCACCACTGGCCTATAGGAAGTCCTTGTTTAGTAGAAACTAGTTTTATTATATTAAGCAGTATGATATATGAAGTATATGTCCATTTTAGGAGCTATATATGATTATTCTCACTATAGATGGACTTATGTTTTTTTTTGATAACTTTTCTAACCTTTTGTTTGAGACAGATGGAATGACCCATCATTCTATCACATGATCTGCTAACACATCACGAATGACAAATTCTACTTCATTTCATTAAGAGATGAAGTGGAAATTGTCCAAAGAATGACCAATGGTGAGACTATACCAAAATCACGGAAGTATTTCTTCTAATTCCAATTTCATCAACTTTAGGGAAATGATCTTGAAATCCAAAAATGTTGTCCTAGTGCTCTTATATCTGGTGAATCAGACGGTACCATAGATCATCACAAATTTATGGCTTTGTGATTGTTGGATTTTCCATAGCCATGTTCTCTACCACTCTCCATCAGAACATGATGGTTAGATTTCTATTCCATATCCATATTTTCACCTACGTGGAAACCCAGTGATTAGTTTATTTGGGTAACCATTATGTTTCATACTTTTGTTTTTAGATATTGGTTTTGGTATTCCTTTTTATGATGTGGGTTTCTATTAAATAAACTTTTGAATAGTAAACCATTTATAACTCCGACGAATTTCGAGGGCGAAATTCATTTTAAGGGGGGTAGAATGTAACACCCTGAGATTTTATGAAAAATATTCTTTTTAATTTCATTAATGTCTTGTGTTGTATACTACACCAAAAGGAGCTTTCATAACACGCATCCTTGACTTGCCTTGCATTACATGCAATCGCGACCTTCCTCGATAGTGTGTGTAGTACGCAATACCGAGTTTCACTAAACAACGATATGCTATTAAAATATTATTAAAACTAACCGTTATGAATAGTAATAACCATTTTTTGAAATGTTGTAAATTTTATTTTTCAAAATGGACTTCATTTCTGGATTCGTAATATCGAAATTAGCTTAGGGTGAAATTTTGGTACTTTTCAGATAACTTTCATTTTCTGATGAATAGTGAAAATTACTAAATTTTAATTAAAAACAACCTTTTTAATAGAAATAATTAATAGTGATAAATTATTAATTTTATTGGTTTTAAAGTATATTTAGAATATATTTTTACAATTTAATACAATGTTGGTTATTGGATGTAATTTCACATTTAAACCAGACATAAACAACTGTCAATCTTTTGATAGTTATTATCTCTTAAGAACACGCTATTTGTTTTGACGACGGGAATTAATTTTTCAATTAATTAATTCAACTAATATGTTTTGAATTTGGTAAAATAGGCATCATTTTTGAATTCATAATATCTAATATAGCTTAGGCCTAATTTTTGGTATTTTTCTGGAAACTTTCATTTTTTGATGAATAGTGAAACCACTAAGTGGTAGTTAAAAAAAATGAATTTTTCATAAAACATAATTTTACCGATTCTGTGAGTGGAATTTCAAAAATCCTAGAGACACGGTTGATGTCAGCAAGTAAAATTTGGTTCAATGAGATGAAAATAATTTTTGGTGAATAGTAACTTTTTACTTTTTTTTAACCACGGTTAAAAGTAAATAGGGTAATTATGGGTAAATATGATATTAATATTACCCTAACACATGACGAAATTCTATTGTACAAGTTTAATTCGACCAAAAACAACCTTATGAATAATATATGACCATTTAGGCCCACTTGGATTAGATTAGGACATTTATTATTAATTTATTTAAAGAAGGGTTAAAATAGTTAAAATCAATGTTTAATAAGTAAATAATTTTTAATATGGGGTTATACATAATATAAATTCTTCTATAAATATTAATTATAAAGATAAAAATATTTCCTAAATAATGGTATTTTATTTGTAATTTTTAAAAATTAAATAATTTAATTTGTTTATGACACAACGATGATGCAGTAATTATCTTATTAATGAAATATTGACATAATTGATGTTATAAATACCCAAATAAAGGTAATTTGAGACTTTTTATGAATTACACTAATTTTATAGGTTAATCTGACATGTTACTATTGATTTAATTAACTTGGTTAGAGCTAGTCATTCTGTTATGATTTTCACAAAAATAAATTACTAAATAGTGTCAAAATTGACATAAAATAGTTATTAAAACAAATATTATATTATTAATTGTTATTTTATTCCTAAAAATCTAAGGTTCGGCCAAATGACTTAGATAAGGTTATATATATTAATAGTAAACAACTTGGGGTTATTTTGGCTTGATATAGTAAGTTTATTAACCTTATAGTGTAAGAAAAAAAGAAGACACGGTGAAAGTTAAATTATCTAACTTAAAGTTAAATCTAAATGATAAGGTTAAAATTGATAACTAAACTTGTCTAAATTCTATTTGATGAGAGTATTTCGACCACTACCCACCTTATATCCGAGATATATCAATTTGAAGCTATTAAAAACCGAATTTGACTTTATAATAAAATAATATTTTTAGTTATTCCAAAGATGCCCCTCTCCTCCCTTATAAAAGGGCACCTCCTCCCCCTGTTCCTCACACCATATTTAGCCTTCATGCTCGGCCAACCCCTACCAATTCCTCCTATCCACTTCCCTAGAAACATCCTAGAGGTTCTTGTCTTCTTCAAAGACCTATTTTAGTTCCCTAAATGGAGGTCTCAAAGAAGCACTTCAAAGAAGAGGTAATGTCCGTTACCGATTCTTTCATCTTTATTTCTTCTTCCACTTCTTCTTATTTAGTTGTTTCATTATGAAGTAATAACATCAGTATCACTCATATACAGATATGTTATTATAAGTATGAAACAACCCTATTTCACTATCTATCCATCCTATGGAAAACGAAATCACCGCGCGTGCGTACGTACGAAATACCATCTCCACGTCGTGGTGTAATCTATTTTCCACCACCAGCTTACTTGGATGGGTATAATGGTGTAAATAATAACTATATATGATTATTGAAAAGTGAAATTGATTCTGAAATAGTATACATACACTCCATTACAATTCCACGATCATGAGAACGATATCATCGCTCGTGCGTACGTACGGACTACCGTCTCCACGACGCGATGAGATTCATTCTCCACGTTAACCATTCGTGAATGATTATAAATCATATATAATAATTAATCATGAAATATATGACATAATAATGATACTGTATTTATGTGTATATATATATGTATGTCATCTACTTAATTCCATTCAACTCAATAAGGAAACGAAAACAGCATTCATGCGTACGTACGGCCTATCACCTCCATGAACGGTGTATTTCTTTCCATTTACTGATCTATTTTATATATGTATATTATGAATATATATTATATATAAATCATGTTTTATATTCTAGAATTAATTAATCATGATCTAAGTAATCATATGAATAATTACAAGTCAAAACACGGATGAAAAATGAAACGATTTTACCCAAAACACTCTTTAACATGGAATTTACAAAAGAACGGGTAATATAAAGTCATAAGTGAACCATATATGATATCATAATAATGATTATGATTCTGGAATAATTCAATGACATTATTTAAATCATTATATAGGAGGTTCGGGCACTTACGAAGCAAATCGGACCTAAGGTAAGGGAAATATCACAATCTCATTTTTATCCGAGATTGCTTATACTTTGAAATTTACTGGGGTATATTTTATCATCCACATCCATGTTTCCTCAATATTTAATATTTATATCCTTATAAAATATTTTATATCCAATTTTACCCTTCTGTGAGTTTTTAGTAAAAGATATGAAAAGAATCTTTTATCGTTTTTTGTACGAGGTACTTTTTGACTTTTCCGACAAAAGTACAAAGAATGTTTTTTTTAACTTATACGGCATGAATGGATTTTTGAAACATTATTTCCAAGAAGCTTCCTTTAAAATTTTTCAAGTTTATTTTTAATCGACTTCTTTTAGTTTATAATTGTATGACATGTTAAGAAATGAAAAGTTTTTTTGAAGCAGAAAGGATATTTTCCTCAAGAATGGAGTTCAAGTGTTTTATCAAAATTATTTTCCATCTAAGATAATATAGGTTTCTATTTATATCCCTATTATTACATGGATTTGATTATGTTGTGATGGAAATATTTTTATGAATTCCTTTATCTTATATGAATTGTTTTATGATGTCATGTTGTTTAAGAATCCCATTTTTTTATTTCATGGGTTATGCAATGATGTATGATTTATAATTTTGTGGCACACATAATAATGGTATCATTATGAGATGGGTGGGACCTATATCTCCCTCCAATTCATTGGGTAAAGATTTTATATCTCATGAGATAGACATGGCTGGAACGGTAGGTTATACCAGTTCAGTGAAATAGGACTGAAACGAGGAGTGAACTCGGTTCAGAAAGGGACTTTGTCCACTAAGATAGTCTTGGCAATGAGTCTTGACTAATAAGAAATGATTCTCTATGATTATGTGTGTATTACACAAAGTTTCTTGTTTTAAGTTATGATTATTGGGATTACATTTCACTACTATGATTTATCCCATGTTATGAAATTATGATCTCTTTTGCAGGTTAAGATTTCCAAAAGATATGTTCTTATGAATATGACGTGTTTGATATTTCTTTTGTTTACCCTTACTGAACATTTGAGCTCACGCTTTTATGTTTTCTTTTCCCCAGGACATAAAGAAAGGATTTAGGTTTAGAAAAAAAAAAGAAGATCTTAATGGGAGATGTTGAAGATCTTTCACCATGATTAGAAGATTATATTCCAAGTTTCCAAAGACACTAAACTATTACGGTCCTTGTGTGTGTGTTTTTGTTATGTACTAAGTATTCCTCAAAAGTAATGTAATGTCCATGTATGTCATGTTTTGGGTCTCTACAGTTGGTATCAGAGTAAAAGTTTAGTCAACCTTTGGAAACTAGGATGCAAAAATGTTAGTGAGATCCCTAGAGACATTTCTAAGGTATGTCTAGGGATGTCCCTAAGGATAAGTATATGTATAGGATATAGTACTAGAACTATGGTAGCGATATTATATTAAAACAAAGATGTTATATATTGAAGTTACTCCCCATTTATTATGATTTTTGCCTCTCACACTATTCATTTTGGGTTTTAGAAAATGGCTGGAAACAAGATGATTCACGATAATGGAGGATATGATGGACAATGGAATGATATTCTTCATGAGGAACCAAATGAAATGGTATTTGGAAGTCCAAACATCATTATTATGCTGAATCAGAAATCTCATAATATGATCAATAATTAAAATTTGGTAAGTTTCCTAACTCGGCTAATAAGAGAAAGATGGAGTTTCATGATGATCATAGAGGAAAGAAAGTTCAATTTCCCCTATGTAAATAATGAGGGAAGAGGCATCAAGGAGAATGTTTCAAAGGAATTGGAAGATGCTTTGGGTGTGGAAAAGAAGGACACAAAGCCAGTAAGTGCAAAGGAAAAGGTTCAGTTAACACCAGGTATGAGGATAATGGTATTTCTATGACATCAACAATGGTTAAATGTTTTAAATGTGGAATGTACGGGCATTATGCAAACCAATGACCTGAGGGAAAGTCTCGTGAAGAGAATGAGTATGGTCGTATGGGTAGTATTTATGTGGATGATGATGAAAAGACTACAAATGATACGTGAGATGAAAGAATTGTTGAAGCTCGTTCAATGGTTTAAGAGTGTAGTGGAATGATTACATGTTTATCATGTGTAATGTTGTATAAGTAATCTCATGCTACTCTGGAATAAAAAGACATCTAAGGATTGTTACACTATTGTCTTTCCATGAGTTTTGAAAGTGTATGATTAATGTTACCAGTATCCATGAAAGGTTATTCAGATATTTTTGGAATGTAGATGATATGTGAATAATGAAGGTATAAGGAGAGAATTAAATGTTTGATAGTATTCATGAGCTCATGACTGATATAAGGAAAAGGTTATATCATGGTTTGAGTATATAGAATTTCTGGATTTTGGTATGTGGAAAGAGTTAACTTTTGACAGCATTCATGTTTTCGCTAAGGTTTAATGGGTATTCATTTTTCAAGAGAATACATCATTAAGGTATTCACATGATTTGAATGTGACCAACAAGATATATGGGGTATAAATGATGGTATTCACATGTTTGGTTGACGACATTTCAAGTAATCATTTTCTTTATACTATGAGCTTGGACCGAAGTATTTTCGATAAGCCTAAAGATTGGAATGGATTATGTTAACCATAAGTTAGTATTGTTTAAGGATAGAACATTTTTTGATATTATTTATGTGATGTTATAGTAATGTAGTTTTAGAAAAAGGACAACCTGCAGGACGGGCGACAGCCAATCGCGTCGGACAAGGCTGTGGGAATCGAACCCACAACCGAAGTGCGACTGGCCTTTATCGCCTACCACTGGCCTACAGGAAGTCCCTGTTTAGTGGAAACTAGTTTTATTATATTAATCAGTATGATATATGAATTATAAGTCCATTTTAGGAACTATATATGATTAATCTCACTATAGATGGACTTATGTATTTTTTGATAACTTTTTTAACCTTTTGTTTGAGACAGATGGAATGACCCATCATTCTATCACATGATTTGATAACACATCATGAATGACAAATTCAACTATATTTCTTTAAGAGATGAAGTGGAAATTTTCCAAAGAACGACAAACGGTGAGACTATACCAAAATCACGAAAGTATTTCTTCTAATTCCAATTTCATCAACTTTAGGGAAATGATCTTGAAAACCAAAAATGTTGTCCTAGTGCTCTTATATCTGATGAATCAGACGGTACCTTAGATCGTCATAAATTTATGGCATTGTGATTTCTGGATTTTCCATAGCCATGTTCTCTACCACTCTCCATCAGAACATGATGGTTAGCTTTCTCTTCCATATCCATATTTTCACCTATGTGGAAACCCAATGAGTAGTTTATTTGGGTAACTGTTACGTTTCATACTTTTTTTTAAAGATTGGTTTTGGTATTCCTTTTTATGATGTTGGTTTCTATTAAAGAAACTTTCGAATAGTAAACCATTTATAACCCCGACAAATTTCGAGGGCGAAATTTATTTTAAGGGGGTTAGAATGTAACACCCCGAGATTTTATGAAAAATATTCTTTTTAATTTCATTAATGTCTTGTGTTGTACGCTAAACCAAAAGGATCTTGCACAACACGCATCCTTAACTTGCCTTTCATTACACGCAATCGCGACCTTCCTCAATAGCGTGTGTAGTACGCAATACAAGTTTCACTAAACAACGATATACTATTAAAATATTATTAAAATTAGCCGTTATGAATAGTAATAACCATTTTTTGAAATTTTGTAAATTTTATTTTTCAAAATGGACTTCATTTCTGGATTTGGAATATCGAAATTAGCTTAGGGTGAAATTTTGGTACTTTTCGGATTACTTTCATTTTCGGATGAATAGTGAAAATTACTAAATTTTAATTAAAAACAACCTTTTTAATAGAAATAATTAATAGTGATAAATTATTAATTTGATTGGTTTTAAAGTATATTTAGAATATATTTTTACAATTTCATACAATGTTGGTTATTGGATGTAATTTCACATTTAAACCAGACATAAACAACAGTCAATCTTTTGAGAGCTATTATCTCTTAAGAACACGCTATTTGTTTTGACGACGAGAATTAATTTTTAAATTAATTAATGCAACTGATATGTTTTCAATTTGGTAAAATAGACATCATTTTTGAATTCATAATATCAAATATAGCTTAGGCCTAATTTTTTGTATTTTTCTGGAAACTTTCATTTTTTTTATGAATAGTGAAACCACTAAGTGGTTGTTAAAAAAAATGAATTTTTCATAAAAATTAATTTTACCGCTTCTGTGTGTGGAATTTTAAAAATCTGAGAGTCACAGTTGATGTCAGTAAGTAAAATGTGGTTCAATGAGATGAAAATAATTTTTGGTGAATAGTAACTTTTTACTTTTTTTACCACGGTTAAAAGTAAATAGCGTAATTAAGGGTAAAAATGATATTACTATTACCCTAACACATGTCCTAATTCTATTGGAAAATTTTAATTCGACCAAAAACAACCTCAGGAATAAAATATGACCATTTAGGCCCACTTGGATTAGATTAGGACATTTATTATTAATTTATTTAAAGAAGGGTTAAAATAGTTAGAATCAAAGTTTAATAAGTAAATAATTTTTAATATGGGGTTATACATAATATAAATTCGACTATAAATATTCATTAGAAAGATAAAAATATTTCCTACATAATGGTATTTTATTTGTAATTTTTAGACATTAAATAATTTAATTTATTTATGACACAACGATTATGGAGTAATTATCTTATTAATGAAATATTGACATAATTAATGTTATAAATACCCAAATAAATGTAATTTGAGACTTTTTATGAATTAAACTAATTTTATAGGTTAATATGACATGTTAATATTGATTTAATTAACATGGTTCGAGCTAATCATTCTTTTATGATTTTCACAAAAATCAATTACTAAATAGTGTCAAAATTGACATAAAATAGTTTTTAAAACAAATATTATATTATTAATTGTTATTTTATTTTTAAAAATCTAAGGTTCGGCCAAATGACTTAGATAAGGTTATATATATTAATAATAAACAACTTGGGGTTCGTTTGGCTTGATATAGTATGTTTATTAACCTTATAGTGTAAGCAAACAAGAAGACACGGTGAAAGTTAAATCTAAATGATAAGGATAAAATTGATACCTAAACTTGTCTAAATTCTATTTGATGAGAGTATTTCGACCCCTACCCACCTTATATTCCAGCTATATCAATTTGGAGCTATTAAAAACCGAATTTGTCTTTATAATAAAATAATATGTTTAGTTATTCCAATGGTGCCTCTCTCCTCCCTTATAAAAGGGCACCTCCTCCCCCTCTTCCTCACACCACATTGAGCATTCAATATCAGAAAAACCCCATCAATTTCTCCTATAAACTTCTCTAGAAACATCCTAGAGGTTCTGGTCTTCTTCAAAGACCTATTTTAGTTCCCTAAAAGGAGGTCTCAAAGAAGCACTTCTAAGAAGAGGTAATGTCTGTTACCGATTCTTTCATCTTTATTTCTTCTTACACTTCTTCTTATTTAGTTTTTTCATTATGAAGTAGTAACATCAGTATAACTCATATACTGATATGTTATTATAAGTATGAAACAACCCTATTTCACCATCTATCCATCCTACGGAAAACAAAATCACCGCGCGTGTGTACGTGCGGAATACCGTCTCCACGTCGTGGTGTAATCTATTTTCCACCCCCACCTTACTTGGATGGGTATAATGGTGTAAATAATAACTATATATGATTATTGTAAAGTGATATTGATTCTAAAATAGTATACATACACTCTAATATAATTCCACGATTATGAGAATGATATCATCGCTCGTGTGTACGTACGGACTACCGTCTCCATGACGCGATAAGATTCATTCTCCACGTCAACCATTCATGAATGATTATAAAGTATATATAATAAGTAATCATGAAATATATGACATAATAATGATACTGGATTTATGTGTATATATATGTATGTCATCTACTTAATTCCATTCAACTCAATAAGGAAACGAAAACAGCATTCATGTGTACGTACGGCCTACCGTCTCCATGAACGATGTATTTCTTTCCATTTACTGGTCTATTATATATATGTATATTCTGAATATATATTATATATAAATCATGTTTTATATTCTGGAATTAAGTAATCATGATCTAAGTAATCATATGAATAATTACAAGTCAAAACATGGACGAAAAATGAAACGTTTTTACCCAAAACACTCTTTAACATGGAATTTACAAAAGAACGGGTAATATAAAGTCATAAATGAACCATATATGATATCATAATAATGAGTATGATTCTGGAATAAGTCAATCAAATTATTTAAATCATTATACAGGAGGTTTGGACACGAAGCAAATCGGGAATTAGGTAAGGGAAATATCACAATCTCATTTTTATCCGAGATTGTTTATACTTTGGAATTTACTGGGGTGTATTTTATCATCCACATCAATGTTTCCTCAATATTTAATATTTATATCCTTATACAATAGTTTATATCCAATTTTACCCTTTGGTGAGTTTTTAGTAAAAGATATGAAAGGAATCTTTTGTCGTTTTTCATACAAGGTACTTTTTGACTTTTCTGACAAAAGTATGAAGAATGTTTTTTTAACTTATACGGAATGAATGGATTTTTAAAACATTATTTCCAAGAAGATTCCTTTACAATTTTTCATGTTTATTTTTAATCAACTTATTTTGGTTCGTAATTGTACGACATGTTAAGAAATTAAAAGTGTTTTTGAAGCAGAAATGATATTTTCCTCAAGAATGGAGTTCAAGTGTTTTATCAAAATTATTTTCCATCTAAGATAATATAGGGTTCTGTTTCTATCCATATTATTACATGGATTTGATTATGTTGTGATGGAAATATTTTTATAAATTCCTTTATCTTATATGAATTGTTTTATGATGTCATGTTGTTTAAGAATCCCATTTTTTTATTACATGGGTTATGCAATGATGTATGATTTATGATTTTGTGGCACACATAAGAATGGTATCATTATGAGATGGGTGGGACCTATATATCCCTCCAATGAATTGGTTAAAGATTTTATATCTCATGAGATAGACATGGCTGGAACGGTAGTTTATACCGGTTCAGTGAAACTGGATTGAAACAAGGAGTGAACTCGGTTCAGAAAGGGACTTTGTCCACTAAGACAGTCTTGGAAATGAGTCTTGACTAATAAGAAATTATTCTCTATTATTATGTGTGTATGCCACAAAGTTTCATGTTTTAAGTTATGATTATTGGGATTACATTTCACTACTATGATTTATCCCATGTTATGAAATTATGATCTCTTTTGCAGGTTAAGATTTCTAAAAGATATGTTCTTATGAATATGACGTGATTGATATTTCTTTTGTTTACCCTTACTGATAATTTGAGCTCACCCTTTTATGTTTTCTTTTCCCCAGGAAATAAAGAAAGGATTTAGGTTTAGAAAAAAAAAAGATCTTTATGGGAGATGTTTAAGATCTTTCACCATGATTAGAAGATTATATTCCGGGTTTCCAAAGACACTAAACTATTACGGTCCTTGTGTGTGTGTTTTTGTTATGTAATAAGTATTCCGAAAAAGTAATGTAATGTCCATGTATGTCAAGCTTCGGGTCTCTACAGTGAATAACAAGCACAACCCCAAGGAAAAACAGTACCAGGCCGAAGAAGGAAACTGACATGAAAAAATTTAAGCATTCACAAATGGTTCTATTATAAAGTAAAAAACAATAAAAGGGATCCATGGGATTCCTTTAATTACATTAACCAAACTAATACCCAACATAAAGGCTCTACATGACATCATATTTTCAACCCAATAGTTTTTCAACTAGAAAATTCCATCCCCCTCTATGTCACCCCACACGACATCAAACAGAGCCACCACACATACCACCAGAACAGATCATGTATGTTTTCAGATTTAACGACACCATTATTTTGTTCCTTATTTCCATTTATTTAACTGAGGTGGCCAGACTATGATTTTTATTCATTGGAAATCCATTTATCAACCATGTTTACATGATAAACTAGTTTCTATATTACATCCATTCTATCATAAGATTATCCAAAAAATAGAGGTTGGTTAGTGTGGAAGAAAGGACCCCCAACAACCATGATTTTCAATGTTCATAAGCACATATAATTAAAAACATAAAAAATATTGATGATAAAATAATACAGCAACATCATCATCATTCACACAACAATATTCTTAAAAAGTTCATTTATTATCTTTATTAAGGATTGATTTCATCCATGTCCTGAAGGAAACATTATCACACCCACCCCTAATGATGGAAAGTAAGGAGAGATGAAGGAAACCCACTAATATGATGATCTAGGATCAATGTATCTATCCTTGCATCATGAATTGAGGATGCACAACTTTCAAGAAATGAAAACTGGAGGGATTCAATGGTGAGCAGAAGGAGCTCCATCACAGGCACATGATGGAGTTTGTCTCTAGGCGCAATTGGAGAACTGAAAGGAATTATTAGGAGAAGACCTCATATTAATAAGAGGTCAAATACTAAAATCAGTGAGATGATTTCGAAGTATTTGATGTTGTATTGTGTCTTGATCACACGGTTGGTCAACTTCACATGTCATGATTATTTTTCATTTAATAATTCCCCTCTAAGATGGTGGAGATAACAGTTGTGAGTTAATTGATATCTTCTAAACTGAGATAAAACCAAAAAACTGGGATGAAGTTGGAATTAACATTAAAATATGTGACACCAAGGAACAAAATCCACACGGTCTGGTAACTGAGGATTTTCCCGAATCACGGGGGATTAAAACATTTTTCTTTTCTGGAATTAAATAAATTTATGAAGGTTATTAAAACACTATTACATCCAAAGATACATTACTGAGGGAAGAATATTAATAAAATTAGAAACTGGGGAAAATTGGAAAATGGTGGGACAAAATTCGATGATACACAGTAATGGTGCTAGTGGTTGGGTGAGACACTATAAGAGGTGCCACTATTTTGGTAGAACTGTTTCGTGGAATAGTGTTATTGGAAAACACTCATGCAAGAAGCCACATGATCCCCCCTAAAAACATTAACAACCCTAGACTTCAACAAAGGAAGGGCTAGGGATAACATGTTTATTACATATGGTTTCTATGTTTTAAATTTGTACAAATTTGTAATGTTATTTGGTCTCAATTTGAATTCATTGAGATAGATGCCATGTTATAATCCTATATTTTTTCAGGAGGTGTATATACTTCTTTTGACATGTTATATCATGAATGTCCTAATTTTCATGATATTTTAAGCTTTATTTGACTTTATTTATTCCTTTTTGTTATGATCCTGTGTTACCAAATCAGTAACAGTTTATGTATACAATCAACCCATTTATCAAGATTGTTTATGATTTTGATCCTATTGAATAAACATTTTATTACATCTCTCAATATGTATTATAATTTTTCATATCAAATGGTTATTCATGATATATCAATGTAATGTTTCCATTTTTTCACTATTTGATACATTATAATATCAACAAATTGTTTTAAAGAATGTTCAACTTTGCCTATCCCTTTTGTGGATAATACTTCCTTATTCAAAACCATGATTTCCAAAAATGGATTCAAATATTATTCTTCTATTATCATATACAATTTAAATGAAATTTTAACATTTTTTCTTTTACCAATTCATTTATATGAAACATCATGTCACTATCCAAACAAGTAATTATTCATACCCTTTACTATGTAACTGAAATATTATTTTTTTCACATATTACATGTAAGGATTTCCTGCCATAATTTCTTTGAAGGATCCATTGGATTTTTTAAAGGATAATGTTTAACATTTTTAAAAAAAATTCAAGGAATGTTGTTTTCAAATTTTTTTCAAGTTTATCTTTTATTTTCTCAAATAAATTATTTTTTAAAATATTTTCAAGACACTTTTATAAGTTTTCAATGAAACTAGTTCTCAGTGCATTCATTCTATGAATGATTTCTTTTTTTATGAAATATTATTTATGAAAATTGATCATCTTTTATGAGTTATGTGTGTTAATAAATCCCATTCCTCTTCCCAGGGTTTTATTCTTGTGAAACTCGCATTTTTCCAAGGGATAGGTTTTGATGAAATGATTATGAAATATACCATTGTCGATAAGTTATGATATTATTACATGTTTATGAAAACCTTATGATTTATTGGGATTATGATGGAATGTTTTTAAAAACCACCTATTTTTATAGTTTAGGACGTGATGATAGTATTATTATTCTAAAGAACATGTATGAATGATTTTGTTTTAAGATAGATGGGACCTATATCTCTGTCCAATCCATACATAAAAGATTTATATCTTATTATATAATTATGGGAATCATTTCATTAGTTTTGATCCACTATAGGAAGATGAGGATACATGATCCCTTACAATGAATGTACTACGACTAGGGATGGTGGTGTGTCTCGCCCGGTTGGTGTAGTCACCATAAAGATGGAAGATAGGGAAACCCAATCCACTATGGGATGATGAGGAAACCCAAACCCTGATATGGAAAGGACTGTGAATATAGAAGGTAGTGTGTCCCTCCCAGTAGGAGCAGTTCCCATAAATTACCTTGATAAGTTATAGCAAATCATCCTGATTTATAGGGGATGGGATCACTTGTTTATGTATTCCAAAATTCCATTTATAACTCATATGATATGTTTTTATGAATATTTATTTTATTTACATATGATTCATATCATATGAACTACTAGGATTTATTCAACGATGCATTTTTTTGATCTTATGATATGAATGTTATGATCACATTTTTATACATGTATTCTTATTTTTATGCTTACATGTCTCCTTTGATTACCCTTATAGAGAATCTGATCTCACCCATTTCTATGATTCTTTCCTGAGCCTATGAAGATATGTATTATTTTTTGATGTGTCTATGAAGGTTTCTAGAAATAAAGAATCTAGGGGGAGATAATGTAGTGTACTTATAAAGTAATTTTTAAGATTCAATGTTTCGAAAGGCACTAGACATAAATTGTATTTAATATTTTATTTTTATAGTGTTTTAATTATTATGAAAAATTTATGTAATGTTAATTTATGGAAATTGTGGGTCGCTATTGTTAGTGACATTGAAAATATTTATTTATCCTTTGGATGATATGATGATATAACCTTAATGGGAAATCTATGTAAATGTCTACGGATAATTCTTAAGATAAGTAAAAGTATAGGAAAATGTTGGGAACTTTGGTAATTGATTGTGTAAACTATTTCGTAGAAATACATCCATATCTAGATACTTCATTTGGATGTGGATCACGAATTTATTTACCTAGGAGTAATAAAATGGTCATGATGTTTTGGGATAGACTCGATGTAATCTCATACATGATAATGGGCCTTGCTAGACACTTGGTTTGACACTCCTTAGGGATATGCATTAGTGATTCATGAACACTTAATTAACCATCAAGAACGTAAAAATAACTTGGATATGAATAACCTAGGACAAACCTAGAGTTTCATGGATTAATGATGGTGTCCTAATTTAAACCCCTTATAAATGGGTTTTCATGATTTTTTGTTTCCTCATAATGAAAATAGATTCTTACTCAAATCCTCTTGGTTTTTTTCAATTGAGTGAACAAGAAGAAACATGATTAAAATTTAATTTGATAGAAAACATTTTGAATAGACATTTAATGAGATTACCACTATAATAAATTATATTACAATAATGCCTAATAAATCTTTGATTAACTTGATCAATAATGTGTAACTTAACCAACTCTCAAACTCACCATGGACGAGAGAAAAAAATTTCACTGAGTGTCTGGGTAATGGGGACCATTTAGAAAAAAAATGGTTTCCATTATTTTAGAATGCTCGAAAGAATCTCCTGTGTTAATTTATTAGAAGAATGAGAATATGTGTTTATAGGGGAAAATATATACACAAAGCATTTGAATTCAAAGTAAAAATTAAGAGTTCAATTAAATAAACGTATGGGAATCTTGACCTCCCTATGACATCATCCAAGGTTATGTGTTTTACATGTTGAATAAATTCTCATTATGTAACTCTGTTTCTGAAGAGAAAATATCCTTAAGAGAATCAGTAAGGTGTTGAAGGTAATTTTTATATTTTTGAAAATGATGAGACTATATATGAAATGTTAAATTCACGAGTTATTATATATTATGTTGAGGTAGAATTGTTAATGTATTAAGTTTGAAGTGAAATAATTAATGTTTTCATATATTTGGATTCATGAATTATCTAATATTAATGGTGAAATAAATAAGGGTTGTTCATTTTGTGTTTTTTCTCTATAGATTTACAAGAACACGTTGAATGTTTTAAGTTGGATATAAAAGTTATTTAATGTGAATATTGGGTCCATAGAAGCCACGTGAATAAGGGAAATATAACCCTTAATAAGTTCATTATGATAAGATAATGATGTTTAAAAAATATATGTGGGATATGAGTAAGTAAATTGTATGGTAATGATTAACTTATATCTAATTATTTACTTGTTGAAAGGTGATTTATATTATCATTAATTAAGTATACAACATTTTTGGATTACAGAAATATATCCAATTTATTAAAGAATAATGAAGCATGGATCTTTTAAATTGGGATTTCTGGTAATTATGATCATTAACATGTTTCACGAGAATTCATGATGAAAGATTTCATGTGTTTGGAATGCTTAAACCTAGAGTTACATTTTTATATGTTTGGAATCACTATTAAGGTGATTTTGGGAATTTCATTCTAATGTTATGGATTTCCATTTTTCAGAATAGTTATAATTTTAACAATTCATGAGAATTTTATGTTAAATTTAAAATAATGTAATAATGTATCGATATTGAATAGATAATCATGGTTAAATGTCTATTTGGTGATTAAACTTATTCAAGTATTTCCATCATATTTATGTTGAAAATTATATTAATGTTTTTTATAAAAGGACATCATGTATTTAAGTGAAACCAATAAATTCTAGAAAAAAGTTTGTTCATGAACCCATGATCGATGGATGATAGTGGTTGAATGCATACCACTAGCGTATGTGATGTCCTAATTAATTTTTAATTACTTTTTATGAATAAATAAGAACCATTGTAGTTAAATTTTATTTTTAGTGATTAATTTGTTATCCATATTTATCATGAACTATTGTTAGAGAAAAATAGATATACATTTCATTATTTTATGGGACTTGAGATCATTACATGTTTATTTTAGTCCATCATGCATAAATTTTAATTTGTAGACATCCATTTCACGAAGTAACATATGAATTAGAAATAGATTAATTAAAAACCAAAGAATGAAACATTGATTTAGAAATATTTCAAGAATAAATATTTCCTTATATTCTTGGTTGATTAAATAATTACTCAACATTAGGATAACGATGAAAAAATTTGTTGTCCAAATATATTAATTTTTTAAAAAACTGTGACCTTTTTAAATCATCTTAGATCAATGAATTTGAGGCCCTAAAATATGATTTGATCGTTGACTTATTTAGTATTGACGATCTCAATTAATCCCTAAAAATATTTATGTTTTCCCTCCATGTCCAATGTTCAATGCTATCCTATGATCCCATTTTTGGGAACCAATTTGTATTTTACTTTCAATAACTATTATGGTTCCATATTTTCCATTTAAGGGAAGTTTTAGTATTCATTATTATGATGTGGGTTTGTATAAAAGGGATTTTCAATTATTAAACCACTGGTAAACTAGATGAATTTCATAGATGACATTCACTTTAATGGGGGTAGAATGAACCACCTCGATAAAGTTTGAATTATTTTTTTGGAGATAATTTAATCATTTTGATATTTTGAATTTCATGAAACATTGAAAATAATTTTTTTTATATTATTCCACTACGTTTGGCTTGAATTATATCAACAATGATGTTAATCATGCACAACATGGACCATAAATTTTAGTTTTCTATAAATAGAACCCCAAGGATAGCTTTTATTATAAGTAAAAATGATGTCCCTCAATGGATAGCATAACATGTTAGACCAAGTTTTACTGAACAATAATATAATATTAAATTTTATTATTTAATATAATAAGATAAACCCTACTGCTAAAATATATTTTACAAATATTATTAACTAAATTATAAAAATATGTGGTTTAGAAAATTATAATATATATTTATAGTTTAATAATTAATTAGAAAAAAAATATAAGAACCTATAAAATATAACGGATATTTTTTTCTCCCAAATATGTTTTATCATAATAAGTAAAATTGATTAAAATTTATGAGATATTTTATTCTAATATATATTTTATTTATTAAATAAAATAGTTTTTATATTCTTCCCATATATTTGATAGACATAGGATAACTAAAAAAAGCCAATTTTATACATAAAACCTACATTATTACAAAAGTAGTTTTGTTGAATTTTAATGGTGAACTCATTATAAATAAAAATTTAATACTTTTATAATTTAAAATATCAAAAATAAACACCATATTTTGAATATAAACCTAAAATTTATATGTAGAGAATTTTTTCTGTATTTTCCTGTGATGTTTCATTTTCTTAATCAATAGTGAAAAATACTGAATTTTTGTTCAAAACTACATTTTTATATAAATTATTTATAACATTAAATTACATTTTAAATATTTTTAAAATTTTAATTATATCATAATATTTTAAATTAATCCAATTTAGGTAATTTTAATCAATTTTAATTTGTAATTGAGTATAAACACTTGTTAATCTTTTGGATGTTTTTACTTTTAAAACCCACATTATTGTCCTTTATTGGGGATTGAATTTAAATTAATATTTGCCACTTATATGATTTTAATTTGGGAAAATTTATTTTATAATTGGAATAATAATAAATTTTAATTTTTAATAATTCAAAATTAATATTTATCTATAAGTATTATTATATACAGCTAAAAGAAATTACATTTATTAAGATAAAATTAAGATTAATAAGGGACTAAACCATAATCATAATTACTCAAATGATGTAGAAACTTTTCAAGACACCAATTTATTGACATATTTCGACATAAAAGACACATTCAGTATTTATTTGTTTTTTTATTACTTTTATTAGGTAAACATTTTGGTACACCTTACATGTTTTAAAATTATCTAGGTGTGTCCTTTCCCTTCCGTATAAATAGAAACCAACTCTCCCACTTCCTCAAACCAATCAAATTACATCGGATTAGCCACGATATTTCTTTTAAACACACAAAAAACCCAAAATTCTTCTTTTATGCTTCACATTTGTTATAAATTCTTCCAAGGAACCCCTTTGGTGTAAACCAAAAGGAGTTACATGATTAAGTTGTAACACCCTAACTCTAGCTCTTTTATTTTAATTCCACTCTCCACTCCATAAAATCTTTTCATTACATGAATATATAAGAAAAATAGTAACCTAAATATATTATCATTTTCATATTATAAGGTTTTAAGCTAAAATTACACACACTTCAATCTAATGTGTAATGACAATACTGTTTATGTGTATGGTGAACTACCACCTCAGGAAATAATGATTATTTGTTGTTAATTTTTCAACTCTCTTGGTAGACACTATTATAGAAACTAAATTTATATATTATATTTATTATATTTATAGTTTATTTATGATTGTGTAATATATATTTATAACATACCCTTATTCTTTCCATCTTGTGTAAATATGATAATTTCATTTGAGGATGTGTGGACTACCGCACCATCAAAGAGATGTGATTCATTCCCACTCTACAAAGATTGTATTAAGGATATGTCTAGTTAAACTATATGAAATAAATGAAAAATAATTATAATTTAATTATATTTGATACTTATATACATATAAAAATATGTCTTTTACTTTCATTCTTTCAATACATCAATAAAATTGATGCAACTTTCTTGCATACGTACGACCTACCGTCTCTATAAAATGTGTATTCAATTTCACACTTATATATTTTATAGAGTTATATAACTAATATTCAATGAATATTAATGATATTTATATCCTAATATTAATTTATTTAATCAACATATAAGTAAAAGAATAAAACATATAACAAAATAGCACACATGTGAAATCAATGGGAATATTATCTACAGTGTAACCCTAACATGAAATTGATTAGAAGGTGGTAATATAAAGTTATAATAAAACAATATATGGTTTTATATATTATAATATGGTTCATTAAAAGATTTATAATAAACATAATTTTTTTATAGGATGTTTTATGGAGTTTGACGTGAGTCAAGACACAATGTAATGAGATTTCATCTCAATTTTTATTTATATGAGATACATTCCTTAATAATAACTCATTTCTTTTCTATGGTGAGTATACATCCCATGGATTTATTATATGATTATTATAAATTAATTTATGGGTACTTAAATATCAATTTTATGATCTTTATTTTTTATCTCTACATTTCAAAATTTTCTGAATCGGTAAAGTGATTTTGTCTCAATTTTCTTTATTTAAAACATATTCCTTGTTATGAAGCAATAATATTAAATGAGGAATATCTAATTCCATTGACAAGTTATATCCTAAATATCAATATTTTCCAAGTATTTTCAAATTCATTTAATTATATTCTTTTTATTTTTTATGATCTAATATATCCAAATTAGTAACGATTCATGGCTTCAATCCCAACATTTATCAAGATTTTTTATTATTTTACCTTTTATTATTGAAATATTATGATCCATAACTCAATAAATGTTATGATGTTTTTACCATATGTTTATTCATGTCATATTAATGAAATAGTATACTTTTTCATCTCATTTGAACATAATATGATCGAGAAAGTGTTCTTAAAAAAGTCTAATAGGGCCTCACCCTTCGGTCAGAAAACCGTGTTACGTCGAAACCCATATTTAAAAAAAGGGTTTCCAAACATATTTTTTTATTATCAAATAATAATTATATGTAAAGTTTACCCTTTTATTTTACCAATTCATTAAAAGGAATCTTCATATCTTTTTCTAAGCAAGGAAACTTTCAAAATATTTTATTGTTAAAATGAAATATTAATTTTACCTCATATGATATGTACGGATTTTTCAGCCTTCATTTTTTTGAAGCTTTGTTTTCTTTTTGTGAAAGGATAATTTTTGAAAATTTCGTTTAAATATAATTTTCAAGTAATATATTTTCAATTTTTTTATCATTATTTTATTATTATTCATGGAAGTTTTTTTTAAAAATGATTTCAAGCATGTTTTATATGTTTTCTAAGAAAATTAAATTCAAGATGTTTTAAAGCACCATCTAATAGCTTTCAAAAAAATGTTTTTCAAAATGATTCCAAGATATGTTTATGTGTTTACAAAGAAAAATTATTTCATATTTTTTTCCAATAATTATTTATTGGCTTTCAATCCTATTATAAAGAAAATGGTTTTTATTGGTTTTATGTTTTAAAAATCCCTTTTCGTAGAAGAAATGTTATTTTCTTCAAAGAATTTATTTTTAAATATATTTTAAAATTATTTATAAAAGTAACTGGCCTTAATCACTAAATTATTTAGTAAATTCTTTTATAATTAACATTCTTACATTACCAAAGATATATTCAGTTTAATATTTTAGAAAATTATGACATAATTCACATATATCAACCCATAAGCATACAATTTTTTTTCTACTAAAAAATACATTTTTCTCATAATAAAAATGTTCTTAATAAAGAAAATGAAATATATTCATTAAATATATTCACAATAATCATCTTGGATTCTCCTTTACACTTACCAATCATTAAAACTTTAGAAAAACATTTTAAAACAATGTATGAGAGAACAAATATCAGTAAGGGATATAAAAAGAAGGAGATAAAATATTAGTACATGAATACTTATAATCATAAGAAATGATTTTCACAAAGACATACTTCTCACCAAATAAGAATCATATAGATACTTCGTGCACAAATGAGATTTCAATATAATATAGAAAATATAAAGAATACAATAAACGTATCATGGGGAATTAATTACAAATGATTATAACCATAGATGATACAATATTATTTGTAACTCTCAATGATATGTTATAATGTAACCCTCATGGCTACCTTAAAATGTATCCATCATGACTACCTTATGGTGTATCCATCACAGTTAAACATAGAGTAACCATACGGTAGACCTAAAATATAAAAAAACTAAATTCATTAAGGGGTGATATAGGTAACACCCTATTTCATGAAAAATTTCCATGATCCGTAACATAATCATAAAACAAGAGTATTTAATTAATATAAATAATTCCATTTAAAAAAAGAAAACAATTTAAAATAGTATTTTTAACCAAAACCCCATAAAACAATCATATATTAGACAAGAGAATTGAAAAATAGAATAAAATATGTGTATATGTTGTAAATAAACATAATAGAAAATAATATAATCAGTATTTATTTAATAAATACACATAGTGCCATATAATCATCAATTAACATTGGTAACCCAAAAAATGGATAGAGGGTTATGATTTACCTTACATCGAGTTCATATTACTTAAAATGTGGTTAAACTTTTTATATATTGGTCTAAAGAGTGTTATTAACATATAAAAGAACCATATTCATATTTATAAATCCATATATTATATTCTCATAAAATATTTATATCCATTCATTAATAATATGTTATTTATTTCAGTGTTTTGGGTGCATTTATTTCATCGTTTCCCTAGTTGGTTTACTATGTATTTTCTTATCAGAAGGGAGAAAAACACTAGAATTTAAATGAAATATTATCAATGAAAAATACATAATATTAAATGGTCTTATATTTTTTTTATATTTAATGAGGATAAATACTTAGATAGAACATTAGTGATGAATTTCCATTTAATTTGGTGAATTTGGATCATTATGAACCAATTTTATTTTTTTAATTAATATTTTTGCGTAAAAGATGTTTCTAGAACAAAATATAACATATAATATGTATAATAAAATATTATTCAACCATATTAAGGTTTTATGACTACTATCTAAGGAGGTAGTAGAAATAGAAAACACATCATCCACGATGTCGGTAAATCAATACATCATGGATGATATTTTTAGTTTTACAATAAACGAGAGAAAAGAATAAGTATGTTGATAAATTGTTTCCACAATCATGATAAAATTATAGTATTTGTAAGATACTGGAGTTTTTGTTAATAATGTATAAGGTTAAATAATAGATTAGAATAATAAAATTAAATAAAATAAATGAAAATGAAAGAGGATTTTCACCTGTTGAATTCTCCACTTTAAGGATGTTATTTTTGTAATTTTGGTGAGACATTTAGGTCTTGGATGTGGGTAAGTTTCCATGAAAAGGGATTTCGGTACAAAGTAATCAAGCTACAGGGCATTGAGTTTTGAGTGTAAGAGGTGGTGAGGGGTAGTATTTATAGTAGATGAGAGGGATTTTTTCATATTATTATATTAATTTGATATGTAATTTTGATCATGAATATGAATAGGTTGACAATTATCATCAAATATAAGAAAACAAATTAAGGAGAGTTCTATATTTTAGGATTAAGTCAACCTTACCTCATCTATGACTCAAGAAATCATATATTTTACATTATATCATCCAATGTCGTATTTCACTATTCACCAAAGATTCAAGTATTTCATAAAAATAAAAAAACTCCCTAACCATATTTTAATGTGTATAATTCAAAAATTAATTCCATTTTTTAAAAATAATTTTTAAAATGTGAGAAATTAAATTTTTAATTAAAATCATAATTTATTTGAAAATAACCAACATTAAAACTAAAATGATTTTTTAACACTTTGAAAAATCAATTCAGGTATCATAAAATTATCATATAATCAAAAGACAATAATTTTTTTGAATCCATTTTATAAAAAAAATATTTTATTAAATAATTTTAATAACTATAAATCTGTAATAAAATATTTATGACTTACAATAATAACAACACTTCATTTATCATTTCCAAATCATTTATCTACTTACTCCATGTTATTAATATATCATTATTACTATTGTTAGATTCATATATAGTATTTATACTCTCATACATGATGTTATTATTCTATTTCCTATATTACCATTCTTAATGTCCATGTTATTATTCCTAATGCCAGGTTACAATTAAATCAGTAAAAATAATTAATATAGATAATTTATATTTATTTAATTATATATTTATAATGAATTTGAATATTTAGTATTAAATGAAAAGAATTTATTTTATTAGTATTTTAGCAGTTACATTATCTCCACCAACTAGATATTTCTTGATCTCAATTTTATTTACTTATTATATATGGGTACCTTTCCGTTTTATCATTTTAAGATTACCATGTTGGTTATTTTACCTTGTGGTTATTCTCACAAAACAGTAACCTAGTGAATTAACTTATTCTGTAAAGCATTCCCTCTACGATCAAGAATCTGAACATGTTTCTCTTCATAAAAAAGGCTATCATCCAGCTACACTACTTCTGGTCTCAATGCCTGATCTGAATCTCGAACATAGTTTCTCAACATCGAAACATGAAAAATTATGTACCAGAGATAAAAAATGAGGCAATGATACTTGTTAGTAAAATGGTCCAACATTCTCTGAGATTTCAAAATGTCCAATGAACTATGGACATAGCTTTCGTTTTTTACCAAAATTCATAAAACTTTTCCATGGTGATATTATAATAAAAACTTGATCACCTACCTTGAATGAAAAGTATTTCCTCCTGTTATCTACATAATTTTTCTACAAGCTTTGAGGTGTCCTTTTTTGTTCCTGGATCATCTTTATCTTCTCCCAACTTCCTCTACTGATTCTGCTCCCATCAACTTCCTTTCATAAACATCATCCAAACATTTTGGAGTTCGAAAGATCTTACCAAATAACGCCTCCAAATTTTCTATTATTATAATGAAATGAAAACTATCATTATATAAAAAATAAACTAAATAAATATGTTTATCCCAACTTCCTGGGTAATCTAGTGAACATGATTGAAGCATTTCCTCCAACATCTAAATTGTCTACTCAGTTTGTCCATCATATTTGGGATGAAAAGTGGTTCTAAATTTTAATTCAATTTCTAATGACTTTTTAGGTTCTATCAAAAAGTTACGAATAATCATGGGATCTCAGTAAGATATAATGGATAAAGATACTCTTTATATCCAGAAAATCTCTTGGAAGTACATTTGGGGAAGCTTATACAAAGTCAAGGCATCTCAAATAGAATAGAAATATATAGATTTAGTTAGTTGATTAATAATAATCCAAAAACATATTTTTACCATGATAAGTATTTAGTAGTCCCATAATAAAGCTTATGGGTATATTATCTCATTTCCACTATGGAACAAGAAAAGGATGAAGTATCCCCTTTGGTCATTGTTGTATTGTGTTAAACTATAGACATGTCAAACATTTCACAATAAAAAATGAAATATATCATTTCATTTCATTCAAAAATTAATAATCTCAAATGTCTTTAAACATCTTCGTACATATAGGATGAAGTGAAAAGTGTAGAACTCTGAGCTTCACACAATACTTCATTCATCAGTTGAAAATCAAATGTTACACAAAATCTATATCCAAATATTAAAAAAAATATATTTATCAATGATAAATTTTGGAAACTAACCACTTTTAGCCAATTTTACCATTATCTTTAACTGAAAGTATTTTTTATGTGCTTCATTAATTCTATCTAATAAATATTACTTCACTGAAACCTATAACAAAATAGACTTATATAATATACCAACAACTTCCAAGACAAAATTTATCTAATCATTAATCAATGGGTCATGTTCTAAATACAGTATGGTTAATGTAGCATTATGTTTTTGACTCAAGGCATCTTCCGCATTCATTTTGTTACTTCTATTTTAATCGATCATGAAATCTTATTCATTAATCAATTTAAGACATCTTTTCTTTGTAATGTTAAATTCTTTCAGTGTGAATATATACTTCATAATTTTATGGCCACAATATATATCACATTTTTCTCTATGTAAATGATTCCTAGAAATTTTAATGGTGAAAATTGTACCTAATAATTCAAAATCATGTGTGGTATAATATAACTAATGAGGAATTAGTTTTCTTGAAAAATAAGTAATTACCTGAACGTTTTTTATTAGAACAAAACCATGTTCATTCAATGAATCATTAATATAGATGAATAATTCAACCTCTCTAGATGTTTGGTCCAAAACTGGAACATTAACCAATATCTTTTTCAGTTACTAAAATCAAACATCAAAATCATCTATCCAAATAAATATGACTCTTTTTCATCTTATCATTGACAAAGCGACAGATAATCATGAAATTATTTTAACTAACCATTAGTAATGACTGGGTAATCCAAGAAAATAAAAAATCTCTATAACATTTGTTGGTTTTGACCTTTAATCAACAACATTTCTAACAAGATCAACTATTATTCCATCTTTATTTATGATATTACAAATAAAATAATTCTATTTCAACCAAAAATCAATTTTTCTAAATTTTTTATATAAATTTTTTTTTTCTAAAAAAACCAAAAAAAAATTTCAGGATCCTCATAAATTTTTGAAGATACAAAAATATCATCAATAAATAAAATAAATAAACGTATAAAAATATTCACGAAAATATTCTATTAATAAGATCCATAATTATAGTAGTGGAATTTTTCAATATAAATGGAATAAAAATTCATAACTTCCATATGAAGTATGAAAATCTATTTTTAGGATGATTTCCACTATCGCCTTCAGCAAATGGTACCAAGATCTCAAGTCAATCTTGGATAAATATTGATCTACCTAGAAGAGATCAAATAATTAATCCATATAAGGAAATAGATACATATTCATAATATTAATGTTAATTAAAGATCTATAATCAATGTAATGTATCATGGAACCATCATTATTTTTAATGAATAAAACAAGAGCACCCTGATGTGAATTACTAGGAAAAATAATGATTTTATTAAGAAAATCATGCCAATTGTTTTTCAATTCAAGAAGTTCCACTTGATACATTAATTAAGAGGATTTTGAAAATTTCCAAGCATCAAGAACCAAGTTAATAGTAATTTGATCTTCCTTATCATGTTTGACATTGACAAACTAATCAGGAAAAACATTCGGGTATTCGTTTACCAGTACAAAATCATTAATAGGAAAAATTCCCTTATTTTTAATAGTATGGTAATGATAACATTCATTTCTATCTTTTAATAGTTTTCTATCATCCTTATATGTTATCAATTGTATGAGTTCATTATTGTTTACCAAGGGATGCCCTTTTGTAATAAAAATTCATTATCACTATAATAAATAATATAATGATAAATAGACCATCCTTACATACCAAAAATGACATCAAACTCTAATAAAGTAAAACAAAAATGTCTGTGGGTAATTTATTTCCACCTACAACAACTGTAAGAATCTAATAATTACTTTTTCTATAATATTTTTCCTGGTGTTTTAACCATAATATCTAGTCTCATTTTAGGATGGTAAACATCCAATATAGCATAAAGATTTTCAGAAATAATCGTATGTGTATACTTCTTATAAAACAAGACATTTGAAAAATAAATGTAAACAAACAAAGTACCATATACCACATCAATGGATGGAAAAAATATGCTAATGTAGTTGAAATTGATCTCACTAAGCCTTTCAGCGTATAATTTTGATTTTTTCCATCATTCAGATATTTCATTGGGAAGGTATTTGCATAATTACCTATCTCCGAAAATTTAAGTCAATTTATAGTTTTCTAATAAGAATTAATGTTATGATCATTTTCATTATAATCTCGGGCCATATGTCCAATCTTACAACATGAGAAGAAAATCCTAGTTTTTTTAAGGCATTACATAGGGTTATTTAAAAAAAATTAGTAATTTGTAACTTTACTTTCTTAAATTTATATTTATTTGATTTATTCTTAATCATTTCATTCCATATTGACCAATTCTTCTTATTCTTTTCAACTTACATTTGATCATCATAAAAATCCAATCCTAGTCTTTATAAACCTGAGATAAATTTATCATCACTTTTAAATTCATATGAGGAAAATTCCCATTGATATCTTAGATTTAAACCTGAGTAAATATATTTAATTTTTCTATGAAAATATCTAATAATATTTGGAGAGTATGATGAAGAATGGGTAAAGTTTTCTTCAATCATGGCCACTAATTCCTCATTTTGTGTATTTCAATTCACAAAACTATTTTTCAATCATATGTCAAAACACCTTAGAAAAATATTTTTCAAGAAAAAATATTTTTAAACTCATCCCATTAAAAGGAACCAATCTCATCTTTAAACATAATACATTTCACTATTGAACAACACTAGTCATTTTCACCTTTAAAAAGATAAATGGAAAGGAAAAACGTTTGATTACATGAACACCCCACAAAATTGAAAATCATTTCAAGGGATCAAGGATGCATCAATGGCTAAGGTCTTCTCTTTAATACCAATAACATGAATTTGATTAGTTTCATAATATAAATTCACTAACCATGAATTAGAATTATCATTAATAAATTGATAAGTGATATAAAAATGCTTCTCTCTTTGACTAAAGGATAATATTTTTTAGGATATGTATCCTTCAGTCCCAACTAGGTCGAAAGATCTACCAAAATTATGAGGGTGTTTCCTAATAAAATTATCAACTATCATCATGATCTTTGGTCAATGCACTAGTTGTTCTCTCTCATGCATTATACCCCTATTTATAGCCCACATCAATCAATTCATTAATTTACCAATCTATAAAGTTCTAATCCATACCATTATAGGTTTTATATTCAAAAATATGTCATCCCCTTTGTGTATTCCTTCTTTAAATTCACAGTTCTTCTACAGAAAACGATTATAAATAGATATATCTTAGATGAAGAAACAAGTAAATATTAAGATGATATAGCATTTTAACAAAAATATAATGTAAAAATCCTTTATGGTATTAAATTATCATCATCAAAACCATTTTTTATCTTAAATATTCTCTGATACCAACTATAAAGACATGGTCTTAAACATTACATAATTTAATAAATTATTTTATATTTCACATTATTTTATTCTAAATGATCTTTTTAGTTTTTATTTTATGTTAATTAGGATATAATTCATAAATATGAACCAATATGAATATAACTTTTATAACACTAAAATAATACCCATTTTCTTCCTCATAAAAAGGTTTTTAGTAAAAACCATTAAATATATTCATGAAAAGTCCTCAAAACATTCATATTGGCTTATCTTTTTCTCTTACCCACCCTTAAACACTACGGAAAACATTTTATAACTTTGGATGAAAAAAAATATAAGTATGGTATATAAAAACATTGATAGAAAACATTATTATATGAATTCTCTTAAACATGTGACATCATTTTCACGAAGTTATACTTCTCACCCAACAAGTATCATACAGTTTTTTTATGAAAGCACAAGATTTCCAAAAAACAAAGAAAACATAAATAAGACCATAAAGGTAACAATGGAAATTACTTATTTAATATTGTAACCAACATGTATACCATATTATCTATAACCCTCACAACTACGTTACATTGTTACCCTCATGACTACCATATAATATAACCCTCACCCCTACCTTTTGGTTTAACCATCGCAGTTACAGATGGAGTAACCATATGGTCATAATCCAATATAAAAATACCCTATTAATTATAGGGAAATATAATTACCACACTTAATCATAAATAATTATAATGAATCAGAATTTAATCATAAAAATAATAATTACACCATATAAACTATTCAATTTAAATAAATAAATATAATTAAAAGTATATTTTTAAAGAAATTTCCTCTACAGATATCATATATTTAAATATATAATTGATAAAAATAATGGAATATGTGTATTCACTCTAAATATACATTATAAAAAAAATATAACAAAAACAAATTTAAAATATAATCATAATACCACATAATCAATAATGTGGAATGTTAACCCAAAGAATGATAATTGGGTTAATAATTCACTCACCTCATGTTTGTTTTACTTCAAAAGTGTTAAAAACACCAATATAATGTTTTGAAGAGATTTATTAATATATCAAATAAGCATAAAAGTATTTATAAATACATATATTATATTCTAACAACATATTTCCACCCATTCATTAATAATATTTTGATATTATTATTTTTTCGGGTGTATTTTTCTAATGGTCTTCATTGTTGGTTTATTATAGATTTTCATAATAAATGGGAGAAAAAATATAGAATCAAATTAAATTTTATTAATGAACTTATAGAATGTAAATAGTATTTAATATATTAATTTTGTAAATGTTATAAGGATGAAACATATGATAAAACATTAGTGATGAACGTTAGTTTATTTTGGATAAATTTGATCATTAAAAACCAAGATTATTTTGTTAATAAATTTTATGTATATACACCAATTCTAAAACATAATATATTATAAAATATGTATAATAAAATATTATTTAACCATATTAATGACTTTATGACTAGACTAAAAAAATGTAATATAAATTTAAAACACATTGTCCTTGATGTTGATAAATCGACACATTATAGATGTTGATTTTTATTTTTAGAATAAAAGGTAAATGAAAAGAATTATGGTGATTATTTTTTCCATAAACATGATAATATAATAGTATATTTATTTTATTTGAGTTTTAGTTCCTATTGGATAAGTGTATAAGAATATATCATATGAAAAGAAAAATAATTGGAAAGAGAATAAGACAAAATGATAGAGGATTTTTAGCTCTTATTCTCCCCTCATTAGGAAGCTCTTTAAAAACCTTGGTTTGTGAATTTTGGTGAGACCAATAGGAAATAGGACCAGGGATGAAGCTTGGGAAGGTATTTTGGAATAAATTAATCAAGATACAGGTCTTTGAGGTGTGAGGGGAAGATGTGGTGAGGTGAGGGATTTATAGTTGGTGTGAGGGGTGTTTTCTTGTTATTATATTCATTAGTTTATTAATTTTACTGAAAAAAATGAATATTTTTAGAATTATAATAATTTATATTTAATTAATTAACGATATTCTGAGATTTTGTGCTCACCTTAACTTTACATCATATATGACTTAATAATTATTGTATTTAGTTTATATCATAAGTTACTTTATTTCACAATTCACAATAAAATAAAGTATTTTAAAAAATATCTAAATTTAAACTAAATAATTTTTTTATAATTCCAAAATGAAATCTATTGTATGAAAATAATTTTATAAATATGAGTAATTTATTGTTCAAATTAAATCATAATTTATTTGAAATATACCAGATTTAAAACTATAATTGATTTTATAATAATTTGAAAAATTAATTAAAACCTCATAAATTTATCTTTTAATAATAATAGAAAAATATAATGTATGAATCTAATTTTATGAATATGTATTTTATTTTAATTAATTATATTAATTATAAAATTTTAATAAAATACTTTTGACATAAAAATATTAACACTTAATTTATCATTTTAGATACATTTATTTACTTATTCCATAAAAAAAAATATCATGATTACAATTAAAAGATACATTAAATTAATTTATACTTCATTGGTGATGTTATTATTCTATTTTCCATATTAGTATTCCTTGTAGTAATGTTACAATTCTTAAAGTCATGTTACTATTTCATTAATATAAATTTCTTAATTTCTATAAATAGAAATTATTTCATTATAAATTTATAATGAATATAAATATTTAATTATACAGTGAAATTATTTTATTTTATATGTACCTAGGTAGTAATAATTTTCCATATAAGATGAAATTCATTGTTGTTACTCAATCCCTTATGGTAAATTATACAAATGATCCATTCCAATTATGTCATTGAATGGTTGATGATTTTGTTGCATAATATTTATGAAAACCATTCCCCTATAATTGGAATATGTGTTAATGAAACTCATTCCCCTTCCATGAGATTTATTTTTCTAAAACCCACTTATTTTCATTATTTAGGTGATGATGAAATTATTATGAAACCTGTATTATTTCCCTTAGGATATGATGTGATTACAGGTTTATGAAACCCATTTAATTTCATGGGATTTTGATAGAATATCAATAATACACATATCATCTTATGGGTCATGATGTGATTACTTTTTTATTATCTACTGGCACATGTATGAATGATTTTATTATGAGATGGTTGGGACAAATATATCCCCCTAATACATTGGGTAAATATTTATACATCATGAGATAATGATGGGAATCAAGTAGATGGACATGATCTTTTATGGGAAGATTGGGAAACCATACCCCATACAATGAAATGAATACAACATGGGATGATGGTGTGTCCCTCCAGGTCGATTTAGTCAACATTAATACAGATGATGGGGAAACTTGATCCACTATGAATAGATGGGGAAACCTAATCCCTTACAAGGAAAGGACTGTGAATGGGGATAGTGGTGTGTCCCATCCAGTAGTTGGAGCTCTAATGAATTACCATGATAAGTTTAAGAAATGTGTATATTCTTATAATTGATGATATCACATGTTTATATACGCGACAATTCCATTTCATACTCCTATAATTTTCTTTCATAGATTTATTTTATTTCCTTATGATTCATGTCTTATAAAAACCCATTATTTATTCCATGATTCATGTTTCTGGTCTAATAATCTGAAGTGTATAAGATTTTAGTGTTATGATCACATTCGTAAAGCCCTGTGATTATGTTTATTCACACATGTCTTCCTTTTTTCCTTTTCTGAGCATCTCATCTCACCCCTTTTTATGTTACATTACCCAGGTTATGAAGATGTTTATTTATTTTATGTTTTTAATAAGTGTTCCAATCATGACGAACTTATAGGTAAATAATATACCACACCAATATACCAGCATCTTTATTTCCATTTTTAAAAAGAATCTAGACTAGTACCATGTTTTGGAAATTTTTGTATATTTTGTTATGTGTTCCACAAAAAATATGTAATATTAATGTATGAAAACCATGGGATAATGTATATTAATAAATTTTTTAGAACATGTATTGTACAACCAATTTACTAAAAGAATAAATCCTCAATATAATGGGAATACAAGATTTTTAGTACTTAGAGGAAGCTATTAGTTATGGTGGAGAACATTGAATACCCGTTCTATAAAGATCATGAATTATATTAAAAATAAATACTATATTTACTGGAAGAATATTGACATGTTTAGATTCCTAGTCTTGGGAATCATGTAGAATTAAATACTCCTTGATAAAATATGATTTTTTCTGTTTGTAAAATTGTGGTAAGAGTGATATATTTCCATACATATTAAGAATTAAACATTGATATGTGAATTGGGTAATGATGAAACAATTACATAGATCTAGATATTTATGATGATGATCCTTCATAATTTAGTTAACAATATTTTAAATAATTCACAATAACAACCCATTTGAAATAGAGAAAAAAATTCTAAATAATCATTCTTTCAAAATATTGGGGTTTAATGTCAGTAGTTTTATTCCATCAAACACATTCATATTTAAGGATAGAAATGATAATATATTGACATGGTTAGTATTCCACAATGATTGAATTTAATAATGTACCTTATAAATCATTTATATATTATCATTCCCACAATGATCTAATATGGTAAAGGGATCAGTATGAATTAATTCTTGGATCTCCTACCCTATCGTCCATAATTAAATTCTAAATATACATGGGGATCCTAAAAAAATATACATTGAATTTTATTTTTAACTAATTCTATATTTCACATAAAAAACATAAAAACATCATTAAATGTATATTACTGGTATTATTTAGAGAAATTCCAAAAAACCAATTCCCCGTGACATTGGATACCTACAATTTTTTGGGATGTAAATCACCACTCAGGTTGTTATATTTATCATCAAAAATAAAAAATGAAAAAATCTTTTTGTTGGGTCTTAAGGAATCTCCCTTAAGTGGTTAAAAGGAAAAATGAATTGCAAGCTTTCACATTTTCATATTGGGGTTCTATCATAAAAATGAAAAAAAATGGTGTGAGTCAATTAATTCATCTACCATATGGACATTATTCCAAATTTTTTCAAGAAACGTCAAGTAGAAATCAATTCATGTAGAAACATGTTTTCTCTACCATGACACCACAAAAAATCCATATATTTTGACATCTTATATAGGATTATTATTCCATTTATTTTTTAGAATCTAATGGAATTGTTATGTATAATAAAATTACATTATGGTTGATCATTTTCATCAAATTTTCTTGAAAACATATCAATTGTCTCTTACATGTACAAAAATGTTACTCTGTTTTTAGTAGATTTATATATTCGCATATATGAGAAGTGTCTTTTCTAGTTAATATTATGTTATATATGATTGTGGAGAAGAATTAATGTGGATATATAGAAGAGATACTATTATAGTGATTCAACATTAAGGTCCTATAATAATTCCAAGAAATGGTAAGAGAGAATCTAGCATGCCAAAATTGACTATTTTGTGCCTCAATGAATTTTTAGGTGTTATTTATCAATAGATTCACTATTACTAATGAGCATCAAGAATAATAAAATATTTCTATGAGATATATAAAGATATTATTTTTAAATAGAATCAGATACATACTCTATAGTAGACATGACTTCAATATATCATGTAATGAATATACTTGTGTTTTTTAAATTAAAGAACATTCTATTCCTCACCACCATATAATAATAATAATAAAACTACTCAGTAATTTTTTTAAAATAAAATATTTATTATTTTTTTCTATAGACTTATATTAAATGAGCTTAATTTTTTTAATTCATCACGTCAAAAATTAACTTACTGTGAAATTATGGTCTTTTACAGTTGATTTATTGGTAAATATTTAAATTTACTAAATTTACAAAAACACTTAATTTTAAAAAATTTAATTATATAATAATCTCATGAACATTATGAAACATTCATTCAAAAAATTATATTTTTTATTTAATTAAAATTATTTCGAAATGAAATTTTAAACTTATTTATTTATAATTTAAAATATAAAAATCTATGTAGTTTTAAATCCAAATAAAATCTATTTTTATTCTTAAATTTTAATCACATTTTAAAAAGATTAATTTTGAACATTGATTGTTTATAAATTAAAATATTTCTCATTTTATTTTTTAGAATACAATAATTTTCATTAAAATCATATTAAAACATTATTTTTATATAAAATCATTTTTAGGCTTAATTTTGTTCTTAACAATGACTTCTTATTGGGTTTTGTGAAAATTTCTTGAAAAGTGGTTTTTAGTGTTATATAAATTTTAATGATATATAATGTATTCCATATTTTGGGATATCAATTTCAAATTTGGTAATTATTTTAAAATTATTTTATACCTGAAGAGTTTTTACTATTGTAAATATTTTCCACTGGACAAATTATTAAAAGGGTTAAGCAGGGGGTTATAAGAAATGTTAAGACATCTAGCATCATTAAGACTACCATACATATTTAAGGAAGAGTGAATATAAAAATTAATTCTACCTAGCATAAAATATTGAGAAAATTTGGGAATAATAAATTTTTTAATTATTTTATAATATTTTAATTTTATTAATAATTTCATGTGTGTATATTATCTCACTCATAAAATGAATCCAACTCTCCATATTTATATAATGAAATGGGGAAACCAAATTTATTCCACTATCTATGAAAATACCATCATAAACCCAATTTTAATTTCCATGATGTTTTTTCTTCCAAAAATATCCTATATAAAAGGCATAATGATTATGTTAAAGGAATATATACATCTTGGGAGTTATAAGCCTTACAGTAATTCATGTATGCTTATTTTTTTCTTATACCTGGTTAAAATATATGTTAACCATCCTTTTTTATAATTTTTTTATATTTAATATTCTCATATAAAAATATATTCAAATAATGACTATTTTTTAGCTATTTCCCATTTAATTGTAATTGAAAACATCACTAAGGAATTTATACGGACTAGCATCTCCATGAAGTGATGTATTTTATATTTCATCACTTCCTCACACAATATTTCAACAAGATGATATTAATGGATATATATAATATTTATTATATAATTATTATTTCATATTTATAACATATTTTCTACATTCTTACCTTTCTTTCTATTCGAAAATAGTAATGTCCCACATTTTTATGTGTTGATAATTGGATCCACAAATAAATGTAATTAATTTTTCAACACTACCTTATAAAATATTATCTAAAAAAGTATTTAACGTTTAAATATTATATATATCTTGATTAGCATTATGGAGGTGGTTATTTCTGAAAAAGGATGAATCTACTAGGACCCATAAATAAAAAAACTTATAAAATTGATTGGTTGGAAAATAAATGATTCATTTTAAGCTTAAATTATAAAAAATATCATAAAAATTTATTAAATGATAACTAGAGTTATATATGTATATATATTACTTATATATATTAACAATGTAAATAAATTTATTATAATTATTTTTGGAACACATCCAACTAAGGGGGAAACAAATGTAATTGTCTATTATACAATCTTATTTTTATTCAGGATTATTTATATTTAAATATAAAATAAGGGAACTATATGATAATTCATTAATAATATATATATATATATATAATTATAAATATATCAATTTTTGTTGTTTCAATTATTATTTTATTTGATCATTTCTTTGGATCTCAAATCCAGCAAAATGTTGTTTAAATTAAAAGGGAGCTGCATTTTTTCATTTTTTGTCGCATAACATTTAACTTTAGGCCTATGATAATTATTATGCTTCAAGAATGATATCTTAGATATGTTAATTATTTTAAATGGTTAAATTATGTTAAATTGTAATTTTTATTAATTTTAAAAAAAATAATATTTTCATCTTTTTCAATACCGATCACTTGTTACTATATTTACAAAATTCTAGAATAATTTTTTTCAAAACATTATTATTTAATTTCATGATCTAATTTTCCAAGAAATTATTCCTTTTTAATATTCTTATACATGTTTATATATTATTTCAACTAAATTATAATCCCACTTTGAAAAAGATGTTTGATTGTTTTGTAATACTAATTATGAAAGAGATATTATTTTCCAAAAATATTTGAAAATGATGTGTAAATTTATTTATGTCCATTTTATCTTATAATATACATTTATTATATAAACATGGTTTATTTTTTTGATTAAATAATTTATAATTAATTTTACAAATAATTTTTCAACTTTTTTTTTAAAACCTTTTCATTAAACTTTTTGAAATGGTTTATAAC
This sequence comes from Viscum album, assembly GCA_963277665.1. Lineage (NCBI taxonomy): Eukaryota > Viridiplantae > Streptophyta > Magnoliopsida > Santalales > Viscaceae > Viscum > Viscum album. Next base: position 989,959,663 of record OY728126.1, read on the forward strand.
TTCATTAATACATCAAAATTATAAATATTTTGATAACTATATTCCAAAATGTTACATCCATATTTCAATATAATTAATTAAAAAAACATCATTCCCTTAAAATCCATTAATAATGAAAAATTTATTGTGTTATTCTAACAATTTTTAATTAATTTTTATTACCTCTCTTTTTCTACTGTAATATTATTATTTATTTAATGTTATATTATTTATCACTCTCCATTATTATTTTTCTAAAATTATATACATATCTATTTTTAAGATGAAAATAATTATCATTATAATATTTTAATAAAAATATACCAAAGATTCATACTATATTTCAAAAGATAAATTAATAAAATTCTCTTAAGTAGGGAAAATTTTCATTCAATATTATTGATTTTATAATGATATTTACATATTTTTAAGGAATAATAAATTATTATTGTATTTATCATTAAATATATGATGAATTAATTCTACATTTGTTATTGATGGGTGGTTTCTAAAATTATGTATCCCCTCAATGAATTGGTATGTCCCATGAGAAAATTATCCTCACATTCCATATGTGTTACTCATGTATTTTTTCTATTGACTATGAAATTTTGGGATGGGTCTTAGTTGATGCCTCAATAGTTAATTTGGATGACTTGTATTATACATTCCACAATTCAGAAATTACTTATCATTCCACATGTTATTAAAACATTCATATCATTTAAGTATAAATAGAAAAATTAAATCAAATATATATTGATTATACACACTTTTAAATTTTTTATGACTTATATATTAATCATAGCACTAGGTGTTCATTTTCCCTTTCCATAGATCACATCTAACCGATTATTTTGATTTCATTTCCATATGGTATATATTAAGGTAACATAGAATGATTTCAAAAATAAATAATAATTTTTTCAGGATGTTTTTATGCTATGACTTAGGAGTCCATTTTTATATAAATTATGTATTTATGTAATATCATGAGATAATTGAACACTTAGATCCTATGGGATGTTATTTCCTATTTAATATAAAAATATAATATATAAAACATCAACTCAGACTGTGGGAAACTAAAATGAATACCATGTTAAAACATTAACTAATCAAGCATTAAATTATTCCAAAATTCATTCCCAATCCCCAATTTTTAGAGTCTAGAGCTTCACTTAAACTAAGACAAAAAGTGAATAGAGGTTTTCAGAAGAATAAACAAACAATATGATTAGGGGTAGATAATATAATAAAAATTGGTTATATCAAATACTTAATAAGGGTAAAAATACAACAAGTATAATTGAAATAATCCCAAGACAATACATCATTAAAATATATAACACATTATCTATTATTACATATCCTCATAAAAATTGTATAAAAAGTTTATCACAACTCTATAGATCACCTCCATCACTAGAGGCCCCCTAAATATAAATGAACATCCAAAAAAAATTTTGTTTTCATTTTCATCACTCTCGTGTAACATAATCTATAAACACTCTAAAAATGAAATGGTGAGAGAAAAAAACTAGTTGGATATCACCAAATTTCACACAAGTATTTCCAATACCATTAAACCATTTATGTAGAAATTTAGTTACCTAAAATTTAAAATAAATAATTTTCTTCCTCTTTTTTATATAATTTCTAATAAAAATTATATGAAATATATCTAAAAAGTATGATTAAATCAACAATTGCATAAAAAATAAGTTCATGAATAAATATGTCCCATAAAACATGTCCATGTAATAGTATAATCAAAAAAATGAACAATAATAATGTTATATAAAGATATTAAGTCTTTTTATTATATGATCCTCACACTAATTAGTTAATCAACATGTATCATGTGTATGTTTAAATATTATTATATAACATTATAATAATATATAACCAATCATCATGAAACCATTGAAAGCCATTGCGAACATAGATTAATTATAGTTTTTATTCTCAATCTATTTCTATGGTTCCAACCCCAAGGAATTATTATCTTATACATCCACTAACAACATAGCTCAACATGTGTTTAAAATAAATATATATATATCAATCAATCATGGGAAATTCATTCATATAATTTCAATTTATCATTCATTATTTAAATTTCTAATTTCGTGTTCCATCATGAAATTTCAATTTAAAAATCACCTAAAGGGTCTTTCGTTAAGTTTATGACTTTTAAATTAATTTTTCATTTATATCCAATTTTTTGAGTAATATATATAAAATCATTTCAATCCATCATTTCCTTAAAATCCACCCATTGTGTTCGATACCTTTTAAATAGTATATTTATTTCGCATATTCATTCCATTTAAATAAATATTAAAATTTATCTAAATTATTTCATTATAAATAAATTAAATATATATTTAAAATCAATCATGTATCCCAGATTTGATGTGTAAGAAAAATCAGTAGGGAACTACCTACCTTCAGTTACAGAATCTCAGGAACTCTTAAACATAGGAACTTTCAACAAAAATCTAATGAGTTAGAAGAAAAAATAAAATTACATAGAGTAAAAATTCATTAATATAATATTTAAAACCATAAAACCCTAACTATTAAATATTATAAAGGAGGTATATAAATTAATAGAAGTTTTATTCTCAAACAAATGATTTTTTACCCATCTATGATAGAGCAAGTACATCCACCAATAATTTGATAAGTGAGGGAAGGGGTTATTTGATCCCAAATCCATTCTAAATATCCATATAATAAAAGTATATTAAAATATTTATTTTTAGTAGTTTAGTATTTGAAATATTATTTATCGTATTTTAATTTATATTTTATAAGTTCGACAATCCATGAAAAATGGTTTCTTATGTAAGGAAACATAATTAGTATAAATGTTCACATAACCATCCTCCCTATGTGTTCTTACAGAATGGTTGAATGGATTCATCTCATTTATAAACAAACCATGTTACAATAGTGTGATATCTAATTGGATAATTTAAAGGGATGTAATGTTTGGCTGCATTGTTTGAGAAAATGTGATTTTCTTGGAAAAAACCCTTATCCAAGTAAACATGTATTGGAGGGAATTTTGAATGGTTTGATCAACCCATGTTACATCCTTCACTGCCATAAGAATTTACACATAGTTTATTAGGAAGAAATACACTATTTTCTCAATCATGAAGAAACTATAAATTTCCCAAATGAACTCTAAAATTCTCTAAAAAATTTAATAAATGACACGAAAGAAGTCTCAATCCTATTATCAAAAAATAGAGGAATGAAGACACTAAAACCAAGTATTTGGTTATTAAAAACTCCATATAATAAATTATTTATACAAATAAAAAACTATAAAAAATAGTCTATATCAAATAGATGAGTGTACGGTGATATATCTAATATATTACACTACTATGTCTTCTGATATTCAAACCCATACTATTAATGAACAAAAACCAAAGGTAAAAACATTAAATTATGAACATAAATCAAAGAATCAAATATATGAACATGATATTCCGAAATGGATAAATTATGTTCAATAAAAAGGTTATTCTTGAAAATTAAATAATATAGGGTAGATATATATTTCTGAAAAATGATATTTGAAACATGTTATAAATCATCATTTACTGATGTTGAAATTCAAAACAGAAAGATATAATTCAATTAATCACACCATGTAAATAATTTCCAAAGTATCATCATTTTAACATAAACTAATAAATATTCCATTGATGACCCTACCATGCCGACTATATCAAATAACATACTAACCAATTAAAACGTTTATGGGTACCCTGTATCAATCTGGACAGGATTTACACCATCTTTAATTTTTATCCATAATCTCAAAAATAACATAAATCTTTGATGCTCTATCATTGAAAAAACTAGTTCCATCCAAGATGATTCAATAATATCAAAAAAAAATAATTCCATATCTATAATTCGAGATAAAAACTTCCTCAAAGGGATCAATGATTTTTCATGAATGGTAACTATTATTATATGAATACTCTCCAACTACCTAATGGTTATCACAAGCTCCACCAATATCAATAATGAAATCATGAATCATGTATTCTACATTAAATATATCTTAATATTTTAATCCAACCAGCAAAAAATGTTATTCTATGATAAATCTAACATGGTATCCAATCAATTCATATTTGACTATCAAAAAAAATTAATGGGAACATGGTATACCAATCAAAATATATAGAACATGGAACTCTATTAAATATGATGATCTATATCAAAAAAAAATCATCCCAATTCCACAAATATGGATATATCATGAATTATTATAATGTGATGTGATTTGGTAATTTTATAAAGAACTAACAGTATTGAATTCTATTTTTCAAGGGTATATGGAAACCCAACAATAGAATTATTTTAAATATCATCCCACATCCATTTACCACTAGAAGAGGATGAATAAAATCAAAATGTCTCAGTATTATTCCCTCAACCTTATGATAGGGATTCCTATGTAAAAAAAATCAGCAGTGGATAGTCTCATACCTTGCGGGACAAATTAACACTACATATCACTAAACATATTTTGTGTTCCAATGTGTACTTCTCATTGGTAATTAGAGAAGCCCCCCATCATAGATTTATCAGGTGAAATAAGCTTCACTTAATCAAGATAGATCAATTCCTTCCACTAGAACATAAATCTGAGAGGAATGGAAACAAAGGAGACATAATAATCTATATAGATACTATGAAAGTATATGGGTTGGAATTGGAAATTTAGGTGGTGTGTTAGATTCAATATTGGGTCATGAAATTATACTTATAAATTTAGTGTTATCAATGACTAGTTCACCTAGTATCCAAGATAGGACTTGTGATAATTAGTATTTTTGATCCTAAGTATACAACTTCATTGGGATACTATAATATTTGAATCTATTTTTTGTATAGTTAGAGAAAAAATGAACCAAAAATTATAGTCTTCTAGTAAACAATTAGAGGGGTAATTGATTGAGATGTCACACACCAACCATTAAAATACCAACTATACAAAGACACATTATTTAGAGGGTTTTCCTCTTGGTTTCAACTAATAGTGAGCGACAAACTTGTGGAAAAATAAATTGGGCATGATATACTTGGCTGAACCACATCAATTTACCAAACCAAGCTCCAACCCTACAAAAATCAAGGACCACTAAAATATAATAAAAAGTCAATAATAATTACATGAAACGAGACCCAAATATAATATAGTCAAATATATGGAATCAAATTATATTAAATATAGTAACAGGATGTTACAAAGGGTTATTAGAACGAAGATTATTACTTTGTGTTATAGATAATGTTTTTTAAGAAACATGGAAATTAGATTTTACAAGAACATAAATTTAACATGAGTTATGAAAAACCATTATCAAAATTCAATACCATTATCAGTATAAAAATTATATGGTTATGGCTTGTAATTTTTTAGGTTTTGAGATAATTATTTATAGACTATCATATAATTATTTCACTTAATATTATGATTTGGAAACACACTAACACCCAAAATCAATATATAGATTTCCCTCTTGTGTAGTCTATCATTATTGGGTTTAAAGTTGAATAATTTATCACTATGCTTGGGAAACATTTTCAGAATTTAACCATCAAACATCTTATAATGGAGAATCTAATCACATTGATTTATATTGTAATAGTTTTTCATTTCATTATTTGACATAATTAACTATCTATTAACAGAACATATAATAAATTGGTAGTTGAGTAAATAAATAATTCATTTGAAAATGTATTCCATGATGTGGGAAATAATGAGATAGATAATGTTAAACTAATTGTATATTTTATAAAGGGAGTTATTGATAAATGTTGGTAACTGGTTAAAAATAATAAGGATGATTATGTGGTATAAGTAATAAATAGATTTTATTTATGTTTATATTCATTGAGAAACCCATTTCATGAGATTATGAATTAGACTCTAAAAATATTTTCATTAATTTTAAATAATAGAAATTGATAGTTTTATTGAGAATAAGGTTACCATTACAATATAAAAAAAGTTAGTTACATGATACACATATAACATATAATGTAATATTGAATATTTCTATTATGTACATAATAATAACCACTAAAGGGAACCACTCACCAAAATATTTATTCATATTTTTATATAGAATCATCTTCCATCAAGGTAGATAAATAATTATCCAAATTTTATTTTTTCAATAGAAACTATCCAATTAAATGTATTGACTAGAACCAATGAAAATAAATTATGTAAATTAGATTAAAAGTGGATGGGTAGATCTTACAACATCTACAAATTTGGGAAGGAATCAACATGTCATTTGATTAAAGATAATGTAAATTTGTAATAAATATTTGGATAAGGATTTATGGATAATGAATTCAATGTAATGAATTTTGATGGTAATATCAAATGATTTAATTATAATGATATGATCCATTATTCAAAAATATTCCCCAAGAATCAATGGAATTGACTCTAGAAAATGACTATGGGAAAAGATTATGACTATATTTATACTGAGATAGAATTTTGTGATAAAAAAATATATTATACCATGTACTTTGATTAAAAAAATCAATTATATTTATTTCATTATTTGATTCTATATCAGTAGACTATTTTATATCATAATAACTTTTTTGAACAATTTTTCATCCCAAAAACTGTGAGAAAGTAGTTATTAGTAGTGCAACCCAATTGAAATATTATTGAAATAGGGATATATCAATTTGTTTCAATTATATATTAACTTATTAGAGAAACTGATTAAAATAAATATAGTTCAAAATTAAATAATCTGTGGTATACAATGACTTATATTAAAATTGAATATTTCTATTAAACATAACAAATAAGTATATATTCAATCAAAAGAATGGGGGTCATAGAGGATTAATGTAATGAAAATTGGGTGAATCACCATTGTAATACATAGCATAATTAATATGAAGAGAAACGTGATTATATAACACCACAAACATTTCATTGAGGACACTCATTTATGTCACAAAATATTATGAAATGTTACTATCTGTCCATGAGTGGTTGACATATTTTTTAGATGGGGAATGGATTTTCAATCCCTAATATAATATTTGATTTTCCACAAAAATTAATAATGGACCTTAAAAACATTTACCATATAGAAAAATATAGATTCATCCTTAGGTAATGATATTTTATATTACATTTATATATTTCTCTCAAAAATATTTTAATATCATTCACCACAACTGAATTTAACTCCCCAAAATATCCTATGGAATCTTGGATAACAGAACCCTAGGAGTCTTTAAGAATACCCCAACTCGTGCGATCCGTTGGGTGAAATATCCATCATTATTCAATTTATAACCATAATAATGATCCTATCATTTCTCCCATGAATTCCAGACCCATATCTATTATGAAGACATATAGAATTATGGAAGGATGGGTTATTGAGGATCTTGGATGTCTTGGGGAAGAGTAACATCTTTTTCATACAAGATAGGAGGTTGATGAACATCCAAGAACCATGTTCTAATATATTTAATATTTAGGGTAATACCGATATAGAAAAAACCATTTTGTACTCCCATAAGATCTATCAGATAGAAGTGATAATAAACTACCATTCCTTAACATGCATCTGGGACTTCACCATGTGATCGAAGCTCGAATTTATAAAAAACCCCACATTGCTGAATCTTTTTAGAGAAATTAGAAGAACAAAAATAGTGAATCAAAATTGAATATCCTAGTTTAATTTAAATAATATATTCATCTATAATTTCAAATAATTAAAAATAAAATCTTTTTACATTAATGTTACAAGAATTAAAAAATGTTACATGCTTTCATCTGTAGTGATAGATTTCATTAAAATTTTCTAGAGGTGTGTGTTGAATTTTGGGGTGATGTATGTACTCTAGGTTTTCATTCCCATCATGTCTATATTTTTAGGGGAATGTTCAGTGTTATGGAATCCAAAACATTTTATATTTCTAAAAGGGGAATAAATATCAAAACACTATTTGTGAAAAAAAATATGATTTTTATTAAATTCACCTTGTATTCTTTATTTGGAATGGAATTTATAAATTAATGATTTCCCCATGATATTTTTAATCGAATATCATTATTAAGATTACATGAGAATAATTGATGCAATACTGCCCAATTTTTCATTGACAAAGATATATAATAATACTCGATGACTTAACATTAGTTTTCTAGAATATGCTGATTGTACCCCTATAAGCTATACAAAATATTAGTACCCAAAGACCTATCTTATCATTGTATAGGTTAATTACCAGGCTTCCATTATTTACTCCCAAATATTTTCCCCTTTATTCCACACATTCTCTCTTCAATTATTCATATATCAATTACCATTTTTCTAGGGGTCTATCTATATTAGGAAAACACTCCAAATGATGACAACCCTCATTCAGCATGTAATAATTAATACTATTAAGGAGTATTTATTTAGTTTGGAACAATATATTGATTATTTTACATATTTAAAGATACATTATGGGAATTTAAGATAGAACAATTTTCCCAATGTGTGTCTACCTCCAAATGAAATGAACCTAATTGTACAGTTTAAGAACTTAATAAAAACTGATTTAAAATATTGTCATAGTTATGAATTTCAACTCAGGTGTGGTATAAGGGAGACTCTAAATCATACAAAGTAATTAATTTATAAAAAATATGACTCTGTATAATATTATTTTGGATCTCCTAGTTGAATAGTTATTTAATATAAACACACTGATTTTCTAGGTAGGGATGCATTGGCTAGCTTTGTTATGTTTGAATGTAATTATTTTTATTTTCATAAAATATATTTTCATCTTATATATTTTTATATAAACCTTTAGTGGACCACTATAATTAAATTCATATAGAATAATACTCTTAACATTTTATTCATGGAAAAATAATTATCGGAATTGGAATGTGCAGTATTTACTAGAATACAGTGATATATTTCATGATAAATTACCTGTGAATTCACCTGAAAGTGAAAATGATTTTTTTATTATACTCAACAAAAATGAACATCTAATATCTCTTACACACAAGAGAATTTATTAGGTGAATTTGGTGGATCATATCACATAACAAAATGAATTTTTTGTGAAGGGGTTTATTTAACCTCGCTTTCCTGAACCATCCTAGGTAAATGATAATTTGTTACTTGAATGAACCCTACGATGACCCAAAAAGAGTTCCAAAATCCTTTTATAGGATAATAGATCTTTAGAATTAAAAAAATAAGGTTGAATTAATCCTCCACATTATTAAATAGATAAAATTATAAAAATAGAATGTAGCCATAGAAAGTCGGTTTTTAAATATAGTCACCATAGGAAATTAAAATTATGTTATAAAAGGAAATGGATATAAACAAAAAATCAAATAAAATTATCCCATATCCTATTATAATATCATCTAAATAATTCCATGTAATATAAGTATCACATACCCCAGTAGTCTCCACCAACTCTGATGGTCATGCTAATCAAAAATATCGACCACATCAAAGAATTTATTTCATTTTTTTCTAGACTTGGAAATATATTGTATCAAATCAATCAATAGAAAAATTAGTATTAGATAATAAAAAAACTATTTTCTAAGGATCCCACAATTATTGTTCATAATTATCCCATTTTGAATAAAAAATTCAATTTTAATTACTATAGGGCATGTTAATATTTTCACAAATAAACACAAAACATTATATTCAATTTTTTCATTTGAAATTATAATTCATGTACCATAGTAAATTTCTATCAAGATAGTCATGTATAAAAATATTTATCAAATGGGTAAGAATAATACATTTCATAAAAAAATTTATGTATATATCGTGTTCATTCATATACCCATGTTTAAAATCTCTAGTGGTAGTTATATAAATGATCGAGGTTCCAAACTCATATTTTTTAATTATGAATCCTATTGTACAGGTATACCTTGATATAAATACTAGGGGAAATATGAATCCATCCTAATGAATGAATACCCTTCCCTCATCATTTTAATTAATAATTTTCATCATTAATCAATTATTGGGTATAATTATTGTATTCCATGTGTGTATAGTCTAGGCCACCAATATACCCACCAATGAAATCATATCCTTTAATGAAATCATTCAACAGAAAATATTTTATCACATATTAGTTTCATTATTATGTTTTTTAAACATCTCTATATCTGGATTCAAAACATAACATTTCATTTCCAAAACCAATGATTTTTTCATCAAAACTTATTCCTTTAAAAATAATTTATTTCATTTAAAGTAAATAATTTTTTTCATATATTATTTTCTCAATATAAATCATAAATGTAATTATATAAATCATTCAATACAATGGAATGTAATTTTTTAAAAAACAACCAATTTTTTCCAAATCCATTACCATTTCTATTCCACAACAGTAACCTTTACAATTTAGAAACATTTTTCGGAATAAAAAATCATTCTATAGCAATTAATTGAAAAAAAAATCAAATAAAAATGAAATAACTATTCTAATTCATATAAATTTATGTGAGATACCACATTCCCCAACCCTTGTATTATAAAAAATCAAAAATGGGATCCATAGTCAGATAGAGAAGACTATCTAGGACAAATAAACGTGGAACGTAGAATTATAATAAAAAAATCATGATATATATCTATATATGTAATATGGTCTTATAGACATTGAAGAAGGATAATAATTAGGAAAGGGGAATTGATAAATGATTCGAGGATACACATAAAAAAGATATTTATTTCTTCCATTGGTATATTAACCCAAGAAGATTAATTTTTGAACACTCCAAAATCTCCCCTTGACACTATGTATGATTGTTTAGGTTGACTTTTATATGAGGGATGTCATCATGAAAATTAAAAACATGTTTCAGTAAACACTTTATTTATATATCATATCTTATACTACCACAATCAACATCACCAGCCAAATACTATCTATATAAATAATTTGTGGGCCACTAAACGCCCTATAGATTATCTGCTAGAGCGCCTATGAACAAAATAATTCTAGCATTAAACTAGAAGTCTAGTAGACTCCCAAGGGTTGGTTGGTGGCTCTCATAAGTTATCCATCCAATATCTATACATATCCAAAAACATGGACATGTCTACTCTCCTACCATGCTTCCAAAAACATCCATTACTCTCAAAAAGTACTAAAAACAAAACCTTTAGCGTTCAAAATATACAAAATTGTAAGAAAAAAATAAAAAATGAAAGAAAATCATGATATTTACCCAAAAAATTGAATAAAAATGAATTTATGGATCATGAATGAATGTTTGTGTCAAAATATTGAAATTTTTCCCACAATAATTTCGTTTTCACACCTGTATGATATATTAATTTGAGTAGTTCAAAAAAATTATTTCACTATTCTCTCATAATTTTATCATTAACCCCTCCCTCATGAGAATCCGACCAATTTTTTCATATCCCAAATACCAACTGGATAGTCTTACCATAAAAAAATTATTACCATAATCAATAATATAAATTTATGACTAAGTCACCAAAATACAATCTTCTATTTCAATTTCCTCCAAATTTAAGAAATGAGATTAGTAGAAGAGATAATTCTTGACTTATGACATGTGAAAAAATCAAGAATCAATGATATCTGGGATGGAAATGACAAATTGTTTCCTAAAATTATAATAATCTATATAACTCTAAATGATCTAACCTATCCCATATATAAAATACCCTATATTCCATGTTGATGGGGGGAATATTTTATTAGTGATTCTAAAAATATCTAGTAATATAATGATACTTATAAAGGACATCAATAAAAATCCACATAATATTTATATCATCTCTGAGCCGTCTCCATCCTATAATGAATCACCAAGATCATTGTGATCATCTCTTTGATGAAGGATGATGCAACATTGGAAGCATCCCATTTTTCAACATACAAATAGGTTATTTACATGGCTAGTCATATAATATATTATCAGTTACCCAATTAAAAGATGAATGGTAGAAATTTTTAAATGAAGACTCAACCAACACTAAAATGATGTCCCACTTTACACCATTATCATGGTCTCAAGAACACCACATGCCTTTTAGAATCTATATAGAAATTTCTTTTAGGTCATTCTTATGAGGTTGGTATATTTCTCTCAACTTTACATGGGATCTTATCACCTCATGGATGAATCTAGAAAAATGATATATAAACCATGGATACTTATCAGAATCAACTGTAGTGAGAACACTATGAAATCTAACAACATACTAAACATATAATTTTATAACATTTAAAACGTCATTAAAATCAAAAATTAAAATAAAGTGATCTAATTTTGTTGACCAATTTATTAACAAAAAAAATTTATTATTTATATGAGTAGGATATAGCATAATAAATAGGTCAATTAATACTTTCTACCCCTTCTCTTTTATCCCAATATGGTGTCGATGTAAAATTAATGGCTTATGATGCTAATACATCATCTTTTATAATTTATAATAATGAAAAACAGAATAATTGAATACGTATTTTATAACTAGACATTATAATTGAAACCTCATATCATAATGGATATTATTAATTCTTGTGTGAACCACCCACTGGGAATAATGATAGTCCACCATCACATTCTTTCATACAAGATATGGAATGACATATAAATTCTTCAATCATGGCATACCCTGTCAAGATAAGGATAATTTTTGAATGTTCATTCAATCTTATAATGAATCCATATTAATATAGAATACATTCTAATGTTTTTCCCATAGTGTATTATCTTATACATAGTAAATTTTAACATAAAATATTATAGGGAAATAAAAATCACATACTCCGTAACATTTAAATACAACCTAGTAATGAGATCCATATTATTACACTCCTTCGTTGACACTTTCATGTCATGGTATGCTAGTTTCCATTATATAGAATTAATAATAACACTCCCCTTCTCAGTGGTGTTGAAATATACTTTGTGAACATTCAGTATGAACTCCATGAATTTAATTTTTTGATGACTCAAATATTTTAGTTAAACGATATTACTCGTGATATTATGATCGAATTAAATTTTAACCAATATTTAAAAAAGTAGTTTCACAGACTCTTAAGACATATATTAATAGCTATTATTTCTATATCATTGGAGTTATTTTTTCTCATGAGACCCAATTTACCATTAATCACAATCCACCATCTGATCCACATGCCTCAGAACAGAGGGGAAAACAAAACATGAAGAATTACAAAAGAATATATCCCTTCCTTCCATACAAAAGTGTTAACACTAGATCATTAGTCTCAAAGAGGTTTAAATCATCAATGAATGTTTGAAATTTTAAATCCAAAATGAAATAATCCCACATATATGATGGATAAATAAATGGATAAACTATATTTAATAATTTATTCACAAATCAACGAAAATATCTCAGTAAGCACAAGGTGCTTTGAATTTCAAACTAATTCTATTGTTCTTACCAAGACATGCTGGATTTCACCTTTTCTATACCAAATGAGATACCATATTATGAAACCATGCTCTTTAGTAACTCAACCTCCCAAATAAATAATATGTTCTTTGATAGGATTGAATAATGTTGGTGAATCATCAATATTTCAAAAACTATGTACCTATAAAAACATAATCCACATCTATTTTAGTGTATACAATGAATTAATAAATGAATATCACAATTAATGATAGTCCATACTTGTAGAAAATATTTTTCCTCGTGACCATAAACACATAATGTTATTTGGTTTATATTAAAGGGATAATAATATATTCATAGTGATTATAGATTCTCCTAAAATTAGAATTTGAGATATCAGACTCCTTGTTCTTAAAAGGTTTATAAATGGACTGAAGTTCCATATATAAGATCAAATTCCCCCATTTAGTGGATAAAATAAATCTTCCATACAATGAAATGGATTCTTATTTATAACTAATAACCAATTTATGTTCTATTTATCAATACTCATGTGAAGTGTCCCATCATCCTTCTTAGTGAAAAGCACCAATGTTACACATTATGACACACAATTGTTACAAAATACATTATACATAATATCATACAAGAAACTCTTTTCTTTATAAGTAATTATAGTTTCATATTGTAGTTTGGAATAGATATAGATAATGTATAATTACCAATTTAAGAATGGTAAATCTACATCACTCTTCAGTTGTAGAAAACAAAAAAATAATAGAGACCCATAAAAATCAGTAAATAGAGGATGTTGTTCATTACAAAAGGCTCCTTCTATAGTCACATATAATAAAATTAAATCATCACATTGTACTCAGTATGAGGAGATTCTTCTCATTTGTACCTTAGTTCCAATTTTTCCTGATAAAATAAGAGACTCACCAATCAGTGCAGTAAAGGACACCTTTTTATGATAAAAATCAATCTTAGATTTATGATCCACTAACAATTAAATTTCAAGAAGTATAATATTTTTATTCATATAATAAACATAAATTTACAACAATATCTTGATCTATTTTCAGTAGAACATACAATAGTGTAAATAGGGACTCTTCTATTACTTCTTAGAAACATGAGTTACAAGCTCCAAAATGTAGGACATGACCACTATAATATGTTCCAAAAATCTACAAAATATGATTATAAAAATAATATTATGAGGAATAGGTATCAAGTTAAAATGATGGTTTTAATAATTCTACAAAACTAGTATATCTCACTAATGTTATTCCCATATAAACATATGTTGTTATATCTTACATTGTGTGAAATGGCATCACTCCGATGAATAATCCCAAGACACCTATTAACATATATGGTTTTAAATGAACTATAGTTACCTTTGGAAAAAGGTTTCAATGCACATAATAAGGTGATGATTGAAACTTGTGGAATATAAATATATCTCCATGGTGAATACAAGTAGTGAAATACTTTAGAGTCATGGGTAAATATGTTTTTCAATTATTTACATTACTAAAATTGTAGAATGTCACTGGAACACTAATATATATTTATTATGGAGTAAAAAATGTTCATTTTTGATAACTACTTCCACCAACCATTCAAATATTATTAAACCTTTAATTCTTCTCATGGGTTCAATAGGAGAAACAACTGTGTGGTTGATAAATCCCAAAAAAACCATTCCCTATATATTATTTATTTATTTCATATCCCTTGGAAAATCAATTTTCAGATTTAATGATTCAACATATTAGAATAATATAAAAAATTATCTCAATCAATAATAATTAATCTTGGTCATTTTGTTATCATTTATAAAAACCACATGTGTGAAACAATCTAATTCGAAAATTGGTTAGATGAAACTTTCATGAGTGTGAGGGTAAGCTGGAAATATTAGAACCCGACTATAAATTAAGAGCTCTACTCGATTACTCATTTTATAGCCACTGATGATCTCCGCACAGGCCCCTCTCCCTTAACAGGGGAGGGTCCTCTGACATATTGTGATTTAGGTCGACCACATCCATTCTCCCCCTTCTCAAACCCTAACATCATCCCTCCCATCCCTCTGATCAATCTCAGCCTTAATGTTATAGATTTCTTCTATGGCACTCTAAAATTTCCAATTTTAAATCTAGAATTCAACAACACTTATTTCTTGCAGAATATTACACGGATTTATCACTTCAGGCTTCTTTGATCATCGGTTTACTCTCATAACAATTTTATTTTTGGATCTTGGGGTCTTTGGTAGTGCACTATAGTAGGTCTCATCGACTCTAAGAACATCATGATTAGGTTTGCCTTAGAGGATGGTCTTATTCTGGCTTGGTTGAGGGCTCCATGCACATTTACCGGGTCTTTGTTTTCTCTTCAAATGTACCTATGATTTCTATATGAATCATTATTCTCCTACCATTGAAGTTTCAAAAGGACTCCTAAAACTTTTCCAACCATTTCTAAATCCTTTGATTCTTGGAATTTTAGGATATCTAGTTGCATGTTATCATTGATTAAGTAGATGAGATCATTATTTATGTCACCCACTATATCCCAGAATTTTTGTTGTGGTCAATCTATCAAAACTACATATAAAGTTTTTCTATGTTGCGTTTGGTGATGAATTTCTGAATAAAAAGACTATCATTTTTGAAACAAGGTATAATTTTTATCCAGTGTGCAAGAAAATGGGGAACAATATGAAGGTTTGTAGGTGAGATATTTCTACATATAAGGGGCTGGCCCAACTCCTACTAAGACATTTTTGTTTCCAGAGGGTGTTTTAGGTGATTGTGACAAACCCTTGCTGCCTTGCGGTAAGCGCCCGAAGGAGGAATTATATGAGTCAAATGAGGGGCGTCATTATTATGCCAATATTTTTTTCATAAAGGATAGTCCTCTAGGTTTGAATAGGGAATTGATTCTAAAACCATCAATTATGGTTCCTCCTAACCCAAATATGAATGAATTTTTTTCTAGATTGAAGATTGACTTGGTGGTGGTAAGTTCTTCAGGAATTGTGGGTTGTCTGGACCCCCTTTTGGAGGGTCCATATGTCGGTGGGCATATCCCTCAGGTAAAACTAATAATAGAAGAGGGGAGATATTAAGAACAATATAGTTTTTGATGTACAAGGCCCTATTTTTACTCAATGTCAAGGTTGGGAGGACACTAACAAGCAACCATAATTTTTGGGACGTGATTATGAGTATCCCACAGGTACATACCTACCAATCCCCTCAGGAAGTGCGTCCACTATGCTTGATAGTAGTGGGGGGGGATCCATCCAAAAGTTCATTACAGGGGATGTATTTTTTATTAGATGAAATATAATAGCATTGATGACTAAGGAGGGTGGAATATTTGAGTGTCTTGGGGACCTTAGACCCAAACACTCTCGATAAAAACTATTCAATCCTTTATAAATCTAGGAGAAGGGGGAAGAAGAATTGCTTGGAGATTAAAGAATGAAAGGTGGGGCATCTGTGTAAGTGGAGGCCCCTCAAAAAAGGCTCAATAATCAATATGGGAAACCATTTTTATGGTGTGGATATTCAAGATCCATCATGGAATCATAAGGATGATGCTTTAGGGGATGAAAATTATAACCAACTCATAGTGGATAGTCTATAATGAATTCCAGAGAAAGGTCCTCAGATACCTAGACTGAAGAAGGGGAAAAAAGGAAATCCAGACTCATGGAAATTTATTGTGGTCCAATGGAAAAGGCCAAAGGGGGGAAATGATTATTCCCACTTTAAAAAACTGATAGAAACTAGGTCTTCATATAAGGTAATAAATAAGGAAAGTAATTCCTTATAGAATTAGGAATGTTTTGAATATAGAAGGGAAACATCAAATATTAACAAAGAGGAAGGAGAGTTCTTAAAACTTATCTTACACTCCAAGGAATAAAATATAGAAAAAGAAGTTCAGCCCAATGTCTGAGTAGAGGAGATTAAAATAATTTATGAATGAATGCTTCAAGTTGTATCAAATGAGGAGAAAGAAATATGGAAAGATAAAATAGTGTGAATCCTAGACTGGGGCTTCAACCAGAGAAAAATCATCTTGGTGGAATTAATTCATACAATGGACTGAATGATTACTCACCTTGAAGAGCATATTTTGGATGATCTAGATATCTATGTTAGTACACTACAATGGCAATTATATATAGTGGATGATTCATGTAATATTACTATTGTGTTTAATCATTTTTTGAACTATTTTATAACATAGTGGTATCTTGTTTCTGAAGAATGGATTCCCATTTTTCCATAAAATTTATTAATAAAAATTTACATTTGTATGGTTATATAAAACTTTCATCAAATGCACTTTGTTATAAAAAGATATGACCACCTCATTAGTGAACCCAATAAAAAACATGTAAAATTCCCAAAACAGAATCATCCTCTTTCATAACAAATTGTCCCATGTTCAACTTATATTTAATTACCTTTCTATTAAATTATATTATTATCCTTTCTAACCATATACTATAAAAAATTATCTAAATATTTCTTCAAAACTAATTACCTAAATAATTTCATCCATGATTTAAAAAATATATTCTTTTACCAAAACACTGTAAAATTATATTTAATTATAAACTAATTATGCTAATAAATAATTCATATAATGAAGAGTGTGACTCTACAATGGTTTTTAGGCTATTATAATGTGTTTTATTCATGTTATTCAGAGACATTCTAATAGACGGGTTAACTATTTTCTATTGTTATCAACCACTGATTATATCATTACTCATTTTTATAATGAAGGAAGTAATTTGGCTGATAGTATTTGGAAAAAAAGAGTAGTTGGGGATAACCTCATTTAGTCTACTCAGATTCCTTTTGAATTAATCCTAATTTTTCAGAGGAAAAAATGTAATTTTCCCTATTTTAGACATGTTTGATCTATTTTATTCTTTTTTATAATTTAGTGGGGAACTATTTTCGAGTAGGTTCTCATATTCCTTAAAAATAAGAGAATAAATTATAAAAATAATCATTTTGAAAACAATTTAGAAAATATGAATATTTACAACTCTCGTAATGCTTGTGAAGGAACCTCATACCTCATACTTGGGTCGCATGTAAAAAAATAAAAAAAATATTGGTAATGGAAAAATAGATAAATATACAAGTGGTTGTAATCATTGATTGTATTAAAAAGGAATCAATTTTTAGGGACTCATTTCTATTTCTCTCATGTTCACGTTTCGTCAAGGGTATGAATCCTATTGTGGATGGTGTGAAAACCTAGTGTGAGGTAGGAATTTACATCACTAGCCATTATTTGGTTTACTATTAATTTTTTTGTTTTTTAAATAATTTTCTACATAATAATTTTTATAATATATAATTATCTAGTTATGAATGGATAAATAGTTTTTTTATAAAATATTGATTTCTCTATGATTTTCAAAAGTAATTTGTTTCAACAAATAGATGAAATGAGTTTTTTTTCAAATAACTATTCGAATGAAAAGGTATTTTTTTAAAACAAATTAATAAATTTGAAAATTCCTTTGCAAATAATATTAATTTAACAAAAAAATCAAATGGGATCTTTGGGAACATGAGGGTGTGTTTTGGTATTTATCCTTATCATTATTTTTATCACTCATTCAGGTATTATCTATTCTTTATACACTTTTTTTCATCGGACATTATTCTAAGACCTTAGTTGGTTTACCCTTGGAATTTTACTATATTACCTAGGACATTTTGATCAAGATATATGTTTAGTTCACAACAGTCTTAAATGTTTACAAAGGTATGAGTGACCTAGATATCCTAAAACTATATTATCTTAGGGATGATCGTCATTTTTATTTTTATTCTCATTATAATAAATTTTATATGATATATAAATTCTTATTCAATAAATGTAAAATGGATTATTAGAAATATGATTTGAATCATTACTATTTTTTCTTTGGAACTATATAATGTGGAATAATTTTATTAATATTTTTACAGAAAGTGAAAAATAATTATATCATTCAATTTTTTTCATATATTAATCATTTCTCAATTCATTAATTGATACTTTTGTACCATAAATTAATTATATTATATTTGGATATTTTTTCTCACACCATTCACAATTATTTATGTGTGTAGACCTTGTTTTTCCTGATGATGAAAAGGGTTGGGTGTCATAGTTTGGTGTTAGTATTATTACATCTCTGCATGGGTAGTTGTTGTTGCGTTAGTGGGATGATGCCCATGGATCACACATACTAATTGTTGATAGTTTTGGTTTAAAATTTTTTGTTTTATTTTGATATATAACATGATTCTATATGGTTAGAATTATTATATCACTAGAACTATTTTTATTTTTGGATATAGAATATAATTTTTTTTATATTTCAATATATGTATGAAGTGTATCTTGTTTTTTGTTAGGAAAATCATTCACATTATTCATTTTTGGATTCCTTGGTGTTGCTCAGTAGTCTTTGGGTATTGAAAATTCCCTTTAGGTATTCTCATGGACTATTTGGGAGCTTATCTGGATAGGTTTTTTGGGCCATCTCCTTAAACTATTATTTCTCCTTTGGAGCGCCTATATTTTTTTATAAATGATAAATATGGTTATAATTCTTTATGAATTGATTAATGGGATATCAATTCAATTGTCATAATGAAATGTTCCCTATGTATTTCATTAATGTTTTGTTTTATTTAATTCACATATGTATACATTTTTTAATGATCATTTATCAATATGAGTATCATATATAAAGAGTGAATAATGATGACATACTGAATACATCAACTTGTACAAGGGCTGGACTTTACAAATTTAAACTAAATCATTTTGGATTGAAAAATTTACATTCTATTATTATATATATAATAAATATTATATTCAATGATTATAATTATAAAATTTTTGTGGAAATTATTTATTATATCTTTTAATACTACAAAATGATTGAGAAGCATAAGTGTAATTTTTGAATCATACATAACGCTCTTGGAAAAATATAATTTTATTGAATAGTTAGAAACTATTAACATTTTTCAAGATAAATAATATTCATATGAATATTTTAACAACCAATTTATTGATTGAATAAATCACTTAATTGATTTTATTCATCAAAAAACATTATGTAATTTTAAAATCAAAATGAAAATAGATATAACTAAACACCTATCACAAAAGGTTATATTTAAAAGATTATTTTCTAAATTATTTAATATGACATAAAAAATGAATTTAATTTTTTAATTTAATATATAAAATTTAACTTTTGTTGAATTGTTGATATGTTTTGGAAAATATATATTTTTCCTAGATTAATGAATAATATCAATTTTTAAGAAACTTTATTTAATTTCCCAAAAATAAAGTAATTTAAAAGTAATAATATGTTTTTAATATGATTTTGTTTAGTAAAAGTATTATTTGTTTTATATATCCCAAATAAATTCTTTTTAATCTACATGATTTTCAATATTAGTGTATGTTTGGTTTTTTGAATAAAAACAGTATTTTTCTCATAAAAAGTTTTAAAATGAATAATTTTTATCTATATTATTTAATTTAAATAATGACTGTTATGGAATTATTTTAATGAAATTTATTTATTATGTACCATTAAATTGTTTTTCAAAATATGATTATTATAAATCCTCGAGTAAACATCAAATCATATTTTTCTTGAAAAATACACATCATGAAAACCATATTTTTTTAAAAGGTATGTAGTTTTTTTATATTTTATTTTTCCGATTCTTTAGATTGAATTTGATAAAATAAATTTTTTATTTTTAATTATAATAATATATATTTTCTAATAAGGAAAAAAATATTTTTTTTCTTCGATGAATAGTGATAAACGTAAAAATTAATTAACACTGTCAAGGTGAAATTTTGTTTCAAATATGAAAACATTTCTAATATATATTTTCTAGCGATATTTTGATAATATAATTTAATAGGCTTAATATTAATCCTTTTTATCCCTTTTATTAAAACTTTTTACCGCATTTTTGTTTGAAAAATTACATGTTTGTGACACACCTATCTGTAAAAGGCCACAACTCTTCTCTCTAATTCACAAAACAATATTCTTTTTGGTTTGGAAGTGACCTATCCAAAAAACATCCCAAAATAAATTCCATAATTTTAATTTCAGTTGATTATTTAGATGTCCATTATATGAATTCATTATTTTTAATCCTAAAAGGGTCGTTAGAGGTGATCTTGAAATCTATAGTATGTGGTATTATTTATTTCTTATATCACCTCATTAAAATAATATTAATTATTGATTATATGATAAAAATGTATCTACTGTATAATTTTATGATTTACGGTTAATTTCAAGTACTATATTAATATCCACTTCCATAAAATGGAAAACTATAATGTTTCTCATGTGTATGGATGACTACAACCTCATAGACCAATGTGACTAGTTTCCCATCATTACCAATCATAGTTAGTTATGATGATAGATCTAAGATATATATATAATATTCAAAAAATTATCATACCTATATATTCTCTATATATTATATACCATTTTACCTTCCATTCCATAGGGTATTTTATAATGTCACTTGTTTTTATCAGAGGTTATCACCTCTCAAAGCGAAGTGATTTGTTTTTTAGAAACACTTTTCATTGATTGTAAAAAAGATAATTTTATTGAGTATATGTTATAAAAATGGAATAATAATGATATTTGTGACATAATTATAATACTGAAAAGGTAATATATCATTTTATTTCTTACCATTTCACATACTGAAAATTGATAGTCATTCGTGTATGTGTACACTAACACCATCATGGTGCAATCTGAATCTCTTTTCGTCACAACACCCTGTGCAGGATATTTATATGTGTATATATTAATTATATATATATATATATGATATTATGATAATATTTTAATGATATGTTAACACTTAACTCATTTACATAATGATCATTGAAAAATAGAAACATTTCTTATGCGTATGTATAGTATATTGCCTTCATGGTGATAAAACGCATATTTTTTCAAGATGATCATTCCTGATTTTTCAAAAAAAAAAATTATGTATAATTATGACAATTATTTAATTATTATAATTTTATATATTTTTAAATAGTAAACTCTTTGAGCATAGTGAACCTACTAAATACATTTTTTACACAGACAAAAAATATGGTCAAAACATCTAAAATAATCCTAATTGAATAAATAATTATCTAAAAAAGGTATTGTGTGAAATGAAAGGATTAGTAAACCAGAAAAATTAACTTAATAATGTAAATAATTTTAATCTATTTATTATTTTGGATGATAAATAATGTACGTGATGATTTTAATTCCAGGTTATGAACTTTGCCACAAACACCTTTTATTAAAGAAAATATTGATATTTTGAACAAATATACTTTTTTATGTTTTTATATAGTCTTTTGGACATGTTAAATCATTAATTTGTCTATTATAATGCGTTAAAAAAAATTTACATTGTTTCTTTCATTCATGGTAATGTTTATTCAAATGGTTCCAATGTGATAACGATCTTATCCTTTAAAATATTCCAACTTAATTTTTTCATCCGAACTCTATTTGTATTCCACGTCCATGTTTTTTAAATAAAAATATTCTATAAAATGTAGTTTCAAAAATGAAAATTTTTAATTAATTATTTATTTTACATAAACAAAATATTTTTATAGAATGTGTGACTTTACATACTAATGAAAATAAGAACATTATATTTTAATGAATACAGTGAAAATGACATTTCTGTAGCCAAAACTATTATTTGATTCAAGTGTTCATATATATGATTTAATGTTTTATATACATAAAATTCCACATTCAATTTTTTGGGATATTTAGTATTTGAAATGGATTTTTATATTGGGATTATTATTCTAATTTCTGGAAAAAAATTTATGGGTGACTGGAATATCTTATGAGTGTGATGTTAAAAATTGAATTATTTTACGTGCTATGATTCTGTTATAGATATTGGTCATTATTTATTATTATGGTTGGTTATATTATAAACCAATTAAGGGAGGTTATTTTAAAAACCATGGGTGGTTACATTTTAAAATATTTTTTGGTGGTTAAATTATAATCTAAGGAGATGTAGGTGCATAATATTACTCCAATGAATTGAGTGTGGAAGTTGACCAAATAGTTACTCTATTGATAATAGTGATATGTATAATAATGACACAAGATACCAATATAATATATCTATTCATAAAATGGGAGTTAATTATTATAAAATAGAAAAAAAAAATCCATTATGAAATTATTTCATTCTTATTCTCAATTAAAATTGATATATACTTTAAAATTTTATCACTTTTCTTATTTTCATTGGACCAAAAAATTATTTCTTTTTATATCCATTATAGAGAATTTTTTTACTATTCCATATTTTTAATGTTTTTAATAATGCTTATTGGTGGGTATGGGAAAAAAATAATTCAATATTAATGTTATGGAGATTTTACTAGAAAATAAATCATATTTTATCTTAAAAGTATCATACTGTGATCAGTAGTCTCAAAATTTTATTATTTGGTTATGTTTTGTATGAGTTATTTCTTAATTTTACAAAAAAATAACCAGTAAATGATTATAAAATATAATAGAATGAATTATTCAATTAAAATTCATCTTTATATAATGTTTAATGTATGTCCCTTTTAGTTTGTATTTTTAAACTATTTAAACAAAATTTTAGAATGTGAAAATTGTAATAGAATACCCAGGAAATATATAACTTTATGGTTATATTGGGATGAAATGCTATTTTATTATTACAATGTTTCCTCAGTTATAAATTTTCCATTCAGAATGGTTTTCCACAGATGGGATATGGAAGTTGTAGAAGGATGGAAGCGAGATGAAAATATCAACCTAAATTAGAATCCTGATATGGATTGAATTTAAAAAGAATACTTTTTTGAAGTTATTGGTTAGTTGGTACAATATATAAATTTTAGTGGCCCTCGTAATAGGGATCATACAAATCAAGTATTGAAAGAGAAATATTGATATGAAATATTTTTTTCTACTATTTTTTATGTTGATCCATCAAATGAATTGGTTATTAGTATGTTACATGTTTATTTGAACTATGATGATACCATATTTTACTCTAGATCTTTACATTCATTAGTTTTTTTATAAAAAATCCTGTAAAATGGGAATATAACACCATGAAATAATAATGAAACATTTGTATAAATAATTAAGTATAACTATTAAATAATTCATGATTTGTAAGAATATTTTGATTATTTTCAATTGGATGGTCATTCCAGAAAAAGTTGTTGAACATTCCATTATAGTGTTTTATATCATTATTTGTATTAAATGGGTTTTAAGTTAACATTTGACGATATATTGAGGATATAATATTGTAATGTTTAATTATTTCATTATTTTAATGTCATGCTAATATGTTATGAAATTGATTAGAGCTTCAAATGAATGTAAATTAACATGTATTATTGAAAATAAATATACTTTATAAATAGTTGTGTGATTATAGTAAATGAATAAATTTATGTATTTTATAATTTTTCTCATGGTTTTAATACTTGTCTTATAGGTAATGATTATAGAATAAATATTAGTACATTTTATGGTTATTTTAAAACAAAATTAATTATTGGATCAAGTTGAACATTTTTAAATGAAAAAAATTGTAGTAGTTATAATATAGCGATTTTATTTGGCCTATAAATTTATCTTGGCAACCTCATATTTTGATTATTAAAAAGAATGAATATTCATGGTTAATTTTTATCGACTACATATCATTTTATAACATCACTATGATGAAAAATTATAATTCTTAGCATATTGATGAATTTTTTGGAAAATTCTGGTAGCACCGAATATTTTGATGTTTGAACTGAGGTCCAGATACCATTAGTATAATCAAAAGTAGGATGAAATTATGAAATAATATTTCAGACCAGATATTATAATTATATGTTTTTAGTTAATCCCTTTGGGGTTTCCAATGTACTAGTCATATTTGTATACAATATGAATAAAGTATTCTGTGAGTTATTAGGAATATTCTTGGTTGTGTTTATCAATCTGATTTTCATGTTTTATAAAGAATATAAGGATCATGAATGAATTATAATGATTCTTTCCAATACATAAAATGAATATAAACTAAATGGTAAATATATTAAGTGAGAGTTTTGTTGGAATATATTTATTGGGTTGAATATATTGTTTCTCAAAATGGAATAACTATTCACCTTGCTAAAAAAATTGTTGATTAATGGAAAAAACCATACAATATGACATAGATCCAAAGTTTTTTGTATTAGGGAATTATTATGGAATTTTTTATGAAATATTTTCTTATATTCTACCTCACAGACTATGTTAACTTTAAAAATAAATTAATTCATATGAACAACAGAATATGATGATTATTTTTAGGAACTAAAATGAATATGGTTAAATGATCATGTTATTCCCTGACTTCAAGAAATTGGTAATCAGTAATCAATAGAGGTGATTCATTAAATGACATGGTTTTTCCCAGATGAAAAATTAATACGTGGTTTATTATGCTTCACATCTATGGAAACTTTGTGATTTAAATTTACCTACACATGATACAAGATTAGATTCCATTTTTTTCATTAAATATTTATAGGTATAATTTTTTAGGGGATATGTAATAAATATAGAGTGATAAAAACTTTTTTAAGTATATATTCACTCATAAATAATTATTCATGAGAACAAGAAGATTGATATAATCGATCAAGGATCTTGATTTGAAGATTAATTTCCATTTAGGAATAGTAAAAATAAGTTCATAATTCCTTGAATTGAACAAATACTGATACATTAACCTTTTTAGACTTTTAACATGACCCTTGGGTGAATAATTTGATAAGTATGGGCCTAGATTTTGAAGATATAAAGACATTATCTCTTTTTTCATGTATCATTATAGTAATATTTTTTTGAAATAATGATTATTGATCAATTTAAGGATCAATCATTATTGAAAAAGGTAAAATTATCTTAGGTTGGGTATGTTTTCAGAATTTCAATTATATAATAATGTTTGTTATTTTTTATAAAATAGATTTTTGTACATAGTAATTCCCATTTTAAGAAATTGTTATAATGTGAATCTCGTTGTTCTATTTTTTCTATTCATCTCTGCATCACTAATTTATACAAATAACATTAGTTGTATAACTTATGAGATGGTATAAAAATAAATATTATGACATTACTTTGAAAATTTATACTTTTTAGCCATTTTGAAGTTGTATAACCATTAATGATCATAATGCTTCAACATTTTCCAGTTATTAGGAAGAAAATTGAAAATATTTCAATAGATATTTTGGTAGTATTATAAATTAATCGATAAGATAATAAAATGATTTGGGATTTTTTATTATTATATAAATAAACACATTTTCTTCACAGTCAATATATAATATATTTAGATCAGTATAGATGAATTTACCTAAAAGATATACATAGAGTAGATTTAGTTCCTCTATCCACTGAATAATATCATTTTCCCATGCTCACAAATTTTATTTTGAAATAAAATTATTCTTTATTAGGTACTAAATTAAATTTAGAAATAGATTTTCAAAATAAAAAATATAGTATGTGTGAGTAGATTATTCACACCATAAAAGATATTCTTAATTTTTTTCTCAATGGATTTTCAGGGAATTTGGGATCAATATCATTCTTTTGTATATTTTTGTTAAAATAACAATTTTTATTCCAGTATAAATATTGAACCATTTAAGGCATTTTATAAAATGTTGTTTCACACATAAGATGTTCTGGATTAATTAAGAAAAATTTAGTTTATGGGACTAGATATAGAAGAGTAAATGGATGATAAGGTGTAATTGATTCATCAAAATATTAGGATGGCTTATAGAAGGTAGAATATTTAAGTAGATAACTGAAATAAAGATAACACATTCGATTTTGGTGGATATTTTTTTTCTAAATAATAACTATGTAAAAGTATTATTAATTTTGGTAGAAAGGGAAATATAATTCCATGATTTATTAGATCATATAAAATAGTAGTGAATGGAAGAACCATTTCTTATATAGTGACATTTCCTCCGATTTTATTTTAGTTTCACAATGTATTTCATGATTTTATGTTAAATATATATGATCTAGATAATATCATGTTTTTATACAAAGAGTAATTCAATTGGAATTGATTAATTCTTATAATATAGAGTGAGATATTATTCTCAACAATGGAGAGTTTGTATTTTGGAATGTAATGATTAACTAATTTAAGTTTTTATGGAAATAAATGTTATTGAAGAAGCACCATATAAATTTAAAAAATATATGAGTGAAAGATAGAAACATTTTTTATTATTTGAATGAAATTTTTAGGATGAAACATTCAAAATTGGGAATGAATATAAAAAACCATGCATTTATAGAATAAATTACATTCATGATTTTATTCACCATAAGAATATTTTTCATTTGGAAAATCTAAAAGGAAATAGTTTTTACTAAATTAATTTTATATAATGTTTTATATAATATATTAACATCTATATTTTATAAAAAAAATATAAAAAATTAATTTCAATTTTGGAATAATCATATCCATGTTGATTACAGGTGAATTTTTTTTATTTTTTCAAAAATATTGATTTCAATGAATAGTGAACAATATTATTTTTTAATAAAATAAGAATTTTCATTTGAATAAATTAATTAATTTCTAAGTCACAATATGATTTGAAGATTATTTAAAGTTCCATAAATATTATTTATTTATACATAATACATCAAATTTATTATTAATTACCTTTATATGGTTTTTTATTATTAGTGATTTTTTGTTTAAAAAGTGGATTTTTTTATAAAAAATTGAGATGAATAATGTTTCTCTATTTCAATTAACTAAAATAATCCATAATGAGAAATAAAATAAATGAAATTTATATATAATATTCCAATAAATATGAATTTATATTAATAAAATCATTATTATTAAATAGAGAGTTAATATAAAATTGTTTTTTAATGAAATATAAAATTCATGGAACCCCTCTTTTTGATCACATGTGTTGGTTTTTTTTTAAATTTAAATTTTTCACATTAAAAATTTCATATCATAAAATGGTTACCCATTTATGTATCACTTAAATTTATGATATATAATATGTTCAATATGAATTTCTATCACAATGAATGGTGAATACATAAAAAATTATTTAAAATAAAAATGTTAACATGGGATTCATAGGGGATAATCTAAAATGATAAGGGTTAAAATGAACAATGTACATGTCTAAAATAAATTTTATTGAAATATTTAAACCATATGATTTTTAAATCTTGTAAAATAATCTATTTATGATTCTATTATAATGTGAAAAATGTGGGTACGATATCCTCTTTTAAAAAAATAAAAAGTGAGACACTAACCTCACCTATAAAATGCCACACACTTTTATCTCTTATTCATATATTGAAACACGATTTTATTCCAAATTAAATTCCAAAATACCTTTCCAATATCTCTATATTCATATTAAAATAAGTTTTTTAGAGATAAATTACTGGAATAGTTAATTTTATGTCTTAAATATGTGGTATGAGAATTGGTAAAATAATTAACTATGAGTTTTTATGTTATTTCATCTTATACATCATTTAAATAATATCAAAATATGATTATATAATAATACAGATACGAAAAAGTGCTATTATTTTATTTTTTAATTTACATTACTTATATCAATATTCTCTTCCCTCATCTATTTAATGATAATGTCGATTGTGTGTGGGGCGGAATATCACCTCACATTCTGATGTGACGTGTTTTCAATCAACAACAATCTGGATCAGGTATAATGGGGATATAAATAATATATATGATAGTAAAAACGTAATAATAGACATGATGTTGTTAAACCGTATATATACATTTTTATTCAATTCTATATATTATATGATTTCATTGCTCATCTATATGAATAAATACTACCACATAAAGTTATGTGATTTATTTTTTAGAAAGGGTTTACATAGAATGTAATATAGATAATTTTATTGAATAAATTTGATATATATGATAGAATAATTATTTTAATGACATATTTATTATTCTTATAAGATAATATATAATTTTCTGTCATACCCTTTCATTCACTGGAATATTATAACATCATTCGTATATGTATGGAATTCCATCTTCACGAAGCGATATGAATCTATTTTCATCACCACACCAAATAAGTTATATATATATATGTGTGTGTGTGTGTGTTTGTGTGTATTCAGTAAAATAATATGGTATATATGATATTATTATAATTATATAATGATTGATATTACTAAATTTCATTAAAAATTATTTTTTTAAGGAAACAATAATCATATATATGTATGGCCTACTATCTATATGAGTGAAAAGTGCATCATATCCAAAAACAATCATTCTTTATTTTCTATAAATGTATAATTAATTTATAAAGATGATAATTATTTCCTGATTACTATACTTTTGATGTTTATTTAATTACCTCTTTGACTATATTCAACATACAAATGTAATTTTTGTCACTTATGCTGAATATGGTAAAAATTTCCAATGTAAGGCTAACTGATTAAGTAAAAATATTTAAAATTGTAATGAGTCAAATAAATGGAATAATAAAAAATAAAAGTATCCAAATAAATTAAATAATATACATTGGTTTAGTATTTAGTAAAATAAAGGACATACGTTACAAGTCGGACTCAATGTAAGGGACTTCACCTCAATATCCATTCATTGAGGCATATTTTTATGTTTATTACCTATCAACTTTTATGATTAGAATATGAAACCCTATTTAATTATAATATGATGAATTTATTATTATAATGTTTTTTAATATTTAATGGTGTGTAATTAATTCATGTGGATTTTGTTTCAAATGTTTCCAATTTGATAACATATTTTTGATAAAATATATACATTTTTATGATTTTATTAAAACAATATTTTTATGTTAAGTTATAATTTTCAAAATGATTTTATTATAGAAATGAGAGTTTTATAATTTTTTTATTTCAATGTTTTTCAAGAATGTTATCTTTTTATAGATGTTTTGAATTTCATTAAAAAATAAAAAAGGAACATTCTATTTTAATGTGTATCGTGACAATAACATTTTATACCACAATAACCGCTATTTATATTTTAGATTCCTATGTGATCTTTAATATTTTAGAATAAATAAAAATACCTAATCACTTATAGTCTTTTTTTTGTTTTTGAAAATAGTTTTATAAATAATAAAAGATATTTTAATATCTAAAAATGTGTTCTTATGGTCATAGAGGATATTTTATGAGTATAAGGTTGAAAATATCTAGGTTTTATGTGTTATTATTATGTAAGTTGTCATGGATGTAATTTATTTTGATGGAAGGATATTTTATAAATTATTTAAAATAGGGTAAATCATATTATTCGGATGGGTTGTTAGGTTGTAATTCTTAGATGGTTGTTATGTTTTAATCTAAGGATGCATGGGTATGTGAATTCCCTCCAATGTATTTGGAATGTAATTCTACCATATTTTTATTCTATTTATAATAATGATATTTATAATGATTTACCACAATACATATATCATTAATTTGTTATCTATATGTGATTTAATGAATTTATTTTAAAAATAAGAAAGTGTGTTTTTCATGTGAAAATGATTAATTTCATTCACTTGGTAAATAGTAATATAAAGGTAAAAATTTCATGGGATTTCAAGTTTTCACTAGACTAATGGTTTAATTTATTTTTATCTCCCATAATGAGATTGTTTTTCTAATACCAGTGTTTCATAATGTTTTCAACAGGGTTTAATGATGGTTAAGTAAAAGTCATAAATCATGTTGATATTCATTATTATTTTCCCTGAAAAAAATATATTTCTTTATATTAAAATAATCGTATGGGAAAAACCATATATATTGTTCAAAAGTGCCTTCTTGGTATTACATTCTTATTTGATGTTTGCGTTATGGATTTATTATCTAAAACTCAGAAACATAAAATCTTATGAATTAAAATAATATTGAATTGATGACATAAAACCTTTGATTATGAATTTTTTAAGGTTGGGTTCTTATATATATTTTCTCCAAAGATGGGATAAATATTGATCCATCTATGAAAAATATATTCAATAAATCATCTAGTCCAATGAATGTGAGCATGATATATTGTATCATTAGATTAGATAACTAGTATTAGTTATTTTTAAAATATTTTATAGATTTGGTAAACCATTATCTATATTTGCAGGTAATGTTATGATGTTCATATAGTCAATAGATTATGATAAATTATTTTAATAGATAAATAAATGATTTTCTAATTTATAAATATTGAATTTACAATCATGAAACAAAATTATTGTAAATTGATTCAAAAAAGAAATGATTGGGTTTCATCCTTACATACATTGATTTGGTAGTTTCTTATAAATCATTTAAATTGATGATCCATGAGATTAATTATTCATCTGGTGATATCAAATTGGTAATTGCAATCATTTCCTTGTTAATATGGAAGTACTATCTCTAGGGTGAGAGATGTGAAAGATAAAATTATCATAAGATTCTAATATAAATATTCTCTTTGAAAGATATCAACAATTGGAAAATAAAATGGTTTTATGTTCTCAAGGAATATGATTTCATCCCAAACTAAAACCCTAGAAAAGAAGATATCATGGTTAATTAATTGATTATGATGGATCATTGTGTTCAGATAATGATAATGATAGAAAAGGATCTTATAGTCATTGGATTTATAAATATGGGTTTGGGAAATATTATGGAAATAAAAAAATGAACCCTCTTTGAAATGATAAAAAACCCTGTTTAATATAGAATATAAAAGAGTAAAAAAATTATAAAAAAGGGGTAAAAAATTATTAATAACATGATTGATTGGAAATTTATATACAACATATATGAAAATTTATGGTTAATGTATTGAGAGATAATATTTTCCCAATACAAAAATATGTTGAATATAAAATTATTAGATTATTTAAAAAAATAGAATTATATTATACACAATAATATCAATAATATGTAGACTTATTTCAGGGTATATTTCTATGATAAAATGTAATGTAAAATATTTATAATTATCTATAAAGATGAATTTTTTATATAGGGAATGGTGGAGAGGACGTATCATAAATGTTTCATTCAATATCATTCTATATCAATGTATAAGAGGTATGATATTACCATGAAATCATTCACTGGTGTAATTAAGACTTGTAATAATAAAAATATTATCTAAGTTATTGTAGATTATCATTCCAAGTGTGTTCATTTTGCAGCATTATTGGATCATTTACCCCTTTACATACTTGTAAGACAATATATTAATATATATATGAGTCATTATAGACATCCACATATAATTTTCTCTTATAATTTCACATAGTTCACATATAAATTCTAGATGTTTTTATATAATCTCTTACCAATGTGATATATTTTAGTAGTACCTATCATTAAAATAATATGGATAGCCTATATGGACATTTTCTACATTACATTTAATGATATTATTATTCTCACTCATGTTTTTATGTATGTGGGATCAATATTTACCATTAGTATATTATTAAATAAATAATAGTTTCTATTGAAGAATACAAATGAAATATTACGATAAATTATATTAGATGACATCTTATACACAATATTCTTGGTAAATAAGGTAGATAGAGGTTGAATAAAGAAAAAACATGTTAATAAATCAATGGAAATTTTTATAACTCTTTTATATAATATTATCATAGCTCAAAGATGACCAAAAGATTGTCACAATGATCAGAGGATGGAATTGGAATTTATTATAATCATCATGTATTCATTAATTTATCACTATGGAATGTTGTAATATGGATTTATAAAAAGGGGAATATATGTTTTGGGTATATATGAACTTTTTTAATATTAGAGATAATAATATGTACAACGTATTGTATAACCATGTGACATAATCTCTCTAATTTGAACAATTTTTCCATGTTTGGTTACTAAGGAACTACATTCAAGACCCAAATTATGTACTCACAAAAATGTTAATGGAGTGGGAACATGACGTATATCATTGCAAAGAAAATACCCATATTCATGAAACCAAGGTGAATGTTTTGAATGACCCGATGACCTGGTTTAAAATTGTATATTGGAGAAATCCTATAATCAAGGAAGAAATGTGATAATATCAGGAATAATTGATGAGGAATTAATAGTAATTTTTATGAACTAATCTATATAATTGTTTGAGGATGAAAGTATATTATTATGGGAGAATGTAACACCAAGATTTCTATTATAACTCGTATACACTATAGTCTTGAACAATAACAAGATTCATATTCCATTACCTCTCCAATTATAAATAAAAAATAGATTAATTAAAAACTGTGATTAAAATATATCTCCCAAAAATATATAATATTACATTGATAAAATGAATTCCATTTCACAATTAATATTTTTGAAATAATATTTCGATAGTGTTTGGAATACTGTTTCAGGATATTTATTTCTTTTTGAATAATAAAAAATAATTATTTTTAAAATATTATCACATTTAATATATTATCATGATTTATACATTACTTCTTATATTATGATAACATTTTATAAGAAAAATATATAATTAAATATTAATAAAATTCATTTTAAATTAGAAAAATTCACATAGAATCCTATTTCACAATTTGATAAATTTAAATAATCCTTTTTTAAAAAATATTTTTGGTTTTCTATTAATCCTTTTTTGAATGGTTTATTCAAGATTTTATTTTTATTAATTGGTAAAACTTATAAATTGATTAAAAATAATAAAATTAAATAAATGGGAAACAACATTAAAATTGGTTTTGGTATAATGTCATTTTTTCCTAAAATGTTAATTGACTAAAAACAATATTCCATTATATTTTGAAAACATTAAATTAAATTATTTTTTTTTCAAATATTATTAAAGAATCATAAAATATGTTTAAATAAGTATTTATTTTCATTTTTTAATTTTAAAATTATTTCAAATTCAAGATTTTTGATACTGAATAGTAACTATGATAAATTATTTTCTAATTGGTAAAGGGTAAAATGGATTAAAATTTTGTAAAACTAAATGATAAGGCATCGAAATTTCTTCAAACATATAAATATTTCATTGTATGACTTTATTTAAAATATAAATTACATGAAATTATAAATTATACTATATTATTTATTTTTATGGGAGATTAATTTAATTAATTATAATTTATTTATTTATAAGGGTTCAACTAATATCATTTATAAAATGTCATATCCTCTATCAAAATATACTAAAACTAAATTATCTCTTAGATAGACTATAATATACAAAAATACCCTCCAAAGATCATTATCCATTATATATATGGAAATCACCTCCTAAAAGACCCATCATAGAAGTTTTTTGTTGTTTTCTATTTAAATTTCTCCAAAGATGATCTATAAGACTTTACTAAGTTCATTATTATTTATTTCTTCTTCTAAATCCTTCATATATATTCATAAAATTTTAATATTATTACATCATATTTCTTAATATTTATAAATATTATTATATTTATGGAAAAAACATTTTATACCTCTTTTAAAGTTAATGTGAAATGAAAACATCAATCATGTGTGTGTGTGGACCATTATCTTCAGGAAGTGATTCATTTAATTTTTCATCATTATCTCTCTTTGATGATTAAATGTAATAGATTAATTATATATATGTTATTTATTAAATTATTAAAAATCTAGAATATAATATATTATCTATAATTTTATCCTTTTATTCATTATAAAATGGAAACTTCCTCTTCGATTATAGTGACCAATGCTTCTCGTATATGGATATTAAATATTTTTATATGAATACTCCTTACGTTATGAAAAAAAATTCAAGAGGGTTATAATTATTTATCATATTTGGAATCGTGATACACCTTATTTTAATCTAGTGATAACATTAAATGTTCCCCTCAATGATCTTATCACATAGTGCTCTTCATATAAAAACCCTACTTAAAAACATTCTTCATGGCCTGTGGAAAAGAAACATAAAAAACAACAAGATTAGATTTTTAGAAATGGTAATGAAGGAAAAATTTTAGGAAAAAAACATAATTAAAATGTAATAGACTTAAAATTCAAATAATATTCAGTATTATACATGAAGTTAATTCCTTAGACTTTTATGATCTATTCATATTTATAGTTTTTGAAAATTTTGTCATAAATCATACATTAAAAAACCATATAATACAATATGTACATATCTGATCAGTATCTATGTTCCTAATAATATTTTCATAAAAATAATTCTTGATTACATTTCATTAAAAAATAAAAATGAATTTAAAATTGGCTTCTCAAATTCCCTTACCAATCAATAAATCCAATGATTTTTTTTAAATGTGGGATGATCATAAAATTATTAACAAGGGATATAAATAAAATGAAACCATTTAACATGTGAAAAAAATAAAACACAAATAAAATTTCATTTATCTTTAAGGTTCCATGTTTGTATAAAATAAAATAATTTAAAACTAATAACAAAACCCCTTTTTTTAAAGAATCCTTATAAAACAATATCAATAAATTAAAAACTTCTTTTTTATGTAATAGAATAAAATTCATAAAAAACATTAAACACTTGTTAAAATTAATTGGATTTTAGTAAAATTCATAGGAAAACAACTTCTAGGAATATACTATTCTCCCTATTAAAATATTGTTCATGACCCAATGCATTGGAAGATTATCAATGTACAACAATATTTTAAGACATAATATGATCATTGATTTCTCTCTAGTCCCATCCATCCAACAAGCTATAACGAGTTTACTCGATGCTATCTGGGAACATTTATTTCTTAATAGTTATTCTCAAGTACAATATCACGAGTAAAAAATTTATTCTTTCACATTTTTAGAATAAAACTATTTTCAAACACTTTTAAACTCATAGAAAAATTACATTTGATTAAAATAACAACTTAATTTAAAAACTCAGTTTCAATACCAAAATACACTTTGATTCTAAAAAACCATTTTTACTTTAAAAATAAAAACAAACTAAATATCTTTTTGATAACATTGAACATGAAATATATCAAGGAAATAAAGATGTAAAATCATGTTCATTGTGAATGAAAATTCATTATCATTATATTGAACATTGCTTTTATCAATTATCAAATTACATCATATAAAATATGTATACAAGATTCCATTTATTAACTATAAAAATTATGTGAAAATAAAAATTAAATTATTTAATAAATTATTTATTTTAATATAAAAATAGTAATAAAAAAAGATTAAAAATGTGGACATGGGATTTGAAGATTTCTATGGAAAACATTAAAAGGGAATTTTCTATTGAAAAGTCTTATCACTTTGAAAATATTTGAATCGAACTCCCCATAAAATAATAAAACTAGAAACATTATATAGTATGATAATAGTTTAATTAATGACCTAAAATATCAAATGGTATTTATATAAACCTCATAAATTAATATTCTTCATAATATCAAAATATTCCTTAATGTAAAGAAGTTTGTGTGAAGTCACATATATTGATTCAGAATTAACATGTGTGTCCTTATCTTCTAGAATAAAAAACTTATTTTAATTATTCACGTGATTTAGAACCTTTTTAGGTTATATATTATAGTTAATTAAATTATTATGATTTTATATACAATTACTTAATTAATTTTTATTAAATCAGATGTTTTGACCATATTCATCTTATGTTTCAAAAATGAATTTAGTTGGTTGAATATTGTCACAGAGGTAATTATATAAAAATATAAACAATAATAATAAAGAAA
The DNA here is from genome assembly GCA_963277665.1 of Viscum album. Lineage (NCBI taxonomy): Eukaryota > Viridiplantae > Streptophyta > Magnoliopsida > Santalales > Viscaceae > Viscum > Viscum album. The sequence goes on from OY728126.1 coordinate 989,997,141, forward strand.
TTATAATATTAATATTTATATGTATATTATAATTTTCTGTCCAATCATTAATTTTTGTCTTTAGATATGAAGTATGATATGATCATGGAGAAAGTAGGCCACACAAACACATGAGTAACATTTCAATTTCACAATAATCATAGTGGAATTGAGGTAAGTAATAATTTATTTATACACAATGATAATACTATCATATTCACCATAATAGTTATTTAAATATACATATATATTTAATCAATGTTATTTTTTGATGAAAATAGAATCACATGACTTCGTGAAGGAGTTAATCGATACATACATGAATGACTTTATAACCTTTTCAGTGAGCCAAAATGTATGATAGAAAATGATATATTATGTTTTCTTAATGATGAATATGTTATTTATTTAATAATTATGTCATTTTTATCAAATATATTCATTATCTATATTTATATTTCCTTCCATATAATGTGTTAGTGATAAAAGAATCACATCACTCTGTGAGGAGGTAGTCTTCCATACAAATGGGTGACATTTTCATATATTGAGCTAAATCAAATGTGAATACGTCATGTATGATATAATGAATATATATTACTATTTATTCTATAAATATTATATATATATATATATATATTATCTATTTTTGTACCTAATAGTAAGAGGTGGTTTCTGAAAAATGAATGACATCAGTTCGCAAGGTCTTAGTCCACTATACAAATGATGGATGACTTCATAAGGCATATCATGGAAGTGGTAAATTTTTTATGTTATTCCATTTAAATAATGACATATAAGAATATATACTATACTTGGGGTTTTATATAATCATGTTTTAATATTAATTTATTAGGGTGGAGGAAGAAATAACATAAAAACACTCATAGGTTAATGTTACCTCTTCTTTGGGTAACGCCTTTTTCTCTACACCATAGTCCACCCACGGTTACATTTATAGTAAATATAATTAATATAAGAATAAGGTTTGAAATTATAAAATTTATTATTGTATATTGTGTCCAAACCAATTGGGTTTGAAGGTGTCAATAGAGGATGAAAAGAGGCGGCATTTTTTATGTAAAGTGAGTGGGACTCTTGTAATTTTTGAAAAAAATGGATTATATCAACGTTTTATAATTTTAAAATTGTCCAATAATGAGAAATTATAAATAAAATTGGATTCAATGTTTAATTATTTCCATAAATATATATTTTAGATAATTTTTTAGTCAATTTAACCGTTATAGTTTTAGTTTTTCCCCTGATAAATCAATTTTTCTTTTACATGGTAATTAATTTTTACCTTTTCCACTATTATTTTTTCAAAAAATATAATAATTTTGAACCTATTAGAAAATATTATTTAATATGATTCCATATATGGAATCAATTTTCCTAAATTAATTAGAAAAAATTCAAAAAATTAAAATTAATACAAAAGACAAAGAGATAATGTAAAAGTGAATTTTTAATTAGTGTATTTTTATAAATGATTATTCTATATTAACTAAATTAACAAATATAATCACAATATTAATCTCAATTAATAATTATTTATATATATTATATAAATTTCCTTTAAATCAAATAAAATTATGGATTTTTTTAATTAATTAAATTGGAAATACATTATCCATTTTAAAATAGTTTTTAAAAACTAGTTTTTATTCCAAAATCCAAAATTATAATAAAAAATAATATATTTTTTATTCAAATTTATCTATTTGGATTTAATATAACCGAATAAAAAAAATTATGAAAAAAATATAAAAAAAATTGGCTTTTTATGTTACATAATTTATTAGAAATCAAATAAATTTTAACAAAAAAAATTGTATTTTCACTATTCAAATAAAAATTAATATTTAAAAAAACAAAAAATATCACAATAGGTTAATATTGATATTATTACATAAAAAATTATATTCATTATTTCAAAATGAAATTTATATATTTAGAAATTAAATATACATATATAGACTATTTTAGGAAAAAAAAATTGGTAAAAACTATTTCCTTTTGGATTTAAAAATCACTTAATATTTTTAAAACTAATATAATTATATAATTAAATTTAATAAAAATGAAAATGTGTTATTCCGAAATTTACTACGCTTTTACAATTTTTTAATATTTTTATAAATTGACTCTTCAAAAATTTATTCAATCATTAAACAAGTGGGAATATATCTTTGTCATATCATTTTGGGATTCTCATGTCACCTCTTCATTCATATGGTTTTTCTATAAAAACATAACCTGGGGAATCGCTTTATTCTGTATCATACGCTCTCTAGGATCATGAATCTGGATAGAATAGTCCTAAAAAAATTCACTCCCAAAATAACTTGTTCTGATATTGATATATGAGATGAATTTATCACTTATATCTTTAATAATAAGACATAAAAAGTGTAGAAACTCAAATAAACTCAAAGGTAATTAAACTCTATTAGAATATGATCCCACATTCTATGGGATTTCATATTTTCTAATGGACTACGAACTTAGACTCATATTCTTATCAGAAAATTAATTTAAATAATGAAACAGGATCTTTATCTAAATTAATGCCTGAATCGGTCCATGGCAAGGCATGAAGGGAATTTCTAATCCCTCTTAGGTGGCACATGTGACTGGGTATAACTGATGCAACATGTTAATGATTTATTCAAATTTATAAACATAAAACAACCAAAAAATAAGAAAATTGAATATGAAAATCCATAACCAAATAAGGAATACATAAATTCAATATTTAAGTTATAAGGATAATAAAAAAACCCAAAATTATACAACCAAAGTAGAAACCAGAGGCCATCTCGAAACCCCCACATAGCCTATGGAGCATGAAACTCAAGCCCCCTCCACAATACCATGCTATTGAATAATGCGAGTAACCGGAACCACCATCACCAAAAACCTTTCCTTTAACCTATGTCTAATATGACCATGTCTACTTACACCCAAAGGAGTATGTTGGGTGTGATCTAATGCCATGTAGGATGCCACACAAAAGGATTTCATAATATAAACATTAGATGATAAATAAATTCCATGTTTTATAAAAATAGACGAGAAAAATTTCATGAAAGGCATCTTTGAATGCAAATGACTTTAAATTAAATCATTCTCTCTTTTGAAATAACCAATATTTAAAAATTTATGCCAATCGTAATTGCAATTTAACCAACGTACACTATCCATAGAAAATCCACTAAGGCACAATCTAGAAATGGGACACAAGAACATCACATCTCAATGATATGTGGCTTCGAAACCATGATTAACACTATTCTCATGCATGATCCAAAGTAGGGGACACCCCAATGGTATAGTGGACTCAAATCATAATCAATATTTAGTTAGAGTTGTCATCATCAATCATGCTATGGTAAACCAAGCCCAATATACCTCTGTATCACTAGAACACTAGTCCTAGTCTGCCCACCTAGTTACCCATGTTTCCCTTTATGCTAATCCAAGTTCCACATTTCTCATTACAAAACACATTGTCACTTCATAAGAAAACAAATTAAATACTCATTATAATCCATCAATTTCATAACTATAACCCTTTTTAAAATCATTTTCACACAAAAATGTTTTCCAAACAAGATTCACATCACATACCTAATTTAACCAAAAAATTCAAGATTATAAAAACAATACCAAGTGACGGAACAAGGGTTTATATATAGAATATGCCTCTTTCATACATAAAATCACTTTCAAAACTAATGAAAATCGAACCCCTTAAAATCATAATTATGACTACACATATAAATTAAAGTACACTCTAATGTAATATTAATAGAATAAATAATTTTTCAAACAATGGTTAGTCATGGAATCAACTACCTTGTGAGTAAAAATCCTCAAAATATTGTAAAAAACTCCAACCGCAATTGAACCACACAACAATGAAGCCATATTGAACCATAAACATTATTATTGAACCCAAATTGATAAAATGGAACATAATAAATGAATCCCTAGCCATTGGAGAAATGAAATCCCATGAAATGAGTGGAGAAACCCTAAAATAGTGGAAAATAGGAGGAAGAATGAAAGTCACTTTAAGATCTAAAGAGGAAACTCCCAAATCAGATATGAAATTGAGGCCCCAAGGTAGGTGTAAGAAGGGGGAGGTTTATATATGGTCTGGAATCATGAAGGAGGGGATCAAAAGAAGTATTTTGCAGTTAAAATCAAGATTATTTATAAAATTCCAAAAAATTTAATGAGTAGCACATGGCCCACAATTAGTATGCACAGTTTGGAAAATTTTGCGGCGACCATGCGACATGATTCATCCATGAATGTTCCTCCTACATAGCAACCTCGCATTGTCTTATTGACCAAGCTCTGGCTGTTTGATAGCTACTGTCTCGTCCTGCAGCTATTTCCAGGATACCAGGGTAGGGAACATAGTTTATTTTAACCATGAATCATTCATGTGTTATGTTATATCCTTGTAAATTTCACCATTTTTCTCCAAAAAAAACCGATGAAAACCAATGGGAAAATGATTGACCAAAAATATAATCGAAAATTACCAAAAAATAAAATCAAGGATGTAACTATTAACCCAAACATGAAACATTTACAACCCCAAAAATTCAACCAAAATATTGATCAGAAAACCAGAATGAATATTCTTTCTCAAACCACAATTTCTTCTCCCAAGGCTCATGAGTATCATGGCTATGCAGCTAATGGATACATACCAAGAGAATAGACATCCCATGAATAACATTCTCTTAAGAATCCACTATCCATGCAGGTCATTCCAACATGGATAAATCAATCTCCAACTCCATGTCTTCCTCAGTCAACACCTGAGACAGGTTTGAATTATACTTCTCCAACTGGGAGATGTGTACACATAATGGGTTGAAATCAACTAAGAATGAAAATATAACCTATATTATACATTTCCAATCTACTCAATGATATAAAAAGGTTTAAAATACATTGTCACTAACATTCCCTGCTTACCCAAATGATGATAAACCGAATGGGGGCCACATCCATGAACAGTGGGACATACATGAAAAACTAAATATCTTAACGCCTATGGTCAGAATAATATTTTTGGTGACTCTGCGATTTCAATAACCACAACCTAATTAACATGGATAATGTAGACATCTCCTACACAAGGCTTTGTCCTAATAGTATAGTCTCATCTACTGTAAACCAACAAAAATGTGACCAAAAAGTCCGACTATAGAGAACCTCAAAAGTAGCCATTAGAATAAGGGATTTGTAATTGTTACTATATGATAACTCAACCAATCTAAAATGTCTATCCCATAATCTTCTAAAATCCCAAACAAAGCCATGAATCATGTCCTCCAGAACCTAATTTTCATGCTATGTGTGACCATTTTATTGAGAATGGTATTCCACACTCATCATGTTCTATGGCCTCAATACCATTTGAAGGACATCCTAAAAAATAGATGTAAAATGGGGATTAACTATCAGAAAAAAAATTCTATTTGAAGAAAATGAAGACATACCACATCTTGGACCTAATTAGACCGAATATTACACTTTTTCTGAGTCTTTGATGGGAATTATGTGAGCTAATTTGGTCAAATGTTTGACTACCACCAAATTGGAATTCCTTTATGTGTGCAGATAAATGAAAAAAATAAATCCATGGGGACATCATCCCACATCCAGGTAGGATTAGGATATAATTGAAGAAAACCAGAGGATCATGGATGATCCTATTTTACCTATTGAAACCCATACCATCTAGATAAAATGTTACATATATCTCACCTCATACCTAGACACTAGAACTACTGATGAACATCGTAATACATATTGATAGAACTAGGATGAATAGACCATTGAGACTTGTGGATATCATGCATCACTATTTTCCTTAGATATTACCTCACCATAGAACAACCCATAAAGCTCAAGATTCTATCAAGAGACAATAACCTACTGAAAGATGTATCCCCACCATGAAAAAACTAAATAAATTATTGGAACAGCTCATTTCTTGGATACTCTTACTAAATCAGCTCCAGAAGAGAGAAATCCAACTGAGAAATTTCCATGAACGTACCTCTGTTTTGATCCTTTGTTTTTAATGGAATCTAGGCAAAGATCCCCATTAAATTACACTCATCACTGGACATCCTCAATTTTCCATGAACACCATCCTTCTCCTGGCTTCTTTCACCACATTACCATTTCATGGTGTATAGATAATGTCAATGTTGAACCCTATATATACATGATACAATGAAACTTCCTAAAATTCAAATATTTTGGGAAGTTGATATATTTTAATCTTTAATAATCATAATAAACAAAAAATATCTCCCCAAATAGATAATTACACAACATCGTCAAGGTATGAATTAATGTTTATAACTATAGGTTGTGGTTCAGGTAATTATTTTCATGTGGTTGGAGTCGGCGATAGCTATAAACCACCACATAATCAACTTGAAAGATAAAACACCTGAAATATATACACGAATCATCACAATAATTTACATAAAAAATTATCTACTCTACCATGATCAAAATGGGTGTGGTATTCAACTACCACTTTATCTCTATAAAGGATGCCTAGATATTTGGGATTCATTTTAACATTACCCCTTTATGATTGAGCTCTATCATGAAAGATGAAATATGAGACCAATCTTGGATGAATAAAATATAACATCTTACTAGGGAAAGAAAAAACATGATCTCAACCATTTTCTTCAGATACTCCAACAACATCACTACATTGATATTTTTGTGATCTAATTAAAACTATTGACCATTGATGACATGGCCTAGAAATAACACTTCCCGTATCTAGAATGTTTACATAGAAAATATTTCATAGATCTGGTGATCTCTCAAAATACACATTATGATTCAAAAATGATTCTGGTTCTATTCCTATGATCATGAATAAACTAGGACATCCTCCACGAATACCAAAATGAAGGATTAAAGATACTGGTGGAATAACCCTATTCACGAGTTCCATGAATAACAGTGAAGAATTAGTCAATTAAAAAGGCATAAACAAATTCTTGAAGTAGTTGTGCCTACTTTGGAAAGATACTTTTAGAATATCCACCTATTTAACCCTGACTTGGTTTTAACCCAAACACAAGTATATCATGGAAAACTGTGTTTCCCCTTTTAGATTATTGAACAATTAATCAATTTTGGGAAAAGGATACTTGTTCTTAATGGTTACCTTATTAAGATATTGGTAATCTATACACTACCCAAGAGATCTATTGGAATTCTTCACGGATAAGATTGGGGTGGAACAAAGAGATACACCCAGGAAAATAAATCTTTTTGATTCAAAATAATCTTGATGTATCATTAATAATCTCAACATTTTGGGGTCTATACAATATAAAGGAATAGATATTGGTTGTTTCCCCAGGGCCAAATCCATCAAGAACATTACATCCCATACTGGAGGAAAACCTAATATATCATATGGGAATACTTGTGGGAACTCCTCCAAAACATGAGTTATGACATCCTTGTAAGCACCACCAAAATCCTCCAACATGAGTAACAATAATTGAAAAGGATGATTTCCCAACTCCAGAAGTGGAGGTCCATCATGACCCAACTGAGTATCCTATTCTTTGAGAAAAACATGAGTACTTCCATCATGTTCCATAAAACTCACTCACCAACTATAACAATCAATGTGTTCTTAGAAGTACACCACCCAATCTATTACAAGTATTATATAAATTTGTTCTATTTCTAGGACCATGAAATCCCATTCCATCTCAAACCATTACATTGAGAGTGCACAAGATAGGTACCTGAGTCTTTTCTCCCTCTTTCCCAATAAAATTACAAATTACAATATAAATGACATGATATCGATTAGAAAACACAACATATTCTCATGGTGTGAAGAGATAGATGATATAGAAGCACATGTTTTGTAGAAAACAATCGTTCTAGAAGATGATACCATAATTTTATGTCTAGCAGTCAAAGGTCCAGCATCCAGTCCCACTGGTGCTAGGTCCACAACATGAAGATACCTAGTCTCTTTTTGAGTTTGAACACAACCTCTATAAACTGTCTCTACCCTAAAATGACTCTGACCAAAAGAATATTTGGTCCTATAATCATGAATAAAAAATTGAGATCCCATATCCTTGGACTGTTATATATGAGATTTCATTCCCCTGGAAGCTATTGGTATTTTTTACATTGATATGGGAACATCATATTACAAAAACACAGTCAGTTCCCCACAAATCTTAACTAATGGAAAGTATTAGAAGGAGAGTTACACATAGTTAAAATGTTCTCGGACATTCCACCCTGATGGCATACTACTGACCCATCATCAGAGTCCATAAATGATGACTATCTAGAAGTATAAACTGAGTTACTACTCCAATTTTCCCCTTCTCATCTTGACTGAAAATTAGCTTTTTATTATAAAATCACTTTTTAGGAAAAGTGAGAAATCATTCCCAGTTAATCCAGAGGTAAAGCCTCGTAGGATAAAGCAAATACATCAATGAAAAGACTTAGAATACTAGTGGTTTCATCTCTATAAAGACTCCAGTTCATAAGACATACCTTCACAGCCGGGTCATTGCCAATAACATCTTCAAGACAAAATTCCATTTTATCTTAGGTTCGAACATACTCCTCTTTGTGATTTTCCCATATTTGAAGCATCTCATCCAGATCATATCTTGTTTTTCAATCCAATTCTCCTAATAGTTGTTGACCGCTACTTGAATAGGTCTCCCCATCATCTCCGCCTCTTCCTGTGGTATGTTGACATAAAGAAATTCTCCACTATCTCCTATTTAGAGTGGAGGATAGGTTCTTTATAATCCCTTGCCATTCTAGTGAATTTATCGTTGTTTCTTGTGCCCTTTTCCCTTCTTCTTCCTAGTTGTTTTCTTATCCTCAAGAGCCTTAGTCTCTTCCTTTAGCTCCACACCTTCTGTAATTCCTCCATCCGGGTTATTGGGTGTATCTTGAATAGTCTCATTGGTGTCCAAACACTCAAAGTAGTTTTGATTCTGAACAACATATCGAACTGAATCCTTCCCTGCTGATTGAATGTTGACCCTCAAAATTTCCCCCTACTCATCTTGATTACTCTTCTAATAAAATGAACTACCACAGGATATTGTTGAAAAATGATCAGAGAACCCAAAACTTCTCTAATGATAACTCTCTACAATCCAATATTGATCAATCACTTCAGCATAAGTCTTTATCATAAATAAAAAATCATGAAAATATATCTCCAGCTACAGTCCCATTTCAAACCTATGTTCCTTCATTTTCTTATTGAAAACTATTTGAGGAACATATTTAACTAGATCAGAAAAATGGATGGCATACTCTATTAATGAATGATCCCTTAAACATGATCTATTTAATCATAGGATCTACAATACATCAAGACATCATAGAAATATTGTACATTGAATCCCTCTATGAATTCCTTCTACATCCTCTTTTTGATCATTCATGTTTTCCCCATTGAGTCACACCACATTCAACTGGGAACTTCTAGAAATATTGAGGCACATTTCTACCTATCTTCTGTAAAAGAGTCATGTAATTTAAACAAGGTATTGTTATTCTCAAGAAACTCCAATGCATCCTATTGGTCTGTACTACCTCTAAAAGATGGATGTTTCATCATGATAAACTTTTGGGATTTTTCATTTCTATGACCAGGTTCACCTTCACTAAAATTAGTAGTAGAAGGAATCACATTATTTCCTATTGCATAAACATCTCAAACCATATCTTTTACCAATCTATGATCAAGCCAGGAAGTAGAAATATCTTTGGATTCTTACCTTGTTTCAAAGGAAATCATCAGGGTGGCATGTTTCTAAAAAAAGAAACAATGAAAAGAAAAATAATTACTATAAAAGATTTAAAAATAACAGAAATAATGACAAATATAAGGTAATGAAACTAATTCTGACAACACAAGGACTAATCCACTTCACCCCCACCCAGTGTCCATGTACAGTCTACTGCCTCTAAATCCTTCCTAGAGTAGATGTAAAATTGAAATCCCAACTTCCCATAGTGACTGAAGGTCTATAATGAGGTGTGATGGCCAGTCGACCTTCTAGCATCTAGAACTCTAAACCCTAACAATCCTAAAACTATTCAACCATGCCTCATCCCAAATAACATGAAATAAAGATCTTAACCTGCTCTGAATCCATTTTTTCACATACACAACCGGTTCTTCATCTATATTGGTGCCCGACTCAGTTTGTGGAAAGTCGTATAGGGCATTCCTGATCCCCACGGGCTGCCACAAGTGCCGGAGTATCAATGAAAATTTATGGGAATTATTTACTAGAATTTATAAACACAAAACAACCATGAAAATAAACAAGAATTATTTGTAAATACATAACCAAACAAGGCATACAAAAATTCTATATTTTAGTTACAAGGATAATAAAAAACACAAAAAGGATATAACCATTGTAGAAACCAGAAACCAACTAAAAAAACACCACATGGAATGATGATAATATCCCTCAATCATCATTTACTACACCACACTATGTAATATATCTAACAACCTGAACCACCATCACCAAAAATAATTCCTTTAATTGTGTCAAAAATAACCAAGTCTACTTACACCCAAAGGTGTATGTAGATTTTGAGATAATAATTAGTAGGATTCCAACCAACATGAATTCAATGATATATTAATTAGGTAATAAATAAATTAAATGATTTTTAAAAACTAGAAACAATTCATTGAAAAAAACATTGAAATAAATATACGTTGAAATAAATCATACTCAATTTTGAAATAAACAATGTATACATTATGTCAACGTTAAGTGAAATAAAACCAAAGATATCCAGTCATGGGAGAACCCTCCAGGAACATTCATTCAATGGGATACTAGAACCTCACCTCTTGGTGAAACGTGACATGGAAATTGAGACAAATAGTGTTCTCATGCATGTGACACTAGGAGGGGACACCCAAATCGTATAGTGGGCTCTAATGATCATTAATATTTATTTAGAGTTGTCGTCATCTATCATATTATGTGGAACCAGGATGAATCCACTTATGTATCACTAGAACACTAGTCCTAGTCTTCCAACCTAGTTACTTGGTCAACCCTTTATGCTCGACCAAGTGCCACATTTCACATAACACACCACTGGTTCACCTCATAAACCAAACAATGAAATACACATAATAAGAAATCTTAAGAATTCTCAAAACCCATTTCTAAATATTATGCACACCAAAACATTTTCAAAAATGATTCCCATCAAATAAATAAATTCAAAAATTATTTTCAAAATTTATATAACACTTCCAGTTGACCTAAAATGAGTTTACATATGGAATACACCTCATTTTTTAAAAAATTCACTTTAAAACAAATGAACATAAAACCCTTTCAAAAATACTTTTGTACCACACATATTAGTCATTGAAAACACTCAAATACTCATAAATGAATAAATAATTTATCAAATGATGGTTAAGCATAGAATCCCCTACCTTGGGGTTGAAATATCCAAAATATTGTGGAAAACTTTTACCATTCCTCAATCTCAACAAAAATAAAAAATAAATATCCCTAAATAGGGATATTAAACCCAAAATGTCACAATGGATCACTTAAAATAAATCTCTAGTTTCTAGAGTTATGGACTCCCAAAAAAGGGGAAGGAAACACTGAAATATGGAATGAAAATGAGGAATAAGGACACTCACTAAATGATATGTAGAAGAAACACCCAGACCTGGCTAGAAATTGAGGCCCCACTATAGATAGAAGGAGGTAGAGGCATTACTAGGGTCTAGGATCCCAATGGAGGGGAGAAAATGAGGTATTTTTGGGTTAAAATCTAGATGTGAGAGACAATGAAAAAAAATTATGAGATGGACAAGGAACTTAGTTATTCCGCACAATTTGGAAAACTATGTAGAAACTATGCTATGTGCTCAATCTGAGAAGGGTCATACTGCATAGATACCTAGCACAATCTAATTGACTATTCACTGATTGTGTAGTAGCTACTACCTTGGTATATAGCTACAACTTGATTACCTAGGAAGGGTGCATGGTTACTTATAATAGTTCGCTAACCGTTCACTATGCTCTTTCCCTCCAAAATTCACTATTTTCCCCCAAAACCCCAAAGAAAATATAGGTGGAAAATATAGAATGAAAATAAAATGGAAAAATATTGTGAAATAAAATAATGAATGTTATATATAACCCTTTTACATGGAGAAAATTTGAGAAATACGTGATCACATACCTCGAAATAAATATAATTTGTTTAGTTATCCATATAACATTTCTTCTTGAAAAAATATGTCTTCATAAATTTCAAAATATACTACATGTTATCCCCCATTTCCTAAACTAACATTAGTCCTTTCAGATTCATTTATAATATATAATCCAATTATTCTAGTGTCTAACACTACTTTACATTTAATGCATTAAATGTTGTCACATGTATTCTATAATGAAAACTATTTTAATAAAAAAATTAAAAAAAATAAAGATATTTATCACAAAACAACTTTTAATCCATTTACTAAGAATAAAAATATCTTCCATGGATTAAATGGTTTAATTAGACATTCCATATGATTTATGATGAAAATATGTACTAAAAATTATTTCAGTACTAAATGACATCTGAATTCCATTCTAAAAATTATATATGAACGAGGATCATGATTTGATATAATGGAAAGAGTCACTCAGTGAAACCTGACTATCTCTTTTATATATAGTATATAATCATAATCAAAAGGCATTATAAATTTAATGTGAAGGAAATTTTCAGATTTAGTAAATTTCTTATAAAGAACCCAAATTGCCTTTTTATCTAGAGAATTCATTGGAAATACTACAATGAAGTCCATTGATATATTTTCGGATCTATACTCCAGCACTAGAAATTGTTGAATCATCCAATTAGGAAATTTTAATTCATATTTAACCTACTGAAAAGGAAAACAATTTATTGTAATATCAGTAATATCAATATTCATTCCATCACAATAGTAATACACCTAAAGTTTGTTGTACATCATATAACTACATAGATGATCATAAAATGGATAATTATATGTTTCACACAAAAACACATTTCTAAAATATGAAACACATGTAATACATAATATTTTTTGAAATTATAAAACCCCTTCTTATGAAATATAAAATCAGGGAACATACCCTTCTTAATAGATTCTGCATTTCTTTGTAAAGGTTGATCATACTGTTGAGCATCCTTTTCTCATTTTAAAATATTCAATAGGAAAAAAACAAGAAAAAAGTGGATGTTCCAATATAAAAAACGTCATGTAAAAAAATTCAATATTTCATTACTCAAAGTTTCATATTCCAAATAGAACAACGTTAATGTATAATTATTTTCTCACCTCAAAACATTGGCCAATTTGTTTTCTCTTATAGAATTATTATGTATCATGAAATCATAATCATTTATCAATTCCATCCATCTTATATTAATCATGTTAAATTCATTATATTTTGATATATAAAAAACTATTTTTTCAATATATATTTCACAATATACTCTATAAAAATGATTCCACTTAATTTAAAATATAAATAGCACACCAACTAATTCCAAATCATGTATAGGGTAATTTAAACAAGAAGCATCAATTAACAAGAAAGATAAGAATGTTATTGTTCACTCTATATTAGTAAAAAATTATTTCCTTTCACTGATGAATCCTTATAGATAAAAAATTCACCATTTTGGAATGGACGAGATAAAAATTAGAGCATTCAATGATCCTTTATTTTAGTTTAGGAAAGAATCATCATATACTTTTGTCCATTTTAATTTAACTTTTTTAAGAGATTAATTAGTTTGTTGGAATATAAATAATAAAAGGTTTCAAAAATATATTTTATTAACCTACTAATCCTTGAAATCTAATGATCATTATAATATTTATTTTTCTTTTCCATTAATTAACAACTATTGTATTTATAGGGTCAACATTTATTCGATCATTAAAAACAATATGTAAAATGAAAGAAAAATTTTTCAAACAAAATCCCCACATAAATAATTATCCATATTATTTAATTTAATTTAATATTTAGAAAGTAATCCTTAGTTGTATTTTATGTTCCAATTTAATTATAGAATATACCAAAATTCCATCAATAAACACCACCCCAAATTTTTGAAATAAATAATGAATAAAATATTCATAAGGTCCATAAATATTATAGGTGAAATAGACATCCCAACAAAAATAATTAAAAACTCATAGTTCCTATATTTATTTGAAAAATATAGTTTTTTTTAATGTCTTCTTCCTTCACATTCAACTAATGGTATGCCAACCCTGGGTCGACCTTCATAAAATACATATTTCCCTAGAGATTATCGAACAAAAAATCTATATGAGGCAACTAATAATTGATCTAAAAATAGATATTATTCAAGGATCTATAATAAATAAAAATTATCATACAACCATATTTCATTTTAATAAAAAAACCCGTAGGACCTAATGGTGATATAAAATGATGGATGAAACCATTATTTAAAAACTCGTGTAATTTCATCACCAATTCTAAAATCCCCACATGGCCCTTTCGATATGTGGGTTTAGAAATAAGTTTGTCATTACTTATTATGTCAATTTTAAACTCCACCTCACGATTATTAATAACACAAGAATATTCATATTGAAATACATCCATGTATTCACATACTACTCACATGACACTAATATGAATAGTTTATTTATTTTCAACAATATGATCTAAGTAAATTTCAATACCATCACATATCATTTTCCTAGATTATTAATAAGTTATTAATGTTATGAAATCATTAAAAATAAATTTAATTACTCTATAATCAATCGAAAAATGATAAAATGAAACCCGATCTATACTAAGAATGACATCAAACTCTTCTTTTTCTAGGTCAATATGATATTCCAGAAAGGCAATCCAACAAATTACTGTAGGAATATTACTATAAATCACATATTGATTAATATTCCACCATGAGTCTTAACTACAGTGATATATTATATTCATGTGGTGATATTCCCATTTTATATTCCTATTTCATAGAACTTACTGAATTTAAAGATCCATAGTCAACCACGGTATTCCCTTATTTCAAATAAAATTATAATATACCTATCACCACTCTATTTGAAATCCTTACATATACTATAATAACAGAATATTACAATTATACACTATAATGTTTCAAATAACTATAATTTATATCCAATGAAACTAACATCAGATACATGTAATCATAATGACCCAACGCATTGCAACTAAATCACTACTAGATGAATTTTAGTTACTGTGTTCATTAGTTCTTCAAGACTCAATTATTTATTGAATTGATCCCTATGAATGAACATACCACACCAAAAAAAAACTTCAAAAATAATATCATATATTACATGACATTTCATTCGGTGCACTTAGAACATTTCGGTATAATACCACTAGAATTCATAGCTAGTTTCTTCTTTATTTTCTTCCAGATTAACCTTCTCCTACTATTGTTATCTCAAGGAACATAGTTTCAAAAAAAACTCAATCTCAACATTCCCCTCACAATTTACCAATTTCTAGAAACATTTAAATTTTTTCAGCCAATTCCCTTCTTAATAGTTGTTTCAAACTTGGGTAAAAAGATTAATATTTCTATCAGTGTCTTGAAGAAAATCTGGTTGGTGCCTATTTATTCCTGAGTTTTTTTCATATAAAATTATAGAATCATAAAATATTACCCATATTTCCATAATTTTTTCAACAATAGTCGAAAAAATTCAAAAAAAACATTTCTTATTGTAAATACCACTTAATATTTCCAACTACATCTAATCGAGGTCGTGTTTCTATTTTTTATTCAAAACCAAATTCCTTTATTGTTCAACATAACCATAATAATAATAAAATAAAATATTGAACATTTTATTTTATCAACAACCCAATACATCAAAGATATTCTCCATGGAATTAATCAATCATTCATCTATCTTGAAGCCAAATGATCCAAGAAAAAAATTAAGGGTTTTTTATCTTAAAATAATACTTTAATTTCATGTTCATTAATAGTAAGACATGTTCCTCTCTAGCATGGAGACCAAAACCACTGAAATCTCATGTCATCTGAGCCATCTTAATAATGATCTAATACTTTCTGATTCTAAAAATCTTAGGATCCTAATTTGGAAGGATATTTTTCTTTCCAGTTTCAGCCCTCTAAAGCATAACTTTTTTCCTCTATAGAAATTAATTCTAAAAGTATTTGTTTTAGATGAATAAAATTGATAATATTTAAATGATATATCATTAAAACATATCCTTAAATTATAATATTTCATTGTTAAGAAATTATCCTTATTTTATCTTCTAAATTTATATAAAAACTTTCTATTGTTGATGATAAGGACTCATCATTAAACATTAAATAATAATTAATTTTAGTGAATAATATAAAGTTATTCACTTTGTGTATCTTTTTATATCAAATGTTTCAAATAATTAGGTAATAAATAATACATTTTTAATCCATATGATACAGATTGGACAGATCTTATAAGTATCAAATATTTTCATAGTATAATACTTTTGAAATAAATTAATATTTCATTTCATTGAAAAAGTTCAGGACATTTATCATGACATATCCCTTTACCATTCACATCTATAAATCCAATTGAAAACATTTAAAAAATGAGATGAGAAAAAAATGGTAAGATATACTTAAATAATGAAAAATATTGGTGAAATGAAAACATGAAAAATATTATTTCATTACATTTATATTTTTTTTATTTAAGTGTATGAGATATGATATTTATACTTTAAAAGAAAAAATAGTTTTTCCCTCAATGGAAGCGATAAAAACCATAACAAGAATCCTAAAACACTTTTATGTAACATAGCATATCACTTTTAAAATCCATTTTAATACTATGTCAAAAGTAACTCAAGCCCATTTTAATCCATGTGATAAACCCTTTAGTAACTCCTTAATTTGTTATAATTTATATAATAAATATTAAACAATTATTTTGATAACTATTTGGGAGTACCCATTATTTAATCTATAATGGTATCACTATGTGCAATCTAGGTTCGTCCATCATATAAGTTGTAACAGGCCAACCTATTTCTATCTGGGAAAACCCATTTTCTTATGTATAATAATCATGTACCATATCATCAATATTTTTTTCATAAATATTTTAATCATAAATTAAATGAAAAAAAACTCTTTTAAACTCATATGAAAATAACTTTTGTATATCAAAATACTTTTTTGGTTCAAAACATTTCAAATACGAAAAACACTTTTTTAAAAACAAATTTTCTAATAAATAATAAACGAAAAACGAAAAAAAATTAAATAAAGAAATATTTCAATGAAATATATAGATCATCTAATGTTCACAGGGGATGAAAAGTCGTTGTTGATTTACTCAACATCCCTTTCATAATTTTTCAAAATGTTCCATATAAATTTAATGAGATTCCATGTAAAAAAATTAAAAAATTTAGTATATATATACCTCTAATTTAAAGAATAATTATTTTATGTCAATACAAATATATTCGTAAAATCATTAAATACATGGACATCGAAAAGGATGAGTAAGAAGGAATACATTAGAAGATAATTTTCTTAAGAAAAGACCCTTATCACTTTTTGTATATTTAATTTATGATACCCTTTTAAGAATAATAATAAAAAACATTAAAGAAGATTATATTATGTTAATTAAATAAAAAACATATCATATAGTCTTTATATACTCTTTATAAAATAATATAGGCTCAAAAAATCAAAATATGCCTCTATAAAAAAAATTGTGATGAATCTTCTTACATTGATTCCCATATATCACATTTTTCAATATCTTATTAAGAGTTAACATATTTTTGTTATTTAATTGGTTGATATTATTATTTAGGTTTATTATTTGTTTTAACTTTTTTATTTCCCTACTATATAAAGTTACATAATCCTTTAAACTTGCATCGGTTCTTTTGAGCATATTTATCTTATGTGTCAAAAATTACATTGGTATGTTGACTAGGGAAGGATAGGTATTTATTGAAACATATATAGAATAATATTCTTGAAATGATTTTTATATTTATATTTAAATTATAAATTTTAGAACACTTATGAATGATGGTTTTATAAATGAAGTATTTTGTGGTGATAGAGATTTTATACCATACACATTCATGCCTATCACTTCAAATTTTCAACAATTATTATATAAAATAGATAACTAATATTCTGTCATTATAGAATAATGATAATATCATATAACCATTTTATATAATTATATAAACTAATATATATCATTCATGTGATCTCGGGACAAAAATAGGGTAACATCGCTTTGTGATGTCGGTAGTGCACACGTACAAAAATGGCGTTATCACTTTTTCAATGAGTGAAAAGATGTGAAATTACATTATATTTTCTTAAAAAATTATTAATATGTAATTAATATCTAAATTATTTAATGTATCTCACACGTATTCATTTTATTTATTATTATTATATTTCATATAACACATTAGTGAAAAATGAATTACATTTTTTTGTGAGTTTGTAGTATGTCGTACACATAAGATACATTAATGTATACCCTATACAGTTGTATATGAAATTGTATATATGATATAATTAATATTACCCTATAATTATGTTATCTATATGAAATATATATAAATTAAATCATTCATCATACCCAATCGTGAGATTTGGTAATGGAAAAAAGAATGACATTGGTTCATGAGGCGACATTCCATTGTATACACAAATGATGATTTAGTATAACCATTTGGTGTGAGAGGAAAAAGAGTATGTTATAAAATTAAAATTATAGAATAAATAAATATTTAAAATACTAATTTTATTATATAATAATTTTTTATTAATAATTAAATGTGGTGAAGGATAAAATAAAATAAAATCAATCATTTGAGAACCTTACCTCTTATTCGGGTAAGCCCTTTTAGTTTTCACCAAAGGCCTTATATGGTTGGATTATGAATAAATTGTGGCATCATGGTTGATATTATTGAATTATAGTGTTTATTCCAAATTATCTTTGCTTATCTAACTGGTTTTAATGTGTTAATTGAGGTGGAAATTGTTGGCCCTTTATAAGTGTGGTGAGTGGCACACTTTTAATTTTTTAAATGAATGAATTCCACCCACATTTTGTCATGTCAAAACTCTCTGATAATCAATAATTATTTATCTTATCAATTCCTTGACTATTTCAATAAGTTTATGATAACATAAGGATGCAATTTTAAAATAATACCATGAATATCAAATATCTAAATCACGAGTCATTACATAATGATTGGTAGTTCGTATGACATGAATCAAAAGACAATCTGGGAAAATAGTCCATAAGAGAATAACACTATAATGATAAATATATTTATGTAATACAAATATAAATTTAAGACCTTTTTTTGAATCTACCCTCATCACATTCACAACATGATTGGCATGGGCTAACCACTCATGTATCTTCTTATAGCTTTGGATAACCTCTAGTGTACCATATTTTTTGGGATTGTTCTAACCACATGTGTACCATATTTTCATAAATGGGATAAAATCCCATGTTAAATATGATATCATAGAATATTTTTCATTAAAAAAATTATTATAGGTATATATAGGTCTAATTAGTTTCATAATGATAATCGTACGCATGTGTTCCCCAATATCAAAAAAACTATCATGCCATAATCCATTAAATGAAACTAGTTTCGTTGAGATTTTTTCAAATAATATGTTTATGAAAATATATAGGTTATATAATAATATCTGCATTTCTTCATATCATATCCCATTTAAATATAATAAAATTCCATCATAATTTTATTATGATATAACCTGTGAAAGAGAAATAGTTTTCATTAAAATATTTTTGTCTTATATGTAGACAATTCAAAAAGAGAATAAAGTTGTTTTCCTTGGATTATACCCCAATTAAATCATACAAAAACTCACAGTATTTCATTATTGATGTAAAAAAAATTGAATGATCTCATGTAATAATTAACTAAATGAAAATAACTTTTCTTTGAAAATAAATTTTTTAATTTAATTTATTTATAAAATCTATTCATAGAATATAAAAATTAAAACCTAAAAAGGATGCTTCAAAAAAACATTAAAATAATTTCATTAGAAAATATACCATCTATATTTTTTATGAAATAATATATAATTCAATTTTAAAATCTATTACTTTCAAAATAAACCTTAATAATTATAAATGAATCATTAAAGCCCATTTTAAATATTTGATAAGTAAAATACACATTCCAAATTAGCAGAAACCATCCTCGGTCGACCTTGAACCGGTTAGATATGTTGATTCATGGAATGACCCAAGTGGTGTTCTCTATCATCCTAGGATGATGGCATGTGCCAAGGACATCAATAGAGTTATTAGTAAAGGTTTCTCCAAATAAAATTAACAATGGAAGAAAAATAAATTAAAGAAATACCGAACTAAAATATATTTCCCAAATTTTATATCATTTATAGTCACAGATGAAAATACAATGTAACTAAGAAACCAACCAAACAAAAGAATCCAATTTTAAACTGACACCAAATAACACCACCATGTGTCCCTGAGGATTACTCTCCAACAAAACACCAACAATATCTCAAGGTGACAGAAAAAAATCTATAATCTACAGGAGAATCTAAAAAATAAAACACTATAGTCGTGAGTATTAAAACTCAAAATGTAGGCTAGGATAATCTATTCTGAATGCATATAATTTATATAATCAAAAACTAATTTTCATGTTTTAAATAAAAACTATAAACATAGGATTTTCTATACATTACATTTCATAATAATAAAATCAAAACCCATTGCCCTGACATTGAAGAAAAATCATAATCATGTTGAAAATTAATGTTCATCGAGGATAATCATAAAAGGAAATAAAATAATACAACTTTAATTTTGTTTTTATGACATGAAATTGTTAAAAACAATAGTTCATTCAAATAGCATTTCATTAATCCTTTTTATAAAAAAATCACGTTCTCAGAATTTCAAAAACACACCCCAAACCATGAATAAGGAAATATAGTCCCACAATGAGGGAAATTGATAACAAAACTAGTGTCAGTTCAACACATGGACACCAAGGAACTTAGAGTAAAACTAGAACATAGTATACATGTTACTCATTCTAAGGGTGTACCCTACTCAATGAAATCATAATTCCCTAAAGGCCAACTACCCCTACCTATTGTGGTTAAGGGGCCCAATTCCATTGTAAAAAAACCATGTATCCACCTACTATGGGACCCTGCCTAGTAAAATAACATTGACTAGTGCAAAAAACATTCATAGATATCTCATTTTCTATTATTTATTTCCCTACTATATTTTTTAGGGGGTGTTCCAAACCAAACAAGAACCAAGTCACACATATATACTATTATACACAACTTAAACTGACACCTCTCCAACCTCCTCAAAGAACAACCCCTTCCTTTAGCAAAAAAACACATGGGAGGAGTCCCAAGCTAAGGACATTCCAACCCATTAATCAATCATCTTAGCAATGGCTCCCTCCTAGAGGGGTTTTCCAATTAACCAATTCTATATTCCAAATAGGCCATATAACTTTTCCACAAAACAATAAATTTCAAAAATATCTATACACAACCCAATTTTATAATCCAAACCACCATTCAAGAAACCAAAATAAATTTTCAATCGTTATATGGTCTTATCAATAGGAGCTTCATGTGAAACAAAACCCATTTAAAACTCGAATAACAATTTAAAACATTACTAATACATTTATAATAAAATTGTATCTTTAAAAACTATTAATCAATTTATGGTGAGAACCATAAAATTTAGCAAACAATTAAGGTGAAAAAATTATCAAAAACACCCCACGCATTAAAAATCCAATTTAAAACCTATGTTCATCTTGAAACATTTAAGAAACGTGTTTCAAAACTTTTTTAATAATATAATTAACCACTAAAACTATTTATAAAATAATTTTAATAAAAACCCAAATGATTTTACAATAAAATACTCCCAATACACTCTTAAAAACAACAACTACACATCAATTATATATCGATACATAACTCACAGCTTTTATATAATTTAATAAAACAATTTCTTGATTTATAAAAAAAAATAAAAAGTGACACATCAAGGGTTTATACACAAAAAACATCTAATTTTAATTTAAAACACAATTTAGAATCAAAGTCATGTTTAATTTTATCATAAACCCTTACCCCACTATATACAAAAATTAATGATCGTCTTAAGTCAATTAAAAAAGAAAAACAATTTTATCAGACAATTTTTACCCAAAAGACCACCAAATTTCCCAAAAAATAGTAATTCTAAAAATGAATCATTGTTATTTAATAAGTGAAGGAGGTGAAAAACATCAGAAACTAATGTAAACATAACATTAAAAGAACTATTAAATGGGATCCTACCTTAATCGATGAAGAACATCCTGAAACAAATTTGAAAACTCATTAACACCTCATCTGAACCCAATAAAATATAAATCCAACCCTAATCATCAAATTGATCCCTAAAATATTAAGGGTTAACTCTAAAAAATATGACACTTCAAACTAGGGTTTTAGCTAAATCAAAATCATATAAGGAACCACAAATAGAAGAGCACTTTTTAGATTAGGGGGATTACTACTAGAAGATGAAGAAGCGCTAGTGAGGGTTCAGCTAAATCAAGGGGTGCTCAACTTGGAAGGGTTTGGTGACAATGAGGCGTGATGCTGGTGAAGCTAATCGGCTGTCCGGAGGTCACGAGTAGAGAGGATGGTGTGTCGATAGGCTGTTTCACCACAGGAGGGTGTGTGCACTAGGGGAAGGGGTAGGTCACTAGGGAGAGTGCCAGAGAAGTAGGGTTTTTATGTCAAGCCCATGTGGATAGGGGGTTCACACCAGTGATGCGGAGGTTAGGAGGAAAGGGGGGAGGTGTAATTGAAACACTAATAAAATAATTAATATAAAAATCATAATAAAAAATAAAAACACTTAATAATAATAATAATAACTTGATAATAATAAGTTTTAAAAACATAAGTAATAATATTGATTTTAGTTATAATATTTATAATAAAAATAATAATATTTATATATAAATAATAATTGAAAAATTAATAATAATGATACTAATCATAATAATAGAAGAATATTTTTAATAAATGTAATAATAATGTTCTTTTTCATTTTTATAATAGTTATAATTTTTTTAATAACAATAACAATAACAATAATAATAATAAAATAAATTTTTTATAATAATAATCCTATTATCTACAAAAACCGCAATATTATTATTGTTGTTAAAATGAATGTTTTCTTTATATTAATTTTATCTACTTGGGAACCTAGAAACCACACAGTCCGTGTAAGGCTCAAGAGACCATCCACATACTATATGGTAGCTACTTCCCACTATAGAAGCTATCGCACTGGAACATGGGTTAACCGCACAGTCTCAGCTAATCGTGTGGTTCCCATGCACCAGCCAACAACCCACCATAACACTTAATAAAAATAATAATAATAGTAATTAATTACATTTTTATTAAATTTAATAATAATGATGATGCTGATGATATCAATAAAATTAATAGTGTTATCATTATAATTATTATTAAATCAACACTTTTAAATTTTTATTATACTTTTCTAATTTTATTTTTAACATTCCTTTAGTATCACTTTATTATTATTTTAAATTTTAAATTTATTTTGAATACCAGGAAGGTCGAACAATGACAAGGACAAAGCCGGACGGTCTCCAAAATGTGCCTTGCACATGTTCTTCGTTCCGTCAAGCCCCAACCCCCATTTTTAAATAAAAATTTAAAAAAATTAAACTGGGACATTCTGAACCCCAACAAGGTTGTCTGAAGATGGGAATATAATAAAATAAATAGTTTACAAAATTCTGGGTTTGACAATTCACCCCACAATATGGATTTCCACCCTTGGGAAGGCACAAGAAGGTTTGACACAAAAAATAGATGATACTCCTCCATAGATTAATGTTATCCCTATATAGTGACAAATAAAAAGAGACAAAAACAAAAAAAAATCTTTTAAAATAAACTAGGGAGACATAGAATGGAGTCCCTCTAACTGTCATCCACCCCCAAAAGTTAAAACACCTCTAGCTAATCATTCCAAAAGACCTATGATTTTCACAATACTAAATCATGCCTTGAATCTTGAACATTCTAAACAGCACCATGTGAAACACATACCATCCAAACCCATCGAAATACTCCCTTCTCTACATTTACTCAAAGGAATAACTTATAAATAAGTGGTTTCACATTAGAACAACCACCACCAAGATTATACGAAGAACAATACAGATATATTAACATGTGGTGGCCCGAAAAGACTTACCACTATAAGAAAAATGATAACACTAAATTTAATGAGACCTCGGATGGCTATCGCCATTGTAAGAACTTATGAGTTTAACTAGACCCGAAGACTTGTCACCCGCCACAAAAACCACCACCACAGGGTGAGCGGAGGTAAGGGACCGACCCATGGGCATCCAAACCATATCAGAAAATAAACCAGCTTCACATCTGCTAAAGAACACAAACAATTCTACAATATAGGCATAAATTAAACAAAGGACTTTTTAAACCATTGGGGTTCTTCTAACCACATGCTATCATCAATCCAAGACCTATGGTTGTAGCTCTTAGGTTTGAAGCATGTCATTACTCATAGTTAAGCATTATAAATCGCAAATCAAATTGCGTAGATCTAAAATTCACGAAATAGTATTCCATTGAAATATGTTTTCAAAAAGGGTTTTACCACAAAAATTATTAAAGGTGAAGCAAAAAACATCACAATATGCCACCATACGTGACTAGTACATCAAAATAACATTATAGAGAGAAAAACCCAAACTGATCCCAAACATCCCCTCTTCATGCAGACAGAGTATGGTGATCATTTAAGAGTTGGGTTTGGCTTCACAAGGCTTCATGGAAACACTGAGATAGAAATGTTGTAGGTGAACCAAATGTCTACATGTTTTAACGGTTCTTCAAGCACTCAAGAATGTCGGATTTTTGATATCATGCATACGAAACAAATGATAAACCATGTAATTTCACTCTAAAAAAGATAACATATGGATTGAAGGCCTATTAATTCCCCTAACAGCACCACCAGAATCAGGAAGCTTCGCATTCTTCTTCTCAGTATCCTCTTCACTACTTTCAAAGGCTAGAGGTAGATTAACTATCCCATGTTATCTTGATAAATCAGCTATAGTATAAAAGTCTTTTCACACCATGTCAAATATTGTAGCTAGGTTGAGGTTATCCACCTTCAACTGATGTTCAGGACAGAGCCCAAACCCAAAATGTCGATATTTCATCATGTCTTTTTCAAAATACCATAGGTCAACACAACGTGATTAAAAAAGTGTCAATAAAATTCCAACAATGATCAAACACCATGATGAAGACCGAAAAACTCCATCATCATTCTCACCTTCATCGTCTCAGAGAAATAGTATTGGATGAATGAATACTAGAAGAACAACTGGTTAAGATTGTCCCAAGGCCTACATAGGGTTATAGGCATCCACTATTTCTAGGTTTATCCTTTGAGCATGAAGGTAGAAAACTGTTTCTTTAATATCTAAGGGATCACGAGGAATCTTAATTCCCTATCCATCTTCATTATTTACTCTTCCACCTCTATAGGACTTTCTTGACCCCAAAAGTGGGTTACATTCAACATACAGAATTTAAAATAGAGTCTATGAGCTAATCAACTGTTGTGTGTGATAAATTTTTACCACCTGAAGTTTTACCTTAGGGGTCCATTTAATCCTTATGGTGGTGGACACTACGAAACATGTAATCAAGGAACATGATCAAAAAATTCATTACCATTTTAAATTAAACATTTCAAAATTCCTATCCAAAACATTTCAACACAATTTTTTCAGAATTAACAAAAAACCCAAAATGGATTAGTAGGGGAAACTAGATTCAATGGGTGACTTGGAGAAATGGTCAGTATCCATATGCTAATCACACCACCATAAAATTGAGTATTATATGGAAATATTCCATTATCTTAAAGGCTTTCCAAGCCCTGTAAGATCACGGAGGCCACTTACTAACTCCCTTTTTATTTCCAAACACCAAAAAACCATAAAAAACAAAAGATAAAAAAATCCTAAACTTAAAATGGAAAATCGGGTTTTGAAATGGGCAAGTGTTCATAATATTCTTCCTATTACTATTTCACAATCCTTGACAATCCAACTCCTTCTACCTTCACATCCCAAAATAACAATGATTGGTCTAATAATTAAGGTTTCCTTAAGAGCCAACCTTCTCTAATACATGTTTTTTTGAAACAATCATGGGTCGACCTTGAACAAGTCACATGATCTGATTCATGTTAGGACACAAGAGGCCTTACTGATCCTCCCAGAATGGAGACAAGTTCAAAAGGAATAAATATAGTTATTAAGAATGGTTTCTCACAATAAAATAAATAAAACCACAAAAATAAGTAAGAGATGAAATGAATATTAAATAGAATTTAAAAAATATAAATTATTTATAATCACAAATAATGAGAAAACAAAATTGACCAGCAAACCAATCCAAAATAGGAAAGATGAACCTGACACTAGACAATTCATCAATGTGACGCCGATGTTCACTCTCTAACCAAACACCAACCATCACCCAAGTTGATTGAACCAAATATGAAACCTACATGAAAACAAAAAACACTATAGGTATCAGTATTAAAACTCTCTAGGTTAACCCATGTAATCTATTCCCAATTCATATTATTTAGATAAAAATATCAATTTAATATCATGAAATAAAATATATAAACATAGATTTTTCTGTACATTAATATTTAGAATATGAAAATCATAATCCCATCCTCTCGCATTGGAAAACAAGGCTTAATCGTAGAGTCATGTTATGTTAATCGTTGATAAGAATTAAATAGAACAAAATAAGATAACATTCATTTTTTTCATTATCATGTGAAATATAAGAAAACACTTGTTCAATTGAAATTTTATTCTTTAATCATTTTCAAAAATAATACACATTCAAATATTTTCAAATGAACACCCAAAAACAAGATCAAAGGAGAACAATCACACAATGAGGGAAATGGATAACAAAACTAGTGTAAGAGAAACACGATATCCTCTAGGAATGTAGAGGAGAACAAGAACATATTATACATGTAATACATCCTGATGGAATTCCCTGCTTTTTAACATCATAATACCCTAACAGTCGATTGTCGCCCTACCTGGCCTAGTCGAGGGGCCTGATCCCATTACAATAAACCCAAGTATTAGCCTACTAGGGGCCACTAGATGTAAAATAACTTATAATAGTGTATAAAAAGTTCGTAAAAATCATATTTTCCATTCTTGGTTCATATGCTATTATTTTATAGTGGTGTGACAAATAAAAAAATCAACAAGTCACACATATATACAATAATACACCACCAAAACCGGCACCACCACGAAAACCTCAATGAGAAACTCCTACCTTCAATAACAATCATGCAGCTGGGGTCCCAAAATGAGGACATTCCTACCCATTTATCAATCAAATAGGCAATGACACCCTCCTAGAGGGGTTTCCAATTAACAATTCCACGATTCCAAATGGGTCTTATAACATTTTAAAAAAAACAATACATTTCATCAATATCCATACACAAACCCATTTTATAATCCAAAAAACCCTTCATAAAACCAAAAAAAATTATAATGGTCAAAATGGCTCATCATCAATCCCTTAATGTTCAACAAAATAGATTTAAAACACAAATCGACATTTTCTACATCACCAATACATTTATAAAAAGAGTATGCATGCCTTTAAATACCATTAATCACTCTAAAGTTCCAACCATTGAATTAAAAAAAATAAGGGTGCACAACTTATCGAAAACACCCCACATTTTAAAAATTCAATTTTATTATCATGCACACCGTAAATCATCTAACAAACGTCTTTCACAACAATTTTAAAATTTAACAGACCATTAAAAAATTTTATAAAATAATTTTAATAAACACCCTAATGATTTTATATTAAATTACACCAAAAATATCTTAAAAACTAAAACACATCAATATTGTATAAAACATAATTCATATCTCTTACAAAATTGAATAAAAAAAATTCATGAATTATAACATAATGCTAATTGACACATCAAGGATTTGTACATGAAAAAACATCCCAATTTATATTTTAATTCCACTTTAGAATGAAATGAGTGTTTAATTTTATCATATCCCATTTCAGTAACATATACAAGAATTAAAGATCATGCTAAGTCAATCTAGATAGAAAAATAGTTTTACCAAACAATGTTTACCATTAAAACGACCCCAATTCTAAAAAAATGATTATTTTAAAACTGAAACATTGATATTTAATAAGTAAATGAGGTGAAAAAAGTCAAGATATCATTGTAAACCTAATATTAAAAGAAAATATACAATGGGGTACAACCTCAATCAATGAAAAACTTCCAAAAACTGATGTGAAACAAAATTTTCACCTCTTCACACCAAAAGAAATATAAATCCGACCCTTAGCATGAAATTTAACAAAAAATCATATGTACTAGCACTAAAAAAATTAGACCCCATTAACTTGGGTTTTAGGTCAATATAATCCCCATAAGGAACCCCATAATGAAGATCCCTTACCGAAGGGCGAGGGATGGGGGGACCTCAGTTGGAGGTAGAGTATGTACAAACAAGGGGTCAGCTAGAGCAGAGGGGTCACGTGGTCCGGAAGGAATGTGTAGACAAGAAATAGCGGCACTAGTGAAGCCATCGAGCTGGTCGAAGGTCACATGTATAGAGGATGGTGAGCTAGCATGTCAGGTCACCAGAGGACAGGTTTCTTTCTAGGGGAAAGGTTAGTTATCCAGTGAGAACACTGGGGAAAGAGGGATGCTAGGTTAAGGTCGTTCAAATAGGGAGGGGGTGTGCACTAGGGGCGTGTAAGGTAGGAGGAAGGGGAGGTAATAGAAACCCAAATAAAAAAGATAAGTTAAAAGGATAATAACAAATAATAACACATAATAATTACAATAACTAGATAATAATAATAATAAAATATTTTAATAACAACTATAATAATATTATTTTAATTATAATGTTTATAATAAAAATAATATATCAATAATAATTAAATTCATAATAATTAAATTCATAATAATAATTATACTAATGATAATATCAAAACAATTGTTTTAATAAACATAATAATAATATTCTTTTTCATTTATTTAGAGTGATAATTTTTTTGACAAAAATATTAATTATCGTTATAATAATCATCATAAAAAATTTAATTTTTATTATATTATTATCCAAAACAATAATATTGTTATTATGATGGTTAAAAATATCATTTATTTTATTTTAATTTTCACAATTTGAGAGTTAGGAAACCGCACTCTCAGTGTATGGATCAAGTGACCATGCACAAACTGTGTAGTAGCTTCTACCCACTCTAGAAGATGTAGGACATGCACCAGGGTAGACCACATAGTCTCTGCTAACTGTGTAGTACCTGTGAAAATACCTAGAACCCATCCTAACTACCAATAATAACAATAATAATAATTAGAAACATTTTTATTAAGAGTAATAATAATAATAATAATCCAAATAAAATAAATAATATAATCATTTTTATTATTAATGAAATACAAATAAAATTTTATTATTTTTTCTTATTTTAATTTTTATTTTTATTTTAACTCCACTTAATTATGTTTTTATCTTTTCAATTTATATATAATACCATTTAGGATCTATGTTGACTAGGGTGTAGTCGCATGGTCTTCAAACTGTGCCATTCCAGTAGGCCCGGTGTTGTGAAGAAGAAAAGACAAATTTTAAAAAAAACTAAAAACATTTAAACTAAGACTTATCTAAGACTATTAAAATGTTATCCAAATCCATGAAAAATAATAAAATAATGATTTTAAAAAAGTTTTTTTCTAACACACAATGAAAAACACTTTATAATAAATAATAACATTCCAAATCCTTTTTATTTTGAAATCATTTATTTAAAATCCTAAAATTTAATAATTATTAATGAAAATATTTTCTTCAAAATTATCATATAAAAATAATAAGGGAATCTTGAAATCATCGACCAATCATGAAACCAAAAATTATTGTTCCTATCATACGTGTTAAATAACATTATTCTTCACTTATTTTTTGTAAAATCTAAATGGTAATTTTTTTGGAAAACAACATGAATATTCTATTATATAAATATTTAAAAAAATTTAAATATGTGTTAAAATTTATATACTAAATAATTTGAAAAAAAAATTATATTTTCTTATTTTTTAAAAAATATTGTTTTGTAATAAAAAAGTGGATTGACATAAAAGAAAAATAAATAGAATCTTCGTAAATGAATTGTTTTGAACTTTTAGGTACATATAGAGAGTAAAATGAATGGAAAACATATATTCTCTTATAATAAATAATGGGTAATAAATTTTAAATTTAATTGAGTGACTGATCATAATAGTTTAACAGAAAAAATCAAACCATCAAAAATCCTGATAAATGGTGTGATTCTAATATAGAATCATTACCACATTGGTAAGATTGATTAATATGAACCATGAAAGAATAACAAAAAATAGATGTTAAATTATCAATAGTATAAATAAATTAATGATGTTACCTTTAAAAGTGTATTTATAAAAACTTTTTAATGAATATTGGTTCATAAAAAAATGTACGTAACAAATAAAGAAATTTGAGACAAAAATATATTATCCCATTTGTAATATATTGAATATCAATCAACAATAGTAAATAAAACCAAATTAAACATTAAATTTCAAAAAAATAAAGTTTTTTAATTATAACAAATTTAAATGGGGATGCATATACACCACACACAAAAGGAAACTATTTGTGAATATTTACATGTCTTCTTGAAATAAAAGAGATACTATAAATCCATTAACTCTTCCATTACTGATTTTTCAATCATATGAACAAATAGTTTGATAAATCTAAGTTAATTATAACTTTATTAAATATCCATAATTATATATATTTATCATACCATATATTATTTACATAATTTCTTTTATTAAATATTTATCAATAATTCAATTTTAAAATCCTCTTTCGGGTAATAATTATTTTTTTTATATTTTAGGATTTATTTTTTTTAGTACCCTTACATTTATCATGGTCCAATAATATAATGAATTTAAAAATTATATAAATATGATATATATCTGGTATTGTTTTATCTATTGAAATTTATATATGATAGTTATAGAAATCTAAACACACTATTCATAGAGAACGAATTTCATATGTATGCACGAACGTTGTTTACATTTTATTAAAGTATTGAAATAAATTTAGATAGATGATATAAAAGAATTAAATAATAATATTTATGAAATATATATATTATATTTACATTAAACTTATACTTATTACCTTTTATGTAAAGAAATATTTGAATCACATTGCTTTATGAGGAAGTAGTTCGCCAAACACATAAATGATGTAATCATATTCCAAAAATATATAAATCATGATGGTATACATGATTTTATAATTCTATATTGAAATTAAGATCATAAATTATATATATATATATATAATAAATAAACCATTATTTACCACTATCTGAGGTGGTAATGGAAATAATAATGGCATCGGTTTGTGTGGCGGTAGTTCACTGTACACAAGAACGGTGATTTCATAATCTATTTGATGGAAGTGAAGATAATTTTAAGAAATAAAACTAAAAAGAAATATTATTATATTAATGATATTAAGGTTATTATATCAACATGATATACTAATAATTTGAGGCATTTCACGAAGAGATAAATCAAAAAACCTCATTGATGAACATTACCTCATCTTTAAATGTCATCCACGGGTTTTCACAAAAAGTATTCCAATATTATATTAATATCTGAAATAATGTATCAAAGATGATATGAGGTATTTTGTTAAGTTATATAGGAATTTATTGTAAAAACTAATAGGTTATTATAGCATGAAGAGTTGATGAGAAGGGGATCTCTTTTATAAGTTAGGCCATATAATGGAACAAATAAAACCTTTTAAGGTCCCATAAAATGGACTAATTCGATGCTTTTTAGAAGAATGTCGAGTTTTAATGTATAAATAAGTATCAAGATTGTGTCTTGTGTGGGACTTACTCATGATATACCCTTATAGGTTTTTATTGATAGGATTTAGGACCAATAATGTAGGGTATATTCCATGGGGAATAGTCTCCCTTGAGAAATTATTCTCAAACTATATGTAACGATATATACTAGGTAATTATTAATTTGAAATATATTCTTAATAATGATTATATTATTAATATCTTAAGGGAATAAAACTCTCTATATGGTGGTATAATGTGATCAATAGTATATACCAATGAACAGAAGAGAGTTATGATTGCTGGGTTGGATCCTAAAAGATGAATCCTACATATCCTATGGAAAAATAAAATAAATCCCACATAGTTATAGTAACAATGAACAATTTTATATGATGGTGTTACACCATTTCATTTGACATAATGTGTTAAACATGATTCAACTTAGTATTTTATTAGGGGATCAGGAAATTTCCATGAAATTTAATGTTAGGTAACAAGCTTGTATACATCGTGAAATGGGAAATGATGAAATGTTAAACAGGGATTATCCATAAATTATTACCATTTTTAGAATATTATATATCATTCTATGGGGAATAAATTCTTTATTTAGCCTCAAGAAATTATTTATAGCTCATAAATTACATTTTATAATTGTTCAATGATTATGATCTGAAATCAACGCAATACTCATGCTAATTTTGTTTGGTCCATAATTACATAATATTAGTTGTACAAGCCACAATAGATAATAATATTATTCTCATGAATTATCTCATCCTTATCAATTAATTACATGATCATAATTCAATTATGGGATTTTTTAGTAGTGAGGAATATCTATGAGATACATTTTTTTCATAAAGACTTGATCAAAATTGTGAATGTTGGTATACATGACATCATCATGTTTATTGGGTGGATTTGGTGGAGTCAGTGAGGAAGCCATTACAATGATATGAACTTATCTAAACAAATATATGAATGTCATCTAAATTTTAATGGAATAAATAGGATGTCCCATGAATGATATAGACATTTAGGGTAATCATTCTCTAAATGATTGAGTACTTTATAATAATTTATGGGGAAATATTAAACCCATATAATTTCTATATCCGAAGGATTCCATTATAGGGTTTTAGGCTACAAAATGAGTGATTCATTGAAAATGGTTAATTTACATACATGTCTACACAAAATATCCTCGTAGAGAATCCTCATTGAGGTAACCATCAAATATAAGCCTTAGATAAATAACCATCTTAAAGCCAAACTCAGGGACTAACAATTATGAATTGTACCACATGAGTTGGTTTCCTGAATTAGCCTACCCTAGATGTCCTTATAGACTTGGATCCAACTGGAGACCTCATGGACATGGTTTTTTTCATTTTTTCATTTATATTTTTTTTATTTTGGCCCCATGTGGATTCAATAGTGAATAATTTAAAATGTATGAAATACTTTCTTGTTGTCTTAGACTATCTATACCTCTAATATTACTATTACCTATGTTTAATAGTATGAAGAGTAATTTGGTGTCTATATAAAACATTGTGTAAAATATTTCGTCAAATAGGTGAATATGTGGTGGTTCCACATGGACATCTAGAGATATAATGACATAGATGGAAATCCACACATGGACCATGTCGTATGTTTTAAACCACTTCACTACATTATGGAGGTAATTATTGAGAAATTTATACTCTAACACTACGATGTTTGATTCTTTAGGAGAAATATAATATTGTAGTTATACATCAATGGGTGGTTTCTTCATTGAAGTTTCATAATTTCATAATATCATGCATCATTCCATTATCAAACTGAAATCACTAGGTATGGTTCTTATGCTAGTTGGATTGTGCATACTAAACCCCTTCTATATAACTTTATATTTATTATAATTCAGGGGGCCAATAGCTATTTAAGTGAAATATTATGACGAATTATAAAAAATAATAGGTTATATATGCTATATTAGAATAAACTATTTCAATGTAATTATAAATAATATGTTGAGAGAATTAATCAAATTTTCTTTAAGGCTTTGTAAATAACATTTTTGATTCACAAAATAAAATATATATAATTGTCTTGGTAAATCATAAGATATAATTAGATAATGATTTTATATTTTTTAGATATTGAAATATCCTGATTCTTTTTATAATGTTGTGATTCATGATATGATTGCTTCTCATACATTAATATGAATATTCAAATGTGAGTTAAATATTTTCATCACAATAATATTTATTTAATGTGATCATATATACATAGAGGAATAAAACACAAGGTTTTACAAAGTCATTGAAGAATAAATTATCAATGATTTTTGGTTGGGATTTTTTGAAATATATATTATAATAATTATGTATATATTTTAATGATAATTATATATAATATTTTAAGAAAATTTTAAATCAATTTATTTATATCATATAATAGAGGATTTCGAGATTGTGTTTAACACATTATAATGTTAAAGGTCATTATAGTCTGAATGTGATGATTAAACAATCATTGATTCTATATATTTCATAATTCATGTACATTAGATAATAACTTTTGATTTAATGCATAAGTGTATATCAGGTTGATGATTACATAATGGTAACATAGAAAGGATATACCAATAATGTTTATCTATAGATAATTCTATTATAATTCAAGGGATATTGGGGACTGTTATTGAACTACATCAATTGAGTTTTTTAGTGTCAATGATTAATAAGAAGATATTAACTAATAATATTAATACAATTAATGATCCTACTCAACAACAAATAAATGTTTAAGAGATCTATTTATATTATAAAACCACAAAATAAAGAGAGGAAATCAAATAAAATTTTGATATATATGGAATTAAATAAAAAAAATTATCTAAGAAGATACTAAAACACACCATGCTAATATTTCTTCAAATACATTTTACAAAAAATATAGTTCCAGAAGTTGGTCATTATATAAATTCATTTTAGTTCTTGTTAAAGCCAATTTGTTTAATTCATCTAATCTTGTTAGTGTATGATATAATTGGTTTTACATTCTCATCATATCCTTGGTTGTTATTTAAAATTATATATTAATCATGTTTGTGAATTAAATACCCCCATCCACAAATGATTTGATTATACATGTTGAATAAACATCAAAACAATATGCATTGTTTTCTGTTATTAATTTTTTTATTACTTCCATATAGCATAAGAATAATATGGGAGTGTAATATCAATTAATAATAATAATATATGAGTAAATATAAAATGGTTTCAGTTGTTTTAATTAAATTTACACTATGTATGGGAAACAGTGTAGGTTTTTTCGTTTTTGATGAAAATTTATGTGGAATAGGGTTCAATGAAAGAGATATTAATGTAATTGAATTTTCCTATAGAATTGTTCAAAAATAGGTCATGATAGAAATTATTTTTCTATGAATTGAGGTTCTTTGATACCTTGATCATCATATGCTAACATGTGTTGTAGTTTAGGGGATATCTAATGAATATTGACAGTTGCTCGAATTCATCCAAGACATAACTAGAATTAATCAATATAATTTTTTAAAGCATTATTTGAGAGAACTCTTGGAAATATTTATAAGGAATTTTTACAAGATTCATTGAATCAATTTTGTTAATATTATTGAAGTGTCTCTCTAAATATACAACATCAACATAACTATCATCTGTGTCACCATAAAGGCTTAACTATGCCAAAATCATGAAATTGTGAAATTTTTTGTATTATTAGATTCTCATGTAGACCAAATCAGTATAAATATAGAGAAATAAAATTATAAATATTTTTTTAATATTAATGGATATAAAATAGGGATATGAATTTGAGTTTTTTATACAAATTTTCTTTGAAATTTACGAAATGTAATTGCATTAAATTATGTAATGTTTTTTATGATCTTAAATTTTCAAATATAATTATTCATTTTATTCTAATCCATGATGTATATAGAAATGGATCGGAAGAATTGAATGGTTATTACATAGATATAAATAGTATGTTGAATAAAAGGAATCCACACTAAGTGTGACTACCTGAATGCATGAGGTAATTTCAATCAATAAAATTAAAATAAATAAGGTGAGGTAATTTTCATTCTCTATAGATCAGGAATATTATGTAAGGAATATAGAAATAGAATTATAAATAATTATATTTCTTACATATTTTTGTGGGATTATATTTAATATAGAAACATTCAAATATAGATGGGTTTAGAGGAATAGAAAAATGTATATTGGGGATTAAGGCTTGGTTATAGAGAGAATTGATCCTATATTTTAATACATGTTTTATAGTATATTTCATTTGATAAGTAGAGAAATGGATTTTGAATATGTCGAAGTTTCATCTATGTGAAGAATTGATTATTTTCAAACAAATGATAAAAATAATGTCTAATGAGCAATTTACATCAAATATATTATATAATTTAGTTATAATTTTAAAATGGTGTAGATCATGCTAGTTAACATTGGGAATATAGGACCATATTTAATTTTTATATTAATTTTAATTAAATGGAATGATCATGCATGGTGATGAGAATACCAAGTTATTATATATCCAAATTTACTCTCATAACTGATCTCGCTTGAATATTTTATGTATTTTATAGGAATATAATATGTTTTGAGATGTTGTATAGTGACACCCCATATAATATTTAAAATTTGTATAAATTAAAATATATAATGATATTTAATTTCTCATAAAACATTTAAACTACTATTGGTATAAGTATAGAAACTCCTTGGATATTATTGAAGTCCTATTTGTCAATGTTGATGGAACTATGACCCAACAAGAATATTTTTTCCCATCTTGGGGAAGACTAAGATTATTTTGTAAAATAAGAGGATTTCTAGACTCATGTAAGGATGAAGGATAAATATGATATTTTTGAAAACCATGGAATTTAAAAAGAGTTAAATATCAAATAAGAGTTCATAGTAGGTCTATGATAGAGCATTCTATCAAAAGATCAATGACATGTAAATAATGAATTACAGATGAAAACATCATGAAAAGTGATTTTTTTATCATATACCTACACATCATTAAAATGTGTGGAATTATATCATGGAATATTTAGTGAAGGTAATGAAAAAGTAGTGCTCTTTAAGAGACATGTAACATCCCATGAATTTTAAAAGGAAAAACTATGTTTGCTATCATACAACATAAGCCAAATAGAGATTAAATGAATAAATATATATTTCTATTGGAAAGTGTCTATTATTACCAAGAAATAAAATTAGTACACATGAATAGAATAAATAATTTATTACATAAATATATAATCTTTCAACTCAATATTATTGTATTGATATGTTTTTATAAAACAATAACAAATTTTTTAGTATATTAATTTAATTTTTTAAAAATTATGCATTATTTAAAAAAATTATTTAAAAATTATAAATAATATAAGTTATAGAAAACATATTTGAAAAATGATATAATTTAATAATTCATATATATCTAAAGTTTAATAATTGATAATCTTCTGATGAAAATATATTTTTTAAGAATATATGAAAATAATAATTTTTATTGAAAATATTGTTCATTTAAACATTTTTATACTTTAAAATTATGTTTTGGATTAGACATAAAATTTTATATAGTGAATTTGGATTTTGTATAATATAATTATTGGTTTTGAAATGAATTTTTTACATGAATTTAGAAAAATATATAAATTATATTTTAAAAGAAATTTTAACCGAATCATCGATTTTTCTTCCATTTTTCTATTTTAATTTTACAAAAAATTAGGAGTCATCTATGTTTTTAATTTTGAAATTTGGATTCCATATTTTGAATCATTGGGTTTTAATATAGTAAATAATCACCTAATTTTTTTAAACAATATTGATATTATCGAAAGTATCTTTTATTACGAAAATAAATGGTAAATCCGATAATTTATGTTTAAAATAAAATTATAAGAACTATTAAATGATCGAGAATCATACATAATCATATTTCATGAGAAACTATATACCTAAATCATGTAAGGGTGAATGTTATGATTTCTTTGGACATTTTTATGAGATTATGACATTTATATTATTTTACTTAATGAAATGTAAATCCTGCCACACTCATGTTTTTAATATGTGTATCATTTTTATAATTGTGTAATCCAAAGTTTATGTTTAAAAATAAATAATATTAATAAAAATAATTTATTTAAATCTTTATTGGTAATTTTTTTATTATTAGTGATTTGAGAATTACATTTAATGATATCACATTCTTTATTTTGGATCAAATCAGTTATTCAAAAAAAGTGATATTAAAAATATTAAAATAATTATAATTATAGATTCTTAATTTAAGAAATGATGATAATAGATTACCATGACATGTTATTGATATAATAAATTAATTTTTTCAAATCATAATTGTTATCATGATTTTATTAATGTAACAGTAATAAATCGTTCTAAAATAGTCATTTTGGATAATATATAATAACCAATATTTTAGCAAATTTTAAAAAATTATAAAAAATATTTATCTTATTGATGTTATTTGGATAATGGTTAAAATATCATACATTATCCCTTTATTCTTTTTTTAATATAATAGTAACTATATTAACCATGAGAGAGTAAACATGTATGTTGTCATGGTGTAAAATAAGGGTTATAACAAATGGATAAAGGTAAAAATACAGTAAAAATTGATTAATTTATATTGGATGAATTTATATTTAACAATAATAATATTTATACCTAAATTAATACGTTTATATCCATTATATTTTAGCAATTAATTTATATTAATTTATTAATTTGATAAATTACAACAGTGTGCCCTCCCATTCATATTAAATGGAGCCTATTTTTATCATTTCATCGCACTTCTAAACTATTTTTTCCTACATAATACCATTAAAAAAATTAATTTAATACATAAAATTATTATATAGGTCTTAATTTATGAATAAAAAAATTATTAGGAGTCTTAATTTGTTAAGAAATATTTTTTTTGAAGAGTCTATATCATTTTTAGTTGAGGGTTTCTATTTTGTATATTATTTCAAATCCCTAAACAAATACTCCACCATGATAAAATAATAATTTCATATATTTCATATAATTATAATTTATTATATTAGTTTAATTACAAATATCCATATCAACTTTTACCATATAAGAAAATAATTCATCGTTCACATGTATAGCGGAGTACCACCTCAAACACCGATGTAATTTTTTTCTATCACCGTCTCTGAAGACTATCCATAATGATGGAATTATTTTTTATTTATGAAATTCTTATAGTATTTATCATTATGAATATATATATATATATATATCACAAAAAATATTTTATTTCCATGTAATGGTAAATGATAACATAAATTGTGTGTACGTGTACACTACCAGCTCCATGAAGAGATGTGATTTGTTTTTCATTACAACATCACATGAGTGATATATATATATATAAGTATATAAGTATAATTAATATTATATTCATGATATATTTATAATTTTAGAATATTAAAATTATACATACCATTTTTTCAGAAGGATCATTGTAAAATGTAAATTTTACTCATGAATATGTATGGCCCAACATCTCCATGATTGTGACTTAGTTTATTTTTAAAAACCATATTTAATGGTCTGACATAAGAGTATTATTAATGTATAAAATTTATATTGATTTCATGAATATTATTCTAGATATAATGGCATTCTGATTTTTTCCCCATAGTCAATCGATCGAATTCATTCTAGATTTATGAGCGGAATATTGTCAAAATTTCCAATATAAAATTAAATGAGTATTTAATTTAATACAATATGATAAGAGTTTATATAAAATTAAAAAAAACATTTATAAATATTCTCACAAAATTATAAAATTTTTATATTTTTATTATTCTAGAATAAGTATAACATACAAGTTGTGTTAGACTCAGTGTAAGATACTTTCTTTCAAAAATATATTTTTGAAGTTTCTCTTTCAAATATATATATAATTTCAAAAATTAATTAAAATTCTTAATCATACTACATGATAATATTTTTATTCCATATTGAAATGTTAATAATTTGATGATTCTATACCAGTTTTCATGTTTTTTCTAAATAAATGTTTTCCTTTTCATGTATCCATTTATAATATAAATCATTAATTTCAAAAAAATGAAAATTTCCTTAACATTATTTTAATGAAATATATTATGATGTATGATTATGTTATCATTTGTGGAATTTTTTATGGTAATTAGTTATTTCGTTATAATCCAAGGATGGGTGGTAACATTATAACCTCCACTGCATTTGGTACATCATAGATGGAATTAAAATGAATGGTTATTCCATATAGAAGATATAGTTTATTGATTAGGATTCTATAAAGGGAAAATTTAAATATACCAACATGGTTATTCAATGATTAATATTGATGGTTAATCCAGGGTATTTGTGATGTCTACTCTA
The DNA here is from genome assembly GCA_963277665.1 of Viscum album. Classification (NCBI taxonomy): domain Eukaryota; kingdom Viridiplantae; phylum Streptophyta; class Magnoliopsida; order Santalales; family Viscaceae; genus Viscum; species Viscum album. The sequence goes on from OY728126.1 coordinate 990,038,021, forward strand.
TGGTAATGTTTGGAAGTTATCCATAAAAGGTATTCTTTGAGTTTTTATAGTTGTTAATCCAATGATGCCCCATGATGCTAAAATATTTTATCAAATTTTAATATACAATTAAAATCATTTTTTGTTGGATTTTTACATTCATACAAACATGATTGATTCCATAATATCAAATAATAATGATATAAATGAATATATATTTTGGAATTTCATTTTTTCCTCGACTAATGGTTTTCTGTTTTTTAATTATTCTGTGCATATATTTTTATTTCCATCCCATATTTTAAATCATTTTTCATATGGTTCTAGGAAGAGATGGTACAATGATATGGTCATGGAGAAAATATGAAGATTTATCATTAAAGAACTATTTTAAAAAAAATTATTTTTGGTGGTGAAAATGGATACAAAGAATAACTATCCACATGTAATATATGTGTTTAGTATGTAATATGACTAATTAATTATAAACAACTATAATATGTAAAGATAATTAGGGTAATAAGAAAAATAATTATAGTCCAAATTCAGTAGAATATTTATTGATTAACGTTGGGTCTATAAAGTTGGTATCATAGGATGTCTTATATTACATTGGATATTATGATGTTTCATGAGAAGTTGTATACTTATTCAAAGATATCATAAATGTTTTATAATTTAAATGTTTTTAATAAGTTCAATTTCCTAGATTACCCTTTTTATTTTTTTTGGTTGATGGCTATCAATATTAACTGTATTTTTATAGAAATTCATAGTTATACAACTATTAGGTTTACTATGGGTTTCGTTGAAAATCAATTGAGGATGGAAGTATTTAATTTTGGTGAAAAAATATTCAATGTTATTGGTAGTGTTCATGGTTTAAATAATATCTCATTTTTAGGAAATTATGGGTTTTTACAATTTTGGAATATATTTATTAATCAGAAATTCATTTAGGGATTATGTCATTAATGTTATTTTGGAAGATGTTCACAATAATTTTTTGGAACATTATAAAATGTTATTGGATTTTATTTGAAAAACAAATATTGAATTTATTTTGGAATAGTAGTTGATTTTACAAGGAATTTATTATGTTTTCATTTATTTAATCAATCGATTAAAATATCTTGTAGATTATGTGATCAGAGAAATTACATTTTGGTATAATACATTAAGAGTCATTGGTGTTATTTAGAGAAAAATGATAAATTTATCATTGAAGATGATTGGATCAAATACTCAGGATTTTACAGTTTCAATATTAGGATGAAATATTTTTTTAGTATATTAAATGATTGTTATTAATTGATCAGTTTTTATACCAATTTGAGTATTACTTTTGAATTTTATATAATAATGTAGTCTTTAATCATTTAATTGTATATTAATTTTTTAGAATTTTCCACTCTTGTAATATTTATTTTGGTTTTCATTAATATGTAAATGTAATTGGAATTGATAGTTATTTTTTGGTTCTGGACTTCGTAGATGTTGATTCAGATTCTTCGTGCTTGGGAAAGTTATCTTGAATACTCTTTATTTTGGGGAAAGGATGACATTATGGGGGAATTTATTAAAGAATAAAATTATTCATTTCAAGTAAGTATATTTTCTAATTTTATTATTATAGGTAATAATATAATTCCTCAGTTTTATGAAAATGATCTTCAAATAAAAATGTTATATATCTACTTGTTATACCGAGAAATCAATGACCTTTTATCCCATGACATATTTACAACTTATGGTGGTTAAATACTCAAAACCATGTGTTATATCACTCTCTATTGGTCATTATGATTTAGTTTTATATTCCAAATCAATTTCTCACATCCCATATATTTTTTCCTATTTGGAAACATAGTATGTGTTATCAAAGGTGACTATCATACTTCTATTTCTCACTATTCAAGTGAATGTTTTATTGATCAATTTTATGAGGTATGGTTTTTATAAAAACTATTTTGAAAATACATACCCTTATTAACAATAATGAGTTTAAAATTATCAAGATTAAATTTCCTTTGTTTGAATTATATATCCTACCAAATTTTAATGGAAACACTATGTTCAATATTGTATAAGATATACCACAACGAGATTAAACGAAAAATAAAATATTGTAATTTAAAGGAGACTATTCCAAACTGGCCATTAAATATGACGATACAAATATTATTAAAAAAATATTCAATAAATATATATACTTCTAAAAATATATGAATATATTATTTTTTTTCTTAGAATATAATCACATAATTATTTTAAAGCCATTTTATTAAACAAAAAATATGTTTTCTAAAAAAAATTAATTTCATTTTATTATGGAATAAATATATTTTCTATAATTTATTGAAAATATATTTGAAAAAATAAATTGATTTTTTAATAAAAAATGATTTTAAAATTAATTTTTTTGAATATTCCAAAAATATTGATTTTTTATGGAATAGTGAAAAATAGATGTTTTATTCAAAAATAAATTTTATTTTAATTTTTTCTGGAATATAATTAGTTTTGTTTAACTAGTAAAATAATCATTATATTATTTTTATTTAAAAATATTCCAATTGTTGTTTTTTAAATAAATTTTATAAATTATTTTTTTATAAAGAAAATTTATATTTTAAAATGGAATTTTTTTAAAAAACAAAATTTTGTTGCATTTTGTTGCATTTTGTTCATTGAATATTAAATTAAATTAAGAAATATTGCGGTGATGATTTTTTAAAAATTTAAAAAAATTATAATAAATCCTTCCAAATTTCAAAATTAATTTCATTTCATTTTTGGATAATATATACATTAAACAAGGTAATTGTTTTACAATGGTAAAGGGTAAATCATGAAATTTATTTTAAAATAAAAATTATAAAACAATTAAGCTACCCAAAGACAGTGCTAAAACATATTATATATGTATAGTGTTGAGTATATTCATCCAAGTCTCTAATTTATGACCTTTTATTGAAGCAATTATGGGAATATTACCTTTATATTATTTTATTTAATGAAACATCAAACATGACACACTGTTGTTTTTAATAAGAGCAAAATTTTAAATATTGTTTAATCTATAAGATATTTATTACTATAAATAATATTTTTAAATATCATAGATTTAAATTATTCATGTTAATTTATTTTTTAGTTTTCTTGAAGAAATTGTTTTAAATTCTTTCACAACACCAATTGAGTAATTATTCATTTATTATAAAAGTAAAATAAATGGCATTAAAGAATTTAAATTAAATAAAATATGATATATGTAATGTAATGAAATAATTTTATAGATTAAATAGACATGTTTTTTATATAATAAAATATTTTTTAATTAAAATTTCAATCTTGGTATTATTATATTCATGGTAATGAAATTTTCTAAAAATTTTCATTAAATATATTTCATAATAAATAAGGTTTTATTAAATGATATAAATTTCTTAAAAATATTATATTAGGAAAATTTATTAGTATAAAGATTAAAATATCATCCATGATCCATTTATGGATCATTTATCATTTTATTGTATCTATATAGTCCCTTAATGAGTAAACAAATGTTGTCCCAATAAGAGTTAGTGGGGTTAAATAATAGTTAAAACCAAAGGATAATGGTATAAATGTAGTAAAGATATATTTAATTTTTTTAGTAAGAGGGTATTTTTTCCATTAATTATATTATCTTAAATAATGATGTGTTTTTATCAATTTGGTAAAAAAAATATTAATTTATATTAAGTTATTATTTTGAGAAATTCCAAGAGAGTCATCCCCTATCATATAAAATAGAACCTATTCATTTCATTTCCTAACTTTTTGAAACACGTCTGGTTTGGATAATCACACCGAAAATACCTTCCATAAATCCCTCCCCTAATTATAGAGTTATTATATTAGGAATAACAGCATTATTTATGGTCTTCTGTTGTTAATCAAAGGCGATTGTCCAGAGAAGACATATCATTTTTAATCAAGCAATTTGGTTTTTTTCATCCACATCCAACAAACATTTTTAAATAGTGATAAAGTAATATTTCCAGTATAATACATATAATTAGATGTTATTTTATTAGTGGAATGACCTATATCCTTCTCCACTTCCATCAAATGGGAAAATAATTCATCATTCATGTGTATAGTGGACTATCGCATAGCAAACCGAAGTAATTCATTTTTCATCTCCATATTTTATTACTATTTATAATGATGAAATTGATGTTTATATATTATATTGATGAAATATTTATCATTATGATAAAAATATATATTATTTATATTCCTACCATTTAATTAACTGAATGAATATAATGTATGTTATGAATATGTGTGGACTACCACCTCTACCAAAAGATGTGTTTGTTTTTTCATATCCACATCACATGGATAATATATATAAGTATACATGAAAAAATAATAGTATATTTATGATATAATTATTTTTATCGATATATAAAATATTATAAACTTTTTTTCATATGTATCATTGAAAAAATGAAATATTAATCATAGTTATGTATGGTGTATCATCTTCATGATGGTATCATAGTTCATTTTTCATCCCCATATTTAACTTTATGATTTAAAATTGTAATTAGAGTATAAAATTTTCTTTAAGAATTTATATGAATAAGGAACAATTAGGGGGTTAATGGTGTCTTTTTATAAATCCTGAAAAATTCTACACCCCTCTTGAATGGAGGAGATCCTTTCATTTTCTCTTAAATTTGAGTGAGCAGAAAAAATAAATAATGGATAAGAACAAAGCGATGAATAGTGGTTCACGGAACATAAGTACTCTAGTCTAGTCCACTACTTCTCTAATCTATGATACTGGTAATTTTCAATAGTAGGTCTACTTCTTCAAGGACCTTTATAACTGAGTATAATAATTTGATGTCATACAATGATTTTATAGGTACATCTAGTTCTTTTACAGGGAACTGAAGTATTCACAAATTTCATTGAGAATCTAACATTGCACTATAAATGAGTTTGATTATCTAATAATCGAAATAAAATAGATGAGATTAATATTTTTGTGAAACAATTTGAGATCATAGTTGCAGAGGTAACTTGTAGAAGTGCATGATCTTTAATAATGCCCAAAAATAATAACAAAATAATCAGGAATGTCATACATGCTTCTAATTATTTTTTATTTGTAGAAGAAAATAATTTTTTAATTATTTTCAGATGTTGTTTTCTTCTTCTTTTTCTTTTTTAAATTAGAAAGAATGTAGATACATATTATTTTTAATCTCCAAATAAAATTTGAAAATAAGAATGAAACAATTTAAACACATTATTTTTTTTATAGTTTTTACATATCTTTTATTCTTCTAATTTTTTTCAAAAAGATATATATATATATATATATATAATAAATATACTATAGTGATAACATAATTACTCTTTGTTTAGAAATTATAAATAAATATATCAAATATAAATAATAAATATCTAGGGAATATAATAAAACCATCGTTTAAATCATGTATAATAAATCTCTCACAAAATCAACCAGTATAATTAGAGTAAATAATCAGATAAAATATCTAGAATAATATCAATGTTGAAAAATTAGTAACTCCAATTTAAATAAATTAAAATATCTTTAAATTTAGTCAAAATTGTTTTTTGAAAAATATTTCCATATTGAGAGTGTAAATTCAAATATTTTTATTTGAATAACCTTGTGTCCTATTAATTTGATGGAAAAGTGATGTAGGAATAAACTGGCCATTTTTTCTCTCTAAATACAAGACCAAAATATTTGTAATCATGTCATCCATGATCCTTTGGATTTATTATATATTTTCCAACTGATAAAATGCTGAATAAATTTCAGGTCAAAATGTAGTAGCATTAATTATAAAGAAATATATAAAATAGAGTATTGTAACCTTCTTTCAAAATATCTAGAATATTGGACCATTTAATTTTTTATACACTATTTAAATATAATTAATACTCTTCCTGATATTATGAATATAAATTATGGCATAAAGTGTAACACCCCAGGTAAATAAAGAATATGACATCTTTATATTTACCCATATTTGTGAATCAAACATTAATATTACTTTAAAGGGGATGCTATGCTCGATGGCATACCCAATACGCAACAACGAGTTTCTTGGGAATCTTACGTTGCACTCTAATAATAAAATAATATTATTTTAAACGGTAGTTAACATGTAGTTGTTGTATTGGAAGGAATGGATAGAAATAACTAAAATATGATTATATATGTTTTTAAATATTTTTACATTTATCCAATAAAGGATAAAGGCTTAAAATACGGAAAGAATTCAATTTTAGGCATATATGCCCTAGTTTTCACTAAAGGTTCACTTATCGCCTTTTGAAGTTGAACCATTATTAAATATCGTTTTTTTCACTCTTAAACATTTTTTGGACCAAATAAAACTCTTATTAAGAATTGGGAAATCAAAATTTATTTTGTGTAAATTTTTTGGTATCTTTCCGATAAAGGTCATTTTTTAATGAATAGTGTAAAATGTTGTATTTTAATTCAAAACCTCTTTTTAATCTAATTTATTTATATGATTATATTATCTTTTTAATTGATTTTAAAGTGAAATTAGAAAATATTTTTACCATTAAATCCAATAGTGGTCATTGGAATTAATTTCACTTTGAAATCGGACTTAAACTAGTGTCAATCTTTTGATACTTATTGTTTTATAAAAACACGCTATTTGCTCTGACAGCGGGAATTAATTATTAAATTAATTAATGTGACTTATATTTTTTTAACTTTTTAAAATAGACTTCATTTTTGAATTCTGAATATCAAATATAGCTTAGGGTGAATTTTTGGTAATTTTCTGAAAAACTTCAATTTTTGATGAATAGTGAAACCACTAAGTGGTACTTATAAAAACTGATTTTCCGTTTATATGAAATTTTACCATCATTGTGTTTTGATTTTCAAAAATCCGACATACATGGTTGTCATTAAGAAGTAAAATGTGGTTCAATGAGATTAAAATAATTTTTTGGTGAATAGTAACTTATTAAGTTTTTAATCGCGATTAGTGGTAATTAGTGTAGTTTAAGGTAAAAATAATGTTTTAATAATATGAGATGAGATTTACACATGTCCTACCCTCATTGGATGTGTCATGGACGACCAAGACAAGCCATGGGTCAACTTGGGGACCCCATGGAGCCACTTTGGTTTGGAAATGACATAAATAACATTTTATTTAATGTAAAAGTAAAAATGACACAAACATAATATGTTTTACGAAAACAATTTTTACATGGGGTTATAAAGATCAGATTTTTTATTATAAATATTCATTGGAAAGATAAAAATATTTCATACATCATAGTATTTTTTTATAATTTTTAGACACTAAATAAATTAAATTATTTATGACATCATGATGATGCAGCGGTGACCTCATTATTTAACGATCTAAATAAAATGAGAAGATAATGTAAACTCTATGAACTACACATGTCCAAAACTTATTGGATGGGTGGATTTCGAACCCTTAACATCTTATGCACGAATTATATCAATGTGGGACCTTTTAAAACAGAAGCACATTTTCAAATAAAATAATATTTCTTACTTTCCAAAAGTGCCCCTCCTCTCCTCTTATAAAAGGCCCCCACCTCTACCTCTTTTCCCACACTCCTCAAGCCTTTGGCTCAGCCAACCCCTGCCCATTTACTCTCTCCACATCCCTATCATCATCCTAGAGGATTCCCTTTGGGCATAATCCTTTCAAAGGAAGCCTTTAGGCTCAAATTAAAAGGAGTTACACTATTAAAGGTAATTCATTCTCTCATGTTCATTTGTATTATTTTGCTTCTACAACCCCCTAAACTCTTTTTATTTACTTCTTTTGTAACAACAACAGTATCTTCAATATACTAGGATGTTGTTATAAGATTTATTCGAGCTACACTCTCACACAACTACATCAAATGGTTAAATAACATACGGTTTCCGTAGATGGCGAAATTCTGCCTCCCGAAACGATGATTGTTCAATACTCATTCAACACCTTCAAAGGTGGCCATTATGATGTCACTATATTTATATATGATATATAATATGTTTATATTTTACTTTAGCTTCTGTATTTTTCATTTTTTTGCATACCTTTATGATTTCCATTATGGGTAAACGCGATATCTTCATTTAAGGAAGTGCGGACTACCGCCCCCTCAAAGTGATTTGATTCGTTAAATACCATATGTGGGACGTATAAAGGATGGAAATATGATATTATATATGATATTATACTGGAATTATAATATACCTTTATATCATTATGATTCCATTCTATAAAATATGAAATAGAAATGAAAGTAGCATTCATGCATACGTACGGCTTACCGTCTCCATGAACGGTGCATTTCATTTCTTACCTATAAATGATTATGTAATGTTATAAATTCATACATGTACTGGATATATATATGACATATATTATATCTACATCATGAATATAATTATGGATATAATAAATATTTGGCCACACCAACAACATGTAATTGTAAGAAGTCTACTTTCGACTTAAGAACCAAATATCGGCAAAACAAATATTATTAACTTAAATGATTACATAATGTTTATGACATGGTAATAAGTGATATAGAAGGAATAATGAACTTGAAAAATGTTTTTAAGGAAGTATAAATTAACTCAGGTTTATTATTCAAGAGATTAAAGAACGATCGAGTCAAGTCGGACCGAGGTAAGGGATCCTACTCCTCTCTTTCTTTTTAAGTAAACTCTTTTATGTCATCCCTTTTAAAGCTCATATTTCTTGTTATTGGGATATTCATTTATATTACTCTTACTGTAATTTTTATGTTCATGTGATGAGAGACCCTATTCTCTCTCATCAATCCATTTTTGTATGTTTTAAGTGGCGTCGTTAGGCTGCCGAGTTTTTGTAAGTGATTTTTCATCTCACTTTTATTCCTGTGAGATTTATGCTACATTGCCACAATTTCCTTTGAGTGGTGTATATACTGCCCATTATATTACTCATTGTTTAATATACTTTCTTTTATGAGTATTTACATCAATGTTGTATTGTCCTTCTTTCACGAGGTATATGTTTCGAAAGATACCCATGTCGGTAAGGGAACCTTTCACCCTCCTCTTTTTAAAAGACTTCTTTTGTTGCGTCTTTTAATTTATATATTGTTATGTTGTGATATGTTCTCATATATCCTTATTGATGTAAATTTTATGTCCAAGTGATTAGATACCCTTTTCATTTATCTCTCATCAACTCATTTTGATGTGACATCGTTGGGCGGTCAAGGGAACTTCTTAACACAATTTCTATTTCTTTGGGTTCAACATGTAGTTATTGAATATGTCATCCTTTGAATATGTGTGAATGGCCTTTTATTGTTTTACACTTAATATCCACTTATATTTGGTGTATTTATATTTGTCACACATAATTTTGAGATTGATTTATCCTTAATTTAAGGATACCTTCTTTATAAGGGATTTCATCACATTTGACATCTCTATTGAGACTTCATTGTTGTTATGCACCAATTCACTCTTATATGGTGTATATACTGTCCCTTGGAATATTATATCATGAAATCCATTTATTCTCATGATATTATAAAGTTCTGATTAAATGTTATTCCTCAATTATTGTATTCAAGTGTCTCTAATTTTGGTAAAAACCCTTTAACCAAAATATCACTTTAAATGTTTTAATGATTTGTTCTTATTAATATCCATGTTTTCAAAATGGTTTTAAGGATTTATTTATATGGATATTAATGGTTTAAAATGTTAAAAGCTTCAAGGTGTTATGGGACACTTTGATTCAAAAATCTCCTTATTAAATGTTTTAAATGGTTTTGGAAATGGTTTCTTTTTGAACGGATTCATTATTTCAATATACTAAAATGTTACATTGTGATTGAAATCTGGAAATGTTATGTTTTCTTTATGCATGTTTTATGTGATACATTTATGTTATGGTTCTTGGGCATTGTTATGAAAACGGGTGGTTCCATGATAAACTAAGGGCGGGTGAGCCCGATATAGCTCTCCAATGCATTGGGTAACGCGAAGGAGTGAAACGTTAAGGTTTCTCCGAAGAGATTTAGGGAATATACTGTGATGGGTATTCCAACCGTAACCAAGAGGGTTACTCCCTAAGTAAGAATGTTATGAATGCCTCAAGTTACCTTTATGTCTTATGTTTTCTATGATTTATTCATGATTTGATATGCCTATGTTTTATGGGTAAAGTGTGACTTCATTCTAATGTATATATGAACTCATGTTTCCTTTCCATATTTTTATAACTCTTACTGAGCTTTTTATGCTCATCCCAAGTTTTTGAAATGTTTTTCACAGGTCAAGGGAAAGGTAGATGATGTGATGATAGTGTCAAGGATGTGTCAAGAAATAATCTGTGTCATATTTTAAATATGTTCCCGTTGATGGGAAGAATGAATATTGTCTTTTATGTAACCACTTTTTTTAAATGTGGAATGTAATGAAAGTTTCATGATCTAATTCTCTAAAACTCTAAACCTGAAAAGATCCTCAATGTGTAATCTTGTAATAACTCAAGATTAAGTAAGGTTTAAGGCTGGGGCCTTATAGTTGGTATCAAAGGTCGGTTTAGATAACTTTAGAGGTTAGGGTATTATTTAAGCATAAGTGACATTACCATAATGGTTAGGATTTCAGAAAGAGTCCTAGTTTTAGATAAAGTAAATGAGTAAGTGTATCTTAGTGTTTACCTTCCTCATTAGTACATGATGGTTTTGTTGATATACTCACACTGACCTTTTTTGTTTTAGTAAATGGCTGGATCTAGCAGGCACCAAAGTGACAATGGGTTTGAAGGAAACTGTGGTGGTTCTCTGATTAAGATACTGGATGAGATGGGGGATTCAATGAGGAATCTCATAGTTATTCTAAACCAACTATCAGGGAGTCATGATCAACCACTTCAACCTTGGTGAGTTATCTAATGCATCATGTACGAGATGGCCAACTCGATGTGGAAATTCAGGTAATAATTATTAAGGTAACCATTAGGGTTTATATGATCCTTATTTTTAGGTAATTATGGGTTACTCTATGATATGATGGAAAATGAAGGGAATGAGATAAAATTGAGGTTAAAATATGTTATGATTATTTTTGAAGATTTTATCTCGTTTTGGGGAATGTTTTAAGAATTATACAGTTTTGGAAAAAGGACAACACGCAGACCGTGTGACATCTCGTCGCGTCGGACAAAGCTGCGGGAATCGAACCCACAACCAAAGTGCGACTGGTATTTATCGCCTACCACTGGACTGCGTGAAGTCCCAGGTTAGTTTGACTTATTATTTTTAGTTATATGATTTTATGAATTAAGAGTAAGTTGATTTTGGGTTATTTATGAAAATGATTAACCCATCATGGAGGATATGTGATTAGGATAATTACTGTTCAATGCGAGGCTTTAGGAGCGACTGATGTTGTTTGGAGATAAATGTTACGATTTAACTTGGAAGACTATGTGACTAAATCCTTCAAATATTTGGGTTTCAATCTTAGTTTGGTTTACTATGAAGGATTTTATGGACAAATTTTTTATCTAATGGTCTTCGTTGAACTTTGGGTTTTGTTGGACAAATTTTGGAGATTAAGCATAGATTTTCTTTTTAAAGGGTTATCCTTTTCTGGATTATCTGATCTTGTAGTAACATTTTTTGTTTTAGTTTTGGTTAAGGTTTGAAGACATGGGAATTTTATAGTTCTCTTTTGTGGATTAGGTGATTCTCTAGAAGTTGATTATAGTACTCTTAATGCGAACAAGTCTCCCTAAATACTCGTCTTTTGGAAAAAAATATGAGTTTGATTAAGGAATCTAGTAAAAGTTGAAAGTCAACATGATAAGTGATTATGTTTCCTTAGGAATAAATTTCTCAATAAAAAGTATCTTAAAACAAAAACGTTGTCTATTAACTTTTCCTACTGGAGAATCGAATACCGTTTAACCCATCACAAGTTTGTGATTTTCTCGTGGTTAACTTTCTCCTAAACATGTTTTCAATCACTCTCCATCAGAACATGACCCTTTGCTTTTTCTTCCATGTCCATGTTTTCCTACACGGAATCCTATTATGGGTTAACTCGGGTGACCTTTGAACTTATCTTTCTTTATTTTTTTAAAGTGATTGTTTTACCGACTCTTGTTCCGATGTGGGACTTTCAAGGATGTTTCCAAGCGTAATTTTAAAATTGCGAGGACGCAATTCCCAAAAGGGGGGAAGGATGTAACACCCCAGGTAAATAAAGAATATGACATCTTTATATTTACCCATATTTGTGAATCAAACATTAATATTACTTTAAAGGGGATGCTATGCTCGATGGCGTACCCAATACGCAACAACGAGTTTCTTGGGAATCTTACGTTGCACTCTAATAATAAAATAATATTATTTTTAACGGTAGTTAACATGTTGCTGTTGTATTGGCAGGAATGGATATAAATAACTAAAATATGATTATATATGTTTTTAAATGTTTTTACATTTATCCAATAAAGGATAAAGGCTTAAAATACGGAAAGAATTCAATTTTAGGCATATATGCCCTAGTTTTCACTAAAGGTTCACTTATCATCTTTTGATGTTGAACCATCATTAAATATAGTTTTGTTCACTCTTAAACATTCTTTTTGACCAAATAAAACTCTTATTAAGAATTGGGACATCAAAATTTACTTTGTGTAAATTTTTGGTATCTTTCCGATAAAGGTCATTTTTTTAATGAATAGTGTAAAATGTTGTATTTTAATTCAAAACCTCTTTTTAATCTAATTTATTTATATGATTAGATTATCTTTTTAATTGATTTTAAAGTGAAATTAGAAAATATTTTTACCATTAAATCCAATAGTGGTCGTTGGAATTAATTTCACTTTGAAATCGGACTTAAACTAGTTTCAATCTTTCGATACTTATTGTTTTATAAAAACACGCTATTTGCTCTGACAGTGGGAATTAATTATTAAATTAATTAATGTGACTTATATGTTTTGAACTTTGTAAAATAGGCTTCATTTTTGAATTCAGAATATCAAATATAGCTTAGGGTGAATTTTTGGTAACTTTCTGAAAAACTTCAATTTTTGATGAATAGTGAAACCACTAAGTGGTACTTATAAAAACTGATTTTCCGTTTAAATGAAATTTTTCCATCATTGTGTTTTGATTTTCAAAAATCCGACATACATGGTTGTCATTAAGAAGTAAAATTTGGTTCAATGAGATTAAAATAATTTTTTGGTGAATAGTAACTTATTAAGTTTTTAATCGCGATTACTGGTAATTAGTGTAGTTTAAGGTAAAAATAATCTTTTAATAATATGAGATGAGATTGACACATGTCCTACCCTCATTGTATGTCTCATGTCCGACCAAGACAAGCCATGGGTTAACTTGGGGACCCCATGGAGCCACTTTGGATGGGAAATGACATAAATAACATTTTATTTAATGTAAAAGTAAAAATGACACAAACATAATATGTTTTACGAAAACAATTTTTACATGGGGTTATAAAGATCAGAGTTTTGATTATAAATAGTCATTGGAAATCTAAAAATATTTCCTACATCATAGTATTTTTTTATAATTTTTAGACACTAAATAAATTAAATTATTTATGACATCATGATGATGCAGCAGTGACCTCATTATTTAACGATTTAAATAAAATGAGAAGATAATGTAAACTCTATGACCTACACATGTCCAAAACTTATTGGATGGGTGGATTTCGAACCCTTAACACCTTATCCACGAATTATATCAATGTGGGACCTTTTAAAACCGAAACACATTTTCAAATAAAGTAATATTTATTACTTTCCAAAAGTGCCCCTCCTCTCCTCTTATAAAAGGCCCCCACCTATACCTCTTTTCCCACACTCCTGAAGCCTTTGGATTGGCCAAAACCTTCCCATTTACTCTCTCCACATCCCTCTCCTCATCCTAGAGGATTCCCTTTTGGCATAATCCTTTCAAATAAAGCCTTTAGTCTCAAATCAAAAGGAGTTACACTTTTAAAGGTAATTCATTCTCTCATGTTCATTTGTTTTATTTTGCTTTTCCAACCCCCTAAACTCTTTTTATTTACTTATTTTATAACAACACCAGTATCTTCAATATACTAGGATGTTGTTATAATATTTATTTGAGCTACACTCTCACACAACTACATCAAATGGTTAAAGAACATACGGTTTCCGTGGATGGAGAAATTCTGCATCCCGAAACGATGATTGTTCAATACTCATTTAACACCTTCAAAGGTGGCCATTATGATGTCACTATATTTATATATGATATATAATATGTTTATATTTTACTTTAGATTCTGTATTTTTCATTTTTTTATATACCTTTATGGTTTCCATTATGGGTAAACGTGATATCTTCATTTAAGGAAGTGCGGACTACCGCCCCCTCAAAGTGATTTGATTCGTTAAATACGATATGTGGGACGTATAAAGGATGGAAATATGATATTATATATGATATTATACTGTAATTATAATATACCTTTATATCATTATGATTCCATTCTATAAAATACGAAATAGAAATGAAAGTAGCGTTCATGTGTACGTACGGCTTACCGTCTCCATTAACGGTGCATTTCATTTCTTACCTATAAATGATTATGTAATGTTATAAATGCATGAATTTACTAGATATATATATGAAATATATTATATCTACATCATGAATACAATTATGGATATAATAAACATTTGGCCACACGAACAACATGTAATTGTAAGAAGTCCACTTTCGACTTAAGAACCAAATATCGGAAAAACAAATATTATTAACTTAAATGATTACATAATGTTTATGACATGGTAATAAGTGATATAAAAGGAATAATGAACTTGAAAAAGGTTCTTAAGGAAGTAGAAATTAACTCAAGTTTATTATTCAGGAGATTAAAGAACGATCGAGTCAAGTCGGACCCAAGGTAAGGGATCCTACTCCTCTCTTTCTTTTTAAGTAAACTCTTTTATGTCATCCCTTTTGAAGCTCATATTTCTTGTTATTGGGATATTAATTTATATTACTCTTACTTTAATTTTTATGTTCATTTTATGAGAGACCCTATTCTCTCTCATCAATCCATTTTTGGAAGTTTTAAGTGGCGTCGTTAGGCTGCCGAGTTTTCGTAAGTGATTTTTCATCTCACTTTTATTCCTGTGAGATTTATGCTACATTGCCACAATTTCCTTTGAGTGGTGTATGTACTGCCCATTATATTACTCATTGTGTAATATACTTTCTTTTATGTGTATTTACATCAATGTTTTATTGTCCCTCTTTCATGATGTATATGTTTCGAAAGATACCCATGTCGGTAAGGGAACCTTTCACCCTCCTCTTTTTAAAAGACTTCTTTTGTTGGGTCTTTTAATTTACATATTGTTATGTTGGGATATGTTCTTATATATCCTTATTTATGTAAATTTTATGTCCAAGTTATGAGATACCCTTTTCTTTTATCTCTCATCAACTCATTTTGATGGGACGTCGTTGGGCTGTCAAGGAAACTTCTTAACCCAATTTCTATTTCTTTGGGTTCAACATGTAGTTATTGAATATGTCATCCTTTGAATATGTGTGAATGACCTTTTATTGTTTTACACTTAATATCCACTTATATTGGGTGTATTTATATTTGTCACACATAATTTTGAGATTGATTTATCCTTAATTTAAGGATACCTTCTTTATAAGGGATTTCATCACATTTGACATCTCTATTGAGACTTCATTATTGTTATGCACCAATTCACTCTTATATGGTGTATATACTGTCCCTTGGAATATTATATCATGAAATCCATTTATTCTCATGATATTATAAAGTTCTGATTAAATGTTATTCCTCAATTATTGTATTCAAGTGTCTCTAATTTTGGTGAAAACCCTTTAACCAAAATATCGCTTTAAATGTTTTAATGATTTGTTCTTATTAATATCCATGTTTTCAAAATGGTTTTAAGGATTTATATATATGTATATTAATGGTTTAAAGTTTTAAAAGCTTCAAGGTGGTATGGGACACTTTGATTCAAAAATATCCTTATTAAATGTTTTAAATTGTTTTGGAAATGGTTTCTTTTTGAACGGATTCATTATTTCAATATACTAAAATGTTACATTGTGATTTAAATCTGTAAATGTTATGTTTCCTTTATGCATGTTTTATGTGATACATTTATGTTATGGTTCTTGGGCATTGTTATGATAACGGGTGGTTCCGTGATAAACTAAGGGCGGGTGAGCCCGATATAGCTCTCCAATGCATTGGGTAACGCGAAAGAGTGAAACGTTAAGGTTTCTCCAAAGAGATTTAGGGAATATACTGTGATGGGTATTCCAACCATAACCAAGAGGGTTACTCCCTACGTAAGAATGTTATGAATGCCTCAAGTTACCTTTATGTCTTATGTTTTCTATGATTCATTCATGATTTGATATGCCTATGTTTTATGGGTAAAGTGTGACATCATTATAATGTATATATGAACTCGTGTTTCCTTTCCATATTTTTATAACTCTTACTGAGCTTTTTATGCTTATCCCAAGTTTTTGAAATGTTTTTCACAGGTCAAGGGAAAGGTAGATGATGTGATGATAGTGTCAAGGATGTGTCAAGAAAG
Organism: Viscum album; assembly: GCA_963277665.1. Taxonomy (NCBI): domain Eukaryota; kingdom Viridiplantae; phylum Streptophyta; class Magnoliopsida; order Santalales; family Viscaceae; genus Viscum; species Viscum album. The sequence goes on from OY728126.1 coordinate 990,054,751, forward strand.
AATATGTGTTATATTTTAAATATGTTCCCGTTGATGGGAAGAATGAATACTATATTTTATGTAACCACTTTGTTTAAATGTGGAATGTAATGCAAGTTTCATGATCTAATTCTCTAAAACTCTAAACCTCAAAAGATCCTCAATGTGTAATCTTATAATAACTCAATATTAAGTAAGGTCTAAGGCTGGGGCCTTATAGTTGGTATCAAAGGTCGGTTTAGATAACTTTAGAGGTTAGGGTATTCTTTAAGCATAAGTGATATTACCATAATGGTTTGGATTTCAGAAAGAGTCCTAGTTTTAGATAAAGTAAATGAGTAAGTGTATCTTAGTGTTTACCTTCCTCATTAGTACATGATGGTTTTGTTGATATACTCACACTGACCTTTTTGGTTTTAGTAAATGGATGGATCTAGCAGGCACCAAAGTGACAATGGGTTTGAAGGAAACTGTGGTGGTTCTCTGATTAAGATACTGGATGAGATGGGGGATTCAATGAGGAATCTCATAGTTGTTCTAAACCAACTATCAGGGAGTCATGATCAACCACTTCAACCTTGGTGAGTTCTCTAATGCATCATCTACGAGATGGCCAACTCGATGTGGAAATTCAGGTAATAATTATTAAGGTAACCATTAGGGTTTATATGATCCTTACTTTTTAGGTAATTATGGGTTACTCTATGATATGATGGAAAATGAAGGGCATGAGATAAACTTGAGGTTAAAATATTTTATGATTATTTTTGAAGATTTTATCTCGTTTTGGGGAATGTTTTAAGAATTATATAGTTTTGGAAAAAGGACAACACGCAGACCGTGTGACATCTCGTCGCGTCGGACAAAGCTGCGGGAATCGAACCCACAACTAAAGTGCGACTGGTATTTATCGCGTACCACTGGACTACGTGAAGTCCCTAGTTAGTTTGACTGATTATTTTTAGTTATATGATTTTATGAATTAAGAGTAAGTTGATTTTGGGTTATTTATGAAAATGATTAACCTATCATGGAGGATATGTGATTAGGATAATTACTTTTCAATGCGAGGCTTTAGGAGCGACTGATGTTGTTGGGAGATAAATGTTACGATTTAACTTGGAAGACTATGTGACTAAATCCTTCAAATATTTGGGTCTCAATCTTAGTTTTGTTTACTATGAAGGATTTTATGGACAAATTTTTTATCTAATGGTCTTCGTTGAACTTTGGGTTTTGTTGGACAAATTTTGGAGATTAAGCATAGATTTTCTTTTTAAAGGGTTATCCTTTTCTGGATTATCTGATCTTGTAGTAACATTTTTTGTTTTATTTTTGGTTAAGGTTTGAGGACATGGGAATTTAATAGTTCTCTTTTTTGGATTAGGTGATTATCTAGAAGTTGATTATAGTACTCTTAATGCAAACAAGTCTCCCTAAATACTCTTCTTTTGGAAAAAAATATGAGTTTGATTAAGGAATATAGTAAAAGTTGAAATTCAACATGATAAGTGATTATGTTTCCTTATGAATAAATTTCTCAATAAAAATTAGCTTAAAACAAAAACCTTGTCTATTAACTTTTCCTACTGGAGAATCGAATACCGTTTAACCCATCACAAGTTTGTGATTTTCTCGTGGTTAACTTTCTCCTAAACATGTTTTCTATCACTCTCCATCAAAACATGACCCTTTTCTTTTTCTTCCATGTCCATGTTTTCCTACATGAAATCCTATTATGGGTTAACTCGGGTGACCTTTGAACTTATCTTTCTTTATTTTTTAAAGTGATTGTTTTACCGACTCTTGTTCCGATGTGGGACTTTCAAGGATGTTTCCAAGCGCAATTTTAAAATTGCGAGCAAGCAATTCCCAAAAGGAGGGAAGGATGTAACACCCCAGGTAAACAAAGAATATGACATCTTTATATTTACCCATATTTGTGAATCAAACATTAATATTACTTTAAAGTGGATGCTATGCTCGATGGCGTACCCAATACGCAACAACGAGTTTCTTGGGAATCTTACGTTGCACTCTAATAATAAAATAATATTATTTTAAACGGTAGTTAACATGTAGCTGTTGTATTGGAAGGAATGGATAGAAATAACTAAAATATGATTATATATGTTTTTAAATGTTTTTACATTTATCCAATAAATGATAAAGGCTTAAAATACGGAAGGAGTTCAATTTTTGGCATATATGCCCTAGTTTTCACTAAAGGTTCACTTATCGTCTTTTGATGTTGAACCATCATTAAATATAGATTTTTTAACTCTTAAACATTCTTCTGGACCAAATAAAACTCTTATTAAGAATTGAGACGTCAAAATTTACTTTGTGTAAATTTTTGGTATCTTTCCGATAAAGGTCATTTTTTTAATGAATAGTGTAAAATGTTGTATTTTAATTCAAAACCACTTTTTAATCTAATTTATTTATATGATTAGATTATCTTTTTAATTGATTTTAAATTGAAATTAGAAAATATTTTTACCATTAAATCCAATAGTGGTCGTTGGAATTAATTTCACTTTGAAATCGGACTTAAACTAGTTTCAATCTTTTGATACTTATTGTTTTATAAAAACACGCTATTTGCCCTGACAGCGGGAATTAATTATTAAATTAATTAATGTGCCTTATATGTTTTGAACTTTGTAAAATAGACTTAATTTTTGAATTCGGAATATCAAATATAGCTTAGGGTGAATTTTTGGTAATTTTCTAAAAAACTTCAATTTTTGATGAATAGTGAAACCACTAAGTGGTACTAATAAAAACTGATTTTCCGTTTAAATGAAATTTTGCCATCATTGTGTTTTGATTTTCAAAAATCTGACATACATGGTTTTCATTAATAAGTAAAATGTGGTTCAATGAGATTAAAATAATTTTTTGGTGAATAGTAACTTATTAAGTTTTTAATCGCGATTAGTGGTAATTAGTGTAGTTTAAGGTAAAAATAATGTTTTAATAATATGAGATGAGATTGACACATGTCCTACCCTCATTGGATGTGTCATGGCCGACCAATACAAGCCATGGGTCAACTTAAGGACCCCATGGAGCCACTTTGGTTGGGAAATGACATAAATAACATTTTATTTAATGTAAAAGTAAAAATGACACAAACATAATATGTTTTAAAAAAAAAATTTACATGGGGTTATAAAGATCAGATTTTTTATTATAAATAGTCATTGGAAAGAGAAAAAGATTTCCTACACCATAGTAGTTTTTTATAATTTTTAGACACTAAATAAATTAAATTATTTATGACATCATGATGATGCAGCGGTGACCTCGTTATTTAACGATTTAAATGAAATGAGAAGATAATGTAAACTCTATGACCTACACATGTCCAAAACTTATTGGATGGGTGGATTTCGAACCCTTAACACCTTATCCACGAATTATATCAATGTGGGACCTTTTAAAACCGAAACACATTTTCAAATAAAGTAATATTTCTTACTTTCCAAAAGTGCCCCTCCTCTCCTCTTATAAAAGGCCCCCACCTATACCTCTTTTACCACACTCCTCAAGCCTTTGGTTCTGCCAACCCCTGCCCATTTACTCTCTCTACATCCCTCTCCTCATCCTAGAGGATTCCCTTTGGGCATAATCCTTTCAAAGGAAGCCTTTAGGCTCAAATCAAAAGGAGTTACACTTTTAAAGGTAATTCATTCTCTCATGTTCATTTGTTTTATTTTGCTTCTCCAACCCCCTAAACTCTTTTTATTTACTTCCTTTGTAACAACACCAGTATCTTCAGTATACTAGGATGTTGTTATAATATTTATTAGAGCTACACTCTCACACAACTACATCAAATGGTTAAAGAACATACGGTTTCCGTGGATGGAGAAATTCTGCCTCCTGAAACGATGATTGTTCAATACTCATTTAACACCTTCAAAGGTGGCCATTATGATGTCACTATATTTATATATGATATATAATATGTTTATATTTTACTTTAGCTTCTGTATTTTTCATTTTTTGGCATACCTTTATGGTTTCCATTATGGGTAAACGTGATATCTTCATTTAAGGAAGTGCGGACAACCACCCCCTCAAAGTGATTTGATTCGTTAAATACCATATGTGGGACGTATAAAGGATGGAACTATGATATTATATATGATATTATACTGGAATTATAATATACCTTTATATCATTATGATTCCATTCTATAAAATATGAAATAGAAATGAAAGTAGCGTTCATGCGTACGTACGGCTTACCGTCTCCATGAACGGTGCATTTTATTTCTTACCTATAAATGATTATGTAATGTTATAAATTCATGAATGTACTGGATATATATATGACATATATGATATCTAAATCATGAATAAAATTCTGGATATAATAAACATTTGGCCACACGAACAACATGTAATTGTAAGAAGTCCACTTTCGACTTAAGAACCAAATATCGGCAAAACAAATATTATTAACTTAAATGATTACATAATGTTTATGACATGGTAATAAGTGATATAAAAGGAATAATGAACTTGAAAAAGTTTCTTAAGGAAGTAGAAATTAACTCAAGTTTATTATTCAGGAGATTAAAGAACGATCGAGTCAAGTCGGACCCGAGGTAAGGGATCTTACTCCTCTCTTTCTTTTTAAGTAAACTCTTTTATGTCATCCCTTTTAAAACTAAAATTTCTTGTTATTGGGATATTAATTTATATTAATCTTACTTTAATTTTTATGTTAATGTGATGAGAGACCCTATTCTCTCTCATCAATCCATTTTTGGAAGTTTTAAGTGGCGCTGTTAGGATGTCGAGTTTTCGTAAGTGATTTTTCATCTCACTTTTATTCCTGTGAGATTTATGCTACATTGCCACAATTTCCTTTGAGTGGTGTATGTACTGCCCATTATATTACTCATTGTGTAATATACTTTCTTTTATGAGTATTTACATCAATGTTGTATTGTCCTTCTTTCACGAGGTATATGTTTCGAAAGATACCCATGTCGGTAAGGCAACCTTTCACCCTTCTCTTTTTAAAAGACTTCTTTTATTGGGTCTTTTAATTTACATATTGTTATGTTGGGATATGTTCTCATATATCCTTATTGATGTAAATTTTATGTCCATGTGATGAGATACCCTTTTCTTTTATCTCTCATCAAATCATTTTGATGTGACGCCGTTGGGCTGTCAAGGGAACTTCTTAACCCAATTTCTATTTCTTTGGGTTCAACATGTAGTTATTGAATATGTCATCCTTTGAATATGTGTGAATGACCTTTTATTGTTTTACACTTAATATCCACATATATTAGGTGTATTTATATTTGTCACACATAATTTTGAGATTGATTTATCCTTAATTTAAGGATACCTTCTTTATAAGGGATTTCATCACATTTGACATCTCTATTGAGACTTCATTGTTGTTATCCACCAATTCACTCTTATATGGTGTATATACTGTCCCCTGGAATATTATATCATGAAATCCATTTATTCTCATGATATTATAAAGTTATGATTAAATGTTATTCCATAATTATTGTATTCAAGTGTCTCTAATTTTGGTAAAAACCCTTTAACCTAAATATCACTTTAAATGTTTTAATGATTTGTTCTTATTAATATCCATGTTTTCAAAATGGTTTTAAGGATTTATTTATATGGATATTAATGGTTTAGAATGTTAAAATCTTCAAGGTGGTATGGGACACTTTGATTCAAAAATCTTCTTATTAAATGTTTTAAATGGTTTTGGAAATGGTTTCTTTTTGAACGGATTCATTATTTCAATATACTAAAATGTTACATTGTGATTGAAATCTGGAAATGTTATGTTTCCTTTATGCATGTTTTATGTGATACATTTATGTTATGGTTCTTGGGAATTGTTATGAAAATGGTTGGTTCCGTGATAAACTAAGGGCGGGTGAGCCCGATATAGCTCTCCAATGCATTGGGTAACGCGAAGGAGTGAAACGTTAAGGTTTCTCCGAAGAGATTTAGGGAATATACTATGATGGGTATTCCAACCGTTACCAAGAGGGTTACTCCCTATGTAAGAATGTTATGAATGCCTCAAGTTACCTTTATGTCTTATGTTTTCTATGATTTATTCATGATTTGATATACCTATGTTTTATGGGTAAAGTGTGACTTCATTCTAATGTATATATGAACTCATGTTTCCTTTCCATATTTTTATAACTCTTACTGAGCTTTTTATGCTCATCCCAAGTTTTTGAAATGTTTTTCACAGGTCAAGGGAAAGGTAGATGATGTGATGATAGTGTCAAGGATGTGTCAAGAAAGAATTCGTGTTATATTTTAAATATGTTCCTGTTGATGGGAAGAATGAATACTGTCTTTTATGTAACCACTTTGTTTAAATGTGGAATGTAATGAAAGTTTCATGATCTAATTCTCTAAAACTCTAAACCTGAAAAGATCCTCAATGTGTAATCTTGTAATAACTCAAGATTAAGTAAGGTTTAAGGCTGGGGCCTTATATAATGCGTATTTTCTCCAAGAAGTAGTCATACATTTCATAATCATCAACATTAACAAGATCATGTTCATCTGAAATCAAGGTAGAATATTTCCCCTTAAAAATTCGTTATTTTCAAAATTATTTATCATTATAAATATACAACTTGAGCCTCAACATGATTCAAAAATCTGAATATTGAAATTTTTTGGTCATAGTTATCATTCATCTTCTTTAACCTTCTGTTTCATTCAAACGATTTAGCACGCAGGCTCCACATGCTGTTTGATGTAGCAGATCAACTTTCTCTTCTTTAGTATACAACTTTATATAATTCTAGATACACCTAACTATATTTTTGAATAAAAAAATTATATTTTAGCATACAACATTCAATATTAGAGAATTAATCAAGTTATGTTCCTATGTATTGAAACATATGAATGATTCAATATTCTTAAATTATTTAGTATATATCATTTCTTATATTTGATGTGTTGTTCCTTTTATTTATGATTCAGTTGATGTTGTGAATAAAAATTTTGTCTTGGATTGGATTAAATGTTATAAATACATTTATAGAATACATTCAGATATCAAATGTTTGTTATAGAAATATACAGTATATTTAATGCTTTATTATTGTTGTATATACAACATGAAACTTTCAGTATCAAATCAGCTCCACACAGGATGAATATCTAGTCTATAATTTCTAATTTATTCAAGAATCCAATATAATAAAAATATCTAGTAGAATAAATGATGATTCCATTAGAAAATTATGGAACATTCACATAAGAACATAGTTTTCACTGAATATAGGGTTCAATATTATAGGTTTCAGAAAAAATATTACGCAGGCTTCATTTAAATTTTTTTAAATATATACATATATATATATATATTGTTCTTTGGGGTATAATTTCATTTAAACACACACACAGACACACCTCCTATAATGGTTGGAAAGGCAGAACGTAGCCCCCCCATTGGGATATCCCACCCATCAATCCATATTTATTCAGTACATGTCTAGTAAGCTGATTGGACATAAATCCCATTACATATTCTTTAGGACTAGTGTGAATAAAATTACATTTTGTGGCCTAGAAGTCCCATATTTTTTACCCTAAATCCCTTTGGTGAGTAGTGCTTCTACAGTATCTGGGCTGTTATAGTATTTTTTATATTGATATTATCATTACAGTCCCTATTATAGTTCCCCCCGCCACTATAGTTTTTCCGTTTCTATATTACCATTACTTCAATAGTACTACTACAGTGCTGCTATAATACCTGTTTCAACTAGGTATTGAACCATAATCCTCAAGTTATTGTTATAGGGTGCTTACCACAAAGCCAAACTCCATCTATAAAAAATATATTATACAAGAAGTATAATTTCTATCATATATAGGGTTGATAAAAAGTAATGTATTTCTCATTGAATATGACATAGGCTATATGAAAAATAATTTTTCATTAAAAAAAGTTTTTACTATTCTAAAATTATGGATGCACTATTCTGAACATCGGGTTCATCTAAACCTTCAAAAAATCTTGACAACATACATGTATAAAATTCAATGATTTTGTAGAGCCCACTAACTGAAGACTAAGAATTCATCCTATAAGACTTATATTTAGAAAACATTATTATATTTCTCATGTAAAAATAATTAAATCAATCTGAATTCTATATCTACTAATATCTTTTAAAAATTGATGGAATAACCGACTAGAAATACTATAGTTCTATAAAATCATTTTAGAAAATTAGAAAATTTATGGACCATCCAAACATCCTTTTTGAACTTCAATGTAATGTTATTAAATCAAGATAAACTCAATTTATTTCCATCCCATCGATATTTGAAAAATTATTATATCTGTTGAACTTGTAGTTAATCAAATATAGTATTTTTTTTAAAAAAAATCATTGTAGTGTTGTGAAAGTGCTGCTAAAAAGTCATTGTTTTTTATAAAATGAAATGAAATTTTAAATACTTCCACATTAACTAATAAATTTTATACTAGTTTCTAATATATCATATGGTTCAATTATAACATTGATCCATTCAATGTATGTAAATATGTAAACAAAATTCATAGGTGACTTTATTCCAAAAACAACAATGCCACTTGAACATATTGTAACGTCATCTGTGAATTTATTCGCCATCGAAACAACCAAATTGGTCTCAATATTAAAATATGAAATGAATTTTATCTTCTTATATTTCCAATGTAAGAATGGAAATAATAATATGATTTATATTTCTTTAAAAAAAATACATTGATGTTTTTAAAATGAAATACAAAAAAATATTATTAGAAAAAAAACAATTATGGGTTGATGTATTTATCAATGTTAAATCAAGATGTAAAAAAAATGAACCACTCAAAATTCTACTTCCTTTTTTATAAATATAATACCCTAACTCCTTATCAGCTTTTCCCCCTATTTTTTAATGATCAAAAGGATCAGTTAAAGAGTAAAATAAATACTATAATATATATACCCCTTTTTATAATGAATGTGAATTCAAAATTTCTGAAGTATAATCAAATATATTTAAAATTAAAAATAAAATTTCTTCTTCCCGTTTCTAAATAAAAAAAATATGTCTTATAGGGAATGATATACAAATATAATCTTATCATGTGTAGTGATATAAACTCCCCCTAAATTCATGCTTCATTCAAAAACATAAAATAATATAATGAAGGATCCATTAAAATATTTAATATTAAAAAATAAGGGTATTCAATGAATTAATTAATCTATTTAATACATTCGAAAAAAAATTTAATCACATGTTAAATATTTAAATTAACGTTATTTAATCCATTTTATAATTAAAAAATATATACAATGAATAAAATAAGTTCATGAAATTTTATTTAAAATATTTTCAATGAATTTAAAATAATTTTTTTTCCAATGTCACAAATGACCAAAATATTTTAATCTCATAATAGAATAATTTATCACATATTTTAATATATTAATTTAGAACATGAAACTAATTTAAAAACTCAAACACTAAAACCAATTATTACATAGAATAAAACTATTTAATTAAAATAATAAGATTAATATTTTTGTTAATTTTTTATCAAAATAATTCAAGGATTTAATTCATAAAATAAAAGAGTGTGAAAATAATTTGACAATTTATATATAAAAATAATTAAATATTGAAAAATAATTTTATAAAACAATAAAATTATTCACTCCTATAAGAAATATTTTTCTCATTAAATAAGAATATTAATGTTAAAAATTAAATACTTCCTAAATTTTAAAAGTTGCATCTTTAGGAAATTTCCTAAATAATGAACGACTTTCGAGATGTTCGCCCACAAAAATAATTATGATATGTCTGAATGTATTTTTAATGAAACCAATATATGATATTACGATAACATTCTAAGGTTAAAACATAAAAAATATCAAATAAAAGTGTGTTTTGGTACCCATATTATTTTGGGTAAGACAGTGTTTGAAATTAAATACTTAGGTAACCAAACCTGATTATTTTTATCAAAAATTTTAAAATCTATTGTATATAATTATTTTGAATAATTAATAGGTATTAATCTAAAAAATTATGTTATCTAAAATAACATTCATTAATATGATGTCTGTTAATACCACATTTAAAACATTTATTATATAACATTATTTTCTTGTTTGAAAGAGTAGGAAAATAATAATAGTATAGTTTTTTCTGTATCGCTACCAATACTGTGTTTTCCTCTGAGTTTTTTATTTTTTAAAGTAATTTTATTCAAATAATTCTCTCCCTTATTAAGAATACTTGGAACTTATATTAATGTTTCAACATCATCATGAAATTATTTAAATTTATTTTCATGTACATCTTATGAACTTTTTTATGAATTATATCATAAATATGAAATTCAATTTGATAGACTCTTATTATCTATATAAATAAAATCATAATATTTTATATGTTTTCTATGATAATTCTTTAAGGATTTAAATTTTTATAGAGACATAAAAAAGAAATTTCTTGCATTCTTCTTGAGAAAAAGTTTCTAAAATTGAATTTACAGAGTAATATGATTGTACCTCATTATTGTGTGCCATAAGAAATAGATTTACCTTTCTTATTTCAAGATCACATTCTGATTTTTTTGTAAACTCATCACCTAAACATATATGATTATAATCAGAACATTCATCCATAGAAACTTTGATTTCATCATGTTTCTTCTTGATTGAAACATTATTTTAATTTTTCACATTCGCCACTACATCATACATCTCATTAATATCACTTAATACAAAATTATTTCCTTAATTTGGAGTACCTAAGATTGTGAAATAATTTTTAACATCTATCAGTTAATCAATTCATTCATAAGAAACTACAATTGTATGCCACATTTAATAGGTATTATCATATTGAAACATGCATTTAAATTCCTGAGGAAAAATTACACATTTAATTTAATTCATTTTTCATGAACTAATATCATATTTAGATCCAATTGAATCGTTAAATTTTTTACATTATCAAGAGATTTCATAACGTTTAAAAATATCCTTGTATAATTTGAAATAAAAATTTATAACCTAAATTATCATTCAATCTTTCCGACATCCATATTTTTCACTATTAAATTAAGAGTATGGATCATTGAAATATCTTCTCAAAGACCATCCATTGAGATTTTATTTTTATTGAATCATTATCTTAGACTTTCTAGACCCAAATGAAGTATTAAATATTCCAAAATATCCCAACCATTAACATTTTTAGTTCAGTATTACAAAGAAACATAATAAAATTTAAGGATTTACTAAAACAAAAATATACCTAGAGGTAACATCAAATGATTCCACCTTTTGGTATTCAGTTGAAATAGATTTTTAAAATGATATATATCAATAATACAGTCTATTCTTGGATACCACTTATTATGTCAGAATATTTATGTTGAAGACACAATAAGTGGATTAGTTGTGTCTTTTTAAAAATTGTGAAAATATCAAAATTCCCCTCAGGAACTCAAGTGATCCTGTCATTTTTTTTAAATAATAATGGGACATAGAAATAAATAAAGTAAAAGAACATAGTTATGAATAGTTGTTAGGGATAAGTAAATCCACTAGTCAGCTCCACAAATTATCAACTCCATGAGAATAATGTTTTTCACTAGTAAGTCCCCTTATCCTGAAACCTCTATAATAGAGTACAAGTTGTTTACACAATACAAGGCTTTTAAAGTTCCATCCAATTCATTTATATGAAACTGAAATATCTATAGATTAGTCTGATAAGCTCACACTCTACCAAGACTATTTCTGAAAATTTGATAATATATATAAAATATATTAGTTGAATTTTGTTGTGGAACATGTATATCTTATAGTTGCAGCAACAACTGATAGATGTAGATGATCTTCAATATTACATAGCAGCAATGAGAAAATAATATTTCATGTCAAGCATGAATCTTTAACATTTTTAAATAGTATCAAATAATATTTTTTCTTTGGCATGGGGTTTCTTATTATTATTTTTCTCAATATGGTGAGAGAATAATAGATATACAAATTATTTTTATTCACTCGTCAAAATTCTGAATAAAAGAATTAAAAAATATTCCTCAGTTTATTTTTTTCATAGTTTTCATGTCTTCACACTTAATTATATATTTTAATTTCTATACAGAGAGATATATATATATGATAAATATAAAAAGATAACATTATCATTACCCTTAAGATATTAAAAATAAATAGCATATATATCCTTCATAAATATCCCTAGAATAGCATAGTATCATTGGATTGCTCCTATAGAATAAATATATAATAAAATCATTTAATGAATATCAAATAAATATAGTGATAAAATATACATAATAATAACATCAATTCACAATTCAAAACAACCATTTATATCAATTACAACCTCTTGAAATATAGTTAAAACATTTTCTATAAACTATCAGAACAATCCAGATGTATATTCAAATGTTTGAATTTTTATAACCTTTTGTCCTATGATGTTTCTGTAAATTTGATTTTATAATAAAATGTCCAGTTTAATCTTTAAATACTAGAAAACAATATGTGTAATCAATTATTCCATAATCCTTTGGATTTTTTTGAATTTATTTAACTAATAAATTGTATTAATAATTACAGATAAATATATAGAATCTTTAAATACCATGAAATATATAAAAGATAGTACTGTAACATGCATTAAAAATATCCATAATATTAAAAATATTCATTTTTAATAAAAACAATTATTTAACATTCTAACTTTCCAACATGTGATGTCCAAAAATTGTTTCATGAGCATCAATTTCTCCTTGTAAAGGTTATTAATATCATAATCATCAATACTAACAAGATCATGTGCATTCAGCATTGACATAGAATTGTTATCCTTCACACAAACTTATTTTCATAATACATTATCATGAAAAACATATGATGTGAGCCTCTTCATGAAGAAAAAAACTAAATATATAAATTTCATTGTCATATATAATTTTTATATTCATCAAACTTTGGTTTCATTCAAATAGTTCAAGAGGCATGCTCTTCAACAAGTTTGATGTTGTAGATCAACTTTTTATTTTTCAACATAAAAGTGTTTATATTTCAAAATACATATTTCAAAATTTTATAATATATATTTATACATTTCATCATTCATTTATTATATTTCATGATACAACATGTTATATATGTGTGTACATCACCTTATGAATGTCGTAGTTTTTCATTATAATTCATCATATATCATTTCCCAATTATAGTTATTTTTCATCCTCAACATGTTTCGGTTCAAGCAGAAATGTAAAAAGTGTTCTAGAGATTATTTATATTTATGAATAATTTTAAATCATACAATCTAAAATTATATGTTTTTCAAGAAATATATAATAGATTTTTAACTCTATTTTTTCTACAAATAATATATCACTATTATTGCATATAATGTAGGTCACACAGTTAGAAGATGTAATCCATCATTTTAGATTAGTTCAATCTTCAAACAATTGAAAAATATAAATGAGAATAAAATATATATCCAAGGAAATGTAGAGTACATTCTCAACAAAACATATGGTTCATTGAAAGTAGGTATCGACAAATTCTAGTTAAATACAAACGTAAGGTTAGTTTATATCAAACGTATGTTACAAAACAATTATTATTTTTATCCGAATTTGTTTTCATGTAAAGTCAGATATGGATAATTTAATCCAACATAGGGTAAATGAACCATAATATTGTAAAAAATTCATGTTTCACTATTATAAAATAATGGTTTCACTATTTTGAAAGTAAGGTTCAACTAATCCTTATGAACAAATAAACAACATAAATTTAGAGACTTCAACAATTTTATGGATATCACTATAAGAAGATTCTGATATTATTTAAGATTTATAATAATTATTAAATATTAATATCTTACTAATTGATCAATATTTGAATCAATCCAGATTCTATAAATCCAGATATCTTTTAAAAATTGAATCAATAACTTTTGAAAAAAAATGATGTTCAGAAAAATAATCGTAGAAATTCATCAAATATATTGACAACTCAAATGACCTTTATGGATATTTATGTAATCTTATGTTATAATGATTAACTTTATTCCTTTCCATCACACTAGTTATAGAGAAATTCTGACATCTATATAACTTTCATTAAATCAAATACATTATCCTTTTAAATTGTTTCATTTTAGAGTTATAAAACTACTATTGAAACGTTGGTGGTATTTTAGATTAAGAAAACATACTTTTAATACATTCTATCAAACTAATGAAATTTATATAAATACCTCAATAAACAATGGTATAATGGAAATTTGAATCCGTCCAATATGTTCTGAAATATCATCCAATTTCATAGGTGGCATTTTTCTGAAATGTTTAATGATACTTGAACATATTGTAACAACTTTGACGAATTTTGTTATTTTCAGAAAAATTAATTGGATTTAAATATTACCATATTATATTAAAATAATATTTTTATAATTCAAATTTAATAAATGAAATAGTAATCCAATCTTTATTTCTTGATATATAATATAAATTCATTGAGATATTAATTCTAAAAGACAATACAAATTTATTAAAAAAACAATGAATGTTGGGTTGATGTAAATATAAAAAACTAAATAAATATTATAATAAAAAGGATCAAATTAGTGTAAAATTGGTAATAATTTCACTAATTTTATTCTATAGATGTTGGATTTTTAGTCCCTTTGAAAAAATTCATCCTACAGATGTCATTCTGGACATACGTACAGAATAATGTAAAGACATCCTACATAAACATAAATTATTAATTAATTATATATAACATGACAACAACAGACATAAAATGAATAATAAAAATGAATATTTTTCTAATGATAGAGTAAAATTTATATATTTTTATTATTTAGTGGTATAAGGAATATATTTAATGTATCACACTCAAGGTAATACACATTCTATTAAAACCCATCTTTCAATATTCTTATTTAAATTCATTTTATAGTAATGAAATGTATTTTTTCATATATGAAATCAATGTAATTTTCCACCATCATTATTCAACAATATTTTGAAGATTAATTTATAATTATATATATATCAGTTTATAAATATATATTTTCTTTTTATGTGTCAATTTTTTCCTATAAAAAGTGATTTAAAAATAAATATCTTATTTACCTTAAAATTATTTTATAATAAATGATTTCAAGATGTATGATTATGTTTTATTTATTATTAATTGTTAAGATGATGGGAGATTTTTTATAAACCAATTATTAGTGGTTACATTATAACCTCCAATGCATTGGGTACTATGAAGTGGGAATTAAGTTGTATATTTTTTTCATATATTTGATGGTGTTCACCAATTAGGTTATTATAAAGAGATAATTGTAATCAATTGTGATGGTTATTACAAGAATAAATATATGTTTTTATCATGAGTATTTATGTTGGAAACTCTAAGGAAATTATTGAATGTTAACCTTGATCATCTTTGATGAGTATATATTGTGGTTACACAAATGGTGCCCCTGGTTTTCAACATTATTTATCTACATTTTCTTTGTGTTTTAAAATATTGATTTGGGAACAAATTTTTATTATTATATATAAATGATTTTTTCCACAATAGGAAAGAATAATGTTATTAAGGAATTTATATTATGGAACTTCAGGATTTTCACTAGAATAATGGATATTTTTATATTTAGGTTCCATAATAAGATTTTTGGGATCATACCATTTTTAAAAATATTTTTAATAGTATTTAATTTTGATAAAGGATAAATACTAGGTTAATAATAAATTTTGGTGATAAATAATTAAATTAAATAATTTTTTTATAAAACATTTTTCGGTCAGAAATTTTGATATTAATTATAACTACCCAACTTTAATGTTTTATTTTAATATATAATGGTTATTCCTAAATGAAAAATAATATAAACCCATATAACCCTAATGGTTATTAGAAAAATAATTATAGTATAAATTCTTTTTAATTTTTAATGATTAATGATGTATCCATACATGTGGTGTGGTAAATCCCAAATTGAAATTATATAGACCCACACTGATAGATCTGGTGATGTAAGAACATATTATACATACTCACAAGCATAATATATTTAAAATCATGAATATAACAATACATTTTCTCAAAATAAATAATCATTTTTTTCATCTTATATCCATAAGATTTTTTGTGTTTAGATATTTATAGAAAATTGAAAACATGATAACTAACAAAGGCTATGTTCATTGTATCAAATGGACAGTTTTAATTTTATATAGAACTATTCAATCCATAATATGACATCAACATCTCTGATAAATTATATAGGAAATATATAATGTTCATAATATAATGCAAAATAATTTTTATTATGACCAGTGCAAATGAAAACATAAATATAGCTGTGATGAAACAATTTGTAAGGTAAAATACACAACTATGGTAATAATGGAATAAAAATTGAATAAATATTATAGCACAGATACGTAATCTAAATGAAATCATAAACAACAAAAAATGGGATAATGGTATATTGATGAAAATAAATTAAATCACAAATTTTAGTAATACATCAATCCTAACAATGAATTTCAAAGAGCTACACGTCGAAATTGTGAAGTCATAGACGTGTACCATGACACTGCTATATTATGGAAAGATGTGTACACTAAAAATAACCTTTTTCTCTCATGAGACCTATCGATGAATTGAGGGACTATATAATTCAATTACCACTCATCACGTGATTTTTCCAGATTAATTAACTATAGGTGTAAATAAATTATTAAATATAACTCTTTAGGGAACTTCTCTGTTAATAATTATTGGCTATCCAAATAATGACTGATACATAATGACAATACATAACCAATATATATTAATTGTCAATAATAATAATGATTATTAATATGTTTTCGTATGATTATATAATGGATAATATATTCATAAACCATCCATATAAATAAGGTAAATGGTAAAAAATTATTTAATCAACATTCCAAAATTTATTTATATTTTAAAAATCTATATAGAAAGAAAATAAATTTTCTATTTTAAACAATAAATGATTTTTTATAGGTAAACATATTCTTATCAACATTTATCAAATGTGATGTTCACACCATATAGTGTAATGAGTTTTTGATTACTAATTTGAAATAATTACATGATCATAATCTATCAACATAATGAGAATGGAAGACCGAAAAATAAAATAACCCCATTTCAAAAAACAAACACTTTAGGGTGTTGACAATAATTAATCACACCCTCACAAATAGATTTCATTGAACTATATGTCAAATGAAGGGTTTAAGAATTAAATAATTCCAAAATATGTGTTTTATACTATAGAGGATTACTCAAATATATGATATTAGATTATTCATAAAATATAAACCCCATTAGTGTGAATCATATTTAAAATTATAAGAAAAATGGAAGAGAAACCACATATGATATTTTAGAAAACACTTTTTATATTGTTGAAAAATAAAAACATACATGTCACTTTCAATGGAAATTATCAAAAGGTTACATGTATGTTTCATTCCAACCATTACATTAAAATATAATCTAAATTTATGGTTACTTGAAAAAAACCAATTATCTCTCAGAAATGATGCGATAATGAAAAAATAAGTACAATTAGAGGGAACTCCTTTATTATTTTATTCAAAAAATGATTATTTAATTCACGTATTGAAAGAATAGTGAAAGAACAATAAATATTACTAAAAAGGTTTCACAAAAAATTATTATAATATTATGAAGATTAAAATATCTATTTGGAAAACATAGTCATCGAAGAAATATATTTGGGACAAAATAACATAACGTAGTGAAAGAGTCTTCTATAATCAGTATCCCATAGAGGAAACATAGTCCATGAGGAATGATTATTTTTAAAAGGGGATTATATGGATGAAAAGAAAAATGAGAGGGAATACCACATTACAATATTAATATGAAAATTAAGAAGTCTTATATAAAATTAGTTCTAGGGAGTAATCACAAATCAATGAATGAATTTTGAGTTACCAAAAAATAGTAAGCCACGAGAAAAAATAAAAAGTAGTTTGATGAAAATAAATTAATTTAGGATATTTAAACTAATTAATTAAAAGGAAAATAGTAATAGAACATTCATGCTGTAGTAAATCAAAAAAAACCCATCTAATTGAAACATGGTGAATATTAAGTAACATGTCTCAATGGATCATATTGAGATGAAGAAAATGCATCCCCCTTTAGTAACATTATAATTCAACCACCATTAATGAGTGGGTAAGTAATAAAACATAAAATACCATGGTTTATGTATAATTAATGATAAGATATCTGAAATATAAACTATTTAAACCATATAAATAAAATTTGGCGCATAATACAAAAAACTGAGATGTGTTTGAGAAGATGAAGTCTCTCCTATGTCCTGATTTGTTCCGCACATTCATAAAATGTTTTGAATAATGAAATTAATTCCATTAATTACATATCCATGATAAATATTCCTAATTATAACCATTTATTATCTTTATTTAGAATCATTCTATATCTATGGATTTTATTATGTTTTGAATTATTCTCAATGTAGTGTATATGTAGTCAATATTTGGTTGAACATGATTTATAAAAGATTTTTAGGTATATAATATTTTTCAAATATTTAATTATTCATAGATTATATAAGGTAATTTAATAGGTATGCCATTATTTTATTAATGGTAAAATATTATTCTATGATTTTTTTGTTACATATCATGATGATGAAATCGACAATGATCTTTTTTTATATATTTACATCAAAAAATGTTTTTTCATAATTAGTGATAAAAAGGTTGATATAACCATAATCAACCAAAAAAATATTTATATATTTATAATATTAAAAAAAATATCATGGTCATATCAGAAATAAATGAATTGTATTGTTCATGTTGGTGATTAAATAAGCCTGAAATTTTACCTTCTAAGATTAATAATATTTTATAATGTTGTTTATTTATAAAATCATTATACAATAATCATGATGATATAATTTGTTTCATATTATAGTGATAAATAGTAATTTTAAATATATATATATATATATAAAGTAATATTATTTTATATTTATTAGTTATAAATAAATAATATATCATTTTCCACAATGTTTTCTCATTTTAAAAGATTCAGTAAATGAAAATATATAATGTATTAGATAATATATAATATCTCAAATATTTCATACTAGAATGATAATGATGTTATAAAAATAGATTTATTACTTTAATTGTATCCTCAATACGATCTATATAAGAAAAATATGAAATAAAAAACTAAATTCAACATTTATATAGATGTCATAGTCCACACATATTCATGGTAGATGATTAAAGTTTCATTGAAAGATTAGTAATAAAGATTATTATTTCATAATATTTATCATGATATAAATATAATTATAATTTATTAAATTCTTATTTTCTAACATTCTCTTATGGAGTTGAAAGAAACCAAATCATGTAACTTTGTCAAGGCGGTTGTTTTAACAATTGCCAAATTATAGTTTCCTTTTTTTAATTGAAAATGAAAATGGAGAATGAAAATTATTAATAGAGTATATATATTTAATTATATAAATAGTTTTTATTTAATTATATAAATATAAAATAGAATTTTAATGTAAAATAAGAAATAAATTAGTTAATTAGAAAATGACTACTCACACTGATCACATAGAGATTTACTTATAATATACCTTCTAATCATGTTACAAGGGCTAATATATATTCACAAGAACCTTAAGAGTGAAAAATTATTCAAGGGAAAATAAAAATTGTAGGGTTTTATTAATAAATTTTTTTTTTTGAGTTCTTTTAAGGGGTAGTGTGTGTCCCCATTATTAATTCTTAAGAGTGTCATTTTTATAAGTATTTATACTTAATATATACCAAGAAAAAAATGTACCATTTAAAGTGGCTCAAATATTATGATTCAAACCAATACCAAATTAGATCAAGCATCCGATAATAAAAATTATATTGGTTTTATGAGAAAAAAATAATGAAACATGATATGATCTATATATTAAGTCAATTAATAATATATTGTAACATACCAACCCAGGTCCCATGAAACAGTGCCCCGAGTCGGTTAGTCACATGGCATCAAGCATGCATCCTTGTATTCTATAGGCAACCGACATGTAGCTGGTGTCATGTAAGTTAGTCATGAGGATATTATACCCTCATTTATCTGATTAAAACACCATAAAAAATAAATTAATAATCACGGAGTCAAAATAATAGGAACAATACTCATATCACATGATAATCAAATAGGATAACAACACCCAACTAAAATAAAAAACATTATATGCCAATATAAGTGTCAAGTTTATTTAATAAAATTAAAAATAAAGACAACATTACTTCCCAAGTGGGTTCTAAACCATGTCTGGTCCCCTCATCGATGATCCATCCCAAATTTGATATCCATCGTAGGGCCTTTTTTCATTTCATGTCATGGAACAATATAATCGATTTAGGTACATATCTAGAAACAATAATTTGGTGTGGTTAAAACTCAATAGGCCAACACCGATGGTGTATAAAACCAATGTAGTGAAATAATATTGTATGCAGTTCTATAAGAAAGATGTAAAATGAATAAACAACAAGTTATTATAATATCATTTATTTATAACTAACTATATTAACTCTACGGTTCCCAAATAACCCCATACCCCAATACTATCTTCATCTTGTGCTAGAGTCCAGTGTGTTCCCTAGGTTATATCATATCTTAAAACAAACTTTTTTCCAGAGATAAATGTATTTAATTGTAACACCCGAGACTTTTATGTTATATAAATCATCAAAGGAATCTTTTTCTACACAACACTTGCTTGGCTTGCTTTACACGCAATCGCGACCTTCCTCGATAGCTTGCGTCGTACGCAATACCGAGTTTCACTAAACAACAATATGCTATTAAAACTAGCCGTTATGAATAATAATAACCACTTTTTGAAATTTTATAAATTTTATTTTTCAAAATGGACTTCATTTTTGGACTCAGAATATCGAAATTAGCCTAGGGTGCAATTTTGGTATTTTTCTGAAAACTTTCAATTTTTGATGAATAGTGAAACCACTAAGTGGTAGGTTAAAAACTGAATTTTGCATAAAACATAATTTTACCGCTTCTGTGAATGGAATTTCGAAAATCCGAGAGACACGGTTAATATCAAGGACTAAAATGTGGTTCAATGAGATGAAAATAATTTTTTGGTGAATAGTAACTTTTTACTTTTTTTACCGTGGTTAATAGTAAATAGGGTAACTAAGGGTAAATATGATAATACTATTACCCTAACACATGTCCTAATTCTATTGGATAAGTGTAATTCGACCAAAAACAAACTTAGGAATAAAAAATGACCATTTAGGCCCACTTGGATTAGATTAGGACATTTATTATTAATTTATTTAAAGAAGGGTTAAAATAGTTAAAATCAAAGTTTAATACGTAAATCATTTTTAATATGGGGTTATACATAAGATAAATTCGATTGTAAATATTCATTAGAAAGATAAAACGATTTCCTACATGATGGTATTTTATTTGTAATTTGTAGACATCAAATAATATAATTTATTTATGACACAAAGATGATGCAGTAATTATCTTATTAATTAAAATATTGACATAATTGATAATATAAATACCAAAATAAATGTAATTTAAGACTTTTTATGAATTCCACTAATTTTCTAGGTTACTATGATATATTAGTGTTGATTTAATCAACTTGGTTCGAACATATAATTCTGTTATGACTTTCACAAAAATCATATATCAAATAGTGTCAAAATTGACACAAAATAGTTTTTAAATCAAATATTATATTATTAATTGTTATTTTATTCCTAAAATTCTAATGTTCGGCCAAATGACTTAGATAAGGATATATATATTAATAATAAACAATTTGGGGTTCGTTTGGCATGTTATAGTAAGTTTATTAACCATATAGTGAAAGAAAACAAAAAGACATGGTAAAAGTTAAATTATTTAACTTAGAGTTAAATCTAATTGATAAGGTTAAAATAATACCCTAAACTTGTCTAAATCCTATTGGTTGATAGTATTTCAACCCTTCCCCACTTTATCTTCGAAATAAGACCCTTTGGAACCATTATAAACCGATTTTGACTTTAATATAAAATAATATTTTGAGATATTCCTAAGGTGCCCCTCTCCTCCCTTATAAAAGGGCACCTCCTCCCCCTCCTCCTCACACCAATTTGAGCACTCAAGCTCGGCCAACCCCTGCCAAAATCTCTTCTCCACTTCCCTAGAAACATCCTAGAGGTTATGGTCTTCCTCAAAGACCAATTTTAGTTCCCTAAGAGGAGGTCTCAAAGAGGCGCTTCAAAGAAGAGGTAATTACCGTTACCAATTCTTTCATCTTTATTTCTTCTTCCACTTCTTCTTCTTAGGTTGTTTCATTATGAAGTAATAACATCAGTATCACTCATATACTGATATGTTATTATAAGTATGAAACAACCCTATTTCACCATCTATCCATCCTACGGAAAAATAAATCACCGCGCGTGCGTACGTACGGAATACCGTCTCCACGCCGTGGTGTAATCTATTTTCCACCACCACCTTACATGGATGGGTATAATGGTGTAAAGAATAACTATACATAGTTATTACAACATCATATTGATTCTGATATATTTTATAATCCACTTCAATTCAATTCAATATTTATAGAAATGATATCATCGTTCGTGCGTACGTACGAACTACCGTCTCCACGACGCGATGAGATTCATTCTCCATGTTAACCATTTAAGAATGATTATAAAGTATATATAAGAAATAATAATGAAATATATGACATTATAAAGCTACTGGATTTATGTATATATATATATATATGTATGTCATCTACTTACTTCCATTTCAAGACAATAAGGAAAGGAAAACAGCGTTCATGCGTACGTACGGACTACCGTCTCCATGAACGGTGTTTTTCATTTTATTTATCTATCTATTATAAATATATATACTGAATATATATGATATATAAATCATGTTTTATATTCTGGAAGTAAGTAAATCATGATATAAGTAATAATGATGTCAAGAACAACAAGTCAAAACACCTACGATAAATGAAACGATTTTACCCAAAACGCTTCTTTAACATGGAATTTACAAAAGAACGGGTAATATAATGTCATAAGTGAACCATATAGGATATAATAACAATGAATATGATTCTGTAATAAGTCAATGACATTATTTAAATCATTATACAGGAGTTTTGGACACATACGAAGCAAATCGGACCTAAGGTAAGGGAAATATCGCAATCTCATTTTTATCCGAGATTGTTTGTACTTTGAAATTTACTGGGGTATATTTTATCATCCACATCCATGTTTCCTCAATATGTAATGTTATTTACATCCACCTACAATTTTTTAAATCCAATTTTACCCTTCGGTGAGTTTTTAGTAAAAGATATGAAAGGAATCTTTTGTCGTTTTTCATACGAGGAACTTTTTGACTTTTCCGACAAAAGTACGAGAAGAATGTTTTTTTTAACTTATACGGAATGAATGAATTTTTAAAACATTATTTCCAAGAAGCTTCCTTTACAAGTTTTCAAGTTTATTTTTAATCAACTTCTTTTAGTTTTAAATTGTAAGACATGTTAAGAAAGGAAAATGTTTTTGAAGTAGAAAGGATATTTTCCTCAAGAATGGATTTCAAGTGTTTTATCAAAATTATTTTTCATATAAGATAATAAAGGGTTCTGTTTCTATCCCTATTATTACATGGATTTGATTATGTTGTGATGGAAATATTTTTATGAATTCCTTTATCTTATATGAATTGTTTTATGATGTCATGTTATTTAAAAATCCCATATTTATTACATGGGTTATGCGATGATGTATGATTTATGATTATGTGGCACACATAACAAAGGATTAATTATAAGATGGGTGGGACCTATATCTCCCTCCAATTCATTGGGTAAAGATTTTATATCTCATGAGATAGACAGGGCTGGAACGATAGGTTATACCGGTTCAGTGAAACAGGACTGAAACGAGGGTTACTCGATTCAGAAAGGGACTTTGTCCACTAAGATAGTCTTGGCAATGAGTCTTGACTAACAAGAAATGATTTTCTATGATTATGTGTGTATGCCACAAAGTTTCATGTTTTATGTTATGATTATTGGGATTTCATTTCACTACTATGATTTATCCCATGTTATGAAATTATGCTCTCCTTTGCAGGTTAAGATTTCCAAAAGTTATGTTATTATGAATATGATGTGATTGATATTTATTTTGTTTACCCTTACTGAGCATTTGAGCTCACCCTTTTATGTTTTCTTTTCCCCAGGATATAAAGAAAGGTTTTAGGTAAAAAAAAAAGAGGAAGATCTTTATGTGAGATGTTGAAGATATTTCACCACGATTAGAAGATTTTATTCCGAGTTTCCAAAGACACTAAACTATTACGATCCTTGTGTGTGTATTTTTGTTATGTACTAAGTATTCCGCAAATGTAATGTAATGTCCATGTACGTCAAGCTTCGGGTCTCTACAGTTGGTATCAGAGGAAAGGTTTAGTCAACCTTTGGAAACTAGGATGCGAAAACGTTAGTGAGATCCCTAGAGATATTTCTAAGGTATGTCCCTAGGGATAAGTATACGTATAGGTTATAGTACTAGAATTATGCTAACGATCATAGAATTAAACCTAAGATGTTGGATATTGAAGGTACTCCCCCTTTATTATGTTGTTTTCCCTAGCATGATTTTTCCCTCTCACACTATTCTTTTTGGGTTTTAGACGATGGCTGGAACCCGAAGGAACCGTGATGATCAATGCAATGGACAATGCAATGATTGCCCTCCTGAACAAAAAAATGTTATGGGAGATGGAGTGCAAAATCTTATTGCTATACGTACACAAGCTATGAATCATTCTGGACTTCCAAATGAGCAGAGAAGGGAACAATATTCTATTGAGTCCTTCATGAGGCAACGTCCACCTTCTTTCAGTGGGAATTCCGATCCACTTGTTGCGGAACAATGGATCAGTACCACTGAAAAGATATTTTCAGTTCTTCAATGTTCTGAACATGATAAAGTCATCTTAGCAGTATATCGTTTGGAAGGTGAAGCTGATCAATGGTGGAATCTTATCAAGAATATGAGGCCAAGAGATGAAATTGAGTCCATGGAATGGGACGAGTTCAAGAACTTGTTTTTCAGTAAGTACTTCCCTCGTATTCTTCGAACAAAGATGGAAAAGGAGTTTATTGAGCTGAAGCCGAAGGATGATGAATCTGTTGGTATATACGAAGCGAATTTTACAAGACTTGCAAGGTATGCATCTGGCATTATCATCCAACCTGAAAGTAAAGTTGATCGATTTTTCAGTGGCTTAAAACCAAGTCTTCGAAGGGAATTAGCTATAAGAGACTTCAGTAGCTATGAAGAAATTGTGCGTTGTGCTATCAAGGTAGAAATGGAAGTTGGTGTTACATATCCATCTCATGGTTTTGACAAGAAACGAAAGATGGAGTTCAAGGAGAAATCTCATAATAATGGTGAAAAGAAGATGAATGTTTCCTTATGCACAAAGTGTGGAAAGAAGCTTGGTGGAGATTGTCTTAAAGGGACTAGAAAATGTTTTAAGTGTGGAAAAGAAGGTCATCGAGCAGCTGAGTGTCGAAGTAATGGAAAAAGGGTTTCTAATGATGTGAATAAAGCAAACACTGCAGAGAACGCACCACCAACACTTCAATGCTTCAAGTGCAAGGAAATGGGGCATTATGCTAATAATTTCCCTAATCCAAGGGTTAGTGATGATCAACATGAGCAACCACTGGAGGCAAAGGACAAAGGGAAGTCACATGCGATCACTATTGGCGATGTTGAATATGATAACGATGTGGTGGAATGATTAAGTGTTTATGTAATGGGATTCCAAAATAATGTTTTATCATGGAGTATTGGAATATTTATGTATTGGTTTAATGTGGTATTCAAAGTGATTGAGATATTTTTGGAAATAAGATGATATGCGCATAATGAAGGGAAAACAAGAAAATGAAATGTTTAACAGTATTCATGAGCTCATGATTGATATAAGGACTAAGTGATATCATGGTTTGAGTATATAGAATTTTGAGGATTTTGGTATGTGGAAAGTGTTAACTTTAAACTGCATTCATGTTTTCACTAAGGTATTCAAAAGAATACATGATTAAGGACTTTGAATGTTTAGAATGTGACCAACAAGACATATCTTATGGGGATCGACGATGGTGTTAAATCTCTGGTAATCGTTTTCACTATGTTATGAGAGTGGACTGCAGTATTATGGATAATCCTAAAGATTGAATGGATTATGTTGGACATAAGTTAGTATTGTTTAAGGATAGAAGTTTTCTCGATATTATTGATGGGATGTTATAGTAATATAGTTTTAGAAAAAGGACAACCTGCAGGACGGGCGACAGCCCATCGCCTCGAACAAGGCTGTGGGAATCGAACCCACAACCGAAGTGCGACTGGCCTTTATCGTTTACCACTGGCCTACAGGAAGTCCCTGTTTAGTAGAAACTAGTTTTACTATATTAAGAAGTATGATATATGAAGTATAAGTCCATTTTAGGAACCATATATGATTAATCTCACTATAGATCGACTTATGTATATAATTTTTGCTAACCTTTTGTTTGAGACAGATGGAATGACCCGTCATTCTATCACGTGATCTGCTAACACTTCACGAATAACAAATTCAACTTCATTTATGAAGTGGAAATTGTTCAAGGCACAAACAATAGTGAGATTGTACCAAAATCATGTAAGTATTTCTTTTAATTCATCGACTTTAGGGAAATGATCTTGAAAACCAAAAATGTTGTCCTAATGATCTTATACCTGATGAATCGGATGGTACCTTAGATCGTCACAAATTTATGGATTTGTGATTGTTGGCTTTTCCATAGCCATGTTCTCTACCACTCTCCATCAGAACATGATGGTTAGATTTCTCTTCCATATCCATATTTTCACCTATGTGGAAACCCAGTGATTAGTTTATTTGGGTAATCTTTACATTTCATACTTTAGTTTTTAAAGCCAACTTTTGGTATTCCTTTTTACGATGTGGGTTTCTATTAAAGAAACTTTCGAATAGTAAACCATTTATAACCCCGACGAATTTCGAGGGCGAAATTCATTTTAAGGGGGGTAGAATGTAACACCCGAGACTTTTATGTTATATAAATCATCAAAGGAATCTTTTTCTACACAACACTTGCTTGGCTTGCTTTACACGCAATCGCGACCTTCCTCGATAGCTTGCGTCGTACGCAATACCGAGTTTCACTAAACAACAATATGCTATTAAAACTAGCCGTTATGAATAGTAATAACCACTTTTTGAAGTTTTATAAATTTTATTTTTCAAAATGGACTTCATTTTTGGACTCAGAATATCGAAATTTTCCTAGGGTGAAATTTTGGTATTTTTCTGAAAACTTTCAATTTTTGATGAATAGTGAAACCACTAAGTGGTAGGTTAAAAACTGAATTTTGCATAAAACTTAATTTTACCGCTTCTGTGAATGGAATTTCGAAAATCCGAGAGACACGGTTAATATCAAGGACTAAAATGTGGTTCAATGAGATGAAAATAATTTTTTGGTGAATAGTAACTTTTTACTTTTTTTACCGTGGTTAATAGTAAATAGGGTAACTAAGGGTAAATATGATAATACTATTACCCTAACACATGTCCTAATTCTATTGGATAAGTGTAATTCGACCAAAAACAAACTTAGGAATAAAAAATGACCATTTAGGCCCACTTGGATTAGATTAGGACATTTATTATTAATTTATTTAAAGAAGGGTTAAAATAGTTAAAATCAAAGTTTAATACGTAAATCATTTTTAATATGGGGTTATACATAAGATAAATTAGATTGTAAATATTCATTAGAAAGATAAAACGATTTCCTACATGATGGTATTTTATTTGTAATTTTTAGACATCAAATAATATAATTTATTTATGACACAAAGATGATGCAGTAATTATCTTATTAATGAAATATTGACATAATTGATAATATAAATACCAAAATAAATGTAATTTAAGACTTTTTATGAATTCCAATAATTTTCTAGGTTACTATGATATATTAGTGTTGATTTAATCAACTTGGTTAGAACATATAATTCTGTTATGACTTTCACAAAAATCATATATCAAATAGTGTCAAAATTGACACAAAATAGTTTTTAAATCAAATATTATATTATTAATTGTTATTTTATTCCTAAAATTCTAAGGTTCGGCCAAATGACTTATATAAGGATATATATATATTAATAATAAACAATTTGGGGTTCGTTTGGCATGTTATAGTAAGTGTATTAACCATATAGTGAAAGAAAACAAAAAGACATGGTAAAAGTTAAATTATTTAACTTAGAGTTAAATCTAATTGATAAGGCTAAAATAATACCCTAAACTTGTCTAAATCCTATTGGTTGATAGGATTTCAACCCTTCCCCACTTTAGCTTCAAAATAAGACCCTTTGGAACCATTATAAACCGATTTTGACTTTAATATAAAATAATATTTTGAGATATTCCTAAGGTGCCCCTCTCCTCCCTTATAAAAGGGCACCTCCTCCCCCTCCTCCTCACACCAATTTGAGCACTCAAGCTCGGCCAACCCCTGCCAAAATCTCTTCTCCACTTCCCTAGAAACATCCTAGAGGTTCTGGTCTTCCTCAAAGACCAATTCTAGTTCCCTAAGAGGAGGTCTCAAAGAGGCGCTTCAAAGAAGAGGTAATTACCGTTACCAATTCTTTCATCTTTATTTCTTCTTCCACTTCTTCTTCTTAGGTTGTTTCATTATGAAGTAATAACATCAGTATCACTCATATACTGATATGTTATTATAAGTATGAAACAACCCTATTTCACCATCTATCCATCCTACGGAAAAATAAATCACCGCGCGTGCGTACGTACGGAATACCGTCTCCACGCCGTGGTGTAATCTATTTTCCACCACCACCTTACATGGATGGGTACAATGGTGTAAAGAATAACTATACATAGTTATTAAAACATCATATTGATTCTGATATATTTTATAATCCACTCCAATTCAATTCAATATTTATAGAAATGATATCATCGTTCGTGCGTACGTACGAACTACCGTCTCCACGACGCGATGAGATTCATTCTCCATGATAACCATTTAAGAATGATTATAAAGTATATATAAGAAATAATAATGAAATATATGACATTATAAAGCTACTGAATTTATGTATATATATATATATATGTATTTCATCTACTTACTTCCATTTCAAGACAATAAGGAAAGGAAAACAGCGTTCATGCGTACGTACGGACTACCGTCTCCATGAACGGTGTTTTTCATTTTGTTTATCTATCTATTATAAATATATATACTGAATATATATGATATATAAATCATGTTTTATATTCTGGAAGTAAGTAAATCATGATATAAGTAATAATGATGTCAAGAACAACAAGTCAAAACACCTACGATAAATGAAACGATTTTACCCAAAACGCTTCTTTAACATGGAATTTACAAAAGAACGGGTAATATAATGTCATAAGTGAACCATATATGATATCATAACAATTAATATGATTCTGTAATAAGTCAATGACATTATTTAAATCATTATACAGGAGGTTTGGACACATACGAAGCAAATCGGACCTAAGGTAAGGGAAATATCGCAATCTCATTTTTATCCGAGATTGTTTGTACTTTGAAATTTACTGGGGTATATTTTATCATCCACATCCATGTTTCCTAAATATGTAATGTTATTTACATCCACCTACAATTGTTTAAATCCAATTTTACCCTTCGGTGAGTTTTTAGTAAAAGATATGAAAGGAATCTTTTGTCGTTTTTCATACGAGGAACTTTTTGACTTTTCCGACAAAAGTACGAGAAGAATGTTTTTTTAACTTATACGGAATGAATGGATTTTTAAAACATTATTTCCAAGAAGCTTCCTTTACAAGTTTTCAAGTTTATTTTTAATCAACTTCTTTTAGTTTTAAATTGTAAGACATGTTAAGAAAGGAAAATGTTTTTGAAGTAGAAAGGATATTTTCCTCAAGAATGGATTTCAAGTGTTTTATCAAAATTATTTTCCATATAAGATAATAAAGGGTTCTGTTTCTATACCTATTATTACATGGATTTGATTATGTTGTGATGGAAATATTTTTATGAATTCCTTTATCTTATATGAATTGTTTTATGATGTCATGTTATTTAAGAATCCCATATTTATTACATGGGTTATGCGATGATGTATGATTTATGATTATGTGGCACACATAAGAAAGGATTCATTATAAGATGGGTGGGACCTATATCTCCCTCCAATTCATTGGGTAAATATTTTATATCTCATGAGATAGACAGGGCTGGAACGGTAGGTTATACGGGTTCAGTGAAACAGGACTGAAACGAGGGTTACTCGATTCAGAAAGGGACTTTGTCCACTAAGATAGTCTTGGCAATGAGTCTTGACTAACAAGAAATGATTTTCTATGATTATGTGTGTATGCCACAAAGTTTCATGTTTTATGTTATGATTATTGGGATTTAATTTCACTACTATGATTTATCCCATGTTATGAAATTATGCTCTCTTTTGCAGGTTAAGATTTCCAAAAGTTATGTTATTATGAATATGATGTGATTGATATTTATTTTGTTTACCCTTACTGAGCATTTGAGCTCACCCTTTTATGTTTTCTTTTCCCCAGGATATAAAGAAAGGTTTTAGGTAAAAAAAAGAGTAAGATCTTTATGTGAGATGTTGAAGATATTTCACCACGATTAGAAGATTTTATTCCGAGTTTCCAAAGACACTAAACTATTACGATCCTTGTGTGTGTATTTTTGTTATGTACTAAGTATTCCGCAAATGTAATGTAATGTCCATGTACGTCAAGCTTCGGGTCTCTACATTAATGGTTCTATGATATCTTACCAGCTAATTTGACAAATATCGGAGTTTGAAATATTCTTATGTGAGTCTAGAAATCAGAGTCCCATTATTTCCATTCTTTTATTTCACGTTTATAATCCACATTTCCAATGTCACCATTATCACAAAAAAAGTAAGATGGCTATGTTACCATAATTACTCCTCAATAGAATGATTGTGTTCCATTATTATACTCATAAGAATAATGAACATGTTAACATGTGTAAATTTCATTTGAATGACCGTGTTCTCATTCTCTTACTCATAAGTATGATGACAATGTTACTATTTGTATATATAAATCTTGAATAACCATGTTCCCATTTTATCACACATAATTAACTAATAATTAATTATCCACATCAATCACATTACTAATTCAATAATTAGTTATATAAAACACATCCATTAGTTTTCACAATAATTAAATAATCAATTAAATCATCATTTATTAATTCAAAAAATTAATTAATCAATGTGATCATTAACATAAAAATAATTAATTTTTATAGAATTTATTATCCCATTATAAATCTAAAGTAATCATTATTTAATCCCATAATTAATTATCTAGATCATATAATCAAAGAGCATAATTAATTCAAAATTAATTATCTCATCTTAACTAGTTTATATCTTATAAATAGTCCACAGATTAATTATTTATATTACAATCTCTAAATGTCTAAATATTTTTTGGAAATTAATTATCTAATATTAAATCCCCTTAGTCTCATGTTTAATTCCTCAAATAATTATTTACATTGACAATACAATGATAAATAAATTAGTCATCCTAATTAACCCAAAATAAAAATAAAACTCTAAAGGATGCTAAAATTCAACAAATTTTCATATATGTATCATATCTGTGACTATGGGAATTAGATTTTAGATGACCAACATCGATTCTTTGAAGGGAGTTTTCTCAATGGAAATCCCCAAAATCTAAGTAGTGTAACGATGTAGATATAACTTCTATATTTAAATCCATAAACCAAAACCAACATATGATGATCTATTCCATTTAGATATAGATCTACAATCTTATATCTATATCTCACCCGATAGGTTTAGATCTAAATTAAAAGAGGGTATATTCAACTAAAAGATCAAGGAAGATAAAAGAATGAACAGGATACACATCAGGATTAGATCCACATACCCAGAGAATAGTGGATATTCAATTTGGGCATTGAATCGTGATGAACTGATGTTAGATGTCTATGGAATCCCTAAATAATCCTCAATAATTGCCCAAAAAAATCAGTCTTATTCCAAGGTCTAAATGGAGGTGTTTTGGGGGTTTGGGTGATTTTAAAATAATTTTACAGGTAATTAAAACATGTGCACACAATTTTCTATGTAGTAGTAAACGGTTCCTAAAATTTTGTACAAACTGTGTGGTACTCACTGTTAGTGGGGTTGGGTGCAAGTTTTACCCTAACCATGCACATACCCTCTTTATTATTTTTTGAAACTCCACACAAAAACAACCCAATATATAACTCCAAACAAAGGTACATAAATAAGATTGAAAAGTACACGAATTCATGCTTGTGAAAACTCCAAAAAATGTCACGATCGTACAATATCTCTTCTTTATAACAACATATCCTCAAGCTTCACTTAGAAGCCTTTCTAAGATTCCAAGCGAAAAATTTTGCAACATTGAACCCTCATATATACATCTATTTCCCGTGTTTCCTCTTGTACATGTTTATTCTACCATAACACACGAACTTTTGGCATAGTAATTCCATGTAACACTTTCTTATTGCGATCCAACAGACATAACATAATCCACTCACATGATGCATCTATCTCAAGGTCCACCTCATACACATTTATCACATGAGAAGGGTCAGGGTGATACAATAGAAGTTGTGATATATAGAAAAAATCATGCATTTTGTATTATCTCTATCAAAGAGCCCATTGGTATGCCACTAACATGATTCTCTCCACTATCTAAAATGGTCCAAAAAACCTAGGCACGAACATGCCCTTCCTCTATATCCAATAGTGACCCACCCACTGTGATACCCAAAAAAACACATTATGATTCTTTGTATACTCTTTGGGTCGTATTCCTCTTTCATCATATGGATTTTATATACTCTGAGTCATATCCATATATTTTCAAATGAACTGTACCTACTAAGACGTATCTAGCACGAGAGTCAATCACAACAACTTTGAATCTCCATCCTCAATCCAACATAGTGGTTATCTAAATAGCATACAATATAGAGCCTCATATGGTGCATCGATATATTTTCCTGATAATTGTGGTTATAGGAAAACTATATTAATTCCATGTTTTATTCCTAAGATCCACTACAGTCAAGCATAGAAGCCCGTATAATATCCTCAAGAACCTATATTATGTGTTATGACTGCCCATCTACTTATAGGTGGAAGGTCATACTAAATAATACATGTGTTCCAACAGCTTTCAGTAAGCCCTTCTAGAAGTGTGAGGCAAGGTGTGAATTATGATATCAAACTATATTCTATGGAAATCAATGTAGAAAAACTATCTCCAAAATATAAATTTCTCATAGTTATTATACTATGACAGTTTCCCTTATAGGTATGAAATTTTGAATCTCTTTAATTCAATCCACACTGACCCAAATAGTTTCATTCTTATTAAGCATATTTGGGATACCGTCCATAAAATCCATGGTCACATCATGCAACTTCCATTCCAAAATAGGAAAGGTTTGTAGTAACCCTCTAGGGATTTATTGCTCTGCCATTACGAGATGACAAGTGAATCATCTTGTCACAGACCCTAAACTCCCCTTTTTCATGCCTAGCTAGAAAAAGTTTAATCGTACGTCATGGTACATTTTGGTTACACCTTGCTGCACCACCCATTTTGAATAATGAAATTATTGTATAAGCTCCTCTCTCAAGCTCATAGGTACCACAACTCTATTCATCACATAGATGAAATCATCTTTATATATCAACCAATTTGATAATGTCTCCCCACCATCAATGATTTCCTTCAAGGATAAGAACTCTTAATCGTCATACTTTCTATCCCTGATCTATCTCTATAGTGTATAATCCACTAAAACTAAGACCAAAGTCATCTTCTCATGACTCTACTAAGAAACATGATGAATTTCATCCAAGAAGGTCATCATCTTCCATTGTTCACTCAACTTCTAAACCATTTGAGTTTGTTTTTTCCTACTCAACGCATCATCCACACTATTTCTTTCTTAGTCATGTATGGCGGTTCAAAATATAAAGACTACATTTACTCAAACTGTCTCTGTTACTGAAGATCCAAATCATGTTGTGAGAATATAAACATAATGCACTTGTGATCAGTATAGACTGTGAACTTTTCTCCCAAAAGATTATGTTTCCAACACATATGAGTATTAACAACTTATTCCAACAAGAGGTCATGCAAAGGGTAATTCTATTCATGAGGCCTCAACTACCTAGACCCATTTTCCACAACTCGATATACCTGCATTAGTATATTACCAAGGCTCGAATCTTCCTAGTCTCTTATCTACCATTCCCAAAATAGTATAACAAAATAATAATAATGAAAATTGGACCTCTAATACCATTTTGTAACATTCCAACCTAGTTTCTATGCAATGGTGCCCCATGTGTGTTCGCCACATGGCCACAAGTGTGTCTCCCTGGATTCTATAGGTCATTGACTAGTAGTGAGGGTCTAGTATGTCAGTCATGTGGAGACTATACCCTCATTTATATAAGTAAAATATTAGTGAAAATAATTAAATAAACATGGAAGCATATATAACAAGAATAATATTCTTGTCATAATTTAATCAAATAGGAAAACAGCCAACAAATGAAAGGGAAAACAAGATATACCATTATAAGTGTGAAGTGTTTATAATGAAACTAAAAATAAGGACACTACTAGTCCCTAATATAATTCCAAACCATTTTTATTCCCCTCACCCAATATCCATCATAAATCATCATTCCATCCTAGGTCCAATTCCTTTATCCTTTCCTGAAACTATATAATATATTTGGGTAATGATAAGGAAACACAAATAGGGTGTGAGTACAAACCATTAGGCCACCACCAATGGTGTCTAAAACAAATGAATTAAAAATATAGTTTATTATATTATATAAGAAATGATTTCAATTTATAAATACCCAATTATTACACTCTCAATTTATCTTATCTGACTATATTAACTCCAAGGTTCCTAATTAAACTCTTATCCCAAAACTAACTTCATCTCGTGCTGAAGGCCAATGTGTTCTCCATTTAATATCATATATTAATATATTCCTCTTGTCAGAGCACCAAGTATTCATAGGTGCTATGATATCTCATTTATCGATTCGACTTATGTTGGAGTTCAAAATATTCTCATGTGAGTCCAAAACACAGAGTTCTATTATTTCAATTCTTTAATTTTACATTTATTAACCATATTTCCAAAGTTACTAATATCACAAATGTATTTAAGATGTAAATGTTATGATACAAACCCTTATATATAATGATTGTGGTCCCATTCTCTTACTCATATGTAAAATTAATGTGTTGTCATGCTTACTTCTCATTAGAATGACCATGTTCTCATTCTCCTACTCATTTGTAAAATGAATGTGTTACCATTTGTCCTTCTCAATTTTGAATGAAAATGATATCAATTGTTCATACATAAATAATTAACAATTATTTATCTATATAAATCATATTACTAATTCAATAATTTGTCAAATACAAAAAATCCATTAGTTAACTCAATAAATAACTAAACATTTCAATATTCATTAATTATTTATATCAATTAATTAATCAATTTCATGATTCATATCCAACTAATTAATTTTTAAATAATTAATTATCTTATTTTGAATATAAACTCATTATAATTAATCCCACAATTAATTATTTCGATCATAATAAAAAACACATTATTAATTTATAATTAATTTTCTCAACTCAACTAATTCGATATCTTATAATTAATACTCTAATTTATTATATAGGTTACAATCCCAAAATATTATAATTAAATTCCCAAATTCATTATCTAATATGGAATCCCTTTAGTCTCATGATTAATTCTTTAACTAATCATTTTATTCAATATTTCTTTGATAAATCGATTGGTCAACCTTATTACCACAATTTAAGGAAATCAATTTCTAAATTATGTTAGCAATTTTATTATTTTTCATATATATATCAAATCCATAACTATGCGAAGTATATTTTAGAAAATATACCTTGATTCATTGATGGTCATTTGCTCAATGAAAATCCCCAAAATCCATGTAGCGTAATGACATAGACATGTGTTCCAAATTTAAAACCCTAACCAAAAAACAAGATATCGGGATATATTCAATTTAGATCTATATATACAATTGTTGATCAAGATATCACAAAATAGGTTTATATACAAAGAAATTGATGGGGTGCACTATTAGAAAAATCAGGCACCAACTGTGTGGACCTTAGAGTCTAGGTTCGCACTGTTATGTGAGTTTGGGAAAATGTGTTGTCAATCCATGCACAAGTTGTGTGAACATCTCTACATTAATTCCCACTGTTATCTATGCAAGGTGAATATTTTACCCTAATAATAATCCAACCGTACACATATCCTTTTTCTAAAATTTCTTAAAACCTCAAGCCTATCCCACCCTGTATAATAACTCCAAACAAATATATATGAATATGAAATAGTTTTACTTGAATTCAATCATGACATAACTATAGAAAAGGTTGTGATCATACATATATCCACATCCAATCTAATATAATATGTTGATATAAATGAAATTAGATGTAACATCACAATTTGGACATAATATATAAATTTTGGATAAAGGTATTAGAAATAGGAGATCATGTTAAAAAAGAAAGGAGAAAAGCCTCTCTATGAGTCCTGGTATAATTATGGTTAGAAAAAATTGATTAATTGTTTGATAGTGAAATAAATTTAAATTTAATTAAAACCCTTTATCAAAATAATAAGAAAAAACTATAACAATCCATGTTTTTAGGAATTAATTATTTTCAAATAAATTAAATTTCATTGATGGATTTCATTATATGATACATCAGGATATAAGAATGCCCATGTTAAGATGAAATACATGAAACACATATATTATATTGTGCTACACATATCACTGTGTTTGGCTTTTTTTACACATAATCACACATTCCCTAAGAAACATTTATTACATGAATGATCGAGTTTTAACGAATTACAATATACTATTAATATTATTATTATTATATTGGTATAGTTATCACAAAATATATGGAATTGTAGATATAAATAACAATAACTAAATTATGAAACTATGGTTTACATACTTTTATAAAATTAATTCACTGGTTTTCAATTAATTATAAATGAAAATAATTACTAATTTAATATGGTGGATGTGTTTTTATGAAAGAACTATTTTTATTCCAACAAAAGATCTTTATTAAAAAAATTGAAACTAATCAATATTAGTGGGTGATACAGATAAAATATATATTTTTTAAAATAAAAAAAAATATTTCAATGATATCCAATGATTTTTATTGGCATAAAATTAGAACAAATCCAGATTTAATATTAAAAATTTGTATTATTTAAAAATGCTTATTTTCAGTAATTTAATGGACATATTTTAAAAAATAATAATATTTAACACTATTATATTTTGTATTTTAAAAAAATAATCTGAAATTTCTATATAATAAACTAAAAATTTACTTTAATATAATTTTTTGGAACACTCATTGATGTTTCATTTCTTATTGAATAATTAAAAACACTAAATTTTAATTTAAAATTTCATTTTTTAAAATATATATATATATATAGATTCATTATTTATTAAATTAGATTAAATGTATATTTATATAAATTATAAATAAATTCTTAAAATTATGGCCATTAGAATCAATTTCAAAATGAAATTTGTTATAATACGATTTAAACCATTAAAACATTATATCATTAAAAACCCATTGTTTCATCCTATTTGTGGGATTTTTTTAATTATTTTCTAAAACTACTATGATTTGAATTTGGAAAAATGGATTCCATATTTTGAGTTAGAAATATTTAAAAACTTAAATAATGTCAAATTATGTTTTACCCAAAAATATTAGTGAAAAAAATTAAAATTAATTGTAGTAATTAAGTGAAAAACTACATAACCAATACACTAAACTTTTACATAATGGGCCAAATTGACCATAAAAAATAGAAAAACCCATTTTATCAAAGTATATCGTCCATTACCCCGCTTATATTATATATAGACCATTATTTTAGTAACATGATATATTGGAATCCACCTAATAGTGTTTACCTTTTTATATTTACAAGAATGTCACTCGTACTACAATGTAAAATAGGACTAAATCACTAATATCTTCATACCTATAAACCCCATTGACTCATATAAAACATATTTAAATAAGATCTAAATTCACTTCTCTCAGCATATAACCCTCACTTTTACAGTTAAAAAAATACAATTATGTCCATTGGTGGCAACAAAAAAGTAACCCAAATAAGAGGCAGTGTTCTTCAACATACACTTACATTTTATTTCATTCTATATCTAAAATATTATTGTTATTCCATGATTATATAATAAATTAATTAACATTATTATGTTAATATTTTTTAAATTTTACAACCTACACCATCACATACTTCAATCAAATGTTATACGCAATCAAGATTCGTGTGTACGGGGGACTATCGCCTCCCGAACTCATGTTGTTCAATCTTCCATTACGACCATTCAAGGTTGATAATAATTATATAAATACAGTTTTTATATTATATATATTATAATTATAATCTATTTACACTTATTTAATTATTATAAAACATATAACTTCATTTTTTCTGTGTTGTTCAAATATGATAACTTTATTTGTCGATGTGCGGACTATTGCCTCCTCAAGGCAATGTGATTTTTGCATGCTTTATTTTTTCATTATTATAGATGGGTTTAAGAGAAATATGTGATACATATATAATAATAATTAAAATATATTGATAATATAATGATATAATATATATATATATATAAATCATTTACATTTCTTTATTTAAAATATGATAAGAAAATAGAAACATCATCAATGTGTATGTATGACCTTCTGATTCCATAAAGGATGTATTTAATTTAAAATTTATACCTTTTATAAATTATTATAAATATAAATATAATTAATATATAATATATTAATATCATTTTTTAAATTATATAAATACGTAAATCATGATCTAAGTAATAGGATCATTAATAATATTTCAAAAAATATACAAAAAGTAGAGTTTATTTCCCAAAAAATAACATCCCCAATAAATTGTTAATATACAAGTAATATAATGTCCCAATAAATTAATATATGATATGATATATAATAATATGGTTTTTTGGAATATTTATTATAAAATTATATTTATATATAGGTGGATTGATCTTGAGGTAAATTTTTCAAGACTTAAGGTAAGGATTTTATGGTCTCACTTTTATTTCTATAAGAAATATTCTATATTAAAAAAAATTACTCTTATGGTTTGGTGTATATAAATCCCATTGAAATATTATATAAAAATTTTCAATTATATGATGATATTAAAATATTCAATTGATGTTATTCTTTAATGGATCTCACAATTGAAATGTTACTCAAGTAATAAGGGGATTTCTCGTCTCACATTTATTTATGTGAGCATTATGCCATATTCAGTAATAATTTCATTTCTTGTTTTGTATATACTACCAATTAATGTATTATACTATTTTATACTAATATTAATGTGTTTTTACCTATCTATTTAATGAACTCTATTTTCTTAGAGTTTATGGTTTAAACCTGACCAAAACAATAACTGGGTTTTATCTTAATATTCAATCTTTAAGAAAAATATTAGTTTATTCAACTATATATTTTACAAGGTGTATATACTACACCTTTAGAATGATATAACATGAATATTCATCATTTAATTATATTTTATGCTTCATATCATGTTATAATCTTGCGGGGGTTATGATTCAATATTACCAAGGTGGTAATATTATTTTCAACAATATCATCATTTATAGGGACTATCAAAAATTATGATTCCATTGATGAAATAATATGATCCATCACTCAAAAATGCTCAATAATTTTATAATAAATTGTTTTTTCTTGATATAATCATATAATTGTACAATTTTTTACTATATGTTACTTAATATAAATGAAGAAATGTTTTTAAGAATACCTAACCTTATTTCTCTCTTCAGTCAAAATTTTTTTTACTTACTAACCAGGTTTTCTAAAAATGTTTTCGAAAATGAATTTAAATTATTTTTTAATATAATTATAAAATAAGGTTTGTTTAATTTTTATGGTTTTAAAATATTTGTTTTTATGTTTTAAATATAAATAAAAAAAGAATAATGTTCCAGATGATTTTGGTTTTGAAAACATTTTTTCAAATTAGAAATGATTTTTCCCAGAAGAAATTATTCATTGAAAGATATTTAAATATAATTTTACATCAAAGTTGAATTATTTTATTATTATATATTACTTATTAAAAGTTTTATGTAATAATTCCAATAAAATTTTTTCTTTAGTAGTTTTTTGTTTTAATGGAATGATGTTTATAAAATATGTTTCTCCTCCATGTGTTATATGCCATTGAATCGTGGTTCTTTTCAAGGGTCAGGTGCTAATTAAATGATTATGAATCATGTATCTTTTTCAAATTTTATGAATTTATAAAATGTTTTTGATTCCCAATTTATTTAATGAGGCATTATATTATGATTTTAAATGATCTTATTGAACACATTTGTATGATTTCATTATGTGATGGGTTGGAACAATATCTCCCTCCAATGCATTAGGTAATGATTTATAACTCGTAAGATAATGATGGAATAAGTTAGACTATAGATTTAGTTTCATAGATTAAATTATATTATTTCTATAAGAGTTTTAGTTCATATTGTGTAACTTATTCTAATAATGTTTATTGATGTTATATAATGAAAGATGGAATGGATTATCATTCTATTTATTGATCTTATAATCCATCTATTCTTCATAAATTAAAAAATCATCTTAATTAATTGTATTAAGAGATGAAGTGGGAATTGATAAAGGAACTAATAAATGGTGATATTGTTCATATGTAATGGAATTAAATCATGTATTTATATATTCTTGTAAAAAAAATCAAAACTCTAATAAGGATGATATAAAAACAAAAAAATATTTATCCTAGTCTCTTAAATTTCAATGAATCAAATGGGTCTATATTTTATCATAAATTTATGGTTTTGTGATAATAAAATTAAAATCGATTTCCAACATATGTTTATAAATTTCTTCTCTCACTCTCCATTAATATTGTAATTTTATTTTTCTTTTTAATGACAATGTTTTCTATTTTGAAAAATGTTCTCCTATATGGAAATCTAATTATAAATTACATTGGGTATCCCTTATGTTCTAAACGTTATTTTTTAAGGATTTTTAGAATCAGTTTTTATGATGTGGGTTAATATAAAATAAACTCTCAAGTATTAAACCAATAATAATTTAGATTAATTTCAACAGTGTAATTCATTAAATTGGGTGTAGAATGTAGCAACCAGAATTCTTATGAATTGTTTTTTTGAATAAATTAGATTTCATTGATGGATTCCATTTCTTAATATAATATGTTATATGTAATTAGAAGTTAATATTTTGATACATGCAACACTAAAATTATATTGTGGTACATGAAACTTCATTTTGGAATATGTTACACACAATACTGATTTTGTTCGATATATTTCATTACATGCATGATCAATTTCTACCAAACTACAATATACTATTAACTATATTATCAAAATATTTTTTATAGTTATCACATAGATATTGTAATGTAATATATGAATTATATTAACTAAATTATAAATCTATGGTTTACATATGATGATAAAATGAATTATTTGGTTTTAAACTAATTATAAAGGAATATAAAAACTAATTGAATATAAATGATGTGTTTTTACTAAAATTTTATTTTTATGCGGACAATGGTGTTTTATATTAATAAATGAAAATAATTACAAGAATTGAAAGATCATAAAGAATTTTCTATATCTTAAATTCAACCATATGTTTTGAAATTCATCTAATAATATTGATTGGTGTAAAATATAAACTAATATGAATTTACACATAAAAAGGTATATCATTTTAAAAGTTGGTTTTACCACCTTATAAAAGAATTCATTATTTAAAACTAATTTTCCAAAATTTTATAATTTTAATTTTAAAAAATAATCTGTATTTATTTAGGTGTTATATGTAAAAAATTGGTGCTTTTTTATATTTTTCTTAGAAGTATAATTTTTTGATGAACAGTGAAAACCATGAATTATATTAGAAAACTTCATTTTTTAATAATTCATTAATATATTAAAATTGTATTTTAATTTTTTATAATTTTTATTTAGATCTATTATAAATCTATACAATCAATTTTAATAATTTAATAAATTTTACCTTGAAATTTGGAATAAACGCATTTAAAACATCTAAACATTATTGATTAAAAGACATATTCTTTCATCATATTTGTGATATTGAATTTTAAACTAATTTATACCAATAATATTATTTTAATTTCAAAAAATGGATTCCATATTTTAAATCATCATAATTTGTAAAGTATAATAGGGTCAATAAAATTTTAACCAAAATTACAAGTGAAAATAGTAAAAATTAACTACAGAGATTAAGGGTAAGAAGTTTACCAAAAGACTATAAATTAACTTATGGATCCAAAATAACATATAAATATTTCAAAACCCTATTGTATAGATATATTTAAACCATTTACCATATTTAATATAAAATGGTCCCTTATTAAAGACACCTGATGTAAGGGAGACCTCTCAATAGTGATTACATTTTTACATTTACAGGATGTCAACTCCACGTCCCCAATAAAAGGGCACTAAAACCCCACACAACAAACAAATAAATTTTCCTCGAAATAACCTAACCAAATAATATCATAATTTTTCTCTTATATACCTATAATCATAAATTTTATCAAAAAGAAACACAATTACATCTTTTGACGCAATCCAAACTGAGTTACCTGAAGATGAGGTAAACATCTTTAGTGAGCACTTTTGTTTTATTTCATTATCCTTCCCTTCAATGATTATTATTAAATTCATATATAATATCCTCAATATCCTAAATATATTTATATTATTTTATGTTTTGTTTGTGACTAAAAAATTCCAAAACACTTGTCAAATTGGATACTCAATCATCTTTCAAGTGTATGGTGGACTACCACCTTATGAACCGATGTTGTTCATTATTCCATTACAAACATTAAAGGTTTGTAATAATGATGGGAACACTATTTTTTAAGATATTTATGATTTTGATTATTTTTTATTATTAATTAATTATTATATAATAGATTTCTTCATTATTTCTCTTTTTTGGTAA
The DNA here is from genome assembly GCA_963277665.1 of Viscum album. NCBI lineage: Eukaryota > Viridiplantae > Streptophyta > Magnoliopsida > Santalales > Viscaceae > Viscum > Viscum album. The sequence continues at coordinate 990,098,475 of OY728126.1, forward strand.
TATGATTACATCGTTTCTTGTCGTGTGGACTACCGCCTGCTAAAAGAGATGTGGTTCGTTCACGATTTATATGTAATGTATTAAGGATTGGTTAGATAAAAATTCTATGTAAATATGAAATAATAATTCTAATGTATAGCTAATATATAAATATGTATATAGTTCATTTACTTATCATTTTTTAATATCCTAAAATAAAATAGAAATAAGGATCATGTTTACATCCAACCTACCATATCCATTAATGGTGTACATTATAAGGCCCCAGCCTTAAACCTTACTTAATCTTGAGTTATTACAAGATTACACATTGAGGATCTTTTCAGGTTTAGAGTTTTCGAGAATTAGATCATGAAACTTGCATTACATTCCACATTTAAACAAAGTGGTTACATAAAAGACAGTATTCATTCTTCCCATCAAAGGAAACATATTGAAAATAAAACATGGATTCTTTCTTGACACATCCTTGACACTATCATCACATCATGTACCTTTCCCTTGACCTGTGAAAAACATTTCAAAAACATGGGATGAGCATAAAAAGCTCAGTAAGGGTTATAAAAATATGTAAAGGAAACATGAGTTCATATATACATAAGAATGAAATCATACTTTACCCATAAAACATAGGCACTTTAACGTACCTCATCAAACCATGAATAAATCATAGGAAACATAAGACATAAAAGTAACTTGAGGCATTCATAACATTCTTACGTAGGGAGTAACCCTCTTGGTTACGTTTAGAATACCCATCACAGTATATTCCCTAAATCTCTTCGGAGAAACCTTAACGTTTCACTCCTTCGCATTACCCAATGCATTGGAGAGCTATATCGGGCTCACCCGCCCTTAGTTTATCACAGAACCATCCGTCTTCATAATAATGCCCAAGAACCTCAACATAATCGTATCACATAAAATATGCATAAAGGAAACATAACATTTCCACCTTTCAAACACAAGATATCAATACAATACATTGATATAATAACATTATGGAAACCATTTTCAATACCAAAATAAAATAAAAGTAAAACATGGTATTTATTTTTCTTTTAAAAAGAAGGTATGGCTTGTAGAGGAAGCCAAAACTCAAATAATGGTCACGGCGGCGGAGAAGTCGTTGTCGCCGCATACGTACGACAAAAACAATCCCTTTTGTCGTTTTGTAAAACGCTTCGTATAAAAAAGATTCCTTTTGGATAAACGTAAAAGTCAAAGGGGTTTATACACTGTATAAAAGAAAGTTGTGTATAAAATAGAATATTCCTCAATGAAAGGAGATTGAGACGAAGTCCCATACAAAGACGGTATCCTTGGTTTAAGGATAAATCAATTACATAATTATGTGTGACAAACGAATACACCCAATATAAGTGGATATTAAGTGTAAAACAATAAGAGGTTATTCACACATATTCATAGAATGACATATTGAAGGAGTATAATATTATCCCAAAGAATCAAACTTGGGTTAAGAAGTTCCCTTGCAAAAATATGACAGCCTAACGGCGTCACCACAAAATTCAGAAAATGAGTTGATGAGAGATAAAAAGGGTATCTCGTCACTTGGACATAAAATTTACATCAATAAGGATATAGAAGAACATATCCCAAAATAATATTATTTGAATTAAAAGACATAACAAAATAAGTCTTTTAAAAAGAGGAGGGTGAAAGGTTCCCTTACCGACATGGGTATCTTTCGAAACATACACCTCGTGAAAGAAGGACAATACAACATTGATGTAAATACTCATAAAAGAAATTATATTACACAATGAGTAAAATAATGGGCAATACATACACCACTCAAAGGAAATTGTGGCAAATGTAGCATAAATCTCACGGGAATAAAAGTGAGATGAAAAATCCCTTACGAAAACTCGGCAGCCTAATGGCACCACTTAAAACTTTTAAAAATGGATTGATGAAATCAAATAGGGTATCTAATCACATTACAATAAAATGTACATCAAGAGGAATATAAAATAACATCCCCTGTCATAACAAATAAGAGCTTAAAATAAGTGACATAAAGGAGAGTACTTAAAGAGAAAGAGAGAGGTTAGATCTCTTATGAAAATTCCGCAGCCTAACGGCGCCACTCAAAACTTCCAAAATGGATTGATGAGATAGAATAGGGTCTCTCATCATATGAATATAATAATTACAGTAATAGTAATATAAAAGAACATCCCAATAACAAGAAAGATGATCTTATAAGGAATGACATAAAAGAGTGTACTTAAAAAGAAAGAGAGGAGTAGGATCCCTTACCTCAAGTCCAACTTGTATTGTTCGTTTCTTTATATTCCTGAATAATAAACTTTGGTCAATTAATAATTGCCTAAGTACCTACTTTATAGATTATTATTCAGTTCATATCACATATTATAATTTTATAATAATTGTTTAATAATGTTAGTTCATATCAGACGTTTTTGCCGATGTTTGGTAGATGAGTCAAAAATGAACTTGTTTGAAAAAAGATTGCCCATGTAGTTATAAGTAAATAATTTCCAGAATAGTATTAATCATTAAAATATCATATATATCCTGTAAATATTCATTTTATAATATTCCATATCATTTGGAGATAAAAACAAAAATCACCGTTCATGGAGACGGTAGGCCGTACATACGCATGAACGCTACTTTCTTTTTTTCTCATATTAATGGAATTAAAACAAAATGAGAGAGAGATATATATGTTATAATTCCAGAATTACATCCATAATTTTGATTTAATATATTACATATATATCCATTATATATATGTACTTATAATATTACATAACATTTTGAGATAAGAAATGAAATGTACTGTTCATGGAGACGGTAAGTCGTACGTACGCATCAACGCTACTTCCATTTTTATTTCATATTTAATGGAATTAAAACATAATGATACATAATAGTATTTTAATTCAAGTATGGTATCATATATAATATTATTAAATATATCCTTTATACGTACCACATATGGTATTAACGAATCAAATCACTTTGAGGGGGCGGTAGTCCGCACTTCCATAAATGAAGATATCGCGTTTACCCATAATGGAAACCATAAAGGTATTCCCAAAATAAAAAATACAGAAGCTTAAGGAAAACATAAACGTATTATATATCACATATAAATATATTGTCATCTTAATGTCCACCTTTGAAGGTGTTAAAAGAATTTTGAACAATCATCATTTCGGGAGGCCGAAATTCGCCATCAACAGAAACAGTATGTTCTTTAACCATTAGATGTAGGTGCGTGAAAGTGTAGCTCGAATACTTCTTATAACAACATCCTGGTATATTTATGATACTGTATTTGTTACAAAAGAAATGAATAAAAACAGTTTAGGGGGTTGGAGAAGCAAAATAAAACAAAAGGACTCAAGTGAAGACATTACCTTAAAATCGGGTAACTCCCTTTGGTTTGAGCTCAAAGGATTCCTTGGGAAGACTTCTGCCCAAAGTGAGGCTTCAAGGAGTAAGAGAGGGAAGTGGAGAGACAAAATGGGCAGTGTTTGGCCGAGCTAAAGGCTTTGGGAGTGTGGGTAAGGAGGTAGAGGTGGGGGCCTTTTATAAGAGGAGAGGAGGGGCACTCTTGGAAGGTAAAGAAAAGTCACTTTATTTTAAAATGGTATTCGGATTTAGGAGGTCCCACATTGCTTTTTTTCGAGGATAAGGTGATAGGGGTTCAAAATCCACTCATCCAATAGGTTTTAGACATGTTTAGGTCTTAGATATTACATTATCTTTCCATTTTATTTAAATCGTTAAATAATGAGGTTATCGCTGCATCATCATGATGTCATAAATAATTTAATTTATTTAATGTCTAAAAAATTATAAAAAAAATAATATGATGTAGTAAATATTTTTAGATTTCTAATGAATATTTATAGTCAAAAATAAGATTTTTATAACCCCATGTAAAAATTGTATTAGTAAAACATTTCATGTTTGTCTCATTTTTACTTTAACTTTAAATAAAAAGATATTAATGTCATTTTCCAACCAAAGTGGCTTAATGGGGTCCCCAAGTTGACCCATGGGTTTTCATGGTCGGACATGGCACATAAAATGAGGTTAGAATATGTTCCAAGTTCATTTCATATTATTAAAACATTATTTTTACCTTAAACTACACTAATTACCTCTAATCGCGATTAAAAACTTAATAAGTTACTATTCACCAAATAATTATTTTTACCCCATTGAACCAAATTTTACTTTTTAAATGACAAACATGTATGTCGAATTTTTAAAATTCAAAATACAAAGATGTCAAAATTTCATTTAAACGGAAAAATCAGTTTTTATAAGTACCACTTAGTGGTTTCACTATTCATCAAAAATTGAAGTTTTTCAGAAAAATCCTGAAAATTCACCCTAAGCTATATTTCATATTATGAATTCAAAAATGAAGTCTATTTTACAAAATTCAAAACATATAAGTCACATTAATTAATTTAATAATTAATTTCCACTGTCAAAGCAAATAGCGTGTTTTTATGAAACAATAAGTATCAAAAGATTGACACTAGTTTAAGTCTGATTTCAAAGTGAAATTAATTCCAACGACCACTATTGGATTTAATGGTAAAAATATATTCTAATTTCACTTTAAAACCAATTAAAAAGATAATCTAATCATATAAATAAATTAGATTAAAAAGAGGTTTTGAATTAAAATACAACATTTTACACTATTCATTAAAAAAATGAACTTTATCAGAAAGATACCAAAATTTTACACAAAGTAAATTTTGATGTCCCAATTTATAAGAAGAGTTTTATTTGGTCCAATAGAATGTATAAGAGTGAACAAAAACTATATTTAATGACGGTTCTCCATCAAAAGGCGATAAGTGATCCTTTAGTGAAAACTAGGGCATATACGCCTAAAATTGAATTCTTTCCGTATTTTAAGCCTTTATCCTTTATTGGATAAATGTAAAAACATTTAAAAACATATATAATCATATTTTAGTTATTTATATCCATTCCCACCAATACAATGGCTACATGTTAACTACCATTTAAAATAATATTATTTTATTATTAGAGTGCAACGTAAGATTCCCAAGAAACTCGTTGTTGCGTGTTGGGTACACCATCGAGCATAGCGTCCCCTTTAAAGTCATATTAATATTTTATTCACAAATATGGATAAATATGAAAATTTCATATTCTTTATTTACCTGGGGTGTTACATCCTTCCCCCCTTTTGAGAATTGCATCCTCGCAATTTTTAAAATTGAGCTTGGAAACATCCTTCAAAGTCCCACATCGGAACAAGAGTCGGTAAAACAATCACATTAAAATAAATGAAGATAAGTGCAGAGGTCACCCGAGTTAACCCATACTAGGATTCCGTGTAGAAAAATATGGACATGGAGGAGAAAACATAGGGTCATGTTCTGATGGAGAGTGATAGAAAACATGTTTAGGAGAAAGTTAACAATAAGAAAATCACAAACTTGTGATGGGTTAAACGGTGTTGGGTTCCCCAGTAGGAAAAGTTAATAGACAAAATTTTTGCTTTAAGTTACTTTTTATTGAGGAATTTATTTTTGAGATTAAATAAAACATAAGGAAACATACTTACTTGTCATGTTGACTTCCAACTTTTACTAGATTCCTTAATCAAACTCATATTTTTTTCCAAAAGATGAGTATTTAGGGAGACTTGTTCGCATTAAGAGTACTATAATCAACTTCTAGAGAACCACCTAATTCACAATAGAGAACTATATACTTCCCATGTATTTAGGCTTTAACCAAAACCAAAACCAAAAAGGTTAGTACAAGGTCAGATAATCCAGAAAAGGATAACCCTTTAAAAAGAAAATCTATGCTTAATCTCCAAAATTTATCCAACAAAACCCAAAGTTCAACAAGGACCATCCGAAAAACAATTTGTCCATAAAATTCTTCAAAGTGAACCAATATAAGATTGAAACCCAAATATTTGAAGGATTTAGTCACATAGTCTTCCAAGTTAAATCGTAATAATTATCTCAAAACAATATCAGTTGCTCTTAATGTCTCGTATTGAAAAGTAATTAACCTAATCACATATCATCCATGATAGGTTAATCATTTTCATAAATAACCCAAAATCAACTTACTCTTAATTCATAAAATCATATAACTAAGAAGAATCGGTTAAACTAACCAGGGACTTCACGTAGTCCAGTGGTAGGCGATAAATACCAGTTTCACTTTGGTTGTGGGTTCGATTCCTGCAGCTTTGTCTGACGTGACGGGTAGTCACACAGTCTTCGTGTTGTCCTTTTTCCAAAACTATATAATTCTCAAATCATTCCCCAAAAAGCGATAAAATCATCAAAAATAAACATAACATAATTTAACCTCAATTTTATCTCATGCCTTTCACTTCAATCATAACATATAGTAACCCATAATTACCCCAAAAGTAAGGATCATATAAACCCAAATGGTTCTTTATAACTGTGTCCACAAAAGAAAAGATAACTATTCCTTGAATAAAATTTTCCTATATTAAACATTAGGGTTACACATAATATAAAAAGTCTTCTAATGTAACCTCATCATCAAAACAGACTTAATACTCTTAAGAATTTCACCATAACTCTTGAAGCCCTTATATGTTGACATCTTACTCATTCAACATTCTTCATGATCCATTAACCATTCCTTTCCAACTTATTCCGAAATACCTCTTTCCTACAATCAAAATCATGAATCATATCCTAAGATTCCAAAATAGGAAAACAATAGTCATGAAATAATACATACCTTTGATTGGTCATTGTCAGTTTCTTCATCCTCAATCGGAATGGCATTAGGTATTGGTAAACGAACATTTGTACGCTCTTGGTGACCCCATTCACGAAACTTCTTCATAGGACATGTTTTTGCATAATGACCATGCACACCACATTTAAAACATTCAATTGATCCCTCAGAAATAACTTCTTTCCCTTTCCTCAAGTCAACTAGATGCTTCCTTTTTCCATGGCAGGTTCTTGCTTTATGACCTTCATTTCCACATCTATAGCATATTTCTGTCCCTTTAAAACATTTTCCTAGGTGTTTCTTTCCACATCTTTGACACATAGGTTTTTAAACACACTTACCTTTATGATTATTACCTATACTTCCGTAAGGATTTGTTTCTTGTATATATGATGCCTTAGAGAAATCACCAAGGTTTAGGTGGTCAATCATGACTCCAGATAGTTGGTTGAGGATAATCACAAGAGTTCTCATTGCAGCTCCCATATCATTCAGTTGCTTGCTCAAAAAACTGTCACAGTTTCCTTCACATCCACTGTTACTTTGGTGCCTGCTAGATCCATCCATTTACTAAAACCAAAAAGGTCGGTGTGAGTATATCAACAAAACCATCATGTACTAATGATGAAGATAAACACTAATATATACTTACTCATTCACTTTATCTAAAACTGGGACTCTTTCTGAAATCCTAACCATTATGGTAATTCCACTTATGCTTAAAGAATACCCTAACCTCAAAAGTTATCTAAACTGACCTTTGTTACCAACTATAAGGCCCCAGCCTTAAACCTTACTTAATCTTGAGTTATTAAAAGATTACACATTGAGAATCTTTTCAGGTTTAGAGTTTTAGAGAATTAGATCATGAAACTTGCATTACATTCCACATTTAAAAAAAGTGGTTACATAAAAGATAGTATTCATTCTTCCCATCAACGGAAACATATTGAAAAGAAAACATGGATTCTTTCTTGACACATCCTTAACATTATCATCATATCATGTACCTTTCCCTTGACCTGTGAAAAACATTTCAAAAACTTAGGATGAGCATAAAAAGCTCAGTAAGGGTTATAAAAATATGTAAAGGAAACATGAGTTCATATATATATAAGAATGAAATCATACTTTACCCATAAAACATAGGCACTTTAACATACCTCATCAAACTATGAATAAAACATAGGAAACATAAGACATAAAAGTAACTTGAGGCATTCATAACATTCTTACGTAGGGAGTAACCCTCTTGGTTACGTTTGGAATACCCATCACAGTATATTCCATAAATCTCTTCGGATAAACCTTAACGTTCCACTCCTTCGCGTTACCCAATGCATTGGAGAGCTATATCGGGCTCACCCGCCCTTAGTTTATCACGAAACCACCCGTCATCATAATAATTCCCAAGAACCTCAACATAATCGTATCACATAAAACATGCATAAAGGAAACATAACATTTCCACCTTTCAAACACAAGATATCAATAAAACACATTGATATAATAACATTATGAAAACCATTTTCAATACCAAAATAAAAGGAAAGTAAAACATGGTATATATTTTTCTTCTAAAAAGAAGGTATGGCTTGTAGAGGAATCCAAAACTCAAATAATGGTCACGGCGGCGGAGAAGTCGTTGTCGCCGCATACATACAACAAAAACATTCCCTTTTGTCGTTTTGTAAAACGATTCGTATAAAAAAGATTCCTTTTGGATAAACGTAAAAGTCAAAGGGGTTTATACACCGTATAAAATAAAGTTGTGTATAAAATATAATATGCCTCAATGAAAGGAGATTGAGACGAAGTCCCATACAAAGACGGTATCCTTGGTTTAAGGATAAATCAATTACATAATTATGTGTGACAAACGAATACACCCAATATAAGTGGATATTAAGTGTAAAAAAATAAGAGTTTATTCACACATATTCATAGAATGACATATTCAAGTAGTACAAGATTATCCCAAAGAATCAAATTTGGGTTAAGAAGTTCCCTAGAAAAAATATGACAGCCTAACGGCGTCACCACAAAATTCAGAAAATGAGTTGATGAGAGATAAAAAGGGTATCTCATCACTTGAACATAAAATTTACATCAATAAGGATATAGAAGAACATATCCCAAAATAATATTATGTGAATTAAAAGACATAACAAAATAAGTCTTTTAAAAAGAGGAGGGTGAAAGGTTCCCTTACCGACAAGGGTATCTTTCGAAACATACACCTCGTGAAAGAAGGACAATACAACATTGATGTAAATACTCATAAAAGAAAGTATATTACACAATGAGTAAAATAATTGGCAATACATACACCAATCAAATGAAATTGTGGCAAATGTAGCATAAATCTCACGGGAATAAAAGTGAGATGAAAAATCCCTTACGAAAACTCGGCAGCCTAACGGCGCCACTTAAAACTTTTAAAAATGGATTGATGAGATCAAATAGGGTATCTCATCACATTACAATAAAATGTCCATCAAGAGGAATATAAAAGAACATCCCCTATCATAACAAATATGAGCTTAAAATAAGTGACATAAAGGAGAGTACTTAAAGAGAAAGATAGAGGTTAGATCTCTTACGAAAATTCCGCAGCCTAACGGCGCCACTCAAAACTTCCAAAATGGATTGATGAGATAGAATAGGGTATCTCATCATATGAACATAAAAATTACAGTAATATTAATATAAAAGAACATCCCAATAATAAGAAAGATGACCTTATAAGGAATGACATAAAAGAGTGTACTTAAAAAGAAAGAGAGGAGTAGGATCCCTTAACTCAAGTCCAACTTGTCTTGTTCGTTTCTTTATATTCCTGAATAATAAACTTTGGTCAATTAATAATTACGTAAGTACCTCCTTTAGAGATTATTATTCAGTTCATATCACATATTATAATTTTATAATAATTGTTTAATAATGTTAGTTCATATCAGACGTTTTTGCCGATGTTTGGTACATGAGTCAAAAATGAACTTGTTTGAAAAAAGATTGCCCATGTAGTTATAAGTAAATAATTTCCAGAATAGTATTAATGATTAAAATATCATATATATCCTGTAAATATTCTTTTTATACTATTCCATATCATTTGGAGATAAAAAACGAAAATCACCGTTCATGGAGACGGTAGGTCGTACGTACGCATGAATGCTACTTTCTTTTTTTGTCATATTAATGGAATTAAAACAAAATGAGAGAGATATATATATGTTATAATTCCAGAATGACATACATAATTTTTATGTAATATATTAAATATATATCCATTATATATATGTACTTATAATATTACATAACATTTTGAGATAAGAAATGAAATGTACCGTTCATGGAGACGGTAAGTCGTACGTACGCATGAACGCTACTTCCATTTCTATTTCATATTTAATGGAATTAAAACATAATGATACATAATAGTATTTTGATTCCATTATGGTATCATATATAATATTATTAAATATATCCTTTATACGTACCACATATGGTATTAACGAATCAAATCACTTTGAGGGGGCGGTAGTCCGCACTTCCTTAAATGAAGATATCGCGTTTACCCATAATGGAAACCATAAAGGTATGCCCAAAATGAAAAATACAGAAGCTTAAGGAAAACATAAACATATTATATATCACATATAAATATATTTTCATCTTAATGGCCACCTTTGAAGGTGTTAAAAGAATGTTGAACAATCATCGTTTTGGGAGGCCGAAATTCGCCATCAACGGAAACAGTATGTTCTTTAACCATTAGATGTAGGTGCGTAAAAGTGTAGCTCGAATACTTCTTATAACAACATCCTAGTATATTTATGATACTGGATTTGTTACAAAATAAATAAATAAAAAGAGTTTAGGGGGTTGGAGAAGCAAAATAAAACAAAAGGACTAAAGTGAAGACATTACCTTAAAATCGGGTAACTCCCTTTGGTTTGAGATCAAAGGCTTCCTTGGGAAGACTTCTGCCCAAAGTGAGGCTTCAAGGAGTAAGAGAGGGAAGTGGAGAGACAAAATGGGCAGAGGTTGGCCGAGCCAAAGGCTTTGACAGTGTGGGTAAGGAGGTAGAGGTGGGGTCCTTTTATAAGAGGAGAGGAGGGGCACTCTTGGAAGGTAAAGAAAAGTCACTTTATTTTCAAATGGTATTCGGATTTAGGAGGTCGCACATTGATTTTTTTCGAGGATAAGGTGATAAGGGTTAGAAATCCACTCATCCAATAGGTTTTAGACATGTTTAGGTCTTAGATATTACATTGTCTTTCCATTTTATTTAAATCTATAAATAATGTGGTCATCGCTGCATCATCATGATGTCATAAATAATTTAATTTATTTAATGCCTAAAAAATTATAAAAAATATAATATGATGTAGGAAATATTTTTATCTTTCCAATTAATATTTATAGTCAAAAATAATATTTGTATAACCCCATGTAAAAATTGTTTTAGTAAAACATTTCATGTTTTTCTCATTTTTACTTTAACTTTAAATAAAAAGATATTAATGTCATTTTCCAACCAAAGTGGCTTCATGGGGTCCCCAAGTTGACCCATGGGTTTTCTTGGTCGGCCATGACACAGCCAATGAGGTTAGGACATGTTTCAAGTTCATTTAATATTATTAAAACATTATTTTTACCTTAAACTACACTAATTACCTCTAATCGCGATTAAAAACTTAATAAGTTACTATTCACCAAAAAATTATTTTTATCCCATTGAACCACATTTTACTTCTTAATGACAACCATGTATGTCGGATTTTTAAAATTCAAAACACAAAGATGGCAAAATTTCATTTAAACGGAAAAATCAGTTTTTATAAGTACCAATTAGTGGTTTCACTAATCATCAAAAATTGAAGTTTTTCAGAAAAATCCCAAAAATTCACCCTAAGCTATATTTGATATTCTGAATTCAAAAATGAAGTCTATTTTACAAAATTCAAATCATATAATTCACATTAATTAATTAAATAATTAATTCCCGCTGTCAAAGCAAATAGCGTGTTTTTATGAAACAATAAATATCAAAAGATTGACACTAGTTTAAGTCTGATTTCAAAGTGAAATTAATTACAACGACCACTATTGGATTTAGTGGTAAAAATATATTCTAATTTCACTTTAAAACCAATTAAAAAGATAATCTAATCATATAAATAAATTAGATTAAAAAGATGTTTTGAATTAAAATACAACATTTTACACAATTCATTAAAAAAAATGAACTTTATCAGAAAGATACCAAAATTTTACACAAAGTAAATTTTGATGTCCCAATTTTTAAGAAGAGTTTTATTTGGTCCAATAGAATGTATAAGAGTGAAAAAAAACTATATTTAATGACGGTTCTCCATCAAAAGGCAATAAGTGAACCTTTAGTGAAAACTAGGGCATATACGCATAAAATTAAATTCTTTCCGTATTTTAAGCCTTTATCCTTTATTGGATAAATGTAAAAACATTTAAAAACATATATAATCATATTTTAGTTATTTCTATCCATTCCCACCAATACAATGGCTACATGTTAACTACCATTTAAAATAATATTATTTTATTATTAGAGTGCAACGTAAGATTCCCAAGAAACTCGTTGTTGCGTGTTGGGTACGCCATCGAGCATAGTGTCCCCTTTAAAGTCATATTAATATTTTATTCACAAATATGGATAAATATGAAAATTTCATATTCTTTATTTACCTGGGGTGTTACATACATCATTTCACATTTATACAAATTATAAATTGTTATAAATAATTATCTAATGATTTTATAAGACATCTATATCCTGTTTCATATTCTTAAAATATGTAAATCTTTATCTATATATGATTATCACTGAATGTCAAAAATATATATTAAAAAAATTGGTTTTTACTAGAAACTAATATATATCATGAAATTATTAATTTAAGCAAAATATAAATTAATAATAACATTGTATATTGTATTATATTTAATAATATGGTTTTCTGGTAGATTTATAATAATTTATATTTATTATACCATATCTTTTAAGGTTTATTATGAAATTCATGAATTATGGTATAGATTTTATTAACTCACTTTATTTCTAGGATATATATGCTATATTCACAACATATTCATGTTAGGTGGTGTATATAATTCCCTATAAAATGTTATATCATTTTTTTCATTATATAATGATATTAAATATTTTTATTGATGTTATTGTTTCATATATCTATATGTTAAAAGGATAATCATGTATTATGGGAATTTCTAATTCCACTTTTATAACTATTATAATTATACCATATTCACAACAAAATTATTTTCTGTGGTGTATATACATACAATTAATGTTTAATATAAATCATGAATTAAATTTAAGAATATTTAATTATCCATTATATTTGATATCTTTCATGGTGTTTACAGTTAAAACATTACTATAAAAGTATGTGAATTTTGGTTCAATTTTCCTTCATTAAGACACAAATTATCTAATGCATCTATATTCATTTATGAGTTGTATATACTACCTATTTATAATGATGTAAAATTAATATTAATCTATTTATAATATTTTTTTCACGAACCGTCCCCCTGGGCCCGTTCCGTGACTACCCCAAGCCCACCATCCATAGGCTAGGGGCTGGAGACCAGCACTGAAGGTGTATTCCCTAAAACTGGGAATGCATTGCCTTTATAACCAGTAATACACAAAACCAAGCACACAATAAGATATGAACTCAAGTAAACTGAATAGTAACCAGAGTGAGTACAATAAGTAAAAGGGTCCAGAATACAAGACCAACTGGAAAGTACAAGGAAAAATGTAAAGTTCAAGACAAATGATAGGTGAAAAACAGCTCCAAGATCATCCACCATGAATCCAACCTGAAGGGTGGGTATAGCTCACAAACAGTCATCTCTGCAGTTGACCACATCTAATGTCTACCTCCGAGCTACCTCAAGTCCCGGTACTCTCATCCTCAGTCATCATTGTTTATTGCCTGCACCAAACACAACAGGGTGCGGGCATAGCCCGTGCAGGAGTGAGTATAACGATACTCAGTATGGACCCCGAGACCCTCAAGGTCTCACAAAATCTACCAAGGATAAACCACACAGCATAGAATCAATTAACAACCCTACTTTGGTATATGCCCATACATATACATAAGTTATCAAGTAAACCTATCTCAATCATGAGGAAAACACCATGTCCAACTCAAATCACAATGCACAATTGTTCCACAAATTAAGGAATACCATGAAGGTAAGTACCACACAGGTACACCACATAGTAAAATACCACCAAGGTATTACTATAAAGGAAAGTAACACAAGGTACATAGTCAGATCACACCAGTTATAACTTAAGTACAGTAGTAGATATTATTAGATGTAACTACTAATTTATCTTACTCTATTAAGAGGCTCTGTTACTGACCCACACAGGATCGTTATTCATTTTTCACATCATAGCCAGCTACAAGGTTCCCACACTACGCTCGCTTGTCTCCAGGAGGGTCTGCTCCACAAGCCACTGGTCGATACTCCAACTGCCTTGAACTCTCAAAAAGAGGTATCTCAAAGGGCCTCCATGTCATTGGGGTCTCAACGTAATAGACGGTGTGTCAATCAGACGACCTGTCTATGAGATATTAGCCTTTTAGTTTAGATGGCCCAGTTGGATTCGTGCTCGATCAAACCTGAACGTACTGCAACATTTTCCAAATCTTTATTGGGGTATACTCAAAGGGACTGTCTCACATCATGGTTTTAATCGCTGCTGAAGTTTTTCCAAATGGATTCCTGGTGACAAAGTTAGGGCCGATAGAGCAAAAAGTTTGAAGTAGGCCTTGGACTGGTCTGTACCGGCCCGCTGGGTCCGGCCCGACTATGCTGGGTGGACCGACCAGCATAGGTTGGCACGGAGGCCATGAGGGAAGTACGATACCATGGGGTGGGGGAGTTCTGAGGGCCTCGGGCTAGAGATGTCGTGGGGCAGTGCGGAGGGCCACAGGTAGCGAGGCTGAGGGGTGGCGAGGAGGGCCACGAGGTGGCAAGGCCACAGGGCGGCGCAGAGGCCGCTAGTGGCATGGGGTCATGGGGCGGCGGAGTGGCTGGGGTGGGGCGGGGTGGTCGTGGTGTGGGGGTCCACCGTAGCTGGCCGGATGACAAATCATCCTCTCTGCATGGCGTGGTCGCGCACTGCGCCTTCACCAGTAGCTGGTTCATTCGGCCACTCTACGTTTTTCATCGTGGCACAAATTCTCCTTCTTCTATCATGAAGAACACACCATTCATCAAGAATGGCGGAGTTTTTGGGCCATGTGTTTTTATCCCACACCATCTGTGTTAGAGAGGTAGCAAATAGCTCAACAAAAACTTGAATGAAGAATGGAAATCCCTTCAACCTCCGACAATGATTATTCCCAAATCCGCAAAAAGAACTCATCCACTGATCAACGTGTTAGAGAGTTGATCTAATTTCATTGTTAAGAATAGAAGAACATGGGAAATAATAATCACACATAAATAAAACCCTAACTTAGAGACTTGTAAACGGTGGTCGCGAGGATAGAGACAAAGTCATTGGGGACAGACGGGCGTCGGTGATGTCAGTGTTTCCTCGATCGTCGGTTCGTTGTCATTGAAGAGGTTCCTCATCAGCGTCGGAGTTCTTCATTGGGTTGGGCGTTAATTGTTGAATAACTTGTTCTTCATTGGAGAGAATAATCCTCCAAAAGGATGCCCTCTCCTAATTCCACCAAAATGTGAAAATAACCCCTTTTTAATTTTAGTTTATCAAATTAATAGTTTGGCACAATTAATTATACCACGTTGGCATAATTAATTGGCTTCAGTTAATGGGAGGAGAGGATTAATGTGTAGTTGAGAGTTTTCTCCCCCACTAAGAGGGGTCGGGTGGTCCCCACCCCTAAATTCAAAATGGGGGTTAGTTCAGGTGGTCACCACCTCTAAACATCCACATGGGAGGTTTAGGCTTGGGTGGTCCCCACCACCAAAACCAATGTTTAGGGGTTTCAACAAATAAAATAAAAATGTTTACATTTTTATTTATTTCATTCCTTCACAAAAAACAAAAAAACTATCTCTCACTCTTGACCCATTGCGGTCGAGGTGATGGTCTTTTTAACCGAATATCGGCACTGCATGTTCAACGGTGCCCTAATATTTTAATTACGAGCACCAGTTCAAAAGTGTGAAAAACATGCTCGTACGTTTACTAAACATACCCGAAAAAAGGTTCATAAATTCATTCTGGGAACATTGATGTAGAGAACCGAAGATTGACGTACATGGACATTACATTACCTTTTCAGAATACTTAGTACATAACAAAAACACACACACAAGGACCGTAATAGTTTAGTGTCTTTGGAAACTTGGAATATAATCTTCTAATCATGGTGAAAGATCTTCAACATCTCCCATAAAGAACTTCTTTTTTTAAACCTAAATCCTTTCTTTATGTCCTGGGGAAAAGAAAACATAAAAGGGTGATCTCAAATGCTCAGTAAGGGTAAACAAAAGAAATATCAATCACATCATATTCATAAGAACATATCTTTTGGAAATCTTAACCTGCAAAAGAGATCATAATTTCATAACATGGGATAAATCATAGTAGTGAAATGTAATCCCAATAATCATAACTTAAAAAATGAAACTTTGTGTCATACACACATAATCGTAGAGAATTATTTCATATTAGTCAAGACTCATTTCCAAGACTATCTTAGTGGACAAAGTCACTTTCTGAACCGAGTTCACTCCTCGTTTCAGTCATGTTTCACTAAACCAGTATAACCTACCATTCCAGCCATGTCTATCTCATGAGATATAAAATCTTTACCCAATGCATTGGAGGGAGATATAGGTCCCATCCATCTAATAATGATACCATTATTATGTGTTCCACAAAATCATAAACCATACATCATAGCATAAGCCATGTAATAAAAATGGGAATCTTAAACAATGTGACATCATAAAAAAATTCATATAAGATAAAGGAATTCATAAAAATATTTCCATCACAACATAATCAAATCCATGTAATAATAGGGATAGAAACAGAACCCTATATTATCTTAGATGGAAAATAATTTTGATAAAACTCTTGAACTCTATTCTTGAGGAAAATATCCTTTCTACTTCAAAAACATTTTTCCTTTCTTAACATGTCATACAATTTTAAACTAAAAGAATTTGATTAAAAATAAACTTGAAAACTTGTAAAGGAAGCTTCTTGGAAATAATTTTTTTAAAAATCCATTCATGACTTATAAGTTAAAAAAACATTGTTCTCATTCTTTTGTCGGAAAAGTCAGAAAGTACCTCGTATGAAAAACGACAAAAAATTCCTTTCATATCTTTTATTAAAAACTCAACGAAGGGTAAAATTGGATATAAACTATTGTATAAGGATATAAATATTACATATTGTGGAAACATGGATGTGGATGATAAAATAAACCCCAATAAATACTAAAGTATAAACAATCTCGGATAAAAATGAGATTGTGATATTTCCCTTACCTTAGGTCCGATATGCTTTGTACGTGTCTGAACCTCCTCTTTTTTGAAGTGCTTCTTTGAGACCTCATTTTAGGGCAGTAAAATAGGTCTTTTAAGAAGACCATAACCTCTAGGATGTTTCCATAGAAGTGGAGAGGATAAATTGGCAGGGGTGGGCCGATCTTGAAGGCTCAAAGTGGTGTGAGGAAGAAGGGGAGGAGGTGCCCTTTTATAAGGGAGGAGAGGGGCACCTTTGGAATTACTAAAAATATTATTTTATTATAAAGTAAAATTCGGTTTTTAATAGATCCAATTTGATATATCTAGAAGATAAGGTGGTTAGGGTTCGAAATCCTTTCATCCAATATAATTTAGACAAGTTTAGGTATCAATTTTAACCATATCATTTAGATTTAACTTTAAGTTAGATAATTTAACTTTCACTGTGACTTCTTATTTTATTACACTATAAGGTTAATAAACTTACTATATCAAGACAAACGAACCCCAAGTTGTTTATTATTAATATATATAACCTTATATAAGTCATTTGGCCGAACCTTAGATTTTTAGGAATAAAATAACAATTAATAATATAATATTTGTTTTAAAAACTATTTTATGTCAATTTTAACACTATTTAGTAATTGATTTTTGTGAAACTCATAACAGAATGATTATCTCAAAAAAAGTTAATTAAATCAATACTAACATTTCATATTAACCTATAAAATTAGTGTAATTCATTAAAAGTCTCAAATTACATTTATTTGGGTATTTATAACACCAATTATGTCAATATTTCATTAATAAGATAATTACTGCCTCATCTTTGTGTCATAAATAAATTAAATTATTTAATGTATAAAAATTAAAAATAAAATACAATTACGTAGGAAATATTTATATGTTTCTAATGAGTATTTATAGTCGAATTTATCTTATGTATAACCATATATTAAAAATTATTTACTTATTAAACATTGATTTTAACTATTTTAAACCTTCTTTAAATAAATTACTAATAAATGTCCTAATCTAATCCAAGTGGGCCTAAATGATCATATTTTTTTCCTAAGGTTATTTTTGGTCGAATTAAACTTATCCAGTAGAATTAGGACATGTGTTAGGGTAATAATAATAACATTTTTACCCTTAATTACCCTATTTACTTTTAACCGTGTTAAAAAAAAGTAAAAAGTTGCTATTCACCAGAAATTATTTTCATCTCATTGAACCACATTTTACTTACTGACATCAACCATATCTCTCGGATTATTGAAATTCCACTCACAGAAGCGGTAAAATTAAGTTTTATGAAAAATTCATTTTTCTTAACTACCACTTAGTGGTTTCACTATTCATCAAAAAATGAAAGTTTCCAGAAAAATACCAAAAATTAGGCCTAAGCTATATTTAATATTATGAACTCAAAAATGATGTCTATTTTACCAAATTCAAAACATATCATTTTCATTAATTAATTTAAAAATTAATTCCCATCGTCAAAACAAATAGCGTGTTCTTAAGAGATAATAACTATCAAAAGATTGACACTTGTTTATGTCTGGTTTAAATGTGAAATTACATACAATGAACAACATTGTATTAAATTGTAAAAATATATTCTAAATATACTTTAAAACCACTCAAATTAATAATTTATCTCTATTAATTATTTCAATTAAAAAGGTTGTTTTTAATTAAAATTTAGTAATTTTCACTATTCATCAAAAAATGAAAGTTATCCGAAAAGTACCAAAATTTCACCCTAAGCTAATTTCGATATTAAGAATCCAAAAATGAATTCCATTTGGAAAAATAAAATTTACAAAATTTTAAAAAGTGGTTATTACTATTCATAACAGCTAGTTTTAATAATATTTTAATAGCATATTGTTGTTTAGTGAAACTCGTTATTGCGTACTACACACGCTATCGAAGAAGGTCGTGATTGCGTGTAATGAAAGGCAAGTCAAGGATACGTGTTGTGCAAGCTCCTTTTGGTGTAGCGTACAACACAATACATTAAGGAAATTAAAAAGCATATTTTTCATAAAATCTCGAGCTGTTACATTCTACCCCCCTTAAAATGAATTTCACCCTTAAAATTCGTCGGGGTTATAAATGGTTTACTATTCGAAAGTTTCTTTAATAGAAACCCACATCGTAAAAAGGAATACCAAAACCAATATTTAAAAACAAAAGTATGAAACGTAACGGTTACCCAAATAAAATAATCACTAGGTTTCCACATAGGTGAAAATATGGATATGGGAGAGAAATCTAACCATCATGTTCTGATGGAGAGTGGTAGAGAACATGGCTATGGAAAAGCCAGAAATCACAAAGCCATAAATTTGTGAGGATCTAAGGTACCATCTGATTCATCAGATATAAGAGAACTATGACAACATTTTTTGTTTTCAAGATCATTTCCCTAAAGTTGATAAAATTGGAATTAGAAGAAATACTTTCATGATTTTGGTATAGTCTCACCGTTTGTCATTATTTGGACAATTTCCACTTCATCTCTTAAATAAATGAAGATGAATTTGTCATTTGTGATGTGTTAGCAGATCATGTGATAGAATGATGGGTCATTCCATCTGTCTCAAACAAAAGGTTAGAAAAGTTATCAAAATATACATAAGTCCATCTATAGTGAGATTAATCATATATGGTTCCTAAAATGGACTTATACTTCATATATCATACTGCTTAATATAATAAAACTAGTTTCTACTAAACTGGGACTTCCTGTAGGCCAGTGGTAGACGATAAAGGCCAGTCGCACTTCGGTTGTGGGTTCGATTCCCACAGCCTTGTCCGACGCGATGGGCTATCGCCCATCCTGCAGGTTGTCCTTTTTCTAAAGCTATATTACTATAACATCCCATAAAAAATATCAAAAAAAGTTTTATCCTTAAACAATACTAACTTATGTCCAACATAATCCATTCCAATCTTTAGGCTTATCTAAAATACTTCGGTCCAAGATCATAGTATAAAGAAAATGATCACATGAATGCCATCATTTATCCCCATATATCATAAGATATATCTTGTTGGTCAAATTACAAATATGTGAATACCTTAATCATGTATTCTCTTGAAGAATGAATATCCATTGAACCTTAGTGAAAACATGAATGCAGTTAAAAGTTAACACTTTCCACATACCAAAATCCTCAAAATTATATATCCTCAAACCATGATATCACTTAGTCCTTATATCAATCATGAGCTCATGAATACTATCAAACATATTAGATTCTATTTATCCCTTCATTATGTGCATATCGTCTTCTTTCCAAAAATATTTCAATCACTTTTCATGGTTACCGATGCCATAATATTTTTGAAAACCACAATAGACCAAAACATAAATATTCCAATATTCCACGATACTATATACAACATTATCCCATTACATAAACACTTAATCATTCCACCACATCGTTGTCATATTCAACATCTCCAATGGTGATCACATGTGACTTACCTTTGTCCTTTGCCTTAAGTGGTTGCTCACGTTGATCATCACTAACCCTTGTATTAGGGCATTTATTAGCATAATACCCCATTTCCTTGTACTTGAAGCATTGAAGTGTTGTTGGTGTGTTCCCTATAGTCTTTTCTTTATTCACATCATTAGAAACCCTTTTTCCATTACTTCGACACTCAGCTGCTCGATGACATTCTTTTCCACACTTAAAACATTTTCTAGTCCCTTTAAGACAATCTCCACCATACTTCTTTCCACACTTTGAGCATAAGGAAACATTCATCTTCTTTTCACCATTATTCTGAGATTTCTCCTTGAACTCCATTTTCGTTTCTTGTCAAAACTATGAGATGGATAAGTAACACCAACTTCCATTTCTACCTTGATAGCACAACACACAATTTCTTTATAGCTACTGAAGTCTCTTATAGCTAATTCCCTTCGAAGATTTGGTTTTAAGCCACTAAAGAATCGATCAACTTTACTTTCAGGTTTGATGATAAATCCAGATGCATACCTTGCAAGCCTTGTAAAATTCGCTTCGTATATACCAAAAGATTCATCATCCTTTTGCTTTAGTTCAAGAAAATCCTTCTCCATCTTTATTCGAAGAATATGAGGGAAGTACTTATTGAAAAATAAGTTCTTGAACTTGTCCCATTCCATGGAATCAATTTCATCTCTTTGCCTCGTATTCTTGATAAGATTCTACCATTGATCAGCTTCACCTTCCAAAGAGTATACTGCTAAGATGACTTTATCATGTTTAGAACATTGAAGAACTGAAAATATATTTTCAGTAGTACTGATCCATTGTTCAGAAACAAGTGGATCAGAAGACCCACTGAAAGAAGGTCGACGTTTCCTCATGAAGGACTCAATAGAATATTTTTCCCTTCTCTGCTCATTTGGATGTCTAGAATGATTCATAGCTTGTTTAAGTATAGCAATAAGATTTTGCACTCCATCTCCCATAACATTTGTTTGTTCAGGAGGACAATCATTGCATTGTCCATTGCATTGATCAACACGGTTCCTTCAAGTTCCAGCCATCGTCTAAAATCCAAAAAGAATAGTGTGAGAGGCAAAAATCATGATAGGGAAAACTACATAATAAAGGGGGAGTATCCTCAATATCTAACATCTTAGGTTAAATTCTATGATTGTTATCGTAGTTCTAGGACTGTATCCTATACGTAAACTTATCCTTAGGGACATCCCTAGACATACCTTAGAAATATCTCTAGGGATCTCACTAACGTTTTCGCATCCTAGTTTCCAAAGGTTGAATAAACCTTTCCTCTGATACCAACTGTAGAGACCCGAAGATTTACGTACATAGAAATTACATTACTTTTGTGGAATACTTAGTACATAACAAAAACACACACATAAGGACCGTAATAGTTTAGTGTCTTTGGAAACTCAGAATATAATCTTCTAATCGTGGTGAAAGATCTTCAACATCTCCCATAAAGATCTTCTTCTTTTTTTAAAACCTAAATCCTTTCTTTATGTCCTGGGGAAAAGAAAACATAAATGGGTGAGCTCAAATTCTCAGTAAGGGTAAACAAAAGAAATATCAATCACATCATATTCATAAGAACATATCTTTTGGAAATCTTAACCTGTAAAAGAGATCATAATTTCATAACATGGGATAAATCATAGTAGTGAAATGTAATCCCAATAATCATAACTTAAAACATGAAACTTTGTGGCATACACACATAATCATAGATAATCATTTCTTATTAGTGAAGACTCGTTTCCAAGACTATCTTAGTGGACAAAGTACCTTTTTGAACTGAGTTCACTCCTCGTTTCAGTCCTGTTTCACTGAACCGGTATAACCTACCGTTCCAGCCATGTCTATCTCACGAGATATAAAATATTCACCCAATGCATTGGAGGGAGATATAGTTCCCACCCATCTCATAATGATACCTTTCTTATGTGTGCCACAAAATCATAAACCATACATCATAGCATAACCCATGTAATAAAAATGGGAATCTTAAACAACGTGACATCATAAAACAATTCATATAAGATAAAGGAATTCATAAAAATATTTCCATCACAACATAATCAAATCCATGTAATAATAGGGATAGAAACAGAACCCTATATTATCATATATGGAAAATAATTTTGATAAAACTCTTGAACTCCATTCTTGAGGAAAATATCCTTTCTACTTCAAAAACATTTTTCATTTCTTAACATGTCATACAATTTTAAACTAAAAGAATTTGATTAAAAATAAACTTGACAACTTGTAAAGGAAGCTTCTTGGAAATAATTTTTTTAAAAATCCATTCATGCTGTATAAGTTAAAAAAACATTCTTCCAGTTCTTTTTTCGGAAAAGTCAAAAAGTACCTCGTATGAAAAACGACAAAAGATTCCTTTCATATCTTTTACTAAAAACTCAACGAAGGGTAAAATTGGATATAAACTATTGTATAAGGATATAAATATTACATATTGAGGAAACATGGATGTGGATGATAAAATACACCCCATTAAATACCAAGGTATAAACAATCTCGAATAAAAATGAGATTGTGATATTTCCCTTACCTTAGGTCTGATATGCTTTGTACGTGTGCAAACCTCCTCTTTTTTAAAGTGCTTCTTTGAGACCTCATTTTAGGGCACTAAAATAGGTCTTTCAAGAAGACCATAACCTATAGGATGTTTCCATGGAAGTGGAGAGGAGAAATTGGCAGGGGTTTGCCGAGCTTGAAGGCTCAAAGTGGTGTGAGGAAGAGGGGGAGGAGGTGCCCTTTTATAAGGGAGGAGAGGGGCACCTTTGGAATAACAAAAAATATTATTTTATTATAAAGTCAAATTCGGTTTTTAATAGCTCCAAATTGATATATCTAGAAGATAAGGTGGGTAGGGGTCGAAATCCTCTCATCCAATAGAATTTAGACAAGTTTAGGTATCAATTTTAACCTTATCATTTAGATTTAACTTTAAGTTATACAATTTAACTTTCACCGTGTCTTCTTGTTTTCTTACACTATAAGGTTAATAAACTTACTATATCAAGGAAAACGAACCCCAAGTTGTTTATTATTAATATATATAACCTTATCTAAGTCATTTGACCGAACCTTAGATTTTTAGGAATAAAATAACAATTAATAATATAATATTTGTTTTAAAAACTATTTTATGTCAATTTTGACACTATTTAGTAATTGATTTTTGTGAAAATCATAACAGAATTATTAGCTCAAACCAAGTTAATTAAATCAATACTGACATGTCATATTAACCTATAAAATTAGTGTAATACATTAAAAGTCTCAAATTACATTTATTTGGGTATTTATAACACCAATTATGTCAATATTTCATTAATAAGATAATTACTGCATCATCTTTGTGTCATAAATAAATTAAATTATTTAATGTATAAAAATTAAAAATAAAATACCATTATATATGAAATCTTTCTATATTTCTAATGAGTATTTATAGTCGAATTTATCTTATATATAACCCTATATTAAAAATTATTTACTTATTAAACTTTGATTTTAACTATTTTAACCCTTCTTTAAATAAATTAATAATAAATGTCCTAATCTAATCCAAGTGGGCCTAAATGATCATCTTTTATTCCTAAGGTTATTTTTGGTCGAATTAAACTTATCCAATAGAATTAGGACATGTTTTAGGGTAATAATAATAACATTTTTACCCTTAATTACCCTATTTACTTTTAACCGTGTTAAAAAAAAGTAAAAAGCTACTATTCACCAAAACTTATTTTCATCTCATTGAACCACATTTTACTTACTGACATCAATTGTGTCTCTCGGATTTTTGAAATTTCACTCACAGAAGCGTTAAAATTAAGTTTTATGAGAAATTCATTTTTCTTAAATACCACTTAGTGGTTTCACTATTCATCAAAAAATGAATGTTTCCAGAAAAATACCAAAAATTAGGCCTAAGCTATATTTGATATTATGAACTCAAAAATGATGTCTATTTTACCAAATTCAAAACATATCAGTTTCATTAATTAATTTAAAAATTAATTCTCGTCGTCAAAACAAATAACGTGTTCTTAAGAGATAATAACTATCAAAAGATTGACACTTGTTTATGTCTGGTTTAAATGTGAAATTACATCCAATGAACAACATTGTATTAAATTGTAAAAATATATTCTAAATATACTTCAATACCACTCAAATTAATAATTTATCACTATTAATTATTTCGATTAAAAAGGTTGTTTTTAATTAAAATTTAGTAATTTTCACTATTCATCAAAAAATGAAAGTTATCTGAAAAGTACCAAAATTTCACCCAAAGCTAATTTCGATATTAAGAATCCAAAAATGAATTCCATTTTGAAAAATAAAATTTACAAAATTTCAAAAAGTGGTTATTACTATTCATAACGGCTAGTTTTAATAATATTTTAATAGCATATTGTTGTTTAGTGAAACTCGTTATTACGTACTACACACGCTATCGAGGAAGGTCGTGATTGCGTGTAATGCAAGGCAAGTCAAGGATGCGTGTTGTGCAAGCTCCTTTTGGTGTAGCGTACAACACAATACATTAAGGAAATTAAAAAGAATATTTTTCATAAAATCTCGGGCTGTTACAATTGATCTGTAGAATCATGCACAATCAATTTTTGGAGACTTGTAAAATTCCCATATATTTAAAATAATTTACATAGAATTTATGGGTCTTTACATTCTCCCCACCTTAGGGTTCTATGTCCCTGAAGTCCACATCACAAAAAAAACTAGGAAAACAAGTGGGGGTACTGAGCATGAATCTGAGCCTCCCTCTCCCATGTGATCTCCTAGAGCTTCCCGTGCTTCCAGAAAATGCGCACTAGAGGTATCGACCGCCAATGAAGGACCCACTCTTGTTGATCCTCAATCCCAACTAAAACCTCTGAAAACGTTTCCCCATCGTTGATGTCCAGCTCACCATAGTCGATGACATGGGATGGGTATTGCACGTATCTCCTCAGCTAGGATACGTGGAAGACATTGTGTATCCAGTGCAAATGAGGGGGAAGAGTTAAACGGTAAGCTACCTCACCAACTCTGCTAATGAATTGAAAAGAACTAATGATCCTCAGAGATAACTTTCCACCTCATCCAAATCTCTATAAACCTCATCGGGGTGAGACCCATAGAAAGACATGGTCACCATCTTCTAACTCTAGAGGTCTCTATCTCCTGTCGTCATAAGATTTCTCCATGCTCTTTGCAGTCTTCATCTGCTCCTGGATGATCTGCAATTTCTCGGCGGTATCCCATACCATCTCTAGTCCCACTAGTGCTGACTCCCCACAGACAGTCTAACACAAATTTGATCTGCATGGTCGCTCGTATAATTCCTCAAAAGGTTATATCCCAATGGTGGAATGAAATCTTTTGTTGTATGCAAACTCCAAAAACATAAAGTGATCCTCCCATCTATGATCAAAGTTGAGGACACAAGCACGCTACATGTCCTCGAGGGTCTGAATGGTCCTCTCAGTCTGTCAATCCGTCTGAGGATGGAAGGCAGTGCTCAAACGAAGCTGCATCCCGAAATCCTCCTACAACCCCTTCCATAGTAGGGAAGTGAAATGTTCATCACGATCAGATACAATCGTCGAGAGTACTCCATGAAGATGCACAATCTCTTGTAAATATAGGCATCCCAATCTCTCTACTAAACCCTTCTCCCTGATTAGTAGGTAGTGGGCCAACCTGGTGAGTCGGTCGAAGATCACCCAAATAGAGTCATGACCTCTATATGTACATGGAATTCCTATCACGAAGTCTATGGATATCCTATCCCAATTCCACTCAGGGACCTCTAAAGGATGAACCAAGCCTACTGGTACCTGATGTTCCACCATCACTTACTGGAAAATGAAGAACCAAAAGATACACTCTGCTACTGCTTTCTTCATTTCTGGACACTAGTACTATCGTTGAAGGTCTTGGTACATCTTCTCCACTCTTGTATGTACCTCTAGAGGGGATGTGGGGAACTAGATAAACATTTCCTCCTAAAGTGACACTATTACCATGGTATGTCCTTTGAAAAGGCTGGCATGCTCCCCACCTTCGGAAAATTCATCTGGTGCTTGTCCTGTGGATATCTGAGCACTTCAAGCCTCGAATTCAGTGTCCCTATGTTGCGCCTCCCTGACTTGCTGAAGAAGTGGGGGAGTGACTGTTAGAGACTGAAGAAAATATGCTTCATCTCGATCCACAAAGGATATCTACAAAGCATCCAACTACTATGTCACCTCACCTAGCAGCTGTATACCAGACCTCCTACTGGGTGCATCTGCTACAACTTTCCCCTTTGCGTGAGTATAGACTATCTCAAAGTCATAGTCCTGGAGGAACTAAAGCCCACGTCACTGTCTTAGGTTCTGGTCCTTTTGAGAGAAGATATACCTGAAACTCTTGTGATCTGAGTAGACTGT
This sequence comes from Viscum album, assembly GCA_963277665.1. Taxonomy (NCBI): domain Eukaryota; kingdom Viridiplantae; phylum Streptophyta; class Magnoliopsida; order Santalales; family Viscaceae; genus Viscum; species Viscum album. The sequence goes on from OY728126.1 coordinate 990,125,806, forward strand.
AAAACATTCACCCATCAGATAGTGTCACCACATATTCAAGGTAAAGACCACTGCTGCTAAGTCCAGGACATGGGTAGCATAGTTCAGCTCATTTTTTCTCAGTTTTTGAGAACTATATGTGATCACTTCTCATTCCTGCATCAGGAAACATCCGATTTTGGTCCCTGATGCATCAAAGTAGAATACGAACCATATGCCCTCCTTCGGTAGCCTCAATATGGGGGAACTAGTCAGCCTTTTCATCAGCTCATGAAATCTCAACAGGTATTTCTCTAACCACATGAAGGGTTTCCCCTTATTCATCAATGCTGCTAGTGGTGTTGCAACTCTGGAGAAATCTGGCACAAATCTCTAGTAGTATCTGGCCAAACCCAGGAAACTTTGTACCTCCTTTACACTCTTGGGTGGCTCGCAAGCAAGTACTGACTCAATATTCACTGGATCGACTACAACACCAGCCTTTGATATGTCATGTCCCAGAATGTGAACCTCTCAGATCTAGAACTGGTACTTAGAGAGTTTAATATAAATATGGTGCTCTCAGAGTGTGTCCAGTACTACCTGCAAATGGTAGGCATTATCCTCCTTAGTAGTCGAGTATATCAGAATGTCATCGATGAAGACTACTACAAAAAGATCTAGGTATCGCTGAAAGATCCTATTCATGAGTCCCATGAACACTACTGGAGCATTGGTCATGCTAAAAAACATGAACAAAAACTCATAATGGTCGTACGGACACCTGAAAGCCAACTTCTTTACATCCTCATCTCGTACTCTGAGTTGGTGATAGCCTGATCTAAAGTCTATCATCGAGAACCATTGGGATCACTTTATCTAATCAAAGAGGATGTCAATCCTTGAGAGTGGGTACTTGTTCTTCACGGTCACCTGGTTCAGGCACCGATAATCAACACAAATCCTCAAGCTCCCATCTGCCTTCTTGGTGAACAAAATCTAGGCTTCCCAAGGTGAAACACTGGGCTGAATGAATCCCTTCTCATGCATGTCCTCTAGTTGTACCCAAAGCTCATGATGCTCTGTGAGAGCCATCTGATACACTAGTGTAGATACTGGTATTGTCTCAAGGTATAAGTAAATTTAAAATTCCACCTCTCTGTGAGGAGGTAGACCTGAAACATCATTAGGGAAGACATCCTCATGTTGGTCCACCACTAGAGGTTAGTTCGGACTCTCCACATCAACTGCTTGGAGGGTAAGGCTAGCCAACTGAGGAGTTATCGGTTGCACTCTCCTCCATGTAAGTTTATCCTGTGCTGCATAGGCTCCCTTCTCGCTGGTGAAGGTAAACTCAGTCCCATCTATGCGGACACACCACACTTTTCACCTAATACAGTCAATCTGATAATGGACTATAGATAACCAGTCCATACCCAAGATGACATCATAAGGCCTCAACGCCGCTACTAAGATATCCCAGCTGAATCCCTCGCCTCCTAGAATAAGATCGCACTGCCTTCACCAGTATGTAATCATTGAATCTGCTCCTGTAAAAGTCTCTAGCCATAAGGATCGAGCCAACAGCTCTGTCAGAATCTTTGAACTTTGAACGAGGGCAGTGGCAATAAAATAATGACAGTAACCTATGTCTATAAGTATTATAGCTAAGGTGGAGTAGACACAGATCATACCTCATATCATCTCTAGAGCACCATGATTGTAGGCCTCAGCTTCCTAGAGCGGAGCTCAGCCCTGTCCTCCTGATCCTAGTGGTTGGGGTGGACCACCTGGTGGTGGTAGCAATAACATCATGAATCGTCGCCCACCACCAGCAACATGACCAGCTCCAATACCACATCCCCCTACACCTTACGGACCTCCTAGATCAATCTTCTGTCTCTGCCTGGGTGGTCCTTCGACTGTCTACTAATCATCTGTATTGCAGGTCGGACAGTCACGAGCCTTGTCTCCCTAACCGCCACATGCGTAACACTACCCGCTCCTGGAATGACTGGCACTACCCTAGGTGCCCCTCACAACTAACCCTAAATCCTACGGTCATCCCCCTTTAGTTCTTGTCCTCTTGGACCTCTGCGACATCTATCTGCTACCAGCTGCAGAAGACTCTTCTACGTGAGAACTGGTGGTGGGTCTCACTGTCGGTGATTGCTCGGCTTGGATACTCTCCACTTATAAATATCTCTATAACACCCCCTCCTTCATCGGGATGATAATAGAAATCATCGAAACCCTAATCTCTCACCTAATTCCCTGCTCGAAGTTCTGAGCCCTGAAAAATGGGTCCTGCACCATATCAGTGGGGTAGAGTGAGAGGTCGGTGAACCTCGCTGAGTATTGATCCACAGTCATGCTACCCTACTACAGGTGAAGAAGCTCTTGTATGCACACTATGCGAAGAGTCTTTGGTACAGACTCTACCCGTTATAGGCTCTCGAAGTCTTCCCAGATAAGCATCACCTCATTGTGAACCTTGAGCATCAAGTCCCACCATCTGCCTGATGCTTCCTATAGAAGGCTGGTGAAAAGGATCACTATAAGATCAGCTGGTGTCTCTACCAGTCGGAAACCTCTCACCACGGCCTCCAGTCAATCCTTAGCCGCCTGTGGGCCCATATCTCCCCTGAACCTAGGTGGCCTCTGGCACTGGAACTCGTGCAACACACTCATATGGCGTGAACCCTCTGCTAATGGGGCTGGTGGAATCAGTGGACCAATGGGTAATGGTACCGCTGGTTATTCTGCTAGAGCCTCTAATGGAATAGGGACCTACACTGAGGCCTCGTCGCTTGGTTGGCTATCAGTGCGTACTGTATCTGTAACCCTAACTAGTTGTCTACATGGATACATAATGAAAAGAAATAGGTGTGCCACAGTAAAAAAGATATACCAGGTGACCTGACTCAAACTGATCACAAAGAAAACTCTTAAAACAACACACACAATTAGTGTTTTCATGCACTGAGTCAAAAATAAGAAGTCAGGGTCCTGGTGTATAGATAAATCAGTCACCGCCCCAGTACTGGATTCCCTAAACTGATAACCACACTTACTACAGATAACACTATTTCTATTAAAAAGAAATATTAGAGTCCTATGTTCTACGGTAGAACTGACACCTCTGATGCCAATTTGTCACGACCCGTCCCCCGGGACCCATGTCGTCACTACCCCAAACTCACCTTCCATAGGCCATGGGCAGGCGACTAACACTAAAGGTGTATTCCCTATAACTAGTAAGGCATTGCCTTTATAACCTATAACAGACACAACCAAGCACACCACAAGATACGAACTCAAGAAAACTGAATAGTAAACATAGTGAGTACAGTATGTAAAAGGGGCCATATTATAAGCCAAACTGTAAAGTACAAGGAAAACAGGAAAGTACAAGACATATGATAGGTCAAAATAAGCTCCTATATCATCCACCATAAATCCTACCGGAAGGGTATGTACATATTTCGAACATCCATCTCTCCAGTTTGCCTCATATAATGTCCACCTTTGAGCTACCTTTAGTCATGGTACTCTCGTCCTCAGTCAGGGTTGTTCGTCATCTACACCAAACACAACAGGGTGTGGGCAGAGCCCGTGTAGGGGTGAGTATAACCATACTCAGTAGGGACCCCGAGACCCTCAAGGTCTCACAAAATCCACCAAGGATATACCACATAGCGTGGAATCGACTGAAAACCCTACTTAGTTATATGCCCATACATATACCTAAGTTATCAACTAAACCCATAACAATCATGAGTGAAAATAGAGAGACCAACTCAAAGCCCAATTATCAACTATTCCACAACGGAAGGAATACCACGAAGGTAAGTACCACATAGAAGAAAACCCCCAAGGTATTACCATGAAGGAAAATACAATAAGGTACAGACTCAGCTCACACCCGATATAACTTAAGTATAGTAGTAGAGATGATTAGAAGTAACTACTAATTCATCTTACTCTGTTAAGATGCTCTACTGCTGACCAACACAGGATCGCTCAGTGGTGAACCACAGAGGATTTCTAGGTGCTGACTCACACAAGATGGCTCAGTGATGACCCGCACAGGATCGCTCGGTGCTGACCCACACAGGAACGCTCAGTGATGACCCCCACAGGATCTCTAGGTGCTAACCCACGCGGGATCGCAATTCATTCTTCACGTCACATCCAGCTACAGGGTTCACGCACTACGCTCGCTTTTCTCCGGGAGGGTTATCTCCACATGCCATTGGTGTATGATCCATATACCATGATGTCTCATGAATATGTTCCTCAAATGACCTCCACGTCATAGGGGTCTCAACGCAATAGACGGTGCGTCAATCAGGCGCCCGGTCTGTGAGTTATTAACCTTTTAGTCCCGAGGACCCTGTTGGATTCGTGCTTGATCCAACCTGACTATACTCCAACATTATCCAAATCCTAAATGGATTATAATCAAAGGGACCATATTTCTCCATGGTTTCCAGTGCCACTACCAGTTTTTCAAACTAAGACCCAGTGGAAAATTTATGGCCGATAGAGCGAAAAGTTCAAAGTTGGGTCGGGTCTGGTCTGACCCTGTCAGACTGACCAGGCCCGCTGGGTCTGGCCCACCCCACTAGGTCCAGCCCAGCTGCACTGGGTAGCCTAGACCATGCTAGGTGGCATGAAGGCCGTGAGGGTGGCATGAGGCTACAGTGTCATGAAGGCTGCGAGGGGATGTGAGGGCGGTGCAACACTGTGAGGGGTGGAGAAGTGGGAGGCGAGTGTCGTGGGGCGGTGAGGCCGCAAGGGCTGCGAGGGCAGCGTGAGGCCGCGTGGGTTGGCGAGGTCGCGGGGTGGCTTAAAGTGCCACGAGGCGGCGTGGTGGGCCATGGGGTGGTGTGGTTGCGGGGTAGTGAGGATGCAGGGTGGTGGGGCCGCATGGTCGTGTGGTTGGGGGGAGGCGAGGCTGTAGGGCGGCGCGAAGGGCCAGAAGCGGCGAGGACGTGGTGTGGGGTGGAGGATACAGGTAGTGCAGAGGCCATGGGGCGGCAGAGAATCCATGGTGCGGTGGGGTGGATTCGGTGCAGCGGTCCACCGTGGCTGGCCGGATGGCCAACCGTCTTCTCCGCGTGGTGCGGGGGCACGTCGTGCCTTCATCGGCAGCCAGTTCGGCGGCCTCTCTTCATTCATCGTTGTGGAAAAAATCCACCTTCTTCTGTCGCTAAAAACACACCATTCATAAAGAACGGTGGAGGAGTCAAACCATGTTTGTTTGGACCGCACCCTATGCGTTAGAGCAGTAGAAAGCGGCTCAACAAAAACATAAATGAATAACGTCAAACCCTTCAACCTCCGGCAATGATTATTCCCAAACCAGCAAAAAGAACTCATCTGCAGATCAACTAGTAAGATATTTGATCTGAATTCTTTGTTTAGAAGGTAATAACATGAGAAACAATAATCACACATAAATAAACCCATACCTCAAGGATTTGTTGATGGAGGTCATGAGATAAGCAACGAAGTCATTGGGGATAGACGGATGTTGGTGATGTGGGCGTTTCCTTGATCGTCAGTTCATTGTCATTGAAGGCGTTCCTCTTTGGAGTGATCATTCTTCATTGGGGAGCGCGTTCTTAATTGAAGAATGTGTTCTTCTTTGGAGAGAATAATCCTCCAAAAGGTTCCCCGCTCCCAAATCCACCAAAATTTAAAAATCTCCCCTTGTTAATTTATGTTTATCAAATTAAAAGGCTGGGAAATTTAATTGTTGGAACAATTAATTGTACAACATTGGCATAATTAAATGGCACCAATTAATGGGAGGAAAGTATTAATGGGGAGTTGAAAGGTTTCTCCCCCATTAAGAGGGGTTGGGTGGTCCCCACCCCTAAATTCAAAATGGGGGATAGTTCAGGTGGTCCCCACCTCTAAACATCCACATGGGAGGTTTAGGCTCGAGTGGTCCCCACCACCATAACCCATATTGGGGGGTTTCAACAAATAAAATAAAAATGTTTACATTTTTATTTTTTTCATTCTTTTACAAAAAACACAAAAAATAGCATTCACTCTTGACCCACTGCGGTCGAGGTGAAGGTCTCTTTAAGCGAATATCGGCGCTTCGAGTTCAATAGTTCCCTCAGATTTCAATTGCAAAAACTAGTTCAAAATTTAGAAAAACTTGGTCGTATGTTTACTGAATGTACCCGAAAAAATGTATAGAAATTCATTTCGGGCACACCGGGCCTCGGAATCACGTGCCGTCAATTTTCACAAACTCATAAAATTTCCATAAAATTAAAAAATATTACATGGAATTTTTAGGTATTTGCAATTTTATTCTTCCTAAATTTCTATCCTCTCATGGGGATTATGATTCCAACTTACCAATTTGGTAAGAGTTTACTACTATAATCTCATCATTTATCGGGATTGTTTATAATTATACTTCTATTTATGAAATATTAAAATTCATATCTCAAGAACTCTGATGAATTTTATTCTTCTATATTTATTCATTATATCATAATATATTGTTACCATTTTTAAATTATATGGTATGTAAGATAACTATGATGTTTTTTTGACGAAACCATACCCGATTTCTTTATTTTTTCTGCAATTTTTTATCAAAAAACCATGTTTTTAAAAAATTATTTGAAAACATTATTTAAAAAAAACGTTTTTAAAATATTTTTTATGATAATTTTAAATGAAAATAGTTTTCTAAATATTTAATAGATTTAAATTATTTCTATTTATTTTTAATATTTTATTTTCAATAAAAAATATTTTCAAAGTTATTTATGTTTTAAAATAAATTTTTCAAAATACAAAGGATATTTTCCTCAATAAATGTTTAATTACAAGAAAAAAACTATCTATGAATAAATCCAATGGTTTTACCAGTTACTTAATGGGGATATTATCTATGAATAAAATTTATTTTTTGTTTTGAATTTTTTATTTTTTGATCGCATGATGTTTATGACACTTGTTTCCCTTCCATGGGTTATATTTTTTTCAAACATGGTTCTTCTCCCTTGTAATTTTATGAAGAAATTATTATGAATTCTATCCATTTTATATAGGTTATGATATGATGAAATTTTTAGGATACCCATTTCATTTCATGGGATATGATATACTAATTTTTTACAGTCTGATGGCCAATATAATTATGATTTCATAATGGGATATGTGAGACTTATATCTCCCTCCAATGCACTAGGTAATGATATGTAATTCATGAAATAATGATTGGAAAAAGTGTACTAGAATGATCCACTCTTGGAAGATGGTTTAACATGATACTCTATAAAGAATGTGTTTTCACTCGGGATGGTGGTGTGCCCCACCTAGGGGGTATAACCACCTATGCATGGACCTAATTAAATGTTTAAAATGTTTTGAATGAACTTGTTGACATGATCACAATGTTATGTGTGGTCCAAATTATATATTCATAATTCTATCCATGATCATTGTTATATATTCATTAGTTTATGGGTGAACCAGATTATAGGTTCATATTGTTATGTGTGGACCTTGTTTCTTGTCAACAAGAATATGTGAGGGTCTGGTTTTATATCCTTTTGTTAATGGGTGAACCTATTTCAATTTTCACATGTTGAAAATGATATATGTTGATGTGTATGGTACAAGTCTATTTATTATACCTATTTTATGTTTTCATGACTTATGTATTATGATTATCTTATTATTCATGTCTTATGAACAACAAATCCTTATTCCATGAATTAAGATTATGATTTTTGATATGAATGTTATGATCTTAAATTTTTTTTGTTACATTATCATTTTGTCATTTCCATGTTATGAATATTTAACTCCCATCTTTAACCAGGCTGATCATCTTGTCTCACCCATTATTATGTTTCTTCTCCACAGGTTATGAATATTTGTTTTAAGAATTCCTCCTAATATAAGAAAATAATTATGAGATATATTAAAGATCATTCAACAAATAATAAGAATTTCTTCCCAATTTACCATTGCACTAATGTATAAGGGTACATGGTCATGTACTTTTGAAATGTTCGGAATATTATTATAAAATTATGTACTATCCAGGTATGTTAATCTTGGGTCTCTATAAAAACACTATCACTTGCCGTATGGATCCATTAGATGGCTAGTACATACTATCCAATGGGCCAGTTCCTACTAGCCGAATGAATATATCCTAGTTTCCCTATTGTACACTTTTATTTTCTCACTAGATATATGAGGTGATCCTTAGGGAAATGGTGGATCTATGAAAATTCCCTTGATCGTTAGTGGCTTCTATTTTTTGTATGTTTTTATAGTCACCATTAAGGAAAATACAAACTAATGATCCACTAATTAATCTCTTCCACTTTAGAAACCCAATATTTTACATTTTATATAATAATAGCATTTGTAAATCTAATACGACATGATAATTCTTTAAATTATAGGATTTTTTTTCATAATAAATACATATTTATAAGGGATTATCAAAACATTGATGATGATATTACAACCTTACCATTGTTTTATCCTTCTATGTCATAATAAAATATAATTATTGTTCCTAATAAATATTTATTAATAAAATCATTTTCCCACATATATTTTTCATTTGGGAGTCAATAATCTTTAATTACCACTCTACCACGGATATATCTACATCCAAAATGGATTTTTCCAAATTCATCACTTAAGAGGGATGGTAATGATATTTTTTTACACAAAGACATGTGGAATACATCATGAGTCACTATCAACTTAGATAGTAATGGGAAATGGTAAGTAACTATTCCAATTTGCTTAGTGATCACAAGAATTTGAGAATATATGGGAGTCAACTTTCCCCACCACCCAATATTATAGTGACATAACCGAGGTGATAATTTTAAGAAAATGTAGTCACCAAATGATAACTCCAAAAAAATATGTTAGTGATATATATATTATTTTTCATCAGTAAAATATATCACCACACATTGTCATATAACATGAATATTTATCAATATCACTTAGAAAACACATAGACCAATAAGAGAATCCTTTTTGGACTCTGGCCAACAAAGATGTGATTTCTATGTGAAACCCTACATAACCTCTAATGAAGATATTATAATATAATATTGATAAATTTTTTATAATCCACTCAACAATTTCTAGATGGATATCCCACGGTCCTCCAAACATAATGACAGATAAATAGTGTATATTCACTATAATATCAATAACCTGGTTTGTTTTACATTTTATCTATGGATGGTAAGTTTCACCCAAATTATCTTATGTTCCTATAACTACTTGAATACCTTTCCAAAGTTAGGATATAATCCTAGGGACCCTTTCTAATATGATATAATGTGGATCCTCATGGAACCTCACAATTTCATGTATGTACAACTTCCCTAAATCCACAACATTGGATGTTTGTAGAATCAGTATGTATTGAGATATTTTATTCAGTAAATAAATAAACATACAAATATACTCATTACCTCATGTAATATTTGTTAATGTATCAATTACATCGATAAATAACTCTTCTAGATTCTATACAATCACTAGAAGAGATGATACAAAAAACCAGTTATGTCACCCTTTATACTCTGCTACCAAAACTAGCTTCTCATGGAAGAAAAAAAATTTGAAGTGTTAAAATTTAATATCCCATGAAGTAAAATATCAATAATGAATTATTGAAATTTTCATAGATAAAGGCATGAAAAAATAGTCTCAAAATAAAGTATCCTCATCAAAGAAAGAGACAACCCAAAATTAATCTCCCAACCATATAAAGAATATTTAGTTCCCTTGAACTCTTAATTATACTATTATTCCTGAATAATCTATTTATTGAGAGATAATATTAGAAATATACTAGAATTATTCAAACACAATCATCCTCCATAAAATCTAGGTTCGTAAGAATAATGATCCCCATAGTACTTCACTATTAATTTGATTCCATGATTACTTTAGAGGGAAATTTCTCTATTAAATCATTAGTAATAGTATCCCCCTTCCCATGGTTATAGGTGATGTAAAAATAAATCATTTGAAGGTACTAAACACATAACCTCAAACTGAGTCTAAAATTTTTCTAAATTAAAATGTATCCTCCACTATAATGATCAATATAGACTATGAATATATCATAAAAAATGATGTTTCACAAACACATAAGAGAACGAATAATAGCTGGATGTTTCATGTTAGGAGTGGGAAAATTCATCTCATGTCGCCAAGTCGTAGAGTCGTACACTCCACTACCAAATCACCTCACACAAGCACACATCCTAGACATGCACCATAATAATCAAAATAAATAATATAGAATATACTATATTCTAAAAATACCATTAAATTTGTTGATTATAAATGTTATTTTATTTCATCAAAATATTTATAATATTTTGGATCCTTTAAGAACTTCAACCCTTTATTATTAAGTGCATCCAGTAGTGATGTATGATTTGGGATATCATTTCCAAAACACTGATAATATAACCATAGACCCATCAAGCACCATATATCAATGAAATTTTTCACCACTTACCAAGATAGGAATAAAATTATCTTTTACCTATCAAATAGTAAGTCTTGTTCTGAAACCATGTTCCCAAGAACATCTTCTCACAGATCTGTTAATATTAAGTAAATGTTTTATGATAACATTATTCATTTATTTTAATTCAAAAAGAATTAACACCTAGTTCTTATTCTCTTCTATAGATATTTAATAAAAAAATATCATCCATAAAAACTAAAAAATAAAATATAGGTATGGATGGAATATCTTGTTCCTCAATGCCATAAAAAAAATATTAGAGTTAGTTATTCCAAACAAAATCTCAGGATGTTAAAAGTGTTTATACTTTATAATATAATCAGTTTATAGAATAATGTAATCCTTAACAATGAAATGATAACAACTAGACTATAGGTCAATTTTCCAAAATTACTTTTCCCACTATAAATGAAAAAATAATAATCAATATAGGGAAATGTATTTTTATTCTTAATCATCAACAAATTATTCTTCAAATATATATTCTAAAGATAAATGGATCCATAAAATTTCTTATAAAATATAAAATGTGTTGGCTAAGGAGATACACAATGATGTATGAAACCATTCTCTTCAAGATCATCCAACTCGTACATGAGTTTATTTATTAAGTTAATATCATATGGTAAGAATAAATAGTTATCATAAGAGTTTTAGGTAATATATTGGTATAAATGCACACATCACAATCCAAAGGTTGCCTAGAGATGTCATCACGGAAAACCTTTGGATACTCTTGATCATAAAAATGAATGATCAAGACTAGAAGATATGGAACTGATCACAACAATATGAGTAGAAAAAAATTCTATAATTAGGAGGATAATTTCCCATATTACATAACCTTAAAACCCACATTCTATAAAATACCGAGGATCTCCCAAAAGATAAATTAATGGAAAATGTTCATGATAGTGGTTAAGATTATCTATATCAACAAAATGTTAGAAAATATAATGAATGATGTTAAAACAATCTAGTTCAAGAAACATAAAGTCCCAATATTACTAATAAATTGATTTATAAAGGGAACATAAAGTACACTAAAAACCGTACCACAATTTCAATCTCAAAGGATTAATGAACTCTATATCATATTTCATTTGTTCTATTATATGTGTAAAAGGGTCCTAAAAGAGGGATGATATAAAATATTCGGATGTACATATATATTACGGTGTATCAAATATAGAAGATTCAATAAATATACTACATGTCATTATAGATTTGATTGGGTCAACATATAGTGGATATAATATAATTGTGTGCATCTACATCACCATAAAAACCATTGAGTTGGTCTCAATAGTACATAAAGAATCATGAATCACCCCAGATTCCTTTCGGGATGTAAATTCCAAAATATACAAGGACTATATATAAAATAGAATAATCATTACAAATGAATATGGAATCCACAATGATTTTATATACCCATATGTGTGGAAAAATTAACCTCAATGTGACATATCTTACAACATCAGTCACAAGACAAAGAAACACATATAATTATTGTTATAGGTATGGAGGGGGACCAATGTTGGATCTAAAAATTTCACCACTACTATTGGTTTCATGGCAGTTACCATAATTACATTGTAGTTTATTGACTTACCATTCGGTGGAGGAGGGTACCCAATAAGACCTAAATTTCATACAAGATCAGTCACGACATTCAAATCTCAATCTACTACTTTTTCATAATAGTACATTAAAATAATGAATACCAAAACATGAATAATAGATTTCATTCCCATATAAAATAGCATAGCCTTCAGGTTGTCATTCATTAGGACTGTATGAGTGAATTGAGCATGTTCTATAAGGTGAATGACATATTATTCAATTAGTTGATCAACATGATAAATAGTGAAAAATTTGATATACATCATTATGCAAAAAAAAATTTGGGAAAATTTTTGAAATATTAAATAGATGTCCTTCCATTCAAAAACCCCATTTCAGTTAGCCTTAACCATAGTTCCACACCACCTCTAACAAGGAACCTTATGAATAATTATTCAACTTTTCACCATTACATACTCTTGTGTATCTATTAATTAAAATATTTTATTATTTTTATCTATCCATTCCACCACCATATATAGTTTATGTTTCCCTTTAATAGACTATAGATTCATTTAGCGAAACTCTAGAGCTTGATATTTTTCTCATTTAGGTCCCATTTTAACCACTCCCATCTTAGTCTGGCCAGGATATATATTTTCATCAACTACACGTACTAACCATACTATAAAATCAATAAGGTTCAAGCCAATTTTAGGACTCCATTGAAATGTATTTCTGGCTCCATCCTACTAAAAAACTATATAAATTATTATAGGAGGACTTATTATAAATATCAGAGAATAGAGGATAATTCTTCAATGAGAATCAATACCATTTGAAATCAAGTGAACCTAATAATATAATTAGTATTGTACCAAATTTATACATATGAAAAATATATATTGATATATTCTGGTTAAGCAATGTTTTATGTGTTGATAGGTATCCAGGAACTCATTCACAACAATACCCCCATGTTCTAAAAACATTATACCCTATATAATAAACATCCTAACACATGAAAACATTGAGATAAAATTATCAATTATACTAAACTCTAAAAAATCATCCCAGATCACACATTAATATAAGAACCTATGGTTGGTCAAAATCACCCAATTATTAAGAAAAAACATTGAGAATGATATTTTACCATCTATAAAAATAATTGATATTGAATATATGAATAATGGTTGATAAGTAAACCAAAAAAAATTATATTAATATATTCAAATAGCTATAGTGATACATGACTGGATAGACAATATAATACCATCATATATAATCCAAAAACAAAACCCATATTAATAAAAATATAAGTTATCCACTACCTATGATATTGGGGAATCATCCCACCATCTCACGATCTAATACAAATTCCTAGATTACCATGAATCCTTTTATCTCACCATAGACCCTTGACCTATTCAATAGAAGATAAAATAAATAATACAGACACCCAAGGGTGTGGGTAGGGAATAAGAAAAATAATCATATAAATGACTCACCTTGTATCACATAAGAATTATTTATTTAAATATTTATTTGATTAAATTTGATGAAAATTGGGAATGATAATAAATTTATTATTTTTTCTCAAAATCAATGAAATTTCCCATATTCATTAGCTAATAATAAATATCATTAAAATATAATTCAAATAACTTTATGTGAACAATTTTACATTAATAAATTCATATATAAATATTCATATCATAATCTAGAGGAATAGAAAGAACTATAGGATAATTGGGGTTTAAGATAGCACGGTTTCTTAGAATGTGATGAATTATGACTTGTTTTCAATAATCATATCCTTAACAGGAAGTAAAAATTAGTTGATGAATACCCATTTGTGTAATCTCATATAATATGTCATGTAAACCAATACCTAGGTAGGTGACGTAGTTATAATTGGAACACCCCGATGATTGAAACCCCCTACAATCAAGGAAATTTCCTAATACAACCCACACTCATAACTACCCAATCTCATATTTGTTGCATATATAAAAAATTAAAAAATGGATCATCATATATGGTAAATAAATTCCATAAATAGTATTATATTTTCAATTCCATTCATTTAAACCATATTACTATGTAAAAAAATAACTATTCTATGAAGTCATCCTTTCTAAATCCCTTTTTATGGAGAAGCATAATTTATTTCAACATTCATCATATACACACCTAATATTTAATATATATTTCCAATAACCATTAATAAAACAAATGAAAAAATGGTATCATAATATTCTTTAAACAAATATATTAGAAACTACCAAATTCCATAATAATTGGTCCTAATAATGAGAACAATAATATCCATTCTCATAAATAAAATGGTTCATAATATAAGATAATATTAAGGCTTAAAAAATGAATTTACATATTTTATAAATTACATTTTAGAAATACTTATTAGTATAGAATAAAATGGAATACATACATTATCATAAAGAGAACAACACCATGATTATATAAGACTTGGCCTCTAACAAAAAAACACATAATGAATCATTGGGAAAAAATGAAGCATCATATAATTGATAGATTATATATATGCATCATGTATATATTTATAATCTTATATAATATGGAGGTATAAAATAAAATAGCTTATAAATACCTATATTAAAAAAATAATTATATGATCAAATCACCAAACAATGATGTTTAAGGGATCCAAAAAGACCCTAGAAAATCCCCTCCATTACATATGGACAAATTAAATTTAAAAAAACATATTATGAAGATAATTAGGTGATTTATTGAATTTATAGAAATTCATTTCCTTAACACCCTCAATAAAATTCCAGCACCATGCTTACGGTCCACACTAGAGGGTTAGTTGATCTACTAGTATTTTAGTAGAGGACAAATAAGTAAATGGTTACAATAGTAATAATTACAAAAATCCTAGGTTCCACATCAGTGAGATGGTGGTTTCCCACCTACTGAATTTTGGGACCTACAACCCTTGGGTTTGAATATCTCAAAAAACTAGTGATGTGGGGGAATCATTCTAGTAGGTATTTTTGCATCAATCACCACCATCGTGATCAATCCACCCTCATGATTCACCAAGGTGTCTATTCCAAATCCTTTGCCCTAAACATAATATCACAAAACATAAAATGAGATTTACATTGTCAATAGTGTGAATATTATACTAATATATGGATATGTAACAATAGAGTACTTATAGATACTAAAATTCATTGTGATAATTCACTTTCCGGGGGATCATTAATTTAATATCCATAATTTGATAAGTGGGGATTATATGGATTTGATAAGTGAGAATAAAAATTGTAATAAATGTTATAAAAATGAATAAATGATAAATAACAAGTATTTAATGTCAATGAATGAGGTCATTAAATTTTCACAATGAAACAAGTAATAAAATAGTAAAATTGGGACTTCAAATCTATCAATAGAGGATGAGAATTAGTATTCCCCAAACATAAAGGGTTTTTTAAAGGAAGAAATTTTTCTTAAGGATCAAGACTATAAACCCTTTGCAGGAAACTCAATTGTAATATATTGAAAATGGGGGATATTTTTTATGAATCATAAAGTATTATCTAAATAATATTTTCTCTTATTTTTATAATTAACAAATTTTGTGGGAGAAAAGATAATATAGAAAATAGAATACCAATAAGAGTGGTGATATTGTTGAATATATATTTTCCACAAAATCCATAATATGTATTATTGACCACCCTCTTTTTATTTTGATTTGATGAAAATATTATTAGATGATGAAAAAATTAATGAGTTGTAATGGAAATTGGTTATTCCTTATTGATATTTCACAAATAAAGCATGAATATTATTTTTGTATGGTTTTTTGACAAGGGATGATGTGATTGAAGTTCATGGAGACCATTAAAATAATGTGATTGAACATGGAGGTTTTAATTAATGTCCAGTGAATGATTATATTAGGTGGGAATCATCTTGTAATCAATTTAGATTAATCTACAAAATCATTTGAATCCAATTTGAAAATAAGACATTGAAAATTGTTAAGGGAGTTTGTTAAGCATCAATGAAGGGTTTGTATAAAAAAAACTAGAGGATCTTTGAAAGAATGATTCTATATAAAAATGGATTTGAATTACCATTATTTTCACATTTATTACCGTTATCTATATATCCATGATGGTTGATCTACATAAGTGTCACGAATTTTAAATATTTTATGTAAAAATAAAAACTAAAGGAATCTAAATGGGCATCAAACTAAATCTTCATATAGTTTATTTAGAGTGACCTAAGTCATAGAAATAATTATTATACATCATTTCCATAATCAAAATATTCCACCTTATAAAATTTTACACAATCCCAAGAATATATTATTTAGTGTCCTTCAGAACTAGGTACATAAGTAAATTATTTAATGATACAAGTGATAATTTATCTATAAATGAACCACACAAGACTATCTATATGATTTATTATATTCTATATTCGTCTTCACAGCTTGGGGAATGAATGAATATGAATGGTGTGTGATCAAAAAATCAGTAATTGGAAAATATCATCAACATTTCATTAATGGTTACCAAATATGAATTTATGAAAACATTGTCATGGGAGAATAATATTATTCAAAATAACATGTAATAATGAATATTCTCTATATGTTATGATTTCATGGAATTTAATCCCAAATAAATAATTATGTTTTATAGTACAATAGTCTAAGGTAATTAAAATGATCCATGTAGAATATTCATAAGAATCTCGCATAAAAAACATAAATTCATTGAATCAAATCCAGACAAAATTTCTTGGCACAAAAATAAGAAAAAAAAATTCGAAATAATATATGTTTTCAGCCTTAATGATGTGACTAAATCCCTAAATTTACACCATTTATGTTAGGAAAAAATGTATGAATGACTATGATTTATAATTTAATCAGATTGATGCATGAATAAGACTTATGATTCCCAAATATCCAAGCATGTCCATACATCATTATGTAATGAGAAAAAACATAGAACCAATGTATGATAGTAAGATATAGAACCCCAACCACAATCATTCAAACTTATATTTTTCAGAAGATATATTTCATTCAAAATATAACAAAAAAACATAACGGGAATATAATGGATATCATTCATCAGATCTAATATAACATAAGAAATAAAAAATGGGTACTATAATATTTATACAGTGTGTCACCAAAATTTATTCTAATAATGTATATTGATAATACCAAAAAATTTATTACCAAAATAGATTAATTAAAAAAAATTGATCACTATTCATGAAAAATACCTTAAAATAAATTTATTCCATTATATATAAAAAATTATATTATAGTGAAAATACAAAATATTGTTTTAGTTTTTTAATTATCAAAAATTAAGATGTTTTGAATAACTTATAGAAGTATTATTAGGACTAACTAGGTTAAAACTGTTGTAATAATTTACTTCATGAAATATAATTGGATAATTAATATTTGAAAATATATAATGCTTATCAGAATAATATGTGGAGTGGAAGATAAAACATTTCATTTTAAAATATTGAAAAATAATTTAAATATTTTGAAATTCATTTTTAGAAAATAAAAAATATAAATTTTTTTAATTAATATTCATTGTAAAATTTATAATGGAAATTAGTAGGGCTACAGGACTAAAAACATATTTTGATTCCTATATAACAATTTAAAAAAAATTGTAGAAATAATTATCATGTAAATAGAGGTGCAAGTGACATTAACATATATAAGGATTTTTTAAAATATATATATATATATATATAACATTTAGTGGAACAACATTAATAAAAATAACTATTTGAGTTACAAACATATTTATATATTGTAAGAAACATGAAATATCATTGGAAATATATAATATAATAATTTTAAATAATGATGAATTTTTCTCATGTATTAACATATTAAGTTCATGAAGGGAAATTTGATTCCTCCAAATTACATTATAGATATCTTAATTTATAAATAATTAGACATGTAGAAATGGGTATCTTTTGGAAAAATATAAATCCATAAAAAAAATAGGAAATACCATGTAAAAAATTCAAAGAGAAGAATCAATCAACCATATATGAAATAAGCTCATGAAGTAAAATCAATACTCAAAGAATTATAATTTTTTATCCAAAAACCATTATGTCATCATTATCAATTAAATTCAAATCCAATTAATATTTGAATAAGAGATAGATTTTAAATCAATTACACTAAATGAAAATTTTCAATTGACGAAATATATAGTGAACATATACACCACAAAAATAAAAAAAATGTTTAATATGAATCACGCCTCAATGAAATAAAATTTGGATCTAAAAAACATATGGTAATGGTAATGTTAGAGTAATAAAATAAATATGTGGTATTAAATATGGTGGTAATTCAAGTCTCAAAAAGTGATATATTTTCATTATAATAGAATTAAATATTTTTAGGGAAAACACCATATATATAAAATGATTTTGTTAGTTATAAAAATTTCCTTAGGGAATTGAAAATAGTTCAAATAACCCATATTACCATATTATATTTTGAATCAAAAAACATTTAAATAAATAACCTAATATATATCTTAAAACCCCACAAATTTTGTGAAATTGGTTAAATAAATTACTTAGGTAGTTATAATTAAATATATATGAATATATGGTACCCAATATAAAATATGTCTCAAAAATTACAATTTGAGAAAAATTAATCCTTACCTTAAATCCCACTTGTTCAAACATGCTCAGAACTCCTATAAATTACACAACTCTCATATTCACTAATTTTGTAGCCTTATAAAAAATTATATTTTGAACAAATTATTTATAACCATCTAGAATAAATGTGTCACCCAAATATAGTATGTTTTCATTATATGATGTAAGGATCATTCAATTTTTTGGATTCAAAAATCATTAACTATGATGGTGTATGTTAAAAAAATTTAAAAAAAATTACTCCAAAATTATTACTTATATAAAAATAATTATTAATTAATTATTCAATAATACACAATTTATTATTAGTATGACATTAATGCTATTTTTGAAAATGAAAATTTTGGTATTCTAGTTTCTAAGTGTCTACCAAAAAAAATCTATATTGATTATTATAATAAATCTCATTATCACCATTCTAGAATAATAATAATAATAATTGAAATATTTCTTCTTAAATTATATGACCATTGAACAAAAATACATATTCATACATGATATAAAATATATACTATCATTCATATAGGTGTTAAAACTAACCAAAATGAGAGTTTGTAATAATGATTTATAAATAAAAAAAACTTATATAAAATATCAATATAAAAAATAAAACATATTTACCATGTCCTTAATATTATTATACTACACAAAATTCACTATTTATACCATCTATGAAGGATATATAAGGAAAATAAAAATTTTCATTTCTGGAGAAGATGGTCCCCATATACAAATGATTAATGATTACATTTCTCAATGAATATGATGGAATGACAATATATGATGATTTATTATTTCATAATTATAATTGACAAATATTAAAAATAATAATTCATAATATTCATCCTTATTTCCAACCCTAAAATTTATAGATTAAAAACCAACCAAATCAAATTTTGGTGGTTATAGTCCGCACCCAAAGACAAATGGTGTTGTTTTATATTTATTATTTGATGGAAAAAAATACATAATGGTTCCACATTAAGAAAATAACATTAAAATATATATATAGTACTATATTATTTATAAAATAATTTGTAAAATAATTTAGAAAATTATGATTAATATAATGATGATAAGCACTGAAAAATTCTCATATCAGGGACCTGAGATGTTATTTTGAAATATCCATGGAAATGGGGGTCATAGGTTGAATAATTGTGTCTATATTCATATAAACATGATAGGGGATTCTTGTAGGAGAAAAATTATATGATTTATATAAAATTAGATATAATATTTGAATCATGTAATGGTGGAATTGACCCCATTTCAAAAGTAAAATAATCGGAAATTTTTAAATCCCACATTATATTTCAATAATTCTATATAAATATTAATAAGTCAAAGGCTCCAAAATAATGAAATAATTTTTGGTGGTATGTTTGGTTGATAAAAATATCACCTGTAATCTTTGAGGAATTTAAATTAATTTAATTTTTTCCTTTACACATTGATAAACTCTTTTTACCCTTTTTAATTTTAAGGTATTAACTTATTTCATAATAATTTTAATTAATTTTAATTAATAATATTAAAATATCAGATATTTAATATTTTAAATAGTATTATTTAAAAGATTAAATGATTAATTAAAATAAAATTTCTTATTGATATAAATGGTTATTTTATTATTATCACACATAACGCATTAAATACCATTTTTACAATACATTTATTCTTATTCATATAATATATATGTCGTATCAATTTATCAATTCCATAAATATTCAAGATATTAATTTTATTAATAAAATAAAAAAAATATTTGTTATTCCATGAAATCCAAAATTTAATATCACTATATAAATATTTAATTAAATTAAGGGACTAAAAACACTTATTAAATTAGAATCAAAGGTTACATATGGTTTAAATGTGGAAAATAGATTTTATATGATTGAAATATTTTTTAAAATAAGTAATTTTACTCAGTTAATAAATATTCAATTAGTTAATATGTTTGATAAACCGCATGGTCATACTCATATAATGAAAAAAAGTACAAGTTTAAATAAACATTATTTTTCAATATACACCAAAAATATTTTATTTCATAAAAGTGAATAAAAATTACTATAATCTTAGATTGTTATTCTATATCAATAAATTTTCTTCTTTAATAAATTATATTCAGAATTTCAAAAACATAACATTTAATAAGAACTAAATTGAAAATTATTTTCATGGGAAAATAAAATAATAAAATTTTAACTATTTATAATCCTAATTCATATCAATTACTAATCATAATTATCTTACAAAATAATTCAAATTAAAAAATTATTTTATCTTTATTATATTGACTTTTGTGAATTTAATCATATAGGAAATCAATTTTTGAAAAAAATCATTTTCCTTAGTAAAATGAACTTTTAAAATTAATCAATACATTAGAATATAATAATTATTTTTCTATAATGTACATGTGGTTAATAAAATAACAAAATTCTGGTTACATGATAATATAATCTGTATTTTTAGTTATAAATTCCCTTAATATCACCATTTAATATCAAATCATAAGGTAATATCTGGTGTAATAAATGGTTGGTTAACATACCTGGATTAATTTCAGGGAAATTACCATGTTATTTTCCCCATTATTTGATTTAACACATACTATAATCATTGTTGAACATCTAGGGATTAGGAAAAAGAAAATCAATGTGAATCTACCTCCTTCCTAAGAAAGGACAAATGGGTCTCATTATTGTGAATTTCTCTACCTAAATTTATTTCCTCCCTCTTTGTTACCTAATTTCATAATATGGTTACATCCTTATATACCTGTAAATTAGTCTTTTAAATTATAAAATCCTTTTTATTACTTTATTATAATGATTCAATGTTTGTTCATGATATGGAATTCCATTGAAAATAAGCAATCAGAAATATAGAATATTTAGAGAGAAAAATATATTCCTCATTATCAGTGTGTTACATTATCCCCCTTAAATAAATATCATCCTAAAAATTTTAATTATCACTCAGTAAAACATATCTATGGTTATCAAAATGACAGAAACAAGTCCAAAAAAAATTAGATATATAGAAAAAAATAAATCATAGAAAAAAATTAATTTTTCTTTATATATGATTATACAAAATATTTTTTTCTCCAGCCATTTGAGGCAAAAAATTTATCATTGTTTATTATCAAGATCCTAGTTATATAACTTTTTTCTATGAGTCTTCATAATAGGTATTCAATTTTTAGACTATTATAGGTTTTATGAAATTATTTTCTTATTTTTTTAAAAAAATTACTTCTAAGTAGAGAGATGAAATCCATTTCAAATATTTAATTTAATTCATAAAATAGATTTATAATAAGGAACTCATTTATCTTAATTTACCATTCCATTAATAATATTCATATAATTTTGATATAATAATGATATGATAGGATTTTTTTTATTTTGTTATGATGTATTTATTGAAAACCAATATAATAGAATATTTTGGAAAATAATGATTCTAGAATAATTATACCAAGAACAATTTAATTGTCACTATTGACATAAATTGTAGTTTTTTCAAATTATTTACCTTGTTTCCTTGGTCAAGAATGTAGATAATGATGATTTTTGTTATAATTCCTTTGATTAGTGAACTAGTTTCTATTATGTCAAAATTTTAAACATTTTATACATTGAGTTATGAGAAGATCATATTGAATAATTTTATTTTTACCTACCATTTTAACTAAAATATTCTTTTTTCTATGGTATATTTCTTGTGTACTCATACACCCTTGAAAAAAATCCTTATATTCCATTGAGACAATCCTCTAAGTGTGTATTCCTACATTTTTTATATAATAGAAATTGAATAATATTCCCTTAATCATCTTCATGAAATAAAATTCCATGAGGCTATATCCTTACCTTATATAGGGAGCTTGGTAACACTACTTAGTTCATATCATTAAGAATAATTCTTTAGCTTTATCGGCATAACCATATCATTGTCTCCTCAAGATCATATCCCCAGAGGAATATAATTATGAAAATATGTGTATTTTCTATTTCATCCATTATCAACATTGTGACTATGTATATCATCTATTAATTATATATAAAGGATTTATGTTTTTGGTTGTCAGTTAACACCATAATAGTTATATTTTTAGATAATAAAAAATAAAATTCAAATTCAAAATGTCTTTGTTATATTTACCATCACTGTAGTCTATTGTTATATTAGTCCTAAATCACTCTAAATTCAGTAAAGCTTTATACAGGATTGTCTCTCTCATATTTCATATCCTAAACTACATATCCTGATAATCATACCACAATGTATCTTCATGAAAATTTGATTTATAGTGGAATATATAACAATAATTTATGGCTATTTTTTAAATCATAACCTCATTAAACATGCTTTGAGAATAAATAAACAAGGCACTAAAATATACAATTATGGATTATTTACCTTAGGTGAATTTCATTATTATCTATCCACTATGAATTATATAAACTGGGAGGTAATCTCCAATACAACTACATACATTCCACTTCACCAAAACATCCGGATGTTATACAAAATTTAATCTAATCTCTATGACTTCCATATAAGTTTAGTCATCCTAATTACTAAAAATAAATTAACAAATCCAAAATAATAACTAATCTTTACACTAGTATAAACCAATGCTTACCATGGTAAACATATCACTATTACACATAAGTTTGATAACAAAAACAATTATATCTTATAAAAATTCACACAAATTTAGGAATAAAATAATATTTTTTAGGTATAACAATGTAATTAAGAAATTTTATAATACATTAGAATATTTCTCAAAATATTAGAATCTTACAATCCCTTATAAAAATCTCATACCATATAATCCTCTTCATAAGAAATGGAATAGAAACAGATGTAATAATTGGGCTCAAATTCTTAATATGTGAAAAAGTTCCCTAACATATCATCCAAGGTAAGATCATAAAAGAATGAAAAAACATGATATTAGAAAATAACATTTAAAAATATAACAATAATAGTTATAAATAATTAATGATTGAATTTCACGTACTCACAAATGAACAAACATATTACATAGCATATGAATTTGAGATACCAAACATAATCCACAGTGCATAATCTTAATCATGTGACATAGGAACCTAGAATGATATTGAATCATAGAATATAATATAACTCTTACACAACCCTAGGAAAATATTAATGAAATTTTGGGAAAAATATCTAATTTTTTCAACCCTTAATATTGTGTCTTAATAGAATCATGACCACCATTATTGTTTTAAAAAAATAAAATCATGTAGATGCATCATGTTTTGAAAAATTGAATCATGTGTTTAATTAATCTAATAAAAAATCCAATCATTAACACATGTTAATACGGGGAAAAATACATTACTTTCTATATAATATTTCATGATAAAATAAAATCATTTCCAAAAATTGTGATTTGACTAAAACCAATCGTTCCCATGATTTATAATCTAATGAGTTATAAAACTATTTCCAATGTACCAGGGAGAGATATATGACCTTTCCCATCATCATACATACATAAGTGTCTTATAATATATCAATAATTTAAGATTTTATTATATAACAAGTGATAACGATATGTGTGAGCAAGGATTTTCATCTGTTTATCTCTTTCCTTTGTATTTGATCGATTAGAATGATATACTAGAGTAGGTATTTGCATCTTCTCTTAGTTTATCATCATATCTAACTATCAATAATTATGTGAGAGAGAGGGAATTTTCATCTTCTAATTGGTTGGCATCATATTTACATATAGGGATTGATATATGTAAGGAGGTATTATTATCTACTCAATTTATATTTTGGGTGGTATTTATATGAATGATGGGGGATTTGCATCTTATTGTTTTTTTTACCACAATTGAAAAATAGACATCATATATCATATCATAGATTTTATTCTAGTCAGGATTTTTCACTATATTTAAATTTGGGTTCTGTAGAAGGAAAAAACATTGTTCTATTCAATATTTTTTTATCTTCTCCAACTACTGGCCACCATAGGGGCTATGGTTGGAAGGGCATCAACTAGGGACTATGGGGTATTATTATCTCCATGGTGAGTATTATAGGCCACATGAAATTATTGGCCATATTTTTTTGTTAGAACCCATGGGTGGAACCCCTATGTCATATGGATGAAGTCACTCACTACCACATCATCACCAACTATAATATAATGGAGGATGTTGTTTTCACATTATGGGGATGGAATCCAGAAATAGTAAGAGATGACTATTGGGGTCGTCTTATTCTTGACCAATAACCATTATTTAGAGTATGGTTGTATTGGCTTCATAAGCTGGAGGGATTGTCATTCTACCTCCAGGGTTGGGAGAGTAGAACTTTGGTGGTACTATTGGTCCAATGTGTTTGAAACCCAACATTGAAGATGGTGGTTGGGAATGGAATCCTATATTTGTTCAAGGAAATAGTGTGTGTAGTGGTTGATTTCCATTCCTATAATAACTGGTGACACACCATTTGGATCAAAGAAATTTATGTTTAAAAGTTCCTTCAGAATATGTGAAAAACACATAAAATAATCCCCCATCAAAGTAGAATCTCTATATATGAACACTTTCATATTCAATCATTTTGTTGGACCCCTTTTCATTTTTTGAGAAGAAATGAAATGATGGGTGGGTGAAAATGTCACCTTACAAAAGAATTCATATTGGGTCCCCCAAATTTTTCTGATGAAAAGCAGGCACTTCTCGATTGTTGATTGTGGGGGTTGAAGATGGTTTCACAATCATTAACCTTGGGATCGTTATTTTCAAATGACTTCTAATGGGTTGTTCATAAAGAAAAAAACTACCAACAGTTCCCTCATTCATGATATTTCAAAATCCTTATTTCAAAAAAATAATGTTGTTGTTGATAAATATCCAAAAAATTAATGGGGACTCACATTTCTTAAGGGGATGGGTGGTCTATATCATCAGATATTTTTAGGAGGAAATTATTTCATATTTTAGTATTCTCATATATATTTGAGATATGTTCATGAATCCTTTGTTCATTCCCATGTATAACATGGGTCTCCACTAAATTAATGATTAATAATTTATGCAGATGGATTTTGGATCATTGGTATGTATTTGAGGTTCCCTATTGATAGATACATCTGTATATATCTGAGGTTCTCTGATAGTTATACCATTATACATGGATCGAATATTCTTATATTGATTTTTATTATGAATCCAATTTAAAGCCACGTAGTGATGTTCTCATGAAATAACCACCATCTATGGATACAATGGTTGTTTTGATATTAGGATCGAAACCCTATAATATTTTTTTGATGTATTATTGTGAAATGAATCAAAACGGAAATTTTTTTGAGCCAATTAATAAGATGGATCACTTTTATAGTTCTTGTTAAAAGAGATAAAATATTTTTTTAACGTCATATAGTAATGATATATTGGCAGAAGTTTCCAATTTAGTGTCTAGTGTGGGACTTACATTGAATTGGTCCAACGGAACTAAAAATATATTGGCCTCAAAGGTTTATTACAATCTCCATGTGAATATATCCTAAAAAATGGTGATGAATGTGTCCTCGAAGTGGTATGGACCTCATAATTGTATATTACCCTATGGAGGATGTTCCCAGATAAACTTTTGGTAAATTTGGGGGTTGGGTTTGGACCATAGGGAGGATTACAAAATATCCCAGTTAGTTGGGAATCAAATCCCATGTAGTTCATTAAGATTGTGTTGGTTCATACTCCCATGGTGGATTTTAGAAGGTTTTTAATTAGGAATATGACCCCTTATTTGATTTTGGAACATGATTTTAGGTTTACACAAAATAGGAGTCTAGTTTTTCTAGAACCTTGGAGAGAGTCCTGACTCTTGGGGATATAAATGTTTTCTTGGGAGTTACACATAGTAATATTCCCATTTTACTGAGTATGGTTGGGTATTTTAATGAATAAGAATCACATATGTTCTTGTGATCAATATTATATTGTGATCACCACTGACTTCAAATCTCACATCATCTATGCTTTTTGTGAGAAATAGGAGGACACAATAGATTTGGAAACCCCCAATATAACATTGTCTGATAATGAATAAGGCATGAAAAAAATGTTAAGGGAATGAGAGATCTCTAGTACCCATCTCATATCTTATTTTTATATCATGGTATTAAAGGAAGAGAGAAAGTGTGTTTAATGTGTCCATCTCATCATTTTTTTTGGTAAACACGATATTCACATTGATTCCAAGCTATGAATTGGGTAGATAAAGTAGATAATGAGCACATCCTCCATTAATAAAGTAGAGGGGCTTACTTCATGAAAGATTTCAAACTCATAATGTTGTAGAGGATGGGAAAATGGCCCAACACATTCCCTCATCTAATGGAAAATTGAGTGATTATCCTCAATCATATAAATTTGGAGGTCATTATAGATACCGCCAAGGTCAATACCCTAGTTACATGGGAATGTTTTCTCCAGATCATTCCGAGGATCCCCCTTTTTAATGAGGTTACCAATTTGGTCATGCTTACCATGGGTATATATGCTCGATAAGACACATAGATTTGTCTTATGTTTTTATCATATACATAGGGTGGCTTTGGATGTGGCGTTGTCCTCATACTATTGGAAGGTTTTATGGAGGGGAAATGTTGGACGAATTCCATGTTGAAGGGATTTAATGAGAGTGAGAATGAAAAAAACATAGGGGAAACAATTACATAGAGGGTGTTTCTAGGAAAGATGGGAGTCCCATTACATAGTGTTTTGATAGGAGGGTATGGATTTATTCCACATAGTACTTTGCTACATGGGTCTGGGTTCCACTAGTATAGATATTTGTGAAGTGAGTACAAGTTCTTCCAACTTAGCATCTTCATATGTGTGAGGTAGGGATACCTCCTCATATCCATTTATAACATGGGGTGATCAACATAAAAGATTCAATCTTCTTATGCTTCATATAATGGTGTGAACAAATTGTTTTGTCTCTACAGATTTTTGGGTAAAATACTTTCTACTTTAATGATATAAAGTATGTTTACCTAATCATAATTGATGTTAGTCACACTTTATTCCATATTTTCATCCATTATCACCTTATCCCTCATTGTGAATTGTTATAGAGTAAGAGGGGTCTAAGACCATTAGGTTGTCTTTTTTTTATTTTGGTTCATAAGGACTTCATTAACAGGGACCCAATAAATTCATCGAGGCCTGAAAATGATTTCTTTTTCTGAGGAAGGAAATCACTATCCAAGCCTGAAAATGGATAATTATTTGTGAAGGACAATCATTTATGGGGGACGAAGAATATCATCTTCCCGGAAAAATAACTAGCTTCGTTCATGGGACCTGGAAACCAATGACATGTCCCAAAAATTAATCTCTTTTTACAAGTTCGTGCAGATTGGTGGTCCACATACCGAACATTATATGCATTCCCTAGCCATAATTTCTGTATTCTTTATTTTTAAACATTTTTTGAACTCTAATGTATGTATATTTTTTTCATATAAAATTTATGAATGAATTTTTACATTTCATGAGGAGTTTTTAGGACCCAAAACCAGCTATAGGATAAAAAATGGAGAAATTATACAACAAGTTCATTATCTATAGAGATGTTAATTTGAATACAATAAAGTGTTGATAAAACCCACTATGATAAAATATTATAATAAGGATGATAAATTGTAGTATCATCCAACAGAATAAATCCAATTAATTTTATTTAGTTGAAACATGATATGTCTAATGTTTAGGTAGGAGAATCCCATTCAAAACCTCATTGTTAGAGAACACATGATTCTATGGTTCGACATTATGATTCAAGGAAATCATATCAATCGTTTTGGCTACATTAATTGATGATTGTGAACTAGGTTCCATCTACCTAAGTGAATGAAGAAAACATTTCAAGGAGTATCGTAACAAAAAGGGGATCGGTTGACTGAAATTTTCTACAAAGGTATAATCAAGTGAATTTTTTAACCCATATAAGGTTTTATAATATAATAAATATTTATAATTCTCCAATATCTTATGACCCATATATGTGTTCATAATAGTATGACTTATTTCATGTCTCATGGATCATTTGACCCATATTTGATTTTAGGATCACATATCCAGTTACCAGTCTAATGGATCCTATGACCCACGTAATATCTCATGATCATGTGATTATTTTAGCCTAATGATCATGTGAATATATAGAGGTAAGGTGATTGGAAGAATGATCAATATATGACGTAAAAAAGAATCATTAGAACATAAAAAGCCTATAAGACAACGTTGTAGTAAGATATGTGCAACAAAGACTGATGAAATTGATGTTGATTAGGTCATATATCTATCAACAAAATAAGTCACTCAAAGGGATAATTAGACTGAATATTGGAAGATGGTTTGGATAAGTGGTTCTTATGAAGCAGTCATGAGAAAAAGGAACACAAGAAAGATGAAATCCAATGCGTTATGAATTCTGAGTCACTAGTGTAATGAGAGGATCCCTTGATCCCTTTTTTGAATGATTTCTAGTTAGAAAGGAAATGATCACCTAGAAATAAAAACTCCAATCCAAAAACCAATCAAATAAATTCTTAAGGACTCATTTATTGAATTATATTACACAGTACTGAGTTTATATCCATATTGACCTCATTCCTTAGGGTTGAATATTTTGATGCCTACTAGAAGAGAATGAAAAAATCAAAGATAAATAAAATACTCAAAACATATGTATTATTTTCTCAAAAATATAAATGATGGATCATTATTTATAAATGTATATCTCATTACTGGACTAAGAAAATCATGTAACACATAAAGGTAAAACTCCATCACAAGACCTTAAGAATGTCACACTCCTGTATCATTGTCACTACATGATTTGATAATGATGATGCAAAGCACCATTGATGATTCCTTCCAATTACACAATTACCCTAAAAAACCCATCATGTTATTACAATGGAATCTTTACAAGTCCTCGTGATCGAGTACTAATCTTCTAGATGAGTTTTTTCAATCACGTAGATGAATCATGAACATCATGTGATCTGATGATGATCATGAAAATACCCTCTGATAGTCCATAATGATAATGAGATCACACCTCAACATGTTTATTTTATTTTGTGAAACCCCTATAGATCCATATTAATGTGAGGGAATAATCAATAAAAATGCTTACAAATCGTCTCAAGATCACTCATTGATCGTGAGATACACTAAGATAAGAAAGGTCGGTCCCAATTAATATTCTCATGAGACGTTGAGAGATCCCTTATTGATCATGTGATAACATGATTTACAAAAAAAAAATTTGTAAAGAGGTCTTGTAAACTAAGGGTTGAAACAAGATAAAGGTAGAAGCCTCATATGAGGAAAATTTGTACTATTTTTCATGATAAGTTGTCATAATCCTTGTGTTATCATATTATTTCACATGAAAAATCACACTGGCATGAAATCATGAACTCATGAATGTAATTTAACATGCTAAAATGATATCAGAAATGTCCTCCAAAAATCAAACTTCATCTCATGAACATCCTCTAACATTCCAACTCTTTCTCACAAAGGGGACCCAGAAAAGTCTTTTTAAATCATGTGAGGTCCACATTGATAATCATCTTGGTCTGGTGAACACTCATAGATAATTCTCCCTAATCAAACAAATTCTATTTGTCATGTAAACATTATTATGTGTAATCCATTTTAATTGTCGATGGAAAAACAAATACATTCCTGGTGTAGATTTATCATTGTCATTATATATCTTGAAACATAGATTTGACACAATGCATGATCTATGACCAGATCATGAGAAGTTTATAATATGATGCCCCATCCAACAACTAGATTCTATATCAATGATATATTATCCATTCATGTATTAGGATAACCGAGATAACGAGTCCAATAAATTCCTCCCCCATAGCAAAAAATGGTATACAATACAAAATATAAAATCCACACCTATAAGATCACAAAAGACATAGTGGATGTATCATACTGGAAACCCATTAAATCACAATGTTATTACACAAAGAAAACTAGGGGAATATCTGATGTAATTACGCGGGTTTTATATGTTCTTAAAATAATAACATTATTTATCATGCAATAGACATCCATTGTGTGAGCTAGATTATGTTAAATAGTTTCTATGTGTTAATATGATCACAAGAAAACCTACAGACATTTCTATCCTAGTTATACAAAACCATTAAATATTAATGCATTGATCATAATAATACATACAAACATGTTATCCTAGAAACATGAAAGCCATAATAAATATTTTTTAAGTCATGTGAAGTCAATAAAACAAGAAATAAATATCAGGTTATAGACTCTAGACATTTCATCCTTAATCATGAGATGCTTTAGGATGTTTCTTCATTGATCATGTGAATTCCCCTAGACAAATAGTTGAATCATGTGACATCACTATTACATGTATACATCAATAATGTGAAGCACCATATACATGTCATTCTTTTAATGCACCAACCCATGGAAAATTTAGTTGAATCATGTATCACCCCATGGAAAAGCCATATATATTACATAGTAGTCACCTCAGACATTCCCATTGGGAATCCTCAACACTTTTAATAAGATGATTGGTACTTTTATTGAAATACTCATACACGTTTGGAAGAAAAAAAAGTGAATTTCTAGAAAAATCATTTAAAATTTAAATAATTCAAGGCATAGAACCCCTAAAATTTCAAGTGTTTCCAGAAGATAACTTGGGACATGATATCCATTTTTGGAAGAAACACACATAGATACAAAATTTTTAATTATAAGGACATTTATTCTAGTAAAAACAAGATATGTAGGAATCCATTATAAGTCCTAACCTCTAAATGGGAATCCACCTATATGTAAAGCCATCAATTTTATAGACACTCTAACCCATGGGATCCAAACATTATTTTTTGGTTATTATTATTCCCAATACATGAGTGGATTGATGAGATAATTGAACCAGAATGAATCTTATTCATACTATAAGTCTGACACATAGGATTTCATCTTAAGGCCTCACCTTGATATCAGACACTCATCTAGGGCCACCTCCAAATATGAACTATATTAATATATAGTCGGTTTGATCAATTTCTATCCCTGGTATTTCACATTGATCATAACTCATATACGATTGTGGATTTTCATTGATCATATCATTGGCATCATAAATTTCCCCTAACCATTTAAACATTAGTGTGTTTACCCAATTTAGTGACATGAAATGGTTTCACAATTCAATAAAATGATACTTATTATCTGTTCTAAATGAATTTATATATTCATAAATACTAAGTAAATAACAATCTTTGGAATTAATTATCTATCAAATCCCATCATCATAATCAACACATATCAAACTATTATTAATATTATTCATGTTATATGTAAGATACGTATGACACCTTTTTATGGATTGATCTCCATACCTACTACTTAAGATCCTTCATATATGTCTTTTCCAAATTATGATAAACTAAACATCTTGGACGATATTGAACTATATTGGTTTTGACTCTTGTTATAATTAGGATAAATAGGATTCCACCTAATTATTCAATCCCATCCTCAAAACACTGGTTTCCTCCATAGATGGTAGTGAGATCAAGATTACATTGTTATATGGACTGAAAATATATACAATTAAACATATATATAAAATAAATGGGAATGGTTATAGAACATTAGATCCACATTGATGGTCCAATTAATAAACCCCCCTCCCTCTAATGATTTACAAACTAAGGAACCGATAATTTTGTTAGGATAACTAGTCCTATATCATGATTTGAAATTGATTCATGAAAAAATATTAGAACTATAGAAATATAAAAAAATAATAAATATTTCCACCAAAAATAGTGTGATGTGCCTGATCTACCATCCACTCTATCAATGATATTTTTTAAGATTCATTGGGATTGAAACCCAAATTGAACACATTCCTTTGGAAATATGTTCATTACCAAGTTATTGATATGGTAGCAATTAAGAAATTTTATAAAAGATTAAAAATCCTAACTTTGTGGATGTGATTTTGAAAATATACTTAAACCACCAACAATAAATTTTTAGAGATCCTATCTTCCTGAATGAATCATGGATGGTGAAAATAACGAGAAATCATGTAATGAAGGAATAACGGAATCATTATAGGCATTCAACATCAGGTGTCTTGAACCATGGTGATACAAATATATCATATTTTTAGGGAAACAAAGATGTTGAAATGTATTTTTATTGATGAAGAAACACACATAAAGAAATAGAATATTGATATACTGGTTAAGAACTTATACCACACTTCTTGGATTATATCCTTTTTAATAGGTATTAAAAAACTAAGGGATATTATATTGATAACATTTAATCCTATATAATGTTATTAAGGGTGAATAATATAGGGTGGTATAGATATTTGGATGAAAATATGTCTTTTTTTGTTTGAGTGGATATGAGGAGAGGATTTCCCCTCTTATAAGTGGCAATGAGTGGAATTTTTGTAAATACCAAAATCATTTCTCTAATGTGAAGTCACAAATAATGAAACTCAAAACCAATTGAGAAGTAACATATTGGTGAATATTTATAATTAATACACACATTAAAATATCAACAAAAACCTATTATTAACATGTTTGAACTTTACCACATATGTTGCTCATTTTTTACCATTTTAGTTTTCAACATTTTAACTAGTGTTTACCTATATAATTTATCCTTTAAAATGATGAGATTAAATATTTATTAATAGACAATTTGGGCCAAATGATTCAAAAAATAAAATAAACGCTATTTTACCTAATTTATCAAACTGATAAAAATTTATTTTAAATATATAACATATAATGTATTATTGTCAATATTTAGGAAAAATAAACTTAAGTTGTACATTTTGAAATTTGTGTTTATAAATTATAATCAAAATTGTATAAATTTTATAGTCACTTAAAAAAAGAACATTTTTTTCTTTAAAATATGATTAATAAATGTATAATTCATTATTATATACTAATAATTTCATAAAAGTTGAAATATTATAAAAAAAATACATATTAGACTATTCATCAAAAAATTACTTAAAATTTAAAATCAAATCAAAATTTAATTATTTTTTTAGATCAATAAAAAATGTTTTCATTTTTTAAAATTAAATTTCTAGAAAGTTGTATTTTAATAAAAAAATGAAGAAAGGTAGCAGAAAATCATTTATATTAGAATTTATCTTTAAAAAATTCAATAAGTATTTATTATTATTTCTCATAATTTAACAAAACATTTAGAGGAAATATTTTATTTAAATTATTATTGTTTATTATTATTATTAAATAATCATATATGTATTTTATAAATAAATAATAAATTGTAGGAAAATTTATGTTTACACATAAAAAGATTTTCATTATCATTTTTCTTTATAAATTACATTTAATTCATATTTAATGTAATCATGTTTTCATTAATAAAAATAATTCATATTTTTGTCAGACACATTCATACTTACTAATTAAGTAACTTTTTTAAGGTTTCTATTTAATATTTATTTATTATATAAATATTTCATGGATTTAATTTTAGATTTTTTTTCTTTGAGGAGAAAGTTATATAAATTACTATTTATTTATGTTGGAAAAACATTGGTGGTTATATTCTACCCAGGAACCCCGTAAGAAATATTATTCCTAGAAATATTTTTACATGGAATAAAATAATAGAGAATACTTTTTACACATTTTATTATTTATATCCCCTGAATTTTGTTCAAACAAATAATATATTTATAGAACATTGACTAGATTATTAGTGATTTTCCAAAGCAACTTATATATTCCATGAATAATTTCCATTATTTTTTCTTTATGTGAGATGTCATGTTTTAGTTTAAAATAATCAGTATTAATAACATATGTAAGTTTTAGTGTTTATATCATTACAAGATATACATAGAACAATATTGTATATTGGATAAGTTATTCAAGAGTGATAAGTGATAATATACAACACTGACATGGTTAGGATTCTCAAGGGGACTATTAAGTATATTTACGAGGTTCCCATTCATCCAAAATATCGTAAAACTTTTATATAGAGATATAATATTTAATAACTCTTTAAAAATCTACAAGTCATTTTGGAGAGTCTTATAACGATGTATGTGGTGATATTTTCCCATTTTAGTAATCATATTGGAAAATTTTAGCTCATACCCTAAAATGATTTTAATTCAGACATACCATAATGGAATACCAAGATTCATGACACATGTTATTCAATTTATATCTTCATATTATGAAATTAAGTTATTTTCTTTATATTCAGATTCATATTCATACTTCATAGATGAATATGGAAGGATGGAATATGAGAATCATCTATAGGATCCCTCAAAAATTTTATAAAGAATATATCGTGGTTCCAAAAAATATAACTCCTTTATAAAAATTGATGTCCAAAATATTTTCATAATTTTATTATCATTATATGTGTTTTCTTGAGTTATTTAACCAATTTTTTATTAGAATATTGAACATTCAATTGGCTAATAAAGGATTCCACACTAAAACAGATGACATAATGATCCTTCCATTCATAATCCATGAATATTGGGTCACTTCAATCTCTCATCGTAAGTAAGTTTTCATTATATTCCATGTATAAAGTATTATTCACCTTGGTTTCATTCCATGGATGGTAAAGTATTTTTCAAAAATAGTCCTCAATTAGTTCGAACTATCTTTTTTAGAACATATTTAGATCTTTATGTGTGAATATTTACTTCAAAATCATGTTTTGATATAAATATCACACATACTAGAATTGAAAAAATATCACCAATTTTTTTATAAAAAATTCACAATTGATTTCTCTAAAACATTTATCATGTAATTTTAATCAATAAGTATTAATATATTTGTGGTATAAGAAATCACCTATATATTTATCAATATGAATAATCATTAGACATTATTGACTTCATTACTATATATTAAAAACTATTCCCCACCACAATTTAATGTATATTCATGAATTGTTTCCAATATCATTTTCATTTTTTTAATAAATTCATAACATTCCTTCATCCAAATGAATATTACTCTGATCCATGATTTCTTGGTTATCTGATTTTATAGTAATGAATAATTCATCACAAATATTCAATAATATCCTATAAATTCAATAGAACTATATATATCTATTATAGTGGTTGGTTTGAGCCTTTGTTCAATACATTCTATTATTTTGAAGGATAAAAAAATATTCCATTGCTTTTTATTATATGTCCTTGAATTACAATTTTTGTAACTATAATTCACAATTTATACATTTGGAATAATTTTTATACTTTCATAATGACATCAACAAAATACATGATTGATCATTATGTTCATCCATTCTCTATATTTAAAAAAATCTATAAATATATTGAAAATATGATCCACATATTCTTTAAATAATATATATTCATTACATTCATCATTATAACCTGGGTATTAATCAATCTTAATGGAATTTCCATAACCACGAAGTGTGCATACTTATATAAAAATTATATCGTTGAAA
Source organism: Viscum album (assembly GCA_963277665.1). Classification (NCBI taxonomy): domain Eukaryota; kingdom Viridiplantae; phylum Streptophyta; class Magnoliopsida; order Santalales; family Viscaceae; genus Viscum; species Viscum album. Next base: position 990,162,295 of record OY728126.1, read on the forward strand.
TATCATCTTTTTAAACATTAACTGATTATAAAATCGTCAATCATTAATCATTGAGATTTACTGAGCTCTTACAAGTTGATCTAATAGATCATTAATACATTTTAATTGTTGTTTATAATTAATTTTGATCGTTTTGATATCATAATAACCAATTAATGATTTCAATAATTAATTATTCTTATAAAAACAAAGATCTAGTTTTCTTTATGGTGATGTAATATGTAGGATAAAGCCAATTTAATAAATCTACTCCAAAAATTTCTTAATTTCATCAAATTCAATAACATTCATTCTATATAGACTCATTAAAAAAGGCATAGATCTAAATTTAAGTTACATAATAAAAATATGTCATTCTATTTGGTTTGAAAAGTAATATTATCTAGAAAAACATTGTTGTATTCCCATTAAAAATTCAACTAATCGATACCGATATCCCCACAAAAAATATTAGTAAATTGTTCCACAGTACCATGCATCATAACCCATATTATAGAATTTTCATGTATGGGAGATCATACATATAATGATACATGAGAATTGGTTTACCTAAAATATTAAATGGGATCTTATTATCATGAAAATTGATATGGAATCTATGTAGGGATAGCCAATCAATATGAAAAATAAAATTATATTAATCCAAGTAAAAATCTATTATATATCTTAGATGTATCCTATAGAAAATCACAATCTAACTTGATTAATATATCATGCAAAAAATCAATGTTCCAATATTTTCATTTACACATAATTGACATCCAATATATGAGGTTGTGATAACACATTCAGAGGAAACATTTGTTAGCCCAACAAGTTTAAAAACACTGAGAGGTAGGGTGAATCATGGAATGACATATTAAAAAAAACTATCTCTTTGGATTATATATCTCTGGTAAAATAAACTCTCTTCACTCTCTTTTCCTATACAAATGTATGAGTGGATGTTAAATAATTCATGAGACACATTATTATTACTTGTTTCACCCTCACTGAGCTACATCTAGGGATAATTCAATAGAAATGTGGTGATATACCAAATCCACAAATCCCCACTGACAAAATTATGGTTTGGGCTAGATCACATCTATGTCTAGGCTCATTGTATTAACTAGGTTTTAGTTATATCTCACTACATACTCAAGGGTTACTCACTAACTCAATTTCAATGGATTAATGTTTGTGGAAAAGGATCAACATAATCCTCGACCACTGATCATTACTCTCAAAAGGATCCATAGAAAATATATATACATGTAAGTACATATATTTTCAATATTGAATACATCCTTAGAAATATATATGCTCTATTTAAGTCCCAATTTCATCCACATGATGAATAACACTTTTACCAATGAATAATCAGGATGTTTCTTATATGTTCACACTAAATATTTGATAAAAACCTTCCAATTACCTACACACAACTCTAAAAACGTTTACCCAACATTTATTGTTTGTTGTCAACTACTAACATCTACTAAATTTTGTGGAACTTCCTCTTGTACACAGCTCGTACACTTCCCTCTCTCCTTTCTTATTCATTCAGATACAAGTTCTTTTCATGAGCACAACATATATTTGTATTTTTTTCCTCAGTAAACTCTATTTTGTACAACTAATATGATTTTAGAATAGCTTATTATGAGTGAAAATTCCTTTTCACCCACAACGTATATGACTCAATGCCCATAATTTCTCTAAGGGGTGATCTACAGAACAGAGGGGGGTCACCACCAATTTATAGACCTGACCAACCCTACATGGTAGATCCTTAGGCAAATTTCTCAGTGCATGTAAGAAATTCATTTTTTATGGAACTATATCATTGCGCTCGAAATCCTTCATGAATTGATCTTATCTATTTAAAATCATATTGGTAATTTAGCATTCATATCCAGTCACATGATTATTCTTGTAGGATGCTTGTACTAGGAGAACCTACTACTAATTACATTTAGTTATATCCCAACTACCAAAAAACTCACTTAGAGTAACTTAAATAGTACGTATGATTGTAAGGGTCCCATAAATTCCAAAATTTCATCAAACAGATATACATTTTGAATGATATAGTTTTTCTACTGAAAAGGTGGGCCCCAAGTCTTATTTGGGTTCGACCCAGCATGATCTGATCAACCCAACCCAGCCGATCCAACTAAACCAACCCATCCTGTCCCAATGGGACTTGTCCGTCCAAGCCTAGAATGCCTAGCCTTCTGGAGTGGACTTATCTGTCCAGCCTGGCCTACTACATGCATGCTGACCCCCATCTCACACATGCGTCCAACCCTTTCGCATTCTCCTGGTAAATGTCATATGACCATAGTAAATGCAGAAAACCATTGTGTCTGTTGTCCCCCCTTGTGGCCTCCACTGTTGTGGGATTCACACGGACATAATAGCATAAATAGATCATCACCACTATCGGATCCCCCATGGTCCTACATGAATTGCAACCTCATGCTTCCACACAGGAATCCCCACTGGACACCCCACAGGAGACCCTTCCACCTCACGCTCCTCCTAGCTAGGCCCCCTGCCTGTCCATGTGCTACCTCCACCATCAGCCACCCTGCAAATGACCTGATATCAGCCTTAGGCTCTGTTTGACCATGGCCAAGGCCACATCTCCAGCTACTGCCATACGATACTTCCTTGTGCTGATGTAAACCCATGCATCAGGTGATTTTCACTTCCCATTAATCATCTCACCTATGTTGTGTCATTATGGGGTCAAATCTTTGATATCAGATAGTTTCACCCTGAATCTGGGGGTACAATGAGCAATAATTCGTATAGTGGTTTCAATTAATAGGGAAGATATGATGAATACTTGAATACCATGAGAGATTGAGGGAGAGAATAAATGAACATAAAATACCAAAGAACATATCTAGTATTTTTTCATGTTGGCCATGATATGTTGTTGTTAGAACAAAGAACGTATATGGATAATAACAAAGATACACCACCCATAAAATCCCACAATTTAACCATCTCACAAGAGTGACCATACCATGGATCAATATGTTCATTGGTTGGTCCAAATTCATCGTTGAATCTAAAAATTATAAAGAAAAAAACTTATAATGAGATCAAGAACCATACATTGAGATTAGATCAGTCATTGATAAAAAAAAGATGCATCACCTTCATTAATGAGATCATACATCTTCGTTGACGTGATGATCCACAATCCGATCTCTGATCAATCGTTTTTCTCTCATGATGATTTATTCTCCAGGCTCTCCAGAGTGATTCTCCAATGTTCCTTGGTTAATGAGGTTAACCATAGGATTTCTACATAAGCATTATTTTAAAATAAATAATTACTTTGTCAATAAAATAATTTATCTTTAAATTATATAATTACATTTACGTCCATTTCTGGTATTTCCCCAGAAGACTTGTGCTGACTAATATTAATTCACTCCTAGGGAAAATACCACATTATGTACTCAATGGTGGTCTAAAGATTCCAATAATAGTCTCCATTCATGAGTTATTATGATTTTAAAATAAAGTAATTGTAACTTAATTATGTTATTTAAGATTATGTCCAAAAACTATCATTCACAGTCAGTTCGTGCCATCTGATGTTAACACTCACCTAAAGTAAGGCTACTTCTCTGAACACAATGGTGCAATCTGATTTCTGATATGGTCACCTGTTTATGAGTTACTCTAATTTTTTTAGTAAAACCATGTGAATATTATATTATAAAAATAACACTTCCAAAGAAATGTTCTTGGTATGCTATGACTTAGAATTGCATGTTATGTTAGATCTTGGTATCTGAAACATCCCAAATAATTTCAGAAAATATATTCAGGAAAATCTGAGTTATTAGAACATTTTTTCTTGAAAATATATAAAAGAATATTGAAAATATTTTTAAAATATTTTTCATTGATATCATTTAAATGGATTATTGAAATAACTTTTGATAATTTTTTTCCTTTAAAACATAGAAAAGAAGAATGAAATCATTTAGAAATCAAATTTTTATTGAAAACCTATTAAAGGATATTGAAATTTTTTCAAACAAATTTCTCTTGAAAATATATAAAATATTAATGAAAAAAATATTAATACCTTTTCCTCCAGAAATTAAAAAATAATTTTTAAAAATTTTTAATAAAAAAAATCATTGAAAACTTATAGTGATATCCGGAAAACATATTGAAGAAATTTTTACTTGAAATGTTATAAAAAAATCTTGAAAAATATTTCAGACACATTTTCATTTAAAACAATTAAAGTACTTATGAAATAATTTTTAAAACCATTTTACATGAAATGTTGTAAAATTATCTTAAAAATATTTTAGAAACCTTTTACATTGAAAACATATAAAATAATATTTAAAACATTTTGAAACCATTCTCTATGAAAACATATATAAGTAGCTTCAAAACATTAAGAAAACATTTTAAATTGAAAATTTATAAATTTATATTTAGAAATATTAAATCTTTTTTATTGAAAAACTTATAAAAAATCCAGAAAAGATGGTTTTGAAGGGACACAGATTTTAGACTAAAGAGGGTCGTAAAGTTAAATTTTTATATAAACTCTTTATTAGTTTCCTTAAAACAGAATTAGTGGAAAATGATACTAATATTTTAATGTATAATTTCTAACCATAGATGATGAAAATTTATGGGTTTTATTAAATGATATATTTTATGATTTCATCAGTTAAAGCATAATCCTAAACAATCCTGATAAACGATGATATTTTTGCAATAAAATCTTACCACATAGTAATGTTAAACCATAATCCCCATATAAAAACGAAATTAACTAAAAATAAAATACATTCAAATGAATGGTATTCAAGAGATAACATGTATAAGGGAACCATTTAAAACTCATAGAATAATATAGGTGCATAACATAGTTTGTGTCTCAAAGAAGAAAAACTGGGACAAATATATGTTAATGATATGGTATCTTTTGAAACATAAACCCCAAAAATGAAATATCATCAAATTTATTTTTAAATAAAAATTATTTTAACAATAATAATTCCATAATACATGAATTAGTTTAATAAACATTGCATATATGAAATAAAAAAGTTATGATGTCATATTTCTCATAGAAAATAAATGTTAGACGAGAAAAAATGATATCTTATGTCCTACCCTTATTCATTCGCATTTAAACCTCATGTATAATAAATTTAATTTTATTATAAATCTACCAAAAATAAAACATATTTTATATAATAAAATATATGATTTTTTATGAATTTATATAATCTGTATAAAAACAACTCCATGTTAATGTCGCATTTTGGGTATTATCTGATTTGTTTTTTATATATGTTTTGACTTGTTCTTTTTGATAGTTTTACATATATTAGTATTTACTTATTCCATAATTTATAAAATTACATAAAAATAATATATATTCATAATATAATTGTTTTTAATAATCAAAGAAAAATAGAAATATGAAATGGAATACACCGATGAAAAAGACTACAGGTTGAACACAAACATTAACATTGATTCCATTTTATTGTCGTATTAAAAGAAAATTAAATGAATTATATATATATAATCAATATAGTATATTTATATTCTCACATATATATATGTTATAAAATAACACCCTTTTTTCATTTAATGTGTGAAATAATCACAACACTTTGATGAGGTGGTAGTCCACACGTCCACAAACAAAGCTATTGTATTTACATAAAATGTAAATAATGAATGTATGATTTTAAGAATAATTATGTGATAATAAATACATAATAAATATAATATATATCATATATAAATATTATTTACATCATAATTCACACCCATAAGATTTGGTAAAGGAAAAAAACAAAAAACCTCATTTCGTGAGGTGGTTGTCTATCGAACACAAGAACTTCATGTTTTTTACCCAATAAGTGGATGTGTTTGTATGTTTAGTTAAAGTACTTAGAAAAAAATCAGTATATTTTATGATATTATAATTATTATATAATAGTTTAATATTTAAATTTTAGGGGGAGGATAATTAAAATAAAACAAAGGATCTCGATGAAGGATATTTCCTCTTTATTGGGTAACTTCTTTTGGTTTGCACAAAAAGGATTTCTTTATGGGATTTATTTTCTGATTAAAGTATATAATATTTAAGTAGGGGTGTTGGGATCATATTTGGTATGTATTTTTATGATCCAATGTGTCCTGGGATGTTTTAGGAAGTGAGGGGTAGTGTTCCCTTTTAATAATAGAGTAGGTGACTCATTCTTGTAAATATAAAAAAGGTAAACACCATTTGAAGGCTGCCCTTACATCATGTGGATCCAATATTTTTTCCATTTTTTAGATAATAGGTTACATAGTCAAAATATTTCCATATAAATTATTTTTTACATGTTTCTAGGTTATCTGGTCAATAAAAAATAAAGTTTAATAACTAACAATTTCTGTTTTAACGTTAATTTTGGTAAATAAATTTAATTGCATTCACTAATATTTTTTTCAAAACAATGTGGTCTATAATATAAAATAAAAAAATTTATAATTCCAAATATAGAATATAATTTTTCAAATAATAAATAAAAAATTAGTAGAAATTAATTTACAATTAATATGACAGATAAGTCAAGACGACATGTTTTTTTAGATAAAAAGGTATTAAAGTTGGAAATGTTCTTATATCCAATTTCAATTTGAAATTGGTTCCAATGACATAAATTTTATTAATTGATATATAATTAATATAATTTAACTTTAATACCTAATTTAAAAATATTTTATCTATATAAATATATTATATGAAAAATAATTTTTGAATTAAAATTCAGTGTTTTTCATTATTCATCTAAAAATGAAACTTCTTAGAAAAATACCAAAACATTATCTAGAGTAACATTTAATATTAAAATTTAAAAAATAACGTTTATTTTTTCTACTAAAAATTAAAAAAATAAAATAATTATATTTAAAAAAAATTATCTATTAAAAATATGTAAAATTATCTTTTATAAAAATATATCCTTTCATTTAGAAAATTTGATTTATTTTTATCTTATATTGATAAGATATAATTGATGAGTATCAAAAATATTTATTGAATATATAATATATATTGTTGAAAACATTAATCAAAATTGGATTTTTTTTTTAAAATTTATTTACATAAAATTATGATTGTACATAGAATAATAATTTTCATAAAAAATTAAATTATTTATTTTCAAATAGTTCTTACATTCATGCCTACTAATTGATAAAAAATGGATTTATTTAATAAAAATTTGAAAATAAAATTTTCAAAATTCATTTGATCTTACACATAACTTCTGTTATATTTTTTTGGTTGAAGATATAATAATATTTTAATAATAATATTAAAAGAATATTATAGTTTGGTAAAAACTAGATGTTTGTATAATGTAAGATATCGAAGGAACTAGAAATTATGTGTAACTTATGACAAGAACAGTATAATGAAACATATCATAGTTTAATAATTGAAATTTACATTTATAGAAAACCACACCATACAAATAGATACTAAAATTTCCTTTTAGAAAGAATAGTGGGAAACATAATGGTCAAATTGAGAAACAGATAACTAGTTATCAATATATAAAAACATGAAAAAAAGAGGAAATAATCATAGATATTGATAAAGATTATTGAACACAAGATAGTGTGTGATCCATATAAAGTTATAAATCATGATTCCATAAAGTTTGGTAGCATGAAATTGGTCATTTATATTATAAAAAAATGATGATAATAAGATAAATATTTATTTAAAAGTAATTTTTCATAATTTTGAATAATTTTCATGGGAAGATATAATTACATGGTTTGTGGACAACATCACCCATTGGTGTGCCTTGATGAAGTTCTACATTATCTCTTTATCTATGAAATGATGGTTATTTTTTCATTCTGGAATAATTATCATATCATGAACTCCATAAATAAAATTTTAAGTGATTCCATATTACATCAGTTATCATAAAAAAGGTTTGTACATATTTACAATATGGTAAATACTTATAAGGACTGATAATATTTTAATCTTTAATACCGTATATGTACATTAACCATTCCATAAGTGGTTATCCGTATAACCATTCTGAATGATGATTTTCAATATCATTAGAAAAAAGGTCACTCAATTTCTAAAAAACATTTTATCATTGATCCCTTTTATATCATAAAGTAACTCTTATTCCCCACAAAACCAACATATGAATAGATTCATCATGTATTCTTTTGAAATATAGTAATTACATGAGTTACCACAAATCATTTTTGAAACAAGCATGATTCCATATTCTGAAGATTGTATAATATATTCTTTAAATCCAAAAATATAGTAAAATACCTTTATGATATCATAAACCACATTGTCAACAATTCTTTATTTGTTCCAATATAATCATTACTATATAGTTTACTTATTCATATCGAACAAATCATTATCCAAAAATAATTATATTAATATTATGAACATATTAAGGGCTATATTTACATTAATCATGTGTTTCACATGAATATAACCTTTCCATTAAATTACCTGTTTAGTCCTTCAGAACCATTCTACAAATTCTCGTAAATACATATCAAGAAAAACATACACTAAATAATATTAATTATTTAAAAAAATATATAATGAAAATAATTATTCCTCTTAACCTACAAGCAATTCAAAAATTTACCTCATATTTTTAATTAATACCACTTTAATTTCATATTTCACCTGTATTCTAATCATCATATCTTGAAAACCCATTACTTTTACCACCACAATGATTCTCTTTAGGATCTTTCCACGTGGGGAATCGAATTTCATAATGACAATTTATTCCACACAAAAATCATCTAACCACTAATTATTTAATAATGAGTTTAATGTTCCCATCAATTGTGTTAACCAAAACTCTTCATTTTTATTTTGTAGTTACTTGATATGTTTCCTCCTTTTTCACAGGCAAAACATATTATTGTACCTATTAAACATTAACATGGGTGTTTTTTTCCATTCATGATGCAAATGAAACTGAATATTCTTTCTTCCATGGTCTCCATTACATGAACTCTTAGAAAACTCCTTACTTACCTTTTTTGGTGAATCTGAGAGTAGGTTAATGTACACATTGTTAATCATGTTCCTTAAAAACGTAATACACATGATCTCTACATCATTCAATCTACTGATTATCTATTTTGACTTACCATTTGAAAATTTTCTATCAGATTCAATATTATCCATGATTTTTTTTTGTTCTTTCCATTGACTAAAACCAGAAATCATAGTTTTACCATCACCTATCATGGTATAAAACCACATAATTCGGAAATAATAACTTTTAGTATGTCTAAATTTTTACATATTACTTTTACAATTTAGGCCTATTTTTAGTGGCATCCCTAGATATATCCATAGAAATATCCATATGGATCTCACTATATTTTTATCATTATATTTTCCAAAGTATTACTAGTCCATTCATTTTATACCATCTATAGTGACACAGGAATAACATATCTATATATTATATTAATTAATATTAATATTCGTCACATTACCAAATTACATGCCCAAGAACCATAATAGTTTAGTGTCTTTGGAAACATATAACAAAATATTCTTACAAAGGGAAGGATCTTTAATGTTTCCCAAAATGTTTTTACCCTTTAGTTTTTGTACTTAAAACAATTATTTATATCTAGGGTAGATGAAACATAAGAAATGGGTGATATTAATTTCTCATTAAGGTTAAAAACAGGCGATAGATAAGCATTACATGAGCTTATGGGTAGGAGAACATGATAGTACGATTTAAAAAGCATACCATACATATCATATATCATATATGTGTGTCATCTCAAAAATATTTGTAGTTCAAAATACATTAATCATAAGGTAATCGGGAGCATAATACATGGGGTAATTATATAAGATTAAGATATAGAATTTTTGGAAGACACATAAGTATAAAAAATGATTTTAAAATTATTCATGGAATCACATCCAAGGCGATTATAATTGTATAGGTTCACTCCTCGTATGATCAGGGTTGTCATGGTTCACTCCAAATACCATTTTAATTGTCAAGGTTCACTCCCAAGACCATATTATTGGAAAATTTTGTTTACTAAACCATGTTCACTCTCTTTTCCATGCATGTATATCTCGTGTGAAATAAATATTTACTCAAATCATTGGTGGGAGAGATAGGTCCCACCCATATCATAATTAAATCATACATATTTTATCCACTAGATCATAAATAATCATAATATCATAACCCTTTAAATTAGTTGTTTATATTAATCATGTAATCTTATCATGAAATGTGGAAAAGATGTAGGTTTCATAACCATTAAATAAAGGCATAAACCCAAAAGAAATTTATTTTCATGAGAATATATATAATGAAAATGAAATGAGTTTCTTAGAAATATAACATATTAAAGAAAAAATGATTTCATAAATATATAACCCCTGAAAGGGAAAATGATTTCGTAATCATATAAACCATGATGGAGAGACATTATTCATAAAAATATAACCTATGAATGAGAAACTAGTTTTATAAACATACAATTTGTGAAAGAGAAATGGGTTTCCTAAACAATATTCTATAAAAACATAAACTTTTTAGAGAAAGAATATAAATGGAAAATTTGGATCATTACACAGAAAGGCATTAGTAACACCAAAGGATGGCATCTTAGATGTAAAATAACTTTAAATTATATTTTAAAAACATGACTTGATGAAAATGTCACGACCCGTCCTCGGGGCTCGTGTCGTGACTACCCCAAGCCCGCCTTCCATAGGCCAGGGGCTGGCGACTAGCACCAAAGGCGTAAATTCCGATAATTGGTAAGGCATTGCCTTTATAAAATAAAACAAGCACCACAGAGTACAAGCGGAAACAAAACACTAAGTACAAAAGAAATGCTGAAATGTAAATGGGCCAGAATACAAACCCAAAAAAGAAGTACAACTACAACTGAACAAGGTACAACATCAAAAAGACAAACAGCTGGTAGAAGGAAGTAGCTCCTGGGTCATCCTCCTCGGATCCTACCAGAAGGGTAGGTACAGATAGCGCAGCTCGTGGTCGTCCACCACGGATCCTACCTGAAGGGTAGGTACAGATAGCCTCCTCCACGCTCTCGTCCGTCAACCACCTCTGTGTGTCGTCTCGTCGTGTAGTCCACCTCCGGGTACTGACTCGTCGTGTAGTCTACCTCCGGGTACTGACTCGTCGTTTAGTCCACCTTCGGGTACTGATTGGTCGTGTAGTCCACCTCCGGGTACCGACCAGTCCTTGAACACTCGGCCTCCGTCAGCACTGCCCGTCATCTACAACCAACACAACGAGGTGCGGGCATAGCCCGTGCAGGGGTGAGTATAACGATACTCAGTAGGGACCCCGAGACCCTCAAGGTCTCACTAAACCAACAAGGATAACCACAAGAAGATCTCAACAGATAACCTCTACTTAGATATATTCCCATACATATACCTAAGTTATCAAGTAACCCATCTCAATCATGAGGAAACACAAGGATTGTGAAATCAACGGATAACCACAACCCAGGTATATGACCATACATATAGCTAAGTTATCAAGTGACCCATCTCAATCATGAGGTAAACACAAGGTCAAAAGTCTCAGCTCAAACCAGGATTTTCATTATCGAAACCGTAACTGCTGAAGAGCTCGGTCTCTAGAGTGTACAGTGGTCCTGTCATGACTCTGAGGTACTGATCACTAACCTAAGACTGCTGGGGTACTCCTTTGTCACGACCCGTCCTCAGGGCCCGTTCCGTGACTACCCCAAGCCCGCCTTCCATAGGCCAGGGGTTGGCGACTAGCACCAAAGGCGTAAATTCCGATAATTGGGAAGGCATTGCCTTTATAAAAGAAAACAAGCACCACAGAGTACAAGAGGAAACAAAACACTATGTAAAAAAGAAATGCTGAAAAGTAAATGGGCCAGAATACAAACCCAAAAAAGAAGTACAACTACAACTGAACAAGGTACAACAACAAAAAGACAAACAGCTGGAAGAAGGAAGCAGCTCCTGGTTCATCCTCCTCGGATCCTACCTGAAGGGTAGGTACAGATAGCGCAGCTCCTGGTCGTCCACCACGGATCCTACCTAAAGGGTAGGTACAGATAGCCTCCTCCCCGCTCTCGTCCGTCAACCTCCTCTGTGTGTCGTCTCGTCGTGTAGTCCACCTCCGGGTACTGACTCGTCGTGTAGTCCACCTCTGGGTACTGACTCGTCGTGTAGTCCACCTCCGGGTATTGACTAGTCATGTAGTCCACCACCGGGTACCGACCAGTCCTTGAACACTCGGCCTCCGTCAGCACTGCCTGTCATCTTCAACCAACACAATGATGTGTGGGCATAGCCCATGCAGGGGTGAGTATAACGATACTCAGTAGGGACCCAGAGACCCTCAAGGTCTCACTAAACCAACAAGGATAACCACAAGAAGATCTCAACAGATAACCTCTACTTAGATATATGCCCATACATATACCTAAGTTATCAAGTAACCCATCTCAATCATGAGGAAACACAAGGATTATAAAATCAACGGATAACCACTACCCAGGTATATGCCCATACATATACCTAAGTTATCAAGTGACCCATCTCAATCATGAGGTAAACACAAGGTCAAAAGTCTCAGCTCAAACCAGGATTTTCATTATCGAAACCGTAACTGCTGAAGAGCTCCATCTCTAGAGTGTAAAGTGGCCCTGTCATGACTCCGAGGTACTGCTCACTAACCTAAGACTATTGAGGTACTCCTCCAGTCGAGTATCGCGGGCCTGCCACCTCACACAGTAGTGCTTCCCGCCGGGGTCTGCCACCCAACACAGTAGTGCTCCCCCCTCCTAGCCTACAGAGGTACTCCTCTTGTCGAGTACCGCGGGTCTGCCACCTCACATAGTAGTGCTCCTCTGCTATGGGTCTGCCACCTCAAAAATTAGTGCTCCCCACTGGGCTACGTAAGTCACTCCGAATCGAAACGGACAAGCAGTCTTCAGGTCTCGGCCGGCTACACGGTCTCCGTACTCCGTATGCTCATCTCTGGGAGGGTCCGCTCCACGAGCTACAAGTCGATACTCCAAGTATCTCAAAGTCCCACGAAGAAGTATCACAAAGGACCTCCTCGTTATATGGGTCTCAACGCAACAGATGGCGCATCAATCGGACGCCCGGTCTGTGAGTTATTAGCCATTTCGTCCCAGGGGCCCGGTTGGTTTCGTAAGAAAACCAACTCGGCCATATCTCAACTGTACCCCGAACTCCCATAGGGTATGCTCATAGGGACCTTTTCTCAACTTGATCACCAATGCCGCTGACAGTTCATCAAACGGACGTCCAGTCTAAAAGATATCAGCTTTTCCGTTCCAGGGGCTCGGTTAGATTTCGGGTGCGATCCAACCCGGCCACTACCAACTATATCCAAAACTCGGGCGAAGGATTCCAAAAGTTCTGTATCATCAAAAGGAACGCAACGAGACAGACGGCGCTTCAATCGGACGCTCGGTCTGTGAGTTATTGGCTTTTCCGTCTCACACCCACCCTGGAAAACTTCCCAGGAGGTTACCCATCCTGATCACTACTCTAGGCCAAGCACGCTTAACTATGGAGTTTTAACCACGTAGGCTCCCGAAAAGGAAGGTGCACCTTGAGTATAGTATACCGAAACGACCGTTTCGATCCAAGGATCGCTACGCAACTGACGGTTCGTCGATCGGATGTCTGCAGCCCAAGTTATAGGAATTTGAACCAATCCTGTCCGAAGACGGGGGGTCTGGGCCTGGTCCGACCCGGCCCAGTAACCCCTGGGCCGGCCCGAACCGGGTCGACCCGGCCTGAGTGGTGGCCCGACCCGGCGGCTCGGCCCGGCCAGCGGCTCGTCCTGGCCAGCGGCGCGGTGGCGCGACGGCTCGGCGGCTCGGCGGTGCGGCGGCTCGACGGCACGGCGGTTGTGCCAGCGCGGTACGCTAAAGGGAGGGGGCATTGCCCCCCTTTAATTTTTAAAACGGCGGCCCCTTTAAGGGGCCGCGCCATTTGTATTGTCGGGGGGGTTACACCCCCGGGCTCCCCCCCTATAACGGCCGGCCAGCGCGGGGCCGGTCGGGTTCTCACCGCGGGACCCCGCGGTCCCGCTCCTTCTGGCGCCGGCGGCCGGATTTCCAGCCGCCTCCTTCGAGTTCTCCGGCGGCCGGTTTTTCCGGCTGCCACTTCCAAGATGAACGTGAATCCGTTCGACGCGGCGTGACGACGCCGCGTCCTTCCGCCGCGGTCCGACTCTGGTCGCGGCCTCGTTTGAAACCTACGGCGCGACACGATGGCACCGCGTTCCTTCGTCGCAGCCCGCTCCGGCTGTGCTTTATTTTGTTCTTGCGCGGTGCGACGACACCGCGCTGTCTTCGCTAAATCAACACCAAAGATTAGAAGGGGGAGGAGAATAGGCCGTGTTCGTGCAGTCTGGTCTCCTCCCGTTATAACGATAACAGTCGGCCAATCGTAAAAACACAACGATGAACTTTTCACAATTTTTAATAAAATTTGGAACAACGTCCAACAGATTATTCTTTCATGTTCGAGGGAAGGAAACACGTAATTTGAAAAAAATACAAAACCCCTACCTCGGATTCGAAGTTCATTCGTCACCGATGCGGAAGTCGGTGTCGCGGAAGACATCCTCACGGAACGTGCCTCCGTAATCGTCATTGACAAAGTCACAGATCTAACCGGTGTCGGTTCGTTGATGTCGGGAAACGTTCGAAGATGAAGAGTCATTGATGTTCCTTGCAGACGACGCCCATTCATTCAACACGGAAGGAGGTCGTGGAAAGGAAGAAGAAGTGTCGTCTTTGCTTTGGAAAAAGGCGTTCTTCGTTGGAGAACTCTAATTCTCCCAAGTGTTGGGCGTCGCGGTACTTTACCAGTGTTCCGTCGCTTGGTGAAGTCGTCCCCCAAACCCTCTCCCAAGATCCATATATATAGGTGAGGAGGAGAGGTATGTAACCATCGTGGTTACATAATTTTTTAAAAAAAAAGGGGGGGTCGGGTGAAATAAATTGCGTTGACGCAATTAAAGAGGTCTGTTGGCACCACTTAAGAGGGGAGGGTGCCAAGAAGTTTCTCCCCATTTAATGGGGAGTTGAGGAATTAAGAGGCTCTCCCTCATTAATGAGGGAGAGTTGGGAGGTTTCCTCTCCTCCCATTAATTGGGGGGTTAAGCCCCGTGTGGTCCCCACCACAATAAACCACCCATGGGAGGTTTAGTTTGGGTGGGCCCCACCACCATAACCTCTCAAGGGAGGTTAAGGTGTGGTGGCCCCACCTCCAACCTCCATGAGGAGGTTTCAACCACCTCACTCCCAATGGCGGCTGAAATAAAATAAAGTGCAACATGGCACGTTATTTTATTATTACACTTTTAAAGAAAACCCAAAAAAACAAACCTCCGCTCTCGATAAAACGCAACTACGAAAAAAGTCTCCTTAAGCAAATATCGGCGTTGCAAGTTCATCGGTGCCCTCAGATTTCAATTCCGAGCACTGGTTCAAAAGATAGAAAATCCCGCTCGTTCGTTCACTGAATGTACCCGAGCTAAACTTCGGAAATTGATTCTGGGCACACCGGGCCTCGGAATCTGGCGCCGTCAGAAACTGTGTTCTTGTAAAATTCTAAAGACAATTTAGGAAAAAATTTTCCCTTGAAATTTCCGGGTCTTTACATTACTCCCACCTCAGGGCTTTACGTCCTCGTAAAGCTTTATCACAACTAAGGTCACTAAAGCGGTAGAAAGCACGCATCTGAGCCTTTCGCTCCCATGTGCTCACCTGGAGGTTCCCGTACTGTCAAAGAAAGTGCACCCAAGGAATTGATCATCCCCATAGGACCACCCCTGTTGATCATCGGTCCCCACTGGATCCTCCGTGCTTGTCGCCCTATCACCATCGTCCAGCTCCTCATGGTCGATGATATGCGAAGGGTCGAGCATGTATCTCCTCAGTTGAGATACGTGGAAGTCGTCGTGCACCAGGTGCAACTAAGGTGGATGGGTCAAGCGGTAAACCACCACGCCTACCCAGCTGAGGACCTAAGAAGGTCCACTGAACCTTGGAGATAACTTGCCGCTTCGGCCACATCTCCGTAAACCTCGTCGAGGTGAGGCCCGTATAAGGATGTGATTGTCAACCTCGAACTCCAGAAGTCTCCAATTCTTGCTAGAATTGAAACTCAAAACAACTACTGCCACGAGGTTGATCGACTCAAGAGTGATCGGTCGCACCCTACTGTGCATGAGTTTATCCTGTACAGCCTGGGGTTTCCTTTCCGCCAACCAAGGAAAACCCATCCCGACGTCGTGGTTAAAACACAACCTTTTTTCCTAATACCGTCAATTTGTGTATGAACTGTGATTTCCCAGTCCATACTCAAACCAACGTCGTAAGGCCTCGACGCTGCCACCAAGAGATTCCAACCGAAACTCTCGCCTCGAGGGTCTGACCACACCGTCGGCGTAAGTGTGATTATCGAGTCTCCTCCCAAGGTATCTCCCGACGTGAGGGTCAAGTACACGGCTTACTGGAAACTCTAGGTCTGGGACAAGATTTGTGAAAGCGAGGAATGATTCATATTGACGTCTGTTACTACAGCAGCTAGTAGTGGACATAGACATCCCTTGAATCATTTTTAGAGCCATTGGGTCACACTCCTTGACCGCATGCAGCCGCACTCTTCCTCCGCCCTCCAGCTCCCTGAGCCTGGAGGGGATAACTAAGGTGGGTGGTTGTAGCATGTTAAGATGTACACCACCTCATGCTGCTCTCCTAGCTCTACGTCTTCCGCTTTGCAGACTCAACTCTATTTAAAGCTTCCTCTTCTTGAAACATTTAACACGCCCGAGTCTCTAAGACTGGCACCGGTTTCCTGTTTCTTACTGCACTATGCAGTCTTCATCCGCTCTTGGATGACCTGGACCTTTTTTTGTCCCACAAGAGCTGCTAAAATTTCTCCTTTGCCAATAAGAGAAATCTGGTCTCATCCCCTGGATGAACCACACCCATTGCCTAATACAGTCAATCCTGAAATGAAGGATGCATTCATGCCATGGATGACGTCGTAATGCCTCGACGTAACTACTAAGAGATCCAACTGTCACTCTCGCCTCCAAGGGTCGAGTCGCACTGTCGGCATCAATGTGAGGTCACTGGGTCTCCTCCAGTAGGAATCTCAAAAGTGAGGGTCAAGTCAATAGTCTTAACCAGGACCACTTAGTATCAACCAAACAAAAAGGACAGGAAAGCAAACATCACAAAGATAAGTGTCTTTTTATTATTGCAGCTCATAATACAAAGACACATATAAAACAGAAACATGGAACTAGAAGTAAAAGGGACGTATCTACTAGTTTCGCTCCTGTCCACCTGCTCTAGGATCTCTACTGCCTTGTCCACTGCTCGGATGTTGCTCAAGCACTCGCCACTTCTTCTGCCTCGGTGGCTCCCCCAAAGCATGTGGATCAACTGTACGAGGAGTCGGACAGTCACGTGTCAGATGACCCTTTCCGCCACACGAGTAACACAGTCTGCTTCTGGCACGCCTGGCTCTGACCCCACCCCGGGTGCCCCGCACCACCGGTCCTAAAACCCGAGATCGCCCAACTGCTGGTCTGGTCCTCCTGGATCTCTGAACCATCTGTCTACTGCCCACAGATGACTCAGCTACTGATCAAAAAAACACGCGGCAAAGGCATCAGCTCGTGAACATGCTCGGGGTGTAGAGCTACTGGCACAAACTCCACCCTGAAGAAGGTCTCGAAGTCTTCCCATGTGAAGGTCATCCCATCGCAAAACTGGAACAAGTGGCTCCACCACCTGTCTGCTGCTGCCTGAAGAAGGCTGGAAACAAAGATCACCATGGAGTCTGTCGACGTCCCCACTAGCCTGAAGACTCTCACCACAGCCTCCAGCCAACCCTCATCCACCAGCGGGTCCGTCTCTCCCCAGAACCTGGGTGGCCTCTGGCGCTGGAACTCGTGCAGCGCACTCAAGTAGCGTGCATCGCCTACTGCTAGGGCTGGTGGCATCGGTGGCCCAACGTATGGTAGTACCGCTGGTGCCTCCGCTAGTGCCTCAACTGCAAGAGGGCCCGGTACCGAATCCTCATCGCTCGGCAAGCTGTCAGTACGCACGTCCCTCTGGGCTCTAGCTGGTCATCCGAGAAATGGAATCCTGAAAGAAACAACGTGACACGGTCAAATTATTATACCTGGTGACCTGACCTGGTTCGAGCTGTTTTAAGGGAAAACCTTTGAAAACACACACGCAATCAGTGTTTTTGTGCACAAAGTCGGAAATCAGTTGTCAGGGTCATGGTGTATGGATACGTCGGCCGCCCACACCAACACTAGACTCGCTGAACTAAAAACCACACTCGGTACTCTTAACACTATTGCTTCACAGAAAGAAACATCAGAGTTATAAGTTCTGCGGTAGAACCTAACTCCTTTGATACCAATTTGTCACGACCCGTCCTCGGGGCCCATGCCGTGACTACCCCAAGCCCGTCTCCCATAGGCCAGGGGCTGGCAACTAGCACCAAAGGCGTAAATTCTGATAATTGGGAAGGCATTGCCTTTATAAAAGAAAACAAGCACCACAGAGTACAAGTGGAGACAAAACACTAAGTACAAAAGAAATGCTGAAAAGTAAATGGGCCGGAATACAAACCCAAAAAAGAATTACAACTACAACTGAACAAGGTAAAACAAAAAAAAGAACAACAGCTGGAAGAAGGAAGCAGCTCATGGGTCATCCTCATCGGATCCTACCTGAAGGGTAGGTATAGATAGCGCAGCTCCTGGTCGTCCACCACGGATCCTACCTGAAGGGTAGGTACAGATAGCCTCCTCCACGCTCTCGTCCGTCAACCTCCTCTGTGTGTCGTCTCGTCATGTATTCCACCTCTAGGTACTGACTCATCATGTAGTCCACCTCCGGGTACTGACTCGTCGTGTAATCCACCTCCGGGTACTGACTGGTCGTGTAGTACACCTCCGGGTACCGACCAGTCCTTGAACACTCGGCCTCCGTCAGCACTGCCCGTCATCTGCAACCAACACAACGAGGTTGGGGCGTAGCCCGTGAAGGGGTGAGTATAACGATACTCAGTAGGGACCCTGAGACCCTCAAGGTCTCACTAAACCAACAAGGATAACCACAAGAAGATCTCAACAGATAACCTCTACTTAGATATATGCCCATAGATATACCTAAGTTATCAAGTAACCCATCTCAATCATGAGGAAACACAAGGATTGTGAAATCAATGGATAACCACTACCTAGGTATATTCCCATACATATACCTAAGTTATCAAGTGACCCATCTCAATCATGAGGTAAACACAAGGTCAAAAGTCTCAGCTCAAACCAGGATTTTCATTATCAAAATCATAACTGTTGAAGAGCTCCGTCTCTAGAGTGTACAGTGGTCCTATCACGACTCTGAGGTACTGCTCACTAACCTAAGACTGCTGAGGTACTCCTCCTGTCGAGTACCGTGGGCCCGCCACCTCACACAGTAGTGCTTCCCGCCGGGGTCTGCCACCCAACACAGTAGTGCTCCCCCCTCATAGCCTACAGAGGTACTCCTCCTGTAGAGTACCGTGGGACTGCCACCTCACATAGTAGTGCTCCTCCGCTATGGGTCTACCACCTCACAAAGTAGTTCTCCCCACTGCGCTACGTAAGTCACTCTGAATCGAATCGGACAAGCAGTTTTCAGGTCTCGGCCGGCTACACGGTCTCCATACTCCGTACGCTCGTCTCTGGGATGGTCCGCTCCACGAGCTACAAGTCGATACTCCAAGTATCTCAAAGTCCCATGAAAAAAGTATCACAAAGGACTGCCTCGTCATAGGGGTCTCAACGCAACAGACGACGCGTCAATCGGACGCCCGGTCTGTGAGTTATTAGCCATTTCGTCCCAGGGGCTCGGTTGGTTTCGTAAGAGATCCAACCCAGCCGTATCTCAACTGTACCCCAAACTCCCATAGGGTATGCTCATAGGGACTGTTTCTCAACGTGATCACCAACACCGCTGACGGTTCCTCAAACGGACGTCCAGTCTGAAAGATATCAGCTTTTCCGCTCCAGGGGCCCGGTTAGATTTCGGGTGCGATCCAACCCGGCCACTACCAACTGTATCCAAAACTCAGGCAAAGGATGCCAAACGTTCCGTATCGTCAACAGGAACGCAACGAGACAGACGGCGCGTCAATCGGACGCCCGGTCTGTGAGTTATTGGTCTTTTCGTCTCACACCCACCCTGGAAAACTTCCCAGGAGGTCACTCATCCTGATCACTACTCTAGGCCAAGCACGCTTAACTATGGAGTTTTAACCACGTAGGCTCCTGAAAAGGAAGGTGCACCTTGAGTATAGTATACCGAAACGACCGTCTCGATCCAAGGATCGCTACGCAATTGACGGTTCGTCGATCGGATGTCTGCAGCCCAAGTTATAGGCGTTTGAACCAATCATGTCCGAAGACGGGGGGGTCTGGGCCCGGTCCGACCCGGCCCAGTACCCCCTGGGCCGGCCCGAGTGGCGGCCCGACGCAGCGGCTCGGCCCGGCCAGCGGCTCGTCCCAGCCAGTGGCGCGGTGGCGCGGCGGCTCGGCGGCGCGGCGGCTCGACGGCACGGCGGCTCGGCCAGTGCGGTGCGCTAAAGGGAGGGGGCATTGCCCCCCTTTAATTTTTAAAACGGTGGCCCCTTTAAGGGGCCGTGCCATGTGTATTTCCGGGGGGGTTACACCCCCGGGCTCCCCCCTATAACGGCCGGCCAGCGCGGGGCCGGCCGGGTTCTCGCCGCAGGACCCCGCGGTCCCGCTCCTTCTAGCGTCGGCGGCCGGATTTCCAGCCGCCTCCTTCGAGTTCTCTGGCGGCCGGTTTTTCCGGATGCCACTTCCAAGATGAACGTGAATCCGTTCGACGCGGCGTGACGACGCCGCGTCCTTCCGCCGCGGTCCGACTCCGGCCGCGGCCTCGTTTGAAACCTACGGCGCGACACGACGGCACTGCGTTCCTTCGTCGCAGCCCGCTCCGGCTGTGTTTTATTTTGTTCCTGCACGGTGCGACGACACCGCGCTGTCTTCGCTAAATCAACACCAAAGATTTGAAGGGGGGGAGAATTGGTCGTGTTCGTGCGGTCCGATCTCCTCCCGTTATAACGATAACAGTCGGCCAATCGTAAAAACACAACGATGAACTTTTCACAATTTTTAATAAAATTTGGAACAACGTCCAACAGATTATTCTTTCATGTTCGAGGGAAAGAAACACGTAATTTGAAAAAAAGACAAAACCCCTACCTCGGATTCGAAGTTCATTCGTCGCTGATGCGGAAATCGGTGTCGCGGAAGACATCCTCGCGGAACGTGCCTATGTAATTGTCATTGACGAAGTCACAGATCTAAGTGGTGCCGGTTCGTTGACGTCGGGAAACGTTCGAAGATGAAGAGTCATCGATGTTCCTTGCAGACGACGGCCATTCATTCAACACGGAAGGAGGTCGTGGAAAGGAAGAAGAAGTGTCGTCTTTCTGCTTTGGAAAAAGGCGTTCTTCATTGGATAACTCTAATTCTCCCAAGTGTTGGGCGTCGCGGTACTTTACCAGCGTTCCGTCGCTTGGTGAAGTCGTCCCCCAAACCCTCTCCCAAGATCCCTATATATAGGTGAGGGGGAGAGGTATGTAACCATCGTGGTTACATAATTTTTTAAAAAAAGGGAGTCGGGTGAAATAAATTGCGTTGACGCAATTAAAGAGGTCCATTGGCACCACTTAAGAGGGGAGGGTGCCAAGGAGTTTCTCCCCATTTAATGGGGAGTTGAGGAATTAAGAGGCTCTCCCTCATTAATGAGGGAGAGTTGGGAGGTTTCCTCTCCTCCCATTAATTGGGGGGTTAAGCCCCGTGTGGTCCCCACCACAATAAACCACCCATGGGAGGTTTAGTTTGGGTGGGCCCCACCACCATAACCTCTCAAGGGAGGTTAAGGTGTGGTGGCCCCACCTCCAACCTCCATGAGGAGGTTTCAACCACCTCACTCCCAATGGCGGCTGAAATAAAATAAAGTGAAACATGACACGTTATTTTATTATTACACTTTTAAAGAAAACCCAAAAAAAACAAACCTACGCTCTCGATAAAATGTAACTACGAAAAAAGTCTCCTTAAGAAAATACCGGCGTTGCGAGTTCATCGGTGCCCTTAGATTTCAATTCCGAGCACCGGTTCAAAAGATAGAAAATCCTGCTCGTTCGTTCACTGAACGTACTCGAGATAAACTTCGGAAATTGATTCTGGGCACACCGGGCCTCGGAATCTGGCGCCGTCAGAAACTGTGTTCTTGTAAAATTCCAAAGAAAATTTAGGAAAAAAATGTCCCTTGAAATTTCCGGGTCTTTACATTACTCCCACCTCAGGGCTTTACGTCCTCGTAAAGCTTTATCACAACTAAGGTCACTAAAGCGGTAGAAAGCGCGCATCTGAGCCTTTCGCTCCCATGTGCTCACCTGGAGGTTCCCGTACTATCAAAGAAAGTGCACCCAAGGAATCGATCGTCCCTGTAGGACCACCCCTGTTGATCCTAGATCCCCACTGGATCCTCCGTGCTTGTCACCCTATCACCATCATCCAGCTCCTCATGGTCGATGATATGCGAAGGGTCGAGCATGTATCTCCTCAGTTGAGATACGTGGAAGTCGTCGTGCACCAGGTGCAAATGAGGTGGATGGGTCAAGCGGTAAACCACCACGCCTACCCAGCTGAGGACCTAAGAAGGTCCACTGAACCTTGGACATAAATTGCCGCTTCGGCCATATCTCTGTAAACCTCGTCGAGGTGAGGCCCGTATAAGGATGTGATCGTCAACCTCGAACTCCAGAAGTCTCCAATTCTTGCTATAATTGAAACTCAAAACAACTGCTGCCACGAGGTTGATCGACTCAAGAGTGATCGGTCCCACCCTACTGTGCATGAGTTTATCCTGTACTGCCTGGGGTTTCCTTTCCGCCAACCAAGGAAAACCCATCCCGACGTCGTGGTTAAAACACAACCTTTTTTCCTAATACCGTCAATTTGTGTATGAACTGTGATTGCCCAGTCCATACTCAAACCAACGTCGTAAGGCCTCGACGCTGCCACCAAGAGATTACAACCGAAACTCTCGCCTTGAGGGTCTGACCACACCATCGGTGTAAGTGTGATTATCGAGTCTCCTCCCAAGGTATCTCCCGACGTGAGGGTCAAGTCCACGGCTTACCGGAAACTCTAGGTCTGGGACAATATTTGTGAAAGTGAGGAATGATTCATATCGACGTCTATTACTACAGCAGCTAGTAGTGGACATAGACATCCCTTGAATCATTTTTAGAGCCATTGGGTCACACTCCTTGACCGCATGCAGCCGCACTCTTCCTCCGCCCTCCATCTCCCTGTGCCTGGCGGGGATAACTAAGGCGGGTGGTTGTAGTGTGTTAATATGTACACCACCTCATGCTGCTCTCCTAGCTCTACGTCTTCCGCTTCGCAGACTCAACTCTATTTAAAGCTTCCTCTTCTTGAAACATTTAACACGCCCGAGTCTCTAAGACAGGCACCGGTTTCCTGTTTCTTACTGCACTGTGCAGTCTTCATCCGCTTTTGGATGACCTGGACCTCCTTTTGTCCCACAAGAGCTGCTAAAATTTCTCCTTTGCCGATAAGAGAAATCCGGTCTCATCCCCTGGATGAACCACACCCATTGCCTAATACAGTCAATCCTGAGATGAAGGATGCATTCATGCCATGGATGACGTCGTAAGGCCTCGACGTAACTACTAAGAGATCCAACTGTCACTCTCGCCTCCAAGGGTCGAGTCATACTGTCGGCATCAGTGTGATGTCACTGGGTCTCCTCCAGTAGGATTCTCGAAAGTGAGGTTCAAGTCAATAGTCTTAACCAGGACCACTTAGTATCAACCAAACAAAAAGGACAGGAAAGAAAACATCACAAAGATAAGTGTCTTTTTATTGTTGCAGCTCATAATACAAAGACACATATACAATAGCAACATGGAACTAGAAGTAAAAGGGACGTATCTACTAGTTCTGCTCCTGTCCACCTGCTCTAGGATCTCTACTACCTTGTCCACTGCTCGGCTGTTTCTCAAGCACTCGCCGCTTCTTCTGCCTCGGTGGCTCCCCCAAAGCCTGCCGATCAAATGTACGAGGAGTCGGACAGTCACGTGCCAGATGACCCTTTCCGCCGCACGAGTAACACAGTCTGCTTCTGGAACGCCTGGCTCTGACCCCACCCCGGGTGCCCCGCACCACCGGTCCTAAAACCCGAGATCGCCCAACTGCTGGTCTGGTCCTCCTGGATCTCTGCACCATCTATCTACTGCCCACAGATGACTCAGCTACTGATCAAAAAAACACGTGGCAAAGGTAGCAGCTCCTGAACATGCTCGGGGTGTAGAGCTACTGGCACAAACTCCACCTTGAAGAAGGTATCGAAGTCTTCCCATGTGAAGGTCATCCCATCGCAAAACTGGAACAAGTGGCTCCACCACCTGCCTGCTGCTTCCTGAAGAAGGCTGGCAGCAAAGATCACCATGGAGCCTGTCGACGTCCCCACTAGCCTGAAGACTCTCACCACAGCCTCCAGCCAACCCTCATCCACCAGCGGGTCTGTCTCTCCCCAGAACCTGGGTGGCCTCTGGCGCTGGAACTCGTGCAGCGCACTCAAGTAGCGTGCATCGCCTACTGCTAGGGCCGGTGGCATCAGTGGCCCAACGTATGGTATTACCGTTGGTGCCTCCCTAGTGCCTCAACTGCAAGAGGGCCCTGTACCGAATACTCGTCACTCGGCAAGCTATCAGTACGCACGTCCCTCTGGGCTCTAGCTGGTCGTCCGAGAAAAGGCATCCTGAAAGAAACAACGTGACACGGTCAAATGATTATACCTGGTGACCTGACCTGGTTCGAGCAGTTTTAAGGGAAAACCTTTGAAAACACACACGCAATCAGTGTTTTCGTGCACAAAGTCGAAATCAGTTGTCAGGGTCCTGGTGTATGGATACGTCGGCCGCCCGCACCAACACTGGACTCCCTGAACTAAAAACCACACTCGGTACTCTTAACACTATTGCTTCACAGAAAGAAACATCAGAGTTATAAGTTCTGCAGTAGAACTGAACTCCTTTGATACCAATTTGTCACGACCCGTCCTCGGGGCCCGTGCTGTGACTACCCCAAGCCCGCCTTCCATAGGCCAGGGGCTGGCAACTAGCACCAAAGGCGTAAATTCCAATAATTGGGAAGGCATTGACTTTATAAAAGAAAACAAGCACCACAGAGTACAAGCGGAAACAAAACACTAAGTACAAAAGAAATGCTGAAAAGTAAATGGGCCAGAATACAAACCCAAAAAAGAAGTACAACTACAACTGAACAAGGTACAACAGCAAAAAGACAAACAGCTGGAAGAAGGAAGCAGCTCCTGGGTCATCCTCCTCGGATCCTACCTGAAGGGTAGGTACAGATAGCGCAGCTCCTGGTCGTCCACCACGGATCCAACCTGAAGGGTAGGTATAGATAGACTCCTCCACGCTCTCGTCCGTCAACCTCCTCTGTGTGTCGTCTCGTCGTGTAGTCCACCTCCGGGTACTGACTCGTCGTGTAGTCCACCTTCGGGTACTGACTCGTCGTGTAGTCCACCTCCGGGTACTGACTGGTCGTGTAGTCCACCTCCGGGTACCGACCAGTCCTTGAACACTCGGCCTCCGTCAGCACTGCCCGTCATCTGCAACCAACACAACGAGGTGCGGGCATAGCCCGTGCAGGGGTGAGTATAACGATACTCAGTAGGGACCCTGAGACCCTCAAGGTCTCACTAAACCAACAAGGATAACCACAAGAAGATCTCAACAGATAACCTCTACTTAGATATATGCCCATACATATACCTAAGTTATCAAGTAACCCATCTCAATCATGAGGAAACACAAGGATTGTGAAATCAACGGATAACCACTACCCAGGTATATGCCCATACATATACCTAAGTTATCAAGTGACCCATCTCAATCATGAGGTAAACACAAGGTCAAAAGTCTCAACTCAAACCAGGATTTTCATTATCGAAACCGTAACTGCTGAAGAGCTTCGTCTCTAGAGTGTACAGTGGTCTTGTCATGACTCTGAGGTACTTCTCACTAACCTAAGACTGCTGAGGTACTCCTCCTGTCGAGTACCGCGGGCCTTCCACCTCACACAGTAGTGCTTCCCGCCGGGGTCTGCCACCCAACACAGTAGTGCTCACCCCTCATAGCCTAAAGAGGTACTCCTCCTGTCGAGTACCACGGGACTGCCACCTCACATAGTAGTGCTCCTCCGCTATGGGTCTGCCACCTCACAAAGTAGTGCTCCCCACTGGGCTACGTAAGTCACTCCGAATCGAATCGGACAAGCAGTCTTCAGGTCTCGGCCGGCTACACGGTCTCCGTACTCCGTACGCTCGTCTCTGGGAGGGTCCGCTCCACGAGCTACAAGTCGATACTCCAAGTATCTCAAAGTCCCATGAAGAAGTATCGCAAAGGACCGCCTCGTCATAGGGGTCTCAACGCAACAGACGACACGTCAATCGGACGCCCAGTCTGTGAGTTATTAGTCATTTCGTCCCTGGGGCCCGGTTGGTTTCGTAAGAGAACCAACCCGGCCGTATCTCAACTGTACCCCCGAACTCCCATAGGGTATGCTCATAGGGACCGTTTCTCAACGTGATCACCAACACCGCTGACGGTTCATCAAACGGACGTCCAGTCTGAAAGATATCAGCTTTTCCGTTCCAGGGGCCCGGTTAGATTTCGGGTGCGATCCAACCCGGCCCCGACCAACTGTATCCAAAACTTGGGCGAAGGATGCCAAAAGTTCCGTATCGTCAATAGGAACGCAACGAGATAGACGGCGCATCAATCGGACGCCCGGTCTATGAGTTATTGGTCTTTCTGTCTCACACCCACCCTGGAAAACTTCCCAGGAGGTCACCCATCCTGATCACTACTCTAGGCCAAGCACGCTTAACTATGGAGTTTTAACCACGTAGGCTCCTGAAAAGGAAGGTGCACCTTGAGTATAGTATACCAAAACGACCGTTTCGATCCAAGGATCGCTACGCAACTGACGGTTCGTCGATCGGATGTCTGCAGCCCAAGTTATAGGCATTTGAACCAATCCTGTCCGAAGATGGGGGGTCTGGCCTGGTCCGACCCGGCCCAGTACCCCCTGGGCCGGCCCGAGTGGCGGCCCGACCCAGCGGCTCGGCCCGGCCAGCGGTGCGGTGGCGCGACGGCTCGGCGGCGCGGTGGCTCGACGGCACGGCGGCTCGGCCAGCGCGGCGCGCTAAAGGGAGGAAGCATTGCCCCCCTTTAATTTTTAAAACGGTGGCCCCTTTAAGGGGCCGCACCATGTGTATTGCCGGGGGGGTTACACCCCCGGGCTCCCCCCCCCCTATAACGGCCGGCCGGCGCGGGGCCGGCCGGGTTCTCGCCCGGGACCCCGCGGTCCCGCTCCTTCTGGCACCGGCGGCCGGATTTCCAGCCGCCTCCTTCGAGTTCTCCAGCGGCCGGTTTTTCCGGCTGCCACTTCCAAGATGAACGTGAATCTGTTCGACGCGGCGTGACGACGCCGCGTCCTTCCGCCGCGGTCCGACTCCGGTCGCGGCCTCGTGTGAAACCTACGGCGTGACACGATGGCACCGCGTTCCTTCGTCGCAGCCCGCTCCGGCTGTGTTTTCTTTTGTTCCTGCGCGGTGCGACGACACCGCGCTGTCTTCGCTAAATCAACACCAAAGATTAGAAGGGGGAGGAGAATTGGCCGTGTTCGTGCGGTCCGGTCTCCTCCCGTTATAACGATAACAGTCGGCCAATCGTAAAAACACAACGATGAACTTTTCACAATTTTTAATAAAATTTGGAACAACGTCCAACAGATTATTCTTTCATGTTCGATGGAAAGAAACACGTAATTTGAAAAAAAGACAAAACCCATACCTCGGATTCAAAGTTCATTTGTCGCCGATGCGGAAATCGGTGTCGCGGAAGACATCCTCGCGGAACGTGCCTCTGTAATCTTCATTGACGAAGTCACAGATCTAAGCGGTGCAGGTTCGTTGATGTCGGGAAACGTTCAAAGATGAAGAGTCATCGATGTTCCTTGCAGACGACGCCCATTCATTCAACACGGAAGGAGGTCGTGAAAAGGAAGAAGAAGTACCGCCTTTCTGCTTTGGAAAAAGGCGTTCTTCATTGGAGAACTCTAATTCTCCCAAGTGTTGGGCATCGCGGTACTTTTCCAGCGTTCCGTCGCTTGGTGAAGCCGTCCCCCAAACCCTCTCCCAAGATCCCTATATATAGGTGAGGGGGAGAGGTATGTAACCATCGTGGTTACATAATTTTAAAAAAAAAGGGGGTCGGGTGAAATAAATTGCGTTGATGCAATTAAAGAGGTCCGTTGGCACCACTTAAGAGGGGAGGGTGCCAAGGAGTTTCTCCCCATTTAATGGGGAGTTGAGGAATTAAGAGGCTCTCCCTCATTAATGAGGTAGAGTTGGGAGGTTTCCTCTCCTCCCATTAATTGGGGGGTTAAGCCCCGTGTGGTCCCCACCACAATAAACCACCCATGGGAGGTTTAGTTTGGGTGGGCCCCACCACCATAACCTCTCAAGGGAGGTTAAGGTGTGGTGTCCGCACCTCCAACCTCCATGAGGAGGTTTCAACCACCTCACTCCCAATGGCGGCTGAAATAAAATAAAGTGCAACATGGCACGTTATTTTATTATTACACTTTTAAAGAAAACCCAAAAAAAACAAACCTCCGCTCTCGATAAAACGCAACTACGGAAAAAGTATCCTTAAGCAAATACCTGCGTTGCGAGTTCATCGGTGCCCTCATATTTCAATTCCGAGCACCGGTTCAAAAGATAGAAAATCTCGCTCGTTCGTTCACTGAACGTACCCGAGCTAAACTTCGAAAATTGATTCTAGGCACACTGGGCCTCGGAATCAGGCGCCGTCAGAAACTGTGTTCTTGTAAAATTCCAAAGAAAATTTAGGAAAAAAATTTCCCTTGAAATTTCCGGGTCTCTACAGAAAATATATTTTTGTTATTAAAAATTAATTTCTAAACCTAAAAAATTTTGAAACATGTTTTATTTTAAATTAAACATGAAATCTATTATGGGGTATTTAGTTTTTTTTAACATGTTTTTATTGAAAAATTATAATGTAAGCTTGGAAATGTTTTAAAATCCATTTTTCTTGTAAACATAAAAAAGAAGAATAAAAAAATTTCAAAACACTTTTTCATTGATAATTTATAAAGGAAGATTGATAACATTTTGAAAAACTTATTCAATGAATACTTATAAAATAATCTTGAAAACATTTTGAAAACATTTTTATTTGAAAACATATAAGGAATTTTGAAAAAAAATTGAAAAAAAATTTCCTTCAAAACTAATAAAAGAAGCATGAAAAAAAATTGAACCTTTTCCTTTGGAAACATATAATTAATGATTGAAACATTTTGAGTTACTTTTTTCTTGAAAACATATAATATAACATTAATAATATTTTTAAAACATGTTTCTTTGAAAACATATAAAATATAATTAAAATATTTTCAAAAAATATTTTCATTGAATACTTATAAAAGAACATTGATTTTTTAGAAAAAATTGTTTCAAAACATATAACATAATCTTGATAAAATTTTGAAAAACGTTTTATATGAAAAAACTAAAATATTTCTAAAATATTAATAAAATCGTGAAAACATTTTGAACAACTTTTTCAATGAAAGCACAAAAAATAAGTGTGAAAAAATTTTGAAAGCAATTTTCATTATAAATTAATAAAATAAACATCAAAATATTTTGAAAATTTTTTACTTAAAATCATATAGAATAATCATGTAATAATATTATTAACTTTTTATTTGAAAATTTATAAAGTAATCTTGAAACAATTGTTTTCAACGAAAATAGATTTCCAATTGAAGAGGGAGATAAAGTAATATTTTTATAAAAAAAACATTTTTAATTATCTTAAGTAACAATGAGTGGAAAATGGTACTAATAATTTAAGATATAAAAAAACACTATATGAGAAAAAAATTCATGTCTTTTCATGAAATATTTATCAAATTATTTTATCAATAATATCAAAATCATATTTAATTCAAAATAAAAATGATATTGTTGGAATAAAATCCTACCACATGGTATCATTGAATAATACTTCCCATGAAATAAAATGATATTAAATAATTATTAAAATATAATTAAAATAATTATTTTAATGAGATAATATCTAAAATTATAGTTTATACACCTCATTATAAAATATAGGTTCATAACATTTCATGTGTCTCATATAAGGAAAATCGAGACAAATTTATATTATTGATTTGGAAACATTTGATATATAAAAACCTTGAAATCATTCACATGGAATTATAAATAACCATATTTTTTATTATAATCATATAATACATACATTTTCATTACACAAAACACATATAATAAATAGAATGTGACCATTGATAGTGTATCTCAGAAAATAAAAGTGAGGTGAGAAAAAACCCATACCTTAGATCTTGAATTTATTCATACACATTCCTTTATCATACATAATAAATATAAGTTTTTTAAAAATCTACGTATAACCTTTTTATGATTTCTAATTCCATATATTATTAATTTTTTATTACTTTATATTACCCTTTTTTAATAACACAATATTAATGTCATGTTTTGGGTAATATCCTCTTTGCTTTTGGTATATATTTTGACATTTTATTCACTATACTCATACTTTGATAACAATTTAATTATTTGAAAAATTTAAAACATGATTTAAATATCTTATATATACATTATATAAATAATTATAATAATCTATTAAAGATAGAAATATAAAATGGAATAAAACATAAATGGAGAGGGTAAGTTGTATATAGTCATGAACGAGGTTTATGTTTTCAGGGAAAACTAAATGAGACATAAATGAAATATATAATTATATATAATTATATTATAATTATTATGTCATAAATATCATATAATTTCTCTAATATCATCTTTAATACATTCTATTTGATGAGTGACTGAACCACATCTCTTTGAGGAGGCAGTAATCCACACATCCACAAACAAAGTTATCACATTTACACAAAATGGAAGAAATAAAGACTTATATAATAGTTAAAAAATAATAATTAAATATTAAATATCATATATATAATATTAACATAGTATTTACACCATAATTTTCACCCATTATAGGTTGTAAAAGAAAAAAATCAACATCGTTTCATGAGTCAGTAGTCTGCCCGACACAAGAATGGTATGTTTGTTTCCCATTAGATGGAAGTACAAGTAAGTATAGTTGTAACCCAAAGAATAAAAATATATATTTATATTTAGGATAATGAGTATATTATATAATCATGGAATAAAAAGTGTTGATGGGGTGGAGAAATAAAATACAACAATAGATATTGAAAAGGATGTTACTTCATCTACGGGTAACTTCTCTTGGTTTTTACCAAATGGATTCATTGATTAGATTTTATCCCATGTTGATGACTCTAGTATTATTTTACAGAATTCTAGGATATATTTTGTGAGTTTTAGTTCAATCCATAGTGTGTTGAGATAATTTAGGATGTGAGGGGGTGATTTCCCTTTTGTAATGGAAGAGGAGTCGCATTCTTGTAAATATAAAATGTTAAACGATCTTGAGATATCTCCCTTACATAATGTTCCTCCAATAATTGTTCATTTTAGATAAAATAGTATAATGTTTCAAAATATTTCCATAAAATGGGTTTTACATGTTTCAATATTATTTTTCCCATTAAATTATAGTTTATCCACTAATTAATCTTCTTTTTACCTAAATTTTTATAATTAATTTTAATTACATCAACTAATATTAATGATAACAAAACCAAATTTGATCATAATATGAATTATAAATAATTTTTATTCGTAATATTTATTTCATTTTTCATAATTATAAACACATAAGTGCCATAAAATAATTTAAAATTCATCTCATTGACAAGATGAGATGATGAGTTTTTAGAGAGAAAATGTCCCAAAGTTTGAAATGTTTTTATATCCAATTTCATGGTGAAATTGGTTACAATGACCATTATAGGATAAATTTGAATATAATAGACTAATTATACTATAATAAAATAACTAGACAATAATTTAACTATATAAATAATTTATTTGAAAATCAGTTTTGAATTAAAATTCTTTGTTTTTCATTATTCATCAAAAAAATGAAACATCTCTGAAAAATAATAAAAAAATACCCAAAGTAAATTTTGATATTAAAATTCATTAATAAATATTTATTTTTAATATAAAAATTATTAAACTATAAAAATAAGATTTAAAATGGGATTTCCATTAAAAATTAGAAAATTTTCATTTTAGAAAAATGTATCTTTTTATTCATAAAAGTATATTTATTCATATCTCATACCTATAAAATATATGGTATGCATATCAAAAATATTTAGTGAATATAAAATATATAAATTTTATTTAAAATAATAATAAAAATATGTTTTTTTAATTTAATGAGTCAAAATTTTGTTTATTCATAGAAAAAATAGTTTTATTTGAAATTGTATTTCATTATTTAATAATAGTTTATACATTTACTTATACTAATTGATAAAAATGTATTCATTGTATGTAGAATTTTAATTTTAATTTATAAAATTTAGTCATCATTATTCATAAATTCCCTTCTAACTGCAAGGTGATAGCTATAATAATATTTTAAAAACATTATTTATAGTATATTATAGTTTTTTGAAACACAAAATTTCATGTAGCGCATGCTTCCAAAAGAACCAAGAATTGCATGTAACAGATTCCAATTATTTTGTTTCATTTACAAAAAATTTAATATTTTCCTTTAATGTGCTTACAGATTAACTTATTGTTTCATATAATTCTATCTGAACTAAGTGATTTCTTATATAAAATTTATCTTCATTATTTATACAAATGAAAAATATCCAAAATAGAAAATGAATTCATGAAAAAAAAATTACTCACAAAATATTTGGGTGTTACAGTGACTCGCTCCCACAGTTTTTCTATATATCTTGTGAACTCCCTTACCTAGGGCTACTAGTGTGCTTTTATTTTTTTCTAAGGCACACTTGCTTCTTCTAACCACCATCCCCCTACCATAGTGGTTTTCATATTTAATGTCACTCTTACAAATATCTTTCTTAGATATATATTTGACATATATTTTATTTCCCTATCATATACACTAATCATTCATTACAAAAACATTTATCATATTCAGTAGTATTCATTATGTCTTGGGAAGTGCTAGTTTTTATAAGAAGTGCCTCCATCCAAGGGTAACAGTGATATTTCTTTATAGGAATACCCCCCCCCCCCCCCGCATAAATTCTCTCTATCTATCCTATCATGTCATATAATATTTTTCTCAGGTTGAATAAGTTTTTTGATGGATTGACTTTTTTATGGGATGGAGTATGATCAAGTCATTTTTCCTTATAATACTTCAATTTTTTTAGGTTATTAGGCATTCATTATTTTCATAGACTCCATAAATTTATCCAATACACTTACTACCAGGGTATTAAATTGGACCCCAAATTATTCTTGTAGAATTTTTTTCATGACGATTTTGGGAAGGGATGGTTTTAGAAGTCTCCAATATTATAAGAGCCATATCATATTTTTATTTTTTATCATTACTATTTATATTATTCATATATAGTATTGGTTAGGAGGTTCCACTATTTTCTAACAATATTTCATTTTTCATATATTTGTTCTCATTTAAAATAGTTCTCCAAATGATCTGAAAATTTAAGTTTGGGTTATCTTAGTAGATGAACATTGTACTTCGATTATGTTGATTAAATGTGATGATAATGTTTCTTCAGATAATGTATTTCTGCTGTGATTAAATCCATATTCTATGTAGATCAATTCCCTCATTTTGCAATGATATATTGTTAAATATTTTATAGTTGTGATTTTTTTTTGGTGATCTAATTATTTTTTTGTGTGTTCATCTCTATGGAGTTGTAGTTCCTAATGAATATTGTGGTGATGTCTAGTGTTTATGGAGATTTATCATAGGAATTTATGTTTCATAGATTTCACTAATGATGGTGGTAATAATAATTTATTGATGATTCTGATTTTAGGAAATTATATGGAAGACTATAGAATATTTTTATGATATTAATGTTGGGTGATGTTATAGAATACAATCATTTGAGTAAATTGATAAGTATCAAGGAATGATATAGATTATGTTTTTCAATTTTAAATTTTTTCATATAATTTTTAGTGAAATGGTAGCTTAATTATTTGTTTGTGAGGTTTTCACATAAAAGGTAAATGTTTTTTTTAAAATGGAAGAAAAAAAATTGTTTTATAATATGAGTTTACGAAAATTGAATATTGTGGATATATTAAAAAAACTATTTCTAATAATGATCATATAATCATCAAAGGAAAAATAAGGAATGAAATGAATTTTTTTTGTTTATTATTTCAATTTCCAATTATTATTGAGGTTGTAGTTACTACTGATCCAATATAGTATTAAATTTTATTTGATTTAATAATCATGTTATCATAAAAAATGATTCAATCATGTGGGTAACCACCAAAATTTCATTATTATTATACATTTTTTCAATGGATCCTAATTTAAAATGATGTTTAAACATGTTAATTTAAAGATAATTTATTATATTTATTTTATATGATTTATTGAATAGATGAATTATTGTTCACTAGAGTATGGTGATTATTGAATTTTATATCACAGTGAGGAATTTCAGAATAAGGATTTTGATATATAATAATATACTTTTTTATTATTCTGAGGAATATATATTATTTATTATCAGTTGGTGATGACTATTTTTACAAACATAATATACATAGATGTTCTTTAAGGATAATCTTAGGATGGTTAAGGTATTGGATGATCCATTTTGTTGACCTCACCTGTTTTGATAATCCCAATTATGCTTTCACATACTTTGATAATCCCAATTAATTTTTATCTATATATTAATTATTTCAATCTATGATATTCTATTATCAAGATTATAATAATATTAAAATATTCATTTGAATATGTTAATCAATTTTTATCTATGTTTATATGAGTTTTGAATTAATTCAAACTCAATCAGATGTGTTCTGCATAAAACAGAAGTGTTAAGTCACTGATATGCCTATAGCTATTGATAAAGACAGTCTACCAATAGACTTATTCTATCGATAGACATAGTCACTGATAGGAAAAGGTCACTGATACGTAGAGCTACCAGTATGTATAAGTCCACCGGTAAGCACATGTCTCTGATAGATCAAGTCCACTGATACAGATAGCTACTGACAGAAACTGAGCTACCAATAGAACAAGTCTTATGGTATGCATAAATATACCGATATATATACTTCAATGGAACCAAACGGAGCTACCTATATGCACAGACTAAAAGTCTACCTATACAAGCTACTGTTACACCAGAGTTACCAATAGAATAAGTCTGCCAATATGAACAAGTCTACCGCTGTGAAGCTGCCGATACAAAACGAGCTACTGATAGAAGTGAAGTCTACCGATAGATGAAGTCACTAGTATATATAGCTACTGATACATAGAGTAACAGATACTGATACCAAGAGATACCAATACATGATCAAAGAGCTACTGATACAAGATCAAACAGCTACCGATAGAAGGTCACTGTTACATAAATTCAACTGCTACCTATAGAACGCTACTAATGAAAGACTGACCAGTCAAACTCTATAACTCTCAATACTATTTATTTATTATGAAACGGTCATATATTATGTTTTTAATGAAATTAATGATATTTAATGATAGTTGTTGGCATGTCAGGGAACCGTACCTAGTACCCATGAAAAAGGTAATCATTCTTTTTACCAGAGCTGAAAGCTATAAAAGGAAGGACAACGACCGAATAGAAAAGTACTAAGAAGGCACATGAAGGGTGTATAAGGCAAGGGTTGAACATCATTGAAACATGGTGCATTCACACAAAAGGAAAAAAGCTACATTCACACTGGAAGAGCACTGAACATACACAAAGCCATTTTTTCTGAAGGAGAACGCAAGCTGCACCTTTGTTAAGGAGTGAAGAACTACTACGAGCTCTTCATGAACTCAAGCTGATCAAACTCAACTTGAAGAAAATGACCCTTTGTTTTTCAGACAAAAACCAGAGAAGGACTCAGAAGCATTTTTGATAAATCAAAAGATTCCAAATCTGCACTTCACATCACTAGAGCATTCTAAACTCTTATCCACTCTTTTAGTGATTCTATTATTTATATTTTGAGTAGTGTGTATACTCTGTATATTTATTACACACACTATCTCTTATGCTAAGTTGGAGGATTTATAAATCCTCATTCAAACTCTATAACTCCCTTGGTTCCCACTGTGGACAGTGGTAGAGGTCAAGAAAGACCTGGACAGCCTGTGAACTGTTGTTGGTTTTCCCACATAGTACTGTGGGAGAGGTCTTTATACCTGGACAGTGTTTTTACTGTATTTTACCCCGATCTAGGGTGTGGATAAAATTTATATAAATTGTTTGAGAGGACTAGGTATCATCTTGAGACTGAACCTCTTGGTTACATCTGCTGTGCATTTTAGTTTAAGTCTAAATTATTCTATATATTTTATATTCCGCTGCTAATTACATTGAAATACAATTTGTTTTAATGTTACCTTGATAGTTAAATTAGCAAGTTTTTATACTTATTGTGAACCAGTAAGTTAGTTACAAAATTTAATTTAATCTTCTAATTAAATTAAATGAGACCTAATGCCATGACCCCCTCCCACCAAAGATGCCCCTCCTGAGCTGGAAATGGTGGAAGGGAGATAATGACCCACGAGTCCTGCCTTCAGTAGGCCCCAGAGAGGAGACTAGCACCAAGGGTATGAGTTTTTCAAAAATATGGGAGGCATTACCCTTTTTATTTATTTACGATCAGGAAATAGGATGATCCAAACACCAAGAAGAAGAAAAGGAACAAGTATAGAAATAGCCCAAAACTAATCCCATATGCATGATTTATAAAATAGTGAAACAAAAGTACAAGTAAAAAAAATCTCCAAAGTAATGTACCAAAAATTAAAGGAAAACAACAACAGCAAACAGAAGCAACTCCCCCTTCCTGACTAGTAAAGTCCCACAGAGTCCCATTAGTCCTCCTGAAAACCTGAAAGCAAACGTAGGGTGAGCATACAAGTATACTTAGTAGGGAAACCTAAAGCTCTCGTGTACAAGTGGGGAGACATCCTAATGCCCCATGAGAAAACAGAAGAACCAAAACCTAGCAAGGAATCTATCCACCCAGCCTCACCAGTCACACTCATGAAGTAACACAAGTAAATAAAGTATAGTAGTAATATTATCAAAGTATGGGTACCTTGCACCACCTTCCCACTAGATACTTCTCAATCCCTCATGCTTAACGCTCTGATGCTTCCCTCTCTTCCTAAGCCAGTGCCGTAACTTGGCCATACAAATCTCGAGCTATTGTCGCAACCTAGCCATACGAAGCTCATAGTAACTCACCAGCACACAATCCTCGGCCATCACCACATCTCATCCTGAAAACACCTGGGAACCACATCACATCTCATCCCGAAAATTCTTGGAAAACATTTATCGTAACCTGCTCGAAGGATCTTGGTCTATAGAACCTGGAAGAGGGAGCATAGGGAAGAACAGTAACCATCCATCCACAATGTCCTTTGGATGTTGGGAATAACACCCCCCATCCCATGGGTGTTCGACACGTAGTGCTGAACGTGGGTGCGGTGCATAAAGAAACATAGAAAGATACAGATTTATATAATTATATCAACCACTCAGCCCATCCTAAGGCTTCTACAAAAAATATCTGAGCACATGCCTTAGCACTGCTACCTCGAGAGTATGCACACAACAAGCAATCCCAAAAGCCCATTTATGTTTTCATGTTCAACAGCTTTAGTAGTCAATTCTTTTAACTATTGGGCAACTATCAACAACCAAACCAAATCGAGTGTTCATAAAACTTATCCCTGCCTACCACAAAAAAAAGTTAGGGAAAACACAAGGAATCACAAACCAACTCCTTAACAATTTGATTATCATATCCATCTTTAATTCATTTCCATCACAATACCCCACCGTTCATTTATTCCCAAGTTCCACATATAAATTCTTTTTCCACATTCCACATTTCCATTACTTTTCCCCTGTATATAGTCCCCTACTAACCACTTTAATAATATTCACCACCCATCATTGTAGCCCCGCTGCCAAACATCATATCACACAATAACCCAGAAATTACTACTTCACACATCCCATAACAAAACCAACCCAACACCAACATGTTCATTATTCTGTTTGGTTGAACCAGGGTGTTCACAAAAGGGTTACGAGTATTTAATCATCCAACTTTACGTGATTAAACAATTTTTGCATTCAATAAAATTTTCATCCATAAGAAAATCTAGAAGGAGATGGCAACATTTAATTGCGTAAGCAAAGGGCCCTAACGACCATGATTTTCAGTAGGCAGAAGCACATTAAATTCACAACATAATATAACTGGATATAAATAATGTAACTACATTCAAAAACTTCCCATCCCCGTTATATAAGCCATTTATTATCCTTATTAAACCATTTCAAATGTGTTTCACGTAAACAAGAGGACACCCACCCCGCATGATGCATAATTTAGAGAGACGAAGGTAATATCCCTACTTCAACAGGTTCTGATGTCCTTCTACGAACACGATCACCACGAACACAAGGCTTCTCCCAGAATGACTGCACCCACCAAGGACGTCGCGGCACCACACGAATCAACAACATGAGAAACTCCCTCAACACGGAGATTACATGTCGTAGCATGGAAAGAAAACTGGAAAAGTAGGATCGGAAGAGAATACAAGAACATAGGTTTAACATACCTTTTTAGAGTCATTCATCAAAGACTGTCATTCCTGTAAATTATCAGCAGTCTCCTCAGTTGGAAAATGTGGAGGGGAAGTCGAATAAGAGGGAAAGGAACAAGGTGTACAGTTTTATTCTCACTGACATGATCCCGTAGTCACTGACGGATCGACGATCGGAGTCCGGATGAAGAAGTTGGAGGAGAAAGACTTCTTGATCGTCCAAGAGCGTCGTCGTGCGATAAAGAAGCGATCAGTTTGGAAATAATCCAAGACCCTTTCTTATATCGGAAATGAAATGGTAAAACGGTGTGCAGCGTGTATTAATGAATACACGGTGTGACCGTACACCCGTTACACATTTTTATGGGTCAACACACGACACGTCACGCGGTTTCCACGCATTTTAATAATAATGATATTTCTATTAATATTTGGTGTTTTGTTGACCCAAGTCATGATTCATGAAAAGTTATTCATCATTAGTCTTAAAATGACCATCTTAATTTTAGGATTACACTAACGCTGACGGTTCGTCATTCCGACACCATATGAGGGAGATACGTTGGATACAAGATCCCATAATAATAACAATATTATTATTATTGGGTGTTTCGTGAACCCGATCCACGAACAATAATTTAATATCTAACCTTCGACTTTAACTGATCGTATTAATGACGGGATCACATCGCCACTGACGACAAGTCAATCGGACGCCGCACGCTGGAGTTATGACAGGTCGAAGATTTAATAATAATATTAAATCTATTAATTCATGAGCGTTTAAGGAACCCGATCTGAAAACCCAAAAAAGACATCCAATATTGGACTCATAATTTCCATCTCGAAGTCAGAGTCACATTTCTACTGACGGTTCGTAAAAGCGAAGTCGCGCGAAGAAGTTATGGACTAAACACGGTTTTCCCAACAAAATAATAATTACATTATTATATTATTATTATTTTATTTAACCATTTTTTTCTTAACTC
This sequence comes from Viscum album, assembly GCA_963277665.1. Lineage (NCBI taxonomy): Eukaryota > Viridiplantae > Streptophyta > Magnoliopsida > Santalales > Viscaceae > Viscum > Viscum album. The sequence continues at coordinate 990,202,468 of OY728126.1, forward strand.
CAAATACCATGCACAAATAGATTCCCACAATTTCCTTTGCCCACATCACCATTTATTTTTTATTTTATTTCTATTTTGTTTTATTTACTTTATTGCCTTTCAAATTTCTTCTCTCTCCAATCTAATTCTTTCCCCCATAATTTTATCACGCTCCAACTAAATTTGGCACCTCCTTTGCTTTGAATCCATGCCAACCACGCCCCACCTTGATTTTCTTCCTTCTTCTTATTTTTTTCATTTATTATTTTCCCATTTCAATATCACACACTCTCTCCAATCTCCAATCTTCTACCCCAATATTCACCACACCCCCAACAAGGTGGTGCCTCCTCATTCTCTATGCGCCTCAAGTATAATAGAAAAAATTATTAATTCCCTTGCCTTTATCCATTATTAATTTAATTGTATTAACATATTATTATACTTGCAATATTATTAATTTCATATTTCACTTTGCGGAGAACCTATGCACAACCATTCCATGTGACTCAAAACCATTTCATTTAATTGATATAAATGACAAAACAAAATTAATATAACTTACATATTCAACCCCTGTTTAATACATTTAATTTCATTAACCTCTCGCACATAGTTTGACACCATCATTGTTATTTATTTTTTTTCAATAATAATAACAATACATCAACTTATTTTATTAACTCATCACCGTTATTTTTTTTAATAATGATAATATTTATGCTCATTGCATTGACCATGTTAAACTACCCTATTGGATATCTGAATCCGACCATGCCACGTCAATGTCGCGTAACATCCGTCAATTTAATTATTTAATTATATTTCTTTTATTACACACTGATTAAATTGAAACCACTTTTATTAAATTAAAACCATTCAATTTAATAAAACCAACATATTTTTATGCCACCATTATTATTATTATTTAACATAATAACAATAACGAAGTCACCTTTAATTTTATTAACGCACCACCATGCTTCCACTGTGCATCTTTATTTATTTGTTTACAATAAATACCATGACTCATTTAATTAATTTCTCGTTATTATTAATATTATGAATAATATTAATAACACAACACCCATTATTATTATTCAAATTTAATTTCAAAAATTACTCAATTAATAATAAACCGCATGTTTCATTTATCAACGTCTAATGGGTCACAAACCTTCCCAATTCACGTCATTGATAATAATAACACCCATTAAATCATTTTATCATGATTATTCTCTTTTTAGTTTAGTTAATCACACAATTTATGTCATCATTATTATTTAACATATTTTTACGTTATCATCAGTATTAAAAAATTATCATTATAATGTGTGTCGTGTTGACCATATCAATTTCAAAAAAGGAATGGACCATAGGGTTCCGGGCCATTACATCAGATACCTCTAAAAACATTATTGTCCTCAAGAATTTAAACCAACCCAGAAGAAAGAATGGATCCGAAAAACCACTCCGCAAGATACCTCTCAGGGATCTCGTCGTAATAGGAAACAACCGACAACCCTAATTATATGAGTTAGGAATTCCTTCTCCCATATCCAGATATTATCCGCTTTAGGCGGCACTGACTCACCTTCACGGGTTTAATCGCATCCACATTAATGCATCTCGATTAGTAATTAGGTCTTCCGACTTCCATATATTAGGATTTTCCAATCTTATACTACCCCTAACACCGTATAAACGAAAAAAAACATCACCCGAACACATGGATTAGGGAATTATTTCTCCCATGTCGATATATTATCTGCTTTAGGCAGCACTGACTCGCCTGTACGGGTTTAATCGCATCCACACTAATGCGTCTCAATTAGGGATTAGTTCTTCCCCTCCCCGCATGATAGGTCTCTTCACATACATTTAAAGAAAATAGGGAAATAACATAGCATTAAAAACTCAAAAAAAAAACAAGGTCCAGGCCCAAAGAATGAGAAAAATAGTGTTCCAACAATGAAGTGAAATGCTCCCAAACAAAACATAAAAGAGAGCATTCAAGAAAACCCAAACACATCTCTATCGATCCCTGTTCCTTCTAGAGATGTCGCCTCTTCAGCATGCAACTATCCGCACCCATCTCCTCTGCCTCTCTATTGACATCCTCCTCCTCGACCACATCCCGGTCGGGATCCTTGAGGAACTCCTTGTGGCTGGCCACCACCTTCTCCATCTCCCCTCAGAGGGACTGGATCCTGTTGCTGCTGGAAGGGTCGGGTTGAGAACTGCTGCTGGGGCTGAGACTGAACCTGGTTAGTCCCACCGTACTGGGTATGGAAAGGGAAATGACTACTAAGATGCCCAAGATCCCCACATGCAAAGCTCCTTGGTCCCTGGCCCATGGGAAACGGGCAGAAATTGTGAGATTGGTATGGGACCTGCTGAAGTCTACTCCCTGCCGGTCGAAACTTGGAAGGTCATGTTGCTGGGGATCTACTGATGACCACCTCCTTCTTGGACGAACTTGGGTGACTCCTCTCTTATAGTGGACCTACTTACGAGTGTATCCTCTCGATTATGTTCACCTTCTTCTGTACTTCCAGGTACGTTGGTAAGGTGAAAGGGGTTATCGTGCACATAATAGAGGGGTGAAGTTCCTCCTCTAAATGTCTGGCTCAGGAATCCTCATCCGGAAAGATATTCAGGGAAAATGAAGAATATCCTTGAACTTAACCCCTAGTTCCAGCACTGACATGCTTCCTTGTTGGAGAGACAAAAACTCCTGCCTCTTCTCGGCCTTCCTCGTCGAGGAAAGAAATTCCTCACAAAACCCCTTCTTGAAGTTGGCCCATAGAACTTCTGTCTCCTTCCCCTCCCCAAGGTAAAGCATCCACCACTGACGCGCTGCCCCTCACAACTGGCTTACTACTAGAGGAACCCAGTACTCTGATGGAGCCCGGATCACCCCAAAGGTGATCTTGAGTTCCTCCAACCAACTATCTGATTCCGTATCCAAAGTGATGCCTTCATACTTATTCAAGATCTATTGCTGGAAAGCACGAAATGTGCGCTGCCACAAGTTGTCTTCCTCCCCTTGGTCAATCCTTTGCTGATCGACCTCTTGAATCTACTGGGCCTCGACTGCCCAAGTCACCCAGGAACGACTTCTAGGTGCCATAATTGTACGTACAAAAAGGAACTCCTAAGCCTGAGTAGAAATGAAATTATTCTTAAGGTCCATTTTATCATTTTCAATTTCTTTCCCGGAGCACCCAAATCAAGTAAAAACACAAGTCATTATGATGCATGCACCTTTCCTAGGGTCTTTACCCAGCAATCAATACAGTCTCACTTGGTCATTCGGTAAGCTCAGAGTCCTTGCATCAGATCACGGGGGGGGGGGGGGGGGGGGGGGGCTAAAATCCCATGTCCTAGCCGGTCTTCCTTGGCCTATGTCACGTAACAAGATCAACCAACATTGTTTCCCTACAATCCCTTGCAATCATCACTGTGCCTAATTCTATAATTCATCCTATCTCTGAACCATCAGCTATGATACCATTCTATCACGACCCCCTCCCACCAAAGATGCCCCTCCTGAGATGGAAATGGTGGATGGGAGATAATGACCCCCGAGTCCCGCCTCCAGTAGGCCTCGGAGTGGAGACTAGCACCAAGGGTATGAGTTTTTCACAAATATGGGAGGCATTACCCTTTTTATTTATTTAAGATTAGGAAATAGGATGAGTAAAACACCAATAATAAGAAAATGATGAAGTATAGAAATATCCCAAAACCAATCCCATATGCATGCTTTATACAATAGTGAAACGAAAGTATAAGTACATAAAAGCTCCAAAGTATTGTACCAAAAAGTAAAGGAAAACAAAAATATCAAACAGTAGAAACTCCCCCTGCCTGACTAGTAAGGTCACGCACAGTCCATGTAGTCCTCCTGAAAACCTGAAAGCAAACTTAGGGTGAGCATACAAGTATACTCATAAGGGAAACTTAAAGCTCTCGTGCACAAGTGGGCAGGAATCCTAATGCCCCGTGAGAAAATAGAAGAACCAAAACCTAGCAAGGAATCTATCCACCTAGCCTCACCAGTCACACTCACCAAGTAACACAAGTCAATAAAGTATAGTAGTAATATTATCAAAGTATCGGTACCCCGCACAACCTTCCAACTGGATACTGCTCAATCCCTCATTCCTAACACTCTAATGCTTCCCCCTCTTTCTGAGCTAGTTCCATAACTTGGACATACGAAGCTCGAGCTAGTGCCGCAACCTGTCCATATGAAGCTCATAGTAACCCACCGGCACACAATCCTTGGCCATCACCACATCTCATCTCGAAAACACCTGGGAGCCACCTCACATCTCATCCTGAAGATTCTTGGGAAACATCTGACATAACCTACCTGAAGGATCTTCAGCTATAGAACCTGGAAGAGGGAGCATAGGGAATAAAAGTAACTAGCGATCCACAATGTCCTTTGGATGTTGGGAATAACACCCCTCGTCCCACGGGTGTTCGGCACGTAGTGCTCAACGCGGGTGGGGTGATAAAGAAACATAGAAAGATACAAATTTATATAATTATATCAACCACTCAGCCCATCCTAAGGCTTCTACACAAAAGATTTGAGCACATGCCTTAGAAAAGCTACCTCAAGAGTATGCACACAACAATTAATCCCAAAACCCCATTTATGTTTTCATGTTCAACAGCTTTAGTTGTCAATTATTTTAACTATTGGGAAACTATCAAAAAACAAACCAAATCGAGTGTTGATAAAACATATCCCTACCAACCACAAAAAAAGTTAGGGAAAACATAAGGAATCACATACCAACTGCTTAATAGTTTGATTATCATATCCATGTTTAATTCATTTCCATCACAATACCCCACCGTTCATTTATTCCCAAGTTCCACATATAAATTCATTTTACACATTCCACATTTCCATTACTTTTCCCCCATACATAGTCCACTACTAACCACTTTAATAATATTCACCACCCATCATTGCAGCCCCGCTGCCAAACATCATATCACACAACAACCCAAAAATTACCACTTCACACATCCCATAACAAAACCAACCCAACACCAACATGTTCATTATTCCGTTTTGTTGAATCGGGGTGTTCACACAAGGGTTCCAAGTATTTAATCAGCCAAATTTATGTGATTAACCAATTTTTTCATTCAATAAAATTTTCATCCATAAGAAAATCCCGAAGGAGAGGGAAAATTTTAATTGCGTAAGAAAAGGCCCCCAATGACCATGATTTTCAGTACGCAGAAGCTCATTCAATTCACAACATAATATCACAGGATATAAATAATGTAACTGCTTTCACAAACTTCTCATCCCCGTTATATAATCCATTTATTATCTTTATTAAACTGGTTCAAATGTGTTTCATGTAAACAAGAGGACACCCACCCCGCATGATGCACAATTTAGAGAGACGAAGGAAAGATCCCTACTTCAACAGGTTCTGATGTCCTTCTACGAACATGACCACCACGATCACAAGGCTTCTCCCAGAATGACTGCACCCACCAAGGACATCGTGGCACCAACGAATCAACAACACAAGAAACTCCCTCAACACGGAGATCACATGTCGTAGCATGGAAAGAAAACGGGAGAATTAGGATTGGAAGAGAATACAAGAACATAGGTTTAACATACATTTTTAGAGTCGTTCGTTAAAGACCGTCATTCTCGTAAATTATCAGAAGTCTCCTCAGTTGGAAACTGCAGAGGGGAAGTCGAAGAAGAGGGAACATAACATGGTGTATGGTGCTCTTCTCACTGACACGATCCTGCAGTCACTGATGGATCGACGATCGGAGTCTTGATGAAGAAGCTAGACGAGGAAGACTTCTCGATCGTCCAAGAGCGTCGTCGTGCAACGAAGAAGTGATCGATCTGGAAATAATCCGCGACCCTTTCTTATATAGGCAACGAAAAGGTAAAACGGTGTGCAACGTGTATTAATTAATATATGGTGTGACCGTACACCCATTACACATTTTGACTGGTCAACACATGACACGTCACGCGGTTTCCACGCGTTTTAATAATAATGATAAATCTATTAATATTTGGTGTTTTTTTGACCCAAGGCATGAGTCATGAAAAGTTATTCATCATTGTTCTTACAATGACCATCTTAATTTCAGGATTACACTGCCACTGATGGTTCGTCATTCTGACACCATATGAGGGGGATACATTGGATACAAGATCCTGTAATAATAACAATATTATTATTATTGGGTGTTTCATGGACCCAAGCCACAAACAATAATTTAATATCCAACCTTAGAATTGAATTGATCGTATTAATGATGGGATCACATCGCCACTGACGACAAGTCAATCAGACGTCGCACGCGGGAGTTATGATGGGTTGAAGATTTAATAATAATATTAAATCTATTAATTCATGAGCGTTTCAGGTACCTGATCCGAAAACCCGAAAAAGACATCCAATATTGGACTCATAATTTCTATCTTGAAGTCAGGGTTGCATTGCCGGTGATGGTTCACAAAACCGACATCGCACGAAGAAGTTATGGACTAAACACGGTTTTCACAAAAAAATAATAATTACATTATTATTTTATTTAACCATTTTTTTCTTAGCTCCAAATCCCACGCACAAATAGATTCCCACAATTTCCTTTTCCCACATCACCATTTATTTTGTATTTTATTTCTATTTTGATTTATTTACTTTATTGCCTTTCAAATTTCTTCTCTCTCCAGTCTAATTCATTCTGCCACAATTTTATCACGCTCCAACTAAATTTGGCACCTCCTTTGCTTTGAATCCATGCCAACCACGCCCCACCTTGATTTTATTCCTTCTTCTTCTTCTTTTTCATTTATTATTTTCCCATTTCAATCTCACACTCTCTCTCCAATCTCCAATATTCTGCCCCAATATTCACCACACCCCCAACAAGGTGGCACCTCCTCATTCTCCATGCGTCTCAAGTATAATAGAAAAAATTATTAATTACCACACCTTTTATCCATTATTAATTTAATTGTATTATCATATTATTATACTTGCAATATTATTAATTTTATATTTCACTTTGCGGAGAACCTATGCACAACCATTCCATGCGACTCAAAATCATTTCATTTAATTGAATTAAAAGACAAAACAAAATTAATATAACTTACATATTCAACCCCTTTTTAATACATTTAATTTCATTAACCTCTCACACATAGTTTTATGCCATAATTATTATTTATTGTTTTTAAATAATAATAACAATAAATCAACTTATTTTATTAACTCATCACCATTTTTGTTTTAATAATGATAATATTTACGCTCATCGCATTGACCATGTTAAACCACCCAGTTGGATATCTGAATCCGACCATGCCACGACAATGTCGCGTAACATCCATAAATTTAATTATTTAATTATATTTCTTTTATTTCACACTGATTAAATTGAAACAACTTTATTAAATTAAAACCATTCAATTTAACAAACCCATCATATTTTTATGCCACCATTATTATTATTATTTAACATAATAATAATAATGAACTCACCTTTAATTTTATTAACACACCACCATGCTTCAATTGTGCATCTTCATTTATTTGTTTTCAATAAATACCATGACTCATTTCATTAATTTCTCATTATTATTAATATTATGAATAATATTAATAACACAACACCCATTATTATTATTCAAATTTAATTTCAACAATTACTCAATTAATAACAAACCGCATGTTTCATTTATCAAAGTCTAATTGGTCACAAACCTTCCCACTTCACATCATTAATAATAATAACACCCATTAAATCATTTTATCATGATTATTCTCTTTTTACTTTAATTAATCACACAATTTATGTCATCATCATTATTATTTAACATATTTTTATGTTATCATCAGCATTAAAAAATTATCATTATAACGTGCATCGTGTTGACCATATTGATTTCAATAAGGGAATGGACCGGAGGGGTCCGGGTTATTACACCTAATCAATCTTTTAGAAACTAATTTAACTTTTACAATCTGTATAAATTCACTACAGTTTAACTTGTTTTTAAATAGGTGGCTTTTAAGAGATATAATTTTAATAGAAATTTTTAATTAGAACTCAATTCACCCACCTCTTGAGTATCCACTCTGACCAAAATTTGGAATCAGAGGTTGTTTTTATTAATACAAGATTTCAAAACACTCTATTTTTTCAACTGTGATTTTAGTTGCATCTTTAAAGATATTAAATTTCTGTTAGTTCTAAATTTTATCTCTTGAAATATATTTTATAAAATCTAGTTATAAATAATAGACTATAAGGTGCTACTACCAACAGGTCACCTTTCTTTAGTGGTAAAAATTATGCTCAGTGGAAGCTTAAAATGAAAATTCATTTAGAGAGTATGGGATTTGATATTGGTGCTGCAATAGATACTCAATATAAAATTCTAGAAACTGATAGAACTACTTGGGATGAACCTTCTAAAACAGCTTACAATAATAACTATAAAGAAATGAATGCCCTATACTGTGCTTTAGGAGATGAAGAGTTTAATAGAATATTTTCTTGTAAAATTGCTTATGAAATTTGGGACACTTTGGCTATTTCCCTTGAGGGAACAACCAATGTTAAATAAATGAGGCTGAATACCTATACTATTAAATATGATAATTTTAAAATGAAGCCTGATGAGCCTATTTCTGACACGTATCTCAGGTTCAATGAGATTGTCAACACCATGACCTCTCTTGGAAAAGTTGTTCCTGTAAAGGAGCAGATAATGAGAATATTAAGATGTCTGCCAGAAAGATGGAGAGGCACATCTGTCTCCATAAGAGAATCATGTGATATAAGTTCACTACTTGTTAAGGAGCTTATTGGTAAGTTTATGATGTATGAGGAAGAACTCAAGGCAAATAAGGAAGAATATAATGAACCTAAAAGGGAGTTAGTGGCTTTTAAGTCTACTACCTCAAAGAGCAAGGATAAGGAGAAATTTCACATACAAAGTGAAATCTCAAAAAGTGAAAGTTCAAACTCTGAAAGTGATGCCGAGATGGCTCAGATAGCCAGAAGATTTAAGAAGTTATATAGGAAGAATAAATTATTCATAAAATCAAACTACAAAAGTTAAATATGATAACAAGGGTCATTGGAAGAAGGACTGGAAGAAGCCTGATAAAGGTGATGAAATTATCTGCTATGAATGAAAAAGGAAAGGACACGTGAAAGCAGACTATCCAAAGTTAAAGTTCAAGAAAAAACATAACTACAAGGATAGCAAGTATAAGAAAGCAATGAAAGCAACTTGGAGTGCTTCAGAAGACACTTCAAGTGATTCTGATTTTGCTAAGGATGAATATTCTCATAAAGCTAACATGTGTTTTATGACAAACACATCTAAGGTAACACTGGACCCTCCTGTTTTAAATTCATACTATTCTGGAGATGATTCTAACTCTGAATCTGAAAATATGTCTAGTGAAGAATTCTTTGAATGTTGTAATATTCTAGAATATACCTTTAATGAACTTAAGGACAATTACAAAGCCTTAAAGAAACAGCATGATTTACCTAGCACTATTAAATCTACTCTTGATGTATAAAAGGAAAAGAATTCTCAATTGCTTAAGGAAAATACTGAACTGAAATTGTCTAATGAGAAATTAATGAAGGAATTAGAAAAAATCACAAATTGAAAGAACAATATAACTAAAATTCTAGGTAAAAAAGTGGTACAAAAGTACACTACTGTTTTGGGATACCAACCAGGATAGAGATAGTTAACCAAAATTAGATTTATTCCTAAATCTGGACAAAATTATGCTAGTTCTAGTTCTGGAAATTCATATGATTCAACTAGTTGCACACATTTTTATAGATCAAATAGATTTTAGCTTTCAAAATCTGTTGAATATATTGATTATATGATACCCATAAGACAAATCTGGGTACCTAAAACTTTGCTTGCTAACCTGTCTGGACCCAAGAGAATCTGGGTACCAAAATCATTCTCTGTTTAAAACTATTTTGTAGGAAACCAGTTTGAAGAGTTCCCATAAGAAGATATGGTACTTGGAAATTGGATGTTCAAGGCACATGTCTGGAGACTATTTGTTATTTAAAATCTTAATAATGTTTGATGGAGGCTATGTCACCTTTGGTGATAATTCTAAAGGAAAAATCATTGGCCTAGGCCAGATTGGTAACATTAATTCAGTTTTAATTTATAAAGTTTTATTTGTTGATGGACTTAAATATAATCTATTGATTATTTCTCAGTTATGTGATTATGGTTTCAATTTTATGTTTGAAAATGATTCTTGCAATTTTTTTAACTCTAAAAATGTTTTATTATTTTATTCTTTGAGAAATGAAAATGTTTATGTTGTTGATTTGAATTCTTCAGCTAAGAAAAATGTTACTTATTTAAATGTTTTTCATAAAGAATCTTGGTTATGGCACAGAATATTAGGACACGGAAACATTTATTCACTTAGAAAACTGACTAGGAAGAACTTAGTTAGAGACCTACCTAAACTTGAATTCCCAACTAACAAAGTTTGTAATCCCCATCAAAAGGGAAAGCAACATAAAGTTTCTTTTAAATCAAAGAAATAAGTTTCAACTTCTCAACCTCTTGAGTTGGTTCACATGGACTTGTTTGGACCCTCTTGAGTTTCTAACTTAAATGGGAAGAACTATCTCTATGTCTCAGTAGATGTATTTGCTAGATATATACTTCTTAGCTCACAAAAGTGAATCTTGTTCTTATTTTTTCAAATACTCCAAGTTTGTAGAGATCCTTAGTGGACTTAAGATTAAGACCCTAAGAAGTGATCATGGTCGTGAGTTTGAAAATCATGAGTTTGAATCTTACTGCTCACACAATGGCTATAGTCACAACTTTTCTTCCCCTAGAACACCTCAGTAGAAGGGTGTAGTAGAAATAAGAAATTCAACCCTACAAGAAATTGCAAGAACCATGCTCAATGAGTATGACCTACCTATTTATTTTTGTGCTGAAGGTGTGAATACAACTTGTTATATTATCAATAGAGCATTGATTAGACGTGTTCTTAAGAATACCCCTTATAAACTATGCAACAATAGGAAACCTAAAGTTAGTTACTTTAGAGACTTTGGTTGCAAATTCTTTATTCTAAATACAAAGGATAATCTTGAAAATTTTGCATCTAAAAGTGATGATGGAATTTTTCATGGTTATTATTTAACTAGAAAATCCTATAGAGTATTTAATAAAATAACCAAATGTGTGGAAGAATCTGTTCATATAAATTTTGATGAAACTGATCCACATTAACCTAAGTCTTCTCTTGAAAATCTTGAAGAAGATTTGACTATTCTGGGCCTTAATGATAAAACTAAAGAACTTGCTGTAAAAACAACTAGTTCTGGACATATTCTATAATCTGCATCTGTTGAACCCGAACCTATAGATGAACCTTAAATTTCTAGTCCTACCTTTACTAGATCAAATATGATTCTAAAGAATCATCCTTTGGATGGTTTTTTTGGTAATCTTGATAGAGGTACATATACTAGAGCTTCTCTAAGAAACCAGGTTGAACATTAAGACTTTATTTCACATATAGAACCTAAAAATGTCAATGATGCAATCAATGATGAATTTTGGGTAATGGCTATACATAAAGAGTTAAACCAATTTGAAAGAAACAAAGTCTGAGAATTAGTTGACAGACCCAAGGACACTTTGACAATAGGCACTAAATGGGTTTTTAGAAACAAAGTTGATGAATCTGGAAACATAGTTAGAAACAAAGCTAGGTTAGTTACACAAGGATATAGTCAAGAAGAAGGAATAGACTATGAGGAAACCTTTGCCTCTGTAGCTAGATTAGAATCTATTAGGATCTTACATGCCTATACTGCTCATATGAATTTCAAGTTATATCAAATGGATTTCAAAAGTTCTTTTCTAAATGGTTTTATAATTGAAGATGTTTTTGTTGAAAACCCACCTAGATTCACTAATCCTCATTTTCCAAATCAAGTTTTCAGGCTATCCAAAGCTTTATATGGTTTGAAACAAGCTCCAATAGCTTGGTATGATAGACTTAGTAATTTCCTTATTTCAAAACGTTTTACTAAAGTGATTGTTGATCCAACTATTTTTATTAAAATAATTTCTAAATATATTTTGATAGTACAAATATATGTTGATGATATTATTTTTGGATCTTCTAAACATTATTTATGTACTGATTTTTCAAAGAGTATGCAAAATGAATTTGAAATGAGTTTAATGGGAGAAATCAAATATTTTCTTGGATTTCAAGTTTTTCAAAATGAAAATGGTATTATTTTGAATCAAATTAAATATACAAAGGATCTTTTGAAACGTTTTGGTTTGGATAGTATTAAGGAAAATGATACTCCTATGAGTATTGTCTGTAAATTGGATGTAGATGAAACTGGGAAACCAGTGGATCAAACCCATTATAGAGGTACGATTGGAAGTTTACTTTACCTTACTGCTAGTCGACCATATATTTTGTTTAGTGTGTGTATGTGTGAAAGATTTCAAGCTAATCCAAAAGAATCTCATTTAATTTCTGTTAAATGAATTTTTAAGTATCTTAAACACACTATAAATTTAGTCTTATTTTACCCAGAAGGACAATATTTTGTGCTAATGAGTTATTCAGATGCTGACTTTCCTGGTTGCAAGTTGGATAGAAAAAGAACATCTGGAACATGTCATTTTATAGGTAAGTACTTAGTATATTAGTGTAGTAAAAAGTAGAATTCTGTAGCTTTGACTATTGCCAAAGCAGAGTATATAGCTACTGGTAGTTACTATGCACAAATTCTGTGGATGAAACACACTCTTTTGGACTATGGATATGATTTGAATCATGTTTCAATTAACTGTGAAAACACTAGTGAAATAAACATTTCAAAGAACCATGTATCTCACTCTATGACCAAAAAACTGATGTACGACACCACTTTTTGAGAGATCATAACCAAAAATGTGATATTACTCTTGAATTAATAGGTACTGAACATCAATTAGCTGACATCTTCATGAAACCTTTATGTTCGGATAGGTTAAGTTACATTAGACATGAGTTAGTAATGATTAACCTTGATCGGTAGGTACCTCACCGATGTAAAAACCTCACCGATGTAAAAACCTCACCGATGTAAAAATCTCACCAATGTAAAAACCACACCAATGTAAAAACCTCACCGATGTAAAAACCTCACCGATGGAAAAACATCCCCGATGTAAAAACCTCACCGATATAAAAACCTCAACGATGGACCTCACTAATAGGAATTCTCACCGATAAACCCTACTGATGAATATGTGTTGTTTTAAACTTATGTATGCCACCAGAATCTATATCATCTATATTTTATTTTATTTATTTTATGATTCCTAAATGATAAAACAAAGTCCTAGTTACTTCTCAATCCACTGAGCCTCAAACCCTTTACCCTCAAACCTTAGCTCCTGAATCTCTCGAAAACTCTAAATCCCTCGATCTAGAGACGGAAAAAACCAAACTTCCTACCATCAGAGATGACACTGATGAGCCGAATGCAAAGAAGTAGAAGTCCGAGTCAGAATCTAGTGGTAGTATTAGTAGAACAAGTTCAGGGAGGTGACCAGTAAAGACAAATTTAAAAAATAGAGTTATTTTGATCGAAAAAAAATTGTGCATGGAATGGTTGTTGGCTAGAAAATCATTAGTAATCGAGGTGCTAGAAGATAAAAAGTGGGTAGATTTCTTTTCAAACAAAAATGCCCCCTACTATATGAAGCCAGTGAAACAATTTTATGATTTTGTGAGCTTTGAGAAGTCATAAGATGAGAACCGACTGATTTCTTTTATGAATGGAAAAGAGATATCTTTTTCATCTGTTGAGTGGGCTGAATGCCTGAAGGTTCCACACAAAGGTATTTCAGGATATGTCTCGAAAGAAATACCACCTACAAGTGATATATTCGATTATGAAACTTCCCTAGAGGAGATCACGGGTAGTGGAAATCAAAGACAAGTGGTTGCATCTGAAATGGATGGAGAGAACATATTTTTGTTCAAATTTGTTCAGCATGTCTTAATACCAAGGAGAGGGGACTTTGCGAATTTTAGATATCAAGATATCTATCTCCTACATCTTTGAGACATTTTGTGAATGTGAATCTATGTAGATTGCTAATGTATCAAATGGAGGACATGACCAGGCCAAAATCAAAGACAAATGCCTTATTCTTTTCCAATATGATCTCAGTGATGATCAAAGTGAAAGGGGTAGCTGAGTCTCAGGATGAGACAATGGTAGTAAAGAATAATTTTTGTATCACAAGCACAATTTTCAAATATATGAAGATAAACTAGAACCTATGGAGAGGAGAATGGGTTAATGATGACAAGAATGTGTATGATAAATTCAATCCTGTGAATCATCCTTCAAGGCCTAAGGATGTGAGGGATCCAGTTCTAGGACCTGATAAAGAAGAACCTGAGTACAGTGATGAGACTGATGAAGAGAAGACTTCTATGGCTGATGGATGGGATCCTAACTTTCCCCCAAGTCCTGATGCTGAATTTGTGTCTTCAGAAAAGGAATCTTTAGAAGAAGAAGAAAATTCTGCTAATGAGGAAGACTATCCATTCCATAATAATGAATAATAAAGGGAAAATGAATCTGAAGCATCTATTTCTGCTTGCTTAAGTTCGAGTCCATCGATTGGAAGCTCAGTTGTGCTTGTAAAAGAAGTAGTGGGTGATATGGAATGACATGTGCATAATCTAGAGGAGCCTCCTGCTATTGCAGCTGTTGCAGAGATGGTGTTGATAGTAGAAGATTCTTCTGAAGAATAAAGACTCGCTGAGAATGATCTTTCTGTACAAGAGAATGCACCAGTTGAGGGGGAGAATCAAACAAGGTTTGGCAGTGTGTCAGTGGCTGTTGAAATTGAGGATTGGTCATAAGACCCATGTTTTGTGGTTTGTGGATTGGATTATCTATATTCTGATAATTAGGCATCCATCAATAGACCAAAAACAAATTATGATATTCAAACTGAGTTGTTACCTAAATATGTGGTCAGGATGCATTATCTATACATGCTCAAGTCTGATCTCAAAATCAGTTTTGTGAAAGAAATAATAAAAATGGAAGCTTCACTAGTGTCATCCATTCAATCGATTATGAATGAATCAGTGGCCAATATAGCAACTGAAAGAGCAACTGTTGTGGTTGAACCTGCTGATGTGATTACCAGGGGTGATCTTGAATCCTTAAAGAATGAGCTGAAAGAGTCTATCAGTGCCTCTATTGCCAAGTTGAATCATTTCTTTGTTGAAGAGACGAGAAATTTGGAAAATTCTTTTGAACTCTCTCTTGGCTGTAATGTCTCTACCTTTGTGGCAAAGATAGTGGATGAAGTTACAGCTTGCTAGAATCAGTTTTCTAGCCAGGAAGAAAGTGTTGAAGCTCTAAATAAATCTTTTATCTCTTTAGAATCTTATATGATTTCTAAATCCCAAGAAGATAAAGATTTAGCTTATGTCAAAGGTGTTGTGAGCCAGATGGTATCAGTCTTTGAAGGTTTTAAAACCTCCATGAAAGACCATGTCAGCACCCAGGATTATCAAGTGAAAAATCTTATCAGTGGGTTGACCAAAAACTTCAAAGAAATAGTAACTTTATCTGTTGGTTCTCTTGCCTCCAGACCTTCAGTGGATTTAGATCAGATTAGAGTTGTGATGAAGGAGGATCTTGGTTCAGAATCAACCAGTGGCTCTGTGGACTCATCTGACCTGAGAAAAATGGTGATTTCTACTAGAGATTTAGCTAGGGAAATAATGAAGATATTCCAAGACTATATGAGAGAAGATTCTGCCTCTTAGAAAGAGGTGAAGTACAAGGTAGACTAATATTTCCAAAGGATTTATACCAAACATCAACTCAAAAATTACTTCAAAATTCAATTAGAAAACATGAAGTTACCTCCTTTCAATCAAGTCTTCAGAGAGCAAGTCAGTAAGCTAAGAGAACTGACTCCAACCTTGGAAAAATTCATGGAGAATAAGGATGATTTTATATCTGCTATGGAGAGAGTAGGAGGAATAATTATGGATTTCAGAAATCTGTTGTTTCCTTTCGTGCATTTTGATGCTAGACCAATAATTATACATTCAGATTTACCTGCCTTTGCCTCTACTGCATCTCCTATTCAGATGACTCCAGCCCAAGCCATTTGAAGCCTTACTCCTATGATCGCTCAAAGAAATACTCATTACAGGCCAGGAATAGTTTCAGTGGCTCAGCCTCTTGTGATCATTTATGGAATTCCTAAGCCTTCACCTGCATCCACACAGTCTGAATCCTCTTCTGATCCAAAGGGAAAATCTCACATTAAGGACGTGGATTGAATATGTGGCTAAGATATTTTATAGGAATCCCTTTTATTTTGTTTTATTTCCCTGTACCTTTTTACAACATGAAATACAAATGGCTTTCTTTTCCTTCTCATTTTGTTCCTTTTTTCTTTGTTGTTTCCCACTTTATGATTATCACAAAGGGGGAGAAATATTATAACGGGATAAAAATTATATCTGGGAATAATAACTTTTATGTGAAAGGGGGAGAAATATTATCTAATGGAGAGCTAATATTCTAAGAGAGAGCTAATATTCTTTGTAACTTGTACCTTTGATACCATTTCATTTAATTATACCTCTAGTACATTGCCTATTTCATATATTATATTGTTTTCTCTGATACAATTGAATTTAATGATATATCCTCTGATACAATTACTCATTATTTTGAGACTATAATATCATAAGTTGTGATTATCAAAAATGGGGAGATTATTGACCTCACCTATTTTGATAATCCCAATTATGCTTTCACATACTTTGATAATCCCAATTAATGTTTATCTATATATTAATTCTTTAAATATATGATATTCTATTATCAAGATGATAATAATATTAAAATACTCATTGAAATATGTTAATCAATGTTTATCTATTTTTATATGAGTTTTGAATTAATTCTAACTCAATCGGATGTGTTCTGCATAAAACAGAAGTGTTATGTCACTGATATGCCTATAGATACTGATAAAGACAGTCTACCGATAGACTTAGTCTACTGATAGACATAGTCACTGATAGGAAAGGGTCACCAATACGCAGATCTACCAGTATGTATAAGTCCACCGTTAAGCACATGTCTCTGATAGATCAAGTCCACCGATACAGATAGCTACCGACAGAAACTGAGCTACCGATATAACAAGTCTAACGGTATGCATAAGTCAACTGATACATATACTTCACTAGAACCAAATGGAGCTACAGATATGCACAAACTAAAAGTCTACTGATACAAGCTATTGTTACACCATAGTTACCGATAGAATAAGTCTGCTGATATGAACAAGTCTACTGCTATGAAGCTACCGATACAAAACGAGTTACCGATAGAAGTGAAGTCTACCGATAGATGAAGTCACTATTATATAGAGCTACTGATACATAGATTAAAAGCTACCGATACTAGTAGATACTGATACATGATCAAAGAGTTACTGATACAAGATTAAACAGCTACCGATAGAAGGTCACTATTACATAAAGTCAATCGTTACCTACAGAACACTATTAATGAAAGACTGACCAGTCAAACTCTATAACTCTCAATACTATTTATTTATTATTCAATGGTCATATATGATGTTTTTAATTCAATTAATGATATTTAATGATAGTTTTTGGCATGTCAGGGAACCATACCTAGTACCCATGAAAAAGGTAATCATTCTTTTTACCGGAGCTGAAAGCTATAAAAGGAAGGACAAAGACCGAACAGAAAAGAACTAAGAAGGTACGTGAAGGGTGTAAAAGGAAAGGGCTGAATAGCATTGAAACGTGGTGCATTCACACAAAAAGAAAAAGATACATTCATAATAGAAGATAACTAAACATACACGAATCCATTCTTCCTGAAGGAGAACACAAGTTACGCCTTTGTCAAGGAGTGAAGAACTACTACGAGCTCTTCATGCACTCAAGCTGATCAAACTCAACTTGAAGAAAATGGCCCGCTGTTTTTTAGAAAAAAACCAGAGAAGGACTCAGAATCATTTTTGATAAATCAAAAGATCCCAGATCTGCACTTCACATCACTAGAGCATTCTATACTCTTATATACTCTTTTATTGATTCTCTTATTTACATTTCGAGCTGTGTGTATACTTTGTATATTTATTACACACATTCTCTCCTATGCTAAGTTGGAGGATTTATAAATACTCATTCAAACTCTATAACTCCCTTGTTTCCCACTGTGGATAGTGGTAGAGGTCAAGTAAGACCTGGAAAGCCTGTGAGTTATTGTTGGTTTTCCCACGTAGAACTATGGTAGAGGTATTTGTACTTGGATAGTGTTTTAACAGTTGTTTACCCCGATCCAGGGTGTGGATCAAATTTATATAAATTGTTTGAGAGGACTAGGTCTCGGCTTGAGACTGAACCTCTTGGTTACATCTATTGTGCATTTTAGTTTAATTCTAAAGTATTCTATATATTTTATATTCCGCTGCTAATTACTTTGAAATACAATTTGTTTTAAAGTTACTTTGATAGTTAAATTAGAAAGTGTTTATACTTATTGTGAACCAGTAAGTTAGTTTTAAAAGTTAATTTAATCTTCTAATTAAATTAAATGAGACCTAATCAATCTTTTAGAAACTAATTGTACTTTTAAAATCTGTATAAATTCACTACAGTTTAACTTGTTTTTAAATAGGGGGATTTTAAGAAAAATATTTTTAACAGAAATTTTTAATTGGAACTCAATTCCCCCCCCTCTTGAGTATCCACTCTAAACAACACATTTTAAATAATCTAATGATTATTTATTCTAATCAAAATAATTTTATCTATTCATGTAGATTAATGTGTGTTAGATGTATTGAATATTTTTTAAGAACGAAGGAAAAATTTATCTTTATTGTTTTTTAAAAATTAGGAAGACCCCTCCATACATAATAATTACTCTGAAATTATAATGAAAATTTGAATGTGTTATTTTATATTTCAATTTTAATTGTAAATGGATATTATAGTAATATGTAATAATTAACCAATACATGTGTAAATATGAAACTTAAATGTTCTAAACTCAAATGAATTTTTTTGATATAACTTATAATATTGAAATCCTAAATTTATCTCGTAAAAATATAATATGCCAATTTATATTTCTTGAATTGTAATGATTATCATAGTTTTTAAGGTTATATAGGTAGAGGTACCCAATCGATAAGTGTTTTTATAAAATTACCGACATGTAATTTTGAAATGGTATAATCTATAATAATATATCTAAGCGTTCTCCATATATATAGAATTCATTCTTAATGGTCCATAAGTTTTATCCATTTCAAATAAAAAATTACTCAAATATTGTAATGATATTTAAAAAATATATACTCCCTGTGACACATATTTTTTTGTATGATTCTACAAATAGTTTTTTAAGATCCATCGGTCATTTGGTGGGTTACACATGTTTAAGCATAATGATATATAAAATATTATTTTATATTTCAGTACATATATACTAATTATTATTAATTTTAACATTCATTTATAGAATTTTAATATAATATTGTGTAATTAAGAGTAAGAACCAATTAAGATGATGCATTATTTATTATATAATTATTTTAATATCACGATGATATTGGGGATTAACATTGATTCAACGTAATAATAATGATTATAAGATTTTAGGATGAAGGTTTTGTCATGATAAGAGTTAGAAAACTATAAGGTTACATCATATGTTCATACTGTAATGAGAATATAGATATTATGGGAGACCAAATGCTGAATATTTTATAAAAATATTGAGATAAATAGGAATGTGGATATTAAATCATAAAGTCAATTAATATGTTTGATTGTTATTATAAATATATTTATTTTTTATTAAAGGAAACAGATCAATGAGGTTTTTTAGATAGATCTTTATTAAGTATTCATGAATTTAATATTTAGAATAATGTTATATGTATTAGATCAATAATTTTATAATAGTGTAAAAAATCATATGGATAATATTGGGGGATGATTTTCATATTTTAAAATGAAAACAATATCAATTCTAATATTTAAAAAAATCATGATAATAAAAAAACAAATATAGAGATAGTGATATGAACCTAATAATGATTAGTATTAAATATTATGAATATCAAATAATATGAAATGTGAAAATTAACACTACTATAATTGATAATATTCAATGTGTTAATGGAAATGAGAGAATAATTGATACAGTTATTGAGATATCATTCATTTAAATTAATTTAGGATAAGTAAAGAAACTAGAGTAGATGATGTTACTATTGTTGAGTATTAATAGATTCAAAAATAGTGAGGTGGATAAAATAAAATTTTTCTATATCATATTTTATGATTATTATAGTGATAATAATTGTGTTTTCTATAGTGGAGACATATTTGAAATTACTAAATATTGTTAAGGGACATCATACACAAACTATTTTATAGGGAAATTAACTTACACTATAAGTACTAAATTTAGAAGAATATGTAGAATTGGGTATTTATATTATAATTCATTGTTACAACTAGAGTCTAAAATATAGATTGATTTCATTCTTTTATGTTTGGTATTATATATTCTACCTAGTTTTTTGTAATATAACAGTTTCAAATATATACCAATGTGCATGCTTCATGATAATAAAAAATAGAATAAGAATTTTTCTGGAATAAAAAGCACTAAATCACATTGATGTTTTCATATAAATTTTAGCCCAACATGACAAAAAAGAACTAATGTGTCCAATTTTATTATTATTTTTTAATATAATTAGCAGTATAAAAATTTAATATGATAGGATTGTGAGATACCCATTCAATAAATGTGTTCATATGTAAAATGAATGGTTTTAATTTGTTAAAGGTGACCAAAATCCACACCACCCCCCTCATTGTGGTTTCACTGATCCCTGTAGAATAAAAAATAGTATTAGGGAGATGGATCAATATCTAATAAAATTTTCAATAATATTGTGTATTGATAGTTTTAGTTTCTCTTATAAAAGTATCTATAATGTTAAAAAATACAGAATATCAATAAAATTAATGCTTATATTTCTATATTTTCTAATAATATGACTAATAAATATTGAAGAAGACAAATATATTAATTATTTAATCACCTGTATAGAAAGAATATGAAATTTTAATTTCCACATTCATTAATCATGATGATATTAAATCAATCATTGTTGTATATGACTTATTTTCTATATAAACTATTTAAAATATAACAAAAAATTCAACCTCAAATGGTTAAAAGTTTTCATGGGGTGAGGAGGTAGAAAAAATCTCTAACCAAAATTTTTGTTTATAATAGAATTGTATATGTGGGAAAGATCTTGTCTTGGATGAAATGAATTTTGATTCATATATTTTTCAAAATAAGGCCCTATAAGATTTTCATACAAAAATATTTATTTTTTCTCATTCAAAGACAATTAGTAAATAATTATTCACCATAATTATGTCTTTTATAAAATTTATAAATAGCTAGAAAAAATAAGTAATGAAAATTGTAAAACACATAATGAAATGGGACTTCATGAATTATAGAATTATAGCTCAAAAAGAAAAGTTCCAAAATTATTGGATGGATTTATTTTAAGAAATCCTATGTAGAGATGAATTATTAGAAAGGTGTGATGAAAAATATCTGGAATTTATGGAAAATTATCATATCATTTATTTCGATGATGTTGATTTATCGATCAAATCAAATAATATATCATATAATATATCTTTCATTCATTGAGAAAAAAGATAATTCAACATTGTGTTTGGAATATTAGTAAATAAAAAATAGAAAATATGGTTGATAATGAGAAAGTTATCATTAATATAAAGTAACTTGAATTGAAGGAAATAAACAAATATGGAATTCTTAAAAAATTAATTCATGAATAATTGAGTAAAATTTTTCAATACTAAAATCATTTATGAATGTTCTCTATGTCAAAATACATCTATTTATGGATAAAATATGTTGGAATCATCTAATGATCAAAAAATTTCTGGAAAAAAATGAATGGATCCCTTTGAGAATTGAATTTTTATTTTTGTAATTGATTTTTATATTAATAAATTAGGATTAAAATAAATATATAATCAAATATAAGTTATAGAAAAATGTTATAAACCCCCCATTATTCCAATTGTTGATATAAAAATTTATAGGGGAAGTTATTCCAACAAATAATCTAAAATGATAAATATTTTTGCACAAATAGAACATTAACTATATTTTATTAGAATATAGAAAAATATATAAAAACAATGATTGATGGATATTTATGGTGTTGTGATAGGTTTGGGAACAAGTCCACAGACTACTTTCATAACAGGTAGACCTTTTGAGGAAAAAATATTGCATCATTATATGCTAGTAATGTTAATTTAATGAAGGGTACACAAATGAAGGAAAAAAATTCGTTATCCAAATTTTTTCTAAAATATAGATAGAGTATATGAAAAATTTAATGATAATAGTAATAAAAATCAAGCATTCCTGTCCATGAATCATAACATCTGGACAAATAAATTACTAAAATAAGATAGAAAAAAAAAATATAATTGCAGAGAAGTTGAATTTATATTAAGAGAAAAACTAAATAAGAAGGTTTTCAAAATCACCTCATAATTATTTAGAATAATGTTACCCAAAAAAATAAATTGAAGGTTATATTATTGAAAAATATTTTATATTATAGATCAATACAAGAAGGCCATTTTTTATGGTTTCAAATGGGGAATGAAATTGTATAATGGGAACTCAATTTAATAAAAAAATAAAAATGTTTATTTGATAAAATTAAATTATTATAAACCATTTGGTACATCCATGAATGTTCACTATGTCCTTAAATAGTGCATATTCTTCTGTCCAACATTATTTCAAAATGAAAAAAATATTAAAAAATAACAATTTATAACAATTTACAATGGGAGCTAGTTAATTCTATATATAAATTTTTAATTTAATGATAGTATGTATAAAAATTATTATATAAGAACTTTTAAGGAGATATGTGCAAGGTGTAAATATAAAATTCATAATTGAAATTATTTTGGTCTATTCTTCCTTGCTAAGAGGACATAATAACAAAATTAATTATGGAATCAATATTTTAATATGCTTTAATTTTAAATAAAATATGAATATTATACATAATTATGATGATTAATGTAAAATAAAATCTACATTATCTTCAGATAACATCTATTATAATATAATAATTATATTCATGAAAGTTTCTCCAAAATAGATATCTAAAATTAAAGATATTATATTTTTTGAGAATAAACTATAAACCTTTTCACAATTTATAACTATATATATATCCACCTTATTCCAAAAATACATTTTTTTTATATATATAGGTAATTAAAGGTGATTCAACTATTCATGGGGATAACTGAGTGAGTCAAGCATGATTTAAAATATTAACAACAAAATAGAAACATCTAGTTTGGAAATGATATTACATTTTGGTATCTTGAAGCATATTTGACTAGGTGGTAATAATAAATGAAATAATATTAACTATATCAGTTATTGGGGATGTTTTAAGAAATATTTATTCAGATAAAATATCATGATATTATAGAAATCAAGAGATAATTTCATTGAATGTTAATGTTGAAAATATATTTAATATTTTTTTTGTAAAATAAATTTTAATTTTATAGGGAGATGATGAATTTATTAATGGTATAAAAATCTAGAAAATTCAAGGGATTAATTGTAAATTTAAACTCGAAATTTTATTTAATGAATTTTATATTATCATTCGAATAATGTAGTTATTTATATTTAAAACATAGTGAGAATATTTTAAAATCTATTCTATCATTAAAATATTTTCGAAAATTTCTTAAGAAACACAGTTATATTTTGATTTATACTTTGTTCTGATATGATATTTTTTCTATGTTAGTCACTCTTATATTTTACTGTATAAGTTATATATTTAGTGTTAGGGTGATGTAATTTATTGAATATATATATTTCAATTAATTAACTCTAATGTATAATAGTATTGGTCATTTATATTATAAATAGTAGTTATAGACAATAAAATGGATGGAAATATACTAAAATAAATTTTGAATATGGTTATCGATATACAATCCAAATGTGGAGATTATTTAACCCACTTTGTGATATTATTAAAATGTTGTCAGAAGTAATTATAATTATAATCTTGGTGACTGTAATATCCTAAATAAATAAAGAATATTACATATTCATATTTATTAATATTTTTAGTTAAATATTAATTTTACTTTAAATGGGTTTTTATGTTCAATGACGTACTTGATACGTAATAACGGGTTTCTTTGAAATCTTACATTGCATACTAAAAATATAAGATTATTATTTTAAATGGTAGTTAATGCTTAGACATTGTAATGGTGGGAATGATCAGAACTAACTATAATATGATTATTCGTGTCTGTTAAATGTTTTTACATTTATCCAATAAAAGTTAGAGGAATAAAATGTGAATGAATCTAAATTTAAGCATAATTTACATTGAAAGGTTGATTTACCGCCTTTTAATGGATAACCATATTTAAATAAAGTTTTGGTCACTTTTATATTTTATATTTGACAAAATAAAATTCTTCTTTATATTCGGGACATAAAAATTTACTTTGCGTCATTTTTTGGTATTTTTCTAATAAAATTCATTTTTTAATGAAGAGTGAATAATGTTGTATCTTAATTGAAATCATATTTTTAATATAATTTATTTATATTGTTATATTATCTTTTTAATTTGTTTTAAAGTTTAATTATATTATATTTTTACCATTTAATCTAATGGTGGTCATTGGAATTAATTTCACTTTAAAATTGGACATAAACAAGTGTCAAACTTTTGATAGATATTGATTCTTAAAAACATGCTATTTGTTTTGACAACGAGAATTAATTTCAAATTAATTAATGTAACTTCTTTGTTTTGAATTTTATAAAATAGAAATAATTTTTGAATTTGGAATATCAAATATACCATAGGCTGAATTTTTTTATTTTTCTGATAAACACCAATTTTTTATGAATACTGAAACCACTAAGTAGTTGTTAAAAAACTGACATTTTCATTTAAATGAAATTTTACCCCTTCTCTGAATTGAATTATGAAAATAAAACATATATTTATTTTATTAGTAAGTAAAATGTGGTTCAATAAGATAAAAATAATTTTTGGTGAATTGTAACTTTGGACTTTTATTAACCTCGGTTTAAGGTAAATAGGGTAGTTCAAGGTAAAAAGAATATTATAATAATACAAACTTTCCTTAACACTTGTCATAACCTTATTTTATGAGTAATGGACGACCATGGGAATCCTTGGGTCGATTTCGGGACCCCATGGAGCCACTTGGGAGTGATAATGACACTTTAGATTAATTAGTTTAAAGTAAAGACAAAAATGATACAAACAAATATCTTTTTGTAAAGTAATTTTTCATTGGGTTATATAAGTTATCTTTTCATATATAAATATTAATTGGAAAGATAAAAGGATTTCATATATCATGGTATTTTTTTATTTATAGACATCAAATAAATATAATTAATTTCGACACAAAAATGATGCAGTATTTATCTCATTAATAAATGATATAAATAAATAAGATTATAAATATTAAAATAACATCCAAAACATTCACAATTATTATTTTATGAATTTATTTCGACCATGAGTCATCTTAACTTTGACTTTATATAGTTTTGGACCATTAAAAACTGAAAAGAATTATATAATAACATATTATTTTCATACTTTTCTAAAGAACCCCTCCTCCCTTTATAAAAAACCCTCACATATAACCCATTCCTCATGATTGTAAAGTAACTTGGATCATCCAACCCCTTCCCAAATAATATCTCAATATCTTTCTCTTCCTCCTAAAATCCTTATGTTAGGCAGAAGGCACTTCAAGAAGTCCTTTTTTTCAAACCAAAGGGAGTTACCTGAATTAAACGTAACAATTTCTCTTAAATTATTTTCATTTATTTTACTTATCCAACCCCCTAAACTCATTTTATTCATTTATATTATAAAAAAAACAGTATACTAAATATATTAGGTTGTTTTTATGAGAATTATTTGAACTAAACTTATACACACCTCCGTCTAATGGGTAAAGAACATACTTTTTATGTGGACAGCGAAGTACTGCCTCACGAAATGATGATTGTTCAAATATCTCCAACCACCTATCATGGTGGCCATTATGATGGAAATACATTTATATATAATATATATTATATTTATATTATTTATATTCTTCTTTATTTTTCATTTATAGAATACCTTTATGGTTTCCATAGTGGGTAAATACGATAATCTCATTTCAGAAAGTGCAGACTACTGCCCCCTCAAATTGATATGACTCATTCATGCCTTTTGTGGAACATATAAAGGTTAGAGTTAATGAAATTTTATAGGATATTATACTGGAATTATAATATAATTATTTATCCTTATGTTTTCCTTCCATTAAAATACGAAATAGAAATGGAAGTAGCGTTCATGAGTACGTATGGCTTACCGTCTCCATGAACAGTGCATTTCATTTCTTATCTACAAATGTTATATACTATTATAAATACATGTATATAATGGATATATATGATATCTAAATCATGAATATAATTCTGTATATAATGAACTATTGACCACATGAAAAACTTGTAATTATAAGAAGTCCATTTTTGACTCAAGTACAAAATATCAACAAAACGAGCATTATTAACATAAATGATTACATAATGTTTATAATATGGTAATAAGTAATTTAAAATTAATTATAATCTTTAAAAATGTTCTTAAGAAAGTAGAAATTAACTTTAGTTCATTATTCAAGAGATTAAATAACGAACGGGTCATCTTGGACACGAGGAAAGGGGTTTCTTATCTCACTTTTAATTTCGTGAGATTTCCATTATTCGCCACTTATTTATTGAATGTGGTGTATTGTTTACTTCCATTTTATATATATTATCATGATTCTATTTATATTCATGGAATTATGTGATTCAATTTGTATTTATTAAATTTTGTTCAAATGACTTGTTTGATTACAATGAGGTAAGGGTTTTCCATCTCACTTCTTATTCCCATGAGTTTCGTACTATATTGACAATATTTACTTTTGTGTGGTTCATTTACTTCCCATAATTGTAATAATTGTGTATTATACATTAATTAATGGGTAATTGTGTCTTAATTTTATGATCCTTCTTTCATATGGTGAATGTTTCATATTTTACCAAATCGTTAAGGGAACCTTTCACCCTCCTCTTTGTTAAGGACTTATTTTTGTTATGTATTTTAATTAAAATCTTATAATATTTGGATATGTTCTTATATATCCTTAATGATGTAAATTATATGCCCAAGTGATGAGATATCCTTTTCTCTCTCATAAAATTATTTTTATGAATTTTAAATTGACGTCGTTAGGATCTCAAATTTCTGTAAGGGAACTTCTTAACCCAATTTCAATTATTTGGGTTAATCTTAAACTTCTTGATTATGTCATGTTATAAATATGTGTAAATGACCTATGATTTTTTAAAACATAATATCCATTTATATTGAGTGTATTCTTATTTTTCACACATATTTATGAAATTTATTTCTCCTTAATCTACGGATATCGTCTTTATAAGGGATTTCATCTCAAATACATTCCCTTGAGACTTCATTGTTGTTATGTGCCAATTCACTTTTATATGGTGTATATACTTACCTTTGGAATATTATATCATGAATATCCTTATTATCATGATATTATATGTTTTGATTTATACTATTCTTTAATTATGTTTAGTCAAGTGTTTCTCAAGTGTTACGAGACTCTTTATCTAAAATATCATTTTAAAAGATTTAAAGAATTATTATTATAAATATTTCTCATTTATGTTTATATTTTAAAAATGGGTTTTAGTATTTATTTATATAGACATTAATATTTTAAAACATTGATTACTTTAAAATATTCAAAGTCTTATGGGACACTTTGATTCAAAAATCTCTTTATTAAATGTTTTAAATGGTTTTAAAAATAGTTTTATTAGGCATTGATTATGTTAATATCTTGAATTGATATATTATAATTGAAACGTGGAAATGTTATTAGTGAAATTTTTATATTTACAACATTTTATGTGTTATGATTTTATAATGTTACATGTACATTTTATGGGTGGTTACATAATAAACCAAATGATGGGCGGTGCCATGATAAACCAGGATGGGTGGATATGTTATATCCTCTAACGAATTGGGTATGGAAGTCATTCGTATGGCTATTAAATTTTGGTATATGTGTGGAAGTTGACCATATGGTTATTCTATTTAATTATGTTTATGTCCCATGTTACCTTTATATGTTATGTGTTCTTTATATGGGTTTTATGGTAATCTTTTGGTTACAAAAAGTTAAGAAATGATATTTCATTCAGTGAAGAGTATTTACTACTTCATAAAGGTGAAAAGTATTATTTATGATAAATTATTCATGGTTTACTTATTGTTATGAAAAAAACTAACCATTTTCCTTTTTTTATCCCTTAATGAGATTTTTATGCTCATCCCAAGTTTTTGAAATGTTTTTCATAGAATATAAAGTGGAATAGGGTCAAGGATGGGATCAAGGAAAAGTAATATTGTATAAAACATGGAACTAGACATGACTCTTTTTTTCAAGAATTTTTATTTTGTGAATATATTGGAAACAAGGTAGATTTGTATACATGTAATATTCAAGTTTTTATATATATTTTATGACCTAATTCTCTAAATCTCTAAACCTAAAAAGATCCTCAATGTGAATTATTAACATAATTCAAGAATATAAAATGTTTAAGGCTGGGTCCTTGCAGTTGGTATCAATGGTCGGTTTAGATAACTATAGAGTTTAGGGTGTAATTTAAATATTAGTGACATAAACATAATGGTCAGCATATTAGAAATAGTCGTAGTTATTTTAGAGGTGATAAATGGTTATTACATTTTGGGGTGCAAAATTAAAGGTATTAGATAACCTTTGAGGATAAATTATGTTATGGTTATTTTTGAGTAATTTGTCTCTTTTTTTGGAATGTTATGAAATTGTATAGTTTTTTAAAAATTAAAACACACAGACCGTGTAACAACCCATCATGTTGGACAATTCTACGGGAATCAAACCCACAACCAAAGTGTGATTAGTATTTATCACCTACCACTAGCCAACGTTATGTCCCTTATTAGTATGACTAGTTATTTTTAGTTAAATGATTTCATGGATCAAGAATAAGATGATCTTATGTTTTATCAAATGGATATCATTAGTATAGAAAAATTATTTGTTGATTAAGTGATACAAGTTATTTTAGAAGGCGTTCTCTCTTTTGGGAACACTGTATGCTATAGGAAAATAAAATACTAAGGGATCTCATTTGTGGAGTAACAGTTGATATTTTATTTTGTATGAATCTATGATTTTATTATGTAAAATTGGTAATTTGGGTCATTTATTAAAATGATTAACCTATCATAGAGAATATGTGATTAGGTTAATTACCATTCAGTATAAGACTTTAAGAGCAGATGATGTTTTTGGAGATAAACATTAAGATTTACTGTGGAAGACTATGTGATTTAAATCCTTCTGAGTTTTGGGTTTCAATTTTAGTTTTTATTATTTTGAAGTATTTTAAGGACAATTGTATATTGAATGATCTTTCTTGAACATTTGGTACTTTTTTTGGATTTTGGAGATTAAGAGTATTATTTCTTTTTATAAAGGATTAACCTTTTAGGGATTATCTAATCATGTACTAACTAATTTTGGTTTTAGTTAATATATAAATATAGGGGACATATATGGTTAATATTTTTTGGATCATGTTATTCTCTGGAACATGATTTATGCGCTTTTGATGTGTTCAAATCAACCTGAATACTCATCATTTTGAGAAAAGAATAGTTTGTGGTATACATTTAGTAAAGGATGAATGTCTATATGACAAGTAAGTATTTGTCCTTATGTTCTTAGTCAGCATCATAAATATATTCCATGAAATTATAAAAAGGAACATAAAACCAAAACATTTTCCATTTAATTTTTCTACTGGGAAACTAATAACTCTTTAACCCATAAAAAAATTAGTGATTTTCTTGTTGTTAACTTTCTCTTAATCATGTTTTCTATCACTCGACATCAAAACATGACACTTAGTTTCTCTTCCATATCCATGTTATCATGGAATCCTATTATGGGTTATCTCATGTGACCTTTTTACATATCTTTCTTTCTATTAATGTGAAAGTTTTATTTACTCTTTTTCCAATGTGGGACTTTCAATGATGTTTCGAAGCCCATTTTTAAAAATGTGAGGATGCAATTCCCAAAAGAGGGGAATGATGTAACATCCCTGATAAATAAAGAATATAACATTTTCATATTTATTAATATTTAGGAATTAAATATTAATTTTACATTAAAGTGGTTTCTATGTTCAATGACGCACCCGATATGAAACAATGGGTTTCTTTGAAATCTTACGTTGCACAATAACAATATAATATTATTATTTTAAAATGGTAGTTAAGTCCTAGTCGTTATATTGGTGTGAATAAAAATAAATAACTACAATATAATTATTCAGGTTTGCTAAATTTTTTTACATTTATCCAATACATATTAGAGGCTTAAAATTGGAATGAATATAATTTTAAGCATAATTTACTTTAAAAGGTTGATTTACCACCTTTTAATAGTGAACCATATTTAAATCAAGTTTTGGTTACTTTTATATATTCTATTTGAAAAAATAAAATTCTTCTTTAGAATCCATATATAAAAATTTACTTTGGTTAATTTTTTGGAATTTTTCTAATAAAATTCATTTTTTAATGAAGAGTGAAAAATACTATATTTTAATTCAAAACTGTTTTTTAATCCAATTTATTTATATGGTTAAATTATATCTTTAATTGGTTTTAAAGTTTAATTATATTTATTTTTACCATTTAATTAAATTTTGGCCATTATAATTAATTTCACTTTGAAATTGGACATAAACAAGTGTCAATCTTTTGATAGATATTGTTTCTTAAAAACACACTATTTGTTTTGAAAACAAGACTTAATTTTAAATTAATTAATGAAACTTCTATGTTTTGATTTTCATAAAATATACATTATTTTACAATTTGGAATATCAAATATAGCATAGGCTGAAATTTTGGTATTTTTCTGAAAAACAATAATTTTTTATGAATAGTGAAACCATGAAGTAGTAGTTAAAAAACTAACCTTTTCATTTAAATGAAATTTTACAAATTCTGTGAGTTGAATTTCAAAAATCTTAAATACATGGTTGTTATTAGTATGTAAAATTTGGTTTAATATGATGAAAATATTTTTTGTTGAATAGTATCATTTGACTTTTATTTCCCGTTGTTAAATGTAAATTGGGTATTTCAATGTAAAAGGAATATTATAATAATACTAAATTAACTTAACACTAGTCCTAAATTTATTAGAAGAGTCATTTATGACTATGGGAACCCTTGGGTCGATTTTGGGACCCCATGGAGCCACTTGGTAGTGTTAATTACACTTTATATTAATTAACTTAAAGTGATGACAAAAATGACACAAACAAATATCTTTTTGTAAAGTAATTTTTACATGGGGTTATATGAGTTATCTTTTAGAATATAAAAATTAATTGGTAATATAAAAAAATTTCCCACATCATGAAATTTATTTTTAATTTTCATACATAAAATAACTGAAATTAATTAGGACACAAAAATGATGTAGTATTTGCCTCATTAATAAATGATATAAATTAATAAGATTATAAATATTAAAATAACATCCCAAACCTATCCAATTTGTATTGGATAAATTTATTTCGACCATGAGTCATATTATATTTGGCTTTAATTAGTTTTGGACATATATAAACCTAAAATAATTATATTATAAAATAATATTTTCACACTTTCCTAAAGAACCCCTCCTCCCCCTTTTAAAAAGCCCTCACCTCTAAATCATTCCTCACAACTCTCAATCACCTTTTCTAGTCCAAAACCTAACCAAATAAGCTCTCAAGATCCCAATATTCCTCCTAGAAGCCATACCTTAGGCAGAAGGAACTTCAAGAAGTCCTTTTAGTTCAAACCAAAGAGAGTTACCTGAATTAAAGGTAACAGTTTCTGTTAAATTCTTTTCTTTTATTCCACTTCTCCAGCCCACTAAAATGTTTTTATTCCATTATTTTATAACAACACTAGTATCCTAAATATACTAGGTTGTTTTTATGAGCTTTATTTGAACTACACTTACACACGCATTTGTCTAATGGGTAAATAACATATTGTTTCTATGGACGGCGAACCACTGCCACACGAAACGATGATTGTTCAGATATCTCCAACTGCCTCTCATGGTGGCCATTATGATGGAACTATTTTTATATATATTATATATTATATATATATATATATATATTTTCTATGATTCTTTATTTTTCATTTATATAATACCTTTATGGTTTCCATAGTGGGTAAATAAGATAATCTCATTTGAGGAAGTGCGGACTACCGCCCCCTCAAAGTGATATAACTCTTTCAGGCCTTATGTAGAACGTATAAAGGGTATAGTTAATGACAACCACCTCTCATGGTGGCCATTATTATGGACCTGTTATTATATATAATATTATATATATATATATATTGTTTCTATGCTTATTTATTTTTCATTTATACAATACCTTTATGGTTTCAATAGTGTGTAAATACGATAATCTCATTTGAGGAAGTGCAGACTACCGCCCCCTCAAAGTGATATGACTCATTCAGGCCTTATGTAGAACATATAAAGGGTTTAGTTAATTAATTTATATATTATACTATACTGTAATTATAATATAATTTTTTATCAATAAGTTTCAATTCCATTACAATACCAAATGGAAATGGAAGTAGCGTTCATGTGTACGTACGGATTACCGTCTCCATGAACGGTGAATTTCATTTCTTATCTCCAAATGTTATATACAATTATAAATATATGTATATAATGTATATATATGATATATATGATATCTAAATAATGAATATAATTATTTATATAATGAACATTTGACCAAATGAACAACTTGTAATTATAAGAAGTCCATTTTTGACTTAAGTACCAAATATCGACAAAATGACCATTATTAACTTAAATGATTACATAATGTTTATAACATCGTAATAAGTGATTTAAAATGAATTATAAACATTAAAAAGTTTCTTAAACAATTTGAAATTAACTTTAGTATATTATTTAGGATATTAAAGAATAAATGGTTCAAGTCAGACACGAGGTAAGGGGTTTCTTATCTCACTTTTAATTCCGTGAGATTTCCATTGTTCACCACTTATTTATTGAATGTGGTGTATTGTGTACTACCATTTTATATATATTATAATTATTCTTTTTATATTAATGGTATTCTATGATTAAATTGTTGTTTATTAACTTTTAGTCATACAACTGGGTTGATTACAATGTGGTAAGGGCTTTTCATCTCACTTCTTATTCCCGTGAGATTTGCGCTATGTTGCCACTATTTCCTTTTTTGTGGTGAATGAACTGTCCATGATTATATTAAATGTGTAATATAAATTAATTTATGGGTAATTAAATCTTCATTTTGTGATCCTTCTTTCAAGTGTTTAATGTTTCATAAGTTACGAAATCGTTAAGGGAACCTTTCACCCTCCTCTTTTTTAAAGACTTCTTTTTCATATGTCTTTTAATTTACATCTTCTAATGTCTGGATATGTTCTTATATATCCTTAATGATGTAAAAAATATTTCCTAGCGATGACATACCATTTTCTATCTCATTAAATTATGTTTTTGAATTTTAATGTGACGTCGTTAGGTTGTCGGATTTCTGTAAGGGGACTTCTTAACCCAATTTCAATTCATTGGGTTAACTTGTATTTCTGGATAATTCTGTGTCATAAATATGTGTAAATGACCTCTTATTGTTTCACAAATAATATCTACATATATTTAGTGTATTATTATTTTTTACACATAATTATGTAATTGATTTATCCTTAATCTAAGGATACTGTCTTTATAATGGATTTCATCTCAAATTACATTCCGTTGAGACTTCATTGTTTTTATGAACCAATTCACTTTTATAAAGTGTATATACTGACCTTTGAATATTATATCATGAATATCCTTATTCTCATGATATTGTTAGTTTTGTTTTATATTATTCTTCAATTATGTTTAGTCAAGTATTTTTTCAAGTGTTACATGACTCTTTAACTAAAACATCATTTTAAAAGCTCTAAAGAATTATTCTTCTAAATATTTCTCATTAATGTCCCTTTTTTAAAAATAGTTTTTAGTATATATTTATATGGAAATTAATGTTTCAAAACATTAATTACTTTAAAATCTAAAAAGTGGAATGGGATACTTTGATTGAAAAATCTATTTATTAAATGTTTTAAATGGTTTTGAAAATGGCTTGATTAAGCATTGATTATATCAATATCATGGAATGATATATTGTAATTTCAATGTGGAAATGTTATTAGTGAAATTTTTATATTTAAAATATTTTATGTGTTATGATTTTATAATGGTACCTGGATATTAGACTGATCATTATGTGATAAACTAAATGACAGGTGGTGTCGTGATAAACCAGGACGGGTGGTTATGTTATAAACTCCAATGAATTGGGTATGTAAGTCAGTCATACGGATATTTCGTTTAGTGATATGTGTGGAAGTCGACCGTATGGTTATTCCATTTATGTATGTTTATGTCTCGACTTACATTTATATGTTATGTGTTCTTTATAATGGTTTTATGGTAATATTTTGGTTACAAAAGGGTAAGAAATGATCTTTTATTCATTGAAGAGTATTTACTACTTCATAAAGGTGAAAAATATTACTTATGATAAAGTATTCATGGTTTACTTATTGTTTTGAAAAAAACTAATAGTTTTCCTTTTTTGTGTATCCCTTACTGAGTTTTTTATTCCCATCCCAACTTTTTGAAAAACAATTACAGGACATAAAGTGGAATTGGGTCAAGGATGGGATCTAGGAAATGTAAAGTTGTCTAAAACATGGAACTAGACATGACTCTTTTTTCAAGAATTTTTATTATGTGAAAAAAATGGAAACTGGGTAGATATGTCTATATGTAATATTCATGTTGTTATGTATATGTTATGACCTAATTCTCTAAAGCTCTAAACCTGAAAATATCCTCTATGTGAATTATTAAATTAATTCATGAATATGCAATGTTTAAGGTCGGGTCCTTACAGTGACAATATATTTTGAGAACATATGCATTGAAGGGGATTGGAGTTCCTAAAAATATGTGATCAGAATACAAATATTTATGCACACAATACACTATTTTTATATTTAAGGAATTGATATAGATTAAATATTATGGTCAAACTGGAAGAATAATATGCAAAATGAAAAATGTGTACTTAAATTTCATATTATATTATAAATCAATTTCCAAATGGATAATTATTTTCTTTTTTCTAACATTTCATTAATATTTTAGTTTCATTATTGAGTGGAAAGGATAATTTAATTATGAAATTTTACACTAATGGTTCATGTATAAAATCCAAATATGATGATTTTTTAATGTGAGGTTTTATAATTCTAAGGATTTTGGTGCTTTTTAGATACTATATCCTGAAAAGGTAGCTGATATGTTATATTATTTTGAAGAAGTATTCATATTTTATATCAATATTAAAAATTTCAATTCAAAATTAATATTATATGATTATAATTGATATTATACAAATGTTATACATTAATGATTTTTAAGTAGGTTATGATTCTGGTAGTGGTAGTAGAAGGATCAATTTAAAACTATATTGAGTATGTACAAATTTCATAAAAATTTGTATTATTCGTATGACAATTGAAGATAAATTGGATTTTTTTTTCAAAAAAAAATTATGTTTTCCATATTTGATGAAGAAGATTATCTATAACTGGGGAATATTATTGTTTATAATTGTTAAAAATACATAAATTCATCTATAAATTTTCCAATTTCAAAATTTTAGAAATATAAAACACGAGTCTATCATTATTGAAAATTTCATGGAAAATATTAATGAACTAAATATTTATGAATAAAATAATATATACATACATATTTATATGTAAAGGAACTCAACATATATATAATGGTAAAAAAATAATTATTACATGATATTGGATTTCTTTTGAGTTAGAATAATATACATATTGGTAATATACATGATACGTAAGGGTAATGATAATTCTCAAAGGTTGATGTCTACAAATAGTCAATATATAAGGTTTGTTGGAATATTTAGTCTAGAAATAAAAAAAATTATTTAACTATATAGGTATACCTAAGTGTTGTCTGTTTACATTATATTCATCCATATGGGTATATATATAAGGGTTCACTATTTCATATGTAAATGAATTTAGCATGAAGAAAGAGATTAGAAAATATATGGACCGCAAATAAGAGATGTTAATGTTTATATGATTCATTAATTTATTTTCAATAGAACCTCAATAGATTCAAGGAATATGTAATATTCAGCAGAGTGATATTTAATTTTCGTCTATATATTTTTTTTATAAATTTGTTTTGGACCACCACATATGATTCCTTGGGATAATATTGATTGCAGTCCTAAGATCCTTCTTCCTAATGACTGGAATACTCACAAAATAAGGAAGATGATTTTGACACATGTAATTGTAATAATAGTATAGGAGTCTCACTTATCTCACAAATACTGCTACAGAATAGTTTATAATTCCATAATATGATAAATTCATGTTTTTGAATCCCATTCATGATTCATTGTGTTTTTTAATAGGCCAGTTACATATGTGGTCTCCTTTGTATATAGAAATAATTTTGTATGGAGAATGAGTGTGTTTAGAATCATGTATTCTAGAAAATTAACTATATTCCTCTTTTCATGCCATGGAAAAATCATATTCTCGACATATATTAATGAGGGAAATTGTAAAATATTTTTAATTTCTTAAGGAATGTTGTTTTTATCCTAATAAATCTAAACCATGAGGGAAATATAATCTTCTCACATAAGGAAGTATATTCTAATCTCATAAATAATCCTATGATTATTACTTAAGGAATATCATTCTCAATATATTATTAATCACATGGTCCTTACATAATTATCCCTATTACATTAACTTATATAATTGTATTCTCATCACATAGGGAATATATAGTTTTTTACCTTATAACCAATAGAGAAATATTTTTATCATATAAGGAATTGATGGATAAATTTTCATAAATATATCTATTAATGTTCCCATGGTTAAATATGCTGTTTGTAAAATCAGGGTTTAGATTCATGTGGGGAATCTAATTTTTAGATCCAAATGGGAAAACATTATGGAATGAATACACATTGGTAGGCACTCTAAGAGTCCATGTTCTCCTAATGGAGATGTTATGATTAGGGGGGTTAATGCCACTCAAGAGAGAGATGGGATTGTAATTATATTATATTGAACCCCATGAAGAATCCTATTTACCATACTTGAACTAAAATAATACCCCATGAAGTTAAGGATAAATATTTTTAGTTCAAATGATTGGAATAATCAATTTAGATTAACTACATGCGGAATGGATTCTTGTGTTGTAAAAAATAATGGAAAAAAGTATTTGAGTGGGGAAAAAATTAAGCTACATGAACGACACTAAGAATAAATACAGATTTTTGGGGGGATTATGTATATGATATATAACCATATCATGGATGACAAAAATATATAGGGATTTTGAAATTGCTTCCCAAACCATGGATAATGTATATGGATTAAGATGTGAAATACCATAATCCAAAATATTTATCCAAATAATTCAGGTATGATTCTATATTGATAAGATATAGTTACCATGTTCTATTGAAATTTATATAAGGTTACATTGTGAATAAGTTATCAAATTTATTACCATGTCATAGGTTTTTTTAGAGACTATTGTTTTGTTATTTTTTTTAAAAAACATTGACGCCATATGTAAGACATGTTAATCATCAGTTGAATTAGCATGAAAAATTATCATAATACTTTAAATATATTAAATGGATAATACATGATAATTATATTAACTTTTAAAAATTTCAAGAGTCTATTGAAATTCCTTATGTTGATATAGGCTGATCAGTATATGTTATGATTCTATGAGCAGGGGAGAGTCAAATTCCAAAAAATATGATAACACTAATAAAAAAGTAACAAAAAACATTAAATGATGTGACTTTATGGGTATTTATAGGCTCCATGGTTCATGGATCCAAATGAATGTATAAGATTTGGGAATTTGTACAGAACATAGGGGGTTTTTATATCAATGACATGAAAATTTTCCCAACATGGGTTTCATTATTGTCTCCAAAAATAAAACATATTTAACCACATTATATATTCATCCTTAATAAACTATCATAAATATTTATTGTAAAATCAAAAAAATATTCCCCTAGAATTGAGATTTAAGAGGTTAAGTAGGATTTAATTCTAAGGAATATATTAAAGTTTTGTCTTTTTCACTTTTTTCATCTCATATCACACATTTTCCAATAAGTAAATGTAAGGACTTCATAACATAAAACTAATGATTCACATAAAATGTGAATATCCTATACTTCTATAAACTAAACCATTTTATGAATTTTCTAAAATATAGTCCTCAACATTTTTTTCATTCCATTTTAAGTGAATTTACTATGTGGATTCCAATATCCTAAACTATAATTCCATGATCTAGCATCCCATACAAAACATGAGCTAAACCCTTTCTTTGAATCCACCATCTATTTTAGTAGACAAATGATTATTCTTAGATACATAAAAATATCTCAAATATAGTCGCATGGGGTTTTTAAGATGCTACCAG
Source organism: Viscum album (assembly GCA_963277665.1). Taxonomy (NCBI): domain Eukaryota; kingdom Viridiplantae; phylum Streptophyta; class Magnoliopsida; order Santalales; family Viscaceae; genus Viscum; species Viscum album. Next base: position 990,241,638 of record OY728126.1, read on the forward strand.
ATGGTGGAAAGTAGTGACGGAGATCCTTGGAATTAGAAAAACTGAGTGATATATCCCACCACACATATTCATCCCAATATTATCACACTAGATCATAGAGAATACACTATATAATAGAGGTTTTCATTATATGGTTTTACCTAATAGAAAATTTCCTAAATCTCGATGATATATTTGACTCCACCGACCACTATATCAAGATTTCATCATAACTCATCAGATGGGATATCTTAACCATTGGACATGTTAAGGGAGAACAAAGCATTTCCCAATAATAAATTTTATTGAATTAAATATGTATAGTCAATTAACAAAAAATACTACAAATACTTATCCTCTATAACTCATTAGATTGGATATCTTAACCATTGGACATGCTCTAGGAGAACAAAGCATTTATCTAGACTAAATATTATAGAATCAAATATATATAGTCAATTTACAATGACTACTACGAATATTTCTCCTCTATATTAATCTAGTCTCTACTAAGGTTGTATAATAAGTAGAATACATGGATGGAATAATCTGTGGGACCTAAACCATAAGGGGATATTCATGGTTATTTGGTTTCTCAACCCAAACCACCAATGCCACTTTGGAGGAAGGTAATATAAGTGTAACACTATCATCATACCTCCATTAGTTCATGTGTAATATCACATGCAATTAGAATTATAATATTTTCGATAGTTTATAAGACATAAAACATAATATTAAATGAAAAAAATTAAATTTTTCTATTTTAATATTATATTTATAAAATAATAAATATTTTGGAGGGAATGAAAAGAAGTAACCGAGTTATGAAATTTACATAGAAATTCTATAATCAATAAAAATTTCTACATAAATTTTTATTAAATAATACTTTTATTTTTTGTAATGGCATTTTATATTAAATAATTTATTAAACATGTTTTTATTGATTTTTATTAGATAATATCATGATTAGTTTACAAAAATTAATAAAAAATTATAAAAACCATATTTTTTTAATTCAGTATGTCAAAATTATCCGGGAGTTATTTTTTATAAGTTCTCTAAAATGTTTTTTTAAATCAATGGTAGAAATAATGTATTTTATGAAAAGTATTCATTTCATTTAATGTAGTTAAAAATATATATTATGTATTATTTCACTCTTATATTTAATTTATTTCCTTTTATTTTAACATATCATAGTAAATATTATTCGAAATATAATTGTACTTGAATTTGGTATGAAAACACATTTATAATCAAAACTCAATTTTTCAATAAATTTATATTTCCTCATGTTTTTTGGAAATAAGGTTAAATTATACTCTACAAGTTGATGGAGTTTAATATTCAAAATTTGATTCCTAATTCAAAATTAATATGATCAAACATGTTTTAAAAGTGACTTTTAGTTTTAGTTATTTGGAATAGTATCCATGATAAGTTTTTATGATCACGTTAAAGGTAAATATGTAAATAATGGTTAGAAATAACATTATATGGTCTCAAAATATATCAAAAATATCCCTATATTTCGTTATATGAGAATATATAGTTCATAATCATAAAAAATTATAAAATGGGTCAATTTCATGCAATATTCCTTCGATTATGACATTTATTTTATTTTATTTAAAAATATTCTCAGCCATTTCCATCTATTTTTTTAATATATATAATATTTCATGATAGTAATAAAAAACTAATGGTTGCATTGAAATTTTTATGTGAAATGTGAATGATTTTCTCCATGTTAGTTTTTTTTATTTTTAGTGATGAGCTAATTACCTTCAATGATTACACAATGTCGACAAAATTCTTGTGCATGCCGTAAATAATTAATTAATTATTTTTAAATGCTATATAATTAATATTTTTTGGTTGAGATAAAGTGTTCCATAAATTATTAAGATAAATATAACTTATCATATTTTATTAAATTATTAATATATTAATTCAATTAATTCTAGTTTTTCATGTCAATATTAGTGAATAGTTCATTAAATATAATTAATAGTATTTTATAACAAATAATATATTATTAATATATTTAAAATAAATAACATATATATTCCTCAATTTAATGGTATATGCATTAAAATATCAACCATGGTCAATTTATGGCTCACATTTCCCATTATTATTACATTATTAACGCCTAAATTAAAAAATAATTGATATCATCATAATTGAATAATGGTTTAATGAGGGGATAAAACTAATAGATAATAATTTAATAATAACTAACATTGTACAAATTTTATTATATTTGATTAGTTAAATTCACCATTTTCCTATTTTATAATTATATAATATTAGAGGTGGGGTTATATAGTAATTAATTACTGTTTATTAGAAACATTTAGAAATTACAGTATTTCCCCTCATGTCACTTATAATAGGGAATATCATCTCCTCATTAATACACACATGATAAAAAATTTGCATCATCCATCATATCCCAAAAAAATTACTATGATCCCTTAAAATGTTTTAAAAGTCTTGTCTTGTGAATAATACCAACCTTATGTTTTTAAGGTGTAATGAAAATGAGTTTGTTAGAAGAACATAAAAAAAAATTAACCAAGAATTTTCGTTTTAATTCATATTGTAGCTCAATAAAATAATCCTAGATAATATTAAAAAAAGAATATTAATATATTCCATTATCTAAAATATTATCATTTTATTTTCATTTCTTATATCATTACCTAATTCTATTAAATTAGAAATGAATCTATAATTTGTGTGTATGATGAACTAATTCCTTACTAGGATATATAATTTTCTCCTATAACCACCTATCATGGTGGGTTATAATGATAGATTTAATAAATATATATATATATAATTAATTGAATAATTATAATTTCATTCATCCATACCAATAGATTACAAAATCCATGGAGAGAGGTAATTTTTTTCATAACCACATCATATAGACTGTGTATATATGTTTTTTTAAATATATACTCTAATATTCATGATATAATAATAACCATGGTATTTTAAAATAATTATTACCTTGTTTCCATTTTGAGCATTGAAAATTGGAATCATTACTCATGTGTGCGTACATCTTACCATATCCATGATTGTAACATTGTTAATTTATCATAACCATATATAATTATAAGTTATAAATGTATAAATAAATTTTAATTATGAAAAATATTTAACAATTATAATTCTATAGATGATGTATTAGTTACATATTTGACCTCATTCAATAACCCAATATCATTTTGATATAATAAATGAAAAATATTAAAAATACTTGACGTGGACTTAAGTTTTTAAGTAATAAATTATGACCTATAAATTAATGTAAAATAATTTATAATATTTAATTATTAATCTGGTTAATGGTTATTATTAAACAATATAATTGATAAATTTTTATTAAATAGGATATAAAGTACATTCATGTCATATATTAGAAGGAGGTTAGTGATTTTAAATCAATTTCACTTTATTGAGGCTTATTATCATATTATGCATCTAATTTATTATATATGGTGTATATACAAACCCTTTAAAATTTTAAATCCAAAATCATTTATAATTCATAGTATTATATTTTACAAATAAAATTACTTCATTCAAATGGATTTCACATCAGTATTACCCTATCGTAAGGTATTATATAACTTAATTTTGTTTCATCGGGTTATTTGAGTTATTCATTGTAATTTTATTTCACGATTATGTTTGAAATGTATTTTGATAAAATTATTATATATTTAAAAAAATTTGTATTTACATTTGGTACTCATAATCTCCACATTGATTAATTCTCAACTCAATGGTATGATAGTTTTAAGGGTTATACCCTTAAATGGTTTATTTATTAAGACATGAATTTATGTATACACTTATATAATATTATGAGGTTCATATAAAATCCCTCTAACATGTTATATTATTAATATCCTCCTTTTCGTGTTATTTACAATTTCATTTAATGTTATTTTTTCATGGGGAATATGTTTTAAAAAATATATTAGTGGTAATATATTTCCAGTTCAATATAATTTTAATCAAGAATATTTATACATGAATTTCCATTAATAAAATTATATGATCTTTATCTAAAAAACATGGTTCATTTATACTATCCATATGAATTTTCTATAGTTTTTATGTTTTAGTACCCTCATATTCTCAATATTACTCAAAAGGCTTCTCAAAATCTTTTTATTAAAGCCAGAAATATTATTTCTCCATTAGTTGGAATTTTTTTCATATCCTAGATTAGTAAATTTTTTACAAGAATGTTTTTTTACCATTATTCAATTTATTTTTAAATTAAATATTTTGTATTTTTTTGTCCCTCAAATTTTTCTAAACATAAAATCCTATAATTTTTTAAAGAATGACATTTTAGCAAAAAAAATTAAAGAATAAGAGTTGTAACCCTTAGGCCATGAACTATATTTCTCATCGTCAGGACCAGGAAAATTAATTTACCCATCCATTATTATTCCTCATGGTTAATTTAAATTAATGTTTTTACATAATTTGGATTTTTTTCTTAAAAGTGATTTTCAATGTAAAAATTGTATTTCCCTTGAGAATTTTTTTATTATATTTGAATAGTTTTTCTATTTATTAGTGACACCAATCCCTTGTTATATGTATACTACACTATAGATGTCTTATATTTGATACTATGCTAATAATATCAATTTATGGAATATGATTTTTTAATGGTTTTCAAGGAACACATTTCCTTTCCACTAGTTAATAATTTTATGAGTAGAATAATGGTTGTTCATAAAATTTTAATGAGGAAATGTAATATCAATAAACATTATTCATTTTCTGGTTCTTATAGTTTTTTACATATTTTTTGTCCCGTTATAAACTAAGGATTATAGGTTTTATTATAAACCATTAATTGGTTGTGACATTATAAACCATGGATGGGTGGGTCCATTGTATATCTTCAATGCATTGGGTAAAAATACATAGATTACTAGTTATAATATTTTCTGATTCTATTTTTGTAATTTAAATTGTATATTATTACATTTATAACATTTAATGTAAGAGTCACATGATAATTATGTTTTATGGAACAAACATTTTTTCTTTGTTCTCACATCATGTTGCAATATATCTTTCACAACTTTTCTCATGATTGTTGACATATATGGGTTAAGTATTGTGTAAAATATATAGTCTCTATGCCATGTTGTGTGATTTAGATATTAATGGGTTATAATAATATTATGTAAAACTATTGAACAAGAATTATTTCATCATACCATAATGATAATCTTTTCATTGGTAATAAAATTCAGTTGTTAGGTCTTATATTTATACATATTGTGAATTTTTTAATACCATTTTTTGGCTTTACATCTCCCAAATTTATAAATAATGATATTATATGAATTATTTCTTTAATTTTTTCATTTCTGAGTTATTTTATGGGATATTTTGATGACATAATTTGAAATAGGGAAAAGTGGGTATTTTGGGAATAGTTCTCACATAAAACATGTGTAATGTTTGGAAACAAATTTTATTTGTAACAATATGGTCATAAAAATCAAATAATCATGAGTATTTATTCATGAATTTATTTTGTTACATTAATTTTTTTGATTATGTTTTATAGATTTAGATATCTAGTTAATAACTCATATATAATAAACCCATAAATTATAAACTATGGATTTCTAAAACATGTATAATTTTTTCAACAATATAAATACTTCTCAAAAGAAACATGTTTTTTTCATGACTAATATTCATGGATTTTAAATAAATTATTATTATTATTACCTCCATTAAACATTGTGAAAACCATTTTAAAATTGTGGGATAACCCAAAAATCAAATTAAGGGACATGAATGATAATGAATGAAACTTGTTAGTCTATTTTAAAAACAATATATATAAAAAGGGTTTTACTTTAAAAATATAGATAATGGTAAATCTATATTACAATTCAACTTTTTCTATAATTAATATGACATAAAAACATAAGGGAAAATTTATAATCATTAAGGTTTTCTAAAAACAAGAATCCTAAGAAATAAATAATCATAAAACGTACACTTTTACCCAAAAAGGTAAAAATTCATCATTTTAAATGTATCACTAAAATAACTTTGGAATTAAAATAATTTATATGAAAACAAATTTGAAAGAATAAAAATATAGTGTCTTATGATTTTGGATCAGATGAAACTACTATGGAATTTGATTTTTCCCATTTATTGGATGGCCTATTTTGTAAAATGTTCTTCGAAATATAAATTCGAGTTTTGAAACAAATTAATTTTTTTCATGTAATAAGTCCCAAGAGGTTTAATAGTTATTTTATTTAGTTTTTTGAGGATCGGGATCTAGAAACTAATGATTATATGGATTGGTAAGGGTGTATTGTTTTTCTAAAACCATGAATCCCAACATAGGTAACTATGTGGATTGTTTAGGTGGGATGAGGGTGTCGCATAGTTTTTTCAAACAATGAACACTAGGCCACATGGATTTGAAATTTTTTTTAGATCTTTGATAGATGGTAAATGTGCATTTTGCACACAGTATCCCAATTGTGTGAATAAACCATGCAACCTTCTTCCATAAGCAACAGTTCGAGCATGGTTGCCACATGATTTGGACAACTATGCAGCCAAAACATTTTACAAAATAAAGGGAATGAAAATATCAATTTTCCATTTTTTCTTATATTTTCATACTCCTTTTTCTTTTCCCATATTTGAAGCCTCTCCCCTTATCCTTTTACATCTCTCTCATCTATGTTATCTTAGTGTAAGATAATTCACCCTACTATCTAATAATTCATCTCCATCATTTATTTCTATCAAACTACACTAGATCATGCCCCGATATTTAATTTTTGGGTCATCCTTGGAATATAGAAATTGGTTTATAACTTCTTCCCTTAAATTAAATACATTTAAAAATTAATCCATTGTGTTTCACATTATTATTATCATATGATGCCTCTTGAAGTGAATGTTTAATGTGTTGTACCTAACACCTCTATTTTAATGGAACTTTTGTGTTAAATTATCATCATAGTTGGTGATGAGTCTCAATATTAATTCATACATATGTTTCATCACTTAAATTCCTTAAATTAAATAATGGGTTTTCTAAGAAAACCCAACAATTAGGTTTTGTGACTTAAGAAATGTAAAGTGGTAGTTAATGATAATGTGGGAGGCTTTGACAAAACTCTAGGTAATCCTATAGGGACCATACTATCTCCCATATGTCTAGTGACATTACCTTTTTGAACAAACTTGGTGACTATTTATGGAATTCATGTTATCATGAAATTTTTAATACCTATTTTATATATAGGGTTAACTTCCATGGGAATTCCACCTGGCCTAATTACTAATATTCAATGGTTAGTATTTCTTAGTGATTATTGGAACAACATAATTTATTAAATGAAATTTTATAGTTGTGGCCCCTCAATTATTACATTTTTTTGAGTTATTTCATTCCTATTACATGGTGATTTACATAATTTTTTTTCATGACAAATGATCTTGTCCCTCTTCAATCACATCAAAAGAGATGTTTAATTGTTATCAACATGGATTTATTCCTTTTAAATTTTTAATAATCAAATTAATTTTAAACCGCTTTGAGAGAAGTTAATGACTCCATTATGAAACACCATTAATTGGTTCATAAGTTGTTTGATTCTCTAATGAGATGTGAATGAACAAGGGTCCCAACAAAAGGTTGTTTTAGTTGGGATAACCATGATTGATTTCGGATCTATTAGATGTGCTGCAAGATACCCTTATTTCTCCATTGATGGTATATACAATGGTTTTATTTAAACCCATGACTGGCACTAGTTCCCTAGAGGAGTCATTGTATATTGTCCCACTGGAAATGTTGTTATACGATAATATGAGTGAAACATGACCCACTATGTGTGATACCTTGTATAGACTCTAAGGTTATGCTTACACGAGGTAGATACTCATAATATGGATTTTTTTTATGGTTCGCCTTTGATGGGCTATATGGTATTTGATATTTTGGGATATTTTATAATAAATATTTAGGATTCCATTATGAGTAACCTTTTATGGGATCAAAATGAAACATGATTTTAGGTTTTCCTTGCTTGGATATCGAGTAATTTTTTATTTTTAAGTCATTATAATGATTAATTAATGTTCACATGACACATCCTACAAGATGACTCTAGTTCAGAAAATTTTTTATTTTTGAACTAGGTAAGTTGATCAAGGTGTCCTTGAGGAAAATTATCCCGACATTTCATGTCTATTTACTTGATTATTTCTTACTCTATCCATGTACATGCACACTGTTGTATTTTATACACATGAACAAGATTTAGATTCAGAAATTTTTAGGGGTGGCCTATTAAGTATATACCACATACTTCTTAGGAAACCATTGCACTGGGGTTCCAAGTCATTTCTCATATTATTAGGTCCATGAATTAAAATATATTTTTGAATTGCCCCGGGGAGTAAAAGAATAGGATTGAACTAGTACACAGGATTCTCATGGATTTTTCCATAACGTTTTTAATTTTTTATTGTATTGTACTGTATTTCATTATATTTTATTTCATTGTATATTATATTCAACCTATATTTTGTATAATCATCAAGATATTCATTCATTGTTATATTTGATTAGTGTTTTCCTTTCGATTTAGTTATTTTATTTATCCTATGATGTGCTCTATATTTATTTATATTCCTTCCTCTGTTTTCTTTGATTATTCGTATTTGATATACCATTGTGATTATCTAATAATGAGGATATATTATCCATCCATACCAACATCATAATCTTACTTCTAGTTGGTATCCTCTAGAATATTGGGATATATGCTTGAGGCCATGTACCAACAGATTTTGCTACTGTGTTCAAAGTCATTCAGGTCTGGATATTACAAAGTAGTATTATAGCCTCTCTTTAATTTGTATAACTTATTTGGGTTGGTTGATATAATACTTTTAATGTTTCATCACTTGGTATATAGATGTTAATTAGAGTGATCAACCCATATATGGAGAATAGTCCCTCTATCTACGGATGGTATTTTTGTTCATGTTATTCAACGTTATATTAGATTATGATATAACCATGGTTGATTGGATTAATTTCCCCTACATACTAATCTGTGAGACTTATTCAATTTCACCCTTTTGTTGGTATATAAAGTATTTATCACTACCTCTATCATTGTTGGAATATATGGACTCACATTCCATGCATATTACATTTCATGTGGATCGCATTGCTAGGTTTTTTGAAGTATGTTAAGGTGCCTTACATGTTTTGTTAGTATGCATTTTTTATGCCATGTTAAGCCTTTCCATTACATTAATAGATTTATATATACATAGGTATTTACATTTATGTTTACCTATATAACATGATGTGTGATAAATTTTGTACATATTTTTGTAGAGCACGCTCTATGATTTATTTACCATGATTTTTATATATGTTGTGTTTGAGTGTTTCCTACATACAAAGAGTCTTTCCTTGATTATTTTTTATGCTTGTTATTATTTATCACGTCAACCTGTATGTTTTCAATGTTTATCATGCTTAGTGATCTATTTATTATGAACAACGACATACAATTTTTAGGGGATTAAATGGTTTGAATTTATAATATTCTATACTTCTTACATACATAGCATTATCTCTTTTATTAGTGTCTTATGATGACATGCGATTAAAATATATATGTAAAGGTGAGTTAAATAAAATGTACACATCAATAAAATTGGTGTTTTACGGCATATATTTATGTTGAAATTCTTTTTGAAAAAACAATCATGATATGGTGAGGAAATGAATCATTGGTATCATGGGATGGATAAATCTAGTTACGATTAAAATGGATCCAATTTGAATTTAAAAAATTAATGGGCACTTTATAGATTTGATAATGGGGGCCCATATAGTCAAACTGTGACCCTAATCATGCTATATATATAATTATACATAAATTTAATGGTTTTTAAATATATACGTGAAAAGTAATTGGATTCTTTTATAAGGTCATTCACATATATTACATGGTCCGGATGTCCCTTGAATCCAAATTTTCATAAATTCACAACTATTCCCAAGTAGATCAGATGGATAATGACATTATGAGGCATACCATACATGAACTCAGTATGTAGTTCATGGTACCCTATTCTTATGGGATAAATCCATTATGGGAAATATAAAAATCTAAATCTTTTAAATGAATTGGGTTACATTGATAATAGCCCAGATTGCCTTAATGTGACCCTTTTGGGGCACCATTTCTTTAACTTTTATTCCTTAATGTTTAACACCATGGGGGAATGGTTATGTTTAGAGTTGATAGTGGATTAATGTTCTCACATCATCCTTTATGGATTTATATGTAGTAAAAAGGTGGAATCCTATTTGACTATACCACTTTAATTAAAAAATTTACTTGTTCTACTTTGGAGATGTACTTATATGATTCATTAATTAATTAAAATGTCAATTAAAACCAAAAGGGAATTTTCTACAAAGAATTTCAATTAATATTTTTGTAACTAAGACATTTATGAAAGCTTATAAATAGACATATAATGTTAAAATGGGTTATATGACATGAATATCTTTATTATGATGAGATATTACAAAAATAAATATTGTTTCAAATGGTAGTTTTGTTAAATTTTTCATGTTCCTTATTGATTGTGCTAAATAATGTACCTATTATAAATGTTTTTAAAGACTTATAGATGACATTATACTGATCCTTATATAATTAATGAATTAAATTTTAATTAAATTATTTAAAAATAAGAATCCATGAGTTTTTTTATCTTGACCATCATGTATTGGTAGTTTTGATGGTTATTAGGCATTCTTAGAACAAGAGCCTATGTCTAACTCATAAGATTATTCTTTTTTAGAGTAAAACTAAATACAATAAGGGGATCCTAGTTATTTTTAATGTGAGACTCAATTATAAGATCAATGTTTCTAGATTTTGTAAGAGTCTGTCCTAAGATAGGTAGCACCCAAAAAATATTTTATCCTTATTAACTGTCTTTGAATATTTTCAGGTTAGTGGTACTGATCAAATTTTGTAGTCCCATATAGAAAACTTATTTTCAAAAATGACAGAGTTATCTAGGTTGGGGGTCATGTTGAAATTTTACCCCATCTATGGGTGTGGTAATCATGTAATTATCAGTGTCTTCATGTTATACATAACTAGGTAATGATCAGTCAACACGTAGGTCATGTGACCCTTCCTTTTATTTATGTTAGTGTTGGACATCTATGGAGGTTTTAAGCCTATTTTTAAAGTCTAATAGGATGGTGAAAATCCATGATATTTCATTTTTTGGGCCATCAGATACATGAATACATTGGACAAATAGGATTATCCATAGTATCCATGATGTGTCGATTAGTTGTTAATACCTCAGGGTAGTATGCATTGATACATATAGTTCCCATCAAGATTTTATATCATGTATCAAGCTGTTTGAGTTTATTGAATTTTATTTGATACTTTAGATTTTAGTATTTCATCACTGGTTATATCCGAATTAGAGTAATATGTGTATTAAAGGGGAATGAGACTCGTCCCAATACTCAAGAATATGTTCTATGTGGATTACGAACATGACATGTTGGTCCATAAATTTTTTTTACACATATCGATATGGTGTGTGTATACATACCATATGGTAGCTTCACCCATATGTATAATGAGAATCTAAACCTTGTTGTTTTGTAATTGACAGCATTTCCATTCTTTTAGCCTAACACTTTTGGAGTGTTTCGACAACACCCATGACCCATGTATAGTGGTCGATGAAGTGTGTGATGTGAGATGAGATCATTTTATCATAATGTGATGAGTATAACAATTACAAGGTTGATGGAATCAATTTATAAGCTTCATAGTTTTTCCTCCTTATATATGGATAGCAACTATGAAATGAAAATTGTAAAATTAGATTTTTTTTCTCGAAATTCCCTTTGGGCTAGTGAGTGTAGAATATATAGGTGCATTCAAGGAAACATGTTGTTAGAATTAATGGATTTCTATAATATATTTTTGTGTGTCAATCTTTAAGATAGATATGCTTCATAAAGTGATGTTGATATCCATCCTAATTAATTCAAATAGAAATGGTTTGACCACACATTTCTCTGATATTGGTGTATGGTTGTTATGGAACCATACTGAGAACTTCATGTTGAGGTAGTAAGAGTATATTATATAGATTTAGGATATTATTTAAATTCTCTTACTATAATCTTATTTTAAATATAAACATGTCCCTTCTCTTGACGTCATCCTGGTTCAATAGGATATCTGTGGTTTTATTTCACACTGAACTATTAAAAGACGTTGGGATAGATAATGTGTCACTATCTATGTTTCTGCCCTAATGCATGGTTTCTATAGAGACATGGTTAGCCCAGAGAGATTCTTGGGTTCTCAATAAGGAACTCCTAGGAAATACTAATAGACACTAGCCGGTTCATGTCCTAACTTCATATCATATAAGTCTTTTAGTTTAGTATATGTTCTTGATATGTGGACATTCAAATTTATACTGACCTCTCTCTTGTAAAACATATAAGTATGGTTTTCCCTGGATAACCTCTATAGACTCTAGTTGATGATTCTGAGGTGAACTTGACTTTAGGTGGGATCTGATGTGATTTTTATGGGTGATGATCCAAATGTGGTGGATCTTGTTGGAAGTCATGATCATGCATCAATACCACTATATGGAAGGTTTTTTTCTAGAGACTTCACTGGAAGAAGGTTATGGGCTTCCATGAGCATTCTCATATGAACTCTTATGGGGACCTCATTTAAAGGAACCGGGTGAATATTTTGAAACATATATGTGGTATATGATGATAATTTTGAGAGTAGCCACCCAAGAGTGGCTATTCTTATCTTCTTCATGTCTCAAGGAATACGGTGGTATCAAAAGATTTCCAAAACACTACTAGATTTAGAGAGGTGTGATGTAAATTCAAACTATGAATTTTCTTGTGAAGGTTACCGCATCCACGTGAAATGTGATAAATTTGGAATCAACCATTATTTCAACATGAGAACCATTATGTGGGAATCATTATAACTCTACAAGAATGCATAAATATAAAATTCTAATGGTGTGTATTTAATGTCTCAAAATTTCCCTTTTATTAAATGATAGAACATATAGTGGGGACTTCCTTCAGCTAGATGGTTAAATTGTTGGAATCATGATAATTTATTGGGTTATATGGCTTTGGTATTCTTGATCATGATGTTATAATTTTAAATAATATCATTGGAAAATATGTTTATGGATTATGTATCGAAAGCTTATGTGATGCTTGTTGGTTCATTGGATGTTTGGAAATGCAACGTGGCCATTTAGGAAAAATATCATGGTCGATGTAGGTCATGTGTTACATCAGTTGTTTTCCCCAAGGTTCTCCAGGATGAGATATTTTAAGGTGGTATATTTTAGTATCCCATATTTTTGTACCAAATGAAATTTAGGGGGAATTTTACTTTTTTCTTTTGTTGGGGAGATGGAAGCCCCAAAAAATCAATGATAGAATGATTGGTAAGGGTACAAAGCCTTTTATCAATTGTGCGAAACACCAGAGGTAATTGTATTCCATGTTCAGCAGTGGTGAGGTCATTCCATGGTTTTTCTAATAATCCACACAAACCCTTAAGGCCATGAACCATGATGTCGATCATGGAGTGAGTGGAAATTCATGGATTTCACATGGTTTCCCAAACTATGTGCATGAACCATGAAACCTCTCTATTTAAGAAGAATCTCAAGCACAGTTTCCACATGGTTTGACCAACCATTTATTGAAACCTTCCACCTCAATAATGATGGTAAAATTTTATTTTTTACCTATTTTATTATATTCCCATCCTCCTCCTTCATTTTTACATGTGTTATACCTCTCCCTTCCACTTAAGATACCCTTTCTCCACCACCTATCCATATAGATAACATTTCCATATAGTGTCAGAATTGATTACTGGTAGTCTTGTTGGACATGTATTGGTAAGAGATATAATACTTCATCTCCCTTAACCATTTATCTCTATATCAAACTAATAATCATGTTGTGAATTAACTCATCCTATATTAATTAAATTCATCCATTTATATATTTTCCTCAAATAAAAAAAATAAATCATCGATATTAGATATGTGGGAAATTATTTTTATATTTTAGGTAGTCTATATCTTAATTTCCTAATGAATCTCCATTTATAAATTTTGTCAGCGTATCGTGAACAATTATTTTTATGCAATTCCTCTTGAATGTGATGTTTAATGTGTTGATATTACCACATTTATTTTAGTTTCAATTGTATATTAAATTTTCATTTTCATTTTTCATGATCCTCATGATGTCCTTCCCATAGATATATGCTATTAAATTCATTAATTTAAACAAATTAGTTATCTAATAAAACCCTTCAATGAGGTTATCTCCCTTAAACAATGTAATTTAGTGGCTATAGACAATGTGGGATGATACTACATCCATCTATATCATCATCTAGTGACTAGAACCTCATCGATGTGGTTGAGGCCCATTTCATATATAAAAAATAGATTGATTGTTTATTGATTTCACGTTAGTAAGATATTTATAATACATATGGAATGTATGGTTTTTTCTTTCATTGGTAGTACAACTGGACCAATTACTAATAGTCAATTCTTAGTATACCATGGTAGTGGATAAGAATTACCAAGTAAGTTAAATGAAATGTTTTTGGTGTGTCCCCAATATTATCACTCTTGTTTTGATTGGTGACATGCTTAGTACATGGATCTTTACATTATTATTTGTAATGATGAATGGTCTTATACCTCTTAAAGAACATGCCTAGGGATGTTTCATGGTTATGAATGTGGATTTATTCATAATTATTTTTAAATGATCAAATGAATTATGAAAACCCTTGAGAAATACATGTTTCTTCTTTAGAGATCACCAAAAATGGGTTTATTAGTTACTGACCATTGTAAAATCCCCAGAGTGAACACGTGTCCCAGATTAAATATTTTATTAATAGGATAACAATTCTTATTTTTGGATATGATGGTTTCATTGGAAACGACCCCTATAATGCCTTATATTGGATCTCTATGTGGTTTTTTATACCCATTATTGACACTAGTTCCATAGGGGAGGCCTCGTGGATGAGCTCTTGGAAAATTATCTTATACCATGCCTTGAGTGGCACTCAGACTCTTATGTGGCATACCTAGTATGGATATTAATGTCTTCATTAAACCATGATGAGAGTGATATGAGGGATTTATATTATGATTTGCCTTGTATGGGCACTATAATATTGGTTATTTCAGGAAAACTCGTGCCAGAAATTGGGATTCCATTATTGATCATCTTATCTGGGCCCAATATTCCATAAGATTTGTTGTTTTCTCATACTGTTTTTCATGTGATACATTATTATTAAATCATTATAATTATTAATTGCTATCTAAGGGACACATCCTAAAATCCAAATCACATGATTGGGGTTGGTCCATATTTTATTATTTATTTATGATGGCCTTTTGTTACATCGCATCACATTTTTACTAGTTAACCCAATATTACATATATTTCAACTTAGGACAAATTAAGTATGGTCACCCTTGTATCCATGAAGAAATTGATCCAGAATTTACATGTTTATTATCTTATTTATTTTATATCCTTTACCTTTGCCTATGTACTAGTTTATATTATACTCATGACCTCTATTTATTTTTAGACACAATTGGTGGTGTTCTACTGGCTATATCCTTCACCCTGGTCGTGTCACCATTTCACTGGGGTACATTAGTAGATATCATACTCACAATTCCATGGTTAATTTCTTATGTTGTGCATTTTACTAGGGTGTTAAGAGTATAGAACTGAGCTGGTACTAAGGAATAACATGGATCTAGAATTTGGGATTTTATAAATTTGTTTTCTTGGGTCGTATTTTTATTATGTTGTACTTATTACTCTATTTTATTATCCATGAATGTTATAACATCATCTTGATATCAATGCATGGTTATTAGAATTTATCTATGGACTTTTGATTTAGTTGTTATATTTATCTTCTGATACACTCCGTATTTATTTATACTACGTTTTCTATTACCTATTATTATTTTTATCTCATATTCCATTTTGATACTCCAAAAATGATGGAATTGTCTCCCAACATTATCCCCATAAGACCCTCTCTACTAGTTGGTGTCATCTAGCATATAGGGAGGCATGTTTGAGGGAATGTGGTGGCCAATTTGGACACATGTTTCATATCTAGTCAAATTAGGATTTTATAGAAAATTAATGTAGGTTCCATGGAAAATCATCTTCATAGACACCTTCGAAGAACCCATATTATTTGATTGACCATATGGAAGATTTCAAACATAATAATCTAGAGTATATTTTTATGACCACTGCTCATAATTTATACCCCTATTGGGATGGGAATATGATAAAGGAGATAGTGACCCCCAAATTCCCACCATCAGTACGCCTCGGGATGGTCTCTATCACTGAGGGTACAGTAAACACAAAAATAGAATTCATTACCCTCTAAGAGAACACATGTGGAAGAAAGAGATAAGACAGACACCAACCAACTCTAAGTTAGACTACAATATAATATAAATCCCAAGTAAACTTATGTAATGTTGTGAAAAACTACTAAAACGAAATAGGAAAACTGCAAGCACTAAAGTAAAGTAAAGACATCAGTACCCAGAAAGCCCAAATGTCACCTGAAACCCTAATCAAGTAGTAACCAGCCTAATCTCCAACCTGGTCCAAGTGACCAGAAAAACTGTTTATATAAACATAGGTTGAGTATAACAGTATGATGAGTAGGATTCTCCCTATATCCACTTGTACAAATTTAATGAAAGCATACTAAAGCATAGTTAACAACAAGGGAAACTAAGTCATTACCTAAATATGTATATTATTTTACCAGCCACACCATGGATACTCTCACCATGTATCACTTAATAGAGTATATAATATAATAAAAAAATATTAAGGGTGCTCTGTTACCACTTCACCAATGGTTTTCCACTTTTTCTCAACTTCACACGTCCTAAGCATCTATCTCAAAAAATGGCTTTCATGTAGACACATGGGCGAAGCACCACAACATGAACCTTGTGCAGCACAACCACCATGTCTATGTAACCAAAGTAACTAGGTAGTTTCTGGGAGCCAATATAGCTCGCATAATTTGTATCATACGTCAGACATTATACATCAATCCATTATCTCCCATACACTATTTACGGATTCTCAAGCCATTACAACCCACACACTGAGTAAGTATCATCAATCCATCACAGCCTATAAACATTACAACTATAATAGTCCATAGAAATATATATATAGAATATATGTATGTGAATTACCACAAGCCATTATAGCCCTCTCCACACATATATGGGTAAAAATTAACTATTGGGGTAAAATCACAAGTAACTACCAAGAGAAGAGAGTGGTCCCCAAGTGGGTAGTCATCCATCCATCCTCCAACCATAATGTTTGGGAAAACACCCTCAGGGATAAGAATCCCTAGGGTGTAAGTTTCCCCAACTGACATAGTGGAGTGGTATATAAAAACACAAAAAGTATAGAATATACAATAGCTCACAACCACACTATGGTAATAACCATGTCTTAGACTTAACTGCCTCTAACTTCTCTCATTCTTCCTTCTACTAATGAAAAGACTAGGTATACTTTAAGCACACAACCATTTAAACAGCTACATTATAATTCATTATCCCTTTTTATTAGTTTCACTTTATATTAATTAATTATTTAATGATTAATTAAGGATTATGAATTACACATTATATTTAACTAGAATCACTCCCAAAGTCCACTATTCAATTAAAGTTCAACCTTATCATTGCTTCCCAGCAATCTCTATCCCCATAGGTT
The DNA here is from genome assembly GCA_963277665.1 of Viscum album. Lineage (NCBI taxonomy): Eukaryota > Viridiplantae > Streptophyta > Magnoliopsida > Santalales > Viscaceae > Viscum > Viscum album. The sequence continues at coordinate 990,259,645 of OY728126.1, forward strand.
AACATAATTTATTAAATAATTAATTAAAAAAATTATAGCATTCCCATATTACAAATACTTCTAAAAAATCATTCTATGTTAATAAACACAAGGGGGTAAACATGGTGAGTAGAAGAACTACCTATCAAGTATTTTCAACCTATATAAGGATCATATACCCATCCTCCCTCGAGAAGCTAAACACAGAAATCATGTGCCATACCTTGTGGGTATTTTCTACTCTTTGGATGGAGGGTATTAAAACTACCTACCTTGATCAGTGTGGAATGTAAAGAAGAAGAAAAATCAACCAGATTCAGAAAGCATCCAATCATTCATGTCCATGCCTTTTTCTCATCATCATTGTCCTCCCTGACACCCACATGAATAAACTAATGAATATAGCCTCTCTAGGCATCAATTTATACCCCATCCCCTGGGCCTCGCAACCCCCACACATCACAACAGCCATCCATGCTCACATCTCAACAAAAACAGTCAGAAAAAACATCATATAAATTGGGCACTTTTCCCTTAAATAAGGAATCCATCCTTCATACATGAATAGAATTCATGGATCCAAATAACAAGGAACTCAGCCTTGGATGAAATAGGGTAACTCATAACCAACCCAGGCATTATCTTTTATCGACAACCAGTTCATTAATCCATCTGGATTTAATAGATTTATTATTCATAGGTTCCAACTATGAGCAACCTAAATAGTAAGCTATCAAAAATTAACTAAAAAATTATTTTATATACCTTCAATTCATCATCAAAAAGCATCAACATGACTCTAGCTCAACAATTATTTCAATTAAAAATTCTTACTACAGAGAAAAACAGATTCATTTACATGACTCTTTATCTTTGAAAAATAATTACAATTAATCCAACTTTATATTCATTAACAATTTCTTTCATAATGGAAATACTAAACATGGAAAGAATAGATATCAAACTATATATCAGAACAAGAGATAATAACATATGATCGATACCAATTTACTTATCTGGTTCAAATATTTATTATGTCAATTTCATTGTGATCAAATAAGTGAAAACATGCTAACTCTACAGTTTCACATAAATGAATTGTGAAGCTATGAATCCCAAACAACAAAAGGTTTTTGTTGTTTTTTTACATGATAACATTCTAAAAAATGGATCATGTTCACCTCCCCTAGAGGAATACATCCACACGAGGATACGGAGACCCCCCCACCCCCCCCCCCCCCCACCAACCAACACCTATGAAAACTCCATTATACACATGTAGATCATATGACATAACAGGAAAACGAGAAACATAAGGGGAAGAACCAAGAAGAATGACGGTAGATCATACCTTATATCGAAGACTGATAGATACTGATTTTTGCACATAAATAGGGGTTGTTCTTGCAGTAGGAATAACTTCATGGGGAACTAATAAAAGGTGAAAATTTTTATTGCATGAGTCCTATGGGAAGGAATGAAAAGTTCAAGTGTATCACACTTGAAAACAATAAGGAAGAACAAGGGAGGAAGATATCTAGGCCCTTTCGATGATTTAATAGAGCAGAATTTTACGATATGCTAGATATTTCACTAAGATCAAATCTATCAAAGATCGTGTGTTTTGACTATGTAAAGGCTTCCCGACTAGTATGAATAATTATAATATGAGGTATGGGATTTGGATCGACCTTAAATCCCTTAAAAAAGGATTTTAATGCATCTTACATCAATAGAAACATAAAACAGGTGAGACTATAGTAAATCTAAACATATCTAGAAATTTGAAAAGGGAAATGAAATAGTTCTAGAAACATTGTTCATGACATAGTTTCGGTGCCACCGTTTTGATGCTACCTTTTATGTGTGAGTATTTTTGTACTAACAATTTTGTGCTATCATTTTTATTTTACTATTTCTGTGTCACCGTTTTTGTGATACTATTTCTATGCTACTGTTTCTATGGTACCATTTCTATTCCACTTTTTATGTGCTACCATTTTTATGACACCGTTTCATGAAACAGTTTAGAAATTTTTGAAATGAATTTTCACGGTTTCATGACACTATTTCATGAAAAATTATAAAAATTTTGATAATTAAGTGTCACTATTTAATGACACATTTTCATGAAAAATTTTGGGAATTTGGAAAATGAAGTGACACCATTTTTCGACACATTTTCATGAAATAGTTTGGAAACTTAGAAAAGGAAGCGACACTATTTTGTAACACAGTTTCATGAAATAGTTTAGAAACATGGAAAAGGAAGTGACTCTATTTCATGATACTATTTCATGATAATGGTTCAATATATATTTTGGATGTTTGGAAAAATGAAGTGACATCATTTCGTGACACAGTATCATGAAATAGTTTTGAAATTTTAAAAAGGAAGTGATACTGTTTCGTGGCACTATTTCATGAAACATTTTATAAATTTAGAAAAGTGGTGGGGATAAGTCTCATTGACCTCCTAGAACACCTCAAACACAAGAATTCAACAAAGAAAAAGACCAGAGAGGTCTAGACATTTACATCAGATAGCTCTCGAAATATTATCATCCTCAAGAATCCAAAACCTACCCAGATATGAAACATAAGAAGTGGTATGAATAACCACCATTCGAGATACCTATTAATTTTTTCACCCCAAAAGGAGCTCAACCACTACAATATGAACATGTGAAACCATAGGATAACCACAAATAGATTTTAAAAACTATCTTGGTATATATACCTTTCAAAATAGAGCAAGACACAATAAAAAGATAAATAAATCTCATAACAATGAAAGGTCTACAACCATGAACCAAACATCATTAAAAAACTTGAGGCACTGAGAGAATATCTACAACTAACATTCACTTGCACTCTCTTCCACACCACCATGTCTCTACAATACATGTACTAAGGGGATATCATGGCCAAGAAACAACTTATCTTTGGGGTCGTGGATCTTTACAGGACTCTCCTTGAAGGTCGCATCATCGTCAATGTCTATCTCTCCCCAATTGATGACATGGAATTTTTCAGGATGATAATGATGGAGATGCAACACATGAGAAACATCATGTATCCAGATCATTTGTGGGAGGAGGTGCTACCTAATACGCCATAACTCCAGCATGAGCTAACACATCGAAAGGCCAACCAAACTGGGGAGAAATCTTACTCTAATGACAAAAAATTCACTACCCATGATGAGGAGACACCTTCAAGAGCACATGGTTTGCAAACCAAAATCCAATGGTATCCTCCTATTACTGACATATGATTTTAGATTATCCAATGGTGCCTTAATCATCCCACAAATTGCCTGAACCATCTCATTCATATTCTATACTAATTTCAGTCCAATATTTTTTGACTCTCCAACCCCATTACATTAAAATTTAGAATGGAAACGTCATCCATACAAGGATTCAAATGGCACCTTACCACTGGTGTAGTGGAAACTATTGTGGTTGGTGAAATAAAAAAAGGGTAAGTGCCTCATCCATGGACCTCCGGAATCAAGGACAAAAGAGTGGAACATGTCCTCAAGAGTCTGGATGGTCTTCTTTGTCTAACCATCCATCTATAGATGAAAAGTAGTGCTAAATATTAGCTGATAATCAAATGCATGTTGGATCCCTCTTCACACCTTGGAGGTAAAATGATGTTCTTGATCAGAAATGATGGTACTCGGGACTCCATAAAGTTGCAACACATCCTACATACAGTACATTTACAAAACATCCACTAAGCTGGATTCCTTGATTATTATGAAGTGGGATGATTTCGTTAAATGATCTAATATCACCCATATAATGTCATAACCTCCCTGGGATTGTGTTAAACTGGTAACAAAGTCCATCGATATTTTATAAAACTTACATTAATAATTATATAATGGTTGGAGAAAACCACCCATAACACAATACTTGTCCTTCACTTTCTGGCATACCAAACATCAAGACAAAAAAACCACAACTAAACACATCAGTCCAGGCCACCAAAATTGACTACTCAAGGATCGGTACGTCCTTTTCACTCCTTGATGCACAACTAAAATAAAACTATGGAACTCTCTATGAATCATCCCACAATTTTCTTATAGAACAAAAATCCTTCCCTAATATAACACGAAGTTTTTTATCCTCAAATGAACCATCAGTGGCCTCACCACAAACAAATCATTCTCTCCATACCCCCACCTTAAGATCTCCCAACTGGGACTCTTCTACTAGTTTCCCTAGAGATGATTTTACCATCATCTAGAAAGGACCACCTATGCCCCAATCTTATCTATTCTCCAGATGCAATGCATAATGTTCATCCATTTCTCTCTAGGAATCACCATATTCGCACACTACATAACTACATGACTTCTTGATTATTACATCAGCTACAACATTCCCCTTTCTAGGTGTATATGAGATTTAGAAGTTATATTCTTGTATGAACTTCATCCACCAATGATTCTTCATGTTCATGTCATGCTTGGAGAAAACATATCGTAGGCTCTTAAGATCGATGAAAACCACAAATTTCTCTCTAATGAGTTAATGTATTGACATATTTTGAGAAAAAAAGCATTTCCACCAACTAAATATCATGGATGGAATTGTAATGTTCATGGGGAAGAAACTCTCAATACCTATAAGAATCAATTGATCACTACTACATTAGAACACATCCTATCCCAATATGTGAAGCATCATCGAAAACAGCTATCTAAACTTCCTCTACTAGTAGACAAAGAACTGGAGCACTGACCAAATTCTCTTTCTGATACTCAAGATCTTCCTGACACTGATCAGTCCACAAGAACACATGATAATACCTAGAAAACGATGTAGGGGGAGTCTCAACCAAAGATAAATCATATATGAACCACCTCTAATAGCCTGTGTGATCTAAGAAACATTACACCACTACCGCTATTTTGGGGTCTGCCCAAGACCCAAACGTTCTATCATCGACTGATCCACATCTAATCCCTACTAAAATATAACATTCCCTAAGAAACAGACTTCTAACTCAAAACTCACACTTCGACAACTTCCCAAATAGGTGTAGTTGATGAAGAACTCCCAAAACGACATTAAGATTTTTTGTATTCTACTCCACAGACACAGAGTACGAATGGATACAATCGATGAAAACCACCATGTACTTATCTTGGAACACATGGAACATGGAATTCATAAATCCCATTAGCACATATAGAATATTAATCACACTGAATGACATTACAATGAACTCATGATTCCTATGATGACAAATAAAAGAAGTCTTCAGAATATACATATCCTTCACACGGATCTGGTGACATTCTGATGGAAATTCAATCTTTGAAAACCAAGATTCACTATTCAGTTGATCAAATAAATCCTCACTCCAAAGAAGAGGATATTAATTCTTCACGGTCACTTTCTTTATGTGAACATAATCGATACACAACCATAAACTACCATTATCCCTCTTCACCAACAAAACATGTGTACCCCACGGTGAGTCACTCGGCCGAAAAAAATGCAATGTAACATAATATTGAGCTATATAAACAGCCCATGTTACTCAGAAGGGGTTATCCTATATAGATACATCTATATTGGAGATAGTCCTTATTGTATCTCAATCCCAAACATGATCTCTCATCGAGGGGGTAATGCTATAACCACTTTTGTAAAGACATCATGGTACACTTCTACGACCCAAGGAAATGATAACATCTAAACCTTACAAGAACTTAGCATCATCATAGACATCAATAATGACCATAAAAAACATTCCTCTAACCCATTCGAGGGTCTCTCTCACCAACAAACACCATTGGCTCTCCATCGGCATCAAAAAAACACCATATGTGTCCTAAAGAAATACATGATACCCTATAATGAATACAGCCAATTAATATTGAGGATGAAATCAATAGTTGTATTTATATTCATAAGAAATATCCCCAAGTGTGGTGCTTCCTCAACACTAGATCACAGTCACTACATACCACAAACAAGTCAGCTCGACCACCATCTGGCAGAGTCAACACCAAGGGTACTAGATCCTCTCTACCTGAAGTCCTTAATAATGGAAAAGGGAAGGTGATATGAAAGATTGATTAAATAGTAAATCAAAAATTAATACACCCAAGTAGAAAAAAAGAAAATGGTACCCTAAAAAACTTCTGGCTCACCTGGAATTGGCAATGCTAAACCATGAAGCTGACCACGACCTGCTCCAAGTCCTCTCTAACACTGATGACGACCACCACCATGGTTCTTCTCTACTCTTAGAGGATGAGAAGTATCTCAGGGTTTTCCTCATCCTACCCCCATCTTCTTTTTGTTGATCCATAGTTGGTGTAACATGCTACTTCTACCACATCTTGAACTACCTTAACAGAGGAGCCTCAAGCGGAACAACTAACACACCCTGAATACCATGAATGGTCGATCAATCTCACTTCTAATGACCTAGAACTCACCAAAAAAACAAGCACATGATCCCTGAAATAGGAATAATAGACAATTCCTAGATAAATGAGATACAATGGGAGGGGAACTACCACCAACTGAACAGAAACTCTTCTTTCCTAAAAACCAGGAACCCCAGACCATGCTCTTATTGGTGAGGAATCCTAATGACTCCCCTCTCAGGACAAACCCATTCTATATAATGACCTCTCAATGACCTCTACCCTTTCCATCACATCAAAATATGTCTTTATCAAAAAGAGGTTGACCTGGATCTGGATATATAGACACCAATACTCTTCAAAATGCCTCACCCTAGCCTTATCACCTGGTAACAGGTCTGAAGCACATCATAAAATATTCCAAAAATGGATTCCAAAATCATGCACACTGGATCTCCCCTATCAAAGGGTAAGTAGATCATGGTGACTAGACTCCATTGCATTCAAAGAAACAATATCGACTCTGAATATTTATCGAAACTCATCTCATAGATCAATAACTCCTCATGATCCCTGAGCTACATGAACCACCACGACCTTGTGGCCCCACACAACATTGTCACAACCATTGAAACCCAGTGCTCCTTCTAAGCATGGATCAAACTAAAGTATATATCAACCTACTTTAACCATTATTTTTTTACTGCATTGGAAATGTAGCCCTCATACATCAGCATAATCTTGTGCTAAAACTCTCGAGGTGTCCTCCTCCAAGTTTTGTCGTCGTCAACCTCTACCCTACTACGATATGTTGGCGCAATATGTTGGACATATTCTATGAGAACCTGACAATGTATCCAACCTGTAGCAGTATATTCTAACTAAAAATAGTTTGAGCACCTAAACCATGAATATGGATGACTCAACCTTAAATAATTAATTTTTTTCTTTAATTCATTTTTGGATAACATATCCCATGGTCAACCCATTCAAACACAAGAACAATGACTAATGATAAAAGATCCTTTCATAGGTATCTACCCTGAAACTAGTGTCACCTCAATTAGTAGTCATTTCAATCTTATTGGTCAGAGCGTCAGATCATAGGGGGGCCTAAACACCTAAGTCTCACATGCTAGAATGTTTACATCACTTAGTAAAAATTATTAACACCAATTCTCTACCACCCCATGCAACCTCACGTAATCCTAACACTAAACTCTTTCATATACATCAACCTAGCTTTGATACCACTATGTCAACCCCCCCCCCCCCCCACACAAGTTGTACCCAACATGGGCTGACAATTTGGAAAGTGAGATAGTGACCTTCGAGTCCCGCCTCTAGTAGGCCCCGGTTTGGAAACTAGCAATGAGGGTATAATAAACACATAAGTGAGAGGCATTACCCACTAAGACAACTCATGAAGAAGAAAGAGATAAGAACAACACCAACCAACTCCAAGTCAAAATTAAATATAAAATAAATCTTTAGTACACATATGTAATGTCAGGTAAAACTACTACAACACAAATGGAAAACTACATGTACCAAAGGAAAGTAAAAATAGTAGCGACCAAAAATCCCAAATTGCTCTTGCAACCCTAACACTATAGTAACCATCCTGATATCCAACCATCTCCATGTGACCAGAAAAAACAGTTTATATATAACTTGGGTGAGTACAACGATATAATTAGTAGGATTTTCCACGCATTCTATTGTGAAAAAGTAATGAAAGCATGCTAAAGTATAGTGAAAATAAAGTGAAACTAACTCGTCATCTATATAGATATACTATGTTCCAAGCCTCACCATGAATACTCTCACAAAGTATCACATTTTAGAGTATATAATATATTATTGAATATCAAGGGTACCCCACTACCACATGCCCAATGGTTTGTCACTTTTCTGTAAAGTCACATGTCCTAAGCATCTCTCTCAAAAATGGCTTTCTCACAGACACCTGGGTGAAGCACTACAACATGCACCTCGTGCAGCACAACCACCAAATCCATGTAACCAATGTAACCATATAGTTTCAAAGAGAAATAACATCATTCATAAAATGTATCATACATCAGTCATTATACCTCAATCCATTACAGCACATACACCGAGTAGTGATCCTCAAGCAATTGCAGACCATACATCGAGTAAGGATTCTCAAGAAATCACAACCTATACATGTTACCCCCTATATTATTCCATAAGAAAATAAATCCAGAATATATCTATGGTATTAACCACAATCAATTATAGCCTTCTACACATATATATGGTGAAAATTTAACTGTTGTGCCTACCAAAAAAGTAACTACCATGAGAAGAGAGTAGGGCCAAAGGGGGTACATAGCCATCTATCCTCCCACTGTAATATATGGGAACCCCCCCCCCCAGGGCTCAGAATCTACAATGAGTTAGTTTCCTAACTGATGGGATGGATTAGCATATAGGAACACAAAAAAGTACATAATATAATATATCTCACAACCACACTATAGTAATTACATAATCTTAGCCTCAAATGCAGCTATGGTCTCTCGAACTCCAGGTTGCCACTAATAAGACTTTGTGTCTTATAAGAAAAAACCATTTAATGAACTACATTAGATTTAGTTATCCTTTTTCATTAGTTTCACTTTACATTAATTAATAATTTAAACATTAATTAACAATTATCAATTCCACATTATATTTCAATAGTATCACACCCAAAGTACACTATTCCTTTAAATTGAATTGTTGGAATCGTGTCAAAGAAAGCTCTAACCACGTTACTTAAAATAATTTATTCAATCATTTATTAACTGCACTATCTCATTCCCATATTCATAAGAATTCTAGAAAAACCTTCTAATATACAAAACAAAAGGGGGATCAATGTGATTAATAGATTAACTACCCATCATGTCTTTTCCAAATATATCACAAGTGTAGACCCACCCGACCTTGAGAATCTAATCATGTAAATCACATGGTATACCTCGTGTGTCTTCACTAATTTTTGGAAGGAGGGTAGTAAGACCATATTCCTTGATAAATGGGGAAAGTAAAGAACATAAACAACCAACATTATTCACCAAGCATTAATTCATTCATATCTATCATATTTCATCATATATAGTGTCCTCTCCAATATCCACATGCATAAAATGATGCATCTATCAAGTGTAGGCGTCAATTTCTACAACAACCACTGGGCCTCCTTACCCCCAAACCTTATAATAGCCATCCTGGATCACATCTAAACACAAACTGTAGGATAAAAAATAATATAAACTGGGCTATTGAACCTTAAAAAAGGTATCTAGCCATCATACCTAATGAGAACTTAGGGCTCCAAAGCACAAGACACTCTACATTAACAGGAATATAGTGACTCAAAAGCCTTAGAGGAATTATCTTTTATCAAAAAACTGGTTCTTCAATCCATCAAGATTTTACCGGTTAATTATTTGTAGGTTCCAAATACCAAAAACCTAAATAGTATTCTATCACAAATTATCAAAATAGTTAATTGAAATGCCTTTAATTCATTATGAACATGAATCAACATGCATCTAGCTCATCAATTAGTTTAATTAAACATGAACACTACAACAACAACCAAATTCATTTACATGCCTCTTTATCGTTGAAAAATAATTACAATTAATCCAAATTTACGTTCTTTACCAATTTCTATCATGAATGAAATCATTAACAAGGAAAGAATAGATATCATACTATCTAGAAAAACAAGACGAAAAAAAATAACTTTGATACCAATTTCTTTATCAGGTTTAAATATTTATTCTATCAATTTCATTGTGATATAGTGGGATAAAACATGATAACTATATAGTTTCACATAAAAAAATAGTGAATCTACAAATCCCCTTCCTCAAAAGGTTTTCGATGTTCATTACATGAGAGTTGTCCAATAATATAGATCATGAGCATCTCTCATAGGGTCCTGTATCCACCCATGGATGTCGAGACACCACCAAACTAAAAAAAACCAATTAAACCACTTTTAGGAATATTTAGATCACATTATATCATAGTTAGAGGTGATATATAAGAGAAGAACCAAAAATAAGGGAGGTATATCATACCATTTTTTGATGATTGATTAACACAAAAATGTTTCACCAAAATAGGGGTTGCCTTATAGAAAAAAGAACATCATGGGGAAACCATTTAAGGAGGAAAATTTGATCGTATAACTCCTATGGGAAGGAAAGAATAGTTTGAGTGTCTTATACCAAGAAAAACTAATGAACAATAAGAGAGGAAAATATCTCGGCACATTAGATGATTTAAAAGATAATTGGTTTATGATACATTGGATTTTACATTATGATCTGATCTAATAAAGACCACACGTTTTGAATGAGTAAATTCATCTCGACTATTAGAAAAAAAATTATGATATGATTTATGAGCTTTGAATTATCCTTAAATCCCTTAAAATAATTCATTTAATACATTTTATATCAAAGTAAATTTCAAATGGGAGAAACTGTAGGAAATATAGAAAAATCTAGAAATTTTATAGAGGAAATGAAGTAGTTCTGGAAACACTATTCATGAAACAGTTTTGGTGCCACCGTTTTGGTAACACTATTTATGTGCCAGTATTTTTGTGCTACCATTGATGTACTACCATTTATTTTATATTATTTCAGTAAAACCATTTCTATGCCACCATTTCTATGATACCATTTCTGTGCCACCATTTTTGTGCCACCATTTCAATTACACGGTTTCAGTGCTACAATTTCTATACTGCTATTTTTGTGCCATCATTTATATGATATCATATCTATACCACTGTTTCGTGACATAGTTTCAGGAAATAGTTTAGAAATTTTGGAAATTAATTTTAAACTTTTTTTTACAAAGTTTCATAAAACAATTTGGAAATTTTTCAAAGGAAGTTATATTGTTTAATGACACAGTTTCATGAAATAGTTAGGAAATTTGGAAATTGAAGTCACACTGTTTCATGACATTGTTTCATGAAACAGTTTGGAAATTTGGAAAAGGAAGTGACACCATTTCCAAAAACAATTTCATGAAATAGTTTGGAAATTTGTAAAAGTTAGTGATGTTGTTTTTTTATACAATTTCATGAAACAGTTTGGATATTTAGTAAAAGATGTGACACCATTTTGTGACATAGTTTCATGAAATAGTTTGGAAATTTCTAAAAGGAAGTGACACTGTCTCATGAAACAGTTTCATGAAACAATTTTGAAATTCTTAGAAGTATTAGGTATAAGTCACTTTGACCTCCTATAAAGCCTCAAACAACATATTTCAGCAATGGAATGGACCAGAGGGATCCAAGCAATTTCATATATAACAATCAACCAATACAATGGATAACTATCTGGGATCATTGATTTTATAAGTTGTATTAGTATCACCTATTATAATGACAGATATCATGCTCAATAATGATCATTAAAAACTAATAAGGATTGTATCATGAAAAAACATTTTAAGATTTTACCATTTCTGCATAAATCCGTTTAAAAACTATTATAAACACTTATGTAAAAAAATTTGGATACTAAATTACCCTTTCCATTTTAAAACCCCATTTATGACACTAAAATTCCCATGGAAAAAGTGAATGATGGTATTATAATGTTGACAAAATGTACTCTTATAATAGAAGCCATGATAATGGTATTGTAATTAGGTAATGCATTCTCCATTTATGTTTAAATATAACATTCCTTTTTTGTGAGGATGTTTAAAAAATTCTATATAAAATACGTAAAAATAGTAATTTTGAAATAAATAATTAAATGAAATACAAATGAATACATAAATATACACTATAATTATTTTATATTTATTTCAATCCATTCATATAATAATTTTTTTAAAATTTATATCGAATGAAAACATTTATAAATAAAATCATTAATATATATATATATATATAATACAATGTTCTTAAAGTAATGTGTCCCTTATGTAATACCATACAAATATTATTTATATTAAAAAATTTAATGAACGTCAAATATTTTCAAAAGTTTTGTTTACTTCCCATTTATTCACAAATAAAAATGTTATTGAATCATTTGAAAAAAAACATGGACATGGATGATAAAGAGTCAAATGGGAAATTTAGAAGATGATTTTATTAAATGAAAGTTTGTTACATTTTGTCAAACTCATCATGTACGTTATTTATCATTATAAATAATAAAATTGTGCTAGTTTTTTTATTAAGAAAATTTTTCATTTTTATTATTCTTTTTTCAATTTCATAATCAAATATTTAACATCCTTTTTTAATATTGAAATATTTTATTATATTAATCTCGTATGTCCAAAATGATATTGGTAGGTTGACTGTGGTAAATGAGGTAATTATTCCATCTTCTCTATAATAATAATCATGACATAATAATAATTTTTATATTTCAATTATACCTTTTAAACTAACCATGAATTATGGATTTGAAAAATGATCCATGTAACAATCATAGTGACATTAGGCTATAGGTACGCAACAGTAACATTTCCATTTATCAATGATAATTAAAGAAAGAGTTTAAGTATTATCCTCAAATTATTAATTAATTATAATATAATAAATTCCATATAATTTATTGAAATATACTTTTATATCTCATCCAGGTGATATGTTATTAATGATTAAATCGCATCGCTTCGTGGAGGTGGTAGCTGCATATACGCCAGAATAATGTTATCATTTTTCAATGAAAGGAAAGTTATGAAGGTAAATGATATAATATATTTTTAGAATAATAAATATTTCATGAATATATTTTATATAGATTAAATCCATCATGATAATAATTCATAAGTTGTTATTATGGATGACAAATTACATCGGTTCTGGGAGTGATAGTCTGCAATAAAAATGAATGATATATTCATTTTCCAATTAATGGATGAAGGAGAAATATATAGGTTATACCATTAACAAAATAATATACATGTATATAAAAGATATTTTTGTTACTATTTAATTTTTTTTAATATGGTTTTATATAGGTATATTATAATACATAATGAAAATGATTTCTTATGAAATATACATCTTCTTGAAATGACCTATTAAGGTTTACAACAAAATCATACCTTCCTGGGAACCCTGAATCATCTTCCCTCAAATCTGTCTCATCAATGAGGTACTAGTTTACTATCACAGAAATGTTTAGCTAAAAAACATTATCCTCCATTCAGATGATGTATACCATCCAATCCTTAAATCACATTATACTCATTAGGCCAATACCCTCTAGTGTTAGTGTGAATCACTCTAGCTTTGTAAAATGAGTAGAATATTTTATTACATACATGGATCCCTACTTCATGTTAAGGAAAAATCTATCTCAATATGCCCTAAATTATTGTGGAAAGAAGTAATAATATAATTCCATAAATAATTACATCCAAACCGTATCTTGATGTTGGTCTTCTAGATAATGAAATGACTCCATAAAATGGAAGAACTTCATGGAATATAGGTAAAAATAATAACCATATACTCTTAAGGTGTCTTCAGATACAAAAATATAAAAAATATAGCTTCCAAACACGACTGTATTTCTTGAGGTCCCTTATCCACTGAATAAGTGAGAGGATTTAACTTCTAGAACTCCCATTTCAACTCTTCCACAATCAGGGAAGGTCAAGAACCACCATTCATAGATATATCATATCAATAAAACCCTCTCAGAACATTGAATCATTTAGAAAATCATAAATTGGATGTGGTGCAATAAGTGGCACAACATAAGGTATGATTTGTGATTTAGGTCCCACAACCTCCAGAGCTAGGTTATTTTCACCTTCAGGTTATATGACTCGAGGAAATCGAGGTGAAGTGACTCTACAAATAGCAACAAATTCTATATAAGAGAATGTTGAATTCAAAAATATTATAGATATATAATAGGGTAGGTACATATCCATCTGATGGAAAATGATAAACCACTCTTCATGCTCTAGAAGACATGTTTAGGTGGTAAAGGAGACATATAACATTTCATTTGAACCATAAGAGACACCCCCAACAAACTACTAGAAAGGCTAGTTTTGGGTTTAATTCTCATATAACATGATAGAGGTATAATTGTATGGAGTTTCAATTGCATTATATAGAGGAAACAAACCTTTACATTTCAATTCACATCCCATTTAGGAGTAATTTTTTCATTTAATTGTTTATTTTTATTTCAGTTCATACTCATTATCATATGACTATATATATATCAAGGTCCATAACTAATTTTTCAAAAAACCATGCCAAGGTATAATTGACCAATTACATTTTCATCACCAATCTTTGTGGAAAAACGCATTGTATATTGATGTAGAAACATTAATTAATCTAATTATTCATTACTACAAGAATCATTAGAATAGTTAAATTTTATAACAATTCATCAAAGTATACATATAGTATTTAATTCATGCATTATGTATGAATTGTATAGAAAAATTCATGGAATATATGTCATAATGTTTTTATAATGATTAATGAGAAACTACCTCTATTCCACACTATACAAGTTTATGAAAAGTATGTATCAATAACATAAATAATTATAATGTTTCAAAACATGGGTGTCATCCAACAGTGAAATCGAATAAATTGTAACATGTATAATGTAATAACAATAATAACATATCCTATGTAATTTGGGTTTCTATTGTACATGGTATAGATACTCCTAGGAACACACTTGTAACCATATTTCCTAATAATATATATCTTCAATCTAATACCCAAATAATATTATAATATTTAAAATGAGGCTCTGATACAATTTTGTAACCTATCGACTAGGTAGACATTAAACAGTTCTCAGAGCCAGTGGATCACATTGTCTTAATCATGCCTCCCAGTATGCGAGATTCTTCTAACTATCAGTGAGGGTCCATTGTAGTTTGGTGGGGTGATTATACCCAAATATCACAGTACCACACTACATATAAAAAAAGATAATCAATTGAATAATCATATGAAATAACCAATAACACAATGGTAAAATAACCCATAAGAACATCGTAATATGATTCATCTAGCAAGTAAAAAATCATAGGTTGAGTAATATTAAAAATGATTTCATGGAATGATGATATAAAAAAAGGGATATAGTAGATACAAGGAATTGGAATATGGAACAGGAAATTAAAAAGTATAAACAAAAAAAGATAGCCCTATAAGCACCATGAGAATAAACTCAATCCTATTTTACCATTATCCAAACTATAAGGTAAATAAATCATCTATCCATTATTTTTCACTCACCCTTATCCCCACCTACAAACATGAAGTCTAGTTAGATACCAAAGTCATGCTGAGAATGTGTGGTATAAAATCATCAGGCCACCACAATATTTTTCTATAATAATATAGCTAGTGTACAATTCATAGTATTTTGTAAGAATAACATTAGAAAAAAAGTTGAAAAATAAATAAGAGTAGGATCAAAATCATATAGGACACAAAGCTGGAAATACCAAATTTGAAAATTTGGCTATATATGGGGTCCTGGTAATAATATATTTAACTAGTCATATATTAATATATATCTAATATCTATATGTGTATGTACACTCTCTATGTGTTAATATTTAGAGGAATATACATGAATAATAGGTGTTCTCTAGACCCAACACATAACTTAGGGGTTCATGGATATTCTAATGAGCTATATTCTCCATCAGGGGTAATATTCTTGAATCTCATATTAATATGAGTCCTCATGCTCGTCACTTGAGACATTGGGGAGAATCATAATGCCCAAAATCAGATGCATGGTAGTATAAAATGTCTTTCAATTAACTAAAACTATGTAAACGATGTGAGAAGTAATGCCCAACACCCGATGTAAGAAATAATTAAATTTGATGATAAAAAACAAATAATAATTGTTCACTGAACAATATCTGTGATCTAGTAATATTTAACATGAAGTATTACCTTGAATAAAATAAAAACATTTAACCCAATATGCCAATGGATCTCACATTCTTGTTCAAAAATATGTTAATCTTCACAAGGCCTTTATACCCATTTCCAAAAAAAATAATTATGTCCTTATAATTTATGAATAAATGAAATTATATTTCAATGATAATACATACCCTTAGAATGTTTATTGGTCATTTAAAAAGTTTCATAAAATAGGGAAATTTTTTCAACACACCAAAAGGAGTGTTGTCTAAAATATAAGAAATTTATAATAATTTGACATTGATCTTTGATAGTATAATAGCATGGTAAAATTACTTTATGAAGAGAATTCACATTTTAATGAATCATGAGGAAATTTCCTGCATGAAAAAATTATAAAATACTATGAAAATACCATAACATTAAGGTAAAATTGCTAGACCACTTACCTTAGGATCGTAGTTCTCTCATCGTCTAATTTCAAAATTTCATTCAATATAAAAGGGGATAAATCAAAATAATTGATAAATTCTATAAAAAAACAGGCATATGATATTACACTGAAATAGTGAAATATGTTTGAATACATAAGAATAATGGAAGAAAGATGATTAAGTAGCTTCCCATTGAAAATCCAATGCACCTATTATTGATGAATATGGAGCTCATGTGGAGATGTTATCAAGATTCTTAACATTGTCTTATGAGAGATCCATTGTATAAAAAATAAACATCACATTAACTAGAGATAAAAGAAACGGATGTTTGTGGGTATAAACATTTCAATGGAAAACGGTTAATTCACCATCCTTTAAGGGGTTACATGGTTTGGAAACAAAGTTTGACAAAAAAAATTCACCAACCATGTTCATTCACTGTCAAAGACACCCCCTACATGAGTTAGGTGCACAATTTGACTATCCAGGCCCAGTATGTGTGAAATGGAATTGCAATTTTTCATAGAAAATCGTATGGTTATATAAATCAGCAGTCACTATTTGGGAAAACTAGGTGGCCTCCATCAATAAACTAAGTGCCTTATATGGTCAAGTCACATAATTAGAAATAGCCTTGTGTTAACCATGCAAATCTTTATAACTCTCAAATTTTTGAATCTCTAGGATTCAAACAAATCATGGACACTCATGAGACTATCCCTAGGTCATATAGAAACCTCACAAAGATGAAATAAATAATTTAAACTTGAGAAAAATGGTCAAAACCATTTTAAAACACTGGGTCATTACATAGATCATCATTATCCATGACTTGGTGGTGATATCCCCCTCTCAATAGGTGAACCAACCATTCACTATCTTTTTTATCTGATGAATGTTTTTCCAAAAAATCATCACAAATAATATATTATGATAAAACTAATACTAAAATGGTAAAAACGTATTATCATGGTAATTTTTAAAGTCTGACTCAATTTATAATTTTTTATTGAATATTCATATAATCCCTAATATGGGGAAATTAAATAAATTATTGAAAATAAAATATTAACCAAAAAGTTTTTATATAAACTCTTATCTATTTTCCCAATTTACAATCCTATGATAAAATTGTATAATATTCATAAAAAATCTCAGAAAAATAAATAATTGGATAATTTCCCTGATTTTCTCTAAAATAAAATTTTTTATATCATATATATTGAAAATATTTTATTATTCTTTCATATCATTAATTTAAATTTTTCAACCTAATGTGTCCATCCACGAAACAAGAACACCTGCCACATATTAAAATTCATGTCACACATCAAAAAATAGAAATTAAACAGTGTTATGCTCATACTGGGAATGTTTAATTGTTTCTATAGAATTGGGAAAATTATCATCTCTTCACACTAAGAGACAAAAAAATAATTTAATCATGACTGATTTTCAAGGCTAATTATATTTATTGGAGTTAGTGTTGAAAAATATTAAAAGTCATAATATAGAAAATAGTATTTATAAATATTAAATAACTATGCATGAATATTAATATTAAATGAAGTAATGACACCTCAGTCAATTCCATATAAATTGAAATATAGTATCCATTTTAAAATATCTTAGTTAATGAGTCATTTAATTAATATAAATAATTAAATCATCATAATTCTTATTTTTCATCATTTTCATTTTATTTGTTAATTTTTACATTTAGTTTGTCATTTTTTTTAATATTTTTTAAAATTTTCTATTTTTTCGAAAGTTGCATTTACAACTGATCTCACATATAGCATCTACCTCCATCTAATCTTATGACATTTGTTTTAGTAAATTTTATTTTAGATATAAATACTAAAAACACTATTTTTAATGAATTTAATGAGTCTATTTAATTACAATTAATGCTTATTCACACTCATATCCCATTCTCTAAATCCAAATATAAAGAAACATAACCTATGAATACAAAAATGAATTATGTCCCAAAGAAAAAAGAATGTCTCTCCCCCCACACTTAAACATAAAATATCCATTCAAATATATAAATATTTATGGTAGGTAAGGAAAAATTATCTAAAAATATGGATTAAACCAGAAAATAAATTTATGGATTTTAAGAACAATGATGTATTGATATAAAAGGAAGGTCTTAGGTTAGAAAAAAATTTATCACAAATAAGTTCCAAAATTACATCAAAAATATTTTATGGACTTAATTACGATGAAATAGAATAATCAAAATTTATAGTTTGTTTTAAAAGTCCATGTTTTCCTCAAGAAAGTCTAATTTTTAAGAGGAATGTGCCTAAAGGGGTTATAATAACTCAAATGATGGGAAAAGTTGTCTGAGTGAGTGTTTTATAGAAAAGGATTTCTTTTTTTATAATCATAAATATTATTGATACTAAAAATCCATAATAAATGACCATATAAACATTCCATTAAATTAAACTTCATTAAAAATCAAGAAAACTCCCCCAAAATCAATTTATTTGTGAAAAATGAAATTGAATATTAATTACGGCTCAAAGGTCATAAAAATGTAAAATACATAAAAACTCATAAATAGTTTAACACTCGCCATAAAATAATTATAATAACCATTCATTTATTATGTTTAAAATAAATAGATATTGGAAGAAAACCCCATTATTTGGAAAGGAACCACCTAATAATAGTTTCTTGTAGAAGCTTTGAGTGTTGATCCATGATTCCACAACATTCAAAATATAATTAAATAATTATAAAAAATGTAAGTAATTTGTTGAAATGAAAATATTAAAAATAAGGGGAAATGGTAATAAAGATGTATAAGTCTTGGTTTTTATCCCCAATAGGTTACATGTTCATGATAGCCTCTAGTTGTATGTTCTAGTTATTACACAAAATCCAATTGTCGATTTAGTTTAAGTTATTTATATATTTACATAACTATCCATCAGATGCACACTCATTCACAAAGGTTATAGGGGATTGTATGGATAGAATAAAAAATACCTTCTACATAGTGATTTAGTACAAATTGCATGGTGTGGGAAATATAAATAATGGTTTATTTTAATTTACTGGCACTACCTGTGTGGCCTCCTCAACATCAAAATCCAAGTCTTAAACATGTGATGTTGTTTCAAAAAAAATTAGAATATGGTAAGTCACTAATAAATTCAACATGAATATGATAAAAACCTGAATAATCAAAAACAAAATCATCGCCATTATATAGGTACTCTAAGAAAGGTATTTCATCTTGAAAGGAAACTTGTTACTTGGTCTCAAAAAGCATGATAGCTAATTCAAAACCAACCTCCAAGGACTTTAATGTATTATATAAATATATAAAATAAATTTAATGGGATGTAATAATTTATTAATACTAAATGAAATCAAAATAAAATTAGTTTATTAATATATTATCTCCATGTATAAGATTTAATTTTAATTCTACTTTTGTACACATTTTCCAATGGAGTTTGTTTGTGGTGGATAAAGGTGTGTAGAAAATACCTATCAATTTTTTTTCAAATTCAATGAAATGTTTGGTATAATATACAAATTATAGTGATAGTATTAAAGGTGATTATTTGGAAGTTGAAAATACTATAGAATCACATAACTTTTTACCTTCAATAAAATCATCCCAACATCCTTCCAATTAAGCTCTATCCACCACAATTGTATCAGTGAGAACATCTTCATCTTTAACATACTTTGGAAATGGTATTCATAGGTTCAATTATATTTCATCATAAGGTTTTACCTACATGGTTATTCATTTTAAAATCTTGGAAAACCAAGATGAGGATAGTTATCTACTTTCATGGATTTTATAAGGTCATAGTTGAAAAATAAAGAAAAGAAAATGAAATAGAAGAGTTGATGAGCTAATGTAAATCAAAAATTAATAAATATATTACAATAGAATAATTTCACTGAAAGGGATTTTTTCCTTATAAATAGGTGGTATATATTTATAGGATAGAAAGAAGAGTTTTTTTGTATACAAAATTGTTTTATGAAAATTCATGCCCAATTGACCCAGTCAAATATAGAATCACAAAACATGGTCTTCTTCATAGTTTAAATTCATATTCTCTTCTTCTATCCATTAATAATTCAGCATATTTAGACATATATTGTAGAATTTAGGGATGAAACATTAAATAAAATATTTCTATCCAAATTTAATTCACACATTCAGTGTAATAAATGTGAAAATGTTATTTATTAATTTAATGGATGAAAATGGGAAATTGATATCATTTGAACTTTTTTCCATTATTTATTTAATTTCCACCATATAAATGTTATATTATTTAACAATATGGTGAAAGGGTTATGGTTAAAACATTTAGGTAAATACTTTCATCATTGAATATTCTTTGAACATTGATTCATTAACTTTACATGTATATAGGAAAATAATAACTGGTGAACCATAAGTTCCCCAGCTAGATAAAATATTTCATATATTGTCATATAACATCTATCAAAATTTTGGTATAGTAAATCATGGTTAAATATGTAATGGGAAAATTATTGTAGTGGTACCAATCCAATTAGATTATCTTCGGTGTTGACCTAATGTCTAATTCTCGACCCACAAATGGTGGAACCAACTATCAATATCAAAATGAAAAATTTACGAATATTATTTTACAACCCATACATAAAATTGAAAAAAAAACATCATATATAATTTATGATTTAAAATACACTATAGTTCTATTAAATAACTAAAAAAAGTCCATGAAAATTTCAACTTTATAATCAAATTATGTTGTTTTATTAAAATGATCAATAAATGGACAATCTAAGATAATTTAATAAATTTTATTAAATAAAATATTAAGTAAAATATTGTTTTATCAAACGGATGAAATTTGTTAAAGTGGTGAGAGAATATAATATACATATTTTTTAAAATAATAAAATGTTTAATGTCATATACAACAAGAATCAATGAGTTTGGATAGACACTAATTTATTAATATTCAAATGATATATTTGTTACCCAAATATTTTTTAAGAGGGTATGAAAAAATTTAAAAAAAATAATTACATATATATAAAGGTCTTAATAATGAAAATTTTATTGATAAGTTCTTAGTAAATAATAACTCACCTTTCAATAAAGTCATATTATCCTTCAAAAATACATTATTTTAAATATATTTCTAATTTATATTGTTAATGAATTTTATTAAACATTTATAAAACTATAAGAAATTATATTCAACAAAATTGATGTTAATTTTTAAGTCATCCATTCAAAATTATAACAGGATGAATACTTGAGAACTTTTTAGTACGTTTGATTTTTGCAATAAATAGTGAAAATTATGATTTCATATTAAAAAACATAGATTTATATTCAAGTGAATATAATGAAATATTATATTATGGATTAGTAAATAAATTTAATTTTTCATTTTAATCAGACATAATCCAATAAACATTATTGGAATCAATTTAATACACGAATTTTTTATAAAAACATTTTTATATATAAAAATGTTTTTTTATAGAAAATTGATTTCAAAAAAATGGATTTGTATTAAATTAATTTATTTCATTTCAAGGAATTAAATAATTAAAATAATCTCTTTAATGGAATCAGGATATTCCAATTTAAAAAATAATAAGCTTTTATTTTTTTTCATTATTAATAGTACCCATAGTAAATTTCTCTATCCACAATTATTGTAAATCTATTAATTATGGTTATAAATAATTTTCAATGTTATAAAAATAACCCAAATGTATTATCATATGACATTTTATGAGTATATTTTTTCCATATACATCGAAACATAGAAAATGGTGCAATTTCATGCATCGTTCCTTAGATTTTAAACTTTATATTATTTTATTAAATTTAATGGAAAAATGTCACATTCTTGTTTAATATATATTATATATCTTCATTGGAAGAAACTAACAATATTTGTGGTTATAAATGAATATTTGAAATATAAAATATTATTTTTATTATGGTATTTATTTATTATCTAGTAGAAAAAAATTATATTAACTGCTTACAGAATGCCAACAGAGTGCTTGTACAGGTACTGAAAAATCAATAAAATTATTTTAAAAACAATAAAATTGAAATTTTATGTTATTTAAAGTTATTAAAGTATTATTAAGATAATTATATTCTTTTAAAGATTTTTAAAATGAATATATATGAATTACACTGTATTCATGATTCATTCAATGTAAAATTATGTTTATACTTCATAATTGACCTTAAAAATTCTATAATAAATAATATTTTGTTAAATTATTTCAAATTCATTAAAATAATACATACCATGTGAATTAGATATAGTTAAAAATATAAAACATGGTCCATTTATGAGTCACATTTCCTTTTTTTTAAATTTCTTGACCCATAATGAGTAAAAAAATGATATAACATTACTCATCAAATGGGATAATTATAGATTAAAAAATAATATATAAGTGTAATAAATAATCAAAACATTTAAAATATTTATTTTTTAAGATTATTTAAACTCATAATAATCTTATATTATTATTATATAAATTTTTTGGAATTGTCAATGGAAATTGTTTTAGATTAATTTCATACTTTATGTAATTCCACGAGTGTCCCTCCCCCTACTTATAAAAGGGAACCAGCTATCATAATTATTTCACACCTCGTTAACCATTACTCTTTATCATGATGTTACCAAATTAAATTCTAACATGTATTCACACATTCTAAAGGTCATATTTTTGGAATTTTACTAATCTTAGGGGAAAATATTTGTCACGAAAAGGTGGTTTTCTATAGAATATGTATTGTTTTTAATTGATATTTTTTTGTTTTATTTAATATTCTAACTCGTTTAAATAATTTAAATACATTATTAAATAATAAGACATAAGTATCTAACATATAAAGATATTTTATCATGTTATTTTCCTAATCGTTATATATAACCTTCTCCCATAATATGTTAAATGAATCCATCATTCATGTGTACGGTGGAGTATTATCTCAAGAATTGAAGTAATTAATTTTTCATCACCACCTCCCAATGATGGATATAGTGTGGGTTAAAATATAATATATATATATATATATATATTCTATTGAATGAGTAAAATTATCCTACATTGATAAGATATAATCCTTTCATACAATTCCACACTTTGAAAATTGGTAACATCATTTGTGTGTATATGTGGATTACCACCACCACGAAGTGAAGCGATTATTTTTTTTATAACCATATAACATGGTTAGTATATATTATTTTATAGAGATATTATATGATATTTATAATATAATCATATTTAAAAGATGTTAAAATAAAACATACCTTCTTTACATCATTGTTGTTGAAAATTTAAAATGTTACTCATACATTTCTATAACATACCTTCTAAAATGATTGTAGTATAGTTCATTTTTCATAATTATAATTTATGGATGATTTTAAATGATTAATTTATATATTTAAATGATAATTATTTAGGGATTATTACAAGGTACATAATGTATGAAAAAAAATATTTACCACGATAAACATACCAAATCCATTTTTATGTTATGAACCGAGTATCCTAAAAGTACAAAATGTAGAACCAAATAATTATATAATTAAATATATAATTGAAATAAATGTAAGAATTGGATTAATTATGTTATATTAATCTTATCAAAGGATACTATTAAAGTAAATAATTGTTAAAATTATATTATTAGATGTTAAAGGACATAAATGGAAATTCTAAACATGAGATAAGGGATTATATCTCAATTTCCTTTCATTGAGGAATATTTTAATTCTATAAACCTAGTTTAGTTTATCATGTGTATATAAATATCATATTAAATTTTAAATCATGAATCCTTCATATTTCATGTAATTTTATTTTATAAAAAAAATCATCATTATATATTATTTGAAATGAATGTTACCAAGTTGTAAGAGGTTCTTTAATGTAATTTCCTTTCATCAGGTTATATTAATTCATCATTGATTATTTTATTTGAATATTATTTTTTCAATGGAATTTTTTATATTTTATTTATTTTTAATTTTTAATTTTTTTAATTTTTTACCCGTGATATCTCCAATTATTAATTCTCAATTCAAAGATATGATATTTTTAATGGTTAAAATCTTTAGATTTACAAATTCATAAATATTCTCAATATCATAATGATATGACACATCAAGAATAAACAAATTACAATTTATTTTATTTTAATTTGACTATTATCAACTAGTCATTGTAATGGAGAGAATGAATTATATTATCAAAATTAGGAATATATAGTTTAAACGTGTTTATAAAAATAATTCATTTATTAAAAATTAGTTAAAAATTTAAATATAAACCAATTTAATATAAATTGTGTTTTTTTATTAAAAGGAATTTATAGTTCCCAAAATTATATTTTATTGTAATAAATTAAATTAAAAATATTAGTAAAATATATAAATTAAATTTATTTTTTATACATCAAATAAAATTATTTAAAATTCATAAAATATGTTTTTAGGCTTAATATAATAATAAATCATATTTTTATCACAAGATGTAATATTTTTATAAATGTCAATTTTGTCTCTTTTTGATAAAGCACTTGTTATAAAATTAATATTTGACAATCTAATAAATTTTATTTGAGAAAATATACATATTTTTTGTAATTTAAGTATCAAAATTACATTATGGTTATTTTTTATATTTTTCTAATAAGATTCATTTTTTATGTATAATGACAAATACTGCATTTTATTTAAAAAGTTATTTTTCATCTATTTTCTATTATTCAAATTTGTTTAAAAAGAGGTTTAAATTATAATTAAATAAATTATACATAAATATATAAGTATTTTTCATTTTAATCAATTTAATATTGAAATTTGATATAAAAACATTTCAGTGTTTTTAATATTTCACTTTAAATAGCGGTTTTATCTCCTTGTATACATGATAAATTTGATAACAATTTTTTCTTGGTCATTGAATTTTTGTTTTTTAAATTGATTGAATACTTTTAATAATAATTTAAAAAATATTTACTATGGTCATTTTTGTTTCTATGAATAAAAAATTTAACTTGGTAAAAAAATTACTTACCGTGGTATAGGTATAAAAATGAAATGGGTTAAATTTAAAAAGGTAAAAGTATAAAACACAGAAACACTATGAAATTTAATTATTATTTGATTTATTTATCATCCATAAAGAAAATATAAAATATTAATTTTCATCTAAAATCATGGAAATTAATTCTATCTCAATGTTGATGGCTTTAAATATAAAATAATCATTACATTAGTCTCATAATCCCACCTCTCCTCTAGTATAAATAATACTCGTCACCACACCATTTTGACTCCCAATACTTGAATCTCAACATATAAAAACAAAAATATCTCCTCGCCAATATCCCCATATTCATGTTCATCTTGTTTCACCCAAAGACCATATCTAAGGTCATCAAAAGTCTGTCAAAGAGATAATTTTTTAGAGGTAATTTTCACAATGTACCTCTTTTAATTTCTATTTATATTTTATTTTTCTCCCCACCTCCTTCATCAATCTAGCAATGAAAACTCTAGAATAATTTATATATTTTCTTCTATATTTATTATTCAATATCTCATATCAATTTCATTTTTTATCTCCTCTTATTTAATGAAATTCCACTATTGTCCCCATTATGTTCAGTTATTATCGACACGAATAATGATTTTCTGTTTTTCAATTTCCACCTTCATGGGTGGTCATAAAAGTTTTATTCTAGTTATATTAGATTTAAATAGTTATATTATAACATATTTCATGTCATTAACTAAAATAAACACATAATATTAAATAATACAAAAATATTTTGTGATATTGGGAAACATCGTAAAAAATAAACAAAACATTTTTATCAATAATGTTTTATCAAATGAATTAACCAATGATTGAAACGAAAATGATATATGTTACCATTTATACTCCTAAATGTTATTTAATACAATTTAATATCACTTTATTGGGTGTATTTTAATTTTATAAGAACATCCAAATTTATTCTTAAGAAAATTGATTATGAAACTATGAAACAAACACTCCCAAAACATTAAAAATAGTGAAATATTTTTAATAAAATGGATATTATATTTTATAAAAGTATCATATAAGATAATATTAATATAAAAAAAAGTTTTTTAATGAGTTAATAAAGATATTTAAAGCGTTTTTATAAGGAAACGTTATGCACCATTAATAGAATCTTAAGGTAATGGGTTTTCTTAACCCAAATTTCATTCTTTGTGTTAAACTTAAACTTATGTATTATTTAATGATTATCCTATGTGTAAAATGATTTTTTAATATCATATGTTTTACATTCACTTAATTAAAATATATTTACATAATATTTAAATATTCAATTCATTGGATTAATTCCTTCATAAATTATATGATTTTTCTAAGGGACTTTCTTTTTTAAAAAAAATATTCAACATACCATTAAATTATTATTTTTTCTTTCATGTCTACGTTTTATAAAATTATTTAACAAAAAATATTTCTTACTATTATTATATAATTTTATAATTTAATTTCTACTCATTATTTACTTTTTACAAGAAAAAAATAATTTATTTTTTTTTTCTAAAAGTGTATCTTTGTGAATTTTTTGATAAAAATAAAGAAGGACTATTTTATCTTATATGGAATGTGTTTATTTTCCCATCATCGTGGAACATTAATTATTTCATTCATCTTCAATATATCATCATGTTAATTTCAAATAAAATGGTGTCTTTATGATATGTTTAGTTTATCAATTATAAATTTCATTTTTATAAGAGAAAAAGGGTATTTTGAAATCTATAAGTAATTTTTTTAGGATTTTAAAAAAACAAATTGTTTATAATTAACAAATATACAATCATAAAAATTTATTATTCATTATATAGAACTTTATCATTAAACCTGGGCTATCCCAGATAGCGTCGAGAAAGCCCATTATATCTGAACATTGGGTGGCCCAAATAGAATAGTGAAATCCCATGATAGATTAACATGGAATGGTACAGATAGAATAGCGAAATCCCATTGTATCTTATCATGGGTTTTCCAAGATAGCTCAAGGTAAGCCCATTACATATTAACATGGGGTGGATCAGATATCCCTGAGTAAGTCAGTACTATATTTTGTAATTGTGAGATATAAGATGATATACCATGTAATCTATATATGATTTACATGCTTTCTAATTAGCTTTTATAAAAATGGATTGATTTTAAAAATTTACGATATTGAACTTTTTGAAATAGTTTTCCTTTTTCTGAAGAAAAATTTATTTTTTATTAAAATGTTTTGTATATTTTCACTGGAATGACGTTTTCCCTTCTATTATGAAACATAGTAATATTTTGTGCTCATCCCATGTTTTTAAAATGTTTTCACAATATTTAAGAATAAGTATGGTAAAAGAATAAGTCAAGTTGAAAGTTATGGAGAATATTTCATGAAAATAACTCAATATTTTTTCAAAAAGTTTTTCTATTATGTGAAAATGGATACTAATTAGAAATATCCACATGGTATTTATTTATGTATGAATTATGTCCTAATTCTCTAAAACTTAAATCCTCAAAAGATCCTATATGATAATGAATGTGAAATTATATAAATTAATTCAGGATTGTGTAATGATTATAGTTATGTCCTTATATATATATATATATATATTACCACATTGACATTTAATATCATGAATGTCCCTATTATAATAACATTTATATTATAATTTGATGTTATTCATTCAAAGGGATTAATATTCAAAACATTTAAGAGAGGAAAGGGGTTTATTTTACAATCCAATTTAAATTAGAATTTCATTAGACTAGAATTTCCATTGAAAATATTATTTGATCTATATATGTCTATTATTTTAATATTATTTTCCTCTAGTTTTTTTAATAAATTTATTTTAGTAGTATCATCTTTAAAACTTTATTAAATAAAATTTTAGTGAAAATTTTTTTATGAAAATATGTCCTTATTTCTCATCCATTGGTCAAAAATCTTATTTATCTATAAACATCTCTCCTAAAATAATTTAAAGAATTTATTTACTATTCTTAAAATTTTTCTTCGCTAAATTATTTATTATGTTTAATATATTAATAAAAGTATTGAAAATAATATTTTTTTTGGATTTTATGAAAGTGGCACTTATTACCAAAGTTGTGAAATGAATCATTTTTTCTATAATTACTATATGAATAGGATTTTCCTCCATTGTGACCACTCAATGATTTGAAATATCCTGTAAAAGTTTCCATGGTTAATTTCGAAATATTTTATTTTTGTAATATTCATAATGTTATTTGTTTTTAAATGTGATTTATAAATTGAAAAGTTTATTTCTATTAGAAATTATTTTAATGATATTGTAATTGTATTTCTGTTCATCAACAACATCAACCCTTGATGATACATATAATCCATTGGGGATATTATTTATTGATATCATCCTTATTATTTATTTAGATGGTCTATGATTGATTCAAAGATGCATCCATGGAAACAGTTTGATTTAAATGGGTTAATAAAGTTATTAAAAGAATAATGGTTCTTCAAATAAGTTTAATGATGAAATGTAATCTTAATGTTAATTATTCATGTTATGTTTATTATAAATTGTTTATGATATCATGTGATTCCAATATAAATTAAGGATTGTTGGTTCTATTATAAAACAATGAAGGTATTTTACATTATACACCATGGATGAGTTGTTCTATTATAGCTCTCCAATGCATTGGTTAAAGAGACATAGTTATGATGTTATATGTTTCTTTTTAGAGATGAATGGAATTCAAATTATCGGTTATTTCATTTATAATATTTATTATAGGAGTGGTTTCTTAATTATTTTCCAATATTGTGACACTTTAAATTTAATCATCTATCATCTTTCAATGTATCAATTACTCTAGATTATATTCTCCTGGATCAATTTTTGACTTATAAGACTCTTCTATTGTGTCAAAGAGTTATTAAATGTCTCTTTTTATAAGATGTTTGTTTTTATGGGTGTGGATTATATAATTTTATGAACATTTACATTTATGATTTCATTTTACTCTTATGCTCTAATTATTGTCATTGTGAGATTAAAATTCTAAATATTATGTTTATCCATAATAACCATTTCAGTTCACCTTTATTATGTTTTAAATTTCTTTGGTAATAAAATATTATGTTAAAAAATTATGTATAGAGAGCATTCATGTGTGAATAATATTATGTTATATATTTATGACGTTGTAAATACCCTATCCCCAGTCATCCAGAGTCGGTGGAGAATTTATTACATTGGAATTAGATATAAGGTATTGTATACCTATAGAGATAATTGTTTATTAGTCTTGGTAAAATGAATTCATATTTTAATCTCACTTTAGAAATGAAAAATAAAATATAAGAGATTATTTTACTTGAGTACACCATACATTATCTTAGAAAATCCCTTAATGTTAATTATTATACACTTCCTGGTATCTTCTGGAAAATAAAACATAGGAGATGGGTAATATCATATTCTCAATCAGGGTAACCATATAGTGGATGATATCATAAATAATAAGGAATAATAAACATAAAATGGTATATAACTAAAAAACAATCCATTTAATCAACATCTTTAGGGTAATATTCCTAGAATAAAATATGGAAAAATAATTCCATTTATATAATCACATGAGATTGAATCATAAAAATTTATATTCAATAAAATAAAATGATAAAATATATTATCAATAAATAAATTCATAATGATATAATTAAAAATTCATGATATTTTAAACATACTACAATAGGATTGTGTCAAGACATCCATATAAATGTTTAAGTCATTGGCTAGAACCCTGTATATTTTTTCTAATGATACTTACTAATGAATCAAGGGGTTATATATAATTATTACACACCCATCACATACTAAGTCCAATTTTTCACTCATATAAAAGCGATGAATCATAATCACAAAATACAATTTTATTGAAATACTTACATATAAAATGTAATAACTTACCAAAATAAAATAAAAATAATCTTAACCCATTTAGTGAAATATAATGAATGTAAATACAATTTAAATCCTTTTAAAAACTAATCATAACCATCCAAACAAATAATAAGGATGATATAAATACAATATATCCTTATTTTATCAAATTTATAATAAATGGTCTATGTCGTTGATGAGTATAAATACCAAAATAATATCATTAATATCATTTTTGAGGAAAACAAACTCCTAAATTTGAAAATATCATTTTAAAAAATATATATCCTTAAAATATTTTGGAAAAAATTATTTTAAAATAAAAATTCAATCCTATATTCAATTTTTTATAACAATGTCCTTTCATGATATAATGGAATTTCATTTATTCCAAACACATTAAACCAAACATCACATTCACATAATTTTTAAAACCCAAAGAACACTTTTTAAAATATGACATCAGGATTCCTATTTGTTTATTTTAGATGTAAAAATGGGAAAACTTTATTTAATAAAAAAAATTACATTCTGAAAAAAATTAATAATTTTTAACAAAACATGGATTTTGATGAAAAAAATTATCCAACATAGAGAAAAATAAATTCATATTTTTTAAGAAAACATTTTCACAATAATTTTATGTATAAAATATTGGGAAATGATGATATTACCATAAAATTAAATGAATAAATAGATTATTGGTAAATAATTTTTTTATCGCTGAAATAAAAACTAATTTCCCCAAGGGATAGATAAACAATTACTCTTGAATAATTATACGATTATGAAATAAAACATTACTACATTGGTAATGTTTGAATCATAAGGCGTGTGAAATAAATATATTGAATTAAAATGATAAATAAATGTAATATTTATATATTATTGATATAAAATATCAAAAATGTAATTATAAACACCATAGAAATAATTATGTGGTGAATATGGAACATGCCTTACAAAAGTAAAGGTAAGATGGAAACCCTTATTATAAGTTTATTTTTCATTATATGTGAAAAAAAATATTAAATAGAAACATAATTATATTATTTATCTTTCAAAAAAAACTCATATATCTCATAACATAATTGATTTAATTATAGTATTTCATCCCCTTGTTATTTTTATTTCTTTTTTAAAGTCACAATTTTGGGTGACAATTACATTATTTTTCTTATATGTTTTTGTTTGGTAATTTTGATTCTTTTAATTAAATAATGGTTAATTAATATATATATATATAATTTAATAAATTATATAAATATAATATATATTAATAATGTATGTATTTAGAGTAATCTATAGTATTTTGACAAATAAAATGTATTACACCGTTCATTGAGATAGTAAGATATATGTATGCTTGAACACTGTTTCTATTTTTCACAATAGATAGAATGAAAGAAAAATAAATTTTATTTAACCTGTACTGACTAATTTTTATGTAATATATAGAATTTAAATAAATCAAATAGAAACTTATTACCACAAATGTGAAAATATATTGAAAAACATTTCACATCAGTTCATGGTGGTGGTAATCCGCACACACACACGAGCAACATATTTATTTTACAAAAAAAATAATGGAGATATGTTTTATGTGATATTATAATTCATTATGTATAATTATTTCATATATATAACATATATTTTTCAAATTTATCCTTATTACATTCTATTTAATGTTTTAGGAAAAAAGGATCAAATTTCATTGTTAGGCAGTAGTCTATTGTCCACACGATCAACATTATCGTATCCTCTAACATAATGGTATGTAAATAGGTATATGTGATATAATAATTTAATAATTATAATAATATAATAAATATTATATATATATATATATTAAATCCTTCATTATATCTAAACATGTGACGTGTTGATCAGAAATGAGTTACCTCGGTACAAGTGATGGTAGTCCACTGTACACACAATCAAGGATTTAATTTCCCATTTGATGGAAGTGGAGATGGATATAGGTTCTATAATAAACATAGTAATTTATAATCATATTTTATAAACAATTTTTATTCTAATCTCATGATTTAATATGATTTTATGGAGGTGTAAGAATAAATAAAATAAAAAAGAATGTTTAATAACATTACCTTTTCTTCGAATTATCTATTCAGGTTAGAATAAAAATCCACTCCATAAAGTATTTATAACAAAAAAAGGGATCTATGTTGTTTTGTGGGGGGTAATTAATTGAATTGGGTAGTTAATTACTAATACAATTAGCTATATAAGTTTGAAGGGTGAGGAGTGTAAGTGGCCTTTTATATGTGGGGGGACTGATCACATAATATTTTTTTTGAAATGAATCAAATAGAACCAAATATTTTTCATCAAAATCCATGATAATGTGAAATTAGAGAACATTATAGGTTATAAGGGGTATATGTGGACATTAAATGTGTTTTTACAGAATGACCCCAAAACACCCTGAGAGGGGAAGGGTGAATCAGTTTGTTAATTTTTCTTTCTTTTAAACTGATGGATCTTGTTCCCATGTTTGATAAAACTTGATAAAACTATCTGAATAGGAAGTTCCTAAAATAAACAATCACACGTAATGAAATTAAACTAAAATTTTACATGGTTCACCTCTAAGGTCTACATCCATGTTGCAAATGCCGATATTTTGTCGGTCATACCAAGACAACTTATCATCAAAGGTTATGGATTACAAGTGTCTAGCATAGTCACTCTCTTCTAAGTGCACTATCTTAACAGTGTTTTAGGGGTAACACGTTTCATCCCTTGGATCACTTCCACTGACTCCCCCTTACTAACTTCATTGTAATAATATTAACTTTGTTTAACAACTTAAAGCTCACTTCAATGATTTGGCATTAGATCATTCATCCTCAACTGTAAATGGATGCTACGTTGAAGTCCCATAATAACCAAAATATTTAATTTATTTTTCATATACACTAATATGTTTTTGAAATTAATTTCACAATCTAATTTGGTTAATTTTAATACTTCAATGGGTGTTCAACGTACTGTTGTTGTTTTTGCATACAACTGTTGTTTCTGCATACCACACCTATTTCCGCCTACCATCTAGATCATCCACAAACTGTGTTAGCCCATATTCTATCCTAATCAGCATATTGCTCAACACATCCACATATTGTCCTACTCTACATACTTCCTTACTCCACTAAGTATTGCGAGAGATTCCTACACAAATCACACACTCTTCTATAGTTTTTTTTCCTTACGCAGTTGATCCTATCAGCGTACAATCTTCCCCTCGATGAACCACATTAGACATAACTGGATTTAGTCTTGAGATTTTAATCTTCAATATCATCACATAAAAAAGGGGGTTACTTTTCCACAAATATGAATGTAACTCTGTAAATTTCAGTAATCTGATTTACACAAATTCTCAATGTGGGATAATATTTACAGTAAATGGAACTTCATCTGTGTACTATTAGCCTCCAATGTGTATTGCAATTCTCTTAACTACAAACTATTATCATGTACAATAAACCTTCTACGTAACTTATATATGTCGGTTTTCATAATTCATATCTTCACCACACACCATCAATGCCAACCATTTTCTGTAGCATTTTACGTACCCCATTCCATCAACATGTATCATCTCTGCAAACTATTTCCAGTTCTATGCACTATTATACATACTGAACGCCCTCACTGCGTACCAAATGCCCTCATTGCATACCACACTCCATCACTGTGTACTGTGTACCTTCATTACATACCACAAACCTTTAGCATGTACCAAATTCCTTAACCAGGTATCGCTGATGTGAACTTTTACCAAACTCCTGATTATTGAGGCCCAAAAAATTGGAAAACAATGGGAAACTGCACCACCTTCAATACTGCTTTCAGCCTCAAATGTATAACCCTATTCTTTGCAAACTCCCTATTATTCCATGTATATATTGAAAAAACACACAAACCAACCACCATTATTAGCAACGAGAAGTCTTGGATCCAACATTTACATGATTTTAGGTCTTTTATTTCTTATCTTCTTAGATTAACCTTAGGTAAATTAGTTTTTTATGTTTACTGTGGTAATTAATTTTAGATCATATATAATTCTTATTTAAAAAAAACATAAAATTATTAGATAATATAAATTATTATCATTACAAATATCAAAATAATTTTTCCAAATTAAATACATTGGATTTTTAGAATCTAGTTTCATATTATGCCCACAAATGAGATCAAAAAGTGGGTTTCCAAAGTTAAAATTCTAATATATATGGAATGGTTTTTTACATACATGAATCATTATATTAATCCAAATAATTGAAATTAGTTAGATATTATTATAATTGATCTAATTTTACTTTTAAACCAATTTATAATAAAATTTATCTTTTTAAATAATTTAACATAAAATGTAAATTTCTATAAAAATCAATTTTTTCACTATTCATTGAAAAATGAATTTTTCAATAAACCCAAAAAAAAATCAACCAAAAATAATTTTGATATTATCACTTAAAAATTTATACAAAATTATCTAATAGTAGAAGAAATTAATTTTAAATTATGCTCTCAACATGGGACTAGACCTCCTTTAAGAAAAATAATGTTTTTCTGGAAAAAATTATTTCATTCAAATATTTATTATTTTATTTTTAATCAGTATATAATAATTGAAATTACTTTATACATGTCTAAATGATATAATTTCAATTAATTATTTACTATTATTCATAACCACATCCATAATTATTTGGTAATAATTGTTATGTTTAAATAATATTATTTAAATAGAGTATCATGTTTCGACCAAACTCGGTGTTTCGTGGATTTCAAATTATTGAAGAGATTGAATATATTTAAAGATAAATATATGGTAATGTAATGGCCCAGGGTTTTGGGGTCCATTACATGGTAAAAATCTGATGTTCTGGGTGTTCTGGAAGGCCATCCCAGCTTCTCGGTGAAGCTTAAGACTCCTAGCGGTGGTCTTGGCCTACCGGTGGCCTTGGCCTACCACTGGCCTTGGCCTACCAGTGACCGCGGCCTACCGGTGGCCCCATCCTACCGGTGGCCCCGGCCTATCGGTGGCCTCAGCCTACCGGTAGCCCCAGCCTATCGGTGACCTTGGGGTACCGGTAGTTCTCGCCTACCGGTGGCCTTGGTGTAACGGTGACATCTCCGCGGGTTTTCCAGTAACGCCTCCGTTTTGCATGAATTGGTTTTTAAACCATGTTTTGACCCCTTTAAGCCTGTTTTAAAGCCCATTAATGGCGTTTAATTAAATTATTGGTGAGTTAGCCTCCTTAAATGAAAAACCATGTGTTTTGTTCATGCCTTTAAGTGCATTTTAGAAACTCCTGTAGCGCATCCTATGAGAATTCCTTCCTTGGTTAAGGAGTTTTGCGTCGTTTTTAACCGCCCCGAAGGGTGGGTACCTTTTTAATTGGACTTGTGGGGTGGCCCAGCCGTGTTGTCAACCCACAATCCTGGTTCTTCCGCGATTTTGAGTTTTTCTCCATATCTTGACCATCCCAGGAATGTTGTATCTCAGCCTTTATAACCTAAAGGCTTCTTTCCTCCCTGAGTTTCTTTTTTTTTTCTATCACCCTGTTCTCGGAGTACCCTTCTTCCCGATGAGTTGTACCCCAGTTGCGAAGTTTTCCTTGATCGCGTTCCATGGAGTTCCTTCTACTCCTGTTTTCCAGTTTCCACACGAGGACTTCACGTTGATCTTTGATCAATCAGGTAGGGATCTTACCTTTGTCTCTCCTCCTTGTGTATCATATGGGGTGGGTGTTCTATGGTTTCCACGAGGCAGTTAATCAATTCTGTAATGAAGATAATAACTGGTTAAAGAATGGGGACGAGGAAGTTTGTTAATGTTGTTACATGTTTTTACCCATGCTTTCCCTATGATGTTATTATGAATTCAATGGTCTTAGGGATACAAAAAATCATGATCATTGGGGGTCCTTTGTTTGGACACCTATGCTATGCTCTGTTTTACACATTTTCTGATGAATGGGAATCATGTATGAATCGGTTAAACACTTAAACTCGGCTGTTGAATATGAATGCCCATAACCTTGTGTGATCACCCTAGTTGAACTAAATAATATAAAATAATGAATTATGAACGTTGGGATGGTTGAGTTATGAAATGGGTGAAGGGCTGAATGTGTTTTGTTATAGATGGGTGAACAGCGGGGCTATGAATGGTGGGTTGGAATGGCATGAGTTGTTGCGTGGTTGTGGTGGTGTTTGGCAGCAGGGCTGGAGGTTGGGTTGTGAACATGAATAAAAGTGGAAAGTTAATAATGAACTGGGTGAAATGGTAATGAATTAATATGGGGATAACCAATGGTTTTTTGGGTTTTTCTTTGGTTCTAGTTTTTCAAGGGATTCCAGTGATCCCACTTTGATGTTATTATTTACAAGAGAACCAGCTATGAATTCTTAAATTACCTGATGGTTTTCCTTACTGCTT
The DNA here is from genome assembly GCA_963277665.1 of Viscum album. Lineage (NCBI taxonomy): Eukaryota > Viridiplantae > Streptophyta > Magnoliopsida > Santalales > Viscaceae > Viscum > Viscum album. The sequence goes on from OY728126.1 coordinate 990,296,951, forward strand.
TATTTTTGTTTCATCTGTGATTATCTATGTTAGTTTCCCAGTAGTTAAGGGATTAACTCATACTGAACTGTTATAAAATGATAACTTGAATAGGGAAACTGGGAACTGTTTGTTGTGTGCCTGTTTTCTGAGGCAGAAGTGATTGGGCACCTTCTTGTATCTGTTGAGGAGCCATAATTTGGGTTGTGTGTTGGTATATATGTGTAACTATATGTTTTTTGTTTAGTCGCACCCCACCCATGTTGGGAACTTAGTGTCAGACACCCCATCTCATGGGGAAGGGTGTTTCCCCCTAGTTACTCTCCTTCCTGCTCCCTCTTCCTTAGGTTGGGATGGTTGGAGGAGACCTTACACCCAAGGCTCTTTGGGTATGATTCATTTGGTGTGTTGTTATCCCAGGACTCTTCATGTAGGTTGTTTTCCCAAGAATCTTCAGGATGAGGTCCAGGTGTTTTCGGGCAGGGGTTCTGGTTATGTTTTGTTTTCCCATGTGTCTTCGGGATGAGGCCCAGGTGTGTGCGGGTAGGGATGTGTGGTTGTGAGGCTCAGGTGTGTGTGGGTAGGGATGTGTGGTTGTGAGGCCCAGGTGTGTGTGGGAAGGAAGAGCATGGTATCATCAGGACGTTTGCTGTTAGGGATGAGCATCTAGCTAGTGCGGGAAATGGTGGTGTGGGGTACCCAAATGTTTTGTTCTTTACTATTACCTTATTGCTTGTGTTATTTGGTGAGCGTGGCCAGTGAGGTGGGATGGATAGATTCCTTGATAGATGATGTTTCTTCTTCTTCTCACGGGACTTTAGGACGTCTCCACACTTTTTCACAAGAGCTTTAGGTTTTCCTACTGAGTATACTTTGTATGCTCACCTTACGTTTACTTTCAGGTTTCCAGGAGAGCTTTAGAGGCCATGCGGAACCTTACTAGTCTGGACGTTGGAGTTTCTATTGGTTTCAGTTGGATTCTTCTTAGCCTTTTCCTTTCCTGTTGGTATTGTACTTTGGAGTTCTTGTACTTTGTTCAGTTTTATTATTAAAACATGCATGTAGTTTGGTTTTTACCTTGAGTTTTCTATACATGGTGGTGTTTTGTGTTGACTCATTATTTCCCCCAATCCAGGTTAACTAAAAAGGGTAATGCCTCCCATATTATGAAAATGTTATACCCTTGGTGCTAGTCGCCACTCCGGGGCCTACTGGAGGTGGGACTCGGGGGGTCATTATCTCCTTTTCACCATTTCCAGCTCAAGAGGGGTGTCTTTGGTGGTAAGGGGTCGTGATAGAATGGTATCAGAGGGTGAGGTTGAGGGATAGGATGGATTCTGGAGTTAGGAATAGTGAGGATTTCATGGGATGGTAGGGAAACAATGTTAGGTGATCTTGGTTTGTGAAATAGACCAGGGAGGACCGGCTAGGACACGGGATTTTAGGCCCCCCCATGATCCGATGCAAGGACTCTGAGCCTATCAAACGACCAAGTGGGACTACATTTATTGCAGGGTATAGACCCTAGGGAAGGTACATACATCATACTGATTGTGCTTTTAATTGATTTGGGGCATCTTGGGGAAAAAATTTAATAAAAATACTAAGGGGATAAAAATAAAAAAAATTATAAAAAAAAGTTCCCCTTGCTACTCAGGCTTAGGAATTATTTGTTTACCTTGAAGGTATGGCACCTGGATTTTACCCACGAGCGACTCGGGCAGTATAGGCCCAGCGAATCGAGGCAGTTGACCAATAGAGGGTTGAATGAGATGAGGAGGATGACTTGTGGTAGAGGACTCTGCGGTCCTTCCAGCGACAAACCCTCAAGAAGTACGAGGGCAGCATTTCTGACTCAGTAACGGAGGGCTGGCTTGAGGAGATAGCCATCACCTTCTCTTTGATATGTGCTCCAAGGGAGTAATAGGTTCTATTGACCATCAGTCAGCTGAGAGGATCAGCACGTCAGTGGTGGACGCTTTTCCAGGGAGAGAAGACAAAGGCAGAAGTTTCATGGGCCAGTTTTAAGAAGGAATTTCATGAGGAGTTCCTCTCCTCTATGGTGAAGGCTGAGAAGAGACAAAAGTTTCTCTCCCTTCATTAGGGAAGCATTTTAGTGAGGGGGGTTGGGGATAAAGTTCAAAGATCTCTTGCGCTTTTCCCCAGATCTCTTTCCAGATGAGGAGTCTCGGGCAAGACGGTTAGAGTAGGCACTCTGCCCTTCTCTTCAGTATGTTGTCACTCCCTTCACTCTTCCAACATACCGACAGTACAGAAGAAGGCCGAGATAGTAGAGAGGATGCACTCGAAGGGAGGCACACCACGAGAGGGGAACCAGCTGGGTTCATCAAAGGGGAAGGCATTCAGTAGCAGGTCTCCAGCGACAGGTCCTTCCAGGTTTCGACAAGTAGGGAGTAGGACTCATCAGTTCCAGTTCCGAGCTTCTGGCCCTCACCCCTTTTCCACAAGGCCAGGACCGAAGTGTTTCTCTTACAGAGTTTTCAGGAACATCCAGAGCAAGTTTCCAACTCGAGCTCCACATGGTGGAGGTGGCAGTTTCAGCACCCACCTCAACAGCATTTTTTTCCAGTGAGGCCTTTCCAGCAGCAGCAGTAGGCCCCTGGCCCTCCGAGGGATGACTTTGCGGGAGGAGACCGACACCAGGGTGTTCCTCAGGGACCTCGACTGGGGCATGGTCAGGGAGGTGGTAGACAGCAGTGAGGCAGAGGAGCTGGGAGTGGACAGTTGCACACCACAGAGTTAGTAGCTCCGGCAGGACCAGAGGTCGTTCGAGGTATGATCAGTTTATTCAACACTCTTTTTTCTGCCTTGTTTGATTCGGGAGCTTCACACTCCTTTGTTACGCCTGAATTAGCCCATGCTCTGGGTCTGGATGCCGAGAGACCTTTTGTGCCCCTAGTGTTGAGAACACCATTTGGGGGTCAGACCAGCGTATCTCACTTTTTCTGGGGATGTAGACTGATGTTGGGACTACATCAGTCTAGTGGAAACCTTCTTTCATTACGGATGCTGCAATACGATTTCATTCTAGGCATCGACTGGTTATTCTCGGTGCATGCCATCATCGACTGCTATCGGAGAAGTATTGAATTCTCCAATGAGGATGGCCGGTGTGTGGATTTTTTTGGGGAGTGGAGTTATCAGGTGGGGAGTCGACATGTGGAGCCACTCCTTTCTATGTTGGACGGGGTTTAAGTGGTGTCGGCAGACGTAGGAATGATGGATGTCCCAGAGGTCATAATAGAATTCCTTGATGTCCTTCCTGATGAGGTTGTGACTCTACCCCCTCGACGTGACATTGAGATTGGGATAGACTTACATCCTGGTGCCCGCCCGATCTCGATGGCTCCTTATCGGATGGCACCTTCTGAGTTGCGGGAGTTGCGGATTCAGAATGAAGATTTGATGGAGAAGGGATTTGTTCGACCCAGCATGTCACCGTGGGGTGCTCCAGTTTTGTTCTTAAAGAAATCAAATGGTAGTCTACGGCTGTGTATAGACTACCTAAGGTTGAATCAAGTGACGGTCAAGAATTGTTACCCCCTCCCGAGGATGGAAGATCTATTCGACCAGCTGAGGGTAGAAGGTTGGTTCTTTAAGATCGATCTGAAGTCTGGATACCACCAGTTGAGAGTGAAGGAAGGTGATATCTTGAAGATGGATTTCAGGTGCAGATATGGCCACTTTGAGTTTTTGGTCATTCCGTTTGGCGTTATGAACGCACCAGCTATGTTCATGAACCTCATGAACTCTGTCCTCCGAGAGTTTCTAGACCAGTTCGTTGTGGTGTTCATCGAAGACATCCTTATCTACTCAAGATCATAGGAATAGAATGTTGAGCATCTTAGGGAAGTTTTGGGAGTCCATAAACACCCCATATTTATGGGAAACTGTCTAAGTGCAAGTTCTTGATGCGAGAAGTACATTTCCTTTGAAACGTAGTGTCTCAGAAGGGAATAGCAGTAGACCTGTCGAAGGTAGAGGCAGTCATTTCATGGGCAGCACCCAAGAATGTTGTAGAAGTTCGTAGTTTCCTAGGTTTGGTAGGCTATTACTGTAGGTTTGTGCCCAACTTCTCTCAAGTTTCAACTCTATTGACAGCTTTGACTAGTAAGGACCAGGCCTTCGTGGGGAGCGACCAGTGCCAAACATATTTTGTCTACCTAAAGGAGAAGATGTTTAGTGCTCCATTACTCAGATTACCAGAGGAAGGGGTATTGTTTGAAGTGTTTTGTGATTCTTCTGGCCTTGGGTTGGGATGTGTGTTGATGCAGCAGTGAGGAGTGATCTCTTATGGGTCTAGGCAGTTACATCCTCATGAACGTAACTATGCCACCCATGATCTGGAGCTTGCATCCGTGGTGTTCGCATTGAAGTTGTGGTGGAATTATCTCATCGGAGGGCACTTTGTGGTCTTCTTAGATCACAAGATCTTGCGTTATGCCTTTTCCCAGCAGGATCTGAACTTGAAGCAGCGGATATGGGTTGAGTTGCTCCATGAATATGACTTCGAGATCTCTTATACTGAGGGAAAGGGTAATGTTATGGCAGATGTCCTGAGCATAAAATCATAGAAGGAAGTAGTTTAGGAATCTGCAGATGCTTGGAGAGCGATGGAAGAGTTAGCGGCCTTGCATTTGGATGTAAGGGTGGAAGGTGGAAGAGGCTGTCTGTTTCAGATGACTGTAGTTTCCTCTTTAGTGGTACACATGGAAGAGTCTCAGTGGGGGGACTCGGTGGTAGAAGTGATGTGAGATCGTGTTTTTCAGGGAAATGCTCCTGAGGGATGGTCGGAGGATGGTCAGCATCGGATGCTCTTTCGTGGAAGGATTTTTATTCTGGAGATGATGCATAAAGGAGTTCTCCATGAGTTCCATGGCTCGGCTTTAGTGGTACATCTTGGGGTCTCAAAGATGTACCAAGGCTTGATGGGACAGTTTTGGTGGCCCGGGGTAAAGTGGGTGGTGGCAGAGTTTGTGGCTAAGTGCCTAGTGTGTCAGCAAGTGAAGGATGAACACCATTTTCCCAGAGGGTTGTTATAGCCTTTTGATATTCCCAAGTGGAAGTGGGATGACATCTCGATGGACTTCATCATAGGGCTACCTAGGGCTCAGGGAGGTTATGATGCCATCTGGGTAGTGGTGTATCGATTGACAAAATCAGCTCACTTGGCAACTAAGGAGTCGAGCCCAGTGATTACCTTATCCCAGAGGTACATCGATGAGGTGGTGCGATTGCATGGGATTATGAGATCTATTGTCTCCGATCGAGACACACGGTTTGCCTCATGAGTCTGGAGGGGATTACAGCATGCCTTTGGCACCCAGCTACGCCTTAGCACTTCATTCCACCCTCAGACAGATGGGAAGATAGAACGAATGATCTAGATGTTGGAAGAAATGTTGCGGGCATGTGTTCAAGATTTTGGGGGATCATGGGTATGACACTTGCCTCTGGTGGAGTTTTCTTATAACAATAGCTTCCAATCCACTATTGGGATGACACCGTTTGAGGCCTTGTATGGAAGGTCATGTCGTTCACCCATTTCCTCGACAAATATTGGGGAAGCAGCTGTTCTTGGGCCAGAAGTGGTTCAGGGCACCACTGAGAAGGTTCAGCTCATGTGTGAGAGGATGAATGCATCCCAAGATCGGTAAAAGTCTTATGTCGATCTTAGTAGGAGGCCCTTGGAGTTCGAGGTTGGAAATCTTGTGTTCTTGAAGGTTTCCCCTCGATGTGGGCAGCGAATGTTTGGGAAGGGGAGTAAGCTCTCCCCTAGGTTCATCGGACCTTTTGAGGTGCTGGGACGAGTTGGTGAGGTGGCGTATCAGCTGGCATTTCCACCTCAGTTGGAGAAAGTTCACAACATCTTTCATGTCTCCCAGCTTCGTCAATATCTACACGATGACTCCCATGTCATCGATTGGGGAGAGTTAGATGTCGAAAATGATGCGACCTTCATAGAAAGACCGATCAATATTGAGGATCGTAAAGAGAAAGTGCTTCATGGATGAACCATCCCCTTGGTTCGTGTGTTGTGGAGGCATGGTGGCCTCGAGGAGAGCACTTGGGAGCGGGGGGCCCAGTTACGCGTTCAGTACCCATAGCTGTTTTGGATTCCTTGTTGTTTTTGTTATGAGTTTTGTTGATATGTTTTACATTGTGCTTTAATATATGAAATGCTTGTTTTGGTTGTTTTTCATACGAATGTGTGATGATGGGAAAACCTGACTGCTAATTAAGGTGCATTAATTTGGATGTGATTAAACCCGTGCGGGCGAGTCAGTTCCACCCAAAGCGAATAATATCCTGACATGTAGGAAGGGACTCCCTAACTCATGTGTTGGACAGTTTGATCCTTGTGCTTATTGTGGATGTGTGTAGTTGATAACTCTTGGGGGAGTGTTCTTGGATGTAGGGGGGTTCTGTTCCAGCTTTCGAACAACTCAGGGGTTTTCCCTTGAGAAGTATCTTTAGAGGGTGGTTATTTAGACCCCTCTTTTCTCCTTTCTGGTTTGTTCTTATATTCTCAGGGACGAGAATAGTTTGAGAAGTATCTGATGTAATGGCCAAGGGTTTTGGGGTCCATTACATGGTGAAAATATGATGTTTGGGGTGTTCTGGGTGGTCTGGAAGGCCATCCCAGCTTCTCGGTGAATCTTAAGACTCCTAGTGGTGGCCTTGGCCTACCGGTGGCCACGACCTACTGGTAGCATCGGCCTACTGGTGGCCTCGGCCTACTGGTGGCCCTGGCCTATCGGTAGCCCTGGCCTACCGGTCACCTCGGCCTACCGGTCTCCACATCCTACTGGTGGCCTCAGCCTACCGGTGGCCTCAGCCTACCAATAGCCTCGGCCTACCGGTAGCCCTAGCCTACCGGTGACCTTGGGGTACCGATAGCTCTCGCCTACCAGTGGCCTTGGTGTAACGGTGACCTCTCCATGGGTTTTCCAGTAGCACCTCCTTTTTACGCGAATTGGTTTTTAAACCATGTTTCGACCCCTTTAATCCTGTTTTAAATCCCATTAATGGAATTTAATTAAATGATTGTTGAGGTACCCTCCTTAAATGAAAAACCATGCGTTTTGGTCATGCCTTTAACCGTGTTTCAGAAACGCCTATAGCACATCATGTGAGGAGTCCTTCCTTGGTTAAAGAGGTGTTCTTCGGTTTTAACCCCCCTGAAGGGTAGGGACCTTTTTAGTTGGATGTGTGGGGTGGCCCAGTCGTGTGGTCAACCCACGATCCTGCTTCTTCCGTGGTTCCGAGTTTTTCTCCATATCTTAACCATCCCAGGAATGCTATATCTCGGCCTTTATAACCTAAAGGCTTCTCTTCTCTCTGAGTTTCTTTTTTTTCTATCACCCTGCGCTTGGAGTACCATTCCTTCCAACGAGTTATTCCCCCATTGCAAAGTTTTACTTGATCACGTTCCTACTCCTGTTTTCCAGTTTCCAGGCGAGGACTTAACATCGATCCTTGATCAATCCAGTAAGGATCTTACCTTTCTCTCTCCTCCTTGTGTATCATGCGGGGTGGGTGTTCTATAGTTTCCATGCGGTAGTTAATCAACTCTTTAATGAAGATAATAACCGGTTAAAGAATGGGGACGAGGAATTTTGTTAATGTTGTTACATGTTTTTACCCATGCTTTCCCTATGATGTTGTTATGAATTGAATGGGCTTAGGCCTACTGAAAATCACGATCGTTGGGGGCCTTTTTTTGTGCACCTATGTTATGCTCTGTTTTACGTATTTTCTGATGAAATCATGTATGAATCAGTTAAACACTTAAACTCGGCTATTGAATATGAATGCCCATAACCTTGTGTGATCACCCCAATTGAACTAAATAATATAAAAGAATGAATTATGAACATTGGGATGGTTCAGTTATGAAATGGGTGAAGGGGTGAATGTGTTTTGTTATGGATGGGTGAACAGCGGGGCTGTGAATTGTGTGGTTAGAGTGGAAAGAGTTATTTTGTGGTTGTGGTGCTGTTTGGAAGCAGGGCTACAGGTTGGGTTGTGAACATGAATAAAAGTGGAAAGTTAATAATGAACTGGGTGAAATGGTAATGAATTAATGTGGGGATAACCAATGGTTTGTTGGGTTTTTCTTTGGTTCTAGTTTTTCGAGGGATTCCAGTGATCCCACTTTGATGTTATTATTTACAAGAGAACCGGGTGAGAATGCTTAAATTACCTGATAGTTTTAAATCCTGATTTATTGTTGTTTCATCTTTGATTGTGACTGTTAGTTGCCCAGTAGTGAAGGGATTAACTCATACTAAACTGTTATGAAATTATAACTTAAATAGGGAAGCTGGGAACTGTTTGTTGTGTGCCTGTTTTTTGAGGCAACAGTGCTTGGGCACCTTCTTGTATCTGTTGAGGAGCCATAGGTTGGGCTGTGTGTTGGTATATATGTGTAACTGTATTTTTTGTGTTTAGTCGGACCCCACCCACATTGGACACTTAGTGTCGGACACCCCATCTCATGGGGAAGGGTGTTTCCCCCTAGTTACTCTCCTTCCTGCTCCCTCTTCCCTAGGATGTGATGGCTGGAGGTGACCTTACAAACAAGGATCTTTGGGTAGGTTTCATTTGGTGAGTTGTTATCCCAACACTCTTCAGGAAGGTTGTTTTCCCAAGAATCTTTGGGATGAGTCCCAGGTGTTTTCAGGTAGGGTTTCTGGTTACGGTTTTTTTTTTCGAGGTGTCTTCGGGATGAGGCCCAGGTGTGTGCGGGTAGAGATGTGTGGTTATGAGGCCCAAGTGTGTGCAGGAAGGGATGTGTGGTTGTGAGGCCCAGGTGTGGGTGGGTAGTAAGAGCGTGGTAGTGTCAGGATGTTTTCCGTTAGGGATGAGTATCTAGCTAGTGGGGGAAATGGTGGTGCGAGGTACCCCAATGTTTTGTTCTTTACTATTACTTTACTGCTTTTGTTATTTGGTGAGCGTGTCCAGTGAGGTGGGATGGATAGATTCCTTGATAGATGGTGTTTCTTCTGCTTCTCACGGGACTTTAGGACGTCTCCCCACTTGTGCACAAGAGCATTAGGTTTTCCTACTGAGTATACTTTGTATGATCACCCTACGTTTACTTTCAGGTTTCCAATAGGTCTTCGGAGATCGTGCGGGGCCTTACTAATCTGGACATTGGAGTTGATGTTGGTTGCAGTTGGATTCTTCTTAGCCTTTTCCTTTCCTGTTGGTATTGTACTTTGGAGTTATTGTACTTTGTTCAGTTTTATTGTTAAAACATGCATGTAGTTTGGTTTTTACCTTGAGTTTTCTATACATGGTGGTGTTTGGTGTTGACTCATTCTTTCTCCCAATCATGGTTAACTAAAAAGGGTAATGCCTCCCATATTGTGAAAATGTTATACCCTTGGGGATATTTTCCACTCCAAGGCCTACTGGAGGCGGGACTCGGGGGGTCATTATCTCCCTTTCACCATTTCCATCTCAAGAGGGGCATCTTTGGTGGGAGGGGGTCATCACACATAAAGTATCAGGATTGTACATTTTCAAATAATATATTTTTTTTCTACCACATATGCTATCGAATGGGAATTTTCTCTTTTATAATCACAGGTTTTTACACTCTACCCCCTTAAATAAATTGTGTTCTCCTGAGTTAATCATGATCTCATTAATCTTGTTTTTTATATTTTATAATTTGTTTATTAAAATACCACATCATGAGAATGGTTAATAAATAATCATGTTGATAAGAGATAAATTGATGTATGATGTGCATATAGAGTAATCCCAGAACTATATTTCCATATACAAGAATAAATTTTGGAATCAAATATATAGACATGAAAGAAAATATTAATGGCCAATGATTAATAGAGAGTGGTCGATATCATTTATAATAAGAATTTAAGTGATCAAGAGAAGGTAAAAAAACAAAATCTATAAATTTGATATGAAAATTATGTTAATATGATATTATTTTCATTTAATTATCCATTTCCTATAGTTGAGGGGTTTATCTATGATCTTGACTAAGAACATTAGTAAATATAACTAATTGAATTATTTATATTTAACTCTAAAAAATTAATATTTTTTTTATTCATCGGTAATTTTCTACATTATTTCATTCTAATAGAAATGAATATCCATGACTAATTTTTAATTCTGGAAGCGCTAAAATTTGCATTTATTGGAATATAAGATACATAAAATATTAACAAGTTGTTATGTATAAAATAATATCATTATACATTCTATAAGTATTTATCCATGAATTCATTTAAGAAAAAACAATATATTATTCACTGAAAATAATTTATGCCAGTGGTAGGTGCTTCACCCTTATCTACCATCAGTTGTGGGTTCAATCCCCACACCCTTTCCAGTTCAGACTTATTTTCACCTAGAATGTGGGTTGTTCAATTTTATAAAAAATTATTCTTATAATTACTATAATGCTACCAAATTATAATAACCCCAAAATACATCATTATTAAATATTATATTAACATTAATGTTTACCAAAACCTTCTCAAAAAACCTCTTTATCATTATTTTCACAACATAAGGTAGAAATTATGGTCTTTCTTCTCTCAATTATATGGTTTTCCATGATGTTAAACATCTGACTAAATTGACTTTCTTGTTCATCAGTACCTTTACAAATATTCTATCAAATACATAATGAAATAGTATTGTAGTACAATACCTAAATAATTCATAAATATTGTAATCATCATATTATTGATTAAAATACTCCCATACCATAATTCTTTAATCCAAACACATAGACATTAATCAATAAAATTTTCCTATATTATAATATTAAAATTAACCTTTACTCCTTAGCTCATTTTGATGTTAATGTCCAGTAATAGTGGGGAATTCATATTCTTAGTTCCCATATCCATATAGTAGAAGTATTTCCTGTTGAATGATTTGTTATTTTCATGGAAATTAATACAATTGTGATCTTCTTCTCCACACATAATAAAAAATCATTTTTTATTTAATCATATACCAATGTTTTTCCTTATACATGTATTACATATTTGATAATACATTATTCTATTTTTCCTTATAAATATATTTGGGTCAAAAATTATCTTCATCTCTTTCTTCTCTATAACTCCATAAAACATTGATTATTATTTATCTTTCTTGATATCATATGATGTTATATCCTATAATTATGAGAAAATTTGGGAGACTAGTTCCCACTAGGGATTTGATTAACACCCTAAATCAAATAATCAATATTACTATTTTAAAAACATGGATATTCCACTTAATTCCTTACTAATCATGTAAATATGGATTAATACCTAGTGATGTTTTTTCTTCCAGTCATCATAGATTAAATAATTATATCTTTAAAATTAATCAGTGATCTTGAGGAAAACATTTTACTAAAAAATATTTCTTTAAAATCCATCCACTCCATGATTGGTATTCACTCATCATCCTTAGTGTTTGTAATTAATGAACACTATTGATCTTAATACTCTAAGGGAAACTAAATTTTAATGAAAACAAATCTTTTTTAATTACTTATAATATAGAGAAATATATTATTTATAGAATATATCTAGTGATTAACTATAAATGGATATGTAGCCCCATTGAATGATGGGTTTTATAGATGAATTATAATTTCATACATCGTAACACCATTTGGTGGATCAGTATACTACATCATATAGTGTAAGATATTTATTATTACAAGGTTCATTTGACCTAATTTTGTTTATAATTTTAACAATTATATTTTCGACCATTTCATCATCATTATTATATTGCATGTTTTGGAAATCCCTTCAAGGCATACATTGATTTATACTGTTCATATTCCTTTCAATAGGTACAATTTCAAATCAATTTCAAACAATATATTAGATCATAAAATTTTGAAACATTGTGTATAATTCATCAACTAAAGAAACACATAAAATAAATTGACAAAAAAATCATAGCTAATCTTATAATCATAATCATCAATTCATTGGGTATGTTTTAAAATAATAAAATTATTTCCAAATAATTCATAATGGTTTGTAAAAAAAATGTGAATTAACATAATAAAATCCCTCATGAGTATTAAACAATGTGTATAATAAGGCCCATTTTTTGTATTATGTAATTCTTGATTAATACTCAAAATTATTATTTTAGAGTTATTACACATTATAATATTTGTACAAGAACCACATCAATTTTTAGTATCCGTAATTAAAAGCATTTCATTGAATACCACATGATCCCTACCATACCAAAACATTTTTATTTTCTTATATATATCCTCATTGTATACCATATAGTTTTCTTCAATAATCAATTTTTAATAAACCATGTTCTCAAGGATTCAACCAAACACCTTTTGATTCCAACTATAATATCCCAAACTCTATTGTCCCAAATTCGATGGATAAAATTTTATATTATAACTAGATACATGGTATAACATATAGAACTACTAGATATTATATTTGTATTGGTAAACTAGATTTATCCTTGAATCTATAATTATAATTGAAAACATAATATGAATAATTTATTTTTTGAGTAGAACACAATTTCCTGTACCATATCTCTCCATATCAATCATAATACACTTTTTGGTATCTTTGAAAAAATATAATATAAGAAACGGATGATAATATATTATCAGTAAGGGTAAGTGTTCAATAGATGGTGTCATGAATTATTATTGAATATTTAATATGGAAGGATAAATAACTGAAAAACATGACATTTAATCAATAACATGAAAACAATATGGTCGAAATAAAATATGCTCAAAAAAATACATATTAATAATAACATGAACATAAAACATAACCATTTATATTATTTCTAATAAAATATTCACATATAATATAAATAACTAACTTTATAATGATAGAATACATAATGTTGTATATATAAATCATACATTCAAAGCCTTGTTCCATTAAATCTAAATAAATCAGTAATGCCTTAGCTAAAACCCAATCTACATAGTCTCATGAGACAAAAATATGCATTTAGGGGCTATTTATAATTGGGCCCCCCCTATAACTTACTTAGTTCTATGCATTACTTATATAAAAGCAGTGAAAATTAATTAACCTAAATATTTTTATTAAAAAACTAACAGATGAATGTTTAATACGTATAGAAATCAACTAATAATAATCTTAAACTATCTAATGAAATATTATAAAAAGAAACAAAAAATTATATATAAAGTTAAGATAATAATAAACTATCAAAATAAATAAAAATAATACTATCAATAAAAATATCCCTGGAGGATAATATGTACAACATTAGATTGATGTGATTAATTAATAGAAATACTATAAGAATATCATTAAAAACCGTATTGAGGTTAACAACCACTTAATTTTAAATATATATGTTTTAAAAATAAATGATAAAAAAATATTTTCAAAATAAATTTCATTAAAATTAAATTTATTATATTTAATTTAAGATTTATTCAATGAGGGGTCATAAAGGTAAGAAATTTCATTCGCATTATTCATTTTAAAAACATGATTCATTTAACATATTCCATAAAATATAATTGGGGATTGTTTCAAAAAAATTCATGATGATTCCTTTCAAGAAAAATTAAAAGGAGTTAAAATGGATAACAATTACTTTATTAAATCTTTTAGAAATGGTTAAAAATAGTTTTTTACATTTAATTAGAAAACATGGATTTTGATGAAAAAAAAATTTGACAAAAGAATTAAATAAATTATGAATTTTGTAAGAACATATTCTTAGTCCTTTTTATGAATGAATGTTAAAATAATAATATTACTTGAAAGGAGAGTCTCTTAGGAATGTTTATAAAATGAGAATTTTGGTTACAAAAACATTCTTTCTGGGACCACATTATAACCAGTGATAAAATCATAGTTTATCTTATCATGAAAAAGGGTGTGTAGGGGTGTACCTATCTTACAACAATAACTAATATTCATTGTTTCTAGGGTTTAGTAGGATATTATATGTTTTTTTTAACTTTTCCCAAGATTGAAATCAACAAGAAAATATAACTTGAAAGGGTGAAAAGTTCATATGGATAAAGGAGTGTAAAGAATGTTTCCAAAAACTGAAGAATATATTGGATAAATCAACTCTGTTAACACTACCCTCTATTGAAGAATGGTTTATTATTTTCAGATATTTATCTATGAAAGGTATTGGGTGTATCCTCATAAAAATTTTCATGGTTATAGCCTATGGATATCAGTAGTTAAAGCCTCATGAGCATAATTATCATACAAATGACATGGAGATAGTTGCAGTTGTTTTTACTTTAAAGATATAGAGGCACTATCATTATAGGGAAAAGGTGACATACACCCAGAAAAAAATTATGAAGTGTATTTTAAAATAGAATTAATTTAACATCATATATAGGATATTGTTGTAACTTCATAAAGACTGATTTTTGAATTAATTGTCTCCCTGGAAGAGAAAACAAATATGATGATGTATTATGTTGAAAAAACACTATTGTGATGAAAGTGATGAGGATTCAAGGAGTTCCTTTGATCAAAGACCTAGAAAACTATAAATGGGTATCATAAGGGAAGGGACATTATCAACCCTATCCCAAATGATTTGTCAACCATTATACTAGAGAAGATCATGAATGATCAAATATGAGATACTTTGTTATAGATGATGATAGATTATATGATGAATGAGAAGTTTACTGAGATAAATATTGTTCAATAAGTTCTACTAATATTCTATATAAGGATATGTGTTCCATATATTCTAGAAATAAGTAAGGATCTGATGGATGAAGACCATATATCAGCATTCTCTATACATCATAGAAGCACTAAAATGTATAGGGACCTTCATGAGCATTATTGATAGGATACCCTCAAATGGAGGAATTTTGACTACCCTACATGGTACCTAGTGGGTCAACAAGTGAAGAAAGAGTGAAAACTTATTAAAGAAGTATTAAAACCACTACACATATCTGTATGGAAGTAGGACAATATCACTATGGACATTATTACCAGTCTCTAAAAACATCCAATGGAAATAATTTGATATGGGTTATATTGGATTGTCTCACCAAAACTACCCATTTTATATCTATTTTAGAATATTTATCTCTTGATCAACACACAAAGATATATGTGAAGGATGTGGTAAGGATATATGGAGTGAAACTTTCTATCTTTTCTGATCATGATCCAAAGATGACATCAAAATTATAGAGAAGTCTTCAACATGATATAAATACTTAATTGAATTTCAATATGTTTTATCACCATAAAACTAATAGATAATCTAAAATTACTACTCAAACACTTGAGAACATTCTAAGAATGTTCTCAATGGAATTTAAAGGATGATGGGATCAACTACTCGCAATAGTTGAGGTATCATTCAATATTAGATTCCATTCGAGTACTCAAATGGAAAAATAATAAGATCTATATGGGAAACATGGTATAACTACTATATGTTGGGATAAAGCTGTTGAGAGATACATAATGACCTGATTTTGTGCAAGAGATATAATAAAAGGTTCATGAAATACCGCAACACATAAAGGATGCTCAGAGTCAGAAGAAGAGTTAAGTTGATAATCGTGGAAGGGACATGGAGTTTTATGATAGAGACAAAGTCATATATTGAATTTCACTATGGAAGAGAGTCATGTTGTTTGGTAATAATAAGAATCTTATCCTAGGTAATTTTCTCTTATAAAATCTTTACCATATAGAATTATTGGCCTTTTTGTTAGCACTCCCTCTAAATATATCTCAAGGTCAGGATGTTTCCCATGTATCTCTCTTGAAGAAAAAAATACTTGACCCTTCACATGTACTGAATTTTGAGGTGGTGAAATTGAAAAATGACTTCTCTTATGAGGATCAGTCAGTTGAGATCTTGGACCATATAGAAAATTTTCTATGCAATAATACTACCCCCCACCCCCCCACCCCCCACCCCCCCCCCCCCCACCCCCGTCAAAGTTTTGTGTAGAAACCAAAAATTTGAAGAAGTGATGTGGGAACCAGAAGAAACGATGTGAACAAAGTGCCCACCCATTTTATTAACTGAGAGTGTGAGTTAAAATTTCAGGATTAAAATTTCTTAAGGAGGGAATTATATAATGGACCAAATGTTTTAAATGATATTTGTTTCCTTAAAATGTGTGTTATATTATATTATACACCACAAAACTAAATTTCATTAATAATGAAGTGAGTATAAATTTAAATGTGGCTAATAAAGTTTCAACTGTTATATAGTCATTGGTCAATTATGACCATTGGTCAACCTAACCATTTTATGCAATTATTTTGATAATTGTTTTAATGTATTAATTAGTGTTCATAAGTAGATATTACAAAAGATAATTAATGAAGATAGAAGAGTACATGTCCTTAACTGGTAGATTTGTGTCGTAAAAAGACCATTCTTTAGAAAATGGGAGGGTGGTAGCATCACTTAACATTGATCCTGAATAAGACCAAGCTGAGCTCCATTAAGTGAGTCTTGAACAACATTTCTTGCAAGATAAGTTTAAGTTAGATAAAATTAGCACTCAGGCAATGTTAGTTGAGCCTCCCCATGAATATATCACCATCATACACAATACCTATATAAAATATGTAGGTGTTATAAGGTGTAATTTTTCAAGGAATTGTCTATTTAATTTATAACCCAATTTCATAGAAAGGTCATTTCCCCCGAATTTGTTTTTAAGAATTGTTTTTCTTAATAAAATTGAGATAGAATTTGATAAATTGATTTTTCAGACAAAAATTTTACTTTCCAGAAAAGAAATAAATTTTTATAATAAACTATGATATTTTTAATAAGGTTAACATTAATTAACTAATAAAATATGAACACTCTTATATAAATTTAAATTACTCAATCATTTTATTATTTTAAATTGTCAAAAACGTCACTATGCATTTTCTATCCGCTATTATATTTAACAAATAAGTGTTGTTAAATTTAAAAGATAAAAATAACGTATTTACAATTTCAAATTAAAATAATATTATTATTATTATGAAAAAATAAATATACTTTTTTAAATTATCATTTTGAAATCTGGTTTGGGTGAATTTATGAAAAAAAATTAAAATAGTTTTTTTGAAAAGTAAAAATATTGTTCACATTTTCGGTATGTTTAATGGCGTCATAATGATTTAATAATTAATATAAAACTCTGTTATACTTTATTTGATTAAAATATCGTAATAGGTGTCCCGAGTGTCGAATACCATGGTAAAGCCCATGGTTTTTCATTTACAATTACCTAGGTGTCCAGGGAAATTATTAAGCAAATCCTCCTCTTTTCCTATAAATACCAACCTATTTCCCCATTTTAATTCACTCATAATTCATAATCCTTGATTATATTATAGTTTTAAAATCAAGGGATTCCTACTGTGGTTTCATCAGTCTCATAAGGTCCCAATCATTATGTTTTAAGATTTAATCTTCAATGTATGGGTAATATCAACTTCTCTATGGGTTTCCGATTCCCTTTTTATGTGGAAAGTCTTTAAAATGTTGTAACTATGTCGTTTTATCCATTTTATTGTATCCCTTTACTATAATAGGATTATTATATGAATAATAGAACCTTTTACACTCTCTTTTTAATGTTTTCTAAAACCATGTTTCATTCCCGTAATGCTGCTGAATTTTCTTCTAAAAAATTATCGCTTTTTCACAAGAAATTATTTTATTTTATTTTATGAATACCTTGTAAAATTATGAGTTTTTGTAACAGGAATAGATCTATTTATTTTCAATTTAAATACCTTGTTATGTCCTTATCTAAATTTTTATCTTGATATCGAGTGTTTTGGAGTTATCTGAGGCTTGTTCGGAGGTTGGAACCATGATTTAGGCTAGAAATGGCCTACCACACTATTTTTTCACAGCCTGTGCACGGTAAGGATAAACAGTGAGAGAGGTATGAGAAACTACAGGTTTTGGATAGAGAGATTTCACATGGTTGTTGCATATTTAGTATAACCGTGTGGGGTAACCAAGCAAGGTGGCCTTTCTAGGTAGTGAGGTGCACACAGTTTCCACACGGTTTAGGGAACCGTGTGGGTAAACCATGCGACCCCTATTGTGTATTTTTTTTAATTTTATATTCAAATTTAAATTTTTTTTAAACCCAATAGTTTTTCCTTCTCCATGCACATCACCTCCCTTGGATCTCTCCCTTTTGTGCTTAGGGTATGCGTTGAGCCAGATTCATCATCTGAATTTTGTTTTGATCACTGATCATCTCTAAAGTTCCACAATGGTATGTCCTGAATTCCTTTTTAGAAATCGTTGATTCCTCATAATAGTGATTATGCTATTTTTATTTTGGATCATATGACCTAATAATCTATTTTTCATCTGTTCCTTAAATTTCATTCCAACTGGGATAAATTAAGACATGATACTGGATGAGTTGTCTACTACTGATGTGAGGTAGGTGGTCTATACGTTCTTTCATATTTTCATAGAGTTTTTTGGGTGTTCATCTGAAATGATTTTCGTCAAACTTTTTGGCGAGTTCTGATTTTTGAGTGAGTAGCTTTTAGTAGTTCTAGTTGGATATAGTGAGGTTTACCATGGGTTTTTTTAGGTTTGTTGGCACATATTTCTCATTTCAAGGTCACCCAAGGGGTACACCTTAAGGGAATAGCTTGGTTATGCCTATTTAAACCACCCAAGTGGTGTGTGATTATGTTTTCCTAGTTAGATGAAGAACTTTGCTGCCTTTAAAGCTACAGTAGATTTCTTATGAGACATATTGCCTCCTTGCATTTTGAATACCATGTAATGCCTCATCTATTTTGATAGCTTTGATTAAATGGAAATTTTTTTATGGGTTGGTATAGCAATATGTAAATGAATAGTGCCATGTTATATGGTTTATATGGGAGGGTAGGCCCATATGCTTGTTTTGATAAAATGTTTGCATGAGTGGGTATACTCATGGCTTGTGTAGGTGGATGTGAGTGGGTATACGTATATAGAATGAGTGTTTAATTGGAATATTTTAATGATTTAATTATTGTTTGAATGGTTTGATAGATGCCTTGGACATCCCTCTGTGGATTGGGAATGTAGAAGTGGATTCCTTGGGTTGACTCTTCCCCTTGGGTCTTGATTTTGTGAGATGCCTCAGGCTTTGCTACCCCGTAGGATTTGGCTTTCTTGGGATATAGTAGGACTTTCTATTGACTTGCTCCTAGGACCCCAACTAGGGCCTAACTGAGTTTCCACTAGGGATACCCATGGGACATGATGGGATGCCTTGGACATGATCCTTGGATATGGCCCTCCGTGTTCTATAAATATTATTACTTGGATTCCTTGGTCTGATGACACCTTGGATCTGAACCTTGAGTTCTACACTAGTTTATACAGAGAGGATGTTGATATTTGATTTCACTATAATTCGTCATTATGGGATAATTTATTGCTTTAAACGGTGTGGTTGTGGGTTATAGGATACATATGGATGTATGGTGTGGTCATGTGACCTATTTGTTTACTTAGTTATAGTTTCCTCATTAGGAGCTGACTCTATTTTGCAGGTTTCCTTGGGGGAAGTTCAGTTTTAAATTATAGTAGACTTATTTCATTGTCATATGCACTTAATTACTAGTTATTTACACTTTATATAATAATTTTAATTGATGTTAGAACTATATACACCCAGGTGGCTTCCTACTGGGATGTTTATCTCACATTCTGTTTGGTCCTCCTTGGGAACCCAATCAAATTATATGGTCACGGGTGATGATAGGGGAAAGTGTTTTAGTATAGTTTGTTGACTATGGCATTGGGGTAGTGGAGTATAGGAACAAGTTGAGGCTTGCGATACTGGTATACCTTTTTGGTCTTTTGTTTTTGTTGATACTTGTATTGTATTAACATGCATCATTTTGGATACATTCTATAAACATTAACCATCTGCAACATTTTTTGTAATTTAGAAACTTTTGGTTATTATTATGTATTCCTATCTTCTTGTTTTACATTAAGTTGTCTGGTATTTATTTTACTTCCTCTATTGTCTATATTTGAAATCTGTTATGATACTCAGGTAATGAGGGAATAGTCTCCCCATTGAGTCACTAATTCCCTTGCTACAAGTCGGCAACCTCCAGTGTTTGTGGAGATGCACTTAAGGCCTTCTGACCAACTGGGCTCAGAGCACTATTTTAGGTGGAATCCAGGTCTGGGACGATAAAATGTGGTATCAATGGGATTTGCCTTTCTGGATTGACTTACTATTTGGTGATGTTAGATAGGGATAGGAAGGAAACGTATTTTGGTAATAAAATATTCTCAGCAGTAGTTATCTCACCTACAGGGAGAAGCCAAATCACTTCAAATTGAGTTCTGATTTTCTGGATTTGGACTATTATAATTGATTCTATTTAATTTTTGGGTGATGCACTTGATTTCTCCTATTTCCGTTGTTGAAATTTTTTGTTCTATTTTAGTTTCAACATGATGTGATGTGTGTGTGGAATATAATGCATAATATAGACACTTGTTAGAACCATATTCCATGAATTATGTAATTCCATCTAGGATGCATTAGATATTTCATGTTGTTGTCATAGTTTATGTGATATTTGTTCCTACTGTTGTGTTAGTTAGGTGCAGAAGATAAGGGTGTGTTGTCATCTCTCAATCCATAGAGAGTATGGGCCCTAAATAATTGGGAATAGATGCACTAGTGAAATGTAAATGTAAAATGAACTCGATTTCTATGATTTGAATGGGAGCCATGTTTTTGGTTTATGAGGTGTTATGGTACCTCATGGATTCAGAAATTATTAAACCCTTAGAAACATTTCTTGAAAAACTGGATGAGAAATGGAAATGGAAACTTGACTGGTGAATAGAGACTCGGCCTAGACCCGACTTTTGAGTGGGTAGGATGTATGGTTTTTAGTGATTCATTGGATGTTCTTTATATAGTCTTGGATTTAGGAGAAAGTTGTGGGTTTGACTTGGTTTCTAAGAGGATTTTGAGTTTTCTAATTCTTTTGAGATTTTTTCCTTGATGTTGTTCTTTCATGAGGCATGTGTTTGTAATTATAGAGGCATGTTGCCACCATGACTTCCAGTAGTATGTCGTGATGGAGGAGATGACCATACTTTAGTGACACTGAGCCACAGGCTACTTCTTAATCCTCCAATTGTTCTAACTATGGAAACCGAGGTTGTTCTGGACATAGGTGCTGAGGCACAGCTCCGTGAGAGTTTCTTTCACTATATGCAGACTTTCTAAGGGGCACCACTTCTAGCCTTGAATATGGATGAGTTGACACGGGTGTTCCAGCAGTAGTATACTACTATGTTTTCATGGGATGGAGGACCACAAGCTGCAGAGTTGTGGATAGAGACCATGTTAGAGATTTTCAAACATATAGAGACGCCTTAGGAGCAAAGGGTCATTCTCCTGGCTTACATGATACGTGGAGCAACAAAGCACTGGTGTGATGTTTTGATCAAGGCTAATGGGCTACATAATATGGGTTGGGATGAATTCCAAACCTGATTCTATGACTACCTTTACCCTAAAACACTACGAATAGAGTGGTCGGTTGAGTTCATGCATATGGAGAAGGGTGTGACGACAGTTATGGAATACTTTTCATGATATACATATCTACAACGTTTTTCACCGATGTATATTACCGATGTGTTGTCGAGGGCGAGGTGATTCAAGTAAGGTCTCATACATGCTATTAGGTCTCATTTCAATGTGTTTAGTTTGCATTCTATCACTAAGATTGTGAATCGGATGCTGATTATAGAGTAGATTCATAGAGATTCTATGGGTAAAGAACATGGGAGTGAAATTTCTCGCCCCATTGGATCAATTTATTCAGGCTGGAAGCATCATTTTGAGGATTATTGTGACATGAGTGATAGTCAATCTGTGTGTGTAGGCAGCTTAATATTTTTTCATCAGTGTGGTAGGCAATTACACATGAAGAATTAGTACAACTAAGACCTAGTAGAGTGCCAATATTGTTGCAGGATGGGGTACATGCATCATTTTTATAGGACCTTCCATCCAGCTACTAATGGTAGGGGGTCAGCTCCGACCTTGGGTTTAGGAGTAGGTTCCTCATCTCCACATTAGGTTGGGAGCTAGAGCAGTGAAATATGGTTAGGCCAGAGAAGTGGTGGTCATGGTCATGGTATCCAGACACCAAGTTCTAAGAGGCAGCATGGCGGATTAGATCATGGTAGCCAGAAAGGGTCACCGGGGCGTGGAGTAGGACAAACATATGCAGTGCAATAGACCCAACAAGAAAAAAATCCAAGAATTTCTACAATGAGATATATGATAATAGTAGCTTCTTCTATTGCATCTAGTCTTTTTGATACAGGTTCCTTACACAGTTTTATCTCTACAAAAGTGGTAAAATCCCTTGGGCTAGTTGTTTTTCTTTCGAAGGTTATTTTGAAATTGGATAAACCATTAGAAGTTAGAGGGGGTGGTGTATGCCAATTTATAGAGTATACCCATGAGGTCAGAGGGTGTCACTTCATCTGGGGTCTTTATCTCATTGGTATGACAGGGTTTGACATCATTTTAGTAGTGGACTGGCTCATAGATTATCGAGCATACGTTGACTGCTATCTGCGTAGGGTCACTTTCAAACCACCAAAAGTTATTTTTTTATCAAAAATATTGAATGGGATGTCCAAGAAAGCAAATCTAGTCCCTATCATTGTGGTCTTGGAAGTATGAAAACCCATATTGCTAGTTTTTTTTCAGATGACCAGGGAGTGAGTCGGTCAAACTTTTGTCCAGTGGATGAGCACTTCATGGATGCCTTTACTGATGACTTTTCTAGTTTACCTCCTAATATATAGATGGATTTCTCCATCATGCTAGTTCTAGGAGAATCACCAGTCTCCATTCCACCTTACCAGATGGATACAACAGAGTTGAAATAGATGAATAGGAAACTAGATAATTTGGAGGTGACGGGGTTTATCAGACCCAGTACTTCTCTATGGGGTTCACCGATCCTTTTTCCAAAAAGGCGGATGGAACTCTTAGGCTATGCATGGATTATCAAAAAATCAACCGGTTGACTGTTAAAAAATGATATCCCTTGTCTTGGATTGGGGATCTGTTTGATTAGATTCGAGGATCTCGAGTGTTATAGAAGATCGACTTGAGTTTAGGATATCACCAAGTATGGGTTCGAACTGTATACATACCACATTTGTCCTTTCATAGAAGGTATGGGTTATAATAGTATTTGGTTATGTTGTTCAGTATAATGAATGCACAAGTAGTTTTCATGGTGCTGATGAACCGACTATTCCAACCTTACCTGGATTCTTTTATGGTGGTTTTCATAGACTATATCTTGGTGTAATCTCATAATTGGCACGACTATGCCAAGAATCTTGAGATTGTTTTGAATACAATAATGGATCATAATTTATATGATTATCTCACAAAATGAAACTTTTGGATGGATTTGATTCACTACATGGGTCTCATCGTCTCAAAGAAAGGAGTGTTTATGGACCCAAAAAAGTTGAGAGTTGTAGTTTCCTAGGAACATCCCAATAACGTTTTTTATGTACAAGGTTTCTTGGGGATAGTTGGTTACTGCAAGAAATTTTTATAGTAATTATCATGCATAGTAGTTTCATTGATGGTCATGAATAAGAAGGGTGTGAAGTTTGTGTGGTCGGAATATTGTGAGACAACATTTCAGGAGCTGAAAGGATGGCTGACATCAGCACTGGTCCTGATACTTCCAGAGCAAGACAAGAGCTACACAGTGTAATATAATGCTCATGGATTGATCTGGGTGCAGTGATAATCTAGTAAGATTGAGTAGTGTCATATGGGTCTTGATAGCTGAGGCCTCTTGAGAGAAATTACTCTATGAAAGATCTCGAGTGGGTTGCAGTTGTTCATGGGTTGCGCTGTTAGAGGTACTATTTGTTGGGAGAGCGTTTTGTGGTATACACAGACCACAAAATCCTCAAGTATATCTTTACACAGTGTGATATGGAATTGAGGTAGTGAAGGTGGGTGGAGTACCTACTATACTTTGATATCGATAATGCCTACACTCCTAGAAAGGGAAATGCAGTAGCTGATGCACTGTGTATGAGGACTCAGATACAGGCAATGAAGTAGGCCAGTAGTGAAAGCCAGCTTATGGAATTGTTCTCTGAGATGAATCTAGAGGTACATGACAGATATGGGCATAGTTTTCATTCATCCTTAGCAGTTACCTCTACCCTTCTTGATAAAGTTAGGATGAAGCATCTATCAGATTAATAAGGGATAGTTCTACGGGAAGGTGTGGCAAGTGAGGACCTTCTTCCTAATTGGACAGTAGGTGATGATGAGATCTTATTTATCTAAGGATGTGTCTATGTTATAGTAGATATATGTAAGGATTTGATGTTGTAGATTCATGATTCATCTTAAGAAGTTCATACTAGTGTTACCAAGATGTTCTGTGACTTGCGACGATGGTACTGGTGGCTGTGAATGAAGAGAGATGTACTTGGTTTTGTTACTAGGTGTTCCACCTGTTAGTAGGTGAAGGTGGAACATCAGTGACCAACTGTGATTTTAAAGCAGTTACCTATCCTAGAGTAGAAATTTGACGATGTCATGATGGATTTTTTGACTGGATTTCCGAGGTCGCCTCGAGGTAATGATGTTGTGTGGGTTGTCATTGATAGGCTTATGAAGGTCGCACATTTCTTTTCGATTAAGGAGGCCTTCAGTTTTGATGATCATAGAAAGTTGTACATATGAGATGTGTTATAAATTTATGGGGTCTTGTGCACTATTATTTAAGATAGGGATGGTCTCTTTACGCCTTGTTTCTGGAAGGGTTTTTAGAGGGTGCTTGATACAAAGGTGCTTCTGAGCACAACATACCACCCTCAGATGGATGGCCAGTCAGAGCATACGATATAGGTGCTAGAGTACTTGCTACGAGCATGAATCCTAGATTTTAGGGTCTCCTGGGAGAGACACAATACCCTGTTTTATTTCACCTACAATAACAGTTATCAAAAAAATACACAAATGGAACCATGCGAGAATTTATATGGTAGGCTATGTTGTTCTCACCTATGCTGGTAAGAGGTAAGAGATGCAGCTTTACTGGGATAACATCTCATGTAAGAGAATTCGGATCAATCCCTATTGATTTAGAAATAGATGACTACTACATAGTCTCTTCAGAAATCATATGTTTATCACCATAGACAACCTTTAGAGTTAGAGGTCGTGGATTAGTTTTTTTTTGTGTTTCACCGAGGTTGGTACACAGGAGGATTAGGAGACATGGTAAGCTTTCACCGAGATATGTCGGGTCATTCGAGATCCTGGAGAGATTTGGGTTGGTTGACAATCAGTTGAAGTTACCTTAGAGGTACCGATCCATGCGCGGCATCTTTAATTTATCTCAGTTGTGATACTGTCACTCAGACTTCTCTCGATTTTTTAATCCCGAGGAGATTGAGTTGTAGGATGATGTTTCCTTTCAGAATCATATTATTCATATTTTTGATAGGAGAATAAAGGTTCATTGAGGACAGTCAGTTTCTCTAGTACGTTTGATATGGCAACACGGCCATTTATAGGATGAATAATGGGATAGGGAGGGAAACGTACATGCTCAATGGCCGAAGTTGTTCTTATATGAATCTTGACCACCCTTCTGAGAGTGATTAGGGGATGAATTACAATAAAGGGGTGATTATAAGAACCCGAGTATTCGTATGAGGCACGGATCTTCTTCATTTTAGTTCAAATACCTTGTTATGGCCTTATGTGAATGCTTATCTTGATCACAGGTGTTTTGGAGGTTTTTTGGGGCATGATCGGAGCTAAGAACCATGTTTTGGGCTAGAAATGACTCAGTGAACGGTTTGCACATAAACTGCACACGATTAATCTAAACCGTGTGAGATGACTGAGAAAATGCATGTTTTTAATAGAGAGATTCTACATAGTTACTTCATGGTTAGTCAAACTATGTGGGGTAACCGTGTGGGGTGGCCCTCTTAGGCAGTAAGGTGCGCATGGTTTCCACATGATTTGGGAAACCATATTGGTAAACTATGTGACCCCTACTATGTGTTTTTTTTAATTTTCAAATTAAAATTTAATTTTTCTATTAAAACCAATGGTTTTTTCTTCTCCCCACAAAGCAGCTCCCTTGGAGGTCTCCATTTGGCTTCTAAGGTAAGATTTGGGCAATATTCATCGTCCGACATCCGTTTTGATTGCCTATCGTCTCTACAGATCCGCAACAGTAAGTCCTCAATTACTTTTTTGTCGTTCATGATTCTTTAGAACAAATATTGTACTATTTTTATTTAGGATCACATTCCTTACCAATCAATTCTTCGCATGTTCTTCATATTTATTCCAAACTAGGATGAATTATGACACAATATTGGATGAGATGTCTACTACCGAGGTGCGGTAGGTGGTCTATAATTTCTTTTGGCTTTTCATGTTGTTTTTTGGGTGTTCGGACGAAATTAATTCCATCATACTTTCCAATGATTTCTCTTATTTGTGAGAGTAGCTTTTCGTAGTTGTAGTTGAACTTAGTCACATTGACCATGTGTTCAGTTTAGGTGTGTTGCACTCGTTTCTCGTTTTGAGGTCACCTGAGGGGTGCAACTTAAGGTAATAGCTTGTTTATGCCTATTTAAATCACCCAAGGGGTGTTTTCTTTTGCTTTCCTAGTTAGAGGAAACCCATATATTCTATTACAGCTTTAGTATCTTTTTTAGGATATGTACTGCATCCTTATGATTGGAATATCATGTTATGCCTCATCTATTTTGATATCTCGGCTTAAATGGAATGTGTTTATATGGGTGGGTATACCTATATGTAAATGAATAGTGTCATGTTAAATTATTTATATGGGAGGGTAGGCCCATATGCTTGTTTTGATAAAATGTTTCCATGACTGGTTATACTCATGGCTTGTTTAGGTGGATGTGATTGTGTATACTCACATTAAATGAATGATTAATTGGAATGTTTGAATTCTTGAATGCATGTTTGAATGGTTTGATTGATGCCTTGGACTAGTCTCCTTGGATCTGGAACATGGTAGTGGTTACCATCAGTTAACTCTGCCCCTTGGGACTTGTTTCCATGGGAGGCCTTAGACCTTGTTACCCCGTAGTATCCATCTTGCTTGGGATCGCATAGGAATTTTTATTTACTTCTTCCTAGAACCCCAACCAGTGCCTAACCGATTTTCCACCAAGGAAGTACATGGGACACAATGGAATGCCTTGGAATTTCTCCTTGGATTTCTCCCTCCCTGTTCTAGATATATTATTACTTGGATGCCTTGGTCTAATGACACCTTGGATCCAGACCTTGCGGCCTACAATTCATTATACATCGAGGTTGTTGATATTTTATTTCACAATACAGCATGGTTGTGGGATACTTTATTGATTTATACAGCGTAGTTGTGGGTTATAGGACACTGATGGATGTATGAAATGACCATGTGACTTGTTTGTTTACTTGGTTATAGTTTCCTTGTTAGTAGTAGACTCTCTTTTGTAGGTAGCCTTGAGGGCTTTTCAGTTTTACTTTATAGTAGACTTATGCCACAGGCATATACAGTTACTTACTAGTTATTTACAATTTCTAGAACATTTATAATTGTTGTTAGAAATGTATAGACCATGGTGGTTTCCTAATAAGATATTTATCTCACTGCCTGTTTGGGCATCCTCAGGGACCCAAACTGATTATATGGTTGCAGGTGAGGATAGGGGAAAGCGTCCAAGTACAGGTTTTTTACTATGGATTTGGAGTAGGGGAGCATAGGACCAAGCTGAGGCTTGCGATGTTGGGATACCTTTTTGGTAATTTGTTCTTTGGGAATACTTGTATTGTATTTCCATGTATTGTTTTGGCAGATTTCTAGATACCTGTACTATCTGCATCATTTTATTAAATGAGACACTTTAGGTAATTATTATGTATTCTTGTCTGCTTGTCTTACTTTCAGTTGTCTGTTATTTATTACTCTTTCTCTATTGTATATATTTTACATCAACTATGATACTCTGGTAATGACTACATAGTCTCCCCACTAACTCACCTAGGCCCTTGATACTAGTCAAAATCCTCTGGCATTTGGGGATGTGCGCTTGATGCCTTGTGACCAACTGGGCTTGGAGTACCGTTTCGGGTGGAATTTAGGTCTGAGACGTTACATATGAAAAACTCATTATTTTCTATGGGTATTCACCTAGATGTCCAAATTTTATATTTTATTCTAGTATTGACCAACATTAAACCCTCGTCTCTTTTTTATGGGTTATAAATGAAATAAATATCTTGTTTTTAATGATTTTTGGGAACACCAAGATTTTGATATTAAATATGTTTTATTTTACTATCCATAGGTTATTTATGAAATTATTTATTGTGTTCTATATAGCTCACATGAAAATTAATAAGAAATAATGGTGTGACCTGGTATTGCTCCCATTCATTGGGTACAGAATTTAATCTCTAGAGATGATAAGTTTTATGATACCTTGGTGAAAAACATTGGTAATTTTGATGAAACCTTAGTGAAAAACCCAATGAGATTGGATTATAAATGTCTAAATTATATGTTTTTTCAACATATATAGGAAATTATTCATATTCATATTATTATTATGTGCCTCTTTCTCATTCCATTATGTATTACCCAAGTTCTTACTCGTATTTTTCATGATCAAATATAAATAGTATCACTTAATTTCCCTAACTGGGCCTTATACTCATCCTTTCCATTGATGTATGTCCCCAGGTTATGATAATCATTAAATGTAATTTGGATAAACATTTAAAAAAATCAAGTGTAATAAATCATTTTTTATGTTTCCAAGTGTTTTTTACCTTTTTTCCAAGGGATAGAACGTTAATAGACCCCATATTCGTACAATGTAATGAAAATATTTATAATAAAAATACGGGATTCCAAATTTTTATGTGTGAATATAGTTATACAAAATATGAATAATTAATCTATATTTATTAAATAAGATATTTTACCTTAAAAATAAATAGGGAAGATGGTGTATGAAATTTACGTCTTAGTTTCATTATAAATGAGATTATTTATCCTTAAATTTACATTGATGGAAATTATATTGATCTATTCATTTAGACCATTTATATTTTCTATTATAATATTAATTTCATGATTATTTATTTATTTTTATAGCTTTATAATCATTGGATCATAAAATGGTCATGAAATTGATGTTGAGGAATGTATGTTCATATTTACTCTTTGGTCGATGATATTTTCATCCTTTTACATACAATTCAAACATGGTATTTAAATGTTATTATCTATAGTAGAATTACTTAATGACTTTAATTTTCATTACTATTGAAAATATTGACAATTGTTTAAAATGGAATCTTTTTAATGAAATTAATTTTAAGACAATTCATTTTTGAATTTTTATAACTGTTTGAATGGACTGTTTCCTTTTAACTTATTAGATATGAACTAATTTTACCGCCATCACAATCATTCTATGGTTCCAGAATTCCATTACATTTTTTCTTTGTTAATTTCAATAAATACTATTTTCTCAATATTCTAGTAATTTATAGTTAAAATTTTATTAAAAGTAAATTATATTTTATCAAATTTTTAACGAATAGTTAAAATGATCTTTTGATGGAAATTTGAATCTATATCAACATCCACTAATGATTTCCATGTTACACTAGAGATATGATATTATAACACCTTCCACATTATTTATCTATATATATTATGATGATGATGAGTTATGGATGTTTACATGAAACTCATTTCTTTCCCATGGGATAAAAATGTTAGGAATAGATTCTTATTAAACTTAATTCATTTTCACTAGTGATTAAATGATGAAATGATAAAAAATTTATGAAACCCTTTTTCAATACATAGGTTATAATATTATGAAACATTTTATTTTATTTTCTTGATTTTTTGTTTCTCGGTGAACTATCAAGACCAATTTAGGGTCATTGGTTCATATTTTTTAAGATGTTTGAATTAAGGTCATCTAATGGGTCCCTCATTTCCCAATTTTCAAAATGGAATTTAACATTTTTTTCCTTAAAGGGGGAAAAACATAAACCATTTATAAATTACTATGAATAAAATATGGATGGATGATTTTAGTTCAAAAAATTAAACTATCATATAACACTGGCATTGTTGGTTATAGTAATCAGACTCAAAAATCATCTGGTTTAACAGTGTATTTAAATTTGATAAAAAATTCATTTGATAAATCAGTGTTGCTAAATAGAATTACAAAAAATTTGTTTAAAATATTTTAAAAATAATTATTAAAAAACATTCTAATATAAATATCACAGTAGCATATAAAACAAGTTAAAATAAGTAATATTAAATATTATTATAAAAGTAATAAATTATTACATGCTTTATAAAAGATATTCAACTATTTAACCATAATAGTTATGTAAGAATGATATAATGACATTACATATGCACATTTTTTAAAATAACTATAAAGTATGGATTTCCACACTAGGAAGGCCCTCGATATGTGTATCTGAAAAAATTTGGATTTTGTAAACAAGAAATCCCTCGGTCCAAAGATCTGTAACAACTATATCCTACAATAACATAGAATCCCTTCATTAGACTGATCTGTATCACCTATCATCCAATCCTGAAAATACCTCAATAAAAATCTCAATCAAAATTATTAAATAATATAGAAAAAATACTCTAAATAATTTACAATTAAAGAAATGGATTCATTAGAACAATAAATCTTTCAAATATTTATAATTTGTAATAATGAGAAGAAAATGTAGAGAGAATCTATGGAATATTGAGTTTTAAAAATAATCAGCTCCAATATGCTCAAACGATCTCCTATTTTAGGCACCCCTCCAACAGTCATATTTTGTTTGAATCTAGGATTTTGTTTCAAAGGCCTTAGATTATCTTCTCCAAAAATATCAACAAAATGATTCCATCATATACTATTTTTATAGAACCACTGTAATACTATTATAAATTACATATTATAGAAATAATTCTAATAATTATATAATAAAATTTTAATATTATTTTGGAATATACTATTTTTAATTGGATGAACTTCAGTATGGTTAGTCCGATGAAAAGATCTATGGTCAGTCTAATGGATATGACTTCTATCAGCTCGATGGAAAAACACTTGTTAATCTGATATTCAAGTCACTAGTGAGTATTATGTATTAAAATCTTATTTAGTTTAATGTATCACATTTTAATACTATAAAATTTGTATTTGTTTAGAAAAAAACTATTTCTATGTATAGTTGAAATTAATGTTTTCTACAAAAAAATTCTAAAAATTGTGGGGCATTCAATGTTAATAGTATATGGTTTTAAGAAATTGATTGTGATTTTTCAAAAAAAAGGAAAATAAAAGTATAAATTAGAATCATTCAACTCAAAAATATCCCCATTTTTAAATAGTCACAACACTTAAAATGAAGAAGTGATCAAATTTTAAAAAATTACATCCATTTTTTCTATTAATATATTTAAGGAAATTCTTCATAAGAAATATGTCCCCTTTTCTAGTCTGGACTTCCCTTATCTTGAGAACCTAGTTTTTTACAACGTAATTTATCAGATAATAAATATTATTACTTTGGAATAATGGGTATGAAAAAATAATTTATCATTTTCACCCCCCTCAACAAAATTTTCCTCTTTAAAAATTTCTCCAGAGCAAATAGTTTATCCCCGTTTGAATTTTTCAAAAATATATAATGAGAGAGAAATATTTTCCTAGAAATTTAGAATGTATAATATAGAGAAACTTTTTTTGAGTAAATATTCATCCAATATAAAATGAAATAATATTCAACAACATTAAATAAGAAAGCATTCAGAAAAATATTTGGGGAATAACTAATTCAAACAATATATTATTCAAAAAAATTAAATTGTATTTATACATCTAGATTTTTGGAAGAAAATAATCATTGTTTCTTGTAGATATTATTTACTATTACTTTTATCATCCATAAATCATTTTGATTCATCATGGTTAATTCAGTTGTAGATTGTAGTTTCGCTATCATGTATTCGATGAATGGGAACATCTAATTCTCTACCTTAAAGCCAAATTCCACTTCTTTAAGAATAATTATCTTTTTATTTATTATATCATCATATAGAGGTATTATTCAAAAGATTTGTTTATAGAATTATCATTATACAAATTTTTTATCTCTTTATTGAGTTCATAGATTCCATTATTATGAGAGTCTATGGGATCATTGATTTATTCCACAAAACATCAATCTACCAACAACATATGATGATAGATTCTCAAAAGACTCAACAATATCAAAATATATGATGTTACTTCCTTAAAATGATCATCATTATCTTTAAAAATTTCATATGCATGTCTCTCCCATATTATAATTTGATTAAAAATCATTTTATGTCCCTTTATTTATTTTTGAAAAACATTATCTTTGATTCATTATGAACAATTGACTCTAGGAAAAAATTCAAATATTTAAATTTCCCATTAAAATTATTCTAAATTTTATTGTACCGAGATTAAATATTTAGAATATGATAAATTAAATCTATAATCCTTTTCAATATTTGAAAAATATAATCAATTATTTTCAACGTTTTGGTTAATGATGTGTCATATGAATCCAATAATGAATCAGAAATATTTTTGTGATATGGTCTAATATCTATCATTTTTTCATTCTAATTCATATATTCAATATTTCTAACCACATCAACTTCTATATCAATTGTTTATTTTATATGGGAATATTTTTCTCCTCTTCTTCATTATTTGAACTATGATTAATAGAAACATCTAAGACCAGATTTCTATAATAGTGGTTTAATAAGGATGTAGATAGTGAAGATGAATCTGAAGAACTTTCTTCTTCTTTTTCTTCTTTATCATTATCTTATTTTTATTTTTATTTTTCTTCTCATTTTAGTTCATTCTATAACCACCTCATATTTTTTATATAAATTTCAATATGTCTAAACATATTATTGAACATCCTAATAAATTTAATTATTATCTAATTTTTGATTTGGATGGTTAAATTACACTTTTTAACCCCTTTCTATCATAATTATTAAAGGAACAAATTATGTATCTAAACTTTTTAACTCATTTAGTACTGAAATATCTGGAAAATGATTATTGTAAATTTATTTTTTCATGAAACTATGAATTGGTTGAACTAAAAAATTGGTGAAATTTGATAAAGGTGGATTGGATGTCATTTTTTCAATACATTTAATAAAATTTCCCATTATCATTTCATTACAAGTATTTTATAATAATTTTATTCATTCGATTACTCTTTAATTACCATATCTATTTTCATCATAAATTTTAATTCCATTTCTTTATCATGTGTGAAACATGGATCTACATGATTAATCTGAATATTAAGTGACATAATATTCTAGGATTCCTCATAAGATATAGATTTCAATTTCTTCTGTTACATGGGAGTATAAGAATCTAATTTTATTTTCGCTTTAATTGGTTCCTTCTTTTTTATTTCATTAGCATTGGATGATGCCTTATCAAAATTTTCTAAAAAAAATTAGTTTCATAATGAAGAATCATTTCATTATTTCAATAGACTCTTCTCAAATTAATGAAACCATTTTCTCAAATTGCATAAGCGTAATTATTTATTTGAAAAAAATACATAAAATTAAGAAAAAATTATGAAACATGGAAGCAAAAAAATTCTAAAATATGATTGAAGATTTCATTATAGCATCAATGTAGAGAAAAAAACAGGACCAGGTTTATCTTCCACATATTGATAATGAATTATAATATGAATATTTTGAGAACATTCATTATATCCTTATCTTCTTTTCCCAGAATTAAATTCCCTATTATCCATGAAGTAACTACTATTGTGTATGATGATTGATGATATACTTTTAAAAAGTTTTTCATAAGAATAAAATAATGTTGAATTGTCCTTTTCTTTTTAAAAAGATCATAGCTTCTCTGTAAGGTTGTGATATATAAGGTAAAAATATACTTCCAAGGGAATATATACTAAATAATCCACTTTATAAATCTTTAATTTTAAACTCTCAATAATAACATTGAAAACAATTACTTCAAAATAATATTTAATATCAAATTACAATAATGATTAAAATGATTTAACAATTTACAGAAAATGAATATTAAAATATCCTTTCTCTATAAAAAAATTTTTCCAACATTTAATCATCACATCTCATTTTAAAAGAGAATAATACTTATCATACCATGATTTCTTAATCAATTTTACTTTTACCACATATCACTTAGAAAATTATTCCGTATATTTTATTATACTATGATGTATTCTAGGAATAAAAAATTTTAATAATATAAAATTGTCTGATCTGAGAATAAAAATAATATAAAAGTGTTGAGAAATTTTTATGACAATTAGTGTGGAATATAATGGACCACAACGTTATATATTGGATTCATGAGTGACCCTTAAACTTTCATAGATCTAACTGCTCAAATTAAAATGATATTCTAATCTGATGGTTGATATTAATATTTGAAGGGTTTAATAAATATTATGAACTATTAATGATTTTATATATATGAAAAATATTCATAAAACTATAGTATTATATGATTACATAATAAATAATATCTATAACGACCAATTAGTTTGTAAATTTTATAGATTATATAGCACAACACACACATATATATATAATAGTAATGAATAACTGAAAAAAACTAATTTTTTATAGTAATACCTCTTACAGTAAAAATTAGCTTTTAGTATGAATGTTTAAATCTATAAAAAATATTGTTTTTTAAATTAATTTGATAATATTTATAACAAAAATATTATCTAAAAATTTTTAATATGAAATTTTGTATTCTGAAAACTTTTAGTAATATTTTTTATTAAGAAATAATTTGGTTAAAATTTTGATTCTAAAGCCCAAAAAATTGAAAATAATTTTTTTGGAAAAACAATAAAATATTGAAATCAATTGTTATTTTGAAAACCACAAATTATGTAATCCCCTTTCATAAGTAGTTCATTAATTTAAAGAGATTGGTAAAAAAGTAGATTTAAATAGTCCATTAGTATTGATGATTCCAAAATTTTGTTTAATATAATCATGTTTATCAAGACACGAAGGATTTGTAACAATATCTAAAATTTGTTCTTTAATTTTGATGAATTGTAAAATGATATATCCTATTTTATCTGATATAAAAATAAATGAAATCTTATATATTTTTTCATTTTTTGATGAGTGATCTGCAAGGTTTCTTACTTAATGAAATGGGACATGGGTTATCACATGTCATTTGAGTTTTACAGGAAATCATTTGGTAGTTAGTGAGTGTATGTTACATCCATAACACATGAGCACAATAGCTTCTAACTACCACATATTCATCTTCATCAGTGGAAATTTTTACTTAGTGTTGTTTCTTACAAGACAAAGACATTAATTCATCTCCTAATAAATGACATGTTCTATAATTACTTTTTCAATTCATTCTAAATCCACCAATGTCACCATCATATTTTATTTTATTTAAAAATAATTTTTAGAAAATTAAAATAATCTTAAATTTATATTTTCCTTTAGGTATCAAAAATTTCAATATAAATTTTTATGATTGGACACTTTTGTATTTTCATAATATCAAGAACATAAGCATGCAAAAAACATAAAATCTGGTTGGATAGATGTTAGGTATAATAAATATTTAATCATTTTTATATTAATATTTTGATCAATTGGTTTCCTAGAGTCATCAATATCTAATGTATTTTTGGTTCAGATAGGTGTAATAATAATTTTAGTATTGTCATTTCATAATTTTTTTATATTATATTATATATTATTTTGGGGAGATATAAAAGATACTTCTATTTTTTAGAAATTTTAACACCTAGAAAAATAAGTGTAATGAATTGTATTTTCTCAGGTTTTATTTTTATAAATTAATTGGGAAAAATTTCAGACCAGGCACTGGGGTGATATATGATTTTGAGGCCCAGAGTGCCCAGGACGGTTCATTGAAAAATGTTATGTTTTTAATAGCATGTGTGAGCGGGATTCGTGAAAGAGTGGAATAACTCCTAACAGGGTGCCCAGATCAGAAATATGAGGTATCTATTACATTAAGAACAGTGACTTTACTTTAGGGGGGCATAACATCAATCATCTTGGGTTGACTATGAAATTAGAATTTAGACCTAACCATCCTTAAAATATTTTTATAAAAATATTTCATAAGACACAATATAGTTTTTCTTTTTATTGAAATTTTTTTCATGAATTCAATTATATCACCATAACCCTTGAATTCTTCTAAGACAAAGAAGGAAGATCCTTAGATAATGAACGTCGGAGGATCAAGGATCGGTGATGACACTGAACTCCATTCTTCATCAATGATTGTTCCAATCATGAGGTATGGTGTTTAATCTCTAGGATATTTCCATTACCTTGTACATTCAAAATAAGAACATGAATCAACCAATGAAAAGGTTCATCCACGGTTTGTTTATTCCTTCAAGATAGATAAATTGTAGCGTGGTTGATAAAGGGAGATATATCTTTATGATTATTTTTTGTGTTCTTTATTAAACTGTATAAATGAAAATATCAAATCCAATATGAACAAGGAATAGATCCCTTATTCGGGTGTTCCTTGTGTTTTTCTTATCCCCATTATTGTCTTTCTTCTTCGTTGGACACTAATGGTCTCGACCCAATTTTTGGGGAGACTCTGAATGTGATCTGGCCTCTGGAATACAAGAAATATGGATAAATGACCAAATCATTGGAGTTTGTGACCTGAGGATTAGGTATATGAATATGTTTTGAAAAAATTAGAACTAGATAAATTAGGGAAACTAGAAGAACCAGGGTCACTGGTGGCCGTCACTGGCGGCGGGACAAGGCGGAGCCCAGTGGTATGTGACGGAAGCCGCATGTGGGTGTGGCGGAGGATGTCAATCACCTACGGAGGTGACCATGGGAGTAGGCGGCAGTGTCCAAACCACACAGGTTGTGTGGCCAGACCATGTTGATTCAGTGGCAATAGAAGCTGCCTGTGATGACTGGGGTCTATGACAGGAGGCCATAGCGGTGATCTGGAATGCATCTCGAAGCCACATCAGAAGAACCAGCAGTGTAAGTTAGGGGTAATAGATATTGGGATGGTCGACCATGTGAAACGCGAAATGGAACTACATTTACTAGGTGACATTGGGGGGAGCCACATAGTTAGTTAGGACCACATAGACTAGAGGGTATGGCTAAAGCAGGCCACGTTTGGTGGAGTAAACCAGCTTACAAGCAGTGGGCCAGACTTGTTTGGATATACCACTCCATTGGGCCCACTATATAGTCCCATAGGGCCTGGTCTAGTAGGTCCAATGGGATGAGATGTTTCAAATAATTATTGACCAAACCTGGTTGGGTCAGCTAGGCTAGGTCAGGTCGGGTCGGATAGGTCGGGTTGAACCCAGACCGGACCTCAGTCAGACTGTTTTACTAAAAATGACAATATCTTTCATACAATGGGTTTTTTTGATAAGTCGTTTATGGTATTCAGACCACTGGGATGAGACTACCCTTCTATTATACTCTATGGGATATTTTGGGGATGTTTTTTACTGACTAAATGGATTGAGGAGTAGGTAATCTAAGAAGCAGTGTACTATAAGAGGAATCCATTGGCTGGTTTTGAATTGGTGACTACATGAATTGGGGGTTGTATGACCCATCTATGGTTCATGTTCCACCATTGCTTTATACACCATCCATTCTCTATGTGTTGTTGACGCTTCATTCACCATTGACACTCCATGTTCCATTAACGCTTTGTGTGCCAACGATGATCTATGTTCCATCTATTCTCCATGACTCATTGACACTCTATGTGTCATGGAATGTGGTAGATATTTGGAATATATTTGACAATCCATATACTCATGATTTAGACTTATACATGTGTGATATAACTATACATTTGTGTGTTTCCTTCGTGGTATATCATGTATTTCTTAGTTTTATACTACATTTATTTTTTTGTGGTGTACTTCTAGTATTTCGTAGTGGTATACTTCATATATTTCTTATTGGTATTCCATTGTGGTTTTGGGGTATCCAACTGGGTATTGTTTTACTCACCCCTATATGGGTTGTTCATGCATGTGTCATGCCTTATGAAGATGATTGACACTTTGATGATGTTCTAGGTGGATCAGGAATAGTTTGTTCATAGAGTACTTGGACAGATTAGGTGTGCTACTACATCTTCAAATAGTTTTCCTACACCTACCCTTTAGGAAGGGTTTTCTGTAGACGAGTTTTAAGAACCTGTGTATTCCCTGTTATAGAATCCTTTTTGAGTGGGATTTTATTTTGCCCATTTTACTTTCTAGTATTCCTACTTTCATACTCTATGGTTGGTATCTTAGTATATGTATAATTTTTTATACTTATTGTTTTTATGTTTCATCATTTTGGGTTTGGAGATGTGTGCATGTGACATGTACTTAGTAAAATTCCTCCCATTTGTAGGATATTCCAACTCATATCTAGTTATCAACCTCTAACCCATCAGAGGTGGTCTTGGGGTAGTCACATTATAGGCCCCACTGGGACAGGTCGTGACAGAGTGGTATCAATGGGGGGTGGTTTTACAAAAGGACATGGAGTCTGCATGGTGGGTTTGGGTAAATAGTGTCAAGTGTATTGAGTTCATATTTTAGGCCATGGAATCTCTTTTTGTTGTGGAGGATGATATATTTATACACCGGGACTCTATATTCTACTTTTCGACTTGATACATGAAAACACTAATTGCAAGGAAATTAACAATTCGTGCATCATATAGTATTTGGTTGTGTTCCCATGTCCTTCAAGAGTCAGCTCACCAGGCATACTCTATTGATAGTGTTTCATCTTGATATGTTATTGGATTCCTTCACATAGATAGCCATATAGGATCTTGATGTGTGATCAGGAGGATGGTCCACCTAGTGATGAGGTGCTAGTACATGGATGAGTGCTGGATATAGCACCTCCAGGTGGTGTACCAGTGATACCACCACCCATATAATTCTAGATACTACTAGTTATACTATTAGAGGATGCAGATAGCTTAAGTTTGTTGCCTTAGTTTCGGTGGCAGCGACCATCTAGGTTTTGGGGTGATACAGACCCCTAGATAACTAAGGAATGGCTAGAGGTAGTTACACATTTCTTCCCCCTTGTAAGTATGCCTTCTGACCAGATGGTAGTTTTATTCATGATCCTTCTTCAGGTAATAGTGGGGTGATGGTGGAGCTTATTGATCTTGATGAATGATGAGGAAACTCTCTCTTGGGATAACATTGAGAACCTCTTCATAGAGGAGTTATTTCTGGAAATGTTGCACTCAGTGCGCATAGTGGATCTCCTTAACCTGCTGCAGGGTAGTCAAATAGTAGTGGAGTACTTGGTGATATTTACAGATCTTTCCTACTACTCAAAATATATTGTACGGGACCCGTTCTTTAGGACCCCGACTATTGAGTAGGGGATACAACAGGAGATCAGGGTTCCAATGGTATCCCTTATGATTCCAACCTATGTTGGCGTACTAGAGTGACTCTTATTATGGGGATATTTCTAGGAGGGAAGGCGCCATCAGTGGGAAATTACAACAGGCACCAGGTTGCTGAGTCTTAAGTAGTGGGTATCCAATAATAAATTTAGGGACCCAAGTGGATCAAGCACTCTAGGGGGTGACCAGATGACATGGTATCAGCAGTGCAGTGCTCCCCGGGTAGAGCAGATCAGCTGAAGGATAGGTCATGTTACCAATACGGCAGTTGGGTACATCTGGTTGTAGATTTCCTAACTCACCGTATAGATGATTAGAAAATGGTTGAGGGGATGATGAGGTAGAAGAGGAGGCATTATAAGGGTGTTCCATAGGGTGGCGGGCATGTTAGAGGTGTAGATAGAGCATCAGGAGGGGTGAATAGGTTCGATGTAATACCACCGCCCCCTATGTGGTCTACCATGGGCTTGGGGAGCTGGTGGATAGGGATGATGACAACTTCATGCGATGGAAGATTATGACGTTGGTACTCCATAGATGATTATAGTTACAGTCTATGTCTTTTCTATCCTAGATGTAGTTTTTATTGACACAAGTTCCAATTTATCTTTTCTCTCTATGACTGTTTTTCGAGCCTCAGAAAGTCCAGTGGACCCATTAAATTGATCCCTATGCTTAGATATAGCTATAAGAGGAGATTTGAAAATCACACACTGGTTCCTATAGTGTTACATTACTTTAAGGGGAGATTGTTTCAGTTGGGATCATGTGGTCGTAGTGTCAATGCATTAAATCTTCATTCTTAGTATGGACTGGTTATCCACATTTCATTCCCAAATTAAATGTCTTAGTCACAGAGTGTGTCTTTTCCACTAATATGGGAATAATTTTTCCATTATTTTTAAAAATTAAACACATTAAGTGCAGGATGGACTTACTCATAGGTGGGTGTAGTCTATTAATAGCTAGTTGGAAAGCATCACCCTCTGTATGGTGGGTGATTGGAGTCTATAGTTTCTTATAGTGGTGGCAGAGTGTGAGGGAATCTTTCTTGAGGATGTACCTGGATTACCTCCTCATAACGAGGTATATTTATTAATTGACATATTCCCTAGGATTACATCAATATCTACACCTAGATATCATATTTCTCTAATGGAGCTTCATGAGATGAGGGTATAGCAGGAAGAAAAACAGAGGAAGGGCTTAGTGAGACTGAGAGTTTCCAATGGGTATCCCTAGTTTTATTTTACAAGAAGGAAGAATGGAGTTTGAGGTTAAGTTTGTACTTACAGTTCCTAAATTTGGTGACTTGGAAGAATAATTATCCACTATCGGGGTTTGAAAACCTCTTCGATCAGGTGATGGGATAGATTTGGATCTCAAAGATAAACCTCTGATCTTGTAATCACCAGCTTTGTGTATGGGATGAGGATGTACTAAAAATAGCCTTCTAATATCGGTATTGTCACTATGAGTTCTTGGTGATTTCATTTGGAATAAAGAACACCTGATCAGCATTCATAGGACTCATAAATACAATCATCCATCCTTACTTATACTTTTTTATATTGGTCTTCATGGATGACATCCTAGTGTACTAGTTGTCCTAGTAGGATCATTTGATACACTTGAAGATGTCCCTGGACACACTCCAAGATAACTAGCTTTATGAGATGCCCTTTAAGTAATTTTTATTGATTTAGGAGTTCCAATTTGTGGGACTCGTCATTTCAGAAGATGGAGTTGTAGTGGATCCAAGGAATATTAAGGAAGTGCTTTCTTGGGAACCACTAATGAGTTTTACTGAGGTGTATAGTTTCTTGGGATCGAATGGGTAATATCATATGTTTTTTACCCTACATTTATAAAGTATAAGTACCCCTTATGGACTGGAAAAGGAAGGTTAAACCTTTTGTATAGACAAATATGATCCAACAATGCTTTCAGGAGATGAGGGAGAGGTTCAAAAATTCTCTCATCTTTAGACTACCAGAGAAAGGCCTTAGGTATGTTGTGTTCTATGATGCATCATATACCGGGAATGGTT
The DNA here is from genome assembly GCA_963277665.1 of Viscum album. NCBI lineage: Eukaryota > Viridiplantae > Streptophyta > Magnoliopsida > Santalales > Viscaceae > Viscum > Viscum album. Next base: position 990,338,724 of record OY728126.1, read on the forward strand.
GTGCCGTGATGGAAAGCGGTGATTGACTATGGTTCATGCTATTTGATGTAGCATGAGAAGAACTACATGACCTATGATCATAAGATAGAAGTGGTATTCTTCGCTTGAAAGATGTGGAGACACTACCTGATGGGTGAGAAGTATACCATATAATTTGACCAAAAGAGCCTAAAGTATATCTTCCATCAGAAAAATCTGAACATGAGATAGAGGTGGTGGATATAGTACCTTTGGGACTATAAATATTATATTTTATATACTCTTTGGAAGGATAATATAGTGGTAGATGCTCTCATCAAGAGATCCATCTTATAGTTGATGAGTGAGGAATCAAAGCAGTTGGCTGCATTTCATATATCCTCTATGGATGGAGATGGAGTAGCATACCTCATGTCGATGGTTGTCAACCCTACACTATTACAGTGGGTTAGTGAGGCACAACACAAAGACACTAACTATGAGATTTACATGCTTATATTTCTACAGGTAATAGCTTGGATAGAAAATCGAAAGGAGGGGAGAAAGTAGTTCTCTTCATAGGATGCACAGTTGTACCTGTGAAAATGCAGGGGGGTCTTTAGGGAGTTCCACTAATCCCATTTGGATGTAAATCCGGGTGTGGAGAAGATGTTCCAAGACCTATGACATCAATTCTGGTGGTTAGGGATGAAGAAGTTAGTGTCAGAGATCATTCTTTGATGCATATCTTGTTAGCATGTGAAGGATGAGCACCAGGTTCCATTGGGCTTGACCCAACAGATTGGGGTTCCATAGTGGATGTGGGATGGGATATCTATGGACATCATGAAGGGATTACCATGTATTTCCAGGGGCATGATACCATCTTGGTGATTGTTTACTGACTCACAAAGATTCCCACATCCAACCAATTTGTGAGAAGAGTTTGGTAGAGAGCCTGGGACGCCTCTACGTGAAGAAGATATTTCGGCTTCATAGAGTGTCATCAACAATCATTTCAGACCATGATGCTTTTTTCACATCCTGGTTATAAAAAGGATTAAAGGATCTGTTAGGGACTTAGTTTCACTTGAACACATAATATCATCCCCATAGGGATGGCTAGGTGGAGATGACCATTTCGGATCTTAAGGGCATTAAACATTCTTGCATCCTAGTCATTGGATATAGCTGGGACGATCACACACCATTGGAGGATTTTTCATACAAAAATAGATACCACTCAACTATTGGTATAACACTATATTAGGCCATGTATGGGTGACCATGAAGGTCACCACATTTCTGGACTAACCCAGGAGAGTCGGCACACATGGGTCTAGAGTTGGTGCAGACTACCGCTGGGAAGGTTCTGATCATCCAGTAGAGGATGAGGGATACACAGAACTGGAAGAAGTTTTATGATGATAGGATAAGGAGACCTTTGGATTTTGAGGAGGGGGGCCATGTGTTCCTTAAGGTCTCAACTCAATGGGGATTATGAAGATTTTTTTAGGGTGGAAAGTTATATTCATTTTCATCGGCCCTTTTCATATTTTGATTAGACTTGACGAGGTGATGTACCACCTAGCTCTACCCCCATAGTTGCATCGAGAGCAAGATATCTTCGACATGTTGCAAATAAGGAGTTATGTGCATGATCCATTGAATATCATCGACTGGGGAGAATTGGATATTGATGATGGGGTGAATTTTTCGGAGTACCTGATGGAGATCGAGGATCTATAAGAGAGGATTCTTCATGGGAAGTAATTTCCACTAGTGCGCATTTGGTGGTAGAATAAGAATTTCTAGGATAGAACTTCAGAGTGGGTGGCTTAGATTCATTCTCAGTATACTAATATTTTTGTTGAGTAGCCCTTGTTTTGGTTTTTAGGGACATAAATACATAAGGTTTGGAGAATTTAATGGCTCATATTTTCTCCGATTTTACTTTATTAATTTAATTATAAAACTATAAGATTAGGTGCTGAGACAACAGGTGATTTTGAGGCTCAGTGTTACCAGGATAGTTTATTGAAAATCTTTAGGTTTTTAACAGCATGCATAATCTGATTTCTTGAAAGAGGGGACTAACTACTAAAATGGTAACTAGATCCCAAATATGAGGGAAGCATTACATTCAGAGTAGTGCATTTACCTTAGGAAGGGCCTAACATCGACCAACATGAATCGACCGTAAAAGATAGAATTTAGATGTTACTATCATTAAAACATTTTAATGAAAATATTTTATTAGGAATAGCTGAGTTTTCATTTTTCATGAAACCTTTGTTATGAATTCATGGTTATCACCCTAAAATTATAATTCCTTTGAGGCACGGAAGGAAACTCTCTTGATGACAAATTAATTCATATCAAGGATCAATGATGATATGGGCTTAAGTTCTTCATCAATGACTGATCCAACCTTGAGGTAGGGTGTTGGATCTCTTAGTGACTTCATTTCCCTTATTAGATTTAAATGATAAATATGGACCAACCCATGAACATATTGATCCATGGTTATTCCATTCTTTTAGAATGAATAAATTTTTATGGGGCTTAAAAACAAAGATAGATCCTTGTGACTATATGTTCTTGTTGTTCATAAACCTCTAACATAAAGGGATCATGGCCGACAAGAACAAGGCCAGGACTGGTCTTTGGGTGTTATATGTGTTTAACCTATCCCCTTTCTTCGAATTCTACATCATTGGACCCTCATGATCATATTGTAATTTTATAGGTGGTTTCAAATGAGATCATTCCTTCAAAGTTATAACAAGATGGATCGGACACCAGAGTAGTGAAGTTCGTGACCTGAGTATCATAGATATGGCTCTATATTTTAAAATGGAGTATCAAAGAAACATGGGTGACCTGTGAAACTAGGTCCATCGATGGCCGCTAGACGATGATGGTCGATGGTATGCCACAGCTGCATGCAGTTGTGGCAGAGGACGGAGGATGACTGCATCCATCACCAGACCGCGCAGTCAGTGTGGCCACACTCTATGGACCCCGTGGTGGTGGAAGTCGCGGGTGTTGAATAGGGGATGTGATAGGAGGATCTAGTGGTGAGCTGTGATGCGGCTCGAAGTTGTGTTGGGGGAACATGTAGTGGTAATCCACATGGAATGCGAAGGAGGTGGTCCAGCCATATGTAATGTGGCATGACGTCGTGTTGACCGAGCAACATGGGGGGATCCACACTGTCAAGGCGGACCATGTGGACTTGAGGGGCACGACCAGGGAGGGATAGATTAGGATGGTCGGGCCTCTCTGGTGACCTAGTATCCTAGTGGGCTAGGCCAGTTCGATCAATACCAAAACAAAATAGGACGGGTCTATTGAGACTGTTCGGCTCACGTTGGACCCAGATGGGACCCATGTCAGACCGTTTTATAACAAATGGCCATATCATTCAAACAGTGTGTCCGTTTGATGATCATTTTGTGGTGTTGGGACCCTTGAGATGAAAAATTCATTTTGATATAATCTAAATGATATATTTCTGTCATGAACCAGCCTGAGTTGACCCTGCACCAGCCACAAGGGCCAGCCCGTGTCAAGTCCCAAGAGGCGTTCCCAATCCTCCCAGGATGGCGACAAGAACCAAGGGAATTAATATAGTACACAAGGAAACTATTTCTCCCATATATAAACAATAAAACAACCATTGAAAAGAAATGGACTGCCCAAAACACGTTTATATAAAAACTAAACTGAACATTATTTGTAAAAGAAACTAAAAGTACAACTAAACCAACAGCTTATCTTACCAAACCCGATAACCAAATAACTCCATGTGACCCTTCTGGTCACTCTCCAACATAATGATCAAATGTCTCCCAAGGTGATTAAAGTCAATCTGAAACCTGCACAAAGAATAAAAAAAGAAGAAGACTATAGGCGTGAGTATTAAAACTCAATAGGTTAGCCCAATATTCTATTCCCAATTCACTTACTTTAAAATAAAAGAAACATCAATTTCATGTTTTAAATACAATATATAAAATTATGATTTTCAAATGAGGTTTCATGCTATAATAGTTATCAGACAAAAACTTTCACGTTTTATAAACAAAAATGAAAGTAACAATTTTTCAAAGAGGTGCAAATTAAAAATGAAAATTTTATTAATGAGGGATTCTTTAAAGATTGAAAACTTTAAAATAAAAAAGTTACACTACTCAATTTACCAACCAAACACACCATATGCCGATGGTGAGTAAAAAATAGTGAATGAGCACAACTCACGGGAACACCCCTATGCACTAGTTAGTTGTGAGCCCCAAGTACCTCGTATCTCGGTGAAAGTAACCATAATAAATATTTGTTCTCAGGCACACGAGCCACTAGTAGATAGCATACCCATAACCTAGTGGTCCCCCAACATCATCATCATTATAGTTTAGTTAGTTTTGTCATTGTCAAACTTTTTATGTGAAATAGGGGCCAAACCCCACATAATCACTAGCATACTAGTACACATCCGCCCACCTAGATACCCAGGATTTCCTTTAGTGCTCAATAAAGTTACACATATTATCAAATAAACATTTCACATCTAAATTCCATTCCCAAACCATAAAAACACAAATAGCCCATAAACATTCTTCACATTTCTTTCATGAATCAACAAACCACTACAAATTTTCGTAAAAGAATTTGAAGGAGTGTATTGAGGCTTTGCACATAAAACTCATTCAAAAACACTATTTGAATTATAAACACACAACAAGAACATACCCAACCATATTTTTCAGACCTAAAAACATTTAACAAAATCATTTCATTGATGATAAAACAATCCCAATTGACACAACATGGTATATACAAGTAAAACACTCATTCTTCATTTTTAGGAAAGGCCAAACCGGTCTTAAAATTTTTTCCCAAAACTAACATTTGAAAAAATTATGCATTACATTTTTTTAAAGAGGTTTATAAACACCATATAAAAAATCAAACCACATTCATAAATCCCATAAAACAATCAGGTTACATATTCAAAACACAACCATTTCCATAAGAATGTTGAACAGGCCATTTTTTGGCAACTCGTGCCAAAACATGTTGTAAACCAAAACCCATTTATTTTTAAAACCAAATAAAAATTGGAAATCCATAAAAGGATCCCAAAATAATTTTTTACATGCTTCCAATGTATTTATAAATCCAAACAAATCATTTTAAATTTCACTAGACACATAAAATCCAACCGGTCAATTTACCGAACATGTGGCATGCACTCTTTAACAAAACAACTTATGTTAAGCAATTAAAAAGGGATAAAATACCATATTCATGCCATAAATTTATTAAAGATACTAAAACATATTCAAAATACCATAAAAAAGTGTGGAATCTCGTGGAATAATTTATCAAACAAGATGAGTGCACATTTATACCAAAACAACTATATTTTTAACAAAATAAGTCATAAAACATAATTTGCACACAAAACCTTTAAAAACAAGGTGTTACAGTAGAACATATCATATAAATAAAGTTAAAATAGTACTAAAATGATGAAACTTAAATGATAAAGGCTTGTGAAATGGATATCCTACCTCAAATCCTTGTCGAAATGGAAAAACACACATGAAATCATCATCTGAGGGTTTACAAACTCTAAACCTATGCCGACCAGACCCAAATGAATAAAAACCCCATCAAAAATACTTTAAAAACATAACCCTAAGTCTAAAAGTACTAGGGGAGATTATAAAACTAAGAAATAATGAAAGGAGGAAGAAGATGGAGGGTAAAGGAGAATGAATCTCACCTTTTCAACTTGAAAACTCTTCGTATTACACTAGATATGCACCGTTAGATAAAATGGAATGGCTTAAAACTTTTTGGAGAGACTACTAAGGTCTGGAAGAACCAGGGAAAGAAGATCAGTGGCCCAAAGAGTACTAATTGATTGATTTATGAATGATATAATTTATCTTGTCAATTGTGGACGATTTGAGATACATTGAGACTATTTCCCCATTCTGTGACTATTCTGAGCTCCAAAGAGGGAAAATAGATATTGGGGTGAGATTAGGGATATTTTATTTGGGTGGGAGGTGGAATCACAGAGAAATATAAAATATTAAATTAGATATAAAATAAACAATTTATTTTTTTTTAACTGGAAATGGGCCTATGGGATGGCCCAATGCCTAAATATGTAACCCCAATTCACCATGATTATGAATTTTTAAGGGGTCCAAAAGGATATGGTAGTTTGAATATATTCGTTGAGGCCATGTGGGAAGTGGAATGGGTGAAATTGGTCGAAAAAAAAGATTTATTAAAGAAACAAATTTGGTTTTTAAAATAGGAAATGGGCTCACGGTTGGCCCAAATCATGAAGTAACCACCCTTTCTTCAAAAACACCTAAACAAGAAATGGGGAACCGAAATTAGGGTGATTAGACATATATAAAACTTAAAAACTCAAAATTAATCTCACCAAATACCCATTAAAAGGATCGGTATTTCCAATGGACCGGATTGAAACAAAGACATGAAGAAAACCAGGTGTGACAATTCTCCCCACCATTAAAGCTTTCCGCCCTCGGAAAGCCATAACACCTTCCAGCTGAAAGATAAACACCTAAGGATTCCTTATCAACATGATCCAACCTATCAATATAGTGAAATATAATTTTCCATAAACATAACTTAATCCTATTTCCCAAACAAAACACCAACTCACAACCACTTTGTGAAAATCAACAGAAATGTCAAGCCCCCACCTCCACATCCAAGACAAGAACCCGATTTTTGGGTCGTCTCCCATTGAAACAAAAAATCACCCAAACTAAAGAAAACTCAAGAAAACAAAGTAATCTTGGGGATTATAGAATATACTCCCCAAAATTAATAAACAACTAGCACTAGACAAGTTCTTAGGAGGAAAAATCAACGAGACCTATGGTGGGTCTCCCCACCATTAGAACCCAACTAGCAATGAAAAAAACAAGAACTCAACATTAATTCACTTTAACAATTCTAAAAAAAACTCTCCCACAACAACCCACCAACCCATGTTAAGAGGGTTACAACATGAACATATAAACCACCCACTCCCTAACAGAGGGGACAATAAATGGGACAACACTTTCAGCATGGATCCGGACACCCACCACTCAGGGAGGGGAGGGAAGGGGACCCAATAATGAGGCCACTGGAACCACAAAAGAAACCAAAGAACTACCCAAGACTCCCCACATATGAATAGGTAACACAAATATCACACCCAATTTACCAAGGTGGTCCACAAAGGGACATTGATCGAAAACCCACGTCCATGAAGGCATAACCATAGACATTGTGTAAGGGGTAAGTCAACCGCACTTGTTGTGATAAATGGAAATTCACAGTAATGAGGAACCACAATATAGACATAGAAACTAACTTACCACAATAGTGGAGTTAGGAGCCTAGTCAAGATCCCCACACCTCTGTATATTTTCTGACTGCGTGAAATGCTTCGCTTCGAGGCCTATAGCTGGAGCCCTAAATCATGAAGCATCTGCTGCCACACAGTCAGGTGCTAAGTATCACACCACTCAAAAAAACTCACTTGCTCAAAAAAACACTTTCATCTAAATAGGAACTCATATATACATATCAAAAATATATCTCACTCATAAAGAGGAACATAATGGACAATTAATACGGTGAAAATCATCAACATCAACAACACAACTTTTATGTCTACAAGAATTATCACGAACTGGAAGCACTTTAAATCGATCCCAAACAGCTCTCTATTTAAACTGATAAAATGAAGAATTATTTTAGGATCTGGATATAGATTTTCAAAAATGAGAAAGAATCCATAGGTTTATCAATTGGAAATCTTGCAAACATTGAACTATCTATGGCCAGATCACAACATCCAACACATCTTTAGAAACCCATTGAACATTACTCCAAAACCAAGCCACCAAAAAGATCCCATCTCAAGATGCAACAAGAGTATGAATTATAGATCATAACGGATCATAATGAATAGACAAAACTTCTAATACATACGATAAACCATTAACATAACCGTTGGTTTAAAACAAACACCACAATTTTTCAGCTAAAAACACTTTTGAAAAAAAAACTAACTGGGTGGATTTTCACATTCACCAATGGTGTTTCATCAAGTCTCACTCACATGAACATCTATGTGCCACCCCAGGCACTCAACAACCATTCCATATAGGCCTTCCTTCTAGATATCAATAAAACCATGCATGTGAGAACCCATAAAAACACCAAAGGATAAAAAAACAACATTATTCCAAAAATCATGTACCGTCAAAAGGAAAACCAACCACTAAGTCAAAAACACATTTAATATTAAAAAAAACAAACCACGCTTCATAAAGAACCATGTGATTAAAAAAAATCCATTTAATTTAATAGAACATAGAAAACAAACCATTCTATTCCAAATAGCCCTTTCCCATTTTTAAAAAAATCAGCAAGGTCTATTTTCATAATCTGACAACCAAAAAATCCAAAACCCCTTTCTAGAAAAACATGAGCCGCACAAAACAAAATTTACAAAACCTATTCATCATATTCAAACACTTTTCAACAGCCCAAAACACCCCATTTAAAACAATGTTTCAGAATTACTTTAAAAGGATTCAGACTTTCAAAACATTTTATTTCAACAAACCAAAAGTTTAGATTAGGGAAAATCCAATCCTATTAAATCATTTCCACTTCCTACCCAAAATTTGTTTCAAAAAACAAAACCTTACCAAAATAATTCTTATATTTAATTTTTGAAAACACCTTTTCTACTTTTCCAAATCCAATCCTTTCTTTAAAACCCATTTCCATAATTCTAACACAAGTATTTTCAAAACAAAAATTCAGAATTCATGAAAGCTCCAAGAAACCCACAAAGGGGAACTAGTGTTGGTGGGTGACTTGACCATATGGTTGTCGAGCGTTTATCAAACACAAAACCAACATGGGGAGACTTATTAGGACCATGACCCGGCTCTACATGGCTTGGAAGGCCCTGCGATCTCATAGATGCCATTAGTCAGACTCCACTTATCATAACCCAACACCAAACAATCAGTAAAAACAAATGACACTAATAAAACCAGACTTCCCATGGAAACCCGCGGATTAGAACAAGCAAGAATTCATGATTCTCTTCCCAAACTTACCCCTCAAGTCCCAAAAATTCTACTACATCTACCTTGACATCCCTAAATAATAAGGGCGCTCTAAAAAAATGTTATGCTAAGAGCCGACCTCCCGGGATGGTGAAAAGCACCAAGGGAATCAATAGAGTACACAAGGGAACGATTTCGCCCATATATAAACAATAAAACAAACAGTGGAAAGAAATGGACATCCCAAAATACATTTATATAAAAATTGAACTGAACATTATTTGTACAAGAAACTAAAAGTAAAACTAAACCAAAAACTTATCTGACCAAACCCGATAAACAAATAACTCCATGTGACCCTTCTGGTCACTCTCCAACATATTGATCAAATGTCTCCCAAGGTGATCGAACATATGTTGAAACCTACACAAGGGATAAAAAAAGAAGAAGACTATAGGCGTGAGTATTAAAACTCATTTGGTTTGCCTGGTATTCTATTCCCAATGAACTTCCTTTAAAATAAAAGAAACATCAATTTCATGTTTTAAATAAAAGATATAAAATTATGTTTTTCAAATGAGGTTCCATGCTATAATAGTTATCATACAAAAACTTTCATGTTTTATAAACAAAAATGCAAGTAACAATTTTTCAAAGAGATGCAACTTCAAAATGAAAATTGTTTTAATGAGGGATGCTTTAAATATTGCACACTTTTAAATAAATAACTCACACTACTGAATTTACCAACCAAACACATTGTATTATGACGGTGAGTATAAAATATCCAATGATCACAACTCACGAGAACACCCCTTGGCACTAGTTAGTTGTCAGCCCCATGTACCTCGTATCTCGGTGAAAGTAACCATAATAAATATCTATTCTCATGAAAACGAGCCACTAGTAGGGAGAATACCCAAAACCTAGTGGTCCCCCAACATCATCATCATCATAGTTTAGTTATTGTTTTCATCGTCAAACTTGCTATGTGAAACAGGGGCCAAACCCCCACAGAATCACTAGCATACTAGTACACGTCTACCCACCTAGATACCCGGGATTCTGTTTAGTGCTCAATCAAGTTACAAATATTATCAAATAACATTTCATATCCAAATTCCATTCCTAAACCATAAAAACACAAACATCCCATAAACATTCTTCACATTTCTTTCATGAATCAACAAACCACTACAAATTTTCATAAAACAATTTCAAGGAGTGTATTGAGGATTTTCACATAAACCTCATTCAAAAAAAACTATTTGAATTATTAACACACAACAAGACCATACCCAACCATATTTGGAAGCCCTAAAAACATTTAAGCAAATAATTTCATGGATGATAAAACAATACCAATTAACACAACATGGTATATACAAGTAAAACAGTCATTCTTCATTTTTAGGAAAGGCCAAACTGGCCTTTGAACATTTTACCAAAACTAACATTTGAAAATGTCATGAATTCAAAAAAAATTTAAAGTGGTGTATACACACAATATACAGTATCAATCCACATTCATAAATCCCATAAAACAATCAGGTTACATATTCAAAACACAACCATTATAATAATGTGAAACAGGCCATTTTTCGGCAAATCGTGCCAAAATATGTTGCAAACCAAAACCCATTTATTTGTAAAACCAAATACAAATTGGAAATCCATAAAAGGATCCCAAAATAATTTTTTACATGCTACAAATGTATTTATAAATCCAAACAAATCATTTTAAATTGCACTAGACACATAAAACCCAACCGGGCAATTTACCGAACACGTGTCATGCACTCTTTAACAAAACAACTTATGTTAAGAAATTAAAAAGGGATAGAATACCATTTTAATTCCATAAAGTTATTAAATATACTGAAACATATTCAAAATACCATAAACCAAGTGCGAACGCTCATTGAATAATTTATCAAACAAGAGGAGTGCACATTTATACCAAAACAACTATATTTTTAACAAAATAAGTCATAAAACATAATTTGCACACAAAACCTTTACAACCAAGGTTTCACAACTGTACATATCATATAAATAAAGTTATAAAAATATGATAATGATGAAAATTAAATGATAAAGGCTTTTGCAAGGGACATCCTACCACAAATCCTTGGCGAAATGGAAACGCACACGCGAAATCACCATCTGAGGGTTTACAAACCCTAAACCTATGATGACTGGACCCAAATGAATAAAAACCCCATAAAAAATATAGGAATAACAAAACCCTAAGTTTAACAGGACTAGGGGAGATTATAAAACCTTGAAATAATGAAAGGAGGAAGAAGAGGGAGGATAAAGGGGAAGGAATCTCATCTTTTTAACTTAAAAACTCTCTGTATTCCACAATATATGCACCCTTAGATAAAATGGAATGGCTTGAAACTTCTTTCAGAGACTCCTAATGTATGGACAAACAATTTAAAGAATATTGGTGTCCAAAAGAGTACGAATTTATTTATTTATGAATGATACAATTTACCTTGTCAATTCTGGACGATTTGAGAGACATTGAAAATGATTCCCCACTCCACGACTATTCTGAGCTCCAAAGAGGTAAAATCGGTATTGGGGGTGAGATTAGGGATATGGGGTTCGGGTAGGAGATGGAATCACTAAAAAAAATAAAATATTGAATTAGATATAAAATAAAAAAATTATTTTTTTAAAACTAGAAATACGCCCATGGGCTGGCCCAATGCCTAAATAAGTCACCCCAATTCACCATGATTATTAATTCATAAGGGATAAAAAGGATATTGTAGTTTGAATATATCAGTTGAGTCCATTTGAGAAGTGGAATAGGTGAAAAAGTTTGAAAAAAATGAGTTATAAGAGAAACCAATTTTGTTTTTAAAACTGGAAATGGGCTCACGGTTGGCCCAAATCATGAAGTAACCACCATTTTTTCAAAAACTCCTAAACAAGCAATGGAGAACCCAAATTAGGGTGATTAGACATATATGAAACTTAGAAACTCAAAATTTATCTCACCAAATACCCATGAAAAGGATCTGTATTTTTAATAGACCATATCGAAACAATGATAGGAAAAAAACCGGGTCTAACAATTTCAGAAGATTAATTACAACCAAATGGATTGAGGAGTAGGTTCTCACAGAACAAGCATGCTATGGAAGGAATACTACAGTTGGCTATGACTTGGTGAATACATGACATTGGGGCTGTATAAACAATCGATTCTCTAGGCACCATCGAAACCCTATGCACCATCAATGCTTCATGAAACATTGACACTTTGTGTTCCGTAAATACTTCATCATCGTCAATGCTCCATTTTCTATTGATGCTTTGTGAGTCTTCAGTGCTCCATATAACATCGATTCTCTATGATCCATCAACACTCTATACCCCATCGACACACACTAGGCCATCTATGCTCAATGATTCATCGATTCTCCAACTATTATTGACACTTCGGGCATCATCGAAACTCTATGTTTCATGGAAACTGGGAGATCTATGGAATACAATTGAAAATCATTCTCATTGTTCATTAGACATATACCTATGTGAGATAACTCTACTTCGTGTGTTTACTTTTTGGTATACCATATATCCCATATTGGTATATTTTGATTATTTCATTATGGTGTACTTAAGGTATTTCTCAATTGTATACTTCATGTGTTTCTTAGTCGTTTTTCTTTGTAGTTTTGAGGTGTCCAACTGGGTATTGTTTTACTCACCCATGAACGGGCTATGCCCGCATGTGTCATGTCTTTTACAGATGATCGGTGATTTTAAATAGTTCTAGTAGGACTAGTACTAGGTGGTTCTTTGAGTACTTGGAATTAATAGGTGTGCTACTATGGATTCAGAAAACTATCTAACACCTATCATTTAGGTAGGGTTTTCTACGGATGAGTTTCAGGAAATTGTATATTCACTATTGAATTCTATTTTTCTATGTGGGCTTGTATTCTTACCTTATCTACTTTCCAAATTCCCAATAATCATGTTCTATGGTTGGTATCTTAGTGTATACATGCTTTTCCTACATAGTGTTTTTACATTTCATCATTTAGAGCATGGAGATGTGTGTGTGTGTGTGTAGAGGTACTTAGAAAAATGCATCCCATTTGTGGTATATTCTTACATGGTGAAATAATCCATCCCCTTGACAATCAATGGTGGAATTTGGGTACTCATGACATGCGACCCCCTGGGACGATTCGTGACAATAAGTAAGTTCTCCTATCATGATCATCTCATCCTCTGACATTATAACATCCAAAAAGAAATCTATTAAATATTTTTGAGTTTAATGAAAAAAATTCATCAAAAAAATTGAACAATGATGATGTTTTTAGAAACATATTTTATAAAAGAATATAGATCTCAAAGTCTTTTAACAATTTTATTCTGTAATAAAAAATGAGTTGACGTACAATAATAGGATCTTGGATCATTTTTATGTCCATAAAGTTTATTAGTATTATTAGAAACATGTTTTGGATATTCTTTATTTTCAAGACCATGGGAATTCATTGGGTAAACTACCTAATAACATATTCCTTACATGATTCACACTTTAAAACCATTTAAAATAGTTTGGAATTAAGAAATAATCTATAAGATAAAAGTATATGGAAAGCTTCAAGTCTTTCTACTAGAGTATAAGTTTCATAAAAATCTATTCTCTCTTGTTAATTTTATCATTTAGCAACATTTTTATATTATATTTCTAACAATATTCCATATTTATCACATTTTTTCTAGAAATCCAATTTACTCAAAAAAACAAAATTATATTTAGCTAATTAAACCAAAGTCCATACATGATTCTTTTAAAATTCATTTAGTTTATCTTACATTTTTTTTATCCAACATTATCACTTAATTCCTCATAAAGAGTATCAGTAAATAATTAATATAAAATTGAAAAATTTTAATTTCCTTTCTAAATGAACTTCTTATTTTCACTGGTTGATCTACATCACTATTGATGTAATCACCATGGTGATTTCTAAGAAAAAACTAATTACCTGGGTTTAAAAAAATATATTCTTTGACAACATGTAGACATTATTCATGAGTTATAACTCATAAATAAATTCATCATTTTTTTACCATTTTGATAACATTCCAATATGATTTTAAAATAACTTTTTTGAAATAATATATGAAGATATAGGTTGAGGAATATGAAGAAGAAATGACCAGTTTCATTAAATTTTACATTTATTGTTTCCTCAGTAGTACTTGTGTTTTATGAAAAACTCAATATGAATTAAGAGTTGCAAAATAACATAAAAATATTAATTTATTTGATTTTATTAAAAAATTAGGTAATTTATTCTAAGTATTCAAAATGAATGACTTTCATTCAAAAAAATCAAATAAATGATGTTTTGTATTCCTCCTATCCCACAAATCATAATGTGCTTTATTAATAAAAATAATTATTAAAAAACAATTTGAAGTAAAATATGTTGTACTAACTCCTTCATCGCAAAAAATGTTTTACAATTTGTTATTCCTTGATCATGATTCTAGTAATCTCTTGATGATTTATATTTCTCATTTAAAATACAAATATTTATTTTAGGATTTCTTGGTGCCTTAAAATTATTTATAATACCATTTTAAAAATAAATTTTTCAATGATGAAATAAAAAATTCTATTTTTATCACTATGAATGGTCACCAAGAATTTTTTTTTATTGTATTAATCTCAGGCAATAAATGATTCGAAATGGTTAAAGGATTCATAATTCATTACTAGAAAATAGACCCATGCATATCTACTTTATTTAATAACTAAAACATACTCAGAGTTTTTTCCATAAATACCCCATGTTTATGTAGGAACAAACTAGTCCATGTGAACTAAGTGTAAAGAATAAAAAATTTAGTCTTCACTAATTGATTTATAATGTGACTTATATTTAATTCCAAATTAATAAGGATCACATATTTTTAATGTATCAAACCTATGTTCTAGTATATCTATAATTAGTCATATCTTAGAAAACCTAGATATATTTCTGACATTATAATTTCCTAATATTATCTTCCAAAAATTGGATAGGCTTTCTATTGTAATAAGTAAATAAATATCTAGGCTCCTAATGTATTCTATGTTTAATGTCAAAATATTTTCATGAATGTTGGCAAAAAGAATAAATTCAACCTTAGAATAAAGATTAGTACACCTTTAATTCATTATGTTCAGATGATATATCTCATAAATTAATGGACATATGCTAATAAGGTTATACTTAAAACCTGTATAAATTTACAAAATGAAATTAACTCTTTTCAAAAAAGAACATTGTTACTAATTATGATGATTTCTCCTTGATAATAATGACCAAAGGTTAATTTACCAAATTTTATCTTTTAAAACATATTAAATAAATTATTATTTCAATTCCCATGTTTAGATAAACCACTATTCATGTACTACATGTTTTTATTGTTGGTACATTCCTAGTTTTTCTAAAAATAAAAACAGTAACATTTAAGAACACAAATTTTATCGTGTATGATATTATTAGAAACTCAAATTGTTGGAATACATATTTTTTCAACCATAAAATGTTGAGAAAATGATAACTATTATGAAAATTAATCATTTTTAAATCATGAGTGATGGTATCTGTTTTATGAAAATTTTCTCTTCCATTTCCCATCACTTTATAACATAGTGAAAAATGGGATATTTTTTTGAACACAGTAATTATTTTAAAAATTAAGGGTTCTAATAATAAAATCCATTATAAAAACCTATTTATAAGGTATAATTTTATTATAAATATTATAAAAACATTTCATACCATTATAAAACATCAAAAAAATGTTTTTCAATCAATTTATTTCATAATTAAATTCCATAACTTAATATTTCTCCCCAATAGTAGTTATATTAAATATATGTTTTCATATATCATTTAGTTAACTAGTTTTTTTAAAATTACTCATTTCAAGTTATTTTAATAGATAATATTTCTCAAAAATTATATTTATATATATCATTAAAAAGATATTACATCTCATTTTTTAGTCTATAAATATTCAAATTTTCTTTCACCTGTTTTTCTTGAGCAATATCGAGTTTTTCATAAATACTAAATGTATTTTTTAAATAATTTTAAAAATAACGGTACCTATTAAAAAAAGATATAGTTTAGTTCTCTTATGATGTAGAATATTCTTCATAAGATTATGTAGAACTATTTTAAACATTAATATTATGATAAATTACATTAAATGTAATATTCATTGGTGATTTATTTTTTACCTTAGCCTTGAATCATTTATTAACCCTTGAATTTTTTTATAGAATATTATATTCTTTAATCATAAACATTCATTATTTGAGGAGTTCATAGAAGATTTTTCTCTACTATGATAACTCCAAGTGTATGAGGCTTTTAGAAACATTATATATTTTTTCTTTTTGTATATCTTGTAATTTCTATCATATATTTATTTTCTTTATATCCATTCATTTTTTGTTATAAAAATACTATATAATATGTCATTTTGATAGCACCATTACAATTTTATAATAAATTTTATCTGATAGAAATAATTCCAATAATACAATCATAAACATTTAACAGTTTGATAGACTATAAATTTTTCAATCTGATGAAATGGACTATAGTTTATTAGATTTATATGACATCAGTCATTTATATATAAATAACATTTGTCAATACAATGGAAAAGACATTTGTCAGTCCGATGGATGGGACTCTTAGTCATTCTGATGTATCAGACATTAATAATATAATGTTTATATTAATTTATATAATAACAATTTCTATGTTCGGAAGAATATGCGATTTTCTAGAAAAAAATTATAAAATACTTAGGGAATTCAGATTTAGTAATGTAATGTATTATGAACATTTTCTAAAAACAATACCCAAACTATTCTGTCTCAAGAGACTTACCAATTAATCAAGTGGACATAGTAGCCTCACCCATCACTTTCTAAATACAATACAATTTTCATTTGAAAGGGTGTAAAACATAATCAACATATACATTTCTGTTGAATCTACCTTAAAAAATATATATAACATTCCACATTAATTAAAGATAACCACAAACCATCTTGAGTAATATAGTGGATGGTATCAAAATGGTACATCCCAGTCAAGCTAATCAATAAACCATTTAACAATGTATGGATGATGGTATAATAATAACTCCACATCATTGAAGTATAGTATGAAACAATGTATGTTGAAAAAAATGAAAATACATTAAATAATATCATTTTAAAATTCATGATGAAAATAACTATTTCCATTTTGAAAATAACTTATGTTTAAAATGCTAAAAAATCATAAAATCAAA
Organism: Viscum album; assembly: GCA_963277665.1. Taxonomy (NCBI): domain Eukaryota; kingdom Viridiplantae; phylum Streptophyta; class Magnoliopsida; order Santalales; family Viscaceae; genus Viscum; species Viscum album. The sequence goes on from OY728126.1 coordinate 990,356,177, forward strand.
CATTTTAAATGAAAATAACTATGTAAACAAGTTAATAAAACATTAAAATATTCATCCTTCATGATTTTTGGAAAATCATCTAATGTTGTATAAGATAAAAAAACATTCCTTCTATATTTTTGTTAGAAAAATCTCAGAGAACATTGTTTAGAAAATAAAAAAATATAATTTTCAAAAATATTTGTAAAAATTAAATCATTTTTAAAGAAATTAATATAAACAATTATATGATAATAGTTAAAACAATTTTGTATTTTTTTATAAATCACAGACATGGAATAAAAAGTTTTTTTAGGGGAATCATTAAAAACATTGTTTTTAAAATAAATTATCTGTAAAATATAATATCACCAAAGTGACCATTAATTAATATATTTTATGTATCCTCGATAAAACCTCATAGATTAAGTGCATATACAATACATTCTATTCAAATTAATTTCACACATAATCTGAGTGTGATGAAATCAATAAAGCATAAGTTTAACATAGTGAATGGGAAGCCACATGTAATCAATTGAATTGTATGTCCCATAAAAGTTATAATTATAAAATTAAAAATTTGATACCAATAATATAATTTTATTCATGATTGAATATATAATAGGTGATTATATAAATGACATAAAATAAAAAAATCAATGAATAAGGCATATATCTCACATAAATAAAAGTAAGATGAAAAACCCTTACCTCAAACTTCTCTTTAGTTTTTCATACATTATACTCATATATAATTGTTAAATAATGATATTAATTAAATAAATAACAATTATCATATTTATAATACTGTTCATATTGATTTAAAAAAAATTATGACCCATTAATTAATAATATTTCATTTTTTATCATTTAGGGTGTGTTCTTTTCATTATTTCATGATCGTTTAATATGTTATTAATTATTGATTCTAGTTTTAATTGGAAATAATTCTCTAGATGTAGAATCAATTAGTATTAATGAACATCAATAATTAAAAATATTCAGATAAATAATTTTATTTCTTACATTTGGATAATTCATTTGATAAAATTTTAATGATAAATGTTTAGGTTAATTTTGGATGTTTTTCTAAACACCAAAAACTAGTTTTATTTTATTCAATATTATGAGTATATATTAGCTCCAAAACATGAAATAGTTTATAAATACCTATTACAGCCTGATATAACCAGAATAATATGTTTATGGAAAGACATGAAGGTGATAATGTAAAACAAATAGTCATCAATCATGGAGGCGATTAACAGAAAAAATTTGGATAACAGTTTCATTTCATTTAATTAGAGGAGGTAATAAAGGGAATATATATAATATATTCCTTTATAAACATATGATATAAGTATATAAAAGATTTTATATGTATCATTAATTGATTTATAAATGATTTTTGGTGAAAATGTCAGAAGAATTAAATAAGAGAGGTGATTTGAAAAAATTACCTTTTGAATATCATGTATTTTAAGGACCCCTTAAAGACCATGAATTTTGTCTATTAGTGAGAATATAATCACATGTAAATGTTTAGAGTTAGGAGGAAATGTTTTTTTAGATATTTTATGATCATAAAAAACTGTGATGAGAAATGGGGTGGTGAGGGATGAAATTTATACTTGAGGATGGGTGGTTTTGAGTGACAAAATAATGACTATTTTATTTTAAATCAAACTACATTGAGGAGGAATTGTTTTCCAAAAATTATGATAAAAATTAAGGTTTTGTGGTTTTAATGGAGTCTATAAATATAGAAAAATAACATTAAAATTTTTAATTTATAATTATTTTATGCTTTTACCTTTTAATTTTAACTAATTTCATTATTTTACCTATACCTCAATAAATCATTATTTTTACCACAGAAATGTTTTATGAATAAAATGAAACCGAACATACTAACTAATTTTGAAATCATTCTTTAAAATTTTTAAGACATTTTACCAAATTAAATTTATATAATTGGAAATGTCAGATTTAAAATTAATCCTGTAAATGCAATAGGAAAATATATTTTTAAAAGAAAAAGTTCAAAATCATTAAATGGTTTTATATCAAAATTTAATGTGGAATTTAATAAAATTAAATAAATATTATTTATTGATGTATAATTTAACTATTTAAACATTTAAACAAATTTAAATTTTCATGTAACTATTTAAATAAATTAGATGAAAATGCAGTTTTTAATTAAGATTATGTATTTTTCTCTATTCATCATAAAATGAAATTTATCTAAAAATAAAAAAATACCCCTAATAAAATTTTTAAATTACTATTTCAAAAATTATTTTTATTTTTTAAATAAAACTTATAAATGTTTTAAAATTTAATTTTAAATCAATTGTGCTAGAAAAAGGTTGAAAACTGCATTTAGATAAACACTACTTTCTATGAGTATAAGTTGGGATTATTATTTTATAATATCTATAAAATACATATGATGAATGTTAAATATTATATCTTATAAGTTATATATATATTTATTTATTTAATACAATCAAACAAAAGTTTTTTTAAATTTATTGGTATAAAATACACCTCTACCCATTTAAATAGTTTTTCAGAAAGAGATTTTCTTATATATTCCAAAGGGATTGATATTAATTTATAATAAATTGATCAAAAAATGATGAATTATATATATATATATGTTAGAATAAATGATATTTTAATAATTCAGTTTATCCTATTAATATACAACATTCTAAAGACTAGGTTATAACGGTAAAATTTCAATAAAAATATTCAGTTGTTCACTAATTGTTCATTTTATAATGTCAACAAACATGCTTATTTATAGTTATGTCTATAAGATCTATCAAAAAAACACTTTAAATTAAATTATATATTAATAAAATTTTATGAATCACAAATTCTAGTAACTATTATGATATTGGAATTATGTTTTTTGTTATAATGTATAACTTCAATGTTCTGATGAAAATAATTAAAAATGAGAAACATTATTCATACATGATATTAAAAATATACAATAGTTATCTAATTTACATGTAAAAAATACTTTTAAATAAAAAAATTTGTCTGTAATAGATATGAATAAATTTCCTAAATAGGTTATTATGATATTTATTCATGTTATATATGAAATTCAAGTGCTTTAGTGGGAGACATGAATGGATGTTATGGGATTATTTTCCACAGATTAATTTTATGAAACGTATTTATTTTTATAAACCATGAGAACATTGATATGGTGTGATTACTAAATGATGAATGTATTTTTCAATATATATTTAATTTAATGTATTTTTATATACATATCTTTTTCTTTTATTAAATGGACTTTATTTAAAAATATAAAAATCTTTTAAGTGGGTTTATTAAATTAATGCCATTCATTGAGTTATAATTCTAATTCTTAAACATATATCATCTTTGATTATCCTCAATAACCCTTTCATTTTATTTCATCACACCTTGTCCACTAATATGAGTATAATTTTTTTAAAATACAAATACATTACCTTGAATTATTTTATGAAAAGAAATAATGTTTAAGAATAATTCTCATAATTTTTAATGATGGTATCTCCTCTATGTTCATATTTTCTAATTCATATAATATCATATAGTATATTTTAAAACCACATTATGCGTTTTATCTTGTGGAATTTATCATTACCTTCTCCTCATTTCAATAAGATTTCTTATTACTCTTTCTATTATGTGTTTTGTCCAAAAAGGTATTTTAAAATATTTTTTCATCTATTCAAAAAATAACAATTTATTTTTTACTCAATATTTATATTGTCAAAATTTATTTACTTTTATATAATATATTATTGATGCTTAATTCTCAAAATTATGTGTTTTTTAAATTGTACACATCACAATATGTTTCAATTTTCACTTTTTTATGTATCCATTATTGAGGATTATTTTTAAAAAAGTAAATCTTATTGAAATGTTTTCACTCCATTTTTTCAAAAAAAAAATATATTTCAAGGATTCAACATTGATATTCTATTTTAAATATAGATTTTTAAAATTATAACTTTGTAATTTCTAAAAATTTAACATTATAAAAATGAATTTTTTTATCATAATATCTAATTTTACTCTAATGAAAAATACAACTCTAAAAATACTTTTACAATATCTCTACCATTAACTCTGTATATCTGAAGGATTTTTTCATTGATTTTATGTTTTATAATTTACATGATAAATTTTTTTATAAAATACTATTTTTTATGACTGAGTTGTGAATTTCAACAATTTATACAATTTTGTTAAATTTCATTGATACCATTTAGAAATTTAGTGAGACCTCATTCATTATTTCTATGTCGTATTTAGGATGTGATTAATGATACACAATTTATCCTATTAGTTTTCAGGATTCATTGAAAGACTGATATCTTATTTCAAACATATGTATGGATTTAATTATATGATGGTTGGGCCATATATATCTCTCTTATGCATTGGGTAAAGTGTTATATCTCATTAGATAATGGTAGAAATGTTTTGAATATCATTCTGCTAAGGGAAATAGGTGACTGAATCCTAATATACGAAGGTAAAAGCTCTATGATTCCTGGTTTGCAATGGAAAACTAATAAATGATGCCAGATCTTTTAAGGGAAATATTTTTTATTGTCTCATCAACAATGGTATGATTATTACACCAATATTTATGCAATAATATTTTTTTAAAAATTACTTATCTTACAGTTTATTATTTATCATGCTCCAAATTTTATTGTTTATGTTTTCTTAAATCTATGATCATGTATCATGATTATGCTATCATACCCATATATTTACCTCCTTCTCACTTATGATCATTATTGGTTATTATAACACCCTAGGTAAATAAAGAATATGACATTTTCATATTTATCCATATTTGTGAATAAAATATTAATATTACTTTAAAGGGGATTCTATGCACGATGGCGTACCCAATACGCAACAATGAGTTTCTTGGGAATCTTGCGTCGCACTCTAATAATAAAATAATATTATTTTAAATGGTAGTTAACACCTAGCCGTGGTAATGGCGGGAATGAACAGAACTAACTAAAAAATGATTATATATGTTTGTCAAATATTTTTACTCTTTACAATAAATGTTATAGGATTAAAAATGGGAATGAATCCAATTTTAAGCGTAAACATTCCAATATTCTTTAAAAGGTCGATTAACCGTCGTTTGATGGCGAACCTCTTTTAAATCCACTTTTTGATAATTTTATGTTTTATATTTGACAAAATAAAATTCTTATTTAGAATCGGGACATCAAATTTTACTTTGTGTAAATTTTTGGTATTTTTCTGAAAAAGTTCAATTTTTAATGAATAGTGAAAAATGTTGTATTATAATTCAAAACCTCTTTTTAATATAATTTATTTATATGATTAGATTATCTTTTTAATTGGTTTTAAAGTGAAATTAGAATATATTTTTACCATTTAATCCAATAGTGGTCGTTGGAATTAATTTCACTTTGAAATCGGACTTAAACTAATGTCAATCTTTTGATACATTTTGTTTCATAAAAACACGCTATTTGTTTTGACAGCGGGAATTAATTATTAAATTAATTAATGAAACTTATATGTTTTTAATTTTGTAAAATAGACATCATTTTTTAATTTGGAATATCAAATATAGCTTCGGGTGAATTTTTGGTAATTTTCTGAAAAACATCAATTTTTGATGAATAGTGAAACCACTAAGTGGTAATTATAAAAACTGATGTTTCCGTTTAAATGAAATTTTTCCATATTTGTGTTTTGAATTTCAAAAATCCGACATACATGGTTGTCATTAAGAAGTAAAATGTGGTTCAATGGGATTAGAATAATTTTTTGGTGAATAGTAACTTATTAAGTTTTTAATCGCGATTAGAGGTAATTAGTGTAGTTTATGGTAAAAATAATGTTTTAATAATATGAAATGACCTAGACACATGTCCTACCCTCATTGGATGATTCATGTCTGACCAATACAATCCATGGGTCAACTTGGGGCCTCATGGAGCCACTTTGGTTGGAAAATGACATAAATACCTTTTTATTTAATGTTAAAGTAAAAATGACACAAACATGAGATGTTTTACTAAAACACTTTTTACATGGGCTTATACAAGTCATATTTTTTACTATAAATAGTCATTGAAAAGATAAAAAGATTTCCTACATCATAGTATTTTTTTATAATTTTTAGACATTAAATAAATTAAATTATTTATGACATCATGATGATGCAGCGATGACCTCATTATTTAACGATTTAAATAAGATGGAAAGATAATGTACAATATAAGACCTAAACATGTCAAAAACCTATTGTATGGGTGTCTTTAGAACCCTTATCACCTTATCCTAGAAACACATCAATTTGGGACCATTAAAATCCAAAACTCATTCTAAAATAAAGTAACATTTCTTTACTTTCTAAGAGTGCCCCTCCTCTCCCCTTATAAAAGGCCCCCACCTCTACCTCCTTACCCACACTTCCAAAGCCTTTGGCTCGGCCAACCCCTGCCCATTTTGTCTCTCCACATCCCTATCTAACTCCTTATGGCCTAAATTTGGTCATAAGTCTTCCCAAGGAAGCCTTTGAGCTCAAACCAAAGGGAGTTACCCGATTTTAAGGTAATGTCTTCACTTGTGTCCTTTTGTTTTATTTTGCTTCTCCAACCCCATAAACTCTTTTTATTCATTTATTTTGTAACAAATCCAGTAACGTCAATATACTAGGATGTTGTTATAAGAAGTATTCGAGCTACAATTACACACACCTACATCTAATGGTTAAAGAACATACTGTTTCTGTGGATGGAAAATTTCTGCCTCACGAAACGATGATTGTTCAACATTCTTATAACACCTTTAAAGGTGGCCATTAAGATGAAACTATATTTATATATGATATATAATATGTTTATTTTTTACTTAATCTTCTGTATTTTTCATTTATGTCATACCTTTATGGTTTCCATTATGGGTAAACGTGATATCTTCATTTAAGGAAGTGCGGACTACTGCCCCCTCAAAGTGATTTGATTCGTTAATACCATATGTGGTATGTATAAAGGATATATTTAATGATATTATATATGATACCATACTGGAATTAAAATACTATTATGTATCATTATTTTTTAATTCCATTAAATATGAAATAGAAATGGAAGTAGCGTTCATGCGTACGTACGGCTTACCGTCTCCATGAACGGTACATTTCATTTCTTATCTCAAAATGTTATGTACTATTATAAGTACATATATATAATGGATATATATTTAATATATTACATCTAAATTATGGATATAATCCTGGAATTATAACATATATATATATATCTCGTTTTGTTTTAATTCAATTAATATGACAAAAAATGAAAGTAGCGTTCATGCGTACGTACGGCCTACCGTCTCCATGAACGGTGCTTTTAATTTTTATCTCCAAATGATATGGAATAGAATAAAATGAATATATACTGGATATATATAATATTTAAAACATCAATACTATTCTGGATATGATGTACATATAACTACATGGAAAATTATTTTCCAACAAGTTCAATTTTTGACTCATGTACCAAACATGGACAAAAACGTCTGATATGAACTCATATTATTAACCAATTATTATAACATTAAAATATGTGATATTAACTGAATAATAATCTTTATAGGATTTCCTTAAGCAATTATAAATTGAACAAAGTTTATTATTCATGAATATAAAGAAACGAACAAGACAAGTTGGACTTGAGGTAAGGGATCATACTCCTCTATTTCTTTTTAAGTACACTCTTTTATGTCATTCCTTTCAAAGATCATCTTTCTTGTTATTGGGATGTTCTTTTATATTACTCTTACTAATATTTTCATTGTTCATATGATGAGAGACCCTATTCTATCTCATCAATCCATTTTGGAAGTTTTGAGTGGCGTCGTTAGGCTGCCGAATTTTCGTAAGAGATCTAACCTCTCTCTTTCTTTTTAAGTACTCTCCTTTATGTCACTTATTTTAAGCTCCTCTTTGTTATGTTGGGGGATTTTATTTTATATTCCTCTTTTTGTAAACATTATGTTAATATGATGAGAGACCCTATTTGATCTCATCGATCCATTTTTCTATGTTTTATGTGGCGTTGTTAGGCTTCTGAGTTTTCGTAAGGGATTTTTCATCTCACTTCTATTCCCGTGAGATTTATGCTACATTTGCCACAATTTCCTTTGAGTGGTGTATGTACTGCCCATTATTTTACTCATTGTGTAATATACTTTCATTTATGAGTATTTACATCAATGTTGTATTGCCCTTCTTTCACGGGGTGCATGTCTTGAAAGATACCCATGTCGGTAAGGGAACCTTTCACCCTCCTCTTTTTAAAAGACTTCTTTTTTTATGTCTTTTAATTCACATACTATTATATTGGGATATGTTCTTCTATATCCTTATTGATTTAAATTTTATGTCCATGTGATGAGATACCCTTTTTATCTCTCATCAACTCATTTTCTGAATTTTATAGTGACGCTGTTAGGCTGTCAAATTTTTGCAAGGGAACTTCTTAACCCAAATTTGATTCTTTGGGATAAACTTGTACTCCTTGAATATGTTGTTCTATGAATATGTGTGAATAACCTATGATTGTTTTACACTTAATATCCACTTATATTTTGTGTATTCATTTTTCACACATAATTATGTAATTGATTTATCCTTAATACAAGGATACCATCTTTGTATGGGACTTCGTCTTAATCTCCATTCATTGAGGCATATTTTGTTTTATACACAAATTTATTTTATACAGTGTATAAAACCCTTTGAATTTTACGTTTATTCAAAAGGAATCTTTTTTATACTAAGTGTTTACTAAAAGAAAAAAGGGAATGTTTTTGTCATACGTATGCGGTGACAACGACTTCTCCGCCGTCGTGGCCATTTTTTGAGTTTCGGCTTCCTCTACAAGCCATAACTTTTTTTTAAAAGAAAAATAAATAACATGTTTTACTTTTATTTTATTTTGGTATTGAAAATGGTTTTCATAATGTTTTTATATCAATGTGTTGTATTTATATCTTGTGATTTAAAGGTGGAAATGTTTTGTTTCCTTTATGCATGTTTTATGTGATACGATTATGTTGAGGTTATTGGTCATTATTATGAAGATGGGTGGTTCTGTGATAAAATAAGGGCGGGTGAGCCCCATATAGCTCTCCAATGCATTGGGTAACGCGAAGGAGTGAAACGTTAAGGTTTCTCCGAAGAGATTTAGAGAATATACTGTGGTGGGTATTCCAAACGTAACCAAGAGGGTTACTCCCTACGTAAGAATATTATGAATGCCTCAAGTTACCTTTATGTCTTATGATTTCTATGATTTATTCATGATTTTATGAGGAATGTTAAAGTTCCTGTGTTTTATGGGTAAAGTATTATTTCATTCTTATGTATATATGAACTCATGTTTCCTTTCCATATTTTTATAACCCTTACTGAGATTTTTATGCTCATCCCAAGTTTTTTTTGAAATGTTTTTCACAGGTCAAGGGAAAGGTACATGATATGATGATAGTGACAAGGAAGTGTCAAGAAAGAATCCATGTTTTATTCTAAATATGTTTCCGTTGATGGGATAAATGAATGATATCTTTATGTAACCACTTTGTTTAAATGTGGAATATAATGCAAGTTTTATGATCTAATTCTCTAAAACTCTAAACCTGAAAAGATCCTCAATGTATAATATTATAATAACTCAAGATTAAGTATGGTTTAAGGCTGGGGCCTTATAGTAGGTATCAAAGGTCGGTTTAGATAACTTTAGAGGTTAGGGTATTCTTTAAGCATAAGTGACATTACCATAATGGTTAGGATTTCAGAAAGAGTCCTAGTTTTAGATAAATAGAATGAGTAAGTATATCTTAGTGTTTATCTTCCTCATTATTACATGATGGTTTTGTTGATATACTCACACTGACCTTTTTGGTTTTAGTAAATAGTTGGATCTAGAAGGCACCAGAGTAATAGTGGATGTGAAGGAAACTGTGACAGTTTTTTGAGCAAGCAACTGAATGATATGGGAGCTGCAATGAGAACTCTTGTGTTTATCCTCAACCAACTATCTGGAGTCATGATTGACCACCTAAACCTTGTTTATTTCTCTAAGGCATAATATATGTGAGAAACAAATCCCTACGTAACTACAGGTAACAATCATAAAGGTAATTGTGTTCAAAAACCTATGTGTCAAAGATGTGGAAAGAAACACCTAGGAAAATGTTTCAAAGGGATAGAAATATGCTATAGATGTGGAAATGAAGGTCATAAAGCAAGAACCTTCCATGGAAAAAGGAAGCATCCAGTTGACTTGAGGAAAGGGAAAGAAGTTCTTTCCGAGGGATCAATTGAATGTTTTAAATGTGGTGTGCATGGTCATTATGCAAACACATGTCCTATGAAGAAGTTTCGTGAATGGGATCACCAAGATCGTACAAATACTCGTTTACCAATACCTAATGCCATTCCGATTGAGGATGAAGAAACTGACAATGACCAATCAAAGGTATGGATTATTTCATAACTTTTGTTTTCCTATTTTGGAATCTTAGGATATGATTCATGATTTTGTTTGTAGGAAAGAATTATTTAAGAATGAGTTGTAAAGTAATGGTTAATGGATTATGAAGAATGTTGAATGAGTAAGAATTCAACATATAAGGGATTCAAGGGTTATGGTGAAATTATTAAGAGTATTAAGTCTCTTTTGATGATGGGGTTACATTAGAAGACTTTTTATAGTATGTGTAACCTTGATGTTTAATATTTGAAAATTTTATTCAAGGAATAGTTATCTGTTCTTTTGTGGACATAGTTATAAAGAACCATTTGGGTTTATATGATCCTTACTTTTGAGGTAATTATGGGTTACTATATGTTATGATGGAAGTGAAAGGCAAGAGATAAAATTGAGGTTAAATTATGTTATGGTTATTTTTGATGATTTTATCTCTTTTTGGGGAATGATTTGAGAATTATATAGTTTGGAAAAAGGAAAACACGCAGACCGTGTAACAACCCATCATGTCGGACAAAGCTGCGGGAATCGAACCCACAACCAAAGTGCAACTGGTATTTATCGCCTACCACTGGACTACGTGAAGTCCCTGGTTAGTATGACTTATTCTTTTTAGTTAGGTGACTTTATGAATTAAGAGTAAGTTTATTTTGGGTTATTTATGAAAATGATTAACCTATCATGGAGGATATGTGATTAGGTTAATTACTTTTCAATACGAGACTTTAGGAGAAACTAATGTTGTTTGGAGATAAATGATACGATTTAACTTGGAAGACTATGTGACTAAATCCTTCAAATATTTGGGTTTCAATCTTAGTTTGGTTTACTTTGAAGAATTTTATGGACAAATTGTTTATTGGATGGTCCTCCTTGAACTTTGGGTTTTGTTAGACAAATTAAGGAGATTAAGAATATATTTTCTTTTTATAAAGGGTTATCATTTTCTAGATTACTTGATCTTGTACTAACATTTTTGGTTTTGGTTTTGGTTAAAGTCAAAAGACATGGGAAGTATATATTTCTCTTTTTTGGATTAGGTGATCCTCTAGAAGTTGATTATAGTACTCTTAATGTGAACAAGTCTTCCTAAATACTCGTCTTTTGGGGAAAGTATGAGTTTGTGTAAGAAATCTAGAAAAAGTTGAAAGTCAACATGACAAGTAAGTATGTTTCCTTAAGATCAAAAATAAATTCCTCAATCAAGAGTAACTTAAAACAAAAATGTTGCCTGTTAACTTTTCCTACTGGGGAATCGAATACCGTTTAACCCATCACAAGTTTGTGATTTTCTTATGGTTAACTTTCTCCTAGACATGTTTACTATCACTCTCCATCAGAACATGACCCTTTGTTTTTTCCTCCATGTCCATATTTTAATACTTGGAATCCTAGTATGGGTTAACTCGGGTGACCTTTGTACTTATCTTTCGTTATTTTAAAGTGATTGTTTTACTGACTCTTGTTCCGAGGTGGGATTTTTAATGAAGTTTCCAAGCCCAATTTTAAAAATTGCGAGGACGCAATTCCCAAAAGGGGGGAAGGATGTAACACCCCGGGTAAATAAAGAATATGACATTTTCATATTTATCCATATTTTTGAATAAAATATTAATATTACTTTAAAGGGGACGCTATGCATGATGGCGTACCCAATACGCAACAATGAGTTTCTTGGGAATCTTGCGTTGCACTCTAATAATAAAATAATGTTATTTTAAATGGTAGTTAACGCCTAGTCGTGGTAATGGAGGGAATGAACAGAACTAACTAAAAAATGATTATATATGTTTGTCAAATATTTCTACTCTTTACAATAAATTTTATAGGATTAAAAATGCGAATGAATCCAATTTTAAGCGTAAACATTCCAATATTCTATGAAAGGTCAATTAACCGCCTTTTGATGGCAAACCTCTTTTAAATCCACTTTTAGACAATTTTATGTGTTATATTTGAAAAAATAAAATTCTTCTTTAGAATCGAGACATAAAAATTTACTTTGTGTAAATTTTTGGTATTTTTCCGAAAATGTTAAATTTTTAATGAATAGTGAAAAATGTTGTATTTTAATTCAAAACCTCTTTTTAATATAATTTATTTATATGATTAGATTATATTTTGAATTGGTTTTAAAGTGAAATTAGAATATATTTTTACCATTTAATCCAATAGTGGCCGTTGGAATTAATTTCACTTTGAAATCGGACTTAAACTAGTGTCAATCTTTTGATACATTTTGTTTCATAAAAACACGCTATTTGTTTTGACAGCGGGAATTAATTATTAAATTAATTAATTCAACTTATATGTTTTGAATTTTTTAAAATAGACATCATTTTTGAATTCAGAATATCAAATATAGCTTCGGGTGAATTTTTGGTAATTTTCTGAAAAACATCAATTTTTGATGAATAGTGAAACCACTAAGTGGTACTTATAAAAACTGATTTTTTCATTTAAATGAAATTTTTCCATCTTTGTGTTTTTAATTTCAAAAATCCTACATACATGGTTGTCATTAAGAAGTAAAATGTGGTTCAATTGGATTAGAATAATTTTTTGGTGAATAGTAACTTATTAAGTTTTTAATCGCGATTAGAGGTAATTAGTGTAGTTTCTGGTAAAAATAATGTTTTAATAATATGAAATGACCTAGACACATGTCCTACCCTCATTTTATGAGTCATGTTTGACCAATAAAATCCATGGGTCAACTTGGGGACCCCAAGGAGCCACTTTTTTTGGAAAATGACATAAATACATTTTTATTTAATGTTAAAGTAAAAATGACACAAACATGAGATGTTTTACTAAAACAATTTTTACATGGGGTTATACAAGTAAGATTTTTGACTATAAATATTCATTGGAAATATAAAACGATTTCCTACATCATAGTATTTTTTTTATAATTTTTATACATTAAATAAATTAAATTATTTATGACATCATGATGATGCAGCGATGACCTCATTATTTAACGATTAAAATAAAATAGAAATATAATGTAAAATATAAGACCTACAAATGTAAAAAACCTATTGGATGGGTGTATTTTAAACCCTTATCACCTTATCCTCGAAACACATCAATTTTGGACCATTAAAATCTGAAACTCATTCTAAAATAAAGTAACATTTCTTTACATTCCAAGAGTGTCCCTCCTCTCCTCTTATAAAAGGCCCGCACCTCTACCTCATTACCCACACTTCCAAAGCCTTTGGCTCGGCCAAACCCTGCCCATTTTGTCTCTCCACATACCTCTCTAACTCTTTTAAGCCTCACTTTGGGCAGAAGTCTTCCCAAGGAATCCTTTGAGCTCAAACCAAAGGGAGTTACCCGATTTTAAGGTAATGTCTTCACTTATATCCTTTTGTTTTATTTTGCTTCTCCAACCCCCTAAACTCTTTTTATTCATTTATTTTGTAACAAATACAGTATATTCAATATACTATTATGTTGTTATAATAATTATTTGAGCTAAACTTACACACACCTACATCTAATGGTTAAAGAACATACGGTTTCTGTGGATGGAGAATTTCTGCCTCACGAAATGATGATTGTTCAACATTCTTCTAACACCTTTAAAGGTGTCCATTAAGATGAAACTATATTTATATATGATATATAATATGTTTATGTTTTACTTAAGCTTCTTTATTTTTCATTTATGGCATACCTTTATGGTTTCCATTATGGGTAAACGTGATATCTTCATTTAAGGAAGTGCGGACTACCGCCCCCTCAAAGTGATTTGATTTGTTAATACCATATGTGGTACGTATAAAGGATATATTTAATGATATTATATATGATACCATACTGGAATTAAAATATTATTATGTATCATTATGTTTTAATTCCATTAAATATGAAATAGAAATGGAAGTAGCGTTCATGCGTACGTACGACTTACCGTCTCCATGAACGGTACATTTCATTTCTTATCTCAAAATGTTATGTACTATTATAAGTACATATATATAATGGATATATATGTAATATATTAAATCTAAATTATGTATATAATTCTGGAATTATAACATATATATATATATATATCTCATTTTTTTTAATTCCACTAATATGAAAAAAAAATGAAAGTAGTGTTCATGCGTACGTACGGCCTACCGTCTCCATGAACGGTGCTTTTAATTTTTATCTCAAAATTCTATGGAATAGTATAAAATGAATATATACTGGATATATATGATATTTAAAACATAAATACTATTCTGGATATGATGTACCTATAACTACATGGAAAATTATTTTCCAACAAGTTCAATTTTTGACTCATGTACCAAACATGGACAAAAACGTCTGATATGAACTCATATTATTAACCAATTATTATAACAATAAAATATGTGATATTAACTGAATAATAATCTTTATAGGAGGTCCTTAAGCAATTATAAATTGACCAAATTTTATTATTCAGGAATATAAAGAAACGAACAAGACAAGTTGGACTTGAGGTAAGGGATCCTACTCCTCTATTTCTTTTTAAGTACACTCTTTTATGTCATTCCTTTCAAAGCTCATCTTTCTTGTTATTGGGATGTTCTTTTATATTACTCTTACTGTAATTTTAATTTTTCATATGATGAGAGACCCTATTCTCTCTCATCAAACCATTTTGGAAGTTTTGAGTGGCGCCGTTAGGCTGCCGAATTTTCGAAAGAGATCTAACCTCTCTCTTTCTTTTTAAGTACTCTCCTTTATGTAACTTATTTTAAGCTCCTATTTTTTATGTTGGGGGATGTTATTTTATATTCCTCTTGCTATAAACATTATGTTAATATGATAAGAGACCCTATTTGATCTCATCGATCCATTTTTGTATGTTTTAAGTGGCGCCGTTAGGCTGCCGAGTTTTCGTAAGGGATTTTTCATCTCACTTCTATTCCCGTGAGATTTATGCTACATTTACCAAAATTTCCTTTGAGTGGTGTATATACTGCCCATTATTTTACTCATTGTATAATATACTTTCATTTATGAGTATTTACATCAATGTTGTATTTCCCTTCTTTCACGGGGTGCATGTCTTGAAAGATACCCATGTCGGTAAGGGAACCTTTCACCCTCCTCTTTTTAAAAGACTTATTTTGTTATGTCTTTTAATTCACATACTATTATGTTGAGATATGTTCTTCTATATCCTTATTGATTTAAATTTTATGTCCATGTGATGAGATACCCTTTTTATCTCTCGTCAACTCATTTTCTGAATTTTGTAGTGACGCCGTTAGGCTGTCAAATTTTTGCAAGGGAACTTCTTAACCCAAATTTGATTCTTTGGGATAAACTTGTACTCCTTGAATATGTCATTATATGAATATGTGTGAATAACCTCTGATTGTTTTACACTTAATATCCACTTATATTTCATGTATTCATTTGTCACACATAATTATGTAATTGATTTATCCTTAATCCAAGGATGCCATCTTTGTATGGGACTTCGTCTCAATCTCCATTCATTGAGGCATATTTTGTTTTATACACAACTTTATTTTATACGGTGTATAAACCCCTTTTACTTTTACGTTTATTCAAAAGGAATATTTTTTATACAAAGCGTTTGTTAAACGAAAAAAGGGAATGTTTTTGTCATACGTATGCGGCGACAACGTCTTCTCCGCCGCCGTGACCATTTTTTGAGTTTTGGCTTCCTCTACAAGCCATACCTTTTTTTTAAAGAAAAATAAATACCATGTTTTACTTTTATTTTATTTTGGTATTGAAAATGGTTTTCATAATGTTTCTATATCAATGTGTTGTATTGATATCTTGTGATTGAAAGGTGGAAATGTTATGTTTCATTTATGCATGTTTTATGTGATACGATTATGTTGAGGTTCTTAGGAATTATTATGAAGACAGGTGGTTCTGTGATAAAATAAGGGCGGGTGATCCCGATATATCTCTCCAATGCATTGGGTAACGTGAAGGAGTGAAACATTAAGGTTTCTCCAAAGAGATTTAGGGAATATATTGTGGTGGGTATTCCAAACGTAACCAAGAGGGTTACTCCCTATGTAAGAATGTTATGAATGCCTCAAGTTACCTTTATGTCTTATGATTTCTATGATTTATTCATGATTTGATTAGGTATGTTAAAGTTCATGTGTTTTATGGGTAAAGTGTGATTTCATTCTTATGTATATATGAACTCATGTTTCCTTTCTATATTTTTATAACCCTTACTGATCTTTTTATGCTCATCCCAAGTTTTTTTTGAAATGTTTTTCACAGGTCAAGGGAAAGGTACATGATATGATGATAGTGATAAGGAAGTGTCAAGAAAGAATCCATGTTTTATTCTAAATATGTTTCCGTTGATGGGATAAATTAATACTATCTTTATGTAACCACTTTGTTTAAATATGGAATGTAATGCAAGTTTTATGATCTAATTCTCTAAAACTCTAAACCTGAAAAGATCCCCAATGTGTAATCTTGTAATAACTCAAGATTAAGTAAGGGTTAAGGTTGGGGCCTTATAGTTATATATTATATTTACCTTATTGAGAATATAAGATTAACCCTTATTTAAATATAATTTACCTATGAGATGAATATGTGTATTACATGTATATGTTCATAATATGGTTTAGAGTTGAGTGGTTATAGTGAAATATTGATGTGTACATTCAAATAATTTATTTTTTTGGAAAATAATATAAGATGTAAAACTTTCTATTCTCTTTTGTGTGTGATTATTTGTGATATGGATGTATTATTCCTTTAATAATTAATTAAATGTATATATTTATCTTGATTCTCTTCATTTTTTACTAGTATAGTTTTTAGTTATTTTGTTGAATAATTTTGGGAAAATTGTTGAAAACTATTTGGATTTTTATGAGTTGTATTTTTATGTATAGTATCATATCCATAAATTTTGGTAAAGTTGATATTGTATTTTTTTTCTAGAAATAATACCCATATTGAGATATTGTAAGAGGTTGCATGATTTGTGATATATGTACCTAGGGGTAATAAATCTAAAAGGGTTGTATGGAGTGTCAAATCAATGGTAACCTGGTCTTTGTAAAGGGGGACTAACTACACTAATTATTTGGTAATCACAGGGTATGTTCATTTTTTTAACTCAATATAATTTTATAAACCATTATATATTATATTAATATATATATATATATTACTTTATTTAAAAAACTCCACATAAATATGATGATTGAATCCTATAGTTATATAGGTTAACGTATGCATAATGATTATGATATCCAACTTTAATGTTTTTAGTTTCCTTATTTTTATATTAATTAACATAATTATACTCATTATCAATTTTCATTTTGTGAAGGTATTAATGGGAACCACATAGATAGATATTGAAAATGGGTTTTATGGAATATATGTAGACTGTCCCTGTGGGAAAAAATGAGATTATGGTTGGGATAAGTAAACTTTCTTGAAATTCTCACACAATTTTACCATGATATAATAAATAAATAAAATATTGTGAAACTACCAAACCAATAATAGAAGTAGTATCATTCAATCGATTCATTCATACAGATAAATCAACTATTTTTAGTAGATCTTTTAATCAATATGTTATGGAGTTGTGTTTCCATATGAATGAATATCTACTTTACATTATAGAAAGCTTGTAACATGACATGGTTATTATATAAGTTAATATTTTGGACCTTAATGATGAAAAACAATGTAATCTCATTATTAATACAATGAAAGAGGATGAAATTGACACTACAAAATGGGATGAGATTAGGGAGATATTCATCACTAAATTTTCTCCCTCAACCCATCACATTAAAACGATGTGATAATTTCAAGATCAAAAATTTAAGTAGGATGAATACTTTGTAAAATATAAACAAAACATCATGAGACTCTAAATTTATTCCTTTAATTTTATTAATGATAAAAAATTAAATTGAATTATTTATTAGTGGCCTGTAAGACTATCTTTATAATGTATTTGATATCAGAGACATTAGTATCAAGGAAGAGGCTATTCAACATCAGACTAATATTGAAATTGATGAAGGATAACTTTATTACTTTGGATATAAAATATGTAAGTTGTATTTTAATAAAAACATTAATGAAAATTCCCACGGAAAGATGAAAAATAGGTTACCTAAATTACAAAAAATGTTTAAGGAATCAACATTCATATTTTTTAAATGGGGATAGAAGGTTCATCACATGTGAATTTTATTTCCAACGAGATCTTAAGTGTTGAAATGGGATTAAGTTTCTAGTCAATGTAATATAAAAATAATTTTCCAAAAAATCATGTACTACAACTCTAGATCATAAATTGTAATGTGTAAGGATATTATTCCAATTAGTTCAAAAATCTAATAGTTGATAGAAATAACCAATGTCTGTAACCTACTAATAAAAAGGAATAAATTATATCCTATGAAATAATAATTATATAATTGGGTATTGAAAACAAAGTGTAAAAAATATACTGATCATCCACTAAAGAACAATGAGTTTTGAAATTGATTCTTCTTCAACCCACTCCATTATACATAGAATTCTCAAAAAAACATCAAGTCAACACCCTGATGATTTGATTATTGATGATAATATCTTATTATATTTTATACCATGTTTATGTCTATTTAAATGTACCCTATGAAAATTTATCTACAATTTCATTTGATGGATATGGTTTTTTTTTTAGAAATAGATTATATATCTTCATATGGACAGCATATTAATGAAATAGAGAGAACAAATATCATATCTAAAATAAACTTATGATCACATATCACTATAAGGATGATGATAAACTCTATTGGATGATTGATTCCCTTATGTATTCCTTAAATTCATTCAGAATAAGTTTTTAGCTTGAATTTTTCAAAATATATAACATATTATGATATGATTATTACAAAACAATAGATATGTTTCCTAGACCAACCCACATTACTAATGTTGATAAATATTTAGAAATAAAATCATGCATCACCAATCTCTAATGGAAATCACTAACTATTTTATTAGTATGTGATGAATAAAATGGTGATGATTTATATTTTTAAGGAGGGTATATTTTAATGATAAAAAGTTTCACTCTGTATTTTACATAATCGTATATTTTTCTCATTTCATGTTCTTAATGCAACAACAAACTGAAATTAAACTCTGTTAAGATGAAATGAAAACATACCATAATAACATAGTTATTATACTTAAAGTTATAAAATAGTTTATCCATGTTAAAATAATATATGAATGAAAATAAAATAAAGTGAATTCTTGGAATTCCCCATGATTTTCGTCAAAAAAAAATTGTTAGATATTGTACATGATACGCAACACATAACATAAATATACCATGAAATATTATTAATTAAATATAGTCATTATAACCTAGCTATTGAATTAAAGGTAATTAAAATAATTAATGAAATTATTAATTATATAAAATTATAGAATTCATGAAAAATCAATGATTTATTCTTAATTAATATATACACAATTTTTAGCAATGTTATTTTATTCTATAGTTATATGTTTTCGTCAAAATTGATTTTAATTAAAAAAAATTGATAAACTTTTATAATTAGTTTCTATTGTGTGTATATATATATATATATTATTTTAAAAAATAATATCATTTAGGAAATCAGAATATCAAAATTATATTAGGGTGAAATTTTTTATTTTTTTTGAAAAGATTAATTTTCTAATGAATAGTTAAAAATAATGATTCCTATTATAATTTTTTTTATTAATTATCAAATTTATATTTTATAATAAAAATAACTAAAAATTAAATTAATTTTATTATATTATCAATTATCCAATTATGTTTAATGTAATAAATTCCATGATTTAATTTAATATAAAAAAAATTTATGCATAAAAGGCATATTTCTGAAAAATATATTTTTCAACAATTTTTGCACATTTGTTTTAAAATAAACTGTAAAAACCGAGAAATTCCATGGAAATTTTTTTTAAAATACATTGGAATTTTGTGAGTCCGCAGTTTCTAACGGTGCCTGATTCCGAGGCCCGATGTGCCCGGAATCAATTTCTGAAGTTTAGTTCGGGTATGTTCAGTAAACGTATGAGCGGGATTTTATATATTTTGAACTGGTGCTTGGAATTGAAATTTGAGGACACCGTTGAACTCACAGCATCGTTATTCGCTTAAGGAGAGCTTTACCGTAGTTGCGTTTTATCGAGATTGGAAGTTAATTTTTTGGGTTTCTAAATAAAATAAAATAAAAATATGTGTAGCGTATTTTTATTTGATTGGTGGTTAAAACCACCAAGTGGAGGTAAGTGGTGGGGCCCACCACACACTAACCTCCCTTGGGAGGATGTTTTTAGGTGGGTCCCACCTGAACCCTTTAACTCCTCTAACCCCCCTTTGAACCCCTTGAGCTCCCCATAAATGGGAGAAACTCTTAAACTTACCCATAATGGTGCCAACACACCTAAGAATTAATTAATGCCTCAATTAGTTAATCTTTTTGAAAGCTTTTGAAATTCATGCCAATAATAAAATAATATAAGAACCTATTATTTTATTTTGGGTTGGTTGGAGACTTTCATTTGGGGGGACTTTGAGAGAGGACTTGGAAGATTTTGGATAACTTATTCCTCTCGACGAAGAACACGAAGAATGCTCCTCATCTCCAAAGAACGACGAAAACCATCCTCGATCTTCATCCAAGCCAAAAGAGAAGGAGCCGCTTGCAAGGAACGTCGATGACGCTTCATCCTCAGACGTTTCCTGATGTCAACAAATCGACATCCGCCCTATTTCCACGACTTCGTCAACGAGCAGTAATCAAGAAAGGTAGGGGTTTTGAGTTGTTTATATTTCCAAACATCGTCATTCAAATTTATGGATGAGAACTGAATGATAACACCATAACAAAGAGGGATCAGAACGCATGAACATGGCCCGACCCTCCCCCCTTTGATTACCCTTGTTGATGACGATGGAGGTAGAGCGACGGCGGCCGGTGTCGGGCCTGCCGTGAAAGAAACCGATGGCGCAAGGATGTCGAAAAAAGGCGTGGCACCGTCGTGTCATGCGGAGGAGCCGAGGACCGCGGCCAAACCAGGTCACGGAGGAGGAGGCATGGCACCGTCACGCCGCGCGGAGGACCATGGGTTCGCAGCCAGGTCGAGCCGCGACGGTGATGGCGCGGCGCTATCGCGCCGCGCTGAGGGCAGTAGGACTGCGACGTCGTCGCTCTGCGGTGGAGATGCGGTGGTGGTCGGCCGGGCCGGCCGGAGTGGTTGACCACTCGGCCCGCCAGGAGGAGCGGGACCCTGTCGGGTCCCGAGTGTGTTGTACTGGTGCCACCTGGCACCAGTTCGGTCCACCCAAATGGTTATACCATTCGGGTGCCAGGGGCAGCGTGCTACCCTCCTGTGCATGGCTAAGGCAGGCCGTCGGGCCACCCGCGGCCGGTCCGCCCTCGACCGGGCCGCCCCCGGTTGGGTCGCCCTTGGCCGAGCCACTTTCGGTCGGGTCGTCGTCGGGTCGGGCCGCCCCTTCAGGTCAGGCCACCCCCTTGGGCCAGGCAGTTCCCTCAGACCGGGTCAGACCCGCAGACCGGGTCAGATTCCGGGACGGACCAGGTCGGGTCGGGTCGGTCCGATAGGGCCAGACCGGACCCAGACCTAGTTGATCCATTTCACCTTTTCATCCATGTTTTGGGCTATGGGTGTCCGGATGACGAACCGTCTACGGAGACGAAAGGATTAGAGCAGGACGGATCATTTGGCATACCCCGCTTGAGGTTTGGACGTAATTGGGTTACGGTCGGGTTGGTTTGAACCTAAAAATCAACCGGTCCCCTGGAACAGAAATGCCAACAACTCTCAGACCGAGCATCTGATTGATGTGTCTTCTGTAAAATTGAGTTTCTTATGATGAGACGGAACTTTGGGATACATCAACTCGAGAATTTGTGGTAGTTGATGTATCGACACTTGGCTGGAGGATCAGACCATTCCGGAATAGAGCGTGTTGTGTTCGGAAACCCTATGGTTGGCTGCGACTGAGATGATAGGAACCTCCGTGGGTTTGACAGCGACGATACTGTACCAGGATCCTCCATGGGTTCGACAGTGAAAATATTGTACCAGGATCCTCCATGGTTTCGACAGCAACGGTACTGGACCGGGATCTTTCGTGGGTTCAACAGCGATGACTTCTGTACCAAGATCCTCCATGGGTTTGACAGTGCTGATATTGTTCCAGGATCCTACGTGGGTTCAACAAAGGATATGATTTAGTGGATACATCTAATCATCTCTACCCCTCTACATGAGTTTTATTCCTGTGTCGTTATCATCGAGGTGATTAACTTTACTTCCTTTGTGGATTGGGTTGTGCTTGGGCTCCAGTGTTGGAGTTGGACTGTGATTGGTAACTTAGGTATATGTATGGGAATATACCTAATCAGGGATGATTGATACTTTGTGATTGTATCTTACTACTATGATTTATCCTTAGTGGATTCTGGGAGACCTTTGGGGGTCTCGGGGTTCCCAACTGAGTATTGTTATACTCACCCCTGCACGGGCTTCGACCCCACCTTGTTGGGATCTGTGCAGACGACGTTCATCAGTGATTGAGGATGAGGGAGACAGACAGGAGGCTTCTCGGAGCTGGACTAGACGGTACGTACCTTATGGAGGAGTTTTTCAAGTTTTTTACCTACCCTTCAGGTAGGATTTCCCCGGTGGACGATCCTGGAGTTGTTTTTCCCTTTTTACTTTTACTTGTTGTTCAGTTGGGTTTGTATACTGGCCCACTTACTTTCATCACACCTTTCTTTCATATATTAGTACTTGTTGCTTCTAATTCTTGTGTTCAGACTGTATGTGTTACAGGTTTAAAGCCAATGCCTTCTCTTTTTATCGGGATTTATCCTTTGGTGCTTGTCGCCAGCCCCTAGCCTATGGAAGGTGGGCTTGGGGTAGTCACGGCACGGGCCCCGAGGACGGGTCGTGGAAAATTGGTATCAGAGGAGTCAGTTCTACAGAAGAACATGGACTATGATTCTTTTAATAGCAATAGTGTTATGTCTTTTGGGTATGGTTATCATTTTAGGGAAACCGGTGTTGGTGCGGCGACCGACGTATCCATACACTAGGACTCTGACTTTTGATTTCCAACTCATTGCACGAAAACACTGATTGCATGTGTGTTTCTTTTGAAAACTTTTCTTCGTGATTACTTTGTGTCATCTCACCACGTATATTGTTTTGACCATGGCGCACCTGTTTCTTTTCAGGGTGGCCCCACATAGGCACCCATCTAGGGTTCCGAGTTTCATACGAGATGGTAGCCCACCGAGTGACGAGGCCTCGGTGCAGGGCCCCATCATAGCGGAGGTACCAGCCGTACCACAACCCACTGGGCCACCGATACCACTAGCTTCAGCAGTAGAGAGGGCACGCTGTCTAAGTGCGTTCCACGATTTCTAGTTCCAGAGGCCGGCTAGGTTCAGGGGAGATATGGACCCACAAGCAGCTGAGGATTGGCTAGAGTTTGTTGTGAGAGTTTCATAGATTGGTAGGGACACTAGCCGACCTCATGGTGATCCTTGTCACGAGTCTCCAGCATGCAGCAACAGGCAGATGGTGGAGCCTGATGCTCCATGTGCATGAAGAGGCATCATTACTCTGGGTAGACTTAGAGAGTCTCTTCTAGTCAAAGTTTGTTCTAGCCACCCTTCGTGCGGTGCAGATTCATGAGTTACTACATCTACAGTAGGGCAGTATAATAGTATCTCAGTACTCAGTGAGGTTCACCGACTTCTAGAGATACTCCACGGATATGGTACGGGACCCATTCTTTAGGTCTCGGACCTTCGATCAGGGACTAAAGCATGAGATCAGGGTTTCGATGACCTCCCTCAACATCCCAACGCAGGTGGGGGTGCTGGAGCGAGCCCTTCTAGTGGAGAGTTTTCTCGTTGAGCAATCACCAACAGTGAGACCCACCACAGGGCGACATGTAGCGAAGTCTTATGCAGCCGGAAGTAAACAAATGTCACAGAGGTCCAAGCGGACCTGGCCATCAGGTGGGCGACCCTAGGATACAGGTTCAGTTGTGCGGGGCACACGAGACAGAACCAGCCATATGAGGAGCAGGCAGTGCTATGCGTGTGGCGGGTAGGGTCACATGGCATGTGACTACCCGACCCACCATGCAGATAAGCAGCAAACAGTAGAGGGACCTCCCAGGCAGAGGTAGAGGTTCGACCGTGGTGGTCCGTCAGGAGTAGGCGAACATGGCAGAGGAGCTGGCCGAGTAGCAGGTGGTGGATGATGTTTCGAGGCCCTACCACCACCACCACCACCCGAAGGTCCACCCCGACCACTGGGAGCTGGCGGACAGAGGCGGGATCAGCTCCATCCAGTCGATACCTACGACCACGGCGCACATAAGATGATTCAAGGTACTATCTATGTCTATTCTACCCTTGCTACAGTACTTATAGACACATGTCTGAGTCATTATTTTATTATCATTTCCCTCGTTCGGAGCTTGGAGATTCTGACGGAGCAGTTGGCTCGATCCTTACAACTAGAGACTCCTATGGGAGCAGACTCAATGATTACGCACTGGTGTCGGTAGTGTGAGCTTACTCTAGGAGGTGAGAGCTTCGGCTGGAATCTCCCCATAGCATCATTGAGTCCTTACGACATCATCTTGGGTATGGACTGGTTATCCACAGTTCATGCTCAGATTGACTGTATTAGGCGAAAAGTGTGGTGTGTCTACAAGGATGGGATGAGGTTTACATTCACCAGCGAGAAGGTAGCCTTTGCAGCGCAGGACGGACTTACCCAGAAGAGAGGGCATCTGATCACACATCAGTTGGCTAGCCTCATTCTCGGAAAGGTTGAAGTGTGGAGTCTGAGTTTTCCTGTAGTGGTGGATCAGTATATGGATGTTTTCCCTAATGATGTTCCAGGAATACCTCCTCATAGAGAGGTGGACTTCTACATTGACATGTACCCCGGGACGACACCGATATCTACTCTCGCATATCGGATGGCTCCTGCGGAGCTTCATGAGCTTCAAGTATAGCTGGAGGACTTGCAGGGGAAGAGATTTATCCGACCCAGTGTTTCACCCTGGGCATCTTCGATTTTGTTCACCAAGAAGGCAGATGGAAGATTGTGACTATGTGTTGATTACCGGCACCTAAACCAGGTGACCGTGAAAAACAATTACCCACTCCCGGGGATTGATGACCTCTTTGATCAGCTCAAGGGAGAATGGTGGTTCTCGAATATAGACCACAGGTCAGGCTATCACCAGCTCAGAGTTCGAGATGAGGATGTGCAGAAGACAGCCTTCAGGTGTTGGTATGGCCACTACAAGTTCTTGGTTATGCCCTTCGGCATAATACAAAAGTAAAAGGAAAGTTTTAATGTGTGAAACCAACATTACATGGTTGGAAAGGCATTATTCGGACTACATATATAATCCAAAGAGTAAAACCAACCATTTTATTGATGGGATAAATACAATACTTTAAAGGGTTCTAGCCCCTCTAACATTCACATGACATGAGGTTATAGTATCATGTGATATCAAGATATAGAAATTATTCTCCATGTATAATATCTTTGAAGGAAGTTAAGAGAAGAAGATAAAGGTAGTGAAAAAATAAATTAGGGGAAGAATAGAAAAAACACATTCAATATAAATGAATTGCATTTTTAGGAGTGGTTTTTAGAGGGGGTTGAACAAAATCCCTTAAAAATATAGATTAAAAATAAACAGGGGTAACCCCCCCCCATAATTTTTTTATATATTATTTGTAGTTGGTTCTATATAACTGCCAATAATTTATAGAAAAATATATTTTAGTGCGGTTTAAAACTCCCTTTAATCCGAACCAATATTAATGTATAATATTAGAGTGGGTATAAATCCATATAAAATAAATTTTTATAAAAATCAGTAGATATTTTACAAAATTATTTATTAAATATTGATAAAAAACTTCATTGGGTTTTAACCCCATTAAAAATATATTTTTATATAAATTATCTACAATTTTACCAAATCATCTCTAAAATATTGATAAACATTAGAGTGGAATTTAACCCCTCCAAAATAAAGGTTAATATGATTTATCTATGTTATTTATAAATAATGATAAAATATAAATAAAAATGTACAGGTGGACAAAACCTTCTCTAATGTAAGATATTAGAGACGGTTTAGAGGGGGTTTTAATCCCCTTTTTATATATATTTTAAATGTTACCTATTATATTATATATATATATATATATATATATTGGTATGTATGTTTTATATGAAGACATTGTGTAAATATATTTTAGTACATTATAAATTTATTTTATAATGAAATTATATAAATTCATTAAATAAATAGATATATATTTTAAAAAATAAGTGTATAAAAAAATTTATATATATAATTCTATAAATACATATCTTATATTATATTACATGTATATATATTATATAAATTTGTTATTTATATATTATATTATTAATATCCAATTAGTTGAATATATAAATACATTATATATATAACCATTTACAAATAGTTATATAAAAATATCAACAAAGAAATATATAAATACACATTTTTGTGTGTCTGTGTGTAAATGTAAGTATATATATATATAAAGTATATCTATATAAAAATTATGTGTGTTCGATATAGATGTATTTATAATGTATATGAATATTTATATAAACTTTTATGTTTGTGTTTGTATACATATTAAAATCTTTTGTATAAATATATTTGTAAATATTTTTATTTATATAAATATAAATATATAATTTTGGGAGAATCTACATAAATAAATAAATACATTTATATTAAATTATATGTTGGTTTATAAATACACTTTATAAATTAAATAAATTTATAAATAAAATTTTTATTACACATATATTTTATATACCTTTCTATTATATATATTAAGTTCTTATGAGTTCAATTACCTTAAACACACACACACCACACAAACATGTCGGAAAGGCATGTCATGGCCCACCCTAAGGGATAAATCACCCATCAAGCCTTATTTATTCATTACATACCCTAAAGACCCAATGGTTAGGAAGCCCATAGTAATTATAAATTAAATTACAAATTAATACAATAACTTTACAGAATATTATCTAATTATATTGTTTGTTTCCAATTATATGAATGTATTTTAATTTTTGTGTGTTCATATATTTTTTGAATGAGTAAAAATAAAAGTATATAATTTTATCGATATATATATAATTTGAATGAATTTAATATACTATATTCATAAATATATATTTTTATATTTTAAAAAAATTATTTATATTATATATATATATATATTATATTTACATTATATGAAGTAAAATGTATGTTAAATAAATAGAAATTTAATTGTTGTTGTGGTTGGGGAGCAAGGCTTAATTTTGGGAGATCCTAGTGTCAAACCTGCATAAGTAGATATTTTAAATGGTTGGGGTGTTGTGTGGGATAGGGTGGGAAGCACATGGGTGTTAGGGGGAGGGAAAATAGGGACTCATGGGAGTTAGGGGGTGGGGTGGGTGGTATGGGTATGATAGGATAGAGAATAAGAGGTTTTATTATATATATAATGGATATGGGATTTAAAAAATAATAAAATATTATGGTGGTTATTAACCACCTGTAAATTTTGATTTTAAAAATCAATTAGGGGTGGTTATTAATGACCCCATATATAGAAAATAAATTAGTGACAGTTCAAACTACCTTTAAAATACAAAATTTTGGAAAACACCCTTCTATTTTCAGGACATGAATGGGTTTTTTATTCATGTTTTGAGAGAAGGAATTATGGTTTCATTGAAGATATATGCTAATTATAATGTTTCTATAGAATTTGTGGTCATGTTATTCATATATTTGGTATGTGATAATTAAGAGATAAATTGGGGATTAATTTTTTTATTATTATTTTGAATTTATTCATCCATATTTTCAATGGGTCTTATGATAAACCATAAATGGGATTGATTTATTTTAACCTTGAGTGTTATTGTTGAGGTTTTAGAGAAAATGAAACATTTGATAACTTGACTAACCATATTGGGTTTTCATAATATATATAAATTGGTGGAATAATTTTTTTTCTTTTATGAATATTATGATTCATTAAATGTTAATTTTGGTGCTTCAGGAATAAAAAATTTGTTTTGAATACTCATCATTTAGAGAAATAGATTGTATTTTCATCGAAATTGATTAATGGATAAAACTACACATTAGAATTAAGTTTATTTCTTTATGTTATTAATATACATGGTAATGTACTTCCTATACTCTAGGTAAAGAAATGTTAAATAAAAAATTTATCCTATTATGAAAAATTTTATGATTTATTTCTATTTTCACCCATCATATATTTTCTTAAAAGATTGAGGTGTAGTGACCTCTTTATTGAAAGAAAAATTCATCGAGAGGAGATTACAAAGTAGAACCATTATGTGCCTCAGAAAGACAAAATAATAAATGTTACCCTTTTCTAGAGCGGGTACTCATACAGTGGTAAAGAAGGCACCCACCTTTTCCACGGGGGTGTCAACCCCTTCTTATAGTCCATACTTGTATCCATGCATCACCTTTATCATCTGAAGGTTCTTATACAGTAATAGGAGTCATGATAGACGCAGAGGGATCATTATTCTTTGATCTAGCTTCATTACAATTGGTAGAGAGCATATCAAATGGGTTAGAAATGCTAACATTACAAAGTATATTCTCATGAGGAGATGTCAAGTTCTGAATGTAAATCAGTCATTCCTCTGGCATGGTAGCTTCAGGCTTGTCCATCTTCTTCTGTGCCACCTCTTCTATATTGAAGTTACTCAAGGTCACCATGGTGGCATGGGCCTTATTTGACTGTAGACTCATACTGCATTCATCTGGTATTTTTGTAGAATGTCTGTACAGCAAAGGCACAATCTGCTGTGAAGGAGGGTATTTCTCTAGCTTGGAATTGTAGAATTTGTCCATAGAAACACTAAATGGGACACCCATCACATATTTATTGGTTTATAGTTGTCATCTTAAACCTAACCATGTTCTATATCACTCTCTCTCATTCCTTAGGAATAAGATTTCTCCTCATTGTCTATATTATCACTTCCCAATAATTTGATCATATTTGGAAACCTAGTTTTGATTTGAGCTTCTTATTTTCCTTTCCCTCTTTTTGAGATGTTTTTTATTAATTCTTTAAATAATAAGGGATTTCGATAGATGAATTTCCATATGAAAAACCTTGATTACTGAAAAAAAAAAAGATTAAATTTAATGGAATCTATTTATTGAGGTGGAGGGGGTAATGTAACACCCTATGATTATAAAAGAAGAAAAATAGGTTTAATAATATTCAAAACATTGATTACCATGTTTAAAAGAACCATGATAATTTTTTACTTATGTTTACCATAATAACCTAGCTATTAAATTTGTCATGTATGAATTGTATTATCAAAATTAGGAAATATATATAAATGACATACTCAATAAAAATTCAATGAATAATTTTTAGAAAATATTTACTAAATATTTAGTAAACATAATTTTTATATTAAAAATACATTTTCTTAAGAAATGATTTTTTTTGTTTAATTTGAGAAAAAATGAATCTTAATTTTTTTTAAATTTCATTAAATAATATTTTACAAAAAAATTAATTTTTAATATCATCACAGTTAAATTTTATTTGGGTGATAATATTATATTTTGATGAAAATATTTTTTTTCAAATGAATAGTGAAAATAATTATTTTTATTGAAATTTTTTTTTTTTTTAATAATTTAAAAAGTTAAATCTAGTTATAAAATTATTTTAAAATTAAATTATTTAAATTATAATATAAATTATCCAATTATTTTCATTAGAATAAATTTAATGATTTAATTTTTTTTTAAATGATATATAAAAATACATTTTTCAGAGAAAAAACTATTTTTCTTCAAGTTCATCACATTATAAAATTAATTTGATAAACATAGAGAAATTTAATTTTTTATATAGGATCAAAAAAAATTAAAGATGATCACATTTCCGAAATATTATCCTTTTATTTTTTTAATATGAATAGTGACCTTTGAAAAAATTATCCCCTTAATTAATGATAAATCTGGTAAATCTATGTTTAAAATAAGTGATAAGGTAATAATATTTCATATTAATTCTTATATGATGTACATAATTCGATCATTATCACCTTAGGATCAGAATATATTTTTTAAAATGAATACACAATGAAATTTGCCTATAAAATATTTAAATAAAACAATGTTACAAAATATATCTCTCTCTCTCTCTCTTAGTTTTAAATATATATTATGTGTTCATTTTAGGAAAAGAAAATTAAACAAAATAATTGTCTAATTTGATTATAATGAAATTATTTTCATGATTGAAATTCATAAATAATGTTTTTGTTATAATATAATTAAATTATATTCTTACACAATTTCGACATAATATTTATTAAATTAATGGAAAAATTAAATAAATGATTTCGAAAATATGAAATGCAATATAATTTTATGGTGTTATAATATTCCAAAAAAATCAGATAAACGATACCTATTAGGGATTTGTAAATATCTATCTTCATATTCATACTTTTTTAATATTTATTTTAGGTTAATTTATATTATTAATGTCAAAATTTACATTTAGTTACAAAGTTCGGAGTCAGAGTTCATTAGAATTCGGAGTCAGAACTTACAATGTTCAGAGTCATAATTAATTAGGATTTGGAGTCTAAACTTACAAAGTTCGGAGTCTGAATTCATAGAACTCAGAGTTAGAACTCATAAGAGTTCAGAGTCTGAATTCAGAGAACTCGGAGTCAGAACTCATAAGAGTTCGGAGTCCGAATTCAGAGAACTCAGAGTCAAAACTCAGAAGAGTTCGGAGTCTGAACTCAGAGAACTTGGAGTCAGAACTCATAAGAGTTTGGAGTCTGAATTCAGATAACTCGGATTCAGAACTCATAAGAGTTTGAAGTCTGAATTCAAAGAACCCGGAAACTGAATTTTTACCCTAAAAACAGATTTTTCTATATCTAAGTATTATTAGATTTCGCAGTTTTGGATATGAAACCAAATTTTACACTTAGACAAGATAAGTAAAGAAAAACATGGTAAGGATAAATTTCCTTGTGGAAGGAAAATTTTCCTTATGAAAGTAAAACATAGGGTAAAATGAAATTTTCCTTGAGATTAGGAATTTGTGATTTTCAAAACAAGAGAATTGGTAAAGTCATAAGGAAACCTTATTGACTCAACAATCTCCCCAAACATGAAGGAATGGAAAAGTCATAAAAAACCTTATTGACTTAACAATCACCCCAAACATGAAGGAATAGAAAATTCATAAGGAAACCTTATTGACTCAACAATTATTCCCACACCACTGATGGGTGGGATGTTATGTCAACATACTATCAAATTATTTATCTAGTGATTCCCTAATATTAGTCTCTATTCTCCTATTTATATCTCTAATACCTTGATAATCACCCATTTCCATCTCGACATTGAGGGAATAGTTGATAATTTATTCATAACTATCATTTCCCTAAATTGAAAATTCATGCCAAATTATAATCTTCCACCCACTATATAAATGGTTAATATTTCTTTCAAATGTTATTAGAAGACTAGAAGCATACCTTGAAAGACTTAATAGGTTCCCCACATATAACCTAACAAATTTATCTTCCTTTTTATTGATTGTTGGAAACATCTTCCATATTTGATGATATAGAGTGTTTGGGAACTATATATTGATAAAAATCTTATTGAATTCATCATAGTACATGGATTCTATTTTCTACCTACTCTTGGTAATGTTGATCAATGTCCCCCACTAATCTGGTTCTCTCTTAATGAGAAAAATATCTAGTATAATATTCTCTTATTTAGATCATTGAAGTTTAATGAATATCATTTGGATATATTTAATCCACTATTAATATATTATGGGATTAGTAGGTGCAAAAAAATTGGTGGCCTCTACCATATAAAGGACTCATCTATAGTTTTCCTTCTTAGAGATTGTTCCATGTTATTCATGATATTATTCATAACATGATCCATTTATTCTAGTACAACCCTGTATTTCTTAGTTCCCATTCCCATCATGTTAGAAATTTCATCAAGGAAGTCATTACATTTCCTATTGCATATATCATAATCATAATTCCTTATACATGTGACCATTTTCTAAAATGAAAGAAATTTAGGGATAACATTACTTTGATTAAAAAATTACTAAAAGGTAAACTATAAACATGGAAAGGGTAACCCATAAATGATGGAAAAATACAAAATTATAAATCACTAAGATTTACTCATGGATATTCATAGCAATCAAATAATTAGGTTATATAACCTAAAAAACCCATTGAATTATATAAAATATTTTCAAATACTTTGTAATTATTTTTAAAGAGAATGTTATTTAATCGAATCATACACCCCGGGATTGTAAAACCAAGTATGTGGTAAGTCCCATTCACTATATCCCAGAATGATGGTCGAGATATAATCAAACAAATTTTTTGAGGTTTTTACCAATAGATGTATTTATTCCAAAACCATGTCCTTGTTTAGTATCCAAACATAGATGTATTTATAAGGAAATAAAATAATCTATACCTTACCATGTTTTTTGGATATTATATTATGTGTAAGGTTTCCCTATTGTTCTCTAATACAAATATATAAATTAATTAGACCTTCCTCTTATACCAACTATATTGACCCAAACCATAAACACATATTATTTCATTATTTTCAACATATTCAAGATGAGTATATTTGGTTTACTTTCATGCTATGATTAGAAACATTGATATAACATCATAAAATGAAACAAAATTTTATTTATTTAATTTTATTGTAGTGATCCTATCTCTAATAGTTCATCTCAGAACAACATAGGTAAACCTAGGGAAATATATAAGGAAAAGGGTGAGCTATAAATCTCAGTAAGGGAATAAACTGGAAAAATGAATATAACACTTAAGGAATAACTTGATATCTTTATTTAAATGATTATAAGAATGGGATCATGGAATAAGTTAATAATAATATAATATAATGGAGTAAAAAATCATATCATATTTTTATGACATCATTGGAAATTTAGAAACAATATAAACATGATATCATAAGTAAAAGTTAGGGATCCCTACCTCATTAATATATCATAGTTTTTAGGCTAACTACCCACACCCATAGTTGTTTAGGATCACTACCCATACGCCATGATATATCACGAGATAAAAACATTTCCAAAATAATTTTAGGATTATATAACTCTAGTAACACCCATCAGATAATTAAAACCATACATATCTGTTCCACATGGGTAAACATAACCATACAATATGTACATATGTTTTAAAAAACCATGAGAAATAACTGAGATTCAAGATCTTTCTTAATGGAATATCTAAAAGCTATAACATAAAGATTCCCAAGAGAAGAAGGAATTAAATTTCATTTGAAATTCTTATCTAAAAGAAACATATGTCTATTTCATTGAGTAATATTGTCAAGAAATATATTAGAAGATATTAATAAGTAAGAGTAAA
The DNA here is from genome assembly GCA_963277665.1 of Viscum album. Classification (NCBI taxonomy): domain Eukaryota; kingdom Viridiplantae; phylum Streptophyta; class Magnoliopsida; order Santalales; family Viscaceae; genus Viscum; species Viscum album. The sequence goes on from OY728126.1 coordinate 990,390,418, forward strand.
CAGTGAACCACTTTGGTGATGGTTTATGAAGAAATGATTTTTTTGGGAAACAAAATTATAATTTTCCTATAAATAAGAATAAAACACAAAAGGTTCTACAAATATAATATCATGAATTGAATATATATCTTTTTTTATAAACATTTTAATTGTATGATGGTTTATGTGAAATAATAATTTTAAAAATCCCCTTAAATAAGGTATCCTTAAAAGTGGGTAATTTAGAGGAAACATAAAACATGAATAACACCATAAATGGAAAAAATATTATAGTAGGTAGATATTTTAGGGAAATATATAATGAAATAGATTAATTACATGTTAATAATTTGTCATGAATGGGAATAAAGGAAATAGAAAGTGTAATGAAAATTGTATGAGGGAGTACCGAAGGTTCCTCGCTATTGTGTTTGAAAGAATTCTAAATTTGTACATAAGTTATTATATAATTAAATTATGTTCATTTAAAAACATTATAGGGATTTTATTTATATCTTATAAGTTTATTATGGTTTATTATTATAATTTGATAATTTATTAAATCTTTTTATATCTTGATGGTTACTTGATGTGTTTTTGGTTTATTTTTATGTGATTTTATTAACATGATGACTGTGGTTACATTTTTAATTAAATAAAATTAAAAACATCCATAAAATAAATATATTTATAAAATATATATATATATAAATTTTAATTTTATCTGTGTTTGGTGATAATGGAAAATGAAATGTGTCATTCATGTGGAGGTAGTAATGCAAATGTACACATAAATAAACAATTTAATTATATATAAAAAGTAAGTGAGGAAGAAAAAAATTCTAATTGATTGATATAATTTATTCATTGAAAATATATTTATGTATTATTTTCATTATTGGTAGCATCCACTAAAGTATATGATTAATAATAAACTACTTCTCTTCATGGAGGTAGTAGTCTGCAGAAACGCAAGAGTGGTGGTTATGTTTTTATTATTTTATAGATGAGGATGAGATTTTTTTTTCAAATCAATGTAATTAATCCTAAATATATAAAAAATACTGAACCAATAATATTAATGGGTTTTGTAAAGATAATGTTATGAAAAAATTTAATAATGAAAAACACTTAAATCATGTACCAATATTTTCCTTGGAATTATCCTTATAAATGAATAGAATAAGATAAATTAAGTGGGAAAAAGATTTATGTTTTTGGGATATTATTCTATAAGGAGTAAATGGGTGGAGTTTTCTCTAGAAAAATGAAGGAATTTGTATACCTTAATTGGGTGTGGGTGCACCAATTTATAAACAAAGGAAATGGTTGTTTTGAAAGCACGTTAACTTATCTAATTATTTATTTACATTATTCAATGGTTAATTACAATCATGGATAGAAATTATATACTAAAATCCATGATATGGTCAAAAATATTCCCATTTACTCATATCGGGGACACTTTTGATTCATTTTGGGGTTGTATTTTCACTTTTCTCTTTACCCTTTATGATTTTTACCAGTATAACTCTTATTCTCACCCGTATTATGAAATTAAAATGATCTCAATTTCCATGGATCATACCACATAATTTTAGTATTATAGTTTTATATATGATATAAATTTTATTAATTAAAAATAATATTATTATAAAAGTGTAACGCCCCGACCCCAGTTACCCAGAGTCGGTGCATTAATTACATAACATTGGCATGATCACAAGAAAGATCAAATCTCGAAAGACCGATTGGTTTAGTAGCCTTGGAAACACTAGATATATTCATAAGTATTACATTACATCATAAAATGAAAAAAACTACTACAACAACATAATGTTTCCACAGTCCACACTATAATCCCCTCATAATATCCCTGCAGGTCATTCATAACTTACATCTTCACATCCTGGGAAAAATAAAACATAGAAAAGGGGTGAGCTCAAATGCCCAGTAAGGATAACAATATAGCGGAACATTCAAAAATAAGCATAAACATTTAAGGCAATGAATTACTAAAACAAAAGCCTTTTAAACTTGAACTTCAACATAGTATGGAAAAAGTAAAATGAAATAATTCCATTTACTTGTTCACATGGATATTCTACTAATCGAATAATCACATGCAAAATCAATAACCACTTTCATAATGTTGGAATGCATAATGCCAGACTATCATAACCACATAGTCAAGGCCTCGTGCCAAGACTACAAATAAGATTTTGTCAAGGCCTTGTGCCAAGACACTAGTTTGTCTCATGAGACCTACCGATGCATCGAGGAGCTATAGCGGGCTCCACCCGTCACGTATTAAGTCCAATGCATTCCCATATGAAAAGGTTTAAACATAACATAAACATTCGTATTAAAACTAGCATACGAAATGTCAATAATTTCACCATAAACTATGAATGGTATAAAAATAGCACATCCACAGTCAAACATATCACAAAAACCTTCAATACAATATAGAAGTTTTGTATCATAATAAATCAACTTCAAATAATCTTAAAATCCATCAAAGGATGTTGACATAGATGAAATCAAAATTCTTTTTAAAGAAGTATCTCCTTTTATTTTAAAATCATTTAAGACCCATATAAAGTAAAACATTTTCTTTGAAAATATTCTTATAAGCTTGTATGGAAAGCTTCGACGATTTTATAATGGCGGAAAATAACCGCACCTGCCGTATAAGTTAAAAAAAACATTCTTACCTCAATTCTGTCGAAAAGGTTAAAAAGGACCTTGTTTTGAAAACGACGGAAAGATTCCTTTATAAACCTCTTATAAAAAGTCAAACAAGGGTATAAATGACTTTAACCCATATTCTTGTAAATAGTAAAAATGTTTTGAAATACATTTTTAAGAAAACATGGATGTGGATGATAAAGAGATCCCAGTAGATTACTACGTATAAACAACCTCGGATAATGAAGAGATTGTGAAATAACCCTTACCTTGTACTTTTCCTTGGTTGGGGTAGGTTAACCTCCTGTATAATGGTGAAATAATTGTTATTAAATTATACAAGAATCATATACATTAATATGATATCATATATGATCTTTTAACATTGATTTGATAATAATATCTTAGTATTATCGCTGTTTCGGGTGTGAACTTACTTGTTTGCTTTTGTATGTTTTGTTACGTAAGACATGTTTGTAAAGGATAAGTTGTATATTATTCAAATCCATAATGGTATCAAGTCCTTAAACATCATTTTTAAATCATCAAATGATAATTATACTTGAATGGATACGATGGAGAATGAATCTCATCGCGTTCGTGGAGACGGTAGTCCGTACGTATGCACGAACGCTACTTCCATTTAATTTTTATTTTAAAAGAATAGAATACAAATGATACATAGGTATATTACTATTCCAGTATAATATAATATTTTATACATGTTACTTGAGTTCATTAACACCATCCTTTATACGTTCCATGTGTGGTATGAACGAGTCATATCATTTTAAGGGGGCGGTAGTCCGCACTTCCTCAAATGAAATTATCGTATGTATATACAACATGAAACGAATAATGGTATGAAATAAAATGGAATTACATAAGATTATATATAAAATATATATCATTAATATCATATTTAATTACAGTGCCATCATAATGGCCACCATGAGAGGCGGTAAGATGTATTTGAACAATCATCATTTCGTGAGGCGTTATTTTGCCATCCACAGAAACATTTTGTTCATCATCCATTAGATGGAGTTGTGTGTATGTGTAGTTTGAATACTTCTTATAACAACATCCTAGTATATTGAGGATACTGGTGTTGTTACAAAAGAAAGTAAATAAAAAGAGTTTGGGGGTTGGAGAAGCAAAATAAATGAAAATAATTTAAGAGAAATCGTTACCTTTAATTTAGGTAACTCACTTTGGTTGGAACCAAAGGACTTCTTGAAATGCTTTCTGCCTAAGGGGAAGCTTCAAGGAGGAGGAGAGGGATGTGGGGAGCTTAGTTGGGCAGAGTTTGGATGAGCCAAGTGGCTTGAGAGGTGTGAAGAATGAGTAGAAGTGGTCTCCTTTTATAAGGGAGAGGAGGGGCTCTTTAGGAAAGAGTGAAAGTATTACTTTATAATATAATTATATTCGGTTTATAATGGTCCAAAAATCATTGAGGTCGAAGATAAGATGACTCATATTCTAAATAACATCAACCAATAAGAATTGGACAGGTTTTAGATAATATTTTAATCATTATAATCTTATTTATTTAAATGATTTATTAATGAGGTAAACATTGCATCATTATTGTGTCATTAATAATTTAACTTATTTGATGTCTAAAAATTATAAATAAAATATCATCATGTAGGAAATCTTTTTAGATTTCTAATGAATATTTATAATCGAAAATCCAACATGTATAACCCTATGTAAAAATTGTTCTTCTAAAATATGTAAGCTTATGCCATTTTTATTTTTATTTTAACTTTATTAATATAATGTGTCCCTACCACATACAAGTGGCTCCAAGGGGTCCCCAAATTGACCCAAGGATGCTCATGGTCGGGTATGTGTCCACCAATAATGTTAGGACACGTTTTAGGGTAATTTTTTATTATTATAATATTATTTTTTAACCCTTATTTACCGGATTTACCCTTTAACCATGGTAAATAAAATATTTACCGCAGTAATTATTCAAAATGTGTAAAAATAAAAGTTACCTATTTACATAATTTGGACATCCTGATTCCAAATATGGAATCCATTTTCCTAAATTCAAAACACAGAAGTGGCAGAAATTAATTTAAAATTAATTCCCGCTGTCAAAACAAAAAGCGTGTTTTTAAGAGGTAATAACTATCAAAAGATTGACACTTGTTTATGTTCGGTTTAATTGTAAAATTATGTCCAATGACCAACATTATATTAAATGGTAAAAATATATTCTAAATATACTTTAAAACCACTCAAATTCACAATTTATCACTATTAATTATTTTGATTAAAAAAGTTGTTTTTAATTAAAATTTAGAAATTTTCACTATTCATCAAAATATGAAAGTTATCCAAACTGTACCAAAATTTCACCCTAGGCTAATTTTGATATTCCGAATCCAAAAATGAAGTCCATTTTGAAATATTGAATATATATGATTTCAAAAAGTAGGTATTACTATTCACAACGGCTAGTTTAATTAGTTGTGGTGTGTGTTAGAACTCGAGGTTGCGTACAACACACGCTATCGCATTATTCGAAGGGAAACGTACCATTGAAGCTTGGGGTGTTACATTCTCCCCTCCTTCAAATAATTGCGTCCTCGCAATTTCTAGGGTATTACTGCATAAAAATACTCGGGTGGTTCTTCATCATAAGTTCCTCGGGTTCCCACGTTGCCTCTTCCATCTTATGGTTTCTCCACAAAACTTTTACCAGACGCGTCGTCCGGTTTCTCAGTACTTGTTCTCTTGTATCAAGAATCCTGATGGGCTCTTCGCAATAAGACAGATCGGGTTCCAGTTCTAATTCCTCATAGGTGAGTACATGCGTTGAGTCAGGCATGTATTTTCTCAACAGAGATACGTGGAACACATCGTGAACTTTGGAGAGACTTGGCGGCATTGCCAATCGGTAAGCTACAGCCCCAATTCGTTCTAGAATTTCGAAAGGTCCGATGTACCTGGGACTCAATTTACCTTTCTTACCAAAACGTATGACTCCCTTCCACGGAGATACCTTTAGGAAAACAGGATCACCGACTTGAAATTCCAAATCTTTCCTTCGATTATCGGCATAGCTCTTCTGCCTACTTTGAGCTGCTTTGATGTGATTTTGGATTACCTTCACCTTTTCCACCGTTTCCTCCACCAGTTCTGGGCCTACAAGTTTTCTTTCACCGACGTCATCCCAACAGGTTGGTGTACGACATCTCTTTCCGTATAACGCTTCATATGGTGCCATCTGAATACTCGAATGGAAGCTATTGTTATAGGAAAATTCTACTAGTGGTAAATATTGATCCCACATACCCTGAAAATCAAGTGAGCAAGATCTCAACATGTCTTCTAAGGTCTGAATAGTCCGTTCTGATTGTCCGTCTGTCTGAGGGTGGTAAGCAGTGCTCAAATGAAGTTCAGTATCCAGGGATTTCTGAAGACTTTTCCAAAATCTTGAAGTAAAACGGGGATCACGATCAGAAACAATCGATAGGGGTACTCCATGAAGTCTCACAACTTCATTAATGTATAGTCTTTCTAGACGTTCCAGGGGTAGATCTTCTCTTATAGCAAGAAAATGTGCTGACTTGGTAAGACGATCAAAAATAACCCATATTGCATCGTTCCTTCTAGGAGTCTTTGGTAGCCCCATGACAAAGTCCATCGTAATATTGTCTCATTTCCACTCCGGTATGGGAAGAGGTTGCATGACTCCTCCAGGCTGTTGCCTTCCAGCTTTCACTTGTTGACAAACCATACATCTTGACACAAAATCAGCAATCTCCCTCTTCATGTTGTCCCACCAAAAATGTTCCTTCAAATCTCTATACATTTTGGTTCTCCCAGGGTGTATAGAGAAATTGGAACTATGAGCATCATCCAGCAATTCCCTTTTTAGATCAGGTATATTGGGAACACAAAGTCTCTTCCCGAATTTCAAAATTCCATCTTCATACACAAAGTCTCTCAATCTCCCATCATTCACATCTTTAATCTTCTTCTGAAATTCTTCATCATCGGTCTGAGAACTCTTAATCTTTTCTAGTAAAGATGGTTTGGCAACCATTTGAAAAAGCATTGAGGTTTCACCTTCCCTGGTTATTCCCATGTCCATCTTCACTAGATCCATGAAAATTGGATCCCTTTCAATTCTCATATTGTTCAAAACTCCATGGTCTTTTCTGCTCAAAGCATCTGCTACTTTGTTTGCTTTCCCCGGGTGGTAGTGTATCGTGAAATCATAATCCTTGAGTAATTCAAGCCATCTCCTTTGCCTCATGTTGAGTTCTTTTTGTGAGAAAATATACTTCAAACTCTTGTGATCAGTATAAATCTCACATTTTTCACCATAGAGGTAGTGCCTCCATATCTTCAAAGCAAAGATCACAGCTTCTAACTCAAGATCATGAGTAGGATAGTTTTGTTCATGAATTTTCAACTGTCGTGATGCATAGGCAATAACTCTATCATTCTGCATAAGGACACAACCAAGTCCTTTCTTTGATGCATCACTATAAATAACGAACCCATCATTCCCCGATGGTAGAGTCAATATAGGAGCATTGACTAATCTTTTCTTCAGTTCTTCGAAACATTCTTCACACTCTTTTGTCCAAACAAATTTAACCCCTTTACGTGTGAGCTTCGTTAATGGGTTAGCCAATCGGGCAAAATTCTGGACGAAACGTCGATAATAACCTGCCAAGACAATAAAACTACGTACCTCAGTTATACTCGTAGGTGCTGGCCATTCTTGGATTGCTTTGTTCTTAGAAGGATCAACAGAGATTCCATCTTTAGAGACAATATGGCCAAGAAAAGAAATCTCATGAAGCCAGAATTCACACTTGCTAAACTTTCCATATAATTCATGCCTCCTCAGAGTCTTCAAGATAATGCGCAAGTGATTTTCATGATCTTCGTAGGTTTTGGAGTATACCAAGATATCATCAATAAATACCACCACAAATTCATCGAGATACTCCTTGAAAACTCTATTCATTAGATCCATGAATACAGAGGGTGCATTAGTCAATCCAAACGGCATTACAGTAAACTCGTAATGCCCGTACCTGGTTCGAAATGCTGTTTTCGGAATGTCTTCCTTCTTCACACACAACTGATGGTATCCAGATCGAAGTTCAATCTTTGAAAAGTATTGAGCTCCATGCAGTTGGTCAAATAAATCATCAATACGAGGTAGGGGATACTTGTTCTTTATCGTTATAGCATTGATCTCCCTGTAGTCGATACATAACCTCATAGATCCATCTTTCTTTTTAACAAAAAGAACAGGGGCTCCCCATGGAGAAACACTAGGGCGAATAAATCCCTTATTACTCAATTCCTCTAGTTGTTTCTTTAGTTCGACTAACTCTACAGTGGCCATTCTATAAGGGGTCTTCGATATAGGCTTTGATCCAGGAATCAAATCAATGGAAAACTCAACTTCTCGTTCTGGAGGATGTCCAGGTAAATCTTCTGGAAATACATCTACAAATTCTTTCACAACAGGTACATCCTCTATTTGAACATTCCTTTCCTCACCGATAGTTAATTCATTCTCTTCCTCCCCAATAATTGAATTAAGTTGAGCTACTGGGGGTGGGTCTAAATAAGAATTAGGTGGTGACGATTCTGCTCTAAAAATAAGGTGTTCCTTATCATTATCATCAAGAATCGTAACCTCTTTCTTCTTACAATAAATCTTCACATCATAATCCGAAAGCCAGTCCATACCGAGGATTATATCAAACTCAATCATAGGTATGACGATGAGATCAGCAGATAAAGAAAATTTATGTGCTCTAATGGGGACTGATTCACAAAACTTTGTTGCAACGATACTCCCCTTAGGAGTTTTAACTGACAACTCCCTTATTAAATCAAATTGGAAATATCTAATTTTCTTAGCAAACTAGGAAGATATGAAACAATGCGATGATCCAGAATCAAATAATGCATTTGCTAAACTTGAGGAAACCATTAAATTACCTGCCACCACATCTTTCGGAGCTTCTACCTCAGCAGTAGTGATAGCATAAGCCTGGCCTTGATCCCTTGGCCTTTTCTGAGGTAATTTATCCTGATGCTTAGGACATGCATTTGCATAATGCCCCATCTCCCTACAATTGTAGCACTGAACGTTGGTAGCTTCCTTCTTCCCCTTGCAATCATGAGCTTGGTGGCCTTTTTCACCACACTTGTAACAGACTCCCATTCCCTTCAGGCAAGCACCGGGGTGTTTCTTCCCGCACTTACCACAAGATGGATATTCAACCTTTCCCTTCTTCCCCTTATTTCCATTCCCAGATTGATCAGCAGGTCTCTTCTTCTCTTGCTTTGCTTTAAAGTCATAAGACTTAGAGAATTCCTTTTCGGTCTTGATAGCACATGAGACAATGTCTTCGTACGATGAAAAGGATTGTGAGACTAATGCTCGACGGAGAAATGGTTTTAACCCATCAAAGAAACGATCAATCTTACTTCTTGGGTTGCGAATATAATCACCAGCGTACCTCGCTAACCTTGTAAAGTTAGCCTCATACTTTGAGACATTCTCATCCTCCTTTTCTCTCAGACTCAGAAATTGTCTTTCCATATCTGATCGATGGTCGCGAGGAAAGTATTTTTCTAAAAACAGATCTTTCAACTCCCTCCATTCCATATTTGATACTTCATCATCTTCCTTCATGTTCTGAATCAATGACCACCATTGATCAGCATCTCCAGTGAGGCGGTAAACTGCCATGATAACTTTTTCCCTTTCACTGCTCCCCAAAGCCTGAAATATTTTCTCTAGGGAAAATATCCATTGCTCAGCTACTAAGGGATTTGTATTCCCATTGAACGTTGGTGGTTGTTTCCTCATGAATCGATCTAACATTGATCCTCCACGCTGCGGATCAGGGTGCTCCATACGGGTAAGGTTATTATTCATAACCTGAGTAAGTTTTCCCAGTATGGTGATTAGCTGATCAGCACCAGTTGCATCACCAGCCCCACTATAATTATCTTGAGAAGGAGGGCAATCCCTACATGGAGTGCGTGCATTGATACAGTTTCCATTTCTTCCACTTGGCGCCATTTCTAAACAATGTCATAAACTAGATCAGTTTATGAATCAAAATACATAATCCCATACTTATAAAACACTTAACATAAATTGAACTATTTATGGATATAATCCATAATCATAAAAATGTTTTCTTTGAGGAAGTATATACTCATAAACCCTTCATAATGATTTGTAAAGAAAATGAGAGTTATCCTAAGCATATCCCCTGGGAGTGTCGTAACCAAGAGTGCAGCAAGGCCCGTTGTCGTGCACCAGTTCCCGTTCGAGTCTAGCTCAAAGCGGTGTTTTCGGGTTTTACCCCTAGGTACATCTGTGCCAGAGCCGCCTCTACCTGCTCATATCCAGACAGGGATGTATTTCTTGGAAAACTCACAAAATCTCTACAATACCAAAATTCTAGGAAGTTCTTCTATACTAATCCTCAAAGTTCATCTTAGGTCTACGTGCTCTAATCAGAGTTTATCTAAATCTAGCTTCCAAGGTTTGTACTAAACTTCCTCTGATACCAACTGTAACGCCCCGACCCCAGTTACCCAGATTCGGTGCATTAATTACATAACATTGGCATGATCACAAGAAAGATCAAATCTCGAAAGACTGATTGGTTTAGTAGCCTTGGAAACACTAGATATATTCATAAGTTTTACATTACATCATAAAATGAAAAAAACTACTACAACAACATAATGTTTCCACAGTCCACACTATAATCCCCTCATAATATCCCTGCAGGTCATTCATAACTTACATCTTCACATCCTGGGAAAAATAAAACATAGAAAAGGGGTGAGCTCAAATGCCCAGTAAGGATAACAATATAGCGGAACATTCAAAAATAAGCATAAACATTTAAGGCAATGAATTACTAAAACAAAAGCCTTTTAAACTTGAACTTCAACATAGTATGGCAAAAGTAAAATGAAATAATGCCATTTACTTGTTCACATGGATATTCTACTAATCGAATAATCACATGCAAAATCAATAACCACTTTCATAATGTTGGAATGCATAATGCCAGACTATCATAACCACATAGTCAAGGCCTCGTGCCAAGACTACAAATAAGATTTTGTCAAGGCCTTGTGCCAAGACACTAGTTTGTCTCATGAGACCTACCAATGCATCGAGGAGCTATAGCGGGCTCCACCCGTCACTTATTAAGTCCAATGCATTCCCATATGAAAAGGTTTAAACATAACATAAACATTCGTATTAAAACTAGCATACGAAATGTCAATAATTTCACCATAAACTATGAATGGTATAAAAATAGCACATCCACAGTCAAACATATCACAAAAACCTTCAATACAATATAGAAGTTTTGTATCATAATAAATCAACTTCAAATAATCTTAAAATCCATCAAAGGATGTTGACATAGATGAAATCAAAATTCTTTTTAAAGAAGTATCTCCTTTTATTTTAAAATCATTTAAGATACATATAAAGTAAAACATTTTCTTTGAAAATATTCTTATAAGCTTGTATGGAAAGCTTCGACGATTTTATAACGGCGGAAAATAACAGCACCCGCCGTATAAGTTAAAAAAACATTCTTACCTAAATTCTGTCGAAAAGGTTAAAAAGGACCTTGTTTTGAAAACGACGGAAAGATTCCTTTATAAACCTCTTATAAAAAGTCAAAAAAGGGTATAAATGACTTTAACCCATATTCTTGTAAATAGTAAAAATGTTTTGAAATACATTTTTAAGAAAACATGGATGTGGATGATAAAGAGATCCCAGTAGATTACTACGTATAAACAACCTCGGATAATGAAGAGATTGTGAAATAACCCTTACCTTGTACTTTTCCTTGGTTGGGGTAGGTTAACCTCATGTATAATGGTGAAATAATTGTTATTAAATTATACAAGAATCATATACATTAATATGATATCATATATGATCTTTTAACATTGATTTGATAATAATATCTTAGTATTATCGCTATTTCGGGTGTGAACTTACTTGTTTGCTTTTGTATGTTTTGTTACGTAAGACATGTTTATAAAGGATAAGTTGTATATTATTCAAATCCATAATGGTATCAAGTCCTTAAACATCATTTTTAAATCATCAAATGATAATTATACTTGAATGGATACGATGGAGAATGAATCTCATCGCGTTCGTGGAGACGGTAGTCCGTACGTACGCACGAACGCTACTTCCATTTAATTTTTATTTTAAAAGAATCGAATACAAATGATACATAGGTATATTACTATTCCAGTATAATATAATATTTTATACATGTTACTTGAGTTCATTAACACCATCCTTTATACGTTCCATGTGTGGTATGAATGAGTCATATCATTTTAAGGGGGCGGTAGTCCGCACTTCCTCAAATGAAATTATCGTATGTATATACAACATGAAACGAATAATGGTATGAAATAAAATGGAATTTCAGAAGCTTATATATAAAATATATATCATTAATATCATATTTAATTACAGTTCCATCATAATGGCCACCATGAGAGGCGGTAAGATGTATTTGAACAATCATCGTTTCGTGAGGCGTTAGTTTTCCATCCACAGAAACATTTTGTTCATCATCCATTAGATGGAGTTTTGTGTATGTGTAGTTTGAATCCTTCTTATAACAACATCCTAGTATATTTAGGATACTGGTTTTGTTACAAAAGAAAGGAAATAAAAAGAGTTTGGGGGTTGGAGAAGCAAAATAAATGAAAATAATTTAAGAGAAATCGTTACCTTTAATTTAGGTAACTCACTTTGGTTGGAACCAAAGGACTTCTTGAAATGCTTTCTGCCTAAGGGGAAGCTTCAAGGAGGAGTAGAGGGATGTGGGGAGCTTAGTTGGTCAGAGTTTGGACGAGCCAAGTGGCTTGAGAGGTGTGAAGAATGAGTAGAAGTGGTCTCCTTTTATAAGGGAGAGGAGGGGCTCTTTAGGAAAGAGTGAAAGTATTACTTTATAATATAATTATATTCGGTTTATAATGGTCCAAAAATCATTGAGGTCGAAGATAAGATGACTCATATTCTAAATAACATCAACCAATAAGAATTGGACAGGTTTTAGATAATATTTTAATCATTATAATCTTATTTATTTAAATGATTTATTAATGAGGTAAACATTGCATCATTATTGTGTCATTAATAATTTAACTTATTTGATGTCTAAAAATTATAAATAAAATATCATCATGTAGGAAAGCTTTTTAGCTTTCTAATGAATATTTATAATCGAAAATCCAACATGTATAACCCTATGTAAAAATTGTTCTTCTAAAAGATGTAAGCTTATGCCATTTTTATTTTTATTTTAACTTTATTAATATAATGTGTCCCTACCACATACAAGTGGCTCCAAGGGGTCCCCAAATTGACCCAATGATGCTCATGGTCGGGTATGTGTCCACCAATAAGGTTAGGACACGTTTTAGGGTAATTTTGTATTATTATAATATTATATTTTAACCCTTATTTACCGGATTTACCCTTTAACCATGGTAAATAAAATATTTACCGCAGTAATTATTCAAAATGTGTAAAAATAAAAGTTACCTATTTACATAATTTGGACATCCTGATTACAAATATGGAATCCATTTTCCTAAATTCAAAACACAGAAGTGGCAGAAATTAATTTAAAATTAATTCCCGCTGTCAAAACAAAAAACGTGTTTTTAAGAGGTAATAACTATCAAAAGATTGACACTTGTTTATGTTCGGTTTAATTGTAAAATTATGTCCAATGACCAACATTATATTAAATGGTAAAAATATATTCTAAATATACTTTAAAACCACTCAAATTCACAATTTATCACTATTAATTATTTTGATTAAAAAAGTTGTTTTTAATTAAAATTTAGAAATTTTCACTATTCATCAAAATATGAAAGTTATCCGAAATGTACCAAAATTTCACCCTAGGCTAATTTTGATATTCCGAATCCAAAAATGAAGTCCATTTTGAAATATTGAATATATATGATTTCAAAAAGTAGGTATTACTATTCACAACGGCTAGTTTAATTAGTTGTGGTGTGTGTTAGAACTCGAGGTTGCGTACAACACACGCTATCGCATTATTCGAAGGGAAACGTACCATAGAAGCTTGGGGTGTTACAAAAAGGGTAATTTTAGAATAACTGTGTTTAATTATTGAAAATATTTTTTGATATAATCATTTATTTAAGAATAAAATTTATGTGTCAGTTAAAATTATTAATGTTAATAATATACTAGAAAATAAATTGATTTATTATTAAAAAAATGGATTTTATGTCACATAAAAATAAATCTATAAATGAATTCTCCCAAAATATAAATTAATTGTATGAAAAGATATCAAATGATTTTCTTTATTAAAGTAATCATTTATGTTAGTTTTAAAAAAAATTATCATGGGTTATCTACTATAAAATAATATTTAAAAATAAAAATTTTATTTTTTATTTATATTTTTATATCGTAAATGGTTTTTTACTTCATAGTTAATTCATTTTTATTTTATAAAATCATGAAAAATATATATTATTTTAAATTTCATTTTCATCTAAAAGCCTTATTTTTAGAAAATGTATAAAAATGATTACTATGAAAATTTTGATCAAATAAATTCAAAAAAATAATATTTTATCTAATTTTATGTTAAATAATTATATATTTAACTTCTAATTGAAAATACATAAAATACTTATAAAACACTTTTATTGAACAATCATGTTTTTAATCATTAATTGTTTTTTATACTTTTTTATAAAAACATTCCAATTGAAAAAAAATCAATATATTCAATCATATATTGATAGATAATAATAATATTTTAATGTTTTAAACTAAATTTATTAATGTATCGTAGTTTTCATTATTGAAAAAGTGAAGAATGTTATTAAATTTAAAGGGAACATATATGTTGAAATATTGTGTTTCTAAAATTGAGAAATGAAAAACACACTTGAGGGGATACCATATGTGGTATAGGAACTGAGATTCCTTGAGTATAAGTTTAGAAGCTGGTTAGGCTTGTTTTGAATAACCCTCATGTTGTAACAGTTATGGGTGTTATGGAACCAATCATTAGACAATTGTGATTTAGTAGGTTGTATCATTGATTAGTGAGAAATCATGTCTACTAGTTTGCAAAAAAAAGATTTATAAAGAAAAATAATTTATATGTTGAGGGGGTGGATTATCCTGCATCTATATGGGTTAGGTAATTCAGGGGAAATTTAAAATTTTTGAGCTAGATGGTAGTGAAGGGTAAAATAGAAATTTTACCCTACTAGATTATCTGGGAAAATTCTTTGACCATTCTGTTGGTCCCAAAATAGTGTGTTTACCCTAGAGAATATGTTTCATAACATTAAATCCACTCAATTTTTAGTAGTATATTTAATATTTAATTAACATATTAATTTATTTGTTCATGTTCAAATGGTGTTATATCTTGAATGGATAATTGGATTGATATTTTGACTTTGTTCCTGAATCCAAAATCGGTGTTCTATATAGGTAAGGCTTAAACCTATTTTGGGATCCTGGAATTGGAGAGATATTTTAAATAGGTACCTTATATAAAATTAATTAACAGAAATTAATTTTATTTTTATTATACCTCCCCCCATTTCCTTCTTACAAAAGATATAAAGGGGGCTCTCCCTCATGCGATGGAAAAACTGAGAGACAATGGGGGAGACTCTATCGAACTCTATCATTGGTGGATATTGAGACTAAATCAAGGTGTGATGGATACTATTCATGGATATTAGCTCGAGTTTTAGAGTCATGTAGCACCCCAACCCCAGTTACCTAGAGTCGGTGCATTATTACATAACATTGGCATGATCAAAAGAGATCAATTTCTGAAAGACTAATCAGTTTAGTACCCTTGGAAGTATTACATACATTCATAAGTTTTACATTACATTATGGAATTAAAAATCAATATCATGTCTCCTTTGAACACACTCATATCCCTTATCCTATCCCTACTGTTTAGTCATAATATACTTCTTCGCATCCTGGAAAAAATTAAACATAATAAAGGGGTGAGCTCAGATGATTAGTAAGGATAAGAATATAGCTAAAACTATCATAAATAAGCATAAAAATTTAAGCCAATGTATAAGACTAAAACACAAGACTTTTAAAAATAAACTTTAGAATAATATTCCAAAGATAAATCAAATAATTCTATTTACTTATTCACATGGATATTCTGCTAGATGAATAATCACATGTAATATCAATAGCTAATCTCATAATGATGTAATGCATAATGTCAGACATCATAACCACATAGTCAACTCCTCATGCCAAGACTACAAATAAAAATATTGTCAAGGCCTTGTGCCAAGACACTAGTTTGTATCATGAGACCTACTGATGCATTGAGGGGCTATAGTGGGTCTCGCTCATCACTTACTACATCCAATTCATTCCTCATATGAAAAGGGTGAAACATAACATAAAAATTCGTATTAAACTAGCATACTAAATGTTAATACTTTAACCATAAACCATGAATGAAATAAAAATAGAACATCCATAGTCAAACATATCATAAAAATATCAATAAAATATGGAATATTGTATCATAATAAATCAACTTCAACTCAAAATAAAATCAAATAATATATGTTGACATAGATGAAATCAGTCCAAAAATTATTTGAGAGAAATATGTTTTTCTCCTTTGAAATCATTTAAAATTCACATAATTATAAAAGAAAGCATTTATTTTGAAAATTTTTATATAATATTGTAAGAGAATATTCAAAAGTGTTATAATGGAAAAAAATAGTCGCACATACTGTATAAGTTAAAAAAACATTCTTTCCTTAATTTGTTGAAAAGGTCAAAAAGTACCTTGTTTAGAAAATTACAGAAATATTACTTCCAAAACATTTGATAAAAATTAGAAAAAGGTTATAAATGAATTTAAACCATAGTCTATAAAATAGTAAAAATGTTTTGGAATTCATTTCTAAGAAACAGGGATGTGGATGATAAATAAGTCCTAGTAGATACTTACGTATAAACAACCTCAGATAATAAATAGATTTTAAAATTAACCCTTACCTTGAACTTTTCCTTAGTTTAGGGTAAGTTAACCTTCTGTATAATGGTTAAATAATTGTTATTAAATTATAAAAGAACCACATACATAAATATGATATCATATATGATCCTATAAAATTTCTTTTTTAATAATATTTCAAAAGTATCATTGTTTCGGGTGTTAACTGATTCATTTTCCTTTATATGTTTTGTTATGTAAGTCATGTTTGTTCTGGATAGGATGTATTTGGTTCATATCCATAATGATATTAATTTCCTAAAAATTATTTTTTAATCATCAAATGAAAAATATTCTTGAATGATTACGATGTGGAATGAAATCTCATAGCATCATGGAGACGGTAAGCCGTATGTAGGAAAGAACGACAATATCATTATATTGTTGGTGAAATAGTATATAATTGGATGTTATATTATATATTAAGAATCATTAATTTGTTATATTTATTATTTAAATAAATTATACTCATTATTATACCCATCTAAATAATTAAGTGTTGAATAACAAACTACATCACGACGAGGAGACGATAAGTCATACATACGTGCGTATGGTGAATTTTTCATTCATATGATGGATAAAATAGTAAATATGGTTGTACCATATTTATAATAACAACATAGTATTTATAAAATACTGGATTTATTATTTTGTTATGGAAACAACAAAGAAATATGAATCGGAATAAGAAAATAACTTTGAAAGAGGTGATGAAATAATTACCTCTTCTTCGGGTTCTTACTTTTTATTTCAACAAAAGTGCTACTTAAGTTGGATTTATGATCAAATTATGGCCTCTATAATGAATTTAGGGTAGTTTTTAGGATATTTGGTTAGGTTTTGGTCGATCCAAAAGGCTTTGGAGGTGGGAATTTAAGAGAAAGGGAAGTACCCTTTTATAAGAGAGGTGAGGGGAACTTTAGGAAAATCTTGAAATATTATTTTATTATAAAATTATTTTCGGTTTATAATAGGTTCAAATATATTTATTTCTATTATAAGGTGGGTATGGGTATAAATCATCTCAACAAATAGGTTTTAGACAATTTTAGGTCACCATATTAACCTTATCTTTTATATTTAACTCTTAGTTAAATAGTTTAACTTTTACCATGTCTTCTTGTATTTTTATACTACATGGTTAATATAGTTACTATAAAATTCCAAGAGAAACTAAATTGCGTCATTAATGACATATATAACATTATATAAGTAATTTTTCTGAATCTTATATTTTTAAGAATATTATATCATTTAATAAAATTGTATTTGTTTTAAAAACTCATTTATGTCAATTTTGACACTATTTAGTATTTGGTTTTTTTGAAAGTCATAAAAAATTTATTACTTAGAATAAAATACATTTAATCAACCCTAACATGTCATATTAACCTATAAAAATCATTTATGGCATCAAAAGTTTTTATTTACATTTATTTTAATATTTATAAAATAAATTATTTTAATCTTCCATTAATAAGGTAATTATTGCATCATTATTGTGTCATAAATAATTTTAATTATTTAATGTCTAAAAATTAAAAATTAAATAATATGATTTAGGAAATATTTTTATATTTCTAATTAATATTTATAGTCTAATTTATCTTAAGTATAACCCTATATTAAAAATGTTTTAGTTATTAAAATTTGAATTTAACACTTTTAACTCTTCTTTAAATAAAATATAATAAATATTCTAATCTTGCACAAATGGATCAAAAAGGATATTATTTTTTTTCCTAAGTTTTATTTTTTTTGAAAAAAAAAATTATCCAATATAATTAGGACATGTGTTTTGGTAATTTGATATTATTATAATATTATTTTTACCTTTAATTACCCTATTTACTTTTAATTGTGGTAAATAAAATTCAAAAGTTACTATTCACCAAAAATTATCTTCATCCTATTGAACAAAATTTTACTTACTTATTAAAACTCTTTCTGTCAGATTTTTGAAATTCAATTCACAGAAACGGTAAAATTACGTTTTATGCAAATTTCCAAATGTGCCTAGAATGTGGGTTAAAAATGTTGAAAAGTTCAATAAAATTTTATATATCTAATATTATTATAAAATGACTCAAATGAATTAAATTAGACTAATATAAGTATTATTTATATATTTTTAATTTAAAATGAATTTAAATTTAAAAATAATTATTTAAATAAAAAGTCGGTTTAAAACAATAATGTAGTGTTTTTCACTATTCATCAAAAATTGAAAGTTTTCAGAAAAATACCAAAAATTCACCCTAAGATAATTTTGATATTCCGAATCCAAAAATTAAGTCCATTTTAAAAAATAAAATTTATAAAATTTTAAAAAATAGGTATTACTATTCATAACTACTTTTTAAATGGTTAGTTTGATTAGTCGGGATGTGCTAGAACTCAGAGCTATGTATAGTGCAAGAAGTTGTATTATTCAAATAGAAGCACACTATGGAATATTGGGGTGTTACATTATTCCCTCCTTAAAATAATTTCGGCCTCAAAATTTCTAGAATATTACAGCATAAAAGGATTCAGTTGGTTCTTCATCATAAGTTCCTCAGGTTCCCACGTTGCCTCTTCCATTTTATGGTTTCTCCAAATAACATTTACCAGATGAGTCGTCCAGTTTCTCAATGCTTGTTCTCTGGTATAAATAATCTTGGTAGGCTCTTCATAATAAGATAGATCTGGTTCCAATTCTATTTCTTCATAAGTGGGTACATGCATTGGTCCAGGCACGTATTTTCTCAATAGTGATACGTGGAACACATCATGAACTTTGGAGAGACTTGGGGGGCATTGCCAAACGGTAATCTAAAACTCCAATTCATTCTAGAATTTCAAAAGGTCTGATGTACCTGGGACTTAATTTACCCTTCTTACTGAATTGTATAACACCCTTCCATGGAGATACCTTTAAGTAAACATGATTTCATACTTGAAATTCCAAATCCTTCCTTTGGTTATCGGCATAGCTCTTTTGCCTACTTTGAACTACTTTTATGTGGGTTTGGATAATCTTAACCTTTTCCATTGTTTCCTCAATAAGTTCTGGGTCTACGAGTTTTATTTCACCAACATCATCCCAACAAGTTGGTGTGCGACATCACTTTCTATATAACGCTTAATATGGTGCCATATAAATACTTGAATGGAAGCTATTTTTATAGGAAAATTCTACCAGAGGTAAATACTTATCCCACATACCTTCAAAGTCAAGTAAGAAAGATCTCAACATGTCTTCTAAGGTTTCAATAGTCTGTTCTGATTGTCCATCAGTTTGAGGGTGGTAGGCAGTACTCAAATGAAGTTCAGTATCTAGGGATTTCTGAAGACTTTTCTAGAATCTTGATTTAAAATGGGGATCATAATCAGAAACAATCGATAGGGGTACTTCATGAAGTATTACAACTTCATTAATATATAGTTTGGCTAAACATTCAAGTGGTAAATCTTCTCTTATAGCAAGAAAATTTGGTGAATTGGTAAGACAGTCAACAATGACCCATATTGCATCATTCCTTCTAGGATTCTTTGGTATCCCTATAACAAATTCCATTATAATATCATCCCATTTCCACTCAGGTATGGGAAGAGGTTGCATGACTCTTCTAGGATGTTGTCTTCCACCCTTAACATATTAATAAACCATACATCTTGACACATAATCAGCAATATCCCTCTTCATGTTGTCCCACCAAAAATGTTCCTTCAAATCTCTATACATATTAGTGCTACCAAGGTGTACACAGAAATTAGAGATATGAGCATCATCTAACAATTCCCTTTTTAGATCAGGTATATCGGTAACACAAATCCTCTTCCCAAATTTCAAAATTCCATCTTCATATATGAATTCAACCAATCTCCCATCATTCACAGTTTTCATTTTCTTTTGAAACTTCTCATCATTAGTCTGAGGACATTTTATCCTTTCTAGTAAAAATGGTTTGGAAACCATTTGAAAAAGTATTAATGTTTCACCTTCCATGATTATTCTCATATCCATCTTTACTAGATCCATGAACATTGGATCCCTTTCAACTTTCATCTTATTTACAACTCCATGATCCTTTATGGTCAAAGAATCTACCACATTATTTTCCTTCCCTGAGTGGTAGTGTATTGTGCAATCATAATCCTTGAGTAGTTAAATCCATCGCCTTTGCCTCATGTTGAGTTTTTATGTGAGAAAATATACTTCAAACTCTTGTGATCAGTATATATCTCAAATTTTTCACCATAGAGATAGTGTCTTAATATCTTTAGAGAAAATATTACAGCTGCTAACTCAGTATCATGAGTAGGATAGTTTTTTTTCGTGAACTTTAGTTGTTGTGATGCACTGGAAAAAAGTCTATCATTCTGCATAAGGACACAACCAAGTCCTTTCTTTGAAGCATCACCTTAAATAAAAAACCCATCATTCCTAAATAGTAGATTCAAGATAGGAGAATTGAATAATATTATATTCAATTATTCAAAACATTCTTCACGCACTTTTATCCAAAACAAATTCACCCCCTTTACGTGTGATCTTAGTTAATGGGTTAGCCAATCGGGAAAACTTCTGAACGAAATGCCGATAGTAACATGCTAAACCGATAAAACTGTGTACCTCATTTATACTCATCAGGGCTAGACATTATTGGATTTACCTTGCCTTTAAAGTATCAATAGAGATTACATCTTTAGAGATAATATGTCCAAGAAAATAAATTTCTTGAAGATAAAATTAACACATGAAAAACTTCCCATATAATTAATTTCTTCTAAGATTTTTTAGAATAGTGCACAAGTTAATTTCATGATCCTCGTAGATTTTTAAGTATACCAAGATATAATTAATAAATACCACTAAAAATTCATCAAGATATTCCTTGAAAACTATATTCATTAGATCCATGAAAATAGAGGGAGCATTAGTCAGTCCAAAAGGCATTACTCTAAAATCATAATGCCCATACCTGGTTCAAAATATTGTATTTGGAATGTCTTCTTTCTTCATGCACAACTGATGATATATAGATCGAAGTTAAATCTTTGAAAAATATTGATCTCCATGAAGTTGATCAAATAAATCATCAATGCGATGTAGGGGATACTTTTTCTTTATTGTTATAGCATCGATCTCTTTGTATTCAATGCACAACCTTATAGATCCATCTTTCTTCTTAATAAAAAGAACAGGGGATCCCCATGGAGAAACACAAGGGTGAATAAATCCTTTATTACTCAATTCCTCTAGTTTTTTCTTTAGTTCCACTAATTCCACAGTGATCATTCTATAAGGGGTATTCGATATGGGCCTTGAACCAGGAATTAAGTCAATGGAAAACTCAATTTCTCATTCTGGGGGATGTCCAGGTAAATCCTATGGAAACACATCAACATATTCTTGTACAATAGGTGCATACTCTATTTGAACATTACTTTCCTCACCCATAGTTATTTCACCCCCTTCCTCCTCAATAATTTAATTTAGTAGAGCTACTGGGGGTGGATCTAGATGAGAATCAGATAGTGATGTTTCTTCTCTAAAGATAAAGGATTCTTTATCATCATCAAAAATTGTAACCTTCTTCTTCTTACAATAAATTTTCACATCATCGTCCAAAATCCAATCCATACCAAGAATTATATCAAATTCAATCATGGGTGTGATAATAATATTAGTAGATAAATTACATTTATATGCCATAATGGTAACTGATTGACAAAACTTTGTTGTTATGATACTTTCCTTATGAGTTTTGACTGAAAACTCCCTCATTAAGTCAAATTGGAAATATCTAATTTTCTTGGAAAACTGGTAAGATATGAAAGAATGTGTTGATCTAGAATCAGATAAAGCTTTGGATAATTTTGAGGAAATGATTAAAGAACCATCCACCACATCATTCAGAACTTCAACCGCCGCAGTTGTGATCACATAATCTTGGACTTTCTCCCTTGTCCTTTTCTTAGGTAAGTTTACTTGACACTTAGTACATTAATTTTAATAATTCCCCATTTCTTTAAAATTTTATCATTGAACATTGACAACCTCTTTCTTCCCCTTACAATCACGAGCTTGATGGCCTGTTTCTCCACACTTGTAACAAACTCTCATTCCCTTTAGGTGTGTACCAGGTTGATTCTTCCCACAATTAATGCAATATGGAAACTCAACTTTTCACTTCATCCCATTATTTACTTTTCCAAAGTTTTCAGCAGATATCTTCTTCTATTTCTTTGCTTTAAAGTCATAAGAATTAGATAATTACTTTTCTATTTTGATAGCACATGAGACTATACCTTCATACGATGAGAAAGATTGTGAAACTAATGCTTGAAAAAGAAATGGTTTTAACCCATAAAAGATTCAATCAATCTTACTTATTGGGTTACGTATATAATATATAGAATATCTTTCTAACCTTGTAAAGTTAGCCTCATACTTTGCGACATTCTCATCCTTATTTTTCCTTAGACTCAGAAATTGCCTATCCATATTCGCTCGATGTTCACGAGGAAAGTATTTTTCTAAGAATATATCTTTAAAATCCCTCCATTTAATATTTTATAATTCTTTGTCCTATTTTTTGTTTTAAATTAATGACCACCATTGATCTACATCTCCTGAGAGGCCATAAACTTCCATGACAAATTTTTCCCTATCGTTACTCCCCAAAGCATGAAATATTTTTTCTAAGGAACTTATCCATTGCTCTGCTACAAATGGATTTGTAGTCCCATTTAATGTTGGTGGTTATTTCCTCATTAAGTGTTCTAACATTGATCCTCTGCATTGTGGATCAGGGTTCTCCATATGGGTAAGGTTATTATTCATAACTTAAGTGAGTTGTCCAAGTATGGTTATAAGTTGTTCAGAAAAAATTACATCACCAGATCCACTATAATTATCTTTAATAGGAGTTAAATACCTACATGGATTGTGTGTGTTGATATAGTTTCCATTCCTTCCATTATGTTCCATTTCTAAATAATGGCATACACTAGATTAGTTCATGAATCGCAATGCATAATTCTAAACATGTAAAATACTTAACATAAATTGAACAGTTTATGAATATAATCCATAATCATAAAAAATGTTTTCTTTGGGGAAGTATTTAATCATAAATCCTTCCTAATGGTTTGTAAATAAAATGTAAATTATCCTAAGCATATCCCCTTGGAGTGTCAAACCAGGTGCGCAGTAAGTCCCATTGTCGTGTACTAGGATACCCTGGGTTAGGCCCAAAACTCTTTGTTAGAGTTTTCACTCCTAGTTACATCTATTCCAAAACCATTTCCACTTGTAGTATCCAAACAGGGATGTATTTATTGGAAAACCCACATAATATCTACATTACCAAAAAATTTGGATCTTCTTCTATACTAATCCTCAAAGTCTATCTTAGGGTAATGTTATCTAATTAAAGTTTTTCTAAATCTAGTTTCCAAGTTTTATAATAAACTTCCTCTAATACCAACTATAATTTCCCAACCCCAGTTACTTAGAGTAGGTGAATTATTACATAACATTGGCATGATCACAAGAGATCAAGTCCTGAAATACTGATTAGTTTAGTAGCCTTAGAAGTACTATATACGTTCATAAGTTTTACATTACATTATGAAATTAAAAAAGAAACATTGTGTCTCATTTGAACATGCTCATATCCCTTAGCCTATCCCTATAATTCATTAATAATATACTTCTTCACATCCTAGGAAAAAATAAACATAAGAAAGGGGTGAGCTTAGATGCTCAGTAAGTATAATAATATAGCAGAAACTATCATAAATAAGCATAGACATTTAATCCAATGTATAAGACTAAAACAAAATACTTTTAAACATAAACTTTAAAATAATATGGCAATGATAAATCAAATAATTCCATTTACTTATTCACATAGATATTCTACTATACTAATAATCACATGTAATATCAATAGTTAATCTCATAATGATGGAATGCATAATGTCGGACATCTTAACCACATAGTCAAGGCCTCGTTCCAAGAATACAAATAAAAATATTGTCAAGGCCTTTTTTCAACACACTATTTTGTCTCATGAGACTTACTAATTCATTGAGGGGATATAGTGGTCCCTGCATGTCACTTACTATGTCCAATTCATTCCTTATATGAAAACGATGAAACATAACATAAACATTTCTATTAAACTAGCATATGAAATGTTAAAAGTTTAACCATAGAACTTGAATGACATAAAAATAGCACATCCATAGTCAAACATATCATAAAACTATCAATTCAATATGTAATATTGTATCATAATAAATCAACTTCAATTAAATATAAAATCCAATAATATATGTTGACATAGATGAAATCAATCCAAAAACTATTTGATAAAAATATATCTTTCTACATTAAAATCATTTAAAAGTTGAATAATTATAAAAGAAACATTTATTTTGAAAATATTCATATAATATTATAAGGGAAGCTTTCAAGGTTTTATAACATCAGAAAATAGTTTCACCCACCGTATAATTTAAAAAACATTCTTTCCTTAATTTTTCGAAAAGGTCATAAAGTACCTTATCTGGAAAACGAAGGAAAGATTCCTTTCAAAACATTTTATAAAAAGTCAAAAAATGGTATAAATTAATTTAAACCATAGTCTAAGAAATAGTAAAAATGGTTTGAAATGAATTTTTAAGAAACACATATGTGAATGATAAAGAAGTCCCAGTAGATACTTACGTATAAACAACCTCGGATAATAAAGAGATTGTAAAATTAACTCTTGCCATGTATTATTCCTTAGTTGAGGGTAATTTAACCTCTATTATAATGGTTAAATAATTGTTATTAAATTATACAAGAACTAAATTCATAAATATGATATCATATATGATCCTCTAATATTTATTTGTTAATAATATTTTAGTAGTATCATTGTTTTGGGTGTTATTTGATTCATTTTCCTTTATATGTTTTATTAAGAAAGCCATATTTTTTATTTATAGGTTGTATTTGATTCATATTCATAATTATATAAAGTTTATAAACATTATTTTTTAATCATCAAATGAAAATTATTCATGAATAGATACGATGGGGAATGAAATCTCATCGCGTCGTGGAGACGGTAAGCCCTATGTAGGAATGAGCGACAATATCATTCTATTGATGGTGAAATAGTATATAATTGGATGGTATATTATATATAAATAATAATTAACATGTTATATTTATTATTTACATAAATTATACTCATTATTATACCCATCCAAATAATTAAGTGTTGCATAACAAACTACACCACGATGTAGAGATGGTAAGTCGTACGTACTCACGTATGGTGACTTTGTCATTCATAGGATGGATAGAATTATGAATATGGTTGTATAATATTTATAATAACATCACAGTATGTAGAAGTTATTGTATTTATTATTTTTTTATGGAAACAATAATGAAAGAGGAAGCGGAAGAAGAAAATAACTTTGAAAGAGGTAATGAAATAATTACCTCTTCTTTGGGTGCTTCCTTTTGATATAAAGAAAAGGGATACTTAGGTTGGATTTATAATCAAATTAAGGACTATATAATGAAGTGAGGGTAGTTTGGATGATATTTTTGTAGGTTTTGGTCGAGCCAAAAGGATTTGGAGGTGTGAAGTTAATATAATGGGAAGTACCCTTTTAAAAGAGAGGTGAGGGGAACTTTAGGAAAATCTTGAAATATTATTTTATTATAAATTTATTTTAGGTTTATAATTGCTCCAAATGGATTTATTTAGATCCTAAGGTGGTTATGAGTCTAAATTATCTCAACCAATAGGTTTTAGACAAGTTTATGTCACTATATCAACCTTATATTTTAGATTTAACTCTTAGTTAAATAGCTTAACTTTTACCATGTCTTCTTGTATTTTTATACTACATTGTTAATATAGTTTCAATAAAATACCAAGAGAAACTAAATTGGTTAATTAATTACATATCTAACATTATATAAGTCCTTTGGATGAATCTTATATTTTTATGAATATTATATCATTTAATAAAATAGTATTTGTTTTAAAAACTCATTTATGTCAATTTTGACACTATTTAGTATTTGGTTTTTGTTAAAGTCATAAAAACTTGATTACTTATAAAAAAATACATTTAATAAACCCTAACATGTCAAGTTAACCTATAAAATTCATTTATGGAATCAAAAGTTTCAATTTACATTTATTTAAATATTTATAACATTAATTATTTTAATTTTTCATTAAAAAGGTAATTACTGCATCATTATTGTGTCATAAATAAATTTAATTATTTAATGTCTAGAAATTAAAAATAAGATATTATAATGTATTAAATCTTTTTATATTTATGATGAATATTTATAGTATAATTTATCTTAAGTATAACCCTGTATTAAAAATGGTTTAGTTATTAAAATTTGAATTTAACACTTTTAACTCTTCTTTAAATAAAATAAAATAAATATCATAATCTAACCCAAATGGATCAAAAAAGAACTTATTTTTGTCCTAATTTTTATTTGGGTTGAAAAAAACTTATCCAATAGAATTAGTACATGTGTTTTTGTAATTTGATATTATTATAATATTATTTTTAACTTTAGTTTCCCTATTTACTTTTAATTGTGGTAAATATAATTCAAAATTTACTATTCACAAAAAAATATTTTCATCCTATTAAAAAAAATTACTTAATGATTACAACCTTGTCTTTAATATTTTTTAAATCCAATTCCCAGAAGTGGTAAAATTACGTTTTATGCAAATTTCTAAATGTGCTTAGAAGGTGGGTTAAAAACATTAAAAAGTTCAATGAAATTTTATATATCTAATCTTATTATAAAATGACTACAATAAATTAAATTAGACTAATATAAGTATTATTTTTATATTTTTTCTTTAAAATAAACTTAAATTTAAAAACAAAATTAAACAAAAAGTCAGTTTTAAACAATAATGCAGTGTTTTTCATTATTCATCAAAAATTAAAAGTTTTCAGAAAAATACCAAACATTTACCATAAGCTAATTCTAATATTTTGAATCCAAAAAAGAAGTCCAATTTGAAAAATAAAATTTATAAAATTTCAAAAAGTGTGTATTACTATTCATAACTTCTTTTTAAACTGCTAGTTTGATTGGTCGGGGTATGCTAGAACTCAGAGCTGCGTACATCACAAGCTATTGTATTATTAAAAGAGAAGTTTATTTTATAAGATTGGGGTGTTATAGACATCACTAAGAGGTATTCGAGTTTTATAATTTTTTAATATAATCCCCATAAAATAGTTTTTTTAGTTTTTAAAATGTTTATTGGATGCTTGGGTCCCCTTAAGGGTTTATTTGTGGTAATTTGGTGTAAAATGGTTGTTTTGGGATGATCAAAAGGGATTTTTATTTTGGAAACCCATCTATACAGTAATAAATTTTCAATAACATGTTCCATGAATTATTATTTTTGGGTGACTATTTAATATGTGTGTTACATGAAATATTTTTTTGTATATCTTAAAAAGAAGTGACTTAGGGTGGGTCTGAGTTCTCAAAAAACACCATGTTTTAGGGGAACATGGTCATCTTAGACACAAAAATAGAACCCGTGAGAAGTACCCAACAAGTGATAGTGCATGATAGTTGTTTGAATCTGTTTGGGTTACATGGCTATGTTCTTGGGAGGCCCCCCCTCTATGGTACATTCCATGTAGGGTGAGTGAACACCATGCACTTAAAAAATGTTCATTTCGAGTGGGCTATGGAGAAGGTATAGGGAAGCCTGCTAGAGGTACATGTCATATACACAAGGTATGCATCATCTAATCCATACTTGGAGGTGTTTTTTGGGGTTTTTAATTTAGATAAATAACTTTATTTCTTAGAAATTAATTCGTAGAGTCGTTCTACATAGGACATGATGGTCGAAGCCATGTGGTATCTTAAGGACTTTAGGGTGGAGATTCAGGGTGACAAAATTATGATGGAGAGTCTTTTACTCCATTAATTAGATTCATATATACCTTGTGGGTATGTGATACAAGACCCATGTGAGGCCTCATAAAATGATATGGGGGATTAAAACATAATTTTCAATACCCTTGTGTTTTTATCATGATATTGTACCTAATTTATGGGACTTGGTAATGATTAAAAGAGATGGATAGGTTTGGTGTTGAGGGAAACCTAGAGTGACTTGGAATTGGTTTGGTCTTGATGTAAACTCACTTGTTATATATGTATAGGAGTCCATAGGGGAATTAGTGAGAACTTGATGATTTTTAGGGATGTGATTCCCCTAATTGATGGGTATTGTACCCATAGAATAGTTAGTGAATGGGGATCCAAATAGGTATTCATGCACTTATGTGAATACCTTGAGGATCTCAAGGGTGAAACCTCCATTATATTTATTACCTCAAAACCACTTTGGGTGCCTCTCCATGACATGTCTCTATGTGGGTGTATATGGCTATGAGTAGATATAGTAGAAAGTTTAATATAGAACCCATTAAGAATTTTTGAGTCTTATTGTCTATGGATTGGGTGATGGGTGTGTGAATTAGTCTAAACCATATAATTTATTTATGGTTGATGATATATAATTACCCATGATTTTGGGGAATTTTTCATTAGGTTGAACATTACTATATTTTCTCAGGAAATATGGGAATCACCTGTTGACATTGATGAAACCCCAGGATGCTTGATATGTTTGTGATCTGATATCATAATATATTTGGGTATATTCTAAGCTCCATAAGTCTCTAGTGATTTGGTTAATATTTTAGTGTATTCCTAGAGGTGGTATATAAGACCCAATGAAAGTGAATGTTTTCCCACCTATACCATAATGACTACTATGATAAGTATTCTTTGGATATTATGATATTATTGTGAATTCTTGGGTGATGGGATTCAAATGTAGATACTAGTATACCATTTTGAATGCATAAAAATTCTATGAATTGAATAATAGTGTGAGGTATTAGTGGGTATATATACATGAGCATGGATGTTGGGAATCTCAAGGAAGACTATTGGATCAGTTCGATTAATATCTAGGATATCCATAAAAGTGGGTGGATGAACCATTGATTTTTTGACTAAATATACATCAGATAATGGTTTCCTAGGATATTAATAGTGGGATATAGGGTGGGTATTCCCATTTATTTCTATGGTCCCCTTGGAATCAGTCATACATTGATGTATAGTAATTACTACGGATTCCCCCTCCTAAGAATCAATCATTGACATGACATCATGAATTCTTAGGTACTAACATGTGAATTATCCTTATAGGAAATAGGATGACAAATTCATCATAACACCCCAATATCTGATACTCATCAGTTTATGTGTGAGAATAGGATCCCCAATGAGAGTATATAGGTTCCCCTAAGTTGATTCTCATTATTAGATACATTTCATCATCTGAATAAAGTAGGTATGTTATATCAAGGGCATAGACTTGAAAATCAATGTTTTTTATTGATACATGGTAGAACATGACCCCATTTAATGTATATTATGTTGTAATGTTCATCATGATGTTATCAGAGATATTCCATCATTGGATAAAGTAGGATTGAGTTTATCGAGTTTTGCAGTAGAATACAAGGGTCAATAGTGGTTTTATTATTATTTTTTATTAAAATTATTTCTTGGATAAGATAATAATATTTCATGATATTGAAATTATTATTATATGTTTTAGTTTCAAAATTATGATTATATAACCCATGTTCATTTATTATCCCTCATGCATGCACCTCATTGTGTGTGAAGACCTGACATCTGCTTTATTGTTGAGCACAAAAAATAGAGAATGGTGTTGTGGCCTTGGATTAAAACATCATGCAGAGATTCTCATATGGAGTCCTATAATATGGCTGGATAATCTTAACATTGTATTGGATTATAGGTATTTGGTATGGATTAGAGGTTCTAGTAGAGCCCAGTGTATTTTTTATGTTGTGATTTTGTATTCATGATTGGCCCTATGGGTGATTAGTTATTCTATGATTTAACTTTCTTTTGGGTTTGTTTGATTGTATGTAGAATAAATCATGTTAAATCCTTATTTTAATTAAATTAATTATTTACACATACTCAAACCCTTATGGATGTGTATGATGGTTGTTTTATTTTGTAAGTATTTCTCACTCTGATATGTGGTTATATCCTATTCAATATACCACTATAGAACCATGATTCTATCCTATATCCTCTATCATATGGGGAGGCATGTATTAAGTCATGTGGTTTCCCATTTTGGTTATTATTAATAGTTATATTTTTTATGGTGATCATCCTATGTTCGTACAGGCTGTAAATTATAAAATAATTTTATTTTTCATTCTGTTAGTGGATAAAACCTTGAATTACAGATTGGAGTAGAATAATTAAGGTTAGAGTGCCTCAATTGGATTCTTGTAGACATAGTTTGAGGTTTATGAGGTGCCATGGGTTCTTAGTCAAGTTTTAGGTGGGTTAGGTTTTGAAACGTTAGGTTTTGGATTTGTATCATGGGGAACACTGTTAGGGTTAACCATTCCCCCAATCGTGTGTCCTTTTTTGTGTAGGTGTGGGGATTGGGAAAACCATTGGACCTCTATAGAAATTACATAATAATTTCACATGATTTTTTTCATGGTTGGGTAAATTTCTCACAGTAACCATGTGAAATTTTAGGCCAGGGAGAGAGAGTTCACACTATTGGGGAATAGTTTGAAAAATAGTGTGGCCTAACCATAAGTCATAAAATTTGAAAATGGTTTTTTCCCTATGACTTTTTAAATTTTGACCCCTATTTTTCTTATTCAATTGTCTAAAGGCCTCTCCCACACCCACGTCTCCTTTATTTTCATCATCTAGGTGGGTTTCCTTTATTTATTGGGTGAATCAATCACTCTCACTTAGGATTGGGAGCTCTTGGTTTGTCTATACCTCCTCTAGATTTCATTCATTGTTTCTTTTTCTTTCAAGATTAATTACAATGTTTATATGGGTTATTACATATTTCTATATAATTTTTATAGTTCCTCATTTCCTACCATTTTGGGATTAATTAGAGGGTGATACCCAATGAATGAAGATTCATAAACCTAATATAGTTTTCCTATATGATTAATGTAAATATCTTGATATTTTGAAAATTTACCAATGTTCCACTCAATAGTAATTCTGAGTGATTCCCCAAATTTATAATTCCTCTAATTTTTATCCATTATCCTAAAAAATATGTAGTATAGTTCACCCTTACACTATTGGGGGTTTTAAAAACTCAACTCATGACACCCCTTAGTGTGATTTTGGATTATGTCCTATCAAATCCTTACTTTCTATGGATCTAATGCAATATATATAGTGTGCATGCCTTCAAATTTTCTAAAGCCCTAATTTATTCTTCCCCAATGTAATGAAACCACCTTGTAGGGTGTGTTTGGAAATTACTTTCATGAAGAACATATATAATCTATATCCAAAACACCAACACAGTGTGTTATTGGTTATAAAATTAAGAAAAACTCTACATTTAATTGTGATACAACCACCCCTTTCGGTGTGTTTGGAATTTAAATTAAATATTGGAACATTAAGATGGACCATGGGAATGTCTTGGGTTACTTAATAATTTTTTTTAACTTATTATTTCATGAATAAATTTTAGATCCCATGTTCATTTATTGGTATATACTTCCTAAAATAACTAGATGAATTTTTTTATCAAATGATATAGTGTTGTTCATCAAGAAGATATAAAAATCACTAACATTAAAATGAAAAATTATCTGATGGTTTTATTATGGGGGGTTAATGTAATTATAATAATTCACATTAGGTTTGTCATTCATGTTTATCTTTTATAGATACTCCCTATGGTTCCCACATCGATAACTAGGTATAGACCTGTTTTCCAAAGGTACGCGGCTAATTGGGGTTTCAATACCAATGGAACTTAGGAACTCATAATAGTTGAGGGGATGGAAGGGCAGGCTCATCACACCCTTCTTGGGGGAATTTCTTCTTATTCAAGGACTCTCTTTTATATCTATGATATGGTCCTAAATCTCTTCCTAATCTCAATATGGGACCAGTTAACCTAACAAAATCATCATGTTTTCAATCCCTCCATGGGAAAAAGGAGGTCTATCGAAGAGTCCATCTGTATGTATCTAATTTTATTCATCCATTTTCCATTAATGGGTAGTTGATTATAGGTTTAATCCATATAACTAAGAAATTCAAAGTTTTTTATCATCTAGGGAGGTGATTAGTATTTCGATGATGGGATTGATCTGTTATGGGTCATCTTACGTATCCATTATATAACATGAATCAAAAACCACATAGTTTTTTGAAACAGTGTTGGTTAATGTCAAGTGGGAAGTACATGTATAGGGAAACTTAGGCACATGATATATATACTTCACTACTGGAATTTTAGCATTTTTCGATGGGTTATTTGCGACGGGAGCCTGTCGCAAAAACCCTTTTGTGATGGGGTCCCATCGTAAATAGCTCGTTGCAGAAAATGGTGTCACAACTAGTATTTTTTGTGATGGGCCTATCACAAATATATGTCTGATTAAATACATTATATATACAAGAACCTTTCACGATGGTCCCATCGCAAAAAAATTTTGCGACGGGACACCGGCCCGTCGCAAATAGCTTATATGTTATAAACTTGTTGTGGTGGGCCCGTCGCAACAAAGTTATTGTGACGGTAAATCAACTCCTCGCAAAAAATTTTAAAAAACATACATATATAATCTATTTGCAACGGGCCCCCCCATCATAAAAGGCCCTATCATAAATACTTAATAAAATAAAAAAAAATATTATTATTATTAAAATAATAAAAAATATATATTAAATTTCTCAATATTTTCAAATACTTAATAAAATAAAAAATACTAAAATTATGATTAATGAAAAAATAATATCAATTTTTTAAATTAATAAAAAATATTAAAAATATTAAAATTCTCAAAATTCAGAAGAAAAAAAATATAAAATATTAAAATATTATTATTATTATTATTATTATTAGTAAAATAAAAATATATTAAAAAATATAATACTAATAATAAATAATAAAATATTAATATATTAAAATTAAAAAAAATATGCAATATTCGCACCAATATGAAAGACAAATACTGTAAATAGTTCTTATTACAACAAATGTTCAATTCAAATATTTTTAACAGAATAAAAAATCAATGGGGGGTAGTCTTATAGAGGAGTTGGAGGAGATGGTGGAGGAAACTTTATCCCTAAATTACGAGTCAGATGGCATGTGTACTCTATATGATCGTGTTGTTGTTGTAGTCATCGACGCATGTCCTCCTTGTGCTGCTATTGTTGTTGTTGTTGTCATCGACGCATGTCCTCCTCGTGATGTTTTTGTTGCTGCTGCCATCGACACATGTCCTCCTCGTGTTGCTGCTACTGTTGATGCATCTCTTCATACTCCTTCTGCAAACTCTCTATAAGCTCAGTTTGAGCTCACAACTTCTCCAGATACTGTGAGCTAGAAGATGATGCCTCTCTACGAGCTCCTCTCGAGCTGGACGTCGACATCGCAGTAGTACCATAATAAGTTCCAGTAGTTATTAGAATTTATTACGAATTATTACTAATTATTAATTACTATTTATTACTAATTATTACTAATTATTACTATTTATTACTAATTATTACTATTTATTAGTATTTACTAGTGTTTATTACTATTTATTACTATTTATTACTATTTATTACTATTTATTAGTATTTATTACTATTTATTAGTATTTATTACTATTTATTAATATTTATTAGTATTTATTAGTATTTATTTCTATTTATTAGTATTTATTTTTATTTATTACTATTTATTATTATTTATTACTATTTATTACTATTTATTACTACTTATTGCTAATTATTACTAATTACTAGTTATTATTATTTATTACTACTTATTACTATTTATTACTAATTATTAGTATTTATTACTAATTATTACTAATTATTAGTATTTATTACTAATTATTACTATTTACTACTATTTATTACTATTTATTACTATTTATTACTATTTATTACTAATTATTACTGATTATTACTATTTATTACTATTTCTTACTATTTCTTACTATTTATTGCTATTTATTAGTATTTATTACTATTTATTAGTATTTATTACTATTTATTACTATTTATTAGTATTTATTAGTATTTATTAGTATTTATTTCTATTTATTCCTATTTATTACTATTTATTACCATTTATTACTATTTATTAGTATTTATTACTATTTATTAGTATTTATTATTATTTATTACTAATTACTAATTACTAATTATGACTAATTACTAATTATTACTAATTACTAATTATTACTAATTATTAGTATTTATTACTATTTATTAGTATGTATTACTAATTATTAGTATTTATTACTATTTATTATATTTATTATATTTATTACTAATTACTAATTGTTACTAATTGTTACTAATTACTAATTATTACTAATTATTACTAATTATTACTAATTATTACTAATTATTACTATTTATTACTATATATTACTATTTATTACTATTTATTATTATTTCTTATTATTTACTACTATTTATTACTAATTATTACTAATTTTAACTAATTTTTACTAATTATTACTAATTATTACTAATTATTACTAATTATTAATAATTATTACTAATTATTACTAATTATTACTAATTATTACTATTTATTACTATTTATTACTATTTATTACTATTTATTACTATTAATTAGTATTTATTTGTATTTATTACTATTTATTAGTATTTATTACTATTTATTAGTATTTATTTCTATTTATTAGTATTTATTTCTATTTATTACTATTTATTTCTATTTATTGCAATTTATTTCTATTTATTACTATTTATTAATATTTATTTTTATTTATTAGTATTTATTAGTATTTATTACTATTTATTACTATTTATTAGAATTTATTACTATTTATTAGTAATTATTATAAATTATTAGAAATTATTACTATTTGTTAGTATTTATTACTATTTACTAGTATTTATTACTATTTAATAGTATTTATTACTATTTATTAGTATTTATTACTATTTATTAGTATTTATTACTATTTATTAGTATTTATTACTATTAATTATTATTTATTACTAATTATTAGTATTTATTACTAATTATTAGTATTTATTACTAATTATTAGTATTTATTACTAATTATTTGTATTTATTACTATTTATTACTATTTTTTAGTATTTATTAGTATTTATTACTATTTATTAGTATTTATTAGTATTTATTAGTAATTCTTACTAATTATTACTAATTAAAACTATTTATTACTAATTGTTAATATTTATTACTATTTTTTCTAATTATTACTATTTATTTCTAATTATTACTAATTAGTGTTAATTACTATTAATTACTGCAAAATACAGTTACTAATTGCTAATTACTGCTAATTATTTATATGCATTACTAATTATCGTTAATAGTTATTAATTATTACTAATTACTAAGAATTAGTACTAATAATTTGATTTTATTATTACAAATAAATATTGATGACAAAATAATTTAAATCTAACTTAATTACAACTAATAAAAAATAATTAAAATTAATATAAAGAAATGAAATAAATACTAAATTAAATAAAACATAAATACCTTTAAACTTGATATCATATAATTGTAGGTGACTTTACAACTTCTTCGTAAAAAAACTAACTCTAAAAAATTTTCACTCTGAAATTAGTGTTTACATAAGGGGAGGAAGAAGGAATTCAGACAGAGAGAATAAGAAATAGAGGGGGTATATATAGGTTAGATTAGTTGCGACGGGACTATTAGCAACAGGATTCTCGTCGCTAATAGTACTTTTTGCGACGGGACCCATCACAAATACCTTCAGCCACATTAATTACGGTCGGCAGTTAAAAGGTTATTTGTGATTGGGCCCATCGCAAAAAAGTGACCTACCAGCACACTTTTTGCGACGGGACAATATCCTGTCACAAATAGGTTTTTACCGTTGCAGGTTATTTGCGACGGGACCCGTTGCAAATACCCTCCGGGGGTCGAACTAGTTGCGACGAGGGATCCCCCGTCGCAACTAGGTCTTACCGCCTCCCAACATTTGCGACGGGCGGTGCCAACCCATCGCAAATACCATTTCATGCGGTTTGGCGTGCAAACCGCGCCAATCCGCATGTAAGTTTTTGCGACGGGGTGCCTATTCCCATCGCAAATAACCTGTCGCAGATAATGGATTTTCCCATAGTGCTTGATCCTCTTGAATAAATCCTTTGTATCCTAGTTATGGTAGGAATCATAGTGATCATAGTTTCATCGTGACCTTAGGACTAGCCTCGCGGTGGATGTCCTTGTGTGAGGCAAGTCGTATCATTCCACTGATTAGGGATCACGCATTGAGGTTTCCCTAGACGGTGGAGAGTCATGATGAAAATGATATGACCATTACAAACCCCTAAACTCACATGATCCATGATCTATGTACAAAAAAAGGGATAGAAAGTAATTAGTCTCACTTCATATAGATGTGGGACCTATTTTTTGGGATAACCCATTAGATATTTTATATGGAGATCAGGTCTTTAGAAAGGAATCCTATGTATCCTAGTTATGGCATGAATCAAAGTTCTCATAGTTTAGTTTCTTTCTCAATCCTTTGGTGGTGAGGAAGAATGACTATCCCATGGGAGAGGTTGGGTCCCGATGGATGGAATTCTAGAGATATGGAGGGAAATGCACTGATTTGGATGCCCATTTGATCACATTATTTATAATAGTGTCCTATATATCCTAGATATTTAAGGAATCCAAGTTATCATAGTTTATTTTGATCGAGGCATAAACATTGAGGTTTCCCTTATATGGGGGCACTTATATCATGGCACTGGTAGGGGCTTACAAATTGAGGTTTACCTCTTAATCAGCTAGTAGATGAGGAATACTGATCAACCCATGGGAGAGGTTGGATCCCGATGGTTGGAATATTAGAGTCATAATGGGACTCACACCTTTGTGGAAGCCCATTTGAGGTCAAGCCATAACAAGGAGACCAAAATTTCATGGTTATAACAGGAATCAGAGTTATCATAGTTAATCTTGATTAGGGATTACACACTGAGGTTACCCTTATATATATATTGGAAAAGGTTATCATGTATTGAGATATCCACTCGACGTGGCCTAATTGTTTTCATGACATGTTCTGATTATCTACCTGACATGTCTAAGGATGTATGTAAATGTCTTGCTTCATTAATAAACATGCATAATAGAAAATCATATGATTCATTTGACTTGTTTGGAGTATGTTACATAACCAAAATGGCATGTTTGGAGGCCGTCACAAAATCATGGTTGGAATGTCTGGTGGGTGTCGCATGATCTAGATATATTGTCCAGATGATATCGCAATATCATGCTTGAAATGACTCAAGGGATTCAGCATGATCATGGATGACATGTTCGGAGGACGTCGCATGATCTGGTTGACTTTACCTGGATTCATCACAAGACCAAGCTGACATTTCATAGTGTCACCTCATAGCATGGGTGACATATCTAGAGGACATAAAAAGACATGGCTTGCATGACCAGTGGACTCCAAAAGACATAGGTGGCATGCTCCAAGGGCATCGTACGACTTCCATGAAATTTAAAAGGGACATTGCATGATCAATATAGCATTTTGAGGGAGCATCACATGATTTGGGAGACATTTCACCTTAATGTCGGATGATATCAGTTGTTCATGTGAAGTGCATAAAGATCAAAGAATTTGTCTTCATGTAATTATCTCGTCTTTTTATGGCCTTAATTCCTACCTTTATTTCATGTGTTCTTCATGTTTTTCTAATGTTATCTTATTTTTGGTTTCTCATAACCCATCTGACATGTGGGTCCTCCTTCTCATAATACAACTAACACACCATAAGTCCTTCATGTGATATATAATGTGATCATGATAAGAACTTATGAATTTTATGTGATAATGTAGGTCATTCCAAGGATTTTAACTGGAGTATGACCATTGAAATCTCATGAATGGATACTCTAAGGATTCCAATCCTACACTCATGTGTGTGATGGGTCCTCAATTGGTAGGTGATGTATTTCTTTTTTTATTAGGGTGGGGGTTATAAGACTTGCTTCCCTAGTTAGGAAACTCCTTGTTGGAGCATATCTTGTGGATTTGGGATGGAGTTGGTGGAGGGTTTTGGAATTATGTGCTTCACTTTATCTTTTCATGGGTCATCAATGGTACTACTTGATGATAGAGACCTCAATAATGTCCCACGATTTCCATTTTGATTGGGCCTAGGACAATCAAATGGATTTTTCCTAACTATGTGGAATTACCAAGAATATTCCACAAGGTCAAGCCTATATGTATAGGGGTATTTGTGAGATATTGATACCTTTAAAGAGTAAATCTTATGATTGAAGATAATTCATCTTGGGTCTATTGTGAGATAGAGGAATCTTTTCAAGGAGGCCTTCATGAGATGAGGCTTCCATGTCGAGGGGTACGATAAGAGAGGGTCCTCATGTCATCAATAGTGATCAATGATGGCATATAACACATTTCCCATGATGTCTAGAATATCATTTATCCTCAAGAGGTTTCTTCCTTTTCCCTTTTTATTAACTTCTTTATTTTACAAGGGATGGGGATCTCACAATGTTATGTGATTATTATTGAAGAAAATCATTCTCCCTATCTACGATGCATCACGTGAAAATTATTGGGTTTTGTGGTGCTACACCATCATTTTCATGGACATACCCTCTATTTGTCTATGAAGTCGAAGAGGTATCCCAAAATCGAATGGACATGTTCGTGACCCTCTACATGATGAAGGGGACATACCAGCAAGCTCTTGTGCAACAAGATGGGCATGTTTCCAAGGACTTCGTGAGGTCTTAAAACTATATGAGGGAATTGGAAGAAGATAAATGAACACATAAGGTCCTTAAATTCATTGTATTTTTTCCATTTATTCTACAATGGTTTTGGATGATTGTAAGGCACCTACCAATTTACATGTCACGTGACTCAGAGGAACTCAACTGGAAGTCTCCACATGATCATTGAGTGTATTGGATTCCATTTCTAGAACAAGTTGGCCTGATAAAGGGGCTCTATGTGATATCTAGTAAACCATGTGTTGCACATGACCCATTCTTATAACCTTCCAAAGGCCATTCAATCACATTTCTTTTGGGAGTTTAGGTGATCCATATGATTTTGGACACCATTTCTTCCATTGTTTTGTGGTGAAAATAATAACTATACTTTGAGAATTTTTTTATTTCTATTTTTTTATGATCATTTGAGACCTTAAAAATATTCCCTCCTAAGAGATATGTCCATGTGGAAAATGAATTGGTTGTGAGGAAATTAATTCCTCACCTGAGTCATTGTGGATGCCGCCAATCAATGTCTAGGGTGAAGTTTGGTCTTTCGGGTGACCATTAATTTATCATGTCATTCCCTATAAATAGGGGAACATAGGGGAGCTCATTCACTAGCTACTCCAACTCTCTATATATATTTCATTATTCTACCCTATCATGACCACTTCGCAAGACCATCCATGAGTTGATCATGAGACTTTTCTGAAAGAGTTATTTACATGAATGGTTTTTCAAGATTAATCCATGTGATCTGCTTTTCCTTATAACTTGTTCAAATAAACCATGATACTATTTTTAGTGATTACTTGAACCTTTTCCTTATGGATATCTAGAATGTTTCACATGATTCTTTATCTCAGTATCCTAATCTCTTTTTCTATTATGTGTTTCACATAACCATGTTAGGGTCACGTGATCATGAGTCTTATGAAGGGTCATGTGATCATGGGATTTCATGTGGGTCATACAGTCTATGAGATCTAAATGGGTCATTTCATTCACATAATGCCACTAGGATCACTCATCTCTTTTGATGAGATTTTGTTTTCATTATCCTAACATATGTTGATAATTTCTTCTCAGATGTCTTCTAACTCCCATGCATCTTCTGAAATTTCATTAAGAAAAGAGGCTAAAGAAGAGATGTTTTTCCAAAATTATATCATAGAATGTGTGGATGCAACTGACTACTATGTTTTTGGAGTCATATTAGATATGTAAAGTGAGTCGAATGGGTGTGTGCCTTAGGGAATATCCCCATTCAAAATTCCTGCCTCTCCACAGTTTTGTTCTTACCAATGAAACTCCCATTATCTAGCCATGTCATCAATCATTTACCACACTCGGATTCTAAAAACCCTTAATACCTTTTGGGTGAACATCTCCTAGATATTCCATTTCATTACTGAGTGGGATTGCACATATAGGAATATACTAACTTTTATGACAACATGCATTGATGGGATCTGTCATGAACCTGATTCTAATTTCTATATGTACTATTCAATCTTGAAGAAGTGTTCTACCTGTTATAGGTTTGGTTGTTTTCCCATCATGTACTTCTGATCACACAAAAATCTTGGAATGGATTGGGGTTATCCCTTCTAGGTGCAATATGTTGCTTATGAGTTTTCCACAGAGCTAAAGTTGACCAGTATGTATAGGGACATGTGGATCTCATAAAATTTTCCATACACTAATAAGGGCCTAATGTCAGAACTATTAAATCACTATAATATTGATAAAACACATTCCATCTTATTCATGGTGAGGTTTGTATTTTCCTCTAGGATGTTTATCAGATCTATGGAGCACCCATATATAATGGGATGTAGGATGAATTCCTTGCTACTATGGATGTTTGGGATAACCCCACACATACTATATTTTTGGGATGGTATATACTCAACATAATTAATGAAAAGATATGTAAGGATCTTAATTTACACTCACTCATCTCCTTTAATTAATGGATCAACATTTTTCTCTATTGTATCAATGCTTGACCAACCACTATACGCCCTCAATAGTTCCCTTCCTAGTAGTTCCATGATAGCACCAGCTCGTATTAGACAATCCTGTAAGCCAAAGAATATACTACATGGGAAAACATGGTGAGGCCAGAGATATCCTCAAGCCTTAGTATGGTGGGTTTTTTGGCCATGTTCTTGAACGAGTGGCTTTTCTTAGTAAGGGACATGAGCTAAAAAATCTGAGTTAGCATGTTGATAATGGCA
Source organism: Viscum album (assembly GCA_963277665.1). NCBI lineage: Eukaryota > Viridiplantae > Streptophyta > Magnoliopsida > Santalales > Viscaceae > Viscum > Viscum album. Next base: position 990,432,465 of record OY728126.1, read on the forward strand.
TATTGACTAGTAGAGGGATGGTCTCTCAATCAAGTTGTACCAACTCTTTTACACCATTATAATCTTTTGGGACATATTCAATTGAGAATCATCCCATATTGAATTGATGGTCCTTTTGTGTTTTTATTCTTCTGGATAAAGAATCATTTCCACTGCTATAGATTCCACAATACTAATAGGATCCAAGGTTCCTTATTTCAAACTAGTATTCTCAATATCTCTAGGGTTGAGGAAATGATGTTAGTCCAAGATGAGGTCACTAGCATGTTGATCTAGTCTGATCTCTTCAAATTCATGCCTTATCCTGCACCAACTAGCCTAATTATTGATAATGGTGGTGGCTCTCTTGACGAACGGTCATATAAGATTTCCCTTTAGGATGGGGTTCTCATGGCCAGGATGAATGAGTTGATTATTTTAGATTCATACACCCTTACCAGTTTTCTCACAAATTTAGAATCATCTTAAGGGTTTATCCCCTCCCCATGGCTGGAATGAAGGGAGAATGATATTCCATGATTATATCCCAGTTTTGGAAAATTTTGGCATACAAGGATACCAATGTTAATATTATACTTCCACCTTTTTGTACCCCTATCTTCCTAGAAAATAATTTTATCAATTATTGTGAATAATCCTATCTGGGTGGTGTGCTGAATAGATAGGTTTTTCATGTGGATAGAACATGTGCCCTACCGACCCCTTTTTTCATAGCAACAATGTAACAAATTCAAGATTCAATCAAGTATTCCAGGATTATTCCATATCCTAGCAATGTAAATACCATTAGTGTTATAGAATTTATTGAGTAAGATACTTCTCCAACACGAGCAATGATTAATGAATATTTTTAGAGAAGGGTATATGGGGATTCCTCTCTTACTGCCCCATCAGCCCAACTAATTGTTCCCCCTTCTAGCATATTTACTCTAGATGTTACAAAGGATTTGACTCAGTGTAAGATAATCTAGAAAAATATTCACTATTTTATCACTATGAATCATCTAGAAACATTTTTTGATCAAGAATAACGTTTTCTCTTTCCCTTTCATGATTTGGGGCCTAGCGGCTTTGATTTCCAGCCATTATATAAAATCACGCGACAAATCATCCTAACATGGAATGAGTTGGATAATAGTGATTTGGGATTTCACGATTTAGATGATACTAACCTGGTTGAAAGAATGAGGTAATATTTATAGTAATTAGAATAGAGCTATCATATCATATTTGAGTTTCACATCAAAATGGATTCCTTGATCACACAGATATCTAGGCATGAGGAAATCATATCTTGAAAAAAGTATGACATTTTGGTGTCATATTTCTCCTTAGAAACTACTTAAAAACGAGGTCAGGATCTATGTACTATTATGGATACTTTTCTCCCTTAGGATGTTGTAGAAGAAGTAGTGTGGGTGGCACTTCGGTGCTCCATCAATGCTTCTCATCAAACTCTTAGTGATGTTTCCAAATCAATCGATCATTTATTATTATTGTTTGATCATTATTATATTTTTTGTTTTCATTGAATCTTTAAATATGTTTTGAAATTTAGAGATACCTTTATTTCATTCCTTCAATGAATATATCTTCTCATCCTTCTATGACTTTTTTTATCTTTATTTTATTAAGGATGTTCAAGATATTTCGTTGATATCATGTTACATGAATCATCAAGGATACCCATCCTTCATATAATATCATGTAAACCTGAATGCATGGATTTTATTATTTAAAAAATAACATATTTTTCTTGAGAACTGCTCATGAATTCTAAACCAACGTGATATTCTTAATTTATGTATCTTCTCTAGTTATCTTGAGAATAGATGATTCACAAAAGGATAATTCGGGTAATATATATGTATCAGAGGGAGAATACAAAATATTTTTATGAATTTAGTGGGAATTATGAGCATAGAATTATTTTGGATGAGTCTATATGGTGGGTCCCAAAATCTTTGTATCTTTTCCTTCATATTGCTTTAATTTATTTGTAAGCTTCATATAGGGGAAGGCTTAGCAAGCATGGACTCAAATTTCTCTCAAGACACCCTCTTTTAGTTTGTTTTTTCCTGGTAGGTTTTTCTACTTTATTTGTAATTTTAAACTAAATAATTATTGTGATATAGTTTAGGTTATTTTAGTTTAGACATTCTATTTCTATAGTTTAGGGTATTTTAGCTCAGACCATCTGTCACTTGTAATATACCATTTGAGAAGTATAATTCTCTGTGTGGTTTAATTTCATGCAGCAAGAACATCTTCTGTATAGTTTAACATCCTTTGTTAAATAAGTAAACCATCACTAGTACAAAAGCCTTTTTTTACGTCGTACTTTTTCACATCGGTTTTTTAGAACTGACGTGAAATTGATTTTTCACATCGGTTATTATATAACCGATGTGAAAAATCCATTTTATCTAATTTTTCACGTCGGTTATATAATAACCTATGTGAAAATAAATGTACATAAATTTTCCATGTCGGTTATTTGATAACTGACAAGAAAAATCCATTTCCATGAAAATATATTAAATTTTCCCTTATTTTTCACTTCGGTTATTATAAAACCAACATGAAAAATCGATTTTCATGACTTTTTCACGTCGGTTATTTAATAACCGACATTAAAAGGTATTTTTCATGTCAGTTATTTAATAACCAACATGAAAAAAGTTTACAAAAATGTAGTTCATTTCCCAATATTTAATTTGATAGGTCACAGAGCTCAAACAGAGTTACGGATTAAAAGTTTTGGCCTTCAGAAGTTGGCATTCCCTAAGACATCATTTAGAGATGATCAAATTCTGAAGGCCATAACTTTTAATCCGTAACTCTGTTTGAGCTATGTGACCTGTCAAATTAAATCTTGGAAAATGAAATAATTTTTTGTAAACTTTTTTCATGTTGGTTATTAAATAACTAATGTGAAAAAGTCATAAAAATCAATTTTTCACTTCGGTTATTAAATAACTGACGTGAAAAAGTGATGAAGATCGATTTTTCACATTGGTTTTATAATAACCGACGTGAAAAATAAGTGAAAATTAATATCTTTTCATGTTGATTATCATAAAACTGACGTGAAAGATAATTTTAATATCCTGTGAACGCGAAATTTCAATTTTTTTACATCGTCGCATCGAAATTTTGAATTGCCACCTAAAATTTTTAATACCTTGTTTTCTCTTAGAATCTCAATTATATGTTTCGATTATACATGTCATAATTTAATGATCATTTATTTCAACCATTATCATTCCCCCAAATCGACTCTTTTGATCTTCAATGTGAATCATTTATTTCTTCTTTTCGCGATCTCATTAAGGTATGTTTAATCATATATCCAGAATATTGGGTGTTTATGATTTGTTTTATTAATTGATATACCATTTTACGATAATTTCATTCAACCATCATCATTCCACCAAATCAACTTGTTTGATATTTCACTTGAATCAATGATTTCTTATTTCCACGACCTCATCATGATTTATATTTTCTATGAGTAAATTTCTTAATTGATATACCATTTAACGATTATTAATTTATTATAATGATGGATGATTCTTTATATCATGGTAAAACTGCAAATCCCCCTACAGATTCAAAAATTATTTCTAATATTAAGTTACGGTTGGCACATTCAATCTTTCCTCGAAACAAATATCAAACTTCTGATGGTCATAACTTTTGATCCATAACTCCGTTTGAGCTCTATGACTTGTAAAATAAAAGCTTAGGAAATTTTTTACAAGATGGTAAACATTTTTTATGTCGGTTATTTAATAACCTACGTTATAAATAACTTTTAACATTGGTTATTAAATAACCGACGTAAAAAATGGGGTTTTAACGTCGGTTTTTTTAAAAAACGACATAAAAATGGCTTCTTAACACTATTTCCAGAATTTATTTCACATAGGTTTTTTAAAAACCGAGATTAAAAACCATAAAACCCCATATTTTATGTTAGTTATTAAATAACTGACATAAAAAATCATATTTTTAACGTCACTCGCAATAACGTCGCCTAAAAACTGACGTTAAAAAGCAAAAAAAACTGACGTAAAAAAAGGTTTTTGTACTAGTGCATGCTATGAAATCTAATGTATTGAGGACAGGAAATTAAATACTATATTGTTTAAAGTATTTCTTCTTGGACTTAAAATACTTTTCAGTTTAATGTCTTGCTTCTAAGACTTGATTGGTGAATATAGAATATGGTGAAGACATGCTAATGATGGAACAAAATACTCTAAGGTGATGAGTTTATCTATAGTGTTTCTGGATCTCATGAGGATTAGAGTTCATTTCCTACAAGGAGTATATTCCTCTGATTGGTATATCAAAGCCCTTATGTTTCGATAGTATAGTCAAATAAACATATCACAAACTTTTCCATCATCCATGAAATATTAATGGTGGTATCTTTTATAGAGGGTAAAATATTAGGGATTCTAGGACTACCTGGATCATTATAATATGGTTTCTGTAAGAAAAAACCCAAAAGATTGAGTTAATTAATACATAATGGAATATATGTTGGGGATGACCCATAACACCTTAAGGTACCTGGTTTAACCACAGTGTTACTTGGGATCACAATGATTGGAGTTCCTTTCCTGTAAGAAGGAAACACCTCTAGTTGGTAGGTCAAATCTATTATGCATTGATAGAATGGTCAAATAGAGGTTTCCCCGCTATATTATTTGGTCCGTTAATGATTTGTGATAACTCCAGTGATTGGGTGATTCAGTTGGATATGTAGAGAAAACTAGATCGAAAGGGTTTTGATACCCTATATTAGTATAGCTTTTAATTGTAAAGCTTGAGCCATATTCTATGTGGTTTCAAGTCAAAGGGTTTGGGACTTAAAAAATTTTAGGAATGAACTGGCTCATTCCATCTCTGAGAAAGGGTGAAAAACATTGTGATTTAATGTTCAAGTTGTTAAATTTCTTGAATAATCAAGTTATAGGGGTTTTAAATCATAGTCCAAAGTGCTCCAGTCATGAGGATGGTATGGGAAAATCATTCATGGAATGGATCAGAACACTCTATGGTTATATGTTCTTCTATAGTGAATTAAGTCTCATAAGGATTAGAAATCCCTTTTAACAAGGAAATCAGGCATTTGGTGAATGTTCATTGGCACATACACAAGATCTATAGGCATACATGAATTTTCAAACATAGTGTCCCTTAAAGCTGTGTATCCTTTTCCAAGGTCCAAGGATGATTTTCTTCCATTAAAGGAGCTTAAATCGTGATTTTTTTTTTTTTTGAAAAATGTAATATTCAAGAAGGGTTCAACCACCCAAAATTTTGTGTCACCACTTAGTGAAAATTTAATCACAATAGGGAGATGAAATAATCGATTACTGTAAATTTTTCCTGGAACAGGGGGTCTGGTGAGAATGGATCAACTATTACTAGGGCTAAAAATTAGTCCCTATGATTTTTATTCTATATTTAGCTTCACTATATTTTTTTCTAAACTGTGGAGATGATCTATTTAGTGAGTGAAGGCTTGACTTTTTCTCAGGATTCCATTCACTAGTTTTTAACTAGGAACATTTTGTGTCTATTTCAAAAGCATTTTATGGTATTGTATTTTGGACCACCAAAGGCTAGAGTTTAAGTTCATAAATCATTGATGAAATTTTATGCAGTTTATGGTCAGGACAAACATACACCTAATATAAGGGGAAAGTCACACAATATCCTAATTAGGATACCTAGGGTCCAATATAAAAAAACATCCATCTGAGTGGGAGATGAAGTTTTTTTAAATCGTGGTTCAAGGTTCTTTGGCCATGAATAATGATATTAGACAGTCATACTAGGTATTTCCTAGAACACTATATGGTGATAAGTTCTTCTATAGTGAAGTCAAGATAACATGTATTAAAATGGAATTTTTTCAAGTTATGGCACATTTGGTTGATGAATATAGGTTCATATGTGTGATCCATAGGCATAAATTCATAGTCAAACAAAGGGTACTATAAATTAGGGTATCCTTTTCCATGTGCCACAGAAGGTTTTCTGTTATCTAAGGTTCTCAAATCATAAAGTGTGATTTATGAGATGAGGGGATGAAAATTTGAAATAAGTACCCCATACTCTGGTTGACCAGGGTTAGGATTTTGGGGTCCTTTTATAAGGAATAATTATGGTTGATGTCTTGTACATTTTAACAGAATGTTTTCGGGACATGTTTGTCATACCACTCTAATCTCATGTGACTTATATGTTTTCATTGTATTTTAACGTCATTCGGTAAGGATGTTTTCTTTTAATTTCAGTTTAATTTCATGTGATAAGGATGTTTGATACATAGTTCTAGACCATATGCATTTATGGGTGAGTTTTTATCATTTTTATATTTCATATGAACTCAAGATTTGATGTTTATGCATTGTTATGTATCTTGCAATGTCAGGAATCAATCCGTACATAGTTCTTGTATACAAGTTCCCTATATAGGTCTAACCCATATACAGAGATGGGGGTGAACATTTTTATCATGGATGTGCCTAATAATTAGATATCTTGGTGTCACTATATATCCTATGATAATAGGATATATGCTATATATAGTTTTTTAATGGGAAACTCCCTCTGTAGGTTTGACCTGTATGTATATGGGGGAATTATTCATGTTGATTCTTGTAGCTAGACCTAGTATTAGAGATCTGAATGTCACTATGTATCCTATTTTGATAATAATAATTCCACATGTAGTTCTTGATGAACCATTTAGTTTAATGTATTCATACAATGACCTAGGATCCCTGATGTGATAATAGAAAATTGTGGCGGGACCCATGATTTGAGTTCTGGGAATCACGATATATCATGTAATGATAGTAATCAAGCTAAAAGTTCTTCTTAAACTATAAATGATCTAACAAATTATGACCCATATGTATAGGGGGTGAATTTTTCTCACTGATTGTTGTAAACAGACCTTGGATTAGAGATATGGGTGTCACTGCATATCCTTTGATGACTAGAATCAAGCTATTAATAATTATTGAATAGAGGTGTGGTGGTATACTAACACCAATGATTGTGGTCCTCTTTGGTAAGGTCCATGGAAATGCACAGTTTTATTTCATGAAAGAGACAACAACTGTAGATTATAACATCATATGGCATGAAATCATGGTGTTATTTTAATGGTCCTTCATTCAGGACCATGATAACCCTTTATTTAGCTAATATGTCTCAATAATGCAGAGAATACCCTAACAAAATTACTAATCTAACATGATATATTCCCGGTGACATAAAAAAGTAATGGAAAAGGATTTCCTCACTATATAGAAGAAACTAGAGAAAGGGCATGGGGATTTTGTACCATATGGTGACTATTCCAAGATATAGGATATGGGAATCCCTACATATCCTATTAGAATGAAAATAAAGAATGTACATAGTTATTTAAACCTATGTAGTTTAGTTTTATGAGATGATTATATGAGTCTTTCAGTTTAAATTTATACAATAAGGATGTAGGTGACTCGATGTGAAAGAAGAAAAATATTGTGGTTGGGTCCAAGAATTGGTATTTGGGTGTCAGTATGTATCATGTGAGTGAAGGAATCAATCCACACATAATTCTAGGAAACTATGTAGTTTAGTGACACATTAATAGGACACCATCCATGCAATTTAATGTATTGCAGTAAAGAATAAGATCACCCAATGTGTAGAAATAAGGCTTGAACATTGTCACATGGTTTGATTTCTTACGATTGGGATTAATATATTGTGGTCGGGACTAATAATGAAGGTATGGGAATCACTATATATCTTATGGTGGAATGAATCAATACATGTGTAGCTCTTTGATGGGAATTCTCTCTTTATATCTGACTCACACAAAAGTATAGGGTCACATCCTTTCTATTTTTCATATATCTATCTCATTTTCATTGAATCATTAGTGATATAATTCATCTCGTGTAGTTTAACATCATGCACCTATGGAGTGAGACGATGTCCAATTTAACATCATGTGACTGGGATGATTGGCACTATGTAGTTTAAATTATTATTGCATGGACTATCATTGTATATCTTAACATCAAATGGTCTGGATGTGTTACGTATAGTTTAAATTCATGCAGTTAAAATGAAGCTAATTCTTGATGGAAACTATATGATGTATTTATTAGGAAACCTTTCATTGTTGGGAGGTGTTACTAAATCCCCATCAATTATGCTTGGTGATTAAGCTTCATTGTGATAGACCTTATGTATGATATATGGCCTTTCCTATTTGGGTACAATATTTGGAGGTTTTTTTCTTGGTTTCATTAGAGTTTTGTGAACCAATACTAGTTCTCCTTAAAATAACAAATAGAGGTGAACCTTTTTATTGAAGTCTTGTGTGATCTGGTTCTAATGGACTTCACAGTTGTGCAATGTACACAAAATTTTTTGATCAAGACACTCTAATTGATCCTACTTCTTTTGAGATTTCTCATTACATAATAATTGTCCATATATGTCTATTCAAATGGAGGGAAGATCGAATTATATGGTAAATACTAATTTTGTTTTATATAGCGATTAATACTTGGTTTCTTGTATATTAGTATACATAGTGGTACGGTATGCCCATAAGTCATGTAGAAGCTTCTCTAGCCAGGACTTCTTGTCCTTATTCAACATCTTCTGGATTATATTTTATAGTCTTATTTTAAGGACTAAATATGTCCATTTGATGTTTCATGGTAGCAGAATGAGTAATTGGACTCGATGTTTCACTCATGGTGTAGATTTTTCAACTCTATAAGACATATGTTGGGGTTATATTTCTTCGATATTGTGTGGGGCACTATGAACCTAGTGATGAGACAAGACTTCATGATGTTGATGATATTCTTCGTCTTGACTTTCATGAGGGGTATTTACTCAACCAATTTGTAAAATAATTCTAAGGCACTAAATATTCACCTAAACTTCTTAGTTGTGTCTAGGGGATATATCCCCACAACATCCATTCCCCACACAGAAAAAACAACTAGGAATATTTAGATATGTGTAAAAATTTCAAGGGTTGATGGATGATGTTTTCATGAATCTAGCATGCTTGAAATTTCCTAATTAATTCTATGTAGTCTTATATCATGGTTTTCTAGTAGTATCCCAACCTCTTGATTTAGTCAGAGAGTCTGGTCCTAGACTAATTATCACAATAAGAACCTACATGGACTTGCTCCACTATATCAAGAATCTCTCTTTCTACTATGTATTGAAGAAGTATTCTATAGAATACATTATTTTAGAGGTATTTTTTCTCATTTGTACCATCATGTAGGGTATATTTATCTACCTGAAACTGTATGTGTTCCCTTCCTGCTTGTTCTTCCAAGAGGGTCCCATTTGGTAGATAATCAATTTTAGGCTCCCTCCATCTAAGGGTGGATATTAGTTCATTATAATCTTGGAATGTGTTGACCTGATTTATTTATTCCTATTCATAAATGATGACTGATGATATCATTTATCAATGCGTGATATGGAATATCTCTTCCTCCTAATCACTTTCTTCCTAGACTCTAGGTGCATTAGCTAATGTGTTGGTATGAACATTCTTTGATCGAGGAACATGATGAAGCGTTGGTTCAAAAGGGAAATATTATTTCAAAACACTAATGTATCTAGTGAGGGGGATAAATTATTTTTTCTAATGGAATATTCTCCATTGATCTACTTTATCACCAACTCTAAATCCCTTTTGATGTTTAGGTATTCTATTTTCAATTATAGGTATCATTACAAGTGGGAAATGTTTTCTTGGTATTTTTCCTCCTTTTTTTTAAACCTTCATTTTGTGAGAATGAGTCATGATAAATTTCCATGTCTAGAGAGATAAAAACAACCCCTTATATAACTCAATTGTGCTTTGGGTTTTCCATTCTTTTGCTAATTGGATTTTAGGAGGCACCACCAAAATTCATCTCCATTTTTTGGGGAGTCTCGTGGGTATAGAAAACCTCCTCATTCAAAATCTTAGTGTCCACTAGTGTACTTTATGGGGTGACATGTTCCGTAAGAAAAATCAATGAGGAAATTACCTTTCTCTAACTTTTGTGACATGAAATGGATGTAATATTGTTGCAAAATGACCAGGCATTAGGAAAAATACATAGTCATCAATGAATGAACAAGGATTTACATTAGTGGATCAATAAAAGAGACCGGGTGGACTTTTTGGTGCTGTAATTAATGAATCATCTTTTTCACTACAAATATGAGTGTGAGGAAATTATTCTCGATGTCCAAATATCATGTCTCGGTTCCCAGAATACTTTGAATAATTTAATGGTGACAATCCTTATTCCTCAAATAATTTTTTTTGTGCGAGGAGAGTTCCAATTTATTATTCCATGTCAACCACATGTAATATGAGTGGATTTCCTTCCATCAACAGAATTATGACTAGGGTTGTAGTATGTACTCCTTGAGACACTTGAAGGAATATTGGTTGTCCTTGTCCCATTTATAGGGTATTACCTTCACCATTACCTTCATAAAGGAGAGATATGTACCAGGTATGTTATCTATGAAAAGGAAAATATAAAAAATGTTCCCTTGGAAACCGATCATTAATATTAGATTACAAGGGCAGGGGTCATTACTAGAATTTTACTTGTCTTTTCATGGTAAACCTAGATGCTATGGTGGCACACCATAAAGCCATATAACTTCTCTAATGTTACCATAAAAGTAAATTTCAGTGGATTAATCTTCAGAATAAGCTACCACAACATGTTAAATACTATTGGATGATCTGTGAAGTTATCACACTACTTGAGAGATTTGAACACCATGTCATCAACATAAAATTTAGTTATTCATCACAATATGGGTTTAAATATATGATAAATTTCATGTTGATAAGTAGTTCTAGCTATAATTAATTAAAATGGCATAACCTAATAGAAAAATATCCCATGGGGGTCTATGAAGGTTATGGATTCCTCATCTTCAAGGGTCATATTTATCTAATTGTACACTAAGTACTCATCTATAAAGGAGAGGGATCCAAATCTAGCTGTTATATCAATCAAGAGTTCTTTGATCAATAATGGGAATACATAATTTGGTCAATGTTGACTATAGTCTCTGAAATCTATGCATACTCTAATCTTCCCATTAATTTTCTTGACAGGGATGATATTTTTTATCCATAATATCTATTTCACTTCTTAGAAAAAATTGTATTTGATCAATTTGTGAACTTTTACCTCTACATTAGTAGCCTGAGAGGGATTCATCCTCCTATATATCTAGTTTAAACCTCAATTTTCATCAGGTAAGCTGATATGGTTCATAGACACAATTGTATTTAGTCCAAGAATTTTTGTATAGTTCCAAGAAAACATGTATCATTGTTTCTCAAGAACTCATTTATACATATCATGATCCCTGATAGGCATAGAATTACTAATCTATGTAGGTCATGGCTCTTCTATTTTCCCTATATTTATCTTCTTGTTATTATTAATGGTGATAGATATTCCTTCCTCAAATGTAAGAGGATAATTCTTGAAGTCATCCTCTTCTTCTTATACCTCTGAGTATGTGAAGTCATTTTCAGATAAAGAAGAAAATATGAGAGTGTCTCTACCACTTTCGGTATGTGATAATCATCAGGAAGAGACATTGTCATCAATTAATTTGAAATTCATTATAGGGATAATCCATAGGTGTTCTTATTTTACATTCTTAGTGGGTATGGAAGGGGACTATACATCTAGGATTATGTATATTACCTCATCATATTTATGGGTATCACATTATACCTTCTAAGCATACTCTAGAGATTTTTAGGGGTGGTCCCCAAGCTATTGGGGGAAACAACCTATACATTTTTTCACCATTTTTCATTTTCCTTTTATTTTATATAAACCTTCCTCAGCATAAGTGGATTCACAAGACTCAAATGGGGGAATTATCACAATGTACTATGTCGACCATTACATTAATTGGGTATTTCAATCACTGGTGGAATGTTGCATGTACTTCCATGTAGATGTGGATCCAGGGACTTCTCAGTAGGACATATTATATAGTGCCTTATTGGATAACCATAAACTCATCATTAGATGTGTGATCCCAAAACAAAACATTGAGGTTAATCTCCCAAAGAGGTATTTACTCATTCTTGTCATGATCTTGAATGGTCATATTTTGGGAGATAGATCCCCTTTTCTATATCCAAAATGTCATAAGTTTGGACTTAGAAAGTGATAGGTCAATGGAATATTATCAATAAAATCCATTTGGATGAGGAAATTATTGATTAATCCTAAAATATATAGGGGTCTGATGTGTCCCTATATGAAATTTTCCTAATCCTTCTTTATGAATAAGATGGTGTCCTAAAATTCTAATGGAATGGTATCCACTCGATAGACGTCTAATATAGAAAATTCTCTCTTTAATTCCTTTGGGATATAGAGGGATTCAGTGAGGGAATCCATGAGAAATATGTAATATGGAGTATATCTAGGATTGAGAACCTCATACAAACAACCACCAGATCCATTAGAATGCCATACATTTGTGCCATAGGTAATCACTTCCCATGGTGGGTTGATCCTTATTATATGGTTTAGAAGATGTGATATTTGAGGTATATGGGTCTGGTTCATGTGAAAAGGTTGAGGGAGAATATTCTACTAGGATCATAGGCCGATGAAACCTTCTCCGTCATTTGGGATGATCAGATAATCAATCCCCCTATAGTCAGTCGTGGAAGACAACTTGTTGTGGAAAATAGCTGGAGGATTTTGGGATACCTCAATGTCTTTCTTAGGCTTACTGAAGCAATTTCCCATGGGTCTTAGAAATATATATGTCCTATATTAGGACATAACTAAAATATTGGGTATTAACATACATGTGTTGTCCTATGTATCCTTTAATCTTACTCTTTCAGACTCTGGATCCCCGATTAGGTATGGGAAACTCATAATTGGAGGCATATTCATCATCAGAAAAGGGGTATGCCTAGTGTATCATTTTAAAAGAACCAAATATGTGCTCTTAGTATGATGAGGGATCTATTTAGTGGTCTAGTTATTGTGATTTAGATATAGAAGGAAATATATCTGCAAGATTCATAGCCTACATCGAAGCCAAATATGACTCTTCCTCTTTTGTAACTTTCTATGTCGGAAGATTAATTCCACCTACGAAGGCATATTTTATGTCCCCTCCATAGGTAATGATATCATTATGTGTCTAAGAAGTAGTTCTGTAAGGGTATCATGGGTTAAACTCTTTTACAATAACCTTATTCATCTTAATGGGTGACGATTATGTAGCTTACATATGCATGGGTGTTATCCAACATCACCTTCCATGAACTAAACATGCATTGGATAAAATCATTGAAGAATAATCAATCCCAAATGTTGTAACCCCACATTCTATTGAAAGGGGTGTATTTGAGACTATTGGTGAGGATGGCCTCAATGGGATTCATGGTCTATGGTGGCTTCATTGGGTTATTTTCCATGACTTCAAGGAAAAAACTGGGGGGTTGTTCCCTCTAGAATGAGTATGTTTTATTCCTCTATTCCAAAAATCACAGGAGTCCCTAATATATTTTTTTCTTCTTACTGAGGAAATTTTTGTTACTATCACTCGATATGAGCTGATGGGTAGTTCAAGAACTACCTAGGTGTTTTAATGAGTGTTACTCCAAGATTGAGGGTAATAGTAGATATTTATACCTTTATATTCCTTTTCACCTATTCTAAGAGCATGAGTCAAAAATTATCTTAGGTATGCTGAATGGAATCTTCCAAATGTTGTACCATTTTTACATAATCACAGAATCCAACTAGATATTTCTTTGTAATCATAGGTTTCTGTAACTCATTCTGTATATTTTCATCACAGAGTTTAGTAGTTTATCCTTCCATAGAGGAATAATAAGTGAGTGGGTTAAAAATTTCCATCTAGCTATGAAGTCAGTCTCCATATCATTTTCATGTTTATTAAAGTTTTTCAAGTCTAAAACAATTATTTTCCACATTGTTGAGATTAAATAGTAATAGAATCCATAAAAAATGTATTCCCATATTACAAATGATCCTGCATGAATATTATTGTACAAAAAAACACTATCCCTATCGGAGTCTATACAAAACACCGTAGCTTAGTCTCCTCTTTCTCTTAAGGGGCCATAATCAGGCTTCTTCAAGACATGAAGAGCATGAGATATTGTTCTAGGTCTCACTTTCCATCAAACATGGAGAATCCAAGATTTCCAAAAGTGGGTGGGGAAAAGTTCTCATCCACCCATTCAGGATATGGATTTTTCTCAGGCTTCACAGGTGCACGTCACCCTTCCATGATTTCTATCCAATTATCTAGGGACTCTATGGACATGATAAGTTCTATAGAAACCACTATATGAGCAACCTATCTGCTACTGGGAGTGGTTTGGGTTTGATATAGTGGACCCATTTTCATTTCTCAGTGATTCTCAGTTCATACAAATATTTAATTATCTTCCGAAATAGGGTGATGTTATCACTTCAATGGAGGGAATTCGTGATGAGTTTTGATTTTCTAATTTATGTAGACCAGTGGCTTGTATCTGGAGTCATTATAATGTTTAGATGATTCCCTTGAAAGCATATCAGTTATTTTCTAATGTATGGAAGTAGGATTATTCATATCTTTCTAAAGACGATACCTAGTGGGAATGTTTCCCTATAGTATCTCCTTACTGATTTGTTCGATAGTTTGCATCTCATTCTCATATTGTTCTAATAGCTCCACCATGGAATTAATTTGTTCTCTTATGGTTGATGAGTGGGATATGTCCACTTGTTTCCCTTTATCCTTGGTAGTGTTCCACCATAGAGTTTTCTACTCAATATTCACATTTTCTAGGTTTGGGATCCTCCTCTGGTTTTGGGTATGTGCATTCTTAATGGGTGCATCTAGACCCTCCTCTTAGGGTATATTTTATTTATTATGTCCCACAATATATGTGTCCTAATCCAAATTATCTATTATGTTGAAAAAAATGGCATTCACAGAGTTCTTTCTGGGAATGGTAGTTGTCCCATTACTGTCAACACAACATGATGATTCTACACTGGTTGAATTAGGGTCTTTTCTCAAACACTTCGTCATATTGGAAATTTTTGGATTGCAACCCTAGTGTGGTTTGATTTTCCCTTTCGTACTCTCCTTCCTTCCGGTCATGTGGGTAGTGACCTTGAGGTAGTTTCTTATCATGATTAATGAATGGGCCCCAAATAGTAAAGTTATTCCTTATGGTTTGATGAATGTATGGCATATCCGTCAATATTTACCACCCAACATGGAGAAGACTAAATCTATATGTGGTGATGATGATGATGAATGTGCCACCGTCCTTATGGTATGGGGATTTTTTTGGTGAAAATTTTAAATGGTTGATCAGTAAAGGAATTGATAACTCCATGGACATTAATTGAGATATATATTCCTCCATACCAGCAGGCTTGGGTTGATCTTGAACAATCATGGATTTCCCCAGGACCCTCTTAGGGGATGATTAACCTGGTGATGGTGATTGAGATAAAAAAATACCCCATTTCATTGAGATGGGGTTGATTTTTTAATATTGTCGATATGTCCTGATTCATATCAGGAATTGATGATCTAAGGGGTTGAGTCTATGGTAGATACTCCCCCTGACCAGTGGGTTGGGTTTTCTTTTAAATGGTTATTATGGTGGCTTCTACTATGACATGTTTAATGTGGTTTAGCTTTGCTCATCTATGAGTAGGGTGAAATGGAAGATCATGAATAGCATCCTTTTATAGGAAGTTGTTGGATTCACTCCAACTTCAACTTCCATGTCTCAAATATGCACTTTTTGTGTCAAGGGTCCCAATTTAAAGACCTATTTTTTGTCCTCTCCCTCTATTCATGATTTCATAACATAATTGTATAGGTTACATTCCACTATAGTAACCAAATGGCTCACACATTTCTCAGTTTCCTAATTTTTCTAGAGGATATGGCATTGTAAGGCACAATATCATAGGGATTATTCTATTTTGGGGACATAGTGAAGTGAAATGCTCTATATTTTACCCATTCATGGATATGTACGTCTTATGATGCTTCATAAATTAGTCGATGAGGAGTGGTTAGTACACAAACACAAATAATATTTAGACACTTTTCATGCTCCTTCATTCTTAAGATCTAGGATAAGAAAAGAGGATATATCCAGCAGAAAACATAGTATATTTATGATCCAAATGTGATACTCAGGTCTTGAATAAGGGATATATCTAGTATTCAATCTATTATGATTTTCCTAAATATTTTGGCATATATAAGGCATGAAATTCTTCTCCAACTTATCTGTAATATCATTGTAAGAAGTGGAGAGGTGTGAGAACATAGAGGGGAGGATTCTTCTGAATATCTCTATTGATATCTCAATATTAGTTTCCTCTTCATCTGACTTACACACCACTATATGGTTATAATAAAGAAGTATTTTATTAGGGTCACTAGTTGAATGGATTGGAGTATTGTTGGGCGTTGATGGGGAAATATATATTATTTAACCTAGGGTTTTTAAAACCTATCTATATGAAGACACATGATTTTTTAGAACCTCTCTATATTTAGGTTTCTGGGTAAGGGTGTTATTTCCTTTTTTTGTGGGATATATCACCTTGGGGAGGTTAAAAATAGTTGATGTTGGGATTAAAGTCCATATGATCCATATCCACACTACCATGAGGGGGGATATCATAGTAATAGTTTCCTTTTTCTTTAGTTGAGGAGTCAGTAGACCCTTGGGGTGTTAAGAATGTGCATCCAGTAACCTAAAGGAAAATTTAATTGATAAGATTAGAAATATGAGTTTTGTTTAGTTCCATGGCCGAAATATATTGAACTACCTTTTGGGATTGTGTAGGTATGACAACCCTTCTTTTTATTACACAATTAAACAAAATTTATTACATAAACTTCACTTGATACAACATAGAAGATTGAGATGTCTAGTGTATTTGGGTATTATAATCATTAAATAACAACTTAAAACATGAAATACAACATCTTTATAGAAAAATTCCTTTACATGACCACTACATTCCCTCCTACTTAACATTTCATGGGATAACCTGAGGACATGCATAAGAAAAGGGTGAGCCATAAAGCCCAGTAAGGGAATAATAATGGAATAACATGAGGAGTACAATACATGTTAGAAAATATTCATATCAATAGAGAAAAAGATAATCATAAACATAAAGTCATGATAAATCATGATAATCATAACATAGAAATGTGGCAATAACACTTAACATGGAATTAGCATGAGCCAAGGCTCATTGCACATGGAGCTTGAGTAAACCCTCATTGCACATGGTGCATGAGTAAACCCTAATTGCACTTTAATTAGCATGATTAAACACCCATTGCACATGACATATCATGATACTATACTTTACCCAATGCATTGGAGCGCTATCAGGGCACACCCTTCTTAAACATTTCATTTCATGCATAAGTGTGCCACATGAATCATAAAACATTGAATCATTCAACATAATATTTTATTCCATGATAAACGAATGTGGAATACATATATGAAACTCTTTAAACAATAAGTAAATGTTCATAAAGGTGAATACCCTTTATAGAGAAATGGTCATGGTATTCACTACACAATGACTTTGACTTGGAAAAGCGCGGTGCAATTTCGGCAGCATAACGGCGTGACATAAGAACTCATAAAAATGGTTGATGAGAGAGAAAGGGGTGTCCAATAATATTTACATGACATAGAAAGTAAGGGGGTCATATAGATAAATGTACCAAAAAATGTAATGGGATTTATATTCATGATACAAAATAATTGCTTGAATGTAAATGAGGAGAGAGAAATTCCTTTCGGAATTTCGGCATAGTAACGGGTGTACATGGGAAGAATTTAATGAGAGATAAAGGGGTATCCCATAATTAAAACATAAAGAGGGAATTATGGGGTAGGTTTAAAACCATACCCTAACATTTATAATTGAAATTAAAATGGCATAACAATTTAAAGAATATTGGAGAAAACTGAGAATAGAAGAAAAACCCTTACTTGGAAGTGTGCTTCCAAAGGCTTGAGAGAGGCTTCTTGGGAGCTTGGGGAACCTTGGAAGGATTCTAGAGAGAGTAGGGCAGAGGTTTGATGAACTCCAAAGGATTTTAGTGAGGAGGAAGTGGGAGCTTGGGTAGGTTTATATAGGAAAGGTGATAGAATTCTTTATTATTTAGGTTTGGGACACCTCACACTAAACTAATCCAAACCACAAACCAGCCCATAGTTTTTGCCCATGGTTTTTTGAAAAAGGAAAGTGGAAAACAATATTTTATAATACCAAATTCTGAACTTCTTAAAATAAATGGGTTTCTTATGTAGAGGTGAGTCACACTCCCAAGGAAAACAATTTAAAAAGACAAAATGTTTAAAAAGTCTTGAAGGGTCCACTAAAGCTTTGTAAAATAAATCAAAAAAACCCAAAATCACATTATTTTAATGGTAAAACATATATTGGCCAAACCTAAAGTTTATATTATTTTATTACATCACAATTGGGTCATTATGATGTCATAAAACACATTATATATTTAAACATTATTTAATTTTTACCCAAAAATTTGACTATCTTAGAAAATTATGAAAAATTCACCGTTGGATAATTTCAACGTCCTGATTCCAGAAATAATATTCATTTTATCTAAATAATTTTATAAATATTTTAATTTTCACTTTTAAAATAAAAACCGACATTTATCAAAAATTCATGGGTTTTGATAAAAATGGCTTTCAAACCTTAATAAAAATTAAAATTGCATTCATAAAATTATACGATCATTTATATTTAATAAAAATTAATTTAATAATAATAATAATATTTTATTAAAATATTATTTAATTCAAAAATCCATTAATTCATCAGAATAGATTTCTTAGTTGAACTTTAACTAAAAATACTATTTGAGCTTTTAAAACTATTTACAAGGTAACAATAATAAAATGAAATTATATTCATTATTATATACAAAAATAATCTACAAAAACATATTGCTCGGGTCTTGTTACATAACCCCTTAAAACATCCACATAAGACCTAAGATTAAGGTGTTCGATGGTGACAGACTCTTGGGATGGCTCGGATAACATTGCCCGGGTGGTAATCTTTATCAACTTCCACTTCTCTCATAGGCGGTCCCACTCGAGCTTAACATATTCAAGATTGGCTTGGGATTCATCAAGATTGAAGCCCAAAGATGCAACCTTCTTTTCGAGCTTTGACAAATGGGCTTCATATGGGGCACATCTACTAGATGAGGCCATCGTTTCCTCTGTCTGAGTAAATTGGATTGTTTAAAGCCCTATATTTATACTAATTATGTGATCACTGTTCAATGGATATATTAGCAATGGACACAATTATTAATAGTATTTTAAAATCCAAAAACATAAAACCAAAGAAGTTGACATTTTATATAAACATTTTACATAAAGATACACTTAATTAGATCAAGAGGGATTTCCATTAATGAAAGTTTGGGTCGTTAAAATCTTCCCCCCTTAAGAAATTTCACCCTCGAAATTTCCTTTTCCCACACTAAAATAGATGTGGGTAAATTTTCTCTATCATTTCCTATAATTCCCACGTCGCTTATTCAAACTTGTGGTTTCGCCACAACACCTTGACAAGGGGCATTGTATTATTTCATAGAACCTTTTCTCAACGATCTAAGATCGTCACTGGTTGTTCCTAATAAGAAATATCATCCTCTAACTGTACCACCTCTAAAGATAATACATGGGAAGGGTTCGGTATGTACTTCCTTAAGAGGGATACATAAAAGATATCATGTACTTTGGACATAGTAGGTGGAAGTGCTAGTCGATAGGCCACAACCCTGATATAATCAAGAATCTCGAAGGGGAAGATGTACCTTGGACTTAACTTCCCTTTCTTTCCAAACTTCACAACCTTATTCCACAAAGATGTGTGTAGAAATACCATGTCTCCAACTTTAAACTCAAGGTCTCATCGACAGTTATCTGTATAACTCCTCTATCGACTCTGGGCTGCCTTGATATGCTACTGAATGGTTTTCACCTTCTCCACCATTTATTCAACCATTTTTCTTCCAAGCATCTTACGCTCACCAACCTCATCCCAACACGCCGGTGTTCTGCACCTTTTCCCATAAAGAGATTCATATGGTGTCATTTGGATACTCGAGTTAAAACTGTTATTATAAGAGAACTCTACCAGAGGAAGATGTTGATCCCATCCTCCTTTAAAGTCCATTTAGCACGCTCTCAACATGTCCTCAATTGTTTGGATAGTCTGCTCAGATTGTCCATCAGTTTGAGGATGATAGGCCATACTGAAATTCAGTTCAGTATTCAGAGCATGTTGAAGAATCTTCCAAAACATAGAGATAAATCTTGGATCTCGATTGGACGCAATAGATAGTGGTACTCCATGAAGACTTACCGCTTCCCTGATATATATATGTGCCAGTTGATCTAATGAGAAATCCTCCTGAATAGCAATGAAGTGTACAACCTTTGTAAGATGATCCACAACAACCCAGATTACATTATTTCCTTTGGATGTCTTTGGATGTCCGATGAAAATGTCCATGGTCATGTTCTCCCATTTCCATTCTAGTATGGGAAATGGTTGCACCATCCCCTTAGACTTCTGCCTCTCTGCCTTCACTTGCTGACACACCAGGCACTTTGATGTATATTCAGAGATCTCCTTCTTCATATTATCCCACCAATAATGATCTCGGAGATCTCGATATATCTTTGTGTTTCCTAGGTGAATAGAGAAATTTGAACTATGTGAATCATCTAAAAGTTCCTTCTTCAGCTCTGAACTTGATATAACACATAGTCTTTTCCAAAATATCACAATTCCTTCTTCATTAACATTAAACTCTAAGGATTTTCCTTTTTTGATAGCTTCCACTTTTTCCTGAATTCCCACATCAACTTTTTGATCATCTAATAACCTTTCCAAAAGTGATGATTGATCAATCATTTGTGAAAGATTTGATGATGTTTCATTATTTATGATTACCATGTCCATCTTCATCAAATATAAGAAGATTGGATCCTTTTCAATTCTCATCAATGATAGAATCACTGGGTCCTTTCTACTTATGGCATCTGCCACCTTGTTCGCTTTCCCAGGGTGGTAATGGACTGAGCAGTCATAGTCTTTGATCAGCTCTAACCATCTTCATTGGCACATGTTCAACTCTTTCTGTGTGAATATATACTTGAGGCTTTTTTGGTCCGTATATATTTCACACTTCTCCCCAAATAGATAATACCACAAAATTTTCAAAGTGAAGATCAATGCATCCAACTCGAGGTCATGTGTTGGATAGTTCTGTTCATGAACTTTCAATTGCCTTAAAGCATAGGTAATGACTTTGTCATTTTGCATCAACACACATCCTAGACCCTTCTTCAAAGCATCACTAAATACCACAAAAAGTTCTCCACTTTTGGGTAAAGTGAGCATGGGCGCAGTGATAAGCCTCCTTTTCAACTCCTTGAATCTTTCTTCACATTCATCACTCCAAGAAAATTTTACTCCCTTCTGAGTTAGCTTGGTAGGAGGGTTGGACAATTGTGAGAAATTTCTCACAAATCGTCGATAATATCCAGCTAACCCCAAGAAGATACGGATATCTGTTACCGATATTGGCCTCGAACATCCCTCAATTGCAACTATTTTGGAGGGATCCACAGATATCTCATTGTTTGTGATGATATGGCCCAAGAATGGGACCTCCTTCAACCAGAACTCACACTTTCTATACTTTTCATAGAGCTTATCCTTCCTCAAGGTATATAGTACAGTTATTAGATTCTCTTCATGATCCTCCTTGGTTTTGGAGTATATCAAAATATCATCTATAAATACTACCACAAATTTGTCGAGGTAATCTCTAAAGACTCTATTCATCAAGTCCATGAAGATTTTTGGATAATTAGTGAGTCTGAAAGGCATTAATATGAATTCATAGTGCCTGTATCTTGTACAAAAAGAAGTCTTGGGGATATCTTCCTTCTTCATCCTTACTTGATAATATCCCGACCGCAAATCCACCTTGGAGAAGTATTGTTCTCCACACAGCTAATTGAACAAGTCATCAATTCATGGGAGAGGATACTTGTTCTTTATCATGATTTTGTTGAGCTCACGATAATTGATGCAAAGGTGCATTGACTCATCCTTCTTCTTGACGAAGAGGACTGGTGCACCCCATGGTGAAGCACTTGGGTGTATAAACCCTTTATCCAAATTCTCTTGTAGTTGTTTCTTCATCTCCTCAAGATCCAAAACAGCCATTCTATATGGATTCTTGGATATTGGAAATTCCCCAAGTATAAAATCAATTGAGAATTCAACATCTCTTCTAGGAGGAAGACCAGGAAATTCCTCAGGAAACACTTCAGTGAATTCCCTCAAAATAAGCATGTCTTCTAGGATGGTTGCCTCCTTAGACTCAATCATCTAAGCTAGATACACGTGCTCATAGGGTATTAATATCCATGCTTGAGATGATGAAGCTAAATAAGATTCATCTTCCTCCTTGCACTTGTAAAGAATCAGAGGTCGATTCTCCACATGGAGAGTGATTTCCCTCTCACAGCAATTTATGTTTTCTCTATATAAGGAAAGCCAATCCATGCCAAGAATTGCATCAAATTCCACCAGAGGGAGTATTAAGAGGTTCTTTGGGAAGTTAAATCCAAATATTATGATAGGGGAGGAGTTATATTCATGATATGCAATGATTTCCCCATTTTTCGTACTCATCGACATCTTCACTTCCATGATTTATGGTGGAGATGGGATTGTTCTACTAAACTTTCAAGATATAAAAGAATTTATAGAACCTGAATCAAAAAGTAAGTTTTCTATTCTTGAATGAATAACTAGCGTACATGTCACCACTTTTTTTAGGGTTCACTTTGGCAGTAGTGATGGCAAAATCTCACCCTTGTTGCCTTGGAGGTTGTTGGTTGCCTTTGAAAACCCTTATCTTAGGGAACTGATTTGCAAGATGCCCTGGTTCTTTATAGTTGCAGCAATGAACCATGCGTTGAGGTTATAACGAAGCGTTCCTATCCTCCGTCGCAGCCGTGGGTATTTCTTGCTGATAGTTAATAGTCAGGTGCCCTTCTCTTCCACACCTAAAGCATTTCTTCGTCCTCTTTAGGCAATTTCTAGGGTGCTTCTTTCCGCACCTTTAGCAAGTGGGGTGCTGGATCTTCTTAGCACCATTGTATTTATACATCGAACCACCAGCATTGAAGTCCACCTTATTCTTCTTATCCCCATGATACCCCTGAGATTATATGATCTCTATTTCGACCTTGAGGGCACATCAGGCAATTTCCTCATAGCTATTGAAGTCATGGATCGTCTGTGCTTTCTGTAGGCTAGGTTTCAGCCCACCAAAGAAGTGGTCAACCTTGCATTTGGGGGTAACAACAAAGCCAGAGGTGTATCATGCAAGCCTTGTGAAGTTTTCCTCATACGCTCCGATAGATTAGTCATCTTTTTACTTGAGGGAAAGGAATTCCCTTTCCATCTTAATCCAGAGAGTGCGCAGAAAATATTTATCAAAAAACATCTTCTAGAAATCCTTCTATTCCAACACCTTTATCTCCTCCTCAGGCTTCGTATTTTTGATCAACGTCCACCATTGATCATCTTCACCCTCCATAAAATAAGCATCTAGGAGAACCTTATCTTGTTCATAACATTTAAGGATGGAGAAGATCTTTTCAATGGAGTTGATCCATTGTTCAGAGATTGAGGGATCGGATGATCCATTAAAAGTATGAAGCCTTTGTCTCATGAAGCTCTCAATAGCGACTTATTCTTTCTTTGGGGGGGTTGAACGTTCCTCTTGACCCATGTTTCTATTTAAATCTTGAGTTATCTAAGAGAGAATCATGACAAAGTTTACGATTCCTGCTCCCATTAGATTGGGAATCTCATTAGTACAGTCATGATATTGATCTTCACATCAGTTGTTAGCCCAAGTCCTCCTATTACCGGCCATTGGTTGGAATAAAAGGAAATTTAGGGGTAACACATAAAGGGTAATACAAGGAAAAAACTGATGACTTATAAATAACTTTTATTTCCATAACATATGAATCTATTGGCTTCAGTCTATGTTATCCATGATCTAGTTTCTAACATATATTCTTAGGGAATTTTTTTGTCCCTTAATAATGGTTCATACTAAGCTTGTGAATTTTCCAAAGCATATCCCCCGGGAGTGTCATAACCAAGAGTGTACCAAGGCCCATTGTCGTGCACCAGTTCCCATTCTATTCTAGCTCAAAGCAGTGTTTTCGGGTTTTACCCCTAGGATACATATGTGCTAGAGCCGCCTCTACCTGATCGTATCCAGACAGGGATGTATTTGCTTGATAAACCACTTACTCAATACTCAACAAAAATTATAGATGTTTTTATTATACTTTGTCTTGTCTCTAAGGATTTACTAGGGTTTTCTAATCATAATCCTAAAAATAACTAAACCTATCCTCTGATACCAACTATGACAAACCTACTTTTTATTACACAATTAAACAAAATTTATTACATAAAATTTACTTGATACAACATAGAAGATCGAGAGGTATAGTGTCTTTGGGGCTTAGGATCATTAAATAACAACTTAAAACATGAAATACAACATCTTTATAGAAAAATTTCTTTACATTACCACTACATTCCCTCATACTTAGCATTGCATGGGATAACCTGAGGACATTCATAAGAAAAGGGTGAGCTATAAAGCCCAGTAAGGGAAAAATCATGGAATAACATGAGGATTAAAATACATGTTAGACAATAGGAATATCAATAGAACACAAGAAAAGCATAAACATAAAGGCATGATAAATCATGATAATCATAACATGTAAATGTGGCAACAACACTTAACATGGAAATAGCATGATCCAAGGCTCGTTGTACATGTAGCATGAGTAAACCCTCATTGCACATGGATCATGAGTAAACCCTAGTTAAACTTGAATTATCATGAGTAAACACCAATTTCACATGAATTATAATGATATTATACTTTACCCAAAGCATTGGAGCGCTATCAGGGTGAACCCTTCTTAAAAATTCCATTTCATGCATAAGTGTGCCACATGGATCATAAAACAATGAATCATTCAACATAATCTTTTATTCCATGATAAATGAATGTGGAATACATATATGAAACTCTTTAAACAATAATTAAATGTGAATAAAGGTTAATACCCTTGATAGAGAAATGGGCATGGTATTCACTACATAATGTCTTTGGATTGGAAAATCGCGGTGCAATTTCGGCAGCATAACGGCGTGACATAAGAACTCATAAAAATGGTTGATGAGAGAGAAAGGGGTGTCTCATAATATTTACATGACATGGAAATTAATTGGTTCATACAAATACATTTCCCAACAAATGTAATGGAATTTAGAATCATGATACAAAAGAATTTCTTGAATGTAAATGAGGAGAGAGAAATTCCTTTCGGAATTTTGGCATAGTAACGGGTGTACATGGGAGGCATTTAATGAGAGAGAAAGGGGTATACCATCATTAAAACATAAATATGGTAGTATTTGGGAGGTGAAAACCCATACCCAAACATTTATAATTGAAATTAAAAGGGCATAACAATTTAAAGAATATTAGAGAAAACTGAGAAAGGAAGAAAACCCCTTACTTGGAAGTGTGCTTCCAAAGGCTTGAGAGAGGCTTGAGAGAGGCTTCTTGGGAGCTTGGGGAACCTTGGTAGGATTCTAGAGAGAGTAGGGAAGAGTTTGGAAGAACTCAAAATTCTTTCAGTGAGGAGGAAGTGGCAGCTTGGGTGGGTTTATATAGGAAAGGTGAGGGAATTATTTATTATTTAGGTTTGGGACACCTCACACTAAACTAATCCAAACCACAAACCATCCCATGGTTTTTGCCCATGGTTTTTTGAAAAGAGAAGTGGAAAACAATATTTTATAAGTTCAAAGTCCAAAATTCTTAAAATAATGGGGTTTCTTATGTGGAGGTGAGTCACATTCCCAGGAAAAACAATTTAAAAAGACAAAATGTTTAATAAGTCTTGAAGGGTCCACTACAACTTTGTAAAATAAATCAAACAAACCCAAAATCAAATTATTTTAATGGTAAAAAATATATTGGCCGAACATAAAGTTTATATTATTTTATTACATCACTATTGGGTCATTATGATGTCATAAAACACATTATATATTTAAACGGTATTTAATTTTTACCCAAAAATTTGAATGTCTCAAAAAATTATGAAAAATTCACCATTGGATAATTTAGACATCCTGATTCCAGAAATAATATTCATTTTTTCTAAATATGTTAATTTTTACTTTTAAAATAAAAACCGACATTTATTAAAAATTCATGGGTTTTGACAAAAATTGCTTTCAAACCTTAATAAAAATTACAATTTCATTCATAAAATTATAAGATAATTTATATTTAATAAAAATTAATTTAATAATAATAATAATAATAATAATTTATTAAAATATTATTTAATTCAAAAATCCATTAATTCATCAAAATAGATTTATTAGTTGAACTTTAACTAAAAATACTATTTGAGCTTTAAAAATTATTTTCAAGGTAACAATAATAAAATTAAAGTATATTAATTATTATATACAAAAATAATGTACATAAATATAGTTATAAGGTATTGTTACATAACCCCTTATAACACCCACATAATACCAAAGAGTGAGGTGTGCGATGGTGATAGACTCTTGGGGTGGCTCGGATAACATTGCTCGGGTGATAATCTCTATCAACTTCCACTTCTCTCGTAGGTTGTCCCACTCGAGCTTAACATATTCAAGATCGGATTGGGATTGGTCAAGATCAAATCCCAAAGATGCAACCTCCTTTCCAAGCTCGGACAAATGGGCTTTGTATGGGGCACGCCTACTAGATGAGGCCATCGCTTCCTCTGTCTGAGTAAATTGGATTTGTTAAAGCCCTATATTTATACTAATCATGTGATCATTATTCAACGGCTATATTAGAAATGGTTACAATTGTTAAAAGTATTTTAAAATCCAAAAACATAAAACCAAAGAAGTTTACATTTTATATAAACATTTTACATAAAGATACACTTAATTAGATCAAGAGGGATTTCCATTAATGAAAGTTTGGGTTGTTACAGTAGGGATATGAGCCTGTTGTATGATGAATTTTTGAATATATTGATAAACATATGGTGTTGTAGGAGTATGAGCCCACTAATGAGAATCTTCTAGAGTATGCGAATTGTATTCTTCATTATTGGTATGAGTATAATCCTGGACATGGGTGGTTATCAGAATATGTCGGTAAACCTTGGATGAAGTTGGGGTATCCTCCCAATTCAAATTGGTGTTCCCTACTAGAGTATGTTGAATCACCTCCAGAATGGGAGAAGGGTAATGAGCCTCCTTCTATATATCCTTGGAAGGATTCTAGTGAAATCATTTTTTAGTGGAAGTAGGGATATGAGCCTGGATTCTGTGAGCTATTGTAATATGCCATATAGATTCACTAACAAGAATATGAGCATGTCCTTAGGCATGGGCTACTATCAACTAGCATTCCTCAGTCATAACAGGGATATGATCACAATCCTGTACCTTTGGATTATTCCTCCATTCTTTTTTTATAGGAATATAAGCATATCCCAAGGCATGTGATTCTTTCACTTTGTGATCCTTGGTTATAATGGGGATATGAGCCTGACCCTAAGACTTTAGAGTATTTTACTGGTATTTTATGAAAGTAATATGAGCCTTTACCAAGGCATGTTCACTCTCACTTGGTGATCCCTAGTTATAATGGGGACATAAGCTTGATCCTTATCCTTTTGATTATGCCACTAGTATTTTTCTATATAAATGTGCTCATGTACCAAGGCATGTTGTACTCTCACATGGTGAGCCCCAATCAGAACTATGATATGAGCCTAATTCTGAGACTTTAGAGTATTCCACCATTATTTCTTGATTGGATTGTGTGTATATCCTGAATCATGTTCCGCTATCACTTGGTGAGCCTTGGTTGGAATGGGAATATGGGCCTTGTTTGGTGTCTCTACCTTTAACAGAATATTCTAATAATCCTCTTGTATGAGAGTAAGAATAGATGCTTTCTCCAAAGAAACCACCTGTTAATACTGATCAAATTTTTGTGCTTCCTTATCTATAGGGATAAGAGTATGAGCCTTTCCCTATAGTCATACTAGTGATGGAATGTGTTAGTAGATTTCTTTGTCATTTCTAAAATGTAATGTCACTTTAGAAAAGTTTGCACAAGAATGTAAGCTTGCAAATTTTCTATCTCTACTATATACTGGAAGATATATTCAATTGAAGCATGGATATGATCCCACTTATTTCCTCCCTATTCCATCAAAATATTCCAATGGGGTTCATGCATCGGGGTGGGGATATGCACCTCTACCATGCTTGATGTAGGAATATACCTGCAGACTTATTCCGGGTGATCTAGGATATAACCTTATTCACTGGTTGCTGCTGAAATATGCAGATGGGATTTGTCAGTGGGAGTGGTTATATGATACCAATCATGGTTATCCGATGATTTCCACACCTGATGTTTCCTACTTGTTTCTCTTTCAAGTGTTTTATAGTTGGAACTATGTTTGGTGGTTCCCTAAGAAGGTGATTGAGTGGAACTGGAAGGATGAAACTGGTGATAGAATTTGATAGGATCCCTACTCGATGGCTCATAAACTAGAAGTGATGCATATTTGACTCCTTGATACACCTTCATTAGATACTAAATGTGCTGATCTTTACACTCCATGGATAATCTTCTATAGTAGTTAGCAATTGGAATGAGAACCACTGGATTCACTATATATTTCTTTGGATGATGAAGATTCGTCTATTTCAGTATTTGGAGACCCTCACAAAGATCCACAAGGGTTGGGATCATACCATTTCAATGGTATTCCCAGACCATTGCATTTTTCACTCGATGATAAAGGTGTTAAGAAGATGAGGTCGTTCTGCATCCCACGAGGGTTTCAACTATAGCTAATGTTCCAAAATTGACACTAGATGAAGACATGATTTCAGGTCGGGCTCTTGTTAGAGAAGTATCTAAAGTCCCAAAGATAATAAGTAATAGTGTCTCCAATCAGAGTATTATCATAGCCATGATAAATTCTCAATAAAATAGTAATGAGTAATATAATTATCCCTTATTATTCCCAGTCTGACCATTTTTTCATTTGGACTTGTCATAGAGAGGATGGAATTATTTCATGAGAACCCCCACTAAATAAGATCAGTTGATCATATCTATTATTTGAAAGATTAATGTCAGGTTCCCCACTTTTTTTCATAGGATATGTGAACAAAATTTTCCAAATCATGGTAAAATTATAATTTTTCTACTTGAGATATTGAAGTTGGGTTCACCATTTTTTATTTCATTAGGAAGATATGTGGATCACTCACATGGAATGAACAAATTGGTGTGAAAATTTGATTGTGGGGGGGGGGTTTATGTCTATACAATATTTCACATAGGTTTCACCATTCATTTTTATATTCCATAGAAACTCCCAACAGTTCCCACATATTTATCTTGGTACAGACCTAACTTTCAAAGGAATATAGTCAATTGGGGTGTCAAACCCAATGGAACATAGGAACACACATTGGTCAAAAGGATGGGATGTTGGGATCTTCACACTATTTAGGGGGAATTTTTTCCCTATTTCAACACTCTCTTATAGATTTAAGATATGATTAAGAATCTCTTCATAATCTCAGTACAGGACTTGTTACCCTAAAAAATGATCAATTTTTGAATCCCTCAATATGAAAATGGTGTTTTATTAATGATTCTAGTTATATGTTTCTTAGGTTATTCATCCATTTTCCATTAATGGTTAGTTTCTTATTTTTTGAATCCCTATTACTAGGTACTTAAAATTTTCATTTCATCGAGGGTGGTGATTGTTATTTCAAGGATGGGATTGAGACATTATGAGGCATCCTATGTATCTTGTTTAAAGTAGGAATAAAAATCCACATATTTCATTGAACTCATGAAGTTTAACATTATGAGAAAAAGAAACATATGAGGGCACATAGGAACAATGTATCTAGTATCAAGACTCAGGAAGATATCATATGTATCCTGGATTGGAAGGAGTCAGATTCATCATAGTTCCATCATGCCCTTTAGACTGGCCCCGAGGTGGATAACCTTGTGTGGGGGTAGTTGTATCATTCCACATATCGGGGATTTCACACTGACATTTACCAAGCTGGTGGATATTCATGATGAAAATGATATGACCGTGTCAAATCCCTAATCCCACATGATTCCTGGATGATGTGAGAAACAAGAGATAATAAGTAATCAGTATCACTACATATGGATATGGGGATTATGTGATGAGAAAACCCATTGGATGTTTGATATGAAGATTGGACCTCTAGGAAGGATTCCTACATATTCTAGTTATTCTAGGAATCAGAGTTCTATGAATCCAAAAATTATCTTTTTATTTAGTAGAAAAAACTCGCTCACAGCTCTCTCACTCGTGGGGGGTAGAGATGGTGAAGGTCAAGTGCATATTCCTTCAAAAAGAACTTATAGTCATCTGGTAAGTACCCAACATCAATATAGATAATCAATGAATTGTCATATCTACCTTTGTTAGTGAGTGCATCATTGGTGAAGTTACCTTCCCTCCATGTATGGGTGACCTGAATCCACTAATCAACAAGAAGTCTACACCTCCTAATATAATAGACAAGATCCCATGGAGGAGTTAACTTCACTTGAATAAACCCCTCCAAGCCTGAAGTGTCTAATTAGACCTCATAAATTTTGATATTACAGAATCGTCATAGCATCAGGCCAGTGATCCTAGCTATAGCTTCATCACTGAGTGAATTCCCTGGACCATATAAAGAGTTGAATCCCAACAGAACTGAACCCCTTATATCCCTAAATAAGATGCCCCCTTTAATATCCCCTTGCATTCATGAACAATCCATATTCAACATAATACCAGAACATGGATTTTTCCACTTGACCCATGTAATCGGCCTTCCACAATGAACATTCAGGATATTTCCAGTTTTGTGCAGCAAGACATTGAACATAGTAGTAGAAAACCCACACTTTAAGAGACTTCCCATATAAACTAGTAAAATATTTTATAGGACCTTGAAATAGGATAAGGGGGTTGATTTATCATGTCTTTCAATGTTCCTTGCATCCCATAGGGACCAACAAATCACTGTGATCACCACCACTCTCGTTTTTTCCTCTGTACTATGTGGATGAACTCCCAGAAGCCAAAACTCAAACAGAGCCAGCATTTAATCCTTGTGAACCTAAATACCCAGAATCTACAAAAAATAACTCCATAATTCCTTGGCCTAGTCGCCTTCAATAAAAATATGTGTTATAGTTTCCTATTGTGGAGATGAACAACAATGGCAGTGAGAATCCAGATTAACCCCCTTCCACTGTGCGTTATCATCTTTAGTAAGAGACACAATTCTCATACTCCAAACTAGAAAGTTCATATTTCATCGAAGTTATTTACACCAAAACATAGTATCCTAAACATCTGAGACATTTATCAGGTGCAACATAAGTCTAAAATCATGAACATTGAAATTACCTAAAGTTTCTTTAGAAAAAACACATATATCCAGTTCGTTAACCAGATAAATACTTTCATAAACCGATTTCTGGTCAAGATTTAATATTTAGTTGATAAATTATGGAAATATTCTATCCTCTTTGATAATGATCTGGGTAACCAAACATCCTTGAAAAAATAAGTAACCCCCTACCCAGTTCGTCCTCTAGAAATTGAATTCCCTATTCTCAACCACCTAAAAACGTTTATCCTTCAGTTCTTCCAAATGTGTTGTTATACAATAGGCCAAGTAAATCATGTAGATATTGGTAAATGGACACTCCTTATATGCCTCTCCATATTTTCCCCTCATGAACCTCGCACACAAATATTTCCCTTCGATAATATTCCACTCCATCTTTGCTTGCAATTCATGCATGGTATCATGAATGTCATGAATCCCAATGACCCCTTCATCAACTGGTTTCACCAATCATTTCTATGATTCCAAATGGATATGGACTTCTTTTTTTCATCCCACAAGAAATAGGACATTAGGTTATCCAATTTGAAAATAATTCCTTTTGGAGGTCTGATGGTATAGATCACATGCATAGGGATCGACATCAAGATATTGTTGATCAGCGTAATACGTCCACCAGACAAGAGGAATATATTTTTCTAGTTAAGAATTATTCTAGTGATCCTTTTGATGGTCTCATCAAAGAGGGACTTCTTGATTCTACCATTGGAAATTGGGACTCCATGATATTTCATAGGGTGTTGCCTCCTATGTATACCCAATTAGCCTTGATGATGTTACTTCATCTTCTAGAACATTTTTTGGGTAAAAAGATGTTTCTCTTCCTATGATTAAACTAAAACCCACTCAAACTACCATAAATATTCATTCTTTTAATATTCATCTTCTAGAACATTTTTTGGGTAAGAAGACGTTTCTATTCCTATGATTAAACTAAAACCCACTCAAACTACCATAAATATTCATTCTTTTAATGAGATCCCTGATTTAACTTGTCCTACCATTAACAAATATAAGGGTGTCCTCAACAAACATTAAGTGCAACATAGATCCCACACTAGATTTAGTTCGAAGAGGCCTGATACTTCCCCCCTTCCATATTCATTTAATATTACAAGAAAGAGAATATTGTGACATGATGAAAAGATTTAGAGACAAGGAGTCACCTTTCCTAACCCTCGGAACCATTTTGAAAAAGACAAACCCCCTTCCCATAAGATTGATAGCGAGCCACGAGGAAGTGAAACATCTAAAGCATAGGTCGTGAAAAACCACTCTTTAAAACCAAAATTTATCATTTATATGATAATGAAACTCCACAGTAATCAGTCATAAGACTTTTTTATATCAGCCTTCATCATAACATTAGACCCAACTAATTTTTTTCAGATCCACCACCATCTCACACGTAATACCAATATCTCCCTAGATGTGTCTTCCCTTAAAAAATGTTTTTCTCTTCTAAGATGATTCTTGGAATAAATGAGAACAACATTATCTTGATTAAGTTAATAAGATCTTTGTAATAAAAATTTCATAATCAAATAGGACTAAACTGATCCAAGGAAATAGGATTATTGACCTTAGGAATAAGAATCACCTTATAAGAACATACCGTTATGGGTAGCTCACCACCTCTAAAGAAATATTTCATCTCCTCTTCCACCTTCTTTTTAATGATATCTAAGACCACCATGAAAAAATCACCTAGAAAACCATCTGGTCCTGGGGCTCTTTCATGACTCAACCCAAAAACTTCCCCTTTAATTTTATCATTATCAAGAATTATTAAGAGGAACTCATTCTCTTGGTTCTCAATCACCCTCAGGATGTAATTCATGAACATTTCTTACTATGGATTAACTCTTTGGCTGCCAATAGCATGTTCAGTAGGACCTTCCAGAAGGTTATTAAAGTACTCCTGGGCCATCCTCCCTACTAAATTCACATCCGATGTGAAGGACCCATCCCCCAGTTTTAAATTTATTTTTTGGTCATATATTTTTCTGTTAAACATTTCTAGAAGTATATTGTATTCCAATATCCCTCCTTGAGCCAAATGGTTCATGACCTTTCTCTTGACAATTGTTCAACCTCAAGAAATCTTTTTAATAACAATTTTTTCTTCATGAACAGCCTAGATAAATATTTTTCATTCTAGTAAACTTGAATCTTTTCCAACATTTTTTAGATGTATTACTTAATACTATCCATATAACTTACTTCCTTCCTTATATTCATATCCCAATCCTGAATATATTTTTTTAATCTATAAAATTGTTTCATTAGACCCCCCCCCCCTACAGTACCTTCATGAGGTTGGTCCCAGGAATGGATAATCATCTGAAAAACCCCATCGAAATTGTGCCAATTAGATGAGTAAAAGAAGAACGTGTACCTCTAAATGTACTTATAAATATTGATCAGAAGTAGAGCATAGCCCTAAATGGCTCGAGTTAGCTGGGTGACAGAGTCCCTTTCAAATAAATTCAACCTATGAATGTTGGAAAGACACAGGTCAATTCTGTACATCATCCTCTAAGATCCCTTCTAATTATTTCACCATGTGAATTTGTTACCAGAGAAATCTAGGTCCATAAGCCCCTTTTTGGAAATAAATTCATTTAAATATTGTATTTCCTTCACAAACAAAGAAACCCCTCTATGATTCTCATAGTTATCTACAATATTGTTAAAATCACCTCTAATAAACCAAGGAATAGTACCTAGATGAAACATATCAAGGTTGTTCTGCAACTATAATCTATCAGTAACCTGGAATCTTGCATAAAAGAAGGAGAAAATTATCTCATTACATTATGTAGAGATCATGGTGGTAATATGTTGAGAAGAGGCTTCCACACCAGTCACCACAATACCATTTTTATAAAAAACCTAAATATGGGACTTGCAGGGTTTAGCATGAATAAAATTTTGGAACCCCATGCTCTTAGAAAATGAATAAATACAATCCAAAACTTCTTTTGGTTCAATAATAGAGACCAAGGATAAATATTGATGATGAGATTCAAAAAGAACAAAATCAATATTCACACACACGTACAGAACTCAGGCATTCCAAATTTTCAATGAAAACATTAAATAATTAAGGGGAGATATTCCATCCTGAAACAAACAACTTCGCAGTTGAACAGTTGAATGGGTCCTCATGTGATCTGGACCTAGTAACATGGCCATTCCTGATGGGTACTGAATTGATTTCGAGTATTTTCATCTCATTGTACTAGGAGTAACACACTCGAGTGGAACCTCTTCAACATCCTCAAGCACTGAGAACCTATTATCAGAGCTAGCCAATTGGGAAGTGGATGTTGTCGGGTCCCCCTCGTTAAGAATCAAGAAGAGAACCAATCTCTCTGGTGAACTATGGGAATCTCTAATCTCAACGATCACCCCCTCCGAAAGTGAACGTTGTTATTTTTTATCCTTCAAGACTATAAAAAGGTGGGAATCCACCTTATAGATACCATATAGACTCAATAATGGGAGATGATCGGGATGAAATGGTCTAGAAAAATTAGGTAAAAAATCCAAACCAACCACTGGGAACGAAAATCATGGATCACAAAAAGTAGTGGTAGTAGGTAAAGCAACGGATAGAAATTCAAAAGTAGTATGTGCATGAGTATCCTTTCCCAAAAATGACCTCCCCACCTCAGTTTAAAAATAAGGCCTCCTGTCTGACAATGGATCATAGACTCTCAGAGTTAAAGAGATGAATAGAGAAGCACTAGCCAATGAAGATGCTACAGAAAACATGCTTATAGTATGGGAAGGATCGCCAGGTGATCC
Organism: Viscum album; assembly: GCA_963277665.1. NCBI lineage: Eukaryota > Viridiplantae > Streptophyta > Magnoliopsida > Santalales > Viscaceae > Viscum > Viscum album. The sequence continues at coordinate 990,468,140 of OY728126.1, forward strand.
ACCCTCTGATTTTCCCATATTGAAATCAGCGAACCTATTTCTACAGAAGTTTCCCAAGTGGCCTTGGAGCTTGAAAGCACCGTAGAAGAGAGGCAAGGATGTATAAAACACATTTTTCCACCAAGAAAATACATCTCTATCCCTAATGAGAACCTTCAGGGGAATCGGGTTATTAATATCCAGTTTTACACAGACATGGGGATAGTTAAAAACATGCAAGAAGCTGGTAGCCTTGTCCAATGACAAAAAAATCAATCATATTACCCATAGATTGAAGAATATCTATATTTTGAAGAGATAATGGAAGACCGTAATCCAAAACTAAATTGCTTCCATGCTGGATTACTTCCCAAAATGCACACACCAAGACCAATATTGAAGTGAGAAGCTCCATGACCCACACCATAGATTTTATCTAGATTAGGATTTCACAAATTCCTCCATGTAAGTGAAGTGTAGACAGGAGGAGGATGTGTTAAGCAGTGATACTAAAACCAGATGCATCAAACCTCATGACAATACGAAGCTCCTAAAGAAATAAAATGGGGATTTATCTCTCCCAAAATGTTCCCCCAACATGAGTTAATTCACACACAAAGCTTCCTCAAGTTTCTATGAAGAAAGATCCACCATATGTAGGCCATTAACTTAAAACTGAACACCAAGGGGCTAACTGAACAGGTAGAATCTGGGGGAGGGTGGAAGAAGCCGGTGTAGTAGATGAACCGGTCATAACCTGATTAAAATACAGTGAACCTGATATAGAAGACAATAGACTAAAATAGGAGGGATTGGGTATTAATGGTTGGACTATTAGAGACATGGTGGGACATGCAATGAGGTGGATTCCCATTTTATCTCAGGGCTTAGGAAGTCATCATATATATAATGGTTATAGTTTGACTTAGATTTTATAAATTTTAGTTTTATGGGGTATTACACAATTTGGTTTCCCTTATATGGGGGTAGTCAAATCATGCCATAGGTCGGGGCTTGCATAATGAGTTTTCTCTCTCAATATGTTGGTGTATGGGGAATAATGATCATCCCATGGGACAGATTGGGTTTGAATGGTAAGAATGTCAGAGACATAGCAGGAATCACACTATGGTGGATTCCCATTTGAGCTAGGACCTTAAGAAATAGACCTATGTATCCTAGTTATAATAGGAATAATATTTCTCATGGTTTATAATGATCAGGGATTACACACTAAGGTTTTCCTAATATATCCTCTGGAAAAGGTTATCATGTCCTGGGAAAATCCACTCAACATATCCTGATACTCAGCTTGACATGTTCTAATTGTTTTCCAGGAATGTTGGTGTATGTTTATACATGTCCTGGTTTCTTAGTGTACATGCCTAATATATAATTGAATGGTCTGTTTGACTTTTCCAGAGGTCATCACATAATTTTAATGGAATGTTTGGAGACCATCGCATGATCAAGGATAGAATTTATGGAGGGTGTTGCATGATCTGGCTATCATGTCCAGAGTACATCATGAGATCATGGCTGACGTATCTGGAGGGTGCCACATTATCAAGGTTGACTTGTCCAAATTATGTCATGTGACATGGATGACTTGTCCTGGTGTCATCGCGAGACCTAGCTGCCATATTAGGGTGTCGCCACATAACATGGGAGACTTGTCTGTAGGACATCACAATACTTGGTTGGAAATCCCAAGGGACTTGGAAATACTTAGGTTTCATTCCCTAAGGTCATCATATGACTTTATTTACATGTCCAAGGGACATCACATGATCTATATATCATTTTGAGGGAGAGTCGAATGATTTGAAAGACAAGCCCCAGTGTTGTCACATGATCTGGGTTGGTCATGAGAAGTGCATTGGGATCGTAAAATTTGTATATATGTAAGTATTCATAATTTTTAAGTAATTTATTTATTTTATTATTCAATAATTTCTTCAATTTTTTCCCATGTTATCTTATTTTAGGTTTTTCTTGACCCAGATGACACGCATGACCTCCTTCACATAATATGGAAGACATGGTAGTGGTCTATCACCTGATATATAAAGTGGTCACATGAAGAGGAAATACATATAATGTGTTCAAAAATATCATTACATGGATTTTACCCAGTGGAATATCTTTTATATCATGTGATCGTCCACTCTAAGAGTTCTAGTCATCCACTCTCATGTGTGATGAAACCTCGATCAGTAGGTCCTGGATGACTTTTTTGTGTTGAGAAGAGATTTATTGAACTCACTACCCTGGTTATGTTATTACTTATAGAACACATATATCATGGATTTTGGATAGATTAATTGGATATTTCCTACATTACGTGCTTCGCGTGATCTTGAGATGGGTCATCAATGGTGCTTCCTGATGACAACGACTGTGAGAGTGTTCTGCCCTTTCCATTTTTATTAAACCTCGGCCGATCAAATGTATTTTTTCTGAGTATATGTACATTTATAGAAGCTTCCACAAGGTCAAAATGAAATTTATAGGGGTATTCATGAGAATATTATTTCGATGAAAATGAATTCATGTGATCAAAGATGATTCATATGGGGTCTTTTGTGAGATAGTGTCAACATGACAAGGGGGCCTTCGTGAGATCATCCTGACATGTTAAGGGGTCTCACAAGAGTATGTTGACATGTGAAGGGGTACTCACATGATCAATGGTGATTAGATGAGGAATATTAATCCTTTTATATAAATTCCATCATATCCTTCCTCTATAGGATTCTTCCTTCTTTTGCATTTTTATTTCCATTTTTTAATTTACAAGGGATAGGGATATCTCAAAGTTGTGTGACTGTTGTTGAAAGACAATCACGCTTCTTTTATGTGATTCATCACATAATAAATATTTTTTCTTGGTGTGATGTATTATATTTTTTATGGGAAACACCTCTTATTTTCTATGAGTATGAATAGGTAGTTCAAAATTGATTGGACATGTCTGAGATCCTCCACATGATAAAGTAGACAAGCCAATGGGATCTTGCGTGAAAAGGTGGACATGTTTCAAAGGACCTAATGAGATATTTTGGACTGTGTGAGAGAATCACAATAATATAAATAAAATCATTAGGTATCCACTTTTTCTATATTTTTAACATTCATTTGAAAATGGTTTTCGATGATTTTTAGTCACCTTCTTGTTTACAAGTTACATGACTCGGAGGAACTCGTATGACCGACTTTGTATAATTAGCTAGTGTCGTGGATGCCATTACAAGAATAAGGAGTCTTGTATAAGGGGTTCCCTATGATCTCCAGTATACTATTTACTATTCATTACCTTTACACATGATCTTATGAAGTTCATGCCATCCCATTTCCTTTGGGAGTTTATTCTCTCCATATGATTTTGGTCACCTTCTCTTTTTTATGGAGAAAATAATACCCATAGTTTAGGTTTTTTTTGTACCTTTTTTTATTATCATCTGGAGGTCATTAACAAGTTTTTTATGGGAAACTTGGGATACATCTCCATGGTTATGGATTAATTTTAAATAAATATTTTATATGAATAAATTTATTGCACCTATGACATATATGATGAATGCCTTGGAATCCATTTTCATAATTCCTTGTAACTTATGACTCAATACAATGTAACCTTGGAGTATATAAATTGGTGAAATTATATTGGCATGTTTTTATACCCTTAATGAAAAATGATAAATTGATAATTGATTTATGGAAATAAATGTTTTGATAATTAATTAATTCCTTTGTGTATGTTTAAACTAAGTGAAGATAAAATGTTTTATTTCCTTGGTTACTTCTCATTTTCATTCCTAATTTCCTTTTCAATAAAATCCTTATCATTCTAATTAGATTAGTTATGAATTAAATGTCACGTATTTCACTATAATTTCATGGATTTTAATTTAAATTCCAGGAATGAACTTGATGGATGTCACAAGATTCATTGATGAAAACTTAAAGGGTTAATCAAATTGTGGATTTAGTCAATGACATATATTCATGAATTCCTTATCCCAACACTAGATATTTACTTCAAAATTATACCAACACTTCAATTCCTGGGATGATCTATTAGATTCATCTTGATGTCCCCAATCACAAAAAACCTTGGCTTGTCTCCTTGGATTCCAATCTAACTTATCCCATGATCATCTTAGAATGTATACTAGTGCTCAGTTAGAGTGATTTTAGAAAGTGTAATATTGATAGTGTATCCATATACTTATACTATATAGAAATGAGTCATGGATTGATTGGCATGGAATAACTCACATTTTACATACATAAAATGACTTGTAGTATTCCATGGATTCATTGGGTTCAAAAAATATAGGAATTCCCAGACCCATTTAGTAGATTCTCCTTGATTCTTGTTCTTGGATGCATGGGAATATACCCATGAGTCCATTCAATAACATATTATTTATATATTATGATACATTTGGCCTACATCAAATTAGGATGTATTCCACAATTCACCTCCACCTTACTGATTTCCTTATTTATATAATAAAAACTAACAAGTTTTATAATCATGAAATATAAATAAATTATAAACCATTTGTGGGGGCCTACTGAGTTTTACTCACAACATGTTTAGGCCAGTGCATGGTACGTGAGTAAATCTCATGGTTTTAGGTTAGGATTTGTCTTGTTCTTATTATTTTTTTGAACTAGTTCAAGGCTTGGACATAACAAGGTAACTATGTACCAATAATATACTTTTAATTATTTTTAAAGTTTCATCCTTTTTATATATTTCTTTATCTATGTGGAATTTCAATATGTATTACCTACTGTTAGTTTTCATCGACATCTAAATGCATTGTGTTATGTTCATTCATGGATGGATTCATTAGCACATACCAAGTTATCAATTTTTATTAAGTTTTTTTGGTTTTATTTAATTTTATCTATTACCCCTCTATATATCATAATAATCTTAAGGGTATAGTCTGTACATTGTACCACCAATATTCCCTCATTTATCGATAGCAGCCTCTGGTATATTTTGATCCATTATTAAGGCCATGTAGCCCTTATACTAGGTTACTCATGAGTGAACCCAGCCCCCAAGGCATCAAAAAGTTGTATCATAGGATCATTTACGTTTGTCTTACTATATATTTCTAGTGAAAAGGAGACAAATAATTTGTCATAACTTGGTAAATAGCTCATATATGTGAATGGCCAACCCAAGCATGATGGGATGATCATGTTTCCAGGGATGGGACTATTTTTTAATATATTTGTTTCTATATTTGAATATTATTTAAATATGAGATATTTTTTATCATTCTTTTGATAACTTATTTATGGGATCTGACTTGTGGCCCAGTATGTAAAGATATGAGGTTTTTTTATAGATCGTCTCAGGAATATAGGTTCCACATCCATTCATCATGATTTATTTCATACATTTCTTGTGTGTTTTCCTACCCATTATAACTATGTTATTTTCTTATGTGAAACATTTCCTTTTTATTATTATGTTTTAAGGTTGTGGAATTAAAATTTATTCATCAACCTAAATGGAATTTTCCCATATAGGATGATGATGATGGAATTCTATCTAACTAACCAGATGTTAATTAATGTAATATATAATCATTAAAATAGATAATAAAATAACTACAATGAGAAACCTTTATGTTAAATGAATTTTATTTTATTTTTTACTTAATCTATAAAAATAATTATGGATGTTGATTTAATAGTGTGAAATTTTAATTTATAAATTCTTGAACCCCTATAACTTTGGAATGTCATCTAGTGTGATTTAATAATTTTATGCTAAATTCAACCCTTATATGATAGTCTTAGTGTTATATTAATATGAATTTAACCCTTTATGGGAGTTGTTTACTCTAGAATAAAAAATATATTTTAATGGGTTACTCTTAAATGGGATAACAATTGAAATTTATTGATCTTTTCCTCTGAAAATAGGGAATGGATACCCAAAAAAAAGAACCAAGGTTGGAATAACTTAACCCTTGAAGGTTGAAAACATATTTACATGTGTCATGACCTCACCTATCGAGGATTAACCTATGACTACCCCAAGCTCGCCTCCAATAGCCCAGGGGATGGCGACCAGTGCTAAGTAGGCATATCCAAAAAAATTGGAGGAATTAGCCTAATGTATTTGTACACATGCACAAATATACATTCCCACACAATGAAGAAATGTAAAACATCCAAAAAAATGTCTTAATATGTCTAAGATCCCACAATAGAGTATGGTAGTAAATTACTAAAAATGGAAAAGGGTTCCAAATAAAAGACCAAAAAATAACTATAATGATTCAAACCTGATCCAAGGGAGAGGACAAAATAAAATGAAAGATTTTGATAAAAACTTTGGTCTAAAAATTTCCATCTATGTTCCACCCTCTCCATGTCCTCCCAATACACCATCAAATTGGTTGTCATATACATGAGACATGACATGTGCAGGAAAATATCATGAAAGTGTGAGTATAACAATACCCATTAGAACACCACAAAAACCATAAACATAGTGCACAAAGTATTGTTATATCATTAAAAGATATCACATTCAATGTGTAATAGAAACACCTAGATATACTTAGGGTAGTCACCATGAAACAAAGTGGTCATACCAACTATCAGCCACATGATTCTTCTCAAAGAAATGCTCGTTCTAGGAAAATACACTCAAAAATCCATTCTATCGTCAGACACTTAGAAAAAAGGTTTAGATCATTGGGCCCCACCACTGAAATATCACTCATCTGAGAATACCTCGATACAATGATAGGGGTAATTCCCGGAACATCTATGGGACACCACAAACCCAATATGTATAAAATCACTATATAGGAGATCGTATTTCAATAATACCACAAACCATGCCTATATGTATTGATAGATAGGGGATAAATTCCCTACTCAGGCAGGACACACTGATTTCCCAAACGCCACATAGAAAAAAAATATGTTAGAGGATCACACTTCAGTATTATGGAGGGACACTACAAGTCTTCCTGAGACTCATCCTCTAGAGGGGATCAAAATCCTATGATGTGGATGTAATTCTAAACTATAACCTTTAGGTAATGAACCAAGGGAACACACTCAACCAATACTGGTCAAAAATAAGGAAATGAAGATCTATAAACACTCTTTAAATAGGTACACATCATTTACTAGGGGAACACAGTGTGTAAATCTATCCCAAAGTCTACTTGTGTTAAAGAGATTCACACAGAATGTATGTAGCATGATACACAATTTGTATAAGGAGTACACGGAATGTAGAGAAACATGACATCCTACCTATGTTTCTTGTCCATGTCTATGTACAGTGGTTGTGTCTATGTACCAGCCTGTGTACACCTAGCTGTGTATGTTTCTAAGTACACGATGTGCCACTATCAGTGTACTTTTTCCCATGTCCTTGTACTTTATGAAGTACCTACCAAATAATCACAGAGGGTTCATCAGGAATGTGAACATGTCACATGTCATGTGATGTTTAACATCACCCAGAACCCATGCATTGCCGCCAAGGGGGTCACATGGCATGTGAACCTGAAATACACACCATTCTACTCTGGAAAATCTTTATCCATCATATCTTTTCCCAACATAATCATGTTCATCACTTGATCCATCTCTCTCACCTAAATCTATAGATAAGGGTTCATTTATTCCTTTCCAACATTGATTAGTGGAAATATAGACTTGAATTTTCTCGAAAATCACTTCATCGATCCACTATCATCATGTGTCAAATATCAAGAAGAATGGAACCCGTAAATATGTTCTGATCCAGCTCTGATCATCCACCTCCATCATATCTTCACAAACACACCATCGATCTTGAACTTCACCAACATTATTAATATATTGCATTGAATAACAGTCACCAATGACCAAATACTAGGTATTCATGGAACCACAGTTCAAAAGGAAACACCATAATGATTGTTCAAATAATTAGGGAATAAATATGTAAACCAAAATATATAAGGAACAAACCTTGATATTTTATCAATTAGACTTGATCCATTTTCATATAAGTGAGGAAAAAACCTTGACCTTTTCTCAATTGGACTTGATCCATTTTCCTAGAAAAGGATGAATGAAGTGGAATAAATAAAAAACAAAAAAAAACAATTATTCCATCAATTTAAAATCTATCCATGATGCACCTATCAATTTTGTTATTGGAATTGATCTGTATTCATTTGATATTATAAAACTTGATGTAAGTCACACAAAAAAACATCTTACCAAGAGTTTGGATCGATAATTGATGAAGAATAGTTGTTTTTATGATGTTGATGAGATCTAAAAACTATGTTGGTGCAATGATCCATGATCTGGTCCTGATCCATCAGTGGCTGTTAGGAAATCCCTACAACTGTTGTCTGAATATCCAAGGTTTATGTGGAAAAAACTAAGTAAATCCTATAACTATATACTTAAAGGATAAATTATACTCTGTAAACAAAATAAATAAATATATATATATATATTTTATTTATTTAATCATGTGATGATTTTTTCAAAAACTAAATGTGCTGAAAAATATTATGTCTCTCTTAGGGTAAAACCCTTATTTTGAACTCAATATTTACCTCCTATTTCTGGTTCGAGCCCCATTAGGGAGTTATTCTACATTTTCATAAAAAATATTTGTTCATGCTATTTAATATTTTTAATATATTTCAAACATTTATTGCAGGCACACTGGGCCTCATAATTTCATGTCGTCTCAATGCTTGGTCTTGAAAATAATTCATATACAATCCAAAGATAATACATGGAAAATAAGAGATATTTAATTCTACCCACCTTAGGAATTTTCATCCCAAGAAGATAAAAATCTACTAAAAATTTGAAGGTACTGGGCTTGCATATGGTTCTCTCACTCCTAGGTGTTTTCTTGAAAATTTTCATGTTGCCACTGAACATACATAGGGGGAATCAATATCCCATGAAGGATCTTCTCCTGTTAATCATCGATTTCCTCTGATTAATCTAAAAAGGTATCTCCATCCTCAATGTCAAGCTCACCCAATTCAATAACATGAAACGAGTCATGAAAATACATACTCATTTGTGACACCATGAAGAAGTTGTATACCTATTCCCACTACAGTGATAGAGAAAAGTGGTACACCAACTTTCACACTCTACATAGTATCTGGAAGGGACTAATGAATATTAGAGAAAACATTCCATCGTGGTCAAATATTCTCAATCCATTTTGAGGTGAGACCCTCAGGAACACATGGTGTCCCTCCTCAAACTCTATAGGTATTCTCCATATGTGCACATAAGGATTATGATAGCTCTGTGTTGTCCTCATCTACTTTTGGATGATCTACACCATATTTGTAGTAGATGACACCAACTCTGGGTCCATGAATACTGACTCACCTGGATCAGTGCAATAAATAGGTTACCTATAGGTTTTCTCATACAAAGCCTCGAATGGTGCCATACCAATGGTCAAACGGTAGAAGTTTTTGTATGAAAACTCCACCAAGGGTAGGAGATCCTTCCAACTATAGACAAATTCCAACATATAATCCCACAATATTTCCTTCAGTTCCTAAATGGCCTACTATTTTTGTCCATCAGTTTGGGGGTGAAACTCTATGCTCAAATTCTATTAAGACCCAAAATCCTCCTCTAATTCCCCTCTATAACTAATATGTTAATAAAGCATCATGATTAGATATGATATTCAAGGGAACTCCATGGAGTTGGAATATCTTCTACACATAGAGGCATCCCAATAAGTCTACTAAACTATGTTCTTCAATAACTAGTAAGTGAACCAACTTGGTGATTCATTCTATGATCACCCATATGGCATCGTGTTTTCTAAAAATATGCATTAATACCATCATAAAGTCTATGGATATCCAATAAAACTTCCACTTTGGAACTCAAGGGTTTGGAATAAATCCGTTGTAACCTTGTTCTTAGCCTTCACCTACTGACAAGTGAGTCATTGAGAGACAAACTCTACAACTCCCTTCTCCATTCCTAGACACTAAAATTGATGTTTAAGGTCCTGGTACATTCTTTTCACACCATTATTTACGAAAAATGGGATGTGTAAAACTCTCAAAACACCTCATATTGTAATGTTAAAGATCCTATAATCCATCCTCTGAAAATTAAAGCATTCTACCCACCTTTGGAATATCTATTAGGAGCATATTTAGTGGATATTTGAGTATATATAGTCTTGTAGTCGATATCTATGTGTTGAGCATCCCTGATATACTATAAAAGGAATGGGATAACAACCATCAACTAAAAATATTAATTACCATAATTTTCCAAAAAGAATAGATGCAACGAGGATAACTACTCTGACACCTTATCCAAAAACTGAGAATGATATCTCTTACTAAGAGTGTTTGATACCACGTTCTCCTTCCCCAGAGTATAGACAATAAAAAAATTCATAGTAATAGAGGAAATCTAGACTTATCCTCTATCTCAAGTTATGATAATTTTCTAAGAATATATACTTGAGACTCTTGTGGTCATTGTAAAAGATAAACCACTTTCTAATCAGGTAGTGTCTCTACATCTTCAATGTAAATAATACCATTAATAACTCAAAATAGTGGGTCATGTAGTACATTTCATGTGGTCTCAACTGATGTGAACCATAGGCAATAACTTTCTACCTATGTATCAAAACACTAACATGTACAATACTTATTGCATCGCAGAACATTGCATACTTGACACCCTCCTCTAGAAATCTCTTGATGGGAGTGCTCTTCAACCTCTTCCATAGCTCCTGAAAGTAGTGCTAGAATTTTCCTTACACTTTAAAGGCTTACCATTTTGGTTAAAAGCTGTAAAGGGTGATTCCACTCAAGAGAAATCAGGGAAAATTCTCTAATAGTACCCTACCAACCCAAGGAAACTCTACAACAAAGTAACATAGTTGTGCATATCCCATGTAAGCACTGCCTCATCCTTTTTCAGATCCACTTCTACTCTATCTTCTAAGATGACATATCTGGGAAAGAGGATATCCTAAATCCAAAACTAACACTTTAGGAGATTCATGTAAAGATGATTCTCTCAAAGTGTAGGACTATCCTCATGTGTCTCACATGCTCCTCCTAAGACACCAAATACACTAGGATGTCATTGATATAGGCTACCAAGAACCTGTCTAAGAAGGGTTGGATGATCTAGTTCATGAGTATCATGAATTATACTGAGGTTTTCTTCATGTTGAATGACATTACCAAGTACTCATAGTGACTATAGAAATATATGAATGTTATGTTTAGTATATCCTTATTCTATACTCACAGATGGTGATAGCTTGATCTGAGGTCAACTTTTGAGAACCATCATGCCCCTCTAAAATGATCAAATAGGTCATCGATCATCGATAATGGATAATTATTCTCCACAATCACCTGATTCAAGCATCGGTAATCCACACCTAACCTCAATCTTCCTTCCTCCATTTTGGAGAACAATAAAAGGGCTTCCAAGGAGGAAAACCTTGATCTCACAAATCCCTTTTCGTACAAGTTTTCCAACTATAGCCTCATCTCTCAAAGATATGTGGGAGCCATTTGATTTGTTGATTCAGATATTAGTGTCTTCCTAGGATGGAATTCAATGAATAACTCTAGATCTTAGTAGGAAGGTAAACCTAGTACGTCCTTTGGAATGACATCTTAATACTCCTCTACCACCGTAGGAAAATAATAGCCAGAATCATCCACTTCTCTAAGATTCATGTTATCCAACTGGTGAGAAATCAATTACACTCTCCTATGAATGAGATTATACAACTCCACTAATTATTCCTTTTCACCCACAATAGAAAAAAAAATTCTATAATTGTGAACACACCACATTGTCCACCTAAAACAACCAATCTAGGCATGAACGGTGGATAGCCATTACATTCCAATGATGAATTTGTATGGTCTCATTACCTCTACAATGATATCCCATAAAAAATATTGCCTCCAAGTGCTAGATTTCAATGTTAGTTAAATTGAGCAATAACTGATTCATCGCCCATCATAATCTCCAACCACATGGGTTAATCCAATGGATTAACTGGAATACCTATGTCTCGAACCAGAGAATTGGAAAGGAATGACTCAAGCCTATGTTAATCAATACTACAGATAAATAAGAAAAGAAACTAATCGTACCTCATATCATCCCTAGATCATCGGGGTAATATGCCTCCATCATTTGTAGCCGACATCATCCTTGTCTACCAGATCCCTAAGCCCGGAATGGACCACTTGTGGGTGGTGGTAGTTATAGGTCAAACCTCTGACTAAATATTATTTTCCTACCATACACTCTTCTATGTATTACATCCTATGAACCACCCTACTCCTTCTTCTATATCTATCTTTTTGTTCCCTCAATCATCTCATGATCAGCAGTACAATGGGTTAAAAAACCCCAAGCCATATGTCCCTGACTGTCACAGGATAAACATTGCCTCTCTCTTGGATGATTTGATCCACCCTGAGAGCCTTTCACCACTATCCCTATGTCTTGGGATTACCTCTTAAAGTGTCTGAGATGCTTTGATCCATGTGGTTGTTGTTGGCTAGCTGCTGCTGAGGTCTCAGCTACTATGTTCCCACTACTAGATCCCACTATCGTTACCTACTATTTTATAAATTTTTCTACTAACAATGCTTCCTCAAGCACCCCAACATATATGGGAATGAAAAGGGATACCACTAGGTCCTTTATGTCTTGGTGAAAGACCTTCTCAAAGGCCCAAGCATTGAAAAATTGATCTCGCACCATATCCAAGGAGTAACATGAGATAACAATAAACCTCACTGAGTACTCCACCATGGTCATACTTCCCAACTGTAGATTTAGAATATCCTATATACAAATTTATCATAACGTGGTTGGATATATCTATTCCCTAAATAGACTCTCAATGTTTGTTCAGAAGAGAGTTGTCTCATTATGTGACTAGGTCACTTAGCTCCACTATATCCTAGAATATCCCAAATGAAGACTCGCTGTGAGGACCACTATCTGATTTGTAGGAGTTCTACCAAAGAATAAAATCTGGGTAACTGCCTCTAGCTAGTCCTCAGCCACCTGGGGGTCTAGATCACCCTGAAACCTTAGAGGTTGATTCTTCTTAAACTCATGAAATTCACTCATCATGCGTGTTTCTTCAGTTATTACTTCAAGTGATATCTACTTATTAATGGATTATAGAATAGATGGTAAACCACCTAGAGGTTCTATCTTAGATATAGTCCCCTATACTGATTCCTCGTCACTAGGTAGATCATCCTCATGATCACACAGTGGAATCCCGGCTAGCTATTTGTGTGGATACATCCAAAAATAAAGAAAAATGTACCACAATCAATGATTATTTATATAGAGATGACTCAAGAAGTCCATAGGAAACAAAACCATTCATATATTATGTATTCTCCAAAAACATTCCCTACAATGAATCTTTACATTTACTATATCGAAAGGCCGGTGATTAGAGAACTGTTGTATGGATACATCGGTTGTCGCACCAACACTGGTGTCCCTCACCAAAAATTCAAACTCAACACACTAAACATTGTTTCCCTAAACCAATCTAACCAACTTCATTCCTAATATAGAACTGACTCCTCTGATACCACTCTATCACAACTTGGCCAGACAAGTTCTAACCTATGACTACCTAATTCCCACCTCAAATAGTTCAAGGACTAGAAACTAGTGATGAGTAGTCATATCCCACAAATGGGAGGAATTATCCTAAAGTACATATACACAAGCACACATCTCCAAGACCACACAATGCTGAAATGTAAAAAAATTGAAAATTTTCCTATGTACATCTAAGATCCCACAACAGAGTATGAAAATAATGTCCTAAATGACAAAAAAGGGACCAAATACAAGCCCAAATTTTTTTTAAAGAGTCCAACTTTCTCCATGGGGGAAGACTAAGTCAAATATAATCCCCTGGTAAAGACCTCTATCTAACGAGTGCTAACTATGAAACACCCACCCCCTATCCTCCTTGGACATCACCAAATGGGTCATCCTCTACAAGATACAAGGCACGTATGAGAAAATCCCATGCAAGGGTGAAAATAAAAATACCCAATAGGACACCCTGAAAACAAAAAACATGAGAAACCATGAATATTCAACTTAATAAAAGATATCACATTCAATGTATAACTAAAACACCCAGATATACTCAAGATAGACACCACGCCCCTAGGAGGTCATAACCAAATATCGACCATAGGATTCTGCTCAAAGAAATTCTCATTCAAGGAGAATCCACTCCATGAGCCATTTTATCATCATAGGCACTTGATAATGAGTTCTAGATCATTGGTATCCACCCAAGAAAGATCACTGGTCTGAGAAAAACCTGATAAACATATATGGGTCCATTCCCATAACCAATGGGGGACACCAAAAACCTAATCTAGATCAACCCATTATATAGGGGATTGTATGCCAATGATACCAAAAACCATACCGATATATACTTATAAATGGAGGATAAACACCCTGCTCAGGGAGGTCACACTGATTCCAAAAAACCCATCTAGGTAATAAAAATGATAGAGGATCATACTCTATTCTCATGGTGGGATACTATAACTATATATGAGACTCGGCCTCAAGAGGGTATCACAATCCTATGTTTTGTATGTAATATTGCACAGTACCCTCAAGAATAGGACCAAGGGAACAAAATCAACCTATACTTGTCCAAACTAAGGAAATTAAGAGCTACAAACACTCTTGAACATGGTACACATAGTGTACTAGGGGGTACGTGGCATGTCCATCTATTCCCAAGTCTGTCCATGGGGAAAGGCTTCACATGACATATACATTTCAAGATATAATGTGTGTGTAAAGAATACACAACATATAGAGACATGTGACATACTGCCCATGTCACCTAGCCTTATCTGTGCATGGTAGCCAGGTCTATGTACCAGCCCATGTACACCGAGCTGTGTTCATGTCCAAGTACACAGTGAGGCACTGGGCTTGTACCTTTTCATATATCCATGTAATTTCCAAAGTATACACCAAGACATCATGGATGGGTCGCATGGTGTGTGACCATGTCACATGGCATGTGATATTTAACTTCATCCAAAACCCAAGCATCATAGATAGGGGTCCCACACGGCATATGAACCTAAAATAAATGTTGTGTTTCTTGGGAAAATCCACATCCATCAAATCATCTTCCACATCATCCGACACATTTTCAGAGTCATCGACCTCACCAAAACATTTATATCAGGGTTCTTCTGGTCCATGCCAACATAAATCGGTAGAAACATGAATCCACTCAAAAATATCACTATTGAGCCACTGTCATTGTGCATCAAATATCAGGAAGAAAAAACCCAAAAATCCATTCAGGTCCACCTACGATCATCAAATACCACCATCTCATATCGAACACACCATCGATCATGAACCTAACCAAATGTATTGATCCATTGTGCTGAATAATGGTCGTGAAATGAAAAAAATATCAGGTATTTATTAGACAATGGGATAAAAGGAATGTCACATGATGAACGTTTGAAGAACAAGGGAAGAAATACTTAAACCATAGTATGTGAGGAAAAAACCCCTACATTTGTTCATTCAGCCTCAATCTGTTTTCATATAGAAGGATGAATAAATGGAATAAATAAAAACTGAACAAAAAAATTATTCCATCAATTTTAAATCCACTAAGGATGCGTGTATCATTTATGTTCATGGAATTGGTATGTGTTCATATAGGATTAAAATGGGATGTAAATCACAAAAAAAATCCTACATAGAGATTGGATCGATGGTTGGTGAAGAATGGTTGTGTTTCCATCATTGACAAGATCTACAAACTCCATTTGGATGATGATCTACAATCCTATCCCAATCTATCATTGTTTCTCATGAAAGATCTTGAACAATTGTTTGAATCTTCATAGATTTAGTGGTCAACCCTGAGGAAAACCTATAATAATATAATTAAAGGAAAAATAAGTTGTATGTCCAAATAAGAAAAAAATTAATTTATTAATTTATTGTCGTGATGATTTTTTTCAAAAATGACCCACGCTGAAATTAATTTTTTCATTACTAGGGTAAAAAAAAATTTATGAACTAAATGGTTCACTCAATGTTATAATATAGACCCTTCGTTAAGGAGTTAATATAGTTCATTAGGAAAACATTGCATGAGTACTATTTAATAGATTTAATATATTTCAAACATTTATTCAGGGTACATAGGGCCTTCAAATCACACAACCCCTTAGTACCTGGTATCAAAAATAATCAATATAATATCCATAAATAAAACATTGAAAATAAAATTTTGTATAACATGCCTTGGTACTTAACCCCTTGGGGGTATATTTATGTTAAATGTGAGTATTATTTAAAATTTCCAAAGACACTCATATATTTTTCATATAAGGTTATGGTGGGGTCTTACTTAATTGATACACTTAATATGATAGAATCCCTTTTATTTTTTTGTGTCATATATATATAAGGTGCTAGTTAATTAAAATTCTAGTTATAACCTAAGTATTATTTTCCTCTATAGAATTTGATTGACATTTTCTTTCACTAAACCTAATTGTGATAACTTTTAAATAATTAATGGTTGAAATGAAATTAAAAAAAATTCATAGACTTCTCTATGTATTAAGCTAAATAAAGTTACAACTAAAACTTATAAAACCTTTTACTATATAATGGGTAATTAAAATTTCATTTCAATGAGACTATGCGCTGTTTATGGAAAATGTGAATTGATTTAATGAATTGAATAAACATTTAGTTGTGTTGAGAGAAAATACCCTAATGTGGGAATTAGTTTTTATTTGATAAATCCCTTAGACCAGAATGTGGAATTTCCTATGATACTTAGTTTGAGTCTTTCATTTTTTGGGAATAATATTCAACCTAGTAACCTTTTATAGCATGATCCTAGTTTTATGGTTGATTAATTCTATAATTTTATTGTTAGATAGGTTGTGTTATCACCCTTAGATATACGAAGCATCAATATATTATTTAATTATGTTTTAGGCATGATAATTATAGTTCAAATGTCATTAATTCTTATGATGATATCCTAAGTGGTGGAACAATTCCTTGGGCAGGTAGGTGGCCACGCAATAAGTTAATCCTTTCCGTAGATGTGAACATCATGGATTCTTATGTTTAATTAGGATGAGATTCCAAGGGCATGTTCATATATTTAGTTAGTTGTGTGGAAATTTATTTTTCAATGATCTATGACTCGTGAAGTCCACATCCAAGTTATATATTCATATGAAAATAAATGACCCAGGTTCAATGTTTTGAGAAGTCTAATGCATATCAATGAATGTGTTGTGTTGATGGTCTTGTGAATTATAAGAGATGAGTTCACCCATTTCACTATACTAATAATTAGGAAGTTCAAATTTACAAACATGGTTCCCATTAGAGTAATTATTGGTGGGATTATATGGTATCTATTTGTGAATAATCATTCATGTCTTGATGTTTTGATTGATGTGATTATAGAAACACCGTTATATATGTAAGTTAATGAATACTTGTAATGTGGTTATGGGTTCTGGACTACTATATTCACAGGTCATTTTTTTGAGAAGAGTGACTTGGTTGTTAAGAGTTTCACCATGAGTTCCATATCCCAAAGTAGATAATTCATAAATATGATTTATTACATTGTATAAGGATGATAGTGAAAAGAATAGAGATAAATAATAACACTAATATAGAGTAGATTTTTGTGTTTAGTGTCTGATGTGGATCAAATGTGTGATCGTGTCTTAGGAAGAGTGTAATGTGTGCATCTATGAATGGAATTATGATATTTTTCCTTCCATGTTCCCATAGTAAATCCATATGGTGGTAGGTATGCAACTAGATGATCAAATAAGAAAATAGGCATCCTCAGTGATGTTCTTGGATATTCCAACATGGAATTTCTTCATGAAACATGGTGTAATCATATTTTACATGTCTAAAAACAACATTCGGTGGTAAATGGAAATTATTCCATGGTAATCATATTTTATTTTTAGTGAAGAGATGCCTTAGAAACTCATATAATAGGAAATGTCATATCAATCATTGAAAGAGTGTCCTATAAGAGTGAAGGATGGAAGTTTCATTAATACATTTCATAAATGGAAAAAACTGCTTTTAGATGGAAGTGGGTTGGTGAGTTTGAATTTTTCAAACTTGAAGGAGTTGTGTTTAACACTCTGGTATGAGATTTTATTGAGTTTTGAAACTATATTCTATCTAGAGATATGTTTCAATGTATGTCCCTACAATTTTTACCACTAGGACCAGCTAGATGGAAACCATTAGCATGTAAAGGAAAGTAATGGGTTGCGTAATAAACCACTATATAAGTACATATTTAGTATGATAATGTAATATATCCTTTAATTAAATATAGTATATCTCATGAATATAAGTTCATAATTGGTCGTTATTTTAATTAGTATAACATTCATCAGTTTTTGGTAAAACAAGTCTTATGGTTAGGAGCCTCCAAAAATATTGAAAGTGTGGGACACTTCATTGAATAAGTTACACAATGTTTTTGGCTAGTAATCATTGTAAAATGGTGGTAAAACCAATATTTGTTGCTCCAACATTGAAATTCCATTTTAATTTTTGTGTGGACTTTAGTGAGTGAGTGAAGATGATCATAGGATGCCTTTGGGGGTTTGGAATTGTTACTGAGTGAGTTATTAATGGTTCTTCTGCAGCTTGAGACAAGTGATTCGATTATGATCAATCGAGGGAAGTTTTGACTCCTATTAATTAACATAGTTTAAGTAGTAAGGCTATAGATTCTTATATGTCTCTAGGGAAGGAACAGTCTACGTTAGAGAAATGAAATCCACCTTTGAGGGCTGATGTCGATGGAAATGAAAATATAGAAATGAATTTGGGATTCAAATGTTGTGATCAATTAGATAGTAACTTGTCGACTATTAAGGTAGAGCATTCATTTTGGAAATAATTTGGGGATTTAATGATAGGTGTTCATGTGTAAGACATAGCATAGTTTAATGGAATAATTTTTGGGTCCCATTTCAATTCTTATTGAGATGTTTCAATGCATGAGACAATTAAGGATGGAAATTTGATGTTGTAATTGGTTAGTGTTATAAAAATGTGTTTGGAAATTCATGGAGAATGGAATGGGATGATTATGAGGTGATTCATGATGTTAGTTTTGGTCATTTCTTTATTAGACCCATACTACCAGGTTGTTTAATTAAAATTTGAATTTTTTGGAATGTAATGTTCTAGCTATAGATAAGGGTTCAGGTGTGGAACTAATAATTTTGATATAATTCCAAGATTAATATTATCCTCATTTATGTTGAGGAACATAGTTTAACTTCCATTTGGATATGGTTGTAGCTCAATGATTAATTGTCTAATGGTGGGTATTTTGTATTATCCTTTGTCCATATAATGTGATAATTACAACTGAATTTGAGTTTATGATTATCAGATAGGAAACCCCATGAATTAGAGTTCAGAATATAATTCTAAGAGTAATAGTTCCATAAAGGGATGGTTTTAGACATATTATGAGGATCAATAGGTCTCACAAGTTCTTGTAAAATTCATAGGTAGATTATATTTTTAAACTAAAGTATTTGGAGTTTTAACATGTTGTTCATGGTTTGAGATAACCATGCACCCAAACTCTGTAGCTTGTTTTGTATAGGTGCATGGTTTGATCAAACCGAGTGATTGGATTAGGAAAATATTGCAACTTATTTAGTAATTTATTTAGAATTTCACACTATTTTTTCATGGTTGGGTAAACTCTATGAACTAATATTGTAAAATTATAGGCCTTGGATGGTGAGGCGTCATGGCTGGAACACAGTTTTACAAATCAACTGGCCTAACCATTCTCCTCATTAAATGATGGAGAATGATGCTTTTCAACTCTATAATTTTATGTCACCATACTTATTTTCATCATCATTCATAAAAATACCATTATCCTGCACACCTCTCCCTCCACCTCTACTATTGGGTGGTTTTCCTCCATTTTCGGGATAAAGAAAACATTATCTCTTATGATCAAGAGAAATTTGTATGTATATCCCTACTCTCTATAACTATATTAGTTTCATTTTCTATTAATATTACTCATTATAGTTATATGGGTTATGCCATATTTCTAGGTAATTGTTCAAATTTCTCATTTCATCAAATTTCAGGCTAAACTGGAATCCAATACATAATGAGTAATGATTCCTAAACTTATAGTAGTTGGACTATATGTTCTCCTATATAACTCTTTCCATTTATAAAATCTATCTTTTTTCCAGATGCCTATAATTTTTAAAATATTTCTAAATTTAAAATTCCTTTAATCATTCAACAAAATCCCAATCAAGATGTATTACAGTTTTCCCTTACACCATTTGTGGTTGAAAGGTCAACTCAAACCACCCCTTGTGGTGATTTCATCTTAACCCCCATGACAACATTACTTTTTATAAATCAAAAACACGTTATAACATTTTTTATTGAAATATACTAAATCCCCACATTATCCCCCATACGTAATAAAACTATACCTTAGGGTTTTTTAGATTTTGATTTACTTGAATAAACTACCAAAGGTGTAACAAAAACACCCCCTTAGGGGATTTTTTTTTTGTAAATTAATAAAAAATCCATATTCAATTTTGGGTCCAACCACCCCTTAGGGTGATTTTGGAATGTCACATAAATAATATAACTCTTAGATAGAAAATATGAATGTATTTGGTTACATCAATGTTTTTATGAACATTAAGTGTTAGGAATAAATTCTATAACCCATGTTCATTTATTATTATCTATGTCTTAAAATAATTAGACTAAATTTAATTATCAAATTATATAGAACAATATAGGAATCCATGGGAGACACCTCAATGTTTTTTGGTTTAATTTTAATAAAATCTTTATTATGAATACATTACATGTGCTTATAACTTATAACATGAATGGAATGGATTCTATTTTTATAATTTATTTTCACTTATGATTTATTTATATGGGAACCTTGTATTATATAAATTAAGTAAATGGTGTTTGAATGTTTTAAAAACCATAATTTAATAATATTACATGAAAATGTAATTATGGAATTAAATTGTTTAATAATTTATGAATATCTGTGGGAATGTTTACTAAATTACCTTGATCAATACTAAATTCTTTCATTAATTACTTATAAATTTTATTCCTAATTTACATATAATTGAATTAACTATAATTATAATTAGACTAATTATAGTTTAAAATAGAGACATGGAATGTCCAATACATGGATTTCATTTCTAAATACCAATCACAAACCTGATGGTCATCAGATAATTCATTGATGTGAATGCTAATGGGTCTTCATGTCTTCAATCTAGTCAAGGTATTATATTCACTAATGTCTGGTCCTGGAAGTGACGACTTACTTGGAAACTTTAGAAACATTAGAATGTGTGGAATGATCTCCTGAAGCAAACATAATTTCATCAATCATGGGACCCCTTTTATTATCCCCTTGGATTAAAATCCAGCCTCTCCTAATATTACCTTTATCTTTATCCTAATGTTTATTTGGATCCCTTTTATAATGCAAAATGTTAAGGTTTTATCCCTGAGATTATCCTATAGAGATATACACCATGTCTTGACCAGAATTGGTTATCTCTCCATTTCCATACATAAAATCCCTTGGATTGTTCCTTGGATTCTCTTATTTCCAATATATGGGAATACACAGACCTATTTCATGGATTTTTTTTAATTATTGTTCTTGGATTACTATACTCATATCCAAGTACTATTACCACTATATTATTTATATTTTTAGTGATAGTTTTCCTATGATGAAGCATTTTGTGTTCCCTATTTCCCCTCAACCTTACTAGTTTCCTTATTTAAATACTACACACTTTCATGTTTTATACTCATAGACTAGAAATGAATTAGACACCACTAGTGGTGTCCTACTGATTTTCACTCACACGCTATTCAATCCACCTCTTGTTACTTGAGAAAATCTTATGGCTGCATGTTAGGACTTGGATGGAGGTTTTTGTATTACATGTCTAGTTCTATAAATTGTCATGTGAGGTGTGGACCCAACAAGAACTTGAACTTCATTCAAGAGTTTTCATTTTGTTAATTTATTTTTTGTCTATATAGACTTGTATCATGTATTTCCCACTGTTATCTTGGACTTCAATATAAATTTAGAATCTTAAATTACTCTATGGTTTGATCTATTAGTACTTTTTGGGTATCATTTTATTATTATATGAATTATATTTATTTCATTTAATTTATTCCTCCCCTATATTTAGTAGCAATATAGAGGGTGTAGTCTCCCAAATTTGACAATATTAGACCATCACTACTACTCATTAGCCTTTGGAATATGGATAAGAATTCTTGAGGCAATGTGTCCCTTGAATTCACTTACTCTTAACTCACTCGGGCTTTGGTTGTGACGCAAGGTGTTACCATATTCCTAAAATGATGGGAGCATGAGTTAAAAAACTCTTGTATGTACATGTGAAATCGACTAAAATTATATGTAATAATATGAATATTCTATAGTATCCAACTCTTACACTTAAAGAAAAAATGTGGTTGTTTCATTTATATACTAATGATCACACAACTTTTGGTGGATCCTATGATCTATTAATCAAAGATAAATTAATAAATTCTATTGAGTCAGTTGTATTTAGCCTCTAATTTTCTATGAAAGAGAATTTGGTCTTGGTTTTTAATCATTTATAGGGGAAAACTAACCATAGGTGGTCACTTGTTAATAAAATCAAGCCCATGGATTATATCAACTCTAAGGAATAAGTAGTAATCATGGAAATATTTCTCATCAAATATTAACTTTCCATTTGTAATATTAAAATATGGAGAAAATTTTACAAATTTAAATAAAGGTAAGATTAACTATATGGATATTAAAATGGAAACGTGTATGGTTTCTAGGGTAATACTCTAGCATCATAATTATCATTGAAAACAAGATTAAATTTTTTTTATTGATCTAAAATAATTAAATTGATGATATTTAGATGTTTAGGACAACGATAGATATGAGTAAATATGTTGATGCTCCATTTATGTGGAGATGGAGATTTGTAAATATTAATGGATTTATGGGAATAGAGATACGTAGAAAATAATTGGGATCAATTCATCCTGTCTCTCTTTTAAAGTTCATGGATGATTTAAGATTCAATAATAAACATGCTAAATGTATTGGAAGAAACACCTTATAAATTATTTAAAAATAATTAGGAAATGTATTATGTATAGAAAAGGGGGAATCAAGTTTAATATTTTTTAGGGACATAATGATTCTGATCAATATGATTATTGAAATAATAGTTTGACTAACTCCTCCACCCATGGTGTAGTGTTTCAAAGTTAAAGAGGAGGGACACCATGCATGTAAATTCAACAAGATAGGGGTCATTAAGTGTAATCAATGTTTAAAACCTCCAAATATCATATAATAAGGATGGTTTTACATTATCACTATAGCTATGATGGATAATAAAAATAAATTGATGATATGTATACTTTTTATTAATAAATTAAATGTTAATGTTTTATTTGATTTTAGTTCTACTCATTATTTCACCTCATTCTTGTTTTCTTGAAGTATTCAAACACTACCTATGGCCATGGAAGTTGAGTAATTGGTATAAAAAATATGTTATTTAATTACTTCATCTCTTATATATAACTATTCTGAAACAAACATTTTTAGGAATGATCTCTCCCCAAATATAGTTACTTTTCCTTCAATATTATAAAATTCTATATTAGTCTTTGATTAGTTTTCCATTTATAGATTAAATATCTACTATTAGGAGTGGGTTTTTTATATCTTAAACTATTATATGATTCTAAATAAATTTATAATTATTAATAATATACATAAATAAATCATACTTTATCATGGATGTTATTTTCTTACGGGCATGAATATCTTGTTCAAATTATTCAGCATGAATATCTTAAACTATTCTTAAAGACATGTGTATTATAAAATAATATTATGATATATTCCTATATGATTCACATATTCATCCTCCTGGTCATGATATTGGGTTCTCAAAGGAATATTTTTATAGAGATATCACTATACCCATGTACCCTAAAAGAATATACCCCACTGAACTTGTTGATTTTATAATGAAACTACTTGAGAATATACATGAGGATTTAATATACCTATTTTCCTCATAATGGTTTTACCTAGTTATATTTATTTAGAGTAATTTTATGTCATTATATCTCTATATTAATTATCTTGTGATTAATAAGATCATAATAAATAATAAGTTTCATCATTGGTAGATTGAGCACTTAATTAATCAATTGTATGGGGAATAGTACTTCTCCAATGTGGATCTTCGATAAAGAGGTCATAAATTTATGTTGAAAAAGACAGATATTACAAAAAACTATCATTAATGTATGATAAATACATTATAAATTCATAGTGATTTAATTCAGATTAAAAAATTATCTATCAATATTTATGGACTAGATATATATAATCATTAAGGGTTACCTTGAAAATTTTATGGGGTCTTTATAGATGATATTTTCATATAATATGAAAAATAATTATATAAATTGGGAACATTTTAGTTCCATATAAAAGACATTTTTATAGGATAAATGGAATTCATAATTGTGGAAATTTGATTTGGGGATGGAACATGTTACATTTTTAGGGAAAGTAATCACAAAAAATTGGATATATGTGGATATTTCAATGATAAACACAACTATAGAATATCATAAACCAATATATATCATGTATATCCATAGTCTCCTCAGATTATCTATATACCATCTATGTCTTATGCGAAACTTTTCAAGATTTTCAAACCCACAAAATATATTACCATGGAAAATATTGATGTTTTTTTAGGTAGAGGAATGTGAAGAGATCATTATTGTTTTATTCAACAGTCTATTAAAATGACTATTATTTTATTTACCCACATATGTGGAAGGATTTGAGGAAATATAGTGATTCTATAAATATTTTATTTTGTTCTTTACTCATGAAAAATGAAAAAATTATAGCTTATGCCTCACGATAGATAATGGTCCATGATAAAATCTACTAAATGAATGATATAGAGTTAGAAATTTTGATCCTTAAGGGGAGAAATTAGAGAAACTATCTCTATGGAGATGTTTATAACATATTTTTTTATTATAATATATTAAATTATATATTCAAATATAAAATCCTCAATATACCTCAAATAGAGATGGTTATATCTTATCAATGATTATGACTTCTCAATTCATTGCCACCCTATAAAAGAGAATAAAGTAGTCTCTGATCTATTTATAAAAGTTAATATAATAACATATGGGATGTGGAATTAAAAGGGATCTTGTAAGATCATTTTACCAGCATTTAGGTACCTCTTATCCCTTATTTTGATATTATTTATATGTTTTGAGGTCATTTTGAAATTTTTATAGAGTTTTTTTTTTTTGATTTTTTAGTTTTCTACATGGGACTATGAAATGGAGGATAAAGGTTGGGATGTGGAGTGAGGATAGCGGCACCAGGGGAAACCCAACATTAGCATATGTGATTTTATTACCTCTTCCAAATCATGTGTAGTTAAAACACAAGGATTTGAATGATGAATAGAGACCAAGGATAGAGTTTTTGAAGAGTATTACTTTTTAGGAATTGATACATCATGGATATATAGTTACAATATAGAGATTTTTGGGTGCCTTTGATGTTGTGAGGGTATCTGCAGTGTTGTGTGTGGGATGAGCCAAAGTATTTCCCCAGTTATCTTGGATCTAGGAAAGGTCTGTGGAGTAAATTTGAGAGGAAATTTGGATAGAGAGTGATGTTGATATGGTCTCCAATGTTGTTGTATAGTTGTTTATCTTTTCATTTGATCTTATATGTGGTGATATAGGATAATCCATGGTGTTTGTATTCTAGATTTAAAAAGTTATTGACCCTCATTTAAAATCCCAACATCCCAGTGATTTGATTGTAATCTGAACATATTTTTAGGAGGACCTTAAGAGACATTTTGGATCCTATAACCTTTATTATTCTTGGATCTATATACCAATATATGTGAGTGATCACTATTTAGTATGTGAAGATCTATTTGTTTGGGAATCCTATTTTTTTATTATCTCACAATATTTATGAGTGACAAATCCACTTATTGTTGATAGATTGTATCCTTGTTTTTATGGAAAATTATTCTTGGAATTTCTATTTCATCTTCCCCACCATCATATATTCATTAAAATTTCTTTGTTTTGTTGAATTATCACATGATATTATAATTAATGGTAGGTGGTTCCTTATGGATTTTCCCAACAATTGATATCTTGATTGCTTTCTCTAATTGAAATGTATTTTCAAATTGTTTTATAAACCAAGAATTGTAATGATTAATTTCAAAGGAATATAATTTGGAATTAAAATCCTAATTTAAAAGACTTAGAAATATATTTTATTTTTTAGAAAAGATATATTGAAATGATATTATAGTAATTATTTAGAAAAATGGATTTAAATGAAATATTATTTTGAAATCCAGAAATTTCATGGAACCTAATTATTTTTATTTGAAACTAAAATGTTATTTTTAAACACAAAATTGGAAATTTGAATTATTAATGATTAATTGAATTGAAATTTTCCCATTATTTATTGAATGATTTATTGAATCACAAGTTGGAATGAGTAGTTAGTGGGTTACTGGGACAAGCATGATAGGACTGTGACTCCCTAGAAAAATATTAATAATGATAGCTCTAACTAAACCATGTTGAACATGATTTACCCATATTGGATATTTATTGATTATATATTAGTGTATTGATCCTTATATATGTGAAAAAACATTATCCATATTGATTGATTGAGTAGTGAGAAGATTCTATATATAGTAATGGACTTACCTCATAGAATATTAGCATGGTGCCTTGTTATGATTTTATTATTACATTCCATTGACTATAATACTTTTTCATTCATTCCATTGATTTATGAAAGGGTTTATTTAATCTTGTTTCAATATATCTCTAATATAATTGAATTGAAGTCTTGGTATGAATGAAATTAAGAAAATTGGGTTTCCTTCCCTTATCTTTATTAAAATTGATGTAAAATATGGTTTATTTTTTTGGAACTACTTATGGATCATTTATTGGAATACTAATTAGATATTTTCTTTCCACCCTACCCTTTCCTTATGATTTTTTAGATCTTATTATGCCAGGTTTAGTAAGTGGGAAATCACCACTAGGAGGTGGAAGGTGTTCTTGATTCTTAGGACCAAGAGTGATAGGGGTGACTAGTGGATCTATTATCCATTTTCTACATTGGGGTTCTGAGATATTGTCTTTGGAGATTTTTAATTTTATTTTGGTTGATTTTTTACTTGGTTTTTTTATCAGACTGGTTATCATAACTTTTTATCTTTAAGGAGTTTTGTATATACAATTCATGTATTCTTTTTATCATACGCTATTCTATCTTAATTTTTTTGTACATGTGGAAAAGTCATTCCCTTTGGTTTCTTTTTAAAGTAAGGTGAAATTTTCCAAAACATGTGGAGAGGGGGTTCCAATTAGGTCATTCAATTACCATCTTACGAATAAAGGTACCAGGATATTTGGGAAGGTTTTTGATGCATTGGTATCAAACGAGGGACCCAGCTACAAGTGTGGTCGCACTGCCTGGATTGAGATATAGGGTCTAAAATGAGTACATTTTAATCTTAGGGGAGGGTTGAATGTATCCACTCATAATTTTGATGGTTCAAAAGATTATATTCACTTTGGGGTGTTTTGGTAGAGATAAGATAGGATTATCGATACTTTTGAGTGATTTATGAGTGAATATTTGGCCATCACTAATCATGGTGAGCCTTAAGTTGCCATGGAAGTTTGGGGAAATGTGTCCCTAAGGAATAAATTGATATGATTCTAGTATTTTTTTCAAACATGATTTGAGTGTATTTAAAACAAAAAAACCTGAATCCTCTGGATGGAATTAATATTATTGTATCATTCAATTCATGTGCTAATTTGAGTATCCTTACGGGTGTTTTTGTGTTGTATGTTGATGTTATGTTATACCATATCTTGTTAGAATAGACTTTATGAGATATATGTTCATGAAACATGTAATGTGAACCCTCTATTTTATCATTACCTTGTTTATATTTTTTGTTTGTTTTCAACAATGTGGGATACATAGCTTCACTCATTCACATTCAGGCTCCAATTATAGATCCTAAAATTGATGATTCTAGGGATCATTCTTAGGAGTTTATTCATAAGAAACCACTTAATTTACAAGGGTGAAATGATCTTAAAGAGTAATAGTGTTGGATAAAAATGATTGAGATAAATTTTGAATTCATGGAAACATCTAACTCAATAAATGTCAATTTCTTTATCTTTGATATTGAAGGATGAGGCAGATGGTTGTGGGATTAAATGGTAACAATAATTAAACATTAAGGTTTGCTGTCTAAATACATTACAAAACAATTCATAGAGTATTTATATCTAGAATTTATTGTCTTAGAAATTTCTATAGATTTTCTTTTCCTATAAAAGGGTCATATATCCATGATTTAATATGAAACCCAATTTATTAAAATTGTTTAGTTTTCTCAAGTGGTAGTGGTGAATGAGAAATATGATGGATTAAAGGTTCAATATGGTTTATTGATATGATATTTTTTCATAGTTTTTTATGATGTCTCTCATTCCATATAATTATGTTCTAGATAAATCATGATGGATCTCTTTTATCACATGAATTTGGGAGTTCGTGAGGGAAAGATCAAGGTTATGTTGATATGTGTCAAGTCAACCTCCTCTCCTCTTGAGAAGATTCTTCTGGAATAGTTGCTTGATGATTAATTCTAGCGAATTAGGGACTCTATTTATTCTAGGGAGACTATTAGTGAGTTTTTGTTCTCCTTGGAGGGTATCTTATGTTTTTATAACTAGTACATCATACCTTATACTATGAGAAAAATTGTGATGAAGGATATCTGTAATTCCAGGGGGGGTGAACCTTTACACCTTGAAGATGTTATATAATATGCGGTGATGATTCTATCCACTAGGTATGATAAATGAAATCACTAAAATTGTCTCCTTCTGTTATAATTTTCAAGAGGTTATGGTCGAGTAGAAAAAACATTCAGGTTTTATTCATCTCCTTTTGGGGAATGATTTCATGTGGGATGGGATTTAGATGGATTGCATGGTTGGGATGCTAAGAACCATCATGGGAAGAATACGATTTGGGTAGTAATTGATCAACTGAACAAATTGTCACACCCAATTCCCATTTAATAAATAACGAATGTTCAAGACTTAGAAAATACTTTACATGCATGAGATTACCAGATTTCACAGAGTTCCTTCTATTATAGTTTTTGACATAGATCCTAATTTTACATCCCATTTTTTGAGAGGAATAATGTATGAAATGAGATCTCATAAGAGTTTTATTATGGAATATACTCTGTAGATATATGGATAGATATAAAAATCTATATATATTCTTGAACACATTCTTTATTCCTTTCTTTCTCAATTTTGTTGTAGTTGAGGATAACTATTTAGGATTGGTTTTTTTATAACAAAAGTTACCATTAATCCATTAGGATAACACCCCTTGAGTCCTTGTATGGAAATCCATATAATTCATCATTTTTTTTGTAAAATAGTGAAACTTTTTTGTTCGGGCCTAGTTTGTTCCAGGAGATGATGGTGAGGATTATTTTATTCATCATAGAATAATGAGGGAACATAACCATTATAAATCCTTTATTTATTATTGTCAATTCCCTTGGTATTTTTTAGTTGGTGATCATGTGTTTTTTTAGTTTCACTTTTATTGGGTAACTGAGAGCTTCAAAAATAGGGAAAATATACATAGAGGTATGTGAGACCATTTGATATTATAGATCCAATTCACAATGTGCCTTAATAATTGGATATTCTACCTTAGTTGATATAAATTCATGATTTATTTTACATTTTATAATTTCAAATGAATATCTTTGATCCCTCTCATGTTTTGAGTTGAGATGGAATTAATATTGATCCTAATTTATCCATGACTGAGAATCTCATTCATATCATTGATTCTGAGATGGTTGTTTTCAATGGGAAGTATATACCTTTTATTCGAGTGTTGTGGAATAATTCACATGCATCTTGGGATTTTAAGGAACTAATGAGGGAGTGGTGGCCTCATATCATTTTACTATAATGTCTTGATAGGTTTTCTAGTGGAATAAATAGTTTATTGTGGGGAGTTTTTACCATCTTGTTACCATTTTTTAGGAACCTTAAATTATTTTTTTTGAACACCTTTTTAAATTGAGTTCCACTATGAGGTTTTTTAGATATTTTTGGGTTCTATGGATTTATATAGGGGACTATGTTGTGGAGGATAAGGGGTTTGGTATGGATAGAGGATGTTTTTACCATGGATGAGTCAGCTATGGCATAGAAGATTTTGATGCCTCTGCCAAATTAGGTAAGGATGTGGCATAGGTAGTTGGATGCATAGTGGATCCATGGGATGTAGTTTTTGATACCTATTATATTTTATCTATAGATTCTATGTGTACATAGGGCTACCACATGGAGAGTTTCGTGTTCCACTACCATTGTGATTGTAGGTATATAGTGGTGTTTAGGATGAGCCATTACCTTACACCGGGTATTTATAAACAAGGGGAGGTATGTGATGTAAATTCTAGTGGTAAGTTATACTTGTTGTGAATATGGTATGGTCTCATATATTGTTTTATGGTCAAGTATATTTTAAAAAGATATATGGTTTAGTGTTATGAGATACACAAGGGTCTATGTTTTTCATATTCTAAAAATTATGAAACCATGTTTT
Source organism: Viscum album (assembly GCA_963277665.1). Taxonomy (NCBI): domain Eukaryota; kingdom Viridiplantae; phylum Streptophyta; class Magnoliopsida; order Santalales; family Viscaceae; genus Viscum; species Viscum album. Next base: position 990,499,197 of record OY728126.1, read on the forward strand.
AAATTATTACATCCCACCTATTCAATTATAACCAGAACCTTTGTCTTTTAGGAGGCTCTCAATAGTAGTTTTATCTCATCAAACAATCCCTCTCATCTAATCGAAGTAATTGTTTATTTGATTGATATCTCTATATTAAATTAATATCTTTTATGTTTTAAATTCCATTTTTTTCTTTTCTCACCTTCATAGAGAATGGTGTTTCCAATTATTATCGAAAGAATGTATCTTAATTTTATTCAAATTTGATTCAAGGGATTCCTCTCTGATCTTCCTCTCTATTAAATCAGTGTTGGTGTTTCCTATTTTTGGTGATTTATTTCATTATCTTATAAAAAAAGGTATGTGGTTCTAAAAGGATTTCCCTACAATTTAATCAAATATTACTTTATTAAATTTAACTTCATTTTATATTATTTTATTAACCATGAATAGGGAAGATTAATTTCAATGTAATTAGATTGAAAATATAAAACCTATTTTCAAAGGATTTGGAATATTTTGTAATTTTGAGAAAACATGGATTTAAATGATTTAATGTTGGTTATTGAGGAAAATGTATTTAAATGAATAATGATTTTGATAGACATGAATTTGATAAAAACCTATGATTTGGTTTTGATATTAAATAGGAATTTTCAAACATGAAATTGGGTATTTTGACTTTCAATGATGAATTAATTTGTGATTTTCCCATGATTGATTAATTGATTGAATAACATGTGAGCATATGTTCTTATTCGGTGAATAGGACCAAAACCCAAGGAATCTGAATCCCTAGAAATGGATTTATGATGAAAAATATAACTGAAAAAAGTTCTCAACTCATCCACATATGGGGTGTTGATATATTATATCCCATTGTCCATATCCTTAGAAATGTGTGTACACACCTATGCCGCAATGATTGACTGAGTAGTATGAGGGTCCTATATCCAGGAACTAACTTACTTAATATGTTATTATTATGGAATTTTTTATAATTTTTTTACTACATTACATTGATTGTATAACTATTTTATTCATAACATTGATTTATGAAAATGTTCATTTAATCATTTTTGATATATCAATCATATAATTGATTTAAGATAATTTTTTCAATGAAAGTATGATTCTAATTTCCAATATTTATTTTTATATAAATTGAAGAAAAATATTATTTATTTGTATTCTAACTACTTTTAGAACATTTGGTGAAATCCTCTTGGAATATTTTTCTCACACCCAACCTTTACCATCATTCATTTATAAATAATTTTTTTTATAATCCTAGTAAAAGGGAAAGATACACTTAGAAGTGGTTTTCGTTCTTAATTCATGGGACCAGTGGTGATGGTGGTAACTAGTGGAACTGTGGTCGAAATGTTGTACATGGATTCTAAAACTTTGTATTGATTGATAATGGGTAATCATTTGAATGAATTTTTTTCTATAGGACCTTTATAAGACTACTTGTGGTAATATTTTCTCCATGATAATAGTTTGGAGTACTGGATATATATTGTTTTTATCTTCCAATATTATATCTTGATTCTATATACTTATGGAAAAATAATTTCATTTCACTTCTCATTGATATCAGGTACCATTCTTTATCCCGTGGGGATCATGAATTCCCATTGAGTCATGTTACACCTAGTTCAGGTGTCTATGTACCAGGGTATTTAGGATAGTTTATAGATGATCTAATCATTAAATATATGGAAATTATTAATATAAACCTAAATAATGTAGGTAAAACATCTAACCTTACTAAAATTATTTGTTAAAAATCAATATCATATAGGATTAAGTTGGGAAATGGGATGATGTAGAGATAAAAAGTAATGTTCAACAAATAATTAAATGTAAAATTTCATAGTTTGATATTGATAAAGACATATTTTTATGATTATAAATATGATTATGTGTTTCGTTAGTGCCAAGGATAATGTATTTTTCAAATGACATACATAGATCATCATTCACTATCCACCCAGAAAACATGATAATGTATGGATATTTCCAATAGAAATTATGGTCACACAATATGAAGATGGATATTGATGAATATTCATTAAATTAATTTTTATATCAATAATTTATTTTAAAATGTAAAAATACAAAGGGATGATGAAATCATTTCTCATAAAAACATGGAAATGTGATAAATTCACTGTGAATTATTTAAAATGTCTTTTGAGGATAGAATAATGATAAAATAACATATGTGTTGTGGTAAATCACCATATAGATAATTTTTTATTTATTTATATTTGAGAAGAATTATCACTCAATCAATGTTTAATGATATATATGAAATATGTGATGATGCTCTGTGGAATACCATTATTAATAAAATCTAATCATGATCTGAGGATTACATAAATATTCTAAGAGTATTGAAAATTAATTAAAAAGAACATAAACACCAAAATGACATGTCATAAGGAAAATTAAAACTATAAAAGATTTTATCAGAGCCATCTCTATAAAATTTAAAGGATGTTGTGGTCAATATCTCCATATCATCGAGATATTATAGTTCAAAAAAAAGATTTTAAAGAGCCATATAAAACACCATATTGAAAAAAATTATAAACTAGAACAAGTTTAGATAATGGTTAATAATGAAATATTTTGGTTTCAAATAAGGTTAACAAAATGATAAATATGGCCCAATCCATTTTTAAACACACTAGAGAAACCAAGAGTAGATCATTGAGAGATGCAGATAATTATAAATAATTACTAGATATTGAAATTGTATATAATTTAACTGTTTACATAAATCTATGGAAGATTATTTTGGGGGTTTGGGAAGAATGGAAATATATTACCTATGTGTATTTTCCCTCATTGAGATTCTTAGAAACATTAGAACTATGTCCTATCAGATAGAACATCCACCAAGCCTGTATCAAGTATAAAATGTGTCTTGTGTATCTATCATTAGAAATTATATAATAGATCCCCTATTATAAAAAACATATTGGAGGTTCTATTGTATCATGATCTCTCTTATTTAGAACAATGAGTAATGATCTTGGATCATAATGATAAATTGTAATGAAATAAGACATCACTTTATGTCAATGTTGTATGGTGAAATAATAACTGTGATGATAGAATATGGAAACCTGAGGATTAAATAATACAAAAACATCCTTATTAGTTTTCATCTAAGAGTTTGAATTAAAATATTGATTATGAAACATCAAAATGGTTTATTATTATAACATCATATTTTTTATATGGAATCTTAATCTATAAAAATATATATTTTATAGCTATTTTCCTTAATATAATATATTATTTTATACTATTCACCATGTAATTTTGTAAACATGTATTAATTTTATAACATAAAATTAAAATTTAAGAATTAATGAATTTCATAGTTATAATACAAGTAAAAAATTATAATCAAAACAAGTAAATATTAGAAAAAAAATTAAATCCTTTATGTTGCGATACCCTAGTAATATCAAAATAGACAACATTTTTAAAAAAATATAACATTAGCACTAATACTGAAATTTTGAATATAAAATGTTGATAAAATTGAGAGATAGTTGAATTATTAAAGAATAATTTAAATTGGGTGTATTTATTGGAATTAAATTTATTATATGATTTTTAGAATAACAATCTAAATGTTAGGATAGTAACCTAACCATTTTAATAGTGAAATAGTTCTTATAATAGTAACATGATTTTTAAAATAGAAAAATATTTATTATGAATAAATTAATTAAATATAAATATTAATATACTATAAACGGATTTATAAAATTATGTATTTTAATTATTAATAAATGAATATTTTTATAAGTGTTATAACTTAATTAGTAAAACATAAATTTTTACATTAAAATTTAAATATTATATTTTTCATATAAATAATTTTATTTCAAAAAAAATATGATTAATTTTTAGATTCATCTTGATAAAGTAATATAAGAGTGAATTTTTAGTACTTTTCTAAGAAAATTGAATTTTATGGGATTAGTTAAATTTCCATTATTGATATAATTAGGTTGTTCTCATCATCAAAATTTATGTATTTGAAAATGATAAATTGAACTTCTAAACCTATAAATAAATTTTTATATTTTATATTATATTTTATTGTCATAAAAAACTATTTTTTATTCCATGCATAGAATTAAACATTCCAGTGATAACATTCAATTTTGGAAGTGTATAAATGTGAATAAATATATATACATATATATTTCAATCAAAAATTATTAATAGACACAAGAGATAATATTATACTTATTCTGGGTCCAACATAATAAATTGTTAAATATTTTTTTATTTTATCTCAACATTAGAAATAGAATTTATTCATGTTAGTTTCAATAGTATTTTATTGAAAACAATATTTTTTATTGACATTAAATATCATCAAAAATATAATTGTTTCGTTGGAATATTAAATTAAATATAAGGAAATTAAAAATAGTCATGTTTTAAACTATAATATAATTTAGACATGAGTTATGAATTATAGGTTTGGAAATTCACATTATTTTTTATTAAATTATTTAACTCTTTAAATACATTTTATTTCATTTAAATCATAATATAAATTATTAATACACTCTTACATGATAATAATTCTACAAAATAAACCATATATTCCCAATTTATATTTATACTATTCAATAAAAATTAAAATTTTGAAAATCATACAAAAAATAACCCCTCAGAAAATTTCATTGTGTTAATTCAAAAAATATGGTCCATTTTATCAAAAAAAAAATTTGGGAAATTATAATATTTTAATTATAACAAAAATAGTAAATATTTACTAAAGTAGTTAAAAATAACTTATTTAAAATATGTACTTATATGTATATTTAGTTACATATATCAAGAAAAACATTTATTAAAATATAATTTTTATATTTAATTATTCTATTCATTATAAATATTACCAATTTTATATTTTACTATTCCAAAATCAATGTTATTATTCTAACGGTTAGGTTGTTATTCCAACAGAGAGGTTTTTATATGAATGCTTCTTCAGTTAAACCCTTATATTTCATAGTTAGTTTGGACCCTAAAAAATATAGTATATTATAATATGAACCAAGAAACATTTTAAACATCATTTTATTTCAAAAAATAACATTAAAATCTAATGATGAATATATTATATTAGACCAATATAAGAATAATAGGTGACACAACTCGACCCACTTTGACCCCACTAGGGGTGACGGGGATCCGATTATGACACCATGTGCCCACCTTCAATAGGCCAGGGGCTGGTGACTAGAACCATAATGTAATAATCATACATGTTATGCCTTATATTATTCTAACATGAAACATATATGCAATGGAAAATGTATAAAATTTAAAAAAATAAAAAATAAAAATGATTAACTGAATTGCATAGAAATAGATGGATGAAAAATAAAAATACAATCCTATGTTCCCCAAGTGAACCTTCTAGTTGAAAAATAAAGAACACCGTACTATTTAATGGTTGTATATAAAGGGAACACAGTATATTTATATCAAGGAAACCTGATAAGTCCCACCATAATCCATCATACACCAATAAATTCATGGAAGGTTTTCCCAATAATGAATTCCACCATCGAATTCCACTATCATTCAATGAGAGACAATTATATATAAATATAATCAAATCCATGATCACAAATAAAATATATAAACATTCAAACATATGAATAAAGAACATGTGTGTGAAGAAGGTACATATAGTGGGAGTGTAAATATACCTAATAGGAAACCCTAAAATAAATAAAAAATAAGCGATAAAATAACTGGCCAGCTTGTAATTCCTCAAAATAAGAGAGTACCCAAAATGAGGAATATTGATATGAATTATAGGAATAAAAAATGATGATAGTGAATTCTCTTATCAATATATCCTACCTATCCTTATCTAAGATTCATTTCATAAAAGTGTTTAGGGATCCATTCGATCAGATAAGACCTAGAGTCTCCCATTTCCACAACATAACATTAAGACACCCCATTGTGGAGATTATGGTTTTACAAAATAATCCTAAAACCATTGGAGTTAAGATGTTTGGATATTTTATTATAAGAAAACCCAAGAATTCTATAGGATTCAAATAATCCAAACAAGTAAAACTAAAATGAGCATCACCACCCAAAAACTATGTATTTGGTCAATGAATTATAAAAGAAAAGTACATGAAACACTTAAAGTTAACATTATATATTCTTAACATTGGAATGTTGTTTTGAGGAACCAATGAACTTTATGAACCTAGTTCACAAAAACAATCTCATGCCTATCACCTCCATAAAAACCTTTAGTAATTGTAGTAATGGGTGACTCGTGAAACATTGGAAGTCACTTTAATAGAGAGGGTCACTTTCCCCAATTGAATACCCTTATATTGTTGTGTGTAATATGAATCGATAAAATGGGTTAACTACTCCATAATTGGAGGAACCATTCACTATCGGAAAATAACTTAGTTGAAATGGTTACCCTATTCAACATATATAATGAGTAAATGTTCACTAAAAACATATATTCTCTAAGAGGATTACCTACCATGTGTCTCCTCTAATAATTCACTCATATAACTCAAAAAATCAAAAATTATATAGAGCTACATCTACTTTAATGAGTCAAATATAAACCCAACATGAAAACTACCTATATACCAACACATTTGTCAAGGAAAAATAGCAATAATTTATTATTGATGTATCTAAAAATGGAACTAATCTAGAAAGATATTAATTATACTATAATTTTATTAATACATGGCATGTACCAGTATAGTACATGACATGTATGATCACTCATGAAAACAAGTCATGTAAAACCATCACCAAACTCATGTAAAGTCAACATACACTAAATGTATTTTAGGGTACGTGGTGTGTATGGATAACTAGTTCATGATTTATTTTGACATACACTGATGTAATTCCATTTTATTTTTATGTAGACTACATGGAATTTCATAGGAGGAGTAAATGATTTATGGGACCACATTGATAATTAAAATTTACATTCTACACACATCGATATACTTTATTTATATTACACCATATTTAAGATGTGTAGAATGACTTAAGGGTATTTCTCGTAGAGTTGACATGTACGTAGTTACATTCCCAAAAGTTTGGTAATTCATTACATGAGGTGTGACATTAAGTCACCCAAAAAATTAAATTTACATTTTACATATAACCATATTATATATGAGTTTGAGTAACATCATATGATTCATTTGGAGTCATATTTCATGTGTAATTAATTAAAATCCATATATCATGATTATTGAGATACATGATGTGTGGTTTGGTACTATATGTCATGTAAGAAAAAAATACAGAAAAAAGGAATTTTTTTCTCATTGTGGATATTTCTTCAACCTTTGTACACTCCTCTACTCATGCTTGATCTTGGTATACATGGATCCTACATCGCACCTCATGGATGCTTTACTGGTGGCCACTATTGTAATTGTTTATCATTACCAACATTTTCTCATGAAGTTGTGCCTTCATAAGTATATAATAAGAGATTGGACTTTCCCTATTTTAATGATAAATAATCATGTTACAATTAAATTATAAAATATGAAAGTGGAGAATAATATAATATTTGTTGGTGGGAAGTCTGACCCTCAAAATCTAGAACAGTTTTCATGTTTTTCTTCATAATGTGATATGATAGAAAACAATAATTTTTTTAAGATTAACTACTTAATTGTCAAACCTTTTCCTTCAACACTTTTCATCATTCATAGTTAGTCATCGACATATTAACATAACCAAATAATGATAATTATAATATTATAATATTAATAATATTATTATTAATTAAACAACAATTCATAAAGAATTTATCGTCTATAAAGGAAATTCTATTAGAACCAACTATTTATAGATTGAATTATTAATTATATTATCAAGAAATTATTTTCAAATGTTTTCAATAAAAAATATTTTCATAATTGAAATATTCAATCCATTGTTAATTAATTAAGAAAATTCATATTATATATCAAACAAACCTAATTCCATGTCAAAATATATATTAATCATTAAAATAATTCTCTATCCATAAATAAAATCAATGAAAATGTAATAATAATTATTATTATCTATCCAATTATTCGATATATATAATAAAATATTAAATAAAGAGATTAATGTTAGTGAATACACATGAATTGTTTCATATATTTAATAGTAACAAAATTATTTAAACCCATATAAAATTTTCATTTGATTAGTAGATATTTTTTTTATGTCGATTCATTATGAGAAAATAATTTTTTATTATAATTAAATAATCATTATACATTTCTTTTTAAAAAAAATATAACATATTTCCACCGAAAGAGTATTAATAAGAATGGGATCATATAGGGGATATACAATACAATATGAATCAAGGAGAAACAAAAAAAATTAAAATTATTTAATAATTGATGTAGACATCCTCACATAATCATTTGACCATTGATGAAATAGTGGGAAATAATCGTTACCTAGAGAATAATTTCCCTTCATTGATAAGAACATGATGAATTTCTCTTTGAAATATCACTTCCAATAAGGGAGTGAAAGTAGAGGAGAGAGAGGGGATATTCAAAAATAGTGAAAAAAATCCACTGAAAATAGAAATTTATTTCACTTTTAAGATATATCTGTAATTCCACATTAATATGATGAATAAATTTTAAATAATTATTTTCTTACTATTTTCAATTAATTTATCCCATTTAATTCTACTAATATGGAAGTTTAATTATCATAATGATCCACTCCACCCATACTCTGGCATGTCATGTCATCACCATATTACTCACTACATCACCTCTAGGTCGACTCCCAAATTTTACATTATAATTTATTAAATAATAATAATGGTTTGATAATTCAGTGGTTCCATTAATGATAAAAAATCACTTTGTTTGTGGATCCATACCTGACTACATTAACATTTAATTTACCTAGGAAAAACACCCACCATTGGAAATTACTACTATTTCAGAATTTTTTTATGTGCTCCTATGTAGAAAATATTAATGTTTTCCCATGAAAAATGAATATTGATTATTCCAGAAAATACCAAGTAGATTATAAAATTACCAAAATTCATATCATAGTTAAATAAAATTTTCCATTACCATAATATATATATATATAAATTTAATCATTTAATTTTGTAAAATATTCATTTTAACTATTTTAGGGACCATAAACTCAAAAATAAAAAAAAATGAACTAAATCATTATCAACTAAAAAACATGGGTCTCTAAATTCACTGAACCCTAAAAAATCATCCTAAAAAAGAATTTTATTAGAAATACTAGCCAAGAAATCCTCAAAAATTGCATCTTATGGAAAATAACACACCCACACACATTTTTAATCAAGTATTAATGGTCTAGGATCTAAGTGAACTTAGGACCCAGCTATATAGGGAATAGATACTCCCTCTCACCACAAAGTCCAAAAATTTCACTACATTAAAAGTTCCATAGACCGAATATTATTCAAAATCAAAACATTATAAAGTCCATATTATTTCCTCATAAAACTCTCATTAAACCTCAAAACTCATAACCATTCCTCACATAAAGGTTATCCAACTACAAGGAATGAAACAAAATGATAAACCACTAACATCTAAAAAATTGTGTATCTCTTAGGTTACCTATTATGAGAGTGTTTTGATAACTAAATTTATGATCATTCCATATGAGATTGAAATTGGAATGGTCAATTAGTAGCAAATTTTCCTTAAAAATGAAAAGTAATGTTCAACACTGGTGTTGGAAGAACAATAGAGTTTCATGTTCTTTATATTATACACTACGTTTTTACTAACACTTGTCCCTAGAGAATATGCACCAATATACCAAGGTCAAGATGTAAGTACAATTTGACCATTCTTGACCAGCAAATCTTAAAATATTTCATCAAAATCTCAAAACCCAAACCTAATTCCATCCAATATCAAAATAACCTAGTTACACCACTATCACACTTTTATAAAAGATAATTATGAGAACTTTAACCAACCACACTAAACTACTCAATCTACCATGAAACATAATGCTTCTAATAAGTGACCCATTCAATAAAAATCAAAAATAGATGGTTCTAACCATTCAAGAATCTATTCTCTATTTTCTCCATACTCAAACATAATATTTTAGGAATTGAAGTGACTAAACCCACAACTATTGGGGATACATCTTCAATTTTATATATAGAATAATTACATATTTTAAATAACCAAAAACAATACTTAATTCACTCTATGAGGGATAAAAATCCATTAAGAAGTATCCTTTTTCAAAATACCTTCTATATTCTCAAAATAGATGCATTGGGAAAAATAAATTTTTTTTTGGGAAGTGGATGATGTTCTACTCAACTTCATGGAAAATATTTCGGTTCACCATCTAAAAGAATTTGGTAATGTTAGACCACTTAGTACATACCCTTTGAATTATATCTATTTTATACTCCACCCCCCCCCCCCCCAATCGAGGGACATATATATTTGAAATAATTTTGAACAATATTTCAAATAAAAAAATGTGAATTCTATAATAAATAATCATAAAAAATAGATCTAGACATATCACCATATTGTTAGTTAGATACATCATCTTGAGGTTATTCCATAAAAAACCCAAAAATCATGAGGTATAGTGTATTTATGTGATTAGATATATAATACATCATAAAATAAATAAACTACTTCAACTTTATTTTGACATTAATAAGGTTCTAATATTCCCCTTTGTTCTTTAATTACTATAAAGGATACCTTGGGTACATAAATAAAGAAAAGGGGGATCCATAAATCATGGTAATAAAAAATCATGAGGAGGAAATATAATATAACAGTAAAGAGGCACAACATAATATCATAAAAGAGTGTAAAAACATGTGGTAATGCAATAATTAAATAAATACCATATGATACAAATAATTAAACTATGAAATAACAAAATACATGATATCATAAGAATACTTCAGTGATCACCTCCTAGACAACATAACATAATATGTTAAGCTCATGGTCTACACACCATACACGGTATCTCATGAGATGAAAACATAACCCAATGCATTGAGGGGATTTATAATTATGGGAGCACCCATAGCATCATAATATGTACAAGCATATATTCTCCATATAAATAACTCATGCATAATGTATAAGAATAAGAAAAAAACCCATGAAAAGTGATTTTATTATATAATTATATATCAAAACATAAAAAATGAATATATCATTATGATTCCCAAGGATAATAAGGAATTAAATTCTTTTTATAACTTCATATTTTAATAAAGAATCATTGTTATAGTATAAAAAGTTTAAATAATGAATAATCATGGGAAATTTTTGATGATGTAGGTATAAAATTGAACCTCTTGATTGATTAATTAAAGGTTGAATTAGTACCTATAAAGAAGGTAAGAGCATTTTATTTTACATAAAAAATAAAAAATTAGTATGGTTTTCCATAAAATATACATTATTATTCTAAATAATGTATGAGAACAATCTTTAATATATTGGAACACAAAATATAACAATAAATAGGACGTATCCCATTAAACAGGTTTGTTTTTAAGAAATATTGAGAATATGAAAATATGTAAATATATAAACCCTATAAATAAATGTAAAATAAACAATTTATATAAGTAAAAAATATATATAATGAATATAAAAAATATATGAGAATAATATAGGGGGGAAGTGACGCACAGAGTCCGAATTTTCAACTGAAAGGAAAAAAGGGCGGTTCAAATGTTATATTCCCTCAATGCGTGAATCAATTAGTTTATGTGACTAACATAATTAATAACCAAATTATGTTTATAAAATAATTTATCCATATCACCATTATTTAATATTTTATTTTTTATGTTCTATTAATTATCATATTTCATTTTTTATTGTATATATTTTTCTCTCATTGGTCACATATGGTTATTTGAACAATTTATTCAAAACACCTTTGAAATTTTTAACATGATAGAAGGTATAATAAATTTTTTCCATTATCTAAATAATTATATATTTAAATATTATTTATCACTATAGTATAAAAAAATTATAAATCTTAATAGATTTTCTAAAAAATATTCCACCTTTGAAAGATGTTGTTGTATGCTCATCTAAGAACATAAAAATCACTAACATCTTTTATTATTAATATAATTAATATAATGAAAAATTTATCCATATGGATTATTAATCATTTCATAAAAATAATATTTATTTATTAAATCTATTTTTAAAACAATCCATGTAATTTTGTTTTAAAAAAATATAATATTTCTTCAATGGATGCGACAGACTGACCATAATATGGGTGATGTTTTTATTTTTGAATGGATGTGATGAAGGATGATAATGGATATGACATTAACATAATATCATTTTAATATACTAATTATACTTATGTTAATATATTAAGATGTGTATAATATATTTATTGGATGTGGTAAAAGAAAATTTAACGGAATAAAAATAAGATACTTATTTTATTTTTTTATATTACTTATTAAGATGACTCCAAACCTAGTTAGATTTTTTAAAGGGTTTTTTAATCAGGATATAGAATATAGGACATGGAAAATAATTTTTATGAGGTATTTTGAAAAATATTGGTTTGGCTATGAATATTACAATGTTAGAAATTGTGATGGGGTGAAATTTGGTATTTATAAATAAAGGAGATAAATGTTTTAGAATAAAATATTGAAATTTTTAGCATTTAGGACAATCACTAAGAATATTATGAAATTATTGGTTTTTTATTAAATAATGGAGTGTCATTTGGTGTTCCATACAAGCCAAAATCGAATGGAATCTTGAGAAACACTAATTAAATGAAAATGAGTAAATATTTTTTATTAAAATAGAATATAAATTAGGTTCCAAAATATCAAACTTATGTTTCTAAATAAAACATATTAATTTTAAATGATTTATTTTACTCCTTAAACACATCTCTAGTTGATAAAATTGTTCAAAAATATTATTTCATTTTTTTATATTAATGATATCATAAAAGATACGGTATTTATAAAAAATGAACTCTTAGAATTCACCGAAAATTATATTTTTTAGAAAAATCCCAAAAAATAACCCTATATAAGATTCTATATTATAATACCAATAATAAAATTATTTATTTTCAAAATAAGTTTATAAATATGTTAATTTTTTTTAAAACCCTCACTTTTAAAAAAATTATTAATTTTTAAGATAGAATAAAAATTATAACCCTTAGACAAATTAATTATGATTTTATAAAATAATATTATCATTTGATAAATATAAATAGTTCTATATAAAATAAATGAATTTAAAAAAAATTATTTCAAATTTTTAGATTTATCACAAAAATATTTTTTAATGAATATAAAACATATCTATTTTAGAAAAAAATAAAATTATGCCTTCTATAGGTCAAAATATATATTTAAAAATATTTAAAAATTTAATTAAATTTTTGTTTTTATTTAAAAATTTTAAACTTTTATTCTCTAATTATAATACTATAAATTAATATAATAATGTGTTTTTGGTTTTTTTGTGGTGCATGTTTTTTATACTATACTACATTACTAAATATGACACATGTTTATTCAGATTGAAAACTACATACATAAAATTATGAGTTATCACATTTTACCCCATAAGAAATTTCGTCCTCAAAATTTAATTTCACGCACTAATTTGGACATGGATGTGGGTATGTATGTTTAACAGGTTCCCCATGTTCCAATGTTTCTTCTTCATACATATGGTTACACCAAAACACTTTAACAGGGAAATTTGTATTATTTCATATAATATTTTCATTAGGTTCCAAGATATTCCTTGGGAGATAAAAATAAGAGATACCATGATCTAACTATATCAACTATAGTTTTAGTTCATGTGAGGGAGTGTGTATAAAAATCCCCAAAAATAATACATAGAACATATCAGGATCATGATATATATTTGGTGGTGGTATTTTCTAATAGGCCACAACTTTAATATGATCAAGAATCTCAAATGGGATAATGAATCTGGGACAAAGAATTCAACTATTTACACACCTCATGAGTCCCTTTTGGATATATACAAATGAACACTTTATATGAAACATTAGACTCTTGGACTAACTGATGAGTGGTGGCAGACCTCTTTGGTTGACTCTATGTTACCTTGATATATTGTTGAATGGAAATGAACTTCTCTGATATTTCAATAAACATTTTTGGTCCCATTATCTTACATTATCCATATTCATATTTATATATTTGAGTTCTACATTAATTCCCTCATATGGATTTATTTATATCCATCTAGATTCTATAGTGAGAGATGTTGTATGATAACTCTACTAGAATAAAATATTAATCCCATCTTCATTTCATGTTCATAGAGAAAAACCTCTTCATATACTTAGGTGTCTACATATTCCATTCAAATTTTATATCAGTATTGAGGTTATAGGTCATATATATTCTCAACTTTATGTTCAAATCATATTATACATTTCTAATACATTGAGGTAAATTGTGGATTTCTATGAGATACAATCGATAGTAGTGTTTAATATACCCTTGACACATCTAAAATTTATATATTTAAATTTTAATTGAGTGAAAAGTCATATCGAATAGTGATGATGTTTGTAATATTGGAAATAAAATCCAATACAACCCTAATTGAACTATTTCAATTAGATGTTTTTAAATGACCTCTAACAAAATCCATTATGTTGTTTTCATATTTCCATATAGTAATAGAAAATGGTTCCATCAAACCATTACCCAATTTATTTTATTCCTTCATTTATTATCATAAAAATATTGTTTATGTATATTCTATAAACTCGTTCTTTATACACTCAAACTAGTAGATCTCTTAGTGATCTCTATACATTATTGTGATTCCTGGGTGGATAGAGAATGTTGATATTTAATCTCAAGTTATTAGTTTTTTCTTTCTATAAATATTTTATGGTTTTTATAGTCATATACAAAATAATTCATTTTCATTTTCATCAATGTTAAAATCATATGATTTTCCCTTTATAATAGATTCCACAAAAAA
This sequence comes from Viscum album, assembly GCA_963277665.1. Lineage (NCBI taxonomy): Eukaryota > Viridiplantae > Streptophyta > Magnoliopsida > Santalales > Viscaceae > Viscum > Viscum album. Next base: position 990,514,319 of record OY728126.1, read on the forward strand.
TGTAGTCACCATATTATCACATAGATATTTCTTAATTTCCTCTAGAAGGAATGGTTGAGTAATCATTTGAGAAATGAAGAATATTATAACTTATTCTATGATTTAAATTTCCAACCTTATCATTTTTAATAAGATTTCATAATTCTCAATTATCATCATGGATATGTTTGGATGATCTTTTCAACTTATATCATCTTATACTTTGTTCATCTTCTTATAATAGTGATGGACTAAGAAATCATAATCCACAAACTACTCTAGATATCTACATTAATGCATATTGGGATCCTTATATGTAAATATATACTTAATTTTTTTATTTTAATATAATTCAAACCTCAAACCCTATAGTCAATGATTCAAAATATTCAATATGATGATTACTATAGAAAACTCCAGATCAGGTTTTGCATAGTTTTTTTCTCATTATTCATCAATTATCTTGAAGAATGTGCTATCACTATTTCATTTTTCATGATGACATCACCTAATCCATTATTTGAATCATCGCAATAAATCACAAATCCTTACCTATATTTCATTAGTGTGAGTACATGTGTTTTGATTAGCCTCTTATTCAACTCCTTGAATAACTATTCACATTGATTAGTCTAAAGAAACTTTACTACCATATTAGTTAGTGTAGATAGTGTGAATGACAATCGAGAAAAGTTCATAAAAAGGAATACTAGTATATAACTATTATGGTGATACTATGTCTCTATGTTAAATATGTTGGTATGGGTATTTTCTTAATATAATTTTCCTTAAAGGATCCACTTATATCCCTCTTCTTATGATAACATTCCCCCAGACAGTAACATATTCCATCCAAAAACATGCATTTACTAATTTTTTCATATAACCTCTCTTTTCCCAATGCATTTGTCAATGTACTCAAATTTACCTTCTTACTACTCATTGTTTATCTGGTATATGAGAATGTCATTTATAATGATTGCTATAAATATATTGAGATAATATTTAGTGAAACATTTCATCAGGTTGATGAAATATATCCTTAAATTTGTGAGTCTGAATAGAATAACTATAGAGTAATAGTGTTCATACCTTGTATAGAAGAATGTGTTAGGAACATTTTCTTTATTCAACTATAGTTGATGAAATATAAATTGAAATCCTTGCATATAGATTAACTAGTCCTCACATACCTGATCTTATATGATATAAATCCATGGTAGAGGTACTTAAAGTTTATCTTGAACCTTTTAATCTCATGATAATGACTGTGGAGATGTACATACCCATGCATTTTCTTAACAAATAGAATATATTCACCCCATTGGGAAACATTTGGTTATATATATTCATTACCCAGATTCTTTTGTAATTTCATTTTCATTTATTCCAATTTAATTGGAACAATTCAAGAAGAACTCGTCTATATAGGGTGGTCTTTAAGTATAAGTTCATTTGAGTACTCAACTTACCAAATAGGAGAAATACCATGAAACTCTTTAGGGAATACATCTATATATTTTCTAAAAATGGGAATGTCTTCAATGGTGATCATCCCCTTCTTTTAATCCTTTAAACAATATATTATTACTCATAATGAAATGATATCAATTCTCAAAGATAATTTTATAAAATTAAATAATCATTCTTCTTGTACTTGTATAGAATTTGTGGATGAGTATATATGTGGAAATTGATTTATTTCTCCTAGAAATTGATTTTGGCATATAAATTTAACCAATTCATGCCCACTGTTATATTGAATTCCACTATTGATAGTACAATATGGTTTTCAAAGATATTCACCCCACAAATGTTAACTAGGAAAGAGTTATATACTTTAGATACCACAATTGGATAACTCAGTATTTTCACATATAACTCAACCTTCATGCATTGATGTTGTGTTTGAATATTTATACTAAACATGATTGATTCTAAAGAATGTAGTTAACCATAATTATATAATACATTTGATGTTCATGAATCAATAATAAGAATACCTTACCCCATTTGATTCTAGGTCTAATAAAATACTGAAACCATAATAATGTTATTGTTGAGATTTATAAAATTAATATGCAAATATACATTCAAAAATGATCTTTAAAAATAATAACTCATAAATTTCATGTATATCCTAAAATAATAATTTGTAGGTTTCAATAATATTTAATGAAGGTCTATTTAATATTATGTTCTCTAATCTAATCCTTAAAAATAAATTATCATTTGTATTTTACAAATTATAATATCTTAAGCCCTATATAAATATTATCATATGTTTGTAATATAGAATTGTCTAAAACAAAACCAAGATGTGTTGAGGTTTAGTTTCTTTAGGAGAATATATATATAAAAAATCAATATTTAAATAAACTACTTCAACTTTCTCTTGTTCTTCCTAATTTATTCCTAGGTCCCTTTACTCATTTATTACTATAATGGATAACCTTTGGGAAAACATAAAGAAAATGGTAAGGTATAAATGCCATTAAGGGAACATAATTGATAATGATATATAAGAAGAGTCAAGAGTCATAACATTGTATCATAAAAGTAGTTAAACACATCAAAGCATGGGATAATCAAGTAGATATCTTAGGATATAAGAATTATAATAATTTTATAGGAACAAAAAATATTACATCATAATAATAAGTCAATGTTCACTACCAAGAAAAAATAACATAGTGTTCTAGGCCTATTACTCATTCACCATAAATGGTACCACATGAGTTGAAAACATTAAAAAATGTAATGGGTTGGTGTATAATTATGGTAGAACCCAGTTCATAATAATATATACCTATATATGTGTTACATATAAATAATTTATACATATGGATAAATCCTATGAAAAACCTATGAGAAGTGAATAGGTTATATTATCTTCACTCAAAACAAAACCAAAAGATATATATCAATAATTCCATAAAAAAATATTATTTTCTAATGTCCATATTTTAATAAATAAGAATTTATATTTAATATTTTATTCAAATAAGTTATATTAAATGTAAAGGAGTTAAATTTTGGTATGAAATCAATCCTCTTAAATTATGTTTTACGGGATGAATACAAAATAACTAAAGAAGTTTAAAATATAGTGATTTTCTTAAATAAAATAGTAAAATTGATTGTTTTGTGGAATTATTTTTAATTTTGGAAATAATGGTTGTTAATAAAGAATAAAATATTAATATATAAAAAGGAATATTTAATAGAAAATTATATTTAATCATGTTTTTTAATAATGATTGAGAATAGAACTTGAAATACATTTATAACCCAAGAAAATAAAGTGAAAAATATATGAATATATGTATCATAAATATAAATATAATATATAAGTAGTACTTGTAATATTAAATAGAAAAAGTGATGTAGAGAGAAAATTTGTAACCTAATAGAAATGATGGTGGTTCTGAATTTTTCTAAAATCAGGTACTAACTCACTTGATATGTGAATCTACCCATCTAAACATAAACAATAATATTATTAAATACTTTATTTATTTAATTTTTCTTGTATATGTCATTTTTAAGGTCTATTTATTTTTAAATCTCTTTGGTTTTATATATTTTTCTCACATCTATGGCTTGGGGATGTCTGGTCAATTTCTCTAAAAAGACTTCAGTTTATTGGAAAGGAAAAAAGTTTTCATAAAATTGTTCCATAATTTTAAGAGTTGTATTATTATATATTTTTTATTAGTCTAGTTTCAAAAAAATTATAAAACTTTATTGATTTTCCAAATTATTTTCAAATCATGAAATATGTCTCAGTATTCTCATTTAGGGTGGTTAAATAAACTATGATTATCTTTGGTTGATATAATTAATATAATTTTTCATTTATCTTTCCATAATCACAATCTTTTAAAAAATAATATATTTATTTAATTAAATTTTTTATAAAAATAATACATGTAATTCTATTATGAAAAATGAATTAAACTCCCTTAGAGGCAATGAGCTGACCAATATATGAGTGATGTTTTCATTTTCAAATGGAAGGGAGGAAGGTGGATATTGAATATTTCATTAACATAATGAAATTTAAGCACACTAACATAATGATGTAATTATATTAAGATCATATAATACATTTAGAGGAGTTACAAGAAGAAATTTTAAAATAATATAGATGAGAAATTGGTTAGGAGTTTTTATGTTACTATATGGGAAACCTCCTTTGCTGATTAGATTATGCCATTTAAGGGTGGTCTTTTAATGTGACCAAGACCTATAAGACTATAATATGAATTTTGGGGAGGTATTTTTCGTTTTATGGTCAAGATAAAAAAATTAATCTTAGAATATGGGTGAGGTGGTGATGGGGTGTATTTTTATATGGAGGAGAGCAGTGTTTTAGAATAAAATGTTTACTATTTTATCATTTTTGGAGAAGGGGATGATGTCACGACCCGTCCTCGGGGCCCGTGCCGTGACTACCCCAAGCCCGCCTTCCATAGACCAGGGGTTGGCGACTAGCACCAAGGCGTAAATCCCAGTAAAAAGGGAAGGCATTTCCTTTGAAAAGTAAACAAGCACCACAGAGTAAGCAAGCAGAATAGTAAACACTAAGTAATAACAGAGTACAACTGAAAGTGCGGAAAAGTAAATGGGCCAGTATACAAACCCAAACTGAAAGTAAAGTACAACTCGAAAGGGAAAAAAGCAACTGTAAAGTAAAAGCCGCTACACCGAGCTGTCCACTGGAGATCCCACCTGAAGGGTGGGTACAGATAGCTCCACTGCTCCTCGAGTCCCGCCGTCCGCTTCGAGCACGTCCCGCCCAGTGGTCCACCTCCAGGTACCGTCCTGCTCTGCAAGCCTCAACCACGATCAACGATGTCCGTCGTCTGCAACCAACACAACATAGTACGGGCATAGCCCGTGAAGGGGTGAGTATAACGATACTCAGTAGGGACCCTGAGACCCTCAAGGTCTCACTAAAACCAACAAGGATAACCACAAGAAGATCTCAACAGATAACCTCTACTTAGATATATGTCCATACATATACCTAAGTTATCAAGTAACCCATCTCAATCATGAGGAAACACAAGAATTGTGAAATCAATGGATAACCACTACCCAGGTATATGCCCATACATATACCTAAGTTATCAAGTGACCCATCTCAATCATGAGGAAACACAAAAGGTCAAAAGTCTCAGCTCAAACCAGGATTTTCATTATCGAAACCGTAACTGCTGAAGAGCTCCGTCTCTGGAGTGTACAGTGGTCCTGCCATGACTCTGAGGTACTGCTCACTAACCTAAGACTGCTGAGGTACTCCTCCTGTTGAGTACTGCGGGCCTACCACCTCACACAGTAGTGCTTCCCGCCGGGGTCTGCAACCCAACACAGTAGTGCTCCCCCCTCATAGCCTACAGAGGTACTCCTCCTGTCGAGTACCGCAGGTCTGCCACCTCACATAGTAGTGCTCCTCCGCTATGGGCCTGCCACCTCACAAAGTAGTGCTCCCCACTGGGATACGTAAGTCACTCCGAATCGAATCGGACAAGCAGTCTTCAGGTCTCAGCCGGCTACACGGTCTCCGTACTCCGTACGCTCGTCTCTGGGAGGGTCCGTTCCACGAGCTACAAGTCGATACTCCAAGTATCTCAAAGTCCCACGAAGAAGTATCTCAAAGGACCGTCTCGTCATAGGGGTCTCAACGCAACAGACGGCGCGTCAATCGGACGCCCGGTCTGTGAGTTATTAGCTTTTTCGTCCCAGGGTCCCGGTTAGTTTCGTGAGCGAACCAAACCCGTCCGTATCTCAAATGTACCCCGAACTCTCATAGGGTATACTCATAGGGACCGTTTCTCAACGAGATCACCAACGCCGCTGACGGTTCGTCAAACGGACGTTCTGTCAGAAAGGTATCAGCTTTTCCGTTCCAGGGGCCCGGTTGGATTTCGGTGCGATCCAACCCGGCCACTATCCATCTGCATCCAAATCTTGGGCGGAGGATTCCAAAAGTTCCGTATCTTCAATAGGAACGCAACGAGACAGATGGTGCGTCAATCGGACGCCCGGTTTGTGAGTTATTGGCTTTTTCGTTCCAGGGGCCCGATTGGTTTCGTGAGCGAACCAACCCGACCACACTCCAACGGCATCCAAACCTCGAGAGGAGTAAGCCAAGAGATCCGTCTCACTTAGAGAAACTCAACAAAGCTGACGGCATGTCATTCGGACGTCCGTAGCTCAAGATATGAGTGTTTCCGCTCCGAGGGCCCGGTTGGTTTCGTGTCCGAACCAACCCGGACGAACCCAAAGTAATACTAAACCTTGAGTGCGATATACTGAAACGACCATCTCGTTCCAAGGATCGCTTCACCGCTGACGGCGCGTCGTTTGGAGGTCTGTAGCCCGAGTTATGGGCATTTGAATCCAAACCGCTCGGTAACGGGGGTTTCGGGCCCAGGCCGTCCCGGCCCGAGACCCCCCAGTTGGCCCAAACCAGGTCGACCCGCCCCGGACAGGGTCGACCTGGCCCGGCGCGGCCCGGCCTGGCCTGGCAGACCGGCCAGGCGCGCCAGTCCGGCGCTAGGCAGCGCGTTGGGCGCGCTGCCAGCTCGGCCGTAGGCCGAGCTGATTGGAAAACGGGGGGCCGCCTGCCCCCCCTTTGTGAAACCGGCCCCCCCTCATTATGGGGGGTCGTTTATTTGCTGGCCGAGGGATTAATTCCCCCCTGTTTGCCTCCCTTCCGGCCGGCCCGACCTGGCCGGCCGGTTCTTCCTCAACGGGACCGGCAAAGGCCGGTCCCCCTTCCGGCTTCCGACACCGGTAGCCCGGCTGGCTGCCGGTCTTCTCGTTCCGCCGCGGCCCGGAACCGGCCGCGGCCTTCATCGTCCGGCGCGGTGCGACGGCACCGCGCCCCTCCGTCGCGGCCCCGCTCCGGCCGCGGCGCCTTCGGTTTTCCTTCGACGTGGCGCGACGGCGTCGCGTCCATGAAATTCTTTCCACGGCGCGGCGCGACGGTGCCGCGCAATAATTGTCGTGCGATTCCCGCGTGGTGCGACGGCACCACGCCATCTCGTTCCATCCGCAAGAAACAATCAAGAACAAAGGAGGGGGTTTCGGCCGTGTTTGTGCGGTCCGGCCCCCCTCTCATTAAACGATAACACTTAATCGTTTATCCTCAAAGTTCGTCATGCTAGAACCACGAACGGGAATAATTAAATAAAACAACAACAATCCCCTACCTCGGTTTCAAGTACGGAGCACGTCAACAAGCCGCGGAAGACAAGCGTCGCGGAGGTCGGGCGTCACGGAAACCGAACATCGTTTACGTTGACGTCGAGGTGCGTCCGAAGAGGTACGTCGCTGGAGAAGCTTCGTAAGCTGACGGAGAAAGTCTGAGGAAGAAACGGCGTCTCCTTTCGTTGACACTAGAAGAAGATCGAAGATGCGGCGTCGTCGATCTTCGGAAACACACCGGCTACGAAGAAGAGAAGCGGCTTTCTTCGTCGGAGCTTGAGTGTTCTTCGTCAAGGTTGAAGAAGAAGGAGAGAATTTCCCAAATCCTCTCAAGGTGGCAAAGGATACCAACCCAAATAAAATAAGCTTAAAGCTTATTTTATTTACACAATTAAACAACTTGAATTTCAAAAGTTTGAAATTAAAACAACTCAACTCAATAAATAACCCAAGTTGTCAAGATTAATTAAAGAGGAGTTATAGGGAGTTTAAAGGAAAGATGAAGTGTTAGGGTTCGTGTGGGCCCCACCATACTTAATCCTCTCAAGGGAGGTTAAGTGGATGTGGGTCCCACCCCTAACTCCCTTTAGGAGGTTATAACCAACTTGGATAAAAAAAATGTGTTTCCACATTTTATTTAACTTCATTTTTAAAACCCAAAAACTAACTCTCAACCCGCATAAAACGCAACCTCAAAAAAGGTCTCCTTAAGCGAATATCGGCGCTGCGAGTTCATCGGTGCCCTCGGAATTCGATTCTGGGCACCGGTTCAAAAGTTAGAAATTCCCGCTCGTTCATTCACTGAACGTACCCGAGCCAAACTTCGGAAATTGATTCCGGGCACTCCAGGCCTCGGAATCAGGTGCCGTCAGAAACTGCGTTCTTGTAAAATTCCAAAGAAAATTAAGAAAAAATTTCCCTTGAATTTTACGGGTCTTTACATTACTCCCACCACATGGCTTTACGTCCCCGTAAAGATTCACCACAAACTTAGGGAAACAAAGGCGGTACTGAGCACGCACCTGAGCCTTCCGCTCCCTTGTGCTTACCTGGAGGTTCCCGTACTGCCAAAGAAAGCTCACCCGAGGAATCGATCGTCCTCGTAGGATCCACTCCTGTCGATCCTTGATCCCCACTGGAACCTCCATGAAAGACACCCCATCGCCATCGTCCAGCTCCTCATGGTCGATGATAAGCAGAGGGTCGAGCACGTATCTCCTCAGTTGAGATACGTGGAAAATGTCGTGCACCTAGTGCAACTGAAGTGGATGGGCCAAGCGGTAAACCACCTCGCATACCCGGCTGAGGACCTAGAAAGGTCCGTTGAACTTCGGAGATAACTTGCCTCCCTGGCCACATCTCCGTAAACCTCGTCGAGGTGAGACTCGTATAAGGACGTGATGGTCATCCTCGAACTCTAGTGGCCTCCAAGTCCTGTCAGCATAAGGCTTCTGTCGGCCCTTTGCCGTTCTCATCCGCTCTTGGATGACCTGGACCTTCTCTAGTCTCACAAGAGCTGGTATGATTTCTTCTTTGCCGAAAAAGAGATATTCGGTCTCATCCCCTGGATGAACCACATTCATTGCCTAATACAGTCAATCATGACATGAATGATGCATTCATGCTATGGATGACGTTGTAAGGCCTCGACGTAACTACCAAGAGATCCAACTGTCACTCTCGCCTCCAAGGGTCGAGTCACACTGTCGGCATCAGTGTGTGGTCACTAGGTCTCCTTCAGTAGAAAACTCGAAAGTGAGGGTCAAGTCAACAGTCTTAACTAGAACCTCTTAGTAACAACACAAAAGAGGACAGGACTGAAAACATCACAAAGGTAAGCATCTTTTATTATTGCAGCTCATAATACAAAGATGCTACACAATAGCAACAAGGAACTAGAAGTACAAAGGACGTATCTACTAGTTCCGCTCCTGTCCATCTTCTCTAAGAGCTCCATGATCGAAGGCCTCAGCTGCCTGAAGCTGAGCTCTCGCATGTCCACCAACTCCCTGCGGTCGGGGCGGACCTCCTGGTGGTGGTGGTGGCAACACCTCGAAGCGTCGTCCACCTCCAGCTGCCCGGCCAGCTCCTCTGCCATGGCCGCCCTGATCGAACCTCTGCCTCTGCCTCGGAGGTTCTTCATTTAACTGTTGGTCATCTGCATGGCGGGTCGGACAGTCACGTGCTATGTGACCAATTCCGTCGCAGGAGTAACACCTCATGGCAGGTCTGGCTCTATCACTTCCCTTGGTGCCCCGCACTACCGACCCTGAGTCACGCGATCGACCACCTGTAGGTCTGGTCCTCTTGGACCCCTGCGTCATCTGTCTACTGCCCGCTACAGAAGACTCTGCCGCATGCCGGCTAGTGGTGGGTCCTGCTGCTGGAGACTGCTCAGTAAGGAAACTCTCCACTAAGAGGGCTCGCTCCAACACTCCTGTCTGCGTCGGAATGTTGTGCGATACAACCGAAGCTCTGATCTCCCGCCTGAGCCCCTGCTCGAAGGTTCGGGCCCTGAAGAACGAGTCTCGTACCATATCTGTGGAGTAGCGCGAGAGGTCTGTGAATCTCGTTGAGTACTGCGCCACTGACATGTTGCCCTGCCGCAGCTGAAGTAGCTCCTGTATACGCACCGCTCGAAGGGTGGCTGGTACAAACTCTGCCCGAAACAGGCTCTCGAAGTCTGCCCATAGAAGTGTCGCCTCGTCATGCATCTGGAGCATCAGGTTCCACCATCTGCCTGCTGCTGCCTAAAGAAGGCTGGCAGCAAGGATCACCATGAAATATGTCGGCGTCCCCACTAGCCTGAAGACTCTCACCACAGCCTCCAGCCAATCCTCAGCCACCTGCGGGTCCGTCCCTCCCTGAAACCTGGGTGGCCTCTGGCGCTGGAACTCATGCAGTGCGCTCAAGCGACGTGCATCCTCTGCTGCTGGGGCTGGTGGCATCGGTGGCCCAACGGGTAGTAGTACCGCTGGTGCCTCAACTGGAAAAGGGCCCTGTACTGAGGCCTCGTCGCTCGGTGGGCTGTCAGTATGCACCACTCTTGGGGCTCTAGCTGGTCGTCCACGGGGAGGCATCCGGAAAGAAACAACGTGACACGGTCAAACGATTTATACCTGGTGAGCTGACCTGGTTTGAGCTGATATTCAAATAAAACTTCTGGAAAACACACACACAATCAGTGTTTTCGTGCACAAAGTCAGAAATCAGTTGTCAGGGTCCTGGTGTATGGATACATCGGCCGCCCACACCAACACTGGACTCCCTGAACTGAAAACCACACTCGGTACTCTTAACACTATTTCTTCACAGAAAGAAACATCAGAGTTATAAGTTCTACGATAGAACCGAACTCCTTTGATACCAATTTGTCACGACCCGTCCTCGGGGCCCGTGCCGTGACTACCCCAAGCCCGCCTTCCATAGACCAGGGGCTGGCGACTAGCACCAAGGCGTAAATCCCAGTAAAAAGGGAAGGCATTGCCTTTGAAAAGTAAACAAGTACCACAGAGTAAGCAAGCGGAATAGTAAACACTAAGTAATAACAGAGTACAACTGAAAGTGCGGAAAAGTAAATGGGCCAGTATACAAACCCAAACTGAAAGTAAAGTACAACTCGAAAGGGAAAACAGCAACTGTAAAGTAAAAGCCGCTACACCGAGCTGTCCACTGGAGATCCCACCTGAAGGGTGGGTACAGATAGCTCCACTGCTCCTCGGGTCCCGTCGTCTGCTCCGAGCACGTCCCGCCCAGTGGTCCACCTCCAGGTATCGTCCTGCTCTGCAAGCCTCAACCACGATCAACGTTGTCTGTCGTCTGCAACCAACACAACGTAGTGCGAGCATAGCCCGTGCAGGGGTGAGTATAACGATACTCAGTAGGGACCCCGAGACCCTCAAGGTCTCACTAAAACCAACAAGGATAACCACAAGAAGATCTCAACAGATAACCTCTACTTAGATATATGCTCATACATATACCTAAGTTATCAAGTAACTCATCTCAATCATGAGGAAACACAAGGATTGTGAAATCAACGGATAACCACTACCCAGGTATATGCCCATACATATACCTAAGTTATCAAGTGACCCATCTCAATCATGAGGAAACACAAAAGGTCAAAAGTCTCAGCTCAAACCAGGATTTTCATTATCGAAACCGTAACTGCTGAAGAGATCCGTCTCTGGTGTGTACAGTGGTCCTGCCACGACTCCGAGGTACTGCTCACTAACCTAAGACTGCTGAGGTACTCCTCCTGTCGAGTACCGCGGGCCTGTCACCTCACACAGTAGTGCTTCCCGCCGGGGTCTGCCACCCAACACAGTAGTGCTCCCCCCTCATAGCCTACAGAGGTACTCCTCCTGTCGAGTACCGCGAGTCTGCCACCTCACATAGTAGTGCTCTTCCGCTATGGGTCTGCCACCTCACAAAGTAGTGCTCCCCACTGGGTTACGTAAGTCACTCCGAATCGAATCGGACAAGCAGTCTTCAGGTCTCGGCCGGCTACGCGGTCTCCGTACTCCGTACGCTCGTCTCTGGGAGGGTCCGCTCCACGAGCTACAAGTCGATACTCCAAGTATCTCAAAGTCCCACGAAGAAGTATCTCAAAGGATCGTCTCGTCATAGGGGTCTCAACGCAACAGACGGCGCGTCAATCGGACGCCCGGTCTGTGAGTTATTAGCCTTTTCGTCCCAGGGGCCCGGTTGGTTTCGTGAGCGAACCAAACCCGACCGTATCTCAAATGTACCCCGAACTCTCATAGGGTATACTCATAGGGACCGTTTCTCAACAAGATCACCAACGCCGCTAACGGTTCGTCAAACGGACGTTCTGTCAGAAAGGTATCAGCTTTTCCGTTCTAGGGGCTCGGTTGGATTTCGGTGCGATCCAACCCGGCCACTATCCATCTGCATCCAAATCTCGGGCGGAGGATTCCAAAAGCTTCGTATCATCAACAGGAACGCGACGAGACAGACGGCGCGTCAATCGGACGCCCGGTCTGTGAGTTATTGGTTTTTTCGTTCCAGGGGCCCGGTTGGTTTCGTGAGCGAACCAACCCGACCGCACTCCGACGGCATCCAAACCTCGAGCGGAGTAAGCCAAGAGATCCGTCTCACTTAGAGGAACTCAACAAAGCTGACGGCACGTCATTTGGACGTCCGTAGCTCAAGATATGAGCGTTTCCGCTCCGAGGGCCCGGTTGGTTTCGTGTCCGAACCAACCCGGCCGAACCCAAAGTAATCTGAAACCTTGAGTGTGATATACCGAAACGACCGTCTCATTCCAAGGATCTCTTCGCCGCTGACGGCGCGTCGTTTGGAGGTCTGTAGCCCGAGTTATGGGTATTTGAATCCAAACTGCTCGGTAACGGGGGTTCCGGGCCCGGGCGTCTCGGCCCGAGACCCCCCGGTTGGCCCGAACCGGGTCGACCCGGCCCGGCACGGCCCGGCCAGGCGCGCCGGTCCGGCGCTAGGCAGCGCGCTGGGCGCGCTGCCAGCTCGGCCGTAGGCCGAGCTGATTGGAAAACGGGGGGTCGCCTGCCCCCCTTTGTGAAACCGGCCCCCCTCATTATGGGGGGCCGTTTATTTGCTGGCCGGGGGATTAATTCCCCCCGGTTTGCCTCCCTTCCGGCCGGCCCGACCTGGCGGGCCGGTTCTTCCTCAACGGGACCGGCAAAGGCCGGTCCCCCTTCCGGCTTCCGACACCGGTGGCCCGGCTGGCCGCCGGTCTTCTCGTTCCGCTGCGGCCCGGAACCGGCCGCGGCCTTCGTCGTCTGGTGCGGTGCGACGGCACCGCGCCCCTCCGCCGTGGCCCCGCTCCGGCCGCGGAGCCTTCGGTTTTCCTTCGACGCGGCGCGACGGCGTCGCGTCCATGAAATTCTTTCCACGGCGCGGCGCGACGGTGCCGCGCAATAATTGCCGTGCGATTCCCGCGTGGTGCGACGACACCACGCCATCTCGTTCCATCCGCAAGAAACAATCAAGAACAAAGGAGGGGGTTTCGGCCGTGTTTGTGCGGTTCGACCCCCCTCTCGTTAAACGATAACACTTAATCGTTTATCCTCAAAGTTCGTCATGCTAGAACCAAGAACGGGAATAATTAAATAAAACAACAACAATCCCCTACCTCGGTTTCAAGTGCGGAGCACGTCAACAAGCCACGGAAGACAAGCGTCGCGGAGGTCGGGCGTCGCGGAAACCGAACGTCGTTTCCGTTGACGTCGAGGTGCGTCCGAAGAGGTACGTCGCTGGAGAAGCTTTGTAAGCTGACGGAGAAAGTCCGAGGAAGAAACGACGTGTCCTTTCGTTGACACTGGAAGAAGATCGAAGATGCGGCGTCGTCGATCTTCGGAAACACACCGGCTACGAAGAAGAGAAGCGGCGTTCTTCGTTGGAGGTTGAGTGTTCTTCGTCAAGGTTGAAGGAGAGAATTTCCCAAATCCTCTCAAGGTGGCAAAGGATACCAACCCAAATAAAATAAGCTTAAAGCTTATTTTATTTACACAATTAAACAACTTGAATTTCAAAAGTTTGAAATTAAAACAACTCAACTCAATAAATAACCCAAGTTGTCAAGATTAATTAAAGAGGAGTTATAGGGAGTTTAAAGGGAAGATGAAGTGTTAGGGTTCGTGTGGGCTCCACCATACTTAATCCTCTCAAGGGAGGTTAAGTGGATGTGGGTCCCACCCCTAACTCCCTTTAGGAGGTTTTAACCAACTTGGATAAAAAAAAATGTGTTTCCACATTTTATTTAACTTCATTTTAAAAACCCAAAAACTAACTCTCAACCCGCATAAAACGCAACCTCGGAAAAGGTCTCCTTAAGCGAATATCGACGCTGCGAGTTCATCGGTGCCCTCGAAATTCGATTCCGGGCACCGGTTCAAAAGTTAGAAATTCCCTCTCGTTCATTCACTGAACGTACCCGAGCCAAACTTCGGAAATTGATTCCGGACACTCCGGGCCTCGGAATCAGGTGCCGTCAGAAACTGTGTTCTTGTAAAATTCCAAAGAAAATTAAGAAAAAATTTCCCTTGAATTTTACGGTTCTTTACAAATGAATTGTATGAAATTTATTTGACTATGATTAAAACTTAGTGTTATTTAAATTTTAATCCCAGCTAAAACTGAATGAATTCTTTTAAATACATAATTAAATGAAAATGAACAAAATATTTTTTACTAAAATAAAATATAACTTAGCTTCTAAAAGGTCTTACATATGTTTCTAAATTAAAATTATTATTTTGAAATAAAATATTTTACACATTAATTACATTTTTGGGTTGGACAAATATATCATATTTTAGTAAAAAAAAACTCTTATATCTTGATGATGTTTTAAAATTTATGGTATTTTTAAAAAATATTTTTATGTTACTCTCCAAAAATAAAAAATTTTCAGAAAAAAAAACCCATTAAAATCACCCAATATTGAATTGGATGTAGTGATTTCAAAATTAAAATTCATATTATCAAAATAATTTTCTATAAATGGGAAATGTAATTTATAAATAAAATCATTATTTATAGAAAATTATTAATTTTTTTGACATCATCAAATTTGTAACACATAGAATTATATTATAGTTTATATTCATATAGTTAGTGTTTTTTAAAACCATGTTATGAAAATAATTTTTTTATAAATTTTAAATTCATTGTGAAAATAAATTTTCAATGAAATAAGAGAGAAACATTTCACAAAAATATAAATATATTTTATTTGTTTCAAGAAATTATATTATCATATATTACAGTTTTATTTAATTATATTATGATTAAAATTATAAAATTTTTATTCTTTAAATGTTATGTTATTAATTAATATAATAATGTTTTTTTGGTTTTTTATTAAGTGGTGTATGATTTTTATATGTACGCCATTACTAAATATGAAGCAAGTTTAATTATGAGGAAGATTCCCCGTAGAAAGGCCACTGATTAAATTGAATGCGCCTATGAGCGGCGGTGTCCTCCCCACTCTCGCGTTCTAGGGTTTCTCTTCTGCCTCAACCCGGAGGGGGAGGCTCATGAACGCGGCTCCGGTGACGCCTCCCCCTTCCCTCTGTTCCTGTTCTTTCTCTTTTCTCTCCTAGGTTAGCGCTCTACGGTCTTCGCGACGCAGGTGAACCGGTATGATGCATTGAGGTTGGAGCTCGGAAGGTGATTTTGCGGCGCCGCCATCATCGGTGTTTCCCGTCCCTCTTGATGGCTTCTTCTGATTCCAGTGGTGGGCGCGATTTGGACTCCGGCGGTGATTCTTCAGCGGTTCAGATTTTTCCAGATCCAAGCTCAGAGTGACGGTTTTTGGTCAGATCGGCCCGGATCTCATTGCCAGTGACGCTACCTCGACACGGGGTTGGGCCTCCCAGTCCTGGGTGACGGTGGTTTGGCTCCGCGTTATATGGTATTCTTTCCTCTTTGGTTTTCTGGCGCGGTTGTGATGTTGGAGGAGGTATCATGGTGGTGGTAGGGTTCTTCGATTTTGGTTCCGGCGGCCGGGCCTTTGAAGGGATGTTGCTGCTTCTACTCTGGTTGTTATTGTTTGTTTTTTGAGCATTGAAGCTGATTCTTGTTTGTTACTGATATCTGATACTGCGTTTGAGACATATGTTGAATGGTGGTGATCTACGGAGGAGGTTCTGGCGACGACGCTTCCGATGGTCTCGCCGGCGACCTGCAGTGATGGATGTTCGACCTACAGTGATGGCGATGCAGTGATGGCGACGTGTGATGATGGGATCAAGGCTCGAGGTATGGCGCGTGGCGTTTGATAAACAGTGGTTCGGTTTGAATTTGAATTTTGTAATCTGGATTTTTTAGGACTGTTTGTACGGGTACTGGGAACCCGTGAAAAAAAAAATTCTTTGCCATCGAGGAATATTCCCTAAATAAACATCCATGATGATATTTACGTTAATGAAGATTCTATAGCTTACAAGAGTCTATCTATGAGCTCCACTATAATCTATATCTCTATAACAAATAGATCTGGATGAATATCTTATATTTATGCCTATATGTATAATGGCACATATGGTGATATTGGAAAATGTACTTATTACAAAAAAATATCATCAGGTCATACACATCCATATTTTTCATCAACCCATTTCCTCATAGTCAAAACACTTTATTTGAAAAGAATTCTCTATTATTGATATTTGTGTGAGTGGATTGAAGACTAATCCACCTGCATCTGATTGTGAAAAACCATCTCCATAACAAAAATTTATTCAATGGTATAAGAGTATTCCTACAATAATATGCTCAATAGTTTCACTGCAATCCTAAACATGAATTTCTATCCACATAACCACTCTTGATATCTCTTTGGAGAACACTGATTTATATTAAAAAAACATGGTGTTTCTTTAGAATTAACCTCTCAGCTACCAATGACCTCTCACTGAATCTAATGTAGGTGGGGAAATATTGGAGCACAACCACATCCAAGTTCATCACTCTAAAATTCCCACTTGTACTTCTAATCTTGAAAAAGTACACTATGAATCATGTCCATAGAGAAATTTTGGTGCCTTTTCTCCTCAGAAAGTACTTGTAAATGTTCATTCTACCCTATGAATGGTCCAACGTCTCTTGAAATCTATTTATAAACATGATACTTGATAGAACCACATTTCTATACTAGGATGAAACTACATCCATGGCAGGGTTGTACAATCATGATTTTGAGAGAAACATCATCCACAATTGGCATGCAGTGCCATAAGGTAACTCAGATAAGAATAAATATCTGGTCAATAGGTGTCTAAACCAAATAAAAAGCGTGATTCAAAAACACCACAAACCCAATACTATAAAATTATTAGGGTCATGTTATATTTTATGTAACTTATATTAATGGAACTCCCATGGTGTACATAACATAGGTAAGTATCATCACACTCAATAGGAATTACTATCTTATTTTAAAAATGATATGTTCTATCTATAAAATGGATTATATTCTACCTATACATATCATCAGGGATTTTTTCCAGCCAAGTCACTTAATTAATTCCACGTCGCACAGTTTATTAGTGGACATTTGAATAAGAAATTTCACTACCTCTTTTAACTATTACAATATATAAGATCTAGATATTTGCGAGTGGCATCCATTATTTGATATGATGATCTAATGATGATTAATGTATATCTAGTTGATTAGATATAGTAATTACATGAATACAATGACATTAATTTAAATCATTGATGAATTATCCTTAATATACACTACATTAAACCCATTAAGGTTATGAGTTGATCAAAAACTTATCGTAGTCCTTAAGAATAGATACATCGGTCACCACATAAACCCCATGTTTTTTTTGTTTTTTAATTGACATAAAAATATATCAACACCAATTTTCAACATCTCAAATAAAACATAAAAAGTGTTCCAACACCTGACTATCCATAAGACTTGAACTTCTCCAATTCCATTTTGACATTACCTAACCCATCAGGACCCCACCTAGTCAAGTGATCAGTTGAGTTTTCCACACCAATGCCACCTCTTATAGATCAGGGGATACATATAATAAAAAAGAAGGAATTATTATAAATGATATTTCCTATCCTATAAAAACCTAGACCATATATGAAATATATCATTTAGAAAATAAATAATAATTCAGAAACAAAAAAAATAACAATAAAACTATATAACAATATATGCATGGAAAACAAATATATAATGATTACTCCATAGGATGACAGATTATAATCACAAAACACCACACAATGTAATGGATTTATACAAAGGGGAAACCATATTCATGATGTAGGTACACCTTATAAGAACCATTAGGTTACACTATACATCATGGGTTCTAGGGAAGTGTTTTTTAATATTGTCTTCCACCATCAATGTGTAGCTTTTTTATCCGGTACCTAATCCTTATAAATAGATCTAGATCTATGATCTCCAATTCAATATTTTAATCTTGGTACATTTTGCAAAAATACAACATGTGTGTGATCAAGGCCAATGTATATTTGAGTATAAATATACCAAGACCTCCAAAAGTAAAACAAAAAATAAAAGATTAAAACCCCACTCTGTTTGTAACCCCCCAATACAATAGAGTAGCTAAAATTGGAAACCTTGATGTTTTTTGTTGGAAAAAAACAAATATATACGAAAGTATTGTTGGAACCGGGCATGCAGCGGAAGCCCCAAACAGGTGGTTTTTAAAAAATTTCCACCGACGGTCAATGTAAACTTGTCGGCACCAGAGAAGAGCAGCCCAGTATTAGCTGAGGACCACGCGTGGAGGATTTTAAGCACAAAATTAAACCATAAAATACCTGGTTTAAATCCGAAACCATGCACGACGTCTGCTCGTCATTGACGATCGCTGCTCGAAGAATCCGAAGTCGAATTCCTCTAGATCGTCCACACATGCTTCAAGGAATCTGTGGGAGCGCAGTTCGTCGTAATCCAGGTGCTAGCACGAATTTGCGACGATGCCTTCGACGCTCCAACGACCACCGCATCGCATCACTAGCGATGCCTGTGAGAGAGATCCATCCGAGCTCCTTGGATCCATAGAATCTCTCTCTAGAATGTGGGAGAGAGGAGAGCAAAGATAAGCTCCATGAATAGTGTTTGGCAAATTCCCCTCCTCTTCTATTTATAGTGCTCAATTAAAATACTCGGTATCTCCTCGCCGACCCTGAATACTTAATGCACTATCAACGACATTTTATGACTACTAAACTAAGCCATAAATATTATTATCATTTACTTGTAATATATTAAAATATATTACATGATAATAATTAAGTCATTAACCCGACTCGTTTCTCCCATAAATATTAATTGAACCTTGAATAATTTAATATTCGTCAATTAATATTTTTTCATGTATTTACTTAAAACTCGTAAATACATTTAATAAATAAATTCAATACTCATTATTCTAAACTTTAATAATATGAATTTATTTATTGCATTGGTGATCGTTTAACTTTGGACAAATCCTGGACCCCCGTGGCGGTGCCCGCCATGTCCAAAACTCATATTCAACTGAATAGGGTAGATTCTTGAATACGCTATTGTGTGTGACCCTCTAGGCCCTTATTTCGACAGCTGTGAAAAGTATTCACTAACCAAGAGTGGGATCTAGCAACTCATCATGGCCCCTGAAGAAATAAGGATTGTCACAGCAGCGACAACCAACCTACGAACACGCACTATGTAATATAATCTCTTTGTCTGTAATATCTCATAAAGCAGGATGCACTCACGTGTCATCGCCCTTTTCTTGCTTTATAGTTTGCTGATTTAACTGGATGGATTTACCCTTGACTGTCATGGTCATGGTCTTACAAAGGTACTGCCATCCATATCAACATGGCATGAGATATATTACTTCCATAACCCAGAAGCGACAAATCCTTTCTTGACCATTCAACCAATGTCATGCCACCAACGACGCACCCGACACAAACTACCTCGCCATGACTTCATCGCCATGGTTTTCATCTTGCATCAAAGTACGTAATCAAGTGACATGCATTGGTAATGATCTCAATTCAGGAGACCATTACACATGATCGCATATAGGAACATCCAATAACACCTGAAACATGTGGTGTTCTTATTGGTGGGTCAGTCCTCATGATCTCACTACTAGAGATCACCAAGTGTGAACTTCATGAGAAGAAGTCTCAATGCTTATGAGCCCCCAACACCTGATAGTGAAACATCTACTGTGTCTAATCAGTAAGATGTATCTAGACTATAGAACATATATTTAAGATTAATGTCATAGTATCTAGAGGTTCTCATTATATCCTGGGAACTACTATAACCTTTCGATGCGACAATTAATCTTTGGACATTACCATTTCAATAGTGGACGCAAAAAATTCTACACTATAATGGTAAGATGAAATCATGCATAGCTTATTGTATACATGATATGGTAATCAAAATCACATAATAGTTGGGTCTAGGTCACCCACTATTTCAACAAGTATCACATCACATATACCTCTATCTAACTCAATAATTAATCACATCATACAAATATTTAGTGTTTCTCTGTAAGCATAAGACCTAATGTGTACCATGTCCACATCTCACCTGTATGTCAATCATCGATGATGATAATTTACTTTAAGAAGAATACTAAAACCACAACTATTCAGTTAATCCTTTTTTATATATTGGGAACACTTTATAATAACATAGAATATACTTTTTTCAAACAAAAATTGCTACCAAATCCTTGTATCACAACCCTTGAACTAATAAGGGGAATAAATCTTATCAGTGGAAAGTATATAAAAATCCATAACTCAGATCCATAGATGCCTAACAGTGAATATGAATCTGGATTACGCAAATCCCAAAAGTAACCTAATGAACATGAATTATCTTACACACTTCACCAATATAAAATCCCTCAGTAGCTATAGCATTGTGAGACTTATACCCCACTTAAAGATACCTTAGTCAAGAGGGTTATCAACTCCAATGAAGGATCTATACTATGTTGAGTGGAATATGAATTTTTTAAGAGGGTTGCCTACAATAATAGTGGATAAATTATGCCCCATTTGAAGACACCTTTGTAAATAGGGTTACATTCTCCACTATATGAATAAAATACTTATCCTCTATAGGAATATATTCTCTAATAGGGATAAAAATATCTTTCTACTAAAAACATATATAGACACATGTCATATTATCTTCAAAGCAATGAAAATAAAACTTTTTGATCACTATGTATATAAACTTCAGGTGATGAACATATGCATACAAATATGACCCATATCCAAAAAGGGTAATAATGGATTGTTCATACATCTAAAACAAGAAATATAGAAGAAATATATAGAGGGTATTATAATTTTTCTATTACATGACGGGCCTGGGTATGGTGTACACCATGTTGGATCACTTGGGTAGATAGGTTTTGTATTCACATCTCCCAAATCTTTTGAATTAAACATATATAATATGTCTAATATGGTACATGATATGTATGCATTGGAGGATCATGGTTTAATATTATGTACGATAAAGAAATTTAACATTATTCTTTGGTGGACTACATAGTGTGTGATATTTAATATAGATGATATGTAGAACTATATGGATACTTTGATTGTATAGACTATACACATCAACTAATTTCATAATGATTAACAGGTTTGTACGATGAGGATCACTTCATGTGGGTTCATCCTACTAACTAATCATGTACACAGTCACATACCTAGATGCTTGGAAATGAAATACCTAATATCTAACCTGATGTCACATGACGTGTAATATTTTATTAATCACGTAGCACTAGTTACACCAATTCCATGTTACATGGTGATATTTATGGGTGGTTACATGTCATGTGTAATTAATTAAAATTTTAAAATAATAATTAGTGATATACAATGTTTGTGTCATGGGACTACATTCTATATAGTATAAATAATTATAGGACACTTAAATTTTATTTTTTCACTCTGAACATTTCTCCTAACTCTGAGAACTCTTACACTATTGGGAAATCCTAACTCCCTTATAACCTATTTCTTCTGTTGAAGAATCTTTATAGGTGTATTTTATCATATCCATTTATCATTAGCATCACCATCTGATGAAGTCATTCTAAGATAGTTTTGTATATAGGCGTTAATCATTCACTATTATAGTGTTAGATAATCAAGATCAAACTGAATAATGAGAAATGGAAGCGAGAATTGTAAAATATTATTTTATGGGAAGTCTAACCACCCAAAACTAGAATTGCAATCACAATTCTCAGGAAACGTGAGATGAAAAAAATATAATATCTAAAATATTAAATTATTTTTTGAGCACCTTTATTCTTAATCAGTTTCCATCATTCACTCATGTTCATCATAGATGAACACTATTCTAAAATGATAATAATATTTTTAAAATATTAATAATATTATAATTAATCAAATAACATTTAAAAATGAATTTTACATCCATCTTGAATTTTTTTTAATGTAAAAATTTAATGGATTAATTTTAAAATAAAATTATCAATAAATTCTTATCAAAATAATTTATCAAAAACTAATACCAAAATTGATATATTAAATCCATCATTTATTTATTAAAATAATTCATATTATATATGAATCATGCCTTATTTTGTAGGAAAATATGTAATCACCATGTAAATAATCTACTAGCTAAAATATTAATAAAAATAATTTAATTATTATTATTAATCTCCATCCCATAATTCTTGTAGGATGATCAAAATTTAAATCAGTGAATTAATGTTAGTAAATACACACTCATGATTTCATATTATTCTTAATAATTAGGTGTTTAAATTTCACATGAAGTTTCTATATTATAAATTAAGATTTCTGATCATGTAAATTCATTCTCTCCAACCCCACTTTTAAATATTATTAAATAATCATTCGATTATTCAATTTATTTCAGAATTACCTTATTAGAATTTATCCACTAAAAGAGTGTTAAGATGTATTTGATCATAAATGGAATATCAAATTCATATTGGAATGAAGTGAAATAAATAAATTTATATGTCTTTTCTTCTTGGTGTAAACATCATCACTTAGTTATTTGATTATTAAAGACACACTGTGAAAATATTGTTTTCATATAATGAACGACCCTTATTTGGAAGGATTGTTAAAAATTTCTTCATTAATTATAACCTTCCCACCATGGTAAATCTAATATATAACCGTGACAGGTCACTAAATGTCATCTCAATCACTATGATGTATACTTAAGGATTCCCATTAGAAACATGGGTGTAAGTCGTGATTGTGGGTAGAATATACCACCATATCTAAGTATTAATAATAGTGTAAATAAGAAAAAACCATAAAAAAATAGAAAATATCAGTGTACATGGATGGAAAAAATATAAAAAATTAATCAATAATAAATAATGAAGTGAAATATAAAATCATACCATAAACCAAACTCCCATCAGACCACTCACAATTATAAATTAAATTAAGATCCAAAATTAACTAAGGATCTACCACATACTCAAACCTCATATCATCCAATTCACTAGTACCATCTGAGCTGTATATATAAGTAAAGCTATTATAGGACTCTATCCAATATGAACCTATGAGTAGTAAAGGTTTCTTAGGAACACATGTAAAATGGTTGCGCAATCAGGGTTTGATTATATATCTACCAACGTAGTCCCATATAGATCTTGTTAATGTAGTGATATTTTCAACTTAATTACATAGAAAAATGAATAAATATATAACTGTTGAAGCCTAGAATATGTTAAAAAATAACCATCCTCAATCCTTAGGTGAAATGTGACATTCATGATCAACCATACCAACTTTGTCTAGTGTTTCATATCTCTATAAATAGTACCGTAATCATTTTAATTAAATATTGGTGAAAACTATATCCAAATATAGGTTCCATGTTCCCTAAAATCATATAATCATAATGGACACACCAGATCTCAGGAAAAATATCAGACATCCCTAAAAGTAAAATAACAGACATAGTATATCCTTAGAACAACATAAAGATCCATGAACCCATTATAATTCTCTAAGAACCTCTACTACTCCCTTAGTCACTTTCATTAAAGTAAAATCAAGGTTTTTTGTATAAAAATAGGGTATGTACCTTGATGAATAATATATATATTACAACATCATCACTTTAAGACAACTCATCCCAGAGTTTCCCTTCTGAGTGTGGTTTAGATATATCCTAGAATAATTATATTCGTGTGTTATGTATATCATAGTCCTTTTCTCATGACTCCTCATATAACCTTTCATACTTCCATAATAACTAACCTAGAGGATCCATTCTACCTCAAAGAGTCTTTGGTTGTGGTTAAATATAACAACTATATGCTCTTCAAAAGAAGTATCATCCTATAACTCAACATCCACAAGATCAAAAATATGAGACACATCTAAGTGATAATGAAAAACATTAGATACATGGAAGACATCATGTTTAGATCTATACAACAGAGGAAGAGATATCTGATATGGTACCAACTTACACCTCTTCAATATTTCAAAAGTTCAGATGAATCTAGTGCCATTTTACCATGGTTTTCAATTTACCTATGACCCAATCTAGGCTAAACACATAGGATGAGCGAATCCCATACCTCAAGATCCTATGGTCGGTGACAATAATCAAAAAATGAATTATTACTACACTTATATGTAGAAATAAGTATCATGATCAGTTTTACCTACTCGGATGTCTCCTGAATGAGATGGTGTCCAAGTAGTACTTCCCCCAACCTCTAACCAGTATAGTGGTGAACAACATGTCCTACTGGATTCTTAAATAGATTGTTATAGATTGTTTCAAGGAAACTATAGTTATAGGAAAACTAATCTAGTAAAAATATTTTCCTAAGAGCCTCCAAAATTAAGGAATCATTCAAAAATTATGTACTGTATAAATTTTATAGTATGCTTGGACTAACTGTCAGTATGATGGTGGTAGCCTATACTCAAAATTATTAGTGATCCAAGGTATTTCATAAACACCTTTATGAATAGAGACATAAACTGAGAATCTATGGTTAAAAAAATAGTATGTGGAACCCCGTAAATGTGTATGATCACTCATCATATATACACCCATTCCAATCCACTGATAATTTTTCCTGAATAGGAAAAATGTGAGTGAACTTCATCATCTGGCCCACAATCTACCATACTACATCACAACCTTAGGGTGAATATGGTAACCTCATCATGAAATAAATATTTATATCATCTAATTTCTACTCTGGGATACATAGTGGTTTCTAAATCCCAATAGGCTGCTCATTTTTCACTTTCACCTACTAACAGTTGGAACACCAAGTAACTAAATTTGTGATATTTGTTTTCAACTCAGACCACTAATATTAGTAATCCAAATCAAGATTCATCATAGAGTGTCTAGGATTCATTCCTAATTTAGAATCATAATATTCTTGTATCATCTCCTCTCACATGTTTATAGGAACCCAAACACATCCATGGATATACAATATCTCATCCTCGTCAATAATTCAACCATAAAGTGGTTTCTCACTAGAAATACATTCCCTTAGGACCAAGTATTTAGAAATATAAAATATTACCCCTCTTCAAATAATATGTATGTGATTAATATAATGATATAGTAAAGATATTATTTCTATGACACTCATGAAATTCCAGTCTTATTTCAAAAAGAAGATCCATCAACATCCATTTATTATGAGATTCATGAATAGCTTGATCCTAATTCATTTGGAACAGATATTTTGAAACTACATTGAATATCCCTGGTGTATAATAAAAGTCCGTGTCAAAATACTAAATATATTCAACCCATCATCATTGTTAGAGGTTCATGTTCCACTGAGAAAATATATATTTGAGGCTCTCATGGCCTGTGTATACCATGAACTATTACACTAGCAATTAGTGTCTCTATAAATATAAGTAATGGAACATTAATACTAATGTAATGACCTGGACCCCTCTGAGACATTAGTTTGTGAAAAAGTAGTGTTTGGGGTGTTCTGACAGTTGTTGGTGTCTCTTTCCAAGTGTTATCCAAAAAACCAGTTTGAATTGTTGGCATCGGTGAGTCAAGGGTGTTGGCATCGGTGAGTCAGGGGTGTTTGAATTGGTGAGTCAGGGGCATCAAAATCAGCGAGTCAAGGGCGTCGGCAACGGTGAGTCAGGGGTTTCAACATCGGTAGGTTGAGGTGTCGGAAGTTCGAGGCGTCAGTAGGTCACGACGTCAATAGGTCGAGGCGTCGGTAGGTCAAGGCATCAATAGGTCAGGGCGTCAGTAGGTCAGGGTGTCAATAGGTCAAGGCGTCAGTAAATTGAGGTGTTGGTAGGTCGATGCATCAGTGGGTCATTGTGTGAGTAGATCATTGTGTTGGTAGCTCTATGTCGGTGGCTCAGCGTCGGTGACTCATTTCCAGTTTTCCGAGTTTTCCAGTTTTCCCCCTCTTGCATTTTATTTGACATAAACTGAGTTTAAAGCCTTGTTTGGGCATTTTAAGGGTGTTTTAAAGGATATTGAGTATATCCTAAATATCCTAACACCCTGTGGACTTCAAGATATTCAAACTATGTGATCTTGACCATGATCCCATGATTTATGGATTTTGAAATCATTCTTCCTTTAATATAGGTTATGGATCTTCAAAGCTGGGATCTTCCCTTCCTAGTGTGTTTTTTATTCCCTCTTGGTGAACCTAGAGACTTCCTCCCTAGACAAGTCATGAACATATTCTAAAGTCCCCTTCTAGTCAGTTTCCTTGGATTTGTTTCCTTCTCCTCGCATGATTCTGTATTCTTAGTGTAAGGAGGAGTTTTGGTCACCTATTATTTCAAGTAGGGATTATTCTACCTATCTATTTTTTTATCATGTGGGGTGGGTGTACTAATGTTTCCTTGTGAAGAATGGGTGAATAATTTTCTTAAAATGAGTAATAAATAAGAAGTCAATACGATCAAAAAGATAATAGGGGTCAATGAAATAACGGGCTAGGAGTGGTTTGAAATTGATCGCCTATTTTATTTGTTATCCTTGTTGATGTTGTGATCTTTTGTGGCTATAAAGCCTTCTGAAAATCATGGATGTTGGTAGTATTTTTTTGTGCATGGGGGACACTTTATAACAATTGTTGTTTCCTTGTGAACAATTGGTGTAAATTCTAATATGGATAATCATGTATACCTAGTTAAAGGAAATGAATTCCCCATGATAAAAAGCCTTGTGTAATCACCCCTATTTATCAAAGTGGATTAAATAAAATCATTTACCAAAATCTGAATATATACTATTTGATAGGTGTGACTGAGTGATGTGCTCTGTTGGGTTTTGTGACCTTGTGTGAGTTATGTGGTGTTGTTGTTGGGAGCACGATTATGGGTACGGGGTAGGCATGGGAGTTGGTTCTATGAGAAGGGTGTGGTAGGTATGTATAGTAGGGTTTTGGTTCAATGGTAGTTGATGTGGGTTTGGTGTGTGGGACAATACAGGTTGTGTGTAGGTATCCCAATTTGAGAGATTTATTGATTGTAGAATGGACGGACTTGTAGGCAGTGGGACTTCCATTGTTGTGTTGTGGCCATCGAATGACATTTTATAGTGGGACTGTGGTGTGGTTATGGAATTTTGATGCAGTGGGACTGCATCTGGTAATTGTTTAGGCAGCGAGGCTATAGGGATGGGTTGTGAGAAGAGGATTGTGTGGTATAAATTTGAAGAATGATAGTTGGGAATTGTTGAATGGGTGTCTAGGAAGAAAAGGGGTGTGTAGTGATAATGTGGGATGGTTGTTCTATATTGTTTGTATGAATGGGTGTTAAAATGGAAATTATTTACCTTGGTCTCCCTACCCATGTTCAATGTTGGCAGTATGGAAGAATGAAATGATCTGGTTGCTATGTGTTTAGTTAATTAGGATCTTCACCTTCTCAGGCGGTTATAGATGTTGTGTTTGGTAGTTGCCTCAGGTAGTGCTGGAATAAACTAATGTGAACCCATTAATTAATAAATTTCAAGTGGTTAAATGAAAAAGGGTTGGATTATGTTTTTTTAGTGGCTTCTTTGTGTGGTTGTACATATATGGGTAACAACAAATGTGGTTTTGGTGGTCTGGTTGGTTGTTTTGGGGACACGTAGGTTGGGCTGAGTGTTTATTTACTTATATGTATAAATTTTAAGTTCCTTGTGATTTATATATTCACCCCACCCTTATTGATCACCATGTTCCAAACACCTCCATTTTATGGGGGATGGTGTCTTTCCCAACATCCCGGTGGGAGGATGGATGGCTAGTTACTGACTTTCTTCCTCGCACCCTCTTTCAGTTCTTACTGCTCAATCATATCCAAGAAGGCTGTAATGGCTGAGGCTTACCATATTCCAAGATCCTTTGGGTAGGTTTTGTGTGGACATGGGGCTCAGGTGTTTGTGGGATAGGTTTGTCTTACCAAGTGTATTCGGGATGAGGCCCAAGTGTCTTCAGGCGAGAGGCATGGTTGTTGTGGCTCCGATGTCTATGGGTGAGATGTGTGGTGTGGTTGAGGTCTAGGTGTATGTGGGTGGGTTGTGGTAGTGGCACTGTGTTTTGTAATAGTGTTAGTGTCAATATGTTAGCTGTTATGAATTAGCAGTTAACCAGTGGGAAAGTGGTGCAGGGTACCCAAACATCGATCTGCTTATACTACTACATTACCTGACTTGTGTTATTTGGTGAGTGTGACTTGGTGAATATGGGTTGATTAGTACTCCTTTATAGGTGCTTTGAAGTTCCACTATTCTATCACAAGGGAATTAGTATGTTCCCCACTTGTGCATGGGTAGATTTAATTTTTCTACTGGGTATACTTGTATACTCACCCTACATTTGTAAAACTCTTTTCAAGTTTATAGGAGGATTTTGAGGATTGTGTTGGACTTTACTAGCTTAGGCATCAATATTATTGATGTTCTATAGTTTATCCATTTCTGTTGGTAATTTTTTTTCGTTCCTTGGTTGTACTTTTGTTGTAGTTTACGTTTAAATCATGCATGGGCCGGATTTTTGGTTTCCATTATATAAATGATTGGAATTACTTGGGATTTTACCATCTTATCTCCCAATCCTTTTTTAATTAAAAAGGGTAATGACTTCCATTTTATGTGAGATTTTATAACATTGGCTCTAGTCGCCTCTTTGGGTCCTATTGAAGGCGGGACTCGGGGGTCATTATCTCTCCTTCATCTTGAGGAAGGAAGGGCGTGACACTTTACTACCCCTTCCCTCATCCTGGGGAATGTGGGTCATGATAGAATGGTATCAAAGGGAGGTTTGAGAGATATGATGGAGTTTGGAGTTCGACATAGTTATGATTTCATGGGATGGTAGAGAAATGGTGTTAGGAAATCTTGGTTCATGAGATAGTCCTGGGAAGATTGGCTAGGATACGTGATTTTAGGGGCCCCCGTGATCCGATGCAAGGAATCTGAGTCTACCGAACGACCAAGTGAGGCTATAGTGATTGCAGGGTAGAGACCCTAGAAAAGGTACATGCATCATAATCACTTGTGTTCTTTTTTTGTCATGGTTTTTTGGGAATTTAAAATAAATGAAGAGTTAAAATGAATTTAAAATAAAATTTCCATACCACCCAGGCTTAGGAGTTTCTTGTTTACCCTTTTCAGATATGGCGCCCGAATGTTTCCCATGTGTGGTATGAGTAGTTGAGGCCCAGAAAGCTGGCTCGGTTGATCAGTGGAGGGACAATCAATAGGAGGAAGACAACTTGTGGTAGAAGACCCTTCGTTCTTTCTAGTGATAGACCCTTGGAAAGTACAAAGGATGCGTTTTAGACTCATAGATGGATAGCTGAATTGAGGAGCTTTCAATCGCATTTACCTTGATCCAGTTGCCAAGGGAGTACTGGGTTCTGTTGGCAGTCATACAAATGATGGGAGTATCATGTCAGTGGTGGATTCACTACCACAGGGAAAGGAAGGAGACTGTTGTTTTGTGGGATGACTTCTAGAAAGAGTTTCAGGAAGACTTTCTTTCCTTGATGATGAAAGCTGAGAATAGATAGGTTATCTCCCTATAGTATGAGATTATGTCGGTGGGTGAATTAGGGATCAAGTTCAAGTATCTTTTATTCTTTTCTCTGGATCTCTTTTTGGATGAGGGGTATCAGGAAAGATGCTTAGAGGAGGCACTCCAACCTTTTCTTCAGTATGCTGTTACTCCTTTCACTATACTGACATACTTAGAGGTTCAGAAGAAGGATGAGGTAGTGGAAAGGATGCACTCGTTGAGATGTGTATCGTGAGAGGGGAGCCAACTAAGTTCATCGAAGGGGAAAGCAGTCAGCAGTAGGTCTCTGGCATTAGGGCCTTCCAGGTTTTGGCTAGTGGGGGGTAGGCCTCAGCAGTTCCAGTTCTGATCTCCTAGTCCTCGCCCTTTCCCCATGAGGTTGGGACTACAGTGCTTTATCTGCGGAGTCTGTGGACATCTTCAGAACCAATGCCCAGTTCTATCTCAGTACAATGGGGGTGGGCAGGTTCATCACCCACCCCAACAACAACATTTTTCAGCCAGGCCTTTCTAGCAGTAGGGGGAGTGAGCTCCCGCTCCACTGAGGGTAGACGGTGGTGGAGAAGGCCGATCTCAATTTGCTCCTTAGGGACCTCGATCAGGTCATGGTTAGGGAGGTAGTAGCCAACAGAGGGGTAAAGGAGCTGGGTGTGGGTAGTTTCATGTTGTTGAGGCAGATGTTCCAGTAGGGCCAGAGGTTCTTTGAGGTACAATCAGTCTTTTTAGCACTATTTTTTAAACTTTGGTTGATTTAGAAGCCTCTCACTCCTTTGTTTCACCCATTCTATCTCATGCCTTGGGACTAGATGTGGAGAGACTTTTTGTTCACTTGGTGCTGAGTACACCAGTTGGAGGTCAAACTAGTTTGTTTGATGTTTTTTGGGGAAGTAGACTGATGTTGGGGTCGCATCAGTCTAGTGGAGATCTTTTTTTGTTACATATACAGCCATATGATGTCATCTTGGGAATCAACTAGTTATTTTCTATGCACACCATTATTGACTACTTTTGGAGAAGAGTCATGTTTTCATATGTGGACGTCCAGCATGTAGTATTCATTGGAGATAGGGTCTATCAGGTGGGCACTCAGTGTATGGAGCCTCTTCTCTTCTTATTGGTCGAGCTGTTAGTGGAATCAGTAGACACAGAGTGGTGGCGGTCTTGGGGGTTGTTAGTGAGTTCCTGGATGTCTTCACGAAGGAGGTTTTGACTTTACTACCTCAATATGATGTTGAGTTTGGGATAGACTTGCAACATGATGCATGTCTAATTTCAATGGATCCATATTAGAAGGCACATTCTAAGTTGTGGGAGTTGCATATTTAGGTTGACGATTTGATGAACAAGGGTTTTATCCATCCGAGTGTGTCACCATGGAGTGCTCTAGTCTTGTTCGTGAAGAAGGAAGATGGTGGTCTAAGACTATGCATTGGCTACTAAAGACTGAATTAGGTGGTGGTTAAGAACCATTACCCCCTTCTGAGGATCGATGGTCTTTTTGACCAGTTAAAGGGATTAGGTTGTTTGTATAAGATCGATATGTGGTTTGGGTATCACCATTTGTGGTTGAAGGAGGGTGATATCCCAAAGACTATTTTCAGGTGCAGTTATGAGCACTTTGAGTTCGTGGTCATGCCCTTCGGTGTCCAAAACGCACTACTCATGTTCATGGGTCTCATGAACTCTATTCTACATGAGTTCCTAGACCGTTTCATCATAGTGTTCACCAAAAACATCTTGATCTACTCAAGATCATCAGAGGATCACATCGAGCATCTGAGGACTAT
The DNA here is from genome assembly GCA_963277665.1 of Viscum album. Taxonomy (NCBI): domain Eukaryota; kingdom Viridiplantae; phylum Streptophyta; class Magnoliopsida; order Santalales; family Viscaceae; genus Viscum; species Viscum album. The sequence continues at coordinate 990,545,919 of OY728126.1, forward strand.
CTTGGAGGTCCTACAACACCATCAGCTCTATGGTAATTTATCCAAATGCAAGTTTTGGATGCAATAGGTGCACTTCCTTAGACATGTGGTGTCTCGAAAGGGGATAACAGCGGACCCATAAAATGTTAAAGTAGTTTTTTCTTGGGCAGCACCCAAGAATGTGGCAGAGGTTCGTAGCTTCTTGGGACTAGCGGGCTATTTCCAGAGATTCATGCCCAACTTCTCTCAAGTTGTGGATATGTTGACATCTTTGACAAAAAAAATACTAGGCCTTCATGTAAAGTGAGCATTTTAAGGAATATTTCATCTACCTGAAGTGGAATATGGTCAGTGCCCCAGTGCTTAGGTTTCTAGAATAAGGCATGATGTTCGAGGTGTTATGCAATGCTTCCAGCTTAGGTTTGGGGTGTGTGTTGATGCAACAGTGAGGAGTGCTCTCTTATGGTTCTAGGTAGTTGCGTCTGCATAAATGTAACTATTCCACCCATGATCTATAGCTTTCAATGTTCATATTCGCGCTGAAGTTGTGGTGACATTACCTCATCGGGGAGTGCTTTTTGGTTTTCACAAATCACAAGAGTTTGAGGTATATCTTCTCCTAGTGAGACCTGAACTTGAGAAAGTGGATGTGGATTGAGATTCTCACAGACTATGACTTAATGATCTATTACACATCAGGAAAAGGGAACATGGTGGCTGATGCCTTAAGCATGAATTCACAGAAGGAGGTAGTTCGGGAATCCACAGATGCTTGGAAGGTAAGGGAGGAGTTGGTCGCTTTGCGTCTGGATGAAAGAGTGGATGGTGGCAGAGGTTGTCTATTTTAGATTAAAGTGCGGTATCCCTTAGTTTGGAAGGTGGAGGAGTCTCATTGGGGAGACTCAGAGACCGAAGTGATTTGTGATCACGCTGTTCAGGGTGATGCTCCAAAAGGATGGTCAGAGGATTGTCAGAATCAGATGATATTCCATGGAAATCTATTTGTCCCAGTGGAAATGTGTGAGGGAGTTCTCCATGAGTTCCATATATCACCCCTGGCATAGCATCTAGGAGTTTCTAAAATGTACCAAGTCTTGAGGGAATAGTTTTGGTGGCCCTGAATGAAGCGGGTAGTGATAGAGTTTGTGGCTGGGTGCCTAGTGTGTCAGGAGTTGAATATTGAGTACCGTGTTCCCAGCGGTATATTACAACCCTTATACATTCCTGAATAAAAGTTTGATGACATATCGATGGATTTAATCATAGTATTTCCTATGGATTAGGTAGGATGTGATGCTCTTTGGGTAGTAGTGGACCGGTTGATGAATTCGGCTCACTTCTTAGCGATCAAGGAGTCGAGCACAGTAGATTACTTAGCATAGAGGTATGTGGATGAAGTGGTGCAACTACATGGAGTTCCAAGATCCATTTTCTTAGATAAAGATACACATTTTACATCGCGAGTTTTGAGTAGAATTAAACATGTATTTGTCACTCAGTTATGCCTCATCATTTCTTTCCACCCTTAGATGGATGGACAGACAGAGAGGACCATTCAGACATTGGAGGACATGCTGTGAGAATGTGTTTTGGACTTTGAAGGATCTTGGGTATGACACTTTCCCCTAGTATAGTTTTATAACAATAATAGAAATCACTCTACCATTGGCATGGTACTATTTGAGGATTTGTATAGAAGGTCGTATTATTCACTAGTATGAAGGATAGAGGTTGGGGAAGCATCCCTTCTTAGACTATAGGTAGTGGAAGGCACGACAGAGAAGGTCTATCTTGTGCATGAGAGGATGAAGGTGGCTCAGGACCAGTATAAGTCATATTCCGATCACTGGAGGATTCCCTTGGAGTTCAATGTTCGGGACCATGTGTTCTTAAAGGTTTCCCCTCAACGTGGGCAATGGAGGTTTGGTAAGAGAATAAATCTTTCTCCTAGGTTCATTGGACCTTTCGAGGTGTTGGGATGAGTTAGTGAGGTGGCATACCAGCTAACATTGTCACCATGATTGGAGAGGATCCATGTATCTTAGATCCATTGATACCTACATGATGACTCCCACATCATTGACTAGGGAGAGTTGGATATCGAGGATGACGTGATGTTTGTGGAGCGGCTAGTAATAATCGAGTATCGTGAGGATAAGTTTCTTTGGGGGCAGATCATTCTCTTAGTCCATGTGTTATAAATGCATGGTGTCCTTTATGAGAGTACTTGGGAGTGGGAGGCATAGATACGTGCCCAGTACCTAGTTCTATTATGAGTTTCCCTTATTTGTTTTACTTTTTTGCTTCTTTTTATGATGTAATGATTGACCTCATTTGCGGTGAGATGAGTTGTTTCCTTTTTCTCCAAATGTTTTCGAAAAGTCTTGATTGTGGGGAGGGGAGGATCTGATCCCTAATTGAGACGCATTAATGTGTATGTGATTAAACCCATTTGGGAGAGTCAGTGCCGCCCAAAATGGATAGTATCTTGACATGGAAGAAGAAACTGTTTAATATATGTGTCTGAACAGTGTGACCTTTGGTGTTTATGTGGTTGTTTGAGTTAGTGGGGACTTAATATTTGTACAGTTGTTCAAGATGTATATGTCAAGGAGGTGTTCTTGGGTGTCTATATTTACACTCCAGTTTTCGAATAACATGGGGTAGTTTTTCCCTGAGAGATATCTTATGGGGTAGTTGTTTGGACCCCTATTCCTTTTGTATTAGTTTTGAATTCTTGAGGATGAGAATAGTTTGAGAGGTGTCTGATGTAATGACCTGATCCCCTACGGGCCATTCCTTTATGAAAAACTAGTGTTTGGTGTGTTCTAGGGTTGTCGGAAACTCGTTCAGAGAGTTATCCAAAAACTAGTTTGAACTGTCAGCATCGGTGAGTTAGGGGCATCGACATCAGTGAGTCAAGGGTGTCAGCATCATTTTGTCAGGGGCGTTGGAAATGGTGAATCAGAGGCGTTTGCATCGGTAGGTCGAGGCGTTGGTAGGTTGAGGCATTGGTAAGTTAGGGAATCAGTAGGTCAGGGCATCAGTAGGTTGAGGCATCGGTAGGTTGAGGTGTTGGTAGGTCTAGGCATCAGTAGGTCATGACATTGGTACGTCAGGGCATCAATAGGTTTTGGCGTTGGTAGGTCAAGGTGTCGGTATGTCGAGTCGTCGATATGTTTAGGTGTTGGTAGGTCATGGCGTCATTAGTTCATTGCATTGGTATCTCAACATTGGTGGCTCAGCGTTGGTGACTCACCCACTGGTGACTCATTTCCAGTTTTCTAGTTTTCCGTTTTCACCCTTCTGATGTTTTATTTTATGTAAACCAAGTTTAAATCCTTGTTTGGTCATTTTAAGGATGTTTTAAAGGATATTGAGTATATCCTTAATATCCTAACACCTTGAGGAATTTGAGATATTCAAACCGTGTGATCTTGACCACGATCCCATGATTTATGGCTTTTGAAATCGTTCTTCCTTTAATATAGGATCTGGATCTTCAAAGACGAGATCTTCCCTTACCAGTGTGTTTTATATTCCCTCTTGGTGTGCCTAGATACTTACTCCCTAGAAAATTTGTGCTCCTATGCTATAGTCCCCTCCTGCTCAGTTTCCTTGGATCTCTTTCTTGTTGCTCGCGTGATTCCCTATTCTTGGCACAAGGAGGAGTTTTGGTCACTTATTATTTCATGTAGGGATTCTTATGACTCTCTCTTTTGTGTATCATGATGGGTGGGTGTACTAATGTTTACTTGTGAATAACGGAGGAATAATTTTCTTAAAATGCATAATAAATAAGAAGGGAATATTATCAAAAAGATAACAAGGGTCAATGAAATAACGGGCTGGGAGTTGTTTGACGTTGATAACCTATTTAATTTTTTATCCTTGTTGATGTTATGATATTTTGTGGCTATAAATCCTTCTAAAAATCATGTTTGTTGGTGGTAGTTGTCTATGCATGGGTGACGGTTTATTACTATTGTTTTTACCTTATGAAAAAATGGTGTAAATTCTAATCTGGCTAATCCTATATACCCGGTTAAATAAAATGAATGTCCCAGGATGGAAACCCTTGTGTGACCACCCCTATTTGTCAAAGTGGATAAAATAACATTGTTTACCAAAATATTAATATATCCTATTTGATAGGTGTGGTTGAGTGCTGTGTTCTGTTGGGTTTTGGGGCCATGTGTGAGTTGTGTGGTGCTAATGTTGGGAGTATGATTATGTGTATAGGGATAGGAAGGGGACTTGGTTCTGTGAGAAGGGTGTGGTATGTATGTATGGCAGGGATGTGGTTAAATGGTATTTTCTATGGGTTTGGTGTGTTTGACGGTATAGTTGGTGTGTTGGTATCCCATTTTGAGAGACATATTGATTGTAAAATGGATGGACTTGTGGGTAGTGGGACTGCCTTTGTTGTGTTGTGGTAGTCAAATGACATTGTGCAGTGGTACTGCAGTGTGGTTATGGACTTGTTATGAAGTGGAACTGCATCTGAAAAATTTTTGGGTAGTAGGGCTACAGGGATGGGTTGTGAGAATAGGATTGTGCGGTATAACTTTGAAGAATGATTGTTGTCAATGGTTGAACGAGTGTCTAGGAAGAAAGGGGGGTGTACAGTGGGACTGCGGGTTGTTTGTTCTCTTTTTTTTGTATTAATGGGTGTTAAAATGTAAACGCATTACCTTGGCCTCCCTTCCTTTGTTCAATGTTGGTATTATGGAAGAATTAAGTGAGCCGGTTTCTGTGTGTTTAGTTAATCAGGTTCTTCACCTTCTGAGGTAGTTGCAGATGTTGTGCTTGGTGGTTTCCTCAGGTGGTTCTAGAATAAACTAAATTGAACCCCTTAATTAATAAATGGAAAGTGGTTAAACAAGAAATGGGTTGGGTTATGCTTTGTAAGTGGTTGTTTTGTGTCATTGTTCATGTAGGGGTAGCAACAAATGTTTTTATGGTGGTTTGGTTGGTTGTTTTGGGGACCCTTAGGTTGGGTTGAGTGTTTGTTTACTTATATATATAAATTATAAGTTCCTTGTGATTTTTATGTGCACCCCACCCTTGTTGAGAACCATATTCCAAACACCTCCATTTCATGGGGTAGGGTGTCTTTCCCATCATCCTAGTGGGAGGATGGATGGCTGGTTACTGAATTTCTTCCTCGCACCCTCTTCTGGTTCTTACCGCTCAAGCATATCTGGGCTGACTGTAATGGCTTGGGGCTTACCATAGTCCAAGATATTTCAGGTAAGTTTGTTGTGGATGAGGGGCTCATGTTTTTTTGGTCCTATTTTTTCTTCCCAAGTTTCATTGAGATTAGGCCCAGGTGTCCTTGAGTGAGAGGCATGGTTTTTGTGGCCCAGGTGTCTACGGGAAAGATGTGTGGTGGGGTTGAGGCCCAGGTGTATACGGGTGGGTTGTGGAAGTGGGACTGTGTTTTGGAAGAGTGGTTGCATCAGAATGTTTTCTATTGGGAATGAGTAGTTAACCAGTTGTAAAGTGGTGCGGGGTACCCAAACGTTGATGTGCTTATATTACTACTTTATTTGACTTGTGTTATTTGGTGAGTGTGCCTTGGTGAGGCTGGGTTGGTTAGTAATCCTTGGTAGGTTCTTTGATATTCCATTGTTCTCTCATAGAAGCATTAGTATGTTCCACCACTTATGCATGAGTATCTTTAGTTTTCCTACTGGGTATACTTGTATACTCACCCTATTCCTGTAAAACACTTTTCATGTTTCCAGAATGACTTTGAGGACTGTGTCGGACTTTACTAGCTCAGGTGTTGAGATAGTTGTTGTGATGTTGTATAGAATTTTCTTTTGGTACTTAATTTGGTTCCTTGGATATAATTTTGTCTCAATTTACATTTAAATCATGCATGGGATGGATTTTAGGTTTCCTTTATATAAATGATTGGAGTTACTTGGTATTTTACCATCTTATCTCCTGATATTTTTTTCATTAAAAAGGTTAATGCCTTCCATTTGTGTGAGATTCTATACCCTTGGTGCTATTCACCACTCTAGGGCCTATTGAAGGTGGGACTCAGAGGTCATTATCTCTCCTTCATGTTGAATAAGGAAGGGTGTGACACTTTTCTTCCCCTTCCCTCATCCTGGGAATGTGGGTCGTGAAAACTAATTCTAAGTCATGAATTGGGTAATTGTTCTCATGATTCATCAACTGATGAGCCTCATATTCTATGAATTGTTCCTAAAGAATTTAAACAACTCACTTGCCAACTCCTGAAACATCACAATAAACCATGTATCACATATGAGGCTTAGGAAAAACCAGGATCGACACTGAGGTCGTCCTTCCATTCAATTCCTAAAAGGACTTGTCGTAATATTCATACAATTTAAACCTTACACCCATATTTTCAAAGTATTTATGTTTTGTTTTAAGGTGTGAATGGTATTCTATGAATCAATAGTAGTAACGGTATATCCCCAAAATTCCCCATATGTCAGCGATGTTCTTGGTCTTCTCCCATTGACCACACATCACACCCTCTATAGATCCATAGATACCATAGATTCTGATAGAATGTGACCCATGAAGTGAACTCTATCGAGCTTATAATGGAATTTTGTGAGATTGGAATTTTACTTATACTCCATCTGTGTACTCAGTATGATTTCAAGGTGTCGGCCATGATTATTTCTATTGTGGGAGTACACAAAGATATTATCAATAAAAACAACAACACAACATTCTTGGTACATATGGATAACCCAATTGATCAAGGCCAATAAAATAATAGGTGAATTAGTTAGATAGAACAAGAATAATATATATTCGTATAGTTCATAACTACTTCATAAAGCTATATGGGGTATAGTTGAGGGTATAACTCTCACCTAATGGTATGTTAATGTTAAATAAATCTTTTAGAATATCCTAGTATTATGGAGATGGTAAAAAAGAAAATAAATATAAGTGGGTAATATTTTTAACATTAATTTGATTCAACCATAGGTAATTCACACATAGAATTTGGGTACCATCTGTCTTCATGGGTGAAAATTACAAGTGAACCCCAAGGAGAAGTACCGAGTCATATGAAACAATTGGCTTCATTGTCCTCCAACTGTATCTTGAGTTTCTGAAGATCATCATGTTCCATCCTTTATAGAGAAATAGATACTATTAATATTCATAGAACAATACCTATTGTGAACTTAAAAACTCTATCATGAGGTATCCAATAAAATTTATGAAGGAAGATGTCTCTGGATCAATCTACCATTGGATGAAAATAGCCTGATGTACTCCCCAAACATCAATATAAAGACCCATAATTTGGACTAACACTCTTCCTAGACTATGATTCTTATGTCAATATTTATTTTCTTAGACATCACATTATCTATTATGAGCATAACTACCACCCATGAATGATAATAAATACACCTTGTGGTAAAAATAATTTTTATGGGCTCGATAAGAAACTAACCAATGCATCATGGGAATGATGTTAAAGACTTTAATATCAATGATGAAAATATTTCATATGAAATGGTACCTTTATATCATGAGAGGAAACTCATTTGATCATAAAACACTCCCTAACCATATCCCTAATGGAGTGTCAAGATACGTCATCCCACAAATTTATTCACTCTTAAGACCATGGATTTCCATTAAAGAGGCAAATATAAATGACTATGCTCCACTAGTATCAATCAAATTAGATACTATAGTTGAGTCCACTAACATCATATCTCATATTATAGATGGTATGACACTCTACTCTATAGTTTTATGTTGTACTTCATGAAAATATCCATATTTGTGGCCCTAATATACAACCACGCCGCCCTATGTAGTTTCTCTCTACTGATTTTACACATCATAATTATTACTTCCTTGATGTTGAATATGTCCTCAGTCCATACTGTCAGTGCTATCCATCTTCTATCATGGCTTGGTTCTATAGATCATGCTTCAAACCTCAAGGTTGGTGAAGATTCACTCTCACTAGGGATCTATGGAAAGGTTTTGTAAAATATATGTATATGATTCATTCTTCTATAGGATCACCACTCTCTAGGGTCTCTGGTAAAATAGTTAATCATGTGACCATGAAATAAACATTGATGGAATAACATATAATATCCATTGTGTACAATCTCACTATATATTCCCTTATTATATGTTTTAAGGCGTGTCCTTTTACCACTGGATGGTTCACTACCTCACCTAGATGTTGAACCACCATGCCTTATACCTTTATATTACCTCTTGTTATACTCATATAAAATTTCATGGTTCACCATCTCAAAGAAATTAATCAACTGGAGTACATTCACCTTACTTTAGATAGAATACCTAATCCAATCCTCAAAACCTATCACCATATATATCTTATCACTAACAAGGTTGGATGAAAAGCACTAGATCATATTGAATCAATGTGAGTAATCCTTGAAAGAAACAATACCCTACTAAAGGTGTATAAATCACTTCACTCAATCATTCATCGCGATCTACAAGAATAAGTTGTCATAGAAAGTAGTTTGAAAATCCTTTCAGACCATGTCCTTATTCTTATCTCTCTATGTTAAAAGGTACAACCAAAGCCTAACAAATCCATAAATCATATATGCTAAAATAGTCATCCTTTATTCCATAAGAATATCCATATGCTCAATGATCGATAGGATAGCCTCTATCCATGAATAAGAATACTGAGGACCTTCTTCCCCTATAAAAGATAGTGAATACTACTTCGGGAACCCCTTGTCAAATATAACATTACCAGTGAAGTTCATGGGGCTCCCTCCATATAATTCAATAGGTTTAGGAAACTTGCATTGATATAATAATCAGACACCTATTTAGGTATGATTTGTGGTAAAATTGGAGATTCCACTAGTGGAACTACATGTGGATCAGGTCTCATCAACTCAGGAGCATGTTCGTTGACACCCTCCAGGTGTTTAACTCAAGGCAATCATGGAGGAATATTTCTATAATTCCATGTACATGCCTCAAAATAATATAAATGGAATAAAATTTTTAATATGAATATAATACCATTTCAAGGTCTTACTAAAAAAGAGAAAATCACAAAACAACCCATGCATATGATCTTGTTAAGAGGTGAGATTTCAGTTTTTTATCACAATGGTTCTATTATATGTGTTTTCAATTCTATGTAATAGAGGAAAAAAATCCTCAAGTTTAAATGTGAATACCCATTTAATGGAAAACAATTCCTTTAAGAGTATTAATTTCATAATTATATATATATATATATATCATGGCTCATTTATATTAATTTCCATTCTGATGTTATAAATATATAAAATAAATAAGTTGAAATGGGTTCTCCATCTAACTGCAACTAGCCTTTTACATCCTCTATTATAGTATAAAATATCCATATTCAATGGTAATATTATATAGAATACCATTCCCAGTTTATAGGGGCAAAAATATTTTAAATTTTAATTTTCAATTCATTTTACTACAATCAACTAAATGTTTCGGTTCATGTAACCAATGTTCCATGATTGAATAATGAAATAATTGGTTTGTTAAGGTTTCATCATCAATCTATGTGGGAAAAAACCATTTAGGTTACTTTATACACTTTACACAACCAAATATTTTCTTCCCTACATGAAATGTTAAGAATTTACAAGTATAGAAACAATGCACATCCAATAGGCTACATGTAATATAGGTAACAAAATATGCCTAGAATGGAATATGAATGACATATAAAACAATACCTGGATATTATTATGCATGAGGCAATACTCCCTTTCCATACTAGAGTAAGGGTATAAACCCATAAAAACATAACATCATAAAGCATATGCATCACCTAATGGTGAAAATAGTACATCCATAACAGACAAAATCTAGAACAAGAAGTCCCATATCTGATAACCTGTATTTTCCCCTACGCATGGGTTTTCTACTCCAAGGCATGGCTCATTAAAAATCTATACACTTCCTAGTCTCATATCTACCAATCCAAAAAAATTATAAAAACGAGAAACACACTTTTGATACCACATTGTAATCTCCCGGGTCTGGTTCATAGATAAGTGACCTATCTAGTTATACACATGGCCTCAAGCTCGAGGATGTATGGTGTCACGGTGGGTATAATATACAATCTTTATCAATTTTATGGCTAGTGGTAATAAAATATAGATGATAGAAATAGTAAAGTATAAAAATAAACCATCTAGATAATATACAACATACATCAAGTATTGAGTAGTATCATATACAATTGATGGAATGGGGATACAAAACTTGTAGAATGTGGATATGGTAGTATGCATACAAATAGTACTAGTTTAATCAGAAAATAAAACAAAATAATCAAAACAAATTATCTTCATAAGTACCCTGAGAACTATCTAAGTAATTTTCTCCCAAACACCCATACAAAAAGAAAATCATGTGTCTATAACTGTGTGCTTCCCTTTGTCTTTACATGCATCCATGTAATCTCCCATGGTACTAAACGATGTCCCAAACAAATTTTTGGTACAACTCAGTAGGACACCTCTAATGGGGTCTACTAAAAATCACATATACGATTATAATATTTAATATTGTTTATGTATAATTAGTAAAAGTGACCATGTCATCTTAGGTTCTATGTGGGCTATAGGGCTGACCATACCTACTTCAGCCTAATCCGGATGTCTCTGAGCATAACATATTTTAATTTGGAATAGGACCTGAGGTATGAAACCCGAGAATCATATTATAAGAACCGTATACAACCCATATAGAAACCATTGCATTCTTGACTTTTTGAAATCGGGCTAACTCACATTGATCAAACATGATGTTAAGATCAAGTGTAATCCAAGGGACGAACCCTCAGAATTCCACTCCTAAGAGTTTCTTACCAGGACCTAGGTAAAATTCCTTGTCAATCTTAGGATATACTTGATTTGAGCCCATTGAGATAATACTAGGTGGTCTGTGTCCAACGACATGAAGAAAATTCACGGGAGCTCATCATAGGCATTCTACTTTTCTAGAGTTGAATGTCATTCATTGGTGTTAAACTGAGTCATTCATAAATCTAATTCATTGATTGAATGCGGGATGACTATATCACTTGGAAGAGATATTATTGAATCAGGTGGTGCCCTATGAGTTTTCCAAATTCATTCCATATCAAGGATCCAAGTCTTTCTCAAGGAAGGTCGAACTTATAATAGAGTGATTGAGTTTGACAGAAGTAGTCAAGCATAAGTGGTAACTATTCATAAGGTTAGGCGATGTATCCATTCAATTTAACAGTTAAATTAAATCAATTAACCATACATTTTGATAAGTGGCAACCAAACATAGCTAAGGGGTGTTTTGTTTGAATTTAAAGATTGTTTTTTCAAGGATTTTAATCAAACACAATCAGGACACTACGGGAAAAATGGGTATTTGCGACGGGTTATTTGCGACGGGAATAAATCCCGTCGCAAATAGTCCCGTTAAAAACTTATTTGCGACGGGGGTCTTTACCCGTCGCAAATAAGTAGTCTTTTGCGACGGGATAGGCTTCCCCGTCGCAAATAGTTTTCCCCGGATTTGGCGCCAAAGCCCGGGAAAACTATTTGCGACGGGATAGGCTTCCCCGTTGCAAATAACCGGCGGCGGTAAAAGGTATTTGCGACGGGAAAGTATTCCCGTCGCAAATAGTATGTTATTTGCGACGGGTCCCGTCGCAAATAACTATTTACCGGTTGACCGTAATAAATGCGGGCGAAGGTATTTGCGACGGTGCCCGTCGCAAATAATACTATTTGCGACGGGATTCCCGTCGCAAATGGACCCGTCGCTAATAATCTAACCTATAAATACCCCCATCCGTTTTTCTCAAATCATTCTCATTCTCCACCTTTTTCTGCTCTAAAATTTCTATTTCTAAATTTGAGTTTTTGTTCAGTTTAATTTTTTTCTTCGGAGCTGTTATTAAAGTTTTGAAGAACGATCAGAGCTCATCAATTTTCAAGGTATTTATGTTCATTTTAATTTAATATTTATTTTTAATTTTGTATTAATTTCAATTATTTTTGATTAGTTGTAATTTAATTATGTTTATATTGTTTTCTTACTTAATAAATTTAAATTATTAGTATTGTTCATAGTTAATGGTAATTAGGAATAATTTGTAATAATTTTTAATAATTAAGAATAAATATTAATAATTAGTAATAATTACCAATAATTAGTAATAATTAGTAATAATTAGTAATAATTAGTAATAATTACCAATAATTAGTAATAATTAGGAATAATTAGTAATAATTAGTAATAATTAACAATAAATAGTAATAATTAGTAATAATTAACAATAAATAGTAATAATTACCTATAATTTGGAATAATTACCAATAATTAACAATAATTAGTAATAATTAGTAATAATTGCCAATAATTGCCAATAATTACCAATAATTGCAAATAATTAGGAATAATTAGGAATAATTAGGAATAATTAGGAATAATTAGTAATAATTAGTAATAATTAGGAATAATTAGTAATAATTAGGAATAATTAGTAATAATTAGGAATAATTAGTAATAATTAGGAATAATTAGTAATAATTAGCAATAATTAGTAATAATTACCAATAATTAGTAATAATTACCAATAATTAGCAATAATTAGCAATAATTAGGAATAATTAGCAATAATTAGGAATAATTAGCAATAATTAGGAATAATTACCAATAATTAGGAATAATTACCTATAATTTGGAATAATTACCAATAATTTGGAATAATTACCAATAATTTGGAATAATTACCAATAATTTAGAATAATTACCTATAATTAACAATAATTAGTAATAATTTGTAATAATTACCAATAATTTGTAATAATTAGGAATAATTAGTAATAATTAGTAATAATTAGTAATAATTAGGAATAATTACCAATAATTACCAATAATTTGTAATAATTAGTAATAATTAGTAATAATTACCAATAATTACCAATAATTGCCAATAATTAGTAATAATTATCAATAATTGCAAATAATTAGGAATAATTGCAAATAATTAGGAATAATTAGGAATAATTAGGAATAATTAGGAATAATTAGTAATAATTAGTAATAATTAGTAATAATTAGGAATAATTAGGAATAATTACCAATAATTACCAATAATTGGTAATAATTACCAATAATTGCAAATAATTGCAAATAATTAGGAATAATTAGTAATAATTAGTAATAATTAGGAATAATTAGTAATAATTAGGAATAATTAGTAATAATTAGGAATAATTAGTAATAATTAGGAATAATTAGGAATAATTAGGAATAATTAGGAATAATTAGGAATAATTACCAACAATTACCAATAATTAGCAATAATTAGCAATAATTAGCAATAATTAGCAATAATTAGTAATAATTAGCAATAATTAGGAATAATTAGCAATAATTAGGAATAATTACCAATAATTAGGAATAATTACCTATAATTAGGAATAATTACCTATAATTTGGAATAATTACCAATAATTTGGAATAATTACCAATAATTAGCAATAATTAGTAATAATTTGTAATAATTACCAATAATTAGCAATAATTAGTAATAATTTGTAATAATTACCAATAATTTGTAATAATTACCAATAATTTGTAATAATTAGGAATAATTAGTAATAATTAGTAATAATTAGTAATAATTAGGAATAATTAGTAATAATTAGGAATAATTAGTAATAATTAGGAATAATTAGTAATAATTAGGAATAATTAGTAATAATTACCAATAATTAGTAATAATTACCAATAATTTGTAATAATTAGTAATGGAGTACATGCGCCGACTCACTCATGCTTTAGGGATGGAGTTTCCTCCACCACCATCTGCAGATCCCCCACCTCCCCCCCTCCCCCCCTCCTACAGATTAGAGTTTGTATTTCTGTTATAAAATTTGTGAAATCAAAATATTTTTTTTTATTCGTAGTTTCTGTCTCATTATAAAATATTAATAATATTATATTTTTAAATAACAATATTAATATGAATAATAATAATATTTATATTTTATAATATTAAATTTTATATATATATTAAAATTTTATTTATATAATAAAATTTTATATATATATTAAAATTTTATAATATTATAATTTAATTATTTTTTTGTAATACTTGAATTATTTTAATATTTGAATGTAAAATAATTCTATTATTTTTATATTAATTAAAATAACTTATTAATATTTTTTTTATTTATGAATTATAATTATAATATTATTATATTAATTAAATTATTTATTAATATTCTATTATTTTTATTTTTGAATTATAATTCTACTATTATTATAGTAATTAAAATAATTTATTATTTTCATTTGTAAATTATAATTCTATTATTATATTAATTAAAATAATTTATTAATAATTTATTTTTTTTATTTTTTTTATAGTATTTGCGACGGGATACTATGCCCGTCGCAAATACTAGTATTATTAATAGTTTTTTATTTTTTTTTAAAAGAGTATTTGCGACGGGTCCCGGTTCCCGTCGCAAATACTAGTATTATTAATTTTTTTTATTTTTTTAAAAAAGAGTTTTTGCGACGGAACCGTCGCAAAAACTATTTGCGACGGGTCCCGTCGCAAAAGGTATTTGCGACGGGCCCGTCGCAATAACTGTTTAAAAAGTTTTTTACAAAAATACGGAAGACTATTTGCGACGGGGAGAATGTCCGTCGCAAAAAAAGGCTTTAGCGACGGTCCCGTCGCAAATAAGTTTAGTTGCGACGGCGTTTTCAGCAACGGGCTATTTGCGACGGGACCCCGTCGCAAATGGTGATTTGCGACGGGATCCCGTCGCAAATAGCCCGTCGCAAATACCTGCTTTTCTAGTAGTGGAGGTTGTTAAAGTTGAGGTCACAAACCTCCAATGGTGTTAAAGGATCTCATGGTACATCTAAGTCAACGTATGGGTGATTAATTAAAGTGCTTATATATTTTAGGGTAAATTCATGGATGGTCTGACATGTTTCACAACACTAAAATTTATAAACATAGAGAATTTTAGGAAAAGTATTAGACCATCTACCTGGGCCTCATGGAAGACTCCTCATCCATTATTGTAGAGACATGGTTTTCACCTTATAAGGCATTGTAAATTTTTACGTATATTTCCAGAGTTAGGCGCTAAGATGGCGTGCGATTCCGAGGCTTGATGTGCCCGAAATTAATTTTATAAAAATATTAAGTTTTGTTGTACTATGCACATGAAGAAGATATAATATCTCTCAAATGGATGATCGGATCAGAAATTTGAGACCACAGTTGGGTCCGGAACATGGTGTTTATCCTAGACGCGATATAAAATGAGTCGGTGCGGGACGTTCAGACCGTCGCTCGTTGGTGATATGTTAAATGGATGAATTAATTAATTTATTCATTCATTTAATATCTAAAATTCAAATATCACCTAAACAGAAGACCAGATCAGAAATACGAGGGTATTGTTGAGTCCGGGACATGACGTTTACCCTAGGCATGATATAACTTTTATCAGCGCACGTAGAAAAAGTCACTGAGGGCGTAACAGTAAAAAAATAATTAAATGAAATTATTTTATTTTTAGAGTTAATCTAAATAACTCATGAATGAGAACTCGAATTGGAAATATGATACCACCGTTGAGTTCGTAGTGCAGCATTTTACCTATGCTCGACTTAAAATGAGAAGGCGTGAGATGTTCGGATCCCGCGAGCGGTGGGTGGGGTTAAGCGTTTACCCTTTACCTAATCATCTATTATAAATAGGTGATTGTGAGGATTTTTTAGGGTTTCCTCATAACCTTCCCACTGAAGGCAAGTTCTCTTCCTTATTCCTCAGTCGGAAAACCAATGAAAACCTTTCGACGAACGACAACAAATTGTTGGATTGCGAAAAATTGAAGCGTGACGAATCAACAGATCTCCTCCTATGTTGACAAGTGTGTTCTCCATCAAAAAAAGATTTTTCCCATGACGAACATGAATTAATCCCCAAATGAACTAATTCACGGATCATAATTTTATTGTTTAATCCATTTTTTTATAATTTCTTATTCCAGAAATTAGGGTTCATTGAATTTGAATGAATTTTATTTGATAACTCCTCTCATTATTGAATCTGATTGATGATGAGCAAATGAACACGAGATCGAGATCGAGATCGAGTTGGATGGTTTTGGACGGCGAGCGGCACCCCGCGGAGTAGGCGGCCGACAGTCTGCCAAGGCAGCGGTCCGAGAGTGTCCGGGCGTGAGGCGAGGTGGAAGCCCGTATGAGGCAGGTGGCAGCCGGAGCGGTGGTTCCATCAGGTCGACACAGCGAGACCGTGACAGCTGAGATGATGCAGTTCGGGCAGAGCAGGGCGGCACGGTGAGCCGAGGCGGACGGAGGCGGAGGTCGGGAGTCCCGCCATGGTCTTCTGTGATGAATCCTGATTTGCGCGTGAGAAATAGAGGCTTTGAAAGAAGGGTATAGGGTTCGAATAATTTTAAAAATGGGTCCGGGATGCGTGAACGCCGTTCACGCATCCCGGACCCGGGTGTGATGCGTGAACGCCGTTCACGCATCTTCCCGAGAGAAGGGATGCGTGAACGGCGTTCACGCATCTCACAGAATACCTAGTGAACATTTTTGAAAACTCCTTTGCACATTTTTTTCTATTTAAGATAATCTTAAATAATTCTCACTTTTAAAACATGGATAATTATCCAAATATGAAATTAAATTACATAAATGAAGAGATATATGAAAAAAGTATAAATATATTATTTATATTTTTCATGAAGAATAAGGATTGGTATTTGGAGTGAATATGGAATTTGGTGGAATATTTTATCTAACACATATTTTTAACTTTATTTAAAAAGGAATCCATCCAACTAGCTACATAAGGGAATTAGGTGCAGCCACTTTTGAGGTGGGAAGTGGAGTTGACTATTGTATGGGAAGAAATGGTAGGCGAGCATGAATTCACATGAGGCACATGGTATTAGAGTGGTGGTTCAATCATGTGCAGTGGAATGGTGTTAGAGAAGACAACATGGGTCGATGCCAGTGAGGATTTGAGAGCGTACCCCAGTAATCACTTCTACCAAGCTGAAGGAATGATAAAATAAATAAGGAAGCACTCAACCGAGTGATATTATTATATGGGAAAATGGTGACACAATCATTGTCTCTCCACTAAAAACATGCAGACATTTACACAACAGTTTGATCTAACTTTTTCAAGTTGTCTAATTAGTGAGAACCTTCTTCCCTTTCTCAAGGGTTTTATAGAGCATTGGTTATCTACCATTGATGAGTCACAAAGATCATGGTTGGGAATCCTTGGATAAAACCAAGGACCCTTCCATATTAAGAAGTCCATGATGAACTTATAATATCCAAGCATGATCCAAGAACAAGTCATGTTCAATATTCATGCATTGTCGTGCATGAACTGAAGGATCCCAAGACTTTTGATGAAATAGAGTCTTCAAATGAAGTAAGATCTAGATTTAATGCCAAGGTACAATCATGATAATATATTCATGAAGTTACAATTTCATTAATATAATTTAAATAATAAAATGAATAGTTCATGTGATGAGAGTAAAAATTTATTCTAAAATGAATATCCTATGTGATGAAATGTGAAACATAAGTATTCGGGTGATTAGAAGATCATATTTTGATGAATCCACGTGAATCAGATTCTTACATGAGTTGTAACATTTATGTGAAGAATGGAGAAGACCCGAGCATTGGGTATTTTTGATGAGTTTTTGTATTTTATTATGTAATTAAATATGAGTTACATGTATGAATATAGATAATGATTCATAGAGATAGACACCACATTAAGAAGAAAGAGGGGAACCTTAATCCTTCTAGTATTCTTTATGAGTTGCATGAAACAAAATACCCACAGAAACTAATGGGGCATTCAATATGAGGAAAATATGATACCACTACTGATGAGTATTCATATATAAATGTGTAATTAAATGTGTTATTACGAAACAAATTTAAATAAGGATTTAAATGATTGATTTTAAATCATGTAATAATGATATATTACCCATGAACAATTATTGTTTGTTTTGTGAATAAAGTGTGTATGAAGGTGATGAAGACTCTGTGTTGAATTGAAATATTATTTCTGATAACTCGATACAATAATGTATCAGGTAAATACAGAAAGATGAATTGATGAGTTCTTGATTATTTGAATATTGAGGAGAATCTAGATTGCACAAAATCTGAAAAGAGTCTTAATATAATAATTTCTAAAATTATTGATAAAGTACACAAGGTAGGAGTGACTAGATTTCTTATAGAGTAAGTCTATTTGAAGAAGAACTTCTTCCTAAATTTGGAAGTAGATGTATCTTTTGGATTATAGAGTAGAATGAATCTCCAATGTATTATGGAGAAAGAGAGTGTATAGTGGATTATTTTTTGTTATAGAGAGGAAAAATGGATTATATGTCATTGTATTAACTTGTGGAGATAGTGAATAATACATGTTGGGGGGTATAACCAATATAGAAATGAGTAGTATTTTCAAAATAACCCTGTAAATAACATGTGATTCTCCCTATTTCATTACAACTACACTTGAGGAATGATTGAGAGTTTATATTGAGTGGATCAAAAACCTAAACAAATTTCAATAGGTTGAATTTAAAAAAAGAATTAGTAAAATAAGGCTACCACTGATTCACCTCCCTCTCATTACCACCTAATTGATCCTTGGCCACTAAAAATATCTCTTCGTATCAATAGATCTTGGTGAAATAGGTTTACACACATCAATTTGCATTAGTTCAATCACTCTTATTGACCATTGATCTTTAACCTTTTATATATTTCAAATAATCTTCCCTTGTTAGAAAGAATCGCATGTATGAGTATGATCACATGATAAATTAGAGAGATCTTGAGCAGTGTCACATTTCAATAGATCTTCCATGTATGATTGGCTCATATAAACAATAAATTTATACCAAAACCTATTTTCTTCTTCTTTGGATATAAAATACATATCTTCTTGTCCACTCACAAGATATAGATTCCCCTTTGTGTGTTTTCCTTACAAAACAACTCCACTATATTTTCCCTTGATAATACACAACTTATTTGTAAATATTATAGTGTGTCCCAAGTCACATAGTGACCCTCAAGGCTATGGAATGAGCATTCTAAGAATTCCCCATATTTCCACAAAAATAATATTTGATAAATGGTTTATTCATGTGCATCACTAATACACCACTCATTATTCCTTAAGATCACTAAATATTCTGATTCTAATTCATACCAAAATAAATCTTTATCCACATAACAGGCTCTTGTGTTCTGACACCAATCATTACTGCTTTCTGTTTATGAACAATAACCATACCATTTGTGGCATTACGATGTATCATTTTCTTCCCTAAACATTTTTTAACTATTTTTTGGACCTATGAACCATAATTTTCCTTTTTTCCATCACTTGTGTGACCTAATTTCCTAATATCATATTAGGAGTCAAGAGTTTCTCTTGATCCTATATTTAATTGTAGGACAACAAAATCCTCCTAAAGTTCTTCAATACATTTTACTTGGTCTTTTAATATGTTATTCATAAAATAAATAGCCTTGGATTATTATTTAACCTTTATGTTGAACTTATCGAATTTATATGAGTATTATGGAATTTCTAATCATATTATTTATTATACACATATATATATATATATACATTGGTAGATAATTTGATAACAGTAAGACACTTATTAAAGATATAATAGAAGTCTAGATAACAGTAATACACATACAAAACGTATCATAAATCAAATGTCAACCTAATCTACGCCTCCGGTGTGGATGCTCCTCTGTCCCACAGTCAGGCGTATACTGGATGCGTCCACGCCGTGTCTGTCTACGTCTGTGCTCTGGCGTACGCTGCGCATCCTCATCGACAGCCACCTCCACATCCTCCTGTGTGACAGACGGTGGATGTACAGTCTCACCGCCTGTACCCTGGCCTGCATCTAAGGATAGTGGAAGCTGGCTGGAACTCTCACCAATATAGGAAGTAGATGGCTGCTCTGCTGTGGATGACTGCAATAAAACATCGAACTCAATCCAGTCAGCGTCTGTAAGTACCTGTGGCTGTGCCTGAGAAGCTGGAGGAGCATATGACTGGTCATGCTGAACACCCTCCTCCAGTGGAATAATATCATGTGGCTGAGCAAGCTGAGCAGCCTCATCCTGTGGAACAACAGCAGGCTCCGCGGCCTCCGCAGCAGGCTCCGCGGCCTCCGCAGCAGGCTCCGCGGCCTCCGCAGTAGGTGGTGGATCAAAGAAAATGCCATGATAAATCTCGTCTATCGACGGTAGCATCTGTCGTACAAGGATGTGAAAATATGCTGGGTCAAAGGCAGCTCTCTCCACTGGATCAGACATATGCAGTAGATGACAAATACGAGCATCCTGCGAAAACAAATTCTGTTATTAACTAATTTGAATAAAAAATATGTTGAACTGTGAAAGAAAGAATGCATACCAAGTCATGGAAGCCCCGTCCGTGCCATGTCAGAAATCTGACGGGAGACCTGATGTACCAGCCTGCATAATCCATCTGATCCATCAAATGAAAACGTACTGTCCCTGCCCCTCGCAACTGGGACTCTCGTCGTCTGTCCCATAACGCAACATATCTCGCATGGTAGCTCCTCCAATCAAAATATCTCTTCCCTGACATCTTCAGGGAATGCAATGAATCCAACTGACTGGGCGGGTCAGGAACTGGCTGAAGGAATCCAAACTGTCTCATAACCCTATCCGTCTGATGCCACTCGACTATATGAAAATGAATCAGTGGAACCATGCAGGAGCCGATATCAAGCATCACTGTACAATATGGGGGCAGACTCTGAAGGATAGAATCTGTATATGGCATCCATGTAATCTGAAAGAAAAAATGAATAATCAATTAATAAATGAATAGATTTACAGTAAAGAGTAAAGATTTAACAATATAAATAATAATCACTTACATCGTCTGGTCGAATGCTGTCTAGCATAAGTCTGTAGGCGTGAACATCATGTCTGGGAGAATCTGAATGTCGATGCGCCTGACTCCACCTGTAGATAACATTTTTTTTACATTTCATAAAAGAATTTTATACAAGTAAGTTAGATATTAGAAAGAATTAATAACATACCAACGTCCACGTGGAGCCTCTGCTACAATATCTACGGGTAATGGCGCACGAGCATGTGGAGCTAAACGAGGTATGTGCTCCCATACCCACATCTGTAGAAGAACCATGCATCCTGTGATCTGCATCTTCTCGATGCGACATGCACTGCATAGGGCTCTGTATGTATATGCTAGGCAGGCAGACCCCCAACTATATCGACCTGCCTGGTCCAAATCCTCTAAAAAAGATAGATACATCAGGTGCACAAAAGTAGTAGAGTGGTCAACAAAAAGCGTGCCACCGATCAGCCTCAAAATATATGCCCGTGCAAAGCGCAGCACGGTGACGTCATCAGCATCATCTGGTAAATGTGTGAAGTGCTGGTCTAACCAAGGCATCCGCAATCTACCACCGACGATGGTCCTGCCATCATCCTGGACCTCTATGCCCAGAAGTCTATGAACAAGCTCAGGCAAATCTGATGGAACTCGGCCTGTCAAAGCATGTCCGTCGATAGGGAGGCCCAACATAATAGCCACATCCTGCAATGTAATAGTCATCTCTCCCTCACTAAAATGGAAAGTATGCGACTCTGGTCTCCATCTCTCGACAAGTGCGGCAATGAGCTGATGATCAAGAAACGTGAAGTCGCACATCGCTACGCCATAAAATCCAGCTCGACGAAGATGTGGGACGATAGCGGGAGGTGGTGCAGTATGATGGAAATGGTGAGATCTACGTACACTCAAGGGAGCCACAGGACGTCCCTCTAAAAGCAGTCGTGATACATGAGTAGCCTGAGATGTAAGCAATGGAAAACCTGCCATCTGCACACATGATATCATCGTTACTTATTAATAGTGGAATCATGATATATTCATTTTTATTTGGTGTCACAATCAAGATTAGCCTAGTCTCACAATCAACATTAGTTAAGGATGCTCAGACACTCAGATGTCATTACTAAAACTAGACATCTTATAAGAAAACCATAATTTAAAAGTGAAAAATTAATTATTTCTTCTTATTTGTGAAATTACGTTTGTTAATTTATCAATTATCCATTAAATAACCATCAACATTATTCCACATTAAAAATTAACAGGAAAAAGTGAAAAATTAATAATTTCTTCTTATATGTGAAATTAGGTTTGTTAATTCATCCATTATCCATTAAATAACCATCAACATTATTCCACATTAAAAATTAACAGGAAAAAGTGAAAAATTAATTATTTCTTCTTATTTGTGAAATTACGTTTGTTAATTTATCCACTATCCATTAAATAACCATTAACATTATTCCACATTAAAAATTAAGAGGAAAAAGTGAAAAATTAATTATTTCTTCTTATTTGTGAAATTATGTTTGTTAATTTATCCATTATCCATTAGATAACCATTAACATTATTCCAAATAGATCAAGTTCCTAAGTAACTATAGAAACTTCCACAATAGGTTATTCAACCACAACCTCTTCCTCTTAGTCTTCTACTTCTTCTCATCCTCATCCTCTATTTCTTATTCTTCTTCTTCATCATCGACACCAACCACAACCTCTTCCTCTTAGAGCAGGTACACAGACTCGATCATTGATGATGAGATTTGGAACTCTGTCCTGCCACTTGGGGACATCTCTTACGAGTATGTCCTTCTGCGTGGCAGATACTGCATCGTATTCTCCCTCCTCGTTGCCGAGGCCAATCCATCTCATTTCTGATGCGAGTTGACTTCGGTCTTCCTCGAGGCCGCAACCTAGTAGCATGAAGCCAATAATTTTAAAAATGACACACATTGAAAAAATTATAAATGATACCAAAACCGACTTATGAAAACCTGGAAATATCAGGGACTATGGTCGGTTGATCAGCAGGCAATGTGATAGAATGGAAGTCACCAAAAGGCATCCAAGCAGCACTATAACAGTTAACCAAAGTGCTCATGTGATACACCGGGTCAACATATGGCTCCCACGATATATTTACCGAAGCGCAAGCTGTAATAACATGTACACATGGATATCTCAATGCCTGAAAGCTGCCACAATCACAGTACCTGTTATCCAACATCACGACAAACACTCCACCATTAGTGCATGCACCCTGGTCGTAGCACTTTCTTACCCGAAAACTCCTCTTTTCCCTGTCAAAGGCTATAACATTCCATCGTGAAGCCTCATTCCGTATCCGGTCAATATCAGTTTGAAAATGCTGAGTAAAAAGCATTCCATTTTCCATCCTCTGGTAGGCCTTTTGGGACCGGTCAACAAAGTAGTGAACACATCTAAAAAATGTCTCTTGCACTAACCCTGTGATTGGGAGTTTACGCACACCCTTGAGGACCCCATTTACGCACTCCACTATATTAGTGGTCATATGCCCATATCTCATGCCACCATCGTATGCTAATGACCATTTTTCCTTTGAAATTTGCATCATATATTCATATACCTCCTCATTAACTGTTCGGATCTCTTCAAGACGCCGATCAAACCTTTCTTGTTGGGGTTCATATGCTGAAATCATAACATAATAATGTATTAAAATGGATAGTAAATTTTTTTAAAAAAAGAAATTTTAGAAAACCATACCCAATTTGAGGATCGCCTTCTTTATGGCCTCATCTCTAAACTGCTTATGCACATTACTTGCAATATGTCTAATGCAATAACGGTGATAAGCATTCGGCTCAGTCCAAGAAACCCCATCACTACTCACGGCCTCTATAATCGCTCGATGACGATCAGATATCAGACACACGCCCTGTTTCTGCGTGACATGAACACGTACACATGCCAAGAACCAGCTCCAGCATTCAAAATTTTCTTTTTCAACAACAGCAAAAGCAAGTGGCAGAGGAGCGCGATTACCATCCTGTGTGGCAGCAATGAGTAGAACACCTGTATACTTTCCATAAAGGAATGTGCCATCTACCTGAATAAATTGTTTACAAAAGGGAAATGCAGCAATGCACGGTCTGAATGCCCAAAAAATCCTCTTGAACTTCACCTTTGACCGATCAACTAGATGATTTTGGGATACATACTCAACAGTGTCCAACTGATAAACAATCTGATTATTGAGAGACAACAATTCCATAAGCTGTGGCAACAACGCATAAGACTCATCCCAATCACCACACACTTTTACAATGGCTTTCTGTTTTGCATTCCAAGCTTTGTTGTATGATACCTTATAGTTATACAACTGTTGAATTCTTTCCTGAATAAGGGCAACAGGAACATCCTGACTTGTTCGTATCATCTCACAAATAACAGTACATATAAACTCTGCATCAAGAGAAGAGTGATCTTGTGCCAAGCTGGGATGCAGACAAGTGTGTGGGCCTTCTAATTTGGTTATCTTCCAACATCCATAACATTTATCAAATACTGCTCTTAATCGAAATTTACATTCTGACCCATATTTTTCACAACGAATGAGATATTTGGTCTTCTTTGACTCATAAACCACAAATGTGAAATGTCGCTCAATGTGGTATTGCTTTATCACATTTTTCATGACCTGTTTAGTTTCGAACTCCTGCCCAACATATATGGCATTATCATTTGATGCAGGCATATTCCCTATAATGCCAGGGAATTCAGAAGCTGGTGTAATGACATCCCAATCAAAAAGTTGTTCACGAGACATTCCTCCAACTAAGGAACTCAAAACTGAAGGCTGATTACCACTAACTGGTGGATGTAGTGGATGTCTGTCTCTCAAAGGAACCTCAGAAGGTTCATTTCCAACCACATCATCTCCTGCTGACTCCCCAGATTCTTCTTCCTCAGATAAACATTCTTGCACTATATCAGCACAGAAAGGGATGTCATCTACATTTCCTTCCAAATTTTGATGATATTCCTCATTACATTCTTCCACAGGAGTCGTATGAGAAGGAGGCAATGCACAAGACTGTTGTGAAGGACCGACTTCTATAGAGGTCACAAAGCATGGTTCTGTAGTAATCGATTGCACCACATCAATATCAGAAATGACAATAAATAATTCCATCAAACCATTAATACACTGTTGCCTGAATAACTGAGAAGCCTCCATCCAATCCTCATCATCGACTATAGGGTAGTCGCTGTGCCACATACGCTCAGGATATTGAAGATGTCGGTATCTAATTGAAGTGATTTCTTGTCCTGCACTCAATTTTAACCGACTATGAATCTTATTACGAACTGCATCCAATGTCATACAACCATGGAGATTTACCACTTTGACAGGTGGCACACTGTAGCTAAAACCCTGCTCGGTACAAATTACCTCACCGTTGCAATATATTTGAGCATACATAATTACCTATTAAAAAAAATTTTAAAAATATTATACACTACAGTAAAATTTTAAATTATTTAATTTGGTTTTGAATAATTGATTATCTTGAGACTTTTTTATGTATTGATTTATCACTGTTAAGGTATAGTGATTGTGATTTTAGCACAAAAGAAAATTTAATATAATGTTTCATAAAGTTTGATTACTTATGAATATATAATCATGACTTGATCTTGAGACTTGCGATTAGTTTATCATTATCAGATAAACTAACCACAATTTATATGAGTAAACTCCTATCTCTATTATCAAATATTGCAGCAACCGCCAATCTCCTGTCAAATAGCAACGCCACCTCTCGAACGAGTTCTCAAATGCCTCTTCGTCGACACCTCTTCGGGGATGCCTCTTCGTCGACACCTCTTTGGGGCGTCAGTCTTTTATTTACAAATTTACTCACATGCATGTGAGAGGGTCTAGGGGTATGAAATACATAAATTAATTTAAACGGACACGCAGGTCCTTACACTTACTGAGAGATGACTCGCAGGTCATCAATACCGAAAAAATGCAATTATTACAAATTGAATAACAACATACACAAAATAAAACATGCAATTTCAATTATGCATGGTCGGTCATCTCAAGATCAGTCATCACTCATACCGTGTTTTTTGGTATATTTATTATATTATCCGTATTATATAAAATCTATATTAAATACTACACCTATTTTACAAAAATTTAACTTCATGTGTATATATATATATATATATATATTTATTAAAAACATTAAATAAATTTTATTATAACTGATCTAATTGAGATTTACATAATAAACACTTTTGTTATTTTAAATTTTATGAAATTGTAATGTTTTTTGGCCATTCTTCTACTTTTCAAAATATAAGTAAATATATTTTATACTTTATTGATTAAAAATATTATTACTAGTAATTAAAAGTAATTTAATTTACACTTACATCAAAATCATCCATTAAAATAAATTTCTCCAACATAAATTACTTTTTATAAACATTAAAAAGTTTAGACATAACATAAAACATTCAATATTTAGACAACAGACATTCAAAAAATTAAATCATACGAACATTCAACATCAAGAAAATTAAATCATACAAAACATTTCATGCATAACATATGAAATAAATAAATCATACACACAATTACACATACAAATGAAATAAATAAATACAATTAAACATACAAATGAAATAAATAAATACAATTAAACATACAAATTATTAAATAGAAATTTTACCTCAATAAAAGCAGAAAATATTTGTTGAGAAAGAATTTCTGCAGGGCTTCGCAACGAAAATCAGAGGAGAACAATGGGTATTGGGGGGGGGGACCCCTCCTTTTATAAGTTCTCTCGGCCGGATGCGTGAACGCCGTTCACGCATCCTTCAGCTCGTCCGCGAAGGATGCGTGAACGGCGTTCACGCATCCTTCGCCGTGGAGAGAAGCGTGAACGCCGTTCACGCATCTTTTCCCGCGCAAGGATGCGTGAACGGCGTTCACGCTTCCTTTAGCTGGTCAGCAAAGGAGGCGTGAACGCCGTTCACGCATTACCGTCGGGGTCCGGGATGCGTGAACGCCGTTCACGCATCCCACGCCGCGGAAGAATGCGTGAACGGCGTTCACGCATCCTGGACCCATTTTTAAAATTATTCGAACCCTATACCCTTCTTTCAAATTTTAGTTTTTTAAAAACCCAAATAAAAAAATTACTCGCGCAGGGGAAAACAAATGGTGGGATTAGGGTTTCAGCATGAAAACCGTAAAAAAGAAGATGTTAGAGGATAGATAAGGAATTAAAATAAAATAATAATAATAATAATAATAATAATAATAAATAGAGAGATGCCTGAGGTGGTTAAAATAAAATAATAATAATAATAAAGGGAGAGATGCCTGAGGAGGTGAATAATAATAAAAAAAAATATTGTTATTATTATTTTTGCGGATAAAGTCTTATTTTGATGGTAACTTTGTCCTCCGACGTCGGATTGACACACTATCTACGGTGACGTGATCCTAACATTGAGGGTCCTTTCAAGACCAATGTTGCATAATTAATTTGAACTCATGGCTTAGGTGCACATAATGCCAGAGAATATTATTATTATTATTATTATTATTATTATTATTATTATTATTATTATATTTTTTTATTATTCTTGTTGTGGAATATTGTCACTGACATATCTTCTCCATACGATGTCCAATTGACCCCCCGTCAGTGGATTTGTGACCTTGATATTAAGGTGGATATTTCATGACCAATTTTGGGTATTTAAATCAAGGTCAAAGTGTGAGCTCCATGAAGCCCGGTTCGGGCGTGCAGCGGTGAAATATGACTTTTTCACTGGGTGTTCGTTTTGAACAAATGAATAGTCAGTCTCATGTGTTTTTTCAAGTCGATTGAAATGGCGTGATCTGTATAATTTGTTTTGGGACCGAGTCGTGAGCCCCACTGAACGCCATTCGAGCGAAATGCGGTGGCATGCAAATTTTTCATCTTGTGTCCGTTTGAGGCGAATGAATAGTCGATCATGCATTTTTTCTCTCGCAAGGATGGTGATGGTGTGATCTGTTTGGTTATCTGGAGCCGTTTGAAGAGGCATGTTGGTAGAATTATGTTTTTGCCCTTCGAATCAACAACGAGAATCGTACGCTCATCAGCCTTTTTTGCTAGAGGTGTTATGTACACTAGCACGCCTATGGGCACTTGATCGCAGTTTAATACCTGAGGATGACTAGTTGCATGGCTAGGTAGTGAGATGGGGTCACACGTCGCCTGGTCCCCACATCCATCATGTTCCACTTTACGAATCTTCTACCTCTCGTATCTCCTTTTTTTGAACTCAGGTTTTAGCCCACAATTAGCCTATCTTGAGTGTTTCTCCACGTAGAACGCAATGATTCCCTCTATAGTGGATTTCAAGATACGATGTCAGATGTTACAGATGTGACACCTATTCAGGCGACGTTCGACGACAGTAGTGATCATGCATTGACATATTAGTGCTTTTCAAGAGGTACCATCCAACAGGGATGACCAGTGTAGTTCCTTGATACCGTCCAAGTGGAATCCCCCTACTAAGTAGGGCGTGGGTCCTTGATGACCTAGATTGGAATCCCCCATCGGCATGGGTGTGGGTCCTCTATGTCTACTATGAGAATCGAATCCCCCATTGGCATTGGCATGGGTCCTCTACCAACTACTTCTGAGTAGAATCCCCTCATGCACTAGGGCGAGGGTCCTCAATGAACAAGAGTGGAATCCCCCAAACACATCAGGGGGTGGGTACTCTATGATGACTATTAGAGTGGAATCCCCCTGATGCATCAGGGTGTAAGTCCTCTATGATGACTATTAGAGTAGAATCCCCATGACGTACTAGGTGTGGGTCTTATACTTTTGGATTACTCTTTCTGTATATGGATTAGTGACAAGACATACTTTAAGGTTACTTTCAACTCACGATTAAGATGATCACTTTCCCCACCGAGACACGTCCCTATGACGCGAACTAAAACCATGAGGGTGAGACAGTGCCATGCAAAGTGGATAGTATCAAGGCATGTTGATTAAGTCCCATTTACTTGCGTGTTAAGGCTGATGTGTGGGATACTGGTCATCGTTGGTGGTTACTTCTAGAACTGTTGGTGACTCTTTTCCTAGTTGATTTGTGAGAAAGAGATCCCCTTACTCTCTTGTTTGGTATTCTTTGAACGATCATATATATGTATCCTATTTTAGTACCAACTCCATGGGTTTTGGTTGCTCTCCTTCCAAGAGAGGCAAAGACACGCAAGGTATGCCACGTGCTTTTCTTGTCTAGATTCTCGTGGTTGGACGAGTCTACTCTCTTACTATAGGTAGCGAAGAGATGATGAGAAGTTCATCTTCTCACTATTTTATAACTCCTTGTGTTTGAATGAGTTATTTCACTATCTTGTTGGGTTGAGTTGTACTCTATTTTACTATACCTTGTTCTATCTATTGTTCCCCTCTTCAGTACAAAATTTGTTTCTCCCTTGATCCTTCGAGGCATTCTACTAAATATTCTTATACTCACCCCTGATTGGGATATTCCCTCACTTGGTGTGCCCTTACAGATGACAAATAGGTTGATCATGACATCAGAGGAGCTTAGGGATACGTGGTTCTTGGACCATGTGCGGTGGTCGTAGCTTGGGATCTAGGAGTGGGGCTCTCTCAACTGTTTTACTTTTCCACTTATTGTCGAGTTGTGGCACTCTTCTAGTTGGGCATGTATTTAGCCAAATTACCTTTCGGTTTACTTTACAACACCTGTAATTTTACTGTTTTGATGTTGATGCATGTTTTTATTTTATTTATAGCAGTGGTGTATATTGTTTTCCTTTCCCTATACACGTTTTCATTGATTTGACTGCATGTGTGTGTACAGGTTCTTAGGAAAATGCCTCGTCAAGTTTGTTGTGCCATCAACGCTTGCCGCCACCCCCCAACCAATGGAGGTAGGATAAGGGTAGTTGTGGATCAAGCCCCATCATGGGTCAGGTCATGAAAAAGTAGTATAAGAGGTGGTTCATCCCTTGGGATGTTTTTCAGACGATTCCCTAAAAAGGTCTTGGTTGGGTTAAGGGAAACAGTGTCAACATGTCTCAATTGCGGCTCTCAGGCCAGAGAGTCTAGTGATGGTGCAATAGTCGACATAGCCATTCATGAGGACCCTAATTACCCGCTTGTCGACTCAGTGAGTTGAGAAATTTGTTGTAGGAAACTTTGCTACCTACATCATATACGATTGCATCATTGACTGTCCTTCTTGAGTCATCTCCCATTGTTGTTGACATATATATATATATATATATATATATATGCTCTTCGACCACAGTACTCCTTGATAACATTCTGGATGCCTCCGCGATAACAGCCTATAAGGCCCCAGCCTTAAACATTACATAATTTTGAATTAAGTTAATAATTCACATTGAGGATCTTTTCAAATTTAGATCTTTAGAGAATTAGGTCATAACTTATACATAAAAACTTGAATATTACAAGTAGACACTTCTACTCACTATCCATTGTTTTCATAAAAAAAAAATTCTTAAAAAAAAAGAAACATGTTTAGTTCCATGTTTTAGATAGCATGATTTTTCCTTGATCACATCCTTGACCCTATTCATCTTTAAGTCATGTGAAAAATATTTCAAAAACATGGTATGTGCATAAAAATCTCAGTAAGGGTTATAAAATAAGAAAAGAAAACATTATTCATACAAATAAATGAAATTATACATTTCACTCATATAAAATAAGCTCTTTAACATACCTCATGAAATCATAAGATTTATGAATAACTCATATAAATCATAAATCATAAAGGTAACTTGTGGAATCCATAACATACTTACATTGTAGCTTTCACAACCACATAGGGAGTTACGTTTGGAATACCCATCACAATATATTCCCTAAATCTCTTAAGAGAAACATTAACGTTTACCTCCGTCACGTTACCCAATGCATTGGAGAGCTATATCGGGCTCACCCACCCTTAGTTTATCACGAAACCACCCGTATATGTAAACAATTCCCATGAACCATAACATATTCATAACACATAAAACAAACATAAAGTAAAAGATAACATTTCCACATTACAATCACAATATATCATTTCTAGATATTGACATAATCAATGCTTTCTCAAAACCATTTTGAATACCAAAATACATAAAAATGATATATGGTATTTATTTTCTTTTTAAAAACATTATGGCTTGTTAAGGAAGCCAAATATCAAATAATACTCACGGCAGCAAAAAGGTTATTGGCACCAGGTACGTTAAAAAGAAACATTCCCTTTGTTGTTTAGTAAAACACATCATAAAACAAAAAATTCATTTTGAAAACCATTTGAATGAATTTAAAAGAAAAAAGGTATAATTATATGCCGTATAAAATAAGGTAGTGTATAAACCAAAATATGCCTCAATGAAAGGAGATTGAGACGAAGTCCCGTATGAAAATTCAGTAGCCTAACGACGTCACTTTAAAATTCAGAAAATGATTTGATGGGAGAGAAAAGGGTGTCTCATCACTTGTACACAAAATTTACAAAAATAAGGATATATAAAAACATATCCCAACATAAAAAAATAGAAATTAAAAGACATAACATAAAAGAAATCATTAACTAACAGAGGAGGGTGAAAAGTTCCCCTACCTTGAGTCTGATTCGTCACGTATGTTCCTTGTTCTTTCTAAATAATAAACATAAGTTAATTTATAATTTATTAATAATTTTTTTCAAGTTTATTATTCCTTTATATCACCTATTACCACTTTATAAAAATTACATAATTATTCAAGTTAATATCGGTCGTTTTGTCGATATTGGGTACTTGAGTTGAAAATGAACTTGTTATAATTTCAAATTGTCCATGTGGTAAAAATTTCATTATCTCCAGAATCATATTAATTTTTAAAATATCATATATATCCATTATATATTCATTTATAATATTCTATAACATTTGGAGATAAGAAATGAAATGTATCGTTCGTGGAGACGGTAAGCCGTACGTACACATGAACACTACTTTCATTTATTTTTGATATTAAAGAAATAAAAACTAAATGATACATAGGTATATTATAATTAAATTATAATATCATATGATATATTTTTTACATAAGTTCATTAACTCCATCCTTTATATGTTTCATATGTTGCATGAACAAATAATATCACTTTGAGGGGGCGGTAGTCCGCACTTCCTCAAATGAAATTATCGTATTTACACATCATGAAAATAATAAAGATATGTTTGTAAATAAAAATTAAAATATAATAGATAAAATATAAATATAATATATATCATGTATAAATATAGTGTCATCATAATGTCCACTATGAGAGGTGTTAGGGGAAAATCGAACAATCATCTTTTCGTGAGGCAGTGGTTCACCATACACAGAAACAATATGTTCATATCCATTAGATGGAGGTGTGTGTAAGTGTAGTTCTAATAATTTTCATAAAAACATCCTAGTATATTGAGGATATTGTTTTTATTATTTAATCAAGAATAATTATATCATAGGGAGTGTAGAAGGAAAATAAAAGGAAAGAACTTGAGATAAGATGTTATCTCTAAAACTTGTAACACCCTTTGATTTGAGCCAAAAGGATTTATTGAATTGCCTTCTACCTAAGGTAAGGCTTCAAGTAAGAATAGAGGTATGTTGGGAGATTATTTGGGTTGAGTTTGGATAATACAATGTGTTTGAGAGGTGTGATTAAATGGGTATAGGTGATTCCCTTTTATAAGAGGGAGGAGGGGCACTTAGGAAGGCGTTGAAATATTATTTTATTATAAAATGATTTTCGGTTTCAAATGGTCTCAAAGTCATTTATTTCAAATATAAGATGTTTTTGGGTCAAAAAACTCTCAACCAATCGGTTTTAGACAAGTCTAGGTCACACATTTAACCTTATCTTTTAGCTTTAACCCTTAGTTAACTAATTTAACTCTTACCATTTCTTCTTGTATATTCATACTATATGGTTAATGTAGTTACTATAAAATGCCAATAGAACCTAAAGTGGTTAATTAATTAAATTTTCAACATTATATAATTCATTTGGCCGAATATTATATTTTTAGAACTATTATATCATTAAATAAAATAGTATTTGTTTTAAAAACTCATTTATGTCAATTTTTATACTATTCATATCATGACTTTTAAAAATAAATAACAACTTGATTATTTCGAAACAATTTCATTAATTCAATGATAACAAGTCATAATAATCCCTAAAAATCATGTATGGCATAAAAAGTTTCAAAATAAATTTATTTTAATATTTATAATCTCATTTATTTAAATCATTTATTAATAAGGTAATCATTACATCATCATTGTTTCATAAATAAATTTATATATTTGACATCTAAAAATTATAAATAAAATACCATGATGTATGAAATTTATTTATATTTATAATACTATTTATGTTCGAAAATATCACTTATATAACCTCATATAAAAATTGTTTTACTAAATGATACATGTTTATGTTACATTTTTCTTTACTTTAAATTAATTCTTATAAAATGTAATTTTCACATTCAAGCGACTTCATGGGGTCCCAAAATCTACCCAAGGATTCCCATGATCATAAATATATCATCCAATAGGATTAGGACACATGTTAGTGTATTTTAATATTATTATAATATATATTTTTTACCCTTATTTAGCAGATTTACCCTTTAACCATGGTAAATAAAATAATTACTAAAATTACTATTCATAATGTCTAAAAATAAAAGGTACCTATTAAAAAAATTTGTACCCCATGATTCCAAATATGGAATCCATTTTTACAAATTCAAAATACAGAATTTGCAATAATTAATTTAAAATTAATTTCAATTGTCAAACCAAAAAGCGGGTTTTTAAGAAGTAATAACTATCAAAAGATTGACATGTATTTATGTCCAATTTAAAATTGAAATTAATTCCAATGACCATAATTGGATTAAATGATAAAAATATAATCCAATTATACTTTAAAACCTATTAAAATTACAATCTAACTATACTAATAAATTATATGAAAAGATAGTTTTTAAATTAAAATACAGTATTTTTCACTATTCATTAAAAAATGAACTTTATCAGAAAAATACCTAAATTTCATTGAAAGTAAATTTTCATGTACCTATTCTATAAAATAAGTTTATTTTATAAAATAAAACATATAAAAGTGACAAAAAAATATATTTAAAAAGGGTTTTCCATCAAAAGGCGATAAAACTGTATTTTTAGAAAAATGCTTCTTTTATCCAAAAAAAATTGAATTTGTTCCTATATCATATCTAGAAAACATATAAGATGAATTTAAAACACTAAATTGAATATATAACATATATTTTTCATTAAATAAAAATCCATAAAGACTGATATTATTTTATAAACACAATTATTCTCTTTTAAATAGGTTTTCATAAAAACACATCCTTTACATTCAATTGGTTTTTATTTACATTTATAAAAAAATTTGTAACCAATGAATCTTTATTTAAACATGTGTAAACCATATTTCAAAATTCAATTGATATTATTCCTTCCTTCCATTCTAATGACTATGTGTTAACTACCATTTAAAATAATAATAATATTATTGTATTGTATTTCGGTATAACTCAAAGTTGTGTGCAACGTAAGATTTCAAAAAAACTCATTGTTGCATGTTAGGTAAACTATCAGAAGAAACGTTCTCTTTATTGAAAAATTAATATCTTATTCATAAGTATTAATAGAAATCAAAAAGTATTATTCTATAAATACTTGGGTTGTTAGAAAACCAGCTAGGATACTAGTTCCAGTTCGTGAAGACGATTCTATGAGTGAAAAGGCATTAGTTTAGGATCCACCAAATGATCCCCCTACTTCTAGGTGGACATGTAGTAGCACCTCCACCTGTTGAGAAGTATTTAGTCCTAGAAAATCAGGCTGGGGTAGTGTGTATGTTGAGCGCACTCTGTGAGTTCCAGCGATAGAGACCGCAGAGGTTTCACATTGAGCCAAATCCTCAGGCAGAAGAGGATTGACTAGAGTCAATGGTCCACCTCTTCATCCTTGTTCGGATACCAATGGATCAGATGGTGGGTTTGGTAGCCAATATTCTCCACAAAGCAGTTAGGCATTGGTGGAACCTGGTTACTCAAATGCATGATGAGTCGGCACTCTCGTGGGGTGACTTCCAACAACTATTTTGTGAGGAGTACTACCCCTCATTCTTACACTTCATTCGAATTCAGGAGCCTATGGAGCTTTAGCAAGGAGGGATGATAGTGTCTGAGTATACGACTAGGTTCTCATAGCTTATACTCTAATCTCCGGAAATGATCCATGAAGACTACTTCTGAGTATGGAAGTTTGATCAGGGACTCCGTAGGGTGACCCACGTCGACGTAGTACCCTTGTGCATCCCCACATATGTTGGGGTGCTGGATTGGGCACTGGAGGTAGAGATATTTCTATCAGTGAGATGCCAGTTAACTAGTTCTGGTAGTGGGCACATCAAAGTTGTGATGCATTCCGCAATAAGAAGATGTCAGTTGGAAGGGCCTCGACGTAGAAGACCTCCCCATGATCAGTCTCAAGAGCATTTTTAGGGTACAATATAGGGCACTAATATAACCCATGATGGTCCAGTACTATTCTTATGAAAGGTGAGGTCATAGGGCATGATACTTCCCAACCAGATGTGATGATCTTCCCAGGTAGTTTGTAGATAAACTGCCATGGTAGAGATATCATTGTGACCAGAGTCCTCCTAGGTGAGGACAAGGTGGTACTCAGGGAGGTTGTGTTGGAAAAGGATCATGAGGAACTGTGATTGGTGAATGAAACTACAAGGTCCTTCCACCACAACTGGGTGGCCCACACCAGGATTAGGGAGCTGGTGGTCAGGACCACGGGGAAGTCCATGCTATGGATGTCTATAATCCTATAGCGCATGAGATGATAAGAGTTATTCCCTATGTATTTTCTACCTTTTTTAAGTAAAAATTGTTAAACTCTGGGTGATGTACTCTTTCCTCCATGCTTCTTGGTTGAGGTTTTACCAGGGTCATACGTGGAATCGGTGTAACCATGTTTCGGTGTTGTTCGATGTAGCTTTGAATGCACGAGGAAGAGGGGTCCATCCCCATCGAGATTCATTTTTGTGACGTGAGAAAAACTGTGAGGGAAAATCAATGCAACCCAAAGTGGATAGTATTTAGGTGTGGTGGATGAGTCCCTCTAATTTTAACATTCATGGAGGGGTTGTGTAGTAGAGTGTTGGAGCAGGTCCTGACATTGAATGTTGATTTTTTTTCTGCTTGACCTTTGTTTTCTTGGAATTCCATTAGTGGGTGCAGTAGAGTGCCTGGTTTGGGGTTAATATCCTTCCAAGAGAGGAAAATATTTTTAGGGTATGCCATATGATTTACGTGTCTATCCTCTTGTGGTCGGATGCGTTTAATCACCTCCCCTGTTCATTGGTACCTCGCGTGCTCAACATCAACCTTGATACATTAGTTATCAAGTACAAGTCGAGATGATGGAGACCCCCTGAATAGAACAATGTAATTCACTATCGAGTGATGGTGGTGGTAGTCTTCTCTTTAAGTATGTGGATACACTACCTTATGAGAGTGTGCTTCGTGGTTTATTCAGACCACCAGAGTCTCAAGTACATCTTCACCCAGAGAGACTTGAACCTGAGGCTACGACACTGGTTGAACATACTATAGTACTATGACTTCGAGATAGTTTATACTCCAGGAAAGGGAAAAGTTGTAAAAGTTGATCTTAGTAGTAAGTCTTATGCTCAAATAATGTGAGATGTTTCAGAGAAGTTAGCTTCCCTGCATCTGACCCTAGTGGACCAGGAGGGTACATTTTTTCATCAGTCAATGATGTAGACTCTTTCGCTTATCAAGCGTTTGAAAGAGTCCCAGTTGTGAGACACCTACTGTGAGATCTTGTGTGAATTATACATCCTAAACCGATGCAACAAATGGATATTCTGAAGGAGGGAATCGTGAGACTTTATTTATGGGAGAAATAGTGGTTCCAGTTGCGATTATGGAGGAGGTGATGTGAGAGTTCCACACTTCTCCCTTAGCTGTACATCCCAGTGCGGGGAAGATGTACATGGATCTTTATTGAAAGTTTTGGAGGTCTGGCATGAGAAGAAGAATAGATGAGTTCATCTCAGGATGCCTCGCCTATCAGTAGGTGATGGCTGAACACCAAGTTTCGGTGGGTTGTACAGCCTCTTGAAATCACATAGTGGAAATGGGATGAAATATCCATGAATTTATTTATAGGGATTCTGAACATAGTGAATGGCCATGACATCATCTGGGTGATAGTAGACTTACTCACGGGTTAGCGCACTCCACTGATTAGAGAGCAGAATTCGGTAGAGAGTTTGGGTCATTTGTACGTTTGAGAGATCACCCGACATCATGGGGTTCCCTCGACGTTTGTCTTCGATCGTGATGTGAGACTTATATCACTATCGTGGAGAGGCCTGTAGGAGGCGTTTGGGGCCCAGTCACATATGAGTATAGAGTTTCACCCCCAGACCGGTGGGTAGACCGAGCACGCTATATAGGTGTTGGAGGATATGTTGTGGGCTTGCATATTGGTTTTCAGATGTGGAGAGAAGTTACCCTTTAGGTCCTTCAGGCTGTTCAAGATCATGTTGAGGGTTGGTGAGGTTGTTGACCACCATGCCCTACCCCCAGAGTTGGAACGGGAGCACAAGTTTTTCATGTGACATAGGTTAGGATATGTGTGCATGTTTTCCTACAGAGGGGATGAGATATCTCTCAAATGGTTGATCAGATCAGAAATACGAGGCCACAGTTGGGTCCGTAACATGTTTTTTACCCTAGGCGCGATATAAAATGAGTCACCACGGGATGTTCGGACCCCTCTCTCATTGGTAGTATGTTAAATGCATGAATAAATTTATTTATTTATACATTTAATAGCTCAAATTCAAATATCTCCTTAACAGAAGCTCAGATTAGAAATCTAAGGGCATGATTGAGTCTGGGACTTGACATTTACACTACGAGTGATATAGCTTTTATTAGTGCATGTAATCTATAGAAAAATTCACAAAGGGAGTAACTGTAAATAAAATTATTTTATTTTTAGAGTTAATCTAAAAAACTCATGAAGAAAAAATCAAAATTAGAAATATGATACCACAATTGAGTTTGTGGTGCTTCATTTTAACTAAGCATGACGTAAAATGAGAGGGCATGAGAGGTTCGGATCCTGTGACCATTGGTGGGTGTGGTTAAGTATTTACCCTTTAACTAATAACATATTATAAATAAGTGATTGTGGGGATTTTCTAGGGTTATTTCATAACCCTCCCACCAGCGGCAAGTTCTCTTCCTTCTTCATCCATTGGAAAACCAATGGAAAACCTTCAGTGAATGATGAAAAATCATTGGATCAAGAAAAATTGAAGCACGATGAATGAATAAATCTAATCATCCATTGAAAAGTGTTTTATTCATCATTAAAATATTCAAGCTTGAGGTAGTACATTTTATTAAGGATTTTAATCCCAATTTAATTTTCCCATAATGATTGTGAATTAATCCTTAAACGAATTAATTCACGGATCGAAATTTCATTGTTTAATCCATTTTTTATAATTTATTATTCCTGAAATTTGGGTTCATTCAAATTAGAAGATTTTTATTTGATAACACCTCTCGTTATTT
The DNA here is from genome assembly GCA_963277665.1 of Viscum album. Taxonomy (NCBI): domain Eukaryota; kingdom Viridiplantae; phylum Streptophyta; class Magnoliopsida; order Santalales; family Viscaceae; genus Viscum; species Viscum album. The sequence continues at coordinate 990,584,753 of OY728126.1, forward strand.
AATCTCATTGATGATGGCCAAATGAACACAACCAACGATCTGTTGTTGTTGTTTTTTTTTCGTCAGTTTCTATCCCCACCCTTCATGCATTCATCATCAGTGTCTCGTTTGACCTGTGATTCAATAAGTATATTAAAATAAATAATTGAACAAATGGATCAATTTCATGGAATTGGATCGAGATCGAGTTCGAGGGTTTTAAACGGTGAGAAACACCCCCCTGGAGTAGGCGGTTGACGGTCTGCCAAGGCGGCGGTCCAGGAGTGTCCAGCACGGCCAGTCCAAGTGTGATGTGAGGTGGAATCCTGGATGAGGCAGGTGGAGGTCGGAGTGGTGTGACACGGTGGTTTCAGTAGGGCGACATGGAGATCTTGTGATAGCTGGGACGACGTGGTTCGAGCAGAGCAGGGTGACAGGGCGAGCCTGCAGTGGTGAGCTGAGGCAGATAAAGGTGGAGGTCGGGAGTCGATGGGTGTAGATCCGAGATCAGTGGGAGAAAATATCATTTTTTTAGTTGAGATTCCATGATCTTTGGTGATGAAGCCTGATTTTTGGGTGAGATAGAGAAGCTTAGAATAGGGTTTTACAAGGGGAAGCGTAGGGGAAACAAATGGTGGGATTAAGGTTTTCATCATGAAAACCATAAAAGAAGAAGAGATTAAAGGAGAGATAAGGAATTAAAATAAATAATAATAATAATAATAATAATAATAATAATAATAATAATAATAATAATAATAATAATAATAAATATAGATATGCATGAGGAGGTGGGATTCTAGCACACAACAAAGGATTAGTCAATTGGTGTGTGGAATTATTTAATAAATAAGGTGAAAAAATATATAATAATAATAATAAAATATTATTATTATTATTATTTTGATAAAACCCTATTTTGTTTGTAACATCTTTGTATGACCTCAGATTGATGCACTGCCTAAAATGTCGGGATCCTGAAATCGAGACAGTCATTTCAAGACCAAGGTTGCATACTTAATTTGGACTTGTGGATAGGGTACAAAAGATTCCAAAATAATAATAATAATAATAATAATATTATTATTATTATTATTATTATTAATCATGTTATGGAATATTGTATCTGACATATATTCTTTGTATGATGTCCAATTAACACGCCTTTAGTGGCTTTGTGACTCTGATATTAAGGTGGACGTTTCAAGACCAATTTCAGGTATTTAAATCAAGGTCAAGGTGTGGGCCCCATGAAGCCCGGTTCGGGCGTGTTGTGGTGAAATGTGATTTTTTCACCAGGTGTCTATTTTGGACAAATGAATAGTCAGTCCCATTTATTTTTTTGAGAGGATATCAACTGAGAGATTCATGTAATTTGTTTCGAGGACAATTCATGAGCCCCACTGGAAGTCATTCAAGTGAAATGCAGCGACATGAAACTTTTCCATATGGTGTCTGTTTGAGGAGAATGAATAGTCAATATTTCATGTTTTTTCACAAGGATCATGACGGTGTGATCCGTTTGCTTATCCAGATCCATTTGAAGTGGCATATTGGTAGAATTGCATTTTTTCCTTTGGGATCAACAATGATCACCGTACACTCTTCATCTTTTTTGGATTGAGGTTTCATGTACTCTGGGAGTACACTACCATACTTAGGGGTACTTGATCACAGTTTGGTACCTGAGGATGGCTAGGTACACTGTTAAGAAGTGAGGTGGGGTCACATGTCACGTGGTCCCCACATGTGACGTGTACCACTTTATGAATCTTCTATCTCTTGTATCTCCTTCTTTTGGACTCGGATTTTGGTCCACGAGTAGCCCATCCTGACGGTTTTCCACATAGAACGTGATGGTACCCTCCATAGTGGATTTTGAGATATGATGTGAGATGTTCCTGATGTGACACCTATTCAGGTGATGTCCGACGATGGTAGTGATCATGCATTGGAATATTAGTGATTTCCAAGAGGTACCATCTAGCAGGGATGAACAATGTAGTTCCTTGATACCTTCTAAGTGGAATCCCCCTATCGGGTAGGGCATGGGTCCTCGATGACCTAGAGTGGAATCCCCCATCGACATGGGTGTGGGTCCTTTATGACTACTATGATAATGGAATCCCCCATCGACATTGGTGTGGGTCCTATACCAGCTACTTCCGAGTGGAATCCCCCCAACGCACTAGGGCGATGGTCCTCAATGAACAAGACTGGAATCCCCCCAACACATTAGGGTGTGTTTCCTCTACGATGACTATTAGTTAGGAATCCCCCTGATGCATCAGTGTGTGGGTCCTATAAAATGACTATTAGAGTGGAATCCACCTAATGTACTAGGGTGTGGATCCTCTACTTTGGGTTTACTCTTTACATCTATGGATCAGTGACAAGATGTACATTAATGTTAATTTGGACTCACAAGTAAGAGGGGTGCTTTCCCCACTGATATGAGTCCTTGTGACACAACCTAAAACCTTGAAGGAAAAACAGTGCCACCAAAAGTGGATAGTATCAAGGTTTGGTGATTGATCCCCTTTGACTTGCATGTTCAGGGTAGGCATGTGAGATGTTTGGAATCAATGGTGGTTACTTTTAAAATAGTTTGTGACTCTTTTCCTAGATGAGATGTGAGATGGATATCCCTTTACTCTCTCAGTTGGGATTATTTGACTAAGAATATATATGTATCCCATTTTAGTACCCACTCCTTGGGTTTTGGTTACTCTCCTTCCTTGAGAGGTGAATTTGCATGGGGTATGCCACGTGCTTTATGCATCTAGATTTCCATGGTTGGATGAGTCTACTCTCCAATTATAGGTAGTTATTAATTGATGAGTAGTTCATATTAACACCATTTATTTCTCTTCATTTTTGGATGAGTTTACGTCAAAATCTTGTTGGGTTGAGTTGTACTCTGTTTTACTATACCTTGTTCTATCTACAAATCTCCTCTTCAGTAAATCTTTTGCTACTCCCTTGATCCTTCATGGAATCCTACTGAGTATTATTATACTCACCCATGCTTGGTATTTTCCCACACTTGTTGTACCCTTGCAGACAATGGACAGGTTGATCATGATATCAGAGGAGCTTAGGGATACTGGGTGCTTGGACCATGAGCGGTGGTCGTAGTTTGGGATCCAGGAGTGGGGCTCTCTCACCTGTTTTACTTCTCCACTTTCTTCTAGGTTATGGTACTCTTCTGGTAGGGTGTTTATTTTTCCACTTTACCTTTCAATTTACATTACATCACCTATAATTTTATTGTTTATAGGTTGATGCATGTTTTTGGTTTATTTATAGTAATTTTGTATCTTTGTTTCTTTTCCCTCTACACTTTTGCATTGAGTTGGATATGTTTGTGTCTGTACAGGTTATTAGGAAAATTCCTCCCCAATTTTTTTGTTCCTTTGGTGCTTTTCTCCACCCTTAGCCTATAGAGGTGGGATTGGGGTAGTTGTGGCTCGAGCAATAGCATGGGTCGGGTCGTGAAAATTTTCATCCTCAAATTTAGGATAGAATAAAAGAAAATGAGAATCTAGAAAAATTCCATAATAATAGGGAATAGTATCTCTTAACCAAATATGGAGAAGAAAACTTATAAATTATGTTATAGTACTATTATAATTACTGAGGGAGTTCCTACATTACCGACGTTTATTGAATCCATGTCCGGTTCGGAGAGATATACAAAATCCTACTGAAATGGAGATCTGGAGCACCCATAATAATTTTTTTCACAAATAAGGATAGGGGATAATGGATAATTAGTTTAATTTAAAAGAGGGGAAAGAGTAAATTTCATGAATTTAAATAATTTTCATGATTTGGCTACACTGTTGGCCAAACTGTGCACCGAACATGCGTACCACATTGAAAAAAAATACAACACCCTAAAATTCTAAAATAAGAGAGTAGTATTCGATAGAATATGTGACATGAAACACCATTCATATATTGGAATATAAAATCATAATAAATTACAATTTATTTATTTTTAAATAAATTCAATCCCTATGATATCTTACAATGAACACAATGTTATGTTTAAACAATACATGATACTCTATTAAAATATTATTACTTAAACATTGCAATTATAATCTAGCTGTTAATTTGGAGGGTATGAATAATAAAAACTAAATTATTAAAATTATTTTTTTTAAAATTTAAAAAATAAATAAAATGGATATTTATTGATTAGATATGAAATTAGAACCATTTGAATGGAAAAGAACTTTATTCTAAAAAACATTATTTTTTCTAAAAGACGATTTACTTTCCATTTTCATATATATTTTAATATTTATTTTAAACATATTAATAATATTTAAATGAAAAAATAAAATTCATTTTTTAATATTAATACCAAATTTATCTTATAGTTAATTTATTATATTTTTATGAAATGTCTCATTTTTTGATGAAAAGTGAAAATACAGAATTTTAATTAAAAACTAACTTTTAATTTGAATAATTTGTAATTTTGAATTATATATTGAATTGTATTCAAAGTAAAATTAGTTCAATTTTATATCAATTAATTCAATTTAGTTCATTGGAATAATTTTCCTACTAAATTTTGATATAAAATTTTTGTAAAATTTTGAACATTTTCAATTTAAAAACCCTTTTTATCATCATGTTTGTGGTATTAATTTAAATTATATTTTTTCACTTATGTGAATTGAATTTGTAAAAATTGATCAAATATTTGGAATCGTTATAATTTATAATTTCTAATATGGTAAAATTAATTTTTGACCAAAATGAATAGTGAAATATAAAAAATTAATTACCACGGGTAAGGAAAAATTTGATTTACTAGGGGATAAACTAAGAAGATAAGAGTTAAAAATGGAATACAAACTTTTATAGCACAAATATTATTACTATATATCGACCTTATATCTTCTAGGATGTGATAATTCCTTATTTTAGAGGCTTGTTACATGATAAAAAAGTTGGTATGGTTGAATATTTTCAAAAATTATTACTGTGACACTCACCTCACTTATATAAGGCCACCCACTCCTCTCTTCTCCAAAAATTCCCTCGCATTTGGTTTGGATATTCCCTAACCAAATAACATCAAACATTATCTACCATCTTCCAAGATTCCTTATTTCTAGCATAAATAAAACCTTTGAATGCTTTAGTAAAAACCTTAGCAGGATACTTGAGGAAGAGGTAAAGTTCTTTACCAAGCGTTTTTATTGTATTTATTTTTCCACCTCCTTCAGTTATTATTAAAAAATCACACTATAATAACATTAGTATATTCTATATATTTTTATATTTTTTTAATATGGACATTACCTTAAACCATATCTACTTCTATCAAATGGGTTACGAAATCGTTGTTTGTTCGTATGGCGGATAACCGCATCACGAACTGTTGTCATTCATTCTTGCACTTCCACCTTTCACGGTTGGGTATGGTGATAGATATAAAGTCTATATACAAAATTTATGAAATAATTTTACCTCTATAGGTATTATATAATATATATATATATATATTTTAATTTTCATTCCTTAGGGGATTCGACAACGTTGCTTGTATGTATGGTGGACTACCACCTCGCAAAGCAATGTGATTCATCTTTCACTAGTGCTTTATATGGATTGTAATGAGGTTAAGGTTAAAATATACATGGGATATAAATGAAATAATTATGATATTAATTAAATATTTATCATTTTGTAAAATAATATGTATCATTTTCTTTCTTTCCTTTTCACTCATGTAAAGACAATAACATTGTTTTTGTACGTGTGGACTACCACCTTCATGAAGCGATGTGAATCTCATTTCTTCAACACACCACATGGATGGTATATATAAGTATATTTAAATAAATAATATATTATTTATGATATTATTATCATTATATAAAGATAAAATATTATTACCTCCTTCCCTATATTGATCATTGAAAAATAGAAATGTTACTCATATGTATGTATGGCCTACCGTCTCTAGGATCATAACACAATTCATTTATCAAAACCAAAATTCATGATTGTTCTTAAAATTATAATTTATGTATATATATTTTAATAATTTCATGATTAATATTATGAATATTAATAAACTATACAAAATTCACAAGAACCGGGTCTTTCATGAAAAAGCACGAATGAAAAAACAAGGCAATTAACACCCGAAACAATGAAAATAATGAAATATTTTAAACAGGTGATAATATGTTATAAAATGATAATATATGATATTATAAATACTAATATGGCCTCTATTATAAGATAATAACATGTTTAAAACTACTATATGTGATCTTAAATAATGTTCACCCCAAATTATGTGAAAGGTAAGTGTTTCTCATCTCACTTTTACCTCCATGAGACATAGACCACATTCACCATTTATTTATTTTATATGCTATATATACATACATTTTTATGTTATATTAAGAATTAATTTATCTTAATGGTGTTAAAATCTTAATTTAATGTTATTTCTTTCACGTGACTTATGATTCAAATGTTACCAAAGTGGTAAGGGTTTATTCCCCAAACTCATCATTATTCGGTATTGTTTTTAGTTTAAGTTTCCCACAGGGGAATTATTTGATATTTATTTCTTCAAATATATATTTCATATTATCCAATATTAATTAATGAAAATTTTAAGTAATAATACAATTTTACCACTATTTAGTAGTTAAAATAATTGATATATTCTTTTTAAGAAAGTCCAACATTATTTCTCTATTCCATCAGATAATTATTTAATTCCAAAACCAGGGTTTCTAAAAATGTTTTCAATTTTTTATAAACCCTTTTAAAATTATTGATAAAATATTACCCATTTTGTTTTGTTACAATTTTTTTGAAAATAATCTTCATGATGTTTTAAAAATAATGCATGTTTGTATTTTAATGAAAATGTGAAAGGAATATTTTCCTTAACATGTATATAATTTATGGAATTTACTACATTTATGACCATTCATTATTTTAAATAATATTTTACATGTTTTCAAATGTTATCTTCAAAGAAATTTATTTTCAATTTTTTTACTTTGAGTTTTAAAAAGTAAATTTCAAAATGAAAAATATATTTTACTCATGAATGTTTTAAAATATATTTTTAATCATCAATTACATATACCCTTTGATGTACTTATGATACATTTGGAATATATTGTATTGATATCATCATAATTATTTCATTGGATGTTTTATGATCATTTTTATTATGGATGTGTTATTTTTATACCATTAAACACATTAATCCAGATAGTTTATGATTATGTTTATTGACTAGGGTAAGGATTAACATTTCACATGTTAGTTTTTAATAAAAATATTTATTTTGGTTATGTTTCATCTCTTTCATATAAGGAGTTAAAGGACATAGTAAGTTATGGGTGGGGCCGGGTATAGATATCCCCTTGATGCAATAGTATGTTTCATGAGACAAACTTGGTATAGTTTTGGTTGAGGCATTACCCATTTATATAGATGTCTTGGAAAAGAGCTTAAACTATATTAAATTTCTTTCAAAGAAGACTCAATGGTATTAGATGTCTTGTTATAATGACTCAATGGTATTAGATGTCCTGTCCTGAGGCCTTGACTATATTCAATATATTAGAACAATGCCTCAATGGTATGTTTTAGATATACATTATTGTACCTTACATTATTATGAATTTAGTTATTGATATTCCCTGTGATTATTAGATTACTTATAAAATTAATGGTTATTTTTCATTCCCATGTTTCAATTTATATGTCATTATTTGACCATAATTTATTCCTTCCATGTTATGCTAAAGTTACTAATTAAAAAATATTTGTTTATGTTATTTACCTATTTATTTTGATTATTCATTATTTATTCATAGTTTCCACTGTACGCTTACCATTATCAGGTATCTGAGCTCACCCATTTATTATATTTTATTTTATCCTATATACAATAAGTATTTTGTGATGGATATGCTGGGATGTGTTAAGGGGAATAATGAAATTATCAAAGAAAATTTATTTTTTATTTTATGTTTTAAAATTTAATTTGTATTTCAAGTATGTATTTAGTTTAGAAAGAGTAATAAAATATTTGGTCCTTCATGATGTGATTCCTTTTATATTATTCTAATTTAATAAAGTAGACACTGGATCTGGGTTACCAGGGTTAGTGTGCTATATTTGTTATTAGAGGAAGTTTTTTAAAAACCTTGGAACTAGATTTTGGAAAACATAGATTAGAGAAAATAACCATATTATAGAATATTCAGTAAGTATAGAAGAAAATAATAATGTTTTGGAAAGGAATATATTATGTAGTTGATCCTATAAAATATATCTCTGTTTGAATACAATATGGGGATGTGGTTCTGGCATAGAGGTACCTAAGAGAAATAACTCTAAAAAGTGCATATTGGGTTAGCATTGACCATCACCTGGTGCACAAAAACAGGACTTATTGCACACTTGGTTTAACACTCCTAGGGATACTCTTAATATCATTAAAATTTTCTTTAGAAAACATCATGATGGATTTGAAAATAGATATATCCCCAAAGAAACCATGTTAATTATTATGAGATTATCTATCGATTTTTTTTCAATTTTAGTTAATTAATGAAATAATTTTTTAGATTATACATTATGTTTCATAATGATATGATATAATCTATTGTATTGCATCATTTAGAAATGTCACCAAGAAAAAGGAATGTGAACCACATCAATGCAGATAATCAAAAGATTAAGAATGATTGTTCCATTGATGGGAATAAGCCAATATTCTGAAGGGAACAAGTCTCCCAAACATTCTCATCATACAAGGAAATTATATCATGTGCTATGAAGGCATATAATGAATTATCCAAGTATTTTGGAATCAAAAGTAATCAAGAGAAGAAGAAGATGAAAGAGAAAAAAATGGATAAATGGAATATGGGAATGAAGGTTTTTCCAACATGTGATACATGTGGAAGGAAGAACAAGGTACATTCTTAATAGGAAAATGTGATTTATTCATCTGTTAAAAAGGAAATAATGATCATTTTTTCAAGGGAAAGAATGAATTTTCCAATGTTCAATTCTTCAAATGAAAGGATATGGGGAAACACACAAACTAATTCCCTAATATTCAAAGTAATATACCTCAAAAGATGCTAATATTCCTTGTTTAAGATTATTATATTTCTATATACAAATAGGAATGATTAATGTTCTTGTTTTGTGATTCAAGAATTATTTCATTTTAGTATTATATCAATGATATCATTTTTATAGGAATTACTAAATGTATAAGAATTTTCATGCAATACATTTTCATTAAGGTTTTGTAATCATATGTTGAACGGTACTGATGGCCATGAAAAACTATATATTGGTGAGTTCAAAATCTTAGAAAACACATTATAGAGAGAAATATAACCCTTAATATGTTCCTGATAATTAGATAAAGATGTTTGGATAATGTGATGATATATATAGATAATGCATATTGGATTATACTGACTACCTTAGATCTGATTAATTATTTATTGAAAAAGATGTTTAGTTTATCGTCGATGGATTTTACATCATTTTTTGTATTTATTGAATATATCAAATATTTTTTTCTCAAGGGACATGGAAGCATTCATGTTTTCAATAAGGTTTTATGGTAATTTAGGTTATTATTGTTCTTTAAGAGAATACATGATGAAGGTAGTCACATGTTTAGTATTTGATGATTAAGGGAAACTTCATGTTTTTTGGGGGATTATTGATAAGATCATTTTGGAAATTTAGTGACCAACCTTATAATGTTATAAATCATAATAGTTTAGATGGGATATACGGTTACTATTTATGAAATTTTTTATGTTTTAATTTCAATGAGGTTTTAGAGATTAATGTAATACTTCACTATATAGAGATTCATCGATATTAGATAAACTCTACTAACATAATATGAACTATATATTGAAGGAATTCATTATCATTCTATTTTGGATATTATAATCCATTGAAAGTGAATTTTAGTACATCAGGGAAAAAATATGTTTTGGATATTCATTTTATGGAGTAAGTGATGAATTATAAATTGATTAAATAAAAACCAATTGATGAATTTTTTTGTATGAAACTGAAATGTATCAAGTAAGTATATTTTCTTATATTCTTAAAATGTAAAATAATTTGTAAAATTTAGGAAACTAATCATATTATATTCATATCTGATAAATAATATAGAATTTTAAACCATTATATATTTATGTTTTTGATGCCCATATCATTCCAATGATCACTGAATTTCGTGTGATGAATGACCTCTATCACTCTCTATAATTATTTATTCTTTTCTTCCATGAACATATTTTCACTTTCCGCCAATATTCTCTTATATAGAAACCTAGTTATGCATTATTCTATATGATATTTTTAATTTAAATTATCCCTTATTAAGAGGATTTTGTGTCAACACATATCAAGATGTGGTATTACTATGAAGGTATTTTCAAATATAAAACTCTTGATTACTGAGATCAAGTTTAAATTGTGAGGAAAAAATATTTACTTTAGATAAAATGTAATACCATAAAATTATAAAATAAGAACATTGAATTTGATAACATATGAGACATGAAACACCATGTTTATAATGGAATTTTACATCCAGATACTATGATATATTTATTTTTATATAAAATTAATCTCTTTAATAGCTTGAAATTCATGAAACATTGGGTTTAAAGGAAACATGATACTCTATTGAAATATTATTATTTAAACATCACCATTTTAAAAAAGATGTTAATTTGGAAAGAATGATTTTTAATAACTAAATTATAAAAATAATATGTTTTACACATGTATAGAATAAATAAAATGGAAATCTATTTATTTTATATGAAATTAGAGCCATTTGAATTTAAAAGAAATATTTTTTGAAAAACAATATTGTTTCTAAAAGATTGTTTAGTCATGATTTTCACAAATAATTTAAAAATAATTTTTACTAATTTTATAAAATTGACATGATAAAATACAATTTATTTTTTAATTAGAATACCAAAATTATCTTAGGGTTAGTTTTTGGGATTTTTCTAGAAAGATTAATTTTTGATGAATACGTAAAAATATTGAATTTTAATTGAAATCTGAATTTTAATTTAAATAATATATAATGTACAATTATATTTTTAATTGGTTTCAAAGTAAAATTATTTCAATTTTATAAAATTAATCCAATTTATGTCTTTGGAATAATTTTTATATTGAATTCTGATATAAAAATATTGTGAACTTTTGACCATTTTCTCTTTAAAACTCACTTTCTCATCATCTCTACATGATTTATTTTAAATAAAAACATTCCACATTTTGGAATTTAATTGAGTAAAATTGATTATGTATTTCTAATCATCATAATTTATAATTTATAATAATATAAAATTAATTTTTTACCAAAATGAACTGTGAAAACATTAAAAATTAAATACTGTAGTTAAGATAAAAATGGACTTACTAGGTGTTAAAATAAGAAGATAAGGGTTAATAATGACCTAAAAAATTTTAGAACACCCATTTGTGTCCATATTTAGACCTTGGATCTTATAGTTTTTTAATGGCCATTTTGGAGGCTTTCAACATGATAAATATGTTAGTATTATTGAATCTTTTCAAAAATTATAAGTGTTCCACTTGCCTCCCTTAAAAAAGGCCACCCCCTCTCCTCTATTATTCAAATCCTCAATAAAATTTTAATTAGAAAATATATACCCAAAATAATTTAATAATTCCCTACCCTCATCATATAATCCATATTTTTTTACAAAAAAATCTTACCCATGAATGCTTTAGTGAAATCCTATAGAGGATACCTGAGGAAGAGGTAATGCTCTTCAATTAGCACATTTTTATTTATTTATTTATACACCTAATTAAATTATTATTAAAGAATTATGATATAAAAACCACATTATATTCTATTTATTTTAATAATTATATTGTCATTTCAACACCTTCACCCATCTCTACTTCCATTAAATGGGTTATGAAATCATCTTTTATGCGTATGACGGACTACCACACTACGAACCAATGTCACATGTTCTTCCATTACCAACATTAAATATTAGTTATTATGATGGATATAAATAATATATATATATATATATATATATATATATATATCTATTCATTTATTATATCATATGTATCAATTTTTTATTTTCCATTCCATAGGGGATATGATAACGTAACTCATGTGTATGGTGGGCTATCGCCTCACGAAGTGATGCGATTGGTCTTTCACTAACACTTTGTATGGAATGTATTAAGGGTAATGTAAATATATATATTTGATATATTATATTCATGACATATTTATCATTCTATAAGGATAATATATATCATTTTCTATGTTACTCTTTCTCTCATGTAAAAATGATAACATCATTCATGTACATGTGGACTATCACCTTCATGAGGCGATGTGATTCTCATTTCTTCACCACACCACATGGATGATATATATAAGTATATATAAATAAATAATATTTTATTTATGATATTACTATCATTATTTAAAGATAAAATACTACTTAACTCATTTCCATAATGATCATTTAAAAATTGAGACATTACTCATGTGTACGTATAACCTACCATCTCTATAATCGTAACGTACATCATTTATCAAAACAATCATTCATGATTGGTCATAAATGTGTAATTTATATAAAAATATAATAATTATTTCATTATTATTATTCTCTATATTGTTAAATTATATAATATTCACAAGAAGTGGGTCTTTCATGACAAAACATGCATAACAAAACAAGGAAATTGACACACAAAATAATGAAAATGATGGAAGATTATTAATGAAAGGGGGATAATATGTCATAAAAGGATAATATATGATATTATAAATACTAATATGGTTATTATATAAGTTAATAAAATTTTTAAACACACTATACATTATTTTATATCATGTTCATGCAAAAATGAAGCATGAGGTAAGGGTTTATCGTCTCGTGTTTACCTCTATGAGACATACTCCAAATAAACCACTTATTTATTTTATGTTTTGTATATAATTCACTTTTTAAATTTTTTATAATGATTTCATTTATCATAATGGTATTTAAATTTTCATTTAAATTTATATATTTCATGTGACTTCTGATTCAAATGTTACCAAAGTGTTAAGCATTTATTCTATAATATCATCATTACTCGGGATTATTTTTCTAAGTATCCCTTATATAAATTTTTTGATATTTATTTCTTTAAATAAATATATCTTATTATAATATGTTCATTCATGGAAATTTTATGTATTATTACCATTTTTACACTCTACAGTACATAAAATAATTTAGAAAATGTTTTTAAGAAAATCAGAAACAATTTCTCTCTTCGATCAAAAAATTATTTTCATCCAAAACACATTTTTCTATTTTTTTAAAATATGATTTTAAACATTTCAAAATGATTTATTAAAGAAATTATACCCATTTTTGCTTTTTAAAAAATGTTTTTTAAATAATCCTCATGTCGAATTCAAAATAATACCCTTTTGTATTTTACCAAAAATGTGATTGGAATCTTTTCTTTAACGCTTAAAACATGTATGAAATTTCATACCGTCAAGAACATAATTTTTTTAATGATTATTTTAAAATATTTAAAAATTTATCTTCAATGAAAATTATTTCAAAATTATTTGTGAACTTCTAATTTTAAAAAGAAAATTTCAAAATGAAAAGTATATTTTTCTCAAGTATGTTTTTAAATAAATTTTCACTCATCAATGACATTAACCCTTTGATGTAATTATGATCAAATTGGGATATGTTGTATTGATATAACCCTAATTATTTATTTGGATGGTTTGTGATTAGTTTTATTTTGGATGTTCTATTTTGATACCATTCACCATATTACTTTGGATGTTTTATGACTATGTTTATTGATTGGGGAAAGTATTAACATTTAATATGTTGTTTTTTTAATAAAAATGGTTATATTTATTTTTTCACCCATTCATATAAATAATGAATTGGAAATAGTAAGTGATAGTTGGGGACCAATATAGTTAGCCCCGTGATGCATCGGTAGGTTTCATGAGACAAACTAGATTTGGTTTTGGCCAAGGCCTTACCCATTTATATAGAAAAAATGGCTTGAATCCTAGACTATATTATATAAATTTTAAATAAACATCAATGGTATTAAATGAATTTTCACAAATCATATACAATATTAGATTTCCTAGAATGATTCCACGATAGTATTAGATTTATTTTCATGAGCCCTCAGCGTTAATATATCTATTATTATGCATTACATCATTATGAATTTAGTTATTGATAATCCATGTTACTATTTGATTAGTTAGAATATACATGGTTATTTTTAATTCTAAAGTGATAATTTTTTTTAAAGGTGATGCCTTGGTAAAAAATGACCAAAGCCTTAAATTTATTAAAAATGAAGAAAGATTACAAGAGTCTAAAAGACAAGATCATATTACAATATTATTATTCTTATTTAGTCAAAGAATATGATGTATGATTACCCATATTGAGCATCTGATCTCCGCTCATTATTATGTTTTACTTTTCCCATGATACTATGAAGTATTTTTATTGATATACAGGGATACACTAAGGTAAATAATGGAATTCTCAAAGAAAATTAAATGTGTATATTTTTTGTTTTAAAATATAATGTGGATTTGAAGTATGTATATAGATTACCAATAGTACTAAACCATTTATTAATTTGGGATGAAGTTCCATGTATCTTATGAAAATATAATAATATAGATAGTATCTCTAGGTTACTGGGGTTGGGGCACTACCTAGAAGCCCAAAACTCACTTGGTTTAGGCACATGATTAGATAGAAAATGTGAAAACCATGTGAAATGGACCAAAAATTTATTACAGAAAGCTCATGGTTTCTTGGCCCCATTTCCTCAATTCCAAAAACTATTATCCTCCAATTTCATGCTACACAGTAGTGGTGTACTGTATCTTATTGAAATGGGTGCCACAAGCTGAATCTTAGAGATAGTTTGTTACATGAACTCAGGAACACCTCCCCATATACATGATGATTCTGACTAGTTGTGAGGGTATAATATGAAATGTGGGGAGACTATACCCTCTATATCATAGTAGAACAACAACAGAAGTAAATAAAAAATATAAAAATGATAAAAAAACAATAACCAGAATAATAACATAACCAGTAAAGACTAACATCACATGATAATCCCAAAATAGGAATATATATTTCCAAACCAAAGTAGTAAATATGAATTTCCATAGTAAGTGTGAAGTTCCAAATGTAAACCCCAAATAAATACATTGTAAACTCTCAAGAAGGTCCTAACATCATGTATGGTTCCCTAATCCATGATCCACCCCAACTTGGCCATCTAACAGAGGGATATTTCCCTGGTTTTGTCTTAAAAACATAAAGTCTATTCAGGTACTGATCTGGTATCTCAAGAAGCATGTGATTACAACATAGTAGACCACCACCAACAACATTTAAAACAATATATAGTATTTAAAAGTGTATAATTGTATTAATAATAATGTACAAGGTTAAATTAAATAGTTTTAACATTCAAATACTCTTTAATTAAACACATAAATCACTAGGTTCACGATGACACTCAAACCAACAATACATACTTTGGTCTATGCTAGAGCCTGAACCATCCACTAAGGTATATCACATTACATTCCAGAATGGGTTTCCATTATTCATTTAATTTCGATTTTGAATTTAAATAATAGGGTCCTAGAGTAGTAGTCTAGCACCCTGTGGATATTTGGAGCATAATTCTCTATCTCACAACTCACTGATCATGTCAAATACATATATATTTGGGTACATGATTGGTATTTTGGAACCCTGTGGGTATTTGGAGCAGCAGTCCCTATCCCACAGCGTAGTCACAAACAATATATCTGATGATTCCACATTATCAACCCATATATGATCCATTTCCATAATTAATTATTTAACCCATTTCATAAGTTCATTTATCAATATACATAACTTATACATCATCATTTCAATCACATCATAACCCCCCATAGTTCACTATCTATTTCATAATCACTTTAATCAACCATTTACTTAATCTCGTCATTCACCATTTCATAATCACATGTTGTACCAATTTTATAATCACATTGAATTTATTTAATTGATTAAATTTAGAATGAAATTTCTTAAAATCTAAATTTGAATATCAAAAATACATACATGTAATTATAAGTAAAACTATGGGATTTGAGAATTAGTTCAGCTACCTCAATGTTGTTGAAAGATGTTCACAAAACTGAAATCCCCAACTTGATGCAGAATGACCAAAAACCCAATAGTTTAGATGATCCAAGAACAACAGCTAATATCATGATCTAAAGTATTAAGATAAATTAAAATCTACCTCTAAACCATCAATAATGGAGGAAAATTTATCCCTCTTCACCCAGAAAGAGATAGGAGTTAGAGGGTGAGGAACCAAATGGGAATTAAATCACTAACCAATGAGGAGATGATCCTTCAACCAAAACATTGATTCTCCATGAATTAGGTTTTTGGAGCATTGGAATAAACCCAAGATCCTAAAAAATAGAAGGAATTTATGTTACAAAGAAAGTGGGTCTTTTAGGATACTAACCAGGGGTTTTGGAATTTTTAAAATAAATTTTAGGGATCTAATTTTTTTGACACATAGTTTCCAAAGAAGGGGTGCATAGTTTCTCCTAAATGGAACATGGTTTGAAAAATAATGCACTAACTATGGAAACCCCCACAGTTTCAGGGTACATAGTTTAGTGAGGGAGGCTGAATAGCTTGTCCATACTATGTACCAACTATGTGCCACATCATGTGTATCCATAATCAGGTTCAAGGATTATTGGGGAAAGTCATATAGTTTTCCCTAATTGTGAACCAACCATGTAGTGGTCCATGGGATTACAAAGTTCTCAAATTTCACCCAAAACAACTCTAAATAAAACCCCAACCAAGTTATAACAAAAAAAGGGTAAAATAGTACCTAAAAAAGCGCATGAAAAATATACAGAATGTTCAGGATCTAAAAATATCCCAAAATTATAATATCTCTTCTTTAAGATGTACTCCCAAGACTCTTTAATATTTTGAGGTAAAAAGGATATGCCACTAATCCCACATATATTATTCTCTCTCACTTTTATTCTAATGAACTCAACCATGTTTCCATAATACTAGAAAAACCGACATGGTCTTTCCCTGAAACACATTCTCACTATGACCCATAACACAAATTGGATGATTCTTAAAGGATTAATTAGCCTCAAACTAAATATCATGAACATGGATCATATTTTAAGGGCTATGGTGATACTTAAAATGTTGTGACACATGAAGAACATCATTCATATAACTATACCTATATGGAAGTGCCAATTGATATTCTACTAGCCAGATTATATCCATAATATTTGATGTTATAAAAAACATGTGAAACAACATTCAATGTATCTATATACAAGGTGACTCAATCTAGGTGACACCCAAAGGAACACACAATCACCAAATATAAACTCAAGGGTTCATCGATGTTGATCATCATATGACTTATTCTTACTCTGAGCTTTATCGATACATTTCAGAATCAACTAAAATTTCTCTAATTTCCCCTACATGAGACTCTATCCCAAAAACTCTGACTCACCTACCTCTATAAAATATAGAGGTGATATGTAAGGTCTTCCATAAAGTGCCTCATATGGTTCCGTCTAAAATGTATCCTGATAACTATTTTTATAGGAAAACCCAATGAGTTCTAAGTGCTTCTCCCAAGACCCCCCAAAGTATAGGACACATTTCCAAAACATATCATCCAAAACATGAATAGTACATTCTGACTTCTAATCTATCTAGAGGTGGAAATTTGTACTAAAAAAAACCTATGTACCAAGTTCCTTATGTAATCCATGCAAGAATCACAAAGTGAAATGGGAGTCTTGATCTTAAACTATACTCCATGGTACCCCGTGTAAATAAATTATCTCCCAATGTACATGTCCCCCAACTGATCTGCTTTGAGAGTCTCCTAAATAGGAATGGAATATGATACTTTCATCAATTAGTCCACAATCTACCATATAGAATCATTCTTAAAAGGCATCCTCAGATGACTCAACCATAAATCCATGGTGACCAGGTCTGACATTGATTAAGGAATAGGAAATGGGTGTAGTAAACCACAAGTTTATTAATTCTCAGCCTTCTCTTGTTGAAAGGTGTAGCATAATGTCGTGAAACATGAAATCTCATTTTTCATTCCTAGCCACCAATACTATTAGTGTATATCTCAATCCATTTTGGTCAAACCAGGATGCACATTATACTTTGAGGCATTAAAATCTCCCATTTACTCCTCTCACATAATTATAGGAACAATAATATATCTAAGAACATATATGATCTCATCCACATCTTTAGTTGAATCAGAAGGTATCTCCCAACCTTCAAGGAATCACCTTAAGGCTTTACACTCTAGATCCTCAATATACCTACCCCTTTTTTGGATTATAAGTGCGAACTAAAGTAATAATAATACTAGGGAAATATTCTCTTATCCCTCTCGAACCACTATAAATATCTCAGCTATAAAGGTCATCTTCTTATACTCAGAACTAGAATCCTAAGCTACTTGAGTCTATTTTTTCTTACTCAAAGCACCATAAACACTATTTCTATTCCTTGGTGTATATGAAAGCTCAAAATAAAATAAGATAATATAATCAATAAACCTCCACTGTCAAAGATTCAAATCTCACTGTGAAAAAATATACTTTAAACCTTTTTGGTCAGTATACAAATTAAAATTTACTTCAAATAGATAATGAATCCAATAAATTGAGCAATAAACCACTATAGCTAACTTGAGATCATGAATAGGGTAATTCCATTCATTTGAAATCAACTGCTATGACCCATAATCCACAACTCGACCCCCCTACATTAATAATGGTATATGTTCATATGAATCAAAAAAATGGTATACTCTTCACCCAACTTAGGTAGGATCAAAATATGTGTGTTAGTACAAATCTTTTTCAACTCATGGAAAGAATTCTCGCATGATCCAAAACATTAAAAATTAATACATTTCTTGGTAAAACCCAAAATTATGGCTTCCACAAAGGAAAATTCCTAGATGAACCTCATATAATAATCCACCAAACCCATAAATATATGAAAGTCAAAAACATTATTGATATACTCTAAAGAACCAACTACTTGAACATTATCTGGGTCCACTGACACAACTTCCCCTGAGATTTTGTGACCTAATAAATGTACCCTATAAATCCATAATTAACACTTAGATAAATTTAGGTATAAACGATGGTATCTTGGTATACTCAAGAAATTTCAAGATGTTGGCCATGATTTTCACAATTCTTGGAGTACACCAAGATTTCATCCACAAAACAACTAAAAATAGATCCAGGTATGGGTGGAAGGATAAATTCATCATGTTCATAAACATATCCAAATCATTAATCAGCCAACATAGAATCAAAATGAACTAATAAATTCCATACATGTATCTTAAATATATTTGTGGAATATCACAAGTTATAATTCTAAAATGATGATACACTGATCTCAAGTAAATATTATAGAAAACCCAAAATCCTATCATATGGATAAAGATATTTTCTACACAAGTAATAGGATATGAGTTCTTCACTATCATATAGTTCAAATTCTTTTAATAAAACCATAAACATAACATTATTTCAGACTTTTTAGTAAACAATACTAGAGAACCCCAAGGTGACGTACTTGGATGGTTAAAACCATTATCCATCAACTCTTCAAGTTGATTCTTGAGATCCTGAAGATTGGTTAGTTCCATTCTATAACTTGGAGTAGAGACTTGTTCGGATCCATGCATGATCTCAATTATAAAATATACATGCCACTCAGGTGGTATCCTAGAGAAGTCCTCAGGAAATACATCATGAAACTATTCCATCATGGGTGGAAATACATGATTCTTCACAACCTCATCATCCAAAAAAATAAATTCAACCTAGGTGGTGATCTCCCCTAGTTACTAATTAACTATCCCTACACAGCCTTCATGGATATCCCATTATCTACAATAAATATAACAATTACCCTCATGATATGTAATGGTTACTCATCTATGGTAAAAATCTATGTGGGATTGATAAAACACAAATCAGTACATACCGAAAATTATGTTGAAACCTATAATTTCATGTTTATAAAGATCCCAAGGGAAATGATACTCCCCATCCTCAAGAGAACACACCTAGTATAAATTTTTTCCCTTGAATGAACTTCTAATGGTGTGTCGATCATCAAAACCCCACTCAAAAACCCCACTATGAAACTCAAAACGTTTACAAGTTGTGTAGATACAAAAGAATAGGAGGCTCCTGTATCAAATATGTCATAATAATTTATAGAAAATACAATAATATTCCCTCTTACTATTGATGGACTAACCTCCCTGTCTACAAGTGCAGGGTGAAGTGCATGAAATTATCCTACCCCTCCTAACTTATTTTCACTATGAGACCCTTGAGTTACACCACTCTGCTGATATGAGTTCTATTTCCCAAAAATACAACATTCACTACCTCGAACACCATGACCAAAATTACTCCAACTGCGATAATAATATGGGGTAGAGGACCCCCTTCCTATACTCTAATTTGGCATATCACATTCATCATTACATTTTGGTTGAGGATTTCTGCAATACCTTTACAAGTGATACATCCTACTTCATGATCAACACTCCGCTTATGGTTGAGGAAAATAGAGACAAATGTGACCCAACCTACCCTAGCGGTGGAAATAAACTCAGTTACTTCTCTGAGTAAATGGTCGTTCCCCCTGGACACTCTGGTTGTTATTTTACTGGTTGACATTTTCATAGAGACACCTCCTTCTAATGAAGTAGGTACCTCCTAGTCATCAAACATACATTAGTTATATTCCATGGGAAACCTCCTTATGGTTCCCCTTAGAAATGAGAGCCTGACCCACTACTTTAGAAAACATCTTTGACTAAAATATATTAACTTGAGACTTAATCACAAATTTAAGCCCATTATGAAATCATTTTTCTACAATTCCTAATATCTTATCAATTATAGAACAATGTTCTTAAAATAAGTAAAGAAACATGCTTAGTCCATAAATTACATACTCCCCTAGTTCAACCACATAAACTCACCTACCCTCTTCATCCTAAGTATATCAGGGTAAAAGTTCTCTAAGAACTTCCCCTTGAAGTCCTTTCACTCTATACTCTAGCTGCTCATCAAGATTTTGGATGTCCCACTAACACTTTTCTTGAAAAAATATCATATATGACACCATCTTGAATGTCTTCTCAACAAAAATCTCTTAATGGTCAAGGATCTTCTGGATAGACTGAATCCAAAACTCATCAGCATCAGGTCCACCCTCTCATTTGAATTTTGGATTTTTCTATAGCTGGAAGTCCTATGTGAATTAATACATATTTGTCATAACCTATCTAGGGTATCTCTTTATAAACTACATTAAGAAATAAAATTTATCACGAAACTAATATGTGGATCCCTCTCTAGGAACTATTGTATCCTTAGGCTCCACTATTGGGGGATAATTTTAATCCATATCCCCATGTCATCCTATCAACAAGAATCTTCATGGAAACATATCAATAAAATTCCGAACACACGTCTTATAAAATGTAACACATCATCAATGAATTTTAATGATAGGGACTCACATAAATCATTTACAAGTCATTCCCCATAACCCTCCATATAGCCAAAACCGAGACAATATAACCATCCTCAACCATCCCAAACATGGGTCATGGCTAAGATAGAGTAAACATATTCATTATTCAAGTTTCTCATTAGAAACCCATTTATCCATTTCACATTTTCAATTTTAGCATCATTTAAAAAATTTCAATTTCATATGGGTAACCTCTTTATCTTCAAATTACTCAGACAATGAAAAGAATCACATTTTATCAACTCACCCTAGAACCTTCTTTTATGTGCATGCCAAAAATGATCCATTTCATAATAAGTACTGAGTGACTAGAATTATGCATGTATACCCAACATTCATGCCATAACAAGCCATAGATAAATATATAAGTAAAATAATAACATCACGGAATAATTGTATCACTCAAAGTGATAAAACATTCAACCATAAGAAAACATCTTGAACACCAATCTGACAATTGGTACTTGGGTTTCCCCCATGCATGGGTTAGATACTCCCGTGAACTAGCATGGGACTAAGTACCAACTCATTCTAGTGTCTTTTCTACCATTCCCTAAGATAAAGATAATAAAAAAAAAATAAAACATCCTTTAGTACCACATTGTAACATCCTGACCCGGGTTCCACATGCCTTTGCCTGAGCCATTTGGTTACATGACCTCAGATGCACCTCCCCATATGAAAAAGGATTTTGACTATCATCTGTGATCTAAAATGTAATGTGGGAAGACTCTACCATTTATATAAAGTAAGTATAAAAGTGGAAACAAATAACTAAAATCCAAATGATAAAAAACAATAACCATAATAATACTATAACCAGTGAACACCAACATCACATGATAATACTAGATAAAGATAAAAATATCCAAGCCAAAGTTGTAAATATGATATGCCTTAGTAAGTGTAAATTTCCAAATGAAAAAACCCAAAATAATGACAATGAAAACTCCCAAGTAGGTCCTAAAATCATGTTTGGTTCCCTCATCCATGCTCCATCCCAACCCAGTCATCTGACATAAGGTTGTTTCTCTTGTCTTTTCATGCAAACATGAAGTCTATTTGGGTATCAATGAAGAATCCTGAGTAGGGTGTGAGTAAAAAATAGTTGGACACCCCAAATGTAATCTAAAACAATTTATAGTCAATAACATTGTATTCATTTATATAAAGAATAAATTACATGGGTAAAGTAAATAGTTTTCACATTCTATTATTTTTTAATTAACCACATAAATCCCTATGTTCAAAATAACACCTGAACCAAAAATACCAACTTCGGCCCATTTTGGAGTCTAAACCATCCACAAAGGGATATCGTATTTTATTCCATCATGGGTTTTTATAATTCATTTAATTTAAATTTATCATTCAAGCAATGGGGGCATAGAGTAGCAGTCTTCAACCTCATATGTATTTGGAGCAATAGTCCATGCCCCACAACTCAGTGATAACATGAAATACATACATACATACATACATACATACATACATACATACATACATACATACATACATACATACATACATACATACATACATACATACATACATACATACATACATACATACATACATACATACATACATACATACATACATACATACATACATACATACATACATACATACATACATACATACATACATACATACATACGTACATACATACATACATGCACATACATACATACATACATACATACATACATACATACATACATACATACATACATACATACATACATACATACATACATACATACATACATACATACATACATACATACATACATACATACATACATACATACATACATACATACATACATACATACATACATACATACATACATACATACATACATACGTACATACATACGTACATACATACGTACATACATACATACATACATACATACATACATACATACATACATACATACATACATACATACATACATACATACATACATACATACATACATACATACATACATACATACATACATACATACATACGTACATACATACATACATACATACATACATGCATCCATACATACCTACGTACGTACATACATACATACATACATACATACATACATACATACATACATACATACATACATACATACATACATACATACATACATACATACATACATACATACATACATACATACATACATACATACATACATACATACATACATACATACATACATACATACATACATACATACATACATACATACATACATACATACATACATACATACATACATACATACATACATACATACATACATACATACATACATACATACATACATACATACATACATACAGACATCCAAACATACATGCATGCATGCATACATACATACATACATACACACATACACACATACACACATACATACAGACATACAGACATACATACATACATACATACATACATACATACATACATACATACATACATACATACATACATACATACATACATACATACATACATACATACATACATACATACATCCATGCATGCATACATCCATGCATGCATACATACATACATACAGACATACATACATACACACACACATACATACATACATACATACATACATACATACATACATACATACATACATACATACATACATACATACATACATACATACATACATACATACATACATACATACATACATACATACATACATACATACATACATACATACATACATACATACATACATACATACATACATACATACATACATACATACATACATACATACATCTATATTTTATTATTCAACCCATTTTATAAGTTCATTTTTCAACATGTATAATTTATACATAATCATTTCAATTACATTGGAACACCCTATCAATCATTATAGATTTCATAATCCTTTTAATCAAACTATTACTTAATCAAATTATTCTACAATTTCACAATCACATGTTGGACCTATCTTATAATCATATGGTAATTCAATTTCGAATGAAATTTCCTGACATGGTAATTGAAATTGCACAAATAAATACAAATAATTATAATTAACACTATTGATTCAAGAATTAGACCACCTACCACATGTTCATTGGAATACATTCAACAAAATTAAATCCCCAATTTGATGTGGAAAAACCAAAACTAGAATGGAATAGAAGATATCATAATAAAAAATAAGATCAAAATCCAAATGATTAAGATGAATTAAAAACTAGATATAAACTATATAGAAAATAGAAGAGGAAAACTTATCCCTCTTCATCAGGAAAGGGAAACAGGGGATATAGAGGAACCAAAAAAGAAAGAAATCACTTACCAACATGGATTAGATCCTTTAATTTGATATTCAATTCAGAAATAATTAGGTTTTTGAAGCCTTGGAATCCTCCCAGGATCCTCCAAAATTGAATTAATTAATTTTAGGCATAAATAGGATGTTTAGGGATAATGATTGGGGGTTAAGGAATTTTCAATATAAATTTTGTGGATTTAATTTTCCAATTGAAAAACTACCTATGAATGGGAGAATGGTTTGAAAAATCATATAGCTTAACCATGACCTTCTACTTAGGGGGCACATAGTTTCTCTTAAGTAGTGCATGGTTTGAAACCCATGTGAAAACTATAAAAACCCCCACTATTTCACGGTGCACATTTTGGGGAGTGTGGCCACACGGTTTGGCCAAACCATGAACCAATCATGTGATACTTTTTATATCTATGAATATGGGTGCACAATTTCCCATATCAAGTCACATGGTTTTCCCTAACCCTGTTTTAACATTACAAAACCCCATAGGCTTCCAATGCTCTTTAATTTCACCTAAAAAACTCCAAATAAAACCCACCAATTTATAACCAAAATAAGTGTAAAATATTAATAGAAAATAAACACTAGATATGTTAATAACTGTCAGGATATTTCATGTATGGTTAATAAAAACCATGCACTAACCTTTCACATAATCTCACTACTTTCTAAATTAGTATTTAATTCCTTAATCCATTCATAATAATCATAGAACCACTACTAACCCATTGTCCACATTTAGTGATGTAATAATAATGGTTTAATCAAAGGAAAAGGGGTATGTACCATGAATAAAAAATTGGATATTATATACAAGGTCCCCCTTTAACATTATAATTGGTATACTATATCAATAAAATCACATCAAGGTAACACAACTGTATAATAAATATAGGCACACTAAATCCTTGTAAGCACATATATGGTCCCACAATAACATAATAATGGGAAAACCATTTCTCTAGATTCGATTCATGGCCCCTAAAACATATAATTATGATGGTCACACTATATCTAATGAATTATTCCAAGGTCACCCAAATTATAATAATATTTTAATATAATAAATTTTATTGATTAAGTGTTCAATATTTATATCATATCATATATATTAAGTGACATCCTAATAATTCTTATAAAGTAAATTACCCATTAACCCACATATTTATACTGATATATTTCATTAATCATGGGAAATGCATCCCTCATTCTCAACCCAAACATAATACAATATATCTATCCTCCCAAGTCCAACCATGTATTATACTTGAGTCTATGGTGACACATAAGGATAGCCCCAACTAGTTGGTCACCACTCTAAACCCATGGAAAACTAATATGGAACCAATATAATTCATCTACATTCATTAATATCTATCTTATATCATCTACCATTAAGTCTCATTAATATTTGAAAATTATATATGGACAAATGAGGCCAATAATCCCAAATCATAGCTCATATCTACTAAAAAATCAATTGGCACCTCGTAGTGGTACAATATTGACATATTTATTTATTTAGTGCCTCTCATGGGTTTTACATATTAAAAATATCATATCTAAAACTATAATATCGACTATCAGTGGTTTAGATATCCATCCCATGAACAAGGATCCACTATTTCCCTTGAAACATTATTTATTCCATGTAAGGGAACTATATTTCATTAAAACAGTTTCATTCTTAATAAAATAAAAAATTATTTAATTGTTAATCACTCATAGTGGTAAGACAAAAATAAAAAAATTATGAAAATCATATTTAACCACAAAAACAATATGTAAAAGCATTATGGACACCTAAATTAATGAAATATATTTCTTTCCTTCATTTATTTCTCAAAATATCTCTATAGGCCTGCTAATAATCATCCATGATCAACTGCCAACCATTTTTCAAGGGAGGCCTTATATAACTATAAGTCATCATAAGTTTTAATTTTTAAAATGTTATATTAAATTAATAATTTTAATTAAAATATGAATATTTCTTAAAATATCACTAGTGACATCCTATCTTTAGAACCACATCCAACCACGTGTAGAGGGTATGCAACACATCCCCAAAATCATTTAGGAAAATACATTACATAGAACACTAAAAATTTCAAATTTAATTTTTATAAAATATAAACCCATAAAAATTTAGTGATGAAACATACTATCAATGAAACATTAATCAATAGTGTTTATATGACAACTCAGGAAATCATCTATAAAAATCCATGAAAATTTCCTAAATAAGATGATTACTATAATACTAGATTTTCCCCATTTTCATGAAAACCCCTATGAAAAATTATAGTTTAACTTCCCATAATCAAAAAAGTATGTGGATACATGAAAATATTCTCTTAAGAAAACATATATCTATTTTATGAAAACTGAAAATCATTCTCAGATGATTTCACTATGCTCTAGTGAAATCATAATCAAATTCCTAAATTAATTTTCTCAAAATTAGAGGGATATAAAGTAGGGATCAATAAAAGAATATAAACATATATATTACCTTGAATTAGACATGAAAGCACACTTTATCTCATCCATGTATCATGGGAAAACAATAGAAGAAGGATATGGGGATATTGTTGAAGGAATCTCCTCATATAGTCCATGCATGCTAAATATGAAGGGATTGACATAAAAAGACCAAAATTACCCTAAAAACCCCTATATAATCCCCACCAGTGAGAAAATATGATCTCTTAATATTGAAATTATTGCCTTATTTTCTATATGGTTAGTCTTGGCCATCTGTAGGATAGTAGCCAAACCACCCACCAGCCCATTGTGGCCCCTACCTGGTTTTTGGAGACTATATAAAAAGAAACACACCAACCCATTATATGTTTCTCTCATGAGAATACTTGATTCCAACCAATAATCTTACCATATTTAAAATAACTTTTTTATGGTTTTAAAACTATCATAATCCCATTATGATTCCTTGTTTTCCAAACAAACCACCCACAAAATCAAAAATTCAAATTCATCCAGAATTCACTAAACTCATCTAGAAACTAGCTATTATAATATCAACACTAAAAAACTTATCATATTTGAGAATCCTTACTTGTTATTCAAGTATCTTTCATCACAAATATAGTATATTAATTTTTTTCTTATAGGTCATGTTCGATCTCTAAATATTGAACATCATTCTAGTTCACTGCTTAGAATATATGGTGCATTATTTCGAAAAGACAAACTATCTATCATTATTATCATCGAAGAACCAAAATATCATTAAACTACACTCATATATTCTAAGGCTCCATAGTTTCTTCTACAAAATTCTTTATCACACACATCATGCTCCCAATAATAAATTTCATTTCATAATGGTAAAATCTAAAAAATGGTTCACCCCATCATCATAATCCTCCATTGATATAAATTTCTCATGGTCTACTATCCCACTAATTGTGGTCTCTAAATCCCCACATTCAACCTCATTTAGAAATACTATTTAAAAATCTATTACTACATGTCACATTAATTGCAAGTAAATTGGATAAGGACCCAACTCTAATGAAAAAGAATTAAACTTATTGTATTTTTCTCGAAAATACTGAATAAATTCTTAAAAAAATATTCATCATATCAAATAAGAAAAAACATAATATGGTCTCTGAATTTTTACACATAAATATACATAAAAATGATTATTGGACCTCATTGGGATGACCTCTCTAAAAAAATATATCTTCAACAGTGGAGGCACAACCAACCCACCTGATCCTGATTTATTGACCCTCAGGGAACCATGAGGTAATTAATTTCCCACAATGAAGTATGATGTATACATCTAGTTAATTTCCATGGTGGATTTTCTACCATCCCTAATAGATTATATTCCCTAATTTTGAGTATTATCGCACTATCTCTCAGACACAAGCTTTGATAATGTTAATTTATCCCATGACCAACTTCAATTCATGAACTCAATATATCACTACTTATGAATACCAAATTTGGTATCTACATTGGATCATATTAGTCAGTTTTACCTTCCCACCAATATCCATTATTCACATCGACTATCCAACGAATAATATATTTACATCAATATCATATCCCAAATAAGGGTCAGGCTCCCATAATAGATATAACAATCACCACCACGGGAGAACAGAAATTATTACTCCATGGAACAAAATTCCATGTCTATACATACCATGATATATGTGTTATGAAACATAATCACTAAACATAACTCCCCCACTCATACTCGAGTTCTAGCATAAAATTTAATTTCTCATCATTTCTAGCTCATAGAAAATCATCATCAAAATCCACGAAAAATTTATATATAATGGGGTGTCATTCCCTCGAATGGCCAATGGTGAACTCCCCACTATATGTATTACCTCATAAAAATCCTTGAGAAAAACATCATGTGGTTAAACTATTACAAAATTATTGTACTTCACTAGCCACAATCATCACATTTAGCTTCTGACAACACCCGATCCACAATGTTATTATCTTCCTAGATTGGAACCCCTTCAGTCCAATTATCAGATATCTCTCTCCATAGGTGGACTTTATAATTTCATCAAACCTTGAAAAGTCAAAACCACAAGAACCTTTATAGATTCATCAACCCTATTATCATACAAATCCACGCTCTAAAATAATAATTTATCATCACTATGCATAATCTTCACACCCAAGATTATTACACATTGAAAATTTTCCCTAGAAGAAGTTCCCACACTCACTATCCTCCTTGAGGTAGTGTGTTCACCCCTAAACCCCTCAACATTTCTTATTCACTATCTAACAAATCCACAATATATCCCAATAGTGTATGTTGATTTATCACCCATTATTAGAACATGAATCATTATCATGAGTTATATTCCATCTTACCTTGGATAACCATCCCAAAATAGTGATCAAACCCTACTCAAGTCAAAAAATTAATGTCAATAGTAACATGTTCTATCCTCTAAAAAATTTGACATTTTAGTATTGTCATGTTTTTTCCATGAAAACCCATAGATATGTGTATTGCCTAATAAATAAAAAGAATCTACCAATTATCCCAATGAGATATTGAAGGTGCATCAAAATTACATCATCCAGATATCATATTGAAACTACCATTGAATTGTCACTCTGATTCTGAATACACCAGCACTCAAGTGTTCAATGTCACAAAATTTCAATGCAATCACATACATGCATTATATAACATGTATCCCCTCACATTCAAAATTTCCATTATTAATGTAACCTACTCAGGATACCCAAGACTAAGTCACTAACCTTTTTGGGATAACCCCTCTCTCAAGTTACCATATTATTTCACTTCATAACAATAGTAGTGGAAAATTTCCAACTTCCCAATCATAGCTCCCATTTCAATAAATTCATTACCTATTCTCAAGGTACTAGTATCTCTCACATAACCCCTTGTCTATATCTAACATTGGATATATCTCATAGGTAACACCTCTATGTTTCCTTATTTAAAATTATATAGTAACTCACGTTCAAACTACTATTTTATGTCATCTTGTTTCTTAAATTTATCAGGCATCAACCAATTGATGGTGCTGATTCGCAACAGTCACCCACATATAAGATTACCCCATAAAAAATCACAATTTCATCTATCATCACATATAAATAAATAAAATTATATTCTGATATAATCTATGTAAATTAACCACAATTTTATTATTCCATTGGTCGGTTATCTAGGATTCCAGTGTCAAAATTTAATTTATGCACAATGGGATCCTTATTATGGAACATGCTTCATACAACAACAAGTTAGAGGAAATTATGTATCTATAAACTAATGGAATGCATAGTCGTCATCTTAGAGCACCAAATCATTGAACAACATGATTTTTTATCAAAATTAAATAAACCATTTTATGAATTAGTAGAATATTGTTGAGAACTAAAATGGAAAACACAATATAAACTTTTTCCCCACCTTAAATATCTCAACCTGGGTCATCAGTAAAATCATAGAAAATAAGGATCATTTCATGTGAATCCTACATGCTAAATACGATGCATTAGAAGCCTCATACCAACAAGACAAGAATTAAATGTCTAGTAATTAATCTATTTTTAATGGGAAAAGAGACATAAAACTATAATAATTCACAAATATGAACATCATGTGCACCATAAAAGGTGAAATTAGTTAACCATGTTACAAAAAATATATAAAATTAATCCAATTATCTAAAAAACCTTGTATTATTATAATAAAATGTGTTCAAGGCACACAAATCAGATATCCATCACAACCTCTGACACATTCTATTATCCTCATTATATAAACTCCCAAAATAATAAGATAGGAAAATGAATTCCCTAACACCCCTTAATAACAAAACTACCCCAGTTCACTCTAATAAATAACTATATTAGGTCGATATATGAACATATGAATTCCTCCCAGTACTTCAAAAGAAACCATCTCATATTAATAGATTATTGTGTGATCGTAGGGAACTATACTCATAAATAAGAGTATGAGTAATTGTTGAAATAACCAAATATCATCCAAAATATTAAATATTAGTGTATTAAAAATAATAAAATACATACAATTAATCAATATTAAATAATTAAGTGTAATATACAGTCATATCACAAACCAACCATCTATAGGATCCGAAAAAATTAAGTAATGAAATAAGAATGAAAATATATTGAGGCTATACCACATAGCTGAGCCTCACCCCATGCTAGTCACCAATACAATACAAGATATCCATCTTGGAAAATATACTTAGGGAATATTTATAACTTGTAACTTATAAATAATGAAGGTTTCTCAGGCACCCAATGCAATGGTCACTAGATCATGGTGTGAGTAAATAAATCAGTAGGAAACCACCAATGTGGCACCATACATAGCCAATAAAAACAATAATATGTGAATGCGACATATATAGTAGAATGAATCGATATATAAATATAAATATTTATAATTAATAAATATTTTTTGTTGATCTATGTGTGAAATGTGATACATAGATTGATCAAACCTACTTCATCTAGTGTGGGATATATCAATCTGTTGTACTGTAATCATGCATAATAAAAATATGAGTGCATTAGGTCAATAGAAGAAGTATAAGTTCCCCCAACATAATATAATCATAATAGTAACACCAGATCCATCAAAAAATTTCTAATATACCCCAACCATATAATAATGGGAATACCGAATCCTTAGAACTACATCAAGATTCCCCAAACATATAATAATAACACGTACATCAAAACCATAGAAACTTGTCCAAGGTCCTCTTAAAATAGAATAATGGGCAGAATAGATCCTTGTAATCTCATCAAGGTCCCCTAAATATATAAAATCAATAGTAACATAAGATCTTTATATTCCATCCATGGCCAAAAAACAAAATTTTAATGGGAATTCCAAATCTTTAGAATCACATCAAGGTCCTTGAACCATAAAAATAATAATGGGAAGGCTTGTTTTTTTGAATTATTTAAATGTCCCAAAATTTTACAGTAATCATTCCATTTGACTGATTTCATTGATTAAGTGTTCAAAATTTGTTTCACATCTCAAATATTAGGTGACATCCTAATAATCCATGGAAATAATATTACTTAATGACAAAAAAAAATCCATAGGAAACTACCATTACTCAGCGAATATACATCCATTGGTCTCAAAATAAACACAAAGTCATAGTTGGGGCCTTCTAGGTCTCATGAAGTCTTATCCTTAGATCTAAGATAACTCCCAATGATGAACATTATTAGTACATCACCAATTCTAATCAAGGGTTAAAAACTAAGGCACCTATATAGGTCATTTATACTTATTAATCTCTATCTCATTTCATCTATCCTAAAGGATCAAAGGAATTCAAAAATTCCATAAGTCTAACCAGGTAAAAGTATCACAAATCATAGGTCAAACACACTAAAGGGGTATTTGGGAGTCTATGAGGTCCACTATGTTCAAATAATTAGTTATTCAACACCTATTATGGGTTTCACATATCATAAGGTATATGGTTACAACTATATTTCTAGCCATCAGGGGTTTATATGTCTCGCTACTACATAAGGGTCCACCATGACCCTTAACACTTATTCCATTTCATGTATTGGAATTTTATTTAATTAAAAAAAATTATTATTATGAAAATAATTATTTGATTTAAGGGTTATTCTCCCATAATAATGAGACTACATATCCCACTTTATATCAAATTAACAATTAAATACATAAAAAACTAGGAAAAATTTATGGACCACTTACCTCAATAAATGTTATTTCCTTCTTTCATTCATCACTTGATAGATATACATACTATCTCCTAGCTCCATCCATGATAAACCAACCACCACTCATCAATAGAGGCCTTATCTTTCTCGATGGAATCACATTAAATCAATTATAACAAATTATAATCAATTAAATAATTTAATTAAAAATTGAAGAATACCTAGAATACCACCAATGATATATTCTCACCAGATCTACACCCACCCTCACCTTAATGGTATACAAAACATCCCAGATTCCATTAATGGAAAAATCCCAAACACACAACACTAAAAAACTATTAATTTAATTTAATTTAAATTGAAAACATTATGAAATTTAGACACATGAAATTCCTTTAATGAAACTATAGGTAATTGCATATTTCCATCATCATAGGATGTCCACTATGCATTAGGAGAAAAATCCCCTAAATAAAGTCTTGTTCCAAGAGTCAATTTCTTCTAATTTGAACCAATATCCAATGAAATATCACAGGGTCACATATTTTAATCATTTTTTGCGTGGAAACTTCAATGAATCATCTTGGGACACCCTTTATCTAGGTTTAACCCAATCTATATCATTATCAAAAGATTCCACCATGATCTACTGAAATCTTCATCAAATAGCAAAATGAAATCTCATAAAATCATAGTGTTGTGAAGGAGGTATAAAGAAAAAAATAAAAACAGTGATCTTATCAAGGATCAGCTCTGAAAACTTACCTAATATTGTAGGATTGAAATAAGAATATAGATGCTCAAATATACAAGAGGGGGGTGAATTGTATACTTTAAAATTCCTATGGAACCTTTAAAGTTGGTTAAAATTTTCTATTGTTTAAAGAAGTTAAACAAGGTAAATTTACAAGACCTCTTAGTTCTAAAAACTTTCTAGATTCTGGAAATATGGTTCTGGAAATGAAACTTAAGAAAAGTTTACAAGGAAAAAGATTTGACTGTAAAGTGTATAGAATCTTACTAATCAGAGTATACAAGTATAAGAAAGTATAAGATAGTTATACTTTCCTTTTTAATCAAAATGCAGCGAAAAAAACTAGAAGCAATACAAGTAACAAGTATAGAATCTTTTAACCCAAAGAGTAGGGTATCCAACATCCTTGGATAAAGGTCCCTTGATTTATACTTTCAAGAAAGTCTATCTTACCCACACCAGGGTAATCCCTTGATAGGAATATCGGAGTCTGTCTTGATATCCCAATAAAACCTCTAACTTCAAGGTATTTGGCACCTCTGTTTTCCTTATCAAGGAAGTCCTCTAACTTTAAGGCAGTCCGCACCTCTGTCTTACTATCCCCAAAATCCCTCGACTGTACACAACAACAATCAGAGTCGCACGAAGTAATCTAAACAAGATTTTCAGTACGCACAAAGCATGAGAGTCTCTCTTTCTATAAATCAGTTCAACAACATGTAATCTCTAGAGTTGTAGAGTATTATATTGTGCTCGTTCAAATGAGCTTCTATTTATAGGCACATCTCCAACGGTTGACTTCCTCCTACAGTGGTCATATTTTTCCTTAAATTTTAGAGGGACCTATACACGTGTCACTCAAACAACGGTTAGTTAGAAACAGAATGAATGTCATCATTTTATAACTATAACAAGGGTAAGTAAAATATGGTTGCCCTATCAAATATATTTTTCAGAGTCTAAGGAAAAAATAAAGTTCAGAGTATAAGGAAAAAAATAATGTTCAGAGTCTATGTGGAAAAAATTTAGATTCTATATTACATGGATATTCAGATTCTATTTTCCAAGGAATTCAGAATCAGAATTTTGTAGACTTTGGAGTCTAAATTCTGAGGAATTTAGAGTCTGAATTATATGGAATTTGGAGTCTAAATTTAGAGGAATTTGGAGTTTGAATTTTAAGGAATTAAGAGTCTGAATTCTAAGGAATTCAGAGTCTGAATTCAGAGTCTAAATTCTATGATATTCGAAGTCCGAATTCTAAGGAATTCAGAACCTGAATTCTAAGAAATTTGGAGTCTGAATTTCATAGAATTCAGAATCTGAATTTCAGAGAGTTCAAAGTCTGAATTTCAGAGAATTCGGAACCTAAATTCGGATCCTAAAAATAGAATACTCTATATCTAAGTATTTATATAATTATGAGGTTTTAGATTTGAAACCAATTTTTTCACTTAGGAATGAAAAGAGTTAGATTTAGAGAAACTAAAATACAAACAATGAAAAAACAAAGGTAAAGATAAATTTTACTTGGAGAAGAAAAATTTCCTTATTAAGATAAATCTTTAGGGAAATAAAATTTTCCTTAAGATAGAGTGTTTGTGATTTTAAAAACATAGAGGAATGGAAAATTCATAAGGAAACCTTATTGACTCAACAAATATAACCAATGGATCAAGGAAATACCAAAGAGGAATGAGAGGGGTAAAAGATGGACAAATAGTCCCCCTCATGTTTCCCCTACATAATAATTCCCAATGGTGCCAACATTAAAAAATACAACACACCCCCTATTAAAAAACAAATATAAGCCCCATAGATAAGCCAATATAATCTCACCAGCGGGATGGTATGGGATCATTTGTTGATGGATGAGACCAGTGGTCATATTGGTCTATTTTCTTACCCATATGCTAGCTAGTAAAAACTACACCATCTAGACAACCCATACCTCTTTTCTTTCACTCTATTAAGTTTACTCGATACCCAATGATCTGCCTTATTCATCTAATAACACCTTTTTTTTTAAAGATATTCAAACTCTTATAATCACATTTTGAGTCCTGGTTCTCAAAATAGAACATCCACTAAATCATAAATTCAAATTCCACCTTAATTTTATCAACTCAACTAGACATGGGTATTATATAAACTCTCCCTTCCACAAAAATAATTAATGAAGATATTATAGAAGATATTCAAAACCATTGAAAAAATATCCATATAAGATATGTTATTTTCCCTTTTAATAATTTTCCATAACTCTCAGGTAATTACATTCATAACTAAAAATAAATATTTTGTTTCCTCTTTTAGTAAATTTATACCATTTAATTCCTCAAACATGAAAATTAAACTTTCATAACGATATAATCCACCCATCCTCAAACATACATCCTAATCACTATATTACGAACACAATGACCACTATGTGGCCTCATTAATTCTACCTTACCACTTCATAATTAAAAATAATTGGCTATCGGGTCCTGGACTTCCAAGTACCACCAATTGCCCCACAGACACGTGGTCCCCACCCTCGGGCCCATCCACGTGCCTGAATAGGTCATCTGACTAATGAATATCCCTATAGGCCAACACATTTCCTTTCCAATGTGATTTTTCCTCACTCACACACACCCTAAGAAACATCCCAGAAGTTCACCCATCCTGATAAAAGATGAAAGTCTATAAACACCCAAAGGAAAAAGTAGGGTGTGAGCTAAATATCCCAGTAGGGTCTCACCACAGATTATATAACAGTTTCCAACAGTTGATTAACCAAAGGAATGCTTTCAATTTTAAAGATAAACAAGTTTGACATTGGTTCTAGGAACCCTTGATGAACATCAAACTTTTTTGTGTCAATGCTTATGATAATAGGGTCCTGAGGAGGTTTATTGAACCACACTGGGTGGATTATTGTTGCCACTGCCATCAATGACCTTGAGGTAGTTGGTTCCGTTCTGATTTGCCAAATTAATTATCCTTGTATTTCTTGATTTATTTCAATTATTAATTTAAATTCAATTCATAAAATTTGCTTTCAATTAAATTGATAAAAAATCAATTCCAGTGAATCGAGATGTTTGGAATGGTTTTGGCATGGAAATTCGTAAAACCCCCGAATCCAATGAATTGGGGATAATTTTTTGGTTTAATCAAAGACCAGGAAGTACTCAGTATGTGCTTTAAATCCTTATAATTTATCTTTTATATCAAATAATAAAAACACAAAATTTTAGGAATAGACATGATGTGATAGTTTTTATCCAATCTCCCATGAAGGCATTATTAATGTTATCATGTGGGAAATAAATATATATTTATTTATAAATATTAATTATTAAATAAAATTAAATATATCTCATAAAATTAAAAATGTTCAATCCCAAGGTGAACCATATATTTTAATTCTAATAGACTAATCATATTAAAAATTTAGGTTATTTAATATAGTGAAATTACCATTTTCTCTTATTTGGAACTCAAGATTCCAAATAAAAAAATGAGTTAAGTTTAGTTGAAGAAAAAATTTGGTCCTCTACATTAAAATAGTAAAAAAAGTTAAAATCCAAACAAAATTTTAAACATCTATTGTATTGTGATCTACTAATAATACTAATGTGATGAAAACATTATTTAAAGATGGGAATACATTAGAAGAATGATTACAATTTTTCATTGTATTGATAAAATTGAGTGAATTTTAAGAGAATGAGGAATAATAGAAATAAAATTTATTTTTATTATTTATAAGGCTTGTATAATAATTATAATAATTTTGTGGCTGTAATAATGGAAACCTGATCATTAAAATACAAACCTAATGGTTAAATTGCCAAATAGACCATTATGTCATGAAAATATATAAAATTTAATATTTTTCATGAATAAATTAGTATATTTAAATATTGGAATTTCATAAACGTATTTATAAAATTATATAATATTAAATATGTATAAGTATATATTTTTAATAAGGCATGCTTTAATTTTTATTCTAAACTATTGAGTTTTATTTTAAAATCAAAATATTAATATTACGTAATATAAATATTTATTTTAATAAAATGGGCCACAATATTGGTATTATCATAACATCATTAGCTATGGGTATATTTTTTATAATTTGTAAATTTTTTTAATTTTATTTAAATAGTAAAAATATTTTTTTACACATAGAGTCATTTTTATGAATTTAATTGTATAAAAGAAAGACATAATGAATTATCTTATTATTCAAATTAATTAAAATATTTTTAATTATTCGAATAATGTATTCTTAAAAATAAACTGAATTTCTAATCATATACATAAATATCAAAAGTTGAAATTATATTTCATATTAAAAACAATATTTGATTCTATATATTGAATTAAATTTTCTAATGACAACTTGTGGTTTAGATGTGTTTAATTTACAATAAAATCTATATTTAAAAAAAGTATAATATCCCCAAGAATTAAATTTATTCATAATATTGTGCTAAAATAAAGAATTGTTCAATTTTTTCAATAAAAATCTTTTTCTTCAACTATAAATACATCCCACTCCACCCATTTCTTATTACTTATAAAACATATTACATTGAAAATGGTCTACTAAAACCCCATTCTAAAATCTCTTGTCTACATTCATAAAGAAATATTTAAAAAAATAACCCTTCCTTGTAGTCTTAATTTTCAATCCAAAAGAGACACCTCAAAGAGAAAGGTGAGGCTTATAAAAATTTGTTGATTTAATTTTAATTCTCTTCATAACCCTTTAGTAACAGAAGACTTTCCTCTAATAAATTTATAACTATATTATAGATAAATATTTTCTAATTAAATTTTTTTTTTATTATTTAGTTTTCTTTAAATGAAATTGTTAACACCATTGTATCTTCATACGACATATGTGGGTGATGATATTATTCATTATCACTATTTATTTATTATTTTAAATATTATTTTTATATAAAATTATAGGTATTTTTGATCCATTCGAAAATCACTATCATTCATTACTATTACAAAAATGCATTTTAAACTATTGATTGAACAATGTGAAAATGATCAAAACAAATTATTTTGATCTATTAAATTAATAATAATTAATGATAAATGTATTATATTACATGAAATAAACCTGAATATTTTTAAGAAGTAAATAAGCAATAAATTGAATTTTATTATCTAAAAGTTTAGAGGAGATTCCAAAGAAAATCGATTCTCTAGGCAAGGGGATCATTTATATGTCTTGATTCTTTTATAGTATTGTTTCTCAAATTGTCAGACATATCTTATATATCTAATTTAAAAGGGATTTTATATATAAATTACCATGTTTTACTTTATTTTTACTATATTTCATATCACCTTACATGTATTTTATATTCATAGTTAATATATTGTACTATGAAAAAGGGGAATCTTTCACTCTCATTATTAATTTCATTTTTTGCAACCTCTATATTTCATTTCCTCTTCACTTATTCACTTAATCCATTTATAGGTTTTAAATATATCTATTCTTTCTATATTACATTTCATTTTCCTTTTCTTATATGTATATCTGTAACTTTATTTCCTTGGTATAAATAATTGTCCATCTCCAATTATGGTAAATAAACTCCTTCATATACCACTACTTGATTCTTATTATATAGTTTCAATTACCTTTCTCATTATTCCCATGGATTATACTCTTATTTAATAATGATACTAATACATGAACATCCAAAATGATATACATCATTCTAATTTTGGTTTTCTACAATATTATTCATCGATATATTCTTTATGACATTTTTAGGTATCCTATTTTATATTCAAGGGTTTCCTACATGTATATTCTTAATTTAGTATTCATTCTTATATATAAAGGAAAAAAACCATAAAATAATGTTATGTTATTCTTGAGACTAGAATTATAAACCCCCATTTTTAAGTTACTTCTTACATTTCATGAGATATTATGTAAGGTGCATGGAAAGTTAACGTATGACATTACATTTTGAAGTAGTTATAGTGACCCTCAACTTATATTTATAATGAAATGGTTTATGGCTGTACCAAATATTTATGAGCCACATTATTAACATGTTTCAACAATATGATTTCTATTGTACCATGATTCTATGTGATAATTTATGATCCTCCACTTTTTTGATGATATTATATAATTATTAACTATTTTAAAAATCTTATTCGTGTTTATATTACTTATCCCCATACTATAATTCTTAACTCACCCCTCTAATTTATGTGTGTCCCTAGTATATCCCATGAAATGACAAGAATAATATTAAATCTACTATACTATTATTGAGATAAAAATTAAAGATGATAAATGTTTTTATGAGGATAAATAATGTGGATAAAATCCCAAAGAAACTATAAATATAGATTACTAACAATAATTTATTATATGGATTTATATGAAAAATGTTTATAATATTATGTTTAATAAATGATTCATTAATATAACATTCCATACATTTATATGAAATATTCTTTTATAAAAACTCATATCTTTCATAGTTATTTAGATTTCTTTAAATACTGGATTATATTATCATATGCATAATGTTACAATGTAATAATCATCATATTTCAAAAAAACATTATAAATGAAGGAATAATATACCCAACAGGGTTATTACAAATACAATTTGATGCTACTGAAAAAAAACACAATTAAAATTTGAAAATATGATTGGAAATAATATTTTTTGAATACAATTTCTTTTAGGAACATTGTAAGAAGAATATATAACATTATAAATAAGATTTTAGTTTTGTATAAGATTAATAGATAATTTTTTTAGAAAATTTATTAAATAATGAATTTTTTTATGAAGCTGTATATTTAGGATGTTTATGGATTATATAATCATTTTATTTGTAATCTAACTATTCGAATAGAAACATGATAGTTAGAATAATAACATGGCCATTATAATAGAAACATAACTATTAGAGTTGTAAATTATCAATTAAGTAATATTTACCATGAGTAAAATAAGTAATTATAAATACCATAATTCCATAATAATATGTCTCAAATTATATATCTTAAGGTATGATTAAGTATATATATTTTTTATGGTATGTCATAAAATCATTAATAAAACAACAATTTTTATATTAATTTTTAAATATTATAATTATGTGACATAAAAAAAATTATTTTTCTAAAATTGACCTTATTTTTTGAATCTACGTGAAAAAATAATCTATGGTGGAAAATAAGTAATTTTTATGAAAATTTGATTTTTTAATAAATAGTAAAAATATTCTTTTGTATAATATATATTTTTATAACATAATTATGATTTTTAAATTAATTGATAATAAAAACATGATTTAATTGAGTAAAAATATATTAAATATGTAAAATAATTTATTTCAAAACAAGAGATTTATTTTCTAAATATGTAAATAAATTTGAATATTATAAATTAAAGTTTATTTTAAGAAAATAAATGTTTTTAATTATCTTTAATTATCTAAATATTATATTGGTGCCATTCTATTTTTTCGGTGATTAAATATCAATAAAAATATAATTTTAACAAAATACTCTTATTCAAGACAAAAATATGTATTTTTTACAATTATGAACCAAAATTATAAATTATGAATTTTTTTTCAAAGACACCATTATAATCCACCTTTCAAAACAACCATCCTCCCCCCATTTACCTTCATGTATAAATTATCATCCATTTAGAAATATAATTCAAAATTCCAAACTAAATCCTCCTAGTAGCATCATTAATTCCATGGTCTAACCAATATATCCTTCTCTAAAGGTGTAATCTTATTAAAAATAAGTCTTCTCAATGAAAAATTAAGGCTTCTAAAATACCCAATATTTAATTTTAATTATAACCCTAACTATTCTATAACATAAACAACCTTTATAAAAAATATATAATTATAGTATAATTATATCTTAATGTAATTACAAAACTCAAATATTGTATAATTTTCCCTTTTTTAATCACTCTTAAAAAATCTCTAGAAACCTTCATTTTTTCTTTCAAAAATGGCTTCTACATTTATGTATAATA
The DNA here is from genome assembly GCA_963277665.1 of Viscum album. Classification (NCBI taxonomy): domain Eukaryota; kingdom Viridiplantae; phylum Streptophyta; class Magnoliopsida; order Santalales; family Viscaceae; genus Viscum; species Viscum album. The sequence goes on from OY728126.1 coordinate 990,626,988, forward strand.
TAAATGATATATTTTTTTTTTAATATTATTGATTGATAAAATAGACATTTTATTTATAATATTATACCCAATTTTTTATGGCCATTTTATGAATCTAAACCAAACTTAACAAGAAACATTTTATGATTTTCAAATATATACTAAACTATTAAAATCAATTAATTTTAGAGTTAAATAGAAAAATTACCATAAATATTTTGGATCTTTTAAAACCATTTGATGGTGACTATGAATTATTACCATTACACCAACACAGTTCTAGAGTTTTGAACCAAACAACATATAAATATTCAATGTGAGTGAAATTAATCTAACAAATGAATAATAAATTATATAATATGAATTTTCATAGATAAAATAAACATGAATTTATTTAATTATGTATTAAATTTATTATTTTGATTTTAAAGGAGAGAGAAAATAGAATCAGTACTTGAGGTTAGGGGTTCTTGAACAATTTTGTATTCCGTTTAAGTATTTTTTCTCTCTAATTGTTTATCATCTCATTTATATCATTTAAAGAAATAATTTGTTGAATTAAATATTTATTTCCTATAATTTTATTGTATAACATTACTTTTTTACCTATATAATATATTCAATGTTCCTATATTATATTGTTTGCAAGGGGACACTTTTACTTCCATTCTTAATTTTGGTTTATACTCTCTCTATATCATTTTATTCCACATAATTTCCTCACATATTCTATTTCTTTGTTTTTGGTACATGATTCCTAGATATATTATATATCATTTTTAATTTCTTTTATTGGTATATTGATGCATTTATTTCAATTTTTTAATCCATATCCATTTCTAATTATAGTAAATATTATCCTTATGATACATCTCCTCGATTCTTCTTATATTGTTTACATACCATCTATTTTTATCTTCATTATCAATAATATTATTTACTTCTAATCTTAATACTGCATTATATTAAAATTTTTAGTACTTTATTATTTTCTTATATCTACATGATTATTTAGTGATATATATTTCATGATATTTTTATGTAATTATTTTTTTTCTTTTGGGTTTCATTCATATTTATGATAGATGTATGATTTGTGCTCCTGTGTGGAAAATATATGCGTAAAAAATTATGATGTGGTGTAATGGAAAGGAATTATGCGTCCCACTAATAGATTATGTAATTATTTCATCTCATGTGGAACTATGTATGTTCCATTGTAAGTTATCATAACACATTACTTTTTAATGTTTGGGTAGTGAGAAACTGAAATTTATGATAAATTATTTTATTCTTATTAAACCATTATATAATTTATATCATTTCTAGGATTTTATGATATCATTCATCTGATGACATGACTTCATGTTATTAATTATTATCCATCTCATTTAAAATCAAAAAATTTTATTATCAACACACATGATATCTCTTTCTTTTTTTATAATGTTTATCCTCTTACTAGACTATTTTCTCACGCTTTACATTAATGTATGTTTCTAGGATATCCCATGAATTTAGAAGTATGATGTAATCTATGATTAAATTGTGAATATGTATAAAATATTATATTTATTTATTATGATTTAATAATATAGTTAATCTCCTAGAGAAAATGGACCTCTAGAATTTTGGGTTTATTTTAATATATAGATTTATATAGAAATGTTATAATATTATGTGTAATAGTTACAGATCGCTATAATTGAAAATATATTAATTTATATTTATATATGGGGTAAATTATAGGAAAGAAACTATAAATAACCTAGATTTCATATTTGGATGTCATCAGTTATTATATAATAGTGGTTTATAAGTTATCCATCACATGTACATGAATATTATTATATATGATTATTAATTTTAGTCTTCTCATCCCTAAAATTACATTATTTTACTTACTATGTAGAAATACAATGACTATTTTTAAATCAAATTGTGATGGGAAATGTAATAATTTCCTGGATGGGGTTCATAATATGATATGATTGGGAGTTAAAAATCATATTTTCAAACTTACTTATTTGACTAATGTTATGAATAATATATCGAACCAAGTAAAGTTCTTAAAATATCTAAATATGGAATAATATTCATTTTTTTCATTAATGAGACTCTAACAATCCCCTTTTTTTGATCCTATTATCCATTTATCAATATAATATGTATAAATTCCATTGAAAATACACTTTCCTCCTTTAATTATCTATGAAAGATGGGGTGATCTTAGAAAATTTATCACATTGAAGGATATGAATAAAAATGGTTGAAACTAATCAAGAATACAAAGAAAAAGGATGATATTGGATTAAAGGAATGTGATGATATCAAGAAAATAGTTTTCAATAATTATTTTCCGCACACATTCTATTTTAAAATGGAGAGTTTATTTTTTTAACATAATAAAAGGGAGGATAAATCAATCTAGTCATGTAAAGAAATTTTTATAGTTATTTTATATATTTCATCTAATTTTTTTATTAAAATATGATTTAATTATAACCTTTTATTTTATATCCTAAAACTATTTATTAATAAGGATTTAGAAATTAAATACATTGGAAACTTAAAGGAAATGGTTTGATGTTCCCTTACGGTGCAGAATGAGATTAGTCAGTATTATAGTCTTATTGGAATTAAGATAATAGGAGAATAATGTAGTTTAATTTTAGAGGGTTTTCTAATAAATAACATTGGAAAAAAAATTCAACTACCCACATATCAATTTTTTTTAATAAAAATCCAAAAAATTCATCAGCACAATAGGGAAATGATTTATGTTTTAAAAGATGTTGATCAAGGTTAAGATTGATGAGTCAGGTTCACTTTGTAATGTACATGCTGATAGGTGGTGAATCAATGTGGGATTAATGCTTATCATTTTTAGACTTTTACCCTTTTCTTTATACATATTTTACTTATTTAGTAAATGGATATCTTTTTCCCTTTACATGTAGTTAACAATAATTTACCTAAAAGCATAAAGAAAAATGGATACTAAGGTTTTTTTATGAGGTCCGTCTCCTTTAAGGACTAGTCCCTTATGTATGGTGGTTATTATGTCATTCACATAACTTCTATTTTATTATCAAATAAATAAGAAGCAAGGGAATGACCTTTTACTTATTCTCCAAGAATAGAACATGTATAATGCAAGTTATTTTTTTTTGTATAAAAAATAGAGGATGAAGAATTTATCCTTATGAAGTGGATATAAATATAGAAAATAACTTATATGAAATAAATAAATTACTCTAATTGTATGATCACATATTTTTTTAGGTATTTAATTCCTTGAGATTTTTTATTAATCCCTTGTGGTTACATCTTGTTAAGAGTTGGAGATCCTTTGTTGGGGAAAATGACTTAAACTCTAAAGATGGATGTTTGTTTGAATTAATGGAGTCAAGATAAATGGTTTAAGTTTTACTATCGGTTTTTGGTATGTCGACAATTTTAAAGGGGGTTTGGTATTTTTATATAGAAATGGGATAAAACTCCATCTATAGAACATATACATTTCATGTAAATGGATTACATGTTGGGTAATGCTTGGGTGTTTTTAATAATAATAAGTTTAGGATATGGGTTTTTTATCTCATCCCATTAAAAATAATTTCATGATGTGTTACTATATAATAAATCTTGTAATTCCCTGATATATAATTTTGTATTATGTCATGTGGATGATTTTTCCATTAATCTCACTACATTCTTCTCCTCTTGAACCTAGGGCACCCTCCAGATGATTTGGGGTGAAAACCTCCCTTTTGGATGTCTTTATTACACATTTGATCCCCAGTAAGTAGTTTTTGTCTAGTTTTCCATTCTCTACCTTATATATCTAGATGTTTTAGTGTAAACCTCTTAACAGAGTGCATTGTTGGTTTTGATCTTGATCACTTTTTATCTTGATCGATTTTGATCCAGATTAGTTTTCTTCTTGATCAGTTTTGATTTAGTTTTGATATTAATCGAAATAGGTACATAGGGATATATTGACCAGCATTATTCATGATAGGGGCATATTTTTCATATTATATATAATTTCTTATTAAACTATGATATGAGATATCTTTTTTGTATGATAAATGAAATAAATAAACTTATATTTTAGTATAAAACACTTGTAATCCATTTTTAGTGAGACGAGGAGTCAGTGGTACTCCATTGTTGTCCCATATTGAGGTTAAACTTGTTATTAAAGTCAGTGTTCTATAGAGTGTGTTTGTTTTGTTGGTGAAATTAATCCTATTCTTATTCAAGTTGAGATTTAGGAGAGTGGTAATCAGTATGCTCCCAACACAGCTGAATCCAGGCTTCTGGTATCCCCAGTTGGATGTCCATCTTTGCAACAATTTATTAAGGGTCATGAGATCCATGGAAACATATATTGTTCACATCATGAATTTTATGTTTGAGATAATGAGATATTTTTATATATATCATATACCATGGTAAAATAGAGATAGAGGACCCCAGGTGTACGATTTCTAAATCGAGTGAGTCTAGAAAATCATTACGCATATAGAGACACCCATAGATAGAAGGGTGAATATTTCTACCTATATACTTAATGGAACATCCAATAATTAGTGGGACATTCTCGATCATATAGGGAAGCAGGATGAGTTATCCTAGAAGGAATTCAAGATGATGTTCTGGATCCATTTATAGCTAAAGACGTTGAGGGATTAGAAAGCTTGTGAGTTCATGCACTTGATGTGGGAGGGAATGTTAGTGGATAATGATGAACGTTTTAGTGACCTGCGTCAATTTGCACCATCTTTGAAAGTTGAAGAAATTTGTAGGGAAATAGTTTTTTTGGATTATATTAACTATGAGATCAAGTTATAGGTGAATGTATTCTGTTTGAGAAATTTTATAGTTCTGATAAATGAGGAACTCATCACATCAGAAAATTTGAGAGAGGACCTATATAGCAGCAAAGATTCTTTAGTAGGGAAAATTGTGAGCTCTTATTATAGTGTAAAAAGCATATATATGATAGTTATCACTAGGAAAACAGTAGGAAGAGTAGTTTGGGTAGTGGGAAGTGATCTCTGGTTCGTGTTCTATTGTAGTGTTATTAGTGTGGAAATATGGGTCACACACAAACTATGTGTCCAAAAAATGCATGGAAGTGTCACACTTGTGGTAAGTTGGACCACCTAAAAAGGTTTTTTAGGGGAATGTAGTAGTTGATAAATGTTAGGGTAACATGATAGACACAAAAGTCTCAAATGTTCTTATCTAATCCTCATCCAATTGGTAGTTGAAGTTCCACATGACTTCTAGTTGATGTAGGGGACACGGTACCCCCGTGTAGGAATTATATTAACTGTATGAGTTTATAGCTCAGGGGAGATAGGCTATATCCTAGGGTATAGGGGTTGGTCAACTAAAGTTTATGTAGACTACTTTGAATATCATGGATGAAATACCATATACTGTCATAGGTACAATTCTTACCTCATCTAACCATGTTTGTGTTTTGTTTGATATAGGATCATCACATTCCTTTTTAATCTTCTCTGTTTATAAATGGTTTGGGCATGGATTTGGAGATCATGGAAGATTTTTTTAGCCATCGACACACCATTGGTAGTGCAGAAAAAAAATATCAAAGGTTTCAAGGTGTGTTCTATAGAGATTAGTGGTTTCCTTTTCTTTTGGGAACCATTTGTGGTGGAAATAAAAAGCATTAACTTTATTCTTGATATGGATAAGTTATTGGTATACTAGGATCATATTGACTATTACCAAATGAAATTTACCATTTAATCTTTAAAAGGAAGAATCTAATCTAACTAGGGTTGAGTGATATATTTAGGATGGTCATGCAATACCAATTTAGTACATATTGGATTGTCTCATTAGATCAAATTTCTAGTATATCTCTAGAATATGGTAGAATGTTACATGATTATCTTCCTCCGGTGGTAAACCATTTTTAGGATGTCTCTCTGGAAGAGTTATATAGATTAACACTTGAGTGAGATATTAAGTTTATAATAAAGTTTGTGTTGAGAGCTGAACCCGTTTATATATCACCTTATAGAATGTCTCTAACATAGCTTTAGGATTTTAAATATTAGTTGGAATATCTAGAATATGATGGTTTCATACATCCAAGTACATATCCTTAGGGTTATCCACATATCTTCACTAAGAAGGCTATTGGTTCATTGTGCTTATATGTGGACTATCATAGATTAAACTAGATAACAGTAAAAAACTAGTATCCTATTCCACACATAGACACTCTCTTAAATCAGCTAAGAGGTTCTATGATCTTCTCTGAGTTTTATTGGAGATCATTATACCATCAATTAGGGTTGAGAACAATGGACATACATCAAATTACTTTTAGGAGCAGGCATGGTTTGTATGAGTTCGTATCTATTTCATTTGGTTTAAATAATGCACCTTCATTATTCATGTACTTGATGAATAGTATATTTTATATTTTTCTGGACCAATTTGTGGTTATTTTTTCCAATGGAATACTAGTGTACTACCATTCAATAGACAATCATCCCAAATATATTAACATCATCTTAAGTACATTGAGAGATGATCGAATTTACACCAATCTAAACAAATTCAGTTTCTTGGTTGATAAAGTTAACTTCTTGAGACATGTAATCTCAGAGGAAAGAGTGTTAGTGGATCCATAGAAAGTTACTTGAGAGTATCACAAGAATGTCTTCAAAATTTATAGATTTCTATGTTTATCATGTTATTACCAGTGCTTCATCCAATACTTCTCCCATTTATGAGCACCAATATCAGTTCTAACCAAGAACGGAGCGAAATTTGTTTAGTTATATGCAACTAGATACATTTTCATAATTTTAAGGGAAGTCTCACCTCGACACATATCCTCAATTTACCTATACTATGTAAAGAAAATACTTTTTACTATATTTCACCTAGAGTTGGAATAAGAGCAGTTCTCACCGAGGAGAATCAAGTGGTTGCCTATAACTACATACATTTGAGATAACATTAGATAAATTATCCTACCCACAACATATAGTTAGAAGTATTGGTAAATGTTCTGAGATACTGGAGTCATTTTCTCTTGGGTGAGATATTTTTGGTATAAACGGACCACCGGAGCCTCAAGCATATATTTTCTTAGTGGGACATGAACCTTTAATAGTGGAGGAGGTTTGAGTATCTAAAGTCTTATAAAATCCATTTGGATTATACACTGATCATGGGAAACTTTTTTGTCGATTATTTAAGCCAAAATACATAGGAATATGCAGTATAAAATAATATCTCTCTTTACATTCATGCATCTATATGTTCTGGATTCTCAGGGATGAGTAGCTCTAACTTCTACATATGTTATACCCATGTTTTTAAATCAGATTATGATTAAGAAGTTTTCTAATTAAGAGGGAGCAATTTTAAGAGAAAACATATATGGTACGATAATACCATCAGGATAATCTCTTGGTAGTGAAAATTCTCTTCTTTTCCATGGATGAGTATAGGTTCCTATAGTTTTTCGCAAGGTGATAGTGAAGGAGTATCATGATTATAGATGGGAGGTACATCAATTTTTTGAAAAATATATATCGTGATCTACATAGACAATACTGGCGGTTAGGAATGAAGAAATAATTAATAAGCTATGTGGAAAGATGTTTCAGTTTTTAATAGGTGAAGGTTGAACATTATAGGCCAACTGGGATTTTACAACGTTTTCCCATTATTGAGTGGAAATATGATGATTTAAATATGGATTTTATGATATTACTACCCAGGACAACCCATGAGAACATTGTTTTATGGGTGATTTTGGATCAAATGATGAATGAATCCCACTTTTTTCCTATTAGGGAGAGCTTCACATTTAATGATCTAGGTAGTCTTTATGTGGATGAGGTAGTTCAGATGCACAGTTTTCCAAGGAGTATCGTTTTAGATAGAGATAATGGTTTCACATCATGTTTCTAATAGGGTATTCATAAGGATCTTGGATCACATGTTCTTTTTTATTATGGCATATCATCCTAAGAATTATGGTCAATCTGAGAGGACTATTCATGTTCTAGAGGATATGATGCAAGCCTGTATTCTGAATTTTTGTGGTTTATGGGAGTAGTATATATCAATAATAGAGTTTCCATTTAATAATATCTTCTATAAATCTATACAAACAGAACCATTCAAGGATTTTATGGCAGTTTGTTCTTTTCACCACTATTTTGGATGAAGGATGGTGAGTTAGTGCTTGTTGGGCCTAGTTACGTGTAAGAGATGACAGAGCATGTTCATTTGATTAGATAGTGGCAGGTAATCAAGTAGAGGAAGAATAAATCTTATTCTTACCATCTCATATGACCGATGGAGTTATATGATTTTCATCATGATTTCCTTAAGGTATTTCCTAGGTTGGGGAAATGTTGTATCTTGAAATAGGGAAATCTAGCACCCAGGTTTGTCAGTAACTTTGAGATAATGGATATAGTCAGTCTAGTGAAATACCATTTAGACATAACATAGTGCTATAGTTACACACATGATATATTACACATGTCACAACCTCATATATATTATCCATACCATTCTCACGTGATAGACATAACATATATCTAGCTTAGTTCTGATGCATCCCTTAAGGAACCTCTGATACAGATTGTGGAACATGGTGAGAAGTATCTCTGGTGCATGACTATACCATTGGTTAGGGTGTAGTGGAATAATGGGTGAGTTTAGGAGTACACATGAGATATTTAGTTTGATATTTGATCACAGTGGCCTGACTTATTCTTGGAGATCCCATAGTGAGGCATGGAGTAGCTTCGGGATGAGCTGTTACATACCAAGAAGGTTGTAAGATCCCATTTTTTTTTCAAGAACTCCCATCCTTAATTTTTTTTGTTTGATCCTTTATGTCTATTTCTTGTTCTGAGATGAAGATATTTTGTTGGGGGAAATGACTTAATGTCTAGAGGTGGAAGCTTTTTTGAATAAATGGAGTCTGGATAAATGGGTTAACTATTACCACAGATTTTTGGTATACTAAGAAGCTTTAAAGTGTGTTCAAGTTTGTTATAAGGAAACAAACCTAAAATCCATTTACAATACATTTATGTTCTATGTAAACAGATTACACTTCATGTAATGTTTGAGTGTTATTAATAATAATTAGTTAAGGTGATGAGTTTTCTGTCTATCCCATTAAAAAGAATTACATGATGTGTAACTATATTACATGTTGTGTGATTCCCTAAGATTCTATATTAATGTATGTCTTGGGGATAATTTTTACATTCATCTCATTACATCCTTCTCCTCTCGGCCCTAGGGAACCCTTCAATTGATTTTGGATTTCCAACCTCCCTTATGGACGTCCTGATAATGAATTTGATCCTTGGTAAGTGGGTTTTGTCCAGTTTTTCTTTCTCTACCTTAGTTCTCCCAATGTTACATTGTAAAACTCCTGAAATTGTATGTTTTTTTGTTTTTGATCATGATTAGTTTTGATGTAACATCCTTTTTATGATCATCTACACCTTCTTCCTAATGGACTTTTCCCGTTGGAAGTATTGTTTGATCATCAGTTAATGGTAGGGGGTCTAAACATTAACCTTATGGTTTGATAATTGACAAGTATGTGAAATATTACAACTACACCAATATATATTGAACCAAATAAATTTAATGGTTGAATTGAAATAAATTCTTAGAGTACCTTTATATTCAATTCACTATTGACCTAGCTTGTGGATACCATTCAGGTGAGAGAACCCTTGAATAATTGAAATTTTTAGTTTATTAATGTGTGTTTAGGAATACATGGATTGTGGGATATTTCTTGATATCGATCAAATATGGTTTTTATTATTTCTTGAGATAACTTACATGTTATTGTTAATGACCAATTAGAATATGAAATGTGTAAATAAATGATAAATGGTAATTTGTATAATTATTCATTTATCCATATGATTTGGTATTGTGATATCCTTATTGTATGAATTATGTTGTGATTAAATATTGTAATGCTTTTATAGTGGGATATTCCTAGTGACATATACTGAAATCCTGATATAGTGAGCTTGACCCTATTGATATACTGAAATATAGATATAGATAGCATGTCCCATTTGATATTATGAAATACTAATATAGTGGGATTGACCTAGTTGAAATGATGAAATGCTTATATTATGGGCTCAACCCCGTTTAAATGCTGAAATGCTGGTATAGTGGGTTTTACCTATATTTTTGCGATTCATACCATGGTTATATGGTAATGGTGGGCATCGTTTTGAGATGTGTTGATAGACATTCTTCCATATAATTGAGGATGGTAATGTTTTACCATGGTTATATAGTTATAGAAGGCATGGTTGTGAGACATGCTTAGAGATATTCCATAAAAATGACCAAGTAGGTTGATGTGGTATTATGTTATTTTTTAGATTAATCAATACTCTTTTTTTACATTATTTCTTTCAAATGTTATCATAATTGTTGTATTTAGACACAATGGTGTCAACCAACTAAGTTATACTCACACCCTATTAGGGACACCATTTGGAACCCAAGAATATTATAATGATCCATGCTTGGAAAATGGAAATGTACCTTTCTTTTGATTGTTTTCATTCTAGATGATTGGAGTTCAGAGATGGTACTGACATGGGGTTCGAGCCCGTGGAATTTTGAGTCTTTATTTGAGTCTTCTAGTATTTTATTTTTATTGTTTCTATTATGAAATTTAGATACATTACAACATGTAATTATATTTTTCCTTTTATATTTATTGGATTATTATGTTGCCTTAATAGTTGGTTTCTGCTGTATCATTTTTTTTCTATTGCTTCCACAATTTAATAATTATTTTTTATTATTGGATATATTCTGATGTGTTGTAAACAGTGAATATAGGGGGTTAGAGTCTCCCAATTATACTTATCACACCCATACTTCTATTTAAAATCCTATAGTGTATGGGGAGGCACCCTTGAGGTCTCGTAACCAATTTGATTCGGCCATGTGAGAGAGTGATGGATCAGGGGATGTTACACTCATCAACTTCATCGTAATGTTGTAATAAAATTTCAATATCTAATACAAATCAATTAATGAGATGTATTATATTCCAAAATCAATGTGCTAACCCATATGAGGAAGTAATACCTAGGGAATCGTCTTTTTATTCTTCAGAAATAATAATATAAATAAAACTATGTATGAGAAATCTCATATGTCTTCTTTGACTAAAATGATAATCAACTAAAAATAGGTTACATTATCTCTTCTTCTCATTGTGATCTTATACCAAAATTGGAAAAAAACCTATTTAAATGGGTCAAAACTGTGGAAATAGACCCCAAAACCATGGCCTTATGCTACGACCACAGTTTTGGACAACTGTGGCCGCTATCGCTAGGCAGTAGGTCCCAGCCTATTGCCATGGTTTTAACCATGAAAATAGATTCCTATGGCCACGATTTTGAAAACCGTGGAAATAGGTCTTAAAAATTACCACCATGGCTGTTGACCTATAGCCACAGTTTTAACCATGGCTATATCCATGGTAAACCATGGCAATAGACTAAATAAAAAATGTCACCAGCAGGTTTAGATCCCTGCACCTTTGCTCTACAAACCAACTTACTTACCACTACACTGAGTGACATTACGAATATATATATATATATTATGATATATATATATATATATATTAATATAAACCATGGGAATATCCTCAAAACCATGGTGGTATGTCTTCTCTCCAAAGCGTGAGAACCCTATTTCCACGGTTTTGAAAAACTGTGGCAATAGGCCATTGAAAAAAGTGTCCTATAGCCACAGTTTTAGAACCATGGATATAGGCCACAGAACCGCGACTATAGCCACATCCTATTTCCACGGTTCTAAAAACTGTGTCCATAGGCCACGATAACTGGCCTATGGCCATAGTTTTAAAACCGTGGCTATAGGCCCCAAAAACCATGGCTATAGCCACCTATAGCCATAGTTTTAAAACCGTGTCTATAGTTTCATGACAGTAGCCTCGTTTTCTAATTGTGTAAAAAAACAGTATTGAATTATCAATGTGTATTTATTCAATCATATCATATTTTTCATGCATGAATTTATCATGGTGTAACTTGCATATATAAGATATAATTCCTTATAAATTTTTGTTTTATATCTCAAATAGTGCATGTGTATTTCATGAAATACTCAATGTATGCATGAAATGTATCTTTTCATGAACAAAAACAAGAACATGATTTATTCCTTCACAAGTTCACTGGATTTATTAAGTTAATGTATATATATACAGTGTCTTTGTTCTTTTTTGAAATAAATATCACTTAATACATATCACCATGTGTCCTTTATTTCATTAAGATATAAAAAAACACTTCATGAGATATCCTTCTCCTTATAATTAACAACAGACATGGGAGATCTCATCCTTAATGTGTTCAGGTTAGTCTATGGGTACTCAATTATTATTTTTGAAACAGTGTGTTTAGAATCACTTTATTCTTCATATAACATCATATTCCTGTATTTTATTTTATTTATTCAAGTAATATTAGTATCATGTAGGATCTCTATAATAATAATGTGCCTCTAAAGGTGAGAGATTATTCTCTATGAAATATATGAATGGATCTTCTATTCATGTAGCCTATTTTCCTACAGTTGTTCTACACATAGGATAACACCTAAAGGCCTCAATCGGTTTCTCTATTTTTCTATGAAAAATGAGATAACAGAATAATTCACCTGAAATTATGGTCCTCAGTACCACTCTACTTATAGATTCATTTATATATATCTGATCCATGTATTCATGAACATAAATCTTGAATTTCATGTTTCATCCCATAATGGTGGAAATTCATAAATGCATTCAATATTATCAAATATTTCAGAATAAGAAACACAACTCCATTTTTTATTTTTTAATGATTCCATGAATCATGGAGTCAACACCAAGATTATTATTTGTGAGAGAATTATCACATCCATGTGAGAATGAGTGCATGTTTTTATTTACATATCCCATGCAATCTTTCATGGTGTATGAGTTCTATATTATTCACCCAAAATGGTTGTATGGACTTCAAATCATGAATGTATGTCGATTTATATCAAACTTATCTCAAATTATTATGAGATAGATCAAATTTTGATACATATAAGTTTATGAATGAGATAATTCTGAAAAAAATAAGTTATTCCATCGAGCTTGGGATTTCAGAGGTTGAAGAAGACACAAGCTATGATCAAATGGTTGTGATTATTCAGATCAGATGTCTCATGTTATTTTTTTCTTTTACAATGGGTGAATAGTAATTATGTTGTAGGATGCCTGCATACAATTTTTTCTCTATTTAGTCTCTTCTATACCAAAAATTTCATTCCATCATTTATTCGATCTATTATTGGGGTTCAACACCCACAACAATCAAACACTACTAGTCATAGAAAATTCTACCCAATTATATTGTGCACCCGATAACCCTACATGTGTGTACTTTATGCCATATTTTCACACTTTGGTAAAATTTTAGGGAGCTATTCATACCCATTTCCTACCTACCTATCCATTTACTAAACATTTCAATGATTTTTCCTTTGTGTAGGTTGGCACCCATGTGGTTGAGAATTTCTCTCATATGTGGTTGTGATGGGTTCCTTAAGTGGCTATAATTGGACACATTTTTTTGATAAATCCACAGATATATAACTAAGAAGTAATAAGTATGATATTTCCAACTCAAACATGTATTCATTATTCAAATAAGCGATTCTTCATGAAAAATAAACATGTATTTCTTTTTAAGTCCATCAAATCTCCTTATGGAAGTAAATATTTTCATGATCTTTCTCATCTTCCATAGAGTTCATAGAGACATGAAACACCAATGGATATATATTCTCCATTATTTTTACTCCACAACACGCACTTCCAAAATCTGATTTACACATTCCTAAGAGTTTAATATTAGTTAAATAGTCATTAGACTTGCATGGATAATTTTTAAAGCATAAAATTAAATTCCATTAAATGTATCCATAAAAATTTTACAATAATCACAACATCATCTAAAATATGACATGAACTTTGAACTTCATAAGGATGGATCTTTTTAAAATTTCTTAAAATCTTATAAATACTACTTCAATATAAATTCTTGGGGAAATAAATGTACATTAAATATGTCATTCCACTTAAAAATATATTACCATTAAGTGATTGATCACTTAAAAACTCATTAACAAAAAATAAAACACAAACATAAAGTATAATCTTTAATATCACCCCTTATATTTGTTTTTAGTTCATGTAGAAAATTTCATGTCATTTTGTTCATTCAATTTTCACATATTATTTATTTTTTGTTTCCTTTTTTTCTCCATAACATTTTCATTTTGTTTCTCCCACTTATTGATAAAAATAAAAAATTAATCAAGGGAGGATGGTGCCATTTATTTATTAAGAAATGATCCATAAATTATTTCACTCTATGTATACATATTCTTACCCAGTGTATAAAAAAAGAGTTCCTAACATAGGAATCAATATTTTCCTTTTTCAATTCAGAATATGATAAAAATAGATAAACCATAACTTGTTTATTTCCTCAAGGACTAGTCAATTGTTTCTATAATGGAAGTGATTTCTTGATACTAATTGATACAATGCAATTATAAATTTTTTGATAACATGTTTTAACAAAATAATCTCAAGAACCATTCTACCTTAATTACGTCACACATATCAATACATAGATTATTAAACTTTAAGTATACTTAGAAGGTTATGTATATTTAATCACTCCTGTAACATATTAAGGAATGTTTTTTTTTCATTTCATTAGTTCATTTATGTTCTTCCCCATCAGATCGGTTTTATTTTTAATTTTTTAATATGTATGAGAGAGAGTGAAGACACACACCTTATCAATTACTTTTGAAATATGTACCATCAAGATATGTTATATTTAGATGAAATATAAGGCTCTTGAAACTTCTTTGGGTTCTCCGCATCAAGGGATGATCTCCAACTTGACATCATTAGGATAAATTTTCTCATCAATTTTTATTTTGAATCCCAATTAATTGGAAAAATAATTTCTTTTGATCTCATCTATGATAGCGACTTAAAATTTGTTGATAATATACCATAGCTTGATCATCTTCATCAAGGTTGATCTCTACTCATTTGAAAAAAACAATCATCAAAATAACAACATATAGAAAAAAATAGATGGTCACTTACATAATTATTGAGATGAATATTGTAGATTAAAAATTTAGTAATATCAATTTTTCAACTCAGTACTCCTCCTAAGTATGGGGTTCACCTTGAATTACCTATAAGTTATGAATAAACACAAGGAATGTGGGAATAAGGTGGATGTCCTTTATTTTTTATTTATAGAAATAAGTTTAACAGTTCCCTATCACCCTTGAAACTCCATTATTTTCACCTCCTAGTTATGGTGATCTATTCATGTTAACATTCCCATGTTTCTTGGATGTTTTGAGAATAATTGAATCTCTTATTTCATTAATAATAACATTATACATAATTTTACTTTATACATTGGCTGTAATGCACATTCACCACCATGTGATTTCATATATTTCATTAGAAATAATTATTAGGATGGATTTATGAAAAAACTATTTTATGATATGTATTCATCCTTTTTGAAACTTCTACATATTCATATGATATTGTCTGGTAATCATTAGTTGACAACCCATCTTGAAAGTCAACTTCATCATGTGGAAGATCCTATTTTCATATAGCATATTATTTCTCCTACTATTCTTATATATTTATTTCCCTATCTACATCAGTGTAAAAATTTACAATTATTTAAATTGAAATATTCATGAGGTGATTAGTGGATTCACATGGCTTCTAAAATTCACTATTTACCACCTTAGTTGATATTTTTTTCTTGGACTATACTTCTCTTTTATTTCTTGAGCTTGAATCCATTTATTGTGATATTAATTGCTTTCTTACATTAATAAATAATGTGAACTCTTATTTGAAAATAGAAGCATATTTATCCTTTTTGTGTAACACTCTTCTTGATCATATTGAGATTACATTCAATATCAGTCTTATTTTGATTATCAACTAATGTAAGAATTCATTTCATCTTAATAAATAACTTGGTAATGATTTCCTTTGGATTATTTTACAATATTGGATTATATTTATTCTTCATATTTAGTGGTCATTTCATCTGAATTATTTTAAATTCATTATTTAAAAAATTATATTTTCATTCCATATAATGGTGACAACTTCAATTCAAAATACCTTGTAAGTTCCTCAAATTTTCAAATCTATTTTTAATATGATTATTATTCATTTAAAATTTTGATTATTATTCTTCACTACATTGTACCCTCTATTTTTTGAATCCATTTATTTTTAAATACATTATTTTTAACAAAAAATTAGATTAATTGTTTCTAAATTATTCACATCAACAATAGGATCCAAAAAATAATGATCGTTCATTTTGAGTAGAAATTTGGATAGATTGGCACGCTTTCTTATTTTACTTCACTTATTTTTTATTTTGAGCCTTTCAGGGTTAAAATTACTTTGACTCTTTTCATTCTTAACTATAGATAAAAGGGTAAGAACTTCATAAACTTTATCTGACCACATTTGAATAGTGTTTGATTTTGAACCTACACTAAGCATATATCATGAATTAGTACAAACATTGTTATAAAAAAATGGTGGGTATATTTTTCTTAGAGACTTATTGGTATTGAACATTTAATTATTTCAATTTTTTGTTTCTACTAGGTGAATATTTTTTATATTATGATTACTCTATTTATTTTTTGTGTGTTGTAGCTCTTGAAGTAATATCTCTTCTTGTAGATTGTTCTAAAAATGGATATTAACCATTTTCAAATATTTATGATTTTTCTCAAAGATCAAGTAATTTTTATTTATGGTGAATTTATCATTCTATAATAATTTCATTCTATATTAATGTTATTTTTTTAACATCATAACATTATATTCAAGCATTTTTTTCTTCCCCTATATCTATGTGTTAAGATCTTTGATATTATTTTATTTCATCTCATGTTATGAATTATATAAATATTTGACATCCTTTTTTTATTCAAATGCATGGATTTTCTCATCAATCATATCATTAATTATATCCTTAAATAGGATTATATCAAACTAATCAATCAAAACTCTTGATAATGTTTCCTCTAGATTCTTGATCTTAATACTTATAAGGTTATAATCTTTTGTGAGATCAAAACATATCATCACCCTTTGTGCCAATGGAACCTCCCTATTCTTTCCTTCTTCTTCTAGATGTGTGATTTATTCTTTAAAATCCATTCTCAAAACTATATTATTTTCATTTTTTGAGAAATTACCTTCTACACTTTTTCTTGTTTATTCTATTGGGGATTTTAAAAACATTTTAGATACTTATTCATCATCATCTAATGCAGAACTATTCTACATTTCTTTGGATGTAGATTGAACTACCATATCATCAAAATCTATACATGACTTTTATTTATCAGTAATAATGAATTGGGAAACTCATTCATTGTCATCTTTTCATAAGAGGGATGTCTTATTCATGAATCTCTATTCTTCTTCTACATATTCTTTAGTGGATAAGATGAGATTGAGTTATGATCTGTAATAGATACATGTACTCCATATTTTTCACTCTATTCTGAATTGGGAAGAGATATATGGAATATTCAATAAGTACAAAAAATGATAATCAAACTAGAGGTGTGACATGTTTCTCTAATTCCAATTTCTAGGATCACTCTGTGATGAACACAGATAGCGGTGGGTGAATCGGTGGGGCATAATTATTTGTATCATTAAAAAATTTACTCCTTTCATTATATGTTTGTTTCTTATTCAATAAATGAATCACATGTTTCCTTCACTTGTAGTTAGTATGAATTCACATAAAATAGTAAATAACAATAGAAATTATATTTTATTAATGAGGTTTGTCTCTTTTATGGACTAGTTCTGTCACGACCTGTCCTCGGGGCCCGTGCCGTGACTACCCCAAGCCCTCCTTCCATAGGCTATGGGCTGGCGACTAGCACCAAGGCGTAAATTCCCGGGAAAAGGGAAGGCATTGACTTTAGAAAGTAAAAAAACACCACAGAGAAAGAAAGCAGTAGAAGTAAACACTAAGTAAAAGCTGGTAAAACAGTAAGTGCGGAAAAGTAAGTGGGCCAGTATACAAACCCAAACTGAAAGTAAGTACAACTGGAAAGGGAAAACATCAACTGAATAGTAGAGCTGCAGCGTCGAGCCGTCCACTGGAAGTCCCACCTGAAGGGTGGGTACAATTAGCCTCCACTGCTCCTCAAGTCCAGCCAACTGCTCCGAGGGCCCGATTAGTTTCAGGTTCGAACCAACCCGACCATACTTCAAATGACACCGGTTAATCAAACCGGTCACACCATTGCAATCCATATGAAAAAACACACGAGATGGACTACCCATTGGTCCAAAACGGATAGCCGCTGAAAAAGTTTCATTTCACCGCAAAACGCGCGAACCGGGCCTCGTGGGGCCCGCACCTCGACCTCGACTTAAATATCAATAATTAGTCTTGAAACATCTATCGTAATTCTAGGGTCGCAACGTCGTAGATGGTTCATCATTCCGACACCGTATGAGAGAGATATTTCCGATACAAGATCCCGTAAAGCTTTAACAAAAACTAGGGATACAAAAGCAGTACTGAGCACGCATCTGAGCCTTCCGCTCCCATGTGCCCACCTAGAGGTTCCTGTGCTACCTATGAAAACGCACAAGAGGAATTGACCGTCCTCATAGGACCCGCTCATGTCGATCCTCAATCTCTTCTGGAACCTCCGTGCATGTCGCCCTGTCATCGACGTCGAACTCCCTGAGGTCGATGATGTGTGAAGGATCAAACTTGTATCTCCTCAGCCGAGGTACGTGGAAGATTTCATGCACCTGGTGCAACTGAGGTGGAAATTTGAAGCGGTAAACCACCTCGCCTACTATACTAGGAACCTAGAAACTTCTATTGAACCTCAGAGATATCTCACTGCATCGGCTACATCTATATAAACCTCGTCGAGGTGAGACCCATATAAGAACGTGGTCGTCATCCTCGAACTCTATAGGTCTCCCTTTCCTGATTAGAACTGAAACTCAAACTCCTACTGCCATGAGGGATAGGTTGGATGACTTAAGAATGATTGGCTACACTATCCCATGCATGAGTTTATCCTGTGCTACATGGGGTTTCCTTTTCACTGACCAAGGAAAACCCATCCCGACGTTTTCCTAATATCGTCAATTTGAGTATGAACAGTGATTGCCCAATCCATACTCAAACTAGCATCGTAAGGCCTCGACGCTATCACCAAGAGGTCCCAACCGAGACTCTCTCCTCAAGGGTCAGGTCACACCGTCGGCGTAAGTATGACTATCGAGTCTCCTCCCAAAGGTA
Source organism: Viscum album (assembly GCA_963277665.1). Classification (NCBI taxonomy): domain Eukaryota; kingdom Viridiplantae; phylum Streptophyta; class Magnoliopsida; order Santalales; family Viscaceae; genus Viscum; species Viscum album. Next base: position 990,646,505 of record OY728126.1, read on the forward strand.
TCTCCAGACGTGAGGGTCAAGTCAACGCCTTAACTAGAAACTCTAGGTCTGGGACTAGATTCATAGAAGTAAGGGATGATTCGTATCAATGTCTGTGGCTACAACAGCTAGTAGAAGAGAAAGTCCGCACTTCGAGTCATCCTTAGAGCCCTTTCGGTCGCACTCCTTGACCGCATGCAGCTACTCTCTTCCCCTGCCCTCCAGCTCCCTGAGCCTGGAGGGGACAACAATGGTGGGGGGTTGTAACATGTTGAAATGTACACCACCCCATGCTGCTCTCCTAGCTCTGCCTCCACGTCTGCTGCTCTGCAGATTTATCTGTCCTTAACATTTCCTCTTATTGAAACATTCGCTCGCCCAAGTCTCTAAGACTGGCACCAGCTCGCTGTGTTCCAACTTCTAATATTCTCTAGAGCTTATAAAGCTTTGGCAGGACGATGTGTCGGTAGCTGAGAATTCATCGAGGCGTACCGAACATTCCGGGTACTCGATGAATATGATTCGATCAGTTCTATAGAGATTGGGCCTCTGAGTGTGGTGTGTTTAAGGATATTTGAGCCAACACCTTTTCCTCTATGCATTCCTACTCATGTTAGGGTGCTATAGAAAACCTTGAGGTTGAATGTTCACGACCCGTCCTCGGGGCCCGTGCCGTGACTACCCCAAGCCCGCCTTCCAAAGGCCAGGGGTTGGCGACTAGCACTAAAGGCGTAAATCCCGATAACTGGGAAGGCATTTCCTTTATAAAAGTAAACGAAACACCACAGAGTACAAGCGGAAGTAAAACACTAAGTAAAACTGAATCAAGCTGTGCTGAAAGTAAAGGGTCCGGAAATACAAGCCCAACTATAATGTAAAAGGAAAAAGATAAAATAGCCGGAAGGTGAAAAGAATCTCCTGGATCATCCACCAAGGATCCTACATGAAGGGTAGGTATATATAGACTCCACAATTCTCTTGTCCATCAACCTTATCTGAGTGTCGTCTCGTCATGAAGTCCACCACCAGATACTGTCTCGTTGTGAGGTCCACCTCCGGGTACCGTCCAATCCTCGAACACTCGGCCTCTGTCTCTGCTACCCGTTATCTGCAACCAACACAACGAGGTGCGGGCATAGCCCATACATGGGTGAGTATAACAATACTCAGTAAGGACCCTAATAACCTCAAGGTCTCACTAAATACAACAAGGATAACCACAAAGAAGATCTCAACAGATAACCTCTACCTAGGTATATGCCCATACATATACCCAATTTATCAAGTAGCCCATCTCAATCATGAGGAAACACAAAGATTATGAAATCAACGGATAACCACTACACATGTATATGCCCATACATATACCTAAGTTATCAAATGACCCATATCAATCATGAGATAAACACAAAGGTCATAGACTCAGCTCAAAAAATCTCTCAATCAAAAGGGCTCGCTCCAGTACTCCTGTCTGAGTCAGAATGCTGATGGAGATTAGTGATGCCCTGATCTCGTGTCTCAATCCCTGCTCAAAGGTCCGAGCCCGGAAGAATGGGTCCCATACCATGTCTGTAGAGTAGCGCGAGAGATCGGTAAATCTCATCGAGTACTGGGTGACTGTCAAGCTGCCGTGCCGCAGCTGAAGAAGCTCCTGGATGTGCACTGCACGGAGGGTGTCTGGGACGAACTTCGAGCGGAAGAGGCCCGCAAAGTCCTTCCAGAGGAGAGATGCCTCATCGTGCACCTGGATCATCAAGCTCCACCATCGTCCCGCTTCCGCATATAGTAGGATCATCGAGAGGATCCCCATGAGGTCTCCTGGTGTCCTCACTAACCTGAAAACTCTCACCACTACCTCCAGCCAGTCCTCAGCTGCCTGGGGGTCCATCTACCCACGGAACCTGGGCGGTCGCTGGCGCTGGAACTCATGCAGTGCACTAAGGCGACGTGCATCGTCAGCGGCTGGGGCTGGAAGCATTGGTGGCTCGGCGGGTAAAGGTACCGCCGGTTCCTCAGCTGACAAAGGGACCTGCACCGAGGCCTCGTCGCTCGTAGTTCATCCCAGCCACCCTCCGTGCGGTGCCCATCCAGGAGCTTCTTCAGCTGCGGCAGGGCAGATTGACAGTCGCCCAGTACTTGGCGAGATTTACCGATCTCTCACGCTACTCTACAGACATGGTACAAGACCCATTCTTCCAGTCCCGGACCTTTGAGCAGGGATTGAGACATGAGATCAGGGCATCGCTGATCTCCCTCAGCATTCCGACTCAGATAGGAGTACTGGAGCAAGCCCTTTTGATCGAGAGCTTTTTTGAGCTGAGTCAATGACCTTTGTATTTACCTCATGTTTGATATGGGTCATTTGATAACTTAGGTATATGTATGGGCATATACCTGGGTAGTGGTTATCCGTTGATTTTATAATATTTGTGTTTCCTCATGATTGATATGGGTTACATGATAAATTTGGTATATGTATGGGCATATACCTAGGTAGAGGTTATCTGTTGAGATCTACTTTGTGGTTATCATTGTTGTATTTTGTGAGACCTTGAGGGTCTCAGGGTCCTTACTGAGTATCATTATACTCACCCCTGCACGGGCTATGCCAGCACCTCATTGTGTTGGTTGCAGACGACGGGCAGCAGAGATAGAGGCCGAGTGTTCGAGGACTGGACGGTACCCGGAGGTGGACCTCACGATGAGACAGTATCTGGTGGTGGACTTCACGACGAGACGACACTCAGAGAAGGTTGATGGGCGAGAGAATTGTGGAGGCTATCCATACCTACCCTTTAGATAGGATCCTTGGTGGACGATCCAGGAGCTTCTTGTCACCTTCTGGCTGTTTTATCTTTTTCCTTGTACTTTACAGTTGGGCTTGTATTTCCGGCCCCTTTACTTTCAGCACATCTTGTTTCAGTTTTACATAGTGTTTTACTTCTGCTTGTACTCTGTGGTGTTTTGTTTACTTTTATAAAGGAAATTCCTTCCCAGTTATCGGGATTTATGCCTTTGGTGCTAGTCGCCAGCCCCTGGCCTTTGGAAGGCGGACTTGGGGTAGTCACGACATGGGCCCCAAGGATGGGTCATGAAAAATTGGTATCAGAGGAAAATTTTTTCTTAACATTTACGGGTCTTTACAAGTTCCTAGTGTAAGATGGTTATTATCCATCACATATATCTTTACTTTTATTATCAGTGAAATCATGGCTAAGGGTATAACCTTGTACTCTTTCTCATAAAATAGACCTTATAGAGTTAAAATTGTTGATTTGTTTTAGAAATGAAGGATGCTATCATAATACTACTAATGTGATCATCAATGTAGAACATGTTTTCTTTGATAGACTCAAATTACTCTTATCAACTTCCTCATAATGAAACAATCAATTAGACACCTAAAATAAAGATTTATCAAAGAGTTGTCTCATATTCAAAAAATGGGATGACACAAATTATACAGAAATACATATGGCTTCCTCTTATTATTCTTCATTCAAAATAATAGGAATAAAACTATGGACTAAAAAAAATCATATTTCTTATTAACCAAAATGATAATAAATAGAAATTATTTTGGGCACTCCAATCTTCTTATTGTGATCATTTATATACAATATTAAGGTCGTATTCTCAATATGTAATCATGAAATCATGTTATATGTTTTATTGGTGTAGTTCTCAACGAACACCTAGCATGTAAAAGAAATAATTTTTTATTATGATCTATATCACAAACTTTTCATGTTTATTGAATGAAATTTTTAACACATGAACATAGTATCTCCTTCAAATAAACCAAAAAAATAACAAACTTTATACCTTCTCTATATCACTAAATTTATGTAATTAATTTGTGTGTGTACACACACACACACACACATAGTGTCTTGGTTCCATTGTGAAACATGGATCATGCAAGGAAATTATTCTTGTATTCATACCTCCTTTACAAGAGAATTTAAATACATTATGGGATATACTTCTCCATCACATGAATAATTTACATGCAGTATCTCCTTCTTCTCATGACTAGTCTAGTCCAAAGGAACATATATTATCTTCATGAAATAGTGAGATTGGAAACAATTTTTATTTAGGTAAATTAGGAAGCCCATTTTTTCTTTTATTTAATTACTTAATATTAAGAGAACACAAGATATCTATAGTCTTTATATACCACAAAAGGTATAAAGTTATTCTTTTGGAAGGATATGTGAGGAACCAATTTTTATAAATGAATGGATCACTATTCTTATGAGTATGTGTAAAGGACACAACCCGATACTCTATTTTTCTAAGAAAAATTAGAGCTAACAAAAATTTAGCAAAAATCATTAGTCATGGTAAATCACTATTTATTGACATGGTACTCTACCTTTGATCTATTAAATCATCAATTAAAATCCAGAATTTCATGTCACATCCAACAATATTGGTTATTCAAGGATTAATTCAAATTTACCAATGATCTTATTATTACACTCCACTTGAGTTTCATTATCTCTTGACACTGAAGAGAATCATAGAATTATCACATAACTTCGGCCTTCATGTATGAATGACCATTTTCATGTGATCATGACTGTATGATTATCTTCCACACATCCCATACACATTATTATTCTTTATCAGTTATTTATTCATCAACTAAAATAGATTAATGCACACTGGTTAATTCAAAGATGATGATCTGAATCCATATTTTTTCAAATTATTATTACTTAGAGATATATTTTTTCCTAGGATGTCACTAAAAGAGTCTTTCATAGGAACAAAGGTTCATCCATTGAGCTGGGTCTAAGATAGGTTGAAGACGATGAAGGTGGTGATCAGATAGCTGATAATATTCAAATAGAATGGAGCGTGTTACATGCATTAATTTTTTAATGGGTGAATTGTACTCATGTCACAAGAATACCACATTGGGAATTTTATTTTTCTAATATCAGCTATATCAATAAACATAGAATCATTTTTTTCAAGTTTTAGTGGGTTTTAGCACCCAAAACACTCATACAACGCTCCTCAAAGGTCGTGTCACCCTAGTGCACATTCAACTTGGTCACCATCCATGAGCACTCTATACACCCCATTCATTCACCCATGTGCACTTTGTGGTCACTATACATGCTAATTCACTACTTGAGTTTCTAGAAACTCACCACTACCACCATTGTTTTCTATGTGCTGGATGGATCCATTATAGTTGATATTTTTTCACATATATGGTTGAGTTGGCCTCCTTGTGTGTCTATATATTCTCATAATTTATTTCATATATCCTCATATATATACATAGTAAATACTATGTATGATATTTCTAATTGGATGATAAATTCATTCTTCCAAATAATTTATTCTTCATAAAAAATATATATATTCTTTTTCTCCCTAGCTTTCAAATATATTTATAAAAATAAAAATTTGAATGATCTTTATCATCTTCCATATACTTAAACCAATCAAGAAAAACCAATTGATGGTTCTTCTTCATTCAATTTTGTTTACAATGTTTTCTTCCCATATCCTATTTGCACATGTCTAAGAGTTAATGATCAGTTCATCAATCTACAGACATACATGGATAATTTTTCAAGAAGTAAAATTAAATACATTAAATGAATCTATGAAAAATCTCAAAGAATATCCACTTCATCAAAATTATAAAATTACCTTCTACCTCCATGAGGATGGATATTTTTCAAATAATATTCAACTATTAGAACAACTACATCAAAAAACATGTTTAGGTAAATCAAGTTACATCCAATCTGTTAATAATCTTCAATATATAGTGGAATTAAGTGATTCATCACTTACATACTAATTGAAAAAAAAACACAAAAAAAACACAAAGTATGATATTAAATATCTACTTTTTATTTGTTTTCAATACCAATGGATAATTTCATGTCAATGTGTTCATAAAATTTTCACATATGGTTTCTTTTTCCTCTCTACATTATTCCTTAACATTTTCATTTTCATAGCCCCCCATATTAATAATAAATGAAAAGTGCCTGAGATATTATGAAAAAATTTTATTCTTAAGAAATGTTCAAAAATATATTTCACTCTAAGTCTATATGGGCTAAACTGGTGTAGAAAAACAGAGGGTCCAACAATTAAATCAATGTTATCACTTATTAATTCAGAATATGATACCAACTAATATAGCATAACGTGTTTCTTTCATCTGGGAAAAATCATTTATTTTCTGGATGATAGTTATTGTTTTATGATATTTGAATAATAAAAGTGGATATTTTATAATAATATTTGTTAATATAATATTCTCAAGAATAATTCAACCAAAAATCCTAAAATCATCTCAACACATACATTAGAAACACTCAAGTATACATGGAAGGTTATGTTTCTGAAATCAATCCTTGAACTTCTTAAATATTATTTTTATCTTGTAATTGATCTATATAAGTCCCACACCTTAGCATGGTAATTATATTAATTTTTTGATTATGGATAAGAGAGAGTGAACAAAAATACCTTATCATAAAATTATGAACAAGTAACCTCTAGATATGTTAGATTTGTATGAAATACAAGGATATAAAAACTAATTTGGATTCACCAATAAATGGAAGATCTAAACATTATCTACATTAAGATATATTTTCACATCAATTTTTCCTTTTAAATATAATTAATAATAACACCAATTTTTCTGATCCCATCCATAATGGTGACATTAAATTTATTAATCACATATGGTAGCTTAACCATTTTACCAATGTTGATCTCTAATATTTTTCAATATCCAATCTTAAAGATATAAATAGATTAATCAAAATAGGATAGTGAATTCCATAAATCATGGAATGAATATTCCATCATATATACATGAAAATATCACTTGTTCAACTTAGTTCTCCTCTTGAGTATGTTCTTCAAATTAAATTCTCTACATGTGATGAACAAGAACAAAGAACATGGGAATATGATGGATATATTTTGTTCATTAGTTAGAGAATCATGGATGACAATTTACTCCAAACAATGAAACAATATTTCATTTAGATTCATATTAGGGTGATATCTTCATACTAAAAAACCTATGTTTCTTAGATTTTTTGAGCAAAATTGAATCTCTTCTTTCATCAGTAACAGATTTGAGTACAATTTTACTTTTCTACACTAACCATCATGTCAAATTCTATACCGGATGATTTTTAATTATTCATTAGAATTTCCAATTGAGCTGTAGTTACAGAAAAAAATATATACGAGATTTTTCCAACCTATTTATACATTTCACAATGGTATTTTGTGATTTTATAGAAATTATTCGTTGAAAACCTCTCATGAAATTCATCTATTTCATGTGGAATATTTTTTTTTTCATTTATCTTATTATTTATACTACACTTATTTAGTTTTTATTTCTATTTAAAAAAATCCAAGTAATATTAATATTATTTCATTTGGAATATTGATAAGATGCTAGGTGGATCCACATGGATTATAAAATTCAATCATTACCACATCAGTCCATTTTGTTCTCTTATAATTTTCTTCTATTTTTATTTTTGATATTTCTTCCATTCATTGGGATATTCATGAATTTCTTATATTGATCCATTGTGTGAAATATTCTTCCATAAAATAAGAATATTCTTTATTTTTTTGAAGCATACTTCCTGGTCTTCTTGGGATTAAATTTAATATTAGTATTCTTATGATTATCACCAAATCTAGTATTTCCATTATTCTTTATAAACTTCTTGGGATTGATTTCTAATTGGTTATTTACCTACGCCGACATCCCTCTGTCCTTTAGATATTGTATACTTTTATTCTTATTTTAATTTAATTATTGAATGATTTATACATGATTTTTTTCACTGTGACCACATCCATTGTAAATACTATAGATGTTAATCAAATTTTCAAAAAAAAATATTGGAATATTATTTCCTTTCCTCTAGGTTTTTTTATTAATTTACTCTGGCTTGATGCAAGAATCATTTGAAATTTTTGATTCATCCTTATTATACCATTAATCAGATGAACTATGACTAAATATTTCATTACACCAGCAGTATCTATCAAAATCTTGATCGTTTATTTTGTGAAAAAATCTAGATATTTTAGCATGATTTCTAATTTTTATTCCCATCATTCATCTTCTAGGAATTTTTAGTGTAAAACTTCATATTTATATTATATTTATTCACTATATATGTAGTGTTAATAACTTTTTTCGCATTCATCATCCACTTTTTCACTGAGTTATACTTTGAATTTGAACTAAGAATATAGCTAGAATTAGGACAAAATTTATTATCAAATATGGATGCTACCTTATCCTTATAGAATTTATGATATTTAAAATTAAATTCATTCAATATGATATTTCCTATAGGTAAAGGGGTTTAGGATAAGAATCTTTCTTTTTTGTTTTTGCATCTTCAACTCTTGAAGTAATATATTTTATTTTAGCTTTTTGGTAATAATCTTCCTGAGTAGTTTCAAAACATTCCAGTTTGGATCCAATATCAATACATTTTGTATTTAGGATGAATTTATTATAATATAATGAATTCATTATATCTTCACATTCATTCTTGACATTCATAATAGACTCACCATACATTTTTTCTTCTCATGTATCAATGTGTCACACTCATTGATCTTGTTTACTTTGACCTAAATTTGAGCATTATTGACATTAATGATAATCTGATATTTTTATTTTAACGAATCAAACATATCTTCTATATTCTCAATGACTATATATTTCTTTATTATTGATTAAAACCAATCCATTCTAAATATGTATGAATATTTTTCAAGAATATTTCAATTATATATTTTGAGATTACATTCATTAGCGAGGTCGACACATGTCATCACCCTTTATTCCAATTCACTCTCTATTTTTTTCACTACCTCTTCTTCATGGGTGATTTATTCTTGAAAATTATTCCTCTAAACTATATATTTTTTACTGTGTGAGGAATTAACATACCCACTTCTTCTTGGTTTTTATTGTTGAAATTCTCAAAACATATATGATACCTATTTTTCATCATTTGAGGTAGAATTGTTGTAAATATTTTCAATAGTAGATTGAAATAATATATCTTCAAATCCATATGTGACTTTTCTTGCTCAGTAATAATGCATTGGAAAACCGATTCCTCATACCTTTTTCACAAGTGGGATTCCATATTTATATTTTTTAATTCTTTCATATTTTTCACTATGGTCATTAATGAGATTATTTCTATTCTGTAATGATTACAACTCTTCAAATTTCCCACTCTATTTTGAATTATGAAGAGATATATGAAATCTCCAATAAGTACCATATAAGAGAATCCATACATAGGTTTGAGTAATTTTTATGATACCAATTGTAAAGATAACATTTGTATGAACACATTATGAGTATGGTGAATCAGTGTGGGATAATTATTTATCACAATATATACTTTTATCATTTTTTATGGCTCAACTATTTATTAAATAAATGGTTCTCTTTTTTACTCCAATTTTATTTAGTAACCATGAACATTAAAAAATACAAATATAAACTAGGGTTTGTTAATGATGTTCATCTCCATTAAGGACTAGTCCCTATTATATGGTGGTTAATATAGAATGAAAAAAGTTTTCATTTTATTATCAAAGAAAGGACACGATAGGGTATAACCTTTTACTTATTATCTTATATCGAACCAAGTAAAATGAAATATGTTTTTAGTAGAAAAGATGATCTATGTCGTCCTTATCCTCTTTATGTGATTAGAAATTCAAAAAACATATTCTTTGATATACACAAATTACACTAACCAACATCCTCAAAATTAAATAATAAAATGGTGGTCTCAGATACACAAAAATCATTGAGCTACATCAGATTCAACATTCATTGGGAAGATAAAAATTATGAATAAATACATATGGTTTCTTCAACTTATTTTTAATTTTGAATGATATGAATAAAAAAGTGGACTAGTAAACTTAGATATATTCATTTACCCAAATGAAAATCAACTGAAAATTGGATGTCGACTCTATTATTTTTCTTGCGATCTTCAACACATAATATTAGTCCAAACTTCTCAATGTGTCGTCATGAAATAATGTCACATGTGTCATGAATTAAGTTATCCTAAAAGACCTGGAATATGTAATATATAATTGCCTATTATTTTATATGTTATATCTCAATTAATTCATTTCTATTGTATAAAATCCTTAATCCATTAGTGCACTTCTGCCTTTTCATGAACCCAAATAAGCACACATTGCATGACTTCTCAATTTCACTAACTTTACACAATTATTATGTGTATGTATATACACATTGTCTTGATTTATTTAATAAAAAAGTATCACATGATACAATTCATCCTGTATCATTATTTTCTTTATGATACCAAGAAAATGCTTCATTGAATCTCTTTATATTTTATTTTAACAATGCACATGTTTTATCTCCTCCTTCATACGAATAAGTTAGTCCATGGGTACTAATTGTTCCTTCATGAAATGGTGAGCTAGGAAACATATTATTCTTCACATAAAAGAAGAGACTATTAGCTTCTTTCATTTCATTATGCAAACCTAAGATCACATGAGATCTTAATAATCATCATGTTCCACAAAATTTAAGCTTTTCTTAATCACATAAGATATTTGTAGAACCTATCTTCACAATAATGATTAGATCATGGTTATTATTCATTTAATAAGATTTATAAGGCCTCAACTAGAATCTCTTCTTTTAAAACTAAATTGAGATATCACAATAATTTAGTAGTAAGACTTTAACTCAGTGCATGACTATTCATATATACATATATGAAATATTAATCAATGTATTCACTGAATTAAATACCTAATTTCATTCTATATCTAATATTGTTGGAGAATCATGAACAAAGTCAATATTACAGAAGAGTTTTCTATATTTAACTCTACTCATGATTCCTTATCCTTTGAGGATTCCGAGAATCATGGATTGATCACAAGGATTCTACCTTCATGAGAGAAAACTCATGGGCTTGTGAACATGGGAAGATGATTCTATTTTACACAATCCATACACTCTATAATTGTATATAATTTGTTCATTATTTTATCAAAATGATTTCATTCACATCAGATCATGAAAGTATGATGATCCCTGTTAGTCTTGTTTCAGACTCTTATGAGATCAATCTTAGTTCAATTCCTAGAACTTAGTGTAAAAAATAATTCCAATGAACAGAAGATATTTCATTGATCTAGGTAAGTGATATGTTAAAGATATCACAAGATATGATCAAATGACATAAATTATTCATATTATATGGTAAATTCTATTTATGTATCTTTTTAATGGGAGAACAACACCCTTGTCATAAGAATTCCATATCAGTATTACACTTCGTTAGTCTCTTTTATATCAGTAATATCACTCTATAATTTGTTCAATTTAGATGCATGGTTCATCACTCACACCCCTTATAAACCACTCCTCATGGGAATCATAACCCGATTGCATAGTCCACCCATTCACCATTGATGCAAGATATTTGAGCTTCATTCTAAGACTCCTTCATTATTTGTGTTCTCTATTAATTCCCATTATCTACCTTATTATCCTTAAACTAACCAATACTACCACTATATCCTATTTTTGGGTTAGAACTCACTTTGTTGAGCCTTGATCAATTTTGTGATTTAGCTGGCCTCCATGTGTTTCTATGGTTTGCAACAATTTTTTTAAATTAATCACATAAAATATAAATAATAAATACTAAGAAATATAATTATTCCAAAATAAGTGATTCTTAATGCAAAATGTACATTGATTCTCATTTTTTTCATGGACATCAAATTTTCAAATGATATAAATATTTTCATGATATTTATCATATTCCTTAGACTTAATCCAATAAAAAACTAAATTATATTGAACTTATTCATTATTTGTAGTAGCCAATGTGAACATATAAAATTTAATTTATACATGTCCAGGTATTTAGTATCAGTTCAATAATTATCAGTATTTCATAGAGAATTGTCAAACCATGAAACTCAATGGAATTAAATGAGTCCATAATAATTATCAAAACATCACCACTTCATCCCAAATATGACATTCCCATTTAAATTATCGAATATGGATCTTCTTCAATGATTCTTATAATCTTAGAATAACTACTTCAACAAATATTCTATGCAACATCAATTTACTTTCAAGATGTTCTTCATCTTTAATACATGTTGACATTATATGTATCATAACTTACTAACTCATTGAAAAAAAAAACAATTAAGGATCTTCAATTAGTAAGGAAAATATTTTAGAAAAATTTTATATTATTTCATTTTATTAGTTTAATGAGATTATATGAATTGATGGTATATCCTTACATAGAACTAATATAAATTTTCAGAATAGGAAAATCTCATTCTCTATCAAAAAAATATATTAAATTTTATTCAAATTAAAATAAAATTATGAATCTCATTTAGATAATACATATCATGTGTGGATTTTATTTCCTTATCATAAATAAATTCTCAAACAAATAATTAAGACAAAAGATAATATTATCCATGAATGTATGTCTATTTTAAGGAAGTGTGATAATGAATTCCCTAAAGAGTATAATTTCATTCCTAATGTTCAAGATATTTCATTATAAAAAGTATATATACCATGATCTTTGATCACATCCAATATTCCCAAAGTAATGAACCCCATTGAATTTAGAGAGTTGAAAAAGAAACTATAATATAATATAAGTGTTTTATATACCCTAGTGCTTCACCATGGGGTTACTCAATATTATTTGTTAAGAATATAAATGTTAAACATATGTATAAATTTATTATCATAAACATAATTTTATTTTGATAAAGAAAAAGAATTATCTAACATTAATATATGATATAATTAATCATCCACATTCAGTTCAGTACATCTCAAAGGGTGATGTAAGTTTAAGATATCATAAATTGGATGTAAAAAGGATGATATTCCAGATACTATAATTTATAAAATATATGAACATTATAAACTCATTGATTCTATTGATACTCACAAGTTATCCAATAATATTTATATACTTAATTAATAACGACTTTAGAGATTACCTCAAATTTTTTGATGATATTTATAGATTATGTTATCATATACACTAAATGAAAGTAAGATCATGGGGATTATTTGATTACTATGTTAATGAAATTATAAAAGGATAATTTTTATTTAAATTTCATAATATATTACTTCTTTATTAAGAAAATTACATTATTTAGTAATGTTATCATAAGGAAGGGGATTTTTATTAATCTTCTTTATATCATATATGATTGGTGAATATATTAGAGAAATATTTGGAATATAAATCCATATTTATCTCCTATTAGAAAACTATAATAAATGGTTTGTGAGAAAATACTCATAATTATAGAACCTAGTAATCCTAGCACCTTAGAAAGAGTGATGTTTTTCTTGAAAGATAAATTTTTAGAGATATTCAAGGATATAATTTTGAGGGAAATTAATAAATATATATTCACACTAAATTCATATGGTGAATTAGTTTTTATATAAATTGATTTATGGAATAATGGAATGTATTGTGTTCAAATTAAATAGGTTAGGTGTATATCTTAATAAAATTAAAGATCCATGAGTAAAACTACCCAATGTAATATCGAGAGTGGGTATTAGTGATTTTTTTTTATGATTTAGAGTAATTATATATTTGGAGAACATCATGACATATATACTAATTATAAGATATTAAACCATATATTCACAAAAAGGATCCCAATATTAGCAACTATAGATGGTTATAGTTAATCAAATACTATGAGTACTCAATCTATTACCATCTTATAATACTGAATATGGTAGATGATTCCCTAGCCATAAAATGGTATGAATCCTATCCATAATGAGGAATAAAATGGTTTCATTATTCTATGGAATATAAAGGATGTACATAGTAATTATAAAGTAAGGTATAATATTCCAACCTTACTCAAATTATTCTTCCATTATCTATTATATAAGTGTTTACGGTGGATTAATGTAATGATATTGAAATATAATAAAATTTGGATGAAATATAGTATGGTAGAGTCCTTGGTATAAATTTTAATAAGGATGGTTTTATAATATATGATACATGATTTTGTGTATCATAAAAACATAAAATAATTAATAATATATTAAATGATATACATTTCTTAAATTTCCATATCCATCCAAAAAGAATAAATATGTTTTGTAATATCCGATAGAACTTATAGTGGGAGAATATTAAGAATTAGATTATTTAATATACATTAATGTGATTGGTGTTCGAAAAACACAGTGAATAAATGTATATTTCCAAGGGAATTATGGAACCATTACTTATACCAGTAAATATAATGAGACATCATTACCATGGATTTTGTAATAGGTCTTTAAACGACATATATAGGTGGAAATTCCATATTGTTTATAGTGTATAAAATTATATAGATTTCTCACTTCATAAATATTATAGATTATATTTCACCCAATCAACACACCATGATTGCATTTGATAATTACTGTTACTCCATTAGAAAATTATGTTTATTGTATCATGTCGAGATATGAGGTTCACATTAAATTATTTTAGTAGTATTTAAAAGGAATTTAAAAATAAAAGAACATTAGTATAACATATTATATTTTTATAAATGGTTATTCTTAAAATATTTTCAAACTCCAGAAGAAATGCTCAAAGCCTACTCTAGGGATCTCAAAGGATGTTGTGATCAATATCTCTCTGGAATCTAGTTCCCCTAGAACAATAACATTCACTAAATAATTCAAATATCCTCTAATGAAGCATGATATGTGAAGAAATATATTACACTATATTTGTAGGATAATTTTAGACCATTAAAATTATAAGGAAATTACTAGTCAATTAAATGATACCAATGGTCCAATCCATTCAATAACATATCAGAGTTGTACAAAGTCAAAAGAAGAGCTATGATAAAATTTATTGAAATTACCTTGGGTTTGAGGTTGGAGATAATGTATTCCATTAAATATATCCATATATGTTATTTATAATTTTTTTAATATGGAATATTTAATCCCTAGAAACATAAGAAACTTTGATATTCTTGATCATTCTAGTTGTGTGGGAAATCAGATAGTGCTTCTACTAATCCAATATGATGTTAATTTTTTTTACATATATCTATAGAGGAAATATATAAATAATATCTATAATGTACAAAATATAGTAGTGGTGTATTTAGATATTGATCCATCTTAACAGGAGAAACTAATAGAGACATTAAATCGAAGTGATGACATGATAAGAAAATAGAACATTATCCTAATAAAATTCCTCTACAAAAATAATATTTATGAAGAGGAAACATGGGATCCTATGGATGTAATAAAATAAATGAACCCTTATAATTTTTTCATAAGGATTCAGTTAAAATTTAAATGATGAAATTAAATAAGGAGGAAAAAATGTAACATCCAATTTTTTTTGAATGATTTACTAGAAGATATAATTAATTCATTAATAATTTATTAAATAAATAAATTATTCAATATTAATTTTTTCATCCCTAAAGGGAATTAGGTGAGAAATTCCCTAATTGTGGGGTGACGGTGATTCTTGTTGTGTCATGTTATTCAATTTTAACAAATTTTTATTTTCACTCAAACTAACTTACTGATATTGACCTAATACTTAGAAGGGTATCGTTTTTTATATTATTGACTTGTTACTATGATTACAGTTTAACTTGATCATCACTTAATAAAATATAGTATAGATTTATTGAAACCATTTTATAGATTTTGTTTTTCAAAACATAAATTATAATTCAAAAACACATAAGTATTTTTACTTTATTCACCACTATGGGATAATCCAATGAGCATGTGAGTGATGTTGGGTCATTGCATAAAAAACAATTAATCTTATTTATTGGGGTTTAGAAGGGTCACTAATACCTATGAATAATTTAATTATAATATTTTTTTATTGTTTACCATATTCCAAGTACAACATCCCTCATAGCTTCCATTTTTGAGTCAATTCTTAAAAGAAAAAAAAACCAGCTCACATTCCAAGAACAATATCACATTGTTATTATAAATGAATGAGTAATGTTTATATATATTACTTTTATGTCCTTTTTCTCATTCATAATTTTGTTGAAAATGTATCTTTAATCATCGTCTTATTTCCATGACATTTCATGAAATCTCCTTTATCCATTCAAGAAAGATTCCAAAATCCCCTTCCTCATTGGGTAGTAGTGGACTTCTCCCCTTGTTCTATGGAAAATTATTCAAAGGATTCCATGTTCACTTCTTTATCCTTTGATACAAAAAAAACCCCTATTACTTTAAATGTTTTTATATTCCTAAAGTGTCTCCTCTATTTTTTTATTCTACAACAATCTATTATTCTGGTATTTCCAATTCCATTATTCCACATCAATATTAATTTATTAGTTTTAAATAAATCTTAAATTTTCCATGTGTTTTGGGTTATAACTACATGGCTATTATTATATATGATTTATATAAATTCCCATGAGAACTAACCCCATGAAACTATCAATTTACCTAAATCATGATCACCATGATCCCACTTAAATTCTAGAACCTTCACTATACCCCAATCTTATTGGTATTATTCATGTTCATATTCAGGTACCATGATGAAATCCTTAATTATTGGCCTTTAAATAATCATAAAAATTTATGGAATCTCCATTCAAAATATAAATTCATGTTATCATGAAATTATATAATTTTATCAATACATTAACGATTCCCCAAATTAGGTCCATCAATCATTCATCTACATTATTGAATAACCATTAGGTATTTGGGGCATGCTCTAGTTTACAATAGATTTTTTAATCTTTTTGTTGAAACCTTTAAATTTTTATATGATAAGACTCTGAGGGATGAAATATTTTTATATGGTGTAACTTATAATCCATAGTGTAGTGACCTTAAATTCTCCAAAATCACAAAGTAAAAACAAATATATAGTGTAGATACTTCTCTATGATGTAGAAACCACTCAAATAATAGAACTAAAAATAAAAACTGCACTTAACATTGTGAAATAAAAATTAGTTCCACAATGTATCACACTAATATTTTTAATTTTAAAACATATTATTTGGAACAAACCTTGTCTATAAAATGTATTTATATTTAGGTCAACACTTAAGAAATATCTACATCTGTTAAATAGGAACCATATATAATGCATGTCATAGCTGTGGAATAGGAATTTCATCTTACATGGGACTATAGTGAGGTATGTCAAGATGTAGAATAGACACATTAATCATATGGTTTTGAGTCCAACCTATGTCATTGGTAGGGAACTCTTGAAAAATATGTTAATAATGATCCGAAAGATAGATCGTATGGTGGAGAGTGATTTATTGGAATGATATTCTTATAAGAATATTTTTTTAATATGAGTGAATTGTTCCCACTTCATAATTTCCCACATAAAACGTTTTGTCCTCAGTTTTGTGATTAATAAGTATCTTTTATTCCCTAAATTTCTAGTTTTGAGCAATGAGGTCTGTTCCTAGACACCTCTGTACTACTAGTGAGCAAAAAAAACTACTTCCCACATGCACATGACTATGCCTACATGTCATCTTACTCGTACATGATCGTTCATACTGAACATTATTTATGATGAAACCATAGTTCCTATATGTTTCAGTTGGTCCTTAGTTAATTAATAACACACATATTATGGTTAAGTTATTCCATGGATTGGATGGCCTAGGATGGCCTAATTTTTTAAAAGTTCTCATCTCTTCAAATTTCCAAAATCATAACTCTTCTACCATATAATTTAATCCTTATATAACAACTTCAACATAATTCATCCAAAAATTAAGGAAAGACCCCCAAAAATATGTATTTTACTTCTTACATAACATTAACCAAAATTAGTCTAATGTAAATATTGTAGTTTCAATGAATCTGTTCCATAATTATCTTCTATTTGATTATAAAAAAAAATCCAATTTTTTATAGTCAACGAAACCACTTCAATCTCAAAAAATTATGGAAAATATATTTTAAAAAATTCCACTTTAGACTCATTGGGTTTCAACAATAACACCATTGAATTTAGTTGAAAATATCCTCCTAACAACCAACTATAACTCTATTTTAACACTCTCCACCTTATTTTTAATGAATGAAAAGGGGGTAGTATGTTTTACTCTACCCCCTCTACCCAAGTTGATTACCAATATATCTAAATATTCTCCTATACTTCAAAATATTAATGAAATATCACCATTGTTATTTGAAATTTCTCATAGTTCGTCAATATCTTCTTGATTCATTCTTGAATACCAAATTTCAATTTTTTTTGATGAATTTTAAAATATAGAATCCTTAACCTATAATTATTTTAAAAAAATTAATTATATAATGGTAGTGTCATGTACACAAGATACCTAAAGTGAAATAGTACCTCTTAGTACATGATTTGTCGACAAATTCCTTTAGTCCACTAAACTGGGGATCAGTGTAGGAAACAAGGGCATTAGCTAATAGCTACAAGTATTTCCATCTAACTAACTACATTTAATATATTTGTAATAGTAATTTAATTAATTTTTAAAGAAAAAACATAATATATTAACCAATATGGAACAATTATAACATTAGTTTTTAAGAAATAGGAGTGACTAACATACCATTTGAAGCATAAGTTACAACACTCATTAACAATAACAAGACAATCCCATTTTCCTTTCATGTCATCCTAAATCATTATATAGTCCTTTAAGGATTTATTTTTCTCACACATTATATATAAATCATCTAGGATTACCTCAAAACTAGAGGTTATATAATTATCCTTAAATTTACAAAAATAAATCAAACAATATTACCAAGTACAAAGACTTTTATTTGATATAAGTTTCATCATAATTAAAACTAGTTAACAATTTTTTCTCTTTAAAATATCATGTAAAATAGATTTATCTTTACAAATATGTCATCCTATATTAGTGGGATCATAAAAATAAATATACAGGCTTTGGGACTTCTACTCTAATTCCTACTTGATATTAGTATTGTTTACATGAATTGTTTTTCATTTCTACGTAAATCATTTGTTAATTAGCTTATTTTGTTTAGTAGTATTTAATAACATGAAAGATGAAAAAAATAATTCAACATGTTATGATATAAATAGGTATACTAAAGATCCATAATTGATATAACATTAATGAATTAACCTCTTTTATTAGATTTATTACACTAACCATATAACTTGTAAGCTATCATTTTTACAGGACAATTTCATCCCTTTTCTACTTTTAGATAGACACTAAAGTAAACCTCAATTAAATAAGTCTCCAAATTCATCATGGAATTTATAGTCAAGTTTCAAATATAATATTATCATCAATTTTTTTTCATTGGTAACTCTCAACCCCTGGATCCTATCTCCCACTGAGTCATATAACTCTTCAAACATATTTGTATCTTTTAAAACTTTAAGGGAGTATGGTATATTTAATTTACACACGACGAGGGATGGGGATGGTCATGATGTACCAACCCTATATTTATATAAATTTTATTTCTCTTACATATATTTTAGAAAACAAATGTAATCATAAAATTCTGTTATTCAAAATACATTATATATAATTAACTTAACTTCTTTCCGGAGGATATCCCTTTTATGCTACCCGGTACACTTATCTACATTTATGAAATCATTGATATCCTTACACTACTTGGTTTTTTTCATAATTATGGAATCTATCACACTTGAAACATTATATTATTTATTTTCATAAATAGTGTATCTCACCACTAAAATCCTTCTCTTTTGCATCTTCTACATTTCCCCTTAGTTATTTTTGTATAATACCTAAATATCTTTATTTATTTAAAAAAGTTCTATCTTGAAATACATCTTCATAATATTTGTAATATCTTTTATTTAAACTACATTCAAATATAATAAAACTAGATTATTTTACATCTAGATTTTTCATATTTTACTCAAATAGATATTTTGTGAGTAATTTGATCTTGGTCCTTGAAACACACTTCATTGGGGTTCTTACTCGTCCTCTAAAAAATTAAACATATTTTCCTTCTTAATGTCCCTTTTTTAGGAAAATAATTATCTATATTAGTCATTGGAGTGGAAAGTATCTATAATAATTATTTAACATTCCATGAATTTCTACAATTTTAATGACTTTTATTATTTAATACTCCATTCATTCTCTTTAATGGGACTATTTTATTCTCTGATTGATTGATATTTTGGAACTTCTGGTGTTATTTAACATTTTGGGTCTTGTTGGGTTTTAAAAAACTACTTGTGATATGCCCAAATATTCCATAATAGAATCCCTTTAGTTATTACTCATTGTGTGTATTACTTATTCCAATTTTTTCATGGAACCCCTACATTCATCAAAATTTCACATTAGTACATTTTGAGGACACCATTGAGGGGAACATCATTTTTTTTATTTTAGTTGTTAATCCTATTATTTGGTCACCTAATTTTATTTCCTTTCTTATTAAATTCATCATCCATTTCATTAAAACATAATCTATCACCCATTCTAGTTTTTATTATATCATAAGGTTGATTTTTGAGAGGAATGATACATTCCTTCACCTTCAACACATTGAACATTTTCTTTTGAATCATGTTATACAATTATTTAAGAAAATAATGTTTATATTTACTTTTAAAAATCATTTAATTAATATAATATTTAATTTATTCATTTTCATATTATAGTATTATATTCTCATCAACTAGTTTAGCTATATAGAAAACCAAATCATCCATCATTGCCTTCAATTTTTGAACTTATCTCATGTTTAAACTCTTTTATGTTGAATATTCATTGAGTTGTTCCAACATTTTTTATATCATCTCCAACTCTTCTCAATGAGAATCATTCTTGTCTCTAAGGTTAGTTGAAACATCATCAAGCCTTTTATTTATGCTTATCATATTTTCTATTATAGTATCAAACACATTTATATTGATGTTTGGAGACTTTATTTCCTCACTATGTCTTAAATTTCCTCTGTAAATTTTTGATACACCTATTGTGGTGTGTTAGAATATTTTCTTTGTATCCTCCTTAGGTTTACCTCATCATTAGTAGTCCCATTATCAATTTTCTTCTGATACACCATATTTATACCAGAAGTGTTGTTGAATGAGTGAATGCATAAATAAAATAATTATTCAATACATTTCTTCTATATGTTGTTGGATTAATTCAACCAAGTATCAATACTTACAAAGACAGTTCCTCACTAATGTATTTCAACTTTATTTTTCTTCTTATTTAAAGATATTTATTTTGACATAAAAAAAGAATATAATGTGAACCTAGAAGTACAACATCCACATTTGATGAAACAATTTAGAGAAAAAAATAAAAAATTGAAACCTATAGATTGATACAAATTATTTGAACCTCATAGAAATTAGTTGAGATATATCCAAATAGGGGAGTAAATTAGGGTATGGGAAAATATTCTAATTTCTTAACTTTTTATTTTCACTCTCACTATCTTCATGATCTTGACCACTTAAATATAAGGGTCATCCTATTTTCCCCTTATTCACTTATTTATCTAAGTAAAATTTTTCATGAATATCCCTTAATGAATATATTTTAAAAAATTTATCCCCCTTTTCAAGATTATGTTATAAAAAATGTAAGAACACATGAAAATAGGAAAATTTATTTTTATTTGGTTCACTATTGAAAAATATTCCAAGAATCATGTGATCAATAGTGTGTTGATTCTCTAAAAATATTGTATTCTCACTACTTGGGGTTTTGTAAGGTCACTACTACCTGGGAACAATACCCATAAAATGTTTTGGGTTGGTACAGTAACAAAAAATATACAATTCCATTAGAACATCTCTTCAAACTCTATAATTTAAAGGGAAAAAAAATTAGGATCACACTCCTATAAAAATATCACTATATTATTGTTGTTATAGAAGGAATATTGAGATTGGTGACTTTTATATCGTTTTTATCCTTTACAAGTAAATTATAAAATTTACTTAAAATAACCTTTTTAAATGATATGTACTGGAATATCCATTCATAATTTTTAAAAGGATTCTATATTATTTATCATCTTTATAAAATAGTGAACTCCTCTCCTAATTATTTTAGAAATTATTCAATATATCCCAAGTTATCTTCTTTTAAATTTTTTAAATAATAGAAATCCTCACTTATTATATAGGAGTGTCTAATGGTGTAGAGTCTCCACCCTTTTTTCTTACCCAAAATTTTGGTCTTCTTATATTTCAAAATTCATAATTCCGTGTAACTATAATTTTTTGTGTTTCAAATAACTATTATATTCTCCATTTGTATTCGACTATAGCTACATGGTTACTATTGTATCAGAAGGATACAAATTTCCACGAGAACTTACCCTAATAAACTCTCCATTTTCCTACACCATGACCCCCTTGATCCCATATAATATCATTGAACTTCAATATAGAATTAATTTCTAGGTATTATACGTTTTTTTATTCATACACCATAATCAAATCCTTAATTTTTTGACTAATCATCATATAAATAAGTGTAATTACAATTCAAAATGAAACTTCATGTGATCATGAAATTATTACATTTTATTAGTAAATTAAATAATATGGAAATCTCAATATTAAATTACCCATGGATACTACGATATAGCCATTAGGTTCATAGTGTATGCTTTATTTACAAGAGATTCATTCATATTGTTTTGTCGTGAAAAAAACCATAAAATGAAGACATTATAAAATGTATAATGCAGATAGATTTTTATTATTTTTTATCTTATACTCCATGATATTGTGATATCCAGTTCTATAGAGCCAAAAGGATAAAAAAATTATACAATGAAACCACTTCTCTATGGTATTTACACCTCTCAAATAGAAAAATGAAAAATAAATACCTGAGATACCTTTGCAGAATATTTATTATTTATATGGTTTAATTCCCTATTATTTTATATTATCAAACATATTATATGGTGAAAAAAATGTCTCTTAAGTGTTGTCATTTTTAGATCATAATCATGAAATCCCTACTTCTATAAATTGTGGAACCTCAAAGATGAAAGACACAACTATGGAATGTGAACCTCATCTTCTATTGGAATATAGTGACATGTATCCAAATGCGGTATATAATCCTTAATCTTGTTACATGGAGTTCAACTTGAATACTAGGGAGGGAAATTTTGATCAAGTGGTTGAATATTGTCTATGAGCCTGATTGGATGGTGGGGAAAGATTGATCAGACATAAACAACTATAAACTTATATTTTTAAGGTGTGTGTGTAGTGTCTTCTTCCTAAAGATCCACATAGATCATCCAACAATCAATTTCATGCTTCATATGCATATTTTCATCCCCAAATCACCAATTGAGAGTAACAGGGTCTACTCCTAGACTCCTCCACAGTACCACAATATAGTGTAGAATTATTCTCCCATGTGCACACCTATTCCTTCATACAATCTCACCTGTGCACACTCCTATGATATCTACCTTAGTTATGCATGAAATGATGATGTCTCTATTTATAAGTTGGTAGTTGGTTGATCATTACCATACAATACATGGATGAGGGATTACTTTGCTTGTATGTCCTAATTTTTTAAAATTTCTCATCTCATCTGTTGGAAAAATTGTACTATTCTAGTATATAATTTCTATAATAACTAACACCATCATCATAGTTACAACAAAACTTAAGGCATAACCTCCATAAATATAAATTTGTGTTCTTAGAGAACACTAACCATACTTATTCTAATTTCAAAATTATAGATTGAATGGATCTATTCCATGAATATCCCCTAGTTAATTTTCACCGACAAGTCCATTATTTTATTATCAACAAATCTACTTCAAATTCTCAATAAATCCATTTATGTATATTATAAAAATTCCAATTATGATAAATAGGGGTTTAAGGAATTTTCACCTAGTAATAATGTAAAAAACAATTTATTTCATAATATAAAATTACAAAAATATATATTTATACATTTTATTGAATAAATACAAGTGTAATATGAAAAAAATAATGAAAATAATAAAAAAAATTAGAAACATGAAGGGTCATGATTACCTTGATATACTATAGTTTTGAAAAATAATTTTACAATATGAAAAATAAATACAAATAATATTTTTATTTTGTAATTAAATCATAGACAACAAAAGGAGTAAATCAGTTGAATTTAAAATGATGAAAATAGAAAGAATTTATATGATTTTTATGTATTTTTTTAATGTTAGAATAGAAATAAGAGTGTTAGTATAGTTACATGACCACTAGAATTATATTTTGACTATAATATTTGTATATTGTCCTTTGGATGAGTGAAATGTGTAATAATTAATATTTTTCCTTAATAAAATTATTAAATATTAATATTATTTTACCATTAACTCTTTTATAATTTTTTTACTTAAATTAAGCATAAGTTCTTTTTAACAAGACATTATTTATCTTATTTTGAGAAATAATTTATTTTTAAAATATAAATATAATTATTAAGAAACATATAAATTTATTTTAATGGAATGGAAATCATTTTTAAAATCATCATGAAGAAATTATATAAGGTTAATTTTGTTTTATTTTTATGAAAGGTGTTTAATTATTATTGGATAGTAAAAAATTTAGGTTTTAGATATATAGCTAGTTCTTTGAAATAATTATGATATAATAATATCTAAAAAATTTATAATATAATTTCAATGACATAAAATAATTGTAATGAGTAATATATTTTCTTTTAAAATAATAAATTAAGTTCTGAAAACTTTATATAAATTTTTAATGTCAAAATTATATTTTATTGTAATTGTAACATCCCAAGTAAGTAATGAATAATATATATTTTATCTATGTCTATTAATGAATTAGATAGTGTTTTAGAGGCTTAAAATGAAAATAAATCCAATCTTAAGCATGGAATACACTAATATTTTTAAAAGATTGTTTTACTGCCTTTGATGGCAAAACAATTTTGAATCTATCTTTTGACAATTTTATAAAATATGTTTGTCAAAATAAACTTATTCTTTATGATTGGGACATCAAAATTTACTTTGTGTGAATTTTTGGTATTTTTCTGACAATGTTCATTTTTTAATGAATAGTGGAAAATACTGCATTTTACATCAAAACTGCTTTTTAATCTAATTTATTTATATGATTATATTATCTTTTGATTTGGTTTTTAAGTGAAATTAGAATATATTTTTACCATTTAATCCAATGGTGGTCATTGGAATCAATTTCAATTTGAAATTGGATTTAAACTGGTGTCAATCTTTTGATACTTATTGTTTCATAAAAACATGCTATTTGTCATAACAGTGGGAATTAATTATTAAATTAATTAATGTGACTTATATGTTTTGAATTTTGTAAAATAGACTTCATTTTTGAATTCGGAATATCAAATATATCTTAGGGTGAATTTTTGGCAATTTTCTGAAAAGCTTCAATTTTTGATGAATAGTGAAACCACTAAGTGGTAGTTAAAGAAACTGATTTTTCGTTTAAATGAAACTTTGCCACTTTTGTGTTCTGAATTTTAAAAATCCGACATACATGGTTGTCATTAGTATGTAAAATTTGGTTCAATGAGATGAAAATAATTTTTTTGGTGAATAGTAACTTTTTTTCATTAATCGCGATTAGAGGTAATTAGTGAAATTTAAAGTAAAAATGATATTATAAAAATGTGAAAACACCATGAAACTTGTCCTACACCTATTGGGTGAGTCATGGCCGACCAAGACAACCCATGAGTCGATTTAGGGGACACCATGGAGCCACATGGGTGAGATAATGACTTTAATGCCTTTTTTTTAAATAAAGGTGAAAATGACACTAACATAAATCGTTTTACTAAAACAATTTTTAGAAGGTGTTATAGTAATCATATTTTTGTCTATAAATATTCATTAGTAAGATAAAAAGATTTCCTAAATCATATTATTATTTTTTATAATTTTTATACATTAAATAAATTAAATTATTTATGACATCATGATGATGCAGCGATGAACTCATTATTTAACGATTTAAATAAAATGGAAAGATAATGTAATATCTAAGACCTAAACTTGTCCAAAAACTATTGGATGGGAATATTTCTAAGCCTTATCATCTTATCCTAGAAATATATCAATGTGGGACCTTAGAAATTCGAAACACTTTTGAAAATAAAATAATAGTTTCATGATTTCCAAAAGTGCGCCTCCTCTCCTCTTATAAAAGTCCCCCACCTCTACCTCATTTAACACACTCCTGAAGCCTTTGGCTCAGCAATCCCCTGCCCATTTACTCTCTCCACATACCTATCCTCATCCTATAGGATTCCCTTTGGGCATAATCCTTTCAAAGGAAGCCTTTAGGCTCAAATCAAAAGGAGTTACACTTTTAAAGGTAATTCTTTCTCTCATGTTCATTTGTTTTATTTTTCTTCTCCAACCCCCTAAACTCTTTTTATTTACTTATTTTGTAACAAAAAAAGTATCTTCAATATACTAGGATGTTTTTATAAGATTTATTATAGCTACACTCTCACACAACTACATCAAATGGTTAAAGAACATACGGTTTCCGTGGATGGCGAAATTCTGCCTCCCGAAACGATGATTGTTCAATACTCATCTAACACCTTAAAAGGTGGCCATTATGATGTCACTATTTTTATATATGATATATAATATGTTTATTATTTCCTTAAGCTTCTGTATTTTTCATTTATGGCATACCACTATTGTTTCCATTATGGGTAAACACGATATCTTCATTTTAGGAAGTGCGGACTACCGCCCCCTGAAAGTGATTTGATTCGTCAATACCATATGTGGGATGTGTAAAGGATAAAGTTAATGATATTATATATGTTATTATACTGGAATTATAATATACACTTATATCATTATGATTCCATTCCAAAAAATACGAAATAGAAATGGAAGTAGCGTTCATGCGTACGTACGGCTTACCGTCTCCATGAACGGTGCACTTCATTTCTTACCTCTGAATGTGATGTAATATTATAAATACATGTATATGCTGAATAAATATGATATATATGTTATCAAAATCATTAATATCATTCTGGATATAATGAACCTTTGACCAAATTAACAACATGTAAGTGTAAGAAGTCTATTTTTGACTTAAGAACCAAATACCGACAAAATGAACATTATTAACTTAAATGATTACATGATGTTCATAACATGGTATAAAAATAATAATGAACATGAAAAAGGTTCTTAAGCAAGTAGAGATTAACTCAAGTTTATTATTCAGGTGATTAAAGAACGGTCGGGTCAAGTCGGATATGAGGTATGGGACTTCATCTCAATCTCCTTTCATTGAGGCATATTTTGTTTTATACAAAACCTTCTTTTATACGGTGTATAAACCCCTTTGACTTTTACGTTTATTCAAAAGGGATCTTTTTTATACAAAGCATTTACTAAAAGACAAGAGGGAATGTTTTTGTCGTATGTATGCGGCGACAACGACTTCTCCGCCGCCGTGACCATTATTTGAGTTTTGGCTTCCTCTACAAGCCATACCTTCTTTTTAAAAGAAAAATAAATACCATGTTATACTTTTCTTTTATTTTGGTATTGAAAATGGTTTTCATAATGTTTTTATTATATCAATGTGTTGTATTGATATCTTGTGATTGAAATGTGGAAATGTTATGTTTCCTTTATGCATGTTTTATGTGATACGATTATGTTGAGGTTCTTGGGCATTATTATGAAGACGGGTGGTTCCGTGATAAACTAAGGGCGGGTGAGCCCGATATAGCTCTCCAATGCATTGGGTAACGCGAAGGAGTGAAAATTTAAGGTTTCTCCGAAGAGATTTAGGGAATATACTGTGATGGGTATTCCAAACGTAACCAAGAGGGTTACTCCCTACGTAAGAATGTTTTGAATGCCTCAAGTTACCTTTATGTCTTATGATTTCTATGATTGATTTTATGAGGTATGTTAAAGTGCCTATGTTTTATGGGTAAAGTATGATTTCATTCTTATGTATATATGAACTCATGTTTCCTTTCCATGTTTTTTTTATAACCCATACTGAGTTTTTATGCTCATCCCAAGATTTTGAAATGTTTTTCACAGGTCAAGGGAAAGGTACATGATAAGATGATAGAGTCAAGGATGTGTCAAGAAAGAATCCATGTTTTATTTTCAATATGTTTCCATTTATGGGAAAAAAAGAATAATATCTTTTATTATAACCACTTTGTTTAAATGTGGGTTATAATGCATGTTTTAAGATCTAATTCTCTAAAACTCTAAAACTGAAAAGATCCTCAACGTGTAATCTTGTGATAACTCAAGATTATGTAAGGTTTAAGGCTGGGGCCTTATAGTAATAAAAAATTATTTTTGATTCATTACTTAGAAATAAATATTATAACGATACAAGTTTGTTTTAGAAGTGTATATATGTCAATAATTTATATACATTTATAATAAAATAAAATTATTAGTTAAAAAATCCAAACTATCCATAGTATGGATAAAAGTTCATAAATTATCCAATATTTTTTCAAAAATTCCCATCCACTTCACCTATAATTACACACCACCTCCTCCCTTATATCTCATCTTTCAAAAATTTTTATATAGAAACATATATACTGATATAGCTAAATAAACCCTACTATAATTTTTTTAATGCCATGGTCCAACCAAAATTCCCTCCTCAAAATTCTTAAGTTACACTCTAAATGTGGTGTCTCAATGATCAAGTTAAGGAATCTAAAATTTCAATGCATTCACTATCATGATATTTTTACCCCTTATTTAAAACAATACTTCCATATAATAGTATGATAATATTTTTATATTTCTATCATTGTTTAATTATAAAAATGAACCCATTATTATTTTTATTTTATTTTATTTGTTTTTAAAACAAAGTTCATACTTGATAAAGATTATGGAATCTATGTGGGTGGTGATTCTTTTCATTACAACTTTTCATTACAATTATTAATAGTGGGGTTTATGTATAATTATAATATTAATAATTATATTAATTTATGATAAATATTTTATAATTATAAAATATAAAATTGATTAATTATAATTTAAATTATTTGATGTGATCAGTTTATGCCACTAAAACAAACTTATTGAGAAACATTCAATAATTTGTCACTATTTACCTAGATATAAAACTATTTTACCCTAAAATAATATAAACACAATTTTTTTACTCTTCTAGACCATATGAAAGCATTGTGCATATACAATAAATAGTTACTATTAAACTAAATAAATCTTGGAACTAAAAAGTGAACAACCTCAAAATAATCAATGTGTGTGAAGTTACTCTAATAAATAAAAAAATATGAAAAAATATGTTAAAATATTTTAAAAAAATGTTAAAAAGAATTAATCAAGTAACTATTATTTTTAATCTCATTATTTAAGGGTGTATATAATTGCCTAATTTTTTACTTGAGGCAAGTGGCTATTTTACAAGTATTTGACCATTTAAAATATTGTTTCTTCTATTTTCTATCAAAAATTTTATTTATTATCTAAAAATTCTTGAACTTTTACCTAACTATTATATCTTTATTTTTTTAGTATTACATTTTTCCTTATAAATATTATATTTTCAATGTTCCTACATTATTTTTTTTGGGAATCATTAACTTTTTTTCATCATTTCTATTTATACTCCATCACTCTCTCTATATTTTTATTCGCTTATTCATATATTATATTTTTATGTTCTAAATAAAAAATACCTTGATTCATTCCCTTTAAATTTTAATTTTGTGTCCATATTCATGTAATTATGTTATTTTTATAAATAAGTATCCATTTTAGATTATACTTAACTCTCTCATTTTAATAATTCTACATGATTATTATAATGTTAGTTCCATCATCCCCTTATTATTTATTGAAATGTGCATGTATTTATTTTAGATCATAACCCTAGAACTTATTATCTATTCTTATTTTTTCTAGCATTATGTATATTCATTGATATATTCTTCTAAAAGTTATTATATAACCCATTTTGTTCTGATTGGTTTATATTAGGTTTATCTTTGATAGATGGTTTACTCTTATAAATGGGATAAAAAATACATATTTTCTTTTTATTTGATGCAGGTAATTACAATTATATATCCCCTAATTGATAGGTCATTTATGTTAAAACCCCTTTTCATTGGTTTTAAAATTATATTTACATTGGCATATTTTTTTATTATGAAACATTATTATTACTACCATGCTCCTTAAATATGATTTCCCATATACAATATTACATGACTCATCCCACTCAGGTCTAACATAGACTGGTTATTAGGCAATGTATTCCACCTTAAAACAACCTCTATTATGGAAATGGTTGGTGAGTAGCACTAAAATGAAAACATCACAATTGGGATGCCTTATATTAATAATTTTACTAAAACACTTTTATCTAGAACAAACATAAATTATGAAATAAAATATTTAATGTTCAACATTATAATAGTATACATGTGACCAATTTTCAATCAACCACAATACTGTGAAAAATATGAACATCATAAATAAAGATAAATATATGATCCCAATATCACAATGTAACGATAGATCAAGAATAGTTTAAATAGAGAACTATTAATCACATATATGTCATTTTAACTATTTTTGTGAAATTTTCATTGAACCATAAGCATTTTTTTTTGTTTTTTGTTAAATCTTTTTGAGGATGAATAGGTGAAAATTTCAAGGAGCCAGGTATGGTGTCATAACATAAATTATAGTGGAAAATATAACCAGGTACCTAGTGGTTAGGTACTGATTATATAGTGGTAACATGCTGAGTGGTGGTAGATTCATATGGGTTATAAAATGGATGGTAACTCTGGAGTAGGTACATGGAAGGGAACATGGTACCTAGTGATAGTTTACTAGTAACATAGTGGTAACATAGGTATTTTTTAATAATTTAATTTAATTTAATTTAATTGAATAAAATTATTTTAAATGAGTATCTCCCACTTACCTCTTATATAGGCCACATAATTTTCAAGATCCACCACTCATTTTTATGCCACCTTTAATATTGATTCATATCTATTCATGGTCAAATTAATGTTTCATTGGCCCAAGTTGATCACCTATGGTAAGGATATAACTACTCTTCCACTTTTCTTAGTTTCAATCATAGTTTTAGTTTTTTTCCATTAATTATTCCGTGATTTTTGGATTCATCCCAATCCTTTGTTTCTTCCTCATGTGTTCAATTCATTATACAAAATAATATAGAATGTATATTATGATTATAATTTAGGTGGTATCTAATTGTTATTAATAGTTTATATTATTTTTTATTTCCATGTATGATATGAATTTTCACTACCTATTTATGATTGACCTAAAAAAATTCTAACTTGTTTCCCATGACCCCATATGAAAGGTAATGATGTAAAAGTACATAATGGACAATATAATTTTTATTCATTATTATTAAGGCTAAAAAATTCTACATATAATATATAAATTATTTTAATCGTTATTCTAGAGACATACTTGTGGGTTCCTTCAATTTTATTTCAATACATTTAATCATGTTATGTTCTAATTAACATCCTTTTTTAGGACATGTATACTCATTATAAGTGATATCTAATTATTTTCCCTTAGTTATCAAATATTTTCCCACATTTTTAAACTTTCCATACTTCATATGTATAATGAGTTCGTTACCCACTCCTTTATACTATATGGTTCCTAGGGGTCCATTCCATGTGTAAGAAATATAGAGGGTTTAGAAGGTGGAGACCTACTTACTATGGATATTACTGGTAAAGATATTATTTTTAAGAATAAATTCATAATTAAACTGTGTTATATTATAAAGAATAAATGGGTAATATGAGGGGTTACAAAACCTATGTATCTATACCAACATATTCTAGGGATACCTTTCCCATATTCTTACTTATATTTTATGATAAAATGTCATATTGCTGAGATGAGATAATTATAGACTCAGGACATCCTTTTTCTTATTATTAAAAAACTAATATTATCAAGGATTGAGATTCCTAATCTATTATATAATCTTATACATGGGACACTTTTTTATATTGGTTTTAATATCTCCATAACCATGGGTCATGATTCACATGTAATTAGACTATATAGATAGGGGATACCATTACCCATTTCCTAATATTAATACACAATGATAGAGATTCCATGGGTTGATATTATTATATCCATGAAAAAATATCCATTAGTATTATATTGTACATGTCTTGGGTCAATATTACTACGATATGAGACTATATAGGTGGGGTCCACCTTAACCTTTAACCATATATTACTATGTCATGGTTAAGATGCCTCTGAAAAAAAGTCCAATACAGTTTTGGGTCACCTCTCCCATTATTTTGACATTGATTTGAGTTGTTCTACTTATGTATAAGTATAGAGAATGATATATTCATGATACAAACTTTCATATTGACATTATATCAATATACATGGTTCTTAAGCTTTCCTATAGGCTAATCTCACTAAAGAATAAAAAATACTACTCCATTAGACATATGGTTCATTCTGATATATTAAAAGGCGCCCAAGATGTTTCTTAAGTGTTTACAGTCACAAAATGGGTGGCTAGTTAAGCACTTGATGGTGTTACATTATTTTTTAATGTTGTTTTTTTGTATTATTTTAAAATGTGACACCATATATTTACCTATATATTTTTTATTTTCATAGGAAATCATTTTTGGTAACCTATTAAGTTGCACTAATACCTTTGTTTGGATCCTTGGTACACAATTAGATTTCATGATTTAGACCACAGGTAAGGGTATTGACCCTGATATAGATGGATTAAATGTAAAGCATGATTATAACTAAGAGATGGGATCTCATATGGAATCTAGAGTGATTTTATTTTTGTCTCATTTTTTCTATTTATTTATGGATATTGTTGTATATGATCACACCATAGGTGATCCTGGATAATTCATTATGACTTGTGTGGAAATATTCTATCTCATATTATTATTATAGGTTATTTTTTATTTATTTATTATTTGAATTTAGCATTGATGTCTAATTTTAAATTATAATTATATTATGGATACAATTTATATATTTATACTTGTAGAAACATGGTATTTTTATTCATAAATATTATAGTGACCCAACCCCAGGTGACCGGAGTCGGTGCCTAATACCATTACATTGGAAAAATAAAAAATAAAACATATCCCAAAGGATCTAATAGTTTATTATTCTTGGTGTAAGAAACTATATTTTTCTAGAGATTTATGGAGTTATATTACACACACTCTTTTTCTAGTTTTGATTAATTGTTTTGGGAATTAAATTGGGATGATTTTAGATAAAAATTTAGAATTTTGGAAGGAAGGGGGAAAGTTCAAGGTTTTCACATGGTTTTCCCAAAATGTGAACCCCATCCCAGTAAACCGTGAAAACACAAATAGAGGGAATTTTCATATCCAACACACATTTTTTAAAATAATGATCCTTATTAGGAGAAAACATGAACCACCCATATAATAGAAACATGGTTTGGGTGCATGGATTAGAAAATCATGTGTCTCTTCCCAGGAAATTGTGCACTGCTTTTTAATTAACCTGAGAATTTATTTTTAAAATACATAAGCCCCCTTATTAACAAAAAATAGACCCCAACTCAAACATAACCTATTCCACTCATTTTAGGATCCTAAACGAATTCCTTATGGCTCATAACCTTTATTATTCACGATTAGATGATGGATTGAAGATCAACACCTCTCCTAGTAAGTGAATGTTATCCCCATTGGTTTCCCATCACTTTAATATTTATCTCCCTTTATTTTAAAGGATGTTTTTACTTGTTGGATTTATATATAGATACAGGTTTAATAGATTGAATTTTTTTATCTTGGATCTAGTATTTGAATCGAGATCTTGTTCTATGCTGTGATTAAGGGTTATTCTTCCTGAATTTTGGATATCTGTTGGTGAGCGTTCATCACCAATTTTTGTGCAAGGTGGTTTATTATTCAAATCCTAAAGTCTTTATTTCAATTATGTGTATGTAATTTTAAAATTTATATTGGATTTTTATCAATTGAGTTTATTAAGTTGAATTAATTAATTTGGTAAAATAATTAATTAAGGGATCATGAAATTGGGATATTGGATTGATTAAACAATAATAATTAACTATAGAATTAGTTATGGGGATATTAGGATTGTCATATTACATTAATTAATTTCTGAGTTAATTAATGAAGAATGTGGTGATTATATAATTGATTGAATTAAATAAATTAATTATTTAATTAATTAATGGCTTTGAAGTGATTAATTAATTATTGAATTAATTAATGAAATTTATGTGATTAATTAATTATTGAATTAATTAATGGAATTTATATGATAAATTATGTGTTTAATCAGTTAAGGGAATTTATGTGATTAATCAATTGTTTAATTAATTAATGGATTTGAGGTTATTAATTAATTATTGAATTAACTAATGGAATTGATGTGATTAATTAATTTTTCAATTAATTAATGCAATTGAAGTGATTAATTAATTATTTAATTGATTAATAAAATTATGTGAATATAAATTTTTTAAATAGGATTAATTAATTTGTGAATTAATTAATGGGTTTTGTTGTATATTATGATATTTTATTACATGTGAAATTGTGATATCGTGACATATGTGATAATCATGTGTGGGATATGGTCTATTGAATCAAAAGCTGCTAGTGATAAATATTGATAAATTGATGAATTTTAATAGTGAAATTCAGATATGAATTGAGATGATGAATGGAAAAAATGGAATTCAGATAAGAATTAATATGACTAATGGTAATAATGGAATTAATATGTTAATTGAGATGATGAATTGTAGCAATGGAATTTAGATAAGAATTGAGATAATGTAAGGTAAAAATAGAATTTAGATATGAATTGATTTGATAAATGGTAATAATGGAATTTAGAAATAAGATATCCCTTGTGACTAGCTCAGAGTCTGGAACCAAATGAAAAGGTATTCATAGATCAGGTGTTATCGAAAACAAGGGAGTTATGTGTTTAAATAAAGAGTAATTGAATAAATGTACACTATTTACTTTATTGTTTGTACTTATTCTTTATAAAACTGCATACACTATTATTGACTAGATATTGTTTAGGTTTCGTTGGTGGTGTCCTACTGAGTTGTACTCACACCATACTCGGGCTTCAAAATCAGTACTTGAATAAATTTTATCATTGTAGGACATGTTAAGGGTAAAGGCCCAATGTTGGATTCTGAGTCGGGATGGAGCTTGGATGGGGGAACTGGACTTTGATTTGAGACCTAATTTGGAGATGTTAATATATTTATTTATTTTGGGGTTTTCATATTTACACTACATTTATTGGAATGACATATCTACTATTTAGTTTTGGATATTGTATTTCCTGTTTTGTTCATCATGTGAATCTGGTTTGGTTGGTTATTGGATATATCATTGGTTATTATTATTTATTTCCATTATAGTGATACTTTGATAAAGAGGGTATAGTCTCCCCATGATCGATATTGAACCTCATTACTAGTCATTAACCTCTGGTGTATGGGGAGGCATTCTTGATGTCACATAGAGAACCATATCGGGGAACCATCATGCGACACCTAGGTCAGAATGTTACAAAGTGGTAGAAAATGGGTTTTCTTTTCTTTTCATCATTCCTTAATATTATGGAAAGGTATACAGAATAATGGGATGATTTTGTCCCTAGTTAAGATCTCGTTCATGGATTTACTAGCCTACATATCAGGGTAAAATCCAAGTACCCATGATGGGATTGATGTTATTGATCTGTGTTGTTACAGTTGATGATATTTCACCTTGAGTGATGCACTTGTTGTGTAATGTGATTATTGTTTCTGATTTTTTCTAAGATTTTAATTGTGGCTTATAATTGAATGATATGTGACAAATCATGCATCATTCTGTGAACTTAGGATTATTTTTGTGACATGCATCATTTTAGGCAATCTGGGAAAAACATGATTTGGGTAAGTTTTTAAAATTTAAATGATTTTATTTACTTTTGAGACTTAAAGGAAAATGTTTCCAAAAGTGAAATTTTAATTTAATAATGATTCATTATATAAATAAATGGGTGTCTAATGAGAAACTGGAATAATGAGATTATTTTACCCTATGTTAACCATGATCTAGATGTAGGATGATAAAGGGTACTGATAGTCCATTAGTGTTGACCGTGTGATTGAAAAAGGGGGAATGAATTGTTATGGATTAATGTTAAAACCCTCTTCTGAATTTTATTAAAGTTTCATTATATGTCCTCATATGTGTTTTTGAAATTGTATAGACATCCATCCACCATGACGCTTGCTGAGAGGATGAAATGATAAAATGGATGAAGAAGCTCCTCTAGTGGTGGATCCTGAAGCACCTGTAGTTCCAGGTGAGGAAGTTAAAGAGAAATTTTCTCAGTTTATGAAATTCATGGAAGGAGACCCTGGGTGGGTTGATAAGATCATGTCTGATCTTACATGGGTGTTTTAGTTATAGCACCTTCCAATGTTTATCAGAGAGGGTGAACCTGAGGAAGAAGAATTTATTTTGATTATATACAGAATATAAAAGACCATTTAGAGACTCATGCTATGAATAGGTTCATATTGGATGCTTACATGTTGTGAGGATCACCGAAATGCTTGGGGGATGTTTAGACCAGGACATGGTAGACATGAAGGATGTTATGGAATGAATTTTTGGAGAAGTTCTCAGAGAAATTTTATCTAGAGTTTCTAATATAGGATAGAAATGTTTAGTTCATGTGGTGGACCTAGGGGAGTATGTACGTGATGTACTATGTTAGTATCTTTATTGAATTGTAGTTCTTTTCTCCAGTGGTTTTTGGGGATGAGACAACTACAACAAGGCTTTTTTAGGACAAAATAAAATGTGATATTATGTCCAAAGTAAACCTATTTTAGTTAAATATGTTTTCTGAGTTTTTGGATCAAACTCTCATAGGTTAGGACAACATGAATGAGGATTCCAGTAGAGGAAAATTGGGTTATTCTGGGAGATCATGAGGTACATCTTCTGAGATAAAAAATATTTTCTATGAGAATATTACCTAGGGTATAGAAGGAAGAGTTTCTAGGGGGAAGGATCAATTTATTAGGATCTCACATTTGTTATTTGTCACTAGTGTGGTAGGTTGGGCCACTATCATAGACATTTTACCAGACCACCAGTAGAGTTATAATCATGTTCCCTGATGAGACATTCATAGAAGTTTTGCAGGAACCCACGACCAACAGATTGTGACAGAGGAGCTTGATAGAACCAGAGTGCAGGAAGGGGATCTTATACATTATATCCATTTGGAATCCTGAGTTATATTTGTTGTGGTGATAGAGGAAGTGTATGAGGTAATTTTAGGCAAGAGATCCCATATCATTATAGTTGATCAACTCAGGGAGTTCAGACCATGTCATAGGGAAGAGTGGCATGACTGTTACATGTAGTTCAACCTACACTAGTGGATAGCAAGGATAGACCGTCGATAGTGAGAGGTAATTTTCTTCTAGATTCTACATTATATATTCCTTTATTTTATATTGGTTCATCTCATTATTTTATTTCTACACATCTTGTGAATGGTTTGAGCCTGGTAGTGGAGTTATTGAGTGGGGTGTTGATGACAGATTCACCATTAGGAGTGCGGTCTAGAAACATCTTCTTATACAAGGGGTGTTCTCTCGAGGTTGGGGAGTATCCTTTTATGTGGGATCTTAATATTCTTGAAATTTCAAGATTTATCCCAATTTTGGGTATGGATTAGTTAGTGGTATATCACATCCACATAGATTGTTACCCTAGAAGAGTGACTTATACGTATCCTATGGGTGACAATTACTTTTATCATAGGGAATGAGATATCTTGGAGGGATATATAGGGATAGGTCACTATAAATTAGGGGAGTTTATGGCCTATGTTACTAGTCTATTGATTTTTAATGGTGGTTCGAATCATGATGCCTTTACACCTATAGTGGATAGGTTTCAGGACTTGATTCTTGAAGTCTTGTCAAGGATTCCACTTGAGAGAGACGTGGAATTTTTATTAACCTCTTGACTGGGGATGAGCCATTTTCTATTCAACTATATAGAATGGAACTGATAGAGTTTCATGAGATCAATAATCATCTGAAAGATTTGATTGATATAGTTTTTATTCATCTGAGTACATCGCTTTGGGATTCTCTAGTTTTCTTAGTAAATAATGTTGACGAGACTCCTCACTTGTGTGTCGATTACTGTATGTCGATCAGGATGATAATGAAGAACCAATACCCTCTTCCACATATAGATGACCTCTTTTACCAGTTTAGGGGAGCTTTTTTATTATTAAAGATTGACTTGAGATCAGGGTATGATCAGTTGTGAGTTTTACCTTCTGATACACCAAGGACTTCATTTAGAAGTAGGTATGGCCTATACAAGTTCATCATAATGTATTTTGGGTTAATGAATACTCTAATAGTGTTTATGGCCTTGATGAACATAATATTCCCTTCGTACTTGGATTAGTTTGTGTCTGTGTTTGTGGATGAAATATTAGTGTACTCCAAGACTCATGAAAATAATTTCCAATATCTTGGAATCTTCTTGAGTACACTGAGAGATCATAAATTATATTACAAGTTATCTATGTCTCAATTTTGGATTGATTTGGTACACTTCAATGGTCACATAATCTTGGAGGAATGTGTGTTAGTGGACCCAAATATGGTGTAGGCTGTTGTATCTTAGGAGCATCCTAATATTTTTTTGATATTCATAGATTTCTATTGTTATTTGGATATTACTAGAGGTTTATGAAGGAATTTTTCTAATTTAGAGAACTAATTCAGGCTTAAACAAGAATGAAATAAATTTTTAATGCATGTAAGAATGTGATAATTATTTCAAAGAGTTTATGAAGTGATTGAAATTGGAACCAATCTTGAATCATGTGAGGAGTATATGGTGTCTTGTTATACTTAAGGGATTGGAATCAGAGCAGTGTTGATGAAAGAATATCGACTTGTGGTGTGCATGTCTTTGTAGTTGAGGCCACATGAATGGAATTACCCTATGCACAACCTTGAGTTGGATGCAATCGTTTTTTATTTGAAGTGTTGGTGGAATTATCTGTTGGGTGAAAAATTAACTATTTATACTGGTCATAAGATATTAAAGTACATATTTCCATAGTGAGATTTGAATATCTGGAAATGAAGATGGGTTGAGTATATGTAGTCATTAGATTTTAGAAAGCATATATTCCTAGGAAGGGAAACAGTGTGGCTGACACTTTAAGATATAGAACTCAAAATTAGGTGTTTGAAGAGTCAAGTGTATAGTGGAAGATGATGACTGTGTCAGCTGAGATACATGTTGTGGTTCAAGAGAGTCAAGATTAGATGAATCTTGTATCAGTTTTAGTGGAGTCGTCACTTTTGGGTTGGATCAAAGACAGACAGTATGGGGATCAATAATGTTTTGCCTTGATAGAAATACATAAAGGTGGGGAGTCACCTTCTGATTGGACCATAGATGGGGATGAGATCATCTATGTCAGGAATCATTTTATTGTTCCTAATAGTTTTCTAGAGGATCTTATACAAGAATTTTATTCCTATAAGTGGGTGGTACATCCAGGTGTGAAGAAAATTAACCATAACCTATGTCAACGGTTTTGGTGACTGAGCATACAAAAAGATATAGTATGTTTTGTGAAACAACGATACACCTGTTAACAGGTGAAGGTTGATCATTAATGATGTGGTGGTTTACTACATCCACTTCTCATTTCATAATGGAAGTGGGAAGACGTTACTATAGACTTTTGGTTGTTCTTCTAAGGTTTCCTTAGAAGAATTAAATTTGTTTTGTTCCTATGGATCGACTAATGAAATAATTCCTTTATTTCTTATAAAAGATATTTCATAGTGGGTCAATTGGGAGACTTGTATGTTTAATAAATAGTCCATCTTTATGGGGTTCCAAAAACTATTATTTCAGACTATGATTCATGTTTTAATTCTCACTTCTAAAAGGTATTATAAAAGTTTCTTGGTACCCAGGTTCTTTTTAGTATAGAATTCTACCCATAGGCATATGGGAAGTCAAAACATACTATACAGGTTCTTGAGGATATGCTTCAAGCATGTGTCTTAGACTTTGGTGGATCTTGGTATAATCACATAGCTTTGGTAAATTTTTCTAATAAAAATATTTATAATACAGCTAAATAGATGGAAACATATGAGGATCTTTAAGGTAGGTCATGCAGATCACCTCTATGTTGGATAAAGGAAGTTGATTCAGAGTTATTGGGACCGAGTCTCATGCAAGATATTTAGGATTAGGTTCAGCTGATTCAGAAATGTATGTATATATATTAGAGTATACATAAGTCATGTGCTAATAGAAATTGAATAACCCTATAGTTTATAGAGGGTTATTATTTATTCCTTTGGGTGTATCTTATATTGGGTCACTGATATATATAAAGATAATGCATGTTGGTGCCTAGGTTTTTTGGACTGTTTGTGGTTTTGGATAGGATTAGTTTGGTGGCATACCAATTGGATCTTCCATAAAAATACAGTGATATGAATGAAGTTATTCATGTGTCACAACATCGATGGTATCACCCTGTACCTTATCATGTGATCGATGTGGATGATGTTTATCTTGGGGAAAATGCTTCCTTTGATGAGAATTAAATATGTGTGTTGGATCATAGTGCGAAAGTGTTTTAGGGAAAGATAGTTTTAATAGATCATTTACTATGGAAACCTGATCATGTGTAGGAAAAATCTTGGGAGTGTGAAGTAGATATGTATGCTAAGTGGCCTGATATTTTTTGCTTCAGAATCTTAGAGATGCTTGAGTGTGTAGCTCGAGGGAGAGCTGTTATAGGGTGGTGGTATTATAAGAACCCAAACTTTTTTGGAGATCTCACGGGACTATTTTTAGGTAATATTTTTCTAGTGTTGTGTACTTTTTGTTTGGTTTGTACCTTGGAGTAGGTTTGGATGAAAATTGATAATTTCGCAAGGAAGAGGGAAAGTGCACAGTTAACGAAAGGTTTTCCCAAATCATGTGCCCCAGCCTAGTATAAGTTGTGAACCCAAATATTGCTGAATCATACAGATGGTGCTTAGTTTGTCAAAATATGTGACACTAAGGAGAAATTATGCACCCCTCCAAGAAGAGGAGCATATTTTGGGGGCATGTTTTGGACAAAACCATGTGCCCCTTCCCAAGAAACCGTGAAACGATTTTAAATTTACCCAAAAGTTTTTTAAAATAATACC
This sequence comes from Viscum album, assembly GCA_963277665.1. Taxonomy (NCBI): domain Eukaryota; kingdom Viridiplantae; phylum Streptophyta; class Magnoliopsida; order Santalales; family Viscaceae; genus Viscum; species Viscum album. The sequence continues at coordinate 990,688,057 of OY728126.1, forward strand.
AAAACACCCATATTTACCAAAAATCAACCCCAACATGGAAATAACATATTATTATCTTTTTTTGGTGGCTCCTGAAAAAATACTATGTCTCCTGACCTCTATTCTTCATGATTAGAAGAGGGTTTGAAGATCTTCACCTCTCTCAAAAAGTCAATCATATCCTGATTGGTTTATTGTATTTTTCCTATTCTTTTTTCTTTCTTTGATAATATGTCTTCCCATGTTGTATTTAGATATAGATCTTGGTTTAATAGACCTTATTTTTTTGATATTGGATCTATTATTTGAATCATGATCTCATTCATTATTGTGATTAAGGGTTAGTCTGCCCGAATTGGGGATATCCTTTGGTGATAGTTCAATACTGATTTTTGAGATTGGTGGTCTATTATTCAAATCCAAAATCCTTGATTCCAATAACATGTATGTATTTTTATAATTTCTATTGAATGTTTAGAAATTGATATTATTACATTGAATTAATTAATTCGATAAATTAATTAATTAAGGTATTGTGAAATTGAAATATTAAATTGATTAAATAGGAATAATTAATTGATGAATTAATTATGGGGATTTTGGGATTGTGAAATTATATTAATTTACTATTGAGTTAATTAACATAAAATGTTTTAATTATGTAGTTGATTGAATTGCATTAATTAATTGTTTAATTAATTAATGTAATTGAAGTGATTTATTAATTTTGGAATTAATTAATGGAATTGAGGTTATTAATGAATTATTGAATTAATAAATTTAATTGTAGTGGTTAATTAATTATTGAATTATTTAATGAATTTTATGTGATTTATTAATTTTTGAATTAATTAATGTAATTGAGGTAATTAATTAATTATTGAATTAATTAATGGAATTGATGTGTTTAATTAACTATTGAATTAATTAATAGAATTGAAGTGATTAAATAATTGTTGAAATAATTTATGGAATGATGTGAATATAAAATTGTTACATTGGATTAATTAATTGAAGAATTAATTAATGTGTTGTTGCGGTACATTAGGATATTTTGTTGCAAGTGAAATTGTTATATCGCGATATATGTTATAATCATGTGTGGGACATGGTGTGCTGAATCAAAATCCCATAGTGATAAATATTGTTAAATTGATGAGTGGTAAAAGTGGATTTAAAATATTAACTAATATGATGAATGGTAACAATGGAATTTAGATGAAAATTAAGATACTGAATCGTAACAATGGTATTTAGATGTGAATTGAGATGATGAATGGTAAAATGAAATTCAGATAAAAATTGATATGATGAATGGTAGTGATGTAATTCAGATATGAATTTAGATGATTAATGGTACAATGGAATTCAGATATGTGATATCCCTTGGGGATAGTTCAGACCCCAGCATGGGCCGAAGAAAGTATTTAAAGATCAAGTGTCCTTAGGAACCTAAGAGTTATGAGGTTAAATAAATAGTAATTAAATAAAAGAAAAATGTTTACATTATTTCTTGTACTTATTCTTTATACAACTACACACACCTTTATTGACTAGATATTTTTTTAGACATCATTGGTTGTGTCCTATTGAGTTATACTCTCACCCTATTTAAGACGCCTAATTATTACCTGAGTAAATTTCATGGTTGCATGAAAAATTATGGGTAAAAGGCCATATTTTATATGGTTGAGTCAAGATGGAGCACTGATGAGGGAACCCGACTTGGATTTGGGACCCACTTAAGAGTTTCTAATGTCTTTATTTAATTTTTGTTTTTCATATTAACACTTGAAATGTATTGGAATGAAATATATATTGTTTATTTTTAGATATTGTATTTTCTATATTTATCGTCATGTGATTATGGTTTGGTTTGTTATTGGATGTATCATTGGTTATTATTATTTATTTCTATTGTTTTACTAATTTGATAAAGAGGGTATATTCTCCCCATGATCAATATTGACCCTCACTGCTAGTCTGCATCCTTTGGAATATGAGGAGGCACACTTGAGGTTATGTAGGAAACTATCTTGGGGAACCAACATGTAGAACTTGGGTTAGGATATGTTTTAAAAAATATTCATTCATGAGTTTTACATTTCATTTGATTACACAAATTACAACATAATGTTTTTAAGAATAAATTTATTCTATCTAGTGTATCCCTAAATATCATTCATATAAATCATTGTGGAATCCCTGGAAAAGAAAAAAAAAATAATGGAGATATAAAATTCATAGTAATGATTAAATAATGTGGAATCAATTATAAATCAATGAACATAATCAATATATCAAGGTAAATAACTGAACACACATTACATGTAATTAATAAACTTACAAGAAATTGGATAAACAATATGTCATGGTAAATAACTGAAAACACATTCCATTTATTCAATAAACTAATAAGGTAGTTTGTAAAAAATATGTTCATGTAAATAATAGAAAACACATTCCATTTGATCAATAAAGTTACTACATGAATAGAAAAGTCATAATAAATATAGAAAGATAAATAACTGTAAATTATTCCATTTAATAAATAAAATGAGAATGAAATGCATCTATAGATATTTTCATCGTGAAAATGCCATGGAAAATTATAACTGAATCTAAATGAAAGAAATAGTTAATTATTGGATTCCATGTTTCCCAGGAACATGGAACCTTTATCACTAAGACCTTTCATAATACATTTTAAATCATTCTTGGTGAAAACAATTTAGTAGAGGCTAACCAACTAATTCTTCCCATGACACTACCAGTGCATCAAGGGTATTACTTTAATAGTCCCCATCCCATGTCATACCTTTCCAAATCATTCCTCATATATCATTTAATTTATTTAATTAATAAAAAATGTTCCTTATCAAATATCCATATTGAGTAAAGGATACATATTTATCAATATTTCACTAGTTTATCAAAAAAGTGTAAAACAAACACCATATGTAAAAATGGTATACTATTTTGAAATTATAATATACATGATAAATGATATTGATATTTATGTAAAATTTAATTTTCAATTATCACATAAAATTTAATTACTCAATGAGGAGTTAATGGTTAAAAAATGATTCATGGAAGTGAATTTCAATACCATAATTTGTCAAAATAAACATATTCCATCCAAAAGAAGAATTAAGATGATATCAAAACAATATATTTTAGTTGATATATGAATACGTTTTGTTTTCATTGATGATAAAAAATGATCTTTAAAATCATTCTTGATGAAAATATCTTTTAAATTTTGAAAATTACTTTTTAAAAGTAAATTTTTATAAAATACTTTTATTTCAATATCATATCTAAAAAAAATTTCGTTAAAAATATCCCTATAAATATGCAAAGTAATATTCAATGAAAATATGGTAGTTAATTCCATACATGGCATAAAAAAATAAAAAAATAATATTTCTCTTCCATTGTAAAAATGTCAGAAAAATGACTTTTTTAGAAATTGAAAAGAATATTCCGTTAAATAAATTTTATAAAATTAAAAATTAATAAAAATTTATTTAAAAAAATATTTTTAAAAGGTTAAAAACAATTTTAATTTTTTTAGAAAACATGTTTTTAGAAGAAAATGTGATTCTGACCAAAGAGAGAAATGAAGTCAAGTTTTCGTAAAAATAATTTTCTAAAAAAATTATGTGCCAAAGAGTTGATAAATGGTACTGTTACATGAAATCAATAAATATTAACCAGTGGAACGTAAAATTAAAGGGTTTATTAAATAATGATAAAAAATTTAATTCGATGTAATTTCATGTGTGAAAAATGTCAAATAAAATGAGATTGTGAAGTAAACTCATGAAAATATTATGACATTGAAGTGATAATCAAAAAATAAATTGATCATGTGTGTAAACTATAAATACACATAAAAAGTGTCAATAAAAACATATATTTTTAAAATTAGTTATGCACAAAATGTTAGAATATTAACAATAGTGAGGTATTAATATAAATCAATGAAAAGGGATTAATTTATGTAATTAATTACCACTTGGTAAATTATAATTCAAATATTCATATATAAAATAATTCAAATTGAAACATAAAATAACATAAATAATGAATTATTCATGATATGACATGTAAAGGGGAATTATATACAACATATAAAAGTAATTAGATTCATAACATTATAATATGCCTCAATGAAATGAAAATAAGGTGAAATCCCTTACCTTACGCTTCCTTTTAGTTGAAAACTCTTCAACCTAATTTATAATAGTTTTAATATTGTTTTTAACTTATAAAAGAACCAAATTAATAATTATAATATCATATATTATCCTTTAATATCACCTTATCTCTCATTGGTTAATAATCCTTCAATATATTAATTATTTTGGGTATTAATTGCCTTACTTTTCAATTATGTTTTGAATTGTTATTTTTTGTTCCTCTAAATTCGATCATGATTTCATCCTACCTATAATTTAAACCATTATGTAAATATAATATATATTTATTATATATGTATTTATTTTAATCCATAAAATATTTTTATTGGAAACGAAATACATAGTTCACGGAGACAGTAGGATAAAAATACATATGAACATTGTTTCCATATTATTGTTATATTTAAAGAAATAATTGTAAATTAAATATTTACATATATATAATCATTACCATATCATTATTATTTAATATATATCACACATTTTTTTAAAACAACCCTTAACACATTCCATGTAAATTATGAATGAATCACATCGCTTCTTGAGGTGGTAGTATTTCGTACACATTAGCGATGTTATCGTATTCCCACAAAATGAAAATAATGATGGTAAATTTTATATAATAATTCATAAAGAATAAATAAAAAATAAATATCATAAATATCATATATAAACAATATTCCAATCATTATTACCAACCATGAAATATGGAAATGGAAAAATGAAAGACATCGGTTCACGAGGTGGTAGTCTGTCGTACATATGAATGATGATTTAATAACACATCTGATAGAAGTGTGTGAATTTTTAGGTCATACAATTTTATTAAAAAAATAGTAGTATATTTAAGATACTAAGGATATTATATAATAACTCTATATTACGAATTTATGGTGGTGAAGAAGGAAATAAAAAAACTATTTTAGAATAACATTACCTCTTCTTCAGGCATCCTCTATAGTTTTCACTAAATCTTTCATAAGATAGCCTTATTCCCAATATAATGCTTCTAGTATTAGGGTAGGTAATTTAAAAAGTGATTTGGGTTAGTATTGTATAAATAAATTTGGTTTGAATGTGTGAAAAATATAGGAGAGGTGGTGGCCTTTTATAAGTGGGGTGAGTGGAAAACTTGTAAATATTTGAAAGAGTGAATTACACCAATGTTTTATCCTAGTAAAGTGGATATAATAACAGAAAAATCTCATACTGTAAGTTTTAATGTAACACCTTTAGTTTTTATGGGATATATTATTTTAAATTTATTTTATTTATTATGTGTTACGCTACACCAATATTAGGGTTTTTTATACACAACACCACATTAGCTTTCCATATATGCAACACTATACTTGGCTTGTGTTACACGCAATTCCAAGTTATTTTGATAGAATTCATTTCACGCAAAACTGAGTATATTTTTTTTCAATGTATAAAAGAACTATGTTTGTATTATGTTATATACAACACCAAATGAATCTTTCACAAAATTTAACATTGACTTGGCTTGTGTTACACGCAAGAGTGACCTTGATAGCTTGCGTCGTACGCAATACCGAGTTTCACTAAACAACGATGTATAATTAAAATATTATTATTTAATGGGATATAAACTATCCATTATGAATAATATTAACCATATTTTAATTTTATATAAAATTAACATTCATATTATGTGTTTTCTAGAACATTATATAAGAATAAATTCAATTTTTTAGATAAAATAAGTATTTTTGAAAAAATGCAGTTTTTCCACCTTTTGATGGAAAACCCATTTTAAATCTAGTTTTTAACACTTTTATATATTATATTTTAAAATTTAAACTTCTTATTTGGAATAGAGACATCAAAATTTACTTTTGATTTAATTTTTGGTATTTTCCTAATAAATTTCATATTTTAATGTATAATGAAAAATACTTTATTTTAATAGAAAAAAGCATTGTCGTATAATTTATTTATATAGATAGATTATCATTTTAATTAGTTTTAAAGTGTAATTTGATTATATTTTTATCATTTAATACAATTTTGGTTATTTTATGTTATTTTAAATTTAAATTCGATATAATCACATGTCAATATTTTGATGGTTTTAACATTTTAAAAACCCGCTTTCTAGTTTTGACTATAGGAATTAATTTTAAATTAATTTATTCAAATTTTGTGTGTTGAATTTATAAAAATGAATTCAATATTTGAAATAAAATGGTCTAAATTGTGTAAATAGGTACCTTTTTTGGATATTATGAATAGTAACTAGGATAATTTTTATTTACCACAACTAAAGTTAAATCTGGTAAATTAGTGTAACAAACAATATGATGAAGATAATAAAATTAACATAACACCTTCCAAAATCCAATTGGATTAATTAAAGTATACTAATATCACTTAATGGTTTTAATTGATTCAATTAATGGACTTTTTTCATGAAAGTGATGTAAATATAATTAAAACAAAAGAAAGTGACAACATGTCACTCTCTTATATCTTACAAGTATAATAATTTTAATATAATGAAAAACTTCATAACAAAATCAAACATAAATAGTTTAAATAAATCTAATGAAATTATATATATCTTCTTAATTTATTTATAATTTTTAATTCCTAAATAATTACCATTAATGATGACACAATAGTTATGTAGAAATTATTTTATAAATAGAAATATTAAATGAATGGTTTTAAAAATATTTAAATAAATATCATATGAACTAATTAATGTTCTACACGAATTTTATAGGTGAATATAACATGTTATAAGTGTATTAATTATTTTTTTCTAATTTATATTATATTTAGATTTTAGTTAAACTAAAATAAATGAATAGTTTCAAAATTGTCACTATTGATATCTTAAAAAATTAACATATTATTATATTTTTTAAAAATAAAAATAAATATTTACAAATTAAAAAGTGAAATTTATATCTTTTAAAATTTCATAAAGTATCAAATTATGACCAATTTAGAACACATAAGTAAATATTTATAACCATTTAATATTTAGAAAATTATTACCACAAATAAAATTAAATAGATTATATAAGGATATATCAAAATGATAAGGTTTAAAATAAAATCAAAACATGTCTAGATTTTATCAGTTGAGATTATGTCGACCCATAATCATATTAGATTCTAAATAAACTAGTTTTGGTCCATTATAAATATAAAATCAATTTATAATAAATTAATATTTCAAGACATTACTAAAGTGACCATCCTCCCTCTTATAAAAGGGAACCACCTCTACCCACTTACTCACACATTTCAAGCCCTTTGGTTCATTGAAAATCTACCCAAAATATTCTCTCAACATACCTCCATACTAGAGGCCACACCTTGGGCATAAATCCATCCTAGTTAAACCATTTTTGAAAATCAAAAAGAGATACCCGAAAAAGATGTAATTGTTTTATCACCTCTTTCAAAATTATTTTCTTCTTCTACTTCCACTTCTTATATTTTTACCATACTAAAGTAATAACTACAATATATTATACATGGTGAGATGTTATTATAGTTATGGGAAAACCTTATACATCCTTTTATCCATCCTACTAATAATAATATCACTATGTGTGCATACATATGGCTTATCATCTCTATGCCATGGTGTAATTTGTTATTCAACAATACTTAAATTGGATGGGTATAATGATGATTATAATGGATGTAAATAATGAATATAACATGATAATTATTATATATAATTAATATACCATCCAATTCCATAGAATTTAACCATTAAGTGAATGATATCGTTGCTCGTGCGTACTTACGACCTACTGTCTCCACGACGCGATGAGATTCATTCTCCACGTTAACCATTCAAGAATGATTATAAAGTATATATAATAAATAAGAATAAAATATATGAAATATTAATGCTACTAGATATATGTTTACATATATATATATATATATATATATATGTGTGTGTGTGTGTGTGTTTGTGTGTGTGCCATTTACTTGTTTCAATTTAATTCAATAAGGAAAGAGAAACAACGTTCATGCGTATTTACGGCCTACAATCTCCATGAACAGTGTATTACATTTCATTTATCTATCTATTATATATATATTTCTATACTAAATATTTATGATATATAAATCATTATTTATATTTTGGATGTTTTTAAATCATTATATAATTAATAAGATCAAGAATAACAAGTCAAAACACGTACGATAAATAAAATGATTATTACCCAAAATGTTACTTTAACATGGAATTGTTAAATGAACGGGTAATATAAAATCATAATTGAATCATATATTATATCATAAATATTATTATGGTTCTGTTACAAGCTAATACTTTTATTAAACCCACTATACGGGAGTTTCAGATACATACAAATCATATCGTATCTAAGGTAAGGGATAATTTTGCAACTCATTTTTATCCGAGATTGTTTATACGTATGTATTTATTGGGGATATATTTATCATCCATGTCCATGTTTTCTAAAAATGTTTTCATAAAATGTTTAAAATTATTCTACGTATGTTTAAAGTCATTTTTAAACATTTTTTTACCTTACATGGTCTGGAAGAAATCTTTCTTTTGTTACCATACAAAGTACTTTCTCAATTTTTCGGCAAAAGTACGAGGAGAATGTTTTTTTAACTTATACTGAATGAATGTATTTTTTATGGTTTTATGATGCCTTATTTCTTTGAAGACTACTATACACAATTTCATGTTTATTTTTAATTAAATTCATTTCATTTAAAATTTCCTGGAATTTTGAGAAAAGAAAACGTTTTTGAAAAAGAAAGGATATTTTCCTCAAGAATTAAGTTCAAGTGATTTATCAAAATTATTTTCTATCTAAGATGACATTCTTAAATAGGGTTATGTTTTTATCCCTATTATTACTATGATTTTATTGTGTTAAAGATAGAATTATATTTTATATGTATTATTTTATGATGGAATTATGTTTAAGAAACCTATTTTATTTCATGGGTTATGCTATGCTGATTGATTTTTTTGTGGAACATGTAAGAATGTTTTCATTATGAGACGGGTGAGACCTATATCTCACTCAAATGAATTGGGTAAATATTTATATCTCATAAGATAGATATGACTGGAACAAAAAGTAAATTTGGTTCAGTAATACAAGGATGAAACAACAAGTAAATATAGTTCAGTAATACATGGCTAGAATGACAAGTAAACATGGTTCAATAATGTACTTTTTACACTATGATGGTCTTATAAGAAATGCCTTGGATACTATAGAAATCATATTGTTTGATTATTTGTTTTCCAAAATTCCATATTTTATTCTAATGCTATTTTATCCTGGTTAATGTTCCTTTATGATCTATGCCTTACGTACTTCCCAGATTTATTTCACGACTCAATATTTTGATATTTAAACATTATGTCCATGTTTTTACATTATTACGTTTATGGTTTGTTTTATGTTCTCTATATTTACCATTACTGAGAATTTGATCTCACCCTTTTTATGTTTTCTTTTCCCCAAGATATAAAGAATTGTTTTATGTAGGAAAAAAAGGGGAAGATATTTATGTGAGATGTTGAAGATCTTTCACCAAGTTATAAGATTTTGTTATAAGTTTTCAAATACACTAAAATAATATTATCTTTGGGAATATATTTGTGTAATATATTAATTTTTCTGAAAAATAAATTTAATGTACATGTATGTCAATATTGGATTGTTAGAGTTGGTATCAGAGCAATGGTTTTGTCATCCTTTGGAAACTAGGATGTGAAAACTTTAGTGAGATCCCTAGAGATATTTCTGAGGTATGTCTATGAAGGTCCCCAAGTGTATGTATAACTATATTTTATAGTTATAGAATTATGTTAATGATCATGAAAAACCTAGTGTTAGACCTAAGATGTTAGAAATTGAAAGTACTCCCCCTTGATTATCTTGTTTTCCTCGTATGATTTTTACCTCTCACGCTATTATTTTTGGGTCTTAGACAATGGATGGAACCCTAAGGAACTATTTTAATGATAAATTCACTAGGAAATGAAATTATTTTCCTCCTAAATAACAAAATTTTATGGTATATATAATGAAAAAAATCTTATTGTTATACTTACTAAGCTATGAATCATTCTGGAATTCCAAATGAAGAGAGAAGGGAACTACATTCTGTTGAGTCCTTCATGAGGTAACCTCCACCTTATTTTAGTGGGTCTTATAATCCACTTGTTTCTGAAAAATGGATCAGTATAATTGAAAAGATATTTTCCATAATTCGCTATTCAGAACAAGAAAAATTCATTTTGGCTATTTATCATTTAGAAGGTGAAGTAGACTAGTGGTAGAATCTAATTAAGAATACAAGGTATCAAGATGAAATTGAATCCCTGGAATGGGATGAGTTCAAGAAATTATTTTTCAATAAGTACTTACATTGTATTCTTTGATCAAATATGTAAAAGAATTTCCTTGAGATTAAGAAAAAGGATGATGAATCTATTGTTACATATGAGGAAAATTTTACAAGACTTGGAAGGTATGCTTCTGGTTTTATCATCCAACGTGAAATTAAAGTTGATCTATTTATGGATATGGGAGAGAAATGTTATATCAATTTAGTTAAACTCTTTATAAAGTTCTATATTTTTAGTTTTTTGTAATTATTGTTATGTTATCCATTTATTGATAGTATAAGTTATATTATGTTCGAATTTTGTTAGATTAATGTATTATCTCACTATAGTTGGACTTATGCGTATTTGATTACATGTTCTAACCTTTTTGTTGATATAGATGGAATGACCTATAATTCTATTACATGATCTTATAATACTTAAAGAATGAAAAATTCAACTTCGTTTCTTTAAATAAGAGATGAAGTGGAAATTGTTCAACGCACGAACAATGGTGAGATTTTACCAAAATCAAGTAAGTATTTATTGTCATGAAAAATTCATCAACTTTAGATAAAGGAACATGAAAACCAAAAATGTTATCTTAATCCCTTCTTATACGATGAATCAGATGGTCCCATAAATCATCATAGATTTATGGATTTTTGTTTTTTAACTTTCTTTAAACCTTATTCTCTATCACTATCCATCAGAATTTGATGGTTAGATTTTTTTCCTTCCATATCCATGTTTTCAATTCCCACCTATGTTATCTTATGTTGAAAATAATTAGTGAGTTACTTTGGGTAACCATTATGCTTCTATATTTTCTTTTTTAAAATGAATTTTTAGCATTCTTTTTTACGATGTGAGTTTCTATAAAAAAAACTTTCACGTAGTAAACATTTTATAACCCAGATGAATTTCGAGGGCGAAATTCATTTTAAGGGGGTTATAATGTAACACCCTGAAATTTTATGAGATATATTCTTTTTAATTTCTAATATGTCTTGTGTTGTATGCTACACCAATATTCTCTTGTGCTATATGCAACACCATATTGACTTGCCATATAGGGAACACTATAGGCTTGTGTTACACACAATTCCAAGTTATTTTGATAGAATTCATTTCACACAATACTAAGTATAGATTTTGTTTAATGTATAAAAGAAATATGTTTGGATTATGTTATATGAAACAACAAAGGAATATTTCACTAAATTTAACACTAAAATGGATTGAATAACACACAATAGCGACCTTCCTCGATAGCTTACGTTGTACGCAATACAGAGTTTCACTAAAAAATGATATATTATTAAAATATTATTATTTAATGGGATATAAACTAGTTTTTATGAATAATATTAACCAAATTTTGAATTTTATATAACATTAACATTCATATTATGTATTTTCTATAACACTATATAAGAACAAATTCAATGTTTTGGATGAAAGAAGTATTTTAAAAAAAATACAGTTTTGCCGCCTTTTGATGGCACACCCATTTTAAATATATTTTATAAAACTTTTATATATTATATATGAAAAAACAAACATATTATTTGGAACTTGGACATCAAAATTTACTTTGGTTTAAATTTTGATATTTTTCTATTAAAATTCATATTTTAATGAATAATGAAAAATGCTGCATTTTAATTTAAAACTGCCTTTTCTTATAATTTATTTATATAGTTAGATTATATTTTTAATTGGTATTATACTGTAATTGGATTATATTTTTGTCATTTAATAAAAAAAAATTCATTAGAATTAATTTCACATTTAAATTCGATATTAACACATGTCAATCTTTTGATAGTTTTTACTTTTTAAAAACCAGCTTTCTAGTTTTGACAACAAGAATTAATTTTAAATTAATTTATGCCAATTATGTGTTTTGAATTTAGAAAAATGGATTAAATATTGGAAATAAGAAGTTTCAAATTATGTAAATAGGTACCTTTTATTTTTGGATATTATGAATAGTAACTACAGTAAGTTTTATTTACCACATTTAGAGGTAAATTGGGTAAATTTGGGTAACAAACAACATGATAAAGATAATAAAATTACCCTAATGCCTAAAAAAATCCTATTAGATGAATTAAAGTCAATAAATATCACCTAAGGGTCTAAATTGATTAATTAATGGATTTTTCCCTGAAAGGGATGTAGTTATAATTAAAACAAAGGAAATTGAGAACATTTCACTCTCTTATACCTTATAAGTATAATAGTTTTAATATAGTGATAAAATTTAAAAAAAAATCGAACATAAATAGTATCCTGAAATATAATGAAATTATCTACATCATTTGAATTTATTTATAATTTTTAGTGACTAAATAATTACCATTAATGATTACACAATAGTGATGTAGAAATTATTTTATTGATAGAAATATCAAATAAATGGTATTAAAAATATATAAATAAATACATATGAAATAATTAATGTGCTATAAGAATTTTAAAAATGAATATGACATGTTATAAGTGTATTAATTTTTTTTTGAATTTCTCTTATGTTTTGATTTTATTTAAAGTCAAATAAATGAATTTTGTCGAAATTGACCCTACTGATATTTTTTAAAAATAACATATTATTAAATTATTAAAGAATATAAAAAATATTTTAATATTAAAAAGTTAAAATTATTTTGTGTAAAATTCCATAAATCATCCAATTATGGAAAATTTACAAAACATAAGTAAATATTTATAAAAATTTAATATTTATAATATTATTACCACAAAAAAATTAAATAGATTGAATAAAGATAAATCAAAATGATAAGGTTTAAAATAAAATAAAAACATGTATAAATTTTATTGATTTATATTAATTAGACCCATAATCAAATTATATTAGAACTAAATGAGTTTTGTACCATTATTGACCAAAAAATCAATTTATAATAAATTAATATTTCAAGACTTTCCTAAAGTGTCCCTTTCACCTCTTAAAAAAGCCACCACATCTATCCAATTACTCATAACTTTAAAGACCTTTTTATTGTCCAAAATCTAACCAAAAAATGTCCCAACATCCCTCCCTTCCTCTTAGAGTCCAAACCTTGTGAATAAATCCATCCTAGGGAGACCTTTTGTGCAAATCAAAAGGAGATACCCGAAAAAAGAGGTAATTGTTTTATCCACATCTTTCAAAATTATTTTCTACTTCTACTTCCTCTTATTATGTTGTTTCCATTATAAAGTAACTCTAGTATATTATACATGATGATATGTTCTTATAATCATGGGAAAAACTTATACCTCATTTTATCGCGTGCGTGCGTACGACTTATCATCTCCACGTCGCGATGTAATTTGTTATTCAACAATACTTAAATTAGTTGGGTATAATGATGAGTATAATGTATATAAATACTTAATATAACATGATAATTATTATTTATAATTAATATACCATCCAATTACATTCCATTTAACCATTATGTAAATGATATCGTCGCTCGTGCGTACGTACGACCTACCGTCTCCACGACGTGATGTGATTAATTCTCCATGTTAACCATTCAAGAATGATTATAAAGTATAAAAAATAAATTAGCATGAAATATATCACATAATAATTATATTATATTTATGTATATATATATGTTTCATTTACTTTCTTCCATTCAATTCAAAATGGAAACCGAAATAGCGTTCATGCGTACGTACGGTCTACCGTCCCCATGAACATTGCATTCCATTTCATTTATCTACATATTATATATATAAATACTGAATATTTATGATATATAAATCATTAATTACATTATTTAAGTAATTAAATCATGATATAAGTAATAATATGAAGAATAAAAAGTCCAAACACGTACGATAAATAAAACAATTATTACCCAAAATGTGGCTTTAACATGGAATTGTTAAATAAATGGGTAATATAGAGTCATAAGTGAATCTTATATGATATAATAAATATTATTATGGTTCAATTACAAGTTAATAATATGTTTTAACCCACAAAAAATGAGTTTCATATATATATGAAGCATATCAGACCTAAGGTAAGGGATAATTTTGCAATCACATTTTTATCTGAGATTGTTTATACGTAATTATTTACTGGGGATATATTTATCATCCATGTCCAATTTTTCTATTTTTTTCATAAAGTTATTATATGTATGTTTGAAGTCATTTTTACTCATTTTTTACTTTTACTACATGATATGGAAGGTGTTTTTTTTGTTTACCATATGAGGTATTTTTTGACTTTTCTGGAAAAAGTACGAGAAAAATGTTTTTTAACTTATACAACATTGATGGATTTTTTATGGCTTCATGATGAATTATTTCCGTAAATATTCCTCTACACTATTTAAATTTTATTTCAAATTAAATTATTTTATTTTAAAATTGCATGGAATTTTTTGAAAAGAAAACATTTTTTAAGAAATAAGGATATTTTCCTCACGAATTAAGTTCAAGTGTTTTATCAAAATTATTTTCCATTTAATATGGAGCTATTAAATAAGGTTATGTTTCGATACCTATTATTAATATGATTTTATTGTGTTAACATGGAATGATATTTTATATGGATTATGTTATGATGGAATGATATTTAAGAAACCCATTTTATTTCATGGGTTGTGCTATGCTGATTGATTTATGTTTTTGTGGAACATGTAAGAATGATTTCATTATGAGATGTGTGCGACCTATATATCGCTCTAATGAATTGGGTAATGATTTATATCTCATGTGATAGAAATTAATGGAACAGAAAGTAAATATTGTTCATCAATATAGATCTAGAACAGAAAGTAAATCCAGTTCATTAAAACATGGCTGGAACATAAAGTAAATCTGGTTCAATAATGGACTTTCTCCACTATGATGGTCTTGGAATCAATGCCTTGGATATTATGGAAATCATATTGTGTGCTTATTTTTTTACCCCAATTCCATGTTTTATGCCAATTATATTTTATAATGGTTAATGTTCCTTTGTTATCTATGCCTTGCGTACTACTAAGATTTATTTCATGATTCAAGATTTTGATATTTAAAAATTATGATAATGTTTTTACATTCTTTTTTATGGTTTGTTTTATATTCTCCATGTTTAATGATTATAATAATTTGAGCTCTCCATTTTTATGATTTCTTTTACCCAATATATAAATAAAGTTTTTATGTAGGAAAAAAAGAGGAATAATTTTATGGGAGATGTTGAAGATCTTTTACCAATATAGAAGATTATGTTCTACGTTTCCAAAGACACTAAACTAATACAGTCTTTAGGGATACATCTTGTGTAATGTAATGATTATTACAAAAAATAAATGTAATGTACATGTATGTAATTCTTGGTTAGTTAGATTTGAGGTTAATATATGGCTGAAAAATGGGTGCTGGAAAAGATTCTAGGTCATTTGGCTCCTGGTTTTTATGTTTAGTCCCATTGGTAAACTTTTTTTTAATCACGGTAATTCATTTTAACTGATTTCACTAATCACTTGTATAAAATATTATTTTTCCCACATTGGACATTTTTAATTATTCTCATTAAAAACATGGAATCTATTTTTTAAAAATTAAAATCACATAAATTTCAAAAATTAATTTAAATTCAATCTCATAGATGTGTCGAGAAAAGGGTGTTTTAAAGTGAAAATGTTGAAAAGTTCACTTATTTTTATGTATAAACTCAATATTAAAATTATAATAATGACCTAAATTGGATTAATATATATATATAATGGATATATTTTTACTTTATAATATATTCTAAATTTAATTTAACTTTATAATTTTTTTAGAGGAAAAGTCAATTTTCAATAAAAATTCAATATTGTTCACTATTCATGAAAAAATGGTACTTCTTATAAAAATTACAAAAAACATAACGCTTGGAAATTTTTTAACATTAATCATTCAAAAATGAGTTTTATTTTTCTATATAAAATTGATAAATATATCAAAATTTTGTTTTAAAATAAGGGCACCATTAAAAGGTGGCAAACCTGCCTTTCGAAAATACATCATTTTGTGCAAAGATGGATTTTTTCTTATATTATTCCCATAAAATATATTGGATGATTGTAAAAAATTATTGAATATATGATGTATAAATTTTATTAATATCATACACTAAAATTAATTAATTTAATTTATTATGGAAAAATATTTTTGGTGCAAAATAACATGATTTTTATAAAAAAAATTCTATTATTTTAAGGGGGGGCTTTATCAGCACTTTTTTAGTGATGATAAAGGCCCCCCTTTATCATATTTTTTTAGCCCTGATAAAGGGACCCCCTTTATTAGCGCTTTTTTTAGTAGCACTGATAAAGGGGGGGCTTTATCAACACTTTTTCCTAGTGTTGATAGAAATAAATATTAAAAAAAATCATAAAAAATAAGAACACAAGTAGTGTTAGTGTAGTAAATTTAGGGTAACATAAACTCGAAATCGATTATTCCAATTATTTTCAATTAATCCTTATTTTTTTTAAAAATGTCATTAATTTTTTTTAAAAAAATTATTAATTTATTTTGAATTTGATGTGTATTTTATTTATAAATACATTTTAAATTTGAATTCACTTAAATTAATTATTATTAGTCCATTAACGACATATTTTTAAATAAAGACAATATTAAAAAAATATTTAATTACTTTTTTGACATGGGTATTATATATTTATAAATAAAATTTAAATATTTTAATTTCTAATTGAAAATTAAAAGAGTTGTGTTAGATAAATAAGTAATTATAAATAATAGTGTAGAGTTAAGTTTGTGAATTTAAAAAATAAACGGATAGAGATTAGAGTTAGAATTTTATAAAAAATAAAAGGGTGAAGGTATTTACATCATAAATTTTGTTTGTATCTAACTATCTAACTAATTATCATGTTAATTTGTAATTCAATCATTTATAATAGACGTTTGAAGGTAATTTACAAGTTAATTAAACTCATATTTCTTATATCATTTCTGAAATTTCTTGTGATTAAAATACATGATTATAAATTCACTAATGTGCTGTGAGATTTTTTAAAAGATATTGGAAGTTAAATTTTTTTAAATTTAAATTTTTTATTGATTTAATATAATAATTTCAGGTGTTATTTTCAAATTTTAAATACATACATCTTTTTTGGGGGGAATTTGTATTTAAAATTTCATTTGGTTAAATTTATTTATGCTTCAGCCGTGAAACGCGTTAATTGAAGTTGTGTGCATGAATTTTACATTAATTGAATGATTTAATGTGTTGATATGATTTAATGTTCAATTCCATGTTTTAAATGTTGATTTTTTTATATTGGGCATTGTTGATTTGTGTAGCCTATGATGATCCTTTCGTGTGAACATATGTCCGTGTGTGTGTGTGTGTGTATGTTGTATATATGTATTTATTTATTTATAAACACACATAAAAAGAATATTTTATAAATGTATTCAAAACCGATCTTATAAATATATATTAATATATGAATAAATATATTAATATATAAATATAACTATATATATATTAATATACGGATATATATATATATATATATTAATATAACTAAATATGTATATACTAATATAACTAAATATATATATATATATATATTAATATATGAGTAAATATAACTTAATATATATATAAATAAAAATATATATTAATAAATGAAGAGAAAAACAATATGGCGGAGTGTAAAGGCTTAGGCGCGTAGGCAACATGTCCCGAGTTCGAATCCTGGGGGAGGTAGATCATGCGTGCAGGTGGGGAATAACGTGTAGTGCTGTTAAAGGGGCTGGGGCACTGTTAAAGGCTAGTGTGGTGGCTGGGGCGTACGGGATGCGATGGGGGTGGGGCACTGTTAAAGGGGGGATTCAAGCACCGTTGAAGCCCCTCCAAAATTTTCTTCTTCTTTTTTTTCTTTTATCAGTTCTTTTAAAAAAAACGCTGATAAAATGGGTCCTTTAACAGTGCTAAAAAAGTGCTGATAAAGGATCCCTTTTATCATCACTTTTCTGAGCGCTGATGAAAGGGACACCCCCTTTATCTTCACCTTGATTAATAATGTTTTTTAGCATTGTTAATGTCCTTTTCTAGTGGTGATAAATTCCATATTTGCAGTAGTGTAATTTTAATTTTAAATAATAATATTAAGAGTATAGTGTAAAACACGGTCCTGCATGTAAAACAAGCTCTCAAAAAAGTCATTATTATGTGAAATGAAATATAAATAGGTATTTCATGAATTTAAAACTATAAAATATTATTAATTTATTTAAAATATTAAATATATCATAAATTCCCAGGATAATATAGTCCCTTATTTTCTTGGTGTTTCATGTCACACACACTATCTAATATGATGTACAAATTTTAAAATTTCAGGGTGTTACATTCTCCCCACCTAAAATAATTTTTTTGCTAGAAATTTAAACATGATATCGTTAATCAAGAGGTTTATATTTTAAAATTATGTTGTTTAAAAATCCATATTATAAAATGGTTATTAAATTATTCTCTTAATAAGGGAGAATGGGAAGTACAGAGGTTATATGGAATAAAAAATAACTAGGATTTTATGTCAGAGTACATCAGTTGAAAGTGAAGATATAGAAATGGTAAAAAATTGTAAATATTTATAAGGTGTGATTGAGGTAATTGATAAAAAACAAGTGAATAATCAATGGAAATTTTAGGCACTCAAAACCATAAATCTAATAAGTGTGAAAAGGGAATTCATTTCACACAAATGATGGTATTAGGATAACATTTTATTTCAACATCATTTTTCCTAAAGTTAAGGAAATTCATTTAAATATAATTTTATAAGGATATATACTTACTTTATATGTTTCTATAAAAAATAATCCTTCAGTTGTGATTCAATAAATATCCAATTCAAATATTATTATAAAAAATAAATATCCAAATATGATTTTTTGTGCCTCAAGTAATAGAGTTTACCTTTAAAAAATATTAATATCCATAAAAGAGTTACAAGTTTTTTTTCATATATCTATTTTTCAAAACCAATATAGTTAATAACTATTCTATCTACCTCAAAATTAATAATACTAGTACATCATTAATTTTTATTCATCAAATTTTTTAGATAAAAAAATGACACATTAACCAGGACATCACATAGGCTAGTGGTAGGCATGGGACCCTTATCATCCTTTGGTCATGGGTTCAATCCCCACCTCCTTGTCTGATGTGATGGTTTGTCACCCTACATGTGGGGTGACCTTTTTATAAACTATCTTAATTTAATTCTTATAAATGTTTGAAAAATATTATGGACATCCTTGAAATGAAATTAATCATTAAATAAACTGTTCACATGGTTTTAAAGTAAAACTTATATTTTTTATAGAGATTAATAATCTTATTTAACTATTATAAAAATTAATGATCATATCAACACTAATAGTTATCAATAACTATAAAATAATTTGTATAAAATTTACTGTCATTATTCCTCATATAAATTTTCCAATAAAACATATAATTTCCATAAATTTCTCCAAAACTTTCTTCATGTTGGTAGACTCCCATTACATAAAACCTAAAAAGAGGTGTTTAAGTATTTTGAACTTAACACCAGTATTAAACTCATATCCTGTGATGGTATCCATAACCCTCAAGTTAATGAATATACATGCTCTTATTAAATTTTACATAACCCTTATAAATTTTGTGAATTATATTCCTAAATACAATTGGTAAAAATACTTTAATAATTTAATTCTTCAATCCCAATACACAAATACTTATTCAATTTTATTTAAGCATATGTCCTTCATTGTTGTAGGTTTTAACCTAGGTTGTTCATTTTTATTATCTATTCAAATTATCCATAATGTATTGTAATGAAAATGTGATATATCTTAAGCATAACCCTCAGGAGTGTCAAACCAAGTGTTCATTATGTTCTATTGTCTTGTACCAGGTTATACTTAAGTCAAGCATGAAATTCCACTTTAAGAGTTCTTACCTTTAGGGGAATCTATGCTAGAACCATATCCACTTGTAGTATCTTGATAGGGATGTATTACAAGCAAAAAATAAATAATATCTATATTAAAAAAAATAGTATGATGTTCTTCTATACTTATCCTCAATGTATCTCATAGGTTATTGATACTTAATCTATGTTTTCATGAATCTAGTTTCCAGGTGGATAAAAAACATCCTCTGACACCAGTAGTAGTGACCCTAACACTAGAATCCATAAGTCGATTCCTACTACTATTAAATTAGCCTATGATACAATGAAACACATCATGATAGAATGAATATTTTAGTAGTCTTGGTTAACAAGAGACATACATGAGTTTTATAGTACATTTGAATACAAAAATTACAACAATTTGTTTTTAGATAATTACATTCTTCTATAGAGTGTATCCCTATATATTATCAACAATAAACTTATTAGAATCATAGAAAAATGAAAAAAATAAAGGTGACCTCAAATACTCAGTAAGGGTCAAATTTAGTTTATTTAATAACGAATCACTGAACATAATCAATATGAAAAGGTAAACAACTGAATAGATATGCCATGTAACCAATAAACTATAATGGAAGTGCGTAAAAAATATAGAAACAAAAACAACTAAAAATTCATACTATTTAATCAATAAATAGATAAGTAAGTAAGTAAACAATATAGAAAGGTAAATAACTGAAAACAAATTACTTTTAATCAATAAAATTACTTCATGAATATATAAGGAAGAGTCAATATGGATAGGTAAATAACAAAAAACTAGTCTATTTAATTAATAAAATTTGAATGAAATGAATCCATGGGTTTTTTTCACAGAGAAAATATCATGGATAATAATAAAAAAATGTTAATTAAGGCACTGTATAATTATTGGATTCCATATTTACTTTTTATATGGAACATTTATCGTTAAAAAATTTCACAAGATAGTTTGAAACACAATATGTGACAACCCATTCACTATGGCTGGCCAACTGATTTGTCCTATGAGACTACTTATTCAACAGGGTTATTAATTTATACATTCCCCAACCCATGTAATACTATTACAATGTATTCCTCATATATAAATTAATCGATTTAATTCATAAACTACGTACTGTATAAAATATCCTTATTGAGTATAGGATATAGATTTATCAATATTTCCTCAATTAATCAAATAAAATTAAAATTAAAAGAAATATATGTAAAACTTATATATGGTTTAGGAAATAATAATAATATCCATGATAAATGATATAGAGTTTTAGGGAAGATTTATTGTTCAATGATCGTGTGAAAGTGAATAACTCAAGGTGGAGTTAATGACTATGAAAATAATTCATGGAAGTGAATTTCAACAGTACCCTTGGTCAAAATAATCATATTCCTTACAAAATAATAATTATTAAGTTATCAATACAATTAATATCCATTTTATTAAGAATAAGGGTTGTTTTCAATGATGATATAATTTTTTAAAAAAACATTATTAAATAAAATATACTTTTTATTTTGAAAATAATTTTTTAAAACATAAAAAATTTTCAAAATACTTTTCTTTGAAATTAATTTTTAGAATAATCTTACATAAAATTATCCTTGTATATATTAAAATTAAACTGTAATTAAACGATTGTGTGTAATTCTGTACATGCTGTAAAAGGTAAAAAGAAAATTCTATTTTCATTATAAATGGTTAGAAAAATGTCTTGTTAGAAAAACAACATAAATATTCATTTAAAAAATTGTAAAATAATCAAATTTTAAATGTTTTATTAATGAATAATTTTTAAAAGGTTAAAATACATTTTTTAACAAATTTTTATAAAACATAGTTTTCGATGAAAATAGGTTTCCAAACAAAGAGATAAATGAAGTCGGGTTTTCTTAAGAATATTTCTAGTAATATTTTATGTACCAAAGAGATTAAAAATGGTACCACTACATGAAAATAATAATTAATTACCTGAGGATAAGAAAATAAATTTTTATTTTAAATAATGACCTAATAATTGACTTTAATGGAAACTCAAGTGCAAATAATCCTGAATATAATAATATTATGAAGTCAACCCACAAAAAGGTCATAACATTAAAGTGATAATAAACCAATGAATAAATTATGTTTATAAACATTAAATCATCATAAAAAATATGAAATAAAACATTAGATAGTAAAAATTAATTACACAGATAATATTATAATAATAACAACAATGAGAAATTAATGTAACAAAATAAGAAATTGATTAGGTTATGAAATTATTTAACACTTGGTAACATTTAATTAAAATATAATTATATTAAATAATTATAATAAAGAATTAATATACCATTAATAATTAATTATTCATTATATTACATGTCAAGGTGAAGTATATACACTATATAAAAGTAATTAGGTTTATAACATTATAATATGACTGAATGAAAGGGAATTATGATAAAATCCCATACCTTATGTTTCCATTTGGATGAATGCACTTTAAAATCATGTATAATGGTCTTAAGAATGTTATACACTTATAAAATTCCCATATTAATATTTATAATGTCATATATGATCATTTTATAACATCTTATCATCCATTTTTTAATAATCATTCAATATTTTCGTTATTTCAGGCGCTAATTGCCTTGATTTTTTAGTATGTTTTGATTTTTCAATTTTTTTACTCTTAAATAGATCATTATTTCATCATATAAGTAATTTAAAACATCATTGAAATATCATATATATTCTTTATATAAGTATTTATATTAATCCATAATATTTTTTGATAATAAGTGAAATACACCGTTAATGAAGATGGTATGTTGTACGTACGCATGAACATTGTTTTGATTTTCTTATCATATTGAAATAAAGAAAGGTAAATTATATATATGTATATATTATAATTAAATTATCATTATTATTTCATATATATCACATATTTTTTATTAAAATCATTATTAATACATTCCATGTAATGTGTGAATAAATCACAACACTTCATGAGGTGGTAGTCTGTCATACACATGAGTGCCATTAACCACCACCAAATATAAATTTTTATTGAAAATCCACTTTGAGGAGAATTTTTAAATCTCAGTAAACATAACCGAAGAACTAATTACTGAAAGAGCTCACAAAATGACTAAAAACAAGACTAAGATTGTTTGACCTCCAAACTTTATATATAACTCACATTAACGAATTCCCAAAAATTGGAATGAATGAAAGTATGTGATATATAATAATTTAAAAAAAGATAAATAAATAATAAATATCATAAATATAATATTTAAAATTTATTTACATCATTATCCAAAACCATGAAACGTGGTCATGGAAAACATGAATGACATCGGTTCGTGAGGCGGTAGTCCGTTGTACACACAAACGATGATTTTGTAACCCATTTTATTGAAGTGTGTTATGTTTTAGTTCATAAATTTTCATTAAAAAATATCTTTATATTTATGATATTGAGGTTATTATATAATTGTAGAATAATGGGAATTTAGGGATGTGAAAAAATAAATAAGAAAAATGCATTTAAATAAAGATTACATCTTCTTCGAGTATCCTATTTAGGTTTATATTTAAGCTTTCCTATTTTGAATTTCATCAAAAAATAATCCTTATAGGGTGAGGGTATGAAATTTTAGATGTTATTTGGTCAAGTAATATCCTAAATTAAGTGGGTATAATGAGGGAAGATAGGAGGAGAGGGGTGGCCTTTTATAAATGGGGTGAGTGGAAAAATTGTAAATTTTTAAAGTAAAGAATTAAACCCACATTTTTTAGGTCAAGTGGCTTCAATAATGGAATAATATTGATCCTAGAAAGTATAAGGTCTAAATATGGTCATCAATTGGGTTTTTATAAGTTTTTAGTATATTTTTCACCTTATTCTAAATATTTAGTACATTGGTAAACTTGTTTTTCTCTCAATCATAATATTTAATTTTAACTAATTTCACTACTCACTTTTCTAAAAAAGTAAGTTGGAATTAAAATAAACTATAAATTATTGTGATTAAAAACATTTAATCAATTTTTATGAATTCAAATCATATAAGTGGAAGAAATTAATTTAAAATTAATCCGTTAAACATGCCAAGAAAGAAGGGTTTTAAAATGAAAATGATCAAAAGTTCACTAAGTTTTTATGTATAAATTAAATTTAAAAATGATTCCAATGAACTAAATTGGATAAATATATGTATTATTGATCTATTTTTACTTTAAATCCAATCGCAAATTTAATTCAATATTATAAATTATTTAGACAAATAGTTATTTTTTAATTAAAATTCAGTATTTTTCATTATTAATCAAAAAATTAAACGTCTTAGAAAAATACCAAAAATTAACATAGGATACCTATAACATTTATGTTTCTATAATAAGGTTTATTTTTTGAAATTTAATTAATAAAATTGTCAAATATTAGTTTTAAAGAAAGTGATCCATTAAAAGGTGACAAAACAACCTTTGAAAAATATAACTTTTTATACACAGAATTGGATTTGTTTGTACATTATGACCATCAAATAAATTAGATCAATGTCAAGAAATTATATTTAATATTTAATATATAAATTTCATTAATATTATCCAATAATAATAATTAATTTAATTAATTGTGATATATCACCTTTTGTTCATAATAATAGTTTCTATTAAAATATGTCCCTTATATTCAATTGGTTTATATTTTCACTTATAAATAACCATTTACCGAATTAATTTTATATTTAATTAAACCATATTTTAATAATATTTTTAATCCTATTCATAACTTCCTATTTTTTTAATAGGATATAATTTTCATTTTAAATAATAATATTAATAGTATTGGGCAAACCACAGTCTTTCATGTAACGCAAGCTATCAAAGAAAGTAATTGTTGAGTGAAATGGATGCTAAATAAGTATTTTGTACATTCAATGATATATAATAGATTGAATTTATTTAAAATAGTAAATGTATCTTAATTTCATGGAATGTTATATTTCCTTTACTCCTAGTCTTTCATGTCACATATGCTATTATATATGTTGTTCATATTTTAAAATTTGGGGGTATTATAAATATTACATCTTTAAAGAAGAATGTTCATTGTATTACAAAAATACACTCCCCTAATTTGTAAAATCTTAGTGTATTTTGAGATTATATACCCAATATTTTTATCTCATGAATGATCTTCAACATCTTCCATAAAGATCTTCCCACATAGTACTCTTATTAAAAATACCATATTTAAAATATTTCATCAGTACTCGGGGAAATAAAAAATGTGTTACCTTTGATGAAAATTAAGGGTAAATAATTTATATATCAATATAAAATGAGAATAATGGTATGATAACATGTTATGAACATTTTAAAATCCATTCCCTAGATTTCATAAATCGCTGTCTTGAATCATGGAATAAATCTAAGTAGTTAATAAGACACGAGTCATAATTAAATCAAAGAGAAATAGTCATGAGAGTAGAACATATACATTAGAATATAGAAAAAAACATATGGTTATAAAATTTTGAATATTTATAAATATAAATATGGTCCCATATTAAGTTAAGGACATGAAATTATGCCCTCACATAAACTTATGGATACGATTGTCATGGTTATGCATAAAATTATGGGAATGAAAAAAGGTTTGCACATAAACTTATAGACATGAAACCAGGACCACCCATAAAATAGTGAAAATGAAATTTGAGTCACACATAATATAATTTATTAATTAGTTATCCATATTTAACCAACACATAAGAGAGCTATAACGTGCTCACCAGTCCTCAGTTTCTAACATAACTACCTGTTATTGGTTTATAATGTAACAAAATGTCCTTGGATTATTATGTAACTACCTATCCTTAGTTTATAACGTAACCAACCATCACTGGTTTGTTATATATCTACCTATCACATATTTAAATTCATTCATATTTTTTCCAAACATATATTAAAACATTCATTTTTTTATCAAATCATAACTCATGTGAGGGGAACATGTTTCATAAACATTTCATTAATTTTCCATAGCATAAAATATAAGAATTAATTTATTTCATAAATAATTTAATCATCATAATAGTAAAATATTAATAAAATGATTAAGGATGGTACCATTGGACAATATCCCTTGTAATAAATAAGCAACAGAAAAGGTTTTTGTCATTGATGAATATAAATTTTATAAAAATATCATTAAAACATTCTTGAGGAAAATATCCTATCTATTATAAAATCACTTCTTTAAAAATTAAAATTTAAACAATATTTAATAAAATATTCTCTTTGAAAATAACCTTGGAAAAATTTAATATAATCATTAAATCATTGAGTGAACATTAAGGAAGAGAATATTGTTCATGTCGTACATGATAAAACAAATAGTACTTTCACATTTTCACCAAAAAGTCAAATGTACATCTTTTTCGAGAAACTATAAGAATATTAATTTTAAATTATTTTATAAAATAATTATTTCAACTAATCTTTGTAAAATTGT
The DNA here is from genome assembly GCA_963277665.1 of Viscum album. Taxonomy (NCBI): domain Eukaryota; kingdom Viridiplantae; phylum Streptophyta; class Magnoliopsida; order Santalales; family Viscaceae; genus Viscum; species Viscum album. The sequence continues at coordinate 990,715,151 of OY728126.1, forward strand.
AAATAATTATTTTTAAAAAAATTTAGAAAACATTGTCATGGAAGAAAAATGATTTTTAACCAGAGAGAAAAATAATGTTAATTTTTATTAAAAATAATTCTTTTGATATCATTAGTACGTAGATAGAGGGAAATTAATGGAAAATATTTATTACCAAAAATTAAATTTGGGAGAATAATTTTAATGAGTTTCTTCAGATATTTATTGTGGGATTCCATCATTAGAGACATAATCATAAACAATTTTGATAAATAAATGGGATTGTAACATAAAACTTTTTCCACTTTGTTAAATTTTAAATTATCAGCCTCATGAATGAAACAATTTTTTTTTATATATAGATCCCTATAAATTTTATAATAATTATTATAAAATAAATTCATGGGTAGTATATCGACCATGAAAAAGAAACAATAGTTGAATATAGAATGTGTCACCATAAACTAAAAGTGAGATGAAAATCCATTAACTTAAGTATCAACAATCATCAGAAATGTTTGAAAATACTTTATAATAAATGTAGATATATTATTAATATATTATATAAACATAAAAATATATATCATACCATATATTTTTAACTTGTATCCATTTTTACATGTTTATTAGCTATACCTTGTTAAAATCACAGTTCAGGTAATAACAAAATTGTTTTTCTTGTATGTTTTAGATTTTTATTTTTTTCATTTTGATTTGATCACATATCCATCATATAAATAATGTTATAAAGGATATAAAAATATCATATATTAATTATATATATATTTAAATTAATCCCTAAATTATAGAGGTAGAAAATAAATTACACTATTCATGGAGATGGTTGGTTATTTGTACACATGGACATTATTTCCATTTTCCTGATAGATGAAACGAAAGAAAGGTAAAACATATATCATATTACTAGATTCATTTTTAGGTCATATATATCATATATATTCATTAAATATATTTATATTAACGTCCATGTAAAATATAAATGAAAAACCCCACACATCAGTTCGTGAGGTGGTTGTCTTCCATACACATGAGTGATGTTATTATTTTACAATGGGTTAGAAGGTAAGAAGTTAGATGTGATATTATAATTATAGTAATATTAATATTTAATAATTATCATATATAAAAATTAAATCCATCATTAAATCAATATTTCATAAGTGGTGATGGAAAACAAACTACATTGTCTCGTGAGGTGAGAGTCCATCGTACACATAATAGGCGCTTTCATTTCAAATATAATAGAATAGTAAATGGATATAGGTTATGTAATTAACATAATAACATATAATTATATTAAATATACTTATTTTAATATATCTTAATAGTTTAATAATATTTCAATAAGTTAGAATATGAAATAAAACGAAGATGCTCCACTAATAATGATACCTATTCTTCAGAAAACATCCTTATGTTCGCACAAAAATCCATCATAGGAGGGTTACCTAGTGATAAAAATTATCATATTATTATGGGATTCAATTAAATAAAATATTATGATAGGTATTAGATGGAGAAAAATTATTCTGATGTCTAAATAGGGGAGGATAAGTGGTGACCTTTTATAACGGGGATAGGACACACTTATAACTTTTGAAAAGAATAATTAATAACCATATTATACACATTCAAAAAGTATCCATAATGGATAATTATAAAATTTTATTTGAACTAAGGTTTAAATATGTCCATAGAATAATAATTGGATAATTTATTAGGTCATTTTAACCCTTAGTTTTTTAGTTTAACATAGTAAATCTGTTTTAACCATAACGCAGTCATTACTTTTTTCTTTTTTTTTTCTATTCATTGTAACCAAAAACTAATCTGAACATATTATATAGTATTAATTATTATGAATAAAAATTTGGAATATATTTTTCCTAATTCAATTAGTATAAGTGGTTGGATTTTATTTAAAATTAAACATGATGAAGCGATGGAAAAATGGTTTTCAACAGAAATTATATTCATATGTGTAAGTAATTTTTATATCAACATTGAACATAAACTCTATTAAAATGACTTAAAATGACTTAAAATGAATTAATTTTAACATAATTGATCTATTTTTAATTATAATACATTTTAAAAAATATAAAATTTTAAATCAATTAAACAAAATGGATGTCTTTAATAAAAAAATAGTATTTTTCAGAAATTGTTGAAAAATAAAGAATTCAGAAAAAATCCCAAAAATTCACCCTAAGATAATTTTCTCATGTTGAATCCAAAAATGATGTTAATTTTTTCAAATAAAGTTTCTAAAATTTTTGGAAATTAATTTTTATATTTTTTGGTAAAAATTAGTAAATCATGTTTGACGTAAATGTATTTTAAAATAATATAAGGGCATTAAAAAATTAATTAATTATTTTCAATTTATTTTATTTATATAAAACCATCATACATATTTTAAATAAAATATTCCTATTCACACTAAATAAATTTAATTTCTATGTTATAATTTTCATTTCTAAATAATAATATTACTAATATATTGCGGTTATTTAAAACTCTGTGTTACATGTAACTCAACCTATCGAAAAATTACATTTATTTAAAAAAGATATTTCAAAAAAAATTATAGTGTCACATTATACCCAACATAAAATTAATTTCAACTTTTCAACTTCATAACTCAGATAAGAAAAGGTTGAGGTTACTTCTACCTCATCATATCCCAAAGTTCTCATTTAGCTTCTTCAATTTGATTGTTTTTTCACAAAACATTGACTATGTGAGTGATGTTTTTCCATAGAACATTCCATTAATGATAAAAAATATCTGTAGTTTTTTATTTATAGTAAATATTATGATCTAGAGGTACAACCTCTGAGTTTAGTACATGTGGAGGATCAATTATGTTCTTCCTCGAGAGGGATATATAGAATATATCATGAACTTGAGAGAGGTTTAGTGGAAGTTCCAAGTGATAATATACCATCCCTATTCGATCAAGAATATCAATGGAGAAAATATACATATTTTTCATCATTCCTTTATCCTTGAATCTCATAACCATTTTCTTTGGATAAATTTAATAAAACACATTCTCACCAACATTAAGATCCAAATCACACTGATAATGATTATCATAACATTTTTGTCATCTATAATATTCTTTGATGTGTTGTGGAATGGATCTGAAATTATCTTAAATTTATTCAACTAGGTAATTCCAAAATATATTTATTTCTCTTAATTCATCTAAGCATGTTGGAGTTATATAATTTATTCCATAGAGGGATTTAGAGGGAGGCATCTGAATTCCTAACTAAAAGTTATTGTTGTAAAGAAACTTAACTAGAGGAAGGAATTGATTACAAACACCTTTGAAATCCATAGAACAAGATCTCGACATCTCCTCTAGGTTTTGAATGTTTTTTAAACTGACCATATATATATGGATGATACGAGGTTATAAAACATGACTCCCTATCCCAGTAATGCTGAAGACTTCACCAGAACATTAAGTTTAACCTTGAATCCCATTCAAATACAATAGAATGGGGTACTCAATGCAACCATAAAACTTCATTAATATATATTCAAGTATGCCTATCTAGATAGAAATATTTATTGATAGAAATTAAATGTGATGAATTCATACATTCATTGAATACAACCAATATATCATTGTTCCCATTAGATGTTTTAGGGAGTCTGATGATAAAATACATGGTGTTGTTTTTCCGTTTTCATTCAGTTATGGGTAATCATTTTTATAATCCCATAGACCTCTCTCTCTCAATTTTTTCTTTATGAGATACTATGAAATGAGATAAAAACTCTACAACATCTCCATTTCTGTTATCCCACTAGAAATATAATTTCAAATATTTATACATAATTCTACTTCTAGGATTACTAGTTAATGAATAACTATGAGATTCCTAAAAAAGATCCTTCAAATCTAGTATGAATGGAACACATACATAGTTCCAAAATCCAGTCATTCCATCATAATCAAATTTAAAAAAATTAACATTTCTAAAATTATTGTCCATATTTGCATCATCATTCTCTAACTATTTAATCTTCACATGGATAAATGGTCAGAAACTCATTTGAGAAAGATAATATCTTTCTTATTTGTTCAATATTTCCGTATCCATCCTTTTAAAATCCTTAAATATTGGATATTTTGTGATCCCTTTCATGGATAATCTTGAATGATCCTTTTGATTCAAATCATTGACCACCATGTTCACTTTCTTGTCATGGTATTGTATTGGGTAATTATATCATTAATCAATTCAAATCATATTATCTAGAACATATTCACATCATGATGTGTGAAAATATACTTTAAACTCTTTTTATCAGTATATATATATATTACAAATGTATCCATAAATATAAAGCCTCCAAATATTCAATTCAAAACTTACTATAGGTAACTCGAAATAATGAGTTGGGTAATTTTTCCAATGAACCTTCAATTGTCTCATGAAATAAACTATAACCAAATTATTTTTCATGAGAACACATATTTTTCCCTCATTCAATGAATCCCAATATATTTTGAAACCATATACACTATAGGGTAGTGTAAGCATAAGTTCATTGACTAACCTTTTGTGTACTTCCTTGAAATTTTCCTCAATTTGATATCTATAAAAGAACTTGGAAACCTTTCATGTTAAAATTGTGAGTGGGATAGTAATTCATGATAAATTTTCCAAAAATGATCAATAATATCCATCAAAACCAAGAAAACATTATATATTAGTCACAGAGGTTTGACTTAGCCAACATTCTATAAATTTTGTCATTAATGGATCCACTAATATACCCTATCTTGAGATTATATACCTAAAAAAATGAAACAATTTTTAGAAAAAATTCACACTTGGAAAATTTTCCATAAATCATATCCTTACCAGGGGTTCTCAGTACAATTATAAAGTGATCATAATTATTATCCTTTATCATTTTTATATATAATAGTATCATCTATAATGACTACCACAAACTGGTCAATTTAATCTCAAAATAAATTATTCATTAAATCCATTAATATAGTTGGGAAATTATTTAGACTGAACAATATCATTATATATTCACATTTCTTATAACATTTATAGAATGTATCATTTGGTATATTTACCTTAAAAACACCAAATTTATCATATCCATATCAATGTTTAATCATTGGAAAATACTGGGCTCCACACATTTTATCTAAGAAGTCATCAATATTCTATAGAGGATACTTTTTCTTGATTGTAATCTTGTTCAGTTCCCGATAATCATTTATATTTGCATCGATCCATCATTCTCCCTAAAAAATGAAAATGTGCACACCAAGGTGACACACTTGGATGAATAAATCCCATATCAAGATTATCTAGGGGTTTCTTCAAAAACTATTATAACTCAATCAAGTCTATTTTATAAGGAGTCTTTGAATTTTTTATAGCACTAGGTATGAGTTCTATTGTAAACTCAACCTCATAATTCAGTGGAAGGCTTGGAAACTCTTCTATAATGACATCAAAAAATTCCCACACTATAGGTATGTCATTTATATTGATTTTCTCCCCAACCATTTGAAATAAACACCAATTTTGAATATGAATCAAGGAATATATAATGGATATAATTTACATTTGATGTTTCTATTCATCCTCACATAAATAAATGATCATGGGTTCTTTTAGAATAATAAACATGACTTCCCCCAATTAGTAATTTATATGGGAACCACATAAAGAAATCCAATCCATTAATAGGATCCCATAAAATATAACTATATGTAGAAGTGTTTTATTTTCAAAAATAACATTTCAACAAACATTAATCAAAGAGGAAAAATAGAATTAAGATGTGATCATAATAACATTAAGATTTTCACCACAATCTTATTATCAAATCATTGATCTATTGATTAAATACCCTTTGAAAATTCATTATATATGAAAGAGTGGGTATGTATAGAATTTAATAAGACATTATCTATTCCTGAGTGTATGGTAAGTATACCATTCACCATATTAATATCATAACCCATATTAGTTGTTTTGATCAGAAGAGATTTCCCTTTATCTTTAATCTCAAGAGGATGTTGACATTAATCATAGAAAACCATTATATTCAAGAACGGGTTAACATAATTCCCATACTCTATGAATTTTAATCATTGAATCATAGTAGGTGAATTAATTAGAGTCTAAATATCCTCCATTTAATCAACTGGTCTCTTTTCCACCATTTAAAATTCATTATTAATATGACCCACAATCCCACAATTAAATATCTTCATAGTTCTGGTCATGAATTTTCCATGATTTTTCTTCCCAAATTTATAGAAAATATGTGGTTGGTTTTTCTTTCCACAATGTGATTTATTTGAGTCAAATGAGACCCATTCTTTTTTTTTTATTAAAACTAGGTGAGTGGTGGGAATCTCCAATTTCCATTTCTAACTTGAGTGAAAATCAAATAATTTCTTCATAGCTACTAAACTCTCTAATAGATAATTGTTTCTAGATATTGAATTTAATACAATAAAGTATCAGTTTATTTTTTTTTAAGTATGATGATTAAACAAGATATATACCTTGGATGTCTTATAAAATTAGCTTTATAAGTGCCAATAGATTCATTAACCTTTTTCTTTAGCTAAATAAATTCATTCCCTGACCTTATACGTAGAATATTTTGGATGTACTTACCAAAAATTATCTTCCTAAATGAATTCAATTCTATAGATTTAATTTATACCTCTTGAAATTTAATTTTAATAAGGTTACTACATTTATTAGATTCTACATCCAAATGATAAACTTCCATGATGACTATGTCATGTTCTGAGTGTTGGATAACCAAAACTATTTTTCAATGGAACCGATCTATTTCTCAACCAATAGTGAATCAGATGATTCAATAATAGAATATTAGTGTTTCCCCATGAAATTATCAAACAAATTTGTTCTCTTATTTAATATTTTGGAAGATCAGTATTATTTATGTCTTGAGAAAGTTATGTGAGAAAAGTAATAATGTTTTTTATCCCATATCCCAAAGAATTTTTTTCTTAGGTGTTCAATAATTTAACTTTCCATCACATTAAAAATTATTATAGATCCTTTGGGTACCATTCATTCACTAGAACAAAAAAATAGTGTGATCAACAATAATCATAGTGAAAAAAACCACATAATGAAGAAAAATAATTTATAGGATATATAAATGAATATTATTCCTTTTAAATCTATGAAAACATAGTTTTAACCTAGGTCATCCATGATAATCTACTATTAATATCCTTGATAATGTTTTATAATGAAATTATGTATTAACCTAAGAATAACCCATAGGAATTTCAACCCAAGTGTGTAGCAAGGAATTTTTTCAATCTTAAGCTGATGATTGATTCAAATCTAAATGCTCCCTTTTTTGTGTTATTATGGAAAGGTATAGCTATGCCAGAGCCACATCCAGAATCATTATTGAGACATGGATGTTTTTATTGGAATCCCATATTCCTTTATTTACCATAACCTATTAATTTCTACCATACATATGATTATCCAAAGGGTTTTTTATTGAAAAATTTCTAACTAATTTCCGAATAATAACATACCCTTTTCTCTTATACCCAAATTGTAAACCAATTATTTTGATAAAAAATGACATCTTTTTAGATGAATATTCATTAAATTACTAAAATAGTTTAATGTGAACCATAAAGGATTATATTATCTTGAGACGAGATATAAAATATTATTATTTAATGAATTTTCTTCAACATCACCCATAAATATTTTCCCAGATAATAAACTTCTCAGAAATACCCCATTCAAAAATTTTCTCCATAAATTGTGGAATGAAAACCTAAGAAAGGGTTGTCTCATATTCTTATTAAGGATAATAAAGGAAGATATAAATAGAATATGATCATAAGGGTAAGATACCATAGGCTTAAGATTTAGAAACCCATCCCCTGCATAGGATTGATCATAGTCTTGAATGATGGAATAAAGGTTAGCAGTTCATAAGACATGAACCAAAAATAAATAAAATAACATGATATATGAGAGCATAAAATAGACATAGTAATGTGTAAAAATTATAATATTATAACATTTTAAACATGTATAAATATAAACATGTTCACAAATTAATTAAAGGACATGAAATCATTCACTCACATATAACTTATGAACCTGAAATCAAGGTCTATAAATAATATTATCTATATGAAACCATGTATACACATAACCTTATGAACATGAATCCACGTCCACACATAATACTGTGAAAATTAAATTAGGTACACACATAAAATAGTTAACTCATTATTAATACACATTTACCCATTTCATTGGAGAGATATAACATGCTTACTCTTCCCCAATTTTCAACATAACCACTCATCCTTGGTTGATAATGTAACCAATCATCCTTGGTTTATAACGTAAACACTCATACTTGGTTTATAACATACAAAAATATCATTTTTTTATAATAGAAACAAACATCACATAATGAAAACCATACATATTAGTTCCAAAAGATCAAAAATCATTTATCTTTTCACCACATTGTAACCCAACCAAGGGAAACTGGTTTCACAAACATCTAATCAATTTATCCTATCATAACCCAGGAATATAAATAAGTTTCATAAACATTTCATCATTATAGTCATAAAACATCCATAAAAAGAATATGGACAGTACCATTGTATCATATACCTAGTAAAACATAAGCAACTCCAAAGTCTATTGTCATTGATGAGTATAAATTCTATAAAAATGTCATCAATACACTCTTGAGTTAAATATCCTTTTTTATTTCTAAATTACATATTTAAAATCTAAAATGTTCAAAAATATTAATGAAAACATATTCTTATAAAATAAACTTATAAACTTGTATGTGAAGATTTTTATAATTGGGTAGTCATGATGGTGGAAAATATTGTTAATTTTATACACATGAAAACAAATAATCCTTTCACATTTTATGTAAAAACTCAACGATACCACATTTGATGAAATTAATAGAATATTAATTTTAAAATATTTTTTTAAAAAGTAAAAAAGGGTAAAATTTCAATAAAAATACTTATAAAATATTTAAAACATTCTTTAAATCATTCTTAGAAAACATGGACATGTAAGAAAATGGATTTGTAACCGAAGTTATTATTAATTTTTGTTTTTTGTAAAAATGTTATTTTAGTCTCTTGAGTACATAAAATTGATAAAAATAAAATAAAATCATTCATTATCCATAAATAACAATAGTATTATAAAATTCATGAGTTTATTGATAGATATATCATTGGATTCCATCATCATAAACATAATCATAGACAATCATATTAAACAATTGGAAAGTAACCGAGAAAATTTACCACTTCAATAATATATGAATCATAATCCATAGGAATTAATTAAACATAGATGGATATGTAAATAACAATTTATTTTATAAAAAAATCAATAATGATATTTTTTGTAAGTATATAAAAAACAAAAAATAAATAAGTGGTGAATAAGATATGCGTCTCACAGAAATAAAATTGAGATGAAAATATGTTGGCTTATGTCATGACTATATTCATATACATTTGAACCTATTTTATAATATATTTTATTTATTATAAATATATTTAAATACTATACTCATAAATATAAAAATATATATTATTAACATATAACCTGTTATAGCCTATTTATTAATAATTACTTGTTAAAATAACATTTCATGTAATAACCATTCATTTTTTCATATATGTTTTAGTTTTGTTATTTTCTATACTTTTACATTGATCATGGTTACATCATATATATAATTTTAAACATGATATTAATATAATATATATTCATTATATATATAATTTTAGTAATTCATACAAGTTAGATATAGAAAATGAATTGCACTATTCATGGATATAGTAGCTCATACATACACATGAACATTTTCTCCATTTTATTGATGGATTGAATGAAAGAAATGTAAATAATATTTTAAATTTCAAGAATCAATTTTATGTCATATATAGAATATAAATTTATTGAATTTGTGACATCCTGAACCCGGTTCACTCAAATGGAACCAAACCCAGTTGGTCATATAGATTTAGGCATTGTTCCCTGTATTCCAGAGGCTACTCACTAGTAGTGAAGGTCCAAAGGTGATACAATTGGGAGATATAACCTCTAGAATCAGTTAAAAACTATATATAATAAAATATAAATTATCAGAATCAGTATAATAATAGATCAACATCAATAATCATAAACATATAACATGGAATTACAAATATAATATAATCAATCATGAACATGTTTTTCCAAAAAAATATAAGGCAATAATATACTACATGAAGTTTATAAAGTTGGAACATAATCAGAATAGAATAAATTAATAAAGACCGTAAATCCTAAATAAAATATGAGTAAATTATCAACCCAAATCTCTGTGACATGTCCTAGTCTATAAAGAGTATTATAAAGCATAATAATTGAATATCGTGACCTTCAGTCATTAGATTTTTCCAGGAACCATTCGGGACCCTTAAAAGGGTATGAGTAGAATAAAGTAGGCAACCATAAATGGTGTATATTTAAATATGTTTCATGATTATAAAATAAATATGTGTGCATATATGATACTAAGGATGTAGGAAATGATATAAAACAAATCATGTCTTACTTTGATTCCACATTGGGCACCTGTTCGAAAATATCTGCTTCGATCTAATATGGAAAGTCACTGAAAATATTCCATCATATACTAGTGTATACATATAAATATACCTATGAGTATGGTTAGGGCCCAATATGTAAAACCAATGCATACTTATGTAGTTATAATCACAAAATTTCAATAATTCCATGACATTTATGTTGAATTTAGGCCCTTTTATACGTTATAACGCAAATCGAATCTAAGAATGTTCTTTGTCTTTGAAGGTGATCCACTAAATTAGATGAAGTAATAATCCCATATAATTAATTGTATGTTGGGAATATATTTATTTCTACAAGAATAATAAAATCACACAAAACTATGGGTCTATCCATGACATCCTTTATTAGAGCCCAAATATCTCCCAAGGTGGGATATAACATCCACATCCCTTTAATCCCATCCATGGGATACTATAAAATGGTGCATGTATCACCCAGGGATTAACATAAACTCATATTCTCAGTGATCTCATTAAAGGTGTTTCACTATAGGAATCTAGGTATTTACTTCGACAAGGAACAATTCAATTTATAATTTATCTACTCTAATTATGTTTGGGGAGCCTTTACAAGGCATTCCATATTTGAAACAAATTATCTCCCATTAAATGGAATAAGTAATCAAGGACTTGTTAATTATAATTCCATTAATCAATTCAATTAATTATTTTTTTCCATTTTACTTTAATAAAAAACATAGGCATAGAAAAAGATGTATGTGAGACTAGGTGAACTACCCAAATTATTTGGCACCATACAATTAAAAAGGTATATCATCAACTATGATAATTTTCCATTCAAAAATATAAATGATTCATCATGATATCTCAATTTTTAATTTCAATTATAAGGAATAAATAACAATATTTATTGGATCAGAATGTATATATAGATGACTAAATACAGGAGGGGTGAATTGTTAATTTAAAAAAATTTATTTTTAATCTTAAAATTAACTTCTTTTAATTTAAATATAGAAATATTATTAAAAAAATACTCTTCTATATTCAAACTATAATTAGACAAGGCCTAAGATTTCTATTAAAAGAATATCATAATAAATATGATTTTGATATGTAATCCAAAATTTTGATTCTAGTAAGTAGAATCGTATTATGTAATAATCATATTCTCAGAAAAAGATTGTGAAAAGAATTATAATTACAATGGTTTCTATTTATCAGAGTAATACAATAAAGAATGATTTTATCATAAAGTATATGGAATCATATTTTTAGAAAAACAAATGAATCATAATAAAATCTAATAAAATACCTTTAATACAAATAGAAATATTAATAAAAAATCACTTTCTAATTATTTGTAGTATAAAAATAAAAGACTTGTAATGAAAAAAATAATAAAATTGATTATAATCATTTTAAACCAAATATAAGGGTATTCGGTAACCTTGTATAAAGGTCCCTTGATTTATACTTTCAAGAAACTCTATTTTACCCATACTAGGTAAACCCATCGATACGATGAGCAGATTCTGTCTTTTGATCCCCACAATCCCTAGATCAAGAAGGTGATCAGCTCCTCTATCTTCCTATCCTAGAATCCCTCAATAAAATGGATGAAATTAAATATTTCAATCCCCACAATCCCTTGAACAAGCTATTCTGATTATGTCTTCCTAGTCTCAAAAGTCCTTGATCGTAATCATAATAATTGGAATTGCACAAAGAAAAAGAAAAACTAATATTACAAGGAAAAGGAACAAGTAGTTCACTTGTGTAAAATTCATTCCTCTCTCATAGTAGAAAAATCACCATAGATCTCACATATTGTAATCTTCTACCTCTCTTTAAATAATCAAATGACATGGTATTTATAGGAATTCTACCCAACAGTCATCTTGATCTCTAATGGTCATATTTTCTTTGAGATTTTAGGGAGGACCTAGACACCTAGCACTTCAACGTTCATTTTATAACTGAAACCACAACATCATTTTGATTAATACATATAACAAATTATAAGAAATCATTTTGAAAATATAGTGTTAAGAGTATTATTTTTTAGTATGATAAAATAATTTTCCAAATTTAGGATTAAAATAGAAATCAATCCAATGGATTTACTTACAGAGTTTCATTATTATTTTTTCAATGAGTGTAAATATGATGATATCATATCTGATTAAAATTTGTTTTAGTAAAAATAAAATACAAAACTTTTTAAATCTGATTTGATATGGTGAATCTGATAATAATTGGAGTCTTGATTATTACAATAATTTTAATACAAATTTTTGAATACATTAAAAATATTTCAAAGTATGGAAAAAGTATATGTTTTATATAAAAACATTTTAAAAATACTTTGGACATAAAACTATTATATGTTTTTTATATAAGAACAATTTTGTTATTTCCAAAATAAAAATAATAGAAAAGTCAAAAATACCTTTTGACTCACCAATCTCCCCCTTTTTTGAAATCACAAACCAAAAAACTTGAATAGAAAAAGTATTGAAAAGTTTAAGTTCAAAATTATTTTTAAGAACTATCGTATTTATAAATAAATAATTATATTTATCTACCCCTTAGTTTATAAAATTTTCTAAATATGATAGTGAATATGACTAACTCCCCCTTTGGATAAAACCCCCCCTAAGAATCATATTCTCTTCTTTTATAAATAATTATCCCCTTTTAAAAAATACCCCCCTTAATTTTGTATTCTACCATTTATTTAGAAGTCTCTCCCTTTCTTTATCATTATTACCCTTTATATATCATTCTCCTCATTTGTGATTTTAAAACAGGAATGGGAGTAGTATTTGAGGTACCTAAAAGGGTTAAAGAAAACAATTTATATGAAAAACAATACTTGATCATCTAAAAATTTATGAAGGAATTTTTAACCAAATATAATTCTAATATATTTAATTAAACTGAATGTAGATTTGAAATTCATGTTTCCAAAATACATGATAGTTTTAGGAAAATTAGTCTTTCTTTACAGGCATTAATGATTTGACAATTGTTTTGAGATTCTTGAACTCCTTTCTACTCACTTCCACCTTTTCTAAAATCTCATATTAAGGCTTTATTTTCATTTATAAATGTTGAATCCTTTCTTCTTGAATCTGAAATATTTCATTATGGTCTTTCTTATCTTCTTCTCGAGGATTAATATTCTCTTCCAAGAGTTATTTTTATGTTCCTGAGCTTTAATTATTTATGAGAAATTATCAAAATAATTCTTAACAATAAGCATATCACTTAGAAAAAACTTCAATGTCTTTGTAAAATTTAAAACCACTTTACTATGATTTTCGGTTTCACTTTTGATGGTTTCAAAAAACAATAATTTCTTGGATACATACCTTGTGATACTATTGAAAGCGAATTCAATTTCATCTATAATCTTCTAAAATCTTACAAGATTTTATTTATGAATATTTATGTCCTCATCAATACTTAAAGACCAATTCAGAATTGTTTTTAAACTTTGTCTATGTGTTTCTACCTTTTCTTTGTACACTTTGGATTATGATTCAACATGAATTAATCTATCTGTCAATACATTTACGGAATTCAGATCCTTGTATTAGTTTTGTATCATCATATATAATTTTTTCCTATCCTAGGAAAATATGGAATTCACTTCATCAAACTGCTTAATGAATGATAAATATAATCAATTACTTGAGTTTTGATCGTATTATGAGATTACAACTCTAATTGAATTATTTTTCTTATTCTGTTCTTTTCTTTCAATACCTTAATTTTCTTTAAAATAATCTTTTGATTCCTTTAAGAAATTTTAATTTATTTAACAAAAACATTCTTTCTTCCTTCAACCTTTCTACTCTGGATCATCCTTCTTGGATTAATAAGCAATTTCTTGAATGAAAGAAGGTTTTTTCTTCTCCTGGCTGATTAACTTCTAAATACGATTTCTTGAGAAAGCTAATATTTTTGAAGAATTATTTGTTACCAATAATATATCGATAAAAACCATTATCCATGTACCATGTATTATTATTGTTGGTAATTCTTTTTTTTCTTTAAAACAAAATAATTAGACTTTTGGAACCCAAACATTTCATGGTCTGGAAATTTTAGAAAACAAAATCTTAGGAATCCATATTTGTTTCGAAAAATGTTCTTTATGAAATCCTAAAGATTGAATTTTATTTAAAGTAAAATTTTTATTCCAATGAACACCACTGTGATTTTGTAAAAAAGGGGGAATTCTCATGAACAATGAAGTTATTACTAAAAATGGTTTTGAATCAGTATATCCCACCCCTAAAATATTAAATTGTGGATAGATTTGTTTATATATTTTATCAAATCCTTCCTTACCAGTGGTAATGTTTGATAATAGTATCTTTAATTTTTTTTTCTATTTAGTCTTATAACTTAATTTTATCCATATTTTAATTAGTTTTATAAGTTACTATTGTTTCTAAAACATTTTTCTTGAAAATGAAATTTTCAAAATCTTTAGAAATATTATCCTTCTTAGAATTATCTTTTTGAAATTTTTATAAATATAATCAATTTGAAATGTTTTCTTATCAAGATATTTTGAAATATTTGATACTTATTTTTTCATAATATTTATTATAGTATTTTCTTTCTGATGTTTCTTAGTAACTTTACTATTTTCATTTTCATGAAATTTAGAAAATCTAGATACTTCATCATAAGAAGGTAAATAATTATCTTCTGATGAAGAATTTTATTCATTAGACGAAATATAATTTCCATTAGGATAATATTCATTAAAATACATTTTTGTTCAAGAATTAAAAGTTTGTACCTTGGCCACAACACATTTATTTTTAATAGATATTCTGGCATAGAGACCAATATTCATCACTATAAAACTGGCATTTAATGGCACTGGTATTTATCAACAATACAAAAAAGCACTGATAAATGGAATCTTTATCAGTGATAAAGAAATCACTAATAAATGCAACCTTTTTTCAGTGCTTTTTTGTGTGTGCTGATAAATGAAACCTTTATTAGCACTTTATTTTTATCTTTGATAAAGGGTACCCTTTATTAGTTCTTTTTTTTTAGTGTTGATAAAGGATACCCTTTATTAGTACTTTATTTTTTTGTTCTGGTAAATTTCTGAATAAATAAAATGAAATAATTAAATAAATAAAATATAAAAAACATGTTTAAAAAAATATTACAAATTTTATTAATTAAATAATTATTGATAAAAATAAATAAATTGATTATATATTATTAAATATTAAACATTTTATTAATTATATAAATTTTTTATTAATGTTAATAAATTGTATATATTAAATATATAGATACATATTAATGTATATAAATAGGATATATATTTTAAAAAATATTTGTGCTCTTTATATTAAATAATAACATATTTAGTGAATTATGGTTTCTGATTAAAAATTAATGTGAATTAAAAATATAGACCAATTACATAGTGTAATGGACATATAATTGAATGTGTCATTTGATTTTTCAATTTAACATAGATCAAATGTGTGTTGTATAGATTTCAAATATACGTATTTAATACATTTTCATATACAATGCACACACATAAAGATTATTTATTTTTTCAATATTGTTAAAGTGTACTTAATTTTAATTTATTAAATTTCACTCATTTTTAACATATATGCATGCATTCAATTGAAATAAGATATAAATTTTATTTTTAAAATACATCACTATAATTATAAATAAATAATTATAAAACTATAATTAATATATTTAAGAAGGAATATATTTACTATATTTATATTTCTATATATTTATTATGTATATATATATATTTAATTTTTTTATTTATAATTATAATTATAAATCCTTCATCAGCGCTTAAGTAATAAGAATTGATAAAGGCATACCTTTATCAATTCTTTTTCACGTTGATAAATATGAGGATTTATCTGCACTAAAAAAAAGAGCTGATAAAGATGGATTTTATCAGCACTTTTTTATCGCTGATAAAGACCTATCTTTATCATCACTAAAAAAACATATAAATATTCTTTTTATCAGTACTTCTTATTTAACCACTAATAAATGGTCTCCTTATCAGTACTTATTTGTAGGTACTCATAAAAGTGTCTGGTATATTTAAAAAACCTTAACCATTTGTGAATCTATCATGATATCAGAAGCTTTTTGTGGAAGAACCCACTATCGACACTTCTCCTCAGTTAATTGAAGCTAAAATCACACCACTAAACTACCTCCAGTTTCTCAAACATCATCGAACATCTATTATTTTTTTGTAGTTATGGTTTTTGGATAATATTTTCTTCAACCTTGTGAGTTAGGGCTTACAATTTTCTTTGTTTATTTTTTGTTTTGTTTTTGATTTCTTATTCAAAGATGTCATAAATTATTTGTGGTCTGGTCCTTTTATACTGTTTTTATTTTAGATTATAAACAAAATGATTTATTTAGATTATGAACAAAATTATTTTTCGTTGTTGTTTTGTGTGGGTAAAAGGATTTCACTATGATAGAGTTTGTTATCTGATAAAACCTTATACAACAAAAAAATGTTGAATAATTTTTTTTATATTTTTGAATACTTTTTGGGGTTACACTACATGAAAAGGAGTCATGTCACTATATACCTGAAGGGAAATTCATTTTATAGAATAGTTCGAAGAAAACATTTTTACAACTACATAGTCCCATTGCAAAGTATCTTAGTACACTATAGTTAGCATGACCACACAATAACAAGTATTTTAATTACTTTATTTATTCCAAAATAACTTTTCAAGTAAAATTAATGATGTGTCTTCATAGTTTACTCAGTGGCTATACAAAATTAGTCCATAAAGTCTCTAATATATAAAGGATGATAAAGGAGGTTGGATTAATTCAATAGATTAATTTGAAGTAGGATAATTTAAAAAGGAGTTCATATTTTAAATTTTAATTTAAAATTAAAATTTCTATTCACTGAAAAATTTAGACAAATTACATGTTTATTGAGAATAGAGGTAAACAGTTTATGGATAATAGTTTCCCAAAATTAGTAGTGTTTTATAGAGGAAAGGTGTTTATGAATCATGATAAATATCCATACATTAAGTTTGAATAATTAACTCTATAGATTTGTTGGGCCCATTGAGTTTTTATTTCCTGAAGTTATAATAAAGTAATAATAAGATAAAATTAAACCACATTAATAGGTGATAGTGGTTGTTTAGTTGTGGAACATAAAAGAAAAATATTCATGGATTTAACCATCTTTAATAAATTTTAAATGATATTAATACCTATATATATAATTACATCATTTTGGGGAGTGGGAGAAGTACAAAAAAAATATTACTGTACATATATATAATATATAACTATATATATATGTATATATATATATATAATTTCAACAATTTGATGAGGGAGATAAATACAATAAAAATCCTACTCTGCACCAACAGAGAATAACTCCACGACACTCAAACCTGAGACCTCACTGAAACCCCATAGAGCCGCTACAAATCGATGGGTAGATCTGATGCGACAACCTCCTAAGAATCCTTGGGATGGGTCAGTGTAGTGAAATGACATCCCAAGAGTCTTGATATGTTTTCAAATATTTGATATACCATTAATTTCATGTGAAATAATTTCTTAGGTTTCTACATCACTTGTTCCAAAAAAATATAATGAAAGTTATAAAATTATATATATTATAAATTATTTCAATTTCTTTCTTGAGAGTCATACCATATATCTTTTATAGACAACAATCACCCTCATCACCATCATCTACCAAAAAACTATTATTGAAATTTGTTTCTTGAAACTCACCCCCAATCTATTTTATGTTTCTTGTACTACTATGAGCATTATTAATCCCATATATGAGTTCTACTTAGAGTATTTCCAGAAAAATAGGTGCATGTCTACAAGAGATAAAGGATGTTTCAAATAAAAAAATTCAATGATAAATGTCTGAGAGGTGAGTTGTTGAGTATGTTTTGTCTATAAATTTCACCTTTAAATGAATTTATAGGATAACTCCTTCCATAGTGGAGTAATTATTTTTTTAAATCCAATTACCGATTTTCTTCAACATACTAAAATTCTTTGAAATAATAAAATGTTGAGTTTCCCTTATTAGAATTATCTATAACTTTCATCTTTCACTATGATTATATTATTTGGATTTCTTTATATATTGTAAAAAATTAATATTTTATGAACCAGATAGGATGGATATGGACTAAAAATGGATTCATGCTAATTTTTTGACAAAATAATATGAAGATGGAGTTTAAGAGTTCATCATGTTTTCAAAAGAGAATGCAGATGACCCTTTTAAAATATTATTTTCATGTTTACGTTGTTATTATTAAAGAAAAATTAGGTCAAAATAGTTGGAAGAACATTTTATTTTTCATGGAATAGATAAAATATATAATTTTTGGACTAAAAATGAGGGGAAATGAATGTGGATATCGATTGGGATGATACTATGGTTTATTGATCATTTGATTTTAATACCTTTGAAAAAGATGATGAAGATTGCATGGAAGAATTGAAAATGGAAATTCAAGATGACCTTCATGATTTTCCAAAGTTTTTTAGGAGTTAAATATATTTTCCAAGAAACCATTGTATATTGGTTGTACTAAATGCACACCATTGTCAACTGTATTGAAGTTATATAATTTGAAAGCTGGAAGTATATGGAGTGAAACCAGATTTATATAATTAATTGGTCTTCTGAAAGATATGCTACCAGAAATAAAATTAACTACCATTTCAAACATATGATACTATATGATTTTTACATTCAATGGGAATTATTTCTAAAAAATATATGCTTGTACAAATTATTACATATTGTTTCACAAGGACCACAAATCAGTCTTAAAATTCCCTAAGTGTGGCCAAAATCGATACAAGAAAAATGAATCAAGTCCTTAGAAATATGTGTGGTACTTTTCTATCATTCCATGGTTTATAAGACTATATGTATGTCAAGAAACCATGAGACAATTAACATGGCATGCATATATAAGAATTAAAAATAGTAACCTACATCATCTAGTATATTCTCCTCAGTGGAAGAAAATTTATTACAAGTTTCATGAATTTAGAGATAAGTTGAGAAAATTTCATCCCCCCTTATCTACATATGGAACAAATCATTTTGGAATACAGAGTAATACTCATAGTACAAGGATGATCATGTTGGTAAATTATAAATTTCTTCCATGATTATACATGAAGCACAAATATATTATATTATCTATTTTTATATATGGACCAAAGAAACCCAGTAATGATATTGATGTCCATTTGGCTCCATTGATATAAGATCTAAAATTGATGTGGGATACAAGTGTTACAATGTACTATGCTCATAGAAGTGAAGAGTTCATATTGAGGGCCATGTTGTATGGAATGATAATTGAATTCCCCACTTATGGAAATTTATCAGGCTATAGAATTAAAGGAATATTGGGTGTCCCATTTGTGAAAAACACACATACTCAGTTTGGTTGAAACAATCCTTGAAGATTATGTTTTTAGGAAATCAGAAATTTTTACATCAATGACATAAATAATTATCCTAGAAAAAAAAATTTATGGGAATATAAAATATGGTACAACACCATATCTAGTAATGAGAAATCAACTGTTCAATTTTTTTTAAAAAGATTGAAACTGTTTTCGGTAAACCATTTTCAAAAAACCTTACAAAATCAGGTTGGAATAACAAATCCATTTTATTTGAATTACCATATTGGAATTTTTTGTATATCAGAAATTTTCTTGATGAATTGATGTAGAAAAAAATGTATTTGATAGTTTTATTGGTATGTTACTAAATTTTCATAGAAAAATTAAAGATGACATCAAGGATTGGTTGGACTTGATTGAAATGGGGCTACAGGAAGAGTTGGCACTGGTTAAGGGTAAAAGGCGAACTTTTCTTCCTCCAGTAGCTTACACTTTATCCATCCAAGAAAAATTTCAATTTTTCCTTTTCTTTACTAGTGTAAAAGTTCCACAGGGGTATTCATTAAATATCATGAATGTCGTGTCATTTACTAATTTGAAGTTACAGGGACTAAAATAACACGACTATCATATTTTGATTCAAGATTTAATGCCTATTACTTTATGTTACATTATGACTAAAAATGTATGACATACATTAACCAGACTTTGCTTCTTTTTCAAATCCATATATAATAAATTATTTGTCCCAGCGAAGTTTCCCATCATGAATAAGAAGATTGTAGTCATATTATGTGAATTAGATATGTTTTTACCACCATCATTATTTGATATAAGGGTCCACCTGATTTTTCACATGGTTAGAGAGGTATAACTATGTTGTCATGTCCATTATAGATAGATGTAACCCATTCATGGATATATAAAGATTTTCAAAGGGTGTGTCATCAATCAAAGTCATCTAGAAGGTTGTATTGCATAAATATATATTGTTGAAGAAGCTATATAATTATGTACAGATTACTGATCACATGTTGAAAGAATCAATCTCCAATGGTCCTATCATAGTGAATGACTTATGGGCGAATGAATTTATTCAATATATGTTATTATAATTACCTTTACAGAGTGGGAGTAAGAATATCTTTACATATTACATTATAATAAAAATGTTTATCCATATATTGAATCAGACACAGAAATTTTTAGATATTTCAATCCATCAAAGACTAAAGGATGAATTTCAAAAACACATAATAAAAAGTTTATAGGATGGTTTGGAGATAAAATTTATAAGGATTTATCTAAAAATACGAATTCAATTCTTGAATGAATTTAATGGCTAGCCAGATGACCAGATGAAAATGTTATATCTTACACTATTTTTGTAATCAATGGTTATAGATTCTATAAAAAAGACCATGATGACTTCAGTACAATTCAAAACAGTGGTGTTAGGCATGTGGCTAAAGTGACACACATATCTTGTTCCAATGATAGAATTCCATTTTTTGATAATATGTCATATTTTGACATTATCTAATAGATATACTAGTTGGATTATACAACATTTTAGGTGCCTCTTTTCCATTGCAGATGGGTTGACAATATCAATGGAGTTAATGTTGAGGATATGGGATTTGTGAAGGTGAATTTTAGTATAGAAGGGGGAAAAGACAACCTATTCATAATGGCATCACAACTAATGCAAGTTTTTTATGTCTCTAATCTAATAAATAAGAATTGGTTGATTTTCCTACTTGTGACTAAAACAAATGTTGAGTTAGATGGAAATTCAATTAAGGATGGCCCTTTCATTGGGACATCACAATCAATTCATGTCAATCCCAATATATAAAATGTATCATACATTAGTGGGGACCATAAAGAGGGGATTTGGATTCTTGAAATGGGAACAAAATCGTTGAAACCTTTAAAAAAATAAAGTGAGTTCAATGAGAAGGTACAAGTTTTTTTAATATATTACGTTTTTACTCATAATAATATATGTTCTCTATTGTATTAACATAATCTGAATTAATTGTTTGAATAATCATGCAGATAATTTCTTCTGTATATTATGATGTTACCAAAATCTCTGAAGAACAAAATATAATAAAGGAAAACCTTTAGAAATATGTAAAGGTAATGTTACGATATACTTTCTCTATTTTAGTGAGAAATTATATAATGAAATATTGATTGAATTATCATTATTCCTTACAGAGTTCATTTATTTTAGGATATTTCTATTCATGTGACATGTCTTTTCAAGAAGAAAAACGATGTTGTCACTGCTCAATAACAGAGGTAATCTTGATGTTTTCATAGTAAAATCATTATCCATATAATTAATATATTTTTTCATAATTATGTTTAATTTATTTATTTTTAGTATTACTCACAAAAATCCACAATAAGTTTTAGACGTGCATGAATCAGCTGAAACTCAACCTAATGTATGGTGTGACCAGTATGACTCTAAGTGTGTCTTTTTATTTAAAATTGACAACAATTTTAGTAAAAAGGCCAACTGGCCTTCTCAAAACCAAGAAAATTAATTCAGATTATTTAAATAATTTATTAAAATGATCCATAAGTTATTTATGATGTGTAGTAATTAGTCACACCTCAGTCTGATACATAATGTGATTGATATTAGTCAAAGTGCATGTTTCAGTTTTAAAATGACATTTTAGTCAAAAAGAAGAGTGACATATTCAAAACGGAGAGAACACATTCATATTGTTTTGATAATTTATAAAAAAGATCCATAAGTCATTTGTGACATATAGGATTCATCCACACCTCAATATGGTGTATTTTGTGGCCGGTATGACTCAAATTATGTCTTCTTATTTAAAATTGTCGTCAATTTTAGTAAAATGGACAACTGTTCTACTCAAAACTGAGAAAACACATTCGTATTGTTCTAATAATTTAAAAAAAGGATCCATAAGTTATTTTTGAGGTTTAGAAATTATCCGCACTTCAATCTGATGCAAGATGTGCCTGAAATGACTCAAATTGGTCATTATCATTTTAAAATCATCTTTTTAGTTCAAAAATTATCACTCACTACAAACCAATCAAATGCACTTAGATATTCTTGATATTTTAGGAAGAAAATTCATAATTTAGTTATGATGCGTAGGAATCTATTTTATTTAAAATTGATACACGATGTGATCAGAATGATTCAAAAGTACATGTTTCCTTTTTGAAATAAAATTTTAGTAACAAAGACAACTAACACACTCAAAACCTGGAAAAACACTCAGATTGTTTTGATACTTTAGAAAATTGATCCAAATGTCATTTGAGATGTGTTGGAATCAGCCTCACTTCATTCTGATGCACAGTGTGACTGGTACGACTCCAAATACCTCTTTTTATTTAAAATTGACATAAATTTTAGTTAAATTAACACTTTATGTTAATTTATTTCTATATATTATTAATAACATAAGAATTGTTTTCTTATACATGTACATTTTTTTTTCTCGAGGAGGGGTGATTTTTTCAACAATTTCATGAGCCAGGTTAGGATTAATAGATAACTGAACATCAATGTTTTTAAATATGTCTAATAATTTTTATTTATGTAATTTTATAAACCAATTTTTGAAATGTATTTAATATAGAGTTTTTTATTGTGATTGTGTTGTAAATTTAATTTCATTTATATCCCATATTGGGACTTATTTTTATTGATATCTAGTGTGTTTATGGTGTTGTGGTGTGCTGTTACAACACATTGTAGTAGTGTTAGAGTGTTCTGTTACATCACATTACAATATGGCCCTTAATGAGATCTTTTAAATGCATTGATAAAGGCCACATTTATCAGCACTTTAAAAAGTACAGATAAAGGTATACATTATTAGAGATTCTATGAGCACTGATAAAAGGTCCTTTACTAGTGTATTTATAAGTGCAGATAAAGGTATATTTTATCAATGCTTTTATAAGCATTGATAAAAGTTCTTTTTATCAGCGCTTCTATAAGAACTGATAAAATATCTTTTATCTAAGATTTTTTATCACTAACACTACTAGAAAAGTAGTCTATACCAACGGTTTATAACCATTGGTATAGGCTGGAAAACCGTTGGTATTGGGTATACCAACGGTTTTCCAAACCGTTGGCCAGTTAGCCGTGAGGAAATCCCTATACCAACAGTTTCATTTAAACCGTTGGTATAGGTGTTTGAGAATTCTGGGAAACTCTTTACCAAGGGTTTAGAACCATTGGTATAAGTTTTTCCAGAATTCTGGAAAAATATTTACCAATGGTTCCGAACTATTGGTATATGTTTTTCCAGAATTCTGGAAAAAGTTTTTCCAACGGTTCATAACCGTTGGTATAAGTTTTTCCAGAATTCTGGAAAAAGCTTTACCAAGAGATTAGAACTGTTGGTATATGTTTTTCTAGAACTGGAAAAAGATTTACCAATGGTTCAGAACCATTGGTAAAGATTTTCCTAGAGCTGCTGCACAGCAGCCCCCAGAAGCCCTCTAGAAGCCATACCATACACCTGCATAAAAAAACAGTACACAACAACCCTTCAGTATACCCTCCACTATTCACCTGCATAGAAAATATCACAAAAGCCACATAAATACTTCAAAAAGTATAAAAAACACCTAAAATAGCCCAAAAGAACACATATGACAACAATCATCCGGTGGTAATTCACCTCACCCATCAAATTCTAATACGAAGAATAGTTTGATAAATATCTATTAGAGTTGAATAATACATTCAAATTGACTCAAATCCCATTTTTTTTGATACTAGGTTTGGGTATGTAATGATTTGTGGTGAATTTTTCATTGAACTTGTATTGTTTATAATTTATGGTGAAAAGATATTTTCTTACGAGTCTCATCACTTATGACCCCATGAGTGAAACTACCCAACTCATGAAAAAGATTTTGCGACTATCGTTGATGAGTGTAAATTTCAGTTGTATTCACTTAAAATGATTTCCTTTTGAAATAAAAGATAGACTTTGAGTGGTTTCATCCACACCGCGCCTCGGATTGAGGTGAAGTTGAATCGTACACGTCACAAATGACCCACAGATACATGTCCTAAAGTATCAACAGTATCCGAAAGCCTTTGGTCTATTTTCCATATGTCAGTTGTTGTTTTAACTTAAACTGTTGTCCATTTCAAAGAAAAGTGACACACTTTGAGTGGTTCTGGCCACACCGCACCTCAGATTGAGGCAGGGTTGACTCATACACATCACATATGACCCATGGATACATGTCCTAAAGTATCAATAGTATCCGAATACCTTTGGTCCATTTTCCGTATGCCAGTTGTTTTAACTTAAACCGTTGTCCATTTCAAAGAAAAGTGACAAAATTTGAGTGGTCCCAGCCACACCGGCCCTCAGATTGAGGCGGGGTTGACTCGTAAACGTCACATATGAACCATGGATCATTGTCCTAAAGTTTCAACAGAATCAGAATGCGTTGGTCGGTTTTCCGTATGG
This sequence comes from Viscum album, assembly GCA_963277665.1. NCBI lineage: Eukaryota > Viridiplantae > Streptophyta > Magnoliopsida > Santalales > Viscaceae > Viscum > Viscum album. The sequence continues at coordinate 990,740,831 of OY728126.1, forward strand.
AAGTTGTTGTTTTCACTTAAAATCTTGTCCATTTCAAATAAAAGTTAGACACATTGAGTGGTGTCAGCCACACCGAGCCTCAGATTGATGGGGGGAGTTGACTCATACACGTCACAAATTACCCATAAATCATTTTCCTAAAGTTTTAACAGAATCCGAAAGGGTTTGGTTGATTTTCCGTATGTTGTTTTTTTACTTAAAAGCGCATCCATTTTAAACAAAAGAAAGACACTTTGAGTGGTACCAGCCACACCGACCCTCGGATTGAGGTGGGGTTGACTCGTACAAGTCACATATGACCCATGGATCGTTTTCCTACAGTTTCAATAGAATCCGAATGCGTTTCGTTGGTTTTCCATATGTCAGTTGTTGTTTTAACTAAAACTGTTGTCCATTTCAAAGAAAAGTTAGACACTTTGAGTGGCACCAACCACACTGCGCCTCGGATTGAGGCGAAGTTGATTCGTACACGTCACATATGACCCATGGATCGTTTTCCTATAGTTTCAACAGAATCCGAATGCGTTTGGTTGGTTTTCCGTATGTCAGTTGTTATTTTAACTTAAATTGTTGTCCATTTCAAAGAAAAGTTAGACACTTTGAGTGGTTCCGGCCACACTGAGCCTCTAATTGAGGCGGGGTTGACTCGTACACATCAAAAATGACCCATGGATACATGTACTAAAGTATCAATTGTATCCGAGTGCGTTTGGTTAGTTTTCCATATGTTGTTTTTTTACTTAAAAGCGCATCCATTTTAAACAAAAGAAAGACACTTTGAGTGGTACCGGCCACACCGGCCCTCATATTAAGGCGGGGTTGAATCGTAAACGTCACATATGACCCATGGATCGTTGTCCTATAGTTTCAATAGAATCTGAATGCGTTTGGTCGGTTTTCTGTATGTCAGTTGTTGTTTTAACTTAAACTGTTGTCCATTTCAACGAAAAGTTAGACACTTTTAGTGGTGCCGACCACACCGCGCCTCGGATTGAGGTGGGGTTGACTTTTACACGTCACAAATGACCCATGTATACATGTCCTAAAGTATCAATAGTATCCGAGTGCGTTTGGTCAGTTTTCCGTATGTGATTTTTTTACTTAAAAGTGCATCCATTTTAAACAAAAGAAAGACACTTTGAGTGGTCCCAGCCACACCGGCCCTCAGATTGAGGCGGGATTGACTTTTATACATCACATATGACCCATGGATATATTTACTAAAGTATCAACAGTATCCTAATTCCTTTGTTTGGTTTTCCGTATGCCAGTTGTTGTTTTCACTTAAAATCCTGTCCATTTCAAATAGAAGTTAGACACTTTGAGTGGTGCCGGCCACACCGTGCCTCGGATTGAGGAGGGGTTGAATCGTACATGTCACATATGACCCATGGATACATGTCCTAAAGTATAAATAGTATCCAAATGTGTTTGGTCCGTTTTCCGTATGTGATTTTTTTACTTAAAAGCGCATCCATTTTAAACAAAAGAAAGACACTTTGAGTGTTACCGGCCACACCGGCCCTCAGATTGAGGCAGGGTTGACTCGTACACGTCACATATGACCCATGGATCGTTGTCCTATAGTTTAAACAGAATCAGAATGTGTTTGTTCTATTTTCCGTATGCCAGTTGTTGTTTTCACATAAAATCCGGTCCATTTCAAATAAAAGTTAGACACTTTGAGTGGTGACGGCCACACCGCGCCTCAGATTGAGGCGGGGATGAATTTTACATGTCAAATATGACCCATGGATACATGTCCTAAAGTATCAACAGTATCCGAATGTGTTTGGTCCATTTTCCATATGTGGTTTTTTTACTTAAAAGCGCATCCATTTTAAACAAAAGAAAGACACTTTGAGTGGTAACGACCACACCGGCCCTTGGATTAATGCGGGGTTGACTCGTACACGTCACATATGACCCATGGATCGTTTTACTATAGTTTAAACATAATCTGAATGCGTTTGGTCTATTTTATGTATGCCAGTTGTTGTTTTCACTTAAAATCCTGTCCATTTCAAATAAAAGTTAGACACATTGAGTGGTGCCGGCCACACCGTGCCTCGGATTGAGGCGGGGTTAACTCGTACACGTCACATATGACCCATGGATACATGTCCTAAAGTATCAACAGTATCCGAATGCGTTTGGTCCATTTTACGTATGTGGTTTTTTTTACTTAAAAGCGCATCCATTTTAAACAAAATAAAGACACTTTGAGTGGTACCGGCTACGCCGGCCCTCGGATTGAGGCGGGGTTGACTCGTACACGTCACATATGACCCATGGATCTTTTTCCTATAGTTTAAACAGAATATGAATACGTTTGGTCTATTTTTTGTATGCCAGTTTTTGTTTTCACTTAAAATCCTGTCCATTTCAAATAAAAGTTAGACACTTTGAGTGGTGTCGACCACTACTTTAAAGCACATTTTCCATATCATTTTCAACATGCATAAACATGAAATACATGGATAACTATGAAATCTAAGTAAAAAAAATAGAAAAATGAGTATCACAGTACCAAGGAATACTAAAGGTATAGGTAGTAGACTAATCATACAATAATAATCAAGTGCAAAAAACAGAATCTGAATACAACATCCCTATGAAGCAGAGGAAAACCCCAAAGTGGAAAACCATGTTAAAAAATAAAGAGTTATACAGAATTGAAAAATTTAATGGATCAATCTACCTCTGATCACCATCACCATCACCACTATCATCATCAGCCTCATCCTCACCGCCATCTCTGTCCTCGTCATTGTCCTCGTCATCGTCCCCATGCTCATCGTCGGCCTCATCCTCATCCTCGGCATCATCCTCGCCCTCGGCCCCATCCTCGCCCTCAGCCCCATTCTCACCCTCATCCACATCCTCATCCTCACCCTCTTCCTCTTCATCATCCTCATCATCACCAGGAAAGTCATCATCTCAATCGCTACTAGAGCTTCTGCCTGGTGCATTGGATGATGCACCCATCGACGACATAAATGTCTGACAAGCCGCACTAGCCTCTGGTGGAAGTGATGAAGATAATGCTTTCATCAATTTCATAAATTCTCTGTCTCTTGTTTGAACTTGTACTTCCAACTCTGTGACCCTTTTATCAGATTGTCTTGCATGCTCCTTGACCTGTTCCAACTCGGTGGTACTAGAATGGATACCTGGAGACGACCAATACCTCGTCGGGAATATATTCTTACCAGGTCGGCAGCGTACTCGACCAGAGTGCTCATCTCCCAAAACCTGATATAAATGATTGTGTGGCCCAAAATTGTCAGGCTCATGGGAATCAAGAGCCTCTAAAGCAGCCTGTAAAAAATATTATTAGATTATTAAATTTCAAAATAGATATTAAACATTGAAATAAACAAATTAAAACTTACAATCTTCTCTTGGGTCGGTTCATTTACCGCAGTTCCATCTTTTTTTCTTCTACTAGAGAAAAACAATTTTGCTCGAGGGATACGTCCTTCAATATTCATTTTGTGCTTCTGTAATGACATTGAAACAATATAAAGTGAAAGTATAATCATATATTCATTATTCAATAAATCACATAATTTAAGTAGGATCCACTAAAAAGGGAAAGTCCAAAAGAAAAATTAAAAACAACTATATCGTACCTGCTGCCTCTCATGATCTGCCATAGTTGTGTGCCCCAATCTGTGGAGGTATTGCTTTGAATCAATGTTGTTTTTGTTTTTTTCATAAGATTCCTAAATAATGATTAATAATTAATAAGATTATATTAATTCAAAATATGAAAACTCTCATTTAAATAACTCACATGAGATTAATAACTTAAATTTGGCAATCACCCAATGGGTAATCATTTGGCGATATTGCTCTATCGGGAAGTCATCCACGATAGGTAATGTCTCTAACTCCATGCCCACTCTATCACACCAGCCAACATACATCTCATGCTTATAATCTCTCCAAAGCTCTCTTAGCTCTTTTAAACGCGCTGGTTGTGCACCTTCACCATCAGGGAAGTTAAACCGAAGTTGAAACCAAATTGATTAGTTCATTTAAATATAAAAATATAATACATTAAATCCAATATATTTTTTACCCATATTTGTGCCCATGCGTTATCCTTGACTTCGGGTGGCAGATGTCTCCAAGAGAGTGGGCTGACCGGAATGATATCGGAGTATTTGGCTAGCGTCGCCAAAAAACCCCGACATTGCTGCCCAGATTTCTCAATCATTTGTCCATCAACAATGTATTCTACCATCAGCTGTGTCTGGCAGTTCCATACCGCACGCAAGCGAGTACGCCCCCTCCCCTGCCTCCTATCTGTAGATGAATCTGTTATTAAAGAAAAATAATATCAATACAAGTTATAATAAAAATAAATATTGGTATAAAAATTTGATAGAGTTATATAAATATACATGTGGTAGTCGGATCAATGGGTGCAGAAGCTGAAGGAATATCCTGTACAGGTGGAGTGTCCCTCAGTGTATGCTCCTCAGCCACATACTGTGTCGCAGTAGGAGTTGAAGAAGGTGGAATATAATATCCTAGAGATAATGAACCAGAAGCAAAAGATGATGGAATAGATGTATGGACAGCTGGTAGTGTAAACATCGGAGGTCTAAATATCTCATATGTCCCTGAAGAAACGCCAGGATCAAAATAGGGCGTAGAAGATACGTCTGTGGTAGTGGGTCATCTAACTCTCGCCCCACGAGCCCTTGTACCACCGGCCTCAGTACCGGGACCACTAGATGATCGTCCATCTCTGACACCACCCCCCTCCTACCACCAACCTCTCTACTGGGAGAAAAATCAGCCTCCTTGTCAGATATATGTCGTCTAGAGGGTGGATCTTGAAACAAATTTTGACAGAAAAGTAAACACATGATATTATAAGTTATTTAAATATTTATATTTGAAATAAAATACTCACAACAGGGATGAGTGGAGGAACACCCATCTGTACCATGCGAAGATTTTTATCTATCAACTTTTTCCGCTGCCTCTCTTCAATGGGTGTCATTTCCTGCAATGAAAACAAATATGGAAGTAATTAGAAACAAATAACTAATGTGTAACCCAAAAAACAAAATATAGAAAAACCATTATGATAAAAAGAACATAATGAAACAGAAGATTTATGGTGTTATGAAGGTAAGTACTAGGATACACACTCTAAATGATGTAGGTGAAACATGTAGGTGAGAACATGACTGTATGATTCTATATATTTCCCACCACAACTTCGGGTTCACAATCAACTCTGACAATTGAGTTGTTGGGGTCATCATAAGTAATAAACAGATTGCTTCCAATTGCAGTAGGGATAGTGTCGACTTCATCATCACCATCATCAAAAATATGTCTGGGATTTACTTCAATAATTACACCAAATTTAGGATGACGATGATCTTTGACATAAAAAACTTGTTTCACCATTGATGCCAATACATATGGTTCATCAGTGGCAAGAGTGCGAGTCATGTCAATAACTCAAAATCCATAATCATCAATAAAGGTGTCTTGCCTCGTCATTGAATCAAACCATTGACATTTCATCATCGTGACTCGACCATTCGAGTAATAATCCAAAATTATTATTTTCTCCACGACACCATAATAAGCAAAATTTTCAGAACGAGGTCTAGTGTCCGATGAACTGGCATAACAGTCTGTTTTGGCAGTTAGCATAACACCATTATGTTGTGTTATCATGTTTCTTGCTCGTTCAGTGATAATAAATTTTTATCCATTGATCACAAGTGATTTACAAGCATGAACCATGGTATTAGGACTAAAAGCCAAAGCTCTTATTTCCTTAGAAACAGAGTCTGTAGGCAAACTCGATACCTAAAATATAAACAAATAGTAAACTTAATTAAATATTATTTTTATTTAGTTATTACAAAAATATTTTTACCTTCAATTTCAACCAAGCAGAAAACCCTTTGCTACGAAAAGTATCCTTCTTTCTCAAAGATAAAGAATGATGCTTTCTATATATCAATTCTTTATGTTCCCTGTAGATAAAAATAATAATAGTTTAACAAATATTTAAAATTACAAGAGATAAGATAAGAGATATATGTACAATTAACTTACTTGATATACTCATCGAACAATTCACAATTGAACAACACTGTGCGATGTGCCATCTCTCGCTCTTCAAGGCTTAATGTTGTCAATGTATATGATCCCAGAATTCCTCCAGTCTGAGGAAGTGATGGAAAATTGGGTTCAATTTGCCCATACTTTTCTTCTTCATTTCTCATTGGTATGTTTATTCTCGTAGTATGATCAGACAAATACATTGAGCATAAATCCATATATTCTTGAGCCAGGTAACCGTTCACAATAGAACCTTCGGGATAATTCCTATTCCGAACATATGATTTCAATGTGCACATGTTTCTTTCTGTTGGATACATCCAACAGAAAGCAACGGGTCCTCCAAGAAGTATTTCGATCAGAAGATGGACAGTCAGATGCAACATGCATGTAAAAATGATGGAGGTAATATTTTCTCTAACTCACACAAAATTAATGGTGTCTCTGCCAATAGTTTTTGCACAAGGGATTTGGACAACCTCTTAGAACAAAGATCTCTAAACAAATAGCACAACCGAATAACTGAGACTCTAACATTATTGGACAAGAGATGATGGATTGCTATTGGAATCAACTCATGCAAAAGGACGTGATAATCATGAGTCTTCAAAGATTTCAACTTAAACTCTTTTCTGTTGACCCATTTTGATATATTGCTTGAATAGCCATCAGGAACTTTAATAGTCTCTAGCACTTCCAGAAATTGATTTTTTTCAGCAGGAGTCATCACATAAGAAGCACATGGAACTTGCCATTTATTTTCACTGATACAGACAGGATGCTATTCTGGTCTGATCCCCCAATCTACCAAGTCGCGCCAAGATCATAAATCATCTTTTGTCTTCCCCGTGACATTTAGAAGAATCGAAAGCAACATTTCACATATATTCTTTTCAATGTTCATTACGTCTAAGCAATGACGTAACAAGTTGGTTGACCAATATGACAACTCAAAGAATACACTCTTCTTCTTCCAATTGTAACAAGTATCATTGGAAACATTTTTCCTCTTTCTAGATTTCATTACACTCTTCCCAAATTAATAACTGAAATCTTTGAATTCATTAAGCACATTAGTTCCAGACATACGCTGAGGTGGATCGTCATTCTCCATGGTATTGTCAAATCTTCGGTGATTGTTTCTATATGGATGGTTCATTAGCAAGAATAATCGATGTCCCATAAAACTAAAACTACGACGATATTTCTGTCTTCTCGATCGAGTATTCTTCATACAAACAGGACATGACAATTTTCCTTTTGTGCTCCATACAGACATCATTGCATAAGCAGGAAAATCATTGATAGTCCACATAAGTGTAGCACAAATCTGAAATATGTATTTCAAACATGCATCATATGTGGGCACACCCACATCCCAAAGAAGTTTCAACTCTTTTATTAAATGTTGCATGTATACATCTATATCATTGTCGGGATCAGAAGGGACATATATCAGTATACTCAAGAAAGTGTAAGGCTTTTTCATACACAACCAAGGGGGGAGGTTATAAATGTGTATGAAAACCAGCCATGTGCTGTGTGAAGTAAGCATCTTCCCAAATGGATTAAAACCGTGACATGAAAGACCCAGTCTCACATTACGCACATCGGCTGCAAATTCAGGATATCGAGCATCAAATCTCTGCCATGAAAATCCATCTGCAGGGTGAACCAACTCTTCATTATTCTTTTTTCTCTCGGTGTCATGCCATCGCATTTTTACGGATATTTCATCAGACATGAAAAGGTTCTGTAATCTGGGGATCAATGGAAAGTGCCAAATTACTTTTTTGTGGCACACGAGATGGTGTTCCATCATCTTTTGGCTTCCATCGGGAGGTTCTTCATTTTATACAATCATTTCTTTCAGCAGTTTCCTCCCAAAATAAGCTGTAATCATTCGGGAAAGCATGATTTTTTTTTGAGAATCCAAGTTCATCAACCAACTTCCATTCCATATAGTGGTTTGAGGGAATATCTACATCATCTGGAAGTAAGTACTTCAAGAAGGTAAGAATGTAATCAATTGCATTATTTGAAATCCCATACATAGTTTTTCCATGAAACAATCGGATTAAAAATTCCCACTTTTTCATTTTATCACATTGCCGATATACTGGAGTCGTCGCAGCATCATTCAATTTTTTCACCATATCAACATCGTCATTTTCATTGGACGCATCATGTGTGCTTGTATCGAAATCTTCTTGGCTGGACATACTTTCCTTCTCATGATGTCGAATAAATGGAAACCGATCATATATCAAACTCTCGAATTCAGTCCTATCATTTGGATCATCAACATTTTGAGATTCCATTTTTTCTCCATTGTGATACCACACATAATAGTTTGTTTGGAAACCATATTTGGTTATATGATAGCTAACTGCTTCACGGACCAACCAAGGTCTTCCAACACAATTAAAACATGGGTAGTGTATGTGACCACTATCTGAAGCCTTGTCAAATGCAAAATCTAGAAAGCTTTTCAAATTATTTTGAAAATCGGTTGAAATCCGATCAGTTTCATACATCCAACTTCTATCCATTCTGTAAAAAAATCGTAATAAGTCATTTCAAATCAATTCAATAATATTAAAGTTTAATCAAAAAATATTTATGTAAATGACAATTGTTTACTCTATATAAAATCATAACTGACACATTACTCTATATGAGAATCATATTAAGAAATACAACAAAATACAGTGTATATAAGAAAATAAGATACAAAATTTCTAATGCCTATATTCAAGGATTGACCCATAAGATATTGGAAGTGGATTAAGGAATACATAATCCTTAAGGGTCTTGTCGGGAGTATATGAGTTTTATACTTTAACTTCTTCAAATAGATCAGGATGAGGAGTAGGATGAGGATCATGGGAGTGGAGGGACTGTCCAAGGGGGGTGTGGTGTGTCCAGGGGTGGTGCGGGGTGTCTAGGGGGTGGTGGGGCCGTCCGGGGGGTCGGAGGTGTCCAGGGGGTGGGGGGCTGTCTAGGGGGGTCGGGGTGTCCAGGTGGGCGGGCTATCCGTGGGGGTGGTTAGGTTTTCCAAGGGGGTTGGGGTGTATAGGTATATTTATATGAAAAGAATACCCCCACAATAATCATGCAACCCTGTCATTAGTCTAAACCCCTAGAACACATAAAAGAAGCCAGTATGGACATTTACTAAAATATTTAACACCATACAAATGAAAATACTCTCTAAATATAGTTTGAGAGGATATAATGGTGTGTGTGAAAAAAAAATGATATTAAATCAATTTAAATTAATATGGAACAAATGAGGGTTTATAATACACTAAGAGTACCTCAATAAATCCAAAACCACTATAGCACTACGTATACAACTTCATGAAACAGGACTTGGAAATCTTACCTACGTCTTTACTGATGACCACTTAATTGGAACACTCTATTTATGGTTCTTTAACACAAGGAACAAACAATGTTTGGTCTCTACCAACTCAATCACCCCCTTCAGATCATAATCTCGTTTCCCGTTATACTAAAATGGTCTCACTGGAAGCTAATATTAATACCGGACCTAAACCATTCATTCTCCATAAAACAATGATCAAAGAACCATCGGAGGTATCTCTCATATAACCACAACCATTTTTATCTATGATGTAACGAAATTCACAAGAATAACTTTTATTCAATAACCTTTTGGTATATAATGTGCATCAACAATGGTTCAATTATATGGTTCATCACATTCCAATTTATTAATCACCCATACATGATAAAAATTTAACATTGACTTTTATTTAATTACAACCATCATATTTCATTTAATTATTAACAAGCATAGAAGCATGTAAATTGGAATCTAATAACTTTAATTAGTCCCCAAAACTTTTTAATAAATTTAACATGAAAAATAAAACACTTTGAAATCTAAATAATCACTATGAAGTAAAATGATCTTGGAATTCTATTGCATAAGTAAAAACACACAATGATGGAATATATGAAAATAATATTAATATAAATTATTAAAATAAGATAATAAAGTAACAATGAATGTTAAAACTAAACATGTGATTGAATTTTTATAACATATAATAAAACTTTCTTGGTAATGAAACATGAAAGGCACATAAAAAAATTAGACAACTGTCTAATGCAATCTATATGGGCTGGAATATGCATGGAATGTAAATAAAGAATGGAAACCTAAATTGGGCTGGAACAGAAATTTGGCTGGAATATGAGAATAGAAATTGGTCTCATCCCACATCAAAATAGAAACTAAAAACTAAGAAAATACCTCAGCCTTGGATGGGATGGAGGAAGAGAACCCGACGAACCTCCAAAATCTCCTCCAAAATCGCCCAAGCGCTCCCATTTAGGGCTCTGGATCGTGAATGGGGGAGAGGATCAGCTACTGTCAATTTGGGGGAATGTTTTCCCAACGGTTTTTAAAAACCGTTGGTATGTAACCCCATCCCAAACCTATACCAACGGTTCAATGAGAACCATTGGTAAAAGGTTACCGAAATCCCACTTTTCCCAACGGTTCTTATTGAACCGTTGGTAAAAACACCCCTATACCAACGGTTGTGATGAACCGTTGGTAAAAGCTTCCAAAAAACCATCTATACCAACGGTTATCAGAAACCATTAGTATAGATGGCTATTCCAAACGATTTAGTAAACTGTTGGGATATAAGTGTTGGGAAAACTCTGTTTTACAGTAGTGTAATAAATGGTTCCTTTAATGGTGCTAAATTAAAGTGCTGATAAATAGTTTCTTTATATTTGATTTTAAAATCACTGATAAAAGTCCCACTTATCTGCACTTTTTTAGCACCGATAAATAACCCCTTTATTAGTGTTTTTTCAGAACTAATAAAAGGACACTGCTTTTAACTTCACTCATGCAGTCAGTGATTTTATAGCACTGATAAAGTACATTTCTAGCACTATTAAATGTCTGTTTTATATATGTTATTCCCTTATCCATAATTTTCATTGATTGAAAATCATCAAGAGAATCTACTCTATTAGAACATCAGGGATAATTGGAATTAAAAATGTTATTTCCTTTTGAACTTTAATAATTTTTCTAATTTCAATCAGAATTATTTCCTTTCTAACTTTCTAACTTTCTTTTGGATCTTTGGAAAATCAGTTATTATGTTTCCATCTCTTTTACATACATAACATGCAGATTCATAATCTTTATTGTTATTCCTTTAATTGTAACTTTTCTTGTAATGATATTGAAAATATTTTTTTCTAACAATCATGTTAATTTTTCTAGTAATACTGGATATCACTTTTTTAGAATATTCTGAATCACTTGAATCAAATTGAATAATAAAATTTTTCTTTGTTGATTTAGACATATTTTCCAGAGTCTAAGTTTTTATCATATTTGAAGTATAAGTAAAATAAACTCCACCATTATTTTTTTATCATAATATATTTTCCTCCTACCCTCATACTGTAAAAGAGTTCCAAATAAATCATTAAATGCAAGATTTGTAATCTTCTGATTCATCAACTATTTTTATCTTTGATTTTTATTCATTTGAAATGATATCAAATATCATTTCGACAATAATTTCATCCTATAATATGTTTTCACATGTATCTTATAAATTACTAACAATTTTCATAAACCTTTATTGTATCATAATAATAGGTTCACTCTAAGTAAATTCAAAAGCATAAAAATCAACTCTTAGCATATGTATTCCAGTCTCAACAAATTTAGAAGTTCCAAAATGATTGATCTCTAACTTATTCTAAATACTGTTAGATACTTCACAAGAGGAAATTTTGATATATATTCTTTTAGTCATAGATCATAATAAAGTATTCCCGACATTGTAATTTAGCTGATATTCTAGCATTTCATGATTGGTAAAAGTTCAAATTTCTTTTTCAGGAATTTTGTATTCCCTAGTCAGCTTAACAAAATTATCAACTCCTGTGTTGATCACAAAAGTTTTCATTTTTTACCTCTAATATTCAAAATCATTATCATTGAAAATTGGTGGTCAATATGATTGAGATTTTCTATAGAACAAAAATTTTGTTTGTCCATATTTTAAAACATATACAAACAAAATAATTTCCACAATACACATTAGTATAGAAAATATTTATAACCAAAAATTTTATAACAAGAAATAAATATAACTTTCAATGGTAAAATAATTAGTAAGTATTAAAGCACTGGAAACCTACTTTGATTCCAATTATTATATCTAAATATATATATATGGATAAATACAAGAGGGGTGTGAATTGTATGATTAAAAATTTTCATTTTTTATTTTAAAAGAATTTTTTTAATAGAAATAAAAAAATCGTATTCACAAAACCTCTTCTGTATTAAAACTGTAATAGGACTAAGCCCAAGGTTCTAATTAAAAGTATATCATAATCAAGATGATTCTAATATGTAATTAAATTTTTTTATTCTAGTGAATAGAATCATATTATGTAATAATCTTATTCTCAAAAACAAATATAAAACGAATCATAATTATAATGGTTACTATTTATTAGTGTAATACAATAAATGATGATTTTTTCTTAAGGAATATAGAATCATATTTAGATAAAAACAAAAGAATCATAAAAAATCTATTACGATAAATGTAATATAAATAGAAATATGAATAAAAACAATCAATTTCTTTTTATTTGCAGTAGAAAAATAAAATACTTGTAAATAAAGAAGTAATACAATTGATTAGAATTATTTAAACAAAAATATAAGGGTATCTAGTAACTTTGGATAAAGGTCCATTGATTTATACTTTCATGAATGTCTATCTTACCCACACTATGGAAATCCCTCGATATGATGATAAACTTTTGTCTTGTTATCCCCTCAATCCATCGATAAAAAAGGTGATCCGCTCCTCTGTCTTCCCACCATGGAAGCTATTTGATCCTTATATCTTGTTATCCCTTAAATCCATCGACCAGTCTTATGAGATATTTTTTTCCTAGACTCAAAATTCCTTGATCGTAATCACAAAAACTGGAGTCGCACAAAGAAAAATGAACTCTAAGATTACAAGGACAAGGAAGAAGCTGTTCACTTGTGTAAAATTCAGATATCTTGTATGATAGAAAAATCCCCAGAGCTTTTTCACTGTGTCATTTTTCACCTCTCTTTAAATGATCAAATGACTGGGTATGTATACGTATTCCTCCCAACGATCATCTTTATCTCCAATGTTCATATTTTTTCATAGATTTTGGAGAGGACCTGGACACCTGACACTTTAATGGTCATTTTATTATTGAAACCATGACATCATTTTGATTAATACATATTATAAAATACATGACATCATTTTGAAAATACGTTGTTAAGTGTAAGATTTTCTATACAATATTTTTTTTGTATTCAGGATTAAAATAGAAATAAATCTGATGGATTTACATAGGAGTTTTATTACGATTTTCTCAATGATTTGAATCTGATTAAAACTTTTTTCAATGTACGAATACTATACAAAAAGTCTTAAATCCGATTTGATTTGGTTAATTTGATCATAATCAGAGTCTTTCTCATTATGAAAATTTTAATATATATTTGTGAATACTTTAAAACTATTCTAAAGTATGGTAAATTTATATGTTTTCTATAAAAACATTGTAAAAATACTTTGGACATAAAAGTTTTAGATATTTTATATTTAAGAATGATTTTTTGATTAAAAAAAGGAATAGAAAATTCAAGAAAATATTCTGACTCAACACTATTCATGTATACATTTCATAAAATGATTTTTCTAAGCCGAATTAGCCATCTAATTTATATGGGACAATAAAATAATAATATTAAATAATGTTCTAGGTTAAGTGTGTCATCCACCTCCCTTATAGTTAATTTAATTCTATTTAGCCCTCATAAATAATATGACATGGGTAATCACACCTCAAAAGGGGTTATAATTACATAGAAATGGTGAAAAGATCCTTGTAATATAGGAAACACACCCAAAGGGATGGTTTGGGTAAAGGTATACAACCACCAATTAGGAAAATTGGTTGACGCGGAGTGTGTAATTCATGGTATTCACAATTTCTTAATTATTTTCATGTTTTAGAGGAAATGCACACAATTTTCATCATGTGTCATAGTGGTGCATTTTATAAGTGGAGAAACATTAAATGAAACTCATATAGACCACATACCTTATAACAAAGATACTTTACTTTTACATTCTTAGGACTTCCTTTGAGTTAGAAATAGATAAAATGGAGTAATTGTGAAACACCCTAAAAAATAAGAAATATTATCTCTCATGTAAATAATATCTAATACACAAGAAAAAATGGATAAAGTAAATAATATAAATAATAGATTAACAAATATATATCCAACATGACTGGTGGTGTTATATTCTAATGCTGAATGAAGGATATCCATTAAAGACATGGAGGATGCCAAAGGGAGGATCTTGGGTAGCAACCTGGATTAGTTAAAAAAGAAGGAATGAAGGGAGAAAAAAAGGAAATAAGGTTGGATAAATGGTTTTTATCCACCTTAAAGCACCAAAAAAATTGTAAAACTGTGCACCAACTATGCAGTGCCACTTTCCTAGAACCCCCAGTACACACAAATGCAACACATGTTTATAAAAATCATGAAACAACTATGTGTGGTCCATCTGGAAACTTATACACTGTTACATAGTTTCCTCTTGGATACCACATGTTTCCATAAAACTATGTCCCTAATCAAATAGGTCACATGGTTTGGGCCACAAGATTATAACTAATAGTGGAACAACCATTCATATCTTTTTATTCCTCCCAAAACTAAGTTTTCAATGCACGATGCTTCTAAAAATCATTAAAACACCTGATAAACCTCTCATTATTTAATCCTCATCTAATAATATCACTTCTAAATGTTCCAACACTCATATTTTAGTTATGAAGCCTTTTTTATGATTTTTTCCCATCAACTAAATGAAAACCCTTATTCATTAGAAAACATTCAACTTCCCAAAACAAAAAATGTTACAAACTGCCCAACATAGAACATATCATCCCTAAAATCATTAAGTAAAAAAACATAAAATGACCATGATGGGTGTTGAATTTATGAAGAACAAATATTCTGTGTTTCTAAGCTCCTAATTCACCTCCAATCACTACTTTATGCATACAATACTTAAACTGATTCACATAAATCCAACACTCATTTCCCAAGGTGATACGTCATGATGGTTCATACGCAATCCTGCATATCCTGAGACTGAATCATGTCATTATAACTTTCATCAATCGTCCAGTGGAACTTTCACCATAGGTCTGATCCTGGAATGACCTATTTAGATTCACGGTACTCCCACCATCAGAATGGAATAATGAATATCCTACTTAACATTCTAATGAAATTATCATCACAATACTAGACATGATAAACTTGACCATATATGAGGAATCTAACCAGTCCTCAATTCTATTTTAACATTTGATTATGAATTTACCATACATTACTTGGTTGAATAATATATTCCATGAAAATCATTTACCAACCACTACACCACACCCACCTCATCCAAACATAGTGATAAATGATGTTCGAGACCATCTATATACATATTCTTAAAGAAATCAAGTCAATCCTCATCCACTTGACTATTTTCAAAAATTATTTTCTTCAATAGATTATGCTTCACCATAATTAGGTTCCAAAACCTTTTACCCTCAGGTGTACTGAGGTCATTCTAAGCAGGATCACTAACTATTGAACATGAATAATAGTGATGTTACCTATCTGAACAATACTATGGACTTTTCAAGTGAAATTTTTGTACATATCCAAGATGTCCACATATCAGAACCACTGAATGGGTGAAATGGTGACATTCCACCTAGCGGTCATGTCAATGAATTAGTTAGTGTCCATAAGTCATTTCTAGGAATTCCTTCTCCGAAATACAAGTTTCACTTAGGTAATATCATTACTAAAATGAGATCTAGTTCCATAAACATATCCAATAAAAAAAAACTAGTAGATTAACTGGATTTTTTGATATATTCTACCTTATATTATTCCATTTATCCAGTGTAACAACTACCAAATGACCATCCAAAAAATGATTTAAAGTCACATTAACCATATCACATGAGGGAACCCTTTTAGCAATTGATTTCAAACTCCCTACTATAGAAGTATCCTCATACTCATACAAATGAAAAGTATTCCAAAACATCACATCCCATGCCCCATATATCCCTAGAAAAAATTAATATAATGGATAAGACCTAGCTCCATCATGAGAACTAACATAAAATTCACCCATCACCTATTCCATTTTTTTGAGAATGGTTCAAGTGGAATTTTTTGAAACTAAATTCCAAGAGAGATTCACCAACTCCAAAATATCAAAAGGTGTACTCGCCAACATATGTTTTACCTTTAAATGTCTCCTTAGTCACAAAAATTATGGAGTTCCTCCATTAAAACCATAAAATAAATTTTAGAAATCTTAGTTTATATCCTAAGTTCTCTAAGAATAGTAATGATGATGTCGAGTAATTTTGAATGATAATCTCAAAAATAGGAGTACACTAAGATTAAATAAATAAGTTTGTATCGATATTCCCAAGCCATGATCACATAAAACAAGCTGTATTTTCTATTAATAAATTATATATTCCATTTATCCCAACCATGTTTTTCTAGGTCTAATAAAAACTAAAATATCTTAAGTAACTTTGTTAAATTCCAAATTAGTCCTTATCATTGGGAAATTTGTTTTAATTTACCCAAAATTCTAGGTCATCATTCCTATAATAATAAATTTTTAAATGGGTTATCCTCATACCATTCCCATCATCACAATGAAATCCCATTAAAGATGGTTTCCACATAAAACCAACATGAACCAAACATTAAATACACAACAGGTTTGTATCCCATACCACCTAGTTCTTGACTTAACTCATGCTCCTGTGAGTCATCCACCAACAAGGAAAATATTATCATGCTACAAGAAACATTAGTTTTTAATCTATCAAGAGATCCCTTGGAATTTCTCTTCAAAATTAAGAACCCACCTTTTCCTTGATTTATCGAATGCCTTCCCACTTTAGGGAATAAATTCAAAATTTACAATGTAAATGAAACAACCCCTAGTTGACTAATCTAGACTTCTAAAAATTCCTTCCCATAAAAGACAATATCTACACTTAGGAACTTGTGGTGTTTATTCTAAAATAATTGGAATAACATTCCAAAATTGAAAAACTGAAGAACCTTCCACGAATCATTCCCAAAGTGAGAATAAAACCAATATCATTAACTTTTTAAGAAATACAAAGACCCATAAAAACATATTTCAAAGGATTCCTTGATAAAATGAAATATCATTGACTCTCTTGGGTCCAAGTAGAAGCTAATATATACTATGTTCTTCTTCATATCCCAAAAAGTATCTTTTATGAGAACTATAACTCACATAAGGGCCTCTATTACCAATAATCAATTAACCTTGTAACTCTCCCAACAGAGGTAAAACTGGATAAAAGAAAAAAACCATCAACCTAAAAGGTTTAATCTTGTCATCATTAGCATAAAAAAGAACCTATAAAGTATTATTCTATCAGTACATGATGATATCAAACCATAATTGTAATATTATATGTTTTTCTATGAGTTATGGACCTTCTGAATTTCATTTTAATTCTTTTTTTTGAAATATGTGAGTGCCTTATGTGGTCATGGGAGTTTCACTGGGTGTCTGGGTCTTGTTCAGATCCAAAAGGCTCAAATTTTGGAAGAAGAAGCTGGGTCACTTGGTTAGTATACATTTTTCCTCCCAATATGCATGGTTACTATTAATCATGAGGGGTGTTTAGGGGGAAGAAGTGGGACACATAGTTTGATGAAGCTATGTAACCAAGGCCATAGTACTATGTGGGGTTTCTGTAGTTTCTGAATGAGGTAAATAGCATGAGTTGAATAAAGGTTTCCAAACTTTGTGCATTAACCATGCGATTGAGGTATTAAGGAAGGTAGGTGGTAAAATTCGGAAAATAGTTTGTACAACCATCTATCCAAAACATGATACCCCTAGAATTTGGTTAAAATGACCATTTTTTCCTTAGAAATTCATATAACCTAAAATCCATTTTCCATCCTCATTCCAATGTGAATCAACTCCTTCCATTTTTAGAGATATTAAGCCTCTATTGAGTATATTTTGTGGTTTCGTCATCAAACATTTGATTTAGGAACTGATCATATCATTAGATAGATCTCTATATGTGGATCATTAATTTGGCCCATTTCATCATTCTTCTTACTCTAGATGGATTCAATTTTGTGAAAGAAAATATTCCCTATTTATAATATATTAATCTATTTTTTTCATTTCATTTTAATATATATCAACCAATGAGATGATACAAGATGTGTGTTCTACCATGTCCATAAGGTTGGTGGTATATACCTTTTCCCATAATGTCTAGTTATTTTATACACTTTTGTTTTGTTCCATATGTCAGGTCTTCCTTTGTTTCTTATAAATTGATTTTATCCATTGATTACATTATTATAACCTTGATAGGTTTTCCACATAACACCATGATATGGATAGAGGTCTTCATCCTCATTTTGTACGACCCATGAGGTTTGTGTATATACATGCCTAGTGATATACCACCCTGTTGGGTGTCTGTGAGCTCTCCAACTTAGTATAAGGCTTATTAAACTGAATGGGATATTGGGAGTGGTTTTATAACTTCTTTCACATATTATTATATGTTATTAAAATGGTTAAATTATTTAAATATAAAATTTGTAATGATTTAGATGAACTCAGGGATTATATAAAATTATGATATGATTAATGATATGGATGACTTTGAAATGTATACTCCTTGGATCTAGCTGACTTAGATTCCATGGAAAATTCTACACTATGGATATAGATTACATTAGATTCCAATGACATTTATACTCCTTGGATCAAGTTTTGTTGGATTTCCTTGGACATTATCCTTGGGCTCCACCCAAGTCTTTACTATGTTTTATCTAGATATTCTCCATGGAATCTATGAGGATGCCTTATACATTTCATAACATAGATTTTGCCCTTGTAGGCGTAACACTAGATTACTCGGCATAGTCTTCAATGTGGGTAATAAAATTCTTTAAATATGACACATATTGATGGTCACTAGTTTACAATGATCCATGGTAGGATGAAGAGTATAAATTTACATTTATCATTTTCTTCCTGTTATATCTTTCAAATATCTTCTGCTTATATGCACAAATTGTACTTTTTATAGACATTGTTGGTCGTAGCCTACTGAGTGTTATCTCATACTGTATTTGGGTAGCTTTCTAGTACCCTAATAGACTTCATGGATGCAGGTATGGATTGGGGAAAGTTCCTACTTCATGATTCTTGATTGATTGTGCACAAGAGTTGTGGAGAACATGACTGATCTATTTCTCACGATTCTATCTAAGGATAGAAATTTTGGTATTTTTATGATATTTTTTACATTTATTTTACTATATTATTATTGAGATTCATTTCCTACCTTTTTGTATAGAATCATGAAATATTCATCATTGTGTATATGATATTGCCCTTGGATTTGGTTTTTACTACTGTTGTCTATAAGTTTATCTTCTATCATTGATTTATATTATGATTTTTCTTATTTAATAAATTTTGATACTAATGTGTTACTTTTATAATGAGGGTATAATCTCCCCAACATACCATTACAGACTCTCACTACTAGTTGTAATCCCCTAGCATACATGGAGGCATGCTTGAAGCCATGTGACCCTTCTTCTTGAGGAACTATTTAGTGGCTTATGGGTTGGTACTATACAATCCTCATGAGGAAATACACCCTATAAGAACATGATAATATCATAAAATGGATAAGAATATGACACACACCTGGAATCCACAAGTGAAAATAACCCCTCAAGGGACAACATACCAATAACCAACCACCTAACAAGGAGTCTTTTTATCAATACAGAGTCCTATGAAACTCAAATGGATAAAATAGACATTACCTATCATTATTGAAAACATATCTTAAAGGAATAAATTTTTTCCATCTCTAAGGGTGAATACACAATGGGATAACCCCTCAATTTGAAATAATATTTTGAACATGATACAAGATTCATGCCTAAAACGACAATAGGCTCTACCTCTTATCCATTGTTTATAACATAATAGAAAATGCTACAGGAACCTATGATCAACATCCTTGTTCTCGTGTGAGGAAACTCTCAAGGTAAAATAAAGATAACCCTTAAACGGGTGTTTAATCCATTAAAACCACTTAAGAGTTTAGTTTAAGAAATTAAAAAGCCTCTCTTTTATTTTAAACTTTAAATTAGATTAGACATATGCTATGCTAGGTTTCCATTATAAATATTTTTTTTTCAAAACTACACTTGAAACTTTATTGAGCTAAATACCTACATAATTAGGAAAACTATATCATAATTTAATTTTAAACCATAATTTATTTAGAAATATATTCTCACATCACAACTAAGTAAAATAAAATGAAAATTATGATATATATGTAAAAATATTCTTTTGGTTGTAAATATAATTTTAATTGATTAACACATCATTTAAGTGTGGTTTTAAAAACAACTAAAGATAATTATCATTTAAATGGTATTGGTTTTGTAATATTCCACCATACATTTATTCATTTCCTATATAAGACTTACCATATCTATCATAGTCGTACCCCCAAGGGGTTAAGTACTAAGGCATATAAGGATAAAGGTGACCTATAAGGGTTGCATTATTTAAATTTGGATTCATTTATATGGGAAACCATTCCCAATTTATAGAGGTGACACTCCATATATTAAATTTGGCATCCTATTTATGTTTATCACAAAACATTCAGAGTTAAGAACACCCATAATGGGTTTTTCACAAAGTAATAAAATTCTAAAACTCAAATAAAATGGTAAAGTTGGCATATACAGAACTAGTTATATGGGCCATAACTCCATTGTTATAGGGGTACAAGATATTATAACTTGCAATTGACACCCATTTAACTAATATCAATAAGTAGTAACATGCATTCATTTAAATCAAACCATTTTACTGATAATTTAAAATATTGTTTCAAGGATAAAAATTTGACAAAAAATTAATTATTCAATTATCTATTTAGATGAATTACCTTTCCCATGTTAAAAAGGTACTTTCCTTTATAAATGAAAATTGGAATTCATGTGGTTGAGACCATGTTTTTTCACCTTCAATATTAGAATATAACAAGTAAAAATATTATGTTTTGATTCTATGGGTTTTAATTTCTAATTTACAAAGGCATATACACTATATAAATTTCTATTTTCACCTATCTAATCGCAACAACCAATGTTTCAGCCCATGAAACCAATTAAAAATTATTCACAAATTTCATACTTAGTTACTTAATGTGCCAAAATCAATATATATGAGAAAAAACCATTTATATTAATATAGAAACATTAATTAATAATCATATATCATAAATATTTCAAGGAAATATGTCACAAAGAAATAAATATTGGCACATAAGCATAAAATAATAGAAACATGTTATATAGATAAGAATGATAAATTTCATGTGAATCCTATGTGCCTCAAAGATAGAATGAACACACCCCATATCCTTCCATACCTAAATAAGAGGTAAATATCATAAATATATAAATCAGTAACCTATGTAAATACAATAATATATTAGGGTGAAATACTAATCAACTATTATATCAACTAAAATGAATAGTAGTCTCATCCATAGTAACTTGATATTTTCCCCCATGGATCAATTTACTAGACCCAGACATGAGCAATTTTTCAAGGGCCTGCACATTCCTAGTCTCCTGTATAAATGTCTATAATAGTAAGATAATGAAAATAAAACCTCTAATATAGCTTGTAACCTCCTGAACCTAGATTAATCCTATGTAACCAAACCTTGTTGGTCATATGGCCTCATGCATGTCTCCCCATATTCTAGAGGATTTAGACTAATAGTGATGGTCAAAAGGTGATGTGGTGGAGAGGTTATAACCTATGGAGTAATTAAAAACTATAGTGTAGAATAAAATATAAATAATCCAAATAAATAAAATAATGGAAAAGTGTAAGTAATCATAAACATATAAACTGGAATTATAAATATAATCTAACCATGCATCGATAAGTTATGAACAAAAGTACATGGAAATAATCTTAGAGGAACAAATACATAAAGAAGTACGAAACTCAGAAAATAATAGATAAATAATAACTTCACTCCCATTGGAAGATCGAGTACATGCTCAAACCCCTAAAACCAAGTCATGTTATACTCCATAAAGAGTTGAAATAAGAAGAATAATTTATGATCCTAATGTAAATTCATGAGATCTATCTGGGTACCAAATAGTGGCTCAAACAGTTTGTGAGAAAAACTCAGTCATCAACCAACAAACATTTTATAATGAAAGAAAAATATGTGATTATATATTAATGAATTATGAATTTATACTTGTAAAGAATTAATAAAAGATATAAAAAACCATGCTAGATCAGGTTCCCCTTTGAACACTTGGATGAATGTACCTACTTCAGACTAACTTGTAAATTCACTGAACATTTTGCATCATGTGTGTGTACGTCCATATATATCCACAAACCTATACATATGAGTATGGTGAGGACCCAAGGTATATAGAAATGTTTTCCACATGTAGTTATCATAAAAAAAGTTCCATAATTCCATGGATTTTTTAATCAATTTAAGCCCCTTTGTATATTTATAACAGTGAATGAATCCAATTATAATTTTTAAATTGGTATATGTTCCATATAATATATTCAAAACCTAGGTCATTCTAAGTAATTCCATATAAGGAATCCTTGTATTGTTCTAGGAATAATAAAATCACACTAACCTATGGTCTTATCCATAGAATCTTATATCGGATACTATGTATCACCCAAAGTGGGGTATAACTACCGAATCCCATTAAGCTAGTCCATGGAATTCCATGTATCACCCATGTAAGAACATAAACTCATATTATCAGTGATCCAGTCAAAGGTGTTCTATGTTGGAATCCAAGTATCACCCACAACATGGTGCAATTCCACTTATAATTTATTCAGTTGAATAATTCATGATGATCAAATCTAATGTTTTCCACCTCAAAACCCATGTATTTCCTAGGATATTGTATGATTACTGAAGTCAATGTTTGTTTCCTTTTCATTCATCAATTTATTTAATTAATTTCATCCATTTTAATTTATGTTATAACTAAAGCATAAAATAGGAAGTATAAGGGGCTAGGTTAACTTTCAATAACAGCTATCACCATAGATTAAAAAATTTATATCATATTCTATGATAATTTCACTTGATGAAATATGAATGAGTCACCATGATCATTCTTTTCAACAATTCAATTATAATGAGTAAGGATGGACATGCAAATATATAATCTATACAATTATTTATCTAAGAAAAAATGTCTTTTTGTCTATATGGGATAACAAAATAATAATATAAAATAATGATCTAATATATGTGAGTAATATATATCACTTATACAATATTTAATTCAATTTATCTATCATAACTAATAAGATACATGTAATAACACTTCCCAATAGGTTTAAATTTAATAACCACTTTAAAGAGGTCATGGAAATATAGGGAACATACACAATGGGGTGGTTTAGATTGAGATAAAAACCCACAAATGGTGAGAATATGTATAGCAAGAGTATATGAGTTAAAGAATTATCATTTATTTATTTAATTTCACATTTTAGATTCAACTCACAGAATATCTGTAACAGAGCACAATGAAACATTTTATAAATGATGAAACATTAAAGTTAAAGAATATAGACCACATAAATCAATCAAAGGACAATTCACTCATCCATTATTATGATTTTATTCATACCACAATGATAGAAAATGGAAGAATAAAAAAACACCTTAAACATATGTTATATTATCTAACATATAAAATGATTCTGATATTGTAAGAATTTTTTGAAAGGAAGGACAATGGATGATAGACTATATGAGGGTGGTCTAATGTGGTAGGTGGTGTTTTATTTTGACACCAGATAATTGAGATCCATCAAATCCTTGGTGGGGAAAAATAGAGGAGCAATAGTGGAAACATTTCATGGGGGGAAATAGGGAATGATGGGATGATAAAATGATAATGGAGTAAGGGGAAAAGGTCATTTCATACTCTTTAAATAGCCACATGGTTGGGTTGTATGGTTTAGAAATATATGCATAAATTTTGTGGTTCTAATATCATAAAAACCTTACCCCCCTCAAATGGTTGTAGCACATAGTTATAAAAACTATGTTCCAACTATGTGTGGTCCCTCTACACACCTGAACTGAGTTACACGGTTTCACCGGGGGTGCTACATGGTTTCATTAAACTGTGTCCCAATATAAAAAACTTGCAAGTTTTTCATCATGTAATTGGTACTAAGTGTGATACAATAATGTTCACCTATCAATCTTTCATAAAAATGAGATTTGGGATGCCTATGATTATAAAACTCATCAAAAAACCTAATACACATATTAGGACATAAACCCCAATTGAAAACATCACTTTTTAGTGTTCTAAGATTCAAAATTCCATTTTGATGCTTGATTTATCAATTATACCATCTACAAAATAAAAAACTCAAATTACATTGGAACCATTTATCAAAAAAAAAATATATAATGTTATAAAATCTATCCATATTACCATCTATTTAAAAATGAAATAAAAAACACCTTCCCACATTTCGTGAGGCATTAATCCTCCGTACACATTAGTGATGTTTTTGTATTCCAATGGGTTGGGATATTAGCATATAGATGTGATATTATAATTATAGGAGTATAAATATTTAATAAATATCATATAGAGACTATAAATCCAAAATTATATCAATCTGTAAGAAGTGGTGAAGGAAAACGTTCTACATCTGTTCACAAGGTGGCAGTCCGCCTTACAAATGATCTACAATTTCATTTCCAAATTAATGTAGGAGGACATAGATATAGGTTACTACAATAATATAATAAAATATCATAACATGTCATATAATTATGTTATTATATCTTTATATTTGAATAAAATTTTATGGAGGTAGAAAAAGGAAAAAACAATAATGCTTAGTTAATAAGGATACCTCTTATTCAAATAACCTCCATATTTTTGCACAAAAAAACATCATAAAATAGTTTCCAAATTAAAATAAAACCTCTAGTATGTGGGGATGGGTTAATAATTATATTTAGGTAGTGGATTTCTGATAACAATTTAATGGAAGTGTAAATAGGAGAGGATAAGTGGTAACCTTTTATAAGTGGGGGTGAGGGCACACATGGAATTTTAAAAAAGAAAATGTAACACCCTCATTTTAAACTTGAAAAAACAAAGAAAAATTGATCATTATATAAAATTATATATTATAATGTAACTATATGACCAACCATTATCAATTTTATTTACTTTTATTTAATTTTAACACTTATCTTTTTAGTTTAACCCTTAGTAAATCTATTTTAACCTGAGCTATGATAATTAATTTTTTCTGTTTTTACTATTCATTATTAGAAAAATTAAGTTGAACATATTATATAATTTTAATTATTATGATAAAAAATATGAAATCAATTTTTCAAGATTTTATTCATAAAAGTGGCATAATTAAATTTAAAAATAAACTTATAGATTCGAAGAAAAGTGATTTTCCAAAAAAATATTTCCAAAAGAATAAAAAGTTTTTATATAAAAATTGAACAGAACATTGTGCCAAATTAGATAAATTATATAAATAATAATTTAATTGAAATAATTTATATTTTAATAACTTTTATAAAAAATATACCTTGGTTAATTATTTAAATAAAAAGGCAGTTTTCAATAAAAATCAGTATTTTTAATCATTCACTGAAAAATCACACATTTCAAAAAAAAATAATTAAAAGTAACTTTTGAGTTGTTAATTCCAAAAATGAATTTCAATAAAAAAATAATTTTTCTAAAGGGGTAAAATAATTTTTTATTTTTCAAAACAATTAATAAAAAACATTTTGTAGAGAAAAAATTATTTTTGATGCATTTATTGACTTTAATAAAAATTAATGATTTTTTATCAATATGTTTTATTAATATAAATACATTATAAACAATTTCAAAAAAATATTCCTACTCACACCATCAAATTTAATCGCTATTTTATAATGGTTAGGTTTAATGAATAATACTAATAGTATATTGTGGTTTGTTAAAACTCTCAGTTGCATGTAACATAAGTTACTGATAAAATAAAATATATTTGAAAAAATATATTATATAAAGTCATGTTGTGTTACAATAATAAAATTATTTATGTTTACATGTACCATATAGGGTATTACCTCTACAGTATATATATGGACCCATGTATCTAATCATAATTCTCTGGCATATAGGGAGGCACTACTAAGGTATGTTTCTCCTGGTTCAATTATGAGTGAGGTAAACTTGGATAAGTGTTTTTATTCTCAACATTATTATATTTTAATTATCATGATCATTCATAATGAGTTTACTACTTTAATTTTAGTACTATTTAACTATCTTGATGAAATCATGATAACAAATCATTCAAGGAACCTTGGAAATGTGTAAATGTATGTTTATAATTATTATAATCAGTTCACAATAATTTATAAGGCTTGTTAAAGAAATTAGAGAATCTAAATCCTAATTAAATTTCCACAATAAGCACTAACCATATGATTAAATTCTACCATCCATCCCATGTCTTACCCAACTCCTTCCCCTGGTAGAAAAACCCCACCATCTACCCGATGAAGGAGAAATAAATAGTTGATCTTAATGGATAAAGACCATGTTTTTATAGGAGACTGTTTTCCAAATGGTTGACATGAACAGGCCAACCAGTGGTAGAATGTAGTAAGAAACATGTTCATAGAAGCCCACCATCTACCCGATAGAGGATACCAAGTGGCCAGTAGAATCAACCATACTATTTTAATACAATAATTTAATGTGAAAAATGTTTAATTAAATTTTAATTCTTTAAAAACCCAAAAGGATTAAATAACATTATAGATTTATTTGGTTCCTATATAATAGTTACCATTGGAGTCCTTATAAATCTAGAAAACACCTCTTACTCATTCGATATTTAATATAAAGGCATTCAATTTCTCTAATATATATATATATATATCTATATATATCTAAATCCTCAGTTTCTTTATCAATAGTATTCCACAATTATATAATATTTAATAACTATCTTCTAATATTCTCTATCACTCCCACCATTATTTAAATAATTTCATAGAATCGATACATATTTATAAGGTTGTTTCTTCCTAGTAATACCCTGAAAATCCCCTCTCTTCTATATTTGGTTCTTATTACCATCCCTGTAATAGACCATGGGTTTCCTTTCAATTCCTTTAAAAATAAATGGGACTATTATTTTGTGGTTTCTACATTTTTCATTAAAAAGATAGTGTCCATTTAATTCTATTTTCTTTCTATAACCAAAAAAAGTAAGTGATAGTTTTTGTATATTAGATACCAATAAATTCCAGGGATTAATACAATAAATAACCAAGTGATTGTGGCGGTAGATGTAGGGGGTATTTTAGAGCTATTTACAAACTTACTTACCAAATAACTTTTTACATTTACTTTATTCAATTTAATTTACATATCACTTAATATTGTTCATTTAATCATTTATTTAATCCATCATTCGATTTATTAATCATTTTTATATTCCAATAACCTAATAATTCTAAATCTCTATTTTTTTATTTCATGTTTTATTTATTATTTCACATTCAATTTTTTTTTGTATTTATTATTTTTGTAAATATTTTATAGAAAAAATTTAATCTAATATTTATTTCCTTTAATTTTTTAAAGAGATATTGACCCCCCACTCTTGACATTTTACCCTAATCTAAACTATATCTGGTATCAAAGGAGTTTTGATTTTAGAATTTAATTTCTTTTGAAATTCATTAAATTAATTTCTTTATTTTTAAAATTCATTAATTTGTTTTTAAAATAATTTTTTGAATAGGTTTTAAAAACACTCAAGGTGGTATGTAATTAATATCCTTATGTCATTCTCTATTTTTTATAGAAGTAATTGTAGATATTGGAAAATTCAATTATCTAATTTTTTTAGATCAATTAGAAATCATGTCTATATTACTGTGAAACATAGATATTCACCTCTATGTGAAAAAGAAGAAAAATCAACCCCGAATAATATTTGTCCTTTTGAAGTAGATGTTAAAAAATGAATTTCATTAATTCTGTAATAGAACAAAATGAATTTTATCAATTTTATACATGAAAATGGCTCAAAAAATTAAAAATAATTTAGAAGTAACTCAAGAAGGAACTAAAAAAGTTAAATTTTATAATTTAGATATATTAAGACAAGAATTTGCGATATTATTTATTCATCTTATTGAATCTATCACTAAAATATTTACTTTATCCAATGATATTTTGATAGGCATAAAGATCTTTATGATTTTCTTTTTATAGATTCACTAGTGGAGAAAATATTTTTATTATTACTATGTAATTGGGGACCAAAATTCACCTTAAATAGTAAATCTAAATACATTAAAAACATGGAGGACTATAAGACGTCGGTTCTCTCAAAAAATATGATATTAATTATATAATGAATGGTGAAATATAATCTAATGTGGTCAATGAAACTATAAGGGCTTTTTCTTTCCATGAAATGATGATGAATCAACAGGGAGTCACTATGACATTTCTATATTTACCAAGATGACTCAAAAAGTTTAATAAAATGAAGATATCCATTTATAACATCAAAATAAAAATAAATATTTTGAGGAAAGTTGATTTGGTTAAAAAAATAAGTTCCACAACAAGCCAAATTTTCTTTTAAAAGAGAAAATGTAAAGAGGTAATAACTGAGGTAATAAATCTCTAAAGGTTTCAAAATTTAATTTTAGTTGGTATTCTATTTAAAAATATTAATCAGTAGAAAAAACTCTTAGGTTCTTAATATAAAATATCAATGTATGTGATGAAGTAAACAAAACATGTCTAAGTTCTTACTAAATGACTTATTCTATCTCTTCTATAAATTAAAACGATCTTCTCAATGTTAAAAGAAAGCTTCAAAATTATTATTTTTGATTTTCATTCAAAATTTAATGTTCTTAAAAAGAAACATATTATTATTGTTTTTAAAAAGGATAAACATTTTAAATAAAAAGTGGTTTGTTCCTAAAATTAACAAAATAACCAAATAATAAGAATTAAAAATTTCATATTACAGATATTAAACAAAATTTATCATTTTACCCAAGGGAAAGAAAATTTTACGAAGAATTTGGGTTCTCAAAAAAGTATCAAAAATTACTATGGTTTTTTTCAAAACAATATATTTTTTAACCATAATTAAATGATTATTAATGTTATTAGAATTTAAAAAAAAATTATTAACTATTGAATATAAAATGGACATATTTTTTATAAATGAAATAGTAAATATATAATATATATAAGGATAAAAATAATTTACCTTTCTTATAATTTTTCAAATGGAAATTTTTTTTCCAAAAAATTGTGTATTCAACAATATTTCTTAGCTAACATAATTGGAATCATGATATGCATACTAAAATCTAAAGTTTATTTATGTTTTTTAAAAACAAGTACAAAAATTGAGATGATAAATGGTATATGGATAGAGAGTTATCAAGTAATATATGTGGTGATCCATCTGAATTTAATCATCTTAAATAATATAGGAGGAAATGTCACACTTGCAAACAATTAAAAATACGAAATTTCTAGTATATCTATGATTAGTTTCTCCAAGTCTTATTTAATTATTTTTTTTTAATTTTTAAAAGTCTTTATATAGGATTAAAAATTAGTTTTCATAAATTAGTTTTTAATGTTTTTAATTATAATGAAACCATTTTTAAGGAATCTAGTTTTCAAAATGTTTATATAATATATTTAAATTCTCTTTAATGATCAAATATTAACTATTTAATTGAAAAACTATATTTATTATTAGAATTTTCCTTATCACATATTCCATCGTAATATTAAAAATATTTTCATGCTAAACCATAAACAATTAGCATAAGATATATCAAGATTATTTGTTAAATATAAATTAGTTTTTATACCTTTCCAACCAATCTGGAAACTGAAATAAAAATTTCATTAAAAATATTTATTTCCTATTCTAACACCTTCAATAAAATCCACCTTATCATTTTGGACGAACTGAAAATTCTAATATTGGTGGTAAAAACTACCCCTATTTAATTAATGATAACTTTTTTATATTTACTTGTGTTCACTTATTTTCTCAAAATAAGAAGGTTTGTAATTTCTTTATCAACATTAAATGGAGTGTAACAAATAAAAAACACTACAAAATCTTAATGTTTGATGTGAGCATGGTAAATAATTTTATGATAAATACATCGATGAGTTTTTTTTCTTCTCAAGATTACCATCACTCTATTTTTACTCCTATAACACCTCAAAAGTGGATTTATTGAAATATGAAATAGGACCCTCCAATAAATTTCTTGACCTCTCCTAAATGATTTTTCACTTCCTAAATACATGTTTTATCGAGGTGGTCAATAAAAAATGTTTTATCCTTAACTGTATCCTCATTTGACAAATCTTAATAAATCCACCTCATGAACATTGGAAAGGTAAAATTAAAAATGTTGGATTCTTTAGAGTATTCTATTTTAAATCACATATTCTTAATACTAAGGATAATTTATTAATGTTCGACCCTAAATTGGATGAAGGAATTCTCTTTGGTTACTCTAACTCATATAAGTCCTCTTGTGTCTTCAATTAGGGTACCTATTGTCACGAACCAACCCGGGTCGACCCCGAACCGGTCACCCAAGTCGGTCCGCGACATGGCCCGAGAGGCGTTCCCGATCCTCCCGGGCTGGCGACAAGCGCCAGGGCATCACAGAGTACACGTGGGAACGATTTCTCCCAATAAAAATTTACTAAGAAGCATAAATAAAAAAACGACAATAAAACAAAACATCCAAAAACATAACTAACCTGACCACGAACCCAACTCCTCGCGACCCCGAGAGTCAATCGTCAAACTACCACCAACTCTCGTCCACGACGAGCAAGCTCGAGTCAAACCTGCGACAGAGACTAAAAACAAGAAAACACTATAGGCGTGAGTATTAAAACTCATTAGGCTAGCCCTATAAATCTATTCCCAAAGCACTACCATTAAAAGAAGAATTTACCAACTTCTAGTTTGAACTACATTATAGAAAATATAGGTTTTCATACACACACACTTTCCATTTTGAAAACAAGTAACAGTCCATTGCCCTTTTTAATTTAGAAGAAGTTTAATGTTGAAAGGAACATGTGAATTGCATTTTAAAACATTTTGCGAACAATTAGAAAACCAAACTTTAGTTGTTAGTCAAAAATAAAATCACACACAACACACACTAAGGGAAACGGGAAAAAGTGGAACACAAGGGTCGGAATCCAAACTCGACCTCTCAATCGTCTGCCATATACAAATAAACACTAAAAGAGACATGGGTCGAACCTAGGAGATCGTGAACAAACCAGAACGTACTATACATGTGACTCATCCTGGAGGCATGCCATAACTCAATGACGTCATAACTCCCTAACGCCCGGCATAGCCCTGCATGGCCTAACCGAGGGGCCCAATCCCCATAGCAGCAATAACTCAGTATTCCCCTGCTATGGGGCCACTAGCCAGTGCGTGATCTAAACTAGTGCAGCAATCGTTCTCAGATAATTCACTCAATATGCCAGTTTCCCATGTCAACAAATATAATAAAAGAAGAGTGCGTCCACAATGTAAAACTAGTCACGATGCACAAGAATCACATACTCAGCTCACCAAATCAACCAACACAAAAGATCACTCAAGAAAGACTTTTCAAAACATTAATTTCATTAAAAGTACCAAACGGGCCTCATGTACTTATTCAATACCCAATCAATTCCAAAAAAAAAGAATCAGACGTCGTCACGTTTAAAACTAGAAAACACATTTAAAATCTCATTTTGGTAGACCAAATCACCATTTTAATTCTGAAGCGCAAACATAAGGGCCAAAGGGGAATTTTCACTATTGCGCAACAACTAATCATGAAAAAGATTTCGGTACGATGCAGAGAAAGAAGCAGTTCCGATTCTAGCAATATTACTACTCTAAAAATAATAATATTTTAATACTACTTCCAATTTGATGAAAATTAAATAAATGACAAGAAATAAGTAAATTCTAAATTCAAAGGCATGTGCAGTGGGGACCTACCTCAACTTGCAGCTCGAACACGGCGATGCGACACGCCTCGCACAGACGTACAAGTACGAGCAAGTCGATGACTGTGGTGTCGCGGAGTCACCTAGCCAACACGCTGCAATAAACGCACCGCAACTAAAAACACAAAACCATTTGACTTAAACAATACAAGCAGACAACCCGCGCAAAAGAACCACCTGGACAAAAAAAAACAAAACCTTCTTCGCATCATCCACACTATTACTAAACCACTCTAAAAATTATGAAATAAAATTCAAAAAGTAACTTGCAACCATACACAAACAAAACTCATTCAAAAACAAGTTTTTGACCAAACACACACCTACGTCCTTCTAAAACCGAAGTGCACCACTTGCATGGTTAAATAAACCAATTTCATAATTCATAAAAAAAAGTTAAACAACTCATGACTAGTTTCCATAAAAACACATCTTAATTCACATGAACATGTTATAAGATATAAAACCCAAAATAAGTTCATAAAAAAAACTAAACTTCATAGAAAACTCATTAATCACAAACGTTCCAAATTAATTATCAAAGTCAATAAATAGCACTAACCTCACCCCATTGAGCAGGCGCGCTCGAACAGAGGGGTCGCGCAAAAAGGGAAACGGTCGGCACGATGCCGTGGTGCGCGGGGAAAACCACCAACTCCGTCAATTGTGGCATGAAGACTGATGCGGTTGACAACCGAGTTGGTTGGAGCAGTGGGGGCTGCCGAGATGCGTGGCGCAACAACCAGAAGATGAAAAAGGGGTTTTGCGGGGATTGTGCGGCCAAGAGGAAGGGTCTCAGGGTAATTCACTGATGATTTGGTGGCGTGTCAGGCCAGAGATGCCTGTTGCAACTGGAAAGAAGGGCGTGCAGTGACCGGAGTCGCGCCAGATGGTCGGAGCTACACCGGTAGGAGGGAATCCGGGTGAAGGGATACTTGTTGGCTTATTAGGGGGCACCCGTAGGACTTCGCACCAGCCAACCGGGGATACACTAGGGGGACTCACGCTGGACAGCAGGGGGCAGTCGGACAGGGGCGCACGGACGATGGAAAGAGGCCACGAGTTACCGAATATGGAATTTCTGCATTGAGGAGACAAGCCCTGGACAAAGGGAGGTTTGAGCAAGAGGATTCAAGGGGTGCACTGCACTATTATAAGAGATAATAAGATAATAGGGGGAAGAGGAGAGGTAATATGGAGAGATGGGGTCACGTTGGAGATAGCTGAAGGGAAAAGAAATAAAGAAAAATTATAGAGGAGGTTCACGGGTCTTCTGTTCGAACAAGGGGAGGGGGGGGGGGGGTCGGCGCTATGGCCGGTGCAGGGAAGAAAGCCAGATACCGGCGAGGCTAGCGGGAGGATGCTGGTCCGAGGCGTGGGAGACGCTTTTGCAGAGGGGTCGGCTGGGAGGCGCGGATGGACCAAGCAGGGAAGAAGCAGATCAGGTGGCCGGCATGGAGGCTGGAAGCGGACTGGAAGGCGCCAGATGCAGGGAGTCGAGGTGCTGTAGCGGACGAGGGAAGCAGGTCTTGGTGCGGGAGAGAGGCGGAGAAGTATGGTGCGGTGTGGGTTGCTGGACAGAGGAAGGACAAGATCAGCGTGCCTGGGATGCTGCAAGGCCGAGGCGGCCTGAGGGAGAGCTGGTGGGCTGGCCGAAGGCAGGAGGGATGTCACACTGTGCAAAGGGGGTGTGGCCGGTGCTGCTGTGTGGGAGCAGGAGAGGGGAAAGCAAGGGGAGTGGCGGTGCAAGAAGGACCAGGGGAGGAGAGGAAAAAAAAAGATGCGGAGAAGGGGTAGGGTTAGGAGGAGAAGGAGAAAAAAAAAGAAAAAAGAAAGAAAAAAAAGAAAAAGATAAAAAAAAGAAAAGGCAAAAAAAAACAAAAACAAAAATAATACACATAATAATAAATTGCATGGTGTTAAAATTAATTATAACTCTTATTTCCCTTTAAATGATTATAGTATTAATAACAATTTTGATAAAAATCATGATATTAATCACTTTAATAATAATTGTAAAATTATTAAAACAATAGATAACACATAAGATTACAAAATATTCACATTTTAATTTTTCGAAGATAAGCGGGTTATGCCTTTGCATGGGCGAAGCCGCGCGAGGTATCCAAAACGCGCCCTGCCCGGGCACTCGGCGACATCAACTCAAAAACGGGCTCTGCCCGGGCGCTCAACGACGTCAGC